>OY728162.1:772206058-782206058 GCA_963277665.1 Viscum album
GAATAATGTATAGCAGTACAATTGTATTTATTTCACTATAAAAAAGTAATTAGTTGGTTTTTAGAGAATCATTATGTCTTAATTATATGATTTTCGGGGAAATATTAAATACTTGTTTTTGGGAGGAAATACAAATAATATTAATTTCATTATAGTGACCTTAATTAAACTATGATACTGGTGAAATTTATATAATTTGATAATTTAAATGCCCCCAATATATAAAAGGACATGGATCAACATTAGAGAATATAACGTGACATAGATGGAAAATTATTAAGGAATATTTAAATGTAATACACATTAAATGAATTTATCGGATCATGATAACATTAATAAAACATTATCATTGATTTGTATCATAGATATTACATGAAAATTCAAAATATTCTATAAAAATCCAATGTATAAGAGTATAATTAAAATTATGCAGTAAAATATATAATAAATTGATCATCATTTTTGGATCTATTTAATTCTTATAGAGACAAGAAAAATATATTACTACATATATAATGTTTCTATTAATGAAATATTGTGCTTGATATTTTTTTATTGAAATGTATAGTTCTCATTAGAATAATTTTGTTGTTGTTTTTGTGATGATTCCTTTCAAGATCATATTTTCAACATCCAATAATTATTTTTCAAACTTATAAATTTTAAAATATTTAAAATAATATCAATGAAATTGTCACATCATATCATAAATTTTCTAACAAATTATATTGACACCTATTATGATATCCAAGAGTACCTTACATCTATATAGTAATTTTTCCTTCCCTGAAGAAATGCATGGAGTGGAGATAAATAGTAGTATCCCATGGATGAGAAATGATTGATCTATAAAATCATGTAACATTATTTTCCATTTTTTGGAGTAAAAATTGGCAAAACAATTTATCGATTGAATACTATATGATAAGGTTTTTTTGTATACTAGTAGTGATCCATGTTTATGCTCCATGGATGTATCCTAATATGATTAAACATTGTAAAATATATGTATCTATTAGTGTATTAAATTTTGTATTTTCATTTATTTTTTATGGATAGATGAATTTTATAAAATGCTAATTTGAAATGTGTTCCTTATTACATGGGAAATGCATCTGATGATCAAAGAGGGTTATTGATTGAAGAACATTAAATCATTCATTACAAATATTCACACCCCTCAAGGATTCATGACACCTATATAATATCTCAAATATTTGAACGTATGGTGCTAGAACATAAATATTATAATTTTTTGTTCAATATATTAAATTTATTTTGAATTACTTTTCAGAAAATTGATCTATCATTCAACAAACAACATTAATTCAAATGGGAATAAAGTTTGAAAATTTACTGTAAATAAATTGTATCAAAATACATGGGTATATAAATGTAAATGACTAAGATCAATCCCTTGATTAATATTTATGATCCTTTATATAATGTCTTGGGATTATTGTTAATATGAAATATTTTTATTAAAATTGATAAAACAAAAATTGAACTACAATCTAATGGTGTTAAAAATTTCAATTAAAAAATAAATGGGTTAATTTCAAATGATGGGTTCCTAATAGATAATTATCTCTCTAATTACTAAATTCAGCTGAATAAATTGATTGTAATCTTGTTCTAAGGTTACCTATTTATTATTTAAAATTCCACAAATTCTACGTAAACCTATCTAAATATCATGGTCAAAAAAGAATATCTACCAAAATTCAGTAATTTTAATCATTAATAAAAAATTACATTCCATACTATTTTGGATTGCAAGATATTCTCAACCACTATTGAGACCATCCATTCAGAAGAAAGATTTTCAAATACATTATTATAAATAATATTGGGATCAGATATTTAATCTGATTTATAAAAAATTCTATTCATGATTGAAATTTATTGATAATATAAACACATGACCATTTACTCTTGATCCCTCACCTCTTAGGTGATGAGTATATAATGGTGGAAGGAATATCAATCCTATTTTATATGATAATATTAATATGTTAGTGTAAATTTAAGATGCTCCAAAAAGGGGCTTTGATTTAGGGTTTCCTCCACCTGCCGCCGCCTTACTCCCTCGTTGCAGTTCAGATTCTTCTCAACGCTTCAGCCCGAAGATCTTGTGGTGTGCGGCGTCTCTTTCATGGCAGCATCGTGTGACTCCATGGTCTATAATTCTTGGAGAATCTTTTATTTGATGTAATTTTTACATTCCCTACCCTTCTATATGTATAGTGATTCTCATGGCGGCACAGTGAGGGTCTAGTGAGGTTCCATTGTTCGAGTTTCTGACTGCTACGACGAAGGTAGTCGTCACGTTGCTATGTTGGATAATGTTGTGTTGGGTAGATATGTTCTTTGTATACACTTTAAGTTGGTGATGAGAATTGCGTTCTTCTTCAGGTTAGGACTGGTTTTAGGGTGATGATTTTAGGTGATGTTTTTTTATGTTTGTTGTGTTTTTTTATCACGGTTTTGTTATGTTCTGGTTTGTGTTTTGGATTCGGTTATCTGGTTTGTGATTGATCTTTCTAGCTTTGAGACAACGGATTGATCCATTGGAATATGTGATTTCAGTCTCGGGAGGTCCTCATTTCGGTGTTGGTTCGTTTTTCTTTCTCTTCATTTTTGTTTGATGTTGGTTTGGTTCATGCGATGGATCGTCGTTGGTAGTGATTTGCGCTAGTTTTGGTTGTTCTGGTCGTGTGTGATGGTTGCGCAGTTGCTTAAGGTGTATGAGAATAATGGACTGGTTCGATGAAGGGTCTCTTCTATGATGTTGGTTGCTGAATTTTCTGAATTTGTGGTGTTGGCCACTTTATGCTGTGTCTGAGTCGATGCAGGTAGAGTTATGAATGGTTCATTGAAGGATCTAATGGAGGTGATGTGAATGGTCATTGGGTCTATGCAAATTGATTTATCGTCGGCCTGATTTGGAGTTTTTGATAATTCAAGGGAATGATTTGAAATGGTGGAGTTAGTGGTTGATTTCCCTAGGTTGGTGAAATGTTCTTTGTGGCCATTTTTTTGGAGGTTTGACGGTCGATGCATCTGTCTTACATGGTTTATCTACATATGATGATTTGAGCAGTTGGTTTTCATCTGGTCTTTGCTATGGAATCGGATGTTTGGGAGTGTATGGATTTTCCATCGGTTCTTGGCCTGTGCGCTCATGGACGAGATATTTAGCTGACCTAAAGGAGAAGATGTAGGCTGATATTTTGTTTATGATGCTGGGTAGGGGCTCTTCTATGTAGTATTGGTGTTGTTTGGATTTAAATTTTTGTATCAGGGTGGTTTGATTGTCTTAAGTCGTGAAATCATGTACGGTTTCTCACTTTTTCCTCAAAAGTGTTTGAATAATAAAATATTTAATTTTTAGTTAGTGAATGATAATTGTAACAAATAGTTTAAGAATTACATAATATATTAAAATATGATGACTTACTTTAATCATTTATTGGAATAAAAAATGTTAACTTATATGATAAAAACGTCTATAATAGGGTCCATGGATGTGATAAATTAAATGTAATGTATAATAATTACAAAATTTTGGTTTGAATAACCTATTTAAAGACTTCTTATTGATCATGAAATAATTATTTTCATTATGGAATGATGTTATATACCATAGATATAAAACCTGATATTCCTCATCGATTACATCATTGTGGTTAAAGGTATTATGTTGTGGTCTCATGGATATATCTTTTCCCACCAAATCAAAATCCCTCAAAAATCATTTAATGACATTATATGTACTTCAAATGAAACATTATCTTACATTATGTTTCTTTGTATAATTATATCCTGATGTGTAAAATATTACCTTATAATTATAAAGGTATTATATATCAATATGACTTTATAAAGTTATAGAATAATGGTCATATGTTATAAAATGATCTTCTATAACTCCTCAAATGGGTATCGATTTTTAAATTCAATCTAATGTTGATAAAACTGTAATAGCTCTACAATACTTATCTATTAGATCCCATGAGACTCATCCCTAATTATAACATTAAATTATTTGTAACCTCATTCATAGGTATGATATTTATTACCATATTATATTGTTATCCCCTAGAGTTGAATGACACCACAACACATTCTCAAATACCCATCCCATAATGTTTTCCCCTCAAACAACACATTATCATTCATCATTACATTGTTTCATGTTCTAGAGAATGTATTGATACTTCAATTACTAGTTACAACCTTGGTTTCCATCCATTCCTAGGAGGATTTGATGAATTTTCTTTCTAATTTTTCTTTTTACATAAAATGTATTATAGAATTGCATAAAATCCTTACATCATAAGCCTTTATTGGGTAATCATATGTATCCACATTTTTTCATGTTGTGGACTAAGGTATCCTATTTTGATGGAATATCATCAAAATCACATTCATCAACATGGTGACACCATTTTTGGGGAATTATATCCATTTAGTTTTACTATTTATACTGTGTTCCAACTAACTACATAATTAAAGTAACTTTTTGTGGAGTAATCTTTATACAGTTACATTAAAAACATCAAGGGAGGAGGAAAAATATTATTTAATATCTATATACATAAATGAACTAAAATTAAAAAATATTATAGTATTATGTCCCATAATCAATTAAATTAACAATACAAACATATGCACAAATAATAGTAATCCACTACCCCATTAATTTAACATTTTAATATCTTAAAAAAATATATTTAAAATGATTACAAATAAGTTCAATCCTTGAAATAAAGAAAATATTTTGAGAACATTTTAATAAAACAAAATATTAGTTGAAATTTTTGAAATTATAATTTTTTATCATCACTAAGTAATCATTAATCCTTATTAAGATTATACTAAAAAATTTATTCTTATCCGTATTTATTTTTCAATCATTATTATGACATCCTTTCCCAATCAATGATATACCTCTTCAGAAAATTTCTCATTTAGCACTCATGAATTATGTAAATCAAGAAATATGGTCATTCTAAAGTTCATTTCTTCTATTTATATGCTTGTATAAAATCTCAACCATCACATTTTAAAAATCAATCTCAATAAGTAATGATAAAATCCCAAAATGGTTCTAATGTCTTTGATGATAGTTGTGTAGAGTTCATTGTGTAATTATTAAAAAGTTAGTCATTAAAAGGGGGAATAAATTATTTAAGTGCAAATACATATTTTTTATTTAATCTCAGTGAAACATTTACCTACAAATCCACATAAAATTTAGAATTTCCCACCAATATCTACATCTATTTATTATTTCAATCTTGAATATTCAATAATAATGACATAATTTTTCATCATATTTTTCATTCCTCTTCCATTATAACCATGCAAATTGAACCAGTATCAAGTATAACACACATCAAACTTACTTTGTTTGATCTAATTATAGAACTAGTTCTAATACTAATAATATGATTAGATATATTGTATGAGTGATCATTAAAGTATACATGATATGATCCATTATTTCAAATTTTATCCTAATATAATATAGGATTCAAGTAATAAAATTCTAAAATATATTGGAATAACAATTATTTATATTTGTATATCAAAATAATATATGATTTCTGTAATAAAAATAAAAAATATATTGTAATAAACATCAAAATCACAAATTACAATTCTACCACCTAATCTTACGTGGTATTCTCACATGGTAGTTCCATGTATCACCAATCTCCCTTATTAAACCTCAAATAAAATAATAATGTATTTTTACTAAATATTGTATTGTATAAAAAAAATAAGCCTATTATAAGGATTAATTATCTAGATATTTCATGGGTATTTCCAGAATAAAATTGGGTTAGATATAGTTTTGTTATAAAGGTAAAAGTGTTAAAAATAAACTCAATCATATTGTTGTGGTTTAAAAAACTCAATAGTTTTTAATATTATCAAATAGAAATTTAAAATAGTAATGATTTTTTGGACATCTATTTTTGATAGTTAATTAGAAATAATATAACAAAATATTTTAAAACACATCTCAAGAATAAAATTTCCAAACACTAAACAATCACTCATAACATGACCATTATGTAATAATCTAATAAACAAAAAAATTATAATATTAAAATTAGAGGGCAATATAATTTTTCAATTATAATGGATATCATTTTAAGAATAAACAATTAATTTATTTTCAATAATTTCCAAATAAAATTTTTATTTTATTAACATCGGTGTTCATAATTCTTATAAGTTGAGAGATGTCTCGAAAAAATGTCTCTTTTTCAATTAATTTCAGGAAAAAAATACAACTATTTACAAGAATACCTAGACCACACATAATTCCAAATTCTCTATCTACTATTTAAAAGAATGGTGAGATACATGAAAATGATTATTCTTTTAAATACATCATTATAAAGGATAAAAGACATGAAAGTATTTAGGACCTCCATCATTAATGTAATATTATTTTCCTCGATTACTTGTTGAAATTTACAGTATGAAAATCTAATCCATTGATGTATTTTGTTATATTTTATTTCATAAAATGATAACACTAATCTAGGTAACATAATATAATTAAAATTATATATTAATTATGGTTAAGAATAAATTAACAGAAAAAATTGTATTTTAAGTCTATTTATTCCACATGTATATAATAGATAGATAATGAACATAATAGAAAGTAAATATTTCCAATTCAAAAAAACATTAGCATGGAAAACTAAAATATAAGGCATTGACAAAATGTGGAAGGAGGAAGAAATCCTTTGACTCCAGGGTTCCATCCCACATCTCCCCATTGGTATCCACCTCCACTGAGGTTATATTCAATTAAATAAAAAAACAACTTAAGGAAGACACCTACAAGCATTTAATCACCTAATAATAATAAAAAATAAATTCCTCGACAAATAATGTTTTACAAGGGAAGGTCGGGTAGCCTAAATCTAGGATGTGTAAGAACCAGCCTCAATCAAACCGTATAAATGAGGAATGAAATTAAATGCATGTGTTAAAAACTAGTGAGATGAATGATCAATCAGGGATATTAAAGAATTGGAAATTTTAATGATTATAATTAACTTATGTATTAATTAGTGTATATGGATCCCATCTTGGTAGAGTAGTCGTAGATCAATGACCATAGGAATGATCAATGTTTACATGAGGATTAACTTGCATATAGATATCTATATTCGTAGTTTTAATTTGTGTATCTCTATGACGTGATATTATTGTAACTATTCTAGTAATGGGAGTCAACAGATACTCATTATATTGAATTTGTATCTCCTTGAACCTTATAGAGGGCATGTGTTGATCGACTAGTTCAATAAAGTCAACCTCCTTTGTAGGGTAATTTATTAGACCCTTTACATTATTTTGGGAATCCAACTCAATCTATCATCATTCATTAGTATCCAAAAGATAACTAGTATCCCATGTGTCAAGAGATGAAGAGGGGTGGGTTGGAGCTGTTATAAATGCTCAATCAAGGGTGTTCTAATACAAACTAAATATGTCGATTTAAATGTAGGATAAAAATATTGAGTTTGTATAAACCTAACATGTTCCCTCCCGGGAGAATACAATAGAATAAATGGTGGTTGTGTTGTTTTAAATGTGTTTGAATAAATTTTTGAATGATCCAAGTCATTACAACATGATGTTATTAGATATAAATCCATGGTATTTTTCAAACTTAATCCTCAAGAGTTTGAAATTCCATGGGGGGGACTTCATACTACAACTATATTAGTTTATACGTATGTGATTTATTTCAGGTTGACATCCTAACATGATTCCTACCATATAAAAATTAATGTTTCCTTTTTTTTCTATATTTATGCATTATATAATGACAAATTAAATACCATAAAAACCCAATTTTTCACTCCATATTATGGTATTTTTGTGTTGGGTTACAGTGTAAACTCACCCTCTTTTCTATCCAAGAACATTACATTATTATAATGTTCTCAGTTATTGTGTTTCATGTGTCTAGAATGATGAATTGGGGTAGTAGTGTGTTATGACATTATATAACTGGTTTATACATAAAAATGATTTATTTTATCTTTTAGTTATTACACATCTCTAATTTTATGTTGTCTCAAATGGATATTCAGTAGGTAAGTAGGGGAGAGTTCCCTAGAGACACTACACTAATTTACCTAAATAATTTACAACCAATGATAAGTATAATTATAATTCAAAATATGGAAACATACATAGGTTTCTCTATACCTAGAGCTTTAATAAAAATCAATATCTAGATATAATTTTTAATTTTTGGTAAAATTTGAGACAAATAATTAATTAATTATGGAAATTATCCTTGTATAGATTCATCCTTTTTTATTGAACATGAATTAAGGTTCATTCCCTCTTTATATCTAAATGTCCCCATGTGAAAAAGGCATTTATGCCCGGATCGGTCATAACCAATGTGACTTTAGTTGTCTTGGAAACAATCTCAAACAAGATTTATACATATGTATTGTATCTCTTGTCATGAACACTCAGTGGTTGATTCATCTGTCATTCCACTTATTGCTTTTATATTTATAGATATTTTAATTATTATATGCATCACTTTGAATCCATTATTATTCATCCAAATATAGTAGACTCTTGATGTCTTGGTGGGAGTCTGTGTCCAATTTCTTCATAGCCCTATATTATTGATGCTTGAGATCCACTGCTAAACAGAGTACTTTCTCATAGATAATCTTAAATGGGGTTATACTAATCATAATATTAAAATATATCATATTTATTATAAATTATTATCATCATTTTTTCTATAATAATTCCATATTGAACATGATTTTTTTTCCAAAATCATCATATTCACTCAGTTGAATAATTCTACTTTACCATGGGTTTGTAGGTGGTGAGAGAAGACGGTATTGTATCAAACTCTTTAATTTTCTACTGCACACAAAAATATAAAATTGTGTGTACTCCTCATGTAATTATAAGTAACCTAGACATACCAACGAGATACAATATGTTCGTTATTAACAATTTTACCACTATATTGGATATATTCTTCCATGTGGCCTCATATTCTACCCATTTAGTAATGTAAATCAAATAAAAAAGTATTTATGTGTTTTTAATGGATCATTGTAAGGGCCACATAAAATCCAATATCTATACATCAAATACCTCATCTTTTATAATTTGGTTTTTTTGGAATCTCAATTTTTTCACAATTTTTTCTAATTTATTGGCATCAATAATTGCCTCATATTAAAAGATTTTCATATTTCTATATTTCAACAAAAATAACCCCCATAGTATTATGATGGAAATTATTATTCCATGTCAATTGTATCCTCTATATTGTGATGAATAGAGAAATTATAGAATGATATTCAAGTTGGATTTGGGAAAACATAATGTAATTAATTATTCACTACATTTCATGAATAATATGTTATCATCAAAAAAATACATGTTTTCTCAAAAAAATTTATTCATTACTAATATAATCAACAATGATTTATGCTCTTGTTTTCTGAATAAACTACAATGTTGAATAAACCATGGAATAGATTGTAAATATGTATAAAAAATATTCTCATCCAGGAACTCATCATCAATTTCCCTCTCCTCCTCCACTTCTATATATTTTAGAGTAATCTCAATAAATTGTCACCAACTACTATATCTTATTAATTTTTTATATGATAACATTGTAAAAATATTGTATTTGTATGATACAAAAAATCAGTCACGGATTATAATCCTTTTTTAGAAAATAACTCAAAATTCATTATATATGTAGAATATCCCCTCAAATATGTTTAGATATTTTCTAAATAAAAAACTATTATCATAAGTTTCTTCATAGCGGTAGTTTAGTTAATTTGCAACTTATTATGGGAATAGATATCATAATAGATAGGATGGAAAATATGATCGATACACTATCATAGAATATCTTCTAAAATGAAATTACATGGATCTAACATTGTGTTGACATTTTTCCCCAATTTATAAATATCATGGTTGGTGTGGCCTACAAATTGTTTTTCCATGTATTAAAGTTGTATTTTAATGATTATTTAAATATAAATAAATCATATATTGAAATAATTTGACTGAGTGGCCTATATATCATGAAAATATAATTTATAATGTTGGGGGAAATCTATCATGTCCAAGAAATATTTTAATTTCATTCATTGTATTATGATGATGGAGATCTTTTATTAATATTTTATTTACTACATCAATATTTATTCCTTGTTTAGTTGTTTTATTGACAAGAATAACACAACCTTGAACTGCATTGTGGAACCTTTCCCAATGGAGTACTATGATTTTTTTCTTCAAATATTTTATTTACAAAATCATGTTTGTATAAGAATACATCAATATATATCAATTATTCAGATAAATAATCCATGAAATTATCAGTAAATTATTCCACCATGTTCGGAGAAATATGTTCAACACTCATTTGAAAAGTCACTTCTACATTAGTAATTCAAAAATACATGATATTTTAAGAGAATGTTTCTTATAGGTAAGAAAATTTTTTATTCTCTTTGTTATTTAGACAAACTATTATTTGTTTTTTACTAGAATATTAATCTAAAATGAAAAGGAACTCATATATATAATAACTATTAAGAATTGATCAATGATTAATAATAGAATGTGGTCCTTTATTTTTGAGGTTTCCAATATCTGATAGTCTATCCATACCCAATATCATGTAACATTCAGTATATGTACCATCTCATTATCATCATTCATTATCATATTCTTCCTCCCATATTAGTAATTACCGGTAATGCTTCACCCATTTACGTTTTTATAATACAATGATGATCCATATATCAAGTAGTTTAAGAACCTTTTTCTAGGAGAATTTTAAATAGTTTCTGTTAGTCTCACCTGTACTAAGTGTCTAAGTTTTCTTACATCATCTAACCTGGATATTTGTGAGAAAATAATAAGATTAATTAGATTGATAATGGAAAGAAACTATGTGAGTTATCCCATATTTTTTTAAATGAGGCATGTCTAATTTTTAGTTATTTTACCATTTTTAACCCTTCTTCTATTTGTATGTTTTTGTGAAAATGACAAGATGAATTCGTTTTATAATGGAAAAACACAATGTATGTTATTTTTTCATTTTTCTAAAAACATAAAATATTTTTTATTCCAGTTAATTTCTTAATTATTTTTTTATAATCATTGATAAACTATCCTTTTCACCAATGAATAATTACCACAGTGTTTGTGTCAATATATTAATCTATGAATTTTTTTTAATGATTGAATGAATTGATTCTCGATAAGAATCTATTTACAAGTGTTTTATCCATTACATGACTTCAGCTTCATCCTCACCCTCTATATTTAAATTAGCCTCCTTAGTTTCCACCTTATAATCAATTAGTTGCATTATATAACATTATTTTCTATTAATAGACTCATTATAGATGTGTGTTTTTTATTAGAAAATATTATATATATAAAATAAGATAATTGCATTATTATTATTTTTAATAAGAACAAATATGACATATTCATCTATAACATTTAGAATTATTCATCATTGTTTGACATTTATAAAAAAACAATTAAAATGAATGGTATTCCGAGGATTGTGGGAATATCTCAATATTATTCTATCATGAGAATAAAGAAAATATGTTTAGAATATAAATGTTTAAACCATGACATGACATATTCAAAAATCCTCTAGGGAACTTCATCGATATAAAAATAAGTTAGAGTGAAAATAATATCATACTTCGATTATCCAAGCCTATATTTAAAAGCACACATAGGGGGAATATTATTTTCACCGCACTCAAATGTCACAATGTGTATTTATGAATGCGTATTGACTAATGGTTATCAAGATAAAAAATATTCCACGATCAATAATCTTTGGAGGTATATTATTTTTAAATTATATTAAAAACGCTTTATATTGGTAAATAACAATAAAAACATATATAATTATCTTTTTATAGTAATTCTATTAAATGTTTCTCATAATCCAACATTTATGAATTTAATACATTGAAAGATATTTCTATGCAATTATGAATGAAACTATATATAACTTCTTGTATTCTATTTCAAAACTACATTTCATGATCATATCTAAGAACTAAAGAGAGGTTCTATATGGTTCTGTCTTTTTATTTTATTATTCACCTTAGACCTATTTTCTCGATTTCCGCATTTTATCATTTTCATTTTCATATTATCTTCTATCCTCTTTCTTTTCTCAATTTTTCTATCTCTCCATTAACATTTTCTATTCCATGTACATAAACATTTCATTCAATTTTTATTATTTTCTAGCATATGTCACATAAAAATTGTTTCATAGCCTCCAAAACCTCTCTTGGATTTCCTCTATGTTACTCAGTAGGGTACTGATTAGTATCTCTAAAAATGTTTGATATATTTTCACCACATGGTTTTAGGGTTTTATGAAGTTTATTTTTAATTCATTATAGAGATCAATTATTATATATTCCATTGAGAATACTTTTGTATGAGGTTATGGAACATTCCATTACGTTCTTCTTAGGGGATATGAATTTGGTTTTTGATAGAATTTATTTTGAGTCTGGTTCGTTTATTTTTGAGGGGTGGTAATAATTTTAATATCCTCAAGGATTGTGTTTGAAGTGAATATTTGGGTATACCATTGTTTTATTCTAAAATTAGCACACAATTATATTAAATATAAAATGAATTTAGTTCTGTAATGTGTTCAATCCACCTCAATTTTTTGTAGGTATTTTTTAATTTTAATGTGGGTTAATTATAACTAACACAATTTCAATAAAAAGGTATATTATCCTTAAACCATACTAAATCCTTGGTATTTGCAGGGTCTACTTCACAGCTCATGATTTTATAAAACAAGTTTGCATGTTAAGGGTTTTGAATATTTTGATTCAGTTTGATACACAATAAATTATTAGTTATTTCATTTATTTATCAATGATTCTAATTAGGTATCCAATAAGGTTGTATCATCTTATTAAAACATTTCTACCCTCTGTGGACACTAATAAATTTTTCAAAACTAATATTATGAAGATTCTTTTAGATAATGTCCTTTAAAACTTCAAATGTTTTCAGAATTAATTATGTAATGGATAGGAAAACAATCGTGAAACAATTAAGAAATGTAAGAAATAATTATTTTATTCATTTATAAGAAATCATTGATTCTCTGATGTAACAAATTTCTCTTGAACTAAATGATGTTAACATATGATTCAAATATATATTATCCATCGACATGTAAAATGATTTGGATTTCATTTCTGAACTTCTAAAACATCCATATTGCAATGTATTTGTATAATAACCCTTTTTATATGTTATTATAGGTTTTCAAGTAACCATAGAGATAACTATTTAACAAATCAATTTATTATAGATAGAGAGAAAATTAGAATACCCAAAATCATATATAATTTTATGTTGCTAAATTGTTGTTGAACATATTACAAATTTAACAGAGGTTAGTCAAATATCTAGGAATATTGTAATTTTTAATGTCACTAAATAATTTTATGAGTTCATTATTATTATTAGGCTTCATTTGTTCTTAAAATTTCTCACCTATATAAGAATATTAATAGAACTACAATAAAAACCTTCATTAAATGATAAATCATAATCTAATGTGTCTCTATCCTGGGGAATTTTTTCTACTCCATCATGCTGGATCCCATTGGGGAATTATCCTTGAGGTACATTGGGTCTAGATGAGATAATGTTCTCTTGGAAGACATATCATTTATAAGGATATAGGAACATATTGTTCATAGGGTTATAATTAATAATTTATCATGAATCAAGGCACATTGATAATGTTTTTGGCATCCTGGTCATGCATTATGTTTCCTTAAATGAAAAAAACAAAAACAAACTCATGCACGTAAATATAATTAAAATAAAATAAGTATTAATAATTTATAAAAAAAATTGATTAAAAAATTTATTATACTCCAATGTTCACCCTTCATCACGACCAATAGTTCCAAAAAACATTGTACACACCCCTATAATTATAAATTTTATTGGGTAATCATGATTAAAAATCAAGTTCATGATTTGTATTATTTCTACTATGTCATATAATAGTGAAGGACCATGTTCATTCCAATGAGTGATACATATAACAAAAATGATAAGGTCATAGGCCTTATTATTATGCACAAATATATAAATTTATAAGGATCAGAAAAATTAAAACAACAATCAAATAGTTTAAAATTAATCAATCAAATATATAATCAATGGATAAATTTAAAATTCCATTTCTGAATGAGATACCAACCTCTTACATTCATTAAATATGTTTCACAAACCAGTTTCAATATATATTTATGTTTAACAATTTCTTATTGTAAATTATATTTATTTTAACGGATAGAATATAAATATAATGGTCAAATAATAAATTCGAATAATATCATTACAATCAATCATTAAATTTAACTATAGATTCAATATATTATTAATATAATTATTTTTTCAAAAAGTTTTTATTTCAATTTTTAATAATTCTTTTTTCAAATTACTAACTACTAAATTGGAATAGAATTAGTGACGCAAAATGATTATTAATTTAAATGAATATTCATGAGTAAAATTGTTATAAATAATTTAAAGACCCATATTTCTACTATTGATCCCATACCACCTATGTAAATTTTCACACATGGTTGAGGTAATCTGAACCACAATTTACTTGATTACCTTTTAAATTGAGTGAAAACGTTAATTAATGACGATGAATATGGCTATATAAGCACATTTTCCCTTCACTGATAATTGTCTTTAAATACTACACCCTGTGTAAGAGATGTGATTTAGATAGGGGTATTGTTGCAAGCTATGAAGTAGTGGGAGATGGTTTTATGATTATCTATAAATTAATTAAGGGAAGATGTCTTGGGATTATCTTCTATCATTTTTTTTGTTTATTTCAAAATAAAACATGATTTTAGTTTTAAATTTTCCCTTGTCAAGTTTATATTTTTTTTAAGTGTGACACACGCCTGTTATAGGATGGGGAAATTTTTTATTTATCTTCTCTTGTGTAGTCTAGTTATTAACCACAGGAAGACTATTGAATATGAGTGCACAAAAATCATATTTTCACTATAATAAAATGCTAAAGTGGTGTGTGTTTAGACTAAATCAATGACAAAATGATTAAAATAAAATTTTATATTCAAATGATTGAATAGATATGATAGTAAATGGGTGATTAACTATGATTATTTTTCTTATTTATAATTATATCATTGTTTAGTTTAATTCAATCCTCTTCTTCTTAGTTGATTAAATTGAGTTTCTATAGTCATTTCCTCTCACTTCCTTGGTGAAATTGTGGTGGTGAGAGAATAACTTACCAAGATATTAGTTTGGTCAACCCTCATTCCATGTTTGAAAGAGTTGTATTGAATATCCTTAAATTACTTGGGCAATACCCGATAAGGTCTTGTTTAAATTAAATGATAATTAACATTCACTACCCCTTTTACATGTACTATTGATCGTCGAGTACTTAACCACTAATCATGGGTCTATTCCATCATATATAAATCAAAAATTAGAGGAGGGCGATAATGATTATTTTACCAAGGAAAAAATTAAATAACCGAATTAAAATTCATGAACGATCTAACATGATAATAAAATCCACTATATGAAATTGAAAACAACATTAAAAAAAATAAAATTTCATTCAATTAAGTCCAAGAACTCGTGATTTACAAAATAGAAAAACAATACTTCCCCAATCACTAAACATTTTTACCCTACCATAGTATGGGTAATCGAGATGAATGTCAATTAATATGGAATAACATAAATATGAAATGAATTAAAAGTGAGAAAGTCGAATAGTTCTCCTCCTTGATATCCTCGACGAAATAGGATAAAATGACATGCTTTGAGAAGGAAGATCTCCCATCCTTTTATAGACAGAATCTGTATATTGAAATATTAAGTTTTGTAGAACAAATAAATAATGTCTTAATGTCTTTCACTCTTCGTGAATATTTTTCATAGTTGTCATGGTCATTTCCCCTCAAAATCCCAGTGGATTCGGACAAGTATTATTATGGAAATGAAAGTTTTAATCTGATAGTTTGTTCTACCCAGTACGACTCTGAAAATAAAAAAACTCTGAAATATGATGCCTTAATTACCATTAAAATGGACAATTCACATGGATTGTACTTCACTAATGATGTTCCAATATATCTTGGGTATCTATCCCACACATTTCACAACTATTGGGACCACCATGAATGACTTATGGATCACACACCAAAACCTGAAATATCTATAAATAGTATTCATGGTCCAAAAAGTTAGTTTCTTTTGAGATTCCAAATGGTCAATTAATCTTTTGGATAATTACAATTAAATTAATCTCTAGATGTTATGAATCTGGAAAAGAAATAATTTTTCAATTTGGATCAGTGTAGAAAATGTTATGGAGAAAATAAAGATATAATTTAAAACAGTTATAAATATGAAATCTTCAATTTTTACAATTAAACTCAAAATATCACCAATTTAATAAAATTTGTAAATTATCATAAAGTAACACTTTCGTGGGATTCTATACAATGATATACAATGAAATTTTTTTTGAAAAAGTTTTATCTTCCAATTCCCCCTACATAGCACTTGGATTCCTGGACAAATAAACATCAATATAAAATTTAATTAAATCCAAAACACAATCCCTTGAGATATACCAAATCATTAAAAATAAAGAAAAATATATAAATAATAATCCAGAAAAAATATTTCAAGTCCTCGATTTTAGATTATTTAATATATTTCCACTTGAGTTTTTATCCCATGTACATAAAACACATACCTCAAATGAATTTTCTCTCATCTCACAAATTTTAATGTTCAAAAATAATTTCTCAACCAATCTAAAGCAGGATAATTTCATAATATGAAAATATAATTCATAAAATAATAATTATTATGAAAAACAAATATCCTTGCCACTTATTTTTAACCTAGATTAACCTGATTTACCCTTTTCTGTGATGATAATTTTTATCATGATTATAATTTATATTGACCAAAAATAAAAGGGAAATATTAAAAAAAAAATTAATTGATTAATAAATATAGAATAAAATGTATCAAATTAAATTTCTATATGTGGATGAAATTAATTTTAAAATAAGAATGAAACATGCGAGGAAAACATGTTTTTAGGATAATACATTTTTAAGCATATCATTGGGTTTTTAATCTCATGCCTAGTAAAATATAAAATATATATTATAAAAATTATTGAATATAAAATATATATATTTAATTAAAATCATATATCAATATCGAATATTTTTTTTATTATGAAAAAAATACACGCATAAAAGATGTTTTTTTTAGAAAAATGGATTTTTCGTATAAAAATGTTCTATTCAAATTCATTGATAAAATTCATATCCATTAATGTAATTTGATTATTTAAAAATTATTGAAACTAATTTAACATTGAAACAATTTTATAAAAAAAATTAACTCTATACATGATTGAAATGAAATTATTATTTTCAATAAAAAACATTAGTTTTTACTATTCATAGAAAAATAATACTTTTATGAAAATTCTAAAAACAAATGCTTGGATAATTTTTACATGATGAATTAACAAATGATATACTTTTAATAAAATATAATTTCAAAATTTTTGAGATGTTATTATTAAAATTTTATCAAAAAAAGCAATAAAACCCATTTTTAAAAAAACTGTTTCTATTAGGAATAAAAATACATTAATAAATATTTAATGATTATTTAATAAATTTTTATCAATAAATATATATTAATTATGAAATTTAGAAATATTTCATAAATTATTTATTATTTTTGATAAATTATAATTTAAGGATCGGTTATAATGATCATATTTAAATAAAAATATTTCATGATTGGTTTAGGCCCATTATATCATATCTGGTGCAATATTGAACATAGTACTCATTAAAAATATTGGGGAGTGCTGAAATTTTTATTTTAAATACAGTTTAAAAGACACACTATCTAGTTGATACGGAATTGAATTTTGTCTCAGAGTCTTTATCCTTCTTGTTTTTATAGGATTTATCCAATCACCATGGGTATTTTCATCATTGACATCATATGTACTTGTTTCCTTTCATGTATATATTCATCCCCCATTAAGTACTAAATTATTTTTTTTCTTCCTATGAGTATACAACTTCACCATGTTCTCCCCCAAGGATTCTCACTTATGCATCTATTCAGTATTGCATTACTCAAAATTTTTATCACTATTATTCTATGACAACTACTCATTTGATTGATATTTCTGCTCATTTTCACAACAATAGATATTGAATATTAAATAACATCCAAGAATTTAATTACAATTTCTATTCCATAATTTTAGATGAATTCAAAAAGTAATATTCAATCACCCTCATGAGATTCAATCTTACAATTCTTCTCCTTGATAAAAACAATCAATTTACCCCTTAAACTCAACAGTATTCCACTGTGGGATTCATCCCATACAATATTTATTATGTTGTGTTGTATTCATTTAGACTAAAAAATAATATTTTGTATATATAAACTAAATTAATCACTTCTACATTTTAATTTTTACCTGAATCATTGTCTATTATAATTTATTTATTTTGATATTCCTAGATATGATTTTTAGTGAATTAAATACCATTTTCAATCTATAACATCTATTTTTTTATGCTTAATATCATCTATAATAATATCAAGCAATACATAACACACTTAAACTCTCTATATTTGATGTATATTTTCATAAACCATGTCACCATACCATAATAATCAATAAATTGAGGGTAATAACTTTATTCATCCAAAGACATGGGTGAAATTATCCCCCACACATCCAACTTCACATACTCAACAATTCACATTGAAATTTTTCCTTAATCTTGTATATATTTCAAATGATTTTCCATTTTTAAAAATAATAATAGTATGAGTGTAATCATGGGTATGTTTTAGGCTTTTATGATCTCAATCATTCTCCACCGTTTCTTATAAGGTCTTTTGGATTAACTGGCCATGAATTTTTTTCCAAATCCTTTTATTTTATTCTATAGAGAGAAATTGAATATCATATTCCCCACTAATAAGTTATACATTGAATATTATGTGATTCCCTTTAATTCTTATTCTTTCATCACATCATTTCGTGTTTGAATCCTTCTTTATGAAATTGACCACATTCTATGCGTCACATAGTTGTCTCATACTGTGAAAATTGTGACTAATGTATTCGAAAACCATGTAATCCATTCATCCTAGTTATTCACCTACTATTTTGGATTTTCTAAAGATATTAATGATCAAACCATCACTACTAAGAAATAGAACAATGTCATTAGTGCATTCACGATGATCATGAGATGTTATTTTATTCCCCATCATTTATGACACATATCCACTATGTTGATTCCATACTCAAAAGTGATATATTTCTCTCAATGAACTTTTTAAACCATTCAAAGTCATAGAATTTAATTTCTTGATCCATGTAAGATGTTTTCCTTAACATGTTGTTTAAAAAATTTCCACCTCACGATATATTGAATCATCCTCATCATTCATGTTTGAGAATTTATTATGAATTCCTAGTCTGAATAATGATGTATTCCGATAAAACGATCACTTCTTATAGATCCCTTTTATCACATTTATTTATTTAATAAAATAGAAATTTATGGATTTGTGTTTATAACCTTCACACACAAAACAGTCTCCTTTTAAAATATATCAATTGTATAAAATTATGCTAATCTATTTTGGTTACAATTGATCCTTGAAATGTTTTTTTAATAGTAAACACATATTTTATCTTATATTAAGACATTAATAAAAACAAATTCATTGTATATTATATTGTGTCATTTCTACTCTGCTTGTAACCTTTTGATTCATATGAGAATCACCAAAATAAACCTTCTTTTGTGATGTGGGATGTTCTGATTTAACATGTTCCCCCTTAGCTCTATCAGTATCCCACATAATAAAACAATATGACGCCATGTTGAGAGATAAATTTCCCTCTTGATCATCAATATTTCATCAAATCTTTAAGACGTTGAATTTGAGAATTTCAATTATTTTTAAATGATAGTTAACCAAATCAGTAAATAAATCAATTATCTGGGCTTGATCTTTGATTTTGATATTGAACTCAATTTCTTTCTACTATTTTATATTTTTTCATTCATTATTGTTTCAATATCAACATTAAAATTATATATTTATTCTTCTTTCACTAACATATTTAGTTTTGAATCATGTACCACAACATTATAATTCAACACTAATCCATCAAAAGAATAGTTTCATCATGTGTAGATTAATGCCCATTCTTTTTGTATAATAATTCCATAATTTTTGTGACCTCATCATCATTTCCACCAATTCATTATCTATTCTATCCATTATGACCACCTCATTTATGTCCCAAATATCAACAATTTACTACACATTGTGATCCTATGATATGTAATTATCATGTTTAATGAAATTTTACATTTTTAGATAAGTTATGATATGAAAATATAATTCCTACCACACCCATAAATAGTTTCTTCATAGGTTTTTTATATTTATTTTCATCACAAATTCTATTTTCATACCGAGAAGCACAATTCCCAAATTTTCCACATTGAAAAGTGGTATGTGAAGGATTTCCCTTTAGTGTTTATTTTTCCCTTTTAATTTTTCAGGAAATGATTGACATTGCCCCCATCAAATTCTAAACATATGAGATCACCCTCTATTGTTAATTTCATAATATCCTTGAATTCAACATCCTAATAATTATCCTTTATCAATGACACAATATAATTTTTCCTCATCTTATAAGACATGAGAGTGTTGTAAAAAAAATCCAACACAAACCATTTCTTGTAATTGTCTTCAAGAACAATGATATTTTTATTTATACATGGTGGTAATATTATTGGGATAAACATTATTATTTTTACACAATAATGGAATGCATTGAGTTATCTCATTTTGTCCATAAGAATACTCATCCGATCAATGAATTTATCAAAGAAGTAATTTGGATGAATTATTATATTCTAATACATGTTCCAAAGAAATATACATTTATCATCACATTTTATGGGATCACTATCATACATGTTGAGAGTTTTTTGCACATGTAATTTGAGTATTTAAATTACATCGTATTCACACATATTTTATGTAGAGACCCGAAGCTTGATGTACATGGACATTACATCAATTTTTCGGAATACTTAGTACATAACAAAAACACACACATAAGGATCGTAATAGTTTAGTGTCTTTGGAAACTCGGAATATAATCTTCTAATCGTGGTGAAAGATCTTCAACATCTCCCATAAAGATCTTTCTTTTTTACCTAAAACCTTTCGTTATATCTTGGGGAAAAGAAAACATAAAAGGGTGAGCTCAAATGCTCAGTAAGGGTAAACAAAAGAAATATCAATCACATCATATTTATAAGAACATAAAATTTTGGAAATCTTAACCTCCAAAACATAGCATAATTTCATAACCTGGGATAAATCATAGTAGTGAAATGAAATCCCAATAATCATAACATAAAACATGAATCTCTGTGGCATACACACATAATCATAGATAATCATATCTTATTAGTCAAGACTCATTGCCAAGACTATATTAGTGGACAAAGTCCATTTCTGAACCGAGTCACCCTCATTTCAGTCATGTTTCACTGAACCGTTATAACCTACCATTCCAGCCATGTCTATCTCATGAGATATAAAATCTATACCCAATGCATTGGAGGGAGATATCGGTCCCACCCATCTCATAATGAAACCATTCTTATGTGTGCCACAAAATCGTAAATCATACATCATTGCATAACCCATGTAATACAAATGGGGATCTTAAACATCATGACATCATAAAACAATTCATATATGATAAAGGAATTTATAAAAATAATTCCATCACAAAATGATCAAATCAATTTAATAAAAGGGATAAAAAGATAACCCTTTATTATCTTAGATGGAAAATAATTTTGATAAAATACATGAACTCCATTCTTGAGGAAAATATCCTTTCTAATTCAAAAACACTTTTCCTTTCTTAACATGTCTTACAATTCTAAACTAAAAGAAGTTGATTAAAAATAAAATTGAAAACTTGTAAAGGAAGCTTCTTGGAAATAATTTTTTAAAAATCCATTCATGCCGTATAAGTTTAAAAAAAACATTCTTCGTACTTTTGTCGGAAAAGTCAAAAAGTACCTCGTAATAAAAACGACAAAATATTCCTTTCATATTCTTTACTAAAAACTCACCTAAGGGTAAAATTGGATTTAAAAAATTGTATTTGGATGGAAATAATATTAAATATCCAGGAAACATGGATGTGGATGATAAAATACACCCCATTAAATACTAAAGTATAAACAATCTCGGATAAAAAAAATGAGATTGTGATATTTTCCCTTACCTTAGCTCTGATTTTCTTTGTAAGTGTCTAAACCTCCTGTATAATGATTTAAATAATTTCATTTATTTATTAAAGAATCATATTAATTTTTATTATATCATATATGGTTCACTTATTGTAGAGACCTGAAGCTTAACGTACATGGACATTACATTACTTTTGCGGAATACTTAGTACATTACAAAAACACACACACAAGGATCTTAATAGTTTAGTGTCTTTGGAAACTCGGAACGTAATCTTCTAATCGTGGTGAAAGATCTTCAATATCTCCCATAAAGATCTTCCCCCTTTTTTTTACCTAGAACCTTTCTTTATATCCTGGGGAAAAGAAAACATAAAAGGGTGATCTCAAATGCTCAGTAAGGGTAAACAAAAGAAAAATCAATCACATCATATTCATAAGAACATAACTTTTGGAAATCTTAACCTGCAAAAGAGAGCATAATTTCATAACATGGGATAAATCATAGTAGTGAAATGAAATCACAATAATCATAACATAAAACATGAAACTTTGTGGCATTCACACATAATCATAGAGAATCATTTCTTGTTAGTCAAGACTCATTGCCAAGACTATCTTAGTGGACAAAGTCCCTTTCTGAATCGAGTAACCCTCGTTTCAGTCCTGTTTCACTGAACCGGTATAACCTACCATTTCAGCCATGTCTATCTCATGAGATATAAAATCTTTACCCAATGAATTGGAGGGAGATATAGGTCCCACCCATCTCATAATGAATCCTTTCTTATGTGTGCCACATAATCATAAAACATACATCATCGCATAACACATGTAACAAAAATGGGATTCTTGAAACATCATGACATCATAAATCAATTCATATAAGATAAAGGAATTCATAAAAAATAATTCCATCACAACATGAACAAATCAATTTTATAATAGGGATAAAAACAGAACCCTTTATTATCTTAGATGGAAAATCATTTTGATAAAACACTTGAACTCCATTATTGAGGAAAATATCCTTTCTTCTTAAAAAACATTTTTCCTTTCATAACATGTCATACAACTTTAAAATAAAAGAAGTTGATTAAAAATAAACTTGAATACTTGTAAAGGAATATTTTTGGAAACAATGTTTTAAAAATCCATTCATGTCGTATAAGTTAAAAAAACATTCTTTCGTACTTTTGTCGGAAAAGTCAAAAAGTACCTCGTACGAAAAAAATGACAAAAGATTCCTTTCATATTCTTTACTAAAAACTCACCGAAGGGTCAAATTGGATTTAAACTATTTTAAGTGGATGGAAACAATATTAAATATTGAGGGAACATGGATGTGGATGATAAAATACACCCCAGTAAATACTTACGAATAAACAATCTCGGATAAAAATGAGATTGTGATATTTCCCTTACCTTAGGTCCGATTTGCTTCGTATGTGTCCGAACCTCCTGTATAATGATTTAAATAATGTCATTGACTTATTACAGAATCCTATTCATTGTTATGATATCATATATGGTTCACTTATGATATTATATTACCCGTTCTTTTGTAAATTCCATGTTAAAGAAGCGTTTTGGGTAAAATCATTTCATTTATCGTAGGTGTTTTGACTTGTTGTTCTTGACATCATTATTACTTATATCATTATTTACTTACTTCCAGAATATAAAATATTATTTATATATAATATATATTCAGTATATAAATATATATATATAATAGATAGATAAATAAAATGAAAAACACCGTTCATGGAGACGGTAGTCCGTACGTACGCATGAACGCTGTTTTTCTTTCCTTATTGTTTTGAATGGAAGTAAGTAGATGACATACATATATATATATATATACATAAATCCAGTATCATTATTATGTCATATATTTCATTAGTGCTTATTATATATACTTTATAATCATTCATGAATGGTTAATCATTAAGAATGAATCTCATCGCGTCGTGGAGACGGTAGTCCGTACGTACGCACAGGCGATGATATCATTTCCATAAATATTGAATTGAATTGGAGTGGATTATACAATATATCAGAATAAATATGATGTTTTAATAACTATGTATAGTTATTATTTACACCATTATACCCATCCATGTAAGGTGGTGGTGGAAAATAGATTACACCACGGCGTGGAGACGGTATTCTGTACGTACGCACGCGCGGTGATTTCTTTTTCCGTAGGATGGATAGATGGTGAAATAGGGTTGTTTCATACTTATAATAACATATCAGTATATGAGTGATACTGATGTTATTACTTCATAATGAAACAACCTATGAAGAAGAAGTGGAAGAAGAAATAAAGATGAAAGAATTGGTAACGGTAATTACCTCTTCTTTGAAGCGCCTCTTTGAGACCTCCTCTTAGGGAACTACAATTGGTCTTTGAGGAAGACCAGAACCTCTAGGATGTTTCTAGGGAAGTGGAGAAGAGATTTGGGCAGGGGTTGGCCGATCTTGAGTGCTCAAATTGGTGTGAGGAGGAGGGGGAGGAGGTGTCCTTTTATAAGGGAGGAGAGGGGCACCTTAGGAATATCTCAAAATATTATTTTATATTAATGTCAAAATCGGTTTATAATGGTTCCAAAGGGTCTTATTTCGAAGCTAAAGTGGGGATGGGTCGAAATCCTATCAACCAATAGGATTTAGACAAGTTTAGGGTATTATTTTAACCTTATCAATTAGATTTAACTCTAAGTTAAATAATTTAACTTTTACCGTGTCTTTTTGTTTTCTTTCACTATATGGTTAATACACTTACTATAACATGCCAAACGAACCCCAAATTGTTTATTATTAATACATATATCCTTATCAAAGTCATCTGGCCGAACCTTAGATTTTTAGGAATAAAATAACAATTAATAATATAATATTTGATTTAAAAACTATTTTGTGTCAATTTTGACACTATTTGATATATGATTTTTGTGAAAGTCATAACAGAATTATATGTTCGATCCAAGTTGATTAAATCAACATCCATATATCATAGTAACCTATAAAATTAGTGGAATTCATAAAAAGTCTCAAATTACATTCATTTGAGCATTTATAACATCAATTATGTTAATATTTCCTTAAAAGGGTAATTACTACATCATCGTTGTGTCATAAATAAATTAATTTATTTAAAGTCTAAAAATTATAAATAAAAAATAATTATGTAGGAAATAGTTTTAGATTTCTAATGTATATTTATAGTTGAATTTATCTTATGTATAACCCCATATTAAAAATGATTTACTTATTAAACTTTGATTTTAACTATTTTAACCCTTCTTTAAATAAATTAATAATAAATGTCCTAATCTAATCCAAGTGGGCCTAAATGGTCATATTTTATTCATAAGGTTGTTTTTGGTCGAATTACATTTATCCAATAGAATTAGGACATGTGTTAGGGTAATAATAATATCATATTTACCCTTAGTTACCCTATTTACTATTAACCGTGGTAAAAAAAAGTAAAAAGTTACTATTCACCAAAAATTATTTTCATCTCATTGAACCAAATTTTAGTCCTTGATATTAACCGTGTCTCTCGGATTTTCAAAATTTCATTCACAGAAGCGGTAAAATTAAGTTTTATGAAAAATTCAGTTTTTTAACTACCACTTAGTGATTTCACTATTCATCGAAAATTGAAAGTTTTCAGAAAAACACCAAAAATTAGGCCTAAGATATATTTGATATTATGAACTAAAAAATGATGTCTATTTTACCAAATTCAAAACATATCAGTTGCATTAACTAATTTAAAAATTAATTCTCGTCGTCAAAACAAATAGCGTGTTTTTAAGAGATAATAACTATCAAAAGTTTGACACTAGTTTATAACTGGTTTAAATGTGAAATTACATCCAATGACCAACATTGTATTAAATTGTAAAAATATATTCTAAATATACTTTAAAACCACTCGAATTAATAATTTATCACTATTAATTATTTCGATTAAAAAAAGTTTTTTTTAATTAAAATTTATTAATTTTCACTATTCATCAGAATATGAAAGTTATCCGAAAAGTACCAAAATTTCACCCTAAGCTAATTTCGATATTACGAATCCAAAAATTATTTCCATTTGAAAAATAAAATTTACAAAATTTCAAAAAATGGTTATTACTATTCATAACGGCTAGTTTTAATAATATCTTAATAGAATATCGTTGTTTAGAGAAACTCGGTGTTGCGTACAACACACGCTATCGTGGAAGGTCGCGATTGCGTATAATTCAAGCCAGGTCAGAGATGTGTATTGTGAAATCTCCTTTTGGTGTAGCGTATAACACAAGACATTAATAAAATTAAAAAGAATATTTTTCATAAAATCTCGGGCTGTTACATTCTACCCCCCTTAAAATGAATTTCGCCCTCGAAATTCGTCGGGGTTATAAATAGTTTACTATTCGAAAGTTTCTTTAATAGAAACCCACATCGTAAAAAGGAATACCAAAACATAGCTTTAAAAACTAAAGTATGAAATGTAATGATTACCCAAATAAACTAATCACTGGGTTTCCACATAGATGAAAATATGGATATGGAAGAGAAATATAACCATCATGTTCTGATGGAGAGTGGTAGAGAACATTGCTATGGAAAATCCAGTAATCACAAATCCATAAATTTGTGATGATCTAAGGTACCATCTGATTCATTAGGTATAAGATCACTAGGACAACATTTTTGGTTTTCAAGATCATTTCCCTAAAGTTGAAAATTTGAATTAGAATAAATATGTACTTTATTTTGGTACAATCTCACTGTTGTTCGTGCCTTGAACAATTTCCACTTCATCCCTTAAATAAATGAAGTTGAATTTGTTATTCGTGAAGTGTTAGTAGATCATGTGATAGAATGACGGGTCATTCCATCTACAAAAGGTTAGCAAAAATTATATACATAAGTCGATCCATAGTGAGATTAATCATATATGGTTCCTAAAATGGACTTTATACTTCATATATCATACTGCTTAATATAATAAAACTAGTTTCTAATAAACCGGGACTTCCTGTAGGCCAGTGGTAGGCGATAAAGGCCAGTCGCACTTCGGTTGTGGGTTCGATTTCCACAGCCTTGTCCGACGCGATGGGCTGCCGCCCGTCCTGCAGGTTGTCCTTTTCTAAAACTATATTACTATAACATCCCATCAATAACATCGAGAAAACTTCTATCCTTAAACAATACTAACTTTTGTCCAACATAATCCATTCCAATCTTTAGGATTATCCATAATACTGCAATCCACTCTCATAACATAGTGAAAACGATTACCAGAGATTTAATACCATCGTCAATTCCCATATATCATAAGATATGTTTTGTTGGTTACATTCCAAACATTCAAAGTCCTTAATCATGTATTCTCTTGAATACCTTTGTGAAAACATGAATGCAGTTAAAAGTTAACACCTTCCACATACTAAAATCCTCATAATTCTATATACTCAAACCATGATATCACTTAGTCCTTATATCAATCATGAGCTCATGAATACAATCAAACATCTCATTATCGTCTTATCCCTTCATTATGCGCATATCATCTACATTCCATAAATATCTGAATAACCTTTCATGGATACTGGTAACATTAATCATACACTTTTAAAACTCAAGGAAGGAAAACATTGTAATAATCCTTAGATGTCTCTTTATTCCATAGTACCATGATATTACTTATACAACATTACACATGATAAACATGTAATCATTCCACTACATTCTTAAACCATTGACCGAGCTTCAACAATTCTTTCATCTCACATATCATTTGTAGTCTCATCATCATCATCCACATAAATACTACCCATATGACCATACTGATTCTCTTCATGAGTCTTTCCCTTAGGGCATTTGTTTTTATAATGCCCATACATTCCACATTTAAAACACTTAACCATTTTTGATGTCGTAGCAATACCATTATCATCATCCATGGTGTTAACTGAACCTTTTCCTTTGCACTTACTTGCTTTGTGTCCTTGTTTTCCACACCCAAAGCATCTTCCAGTTCCCTTGAAACATTCTCCTTGATGCCTCTTCCCACATGATTTACATAGGGGATATTGAACTTTCTTTCCTCTATGATCATCATGAAACTCCATCTTTCTCTTATTAGTGGAGTCAGGAAACTTACCAAATTTTACTTTATTGTTCATATTATGAGATTGCTGATTCGGCATAATAATGATCTTTGGACTTCCAAATCCCCTTTCATTTGGTTGCTCATGAAGAATATCATTCCATTGTCCATCATATCCTCCATTATCGTGAATCATCTTGTTTCCAGCCATTTTCTAAAACCCAAAATGAATAGTGTGAGAGGCAAAAATCATAATAAAGGGGGAGTACCCTTAATATCTAACATCTCAGGTTAAATTATAAGATCGTTATCGTAGTTCTAGGATTATATTCTATGCGTATACTTATCCTTAGGGACATCCCTAGACATACCTTAGAAATATCTATAGGGATCTCACAAACGTTTTCGCATCCTAGTTTCCAAAGGTTGACTAATCCTTTCCTCTGATACCAACTATAGAGACCCGAAGCTTAACGTACATGGACATTACATTACTTTTGCGGAATACTTAGTACATTACAAAAACACACACACAAGGATCGTAATAGTTTAGTGTCTTTGGAAACTCGGAACGCAATATTCTAATCGTGGTGAAAGATCTTCAATATCTCCCATAATGATCTTCCCCCTTTTTTTACCTAGAACCTTTCTTTATATCCTGGGGAAAAGAAAACATAAAAGGGTGAGCTCAAATGCTCAATAAGGGTAAACAAAAGAAAAATCAATCACATCATATTCATAAGAACATAACTTCTGGAAATCTTAACCTGCAAAAGAGAGCATAATTTCATAACATGGGATAAATCATAGTAGTGAAATGATATCACAATAATCATAACATAAAACATGAAACTTTGTGGAATTCACACATAATAATAGAGAATCATTTCCTGTTAGTCAAGACACATTGCCAAGACTATCTTAGTGGACAAAGTCCCTTTCTGAATCGAGTAACCCTCGTTTCAGTCCTGTTTCACTGAACCGGTATAACCTACCATTCCAGCCATGTCTATCTCATGAGATATAAAATCTTTACCCAATGCATTGGAGGGAGATATAGGTCCCACCCATCTCATAATGAATCCTTTCTTATGTGTGACACATAATCATAAAACATACATCATCGCATAACACATGTAAAAAAATGGGATTCTTGAAACATCATGACATCATAAATCAATTCATATAAGATAAAGGAATTAATAAACATAATTCCATCACAACATGAACAAATTAATTTAATAATAGGGATAAAAACAGAACCCTTTATTATCTTAGATGGAAAATCATTTTGATAAAACACTTGAACTCCATTCTTGAGGAAAATATCCTTTCTTCTTAAAAAACATTTTTCCATTCATAACATGTCATACAACATTAAAATAAATGAAGTTGATTAAAAATAAACTTGAAAACTTGTAAAGGAAGCTTTTTTGGAAACAATATTAAATATTTAGGGAACATGGATGTGGATGATAAAATACACCCCAGTAAATACTTACGAATAAACAATCTCGGATAAAAATGAGATTGTGATATTTCCCTTACCTTAGGTCCGATTTGCTTCGTATGTGTCCGAACCTCCTGTATAATGATTTAAATAATGTCATTGACTTATTACAGAATCCTATTCATTGTTATGATATCATATATGGTTCACTTATGACATTATATTACCCGTTCTTTTGTAAATTCCATGTTAAAAAAGCGTTTTGGGTAAAATCATTTCATTTATCGTAGGTGTTTGGACTTGTTGTTCTTGACATAATTATTACTTATATAATGATTTACTTACTTCCAGAATATAAAATATGATTTATATATCATATATATTCAGTATATATATATATATAATAGATAGATAAATACAATGAAAAACACCGTTCATGGAGACGGTAGTCCGTACGTACGCATGAACGCTGTTTTTGTTTCCTTATTGTCTTGAATGGAAGTAAGTAGATGACATACATATATATATATATACATAAATCCAGTATCATTATTATTTCATATATTTCATTAGTACTTATTATATATACTTTATAATCATTCATGAATGGTTAATCATTAAGAATGAATCCCATCGCGTCGTGGAGACGGTAGTCCGTACGTACGCACGAGCGATGATATCATTTCCATAAATATTGAATTGAATTGGAGTGGATTATACAATATATCAGAATCAATATGATGTTGTAATAACTATGTATAGTTATTCTTTACACCATTATACCCATCCATGTAAGGTGGTGGGGGAAAATAGATTACACCACGGCGTGGAGACGGTATTCCGTACGTACGCACGCGCGGTGATTTCTTTTTCCGTAGGATGGATAGATGGTGAAATAGGGTTGTTTCATACTTATAATAACATATCAGTATATGAGTGATACTGTTGTTATTACTTCATAATGAAACAACCTATGAAGAAGAAGTGGAAGAAGAAATAAAGATGAAAGAATTGGTAACGGTAATTACCTCTTCTTTGAAGCGCCTCTTTGAGACCTCCTCTTATGGAACTAAAATTGGTCATTGAGGAAGACCAGATCCTCTAGGATGTTGCTAGGGAAGTGGAGAAGAGATTTTGGCAGGGGTTGGCCGAGCTTGAGTGCTCAAATTGGTGTGAGGAGGAGGGGGAGGAGGTGTCTTTTTATAAGGGAGGAGAGGGCCATCTTAAGAATATCTCAAAATATTATTTTATATTAATGTCAAAATCGGTTTATAATGGTTCCAAAGGGTCTTATTCCGAAGCTAAAGTGGGGATGGGTCGAAATCCTATCACCCAATAGGATTTAGACAAGTTTAGGGTATTATTTTAACATTATTAATTAGATTTAACTCTAAGTTAAATAATTTAACTTTTACCGTGTCTTTTTGTTTTCTTTCACTATATGGTTAATACACTTACTATAACATGCCAAACGAACCCAAAATTGTTTATTATTAATAAATATATCCCTATCTATGTCATCTGGCCGATCCTTAGATTTGTAGGAATTAAATAACAATTAATAATATAATATTTGATTTAAAAACTATTTTGTGTCAATTTTGACACTATTTGATATATGATTTTTGTGAAAGTCATAACAGAATTATATGTTCGATCCAAGTTGATTAAATAAACATCAATATATCATAGTAACCTAGAAAATTAGTGGAATTCATAAAAAGTCTCAAATTACATTCATTTGAGCATTTATAACATCAATTATGTTAATATTTCCTTAAAAGGGTAATTACTGCATCATCGTTGTGTCATAAATAAATTAATTTATTTAAAGTATAAAAATTATAAATAAAATATCATTATGTATGAAATCGTTTTAGCTTTCTAATGAATATTTATAGTCGAATTTAGCTTATGTATAACCCCATATTAAAAATGATTTACTTATTAAACTTTGATTTTAACTATTTTAACCCTTCTTTAAATAAATTAATAATAAATGTCCTAATCTAATCCAAGTGGGCCTAAATGGTCATATTTTATTCATAAGGTTGTTTTTGGTCGAATTACACTTATCCAATAGAATTAGGACATGTGTTAGGGTAATAATAATATCATATTTACCCGTAGTTACCCTATTTACTATTAACCGTGGTAAAAAAAAGTAAAAAGTTACTATTCACCAAAAATTCTTTTCATCTCATTGAACCACATTTTAGTCCTTGATATTAACCGTGTCTCTCGGATTTTCAAAATTCCATTCACAGAAGCGGTAAAATTAAGTTTTATGAAAAATTCAGTTTTTTAACTACCACTTAGTGATTTCACTATTCATCGAAAATTGAAAGTTTTCAGAAAAATACCAAAAATTAGTCCTAAGATATATTTGATATTATGAACTCAAAAATGATGTCTATTTTACCAAATTCAAAACATATCAGTTGCATTAAATAATTTAAAAATTAATTCTCGTCGTCAAAACAAATAGCGTGTTTTTAAGAGATAATAACTATCAAAAGTTTGACACTAGTTTATAACTGGTTTAAATGTGAAATTACATCCAATGACCAACATTGTATTAAATTGTAAAAATATATTCTAAATATACTTTAAAACCACTCAAATTAATAATTTATCACTATTAATTATTTTGATTAAAAAAAGTTGTTTTTAATTAAAATTTAGTAATTTTCACTATTCATCAGAATATGAAAGTTATCCGAAAAGTACAAAAATTTCACCCTAAGCTAATTTCGATATTACGAATCCAAAAATCAATTCCATTTGAAAAATAAAATTTACAAAATTTCAAAAAGTGGTTATTACTATTCATAATGGCTAGTTTTAATAATATCTTAATAGCATATCGTTGTTTAGCGAAACTCGGTGTTGCGTACAACACACGCTATCGTGGAAGGTCGCGATTGCGTATAATTCAAGCCAGGTCAGAGATGTGTATTGTGAAAGCTCCTTTTGGTGTAGCGTATAACACAAGACATTAATAAAATTAAAAAGAATATTTTTCATAAAATCTCGGGCTGTTATACTTATGACTTTATATTACCGGTTCTTTTGTAAATTCATGTTAAAGTAGCGTTTTGGGTAAAATCGTCTCATTTGTCATTCGTGTTTTAACTTGTAATTATTCATATGATTACATAGATCATTATTACTTAATTATAGAATATAAAACATGATTTATATATAATATATATTCAGAATATACATATATATAATGGATCGATAAATGGAAAGAAATACACCGTTCATGGAGACGGTAGGCCGTACGTACGCATGAACGTTGTTTTCGTTTCATTATTGAATTGAGTGGAATTAAGTAGATGACATACTTATATATACACATAAATCCAGTAGCTTTATAATGTCATATATTTCATTATTATTTCTCATATATACTTTATAATCATTCATAAATAGTATACATGGAGAATGAATCTCATCGCGTCGTGGAGGTGATAGTCCGTACGTACGCTCGAGCGATGATATCATTTCCATAATTATTGAATTGAATTGTAGTGGATGATACAATATATAAGAATCATTATGATTTAATAATAACTATGTATAGTAATTCTTTACACCATAATACCCATCCATGTAAGGTGTTGGTGGAAAAACAGATTACACCACGGTGTGGAGACGGTATTCCGTACGTACGCACGCGCAGTGATTTTGTTTTCCGTAGGATGGATAGATGGTGAAATAGGGTTGATTAATAATTATAATAACATATCAGTATATGAGTGATACTGATGTTATTACTTCATAATGAAACAACTTAAGAAGAAGAATTGGAAGAAGAAATAAAGTTGAAAGAATCGGTAACGGAAATTACCTCTTCTTTGAAGCGCCTCTTTGAGATCTCCTTTTAGGGCTCTAAAATTGGACTTTGAGGAAGACCAGAACCTCTAGGATGTTTCTAGGTAAGTGTAGAAGATAATTTGGCAGGGTTTGGCCGAGCTTGAAAGCTCAAATTGTTGTGAGGAGGAGAGGGAGGAGGTGCCCTTTTATAAGGGAGAAGAGGGGCACCTTAGGAAAATCATAAAATATTATATTATATTATGGTAAATTCGGTTTATAATGGTTCCAAAGCGTCTTATTTCGAATATAAAGTGGGTATTGGTCAAAATCCACTCATCCAATTGGATTGATACAAGTTTAGGTTTTTATTTTAACCTTATCAATTAGATTTAACTCTAAGTTAAATAATTTAACTTTTACTGTGTCTTTTTGTTTTCTTACACTATATGGTTAATAAACATGCCATAACAAGCCAAAATAACCCCATGTTTTTTATTATTAATATATATATATCAGTATATAAGTCATTTTTCCGAACCTTATTTTTTTAGGAATTAAATAATAATTAATAATATAATATTTGTTTTAAAAACTAATTTATGTCAATTTTGACACTATTTGGTACATGATTTTTATGAAATTAATAAAAGAATGATAAGTTCTAAAAAAGTTACTTTTATCAACAATAACATGTAATATTAACCTATAAAATTAATGTAAGTCATAAAAATTCTCAAATTACATTTATTTGGGAATTTATAACATCAATTATGTCAAAATTTCCTTAATAAGACAATTACTGCATCATCTTTATGTTATAATAAATGATAATTATTTAATCCCTAAAAATTATAAATAAATTCTTATGATGTAGATAATTGTATTATCTTTCTGGAAACTATTAATGTTTGAATTTTCATGAAGTTTATCACTAAATTAAAATAATTATACTTATAAGATTTAATAAAGTGACATGTTGTCACATTCTTTGATTTTAATAATAATTAAATTATTTTCATGAAAAAAAGTCCATAAAATGAATCTAATCTGACCCTCAGGTTATATGGGTCTACTTTTATCCATCCAATAAGATTTTTCCAAGTGTTAGGTTAATTTTATAATCTTATATTTACCCTTAATTACCTGATTTACCATTAAATATTGTAAATAAAATTTACCGTAGTTACTATTTACAATGCCCAAAAATAAAAAGTAGTTTATTAACATAATTTGGACCCACTGATTCCAAATATGGAATCCATTTTTCCAAATTAAAAACAGAAAATATGCATAAATTAAATAAAAATTAATCCTGTTGTCGAAAGAAAACGAGTTTTTCTTTAAAACATTGCAAAAGATTGAATTGATTTAACCTACGAATGCAAGGTAAAATCAATGATAATGACATAAATTATATTAAATGTTAAAAATATATTCTATTTATACTTTAAAACCATTCAATATTATAATTTAACCACATAAGATATTACGATGAAAAAAGTTGTTTTTAATTAAAATATTGCGTGTTTTTACTATTCATTAAAACATGAAAGTTATCGGAAAAATATAAAAACTTTATCTAATGTAAATTTTTATATCCTGATTCAAAAGAAGAATTTTATTTTGTCAAATTAAACTTATAAACATGTCAAAAACTAGATTTAATGTGGGTGCGCCATCAAAAGGCGGCAAAACCACATTTTTTGAAAATTACTTATTTTACCCGAAAAATTTATTTTGTTCTTATACCATGTTCTAGAAATGTGTAAGATGAATAATAATGTTATAAAATTTAAATTTTAGTTAACACTATTCATAACTGCTAGTTCATAACAATATTATAATAATATATCGTTGTTTACTAAAACCCGGTATTGCGTACAACACACGTTATCGAGGAAGGTCGTGATTGCGTGTAATGGAAGCCAAGTCAGGGTTGCGTTTTATGCAAGCTTCTTTTGGTGTAGCGTACAACACGAGACATTAATGAAATTAAAAAGAATATTTTTCATAAAATCTTGGTGTGTTACATTCTACCCCCCTTAAAATGATTTTCGCCCTCGAAATTCGTCGGGGTTATAAATGGTTTACTACTCGAAAGTTTGTTTAATAAAAACCCACATCGTAAAAAGGAATACCAAAACATGGCTTTAAAAACTAAATAATGAAATGTAATGGTTACACAAATTAACTAATCACTGGGATTCCATGTAGGAGAACATAGGTGAAAATATGGATATGGAAGAAAAATCTAACCATCAAGTTCTGATAGAGAGTGGTAGAGAACATGGCATTGAAAAAGCCAACAATCACACATCTATTGATTTGTGATGATCTAAGGTACCATCTGATTCATCAGATATAAGAGCACTAGGACAACATTTTTGGTTTTCAAGATTGTTTCCCTAAAGTTGATGAAATTGGAATTAGAAGAAATACTTTCGTGATTTCGGTATAGTCTCGCCATTGGTTGTTCTTTGGACAATTTCCACTTCATCTCTTAAAGAAATGAAGTTGAATTTGTCATTTGTGGTGTGTTACAGATCATGTGATAGAATGATGGGTCATTCCATCTGTCTCAAACAAAAGTTTAGAAAAGTTATCAAAAAATACATAAGTCCATCTATAGTAAGATTAATCATATATGGTTCCTAAAATGGACTTATACTTCATATATCATACTGCTTAATATAATAAAACTAGTTTCTACTAAACAGGGACTTCCTGTGGGCCAGTGGAAGGCGAAAAAGGCCAGTCACACTTCTGTTGTGGGTTCGATTCCCACAGCCTGTCCGACGCGATGGGCTGTCGCCCGTCCTACAGGTTGTCCTTTTTCTAACACTATATAATATCAAAATTTCTATCCTTAAACAATATTAACTTATGTCCAACATAATCTATTCCAATCTATAGGCTTATCTAAAATACTTCGGTCCAAGATCATAATATAAATAAAATGATTACTTGAAATGTCATCAACCAAGGTTGTGAATACCATCATTTATCCCCCATATATCTTGTTGGTCACATTCTAATCATGTGAATACCTTAATCATGTATTCTCTTGAAAAATGAATACCCATTAAACCTTAGTGAAAACATGAATGATGTCAAAAGTTAACTCTTTCCACATACCAAAATCCAAAAATTCTATATACTCAATCCATTACATAACCTTCTCCTTATATCAGTCATGAGCTCATTAATACTATAAAACAATTAATTTTCTCCTTATCCGATCATTATGTGCATATCATCTACATTCCTAAAATATCTGAATAACCTTTCATGGATACTGGTACCATTAATCATACACTTTCAAAAATCAAGGAAAGACAACAGTGTATCAATCCATAGATGTCTCTTTATTCCATAGTACCATGATATTACTTATACAACATTACACTTGATAAACATGTAATCATTCCACTACCTTCTTAAACCATTGATCGAGCTTCAACAATTCTTTAATCTCAAATATAATTTGTAGTCTCTTCATCATCATCAACATAAATACTACCCATACGACCATACTGATTCTCTTCACGAGACTTTTCATTAGGGCATTGGTTTGCATAATTCATGTACATTCCACATTTAAAACATTTAACCATTGTTGATGTCATAGAAATACCATTATCCTCATCCATGGTGTTAACTGAACCTTTTCCTTTGCACTTACTGGCTTTGTGTCCTTCGTTTCCACACCCAAAGCATCTTCCAGTTCCTTTGAAACATTCTCCTTGATGCCTCTTCCCACATGATTGACATAGGGGAAATTGAACTTTCTTTCCTCTAAGATCATCATGAAACTCCATCTTTCTCTTATTAGCCGAGTCAGGAAACTTACCAAATTTTACCTTATTGATCATATTATGAGATTGCTGATTCGGCATAATAATGATGTTTGGACTTCCAAATCCCATTTCATTTGATTGCTCATGAAGAATATCATTTTATTGTCCATCATATCCTCCATTATCGTGAATCATCTTGTTTCCATCCATTTTCTAAAACCCAGAAAGAATAGTGTGAGAGGCAAAAATCATAATAAAGGGGGAGTAACTTTAATATATAACATATTTGGTTTAATCTAATATCGCTACCATACTTATAGGACTATATCCTATACGTATACTTATCCTTAGGGACATCCCTAGACATACCTTAGAAATATCTCTAGGGATCTCACTAACGTTTTCGCATCCTAGTTTCCAAAGGTTGACTAAACTTTTCCTCTGATACCAACTGTAGAGACCCGAAGCTTGACGTACATGGACATTACATCACTTTTTCGGAATACTTAGTACATAACAAAAACACACACACAAGGATCGTAATAGTTTAGTGTCTTTGGAAACTCAGAATATAATCTTCTAATCGTGGTGAAAGATCTTCAACATCTCCCATAGAGATCTTCCTTTTTTACCTAAAACCTTTCTTTATATCCTGGGGAAAAGAAAACATAAAAGGGTGAGCTCAAATGCTCTGTAAGGGTTAAAAAATAAATATCAATCACATCATATTCATAAGAACATAAAATTTTGGAAATCTTAACTTGCAAAAGAGAGCATAATTTCATAACCTGGGATAAATCATAGTAGTGAAATGAAATCCCAATAATCATAACTTAAAACATGAAACTTTCTGGAATACACACATAATCATAGAGAATCATATATTATTAGTCAAGACTCATTGCCAAGACTATCTTAGTGGACAAAGTCCATTTCTGAACCGAGTCACCCTCGTTTCAGTCCTGTTTCACTGAACCGGTATAACCTACCATTCCAGCCATGTCTATCTCATGAGATATAAAATCTTTACCCAATTCATTAGAGGGAGATATAGGTCCCACCCATCTCATAATGAAACCATTATTATGTGTGCCACAAAATAGTAAATCATACATCATTGCATAACCCATGTAATACAAATTGGAATCTTAAACATCATGACATCATAAAACAATTCATATAAGATAAAGAAATTCATAAAAATAATTCCATCACAACATGATCAAATCAATGTAATAATAGGTATAAAAGCAGAACCCTTTATTATCTTATATGGAAAATAATTTTGATAAAATACATGAACACCATTCTTGAGGAAAATATCCTTTCTACTACAAAAACACTTTTCCTTTCTTAACATGTCATAAAATTATAAACTAAAAGAAGTTGATTAAAAATAAAATTGAAATATTGTAAAAGAAGCTTCTTGTAAATAATGTTTTAAAAATACATTCATGTCATATAAGTTAAAAAAACATTCTTCGTACTTTTGTCGGAAAAGTCAAAAAGTACCTCGTACGAAAAACGACAAAAGATTCCTTTCATATTCTTTACTAAAAACTCACAGAAGGGTAAAATTGGATTTAAACAATTGTAGGTGGATGGAAATAATATTACATATCCATGAAACATGGATGTGGATGATAAAATACACCCCAGTAAATACTAAAGTATAAACAATATCGGATAAAAAAATGAGATTGAGATATTTTCCCTTTCCTTAGGTCCGATTTGCTTCGTAAGTGTCTGAACCTCCTATATAATTATTTAAATAATGTCATTGACTTATTAAAAATAATATTCATTGTTATTATATCATATATGGTTCACTAATGACTTTATATTACCCGTTCTTTTGTAAATTCATGTTAAAGTAGTGTTTTGGGTAAAATCGTCTCATTTGTCGTTCGTGTTTTAACTTGTAATTATTCATCTGATTACTTAGATCATTGTTACTTAATTATATAATATAAAACATGATTTATATATAATATATATTCAGAATATACATATATATAATGGATCGATAAATGGAATGAAATACACCGTTCATGGAGACGGTAGGCCGTACGTACGCATGAACGCTGTTTTCGTTTCCTTATTGAATTGAGTGGAATTAAGTAAATGACATACATAGATATACACATAAATCCAGTAGCTTTATAATGTCATATATTTCATTATTATTGCGTATATATACTTTATAATCATTCTTAAATGGTTATCATGGAGAATGAATCTCATCGCGTCGTGGAGACGGTAGTCCGTACGTACGCACGAGCGATGATATCATTTCCATAATTATTGAATTGAATTGGAGTGGAAGATACAATATATCAGAATCATTATGATGTTATAATAACTATGTATAGTTATTCTTTACACCATAATACCCTTCCATGTAAGGTGTTGGTGGAAAAACAGATTACACCACGGCGTGGAGACGATATTCTGTACGTACGCACGCGCGGTGATTTTGTTTTCTGTAGGATGGATAGATTATGAAATAGGGTTGTTTCATTCATATAATTAACATATCAGTATATTAGTTATACTGATGTTATCACTTCATAATGAAACAACCTAGGAAGAATAAGTGGAAGAAGAAATAAAGTTGAAAGAATCGGTAACGGAAATTACCTCTTCTTTGAAGCGCCTCTTTGAGATCTCCTTTTAGGGCTCTAAAATTGTTCTTTGAGGAAGAACAGAACCTCTAGGATGTTTCTAGGGAAGTGGAGAAAATAATTTGGCAAGTTTTGGACGATCTTGAAGGCAAAAATTGTTGTTAGGAGGAGAGGGAGGAGGTGCCCTTTTATAAGGGAGGAGAGGGGCACCTTAGGAAAAGCATAAAATATTATATTATATTATGGTAAATTCGGTTTATAATGGTTCCAAAGGGTCTTATTTCGAAGATAAAGTGGGGATCGATCGAAATCATCTCATCCAATAGGATTTAGATAAGTTTAGGTTATTATTTTAACCTTATCAATTAGATTTAACTCTAAGTTAAATAATATAACTTTTATCGTGTCTCTTTGTTTTCTTACACTATATGGTTAATAAACATACCATAACAAGCCAAATGAACCCAAGTTGTTTATTATTAATATATATATCATTATATAAGTCATTTGGCCTAACCTTATATTATTAGGAATTAAATAATAATTAATAATATAATATTTGTTTTAAAAACTAATTTATGTCAATTTTGACACTATTTGGTACATGATTTTTATGAAATTCATAACAGAATGATAAGTTATAAAAAAGTTACTTATATCAACAATAACATGTCATATTAACCTAGAAAATTAATTTAAGTCATAAAAATTCTCAAATTACATTTATTTGGGCATTTATAACATCAATTATGTCAATATTTCATTAATAAAACAATTACTGTATCGTCTTTATGTCATAATAAATGATAATTATTTAATCCCTAAAAATTATAAATAAATTCTTATGACGTATATAATTGTATTAGATTTCTGGATACTATTAATTTTCGAAGTTGCATGAATTTTATCACTAAATTAAAATTATTATACTTATAAGATTTAAGAAAGTGACATGTTGTCACATTCTTTGGTTTTAATAATAATTAAATTATTTTCCTGGACAAAAGCCCATAAAATGAATCTAATATGACCCTCAGGTTATATGTGTCTACTTTTATCCATCCAATAGGATTTTTACAAGTGTTAGGTTAATTTTATATTCTTATATTTACCCTTAATTACCCGATTTACCATTAACTATTGTAAATAAAATTTACCGTAGTTACTATTCACAATGCCCAAAAATAAAAAGTAGCTTATTAACATAATTTGGACCCACTAATTCCAAATATGGAATCCATTTTTCAAAATTAAATTCACAAAAGATGCAGAAATTAAATAAAAATTAATCCCGTTGTCGAAAAAAACGGGTTTTTCTTTAAAACATTGCAAAAGATTGAATTGATTTAACCTATGAATGCATGGTAAAATCAATGATAATGACATAAATTATATTAAATGGTAAAAATATATTCTATTTATACTTTAAAACCATTAAATATTATAATTTAACCACATAAGATATTACGATGAAAAAAGTTGTTTTTAATTAAAATATAGCGTGTTTTTACTATTCATTAAAACATGAAAGTTATCGGAAAAATATCAAAACATTATCTAATGTAAATTTTTATATCCTGATTCAAAAGTAGAATTTTATTTTGTCAAATTAAACTTATAAACATGTCAAAAACTAGATTTAATGTGGGTGCGCCATCAAAATGCGGCAAAACCGCATTTTTTTAAAAATACTTATTTTACCCAAAAAAAATTTTTTGTTCTTATACCATGTTCTAGAAATGTGTAAGATGAATAATAATGTTATAAAATTTAAAATTTAGTAAACACTATTCATAACTGCTAGTTCATAACAATATTATAATAATATATCGTTGTTTAGTAAAACCCGGTATTGCGTACAACACACGCTATCGAGGAAGGTCGTTATTGCGTGTAATGCAAGCCAAGTCAGGTTTGTGTGTTGTGAAAGATTCTTTTGGTGTAGCATACAACAAAAGATATTAATGAAATTAAAAAGAATATTTCTCATAAAATCTCGGGGTGTTACATTCTACCCCCCTTAAAATGAATTTCGCCCTCGAAATTCGTCGGGGTTATAAGTGGTTTACTACTTGAAAGTTTGTTTAATAAAAACCCACAACGTAAAAAGGGATACCAAAACATGGCATTAAAATCTAAAGAATGAAATGTAACAGTTACCCAAATTAACTCATCACTGGGATTCCATGTATGAGAACATAGGTAAAAATATGGATATGGAAGAAAAAACTAACCATCTAGTTCTGATGGAGAGTGGTAGAGAACATCGCTTTGAAAAAGCCAACAATAACAAATCTATTGATTTGCGCTGATCTAAGTTACCATCTGATTCATCAGATATAAGAGCAATAGGACAACATTTTTGGTTTGCAAGATCGTTTCCCTAAAGTTGATGAAATTGGAATTAGAAGAAACACTTTCGTGATTTCGGTATAGTCTCACCATTGGTCGTTCATTGGACAATTTCCACTTCATCTCTTAATGAAATGAAGTTGAATTTTTCATTCGTGATGTGTTACAGATCATGTGATATAATGATGGGTCATTCCATCTGTCTCAAACAAAAGGTTAGAAAAGTTATCAAAAAATACATAAGTCCATCTATAGTGATATTAATCATATATGGTTCCTAAAATGGACTTATACTTCATATATCATACTGCTTAATATAATAAAACTACTTTCTACTAAACAGGGACTTCCTGTAGGCCAGTGGTAGGTGATAAAGGCCAGTCACACTTCGGTTGTGGGTTCGATTCCCACAGCCTTGTCCGACGCGATGGGTTGTCGCCCGTCATGAAGGTTGTCCTTTTTCTAAAACTATATAATATCAAAAGTATCCTTAAACCATACTAACTTATGTCCACCATAATCTATTCCAATCTGTAGGCTTATCTAAAATACTTCGGTCCAAGATCATAATATAAAGAAAATGATTACTTGAAATGTCATCAACCAAGCATGTGAATACCATCATTTATCCCCCATATATCTTGTTGGTCACATTCCAATCATGTGAATACATTAATCATGTATTCTCTTGAAAAATGAATACCCATTAAACCTTAGTGAAAACATGAATGATGTCAAAAATTAACTCTTTCCACATACCAAAATCCAAAAATTCTATATACTCAATCCAATACATAACCTTATCCTTATATCAGTCATGAACTCATGAATACTATCAAACAATTAATTTTCTCCTTATCCCTTCATTATGCGCATATCATCTTCATTCCAAAAATATTTGAATAACCTTTCATGGATACTGGTACCATTAATCATACACTTTCAAAAATCAAGGAAAGACAACAGTGTATCAATCCTTAGATGTCTCTTTATTCCATAGTACCATGATATTACTTATACAACATTACACATGATAAACATGTAATCATTCCACTACCTTCTTAAACCATTGATCGAGCTTCAACAATTCTTTCATCTCACATATCATTTGTAGTCTCTTCATCATCATCAACATAAATACTAACCATACGACCATACTGATTCTCTTCACGAGACTTTTCCTTAGGGCATTGGTTTGCATAATGCCCGTACATTCCACATTTAAAACATTTAACCATTGTTGATTTCATAACAATACCATTATCCTCATCCATGGTGTTAACTGAACCTTGTCCTTTGCACTTACTGGATTTGTGTCCTATGTTTCCACACCCATAACATCTTCCAGTTCCTTTGAAACATTCTCCTTGATGCCTCTTCCCATATGATTTACATAGGAGAAATTGAACTTTCTTTCCTCTATGATCATCATGAAACTCCATATTTCTCTTATTTGCCGTGTCAGGAAACTTACCAAATTTTACATTATTGATCAAATTATGAGATTTTTGATTCAGCATAATAATGATGCTTGGACTTCCAAATCCCATTTAATTTTATTGCTCGTGAAGAATATCATTCCATTGTCCATCATGTCCTCCATTATCGTGAATCATCTTGTTTCCAGCCATTTTCTAAAACCCAAAAAGAATAGTGTGAGAGGCAAAAATCATAATAAAGGGGGTGTAACTTCAATATCTATCATCTTTGGTTTAATCTAATATCGTTACCATAGTTATAGGACTATATCCTATACATATACTTATCCTTAGGGACATCGCTAGACATACCTTAGAAATATCTCTAGGGATCTCACTGACGTTTTCGCATCCTAGTTTCCAAATGTTGACTAAACTTTTCCTCTGATACCATCTGTAGAGACCTGAATCTTGACGTACATGGACATTACATCACTTTTTCGGAATACTTAGTACATAACAAAAACACACACACAAGGATTGTAATAGTTTAGTGTCTTTGGAAACTCGGAATATAATCATCTAATCGTGGTGAAAGATCTTCAACATCTCCCATAAAGATATTCCTTTTTCTACCTAAACCCTTTCTTTATATCATGGGGAAAAGAAAACATAAAAGGGTGAGCTCAAATGCTCAGTAAGGGTAAACAAAAGAAATATCAATCACATCATATTCATAAGAACATAACATTTTGGAAATCTTAACCGGCAAAAGAGAGCATAATTTCATAACCTGGGATAAATCATAGTAGTGAAATGAAATCCCAATAGTCATAACTTAAAACATGAAACTTTGTGGAATACACACATAATCATAGAGAATCATATCTTATTAGTCAAGACTCATTTCCAAGACTATCTTAGTGGACAAAGTCCATTTCTGAACCGAGTCACCCTCGTTTTAGTCCTGTTTCACTGAACTGGTATAACCTACCATTCCAGCCATGTCTATCTCATGAGATATAAAATCTTTAACCAATGAATTGGAGGGATATATAGGTCCCACCCATCTCATAATTAAACCATTATTATGTGTGCCACAAAATCGTAAATCATACATCATTGCATAACCCATGTAATACAAATGGGAATCTTAAACATCATGACATCATAAAACAATTCATATAAGATAAAGGAATTCATAAAAATAATTCCATCAAAAAATGATCAAATCAATTTAATAATAGGGATAAAAACAGAACCCTTTATTATATTAGATGGAAAATAATTTTGATAAAATACATGAACTCCATTCTTGAGGAAAATATCCTTTCTACTTCAAAAACACTTTTCCTTTCTTAACATGTCATTCATTTCTAAACTAAAAGAAGTTGATTAAAAATAAAATTGAAAACTTGAAAAGGAAGATTCTTGGAAATAATGTTTTAAAAATCCATTCATTATGTATAAGTTAAAAAAACATTCTTCGTACTTTTGTCGGAAAAGTCAAAAAGTACCTCGTACGAAAAACGACAAAAGATTCCTTTCATATTCTTTACTAAAAACTCACCAAAGGGTAAAATTGGATTTAAACAATTGTATGTGGATGGAAATAATATTACATATCTGGGAAACATGAATGTGGATGATAAAATACACCCCAGTAAATACTAAAGTATAAACAATCTCGGATAAAAAAAATGAGATTGTGATATTTTCCCTTACCATAGGTCTGATTTGCTTCGTAAGTGTCTGAACCTCCTGTATAATGACTTAAATAATGTCATTGACTTATTAAAGAATCATATTCATTGTTATTATATCATATATGGTTCACATATGACTTTATATTACCCGTTCATTTGTAAATTCATGTTAATGTAGCGTTTTGGGTAAAATCGTCTCATTTGTCGTTCGTGTTTTAACTTGTAATTATTCATATGATTACTTAGATCATTGTTACATAATTATAGAATATAAAACATGATTTATATATAATATATATTCAGAATATACATATATATAATGGATCGATAAATGGAAAGAAATACACCGTTCATGGAGACGGTAGGCCGTACGTACGCATGAACGCTGTTTTCGTTTCCTTATTGAATTGAGTGGAATTAAGTAGATGACATACATATATATATACACATAAATCCAGTAGCTTTATAATTTCATATATTTCATTATTATTGCTTATATATACTTTATAATCATTCTTAAATGGTTAACATGGAGAATGAATCTCATCACGTCGTGGAGACGGTAGTCCGTACGTACGCACGAGCGATGATATCATTTCCATAATTATTGAATTGAATTGGAGTGGATGATACAATATATAAGAATCACTATGATGTTATAATAACTATGTATAGTTATTCTTTACACCATAATATCCATCCATGTAAGGTGTTGGTGAAAAAACAGATTACACCACGGCGTGGAGACGGTATTCAGTACGTACGCATGCGCGGTGATTTTGTTTTCCGTAGGATGGATAGATGGTGAAATATGGTTGTTTCATACTTATAATAACATATCAGTATATGAGTGATACTGATGTTATTAATTCATAATGAAACAACCTAATAAGAATAAGTGGATGATGAAATAAGGTTGAATGAATTGGTAATGGAAATTACCTCTTCTTTGAAGCGCCTCTTTGAGATCTACTTTTAGGGCTCTAAAATTGGTCTTTGAGGAAGACCAGAACCTCTAGGATTTTTCTAGGGAAGTGGAGAAGAGAATTTTTCAGGTTTTGGCCGAGCTTGATGGCTCAAATTGTTGTGAGGGGGAGAGGGAGGAGGTTCCCTTTTATAATGGAGGAGAGGGGCACGTTAGGAAAATCATAAAATATTATTTTATATTATGGTAAATTCGGTTTATATTGGTTCCAAAGGGTCTTATTTCGAAGGTAAAGTGGGGATGGTTCGAAATCCTCTCATACAATACGATTTAGACAAGTTTAGGTTATTATTTTATCCTTATCAATTAGATTTAACTCTAAGTTTAATAATTTAACTTTTACCGTGTCTTTTTGTTTTCTTACACTATATGGTTAATAAACATACCATAACAAGCAAAACAAAACCCCAGGTTGTTTATTATTAATATATATATCATTATATAAGTCATATTGCCTAACCTTATATTTTTAGGAATTAAATAATAATTAATAATATAATATTTGTTTTAAAAACTAATTTATGTCAATTTTGACACTATTTGGTACATGATTTTTATTAAATTCATAACAGAATTATAAGTTCTAACCAAGTTACTTATATCAACAATAACATTTCATATTAACCTATAAAATTAATTTAAGTCAAAAAAATTCTGAAATTACATTTATTTGGGCATTTATAACATCAATTATGTCAATATTTCATTAATAAGACAATTACTGCATCATCTTTATGTCATAATAAATGATAATTATATAATCCCTAAATATTATAAATAAATTCCTATGATGTAGATAATTGTATTAGATTTTTGGAGACTATTCATGTTCGATGTTTCATGAAGTTTATCACTAAATTAAAATTATTATACTTATAAGATTTAAGAAAGTGACATGTTGTCACATTCTATGGTTTTTATAATAATTAAATTATTTTCATGGAAAAAAGTCCATAAAATGAATCTAATCCTACCCTAAGGTTATATGGGTCAACTTTTATTCATCGAATAGGATTTCTCCAAGTTTTAGGGTAATTTTATAATCTTATATTTACCCTTAATTACACGATTTACCATTAACTATTGTACATAAAATTTACCGTAGTTACTATTCACAAGGCCCAAAAATAAAAAGTAGCTTATTAACCAAATTTGGACCCACTAAATCCAAATATCGAATCCATTTTTCCAAATTAAATACACAAAAGATGCAGAAATTAAATAAAAATTAATCCCGTTGTCGAAAGAAAATAGGGTTTTCTTTAAAACATTTCAAAAGATTGAATTGATTTAACATACGAATGCAAGGTAAAATCAATTCTAATGACATAAATTATATTAAATGATAAAAATAAATTCTATTTATACTTTAAAACCATTCAATGTTATAATTTAACCACATAAGATATTACGATGAAAAAATATTTTTTTAATTAAAATATAGCGTGTTTTTACTATTCATTAAAACATGAAAGTTATCGGAAAAATATCAAAACTTTATCTAATGTAAATTTTTATATCCTGATTCAAAAGAAGAATTTGATTTTTTCAAATTAAACTTATAAACATGTCAAAAACTATATTTAATGTGGGTGCGCCATCAAAAGGTGGCAAAACCGTATTTTTTGAAAAATACTTATTTTACCCGAAAAATTTATTTTGTTCTTATACCATGTTCTAGAAATGTGTAAGATGAATAAAAATGTTATAAAATTTAAAATTTATTTAACACTATTCATAACTACTAGTTCATAACAATATTATAATAATATATCGTTGTTTAGTAAAACCCGGTATTGCGTACAACACACCATATCGAGGAAGGTCGTGATTGCGTGTAATGCAAGCCAAGTTAGGGTTGCGTGTTGTGCAAGCTTATTTTGGTGTAGCGTACAACACAAGACATTAATGAAATTAAAAAGAATATTTTTCGTAAAATCTTGGGGTGTTACATTTTATTGGAGAATGCTTATCCCATTTAATTGATTCTTTTCTCAATGGTATCAATCTCTCTTCATTATTTTTCTAATAATTAATTACAATTAATTATTGGTGAAATCAAATTCAATGTATCTATGTAGAAGTATATTTCTAAATTTCAAAAATAGATTTTTATTTTATTGTCCCATATTTGAAAATTAATGTCATCAATGATTAAAATTTCGTTAAGTTTTATTGAATTTCATGCCTATTATAAGAAAAAAATGTCACTATATATATATATCCTTGATAAGACTTTTTTGGCCCATGAAATATCAATTCCTTGAGAGGGGGTGAACCCAGGTTTATCCGTTTATTTAAATAACCATCTCCAATGAGCCTATTTCAAGATTATTAATAATAATATCTACCCCCACAATTAATATGAAGCGATGAAGTAAATTAAATAGGGATATAATTGATTTTACCTGGTTCCTAAAAACTATGCCAATCATAGGAGCATGAAATTATGATTAGATATTTCACCTAGAACATTAATAATACAATTTTTTTACTATTTTGATCTTCTGCACTTACTATTTTTTTAATAAAAATCACAAGATAATGGATAACTCACTAGTATCCCTAATAGAAGTACATACCTGCTCCTATTGTGATTTTTTTTTAATTATATAAACCGTATATAGTAATTACATCATGGATTGTATATAATACTTCTCTAGTTTCATCAAAGTGATGAACTCTATGATCTTCTAATAAGACATTTTCAGTATTTCACTTTTCTTTTCACTTATAAATTTCTATCACACAGCCAAGAATACTTCTTATTCTCCATTTTTTATTCTGAATCATATACGAGAAATCCATAACTTATTCATTGTTGTTTTCTACTATGTTATCCATTATCTTCACCATATTTTTAACAAATATATCTTCTCATTTTTGGAATCCTTCTACCCTATACATTTATTTATTTAAAACTATTGACATCATTTTTTAAAGTCCCTTAATGGGTTAGGTAGACTTCTTTGATGATGACACATTTCTTTTCATTTTAAATTTTTCCCGCTTCTATAAATTACAAGTACATAGTGTGACTAATTATCCATAGTGTAATTCTCATTCCATTTTGAAACCATGAATTATAACCATTTCATTCACCGAAACTACCATGTAAAACCACTTCTCTGATACAATATAGTCACTCGAAAACCAAAAATATTATCCCATATAAATCGAGAACCATTGGAATGTTCCAACTCCACATTGTAGACACCTTAAAATGATATAACAATAACAAATTCACCTAAATAAAGTCATTTCAGGGCCATACCTCCAACGTAATAACTCATTTATTTTCTATTTAAAAAAAGTAAATAATTATTAATTTTATTAAATCCTCATCAAAAGGATCTTATGTTTAAAAGAAATTTACTATATTTCCCTCTATATTTCCCCTCATGACATGAAATATTATCCCATGGTGTATCATAATTATTTGGATAAAAATAACTCTAATATTTATTCAATTGAGGTCATGTCACAATGTTATTCTTCCCCAGGATGCCAATGGTCAGTACTAGATCATCTACCACGGATGGGTAAATATATTACAAAATGTGTCATAGTACGTCTCATTTTCTTCTCAGTGTAAAAAGTTATAAAACTCCTTACATTTTATCAATGGAACCCTCATTTTATTTCAAAACACTCACATATGAAATTAGTTATAAAACTTTATCATTTACCTAAAAAATGTATCATGATGTGACCATTGATGTCATGGTATAACTATTGACCTTCATAAAAAACATATTATATATTCTTAAAAAAACTCTTTTATCATTATTTAATGACTTTTTATGAAAATTTGGATGTATTCCAAAATCTATATTAGTATTAATAACCCAAAAATACTTCACTGATATTTTATCTAATATTTTTATATTTTATGTTGTTTATGGATGTGATAGTTTCTTGAAAGATAAATGGAGGTTGGAACAATATAGGATGATTATTATAGATCTTTTGTTTAAGTGGGTGGCCTTTACATTATCATTTATATTCATTTTTTGTATTATTCTTTGGGTCTTTCAATCATTATTACAATGTTGGAAAATTTTATGATTTTTATTGATATCATATAATATGTTTGGATGGTCTAAGATCAACTAATAATAATAACGTATCATAGCGCCTTCTAAATGTATCATTGGTGATGCCCTAGTTTAATGATTTATGGTTTTATAATTTATAATTTTTTTATTTTTATGATTGGTTTTGAATTTTTTTCAAAAAAATAGTTTTCATTTTAAAGGAGTTTGGAGTGATATTTTTTTTAAGGTTCAATGTTTGGTAAAACTGGATGGGGTTACTTTTCAAAATATTATATATATATATATTTTAATTTTAATTTATATAAATGAGTACTTTAAAGAGGTTTTAAAAAAGAAATCCCATAGGTTATATTAAAAAAAAATTCTATATTTTACATCTTATGGGTGAAACCGTAATTTTTATTGATTTTATGTGTCAATATTGTTGTTTTTTATGGTTAAACATGTGTATCCCAGGTTTTGTGATTAAATAGAAACCATAGGAGAAACCATTACTCATATAAATGGTTTATTATACTATGTTGATATTTTCATTAAGATTACATGGGGAATAAGTCCATAAAACCATGGAAAAATTCATTATGTGTTTTATTCTATAGTTGTGACTAATTGATGGGGGAGTATTCCATCGTTGTACATTAGGAAAATCTTGACATTTTTAGGATGATGGGTGGTCCTACATAGTTCTCTATTATGGTTTCCTGTTATTTTACCTCAATAGTTGATGTTTGAATTACTCACAAATTTAAATTTTTTCTAGATTAAAATAATTCCATGGGTTTTGATCCACATGTTATAATGTTATTTTTTCTATATCTAATGGATAATTGATGAAATTAAAGTTATCTTATCTATGTGGTACACTTGGATAACAATAACTTTTTCAATGTATGATATAATCTGATTGGGAAAGTATATGAATATGTATTGGGTGTTCTAAGGTAGATCTCATTATTACATGTCAATACCCATAGGTAATGGAAGATAGGAAGACTGTAAAGATAATAAGTAATTTTTTTTCATTTTCGAGTCTTCTATTGATTTTCCAAATTGGGATACAAGTTGTTCTTGACATGAAATCTCCCATATGAATTGAGATGTATAGAAATGGAAAAATTGGTACTTGGAGAGACGTAGATCCAACATAGTGTGTTAATGAAAGGCAATATGGGATAGATCTGAATCATATCTTCCCATTTACAAATGTGTGGTCAGACCATGGCCATAAAACAAAATATTTGACATTGATGGTGGTTCTTCAATATCATATACAAGATTGAGATAAATATGAATAGTCATATCCTTGTGGAGTGAGATCTATCATCGGTGATGACATATGTTATTTGTGATCAATCGACTGATGTTATATGGGTTGTCTGGTAAAAGATAAATAAATTATTTTCATGAAAAGTTGAGAAGGGTGTGAAATATGGGTTATGTTATTTCATGTGGTTGGGACCCATTCCTTTTCTTATCATTTCATTATTATGATTTTATTGTTATTTTATTATTTTTTTACCACTTTTCTTGATCATTTTTCCTTATTTATTGTTTCACATTTGATTGATTATTTCTCCCTCTATTGTTTCATATGTTTTATATTAATTTTTTATAATTATATCGTACGATATTTTGGGTTTTTCTTTTTTTATATATAGTGAGATGACATATGGTTTTATTTTTCTTTTGAAGAATGAGCATAGTGGAGATGGAGAGTCCTCATAATGGTTATAACTATTGTAAAAAGTTAAATGTAGTATAAATTATTAAATCATTAATGTATTCAAATCATCAGATGCATGAAGGTGGTACATAATCTATGATGGGAAGTAACTGTTTGTGTTATCAAAGTTCATGTGTCATCTAGCTGCATAGTTGTTGGTTTGTATGGTATGTTCATTTGAGATTATTTTTATAGTTGGGAGAGTTACATTGGGTATCCAATTTCACACACTCCCAAAAATTTAATATATATACACGTGAAAAAAATCACTCATTTTGTAAAGTTCAGTACGAAATTTTATGGGGACATTATAATCAACCCAAACTATATACACAACATGAGTTTTGATGTACATGGGTTGAAAATATTGTTTTATTTCATTTTAAGGTGTTTGATTAAATATCAATGTGTGCATTGAGACTAATAGGGTATTGGGGGTAAATTACAATGAATGTGGTTTATTTTAATTCAATAGATAACCCTATATTTCTATTTAATTTTAATTATATAGGTATCATCCTACATAATTATATTTTTTTTTCAAATATTACGCTTTGTTACCTTTTATTAAATTATTCATTATATTAATTTATTCATATTCTATTATTTATTTTCACTATTATTTTAACAAATATTTTTTTTTATTTTACTACTGTTATATTCTGGTATTCATTGGAAAATTTGATCCATCTTCATTTTGATAGGTTTGGGGTACATATGTTATATACATGGATCATGAATGATCTGTTGTATTTTATTTTATGGGAATACACTCCACATTACTATATGAAACCCTTGATATTATTAAATAGCCTCTTGTGTATGGGGAGATGCACATGAGGACATACAGTGACTCCCACTCGAGTATTGATTGGGTGACATAAGATGGTACATTCAATTTTTAGGGTGATAGGGTGATTCTTAAATTCTATTTTCTAGTGGGAATTAAAAGATTGATAAATAATGTTAAATTAAATCATTTTAATGTTAGGCCACTTGAAATAGAGGAATATCTCACGAAAATTTTATACCTTCTATTATTAACATAAAATTATATATATATAAAAATATATATACATGATTTATTTCATGTATCTCATTTAAAAAATCTTTTATGAATCTTTCTCTACTGATTTAATTATAAGATATAGATTTTCAAATCAATTCCACTATTGTGAATAATAGAATGTGTATCATTGATAATGAAAATAATGTTTTATTATGAAAATTTATCCTTCATAGATTTACTCTATGATATCATAGAAAATATATCCTTGTGACTCTATATCATAAGGCATTGATTTGGTGAAATATCCTCACATATTATCTAATAAAGAACATTAATGACTTTATTAGGGTAGAAAGTGGAAAGGATAGGAGAATGGTGACCCCATATATTCCACGGTTGGTATTAAATCATTTATATATTTTATTTTTGATGATACTGGGGGATTAAAATACTAAATTATTGAAACTATATGTCAGTTTTGGATCCATGAATAGTAAAATGTCAATCCTAATCATACATATTAACCATTCAAATGAGAGGATTGATTTTAGATTAATTTTCATGGTATGTGCATATATTCTTTGAATATAGTTCCATACTAATTAAGGGGTGTGAATATATTCTTGAATATCTCTCCCATTTGGCACACAGTTTCCCAAAATGGGTATTCATTCTATGTCATTTACAAAAAACAAATTTTAATCAATTTCATTGTATCTTTATTTGGGGTTTTCCCATTTTTGCTTCCTCCATTTAAATTGAGATCTCCAAGGGCTTCTCTAGAAAATGTAATCATCTCATACATTCCCATTAGTTATTTCACTCTCCATATCATGTGAATATAAAGGTAAATTTTATATTGATGTTCAATTCATTCTTCACTTTTTCTTCTTTTCCCTTATCCTTTCATGTTTATTAATTATATTTTTCCCACTATCCAAGGATTCTAACATAACTTTTTTTCTCTATATAAATCATTAAATGTTTAATTTTATAGGATTTTTGGGACCTTCATCAATCCTAATATATCATTATTTTAAGATTTAATTTAGATTTTAATATATTTACAATGGTTTTTTAGTGTATATTTATTTTACTTTAAAAAAATATGTGATTTTCTCATTAAGTGTTTCCATGGGTATTTACAATCATTAAAAGTATAATTTATATATTTTTAATATTTCTCTAATTTGTTTTGTATTTTAATCCTCAGAATAATATTTTTTAAATGGGTTTAAATGAGTATTCATTCAATATGAATACTAAATCCCCTAATGATTTTAATAAAGTGTTTTGAATTAATATTTTAGTTTAAATGAATTTAATAAAAATAACAATTGATTAATTTTATATAAATGTGGTTTTATGATTATATACTATTTAATAAAATTAAGGGTTCTGATTTGTTACCGTTTATTGTTTTTTATTATTGATTTCCATTTTCAGATAATCCCAAATTGGTTTTTTGTTATTAATACCAATTTTTTCATGTCAGTTACATTGATAAAGAATCGATAATGGGGGGATATGGTGTAGAGAATTCATTGGTTTATGTATTAGGTATTTAGATGAATATTATTTATTGGCATGTTTTATTAGTATATAATGGTTTACATGAGAACCTCGTGGGCTATGTATGAAATCAAGGATGAGTGTTACGTTCGTTTGTACTTTTCTCTAAACATATGTCCTCAGTTATAAATTATCTCTAGATAGGGGTTTCATATCATTGAGTAAATGGTATAATCATGGGTATGAGAATTTTATCATTACATTTTAGGCTTCCAGTTGATCATTAAGCGAGTTACAGGTTTTCACCAATTGAAATTATATTTCCATTCCATGTTATATTTATTATAGTTTTTTACTATCTTTATGTATTGATTTTCATTCTACCTATTCATATAAGTTTGTTATGGTATATTATTTTATAATTTAATCATATTATTTTTTTAAAAAAATTTTTTTTAATAAAGAATAAAGGAATGTAATAGGATATATTTTAAATATTATACATAAATGTATAAATTGAAATGACATATAAAATTTTCATTTAGTGTATATCTTAAAAAATGAGTAACCCTAACTGTTGTAAGTATCCAATTGGGTATTATATAACACCCTATATAAACATGTTTTTGAGAATATAGAATTTTTAATGAATAATACAATTAATGTGAAAGGAGTTACAACATTTGGTGGTTTACCTTAGACACTTAATATTTTATTGTAAATATGATTAGTTAGTGACCATGGGACACATGGAGATGGTTGGTTTCAATAGTTTGAGAGTATTTGTTAATATTTAGGTATATATGTTTGGTTATCTATATTCTATCCTCATTTTGATATCTCTTGTATTATATATTTCATTTATTAACATATTGATTTTTCTTATAGAGGCATGTTTAGAATTCCATTTTGGTTTTTTTATTTTTCCTTGTTATGATGAATTTTTGTGTGTGAAGATTTTATTTTTTATCATGATAAATCAATTTTTTTATTTTTTCCAAAATATTTTTTGGTTTATTGTATTGTGATGGTGAAACATTTCAAAAAGGTATGTTTTCAATAAACATATCACTTGTTATCAACCGATATATATGAATAATATTCATTGAAATTTATTAAAGGATGATCCAGGGGAAGTAATAGTGATGAGATAGATATTACATGATATCCATTATCAATAATTTCTTCCCCAAGAAGAATTCAAAAGATAATTTCATTAGGTTTTCTCTCCGAGAAGATGTTAGACTAATGTTTCTACCAATAATGTTGTTTTTATATGTATAAAGTTTAACTAAATTGGGTATTTTTGTGTTTTTATAGAAAAATTAAATGAAAGTACAATATTTAATTAAAATGATATAATTTTCCTAAAATATTATCAAATATGATTAAAATGTGTATGAAAGTATTTTATGAAAACATTAACATTAGAATAGTGATGATATTTTGGACACTCACTCCTTCCGAGATTATGTAAATTAGCTAATTTTATTTCGCAGCACACAACTAGATATATCTACTTTACCACCTAAATATTAATTTATACCATACCAATTCATCGATATTGAGGTTTATCCTATTATAAAAGTCATTAATATACTCAAAGTACTAAATTTAAGATCTCGAATTTTCCTATGATGTTATGATATTTTTTTAAATGAGTAATTACGGACTAATATGAATTCCATTTGTGCTCATGGGATAACAATGGAGTCCATTTATTTTTTAGAGAATAAAACCCAAATGTTATAGAAAATAGATTGACTGCTAGGGTAAGAGTAATTATACACCCAAGCCACATGGTTTGGTGAGATAATGTGATGATGGATAAAGGGGTCCAGAGCAAGCATAATTTGAGTAAACTATGTGGATAGATGCGCAGTCTTATATGATGGCCTCTATAATTTTTTATTGTCGATTAAGACATGATTTTTTCATGTTTTTGAAAAACTATACACACTGACCAAGTGAGGTACCCTCCATACAATGAAGGGTGCATGATTAGTGCATCGTTTGTCCAATTGGGCAGCCAAACTGTAAGGCATTGAATTTTGAGGGAAAATTACCTTCATTACACTAAATAATGAAAAAACATACAGAAAAATATCATTTTTTTCATTTATGAAGACAAAACACATTTGAGAGCTCCCCCTTAAGCCAATTTGGAATCTTTTGATCCCGTTTTTTTTTCATCCAAACTAAGAATCGAGTATAATCAGTTTTTTTGGTTTCATACTGGTGTATACTATTTTTCTTTTTTATCATTATTAATTTTTCATAGTATCATATAAGATATCTAGGCGCAATCTAATATGACTTATTTCTGGTGTTTCCATCCTATATTCATTTTTCTTCTGATCAGAGTTGAATCAAAATTTTATCCTAGGCGATAACTCTACTACTGACCTTAGGCATGTGGTCTATACTATTAATTTAGTTTTTGGTGATTTGTATGCCAAGTTGTCATTATTCCCCATATCAGGCATTTTGAAGGTGCATATATAATTAATTTATTAATTTAATTGAATGTGTTGGAAATTTTAGGGATACCATTATTTTCATGAGCATAGTTATAGGTTGTTACCCTAACAATGGCTACCCTTGGGGTGTGCCTTGGTATTTCCTTCTCCATTTACTATTGTTGACCCTCTCACAAGGTGATTTTTTTTATATTACCTAGTTTGAGGAAGACCAACTATACATGAATTGGATTTAGTTGATTGTTTAGGAAATGGTCTTCCCCCATTTCCATGTTATACATGATGTGATTTATTTAATTTCTTAAATTTTAATTTTTATATGAGTATGTAAATATATTGAATGTATTTGAATGGGAATTTTTATATGATTTTGATGGACTCAAGGAATATGATGGTTTAAAATGATAATTTAATTGAATGATGGATTTTTCAATAGGATTCTGTGGGTGTGCTAAACCACATGTCATGATAGCGGTAGTTGATGTCTTGGAGGAGACATATCCTTAGGTCTTGATTCTATGGGATACAATGGGCCTTGATACCCTTTAGAGTAATATTTCTTAAGATGAAATTAGACATAGTCTGTTGACATGCTCCTTGAACCTGGATCCTTGTCTAGCTTATTTTCCATTGAGATGCAGTTGGGAAGCTATGATGATGCCTTGGTCCAGTTTACCTTGGATCTCGACCCATTTGGTTTGAGACATCTAATATATAGATCGTCCATTTCTATTTTAACATTCGTTATTATACGTCATGTACATGTTTGATATTATATTCAAGTTATATGTCATATCCATGGTTGGAATAAGATGCCTGATATATATCATGGTAGTGGTGTTTATTTCAGTTGTGCTTTAAAGATGCCTTCTTTGAAAAGCATGACCCATGTTTTTCAGGAAGCCTTGATTAGATTGATAATATCACCATACAATTATTTCTTTCACCATGGGTATTTTAATTGTGTTATGTTCATATCTATTATATACCACTGACACTAATAATCTTTAAGTGCACATCCTAGATTGTTATAGACATAATTGGTGGTCGCCAAACGAGATTTTATCTCACACCCTATCTTAGGCAGTCGTTGGGTACCCAGAAAGAAATTTTGAATATTGTTTGGGATCGAAGAATGTTCCCATTATTTTATTCTAGTGATTTTAAATTCATAGAATCATGGGATCAGAAGATAGAGTTGTGGATCATGTTTATATCATGTGATAGTTCTTTTTGGCCGTTTTGGTAACTTGATACATGTATTCTACATATTCATGTATACCTATTTTGGATTTTTCATAGAAACATGAAATTAAATATCATTATGGTATATGAGATTTCTTTTTTCATTAGTTGTATATCTACATTTGGGTTTTATCTCGTATTGTATTATTATTGTTCTTCTGCTATAACGGGATACCAGTCTAGTGATATTAGTGTCTATTCCTCCAACTTATTCATTTTATTATTTAATTATCTATTGATATTTATTATTTTTACCATTGTTTTACACTCTAGTAAGATGTAAATGTCTCCCCATTTACACATCCAAGGCTATAGATACTATTTTTAATCCTCTAGAGTTTGGGGAGATGCGCTTAAGATCATGTGTCCAACTGAGATTGTAGCACTATTTAGTGGAATTTGGGTTCATGACATTAAAATGTGGTATCAAAGAATTCATTTCTAGGATTTAATATTTTGAGACAACATATGGGGGTTCAATAGGAGTATTAATTTGGTAATGATTTGTTCTAGGGATTAGGTAACCCATGTAGAATAAAAATCAATGTTTCTGGAAATGAAAATTGTTGTATTTTATATTTGACTATTAGAGTTAATTTGATTCCACCATTATGTAATGAACATGTGGTTCAATGTCTGTTTTATTTTCTCTTTTTTTCTATTTCATGTTTATATGAGTGTTTAATCTCATGGATCATTCTAGGAAACTTTTAGATATCAAATTTCGTTCATTATGTCATTCAATATAGAATGCATTGCTTGATTGAATGAATTTGTGATATGTGACTTATTTGATATACATAATATATTTATAGATATTTTTTGGATGGGATTGTGAAACATGGTTGGTATAAAGAATTAATATCATATCATAAATAATCTTTTCCTTATTATGATAAATTAGACACCCAGAATATAAAATTTTGGCATGTTGATTCGTGGAACATTGATCCCAAGGAATGGAATGTGTTATGGTGTGAACTAGTTGGACACCATATTTTGGTTCATAAAGAGTATGTGACATTTTGGATCATAATTTTTTATCCATTTAGTTCAACAGATTTAAATTAAATGTGGAATAAATGTGTAATAAAATGGGCATTTGAAATGATCAAATATAGATCTTTACATATCCATGACATTTGAGAGTGTAGTAGGCAGTCTCTCTAGTGATTTTTGTTATTGTTTTTTTTACCTGTCATGTATTTTTTAGGACACTATATGGTATGATATTTTATGGGATGCTTTTCACTATTCTGATTCTTATATCTATGAATTGCATTTTGTTGGCCCTATTATGAGTTGTATGATTAGAGTTTAGAGACATTCCAAAAAGAATACCTCCAGTCAAACTACATGCATGTTGAAAGGAACATGATCCAGAGGTGGTGTCCCATTGATTATCATTGGATCCTTTAATAGTTACATTTGAGGCACCAATTGTTGTTCTAGAAAATGGTGTTTAGGAACCCTTCTATGAGATATTTACACTCTTTATAAATAATTTTTAAAATACAATATATTAAGCCTTGTATTAGGAAGAGCTTGAGTATGTGTTCCCACAGCAGTACCATCACATGATTTTGGGGGATGGGGGTCCACAGGATTCAGATTTTTGTCTTGAGACTAATATATTAGTATTTGACTAGATGGCGACACTTTTTGAAAAGAGAGAGAAACTAACAATATACATGATTCCGAGAGAAAAAAAGAAATCATGGTATGTTTTGAACCAGGATGATGCACTACGTGACATGGTTTGGTGACATTAACAAACTAGATTCGGAAGATAACTGGTTCATAATTGAAGAGTGGATGTTTTCTTTGTTTTTAGTGTATCATTAAGTCAATATATATAGAATACAGATATGAGGATATGGGGATTATTAAAGTGATAATTCATGGAGAATTGTTATGGAATCCTTTTAATGAATTGGATATCACTCTTGAAAAATTATACATATTAATTGTGATTAGAAAAGGAATTCAGGATATGTTTTGTTGGTGAAGGAATATTGTCTACAAAAAGTTTAATACCATAAAAAAATTTAATTTCCTGAAATGATGAAGACGAATCAAAAAAGATTACCATTAATAATTTATGTATATATATAGCTGAAAGGGGAAGGAAATATGACGATTATAGAATAATTAATGAAGCTCTAGGACTTTTTTCAATAGTGACACAATATTTCTAACATTGAAAATTATTTATGTTCATGAAAATATTCACATTCAGTTAGATTTCAATTGACGTCCATGTAATATAGAAATATTTGGAATGAGGTAATGATGATTGGTTTCCATGTCTAATGAGTTTGAACAATGTCAGGTGCCATGTGGAATCATCCAATGAACATTGGAATTATTGAAATTATCTAGGTATGGATTCTTTCAAATTGTATGAAATGTTTTTGAAGTTGAGTTTGTGAATGAGGTTTTTAGGTAAATGAGGATTCATGGTTTGCATATTAAAGTGCTTCATTTTTCTAAACAACAATAATATTATTCCACAATACACTATTTGAAATAGATCCTTTGTTATTTTCATGTTATTTTATAATAAATAATTCATCATACATTTTAAGTTACATTCATTGGAAGATAAAAGAAGGTTGGTAGAACAGAATTTATATTCCCATTCACAGTATACTAAACATCATTAAAGTGAATCTCCAGAATGATATTTGACAAATATTTTTTATATATTCATGTGATGTGAATATAAAAATTTTAACATACTATTTGAGATACATTTAGTGGAAAAGAAATGAAGGTTTAGAGAATACAATTTAGATTCCAATGCACAGTATGAAAAACATCAATAAAATGATTCCACAATATGATATTTGACATAGATTCTATGATATATTCTTATGATGTGGATTATAAAATTTTAGAAAACTACCTGTCCAATATGTATTTGAGCTTCTTACTATATAGGAATTGCTTTTCTAAAATGTTATGGTGATACAAGAAAGAATAATTATTTTCAAATGTTGTGCTTTGTGGATTTTAATGCCTTGAGAACTTCCATGAAGTATATAGTGATGGTCCATTGAGGTATTCCATATAGTTAATAGATGATGATTTTCCATGATTGATGAGTAGCTTTGTGGGTGATTCCCTTTGTAGAGAGCCATGTCAATAGTGTATATAAAAAGATAAACTACTAGAAACTACTTCTCATGATCACATAATCTTCATGCACTCAATGGTTTGAAAAAAAATATTTGTTGGTTATAAAAACAATTAAAAATATCTATCAAAATTTGGTAATAATTTGAAATAAGTGTTTTATTTTTTCATAGGATCTTATTATGCTCAATTTGGATTCCAAAAATAATTTTTTTTTAGCAAATGATAAAATTGTATTTCAGGTTCAGTGCTATGAGTTCCTCTATGAAAAGGGTATTTATTCACTATGTGGTAAACTGATATGATGTTTTCCTTGCATGTGAAGTGAAGTGTGAAGATCAAAAATAGTTTAAATCATATTCAAGGATAAGTTTTCTAATAATTATTAAATTCAACCAATAGTACATTTATTTTCCAATATGCTATTCTATGATCATTTCATGATAATTGTAACAATTTAGAAAACTATTTCAATAATATATCATGAATCCAATAGTGAACAGTTATACAATGAAATAACCATTTTTCTAAGAATCAATAAAATCATCCAAAGGTATGTGAGTTTCCAGACATGTTATGCACTGATCAATTCATGATCATGTGGAAAATTTGCAAAACTACATGAAGAATATATAGTGAATAGAAAAGAGAAGTGTTCTACGATGAATGAAGTAGTTTAGTATGAATCAAATAAGTGGACCAAAAACATGGCACATGTCATACTTGTTATATTATGATCATTTCATGGCCATTTTATAAATTTAGCATATTTTTTTATAATACATTGATAATAAAAAATTTATTTGAAATATGACCAGATAAATAGTATGCTATGAATCCAAGCAGTGTACCAATAGTATGCTACACATCATACCTTATATGATATGATAATTTTAGGATCATTGGAAAAATAAATCATATTATTTGATCTATATACATGTAATATGAAACTGATGTAGAATATGGTCCATGAATTAGTATTCTAAGAATCAAATATATAGACAAAAAATACTCCATATATCATACATTCTATGTTATGATAATTTCATTTGATCCTATTCAATTTATTATACTATTTTAGTTTTACGAAGTGGATAAGAAAATGGGATGTCCATAAAATACACATGTTTTCATGATGTAATTCAGTGGAGATTTAGAGGTTATATTAAAATGATATGTGAAAGTCACTATCATTCCTAATATAATATTGAATACATTATGTGCATAAAATTTCCACATTATTTTAGTTTGGGAATTCATCATAAGAAGGAATAATCATTGATCAGGTATACATGTTAGAAATATTTGATCATCACTGTAGATTATAAGTTGATGAGATTGATGACAGAATATACCTATTGGAGAACGAATCTAGGTCTGAGCATTCAATAATCTGAGAATATCTAGATAATTCAAAATCTTTTGTGAATGTGTTTCAGGACCAAAATGATTATTTAAATAAAACTTTTAATATATTTATTCTCTACATTAGTATAAGAGATCCATTACATTCATGGAGGATGATCTATTTCATGTGTTTCATGAGAAAATAGATGAAAAGGGATATATTTCTATTTTTGGATCAAAACAATTTAGAAGAAGTGTCTTCGAACTACTGTGTCTACTCAGTTGGCAAAGAGGCTTTGGGCTGGGGTGTCTAACTAGTCTAGAACAAGGAGAGCATAATATGGTTTGAATGTATAAATATGATAAATTGGAGGATATAGTGTTGGATTGTATAACAAATTTTTTCCTTATATATTGTAATCACCTTATTATAATGTGTAGAATCCATGTTGTGGTATTGACCATCATGGAATGGATTTTGGATTTTTACCAAACATTGTAAATATTTTGTTTTTTGATCCCATTGATTATTTATACATTTGAAGTGATATTTTAGTATATAACTAGGTGGAACAATAAAATTTAAATATTCAAGTAGTTAAATAAAAATAAATAAAAAATAAAAATTAAACCACAGATTCAACCCCTTCTAATGTTCAATCCTTCCTAGGGAACTAAAATTTGTATCTGATCCTATGACGCTCTAGATATCCAAAATATTTCTTGGATTTTTTTAAAATATATTATGATAATCAGATTTCAGGAAGTGTTTGAGTTTCATTAAATAATGATATAATAATTTACTCATAAGGATAAAAATATTTGGAGTTCTTCCAAAATTAAGAAAAAAATATTAAGAGATGTTTGGAAATGAAGATATACAATAATCCAAAAGTTAATAGAGAAATACCACAGGGTAATGGTAATCTTATTTTTACAAGTAGTAATTTTTATTATGATTATGATTCTTCTAATGATCTGTTGTGGGGATATAGAATCACAAGGTGATATTTATGATTAAATAAAATGACATATGTTGAATGTATCTAAATAAGTGATTAAGTGTATTTTTGGGAATATCAAGGGAATCCTTTCTGAGAAAGAACATATAGAAGTGTTAGTTATATAATTAGGGGATGCAAAATGTAAAATGGATAGAATGTTCATCACTCCAAAATAACTAGTAGAATTAAGGAAAAAATATATTTTTCATGCTGAAGAATAATTTCAAAGGTCAAACTGTAAGAATGTTGTATTTGAGATTGTTTTTAAAGAATCCTATCATGGACATGAAAAATTGAACAATGTTTCTATGGATTTCAATAATTCTCAACTAGATATCAAATCCACGAAGATCAAGATCTTGAATAATTTTTTCAAGATAAGATTGTATTTCATCAAGTGGGTGCTGTGAATTTGAGGGATGATTGTGAAGATAAAGTGTATTTTTTTGAATATCATAAGAATTACCGAATTATGAGATATCATGACTTTAAAATTAAATTTTCCAATTTTGGAAAAAAATATGTTAGGGCCTCATAGAAAAATATGTATATGTTTACCTCAACATGACTCTATTTCAAGGATTATACTATTAAATAGTCTTTATCACATGGTAAGAATATCATTACATCCTATAAAGATATTTGAAAATAATAAGTAATGAATGATGTACCATCCATATACAAATTTAATAATTTTTTAATATGTTTCTATAAAAATTTTAGGTTTATATAAAAACAATTTAAAAATATGGAGGATTTGAAATGTGGTAGAACCTACCACCATGTCAATGTAGACATAAGATGATATATAAGTGCTAGATTCCCATCGGAATCGAAGAAGTTGGTGAAGAAGTACCAATAACATTATGTTGTAATGATTGGACAACAATCATAAATTAAAATTAGATCATGGTTTTTGGTTCAATGTTTTTGTTACAATAGATTTGTATTTTTTTGCGATTATTGGTGCAGTAGTTTAAATTCATAATCACAAAAGAATCCAATACAAAGGGGAATAATTCCAGAGATGATGCAACAACATTTACACAATATGAAAAAAAATTCACATTCAAACAGATTTCAACTTCTTTGTTACTACTAATATGTTTTCAATAAAAGTTGATATAAAGAAGATAAATATACATATAAAAATTTATTAAGAAAATATTGACCACATGAGAAATAACTTAAATCCTTGTGAAGAAATAGGGATAATGATGAATATATGATTTCTCTAAAGATGTTTTGTTATATGACATAGATACACTCAATACATTAGAACGAACAGAAGAACCCATGCCCATGAAGATGGACATCAGTGATACATCTAAAATAGAATATTAATAATGTCACTCATGTTAATCTACAGGGAAAATCCAAACTAGATGTAATTTTTCTTAAATATATGCATGTGATTTATTCATCTAATTTTGAGATTGATATAAATTTATACGAATAACAAGAAAATACCAATTCTAAAGTTAGATTTAATATTCCACTTGAAGAAGGATAATTTATGAGAGGTTTTCATAAATAGAAGACTCATGTGTTAATAATGTTCTATGTGAGAAAATTAATAAATCATCACATAATGTAAGAGAATTATTCACCACACTTCCATCATAATAAGATTTCATGAAGAGACTTAATCTTTAATTAGAATATTTATATGATATTATGGATAAATAAAGAAGTACCATCTCACAGAATGAAATTATAGGTGTGATGTCTTTTATGTCACCAAAGGAAAATATCAGATTAAAAAATGTAGATGTGGAAGCATGAATTCTAGAGAAACTGACGAAACATGGTTGAGAATACTATCTTAAAATTTCTTTTCACATTGAGTTACATGTGACCCTTCTTTATTGTCTTTTGTATTTGTGTTGTTTTTTAATAAAATGTTTTGAATTGAAGGAGATATTTGAGACTATGACTTCTTGACATCATGGAAATATTTTACTGTATAGTGTTTACTAAAATTCATTAAATTGAATAAAATTGTACATCCATTGAGGGGGAGGATTGATGAGACGAAACTATTAAATCTTAATTTCATAGTGAATGTGGTACATCTAATCAACTTTAAAAAATTTTAAATTGTGGTATACCAATCACACTTTTAACCATCATTCCTATTTATATTAATCATATGAATTAATGGGGAGTTCTTGATTGATGTTAAGATATGAAAAAGCGTGGTATATATCATATTCACTTTGATTTTCTAATGTGTTGATTAGAAGTATGTACATGATATAGTATTTCATTGATAAATTTGATTATTTCTAAACGATATAATAATATTTCAATATTTTGACCATGATTTCACGTGACTGGTATTTATGGAAAAATTATAAATCCATGTTTTCATCTATCTTATTTTCTACACCATGTTAGCTAATGTAGACATAAATATTATTAACCAACAGATATTATCATTTAGAATAATATGATATAATTTATCTATTTGATGTGATAAATAAATATTCATATAATTGAGATGATCATGATTTTGTGAAATTGGTGAGATGAGAAGATCCACCACTTACCCTTTGCATGTTGAATTGTTAAGGGGGTAAAAATAATGACTTTATAATTTGTAGATGTATCGACAACAAATTCATAGGGGGATTGAAGAACAAATTTCCATGATTAATGAATGAAATTTTTATTTTTTGTTAGTATAAAACTATGTAAATATATATTAAATACTTATATGAGGAGATTGGGATTCTTAAAGTTATGATTCCTGGAAAATTGTTATGGACTCAGATGATGGAATTGGATTTCATTCTTGAGAGATTATCCATATTAATTGTGATGATTGTTATGATAGTATTAAAAGGAATTCAAGATAACGGTTAATAGAGATGGAACATTATTTATGATAAGTGAAAGACCATTAAAAATATTATTTCCATGAAGATAATAAGAATAATTAATAAAGTTGGACATTAAACATGTATGAATATATATGTCATGAAGATGAATAAAATTTGAAATTTTTTAAACAAATCTTAAAGATAAAGGTACTATGTCAATAGGGAGACGTTCTATGCAACATGGAATATTATTGATGATCATGAGAATATTCATTTCTATGTGGTATTGATATGAAGGTTATTTAATATCACTATATTTGTAATGGGTTATTGATGATGGTATTTCATGTCGTATGATTTATTTCAACATTAGTTTCCATTATGGATCATCCAAGACTCATTGGAATTATGGAAATAAAAAATGTATGGATTTATAGAAATAAAAAAATTGAGAAGATGAGTTTGTGAATGTGGCTTCCATGTAAATGAGGGTTCATTGTTTTCATATAAAAATACAACAGTTCACTAAGATTCAATAGAGTGATATCATAATATTCTACTTGAAATAGATTCAATGTTATATTCATGTGAGGGATTTAAAAAAATTTAGCACACTATTTCTGGTACATTTAAAGGAAAATCAAATCATGTTGATAGAATGCAGATGAGATTCCCATTAATAGTAAGCTATTCATTAATAATGTGATGTTGTAGTATGGTATTATACATATATTCTAAGCTATATTCATTTTATGTGAATATAAAGAAATTTAACAAACTATTTTAGGTACATAGATTGGAAAATAAAATTAGGTTTACCGAACAAAATTAATATTCCCATGCATAGTATGCTAAACATTAATAATGTGAATCCACAATACTTTTTTACATTGATGCAATGTTATATTCTTGAGATGTGGATTGGAACAATTTATCATACTATATGTGCAATATATATTTGAGAAGTGTACTATAATGGAATTTCTTCTCTAAAATTCTTTGGGGTGGATAAATAATGAATTTCCTACAAATGATAGGCTAAAGGATATTAAAGAATTGTGACCTTCCTTGTATTATATTTTGACATTACATTGTGTGTATCCATGAATATCATAGATAAATATTTCTTCAATAATGATGAGACGAATTTTGGGTTATTTCCATTGTAGACAGCCATGTTCATGTAATATATGATGAGATGAACCAATTTAAACTTATTTACATGATTAAAAAATCTTCATGCGCTAAATGGAATGATATTCACTATTTTTCCTATAAATACATGGCTAAATATCTTTCTAAAGGCCGTTTATAATTAGGTGTTAGTGTTTATTTTTAGTGGAAACTCTTATTCTGCTAATTTTTGGGTTCTATTAAGAAATTTGTTCATTTAGAGAATGATGAAATGTTTTTTGAGGTTCTACTCGAAGAGAGGTACTACTCAAAATGTATTGATTTTCTATGTGGTGAAGTGATATTATATTTTTTATTTAGGTTCTGTTCAATAGAAACCAGAATAATAATTCAGAAAATATTGAACAATAAGTTCCATAAGTATCAATAGTGTCAACCAACCATACTCAAATTTTCATATATTCTATTCTATGATATTTTCAGGATCCTAAGAAATATTTTAAAAAACTATTTGATGATTATAATGTGAATATAAAAGTGATGTTATATTTGATGAAAACATTAGTTCACAATGCATTAAAAAATTAAAATAAAAGTATGTTATAGATCATATATGTTATGTTGTGATTAGTTAATGATCATAAGAACAATTTAGAAATCGTTTTGTAGAATATATAGTTAATATAAAAGTGAAGTTATATGAAATGAAATAATTAGTTAGATAATAATAAAATAAATGGACCAGTATTATTGTAAATATCATACATGATATTCTATCATAATTGAAAAAAAATTAGCATATTATTTTAGCAGTATAATGTAAATATAAAACATATGAAAAATATGATACGAGCATTTGTACACTATTCAACAAATAATTAGAAAAAAAACATGATGCATATCATAAATTCTATGCTATAATCATATCATGATCATTGGAATAATATAGAATATTTTTTGATCACTATATATAGTGAATAAAAAATTTATGTGCAATATGGTCCAACAAACAGTAAACTAGGCATCAATGAAGTGCACCTGTAATGTGTGACATATCATAAATGCTATGTTATGATCATTTAATGTGTGTAAGATAAATTTATAATGTTTTTTTATGATTACAAATTGGACATGAAAATAGGATTTCCATGAAAAAAACACTATTTTAATAAGTTTTTTAGTTGATATTCCAAAAAATCTATTATTTTATGTTTTTCATGTAAATATCATCAATAAAAATATATTGATGAAATTTTTTTCACCAAGTACAAACATTATATAGAGTCGGGAATTCAAAATAAGAAGGATTCATCATTTCCCAATATGAATTTTGAGAATTATATAATCATAAATAATGATTATACATTGAAGAGACTGAATCGAGAATATAATTCCATTTGAAGGTGGAATGTTCTGAGCATTCAATAGTCTATGATTATTTGGATAATTCAAGATATACTATGAATGGATTTTGAGACCGAAAATCTTATTCCAATATGTTGATGAATATCTTGAAGGACAACATGAGTATAAAAATTATATTACACTCATGGAGGATGATCTATTTCAAGTGCTGCAGGACAAACCAGAAGAAAATAGTGAACTTCTTATTTGAAGATCAACAACATTGATCAAAAGATACTTGGGACTATGGGTCTACCTAGTTACTGAAGAGGCATAGGGTTATGGTGCCTAACAAGTCTAGAATAAGGATTATATAATATGGATGTCGTGTCTAACCAACCATGGTAGAAAATTTGGATGATGGGATGTAGAATCAGGATCAATTGGATATTCGAATGTTGAGGTGTATAAATAGTTTTTTTCTTATACATTGTAATCACCTTATTATATAGTGGAGAATACATGTTGGGGGATTAACCAACATAAAAACGGGTATGTATTTAGAATAAACAATGTAAATACTATGTGTTTTGATCTTTCTAGTAATTTCAACATATTAAGTGAGATTGTGAGATATCACAAATTTTATTGAGAACCATAACAAGTATGGGAGGTTGAATTAAAAAAAGAATAATTGAGAAAATAAACAACAATTTCACCCACACCCCTCTTTGTTTTCAATCCATCCTAGGGATTGATAGCTTATATGACTACTTTATCCCCATGACACTAAGGGAATGTGAGATAGTGAATTCATGTGTATGGAGTAAGGAGTGATGATAGATTGGGAATATTCAATAAAATTGACATAGATGCGGGGTTTTTCATTGATGTAACTTGTTGATGAGGTATTAAGAGAAATATTCTTCGAGAAATGTCTCAAAAATGTTTTTCAATCTCATGTAAATGTGTTTAGTTTCACCGATATTTCTGAGAGAGTGAATTAGGATCTAATTGCATAGTAAAACTTGAGAGAGTTTGGGGTCATATAGTAGAGTATTATAGTCTCTCGGCCTGGTGGTTCTACTTCTAGTGGATGGAAGTGATGATTTGAGGATTCTAGTGACATGAGAACCAAACAATCCACTTGTGTTGGTATAGAATTTTTATTTCATCACTGTGAAAGATGGGGCCACATGAGGAATCAGTTTGAGTGTGACCCAGTTGAGTGTTGATTTTGATGAAATATGGACCGCATGTAATAATTACGTAGGACCGTCCCTCTAGTAGTTAGTGGAAAAGGGTCAACCTGAACTGTAGGTTCTAATGAAGTGATCGTAGCTCAAATCAATTAGGGAGATAGATTATTATGACCATTTTGGACAAGGTGGTTGTGGTGGAAGAATTCAGGCACGAGCTATACCTAGAAAAAAGAGTGGTCCTGGTCCGGGTAGTGAGCTTATATCACATGGATTTGGTTTATGATAAATATATTATTCATGTCCTGTCCCCAAGGAGTATGGTGTTGGACTATCTAATGTGAGGGGTATGATCGTAGTAGTATCTACTTGGGTATCTATATTTTTAACATAGGTACATCACATAGTTTCATATTTGTACATGTGATAGAATTCATTAGACTTACCATTTAGTTTTGGAAGGTAATTATAATACATAATAATCTATTTAGGATTCTGAAAAATTTTATGTGTCAATGTAGGGAGATCCCCATTGATATTTGGGGCTTTCACTTCATTTTTTATCTTTTTTCATTTGGTTTACCATGTTTGATTTCACATGTGGTATAGAATGGTTAGTTTCTTATCATGAAACCAATGATTTTTATCACAAAAGGTTGAAACTCACATAACCAGATGGTGGAGTATTTATTAAAAAAGATGAATGGGATTTCCAAGAAATCAGATTTGTACCAATGTATCAAGGGCTCGGTGGGAGGACAACTTCGATTGCTATGTTTTATTTGGATATTTGGGATCATGTTCGTTGGAATTTCTTCCAGTGGTCTGTCGTTTCATGGATTCTTTCACGGATGAATTTTCTTCATTACCTCCTCATATATACATTGATTTCTCCATCAATCTAGTTCTAGGAGCATCACTGATATCAATTCATCCATTCACGATGTCTAATATGGAATTATTGGAGATCAATACGTAGCTAGTGGAATTGGAGGCAAAGTGGTTTATATGTCCCATTACCTATATGTGGGATTCTCTAGTACTTTTCGATAAAAAGGTTTATAATACCATTGGTCTATACGTGGATTACTATAAGTTGATCAAACTGATGGTCGAGAACAAATATCCCTTTCCACTGATATATTACCTTTTTGATGATCATTGAGGATAGTGGCTATTCTAAAAAATGATATGAGATAAGGATATCACTAGGATTGTGTTCGACCTAAAGACATACCTCATATAGATTTATGTAGTATTTATTGTTTGTATGAGTATATGTTTATGTCATTCGGACCCATGAACATCATAGTGATATTTTGGGAGCTAATGAACATAGTTTTTCATATTTATCTATATTCTTTTATGGTGGTTTTCATGGATGATATCTTGGTGTATTCTGATAAAATAGATGAGCAAGAAAATTATCTTATGATCATTTTGGAATCACTGATAGAAAATTAGTTATATGATAAGCATCCACTTCTGTAAGGTTAAGATTCACCACATGGGTCATATTATCTCAAATACAGTACTATCAGTGAATATAAAGAAGGAGAGTGTTGTAGTTTCATGGGAGCAGACCAATAATTTCTTTTATATATGTAATTTCTTTGGGCTAGTGGGATATTATAATCATTTCATATAGGCCATAACATGCTTATAATCACATCTTATAGACATGACCAACAAGGTTGTTATGATTTAATGGATAAAAAACTGTGAGATAGGCTTTTATTAACCAAATAAGAGGCTACACTCAACACTGGTCATGATTATTCAAGATAAGGGATGTAAATCAAATATATATTGTGATTCATCATGTATCGGGATAGTGGTAGTTATGATGTAGGAGGATAGTGTCAAGACGTATTGGTCTTAGTAGTTGTGAACACATGAGAGGAATAACTAACTCTTGATTGAGAGTTAAAATCATCTATACATGGATCACACTATTAGATACACTCTTTACTGAGAGATAATTATGTTCTGTAAACCGAAAAAAATGTATCACGTAAATATATTCACAGGGTTAAATAAATTTTAGGAAGTGATTTTTAGGGGAGTACCTATTGTATTTTTACATTGATTTGGACTACACATCTAATAATATTAATTTGGTGGCTGATGCGTTGAGAATGAAGACTAATATAAAGGTCGAATAGTAGGGCAATATCGAGTGGACGATTATGAATTTGATCTATATGATGCACTTGGACATGAAAGATATTTAGGGAAAAATTATCATTCATCCTTATATGTGACCCCTATCTATTAAAATATAGTAAGAATGAAAAACTAATGGATTCAGAGGATCTAGATCTATTGGAGAGTGTGGCAGGTGAAGACCCAGATACTATCTGGACTGTAGTTGAGTTTGATATCCTATATATGCATGGAAATGTATGGGTTTTGGTAGATATACATGAAGATATTATATAAGAGTTTCTAGGCATAGTTTGGGAAGTTTATCGTGGAATTACCAAGATGTATTGTGACTTACTTCATCAGTACTGGTGGTTGGTGATGGAACGTGGGGTAGAAATTTTTGTCATGTGGTGTTCAACTAGTTGGAAGGTGAGTGAAAAACATTAGTTACCATCCATACTTTTACAGTATATACCTAATCCTAAGTCGATATGGAATGATGTCGTGGTGGATTCTATGACCGGTTTGACAGGGTCACCTCGAGGTAGTGATTTTGTATTAGTTTTTGAGGATATGATTACAATGGTTTTTCATTTCCATCCGATCAAGGAGACCATCATTGTAGATGATCCTTGTTGGTTGTATATATATGTGATAGTAAAACATTGTGGGGTCCCATGTACTATCATTTTAGATAAGTATTCCTAGTTTATCTCCTTCTTATGGAAGATTTTCCAGAGGGCGTTGGGTATATAGGTACTTCAGAGCACAACATACCACCCTCAAATTGGTGGCTAGTCAGAGCTTACGATACAGCTTCTTGAGGAAATTAATTGATAATTAATAATTGAGTTTTGGGATATTGGGAGATGTATATTACCATAGATGAGTTCGCATACAATAATAGTGTTCATGTGATAATACAGATGAAACATTATGAGGATTTATATGGTAATCCATGTTGATCTCCCATGTAATGGTTAAAGGCAGGTGACGTTGCTTTACTGGGACCATGTCTCATGCAAGAGATACATGAGAAATTCTAGTTGATCAGGAAATTGATGAATTTATGTAATTTCTAGACTTAAATCTTATATTGATCATTGTTGATGACCCCTAGAGTTTGATGCTAGGTATTGGGTGTTTTTATGTATCTCACCAAGGCTGAGAAAAAGATGTATTAATAAATAGGATAATCGTTAAAATTGATGGTCCATTCAATAGTGAAAAATTATTGAGGTAATATAATATCAAAAAAAATCAATAAAAAATCGTTACATTTTTCATGCTTAATGGGGTTTAATTAATTAACCCAAATCTGTTTAGAGTATTAGAAAAACTCAATTATAACTACAATAATTTTATCATGTAGTAATTTATAGAATAGAAAATGTATAAATATATCTATAAAATCATGTGATTTTAAACTTTTAAAACTAGGTATTATATTATTTTTTTAGTAAATTCATATTGATATCTTACATTAATATCAATGAAGTACATTCATATTTTTCAGCCTTGAATTGAAAAAAAACTTTTCTTTATTTTTTATTGAAAAAATTACTTCCAAAGACATTAAATTATCATTTTGAAATAGATCATGCATTATATTAATTTCTTAAATGTCCCTAGGGTAATTAGGATCATATATCTATTTTGACTAATCATTCAATATTATAAAAAAATTCACAGATATTATTTTCAATGTGCATAAAATCAAAAATATGATGTAACAATTGAAATTACTAATAATGTGGTTTGAAAAAAATACTATTATTATTCCTGATTTACCATCTACACCTGATGAGAAGTTAATATTTTCATATAAATGGTAAAATTATAAACTTTACTAAATTTTCATAAAAATTTAATAATTGTGACTCAAAATTTGAACTAGATTAAAATATTGGGTGGGGCCTCAAATAATTTCATTCATTGATTCATGAATTTTTAAACTGATATCTATTAGATACATCTAATAATTAATGATGGAACATAGAAAAAAATTGATATATATGGTAGAATTATATAGTTTTATTAAAATTTACATACTACACATGCTTGGATGGTGTCCGTGTGCAATCTAGACGATTTCCTAATCCTAGGAAATCAGCAATCTCCTACATTATAGCGACAAATATATAGAACATTGTTGTTTTCAATGTACTATATGTATATACACAATTGTCCTATAACTCTTGAACTAATTTTATAATAGGTTGAAGTTATAAATTTATTTTATTTATCAGATTTTTTTTCATCGAATGATCATCAATAAAATTAAAAAATTTACTTGCATACACATCATGTTATGAATAATTTAAGATACAAAAATAACTATCCATATATTATAGGTTGTAAATAGAATCCTTAATAGATTAATTCCATTAGTATAAAATACCAAACACGCATTATATAATATAAGGCAGAAATTTTATATGAAAAATAAAATGATTTCAAGTATTTAAAATCTCTTGGATGATGTGTAAACTTATCATTATTGTTTTACATGGATTGACACTTCATTTTATTTATAGTTTTAAAAGACATATAAAATCCTTTATATCGTGGTTCTAATAGAATGTAATGTAATTCCATTATAGATGTTTTATTTGTATTGAAATTTTAATTATATTAATTGCAACATTTATCATTATTCGTCGACTTCCGTCTAGAAGTATGACATATTTTACACTCATATCCATTTGTATCTTCCCCTAATTAGACAAACAGTCATTGGTACATGTAATAATCCTTGTGTAATTGAAAAATAAATTTTTAATAACCTTATTGATCTTATAAAATAAATCATGAATCATATCATCAATAAATGATTCACATAAGAACACCAATATCATCAACATTTCATTGTTTTTAATTCCACATAAGCACTTGATATGGTAAAAGATTGATAGAAGAGATAATATTTTAATTTTCTATATCATTCTTATAAATACCCACTTCTATCATCCACACAATAATAAAATTCATTTGATTGAAAAATCCATTTATCTGCTTTTTTAAACTATAAAAAATACAAAATAATACCCTTAATATTATGCAATATTTATCTTCTTATTCTTAGTGTAAAATAATAATTAATCATGTTTTTAATTTCATTTTCTACTATTAGGTAAATTGTTTTTTTTATTATATTGATTGAATAAAGTCATGATTTATATAATAATTAATTGTCCATAAAAATTATATCTAAAATATCCAATATAAAAATGATGCAATATCATGTTCTAAAAAACATCATGTATTTTGAACTGTCTTCTAAAATTATAATCAGAATGTAGACATATTATTCTTCCGTATACAAATAAATTTACAATTCCCCAATAAAAAAACATTCAATAGCTTAATATAATGAATTTTATTCAGTGTAATGTAATCCTTATTTATTCCATTTGTATCCTACTAATAAATGTCTCTATAAAAAATATTACACACCCAAATTAATTAACTCACTCTGATAATATAACATATCATGGAATAATATATAATAACTTGTAAATTTTAGTTAAGAAAAATTCAACTAATATAATATAATTAAAATCTGTTGATTTTATAATTTACTATTCTATAATGTGAATATATCAATTAAAATTTATAAAAATATATTTTAAATAATAAAATAATGAATAATATATAATTTATTAACAAATAAACATGAAAAAATGAAACATAATTTATAAATGCATCAAAAAATAATAATTTAAAAAGGAAAATAAAAAAATAATCTAATAATCAACTAAAAATTATCTAAATTTTATATAATCAATAAAATTAATAATAAATTAAAATATTATATATATATATATCCCAACATGATAAATAATGAAATACCCAATTAATTATAAATGAAATTTGTTTTATCCCAACTAGACAAATATACAGTTTTAAATACCTCTATAAATCGCATGGGGTTTGTTAATATCAAATAATAATAAAGAAAACTTTTTATTATTTCTTCCATAAATATAACATGGACCTATAATAAATGTACTGATAAGGGTAATAGGTTTATGTGACATATGATATAAAATTATAACACACATCGAATAATGATTCTTTCTGGAAAATAATTGTGGGAGAAGATTGAGAAATATTAGAGGGGATCACTGGAAGAAGGAAAAGTGGATGGGCGGATTATGGGATAGAAGGAGGATGATATGGGATAATGTGGTGGGGATTTATTTCTTGGGGGATGAAGGACTATATGTATTCATGTGATAGAAAAACGAGTAGGAGAGGTGGTTTGACTATGAGAAATGTGATTAAATTACACAGGTTTTTAAATAATTATTGATATAAAAATATGAGTTTTGTGTTTTAAAATTATTGACTCGAATATTTCATTACATGTTTATTGTTTTTGACTACCACTAATAAAGTTGGATGAATTTTTAATAGCTTATATTGTTTAATTAGTGGTGATTTTTTGAAACATCTTCTAATAAACCATCACAAATGATGTTTTTCCTGTAATGTAATCATTGATTATTCTACTCATGAAGTTCACACATTATTGATCTAGGTATTAGAGATCATGAGGACAATCCATCCAATTGGAACACCACATATTTTTTGTGTCGATGGATATTATTATATATGATCATTTTTATTTATATCTTAATGTGATATAATTTTAAATATATTTCACAATTATATACTTTTATACATCAGAAAAACAATTACATTTTATTTATTTCGGTAGGTGTGTATAGTCTATTGTTTTATTAATTTTATATATTTGACAGAATGATCAAGATTTGATTTATCAAAACATTATATAATAAAATTATCTCTCTAGGAATTTGACTAGGAAGGTAGTTTTGTGAGTAAATTCATGACCATAGTAGATGAAAGAAAGTAAATCATGTATAGTCCAACAATGATAAATAAAAAAATATAGGATATTAAAAAAATGTATCATTCCATATTTATTATATATTGTAAGATAAGGATTTTATAATAGAATGAAAGAGTTAATAGGAGGTGTTTATAATTATGAAAAAATATCTATCTCTTTAGGGGAATTGGTTTTTTTATTAACACAACATAGTCTATTATAAACACTATAAAAAATATATATTAGTTAGGAGAGTTTCATAGACAAAGTGTATTGATATGTTTCAGAAATTTTGGTGAATTTTAGTTCAAGATGAATTTGGTCTCATGGATATCAGTCGGTTAATAGACATAGTTGAATTTTCATGAGTAAATGAATAAATAAATTCATGTATATGTTATTAATGTTTAAAATAATTAGAATTTAATATATCTATCTAAGTAGCCATAATTTATTTTGTATTAAATAATTGGATCTAGGAATATAGTTTTTTGAATGAATTTTAATTATTCAAGATTTATTATGTATATTTGAGAGGAACATGCTAAGATAGTAGTACTTATGTCTTCAATTCATATATTAACTTATTACATGTTACGATTGAAATAAATATTACATTTAAAATATGTTAATAAGGCCATGAATTTCATTTTGGGTCCGGATAAAGGATTATTCTTTATAAAAGATCATAAGACACTAAAGGAAACTTAATCCCTATAATGTAAATTTATTTGAGACCAATGATTTCTTTTTAGAATTTCAATGAATCTATGACCTCCCATGACTTCTATAAAACAATCGAGAGAAACAAAATAGAGAAAAATGACACCAAGTTACTTCCTCCTCTTGGATAATGTTTGTATTCTTATGATTATCATACCGATATGAAAAAACTAGTTGAAGGATAATAAAATAGGATATTATGATGCATGTGTGGATGACTTATAGGGTTAATCATTTGGTTTCATAAATGAAGAATAATTCAAACCCGAGTAGAGTTTGTTGGTATTACCTGAATGAATGTGGTATTCTTTAGTTTATGTTTGTCATACATAAATTTCTCATCTATGAACAATTGATGAATTTGATATTTATTATGCACGATCTTTTGTTCAAAATATATCTAGTTCATAAAAATCATTGATATGGAACCCTTCAGTTTACTCTAAAATTTATTTTGACTAATACTTTATTGCATACATGAAGAGATATATCTCTATATGATTAATTTTCTCTCATATCCTTATTATGAATTTGGTAATATTTTAGAAATAATGTATATATGATATTCCAATCATCAAGGACTTATAAATGTAGTTTAATGTTTGTATCACTAAATTAGAATCAATTAGATATTTATATGTGGTTGATTATTATATGATTAATCTTTTGGGCCCATAGTTTGAGTAGCCTCACCTATAACCATTATTTATGTTTATTACATTATATGAAATTGATATGTTCTCTTTAAAAGAAATCAAATAAATTTATTTTTGAGATATATAGTGGAATTCACCCATATAAGATTCATGTGGATGATTTTCTCATAACAAACATTTTTTTTATCATTAATTCATTTTTTACAATAATTATAAATGGTTAATAGAGAGTTGAAACAATCTAATGAAGATTTTTTTATTATAATTATTCTTAATAATACAATTATATGAATATTACATGGGATTGGTTATGATACTTCTTGTTTAGGCATGATTTATTTTTTGATAAGGGATCATGTTACCTTTTTAAAGTTACATTAAAGACTTGTGTTATTAAAAAATGCTTAGAGTATAAAGAGAAAAAATTGAATTATTAGTATCATGTTTACTATGAATATTTTTTAAGAACCTGAGGATGTAATGATAAATAGTTCAAGGTAATTATGAAATATGATATTGATGTGTCTCTAGTTTTATTAGGTTTAATTCATGGCCCTGGACTAATCTGATCATGTTCAGTTACATGTATTGAATACCATCTACTTTTGATATGATGATATGTGTTCCTAATTTACTTTCAACCATTATGAATGACCATAGTGGGTGGTATAAGTATTCCTAACACTTAAAGACCTACATTATTAAGTCCTATAATGTTGAGAAATATTTTCTATATTGATGCATTTTTTAGGTGTGATAAAATATTGGTCAACTAGAGTCAATAATATTTAATTTCGTAGAGGTTTATTTTAGATGAAATTGATTTCAAATAATAATAATTAATTTATTATGTGATGATTGGGACGAAATGATGTGGGTGTTAATTCACATTATTAAATTTTATAATATTTTTATAAGAACATATTGATTAGTATCTGAATACCGATTAATCTATGGGATGTTTTATTCGTTAATATGATTAGAATATACTTATTATCTAAGACTATTATCTGATAATGAGGATGTTAATTTTCATATAGATAAAAACCAAGGTATTATATAGTAATACATTTTTTTTTATGATGTAATCATGTAAATGAGATGGTTTTATATATATTAAAAATAATATATGGAGAGATAATCCATGAAATGTTTATTGAATTGCAATGATGTAATGTCATGGTGATGAAATAGTTGCAATGACACCATGATTGTGTAATTAATCATCTCTATATGAAATTTAGATATTTTAAAAAATACATTATTACTGTAAAATGAATTTTATTATTTATTTAACTATTAATCATTTATTAATTGTTTTACAGTTATGGAATATAGTGTCTCTTGTTCCTTTAATAAACATTCCATTAAAATGGTAACTACAAGCGAGAATGATGTTTTCAAGTGATTAATTAATGAAATAGTTTTTATATTGATATATTTGGTGATATTAATGAAATATAATAATTGATTAGTTTAAACAATGGTAATATTGATTTTCTATATGAATTTTCTAGGGTTTGTCCTAGAAATATGTTCTTATGTTCTAGATGGTGAGGATATAAAAAGTAAGACAATTCATTGATTTTTATTGTTATCTTGTGTTGTTATCTAGTATAATGTCTCAAATTATTAAATTTTAATAGATTATATGTTTTTTGGTGAAATTAATTGAATTCATTCTTTAATTTGGGGTCTCGATTCTCTTTTCAACAGATAAATAGAAAAAGAATTTGAAGAAAGTCTCTCACTTTCAGATTGTAGAATTTGGAAAATTCTAAAAATGTAATTTTGATTTAACTCTTATGTTGTTTGAATATGGTATGTATAGGTGTATTAATAAATTTTTTCTTTTTCTATGATAGAAAAATTATTATATGAATTATTTCTGGATTGGAGATCCATATAATTCGTTTCTATAAGTGAAAGGATACTGTAGTTGTAATAAATGTGTCTCACACTAACACCTTGGTCTTCCTCTATTAATTTAATTTCATTATTTATTTTTTGATTCTCTAATTCTTCTCCCTCCCTCTAGGCCTAATTCCATTGTTTTTTGGCTGTCTAGTTCATATTTCATAGTTTTTCCAAAAAGTATTACTAATATTGAAGGAACCATGTGGCATGGCTACATATTTATGAAGATCCAATTACATGGTTGGAACATAATTAATCAGACCATGCACCGTTATCTAGGTACTGTAGTGAGAAATGAATGGCTTGGTATATCTTTCGTCCATAACATGTGATATCCCCATGTTTTAATTTTTTGAAATCCCTATTCGACCCCCACATAAATAAAATACACACCCGCATACCTCATTCAATTATTCTCATGATTAACGACCTAGGGATCATCGATAATTCCCCATTCCTTACATTCTTATCTTTACTATGGAAATTCCATGGGGTTAATTCATGATTTGAGTCTATATCTTCAAATTATGAACTCGTTTTCCTTTAATTTCCTCTGCATTCCCTATTTATTCAGGTTTCATCATCTCCGCCTTATTTCATTCTTCTATTTTTTAGAAATAATTAGAAAACATTGTTTCTAATTATATAAATTTATTACCAAAGGCTTATGAGGATCTCTAGGAATCTTTTTCTATCATAAACCATCATGGAAGAAGAGTTTATCTTGATTAAGGTAGGTTTAATCTATTAAATTTCTCTTTAAAAATTATGAACAATGATTTATTGGTTTTGACCGATATTTTAAATTCCTAATTATTAGTAAAATATATTTCTATGAAACATTTGATAAGGGAAAACAGAAGCCACTTGGTTTCAATGGATGTCAAAGGCCTTTCATATAAAATATAGGATTAAAATATCTTTATTAACTACACCTCACAATAATTTTTTAAAACATAATCTATGGATTTTATTAGTGTATTTATTATCATAAAAGTTAATCTAGATATTTAAAATAATATTTAGAAGAAACACTTTGTTTTTAAGGGTTTTATTGGCCTTTAAAAAATGTGGACTGAGTTTTTTTAGTTTTGATATTTCATGTTATATTTGTTCTTTCTTTTTGAATTTTTTTTACTTGATTTCCCAAATTATATTTGAAGTCCTATTTGAAACATTATAATATAATTTTAAAGGTCACCATGAAGCTTTCACCCTTTTGGATTTGATAATTTATGGGTTTTATATATTGATTTCCCTAAAGAAGATATTTTATTATTGATTCTTATTCAAAATGAAAGTGATTTGTTTAATTGATTGGTGTTCATAGGTGAGGTTGAGTTTATTATTCTAATATGTTTCATTTTTTAGTGGTTGATATTATCACCTCAATTTTTATGTCAAAAAAAGAAATGGGTTGTTAGGTGACACCTCTAGGTAATCATTCTATACTACTTCAAGATCATGATTTATGTACTAACCCTATGATTGGATATGCTCTAAATTTTTATTTTATCCCTCAATTTGGATGGGAATTGAAATTTTGGGTTTTATCAAATGTCTTTGTTTTCCATAATCATTAATATTTAATATTTCCTTCCATGTAATATTTTATCCCATAAGATCCTAGGTTCCCATTATAATTTTTATTTTCCATTTGATTCTGGTGTCTGTGTTAACATTATTCCAATAATATTTCTTTTATTCTAAAATTCTATGAGGATTTTTTTAAAAAAAATTACCCTAATTTGATTTCATTAAAACATTCCCCTTTAAAATGAATTTAATATAAATTATTTTATTAAAATATTCATAGGAATGTAAAAATTTTCTAATCAATTATTTCATATAATAAATAGGAAGTGTACGCCTTATAAAATGGAATATAATTTATATTTATTTTTCTTATGTTTGATTGCCAAAACTGGTATTTAATTGAATTTTAAAACTATATTGAAATATTTTCCATTTTAATGTTTATTAATAGGGTGTGGGGAGTATATATTTGGTATTCCATTCTCACACTTATTTGCTTTTTTCCATCTATTTAGGCCATTTATTTCTCATAGAGATGCCTTGGCTTTTGGTTTTATAGTTAATCATGGAGTCACGTGGATGTATGTTTGATAATTTTTATTTAGTTTCCATTGTTTCATCTATAAAATCAACCATCCCAATTTTCCTTCTGTTCTCTTATGGGTGGTTTTTATGCATGTGGTGTTATGGATGTTCTGTAAATGTGTTTTTTGATTTCAAAGGAGTGGAGGAAATGGTCAGTTTTTGTTTGTGATTTATTTTCTTTTATACCAATTTATTTTATTCGGCATGAGAATATTTTGAATAAACAAATACTTCTTGAATTTTTATTAAATTATGTGATATTAATTTATGTTATTTTTTGGAATAATTCATCGCCAATTAATTTTATTAGTATACCTAGGGATTATTTTCTACTTACTTGGATCGTGAACACCCCTTGGGCCTTTCTATGTGCTGGTATGGGCATTTGAAACATTAGAAATTTGGCTTTTTTCATAAAAAAATAGTATTAGATCAAAGTTCTTATATGAGACTAGGTTCTTGGAGCACAGATTATTTATTGGATGTATCTATTATATTGTATATATGACTATTGAAACACCATATGTAACTAAATAATGAGAATATTTATATCTTTTACATTCTATACCATGATTTGTGGGGGAAATTCTTGTTTTTAGTCTTGATTTTTATGTTTCAATCGTCTAATTATGATATGTTATCTTTTGGGTTATGTTTTGTTTTGGTGTATGGTAAAGGGATATAACAGGTGGAACATGGTGAAATCACAGGGCTCGGAAAGGCATATAGATCATGAGTACATGATTCATTATTAATCCTAGTAAAAGTTTAGTTGTTGGATGACAGTCCACTAATAAATGTATAAATATAGAACATAGACACTAGTCCACCATTAAATTATGGGTTGGAATTATTTGGTTTTTAATTTATTTATTATCATTACATTACCATTATTTTTGAATATAATATCAGTTATAATTTTCAAATCATTCTTCTAAATGTTAAGGTTAACATTTTTCAATCTAATAAATGAGTTTAACTAAATTTATTTAATGAAAAACATAGTGTTTGGATTTCTAATAAAATGTTTTTGAAAATAAAGTGGTTCCTTTATAAATAAATATGGGTGGACCTTACTTTAATAATTCATGAGTGTATGTTTAAAGGTTGTAAAAAATTTAAAGTGGATGGGTGGGTTCAATGAATTAATATGGGTTTTAGAAAGAAACATTTTTTGTTCCTTTAGGTAGGATGAAAATATTTTCTTATTTTTGATATATTCATACATTGTATGTTATGATTGATGTTTAATGGAAGTGAAGGGTTCGTTTTCTAAAAAAAGAAATTAATTTTAATAACTCAAGTTTTTAAACAAATAGGTATTTGATTTTAAGTGATGGATATTGGTTTTAACACAAAATATGTGAAATTTTAATAATGTTATATAGCTTTTTAGTAAAAATTTTATTGAATTCTTACTTATAAATTCATTCTTAATGAAATAAATAAATTTTAAAGTTGGTAATCAGATCATTTTAAATATTATAGAAAAATAATGTTTATTTGAAATTAAAATAAAAGTTTCAATAATGGATATAGGAAAACAATATGTTGGTTTTTATGTAGGAAAGTCTGATATTATTTCATAGAGGTTATATGAAATTATTATTTTTAGATTTATAATTGAAAAAAGTAACCTAGGGTTTGTTTTTTCTATTGAAAGGGGGGATTTTATTTTATTATGAGTGTTTTTTTTAATCAGGTTTCAAAAATGTTACATGAAATTTGATGGGTTTTAAAAAGGGAAGAGGAAATTTTTGAAAAAGTTGTTTTGAAATTTGGTGTGTGTATTTCTGACAACATCTATTGATGTAATTTTAATTTGTTTGATTTTATTTGAAAAATAGTGTTTACCTAGGAATATTACATATTTTACTTTTTATTTCCCTCCAATAAGGTTTTAGATTAATATAATGGGTTTCATACCATAAGAATTCATTCCTTCCATTTAGTAGGTGTATTTTTGTTTTAGTATGGTGATGGTTATCTCAATTGTCATTTTTTCATGTCAATCATTGGATTTTTCTGAGGTTCTAAAGTGGTATTTGGTTCATTATAATCCTTGTATTTTTACAGGAAATCTATTTGTTAAATATTGATCATATTGGAGTTATTTTTTCATTACTGATCCATGGTGACTTTGTCCAATAATGATATTGTACTTTTTTTTTCTTATTTGTGAGGGAATTTGATTTGAAAGACATAGTTGTGTTCTATGGTAGTATATATGAGTGTTAACCCTATCTTAGGTTACATCTTAGTTTTTTTCGTGGTTATTCTAATGGTTTCACTGGGTTTTGGGGTTTTGGGATAGATTCCCCATGTTACATCCACGTCAACCTCTATTATAAGGATATTATTTTTAATTCTCATTTTGGAATTTATTTTTTGTGGTAATTGTAGAAATTTCATGTATTATCCAAAATGACTTGGATTCTTTTTAAATGGTTATGGTGATATCTATCATGTGATCCTATTAATAGTAGAATATTTTTAGATCCAGTAGATACAGACACCTATTGGGGTACTTCTAAATTTCATTGGTTTTCCTCGTATGTGTTTCCTATTTTCATGGAATATTTCATCCCTTGTAGTGATTTTACCACTCAAAGTTTTGGGAATAAATTGTTGTTTTAGAGAGTTGGTGTATTATTAGAATTATATAATATTTGGGAGATGTCAAGTGATGAACCTTTTGTGGGGTTTAACTATATTTTACTATGCATGTTCCATTCATATTTTGAAGAAGATTTGGTATTTGGTGGGGGCATGTGTTTTGATTATATCCGTAAAAATCCCATTAATGGAAGGGTGTTTACCATTGGTCTCTGTTGGTGACTTGGGTTGTTTCATCGGTATAGTTTTTTTGAGTTTTTTTTGTTAGTCCATAATTCCCTTTGAGTTTGGATGTTCCTTGGGATTGGAAGTTGTGGATTATAAAGTCAAAATTTTTCCCACATTGTAGTGCCTTATATTTTTTTGATTCTATCATGAATTCTATTAAAGTCCATTATGGTTACCTGTGATGGGGGAATTAGACAATTTTAGTGTGTCCCATTTTAAAAATGAAAATATATTCATCAGTCATTGGTGGTAATTTCATTTAATACTCATTTTTCTCAAATCACGACCCTAGTGAGGGGGATAGACTCAAATTTTTTTTTTGAATCAACCATTTTATTCGAGTCACTCTAAGGAAAAATATTTTATGGCCGGAAGAATCGTCAAAGCTTGACCATGATTTATCCACTATTATATTATTTGTCTTAATTTATTTATTTGTTTTTTTATTTTTGAGTCTCTGTTATTTCCCTCCATCTCTAGGATCAATTACCTTGTTTTTTTGATTTTTTGGTGCATAGTGAATGTTTCATGGTTTGGTTCATAGTTAGTATTAATAATGTATAAATTTCGTGATATATTTACTACTTTTAAAAGTTCTAAATTCCAAGTAAGAAAATGGTTTGTTTAACCATGTGTGTTGCCTATATTCCATGATCAAAGTCCTCTAGTGACACTTTATTAGTCCTAACATGGTTTTTCGAACTGTTTGATATACACATATTGTAATCTTTGGGAATCCATATTTTCCCCCCTTAAATTAAATCCTCACCCTAACCACTATTTATGTGATTCACCACCTAGGGCAGCCCCAAATTAACCCCTTCCCATTCGTTCATTTAAATCTCAGGCTGATTCCCTGGGATTTAATTATGATTTGATTTTGGATCATAAATGTACAACCTTTTTTATCATCCATTTGATTTGTATACCTTGTTTCTACTAGTGTACTCTTTATCCCATTGTTTTGATACACATTGACTAAACCGTAATCAGAAGGGGTGTTTCATAATGGCGATTTTTTATACCTAGAACTTGAGACTCCATCCACGAAACCATTTTAGTGTTAATTTTTTTAGATGTGATTTTCCCTAGATTATGGTTTGTTTACTCCTCGGTATAACTATTTAAAATCATTTAACCGTTATTTATTCCTTTTAACCCATGTTTAAAATCCTTATTGTGTTATACTCTATATTTATTTGAATATTTTCAACATAGAAACTAATTTTTAATTTGTTTACAATCAATAACATGAGCATTTCATTTATAACACATTTTATAAATATCATTTTCAACTTTTAGGCACTAGAAAGGATAGATAAAATTCTCAAATGTATTTTATTTGGGGAGTTACCTTATTAAATGATTTTTTAGATTTGTAAAATTGTATTAAATGGAAACTCTTAGTTTTTATGGGTGTTATAATTCAATAAATATTGGGATTTAGTGGTTTTTGGATGTTGAGATATCAAGTTGGTTGAGTCTATAAATTTCAAAGTGTGTACTAATAATTTGGATTTTCATGTGATAGTAGAATTCCTATTTGGAACTTGTTTATATGGTGTTAAGGGTCACTATTAAAGAATTATTTTTTTAATAAACGATATTGGTTATGAATAGGTTTATACAAAGTGTATAAGTATATTTTTTATTATTATTCTCAGTGAAAGAGAATGGGTTGTTTCTATGTAGGGTGTTTAGAGGTTCTAATGAATTTTTTTCTTTTTTATGTTACTTTTTTATGATTAACATGCACAACTCCATTTGTATTTCATTGCTATCTATTGGTTTTTATGATAGAATTATAGGTAAATAGGTTATACTAGGTCCTTATCATACTTTGACTAGTATCCCTTAGATAGTCTATATTCTTATTTTGAGATTGTGACACTCAGTTAGGCATTGTACGAGAATATCAGGTATTGGGATAGGTAATTCTATTTTTGAATTCATTAATATTTTTAGGTTTTATCATCGTGTCCTAGTTTTTCCCCAAATATCTTTAGCTCCCATTATAATTCAGTAACACCCCATGTTTTTTAAAATAATTTTAATATTCAATGAATGAAACACAAAGTCTTTATGAAAAACAACATTGTTATAACTTAGCTAGTAAACATAATATCCCACCACTATGATTTGAGTTTTGAAAAACATACATACATGGGTGAGTTCAGTAAGATATTTAGAGTCTGATAAGACAAAATCAATTTTTGGTGAATATTAACATACTCTTATGAATAGTAATATGAATAGTAATATGATTCTTATGTATATTAATTCTTATTATAATTCTCTTGTCTTGATTATATAAGATAAATAGACTGTGTTTAAGTTTTTATGGTGATATAAAACGAAATATAGATTTAAAATTTTTAATTGTTTAACAAATTATTACATTATTTTAAAATTAGGTTAATATTATTCTGAAAAATATTTTCAAAAAAATGATGTTCATTTTGGAATTCAACATTTCAAAAAATGTTTAGGGTGAATTTTTTGGATTTTTCTGAAATCCATGAATTTTAAATGAATAGTAAAACATGGTAATTTGCTATATATATACATTATCAATTGAATTCAATATTACTAGAATAGTGTATGGAGTAAGAACACTTGGCTTGGACTCAAATTCACATATTACTATTATTGGTCAAAAGAATCAATATTATTTGCTGTCATTGGAAAAATAATAAAATAATGAGTAAAATAATGGGGAAACCCTCTTCTCCTCCACTACAAAAAACCCTCTCACTCCCTCTTCTATTCACTATTCTATTCCATGATGCACCTCAACTTAATTCCCAAATACCCTTCCCTACTCACACCCCACATCCAATATCTCTTTGTCTTTGCAAATGACCAAAACCCCTTCCCATAAATGGATTCTAAATGATGTGGATTCAAGTGGAAAATTCACATTCTGTTTCTTTCAATTTCATTTCATGTTCCATTTTATTATTATCCTCTCCTCACCTCCTCTATCCATATTACCATTATTATTACAGTATCATAAATAAAATAAAATTATATCATGTTAATGGAATAACCATAATCAATATCCTTACTCTCTCTCTTTTATTTTATAAATAAAATCATCTTCCATGAGGTGACAATTTACAAGCATCGAGGATGATGATGTCTCATTCTTAATATTTTCCCTTCAATACTACTAATGAATCCATTTTTATTGTTTAACCAGAATATAATATATGTATAATAAGCTATTTATTATTCATGAACCAGTATATGTACATAATATTAACTCATAAGACAAAACTAGTTCCAAATATTCAAAATACTGCTAAAATAATATACAAGATAGTCATTAATATATCATCTAATGATTCACCCTCATTACATGTAACCAAATGTTTTAAATCAAAATTAAAACCAAATTATATTCATTAAAAATGTGTAAATTTAATTTTTTTAGATTTACATCCATTCCACAGGAACTCCATTACATAAAACAACTGAATCGATTATGAAAATCAAGAAAATGAAAAATCTATAATGACATAATTCAATATTATAAATTATCATTAATAACATAAATGAACTAAAAAATTATGATTATCTAAATAAATGTATGATCCGCTCTAAATTATGTTTTTAATGATTCAAATTTCATATTCTGATACCATACATTCAAGAGTGGAAAATTTATAATTAAGGTATCGCTTTTCCCCCTAAACATCCATTTTCATTCGGGTAAATTTTATTTCCTACAAACCTCAATGAAATTTTTTCGTATTATTATTTAGTCCTCATAAATTGTGTCTTATTGTTCTATATATGATTACCAACTACAATCTTTCTTTATTTTATGTTTAGATACACGTCTTAAATGGAATTTTCAATATTTAATCCAAAATACATGCCCGATTTGATTGAGTTTTTTAAATTTTTACATATATTCAATTTCACTCTATAATATGTTTTAGGAAACAATTTTCATTATAAAATTTCTCATTTTATTAGTAAAATACTATCGTACTCTATTTCTTATTTTATACAAATATTTTTCCAAAGAAACGCCTCTTTTCATTGTAAAAGAGTATTTATCTCATGAATTACTCAATGATTTCATAATAGTATCTTCATCTATTTCAAAAAACATGTTAATTATTTTTTATTATTGGGATTAATATTTTATTATATAATCTATCATATTTAATTTAAATTCTTATGATTTGTTTTATTGTGATTATGTTATCTTAAAACCAATCAACAATTTACTCTGAAAGTTTCGTGTTTATGATTAATGTTTGGGGAGTGTTATTTATGATTCATATGATATATTAAATATGAATGTATATGTTTTTTAATATTTATCCTTGTTCATATGAGGAATGCATTGGACTTATTAAGTGTTGTGTGGGGCACACTATAGCCCCTCGATGCACCAATATGTCTCAATAGACAAACAATGATGTTTGCATAGGGCCTTGATAAAATAGTTATTTAGGTTCATGGCATGAGGCCTTGACGATATCGTTATGATATCCCGTGTTATGAATTCCCTCATTATGAAAATAGTATTAATGGTTCATTTTGTTATTCTCTGACTATAATACTCATGATTATGTTTTATTATGGAATTATTTGTTTAGCCCTTATTCCTTAAAATGTGTTCATGTTATTTGTTAAAGACATGCATTTTTTGTTATTCACCATTCCTAAAGTTTATATTTATGAAATATTCTAATTTATTACTTACCCTTACTTTTATTTTGAGCTCAGACCTTTATTATTTTATATTTTTTCAAGACATGATAATTTTTATTATGGATGACTTGAAAGGACAAACATATTGTTGTGGATGATCCCAATAAATTATATATTCTGTTTTTTATTTCATGTTTTAATGTTGACCTTATGTTAGTTCATGGTTTCCTAAGATACCAATCAAATCAGCCTTCAAGAAGCATATTCCTTCATTATATTCCAATGAAATAAATTAAGGCACCGGCACCGGGAAACTGGGGACTTCTTCATAATGTTGGACTAAGAGGAAGTTCTGTTGGAATCATGGAAACAAGATTAAGAATATATAGATTAGGGAAAAAATCCATAAGATATATTTTTATGATAAATATTAAATAAAATCCTGATATTTTGGTTATAAATATCTAATGAAAATAATTGTAGAAAATATAACCTTCTCTACATACTACAAGTGGATGTGGTTCTAGAATAGATTTGCCTAGGAGTGAAAACTCTTACATGGATATTGAGCTTATCACAGGGTGCCCAGGTACACGACAATGGATCTTACTATTAAAATATTTTTACAATCTCTAGGGACATGATTAGGATAATTTACATTTTCTTTACAGGCCATTACAAAGGATTTAAATGTAAATTTTTCCTCAATGAAACCATGTTTATGATTATGAGATTAGCTATGTATGAAATTTCAATTTATGATAAGTAATATTGTTCATTGATTTTATAAAGTATGATTCGTAACCTAATCCGGTATAGGTCATTATTTATAAATGGATCCTTGTGTAAGTAATGGAAACAACATGAAAACACATATCCAATGTAGGGATTTCCCTGTTATGCGATATAATGATGTTGGATCTAGAGCTATGACTAGTGTTGAGAAACATATAACTCTATTGGAAAAAATAAATCCTGTTATTAATAATAACCATACCCATATAAAGAATTCTAATTGTAATGTCAAGGATTTTCCTGTTATTTTTTTAAATGTTATATGGAATTATTATAAGACCAGGCTTCGTGACACCATTCAATTTTAAGGCCCAGTGTTCCTGAAATAAATGTTTGAAATAAATTAAACTGTCAGTACTACATGAGATGATTTCTAGAAAAAGTGAAATAAAATTTAAATGGGTTCTCAAATTATAAATCTGAGGGAACCATTGAATTTAGAATAACGAATTTTCTTTAGGAGGGGCCTTATATAGACTGGCGTAGGTGGGCTACTGGAGTTGGTTTTTGGACATTCAATAGGAAATAAATTAAAATATTTTATTTTTTTATTTTAAATGTTTCCTTAAATGCAGTGGACCAATCCTACCTTATTAATACCTAATTACAGAAAGTCCATATGTTTAGCCATGTAACCTTGCAAATTGAGGATATACATTATTGCATTGGTGTATAACCCATTAGCAGACGATGAGGACACGATTGATCGATGTATCTTGGATTCAACGAACCTCACCAACGAATGCAATATAGTGATCATTCATCAACTGAATCAAGTTATGGGTTTTGTTTCAATTATTGTTTTCCTCATTATTTGATTTAAAGATGACCATAGATCAACCACTGAATTGGTTGATCTACTAATCATGAATTATTGTGGGAGGGTGTTATTTTCCATTTCCCTTTGGTTTTTATTCGTGAATTGTTTTTATGATAATGGTTATATTAAAATTTGATTCTCCTATTAAACCTTTTATTGGGAGAAAATTAATGCCATGAAGAGTAATGGGGGAGGTTTGTTACTTTTTTGTTAACTGAATTTCATCATTATTTTATCACCACCATCATTTTGTTCTTCACATGGTTATGACCAATGGATTGTTGCGCGTCTGTATCTCATTACAACGATCCAAAATCGGATATCAAAAATCATGACAACCTAGTGTAGCTGTGATGGAGACAGTGGGCGATAAATCGGTTCATATTGAGGATGATCATACTTCTATCATTATTAACGTCGGTGAATCAAAGAATATTATCAGGGCCAATATGATGTCTCAAAACAATCAAAATATCATAGTAGTGTTCAAATGACCACAATGATGGAGTATCATGATGATAAGATGTCCCCATCAAAAAGAGAAGGAGAACCAATTGTACAGCGATGAAGAAAGACACATTTTTAAAAATTATGATCAACACGATGTGTTTCCCAAATAACAAACCATTTAGGGTCGACATGACAGTGGATATGGTTTCTTCACTTCACTCGGTAAGGAACACGGCGTGCCTCTAGGAAGATATGGAATTTGTTTCCCTCCCAACACTGGCTAGATTTTTGGGTGACATGAATCATAGATACTCTGTGTGACCATCATCACACGACGTGTGGGTACTTACATGGACTCGTCATGTATCTAAATATATACACAGACACGGTGGGTGTATTACATGTCTTGTACTCCCCCACATGCCCAGACATGGTGAGTTACGCAGGATACCCCGTGAAATGGTACACGGTTTAGGACACATGAGTTGAAGTCGTGTACAGGCACATGGCCACCATACCCGGAGCCTTCCCTGGGTAGCAGAACATGGCATGTCATGCTGTTACACACTGTTTATAACATCTTCTACATTACAAGCCTTATCACATGGGACATTGTACACGATATTTACATGATGTTGGAGGACATGGCATGTGATGATTCTAAACTTCATGTACTTCTCAGTTCCAAGATTGATCCTCTTTTCCACTGTTCCTTGGACCGGTTTTGCTGGGTTAGTTCCCATTTCCACGTTCCTCTAAAGGTAATGTATCATTACCATCCATATATTTATGATATCTTCAGTAGGACTTTTTTGATATAGAGTCTTGTATCCCACTGAAAACCAGGGAGTGAGATCACCTCTCCATTATAGACCCTAGGTAGAGTTATGTATTGATGTGACCAAACCTACTGGACATTTGTTCTCAACTTAGTAGGAGGTTCCAGATGAGTTACAGTATCCATCAAGGACACAGTGGTGATCCTCATATGTTTATCACGGTCTTTCCCCATTCAATAGTGTGTTATCTCAGAATGATTGTACATGTTCTCTCTTCAGATATATATATTTATCCATCTCTCTCATAAATTTTCCAAGAAAAATAGTACTTATTAGATGAAATTCCTTTGAGAAATTTTTCTTGTGGAGTGAGTTCTCCTAGATGAGTTCTTATTGGAATGTTTGAACTGAATCTATAGTATGGGAATCTGGTCATTGTAGACTACAGGTCAGGGTTTCGTGTATATCTGGATATGTACCTCTTTTTATAGGATTGGTAGACATATATTGTGTATAATTTTACTATACCTTAATTTTTTGTATTGTCTTTTGGTTTTTGGGGACCTCTTCTGAGTATTGATATGCTAACCCCTGCACAGGAATTTCCCGAACAAGTTGTATCTTGTGTGGATAAGAGGCCTTTTGATGGAGTCTAGGATATACTAGGACCTAACAGAGCTTTTTGATAACATTTTAGGAAGAGGTGTTCCTATGGATACAATTGGAAGTCATAGTACCTCTTTTTTATTATATATTGGACATTGTAGTTCCATACTCTTTTTCTTTTGGTGGGGTTTTATTCTGGCCGATTTATATTCTTCACACTACTTTCGTTGTACTTTTTTGGTTAGGTTTAGTAATGTGAATGCATTTTATTCCATATTGGTTATTACTTTTTATTATTTATGGGCATCAATATTTGTGACACTCCTACTTGGTTCTAGTCACCATCCCCTTGCCAATTAGTGGCGGGATTGTGGAGTCGCGGCACTGGCCCATCTTGGATGGGTTATGAAAGAGAGGTATCAGAGGTGGTAAATTATACTATAGCACCAATAGTTTATGAGATTGGTTTACAACAATATTGTAATGTGCTTTGTGAGTGATTTTTATGCTAGGAACTCCTGTTTTGGTGCAGGTGGTCGACGTATCAATACACTTGCAATATGATAAATTTTTTTTTCAAATCGGTAGATGAAAACACATGTTGTAGGGAAATAATAGATTGTTACATGAATCATATATGAATGTATGGTTTTTTTCATGTCATTCATGTCATCTGTATGGATATACTCATTGACCATAGTATATCTTGCTTCCTTACATGATGCCTGCAAAATGAATACCCTCTAGGATTCATAGGCTCGATCATGAAGATGACCCCTACAATAACAAGGCATCGATACACATACTAGTTCCACAAGTGTTTCTTAGAGGTGGTTCACTTGATATACCACCACCAGTACAGTAGAGTGTGGTTCCTTGAGTACCAACAGATGTGGAGCACAGGCTGAGCACACTCTATGAGTTTCAGAGATAGAGACCCCTTAGGATCTGAGGGAAGCCTAACACTCACGCAGCCGAGGAATGGATTGAGGAGGTGACCATAGTTTTCTATTTTTTGAGGACACCAATAGAAGAGATGTTAATCCTATGAGAGAGCCTACTTCAGGGTTTAGTGAGAAGATGGTGGAGTTTGACCATGTAGACTCAAGATGAGGATACACATTCGTGGACAGATTTTGAATGACTATTTAGGGAGGATTTTTCTCTAGCTACGCTGAGATAACTGCATATCCAGGTGTTTCTTTATCTCTAGGAAGGTTTTTTTATGGTGGATGACTACTAATCGATGTTCACCATTCTCTCTAGGTACTTGGTGGATATGGTTAGGGATCTATACATCAGATCATGGAACTTCGAGTGAGGTCTATAATGGTACATTTGATTTAGTGTTGTGCATCGATGGCCATTGACTTTTGTTGTAGTCCTTAAGAGGACCTTTGTTATTGAACACTTATTAGTAGAGCATAGATTTCTATTAGCAGTTAAAAGGAGGTAGGCATGTGCAAAGACATCGTCAGCATGGAGCCTTCATCCGGCCTAGGGTTTGGGATGTGGGAGATGTTATAAGAGGACCCAGGATAGGGGATTGAGAGTCCAGGGCTCTCAGGCTGGATCATGTTAGACTAGAGAGAGTTTATTCTAGTCATGTGATAATAGAGGAAATCTCTCTAGGGACTGTCCAACCTATCTAGATGTTGATCGGGAGGTGGTGGATGGACCATTTGGGCATAGGTAGATTGTGGAGAAGGAAGACTTGACAAGTTGTATAACTAGAATAGGAGCAGGGAGAGCTGCTAGTGGTGGCATGCAGTTTGATCTACATCCACAACCACACCCCATAGGTCTGCACTATGTTAAGGTAACATGGCGATAGTGGTGGGAATAGCTACATTAAGTCGTGGCATACAACCCAGGGACACCATGGATGATTCTAGGTACGATCTTTATCTCTTGTAACTTATCTTCCGTACTTATAGACATAGGTTCCAGTCATTCCTTCTTCGCGACATGTATTCTGCAAAACATTGATATTCCGTTTGAGTAATTAACTCAACCATTACACTTGGAGACATGTGTGAAAGGAGATTCGATGATCATTCATCTTTCTAAACCGTCTAATATTTCTATTGTAGGTTGAGCTTCGGTTGGAACCTCTTGGGGGTAGCGTCAAGGCCTTACGACATCATTCTCGGTATAGATTGTCTATTTTCATTCCATTAGTAGATTGATTGATTTCGGAGGAGAGTGTCATGTGTCTCCTTTGATGGGATGAGGTTTTACTTTTAGGGGAAAATAATATCCACAAAGCACAGAATATGCTCATACATAGGAGGGTGAAGCTGATCAATCACAAGCAGGCTATCCTTACACTCAGATCAACAGATGTCATGAGCTTTATATTCCCAGTAGTAGTAGTGGAGTACGAGGATGTCTTCCTAGAAGATGTTCTAGGATAACACCCCCCCCCATTGAGATATCATCTTCTACATCGAATTTCAACCCTGGATGGCACTAATATCCTCACCAGCTTATCGGATGGATCCCACAGATCTCCATGAGGTGAGGGTGTAGAAATAGAATTCTTATAGTAAGGGCATCGTACGAACTAGTATTTCTCCTTAGGCGGCCACATTGTTTTTTTCCGAGAAGGTAGATAAGATTTTAATGATGTCTGTGTATTACGGGTTCCTTAACCAGGTGACATTGAAGAACAAATATCCATTCCTAAGGATTGACGACCTATTAAATCAACAAAAATGGGAATGTTGGTTCTAGAAGGTTGACCTCAGGTCGGGTTGTCATTAAAAATGATTACGGGATGATGATATTTGAAAGATATCATTCAGATGCTTCTACTATTATAATGAGTGCTTGGTGATGTCTTCTAGCATGACAAAGTCCCCTACAGTGTTCATGGGACTTATGAACCGGATCTTCGATCCATACATATATTGTTTCATACTGTTCATCATCAACAACATCCTTTTGTATTCAGTGTTAGAGGAGGAGCAGGCGACCCACCTGTGGATGGATCTAGACATACTCTGAGAGCACCATTATTATTGGATGATCTCAAAGGTCTAGTACCAGACACATGAGTTCAAATTTCTGGGAGATGTTATCTTAGTAGATGGAGTTGTATTGGACCCAGACAATGTTGAGGTGGTGTTAGTGTGGGATCCACCCCGTAGTCTGATAGAGGATCAGAGATTCCTCCATCTTTTAGGATACTACAAGAGATTTATACTTGATTTACCCTGTATATTAGCACTGATTACATCCTTGACCTGAATGTGGAATCGTTTCGAATCGATGGAAAAGTGTCAGCATGCTTTCCAGTAGTTGAGGCCGAGTTTGACAAGCATACCGATCTTTACTTTTCCAGAGGAGGGTGTCAGTTACGTAGTTTTCTAAAAACCATCAATTACCAGGCTTGGCTATGTACTGATGTAGAGACATGCACTTATTTGTTATGGTTCACTCTAGATATAGCTGTAGAAGGATATCAACATGACCCATGATCTGGAGTTGGTAGCGGTCGTCTTCCTATTGATGATGTGGAGACACCACCTGATGGGAGAACTGTCTATCATCTACTCTAACCACAAGATCCTCAATTACAACTTCTCATAAAAGGATATATTTCTGAGGTAGTAGTGATGGATATAGTTCTTCCAGGATTACGAATTCTAAATCATCTATACTCATATAAAGGGGAACGTTGTTGGAGATGCACTGAGTAAGATATTGAGTTCGCAGCTGCTGAGAGAGGATACTGAGCAGTTTGAATTTCTATAGTTATTCTTCATGGATGGGAATGATACAATGTATCTCCAATCAATGGTTGTTACCCCTACACTCATACAGTGAGTCAGGGGGGCCAAAATAGCGAATGTCAACGGTGAGACGTTACAGTCACAATTATCAACATTAAATTATTCTGATGGATATTCACATGGTGGGGAGAACATTGTACTTTTCTGAGGATGAACAGTCCTATCAGTGGCATTATGGGAGGATGTTATAAGGGAGTTTCACATATCCTATGTGGTGATACATCTTGGAGAGGTGAAAATGTTCTTGTAAATTTGTACTCAGTTCTGGTGGACATGTATTAAGAAGGCAGTATCAGAGTTCATTTCTCGATGCCTTATGTTCTAGAATGTAATAGTTGAGCACCAGGTTTCAGTAGGGTTAGATCACCTCTTGATGTTCCAGAGTCAAAGTGGTATATAAAATCAATGGAATTCCTAATGGGCATACCATGGAAGTCCATGGGACATGATTCAATATGGTTGATCATCAACCAACTCACCATGTCAGCCCACTACCTAGCTATCAGGGATCAGAGTTCCGTAGAGAGAATGGAATGAATCTACATGTTTGAGATAGTTCTGTTTCACGATGTCCCTTTGAATATAGTCTATGATCGAGATTTCTGATTTACATCCATGTTGTGGAAGTGATTGTAGGAGGATTTTGAGACTCAACTATTCTTGAGATAAGTGTGCCATCACTATATCAAAGGTCATAGAAAGAGGACCATTCAGGTTCTGAAGGATATGTTACTGGCCTGGATCATGGATTCTTTTTGTATTTGGGAGGAACTCCTACCACTGGTGGAGTATTCATACAATAATCTACCACTCCACCATTGGCATGGAAAATTTTGAGACATTATATGGGTGACCATGTTGGTCACTGATTTGCTGAACCGACCATCGAGAGTCAACACTCATGGGTATAGTGCTTTCAAGTCCATCATTTTAGGACTTCATTGCAAGAAGTGTCTCCTGTTGAGAAGAGGAAAATAATTCAATAAGAATATTTGGAAGATACCTTCACATCATAAACTAAGTGGGACTTCACCAAAGGAAATGAGCTAGGGGGAGTCAACATGAGTGACCAGAGGGACACAATGAGCTATCCATGAACATTTGTAAAGGAAGTGTGCCTCAGACATTATGACTGTAACCAAACATTATAATCCAAATATATTGGTGTTTAGTGGAATTAGGAATGACTAGAAAACTATCGACATATTCTCCTTGGACATAGACCTTAGTTGTGAACTATTTAAAAGTGATGTGTGATCTATTTTCTTATGGGTGTTTTATTTCATTTCCCATTAGTATTACAGGTTTAACGAGTTCCCACCATTATGGGAACATGATCCTTGCTTTTAAATGAAAACAATGACACCCTAATTCACCACTCCCCTATCAAGGTGTCTCAGGGTCCTACAAGTGGTATCAGAGGATAAAGGTTACCGATGTTAGATATGTCATTTTTCTCTCATGGAGAATGTAGTCAATGATATGGGAATTCCTCTCTTCGATGGATGTAATTATCAAATTTTTAAGAACATAATGATATATAATTTATGATCCCATTGAATGGAAAGTCCACTTTTCTACTGTGAAAGGATTATATGTTCATGATCCAACATGGATTTCTATGACTGATACCGACTGGGTTGTTATTGATAATGATGATAAATATTTTAATTATATCACTATGACTCATTTAGACCAGATCTATAAAACGGTGATGAGTTGCACATCAGAAAAGACAATTTGGGATAAAAATGATAATATTTATGAAGGAGACAAAAAATTGAAGGCGGAAAAACATTGAGTCATGCATAATAGGTTTGAAAATACAAAGATGCATCCTGATGAGAATGTAGATTCATTCTTTAATCGAATCCCTACAGTTGTGTGATCAATTTGAGGACTTTAACGAAAAAATAAAAAAATATATTATCTTAAGGAAAATCATGAGAAGACATCCTCTTATGTAAAATGAAATGGTTTCATCCCTTGAAGAAATAGATATTTCTAAACTATCTCTTGACGATCTGCTAATTATTCTCATGGAAAATGATTTGAGAGTCAAACATGAAGATGATATGACTCTTATTGGTAAGGAAATGGCGTTCTATGATAGGTACAAACAGAAAAATTCATAAAATAGTTATTTTGATGATGATGATGAATATAAATTTGTTTTCTCATTTTCAAGCATCTATGGAATGGTAAAGGTAAATTTAATGGAATGTTACCTCTAGCAGGTTTTTGTTGTGAAAGAGTTGGACACATTGCCTCTCAGTGCCAAATAAAGTTTAATGATGATGATTGTAGTGAAGCAGAAGACATCAAGATGCCTTAGAAACTGTTTTAAAAAAAGGAATACTTCAAATATAGAAATAAAGTATAGAATAAGAGTTTTGTTTTTTAAGAGGAATATGATGATATTTAATACTATGAAGAAGATGAACCATAATTTTAACTTTAAACCATGATTCCAAAATTGATACCATTGAAAAGTCAGAACCCTCGATCAATAATGGTAGAGATAATTAGATTACTTCTAATGGTAATCCCGAAATATAAATTAAGTATTTATTTTCACAGATTGAGAATAAATTTAAGTGATGTAATAAGTGGAATGAAACTGTGGAAGAATAATCAGAATATGTTGATAAGCTTGAAGCAGAAATTGAAAGACCAAAATAACTAGTTAGAGTTGAGTCTTTAATCCTTGAATGAACATATGTCAATATAGAACTGAAGCTTAGAATTTGAGAACAAGAAATGGTTACAAATTAATGTACCTATAGACTAGAAGAGAAGTCCTAGACTGTTTAGGGCCTTTTGGGAATAAAATTTACACTTTGGAGTAAACCTAATTGTTAATAAACCACAAATGAGGGTAAAATGAAATTTCAATTTGGAAGATTAATTAATTCGGAGTTACTGATATGATCTATGCGTGGTTCAGATGGGGTTGAAAATATCATGATTGTTCAATGTCCCGCTTGTATAAAAAATAGTGGAATCGGTTGTGAAGCCGAGACATCAACTGCTAGAAGGGAAGAGAGACAAAAAAACATAATAAAATTTGGACATGGTGAAATGTTTCATGATGTTATCAAAATGAAACCCTCAATACAAAATTAAAGAAGAAATTATATTTATCCTTAAAATTTCAGAAATGATAGTAAGTCTAACCATTTTACCATAGAAGAATTCAGGAGGAGAAATATAAGTGGGAAAACATTTCCCCTCATGAAGTGTCAATTATATGGATATTTGGTCCATACAATTCCATATTTCAAAAAGGCAAGGAGCTACATGAATGGGGAAGCTCTAGGAAGTCAACAAAGGAGAATGAATTCATATCCTACATCTTATTGAAGAAATAGTTTCTAAGGTAATATTTTCATTATTCTAGCATTGGCCATAAAGCTATGTATTTAATACAAATGTACGATAGAATCTATTCATACAACTCTCATAGATGGGTCGATACTCACCCTCCTGGTGGTGTTATTCTCAAAAATAGATTTTCTCCTCTGGATGAAGAGTATGGATATGAAGAATCGGATTATGCAGAAGAAAGAATTATAATTCCCTCTGTGTTATACACTCAATACAATTTCTCATGGAAAGAAACGAATAAAATTTAGAAATAAAATCTTTCAGAAGTAGCCCTCAAAGCTACAAAAAGAATAATCACATGGATTCTTGATAGTGGTTGATCATCCTATATGATAGGAGAAACTGACCTTTTGAACAAAATTAAATATAAGGTTGATGGAACATTGAGGTCAGGAAATTATGTTGCTTTGAATATTAAAGGCATTGGAAGTACTACTATGGGAATAGAGAGATGAAGATGATTGAATTTCATTATGTGAATGGTCTACGACACAATCTCCTTACAATGATTCAATTTTCTATCTTAGGGATCATATTAACTTTCTATAAAAAAGTATGCACTATAAAATCGAAAATGTGGAATTCTCTTATGAAAAAATTAGAATAGAAGGAAACTTATATCAGGTTGACAGTAAAGAGAAATATTCCTATTTGACTGTTGATGAAGAAAACAACATGTGGCCTCGAAGAAAATGTCACATTAATAAACAAGACATTGAAAAGAAATATAATTTTAAGATAGTCATGGTTATCCCCATTTTGAAACATGAATGGTAAAATATGAGTCTTTATTGCATACAGGGGATGCTAGACATTAATTAATATTGACCAATGAATAAAAGCGCATCAAACCTTCTTTATCTCATTTACAAAGATGTATGTGTCCTAATGAGTGTTTTCATAACTCATGGAGATAGGTACTTATTTCTTTTTATTGATGATTATAGTAGAATGGATTTTGTAATGGTTATTAACATGAATGGGAATGTACTTGATTTCATGAAAAAATATCGCCATATTTCCATGAGTGATACTGGAAGAACAATCAATGTACTACGATCTGACAATGGAGGGGAATACACGCCCATTGAGTTTGAGAATTAACTTGACAAACATGGATTACGGTATGTGGTAGTTGCTGTTAGAACTCTCCAAAAAATGGATCTTTTAATCATCGTAATCAATAGGTCAACAACAAGGCATTGACTATGCTGATTGATAGTCATATCTCTCGTCATTATTGGAAACTATCTCTTGAACCTGTAGTGCACATTCAAAATTGAATAGGGCTTTATATGAGAGAGATGAAGACACCATATGAATTAAGGCATGGAAGGAAAACTTCATTGAAATACCATCATGTTTTAAGAAAAAAATGCTTCATTAAAAAGAAAGAAGGAGGTCATGGGAATTTTGGTGATGATGCAAATAAGAAAATATTTTTTGGATATCCAATAAACAACAAAGCATATAAGTGTTTCAATATGATCTTGGGGAGTACAGTGGAATGAAATGATGTTTAAATCATTGAAGAAAAAACTCCAAATTCTTCAAATATTTCCTATTCCGATGAGATAGAAGATGAGGAAGAAAGTGAACATGGAATAAATGAAAATACCAAAATTGAGGAAGGTGTACAAAACACCCAGGAGTCACATAATGATGTTGGCTCAGATGAAGAATCTAAAATTGAAACCATAGTATGAGAGAAATCAATTGAACCTTAGAGGTGGAATAGAAGTGCATAAATTGATCAACACAACATCATTGGGGATTAGAATAAACCTGCAAAAATGATAAGAATGAGGAGAAATGCACAATCTGCATTCAAATCTACAGTGGAACTGTAACAGCCCAAGATTTTATAAAAAAATATTCTTTTAATTTTATTAATGTCTTGTGTTGTACGCTACACCAAAAGGAGCTTGCACAACACACATCCTTGACTTGACTTGCATTACACGCAATCGCGACCTTCCTCGATAGCGTGTGTAATACGCAATACCGAGTTTCACTAAACAACGATATGCTATAAAAATATTATTAAAACTAGCCGTTATGAAATCCAGTGAATCTTATTTTTCAAAATGAACTTTATTTTTGGATTCGGAGTATCGAATTTAGCCTAAGGTGAAATTTTGGTACTTTTCGGATAACTTTCATATTCTGATGAATAGTGAAAATTAGTAAATTATAATTAAAAAACAACTTTTTTAATCGAAATAATTAATAGTGATAAATCATTAATTTGAGTGGTTTTAAAGTATATTTAGAATATATTTTTACAATTTAATACAATGTTGGTCATTGGATGTAATTTCACATTTAAACTAGAAAAAAACAAGTATCAATCTTTTGATAGATATTGTTTCTTAAAAACACGCTATTTGTTTTAACAGCGGGATTTAATTATAAAATTAATTAATTCAACTTTTATGTTATAAATTTGGTAAAATAGACTTCATTTTTGAATTCGGAATATGAAATATAGCTTGGGATGAAATTTTGGCATTGTTCTGAAAAACATCAATTTTTGATGAATAGTGAAACTACTAAGTGGTAGGTTAAAAACTGAATTTTGCATAAAACATAATTTTACCGCTTCTGTGAATGGAATTTCGAAAATCCGAGAGACACGGTTAATATCAAGGACTAAAATGTGGTTCAATGAGATGAAAATAATTTTTTGGTGAATAGTAACTTTTTACCTTTTTTACCACGGTTAATAGTAAATAGGGTAACTAAGGGTAAATATGATATTAATATTACCCTAACACATGTCCTAATTCTATTGGACAAGTGTAATTCGACCAAAAACAAACTTAGGAATAAAATATGACCATTTAGGCCCACTTGGATTAGATTAGGACATTTATTATTAATTTATTTAAAGAAGGGTTAAAATAGTTAAAATCAAAGTTTAATAAGTAAATCATTTTTAATATGGGGTTATACATAAGATAAATTCGATTTTAAATATTCATTAGAAAGATAAAAAGATTTCCTACATGATGGTATTTTATTTGTAATTTTTAGACATCAAATAATTTAATTTATTTATGACACAACGATGATGCAATAATTATCTTTTTAATGAAATATTGACATAATTGATGTTATAAGCACAAAAATAAATGTAATTTGAGATTTTTTATGAATTCCACTAATTTTCTAGGTTACTATGATATATTAATGTTGATTTAATAAACTTGGTTCGAACATTTAATTCTGTTATGACTTTCACAAAAATCATATATCAAATAGTGTCAAAATTGACACAAAATAGTATTTAAATCAAATATTATATTACTAATTGTTATTTTATTCCTAAAAATCTATGGTTCGGCCAAATGACTTAGATAAGGATATATATATTAATAATAAACAATTTGGGGTTCGTTTGGCATGTTATAGTAAGTGTATTAACCATATAGTGAAAGAAAACAAAAAGACACGGTAAAAGTTAAATTATTTAACTTAGAGTTAAATCTAATTGATAAGGTTTAAAATAATATCCAAACATGTCTAAATTTGATTGGTTGATGAGATTACAACCCTATATCATCTAATCTTCGAATATGAGTCATTTTTGGAGGTTTTTAAGTGGGGTTAGATTTATTATAAATTAATATTTTTAAGAATTCCTAAGGTGCCCCTCTCCTCCCCTATAAAAGGACACCTCCTCCCCTTCCTCCTCACACCAATTTGAGCACTCAAGCTCGGCCAACCCCTGCCAAAATCTCTTCTCCACTTCCCTATCAACATCCTAGAGGTTCTGGTCTTCCTCAAAGACCATTTCAAGTGCCCTAAGAGGAGGTCTCAAAGAGGCACTTCAAAGAAGAGGTAATTACCGTTACCAATTCTTTCATCTTTATTTCTTCTTCCACTTATTCTTCTTAGGTTGTTTCATTATGAAGTAATAACATCAGTATCACTCATATACTGATATGTTATTATAAGTATGAAACAACCCTATTTCACCATCTATCCATCCTACGGAAAAAGAAATCACCGCGCGTGCGTACGTACGGAATACCGTCTCCACGCCGTGGTGTAATCTATTTTCCACCACCACCTTACATGGATGGGTATAATGGTGTAAATAATAACTATACATAGTTATTACAACGTCATTTTGATTCTGATATATTGTATAATCCACTTCAACTCAGTTCAATATTTATGGAAATGATATCATCGCTCGTGCGTACGTACGGACTACCGTCTCCACGACGCGATGAGATTCATTCTCCATGTTAACCATTTAAGAATGATTATAATGTATATATAAGAAATAATAATGAAATATATGACATTATAAAGCTACTGGATTTATGTATATATACATATGTATGTCATCTACTTACTTCCATTTCAAGACAATAAGGAAAGTAAAACTGCGTTCATGCGTACGTACGGACTACCGTCTCCATGAACGGTGTTTTTCATTTTACTTATCTATCTATTATATATATATATATACTGAATATATATGATATATAAATCATATTTTATATTCTGGATGTAAGTAAATCATGATATAAGTAATAATGATGTCAAGAACAACAAGTCAAAACACCTAAGATAAATGAAACGATTTTACCCAAAACGCTTCTTTAACATGGAATTTACAAAAGAACGGGTAATATAATGTTATAAGTGAACCATATATGATATCATAACAATGAATATGATTCTGGAATAAGTCAATAACATGATTTAAATCATTATACATGAGGTTCGGACACTTACAAAGCAAGTCGGACCTAAGGTAAGGGAAATATCACAATCTCATTTTTATCCGAGATTGTTTATTCGTAAGTATTTACTGGGTTGTATTTTATCATCCACATCCATGTTTCCTCAATATGTAATATTATTTCCATCCACCTACAATGTTTTAAATCCAATTTTACCCTTTGGTGAGTTTTTAGTAAAAGATATGAAAGGAATCTTTTGTCGTTTTTCGTACGAGGTACATTTTGACTTTTTCGACAAAAGTAAAAAAAGAATGTTTTTTTTAACTTATACGGCACGAACAGATTTCTACTGTTTTATAAACCCTTATTTTCATGAAGCTTCCTCTAAATTATTTCATGACTATTTTCAATAAAATATCTTTCTTTTAAAATTGCATGATGTTTTGTGAAAAGAAATTGATTTTGAAGAAGAAAGGATATTTTCCTCAAGAATTCAATTCAAGTGTTTTATCAAAATTATTTTCCATCTAAGATAATAAAGGGTTCTGTTTCTATCCATATTTTTACATTGATTTGACTATGTTGTGATGTAATTATGTTTATGAATTCCTCTATCTTATATGAATTGATTTATGATGTCATGATGTTTCAAGAATCCCATTTTTGTTACATGTGTTATGCGATGATGTATGTTTTATGATTATGTGGCGCACATAAGAAAGGATTCATTATAAGATGGGTGGGACCTATATCTCCCTCCAATGCATTGGGTAAAGATTTTATATCTCATGAGATAGACATGGCTGGAATGGTAGGTTATACCGGTTCAGTGAAACAGGACTGAAACGAGGATTACTCGATTCAGAAAGGGACTTTGTCCACTAAGATAGTCTTGGCAATGAGTCTTGACTAACAAGAAATGATTCTCTATGATTATGTGTGTATGCCACAATGAGTAATGTTTTAAGTTATGATTTCATTTTCACTTCTATGATTTATCCCATGTTATGATATTATGCTCTCTTTTGCAGGTTATGATTTCCAAAAGCTATGTTCTTATGTATATGATGTGATTGATATTTCTTTTGTTTACCCTTACTGAGCATTTGAGCTCACCCTTTTATGTTTTATTTTCCCCAGGATATAAAGAAAGGTTTTTAGGTAAAAAAAAAAGGAATATCTTTATGGGAGATATTGAAGATCTTTCACCACGATTAGAAGAATACGTTCCGAATTTCCAAAGACACTAAACTATTACGATCCTTGTGTGTGTGTTTTTGTTATGTACTAAGTATTCCGCAAATGTAATGTAATGTCCATGTACGTCAGGCTTCGGGTCTCTACAGTTGGTATCAGAGGAAAGGTTTAGTCAACCTTTGGAAACTAGGACGCGAAAACGTTAGTAAGATCCCTAGAGATATTTCTAAGGTATGTCTAGGGATTCCCCTAAGGATAAGTATATGTATAGGATATAGTTCTAGAACTATGGTAACGATATTAGATTAAACCAAAGATGATAGATATTTAAGTTACTCCCCCTTTATTACGATTTTTGCATCTAACACTATTCTGTTTGGGTTTTAGAAAATGGCTGGAAACAAGATGATTCACAATAATGGAGGATATGATGGACAATGGAATGATATTCTTCATGAGCAACCAAATGAAATGGGATTTGGATGTCCAAACATCATTATTTTGCCAAATCAGCAATCTCACAATATGATCAATAAAGTAAAATTTGGTAAGTTTCCTGACTCGACTAATAAGAGAAAGATGGAGTTCCATGATGATCATAGAGGAAAGAAAGTTCAATTTCCCCTATGTAAATCATGTGGGAAGAGGCATCAAGGAGAATGTTTCAAGGGAACTGGAAGATGCTTTGGGTGTGGAAAAGAAGGACACAAAGCAAGTAAGTGCAAAGGAAAAGGGTCGGTTAACACCATGGATGAGGATAATGGTATTGCTACGACATAAAAAATGGTTAAGTGTTTTAAATGTGGAATGTATGGGCATTATGCAAACAAATTCCCTAAGGGAAAGACTCATGAAGAGAATCAGTATGGTCATATGGGTAGTATTTATGTGGATGATGATGAAGAGACTACAAATGATATGTGAGATGAAAGAATTTTTGAAGCTCGATCAATGGTTTGAGAATGTAGTGGAATGATTACATGTTTATCATGTGTAATTTTGGAATAAAGAGACATCTATGGATTGTTACACTATTGTCTTTCCTTGTGTTTTGAAAGTGTATGATTAATGTTACTAGTATCCATGAAAGGTTATTCAGATATTTTTGGAATTTAGATGATATGCGCATAATAAAGGGATAAGGAGAAAATTAAATGTTTGATAGTATTCATGAGCTCATGATTGATATAAGGACTAAGTGATATCATGGTTTGAGTATAAATAATTTTGAGGATTTTGGTATGTGGAAAGTGTTAACTTTTAACTGCACTCATGTTTTCACTAAGGTATTCAAGAGAATACACGATTAAGGACTTTGAATGTTTGGAATGTGACCAACAATACATATCTTATGATATGTGGGGATCAACGACAGTATTAAATCTCTGGTAATCGATGTCACTATATTATGAGAGTGGACTGCAGTATTATGTATAATCCTAAAGATTAGACTGGATTATGTTGGACATAAGTTAGTATTGTTTAAGGATATAAGATTTTCGATATTATTGATGGGATGTTATAGTAACGTAGTTTTAGAAAAAGGGACAACCTGCAGGACGGGCGACAGCCCATCGCTTCGGACAAGGCTGTAGGAATCGAACCCACAACCGAAGTGCGACTGGCCTTTATCGCCTACCACTGACCTACAGGAAGTCCCTATTTAGTAGAAACTAGTTTTATTATATTAAGCAGTATGATATATGAAGTATAAGTCCATTTTAGGAACTATATATGATTAATCTCACTATATAATGACTTATGTATATTTAATAACCTTTTGTTTGAGACAGATGGAATGACCCGTCATTCTATCACATGATCTTCTAACACTTCACGAATAACAAATTCAACTTCATTTATTTAAGAGATGAAGTGGAAATTGTTCAAGGCACGAACAACAGTGATATTGTATCAAAATAAAGTAAGTATTTATTCTAATTCAAATTTTCAACTTTAGGGAAATGATCTTGGAAACAAAAAATGTTGTCCTAGTGATCTTATACCTGATGAATCAGATGGTACCTTAGATCGTCACAAATTTATGGATTTGTGATTACTGGATTTTCCATAGCCATGTTCTCTACCACTCTCCGTCAGAACATGATGGTTAGATTTCTCTTCCATATCCATATTTTCACCTATGTGGAAACCCAGTGATTAGTTTATTTGGGTAATCGTTACATTTCATACTTTAGTTTTTAAAGCCAAGTTTTGGTATTCCCTTTTACGATGTGGGTTTATATTAAAGAAACTTTCAAATAGTAAACCATTTATAACTCTGACGAATTTCGAGGGCGAAATTCATTTTAAGGGGGGTAGAATGTAACAGCCCAAGATTTTATAAAAAAATATTCTTTTAATTTTATTAATGTCTTGTGTTGTACGCTACACCAAAAGGAGCTTGCACAACACACATCCTTGACTTGACTTGCATTACACGCAATCGCGACCTTCCTCGATAGCGTGTGTAATACGCAATACCGAGTTTCACTAAACAACGATATGCTATAAAAATATTATTAAAACTAGCCGTTATGAAATCCAGTAAATCTTATTTTTCAAAATGAACTTTATTTTTGGATTCGGAGTATCGAATTTAGCCTAAGGTGAAATTTTGGTACTTTTCGGATAACTTTCATATTCTGATGAATAGTGAAAATTACTAAATTATAATTAAAAAACAACTTTTTTAATCGAAATAATTAATAGTTATAAATCATTAATTTGAGTGGTTTTAAAGTATATTTAGAATATATTTTTACAATTTAATACAATGTTGGTCATTGGATGTAATTTCACATTTAAACTAGAAAAAAACAAGTATCAATCTTTTGATAGATATTGTTTCTTAAAAACACGCTATTTGTTTTAACAGCGGGATTTAATTATAAAATTAATTAATTCAACTTTTATGTTATAAATTTGGTAAAATAGACTTCATTTTTGAATTCGGAATATGAAATATAGCTTGGGATGAAATTTTGGCATTGTTCTGAAAAACATCAATTTTTGATGAATAGTGAAACTACTAAGTGGTAGGTTAAAAACTGAATTTTGCATAAAACTTAATTTTACCGCTTCTGTGAATGGAATTTCGAAAATCCGAGAGACACGGTTAATATCAGGGACTAAAATGTGGTTCAATGAGATGAAAATAATTTTTTGGTGAATAGTAACTTTTTACCTTTTTTACCACGATTAATAGTAAATAGGGTAACTAAGGGTAAATATGATATTAATATTACCCTAACACATGTCCTAATTCTATTGGACAAGTGTAATTCGACCAAAAACAAACTTAGGAATAAAATATGACCATTTAGGCCCACTTGGATTAGATTAGGACATTTATTATTAATTTATTTAAAGAAGGGTTAAAATAGTTAAAATCAAAGTTTAATAAGTAAATCATTTTTAATATGGGGTTATACATAATATAAATTCGATTTTAAATATTCATTAGAAAGATAAAAAGATTTCCTACATGATGGTATTTTATTTGTAATTTTTAGACATCAAATAATTTAATTTATTTATGACACAACGATGATGCAGTAATTATCTTTTTAATGAAATATTGACATAATTGATGTTATAAGCACCAAAATAAATGTAATTTGAGATTTTTTATGAATTCCACTAATTTTCTAGGTTACTATGATATATTAATGTTGCTTTAATCAACTTGGTTCGAACATTTAATTCTGTTATGACTTTCACAAAAATCATATATCAAATAGTGTCAAAATTGACACAAAATAGTATTTAAATCAAATATTATATTACTAATTGTTATTTTATTCCTAAAAATCTAAGGTTCGGCCAAATGACTTAGATAAGGATATATATATTAATAATAAACAATTTGGGGTTCGTTTGGCATGTTATAGTAAGTGTATTAACCATATAGTGAAAGAAAACAAAAAGACACGGTAAAAGTTAAATTATTTAACTTAGAGTTAAATCTAATTGATAAGGTTTAAAATAATATCCAAACATGTCTAAATTTGATTGGTTGATGAGATTACAACCCTATCTTATCTAATCTTCGAATATGAGTCATTTTTGGAGGTTTTTAAGTGGGGTTAGATTTATTATAAATTAATATTTTTAAGAATTCCTAAGGTGCCCCTCTCCTCCCCTATAAAAGGACACCTCCTCCCCTTCCTCCTCACACCAATTTGAGCACTCAAGCTCGTCCAAACCCTGCCAAAATCTCTTCTCCACTTCCCTATCAACATCCTAGAGGTTCTGGTCTTCCTCAAAGACCAATTCAAGTGCCCTAAGAGGAGGTCTCAAAGAGGCACTTCAAAGAAGAGGTAATTACCGTTACCAATTCTTTCATCTTTATTTCTTCTTCCACTTATTCTTCTTAGGTTGTTTCATTATGAAGTAATAACATCAGTATCACTCATATACTGATATGTTATTATAAGTATGAAACAACCCTATTTCACCATCTATCCATCCTACGGAAAAAGAAATCACCGCGCGTGCGTACGTACGGAATACCGTCTCCACGCCGTGGTGTAATCTATTTTCCACCACCACCTTACATGGATGGGTATAATGGTGTAAATAATAACTATACATAGTTATTACAACTTCATTTTGATTCTGATATATTGTATAATCCACTTCAACTCAGTTCAATATTTATGGAAATGATATCATCGCTCGTGCGTACGTACGGACTACCGTCTCCACGACGCGATGAGATTCATTCTCCATGTTAACCATTTAAGAATGATTATAATGTATATATAAGAAATAATAATGAAATATATGACATTATAAAGCTACTGGATTTATGTATATATACATATGTATGTCATCTACTTACTTCCATTTCAAGACAATAAGGAAAGTAAAACTGCGTTCATGCGTACGTACGGACTACCGTCTCCATGAACGGTGTTTTTCATTTTACTTATCTATCTATTATATATATATATATACTGAATATATATGATATATAAATCATATTTTATATTCTGGAAGTAAGTAAATCATGATATAAGTAATAATGATGTCAAGAACAACAAGTCAAAACACCTAAGATAAATGAAACGATTTTACCCAAAACGCTTCTTTAACATGGAATTTACAAAAGAACGGGTAATATAATGTTATAAGTGAACCATATATGATATCATAACAATGAATATGATTCTGGAATAAGTCAATAACATGATTTAAATCATTATATAGGAGGTTCAGACACTTACAAAGCAAGTCGGACCTAAGGTAAGGGAAATATCACAATCTCATTTTTATCCGAGATTGATTATTCGTAAGTATTTACTGGGTTGTATTTTATCATCCACATCCATGTTTCCTCAATATGTAATATTATTTCCATCCACCTACAATGTTTTAAATCCAATTTTACCCTTTGGTGAGTTTTTAGTAAAAGATATGAAAGGAATCTTTTGTCGTTTTTCGTACGAGGTACATTTTGACTTTTTCGACAAAAGTAAAAAAAGAATGTTTTTTTTAACTTATACGGCACGAACAGATTTCTACTGTTTTATAAAGCCTTATTTTCATGAAGCTTCCTCTAAATGATTTCATGACTATTTTCAATAAAATATCTTTCTTTTAAAATTGCATGATGTTTTGTGAAAAGAAATTGATTTTGAAGAAGAAAGGATATTTTCCTCAAGAATTCAATTCAAGTGTTTTATCAAAATTATTTTCCATCTAAGATAATAAAAGGGTTCTGTTTCTATCCATATTTTTACATTGATTTGACTATGTTGTGATGTAATTATGTTTATGAATTCCTCTATCTTATATGAATTGATTTATGATGTCATGATGTTTCAAGAATCCCATTTTTGTTACATGTGTTATGCGATGATGTATGTTTTATGATTATGTGGCACACATAAGAAAGGATTCATTATAAGATGGGTGGGACCTATATCTCCCTCCAATTCATTGGGTAAAGATTTTATATCTCATGAGATAGACATGGCTGGAATGGTAGGTTATACCGGTTCAGTGAAACAGGACTGAAACGAGGATTACTCGATTCAGAAAGGGACTTTGTCCACTAAGATAGTCTTGGCAATGAGTCTTGACTAACAAGAAATGATTCTCTATGATTATGTGTGTATGCCACAATGAGTAATGTTTTAAGTTATGATTTCATTTTCACTTCTATGATTTATCCCATGTTATGATATTATGCTCTCTTTTGCAGGTTATGATTTCCAAAAGCTATGTTCTTATGTATATGATGTGATTGATATTTCTTTTGTTTACCCTTACTGAGCATTTGAGCTCACCCTTTTATGTTTTCTTTTCCCCAGGATATAAAGAAAGGTTTTTAGGTAAAAAAAAAGGAAGATATTTATGGGAGATATTGAAGATCTTTCACCACGATTAGAAGAATACGTTCCGAGTTTCCAAAGACACTAAACTATTACGATCCTTGTGTGTGTGTTTTTGTTATGTACTAAGTATTCCGCAAATGTAATGTAATGTCCATGTACGTCAGGCTTCGGGTCTCTACAGGAACCATCTTCATTTGATGAAGCTGCAAAGGATGAATCATGGTTGAAATCCATGAATGTAGAGTTATATCAGATTGAAAAGAATCAGACCTGGGATCTAGTCAACAGACCTGAAGGTCAAAATGTGATTAGTACATAGTGAATTGTCAAGAACATGTTTGATTAACATGGAAGTGTTATCAGAAAAAAATAAGGACTGGTGAGTATAGGATATTCACAGATTGAAGGTGTCGATGTTGAAGAAACCATTGTACTAGTGGCTAGACTGGGGTCAATTGGGATTTTTCGAGGTATGGAAATCCAAAGAGGATATAAAGTATATCAAATGAATGACATGAAATCATTCCTAAATTGGGTATTCGATGTTGAAGTCTACATCGAACAACCAATGGGTTTTATTCTTGGTACAGATGCAACAATGGTTTGTAAACTAAGAAGGCTCTCTATGGTTTGAATAAGGCACTATGAGCATGGAATTCCCAGCTGGATTCTTATCTTAAAAAGATGGAATTCAAAATTGGAGGAGTATATCAAAATATCTATGTGAATATTTCTCTAAAAGATCATTTCATTGTTCTAGTCTACATTGATAACATTATATTTGGTGGCAGTAGAAAGAAATTAGTCGATAAATTTTCCAATCACATGAAATTACAATTTGAAATTTTAATGATTAGTGGGATCACATATTTCTTATGTCTACATGTGATTCAAAAGAAATATTTCAAATTGAACTCTCTGGATAAGTATGCAAGATATTTACGGAGGAAATTTAATAGGCATGACTCCAAACCAATGTCTAATATGAATATAGTTTAACCAATCATGGAAAGAATGAGGATGGGACCTTTGTAGATCCCACAATGTATAGTAGGATCATTGGGATTCTACTTTACCTGACAACAATATGACCAGATAATGTCTTTGAAACAAGTCTATCAGCCTACAATCAGTGTAATCCAAAGGAGGAACATATGGTTGTAGTAAAAACAATCATGAGATAAATTCAAGGTTCTTATAATTATGTGTTATACTTTTCTGCAAGAAGGGATAGTTAATTATTGGAATTTTCTAATGCTTACTAGGCTAGTGATATAGTGGACATAAAGTCCACCAGTGGTGGAGCATTCTATATTGGGCAGAAATGTGTTGGCTATTGGAGAAAAGAACAAAAAGTACTTCTCTTAGTAATGATTAAGCTGAGTATATCTCTGCTAGAAAGTCATGTGGCATACAATTATGGATGAAGAAACAACTGAAATATATTGGTGATGAGGTGAAACCCCCAATTGTGATTTACTATTTTAAAAAGAGAAAAATTAATCATGGAAATCACCAAAAAATTCAGTAGAGAACCAGCAACATGGAAACCCAAAATGAAAGAATCAACTCATCGAACACTCTATGTTTACATGAGAAATGCTCAATGTAGAAAACAAGAGTGGTACATGGTGTCATTTCTTAGTGTTTTCCACATTTTTGGGCCAAAAAATATGGAAATGGGAAAATGTGCATTTGCAAAAAGGAACTTGTGCACAAAAGGGTAGCTTTGTGGGAAACATGCGCACAAGACTTGTTTTGGGATCAGATCACCAAAAAAATGTCAAAGGCATGAGCTACAAAAAATACTGGGGTGGTGGAAAAAAATATGGATTGCATGATAAATTGGATTTGCGCAGAATATTGAAAGCATGTTTTTCTCTTGCACAAAAGGTATTTCTGGATCAGAATGCTTAAAATTGGAAAAGACATAAGGTGCATGAATAACCTAGAGACGTACGCAAAAAATGATTCATTCAAGAAAAATTATTTCACGCATAATAAGAGTTCTGTGTGACATGATGGGGTTTGTTCATGAGGAGTTTCGTGTAAAAGTTTAAGTTGCATGAAAAAGTTGTATCTACATGTAAAATATGAGGATGCACGAAAAAAATGATGGTTCACAAAAAAGTATAATCTATGCGTAAAAGTTGATGAAGTGCATAAAATTGAATATTTCCCCTAAAGGGGGTTGTTGGGTGAAATATTTTCCATGAGAAAAGAAATTATTGCGCACAAAAGTGAGTTCATGCGAACAATGTGTTGGTGTTTCACACAATCGACAGTGTAACCTGTTTTCACGTTTTGAATATCAAGTTCAATGTTTTAGTGCATTCATGTGAATGATTTTATATATTCGATGAATGCAGTGCCTCGTGCTGAGTAAAGGAGAAAACTTTATTGCAAATCTATTGAAGAGTCCATCACATATATAAACTGAGTGGGACTTCCCCAAATGCATTGAGAGAGGGGGAGTAAACGGGATTGACCCAAGGGATGCAGTGACCTGTCCCTAAAAGATAGTAAATGTAGTGTTCATGGGATAGAGTGACAATACGAGATCATTGGAATCCATAGCTAGTGTTGTTTTCAGGAATTAGGTATGATCAGTAACTTGTCGGCATATGCTCTTTGGACGTAGCCCTTAGTGGTGAACTAATTAAAAGTGTTATGCGATCTCTTTTATTGTAGTAATTTTTTTCTATTTCCATTAGTCTTACATGTTTAATGAGTTCCTACCACTGTTGGAACAAGACACTTGTTTTTAAAAGAAAATGTTGACACCCTGATTCACCCATCCCCTCATAGGGTGTCTCAGGGTCATACACTTGGAGGGGATGAAGATTAAAAAGAGTTGGAAGATGTCTTATTATAACTAATGATGAAGACCTCTACAGTTCAAGGAGGGAGACAATGTCTTCCTACGACTCTCAACTCAATATGGGTTGAGAAGATTTGTTTGGGGCGATATGTTTTCACTGAGGATCAGCAACCCTTTTAAGATAATAAAAAAAATTAGTGAGGTGGAATAAGACCTAGCTGTATTTCAATAGTTGTATCAGGTGCCTAATGTCTTCCATGTGTCACAACTGAGGAGGTACGTGCATGACACATTGCATGTCATCAACTGGGACGAGCTGTACATCGATGATGGGACAACCTTCACTGATAATCTTGTTGAGATCGAATATAGACATTAGTGGATCCTTTGTTGGTGAGTTATTCCCCTAGTTTGTGTTTAGTGGCAGAATTTGAATCTTCAAGGGAGCACGTGGGAGCGGGAGTCTCAGATCCATGCGAAGTACCAACATCTATTTGAGAACCATCCATTTTTTGATTTATGGGGACGTAATTCCCTAAGTTGAGGAGAATGTAATTTCATTAATTTTTTGTGTATTATTTTTAAATTTTATATAGAATTAGTTTTAGACCAGGCGTTGTGACATCCTGATATTTCTAGGAATGGATTTCTATGAAAAAATATTTGAAATGAATTAATCTCTAAATATCACAAGTGACCAGTTTTCCCGAAATAGTGAATTATCATTTAATTTGGAACCCATATCAAAAATCAGAGGGAACCTATGCATTCAATGCAGTGACATTAACTTAGGAGGGGACTAACAATGACTGGCGTGGGTCATATGTAGAAGTTATTTTTTGTCATTTAAGTGGAAATAAAATTAAATTACTATATTTTATATATTTTAATTGTTTATGTTTTAAACACAGCGACATATTCAACCCCTATTAAAACCTACCTATGGAATGTCTGAAGGGTTAACTGCATAACCCTACGAATTGATGGATGACATTGGAGCATTGGAAGAGAACTCGTTGGAGGATGATGATGGTGTGATCGATCGACGCATCTCAGATTCGATGAACCTCACCAATAAATGTGACATAGTGTTCATTCTTCAACCGAATAAATTTAGGGGTTTTGTTTTGGCTTTTTCATTCAGTGTTCATTGATTTAATGTCTATCATGGATCAGCCATGGAATATGATGATCCACAAATCGTGAATTCTTGTGGGAGGGTGTTATTTTCAAATTCTTTTTATATTATAATTTGGGAATTTATTTTATGATAAATCTGGGATTATTGTTTGATTATCCTATTAAACCTATTAATAGGAGCGGATCGATGTCCTGAAAAATGATGGAGGATGTGTGTTCCTCCTTTGCCTATTGATTTTCTTTCTCCATTTTAACCATGTGTTCTTTGCGTTCTTTGTGGGTTTATGTGCAACAGATCGTTGCATGTCAGTTTTTTCAATGAAATGATCCCAAATCAGAGATTATTCATTATGAATTCTTCATGCTGGTTGATCAAAACATAATTTCTAGGCTAATAGGATGAGTAAAAACAATGGAAACAACATTGCAGTATTGGGAGGACCAAAAACATGGATTATCACACCGATCAGATGGGAAGATCGAGGATGGAGGAGCAACCAAGGCGTAGTGAAAAAGAACGATGTGTTATGGATAATTCCAATAAACACATTGTGTATCCCGATGAAAATTCTTGTGTAGGGTCATCCAGGAGGTTGCTTGGGTTTATGTACTACACACGCAGAAGATCAAGGCACGCCACTAGGTAGACATGGCATGTGGTCCCCAGCCTATAGTGGATAGAGTTCTGGGTGACATGAAACTTAGACACGGTATGTGACTATCATCACACAACATTTGGTTCCTTACGCAGACTTGGAATGTATCTCAAAATATACAGAGACAAAGGGTGGAGTACATTGAATGTACTCCACCACACAACAATACATAATTTAATATACAGGAAACCTGTATACCGATACATTGTCTGGGACACTTGGGTTGATGTTGGGGACGAGCACATGTCCAGTGTACATGGAGCTTTCCAGGATTAGTTGAACATGACGTTGCATGCTCCTAAATGCTTTATATACCTTCTTCTACACGAAAATACTTATGACACTATACGTTGTACATGGGTCATACTCAAGGTCAGATAACAAAACATGTGACCCTTCTACATGCCATGTACTTCTCAGTAAATGGCTTGATCCTCGTTTCCATCATTCCTTTGATATATTTAGTTGTATTAGTGACCATTTTCATAGGCATGAGAAGGCCAAGTATCATTTCCATTAGTAGGAGTATGATACATTTAGTGAGACTTTTTATTAAAGAGTCAATTACACTTACAAGATGCCTATAGTGAGATCCTCCATCCATTATTGACCATAGTTAATGTCAGGTATCGACATAAAAAATCCTACAGGATGCCGATTATCTATGTAGAAGTTTAATCATAATTAGTCATGGTATCCATCCGGGCCCTGGTAGTGATCCTCATCTCAGTATCATGATCTTTCCCCACTCCATATTGTGTTCTCCAAGAATTATTGTATATGTTTTCTCTTCAGATCTATCAGTGAATCGATCTCTCTCATGGATTCTCATGAGGATCCTCAATTATCTGAAAGAAGTAATCAGATCTATCAGACTCATGGAGTATGTTCTGACATACGAGTGCTTTTTGGAATCATTTAACTGAATCCCAAGTGTGGGTATGTAGTTTTTGTAGACTACGGGTCTCAATTTTTATTATATCTATATGTGTTTCTCCTACTCTAGGTTTTTTATACATATATTGTGTAGATATAGACTGTATCTTTACTTTGTGTATTTCATTTTGGTTTTTGGGGCCATCTACTAAGTATCATTATATTCACCCCTAATGTATTTTCCCATGTGTTTCATGTCTTGTGATGATGAACATCCATTCGATGGAGCTTAGGGAGGGCGAGGACTGGACCAAGCTTTTTCAATTCCTTTTAGGATGGGGTGTTACTATGATTATGATTGTATGTCTTATTAACACATTTTTATATAGGTTGGACTTTTTAGTTGCATACTCTTTTTCTTTTGGGTGAATTGTATTCTAGCCATGATTAATTTTTTCACATTACTTCTATTGTACTCGATTGGATCGTTTAAGTTGAATGAATGAATTTTGTTCCATTAGTGGATTTTACTTTTCAGAATTTGTGGGCTGGGAGATGTGTGCATGCATACATGTACATAAGTAATGCCACAGATGATAGTGATATTCATACTTGGTGCTAGTCACCAGCCCCTATCCTATTGAAGGAGGGATTGTGGAGTCACGACATGTGCCCCATTGGAATGGGTCATGAAACTAATCCACAATGTGGAAGAGCTATGTTATATCACATTATGTTTCAAAACCCATTTTCACTCAATGGGACTACATAACCATTTGAATTTGAGTAGTGGATAACTTCCCTAAAGAAGAAATTTCACACTATGGGATGTAATGAAAAAAGAGTAAGGTTTCAGGGCTGATTATCAACTTTCAAGAGATACAGATCAGTGGTGTTTGTTAATCCAAAACCAAAATGAGGGGGAATAAATAGATGATATGGAATAGGAGGACTTTATATAAATATAGATTTTAAAGTGTTTTCTACATGAATAATGAGTCGATATGGAAAGTCAATTCATAAATACAATGTATAAGGAGGATAAAAATGTTGATATTTATGAAGCTAACTTCACAAGGATTGCATGTTAGGACGTAGACTATAAATGAAATCAAAGGAGAAATATTGATCAACTACATAATGGTTTAAAATAATTCCTCCAAATGGAACTAGTTTCCGAAATATTCACATTATATGAAGACATAGTCTCAAGTGATATCAAGATAGAAAATGAATTTTCTTGGTCTTATGATTATAATGGAAAACAAGAGAAGAATATGGTATCCCAAAACTCTGGAAAGGAAAATGAGGAAATGGTGAAGAAGGGAATATATGATCTTCTATCCTGTAGTAATTTTCTGAAGGTATACCACACAAATTTCATGAAAGGAATGGGAGTCATTTAAAAGTGCGTAGAAAAAGGCCTCATGTATCGGGATTGTAAAAGGAAGAATGAAGCTATCATAATTCAATAATAAAATTGCAATAATATAGGAAATTATAATCATGAATTTCTTAAGCATCGTGGAATCATTTCTCAATTAAATCCAAGGGAGAAAAGCCAATATGATGTGGTCAAAACTGTTTTGGTTGAAGATCGTAATGATATAGTGTTTGGTAATTTACGAATTTCATTGAACATAGAAAATGATTAATTGTATTCTGGATCATCACATTATTTTATATAATCCATGTTTTCCAAGAAAATATAATATTTTGAATTTAATTTAATACGGTATTCTTTATTAAAAAATCCTAAGGGATGTATCATCACCAAAATGTTGTGTCAGGATGTCCATATTATGGTATTTAATTGTGTGTTATATACTGATTTTATAGTCATACCCATGATTTAATTGGATATAATCCAATATATGAATTTTATTTCAAAGAATGATGTGAAAATTTATTGCAATAAGAAGGACAAAACAATATTTTAGGATAATGTGGAATCCCTTATCTTTAGGGAATAATAAACACCATCGGATTCTTATCTTGATCCTCCCTAATAGATCTACTAAATTAAATTTTCAGGGAGGAAGGGAATGTAATAACTATGGATGAATAAAATAATGTCAAAATAGAGGTTTTACCTAATGTGCAAGAATATGTTGACTTTTTTCCGTAGTATTTACCTTAGCATCATCCAGAGAGGGAAATTGTGTTTTCCATTGACTTAATTCCAGATTCATGTCCCATATCAAACAACCCTTATAGAATGAAAACAATGGAAATAAGGGAACTGAAGAAAAAACTATAGAAATTTGGTGAAATAGGATTTATTCAACTTAGAGTTTCTCTATCGGAAGACCATATTCTTTTCTTTAAGAATAATGATGGATCTAGGAGGTTGTGCAATAAATATAGGGAGCTAAATTCTATACCAATAAAGAAAAATTATCCCCTACCTATTATAGATGATTTATTTGATCAATATAATGGTGATAAATGTTTTTAATATATTGACCTTAGATCTGGATATCATCAGTTGCATGTGAGGGGGAAAACATTCCAAAAATAGAATTTCAATCTAGGTATGGGAATTAAGACTTTACAGTAATGTCTGTTTGATAGAATAATACACCCTCTATTATCATGGATATAATGAATAGAGTTTTCATGGAATATCTTATTGAATTTGTGGTTGTATTTATTTTATATATCTTGGTATACTCCAAAAGCTATAAAGATCATGAAAATCACTAATGCACTATTCTGAAGACTCATAGAAGAAATGAAATATAAGGGATGTTTAGAATATTTTAATTTAGTATTTAACCAATATCCTTTTTTTCCACATTGTATCTAAGGATGGAATATCTATTGATCTTATGAAGAAAATGGTAGTCCATGAATAGCCTAATCAAATGAACATAACTGAGGTACGTAGTTTTATTGATGTAAGAGTTTATTATAAATGTTTTACTAATTACTTTTCACATTTTTCCACCCCAATGACCATGATAACATGTAAAAGGGTTAAAGTTGTATGGACAAACGAATGTGAGTAATTTTTTGATGAATTTCAGGTGAGATTAACAAAATTTATAATCCTAACTCTTCCATTGTAGAATGATTTGTTTCTCATCTATAGTGATGCATCAAAGAACGGACGTGGTTATGCCCTTATAAAAAATTATAGACTTATTTACTATGAATCAAGAAGTAGAAAATTCATGAAAAAAGGTATCATACTCATGACCATGATTTAGTTGTGGTGTGATTTGCCCTAATGTATGGAGACACTATCTTTAAGGTGAAACATGTGAGATATATATGGATCACAAGAGACTGAAGAATATTTTCAATGGAATGAACTCAATATGAGTCAATTGAGATGCCTCTAACTACTCAAGGATTGTGATTATTTCATAAACTACCACCTAGGAATGGCAAATAAGGTAGTTGATGAATCGATTAGGAAGGATCATAGAGTTTTAAACGAAATGAGTATTTAATGATATCATGTGTTCATTGATCTAATAAGGATTGACAAGGTAGTTATCCAAGAAGGTGAAACTTAATTACATTTTCAATTGGTTTCCCATCCATAATTATTAAAAAGGATTAAAATATCTCTTCCAAATAATGAGAACCTTCAAAATAATGTGAATGATGTGAAAAATGGGAAGTTGGATGACTTCGAATATGAAGATGGAATTATTTAATTTGTGAAGAGGTTAGGTGTTACCTATATACCCGAGCTGAAAATTGAATTATTGGATGCTTCTCATAGCTGATATTTCTCTATACATCCCAGTGGTACTAATATGTATAGATATTTGAAGGAACAAGATAGGTGGGACAACATGTAGTGGGAAATTACTGGTTATGTATCATATGTCTAGTCTAACAACATGTGAAGGTCGGACTACAATATCATAGAGGAGTCATGCAACCTATATCTATTCCAATTTAGAAATAGGATGTAATCACCAAGGATTTTTTCATTGGATTACCCAAAACTCAACGAAATAATAATGAAATATGTGTAATTGTGGACTGAATTACAAAATCTAAACATTTCCATGCTATAAGGGAGGATTAACCATGGTAGAATATTGGAAAACTCTATATAAATGTTGTTTTAAGACATCATGGAGCACCTATTTAAATAGTGTATTCCCGTGATCCATGATTTATATCAATGTTCTGGTAAATTCTTAAAAAATCATTGGATACTGAGATTCATTTGAGTTCTGCTTACCACCCACAAATTGATGGGAAATTCGAAAGGATGATCGAAACATTATAGGACATGTTGTGATCATGTTATCCTAATATTAGAGGTTTGTGGGATAAAAATTTAGATTTTTGGGAGTTTGAATACAATAATAGTTTCCATTCAAGTATTTAAATGGAACCATATAATGCATTGTATGGAATTAAATGTTGTATTCCAACTTTTTGGGATGATGTTGGATAATGGAAGCTTCTTGGCCCAAATCATGTGGAGGAAACAACAGCAAGGTAAGGGCAATTCAATCCCATATCAATGAACCATAAAGCTGACAGAAAATATATTCTTATAATCGACTAAAGTATTTGGAGTTTCAAGTGGGAGATCATGTTTTCATAAATTTATCACCATGGAAGGATCTTATAAGATTTCAGAAGAAATGGAAACTGAGCCATAGTTAAATTGGACCATTTGAAATTATTTATAGAATGGGAGTTGTTCAATATCCTTTGTATATTCTACATAGCCTTTCTACATTACAAAATGAGTTCCTTATCCCATTGATGTGAATGTACATGTTAGACCCAACACATGTCCTCACTACAGAATGTATAGAATTGGAACATGAAATATCTCACTATGAATATCCTATCAAGATTTATACACTAAAAAACATGTTTTTATGAATCAATCGAATCGACTGGTAATGATAATTTGGAAAAATGGAAAAATTGAAGAGGCATCATGGGATCCTGAGGAGCATATGATGAAGTACTTGCCAAATCTTTTTGTGTGGTAACACTCTTGTAATTTTGAGGAAAACTTTTTTGTATGGAGGGGATAATGTAACACCCCATGCTTTTTAAAATAAATATAATATTGAATTCAAGAAACCCTATGTCTCTAAAAGATACCAATTTCTTATAAACTACCTAGTAAACATAATTTTTCCACCTGTGTGATTTGAATTTCGAAAAACTGACATACATAGTTGCGTTCAGTAAGATATTTAATGTTTTATAAGACAATTGTTTTGGTGAATATCCACATACCCTTATTAATAGTAATATTAATATTATTATGACCCTTATGAATAATAAAACATATTATTATTTTATTGTCTTAATGATATAATATAATGAGATCTTGTTTAAATTTTCATGGTGATATTAACCAAATATAGAATTATAATTGTTTTTTGACTAAATTATGATATTATATGAAAATTTAATTATTAATGTTTAAAAAAATTATTTTTCAAACAATGGAGTTCATTTTTTAATTCAACATGTTAAAAAATGGTTAGTATGATTTTTTTGGGATTTTCAAGAAATACTCTAATTTTTTATGAAGAGTAAAATAAAGTAAATTACTTTATACATACATTATCAGTTAAATACACTACTCACAGAAGTATGGAAGATATAAGAAGTCTTGGTTCAAACTCACATTCACATATTACTATTATTGGACACAATAATAAATACTACTAGTTGTCTTTGGAAAAATAAAAAAATAATGGGGAAATCATCCTCTAATCTACTATAATACCCCCTCACTCACTCTTCTCCTCTCTCTTCTATGCCTTGAAGGTCCCAAAATTTCTTCACAAATACCCTTCCTTAGTCAATCCCTATATCTATGATCTCTTGGTCTTTTCAAAAGATTAAAAACCATTCCCTTAAAAGTATTCTCAATGAGGTGGATTCAAGAGGTAAATTCAAATTCTATGTCATTTAATTTCATTTCATGTTCCTTTCTATTGTTTTCCTCTCATCACCTCTATCAGGACCCGTCCCCCGGGGCTGATACCGTGCCTACCCCAAACCCGGATTCTATAGGCTCGCGGCTGGATAATAGCACCAAAGGCATATTCCCTAAAACTGAGATGGCATTTCCTTTATAATCTGCAAACACATGCAACCAAACACACAGCACGAGACGAACGCATGTCAACTGTATAGTAAACAAGTGATTACAGTAAGTAAAAAGGGGCCATAATATAATCCCAACTGGAATGTTCCAATACAACTGAGATGCACTACAACTGAAGAAAGAGAAAAAACTAATGGACTGTCCTCCGAGGTTCCTACATGAATGGTAGGTACAGATAGCCTCCTAAGAAAACCACGTCCATCTGTCTCCACCGTGTACCGACAAGCCATATAGTCCTCCTCTAGGTATCCTCCTATCTTGGTACTCTCATCCTCAGCCAGCACTGTCTGTCATCTGGAACGAACACAAAAATGTGTGAGCATAGCCCCCATAGGGTTGAGTATAACAATACACAGTAGGGACTCTGAGACCCTCAAGGTACCACAAAATCAACCAAGGAGAAATTAAAAATAATTTAATCAATAGATAACCTTACATATGAATATTCCCATACATATACCTAAGTTATTGAGTAATCCATATAAATCCTAGGGAAAACACATTATTACTAACTCATCTCTAACAAAGATTTATTCTATGTGTAGTACGATGTAACATCCCTAGTCACATTGTCGAAACCACCACTACAGGAGAACTCCTCCTCTATCGAGTATAGTGGGCCTGTTGTGACGCCAATGTGCTTCCCACTAACCTTGGACTACTGAGGTAATCTTCATGTCGAGTACAGTGGGTCTGCAGCATCACCAAGGCACTCCCCACCATATTTCTTCCGCGTCACCAATTTTCTCCCCCTCGTAGACTGAGGAGTTACACCTCTTGTTTAGTACGTTGGGTCTGCCGCGACACCAAAGCGCTTCCCATTGTTGGTTTTTCATGACACTATGGCGCTCCCCACTAGGCTAGTTGAGTCACACCATGTGGAAATAGTCTGCAGTCGTCTGGTCTCTTCCAGCTACTAGGTATCTACACTACGCTGGCTCTTCTCTATAAGGTTCAGCTCCACATGCTACTGGTCGTTACTCCAAATGTCATGATGTCCCACAAAGAATAATCTCGAAGGTATTCTATGTCATATGGGTCTCAATGCAATAGATGATGTGTTAATCGGACGACCGGTCTATGAGTTATTAGAATTTTAGTCCTAGAGGCCCGTTTGGATTTGTGCACGATCCAAGATGATTGTTTCTCAACTATACCCAAAACTCTAGTGGGGTATATTCAAAGGGACCGTCACGCCAAATTATTCCCAGCATCCATGACGGTTCGTCAAATGGACGTCTTGTTCCAAAGTTATGGCAAAAGAAGTAAAATAGGTTGTAGTGGGCACGGGTCTGGTCCGACCTGATCAGACCATCTTGGACCAACCCGGCCTGGGATGACCCTATTTGGGTTGACCCGCCCTGAACAGTTCGGTCCGTCCCGGCCCATTGGGTTTGGCCCGGCCTGTTGGGCCTGGGCCAGGAGGCCGTGAGGGGCCGCAGAGAGGCGTGAGGGTGTGGACCGGCCATGGGTCGTCTTGAGGGTGGTTCGACCGGAAGAGCGCCACATGGGTGGCTCGACCTGGAGGGCGTCGCGAGGGAAGCTCTTCCCAGGGCACAGGTCTTGTGTGGTCGTGGCCTCATGGTGGGTGTAGGCCGGTTCGACCGGGGCGCCCTAGGGGTCACGGGCCGGTGTGGCTGGGGCCCAGTGAGGGGAACATTCCAGTTCGGCCATAGCTCCGAGAGGGTTGTGGGCCGGTTGGGCCGGGGAATGGTGAGGAGTGCTGGCCAGTTTAGTCGGGGCACCACGAAGGGCATGGGCCGGTTCTGTCGGGGGGCTCTGCCAGCGGGAGGCGCGGCCGGCAGGCGGCACAGCTGGGGTGGCTTAGCAGATGGGTGGTGCAGTTGGTGGGCATTGTGAGTAGCTCAGGCGGGTATGGTCGTAGGGGCAGCAGGGGTCGTAGAAGCTGCAGGTGGAAGGGTCGTTTCCATCATCACCTTCGTCGCCTTCTTTCATATCGAAGAACATCACAAAGGAGAATGGTGGAGGGGTCAGGTTATGATTTATTGGCCCGCAGCCTCCACATTTAAGTGGTAGCAAGTGGCCCATTATTAATCATGAATAAATAAAGGGGATAATAATCGAGAAGATTCACGAATTTGACAAAAATAACCTACTTCGGGTTGTTCATTAATGTTTAGAGAAGTCGAAGTTTTCGAACATCGTCACGCTATCACATGCCTCCAATCCAGGGTTCATTCAACAGATAAACATTCTGTGATGGAGGTGATCCTTCATTTTTGATGATGTCCACCGATGGAGGATGTCTCGAGGATGATGCCCGAAGGATGTCGGCCGTCTTCATTCATAGAAGAGGAATTCTACAGAGAAAACGTGTTCTTCATTAGAGAGTTTCCCCCCACCAAGAGCTCTCTCTCATTTTCCAAATAATGTTCTCAGATGAAAAACCCACCAAAATAAAAGAGACAGACAATATAATAAAAATTGTTTTCCCAAACTCATCAATGGAATGATTCAAATTGGATTAATTAAATTTTCTCAATTAATTGGTGTGTTGGAGTCATATAGTGGTGGAGGGTTGGTAGAATTTATGTGGAGGAATCTCAAGATGATCCTCCACTTTAATGAAGTATTTGAAGAGATTCCCCTACATTAAGAGGGAGTTTCGGGGTTTATCCATCGAGTACTCCCCACAACCATAACCTCTCATCAGAGGATAATGTTTGGTGGTCCCCACCACCATAACCTCCCATGGGATGTTATGTTGTGGTGGTCACCACTTCCAACATCCACATAGTGGTTTTAAATGAAATAAAATTAAAATATACACACTTTATTTTATTTTATTCTATTCACGAAAACTAAAAAACAAACTTTCACCATCGACCATCTGCCTTCGAGGTGAAAGTCTCTTTATGTGAATATCGACGTTTTGAGTTCAACTGTTCTATCATATTTGAATTCTAAGAACTGGTTCAAAAGTTATAAAATCATGATCACACCATTACTGGACCTACCTAAATAAAAGTTCAAAAACTCATTTTGGGCACTCCGAGCCTCAGAATCACGCGCTGTCAAATTTTGCAAACTCTTGAAATTCCCATATATTAAAAAAAATTACATTGATATTAGAGGTCTGTACATTACCCCCACCATAGGGTTTTACATCACCATAATCCACAATTCAACTAGGTAAACATGTGTGGGTACTGAGCACGCATCTGAGCCCCCCTCTCCCATGTTCTCTCCTGGAGGTTCCCATGCGTCCAACATATTCACACAATAGGTATTGACCGACCACCTAGGACAATCTCTTGTGAATCCTCTATATCCAATGGAACTTCCATAAAAGTCACCCCATCATTGACATCCATCTCGCCATGGTCGATGACGTGAAATGGGTCGTGCACACATCTCCTTAGCTAGGATACGTGGAAGACGCCTTGCACCCAGTGCAACTTAGGTGGAAGAGTTAAGAGGTTATCCACCTCTCCAACTCTTCTGAGGACCTAATAAGGACCTCTGAACATTGGAGAAAGCTTTCCACCTCATCCAAATCTCAAGAAACCTCATCATGGTGATACCCACAGAAAAATGTGGTCGACATCCTCAAACTCTAGAGGTCTCCATCTCCTGTCAGCATATGCTTTTTTCTTGCTCTATATAATCTTCATCCGGTCTTGGATAACATGCAGCTTCTCTGTGGTAGCCCGTACCATTTCTGGTCCCATGAGTTCTTACTCCCCTAGGTCAGTCCATCACAAAGTTGATCTGCAAGGTCTCCCATAAAACTCCTCAAAAGGTTCCATCCCAATGGAGGGGTGATAGTTGTTGTTGTACAAAACCCCTTCCAAAGATAAGCGATCCTACCAACTGTGAACCAATGTTGAGGAAACAAGCACGTATCATGTCTTTGAGTTAATGAATGGTCCGCTCAGTCTGACCATCCGTCTGAGGATGGAAGATGGTGCTCAAAAGAAGCTATGTCTTAAAGGCCACCTAAAACCCCTTCAATAGTTGGGATATAGAATGTGCATTGCGATTGGATATAATCGTTGATGGTGCTCCATGAAATCGCACAATCTCCTGCGCATAGTGTTGTCTCAAGATCTCTACTAATACCTGCTTACTGATCAGTAGGAAGTGGGCTGACAAGGTGAGTCTTTCAATGATCACCAAAATCATGTTATTACTCCTGGATGTACGTGTAAGTCCTATAAATAATTCCAGGTATATCCAATCATGCATCCACTCTGTAACCTATAAAGGTTGTACCAGTTCTACTAATACACGATGCTCTGCCTTAACTTGCTGACATGTGAGACATCGAGAGAAAAACACATCTACTGATTTCTTCATTCCTAGCAACCATTGATGTCGTCCGAGATCCTCGTTCATCTTTTCCCCTCATGGATGTACCATAAGAGGGGATGTGTGTAATCCAACAAAAAATCTTCCTATGGTGACATTGGCACTATGGTACATTCTCTAAAGAGGATGACGTGCTCCCGATCTTCAGAAAATCCATCAGGTACATGTCCTATAGATATCTGAGCTCATTGTGTCTCGCAGTCAACGTCCCCACATTGTGCCTCCCTGACTTGATGATGAAGTGGGGGAGTGACTATAATAGACAGAAGGAAAGATGATCTGTCTCTATCCATAAAGGATATCTATAAAGTATCCAGATACTCTGTCACCTCTCCTAGCAGTTGTATTCCAATCCTCTTACTTAGTGAATCTGCTACAAAGTTCCCCTTCCTAAGAGTAATGATTATCTCGAAGTCATTGTCCCAGAGGAACTCAATCCAACGTCGATGACTCAGATTCAGGTCTTTCTAAAAGAAGATATACCAGAGACTCTTGAGATCATAGTACACTATAAAGTGTTCTCAAATCTAGGAATGTTTCCACATCTTCATGGATAAGACCAATTCTTCTAACTCCAGGTCATGGGTAGCATAGTTCGTAGAATGATGTCTTAGCTTCTGAGAATCATATGTGATCACTGCTCCCTCCTGCATCAGAAAACACCCAATTCCAGTCCATGATGCATCGCAGTAGAATACGTACCCTATGTCCTCCTCTAGAAGCCTGAAGATGTGGTCACTAGTCAGCCTCCGCAATAGCTTTTGAAAGCCCTACAGGATTCTCTCCGACCACAGGAAGGATTCCCTTTCTTCGTCAACACTGATAGTGGTTCTGCTAATCTAGAAACATATGGCACAAATCTCTGGTAGTATCCATCCAAAACCAGGAAACTTCATACCTCCTTTATGCTCATGGGTGGATCCCAAGAATGTACCGCATCAATATTCTCTGGATCTACTGCAGCTTCAGCTTCCGATATGACATGTCTAAGAATGTGACCATCTCAGATCCAGAATCGACACTTCAATAGCTTACCATAAAAACGGTGTTATTAGATTATGTCCATTACTATCCACAAATGATAGGCATCCTCCTCTTCAGTTGTTGATTAGATAATAATTTTGACAGTAAAGACTGCAAAAAAGTAATCATTATATGGCTGAATGTTCCTATTCATGAGTCCCATGAACACTATTGGAGCATTGGTTATGCCGAATTGCATAACCATGAACTCGTAGTTATTGTACTGACATCTGAATGTCATCGTCTACACATCCTCGTCTCGCACTCTGACCTACTGATAGGCTAATCTGAGGTCTATCTTTGTGAACCAATTTTCTCCCTTAAAATGATCAAAGATGTCGTCAATCCTTGGGATTGGGTACTTGTTGTCATGATAATCTAGTTCAGGCACCAATAGTCAAAAAATTCTTCAAGATCCCATCCACCTTCGTGGAGAATAGAATCGGGGCTGCCCAAGGTGAAACAATTGGCATGATGAAGCCCTTACCCTATAAGTCCTCTAGATGTACCCGCTACCCATAAAGCTCCGCAGCAGCCATCCTATACACTGGTGTAGATATCGGTGTCATCCTGAGGTACAAGTCTATGTAAAAAAGTATATCACTCAATGAGGAGGTAGACCCAGAACATCATCAGGGAGGAAATCCACGTACTGGTCCACCACTATAGGATAACTTGGACTCTCCACATCAATAGCTTTGAGGGGTAGGCTAGCCAATAGATGAGTAATCGGCTACACCCTCCACTGGGTATGTCCATCCTATGCAGCAAAGGCTCCCTTCTCGCCGGTGAAGGTAAACCATGTCCAATCCAAGCAGACGCACAGTACTTTTCACCTCATATAGTCAATATGTTAATGGACTATATATAATTTTTCATACCCAAGATGACATTGTATGTCCTCAACACCGCTACTATGAGATCCCAGCAGAAGCCCTTGCCTCCTAGAGTAAGCTTGCACATCTGTAACCAGTGCGTAATCGTCTAATCAGCCCCTATAGGAGTCTCTAAACAACAGGATCGACCCAACAGCTCCTTAGGAATCTCTGAACACTAAACGATGGTAGTGGTAATAAAAGACTAACTAGCACCTGTGTCTATATGTACTGCAACTAAGGTAGAATAGACACATATCATAACTCTTATCATATCCGAAGATCCATGATTGTAGCTCTCAACTGCAAGGAATTGTGCTTTCCAATATCCTCCTACTCCCTGTGTTCAGGGTTGACCTTCTGGAGGGGGTGGCAGAAACATCTCGAATCGTCTCCCACTGCTAGCCGCACGACTAGCTCCTCTACCACATCCACCTACTCTCTGCGAACTGCCACGATCGAACCTCTATCTCTACTTGGGTGGTCCCTCCACCGTCTTCTGATCATCTATATGAAGTGTTGTATAGTCACGATCCATGTGACCCTACCGTACATATGGGAAACATGGCCCGCTCCTTACATTTCAGTCACTACATCGGGTTCCCCACACAACCGTCTCTAAATCCTGAGGTCATATACTTGTAGGTCTGGTCCACTTGGACGATGTCTGTCTGCTACAAGCTAAAAAAGACTCCGCTACGTGATTAAAGGTAGTGGGTCTCTCTACTGCTGACTGCTCAGCAAGGAAACTCACCACCAATATGGATTTCTCTAACACCGTCTCCTACCTCGGATGCAGAGTGAGATCATCAAATCTCTGATCTCTCACATGAGACCCCAATCGATGGTCTGGGCCCTAAAAAATAGGTACCTCACCATATATGTGGAGTTGCGTGAGAGGTCAATAAACCACACTGAGTACTGATCCATAGTAATTCTTACCTTCTACAAATGAACCAGCTCTGGTAGGTGTACTGCATGAAGAGTCACTGAAATAAACTCTGCCCGTAATAGGCTCTCGGAGCCTCCCCAGAAAAGCATCACCTCATCATGAACCTAGAGCATCATGCTCCACAATACGCCTAGTGATTCCTATAGAAGGATGACTGTAAGGGTCACCCTGAGATTGGCTGGTGTCCCTACCAGTTGAAAGACTCTCACCATAGCCTCCATACAATCCTCTGCCACATGTGGGTTTATCTCTCCCCTGAACCTTTGTGTCCTCTGGTGCTAGAATTCATCCAACGTGCACAAACATTTTGCACTCTCTACTTCTGGGGATGGTGGCCTCAGTTGATCAATGGGTAACGCTACCGCTGGTCCCTCTAACGGAAATGGTCCCTTCACAGTGGCCTCATAGCTCGGTTGGCTGTCAGTGCATGCAACTCTTAGAACCCGAGCTGGTTTTCTACATAGAGGCATCCTGAAAAGAAACAGGTGTGCCACCATTAATAAGTTATACCTAAATAGTAGACCTGGTGAGCTGACTGAAATAGTTCACAAAAAATACTCTTGAAAACACACACACAATTAGTGTTTTAGTGCACTAACCAGGAAATCATAAGTTAGGGTCCGGGTGTATGGATACATTGGTCTCCCCATCAACACTAGACTCCCTGAGCTGAAAACCACACACACTACCCTAAACACTATTTCATCATAGAAATGATTAGATTACTATGTTCTGTGGCAGAACCGACTCCATTGATACCAATTTTTCATGACCCATCCCTCATGGCCAGTGCAGGGACTACCCCAATCCCGCCTTCCACAGGGTAGGGCCTAGAAACTAGCACCAATGGAATATTCCTAATAACTGGGAAGGTAATGACTTTATAACCTGAAAACACACAAAACCAAACACATAGTAAGATAAAATTTTATTTCAATTGTATAGTAAAAAAGTGAGTACAGTATGTTAAAAGGGGCCATAATAAAATCGCAACTAGAAAGTACAAGTACAAATGAGATGAAATACAACTGAAGAATGAGAAAACAAATAACTGATAATACTCTGTGGTTCCTACCTAATAGGTAGGTATATATATCCTCCTCATTACTCCACATCTGTCTGTCTCCATTGTGTACTGACACGGTGTATGGTACTCCACCGGGTACCATCCAATACTGGTACTCTAGGCCACAGTCAACGATATATGTCATCTACAACCAACAAAACTAGGTGCGAGCATAGCCCGTGTAGGGGTGAGTATAAAGATACTCAGTAAGGATCTCAAGACCCTCAAGGTCTCACAAAATCCTCCAAGGATAAATCACAATGAATGAATTAAACATAAAACCTTACATAGGTAGATGAACATACATATAGCTAATTTATCAAGTAATCCATCTCAATCCTGAAGAAAACATAGAAGTACTGACTTAGATCTAACCAAGATTTATTCTTTGGGAAGTATCAAGTAACATCCCAAGTCACATTGTCGAAACATCAGCTACTGGATAAATCCTCCTCCATCGAGTACAATGGGCCTCCTGCGACACCAAGGCACATCCCATTAACCTTGGACTGCTTAGGTACTCCTCCTGTCGAGTACCATGGGTCAGCCGCATCACTAAGGTGCTCCTCACAATGTGTCTGTCGTGTCACCAAGGAATTACACTTCATAGAATGATGAGGTACTAATCCTGTAGAGTATCATAGGTATTCCATGACAACAAGGAGATCCCCACTATGGGTCTATTGAAACACCATGGAACTCCCCACTAGGCTAGTCAAGTCACTCCAAGTCGAAACGGTCAGCAGTCTTCAGGTCTCAGCCAGATACGAGGTATCTCCACTATGTTCACTCGTCTCCAGGTGGATCCTCTTCACATGGTACTATTAAACACTAAAACTATAATAAATTACCATGAAGATGTATCTCAATGGTCTGCCAAGTCATAGGGGTCTCAATGCAACACATTCCATTTGAATCGGACTCATGGTATGTGAGTTATTAACCTTTTAGTAATGGGGTCCTAGTTGGATTATTCCTCAATCAATCATGAGTGTATCTCAACTATACCCAAAACTATAGTGGGTATACTCAATGGGAATATCATGCCCCATGCTTCCCAGCACTGCTAACGGTTTTCAAACTGACGTCTAGTGCCAATGTTAGGGCCAAAATAAGTAAAATATGTCATAGTTGGCCCGGGTCCGGTCCGACCCTGTCGGGCCGACTCACCACGACCCGGACTCACCTTCTGGGTCTGGACCAACCTGTGGGGTTCGGCCTGGCCTAGCAAGGCACAAGGGGTCATAGATATCCTTGAGGTTGTGGACTGGCCGTTGGTCCACATGAGGTTGATTAGCCCAAACGGAACCAAGTGGGAGGCTCGGCCCGGAGGGCGTCGCAAGGGAGGATCAGCCCGAGGCACGGGGCCGGTTCGGCTGAGGTGCTGCAGGGGGGTGCAGGTGGGTTTGGTCAGGGCGCTATGATGGGTTTGGGTCTGTTTGGCCAGCGCACAGTGAGGGGGAAGTCCAATTCGGTGGAGGCGCTTGGAGGGGTGTGGGTCGGTTTGGTCGGTGCACCGTGAAGGGTGTAGGCTGGTTCGTCTTGGGCAGCGCGATCGACGAGAGGCGAGGCCGGTGTTTGGTGTGAGCCGCGGGGGGGGGGGGGGGGGCTACGGGGGCAGGGGTGGCATGGGTCACAGTGGTCATTTGTGGCAGCATCGTTTCCTTTTTCGCCTTGCTTTATTTTAAAAAACACCACAAAGAAGAACTGTGAAGGGGTCAGGCCATGTTTCTTTGGCCCAAACCCTCTGCTTTTAGGTTGTATAAAGTGTCTATACTTTAATCATTAATCATGAATTAGGATAATAATCGAGAATATTCAAGAATTCGATTAAAACCACATACCTCGGGTTGTCTATGGATATTGAGAGAAGTCGAAGTTGTCAATGTTCATCGTGCCGTCACACGTCGCTGATCCCAGCTTAATTCATTGGATTAAAGTTCTTATATTGAGGTGATCCATCATTTTTGAATATTTCCACCGATGGTGGATGTATTGAAGAATATGTTCAAAGGAGGTCAGCGTTCTTCGTTCGGATAAGAAGTATTCATTGTGGAATAATGCGTTCTTCATTGGAAAGTTTTCCGCCATCAAGAGCTCTCTCTCCTTTTCAAACGAATGTTCTCAGAAGAAGAACCCACCAAATTACAACTTATAGCCAATATATTAAAACTACTTCCCCAATTTAATCGTTTTCACGATTCAAATGGTATTAATTAAAAAGTCTCAATTAAGTTGTGTGTTGGCATCTTTAAATGTGGAGAGTTGGCACAATTAATTTGCAGGAAGCTCAAGAGGATCCTCCACTTTAATGAGGGAGTTGAAGTGGTTTCCCTACATTTATGAGGTATGTGAGGGGTTTAGGCCTCAGGTGGTCCCCACCACCATAACCTCTCAAGGGAGGTTATGGTGTGATGGTGCCCACATCCAACATCCACATAGATGTTTTAAATAAAATAAAAATAAAAGATACCACTTTATTTTATATAATTCATTTCACAAAATAAACCCAAAAACTAACTTTCACCCAAGACAATTGGGCATCGAGGTGAAAGTCTCCTTAAGAGAATATCGGCATTGCATGTTCAACAGTGCCCTCGAATTTCAATTCCGATCACCAGTTCAAAAGTTATAAAATCATGCTCGCACGTTTACATAATGTACCCGAATAGAAGTACAGAAATTTTTTCTTGGCTCTCCAGACCTCAGAATCAAGCACCTCCAAATTTAGTGGACTTGTAAAATTACCATATATTAAAAAAAATTAATGGAAATTTCAAATATTTAAAACCTCATATTTCTAAATAACCAAGATAACTATAGTATAATCAATATAATGGAATTATATCATATGAACAGAAGAACCAAAATCCATATTATTACTATCTATTATTTTATAAACAAAGTCATCATCTGTGAGGTACCAATTTACAAACGCCGTGGATGACGAACTTTCATTCCTCAATTTCCCCATCAATAATTTCCATGACAGAATTTTATTGAGTAAAAAGGATATAATATATGTATTATAACCTATTTAATATTGAGTAACCAGTATTAATACATAATATTAAATCATATGATCAAACTAAATCCTAATAGTCATAATACCTCTAAAATAATCAATGTTGTTTTCATTAGTATTTAATCTAATTATTCATCGTCATTCCATGTAACAAATTGAAAAAAATTACCATTAACACCTATGAACGTTAATAAAAAATGATTAAATTCAATTATATATATTTACATTCACTCCATATGAACTCCATTATATAAAAATAATAGAATCGAATATGAAAATCAATAAAAGGAACACTCCGAAATAACGAAATTCATTACTATAACTTATCAATATGGACATAAATGAACTAAAAAATAATGATAAAATAATGAAATGTATAATAGGTTCTAATTAACGTATTAATTTGTATAATTTTATATTCAAGGACTATAAGGTAAATACAGGAACATTCAGACATAAGGTATGGGTATTTCACCCGAACCTCAATTTTCATTCAGGTTACATTTATTGCCTACATTACTCACTGAATTCATAATTATTATTATTTTATACTCATATATTCTCTGTGAGAGTCCTATATATGGTTACCAACCATAGTAAAAATTTATTTTATGGAGAGATACATGTATTAAAAGGATGATTCAAAATTCATTCCAAAATACAAGTCCAATCCAATGCCATTTCTCAAATTCTTACATATTTTCAACGGAACTGTATTATATGTTTTTGGAAACCATGATATTTATAAAATATATAATTTTATTATTTGAATACTATATTAATAAAAATTTTATTGTATATAGTTATTTTTTCTGAAGAACTATTCTTTTCAAAATAAAAGAGTATTTATCTCAAGAATTACTCGATGATTTTATAAGAGTATCTTCATCTATTACAACACTCATGTTGATTATTATGTATTATTGGGATTAATATTTTATTCTATCATCAACCATATCTAAATTAAATTTTTATGATAATTTTTATTTTTTATATGCTTTTTTAAAACCATTCAAAAAATTACTCTGAATGGTTAGTGTTTATTCTTAATGATCAGGGAATGTTATTTATGTTTCAAATGCTAGTTTCAATATAAATGAATATTTTGTACATGTTTATCCCAATTAATGTTAGTAATTAATTGGATTTATTAAGTGTCAATCTGGTCCTGCTATAGCACATTAATGCATCATTAGTTCTTATGAGACAAACTACATTCTTGGCATAAGGCATTGACAAAATGGTTATTTATAGTCTTAGCACGAGGCCTTGACTATATGGTTATAATGTCTCACCTTATGATTTCCCTAATTATGAAAATAGTATTGATGGTTCTTGTGGATATTCGCTGATTAGAAAACCCATGATTATGTATTTTATGGAATTATTTATTCCGCTCAAATTTTTACCATAATGTGTTCATGTTTATTGTTAAAGGACTATTTTTTTAATCACCATGCCTAATGTTTAAGTTTATGATATCTTCCGCTGTATTACATAACCATTATGATCATTTCAGATAACCCATTTATTATGTTTAATTTTCTCAGGACAAAACGAAGATTGTTATGGATGACCTGTTGGGATAATATTATAGTTGTGGATGTTCCCAATAAAACACATATATTGTTTTTCAATTCAGGTTTTAATGTTGAACTAATGTAAGTATGATGTTTCAAATATACTAAAATACTTTGTCCTTTAGTATTAATATTTCTTTTTTATTTTATAATGTAATAAAATAATGAAATGGTTATAGGAAACTGGGGTCCGGTCCTTAAAAATTGTCACTGCCCTTTTTATGTGGGTCTGAATGTTTCTCATATGCACCATGAATTCCATATTTTATAAAATTAAATGAGACTTTTTAAAAACATATTATTAATTTCATTCAATTAATTTATATCAAACTTTATTATCATGAATTTAAGAATTATTTATTCTGTTAAAAGAGTTATGGTCCAATAAAATATTTTCAATGTCATTGATTCATTTAATAAAAATAATGTCGATGTTCTAAAAATTTTATTTGACATGATTTTTATATTTCATGTTCACACCTATCAAAAAAATATTTTCAATATTTATTTTTAAACTAGAATTAAATATTTTCCCTTTTTAAATATTATGTATGTGGAATGGGGAAAATAACAACTGAGTCATTACATTTGTGTGTATCATCATTTCAATTTATTGTTCAACTCTTGATTGCATATGGATGAGGCTTGTTTTGAGGTTTGATGGAGACTCATAGAGTCGCATGGAGGTATGTGGGTTATTTTTTTTATTTTTTGTTTCTTATTGCATTATACATCATTTTTTTCTATCCATTTAATTATGTGTAGTGTTTTTATATGTGGTGTTATGTATGTTGAATAATTGCGGATGTTTCTTATAAGGGAGATAAATTTGAGAGAGTTTTTTTCATATATTATTGTCTCTTTATACATGTTTATTTATATAGCATGGGAATCCAATGTATGTATGCATCATGGAAATGTTTTTTATAAAATTCATACTTTAATTTTAATATATTTTTACGGAAAATTCATTCCCACTATGTTATTTTAATTCTATTGTTCTTTTCACTAGTCCATGGGAATTAGGATACCCTCTAGGCCTTTTAATATGCTTTTGGGGGTGTCAGGTGGATGGAAACTACAGACTGTTTCATGGTAAGGTGCCTATTAACCTCCTTATTTTTATGAATATTCCATGGTATAATTGAATTATATATATACTGAGTTTTAAAATTTTTCTAAAAGAAACATCATGTAATTTAATAAATTTGTATTTATATAAAAATATATGTTGGAGATAGAATAAATATGTTGATGATTTTAAATGGGATGATTAATATCCACTTTAATCATATGAATATATGACAAAATAATATTTTTGGTCTTTCTCTCTTTCACAATAAGACATTATTTTTCATATATATGTGTAAACGATTATATTTCATGGGAAGTTGTTTGATTGGTGGTTAATTGAATTTGTGTGTTTTTGGGAATTATTTATATGGGAGTATATATGTGGATGTCTCATATAATAATCATGTGTTCCACTATATACCTATTAGGGTTACCTGATTTTTTTAATTCCAATAATCCTTGGAAAATGGTTTTAAATGGCTAGGAATCCTTGTGTTTGACAATAATGATTTGTAAAATTGTTTGGTATTTTTCTCTTTAGAATATTAAATTATTTATACAAAATTTTAGAATTTAATTTTCCTACATACTAATTTTTAATAGATTTTTAATAAAAAAATATAATTTACATTCTTTCTGAAATGAAACTCTCCATGAAGAATAATTTTCTTTAAATATTATACATGCTATGGATTTCTTTTCAGGATACAAATATTTAAAGGTGGTACAACTGTAATAAAACAATAATTCATTGAGAATGAAAAATCCTTTAGTTAAGGTTTGACTACAACTATTTTTAATTTATTATATTTAATGATGTATTTATTTATAAATTTTTTCATGCACTACCAAAAAATTTGTATTTGCAATGCCACCCTTTAGAAGCGCTAAAAAAAGAACTAATAAAAGTTAATTTTAGCAGTGCTATAAAGTGCTATTAATAGTACCCCTTTATCATCAAAATTTTATTGTAAATTGAATTTATTCCCAGGTATTATATTCATATTAATAATATGGCTTTAAACATTATCGTTTTTCACAATCTAATATTATTTATTATCAAATATATAACCATATATACATATTAATTATATATTCAATCATATAAATAAAATTTTATAAATAAAAAATTAAACATATTTACATATAAAAAATAGTTCTCAACATATAAGCATTATCAAAATAAAAATTGTAACACATTTTATTTATAATATAATATTCTTTATATTTATATTCATATATAATTTGTCTATGTATTTATTTGTGTGTGTCTGTATTATCAAAATGAAATATATTATATATATATTCTAACATATGTAAATACGTATTAATATATAATACACGTAAATATATATTAATATATATAATTACAGTTACAAATACACATATATAATATGTGTGTGTGTGTTATATATTTGTATTTTTTTATTTATAAACACACAAAAACAGATTTTATAAATGTATTTAATACGATTATAATAAATTTATTTTAATATACAAATCATATATGAATAAAAAAATATAACTTCATAAATATAAATAAATAGTTATAAATATATATTAATATACAAATAATCATATGAATATATAACTATACCAATAAATGTACATATATATATTAATATACGAATAAATATATATAAATATATATTAACATAAAGACATATATATATATATACTGAGCTAATTTTATTTATAAGCACATTTGTTTTATTTATTTCAGATGGTATCACCGAACAAGTGTTTTATGTTTATTTAAAACCTATATCCTTTGATTAATTTTTATAAAATGAATAAGAAATTGATTTTATATATTTAAATGATAGATAAATAGAATGTTTAAACTTGATTAAACAAATTACATATCATATGAGACATATATAAAACATTTACATGAGTGTTAAAAAATTAGACAAAAAGTAAAAATAATTAAAACAATTACATTAAAAAATAACAATTTTGTGTGTTTTGTTTTTATAAAACAAGTTTTATTTAGAGCCATATGAACAACTATAAACAATTTTGATCATAATAAAAAAATTTATAGAACGATATGTCTACAAGACTGAAAAATAGAACAACACTTAATTAATAAAACAATTCTTCCCTCATGATTTCAAAAAATTAAAAGTAGTTAAAAAACCATTATGAAGAAGCCCCAATGGATGGTATTATCCACAAACCCTTTTTTTAGATTTCCATATAAAAGAACTTTTTTCGGTTAAGTGAGAATTATCACAAAAAAACCATCCTAATAGATAGTTTATCTTTGAAATATTGAAAAATATATAAAATGAGAATATCAAATACTCAAATCCATCAAAAAAATCTCTAATTTCAAATAAGTGACATGAAAAGTAAATATAGAATGGTTTTTCACGTTGGTTATTTTATAACAGATACAAAAATCAATTTTTTTAAAATTTTGTTTTGATTCTTCCCCTCCATAGTAGGCATGAATAGAAAATAGGACGAAAATATGAAAAAAAAAGAAAACATGTAGAAAAACCGAAAAATAACAAAAAAACACATACAATTAGAAAATTCATGGTTATTATATATACAAAAATATATTAAAATTTAATAAAACATGGGACATGATCCCCCTTAACATCAGTTTTTAGTGGGGACTAAATTTATTCCCATGGATTACATTTATATTGATGTTATGGGTTTGTTATTTTATCGTTTTTTACGATATACTATTATTTGTCATAAAATAAATCACTAAAAATACATATTTTTAATATAATCACACATAGAAAAAATATTTTTTTAATAAATAATTATTCATATTTACATATAAAATATATTTATCAAAATATAATATATATCTAAATAAAAAATAATATCCATTTTATTTAAAATAATATAATATGAATATTTATATACATATATAATGCATTGTGTGTGTGTCTATATGTTTGTGACTGTATTTACAAATTTAGATATATTATCTATATATTCTAACATATGTATATACTTATTAATATATAATATATGTAAATATATAAAAATATTATACTTATACTTATAGAAACACATGTATAATATACATGTGTGTGTGTTGTACATATATATTAATTTATTTATTTAAATTTTATTTATTTATTTATAAACACGCAAAAAAACCTATTTTATATATTTATTTAATATCGGTCTTATAAATATATTTAAAGACCTAGAAATTCCATGGAATTCTTTTTAAATACATGTGAATTTTATGAGTCTGAGAAAATTTCTGGTGCTTGATTCTGACGCCCGGTGTGCCAGGAATCAATTTCTAATATTTTGTTTGGGTACATTTTTATATGTACAAGCGGGATTTTATAACTTTTGGACCCATTCCCGGAATTGAATTCTGAGGGCTACATTGAACTCACACCACTGATATTCACTTAGGAAGACTTTCACCTCGACGACAGGTGGTTGAAAATAAAAGTTAGATTTTAGGGTTTTTAATTTAATCAGATAAAAATAAAGTGTTACTTTATTTTTATTTCTGGTGGCTAAAACCTCCAAGTGGTGGTTATAAGTGGGGGGAACCACACCAAAACCTCCCATGAGAGTTTATGGTGGCGGGTCCCAGTCGTACATAACCTCCCTTGGAAGGATATCCGTGGAGGGGACCACATAAGCTTTTCACCCCCTTTAACTCCCCATAAAGGGGGAGAAAACTCTTCACCTTCCCCATCAATTAATTGAGCCAACTCCAAACATTTAATTAAGTTAGATAGCTCATTTAATAAAAAAACCCACTTGAATTCAATTGAATATTTTGGCCAACAAATTTAATAATGTGTTAGCTTAACCCATTATTTTTGGTTTCCAATTAATTTTGTGGAACATTGAGAGAGGAGTTGGAAATATTTGGGGGAACTAATTCTGCAATGAGGAACGATCATCAACAGTGTCAAAAAAAGAAGGATACGACTGTGAAGAACGCCGTATTTGACTTCGTCGCCTATGAACGTTCATCTTCCAATGACGGATACCCTCTTCCTTTTTCGACATTGATGAATTGATTCCTTCCATTTTTCATCAATGATCATCAATTCGAAGTAGGGGTTTGAGTGGAATTTTCTTCTTTTTCTACGTCGTTAAATTTTTGGAATATGTTATAACAATTGATATCAACATAATATGGTAGATTTGGACCGCATGAAAACGGACCGACCCCCCCCCCTTTGATTGTTTTCATTTATTAATGATAGAGGAAGAACAACTACGATTGGCTTCCGGCCGTCCGTGATGATGCTAGCGGTGAAAATCCGCCAGGTCGCCAAAATAGTGTGGTGTCGTCACGCCGCGTGGAGGAGAAGGGGGCTGTATCTAGGTCGGTCCATATCATAAGGGCGCGGTGTCATCACTCGGAGCAGAGGAGATGCGGGTCACGACCAGGCTGGGACGCGGTGGAGGGGTGTGGTGTCGTCACACCTTGCGGAGAAGCAGATCCACTGCAATGGCGGGCCGTGGTGGAGGAACAAGAGAGGTCGGCGATGGGCCAACTATCGGTGGTGAGGAGTGGGTGGCCGCTCTACCAGCCGGGAGAAGTGGGACTCCTCTAGGTCCCGTGTGAGATGGATCAGCGCCACCCGGTTCCAGTTTATTTCCACCCAAATAGTTCAACCGTTCGGGAGTCAAGGGGGCACATGCCTCCGCCCTTGTCGAAGCTAAGGCGGACCCCCACCGAGCTACCTAGTCGCCAGGCCGATCAGGCTGACTGGGCCGACTGGGCTGCCGGGCGAACCAGGTGGTCGGGCCACATTCCGGCCGGGTCGCCCCCTCGGGTCGGGTCTCCTTCGAGCCGGGACACCGACTCGGGTCGGGCCCCCCTTGGTCTAGACCAACCCCTATAAATGACCACCCCCTCGAGTCGGCCCCCCCTGGGATTGGTCAGACCTGCGGACTAGGTGAGACCCATATACCGGGTCAGACCCTAGTCCGGACCTCGGACGGGTCAGGTCGGTCCAACTCGGCCGGACCTGACCCGGACCCCTCCGACCTGATTACACCTTTTCACTCATAACATGGGAAACGAGTGATTGATCGACGAACCGTCTACGGCGACAGAAATCATGGAGCAAGATAGTTTTTTTGGAATACCCCACTTGAGTTTTGGAAACAGTTGGGGTACGGTCGGGTTGGATTGATCCTAAAATCTAACCGGGCCCCCAGAACGGAAATTCCAATAACCCACATAAATTGTGTCTAATTGAAGCACAGACTGTTGCGTTGAGACCCCTATAATCATTTTTGATAAATCGACATGGTACTACATGAAATTTGGGGAATCGACCTGTATCTCGTGGAGTGGATCCTCCCAGAGAGGAGCGAATAGAGTACGAAGAACTCGTGGCTGGATGATACCTAAAAACTGTTGGTCTTTCGGATTAGAGTGTTTCGACTAGACTAGTGGGAAGCGCCTCTGTGTTACACGGAAGACCCACATTGGGGAGTGCCTCTATGTGACGTGGATGACCCACAATACTCAACAGGAAGAGTACCTCTGCATGTTATGAGGGGGAGAGCCTTTGTGTGATGTGGGAGACCCACAGTGCGGAGCGCCTCGATGTGAGTAGTAAACCCACTGTACTAGACAGGAGGTGTAACATAGTAGTCCATCATAGTGGGAAGTTCCTTTGTGTTACCCGGGAGGGCCACAATACTCTATTGAGGATTTTTACACCAACAACCAAGGATTCCACAGTTTTACTGGGAGTGTTACATGTTACCACCCCAAGAATGAAATCCTGGGTTTGAGCTAAATCAATGACTTTTGTATTTTTCTCATTATTGATATGGGTTACTCGATAATTCAAGTATATATGTATGGGAATATACCAAAGTAATGTTTAACCCTTTATTTCATAATTTTTGGTTTATCCTTGTTGGATTTGGTGAAACCTTGAGGGTCATGGGGTCCCTTTTGAGTGTCTTTATACTCACCCATACACGGGCTATGCACGCCTATCATTGTGTTGGTTATAGATGTCTCACAACGCTGACTATGGTAGAGAGTAGCAGGACTGGATGGTACATGGAGGTTGAACACTCTGTTTGACAGTACACGGAGAGGAAAGACATATGTGGAGTGTTGAGGAGGCCATCTGTACCTACCCTTTCGGTAGGAACCCCAAAAGATGACCTAATATCTTCTTTAAATTTCATCAGTTGTTCTTGCATTCCAGTTTTACATGTACATTCCTATTGGTCTTGTATTTTTGTCCCCTTTTACTTTCCATCACTTTTTTCTTACATTTTTACCTAATTTTTTGCTTCTAGTTGCGTACTCTGATGTGTTTTTTTACATTTATAAAGGCAATGATTTCCCTATTTTGGGATTCATACATTAGGTTCTAGTCACCATCCCCTGGCCTATGTAACGTAGTTTGGGGTTGTCATGATAAGGGTCCCTGGGGATGGTTCATGACAAATTGGTACCAGAGGAGTCAGTTCTGCAATAGAACTTATGACTTTGACCTTTCTATTCTATAAATCAATATTGTTAAGGGTATTATGTCTGGTTTTCAGTTCAGGGAGTCCAATACTGGTGTGGGCGACCGATGTATCCAACCACTAGGACACTGACTTCTGATTTCTGACTCACTGCACAGAAAAACTGATTGCATGTGTGTTTTCTAAAATTTTCATATTTAAACTCAACCAGGTCAGCTCACTAGGTATAATCATTATATTGTGTCACATATTTCTCTTTCATGAGGCCTCCCCACAGAGCCCTTATAGTAGTACGCAATGATAGCCCACTGAGTGGCGAGGTCTCAGTACAGGTCCTTATTCTAGTTGAGGCACCATAGGAGGAACTAGCGGTACAACTTTCTATTGCTCCACTGATTCCACCAGCCCCAGCAGCAGAAAATGCACGCCGCTTGAGGGTGTTTTATGAGTTCCAATGCTAGAGCCACCCAGGTTCAAGGGAGAGACAGACCCAAATGCATCTTATGATTGGCTGGAGGCTTTGGTGAGATTCGTTAGGATACTAGGGACACCAGCATAATACATGGTAATCGTTTCCTCGAGTCTCTTTCAGGCAGAAGTAGGCAGATGGTGGTGCCTGATGCTCGAGGACCAAGATGAGGCGACACTTCTCTGGACAGATTTTGAGTTCCTGTTATGGGCAGAGATTGTCCCAGCCACCATTCGTGTGATGCGGATACCGACTCTACTACATCTACACCAGTGTAGCATGACTGTAGCTCAGTACTCAGTGAGGTTCAGCAACCTCTCATGCCACTCCACATATATGTTATGAGACCCATTATTTAGGGCTCGATCCTTCGATCTGTAACTCATGCGGGAGATCAGAGCCTCGAGGATCTCACATAGCATCCCGACGCATGCAAGGGTGTTGGAGTGAGCCCTAGAAGTGTAGAGTTTCCTTGGTGAGCAGTCTCCAGTAGCGAGAACCACTGATAGTCGACATGTAGTGGAGTCTTCTTCTGTTGGGAGTAGACATGTGACACAGAGGGCCTAGAGGACCAAACCCACGGGTGGAAGACTGCATGACTCTGGATCAATTGTTCGGGAAACCCGGCATAGTAACATATATACCAGGAGTAGATCGAGTTTCTCATGTAGCATGCAGGGTCACATGGCTCGTGACTGTCGGAATCTTCATTCATACGATCAGCAGATAGTTGAGGGACCTCCCAGGCAGAGGTAGAGGTTCGATTGAGGCGGTCCACAGGGAGAAGGCAGACATGGAATAACAAATTGTCGTGTAGCTAGTGGTGGACGATGCTTCAAGGTGCTACCGCCACCACCACCAGGATATCCACCCCGACTACTAGAAGATGGTGGGCAGGGGAGATCTCAGCTTCAGGCAGTTGAGGAAAATGACCATGGTGCTCTAGAGATGATTTGAGGTATGATCTGTGTCTACTCTACCTTAGATGAAGTTCTTATAGACACAGGTTCTAGTCACTCTTTCATTTGCACTGCCATCGTTCAGAGCTCAGATATTCCGACGGAGTCATTGGTTCAATACTTATGGCTAGAGACTCCTACGGGAGTAGACTCGATGATTACCTACTAGTACCGGCAGTGTGAGCATACGCTAGGAGGAGAGCGATTTGTCTAGGATCTCCTTTTAGCGGCATCAATGCCTTACGAAATCATCTTGGGGATCGACTGTTTATCTATAGTCCATGCCACGATCAACTGTATTAGGTGAACAGTGTGATGTGTCCATACATATTGCACCCGGTTCACCATCACCGGCGAGAAGGGATCCTTTGCAGCACATGAATGACATACATAGAGGAGGGTGCACCTGATCACTGACCAGTTGGCTTGCCTTACCCTCAGAGCAGTTGATGTGAATAGTCTGACATACCGTGTAGTGGTGGACCAGTACATGAATGTTTTACCAGATGATGTTACATGACTACATCCTTGCATAGTGGTGGACTTATACATTGATTTATACCCTGAGACGACACTGATATCTACACCAGCATATCAGATGTCTCCCACTAAGATTCATGAGCTACAAGTACAGCTTGAGGACTTACAGGTAAAGTGATTCATCTGCCCCAGTGTTTCTCCCTGGGCTTCCCCGATTCTGTTCTCCAAGAAGGCAGATTGGATCTTGTGGCTTTGTGTCAACTACCATAACCTGAAACAGGTGACTGGGAAAAACACGCAACTACTCTCGAGTATTGATAGCCACTTTGATCAACTGACGGGAGATTAGTGGTTCTCGAAGTTAGACCTCAGATCGGGCTATCACCATCTCAGCGATTGAGATGATGATGTGTAGAAGACGGCTTTCAGGTGTCAATATGGACATTAAGAGTTCTTGGTTATACCCTTTAGCATACCCAACACTCCCGGAGTGTTCATGTGTCTCGTGAACAGGATCATCCAGCCTTACCTTGATTGATTTTTCATATTCATCATCGATGACATTCTGATCTACTCCAGTACGGGGGAGGAGCATGCCTACCATTTTTAGGTGGTACTTGACACACTCCGAGAGCACTGGCTTTATGGTAAGCTCTTTAAGTTCCATTTTTAGATTCAAGAGGTTAACTTCTTAGGACATGTCATCTCGGAGGATGGAGTTGCAGTGGATCCAGTGATGATTGAAATGGTAGTTTCTTAGGAGCTACCTAGGAGTGTGATGGAGGTGCGGAGTTTCTTGGTCTTTATTGGATACTATCGAATATTCATTCCATACTTCTCCAGAGTTGCAGAACCACTATCAGCCCTGACAATGAATGTGAAACCCTTCGTGTGGTCATAGAGATTCTATAAGATCTTTTAGGAACTGAGACAGAGGCTGACTAGTGCCCCCATCTTAAGACTTCAAAAGGATGGTGTAGGGTATGTATTTTACTACAATTCATCAGGGACAGGACATAGGTGTGTCCTGATGTAGGAGTAAGCAGTGATCATATATGGTTCTTATCATCTGTGAAAACATGAGAAGAACTACACTACACATGGCCTGGAGTTAGCAATAGTGGTATTAGCCTTGATGATGTGGTGACACTTTCTGATGGCATAACGTTTTACCGTATACTATGATCAAAAGAGTATCAGGTATGTCTTCTCTCAGAAGTACGTGAACCCAAGACATCGACGATGGATTGAGTTCCTCCAAGACTATGACTTAGGGATAATATATACACCAGGGAAGGGGAAAATTGTAAGAGATGCTCTCACCAAGAGGACTGGTATACAGCTGCTAGGCCAGGAGACATTGCTATTGGCTTATTTATAGATATCCTTTGTGGATAGAGATGGAGAAATATTCCTTCAGTCTCTTACAATCTCCCATCCACTACATCATCGAGTCAGGGAGGTGAAACATAGGGACACTGACTGTGAGACATGACGTGCTTAGATATCCACATGGTCGACACATTGATGGATTTTATAAAGGTGGGGATCACATCATCCTCTTCAGATGACGTACCATGGTACCAATATCACATCATGAGGAAGTGTTGAGTGATTTCCAGAATAACCCTCTAGAAATACATCCGGTCGTGGTGAAGATGTACCAGGACCTTCGACGATAGCACTGGTGGAAATGTATGAAGAAGTAAGTAGCAGAGTTTGACTCACGATGCCTCATTTGTCAGTAAGTGAAGCTAAGCACCATGTTCCAGCATGGTTCGTTCATTTTTTAGAGTTCCTAGAGTGGAAGGGGGTTCCGATATCCATGGATTTCATGACGAGTCTTCCACATACATCGGGGAGTCATGATTCGACATGGGTGATCACTGATGGACTCACCATGTCGTCCCACATCCTACCAATCATAGAGTAGGTCTCATTATAGAGCATGTGATACCTGTATGTGTGGGATATTGTGAGTTTACATGGATTACCATATTCTATTCTCTCTGATAGTGATGCACGGTTTACTTCCTGAATATGGAAGGGGTTGAAGGAAGCTTTCGTGACCTAGATTAATTTGAGCACCGCCTTCCATCCTCAGATGGATGGTCAGACTGAGCAGACCATTCAGAACCTCTAGTAAATTCTTTGTCTGTTTGTCCTTGAATTCAGTCATAGCTTGGAGGACCACTTACCTTTGTTGGAGTTCGCCTACAAAAACAGCTATCAGTCCACCATCGGTATGTCACCTTTTGAGGCCTTATACAAGATACCTTTTAGATCACCTTTTTGCTGGATAGACCCTGGGGAGTTAGCACTAGTGGGACCAGAGATATTGTGAGTTACCATCGAGATGGTGTAGATCATCCAGGAGCGGATGAAGACTGCACAGAGCAGGTAGAATTCATATGATGACATGAGACGAAGGCCTCTAGAGTTCGTGGATGGCGACCACATTTTTCTACCGGTCTAACCTCAATGAGGTCTACACAGTTTTTACAAGGTGGAAAGTTATCTCCTCGATTCATCATACCTTTCTATGTCCTCAGCAGAGTAGGTGATGTGGATAACTACATAGCTCTTCTACCTCAGATGCACTGGGTGCCCGACGTCTTCCACGTATCACAACTGAGATGATACGTGCACGACCCAACCCAAATCATCAACCACGGGGAGCTGGACATCGATGACGAGGAATATTTTATAGAAGTTGTAGTGGAGATTGAGGATTGACAGGAAAGGGTCATATGTGGATGGGAGATACCTCTAGTGCGCGTTCGCAGGTAGCATAAGAACCTCCAGGATAGCACATGAGAGCGGGTGGATCAAATGAATGCTCAGTACACCAATTTTTTTACTTAGTTTGAGTTTTAGCTAATAGGGACGTAAAGCCCTAAGGTGGGTATAATATAATTTCCCGGAAATTCTTTGGATTTATTTTAAATACGTTGAAATTTAAGAGTTCGTCAAAATTTACAGTGCTTAAATCTGAGGCCCAGTGTGCCCAGAATCAATTATTGATGTTTTGTTCGTGTATGTTAAGCAAATGTACAAGCGGGATTTAAAAACTTTTGAACCGGTATCTAGAATTGAAATCTTAGGGAATCATTTAACTCACAGCACTGATATTCTCTTAAGAAGTCTTTCACCTCGACGATAGATGGTCGAAAATGGAAGGTAGATTTTTTGGTATTTAATTAAATTAAATAAATATAAAGTGTTACTTTATTTTTATTTCTGCTGGTTAAAACCTCCAAGAGGTGGTTAGAGGTGGGATCCACTACACCAAAACCACCCATGGGAGGTTATGGTGGTGGGGCCCACCAGTACATATCCACCCATGGAGGGATATACTTAGTGGGGACACCATCGTATTTTCACCCCCTTTAACTCCCCATAAAGGGGGAGAAATCACATCACATTCCCCACATATTAATTGCGCCAACTCCACCCATTTAATTAAGTGAGATAACTCATTTAATTAAAACACCCATTTGAATTGTTTTGAATATTTTTTCCAACAAATTCAATAATATGTTAGTTTAACCCATTATTTTAGGTTCGCAACTAATATGGTGGAACTTTGAGAGAGGGGTTGGAAGGATTTTAGGGAACTAATTCTCCAATGAGGAATGATCTTTAACCGTGTCAAAAAAAAGGAGAGGGATGTGAAGAATGTCATCTTCAACTACATCACCTCCAAATGTTCATCGACCAACGATGGATACACTCTTCCTTTTCTAACATTGATGATTTCAAACCCACCATTCTTAGTCAATGATCATCGATTAAAGGTAGAGGATTGAGATAAATTTTTATCTTGTTCTATGATTTTTTATTTTTGGAATATGTTATAACGATTGATATCAACATAACATGGAAGGATCAGACTGCAGGAACAAAACCTGACCCATCTCCTTTGATTTTTCTAATTTATTGACAATGGAGGAGGAACACCGATAGTCTGTGTCGGGCTGGTCATGAAGAAACTAGTGGTGCAAGGCCTCCTGGTCACCGGGAGAGAGTGGATTCAACGCACTGCATGAAGGAGAAGGGGGTCGTGGCCAGCTAGGTCCACGGCGGAAGGGCATCATGCCATAGCACAATTTAGAGGATAAGGGGGATGCGGCAGAGGAACAGGATCAGCTGGCGACGGGCTGGCTACCATCGGTGCGGATTAGATGGCCTCTAGCCCAATCGCGAGAAGAGGGACCCCAATGGGTCCCGCATGAGCTAGACGAGCGGAACCTAGCGCTATTTTGGTTCTACCCAAACTGTTTAACCGTTCAGGATTCCAGAGGGTGGGAACCTCCCTCCTTGCCATGGCTATGGTGGACCCCCACTGGGTCACCGAGTCTCCAGGACAACTGAGCTGTCGGGCCGCCATGCCAATCGGGCCTCAGGGTTGCCATCGAGTCAGGCCGCCCCCTCGGGCCTGGCCGCCATCGTGCTGGGCCGCCACCTCGGGTCGGGCCACCCCCACCGCCCGGGCCCCCGCATCGGGTTGACCCACCCCCTTGGGATGGGGAAGACCCGCAGACCAGGTCAGACCCATGTACCAGGTTAGACCCCAATCCGGACCCGGGTCGGGTCGGGTATGTCCAATTGGGCCGGACCGGACCCGGACAGGTCCGAACAAATTAAACCTTATCGCCCATAACATGGGATATGGGTTTCCGATCAACGAATCATATGTGGCGACGGAAATCTTGGAGTGAGACGGTTCTTTTGGCATTCCCCACTTTTTTTTTGGACACATTTGGGGTACGATTGTGTTGGATTGAACCAAAAATCCAACTAGGCCACCGAAATGGAAAAATGCCAATAAATCACAGACCGGACATCTGATTGATGCACCGTCTATTTCTTTGATAACCCTATGACGTGAAGGTACTTTTTGATACATAAAAATGGGTCTATGCGACAGTTAGAGAATAGACCTATAGATCGTGGATCAGATCCTCCCGAAGATGAGCAGGCAGAGTACGAAGACATAGGAGCTGGCTAAGACATGCCGACTTGTGACCTTTTGACTCGGATTGTTTTGAATAGCCTAGGGGGAAGCACCATTGTGTGATGCAGGAGACCCAGAGTGGGGATAACCTTTGTGTGGCATAGAAGGCCCTCAGTAATAGACATGAGATGTACCTTAGCAGGATATGAGGGGGAGCGCCACTGTGTAACGCGAGAGACCCATAGTGGGGAGCACCTCTGTGTGAAGCATTATACCCATGGCACTCGACATGAAGAGTAGCACATCAGTCTAGGATAGTGGGAGGTACCTATATGTGACACGGTACACCCAAAATACTCTATTGAGAAGGTGTACACCACCAGTTGAGGTTTTGATAGGTTTACTTGGAGTGTTACATGTTACCACCATAAGAATGAAATCCTGGTTTTAAGATAAGTCAATGAATTTTGTATTTTCTTCATGATTGATATGGGTTAATTGATAACATAGGAATATGTATGTACATATACCTATGTAATGGTTTACCATTGATTTCATACTTTTTGGTTTATCCTTGTTGGATTTAGTGATACCTTGAGGGTCTCAAGGTCCCTTTCGAGTATCATAATACTCACCCCTACATGGACTATGCATGCACCTCATTGTGTTGGTTGCAGATGACAGACAGCCCTGACTAAGGTAGAGAGTAGCAGGACTGGATTGTACCCAGAGGTAGACCACTTGGTGTGAAAGTACACAGCGCAGACAGATGGACATGGAGTGCTGAGGAGGACATCGGTACCAAAACATCAGGTAGGAACCACAGAGGATGACCTAGCAGCTGCTTTACATTTCTTCAGTTGTACATGCTTTCCAGTTGTACTTATACATTCTTGTTGGGATTGTATTTCTGGACCCTTTTACTTTCCATCACTTCTTTTGAATACAGTTTCACCTAGTGTTTTGCTTCCATTTGTGTACTCTTATGTGTTTGTTTACAATTATAAATGAAAATTCTTCCCTCTTTTGAGATTTACACCTTCGGTGCTAGTCGCCAGCCCTTGGCCAATGGAAGGCGGTCTTGGGGTAGTCACGATACGGGCCCCATGGGACGGGTCGTGAAAATATATATTAATATACGAATCATATACCGATAAAAAATATCACTAAATATATATAAATAAATAGATATTAATATATATTAATATAATAATAAATATATAAATATACATATATATAACTATATATGTATAAATATATATATATATATTCGAATAATCATTTATATTTTTATATAATTATATATTTATATAGAGCTAATTTTATGTTTTCAAATATTGTCATTCTCCTACCACTACTATTTTATGAATTTTTACCTGAAATGAATGTCAAAAAAGTATTAGATAGTGATGAATGTAACTGAATCAGATTAAATCAATCACATTTATAGATTGAGGTTATTCATAAAGTTTATTTATTTTATCTCACACTTCTCATTGGGATTATAAAGCCATACAAATAAATTCAAATGAAAAAGATTATATTTTTAGAATCATTATTTCATGAGATTTCGATGGATATTTTTTTTTTTTAATTAATGTTTGGAAGAGAATCTAAAGAGAGGTTTTATCATTATTTTTTATTAAAATTTTACACACATCAAATAGTGAATACTATAATTTAAAATAATATATCATTATTTATAGTAAAATAAGAAGATGTGTTTTATTTTTTTTTGATCGTATCACAGAACAAGTGTTTTATGTTCACATAAATCATATATCCATTGATTACATTAAATAAAATCATTATGAAATTTATTTTATATATTTAAATATTTAATATAGACTATGTATAATTTTTAGGAAACACAGAACATATAATATAATATATATATCAAACCATTTATTGATTCATAAAAAATAATAAAAATAAAAAATTATTTAAAAAAATATCATTAAAAAAATAATTTTTTTGAATTTTTTTTAAAAATATGTTGTATTCAATGATGTATAGAAAACTATATAATATTTTGATCATAATTAAAAAATATATAGAAATATATATTTTAGAAAAAATGAAAAATATTACGACACTTAATTCATAAAATAATTATTCCTCATCATTTTAATAAATGAAATGTGTTTTGAAAAACCATTATAAAGAAATACCTATGGAATGCATTATACACAAACTATTTTTTTTTGAATTTCCAAATAAAAGAACATTTTTGGGTGTAGTGAGAATAATAAAAAACCACATCCAAATAGAAATCCAAAACAATTAAAGAAATAAAATATAAAATTAAAATATGAATGACTCTAATCCTTCAAAAACATCCCTAATTTCAAATAACAAACTTTAAAAAAATGGTTCTTCTCATTAGTTGTCTGATAACCGATTTTAAAATCCATTTTTTAATGATTTTATTTTAATTCCTACTCTATATATTAGATATGAATAGAAACGAGGAAGAAAATATAAAAAATAAATTTTAAATCATCTGTAATAACAAGAAAAAGAACCAAAATAATACAAATAATATTAGAACATTCATGTTTAAAATATATAAAAAATGCATTTAATTCCAATAAAACATGCACAATGAATCTCCCAATTAATTTTTAACTATTTCAACTCCTATGAAATATAATTGAGAGGATCATCAAAATGATAAAAATTAAAATCAAATCATTTAAAATGTATTCTGAATAAAATGAATGAAATATTAAGGAAAAGATTATAATGAAATCTATCCTAATGGAACTTTTCAATTGTACCAGTTGAAATTATTTCTTATGTAAATAGTAGAACATATTATACATATTACTGTAAGCCTTATTTTTTATCTAAATTTTCATTAAATGATTTTTTCAATTCAAAAAAACATTTTTAATCAATATATCTAAAATTTAGAAATTTTAAATGAACGGACACCTATTCTATAACATATATGTTCTTGGTGCACTTATTTCTTATCATATCTCTAAAAAATTACCATTACCTGTTTGATAATAACATAAATAAAATAAATTTTAGTGTTATTATAATATACACAAGTATTAAAGAATTAAAAATTATTTTTACAATACGTTCATAAAATTTTCTCAGAATTCACCATTGATAGAACATAGCTAGTAAATTTCATTCTCCCTTGAAAAAAAACAAAAATAAAATGGCCATTGATATAAAAGAAAATTTGAATTTGAATTTTTATTATGATAAGGGATATATAGAACTTTTTGAGATATCAATTTAATACTCTTGAATATAATGAAACATCTGGTACTGAATAATTTCTTTCTTTTGAAATAAATGTTCCATATAAACTATTCTATCTACATCAATCATTTTCCTCACTATATGTTAAATATAAAATGGGTCAATAAATACATATACTTCTACTACTTCATGATATTTAAAAATTTTATAATGACACCAAATAAAAAACAAACAGAAGAATAAAATTTCAAAAAATTAAATGTATAATAGTACTTGTGATAAGAATTTCCAGGAAAAAACTTGCATCATATTGATTCCCCAAAAATATATAATTGAATGTTATATCATAACATTTTCCTAATGTTCCATAATCATTGTATGCCCATAAAATCTATCATTAATTAGATTTTCATATACATCCAAAATCAAATTTCAATATGTGAACAATCTATCAAGACTTGTAGAATTTATATCTGAAGTAATACAACAATTAATTTTTAATTAATAATATAATATTTAATTACATTTAATGTATAACTATTAATATTAGAAAAATATAGATAAATTTAAAATTTACAAATTATTTAATTAAATGATGAAATAAGAGAAAAAATATACACATAGCTCTATGTTAATATGTCAAACAAGTCTAGATTGATAAACTAAAAAGTTGTCATTATTTTGAACAATTGTTATCACCTCATCTATATGTAATGGTATTCATGTTGATATATCTATAATATTGTATATAGTGACATTATGATTCTTCTAATATATATATTGATAATTAATGGTATAACCAATATATAATATCATCCCATATAAAATAATATGATGTTGGGGATCATCGAAATATAACTCAAAACTACTAGTAAGTTGTGAAGGAATAGTGTTAGAGTGTGATAGGATGATGTGTGGTCAACAGGTTGAGGTGGAGGAGTGGGGGCTATTATAGAAGGGTGATGAGATGGATCAACAGTCTGAAATTGACCATTCATGTTTTCAAACATCTATTGTATCAATGCTCTAATCATGTCCTCCATTATCCCATGAATATATTGAACATCACCTTCCAAATAATATATTTTTTAAACATCCTCTATTGTAGAATCGTTAGAACATGGAAACCCTTTCATCATAGATTGACTATTCGGGTATCCTTAGACATGACCTAAGTGTTTCGGATTTCCCAATGCTGTAGATAAAATATCCCTCCTACCCTTAGCTATAAAGATAGCTATTTTTATCTTCTCCTCAAAATAATCATTTATAAAATATTTGAAAAAATACATAATGAAAGATATATATAAAAATTTTATATAACATAAATAAATAAAAAACACAAACATATTAAAATATTCTCAGGTAAAACCCTCGAATCATCTATACTATATTTTCCTTTGTTATACATCTGAGACCTCTTCTATTTTTCATGTCTAGCATGGGAGAAGGAGGGTAAAAATCTATAGAACTTGATAACTCAACACTCAGTAGTTTATAATTTTCATCCATTGTTTTTTGTTCCATAATATATACCCTCCTCAAGATAATGTATGGGGGTATACATATCTAGACTAGTTCTCTAGATGATATCTCCAACATTAAAACAAATTAGGAATAAATAAGTCATTTATAATATAATTAATATTAAAAATCATCCAAATGAAACATTTCACATACCAAAAAATGCTTTTTGTCTTCTACATTCCACAAATTTCATAAGTGTATCTTCATCTATGAATTGATATATATCACATGGATTATAATGTTGTTTATGACCAAAAATAAAATATAATCTGAGAATTAATTTGAAATCCATCTATCATCATGTATCAAATTATACAAATTCCATATTCACTCCTCTATTATCAGGTATAACATATTTAGACTAATAAAAATAGTGGAAAACAAGATTTACTTTAAAAATTCCAAGATATGTATAATAATAACAAATGAATTTTCCAAAATGGTCTCACAAAATTGATATATTGTAAATTTAACAAAAATCCCCGAATCCAAAATTAAAATACATAGTTTTGTTTTAGCATGCACTACAACAAAATTTATGAATTTTTTTATTTTTTGACCTCTTGAAATATCATTATAATCAAATCGAGTAGATATTCTCTAGTCTTATCAATGGAAAAATAAAAATTTCGGTAAATTTGTGTTGTCACATTTATCAACCCTCAAACTCGTATTTTCCCCAATATAATTAGATGTCTCTTGTAAAAAATGATGACGCTTGTCCATAAAAGAACGTGTACATTCCTCCTTGGAGGTATGATTACAATCTTCTATATAAGTATCTGGTGAATCAAATTATTTAGCATTCATTATCAAACAAATCAAAGTAACAAAATTTTTGTGCACAATTCTAAAAAACCAACACTTACATACTAATATAAATAAATAATGAAAAATTATCAAACAAAAAAGTAAACTAAACTCAACATAGCATATTTTTATACATATTTTTTATAATTTATAAAAATAAAAAAAACGTTAATGATATATGAAAATACATATATATGAATTAAAACATAAAAAAAATTGATAGCTGAGGTATATGAAGATAATAATACTTTATTTGAGCGTAATAGATCTATATTCAAAATAATAATTATGAGGGTGATGAAACAAGAGGGTTTTTGAAGCTGGTAATGCAAGATTTGATTCCATGAGATCAAAAAAATAGATTTTTTGGGAATTTGTGCCATTGAACCCCTGATAGAGAGGATCAGTTTGTTATGATTAAATTTGGAAACAACTAGGATAGATGAGTGATGATGAGTTTTGAACAAACATAGGGATGTATGAATATGGAAATCTCAGATTGGAGTCCACCATATCAAAGAATCAAGGATTAGGGCATATATGTGAGAGAAACATGTCTTCATTCATGAGATTGAATAGCACTGAAATCATTCAACCTGATAATTAATTAAAAATTAAATGGTATGTAAATTATTTTATATAAAAACTAATTTTATAATGTTTTCAAAATTTCATCCTCAACTTTTTATTATCTAACTGATGTGAAAATTTTAATTTATCATTCGTGTTATTAATAACTTATGTGAAAATGTTTGGAATTTTTCTTCTTCATGTCATTTATTATATAACCAACATGATAATGAAATATTCCCACATTTTTCATATCAGTTATAAAATAACTAATGTGATAAATAATCATACATGCAATTTTCACCCTTTTTATATAATAACCGACATGATAATGTAAAATACATGTCTTTTTCGTTATAGTTATAAATAACCTACATGAAAATGATGATAAGGTAAATATTTTTTATAATAATTGAATATATAGATTGTATTCAATCATAAATGATGTGAATTCAATAACTGTGAGGTATTTATCAAGGGATATAATGTCTTAATCCTTTACCAGAATAGTGACATAATTATTTTATATAATCCATTTCCTTAAAGACCATTGAGTCCTTGAGTGAATAATTATATCAAAAAATTAATACCTACTTGTTATGAAAAATAAATCTTTGTATTCTTGGATTTTATAAATTTATATATAAAATAATAACCAATCATTTCAAAGATACCTTTGATTGTATTTGAGATTTTAGTGGGGTAAGAAAATATTTATGAGCATATTATTGTAAACTATTTCCCATTAATGTTATCACTCTTGTATCTAATTATAAACCCCACACTAATGATGGACCCTCTATTGACTCCTGGTAAAGTTTACTATTTTTACATATTGTTTCAATGTGGAAAATGATTTTTCTGTTGATCTCATTTTAATTGGGTTGGGTATGTTTGAATAGTCTTTCTAGTTCGATACTCTATTGTAACTTGAAATTTTCTCATGTCAATAGGACATTTCTTCCATTACTGAATTTTTAACATAGATATTCTTTAACCTAGAGTTCATCTTCATATTATAGTGAAAATTGAAAATCTTTATCTACTCATGTGTCATCCTCAGTGACGAAATCGATATTTAATACGTTGAATTCATCAAATTATTCACAGGTTTATAGGCATATAACCCAAAAATGATTCTATTATATAGTTGATCCCAATAGTTTCAACCCTATATTATTTATTTTTTTAAGATCCTCATTCAGATCATCAAATTTCTTCTTGAGATCCAACACATGTATTTAATATTACTCTATTTTTTAGGAGTGTGGATTTAAACTACACATAATCAACCTCTTTCGTGATTAAGAGGCAAGATCAATAGAAATTGGGGGGAACCCCATCCAATAGAATTGACCCTACTGAACCTGTAATATGATTCATCTCATTATACATAGGTCAATCTCCATATCTACTTACACGAGAACTAGAGTCATCAACACTTATTTTTCTCATCTTCAACACAACCATATAGAAGGGAGACCATGAAAACAAAAAATTTGTACTATACTACCTAAATCATTCCCATTCGTATGGGGGGCGTAATAGGTCAATATTTCTAGTTGAGAACATTATTATCTCATCGATCATTTTATAATTATAATTGGAGGCTAAAACCACAAAAAAATGTTATTTTTAGATTCAATCATAGAATATTTATTTTATTTTGTATACATTATTAACTTATCAATAGTATGAATGAATTCTATGTAATATTAAAAAAATTATTCTCTTAATTTTCACATTATACATCATTTGAATTCCATTAAATAAATAATACCTAATTTAATTATACATCAATCATAAATAACTTATTTTAATACTTTTATATTTATATATTTTTTATTACATGGCTAAATCTAGAAAATATTATTAAAATAAATACTTTTTCTTATTACAAACTAAATCATTGTATTTATTGGACTATATTTTTAAAAAAATTAATTACACAAAAAATATTGAAACAAAACTATTTAATATAAAATAATCACACGACAATGTAAATCACTAAATCATTATTAAAATATTATTATGATTTATTATATATAAATTTACTATAACCATATGATTTATGTTTTATTTATTCCTAATTAATAGTTGTATTTGGTTTCAGTTATGTAATGGTTTAATGCTAAAAAAACATTGTGAAAAGATTATCATAAGTGATTTAATGGAGTAAATTTCAACAGGTTTTTATGTGACTTAATTATTTATTGTGAGTCTTATTTTTAATCTACATGAATATATTCATCATGAGGAGGTTATCCAAAACAATGAAAAATATATTATTATTAAATGTGGTTCTAGAAGAATAATGAAATATAATATATAAGAGATTAATATGGAGATTCAAGGATCAAGAATGGTTAAAAACGAATATAGTAATGAAGGAATTTAGTATTTTTATACATAGTAGATAAATTACGATAGGATTGAATCCATAATGGAGTAATATAAAAGATTTTATGATTGTTTTTAGATTTATGATCCATTATATTTTTTAATAACTAATACAATTATTTAGAAACCTTCAGTCTAGTATATTTTTGAATTGGTAGAGGTTTTAGAATATTTGGAAGTGTGTGGAAAGGTGTGAAGCTATATTTTTAAATGTATAAAAAAATAATGAAACAATTATTACATTTAACATTTAATTTTATAATGTTTTTTCTATAGATAAAGTGATGAATATTACATCCTAAAAAGATAATATTATATCATGAATGTTGTTTCATATGGTTCATAAATGTTAAAGACATGTTCACTTGTGAATAGAAAATTACACCAGTAATAGTGGAAAATACATTCTAATTGTGTTGGATACTAAATACATTTTTATCAAATATTTATTGTGATCACCTAGGATAAAGTGTATTCAAAAGGAAAAGGAATCATGCTAAAATTAATTTATTTTTAACTATGATACTGGGGACTTGTGATTGTAATCTAATAATGGTGTTTTTTTGTTATTATATAATATTGATGATAATGAAAAATTACCAACTTTTTCATTTTTGTTATACAATGAACGATTTGAGAAGGAAACATACATGGAATTTTCACATCATTAATATAATAACTGACATGATAATGTAAAATACATGGATTTTTCATTACAATTGTAAATAACTATCATGAAAAGGTCAATAAGGCAATTATTTTTTCTACTAAGTGAATATGTATATTCAATTCATTAAAAAATTATGTGAAATAAAAAACTATTAGTTATTTATCAAGGGGTAAAATGTCTTAATCCAATACCAGAATTGTAACATTAATATATGATTTAAACAATTTCATTTATCACTATTGAGCCTTTGAGGGAAACATTATCTAAAAAATTTAATAGCTTCATATTGTGACTAATAAATATTATTATTATTTTATTTTTTATATTTATATATGGAGTCCGTTCCAAACTTTTCAAAGATACATTTCTTAGTATTAGAGTTGTTAGTTGGGTAAAACATATACATATGAGCCTATTCGTGTAATCGATTCCCCGTAAACATTATCACCCTCGTATCCAGTAATAAACACCACCCTAATGATGGATCCCCCAATTAATACTTGGAAATATTTTAGTTCTACATATTGGTTCAATGGGGAAAATGATTTTTCTGTTGATTTCATATTCATTGGGCTGGGTAAATTAAAACAGTCCTTATGGTTCTCTTCTCTATAGTCACATGACATTTTCATAGGTCAGTAATTTTTTTTAAATTACTCAATAATTAACATAGATATTCATTAACCTGGAGTTCATCTTCATATTATAGATAAAATTGAAAATCTCTATCTACTCATGTCTCATCCAAAGTGAAGAAATCAGTATCCAATACATCGAATTCATCCAATTATACACATTTCACAAACCATATAGCCAAAACATGTTTTTATTATATACTATATCCTAATAATTTCCACCCCATGTAATCTATTTTTTGATGTTCCTTATTTATTCCTTCAAATTTCTATTTTATCTCCAACACATGGATTTAAATTTTATCTTTTTTTCAGGAGAGCGGTTTTAAACTACCCATAATCTTTCACTTTACGGATTAAGTGGAATGTGTATTTATAATTGGGGGGAACCCCATCCTCAAGGATTTTCACTTTTGGTAATGTAATATGCTTCATCTCATGATTCATATGTCAATCCTTATAGTTAATTACAAGAGAACTAGAGTTCTTAGCACTTTTTCTGCTCATCTTCAACACATCCACATATGAGAAAGACCCTAAAAACCAAAAAGATGAACTATACTACATTAATCATTCTCATTGGTGCATGGAAACATAATAGGTTCATAATTTTAATTGATGACTTTATTATCTCATCTATCAGTTTATAATTATAATTGGAGGATGAAACAAAAAAAACATGTTAAGTAGGGATTCACTCATTGCATATTTATTTTTATTTGTTTACATTATTCACATACTCATTAATATGAATGATAGCTATGGAATATTAAAAAACATTACTCTCATAATTTTAAAATTATACTTCATTTGTATTCCATTAAATTAAATACACCAAATTTAATTACACATCAATCATAAATATCTAATTCTTAGACTTTTAAATTTATATATTGTGTATTAAATTCCTAAATTTAGTTAATATTATTAATCAAAACATGTTTTGTTAGTATTAAATAAACCATAGTGTATTTTTTGGTTTTTATTATAAGAAAAATCAAATTACTCAAATAATATAGAATCAAAACTGTTTAATATAAATGAAAGATACAACAACGTAAATCACTCAATAATTATAAAATGATTGTTATGAATTATTGTATATAAATTTCCTATAATAATATGTTTTTTATTTTATTCCCTATTAATAGTTGATTTTTGGTTACATCTAACAAAAGGTATTATGTTAGGAAAACATTGTGAAATATGATGAAATGTGATTTAAAGGAGAATATTTTATCATGATGTTATGTTATTTAACTTTTGTGTTTGAGTATTATTATTAATCTAGAAGAATATTTTAATTATGAGGTGGATATCAAATATAAAGAAAAATATATTATTATTCAATGTGGTGCAATAAGAATTATGAAATATAATTTATAAGAGCTTAATAAGGAGACTTATGGATCAAGGATGTTTAAATATGAATATTGTTATGAAGGAATTTAGTTTTTTGTAACATAGTAGATAAATTATGATATTATTGAATCCACAATGGAAGAACAAAAAAGAGAATATATTGTTTTTCAATTTATGATATATAATGTTTTTTGATATATGATATAAGAATTTTGAAATGTTTATTCTAATATATTTTTGAATTTTGTGATTTTTTTGAATATTTTGTAGTGTGTGGAGAAGTGTGAAGTAGTTTTTTTAAAAGATTAAAAAAATATTGAAACAATTATTACAGTAAACATTTATTTTTAAATAACTATTTCTCTAGATAATGTGTTAAATATTAAATCATGTAGTTTTAACATTATATCACGACTCTTGTGTCATATGGTTGAAAAATGATAAATACATGTTCAACTATGAAAGATAAATTACACCATGATGAGTGGAAAATACATCATAATTGTGTTGGAAACTAAATAAATTTTTTAAAAATCTGAATTTTGGTTACCTGGGATAATGTGTATTAAATATGAAAAGGAATCATGCAAAAACTACATTATATTTCACTATGATGCTGTGGACTTATGATTAGAATCTAATAATGGTGTTTGGTTTGTAATTACATAATCTATATGATAATGAAAAATTACCATCTTTATCATGTTGGTAATATAATGACTAATGTGATAAAGAAACAAACATCACATTTTCACATATGTTATTTATAACTCACATGATAAAGTAAATACCTGAATTTTTCAGTATTGTAATAATTAACCGACATAGAAAGGCTGATGCTCTAATTTTTTTCCACAATGTGAATATGTATATTTTATTCAACATAAATGATTTGATATGAACAACTATGAGGTATTTATCAAGGGAGAAAATGATTTAATCCAATTCAATAATAATAACATCAATATGTGTTTCATACCATTTCAATAAACACCATTGATCCCACGGCGGAATTATTATCTCAAAAATTTAATACCCTCCACTCGTGACAGATCAATATTAGTATTCAAGGATTTGATAAATTTATATATGGATCCCTTTCCAAACATTTCATAGAAACCTTTTGTAGTATTACAGATTTTATCTGGGTAAATAAATTCTTTTTCAGCCTATACATGTAATCACTTTCCCTTGAACATTATCACCCTGGTATCTAGTTATAGAAACCACTCTAATGATGGAGCCTCCACTGACTCTTGGAAATTTTTATAGTTTTACATAATTTTTCATTGGTGAAATAGATTTTTTGTTGATCTCATATTAATGGGATTGGGTAAACTATAATTTTCTTTCAATTTCACTTCTATATAGTTAGTGGAAATTCGCTCGAGTCAATAAAACCTTTTTCCTTTTATTAAATCATTAACATAGATATTCTATATCCTGAAGTTATACAACAAATTATATATAATATTTAACGTCTCAATCTTCTCATATCTCTTTCTCAATGAATTCATATTTGTAAACTACCTATAATTCTTCCAATTCCATACATGTATATAAGTCTATAGTCCAAAGATATTTCTTTCCTATAAAATATCCTTCTAGTTTTCACCCCATGTTATCAATGTTTTGATGTTCCTTATTCAGGTCTTCAAATTTCTTTTTGACCTCCAGCACAAGGATTAAAAATTAATATATTGTTTTGTAGACATGTTTTAAGATACCCATAAATGTTGTCATTAGGTCTTAAGGGGCATGAGTAATAGGAATTAGGGGAACCCCATCCTCTAGGATTGTCACTTTCGAACCTACATTATTATTTATCTCAGTATTCATAGGTTAATCTTTATAGCTACACACACGAGAACTAGAGTCCTCAACACTTCTTCGGCTCATCTTCAACACAACCACATATGAGTTAGTCCCTAAAAATCAAAAAGACTGACTGTACAACATAAATATTTCCCATTATTTCTGGGATATATATTAGGTCAATAATTTTAATTGAGAACAATATTATCTCAGATATCAATTTAGAATTTGTATTGGAGGATAAAACCACAAAAATTGATAATTATTGATTCAATCATAGAATATTTAATTTATTTTTTTATAAATTGTTAACCTTCTCATTAATATGAATGAGATATAAGAAATATTAAAAAAATTATTCTCTAAATGTTCACATTATACTTGTTTGGTATTCCATAAAAAAATACACAAAATTTAATTATACATCATTCATAAATAACTACATTAAAGATATTTAAATTTATATATTTCATACTACATGCATGAATTTAGTTAAAATTATTAAACAAAACAGGTTTTTTATTATGAAATAAAATATAATGTATTTGTTTGGATTTAATTTATAAAAAATTAACTACTCAGTTTTTTTAATCCAAAAAAAATAATATAATATAATGTTACAACAATGTAAATCAGTAAATATTCATAAAATAATAATAATAATTCATTGTATGTAAATTTCCAATAACAATATGTCATATGTTTTTTCAAATTAATATTTTTTTGGTGTAAGATAACTAATGGTTTAAGGATGTAAAAACAATGTGAAAAGATGATTATAAGTTATTTAAAGGATAATATTTCCGCATGTTGTTTTTTGTTTTAATGCTTCTGTCAATGGATTATTATTAGTCTATATGAATATATTCATCATGAGGTGGTTATAAAACATAGGCAAAAATATAATTTAATTCAAGGTTGTTCTATAATAACAAGGAATTATAATAGAGAATATCTTAATAAGAAGATTAATAGATTTATGAACAAATTTAGTATTTTGATACATATTAGATAAATTATGTTATGATTTAATACATAATGGAGGAACAGAAAGGGGTTTACGATTATTTATAAATTGGTGATCTATAACATTTTTTGATAAGTGATATAAGTATTTAGAAATGTTCAGTCTAGTATATTTTTGAATTGAGGGAATTTTTTGAATATTTTTTAATGTGTGGAAAAGGGTGGATCTATTTTTTAAAATGACTAAAAAAGTAATGAAAATTTTATAGATTACACATTTATATTTATATATATATTTATCTTGATAAAGTGAAAAATATTATATCATGAAGAGTTAATATTATATCATGACTCTTTTATCATATGGTTGGTAAATGTTAAAGTCGTGTTCACTAGTGAAAATTATAGTACACCATGAAGAGTGGAAAATACATCATAATTGTGTTGGATGGTAAATATATTTTGTAAAAATATTAATTGTGGTCTAGTAATGTTAATAAATAGAATAATATTTTTTTAATATGAAAATTAATCATGTTAAAATTGGAATATATTTCACCACGATACTGGGGACGTGTGATTGGAATCTAATTATGTTGTTTTGTTTGTTAGTAATGACTATGAAATCATACCAAAATGTGCTCTATTGAATTAATTAGATTGTAATGAATAAATTAGATGGTTTTTAGAGAAACATTTTGTCTTAATTTTATTATTTGGGGGAATATATCAAGTTATAGTTTTTAAGAGGATATAAAAATAATATTAAATTCTTTATAGAGAACTTATTTACACTATAATATTGGTTAATTTTAAAAAGTTTGACAATTTCAATGCCCCCATGTTATGGATGATTTTTTCTCAACATTAGAGAAGTTATCTTGACATTTTTTTTAGGATTTTGAATGAAAATATAAATATAATACCCATTAAATGAATTAATAGGATCATGATAACTTAACCCAATCATTATCTTTTATTTCATTCTTTGATATTACAAGAACATTGAGAGTATTCACCAAAAAACTAATGGATAGGAGAAACATTAAAAATTTAGAGGAATGTAGAGAATAAAAAATATTTTTCATCATTTATAGATCTATTTTATAGGGATAGATTGATGAAATAAATATTACAACATATATTATGTTTATATTAATGAAATATTGTTATTTATAGAGTTTTATTGAAAAATATAGTGCTCATTAAAAGAATTATTTTGTTGTTGTTGTGATTTTTCATTTGAAGATAAAATATTTACATCCCAATAAAGATTTTAATGATTTATAACATTAAAACTAGAAAGAATAATATGAATGACATTATAACCTCATATATTTAATTTTATAATATATTATATTAACATCTATTATTATTTTCAAGAGTAACTCATATAAATATACTAATTAGTCCTTCCGCGAAGAAATGAATGAAAATGTGATAAATAGGATTATTCCATGTATGATAAATGCTTGATATATATTAATCATTTAAGGGTACTGTACCTTTGTGTGGAGTGACCATTGACTACACATTTTTTCAATTTAATACTATAATATTGGGTATATGGGTATACTAGTAGTGATACTTGTGTATTCTCCAAGGATATATACAAATATGATTAAACAACATAAAATATATGTATCTCTAAGTAATTTTACATTTTTAATTATTTGTTTTGGTATATATGCATTAGATAAAATGAACGAGTTCAATCCCTTGAATGAGTTCAATACCTTGATAAATATGTATGATCCGTAACATAAAGCCTTTGGCCTTATAGTTTATAATAAATATTTTAATTTTTATTTATAAAACAAAAATTAAAATAAAATATAATGGTTTGAAAAAAATCAGTTAAGAAAATAAAAGGATTTATTTCAATGGATGGGTTCATAAGTGATAACTATCTCATTAATTCTCAAATTTAGTTGAATCAATTTTTTGTAAGATTTTTTATGGCTACCAATTTATTATAAAAATTTCCCCAAATTATACATAACAATATCTAAATATCTGGGAGAATGTAGAATATCTACCTAAATTTAGTAAATTTAATCATTAAAACAAAATATAATTCCATTCTATTTTGGAAGGCTTAATTTTTTCAATCACTTTTGAGTCCATCCCATAACATGATTTTTTTTAAAATACAATCTAAAAAATAAGATATGGATTAGATATTTAATGTGATTTGTAAAAAATTAATATTGTTGAAATAAATTTATATATAATATAAACACTCATCCATTTACTCTTGATCCCTAACCACTTATGTGATGAGGATATAATGGTTGAAGGAATCTCAATCGTGTTTTATTTTAACATCTTATAATGTTTGTGAAAATTTTGAAATAATAGTATAGGAATTAAAATCTATTGAAAAATATGATTAAATCCTTTATTTATTAATAAAAATTATAATTTTTAACATTTAGGATTAAAAACATGTATAATAGGGTCTATGGATCTAATAAAAATCAATGTAAATGATAATAATTGAAAATATTTTGATGGAATATCATATTTATAGACTTCATCTTCATCATGAAATAATTATTGTCAGTGTGAAATAAAGTAATATATCTTATTTATAAAACCTTTTATATTCCTCCAATGTTACATCATCGTGGTTCATGAAATTTTTTTATGTTCCCTTGATATATCGTTCTCCACAAAAAAATTTCCAAGCATCATGAAATAACATTCCAAGTACATCAAATGTAACTTTATCATCCCTTATATTTCTCAGTATCATTATATACAGATGTAGAAAATATTATTTTTTATTTATATAAATATTATATATCAATATTACATTATAAAGTCATTTAATAATGGACATATGTTATAAAATGATCTTCCATAGCACCTAAAATGGGTATCCATATTTCAAGTTAATATGATATGGATGCATCTCTAAGAGCACTATATGATTTCACTATTAAATCTCATGAGACTCATCCAAAATTAAAACATTACATTATTTGTACCTTATTTCTTAATTATATGTTTTCTTACTATATTATATGGTTCTCCCTTAGTGTCTAATGACACCACAACTCGTTCTCCTCTACTAATACTATATTTTTTCCCCTCAAACAACATTTCATCCTTCATCACTTAATTGTTTCATGACATAGTGATAGTTTAACTATTTCACCGACTAGTTACAACATTGTTTTTCATCAATTAAAAGGAGTATTTGAGGGAATTATCGTCCTACTTTTATTTTTAACAAAAATGTATTATATAATTGCATAAAATCCTTAAATAATAATTCCTTCATGTCTAATCATATATATCCACTTTTGTGTCATGTTGTGTAGTGATGTCACTTATTTTAGTGCCATTCCATCAAAATAACATTCATCAACACTGTGAAACCATTTTTGTTGTGTTATTTCCTTCTAGGTTTACTATTTCAACTTTTTTACAACAAAATAAATAAATTTAAAAAACAAGAGGAGTAATATCGCTGTATTTACTCTAAAAACATCAAGGGTGCATCCCAAAGAATCCTTAGTAACTATCCTTCCATAAATAAATTAAAATAACAAACCATTATAGTATTATGTCGTATAATCAATGAATAGAATGATAAAAAGATATGCACAAATAATAGTTATCAAATTACACCACAATTGAATATTTTATTATCATTAAGTAAAATAAATTTACAATGATTCCAAATAATCTCAATATTTGAAGTAAATAAAATCAATATAGAACATATCTTTAAAAAAATATATCTAATTTTTTCAAATTCATATATACTCATCCTCCATAAGAAATCACACATCCTCAATATGAATATTAGACAAAATCATTATTCTATTCCATGATTATTTTTAAACCATTACTTAGATAACCATACCCATACAATGATATACCACATTAGACAATTTCACATTCAATACTCAAGAAAAATGTAAAACCAGAGTTATTGTTATTCTAATGTTCATGTCTTATATTTACAGACTTGTATAATATGTTAATCATAACATTATATAAATAAAAATTGAGAAATCAATAGGAAATTCCAAAAATGATCTAATTTCATTGAGTCTATAGATGGGCAGTTCACGATGTAATCATTAAAAATTATTTCTTCGAAAAGGGGGTATATTATTTAATTACAATTTTTTTTATTCAATCATAATTAAAATACGACCTACGTATCCAACTCAATGTCATCATCTCCCATATATCTTCACTTCTCTTAATGAATCATATCATGATAATTCATCAATAACGAAACAATTTTTCATTATCTTTTTCATTCCTTTAACTTTTTTATAATGGATATTTTACCACAATCATGTATCATATAAAAAAAATCACTTTTTCTGATCACATCATTTATGATATTCTAATAGTTATAATAAGATCATAGATCATGTATGAGTGATATTAAATGTACATCATATAATCTATTATTTCGATTTCAAATCCAAAATAATATAGGATTCAAGTAATAAATATATAAAATATCATGGAATCATCTTCCAAATAACTAATTAAAACACTACCACCTTATAATACGTGATATTCTCACATGGTAGTTCAATGCATCATCAATAATCCTCATTAATCATTAATGAAAAGAAATCAAGTATTTGTAATAAATAATGTCTTTATGAAGGAAAATTTATCCTATAATATTGATTCAATATCTAGAAATTTCATGTATATTATATTATTAAAATTTGGTAAGATATATTTTAGGTCTATAGTTAAAAAAGGTTACAAAAATATACTCAATCATATTGATGTGTTTTAAAATAAATTTTTTTTTTTGAAAAATATCGAAGAGAATGTTTAAATATTAATGTTTTTTGGACTTCTCTTAGGAAATAGGTTATTAGAAAAAATATTACAAAATTTTTTAAAACAGATCTCAATAATGGAATTTTAAAATATAGAATAATTATTCATAACATGAATTTTATGTAATAATCAACAAAAAATACTTAATAAATTTAAATTGGAGGCCAATATAATTCTGAAATTATATTGGATATCAAATTAAGAATTAAAAAGAAAATTATTTTCAATAATTACCGATTAAAGTTTTTCTTTTATTTACATGGGTGTTGGTAATTTTTTATAACTCGATGGATGTCTTCAATGAAAATTCTCTTTGTCCACTGATTCAAAGAAACAATTAATGTGATTCCATGAATCCCTACCTCCCAAATAATTTAAAATAATGTCTCAACTATATAAAATAATTGTGAGATAGATGATAATTAGTACACATTTAAATACATCATATGAAATGATCAAATGTAAATAATTAATTAAAGACCTCTTTGATTTATGTATGGTTTTTTTACATGATAACGTGATGTAATTTAATGTATTAAATTCATATAAATCGATGGATTTAGTTGGATTTTATTTCTAAAAATGAAAACATTAAACTCGGTATAATGATAGTGTGAAAATATTATATTTATATTTTACAAGAATAAATTGATGAAAAAATAGTATTTTATGTGATTTATTTCAACTTTTTATATAAAGGAAAGATAAATAACACAAAAGAAATGTAAATTAAGTAAAAGATAAAAATATATGAAAAATTTAAAAAACATATAAGGCATTATAAGTTATGGAATCGGTAGGAAATCCTATGAATCCTTGGCTCAATCCGCCATCTCCCCATTAAGATCCTCTTCAACTGAGCATATGGTAAATTAAATCAATAAATCCCTAATGGACTACACTTACTAACATGAAATCAACTAATACTTATCCAAAATAATTTCCTTGACAACTAATGTCTTATAAAGGAATGTAGAGTAGTATAAATACATGTTTTTTTAGAAACAATCTCAGTTACACCTTATAAATTTGATGTGACATTTAATGCTGGTGATCAATAATACTTAGACAAATGATCAATCCTAGATATTTCTCAATTAAATATCTATGTGTTTGATAATGGTACTACTGTATTAATTATTGAATATGGTTTCCAACAAGTTAGTGTATCCATATATCTATAACCATAGAAATGTCTAGTGTTTACAAGATGATAAACTAGAATATAGATATCCATATTGGTGGTATTAATTATAGTATCACTGTGAAGGGATATTATAGTGACTATGATACTAGTGGGAGTTATTGGAAGGTAGTTATATTGATTTGGTATCTCAATTATCATTAGGGAGGCCATGTGTTTATCGACTAGGTAAACAAATGAAACCTCTATTATAGGGTCATTTATTGGAAAATTTCCAATAGTTTGGGAATCTAAATCGAACTATCATCATTAATCAGTATCCTTAAGAGAACTAGTATCCCATGTGACAAAATCTAAAGAGAAGTGGGTTCTGGTTGCTATAAATGATCAGTCATGGGTGGTAAAATAAAATCTAAATATTTTTATGGAAAAGTGGGATTAAAATATTGAGTTTGTATTATCATAACATGTTCAAACTAGGGTGGATACTGTAGATGAAATGGGTTTTGTGATTGGTCATGTGGTTGAATGACAGATGGATCAAATTCTACCTCCATCTTCTCATATAAATTATTCTTTATTCATATCATATACTGAATGACATTGAGAAATATTGATTCCTCTCCATTTGAGGAATGGGTGGTGGTTTTTCCAAATCATGTAAAACCTCTATTCATCCTATCTATGTTGGGGTTGATTGGGAAGTGAAAAAAGCATGTGAGAGTCTGTCAATGGAATCCTAATCCACTATTAAATATGTATAATTATCATTACATTTATTCCATTTCCATCAATCAAAAATGGGAACATTTTTTCTAATAATGGGAGTAAGATAACATAATCTACCCCAATGAGGATATGTGTGATGATTAGTCAAGAAATACTAAGTGCTTTATTTTTTTTGTGTTGAAATTCCCACTCAAAATAATTCGCTTAGGCTTGTTCAAAATTCCCCATTAATATACTTAAAATGATTCGGTTTTATTGATTCATAACTACCAAATATAAATACTAGAAATATGAATAACATATAATCTAATCAAAGAGCCTTAAAATTATCCCTTATAAAACCATCCATGAATGATTTCCAATTTATAATCCATAAGAGATAACATATCAATTATGTTATCTTAGTTTTTTCCGGTTTATTCCTTTTTATCAGGTTAGTGGTCGTTTTCATCTACAAATGATGGTTTGTGTTCTTGTATCTCTCTAAAATAAATTCGTTAAAATCATATCTCCCCATAAAATCATAGTTCTTGATACATAATACCACTCCAAAATCTAAAAACCAATGGCTCCAATTATATTAAACCATTTTTAACTTAATATACTCTAAATTAATATCCAATACTAATAGGGACACTATTATCCACTCTCGTGAAACCTATTCCATGATGTGAGTATTATTATATATATTCAAACCTACAATTGAATATATATATTCATCAGATATATCAACATATTCCCTAATATTCATGTCAATTTTTTTTAAATTCCTAACATTTAATGTCCTCCCATTCTCTCCTAGTGTTTGGGTTCAATGAACCATTGAAAATTGTTAAGGTTTTTTTTGGGTAAATCCCCACATAAAGATGAGTGATGGGTTTTTTGGTTTTTTTGGATTGAATAAGTTGATGAAGATGGGAATTTTTTTGGTGAAAGTCGTAGAGAGGGATCAGGTGGTTGTGTGGGTAGTGTATCCATTTTATATTTTTTGGGTCTCATAAGTCTATTATGTTTTATTTGTGTAAATGAGTATTAATCCATGTATTTGTTGTTAACAATAGTATTATGATCCATTGTGGTAGGGATAATGATATGGATGTGTAATGGCTCAAGATGGATTAATAGGGGTTTTATTATTGTTTGGAAATTTTATTATGTTTAAATGGGTATTGTAAATTTTCATAGGGTGGGATGGGAAACTATGGAGTGAGTAGGTTGAAATGGGTATGAGGAGGTGTGAAAGACAAGAAGTAGAGGATCTAGAAGTGTAACATTATTTCATGAAGGATATCAGAACCAAATCAAAATCCTATGAAAATAATCTCAGAGAGCACTAAAATATTGGGAGAGGGTTATTAATAACACAATTTAGGTTTTTGTGTTTATTATTAAATATGATGGAATACAACTGGGTTCGATCAAAGACATTACAAAATAACACCATTAGATCTAAAACCATGGTGTTTTTCTTTTGTAGTCCTCTAGATTTGCAACCCCATGGGGGAGAAACTATACAACAAACATATTAGTTTATCCCTATGTAATTTATTTCAGGATTAAAACATGACCTGAAACCTACCCTGTAAATAATAAAGTTTCATTTTTTTACTATCTTGAAGCAATATTTAATAAGAAATTTTTTCCCATTGCAACATGATATTCCCATCCATATTATGATATTTTTGGGATGGTTTACAGTTTAAAGTGACTCTATTAGGGTAAGTCTATTTTTTGACCAATAACATTACATTTTTATATTGTTCTTAATTATTGTCTGTCATGGGTTGGAATGATTACATGGTGTGTAGTGTGTTATGACATGATATATCTACCCACACCATAAAATTGATTTCCTTTATCTGTTTGTTATTACTGTAAAATTTTACGTTCTCTCAAATGGATATTCAGTAGGGAAGTAGGGGAGAGTTACATAGATTCTATAAACTAATATAACCTAATAATTTCTAAACAATATAAAGTATATGTATAATCTTAAAAAATTCAACATTCCTAGGTTTCTCCACACCTAGCGCTTTATTTAAGGTCAATATCTAGATGTTACTTTGTAATTAATGTAAAATTTGAGAGATAGAAAAATTAATTAGGGAAATTATCCAGGTATATTTTCATCATTTTTTATTGAACATTAATGATGGTTTGTTCCCAATTTAGGTGTAAATGGCCCCATTTGCAAAGGAATTTTGTCTATGATGGGTCGTAACCAACGTGACAGTAGTTTTCTTGGAAAAAATCACAAAAAAACTGTAAAAAAAATTATTGTACATCCTAGTATGAATATTCAATGGTTTATTCATCAATAATTCCACTTATTGATGTTATATATATAGATATTTTAATTATTTAATACATCTCATTCAATATCTTATAATTCAACCAAATATAGTAGTAACTTGCTATCATGAGGTGATTCCAAAGCCAATTTCATCATATCCCTATATTTTCGATGCATGAGATCCAATTGTAAATGGGATAGTTTATAATAAAAAATAATAAGTGGGGTTATAGTAGAAATAATTTTAAAATATATCATCTATTATTAAAAATTATTATCATGTTTTATTCTATAATCATTCCATATTGAACATGTAGTTTTCTCCAAAATCTCCATAATCACTCAGATTGATAATTCTACTTTCCCATACGTTTATGGATGGTTAGGGGAGATGGAAATGTATCAGACTATTTATGATAAGTTACACACAAAAATATATAATTTAATTCATTTCTTAAGCAATTAATTGTTACCTCGATATACCAATAAGATAAAATAAGTTCTTTTCTAACAATTTGATCACTATATTGGATATATTCTTCCATGTGGCCTCATATTTCACCCATTTAGTCATGTTATTAACAAACAAAAGTATTTACTTGTTTCACATAGATCATGGTAAGGGCCCCATAAAATCAATTATCCATACATCAAACACCTCAATAATTAGGGTTTTTTATAATCTCAATTATTTTCCCAATGTTATCTATTTATAGGAATCAATAATAGACTCATGTGAACTCCTTTTCATATTTACGAATGTCTAAAAAATCATCCACATTATATTATCATTTCCATTATTATACAAGGTCAACTATTTCCACTATTTGGTGATTAATAGAAAAATTATAGAATGATATTCTCCTTGTATTTGGGAACACGTCACTAAATTAATCATTCACTAGATTTCATCAAAAATAGGTGATCAACAATAAAAAATGGATTCAATTATCAAGAAATATTATTCTTTACTGATATAAAAAACAAGGATTTATGGTCCAGTTTTTTGAATCTTCAATAATGTTGAAAAACTGTGGAAGAGATTGAAAATCAGTTAATAAAATATTCTCATCCAAGAACTCCTCATCAATTTCTCTCTCCTACTTTTTTATGTTATTTTTGAGTGATCTCAAAAATGGCATGCCACAAAAATATCTAATCCATTTTCTTATGTCAATTATATAATAAAATTATAGTAAGAAGATACACCAAATAAGGCATGGAAGAGAATTATTTTTCAAAGTGACAATTTAATTTATATGGGGCTCGTTATGGGAATCTATGTCATAATTGATCGGATGGAAAATATGACCGACCAACTCTCTTAGAGTTTCTCTGATAATGAAATCACATGGATCTAACATTATATCGAAATTTTTCTACCATTTTTGAAATATCATGAATGGTGTGGCAAACAAATTCTTTTTCAAAGGTTTAATGTCATCCTTTCATAATTATTCAAATATAAAAAAAACATATATTGAAAAAATATAGCCTAGTGGATTAGATGTCTTGAAAAATTAATTTATAAAGTGGTGGAAAAATCGTTCATTTCTACAAAATATTTAATTCCCCTTCATTGTATTATGATAATTTGAGATAATTTATGAATATTTTCTTTACTAGATCATCATTGAATCCTTGTTTAGATATTATATTCACTAGAATGAAATCACGTTGAACTATAAAGTGGATGATTTCTTGACTGAGAACTAAAAGTTTTTCTTCAAATATTTAAAATACCAAATCATGTTTGTATTGGAATACGTTAACGAATATCCCATATACTGAGAAATCATACACGAAATATCAAGAAATTCTTTCACTTTGTTGTAATAAGTAATGGGAACACACCATTGAAATCTCACTTGTGCATTAAAAATTCCATAATACATGAGGTGATAGGATAATTTTTGATATGGGTAAGTAAAAATTTTCTTCCCTTTGTTATTTAGATAAACCAATGTTTGGTTGTAAATCATATTGAGATATCCTATTAAGAATTGATGCATGATTAATAATGGAAAGTGATCATTTCATATAGATATTTTCAATATTAGATAGTATATTCATAATGAAAAAGAATTATAATAAATGTCAATCTATAATGAAAAAGTACTCATATTGAGATAACCTATTAATAATTGATCCATGATTAATAGTATAAAGTTGTCGTTTCTTATGGATGTTTCCAACAACTTATAGTCTATGCATACCCAATATCATATAACTATAATTGTGTGTATCATCTCAATATAATAAATAATTATCATACTCTTCCACCCTATGTAAGAATTACAAGTAATGGGGTCACCCATTAACATTTTTATTTTTAAATCATGGTCCTTGAATCAAGAATTTATGAACCATTTTCTTAGAATAATCAGTTATATTTTGTGTCAGTCTCAACTATTGTAACAATCATATTTTTCTCACATCGTCTAACTATGATATTTATGTCAAAATGGAAGGATTAATTCCATTGACATTGGTAATAAACTATATGAGTTAACCCATATTTTTCATAGTTATGAAAGTCTTATTTGAATATATTTTTTCTTTTTTTAACCCTTAGTCAAGCTATATGTTTTGTTTGTAAATGAAAGGTTTAATTCATTTTATGGCTGAAATCAACAAAGTAAGTGATTTTTACTTTTCCTTAAAAGAGATAACAATTATTATTCTTATTAATTTCTTATTTATTCTTTTATAATCAATGTTAATGTGTCTTTTTCACCCCAATAATATGTACCATAGCGTTTTGATGAATTTATTTAAATAATGTATTTGTAATTTGATGATTGAAAGAATTAATTACATATAAGAATCAATTTATATGTGTTTTCACCATTCCATGTCTTATGATTCATCATCAACCTCTAGTTTTACATTATCCAACTTAGGTTCAACTATATCATCATTTATTGTAATTATATTACCTTATTTAGTATTTATAGACTCATTATGGATTGGTGTTATTTAGTAGATAATATCATATAAAAATCATATGATTTAGTTGTGTGATTAATAGTTTTAATAATTTCAACTACAATATATTCTTCACTAAATATGAAATTAATCATCATTGGTTGACATTTATAAATGTTTTTTCCGTTTCATTGAATGGTATTCCAAGGAATATGGGAATATCTTAGTCTTATTCTATCATGAAGAGAAAAACTCTATAGGGAAACTAAATCTATCCACGATGACAAGAAATATTTAAAAATACAATGGGGAACATCATCGATATACCAATAAGTTATAGTGAATATATTATCATATTTGGATTATCCAATCCCATATTTAAAAACACACAGAGGGGAATAAAAAATTCACCTCACTCATAAGTCATAATATTTATTCCTGAATGTGTATGAACTAATGGTGAACAGGATGAAAGATGTTCCGACAACTATAATCTCTTGGGTAAATTCTTTTTAAATTCTATTACACAATCTTTTCATAGGGTAATAACTCTACAAATATATAGAATTATCTTTTTTATAGTAATTCCATCTACTTGTTATCATAACCAATCATTCAAAAAATAGATTCATTAAAATATATGTCTATATAATTTTGTATGGAAATTTTTTGATATTATAAAATTGGTTTATGTGTTAGTGGTTATGATTACTGTAATTGAGTTTGTGCCACTATAAATTATATATTATTTCATTTATTAACCAAGGATTCTAATTATTATCCACAAAGGTCATGTCATCAAATTAAAATATTTTTCTCATCGATGGACTCTATTCAGTTTTTTATAATTTCTAATTATGAGACATCTCATAGAGAATGTCTTTTACAACTTCAGATGTTTTCATTATTAATCCTCTAATTGATAAGATATCGATCATGACTTATGTCATAGGATTTAAAAAATAATTAATTGATTAATTCAAAAGATACAGGTATTCTCTTACGAAGAATCATCCACAAGAACTGTTTGATTTTATCCGATGATTCATATATATAATATCAATTGAGTTTTGAAATTATTGGGATTTCATTTCTAAACTTCTAAATCCACCATATTGGAATTTGATTGTATAATAATCATTATTATATGTTATCATGGGTTTTCATGTAACATTATAATTACTCATTAATCAATATATTTCTCAGACATAGAGCGAGAATTAAAATAAACTCAATCATATATAATTTTATTTAACTAAATTTCTATTGAAAACATAAAAAATTTCACTTTGGATAGTCAATAATCTATGTAGATATTAATTTTTCATTCCACTAAATCATCCTACGTTTTTTATTAGAAATAGGCTTAGTTTGATGTTAAAATTGATCATCTAAAAAAAATATTATACAAACTAGAGGAAAAACCATAAATAGATGATAAATCATAGTCCATTATGGCTCTAGGATGGGGAATTTGTGTTTCTCCATTATGTTGGATCTCATAAGAGAATTTTCCGTGATGTAAATTTGGTATAGTTGAGATAATGTTCTCTTATATGATAAATTATTTTTATAGGCATAAGTACCTCTAGTTCTTTGTGTCATAATCAATCATTTCTACTGAATCAAGGATCAATGATCATGTTTTTCGCATGTTGGTCATTATTTATGTGTCCTCAAAAGAAATAAGAAAAAAAGAACATGCACATTAATAGTATTAAAAGAAAATAATTTATTGACAATTTAAGAATAGATTTGGTTTAAAAAAAATTATTATACTCCTATGATCACCCTGTATCACAACCAATAGTGCAAGAAACATTGTCCATCCAACATGAATTATCATTTATAGTCAGTATTAATGATAAAAAATTATTTATTCATGATTTTTATTATTCTACTAAGTCATATAACAGTGAAGGTACAAGGTAGGTCCCATGATGGATACATATAATCCCAAAGATAAATTCATAGGCCTTAATTTTAAGTACAAATATATAAATTTAGAGGGATCAAACAAAATTAAAACAAAAGTCTAAATACTTTCAAATAATAAATTAAATATAGAATCAAATGATCAATTTAAAAGTCAATTTTTGAAGGATATAACAACCTCATTCATTCATTAATTGGGTTAAAAAAACCAGTTAGAATAATTTTTTATGATTAAATGTTTTTCATGATAAAATTTATTTATTTTAACTTATACTATCTAAATCAGTTGGTCATGTAATACAATAAGAATAATTCCATTATGTTCAAACTTTAAATTAAACATTAAATCCAATATATTATTTATATCTAAATTTTATACATTAGATTATATATTCTTTCTTAATAGTTACTTTTTCAAAATACTAACTAATAAATAAGATTAAAATTAGTGACTCAAATTTTCAAAAAAATGAAATGAATATTTATGAGTAAAAATTTTATATAATTTAAACACCCATACCTCTACCCTTGATCCCTTACCTCCTAAGTGAATTTGCACACATGGTTAAGGGTAGATGAAGCATATTTTACTTGACTATCATTTCATGTGACTGAAAATAGTAAATTAATGTTGATTCAGGTTGTTATATAAACACATCAACCCTTCACTAAAAATTGAACAAAACTATTGCACCTTATGTAACTGAAGTGATATAGATAGGGGTGTTTCTGCATGATATGAAGTTGTCGAATAAAGTGTTTTGATTTTCTGTACATGATGTAAGGGACCTTTTTTGGAAATATCATTCAACATTAGTTAGTCTGTTTATTTCAAAATTAGACATCTTTTTAATAATAAAATTTTTCTTGTCAGGTTTATATTCACGTAAGGGAACTACTTATTTTTTATGAATTTATTTCATTTCAATATTCTACATAAGATGGTGATTTGATTTAGAACTCTTCATGTGCAAGTGAAATTTTATTATTTGTGTGAAAATAAAATTTTATCAAATGATTTAGGTGGGTTATGCATTTTTTCTTATATGTCAATTTTTTATTGGTGTATTAATATTTATTTGTTATCTATATAAATATTTTATAATTATATATTTATTGTCAAATGTGGAAATTTGATTACAAATTTAAAACTATTTATCAATTTAATATTTTCAATGAAAAATTTGTTTTAGTTTATCGATATTGAATAATGGTATTTCAATTGAGTTTTTATAATGGTAATGCGGTCATTTTGAGTTTATAAAAGTTTTCTTCCACAATTATTCATGAGATTTATTTTATTGAAATTAATTTTTTTTAAAAAATAACCTTGATTTGTATCTTTTATATATACATGGCATGTTATTCATTTGTCAGAATTATTTTTTTAATATTAATATTGAAAATATAGGTCTATAAATATATTTACAGATTTGAATGTAACAAATCTTGTCCTCCAATGTTTTTCTATTGAAAAGATTATTTTTTTATATTAGTGCACTTTATGGTTTATCAAAGTAATCAAATACTTCAAAATTTCGGGTTAATTTAAAATTATTTTATTTTTTAATATGAATAAGTGTATATATATATAAATATATCATTTCATATGAAACATTTTTTTTAAACATGTATACATATATATCAATATATGTATTATTTTTGGGTGAAACAAAAAATTAATCTAACAATAATTGACACATTTATATATAAATTTATTTGTATATGAATCGATTTATGTAAAACAATTTATTTTCTGTATGTTTGTAAATAAATGAATGTATATATATATGTTATATATGAATCACTATTCATACCTATACATATGTCTCTGGATATGAAATTATGTTTTATTCTAATATATCTATAAAAAAATGTATGTACATCTGTATATTTTTATCTAAAATTGTTATATATGTATATATGAATATGAATGTAAACTGAAAATTTTCATTTCAATCAAAACTACATCTTATCATTGAACACATATATCCAATAAATTTTACTTTTTAGGAAATGGATATCAAAGCTCATTATTTTTTAAGTAACTTCATGGTCCTTATGATATAAAATAATTATTGTAATTTTTTTAATTCTAAATAATTTCACTTGGATATTATGTCAATGATTGCATGGAATGTGGAGTGAACCCAAAAAATTTGGGTACTTTTTTATAATCATGTGACGGGTGTGCCTTGAATTATATAGTGCTACAATTCAATGTGTAATGTTGAAATCTCATGATATGTCATGTATAGTGAATGAGACGCATATCCCAAGAACACTATGGGATTATAGTGTGAACCTAATCTATCTTGGGATTGTTTCCATCATCTTATGTTCTCTCTAGACTTAATTGTGACTACATATTATGATCTAAGATGTATCTAAAAACTATTAACGAATATTGATGATTTATCAAGAGAAATATTTATTATTTAAATAATAAATGAAATGTATTGTTTAAAAGTTTACATTATTTGAACCATATATATAAATAAATATGATTATTTTCATATCAAATAGATATTTTATAAATTTGGAATTTTCAAGATGTATCACATGTTTTACTCTTAATATTGAAGTTATGAAATCCGAATATGTTTCCACATGTTTGGAAACCCCTTACTGAGCTACTTTTTCTTATCCTATGATTTTCAAATCCAATTTGAATATGGAATAAGGACATGTAGAAGAGAGTGACTTTCCAAGTCCCCTTTATAATGATATATTATTTCATTTAATAAGAATAGTTTTATTTTCCTTCCATTTTGTATTGTTTTAATTATACTTCTCTGATGTATCTAGACTCTCTAAAACCCTAATCCTTATTCGATCTTAGATTTTTAAATAATAAATTAATTATAAAAAAATTGAATAGGTCTTTAGTCATTATTATTGGTATCAGAGATGAGCTTTACAATCCATTAGATATGATGTTATAGATAAACCCGTTGAGCATTTAAAGTTATTCTATAAATTTTATAGGATTTTACATTAAGGTAAAATATGGCACTCCATGATTTCTTAATTCTAAATAGTGAAATTAAAAATTTCTATTGGTACATTAATGGAATTTATACGATGAAATTATTTTAATAGGGAATATTGTAACATCACTGATATTATTATGTTTTTTATTATAAATAAATGAAAAAAAAATTAGTTATATATTTAGATTCAAAATATTATATTAAATACTAATACTTGGAAATAATTTTATTACTAATCAATAATAATAATAATTATACTCTAATGATAAGTAAAAATTTATTAAAATGTTTTATCAATTATACATTGATTTATAAATTTTTACTATATTATATGTAAATTATTAAACGATTTGATTTTAAAATATATAAATGATGTTTTATAGTTAAGAAGAATTTTTTAACAAAAATATTTTTAATTGATTATTTATATAAAAACAAAACTATTTATGGAAAAATAAAATATGTTTTTATAAAAACAATGTAGAACTAAAATGTTTTTCTAAAATCAATATCGGTTAAAATATAATTTTATTAACAAATATAATATTTTATCCATGAAATAAAATGTTGTTTAAAAATTTATAATAATTAGAATTTATAAAAAAAAATTATGTTACATAAATTCAACAATTTAATTTCTAAATAAATTAACGAAATATATTTCATTACTATTATAAATTTACATTTTTTTATAAATTATAAGTACAAATATACATATATTAAATTATTAATTAAAATTAATATGATAAATATAATAAAATTATTAAAAAGACTAATATTAGATGAAATTTTTTGAAATAAATAATAAAAATATAGCAATAAAATGTTTTTGAAATAAATGTGGTATGATTTCATTAAAAACAATAAAAATAAAAGAGAAAAATTGTGATAACACGGGTGGGGGAGACGTTGATTGGGAATGAATATTGGGTAAGGGGAAAAAGGGTTCAGTTGTAGAGTGTGTCTGAGTGTGAGGGATCGATCCAAGAACGGAAGAGATAAATCCACCGAGGGGGGTTTCAACATAGGAAGACCAAACAACAACGAGGATTCCAAGATATACTTGAACACCGATGAGGGCTCCAAAAGGTCGAGCAATGTCAAAAGGGATTCAATCATGAGTTTGGGTTTTGTTTCATTGAGCTATGTAATTGGATGATGTTTTGATATACTTCAACTTGACCATGATATTTTTTTTTTGTTTTATAGAATTAAAATACATATGTAGACCATATTTCATTATTTCATATGGCATTGGATGACTTATGTGTTGTTTTTTCTCAATCATATATGGTAATGTCTTGTTGATCATAATTTATTTTTTTGGGTATCTTCTATGAGTATTCGATATTACAGAATGTATTTAGATTAATTTTATATTTTATCCAGTTGTTCACTCAGATTTTAATTTTCGATTGTAATACACATTTCTTTAACCCTGATATTTTATTTTCCACTAGTTTGGACTATTTCTTTTGAAAAAAAAATAATATGGATACATAAATTATTAATTTATATTTTCTTGATATTGATCTTCTACATCCACTCGGCTAACACATGAATCCACTAAAATATAATTATAGAAATTTATATTTTATTATTTTAATTATGTATGAACTCGATATATATGTACGTATACACTTTTTTTAGAATCATTCAAAGTATTACACCCTATGTAAGAGAACCATGTTAGCAGGGGAGTTGTTGCAATCTATAAAGTAGTAGAAGATCATTTTCTTATTCTATATAAATCATATAAGGGAATATATTTTTACAATATCTTCAAACTTTTTTTGTTTTCCTATTTCAAAATAATACATTTTTTCAGTTTTAAATTATTTCATTTCATATTTATATTTATGTGAGGGAAATACTTATTTTTCATTCATTTATTTCTTTTCATGTTTTTTCATACGATGGTGATTTGTTTCAAAAATATTGATGTGTAAGATAATTTTTAATTTTATAAAGAAAATAAAATATACTGAAATAATTAATGTGGGTTCTCAATTTCATATTTTATGTCAAATTGTTTTAGTTGTTTACAAATATTTATTTTCTATCTGCCTAAATAATTTTGAATTATTTCAGAATGATAGTAAGGGAGAATTTGGTTAAATAATTAAAAGTGATTCGGAATTTATGATTTCATATGAATTTTTTTCCCATCCATGGGTATTTTCTAAGGTTATATTAGTTGTTTTTTTAATGGTATGTTGGGTAATTTTGGGTTTATAAAATTTTTATACCAAAGTAATTCTTGAGATTTATCTTCCTGATTTTTTTAAACCATAATTTGTCTCCAAAGTATATACATGGTATTCTATTAGATTTTCAAATTTATTTTTTAAATATTATTTATTCGATGTTATGTATATATATTACCTCTTTTCATGTTAAAAATCATGATTGCCCGTGGTTTTCTCTTCATAAAAATATTTTCTTGATTATGCCACATTATGTGCAAGTGATGTTATCAAATTTTTAAACATTATTCTAAATTTATAATTGTTCTATATTCAACAACATAGTGGTGTATATATATATATTCATAAATAGATCATTTAATATGATATATTTTTAAAACATGTATATATATATGTGTCTACATATGTATTATTTCTGGTAATAAAAGGTTAATATGACATCAATAGATATGTATATATATATATATGGAAATATATTTATAAACTTAATTTTTTTGTAAAACTAATTATTTCATATATGTATGTCAATGAATGCATGTGTATATATATATATGCCATTATTCATACATATACATATGTGTGTGGAGTTTCAATCATGTTTTATTTTAATATATATTTTAAAATATTTTAAGTTATATTTATCTTTTATGTAAAAATGTAATATATATGTATATATTTATATGAATGTATATTTACACATTTCATTTCATGAAAAACTACTTTTATCATGTAACATGTATAACAAATTAATTTAACTTTTCATTAAATGGATATCATAGTTCATGATCTTTAATGAATATTTCTAGTCCTTGTGATATAAAATACAAGTGGTTATGTTTTAAATTCCACATAAACGCACTTTGATATTATTTTATTGATGTAATGGAATGCGGAGTGAACCCAAACCATTAAGGTAATTGTTTCCAATCATGTCATGGGTATGAAAAGAATTTCATAGTGGTCCAATGATTTGGGTAATGTTGAAATCTCATGTGATGTCATGTATGTAGAACAATAGTTGTATCACATGAAAACTATGGGTTTCGGCAGTGAAACCAATCCATGTTATGACTTTGACAATAAAGTTAGGATGTCTCAAGAGTTAACTATGAATTCATGTTATTATCCATGGTTCCATTCAGAACTATTTATGAATATTTATGTGTTATCAACGTAAATTTTTCTTATTTCATAAATTAATGAAATTATTATTTCAAATGGTAACATATGATGAATCCTATTTACAAATAAATATTATAATTTTCAAAAGTACTCATGATTTAAAAAATTTGAAATTCTCATGTTGTATCTCATGTTTAACATTTTCTTTTGTAGTTAAAAAAATTTATTAGTTTCCACCAATTTTAAATCCCCATAATCAGCTTTTTTTCACTCAACCTTTTTTTAAAGCCTTTTTCAAATGGAATAACGACACATAGATGATAGTTAGTGGTCCAATACCCTTTATTGTTTTTAACAGTTGCAAACATCAAAATAGTTTTCTTAACCTCTATTTTTTTGAGAGTTGTCATTATAATTCATCAATGTGTTAGGACTCTCTATAACTATAATGCATTGTGACATATAGTTGATAAATAGTAAATTAATTATAATATATATAAAAATTAAATAGGTTTTTGGTCATCATAGAGTCACTGTAGGATTCCATTATTGGGGATTATAGTACCCATGATTGTTGGATCTTTTGTTTTTGTGGAGAGAATTAATGAGGTGGAATACCAATTTTCTCTTCCATAGAGGTATAGTGTAATGAATGATGTATTCATCTGTCACAACATATGATGTATCACCTTGAGACTTGTAATGTGATATATGTGGACAATTTTGATCTTAAGACAGACGTTTCATTTGAGAATCATTGATTATTTGTAATTGATATCATGGAGGAAGTGTTGCAATGAAGGATCATGTTGATAATTCATGTATTGTGGCCAAATTGATGAGTTCAAGTGGAAATGTGGGAGATATTAGTATATATATGGGTTCATTTGCACAATAGTTTTACCTTAGAATATTATACATGATTGGGATTATGGGTTACAGACACGATGTTATAAGGAGGGGAGATTTTAAGATCTCATCCTTTTTGAAGGTGAATCCTGCTTGTTTTTAGGTACTCGTTTAACCTTATTTTGGTATATCATTGGTGAGTTTTATAAGGTTTTTTTTACTGTAATTTTAGAATATTAGAAGAAAAGGGGTTATTTCATGGTTAGTGTATGGTCTTCCTAAATGGTTCACCAACCCCATGAAAATCATGTAATCACTAAGAGATGATAATTTTACAGATGGAAATTGGTTTTTCAAACCACGTGTCCACATATTAGAAATCACTCACCCCAAGGATAAGGATCAGGGTTAAAGAGTATGGTTTGGAAAACCATGTAACCTTACATAGGAAATTATTTGTGTGGGTTTTAATTATAAAAAAATTATAATAAAATCATACCTACATGGTATTAAACTCAAATAATTCTAGAATGACCTGAAACCAATTCCTATGAAAATTTAAACTCTTGAGAGTGTTGTAAGGCTCCTCGAACAACGTTATTAATCAATAAAAAGTCCAATCAAAGGATAATCTCTCCTATGAAATGTGATTTCTTCCCCATTGGGATTCCCCTCTCTTTCATCTCTCTTTCTATATCAAGAGGAATGATTTAAACTCTGTTGTAAATGGTTTATATTTTTCTTTTCTTTGATATTAAAATACTTGATAGTGATATTAGAATTTGTTCCTAGATCTCCCATGTCATTGTGATCTTGAATTTTCCTCTTCAATTTGGGGATTTTCAGTTTAGCGTACATCCATAAAATATCATGAGGAGCGTAGTTTTAATATCAATTCCCATAGTCTTTAATTATAATTGTGTGTATGTAGTTTTTTAATTTCAATTTCGAAATTTGGTATTTGAATCTTGATATTTTATTAATTAATTAATTAATGGGTACTTGGAGGTGGTAGAATACGGTTTTTATTGATTTACTAAATGTACTAATTAAGGAATTGGTGTTTATGGGATTGATTTGTAATTGGAATTAATGTATTGGTAATAATAACATTTATGTGTTAAAGGATATAATTATTTAACTTTGATAAATTTTTTACCAGTGAATTTTTCATATTGTTCTATGTGATTAAAATAATGAACCATGATTTTGGGGATAAAATTAAATGGTGTACCATGATGAGAATGTTTGATAAGATGGTTAATGATAAATAACCCTGATTAATATTATTTTTATGAGATATGTGATATATTTTGATATATGTGATTTTTAGTGTGGGATACAGACTGATGCTCCAAATACACATATGTGATAGCGAGTGTGTGACAAGGATTTATGCTTCAAACACCAATATGTGATAAAATGAGGTGTGGCATAGGGTGATATGCTCCAAATATCCATGGGGTGATACAAATGTTTCTAAAGTCCCATCACAATAGCATTGGAATGGAGTTCGTATTAGCCAGGGTATGAATATTGGAATTAAAAGATTAGTTAAATCCCATGATATAGTGAATTTTGATTCCCTACGATATATGGATTAGAATCCATCACAATAAAAAGTATTTATTGATTGTTTGGTTGTCATCTTGATCATGGTTAACTATGTGGTCAATTAAAGAATATTGAAATTTGAAATTTTTTTACATGATTTATTGAAATTTATTAATTATAAAATGGAATACAGTCTTATGGAGTTGAAATGTTTAGAAATTGTTGGTGGTGGCCTACTTATTTGTATTCACATCCTACTCATAATGTAAGACCCCTATTTTTGGAAGGGTATGTTTTTAGTTATGTTTTGGTTGAATCCCTTATTTCGGGCTTCAAGAGATGTCTTCTAAAAGTATAAGTGGCCTTGGGGGAGTTATGGGGGCTCAGGGCACGAATGAAGGGAAATCTATGCCAGACAAGGCTGAGCGCATGGCTTGTGCACGGCCTAAGTAAACAGTGTGGCCTGCTAACGCAAACCGTGCAACCCCTCCTCTTTAGGATAGTAGCATGTGCACCGTTTGCGCCCGGTATGTCAATCTGTGTGGTCAAACCATGCAACCTCTTTATGTTTGAAAAATTTGCATGTTTTCCACTCCGGGATTTTAAGAACCCACTCGAGATTTCCTCTCCATTCCTCCCACATCAGCCTAGGAAAAAAACAAATCACCCTTGAGCTCCAAGAAATCTATATCCCTCGTTTCTATGAAGTTTATTTTGCTGTTAGATGCAGATCGATGCTTTGGGAAAGGTTAATCCCATCCTTGTTTCTCTTTTTGGTTTAGGGTTTGTATCTTCTCTCCCTCTAATTCTAAATCTCTAAAACCATATCTTTTGGGTGAGTTTTATGTTTAAGCTCTAATGGTTTGTCAGATCGAGGTCTAAGGACATGATTAAGGGTGTGTTCAACCATAGTTTCATGGTAGGTGGTCTACAAGTTATATCCCATGGTTATTTGGGTATTTTTATATTCTTAGTTGTGTTTCATGTTTCCCCTTGGTTATGTTTTGAATAACCTCTACATGTTTGGTAATAATGGTGTTTAAAATGGAAAAATGGAACCCTCACGATCCCCATGGGATGCATTGATAATTACATGACCTAATTGGGGCCATCCATGGGATGTACCGGATTTTTCTAGGCTTAGGGATTGTTAATAAACACGTAACCATGTTGTAATGAATGGTAGTGCCCTTGAAGAATTTCTTGGCATGATTGGATGAACTTGGAATAGAAGTTGGGTGATGCACCTTGACTTGTAAATAACGTAAGTCTTAGTTGAAATGTGTTTAATGGTTGATTTATGGAATGATGAACATGTTAAATGGGTTAATGTGTAAACCGACTAAAGACCATAATAGGATAGGTTATGGGTCTAGTGTTGAATGATTAGTGAGATAGGCACAACACATTGGAATTGGGTGAATGGTTAAATGATGTGAAATGGTGATGTGTCAATGGGTTAAGGTATGGCGTGGATTCCCATGTGGGTTGTTATAAATAGTGTTTTCCAAAGGGAAATGGTTTGTATGGTTGATGGTTACTTATATATATAAGAATGTGCATATGGTTTGGTAGAGTGGGTTATGACTTGAGGATCTACACCCACAGGTTGAGTGAAGACTGATGCTATGAACTTCACCCTAAAGGCACGAGTTAAGAATGAAAGACTGATTATCTATTATCTTAATGGTTGCATACACCTGGACTGAGGCTTTGATGTGAGGATATGGTTTCATCCACACAGACTGAGGCTTCGAGGTGAGGATATGGTTTCTATGAGAGGGTTAGTCCTTCTGAGATTGGATATTGATGTTTTTACCCTCTAACATGTGAATGTTGGCCTTAGACCCATGTAACATAATGTTTGTGATTAACCCATGGAAATGTGATGAATTGGGAAGTGATGAAAATTGGTGTGAAATGAATGGTAATGGAAGTGGCAATGGATTTGGCTCTGAACAGGTTAATTGGACCATAAATAATTACTTGGAAATTATCATTCAAATTCCTTTTGCATGTACTACATGTTCTTACTGGATATTTTGTAGACACTGTTGGTGGTGGCCTAATGATTTGTGCTCACACCCTACTCGGGTCGTTGTTGGGTACCCAATCCGACATCAACTTTGCAAGTCAAGATATGGGAAAGGGTCCTTGCTAGATCATTTATTAGACATGGGTAGCACTTGGTGGAGGATCATGGCTTAGAGTCGAGACCATTTTGGGGATTGTGGTCATTGTACTTATTTTGGGATTTTGTTCACTCTTTCACTTGCAGTATGACATGTCATATTTTTTTGGAAATGTTTGTAATACATGATCCATTATTATTGGTTATTGTTTCCGCAATTTGGATTATTTCTGTTGCGGATTACTCTGATAAAAAGGGGGTATAGACTCCCCAATTTACCCCATAGACCCCCGCTGCTAGTAGGCATCCTATGGAATATGGGGAGGTGCGCTTATAGTCCTTTAACAACCCAGCTCGGATCACCGGATTAGTGGATTCCTGGTCAGGTGATGTTAAAAAGTGGTATTAGAGGAGGTATTTCTTCTCCTTCTCTGAGGTCTTGTTATTTGGTATTGGTAGAAAAGGGTTATGATGTGTTTGGCCTTGGTAATGAGATCGTTCTAGGAAGTAGCTAACCCAGGTACGGGGGAAACCAAAGTCACCCTGGGTGGGAATTGTTGTTCGTAGTTATGTGTTGTTACAGTTGATGATATTTCACCATTGGGTGATTCACATGTGGATTGATGTGACTGTTTTATGATATTTGGATCGTTTCATCAACAGAATGAGGATTTGCACCCATGCATCATTGTAGGCACCTAGGGAGATAGGTGACATGCATTGTGTTATGCACACACAGAGGGTGGGTGTGTGATGTAGGAAAGTAGGGTGCATTATTCATTTCATGAAACCAATAAATAATGAGAATAATGAAATAAAAAAAGTGGGTATCTAATGATTAATGAAATATAAGGGTTGGAAATGAAGTGGAAAATGTTTTTGTAAAGTTTTGTGTGAGTATGGTGATTGTGCATGGTTTTTTACCCCAGGTGGACCATGGCCTATAGTAGGGATGGTCGGGGCGTTAAATTTGGGATGTTACTGCCTTTGAATTTGTATATGAAAAAGGCTGGTTGTAGCGAGTAAAGAGAACTTAATGATGTCATGAATGTTTTATGGTACACATTCTAAATCTCATGCTTGACATAGTAGAAAAATGCAACCATGACGCCGGTTACCAGTTGGGAAATGGTAGGATGTTGCTGAGAACACTCATCCATTATAGGAGAAAGAAAATGTGGTGATCAATGAAGGTAGAGAAGTCCTGTTCCAGGAGAACATGGCTCGACATATGCAGATGAGGGATCGGAACATAGGGTGGGTTGCAGGAAGCATGTTTGAGCTGACCATGGAGTTCCAGTTGTACCACCATCTGACCATCACCAGAGACGGTGGGCTAGAGGCAACAGAGTTTTGGTAAGAGTCTATCCAGAAGATACTGGATCAACTGGAGAACCATGTTGAAAAGAATATAATGCTGTCCTTTTATATGTGGAGGGCCAAGAAAAGAATTGGTGGGACATTCAGGCTCAGACTGAACAGGATGAGGGGATGTCGTGGAAGGTTTTCCAAGAAACGTTTCTGGAGAATTTCTTTCCAGAGACTTTCAGGAAGGAGCGGCTGCAGATTTTATGAGCCTGACTCAGGGATCGCTATCGGTGATGGACTATGCTAGCTGCTTCACTGATTTGAGACGCATTATCCTAGTGTTAGTAGGGGATGAGGCAGAAATATCATGGCGTTTTCATGATAGGTTGATACTTGAGATCACATATCATGTAAATATATATCGCATGAAGTTGTTTACAGAGATGATGGATCATTCACTCGTCTCTGAAGGGAACTTGAAGGGAGCCTTGTGTGGTGGTATTCTTGTGCTATCTAGGTGGAAAAGTGGTGCATCTTCTTAAGATTGGAAACATCATTTGGAAGGTTTCTAGTAAGGTGATATGAAGAGAGGGCTAGCCTCTCAGAGTGCGAATCAGGTGTTCTGCTATTAGTGAGGTAGGTCGGGGCATATGTGTGGTAAGTGTCCTCAACCTCCATTTGAGTGACGTTCATGCGGCAGGATGGGACATCTTCAATGGTTCTAAAGGAAACCTCAGCAGGTGGAAAAGTATGATGGTGAAAAGTCGGTGTTGGGTACATGAAATGGATAAGTTTCCCTATATCAGGCAGGCAGTTGGAGATCCACGGGAGGTACTAGGAGGGGCAGTGGATATGGGACTCGAGGTAAAGATCGCTCACACCAGCAGGGCAGTGTAGCACAGGGTACTCAGGTTGGGGCCTAGGGTAGAGGGGTAGGTCAGCTTCAGGTAGTTTAGTTTGCGCCTGGTGATGGTGAGGCCAGACTGTCGACTGTTCGAGGTATGATCCTTGTAGCTTCTACTTTCTCTAGTCCGTTTTTTGACACAGGTTCCACAAACTCTTTTATCTCTACTCAACTTGTGGTTGTGTTGGGTATACCTATGGATAGGGAGTGTGGAGTTATGTCAATCTACACTCCATTGGGGTGTGGGTTGAAGATATCAGGAAGTGCAAGGGATGTGCCTTGGAAGTTGGTCGGTATCATTTTCTATGGGACTTCTTCATTCCCGAGATGTTAGCGTTTGACATAATATTGGGAATGGATTGGTTGGAGTTGTATTGGGCGCACATAGACTGTTATCATCGAAGATTATCATTTAGGTTGCTTGAGGGTGACGCTTATGTCCACCGTGGCGAATGGGATATTCGAGCAGGTTGTGTGGGGCTATTTTTCAACAAAAGAGTGGACTCACATCTCGAGTGTCATGTATCATTCATGAAGATAATGAATGAGAGGAACAATATTTTTTCCCTCCTGTGGAAGAACGGTTTGAGGACGTGTTTCCTGATGATTTCTCGGGGTTACCCCCGAGAGGGATGTTGAGTTCATGATTGAGATTCTATCGGGAGCAGAGCTTGTCTCAATTCCGCCATACTGAATGGCACTATGAGAACTCCAGGAACTGAAGGTTCAACATGATGAGTTGGAGCATAAGGGTTTTATTTGTCCTAGTATGTCTCCTTGGGGATCTCTTGTGCTTTTCTCAAAGAAGGTCGTTTGGTCATTGAGGCTATGTGTTGAGTATTGAATGTTGAATCAGATGACCCTAAAAAATAGGTACCCTCTTCCTTGAATTGATGACCTTTTTGATCATTTGAGGGGTGCATCAGTGTTTTCAAAGATTGAACTGAGGTCAGGTTATCCCCAGATTACGGTGAGGTCTTCTGATGTACCGCAGATAGCTTTCAGGAGTCAGTACGGGTTATTTGAGTTTGTGGTAACGCCTTTCCTCTTGAACAATGCCCTGGCAGTGTTTATGGATTTGATGAACCATATCTTTCATCCCTATCTATATCAGTTTGTGGTTGTCTTTGTTGATAATATATTAGTGTACTTAAAAACTAACGATGATCATGCCCATCATCTTGACATCATCTTGGGTACGATAAGAGAGCATCGGCTATACTCCAAGCTACCAAAGTGTCAATTCTGTATAGGTGATGTGCATTTTCTAGGTCACATAATCTTGGAGGCAGGTGTGTCAGTGGATCCAATGAATGTGCAGGCAGTTGTATCATAGGAGCATCCGAATAGTGTTTCTCATGTTCGGAGTTTTCTAGGTTTGTTCGGGTATTATCGAAGGTTAATTCAGGATTTCTCTCACATGGAATAACCACACTCAGGCTTGACGAAGAAAGGAATTAGGTTTGTGTGGTATGAGGGTTGTGATAATGCCTTTCAAGAGTTGAATAATTTGTTTATGAAGGCACCCATCTTAATCTTACCTGAGCCAGGTAAGAAGTACATCATTTTTTTTGATGCATTCGGAATAAGACATGGGGTTGTGTTAATGCAGGGTGAGCAGGTTTTGGCTTATGGTTCGAGGCAGTTTAGACCCCATGAGCGGAACTATACCACTCAAGATCTTGATTTGGTTGTATTAGTGTCGTCCTTGAAGTGTTGGAGTCACTATCTATTGGGACAATGGTTTACTGTGTTTACCGACCATATGATATTAATGTATATCTTCTCACAACGTTATCTGAATCTTTGGCATAGAAGATGGGTTAAATATATCTAGTGTTTTGACTTTGAGTTGGTGTACACCCTAGGAAAGGGAAATAGTTTTGCTGATTCTTTGAGTATGATGGTTCAAAAACATGATGTTCAAAAGTCCAGTACCGAGTGAAAGGTGATGGATTTGTTTGCATAGATGAACTTGGAGGTGCAGGAGGAAAGTGATCAAGTCACTCTTTCTTCCATAACTATGGAGTCGACCATTTTTAGTCGAGTTAAGGAAAATAATCTTGATGATCCAGAGTTTTTGATCATTAAGGAAAAGCATAATGGTGGGGAGCTACCTTCATGGTGGGCCGTCGGCGTGGACGCTGTTGTTCATTTTCGTGATCGTGTGGTTGTGCCAGAGTGTATGTGTGAAGAGTTGATGTGTGGTTTCTGTGACTTAATGTGTGCAGTACCTCATGGTTTGAAAAAGATGTACCGTGAACTCCAAATGTAGTTTTGGTGGCCTAGAAATGAAAAAGGTTTCTATGGTCTTTGTGGAAAAGTGCCTTACCTATCAGCAGGTGAAGGCAATGGATCAACACCAAGGTGGTTTGTTGCATCCATAGCCCAATCCAGAATAGAAGTGGGATGATGTAAAAATCGATTTTTTTGTGCATTGTCCAAGGACACCACAGAATAATGATGCAATCTGGGTGGTCAGGTATCAGTTAACGAATGTGGCTTATTTCCTATCGATTTAGGAGACCTATACAGTCGAAAAGTTGGGTGTGTTGTATGTTCAGGAGATAGTGTGGTTTCATGGGATGGCACCGACCATAGTTTCAGACCGAGATTCATGTTTCAGGTCGTGATTCTGGAAATGGCTGTAGAAGGTGCTTGGTACGTAGGTGTTTTTGAGTACCTCCTTCCACCCGTAGACGGACATGCAGTCAGAACATATGATCCAAGTGTTGGAAGACATGTTAAGATCATGTTTCTTGGACTTTGGTGGTTCTTGTGAGAGGCAACTATCGTTAGTTGCGTTTTCCAACAATAATAGTTTTCTGGCTACGATTCAGATGACACCATTTGAGGCGCTCTACGGGAGGCCATGTTGATCCCCATTGTGTTGGCTAGAGGCTGGTGAATCTGAGTTGTTGGGACCAGCTCTTTTGCAGGAGACTTCAAATAGAGTTATGTTGATCAAGAACCAGATGGCTACGTCTCAGAGTAGGCAGAATTCGTATATAGATCAAAGGCGTAGACCTATTGAGTTTGCAAAGGGTGATAAGGTTTTCATTCAGGTGTCGCCATGGTTGGGTCACCATCATATTCCGAAGCAGGGTAAGTTGGTGCCCAGGTATGTGGGAACTTTTGAGCATTTGGAGAGGATCAGACCAGTGGCTTACCAATTTTCTCTCACACAATGGTATGGTGGAATGCATGATGTTTTTCATGTGTTGCAGATTCGACAGTATCACCCTGGACAATCTCACGTGGTTGATGTAGAGGATGTGGAGTATGTGATTCAGGCAATCTTTGGGGTATTATACGATTTATGTGGTGTATTGTAGTGAATAGGCCTTGTGTGGAAAGGATGTGCCATAAGTGAGAGTACTATAGAAGAATTGGAATGATCAAGAAGAAATTTGTGAGAGGGAATCAGATATGGGGGATCAGTGGCCCAAACTCTTCTACTTAGTTGGTCAATGAGGCTTGTATACTCGGCTCGAGGATGAGCCATTATAAGGTGAGGAGGTTTTAAGATCCTGATTTTTGGAAGGGTATGTTTTTGTTATGTTTCTGTTTAATCCCTTATTTTGGGAATCAAGGGATGTATTCTGAAAGTATGAGATGTCGTGGGGGTGTTCTGAGGGTTCGGGGCACGAATGAAGGGAAATATTGGGAAGACATGGTTCGGTTCACGACTTGCATAGGTACTAGGTAAACAGTGAGGCCTACCCAGTCAAACTGTGCGACCCCTCCCCCACAAAAAATTAGCACACACACGGCTTGCACACGGTTTTTCATACCATGAAGCCAAACCGTGCAGCCTCTTAAAGTTGGAAATAATTAAATGTTTGCCACTCAGGGATTTTATGAACACACTCAGTATTTCCTCTTCATTCCACCCTCTTCATTCTAGGAACGAACCAAATCTCCCAAGATCTCCAAGAAGTGGATCTCCCTCATTTTTAAGACGTTTTTGGTGCCCTTGGATGTGGATCAAAGATCCAAGTTATGTTAATCCCATACTTGATTATCATTTTGGTTTAGGGTTTGTATCTTCTCTCCCTCTTATTTCGAATCCCTAAAACCCTATCTGTTGGGTGAGTTTTAGGTTGAAGTTCCAAAGGTTTGTCGGATTTAGGACTAAGGACTCAATTTAGGGTGTGTTCAACTACAGTTTCGAGGTAGGTGGTCTACATGTTATATCCCATGGTTATTTAGATATTTGTGTATGATTAGTTGTGTTTCTTATATCCCCATTGGTTATGTTTTGAATAAACTTGGCATGTTTTGTAATAATGGTGTTTAAAATGGGAAATGGGATACCTCATGATCCCCATGGGATGAGTTGAGAATGACTTGACCTAATTTGTGCCATCCATGGGATGTGCCATCTTTTCCTGGTCATAGGGATTGTTATTAAACAAGTGACATTGTTGTAAATAATGGTATAGCCCTTGACAAATTCTTTGGCATGATTAGTGGAACTTGGAATAGATGTTTGGTGATGCCCCTAGACTTGGAAATAACCTAACGGTTAGTTGAAATGGGTTAAATGGGTTAATGTGTAAACTGATTAAAGACCATAATGGGATAGGTTATGGGTCTAGCGTTGAATGCATAGTGAGATAGGCATAACACATGTGAATTAGGTGAATGGTTAAATGATGTTAAATGGTGATGTGTTAATGGGTTGAGGCATGATGTGGATTCCCATGTGTGTTGTTGTAAATAGTGTTTTCCAAAGTCTAATGGTTTGGATGGTAAATGGCTACATATATATATAAGAATGTGTACATGGCTTGGTAGAGAGTGGTATGACTTGAGGATATACATCCATGTGTCGAATTAAGACTTATGCTTTGAACTTCACCTTAAATGCACGGGTTAGGAATGAGGACTGATGATCTATTCTCCTAATGGTTGCATCCACATGGACAGAGGATTCTAGGTGAGGATATGGTTTCTATGAAAGGGTTAGTCCTAGTGAGATATGACATCGATGTATTTACCCTCTACCATGGGAATGTTGTCCTTAGACCCATGTAACATAATGTATGAGATTAACCCATAGAAATGTGATGAATTGGTAAGTGATGACAATTAGTGTGAAATGATTGGTAATAGAAGTGGAAATGGATTTGGATTTGAACTGGTTAATGGAAAAATAAATAATTACTTGGAAATTCTCATTCATATTCTATTTACATGCACTACATGTTATTACTGGATATTTTGTAGACACCATTGGTGGTGGAATACTGAGTTTTACTCACACCCTTCTCTGGCTTCCATTGGGTACCCGAGTAGACTTCATGTTTGTAGGTCAAGAGAAGGGAAAGGGTCCTTGTTAGATAATTAAGTGGACATGGGTAGCGCTTGTTGGAGGATCCTGACTTGGAGTCGGGACCATTTTGGGGATTGTGGTTGTTGTCTTTATTTTGGGTTTTTGTTCGCTCTTTCACTTGTATTATGACATGGAATATTTATTGTTCGAAATGGTTGTTATACATGTTCCTTGATTATTGGTTATTATTTTCGTTATTTGGTTTATATCTGTTGTGTCTTACTCTAATAAAAAGGGGGTATAGTCACCCCACTGGACCCAATGGAACCCCGCTTCTAGTCGGCAGCCTTTGGCGTATGGGAGGAGTGTTTAAGGTCAGGTAACTACCTGGCTTGGAAAACTAGTTTAGTGGCTTCCAGGATAGGGATGTTACATGGTCTTCCTAATAGGTACCCAAATTTACATTGTTTTTATAGGAAATGATATGGGAAATGAAACACTATTATATGGATTAGTTGGGATGGCACATGGATGAAGGAACAAGACATTATTATGGGACCCTCTTGGGAATTTTTAGTGTCTTTATTCTTGATTTTCCATATATACACATGAAAAATATTTAAATTTCATATCTACAATTTTAGTTATGGCTATTTATCCATGTTTTGGAATTTTCTTGTGATGTTGGTACATATTGGTAATGGAATTATTATAATTATTCATTATTACCATATGGATATTGTTTTTTTAGTAATATTATATAGAGGGTATAGTCTCCCCATTGTTTTTATTAGACCCTTCATACTAGTGGAAATCCTTTGGAATACAGGGAGTCGTTCCGGAGGTCATGTAACCAACCAGCTCAAGGCACCGGTGTGGTTAACAGTGGTAAAGAATACACTAAAAATAAAAAATAATTTCAAATTTTTTTTGATATTAATTTTAAAATGTTCTTTCAAAAATCAATAAGACATATTATTTTTATGAAACTATATATTGAAATAATAAAATTACATTATTAAAAATTGTGTGCTTATTTATTAATTATTTATAAATAAATTTATGTTGGGTATGAACATTATATTTATTAAATAAATTAAATAATCCTATTCATTCCCATCAATTTAATAGATAGGTTATAATTTTCATATTGAAATAAAAAAAATTCTTTGTTCAATATGTCCTGGTGTCATAAATCATGTACATTATCGAACATAGTGTTTATTTAAATCATAGTGTATTAGATTAACTCCTAATAAATTCATTTCATCCTAACAATTTTAACTTGTTCTAAGTAATCAAGGTTGTGATATTTGGAAATTATTTTGTTAAAAATATCGGTTATAAAAATGGTTCATAAACCATCCTCTTTAAAAATGTGTAGCAAAAAAGTGAAGGTTATATAGAATAATACATAACTTGGTTCTAAAATAGTATAACATTAGTGAGAACTGAAAATATGGACATGAGAGAGAAAATTAACTACCAAGGAATAATTGAGTGTGATATATAACATGGTCTGAAAAAAGATAACAACCATGAACCATGAATCAATGAGGAGTTCAAAAGTCCATCAATTTATCATAATTTAATTTTATTGAAAAAATATTAGTCTTAATATACTTTTTATAATGTTAAGGAATTCTTTCACCATCTAGACTATGAATAGAAGGAAATATAAGAACCTAGAAAGTAGGTTTTTATACATTAATATATTTCCATAAGAATATATTCTGTTAACAAATATTATGTGTATTAATGATGAATTTTTTTAACACTAAAGTAGTAAAATTAACATCAAATAGATGAAAAACGTTTATCAAGATATTACTCCAGTCTTTAGGCATTATCCAAATCCAAAAAATGGTTAGACAAATATATTTATTAAAATTAATAAACCATAAAATGTGGAAATAAACCATAATTATAAGAAAGATAATTACCTCAATAACCACAACATTAAATAATGTTTTAATCTATAAGGGTATATCATACCCAGCATCTGACATACTTAAGATTTTTGTTGCATTCTTCGCAAATTACCTTTCATGGTAAATAAATTATCAAACCTATGTTTTACAAATACCACATCCTAATGAAACTTCTCCCAAATATCAATAATCACCATGATTAAAAAATGTACCATTTTAATATAGTGAAAATTTAAAAATATCATAAATCAAATTTATATATTAACCTAAATGGTAATACATAACATTACCATAAATATCTCGGAAGATTCCAATATATTAATGAATCACATGTATCCATCATTATTATTTATATTTCACAATATATTAAAGAATAATTATAATCAAATAACATATTAACCCAAAGGGTTATTTTTAAACATTAATAGATTTTTATTCCTAATTCCCAATAAAAGATTCAATTCAATTCAAAATAACAGCACAAAAAACATAAAAAGGTATTTTTCATGACATTGTACTTACGATTAAATATAAACTTATACACTCATGATAGAATCTATAACTTTTAAATTAACGTCAAATTAAAACATATATTCTTCCAAAAATTAACAATGTCCTTATTCCTTAAATAAGATCACAAACTATTTAATATATTCCATAAACCCAAAAATTTAATGTCATCAAAGACGACCTAAATAAATATGTCATAAAATAAAAATTTTCTATTTCACCAATACTATTATACCCATGTCAATAATATCATTATTACAACTAAATATATATTCTCATATTCTACTTTGGAACAATCCTTAGATGTTTCAAAATCCTTGTATCTAAAACTACAATGATATAAAATTTCCATAACATAATTCCTTGATCATAATGAATAATTAATTTAAACCATTCACATCAAAGTCCTTTTATTGGGCATGTAGATAACCAGTGGATTATGAAATTGGTTCGGATAATCCCCATATTCCCAACACAAAATACATTGATCTATAAATGTTACCTTCATATGATCATCAATTCCATCCATCAAACATTGCATTTTTTATCAGTAATTACATGTAATATACACTTAATATACATATAAAAATAATCTTTCTGTTAGTTTGATACATTTACTTGATTGTTTCTTACAATATTATCTAGATAAAAAAAGTTGAATATTCCTTCTTTCCTGATCCCCACAACCTGATATCCTAGTGAACTCTATCCTTCTCTTCATTTATTATTCTGAGAGTTAGTTATGCTAAAATATATTAACGATATATCATTATAACTAATAAGTACTAATACCAAGGTTTCATATTATAGCTCACAATTCATTTGGTTAATCATCACAAAATTCATTCCTTTTTCTATTAGGATTAACACAAGACCTCCATGTTCCATCCATTAACTAAATCTAGAAAGAATATTATGAGAAACAATATTCGTACTGAGGAACCATGAATAATCATTTATATGATTCCTAAATCATGAAAAATACTTTTCAATATTTCACACATTATATTTAGCATAGGTTATCTATAATCATTAGAAAATTTTGTGGACGTTATCTTATGATTAGACTCATACCTACGATTTTAAGTAAAATATTCTAATCCTAGTTTTCAAAGGATAATTAATAGATTCTACGATAAATATTGCATTGACCTGTACATTTAATTCATAGACATAACATCTTAACAAGTTAATATCCATTGCATAACATAATGATCAATGCATGAATTGTATAGGTCTAGTTCCTTGGGAAACATAGACACACAAACAAGTTGTTAATAAAAAAAATAGTCTCCAAATATATTCATCATACCTATAATCCATCATAGAAATAAAATACATACAACTATCATTTATCCATGGAGAGAAGGAATCAAAATTAAGGTTGAACTCATATGCTCATCCATGGATTAAAATGGATATTTCATTGATCGCATGATCTCAAAAAGACTATAAGGTTATGGTAACATGATCATTACATTATAAAATCATATCCAACATATCATATATCAAAATAGTTATTTATGGAATAAATATTAGAATTTTGTAAGACATGAATAATAATGGAATAAATAAACATGAGACAAGAGAAAATGAAATATTCATAAAACATAGTTGTATGATATATACATAATCATATAAAATAATTTTATTAGTAGCAAAGGATAATTGAAAATAGTATTATAGTGTACTTTATTTTCTCCTTAAACCCTAAAAACAGTCATGGTTCAATGCCAAGTCTATCATAGTTCAAAATGTCCCATGAAAAATTTGGTTCACCCCTCATTCCAGTCATGTTTACCTCATGGGATATCAATCATTACCCCATGAATTTGATGGTGATAAATTTATCAACCCTTAAATAGTAAAAATCATACATATTTTCCCCATAATATCATAAAAAACTCATCATATCGTAACCTAATAAAAGTAATGGGTTTCATAAAAATTTCATCATTTAATCATATCATAACCCATGGAAAATAAAAAAGTTTAATATATATATTTTCATCTTAATCGTAAACCATATAGATAATGAATAAGGTTGATATCATTGGATCATATCCCCGATAATGTATATGTGAAATCATGGCTTATTGTCATTGATAATAATAAATATCATTAAAATTTCATTAAAAATTTATTGAGGAAAATATACATTCAATTTTAAAATGAATTATTTAAAATATAAAAATGTTAAAAATATTATAGAATACAATTTATTGGAAAATATCATTATAAAACTATAATGGAAACATCAATTCATTTAATGGTTATTATTGTGTAAATATTTATTTCAGTCATATATGTTAAAAAATTCCTTTCATAAATATTAAAATCCAAAAATTTCTTCCTATTAAAAATGAAATCAATATTAATTTAGAAATAATATTTTAAGAATTAATAAAATCATAAAAATGTCATTAAAAAATCAAATGATAATATTAAAAAACTTTTTAAAAACATGGATATGGATGAAATTGTTTTTTATATTAAAGATATAAATAATCTCCATTTTATTTAATAGAATTATTTTTGTATATTGAGTATTAGGGAGAGGAAACTTTTAAAAAAAGAGTATTATCTAGAAATAACTACTAGATATTATAATCAATGATATTCTATAATGTTATGTCATAAAAGTTTTTCATCATTACATAATCATAAACAATCCAGACAAATAATGAGATTATAAAATGAAAGCCCTACTACTTTAGTAAAATTTGTTTTATAAGCACCATTAAATAAATAAAAATTAATGAATATTTATATCACAATAAATGTCATAATTAAAATAATAATATATATTCATGGGTACTATAATCACCAAACAAAGTAAAAAATTGGTGAATATGGATTGACTCCCCCATAAAAAAATTTGATGAAAATCCCTTGTCCTATGTATGTCTTCCTTCATTGGAATTGGATAGCTATATATAATAAATATAGATTTATTATAAATAAAATATAGAACCATAATATTATATTTTGCACAATATATTATTTACTTATTTCCTTTTATGATCTATTTTTTACAAATCATTATTAAAATCATTGTTCTGGGTGATATCTACTTTTTTTTAATTTGTGTTTTGGTAATGTAGTTCTAGTAGATTTAATTTGATCATGGTTATATAAATTTTATAATATTAATAATGATATAAATATCATATATATTCATTTTATAATTATTTATAATCATCCATAAATGTAGTGATTGAAAAATGAATGACAGCGTTCATAGAGATGGTGGGTCGTACGTACATATGAATGATGTTTTCATTTATTGAACAATGAAATAAGTGAAAGTTAAATAATAAGTAATATTTACATAATAATTATAATTAAATATATTTATTATATATTAAATAAATCCATCCTTATTACCATCCATGTAATACACAAATGTAAAATGAATTACATTGCTTCTTGGTGGTGGCAGTCCACACGTACTCAAAATTGATGTAATTATATTCCAACTGTATAAAAGGTAAGAAGGTATTTATGATATTATAAAAATATAATTTTCAAATATTTAATAATTATAATATATAAAAATTAAACCCAACCTAATACCCATCTATAAACTACGGTGATGAGAATTGAATTGTATCGCTACGTGGAATCGGTATTTCTTACATACGCAAGTGCAAAACATTCACTAAACATTTCATGGATATATAGTGAATAAATATAGTTTTATAATTTAAATAAAATATAATTATATTTGGGATAATAAATATATTATTTAAAAAAAAATCTAAAATATTTATGGGAGATAAAAAATAATTAAAAAGAATATGATATGTTATAGTGATTGGAAAGTTTTTTAAATAACTCCTTTAAATCTCCCCTTAATGTCAATGGGGTTGGCCTTTGGGAATATCATCACTTATCTAATGTGTATAAGTATGTTTATAAGATATTTTTTGAGGTTATGGTCGAGATATAAGTGAAAAAATAAGGAATAATTGAAGGTAGGAGGTTCCCTTTTAAAATTGAGGTAAGGGGAAATTTTAGAATTTCATTAAATATTAAAATATAAAAAATTATTTTCTTTACAAAATTCCTCAAAAATACCAGGTATTTTAATTTAAAATATTATGGAGTTTAAATAAAAACATAAAACAAAATTTTTAAATATATCGGTGGTGTTTTAATCCTTATCATTTGGTTTATTCCATTAATTAACTCATTTTAACATTAATAATGAAATCATATTATACAAAAAAAAGAATTATAATTTTAAATATAAGGAGAAAAATTAAACATAAATGGCCAATGGATTTTATTTTTGGCAATATATTATCAAATTTTGAATAATTAAATATTTTTTAAAATTTTAAAATAATTGTATGAAATATTGTTTTCATAATATATCATTAATACCAATTGTGACACAATTCATTAGATTATATTTAAAATTCTTAAATAATTTTTTTAAAATGGAATATAATCATTTATAACAAAAATAATATTTCATATTCATCTAAAAGAATCATGCACCTCTATAACTCACTAATATTATATTACATTTAGAATTCTAAAAATATTTTTTTTATAATGATTAAATATATACTAGGTTAACATTTTATACAAATTTATTGTAATTTTATAATTTATGAAAATTATAAATAATTGTTTTCAGAATGACAATTTAATTAAAATAAAATTAAATAATTATCTTCATTCATAGATTTCACTTTCTGTACGTGTACATATAAGAGATATTTAAAACATAGACATTGACATTTTATAACCTTCATTACATTAAATGATATATATATATATCATATTCTTGGAAAGGTGTCAATTAAAAAAAATTCAAAATAAATTTCATAATAGTAGAATATCATTCATCCAAAAAATATTATTAACGAAAAATATTTCCTTATCACTTAGTTTTAACATAGATTAACATGACTTATCCATTATAGTGGTGATAATTTTAACCACGATTATGATTGATATTGACAGAAAATAAAAATAAAATATTTATAAAAAATTTGAATAGATAGATTAAAAATTACAGAATCAAGTTTATAAAATTAAAATTTTTTATGTGGTTGAAATTAATTTTAAAATATTTATGAAACATGTGAATAAACTAATTTTTATGAAAATACATTTTTAATAAGATCACTGGGTATTTTATCTCATGCCCATAAAAATATTAAATAATTATCAGATAAATTATTTACTATATAATATATATATTTCATAAAAAACATTCACCAATAGTTAATAGTTTAATTTATTAAGAAAAAAATTCATTACACATATAAAAACAGTTTTAAAAAAATGTACTTTCTGTATAAAAATGGGTTTTTTCAAATTCATACATAAAATTGATTCCAAGGAATGAAATTTGACTCTTTAAAAAATACAGGAACTAATTTTACTTGAAATTTTTTTTATTAAAAATGTAACTCTATACAAGATTAAAATGAAAATATAGTTTTCAATAAAAATCTATAATTTTTACAATGAATTGAAAAATAATAATTTTCTGAAATTTTTGAAAAATTAATCCTTTTATATTTTATACATGATTAATTAATAAATGATATCCTTTTAATCAAATATAATATATAAATTCTATATATATTTTTTTTAGTTTTTCTAAATAAATAAATTAAAAAACATTTTTTAAGAAAGTGTTTCTTTCAAGAATAAAAAGACCGTACTAAAAATTTAGTGATTATTTTCTTAATATTTATCAGTAAATTTATATTTAATAAAAACATTTTATATATTTCTTAATTATTTATCGTTTTTTATAAATTATAATTTAATTCTAGGTTCTAATGATAATATTTAAATAATTATATTTCATTATTGTATAGGAAATTTTTTTATAACATGTATACTATTGAATATAGTGTTAATTGAAAATATTGGGGTGTGGCGATTTTTTTTATTTGAAATACTATTTAAAAAAATATCGTCTACTTGAGATAAGATATATATTTTTTGCAGAGTCGTTATCCTTCTTGTTTTTACGAGTTCTATTTAACCACCATTGATATTTTCTTCATTGACATCATCCCAACGTTTTTCTTTTCGTACAGATATTGATCCGACATTAACTACCTCATAATTTTTCTCTTCCTATGAGTATATTATATCCCCATGTTCTCCCACTAGGATTCTCACTTAAGCATAAATTAAGTATTGCATTACTCTAATTTTTTGACTATTTTTCTATGACTACTACTCATTTAAAGGAGATTTATACTCATTTTCACAATAACGGATATTTAATTGTAAGGACCTTTCAAAGAATTTTATTAAAAATTGTATTCCATTATATTAGAATAATTTCCAAGTAAATTTCCATCATCCCCATGGGTATCAATCTTTCAGTTCTTCTACTTGTTGATAATAAACAATTTACCCCTCTAAACTCAAAAAATATTCCAATGTGGGATTCATCCCATACCATATTTCGTATGGAGAGTTATCATTAATGTGAAAAACAATACTATTTTGTAGATATAAACTAAATTAATAACAATTTCCATTTAATTTTTCTCTTATTCATTGTTTATTTTTGTTTATTTCTTGAGATATTCCACCACCATTTTGTCAGTTAATTAAATACCATTTTCAATCTTTAACTTCTTGATTTTTATGTCTATTATCATCTCTGCTAATATAATGTAATATTTAATACACTTATACACTCTATATTTCAAGGATATTTTCATAAATATTTTTTTCATAAAATAAAAATCAATAAAAAGTGTATAATAACTAATTTCATAAATGGACTTGGTTGATATTAGCCTCTACAGATCTACCTTAACTAAATCAAGAAATTTCATTGACATTTTTACCTTAATCATATAAGTCTTTCAAATTATCTCTTGCTTTGAAAAATAATAATAGTATGAGTGTAATCATGAGAATGTTTTAGGATATAATGAGCTCCTTCATTTTCCACCACATCTTATAAGGATATTTGGATTAATTTTCCATGAGTTTTTTTATATCCTTTTCTATTAATAATTGGATAACAATTTCCTATAATATTCCCCATTAATGAGGTAGATTATTAATTTTATGTGATTCCCTTGAATCACTATTGTTTTATCTCTTCCGTTCATGATTTAATATTTCTTAATGAAAGTGATGGCATGCCCTGTGTCACATAGTTGTCTCATACTGAGAATATTAGGACTAATGTCTTCAAAAATCAAGTATTCCATGAACCATAGTTATTATCATATGATTTTGGATTTTCTAAAGCTTTTAATTTTCAAACCATTAATATTAACAAGGAGAAAAATGACATTAGTGAATACATGATGATCATTAAATGGTATTTGTTACCCATTATTTAGGACGTATATCCTCTATGTTGAATTTATAGTTCAATAAGATCTATTTATTTGAATAAAATTTTTACAACACTAACCTTTATAGAAATTTCTAACTTGATCCATGTTATATGTTTTATTTAATATTATGTTCAATAAATTTACACCTTATGATCTATTGAATGGTCCTCATCTTTCATGTCAAAGAATTTATTATGAATTTTTAGCCTGAATAATGATGTTTTTAGAAAATATTATCACTTCTTTTGGATCTCCTTTAGCAAATTTATATATTCAATTTAAGGTAAATTTATGGATGTGTGTTCATAATCATCACAAAAAAACAATATCCATTTAAAATATTCCAATTTTAGGAAATTCATCTAATCTATTTCTTCACATTAGAGCCTTGAAATCTACTTTTTCAATAGAAAACACTTATTTTTCCCATATTACTACATTAATAAAACCAGATTCATGGTATATTATTTTGAGTCTATAATACTCTGCTTATATCTTTTTGAGTCCTTTGAGAATCACCCATCTCAAAATTCTTCTAGGATGTTGGTTATTGTTATTTCACATTATTTACCACTACTTTTTCCTTGTAATCAATATCCTCAATAGATTTTTATCACCATTTATGCAATGTACAAGTATATAAGGGTTTAATTTTCCAATTATCTCCATCTGTTCCTCCTTAGATACTTCATTATAACACACAATAAAACACCATGATGTCTTGTTTGGAGAAATATGTCCCTCATGATCATGAATATTTCATCATATATTTAGGACTTTGATGTTCAGTTTTTTAATTATTTTTGTAATATATTTGACAAAGTCAATCAATAAATCAATTATTTGGGCTTGATCTTCGATTTTGATACTAAAATCAATTTCTATTAAAATAATTCCACTATTTTTATACATGATTGTTTCAATACCACCGTTTAGAATAATTTTTTTATTTTTTTCTCTAACATGTCTAATTTGGAATCATGTAGCACTATATAGAATTTAATCACATATCCCTAAGAACAACAATTTCTTCCGGTGTAGATTCTATCAAATTTTTGATGTGTAATAATTCCACAAAATTAGTGATTTCAGTGTCATTTACCAAAAATTGATTATCTATTTAATCTACTAGGACCACCACATTCAATTCAAAACAATCCTTAGTTTACTTCACATTATTATCCTCTCATATATAATTATTTTTTAACGAAATTTTTTCTTTTTAGATAATTTTTGTTATGAATATATCTTTCCGACCACACCCATAACTAGTTTTTTCATGGGTTCTTTGTCTTTATTTTCATCTAAAACATTATTTTGAAATTTAAAAGCACAAGGACATACATTTCCACAATGATATTAAGAAAGTGAACTATTTAATTTTAATATTTCTTTTTCCCTTTTATTGTTTGAGGAAAATATAGACATTGCCTTATCGATTCCACAAAAATACTCAGATGATTAATTAATTAATTAAATAACTCATTTGAATCCATTCTTAAATCCTCATACATGATCCATAAAAACATAAATTTTTCTTCACATACAACAGAATCACCATAAAAACATTGATTGGTTTTTTCCACATAAAATGTCCATATTTAAATGACTTCATATTAAATATATTTCATTGGATAATGATCCTCCTAATAAATTGAATCTTTTTTTATTGTTATAAATACCTATTCAATATTTTTCATATAATTAACAAAACTTCATTCTTGCAAAAATCCCATGCATTATATCCATGTAGGCGTACATTCCAAAGATCAAAAAATGATTTTTATTTTATTCATCCATATTTTTAAATTACTGTCATCAAATATTATAATTGGAATATGTTTTATTTAGGTAGATGTATCTTCAATGTGATATAATGTCACAAAATATATATAGCTTTTAAAACTGTTTTTCCCCAAAAAAGTTCGATACCCTAAGAGTGGGTGAATCATGGTTTATATTTTTCATTAAATAACCATCTCTAATAATCTTGATTCACAATTATAAAGAAGAATATCTTCCCCAAAATTGATATGAAGTGATAGTGTAAAATATATTGGGACATAAATAATTTTCATGGTTCATCCGGTCTAGGATAATCTAAGGAGCATAAAATGGTCATGTGATGATGCACCTAAAACATTAATTATACTACTTTTTTATATTTTTAAATTCCTACACTAACAAATTTTTTATAACCATCGCATGAAAATGGATAAATCAAAATTCATCCTGAAATAAGAATCTAACTACTCCTCTTATTAAATGATTTTTATTATATGAATAGTATATTGTAATTACACAAAGGATTTTATATAAATATTTTCATGTTTCTTCAATGTGTTGAACTCCATGATCATCTAGTTATATATTGTCATGTATATCCATTTTCTTTTCACTTTTAGCTTTCTAACACTCACCCTAGAATACTTCTTATTCTCCATTTTTTTCCAACACATATAATATAAATCCACCAATTATTTATTGACATTTTTCTATTATGTTATCAACTATATTATCCTTATTTTAAAAAATATATATTTTATATTTTTTGGAATGATTTTACACTATGCATATATTTATTTAGAATAGTTGAAATCTTTTTTTGAAGTCCCATAAACTGTTTTGTACACTTATTGGACATTCAAACATTTCTACATATTTAAATTTTTACCCACTTCTAAAAAAGACAATTTTATAGTGTGACCCAATATCTATTGTGTGATTATCATTCGATTTTTAAACCAGTAATTATAAACATTTCCATCAAAAAAATTACCATTTAAAAACACTTCCCTACCTGAATTTGGTCACCTTAACACCAGAACTATTATATCCTAAAAATTGAGGCTCTACGGCATGATCCAACTCCACAATGTAGACACCATAAAATGATAGAGAAATTAAAATCCACCAAATTCAAGTCTTTTGGTAGCCATATATACCATATAATAACTCATTTATTTCACGTTTCAAAAAAAGTCAATAATTTTTCATATGATTCAATCCTCAACAAAAAACACTTTTATGTTAATGTAATTTTCCATATTTTCGTCTCTATATCCCCTCGCGATGTGAAATATTCTCCCACTGTGTAACATAATTAATTGTAAAAAAATAAATACATTCCTAATTCACCTGAGGTCCTATCAGAAATATTATTCCCCATGATGAAGATGTTCAGTGATGGATCATATACCACAGATGTGTAAAAATGTTACCAAATATATTATGGAATTTATCCTTTTCATCTCCTATTGAAAAATTCTAAAACTTGTTGAATGTTTTAAATGGAACTGCCATAGTATTTTAAAACCCTTACATATGAAAATAACTCTAACCCTCTTTCAATTTCCTAAAAAAATCATCATGACGTGACTATTTTTTCACGGTATGACTGTGGAACATTAGAACAGAACATAGTCAAATTATTTGAAAAGATTATTATCATTTTATAAGACATTGTTGGATAATTTTGATGTATTCCAACATCCATATCAGGATACATAACCCAAAAACACATCACCGATGTATTTTTGAGTTTCTTTTTTGATGAGTTTAATCGATGTGATAGGTGCTAGTGAGATCAATGGAGGTTGCTACAGGCTAGGATGATTATTATAGGTCTCCAGGTTTGGTTGGTGGCCTTTATATTATCAATTATGTTTATTTTTTGTATTAGTATATGGGTCTTTACATCATTATTACTATTTTCGAAAAATTTTATGATTTTGTTTGATCACATATTATATATTCGGATGGGATTTGACCTGCTAATAGTCTTCATGTATCAGAGAGCTTTATAAATGGATTGATGTTGATCCCTTTATAGAATGAGTGTTGGTTTTCTATTTTATAATTTTTTTATTGATATTAGTGGTTTTTAATTGTGTTTTAAAAAGGACTGTCCTATTATACGAGTTTTTGGTGGGATTTTTGTTTAGGTTTTTAGTTTGGGAAAAGGTAACATCGTTCCTTTTCAAGATATAATAGGTTTTTTGGTTTTATATTTTAATTTATTCAAATATGTATTTTAACATGGTTTTAAAAATCAAATAAAATAATATTTTAACTTTTTTTCTCAGTTTTACTTCATGTGGGTGACACCTTATTTTTTAATGATTTTATACTTATATATGTTTTTTTATCGTTAAATATATGATATCCTAAGTTGTATGATACAATAAGAACCATAGGAAAAACCATTACTAATATAAATGTGTTTCTGTACTTTTTTGATATTTTCATTGGGATTAATTGGAGAATAAGTCCATAAAACCTTGGAATACATCTTTAGGTGTTTTATTCTATAATTGTGATTGATTGATGGGTGAGTTTTTCATTATTGTACTTTGGTGAATCCATGAGATTTTTATCTTGATTGTTGGTCATACTATGTTCTGTATAAGGGTTCTTTGTTATTTGACCTCAATAGTTGAAGTATGAGTTACTCCCCATTTTCTATGTTTACTTGACCAAAATAGTTCCTTGGGTTTTGATAAATGTGTTATAATTATTATTAGACGATATCTAATGAATAATTGATTGAATAAATGGTACCTTCTCAGTGTGGTCGTCCAGGAAAACAATACCTTAAACTATGTATAAGATAATGTGACTAGCCATATATCCTAATGGGAATTTGGAGTTTTGAGGTAGATCACCGCATAACATGTCAATACACATGGGTGTTGATAACTGAGAATAATTTAATGTTAAATGTTATGATTGAGGATCATAATTAATTATATTTCATTATTTTGTATTCTAATGATTTTCTAAATTGTGATACAAAATTTTCTTGATATGATCTCCCCCATATGAATTGAGGTTCATAGAAATAATAAAAAGGTCACTATGAGAGATAGAGATCAAACATAGTGAGTTGATGGAAGGCTATATAGGATAGATCTGAAACAGATCATGACAATTACCCATGTGAGGCCATCCCATGGTCATAAGAAAAACAATTTATCATTGATGGTGGTTGTTTTTTATCATATACATGATTGGGATATATATGAAGAGTTGTATCATTTTGGAGTAATCTCCCTCATCAGTAATGAATTTTTATATTTTTGATTAATTGAGTGATGATATACAGGTTTCCGGGTAAAAGTGACCTAAATTATTGGCATGATTAGTTTATAAGAGAGTGAAAGATGTTTTATGTTATTTCATGTGGTTGAAACCCACTCCTTTTCTTTTGATTTTTTTATGATTTTACTTTTATTTTATTCTTTTTCCCCTTTTTGTATAATTATTTTTTGTTACTTATTTTTTCACATGAAATTGATTATTTTTCCCTATATTCATTCATTTGTTTTATATTATTTATTTTTACTATTAGAACCTTTGATATTTTGGGTTTATCTTTATTGAAGGATAGTGGGATGACTGATGGGATAGGTGGGCCATTGAAGAGAGAGACTAGTGGATTTGTAGAGACCTCATAATGGTGATAAATATTAGCAAGAGATAAATGTAGTACAACTTATTATTTCATGATATTATACAAATCATCATATGCATTATGGAGGTATATGGCCTATGTTGAGATGTATAGGTTTGTGTTCTGAGAATTCATGTGTATTCTAGACACATTGGTGTTGGTTTGTCTTGTATGTTCATTTTATTGTTATGTTTCCAACAGTGTGATTTACATTGGGTATCAAATTTCACCCTCTCAAAAAAATTTCGTGCATATACAATTGAATACAAAATCATGAAGTGTATAAAGATGAGTAGGAAATATTATGGGGTCGTTAGACTCACCGCAACTTATACACAAAAAATGAGTTTTGATGTTAATTTGAAAACAGCCATGTTTTATTTCATCTAAAGTGATTGATTAAATCTCATTGTGTGGTTTTAGAATAACAGGTTATTAGATGATAAATTCACAGAAATTAGTGTATATGAATTGGGTTAGAGGCCACTATATTTCTATTTCATTTTAACTGTATCGGTTTCATCCTAAGTACATCTATTACTTTTTCCCTATACTACACTTTATTCCATTTTATTATATTATTCATTACATTAATTTATTCATATTCTATTATTTATGGTCATTTATAAGTTAACTCATCATTTTGTAATTTTACTATGAATATATTCTGGGATTTAGAGAATAATTAGATTCATGTTTATATTTATAGGTTTTTATAACATAGTTATATAGATGGATCATGTAAAAGTATTCGTAGAATAATCCCTGATCTATGGAATTTTATTTTTTTGGTATATACTCCCCATTACTATATCAAAACCTTGATATTATTCCATAGCCTCTGGTGTATGGGGAGATGCTCATGAGGCTATGTAGTGACTCCCACTCAAGTATGGATTGGGTGACGTGAGATGCACATTAAATTTATAGTGGGATATGGTATTTATTAATGTCTGTTTCCATGTGGGAAATCATATTTTGGTAAATAATGTTTAACTCCTTCATTTGTATGTCAAACCCTTTGTAATAGATTAATATCTCTGGAAAATGTTAAACCTTCCATTATTACCATAAAATATGATTCTTATACATGATTTATTTCAAGAATATCATTTAACGAAATATTTTTTGAATATATATCTTGTGATTGAATAATAAGATCTATATTTGGAACTCAATTCCACTATATTGATGAAAATAGTGTGTATCATTGATAATCAAAATAATGTTCAATTGGGAAAAATTATCACTTGTTGACATGTTTTGGGATATCATGGATAATATATCCATGTGACTCTAAATAATAAGTCCTTGATAAGGTGAAATAGCCTCATATGTTTTCCAATAAAGAACATTGATAAATATTTTAAGTTATAATGTTGAATGGTGAGGATAATGGTGACACCCATATATTAAAAGGATGATATTTATTCTATAATCGATATTATTCATCATGATACGGGAGTTAAAAATTTTAAATTGTTGATATTAGGTGATAGTTATGGATCCATTACTAGTAAAAATTCAATCCAAATCATAAATCTCAACCATTCAATAGAGTGGTTTGATTCTAGAATTATTTTCTTGGTCGGTGTATAGATTCGTTGAATATTATTCAATCCAAAGTAGAGAGTGTGCCTCTATAATAGAATATTACTCATAGTTAGAACATTGTCTCCCAAAATGTGTAGCCATACCATGTAATTTATGGAATGAAAACGTCAATCATTTTCTTTCTATCCTTATTTGGGTTTTTTATATTTTTTTCCTCTTTCATTTCACATGAGCTGTATAAGAGTATCTCTAGAAAATGTAATATTCTCATTATTTCTGATTAATTATTTAACTATCCATATCATGGGGATATACAAGGTAAATTAAGTATTTATCTTCCATTAATTCTTTTCCTTTTCCCATTTCCCTCCACCTTCCATGACCTTCCATGTTCTTTTTATCACCAGCCATGAATTCCAACCCAACTTTTTTGCTGTATATAAATATTGAAATGTGACATTTGATTGGATTTTTGGGACCTTCTTCAATCCGAATATATATTTATTTTACGAATTAATTTATCTCCCAATGGATTTACAATGGTGTTTTAGTGTAGCTTCGTTTTTTTTTCTAAAACTTTTAGAAAATGTTTTAAGTGTTTTTATTTGTAATTAGAATCATTATAAGTATATATTTATTATATTAAATATTTCTCTAAAGTTTTATCTATTTTAATACATATAATAATATATTTTTTCTTAGTATTAAATTACTATTCATTTAATCTAAATATTAATTCCCATGATGTGTTTAAAAATGTTTTTTAAAAAAATTGTTTAAATTAATTTACCAAAAAAATTTACAAGTGATTTATTTTATATAAAGTTTATTTTATGATTATTTACTATATTATAAAAATTGAGGATTTAATTTATATATAATTATTGTTTTTTATTATTTATTTCCTTTTTCATATATTCCACTGGTTTTGTTTTTTTAAATATCAAATTTTTCAAGTCAGTTACTTTGTTAAGGAATTGATAAAGGAGGGATATGGTGTTGATGGTTCATTGGTCTATGTCTTATGAATTTAATTTTATATTATTTCATGACATATTTTATTCTCATATAATGGTTTACATGAGAGCCCTAGGGGATAAGTATGAAATTAGGGATGAGTGTGACCTTCTTTTGTATTTTTATCTATCCACAGGTCCTCAGTTATCAATTATCACTGCATATGGGTTTCATCTCATTGAGTAAATAGTGGTAATATAGGGACTGGGACTTTTAGAATTATATTTGAGTCTTCCAGTAGATCTATAATAAAGAAATAGGATATCTCTGATATACATTATATTTTCATTCTATGTTATTTTTATTTTAGTTTTTCACATTCTTTATGAATTTTTTTATTGTTCCTAGTGACATATGATTGTTATGGGATATTATTTTCATATAATGTTTTATTATTTTTTAATGGTTTTTAATAAAAAATACATGATTTTATTTGGATTTTTTTTAAAAATTATACATTAATTTATATAGATTAATTATAGTTCAAATTATAATTTAGATTATATCTTATGAAATTAGTTACACTGATTCATGGATGTATCCTTCTGGGTATTATCAAAAACCCTATATAAACATATTTTTGTGCATGTAGAATTTCATATGGATGTTACAATTAAAGTAAAGGGAGTTACATCCTTTTGTGGTGTACTTTAGACACATACTTAATGTTTTACTAGATATACTATTAGGTAGTGACCATGGGTCATGGGGAGATGGTTTGTTCCAAAATTTTGATTATATTATTTAATATTTTGATGTATATGTCTTGGTCTAACAATTCTATCTTCATTTTGTTCTCTCTATTATTATATATTTCATTTTTTAACTTGTAATATTTATGATGACTTGTTTGGAAGTTCATTTTTGGTATTTTATTATTTTTCCTTGTTTGAAAGAATCTTCGTTGTGATGTATTTTGTTTTTTATCAAGATAATTCAATTTGTTGGTACATTATATAATGGTTTTATGTTTGGATTATTTTATATAGATGGTGAAATATTTTACAAAGATATGTGTTCAATACCCATATCACTTGTTGTTGTATTATGGATATCAAAATATTTCTTTGTTTTATATTACAGGTTTAGTCAAGTCAATTAGTAGTTATGATTGTAATATTACATGATATCTATTATCAATAATGATATCCCCAATAAGAATACAGAATATAATTTCCTTGGGTTGTCTCATAGGGAGGTTGTTGGACTTATGTTTCTACATGTCCCATTGTTTTCTTGTGTATATGTATAATGTTTTTCAAAATTGGGAATTTTTATTTATTTCAAGAAAAAATAAAGGAAACTAAAATAATAAATTAAAAGATATAATTTTATGACAAAATGAAAAATTATGATTAAATTTTTTTTTTGAATATATATATATAAAGTAGAAACATTTGAAAAGTGTTGATCCTTTAGACACTCGCTTCTTCCATGATTACATAAATTATCTCATTCTAGTTCTCCATAGATAGGTAGAGATATATTTCTTAGCACATAAATATTCCTTTATACCATACAAATTAATTAATATTGAAGTTTATACTATTATAAAAGTGATTCATATACTCAAAGAACTCCTTGTAAGATCCCAGGAATTCCTATGATGTAAGAATATTTTTTTTATTGAATGATTAATTACTACCCAATATGAATACCCTTCAAGGTCAGGGGTAAAAAGTGTGTACATTGATTTTTCATATACATGAACCAAAATTTTGGATAGAAATAGATGTAATGAAATGATATGAATTACTATAAACCCAAGCCACATGGGTTGGTCAGATCATGTGGTGCTGGATAAAGGGCTTCCGGAGCCCACCTAGTTTGAATAAAAAGTGTTGATATAGTCCTACATATATACGATGGCCTCAATATTTTTTGATAGTGTATTGAGAAATTGTTATTGAATGGTTTGGAAACCTGTACAAACTAACCATGAGAGGTACCCCTCCATACAATGATGGGCGCATGATTAGTGCATGCAATGGAAAATTAGGCAGGAAATCTTCGAGGATTTTTCTTTTGAGGGAAAATTACATTTTATCTGTTAAAAATTTATATAAACTAACGAATAATTTCTATTTCCCATTCCTGTAGACATAAATCATTTTATATCTCCTCCTTAAGATAATTTGATATATTTTGATCATTTTTTTTCTTCTGAACTCAGAATCGTGTGTCATCAGTCTTGTTGGATTCACAGCAGTGACTACTCCTTCCATTTTGTATCCATATTAGTTTATATTAGTATCAGATAAGCTACTTATGTGTAGTATTATATGAATTATTTCTAGGGTTTTCATCATTTTTTCATTTTTCTTCTAATCTCTGCTGAATCAAAAGAATATACTAGACTACCACTCAAGTAAATACCTTCAAAAGGAGGTTTATAACAATCCCTTGGTGTTTGGTGATTTATATTCAAATTTTCATTATGACCCATGTTAGAAATTTCATAGGATCACATATAATTAATTTAATATATTAAATGAATGTGTTTTAAAATAATAGTGATTAACTTTATTTCCATGAGTTTAGTTATAGGTTTTTTCCTTAACAAAAGCCACCCATGGCGTGTGCCTTGTGATTTAATTTTCCATTTACTATTATTGAACCACCTAATGGTTGATTAGTTGAGCTTATCTATTTCGTGGAATAACTAATATAGATTATTTATATTTATGTTATTTTTTAGGATATGGTATTCCTCTATTTCCATGGTATACCTGATCTGATTTATTTTACATCTTATTCTTGAATTGTTATATGAGTGGGTAAACACATTGAATGTATTGGAATGGGAATTTCTATATGATTTGGAAGGAATCATGGAATGTGATGGTATGGAATGATAGTTTAATTTAATGATTTATGTTTCTGTAGGATTCCATGGATGTGAAGATAGTGTAAGTCATTGATGATACTGATCATTGGGTCTTGTTTCTGTGGGATACCTTTGGCCTTGATACACCATAGATAAATATTATTTAATCTAGAAGTATACATTTTTTGTTGACATGATCCTTATACTTGGATCCGACCCCATGGAGTTTGAAACTATTGTTATATAACAAAGCCATTGCAATTGTAAAATTCATAATTATATTATACATACATGTTTGATATGATATAAATGTTATAAGACATATCCATGGTTGTTATAAAGATGTTGGATATACATCTGGGCAGTGGTTTTTGTTTCAGTTGTGCTTTAATATTTCCCTGTTGGAATATCATAAACATTGTTTTCTAGGAAGCCATGTAAGGATTGACAGTGTCACCATAAAATAAATATCATTTCCGTTGGAATTTTAATTGTGTTTCTGCCATATCTATTATATACCTTTCAGTATAATTATATAGTACTTAACATATTGGTTTGTTATAGACATCGTTGTTGGTGGCCTACTGGGATATTATATTCACACTCTGACTCAGGCAGTCATTGGGTACCCAGACAGATGTTATGGATAAAGGTAGCGATCAAGGAAGGTTCCCACATTTTGATTCTTGATTTTTTCCATTATTAAAATCATGGGGGAATAGGATAGAGATTAGTATCATGATAATATCACGATGTTGTTCTTTTTGTTCATTTTGGTATTTTGATTCAGGTATTGTACAGATGCATGTATACCGGTTTTGGATGATTTATAGAACCATGAAATGAAATATATTATGGTGTATTAGATTTATTTTTTCATTTGGTATATATCAGTCTTTGGTTGCTACTTCATTTTCAGTTATTATTATGCTTCTTCATAGGTGAGTTACTCGTTCATCGATCATAGTGTATATTCCCTCAACTTATTCATTGTTTTATTACATTAATTTTTTATATGTTTTATTGATAACTATGTTTTACTCTATGTTGAGAGGGAATTGTATACCCATAAACACACGCTAGGACCTCACTACTATTTTGGTATCCTATAGATTTTAGGGAGAGGTGATGGAAGCCATGTGGTCTACAGAAATCAGAGCACCATTTAGTGGAATTTGGGTTTGGGACATTACAATGTGGTATCAAAGACTTCATTTCTTGGTTATAATATTTTGAGAAAATATATAGGTCTTAGGAAGGAATATTAATTTTGTAATGACTTGTTCTAGGGAGTAGCTAACCCACATAAAAGAATAATCCATGATTTCTCAAATGGAAATTATTATTTTTCTATATTTGACTATAAGAGTTCATTTGATTCTAACATTGTGTAATGAACTTCTTGTTTTATGTTGATTCATATTTTGGATTTTCATTCTATTTCTCAATTATATGATAATTTCATCTCATGCATCATTTGAGGCACCTGATAGAATTTAAATTCCATGCATCATGTCATTCCATTTAGGCTGTATTTCTTGAGTTCATGACTTTGTGATACGTGCCTTGTGTTATATATGTAGTGTTTTTGTATAAATTTTGTGTATGGGATTAGAAAATATGGTTGGTACATAGGTTTCCTATCATAAATTAGACATTTTTTCCCTTATTAGGCTACAGTAGCCACCCTGAATTGCCAATTTAGGAACAATTATTCATGGAACATTGATCGCATTGACTAGAATGTGTTATGGTGTAAATTAGGTGTACACCATATTTTAGTTCATGTGGTGTGTGAGCCCTTTTTGTATCAAAACATTTGAACCATTTAGTTCAACATATTAAAATGAAATCTGTAATGAATATTAAGGAATATGGAAATTTGAAATGATGAAATAAAGATGTTTACATGCCCTGATATTTGAGTGGCCCGCGAGCTCTCTCTCAACTGATTTGTGTGACTGTTTATTTTACTTGTCTTATATAAAGGATAATATTCTATGTTATGATCTTTAATAGGAATTTTTGGACCAATCATATGCTTCTAGAAATGAATTAATTTCTTTTGATCCTTTTTGAGGTCTTTGATTAACATTATAGAAACATGACACCAAGATGACCTTCAGTCACAGACCAGGAGGGTGGAAACAAACATGATCCAGAGGTGGTGGGACATGGGTTATTAGTAGATCCTTTTATATATAAATTTTGGGAACCTATAGTTATTCCATACATAGGTGTTTAGGAACACTTCTAAAATATATTTATATTGTTTATAAATACGTTTCTAGAAACATTGTTGTATGCCTTGTCTATGGATGAGCTAGACTATGTGTTCCAGCTGCAGCATCCTCCAACATTTTCCGGGGATTCTGGTCCATATGATTTAGATTCGTGCCTTGAGACTACACAATACATATTTTACTATCTAGAGAGACTTTTTGAGAGGATATTGAAGCTCACAAAAAAGATTATTTGGGGAGAATAAAATAACGCATTGGATGTTTTGAACAAGGCTATGCAATACGTGACATGGTTTGGTGAGATTTACTAACCTAATTATAATGAGAACATTTTCATAGTTGATGAATAGATGTTTTATTGGTTTTTATTATACAATTAATTTAATATATATGGAATGCATATATTATTAGTTCATGATTCATGATTTGATGATTCCTGTATAAGTATTAGGGACTCAATTGATGGAATTGGATTTCACTATTGAGAACATCAATATATTAATTGTGATTATCATTGTTATAATCATAAAATTAATTCAAGACAAGTGTTGATGGTGAATGAATGATGTCTACAAAATGTGGAATACCCTGAAATTTTTTATTTTCATGATCTGAAGAAGAATAATTTAATAAGATGACCATGAATATTATATATATATAGTATGAAGAAGAAGAAAATATGATGATTATTGAACTAATCATAAATCTCATGGACGTGTGTCGATTGTGACATATTGTTTCCAACATGGGAGATTAATTATATTCCTGAAAATATTCATATTCATGTGGATTTCATATGAATTCCAAATAATTACCCTATATTTGGAATGTGTTATTGATGATGGGTTTTCATGTAGAACGTGATTGTACAACATCAGGTGACATTTTGGGTCAACTAATGGTCATTGGAATTAATTAAATTTCTAACTATATATTTTTTAAAATTGTATGAAATGTGTGTGAGGTTGAGTTTGCGAATGATGGTTTCTTGTAAATGAGGGTTCATGGATTTCATATAAAAATGAAATCCTTTTTATAATCCTCAATAATGGGATGCCACAATAAACTATATAGAATATATCATATGTTATATTCATGTGATGTGAATATAAATGATTTATCTCAATTTTTATGGTACATTCATGAGAAAAGAAAAGAAGGATGATAGAACACAATTGTGATTCCCATGCACAATACTCTAATCATTAATAATGTGAAGCTACAATATGCTATTTTACATATATGTTATTCTATAATCATGTGATTTGAATATAAATAGTTTAGTATAATATATGAGGTACGTTCAGTGGAAAATAAATGAAGGATGATAGAATACAATTGGGATTCCCAAGCACAGTATAATAAACATCAATAATTTGATGCGAGAGTATTCTATTAGACATAGATTCTATGATATATTCCATAGTAGTGTATTAGAAAACATTATCATCCTATATGTCCAATATATAGTTGAGATGAATATATATGAGAATTTCATTTCTAAAATGCTATGATGCTACATGAATGAAGAAATATTTTCAAATGATGCGCTTCCTGGTTTATAAATCTTTGAGAACATCCATGTAGTATATAGTGATGGCTCATTTTGGGTTTACATGATGTTCACATATGATGATCTTTTTAGGGATGATGATTAGATTTGTGGGTTATTTCCTTTCCGAAGAGTCATGCTATTAGTGGATATAAGTAGATAAACCATTGTAAACTACTTTTCATGATCCATTAATCATAATGTGCTCAAAGGTTTGATAACCTATATTAGTGTTCTATATTAACTAATCCAATTCCCTCTCTAATGCTGATCAATAATTATAGAGAAGTGTTCATTTTTTTCAAAAGATATTATTATGCTCCATTTTGATTCCACACAGAAATTTTTTATTTTAGATAAAGATAAAATGGTATGTGTGGTTCAATGATAGAGTTCCACTATGCTAAGGGTATTGATTCACTATCGGGTAATGAATTATGATATTTTATATAAAGGTTTAGTGAAAATCAAGAATCCACAATAATTTAATCAATATTCAGGCTTCATTTTTATAATAATAAATAAAGTAAACCAATAGTACGTAACATTTATTATATTCTATTCTATGAAAATTTCATGATCATTTGAAAACATTATAAATCATTTTGATGTATATATTTTGAATAGAAAAGTGATGTTTTATACTACACAAGAACCAGTTTTATAAGAATCAATAAATTTTTCAATGGATCATGAATTATCATACATGATATGATATGATAATTTCATGATCATTTAGAAAATTTGAAAAAGTATTTGAAGAATGTACAATGAATAGAAAATTTATGTGTTATAAGATGCAAGAATATGTTTTGTAAGAATATAGGAAGTAGACTGATAGTATGTTTTATGTCATACTTGTTATGTTATGATCATATCATGATAATTGGAAAAATTTATCATACTATTTGATCAATATATAGATAATAAAAAATTTATGTGAAATATGATCGGAGCATCAGTTTGATATGAATCAATGAAGTGGATCAATAGTATAACACATATCATTCGTGGTATGCTATGATAATTTCATGATCATTGGAACAATTTATCATATTATTTGATCAATATATAAGGAATATGAAACTGATTTTAAATATGACCTGAGCATCAATATGCTAAGAATTAAAAATGTGGACAATAAATACTCCACATTTAACACATTCTATTTCATGATCATTTCATGCGTACGTGGTCAATTTATTATATTGTTCGAATTTTACAAAGTGGATAATAAAATGGGAAGTCCTTGAAATTCACATTATTGCATGATGTATTTAAAGGGAGATTCAGAGGATAGGTAATTCAAAGATATGCAAGTATCTATCATTCATAATATAATATTGAAGAAATTGTGTGCATCACATGCACACATTATTTGAGTTTAGAAATTAATCATAAAAAGTAAGAATCGTTGATCATGTAGAAATATTAAAAATATTTGATCGTCACAAGAGATCAGAAGATGAATAGATTGAATCCATAATATACATTTAGGAGAAGGTAGCCTGGTATGAGCATTCCGAAATCTTCGAAGATTCATATAATTCAAGATTAGGTGTGAGTGGGTTTTATAAAAAAATATTGCCTCAATAAAAAATTTATGATATTTAATTTATACATGAGTATAACAGATCTAGTACACTCGTAGAGGAATAGCATTCTCATGTAATTAAGAAGAAACTAGATGAAAATGGATATATTTATAATTGTGGATCAAGAACATTAAATGAAGGGTCGTCGGACGGTTGTGTCTACACAGTAACTGAAGATGCTTGAGACAGGGGAGTTTAACCAGTTTATAATAAGTATTAGAGAAGATGGGTGGGGTGTATAACTGTGATCCGTTATAGGACAAACTATTGGGTTGTATAACTAGTTGTTACCTTATACACTGTAATCACCTTGTTATATAATGTAAAATTCATGTTGGATTGATTAACCAACATGAAAGGGAGTATTACTTTATATAGAACCTTATAAATATTGTGTTTTATGATCCCACTGGTTATTTCTATATATGAAGTGAGGTTGTTAGATATAAATTAGTGGATCAAAAAACTTTACATGTTCAAGATTTTAAATTCTCATGAAAAAAATTTATAAAATCAACAACTGATTAACCCGCCGCCCCTTAGTGCTCAATCCATCCAAGGGAACAACAACTGGGATCAGATCCTAGGTCCCTCTAAAGATCCAAAAGTTTTTTTGGATTATTTTTAAAATAACTTATGTAGTGCAGATTTTAGGAAGTGTTTGAGTTACAAAAATTGTCTACATAATAATTTACTCCTAAGGGTAAAACATATTTTTAGTTATTCCATATCAAAACAGAATTAGAATAGAATTATAGAAATGGTGGTAATGGATAATCCACAAGATAATGGAGAAATACCACTGACTAATGGTAATATTATTTTATGAAGTAGCAGTTATTATTATGATTATGATTCAACTAATGATCATCTATGGGGACAATTAATTAAAAGGAAATCTTTATTTTTAATTAAAATAAAATATGAATAATGTTTCTAAAGAAGTGATTAATTGTATTTTTTGCACCATCAAGGGACTCCATTTAATAAAGCACATCAAAAAGTATAAGTTAATGAATTATAAGATGTACTATGTGAGAAGAATAGAATTTTAATCACTCTCACAGAAATAGTTGATGTAAGGGAATAAACAAAAATATACCGAAGAATAATTTCAAACCCATAAATATAAGAACATTGTATTTGATTTTATTTTTAAATAATCTATCAATAGACTTGATAATTGAACACAGTTTCTATGGATGTCAATAATTCTCAACTAGATATCAAATCCAAGAGGATCATGGAGATACACTCATTATTTAAAGAGAAGATTACATTTCATAAATTGGGTTCCATGAATATGTGTAATGACTATGAAGATAAAGTGGGATCTGTTGAAGATCATAAGAATTCCCTCAAAATTAGATATCATGAATTGGAAATTAAATTGTTCAATTTTAGAAAGAATTATGTTGAGACCTCACAATAAAATATGTATGTATCTACTTCAAGGAAATTATCTTTCAAGGATTATATTATTAAATAATCCTCTTTACATTGGAATAATATCATTACAAAATCTACTAATATTTCCCAAGAATAAGTAATGAAAGAGGTACCCTCCATCTCATAATGTAATAACTTTTTTATCTATTTATATAAAAATCCTATTTCTAAATATGAAATATTTAAACATATGGATGATTAGAAATGGATATGAACATTACACCATGAAAATGGAGGATATAAGAATGAGTATAAGTGTTGGTTCCCCATAGGAATCCATTTAGATGGTGAAGAAGACAGAAAACATTACGATTTAATTCTAAAAAACAAAATAATCAAATACAATGTTGAATAATTCCATAGAAGATGAAACATCATTTACATACTAAGAATAAATTTCATGTTCAAACTGATATTAACATCTTGGTTAGGTCTATTATTTTTTCAATAAAAGTTTTCATATGAGTGATAAATATACATCTCAAAATGTATTAAGGAACTATTGACCACATGTGAAATAAATGAAATCATTGGGTAGAAATCATGTAAATGATGAAAATCAGATTTTTGCAAAGAATATTCATGATATGAAATTCATGGACTCAATAAATAAGAAAGATCAGAAAAATTAAGCTCCATGAAGATGTAGATGAGTGTTATATCTCAGAATAGAGATATTACTAATTTCCCTCATGTGAATCCATGTGGAAACTCCAAACAAGCTATAAGAATCCAAAATATATTTGTGTTAAGTTTTCAGCAGATTTCAAGAATGTAAAAAATTTATAAGAATCACAAGAAAAATCTCATGCTAAAGATAAAATTAAGATTCAACTTGAAGAATGATAATTTATGAGAGGTTTTCATAAATAGAAAACGCATGTGTTCATAATGTTCTGTGTGAGAGATGGAATAAATCTTTATTTAATGAAAGAGGATTCATCACCACATTTCAAGTAAAATATGAAGTTTTTAAAAAAATTAAACATTCATTAGATGATATAGAATACATTAATGATATAAAAATGAGAACCAACTCACACAATTAAATGATTGGTTTGATATGATCCATGTCCCAAAAGGATACAATAGATTTGAAAATTAGATGAGGAAGCAAGATTTCCCAGAGAAAGTGGAGAATCATTGTCGAGAAAACAATATGAACATTGAATTTTACAATGAGGAACAAGTGAACCCTCCATATTATCTAATAAATTGTTGTGTTTTTGAAAAAAAAAATTCATTGAAGGAGATGATTGTGGCTGCGAATTCTGGACATCATGTTGATATTGTACTTCAGGGAGTTTAGTGACATCCCTGAAAATGATGAAAAGTGTGTGTCCCTTGATTGGGAGTATTGATGAGATGAAATTTTTAAATCATTATTTAATATTGAATGCAGAACATATAAATATATTTATAAAATTTTATGTTATGATATTCTAATAACTCTTTTATCTCTCATTCCAAATTATATTAATAATATCAATAAACGAGGAGTTCCTGATTGATGCTAAGATAAAATAGTGGGTCAATATCATTTTCACATGGATTTTCTAATGTCTCTATTGAATAATGTGAATGTATAGTATCTCATTGATGAATTTTATTATTTTAAATCCCTATAATAAGATTTCAGTATTTTTTAGTATGATTTCACTTGAATGGTTTTTATGGATGGATTATTAAACCTTGGTTGTATCTATCTTATTTTCTACACCATGTTAGCCGATGTAGACTTTTATTTTAATAACTAAAGTATAATTTTTAATAGAATAATATGATACTTTTCATATATTTGATTTCATCATGAAATTTACATATAAGGGATATGATCATGATTTTGATAAATATGTGATATGTGAAGATCCACCACTTACCCTCTGCATTTATTTTCAATAAGGGGGAGAAAAATAATAACACATTTAATGTGTAGAACTATCGACAAAAAAATAAAAGGGGGGATTTAATAACACATAGTCGTGATTGATGAATTAGTTATTTATTTTTTGTTAGTATATCATAAATTATATATATATTGAAGACTTATATGAGGAATTGGGGATGATTAAAGTGGTGATTCCTGGAGAATTGTTATGGACTCACTTGATGGAATTGGATGTTATGGTCAAGAGATTATCCATATTATTTGTTATGATTTCTGTGATGGAATTTAAATGGATTCAAGACAAGGGTTTATGGTGAACTAACATTATATATTACATGTGGATGACTAAGAAAATATTTTTTTTATGATAATTAGATGAATTAAAAAATATGGTAATGAAAAATGTACATATATATATGTCCTGAAGAATAAAATTTGAAATTTTTTTAACTGATCTTATAGTTAATGGACTTTTTACAATAGTGATATGTTGTTTTCAATATAGATGATTATTTATGTTCATGAAAACATTAATTTTCATGCTAATATGATTTGAATGATTTTTAATATCCCATTATTTGAAATGAGGTATTGATGATGGGTTTTCATGTTGATTTAATTTTTTAAAAATTAGGTTCCATGATGGATCATCTAAAATTCATTGTAATAATGGAAATTAGATTTGAATGATTTTTTTAAAATTGTATGAAAATTTTGTACAGTTGAGTATGCGAATAAGGCATCCAAATAAATAAGGGATCATGGTTTTCATATAAAAAATACAACAGATCACTAAAAATAAATAAAGTGATACTATAGTATGCTATATGAAATATATTCCAAGATATATTAATGTGAGTTATTAAAAATAGATTATGATACAATCTGAGGTACCTTTAGTGGAAAATCAATCCACGTTAATAAAAAATAATTGTGATTACCATGAATAGTATGATAATAATAAATAATGTGAAGTTATATTATTTTACATATATTCATTACAAAATTAATGTTATGTTAATATATGAAATTTAACATACTATGTGATGTACATAGATTAAAAAAATAATATAAGGTTGATAGAACAAAATTTATATACCATTGCAAAATATGTTAAACTTTAATAATATGATTTCACATTACGTTGTTGGAAATAAATCCTATGATATATTTAGGAGATCTGGATTGGAACAATTTATCATACTACAGGTGAATCATATAGTTCAGAAGTGTAATATAAGGTAATTTCATCACTAAAATACTATGGTGGTATGTGAATGAAGAATGAACCCCAAATGACCTATTTCATGGATAGTAAAACATTGTGAACTAACATGAAATATGTGGTGATTGTCCTTTTTGGTTTTCCATGCAGTTGAAATATGAATTTTTCATCCTAAATGATTACATGCATTGTTGGTGAAGTCATTTGCAGACAGCCATGCTCATGAATGATATGTAGAGATGAACTTATTGAAACATCATTACATGATTAGAAAATATGCATGGGTGAAATGGATTGATAATCACTATTTTGTTTCTATAAATACAAGGATAAATCTCTCCTTAAAAGCAATTCATAATTTAGGGATGTGTTTATTTTGAGTGGAACATCTCATTCATCTCTAATTGGGTTCTGTAATGTAGTTTTTTCTTTTGGTGATGTATAAAATGTTATGTGAGGTGCTTCTGTAAGAGAGGCACTACTCTAAGTGTATTTTTCCTCTATGTGGTCAAGTGGTATCCTATTTTATATGCCGGTGAAGTTCTATGAAAAATTTAAAAATTATTCAAACCATATTCAAGAAGTAGTAACCTATGAATCATGTATGTAAACCAACAGTAAAAAAAAATTCATATGTGCTATGCTATGATCATATAAGATAATTGGATATTTTTTTAAAACAATTTGAAAAATATAATGTAAATTTAAAACTGATGTTCTTTGTGATGAAAATATCAGTTTAATATACATAAAAATAATCAACCAAATGTATGTGACAGATCATATATGGTTTTTTGTGATCAGTTTATAATCATCGGAACAATTTAGCAAACAGTATGAAGAAGATATAGTGAATAGAAATGTGATGTGCTATGAGATTAATGAATCAGTTTGATATGAACAAAATAATGGGACCAATATTTTTCTACATATCATTAATGATCATTGAAAAAAATGGATATTTTTTGAACAATATATTGTGAATATAAAACACATGTACAATATTATTTGTGCATCATTACACTAAGAATCAAAGAATTAGACCAATATTTTTTTACATATCATAAATTCTATTCTATGATCATTTCATGATCGTTGGAAAATTTATCATATTGTTGGATCAATATATAGTGAATAGAAAACTTATGTGCAATATGATCCAAGCACCTGTAAACAATGAATTAAATAAGTGGACCAAACATATTGGACATATCATACATGCTATGTTATTATCATTTCATGTTTTTAGGATCAATTTAGAATATTTCTTATGTTTAAAAAGTTGAAATGAAAATGGGATATACATAAAAAAACACATGTTTTATGTTTTATTTGAGTTGAGAAATCAAAAAATATATAATTTTATATTTTTGAAGTCAATATACCGCATAAAATTAAATTGAAGGAATTTTTTTCTCCACATGCGCACATTAATTTTGGTCCGGACCTCATCATAAGAAGGAAAGATCATTTCCAAATAAGAAATATGAGATGTATCTAATCATCAATAAAGATTAGAAGTGGAAGTTACTTAATTTAGAATATACATACAAGATAAGGCAGTAAGGTCTAGGATTTAAATAATCTAAGAAGATTCGGATAATTCGAGATCTAGTGTGAATGGATTTTGAGACCAAAAATAATTTTAATATAATTTAATGAATATATTTATGTAATAAATGAGTACAATAGATCTAGTACACTCATGGAGAATGATCTACTTTATATTTTCTAGGAGCATCCAAAAGAAAAAAATCATCTTTCTATTTGTGGATCAAAAACAATGATAAAAAAGAGCTTTGGACTGGGGTGTCTATCCAGTTACTTAAGTGGATAAGGGTAGGGGTGTCTAACTAGTCTAGAATAAGGTTAATAGAAGATGGGTCCAGTGTCTCACCAACCATGGTCAAATATTGTGTTGATGGGTTGTATAATCGGGATCAAATGGAGAATCGACTACTAGGGCATATAAATAGTTTTTTCCATATTCATTGTAGTCACCATATTATATATTAGAAAATCCATGTTTTGGGGATTAACCAACATAATAAGGAGTAGGTATTTATAATAAACCTTTTAAATACTCTATGATGCGATCTTTTATGAAATTTCTACCTATAAAGTGATATTGGGAGATATCACCAAGTGGATTGAGATCATTAAAAAGATTTGGAGGTTGAATTATAAAGTAAAAAATTGAAAATGTAAGCCACTAATTCACCCACCCCTATATATTTTCAATACATCCTAGGGAACTATATATTATATGACTACTTTGTCCCCGAGACACTGAGGGAATAGTGATATAGTGTGTTAAAATGATTGGAGGAGGGAACGATGATAGTTATATAATATTTAATACCCTTTACATAGATGTAGTGTTTTTTACTGATATAACTTGTTGATGAGTCATTGATTGAAATATTCTTATAGGATGGTCTCATATGTGTTTTCCAATAACATATCAATTTGTTGTGTTTGACCAATATTTCCGAGATAGTGAATCAGTAACTGATTATGTAAAGACCCGTAAAATTCAAGGGAAATTTTTTCTTAATTTTCTTTAGAATTTTACAAGAGCGCGGTTTCAGACGGCACCTGATTCCGAGGCCCGGAGTGCCCGGAATTAATTTCCGAAGTTTGGCTCGGGTACGTTCAGTGAACGAACGAGCGGGAATTTCTAACTTTTGATACGGTGCTCGGAATTGAAATCCGAGGGCACCGATGAACTCGCAGCGCCGATATTCGCTTAATGAGACCTTTTCGGAAGTTGCGTTTGTTGCGGGTTGAAAGTTAGTTTTTTGGTTTTTAGTTTAAGTTAAATAAAATTTGTGAGGAACAAATTTTATTTTTATCTAGTTAAGTCCTACCAAAGGGAGTTGGGAGTGGTACCCACATCCACTTAACCTCCCTTGGGAGGATTATGTGAGGTGGGGTCCACACGAACCCCAACTCCTCAAATTCTCTCAAAACCTCCCTTTTAACTCTTTGCATTAAATGTTGTCAACTTGAGTTACTTAATTAATTAAGGGAGTTAAACCCTTTTTTTTGAATTTCAAACCTTTGAAATTCTAATGTGTATTGTAATAATAAAATAAGAATTTGTCTTATTTTATTTTGGGTTCCTTGTTTTGTCTCTTTGAGAGCTTTTGGAGAGCCTCTTCTTCTTCTTCAAGCTCAACGAAGAACGCGAAGAACGTCGTTCTTCAACGAAGAACTTCTCCGCCGAAGAACACGATCCATCCGCGACGCCGTATCCGCGACGCGACGTACTTCTTCTGCGTCATCTCTTCCGCGACGGTTTTCCGCGACGAACGCCTTCGACAACGACTCTTCCTCCGACGTCAAAGGAATCGACACCGATATTCCACGACTCCGTCAACGTGCGACTATCAAGGTAGGGGTTCTTGAGTTCGTTGTTTCTTTTTTATTTGACTTTCCTCAAGACTTGACGTAGAACGCTCAAGTTCCGACGAAGAACGCCGCTCCGCTCTTCTTCGACTTCGGTGTCAACGAGAGAGAACACCGCACCTTCCTCGGTCAACCTTCGTCGGCGTACAAGGATTCGCCAACGACGTGCCTCTTCGGACGCGCCTCTTCGTCGTTGAATTTGAAGAACGACGACCGCGTCGCCCGACCTCCGCGACGTCGTCATCCGCGGAACGTAGAACGATCTTCGAACCTTATACCAAGGTAGGGGTTGTTAATTCAATATTTATTTATTTCGTTCTTGATCGTTGATCTAGAACGTCTAACGTGAGACACTTGATTATTTTAAGTGTTATAGTTAACGCGAGGGGGGCCGGACCGCACGAACACGGCCGAACCCCCCCTCCATCGTTCTTGATTAATTCTTGCGGTGGAAGCAAAGTGGCGTGGTTCCGTCGCACCACTCGGATTATCGTACGTTTATTTTTTACGCGGCGCCGTCACGCCACGCCGGGGTAGAAACTTCAAGAACGCGACGCCGTCGCGCCGCGTTGAAAAGAATCAAAGCACGGCGAAGGGCGCGGTGCCGTCGCACCGCGCCGGATGACGAACGTCGCGGCCGGTTCCGGGCCGCGGCGGGACGAGAAGACCGCGGCCGGTTCCGGGCCGCGGCGGAAGAAGAGACCGGCGGCTGGGCCGCCGGCGTCTGAAGCCGAAGAAGGGGACCGGAAATTCCGGTCCCGTTTGAGAAAACTGGCCGGCCAGCTGGCCGGCCGGATGACTTAAAACCGGGGAATTTAATTCCCCGGCCAAACCTTAAAACCCCCCTCTTAATGAGGGGGGCGGTTCTTGAGGGAAGGGGGCAGCCGCCCCCTTGGTTCGGCGCCAGCAGGCCCCCCCACGTGAGGGGGGGGGGGTTTAAAAACCGGCGCGGCACATAGGCCGCGCCACTTGAAGAACCGCGGGGCTTAGCCCCCGCGTGCGCCGCCACACCGCGGGCCGAGTGTTCGAGGACTGGACAGTACCTGGAGGTGGACTATACGACGAGGCGGTACCCGGAGGTGGACCACTGGGCGGGACATTCTCGGAGCGGATGGCGGGACCCGAGGAGCAGAGGAGCTATCTGTACCCACCCTTCAAGTGGGATTTCCAGTGGACATCTCAGCGTAGCAGCTTTACTTTTCAGTCGCTGTTTTCCCTTTCGAGTTGTACTTTACAGTTGGGCTTGTATTTCCGGCCCCTTTTTACTTTTCAGCTCTTCTTTTGTACTTAGTGTTTTACTTCCGCTTGCTTACTCTGTGGTGTTTGTTTACTTTACAAAGGCAATGCCTTCCCTTTTTCTGGGATTTACGCCTTGGTGCTAGTCGCCAGCCCCTGGCCTATGGAAGGCGGGCTTGGGGTAGTCACGGCACGGACCCCGAGGGCGGGTCGTGACAAATTGGTATCAGAGGAGTTCGGTTCTACCGCAGACTCTGATCTTTCTTTCTATGAAGCAATAGTGTTAAGGGTACCGAGTGTGGTTTTCAGTTCAGGGAGTCCAGTGTTGGTGCGGGCGGCCGACGTATCCATACACCAGGACCCTGACAACTGATTTCCGACTTTGTGCACGAAAACACTGATTGCGTGTGTGTTTTCAAAGGTTTTTCCCCTTAAAACAGCTCAAACCAGGTCAGCTCACCAGGTATAATCGTTTGATCGTGTTACGTTGTTTCTTTCAGGATGGCCCCACGACGGCCGCCAGTTAGGGTTCCGAGAATCGAACGTGACAACAGCCCACCGAGCGACGAGGCCTCGGTGCAGGGCCCTTTGTCAGCAGTGGCACCGGCGGTAGCTCTACCCTCCGAGCCCCCGATGCTTCCAGCAGCAGCCGCTCACGATGCGCGTTGCCTCAGCGCACTGCACGAGTTTCAGCGCCAGCGACCGCCCAGGTTTCGCGGGGAGACGGATCCCCAGGCTGCAGAGGACTGGCTGGAGGCAGTGGTACGAGTGTTTAGGCTAGTGAGGACACTAGCAGACCTCATGGTGATCCTCGCTGCGAGCCTACTACACGCAGCAGCAGGTAGGTGGTGGAGCCACTTGTTTCAGTTTTGCGATGAGATAAACTTCGCATGGGAAGACTTAGAGACCTTCTTCAGGGTGGAGTTTGTGCCAGTATCTCTACACCCCGAGCGTGTACAGGAGATTCTGCCTTTACCGCGTGTTTTTCGATCAGAAGCCGAGTCATCTGTGGGCAGTAGACAGATGATGCAGAGGTCCAGGAGGACCAGACCAGCAGTTGGGCGATCTCGGGTTTTAGGACCAGTGGTGCAGGGCACCCGGAGTGGGAACAGAGCTAGCCGTGCAAGGAGAAGGTTGTGTTACTCATACCGCGGAAAGGGTCACCTGGCACGTGACTGTCCGACTCCTCGATCCGCAGGCTTGGAGGGAGCCACCGAGGTTGAGGCAGCGACAAATGCTGGAGCTCTGGGAGCAGGTGGACAGGGGAGGAACTAGTGAATACGTCTTTTGTACTTCTAGTTCCATGTAGATGTTGCTTTTGTGTAGCGTCTTGTATTATGAGCTGCAATAATAAAAGACGCATCTTTTGTGATGTTTTCTTTCCTGTCCTCTTTTGTGATGTTACTAAGAGGTTCCAGTTGACTGTTGACTTGACCCTCACTTGTGAGACATCTACTGGAGGAGACCGGTTACCACACACTGATGCCGACAGTGTGACTCAACCCTTGGAGGCGAGAGTAATGGTTGGATCTCTTAGTAGTATCGTCGAGGCCTTACGACGTCATCCTTGGTATGGATTAGTATCATCCATGTTAGGATTGACTGTTTTAGGCAAAGAATGTGGTTCATCCAGGGGATGAGACCAGGTTTCTCTTATCGGCAAAGAAGAAATCTCGCAGCTCTTGTGGGACCAGAGATGGTCCGGGCCACGTCAGAGGAGGTCCATGTCATCCAGGAGCGGATGAGGACAGCACAGAGCCGGCAGAAGTCATACGCTGACAGGAGGCGGAGGCCACTAGAGTTCGAGAATGGTGACCTCGTCTTCTTGAGGGTCTCACCTCGACGTGGTATTCGGAGATTTAGCCGAGGCGACAAGTTATCTCCGCGCTTCATCGGACCCTTCCAAGTCCTCAGCAGGGTTGGCGAGGTGGCTTATCGCCTGGCTCTACCTCCTCAGATACACCGGGTGCATGACGTCTTCCACGTGTCTCAACTGAGGAGATACGTGCACGACCCGACGCACATCTTTGACCATGGGGAGCTTGACGTTGACGATGGGGCGACTTTTACGGAGGTCCCGGTGGAGATAGAGGATCGACAGGAGCGGGTCCTACTTGGGCGATTGATTCCTCTTGTGCGCAACAGATGGCGGCACGGGAATCTCCAGGAGAGCACATGGGAGCGGGAGGCTCAGATGCGTGCTCAGTACCCTCATTTGTTTCCCTAGTTTTTGTTGTATCTTTACGGGGACGTAAAGCCCTGAGGTGGGAGTAATGTAAAGACCCGTAAAATTCAAGGGAAATTTTTTCTTAATTTTCTTTAGAATTTTACAAGAGCGCGGTTTCAGACGGCACCTGATTCCGAGGCCCGGAGTGCCCGGAATTAATTTCCGAAGTTTGGCTCGGGTACGTTCAGTGAACGAACGAGCGGGAATTTCTAACTTTTGATACGGTGCTCGTAATTGAAATCCGAGGGCACCGATGAACTCGCAGCGCCGATATTCGCTTAATGAGACCTTTTCGGAAGTTGCGTTTGTTGCGGGTTGAAAGTTAGTTTTTGGGTTTTTAGTTTAAGTTAAATAAAATTTGTGAGGAACAAATTTTATTTTTATCTAGTTAAGTCCTACCAAAGGGAGTTGGGAGTGGGACCCACATCCACTTAACCTCCCTTGGGAGGATTAAGTGAGGTGGGGTCCACACGAACCCCAACTCCTCAAATTATCTCAAAACCTCCCTTTTAACTCTTTGCATTAAATGTTGTCAACTTGAGTTACTTAATTAATTAAGGGAGTTAAACCCTTTTTTTTGAATTTCAAACCTTTGAAATTCTAATGTGTATTGTAATAATAAAATAAGAAGTTGTCTTATTTTATTTTGGGTTCCTTGTTTTGTCTCCTTGAGAGCTTTTGGAGAGCCTCTTCTTCTTCTTCAAACTCAACGAAGAACGCGAAGAACGTCGTTCTTCAACGAAGAACTTCTCCGCCGAAGAACACGATCCATCCGCTTCGCCGTATCCGCGACGCGACGTACTTCTTCTGCGTCATCTCTTCCGCGACGGTTTTCCGCGACGAACGCCTTCGACAACGACTCTTCCTCCGACGTCAAAGGAATCGACACCAATATTCCATGACTCCGTCAACGTGCGACTATCAAGGTAGGGGTTCTTGAGTTCGTTGTTTCCTTTTTATTTGACATTCCTCAAGACTTGACGTAGAACGCTCAAGTTCCGACGAAGAACGCCGCTCCGCTCTTCTTCGTCTTCGGTGTCAACGAGAGAGAACACCGCACCTTCCTCGGTCAACCTTCGTCGGCGTACAAGGATTCGCCAACGACGTGCCTCTTCGGACGCGCCTCTTCGTCATTGAATTTGACGAACGACGACCGCGTCGCCCGACCTCCGCGACGTCGTCTTCCGCGGAACGTAGAACGATCTTCGAACCTTATACCAAGGTAGGGGTTGTTAATTCAATATTTATTTATTTCGTTCTTGATCGTTGATCTAGCACGTCTAACGTGAGACACTTGATTATTTTAAGTGTTATAGTTAACGCGAGGGGGGCCGGACCGCACGAACACGGCCGAACCCCCCCTCCATCGTTCTTGTTTAATTCTTGCGGTGGAAGCAAATTGGCGTGGTGCCGTCGCACCACGCGGATTACCGTACGTTTATTTTTTACGCGGCGCCGTCACGCCATGCCGGGGTAGAAAATTCAAGAACGCGACGCCGTCGCGCCGCGTTGAAAAGAATCAAAGCACGGCGAAGGGCGCGGTGCCGTCGCACCGCGCCGGATGACGAACGCCGCGGCCGGTTCCGGGCCGCGGCGGGACGAGAAGACCGCGGCCGGTTCCGGGCCGCGGCGGAAGAAGAGACTGGCGGCTGGGCCGCCGGCGTCGGAAGCCGAAGAAGGGGACCGGAAATTCCGGTCCCGTTTGAGAAAACCGGCCGGCCAGCTGGCCGGCCGGATGACTTAAAACCGGGGAATTTAATTCCCCGGCCAAACCTTAAAACCCCACTCTTAATGAGGGGGGCGGTTATTGAGGGAAGGGGGCAGCCGCCCCCTTGGTTCGGCGCCAGCAGGCCCCCCCACGTGAGGGGGGGGGGGTTTAAAAACCGGCGCGACACATAGGCCGCGCCACTTGAAGAACCGCGGGGCTTAGCCCCCGCGTGCGCCGCCGCCACCGCGGCCCGCCGCCACCGCGGCCCGCCGCCACCGCGGCCCGCCGCCACCGCGGCCCGCCGCCCCCGGCCGCCGCGCCGCCCAGGGGGGGGGGGGGGGTCGGGCCGGGTCGGCCCGGACCCGGACCCCCCCGTTTCGAACCAGATTTGGTTTTTGGCTCATAACATGAGCCTCGGACCTCCGAACGACGAACCGTCTGCGGCAACGCGATCCTTGGATCGATACGGTCGTTTCGGTATATCGCACTCAAGGTTTCGGATTACTTTGAGTTCGGCCGGGTTGGTTCGATCACGGAACCAACCGGGCCTTCGGAGCGGAAACGCTCATATCTTGAGCTACGGACGTCCGATTGACGTGCCGTCAGCCGCGTTGTGTTTCTCTTAGAGAGACGGATCTTTTGGCATACTCCGCCCGTGGTTTGGACGCAGGTGGAGTAAGGTCGGGTTGGTTTTGCTTTAAAAACCAACCGGGCCCCGGAGACGAAAAAGCCAATAACTCACAGACCGGGCGTCCGATTGACGCGCCGTCTGTTTCGTTGACTTCCTCTTGATGAGACGGAACATTTGACATACTCCGCCCGAGTTTTGGATACAGTCGGAGTATGGCCGGGTTGGATTGTACTCGAAATCCAACCGGGCCCCTGGAACGGAAAAGCTGATATCTTACAGACAGGACGTCCGCTTGACGAGCCGTCAGCAGCGTTGGTGGTTACGTTGAGTAACGGTCCCTTTGGGTATACCCTATGGGAGTTCAGGGTACAGTTGAGATACGACCGGGATTGGTTTCGCTCTCGAAGCCAACCGGGCCCCTGGGACGAAAAGGCTAATAAGTCACAGACCGGGCGTCCGATCGACGCGCCGTCTGTTGCGTTGAGACCCCTGTGACGAGACGGTCCTTTGAGACACTTCTTTGCGGGAGTTTGTGATACTTGGAGTATCGACCAGTAGCTCGTGGAGCGGACCCTCCCGGAGACGAGCGTGCAGAGTACGGAGACCGTGTAGCCAGCTGAGACCTGACGACTGCTTGACCAACTCGACTTGGAGTGAGTCGACTAGCCCAGTGGACGGAGCGCCCAGTAGTTGGTAGCAGACCCACGGCGGACGGAGAGCCTGTTAGATGGCAGCAAACCCGCGGTACTCGACAGGAGGAGTACCTCAGTAGGCTATTTGGGCGAGCGCCCGGTATTTGGCGACAGACCCTCAGCGGACGGAGCGCCAGGTAGTTGGCCGCAAACCCGCAGTACTCGACAGGAGGAGTACCTCAGTAGTCTTAGGTTAGTGAGCAGTACCTCGGAGTCGTGACAGGACCACTGCACACTCCAGAGACGGAGCTCTTCAGCAGTTACGGTTTCGATAATGAAAATCCTGGTTTGAGCTGAGACTTTTGACCTTGTGTTTACCTCATGATTGAGACGGGTCACTTGCTAACTTTGGTATATGTATGGGAATATACCCGGGTAGTGGTTATCCGTCGTTTTCACAATCCTTGTGTTTCCTCATGATTGAGATGGGTTACTTGATAACTTAGGTATATGTATGAGCATATACCTAAGTAGAGTTTATCTGTTGAGATCTTCTTGTGTTTATCCTTGTTGGTTTTAGTGAGACCTTGAGGGTCTCGGGGTCCCTACTGAGTATCGTTATACTCACCCCTGCACGGGCTATGCCCGCACCTCGTTGTGTTGGTTGCAGACGACGGCCGTACTGACAGAGGCCGAGTGTTCGAGGACTGGACGGTACCTGGAGGTGGACTATACGACGAGGCGGTACCCGGAGGTGGACCACTGGGCGGGACATTCTCGGAGCGGATGGCGGGACCCGAGGAGCAGAGGAGCAATCTGTACCCACCCTTCAGGTGGGATTTCCAGTGGACATCTCAGCGTAGCAGCTTTACTTTTCAGTCGTTGTTTTCCCTTTCGAGTTGTACTTTACAGTTGGGCTTGTATTTCCGGCCCCTTTTTACTTTTCAGCTCTTCTTTTGTACTTAGTGTTTTACTTCCGCTTGCTTACTCTGTGGTGTTTGTTTACTTTACAAAGGCAATGCCTTCCCTTTTTCTGGGATTTACGCCTTGGTGCTAGTCGCCAGCCCCTGGCCTATGGAAGGCGGGCTTGGGGTAGTCACGGCACGGACCCCGAGGGCGGGTCGTGACAGATTACATTTTAGAACCTGATAGAGGATGGGGATGTATATTATAGTAGTATAATCTCTGCATAGTGGTTCAACTTCCAGTGGAAGGAAGAAAAATTTTGAGGTATCCTGGGATATGATCACCCCCCAAACCACTAGTATTGGTAGTGAAATTTTCCTTCATTAGTGTGGTAGACATGGAATGATGAGGAATATGTTTGATCGTGACCTGGTAGAGTGTTGAGCTTATGGAAGGTTGGACCATGTGCCACATTTCAGTAGGATTGTCCCTCCATTAGTTATTTTATGTTGGTTATCCTCAACTCTCGGTTCAGGAGAAACTTTTACTACTCCACATCATGAAGGGAGATAGTGTAAGATGGACGTTTTGGATGAGGTGGTGGTGGTTGAAGTTCAAGAATACATGAACTAGTTATACTAATAAGAAAGTGTGGTATTTCTCTAAGTAGTGAGGTTATATAACAAGGATGTGGTTTAGGATAAAAATATTCTACACAGCCTACCTCAGGGTGTATGGTGTTGGAAAATCTAGAGTGAAGGGAATGATCTTATTATCATATGATCTTTTATTTATAATTATTTACATAGGTTTATTCCACACTTTCATATTTTTACATGTGGTGGAATTCCATAGGCTTTTCGTTTAGTTTTCCAAGGGAATGACAATTCTTAATACTCGATTTGGGTTAAACAAAAAGGTTGTATGTTAGTTTTGGGAGTTCCCCCTTGTGATTGGTGGGTGTAACTTCATCTTGGTATTTTTTTCATCAATATTTATGAGTTTGATATCATACCTGGTATGGAATGGATATTTTATTATCAATCCACCATCAGTTTTTTTCACTAGAGGGAAACATTCAAATCACCATAGGGTGGAGTGTATATTCACAAGGCTAAATGGGATGTCCAAGAAATATGAGATGGAAAAAAGCATCACGGTCTAGATGGGATGGCATCCTAGGTTACTAGAATTATTCTAGATATTAGGGATCATGTTTGGTGGAATTTCCTCCAGTTGTTTATCATTACAAGGATTATTTCTTAGAATACATTTTTGGTTTAACTCTTAAGATAGAGGATGAGTTCTCCATTGATCTAGTTCTAAGAGTATCACTAATATTCATTCCTCCTTACAGTAATGCTACTGTGGACATACAAGAGCTCAAGAGGTAGCTAGAGGACTTAGATTCATTGGGGTTTATTCAGCCATGTACTTCTCTATGGGGTTCACTATTAATTTTAATAAATGGTGTATAATACCCTTATTATGTGCATGGATTAAATTAAATTGAACCAACTGATGGTTAAGAACCACTATCTCATTACACTGATATATTACCATTTTCATAATCATTTAGCTCATCAAGTGTTTTAAAAAATTGATTTGAGATCAGGATATCACTAGGTACATGTAGACCTGATAACATATCTCATATAGAGTTTTTAGTAGGTATGCTTTTTATGAGTATATGGTTATGTTAAAAGGACTTATGAACATTCTAGTGATTTTCATGGAGCAAATGAACCTAGTTTTTCTTCTTTATCTAGATTTTTTATAGTGGATTTCATGTGTGGTATCTTGGTGTATTCTCACAAATGACCAGACCATCCCAAACATCTTCAGATCATTTTGGACACACTAAGAGAGAATCGGTTATTTTCTAATATCACATAGTTCCACTTTTGGAAGGATAAGATTCTCAACCTAGGTCATATTATCTCATTTACAGTTGTATCAATTGACCTTGGGAAGTTGAGAGTTGTAGTTTCATGAGGGCTTCCCAGGAATGTCATTGACATATATAGTTTCATTGGGCTAGCTAGAGGTTATAATAATTTCATATAGGACTTCACATGATTAGAATAACTATATATTGGCATCACCAAGAAGGGTGTTATGTTTTAATCGATATATACCTTTGAGATATCATTTCATGAATTGAATAGGAGAATAAACTCAACACAGGTCCAACATATTCTATAGTAGAGTAGAAACTAAACTATATATTTTGAATCATATGTTATACATATATAATTATTTATGATGTAGGGTGATAGAGTCCGGATGTATTGTTCTCAGTAGTTGAGGACACATGAGAGGAATTAACTGACTCATGATCTTGAGTTAGTTTCATTTGTACACTGATTTCACATGTAAGGACATTCTTTATGGTAAAATAACTTTGTGGTGTAAAAAACAACAAAAGATTCAGTATTTATTTTCATTGCGTAATTTGAATATTATGTAGTGATGGTTTAGGGATTAACTACATTCCTTTAAATTTGAGCTAGACTACAAACCTAAAAATGTTAATGTGGAGGTCGATCCATTGAGAAGGAGGACTCATATATTGTTGGTATAGTAGGCCAATAGAAAGCGGAGTCTTGTGGATTTTATCTAAATGATTCACTAAGAAATTCATGATATTTAGGAAAATATTTTCATTCCCCATAGTTGTGACATCCACCCATCAAAATAGAGAAATAATGGGAAACTATTGGATTCATAGGGACTAGTTCTATGGGAGAGTATGGAAGGTGAAGACTAGATCCTATTTAGACTGTGGTTGAGGATTATATCCTACATATACATGGACACATATGGGTTCTGGTACACGTACATGAAGATCATATGATGAAGTTTCATGCCTTAGTTTGGGAAGTTCATCATTGGGTTACAAATATGTATAGTGACTTACATTATAACTACTGGTGGTCAGGGAAGAAACAGAAGTTTGACTATTTGGTTATTTGGTGTTCTACCTATCTGCAGGTGAGTGAATAACATCAGTGACAATCAAAATTTTACAATATTTACCTATTCCTTAGTATAGATAGAATGATTTAATGATAGATTTTATTACCCGAAAACAGGTCTCCTTGAGGTAACGATGTTTTATGGGTTTTTGTTGATAGGATCACAACAGTTTTTTATTTCCTTATGATCAAGGAGTCCTTCAATGTAGATGATCATTGTTGGTTGTATCTAAGTGTGATAGTAATACATCACGGGGTTCCTTGTACTATCATTTTATATAGGGATTCCTAGTTTATATCTCTCTTATAGAAGGGATTTTAGCAGGTGTTTGGTACATAGGTTCTTCAGAGCACAACATACCACCGTCAAATTTATGGATAGTCAGAGCATAAGATACATATGATTGAGGAAATGCTTTGGGAATGAATATGTTTGGCCTTTAATTTTCCTAGATATATTCGAAATGCGAGGTTGTCAGTTTCTGTTATCTCAGTTTAAAAAAACATTCGCAATGGCTTCTATGTATCTCAAAAAATAAATTATCACAAAGACATGTCTCAAGTCCTACAGCCTAAGGAGATGGAGTTGTATTTATATTCTATCTTTGAGTATAATTTGATTCAGATCATTTATAGTATCATCATGGTTCTCTAATACTAGTTAGATCCTGTAGTATGGTTTTAATGGCATTATAACTGTTTATAAGAATAGGCATGGGAGATGGAGGCTAATGTACATGATCAGTGGCTGACGTTATTCTCGGTAAAATATTTATCACCCATGAAAGGTAAATCCTAGGAATATTTAATTTAAGGATGAAGAATATATGATCTCGTGTTTCCCCATGAGGTATGAATCCTTTTTCAGTTTAAATTTTTATTCACATCCTAATGTGAAGACACATTTGTTTCATTGGGTTATCAGGGGTGTCGAGGGCTTGTCCAGATCTCGGAATCCTACTCTTGGGAAAAAGAGATGTTTTAAATGGTTATTATTAATAGTGTGACCCAATCCATATGGTTTATTGAAACCATGCAGGGATAGAAAAAGGACTACAAGATTCTGTACGGTTTGAGTGAACCATGCATATGGAGAAGAACACCATTTTGATTGCCTTTACAATTTTTGACATATGGTTGAGATCTCTTATGGGCATGGTTTGACAAACAATGCTCACTATCCTTGTAAGTTTCCCATTCATACTGTGACTGGAGCATAGTTGGTGAATTGTTTGGAAAACCATGCAACCAAACTGTGTGGCCTCTTATTTTGAGAGAAAAATATGTTTTTATCATTAAAAACTATCTAAACCTAAATCCTAATTTATATTTCCTTATATAGTGGATAAAACTCATATGATATCTCCCTTTATCAAATTTTGTAGCTTTTGATCTCGTTCATACATCTGTACTTGGAATCTAGTGTTGTTTGTCTTGTTTGATTTACACCAGTGTGTACTCATTTCCATTTGTACTTTTCATCTATTTTTTGTAATCAACTATTCTATTTAGGTTCAATACAATATGTGATATATTTTTTATTTTCATTAATTATTGATTTTTTATATAATATATGACAAATAAATAGGTGATACAATATGAACACTCAATTACCAACCTACGGTAGGTGTTGTGTACACTGGCCATGTGTTTTGGTGCTTCATATGCCTATTTTTTATTAGTATGCATTCCTAACATTTTGGTTTCACCTTGATAATTAATGTAACTATTAAAATTAATATGTTGGAACAAATTTGGGTTTCCCCTTTTTTCCTTGATCTTAGTTGGATGTTTTCTCCCCAACCTAGGACACAAAGGGGGTGTTCCTTGGGATTGCATTGGTCTTTTCCTATTGTTGAACTACCAAAGGGTGATTGGCTGATAATTCCTATATAGAGTAATCCCTATTATATGTGAATATAATTAAATTGATTATTTTGGAAATGGTGTTCCTCCATCACCATGTTATACATGATGTGAATTTTTTAAAAATTTACATTTGAAGTATTTTATGAGTGGGTAAACTCATTGAATGTATTTGAATGTGAATTTTTATATGAGTTGGAAGGAATCATGGAATTTTATGTCATGAAATGATAATTTAAATGAATGATGTATGTTTCCATAGGATTCCATAAGTGTGACAAAATGTGGGTCATGATAGTGATACTAGATGCCCTAGAGGAGGTTAATCATTGGGTGTTGATTTTTTGGGAGGAATTAGACCTTGAAACCCTTTGTATTTGGATTTCCAATGCTCATAGTGGACATGGTTTGCTGAAGTGCTTCTTTTACAAAAAATCAAGCCTAATATAATTTCCATGATATGCTCCTGGGACTCGATGAGTATTCCATGGTCCACAATACCTTCGATCCTGCCCCAGGGGGTCTGACACTTATGCTATATGGCTCATCTATGGTAATTGTGGTATTATTGATTATATGGTATGGTGTCATTTGATATAATATTAAGGTTATATGACATGGTTTTGGTTGGTATTAGATACTAAATATACAGCAAGGTCATGGTGGTTATTTCTATTGTTTCTTATAGATTCCTTGATTGAGGATATTGACCCTTATTTTGTAGGAATCCTTGTTATTCTTGAAAGTATCACCATAGAGTTATTAATTTTACCATTGAAATTTTACTTGTATTAATATCATTTCTATTATATACAATTCACAGTTTTTATATTTTATTATACATAGTGGTTTTTTATTGAAACTATTGGTGGTGGCCTAGTAGTATTTTGTATCACACCCTATCTAAGGCACCCATTGGGTACCTAGACACACATTTTGAATGCATGTTGGGATTAGTAAAACCAACCAATGTTTTATTCTTTATTTTTTTCCATGTCTTGTAGTAGGGGAGAACATGACCAAATTATGGCTTATGATGTTTTCGGGAGATGGTGATTTTTTTATTTTGATACATATATTTTATATATTCCTATATACATTTTATAGAGCATTTTAGTCACATGAAATGATATATCATTTTAGTATATGATATTTATTTTTTAATTATTTTATATATCTGTATTTGGATGGTATATCCTATTTAGTTATTAATGTACATCCTCTAAGGTGGGATTCTAGTCCAGTGGTCTTAGTGTCTATGAATTATTCTTATTAATAATTATATTGCACCCGTTATTTTCATGTTTTATTAATACCAATGTCTTGTAATATAATATGGGGAATTGTCTCCCCCCCGATACACCAGTATACCTCACTTCTCAGCATCATCCTCTGGATTTCGGGAAGATGCGCTTTAGGCCATGTGGATAACCAGCATTGGTTCACCGTTAAGTTGCTTCGGGGTCCGGGATGTTACACTCCATAAAATTAACAGTAACTAAAGTCACCATTCCCAATGGAATGAACATTACAAATAATATTAAATAATTATAAAAATCACTTTACAGTTAAAATTTATACTATAATAGTGAATATATTATAAAAAAAATCATTCATGAATGAAATGTATGTTCTACATTAAAAAATTAAAATCACTAGATAAAATAAATGAAATATACAGTGAAATTCATGGACTCATAAGGATTTACCATTGATCTATACAACTATATGATCCTGGGATTTTAGCTGAGCATGTTTAAATCAAATCAAATATTATTCATCTTCCCTTTTCTATACTATCTCTTTGAGATTCCTACATCTAGTAGTACTTGATCGTGAACCACACCATCACCTATAAAATTATGAAATAAATTTTTGTAATTAAATTTTCCCTTCATATTTTTAAAAAAATAGGTGGGAAATTATTTTATATTATTTAAATATTCAACCATTCATATTGAACCTCCACGATAGTACATCAAAAAAAGCTTGACTTCTTCCATGTGGTAGTAGTGTAAATTTGTATAATAACATTGGTTATAATTTTATTCCATGCACACCAATGTTTTATTTCCCATATGAATCATCCCATGATCATAAAATCATTATCTCCACTTTTAATGAATCTATATTGATTGGACTAATTATGAAGTTCGGAGATTAAATGGTGAAATCCTCTTTTATTTATACCCTTATGCAGAGAATGATCCATCTGTATATCCTTAACTCCCATTAACTTAACATAATGGCCATTTTGAGTTCAGTTCCCCATAATGACTGTCAATTTAATGAATCATAAGACTTCTTATGTGTCATATAATTACAATTTCGTATGATTTTATAATTTATATAAATTAAAACATCATTTTATTATGAAAAAGTTAATATAAGACTCATAAATATCTTACTGTACCAAAAAAAGTCAAAGGGGATTATATTTGTTTATAATGTAAAATATCATATAAGATCCTTAAAATACCAAATGAGTCTAGAATTGTTCCATGCAGCCACCAAGAGTCATACTATTAGTGAAAACTATCCTAGGGATTTAAAATTTATCTAAAATAATTTTCATATTGGTGCTCAAAATCTCTCCTTTGTGGGTCACAAAAGTCATATGAGATCATAATTATCTTCCAAAACCAGATTTTAGAAAGGTAAAATATAATACATGGGGTGAATTATCCTATGATGGGTAAGTTACATATATAAAGACTGAAATATCTTTCAAGGAAGGTTATCTAAATGTAAAACATCAGATGAAATATTATCTAACAATGTATAGAAAATTATCCAAAATGATAAATTTTCTTATGAGAGAGATTATGTGATGGACCAAACATAAGTAAAAGATTCTCATTTTGAGTTCAAAAACAAGAAATAACAAGAAATTTTCAACATTAACACTAAAATTATGGTTTTTTCAAATGATTTCATAAATGAAATAAACACATAATAAAATTTAATTAATCGATTTTCATAATAATTCAAAAAAAATTGTGAAAACAAAAAATGATGTGGTTTTACATAAATAGACTTTGTATTAAATAATTTAAATACAAATTATAGATCATGAATATATCAGTTCTATTTAGAAGGTTATCATATGTTGGTTCATTTCAATAATATAATTTAAATCTATGTTTTATTTTTTATAAAGTAGAAAGTGGAATTAGTAAATCACTATAATCAATACGTGAAAAAGAAACATATCCTACCTAACTAAGTTTACATGAGTGATATAGAATGATGAACATAGTACTATGATATTAGAGTATATTTTAGGTATAAGATTCCCCACTACATAATTATCCACCTCAGGAAGCTAGTGAGTGTAAAAATTATTTCTATTGTAGGCACATTGATGATGTATTCAATATTTACATGATTATATTATTATCAATGATATACCAATAATGTATTTTCCGGTTCTAAGATAAAACTCTTGGTTAATTTATATTTTTTTTATTATGTAAAATGTTTAATCCTCCATTCATTAGTAAAGGATATTGTTCCAAAATTATTCTACAAAGTGATCGCAAAGACGAAACTAAATTATTTCAAGTAGAATATATGGGTAAATTTTCTTTGTTCATGACATTTTTAAGATGTAAATAGTATAAAGGGAAATATATAATTGATAATTCATACATGATACTCCATTAAAATATTTATGTATTATAAAAGTCAAATATTGATTAATCTTGGTAAGAAGATAAAAGAGTCTTCAATCAGGGTGAGTTTTAGAATATAATAATAATGAAATAATCAATAATTAAATATATAGTATATATTTTTCCTAAAATCACATTTTCATACACATATATTAATGATAGTTTTATGAAATGGGAAAATTACACCTTTATTATCATAGAGTGATTAAATATGAATCCTGAAATTATTTTTTTATACTTTTATGATATTAATTGAAAATAATAGCAATAAAACCTAACCATGTACCAAATAAAATGAGAGATTGGATATCATATGAGTTATAATATGAATGAAATATATCATGTCACAAGTTTGTGTGTTGTGATGTGAATCATTTTTCTAGGATAATTCTATAAAAAACATACATCAGGAATACAAAATCTGTTATTGTGAATTATCATTATGTTACTAAGGATATTCTATAAATACATAAGGTGGAAAGTAAAAATTCCAATGAGACACTGTTTTTATATGGGAAAAGGAACATCTATAATTTTGATAGTCGGATAAATAAATAATATGTTAAAGTAATGTACTATGATGCATATGATTTTGATATATATATATATGTTCCATAATAGTTCTTTGAAACTACTTTTATTGAGACACATTATTTATAGAAAAGTTATAACCAATGATAAATGGTCTATAATCATCATGTTAGGTGATATTTTAATAATTTGGGATAATTAATCCTTATAATTCAAGAAATTAGTGAATAGAAAATAATCATGTAAATGGAAAGTAGCTATGAATTCAGAAATGGATTCCATCAATGAAAACAAATTTTGTATTTTTCTAGAACATATTACTATTGTGTGGCCCACTATGTCCAAATGGGTCATCAAAAATTATCTCCACAAGGATGGTAAATAAAATACCTATAAATAATTGTGGGTTGATAAGTGTTTTATGATCAGTCAATATGTTTTATCTGATGAAAAATTTTCATCAATATATATATTATAATTTATTTAAATTATTTTTATTATTAAAGTGTACCATGGTAATTTGTGAAAACCATATCATAATAGGAATGATATAATTTGGGACATTTTTATCTATATTTTGGTTCTATTGTTTTTCAGGATTTAGGGGTTCAAAATTTTTCATTATAGGAGAAATAATATAGGTGCATGATTTTTAGTTATTCAGTATTAATTTGGTGGTATCATTGTTATATGGATTGTTTGCTTCATATTGATTTTTTCATATTTTGATAATGGTTTTTCTAATTGAGAAATATTTCATAGGAAACCATGTGATAGGTTAGGCTTGGGTCTAGATGTGGTTGCATGGCATTCTCATGAATTTTCAATCCATGTGGTTATTTCTAAGTAACCATTAACTTTAGTTTTCAAGGGTTAGTAGATATAACATTTTTAACATATTATTTTTCTAACCATGCATTAAAACCATTTGAACTATATGAATTACCTAAATATTTAAATTTTCCCAAATACCCATTTTTCTTTTTTAAACCAACTTTCAACGTAATATATCATTATCATATCCCTATATTTTTAAAACACTCTAGGATGTTCTCCCTTGGGTCTCTTAGTGATTTTCTATCGATATTGGTGTATCTATTTTGGGATTGTGTAAATCTAATCTATATAATTCCTCTATTATCTAGATTTACTCTTTATCACACATCCCCTTGTTTCCTTTGAACCCAAATGGGTTGTTATGGAATATATATGATTTAATGTGTGCAATTGATTATTTTTATTATGGATATAGAATTTTTAGGACTAGATTTCTTCATTTACAATCAATATTTTTAAATGAAACTATGTTCCCTCTTTTGGTGTTGTGGTTGTCTCTATGTAATAGTTATTTTTCATGGAACAATTTATTAATATTTTGATTTAATTATGTTCATCTAGTGTAAAAGAATTATTTGATATATATTAGGTCTGATCTATGAATTTTACTATTTTTCATGGAAAATGGTTTTAAATAGAATTTTTGATAAAAATATATTTATACAAATCATGTATTTAATATGATGTCTCACTTGTCGTATTGGAGTATAAAATATGTTTTCCATCGTGAGAGTGGTAATAGTTTTATTATAAATTTTTTTTATTAAATTGTGGGAATGATATAACTGAATTTATTATGAAAACCAATAACATTGGATCTGTAGGTACATCAGGCCATAGATAATTGGAAAACTCAATTAGTGTGGAACAACTAAGGGTTATAGGTGTGACACTGATAGACATTGGTAGGATTCAAAATCATTATTATTAAAATTCTTTTGGATTAGTGTTTCTTGTGTGTCCTGGATATGTATTCCCATAATATATATTCCAATTGTGCATTGTTTTTTTCATGATAGTGATGTTTCATGTATTTATTCCTAAAATGTTTATATTTTGAGGTAAATAAACACTTAATTAGGAATTTATCTCACACTTTGTATATTCCAATAGTAATACACATACTTGGATCTATACGATATATGCAATGGTAATGTTGTCTTGTATATAAATTAATTATCTTGGTTGATGTCTCTTCATAGTGATTTTGTAAAGTCATGAGGGATGGTCACATGTCTTCTTGGTTTTGGTCATATACATAAGTATTTTCTTGGATTATCCTTCTTTAATTTCTTGTTTTTTCTCATGGTTTTATACCTATTCATCAATTAAATACAATGGTTATATATCATTATCATATTATATATGATATTTGTTAAATGTTTATTTCAGGTTCAATCCATTCCAATGGTTGTATGTGTCGATACCAAGGTGCTCGTCACCAGTCCTTGGAGATATAAAACACTCTTCTGATGTGGTAGGATTTCATAGGTTACATGTCAGTCGACCCAAGTTGGATTATTACAAAATTTCACCAATTGATGGTTTATTTGGGGGATTATTGTATGATAGAGTTATGACTATCTAGACTCAAGTAGTCACTACAAAAGGATTCCTAGTCCACTAAATTTCATATCTGACCATCAGTTATGTTGATTGGTTATGTATTTTCTCATCATAATTCTAAGATAAATTTTGGGATTATTTAAATTATCCTTATCAATATTCTCTATTGGATTTTACTTTTTTTAATTCCTTGTTGTTTTTGGGATTTAAAACGGATTCTTGAAGTTTAAATTTTAAATAATTGATGTTCTCGAATGCTAATATGATTTCACCTATTGTGTTTAATAAATAATATCTTTATAAGGTTAATTATATTCTAAGGGAAGGACCTATTTGAAACATCACATACAAAACCACTTCATTCAGCCCATCTTTATTTGAAATATTAATCCATGTTGTTTAATCACAAGGTCAATATGGTAGTAGAAACTGATAATGAATGGGGAATTATTTATTGATGATTACTAAGAAAATAACACCAATATTCCATGGTGACAAAAGAACCAATAAATATGAGGAATATATTGAGAGAATAGAACATAATTTCCACTTTTTGGCGGGGTTTAGAGGACTATATGTTGGGAATTTACACTTATATTCTTAATTTCCATATAATGAAATGGTTGGATTCCATAATGCTAGATATATTACACAAGGAACTCACATAGAAAACATTAAATAAGTCATTGCATAAGAAGTTTTATCCTATGAACATACATGTGAAAAAGGTTTGGGAGTTTGTCACCTTTTATAAAAGAAACACATTTAGTGATGTATTATGATACTCATTTTACCAATCTATCTCCATGACCTAGCACTAATAACTACCTCATGTCTATATGGTTTTATATGGGTCTAATGCAAGATATTTGATTGATCCATATTATCATGTTGTTGATTCCCTTTACCGATTTAGATAATAATGCGCCTATAGTTGACGCAGACTTAGTTAGGAAAATAGGTCTTAGTGGAGAATTTGTTATTATAGGGGGTACTCAAGGGGTATCACCAATCCTGAAAAAGAAATAACAATAATAGTTCTTTGTTTTCATTAGGATCTATTAAAGAGGGTTCATCTGGAAAATACCAGTTGGTTTTATTCAATTTAGGCAGAAGTATCCATTACTAAGCCCAATTGTACAATAAAACCCAATATCATCTGTCATTGTAGACAATATGTGAAAAAAATTAGATGAGTTTCATATGTAATTAGAGTTGGATACACCTTACCAAAAGATCATATGATCAGTTAGCTACTATGAAAAAGTGGTGGATATCATTCAATTGTTATGTGGGATAATTAGGCAATAAAGAAACCTCATATGGGGATTCAGTTTGTATGGATTTATATAATAGAGTATACACCAGAGAAATATGAAGTGGATATGACTACTATGAGATGTACAATTTTTATTACTTCCTCTATCATCCTAGATTTGTTTGATACCAGTACATCCCATTATTTTATATCATAAAATTTTTTCAATGTTTATGGATAATTCTTGAATTTTATTCCATTTTTAATGGATCATTATAATCACTTATAAAGGTGGAAAGTGTGGGGTTTTAAATATTCCATGTTCCAGGGTATGATCGCAGACAATGAGGTCATATGGAAATTTATAGTTCTCAATCTTAATATATTGGAACATATCATTGATATGAATTAGAGGGTTCATTTTATGTCCCAGGTTAATTGATATAATTTATTGCTTTAGTTTGTAACTCCCAATGGGGTTACTTGTGTCTTTCATGGTGAGTGGGATCCTATATCTAGGTGAGCAGGGTTGTTCCTTCATAAGGTTATGATGATCTCAAAAACAAATTTTAGAATTTTATTGATGTCATTTATCATTTGTGATATTGTATACTTCCTACTATTATGAATGAGTAACATAAAGACATTATTAGTATCATTTTCTAGGTCAATTACCCAAATTGATGTCGAGTTTACTATTAAATTTCTTCTAGGTATGTCATTATCTCTTATCTATTTCATAATATGGCATACATCGAGTAATATGAAGTTAATGATCATATTGGGGATATTGAGTCCAAAACAATTGTTTGTATGAGGGGGTAACCTTATAATTCTTTGATTCTCTTCCTAAATACTTATATGAGGGCCTTTAGTTGTGTACTAACTACCAAAAGTTTAATCTAATGAATATTCATAAGGGGTTCCCTTTTCGTATGATTGATTATATGTTTGATCTATTTAAGGGATCCTAATCATTTATAATATTGATTTTGGATAGTTGTACCATTAGTTAAGAGTTGAAGAGGAGGATATTCTGAATACTAAATTCTCGAAAAGGTATAGAAATTATGAGTATTTGGATATTTCATTTGGTCTTTTTAACACTAATGTGGTGTTTAAAAATATGATGAATTAGATCATTTATTGGTTATTGGTCACCTTCATGGTTGTTATTGTGGGAGATATTTTGGCGATTTTAAATATGAAATAATAACTGATAGATCATAATGATATTGTTCCAAGAATTCATGATGATCATATTATGTATTTAAAGATATCTAAATTCCATTTTTGGATCTACAAACTGAGGGTTCTGGGCTATTTTATATCTGGGAGATGTATCTCAGAGTATTATAAATAGGTCCAGGCTATTATTTCCTTGGATCAACCAAAAATGTGTTTCAAATTTATATATTCATGGTTGTGTATTGCTATTATAGAAATTTTATTTAAGATTTCTCCAAGATTCCATCTCATATATTAGAGCATAACCATAAGGGTATTGAGTTTGAATAGAATAATAATTCTCAATGATAATATGAATAAATTAATGCGAGGATGAATTTTTATGTTGTTTTTATTCTTTTTGAATCTTGATTCAGTTACCACATATTTTTTGATGCCTTAGAAATAGTATTAGGATTTTTCTGATGTAGTGGAAATGAAAAGGTGACTATGATCATTTTTAATCACAGCAACATGATAATATTTATCCGAATAATGATTTTTAATTTACTAATATTATTCAAGCCTAAAATAATTAGAACCACTATCTCTTCATAGAGAGGTTTACTGTATATTTTTATTATAAGTTCCTAAGTAATATTTCTTACTATTGTAATATAAACCTTTAACATATATGTTTGGTAGGGTATCTATACTATTTTGATTTTGATATTTCATACACACCTATAATGTATAATGTGGTCACTAATTAATTGAGAAAGAATTTAATGACACATATCAAGAAGGAATCTATGGAGTAATTGTCTTTGATGATTTTATTAACTGAGATGTTCTGGACATGGAAAATATTGATATGAAGGACTACATATCTTATGTGAAGGATGATTCATTATTTGATGATTTTATACCTCCATGCCAACGAAAAGACACGTTTTTAATCATTTTAGTTAAATAATCTACTCTAAAGTGACCTTGGGTGATTAGACTCAGTCTCATTATGTTGTTATTCATTTCTATAGAAGATTTTTCATTCAATGGATGATTTTTCATTATATTATCCTTGTTGAAAAAATTAATGGATCATGTAGATCCATACAATTGTTCCATAAACCATGGTACAACCAAGATGAATCATTATATGAGAAGTTGGTATTAGTTTTTGGGTATGTGGAATTCAATTGAGATTTTTTTCCTTATTCCTTCTTTCAAAGAAATTTAGTTAGATAACCAATGAACAATCAATTTTTTGTCCCCATTACCAATTCTAATATGTTATTGGGATTAGAAATCCCTATACATCATTGTCATCTTACCATGTAATCCTATTGAGAAAAATATTATTTTGTTGATCATTGATTTATATTTTAATTCATACTATTTCCTTCACATTTAGAAGATAATTTTTTGAAGAACATGGGATCATATATATCTATATGATCACAAATCACTAGAATTTATCTTCTTTTTATTATTAATAAAAGTGATCTTTGATTTAAATCATGGGTTTTTAAAGTATTATAAGTAGTGATAGGTACCCAATTGATGTTAACCATAGTATATCATGCCATAATTGTGGACATAGTCATACATTAGGATTCATAGGATATTCTTTAGGCATATTCTTTATTTTTACTGTTCATAAAAAAAGAATCATTCCATTTTTTGAGTTTTCCTAGGAATCAATTATCTTTAATTTATTAAAATATAACTCTTTGAAGAATTTTATGGGTATATTTGAAAATATAATTTATTTTTGGATGATTTTAGACAATAGTTTTTTGTTGGACCAAATCGTGTTCAATAAATTTTGAAAAATTTGGAGAGTATATGAAATATCTTAGTGATAGCTTAGAGACAACAGAAATAATATGTTTACTATTTTCATTTCCCACTAGAGTTTGTAGTAAGAAATCATGTTTTTCTCAAGGACTCACCTCATTAAAAACGTAATCATTTTTGGAAAGATATGGAATGTTAGTAAAATGGATTATTGTGAGATTCAAAATTGATAGCGATAGTTCATTGGTAGTAAATTAGATGGACTTACTATCCCACTTGACACAATTTGTTATATCAGTCATGTTTTACAACTAAAAGGGTATCAACCAGACCCTTATTAATTATTTAAAAGGGATGATGTTGACATGAATCCCAACACTTTAGGGGAGGATATCCTAATTTATATTATGGATCATCTGAATAAGGTTTTATGTGGTAAAATATTTCCTTTGATCCATATAATATTAAAATGAATACTGGATGGACACGTGGTGTGAGGAAATAAAGCATTGATGATGTAATATTAACCTTTTGTCATTACGAGTTTAGAATCATAAGATCATTCTAGGTAAATAAAGTGGCATGCTGGAGAGCATTTTTACCCCCTCTAGGTCACACTAATGTTAGATTTTAGGCCTCTTATTTCACTATCTAGTTTCTAAAAGATTTTAGAAGTTATTTATCAATATTTTTTGTTTTTTGGAGAAACAATCATTGAACATAGATTGTGATCAGTTAGTAATAACAATGAGATAATCATGAAATATGTATATGTTGGTTCAAATAATATTTTGAATATTTTTAGAAAGGTTTTTAATAGTGAAATAAAATTCATGTAATCCGATTTGAGAGAATTGGATTGGAAATAGTGGAACCTTCATGGATTTCCATAATTTTTCTAACTAAGTGATTATTCATAGGTAACCATAAACTTTAGTTTTTAAGTGATAGTTGTGACCACATGGTTATTTTTTGGATTTTATAACTGTGAATCCAAACTATTTGAATCTTATGGGTTTTATAAAATTAGAAAAATACAAAGACACCTTTAGTTGTTTTAACCAAAATGTCTCCCTATTCACTGATTATATTAACCCATACATTCCATTACACTCTATAAAGTTATACCCTTTTATGTTGTTGAATTTCTACCTATTTGGGTGGATATATTCGTGGTATGTGAGAATATCCCCATGATTCCTCATCTTCTCTCTAGAACTACACTAATTCTCTATTCCCCTTAACTAATTTAAAAAATAATTTACAATTAGATCTTAGGTGATGGGTATTTAAATTATTTTTTTCTTATATATATAGTCATGTGGGGATAAGATCTCTTAATTTACAATAATTTTTTTCAGAGAGACTATGTATCATCCATTACTGAGATATGTTACCCATAGATAATAGTTATTTCTCATTGAACGATATATAATTATTTTTTTTCATTTTTTGGGTTATGTAAATTTTTGGATTCATTTCAATCAGGTATAATATATATAGTTCTATCTTTAATGTAATCTAAAATTTTTTGAAATGGATTTTATTTAAAAATAGTTTTCCATGATTCATGAGTTTGAAAAAATCTATAAAATATGGTATTCAATGTAAAATGGTTATTCCTGAATGGTAATAGTAATTTATTACTTGTAAATGTATATTATAATAATATTGGCACGACTTAATTGAACTTCATGAGAAAACATGAGACATGGGGACCTCATATGCATTAGGTTATGGACATTTGAAAACCATTGTAAGTCGGTAACCACTAGGGGATACGATTATTGTACTAGTATATTGTAGAAGGAATCAGTATCGCTATGATTCACATTATGTGATCATTCTATTACTTGTGTGTCCTATTTATGTGCTCTCATAAGCTGGAGCCCACCTATTCTTTATTTTATTCTTGATAATGAAGTTTCATTCCTTAAATTCTTACATGTTTCTTTTTTGAGATTTGAATGATCTTGATTAATTTGCTATGTGTTTTCATTCATATTCATTTATACATTCTTATTAAATATAATATGGATTATTTTAAAGGAAATTCAATGGTTTTTTTATGATAAATTTTTTCAGATAAAATGATTTATAGAATATATTTTGTTTTTAATCAAGAACTAATGTTTTCATTTTGATATTTATAGTATAAATTAAGGGTGGTACCCTACTAGGTATTTCCATCACACCCTGCTTATTCAATTGGGTGTATTCATACACTGTTTAGTATGATTATTATAAAGGGATTGTTATCATATAATCTTATAAATTATCTTATACATTTTCAATTCATTGTAATTTCAGATAACTGTGGAGAACGGTCACATATAGACTTAGTTTGGTATTTGATTTATGTGGTTTTTGGTATTATTCTTTTGGATTTTTATTTTATGACTCATTGTATCATTCATCATCTTTCATGAAACCCTGTTTTTTAACTTTAACTTTTTATAAATGATAAATATTGTGTTGGTTTTTAGGGAGAATTCATTCCCATTTTTGTATGTTTTGATACCCTAGTGCGTGTTTCTTGGAAATAGTGATCTGGAGCATGCTTTTATCCGTGAGGTGAGCCATCTAGGGTGACATGTCAGGTCTACCATGGTTGTTTCATTACATTAATATATTTTATGGTCGTATGTATAATGAATATTTTTAAATTTAAATAATTAAAAGATGTTATAATATATAACTATAAGGGTTTCTCACCTAAAAATCATCAATATATTAAAAACGATACTCTGATCCATTAAAGGATCAATGAAAATATTCACCCATGTAGTTATTATTTTTTCGTGTGTTTAAAAGAGTTTAATAGGAGCGTTATAGTTTTCCATGTCATATATATTGATAACGTATGGAAAAATGATTAGTCTTATAGATTTTTAAGGTTTGGATGATACTATTTCCTCATGAATGACTTAATGTAACATCCCATGTTAGGGAAAAAGATTTACTGACATCAAAATATGGGCTTCATGGACTAATTTAACATTCATATATTGAGAATGAATTGAAAAATAAATGTTGATGAAATTGGGGAATATTTTTTGAAAATTTCACTTGTCATTCCATGGTGGCGAATCAGAAGAAATATATAATGATTAATAAAATAAATAAAAAACCATATAATTTTGTGATGTAATTGTCACATATTCCATATTATATAATAAATATTAAATTTCATGTCTTTAAATCATGGTAAAAAATATCAAAATATACAATGTTAATTCCATTGATCGGTAATTATAACTACCTTGTGGTATATAAAAATTACAAGGGGTGTGTTTATGGTACATATTGAATAATAAGATAATGTTATAAATGTGGTATAATAACTAACCTCCAAATATATAAATATGATCTACTATTAGAGTTAAGGATAGTAAATGGGAATCCTAAGATAATTATAGATAGTGGTGACCAATTTAATAGAATATGAGTATATTACATTTTATAATTTAATAAAATAAGTAGTATAAATATTTATCTTTATCCTATATCATTTTATTATACCACAAAATTATATTTTTTCATGATTTATATAATAATAGTGTTATATTTGTGATACTGGAAAAGAACTCCAGGTTTTTATAAAGTTCAACATTTATATACTTTAGAGATATCATCCTTTTACATTTTCTACATAAAAAGGTGATGTTATATCTAGTGAACTATATATATAAAAACATGGTTTGTGGAATTTCTAACAATATATCTTAGTAGAAACAATATTTTTCATTTTATAGTTAATAAGTTGTAAATATAAATTTTTTTTGTCTGTTGAAGGTGGGGGTTAAATTAGATTTTTCTATTCTACCAAAAAAATGTAACTTTTTATTACTATGAAATTAAGGTAGTATGATATATGAATAAATCACATGTACCATGAGAATAACACAACTTTTTTATGTATTAGATATGGTAATTCAAATGTATTACATTTTGTATAAAATATTTGAAGAAAAAGATATCTGTAATTAAAACCCCATGAAAACATGAGAGTAATATTAATCATATGACCTATTATATAAATAAAAAAATATATTGGTATAATGATGATTTATAACATTCACTAATTGGGGAATCATAACACTACATGAAAAATGGATTCTAGAAGCTGTTTAATACACCATTAATTAGTTATCTACATTATATCAAACCACTATTGTATTCAAATTCAAATATTTTTTTAATGACATTTTTTAGTAATTGTGGCCTTTAAGAACATTTTTTAATCTATTAATCATTTCTATATCAACATCCATCAAGTTAATAGGTTGTGGGTTTGGGATATGCATTGTTCCTTTCAACAACACCAGAAGCCCTTCTCGATGATGAGCCTCGCTCTGACCCATCCTTCCATGGAGGGGGAGGGTCCACCGATGAATATATATGGTGATAAACCTTCTCTATTTGTTACCATTTTGAACCCTAATTGAATACCTTGTTCTCTAAGGATTCTTGTTAGCCATAATGTTCTAGAATAATTTGACGGCTCTTGCTTCTACCGCTCTCAATTCTGGAGTTCAATGAAGCATCTTCCCAAATGAATCTGACCCTCATTGCATGTTTCATGTGGCGATGTCCATTGGCGGACACTTTCAGCTAGTTTATTCTTAACCAATGGGGTTTGTAAGATAGAGAAACAGTTGTTCATAGTGAAACCAGGAGCATCATGATTCTATTTTCATCTGAAGATGACTTGATTATCGCTTGGTTGACTACCCCTCACTCCTATTATTTTTCTCAAATACTCCTATTCATGTGGTCATACAATATTAATATGAATCATGATCCGACAAAACTGGAGATTTTGGTATGGTTTCTAGAAAACCCTCTTCCATTCCAAAATTCATATTTTCTTCACTTTCTTAGAAACATGGGGGTGTTTCCACTATACTAATATTAGAAATTGTGTGATGTTCCACCAAATTTCTCTGAGTGTCTGTGTCTAATTTGTAACCAATGTACCTATTTATGGCTTTCTGGATTACCGTGGGAGAAGAATTTATATATAAGAAGCCTATAATTTTTGAATCGTGTTCTGATTACAATTTTTCGTGGAATAATCTATGGAATAACATGGATATCTATAGGCATAGGGGGAATAAAACTAGAGGATTCTCTAGAGGCCTAAGAAGAATGTGTCCAGGGGGTGCTCCTGGTGAGGTCGAAAAGAATCTGGATATGTTCAATGCAGGGTCATTTGATGGTTGTGTTGTTTCTGTTCATGGGAATTTCCAAGATGCGGAAACACAAATCTTGGGTGGAGCAAGGATGCCGAAATTATCCAAGGATCTACCTCACGAACCTAGTGTAGTTGAATTTTTTAAAACACTAAAGTGTGATTTTATGATCCCTTCTGGTAACAATTCATTAGAAGGGGGATCCAAGCTAGTGTAGTGGTACAAACATATTTTGATATAGTTAATGCCAACACTCTGGTTTTGGGGGAAGTTGTTGGATTACTTGGTCAAATTTCTATGTGTGGGGATAGTTAAATTTTGTGCCCCTATACAATGGAAGTGTGTGCTGGTGGTAGTAATAACTCAAAAAGGTGGATGCATTCTACTAGATATAGTACGGCTCTGTAGAGATGGTAGTGGGAGAATACATCTTATAGAATATGTTAGTTTATTAATTCCAAACAAGAAACCAACACGAGGAGGACATTTTCTTGAAATACTTCAATTTATTATGAATAGTAAAATATGGTAATTTAGCGTATATATACATTATTTTTTAAATTCACTATTACCAGAATCATGGTAAATTTTTGAACCCTTGGTTTGAACTCATATTCACATATTACTATTATTTTTTACAAGATTCAACACTAATAGTTGTCTTTGGAAGAATATTAAAATAATGAGTAAATTAATGGGAAATCCCTCCCCCCTCTACTATAACCCCCCCCCCCACTACCTCTTCACATCACTCCTCTAAGACTTGATGATCGTCAATGTTTATCCCAAATACCATTCAAATTTCCCTCTAAACATCCAAGAGTTTTTGGTCTTTCCAAAATACCAATCCACCATTCCTTAAAGAGATTCCCAAGGACGTGGATTCAAGAGGTAAATTCACATTCTATTTGATTTTATGTTACTGTATATAGTTATCCTCCCCTAATCTCCTCTTTCCAACTAACAATGATTACTATAGAATCATCTATGTACTAAAATAATATCATGTAAATTAGAGAACCATCATCAATATCTTTACTCTCCCTTGTTTATTTCATAAACGAAATCATCATCCGCAATGTGCCATTTTACAACCATCATGAACGATGAGGTTTCGTTCTTCAATTTTCCCATCAATACTGGTAATGATGAAATTTTTAAAGTTTTAATTGGATATTAAATATGTATTATTACCTATTTAATATCCATGTAATAGTATATGTACATAATATTAAATCATATGACCAAACACGTTCTAAATAATCACAATACCGCTAAAATAATCTCATTGATTGTCATTAATATTTCATCGAATGATTCATCATCATTCCTTGTATCCAAACGATATAAATTTAAAATAAACCTATTATTTTTCAAAAAAATTTGTATACTAAATTTTGGATATTTACATCCATTCCACAGGAACTCTATTACATAAATACAAGTTAACTGATTTTGAAAATCATGAAAATGAACAATCCAGAACGATTGAATTCAATAATATAGCATATCATCAAGGAAAAAAAATAACTAAAAAATAATGATAAACTATATACACGTCTAATAGGTTCATAATGAAGTTATAAATAATTTTATTTTATTATTATTGGACCATATGGTCAAGAGAGGAACATTTAGATATAAGGTAAGGGTTTTCCACCCAAACCTCCATTTTCATTCGGGTTACTTTTTTTGCATACTTACCTCAATGAAAATATTATTTATTATTATTTACTCCTCATATATTATGTGTGATTGTTATATATAATTTTTTCAACCATAATAATTCTTTATTTTATAGGTAGATACACATCTTAAGGGGACAATTCAAAATTATTCCAAACACAAGCCTGATTCGAGGGAATTTCTCAAATTTTTTAATATTTTAAAGGGTAACATATGTAACACCTGAGACTTTTATGTTATATAAATCATCAAAGGAATATTTTTCAACACACAACACTTTCTTGGCTTGATTTACATGAAATCGCGACCTTCCTCGATAGCTTGCGTTGTACGCAATACCGAGTTTCACTAAACAATGATATGCTAATAAAATATTATTAAAACTAGTCGTTATGAATATTAATAACCACTTTTTGATATTTTATTAATTTTTTTATTCCAAATGGACTTCATTTTTGGATTCGGAATATCGAAATTATCCTAGGGTGAAATTTTGGTATTTTTCTGAAAACATTCAATTTTTGATGAATAGTGAAACCACTAAGTGGTAGTTAAAAAACTGATTTTTTCATAAAACATAATTTTACCACTTCTGTGAGTGGAATTTCAAAAATCCGAGAGACACAGTTGATGTCAGTAAGTAAAATGTGGTTCAATTAGATGAAAATAATTTTTGGTGAATAGTAACTATTTACTTTTATTTACCATGGTTTAAAGTAAATATGGTAATTAAGGGTAAAAATGATATTATTATTACCCTAACACATGTCCTAATTTTATTGGATATGTTTAATTCGACCAAAAACAAACTTAGAAATAATGTATGACCATTTAGACCCACTTGGATTAGATTAGGAGATTTATTATTAATTTATTTAAAGAAGGGTTAAAATAGTTAAAATCAAAGTTTAATAAGTAAATAATTTTTAAAATAAGGTTATATATAGGATAAATTCGACTATAAATATTCATTAGAAAGCTAAAAAGATTTCCTACATAATTGTATTTTATTTGTAATTTTTAGACATTAAATAATTTAATTTATTTATGACACAAAGATGATGCAGTAATTATCTTATTAATGAAATATTGACATAATTGATGTTATAAATACCCAAATAAATGTAATTTCAGACTATATATAAATTACACTAATTTTATAGGTTAATATGAAATGTTATTATTGATTTAATTAACTTTTTTCGAACTAACCATTCTGTTATGAGTTTCACAAAAATCAATTACTAAATAGTGTCAAAATATTCATAAAATAGTTTTTAAAAAATATATTATATTATTAATTTTTATTTTATTTCTAAAAATCTAAGGTTCGTCCAAATGACTTAGATAAGGTTATATATTTTAATTATAAACAACTTGGGGTTCGTTTGAAATGTTATTGTAAGTTTATTAACCTTATAGTGTAAGAACAGAAGAAGACACGGTAAAAGTAAAATTATTTAACTTAATGTTAAATCTAAATGATAAGGTCCAAATAGGAACCTAAAGTTGTCTAAATTCTATTGGATGAGAGGAGTGTGACCCATCCCCATATTATATTCTAAATAAATCAATTTTGAGCTATTTAAAACCGAATTTGGCTTTATAATAAAATAATATTTTTAGTTATTCTAAAGGTGCCCCTCTCCTCCCTTATAAATGGGCACCTCCTCCCTCTCTTCCTCACACCACTTTGAGCCTTCAAGATCGGACAACCCCGGCCAAATTCTCCTCTACACTTCCCTAGAGACATCCTAGAGGTCCTGGTCTTCTTCAAAGACCAATTTTAGTGCCCTAAATGAAGGTCTCAAAGAAGCACTTCAAAGAAGAGGAAATGTCTATTACCGATTCATTCATCTTTATTTCTTCTTCCACATCTTCTTATTTAGTTGTTTAATTATGAGTTAATAACATCAGTATAACTCATATACTTATATTTTATTATAAGTATGAAACAACCCTATTTCACCATCTATCCATCCTACGGAAAGTGAAATCACTACGCATGCGTACGTACGGAATACCCTCTCCACGCCGTGGTGTAATCTATTTTCCACCACCACCTTACTTGGATGGGTATAATGGTGTAAATAATGACTATATAAGATTATTTTAAAGTGATATTGATTCTGAAACAGTATACATACACTCAAATACAATTCCATGATCATGGGAATGATATCATCGCTCGTGCGTACGTACGAAATATCGTCTCCACAATGTGATGTGACTCGTTCTACATGATCTTCATTTCATAATGATTATATAAATGAATTTTATGAATGAATATGATATATATTACACTAATAAAATACTGTAAATGAGTTATCTATAATCTAAAGAGAAGAATAATAATTTATTCGACAAAACACGCATAAGAACAAAAAGTAATAAACACCCGAATAACAAGTTGTAATGAAATATTACTAATAAGAACCTAAGAATATGACCAAATGTGATATCATAACAATGAGTATGATTATTTAATAAGTCAATAACATTATTTAAATCATTATAAAGGAGGTTCGGATATGTACAAAGCATATCGGACCTAAGGTAAGGGAAATATCACATTCTCATTTTTATCCGAGATTGTTTATACATTGGTATTTAATGGGGTGTATATTATCATCCACATACATTTTTACTCAATATGTAATATTATTTCCATTCGCCTACAATTTTTTAAATCCAATTTTACCCTTCAGTGAGTTTTTAGTAAATGAAATGAAAGGAATCTTTTGTCGTTTTTTCATACGAGGTACTTTTTGACTTTTCCGAGAAAAGTACGAGAAGAATGTTTTTTTAACTTATACGGCATGAATGTATTTTTAAAACATTATTTCCAATAAGCATCCTTTACAAGTTTTAAACTTTATTTTTATTCAACTTCTTTTAGTTTTGAAATGTACAACATGTTAAGAAATGAAAAGTGTTTTTGATGTAGAAAGGATATTTTGCTCAAGAATGGAGTTCAAGTGTTTTATCAAAATTATTTTCCATCTAAGATAATATAGGGTTCTATTTCTATCCCAATTATTAAATGGATTTTATTATGTTGTGATGTAAATATTTTTAGGAATTCCTTTATCTTATATGAATTGTTTTATGATGTCACGATGTTTATGATTCCCATTTTTATTACATGGGTTAAGCTATGATGTATGGTTTATGATTTTTTGGAACACATAAGAATGGTATCATTAAGAGATGGGTTGGACCTATATCTCCCTCCAATGCATTGGGTAATGATTTTATATCTAATGAGATAGACATGACTGGAACGGCAGGTTAAACCGGTTCAGTTAAATAGGACTGAAACGAGGAGTGAACTCAATTCAGAAATGGACTATGTCCACTAAGATAGTCTTGGAATTGTTTCTTGACTAACAAGAAATTATTCTATATGATAATGTGTGTATGCCACAAAGTTTCATGTTTTAAGTTATGATTATTGGGATTACATTTCACTACTATGATTTATCCCATGTTATGAAATTATGATCTCTTTTGCAGGTCAGGATTTCCAAAAGTTATGTGCTTATGTATATGATGTGATTTATATTTCTTTTGTATACCATTACTGAGCATTTGAGCTCACCCTTTTGTATGTTTTATTTCCCCAGGTCAGGAATAAGGTTATTAAGTAGAATATACCAAAAAGGGACTCTAGATATGATGAAATAAATGGGAGGCAAAGTAGATTCTTTATGAACCAGTTTTTTATGCTTTCCAGTTTCTAAAGACACCATACCTATACGTTCCATTCATGGTTTTATTATATGTTTTAATAAGTGTGCTTCAATTTTGAAGTAATAACAAAGTATGTAATGTAAGGGTCGTTATAGTTGGTATCAGAGGAAAGGTATAGTCAACCTTTTGAAACTCGGATGTGAAAGCCTTAGTAATAACCCTAAGGATAATTCTAAGCATAGAACAAAATCTTAGTGTTTTAGAAATGACCATGAATAACCTAGGATAAGACCTTATGTGTGAAATTTTATTCTTGATTATGTGGTTTTCCTATTATAATTAGTGTGGCTGACACTGTTCTTCTTGGTTTTAGTCAATGGATGGAACCCTAAAGAACCGTGTTACTGAGGAATGTGATGGGAAATGCAATGATTGTCCCCCAGAGCAACCAAACGTCATGGGAGCTGGAATGAAAAATCGTGTAACCATGCTCACACAACTTTCTCAAGCTATGAATCATGCAGGACTTCCAAACGAGCAAAGGAAGGAGAAACATTTTGTGGAATCCTTCATGAGGCAGCGTCCACCTTCTTTTAGAAGGTCTACTGATCCATTAGTTGTTGAACAATGGATTAGTACTACTGAAAAGATATTTTCAGTTCTTCAATGTTCTGAACATGATAAAGTCATCCAAGCAGTTTATCGTTTTGAAGGAGATGTTGATCAATGGTGGAATCTTATTAAGAATACGAGGCAAAGGGATGAAATTGAGTCCATGGAATGGGACGAGTTCAAGAACTTATTTTTCAATAAGTACATCCCTCGTATTCTCTGACAAAGATGGTGAAAGAGTTTCTTGAACTAAAGCAAAAGGATGATGAATATGTTGGTACTTATGAAGAAAATTTTACAAGACTTGCAAGGTACGCTTCTGGTATTATTATCCAACCTAAGAGTAAGATCGATCGATTCTTTAGTGGCTTAAAACCATGTCATTGAAGGGTGTCAGCCATAAGGGACTTTAATAGCTACGAGGAAATAGTTCGATGTGCTCTCAAAGTCAAGATGGAGATTGGAGTAACCCATCAGTCATATGGGATTGATAAGAAGAGGAAAATGGAATTCGAAGGAAAATCTAAAGAGCACACTGAAAAGAAGATGAGATTTCCCTTATGCTCAATGTGCGGAAAGAAACATGGAGGGAGTTGTATTAAAGGGACAAGTAAATGTTTCAAATGTGGAAAGGAAGGTCATCGAGCATTTGAATGCCGCAATGATGGGAAGAAGATGTCTAATGATGAAAAAAAGGAAGGGATACACAGAATGAGCCTACTACAATTCAATGTTTCAAGTTCAAGGAGATGGGGCATTATGCCAATCAATGCCCAAATCCAATGGTTGATGATGATGGTCGACGTCAACAAACTATTAAGGCTAAAGACAAAGAATGTCACATGCAATTTCTATCAGCGATGTGGAGTACGATAACGATGTGGTGAAAGGTACACTTACCATCCAATCTAAAGTAGAAAATGTTTTATTTTATTCTGGATCCACCCACTCCTTTATTTATGAATAATTCTCTAAGGATATCACCGTATTACATCAATAGTTAGATGTTGAGTTAGTTGTGACAACCCCTAATGGCACAACAGTCACATCCAAAGTATATAATTCTTCTCCGATTGAAGTTTGTGGGAATGTGCTTCCTGCAAATCTTGTGATCCTTCCTATAGTGGAATTTGATGTCATTCTTGGCATGGATTGGATTTTTCTACATGGATCTCATATCAATTTCCAAATAAGGGAAGTCACATTTCATATTCCAAATCAATCTATGATCGTCTATCGATGCAAGGATGAACATAACCTTCCTGTGGAAATTTATTCCATTTTATCGGTATTGATTCCACTAAATGAATGTTATTTATCTCAAATGGTGGGTGAGAAACTCACGATTAAGAATATTCCCATTGTACAGGAGTTTGATGATGTCTTTCTGGAGGAATTACAAGGTCTTCCACCGAATCGTGAAGTTGAGTTTTCAATAAAACGCATACCAGATGCTTTTCCTATTTCAAAAACACCTTATAGAATGGCCCCAATTTAGTTGTAGGAATTGAAGAATCAACTCCAAGATAATCTTTATAAGGGGTTCATATGCCCTAGTGCGTCACCTTTGGGATCACCTATTCTGTTTGTTACGAAGAATGATGAATCAATGAGACTCTACATTGATTATCGAGAACTTAACAAGATCACTATCAAGAACAAATATCCTCTCCTGCGCATTGATGACCTATTTGACCAACTACGCATTGCTCAATACTTTTCCAAGATTGATCTTCGTTCAAGGTATCATCAATTAAGGGTCAAAAGGGAGGATATACCAAATACGGCTTTCCATACAATGTGTGGACAATATAAATTTATAGTGATGCCATTTGGTCTTACTAATGCCCCAGCTATCTTCATGGATCTAATGAATAGAATCTTTAGAGACTATCTTGATCAGTTTGTGGTGGTATTTATAGATGATATTCTTCTCTATTCAAAGAGCAAGGATGAACATGAAGATCACTTGATAATTATATTGAAGACCCTAATAAAGGAGAAGATTTATGCCAGATTTTCCAAGTGTGAATTTTGGCTTCAAAAAGTTTCATTTTTTGGTCACATAATCTCAAAAGAGGAGATATATGTGGATCCAGCAAAAACAGAGGTTATCGAAAGATGGTCGAGACCAACAACAGTAATTGAGATCCGAAGTTTTCCTGGTTTGGCTTGATATTATCAATGTTTTGTGAAAGATTTTTCACGATTATTTAATCCACTCAACAAGTTGACTCGGAAAGGAGTTATGTTTGATTGGATGGAGGAATGTGAAGAGAATTTCAAGGAGTTGAAAATAAGGATATCCAGTGAACCTGTGCTCACACTGCATTGTATTGGAGAAAGGTTTGTGATCTACAAGGATGCATCCAAGAAGGGATTGGGGTGTGATCATATGCAAAATGATATGGTGATAGCTTATGCCTCAAAAAAGTTTAAAATACATGACAATATTACCCAACTCATGATTTGGAGATAGATGCGGTAATCTTTGCATTAAATATTTTGAGGCATTACCTTTATGGTGAAATGTGTGATATTTATACTGATTATAAAAGATTTAAGTATATTTTCACACAAAAGGAGCTGAATATGTGCCAAAGAAGATGGTTGGATCTGATTAAGGATTACGACTGCTCAATTCATTACCACCCTGGGAAATCAAACAAGGTGGCAGATGCATTAAGTCGACAATACCATGCTAGTTTATCCATGATGAGGATCACAAAAGATCCAATATTTATGGGTTTTCAAAGTATGGATCTTGAAATTATAATGAAAGGGGAAAATTTGTATCTTTCTCAAATGAATGTTCAACCATATATACATGTGGAGATTAAAGAGGCACAGAAAGAAGATGTCGAGTTACAAAAGAAGGCAAGAAATATTCCGGAATTCAACCTTGATTGTGATGGGATAATGAAGTTCAGTTATTGGGTTTGTGTTCCTCCCATCCCAGAATTAATGAAGGAGCTGCTGGATGAGGCTCATAGTTCTTCATTCTCTATTCATCCTGGAAGCATGAAGATGTTTAGGGACCTGAAACAGTCCTTCTGGTGGGATGGAATGAAAAATGATCTTGTTGAATATGTATATCGATGCTTGGTTTGTCAACAAGTTAAAGCTGAGAGACATAAGTCTAAGGGGATGTTACAACCATTACCCAACATGAATGGAAATGGGAAAACATCACTATGGACTTTGCCACATGACTTCCTAAAACATCCAAAGGCAATAATACTATCTGGGTCATAGTTGTTCGTCTTACAAAGTCTGCACACTTCATTGCTATTAGAGAGTATTTCTCTCTGGATCAGCTTGCCAGGATATATGTAAAGGAAGTGGTAAGATTGCATGGAGTACCAATTTCTATTATATATGATCGGGATCGAAGATTTACCTCGAAGTTATGGTGAAGTCTTCAGCATACTCTGGATACAGAGTTGAGTTTCAGCACTGCTTATCATCCTCAGACAGACGGTCAGTCTGAGAGAACAATTCAAACTCTAGAAGATATGTTGAGATCATGCTCTATGGATTTCAAAGGTGGGTGGGATCACCACCTACCTTTGGTGGAATTTTCTTATAATAATATCTTTCACTCCAGTATTCAAATGGCTCCTTATGAAGCTCTCTATGGAAAGAATTACAGGACTCCAACTTGATGGGATGAAGTTGGGAAAAAAGCTATTAGGACCCGATCTCATTGATGAAATGGCAGAAAAGGTCAGATCTATTCAACAACACATAATAACAGCTCAGAGTCGACAGAAAATTTATGCCGAAAACTGATGAAAAGACCTAGAGTTTGAAGTGGGTGATAAACTGTTCTTACGAATATCTCCCTGGAAGAGGGTTATGAGATTTGGAAAGAAAGGGAAGTTGAGCCCTAGATATATCGGTCCTTTCAAAATACTGAATCGTGTTGGGAAGGTAGCTTACCGATTTGCACTTCCACCGAATATCTCTCAAGTTCAGGATGTGTTCCATGTATCTCTCCTGAGAAAGTACATACCTGATCCTTCACATGTACTCAGCTCAGAAGTTATACCATTGAAGCAGGATCTTTCTTATGAAGAACAGCCGATAGAGATTCTGGATCGTAGTGAAAAAGTCCTACGAAACAACACCACTCGATTGGTGAAAGTTTTATGGAGGAACCACCAATTATAAGAAGCTACATGGGAGCTTGAGGATATGATGGGGGAGAGGTATCCTCATCTGTTTGTTACAAAGTGACGAATTTCGAGTGTAAAATTCATTTTAAGGGGGGTAGAATGTAACACCTGGGAATTTTATGTTATATAAATTATCAAAGGATTCTTTTTCTACACACAACACTGGCTTGGCTTACTTTACATGAAATCACGACCTTCCTCGATAGCTTGCGTCGTACGCAATACCGAGTTTCACTAAACAATGATATGCTAATAAAATATTATTAAAACTAGCTGTTATGAATAGTAATAACAACTTTTTGAAATTTTATAAATTTTATTTTTCAAAATGGACTTCATTTTTGGATTCGGAATATCGAAATTATCCTAGGGTGAAATTTTGGTATTTTTCTGAAAAGTTTCAATTTTTGATGAATAGTGAAACCACTAAGTGGTAGTTAAAAATATGAATTTTTCATAAAACTTAATTTTACCGCTTCTGTGAGTGGAATTTAAAAAATCCTAGAGACACGGTTGATGTCAGTAAGTAAAATGTGGTTCAATGAGATGAAAATAATTTTTGGTGAATAGTAACTTTTAAATTTTATTTACAACGGTTAAAAGTAATTAGGGTAATTAAGGGTAAAAATGATATTATTATTACCCTAAAACATGTCCCAATTCTATTGGATAAGTGTAATTCGACCAAAAACAAACTTAGGAATAAAATATGACCATTTAGGCACACTTGGATTAGATTAGGACATTTATTATTAATTTATTTAAAGAATGGTTAAAATAGATAAAATCACTGTTTAATAAGTAAATAATTTTTAATATAAGGTTATATAAAAGATAAATTCGACTATAAATATTCATTATAAATCTAAAAAGATTTCCTATATAATTGTATTTTATTTTTAATTTTTAGACATTAAATAATTTAATTTATTTATGACACAAAGATGATACAGTAATTATCTTATTAATGAAATATTGACATAATTGATGATATAAATACCCAAATAAATGTAATTTGAGACTTTTTATGAATTAAACTAATTTAATAGGTTAATATGACATGTTATTATTGATTTAATTGACTTTTTTTTGGAAATAATCATTCTCTTATGATTTTCAAAAAAATCAATTACTAAATAGTGTCAAAATTGACATAAAATGGTTTTAAAAAAACATATTATATTATTAATTGTAATTTTATTCCTAAAAACATAAGGTTCAGCCAAATGACTTAGAAAAGGTTATATATATTAATGAAAAACAACTTGGGGTTCGTTTGGATTGTTATAGGACGTTTATTAACCTTATAGTGTAAGAACACAAGAAGACACGGTAAAAGTAAAATTATTTAACTTAATGTTAAATATAAATGATAAGGTCCAAATAGGAACATAAACTTGTCTAAATACTATTGGATGAGAGTATTTATACCCATCCCCACATTTTCTTTGAAATAAATCAATTTGGAGCTTTTTAAAACCGAACTTGGCATTATAATAAAATAATATTTTTTGTTATTCCAAAGGTGCCCCTCTCCTCCCTTATAAAAGGGCACCTCCTCCCTCTCATCCTCACACCACATTGAGCCTTCAATCTCTGCCAAAACCTTCCACATTCTCCTCTCCACTTCCCTAGAGACATCCTAGAGGTCAGGGACTTCTTCAAAGACCAATTTTATTGCCCTAAAAGAATGTCTCAAAGAAGCACTTCAAAGAAGAGATAATGTCCGTTACCGATTCTTTCATCTTTATTTTTTCTTCCACTTCTTCTTCATTAGTTTTTTCATTATGAAGTAATAACATCAGTATCACTCATATACTAATATGTTATTATAGGTACGAAACAACCCTATTTCACCATCTATCCATCCTAAGGAAAATGAAATCACCGCGCATGCGTACGTACAGAATACCGTCTCCACACCGTGGTGTAATCTATTTTCCACAACCACCTAACTTGGATGGGTATAATGGTTTAAATAATGACTATATATGATTATTGTAAAGTGATATTGATTCTGAAATAGTATACATACACTCCAATACAATTCCATGATCATGGGAACGATATCATCGCTCGTGCGTACATACGGAAAAACGTCTCCACGATGTGATGCGACTCGTTCTACATGATATTCATTGCATAATGATTTTATAAATGAATTTAATGAATGAATATGATATATATTACAGTAATAACAATCTGTAAATGAGGTATCTATAACCAAAAGAGAAGAATAAGGATTTATTCGACAAAAACACGTATAAGAACAAAAATTAATAAACACCCGAATAACAAGTTTTAATGAAATATTACTAATAAGACGCTAAGAATATGACCATAAGTGATATCATAACAATTAGTATGATTATGGAATTAGTCAATAACATTATTTAAGTCATTATACAGTAGGTTCGGATACGTACAAATCATATCGGACCTAAGGTAAGGGAAATATCACAATCACATTTTTATCCGAGATTGTTTATACTTTGATATTTAATGTGGTGTATTTTATCATAAACATACATGTTTCCTCAATATGTAAAATTATTTCCATTCACCTACAATTTTTTAAATCTAATTTTACCTTTCGGTGAGTTTTTAGTAAAATATATGAAAGGAATCTTTTTTCGTTTTTTCGTATGAGGTACTTTTTGAATTTTCCGACAAAAGTACAAGAAGAATGTTTTTTTAACATATACGACATGAATGTATTTTTAAATCATTATTTCCAAGAATATTCCTTTACAGGTTTTCAAGTTTATTTTTAATCAACTTCTTTTAGTTTAGAATTGTACAACATGTTATGAAAGGAAAAGTGGTTTTGAAGTAGAAAGGATATTTTCCTCAAGAATGGAGTTCAAGAGTTCTACCAAAATTATTTTCCATCTAAGATAATATAGGGTTCTATTTCTATCCCTATTATTACATGGATTTTATTATGTTGTTATGGAAATATTTTTATGAATTCCTTTATCTTATATAAATTGTTTTATGATGTCACGATGTTTAAGATTCCCATTTTTATTACATGGGTTATGCTATGATGTATGGTTTATGATTTTCTGGCACACATAAGAATGGTATCATTGAGAGATGGTTGGGACCTATATCTCCCTCCAATTCATTGGGTAAAGATTTTATATCTCATGAGATAGACATGGCTGGAAAGGCAGGTTAAACTGGTTCAGTGAAATAGGACTGAAACGAGGAGTGAACTCGGTTCATAAATGGACTTTGTCGACAAAGATAGTCTTGGCATTGGGTCTTGACTAACAAGAAATCATTCTCTATGATTATGTGTGTATGACACAAAGTTGCATGTTTTAATTTATGATTATTGGGATTACATTTCACAACTATGATTTATCCCATGTTATGAAATTATGATCTCTTTTGCAGGTTAAGATTTCCAAAAGTTATGTTCTTATATATATGATGTGATTGATATTTCTTTTGATTACCCTTACTAAGCATTTGAGCTCACAATTTATTATGTTTTATTTCCCCAGGTCAGGAAGATGGTTATTAAGTAGAATATGCCAAAAAGTGACTCTAGATATGATGAAATAAATAGGAGGCAAAGAAGATGCTTTATGAACCAGTTGTTTATGCTTTCCAGTTTCTAAAGACACTATACATATACAGTCCTTTCATGGTTTTGTTATATGTTGTAATAAGTGTGCTTCAATTTTGAAGTAATACCAATGTTTGTAAAGTATGGGTTGATATAATATATAATCTATTTTTGGAGACCATTATATATATATAATCACTCAATTTATTTTGAAAATAGTATTTTACTACATTTCTAATTTTATACAATGATTTATCCAAAAGAACTCATCATTCAAAGTAAAAGAGTATTTATCTCAATTATTACATGATGATTTTATAGGAGTATCTTTATATATTTCAACACTCATGTTGATTATTTTGTATTATTGTGGTTAATACGTTATGCTATCGTATTCCATATTTAACTAAATTGTATGGGATTATTCATATGGTGGATATTATTTCATAAAACCATTCTCCAATTTACTCTTACTGGTTAGGGATTATGCTTAATGTTCAGGAAATGTTATTTACATTTCATATGTTAGTTTCAATATGAACATATATGTTTTGTATGATTATTCATTTTCATATATGGAATTAATTGGGCTTAGTAATTTTCAAGTGGGGCATGCTATTAACCGTAGTTGAATTGGTAGGTCTCATGAGACAAACTATGATCTGGGCACAATGTCTTTACAAAATGGTTCTTTATGGTCTTGGAACGAGGCAATGATAGTATAGTTGTGATGTCCCGCATTATGAATTCCATCATTATGAGAAAAAAATATGGTTCATGTGGTTATTTCATGAGTAGATTGCAAATAATTATGTTTTATTATGGAATTATTTATTCAGATATTATTCTTGTAATAATATGTTCAGGATTATTGTTAAAGGCATGTGTTTTTAGTTATTCACTATGATTAATGTTTATTATTATTATATATTAAATAGTAATACAAACCCTTACCGATAATTTCAGTTCACCCCTTTATTATGATTCATTTTATTAGGACATGAAGAAGGTTATTAGGGATGACCTGAAGGGATAAAAGTAAAGTTGTAGATGTTCCAAATATAACTTATATTTTCATTTATTTCAAGTTGAAATGTTGAAAATATATAAATATATTTTTTCCAAAGCTAATAACCTACTGAGTACCTTGGGATTTATATTCCTTATTTATATTCCAATGTAAGAAAATGATGCACTTTCTCAAAGTAACTAGGGTCTAGTCTTTAGTGTTGGTATCATAGTAAGTTTAGTAGAAAACATGAAAACTAGATTTAGAAAATGTAGATGAGGGGAAAAATTCATATGATTTTTTTTTGAGAATAAACATACATGAACACCCGGGTATTTTGGTAAGGAATAGATTTTATAAATGTTTCTAGAAAATAAATAACTTTCGACAAACTACATGTGGATGTTGTACTGGCACATATATACCTCAGAGTGAAAAATATAACAAAGTGTTTCAGGTGTAACACGTGGAATCCAGGTAGATGGCAATGAGTCTTACTGCACACCTGGTTTGACCCTCCTGTGGATATGCGTAGGATAGTTTAAATTTTCATTACAAATCAATTAAGAAGGATTTAAATGTAAAATTTTCCATAATGACTACATGTTTAGGATTATGAGATTAGTTATGTATAGAATTTCAATTTATGATAAGTATTTTTCTATATTGAGATTATTGATTATGATTCATAACCTAATCTAGTGTATGTCAATATTTAGGAATGGATCCTAGTAGAACGAATCAAAACCACATGAACACATGTACCCAACGTAGGGATTTCCCTCTGATGTATGAAACTGATGTTGGATCTGGAGCTATTCTTAGTGTTGAGCCACTTATAACTATATTGGGAAAACTAACTCCTGTTATGAACAATAACCCTACTCATATGGATCATCCTGATATTAATGTCTCATATTTTTTGTGTATTATATTTAAATTTTATATAGAATTATTGCAAGACCAGGCTTTGTGTTGGCATGATATTCCGAGGAACGGAGTGACCAAATTTATTTATCAAAATAAAATAAATCTCTAAATATTGTGCGCAAGAGATTTTCCAAAAAAAGTGAAATAAATTTAAAACAACTGCCCAGATTACAAACTTGAGGGTACCATTGCATTCAGATCAGTGACATTGCATTAGGTGAGGTCTAACATTGACCAGCACGAGTCAGCTATAGATGTTTGATTTAGGTTATTTAATAGTGAATAAAATATAATTAAATATTATATTTATATTAAATGAATCTAAAATTTCAATGGACATATACTCCCATATTAATTCCTTCGAATGGAATGTACGCAGGGTTAGCTGCATAACCTTTTAAATGAGCATTACGATTAGAGATTTAGAAGAGAACCCATTGGCAGATGATGATAACCTGATCGATCAACGCATCTCTGATTCAACAAAACTCATAAGAAAATGGGACATGGAGATCATTCTTAAACTGAATCAAGGATGGGGTTTTGTTTCAATTTTTTCTTTCCTATTTATTCGATTAATGATGATCACAAATCAACCCACCAACAGGTTGATCTGAGAATCATGTAGTAATGCGGGCTTGTGTTATTTTCTGTTTATTTTCAGGTTTTGACTCAGAAATTTATTTTATGATAATTTCTATATTATAGATTGATTCACCGTGTAGACATATTAATGGGAGAGGATTTATTCAATGAAAATTTATTTATGAGGTGTTATCCTCTTTTGATAATTCAATTTATTCATTCTTGTTATCCTCAAATTATTCTCTTTCTTCATGGGGTTATGATCAACAGATCTTTGCACATTCGTTTTTCCATGAAAAAAAATCCAAAATCAAAGATCAAGCATCGCGACAACCTAGTAAAGGTGTGATGGTGATGGTAGACAACGAATCGACTCAGATTGAGTAGGATTGTTTATTAAACATTATTCATGGTGGTGGATCACAACGTATTTTCAAGGAAAATCATAGGACTAAAAACAATAAAATAGCTTTGTGGTGTCATGAAACCCACTAACATGGAGTATCACGACAACATGATGGTCATATCGAGGATCATAGGAGCACACAAGGTGCATTAAAAAAGAATGACACTTTCTGAAAAATTCTATTCAATACAACATGTATCCCGTAGGGCATTCCTTGTAGGTCGGCCTGAGGGTGGCTGGTGTTTCTTCACTAAACACAGCGAAGAACACAACATTTTTTAAGAAGACACGACGTCTAGGCCCCACCCAACCGTGGATGGTGTTCGGGGTGATAGGAAGTGTAGACACAATGTGTGGGTCCTTATGCAGACTCAACATGTATCTCCAAATAAATATATAGACAAATGGTAGAGTACAAGGCATTTACTCAAACACGTGGTCTGACACCGTTGGATACATGGGATACCATGTGTATTGATACAAGGTTTGGGACACATAGGTTAAAGTTGTGTATGGGAACATGGCATGTATACATGTAGCCTTCTCTGGGTAATGAAACATGGCATGTCGCGCTCTTACATGCAGTGTTTTCCTATTACTAGATGAAAAGCCTTACACCATGGGGCATTGTACACGGGAAACACCCTGGGTCAGAGGAAATAGTGTGTGACCCTTCTACACGATGTGTACTTCTTAGTACATGGGTTAATCCTCTTTTTTACTATTTGTTAGACTGGTATCATTCGGTTATGGCCACTTTTCTCATTCCCCTGATGGTCGGGTATCATTTCCATATATAGTAGTATGATCCCTTCAGTAGTACATTCTTTGATTGAGTCTGGTATCCCTCCATGAGGCCTGAAACGGGATCCTCTATCCATTATTGACCCTATATATAGTCTGGTATCAATGTGAACAATCCTCTAGGAAGTCGATCCCCTATATTACAAGTGAATCTAGATGATTCATGATATCCTTGATTCCTTGGCACTAATCATCATCTATGTATTGTGATCTTTCAACACTCATTTGTGTGTTCTCCTAGAATGAGTCTATATTATATCTCTTCATATCAATTTGTGCATCAATCTCTCTCATGAATTTTCCTAACGAATTGTACTTCTCGGATGGACGATATTAAATCTATGAGACTCTTGGAGCGAGTTCTCCTACATGAGTGCTTTGTGGAATCATCGAATTGAATCCCTATCTTGGGTATGCAGTCGATTTAGACATCAGTTCTGTGTTTCGATGTTATATAGATGTGTTTCCCTTACTCTATATTTGTTAGACATATAATATATAGAAGCTGACTACACCTTTACTTTGTGTTTTACTTTTTGGTTTTCTAGTTCCTTTACTATGTATTGTTATGCTCACCCTACATGGGATATTCCCACACATGTCATGTCTTCTGTAGATGAGTGACCTTTTGATGGATTCCATGGAATAATAGGACCAGACCGAGCATTATGAGTTTCTTATAGGCTATGGTGTTCCTATGGTGATGAGTGGTAGTCCTAGTACCTCCTTTTTCGTATATGATGGACTTTGTTGTCGCATAATATTTTTCTTTTGGTGGACTTTTATTCTATCCCAGTTTAATTTCAGCACATTACTTATGTTTTTCTAAGTTGTTTAGGTTTAGTTTTTTGAATTAATGTAGTTATTTAGTGGATTTTTACATTTTATTATGTGTGGGATTGGATATGTGTGTATGTGTACATGTACATAGGCAATGCCCCCATGATAGTGATGTTCCAACTTGGTGCTAGTCACCAAACCTTGTCCTATTAGAGGATGTCTTGAGGAGTTGTGGAACATGCCCCACTAGGACGTTTGGTGACATATTTCTATTAGAGTTGGCTGGTACTAACATAGGACCAATGGTCTATGAGATTGGTTTGGGGAAACCGTGTTATGTGTTTCAATCTTGACTTTCATTCTAGAGACTCCAATGTTGGTGCGGGTGGCTTAAGTATCCATACACTAGGACTCGATAAAATAATTTCATCTCGGTACATGAAAACACTAGTGGAATGGAAATAAAATAATGGTACATGCACCATATATGAATGGTTAGTGTTTTACATGTCCTTTGTGTCAGCTATCTGGATATACTCATTTACCATGGTACATCTTATTTCCTTAAAAAATACCTCTATGATGCATACCTGTTAGGATTCAGAATCTCGATCATGAGAATGACCCCCTCCATGATAATGATTCGATATAGGGACCAGTTACCAAGGCATTACCTACATGTGGTTAACCTTCTATACCTACACTAGTGGATTAGTATTTAGTACCTATTTTAATGAAAGATGAGAATCACATGTTGAGTGTGTTCCATGTCTTTTAGAGATAGAGACCCCTCAGGTTCCGAGTTGAGACCAACCCTTAAGAGGCTATGGAATGGCTTGAGGCGGTAACTAGAGTTTTCTTGGTAGTGAGGACACCAGCGGACCAGATGGGGACCATTTTTCTGATCTTTCTTAAGGGTTTGGTGGGAAAATTTTGGAGATTGTGTAACGCCCCGACCCAAGTTACCCAGAGTCGTTGTATTACTACGTATCATTGGCAGATCACAAAAGATCAATTCTTGAAATATCGATTAGATTAGTATCCTTATAAATAATAGATACATTCATAAAGATTACATTACATCAGAAATAAAAACTACAACAACATATTGTCTCCATAGACCACAGTCATATCCCCCTATACTCTCCCTGCATGTCAGTCATAAAATACTTCTTCACATCCTGGGAAAAACAAAAAATATAAAGGGGGTGGATCAAATGCTTATTAAGGATAACAATATAGCGGAAATTTTCTAAAATAAGCATGAAAATTTAAGGAAATGTGTAAATAAATAAAAATCCTTTTAAAAATTAACTTCATCATAATATTGAAAAGATAAAATGCAATAATGCCATTCACTTATTCATATGGATATTCTACTAGTAGAATAATTACATAGAATATCAAATAACCACATTCATAATAATGGAATGGATAATTCCAGACTTTAATAACCACATGGTCATGGAGTTGTGCCAAGACTACAAATAAAATTTTGTCAAGGCCTTGTTCCAAGACACTAGTTTGTCCCATGATATCTACCGATTCATCGAGGAGTTATACCAGGCTCCACCAATCACATACTATTTCTAATGCATTCCTCATATGAATAGGTTTAAAATAACATAAAAATTATTATTAAAACTAGCATACAAAATGTCAATACATTATCCATAAACCATGAATGTTATGAAATTACACATCCACAGTCAAACATATCACAAATCCTTCAATACAATATGGATGTTTTGTATCATAATAAATCTTCATCTAACAAACATAAAATCCATCAAAGGATGTTGACATAGATAATATTAAAACTATTTGAGAGAAATATGTTTTTTAATGAATTTAAATTCACATTAATATTAATGAAAACCTTTATTTAGAAAATATTCTCATAATCTTGTAATGGAATCTCCGACAATTTTATAATGGAAGAAAATAGCCTCCGCCACCGTATAAGATAATAAAACTTTCTTACATTAAATTTGTTGAAAGGTCAAAATGTACCTTGTTTGGAAAATGACAGAAATATCCCTTTCAAAATTTTATAAGGTAAAATAAGGGTTTAAATGACTTTAAACAATTGTCTATTAAATAGTAAAAATGTTTTTAAAGGAATTTTTAAGAAGCATTGATGTGGATGATAAAGAAGTCCCAACAGATAATTACATATGAACAATCTTGGATAAGGAAGAGATGGTAGAATTAACCATTACCTAGTACATTTCTTTGGAATAGGGTACCTTTAAACTCATGTATAATATTTAAATCATTGTAATAAAATTATAAAAAAACCATATAAAAAATTATGATTTCATATATGATCTTCTAATAATACTTTGATAATAATATTTTAGTATTATCGTCGTTTTGGTTATTAACTGATTCGTTTTCAATTATATTATTTTTTATGTAAGTAATTTTATTATCTATAAGATTTATTTAATTCATATTCAAATGGATATTAAGTCTATAAACATTATTTTTAATCATATAATGAAACTTAGTCTTCAATGGATGTGATGGGGAATGAATCTCACCGCATTCTTAGATACGTTAGTCTATACGTATGCACGAATGACAATAACATTATTTTGATATAAAAATAATATATAATTGGATGGTATATGTAACACCCAGTTCTTCAACAGTACGATTCTCTTTGAATAATATAGTAGCGTGTGTTGTACGCAACTTCGAGATTCTAACACACCGCGACCAATCAAAGTAGCTGTTATGAATAGTAATACCCACTTTTTGAAATTTTATAAATTTAATCTCTCAAAATGGAAATTATTTTTGGATTTATAATATCAAAATTATCCTAGGATAAAATTTTGGTACTTTTTAGAGAACTTTTATATTTTGATGAATAGTGAAAATTACTAAATTTTTATTAAAAACGCCATTTTAAATCAATATAATTAATTGTGATAAATTATAAATTTGAGTGGTTTTAAATTATATTTATAATATATTTTTACGATTTAATAAAATTTTGGTCTTTGGACATAATTTCACAATTAAAATGGACATAAACAAGTGTCAGTCTATTAATAGTTATTATCTCTTAAAAACGCTTTTTGTTTTAACAGTAGGAATTAATTTTAAATTAATTTCTACCACTTATGTTTTTTGAATTTAGAAAAAAATGGATTCCATATTTGGAATTAGGATTTCCAAATTGTGTAAATAGGTAAATTTTATTTTTAGACATTTTTTTAAAAGGTAATGCTTTGGTCAAAGACCAAAGCACAATTTATTGTTAAGAAAAAGATTACAAAAGACGGAAGAATGACATTTTTAACAATCTCTATCAAACAAATATAATAAGTCAACTGGTAGAGTTTCTAGCCATGTCATGCTATGATGATCTCCTTTGTTAGCAAGATCATCTGCAACAACAATTTTATTTTTAGACATTTTGAATAATTACTTCGGTAAATATTTTATTTACTGTGGTTAAAGGATAAATCCTGTAAATAAGGGTAAAAACTAATATTATTATAATTATAAATTACCCTAAAACGTGTCCTAACCTTATTGGATGATACATTTCTGACCATGGGCATCTTATGGTTGATTTTGGGACCTAATGGAGCCAATTGTAGGTGATAAAGACACTTTTTATTAATTAAGTTAATGTAAATAAAAAAAAGACATAAGCATATATCTTTTAGAAAAACAATTTTTACATAATGTAATATATGTTATATTTTATAATATAAATATTAATTAGACAGATAAAAAGACTTCCAACATAATGATATATTATGTATCATTTTTAAAAATTTAATAATTAAATTTATTTATGACACAATGATGATACATTATTTTCCTTATTAATGAATGAATCAAATAATTGGTATTATAAAAGATAAAATAAATATAATTTGAAAGTATTGATGATATAAAATAATTTTATTGGTTAATGTTACATGATAGGATTTCTTGAATTATTTTTATTAGATTAAATAAAGTTTTTACGACATTAATAAAAATCAATTATTGAATATTTTCAAAATTGACATAAATCAATTTTTAAAACAAATATTATATTTTTAATTGATATTCTATTCCTAAAAATCTAAGGTTCAAAAAAAGAACTTATATCATGATCTATGTATCATTAATGGACCACCTGTGGGTCTCTTGGATGTATACTTTATGTTTAGAAACTATATAATATTAAAATACAATGTGACATGGTAAATGTCAAACTAATTAACTAAGAGTTAAAACTAAACGATAAGGTTAATATAATGACCCAAACCTACCTAAAACATATTGGATGAATAGATTTAGACTCATCACCACCTTAGACTTTTAATAATCCACTTTTGAGCCCTTATAAACCGAATATGAATTTATTATACAATAATACTTTAAGTTTTTCCTAAAGATCCCCTCCTCCCCTTTATAAAAGAACACCACTTCTATCCAATTCCCCACACCTCTCAAGCCATTTGGCTCATCTAAACGCTGCCCAATTAAGCTCCCTAAATCACTATACTACTCCTAGATTCATTACCATATGCATAAGGAACTTCAAGAGTCATTTTTGGTTCAATCTAAAGGGAGTTAACCAAATTAAATGTAACGATATGTCTTAGTTTCTTTTCTTTTATTTTACTTCTCCAACCCCTAAACTCGTCATATTGTTTTCTTTTGTAACAAAAAAAGTATATTCAATATACTAGGATATTATTATGAGATTTATCAGAACTAAAATTACCCACACCTCCATCAAAAGGTTGATGAACATAATGTTTTTGTGGATGGAAACCAAATGCCTCACGAAACGAGGATTGTTCAATTATATCCTACCACCTCTCATGGTGGCCATTATGATGGAACCATAATTAAATATGATATTTATGATATTTATTTTTTTATATAATATTCTTTAATTATGTTTATATCATACCGTTATTCGATTCATCCTTTATATATATACGATAATTTCATTTGAGAAAGTGCGGACTACCGCCCCCCTCAAAGTGATATGACTCATTCATACCATACATGGAACATATAAAGGATGGTATTAATGAACATAAATAACACATATAAGATATTATATTATATTTTAATAATAATATACCTATATATCATTTGGTTTTGATTTATTTTAAAATGAAAAATGAAATGGAAGTAGCGTTCGTGTGTACGTATAGATTAATGTCTCCACGAACTCAATGAGATTCATTTACCCATCATATCCATTCAAGAGTAATTCTCATTTGATGATTAAAAGTAATTTTTAAGGACCTGATATAATTATTGATATGAATAAGATACAACCTATCCATAACAGACATTTCTTATGTAACAAAGCATATAATGGAAAAGGAATCAGTTAAAACCCTGAACGACAATAATACTAAAATATTATTAACAAAGCAATATAAAAAGATCATATATCAAATCATATTTATATATATGATTCTTATATAATTTAATAACAATTATTTAAAAATTTTACTAAAGGTTAAACTTCCCTTGACTAAGGAAAAGTACAAGGTAAGGGTTTATTTCACAATCTCTTCATTATCGGAGGTTGTTTATACGTAATTATCTACTAGGACCACTTTATCATCCATATATATGTTTCTTAAAACATTATTTCAAAACATTCATACTATTTTACAGAATATGGTTGAAGTCATTTATACCCTTGTTTGACTTTTTATAATACATTTATAAAGGAATCGTTACATCATTTTCCAAACAAGGTCCTTTTTAACCATTTCGACAAAATAAGGTAAGAATGTTTCTTTTAACTTACACAGCGGGTGCAGCTATTTTCCACCATTGTAAAATCATATAATCTTCCCTTACAAGATTATAATAATATTTTCAAAGTAAATGTTTTATTTTATAATTATGTGACTTTTAAATGATTTCAAAAAAATGTGATATTTCTCTCAAATAGTTTTTATTTCATCTATGTCACCATACAATGATGGATTTTAAGCTTATTTGAAGTTGATTTATTATGATACAAAACGTCCATATTTAATTGAAGGTCTTGAGATATGTATGACTGTGGATGTGTTATTTTTATACCATTCATTGTTTATGGAGAAAGTATTGACATTTCATATACTAGTTTTAATATGAATGTTTATGTTATGTTTAAACCTGTTCATATAAGGAATGCATTGGACATAATAAGTGACGGGTGAAGACCAATATAACTGTTCAATGCATCAGTAGGTAGTGTGAGATAAACTAGTGTCATGGCATGAGGTCTTGAAAAAATATTATTTGTATTCTTGGCACGAGGCCTTGGCTACATGGTTATGATAGTCTAGAATTATGCATTCCATCAATATGAAAGTGTTTATTGATATTGCATGTCATTATTTGATTAGTAGAATATCCATGTTAATATGTAAATGGAATGTTTTCATTTTATTTATTCCATATTATTTTTAAGTTCATGTTTAAAAGGCTTTTGTTTTATTTATATATTGCCTTAAATGTTTATGCTAATTTATGAAAGTTTCCGCTATATTATTATCCTTACAGGGAATTTTAGCTCACCCCTTTCTTTGAATTCTTTTTCCCAGGATGTAAATAAGTATTGTATGAATGAACTGTAGGGATAGTATAATGGGATATGAGTGTGGAGACAAAATGTTGATGTAGTTTTCACTTTATGATGTAATGTTAAATTTATGAATGTATCTAGTGTTTCCACGACTACTAAACTAATCGGTCTTTCGAGACATGATCTTTTTTGATCATCCAAATATTATGTAATAATGCACCGACTCTGGGTAGCTGGGTTCAGGGCGTTATAGTTGGTATCAGAAGAGTTTATTATAAAAATTGGGAGATAGATTTAGATAATCTCAGATTAGAGCACATAGACCTAAGATGCACATTGAGGATTAGTATAGAAGAACTTCTTAAAATTTTGGTATTTTAGAGATTTTTTGAGTTTTCGGAGCAATAAATATCTGTCTGGATAAGATTATGTAGTGGCGGCTCTAGAATATATGTACCTAGGGTAAAACCAAAAAACACCGCTTTGAGATTGACTCGAACATGAACTGGTGCATGACAAAGGGCCTTGTTGCACTATTGGTTACGACACTCTCAGGGGATATTCTTAGGATAATTCACATTTTCATTACAAACCATTATGAAGGGTTTATGATTATATACTTCCTCAATGAATTTTTTTTTGATTATGGATTATATCAAAAAATAGTTCATTTTTTGTTATGTGTTTTACAAGTATAAAATTATGTATATTCATTCATAAACTGATCTAGATTATGACATTTTTTAGAAATGGCGCCTTGTGGAAGGAATGAAAACCGTATCAATTCCCGCACTACATGTAGGGATTTCCCTACTGCTCAAGATAATTACAGTGGAGATGGTGATACAAATGGTGCTGATCAGCTTATCACTGTACTTGGTAAACTCACATAGGAGATGAATAATAACCTTACCCTTCTAGAGCACCCTGATCTGCAGCGTTGAGGATCAATGATAGATCGCTTCATGAGGAAAAAACAACCATCATTCAATGGGAGTATAAATCCATTATTTGTTGAGTAATGGATATGTTCCCTAGAGAAAATTTGTCAGGATTTTGGGAGTAGTGAAAGGGAAAAAGTTATCATGGAAGTTTATAACCTCACTGGAGATGTTGATCAATGGTGGTCATTGATTCAAAACACAAAGGAAGATGATGGAGTATCGAATATGGAATGGATGGAGTTCAAAGAGAATTTCTTAGAAAAATAATTTCCTTATGACCATCGAGCAAATATTGAAAGAAAATTTCTGAGTATAAGGAAAATAGAGGTTGAGAATGTTGCAAAATATGAGGCTAACGTCACATGGTTTTCCAGGCATGCAACAGATTATATACATAACCCACGAAGTAAGATTGACCGTTTCTTTGATGGGTTAAAACCATTTCTCTGTCAGGAATTAGTCTGATAATCTTTCTCATCGTACGAAGATATTGTCACATGTGCTGTCAAGAGAGAAAAGAACTTCGCTAAGTCTTACAACATTACGGAAAAGCAAGAGAAGAAGAGATATGCTGACCACTATGGAAATGAAAATAATGGGAAGAATGGAGAAGTTGATAATCTATCATTCAATAAATGTGGGAAGAAACACCCCAGTACTTTATTGAATTGAATTGGAGTCTGTTACAAGTGTGGTGAAAAGGCCACAAGATCATGATTTCAATGGAAAGAGAGTTTATGTCAACGTGGAAAGCTATAATTGAAGAGATATGGGACATTATGCCAATGAATGTCCAAGGTGTCAGGGAAACATACCTCATAAAAGGCCAAGGGATCATGGCCAAGCTTATGCTATCACTACTACTGAGGATGAAACTCTGAAAGATGTGATGGTTTCCTCAATTTTAGGCAATTCTTTATTTGATTCTGGATCATCGCATTATTTCAAATCTTCCATGTTTGCAAAGAAAATTAGATATTTCCAATTATAATTAACAAGGGAGTTATACGTTAAAACTCCTAAGGGAAGTATCAATGAAATAATATTTTGTGAATCAGTCTCCATTAGAACACATAAATGTCCTTTATCTGTTGATCCATTTATCATACCAATGATTTAATTCGATTTAATCCTTGGTATAGATTGGCATTAAGAACATGATGCAAAAATTTATTTCCAGAAGAAGGAGGTTACTATTTTTTATGATGATGATAAGGGACACCTTATCTTTAGGTCAAAATCATCACCAGCTATTTCTTATCTAGATCCACCCCCAGAAGCTCAACTAAATTCAATTATTGGGGAGAAATAGAATGAAATGACTGTGGGTGAGGAATGGAATGTTGAAATAGAGGATGTACCTATTGTGAATGAATATTTAGAGGTGTTTCTAGATGATTTATCTGGACATCCTCCAGAACGATAAATTGAGTTTTCAATTGATTTAATTCCTCGATCAAGGCCAATATCGAAGAACCCTTATAGAATGGAAACTATGGAATTAGTTGAACTAAAGAAAACACTAGAGGAATTGAGTAATAAGGGATTTATTTTCCCAAGTGTCTCTCCATGGAGAGCCCCTGTTTTTTTGTAAAAAAGAAATATAGATCTATGAGGTTATGTATCGACTATAGGGAGATCAATGCTCTAATAATAAATAACAAATATCCCCTACCTCGCATTGATGATTTATTTGACCAACTACATGGATCTCAATACTTTTCAAAGATATACCTTCGATCTAGATATCATCAGTTGTGTGTGAAGAAGGAAGACATTTTGATGACAATATTTCGAACCAGGTACGGGCATTAAAAGTTTATAGTAATTCCTTTTTGGCAGACTAATGCTCCTTCTGTATTCATGGATCTAATGAACATAGTTTTCAAGAAATATCATGATGATTTTTTTATGGTATTTATTGATGATATCTTGGTATGCTCAATAATCTACAAAGATCATGAAAATCACAAGTGTGTTATCCTGAAGACTCTGAGAAGACATTAATTATATGAGATTTTTAGCTAATTTGAATTCTTGCATCAAGAGATTTATTTTCAAGGCCGCATTTTCTCTATGGATGGAATATCTGTTGATCCTTCTATGACAAGATAAATACCATAATGGTGAGAACCAACGAGTATAACCGAGGTATGTAGTTTTATTGATTTAGTAGGTAATTATCAATGTTTCGTCCAGAATTTTCCGTGATTGGATAACCCATTAAAAAGCTCAAATGTAAAGGGGTTAAAATTTTTTGGATAGAAAAGTGTAAAGAATGTTTGTAATAACTGAAGAGAAGATTAGTCATTGCTCTTATATTGACACCGCCATTGGGGAATGATGGGTTCGTTATTTATATTGATGTATAGAAGAAAGGACTTGGTTGGGTTCTTATGCATAATGACAGGTTTATTGAATATGCATCATGACAGCTAAAAATTCTTGAGAAAAACTATCATACTAATGATCTTGAGTTTTCTACTGTAATCTTTTCTTTGAAGATATGTATACATTATATCATTGGTGAAAAATTGTGAGATATATTCCGATCATAAGATTTTGAGGTATATTTTGTCACAGAAATAACTCAACATGAGGAAAAGGTGATGGCTTGAACTACTCAGGGATTATGATTGCATGATACACTACCTCCTGTGGAAGGAATGTAAGGTGGAAGATGCTTTGAGAAGTAAGGATCATGGAGTTTTGAATGTGATGATAATTGAAAGGGATCCTATTTTTATGGATCTAGTGAAGATGGATATGGTAATTACCATAGAAGGTGAAACATCTATACATTTTCAATTGGTTGTCAAACCATCTTTACTAGAAAGGATTATGAGTTCTTAGACAAATGATGAAGAATTTCAAAAGAAGATTAAAGTTGTGAATTATTGGAGATTGAGTGACTTTGTGTATGAAGATGGAATTTTGAAATTTGGGAAGAGACATTGTGTTCCTGATATACATGATCTAAATAGGAAATTGTTGGATGATGCTCATAGTTCCAATTTCTATATACACACTGGGAGCACCAAAATGTATAGAGATTTGATGGATGATTTTTGGTGGGACAACCTGAAGAGGGAGTTTGCTGATTTTGTGTCCAGATGTATGGTTTGTAAACAACTGAAAGCTGGAAGGAAACAACATGGAGGACTCATGCAACCTCTTCCCATACCTGATTGGAAATGGGATAATATTATGATGGACATTGTCATGGGACTACCAAAGACTCCAAGAAGGAATGAAGAAATAGTGTTCATTGTTGATCGTCTTACCAAGTCAGCACATTTTCGTTCCATAAGGGAACATTTACCACTTGAGCTTCTAGAAAGTCTATATATTAATGAAGTTGTGAGAATTCATGGAGTACCCCTATCAATTTTTTCAGATCGCAATTCCCATTTTACATCTAGATTCTGGAAAAGTCGTCAGAATTCCCTGGATACTGAACTCCATTTGAGCAGCGCTTACTACCCTCAAAGTGATGGACAATCAACACGAACTATTCAAACTATTGAAGACATGTTGAGATCACGATCACATGTCTTTCATGGTATGTGGGATCAATATTTACCTCTAGTAGAATTTTCCTATAACAATAGCTTCCATTCAAGTATTCAGATGGCACCATATGAAGGGTTATATAGAAAGAGATGTTGTACACCAACCTATTGAGTTGATGTTGGTGAAAGAAAACTCGTAGGCCCAGAACTGGTGGAGGAAACTATAGAAAAGGTGAAGGTAATCCAAAACAACATCAAAGAAGCTCAAAGTAGGCAGAAGTGCTATGCTGATAACTGAAGGAAGGATATGGAATTTTAGGTAGAAGGACATGTTTTCATGAAGGAATATCCATGGAAGGGTGTTATATGTTTCAGTATGAAGTGAAAATTGAGTCCCAGGTATATCAGACAATTTGAAATTCTAGAATGTATTGGGGCTATAGCTTACCGTTTGGAAATGCTTCCAAGTCTTCTCATAGTTCTTGATGTGTTCCACGTATCACTGTTGATAAAATACATGCCTTATCCAACACATATACTCACCTATGAGGAAGTATAACTTGAAGCCTATATATCTTATTACGAAGAGCCTTCCAAGATTCTTGATATAGGATAGGAAGTTCTGTGAAACTGGATGACTCGTCTGGTAAAAGTTCTAAGGAGGAACCATAAGATGGAAGATGCCACATGGGAAACCGATGAACTTATGATGAATAACCACCCAATTTTTTTCATGCGGTAGTATTCTAGAAATTTAGAGGACAAAATTATTTGAATGAGGGGAGAATGTAACACCCCAAGCTTCCATGGTATGATACTCATTGAATAAGATAGTAGTGTTTGTTATACACAACTTTGAGATTCTAACAAACCGCGACCAATCAAATTAGCTGTTATGAATAGTTATACCCACTCTTTGGAATTTTATAAATTTTATCTCTCAAAATGGACTTCATTTTTTGATTCAGAATATCGAAATTATCCTAGGGTAATTTTTTTTTACTTTTCAGATAACTTTTATAGTTTGATGAATTTTGAAAATTACTAAATTTTAATTAAAAACATCATTTTTAATTGAAATAATTAATAGTGATAAATTATGAATTTGAGTGGTTTTAAAGTATATTTTGAATATATTTTTACCATTTAATACAGTGTTGGTCATTGGACATAATTTCACAATTAGACCGGATATAAACATATGTCAATCTTTTGATAGTTATTATATCTTAAAATCACACTTTTTGTTTTTACAATGATAATTATTTGTAAATTAATATCCACCAGTTCTATGTTTTGAATTTGGAAAAATGGATTCAATATTTGGAATCAGGATTTTGATATTGTGTAAATATGTAACTTTTATTTTTTGACATTTTGAATAATTACTTCGATAAATATTTTATTTACCCTGGTTAAATGGTAAATCTAGTAAATAATGGTAAAAAATAATATAATAATAATAATAAATTACCCTAAAACGTGTCTTATTCATATTGGTTGATACATGTCTGACCACAGGAATCTTTGGGATTATTTTGGAATCCTATGGAGCCACATGGAGGTGATAAGGACACTCTATATAAATTAAGTTAAATTAAATAAAAAATCATATAAGGATATATCTTTTAAAAAAAATCATACAAAGTTATATATATTATATTTTTGACTATAATTATTCATTTGAATTCTAAAACAATTTCGTACATAATGGTATTTTATTTATAATTTTTAGAAATTTAATAATTAAATTTTATTTATGACACGATAAGGATGATGTATTTTCTTTATTAATAAAAGAGTCAAATAATTGGTAATATAAAAGTTAAAATAAATATAATTTTATGTTTTGATGCCATACACGAATTTTATTGGTAAATATTACATGTTATGATTGCTTAAATGAATTGTATTCGAATTAATAAAGTTGTTAAGACTTTAACAAAAATAAATTATTAAATAGTGTCAAAATTTATATAAATGAGTTTTTAAATCAAATATTATATTATTAATTGATAATCTATTCCTAAAAATGTATCTATCTTACAAATACTTATATAAAAATATATTTATCATTAATGGACCACATGGGTGTCTATTAGATGTATATAGTATGTTTATTAACTATATAATATAAAAATACAATGTGACATGGTAAATGTCAAAATAATTAACTAAGAGATAAAAATAAATGATAAGGTTAATATAATGACCCAAACCCGTCTAAAATCTATTGTTTGGTTGGATTAATACCCATACCTACCTTGGACTTTGAATAATCCACATTGGTGCCATTAGAAACTGAATATAAATTTATTATAAAATAATACTTTAATTTTTTTCCTAAAGAGCCCCTCCTCCCCCTTATAGGACACTACTTCTAACCAATTTCTCACACCTCTCTAGCTTTTTGGCTCATCAATACTAATCCAAATTAATCACCATACATCCCCACCTCCTTCTAGAATACTTAACTTAGGCATAAGGCACTTCAAGAGTTCTTTTTGGTTCAAAACAAAGGGAGTTACCCAAATTAAAGGTAACGATTTCTCTTAGATTATTTTTTTATATTCCATCTCCATCTGCTAAACTCTTATTATTATTTTATTTTGTAAAAAAACATGTATAATAAAATTAGATTTTATATTTTTATGAGATTTATTCGAACTACACTTACACCCAACTCAATCTAATGGGTGAGAAATACAATGTTTCTGTGGATGGAAACCAAACGCCTCACAAAACGATGATTGTTCAATTATCTTCTACCACCACTCATGGTGGCCATTATGATGGAACTGTAATTAAATTTGATATTAATTATTTTTATTTTATATATAACCTTCTTTAATTCCATTTACATCATACCATTATTCATTTCATGTTTTATATATATACGATAATTTCATTTGAGGAAGTGCGGACTCCAACACCCTCAAAGTGATATGACTCGTTCATACCATAAATGGATTGTATAAAAGATAGTATTAATGAAATTAAGTATCACATATATGATATTATATTATATTTTAATAATAATATACCAATGTATCATTTGGTTTTGATTCCTTTTAAATGAAAAATGTAATGGAAGTAGCGTTCGTGCGTACGTATAGATTACAATCTCCACAAATGTGATGAGATTCGTTTCCCCATCATATCCATTCAAGAATAATTCTAATTTGATGATTAAATGTAATTTTTAATGACTTGATATCATTCTGGATATAAATTAGATATAACATATCCAAAAAAACACAGCTTACGTAACAAAGCATATAAAGGAAAACGAATCAGTTAACACCTGAAATGACAATAATACAAAAATATTATTAACAATGAAATATTAAGAGATAATATATGATATCATATTTATATATATGATAATTTAATAATTTAACAACAATTATTTCACCATTTTAGTGGAGGTTAAACTACCCTCGAGCAAAGAAAAGTACAAAGTAAGGGTTTATTTCACAATCTCTTCATTATCCGAGGTTGTTTATACGTAATTATCTACTGGGACATATTCATCCTCCACATCCATGTTTCTAAAAAACATATTAAAAAAATTCATAAAATTTTAGATAATATGGTTTAATGTAATTTATACCTTTTTTTGAATTTTTATAAGAATTTTATAAAGGAATCTTTACGTCATTTTCCAAACAAGGTCCTTTATAACCTTTTCAACAAAATTATGGTAAGAATGATTTATTAACTTATACTGTGGGTGCAGCTATTTTCCACCTTTCTAAAATCTTTCAGGCTTCCCTTACAAGCATATAAAATTACTTTCGATGTAAATTTTTTATTTTATAATTATGTGACTTTTAAATGATTTCAAAAAAAGAGATATTTCTGTCAAATAGTTTTGATTTCATCTATGTCAAAAACCTTTGATGGATATTAAGCTTATATGAAGTTGATTTATTATGATACAAAACTTCCATATTGTATTGAAGGTTTTGTGATATGTTTGACTATGGATGTGTTATTTTTATTCCATTCATGTTTTATGGAGAAAGTATTGACATTTCATATGCTTGTTTTAATACGAATGTTTATGTTATGTTCAAACCTATTCATATAATGAATGCATTAGACATAATAAGTTACTGGTGGAGCTCGCTATAGCTCATCGATGCATTGATAGGCCTCATGAGACAAACTAGTGTCTTGGCCTGAGGCCGTGACAAACTCTTATTTGTAGTCCTGGCACGAGGCCTTGGCTACATTGTTATGACGTCAGGCATTATGCAATCCATCATTATAAAAGTGGTTATTGATATGGAATGTGGTTATTCAATTAGTATAATATCTATGTGAATATTTAAATAGCATTATTTCATTTTATTTCTACAATATTATTCTGAATTTCATGTTTACAAGGCTTTTGTTTTAGTTATACATTGCCTTAAATGTTTATGCTTCTTTATGAATGTTTCCGCTATATTGTTAACCTTACTGGGCATTTGAGCTCACCCCTTTCTATGTTTTATTTTTTCTAGGATGTGTAGAAGTATTTTATAAATTACAAGCAGGTATAATATAAGGGGATATGAGTGTGGAGAAAAATGTTGATGTAGTTTTCACACTACTAAAAATACAGTCTTTCCAAACGGTTCTAAACCATTGGGAAAGGCTGCAGAACTGTTGGTATATGTTATTCCAATGGTTCTGCAAACCATAGGGATGTAAGCCATTGGGAATGCTTTTCCCAATGTTTTACTATGAACCGTTGGTATAGAGTGGGTAAAGCTAACTTATCCCAATGGTTCTGCCAAACCGTTGGGATAGTTTTCCCCAACGGTTTGGCATGAACCTTTAGGAAATCCCAAGGATTATATTCTTTCACAAAAGTTTATAAACCGTTGGAAATGGTTTTTTACCAGCGGTTCAATGAACCGTTGGTAAAAAAGCATCTTAGATGTTATGCCAACAGTTTGAAACCGTTGGCATAGCCTATGCTGTGCAAATTGCACAGCATCCTGCTATTTGCACTGCAGGTCTGCAATTTGGATAGCAAGCCTCATTTTGTGCATTCCCTCCAGTTTTCAATCCAATTATTGTACATTCAATAATTTAACACAAACATATACAATTATTTTACCTACAATAACAAACTAAAAAATACATATAGAGAACAAATTTCTTCACATTTAACATATAATGCATCCTGGAACTATACACAACCATAATTAAATTAGAATTCATAACATAATTATAAAAATACATAATTAATTTAGAATTCAATTTAAAATTTAGATGACAATTATATGGGTAATCTTGAATTCAATTCATAATTTGATCTATTTTTTGTATTCCATATATTTTAACCTGAAATGATGTTTTTTTTAAAAGTACATACACCTGGAGTGATACCGGCCACAACATGCCTTGTATTTAGGAAAGGTTGACTCTTACATGTCACATATGACCCATGGATCATTGTGCTAATGTATCAACACAATACGAATGCATTTGGTCAGTTTTTCGTATGCCAGTTTATGTTTTTCAATTAAAATCTCGTCCTTTTGAAACAAAAGACAAACCCTTTGAGTGGTGCCGGCCACACCACATCTCAGATTGAGGCTGGGTTGATTCGTACATGTCACATATGACCCATGGATCGTTCTCCTAATGTTTCAACAGAAACCGAATGAGTTTGGTCAGTTTTCCATATATACTTAAAATGATGTCCATTTTAAACAAAAGAGAGACACATAGACTGATTCTGGCCACACCGCTACTCAGATTAAGGCAGGGTTGACTCGTACACGTCACATATGACACATGGATCATTGTCCTAAAGCATCAACTCATTTCAAATACGTTTGGTCAGTTTTGCATATGTCAGTTGGTCTTTTCACATATAGTCATGTCTATTTTAAACAAATGAGACACAGTTAGAGTGGTGTCAGCCACACCGTTCCACGGATTGAGGCTGGGATGACTCGTACACGTTATATATGACCCATGGATCGTTTTTCAAAATTATCGAAACAATCCAAATGTGTTTGGTCAGTTTTACCTATGTCAGTTTATGTTTTTCACATAAAATGATGTCCATTTGAAACAAACGACAGACAATTTGAGTGGTTTTGGCTTCACTACATCTCAGATTGAGGAGGGGTTGATTCATACACGTCACATATGACCCATGGATCTTTCTCCTAATGTTTCATTGGAAACCGAATGCGTTTGATCAGTTTTCTCTATGTACTTAAAATATTGTCCATTTTAAACAAAAGGGAGCCACATAGAATGCTCTCTGCCACACCGTGCCTCGAATGGAGCCCGGGTTGACTTGTACACATCACATATGAACCATGAATCATTGACCTAATGTATCAACAGAATCTGAATGCATTTGGTGGGTTTTCGTATGTCAGTTGTTCTTTTCAATTATAATCATGTCCATTTTAATCAAAAGAGAGACACTGTGAATGGTGTCGGCCACACCGTGCCTTGGATTGAGGCTGTGTTGACTCGTACACATCACATATAACCCATGGATCGTTTTCCTAAAGCATGAACACATTTTGAATGTGATTGGTGGGTTTTTCGTATCTCAGTTGATCTTTTCACTTATAATCATGTCCATTTTAAACAAAAGAGAGACACTATGAATGGAGTCGGCCACACCGCACCTCGGATTGAGGCGGGGTTGACTTGTACACGTCACATATGACCCATGGATTGTTGATAGAATGTATCAACACAATCTGAATCTGTTTGGTCGGTTTTCCGTATGTACATAAAACGACATCCATTTTAAACAAAATAGGGACACTTAGATTGATTCCGGCAACAATGTGCCTTAGATTAAGGATATTTTGACTCGTACACGTCACATATGACCTATGGATCATTTTTCTAAAGCATAAACACATTTTTAATGCGTTTGGTCAGATTTACGTATGTCAATTGTTCTTTTCACTTATAATCATGTCAATTTTAAACAAAATACATACACAAGGAGTGATCCCACCACACCGTACCTTGGATTGAGGTGAGGTTAACTCGTTCACATAAAAAATGACCCATCGATCGATGTACTAATGTATCAACATATTCTGAAGGCGTTTGCTCAGTTTTCTGAATGCCAGTTGATGTTTTTAAATTAAAATGATATCCTTTTGAAACAAAATACAGACACTTTGAGTGGTGTCGGCCACACCGTGTCTCAGATTGAGGCGGGGTTGATTTGTACACGTCACATATGACCTATGGATTATTATCCTAATGTTTCAATGGAAGATGAATGCGTTTGGTCAGTTTTCCATATGTATTTAAAATGGTGTCCATTTTAAACAAAAGAGAGACACTTAGACTGATCTCGACCACACCGCAACTCAGATTAAGCCCGGGTTGGCTCGTACATGTCACATATGACCCATGGATCGCTGTGATAAATTATCAACACATTCCAAATGTGTTTGGATGGTTTTCTATATGCTAGTTTTTCTTTTCACTTATAATCCTGTCCATTTTAAACATAAGAGACACAATTAGAGTGGTTTGGGCCACACCGCGCATTGGATTGAGGTGGGGTTGACTCTTACACGTCACATATGACCCATGGATCGTTATGATAATGTATCGACACCATACGAATGCGTTTGGTAAGTTCTTTTTATTCCAGTAGATGTTTTTCAAATTAAAATGATTTCCTTTTGAAACAAAAGACAGACACTTTGAGTGGTGCCGGCCACACCGTGACTCAGATTGAGCTTGGTTTGGCTCGTACATGTCACATATGACCCATGGATATTTGTGGTAAATTTTAAACACATTCCGAATGCGTTTGGCCAGTTTTTTGTTTTAAATTTGTTCTTTTCACTTATAATCATGTCCATTTTAAACAAAAGAGTCACAGTTAGAGTGGTTTTGTCCACACCGTGTCTCGGATTGAGGCGGGGTTGACTCATACACGTCACATATGACCCATAGATCGTTTTTCTAAGGTATCAACACAATCCGAATGTGTTTGGTCAGTTTTTCATATTCCATTTGATATTTTTCAAATAAAATGACATTCTTTTGAAACAAAAGAAAGACACTTTGAGTGGTGTCGGCCACACTGTGACTTGGATTGAGCCTGGGTTGGCTCGTACAGGTCAAATATGACCCATGGATCATTGTGATAAATTATTAACACATTCCTAATGCGTTTGATTGGTTTTACATATGCCAGTTGTTCTTTTCACTTATAATCATGTCCATTTTAAACAAAAGAGACACAGTTATAGTGGTTTCGACCACACCACGCCTCTGATTATGGAATTGTTGACTCGTAAACATCACATATGACCCATGGATCGTTGTTCTAATGTATCGCTAGATTCTGAATGCGTTTGGTCAGTTATCCGTATGCCAGTTGATGGTTTTCAATTAAAATGACGTCCTTTTAAAACAAAAGATAGAATCATTGAGTGGTTTCGGCCACACCGCATCTCAGATTGAGGCAGGGTTTATTTTTAGACGTCCCATATGACCCATTGATCATTCTCCTAATGTTTCAATGGAAACCGAATGAGTTTGGTCGGTTTTCCGTATGTACATAAAATGTTATCCATTTTTAACAAAAGAGAGACAGTTAGAGTGATTACCACCACACCATGCCTCAGATTAAGGTGGGGTTGACTCATACATATCACATATGACCCAAAGATCTCTTTCCTAAAGCATCAACACATTTTAAATACATATGGTTGGTTTTGCGTATGTCAGTTGTTCTTTTCACTTATAATTCTGTCCATTTTAAACAAAAAAAGACACTATGAATAGTTTCGGCCACATCGTGCCACAGATTGAGGTGGGGTTGACTCTTACAAATCACATATGACCAATGTATCGTTGTTCTAAAGTATCAACTCAATCTGAATGCATTTTTTTGGTTTTACATATGCCAGTTGATGATTTTCAATTAAAAAGAAGTCCTTTTGAAACAAAAGACCAACACTTTGAGTAGTGTTGGCCACACCACATCTCAGATTGAGGCAGGGTTTAATCGTACACGTCACATATGACCCATAAATCGTTCTCCTAATGTTTCAATAGAAACCAAATGTGCTTGGTCATTTTTCCATATGTACTTAAAATGTTGTCCATTTTAAAGAAATGAGATCCACTTAGAGTGATTTCGGCAACACCGTGCCTCAGATAAGAGCGGGGTTGACTCTTACACGTCACAAATGACCAATCGATCGTTTTCCTAAAGCATCAACACTTTTAGAATGCGTTTGGTCGGTTTTGCGTATGTTAGTTGTTCTTTTCACCTATAATCCTGTCCATTTTAAACAAAAGAGAGACACTGTGAATGGTGTTGGCCACACCATGGCTCAGATTGAGGAGGGGTTGACTCTTACACGTCACATATGACCCATGGATCTTTGTGATAATGTATCGACACAATACGAATGCGTTTGGTCAATTTTTCGTATGCTAGTTGTTGTTTTTCAATTAAAATGACGTCCTTTTGAAACAAAAGAGAGACACTTTGAGAGGTTCCGGCCACACCATGACTCAGATTGAGAAAGGGATGGCTCGTACAGGTTAAATATGACCCATGGATCATTTTGATAAATTATTAACACATTCTGAATGCGTTTTATTGGTTTTCCATATGGCAATTGTTTTTTTTCCACTTATAATCATGTCCATTTTATACAAAAGAAACACAGTTATAGTGGTGTCAGCCACACCGCGCCTCTGATTGAGGAATTTTTGACTCGTAATCATAAAATATGACCCATGGATCAATGTGCTAATGTATCGACAGATTCTGAATGCGTTTGGTCAGTTTTCCCTATGTTAGTTGATGGTTTTCAATTAAAATGACGTCCTTTTGAAACAAAAGACAGGAAAATTAAGTTTTTTTGGCCACAACGCATCTCAGATTGAGGCAGGGTTGAATTTTAGACGTCACATATGACCCATGGATCATTATCCTAAAGTTTAAACAGAAACTGAATGCGTTTGGTCAGTTTTCCGTATATATTTAAAATGTTGTCCATTTTAAACAAAAGAGAGACACTTAGAGTGATTCCGACCACACTATGCCTCAGATTAAGGTGGGGTTGACTCATACATATTACATATGACCCATGGATATCATTCCTAAATCATGAAAATATTTCAAATACGATTGGATGGTTTTGCGTATGTCAGTTGTTCTTTTCACTTATAATCCTGTCCATTTTAAAAAAAATACATTGTGAATAGTTTCGGTCACACCAAGCCAGAGATTGAGGTGGGGTTGACTCTTACACATCAAATATGACCCATGTATCATTGTTATAATGTATCTACACAATCCGAATGTGTTTGGTTGGTTTTTCATATGCCAGTTGATGATTTTCAATTAAAATGATGTCCTTTTGAAACAATAGACCGACACTTTGAGTAGTGTCGGCCACACCGCGTCTCAGATTGAGGCAGGGTTTAATAGTACATGTCACCTATGAACCATGAATTTTTCTCCTAATGTTTCTACAGAAACCAAATGAGTTTGGTAATTTTTCCATATGTACTTAAAATGTTGTCCATTTTAATCAAAAGAGATCCACATAGAGTGATTTCGTCCACACCGTGCCTCAAATTAGTGCGGGGTTGACTCATATATGTCACAAATGACCCATCGATCCTTTTCATAAAGCATCAACACATTTATAATGCATTTGGTCAGTTTTGCTTATGTTATTTGTTCTTTTCACTTATAATCATGTGCATTTTAAACAAAATAGAGACACTGTGAAGGGTGTTGGCCACACAGCGCCTCGTATTGAGGTGGTGTTGACTTGTACGCATCACATATGTCCCATGTATCATTGTGTTAAAGTATCGACACAATCCGAATGCATTTGGTCAGTTTGTTGTATGTCAGTTGATTTTTTTCAATTAAAATGACGTCCTTTTTGAAACAAAAGACAGACACTTTGAGTGGTGTCGGCCGCACCGCGACTCATATTGAGCCTGGGATGGCTCGTACAGGTCACATATGACCAATTGATCATTGTAATAAAATATTAACACTTTCCGAATCCGTTTTGTTGGTTTTTCATATGCAAGTTCTACATTTCACTTATAATCATGTCCATTTTAAACAAAAGAGACACAAATAGAGTGGTGTCAGCCACACCAAACCTCTGATTGAGGATGTTTTGACTCGTAAACGTCACATATGACCCATGGATCATTGTTCTAATGTATCGACAGATTCGGAATGCGTTTGGTCTGTTTTCCGTATGCCAGTTGATGGTTTTCAATTAAAATGACATTCTTTTGAAACAAAAGATAGAAACTTTGAGTGGTTTCAGCCACACCGCATCTGAGATGCAGGAGAGGGTGACTTTTAGACGTCACATATGACCCATGGATCATTCTCCTAAAGTTTGAACAGAAACCGAATGCGTTTGGTTGGTTTTCCGTATGTACTTAAAATGTTGTCCATTTTAAACAATAGAGAGACACTTAGAGTGATTGAAACCACACTATTCCTCAAATTAAAGTGGGGTTGACTCATAAATATCACATATGGCCCATGTATCTCTTTCCTAAAGCATCAACATATTTCAAAAACGAATGTTTGGTTTTGCGTATGTCATTTGTTCTTTTCACTTATAATCTTGTCCATTTTAAACAAAAAAAGATACTGTGAATAGTTTCGGTCACACCGCGCCATGGATTGAGGTGGGGTTGACTGGTAAAAATCACATATGACCCATGTATCATTTTTCTAAAGTATCTACTCAATATGAATGCGTTTGGATGATTTTCCATATGCCAGTTGATGATTTTCAATTAAAATGACGTCCTTTTGAAACAAAAGACCGACACATTGAGTAGTGTCGGCCACATTGCGTCTCAGATTGAGGAAGGTTTTAATCGTACACGTCACCTATGACCCATGAATCGTTATCCTAATGTTTCTACAGAAACCAAATGCGTTTGGTCATTTTTCCATATGTACTTAAAATGTTGTCCATTTTAATCAAAAGAGATTCACTTAGAGTGATTCCGGCCACACCGTGCCTCAGATTAGAGCATGGATGACTTTTACACGTCAAAAATGACCCATCGATCGTTTTCCTAAAGCATCAAAACATTTATAATGCATTTGGTCAGTTTTGTGTATGTTAGTTGTTCTTTTCACTTATAATCATGTGCATTTTAAACAAAAGAGAGACATTGTGAAGGGTGTCGGCCACACTGCGCCTCATATTGAGGTTGTGTTGACTCGTACGCGTCACATATGACTCATGGATCGTTAGGTTAATGTATCTACACAATATGAATGCATTTGGTCAGATTTTCGTATGTCAGTTGATGTTTTTCAATTAAAATGAAGTCCTTTTTGAAACAAAAGACAGACACATTGAGTGGTGTCAGCCACACCGCGACTCATATTGAGCCCGGGATGGATCGTACAGGTCACATATGACCCATGGATCATTGTGATAAATTATCAACACTTTCCGAATCCGTTTTGTTGGTTTTCCATATGCCAGTTGTTCTTTTCACTTATAATCCTGTCCATTTTAAACATAAGAGACACAATTAGAGTGGTGTCGACCACACTATGCCTCAAATTGAGGCGGGATTGACTCTTACATGACACATATGACACATGGATCGTTGTGCTAAAGTATTGAAACAATCTGAATGTGTTTTCTTGGTTTTTCGTATGTGAGTTGCTGTTTTTTAATTAAAATGACGTCTTTTGTAACAAATGACAGACACTTTGAGTGGTTCCGGCCACACTGTGTCTCAGATTGAGGTGGGGTTTATTTTTAAACGTCAAATATGACCGCTGGATCGTTCTCCTAATGTTTCATTGGAATCCGAATGTGTTTGGTCGGTTTTCCATATGTACTTAAAATGGTGTCCATTTTAAACAAAATAGAGACACTTAGACATATCTGGAACACACCGCGACTCGGATTGAGCCTAGGTTGGCTCGTACAGGTCACATATGACCCATGGATCGTTGTGATAAATTATCAGCACATTCTAAATGCGTATGGTCAGTTTTCTATATGCAAGGTTTTCTTTTTTACTTATAATCTGGTCCATTTAAAACAAAAGAGACACAGTTAGAGTAGTTTCGGCCACACCGCACCTCAGATTGAGGCGGGGTTGACTCGTACATGTCACAAATGACCCATGTATCATTTTTCTAAAGTATCGACCCAATATGAATGCGTTTGGTTGGTTTTTCGAATGCTAGTTGATGTTTTTTAATTTAAATGGCGTCATTTTGAAACAAAAGACAGACACTTTGAGTGGTGCCAGCCACACCGCAACTCAGATTAAGCATGGGTTGGCTCGTACATGTCCCATATGACCCATGGATCATTTTGAAAATTTATCAACACATTTCGAATGCGTTTGGTCGGCTTTCCGTATGAAAGTTGTTCTTTTCACTTATAATCCTGTCCATTTTAAACCAAAGAGACACAGTTAGAGTGGTTTCAGCCACACCGCCCCTCAGATTGAGGTAGGGTTAACTCATACACATCACATATGACCCATGGATTGTTGTTCTAAAGTATCAACACAATTCGACTGCATTTAGTCATTTTTTCGTATGCCATTAGATGTTTTTCAATTAAAATGACATACTTTTGAAACAAAAGGCAGACACTTTGAGTGGTTGCGGTCACACCGCAACTCGGAATGAGCCCGGGATGGCTCATACAGGTCAAAAATGACCCATGGATCATTGTGATAAATTATTAACACATTCTGAATGTGTTTGGTCTGTTTTCTATATTCCAATTTTTCATTTCACTTATAATCCTGTCCATTTTAAACAAAAGAGACACAGTTACAGTGGTGTCGGCCACACCGATCCTCAGATTGATGCAGTGATGACTCATAAATGTATCATATGACCAATGGATCATTGTTCTAATGTATCGACAGAATCAAAATGTGTTTGGTTGGTTTTCCATAAGTAGTTGATGTTTTTCAATTAAAATGACGTCCTTTTGAAAAAGTAGTCATAAAATTTGAGTGGTTTTCGCCACACCCAATCTCATCTTGAGGAGGGGTTGATACTTACACGTCACATATGACCCATGGATCATTCTCCTAATGTTTCAATAGAAACCGAATGCGTTTGGTCGGTTTTCCATATGTACTTAAAATGTTGTCCATTTTAAACCACAGAGAGACACTTAGAGTGATTCCGACCCCACCGTACCTCAGATTAAGGGGAGGTTGACTAGTACACATCACATATGACCCATGGATCATTTTCCTAAAACATCAACACATTTCAAATATTTTTGGTAAGTTTTGCGTATGTCATTTGTTCTTTTCACTTATAATCCTATCCATTTTAAACAAAAAAAGACATTGTGAATGGTTTCGGGAACACTGCGCCCCGGATTGTGATGGGGTTGACTCGTACACGTCACATATGACCAATGTATCGTTGTGCTTAAGTATCGACACAATCCGAATGTGTTTGGTTGTTTTTCCATATGTCAGTTGATGATTTTCAATTAAAATGACGTCCTTTTGAAAAAAAAGACAGACACTTTGAGTAGTGTCGGCCACACCGCATCTCAGATTGAGGCATGGTTTAATCGTACACATCACCTATGACCCATGAATCATTGTCCTAATGTTTCTAAAGAAACCAAATGCGTTTGGTCATTTTTCCATATATACTTAAAATGTTGTCCATTTTAAATAAAAGAGATCCACTTAGAGTTATTCCATCCACACCGTGCCTTAGATTAAAGTGGGGTTGACTCGTACACATCACAAATGACCCATCGATCGTTTTACTAAAGCATCAACACATTTCGAATGCGTTTGGTCATTTTTGCATTTGTCAGTTGTTCTTTTCACTTATAATCTTGTCCATTTTAAACAAAATAGAGACACTGGGATGGGTTTCGGCCACACCGCTCCTCGTATTAAGGTGGTGTTGACTCGTACATGTCACATATGACCCATGGATCGTTGTGATAATGTATCGACACAATCAGAATGCATTTTTCAGCTTTTCGTATGTAATTTGATCTTTTTCAATTAAAATGATGTCCTTTTGAAATAAAAGACAGACACTTTGAGTGGTTCCGGCCATACCGTGACTCAGATTAATCTCGGGTTGGCTTGTACAGGTCACATATGACCCATGGATCATTGTTATAAATTATAAACACATTCCGAATGCGTTTGGTTGTTTTTCCGTATGCCAGTTTTTCTTTTCACTTATATTCATGTCCATTTTAAACAAAAGAGACAAAATTAGAGTAGTGTCGGCCACACAGTGCCACAAATTGAGGCGGGGTTTACTCGTACAAGTCACATATGACACATAGATCACTGTGATAATGTATCGACACAATCTGAATTCCTTTAGTTGGTTTTTCGTAAGCGAGTTGATGTTTTTCAATTAAAATGATGTCCTTTTGAAACAAAAGATAGAAACTTTGAGTGGTGCCATCCACACCGTGTCTCGGATTGAGGGGGGGTTTATTCGTACACATCTCATATGACCCATGGATCGTTCACCTAATGTTTCAACGGAAACCGAATGAGTTTGGTCGTTTTTCCCTATGTATTTAAATTGTTGTCCATTTTAAACAAAATAGAGACACTTTGATTGATTCCGACCACACCGTGCCTCACATTAAGGCATGGTTGACCCGTTCACATTACATATGACCCATGGATCGTTTTCCAAAAGCATCAACACATTTCAAACACGTTTGGTCATTTTTGGGTTTGTCAGTTGTTCTTTTCACTTATAATCCTGTCCATTTTAAATAAAAGAGAGACACTATGAATGGTGTCAGCCACACCGAGCCACATATTGATTCAGGGTTTACTTGTACACATCACATATGACCCATGGATCGTTTTTATAATGTATCGACAGAATCCGAATATGTATGGTCGGTTTTCTGAATGACAGTAGCTGTTTATCAATTGAAATGACGTCCTTTTGAAACAAAAGGTAGACTCTTTGAGTGGTGCGGGCCACACCTCATCTCAGATTGTGGCGGGGTTGATTTGTACATGTCACATATGTCCCATGAATCATTCTTCTAATGATTCAATAGAAACCGAATGAGTTTGGTCGGTTTTCCGTATGTACTTAAAATGTTGTCCATTTTAAACAAAAGAGAGACACTTAGAGTGATTCCTTCCACATCCTGCCACATATTAAGGTGGGTTTGACTCATACTTGTCAAAAATTACCCATAGATCGTTTTCCTAAAGCATCAACACATTTCTAATCCGTTTGGTCAGTTTTGCATGTGTCAGTTGTTCTTTTAACCTATAATCATGTCCATTTTAAACAAAAAGGAGACACTATGAATGGTGTCGGCCACACCACGCCACGGATTGAGGTAGGGTTGACTCTTACACGTCACATATGACCCATGGATCGTTGTGATAATGTATCGACATAGTACGAATGCATTGGTCAGTTTTTCGTATATTAGTTTTTGTTTTTCTATTAAAATGACGTCCTTTTGAAACAAAAGAGAGACACTTTGAGTGGTGTCGGACACACCGCGACTCAGATTGAGCCCGGGTTTGCTCGTACAGGTCACATATGACCCATGGATCGTTGTGATAAATTATAAACACATTACGAATGTGTAAGGTCTGTTTTTGTATGCCAGTTGTTCTTTTCCCTCATAATCCTGTCCATTTTAATCAAAGGAGACACAATTAGAGTGGTTTAAAACACAACATGCCTCGGATTAAGGCGAGGTTGACTTTTACACGTCACATATGACCCATGGATCGTTGTAGTAAAGTATTGACACAATACGAATGCATTTGGTCAGTTTTTCATATGCCAGTTGATGTTTTCAATTAAAATGACGTCCTTTTTAATCAAAATACAGGCACATTTAGTGGTGCCGGCCACACCACATCTCAGATTGAGGCGGGGTTGATTCGTACACGTCACATATGACCCATGGATCGTTCTCCCAAAGTTTCAAAGAAAACTGAATGTGTTTTGTCAGTTTTCCGTATGTACGTAAAATGTTGTCCATTTTATGTGAATCCCCATGTGTCTATTAGTGGAATGGTACTTACTTAAGATCTTGTGGACATTCATATAATGTATTTTTATATCATTATTAGTATGGATTAGATTTTAGTTTATCATGTTATAAATTATTTCGGAGCTAACAATGTCATTCCCAATGAGTACATCTCTTTTATAACATACCAGGAATCTATGATATTGGTTATATGTTTAAATGCGATTTACATTGATTATCATGATGAAAATAAATAAAATATATATTATTGATTTTCTTGTAGTAAATGAAATCAAGGAGTGTGGGGGGGTTGTGCGGGGGGCTGTCCGGCGGGTGTTTGGGGGGTTGTCCGGGGTCCAAGGAAGAGGGTGGGGGGGCTGACCGGGGGGCTGTGTGGGGGGCTATCTTGGGTCCAGTGGGGGGGGGGGGGGGTTGTCCGGGGGGCAGTTCGGGGTGCTATCCGGGGGCTATCTGGGTGATGTTTGGGGGGTTGTCCGGGGTCCATGGAAGAGGGTGGGGGCTGTCCGGGGGGGGGATGTCTGGGGGGGCTGTCTGGGGGCTGTCTGGGGTCCAGGGAGGAGAGTGGGGGCTTTCCGGGGGGCTCTTCGGGGCTGTCCGGGGGATGTTCGGGGGGTGTCTGGGGTCCAAGGAAGATGGTGCAGGGCTGTCTGGGGGGCTGTCTAGGGGGCTGTTCAGGGGCTGTCCGGGGGGTGTTTGGGGGGGTTGTCTGGGGTCCAAGGAAGATGGTGGGGGGATGTCTGGGGGGCTGTCCGGGGGGCTGTTAGGTGGGCTGTCCGAGGGCTGTCCAGGGGTTGTTCGGGGTCCAAGTAGGATGGTGGGGGGTTGTCCAGGGTCTAGGAAGGAGGGGGTCCCAAACACACAACCACTAGAAGACAACAACATCCATAAAAATAGATAATATATAAAAATATCTCAACTCTAATACTATACTACGAGTCTATATAAAACCAACAACTATAATATATTAAATATCAAATTTCTGTAATATTAGTCAAAAATGAAATGGATAAATTTGTACCACATCACCATCACTATCATCATCACCCTCGTCCTCATCCCTATCATCGTCCTCTCCCTCCTCAGTGCCCTACTCCTCACCCTCACCCTCCTCCTCGCCATCACCACCAGCCTCGCCATCCTCCTCTCCCTCCTCTTCCGAATCAGACTCCACACCATCATCATCATCAAGTTGGACATCGCCCTGACCAATACTAGAACTACCACATGTTGCACTATATATAGAACATATCGACGAAATATACCCATCAAAAGCTGGGATGTCCTCTACTGGAAGTGTTGCACGTAGAACTTCAATAAATTTCATAAATTCACTGTTTTCCCTAGCAGATTGTTCTTCCTTCTCTTTGGTCCTTTTCTCATCCTGTTTTTCCTTTACCCTAACATGGTGCAGCTCGGTGGCACTACAGCTCATACCTGAGGAGGTCCAATACCTCATCGGGGATATCCTAGGTCTGCAGCGTACTCTGCCAGAATGCTCCTCTCCCAACATCTGATGTAAGTGATCTGTTGGCCCAAAATTGTCAGGTTCATGGTCATCAAGGGCCCCTAAAGTAGCCTGTTACAAATATAAATATATTATTAAGTTACAAAATAGATATTAATATATAAATTCATCAAATTAAAACTTACAATCTGTTGCAGAGTCGCTTTGTTGACAGCACTTCCATCCTTTTTCCGTCTACTTGAGAAAAACAGTTTTGCTCGAGGCACACATCCTTCAGTATTGTGTATCTTCCTCTAAAATGACATTAAAAACTAATGTTATATGAAATCTTTATCAAAATATTAAATAATTGAGGAAACAAAAGAAAATCTAAGTCGTAAAGAAAACATATAAACAATTGTCATACATGCTTCCTCTCATGATCAAGCATAATAGTGCGTACCTGTGTGTGGAGGTATTTTTTGCATCAATGTTCTATTTATTTTTCCCAGATGATTCCTAAATAAAATTTGAAAATGAAACAGATGGTATTAAGGAAAAACATGAATGTTATTATATATATACCACAAATGTTATTAATACCTTAAACTGGGTACTCATCTAATGAGTAATCATCTGACGATACTTCTATATAAGACAATCATCCACCACTGGTACCGCCTCTAACTTAGTGCCAACTCTAGGAACCCAGCCAATAAACAACTCATGCATGTAGGCTCTCCAAAGCTCGCCTAAATCCTTTAGACGTTCCAGTCGTACACCCTCACCATCGGGAAAATTAAATCGAAGCTGACATCAAAATATTAATTCATATAAATACAAAAATAATTCATGGAAATAAAGAGAATAGATTTTTTTACCCATATCTCCATCCAAGATCTATCCTTGACCTCATGTGGAAAATGTATCCATGATAGCGGGCAGACGGGAATGATGTCAGTGTATTTGGAAAGCCTCACCAAAAAAGTCTGCCAATGTTGCCCTGTATTCTCAACCATTTGGTTGTCTTCATTATAATCCACCATAACCTGTGTGTGGCGGTTCTACACTGAACACATGCGTGTACACCCCCACCCACACCTCCTATCAGTAGATGTTTATGTCATGAAATATAAACAAATATTTTCTAAAAACATTTTATAATTAAAATAAATATTTCTATAAAAATTTGTTAGGGTTCTATAAATATACTTGTTCCAGTATGATCGTTGAGCGCCGCTGGATCCACAGAAACTGATGGAACACCCTGTGGTGGAACAAGAGTCAAAGACGATGGAATATAAATGCTCGGAGATATAGAAGTAGAAGGAAAAGTAGATTGGATAGTTGTCTGACTAGATTCTGACTGGGGAGTGGGAATCATCATGGGACGTGAAAATAATGGGCCAGAAGATGCAGAAGGTAGCGAAAACATGGGAGTCCTAAATATCCATGTGTCCCTAACAACACACCGGCATCATAATGCGGGAAGGATGACATGACAGTGGGGGGGGGGGGGTCTAGTCGGGTACACGCAGCTGCTCATCCACCTCTGGTACGAACCCACCTCGTACCACCGGCCTGAGTACTAGGACCAGTATTAGGATCCTCGTCGAATAACTGTCAACGTATAGGTGGATCCTAAAAAATTTTTAGAAAAAAATTAATCACATGAATTTATATATTATTTAAATATATCAATTTGAAATAAAGTACTCACTATAGGAACTAATGATGGAATTCCCAACTCCGTCATTCGACGATTGTTCACCATCATTTATTTCCTTTGTTTCTCTTCAATTGGCTTCATTTGCTGATTTTGAAAACTAATATGTAATTAATTTTAAAATGGAAACTAATGTGTAACCCAAAAAAACTAAATATATGAGGGAATAGGGGGATTCATTGGTAATTTAGCTATAAATGGTTTTATAAGAGCTTGAATCGATTTAATAAATCATACAAGATGTAATGTTCACCAATGAAGAAATATTGTTTGACTATGTTTGAATACTGTTCAATTCCAAATTAGAAAATGAAATTCAAATAAACGTGCAACCAATATACATTGAAAATTCACATAACTGTAAAGTCATCTAAAACATATTTTTGATGAATACTAAAAAAATTTGAATATTAGAAACCTTAAAAACCCAAATCGGGGTAAACCAAAAGAATTGATAACATGGATGAATGATTCTATATATTATCAACCACACCTTCAAGTACACAATCAAATCTTAAAATTGATCTATTGGAGTCATCAATAGAAATAAATGGATTGGTTCCAATGACACTAGGTACAGTGTGAATTCCATTATCACCATCATAAAAAAAATGTCTTTGAATTAATTCAACTATGGCACCAAATTCAGGTCAAAGTTGGTCTATGACATAAAAACCAGGTTTATCCATTGATGCCATCATATATGTTTCTTCAGTTGTAGGAGTGTGATTCATATTTATTACTCGAAATCCACAATCAACAATAAATGTTCCATGTCTCATCATCGATTAAATCCAATGGCATTTCATCATTGTGACTCATCCGTGAGAGTATTAATCCAATATTATTATTTTCTCAACAACTCCATAATAAACCACATTTTCAAATCATGGTCTAATATATGATGCATTGGCATAACAATCAGTTAGGATAGTAATTATAACACCATCATGTTGTGTTCTCATGTACTTTGCTCGTTTAGTGACAATAAATTTGTACCCATTGATAACAATTGATTTACAGTCATGAACCACGGTATTATGACCAAAATCCAAAGCTCTTATTTCCTCAGAGATAGAGTCAGTATACAAACTCAATACCTGCAATATAAATGAATATTAAACTTAATTAAATATTTATATAATTATTTTTAACATTAATTTTTTTACCTTCAATTTTAACCAAGTAGAATAATTGTTTCTATGCAAAGTCTCTCTCCTTCTCAAAGATAATGAAAGATTATTCCTATTTATCATTGTTTTATGTTCCCTGTAGATAAAAAATATGAATAGTTTAACTGATATATATGTGACATATAAATAATAAATTTAGTTACCTGATATAGTCATCGAAAAAAACACAGTTGAACAAAATGTGTGATGTGCCATCTCTCGCTCTTCATGGCTTAATGTCTTCAATGTATATGATCCAGAAATTCCTCCTGTTTTAGGATGTGATGGAAAACTGGGTTCAATTTTCTCATACTATTCTTATTCATTTTTCATTGTTCTGTTCAATCTTGTAGTAAGAGAAGACAAATACATCGAGCAGAAATCCATACATTCTTAAGTCAAGTAACCATTCATGATAGAACCATCGAGATGATTTTTGTTTTGGACATAGGACTTTAATGTGAACATATTTGTTTCAGTTGGATACATCCAATGAAAAGAAACAGTTCCTTCGAGAATTATTTCCGTGGGAATATGGATAGTCAGATTCAACATGCATGTGAAAAATGATAGAGGAAATATTTTCTCCAACTCACACAAAATTAATGGGGCATCTGTCAACATTTTTTTCAAGAAAGACTTGGACAAATTCATAGCACAAAGATCTCTAAACAAATGGAAAAACCGAATAACATCCACCCTTACATTATTGGAAAAATGATGAGAGATTGCTATTGGAAGCAACTCATGCAATAGATCGTGATAATCATGAGTTTTAAAAGATTTTAGATTCAACTCTCTTCTATTGACCCATTTAAATATGTTGCTTGAATTTCCATCAAGAACTCTAATAGTCTCTAAAACAACCATATTTTTTTCATAGGAGTCATCACATAAGAATCACTTAGATGTTGCCATTTATTTTCACTGATACGCACGTGATGTAATTCTGGTCTGATGCCCCAATCCACCAAGTCATGTCGGGATTGTAAATCATCTTTTGTCTTCCCCTTGGCATTTAGAAGAACCAAAAACAACATTACTCATATATTGTTTTCAATATGAATTACGTATAAGAAATGACGTAACAAATTGGTTGACCAATAAGGCAAATCAGAAAAGATACTCCCCTTCCTCCAATTGTAACAGGTTTCAGTGGAAACATTATTTCTCTTTCCAGATTTCTTTTGACCCTTCCTGAACGAAAAAATAAAATCTCCCTATTCATTATGCACATCAGTTCTAGACGTACGGTGAGGTGGATCATTGGTCTCTATGGTATTATCAAATCTTTGACGATTCATTCTATAGGGATGATCCTTTGGAAATAATCATTGATGTCCCATAAAACTGAAACTACAATGATGTTTCAGTCTTCTGCAACATGTATTCTTCATACAAATTAGATATGATAGTTTTCCCTTTGTGCTCCATCCAGAAATCATTACATAAGCTAGAAAATCATTAATCGTCTACATAAGCACAACACACATCTGAAATATGTCTTTCGAACATGCATCGTGTGTGCGCACACCCACATCCCAAAGAAGATTCAACTCTTTTATTAAAGGATGCATACAGACATCAATTTCAATGTCGGGATTAGAAGGACCCGATATGACTATACTCATGAAAGTGAAGGGAATTTTGATACACAACCATGGGGGAAGATTATAAATGTGTATAATAACTGACCATGTGCTGTGCGAAGTAAGCATATGGCCAAATGTATTACAACTATCACATAAAATACCCAACCTCACTTTATGCACGTCAGCTGCAAAATCAGGATGTCAAGTATCAAATCTCTGCCATGAAAATCCATCTGCAGGATGAACCAACTCATCATTATTCTTCATTCTCTCGATATCATGGAATCTCATTTTTATTTATTTCTCATCATACATAAAAAGATTCTGGAGTCTGAGAATCAATAGAAAGTTCCACATTACTTTCTGTTGAACACGGGATGGTGTTCGATCAGATTTTGACTTCCAGCGGGATGTGCCACATTTTATACAATCATTTTGTTCAGCGGTTTTCTCCCAGAATAAACTGCAATCTTTCGAGAAAGCATGAATTTTGTTTATTGAAAATCCCAGTTCCTCAAATAACATCCATGCCATATAGTTTTTTGAGGGAATATCAGCATCATATGGAAGTAAATTTTTCAATAGGGTAAGAATGTAATCGATTGCAGTATTAGAAATCCCATACATAGTTTTCCCATGAAACAATTGGATTAAAAATTACCACTTTTTCATTTTATCACATTGTCGATATACTGGAGTCGTGGAAGAATCATTCAATTTTTTCACCCTATCAATATCATCATTTTCACTAGAAGCATCATCTATCCTCATATCGAAGTATTCTTGAGTATAAATCCATTCTTTTTCAGGATGACGAATAATCGGAAACCGATCACCTAACAAATTATTTATTCCGGTCCTTTCATTTTGGTCATCACCAATTTGAGATTTCATTTTATCCCCATTGTGATACCACACAAATTAGTTTGCTTGAAAACCATTTTTGGTTATGTGGTAGCTGACTTCTCTACGGCTCAACCAAGGTCTACAAAAACAATTGAAACATGGGCAGTGTATGCGACCACTATCTGAAGCATTGTGAAATGAAAAATCTATAAAGACCTCCAAATTGTTTTGAAAATCGCTTGAGATCCGATCGGTTTCATATATCCAACTTCTGTCCATTCTATAAAAAGAATTTATATAAGTCGGTTTGTCATAAACAATTCAATAGGATTGAACTGCAATAGAAAATACATTTAAGTAAATGACAAAGGAGGAAGTTTCTAGTCGATGTAGTTAACTATTAAATTAATGTAAAGAACAAGTACTAATAAATTAAATTAAAATTTATTGATATTCTTTTTCATTAGGTCTATAAGAGGCACATGCCTTAGGTCTCATCATGTGTTATAGGAATCCCAAATCATTCACTCATGTTCAATAACTCATTATTGGAAACTCTATGGCAATACCTTTCACTACCCAATCACTTCCCCAAGTCAAGTTCACCCCAAGGGTGAACAAATTTTAGGGTTCTACACTAATAGGTTGTTCATGGCTTGTAAAAAGATTTAATTTCATTAATTATAGACAAAAACATTTATTTTAAAATTTGAGATTAGTAATAAAGTATGTTAATGATAACAACATTACTGAATTAAACTTGTGACTTATCTAACTTTTTTATAGATGTCTACACATGCCAGAATGGGTAGTGATAAGCACCCACCCTCATAAAAGTGAGTATGGTCCAAGAAGGACACATAATATACATCATACAATGAGAACCATATTTAATTGACCCTAAAGTAATATTAGTATAATCATCTTGGGGGAAATAAAATATATGATCCTTGTTAACTGAATAATTAAAAAGCGTGTATTTCATATGTTGGACACTATCAAAGGTAATAAATCATGTGAGGATGGGTTTACATCATTCAATTTCGTACATGTTAGTGAGAATGAAGGCTTGAATTAATTACTCAAGTTCATTGATTAAATATGGGTAGAGGTTGCATACGCTGTGTAAATAGAATGATTAAATAAGGGTAGAGTTTGCATAAACTGTGCATTGTGGGGGAGTCTCAGCCGATTTAGAAATTAAAATAATTTCCCATCATAGCAAACAATAAGAAACATCACCATAAAAAGAAACTAGAAAGAAAAAGGGAATAAAAACATCAAACATCTTAAGAATTCACTACTATGCAAGGTTTATCCACATGTTTAGAAGTAATCATATGTCTTAATCATGAACCACCTCTACAACTCTCAGTTTTCACCAATAGACATAAGGTAAATATCTAAAAATATCTTTAAAACAACTCATTAATAGGCTCAAAACCAAAATATAATCTTGAACCAACCATGGAATCCCATTCACAACACGTTCTCACACACCAGTTATTCATGTGTTACTAAATACCAAACATAGTCACATAGTGTACTATAAAAAATTACATTACACATGACTTACTAAAAAATATCATTTTAATAAAACAATTTCCTTAAGGAATTTTAAAGAAAACATTAATAAAAACTTTGCTAAAATTTATTAAACACATATAAATAAATTGGTATGTAAAAATGAATTAAAAGATGGAAAAACGCATAAAACCACATAATTGGAAAATCTAGAATACAACAGAAATGACTTTGAGATGCTTCTTCTTCGATGGAGGGTTAAGGATTTAATTAATTAAATGGATTGGAATGTATAATGTATATATTAAATCAAAACACAAAAAAATGATATAAACATCAAAATCAAAACATAAAACTAAAATATGAGATGAATAACAATAAAAACAAGGTATCACTTAAATATTTTATGTGTATGAAGAATAGAATACCTGATTTGAGATGATTTTGATGTAGTTTGATAGGTTTATATGGGGGAAGTCGCAAGAGCAGCAGAGCCCTGGACATTATTAGGGTTCTATCGCGAATTGGGGAGAGAGCGGCCGATTGAGTATTTGGGGGAAGGATTTCCCAATGGTTTTTAAAAACTGTTGGGAAAGGGGTTCCCAAGTGTCCCTTTACCAACGGTTTAAACAAAAAATTTGTAAAGGGTGACCATTTGGTTTCTTGGACACACCTTTCCCAACAGTTCAAGAGAACCTATGCGAAAGGGGTACCTCTTTCCCAACGGTTATCTTGAACCATTGGGAAATGGTGCCTTAGACACCCCTTTCCCAATGGTTTTAGTAAACCATTGGGAAAGAGATTCTTTACCAACGTTTTTTTAAACCGTTGGTAATGAAGCGTTGGGAAAACATTAATTTCTAGTAGTGTCACTTTATGATGTAATGTAAAATTTATGAATGTCTCTAGTGTTTCCAAGGCTACTAAACTAATCTACCTTTCGAGACTTGATCTTTTGTGGTCATGCCAATATTATGTAATAATTCACCAACTCAGGGTAACTGGGGTCGGGGAATTACATTATATCATATATACAGAAGAATTATCATGTTATATTCATTATTTACATCAATTATACTTCATTATCATACCCATCCAAATAATAATGTTTTGAATAACAATTACCCCATGATGTGGATACGGTTAGCCGTACGTACGCACGTATGGTGAAATGTCATTAAAAGGATGGATACAATAGTGAATATGGTTGTATAATATTTATAATAACATCAAAGTATTTATAAGATAATTGTGTTATTATTTTATAATGAAAATAACTAGGAATGACGAAGTGGAAGAAGAATGTAACTTGAAAGAGGGTGGTGAAATCATTACCTCTTTTTCGGGTTCTCCCTTTTTATTTGATAAAAAGGGCTCCTTAGGTTGCCTTTTTGACTATAAGAGGGAATCAATGATGAAGTGAGAATAGTTTAGAGGGTATTTGGTCAGGGGTTGTCCAAGCCAAAAGGCTTTGATGGTGTGAATTAGAGAGAAGGGGGAGTTCCCTTATATAAGAGGGGTGAGGGGAACCTTAGGAAAAGTGAGAAATATTATTTTATAATAAATACATATTTGGTTTATAATGGCTAAAAACTGATTTATTTCTAGGATAAGGTAGGGATGGGTCAAAAAACACTCAACCAATAGGTTTTAGACAGGTTTGGGTGACTACATTAACCTTATTATTTAGATTTAAGTCTTAGATAATTAATTTGACTTTAACCATATCACTTTGTATTTTTCTTATTTTATTGTAAATAAACATAGTATATAATATTAATAGAACCCCACGATGGTCATTAATGGTATACATATCATTATATATGTATATTGGTCGAACCATAGATTTTTAGGAATAGAATATCAATTAATAATATAATATTTTTTTAAAAAACACTTTTAAGTCAATTTTGACACTATTTGGTATTTTGAAATTTGTGAAAATCATAACTGCATGATTAATTTGAAAAAAGTTAATTAAATCAATTCTAACATGTCATATTAACTCATATAGTTCGTGGAACTCATAAAAATGTTCAAATTACATTTATTTGAGTATCTAAAATATCAATTATTTTAATATTTTATTAATAAGGTAATTACCGCATCACCATTATGTCAGAAATAAATTAAATTATTTATTGACTAAAAATTATAAATAAAATACCATTATGTAGGAAATAATTTTACATTTTTAAAGAATATTTATAATCGAATTTATCTTTTGTGTATCCCTATATTAAAAATGGTTTAGTTATTAAACATTGAGTTTAACACTTTTAACTCTTCATTGAATTAAATAATAATAAATTTCCTAATCTAATCCAAGTGGACCAAATAGGTTCATATATTATTATTAAGGTTGTTTCTGGTCGAATTATACTTATCAAGTAGAATTTGGACATGTGTTAGGGTAAAAATAATATCATTTTACCTTTAATTACCCTATTTACTTTTAACCGTTGTAAATAAAAGTAAAAAGTTATTATTCACCAAAAATTATTTTAAACTCATTAAACCAAATTTTACTTACTAATATCAACCATGCCTCTCATATTTTGGAAATTAAATTAACAGATGCAGAAAAATTATGTTTTATGAAAACTTTCAAATTCTCCTAAGAGGTGGGTAAAAGAGTGTAAAAAGTTCAATATAATTTATATGTATCTAAAATTAATATAAATTGACACTAATGAATTAAATTTAAATTATATAGCTATTATAAATATATTTTGATAAAAAATAAATTTAAATAAAATAAATAATTATTTAAATAAAAAGTTTGTTTTTAACTAATAACTCAGTGTTTTTCACTCTTCATCACAAATAGGAAGTTCTCAGAAAAATACCAAAATTCAACCTATGTTAGTTTTGAGATTAAAAATTCAAAAATGAAGTATATTTTAAAATTTTAAAAACATTGAAGATTCATTTAATAATTTTTAATTAATTCCAGTAGTCAGAATCAAAAAAGAGGGTTTTTTATAAAGTAAAAACTATCAAAAGATTGTCTTGATTTTAAGTCCAATTTCAAAGTGAAATTACTTCCAATTACCAACATTGGATTAAATGGTAAGAATATAATATAATTATAAATCCAAACCAAAAAAATTATAATTGAACAATATAAATTATTTTCATTAAAAAAGTTGTTTTCTGTTAAAATATAGTATTTTACTATTCACACAAATATGAATGTTATCAGAAAACCCCAAAAATTTATTGAATATAAATTTTTATGTCCGGATTCTAAATAAGGATTTTATTTTGTGAAATTTATTTTTTAAAAGTATCAAATATTGCATTTAATAATGGTTCTCCATTAAAAGGGGATAAAATTTTATTTTTTGAAAAATACATTTTTTATCTCCAAAAAATTACTTTGTTCTTAAATTATGACTAAGAAACTCATAATATGGATTTTAAAATTGAAAGATTGTATAATGTTCAAATTTCAGTTAATACTATTCATAACGGCTTTTGAAGGGCTAGTTTAGTAAGTTGTGTTGCGCTTGAACATGGTGTTGCGTGTAGAGAATGTTAATGAATAACATTGAAGATAAAACGTACTATGAAATTTTGGGGTGTTACAGTTTGACCATGAAGAATCGTGATGAGGATACTCATTCATGGATAGAGTTTTATCATCTCTTTAGGGAGGATTCCTCGCCAGATATGCTTAGAGAATTGCGTATAAATGAGCATATTGAACTCTAGTAGGGTATTTTGATGGTGGATGACAATTATTTGAGATTCACCCACCTCATAGTGTTTTTATGGATATGGTTAGGGATCAGTACTTCAATGATTGGACCTTTGAGTGAGGTCTATGGTGGGGAATTTATGCTAGTGGTGTCCCTCATTGTATTTCAACTTATGTAGGAGTACTCGGATGGGAATTATGGATTGAGAGCTTCGTGGAGGAGTAGAGACCACCAGTAGTAGTCAGCCACATGCCAAAAAGAGTAGAGGCCTCAGTAGTGGGGAGTCGATGATAGGCACAGGGTTCGGGATGTGGGAGACATCACAGGAGATCCAAGGATAGGGAATCATTAGTCTAGGGCTCATAGACTAGATCCAGCCAGCATAGCTAGAGGTTATATTAATCAAGTGATAGTAGAGGACATATCTCTAGAGATTATCCAACACTTCATGCTAATGAAAGGTAGGTTTTATATAGACCATCGAGGAAGAGGTAGAGAGTAAAATAGGTAGAACCACTAAAATGAATATGTGGAAGAGGATATGGGGGTGTTGTAGGTGGTGGAAAACACTTTGATATTCTTCCACGACCACCCCCAAGAGGTCCATACTAGGCTGATGGATTTTGGGGACATGGGTAGGGAGACCTTCATGCAGTCGAAGCTTACATCTCAAGGACTCTAGTGATGATCTGAGGGATGATAAGTGACTTTTATACTGTAGATTACATAATTATAGACACATGTTCCAATCATTCCTTTATCACCACATGTCTTGTGCGAAACCTTAAGATGATGGTAGAGATGTTGAAACGACCCTAACTCTTGGAGACACTTATGGTCGGAGACATTATGATCATGCATCATTGTAGATAGTGTGATATTTCACTTGCATTTGAGAGTTTTGGTTGGATCCTCTTGGTGGCAGCATCGAGCCTTTACAATGTCATTCTCAATATAGATTAGCTATCTTGGGTTCATGCCCAGATTGATTAATTTTGGCGAAGAGTGCGGTGTTTACGCAGTGATAGGATAAGGATTTCCTTTTTTGTTGTAAAGAAAACCTAGGAAACCTAAAATGGTCTCATGCATGGGATGGTGCATCCGATCACTAATGAGCTGTCTATCAATGCCCTCGAGCAGAAAATTTTGTGAGCCTTTAGTTCATAGAAGTAGTGGCAGAGTATAAGGACGTCTTTCATGAAGATGTTCCGATATTACCTTCCCACTGAGATATCGACTTCTTCACCGAGTTACATAGTAAGATGGAAACGATTTCCTCACCAGTGTATTAGATGGATTCCATAGAGCTTCATGTGCTGAGAGTGAAATTTGAGTATTTGTAGAGTAAAGGCTTCGTAAGACCATGTATTTCACCATAGGCAGCCCCAATGTTGTTTACCGAGAAGGTAGATGGATGTTTGAGGTTGTGTGAGGAATATAGGCACCTGAACATAGAGATTGTGAAGAAATAGTATCTATTGTCGTGGATCGAAGACATCATTGATCTGTAGAGAGGAGAACATTGGTTGTCGAGGGGTGAACTCGGATCGAGTTATAATTACCTTCGAGCATGGGATGAGGATGTTCAAAATACGGCATTCAGGTTCCACAACAATATCTATGAGTACATGGTAATAACATTCAACATGAAGAACTCCCATGTAGTTTTCATGGTACATATTAACCGAATCTTACATCCATACATAGACTGGTTCATAGTGGTCTTCATCGATGACATCCATCTATACTCGGTGTCAGAGGAGGATCATGTGAGACACATGCAGATGGTTCTAGACATACAGCGAGAGAACCATATTTATGGGAAGTGCTCAATGTTCCAGTTCTGGATATAGGAGTTACACATTTTGGGACATGTTATCTCATCGGATGGAGTACTAGTGGACCCTTCCATGGTCGAGGTAGTGTTAGAACGGGTGCCACCCCTGAGCATGACAGAGGTACGGAGCATCCATGGGATGGAATTATTCTACTAGAGATTTATCCTTGAGTTCTAAAAGATATAAGAACCAATGAAAGGCTTGAACTTTAAGGGTAATCCTTCTGTATGGATGGACAAGGGTCAATAGGCTTTCCAGAAGTTGATACAGAATTTGATGAGCGCACTGATCATGACATTTCCAAAGGAGGTTGTCAGGTACGTAGTTTTCTGTGATGCATTAGGTATCAGGCTTGGCTATGTCTGGATGTAGAGACAAGCAGTGATTTCTTATGGTTCACTCTAGGTAATTCCACACAAGTAGAACTATGGAACCCATGATCTCGAGTTTCCAGCGGAAGTATTTGCATTGAAGATGTGGTGACACTACTTGGTCGGAGAATATTTTATCATATAATTTGACCACAATATCCTCAAGTACATATTCCCATGGAGGGGTATATGTTTGAATCATAGGTAATGTCTAGAGTGCCTCTAGGATTTCAACTTCGAGATAGTTTATACTTCTCGGAAGTGGGATGATGTGGCAGAAAATATCAGAAGGAGATTGAGATCACATCTACTAATTTAGCTGATGGAGAATTTTTCCTCTCTACAACTGTAATTCATAAAGGGAGATGATGTACCATATCTCCAATTAATGGTTGTCACCCCTACACTCTTACTATGATTCAGGGAGGCATTAATAGGGGATGTTGACTATGAGACATTGCATGATCAGTTATCCATAGGACATTCTCTTGATGGATATTAACAATTTAGGGAGAATATAATTCTTTTCAGATGTTGCATAGTTGTGCCAAAAGAACTGTGGGTGGAGGTCTTAATGGTGTTTTATACACCCCCCTTGGAGGAAAATCCTGGAGTGGATAAAATGTACAAGGACCTCAGATGTCAGTTTTTGTGGAAAATTATGAAGAAGGATATAGAAGAGTTTATTTCTCGATGCCTTACATGCTTGTAGGTAAAGACTGAACACTATGTTTCAGTAGGGTTAGCTAACCCCTAAAAGTTCTAGTGTGTAAGTAGAATGGAACATCAAAGATCGTCATGAAGATCTTACCATGGACTAAAAAGGGACACAATTCAATTTGGGTGATCAACAATGGACTCACCAAGTCTCCCCACATCCAAGATATTATGGTTCAAGATTCCCTAGAGAGCATGGAATTACTCTACATGAAGACTATAGATCTACATCATGGTGTCCCATCGAAGATAGTCTCATATCTTGATGCATGTTTCACATCCAGGTTGTGGAAGAGATTTCTAGTGGATTTTGGGACTCGACTATGCTTGAGCACTGCGTTCCATCCCTAGAATGATGGATAGTCGGAGAGGACCATTTAGGTTCTATAGGATATGTTGTGGGCCTATATCTTGGAATTTAGTCGTAGATGGGGGGACCACCTACAACAGGTGGAGTTTTCATTCAATAACAGTAACCCTTCCACTATTGGAATGGAACCGTTTGAGGACATAGATGGGAGACCCTACCGGTCAGCGCTTTGCAGGATCGGCCCCATAGAGTCAGCACTCCTGGATTTAGGGTCGGTACAAGCCACCACCGAGTTGGTGAATATCATCCAAGAGTGAATGATGGTTGCACAAAGTCCACAGAAGTCTTATGCTGACAAACGACAAACACCTCTAGAGTTAGGGGAGGGAGACCATTTCGTCCATAGGGACTCACCTCGAAGGGGGTTTCCATGACTTGGATAGGGCTCCATATTATCTATTAGGTTCTTTGGCCCTTTTCAAATATTGAGATGATTTGGATATGTGGCATACCACCAAGATCTACCACTACAGTTTCCCCAGGTGCATGATGTCTTCCATGTGTCATAGTTATAGATCTTTGTGCATGAACAATAAAATTTCATTAACTGGGGAAAGCAGGACACCGGGGATTTAGTGACCTTATTAGAGTATCCAATGGATATCGAGGATAAACAAGAGAGGATATTTTCTGGGAAAGTGATTCCCCAATAGTGCTTCTTGAGGAAGTACTAGAATAGTCATTATAGGACATAGTAATAGGAGGCTCAGATTCATGCGGAGTACCCACTTATGTTTGAGTATCCTTTGGATTTGCTTTTTCTAGGACAATATCCTTATTGTGGTGAGAATTTAATATCTCAGTTGTTCCGTGTTTTATTTAAAATATTATATGAAATTATTTCGAGACATGTCTTTGTGATTATGTTCGATTCCGTGGCCAGGAGTTCCCAGAATAAATGAATGAAAATAATTAAATTCTAAATAACAAATGTTAGAAGTTATCCCAAAAAAAAGGTGAAATAAAATTTAAATGGTTGCCATATCAATAATTTGAGGGCACCATTTCATTCATAGCAGTGAATTTACCTTAGGCAGGGCCTAATAGCAATCGGTGTGGTTATCTCTAGGAGTTAGTTTTTGGATTTTTTAAAGGAAATAAAATAATATAAAATAATATATTTATTTCAAATGTTTCCTTAAATGTAGTGAACTAATCCCACCTACTAATATCTACTTATGGAAATTCTATAGGATTATCCAAATAAACCTATGAATTGAGGATTTCTAATAGATATTTGGAGGAGAACCATTTGGCAGACGATGGCGACATGATTTATCAACACATCTCATATTCTATGAACCTCACCAATGAATGAGGCATGGCATTTTTTCATCAACCAATTTGTGGTAGGGGTTTTTTCAATTTGTTCTGTCCCTGATCCTAGATTTAATGATGACCACAGATAAACCCAAAAATAGGTTGATCCTCAAATTTTGGGTTCTTGAAAGAGGGTGTTATTTTCTGTTTATCCTGGGGTTTTGATTACGGGAGTGATTTTATGATAATTTTTTGATTATTGTCTGATTCTACGATTAATAATATCAACAAGAGATTATGGACTTCCAAACTAATGATAATAGAGGGGTGTTCCTTCTTTTTTGTTGATTTTTTTCTACAATTTAACCACTCGTTCTTCGCATTCAACTTGGGATTATGAACAATGGATTGTTCTGCGTCCGTTTTGCAATACAAGGATCCCAAAACGTAGATCGAGCATTAAGAAAACCTAGTTTAATTGTGATGATGATGATGGGTGACGAAACGACTCAGTTCGAGGAGGATTGTTCGTCGAGAATTATTCATGGGAGTGGATCAAAACATGTTTTTGGGGCTGATCAGAGGTCTGAAAATAATGGAAACAACTTTCCAGTGTTGGGAAGACTTCATACTTGGAGTATCGCGATGATCAGATGACTGAATCGAGAATCGGAGGAGAAACGAATTCATGGTGATGAAGAATGACATGTTCTGGAAAACACCAATCAACATGGAATTTATATCAAAGAAAATAATTGGTATGGTTTTCCTGGTGGTGGATAGGCTTTTTGTACAACAAAAAATGAAGAAAAAGATTTGTCTTTGGGAAGAACATGGTGTTTTGGACCCACCCAGTGATGTATTGAGTTCTAGGGTACTTGAAGCGTAGACACGGTGTGTGAAAATCATCACGTGTCGTGTGGGTTCTTATGTATACTCGGCACATATCTCGGATGATACATGGACATAGGGTGGAGTAAAATACATATACTACACTACAGGAGCATACCAAGAGGGATACGCTTGATACCCCATGTATTGGTACACGGTCTGTGACACATGGGTTGAAGTTGTGTACGGGCACATGGCTGGCTTACATTGAGCCTTCCCTTGGTAGTAGAATATGGCGTGTTGCACTATTACATGTCGTGTATACCTTTTTCTACATAAAAATCCATAAAACACCGGTCGTTGTACACTGGAAGTACCAAGGGTCAAAGGAGAAGTCATGTGACCCTTCTAAAGGTCATGTACTTCTCAGTTAATGAATTGATCCTCTTATCCACCATTCCATGGACATGTTTCGTTGGTTTAGTTCCCCTCTGCATGTTCCTCAGAATTTTAGGTATTGTTTCCATCCACAGGAGTATGATCCCATCAGTTGAAATTTAGGATATAGAGTCAGGTATCCCTCCAAGAATCCCTCACCCATTCATGGCCTTATGTAGAGTCTCGTATGGACATGAACAATACTACAATATGATGATACTCTACTTAGCAGTTGAATCTGAATGAGTATGGTATACATCAAGGCCTCAACAGTGATCCTCATTTTTGTATTTTGATCTTTCCCCACTCATGAGTGTGTTCTCTTGGAATGAGTGTACATGTTCTCTATTCAAATCTATCGGTGCATCTATCTCACTCATGTAATTCCCCGAAGAATGATACTTAACAGTGAGACATTGTTAATGCTATCAGACTCATGGTGTTAGTTATCTCATATGTGTGTTTTTTGGAATCTTCGAACTGAATCAAAAGCATGGGTATATGGTATTTGTATACAATAGGTCTTGGTTTTGAGTATATCTAGTTTTTTTCTCTTGCGATTTGTTAGGTACACATATACTATGTAAAATATGATTGTAACTTGACTTTCTTTATTACATTGTGGTTTCTGGGGTCCTCTACTGATTAATGTTGTACTCTCCCATGCACGCTCTCTTCCAACACATGTCGTGTCTTGTGAAAATGAGTGGCCTTTTAATGGATTCTGGGTTTAATGGGGACTTGACCATGATTTTTGAGTTCCTTGCAGGTCGAGGTGTTCCTATGGATAGGAGTGGTAGTCCCAATACATCTTTTTCTTAGAGTTTTGAATTTTTAGTTTCATACTCTTTCTCTTTTTGCGGGATTGTATTCAGGACCATTTTATTTTCCACACATTACATCCATTGTACTCTATTTGGTGGGGTAATATGTGTGCATGAATTTTGTTCATGAGGTTTTTACTTTTCAGCAATTGTGGTCTGGGAGTTGTGTTCTTGTGTACAGGTACGTTGGAAATTCCACCTATATTAGTGATATGCCTAATCTATTCTCGTCACCCGCCATAGAATATTAGAGGCAGGCATGGGGAATCACACCACGGGCCCCACTGGGGATGGGTCGTGATAGTGATCCACACCATAGAGGAGTTATGTTGGATCACTTTATGTGACAACATCCTCTATCATTCAATGGGACTAAAAAGCCATTTGGTGCAGTGAAGTGTATAAGTTCCCAAGATAATATATTTTTCACTTATTGATATAATGAATGAGAGAAGGTCTTCATGGAATTTTATCGTCTATCAAGAGATGTAGTCCAGTGATGGTTTTTAATCCAAAACCTAAATGAGGAGGATGAAATAGAAGATTTGGAATGGTGGGATTTTATGGAAATATTTCTAGAAAATTATTTCCCTATGAACAACGAGAGGATATGCAATGAAAATTCCTTATTTTGAGGCAGAAGGAGGAGAAAAATAATGAAAAGTGTGAAGGTAACTTCACAAAGATAGAAAGATATGATGCAGACTACATACGTAATCCACGAAGAAATATTGATTGATTCTTTGATGGTTTAAAATCATTCCTTTGAGGGGTACTTGATTCTAAAAGTTTCTCATTATATAAAGATATATAATCAATTGATTTCAATATGTAAAAATATTTTTCATTGAATTATGAAATTAATGGAAAACAAGAGAAGAAGAGGGTTACTGAATACTTTGGAAATGGAAATAAGGAAATGGGGAATAATGTAATAGTTGACCTTCTATCCTGTAGTAATTTTGGGAAGAAACACCCTATCACTTTCTTGAAGGGAATGTGGTTCTATTAAAAATTAGGGGAAAAAGGTCGCATGTATCTGGATTGTAAGGGGAAGAATGAATCTAACAATGCACATTCCTAAAATTATAGTGACATGGGAAATTATGCACATGATTGTCCAAAGCATTAGGGAAACATTCCCCAAAAAAGGCCAGGAATGCAAGGCCAAGATTATGTCATCACAACTACCGAGGATTAATTTCCTAACGATATGGTGGTATTTACGTTAATAATTTCCTAAAACATACCCAATTCATTATATTATTCTAGATCATATCATTGTTTCATAACATCCAATTATCCAAGAAAGTTAAATACTTCTAATTTGATTTAAAAGGGAGTTGTCAACCAAACCTCTTAAAGGATGAATCATTGGAACAATGTTGTGTTAGGAAGTCCCTATTATGGCATATAAACATTCTTTCTCTACTTATTTTATTTTTATTCTGATGATTGTCTTATATATAATTCTCGGTATGCATTGGCCATCGAACCATGATATGAAAATTTATTTCAACAGGAAAGAGGTTTTAATATTTTCGGATGGTGTGGAATCCATTATATTTATGGTAGAAACATCACCATCTGATTCTCGTCAAGATCCACCCCCTATACCTCTACTGAAATCAATTATTTAGGAGGAATGGAATGGAATAACTACGGTTCCGGAAAAGAATGTTCAAAAAAATAATTTAACTATTGTGAAATAATATGTTGACATCTTTCCAAAGGATTTACCCAGACATGCTTCAGGGTGGTAAATTGAGTTTTCCATTGACATCGTTTATTTTTCATGGCCCATATCAATGACCCCTTATATAATGACCACTATTAAATTAGTATAACTGACAAAAATACTAGAGGAATTGAGTGTTAAGTGATTTATTCTCCATAGAGTTTCTCTATAGGGATCCCATATTCTATTCATTATCACATAACATAGATCTATGAATTTGTGCTTTGACTATATAGAGATCATTGTTATAACAATAATGGAAAAGCATCCCCTACCCCACTTTCATGATTTATTTGATCAAATTCAAGGAGGTAAATATATTTTTAGGATTGAACATTGATCTGGATGTCATTAGATGATTTTTGGGGATGAATACATTACAAAAATAGCATATCGAACCGGGTATGGGCATTATGAGTTTACAGTAATGCCTTTTGTACTAGCGAATGCACCCTCTATTTTCATGGATCCAATGAATAATGTTTCCAAAGAATATATTGTTGACTTAGAGGTGGTATGTATTGATTATATCTGTTTATACTCCAAAATATATGATGATAATGAAAATCACTTGTGTAATATTCTAAATAATCTTATAAGAAATGAATTATATGGGACGTTTAGCAAGTGTGAATTTTGGATTCAATGAGTTTCTTTTCTTGGACACCTTTTCTATACAGATGGAATATTTGTTGATCCTCTAATGAAAAGGGATATTGAAGAATATCCAAATCCAACAAACATAACTAAGGTACATAGTTTTATTTGTATAGAAGATTATTATCAGTGTTTCTTTCAGAACATCGCCCATTAAGCCATCCCAAGGACAAATCTTACATGTAAAGGGGTTAACTACGTATGAAAAAAATAATGTGAGGACTGTTTTGAAGAATTGAAGAGGATATTATTGAGTGATCTAATCCTAAATCTACCATTGGGGAATGATGGGTTTGTGATCTACAGTTTTGCATAAATGAAGGGAATTGGTTGTGTCCTTATCCATAACTATAGAGTTATTTCTTATGCATCAAGGAAGTTAAAAATTCATTAAAAAAAACTATCCTAACAATGATCTTTAGTTACTAGTTTGGATATTTTCTATAAAAATTTGGTGAAAATATTTCAATTGTGAAATATCTGAGATATATACGGATTAGAAGTGTTTGAAATAAATCTTCTCACAGAAAGAAATCAACATGAGGAAAAGTTGATTGATCTAACTAATAAAGGATTATGATTGATTCATACACTACCACCCAAAAAATGAAAATAAGGTAGCTTATGAATTTAGAAGGACGTATGATGGTTTTTTAAACAAAATGAGGATTGAAAGAGATAATGTGTTCGGTGATAAAATAAATATGGATATGGGAATTATGAAAGAATGTGTGACATAATTAATTTTTCAATTAGTTTGCCAACCATATTTATTAGAAAGGATTAAAAGCTATCATCATGATGATGAGAACCTTCAAAAGAATGTAAATGCTGTGATAGATGGGGAGTTGGCTGACTTCGTATGTGAAGATGGAATTAAAAATATTGGGAGGAGGATATGTGATCCCTATGTAACATTGCTGAAAAGAGAGTTATTGGATGATGCTCACTCAATTCAGTAGTTGTATTAGCATGTACACCTTTAGGGAAACATATTCAGCCGAAGCATATGAAAAATGGCCATCTTATCTTGGAGGAGGTTGAGGCATGTGATATTTTTCTGATCCAACCCATAAAACAATACCGTCAATGAGTATTATCCACCCACAGAAGTCGTACTTGAGACTATCATCTGCTTTCTTATTTTTATTTTTATTGGATACCTCAAAAAAATTTCCACATGAATTAGACGAGGTAGAAGGATTTTCGGGAAATACTTGCTCAGACAGGTCATGTTTATAGATCTCTGTGTGCAACTCAGGGGCCTCATCTGCCATTTCCAGAGATTTTTTATATAAATAATTTCTCAGATCCTCATCTAACGCACCATGGTAGCACTGAGTGTCCATCTAAATGTAGCCACTGACATCAATTTGGTTTGGGGTAAGAAATGCATGATACATATGATCAATACCGGTGTACCAAAGAGTTTCATGTTTATTGGGATTAACCAAAATGCATTTTCCAGCATGGATGTCGCCTCTTTATTCATATTTCATGAATCAGAGATACCATTCTAGAACAGTAAATACTCCAACAATGTTCCTCCACCCATTATCAGATTTTCTGCATCATGTGGGTCCTTAGTATAGTTAGCTTCAACAGGTTTATGAAAATAATTGAAGAATAATATATAGTCTAATTTGTTGGGAATATCCATATGGATTATTTCACTAATCTTAAGTGATGTGTTGATAGTTTTGTGGGGCTAGGGTTTTGTCCCCCAGTTATATGATGATGTTCATAGATCAAATTTTTATATAGAACCCTATAGAACTAATAAGTATAGAAATTTGAAGGAACAATTACGAGGGGAAAACATAAAGCATAAAATATATGATTATGTATCAAGGTGTCTAGTCTATTAATAAGTGATGGTCGAATAACCACATCTTAGAGGATTGATCGTGCTATTGATGATGTCAAATTAGTTGTTTAATTTTTTCTAGGATCTATACAGTATATCAGGAACACTAGGTCTTCTCTCGAAGGAGCCTTAAATCGTTATTTTAAAAAGTGGTGTTTGATTATGAACATATAAGGAGAATTATATTTTAAAAAACATGGGGTTTTATTATTAATGATGACAATAGAAAATGAAAGCGATGAAACAAAGTACAAATGAACAATATTAATTGAACGTGATCAACCTAGAGAAATATTGTGATGCTCATTCTTCATCTCTTCTAGAGAGATGGTATAGATCATTTAATACATGTTTTAAACAACTAGTACCATATTGTTACGGTTTTTATTCTATGTTACCTCCTAGGTTTCAGTCAAAAAACCACCATGATTCACCAGTCACTGTTAATGATTGGGTTATTTGTGTTCGATCTCATAACAAAAACACACCAAAGAAACACATGATGAACTCAATGTGTTGTCCAGGATTATTTAAAATTTCACTGTGATACCATGACATAAATTTACATAGCCTTCAATGTGATTATTTGAGTTCAATAGACCTATATGAACCACACAAACACCACAATTGAACGAGGGATAAAAAATCGATGAACTGTGTGTGAATCCTCACAGGAAATGATACACCCAAACATGATAGTTTGCGTTTGAGTATAACATAACAGTATAAAACTCAATTAAATTATAATATAGGATGAATAAAATAAATATAAATCCTGTAATTAAAAAGATCATTCAAAATAATACAAACATGTTGTTCAAGATTACATCATGTTCCTCCCCAGGTGATCTCAGAGGGTTTAGAACTTCATGAGAGGGGAGTCAGAAGAAGATGATGAAGTATAACATCCCATAGACTCCATAACTATTAGGTATGATTAGAAGACTCCTTGGATATTCAAAAATGGTAGAACCTATCCACATAGAAGAACACCAAAAACTGGGCCCAAGGATCCAATTTATAGGAAATGTGGGAAGTGGTATTGGGAACTCTGATTTTTCGAATCCGAGTGTTCCATGGTTTTTTCTTGTTATAATATCATAAATAACATTGATAAAAACTACATAGTTTTTGTACGACACCGTTTCTACCTCCATGTCATATTTGGTGGCCAGATCTTCTATATAATAATAGATATTGTGAAAATATAGCAGAAACGTTTTGTCAAAATGTAGATTCATTTTGTTGGAAATATCTGTCCTTACGTGCCTTGTAATGGAAGAATGTGGTTTGGTTCATTCATAAGAAACATATATCATTAAAATTTCGATCATCCACCAATGTTTCAACCACATTGGATGCATGATTTAGTAATAGTGTGGTGTTTAGTCCATTGGTCGGATTGGATCATGTGCAGATTGTCACATTTTTCATGATTTTCATCATGGGTTCTCCAAATCATCTCCGCGTACAATGTAATTATTTAAAAAAGTAACATAGTTATTTTAAAAAGTGTTAATAAAAAATAATTTAATCAACCAGGGTGTGAAATTTGTGATTATACTACTAATTTTCAATACAAAACTAGTTTATTACCTTGGTATATGGGGGAACTAAAACAGTGAATCGTGATATGATCACACCCCCACACCTAAAAATTTTCACTACTAGATAAATTATAATATCCATATCATGTATCATTCATAAATAAAAGGTTTGAATACATATATGATTATTTTTAAATTAAATTTATCATGTCTCCTTTATGGCATCAATTTTCCTATCATTTTTCTTTTCTCACATTCGAATTTTTTCAACTTCATTTATTCACCCAAGAAACATGTCGCAACCTACCTCAACTAAAAATTTTCCATATTCATTCAATGAACAATTGAAAGTGGATTTCTTCCCTTTTCCAAAGATCATGTTATCATACCATATGTTTTCCAATATTCTCATTTCTCTACTGGCAAAAACATGTCTTCTACTCAAGAGGACATTCAAAATGTTATTCTGAGTTTCAAGGGTTAGTAGGATTTAATGTTTAAAATTTATGAGGCCGAAGATTAGTGTTTAATCTCTTATATAAAAAACATTTCAAAATTCAGCACATGTTCATAATGAATGTACCCACTCAACCACTCACAATTTGTATCACCTCCAACTCAATATCCCCATTTTCCATCTCTGTGGGTCACAAATAAGAAGTGAATATTAATGAGTAAACATCCTCTTTTACCCATTTTTTTTATTTTGATCTATTTTTTAATGTTTAGAACTATATTATTTTGTATGTTTTTTTTGAGATAAAGGGGGAAACATGTGTAAAAAAATGATTTAATATGGATTCTAAACCCATTGCCCATGGAAAATTTAGAAAACCTTTATATCAACACAAAACGATGATTCTCTCCATATAATTTCCATGGAAACACCCTCTCACCCTCACTTGCTGAAAATAATCAAGAATATAGATAATAGATGGGTCAGTAGGGATATATTACTATGTAATGTGGCTAACTAATAGGCATTTCTTGGACTGTAGACTTAAAAAAAATGTTAATGTGGTAGAAAATAGAGGATAATTGTTCAGAGGGATTTTGAATGAACTATTTCCTCTATCATGAATGTCGCATACATGAATCTTATGGATTCAAACAGAATCAAGTAAATTTATAGTTTTTCTACATGACTAGAGACTCTCATGAAAATGATTAAAAGTAAGAAAATGTAAAAAATTTCATAGAATGACTCTCGAGTAAGTGATTAAATTATTTTTCACTACTAATGAGGCATGGGACTCAAAAATCCACTAAAAATTTATGATTTATTTGAAAATATAAATTTTAGAAAAATATTCCTTATCAACATTCCTTGGAAAAAAAATATCCCAAAAACCATGGAATTTTCGACACAATTGAACCAGGACGAAAAATAATTTTGGATATTATTTTTAAGATCAATTTTTATCTAAAACAATAAGGAAAGAAGAAATCAAAAATGAAAACACACTTTTCATTTTAATTTTTTTTCTTTGTTTTTTTAATCCTAACTATGACATATCACCCTGCCCCACAACTACAAAATAAACTGTCCTTAGTGAAAGCATTTTATATAAATAGAAAAGTAAATAAAGGTAGGGAAAATGTACAACCTAATATGCGGTGTCCTATGTGGCATCTATTAGTTGGATTTCCTCCCCAAGAAGCTTTGGAAAATCATCATGGAAGTATTTGAACTTCTACCTATTGAATGTAATCTTCTGTCCACTATTCTCATGAAAAACCTCTATAGAACGAGAAGGGTAAACATTATTAATAATATAAGGACCAATGCATCAGGAATGAAGCTTACCTGGGTGGAGCTTTAGCCTAGAATTGTACATGACTACCTTCTCACCTATATGAAAATTCTGCTGATGAATCATGTAATCATTGATATCCTTCTTCATCTCATTGTTGATCCAAGAATCTCATATTCATCACATCAAATATCATGCAACCATTCAATCTGAAGATTTATATTCTCACCTTCATTTGAATGATTAATATTTCATTTTTTTAATAGCCCAATATTAACAATGTTCTACCTCCACTTGGAGGTAAAAATAATTTACAAACAAAATATTTTAAGGTGATATAACTATTGGGGTTTTAAAAGATGTATGGTATTCCCAAATATCATCATTCATGTGGAAAATCAAATCATACATGTTCGGTTGTACCGTTTTTTTTTCATGATTTTTTTAAGATCCTGATTTTGGATTTCTACTTGTCCATTAGATTGTGGGTGACATTTAGTATAGACTTTATGGTCACCCCCATACATTTAATGAAAATTTTTCATGTTTTTATTGAAAAAATGTGAACCCTAATAACTGATGATGAATCTCGATAAACCAAACCTACTGAAAATATGGGACCTCACAAAATCAATAACCACTCAAGAGTCATTGGTCTTGGTGTCCTTTGCTTCCACCCATTTAGATACATAGTCAACAGCCAATGTGACGTAAAAACATCAATATGAATTTGGAAAAGGACAAATGAAGCCAATGCCCCTTGCATCGAAAATGTCACAAATTAAAATGGGGATTTGGGGAATTTCATTACCCTTGAAGATATTCCCTGCGAATTGATAATGACTAAATCACATTAAAAATGTCTAGGCATCCCTATACAATGTTGGCCAATACTGTCCAGAGTTAAGGAACTTTCGATCTGTATGTTGAGGGAAAAAGTGTCCCCCACATGCCAAAGTGTGTAAAAAGGTCAAAACAGAATTGAACTCATGGTTAGGGACACACCAACAGACTACTTGGTCACCTCAAATTCACCATAAAAATGGGTCAACCCAAATGTACAACCAAAAATCATGCATAATACTCTGGGATTGTGAAGTAATGAAATTAGTGGTGACCGTAGATGTTGCTAGAAAACTCACAATGTCCGCATAACAGGGGGTAAGGTCCACTTCATCACAATGGTTCTCATTAGGGAATAATTCTACAATGGAGAGTGGGTGAGTCAAAATGATGGTCCAATGGTTGAGAAATCCCTACTAATTTTTTCAGATACAACATTTTCCACTCCTCCAATATCTCTAATCTCAATGTAAAACTCATAGAGGAGGAGAATCCATCGAATGAGGTGGGGCATAGCATCAGTTTTTATTAGAAGAGAATGAAGGGCAGTATGATCAGAAAAGAGAGTTATTTGTTACCTGATAAGATAAAAACAAATATTTATATAGTAAATAGAATAGAAAGCTGTTCTTTTTCAGTGGTTGTGTAGTTTCCCATGACATGGTCAAGGGTATGTGAGGCATACAAAATTACATGAGGAGCCTTCTCAGCCCTTTGTGATAAAACATCCCCAACTGCAATGATATAGGAATCACAAATAAGCCAAATGGGGAGACCCACCCTTAGTGTTGGGATTATAGTAGTTTACTTGATACACATTTTTATTGAATTGAATTCATCTTAAATTTTTTTTATCAATCACAATATCAGAATAATTTTGTAATATCTGGGACAAGGCAAGTGTGATATTAATGTAGTATTAAATGAATCAGCGGTAAAAACCATCATGAAACAAGAAATATCTCACCTCACAAACACAATTTGGATATGGAAGCTTTGAAATTAAATCAATTTTCAATTTATCAACTTGAATTACCTCTTTTGAAATAACATTCCCATGAACTATCCCCCATTCACACTTGAAATGGAATTTCTCATAATTTAATACAAGATCTTTTTCTATGCAATGGATGTGGATAAAACCTATTTCTTACAAACATTCATAAAAATAAGATCTATAAACATTGAAATCATCCATATAAACATGCATGAAATTATCAATGTACTATAAAAATATACTCATCATACTGCGCTAAAATGTATGATGAGAATTATATATACCAAAAGGCATCCTTATATATGAAAATTTTCCAAATGGATATGTAAATGTTGTCTTTTATTGATCCTCATGGGCTACATGGATTTGAAAATAACCCGAATAGACATCAAGGAAACAATTATGGGACATACCATCCAATCATTATAACAGTTGTTAAATGAAATGTGGATGAATTTTATCTGTATCATGACTGGATTAAGATCACGTTATTCAATACAGACACTCAAACTATTTTACACATGTGTTGGAACCAATTAATTCCTTCATTTTAAAAAACTGTTATTCCTGATTTTAGGCACAATTTGCAATGGGAAAACACATTTACTAATGGATATAGGATAAATGATCACTGCATCAAGTAATCTACTGACAACCAATTCTACCATTTCAAGGAGAGTGAGATTCAACTAGTGTTGATACTGTCATATAGGCTTATCCTAATCATAAAAATGTATACAGTGCATATAAATAGATGGTCTAATCCTAATAATATCATCTAACATCCATCCAATCGCCTTATTATACTCACTCAAAAGGATGAGAAGTTTTGATTTCTACTGTGGTTATAGGTTATTGGAAATAATGATGGGAAACTATTAAATACCATCAATATAGAAATATTTATAATTAGAATTATGTGGTTTATGTTCCAACTCTAGTTGTGTTTGGATTGAGGGGAGGGTGTTTTGGGGGTGTGAGGTCTATGAAACTATCTATTTGATCATGTTTATTATATAATGATTTATAATCTATTTAAATGTGATTTTAATAATCAATGATAGTCAGGGGTACCTCAAAATGAACACATTCATCAATTAAATCACAAATTTACACTTTTCAGAACACACACAATAATCAAAACAGAAATAAAAAAAATCATCCAATGGTGAAGAAGAGGAAAATGAATCAGAGAATGGGTTGATGAGATAATTGTGTGTGTCTAAATCATTTTAAGAGCACATCAATATAATATACAAGAAGAGTGTAGTTCTCTTCAAATGGGTGTTTCATATCCTCAAGGATGTTAGAACATACCTTTTCTCCTCCAAATTCCATGGACTGTGTACCATTTTGAGTGTTGATGATTTTCATTGTCGTTTTGAGGATTGACCTCCTAATTATGAGAGGGTAATGTCCTTGAGTTCGGGTATCCTCCATTTGAAGAATGTAGAGGTCAGTGGGGAAGATGTGATTCATTAATTTTACAAGGATATCCCTGACCACTACAGATGGGTGTGTTATGCTCCATTTGGCATGCTTCACTAGGATTCATGTTGGATGAATCTATCCAACCTACAGAGAAGTGTAAATAGAGTAAGGAATTACATTATTTGAATCACCTAAATATATCATAGAATCTGAAAAAAAATCTCTCCCCTATAGTGCACGGTATCATGAAAGATCATGGATTGTTGCACTTGGTTGGCATTTCTAGTTGAATCATGGTTGGGACATTTATTCCCATGTTGAATCCCTCATTCCCCATTGTTATCTTCTATGGGTGAAGTCTCTTTATGAAATTTGGGATATCTGGGGGTTTTTTTAACATCATCCAATAAAAGTACATTAACATGTACCTTTTTAAATATATCCATGATTTCCTTATCAATGTCATTATCACAATTATTCTTAGATATAGAGAGTCTTTGGGGGACTGTATGTGTAATGGATTCATCATGGGAATCCTCAACGATAATTGGTTTACCCTATTGGTTTTTTTTCTTCAATAGAATAATTTATGGGTGGAGAAAGAGTGTTTTCAATAGGGGGACCTACCTTTTGTGTAGAATCAATAGAAGGAGAATTTTTTTACCACTATGATGTGTAATTGTACAAACATTAACATTGTTCTTTGGATTAAAAATGTTCTTGGATGGTAGTTGTCCATATCCTTGCATCGTGATACGAATGATAGTGTTTAACTATTGTCACACTTGATTTTGTTGGTATTGGACAACTAGTTGTGTTGTCTGTTAGAATTGGAGGTTTTATGATGCAATTTTTTTACCATGTCCTCATGTCAAGTTTAACATTTGGGAGGAGGAGGATTATTATTCCATGACGTTTAGGGATAATAAAAATTCACACCTTTTCCTTGTTGATTCCAATTTCTCTTGGGGTATATCAGTATGCCTCCTTGTTTGTATTGTGATTGTGAATTCCACCTAGGGTTTGTATTTGCCCTAAATAGATCCTTATTGTAGGGTGGTGCTTTCTGAAAAGGACGCCTAGGAATACTGATGCACAACACTCATATGAATCCTCAAATTGTTGTCAATGGTCATAAAAATGATTGTAATCAGAAAAAACACCACAATGTAATAGAATATAAGTAGTGTGTGACTTACATTGTGCTTGATCTAATTACCTTAGAATGGAATTCATCTCATCGATTTTATTATATACCCTTTCTTTCTAGGGATTAATGAATTACATCATGAACTCCTTGTGTCGGTGCAATAACACATGTACAAAATTGTTGTTCATTTTGAGCCATGTTATATATTAATTCACGAGTGGAAGATGAAGTTTTATAAACCAAGGCACCACTATCTACAACATCAATCAATCCAAAATCCATGGGGATTAAACCCTTGTAGAAGTATTGGATTAAAAATTGTTCACTAATTTGGTGGTAGGCCATACATGAGTGATGTAATTTTAATCTATCCCAATATTCATGAAGGGTATCTCCTTGTGATTTCCTAATTCCACATATTTCATTTCAAATAAATGAAATTTGGGAGGTATGGAAGAAAATCACTAGAAAGAGTCATTTAAATTCATTTAAGGCCCCAATAATTGTAGGTATCTTGTATATATAGTCGTTGTCTAAATCCTCAAGGGAGAAAGGGAAGTCCCTAAACTTAATTGGGTCCGTAGACAGAATTTGGGGGTACATGGTTGACCACACTATGAGAAACTATTTTAAATGTTGCATATGGTCCGTACCAAGGAGACTATGGAATTATGGAATTAGGTTGATGTTTCATGATCTCATTTGAAAGATTTCTACATCCTCTTGATATTGGAAGTACGTAGGTCAGTACACCTCATTAGGGATGGTCATGTCTTTTAAGGTTGGATTATTTGAATCCATGTTTCCATGGGTAAGTTTGGGTTTAATTTTTGAGTGGTTTAGAAACACATGAGGTTCCACAAGATATTCCTTAGTGTTACTTTGTTGAATTACTCTATATTAACTAATTGTTGAGTGGGGTGTAGGGTGGGGTAGGTATGTCCAATGAGGGAACCTTTTTAGGGGGGGTTTAGGTGGTGTATGTGGATGTCAAGAATTCACAATTTTTGATCTTTGTTTCCATTTTTATATATTTTAATTTAAAATGGAAGGCCGTTTCATTTTTATTGTTTTATATAACCCGTTTGAATTTTTTATGGAATTAATTTTTTCCAAAATATTTATGGATATTTGTGTAATACGAGAGGGGTATCCAGGGGTAGAGGGGGTGCATTGTAGAGGAAGGGATGTCCCGGAAGTGGGATTCCAGGATGGGAGGATCTTCCTAGGGGGGAGGGGGTGTACAGAGTGTTTGTCAATGGAGGCTGGTTACCCAGGAGGGGGGTTGTTCAGATGGGAGGGGCGTTGTCTATGAGGGGGGTTGTCCAGGATGGGGGGTATTCTAGGATGGAGGGGTGTCTAGGAGGGAGGGGGTCTATCTTGTGGGGGGTGGCTATCCAGGGGGTGTCTTGTATTGGGGGGGGGCTGGGGTGGGTCCGGGGGTGTCTATGGGGGTAGATGTCTAAGACGGGGTATGTCTAGGGGGTGTCCAGGATGGGAAGGATGTGATTGAAAACTCTAGTATCGTTAAATATAAAGGGAAGGATAGGTTTGAAAAATATTTTATTGAGACTAACATGAATAAGATGTTGATCCTAGTTATGTATAGGTATTGTGATTCTAGAGAATGTATCCCATTTCTCAAGGGATTGGATGTTTCTGAAATCTCTTTCAATTTTACTGTCGAGAATATTATTATGGCACCTTCAATAAAAATATACAATAATCTATTGTATTTATATTTGAAGATATGCGACCTTAATTTTTACATCGATAATTATTATTCCTTGTATATTTCCTCAGGGGTTTGTTTGAGTTATCCTTACAATGTATTGAGTCTCTATTCTATTGATTAATTGGAATGTATTGAGAATCTATATTCTCATGCATACAATAGTTTTACTCTATTTGAGTCATTAGTTTTTCACCACTAACATGAATATTGATAATATCTCCTACAATGTGCTTGCTCTCCCAAGAAGTTTTGAAATCCATCTTTTTAATGATGTTATTATTCAGAATGTTATTGTCATTATTTTACAATTTAGAAGATGCATGCCTCGAATTAACTCCATGAGGTATTTTTAATATATGTGTATGATAATTGAGGAAATTTCCTTATGTGCCACATTTCCATTGGTATATGGAACAAGAGATGGTTTCATGTCTATAGTGACTTCATCATATTTATTCCACGTATTCATTATTCACATATGTGCTCCTATAGAGGTGTCATTATAGTCCATGTTTTTCATTATTTCCTGCAAACTGCTCTTTTTAACTCTATCAAATTCACTATTGTTAGCGAGATTAGAAATCTAATCGTGCATGAAAATCTGTTTTTGCACATATCTGGTAGTGTTGAACTGTGTGGATTTCTGCTTCATGCTTTCCATTTATGATCCAAAAAAAATAACATCCCATAACTCTAAATTTACTATATACAGTAGTGGTGAAATTGTTTTCAGATAAAGTCTAAAATTATTCAAGAATTACCTTTTTTCTAAATCTTCATGCTTCATTGATTTGTTTCTTCTGGTTGTCTGTATGCTTTGATATGTCTCTACATGTAAGAGCCTCTTGATGTCTATTCCTCAAGGCATGGGAATTATGTTCAGTTGTTGTTCAAATGTTGTCTATAACAGGGAATTGTTCCACTATGATAAACATCATACTGGTGTTTTCATCATCTGAGAGTCATTATTAATCAAGCTTTACAAATTCTAAGACATTTCACAATTTCATTAGAAATTTGTTTAACCTATATTGTATTATATTCATCTTCAACAAGGGAAGCCTAGGATTTACCAGAATTCAATGAGGAATCATGGTTCCCTTGATTTTTAACCCACACACCAGTACACTTTTTGGGGGTTTTAGGATTCTTCATAGGAGATTTACCCTTTATCTGTATTTTGACATTAGTCCACTCTATTTCTTGGTGTGGGGAAAAAATTTTCCCCACAATACAGTTTTTAATAGAGTGTCCAATTATTTTGCCCATGTCACAAAATGGGTGGGGGGCATTACAGGGTATGTCGAAGGGGGTATCCAGGTGGCAGGGGGTGTCTAGAAGAGGGGGTGTCCAAGAGGGGGGGGGGTTGTCCAGGTTGCAGGGGTGTCTAGGAGAGGGGTATTGTCCCTGAGGGAGAGGGTTTCTAGGAAAGGAGGGGCGGTTTCCAATAGGGGCATTTAGGGGGAGGGGTATCCATGAGGGAGGAGTGTGGGGTCTATTGGGTGGGTGCAAGGGGGTCAGTAGGGGGGGTTCTAGGGTGTTTGCAAGGGGGAGGGGGTGTGAAGTTGGTGACGATGGGTTGTGAAAGGGTATGAGAAGGGGGTCTATCCAAATAGGGGGTGGTATGTCTAGGATACAATAGGGTCTATCTAGGTAGGGGGTGGGGTCTGTATAGGGGGGCTTGTCCAAGGTGCAAGGGGTCTGCAAATGGAGGAGGGGACTGTCTAGCATGCAATGGGGTCCATTCAGTATGCAGGGGTGTCTGCCCATGTTCAAGGGGGTCTGTCCAGGAGGGGGGGTCTGTCTAAGGTGCATGGGGTGTATGTCTAAGAGGGGTGTCTATCTTGGGTGCATGGGGTTTCTATCTAAAGTGAAAGGTCGATCTGTTCAATATGGGGGGACCATGTGTCGGAGGGGGACTAGGATGGGGTTGTGGTGGTGGATGGCTAGGGGTGGTGGAACTGGGGGAGAAAGCATGGGGTGGGAAAGTTGGTGGAACGAAGGGGTGGGGAACCGGTTGAACAAGAAATCATGTAGTCCTACTATGTTGTTTTATTGAAATTTAATCTATGGTCACATTTTATAACTATAGTTATTTGGCATGTTTCTCTTTTTTCAAGAAATTGAAGTTGTATCCATGTTTTGAACTATGCCTATGGGCTCATAGTAATGGTTCAAAATATTTCTAAATCCCTATAGCCATTGTTCAAACCATGGCTATAGGTATTTAGCCACAGTTTGAACCCTTGATATTGGGCTTTAGCAATGGTTTGAACTATTTATATGGGTCTATATCAATGGTTTGAACCATGTCTATAGGCCTATAGACATAGTTTGATTTGTGGAAATATGGATACAACCATAATTTGAAACCGTGACTATAGGCCATACCCTATTACCACACCAATACTACCACGACTCATTAAAACATGGAAACAACCTATAACTACAGTTTTTGAGCTTCTAGCCACGGTTTTAAACCATATATATAGCCTAAATTTCTAGTAGCATGGAAGATTATTTTTTTATTTTTATCCTCAATGAAAGAGAAGGGTTTGTTTCTCCGATGGGTGTTTATATTTTCAAGAAATTTTTTTCATGTTTATGTTCTTTTTTTATAAACAACATGAACAACTCTATTTTTATTTTATGGTAATACATTGGTTGTTATGAAAGATATCTATGAAAATAGTTTGTACTATGTCCTATTCATTCTCTAAATAGTAGCCCTTAGATAGACTATATTCTTCTTGTACGATTGTTCCACTCAGTTAGGCCATATATGACAATATCGAGTGTTAGGAATGCTGGTTGTTTTATGAATTCCCTCAATTTTTTTTTGGATTTTTAGTCATGCCCTATTTTATCCCCCAAGATCATAAGTTATAATTAAAATCATGACATCCCTTTTTATGCCAGTGTGTTTCTATTTTTGTGCACCATGAATTCTTTAACCTCTATCCTTCAATAAATCAACAATAATATGAAAAAATTGTATCATTATGTCCCATAATAAATGAAAATAATGATAAAAACATGTGCATCATTAATAGTTATCAAATATCTCCACTATTGAAAATTATATTATCCTTAAGAAAAATATATTTTTTATGATTCCAAATAGGTTCAATTATTTAACTAAATAAAAATAATATAGGACATGTAAATAAAACAAAATATTAGATAAAAATTGTCATATTCAAATATAATCATCTTCCATAAGTTATCATACATCCTTATTAAGATAATACAACAATTCTTATTCTCAACCATAATTATTTTTCAACCATTCCTTATACATCCACACCCATACAATGATATACCTATTTAGAAAATTTCACATTCAATAATCATGAATAATGTAAAACTAGACTTATTGTTATTTGAAATTTCATTTATTCTATTTATAGGCTTGTATAATATCTCAAATAACTGTATAGAAATTTAACCAGAGAAATAATGAAGAAATCCTAAAATGTATCTAATCTATTTGAGGCTAGAGGTTGGTTGTTCCGGATGTAATCATTAAAAAATATTGCTCTGCAGTGTGGATAAAATATTTAGGACTAAATAAACATTATTTATTTAATTGTACTAAAATGGGGACCTACATATCAAATTCAATGTCATCATATTCAATCAATCTATACTTCTCTTAATGATTCCCATAATGAAAATTCAACAAGAATTATACAATATTTCATCGGGTTTTTCATTCCATTTCATTTGTGACAATGGAAATTTCACCTGGATCAAGTATCACACCAATTAAACTACCTTTGTATGATGGCCACTTACAACAAATTCTAAATGTAATAATAATATCATAGATGTTGTATGAGTGATCATTAAAATATACATGATATGATCTATTATTTATATTAGTCTTCCAAAATAATATATGAATAAATTAATAAAAATATACAATATTTCATCATATTTTCCATACATGGTATTATCGCATAGTAATTCCATGCATCACCAATAATCCTTTTTAAACATAAAATAAAAAAATCAAGTATTTGTACTGAATATTGTCTTGTATGAAGGGTATGTTAGCCTATAATTTGGATCGCTTGTCTAGAAATTTCATGGATATTACAAGAATAAAATAGGGATAAATATTGGTTAGGTCTAAAGGTAAAATGGTTAAAAATTATCCTCGATCTTATTTGTGTGGTTTGTAAAAAACACAATTTTTTTAAAAAGTTCATAGAGAATGTTGAAATGGTAATCTTAGTCCACATTTATCTTATGAAATAGGTTATTATAAATAATATAACAATATAGTTTCAAACCCCTTTAACGAATGAAATTTCAAAATATAAAAAAATAACACATAACATGAACGTTATGTAATAATCTAAAAAACATTATTAATTTTAAATTAGAGGCAAAAATTATTCTATAATTATATTGGAAATCATATTAAGAATTAAAAAGTAATTTATTTTCAATAATTCCCAAATAAATGTTTTCTTTTTATTTACATGTGTGTTCATTATTTTTGTAAGTCAAGAGTTGTATCCAATAAAAATATCTTTATCTATTAAATTCATGAATAATCTCACGTGTTTCCCAAAATCCCTCTACCACTCTAAATTTAAAATATACTCTCCACTATTAAAAATCCTATTTAGATAGATGAAAATTATTATTCTTTAAAATACATCATAGTAAGTTATCAATAGTCAAGAAATAATTAAGGACCTCCATGGTTCATGTAATATTGTTTTTGAAAATTGGATTGAATTTAATAATTGAATATCCTATGTGTTGATTGATTATGGTGGATTTTATTTCCTTATATTAATAAATTTAACTAGGTAACATAGTAGGGTGAAAATGTTATATTTAATATGATGAAGAATAAATTGATTCAAAAAAAATATTTTATATTTTTCATTCAACTTGTTATATAAATGATATATAATGAACACAAAAAGAAATTAAATATAATAAATTCGTGAAAATTTGGGAATGTAAAAAAATATAAGGCATTATAAAAATATGGAAGGGTGAGGAAATCCTATGACTCCTTGGTTCCATCCCCCATCTCCCCATTGGGATCCACCTCCACTAAGGTTGTAGTCAATAAAATCAGGAAATCCCTAAAAGACTACACCTACCCGTATTGAATCACCTAATACATCTCCAAAATAATTTACTCAACAACTAATGTTTTATAAGGGATGGTAGAGTAGTCTAAATTTTGGATTTGTTTAAACTACCTATATTCCACCATATAAATGTCGAATAACAGTTAATGTTGGTGTTAAAAACTACTATTATGAATGACTAATCAGGTATATTGCTAAATTAGATATCTGATTGTTTGATAAGGGTAATTATGTAGTAATTTGAGTATATAGTTCCCCACTAGGTAGGGTAGCCTCATATCCATGACCCATGGAATGTTTAGTGCTTACAAGATGATCAACTAGAATATAATTATCATTATTGGTAGTTTTAATTTGTGACACACTAGAATGGTATATTATAATAACTGATCTAGTAGTGGGAGTCAGTGGATGATCATTATATTGAGTTGGTATATATCGGATCCTTAGGAGGTAATGTGGTGATAAACCAGGTCAATAAATGGAACCTCAATTGTTGGGAAATTTATCAGACCCTTTCTTTTATTTTGGGAATCTAACTCGAACTATGATCATTCATTAGTATCCATAAGATAAAGAGTATCCCATGTGTCCAAATCTGATGAGGGGTGGATTTGGGATTATATAAATTCACAATATGGAGTGGTCTAAAACAAACTAAATATGTTTATGGTTGTGTGGGATAAATATTTTGAGTTTGGATGAACCTACCATGTTCCCACAATGGTGGATACAGTAGGGAAAATGGATTTTGTGTTATGTCATGTGGTAGAATAGGAGGTGTATCAAAAATATAAATACATCATATAATATACATTGGTCATGATCCAAATAATATACTTAATGAAATTGGAAAATATTAATTTCATTCCCTTTGAGGAATGGGTTAGAGTTGTTCTGAATCATTTGAAACTTATATTCTTCATATCGGTGTTGGGTAAGATTCAGAAGAGAAAAAAGAATGTGAGCGTCCCTCAATGGAATCACAATCCACCATTATACAAGTATAATTTTCATCCCATTCCTTCACTATCCCTATATCATTAATGGTTCTAGTTTTGCTAATATTTGGAGGTCAGACATAAAAATCTACGCCAATGAGGATAGGTTCAATGATTAGTCAAAAACACCCATGGGCATTTCTTGTTATGTAGTGAAATTATAACCCATAATAAAACCAATGGCCTTGTTCTAAATTTACTCATAATATAATGAAATTTATTTACTGATGTTCATCATAACTATCATATATAAGATCTAGAAAGTAGAAGAACATATAATCTCATCACAATGCCCAATAACTATACCTTATCCAACAATTCATGAGTGATTTCATTATGTATAATCCTTAAGAGATAACTTTTCAACTAATTTATCATAGTTTTTTAGGTTTCTTCCATCTCAAGTGGAAAATGGTTTTTTTCATATAATACATATGGATTGTGCTCTTGAAGCGCTCTATAATAAAATTCATATAATTCAGTCTCTCTAAGAACTCATAGTTTTTGACACGCTATACTACTCCAAGCACTATAAACAAAAGGATCCAATTATATTATATAATTTATAACTTAATATACCCCAGTTTCATATCCAATTCTAATAGTAACTGTAAGATCCACTCTATAGAATCCTCCTCCAATACATGAGTAATATGTATTAAATTCATAGATTGGAATTAATATATTACTTTATTAGCTATATCAACATATTCCATAATATGCATGTCAAAATTAAATTTTCTATGAATTCCTGACATTTAAAGACTCCCCATACTCTTCCAGTGTTTGGGTTTAGTGATCCATAAATAATCATTAAGGTTATTTTGGGATAAATCCCCACACAGAGATGTGTGATGGGTTTTTGGATAGGTTGGATTATGTTAGGTTATGAAGATGTGAATTGGATAGGTGAATGTCTTAGTAAGGGATCAGGTGGTTATGTGTGTAGTTTATCTATTTTATATTTTGTGGGTACCATAGGTATATTATTTTTTGTTTATGTTAATGTGTATTTATCATTGTATTTTTGTTAACAGTAATTGTTTGATCTATTGTGAGAGGGATGTGTATATGGATGTGTAATGACTACAAATTTATTCGCAGATGGTTTTAAATGGTTTGTTTTCATGGATTTTAATGGTTTATCTAGACAGGTATGGTGGGTTTTCAATTTGTGGGTGGGGAAATAGTGCACTGATTAGGATGAAATAAGTGTGAGGGGGTTTGAAAGTGAATCAGAAGAGGATCTAGAAGTGTAACTTTATTTCTTGAAGGGGACCAGATCTAGATCAAACAGATAATAAAATCACATTAGGGAGGACTGAGAGATGGGATGATGGATACAAATAGCACAATTTAGGTTTTAGTGTTTAAAATTAAATTATTTTCAATGCATTGGTGCATGACCCAATTCATAAAAACATGATGTCATTAGTTGTAAAACCTTGATATTTTTCAAACTCTGTCATCTAGAGTTAAAACGCCATGGGGGAGGCACCAAAGAATAACAAGGTCAATTTATCCCTAAGTGATTTATTTCTAGTCGAAATCATGACATGAAGCGTGCCCTATAAAAATTAATTTTTCCATTTTTTTCTATCTATAAGTGTTATAGAATGAACATTTACTTCCCATCACAACCTAATTTGTCACTTCAAAATTATGATATTGTGGGGTTGGGTTACAGTGTACACCCACCCAATTAGGGCAAGGATATATTATATCAATGATCATTAAATTATTATAGTTCACTCAGTTATCATGTGTCCTAGATCGAGAATTATGATTTATGGGAGTAGTTTTTTATGACTTGATATATCTGGATTCACCATAAAAATGATTCCATTTATCTGTGGTTTATTACTCCTTTCAAATATTATGTTGTTTCAATTATATCGTTAGTATGGGAGTAGGGTAGAGTTCCTTGAAGTCTCTAAACTAATTTATCCTATTAATTTCTACCCAATATAATGTATAATTATAATCCTAAAAAAAACTTGACATGGATTCTCCACACCCAGTGCTATTATTTATATCAATATCTAGATGTAACATTGTATTTTAAGTAATATTTGAGAGATATAACAAATTAATTATGGAAATTATGCATTTATAGATTCATCCTTTTTTATTGAACTTGATTGAAGGTTCATTCCCTATTTTTATCTAAATGGATCCATGTGAAAAGGAATTTATGCAATGATGTGTCATAACCAATGTGACTCTAGTTTCCATGGAAACAATTTCAAACAAGATATAATGAAAATAATTGTATCCCCGAGTATTAATAGGCAATAGTAGATTCATAAAACAAACAAATTATTGATTTTCAATTTATAGATATTTTAATTCTTATATGCATATATTTCAATATCTTATAATTTATCCAAATATAGTAGTATCTTTTTATCTTTCTATGAGTCCACAACCACTTTCTTCGTAGCCCAAAATTATCGATGCTCGATATTCACTAGTTAGTGGTCTAGTTTCTCATCGATAAGCCTATATGGGGTTATAATACTGCTCATTTTGAAATATATAATTTATTACTATGAAATATTATCTTGAATTTTTCTATAATCATTCCAAATTTAACATTATGTATTCTAAAAAATCATTATAATCACCCAATTAGATGATTCTACATTCCCATAGATTTTTGGGTTCTGAGGGGAGATGGTATTGTAACAAACTCTATAATTTTCAATTTCACACAAAAATATATATTGGAATGAATGTGTTACACATGAATTTATGGGTAACCCAGACAAACCAACAAGATAAAATAATTTCTTTCATAACAATTACATCACTAAATTGCATATATTTTCCATGTTGCCTTATATTATACCTATTTACTGATGTAACTAACACACACAAGTATATATGTGTTTCTCAGGGAGCTTGGTAAAGGCCCCATAAAATCAGTTATCCAAACATCAAACACCTCAACTTTTTGAATTTTGTTTTTGGGAATCTCATTTTTTCCCAATGTTATCCATTGATTGGCATCAATAATTTACTCCTATGAACTCCCTTGCAACATTGTGGATGTAAATTAAATTATTGAAATTGTATTATCATGGCCATTATTCTACCATTTAAATTGTGTCATCCATTTGGAGATGAATATAAAAATACTTTAACGATATTCACTTTGGATTTAGTAACACATCACTAAATTAATCATTAACTACATTTCATTAAAAATAATTTATTATAATTTTTTTAATTACCTAAAAAGATTATTCATTACTGATATGAAAAACAATGATTTATGGTATTTTTTCTAAATAATATACACTGTTGAAAAACCAAGGATGTTATTGTAAATCAGTAAAAAAAGTATCCTCATCCATGAACTCATCGTCAGTTTCTCTCTCCTCTTAAACTTCATTATTCATTTAAAGTAATATCAGAAAATGGTCATCCACTAAAATTTCTAATACCTTTTTTCTATATTAATCCTATATATATATTTTAGTAAGAAGATACACCAAATAAGGTATGGATTAGAATCCTTTTTAAGAAAATAACGCAATATGCGTTATAAATCTAGATAATCACATAAATGGTTACTGAATATACTTTGAAAATATGAAATGAAAAAACCATTACTATATGTATTTTTAATAGTGACAATTTAATTTGTTTGGGACTTATTAGTGAAATGGTTTTCATAATTGATATGTTAAAAAATATGATCTACATACTATCATAGAGTATCTATTATAATAGAATCACTTGGATCTAATATTATGAAGACAATTTTCAACTAATAAAGAAATATCTTGGTTGGTGTCGACCAAAAATTCTTTTTCAATGAAATAATGTATTCTTTACATGATGATTCAAATAAAAACAAAACATACTTTTGAAAAATATAGGTGAGTGTCCTAAATAACTTGAAATTTTCATTTATAATATTTTGGAAACTCCATAATGTCCAAGAAATATTTAAATCCCCTTCATTGTACTGTAATCATGGAGATCTTGTATGATTTTCCTCATTACTAGATCAACCATTATTACTTGTTTAGATATTCTATTCACTAGAATGACACCACCTTGATCGATGATGATGAGAATTTCCCAAATGGGAACAAATATTTTTTCATTATATATATGAAGTTCCAAATCAAGTTTGTATAATAATACTTCAATGTATATCTATTATATTGAGAAACCATCCACGAAAATCTCAGAAATTATTCAACTATTTTTCATAAAAATAAGTGGCACGTTATTTTGAAAAGTCATTAGATCATTAAACATGCCAAAATACAAGAGTTGATATGGGAATGATTGATATGGGTATGTAAACATTGTTCTATATTTTATATTTTGACAAAAATGTATTCGTTTGTAATTAGAATGTCAATCTGAAAGGTGAAATATTATATTAACCTATTATGAATTGATACATGATTAATAATGTAATGTTGTCATTTCCGTTTTACAATTTCAATGTCATTAGGATTTAGTATCACACCCATCAGACTACCATCTTCTGATCACCTCTTGGAACTAATTCAAATAGTTATAATAATACCATAGATCATGTATGAGTGATTATTTAAATGCACATGACATGATATGTTATTTAGATTTATTTTCCAAATTAATAATACAATCAAGAGATAAAAATATAAACTAAAATGGAATAAACAACCAAATAACTAATTATAATTCTACCAATGTATCTTACATGTTATTCTCACATGGTAGTTCTATACATCATTAATTTCCCTTTTTTGACTCAAAAGAAAAAATTAAAGAATTCGTACTAAATAATGTCTTGAATAAAGGATAAACTAGCATATAATCTTGATTACATATCAAGAAATAGCAGGGATATTACATGTTTAAAGTAGGGTTATATATAGGTATGTTATAAAGGTAATAAAGTTTAAAAAATGACCTCAATCATATTAGTTTTGTTTGCAAAAAATCTTTTTTTTTTGAAAAATGTCAAATTAATGGTTTAATTAGTAATGTTTATCTGGACTTATCATATGAAATATGTTATTAGAAATAATATAAAAAAATAGATTAAATCTCCTCTCAATAATGGAAATTAAAAATTGAAAAAAATCACTAATAATATGAACATTATGTAATAGTAGAATAAATTAAAATTTTAATAATTTTATATTAGAGGAAAAACAATTCTGTAATTATATTGGATATATTATTCAGAAATAATAAGTAATTTATATTCAATAATTTCCGATTAAAATTTTACCTTTTATTTATATGTGTTCTAACAATTTTAATATGTCAAGAGATGTACCCAATAAATTTCTCTTTTTCCACTGATTTAAACAAAAATTTCATGTGTTTCCAAGAATCCATTAACCACACTAAATTTCAAATACCATCTCAACTATTTAAAATCATGGTCAGATAGATTAAAATGAATATTAATTTAAATAAATCATAGTAAATTATCAAAAGTAAAAAAAAAAATTAAGGGCCTACATGATTTATGTAAAAATTTTCCCATGATAACTAGATGGAATGTATTGTATGAAAAAACCGATGATTCGATGGATTGTGGTGGATTTGATTTCCTAAAATGAAAACTTTGAAATAGATAATATGATAGTGTGAATGTTTTATATTTATTATGTTTATGAATAAATTGATGAAAAAAATATTTTATTTCTTTTCATACAACGTGATATATTATGTGTTGACAATGAACACACAAAAAAGTAAATTTAGTAAATTCTAAAAAATATTATAAATTAAAATACAAATATAAGGCATTAAAAAATATGATGGTGGAAGAAATCCTATAACTCCTTGGTTCTATACCCCATCTCCCCATTTGGATCTACCTCTACTAAGTTAGTAGTCAATAAAATCATGAAATCATTAATGGAGTATTGATACAAACATTTAATCACATAATAATTCTCAAAAATAATTTCCTCGAAAAATAATGTATTATAAGGGAAGTTAGAGTAGTTTATATCTAGTTTGTGTCTGAAACTGCCTCTATCACACCCTATAAATGAAAAATTACAATCAATTATTTTGTTGATAACAACTGACATGAATGATCAATCATGGATATTGCTTAATTATATGTCTAATAGTTTTATAATGGTACTTATGTTGTAATTAAGGTATATGGTTCCCCAATAGGTAGGGTAGCCACTAATACATGACCCGAGTAATTTTTAGTGTTTACAAAAGGATTAACTATGATACAGAAATCTATATTGGTAGTTTTATTTATTTCCATCACTAGGAAGGGATATTATAGTGACTATTCTAGTAGTGTGAGTTAGATGATGATCATTATATTGAGTTGGTATCTCCCTGATCCATAGGGTGGTCATGTGGTGATCAACACGGTAAATAAAGGGATCCTCCATTTTAGGGTAATTTATTAGACCATTTCCATTACTTTGGTAATACAACTCGAACTATAATCATTAATCAGTATTAATAAGATATCTAATATCCCATGTGCCCAATGCTGAAGTGGGGTGGCTTGGGAATAATATAAATGTTAAATTTTTGGTGGTCTAATAAAAACTTAATATATTGATGGTTTCGTGGGATAAAAATATTGAGTTTGGATGAACCTAACATATAAAATTGGGGTTGTTCAAAAATAACCCTTATTATAATGAAAATTATTTAATAATATTGATTATTAACTACCATATATTAATTATATAGAGAGGAGAATATATAATCTGATCATAATGACTTGTGATGATACCTTAGAAAACCATTATTGAGTGATTTCACAATGTATCATCCTTAATAGTTAACTTCTCATCTCATTTCTCTTAGTTTTTTAGGTTTTTTCGTTGTCAATTAGTAAATGGTTGTTTTTATCTACTACTTATAGATTTCCTTCTTACATTTTTATAGTATAAAATCATTATAATCCACTATTTTTATAAACTCATTGTTTTGGACACATTATCCTGCTCCAACGTCTATAAACCAAAGGATCCAGTTATGTCCAACAATTTTTAACATTATATAATCCAGTTTCATATTCAATACTAATCATAATTATAAGATCCACTCTATAAAAGCCTCCTCTAATAAACTAGTAATATGTTATAAATTAATATCTTTGAATGAATATATAACTCGGTTGGCTATATCAACATATACCAAAATATGCATTTCAAAATTTATTTTTTTATAAATTCCTGACAATTTATTTCTTCTTAGACTCTTCTAGGGTATTGTTTAGTGAACCATATAAAATTTTAATGGTAATTTTGGGATGAATCCCCACATAGAGAGGAGTGATGTGTTTTTTGGTTGGATTGGATTAGGTTGGATACATAGATGTGAAATGGTTAGGTGAAAGTCTTAGTAAGGCATTTGGTGGTTGTATGAGTATGTTATCCATTTTCTATTATTTTGGTCTCATAGGTATATTATTTTTTGATTATGGTAATGGTTATTTATCATTGTATTTGTTTTTAACAGTCTTATTTTGAGTCATTTATGGAGGGATAGGTATATGGATGGGTAATGGATTGAGATGGATTTGTAGGGGGTTTTAAAGGGTTGTTTTCATGATTTGGAAAAGCTCTTATGTTTAGATTGGTATGTTGAATTTTAAAAAAATGGCATGGGAAAAATTGTTGTGAGTTGGTTGAAATAGGTATGAGGAGGTGCGAAATATAAGTAGAAGAATATCCAAAAGTGTAACTTTTTCTTGAAGGTTACTAGAAGAATATCAAAAATCATAGAAAATCAATTTAGGGGGAACTGAGAGATGGGAAGAGGGATACTAATCGAGAAATATATGTTTTTGTGTTTATAGTTAAATGAATTTTAATACATATTTCATGACCCAATTAATTTCATCATGAGGCCATTAGTACTAAAACTATTGTATTTTTCAAAATAATTCCTCTATAGATCAAACAATTTGGGGGATGACACCACAGAACAACCATGTCAGTTTATCCCAATGATATTTATTACAGCTAAAAAACATGACACGATGACCACCCTATATAAATTAATTCTTCTTTTTTCTATCTTAAAGAATTATATAAAGAAAATTTACTTCCCATATTCTCCTAATTTTTCACTCAATATAAGTATATTTCGGGGTTGGGTTACAGAGTACACCCATCCTATTATGGTAAGGCTATTTTCTATATAAGAAATTTACATTTTTATAGTGTAAACAATTATTGTTTGTCATAGGTCTAGAATGATAACTATAGAGATTAGTGTTTTATGACATGATATAGCATGTTGCACCAGAAAATTGGTTCCTTTTATCTGTTGTTTATTACTCCTCTCAAATTTTATGTTGTCTCAATTATAACATCAGTAAAGAAGTTGGGGAGAATTCCCTAATTTCTCTATACTAATTTATCATAATAATTTATAACCAATATAATGTATAATTATAAGACTAAAAAAGAAAACATTCCAAGGTTTCTCCACACCAAGCACTTTAATTAATGTCAATATCTAGATGTAAATTTGTATTTTTAATAAAATTTGAGAGATAGATTAAAATAATTATGGAAATTATACATGTATATATTCATCATTTTTTATTGAACATTAATGAAGGTTAATGCCCACATTAGATCTAAATGGATCCATGTGAAAAAGTAATTCATACTATGATGGTTCATAACCAATGTGACTATCGTTTTCTTGGAAAAAATCTCAAACAATATTTAAAAAAAATTATTTCATCTCCTGGTATGAATTTTCAATGATTGATTCATAAATAAGTCATCTTATTGATTTTCAATTTATTGGACTTTTAATTCTTATATGCATATCTTCAATCTCTTATAATTTATCCAAATATATTAGTATCTTTTAATCATTGTGTATTTACATAGCCTCTCTCTTCGTTGCCCTATATTATCGATGCTTGAGATCCACCCGTTAATGGTATAGCTTCTCATCAATGAGCCTAAATTGGGTTATAATTGTCCTCATTTTAAAATATATCATTTATTACTATAAAATATTATTTGGATTTTTTATATAATCATTCCAAATTTATCATTATGTTTTATAAAAAATCATTATAATTACTCAGTTAGATGGTTCTATATTCCAAAAGGGTTTTGGGTGGGGAGGGGAGATCATATTGTATCAGACTCTTTATTTTTCAAGAGTACAAAAAAATATTGGAATGAATGTGATCCCCATGAAATTATGAGTAACCTAGACATACCAACAACATAACAGAATTTATTTATTAATAATTTCATCACTAAAATGGATATATTTTCCATTTGGCCTCATTTTATACCCATTTACTGATGTAACTAACCTACATAAATATTTTTTGTGTTCTCATGGAGCTTGGGAAGGCCCCTATTAAATACGTTATACATACCTCAAACACCTCAACTTTGGGAATTGGGTTTTTTGGAATCTCATTTATTTTCCCAATGTTATCAATTTATTGGCATCAATAATTTCACCATATGAACTCCATTGAATCATTTTGGATTAAAATAAAATAAAAAAAAGTGTATTATCATGGAAATTATTCTACCATGTCAATTTTGTCATCTATTTGGTGATGAATAGAAAAATTCTTATATTATATTCCCAGTGGATTTGGTAACACATAACAAAATTAATCACTAACTACATTTCATGAATAATAATTGATTATCTCAAAAATAATGTTCTTAATTATCTATAATGATTATTCATTACTGATATGAAAAACAATGATTTATGGTCTTGTTTTTTGAATAATATACAATATTGCAAAACCATGGAAGTGATTGTAAATCAGTAAAGAAAATATTCTCATCCATTAACTCATCGTCAATTACTATCTCCTATTAATCTTATATTTTATTCAATGTAATCTCAAAAAATGGTCATCCACAAAAATATCTTGTCAATTTTTTCTATATTAATCCTATAGAACTCTTTTCATAAGAAGATACACCAAATCAGGCATGGATTATAAATATTTTTTAGAAAATAACTCAAGGGGTGTGATAAATATAGATAATCACGTCAATGATTACTAAATATAGATTGAAATTATTAAATGAAAAACCCATTATTATAAGTTTTTTTCTTAGTGATAGTTTAATTTGTTTCAGACTTATTAGGGAAATGGGTGTCATAATAGATAAGTTGAAAACTATGATCTACATACTATAATAGAGTATCTACTATAATGGAATCACATAGATCTCACATTATAAAGTTTATTTTCAACCAATATAGATATATCGTGATTGGTTTGGTCAAAAAAATATTTTGTAAAGAAATAAAAATCTTAACTACATGATGAATCAAATATACAGAAAACATAATTTGACAAAATATGGTTGAGTGTACTATATATCTTGAAATTTTCTTTTATAATGTTGTGTAAAATCCATCATGACCAAGAAATATTTAAATCCTCTTCAATGTATTGTAATAATGGAGATCATATATGATTTTTATCATTAATATATCAACCAGTATTCCTTATTTAGATATTCTATTCACTAGAATGACACCGCCTTGACCTATGAAGATGAACATTTCCCAAATGAGAACCTATATTTTTTCTTTATATATTTTATGTACCAAATCATCATTGTATAAAAATACTTCAATGTATATTCATTATATTGAGAAACCATCGACGAAAATCTAACAGTTATATTTTTGTGAAAATATTAGGATAAATTCCCTTGATAATGGAATGAAACTATGTGAGTAATCCAATATTTTTCTCAATGAGATATGTCTCATTTGTAGTTATTTTATCAGTTTTAAACATTCTTCTAACTGTATGTTTTTTTGTGAAGAAGATGATATTATTCCATTTTATGATAGAAAAACACAAGGTAGGTGATTTTTTCCATTTACTTATAACATATATGATTTTTTATTCTGATTAATTTATTAATTACGCATAAATAATCATTGTTAAAAAGTTCATTTCACCCAAGAATAAGTACCATAATGATTTCTCAATGGATTAAACTAAAGGATTAGTATTTTTATGATTGGGGAAATTAATTATGGATTAAAATCTATTTTCAATTATTTTCTCCATTTCATGATTGCAGCTTCTTCCTCACCCTCTATTTATAAATTCTCCTCCTTAGTTTACAATATATCATACATTAGTTGTATTATATTACCTCTTTTAATATTTTATATACTCATGAGGTATGGGTTTTCTTTAGTATAAAATATTATATAGAAATACAATGATTTAATTCCATGATTAATAATTTTAATAAGATTAAATATGATTTATTCATCACTAACTCAAAAAATTATTCATCAATGCTTGACATTTATAAATAATTTTCCATCTAAATGAATTGTATTACAAGTATTATGGGAATATATCATTATTATTCTATCATGAGGATAAACAATATTTGGGAAATACCAATTATTCCACCATGACCAGACATATTCAAAAATAATTAGGTGTACGTCATAGATATACTAATATTTTTGATTGAAAATAATATAATATTTTGATTATCCAATCTCATATTTGAAAACAAACATAGGGGAAAAATTCACCTAATTCCATAGTCACAATGTTTATTCATAAATGTGGATAAACTAATATTGAATAAGATAGAAAATATTCAATGATCTATCATCTTTGGAGGTTTATTATTTTTTAATTCTATTGAACACTCTATTAATAGATAAATAACACCACAAACATCTAGATTTATATTTTATATTGTAATTCCATTTAAATAGTGTCACAATACAACATGTATGAAATATATTAATTAATATATATATCTATATAAAGTTTTAAGAAACCATATAAAACATCTCATATTGCATTTCAAAAATTCATTTCCATATCCTCACTAGAATGGAAAGATGGGGTCTATATGTTTATATCTTCTTCTTTTTTCATCTCCTTACAAACATATTTTAAATATTTTCCCATCTTATAAATATTTTTTTATTATTTTATTTTATCTCATTATATTCTATATTTTTATATTCCACCATTAATTTTTTTATTCCATTTATTCAAATTTTTCATTCTATTTTTTTGATTTTCATACAAATCTAACCTGAAAAAGTTGCATAGCCTTCACCTTCACTCATCGCTTTCCTCCTTTATGCATTGTAGGGTATTGAGTAGTCACTATAATAATGTTTGAGATATTCTCCCCACTTAGTTCTAGTGTTTTAGGTAGAGGGATATTGATTCATTATAGAGTACTATTGTCTTATAATTTACTGATAATAACTTTGGATGAGGTAAATTAACATTCAATTATGTGATTTTTTAAGATATTGGAAGTTTGTTTTGGACACAATTTTTTTGGAGTATAGATTTTTTATTGTTGTGGGGGTGGTAATAGTTAGAATAACATCGTGGGTTGTTGGTAATGTGAATATTTTGGTATACCATTATTTTATTTTAAAATTAAGACACATTTCTATTAGTTATATAATGGATTTAGTTATGGATTATGTTGAATTCACCTCTATTAGTTGTGGGTATTTTGGAATCGATTGGGGTATTGATTATAACAAACATTGTTTCAATAAATAGGTTTATTATCCATTAAACCCTACTAAATCCTTGGAATGTGTGGGGTCAAATTCATATCTCACAATATTTTAAAATGGGTTTGAGGGTTAGTGGTTTTGAATACTATGATTGAGTATATGCCACTATAAATTATATTATATTTAATTAATTTATCAATGATTTTAATTGGGTATTCCAAAATGTAATCTCATCAAATTAAAGTATTTCTCTCCTCAGTAGACTACAATAATCTTTCCATAATTTATCATTATGAGGACTCTGATAGAGAATGTCTTTTATAGCATAAATGTTTTCCTAATTAATCCTTTACTTGATAGGTCATCGATCACGAATCAAGTCATAGGATGAAAAAAAATAATTGATTCATTTATAGGAAAACATAAATTATCAAATATTACAACTTCCTCCCGAAATCATTGATTTTATCCCATGTTTCAAATAATGATTTCCCATCGACTTGTGAAATGATTGAGATTTCATTGATGAACTTCTATATCCTCCATAGTGGAATGTATTTGTCTAATAATAATTTTTATAGGTTATACTATGTTTTCTTATAACCATAGTGTTGTCACTTTAAAAAATATTTTTCTAAGACATAGAGAAAGAATTGAATACAGTCAATAATAAAATGATTTTATGTTACTCAATTATTGTTGAATATGTCACAAATTACACTGAGGATAGTCTAATATCTTTTTAGATCTTCAATTTTCATGCCACTAAATCATCCCATGTTTTTTTGTATTAGTCATAGTTTAGTGTTAAAATTGTTTACCTATGTCAAAATATTAACACATTTAAAATAAAAAACCAACAATAATTGATAAATCATAGTCCATTGTGGCCCTAGCATCGGGAATTTGTGGTGCTTCATTATGTTGGTTTTCATTGTAAAATTTTCATTAGGGTAAATTGGGTGTAGTTTGTAGAAATATGTCTTAGATGGTAAATCATCTTTATGGACATAAGAAACTCTTATTAATAGGGTTAAATAGATACTGACCTATTTCATTCATCAATTGGGTTTAATAAATTAGTTTCATGAATTTGTTATGTTTAACCATTTCGTATGGTAAAATGTATTTATTATAATTGTGGAAATAAAAATCTTTTGGTAAAATAGTAAGATAAAACTAAATTCATTATGTTCAATAATTAAATTAAATGATAAATACAATATATTGTTAATTGATTTAGTTTATAAACTAGATTTTATTTCTATTCTCATTAATCCATTTTAAAAAATAACTACTAATAAATACTATTTGAATTATCAACTCAATGTTATTTCTATTTGAAATGAATATTAATTAAAAGAATTTATAGATAATTTAAAAATCTATAGTTATACACATATTCCCTTACAACCTTTGTGAATTTCCACACATGTTTGAGGGAAGATCAAAATTATTTTACTGGAATATATTTACTGGGGTGAATATAGTAAATTAATGATGATGCACAAGGATATATAAGCATGTATTCCCTTAAATAATAATCATCCTTAAGTGGTGAAATTTGTGTAATAGAAGTGAGCTAGATAGGGGGTGTTTCTGCAAGTTATGAAGCTACAGAAGATGGTTTATGATTTTCTGTAAAACAGTTAATGGAATTTAAATTGGAAATATATTCAAACATTTTTTTTAATTTATTTATGTATCAAAAAAAATTTAAATTTTTTTCATTTCATGATTATTTTTATTTAAAATAATTAATTATATTTCATGATTTTATTTATTTTCAAGCATCTATATAAGAAGGTTGTTTATTTCAGAACTATATATCAACAAGATATATTTTCTTTTTTGTGTGAAATTTTAATATTTTCAAATGATTCAAGTGGGGTCTTCATTTTAGATGATATGTAAATTTGTTTTAGTAGTTTAGGAATATGTATTTTGTATTTATATAAATAATTTTCAATTATATATTTATAATAGAAAAGGTAAATTTTGTTAAATATTCAAAAATATTTCTAGATATATTATTTTCATATGTATAATTGTTATTAATCCATAGATATTGATAAAAGGTATTTCAATTGACATTTTATAATGGTAATGAGGTCATTTTGAGTTTATAAGTATTTTATTCCACAACAATTCATGAGATTTATTTTGTTGAATTATTTTATAAAAAGAACCTTCATTGGTCTCTAATATATATAAATTGCATGTTATTCGGTTTCCAAAATTATTTTATAATAATAATAATGAATATATATATATATATAAATATATATACATATTTGAATGTTAAAAATCATGTCTTCCCACATTTTTTCTTTTAAATTTTTTTTTCATCATTATGCCACTTTATGTTCAAGCGAAGTTGTCAATGTTTTCAAAATTTATGTTTAATTTAAAAAAATATTATTTTTGAATAATCATATGTATATATATACCTCAATATATTATATCTTATGAAACATTTTTTAAAAACATATTTACATATGTCTATATATGTGCATTATTTTATTGTGAAAGATAATTTTAATCTAAGATTAATAGATACGATTATATATTAATGTATTTATATGTGTATAAATTTATGTAAAACTATTTATTTCATATATGTATGTAAATAAAAGAATATATATAATATATATATATATATATATATATATGCATCTTGTTTCTAACCAACACATAGATCTGTGAGATATAATCTTGATTCATTCTAATATAATTGTACACAAATGTATCTATATGTGTATCTTTTTCTATAAAACTATTATATATATATATGATTCTATATTTACAAATTTCAGTACATGAAAAACTAAATTTTTCATGGAATATGTATAACCACATAATTTACATTTTTAGGAAATTAATATTGAAGCGCGTGATTATTTTAGAAACGTCAATGTCTTTATGATATTAAATACAAGTTGTAATATTTTTAATTAAAAATAATCACACTTGGATTTTATATAATGGAATGCATATAATGGGGAGTGAGCCCAATCCCTTTTAGGTATTTTATCCAATCATCTCATTGGTGTTCCCGGAATTATATTACACTCTAATTCATTGGGTAATGATGAAATTTCATGCGATGTCATGTATGGTGTGTGAGTCGTGTATCCCACAAACTCTACGGGGTTAGTGAGTGAACCTAATCCATCTTGGGACTGCGTCCATCTTGTTATGATTTCTCTGGGGTGAATTGTGACTTCATGTTATGAAACAAGTTTCTTTTGAGAACTATTTATGAATGTTTTTGAGTGATCTAAATAAATTTCTATTATTTCATAAATGAAGGAAATGTATTTTTTTCAAATGTTAAATATTTTGAAAAATATGTAGATATATATATATATTTATTTTCAAATGAACTGATAATTTTATAAATTTGTAATTCTCAAGAATTAAATTTTTTTTAATTTTAGTGTTGATATGAAAAAATCTTGATATTTTCCACATGTTTTAAGACCCCTTACTGGGATTTTTTTTCTCACCATATGCTTTTCAAAACCACGACTCATAGGGAAAACAGACACGTAAATGTGAGTACCTGGTCAAGGATACATTATTGTGTTTAACCATTATTATACATATGAATAGTTTTGTTTTACATTCTATTTCTTAGATTAGTAATTTGAATTAACCAATATATCCAAACATTCTAAAACTCTAATCTTTTACGGTCATGAATTGGTAAATAATAAATGAATTATAAAAAATGGGAGTGGCCATAGGTCATAATAATTTTTCTCAGATATGTGGTTTAGAAAACATTAGAGGTAATGATATGGAGAACCCCTTTGAACATTTAGAGTCCTTCTATAAATTTTATAGGATTTTACAAGAAGGTAAATCAAGCGATCTTAGTTTTTTTAATTCTGAATAGTGAAATACAAAATTTCTATAGGTAGGGTAATGGAATTTTGAAGATGAATTTATATTAATTCGGAAGAATGTGAAATGACCAATATAAATAAGTTATTTGTTTTAAAAAAATCAAATAAAATATTTGTAATATGTTATGATGAAATATGACAATTTAAATAATAGTAATGAAAATATTTTTATTATCATTTAAAATAATAATTATAATAATTCTGTAATGATAAGTGATAATTTAATAAATTGTTTTATCAATTATACTTTCATTTATAATATTTTATAATGTTTTACATAAATTATTATAATATTTGATTTTAAATTATAAAGAAATGATGTTGTATAGTTTCAATAAATATTTTAACAGAAATATTTTTAATTTATTATTTTTGTAAAAACATATGTTTTATCAGAATAAATAAAAATGTTATTTGAAAGGTAATACAATACTGAAAATATTATGAATAATCATGTTGAATTATATATTAAATTGATAACTCAAATATGTTATAATAAAACATTTTTAAAACTAAAATAATTGTCAATAAACAATATTTCATAACATATAATTTAAAAAAAATAAGATTTTTGTAATTTTTTATCCATGAAATAATATGTTGTTTTAATAAATAAATTATAATAATTTAAATTTAACAAAAAAATGATGGTACTTAAATTCAATAATTATTTATATAAAAAAATCTAACAATATATATTTTAAATATTATAAATTTATTAGTTTTTATTAATTTTGAGTATAAACATATTTATATGAAATTATGAATTAAATTTAATATGATAAATATAAAAAATTATTAAAATTAATAAAATATTATATGAACTAATGATAACAATATTAATAATAATAATAAAGAGATAAATTTTTTTGAAAAAAATGGGTTATGATTTGAAATAAAATTATAAAACAAAAAGATAAAAATAGAGAGATAACAAGATAACATGGGTGGGGGAGGAGTCAATTGAGAAAAGAAATCAGGTACGGGGAAAAAGGGTTCATTCTTCATGTTCATTTGAAGGATAGGGATTGATCCAAGCACGATGGAGGTCACGTAGCCATGTGGGGTTTTGACCTAGGGAGGCCAAATGATTGGGAGGAGTCTGAGCGATCTTCGAACATCAATGAGGGCTCTTGAAGGTTGAGTGTTTTCATAAGGTATTCTACTATGAGATAGGGTTTCATTTTTTTGTGAGTTCTAATTGAATGATATTTCGATCTATATCAACCTAACCATGGTTGGGGTTTTTTATTTTCTAGACGTCGAATATTTATGTAGACCCATTTCATGAATCCTTTTGGCATAGGATGACATGTGTGTCCTTTCTTCCTCAATCGTATTCAACTATGCCCTATTGATCATGTTTTTTTTGGATATCAATTACTAGTATTATAGATATATGAAATGAATTAAATTAATTTCATATTTTATATGGTTATTGACTCTGATTTTTTTTTGGTTGTAATCCAAATTTCAATCACCCTTTAATTTCTTATTTGCACCGTTTTGGACTATTGGTTTTGAAAAAGTACATATAGATATATATATATATAAATATATTTTCCATTTTGTTTCTATTTATTTCCCCCTCCATTCAGCTTATATAGGAATAAAATATAATATTACTATAGAAATGCATATTTTATGGATTCAAATTATGTATGAACTGGATATATAATAACCTATTCACTTTTCTAAGAAACATCCCTATGTATTTATCCCAATGTAAGAGAATTGATTTAGATAGGGGGAGTAGTTTTAAGTTATAACTTAGTAGAATATGGTTTTTTTATTTTTTGTAAATCAAGTCAGGGAAATTATTTTTACAATATATATAAACATTTGTTTTTTTGTTAATTTCAAAATCAAACATGTTTTCAATTTTAAATTTTTTGGATTTCATGTTTATATTTATGTAAGTGAATTACTTATTTTCTGCATTTATTTATTTTCAATATTTTAAATATGAAGGTGAATTTTTTTAAAACTATTGATGTGAAAGAGAATTTTTATTTTCATTAGGAATGTAACATATGGGAAAATGATTAAACATGGATTTACTCTATAGATTTTATGTCAATTTGTTTTAGTGGTCTACTAATAATTTTTTTATCTATATAAATAAATTTGAATTAAATATTTATTCTTGAAACGGGAAATTTGGATAAATATTTCAATCAATTTATGAGTTTAAGATTTTTATATGAAAATTTTTCCTTAGTCCATTGATATTGTCTTATGGTATTTTAATTATTTTTTTATTGTTAAGGGTGGTCATTTTGAGATTGTGAAACTGTTCTTCCAAAACAAATCATGAAATTTATTTTCATTAAATTATATTTTAAAATTTAATTTGTCTCATATGTATATACATGGGATGTTATTTTATTTTAGAAATTATTTTTTAATAATAATATTACAAATGTATACATATATATACCTATTTTCATGTTAAATATAATTTTCACCCATGGTTTTCTCATCATAAAATTATTTTCTTAATTTTACCACATCATGTTCTAGTGAAGATATGGAATTTTTCAAAATTTATGCTTAAGTTAAAATTTATTTTTATTCAAACAATTATATGTGTATATAAATTAAGAAATATATCGTTTAATATAAAACATTTTTTAACCATATATATATATATATATATATATATATATATATATCTACATACATATTATTTTAGGGTGAAACCTAATTATAATCTAACATCAATATATACATATATATATATATATATTTAGTGATATATTTATCAATTTTTGTAATATTTTTTCTTCAAATATGTATGTAACTAAATTCATTTATATATATATATATATATTTCATTATTAATACTTATATATGTGTGTGTGGATACTGATTCATTGTTTATTACAATATATATATATAAACATGACTATATATATTAATGAATCTTTTTATATAAAACTATTATATACGTATATATATATTAATGTATATTTACACATTTTATTTAATGTGATGATTCTTTTTTCATGAAAAATGTATAACCAAGTAATTCAATTTTTCATGAAATGAATATCAAAGCACATGATCATTAATGAAATGTTGTGGTCCTTACAATATACAATACAATGTGTAATGTTTTTAATTCTAAATTATCACACATAGATATTATTTGAATTAAGGAATGGATTGGGGAGTGAACACAAACCATTATGGTAATTTTTTATAATCATGTGATGGGTACACCAAGAATTATATATCACCCCAATACATTGGGTAATGCTGAAATATCTTGTGATGTCTTGTTTGGTGTGTGAAAGGTGTATCTGAATCACACTATGGGTTTAAAGAGTGTTCCTAATCCATCACGTGATTATGTACAATATGTTATGTTGACTTGGGAGTGAATTATGACTTCATGTTATGATCCAAATTGTCTTTGAGAACAATTTATGAATGTTTATGAGTTATCAAGATAAATTTTTATTATTTCATAAATGAATTTATTTTTTAAATGTCTACATCTGATTAATATTATTTAGAAAGTTATATTATTATTTTAAAAATTAATCATGATTTTATAAATTAGAAATTCTCAATTTGTATGTCATGTTTTTCATTTTCAGTTGAATTTATAAAAATAGATTGGTTTAAACATGTTTCCAAAACCCTTACCAACCATTGTGTCACATACCCTTTTTTAAATCCTCTTTTCATATGTGATAATAACACATATAAGTGAGTGAGTGGTTGAATCCCCTTTATGGTGTTTAACCACTTTAAACACCAGAATTGTTTTATTTTCCATTAATTTTTCGAGAGTTATAATTATAAATATTCAATGTATCTGGACACTCTAATACCAATACTACAAAGAAGGACTTTATTACCACTGCTATAGTGATTTAACATTGTGAAAAAAGCATTCGTAATTGGGGCAATAAAGGGGGTCACTTTTAAAGTTCTTAGAAAAGTATTGATAAAGTCCCCTTTTATAAGTGCTAAAACAAAGCACTGATAATATTTTTCTTTCAACAGCACTGTAAAAAAGTTCTAATAAAAGGGTATTTTATCAGTGATTTTTTATTATAGTTAATGACCTATTTTATCAGCCCTTTTTTAGCACTGATAAAAGTTAAAAAAACCATAAAAATTTTAAACATTATTTTTGAAATTTGAGGAGGGGCATCAATAGCACAACACCCCCCATCCGAGCCTACACGCCCTAGCCACCTCACCCTACTTTAACAAGATCCCCACCTCCCGTAAATAGAACTATGAATTATTTCAACCCATGTGAGTGACTGGACTACCCCGAGATTCGAAATCAGGACCTGTTGTATGCGCACCTAAGCCTTTACAACTCCACCATATTTCTTTGATCATAATTTATTTATTTATCGATTTATTTATATATATATATAGTTATATTTATTCTTATTTTAATATAAATATATATACTGACATATATATATATATATTAATATGAATATATCCATATATATATCCGTATATTTACAGATATAGTTATATTTATATGTTAAAATATTTATTCATATATTTATATATATTTATAAGATTTGTTATATATATATTCATAAAATATGAATTTTTATGTGTGTTTTGAAATAAATGAACATATATATAAAACACACACAGAAAAATTTTATATGTTTATTTGTAAGTATAATTATATATATTTAAATATATTTAGAAATATTATATATTAATATGTATATACATATGTATAGAATATATAGACAATATATATCAGCATGACATTACAGATACACACAAATATATATACACACACACACAAACACATCATATTTGTATATAAATATTAATTTAATCTTATTTTAAATAAAATGGATATGAATTTTTTTATACAAGACTTATATATTGAGATATATACTTTATATGTAAATATGATTAATTATTTAAAAATGAAATAAAATTTTTATGGGTGAATATATATGAAATATATATATATTTTTATATAATTTATTATAAATATTATTAGATTGTTAAAATGATTAAAATTCAAAGCCATAATATCATTATAAATGTAACCCCTCGGAATAAATTCAGTCCCTAGTGAAAAACGTCAAAATGACTCCCTTAAATGAGTTTTAAATTCCATCCAATGTTTAAAACAATTGTGTATGTGGACTAAAAACTCATTTTTTTGTCCTTTGAGGGAAATTTTGGCCTCAAAACACATGAAAATTGCTTCCCTTTAGGCATAACACGTTGTTCGCATCACATGCTTCAATTTGATATGTTGTAGAGCTCAAACTGACACTTGAATCAAAAGTTCTGTCCCTTTGATGTTTGAGTATCATTTTCAACTTATTTTCAATTTTTTTTTGTTTATTATATTTTTTGTATTTAAATTTTTAATAAATGAAACTCATTCAATGATAATTAGAACATTATTAATTAATAATATTTTTTAAAATATTTAAAAGCCATTTTCACTAAATTTCTTATATATTAAATGTAATAGTCTATTTACACTAATATAAAAAATATTTATGAAATATATTATATCTATATATTAATATAAATATATTATATATCAATATATTATTTTCATGAAAAAATATTATCATTTTAAATAAAAAACATTATTAGCGCTATGAAAAAGTGTTGATAATTCCCCCTATCAGCCCTACTAAAAAAGAAATAATAAATGGGTCCCCTTTAACAACTCTAAAAAAATCAAAGATAAAGGGGTGACATTATCACCTCTAAAAAACACTGATAAATGGTCACTTTTAACAGTGTTTTTTTAGCACTGTAAAAAGTTCCCTTTATCAGTGCTGTTAAAGGTACCCCCATTATTAGTGTTTTTTTAGCACTGATAAACTGGGGCACTGCAGAAACCCAGTATTGTGGAAGTGAACTATAATACTTTGGGATCTTAGGTTGTTAAATAATAAATGAACTACAATTTTTAAAAAATTTAATAGTTTTTGGGTCATCATAGGTTCACCGTAGGGTTCGGAGATATGTGATGTTAGTGTCCAGGTTTGTTGGACCTTTTGTGTTTGTGGAGAGAATTGATCAGGTGGCATATTGATTTTCTCTTCTATTGTGGTGTAGTGAAATTCATCATATTTTCTATATTTCACAAATTTGGAAGTATCACCCCAAGCCTTCTAATGTGAACGATGTTTATTATTTTGAGTTTTTGATAGATGCATCATTTGAGAATCATAGGATACCTGTTATTGTTATTAGTGAGAAATTATTGCGGGGAAGTATCATGATGATAAATCAAGTATTTTGGAAATAATCATGAGTTTAGGTGGAAATGTGTGAGAGATAAGTACATAAGTTGGCTCATTGGCCTGATATTGTTACCTCAGAATCATAGAGATTCTTGGGAGTATAAGTTGTAGATGTGATGTTATAAGGTTGGTAGATTGTAAGATATGAATATTTTTTTATATTCCTTGTGCTCATTTTCAAGTACTCTTTTAACCACATATTGGTATATATTTTGTGGGTTTTTCTTTATTTCATGTTGATTTTTTTAATTTTGGAAGAAAAAGGGGTATTGCAAGGTTAGAGCGTGGTTTTAGCAAATAGTGCACCTACACCAAGAAAACAATATAATCCAAAACAAAGGGGAATTTCATAGTTGGGTCATGGTTTTTCAAACTGCATATCCACTTCGTATAAATCATGCACCCCTTGGATGAGCCGCGTGGTTATAGAGAACGGTTTGAAAAACCATGCATCCCTACCCAGGAAACCATACCTATGGATTTTAATTACCCTAAAATTTATAAAAAATATTCTACCCCCGGTATTAACCTCAAATCAACCTGGTATGAACCTAAACCAATTCCTATAAATTTTGAATCTCCTGATAGTGTTCTATGGCTCCTTGGACCTCGTTCATACAGAATCAAATATCCAATTGAAGGATAATCTCTACTCAGGCATGTGATTTCTTCCCCATTAGGGTTCCTCTATCTTTAGTCTCACTTTCTTGATCAAGAGATATGATTTATACCCTGTTTGAAATGGTTTAGATTAATATTTTATTAGGTCATAATATATTATATCTTCATCTTAGAATTTGGTCTTAGATATTCTCTGACATTGTGATCTTGAATGTTTCTCATCGATTTGGGGTTTTCTGGTTTAGCGTATGTTCAAAAAAATCATGAGGTATCTGGTTTAAATATCAATTCACATAGTCTTGAATGATAATTTTTTGGATGTAATTTTGAAATTTAAATTGCAACATTTGGAAATTGAATCTCTAAATTTAATTATTTATTTAATTAATTAGTTAATTATTGGGTTTATGGAGTTTGTTCAATAATGTGATTATTGAATTACTTAGTGTTGTGATTAGGGAATTAGAGTTTAAAGAATTTATTTGTAATTATAATTAAATGGTTTTTTTGTCATAACCATTAATGATTAAAGGATATTATTAATAAATTTTGATAAATGGTTTAACAATTAAATTTTTCTATTATTCCACATGATTTAAATAAAGAACCATGATTATTTTGGAAAAAGTTAAATTGTGCACCACGATGATAATGTTTGATATGCAGGTTAATGATGATAAACATTGATGAATGTGATATTTATGAGATATGTGATATATTGTGATATATTTTATAATGAGTGTGTGATATATACCGATGCTCCCAATACCCATAAGTGATAATGATCCTGTGAAAATTATTGATGCTTCAGAAAACATTATGGGATAACAATGTAGTGTGTGATATTGATCGATTCTCTAAATATCTCTAGGGTGAAAGACATGATGTTCTAGGCCCAACACCTTTTAATTTTAGAGTAGTACCTGTTAGAAATTGTGTGAGAATTTGAATTTAATTATTAGTTAATGCTCGTGATATAATGAATTGTGATTCCCTATGTTATACGATTCAGAATCCATCACAGGCCGAAGTAGGTATTTATTTTTTGGGTGTCATCTTGATCATGGGTAATTATATAGTTAATTAAAGAAAAAGGAATTCTGAAATAGTTTTAACATTATTTAAAATACTTTATTCATTATAAAACTACATAAAGTGTTATGGATTGGATAATTATTAGACATTATTAGTTCTATCATAATGATTGTATCCACAACCAAATCGATTTGCCTAATCGATACCAAAATTGACATCATTTTTTTAGGAATTTATAAGGGGAATAGAACAATCTTATATGGATGAGTTGGGATGGGGCATGGATGTGGGAACCCAATATGATTTCGGGACTCACTTGGGAGTTTTCCGTTCCATTATTATTTCTCGTTCATATTTACATTTGACACATATTGAAATGACGTATCTACTATTTTAGTTAACGTCAGTTATCATTGTTTTCGGATTATCAAGTGATGTTCGTCGTTTTTGATAATTTCATTATTATAATATTTTTTATTACCATTTGACTATTATTTATTTATTTATCTTATTTTAATCTCATTGATAGTGTATAGTTTCCCCATGATTTATATTAGACCCTCTCTACTAATCGGAAGCCTACACAATATGGGGAGGCATGCATGAGGTCATGTAGCCAACTAGCACGTAGCACAGATGTGGGGTACCTAGGGTTGGGTAATACACTATTAGTCAAAAATAATATCAACATCTTCTATAATTAATTTTAATATGTTATTTCAAAAAACCAAAATACATATTTTTTTGATGAAAATATTTCATTAATGAATAAAATGACTTCATGAAAAATTAATCGATTATTTGCTAATAATTTATCATTACATTTATATTAAATATGAAAATTATATATATCTCATTAAGTAGCAAATCATATTCATATCCTCCAATTTAATATATAGTCTCTAATATTCATAATAAAATATAAATATTTCATGGTTCATTAAGGCTTAGTGTTGTGTAACTTGTATGCTATCAAACATAGTGTTTATTTAAAATCATAGTGTATTTCACTCTCTCCTACTTAATAAATTGCATCAACATAATTTTAAAATGTTTTCTCCTAATTAATAAATTCCATTCTTCCGAAATTATCTTTCATGGAAGATAATTATTAAAACTAAGTGTTACATATACCTCATCCTAATGAATCACCTACAAAATATCAATATTCACTATGATAAATAAATATATACACTTTAAATATATTAAAATTCTCCAAAATATCATGAATCATATTTATATATTAACCTAAAAGGTAATATATAGCATTTCTATTACTATATTTGCATATATAAACATAACAATGAATCACATTTCAACAATCTAGAATATTTATATTCCACAATATTTTAAATCCTAATGAATATAAAATAATATACTAACCCTAATGGTTTATTTGAACCTCAATTAATATTTCTTCCTAATTCCAAACAAAATATTAAAATTAATTGAAAATAACATCACATAAATCTTAAAAATTGGATTTTTGATGCTTTTGATTTTATTATTTACTATAAATTTATACACCCATGATGGTATCGATAACTTTTAAGTAAAACATATATTCACCTAAAAAATAACACAGTCTTTATTCATTAAATATGTTAAAAAACTATTGAATATATTCCATAAATCCCTAAATTCAATATCATAAAATATGACATAAATCAATATGTAATCAACTAAACATTTTTAAATTCAACAATACTTTCATACAAATATCAATAATCTCATTATTCAAACTAAACATATGTTTTTAAATTCTACTGTGGAATAAATCATAAATGCTCCAAGATCCTTATATCAAAAACATCATTGAAATAAAACTTCCATATCATAATTGTTGAATCATAATGTGTAAATACATTTATTCTTTCACATAATAGCTATTTCCTAGGTATATTATATAACCCTTGGATAAGGAAATTATCTCGGATAAACCTCATATTCCCTAAACATAATACATTGAAATATAAATGTTACCTTAGGATGATATTAAATTACCTCCATTGAAAATTTCATTTTTCCTCATAAATTACATGCTCTAAAACGTTCATTTACACATAGAAATCATCTTTTTGTTACATTGATACATTCACATGAGTTTCTTATTTAAACATTTTATACATAATGGAAATAGAATATTCTTTCCTTTATAATAACACCACTAGATATCATAGGGAACTCTATCTTTCTCCTCATTGTGGAGTCTAAGAGTTAGTTAATTTGATTTTTTTTACAATATATCATGGAAATATATTAGCAATAATCCCACGATTTCACATTATCGGTCGAATTTAATTTTGTTAAATATGAGGATAATCATTCAATTTTCGATCAATATTAACACAAGACCTCCATGTTCTATCCATTGTCTACAACCAAAAAGGAAATTATAAGAAATAATAGTGATAATGAGTATCCAGGTAAATACCATTATAGAATGTATATATCATTAAAAATAATTTTCAATCTATGACACCATATATTTAACCCAGGTTATCCATAATCATTTTCAATTTTTTTGATTTTATCATATAATTATACTCATACCTGTGGTTTTCAGTAATGTTTTCTCATCCTTGATTCCAAAAGATAAAAAAACCTTTCTCTGATACAAACATCATATACCTGTACATTAAATAAATGGTTATCACATCTTAATCGGTTAATTTGCATTAAATATCATAATGAACCATTACATAATTGTATAGAACTAGTGAATTTAGACACATAGGAACATAAAGAAGTAGTCGAAATTGATCTACATCATCTCCCACTATATTCTTCATAACTAAAAAACTTCTTAGAAACATCACACATAAAACTATATGCTTAATATGGTGAGAAGAAAACAAAAGAAAGGGTGACCTTAGATTCATAGCAATGAAAACAAATGTATATTTCAATGATCTCATGATCTGAAAACGATAATATGGTTTTAGGAAGATGATCATAAAATTATAAAATAATATCATATATTTTATAGATAATAATATTAAGTCATGGAATAAAATATGGGATTTCATAAGACATGAATCATAATGGAAGAAATAAAAATTCGGCAAGAGAGAATGACATATTCATAATACATTTTTGTATAGAATACACATAATCATAGAAAATAATTTCATTATTAGTATAATATCATTGAGAAGACTATCACAGTAGATTGGAATTTATTCTAAAACCATCGTAGAAGTTTTGGTTCAATCCAAAGACTATCATAGATGGCAAAGTCCCATATTTAATTGGTTTCACACCTCATTCTAGTCATGTTTATCTCATGGGATATAAATAATTACCCAGTGAATTGGAGGGAGATAGGGGTCTAAACCATTACATAATTGAAATCATAAATATGAGTTCCAGAAGATCATAAAACATTCAACATATCATAACCCCATAAAAGGAATGGGATTTAAAAAAATTCCCCATTTAATCATTGAATAACCCATAAAAAAATAAATAAACCCCTAAACATATTTTCACCATAAATATAAATCATTCAGATAAAGAATAATTTTCATATCATTGGATCATATACACTGTAATTTATAAGTGAAATAATGGGTTATTATCATTGATGATTATAAATACCATTAAAACATTATTAAATAATTCTTGGGGGAATTATCCTTTCCATTTCAAAATTACATATTTATAATATAGAAATGTTAAAAATATAATGGAAAGTTTTTCATTTTAAACTATCCTTGTAAACTAATACAGGAAACTTCAATGCATTGAGTGGTCATGATGGTGTGAAATTTTTATTCAGTCATGTAAATTATAAAACATTACCTTCCTACTTTTAAAAAGACAAAAAAAGTTCCTCATTTGAAAAATGAAAAAGACATTACTTTTGCAATAATTTTTTAAAAATGAAAACATGTATAAAATGACTTTAAAAGGTAAAACTATAATAATAAAAACATTATTCAAAACATATATATGCATGAAAATGTCTTTTTGGTCGCTGTGATAAATAAGGTGGAATTTTTTAAAGCATTATTTTAGAATATTGAGTACATAAAGAGGAAAAATGTAATAAATAATTTATTCTCCCAAAATAAATAGATGAGAATAAAATATATTATATTCTTTAAAGATATATAATACAATTGCAGCATCATAACATAAAAATAGCCAATCCCGATAAATAATTTAATTATAACATAAAATCCTTAATACTTCTGTAACTATTGAATCGTAAACCCCATGAAATAAAGAATCATATATTTATATTTATACACCCATAAATATATTATTAATATTCATAAATTACATTCATAGGTTTTATATACACCACCCAAAATAAACAATTGGAGAATATGGAATGTGTCCCGCATAAATAAAAACGAGATGAAAATCCCATACCCTATGTATGTCTCCCTTTTTGGGCATTGTAACATTCTATAAAACAAAAATATATTTATTATAAATACATTATAGAACTACAATAATATCTATAATTCAATATATTATTTAATTTTTACTTTTTAACACCCATTTGTTAACAAATCATTATTAAAATCATTGTTCTATGTGATATCTGCTTCATTTTTCATGTATGTTTTGGTATAGTAGTTCTGGTCCATTTTATTTGATCATGATTATACAAAATATATAATATTAATTAGAATATAAATATAATATATATTAATTTTATAATAATTTATATTCATCCATAAAACTAGATATATAAAAATTAATTAAATCGTTCATTGAGATGGTGGGTCATACGTACGTATGAATGATGGTTTCATTTCTCAATGGATTAAATAGGAGATAGGTAAATGAAAAATAATATTTACAGAATAACTATTCTATAATATATTTATAATATATAAAATAAATCCCTCCTCATTTACATCAATGTAAAACAGAAATGTAAATTGAATCACATTGCTTCATGGATGTGGTTGCCCACACGTACTCACTATCGATGTTATTATTTTCAAACATTTTGGTAGGTAAGATGTTATATATGATATAATAAATAATAATTTTAAAATACATAATAATAATAATATAAAAAACTTAAAAACATCATAATACCCATCTATAAAATTTGGTGATGAGAAATAAATTGCATCACTACGTGGAGACGGTATGTCATACGTATGCTAGAGAGAAACATTCTCTTCCCATTACATGGATAGATGGTGGATAAATATTGTTTCATAATTTTAAATAAATTTTAATTATATTAAGGATAATGGATTTATTATTTTTTGAAAAAACATTAATATTTATTGTAAATAAAAAATAATTAAAAATAAAGTGATATATTATCGAAATTGACTCTTTTTGAAATAACTCCTTTATATCACGCCTTAAAGAACCAAGGGTTGGTCATTTTGGAATACCATAATAGATATACAGTGTATATGTAATTTTTTTTGGTATTTTTCAATGATATTTTCTAGATATACGGTAAAAAAATTCCTAATAAGTGATGGGAGGAGGTTGCCTTTTATAATTGAGGTGAGGGGGAGCTTTTGGAATTTCTAAAAATATTAAAGTATAAAAAAGTAATTATCAATCCCAATTGCAATAAATATTCCATGTATTATAATTTTATATATTATTATGTTTAAATAAAAACACTCAATAACATTTGTACTAGTTAATGTTTGGTTTTAATCCTTATCCTTTGGTTTAACCCACTAATTAACTTATATTAAAATTAATCATACTATCACATTTTTTTACATAAAATGGATTTTAATTTTACATGTAAAGTTAAATTTGGTTAATAAATGGCCAAGGATTCATATTTTATACAATATATTTTCCTAATTTTCATATTTAAATATTTTTTGAAATTTTTTTAATAAAATAATCTAATATAATTTTGATAAAATATCATTAATGTCAATTATGACAGTATTCAATTGATTAGATTTAAAATACATAAATAAAAAAATTAAATAGAATATAATAATTTAAAATAACACTAATATGTCATATTAGTCTTAAAGAATCATAGAACACTATAAATCACTAAAATTATTTTACTTTTTGAATACTTAAAATCGTTTATTTTATTTTTCCAATCATTGAATAAATACTAAGATAGAATTGTATAATAATTTAAGGTAATTTTATAATTTATGAAATTTATAAATAAATATATTATATGAAAATATTTTAAATAATCTAAAAATAAACAATTATCTTAATTCATTGATTTATTTTTCCCTTATGTGTACATATAAAAGATATTTAAAACTATGAGAGTGACATTTTGTAACATCAATTTCCTTAAATATTATATATTCCATATTATAAGAAAAGTGGCGATTAAACAAAAAACGTTAAAATATATGTTAATAAATTTAGAATATCCTCAATCCATTTATTATTATTATGAAAAATATAGCCTTATCACGTAGTTTTAACCATGATTTTCATGATTTACTTTTTACCATGGTGAGAATTTTTACCATGATTATGATTGATATTGACGAAAAATAAAAGGGAATTATTTTAAAAATAATAATATATAGAATATTAAATAAGGAATGAAGTTTATAAAATTCATTTTCGATGTATAGATGAAATTAATTTTAATGTAATCATGAAACATGCAAAGAAAACCCCTTTTTAGACAAATACATTTTTAATCATATCACTGGGTTTTTTCTAATCTCTTGACTAGAAAAAAATTTAAAAAATACTAATAAATTTATTTACTATATATAATATATATTTCATTAAAAAATTTACCAATAGTTAATTTTTTACATTATTATGAAAACAATTCATGACACTTGTAAAAACTGTTTATCAGAAAAATTCCTTTTATTTATAAATACTGTTTTTTCAAATTCATTCATAAAAATTATTCAAATAAATGTAATTTTACTATTTATAATTTAATAGAACTAATTTTACAAGTGAATCATTTAAAAAAATATATATAACATATTTCAAGATTGAAACGAAAATAATGTTTTCAATAAATATATATACATTTTACTGTTCATTTGAAAAGTCATACATTTTAGAAAATTCTAAAAAATTCATCCACATATAATTTTGACATAATGAATTCAAAAAAAATTATTTTAATAAAATATAATTTCTAAATTCTATAGAAATTATATTTTATATTTTCTCAAAAAGATAAATAAAAATCAATCTTTAAGAAAGTGTTTCTTTGTAGAATATAAATACTTTTCTAAATATTTAGTGATTATGTACTAAATATTTAAAAATAAATTTTAAACTTTTTATGGAAATTTTATATATTTCTTATATAATATAATATTTTTGATAAATTATAATTTAAAGGATAGGTTATCATAATCATATTTAAATATTAGTATTTCACAATTTTTTTAGGATTGGTGTTTCATATCATGTAAACTATTGAACATAGTGTTCATTAAAAATATTGGGGTGTGGCGATTCTCATATTTTAAAGGCATTAAAAACCCATTAGCTACATGAGACAAGATAGATGTTTGTTGAAGAGCCTTCATCCATCTTTTTTATATATGATTTTTCAAATCTCAAATGATATTTTATTCATTGATTCCATCACTACTTTTTCATTTCATTGAGATAGTGATCCTACATTACCTACCACATAATAGTTATATCAATATTTTTCTATAACAACACCACATTTGAATGAGATTTCAGCTCATTTTAAAAAATATAGTTCTTAATGTTTATGTACATTTAATTAATTTTATTAGAATTAGTATTCTATGATTTTAGATATATTTCCAAGGAAATTTCAAACATCTTGAAAAGTTTAAATCGTTATGTTCTTCACCTTATTTATATTAAACAATTTACCCCCCAATATTAAAATGTATTCCACAGTGGGACTCTTCTCATACCATATTTTGTATATTGTGTTCACTTCAGTAGGAATTAACAATCCCCTTTTGTAGATATTAAATAAATTAAGCACTATTTCGTTTTATTGTTTCTATTAATTTTTATGTATTATCTTTTAATTTTTGCGATGTTCCTCCACCAAATTATTAGTAAATTAAATACCATTTTCAATATGTAACATATGGATTTTTTACTGATTATCTTCTCTACTAATATCACATGATATTTAATACACTTAAACACGCTATATTTGATATATATATGTTTATAAACCATGTCATCCAACCATAATAATTAATAAATAAAGCGTAATAACATTATTCGTCCATGGACATGGGTGAAATTGGCCCCCACACATCCACCTTCATGAACTCAAGCTATCTCATTGAAATGTATTCCTTAATCTTGTAAGTATTTAAAATGATTTTCCATTTTTAAACTGAATCATATAATTAGTGGCCTCTTGAGAAATATTTGGATATTATGAACTCTTTAATTGTCAACCACATCTTACAAGAACTTTTGGATTAAGAGGACTTGAATTTTTTTTCCAAAACATTTTATATTCATCCTTTTATATAATGTTCATATCTTATTCCCCCTAATGTGTTAGAAATTTGACAGCTTAATTTTCTAAACCACTGTGAATTCCATCCCTTCACAAGATATTTTTCAAATACATACTAACGAATAAGATATGGATTAGAGATTTAATGTGATTAGTAAATAAAATTTCAATTCCTTAATGAAATTTATAGATAATATAAACACTCATCCTTTTAATCATGATTCCTCACAACTTAAGTGATGATGCGATAATGGTTGAGGGAATCTCAATCATTTTTTATTTTACTATTACAAGATGTGAGTGATCATTTTAAACGAATATTATAATAATTATAAGATAATGAAAAATAAAATTACCTACTTTAATTAATTATTAGAACAATAAATTTGACCTTATAGGTAGAAAAAGAGTACAATATGGTCCAATGATTTAGAAAAATTCACTGTAATGGCTAATAATTTAAATATAACTTTATATTACCTTATATTTCTCTATATTATTATACCCTGAAGTGAGAAATATTATTTTATAAATTATAAAGGTATTATATATCAACATTAAATCATAAAGTCATAGAATAATGGTCATATGTTATAAAATGATCTTCTACAGCACTCAAAATGGGTATCAATATTTAAATTCAATATGCTTGGATACATTTGTAATGACACTACATAATTTCTCTATTATATATCATTAGAATAAAACCACATTAAGACATTAAATTATTTGTATCCTCTTTCTTAATAATTATTTTTATTATAATCTTATGTTTTCCCCCCTTAGTGTCAAATGATACAACAACTCGTTCTCCTCTACTCATCCTATAATTTTTTACCTTCAACCCAAAATTAAAACTTGAGAATTAAAGTACTTCATGTTTTAGATATCGTTTTACTACTTCAATGATTGGCTACTACCTTGGTGTGAATCAATTCCTAGGATTATTTTATTGAATTTTTTATCTTCATCTTCTTTTTAAATGAAAATGTATTATAGAATACAATAATATAATAAAATCATAAGTCTTTATTAGGTAATCATATGTATCATTTTTTGTGTCATGTTGTTGAGTGAGGTCCCTTATTTTTTTGCAATATCATCAAAATCACATTCATCCACACCGTGACACCATTTTGTGGAATTATTTACTTCTACATTTACCATTTCGTCTTTTGTTCAACTAACTATATAATAAAAAACACTTTTAAAGTAATCGCTTTTTGGTTACACTAAAAAAATAATGGGAGGATCCAAAATATTCTTTATGATCTATCCTTCCATAAATAAATAAAATTAAAAACATGTATAGAATTATGTCCCATAATCAATAAGAATCATTATAAAAACATATGATTCATTCATAGTTATCAAATTTCCCCACAATTTATTATTTTTTATCCTTAAGTAAAATATTTTTACAAATATTCCAAATAAGTTCAATCCATTAACTATTGAAAATCATTAGATAACATGTCAATAAAATAAAATATTAGCTAAATTTTTTCAAATTATAATATACTCAACCTCCCTATGTAATCATACATACTTATTAAGATTATAGTACAATTATTATTCTTATACATAATTATTTTTCAACCTTTCCTTAGAAAACCATACTCATACAGTGATATACCTATTTAGAGAATTTCAAATTACACAATAAATAATAATTAAAAATTATAGTTAGTCTTATTATAAATTTCATGTATTCTATTTATAGGCTTGTATAATATCTCAAATCACTTTATTGAAATCTAACTAGATAAATAAAGTGGAAATTTTAAAAATGTTCTAATGCCTTTGAGGCTAGAGGTGTGTATTTCATTTTGTATTCATTAAAAAATACGTCTTAATAATTAGGGATAAATTATTAAATTAAAAATTATATTTTTTTTATTTAATCTCATTAAATATGGGACCTATATATCCTATTAATAGTCATTATCTCCAATCAATATCTACTTCCCTTAATGATTCCCATAATCAAAATTCAGCAATAATGAAACAATTATTCACCATATTTTTCTTTCCTTTTCCTTAGTTACAAAGAAAATTTCACCAGGTTCAAATATCACACCCATAAAACTACCTTCTTCTGATATCCTCATGTAACTAAATCTAATAGTTATAATTGTAACGCCCCGACCCCAGTTGCCCAGAGTCGGTGCATTACTACCTAACATTGGCATGATCACAAGAAAGATCAAATCTCGAAAGACCGATTGGTTTAGTAGCCTTGGAAACACTAGATATATTCATAAGTTTTACATTACATCATGAATTGAAAAACTACTACAACAACATAATGTATCTACAGTCCACACTATAATCCCCTCATAATATCCCTGCAGGTCATTCATAACTTACATCTTCACTTCCTGGGAAAAATAAAACATAGAAAAGGGGTGAGCTCAAATACCCAGTAAGGATAACAATATAGCGGAACATTCATAATAAGCATAAACATTTAAGGCAATGAATTACTAAAACAAAAGCCTTTTAAAATTGAACTTCAACATAGTATGGCAAAAATAAAAATGAAATAATGCCATTTACTTATTCACATGGATATTCTACTAATCGAATAATCACATGCAATATCAATAACCACTTTCATAATGATGGAATGCATAATGCCAGACTATCATAACCACATAGCCAAGGTCTCGTGCCAAGACTACAAATAAGATTTTGTCAAGGCCTTGTGCCAAGACACTAGTTTGTCTCATGAGACCTACCGATGCATCGAGGAGCTATAGCGGGCTCCACCCGTCACTTATTAAGTCCAATGCATTCCCATATGAAAAGGTTTAAACATAACATAAACATTCGTATTAAAACTAGCATACGAAATGTCAATACTTTAACAATAAACTATGAATGGTATAAAAATAGAACATCCACAGTCAAACATATCACAAAACCTTCAATACAATATAGAAGTTTTGTATCATAATAAATCAACTTCAAATAATCTTAAAATCCATCAAAGGATGTTGACATAGATGAAATCAAAATTCTTTTTAAAGAAGTATCTCCTTTTATTTTGAAATCATTTAAGATCCATATAAAATAAAACATTTTCTTTGAAAATATTCTTATAAGCTTGTATAGAAAGCTTCGACGATTTTATAACGGCGGAAAATAACCTCACCCGCCGTATAAGTTAAAAAAAACATTCTTACCTCAATTCTGTCGAAAAGGTTAAAAAGGACCTTGTTTTGAAAACGACAGAAAGATTCCTTTATAAACCTCTTATAAAAAGTCAAACAAGGGTATAAATGACTTTAACCCATATTCTTGTAAATAGTAAAAATGTTTTGAAATACATTTTGAAGAAACATGGATGTGGATGATAACGAGATCCCAATAGATTATTACGTATAAACAACCTCGGATAAAGAAGAGATTGTGAAATAACCCTTACCTTGTACTTTTCCTTGGTTGGGGTAGGTTAACCTCCTGTATAATGGTGAAATAGTTGTTATTAAATTATACAAGAATCATATATATTAATATGATATCATATATGATCTTTTAACATTGATTTGTTAATAATATCTTAGAATTATCGTCGTTTCGGGAGTTAACTTACTCATTTTCTTTTATATGTTTTGTTACATAAGACATGGTTGTTGTATCTTATTCATATCCAGAATGATATACAGTCCTTAAACATCATTTTTAAATCATCAAATGATAATTATACTTGAATGGATACGATGGAGAATGAATCTCATCGCGTTCGTGGAGACGGTAGTCCGTACGTACGCACGAGCGACAATATCATTCTATTGATATTAAAATAATATATAAATGGATGGTATATCATATATACAGAATCATTAACATGTTATATTTATTATTTACATGAGTTACACATCATTATTATACCCATCCAAATAATATTATATTGAATAACAATTACACCACGACGTGGAGACGGTAAGCCGTACGTACGCACGTATGGTGACATGTTATTCAAAGGGTGGATAGAATACTGAATATGGTTGTACCATATTTATAATAACATCACAGTATATGTATGATACTGGAGTTATTATTTTATAATGGTAAGAACAAAGAAAGAGGAAGTGGAAGAAGAAAGGAACTTAGAAAAGGGTGGTGAAATCATTACCTCTTCTTCGGGTTCTTCCTTTTGATTTGATCAAAAGGGCTCCTTAGGTTGGCTTTCTGATCCAAATAAGGCCTCTAGGTTGTATTTAGGGATGTTGGGAGAGTATTTGGGCAGAGTTTGGCCGAACCAAAAGGCTTTGAAGGTGTGAAGAAATGAGAAGGAGGAGTGCCCTTTTATAAGAGGGGTGAGGGGCACCTTTGGAAAAGTTAGAAATATTAATTTATAATAAATTCATATTCGGTTTCTAATGGCTCCAAAGCTTATTATTCAAAGGTTAAGGTGGGGATAAGTCTAAAACCACTCAACCAATAGAATTTAGACAGGTTTGGGTACTTATATTAACCTTATCTTTAAGTATTAACTCTAAGTTAATTAGTTTCACTTTTACAATGTCTCTTTGTATTTTTATATAATATGGTCAATAAACTTACTATATGCATCCAAGAGACCCCCAAGTGGTACATTAATGATGAACCTATCATGATATAAGTCCCCTGGCCGAACCTTAGATTTTTAGGAATTTAATATCAATTAATAATATAATATTTGTTTTAAGAACTCTTTTATGTCAATTTTGACACTATTCAATAGTTGATTTTTTTGAAACTCATAACAGATTGATTACATCGAACAAAGTCAATTATATCAATCCTAATATATCATATTATCCTAGAAAATTAGTTTAATTCATTAAAAGTTTCATATTATATTTATTTGGGTATTTATAATATCAATTATTTTAATTTTTCACTATTATAGTAATTACTGCATCATCATTGTGTCATATATAAAATAAAGTATTTAATGTCTAAAAATTATAAATAAAATATCATTATGTAGGAAATATTTTTATCTTTCTAATGAATATTTATAATCTAAAATCCAACTTATATAACCCTATGTAACAATTGTTTTTTTAAAAGATATATGCTTGTGTCATTTTTGTATTCATTTTGACTTAATTAAAATAAAGTGTCATTATCACTTACAAGTGGATCCATGGGGTCCCAAAATTGACACAAGGATGCCCATGGTCGACCATGTATCAACCAATAGGGTTAAGACACGTTTTAGGGTAATTTAGTATTATTATAATATTATTTTTTTAACCCTTATTTACCGGATTTACCCTTTAACCATGGTAAATAAAATATTTACCGCAGTAATTATTCAAAATGTGTAAAAATAAAAGTTACCTATTTACACAATTTGAACATCCTGATTCCAAATATGGAATCCATTTTCCTAAATTCAAAACACAGAAGTGACAGAAATTAATTTAAAATTAATTCCCGCTGTCAAAACAAAAAGCGTGTTTTTAAGAGATAATAACTATCAAAAGATTGACATTTGTTTATGTTCGGTTTAATTGTAAAATTATGTCCAATGATAAACATTAAATTGAATGGTAAAAATATATTCTAAATATACTTTAAAACCACTCAAATTCATAATTTATCACTATTAATTATTTTGATTAAAAAAGTTGTTTTTAATTAAAATTTAGAAATTTTCACTATTCATCAAAATATGAAAGTTATCCGAAATGTACCAAAATTTCACCCTAGGCTAATTTTGATATTCCGAATCCAAAAATGAAGTCCATTTTGAAATATAGAATATATATGATTTCAAAAAGTAGGTATTACTATTCATAACAGCTAGTTTGATTGGTTACGGTGTGTTAGAACTCGAAGTTGCGTACAACACACGCTACTGTTTTATTCAAAGGAAAGCGTACCGTGGAAGCTTGGGATGTTTCATTTTAAATTTTTTGATGTCTCCATTTAGTCAAAAAGTTTAAAATATTGTATTTAAAAAGGTTTCACTATCAAAAGTTGATAAAAGTGCAATACTGAAAATGAATCTGTTCTTACATTATGACTAAGAAATTCATAATATGGATTCTAAAATTATAAGGATTATATAAAGATTAAAATTTAGTTAATACTATTCATGACCTCTTTTAATGGCTTTTTTTGGTAATTCATGGTGCAATTGAACTCAGTGTTGCGTATAGTGCAAGTTATTGAATTATTTTGAAGAAATAACACACTATGAAATCTTGGGGTGTTACATTCTCCCCTCCTTCAATAAATTGCGTCCTCGCAATTTGAAATTGTTCTTCAAAAATAAAAGGATGAAAGTAGAAAATATATTTGTGGGAAAACCCACATCGGAAATTGGGTTACTAAAATTTAGTCTTAATATGAGGAAAAGAGAAATCAAAGGGTCACCACCAAATTATGATCTCGATTAGGAGAACATTGGTGGAAATTAGAGACATATAATCGGAGGAAAAACGTAAATATTTATAGGTAGTGATTGAGGTCATCAATCACAAACAAGTGTATAATTGAGGTCCTTAAATTCATCAATCTATGATGATTTGAAATACCATTGGTTCAACAAAACATAGGGTATTAGGATAACACATTTTTGACGTTTCAAAATATCTTAGTTGAAATCCCACATCGAAAAATGAATTAATGAGGCCTCTATTTAAAATAAAGAATGGAAAGTATGAAGATTACCGAAAATAACACATACTAGGGTTCCATGTAGGAAAATATGGATATGGAGGAGAAATCTAACCATCAATTATCTGATGGAGAGTGGTAGAGAAAATGGCTATGAACAGGCCAACAATCCCAAAGCCATAAATTAGTGATGATCTAAGGTACCATCTAGGACAACATTTTTGTTCTATGTTCCTTTTCTTAACGTTGTGGAATTTATTTATGAGATTGGCTAAGATCATAAGGAGGTATACATACTTTATAATTAGAGTTTTATCCATTAATAAATTTCTACCACAAACTCATCTTTCACTCTAAAACATAATAGAACGTAAAAAAAATTCTATTTACACTATTCGTATAGGGTTCCAAAATAATCGAATTTATAATTCATCTACAAGATCTTTTAATAAAAACTAAATTATTTAATCCAGGACATCTCGTGGGCCAGTGGTAGGTGATACACCCTTGTCGCCCTTCGGTTGCGGGTTCAAGTCTCACAGCTTTGCCGGACGCGACGGGTTGCCGCCCGACCTCCGGGTTGTCCTTTTATGGCAGTCCAAAATTAATATCAAACTTAGAATTTATTCAAAATACTTCTGTCCAAACTCACAGTCCAACATTTATAATGAAGGTAAACATAATGTAGATCCTTTTTACCCTGTAATAGAATATTAATACCTTCATCATGTATTATTTTAAAATACTGAAACATCCTGATTTACCATAATCCTTATTGATTACACTCATGCTCCCTTATTCCATATAGAATGCTGGATATACTTCATCAATCCAAAAATGTTTTAAACCCCACAATGATGGAATATACAAATCATTAATCAGCTTCAAGGTAGTCAAGAATATCCAATATAATTTATCCAAATCAATCATGTATTATTCTAAAATCAGTACTTCGGTATCAGAACCATATTATGGTTTATCTTTCTCTCAACCATATATTTTCCAAAAATTTAACCTTCTATTGAGTCACTTTTCTTTGTTCCACACAATCTCAAGTCCTTAATGAAATAGTACTGCAGTACAATCCTTATATACTCCATGATTATTGTAGCAAGTACATTGTTGATACAACACTCAATTGACATAATCAACATAAGAACTCTAATCATTACTCTTCATCTGTGGTAGTATCATAACTTGATTATTATCCAATAACATCATTTGCGGAATAGTCTGATGACTGGGACATAGGTTCGCGTAGTGTCCAAACTCCTTGCAAATGAAGCATTGTACATTTAAAACCATTTTCTTACCCTTACAGTCACGTACTTTGTGCCCTTTTCCTCCACACTTATAACAAACTCCCATTCCTTTCAGGCAAGTTCCAGGGTGTTTCTTTCCACAGTTACCACATATGGGAAAATTCTTCTTTTCCCTCTTCCCATTATCCATCTTTCTCTCTTCTATCCTTTTCTTCTCTTTCTTCCCTTAAAATCCATAGGACTCAGTAAAATACATGATATTATTTCTTCATATGATGATAATACATGGGAGACTATTTCTCATATAAATTCTAGCTTAAGACCATGAAAGATATGATCCTTCCTTCTCTTTGGATCATGTGCATTTCTGGAGTTCTCATTCCTTCTACTGGGCGCCATTTCTAAACAATGGCATAAACTAGATCAGTTTATGAATCAAAATACATAATCCCATACTTATAAAACACCTAACATAAATTGAACTATTTATGGATATAATCCATAATCATAAGAATGTTTTCTTTGAGAAAGTATATACTTATAATCCATTCAAAATGATTTGTAAAGAAAATGAGAGTTATCCTAAGCATATCCCCCGGGAGTGTCGTAACCAAGAGTGCAGCAAGGCCCGTTGTCGTGCACCAGTTCCCGTTCGAGTCTAGCTCAAAGCGGTGTTTTCGGGTTTTACCCCTAGGTACATCTGTGCCAGAGCCGCCTCTACCTGCTCGTATCCAGACAGGGATTTATTGCTCGGAAAACTCACAAAATCTCTACAATACCAAAATTCTAGGAAGTTCTTCTATACTAATCCTTAAAGTTAATCTTAGGTCTACGTGCTCTAATCAGAGTTTATCTAAATCTAGCTTCCAAGGTTTGTACTAAACTTCCTCTGATACCAACTGTAACGCCCCGACCCCAGTTGCCCAGAGTCGGTGCATTACTACCTAACATTGGCATGATCACAAGAAAGATCAAATCTCGAAAGACCGATTGGTTTAGTAGCCTTGGAAACACTAGATATATTCATAAGTTTTACATTACATCATGAATTGAAAAACTACTACAACAACATAATGTATCTACAGTCCACACTATAATCCCCTCATAATATCCCTGCAGGTCATTCATAACTTACATCTTCACTTCCTGGGAAAAATAAAACATAGAAAAGGGGTGAGCTCAAATGCCCAGTAAGGATAACAATATAGCGGAACATTCATAATAAGCATAAACATTTAAGGCAATGAATTACTAAAACAAAAGCCTTTTAAAATTGAACTTCAACATAGTATGGCAAAAATAAAAATGAAATAATGCCATTTACTTATTCACATGGATATTCTACTAATCGAATAATCACATGCAATATCAATAACCACTTTCATAATGTTGGAATGCATAATGCCAGACTATCATAACCACATAGCCAAGGCCTCGTGCCAAGACTACAAATAAGATTTTGTCAAGGCCTTATGCGAAGACACTAGTTTGTCTCATGAGACCTACCGATGCATCGAGGAGCTATAGCGGGCTCCACCCGTCACTTATTAAGTCCAATGCATTCCCATATGAAAAGGTTTAAACATAACATAAACATTCGTATTAAAACTAGCATACGAAATGTCAATACTTTCACAATAAACTATGAATGGTATAAAAATAGAACATCCACAGTCAAACATATCACAAAACCTTCAATACAATATAGAAGTTTTGTATCATAATAAATCAACTTCAAATAATCTTAAAATCCATCAAAGGATGTTGACATAGATGAAATCAAAATTCTTTTTAAAGAAGTATCTCCTTTTATTTTGAAATCATTTAAGATCCATATAAAATAAAACATTTTCTTTGAAAATATTCTTATAAGCTTGTATGGAAAGCTTCGACGATTTTATAATGGCGGAAAATAACCTCACCCGCCGTATAAGTTAAAAAAAACATTCTTACCTCAATTCTGTCGAAAAGGTTAAAAAGGACCTTGTTTTGAAAACGACGGAAAGATTCCTTTATAAACCTCTTAAAAAAAGTCAAACAAGGGTATAAATGACTTTAACCCATATTCTTGTAAATAGTAAAAATGTTTTGAAATACATTTTGAAGAAACATGGATGTGGATGATAACGAGATCCCAGTAGATTATTACGTATAAACAACCTCAGATAAAGAAGAGATTGTGAAATAACCCTTACCTTGTACTTTTCCTTGGTTGGGGTAGGTTAACCTCCTGTATAATGGTGAAATAGTTGTTATTAAATTATACAAGAATCATATATATTAATATGATATCATATATGATCTTTTAACATTGATTTGTTAATAATATCTTAGAATTATCGTCGTTTCGGGAGTTAACTTACTCATTTTCTTTTATATGTTTTGTTACATAAGCCATGGTTGTTGTATCTTATTCATATCCAGAATGATATACAGTCCTTAAACATCATTTTTAAATCATCAAATGATAATTATACTTGAATGGATACGATGGAGAATGAATCTCATCGCGTTCGTGGAGACGGTAGTCCGTACGTACGCACGAGTGACAATATCATTCTTTTGATATTAAAATAATATATAAATGGATGGTATATCATATATACAGAATCATTAACATGTTATATTTATTATTTACATGAGTTACACATCATTATTATACCCATCCAAATAATATTATATTGAATAACAATTACACCACGACGTGGAGACGGTAAGCCGTACGTACGCACGTATGGTGACATGTTATTCAAAGGGTGGATAGAATACTGAATATGGTTGTACCATATTTATAATAACATCACAGTATATGTAAGATACTGGAGTTATTATTTTAGAATGGTAAGAACAAAGAAAGAGGAAGTGGAAGAAGAAAAGAACTTAGAAAAGGGTGGTGAAATCATTACCTCTTCTTCGGGTTCTTCCTTTTGATTTGATCAAAAGGGCTCCTTAGGTTGGCTTTCTGATCAAAATAAGGCTTCTAGGTTGTAGTGATGGATGTTGGGAGAGTATTTGGGCAGAGTTTGGCCGAACCAAAAGGCTTTGAAGGTGTGAAGAAATGAGAAGGAGGAGTGCCCTTTTATAAGAGGGGTGAGGGGCACCTTTGGAAAAGTTAGAAATATTAATTTATAATAAATTCATATTCGGTTTCTAATGGATCCAAAGCTTATTATTCAAAGGTTAAGGTGGGGATAAGTCGAAAACCACTCAACCAATAGAATTTAGACAGGTTTGGGTACTTATATTAACCTTATCTTTAAGTATTAACTCTAAGTTAATTAGTTTCACTTTTACAATGTCTCTTTGTATTTTTATATAATATAGTCAATAAACTTACTATATGCATCCAAGCGACCCCCAAGTGGTACATTAATGATGAACCTATCATTATATAAGTCTCTTGGCCGAACCTTAGATTTTTAGGAATTTAATATCAATTAATAATATAATATTTGTTTTAAGAACTCTTTTATGTCAATTTTGACACTATTCAATAGTTGATTTTTTTGAAACTCATAACAGATTGATTACTTCGAAAAAAGTCAATTATATCAATCCTAATATATCATATTATCCTATAAAATTAGTTTAATTCATTAAAAGTTTCATATTATATTTATTTGGGTATTTATAATATCAATTATTTTAATTTTTCACTATTATAGTAATTACTGCATCATCATTGTGTCATATATAAAATAAATTATTTAATGTCTAAAAATTATAAATAAAATATCATTATGTAGGAAATATTTTTATCTTTCTAATGAATATTTATAATCTAAAATCCAACTTATATAAACCTATGTAACAATTGTTTTTCTAAAAGATATATGCTTGTGTCATTTTTGTATTCATTTTGACTTAATTAAAATAAAGTGTCATTATCACTTACAAGTGGATCCATGGGGTCCCAAAATTGACACAAGGATGCCCATGGTCGACCATGTATCAACCAATAGGGTTAAGACACGTTTTAGGGTAATTTAGTATTATTATAATATTATTTTTTTAACCCTTATTTACCGGATTTACCCTTTAACCATGGTAAATAAAATATTTACCGCAGTAATTATTCAAAATGTGTAAAAATAAAAGTTACCTATATAAACAATTTGAACATCCTGATTCCAAATATGGAATCCATTTTCCTAAATTCATAACACAGAAGTGACAGAAATTAATTTAAAATTAATTCCCGCTGTCAAAACAAAAAGCGTGTTTTTAAGAGATAATAACTATCAAAAGATTGACATTTGTTTATGTTCGGTTTAATTGTAAAATTATGTCCAATTATAAAAATTAAATTGAATGGTAAAAATATATTCTAAATATACTTTAAAACCACTCAAATTCATAATTTATCACTATTAATTATTTTGATTAAAAAAGTTGTTTTTAATTAAAATTTAGAAATTTTCATTATTCATCAAAATATGAAAGTTATCCGAAATGTACCAAAATTTCACCCTAGGCTAATTTTGATATTCCGAATCCAAAAATGAAGTCCATTTTGAAATATAGAATATATATGATTTCAAAAAGTAGGTATTACTATTCATAACAGCTAGTTTGATTGGTTACGGTGTGTTAGAACTTGAAGTTGCGTACAACACACGCTACTGTTTTATTCAAAGGAAAGCGTACCGTGGAAGCTTGGGATGTTTCATTTTAAATTTTTTGATGTCTCCATTTAGTCAAAAAGTTTAAAATATTGTATTTAAAAAGGTTTCACTATCAAAAGTTGATAAAAGTGCAATACTGAAAATGAATCTGTTCTTACATTATGACTAAGAAATTCATAATATGGATTCTAAAATTATAAGGATTATATAAAGTTTAAAATTTAGTTAATACTATTCATGACCTCTTTTAATGGCTTTTTTTGGTAAGTCATGGTGCAATTGAACTCAGTGTTGCGTATAGTGCAAGTTATTGAATTATTTTGAAGAAATAACACACTATGAAATCTTGGGGTGTTACAATAATAATATCATATATATGTATGAGGGATCATTTGAATTTACATGATAAGATATATTATTTCAATATTTTTTCCCAAATAATATAGGATTCATTTATTAAAAATATAAAATATCTGAGAATAAACTCCCAAATCACTAATCACAGTTCTACACCTTATCCTACATGGTATTCTCACATGGTAGTTCCATGTATCCCTAGTCTCCCTTTTTAAATTCAACATATAAAAATCAAGTATTTGTACTAAATAATATCTTGTATGATTGATAAATTTTCCAATAATTTGGTTTACTTATCGATAAATTTCATGGATATTACATTAATAAAATAGGTTTAGCAACAAGTTTGGACTAAAGGTAATAAGGGCTAACTACTTTCGCTAATCGTATAAGTGTGGTTTAAGAAAAGAAAATTTTATTGAAAATGATCAAAGGGAAATTTTAAATTGAAATGTTTGTCTAGACTTCTCTTTTGAAATACGTTACTACAAATAATATAAAAAAATAGTTAAAAACACCTATCAAGAATGGAATTTCAGAATTTTAAAAAACAGCTAATAAAATGAATGTTATGTAATATTCGAATAAACAGAAAATTTATAAATTTGAAATTAGAGGCTAGAATAATTCTGAAATTATATTGGATATCATATTAATAATTAATAATTAATTTTTTGAGTAGTTCCCAATTAAATTTTTTGATTTCATTTACATGTGTATTCATATTTTTAATTAGTCAAGAGTTGCCTCCAAAAAATATCTCGTTATCCAATGATTTAATGAAAAAATTCATGTGTATCCAAAAATGCCTCCCCAACACATAATTTCAAATACCATCTCTACTGTTTAAAATAATGGTGATATAGATGAAAATGAATATTCTTTCAAAAACATCTTAGTAAATTATCAAAATTCAAGATTGAATTAAGGACCACCATTATTTATGTATTATTTCTTCCGTGATAACTTAATGGATTTTACTGTATGAAAATCAAATTCATTGATGTATTGTGGTGGATTTGATTTCCTAAAATAAATACACTAAACTAGGTAACATGATAGTTTAAATATGTTATATTTAGTATTGTTCAGAAGAAAGTGATGAAAAAATAATATTTTATTGGTTCTCATTCTAAATGTTATATAATGGATAGATAATGAACCCAAAAGGAATGTAAATATGTAAATTATAAAAAATAATATAATTTAAAAAAATAGAAGGCATTAAAAAAATTTGGATAGGGGAGGAAATAATATGACTTATTGGTTATATCCCCCATCTCCCCATTTGGATCCACATTCACAAATGTTGTTTTCAATGAAATAAATAAATCCCTATAGGACTACACCTACCAGAATTGAATCACCTAATTATTCTCCAATATAATTTTCGTGACAACTAATATTTTATAAGTGATGTTAGAGTAGTATAAATCTATGTTGAGTTAGGAACTTCTACTATCACGACCTATAAATAATTAATGACATATAGTGATGGTGTTGAAAACAACTAATATGCTTGGTCAATCAAGGATATTGTTAAATTAGATGTCTGGGAGTAGGATAATGGTACTTATGTATTAATTAGGTTATAAGGTCCTCCACTAGGTGGGCTATCCGAAGATTCATTACACTATGGATGTTCATTTTTTACAAGAGGATTTACTATATTATAGATATCTATATTGGTAGTTTTAACTTTTGTATCACTAGGAAGGGATATTATAGTGAATATTCCAGTAGTGGGTGTCAGTGGATGAACATTCTATTGAGTTGGTATTGCCCTGCTCCTTAGTGTGGTCATGTGGTGATCAACTAGGTCAATGAAGGGAACCTCCATTGTAGTGTAATTTATCAGTCCATTTCCATTATTTAGGTAATCCAACTCTTACGATCATCATTCATTACTATCCATAAGATACTGAGTATCCCAAGACACCAAATCTGAAGAGGGTCGGGTTGTGGCTGGTATAAATGCTCAAATTTGGGTGTTTTAATACAAACTATATATGTTGATGGATGAGTGGATAAAAATATTGAGATTTTAAGAACCTAACATTTTCTCACTAGGGATGATACTGTAGAAAAATTCGGTGTTCTGATAAATCAAGTGGTAGAAAAGAATGTGGATGAAATTCTACCTCTATCTTATCATATAAATGGTTCTTGATCCAAATCATATACTGAATAAAATTTGAGAATAAAAATTCCAATCTTACTGAAGAAGCAGTGGGGGTTTTTCCAAAGCATGTGAAACTTTTATTTGTCCTATCGGTGTTGGGTTTTATTATGATGTGAAAAAAGCATATGAGTTTCCCTCAATTGTATCATAATCCACCATTAAATAAGAATAATTTTCATCCCATTCATTCACTATCCCTCTATCATTAATGGGACCATTTTTTCTAATATTCAAAGGCCATACAACACAATCTACCCTAATGAGGATAGGTGCAATGATTAGTTAAAAACTCCCAAGTGCTTTTCTTGTTAATTAGTGAAATTCGAACACATAATAATAACACTCAAACTTGTTTAAATTTCTCACTTAATATATTGAAAATTATTTCGTCATGTTGATTCATAACTACCATATATAAATTGTAGAAATAATAATAACATATAATCCAATCACAAAGCCTTATGATGATCCCTTAGGAAACCATTCATGATAGACTTCCCCATCTATAATCTTTAAGAGATAACTTATCAACTAATTTCTCCTAGTTTTTTAGGTTTGTTATTTCTCAATGGGTAAATTGTTGTTTTCATCTACTAGTTTTGGAATTTGTTCTTGTATCCCTAAAGTATAAAATCATTATAATATACTCTCTCTATAAACACATAGTTTTTGAGAAATTAACTTGTTATAAATTCTTTAAACCAATGGATCCCATTGGGTTGAACTATTTTTAATGAAATATAATCCAGTTTCATATCTAATAGTAATAGTGATGCTACGATCCACTCTATTAAAGCCACCTGCAAAACATGAGTAATATGTTATAAAGTCATATATTTGATTGAATATATAACCTGCTCTTCTATATCAACATTACCCAAAAAATTTATGTAAAAAAGAATTTTTTATGAATTCATGACATTCAAAGTCTCCTCATACTCTTACAGTGTTTGGGATCAGTGAACCATATAAAATTATTAAATCATTTTGGGATAAATCCCCACACATCGATGAGTGAGGGATTCATTGGTTATTTTGGATTAGGATAGGATTCAATGATTTGAATTGGTAACGTGAAAGGCTTAGTAAGGGATTCAGCGGATGTGTGGTTAGTTTATCCATTTTATATTTTTTGGATATCATATATATATTATTATTATTTTATTTTAATGTTTATTTATCTTTGTATTTTTTGTTTACAGTCTTAGTTTGAGGAACTGTGAGAGTTATTGGAATATATATGTGTAATATATCTAGATGGATTCTTGGGGGGTTTAAATTGGGTAGTTTTCATTTTTTGGAAATGTTTTTATGATTATATTTGTATTGTGAATTTTCATAGTGTGTGTTAGGAAATAGTGTAGTGAGTATGTTGAAATAGGTATGACGAGTTTTGAACATAAATCAAGAGAGGATCTATATGTGTAACATTACGGATTGAAGGTGACTATAACCAAATCAAATAGGTAAGAAAAACAATTTAGGGAGCACTGATAGATGGGAATAGGCATAATAATAGAATAATTTAGGTTGTTGTGTTTATAATTAAATGTATTTGAATACATTGTGGTTTGACCCATGTCATTACACCAATAAATATTTAGTTCTAAAATCAGTGAATTCTTCAAACATAGTTCTCTATAATAGCAACTCCATGGGGGAAGCAACCATTGAAGAACCGTTTCAGTTTATCCCTATGTTATTCATTTTAGGTTGAAATAAGGAAATGAAGGATACCTAATAAAAACTAATGTTTCCTTTATTGTTTCTACCTTGAATCATTATAGACTAATAAATTACATCGCATATCAACCTGATTTTCCACTCCATATTATTATATATTGGGGTTGGGTTATAGTGTACACCAAACCTATTAAGGTTAGGATATTTTCTATCCAAGAACATATCAGTATTATAGTGGGATCAAGTATTGCGTGTCATAGGTGTAGGATGATGATTTTTGGGAGTAGTGTTTTATGACATGACATATCTAACATAACCTTAAAGATTATTCCTTTTAACTTTTGGTTATTACACATATCAAATTTTTTTTGTCTCAATTGGATCTTCTGTAGGGGAGTAAGTTATATTTCCCTAAAGAACCTAAAATAATTTATCCTAATAATTTATAACCAATATAATGTATATTTATAATCGTAAAAAAGTAAACTTAACTTGGATTCTTCACACATAGTGCTTTATCTAAATTCAATATCTAGATGTAAATTTGTATTTACAGTAAATTTAGAGATATAAAATAAATTAGTTATTGAAATTTTCCATTTATAGATTCATACATTTTCTTGAACATGAATGAAGTATCATTCCATCTTTGGATCTAAATGGATCCATGTGAAAATCAATTAATACCATGATGAGTCGTAACCCAAGTGATTGTAGTTTTGTTGGAATCAATATCAAATCTTATTTAAAGAATAGAATTGTATCTTGTGGTATGAATATTCAATGGTTGATTCATCAATCATGTAACTTATTAATCTTATATTTATATATCATTTATTTATTTTATATATCTCATTGAATATCTTATAATTTCTCCCAATATAGTTGTATCATTCTATCTTGGTGTGAGTTCATAATTAGTTTCCTCATAGCCTTATATTATCGATGCTCGAGATCCACCAGTAAATGTCCTAGTTCCTTTTCAATAAGAATAAATGGTATTATACTAGTCATCATTTTATAATATATCAATTATTACTATAAATTATTATTAGAATATTTTCTATAATCATTCCATATTGAACTTGTATTTTTCTCCAAAATCATTATAATCACTCAGTTGGATAATTCTACATTCCCATACAATTATGGGTGGTGAGGGGAGATGGTATTGTATCAGACTCTATAATATTCTAACAAAAATATATATAATTGTAAGAATGTGTTCGTCAAGAAATTATTAGTATCCTAGACATACCATCACGATTAAATAAGTTCGTTCATACCAATTTCATCACTAAATTGGATATATTTTCCATGTTGCATCATTTTCAACCTATTTAATGATGTAAATCACATACACAAGTATTTTTGTGGTTATAAAGGATCTTGGGAAGGGCCCCATAAAATCTATTCTCCACACATCAAACACCTAAAATTTTAGAATTGGTTTTTTGGAATCTCAATTAATTTCCCATTATTATCCACTTATTGTAATTATTCATAGCCTCAGATAAACTCCCTTTCATCTTTGAGGATTTCAAAAAAAATACACCATATTTTATCGTGGACATTATTATACCATGTCAATTGTGCCCTCTGTCTTGTAATGGATAAATAAATTCTAGAATGACCCTTTCCATGGATTTGGGCACATATCCCCAAATTAATCATTGACAGAATTACAAGAATAATAATTGATTATCACAAAAATAATTGTTTGGATTATCTAAAAAATTATTTATTACTGATATAAAAAACAATGATTTATGGCCTCATTTTCGGAATAATCTATAATGTTTAAAAACCATTGGAGAAATTGTAAATCATTATAGAAAAGCATCTTTTCTAGTAACTCATAATCATTTTCTCTCCCATTATCCTCTTCTATATTCTTTCTTAGTAATCTCCAAAAATGGTTAATCCAAAAAATATTTAGCATTTTTTATATGTTTATCCTATAAAAATATTATATTAATAATATACACCAAATCATGAATGGATTATAATCATTTATAGAAAATAACTCTATAGGTTTCGTCAATTTAGACAATCACCTCAAACATTAATAAAATTGGATTGAAAATATCAAAATAAAAAACTATTATTATATGTTTTTTCTCAATGACAGTTAAATTTATTTGGTACATATTATGGGATTGGTTTTCATAATAGATAGGTTTAAAAATATGATCTACCTGCTTACTAAGTGTATCTATTATAAAGGAACAACTTGGATCTCACAGTATGATGAAATTATTCTATCAATTTAGAAATATCATGATTTTTGGGGCCAAAAAATTCATTTTCATATAAATAAAGTCTTCTTTAAATGATGATCCAAAAAAACAAAACATAGTTTGAAAATATATGGCTCATTGACAATGATATCTTGGAAAATTAATTTCTAAAGTGGTGCAATAATCCAGAATGTCCAAGAAATATTTAATTCCTTTTCATTTTAGTATGATCGTGGTGATCTTGTATGAATTTTTTATTTACTAAATCAACCATGATTCCTTGTTTAAGTATTCTATTGATAATAATAACACCACCTTAATCTATGAAGTGGATCTTTTCCCTATTGAGAAATACAAATTTCTATTCATATATTTTACGTACCAAATCAGGTTTATATAGGATTAATTTATTTGATATACCATATAATTAGAAATCTTCAATTAAAATCTTATATAATTATTCAATCATGTTCTGAAAAATAACGGGCACATGCCATTGAAAATTCACGAGTTCATTAAACAATCCAAAATACCTGAGATTGTAAGAGACTGTTTTATATGGGTCAAAAAACATTATCTTATCTTTTTTATTTAGATAAAGATAGTATTTTTTGTAACTATAATGTAAATAAAAAAGGAAAAAGAACTCATATTGAGATAACCTATTAAGAATTATTCCATGATTAATAATGTAAATTTATTCCTTTATTATGGATTTTTCTAGTATTTGATTTTCTATGATTACCCAATATCATGTAAATATCATTGTACATATCGTCTCATTATCATCAGTCATTATAATAATCTGCTACCCTTATTTGGAATTACATGTATTGGGGTCACCCATTTACATTTTTATGTTGAAATTATGCTCCCCGCATCAAGTACTTTACAAAAAAAGTTCATGGAAAAATATTTTATAGTTTGTTTTAGTCTCACCTATCATAACAATCATAGTTTCCTCACATCATCCAATAGTTATCTTCATGTGAAAATGGTAGGATTAATTCCATTAAAAACAGAAATAAACTATGTGAGTAATCCCAAATTTTTCATAGTGAAATATGACTTATTTGTAGTTATTTTCAAAGTTTAAAACCTTCTTCTAGATTTATGTTTATTTGTGAAAATCAAACGATTAATTGTTTATAGGATAAATAATCACAAAGTAAGTGATTTTTAACCTTTCTTACAAATACATAACAATTTTTATTCCAATTAATTTCTTAATTATGCAATATAAATAATTGTTAAATAGTAATTTTTCACCAAAGAATAAGTACAATAGACTGTGTGTCAATGGATTAAACTAATGCATTTGTTTTTTGATTGTTTGAGAAAATAATTCCTAATAAGAATCAATTTAAATGTTTTTTCTCCATTTCATGACTTCTTCTTCCTCAACCTATAGTTATAAATTATCCTCATTAGATTCAAACATATCTTTAATTAGATGTATCATATTACCTCCTATAATATTTTTAGACTTATTATGGATGGGTGGTCATTAGTATAAAATATTATATAGAAATACTATAATTTAATTTGATGATTAATATTTTTAATAAGTTCAAATATGAATTATTCATCACTAACTATGAATATTATTCATCATTGGTTGACATTTATAAATGATTTTATAGTTTCAATGAATGGTCTTCCAAGGATTATGGGAATATATCGTTCTTATTCTATCCTTATGATAAAAAAATATAAAGTGAATGTAATTTTTTTTGTCATGACCCCTCCACCCAAAGATTCCCCTCTTGAGCTTGCAATGGTGAAAGGGAGATAATGAGCCCCAAGTCCCGCCTCTAGTAGGCCCCGGGGTGGCGACTAACACCAAGGGTATGTGTTTTCAAAAATATGGGAGGCATTACCCTTTTTATTATTTAATATTAGGATATTGGACAAGTCAACCACCAAAAAGGAAAAGAACAAGTGTATAGAAATGAACCCAAGCCAATCCCACATGCATGTTTAAATAGTTCTAAAATAAGGTACAAGTACAATAAAGGTCAAAATTATAATAACAAAAGAAAAAAGATTACATCAACTGCAACAAATCCAACTGTCCGACTAGTAGGGTCCCGCACGGCCCTGTTAGTCCTCCTGGAAACCTGAAGTTAGCGTTGGGTGAGCATAAAAGTATAATTAGTAGGAAAACCTAAAGCTCTCGTACACAAGTGGGAAGACATCCTAATGTTCGGTGAGAACAATAGAAAAAACCTAGCAAGGAATTCTATCCACTCATCCTCACCGGCCACACTCACCAAAAACACAATCAAAACAGGTAGTAGTATTTAAGAACAAGAGTATTGGGTATCCCACACCATTTCATGCTAGTTAGTTACTCTTCCTATTAGAGAATGTCCTGATGCTTCCACACTCTTCCAGCCTTCACACACATGGGCCTCACAACCACAGATCCAGCCCACACACACCTGGGCCTCACAACCACACATCCCGCCCGCACACACCTGGGCCTCATAACCACAAATCCCGCCCGCACACACCTGGGACTCACAACCACGCAAACCGCCCGCACACACCTGGGCCTCACAACCATGAATTCCACCCGCACACACATGGGACTCATCTTGATGATTCATGGGAACATAAATAGTAATTGAACTCTCGCCCGAAGACACCTGGGCCTCATCCAAAAGTTTCATGGGAAATATAAACCTGCCCAAAGAGTCTTGGGCCAATCCACCCCAATCGAGACCTACCCAAAGAGTATTATGTGTAAGGTTGCCTCAATCCATCACAGACTAGGGAAGATGGAGAAGGAATGATCTAGTAATTGTGTGGAAAAAACCCTCTCCCATGAAATGGGAGTGTTCGGCACTAAGTTATCAACATGGGTAGGGTGCGATAAAACACAAAATATATAGATATATATAAGTATACCCAACACACAGCCCAACCTATGGCTTCTATGCAGAGAAACTAAGCACGTGCCTCAGGACTGCTACTATGAATCATGCATACGACAAACAGCCCCAAACCCCATTTAGGTTTTCACGTTTCAACAGAATTTGTTTATTTAGTTCCTTATCTACTGGGAAAACAACTACAACCAACCATACTAATCGTTCATGAAACATATCCCTACCATCCACAAATCAAGGTAGGAAAAAAAAAGCAGCACAACAAGTCCCTTCTTATTAACCAACCAACCAATTGATTATTATTCCCATTCCATTGCCATGCCCCACTATTTATTAACTCATCCACTTTATTTATTATTCAGAACCATAGTTTGTTCACATTCAAACCCATCCCTATAGCCCCAATTCCGACCACCATAACCACAAACACACCGAAACCCATACATCATTACCCCTTGATACCATTTATTGTAGCCCCGCTACCCATCACTAATATAGCATTCACACCAACCAATAACCAAGACAACCGTAGCCCCATTGCTCATCAATAACATAGCATTCACACCAACCAACAACCAAGCCAACTGTTTCCCCACATCTCAACCGATCCGAAACAACACATAAAACACCCCCATCACATGGCACGTATCCAAGCCAACACCCACATGTTCATTATTCCATTTTGTTCAACCGGGGTGATCACCCAAGGATTCCTGATTTTAAATCATCCAACATTACGTGATTAACCAAATTCCACATTACACAAAGTTCCATTCACACATAAATGGTCTAGAAAGATAGAGCAACATTTAATTGTGCAAGAAAAGGCCCCCAACGACCGTGATTTTTAGTATGCATAAGCCTATTAAATTCACAACATAATATCACAGGATATAATGATAAACATAATAACTTTCCCCATCCCTGTTCTTTAACCAGTTATTATATTTTTTAAAGGTTCAACTGTTTTATATCAAAACAAGAGGATACCCACCCCGCATGATGTAAAATTTAGAGAGACGAAGGTAAGATCCCAACCTCAACAGGTTCTGATCACAACGATCCCCCGGATCAGCTTTAGAAGGCGTCCGTCGGCATCCTTCACTTCTATAAAAAACCGGCAAAACCACCACGGGTGGAAGTTGAAAATTAAAGGCCAAAGTAAAGACAATGGATCCATGCTCAGAAGTTCCGCCTCATTGTTACAATCCTGTGGCCACTGAAGGATCATAAATCGCAGGTCAGACGAAGAAGTTATGGAAGAAAAGGATCCATCGAGTCTCTTGGGAGAGCTCTGCTCAGAAGAATGGGGAGGAGAGGGGTGAGTTGAATAGTAGGAGGGGACCCCTCCTTTTATAGGCGAGAAAAAAAAGTACACGGTGTTTGTTTTGTGGTACACGGTGTGTACTCGGCCATTTCACACGGTCACCATGCGGCTTCCAACATGGCCTTCAATGCGGAACGCGGCCGTTGACCGGTCAACACACAGTATGAAGGTAACACGTACACGTGGATGGACTACATGGCATGTATTATTGAATACATGGCATGTACTCATTTATTTCACAAGGAAAGGACCTGTCCTCAACACAGCACACGTCCGTTGACTGGTCAACACACGAGTTGAAGGTAACATGTACGCGGGGAGGGACTACACGACATGTAGTATTGGATACATATCATGTACTCATTTATTTCACATGGAAAGGACATGGCCTTCAACACGGGGTATACCAGACAAGGTGGTACCTGGCATGTACTCATCTAGTTAAATCTATTTTTTTTCAAATAAATCAAAATGTGAACAAAAATAATGGAAAATCCGTCAATAAATGAGAAATCATAATCTATTATGGTTCTTTCATGGGGAATTTGTGGTGCTACGTTATGTTGGTTCTCATTAGAGAATTTTCTATATGGTATATTCTGTGTAGTCAAGATCATGTTCTATTGGATGATAAATCATTTTTATGGATATTGGAACCTCATGTTCTTAGGGTTATAAATAATCATTTCTCATGAATCAGTGTTTTGAGATCATATTTTTGGCATCTTGGTCATGCTTTTCATTTTTTGAGATGAAAAAAATAAACACATGAGCATAAAGAGAATTAAAATAAAATAAGTGTTAATAATTTAATAATATATTTGACTTATAAAAAAAGTTTTCTTTTGATCATTTGGTCACCCTTGATCACTACCAATTGTGAAAAAAACATTGGCCATCCCACTTGAATTATCAGTTCTTGTGGGTAATCATGATTAAATTTTATGTTTTCTTGATTTTTATTATTATCTTACGTCATATAATAGGGAAGTTCCATCATTTTCCCCATGAGTGATATATATAATCCACAAGATAAATCCATAGGAATTATTGTTACATAGAAATATATGAATTTAGTTGGATCAAACAAAAATAAAAGAAGAGTTTTATTGTTTTAAAAGAATCCAAAAAAAATCTACAGATCAATTTCAAGATCAATTTTTGCAAGATCTACAAACATATATCATTAATTAATTGGGATTAATAAATCAGTTTCTTGATTTTTTAACGACTAACATTTTATTATGGTATCTTTTTTTATTTTAATTTAGAAAATCTAAATATATTTGACATATAGTAAAATCAGAATATTTTCATTAAGTTAAATAATTATATTAAATAAAAAATAAAGTATGTTGTTAATTTCTTAATTATGTTTACTAGTTTTTATTTCCATTCTTAATAATCCCTTTTAATATATAAAAACTAATAAATAATATTTGAATTAGTTACTCAAATTTATTCCTAATTTAAATTAATATTAACAAATAAAATTGATTGATAATTTAATCACATTTACTTCTAATCTTAATACATTCTCTTCTGAGTTAATTTCCACACATGGTAGAGAGATGTTTAACCATATTTTACTAGAATGTATTTGAATGTGATTGATAATAGTAAATTAATGGTGATAAATATGGAAATATAATTATGTATTCCATTCAATAATAATCATCTTTATGTATTTAAAACTATGTAATAGTATTGATTTGGATAGGGGGTGTTGCTGCAAGCTATGATGCAACGTAATAAGGTTTTATTATTTTTTTACGTCAAGTAACATAATCTATTTTGGAAATATATTCAGAATTTTTTTTCAAAGTCAAACATGTTTTTATTATTAAATTATTTATTTTCATGTTTAAATTTATTAAAGGGAACTAATTATATTTCATGCATTTATTTATTTTCAGGTTTATACATATGTTGGTGATTTGTTTTAGAACTATTAATGTACAAGAGAAATGTTCATCTTTGTCTGAAAATATATTCTTCTAAAATTATTCAACTTGGATATACATTTTAGATTATATGTAAATTTGTTTTAGTGGTTTAATAATAATTATTTTGTATCTATACAAATAAATTTTAATTAAATATTGATAATAGAAAGGTGAAATTTGGTTAAATATTTAAAACCACTTCCAGATTTGAGAATTTCATATGAAAAAATTGTTTTAGTCCATCTATCTTGTATAATGGTATTTCAATTTATTTTTATAATGGTAAGGGGTTCAATTTGAGTTTATAAAACATTTCTTCCACAATGATTGATAAGATTTATATTATTGATTTATTTTAAAGAAACTTAACAAGTCATTAATATATATACAAGTTATGTTTTCCAGTTGTAAAAATTAATATTATTATAATAATATGTTAAATGTATGTCTATATATATATATAAATTTGAATGTTAAAAATCATGTATGGACACATTATTCACTTTATAAAATTATTTTCTTGATTATGCCACTTTATGTGCAAGCGATGTTATCGACGTTTGCAAAACTTATTTATAATTTAAAACAAATTTATTTTCAAATTATAATATTTATATATATATACATAAATATATAATTTCATATGAATCATTTTTTTAAACATTTATAAATATGAATCTACATATGTATTATCTTAGAGTGAAACATAATTTTAGTCTAAGATTGATAGATACATTTTTATATAAATGTATTTGTATATGTATCATTTTATGTAACACTATTTATTTCAAATATGTATGTAAATAAATGAATGTATATATATATATTATATATTTATATGTATGAATCATTATTCTTACCTATACATATGTTTGTGGAGATGGAATCATGTTTTATTCTAATATATTTGTCAAAAATTGTATATATATGTGTAACTTCCCTGTAAAACTATTATGTATATATATATATGAATGTATATTCACAAATTTCATTTCATGGGAAAATTCATTTATCATGGAACATTTATTACCATGTAATTTCCCTTTTATGGTGATGTATATCGAATCTCATGATTTTTAAGAAACATCATGGTCCTTATAATATAATATAAAAGTTGAAATGTTTCTAATTCCGTATTATATCACTAGGATATTTTGTCAATCTAGTCATGAAATGGGTAGTGAACCAATAAAATTTTATGAAATTTATCTAATATAGTAATAGGTGTGACCTGACTTATATAGGGCTCCAATTCGTTGGGTAATGTTGAAATGTCATGAGGTGTCTTGTATGGTGCATGATCCATGTATCTGAAGACCACTATGGGATTAATGATTAAGCCTAATCAATCAAGGGATTTTTCACATCATGTTATGTTTTCATGGGAGTGAACTGTGACATCATGTTATGATCCAAGGTTCTTTTGATAACTAATTATGATTACATATGAGTTATTAAGAGAAAAAATTAATAATTCAAAAATGACTGAAATGTATTTTTCCAACGGTTACATATGTTGTAACCTATTTAGAAATCAATATTATTATCTTCTAATAAACTCCTGATTTTATAAGTATGGAATTCTAAAGATGTATCACATGTTATATTTTTTACACTGATGTAAAAAAATCCTGATTTGTTTCCACATTTTTTGAACCCCTTACTGAGCTATTTTTTCTCACCTTATGTTTTTCAAACCCTATTTCTATAAGTAATATGAAAACGTAGAAGAGAGTAACTGGAAAAGTCTCATTTATTGTTTTTAACCATTATTAATCATAAGAATAGTTTTCTTATACTTTCTTTTTTAGAGTTGTAATTAAAATTATCTAATGTATCTAGACTACCTAAAACTATATTCCTTTTCAGTCTCTATTTTTTAAATAAAAAATGAACTAAAAAAATGAAATAGGTCTTGGGTAATCATATTAGTTATCAGAGATGAGGTTTATAAAAAATTATAGATGATGATACGGATAATACCCTTGAACATTTATAGTCTTTCTATAAATTTTATAGGATTATACTTTAAGAAAAAATCTTTCGCTCCTAGTTTTCTTAAAATTGAATAGTGAAATTATTAATTTCAATAGGTACAATTATGGAATGTCTAGGATAAAATTCTATAAATGGGGAATAATGTAACATCACCGATATTAATATGTTCTATGTTATAAATAATGTATATTAAATTTTCTTCATATGTTAATAAAAAAATTTGTCAAATTAAATAATAATACTTAAAAATATTTTTAATATTATTCAAAATTAATAATTATAATAATTTCTTTATGATAATTGATAATTTAATAAAATATATTTATCAATTTTAGTATTAATTATAATTTTTTATAATGTATTATTTAAATTATTATATGAATTGATTTTAAATTATAAACAAATGATGTTTTATTGTTTAAAATAATATTTTAACATAAATATTTTTAATTGATTATTTTTGTAAAAAAATCTATTTTGTATGAATAAATCTAAATATTATTATAAAGGTAAAATAATTATGAAATTATTATGAATAGTAATGTTTAATTTCATTTTAAATTTATAACTAAGATATGTTTTAATAAAAAAATTTAATACAATTTTTTTTTCAATAATCAATATTGGTTTACATATAATCTTATAAAAATATTTTAATTTTAATTTTTTTATTCAGAAATAATATGTGGTTTAAATAAATAAATTATTTAAATTACTATTTATCCAAAAACAAATGATGGTAATTAAATTAAATATGTATTTATATAAATAAATTATTGCAATATATTATTTAACAATTATAAATTTATATGTTTTTTATGATTTATGAGTATAAATATATTTATAGAAAATTATGAATTAAATTTAATATGATAAATATAAATCAATTATTAATATTATTAAAATCTTATATGAAAAAATGATAAAACAAAAAATAAGAATAATAAAGAGATAAAATCTCTTTGAAAAAAATGTGGTTTGGTTTGTTAAAAAACAATAAATCAAAATAATAAAAATAGAGTGATATCATGATAATAGGGGTGCAGGAGGCATCATTTGAGAACAGAAATTGGGTAAGGGGAAAACGGTTCGATCGTCGAGTGTGTCTGAAGGAGAGGGATTGATCCAAGCATGATGGAGGTCGATTATCCGGTGTGGGTTTTGACCTATGAGGGCTCCCAAAGGTCAAGAGTTTTCATAAGGGGTTCAACTATGAGTTAGGGATTCGTTTCCATGTGAGATCTAATTGGATGAAGTTTCTCTCCACATCAACCTAAACATGGTAGGTTTTGTGTTAATTTATAGATGTCAAATATTTATGTAGACCCTTTTTTGGCAATTATTTTGGCATAGAACGACATGTATGTACTTTCTTCCTCAATCGTATACATATATGCCATGTTGATCATTTTTTTCCCTTTTCAATGAGTAGGACCTATTTATGAAATTAATCATATTAATTTCAGATTTTATCTAGTTGTTGACTCAAAAATTTATTATTGGTTGTATTCCACATTTAAATCACCAATAAATTTCATTTTTCCATAGTTTTGGACTATTGGATTTGAAAAAAATCTATATAGATATATAAAATCTTACTGTCTATATTTTTGTTGTTGAGTTTCCACCTCCACTCAGCTTATATAAAAATCCCCTATAATATTACTATAGAAATGTATATATTATGGATTTAAATTATGTATGAACTCGATATATAAGAACCTATGATATTTTTTGAGAATCTTCCCTATGTATTGGACCTGATGTAAGGGAAGTGAGTAAGATATTGTGAGTTTTTGTAAGATATAAATTAGTTGAATAATGTTTTCTTAATTTTTGTATGTCAAGTCAAGGAAATTTTTTTTACAATATCTTTAAATATATTTTTTTGTTAATTTTTTAAAATCAAACATGTTTACTATTTTAAAAATTTTATTTTCAAGTTTATATTTATGTAATTGAACTACTAACTTTTCCTACATTTATTTATATTCATGATTATTCATACAAAGGAACGTTTTTTCAAAACAATTGATTTGCAAGATAATATTTTTCATTATAAAAATTATATATTTTAAAATGATTCCACTAGGTTACCCATTACAAATTTTATGTCAATTTATTTTCTTGGCTTTCTAATTATTATTTTATGTCAATTCAAATAATATTGAATTATTTATTTTTGATAGAAAGGGGATTTTTTTTAAAATATTCAAAACTATTTCTAAATTTATAATTTTTATATGAATAATTTCCTTTATTATATCGACATTTTCTAATGGTAATGTAATTGTGTTATATATAGTCAATTGGGTCATTTTGAGTTTATAAAATGGTTTTTCGAAAACAATTAATTCTATTTTTTCATTATATTTTTAATAATACCTAAATTTGTCTCCTTTTTATAAACATGATATGTTATTTTATTTTCAATATTCTTTTTTAATAATAATGTTAAAAATTTATGTACATATATTTACCTCTTTATATGCTAAATATCATTTTTTCCCATGGTTTTCTCTTCATAAAATTATTTTCGCGTTTTTTCAACTTTATCTGAAAGTGAAGTTATAAATTTTTTCAAAATTTATGATCAAGTTAAAAAAAATTATATTTGAAAAATTATATGTGTATATATATATTCATAAATAGATCATTTAATATGAAATAGTTTTTAAAAAAAGTATGTATATGTATCTACATATGTATTATTTTAGGGTGAAACCGAATTTTATTCTCACATCAATATATACATATATAAATAATTATTTTATATATGTATTAATTTTTTTACTAATGTTTATTTTCTATATTTATGTAAATAAATTCATATATATATATATTTCATTATTCATTTCCATACATATGTATGAGGATATAAAATCATGTTTATATATATATATATATATGTAAAATTGTTATATAAGTTTATATATATATGAATTTATATTTATAGATGTAATTTCATGCAATGATACTCTTATAATGATAAATGTATACCAATTTATTTTAATTTTAGATGAAATGGATATCAATTCTCATGATATTTAACATAACATTATGGTCCTTATGATATAAAATACAAGGTGTTATTTTTTTATTCTAAAGAATCACACTTGGAAATCATGTGAATGAAGGAATTGAGTGGGGACTGAACCCAATCAGTTATGGTAATTTTTTATTTTAATTTTATGGCTACACATAGAATTTTATAGCCCTCTAATGAATTAGATAATGTTGAAATCTCATGTGATGTATGTATAGTTCAAGAGAGGTGTATCCCAATAACACTATGGGATTAAAGGGTGAACCTAATCCATTATGTGAAAACGTACAGTATGTTATGATGTCTCATAAGTGAACTATGAGTTCATGCTATGATCCAATGTTCCATTGAGGATAATTTATGAATGTTTATGTTTTATCAAGATAAATATTTATTATTTCACAAATAAATGAGTTAGATTTTTCAAATGGTCATAAATTATTAATAATATTTAGAATGAAATATTATTATTTTAAAAATTACTCATGATGATGTAAATTCAAAATTATAATGTTTTATATCTTTTTTTACATTTTAATTTGAAGTAAGAAATTTTAATTGGTTCCCACAAGTTTTCAAACATCATACTATGATTTTTTTTCACTCACCATTTTTATAAAACCTTTTTAATAGGTAATATGGACTCTTAGGAATGATGGAGTGGTCGAGTCCTCATTATTTTGTTTAACAATTATAAACATCAAAATAGGTTTCTTGTCCTTTATTGTTTTTAAACAGTTATAATTAGAATTCTTCAATGTATCCAGACTGTCTAAATCTATAATCTTATGGGATCTCAGGTTGCTAAATAATAAATGAGATATAATATATAATAAAATGGAATAGATTTTGGGTCATCATAGTTTCATCATAGGATTCAGATAAAGGTAAAGTTAGTGCCTTGATTTATTGAAAATCTTTTGTTTGTAGAGATATTTGATTCGCTGGCTTACCGATTTTGTCTTACTTATATGTATAGTGTAATGGGTGATGTTTTTAAAGTCTCACAACTATGGAAGTATTACCCCAATCCTTAAAATGGGACCTCTGTTTATTATGTTGAGTTTGAGACAGATGCATCATTTGTGAATCATACATTACGTGTTATTGATCACAGTGGGAAGGTGTTGTAGGGAAGGATCATACCGATAAATCATGTATTGTGGAAATATTAATGTTTCAAGGTTGAAAGGTGGGAGAGATAAGTAGATATGTGGGCTCATTGGATGAATATTTTTTCCTCGGAATCTTATAGATGCTTAGGAGTATGGGATGAGGGCGTGATGTTATAAGGTGGGTAGATTGTAAGATCTAGAGGTTTTTGAAGATGTATCATGCTCGTTTTTAGGTAATAGATTATCCTTATATTTTCATATCATAGTTGGGTTTTTTTGTTTATGTCAAGTGTAATTTTTTTATTTTGGAAGAAAGGGGGTATCCATGGTTCGAGCATTGTTTTCCCAAATAGTGCTCCCACCCCATGAAAACCATGTAATCCAAAAGAGAGGTGAATTTCATAGTTGGAACTTGGTTTTTCAAACCACATTTCCACTTAGATGAAATCATAAAACCCTAGTATGGGGTGAATGGTTATAGAGAATGGTTTTGAAATCCATTCATCCATACCTAGTAAAAAAATCCATGTGGATTTTAATTACCCTAAAATTTATAAAAAAATTATACCCTCAATATTTACGTCAAATTGACCTAGTATGAACCTAAACAAATTACTTTAAATTTTGAAACTCCTGATATTGTTCTAAGGATTATTGAACTGTAACACCCCATGATTCCATGGTACGCTTCTCTTTAAATAATAAAGTAGCTTCTGTCGTACAAAACTTCGAGTTCCAACACACACCACAACCAATCAATCTTGCCGCTATGAATAGTAATACCCAATTTTTTAAATATTATAAATTTTATCATTCAAAATGGAGTTTATTTTGGGATTCAGAATTTCAATATTAGCTTAGGGTAAATTTTTTTTATTTTTTTGAAAACATTCAATTTTTTATGAATAGTGAAAAAACACTGAGTTATAGTTTAAAACTGAATTTTTTATTTAAATAATTTTTTATTTTATTTGTATTTAATTAAGGTCAAAATAGATACACATTACCTATATAATCTCAATTTAATTCATTGGAGTTATTTTAGAATAATTTTAGATATATAAAAATGTTATTGAACTTTTCATTGTCTTTTACCAACCTCCAATGAGGATTTGGAAATTCACATAAAACATAATTTTACCTCTTATTTCTCTGGAATTTTAAAAATCCGTGATACACGGTTAATATCAAGGAGTAAAATGTGGTTTACTGAGATGAAAATAAATTTTGATGAATATTAATTTTTAATTTTATTTACCACGGTTAAAAGTTAATAGGGTAATTAAGGGTAAAAATGATATTAATATTAACCTAAAACATGTCCTAATTCTATTGGACAAGTGTATGTCGACCAAAAACAACCTTTGTAATAAAATATTGTCATTTAGGTCAACTTAGATTAGGTAATGACATTTATTATTATTTAATTCAATGAATATTTAAAAGAGATAAAATGAAGGTTTAATAAATAAAACATTTTTAATATAGTGTTAAACATAAGATAAATTATATTATAAATATTAATTAGGAATATAAAACTATTTCCTACGTAATTTTATTTTATTTATAATTTTTAGACATTAAATAATTTAATTTATTTATGTCACAATGGTGATGTAGTAATTACCTAATTAATGAAATATTAAAATAATTGATATTATAAATCTGAAAATAAATGTAATTTGAGACTTTTGATGAATTCCATTACTTTTCTAAGTTATTATGACATATTATGTTTATTTAAATAAAAAGTTTTTGAAGTAATAATGATGTTATAAAATTATCAAAAACAAATTACCAAATAGTGTAAAAAGTGACATAAAATATTTTTTAAATAAAATATTATATTATTAATTGATATTCTATTATTAAAAATATATGTTCGGCCAAAAGACTAATATAATGATAGTTTTATTTTTTATGGACCACTTGGGGGTCTCTTGGAGGTATATAGTATGTTTATTAACTATATAATATAAAAATACAATGGTACTTGGTAAATGTCAATCTATTTATCTAATAGTTAAATATAAATGATAAGAAAAATATAGTGAACCAATCCCATATAAAATCTATTGGTTGAAAGGATTGTGACCCATAACAACCTTAACCATTAAATAATAAACTTTTGTTCCATTAAAAACCGAATATGAATTTATTATAAAATAATATTTCTAGCTTTTCCAAATGTGCCCCTCACCCCTCTTATAAAAGGGTACTCCCCCTTCTAACTAATTCACACCATAAAATCATTTTTTATCAGCCAACCCCTACCAAAATAATCTCTCAAATTCCCTCTATTCATCCTAGAGGCCTTAGTTTGACCCGAAAGACATCTTAAGGAGCCCTTCTGATCAAATAAAAAAGAAGAACCTCAAGAAGATGTAATGTTTTCACCACACTCTTTCAAGTTCCATTCTTATTCAATATATTCTTTATTTGTTATTTACATTATAAAATAATAATTCCAGTATCTTTTATACACTGTGATGTTATTATAAATATTGTACAACCATATTCAGTATTTTATCCATCCATTGAATGACATGTCACCATACGTGTGTACGTACGGCCTACCGTCTCACGTCATGGTGTAATTGTTATTCAATAAATTATTATTTAGATGGGTATAATAATGACGTGTAATTCATGTAAATAATAAGTATTAAATGATAATGATTCTTTATATATGATATAACATCTAATTATATGTGATTTTAATATCAAAAGAATGATATTATCTCTCTTGCATACGTACGGACTACCGTCTCCACGAACACGATGAGATTCATTACCCATCATATCCATACAAGACTAATTCTCATTTTATGATTACAAATAATTTTTAATTACTTGATATAATTATTTATATGAATAATATACAACCTATCCATAACAAACATGAGTTATGTAACAATACATATAAAATAAAATGAATAAATTAACACCTGAAAGCCGATAATACTAAGATATTATTAAAAAAGAAATTATAAAAGATCATATATGATATCATGTTAATGTATATGATTCTTGTATAATTCTAGAAAATTTATTTCACTATTATACAGGAGTCTAACCAACCCTCGACCAATGAAAAATTACAAAGTAAAGGGGTTTATTATCTCACTTTTAATTCTGTGAGATTTCCATTGTTCACCACTTATTTATTGCATGTGCTGTGTGTACTACCCATGTTTGTATTTAATGAGTAATATAATTTAATTCATGTAAATTTACATCGTCATTGTATGATCCTTCTTTCATGGGTGTATGTTTCTTGAGTGCCTAAATCAATAAGGGAATTTAAAATTTCAATTTCCACTCATTCGGCTTTATAAATACTTCATTGATTATTTTACTCGAAGATTATGAGTGGAACCACTATTAATTTGATTATGCCTTAATTTATACTCCCCTTTCTGTGTATATACTATTGATTCACATAATCAACCCATTGATAAATTCTCAAGTCATCGATATGAACTTTATAAGAGTACTTTTTACTCAATCACTATTTTAAGAGTTAAACATCCAATTCAATGGTGTTGTTTTTACAAGAATATGTGAGAATTTCCATTGATTGTTTTACACTGAATATAAAATCATATTGACTGTATTTATATTCTTCACACATAATTATTTCATTGATTTATCCTTAACCTATGGATACATCCTTTATGTGGGAATTTATCTCTATTTACATTCTATTGAGACACTTTTGTTGTTATACACCAAATCACATTTATATGGTGCATATAAAGTAATTTGACATAGTATATAATGAATCCCTTTATTATCATGTTATTATAAATTTTTTATTACATCAATTATTTTTATTCAAGTGTCTCCCTTTTTGTTAGTAACTCTAACTAAAATATAATTTTAAAACGTTTTAAAGATTTATTATTCTAAATATTTCTCATTAATGTCAATGTTTTAAAAATGTTTATATGGATTTATTTATATAGGCATTAATGATTTAAAATAAAAATTCATTTTAAAAGTTTCAATGTGGTATGGGACACATTGATTCAGAAATCTATTTTTAAGTGGCTTATTGACAAATAGTGTGAATTTTAAAAGTTTTCATGAAAAAGGGATATTAATCTCAAATAGTTTTGATGATAATTTTATTTTATATAAATACCATTCATTATTATTGATTGAGGTTAATCTATTATAGTAAAATATTCCATATTGTATTAAATGCGTTATTTTTGACTGTTGATGTTTTATTTTTATACCATACCTGGTTTGTGGATAAATTATTGACATTTCGTATGCTAGTTTCAATACGAATGTTTATGTTATGTTTCAAAATTTTCATATGAGAAAATAATTAGAGTTTGTATATGACGGGTGGAGCCCGCGATAGCTCCTCGATGCATCAGTAGGTCTCATTATACAAACTAGTATCTCGACACAAGGCCTTGACAAAATCGTATTTGTAGTCTTGGCACGAGGCCTTGACTATGTGGTTATGATAATATGGCATTATGCATTGCATCATTATGTAAGTGGTTATTGATATTTCATGGGATTATTCGACTAGTAGAGTATCCATGTGAATATGTAAATGGAATTATTTCATTTTATATTTTTTATATTATGCCAAAGTTCATGTTTAAAAGGCTTTGTTTTTAGTTATACATTGCCATAAATATTTATTTTTATTTATAAAAGATTCCTCTATATTGTTATCCTTACAGGGAATCTGAGCTCAGCCCTTTCTATGATTTATTTTTCCCTAGATGTGAAGAAGTATTTTATGAATGACCTAAATGGATAGTATGAGGGGATATGAGTGTGGACCATAGATACTATGTTGTTGTAGTTTTTATTTTATGTTGTAATGTAAAATTTATGAATGTATCTAGTGATTCCATGGATACTAAACTAATCAGTCTATTGAGACCTGATCTTTTGTGATTATGCCATTGTAATGTAATAATGCACCGACTCTGGGTAACTGGGGTTGGGGAGTTACAATTGCTATCTGAGGAAATTTAGTACAAACCTTGGAAACTAGAATTATAAAAACTATTATTAGAGAACATATACCTAAGATAGACTTTGAGGATTAGTATAGATGAACTTCCTATAATTTTGGTATTGTATAGATTTTGTGAGTCTTCCAATAAATACACCACTTTCTGGATATAAGCAAGTAGAGGTGGCTCTGACACAGATGTACCTAGGGTTAAAACCCAAAAAACCGCTTTGAGCTAGACTCGAACGAGAACTGGTATACAACAATGGGCCTTGCTGCACTATTGGTAACAACACTCCTGGGGGATATGATTTGGATAATTTACATTTTATTTTCAATCCAATTTGAAGTATTTTAATATAAGATGAGAATAAATGACCTAGGTTAATCCTAATGTGTTTCAAAATGTGAATATGGTGTCATGATATTCTCTAAATGATTTTATGAATACTGTTACTCACACATTTCTTTCTGGTTTTAGTCAATGTATAGAGTCCAAGGAAGTTATAGTAACATTGAGAATGATGTAAAAGGAGGGAATGGTGTTTGAAATGAGAAACAAAATGCTATTATGATAGGTGTAAAATATATCTTGTTCATGCCAAATCAGTTTTCCAAAAATATGATCAACAACATATATATTAATCAACTCCCTGACTCAACAAAAAAGATAACGGGGATGAATGATAAGAGCTGCAGTTGTGGAGACCATGGAGAAATTAATCCTAAATTTCTATCTTGTAGGAAATGTGGAAGGAGACCCCCACGAAAGTGTCTCAATGGAACAAATAAATTCTTTACATGAAGTATAAAAGGTCATAAAGCGAAGAATTTCCAAGGAAATTTGACGAGTACTATGGACAAAAATAAAAATGGTCCAGAAAATCCATTTACAGTCATTTGCCGTAAATGTAGGTGACATGGCCATTACCCGAGTGAATACCCTATTCTATAAGATATTTTTTGGTTCAAAGAATAAGCTATGTGTAAATAAATGGTTGGTGAAATTTTCAAAATTATTAGTGTTCCTTGTTGATGGGATTACTTTGGAATAAATTTCTCTTGTATTTTTAACCATGCAGTTTTCCATGTGTGAATGATATTTGAGGAGGACTTATTTTTTTCATTTGTGGATATAGTTATAAATAACCATTTGGTTTTAAATGATATTTGTGTTTGAGAAAATTATAATTTGTTATATTTTGGTATGAAAATTCAAGGTATGAGATAACATTTCTGGTTAAAATTGTGATATGGCTATTTTAAGGAATTTATATCATTTTGGTCATGTTGTAAAAAATACTTTTTGGAAAATGAAATCACACAGACAGTGTGACAACCCATCACGTTGGACACTGATGTGGGATTCGAACCCACAACCAATGTGAGATTGAGATTTACCACCTACAGCTAGACTACGTGGAGTCCCTGGTTAGTGTGACTGATTATTTTTTGTTGAATGATTTTATTGATTAATAATAAGTTGATTTGGGTTCTTATGTATTATCAAATGAATACCCATAGTATAGGAAAATGATTTGGAAATTAAGTGATAAATGTTATTTTGGAAGATGTTATCTTTGTTGGGAACACTATATTCCCATGGAAACTAGAATACTATCAGATTTCATATGAGAAGTAATGGTGGATTTTTATCTATGTTTTTATTGGGGATTAATAGTGTTTTGGGTTATTTATGGAAATGATTAACCTATAATAGAGAATATGTGAATAGATTAATTACTTTTAAGTGTGTGAATTTAAGAGTAGTTGATGTCATTTCGAGATACAATTTAACGTGGAAGACTACATAACCAAATTCTTATATGTTTTGGGTTTCAATATTACTTTGGATTATGTTGAAGGATTTTAAGGAAAATAGTTTATTGAATGGTATTTATTTAACATTGGGGTATTGTTGGTTTAATTTTAGAAATTAATATTAGTGTTTAATTATTTAAAGGAATATACTTTTGGGGGATCATCAGATCTTGTACTAAACATTTTGGTTTTGGTTAATCTCTAATGACAAGTTAAATATACAATTTATCCTTTGTGGATCATGTGATTCTATAGATGTTTATTCTATCTCTTCCAGTGTGACCAATTATCTTGAATACTCATCATTTAAAAAATGAGTTAGTGGTGGAAATTTCTTAATGAATGAATCTCTACTTAAAAATTAAGTATATCTCTTTATTTTTATAGTCAATGTGGTAAATTAATTCCTCATCTTTATCTAATGAAACTAAAATAAAATGTTTTCCATATACTTTTCCTACTGGGAATCTACTGATTTTTTGTCCCATCACAAGTTTGTGGATTTCTTGTTGTTAACATTATCCTAATCATGTTTTCTATCCCTCTCCATCATAACTGGACACATTTTTTATCTTCCATATCCATGTTTTCCTACATGGAATCATAGTATGAGTTATCTTGGCTGACCATTGTACTTATCTCTCTTTATTTTAAGGTTATAGTTTTATTGAATCTTTTTCCGATGTTGGAATTTACATTATATTCCCAAGCCCAATTTTAAAAATTTTGAGGACAAAATTCATGGAAATAGGGGAGAATTTAACACCCCAAGCTTCCAGGGTACACTTTTCTTTTAATAATACTGTAGTGTGTGTTTTACGCAACTTCGAGTTCCAACACACACCACAACCAATCAAACTAGCCATTATAAATAGTAATACCCACTTTTTTAAATTATACAAATATTATCTTTCAAAATGGACTTTATTTTTGGATTCGGAATATCGATATTAGCTTAGGGTAAATTTTTGGTACTTTTCTAAAAACATTCAATTTTTGATGAATAGTGAAAAACACTAAGTTATAGTTTAAAACCGAATTTTTTTAAATAATTATTTATTTTATTTAAATTTAATTATGTTAAAAATAGATTCATAATACCTATACATTTTTAATGTAATTAATTGGATCTATTTTAGAATAATTTTAGATATATAAAAAGTTTATTGAACTTTTCACTGTCTTTTACCCACCTCCTAGGAAAATTTGGAAATTGACATAAAACATAATTTTAACACTTCTGTGAGTGGAATTTCGAAAATATGAGAGACATGGTTAATATCAAGAGGTAAAATGTGGTTCAATGAGATGAAAATAATTTTTGGTGGATAGTTACTTTTTACTTACATTTACCACGGTTAAAATTAAATAGGGTATTTAAGGGAAAAATGATATTAATATTACCCTAAAAATTGTTCTAATTCTATGGGAAAAGTGTATCTCGACCAAAAACAACCTTAAGAATAAAATATTATCATATAGGTACTCTTGGATTAGATTAGGACACTTATTTTTATTTAATTCAAATATGATTTAAATGAAATAAATTAAATGTTTAATAACCAAAACATTATTAATATAGGGTTATATATAAGATAAATTAGATTATAAATATTCATTAGAAATATAAAACGTTTTCCTACATAATGGTTTTTTATTTATATATTTTCGACAATAAATAATTTAATTTATTTATGACACAATGGTGATGCAGTAATTACATAATTAATGAAATATTAAAATAATTGATATTATAAATATCAAAATAAATGTAATTTGAGAAGTTTTATGAATTACACTAATTTTATAGGTTAATATTACATATTAGTATTGGTTATATAAATTTTTTTGAAGTAATAATTCTTTTATGAAATTATCAAAAACCAAATACCCAATAGTGTCATAATTGACATAAAAGAGTTCTTAAAAAATATATAATATTATTAATTGATTTTATATACCTAAAAATCCAAGGATCAGCCAAATGACTTATATAATGATATATGAATAATTAGTGGACCACTTGGGGGTCCCTTGGAGGTATATAGTAAGTTTATTAAATATATAATATAAAAATACAAAGATACAGGCTAAATGTCACACTATTTAACTAAGAGTTAAATATAAATGTTGAGGTTACTATATTGACCCACCCCAATGTAAAATCTATTGTTTTAAAGGGTTGAGACCCATCCCCTTCTTAACCTTTTAATAATCCACTTTGGAGCCATTAGAAACCGAATATTAATTTATTATAAAATAATATTTCGAGCTTTTCCACTGGTGCCCCTCACCCATTTTATAAAATGGTACTCCCCCTTCTCAATAATTCAAACCATCAAATAATTTTTTCTCAGACTTCCCCTTCGAAAATATTCTTTAAACATCCCTCATGTAATCCTATAGGCCTTAGTTTGATCTGAAATCCATCTTATGGAGTCCTTTTGATCAAAGAAAAAGGAAGAACCTGAAGAAGAGGTAATGTTTTCACCACCCTCGTTCAAGTTTCTTTCTTCTTCAACTTATTCTTTCATTGTTATTTCCACTCTAAAATAATAACTCCAGAATATTTTATATACTTCGATGTTATTATAAATATGGTAAAACCATATTCAGTATTCTATCCATCCTTTGAATGACATGGCATCATACGTGCGTGTGTACGACCTACCGTCTCCACGTTGTGGTGTAATTGTTAATCAATACATTATTATTTGGATGGGTATAATAATTATGTGTAATTTATTTAAATAACAAGTATAACATGATAATTATTCTGTATATATTATATAAAATTCAATTATATATGATTTTAATATCAAAAAATGATATTATCGCATGTGCATACGTATGAACTACCGTCTACACGAACGTGTTGAGATTCATTTTCAATCATATCTATTGTAGTGTAATTCTAATTTTATGATTAAAAATAATATTTAAGGACTTGATATAATTCTTTATATTAATATGATACAACCTATCCATAACAAACATGACTTATGTAACAAAACATATAAAAGAAAATGAATAAGTTAACACTCAAAACGGTGGTAATACTAAGATATTATTAACAAAGGAATGTTAAAAGATCATATATGATAACTTATTAATGTATATGATTCGTTTATAATTAAATAAAAATTATATAACCATTATAAAGGAGGCTAACCTACCCTCGTCCAAGGAAAAAGTAAAAATCAAGGGGTTTCTTATCTCACTTTTAATTGTGTGATATTTTCATTGTTCACCACTTATTTTTTTTCATGTGGGGTGTATAATTCCCATGTTTGTATTCATTCTGTAATATAAATTAATTCATGTATATTTACATCATCATTTTATGATATTTCTTTCACGGGTGTATGTTTCTTATGTTACCAAATCAATAAAGGAATTTGAAATTTTAATTTCCACTCATTCAGCTTTACGCATTCTTCATTGATTATTTTACTCGAAGATTATGTGTGGAATCACTATTCATTACATTATGTCATAATTTCCACTCCCCTTTCTGTGGATATAATTTTGATCCACATAGTAACTTCTTTGACAAATTCCCAAGTCATTGGCATGAACTTGATAAGAGTACTTTTTAGTCAATATCCATTTGTTGGGTTAAACATCCAGTTCATTGGTGTTGTTTTTACAAGAATATTTGTGAATGTCATTTTATTGGTTTACAATGAATATACAATCATATTGAGTGTATTTTTATTTTTCACACATAATTATGACATTGATTTATCCTTAACCTAATGATACGACCTTTAAGATAGATTTCATCTCAACATACATTGCACTGAGACTACTTTGTTGTTATACAACAAATCTATTTTATATGGTGTATATAATGTACTTTGAATTAGTATATTATGAATCCCTTTATTATCATGATATTATAATGTTTTTATTACCTAAATTATTTATATTCATGTGTCTCTCTATTGGCTAGGTACTCTAACTAAAATATCATTTTAAATGTTTTTAATGATTTATTATTCTAAATCATTCTCATTAATGTCCATATTTTAAAAATGGTTTTAAGGATTTATTTATATAGAACTTAAAGATTTAAAATCAAAATTCCTTTTACATGTTTCCAATTGGAATGGGACACTTTGATTAAAAAATCTATTTTTAGTGGCTTCTTGACAAATAGTGTGAATTTAAAATGTTTTAATGAAAAAAATGTTATTTATATCAAATAGTTTTGATGATTATTTTCATATATCTCTATATCCTTAATTATTATTTATTTATGTAAATATATTACAATAAAATCTTCCATATTTTATTGAATGAGTTATGTTTTATGTTGGATGTCTTATTTTTATACCATTCATGGTTTGTGGATAATGTTTTGACATTTTGTATTTAGTTTAAATACAAATTTTTATGTTATGTTTCAAAATTTTCATATGAGAAATGCATTGGTCTTATTAAGTGATGGGTGGAGCCTAAAATAACTCTTATATGCATTGGTATGTCTCATGAGACAAACTAGTCTCTTCGCACAAGGCCTTGACAAAATCTTATTTGTAGTCTTATCATGAGGCCTTGACTATGTGGTTTTGATAGTTTGGCATTATGAATTCCATCATTATAAATGTGGTTATTGATATTTCATGATATTATTAGATTAGTAGAATATCCATATGAATAAGTAAATGGAATTATTTCATTTTATCTTTTCCATATTGAGACAATGTTCAAGTTTAAATGTCTTTTGTTTTAGTTATACATTGCCTTAAATGTTTATTTTTATTTATGAATGTTTCCTCTATATTGTTATCCTTACTAGGCATCTGAGCTCTCCCCTTTATATGTTTTATTTTTCCCAGGATGTGAAGATGTATTTTATGAATGACATGCATGGATAGTATGAGGGGATATGGGTGTGGAATATGGAGAATATGTTGTTGTAGTTTTCATTTTATGATGTAATATAAACATTATGAATGTATCTAGTGATTCCAATGATACTAAACTAATTGGTCTTTTGAGAAATGATCTTTTGTGATCGTGCCAACGTTGTGTAATAATGCATCGACTCTAGGTAACTGGGGTCGGGGCGTTACATGAACCTCATTCTGAATGAATCAATGATCAACTCAAAGGATCATATCTCCTCGGATATGTGATTTCTTCCCCATTTGGATTCCTCTATCTTTTGTCTCTCATTATAGATCAAGAGGAATGATTTGTACTCCATTATAAATGGTTTAGATCTACCATTTCATGGATATTAATCGATTTGATCTTGATCATAGTTTTTTTCTAGATCTTCCATGAAAATTTTATCTTGAATGTTTCTCTTCAATTTTGGGATTTTCGTTTTAGCATACATCCATAAAAAATATTGAGGTATGTGGTTTAAATATCAATCTAAATTTTGTGATTAAATCATGAAATTGAATTAATTAATTAATGGTTTTATGGAGTTGATAGAATAATTTGACTATTTAATTACTTAATATAGTGATTATGGAATTAGTGTTTTAGGAATTTATTGGTAATTATAATGAAAGGGTTTTTTTGGAATAACCATTAATGGTTAGAGGATATTATGATTAAATTTTGATAAATTGTTTAATAGTGACCTTTTCATATTCTTCCATGTGATTTAAATAATGACCCTTGATTTTTGGGATACAATGAAATGGTGTTCCATCATTAGAATGTTTGATAATATGTTTAATGATGATTAACCTTGATAATTGTGATAGTTATTAGTTATGTGATATATTGTGATATAAGTGATATTGATTGTGGGATACAGACTGTTTCTCCCCATACCCATATGTGATAACTATATTTTTGCAAGCACTAATTCATAAAACACCAAAATGTGGTTACAATGAGGTGTGGGATATGGGCCGATGCTCTAATGATCCATAGGGTTCTGGACATGATGTTTTTGGACAAACACATTGTCATTGGAGTGGATTTCCTATTAGACATGGTATGAAAATTTGAATTAAATGATTAGTTAATTCTCGTGATATAATGAATTGTGATTCCCTATAATATACAATTCAGACTCCATCAGAAGATAATGTAGGTATTGATTTTTTGGGTGTCATCTTGAACATGGGTAATTATGTGGTTAATTAGGGAATAATGATGTTTGAATTTTTTTTACATGATTTATTGTACATTATTCATTATAAAACTTAGTATAGTATTATAGATTGGATTATGTTTAGAGAATGTTATTGGTGTCTGGCTAAATTGTATTCACACTATACTTGGGCTGACTGATCGGAAACCAAATTGAAATTATTTTTATTAGAAAGGATATGTGAAAGTGAACATTGTTATATGGATGAGTTGGGATAGAACATGGATGAGGGAACCAAAAATGATTTCGGGACTCACATGAGAGTTGTCAGTGTCTTTATTATTTCTTTTTCATATTGACTCTTGAAACATATTTAAAGGACATATCTATTATTTTAGTTATGGTTATTTATCCATGTTTTGGGAATTTCATGTGATATCAGTCATTATTGTTAATGTAATTATTATAATTATTTTTTATTACCATCTTGATAGTATTAATTTATTTATTTTATTTATTGTGATGGAGAGGGTATAGTCTCCCCATGGTTTATATTAGACCCTTTCTACTAGTTGGAAGCCTATGAAATAAGGGGAGGCATGCCCGAAATCTTGTAACAAACCAACACAAGGCACCAATGTGGGGTTCTTGGGGATGGAAAATACACTGTTGATCACAAATAATATGATAATGTTCTAGAAATTAATTGTAACATGTTCTTTCAAAAAAACACATTTTTTTTATTAAAATATTTATTAAATAATAAAATGACTTTTTTAAAAATTGGGTGATTATTTACAGACCATTTGTCGATAAATTATTATTTCATGTGAAAATTATAAATATTTCATTATGTATTTAATACTTTTAAAAACCTCCAATTTAATAGATAGGTTATAATTATCATATTGAAATAAAATCAGTTCATGTTTCCTAAAGGATTAGTATTGCATATCTTGTATGATATCGAACATGGTGTTTATTTAAAATCATAGTTTATTACATTCTATCCTAATTACTAAATTTCACCATCATGATTTTAACTTGTTATCTCTTAATTAATAAATTTCATTCTTCCCAAATTATCTTTCATGGTAAATCAATTATAAAACATATGTGTTTAATATACCTTATCCCAATGAAACATCTCCAAAATATTAATAATCACCATGATAAATAAATATATAAACATTTTATGTTTTGAAATTATCCAAAATATCATGTATCAAATTTATATATTAACAAAAAGGTAATAAATTACATTACCATAAAAATATTTGAAGATAATAACATATCAATGAATCACATTTCACCCTTAATGATTATTTATATTCAACAATATATCATAGAATAATTAACAGCAAATAATATACTAATCGTAATGGTTTATTTATACCTCAAAATATTTTTATTGCTAATTTACAAAAAAAATCAAAAAATTTCAAAATCATCTCACTTAAATAATAAAATGGGGTTTTGAGGCCTTTAAACTTATGGATAACTATGAAATTATACAACCATGATGGTATCCATAACATTTATGATAACAACAACTGAAAACATATATTCTTCCAAATTTTAACATAGTCCTCATTCCTTTGATATGTTCCAAAATTATTGAATATATTACATAAATCCTAAAATTAAATATCATCAAAGATTACATATATCAATATTTCATCAACTACCCATTTTAAAATTCACCAATAGTATCATACATATGTCATTAATATCTGTATTCAAACTAAACATATGTTTTCCAATTGTACTATATAATAATCCTTAGATGATCCATGATCCTTGTATCCAAAACATAATTGATATAAAAGATACATAACATAGTTCATGAATCTTAATGCATAAATAATTGAAACCTTTCACTTCATACGTATTTTATTGGTATATTATTTAACACTTGGATTAAGAAATAGGCTCAGATAATCCACATATTCCCTACACATAATACATTGAACTATAAATGTTACCTTAGGATGATCTTTATTTACCACCATCGTACTTTTCATTTATTCTCTGAAAATAAATTCTATATACCCTTCATTAACACATAAAAATAATATTTTTGATACATTGATACATTCATTCAAGTTATTCTTCCAACTTTTTATACCTAATTGAAATAAAATCTTCTTTCCTTCCTAATACCCACCACTACAACTCTCAGTGAACTCTATCCTTCTATTGATTGGGGAGTTTGACAGTTGGATATGGTGAAATATATTAATAACAAATCATGAAAACTGATTATGAATAATCCCAATGATTCTAATTATAGCTATAACTGTATTTGTTTGATCTTGATGATATTCAGTCCATATTCAGTCAGTGTTAACATGAGACCTCCATGTTCCCTCCATTTACTAAAACCAAATAGAATATTTTGAGAAATAATAGTCATAATGATGAACCATGAAAAATAATTTATTTATGTATAAATCATTAAAACTCCATTTCAATCCATGACTCCGAATATTTAACCGATGTTATCCGTATTAATTTCACATTTTTTGATGTTATCATATAATTAGTCTCATTTCTACGGTTTTCAGTAATGTTTTCTCATCCTAGTTATGAAAGGATAACTAAACATTTCTCTTATAAAAACTACATTTAACTGTAAATTTTATATATAGTTATCACATCATAATAGGTTAATATCCATTACATTACATAATGATCCATGCCAAAATTTTATAGGTCTAGTGACATTAGACACTATGACAGATGAACATGTTGTTAACAAATGATCGACATCATCTCCCACTATATTCTCCATAACTATAATCATTTATAGAATCATTATACATAATACTATCTTCATAACCTGATGGAAACGAAACAAAATAAATGTGAGCTCAGATGCTCAGAAATGAAATGCAATGGATATTTCAATGGTCTCTTGATCTGAAATTGAGAATAATGTTATGAGAACATGATCATTACATTAGAAAATCAAACTTTACATGTTATAGATCATAATAGACAGTCATGGAATAAATGTTTTCATTTCATTAGACAAGAATTATAAAAAAATAAAATAACATGATCCATATGAGAATTACACATGCATAAGACATGGTTGTAATGTATACACATAATCATAGAAAATAATTTCCATATTAGTAAATGATTATTGCGAAGACTATCTTAGTAGAATGGATTTTCTCACAAACCAACATATATTTTATGGTTCAATCCCAAGAGTATCATAGTGGAAAATGTCCCCTACTAAATTGGCTTCACTCGTCATTCTAGTCATGTTTATCTAATGGGATATTTTTCATTACCAAATTTATTTTAGTGACACAGAGGTCTAAATTATTAAATATTTAAAAACATAAATATTTTCCCCATAACATCCTAAAACATTCATCATATCATAACCCAATAAAAGAAATTAATTTCATAAACATTTCTTAATTTAAACATTGCATATCCCATAGAAAATGAAAAAGTTTCATAAAAATATTTTCATCATAAATATAAACCTTTCATCTAAAGAATAATGTTGGTATCAATGTATCACATCCCCCATAATGTATAAGTGAAATCAAGTGTTATTATCATTGATGATTATAAATACCAATAAAATATCATTAAATATTTATTGGGAAAATATCATTTCCATTTTAAAATTACATATTTAAAATATTAAAATGTTAAAAATATTATGGAACACATTTTATTTGAAAATATCCTTTGAAACATAAAAATGAAACAACAATTCCTTCAGTGGTAATGATGGTGTAATTTTTTTTTCAATCATTTAAATTAAAAAACAATCCATTCATACTTGTAAAAATACAAAAAAGTACCACTTTTTAAAAATGAAAAAAATATTACAATTGTAATAATTTTTTAAAAATCTAAAAAATCATAAAAAATGATTTCAAACAATAAAATCATAATATTCAAAACCTTATTAAAACAGGGATATACACGAATTTTTTTGATCGAAGATATATGTAAATTCTATTATATTCATGATCGTTTTTTTAGTATTTTGAGTACATAAAGAAAGGATAATGTAATGAAAATATTATTATCTGAATTTAACGAGAGTAGAAGAAAATCCATGAAATAATTGTTTTTTTAGTATGTTGAGTACATAAAGAAAGGATAATGTAATGAAATTATAACATAAAATCCTTACAACTTTAGTAATAATTGAATCGTAATCCCCATGAAATAAATAAACATATAAATGTATTTATAACCCCATTAATTTAATAATAATAATTATAATATACATTCAAGGGTACTATATACACAACACAAAATAAAAAATTGGTGAATAAGGAATGTGTCCCCTAGAAATAAAAATGAGATGAGAATCCCTTAACCTAGGTATGTCTTCCATTTTGGGAATTGGATCCTTCTTTGTAATAAATATAGATTTATTATAAATATACTATATAACAATAATCATATATATAATCCCATATATGATTTACTTATTAACATTTATCACCTATTTGTTATATAATCTTTATTAAAATCACGGTTCTGGGTGATATCTTATTCATTTTTCATGTATGTTTTGGTAAAGTAGTTCTGGTCCATATAATTTGTCATGGATATATGGCATATATAATATTAATAAAAATATAAATATCATATAAACTAATTTTATAATTATTTCAATTCATCCATAAAAGTACAGATAGAAAAATTAATTACACCATTCATGTTGACATTGGGCCACACGTACGTATGAATGATGTTTTCATTTTTCGGTGGATGGAATAAGAGAAAGGTAAATAGAAAATAGTTATTAAATAATAATTTTTATATAATATATTTATTATATATTCAATACATCCATCCTTATTACCATCCATGTAAAAAAATGAAAAATGAATCACATTGCTTCATGGAGGTGGCTGTCTGCATATACTCACAAGCGATGTTATAATTTTCCAACGGTTTGGAAGTTATGAAGGTAAATATGATATTATAAATAATAATTTTTAAATATTAAATAAGAATATTATATAAAACCTAAACCCATCATAGTACCCATCAATAAAATTTGGTGATGTGAAATGAATTATATCACTATGTGGAGAAGGTAATTCGTACGTACACATGAGCGGAACATTAACTTCCAATTTCATGGATAGATGATAAATAAATGTTGTTTCATAATTTTAATAAAACTTCATTATATTTAGGATAATGTATTTGTTATTTTATGAAACAACTAAAATATATATTTTAGATCATAAATAATTGAAAATAAAGTTATCTATTAAGGCAATTGACAATTTTTTGAAATAACTTCTTTAAATATCCCTTTAAAGACCCAAGGGATGGTTATTTAGGAATAACAACATATATAGAATGTGTATAAGTAAGTTTATAAGGTATTTTACAAGGATATCGTCGAGATATAAGGTAAAAAAATTTGAATAAGTGATGGGTGGAGGTTCTTTTTTCTAATTGAGGTAAGGGGAGCTTCTGAAACTTCTTAAAAGATTAATGTATAAAAAGTAATTATCTTTCACAAATTCCACCAAAATATAAAGGAATATAATTTAATATAATCTTATGATTAATTAAAAACATCCAATAATATTTTTACTAGTTTAAGTGTTGATTAAAAAATTATCATTTGGTTTAACACATTAATTAAAACATTTTCACATTAATCGCGGTATCATATTTTTCACATAAAAAGGATTATAATTTTACATGTGATGTTAAAAATTGATAGTAAATGGACAGGGGATTCTATTGTACACTATATATTATCCTATTTTTAATATTTAATTTTTATTTTAATTTTTTTTATATATGAAATATTATTTTGATAAAATATCATTAATATAAATTATGGCACTATTCGTTTGACAAGATTTATAATACATAAAAAAAATTTAAATAGAATATAATCATTTAACATAACAAAAATATTTCTTATTAATCTAAATGATACATGGAACACCATTACACACTAATAGTATATGACTATAAGAATTCATAAAATGATTTATTTTCTTTTTCTAATCATTGAATAAATACTATAAGAACATTGTATAAGAATTTAAGGTAATTTTACAATTTATGAAAATTATAAATACATTTATTACATATATTTTTTAACTAATCTCGATATAAACAACAATCTTAATTCATGAATTTATTTTGTCCCTATTTGTACATATAAGTTATATTTAAAACTAAGAGAGTGACATTTTGTAACATTCACTACATTAAATATTTATTATGTCATATTCCTGAAAAATATTCCATTAAACAAATAAAATAAAAAGATATTTTGATAATTTTAGAATATATATCATCTAATTATTATTATTATTATAAAATATAGCCTTATTATTTAGTTTTAACCAAGATGAACTTGATTTAACATTTACCATGGTGATAATGTTTTCCATGAGTATGATTAATATTGAAAAATATAATATGGAAATAATTAAAAAAATGAATAGATATATTAGAAAATATGTAATCATTTTTATAAAATTCAATTTCTATATTTGGATTAAATTAATTTTAAAATAAGTACGAAACATGCAAAAAAATGTCTTTTAATACAAATACATTTTTAAGAAGAATGGTGTTTTATTTATTATCTCATGTTTAAAAAATTTAAATAATTATTAAAACAATTATGGACTATATAATATATATATATATATTTAATTAAAATTAGTCACGAAAAGTGAATAGTTTAAATTATTAAGAAAGAATTCATTACATGCATAAAAACATTTTTCCAGAAAAATGTCTTTTACTTATAAATTTTATTTTTAATTCATTCATAAAATCAGTTCTAATTAATGTAATTTGATTATTTAAAAATTAGGACAACTACTTTTACTTTTGAACCATTTTATAAAAAAATTAACTCTGTACATTATTAAAACTTTAATATTGTCTCCAATAAATATCTATACTTTTTATAGTTCATGGGAATATAATATTTTCCATAAAATTATCAATAAATTCATCACTAGATATTATTTACATAGTGAAATAAATATTGATTTACTTTTAATCATATATAATTCGTAAATTCTCTTGAAATTATTTTAATATTTTCTCAAAAAAATAAATAATAACCATTTTTTTAAAATGTGTTTCATTGATGAATAACAAGACATTATTAAATGTTTAGTAATTTTTAGAAAAAATTATCAAAAATTTTATATTTATTATAAACATTATCTATATTTCATCGAATATTGAATTTTTTTAATAAAATAAAATTTAATGGATATGTTTTAATTATCATATTTAAATAATAATATTTCATGATTTTTTTTGGGTTGGTGTTTCATATCCTGTACACTATTGAACATAGTGTTCATTAAAAAATTTTAGGTTTGATGATTTACAGATTTGGAAGACTTTTTAAAAAACATATTATCTACTTGAGTCAAGATAGATGTTTGTTGAAGAGTCATCATCCTTCTATTTTCTAGAAGATTTATCCAACCATCAATGATGTTTTATTAATTGACTTAATCCCTACTTATTTACATTATTGAATATATTAATCCTACATTGAAAACCTAAAAAAATGTCTAACTATGACTATACTCCATCTCCATGTTCATTCCCTAGTAAGATAACTTATGAATCTCGTTATTATTGCATTCCTCTAAATTTTTATCAATATTTTTCTATGAAAACTGTTAATTTGATTAATATTTCTACTCATTTTCAATATAATGGATCTCGATGTTAAAGGACCTATAATAAATTTTATTATCATTTTTATTCCATTATTTTATATGAATTCCCAAGAAAATTTCCATCATCCTCATGAGTTTCAATCATTCAGTTCTACTCCATGTTGAAAATAAAACATTTACCCCCTAAAATTCAAATGTATTACAATTTGGGATTCTACCCATACCATATTTCATATGGAGTGTTCTCTTATTTTTGACTTAAAACCACATTATGTATATATAAAATCAACTAAGAACTATTTCGTTTTTTTTTTCTTTTAATCTTATTGTATTACGATTTATTTCATTTGATGTTCCTTCACCTGAATGTTAGTTAATTATATATCATTTTCAATCTATAACTTCGAGATTATTATTCCTAGAATCTTTTCTAATAATATAAAGTAATATTTAATACACTTAAACACTCTATATTTTAAGGATATCTTTATAAACAATGGAATCCTACAAAATAATGAATAATTAGAGAATAATACATTTATTCATCCATGGACTGGGGTGAAATTATCCCACATACATCCACATTCACTACCTCAAGCCATATCATTGAAATTATTTCCTTAATATTGTAAGTATTTAAAATTATATCCCATTTAAAAAAAGAATCATAGTATTAGTGTCATCATGAGAAATTGTTATGATATTATGAGCTCCTTAATTATCCACCACATCTTACATGGATTTTGGGATTAAGTCACCAAGAATTTTTTCCATATACTTTGTTATTCTTCCATGGATAGAATGTTCCTATCTTATTCAAAACTAATGAGTTATAAATTTAATTTTATGATATTCCCTTGAATCTCTATAGTTCCATCACTTCCTCTATTGATTTAATCATTCTTGAAAAAACATGATTGTATGTCTGGAGTCACATAGTTATCTCATACTATGATGATTTTGACTAGTGTATTCAAAAATCAAGTAATCCATGAACCTTAGTTATTAATCAATGGTTTTTGATACCATAAATGTTTTAATATTCCAACCATATCTAATAAAAAATATAACAATTTCGTTAGTACATATGTGATGATAATGGAATGTTATTTGTTTCCAATCATTTTGGATGTATGTCCACTATGTTAAATCAATAATCCAACATGATCTGTTTATTTCAATGAAATTTCTACAACATTAACCTTCCTATAAATTACATTCTTGATCTATGTTATATGTTTTCCTTAATTTGGTGTTCAATTAATTTCTACCTAATGGGATATTGAATCATCCTATCATTCAATTATACGATTTTATTTAGAATTTTTAGCCCAGCTAATAATATTTTTAGCTACTCTGGTCACCTCTAATGAATCTCTTTTAGCACATTTATTTATTCAATTTAGGGGAAATTAGTTGCTTTGTGTCATAACCTACACACAAAAAACAGTATCCTTTTAAAATATACTAAGTTCAGAAAATTATCATCATTTATTTTTTATATTATGGAGACATGAAATATATTGTGTTAATAGAAAACACATATTTTCTACATATTACTACAATAATAATAAAAAATTAATGGTATATTATTTTTTCTATTTTATAATATGCTTATATCTTTTTGAGTCCTCTGATAACTATACAAATTAAATTTTTTCTGCGATCTGGGATATTATGATTTCACATTATACCCCACTATTTGTTTCTTATAATCAATAACCTCAGTAAGTTTTCGTTACCTTTGAAACATTGATCATATATATAAGAGTATAATTTTTCCCTTATCTGCATTTGTTCCTCCTTATATTATACAGTATCCAACACAATAGAACTCTGTGATGTCATGTTTGGAGATAGATTTCAATAATTATCATCAATATATCATCAAATATTTAGGACATTGACTTTTAGATTTTATATTTTTTTACATGAGATTTAACAAAATCTGTCATGAAATAAATTATTTGGGAATGATCATCAATTATGATTTTCTACTAAATTTCTTTCTACTAGTTTCTTGTATTTTTATACTTTATTATTTCACTATTAGAATTTATCTTATATTTTTATTCATCATTCTATAAAATATAACGTTTGAAATCATGTAGCAATATAATTAATTTAATCACTTATACAATAAAATAACAATTTCATCAAGTGTAGATTCAAGGGCATCATTGATGTATAATCATTCCATAACATTAGTTCGTTATTCATAATTTTCCACCAATTAATTATATATTTCATCCAAGAGGACATCATCATTTTTTTCAAAAAATTATTCAATTTATTACAATTTCTTATCTATTGATATATAATTTTCTTCTTAAAGAAATATCTTATTTTTAGATAACTGTTCTTATGAAACGTTCATTCATTCTACGTCTATAAATAGTTTAATCATAGTTTTTTTTCATTATTTTCTTATATCAATATTTATTTTGAAACCCAAATGCAGAATTCCCCACTTCTCCACAATAAAAACATGCAATTAAAGGATTGCCTTGGAATTTTTCTTTATGCCTTTTAATATTTGAGGAAATGATAAAAATTCCCTCATCAACATTCATTTCTTTAATAACATTCTCTAAGGATAGTTTTTTAATCTTCATGGATTCCACATACATAGAATTATAAATTATCTAGGACACATTATACTTTTTATCATATTATAGTAGATAAGAGTGTTTTGAATAATATCCAACACCACTGCTTTGGGTTCATCTCTTCAGGAACCATGAACTTTTTATTGAAATATTATGGTAATATTATTAGGATAAAAGTTATTATTTTTAAATAATCATGTAATTCATTTATTTTTATCATTCCATACATAATTATACGTAAATGATCAATGAATTTATCAAATAACTCATTTGGATACATTATTAAATCCACATACTTGTTCCATACTAACAAAAATTTATCTTCACATACCATGGAATAACCATCATAAATGTTGACAGAATTTTTTCCCATCTAATGGGAGTAATTAAATGACTTCATCTTCATTTTTTTATTTTTTAATGATCCTCCAACTTCATTGACTATTTTTTCCTTGGTAGCAATCCCTATTCAATATTTTTTAAATAATTATCTACACCTCATGCTTCATAAAATCACATGAAAGGTATGCATATAGAAATCTGATCCCATAGATCCAAAATAAATATTTATTTTATCCTTCCATATTTGGGAATTAATATCATCAAACATTATAATTTTTTTGTCGTTGATTGCAGTTGATGTCTCTTCAAAGAGAATATAATCATAATAAATCAATAGATTTGATAAAACATTTTTCCCCAAGAAGGTTCAATACCCTGATAGGGGGTAAATCATAGTTTATAAATTTATATAAATTAACAAATTCAATAATATATTTTCACAATTACTAAGAAGAATATGTTCCTCAAAATTGATATGATGTGATAATGTAAATTAACTAGGGTCATAAATAATTTTACCAAGTAAATCAAAACTATGAAATTCGAAGGTTCATGAAATGGTGATGAGATGATACACCAAAAAATTTAAAAATAAAACATTTTTTACAATTTTATGCATCCAAACTAACCCTTTATTTTTATTATTATCAAAATATAATTGATAACTCACTAGTATCCATACAATAAGGATCTAACCTCACCTCTTATGCTATGTTTTTTATTTTATGAATAATATATATAAATTACAATATTTATTGTATAAAAATTTTCTATAGTTTTATCAATGTGATTAAATCTATTATATTCTAGTTGTATATTCTCATGTATATCCCTTTTAATTTCTCTTCTATCTTTCAAAAACTTGTCCTAGAATAATTCTTATTCTCTATTTTTCCTTCCAACACATATAATATAAATCCATCACTTATTCATTAATGTTTTTCTATTATGTGATCCACTATCTTCCTCATATTTAAAATAAATATATCTTTTCTGTTTTTGGAATCTGTATACCCTATCAATTTATTTATTTATAACTGTTGATATAATTTTTTTAAAGCCCCATAAAGGGTTGTGTACACTTAATTTATGTCACACATTTCCTATTATTTTAATTTTTTTCCCACTTCTATAACTGACCAGTTCATACTGTGACTCAGTATCCATAGTGTGATTCTCAATTCATTTTGAATCCATGATTTAGAGCCACTTTCTTCCCAGAAACTGCCATGTAAAACAACATCCCTACCAAAATATCATTGCCTAAACAAAAAAATATTATCTCCTATAAATCGGGTCTCTATGTCATGATCCAAATCCATATAGTAGATTCCTTAAAATGATATAACAACAAAAATACTCCTAAATGAAGTCATTTCAGGGCCATACCTCCCACATAATAACTCATTTATTTTAATTTTTTAAAAAGTAATTAATTTTTCATATAATTCGATCTTCATCAAAAGGCACTTTCATATTAATATAATTTTCCATATTTTCATATTTATGACCCCTCACGACATGAAATATTCTCCCATGGTGTAAACTAATTAATTAGATTAAAATAACTCAAATCCTAATTAACCTAGATTCCTATCATAACTTTATTCTTCCACATGATGCTAATGTTTAGTGATGGATCCTTTACCCTGGATGGGTAAACATGTTACGAAATGTTTCATGGAATGTCTAATTTTCTCCTCCATGTGAAAATGTCTAAAACTCCATGAATTTTGTCAATAGAACTTCCATAGTATTTTAAAACCCTTTTATATGAAAATTAATATATCTTTCTTAATTTTACTAAAAAAATACATCAGGAAATGACCATTCCTGTTATGGTGTGACTTTTGACCTTTATAAAATAAACATATTCAATATTCTTCCAAAACATTTTTATCATTTCACTATTACTTTGTAGGAATAGTTGAATGTATTGCAACATACATATTAGAAAACATTACACAAAATACATCATCGATGTTTTTTATAATTTTTTAATATTTGATGTGGTTTATGGATGTGATAGGTGCTAGTGAGATAAATAGAGTTAGTTAGAATCTGGGATGATTATTATATAACTCCACATTAGGTGGGTGGCCTTTACATTATCAAGTCTATTTATTTTTTGTAGTATTATATGGATATTTTTTCATTATTAAAATTTTTATAAAATTTTATGATTCCTTTGGATCTCATATTATATGTTAGGATAGGATTTGATAGACTAATAGTATTTATGTACCATAAAGGTTTCTAAATAGATCTTTTGTGTTTACATGGTCAAATGAGTGATGGTTTTCCATTTTATAGTTTTTTATTGATATGAGTGGTTTGAATTGTTTTATTCAAAACATTGTTTTCCTTTTAGAGGCGTTTGATGTGGGTTTTTTTATTAAGGGGAATAGTTAGGGAAAATTGACTGGGGTTCCTTTTCTAGATATTTTAGAATTTATTTGGTTTTATATTTTAATTTTGATGAATGATGAGTTGTAAATGGTTTTAAAAAGTTAATCCAATAGTTCTTTTTTCAGAAATTATTTTCCCTATTTTAATTAATGTGGGTGACATCATATTTTTTAATGATTTTATGCACATTTATGTTTATTTTTTATCGTTAAACATATCTTATCCTTTGTAGTGTGATATAATAAGAACCGTAATAGAAATAATTACACATATAAACAATTTATTGGTTTATGTTTAGATTTTCATTAGGATTCCATCGAGAATATGTCCATAAAAAATTTGAATTCTTCTTTATGTGTATGATTCTATAATTCCCACTGATTGATTGGTGAGTTTTTCAACATTGTACTTTGGGAAATCCATGAAATTTTTATGATGATGGGTGATCATACTAATTTACTTATAAGTGTTTATTGGGATTTGACCTCAACCTTTTATATTTGATATACTCCCTAAGTTCATTGTTTTCTAGATTAAAATAGTTCCATGGGTTTTGATCCATGTGTAATAATGATCCTTTATATATATATATTGGATAATTTATTGAATTAAAGGTACATTCGTTATGCAGTTATCCTGGATAACAATACCCTGTACAATGTATGAGATAATGTGATCGGGAACATAGTCTAATAGGCATTGAGACAATTGTCATAGATCTATTGATAACATGTAAATACCTATGGATGGTGATAAATTGGAAGACCGTAAATAGAAATTTTAGGTTTGATAAACATATGTACTTTTTTCATTGTTTTATAATCTTTTGATATTCAAAATTAGGATACATTTTATTATTCATATGATATCCCCCATATGAATTGTGATATATAATAATGGAAAAATTGTCACATGGATAGATGGTGATCAAACATAATGAGGTGATAGAAGGCTATATGGGATATATCTGAATAAAATGTTCCCAATTACCCATGTGAGGTTTGGCCATGGACATAAGACACACTATTTAACATTGATGGTAGTTTTTTTGAATCATCTATTTGATTGAGATATATCTGAATTGTTGTATCATTATGGAGCTAGATCCATCGTTAACGAAGACTTTTCATATATGAGTCCAATCCAGCGGTGATCTTTGGGTAGTACGATGATACTTATATAAATGATAGTAATGATGAGATGAGATGGTTTTGAAATATAGGTTATGTTATTTAATATTGTTGGTAACCCCTCCTTTTATTATGATTGTTTTATTATGGGATTATTATTTATTGTTATTAGATTCTTTAGACCCTCTTTGCCTGATCATTTTTTTGTTTATTGTTTCACATGTGATTGATTACATTTCCCACTATTATTACATATGTATTATATTCTATGTTTTATTATTATATCCAATGATATTTTGGGTTTTTATTTATTTACGGAAAGTAGGTTGACTGATGGGTTAGGTGGGACTTTGAAGAGAGGTCCTGGTAGATTTGTAGAGACCTCATAATTTTTATAAATGTTGTCAAGAGTTGAATTTTGTATACATTATTAAGTCCGAAAGGTATACAAATCATTGTATCCATGAAGGTGGTACATGACCTATACTGGGAACTATTAGTTTGTGTTATCAGAGTTCATGTGTCTTCTAGATACATAGGTGTTGGATAGTACAATGTGTGAATATGATTTTATGTTTCTAGGTGGGTGAGTTACATTGGGTATTTAAATCCACAATCACCAAAATATTTCATGAATAGACACTTGAACAGAAAATAAACCAGTGTATAATGTTGACTATGATACCCTACAGGGTCATTAGACTCACCCCAACCAATATACTAAACATAATATTTCATGTACAAGGGAAGACCATCATATTTCTTTTCATTTATGGGTGTTTGATTAAATCCTTAGGTTTGGTTTGGGACTAATAGGTTATTGGATTTTGAATATGGTTTATATAAATTGGGATAAAGGCCACTATATTTATATTTCATTTTAATTGTATCGATATCATCCAACATGATTATATTATTTTTTACCCATAATACCATTTTCCCTTTAATTATATTATTCATTAAATTTATTTTTTCATATTCTATTATTTATTATCATTTATATGTTAACACATATTTTTTTTATTTTCATACTAATATATTCTAGGATTTAGTGGCCATTTGGCTTCATGTTTATTGTCAATAGGTTTTGGGTACTTATTTTATACATTTAGTTCATGTATAATTATTGGTTGAGTCATGAATGATCATTGTAATTTTATTTTGTGGGAAAATACTCCGCATTACTATATCAAACTATTGATATTATTCTAAATCCTCATGTGTATTGGGAGATTCTCCGGATTCCATGTAGTGACTCCGACATGATTATATATTGGGTGACACAATTTTGTATATTAGATTTCTAGTTGGAGGGTTGTTTATTAAAGACTCATTTCAGGTGTGCAATCATATATCGGTAAAGAAAGATAAACTTCTTTCAATGGTATGTAACACCTTTTGAAATAGAAGAATATCTCATGAAATTGTTATACAATCCACTACTATCATTAAAATTGATATCTATAGAAGATGTATTTCATGTATCTTATTTGAAAAAATATATTTCAACTCATTATATTGTGATTGAATGATCAGATCTAGATTTGGAAATCAATTCCCCCACATTGTGGAAAATAGTGTGTATCATTCATCATCAAAATAAGTTTTTATTGTGAAAAATTAGACCTCATGGATTTGTTCTGTGATATAATAGAAAATATATCCATGTGAATTGAAATCATAATTCATTGATATGGTGAAATAGCATCACATGTTTTCCAATAAATAAAATTAATGAATTTCTTAGGGTAGAAAGATGAATGATGAGGAGAATGGTGACACCGATGTATCCAAAGGTTGGTATTAATTAAATAATTGATTTTTTTATGATATGGTAGTTTAAAATTATAAATTATGGAAATAATGTTATAGTTATGGATCTATGACTACCACAAAGTCAAATTATAATCAGACATCTCAACCATTACAAGTGGAGGTTTGAATCAATATTTATTTTCTTGGGGGTTTCATAGATTCATTGAATATAAATATATACTAAGTAATGGGTTTACATTTACTAAATATATTTCCCCTATTTGGCACAATGTATCCAAAAATGTGTTTCCAACCCATGATATTTACAAAAAAATAATTTATATCATTTTATTTTTATTCTTATTTGGTGTTTTCCCATTTTTCCTGCACCATTTGACTTGAACTCTCCAAGAGGTTCTCCAAGAAAATCAGTCATCTCATCCAATTATAGTAGTTATTTCACTCTCTGCATCATATGAATATACAAGGAAAATTCGGCATTAATCTTCTTTTCCTTATTCTCCTCTTATCATATTCCCTCCTCATTTAGTGATGTTCCTTATTCTTTTTCTCATTATTCATGGGTCGAACCATTGTTTTGTGCTCTATCTAAATCTTAAAATATTTCATTTCGTTGGATTGTGGGGACTTTATTCAATCCTATTATATCTTTATTTTATTATGTAATTTGTCTTCCAATGGATTTACAAAGTTGTTTTAGTGTATCATCATTTTTATTTTACAAAACCATTAGTACATTTTTTTCATTAAGTGTTTATATGGTAATTAGAATCCTTAAAATTATTATTTTCATACATTTAAGATTTTACTAAAGTGTTTTTTATTTTAAAATTTATTATAATTATTTTACCATGTGTTTAAAATGATATTAATTCAATTTGAATACAAATCCCCATAAGGTGTTCTATAAAGTGTCTCTATTCAAATTTTTCGTTTAAATGAATTTTCAAAAAAAATAACAAGTGATTAATTTTTTATAAAGGTGGTTTTATGATTATATACTATTTTATAACATTAACGGTTTTTATTTGTATTTGATTTTTTCTAATTATTTCCTTGTGTACGATATTCCCCTGGTTGAGTTTACTTATAAATATCAAAATTTTAATGTCAGTTACTTTGTTATGGAATTGATAAAGGGGGTAATGGTTATAAGGGTTATTTGTTTTATGTCTTAAGTATTATTTTTATACTAGTTCATAATTTATTCAATTTAGATATAATGGTTTATATGAGATCCTTGAGCGATAAATATTAAATCAAGGATGATTGTTACCTTCATTCGTATTTTTCTCTAGCCACTGGTTCTCAGTTTATCAATTATATCTATGTAGGGGTTTCATCTCATTGAGTAAATGGGGGTAATCTAGGTTTTGATATGTATAGGATTACATTATATGCTTCCATTTTATCCATAAGGGAGTTCGAGGTTATCTCCAATAGACATTATATTTCCATTCTATGTTATATTTTCTTTATATTTTTACTTTCTTTGTGAATTTATTTTAAATTGGCCTAGTGATATATGTTTTTTATGAGATATTATTTTCAAAATAAGTCATATGATTTATTGAAAAAAATTAAAAATATGAATTTATTTGGATTTGTTTTAATAATTATACTTAAATTTATAAATTCTAATTATAGGTCAAATTGACATTTGGTGTGTACATAAGAAAAGGGTTACATTGATTCCTATAGGTATCATATTGGGTATAATCTCAGACCCTACATACACATGTTTTTGTACATGTAGTCTTTCTTATGAGTGATAAATTTAAAGTGAAGGGAGTTAGATCATTTGGTGGTATACCTTAGCCACTTTCTTAATGTTTTAATGGAATGATGATTTGGTAGTGACCTTGGGTCATGTGGAAATGGTTTGTTTCACAATTTTGAGAATTTTGGTTTATCATTGGATGTATATGTTTTGGACTAATTGTTTAATACTCATTTGACCTCTCTTTTATTATATATTAGATGTATTAACTAATATTTTTTTCTTATAGAGGAATGTTCTGATGTCCATTTTGGTTTTTTATAATTTTTCCTTGATTGGATGAATTTCCTTCTGTTTTATTTTTTCTTGTGTCATGATAATTACCTATGTTATAAATTTATATAATTATTTTTTTCCTATATTTTGATCTGGAAATTTTTCACAAAGATATGTGTTCAATACCCTTATCACTTGTTGTCATCCCAAGGATATCCAAAATATTCCAGGTAATGTACTACGAGTTGATTCAAGGGAAGTAGAAGTAATGATAGAGATATTAAATGATATCCATTATCAATAATGTTATCCCCAATAATAATATATAATATAATTTGAATTGGTTGTCTCTTAGAGAGGTTGATAGAATTTTGTTTCAACCACTCATGTTGTTTATTTGTTTATATGTATTAATTCTGACTATGTTTGGGATTTTTATGTTTTCCGAGAAAAATTAAATGAATCTAAAATAATAAATAAAATGATATAATTTTCTGAAAAAATGTACAAATATGATCAAAATTTTGTGTGAAAATATTTTAGAAAAATAGCAATAGTGGTCAGGTGTTGATTCATTAGACAATCTCTTATACATTGATTATGTTAATTATCTAATTGTTTTTCTCAAAGCAAACATAATGTTATCTATATTAACACCTAAATATTCTTTGATACCATACCAATTCCTCGATATCTAGATTGATCCTCTTATAAATGTGATTCAAATACTCAAATAACTCCATGTAAAATCTCATGGTTTCATATTAGATAAGTATATTTTTCTTCTTTAAATGATTAATTACGTCCTTATATGAATACTCTTCGAGGTCATGGGGGTATCAAGGGTATATATTTATTTTTATAAGACCAGAACCCAAATAATGATGGAAAATATCTAGACCATAAGGATAACTATTACAATAATCCAAAGCCACATGGTTTTTATGAGATCATGTGGTGTTGGGCATAGGGCATCAAGAGCCCGCATAGTTTGAGTAAACTGTATGGATAGTGGCCCACTCATATAAAATAGCCTCTATAATATTTTACAATGGATTTATACATTCTTATTGCATGGTTTATAAATCATTCACACAAACATGCGATGCAGCCCACCATAAAATTGATGGCACATGATTAGTTCTTAGTTTGGCCAACTAGAAAGGAAAACTGTGAGGTTGTGTATTTCAAGGGAAAATTACATTATCATCACTAAAAACTATTAAAATCATATATTTTTAATTTCAAATTATTGTAGATTTAAATCATTTGAGAGATCCCCTTTAATCCAATTTGGTATATTTTTATCACGTTCATCCATATAAACACTGAATCAAGGTTCAATGGTTTTGTTTTATTCAAAACAGGGACTAATATTTTCCTTTTATGTCTTTATTGTTTCTATCGCATCAGATAATATATTTATGTGCAAGATAATATGACTTATTTTCATGTTTTTCATGATTTGTTAATTTTTCATCTGATTTGAGCTAGATCTGAAGGTGATACTGGATGATCACTCTACTATAGACCTATAGTAGGTGGTCTATAAAATTACCCTGGTGTTTGGTGGCTTATATATAATGTTTTAATTGTGATTCATGTTATAGTTTTTGAGGTTCATAGATAATTAATTAAATAATATAATTGAAAGTGTTGGAAAATTTTAGGGATTTCCTATAGTTCCTTGATCTTAGTTGGAGGTTATTTCCCTAACCAAGGCCACCCATGGGGAATGACTTATGATTTCCTTTACCTTTTTTATTTTTCAACCACCCAATGGGTTTTTGGTTGAGCTTTCTTAGTTAGAGGTAGCACTATTATACATTATTTGAATTTAATTGATTGTTTAGAAATGGTTTTCCTCATCTTCCATGCTCTACATGTGTGATTTATTTAACTGCTTAAATTTGAATTCTTATATGAGTGGGTAAACATGTTGAATTTATTTTAATGGGAATTTATATATTAGATGGATGGAATCATGGAATTGTATTGTATGAAATGATAATTTAATTCAATGATGGATTTTTCTATAATATTCCATGAGTGTTCTAAACTCTAGGTCATGGTAGCGGTAGTGGACACCATGGATGAGATTAATCCTTGGGTGTTGATTTCTTGGGATACCTTGGGCCTTGATACCAATTATATTAATCTTTATTAGGCTTAAAAGAACATGTTCTATTGAAATTATCATTGGATCTTCATCCATGAGTATTTGAATTTTCATCGTGATGCTCCTAGGACTCAATGATAATGACTTGGTTTATTATTAAATTGATCTGGCACTGTTGAATTTTTCACTTCTATTTTATTTCTTGGTCATTGAAATTTTAATATTATTGATTATATATCATGTATGTGTTTTATATGATATAGAAGTAATAAAAAATATCCATGGTTCATATGAGATACCAGATACACATCTTGTCCATGGTGTTTGTTTCATTTGTTCTTTAAAGTTTCTTTGTGTGAAAAGTGTGACCCTTTTTGTAGGAAGCCTTTCTAGGATTGAAATTATAACCGTAAAATTATTACCTTTTACATGTGGTTGTTAATTTTGATAAGGTTATATCAATTATATACCCTTGATGAAAATTATCTTGTATTTTAAATCATGTATTATTATAGACATCATTGGTGGTGGCATATTGGGATTTTATCTCAGAATGTGTCTCATGAAGTTGTGCGGTACCCATAAAAACATTACAGATAAAGGTTTGGATCAATTAAAGTGTCCATGGTTTGAACGTATAGTTTTTTCCATGCTCATGATCATGGAAGAGTAGGATAGTGCTGAGGTTCCCAATGCAATCATTAGATATTTCTTTTTGTCATTTTTTCTATTTTGGTACATGCATTATACTGATGCATGTATACCTATTTTAGATGCATTATAGACACATGAATTGAAATATCATTGTGGTATATGAGATTTAATTTTTTAAATTTTTTACATATAAGTATTTGGGTGCTATCTTGTATTCAGTTATTATTGTTCTTCCACTAAGGCGGGGTACTAGTCCAGGGGCCTTAATGACTATTAATGCTAATTATTCATTGTTTTATTTAATTACCTCTTGATATGTATTATTATTACCATTTTTTTATTCTTTTGTGAGATATTATTGTCTCCCCATAGACACACCCTAGCCCCTTCCTACTATCTGGAAGCCTCGTGAGTTTGGGGAGATGCGCTTGAGGCCTTGTTGCCAACTAAGCTCGGAGCACCATTCAGTTGAATTTGGGTTCGGGACACTACAAAGTGGTATCTAATCCTTCATTTCATGTAATTTATATATTGAGACAATATATGAGGGTTACAAAGGAATATGAAATTGTTATTGAATTGTTCCATGGAGTAGCTAACCGATGTACAGGAAAAATTCAAATTTCCTTAAATGGAAATTATTATTATCAAGATTTGACAATTAGAGTTGATATTATTCCACCATTGTGTAATGAAACTGTGGTTGGCTATATATTCTTATTATATAATTTTCTATTTCATAATTATATGAGTGTTTCAACTCCTGAATAATTTTACTAACTTGATAGAATTCAAATTCCCTGAATCATGTCATTCAATATAAGGGGCATTACTTGACTGCATGACTTTTTTATATGTGTCTTGTGGCAAATAAAAAAAATTTATAGATATTTTTTGTAGGGGATTAGAAACCATGGTTGGTACATAGAGTTACAATCATAAATTTAAAAAAAATTCTTATTATGATACATTAGACACCGTGAATAGCCTATTATGGTACTTTGATTCATGGACCATCGATTGCATGGATTGGAATTTGTTATGGTGTGAAATAGGTCGACACTATATATTGGTTCATAAGGTGTATAGGGCCTTATGGATATTAACTTTGGAACTATTTATTTTAACATATTAATATCATATGTGGAATAAATGTGAAATAAAATGGAAAAATAAAATGACGAAATAGAGATCTTGACATTGCCTTGACATTTGAGTGGGCGGTAGGTAGTCTCTCTAGTGATTTTTGAAAATATTTATTTGAATAGACCTGAATTTAAGAGGAGACTCTTAGTTATGATCTTTTATAGTATTTTTTTACTACTCTTATTATTCTAGCTATGAATATCATGTTTTTATTCATTTTGAGGTGTGTGATTGGAATTTTAGAGGCATGCCACCATGAAGAACTCTAGTCATACACAAGGAGGGTGGAAACTAAATGATTCAAAGTTTGTGGGCCAAAATATATCAGTTAAAAATTTTATAGATCCTGTTGAGGAAAGAACTATTGTTCAAAACATATGTTCTGAAGAATACTTCATTGAGAGATTTACATGCTTTATAAATACTTTTCTGAAAACACCGTAGCATGCATCGTCTATGGATGAGATGGAGTGTGTATTCCAGCAGAAGCATCCTCTCTCGTTTTGAGGGGATGAAGGCCCACCTGATTCATATTTTTGTATTGATACTACTCTATCAATATTTGTCTATTTGTATACACATTCATATAAGAGAGTGAATCTTGAAACATACATGATTCAAGGAGTAGAAAAGTGATCGTGGGATGTTTTGAACGATGATGATGAACTAAATGACATGGTTTGGTGAGATTTAAAAATATTATTATAAATACCAAAAATTTATATTTGAAGAATTGATTTTTTTCATTTTTTAGTATATCAATAAGTCAATATATATATAATTCATAGATGTGTAGATAGGTATTATTGATGTAATGATGTTTGAAGAATTGTTGTGGACTCAATTAATGCCATTGGATGTAACTCATGATAAATATATACAAATTAATTGTGATGATCATTATGATGATAATAAAATGAATTCAAGACAAGTGTTGATGGTGAAGGAACATTATCTACAACAAGTAGAATACCATGAAATTTTTTATTTAGATGTAGTGAAGATAAAGAATTAAAGATTATTACTATGGAAATATATGAATATATATAGAATGAAGAATAATAAAATCACAAAAATTATTGAACTAATCATAAAGATCAAGCACGTGGGTCAATAGGGACACGTTGTTTCTAAAATGAATGATTTTTTATATTCATGAAAATATACATAATCATATGGATTTCTTATAAAGGAACGTAATATCCCCATATTTGGAATGAGGTATTGATGATGGGTGTTCATGTAAAATGAGTTTCAAAAATGACAGGTTGCATGTGGGATCATCCAAATATCATTGGAATTTTGGAAAACAGCTAATTATGGATTTTTTTCAAACTATTTGAAATGATTGTGAAGTTGAGTTTGTGAATGTGGTTTTCATTTAAATAAGGGTTCATTATTTACATATAAAAATGAAATAGTTTTCTAAACATCAATAATGTGATTATGTTGTATGCTATTTGAAATAGATCCTATGTTATATTCATGTAATGTAAAAATAAACATTTTATCATACTTTTTATGGTGAATTCATTGGAAAAGAAAAGAAGATTCATAGAACACAATTGATATTCCCATGCACAGTACACTAAAGATAAATAATGTGAGAATAAAATATTCTATTTGATATATATGATATTCTATATTAATTTGATATCAATGTAAAACATTTAGATTTCTATTTGAGGAACATTTAGTGGAATGTCAAAGAAGGTTGATAGAATACAATTGAGATTCCCAAGAACAAAATGATAAACATAAATATAGTGATTCCATAGTATGCTTGAAATAGATTCTATGCTATATTCCTTATATGGGAAAAAGATCATTACATTATCTAATGATATTTCAAAATAATAAGTAATGAAAGAGGTACCATATATATTCCAATTTAATAGTTTATTTTAATCTATTTCTATAAAAATTGACGGTCTAAATGAAAACTCCATTAAATTATTTATGATGATAAATGAAGAAGAAACATCCAAAATGTCATTAGTGGTTTTAAATAATGTATAATTTCTACATACCACATGAGTCCAAGCAGGTGGTGAAGAAGACACAAAAACATTATGATGGAAATGTTGGGCAGCAATCATTAAATAAAATAAGATCAATGTTTATGGTTCAATGACGGGAATTTAATAAATTTAGAAATTTTTTGTGGATTATTGGTACAATATATTAAATACTATGGCACAAAATAATCCTATTAAAAGGATAATAATTACAATTATGATTCAACAACATTTATAGACGTTCAAAAAAATCATGTTCAATCTGATTTGGAAGACTTGGTTATGTCTATAATATTTTCAATAACTGTTTTGAGAAAACTGATAAATGTAAATCTCAAAATATATTATGAAAATATGTATAACATTAGAAAAATATGATATCATTTTTTAGAAATTTATAAAATTATAAAGATCAGATTAGTGCTATGAATTTTCTTGATATAAAATCCATGGACGTAATACATAAGGAAGATAAAAAAAACCAGGTCCATGAAGATCAAAATGTGTTCTACATCTTAGAATATAGATATTTATAAATTCACTCATGTGAATCAATGTGGAAACTCTATACAAGAAATAAATATTCCTAAAGATATTCCTATGATTTTTTCAACTGATATGGAGAAATCTATTATTTTAGAGGAAGCACAAGAAAAATCTCATGCTAATGTTAAAATGAAGATTCCTCTTGAAGAAGGAAACATTCTTTAGAAATTTTCATAAATAGAAAACTCATGTTTTGGAAATGTTCTTTGTGAGATATTTTATATATATGTTCATAATTCATGAGGAATATTCAAAATATTTTTAGCTCAATAAGAAGTCTTCAAGAGAAATAATCTTCCATTAGATGAGGTATAATACATTAAAGATAAAGAAAGAATAACAATATCATAAAATGAAATTATATGTGTGATATGATCCATGACACTAAAGGATAAGTCATATTTTATAATTATATGTGGAATAATGAATCTTGGAGAAAGTGGAGTAACATGGTGGATAAAAATATCTTACCTTTTCTTTTTATATTGTAAAATAATTGAACCCTCTGTATTGCCTAATATTTCACTGTTTTTCAACTTATAATATTTTTAATTGTTGAAGATGTTAGAGTATATAACCACTGCACATCATGGTGGTATTGTACTTCCAAGAGTTTACTGAATACCATGAAAGTGAAGAAAAGTTTGTATCCCTTAAAGGGGAGCATTAATGAGATGAAACTGTTAAATCATTATTTCATAGGCAATGTGGTATATCCAAAAAAGTATAGAATATTATATGTTTTGTTACGCCAATCACACATTAATCCTTTGTTCCTTATTATATTAATAATATAAATTAATGGGGATTGATTGATATATGATAAGATATGAAAAAGGGGGCCCATATCATTTTCAATTGGATTTTCTATTTTGTTTATTAAATTATTTGCAAGATATGGTATATCATTGATGAATTATATTATTTCTAATCCCAATAATATAGTTGAGGAATTATGAGAATTATTTCACATGCATGGTTTTTATGGAAATATTTTAAAATTTTGGTTACATCTCTCTTGTTTTCTACACTAGGATTGTTGATGTTGACTTATTGTTGATTAAATAATGTCCTTTTTATAAAAGAATAACATGAGATAATTCATCTATTTTATGTGATCAATAAATTTTCATATAAGGGATATGATCATGTTTTTTAGAAAAAAGGTGTCAAGAGAAGATCCACTCTATACCCTTTGCAGTTATTTTTTATATGGGGGAGAAATATATTGACGTTGTAAAGTGTAGTAGTATAGACAAAAAAATCAAAGGGGGGTTTCATAAAAAATTTCATGATTGATGAATAATTTTTTTATTTTTGGTGAGTATATAATAATTTCTTTATATGTTGAAGATTTATATGAGGAGTTGGGGATTCTTGCAGTGGTGATGCTTGGAGAATTGTAAGGGAATCACTTGATATAATTTAATGTCATGATTTATAGATTATCCATATTAAATGTTATGATTGTTTTGATGATATTAAAAATAATTCACGAAAAGTGTTGATGGTGAAGGAATAGAATCTACTACAAGTGAAATATAGTGAATATATTTATTTTCATGAAGTTAAGAAGAAGAATTAAAGTAGATGGGCATAAAATATGTACTTGTATATATGCCATAAAGAAGAATAAAATTTGACCATTTTTAACTAGTATTAAAGCTCACAGAAATTTGTTAATGGAGATATATTGTTTACAACATGTAAGATCATTGATGTTCTAGAAACTATTCATTTTCATGCAGATTTGATTTGAAGGCCATGTCATATCCGTATATTTTGAACGAGGTATTGATGATGGGTTTTCATGTAAAATGATTTATTATAACATCAGGTTCCATTATGTTTCATCAAAAGTTCATTAGAATAATTAATATCATATAATTATGTATTTCTAGAAATTGTATGAAAATTTTTCGAAGTTGAGTTTGCAATTGAGGATTCCTTGTAAAATCAAACCATGTTATTAAAAAACCATGTATATTCCAATGAATAGAACTCTAATGATCAATAAAGTGATGTTATATTTTGGTGTTCTATATATATGATATGCTAAATTCATGTGATGTGAATATGAGAAAATTAATATTATTTTTGAGGTACGTTTATTGGAATATAATATTAGGTTCATAGAACCCAATTGAGATACCCATTCATTGTATGGTAAATTTTAATAATGTTATTCCACGGTATGCTATTTTACATGGATACTATGAAATATTCTTGAGATGTGTATTGGAAGAGTATAACATAATATATGTGCAATATATAGTTGTGAATTTTAGTATAAGGTAATTCCTTCACTAAAATGCTACGGTGGTACACGAATGAAGAATGCCCCACAAATGACATGCTCCATGGATAGTAATGCCTTGTGAACTTCAAAGAAGTACGTGTTGATAGTCTTTTGTGGTTTTCCATGATGTTTGAAAATGAAAATTTCATCACGATTGATGATTTTCTTTGTGGCTAAGGTCCTTTTAATATAGCTATGTGGATGGAGGATATGTAGAGATCAACCTATTTAAACATTATTGCATTATTAAAAAATAATTATGTGCTAAATGGATTGATAATCACTATTTGTTTCCTATTAATACATGGCTAACTCTCACTCTAAACACAATATATAATTATGTTTAAGTGTTTATTTTCAGAAATATTTATTATTCTGCTCCATTTGGGTTCTATAAAGAATTTTTTTCTTTTAGAAAAGGAAAAAATGTTATATGTGGTTCTATTATAAGAAAGGCACTACGCTAAGTGTATTTCTTTTCTAGGTGGTGAAGTACTATGCTATTTTATATAGAGGTTAAGTTCTATGAAAACTCCAAAAATAATTCAAGGCATATTCAACAGGAATTTCCCTAAGAATAAATAAATTCAACCAAAAGTAAAAAAAAATTACAAGTATTATATTCTATGATAATTTTATGATCATAGGAGAAAAATTGAAAACTATTTTAAGAGTATAATGTAAATTTAAAAGTGATGTTCTATGTGTTGCAAATATCAACTCAATATTCCTCAAAAAAACAACCAAAAGTATACGACATATCATATATGAAATGTTGTGATCATTTGTTGATCCTAAGAACAATTTAAGAATATGTTTTAAGAACGTATTGTGAATATGAAAGTGAAGTTCTATGTGATGAAAGAGTCTATTAAATATGAATAAAAGAGGTGAACCAGTAGTATGCTACATATCGAACATGATATGATATGATCATTTCATGATCATTGGAATTATATAGAATATTTTTGGACATTATAATGTGAATAGAAAAATGATATGCAATATGATATGAGCATCAGTGCACTTAGCGTCAAATAATTTGACAAAAAAAATTCTACATATCATTCCTGATATTATATGATCGTTTCATGATCAGTGAAACATACTACATTATTAATTTATCAATATATAATGAATATAAAACTTATGTGCAATATTATCCATGCATCTGAAAACATAGCACCAAAGAAGTGAACCAACAGTATGTGACATATCATACATGACATTATATGATAATTTCATGTGTATAGGATAAATTTAGAATATTTTTTGATGTATATAATGAGGATAAGAAAATGAAATTTCCATGAAATACACATGGTTTTATGATGCATTTGGGTTGATATATTTAAAAATACATTATTATGAGTTTTTCAAGTCTATATTTTGTATAAAATTATATTGAAGTATTTTTTCCACCACATGCGTACATTATTTGAGATCGGGAATTCATCATAAGAAGGAAGAATCATTTCCCAATAAGTATCCTAAAAAATTTATAATCATCAGTAATGATTATAATTTGAAGTGGTTGAATATATAATATACTTGAAGGAGAAGGGAGTCAGGTCTGAGCATTCAATAATCTATGATGGTTAGGATTATTCAAGATCTGGTGTGTATGGATTTCATGACCAAAAATCGTAATTCATGAAATTATTTATGATATTGACGTACTTCATGAGTATAACAGATATAGTAAACTCATGGAGGAATACCTATTTAAAGTGTTGCAGGATTAACTAGAAGAAAATAGTGATCTTTCATTTTGTGGATCAATAACATTAATATAAAGGATCATAGGAATAGGCTTTCTAACCAGTTACTAAATATTCTCGAGTATGGGGTTTCTAACCAGTCTAGAATGATGATAAAATAATATGGTTATGGAGTATAACCAATCATGGAATAATATTTGTCTGATGGGGTTTAGAAGAATGATCAATTTGAGAATTGACTACTGGGTTTTTTGGAGCCGGGCACGTTGATAGTCATGGAATATTCAACACACTTTTGAAAGATGAAGTGTTTTTCAATGATTTAACTTGTTTATGAGTCATTGGGGGTATGATTATTTGAGTAAGGTATCATACTTTTTTTTCAATCTCAATTCAATATGTTCATGATGACCACTATTACCGTGATATTGAATTAGAATCTAATTACATAGAAGAACTTGTGAGAGTTTGGGGTGCAGAGTATAGTAGTATAGACATTTAGACTAGTGGGTCAAATTCCAATGGAAGGAAGCCACCATTTTATGATTCTCTTGAGATGAGAACCAACCATTCCACTAGTATTGGTAGTCTAGTTTTCATTCATCACTGTGGAATATGGGGACACATGAAAAATCATTGTGATTGTGACCTAGTGGAGTGTTGATCTTGTGGACGGATAGGACATGTGAAACATTTATATATGAAATTCCATCCAGTATTTAGTGGATGATGTTCATCCTCATCATTGGTATTAGGAGAAGGTTTCACAACTCTACATTAGGTAGGGTGCTATAGTAGTATGGTATTTTTTGTTGAGGTGGTGGTGGTTGTGGTTTAGAAATTCAGGAATCATTTATAACTAGACAGAAAATTTGGTTTTCATTGAGTGGTGAGGTTATATCACATGGTTTTGGTTTGGATAAATATATTTTTCACATCCTATCCTGAGGGGTCATGGTTTTGGACTATCTAGAGTAAGAGGTATGATTTTAGTGTCCTTTACACTTGTATATGTACTTTTTTACATAGGTGTATCACATAGTTTCATATGTATTCCTATGGAGTAAGACCATAGGATTGTTATTTAGTATTCCATGGGAATTATAATGCTTAATACTTTATTTGGGATTAAAAAATAGGATGTACATAGGAGGAGGGTGTTCCCCATTAATATTGGTGTGTGTCACATCATCTGGGATCTTTTTTTCCATGTTATTACTATGTTTTATGGCATACTTGGTATGTATTGAATATTTTCTTATCGATCCTCCATTGATTTTTATCACTATAGGGTGACATTCACATCACCCGAGGGTGTAGTTATTATTAACAAGGATGAATGGGATGTATAGTAAATCTGATTTGGACCAATACATTGTGGGATGGGCGGGAGGATATCCTAGATTACAAGTATTTATCTGGATTATTGAGATCATGTTTGGTAGAATTCCCACTAGTAGATTATCATTTTAGGGATGATTTCATCAAATAATTTTCTAGTTTACCTCATATAATAGAGGTTGAGTTACTCATCGAGATAATTATATACAAATCAACGATATCACTTCGGCCTTACAGGATGACTACTATTGAATTAGAGAAGCTCAAGAGGAATATAGAGGACATGGAGGCAATAGGGTTTATTTAGACCAATACATCTCTATGGGGTTTTCTAGTAATTTTTGACAAAATGGTAGATAATACCCTTATATTATACATGGATTGGAAGAAATTGAACCAATATATGGTCAAGAACCAGTATATCTTTCCCTAGATATATTACCTTTTTGAAAGCATGGAGGATATCACGTGTTTTAAAAAATTGATTTGATATCAGGATTTCACCAAGAATGTGTTTTACATGATGACATACCTAATATGATTTTTTAAAAAGTATGTTTTGTATGACTATATGGTTATTTCATTCGTCCTCATGAACATTCTAGTGATTTTCAGGGAGAAAATAAGTTATATGACAATGAAAGACATATTAATATTTTTTTGGATGCATCTAGAGAGAATTTGCTATATGATTAGCTCATAATGTTCCACTTATGGAATGATAAGATTGAAAACCTAGGTCAAATTATCTCAGATAATATAATATCAGTTGACTAATAGAAGGGGAGAGTTGTAGTTTCATGGGAAAATCCCAATAATTTCTTTGACATAAATATTTTATTGGGGATAGTGGGGTATTATAATCATTTCATATAGTATTTATCATTACTGGAATCACTCCTTATAGGAATTAACAAGAATGGTGTGATGTTTTTATGGATAGATACCTACGATATTGCATTTGAATAATTTATAAGGATAGTAACCTCAACACCGGTTCTGATTCCTCCAGATCAAGGTAGAATCTAAACTGTGACTTTTGATTCATCAGTTATTATGATAGATGTAGTTATGATGTTGGATTATTGATTCATGGTGTATGGGTCTCAGTAGTTTACGAAAAGTTATAGTAATCAACAGACTTTGGATCTATAGTTAGATGCATTTGTACAAGGATTTCACTATTAGAGACACTCTTTACTGGGTGATCATTTTGTGGTGTAAACAGATCACAAAATCATAAAGATAATATTTTCATAGTTTGATATGAATTTGAGGTACCGAGGGTTGTTGTAGTACCTATAGTCTTTTAACATCATGCTAGATTACATACATAAAAAAGGTAATGTGGTGACTGGTGAATTCAGAATGAGGACTCATATATAGGTTGTCTATTAGGAAAATAACAACTGGAAGATTATTTATTTGATCTTTGAGATGAACATGGAGGTGTAAGATATTTAGTGTAGAATTTTCATTTATCGTTATTTGTTACCTTTAACCATCTTGATAGAGTAATAATGATATACTCTTGTATTTAGAGGGCTTAGTTCTACAGGATATTGTCGAAGGTGAAGACCCGGCTACTAGTTGGATTGTATTTTTCGATAATATCATGTGTACTCAATGACTCTTATGGGTTCTAGTAGACATGTGTGAAGATCAGATGTAGTAATTCCATGCCATTGTTTGGTATGTTCATCGAGGTGTTACCAAGATGTGTTGTGACATACATCATCAGTTCTGGTGGTCCGATAAGAAATGTGAGGTTTCTTGTTTTTTTCATTGGTGTTGTACCTGTCACTAGGTGAGTAAAAAACATTAGAGACCATCCATACTTTTACAGTAGTTACATATTCTCGTGTAGAGATGGGATTATTTCATGAAGGATTTCTTGAACAGTTTGACAAGATCTCCTCGAGGTAGAGATGTTGTACGGGTTTTTGTTGATAGTCTCACAAAATTTTCTAATTTCCTTCCCATCATGGTGACCATCAGTTTAGATTATCGTGGGTGGTTGTATATTTGTGTTATAGTAAATATTCATGGGGTCCTTGAATTATCATTTTATATAGGGATTCCTATTTTATGACTTTCTTGTGGCAGAGTTAGCAGAGGTAACTGAGTACACAAGTTCTTGAGAGTACAATATACCACCCTCAAACTGATGTCTAGTTAGAGTGTATGATACATGTGCATTAGGACATTCTCCAAGCATGAATATATGAGTTTTGGGGATATTAGGAGAATCATATTACCATAGTTGAGTTCTCTTGCAATAATTTCTATCCTGTGAGTATACATATAGAACATTATGTGGACTTTTATGTTCATCCATGTTGATTTCCCATGTGCAAGTTAGAGGTGGGTGATGTGGCTTTACATGGACCAAGACTTCTATAAGAGACTTCTGAGAATATCGATTTGATCTGAAAATGGATAGAAACTTCACAGTCTAGAGAGAAATATAAAATTTATTATCATCAATGACCTATATAGTTTGAGGCCAGGTATCAAGTGTTTTTTACATATCTCACCCAGTCTGGGAAATATATGTATTAACATATACGGTGTGATTTCTCCATGATAGTTTGAGTTTTTTGAAATTGTAGATAGATTCAGGATGGTAGCCTTTCAGTTTTAGTTACCTCTTGGGTACCATATCATGCACAACATCATCCATGCATCTCAGCTATGACATTGTAACTTAGACTCATCTCATGATTTGCAGCTTATGTTTGTGGAGATATTTATGGATTCATCCTTTGGGGATCCTCCATTTGATATCATTGATAAGAGTATGAAGGTTCTATGAGAATGGTTATATCCTTTAGTATGTGATCTATTGAAGTATTATTGTTTACAAGATTGTATTTGGGAGCTAGAGGCTAACATATGTACTCAATGGCAGATGTTATTCTCTGGAAATTCTTCACCACCCTTAAAAGGGATATCATGGGAAAAATTTATTTAAGGGGGAGGATTATAAGATATTGTTTTTTCCTTTGAGGTATAAATATTTATTTCTATTTAAATACTTAATTACAACCTAATGTTAAGACACATTGGTTCATGGGGTTATTGGGGATGTTCAAGGTTTGTTCCGAACTTGAAACCCAACTCTTGGAGAAATATATGTGGGTTACAGGGTTAGGAGTAAAAATGTGACCTATGCAAAATGGTTTGGTAAAACCATGTAGTGCTGGGAAAAGGAATTTAGGATCCTGTACGGTTTGAGTGAACCTTGAAGGTGGAGGGTAATTCCATTCCAATGACCTCTTTAATTTCTTATCGTGGCCTGAGAAACATTTTGTTCATGGTTTGAAAAACAATGTGCACTAACCGTGCGAGGTTCCCCTCCATATAGTGAAGGGAGCACAATTTGTTCATAGTTTGGAAAACTAGGTATCCAAATTGTGCGGCCCAGAATATTTATATAAATTTATCTTTCTATCCTTAAAAACTTTCAAAACATAAAAATTAATTTCTATTTATCATTACAGTGGACAAAACACATTTTAGATCTCTCCATTGATCAAATTTTTTATCTTTTGATCTTTTTCATGGTATTGAACATGGAATCTAGTGTCATTAGTCTTGCTGGATTCACACAAGTGAGTAGTCATTTCATTTTTCCCCTTTCTTAATTTGTCTTGAAATCAGCTATGTTTTTATGTGAATGATAATATGCACTATTTTTATGGTTTTCATTCATTTTTAATATTTCTTCTAATTTTAGCTGAATCGAAAGATGACACTATATGATTACTCAATTACGGACCTACATTAGTTGTTCTATAAATTTCCCATGGGTTTTAGTGCTTTATATGCCTATTTTCTTCTAATATTACATGATATACATCTTGGTTTCTCGTTAAAAATTAATTGAATTATTAAATTGAACATGTTTGAACATGTTAAGGATTATATTTAGTTCTTTGAGATTGGTTGGAGGTTTTCTACCCAACATAGTCTACAAATGGGGTGTGCCTTGTGATACCTGTTGTCTTTCCCTATTGTTAGACAACATATGGGGTGAGTGGTTAAGAATTCCTAGTTAGAGGAAGCAATTTTATGTGTTACCTGAATTAAATTGATTATTTATGAAATGGTATACCCCCATCACTATGTAATTCATGAAGTGAATTGTTTGACTATTTAAATTTGAATTGTTATATGAGTGGGTAAACTCATTGAATGTATTTGAATAAGAATTTCTATATGAGTTGGAAGGACTCAAATATTGTAATGTTATGACATGATAATTGAATTGAATGATTTATATTTCTATAGAATTCAATGGGTGTGATACACCATGGGTCGTTATATTTGTATTAAATGCCTGGAATAAATTGCTCCTTGGGTCTTAATTTTTGGGATTCCTTATGCATTTTTTCCCTTGGATTTGGATTTATTGGGCTTATAGTGGACATGGTATGTTGAAATTATTCTTGGACCCAAATCCATGCCTAATAGATATTCCATTGAGATTATCTTGGAACTAACATGGATTCCTTGGCCTACTATACCATAGATCTGGTCCCATGGGGTATGACACTTCTGTTATACGGCTGATCTATGGTAATTGTGTTATTCATGATTATATTTCATGGTCATGTTTGATATAATATAAAGGGTATATGGAATGGTTTTTGTTGGTATCATATACAAGATATACGGATTGTTCGTGGTTTTTATTTCTATTGTGCCATGTTTTTTCCCTGTGTGAGAATCATTACCCTTGTTTTGTATGAATCCTTGCTAGGATTGACAGTATAACCTTACATTTAGTATTTTCTCCATTCAATTTTTACTTGAATTAATATCATATATATTATATACCTTGAACATATCTTATATTTTATTATACATCATGGATTGTTATAGACAATATTGATGGTGGCCTACTGGTATTTTATATCACACCCTGTATTAGGCTGCCATTTGTTACCCAGATAGACTTTATACTTTTAGTTTGGGGTTGGTAAAAACACCCAATGATTTATTCATTATTTTTCTATATGTCTATGAGTAGGGGAAAACATGACCAAATTGTTGCTTATGATGTTATTAGTAGATAATTAATTCTTTATTCTTCTATTTTGATACTTGTACTATATCGATGACTATATAACTATTTTATATTACATGTAGGCACATGAAATGATATATCATTTTTGAATATGATATTTCTTTTTGAATTATTGTATTTAAATATTATTGGATATTATCTCCATTTCAGTTGTTAATTTACTACTGCAAAGGAGGGTTTCTAGTCCTTTGGTCATAGAGTCTATTTATGAATCTTATTTATTGTTGTATTGCTTCCATTGTCGACTTGATTGATTACTACCACATTTTTGTACTATAGTAAATGGGATTTTCTCCCCACTGACACACCATTAGCCCTTACATGTAGTCATCAACCTCTGATGTTTGTGATGATGCGCTTGAGGTCGTGTGGATAACGAGTCTTAGAGAAATGTTCAGTGGCATCAGGGTCCATGATGTTACATTACAAGAAATTAAAACAAACTAAACTCACTATGCTCAATTGAATGACCTTTCCATAGAATTTTTATTAATTAGAAAAATCACTTTACTATTTAAATATTAACTATAATCTTGAAGAGATTTGAAGAAAAACTATTCAACATGGAAAAACATTTTCATCATTAAAAACATACAATCTCTCGAAAAATAAATGAAATATACAGTGAAATGAATGGACTCATAAGGTTTTTCCCATTGATCTCCACTACCATAGGATTCTGGGAGTTTAGATGAGCATGTCTATGTCAACTCACATATTATTCCTCTTTCCTTTTCTATAGTATCTCTATGATAATACTCCAACCAGTACCAATTTATCATGAAACAAATGATCACCAACAAAATTATGATATCAATTTTCTAATTTAATTTTCCCTTCATATTCCGAAACAATTATGGATAAATTATTTAAAATGATTTCAATATTAAATCAATCATATTAAACCTCCATGACTGTACAAAGAAAGAATCATCATATCATCAAGGTAGTAGTAGTATAATTCTCTTTAATAACATTTTTGAAAAATTAATTCCATGCACAATAATGTTTTATTTCCCATATGAACCATCCCATGATCATAAAATAATCATCTCCCCATTGAATGGATCCATGTTTATTGGAATAAATTATGATGTATGGAGATTAAATTGTGACATCATATTTTATTCATACTCTTATGTAGTGAATGATCCATGAGTTTGTCCTTATCTCCAATGAGTTGAATATAGTGTCCATTTTGAGTTCAATTCCACATAAACATTCACAATATATTGAACAATAAGACTTCATATGCACCATATAATTTCCATTTAATATGAATTTATAATTAATATAAATTAAAACAACATATGATTAAAAAAAGTTCATATATTGGATCAGAAATATCTTACCAGATCTAAAAATGTCGCCGGGGATCATATTTTTTTTAATGTAAAATATATAATTAGATCTCTATAATACCAAATAAGTCCATAATTATCCCATGAAACCACCAAGACTCGTTCTGTTAGTCAAAAATATCATAAGGGGTTAAAATGTTTCAAAAATAATTATCATATTGGTGCTAAAAAATTATCCTATGTGGGTATCGAAAGGCATAGGAGATCAAGATAATATTACAAAACCATATTTTAGAAATGTAAATTACCATAAATGGGTTAAATTATCCCTGGAGGGGTAAATTTTCCTATATAGAATACTAAAATATCATTCAATGTGGGATATCTAAAAGTAAAACATCATATGAAATATTATCTTATGAAGTATAGAGAATTATCCTACCTAATAAATTGTATTATATGATAGATTATCATATGGGCCAATAATAAAAAAATTTCTTATTTTGTGTTCAATAATATGAAAATAACAATGAATTTTCTACATTAACACTAATATTATGTCTTTTCCAAAGAACTTCATAAATGAAAAAAACATAAAAAAAAATTGAATTAATATTTTTTCATAAAAATTAAAAAACTAAACATGGAAACAAAAAATGATGTTATTTTACTTAAAATAGTGTGGATTAAATCATTTAATTACAAATGATAGATATTTAATATATTAGTAATATCATTAATGTTTCTATAAGTTGCCTCATTACTATAGATATACTTATAATCTAAGTTTTATTTTGTATAAAGTGGAATGTGATATTAGGAAATCACTAAAATATGTAATTTAAATTGAACATATCCTCACTAACAACAATTTACATAAGTGGTAGAGAAACCTAAACATAGTACTAACATTTGCGAGTAAATATAATGTGTTGGATTACCCACTGCTTATTTATCTGCCTCAAAAAGATAGTGATTGTGAAAATTACTCCTACTGTAGAAACTTGGATGATGAAGTAAATGTATACATAATTATGTTATCATAAAAGATATACCATTAATGGGTTTTTCCATTTCTAAGATGAAACTCTTAGTTATTTTACTTAATTTTTTATTATGTAATATTTTAATGCCTCATTTCACTATTAAAGGTTATGGTGACATAAATATTCTATAAATGGATCACATATATGAAAATAAACTATTTCAAGTAGAAGATATTGACAACTTTTCATTGTTCATGACAATTTTATGATGTAAATAGTACAAGTAGAAATATTTAATAGATTATTAATACATGATATTTTATTGAAGTATTTATGTATTATAGAAGTTAAATAAATATTGATATTGGTAGGATGGTAAATGAGGCTTTAATAAGGGTGAGTTTAAGAGTATATTAACCAGGAATTCATAATTACTTAATTATATATTATATATTTTTCCTAAACTAACATTTCCTTATACACATGGTTTATTCTCTTATTAAAAGGATAAATTACACTTTTATTTTCATGGTGTGATTGATTATGTGTCTTGAAATAATTTTACTATCCATTTATGATATTATATACAAATAATAGAATTAGAAACTATCTATATTCCAAATTAAATTATAGATCAAATATCATAAGGGTTATAATATTAATGAAATAAATCATTTCATAAGTTTGTGTGTTACGATGAGAATCACTATAAAAGGATAACTCAATAAAAATATTGCATCAATATTACAAAGTGTGATTTTATGAATTATTGAAATGTTACTAATGATATTAAATAAATTACAATGAAGTAAACTATACATTCAAATGTGATATTTTTTTTATGATATGGGGATCATCTATAATTTCGATAGTGGGAGAAATAAAGAATATATTAAAGTCAAGTCATAAACAGTATATTATTTTTATATAGTAATAAGTTCCATAATAGTTTAGGGAGAATAATGTCTTTGAGACACATTGTGTATAAAAAAGTTAAAACCAAACATAAATGGATTATAATCACTATGATATGTGATATTGTTTTAATTTGACATAAGGAATATGTATCCATCAAGTAAGGAGTAAAAAAAATAATCATGTAAATGGAATGTAGCTATAAATTCATACATGAATTTTGAGTATGAAAATAAATTTATTATTATGGTTGAGCATATTAATATTATTAAGACTATTGGATCCAAATAGATTTTCAAGAATTTTCTCAATAAGGATGGTAAATAAAATAACTTTAAATAAATGTTGTATGATAAATGTTTTAAGATATGTTATGTTTTTGGATCTAATGAATCATTTTCATCAATATATATATTATAATCTATTTAAATTATAATTATTATAGAAGTGTAACATCATAATTTTGTGACATGCTTCACATCATAGGTATACTATATTTTGGCCCTCAATTATCTATATTTTGGTTCTCCATTTTATTAGGAGTTATGTGTTGATATTTTCAATTATAGGATTAAAAATATAAGTGAATGATTTTTAGATGTTTAGTAGTAACTATGAAGTAACTATTTGATATTGATTATTTGGAACGATTGTATTTTTTCATAGTTTGAGAATGGTTTGTAGAATTGTGAATATTACATATAAAACCATGTGAAATGTTTAAAATAGGGTTAGAGGTGGTTTCATGGCTTTATCATGAGATTTATAACCATGTGGTTATTTCTAGGTAACAATGCACTTATGTTTTCAAGGGACATAATAGAACACATGGTTATTACACAATTTTTTTAAACACAAACCATTTGATCTATGTGAATTTCTTTAAAATGGAAATTTACCCCAATTCCAATGGTCGTTTTTACCCAAATATCACCCTAATATGTCATTATTATGACCCAACCATTGCATAAAACTCTAGGAGGTTATCCCTTGGGTCATATAGTGATTTTATATTTATTTTGTTGTATCTATATAAGGTATGTGTAAATCTCTTCTTAATTCCTAAATTTTTCTCTAGATTTAATCTCAGTCTATCGTCCCCTTCATTCATTGTATCCTAAATTGGTTTTGATGGGATAATATAAGGGTTAATATGTTTTATTGATTATTTTTATTATAGATATAGAGTTTTGAGGAATATATGTCTTCATTTATGATCAATATTTTCAAATAAAACATGGTTTCCTCTATTAGTGTTATATGTGCCTCTGTATAATAGTTATTTTTTGTGGAACAATTTATCAATATTTTTTTCCATTAGTTATACAAGTGGAAAATTATTATTTGATATATATATATATGGGTTGATTTATTAATTTTAATATTTTTCAGGTAAAATTTTTTCAAAGAGGATTTTCATGAAAAATAGTTTGATACCCTTCCGGTCTTCGATTAAATGTCCCAATGATGATTTGGAGTATAAAATTGGTTTGTTGTAATGGGAGTGGTAATGAATTATTTATTGAAATATTTTATTAATTTTTGTAAATGATTTACTTTAATATCTTATAAAAACATATCACATTGGAACCTTATGTACATCAGGTTATGGGAATATGAAAACCTCAGGGAGTGTGGTACCACTAATGGTTACAAGTGTGATATCGATACACTGTGGTAGGTTTTTATATCATTAAAATTCAAATTAAATTGGATTTGGGTTTCTTGTGTGTCCTATTTCTGTATTCTTAGACGATTGATCCTAGCTGTTCATGGTTTTATTCATTATAGTGATGTTTCATGCTTTGATTCTACAAATATTTACATTTTAATCTATTTAAACTCCTTATAAAGTCCCTTCATGTAATCATTCATATTTATATCCATATTATTATGGATTTGAATATAGATTGTTTTATGGGAAAGTCAATATATTTTTTATTAAAAAAAATTCAAATGAAATTATCATGAAAATTGTTTTTAATGAATTAACTAATTGTTATATAGAATAATGATTCATTGTGGTATTCTATAATGAATTTACCTTACACCTCATATATTCCATTTCTAAAATACATACATGGATTTATAGTATCTATCTAAAGGTAAGGTTTTCATGTATCTAGATGGATACTCATTTTTGATGTCTCTCCATGGTGATTTTGTAAAGTAATGAGGGATGGTCACACGGATTCATGGTTTTTTTTTCATGGACTTATGTATTTTCTAAAATTATACTTACGCCATTTTTTGTTCTATCTCATGGTATAGTACATCTTATTCAATTATATACAATGGTTATATATCATTATCTTATTATATATGATACATGATAAATATTAATTTCAGTTTTAAACCATTCCAATGATTTTTTATGTTGATACAAATGTTCCTGTCACTAGTCCATGGTGATCAAAAACACTCTTCTAATGTAGTAGGCTTGCATAGGTGACATGGAATGTCAACCCAGGGTGGTTTGATACAAAATTTCATCAATTGGATGTTTCAATGGTGGTTTATTATATACTAGAGTTGCAACCATCTAGACTTAGGTGGTAAGTGCATAAGGGTTCATAGTCATCCCAATTTCATATCTAACATTATGTTAGCATGCGTGGTTAAGGTTTTTCTCATCAATATTATATGATTGATTTCTGTTTTATTTAAAGGAACCATATCAATTTCCTCTATTGGATTATTTAATTTTCTTCAATAAAAGTTTTTAAGGGATTTAATACGTATTCTTGATGTTTATATTTTAAATCGGAGATGTATTCCAATTCTAATATGGTGTTACCACTTTTATTTAATAGATAATGTCCCTAGAAGGTTCTATTTGTTTTTAATGGAAGTACCTATTGGAAAAATCTCATTCAAGACCACTTATTTCATCCATTCTTTAGTGGAAATAGTAATATAGGATATTCAATCACAAGATCAGTATGGTTGTGGAAACTAAGAATGGATGGTGGGTTATCCTTTGTATTATATTAATAAAATTACAAAAATATTCCTTGGTGACAAAGGAAAAATGGAACCTGATGAGTAAATTGAGATAATAAAACATATTTTCCAGTTTTTTGGGGATCTAGGTGACTATATATTGGGATTTGGCACTTATCTTCTTGAATTTCCTAGAAATAAATGGTTGGATTTCATAAATCTAGCTAAATTACAAAAGGAAATCACATAGAAATCATTCAAGAAGTCCTCCAAAAAGATGTTCTATCATAAGAACTTACATGTGGAAAAGGCTTCAGAGTTTGTCACCTTGGATCAAGTAGACCATTTAGTGTTAGAGTATGATACTCATTTCACCAATTTATTTCATATATCTATAAAAAATGGAACTAATGGATACCTCAAGGCTAGATGGTTTTATATGTCTTTGATTCTCGAGATTTGATTGATGCACAAGATCATGTTCATGATTACCTTTACCGATGTAGTTGATAATGTAGTTAAAGTTGATATAGACCTTGTTGGGAAAATAGGTATTAGTGGAGCATCTATTATTATAGGGGGTAGTAAGGGTGTGTCACCTATATAGAAAAGGAAGAATAGTAATGGTTATTTATTTTCATTAAGATCTATTAATGAGGATTATTCAATAAAATACAAGGTACTTCTCATCCATTGTGGAATACCAAGCCTTTACGAAGCCTAATTGCACAGTAACACCGAATAACGTCCATCATTGTGGACAATCTGGTCACCTTATTTGTTTGTTATAAGATTTTAATATAGAAGTTTATTTGGATACACCGTACCAAAATATACTATGATTAGTTAGAGGATATTAAAAGTTTTTGGATCTCGTCATAATGTATACGAGGTTAATTAAGAAAAGGATAAATCACAGATTGGGGTTTAGTTTAGATTACTTTATAGAGCGGAGTATGCACTAGAGGGATCTTTTTTGGATAATTACTACAATGATATGTACAATGTTTAATAATTATTATATAGTATTAGATCCATTTGATACTAGTGGATCCCATTATATTATATAATCAAATTTGGAAAATGATTAGGGATTATTCTTAGAGCATATGTCATTCATTATTGATAATTCTACTACCTTAAGAAGACATAAAGAGTAGTTATTTTAATATTCCATGTATGAGGGTATGATTGCTGATCATGAGGTCATATGGTATTTCCATGTTATTGATCTTATTATCTTTGAAAATATCATGTAAATGGATTAGATGGTCCATTTTAATTCCCAGGTAGGTTGTTATCATTTTCAGCATTAGTTTCTATCTTCCAATGGGTTTACATGTTTATTTCATAGTGATTGGGATCCTATATCTAGGTGAGTAGGGAATATTTTTCCTGTGGTTAGAATGATCTCATGTCAATTTTTAGAGATGTTTATTAAGGAAATTTATCATTATTATTATGTTATACTTCATACTGTTATGAATGCATAACATATATACATTCCTAGTAACCTATTCTAGGACAAGTCCCCATATAGAAATTGTGTTTTCTATTGACATCCTTCTGGGGATGATCCTCATCTCCTCACCATTTTATAATATGGAATCTACTGAGTGAAATGAAATTAATGTTTAGATTTTGTTTCTTGAGTCCAACATATTTGTTTGTATGATTATGTCACCTTGTACTTTTATGAATCTCTTGTACATAATAATACGGAAGCCTCTAGTTGTGTGATGACTACCAAATGTTTAATAAATTTACTATTCAGAATGGTTTCCATTTTCCTAGTACTGATGTCATGTTTGATCAACATAGGGGATCATGATCGTTTACTAAAATTGATTTCTAATAGGGGTAATATCAATTAAATTTCTGGGAGGAGGATATTCCAAATACTACATTTCAAAAAAGGTATGGAAATTATGAGTAATTGGATATTACATTTTGTCTTGTTAACACACATGTGGTTATTTCATCATTGATGAATTATAACATTTATTGTTTATTGTCCCCCTAATGGTTGTCATTGTGGAGGATATTTTGGTGTTTTTAATGAACAAATAATAACTCAGAGATCATATTGATATTGTTCTTAGAACTATGACTTATCTTCATATGTATTGAAAGTTATTCAAATTCTAGTTTTGGATCTAAAATGTGAGGTTTTTGGACCATGTTAAATCTTAAGGATGTGTCTCATATTATAACAATTACGTTCAGGAAATTATTTCCTTGGATGAACCAAAATGGTTTTTCATATTTATATCTTATTATTTTTGTATGGTTATTATAAACTGACATTCCATATTTCTCCATGATATTATCTCATATGTTAGAGTGGAACAATAAGGTTATTTAGTTGGAATTTAATGATAATTATCAATTATATTTTGAATAAAATAAATTGAGATTGACTTTATATATATATATTTAATTCTTTTGGAATCAGGTATTGGTTACCACATATTTTTTTGATGCCTTGGCTACAAGAATAGGACGTGTTCTAATGCAGGGGAAACAAGATGTGGCATATGGATCTCACTAATTAATCCTTCATTATAATAATTATACAATAAATGATCATGAATTTCCTACCATGATTCATGCTACAAATACTTAGAATCACTATCAAATAATAGAGTGTTTTATTATATATTTAGATTATATGTGCTGGATGTATATTTCATCCTAGAGAAATATGAACCTATAAAAGAGATATTTGGTTTGATATCGTCACAATTTTGATTTTAATATTTCAAACACACATTGAAAATAGAATGTGGTCACTAATTAATTAAGAAATAATTTACAAAAAAAATACTAAGAAAGAATCTAGGGAAGAATGATCTTTGTTGATGTTATCAATTGAGAAGTGATTTAATGTGGAAGAAGTTTTGGTGAAGCAGTGATTATATTTTGTGATATAATATTCTTTATTTGATGATTTGATTCCTCTTAGACATGAAATATACACTTAATTATGTCATTTTAATTAAATAATCTATGGTAATGAGACCTTGGTTGATCAGACTCATTCCCCTTATGTTGTTTTTCATTTATGTAGTAGATTTTTCATTATAATAACATTTTTGTGGAAATTTATGGATAGTCAAAATCAGTACAATTGTGCCATACACCCTAGGTAGACAAGGATGAATAATGATTTGATATTTTGGTATTAGTTTTTCTGGACGAGGTAGTTAATTTTGGATTTTCTATCATAATTTCTTATATAAAAAATATTATGTTAGATCACCAAAGACTATACAGTTTTATGTTTCCATTTCAAATTATAGTATGTATGTGGGATGAGATATGAATTCATTGTAGGATTATCATTTAATCCTATTGGAAAAATATTATTTGGGTGATCGTTGATTTACTTTCAAAAAAATCTCATTTCCTTTACATTTAGGATACAACAGAGGTATATGATTTTGGAAAAACATATATCTGAAGGATCGTGAAGCTCTATGATGTTCCTTTTGTTATTATTTATAATAGAGATATGTGATTTAAAACATGGTTTTGGAACGGATTAAAAGAGGTGATAGCTATCCAATTGATGTTATCTACAGTATATCATGCTCACAATGATGGACATACTAATAAATCCAATAAAATTATTTTTTATATGCTTTATGCATGCATTTTTTATTTTGATGGTTCATGGAAAAAGAATTTTTATTTCATTGAGTTTCCCTATAAAATAGTTATTATTATTTTATTGAAATATAACCCTTTGAATAATTTTATGGGTATCATTGAAAATATTCATTATAATGTGAAGGTTTTGGAATATAGTCCTTGGTATGACCAAATCTAATTCAATATATTTAGAAGATTTTGATGTTTATATGAAATATATAACAACCCTGATTTCTATTACAACTTAAACATGTTTTATTACATATATCATCACTTGATACAACAAAGAAGATCGAGAGGTTTAGTGTCTTTGGGGCTTAGGATCATTACACAAAAACTTTAAACTTGAAATACACCATCTTTATTGAAATCTTCCTTTACATGACCACTACATTCCTTCGTACTTAGCATTGCATGGGATAACCTGAGGACATGGATAAGAAAAGGGTGAGCTATAAAGCCTAGTAAGGGAGTACACAATGAATAACATGAGGAGTTCAATAAATGTTAGGAAATAGGAATATCAATAGAGCATAAGAGTAACATTAACATAAAGGCATGATAAAGCATGATAATCATAACATGGAAATGTGGCAACAAAACTTAACATTGAATTAGCATGAGCCAAGGCTCATTGCACATGGAGCTTGAGTAAACCCTCATTGAACTTGAAGCACGAGTAAACCCTAGTTGCACTGGAATTAGAATGATTCAACACTCATTTCACATGACGTATCATGATACTATACTTTATCCAATGCATTGGAGCGCCCTAAGGGCGCACCGTTCTTAAACATTTCATTTCATGCATAAGTGTGCCAAATGGATCATAAAACATGGATTCATAAAACATAATCATTTATTCCACGATAAAGGAATGTGGAATTCATACATGAAACTTTATAATCAATAAGTAAATGTTAATAAGGGTGAATACCCTTGATCGATAAATGGGCATGGTATTCACTACACAGTGATATTGTCTTAGAAAATCGGTGTGATTTCGGCAGCGTAACGGCGTGACATAAGAATTCATAAAAATGGTTGATGAGAGAGAAAGGGGTTACTCATCATATTTACATGTAATGGAAAGTAAGGAGGTCATATAGATACATGGCCCAACAATTGAAAAGGAATTTAGATTAATGATACAAATGTATTGCTTGAATATAAAAGAGGAGAAAAAAGTTCCTTTCGGAATTTCGGCATAGTAACGGGTGTACATGGGAGGCATTTAATGAGAGAGAAAGGGGTCTCCCATAATTCAAACAATAACAGGGCAGTATGGGGGAGGTTCGAAACCATACCCCAACATTCATAATTGAATTTAAAAGGGCAATACAACTTAAAGAAAATTGACAAAAATGAGAAAGGAAGAAAAAACCACTACTTGGAAGTGTGTTTCCAAAGGCTAGAGAGAGGCTTGTGAGAGGCTTCTTGGGAGCATGGGGAACCTTGAGATGATTCTAGAGAGAGTAGGGCAGAGGTTGGACGAACTCCAAGGGCTTTGAGTGAGGAGGAAGTGGGAGCTTGGGTGGGTTTATATAGGAAAGATGAGAGAATTCATTATTATTTAGGTTTGGGACCCCTTATATTAAAATAATCCAAAACACAAACCATCCCATGGTATTTGCCCATGGTTTCTGGAAAAAGACAGAGGAAAAAAATATTTTACAAGGACAAGGTCCATACTTATTAAAAAATTAGGGTTGCTTATGTGGAGGTCAGTCACACTCCCATGGAAATTAATTTTAAAAGGCAAAGTGTTGAATAAGACTTGACGGCTCCATTAATGCTTTGAAAAGTAAGTCAAAAAACCCAAAACCTCATTATTTTAATGATAAAACACATATTGGCCGAACATAAGGATTATGGTATTTTATTACATCACCATTGGTTCATTATGATGTCATAAAATAGATTATATATTTAAATGGTATTTTATTTTTACCCAAAACATTGACTGTCTTAGAAAATAATGAACAATTCACCATTGGATAATTTCGACATCCTGATTCCAAAAATAATATTTATTTTATCTAAATTTTTTTCTAAATATCTGATTTTTCACTTTTAAAATAAAAACCGACATTTATAAAAAATTCACGGGTTTTGACAGAAATGGCTTTCAAACCTTAATAAAAATTTTAATTGCATTCATAAAATTATAAGATCTTTTATATTTAATAAAAATTAATTTAATATTAATAATAATGTTTTATTAAAATATTATTTAAATCAAAATTCATTTAATTTAATAAAATATAATTCTTAATTAAATAATAACTAAAAACACCATTTGTACTTTAAAAACTAATTACAATGTATAAAAAATGACTAGAAATTATATTCATTATTATATACAAAAATATTGTACATGAACATGGTGCTACTGATTTGTTACATAACTCCTTAAAATAGCCGCATAAGACCTAAGGGTAAGGTGTGTGATGGTGACAGACTCTTGGGGCATCTTGGATAACATCGCTCGAGTGATAATCTCTATCAACTTCCACTTTTCTTGTAGACGGTCCCATTCATGCTAGACATAATGAAGCTCAGCTTGGGCTTGGTCAAGGGAGAAGCCCAAAGACGCCACCTCTTTTCCGAGCTCCGACAAATGGGCTTTGTAAGGGGCAATTCTACTGGATGAGGCCATCACTTCCTTTGTCTGAGTAGAAATGGGTTCGTTAAAGCCTTATATTTATACTACTCAGATGATCACTATTAAATGGCTATAAAAGTAACGGTCACAAATCTTAACGTAAAACTAATGAAGTTGACATCTTATAAAAACATTTTTCATAAAGAAACTTATAAATGGATCATGAGGGATTTTCCATTAATGAAACTTTGGGTCTTTACAATATTCCCCCCTTAAAAATTTCTCCCTAGAACTTTTCCTTTTCCCACACTAAAACAAATGTGGGTAACTCAGCTTCGTCATATCCTCTGACTCCCAAGTTGCTTCTTCAAACTTGTGGTTTCTCCACAACACCTCGAATAGGGGCATTGTCTTATTTCGTAAATCTTTTTCTCTACGATCTAAGATCTACACTGGTTGCTCCTTATAAGAAATATCATCTTCCAATTGTACCACCTCGGAAGAGAGTACATGTGAAGGTTCTAGTATGTACTTACTTAAGAGGGATACGTGGAAGACATCATGCACCTTGGCCATAGTGGGTGGAAGTGCTAGTCAATAAGCCACAACCCGAACACAATCAAGAATATCGAAGGGGATGATGTACCCTGGAAATAACTTCACATTCTTTCCAAACCTCATGACCTTATTCCACGGAGATATGCGTAAAAACACCATGTCTCCGACATTAAACTCAAGGTCTCGTTGACGATTATCTCCATAACTCTTATATTGACTTTGGGCTGCCTTGATATGATGCTGAATGGTTTTCACCTTCCCCACCATTTTTTCGACCATTTCTGGTCCAAGCAGCTTACGTTCACCGACCTCATCCTAACATGTCGGTGTTCTACACCTTTTCCCATACAGGGCTTCATATGGTGCCATTTGGATGCTCGAGTGGAAACTATTATTATAAGAGAACTCAACCAGAGGAAGATGTTGATCCCATCCACCTTTAAAGTCCATTGAGCATGCTCTCAACATATCCTCAAGTGTTTGGATAGTCCGCTTGGATTGGCCATCAGTATGAGGATGATAGGCCATACTGAAGTTCAGTTCAGTATTTAGAGCTTGTTGAAGACTCTTCCAAAACATATAGGTGAATCTTGGATCTCAATCAGAAAAAATAGATAGTGGTACTCCATGCACCCGTACTATATCCCTGATATATATTTGTGTCAGTTGATCCAAAGAGAAATTCTCTCGAATAGCAATGAAGTGTGCAGTCCTTGTAAGACGTTCCACAACAACCCAGATTGCATTGTTTCCTTTGGATTTCCTTGGAATTCCAGTGACAAAGTCCATGGTGATGCACTCCCATTTACATTATGGTATGGTAAATGGTTGCATCATCCCCTTATACTTATGCCTCTATGCCTTCACTTGCTGACACACCAGGCACTTTGATGTATATTCAGCTATCTCCTTCTTCATATTATCCCACCAAAAGTTTTCTTGGAGATCTCGATATATCTTTGTGCTACCTGGGTGAATAGAGAAATTTGAATTATGTGCATCATCCAAAAGGTCATTCTTCAGCTCCGAACATGATGGAACACATTGTCTTTTCCCAAACTGCACAATTCCTTCTTCATTAACATTAAACTCTGAGGATTTTCCCTTTTTGATAGCTTCCACTTTTTCGTGGATTCCGGCATCATCATTTTGAGCATCCTTTAACATTTCCAAAAGATATGGTTGAGCAATCATTTGTGAAAGGATTGATGATGTTCCCTTCATTATGATTCCCACATCCATCTTCATCAAGTCTAAGAATATTGGATCCTTCTCAATTCCCATCATTGATAGAATCGCTGGATCCTTTCTACTTAGGGCATCTGCCACCTTGTTCGCTTTCCCATGGTAGTAATGTATTGAACTGTCATAATCCTCGATGAGATCTATCCATCTTCTCTGGCGCATATTAAGCTCTTTCTGTGTGAATATATATTTAAGACTCTTGTGGTCAGTATATATCTCACATTTCTCTCCATAAAGATAATGCCGCCAGATTTTCAAGGTAAAGATCACTACCGCGAACTCCAGATCATGCGTTGGATAGTTTCGCTCATGGATTTTCAACTGCCTTGAGGCATATGATATCACTTTACCATTCTGCAGCAGCACCCATCCTAAGCCCTTCTTCGAAGCATCACTGAATACGACAAAAATATCCCCACTTGTGGGTAAAGTTAGCACGGGTGCAGTGATAAGCCTCATTTTCAACTCCTTGAAACTTTCTTCACATTCATCACTCCAAGCAAACTTTACTCCCTTTCGAGTTAGCTTGGTAAGAGGTTTGGACAATCGTGAGAAATTTCTCACAAGTCGTCGATAATATCCAGCTAACCCCAAGAAGCTACAAATATCAGTTACCAATGTTGGCCTCAGCCATCCATCAATTGCATCTGTTTTGGAGGTGTCCACAGATATCTCATTTCTTTTGATGATATAGCCCAATAATGAGACCTCCTTAAACTAGAACTCACACTTGCTATACTTGGCATAGAGCTTCTCTTTGCGCAAAGTCTCCATTACAGTTCTTAAATGCTCCACATGTTCCTCCTTGGTTTTGGAGTATATTAGAATATCATCTATAATGACTAACACAAATTTGTCTATGTAATCTCTAAAGACTCTATTCATCAAGTCCATTAATATTGCTGGAGCATTGGTGAGTCTGAAAGTCATTACTATGAATTCATAGTGCCCGTACCTTGTACGATAAGCAGTCTTGGGGATATCTTCCTTCTTCACCCTTACTTGATAATATCCTGACCGCATGTCCACCTTGGAGAAGTATTGTGCTCCACGCAGCTGATCAAACAATTCATCAATTCTTGGGAGAGGATACTTGTTCATTATTGTGATTTTTTTATGTTCATGATAATCAATGCAAATCCTCATTGACCCATGCTTATTCTTGACAGAGAGGACTGGTGCACCCCATAGTGATGCACTTGGGCGTATAAACACTTTATCTAGATTCTCCTGTAGTTGTTTGTTCAGCTCTTCAAGCTCAACAACAGAAATTATATATGGAGTCTTGGATATTGGTAGCGCCTCAGGTATAAGTTCAGTTGAGAACTCAACATCTCTTCTTGGAGGAAGACTAGGAAGTTCCTCGTGAAATACTTCAGTGAATTCCCTCACAATATAAATTTCTTCAAGGGTGGTTTCTTCCTTGGACTGAATCATCTGAGCAAGATATGCGTACTCATAAGGCAGTAATATCCATGCTTGAGATGATGGAGCTAAAGGAGATTCATCTCCCTCCTGACATTTGTAAAGAATCAGGGATCGATTCTCCATATGGAGTGTGATTTCCCTCTCCCGACAATTTATATTGGCTCCATATAAGGAAATCCAATCCATGTCAAGAATTGCATCAAATTACACCAAAGGGAGTATGATGAGGTTTTCCGAGAAATTCAATCCACAGATTATAAAAGTGGAGGACTTATACTAATGGGATGCAATGATTGCCCCATTTTCTGTACTCCCCGACATCTTTACTTCCATGATTTGTGGTGGTTGAGGGATTGTTCTAAAAAACTTTTGAGATATAAAAGAATGCGTAGAACTTAAATCAAAAAGTAAATTCTCTATTCTTGAATGAATAACTAGCGTACATGTCACCACTTCGTTGTCGGGGATCACTTCGGCATAAGTGATGGCAAAAGTTCATCCATGTTGTCTTGGAGATTGCTGGTTGCCTCCGATAACCCTTGGATTAGGGCACTAATTTGAAAAATGACCCGGTTCATTGCATTTTTAGCATTGAACAATGCGTTGAGGTTCGAACGGAGCGTTCCTCTCCTCTGTCGCAGTCGCGGGTCTTTGTTTCTGATAGTTAACAGCTAGGTGCCCTTCTCTTCCACACCTGAAGCATTTTCTTGTCCCCGTAAGGAAATTTCCAGGGTGCTTCTTTCCACACTTTTGGCAAGTGGGGTGCTGGAACTTCTTAGCGCCGTTGGATTTATCCATCGCACCACCATCATTGAATTCCACCCTACACTTCTTGTCCCCATGATACCCCTATGATTCTCCGATCTCCATTTCAACCTTGAGGGCACATCGGACAATTTCCTCATAGCTGTCGAAGTCACGGATCGCTAATGCTTTCTGCAAGCTAGGCTTCAGCCCACCAAAGAAGCGGTCAACCTTGCATTCGGGGGTAACGACAAATCCGGAAGCGTATCTTGAAAGCCTTGTGAAGTTTTCCTCGTACGCTCCCACAAATTCTTCATCTTTCTGCTTGAGGGAAATGAAGTCCCTTTCCATCTTAAGACGGAGGGTGCGCGAAAAATATTTATCGAAAAACATCTTCCAGAATTCCTTCCATTCCAAAGCCTCGATCTCCTCCTCAGGCTTCGTATTTTTTATCAACATCCACCACTGATCAGTTTCACCCTCCATACGATAAGCCTCCAGGAGAACCTTCTCTTGTTCAGAATATTGAAGGATAGAGAAGATCTTTTCAATGGAGTTGATCCATTGCTCCGCGATCGTGGGATCAGATGATCCACTAAAAGCAGGAGGCCTTTTTCTCATGATGCTCTCGATAGCGGCTTGTTCTTTCTTAGGGGGGGCTGAACGTTCCTCTTGACCCGTGATTCTATTCAAAACATGAGTTACCTGAGAGAGAATCATGACAAAGTTTGTGATTCCCGCTCTCATTGGATTGGGCATCTCATTAGTACAATCATTACACTGATCTTCACAACGGTTGTTAGCCCGAGTTCTCCTATTACCAGCCATCGGCTGGAATAAAATGAATGTTAGGGGTAACACATAAAGGGTAATCCAAAGACAAAAGTTGATGACTTCTAAATAATCATTAATCTCTTTAACTCATGAGTCTACAGGATTCAATCCAGGCTTTTCATGATCTTCCTTCTAACATATATTCTTAGGGGAATTTTTCCCTTAATAAGGGTTCATTCTAAGATTGTGAATTTATCAAAACATATCCCACGGAAGTGTCGTAACCAAGAGTAGAGCAAGGCCAGTTTTTGTGCACCAGTTCCCGTTCGAGTCTAGCTCAAAGAGGTGTTTTCGGTTTTTACCCCTAGGATACATCTGTGCCAGAGACACTTCTACCTGCTCGTATCCAGACAGGGATGTATTTGTTTGATAAACCACTTACTTAGTATTTACCAAAACATAGGGATGTTTTTATTATACTTAGTCTTGTATCTAAGGCGTTAATTGGGTTTCCTAATCCCAAAAATAACTAAACCTATCCTCTGATACCAACTATGACAACCCTGCTTTCTATTACAACTTAAACATGCTTTATTACATATAAATTCACTTGATACAACAAAGAAGATCGAGAGGTTCAGTGTCTTTGGGGATTAGGATCATTACATAAAGAATTTAAACTTGAAATACAACATCTTTATTGAAAAATTCCTTTACATGACCACTACATTCCTTCGTACTTAGCCTTGCATGGGATACCCCGAGGACATGCATAAGAAAAGGGTGAGCTATAAAGCCCAGTAAGGGAGTACACAATGAATAACATGAGGAGTTCAATACTTGTAAGGCAATAGTAATATCAATAGAGCATAAAAGTAACATGAACATAAAGTCATGATAAAGCATGATAATCATAACATGGAAATGTGGCAACAACACTTAACATTGAATTAGCATGAGCCAAGGCTCATTGCACATGGAGCATGAGTAAACCCTCATTTCACTTGAAGCACGAGTAAACCCTCGTTGCGCTTGAATTAGCACGATTCAACACTCATTTCACATGACGTATCATGATAGTATACTTTACCCAATGCATTGGAGCGCTATAAAGGTGTACCCTTCTTAAACATTTCATTTCATGCATAAGTGTGCCACATGGATCATAAAACATGGATTCATAAAACATAATCATTTACTACACGATAAAGGAATGTGGAATTCATACATGAGACTTTATAATCAATAAGTAAATGTGCATAAAGTTGAATACTCTTGATGGAGAAATGGGCATGGTATTCACTACACAATGATATTGGCTTAGAAAATCGGTGTGATTTCGGCAGCGTCACGGCGTGACATAAGAATTCATAAAAATGGTTGATGAGAGAGAAAGGGGTTCATCATAATATTTACATGTAATTGACAGTAAGGAGATCATATAGATATATTTCTCAACAATTGAAAAGTAATTTAGATTCATGATACAAAATTATTGCTTGAATATAAAAGAGGAGAAAAAAGTTCCTTTCGGAATTTCGGCATAGTAACAGGTGTACATGGGAGGAATTTAATGAGAGAGAAAGGGTATCCCATCATTAAAAAAATAAGAGTTCAGTATGGGGGAGGTTTGAAAGTATACCCCAACATTCATAATTGAACTTAAAAGTGTAATAAAACTTAAAGAAAATTGACAAAAATGATAAAGGAAGAAAAAACCCTTACTTGGAAGTGTGCTTCCAAAGGCTAGAGAGATGCTTGTGAGAGGATTCTTGGGAGCTTGTGGCACCTTGAGAGGATTCTAGAGAGAGTAGGGCAGAGGTTGGAAGAACTTCAAGGGATTTTAGTGAGGAGGAAGTGGGAGCTTGGGTGGGTTTATATAGTAAAGGTGAGGGAATTCTTTATTATTTAGGTTTGGGACCCCTTATATTAAAATAATCAAAACCGCGAACCATCCAATGGTATTTGGCCATGGTTTCTGGAAAAGGAAATAGGAAAACAATATTTTACAATTCCAAGGTCCGAACTTATTAAATAATTAGGGTTGCTTATGTGGAGGTAAGTCACACTCCAATGGAAATTAATTTAAAAAGGCAAAGTGTTGAATAAGTCTTGAGGGCTCCATTAATTCTTTGAAAAGTAAGTCAAACAAACCCAAAACCTCATTATATTAATGATAAAACACATATTATCCGAACATAAGGATTATTGTATTTTATTACATCACCATTGGGTCATTATGATGTCATAAAACACATTATATATTTAAATGGTATTTAATTTTTACCCAAAAATTTGACTGTCTCAGAAAATTATGAAAAATTCACCGTTGGATAATTTCGACGTCCTGATTCAAAAAATAATATTTCTTTTTTCTAAATAATTTTCTAAATATGTGAATTTTCACTTTTAAAATAAAAACCATCATTTATAAAAAATTCACGAATTTTGAAAGAAATGGCATTCAAACCTTAATAAAAATTTTAATTGCATTCATAAAATTATAAGTTCATTTATATTTAATAAAAATTAATTTCATATTAATAATAATATTTTATTAAAATATTAGTTAATTAAAAAATCCTTTAATTTTATAAAATATAATTCTTAATTAAATAATAACTAAAAACACCATTTGTACTTTAAAAACTAATTACAATGTATCAAAAATGACTAGAAATTATATTCATTATTATATAAAAAAATAATGTACACGAACATGGTGATACTTTTTTGTTACATAACCCCTTAAAATATCCACATAAGACCTAAGGGTAAGGTGTGCGATGGTGACAGACTCTTGGGTCGGCTCAGATAACATCGCTCGAGTGGTAATCTCTATCAACTTCCACTTTTCCCGTAGACAGTCCCGTTCAAGATTGACATAATGAAGCTCATCTTGGGATTGGTCAAGGGAGAAGCCCAAAGACGCCACCTATTTTTTGAGCTTCGAAAAATGGGCTTCGTAAGGGGAAATTCTACTGGATGAGGCCATCGCTTCCTTTGTCTGAGTAGAAATGGGTTTGTTGAAGCCTTATATTTATACTACTCAGATGATCACTTTTAAACGACTATAAAAGTAACGGTCACAAATCATAATGTAAAACTAAAGACGTTTACATCTTATAAAAAAAATTCATAAAGAAACATTTAACTGGATCAAGAGGGATTTTCCATTAATGAAACTTTGTGTTATTACAAAATATGTTAGAGATATCTTATACTTAATAAATATATAATGTGTACTATGTCTTTTCCCTTTAGATTTTTCAATATGTGATCGTGTGTTTATCAAGCATTCAACACATTTTGGACATATTCATTTGAGATAATATGGAATGTTGGTAACAATGTATATTTGAACATTGAGAATCGATAAACATATTGGAAAGGTGGGATATTTGTTTGACTTACTATCTCACTTGAAATAAATATGAGATGTGTTTCATTTTTTCCAACAATGGAGGTATCAATCGGAACATTATTAATTGGTATAAAGGGAAGATGCTAATATTAATCCAAACACCTTAGTGTATCAGATCAAATTTTTTATTACAGATCCCTAGAATACGGTTTTTTTAACAAAATTTACCTTGATCCATTTAATATTATAATGTGGATGGTATTGAAACATGTTTTTTGAACATGAAGTGTTGAGGATACAACAATTTCCTTTTTCAATTTTGAGTTCAGAATAATTAGATCATTCTAGGGAATGAATTTGGAATGGTGGGGAGAATTTTGACACCCTCCGGGTCACATGTATGTTTCTGTTTGGGCCTTTTTTTCATTATCATTATTCTAAATGTGTTTAGAAGTTAGAGATCAATATTTTTTATTTTGGGTATAAAAAGGCTAGGCATATGTCTTATGAACAATAATTAGTAACTATGCGATAATCCTGAAATATGTATTCGTTATATCAAAAAAAATTAATAATTTTTGTATGGTTATTCTAACAGAAATAGAATTTTAAGAAAACCATGTGAGAGGATTGGTTTGGATATAGAGGCAACTTCATATATTTCACAAAATATTTCTAAATATGTGACTATTCCTAGGTAGCTATACACTTTAGTGATTATGGAATCGTTGTGACCACATAGTTAGTTCATGGAATGTCTAACTATGAATCCAAATTGTGTGACTCATATGGGATTTATAAAAATAGAAAAATACCCACACACCTTTAGTTTTTTAACCCAGATTTTACCCTATTCTCCCATTAGTTTGACCCATAAGTTCTTTAACACTCAATAATTTTCCCTCATTTTTATTATGGTTATTCTCTATGTATTTTTTTTATCTCTTCATGGTATGTGAGAATTTCTACTTGATTCCTCGCCTTTTCTCAAGATCTACCCTCATTATCTCTTCCCAACAACTCATTAAATCCCTTACGTGAAACTAAAAGAATATATAAGGTGTTGCATGAGGAATTAATCATTTTTCATATAGATCTAAGATATTTAGGAATGGATCTCTTCATTTCAAATACATTTTTTTATGGTGACTATGTTTCATCCATTGGTGTGATAGGTTTTCTAGATAATTGTTATTTCTCATTGCACAATATATAATGATTATGTTTTCCTTTGGTTTGGATTATGAAAATATATGCTTTGATATCAACCAGGTCTAATTTATGCAGTTTTATCTTTATTAGCTTGGAAAATAGTTTAAAAGGGGTATTATATAAAAATATTTTTACACAATTCAGTTGATTTATGAAATCCCTAAAATATGTTATTGAGTCTAAAATTTTTATTCAAGAATGGGGATGTTAATTTATTACTTGTAGAATTTTTTTTATAAAATTATGGGCATGGCATACTTGAACTTTGTGAGAAAACATGGGACAGGGGGGCCTCATGTGCCTCAGGTTATGGACATTTGAAAACCATAGTAATTGTGTCACCATTAGGTGTGATGGTTATTTTACTAATATATTGTGAAAGGAATCTGTATCACTTCGATTCACTTTATGTAATCATATTGTTATTTATGTGTCCTAGTTACGTCTTCTCATCGGATACAGACCGATTAGTCTTTTTTTCATTCATTATATTGATTTTCCATTAATTAAATGCATACATGTTTCTCTTTTTACATATGAATGATCCTGATCAATTTACTCTATGTTATCATTCATATTTATTTCCATATTCTGACGAAATTGAATATGGATTGTTTTAAAGGAAAACCAAATGTTGTTTTATGAAATATGATTTCAAATTTTTTTATAAAAACTATTTTGTATTGAATCTAGAACTAATAGTTTTATTTTTATATTCTTTTTATAGATTCATGGTGGTATCAAACTAGGTGTTTCCCACACCCCCTATAGATTCTTTTAAGTGTATGCGCATATAGGTATATAGGATCCAGATAAAGGGATGGTTATCATGTATTATTATAACATATCTTATTCAATTTCACACCTTGGTGGTTTCAGATAGTTTTGTATGATGTTCACATAGAGACAAATTTTTCGTCTTTGAATTATATCGTTTTTTCGGATTATCCTTTTTCATTGCTATGTTTTATCCCATTATTTCATACTAATTTTTTCCTGACACACTTTGGTTTTTACCTTTATCTTGTTATATATGGGACATGTTGTGCTACTTTTTAGGGTGAAATGACACCCATTTTTTGTATGTATTTGTTACCCAGGTTTGTGTTTCAATCCAATGGTGATCTGGAAAGTACTTTAGGGATTGTGGCGGTCCATCTTGGGATACATGTCATGTCTACCTGGGTTGATTAATTACATTAATATATTTTCTGTTTGAAAGTAAAAAGCATATTCGTAAATGGAATCATTTAAAATATCATATAATATACAATTATAAGTTTTTATGACCAAAAAATATTCTATATATTATAAAAGACACGAATATCCATTAAAGGATCAAAGAAAATATTCTATCAAGTAAAGATAATTTTTTATGTGTGTAATAGAGTTTAGTGGTAGAATCATTATTTTCCATGTGATATATATTGATAATATATGAAAAAAAGTATTCTTATAGTTAATTAAGGATTGGTTGAAAATATATCTTCATGAATGAATTAATGTGACAACCCATGTTTAGCGAACAATATTTACTGAGTTTGGTCTATCAGTTTCATTGACTAATTCAATATTCATAAATTGAAAAGGTATCGATAAATAAATTTTTAAGAAATAGGGGGATATTTTTTGAATATTTCAAATGTCATAAGTAATTCTCTAGTGATGTATCAATGGACATATGAAGAGATTGTGAATAAAAAAATATCATTTAGTGATTGAATTATCACATATGCCATATTAGATACAAAATTTTATACTTCCTATGTTTAAATCATGGTAAAAAATATAAAACAATCCATGTGAATTCTGTATATTGGTAATTATAACTATCCAATTGTACTTCAGAAGAACAAGGTACTTATTAATGGAAAATATTAAATAATAAGAGAAAGTTATCAATGGGGTTTAATAAATACCCTACAATATGATCAATATGATATAGTATTAGATTTATGAAAATTAAATGAGAAATATAATATCATTATTGATAGTGGTCACCAATTTTATATAATATGATAACATTACATTTTTTAATTCTGTTAAAGATGTACTATAAATATGTATCTTTATTCTAGATCACGGTATTATACCAAAAAATACATTTCATCATGTTTATTATAATAATATTATAGTATTGATACCAAACAAGAACTCTATTATATGATAATGATCAATAGTAATATACTTCCGAGATAACATCTCTTAATGTATTTTACAGAAGATGTTGAAGTTACAATTACTCAGCTATACATATGAAATCATGGAATACTCAATTACTAATAATATATCTTAGTAGAGAAAATATTTTTCATGGGATAGCTAGTACATTGTGGATAGTGATTTTTTGTCTCTAGAGTAAGTGGGGGATTTATTTTTTTTCTTTACCCAACAAAAAAAATGAATATTATTATTACTATGTAATGCATGGAGTCTGATCTATTCAAAATTTATATGTAACTTGAGAATAACATAAATTTTTTATGTAATAAATATTGTAATGCACATATATTATATGTTGTGTAAAATATTTATTAAAAACATGTCTATAATTAGATCCCAATGAAAACATGAGAGTAATATTAAATATATGAATTATTATATAGATTCAAAAATATGATGGGGAAAATAATATTATTACATTCATTTGTTGGGGGATTATAACACTACATGAGAAATGAATTCTATAAGTAGTTTAAAACACCAATATTTGATTCCTCAACAACATGATTAGGTTTTGTTCCAATGTAAGTGAAACAAGAAGTTGCATATGGATCGCAATAATTAAACCCTAGGGATAATAATTATACAATTATTGATCTTGTGTTTCCTACCATGAATCATGCTATAAATAGTTGGAATCTCTTTCTCTTATAATAGTGTTTTACTATATATTTGGATTATATGTGAATGAAGTATATTTCATCCTAGAGGCATATGAACCTATAAAAGAGATTTTTGTTTCAGTATCTTCACAATTTTAATTTTGATATTTCATACACACCTTAAAAATAGAATATGGTCACTAATTCATTAAAAAATAATTTACAAAAAAAGATCAATAAGGAATCCTGGGAAGAATGATCTTTGATGATTTTATCAACTGAGATGTGCTTTGATGTAGAACATGTTTAGGGGATGGAGTACTTATCTTGTGTGAAATATGATTCTTAATTTGATGAATTTATTCTTCCTAGACAATATATAGACACTGAAATTCATGATTTTAGTTAAATAATCTATGGTAATGTGGTCTTGGGTGATCAGACTCAGTCTCCATATGTTTCTTTATTTTTGAGGTAGATTTTTCATTCAAATAACATTGTTGTGGAAATTTATGGATAGTGGAAATATTTACAATTGTTCCATACACCAAAGGAAAACAATGATGAATCATTATATGAGATTTTGGTATTAGTTTTTGGGGATGAGATAGTTGATTATGGATTTTCTATCTTGATTCCTTATATAAAAATGATTATGTTAGGTTACCAATGACCATACAGTTTGTTGATTCCATTACAAATTAACGTATGTAAGTGGTATTATATACAACCTCATTGATGGATTAACATAGAATCCTATTGGAAAAATATTATTTGGGTGATCATTGATTTGCATTAAAAATAATCTCATTTCCTTTACATTGAGGATAAAACATAAGTATAAGAGCTTGGGAACACAAATATATGATGTATCATAAAGCTCCATGAAGTAAATTTTGTTATTATTTATAATAGAGATATGTGATTAAAATGATATGGAATGGTTTAAAAGAGGTGATAGGTATCTAATTGATGTTATCTAAAGTATATCATGCTCAGAATGATGTATGGAGTGAGCAATCCATTCACATTCCTTATGATATGATTTAGGAAAAAATTATTTATTTTTATTTATCATTTGGAATGAATTGGACTTTTGTTGAGTTTATCTATAAAATAGTTATTAATATTTGATTAAAATATAACCCTTTGAATAATTTTATGGGTATCAATAAAGATATACAATATTTTGGGAAGATTTTGGAAAATAATCTTTGGTAGGACCAAATCTTATTCAATATATTAAGAATATTTTGGAGTTTATATGAAATATTATAACGATATCTTCGAGTCAACAAACATATTATGTGTACTATTTTCATTTCCTGCTTATGTTTTCAACATGTGATCTTGTTTTTCTCAAGGATTCAACTCATTTGGAAATATTCATTTGGGATGATATGGAAAGTTGGTGACAATATTTATTAGAACATTGAGAATCAATAAACATATTGGAAAGGTGGGAAATTATTTGGAATTACTATCTCACTTTACATGAATATTAGATGTGTTTCATATTTCCTAACAAAAGAGGTATCAACCGGATTATTATTAATTGTTAGAAAGGGAATATGTTTATCTTAATCACAACACCGTAGTGGATGAGATCAAAATTTAGATTATAGATCACTTGAATAAAGTTTTTTGTGGAAAAATTTATCCTTTGATCCATGAAATATGGCAATGTAGATGGGATTGACAGGTGGTTTGGGAACATGATGTGTGGATGATAAAACAATCCCTTTTTTCTGTTGTGAGTTTAGTATCATATGATCATTCTAGGGAATTAAATTGGCATGGTGTAGAGAATTTTGTCACCCTCCTAGTCACATGTATGTTATGTTGTGGGAAAAATTTGTCACCATCATGGTGCTAAATGTGCTTAGAAGATAGGGATCAATAGTTTCTATTTTGGGGAGAAAAAGGCTAGGCATATGACTTGTCAAAAATAATTAGTAACAGTGGGATAATCTTAAAATACATATTTGTTGGATCCAATGAAATTTTGAATATTTTTTTATAGTTTCTCTAACTGATTGTGAATACTAAGAAAACCATGTGAGAGTATTGGTTTGTATATAGGGGAAACATCATTGATTCCACACTATTTCTCTAACTATGTAACTATTCCTAGGTAACTATACACTTTATTGTTTAAGGGATAGTTGTGACAACATTTTTAGTTCATGAATTGTCTAACTATGAATCCAAACGGTGTGACTTGTATGGGTTTGGTAAAATTAGTAAAATATCCAGACACATTTTACCCCATTCTCCCATTATTTTGACTCTTAATTTCCTTAACACTCTATAATGTACTACCCTTTTTATTTTGGTTATTCTTTTTCTATTTAGTTCAATCACTTCAAGGTATGAGATAATATACATATGATTCCTCGCCTTTTCTTTAGATCTACCCTCATTCTCTCTTCCCCTTAACTCATTAAAACCATTATATGGGTTGACAACAAGATATATAATGGTTGGTGAGGAATTAATTAATTTTCTTATAGATCTAGGATTGTGAGGACTGGATCTCTTCATTTCCAATAAATTTTTTAATGGTGACTATGTTTCATCCATTGGTGTGATAGGTGTCTTTAGATAATTGTTATTTCTCATTGCACAACATATAATGATTATGTTTTACATTGGATTGGATTATGGAAATATATGGTTTGATAATAATCAGGTCTAATTTATGAAGTTTCTTATTTATAATCATGGAAAATGGTTTAAATGGTGTTATATATAAAAATAGTTTTACATATTTCATGTGATTGATGAAATCCCTAAAATACGTTATTGACTCTAAAATGGTTGTTGAAGAACGGTGACAGTAATTTATTACTTGTAAATTTTTTTTATTAAATTATGGTAATGATTTAAATGAAATTGAAGAGAAAACATAGGTGATGGGGACCTCATGTGAATCAGGTTTTGGACATATGAAAACCTTTCTATGTGTATCACCACTAGGTGTGATGGTTATCGTACTAATATATTTTTCAATAATTCAGTATCACTAGGATTCAATTTCTGTTATCTTATTGTTACTTGTGTGCCCCAGTTATGTCTTCTCATAGGCTACAGACTGATTATTCTTTTTTTATGCATGATAGTGATGTTTCATGCTTTAAATTCTTACACGGTTCTCTTTTTAGTTATGAAGGATCTTGATAAATTTAAAATATGTTGACTTTAATTTTTAATTCCATATACATACAAAATATAATATGGATTTTTATAATGGAAACCCAAAGGTTGTTTTATGATATATGATTTCAAATAATTCTTTTTATAAAATATATTATGAATTGAATGTTGAAAAAATGGTTTAATTTTGATATTCATGTATAGATTCGTGGTGGTATCCTACTAAGTTTTTCCAACACCCCTGCATATTCTTTTGGGTGTATGTATATTTAAAAAAATAGGATCCAGATAAAGGGATGGTTATCATGTATTCATATAACATAACTTGTACAATTTCAGTCCTTGGTGGATTTAGATAGTTTTGGTGGACAGTTACATAGAGACTTAATTTTGGTCATTAAATTAGGTCGTTTTTCTGATTAGCCTTTTGGATTATTATGTTATGTCTCATGGTTTCATACTACATCTTCCCTGACACACTCTGATTTTTTACCATTATCTTGTTATATATGATACATGTTGTGTTGTTTTTTAGGGTGAAATCATACACATTTTTGTATGTATTTGTTAACCAGGTGCATGTTTCCATCCAATGGTGATCTGGAAAATACTTTAGGCCTTGTGGAGGGCCATCATTGGAGACTTGTCAGGTCAACCTGGGTTTATTAATAGCTTTATTATATTTTATGGTTGAATGTAAAAATCATGTTTTTAAATGGAAACATTTAAAATATCTTATAATATTCAAATATAAGCGTTTCTGACTTAAAAATATTCAACATATTAAAAAATACACAAATAACATTTAGGGATCAATTAAAGTATTCAATCAAGGAATGATAACTGTTTTATGTGTCCACAAGTGTTTAGTGGGAGAATCATTTTTTTCCATGTGATATATATTGATAACATATGAAAAAATAGTGCTCTTATAGTTCATTAAGGATTGGTTGAAAATATTTCCTCAAGAATGACTTAATGTAACACTTTATGTTTAGGGAACAAGATTTACTGAGATTGATCTATCGGTTTCTTGAACTAATTCAACATTCATAAATTGAAAAGGTGTTCAAAATATAATTTCTATGAAATTAAGGGATTTTTTTGAAATATTTCACATGTAATAATCCATTTCCTAGTGAAGCGTCAGAGGAAATATGAGGATATTATGAAGATAACTAAAACAATATTCCCTTTAGTGATGGTATTATCACATATGCCATATTATGCACTATATTTTATATTTCCTATGTTTAAATCAGGGTAAAAATATAAATCAATCCTCGATAATTCCATAGATCGGTAATTATAACTATACAATAGTGATTTAGAAGTACAAGGGACATGTTTATAGTAAATATAAAATAATAAGAGAAAGTTATCAATGGGTTATAATAAAACCATACAAAAATACCAATATGATCTAGTATTTGATTTATGAAAATTAAATGAGAAACATAAGATCCTTATAGTTAATGGTCAGCAATTTTATAGAATATGAGTATATTACATTTTCTAATTTAGATAAATAAGTAGTATAAATATGTATCTTTATTCTAGATCATTATATTGTACCAAAAAATTATATTTTTCATCATATTTATTATAATAACATTATAGTAGTGATACCAGACATGAACTCATGGTTTTGATAAAGGTAAAGAGTAATATACTTTTGAGATATCATCTTATAATTTATTTTATATAAGAAGATGATGTTATAGTTAGTGAACTATACATATAAATACATGGAGTACTGAGTTACAAATAATATATCTTAGTAGAAACAATATTTTTCATGGGAGAGCTAATTCATTATGAATATTGAATTCTTGGATCTAGTGAATGTGGGGGTTTTATTATCTTTTTTCCTTTACCCAACACCAAAATGAAAATTCTTATCATTATGTATTCATGGAGTTTGATATATGCATAATTTATATGTACCATTAGAATAACACATTTTTTTTATGAAATAAATATTTTAATGCACATATATTACATGTTGTATAAAATATTTATAAAAAACATATCTATAATGAGAACCCCACGAAAACATGAGTGTAATATAAAACAGAAGATCTATTATTTAGATTCCAAAATATAATGGGTCAATGTTTATTATAACTTTCACATGTTGGGATATAATAACACCACATGAGAAATAGATTCTAGAAGCATTTTAAAGACACAATAATTGGGTCTCTTAATTTTCTCAAACAACTATTGTGTAATAAGTCAAATATTATTTTACTAATTGTGTTTTTGGAAAACATTTTTGTATCTATAAATTGTATCTATAATGAATGTGGAAATTTATATTAATTTATTTTTATAACATTTAGTGCTAATTATAACTATTATGCAATGATTTTAATCGAGATATCTAGATTATATATATATTAATATATTAATGGCCCTTATAACCATTTTGAAAATATTAACTGATTGTTTAGTATTGCATACCATTAATTGGAGATGGTTTAGTAGTAGGTGGTGGTAGTTAATAAAAAATTATAAATAAATATCAACCCTTTTTTTATGATTGTTTAATCCATTTTTATACAGTATAAAAATTTAATAGGGAATAAGGGATATATATATATAGTGTACTATGATAAATTTCAATTGAGGATATATATATAACATATAGAATATATTACGTTCAATAGTTTAATAAAACAAAAATTATTTAATAATTATAAACATTATATAAGAAGAAATTGTAAATACAGATGGAAATTATTATTAGTGAAAAACTACAAAGGAATCATATATATGTTTTACAAGAAAATTTACAACACATAAATATAGAGATCCAAAATCAACTCTATCCCTAAAAGATAGGTTGGATTTCCCCATATGTTCTACAGTACACATGTTCTTATCTATTAATAGCCTTTAAAACATATGATTCAAATGTTAAATAGAATTTGAAATATAAATCAATTTTCATTACCTATTTTGTATAAAATATAAATTTATAAAAATTAATATACTAATATAAATGCATTTATATAAAGGTACCAGATTTAGTACCACCCAAATCAAGGATGAAATTTCAAGAGGAGTTCTCTTTTTCCTGCCTTGAAATTGATATGAATAATAATTAGATACAAATTTGACAGAAATATCAAATAAAATATACAATAAATGTAATGCGCCGACCCCAGTTACCCAGAGTCGGTGCATTAATTACATAACATTGGCATGATCACAAGAAAGATCAAATCTCGAAAGACCGATTGGTTTAGTAGCCTTGGAAACACTAGATATATTCATAAGTTTTACATTACATCATCAAAATAAAAAGAACTACTACAACAACATATTGTCTCCATAGTCCATACTATTAAACCCTCATAATATCCCTGCAAGTCATTCATAATTTACTTCTTCACATCCTGGGAAAATAAAACATAGAAAAGGGGTGAGCTCAAATGCCCGATAAGGATAACAATATAGCGGAAACTTTCATAAATAAGAATAAAAATTTAAGGCAATGTATAACTAAAACAAGAGCCTTTTAAACTTTAACTTCAACATAGTATGGCATAAATAAAATTAAATTATGCCATTTACTTATTCACATGGATATTCTACTAATCGAATAATCACAAGTAATATCAATAACCACTTTCATAATGATGGAATGCATAATTCCAGACTATCATAACCACGTAGCCAAGGCCTCGTGCCAAGACTACAAATAAGATTTTGCCAAGGCCTTGTTCCAAGACACTAGTTTGTCTCATGAGACATACAGATGCATCGAGGAGCTATAGCGGGCTCCACCCGTCACATATTAAGTCTAATGCATTCCCATATGAAAAGGTTTAAACATAACATAAACATTCGTATTAAAACTAGCATACGAAATGTCAATACTTTCACCATAAACCATGAATGGTATATAAAAAAATAGCACATCCACAGTCAAACATATCACAAAACCTTCAATACAATATAAAAGTTTTGTATCATAATATATCATCCTCAAATAAGCGTAAAATCCATTAATGGATGTTGACATAGATGAAATCAAAACTCTTTTTAAAAAAATATCTCTTTCTATTTTGAAATCATTTAAGAGACATATATTTATAAAATAAAACATTTTCTTTGAAAATATTCTTATAAGCTTGTAAGGTAAGCTTTGACGATTTTATAACGATGGAAAATAACCGCACCCGCCGTATAAGTTAAAAAAACATTCTTATCTTAATTCTGTCGAAAAGGTTAAAAAGCACCTTTTTTGGAAAACGACGGAAAGATTCCCTTAAAAACCTATTATAAAAAGTCAAACAAGGGTATAAATGACTTTAACCCATATTCTTTTAAATATTAAAAATGTTTTGAAATACATTTTGAAGAAACATGGATGTGGATGATAACGAGATCCCAGTAGATTATTACGTATAAACAACCTCGGATAATGAAGAGATTGTGAAATAACCCTTACCTTGTACTTTTCCTTGGTTGGGGTAGGTTAACCACCTGTATAATGGTGAAATAATGGTTATTAAATTATAAAAGAATCATATACATTAATATGATATCATATATGATCTTTTAATATTGATTTGATAATAATATCTTAGTATTATCGTTGTTTCGGGTGTTAACTTACTTGATTTATTTTATATGTTTTGTTACGTAAGCCATGTTTGTAATGGATAGGTTGTATATTATTCATATCCAGAATGATATCAAGTCCTTAAACATCATTTTTAAATCAGCAAATGATAATTATACTTGAATGGATACGATGGAGAATGAATCTCATCGTGTTCGTGGAGATGGTAGTCCGTACGTACGCACGAGCGACAATATCATTCTTTTGATATTAAAATAATATATAAATGGATGTCATATCATATATACAGAATAATTAACATGTTATATTTATTATTTACATGAGTTGCACATCATTATTATACCCATCCAAATAAAAATATATTGAATAACAATTACACCACGACGTGGAGACGGTAAGTCGTACGTACGCACGTATGGTGACATGTTATTCAAAGGGTGGATAGAATACTGAATATGGTTGTACCATATTTATAATAACATCAAAGTATATGTGAGATACTGGAGTTATTATTTTATACTGGTAAGAACAAAGAAAGAAGAAGTGGAAGAAGAAAGGAACTTGAAAAGGGGTGGTGAAAACATTACCTCTTCTTCGGGTTCTTCCTTTTGATTTGATCAAAAGGGATCCTTACGTTGGCTTTCTGATCAAACTAAGGCCTCTAGGTTGTAGTGAGGGAAGTTGGGAGAGTATTTGGGCAGGGTTTGGACGAGCCAAGTGGCTTGAGAGGTGTGAGGAATGAGTAGAAGTGGTCTCGTTTTATAAGGGAGAGTAGGGGCTCTTTAGGAAAGAGTGAAAGTATTACTTTATAATATATTTATATTCGGTTTATAATGGTCCAAAAATCATTGAGGTAAAAGATAAGATGACTCATTTTCTAAATAACATCAACCAATAAGAATTGGACAGGTTTTAGATAATATTTTAATCATTATAATCTTATTTATTTAAATGATTTATTAATGAGGTAAACATTGCATCATTATTGTGTCATTAATAATTTAAATTATTTGATGTCTAAAAATTATAAATAAAATATAATTATGTAGGAAATCTGTTTAGCTTTCTAATGAATATTTATAATCGAAAATCCAACATGTATAACCCTATTTAGAAATTGTTCTTCTAAAAGATGTAAGCTTATGCCATTTTTATTTTTATTTTAACTTTATTAATATAATGTGTCCCTACCACATACAAGTGGCTCTAAGGGGTCCCCAAATCGACCCAAGGATTCCCATGGTCGGGTATGTGTCCACCAATAAGGTCAGGACACGTTTGAGGGTAATTTTGTGTTATTATAATATTATTTTTTAACCCTTATTTACCGGATTTACCCTTTAACCATGGTAAATAAAATATTTACCGCAGTAATTATTCAAAATGTGTAAAAATAAAAGTTACCTATTTACATAATTTGTACATCCTGATTAAAAATATGTAATCCATTTTTCCAAATTCAAAACACAGAAGTGGCAGAAATTAATTTAAAATTAATTCCTGTTGTTAAAATAAAAAGCGTGTTTTTAAGAGATAATAACTATCAAAAGATTGACACTAGTTTATGTCTGGTTTAATTGTGAAATTATGTCCAATGACAAACATTAAATTAAGTGGTAAAAATATATTCTAAATATACTTTAAAACCACTCAAATTCATAATTTATCAATATTAATTATTTTGATTAAAAAAGTTGATTTTAATTAAAATTTAGTAATTTTCACTATTCATCACAATATAAAAGTTATCCGAAAAGTACCAAAATTTCACCCTAGGCTAATTTCAATATTCCGAATCCAAAAAATGATGTTCATTTTGAAATATAAAATATATATGATTTCAAAAAGTAGGTATTACTATTCACAATGGCTAGTTTAATTAGTTGTGGTGTGTGTTAGAACTCGAGGTTGCGTACAACACACGCTATCGCATTATTCGAAGGGAAACGTACCGTGGATGCTTGGGTGTTACATTCTCCCCTCCTTCAAATAATTGCGTCCTCGAAATTTCTAGGGTATTACTGCATAAAAAGACTCGGGTGGTTCTTCATCATAAGTTCCTCGTGTTCCCGCGTTGCCTCTTCCATCTTATGATTTCTCCACAAAACTTTTACCAGACGCATCGTCCGGTTTCTCAGTACTTGTTTTCTTGTATCAAGAATCCTGATAGGCTCTTCACAATAAGACAGATCGGGTTCCAGTTCTAATTCCTCATAGGTGAGTACATGCGTTGGGTCAGGCATGTATTTTCTCAACAGAGATACGTGGAACACATCGTGGACTTTGGAGAGACTTGGCGGTATTTCCAATCGGTAAGCTACAGCCCCAATTCGTTCTAGAATTTCGAAAGGTCTGATGTACCTGGGACTCAATTTACCTTTCTTACCAAAACGTATGACTCCATTCCATGGAGATAACTTCAGGAAAACATGATCACCGACTTGAAATTCCAAATCCTTCCTTCGATTATAGGCATAGCTCTTCTGCCTACTTTGAGCTGCTTTGATGTGATTTTGGATTACCTTCACCTTTTCCACCATTTCCTCCACCAGTTCTGGGCCTACAAGTTTTCTTTCACCAACCTCATCCCAACAGGTTGGTGTACGACATCTCTTTCCGTATAACGCTTCATATGGTGCCATCTGAATACTCGAATGGAAGCTATTGTTATAGGAAAATTCTACCAGTGGTAAATATTGATCCCACATACCCTGAAAGTCAAGTGAGCAAGATCTCAACATGTCTTCTAGGGTTTTAATAGTCCATTCTGATTGTCCATCTGTCTGAGGGTGGTAAGCAGTGCTCAAATGAAGTTCAGTATCCAGGGATTTCTGAAGACTTTTCCAAAATCTTGAAGTAAAACGGGGATCACGATCAGAAACAATCGATAGGGGTACTCCATGAAGTCTCACAACTTCATTAATGTATAGTCTTGCTAGACGTTCCAGGGGTAGATCTTCTCTTATAGCAAGAAAATGTGCTGACTTGGTAAGACGATCAATAATAACCCATATTGCATCGTTCCTTCTAGGAGTATTTGGTAGCCCCATGACAAAGTCCATCGTAATATTGTCCCATTTCCACTCCGGTATGGGAAGAGGTTGCATGACTCCTCCAGGTTGTTGCCTTCCAGCTTTCACTTGTTGACAAACCATACATCTTGACACAAAATCAGCAATCTCCATCTTCATGTTGTCCCACCAAAAATGTTCCTTCAAATCTCTATACATTTTGGTGCTCCCAGGGTGTATAGAGAAATTGGAACTATGAGCATCATCCAGCAATTCCCTTTTCAGATCAGGTAAATCGGGAACACAAAGTCTCTTCCCGAATTTCAAAATTCCATCTTCATACACAAAGTCTCTCAATCTCCCATCATTCACAGCTTTAATCTTCTTCTGAAATTCTTCATCATCGGTCTGAGAACTCTTAATCCTTTCTAGTAAAGATGGTTTGGCAACCATTTGAAAAAGCATTGATGTTTCACCTTCCCTGGTTATTCCCATGTCCATCTTCACTAGATCCATGAAAATTGGATCCCTTTCAATTCTCATCATGTTCAAAACTCCATGGCCTTTTCTGCTCAAAGCATCTGCCACCTTGTTTGCTTTCCCCGGGTGGTAGTGTATCATGTAATCATAATCCATGAGTAATTCAAGCCATCTCCTTTTCCTCATGTTGAGTTCTTTTTGTGAGAAAAATATACTTCAAACTCTTGTGATCAGTATAAATCTCACATTTTTCACCATAGAGGTAGTGTCTCCATATCTTCAAAGCAAAGATCACAGCTGGTAACTCAAGATCATGAGTAGGATAGTTTTTTTCATTAATTTTCAACTGTCGTGATGCATAGGCAATAACAATATCATTCTGCATAAGGACACAACCAAGTCCTTTCTTTGATGCATCACTATAAATAACGAACCCATCATTCCCCGATGGTAGAGTCAATATAGGAGCATTGAATAATATTCTCATCAGTTCATCGAAACATTCTTCACACTCTTTTGTCCAAACAAATTTAACCCCTTTACGTGTGAGCTTCGTTAATGGGTTAGCCAATCGGGCAAAATTCTGGATGAAACGTCTATAATAACCTGCCAAACCAATAAAACTACGTACCTCAGTTATACTCGTAGGTGCTGGTCATTCTTGGATTGCCTTGGTCTTAGAAGGATCAACAGAGATTCCATATTTAGAGACAATATGGCCAAGAAAAGAAATATCCTGATGCCAGAATTCACACTTGCTAAACTTCCCATATAATTCATGCCTCCTCAGAGTCTTCAAGATAATGCGCAAGTGATTTTCATGATCTTCGTAGGTTTTGGAGTATACCAAGATATCATCAGTAAATACCACCACAAATTCATCGAGATACTCCTTGAAAACTCTATTCATCAGATCCATGAATACAGAGGGTGCATTAGTCAATCCAAATGGCATTACAGTAAACTCGTAATGCCTGTACCTGGTTCGAAATGATGTCTTCGGAAATTCTTCCTTCTTCACACACAACTGATGGTATCCAGATCGAAGGTCAATCTTTGAAAAGTATTGAGCTCCATGCAGTTGGTCAAATAAATCATCAATACGAGCTAGGGGATACTTGTTCTTTACCGTTATAGCATTGATCTCCCTATAGTCGATACATAACCTCATAGATCCATCTTTCTTTTTAACAAAAAGAACAGGGGCTCCCCATGGAGAAACACTAGGGCGAATAAATCCCTTATTACTCAATTACTCTAGTTGTTTCATTAGTTCGACTAATTCTACAGTGGCCATTCTATAAGGGGTCTTCGATATAGGCCTTGATCCAGGAATCAAATCAATGGAAAACTCAACTTCTCGTTCTGGAGGATGTCCAGGTAAATCTTTTGGAAATACATCTACAAATTCTTTCACAATAGGTACATCCTCTATTTGAACATTTCTTTCCTCACCGACAGTTATTTCATTCTCTTCCTCCCCAATAATTGAATTAAGTTGAGCTATTGGGGGTGGATCTAAATAAGAATTTGGTGGTGAAGATTCTGCTCTAAAAATAAGGTGTTCCTTATCATTATCATCAAGAATCGTAACCTCTTTCTTCTTACAATAAATCTTCGCATCATAGTCCGAAAGCCAATCCATACCGAGGATTATATCAAACTCAATCATAGGAAGGACGATGAGATCAGCTGATAAAGAAAATTTATGTGCTCTAATGGGGACTGATTCACAAAACATTGTTGCAATGATTCTTCCCTTAGGAGATTTAACTGACAACTCCCTTATTAAATCAAATTGGAAATATCTGATTTTCTTAGAAAACTGGGAAGATATGAAACAATGTGATGATCCAGAATCAAATAATGCATTTTCTAAACTTGAGGAAACCATTAAATTACCTGCCACCACGCCTTTCGGAGCTTCTACCTCAGTAGTAGTGATAGCATAAGCCTGGCCTTGATCCCTTGGCCTTTTCTGAGGTAAGTTCTCCTGACGCTTAGGACATTCATTTGCATAATGCCCCATCTCCCTGAAATTGTAGCACTGAACGTTGGTAGCTTCCTTCTTTCCCTTGCAATCACGAGCTTGGTGGCCTTTTTCACCACACTTGTAACAGACTCTCATTCCCTTCAAGCAAGTACCAGGGTGTTTCTTCCCGCATTTACCACAGGATGGATATTCAACCTTTCCCTTCTTCACCTTATTTCCATTCCCATATTGATGAACAGGTCTCTTCTTCTCTTGCTTTTCTTTAAAGTCATAAGACTTAGAGAATTCCTTTTCGGTCTTGATAGCACATGAGACAATGTCTTCGTACGATGAAAAGGATTATGAGACTAATGCTCGACGGAGAAATGGTTTTAACCCATCAAAGAAACGATCAATCTTACTTCTTTGGTTACGTATATAATCACCAGCGTACCTTGTTAACCTTGTAAAGTTAGCCTCATACTTTGCGACATTCTCATCCTCCTTCTGTCTCAGACTTAGAAATTTCCTTTTCATATCTGCTCGATGGTCGTGAGGGAAATATTTTTCTAAAAACAGATCTTTGAACTCCCTCCATTCCATATTTGATACTTCATCATCTTTCTTCATGTTTTGAATCAATGACCACCATTGATCAGCATCTCCAGTGAGGCGGTAAACTGCCATGATAACTTTTTCCCTTTCACTGCTCCCCAAAGCCTGAAATATTTTCTCTAGGGAATTTATCCATTGCTCAGCTACTAAGGGATTTGTACTCCCATTGAACGTTGGTGGTTGTTTCCTCATGAATCGATCTAACATTGATCTTCCACGCTACGGATCAGGGTGCTCCATACGGGTAAGGTTATTATTCATAACCTGAGTAAGTTTTCCCAGTATGGTGATTAGCTGATCGGCACCAGTTGCATCACCAGCTCCACTATAATTATCTTGAGCAGGAGGGAAATCCCTACATGGAGTGCGTGCATTGATTCGGTTTCCATTTCTTCCACTAGGCGCCATTTCTAAACAATGGCATAAACTAGATCAGTTTATGAATCAAAATACATAATCACATACTTATAAAACACTTAACATAAATTGAACTATTTATGGATATAATCCATAATCATAAGAATTTCTCCTTTGAGGATGTATATACTCATAAACCCTTCATAATGGTTTGTAAAGAAAATGAGAATTATCCTAAGCATATCCCCCGGGAGTGTCGTAACCAAGAGTGCAGCAAGGCCCGTTTTCGTGCACCAGTTCCCGTTCGAGTCTAGCTCAAAGCGGTGTTTTGGGGTTTTACCCCTAGGTACATCTGTGCCAGAGCCGCCTCTACCTGCTCGTATCCATACAGGGATTTATTGCTCGGAAAACTCACAAAATCCCTACAATACCAAAATTCCAGGATGTTCTTCTACACTAATCCTCAAAGTTCATCTTAGGTCTACGTGCTCTAATCAGAGTTTATCTAAATCTAGCTTCCAAGGTTTGTACTAAACTTCCTCTGATACCAACTGTAACGCCCCGACCCCAGTTACCCAGAGTCGGTGCATTAATTACATAACATTGGCATGATCACAAGAAAGATCAAATCTCGAAATACCGATTGGTTTAGTAGCCTTGGAAACACTAGATATATTCATAAGTTTTACATTACATCATCAAAATAAAAATAACTACTATAACAAAATATTGTCTCTATAGTCCACACTATTAAACCCTCATAATATCCCTGGAAGTCATTAATAATTTACATCTTCACATCCTGGGAAAATACAACATAGAAAAGGGGTGAGCTCAAATTCCCAGTAAGGATAACAATATAGCGGAAACTTTCATAAATAAGAATAAACATTTAAAGCAATGTATAACTAAAACAAAAGCCTTTTAAACTTTAACTTCAACATAGTATGGCATAAATAAAATGAAATTATTCCATTTACTTATTCACATGGATATTCTACTAATCTAATAATCACATGTAATATCAATAACCACTTTCATAATGATGGAATGCATAATTCCAGACTATCATAACCACGTAGCCAAGGCCTCGTGCCAAGACTACAAAAAAGATTTTGCCAAGGCCTTGTGCCAAGACACTACATTGTCTCATGAGACTTACCGATGCATCGAGGAGCTATTGCGGGCTCCACCCGTCACATATTAATTCCAATGCATTCCCATATGAAAAGGTTTAAACATAACATAAACATTCATATTAAAACTAGCATACGAAATGTCAATACTTTCACCATAAACCGTGAATGGTATATAAAAAAATAGCACATCCACAGTCAAACATATCACAAAACCTTCAATAAAATATAAAAGTTTTGTATCATAATATATCATCCTCAAATAAGCGTAAAATCCATTAAAGGATGTTGACATAGATGAAATCAAAACTCTTTTTAAAGAAATATCTCTTTCTATTTTGAAATCATTTAAGAGACATATATTTATAAAATAAAACATTTTCTTTGAAAATATTATTATAATCTTGTAAGGGATGCTTTGACGATTTTATAGCGGTGGAAAATAAATGCATCCGCCATATAAGTTAAAAAAACATTCTTATCTTAATTCTGTCGAAAAGGTTAAAAAGCACCTTGTTTGGAAAACGACGGAAAGATTCCCTTATAAACCTCTTAAAAAAAGTCAAACAAGGGTATAAATGACATTAACCCATATTATTTTAAATATTAAAAATGTTTTGAAATACATTTTGAAGAAACATGGATGTGGATGATAACGAGATCCTAGTAGATTATTACGTATAAACAACCTCGGATAATGAAGAGATTGTGAAATAACCCTTACCTTGTACTTTTCCTTGGATGGGGTAGGTTAACCTCCTGTATAATGGTGAAATAATTGTTATTAAATTATAAAAGAATCATATACATTAATATGATATCATATATTATCTTTTAATATTGATTTGATAATAATATCTTAGTATTATCGTTGTTTCGGGTGATAACTTACTTGATTTATTTTATATGTTTTGTTACGTAAGCCATGTTTGTAATGGATATGATGTATATTATTCATATCCATAATGATATCAAGTCCTTAAACGTCATTTTTAAATCATCAAATGATAATTATACTTGAATGGATACGATGGAGAATGAATCTTATCGTGTTCGTGGAGACGGTAGTCCGTACGTACGCACGAGCGACAATATGATTCTTTTGATATTAAAATAATATATAAATGGATGTCATATAATATATACAGAATAATTAACATGTTATATTTATTATTTACATGAGTTTCACATCATTATTATACCCATCCAAATAAAAATATATTGAATAACAATTACACCACGACGTGGAGACGGTAAGCCGTACGTACGCACGTATGGTGACATGTTATTCAAAGGGTGGATAGAATACTGAATATGGTTGTACCATATTTATAATAACATCACAGTATATGTGAGATACTGGAGTTATTATTTTAGAATGGTAAGAACAAAGAATGAAGAAGTGGAAGAAGAAAGGAACTTGAAAAGGCGTGGTGAAAACATTACCTCTTCTTCAGGTTCTTTCTTTTGATTTGATCAAAACGGCTCCTTAGGTTGGCTTTCTGATCAAACTAAGGCCTCTAAGTTGTAGTGAGGGAAGTTGGGAGAGTATTTGGGTAGGGTTTGGACGAGCCAAGTGGCTTGAGAGGTGTGAGGAATGGGTAGATGTGGTCTCCTTTTATAAGAGAGAGGAGGGGATCTTTAGGAAAGAGTGAAAGTATTACTTTATAATTTATTTATATTCGGTTTATAATGGTCAAAAAATCATTGAGGTCGAAGATAAGATGACTCATTTTCTAAATAACATCAACCAATAAGAATTGGACAGGTTTTAGATAATATTTTAATCATTATAATATTATTTATTTAAATGATTTATTAATGAGGTAAACATTGCATCATTATTGTGTCATTAATAATTTAAATTATTTGATATCTAAAAATTATAAATAAAATATCATTATGTAGTAAATCGTTTTAACTTTCTAATGAATATTTATAATCGAAAATCCAACATGTATAACCCAATGTAAAAAATTGTTCTTCTAAAAGATGTAAGCTTATGCCATTTTTATTTTTATTTTAACTTTATTAATATAATGTGTCCCTACCACATACAAGTGGCTCTAAGGGGTCCCCAAATCTACCCAAGGATGCCCATGGTCGGGTAGGTGTCCACCAATAAGGTTAGGACACGTTTTAGGGTAATTTTGTATTATTATAATATTATTTTTTAACCCTTATTTACCGGATTTACACTTTAACCATGATAAATAAAATATTTACCGCAGTAATTATTCAAAATGTGTAAAAATAAAAGTTACCTATTTACATAATTTGGACATCCTGATTCCAAATATGTAATCCATTTTTCCAAATTCAAAACACAGAAGTGGCAGAAATTAATTTAAAATTAATTCCCGTTGTTAAAATAAAAAGCGTGTTTTTAAGAGATAATAACTATCAAAAGATTAACACTTGTTTATGTCTGGTTTAATTGTGAAATTATGTCCAATGACAAACATTAAATGAAATGGTAAAAATATATTCTAAATATACTTTAAAACCACTCAAATTAATAATTTATCAATATTAATTATTTTGATTTAAAAAGTTGATTTTAATTAAAATTTAGTAATTTTCACTATTCATCAAAATATAAAAGTTATCCGTAAAGTACCAAAATTTCACCCTAGGCTAATTTCAATATTCCGAAACCAAAAATGAAGTTCATTTGGATATATAAAATATATATGATTTCAAAAATTAGGTATTACTATTCACAACGGCTAGTTTAATTAGTTGTGGTGTGTGTTAGAACTCGAGGTTGCGTACAACACACGCTATCGCATTATTCGAAGGGAAACGTACCGTGGAAGCATGGGGTGTTACAATAAATCTTTATTTTGACTTATATTTACTAAGATATAAAAAATATAACTATTACAATCATTTATAATGTTACTCTTTTCTTAATATATGATGGAAATGCACATCATTTCAGAAGATAATTTTGTCATGGTTTACTAGTACAATCCCCTATGATCATCTCCTAGAACCCCAAAAGACATCACTGCGGAGCTCAACCCACAACAGTTCCCACAAATTTGGACTAGGGGCTTTCGGCCCCTGAAATCCCATAGCAGGGGCGCGTTTCCCCATTCAACCCCAAAAGACATCACTACGGAGCTCAACCGACAACAGTGGCAGGCCACAAGCAATCAACCCAACCGGATTGGTCTACACCCATCCAACAATCTCCCTTGTTGCATCCCTTGATGAGAAGGAGGTCATGAGTGCCCTTTTTTCTCTAATTCTTGAGACATTGGCTGGTCTAAATTGGTTCAAAAATTAATTCATTATGTTTTACTTGGACATAGTTCATGATGATCTCCTTAACGCTCTGAGGGAGATTTTTAACCATGCTTCAACGCCCTATAGAATCAATGCCAATTTTATTTCCATGATCCCAATGATGGAAAATGTTGTGGATGTAAAGGATTTCAGATCTATTTATATTGGGAATATAATTCCAAAAATCATTAGGAAAATTATTTATATGAGGTTAGGTCCCATTTCTTGTGGGTTTCTCTCTTCAAATCAGCCCCTCAGATAGCCCTTGGACACCCCACTGGACAGCCCCCAGACACCACACCTACACCCTGCCACCTGTCCTATAGATCCCCCACGGACATCCCTGGGTCACCCCATGGACAACCCCTCCTAGAATCCCCACCTTGACCATACCCCCTACCCTGTAGGACCCCTAGCACCCCCCCCCCCCCCCCGAATATCCCTTGGACACCCCACCTACACCCTGCCCTACAGACCCCCCTGGGTAGCCCTTAGACACCCCCTGGACATCCTCTCTAGACACACCACCTGCACCGTCCCCCTGCCCTGCAAACCCCCCGGACAGCCCTTGGATACCCCACCTAGACAGCCCCTCCTAGAAAATTCTATATCCATCAGTACCATCAATTAATTTTGAAATAATGATAAATGATACCCAGAAATTATTATAGGTAACCATCATGATTATTTGTTTCCTAGGTGTTCCTTCAAGATCAATTTATTCAAGTATTTTGATTCGGTCATGTGTGGATTCTAATGGGATTCTTTGGATCTACTCGGCTTTTCGACTAAATTCTCTTCTCGGGATAAAAGATGCGCCTCTACCCCAATGTTCTCGGTAAAAATTAATGGAAATTTACATGGCTACTTTTAGAGGGGGAAATAGGGCTCCAGAAAGGGGATCCACTTTAGCCTTTACTATTTTTCATTTTCATGGAGTTTTTCTTGTGTGTCCTGGAATGTAGGAGGCTAGGGGCTGGTGTGGTGTCTCGTGCGGGATGGAGTGGCTGGTGCGGGTGGGAAGGCAGGCAGTTGTGGGATGGTAGGGGATGGTGCAAGCTAGAATAGGTGGTAGGGGGCTAGTGTGGGATGGATTTTTGGTGGATGGGGGTTGATGGGCATGTGGAAGGGGCTGGTGCCATCTGGGACGTAGGAGTTCGGGGGCTGGTGATGGCTGGAACTGGTGGTTGGGGCATTTTTGTAGGTGGAAGAGGGCTGGCAAGAGTGTTTTGCAAGAGGCTAGGGGTGGTGGCTGATGCGGGATGGATTGCAGGAGGCTGGGGGCTGGTGTGGTCTCGAATGAAGGTGGAATGGGGCTGAAATGATGGTGGAAGGGGTCTGGTTGGAGGTGCTTGGGGGATGGTGTGGGCATCATTGTAGGTGGTAGGGGGCTAGTGCAGGCTCGAATGAAGGTGGAAGGAGGCTGGAATACGGGTGGAAGGGGGCTGGTAGCAGGTGCTGGAAGGATGGTGTGGGATGATTTGAAGGATGTAGGGGGATATTGTGGGCTGGAATGCCGGTGGAAGTGGGCTGAAATGAAGGTGTGAGAGGGATGGTGTGGGATTGATGTGGCTAGAGCAGGTCCAAACCACGACATTACAGTAGCGTGACTGCGACGTGACCACAATGTGACTGTAGCGTGTTTGCCCAGTCCATTGTCATTCTTGGGGTAGCATCTTCTGGAAATGAGCATAGAGAGTGGGAGGTGACGGGGTGACATTTCTTCCATCGCCCCTACCAGCACAAATTGTGATTATTCAGTCTCAACATTGATCAAAATAGTCATGGAATACTATCACTGCAAACTATCGCAGGGTGACATCCTAGAGCACGACCAATTCACGGTACGACCGCAGCGTGATGGTGGCGTGTTGTCCCGGTCTAGTGAAATCTAAGGTGTAGAATCTTCCGTCCATGAGAAAATGGATCGGGGTGGGGGGGGGAGGTGGGGTAAAATTACGGTCGTTGACATTCCGACATAAATTGTGATTAGTCAGTCTCAACATTGATCACAAGACTCAGGGAATACTATCACTGTGAACCGCCGTAGGGTGTTGTCCTGTAGCAGGTACAAATCACATCATTACTGCAGAGTGATCGTGGTGTGACCACGGTGTGGCCACGGTGTGACCGCGTCGTGTTGGCCCGTTCTAGTGACATATTCTGGGAAGCATCTTCCATCTAGGAGTGAAAGGAGAAGGAGGACGAGGGGCAACATTCCGACTGTCACCCTGCCGGCAGTTGATAGAACAAATCAACTATTTAATATGCTATAACAAGGGATCACCAGATAATGCTTTAGTGAGGGGAAAAAATGATGCAACTTCTAAAGGGAAACAAAACTATGGAAAATAATCATACAACATACAAAGATCATTTACAAATTCATTCACTTTGCCTAAACATGGAAATTTTATTTATAATTTTCAAACCGTGAAAAGGAAAGTGTCATGGTCAAGGCATATGCCTACTCGGGAAATTTCATTTGTGTTAAAAAAGTATTATAAGCCAATTTATATTATTAAAAGAATGAAAAAACATACTATACACAAAACAAACACCAACAAGTGGCATATGAAAGATTCAAACCAAATCTAAACATGATACAAATAACTATCACTACTCTTTGGTTTAGAAGATAGCGCACCTCCATTGTAGGGGTTTTATTATAAAATCATGGCATTGATTTATCACAAAATTCATTTAATTATATTTAAAATTTATTCAAAAACACATTCATCACAAATAAAATGCAATATTTTAAGCGACTAGATCAACATAACTATAACTGTGAGTTTTCACAGACAGCGCACCTCCGTTAGAGGGGTTTTATTATAAAAACATGACATTATTTATCAAATGGAACAATTATATTATAGAAAACTTATTAAAGATATTATATTCTATATAATTAAGCATAATTAAGAAAGAATCTAAATTCAATTTAAATCATTATTTAATTAAATAGGCTAGATGAGGGATCCATTCTAAAGGTGGAACCAAACTGTCCACTTCGGCTCTTAGAGAATTCTAACTTAATGTTGCTACTCCCCCACTTGGTATACACACCGTCACACACTTGTAAGGACACCTAGCCCCCATACAAACACCTACATATCCATGAGTATGTGGAAGGGGATCCTTGCACATATGCTTATATGCATATACTAGTCTCCACTCACTTGCATATTAATTTATATATATATATATATATATATATGGGCACACATAACCCCATCCGCGCATAACCACTGACATTGTTGACTATACACATAACAGGGGGACCCACATACATATAAATTCTTACATATTCACATATAGGCGAGTCTCCCATAAACTGGATACTCAAAACCAACGAGCAAGGATCAACACACAACAAAAGGGATATTAGGAACATTAAAACACACCAAGGACACAACATAACCAGTGAGAAACCAACCAACAAAATTAAAGACTTACCTTGATTGGGAGAATCTAATCCACCCGAACCAGCATTAAATGATCCAACACCCTACTAAAAACATAATATAGAATCAAAAACATTGAAATTCCCAAATAAATGTGGTGCAAGACCAGTAGTAACCATATAATATTACCTCCAATCAAAGCCGGAAGACTGAATCAATCTGAACCCCATTTTCACCCATTCTCATAATATAATTACACTTTGTCCCAGAAAGAAGTAAAAGACATAAGTGGTCAATGATATAAAGAAAATAAAATTACAATTAAACTAAAACATTCATATCTCCTGTGACTATACATGTCACTCCCCAACATATAAGAACCACAATGCCCCATGGGTAAAATCATGTTCTTGCAAGCAATGGGGAAATAGATCCATGTTTCAAAATAATACTATCAAATAGTATATTCCTATTAATTAGCAATTATTCTTCTTGTTAATGGTATAAAATTAGTTTGGATAGAGTTTCATCTTAATTTGGTTTTGTTCGATACAGGTTTTTATCCCCTTCCCTAATGCCCTACAGAACTCCCCCTTGCCCCTTGCCCCCTGCCCCTCCACCCTCCCCCTGCCCCAGCCATGCAGACCTCCCCCCCCCCAGCCCCATACCCTACAGACCTCCCCCCTGCCCCTGCCCCTACCCCTGCACCCTGCCCCCTGCCCCCTGCCCCATCCCACTACCCACTACCCCCACAACTGTTCCCCCTGCCCCCTCCCCCTACCCCCACCCCTCCCATGCCCACCTACACCCTTCCCCATGCCCCTTGCCCACCCCCTACCCCCTCCACCCTACCCCCTTCCGCCTTCAACCTGCCCCTTGCCCCTACCCCGACCCCCTACACCATAACCCCTACCCCCCTTCTTCCTCCCCCTCCCCCTGCCCCCTTCCCCCTACCCCATTCCCCATACCCCCTTCCCCCCTCCACCCTCACCCATGCCCCCTGTCCTGCAGACAATGGGGATGATCCTACATTACCGTGGATATTGAGGGGTTTGTAGTCCCATATAGATTCATCCTCCCCCATGCTTGGATCTTCTACTACTCCATATGGAATCCTTTTTCAAAGCATTGGATGACACAAGTTAAGACTAACCTCATGATTATACTACGAAGTATGATTTCAATGATCATGGTGTTATGGTTGTATCTCAAAGGTACATGTTCCAAAATCTTCCAATGGTGCAATTAGACATGTCTGAAGATGTTCTTGATGAGGTTAAGTATTCCAGGACTATAATGAAGGGAATCCTACAAACTTTATAATGTTTTGTATGCCGTTTTTAGTTTATTAAAAGGTTTATTCCCTATATAACTTCCACCTCAGAACCTTCTGAAGAATGTCAATCATTTCTATGATCAATGATGAAATGTGAATCATTAGTATATTTAAAATGATGGAATACTATTTTTTTGTGTGTTTATTCCTATTTAATCACAATTTTTGACAATAATTAATCAAGGGTAAATGAAAAATGATTGGGGTTAATTCATCACAATATTAGGGATTATGTTGTTCTGTACCCACTCTTTTCATGTACATCACATTCATTTCTCTTGTTATGTAGTTTGAAAAATACCTGGGATTTGATCGTTAGGTGACCAATCATTAGTTCTACAAATCGATACCATTGGTGGTATACTTGATCTATGGTGTTTTTTAGGTGTAATGATGGCGATGGAAAATTGGGCGTGGGTTAAAATGGAATTGGTGTATTTCTTCAACTTAGGTTCAAATAAGATGATATAGATGGCATGAGAGGATGTTTTCTCAGAAGATTTAAAGAAATAAATATTATTCTATGATGAAAAGTGAATTGAATGACACCTGATATACCTAATTCGGTGAGTTTTGGAGATCTAGAAATGTGTAGGATTACCTAGAGGAATAACCCATGGGATCCAGAAAATCAGAGGATACATAACATGTAATATAACATTAATGGTACTCTGGGACCCCTGGTCTATGGAACTGGGATTTGGGTTAGATTTGAATATCACATTCCTTGTGACATGGTAACACAACATGGGAGCCATCCCCCCTAACCCCTAACCCCTTCCCCCTACAGACCTCCTCCATCCCCCTACCCCTGCTTTGCAGACCCCCTGCAGACCAACCCCCGACCCAGCAGACCTGCCCCCTCCACACTCCCCCTACACACATGTAATAAATTAGTTAAATATATATTGGCAATAGTGAAAGATTACGGTGGAGGTATAATACATGAGATATATAAATTCAAAATAGATGGATTCATGGTGTGACTATGATAAAAAGACAAATATATTTGATGTTGGAAAACAATGTGGTTGGTCTAAAAGTGATACCTTTAACAAGATGATGCAGATATATTACAAATGAGAATTGATAATAGTCCTTTACAAAAATAATAATTTGTTATAAGGATAAAACAAATTGTTAAATTTTTTTCTAACTCAATAAGTGGTTTTAAACAAACACATTAAATTTACAAATCCAAATCTAGAGTTGCTTGCTGGAATAATGAAGAAAAATTGATGTAGAGCCTAATCAAAAGTTAAAGAGGTGTAAAATCTATATTTTAACATTTTAATGGTATTAAGACATAATTAAAGATAAAAAAAGTGATATAATACCACATTTCAAGTGGTATGGGACTACCAATAATATTAAGATAGTACAAAGTGGTTTTGTTATGAGGAAATAAGAACCTAGTGAGAGGTGGAACCAAGCAGTATTCATGAACTAGTGGTTTTGGCATAGGTTAGTACCAAAGTACATTGAATGTTGTATAAGTATCATATTGAGCGATGAAATATTTGATGTCTTCACCATGTCATGGTAAAACTTATGGATGTTATGTTTCATTTAAATGATTTATAAAATAGTGTAATCTTGATCTTTTTTCAGTCCATAGTCTAAGGAATAACAATGAATAGAAGATTCATAAATCTCTCCGTGGTGAAATATTTATAGAATTTATATGAATTAAAGGAATATGTTTGACCATACTAAAACCATACTAAAATCATGTACAATCAATTCTATACAAATATTTTTATTCACATTGTGGTGACATGGTCATTATTGGAAATTCCCTCATAAAAGTCTAATGGTGTAGTGGATAGGAAATGAATAGTATTTTTTCACCATATAATGGTAAAACTTATGGATGTAATGTTTCATTTAAATGATTTATAAAATAGTGGAATCTGGATCATTTTGCAGTCCATCGTAGAATGAATAACAATGAATATTATATTCCAAAATAACTTTGTGGAGAAATATTTAGAGAATTTATGTGAATTAAAGGAATATGTTTGACCATACTAAAACCATACTAAAACTATGTACAAGACATTCCATCTAAATCATGTTATTCCCTTAGTGGTGACTTGTTCATTATGGGATATTCCATCTTAAAATTCTAACAACACTTATAGAGTGTCCCGGTTCATACAATTGTTTTAATAAAAAGTGGGAATTCCTCTACAGGGATATAAAAAGGGTCTTTTACGATGTGTGACTTATGAATAACAACGACATCAAATATAAGGAAAAAATCAATGAAATAATTTTATGCAAGGTATACCACTGTGGGTTTTCACTGACACCGCACCTCCATTGGAGGAGTTTAATTAAAAAACCATGACTTATTTGTCAAACAAATCAATTATCTTAACTATCACTTTTTCAAAAATTACAATTTAACATAAACATGCAGAATTAAGAACGCAACTAAATGAAATTTAAATAATTATTGAATTTAATAGGATAGGATAGGGACTATACCTCAACACCAAGGTGTATTTTCTTTTGATGATGACAACTTGAATCATCCTTTTTTCTGCTTGCATGCATTTGTAACATAAAATATATATAAGGACACCTAGCCCTAAGTCATTATTTGCAAGGAAAAATATACACAAGGGGGTCCTTAGATATATGTTTATACTTGCATATACCCCTTTATACTTACATGTGTATGAATTTTTTATATCTATATATAAGCACACATAGCCCCAATATATATATATTCATAATCCCATGGGTGAATATATAAATATATATAAAGGAGGAACTTATATATGCATATTCCTACCTATGAATACACACGTAAGCCTTCTTCAATGATGACTCAAATACACCTCAACGAAATCCAAAACACACTACAAAAATATAAGGAACCCAAAAATAAAAAATGTACTATTTAAAATTGGGGAAAAGATTAAAAACGGAATAAACCATACCCAAATCTTGAAATCATTGTCTTTGATGGTGGTGGATAGAACCAGTATTATCATAAGAACCCACCTATATGAAAATAGTGAGAAAATAAATGAGATATAATAACTTCTTATATATATGTGATCAGTGTGTCAACTATATATGATAAATGATACATGAATCCATAACCAAAAATGAACAAATAATATTCAAATTGATATGTACATCCAAATACTAAATAACATGATCATTAAAAGCAACATTTTTTTTCAAACATCACCTTCAATTGCCTATTCAAAAATCAAAAATCACAAAAATATGAGAATAAAGTAAACATCCATCCACAGTTAAAAGAATGAAATAGGGATTAGACATTTTTTACCATAGAAAATCCATTCCTTCAGTGTATAAAATTCCTAAAACCCTTCATTCATATATCCTTATTGATTTTCATAATTTAAACCTCATTTGTTAGCATGTTATTCTTCTGGAATCCACCATTATTCTTATATTATATAGATTTATCAATTTTATAATGTAGAGAATTTTCCTTCTTTTATTCTTATTCAATCCACTTGGATTTTTCAAACTATTTTTCTAATATGATTACACAATATTTTGGTGCATGATAATCCTTCTTCTTGATTTTATATTCCCTATTTGTAGAAACTATTTCCGAACATGTGATAATTGTTTCATTCCTTTTATCATTCAACAATTATTGTTGATATGGAATCTATGTCATAAATTATTTTAAAATTTGGACTACTTGGTTTCCATTCCACACACACATTCAAAAACATTTAGAGTACCCTTTTTTAGGCTCCCTTTCCAACTCCATTCTATAATTTGCAAGCACTAGCCTATAACAAAATAAAATATTGATACCTAATCAAAGAGATTGATCTGAATGACATTTTAGATAATATTTTAATCATTATAATATTATTTATTTAAATGATTTATTAATGAGGTAAACATTGCATCATTATTGTGTCATTAATAATTTAAATTATTTGATATCTAAAAATTATAAATAAAATATCATTATGTAGTAAATCGTTTTAGCTTTCTAATGAATATTTATAATCGAAAATCCAACATGTATAACCCTATGTAAAAATTCTTCTTCTAAAAGATGTAAGCTTATGCCATTTTTATTTTTATTTTAACTTTATTAATATAATGTGTCCCTACCACATACAAGTGGCTCTAAGGGGTCCCCAAATCTACCCAAGGATGACCATGGTCGGGTAGGTGTCCACCAATAAGGTTAGGACACGTTTTAGGGTAATTTTGTATTATTATAATATTATTTTTTAACCCTTATTTACTGGATTTACACTTTAACCATGATAAATAAAATATTTACCGCAGTAATTATTCAAAATGTGTAAAAATAATAGTTACCTATTTACATAATTTGGACATCCTGATTCCAAATATGTAATCCATTTTTCCAAATTCAAAACACAGAAGTGGCAGAAATTAATTTAAAATTAATTCCCGTTGTTAAAATAAAAAGCGTGTTTTTAAGAGATAATAACTATCAAAAGATTGACACTTGTTTATGTCTGGTTTAATTGTGAAATTATGTCCAATGACAAACATTAAATGAAATGGTAAAAATATATTCTAAATATACTTTAAAACCACTCAAATTCATAATTTATCAATATTAATTATTTTGATTTAAAAAGTTGATCTTAATTAAAATTTAGTAATTCTCACTATTCATCAAAATATAAAAGTTATCCGTAAAGTACCAAAATTTCACCCTAGGCTAATTTCAATATTCCGAAACCAAAAATGAAGTTCATTTGGATATATAAAATATATATGATTTCAAAAATTAGGTATTACTATTCACAACGGCTAGTTTAATTAGTTGTGGTGTGTGTTAGAACTCGAGGTTGCGTACAACACACGCTATCGCATTATTCGAAGGGAAACGTACCGTGGAAGCATGGGGTGTTACAATAAATCTTTTTTTTACTTATATTTACTAAGATATAAAAAAAAACTATTACAATCTATTATAATGTTACTCTTTTCTTAATATATGATGGAAATGCACATCATTTCAGAAGATAATTTTGTCATGGTTTACTTGTACAATCCCCTAGAATCATCTCCTAGAACCCCAAAAGACATCACTGCGGAGCTCAACCCACAACAGTTCCCACAAATTTGGACTAGGGGCTTTCGGCCCCTGAAATCCTATAGCAGGGGCGCGTTTCCCCATGCAACCCCAAAAGACATCACTGCGGAGCTCAACCGACAACAGTGGCAGGCCACAAGCAATCAACCCAACCGGATTGGTCTACACCCATCCAACAATCTCCCTTGTTGCATCCCTTGATGAGAAGGAGGTCATGAGTGCCCTTTTTTCTCTAATTCTTGAGACATTGGCTGGTCTAAATTGGTTCAAAAATTAATTCATTATGTTTTACTTGGACATAGTTCATGATGATCTCCTTAACGCTCTGAGGGAGATTTTTAACCATGCTTCAATGCCCTATAGAATCAATGCCAATTTTATTTCCAAGATCCCAATGATGGAAAATGTTGTGGATGTAAAGGATTTCAGAGCTATTTATATTGGGAATATAATTCCAAAAATCATTAGGAAAATTATTTATATGAGGTTAGGTCCCATTTCTTGTGGGTTTCTCTCTTCAAATCAGCCCCTCAGATAGCCCTTGGACACCCCACTGGACAGCCCCCAGACACCACACCTACACCCTGCCACCTGTCCTATAGATCCCCCACGGACATCCCTGGGTCACCCCATGGACAACCCCTCCTAGAATCCCCACCTTGACCATACCCCCTACCCTGTAGGACCCCTAGCACCCCCCCCCCGAATATCCCTTGGACACCCCACCTACACCCTGCCCTACAGACCCCCCTGGGTAGCCCTTAGACACCCCCTGGACATCCTCTCTAGACACACCACCTGCACCGTCCCCCTGCCCTGCAAACCCCCCGGACAGCCCTTGGATACCCCACCTAGACAGCCCCTCCTAGAAAATTCTATATCCATCAGTACCATCAATTAATTTTGAAAGAATGATAAATGATACCCAGAAATTATTATAGGTAACCATCATGATTATGTGTTTCCTAGGTGTGCCTTCAAGATCAATTTATTCAAGTATTTTGATTCGGTCATGTGTGGATTCTAATGGGATTCTTTGGATCTACTCGGCTTTTCGACTAAATTCTCTTCTCGGGATAAAAGATGCACCTCTACCCCAATGTTCTCGGTAAAAATTAATGGAAATTTACATGGCTACTTTTAGAGGGGGGAAATAGGGCTCAAGAAAGGGGATCCACTTTAGCCTTTACTATTTTTCATTTTCATGGAGTTTTTCTTGTGTGTCCTGGAATGTAGGAGGCTAGGGGCTGGTGTGGTGTCTCGTGCGGGATGGAGTGGCTGGTGCGGGTGGGAAGGCAGGCAGTTGTGGGATGGTAGGGGATGGTGCAATCTAGAATAGGTGGTAGGGGGCTGGTGTGGGATGGATTTTTGGTGGATGGGGGTTGATGGGCATGTGGAAGGGGCTGGTGCCAGCTGGGACGTAGGAGTTCGGGGGCTGGTGATGGCTGGAACTGGTGGTTGGGGCATTTTTGTAGGTGGAAGAGGGCTGGCAAGAGTGTTTTGCAAGAGGCTAGGGGTGGTGGCTGATGCGGGATGGATTGCAGGAGGCTGGGGGCTGGTGTGGTCTCGAATGAAGGTGGAATGGGGCTGAAATGATGGTGGAAGGGGTCTGGTTGGAGGTGCTTGGGGGATGGTGTGGGCATCATTGTAGGTGGTAGGGGGCTAGTGCAGGCTCGAATGAAGGTGGAAGGAGGCTGGAATACGGGTGGAAGGGGGCTGGTAGCAGGTGCTGGAAGGATGGTGTGGGATGATTTGAAGGATGTAGGGGGATATTGTGGGCTGGAATGCCGGTGGAAGTGGGCTGAAATGAAGGTGTGAGAGGGATGGTGTGGGATTGATGTGGCTAGAGCAGGTCCAAATCACGACATTACAGTAGCGTGACTGCGACGTGACCACAATGTGACTGTAGCGTGTTTGCCCAGTCCATTGTCATTCTTGGGGTAGCATCTTCTGGAAATGAGCATAGAGAGTGGGAGGTGACGGGGTGACATTTCTTCCATCGCCCCTACCAGCACAAATTGTGATTATTCAGTCTCAACATTGATCAAAATAGTCATGGAATACTATCACTGCAAACTATCGCAGGGTGACATCCTAGAGCACGACCAATTCACGGTACGTCCGCAGCGTGACCGTGGCGTGTTGTCCCGGTCTAGTGAAATCTAAGGTGTAGAATCTTCCGTCCATGAGAAAATGGATCGGGGTGGGGGGGAGGTGGGGTAAAATTACGGTCGTTGACATTCCGACATAAATTGTGATTAGTCAGTCTCAACATTGATCACAAGACTCAGGGAATACTATCACTGTGAACCGCCGTAGGGTGTTGTCCTGTAGCAGGTACAAATCACATCATTACTACAGAGTGATCGTGGTGTGACCACGGTGTGGCCACGGTGTGACCGCGTCGTGTTGGCCCGTTCTAGTGACATATTCTGGGAAGCATCTTCCATCTAGGAGTGAAAGGAGAAGGAGGACGAGGGGCAACATTCCGACTGTCACCCTGCCGGCAGTTGATAGAACAAATCAACTATTTAATATGCTATAACAAGGGATCACCAGATAATGCTTTAGTGAGGGGAAAAAATGATGCAACTTCTAAAGGGAAACAAAACTATGGAAAATAATCATACAACATACAAAGATCATTTACAAATTCATTCACTTTGCCTAAACATGGAAATTTTATTTATAATTTTCAAACCGTGAAAAGGAAAGTGTCATGGTCAAGGCATATGCCTACTCGGGCAATTTCATTTGTGTTAAAAAAGTATTATAAGCCAATTTATATTATTAAAAGAATGAAAAAACATACTATACACAAAACAAACACCAACAAGCGGCATATGAAAGATTCAAACCAAATCTAAACATGATACAAATAACTATCACTACTCTTTGGTTTAGAAGATAGCGCACCTCCATTGTAGGGGTTTTATTATAAAATCATGGCATTGATTTATCACAAAATTCATTTAATTATATTTAAAATTTATTCAAAAACACATTCATCACAAATAAAATGCAATATTTTAAGCGACTAGATCAACATAACTATAACTGTGAGTTTTCACAGATAGCGCACCTCCGTTAGAGGGGTTTTATTATAAAAACATGACATTATTTATCAAATGGAACAATTATATTATAGAAAACTTATTAAAGATATTATATTATATATAATTAAGCATAATTAAGAAAGAATCTAAATTCAATTTAAATCATTATTTAATTAAATAGGCTAGATGAGGGATCCATACTAATGGTGGAACCAAACTGTCCACTTCGGCTCTTAGAGAATTCTAACTTAATGTTGCTACTCCCCCACTTGGTATACACACCGTCACACACTTGTAAGGACACCTAGCCCCCATACAAACACCTACATATCCATGAGTATGTGGAAGGGGATCCTTGCACATATGCTTATATGCATATACTAGTCTCCACTCACTTGCATATTAATTTATATATATATATATATATATATATATATATATATGGGCACACATAACCCCATCCGCGCATAACCACTGACATTGTTGACTATACACATAACAGGGGGACCCACATACATATAAATTCTTACATATTCACATATAGGCGAGTCTCCCATAAACTGGATACTCAAAACCAACGAGCAAGGATCAACACACAACAAAAGGGATATTAGGAACATTAAAACACATCAAGGACACTACATAACCAGTGAGAAACCAACCAACAAAATTAAAGACTTACCTTGATTGGGAGAATCTAATCCACCCGAACCAGCATTAAATGATCCAACACCCTACTAAAAACATAATATAGAATCAAAAACATTGAAATTCCCAAATAAATGTGGTGCAAGACAAGTAGTAACCATATAATATTACCTCCAATCAAAGCCGGAAGACTGAATCAATCTGAACCCCATTTTCACCCATTCTCATAATATAATTACACTTTGTCCCAGAAAGAAGTAAAAGACATAAGTGGTCAATGATATAAAGAAAATAAAATTACAATTAAACTAAAACATTCATATCTCCTGTGACTATACATGTCACTCCCCAACATATAAGAACCACAATGCCCCATGGGTAAAATCATGTTCTTGCAAGCAATGGGGAAATAGATCCATGTTTCAAAATAATACTATCAAATAGTATATTCCTATTAATTAGCAATTATTCTTCTTGTTAATGGTAAAAAATTAGTTTGGATAGAGTTTCATCTTAATTTGGTTTTGTTCGATACAGGTTTTTATCCCCTTCCCTAATGCCCTACAGAACTCCCCCTTGCCCCTTGCCCCCTGCCCCTCCACCCTCCCCCTGCCCCAGCCATGCAGACCTCCCCCCCAGCCCCATACCCTACAGACCTCCCCCCTGCCCCTGCCCCTACCCCTGCACCCTGCCCCCTTCCCCCTGCCCCATCCCACTACCCACTTCCCCCACAACTGTTCCCCCTGCCCCCTCCCCCTACCCCCACCCCTCCCATGCCCACCTACACCCTTCCCCATGCCCCTTGCCCACCCCCTACCCCCTCCACCCTACCCCCTTCCGCCTTCAACCTGCCCCTTGCCCCTACCCCGACCCCCTACACCATACCCCCTACCCCCCTTCTTCCTCCCCCTCCCCCTGCCCCCTTCCCCCTACCCCATTCCCCATACCCCCTTCCCCCCTCCACCCTCACCCCTGCCCCCTGTCCTGCAGACAATGGGGATGATCCTACATTACCGTGGATATTGAGGGGATTGTAGTCCCATATAGATTCATCCTCCCCCATGCTTGGATCTTCTACTACTCCATATGGAATCCTTTTTCAAAGAATTGGATGACACAAGTTAAGACTAACCTCATGATTATACTACGAAGTATGATTTCAATGATCATGGTGTTATGGTTGTATCTCAAAGGTTCATGTTCCAAAATCTTCCAATGGTGCAATTAGACATGTCTGAAGATGTTCTTGATGAGGTTAAGTATTCCAGGACTATAATGAAGGGAATCCTACAAACTTTATAATGTTTTGTATGCCGTTTTTAGTTTATTAAAAGGTTTATTCCCTATATAACTTCCACCTCAGAACCTTCTGAAGAATGTCAATCATTTCTATGATCAATGATGAAATGTGAATCATTAGTATATTTAAAATGATGGAATACTATTTTTTTGTGTGTTTATTCCTATTTAATCACAATTTTTGACAATAATTAATCAAGGGTAAATGAAAAATGATTGGGGTTAATTCATCACAATATTAGGGATTATGTTGTTCTGTACCCACTCTTTTCATGTACATCACATTCATTTCTCTTGTTATGTAGTTTGAAAAATACCTGGGATTTGATCGTTAGGTGACCAATCATTAGTTCTACAAATCGATACCATTGGTGGTATACTTGATCTATGGTGTTTTTTAGGTGTAATGATGGCGATGGAAAATTGGGCGTGGGTTAAAATGGAATTGGTGTATTTCTTCAACTTAGGTTCAAATAAGATGATATAGATGGCATGAGAGGATGTTTTCTCAGAAGATTTAAAGAAATAAATATTATTCTATGATGAAAAGTGAATTGAATGACACCTGATATACCTAATTCGGTGAGTTTTGGAGATCTAGAAATGTGTAGGATTACCTAGAGGAATAACCCATGGGATCCAGAAAATCAGAGGATACATAACATGTAATATAACATTAATGGTACTCTGGGACCCCTGGTCTATGGAACTGGGATTTGGGTTAGATTTGAATATCACATTCCTTGTGACATGGTAACACAACATGGGAGCCATCCCCCCTAACCCCTAACCCCTTCCCCCTACAGACCTCCTCCATCCCCCTACCCCTTCTTTGCAGACCCCCTGCAGACCAACCCCCGACCCAGCAGACCTGCCCCCTCCACACTCCCCCTACACACATGTAATAAATTAGTTAAATATATATTGGCAATAGTGAAAGATTACGGTGGAGGTATAATACATGAGATATATAAATTCAAAATAGATGGATTCATGGTGTGACTATGATAAAAAGACAAATATATTTGATGTTGGAAAACAATGTGGTTGGTCTAAAAGTGATACCTTTACCAAGATGATGCAGATATATTACAAATGAGAATTGGTAATAGTCCTTTACAAAAATAATAATTTGTTATAAGGATAAAACAAATTGTTAAATTTTTTTCTAATTCAATAAGTGGTTTTAAACAAACACATTAAATTTACAAATCCAAATCTAGAGTTGCTTGCTGGAATAATGAAGAAAAATTGATGTAGAGCCTAATCAAAAGTTAAAGAGGTGTAAAATCTATATTTTAACATTTTAATGGTATTAAGACATAATTAAAGATAAAAAAAGTGATATAATACCACATTTCAAGTGGTATGGGACTACCAATAATATTAAGATAGTACAAAGTGGTTTTGTTATGAGGAAATAAGAACCTAGTGAGAGGTGGAACCAAGCAGTATTCATGAACTAGTGGTTTTGGCATAGGTTAGTACCAAAGTACATTGAATGTTGTATAAGTATCATATTGAGCGATGAAATATTTGATGTCTTCACCATGTCATGGTAAAACTTATGGATGTTATGTTTCATTTAAATGATTTATAAAATAGTGTAATCTTGATCTTTTTTCAGTCCATAGTCTAAGGAATAACAATGAATAGAAGATTCATAAATCTCTCCGTGGTGAAATATTTATAGAATTTATATGAATTAAAGGAATATGTTTGACCATACTAAAACCATACTAAAATCATGTACAATCAATTCTATACAAATATTTTTATTCACATTGTGGTGACATGGTCATTATTGGAAATTCCCTCATAAAAGTCTAATGGTGTAGTGGATAGGAAATGAATAGTATTTTTTCACCATATAATGGTAAAACTTATGGATGTAATGTTTCATTTAAATGATTTATAAAATAGTGGAATCTGGATCATTTTGCAGTCCATCGTAGAATGAATAACAATGAATATTATATTCCAAAATAACTTTGTGGAGAAATATTTAGAGAATTTATGTGAATTAAAGGAATATGTTTGACCATACTAAAACCATACTAAAACTATGTACAAGACATTCCATCTAAATCATGTTATTCCCTTAGTGGTGACTTGTTCATTATGGGATATTCCATCTTAAAATTCTAACAACACTTATAGAGTGTCCCGGTTCATACAATTGTTTTAATAAAAAGTGGGAAGTCCTCTACAGGGATATAAAAAGGGTCTTTTACGATGTGTGACTTATGAATAACAACGACATCAAATATAAGGAAAAAATCAATGAAACAATTTTATGCAAGGTATACCACTGTGGGTTTTCACTGACACCGCACCTCCATTGGAGGAGTTTAATTAAAAAACCATGAATTATTTGTCAAACAAATCAATTATCTTAACTATCACTTTTTCAAAAATTACAATTTAACATAAACATGCAGAATTAAGAACGCAACTAAATGAAATTTAAATAATTATTGAATTTAATAGGATAGGATAGGGACTATACCTCAACACCAAGGTGTATTTTCTTTTGATGATGACAACTTGAATCATCCTTTTTTCTGCTTGCATGCATTTGTAACATAAAATATATATAAGGACACCTAGCCCTAAGTCATTATTTGCAAGGAAAAATATACACAAGGGGGTCCTTAGATATATGTTTATACTTGCATATACCCCTTTATAATTACATGTGTATGAATTTTTTATATCTATATATAAGCACACATAGCCCCAATATATATATATTCATAATCCCATGGGTGAATATATAAATATATATAAAGGAGGAACTTATATATGCATATTCCTACCTATGAATACACACGTAAGCCTTCTTCAATGATGACTCAAATACACCTCAACGAAATCCAAAACACACTACAAAAATATAAGGAACCCAAAAATAAAAAATGTACTATTTAAAATTGGGGAAAAGATTAAAAACGGAATAAACCATACCCAAATCTTGAAATCATTGTCTTTGATGGTGGTGGATAGAACCAGTATTATCATAAGAACCCACCTATATGAAAATAGTGAGAAAATAAATGAGATATAATAACTTCTTATATATATGTGATCAGTGTGTCAACTATATATGATAAATGATACATGAATCCATAACCAAAAATGAACAAATAATATTCAAATTGATATGTACATCCAAATACTAAATAACATGATCATTAAAAGCAACATTTTTTTTCATACATCACCTTCAATTGCCTATTCAAAAATCAAAAATCACAAAAATATGAGAATAAAGTAAACATCCATCCACAGTTAAAAGAATGAAATAGGGATTAGACATTTTTTACCATAGAAAATCCATTCCTTCAGTGTATAAAATTCCTAAAACCCTTCATTCATATATCCTTCTTGATTTTCATAATTTAAACCTCATTTGTTAGCATGTTATTCTTCTGGAATCCACCATTATTCTTATATTATATAGATTTATCAATTTTATAATGTAGAGAATTTTCCTTCTTTTATTCTTATTCAATCCACTTGGATTTTTCAAACTATTTTTCTAATATGATTACACAATATTTTGGTGCATGATAATCCTTCTTCTTGATTTTATATTCCCTATTTGTAGAAACTATTTCCGAACATGTGATAATTGTTTCATTCCTTTTATCATTCAACAATTATTGTTGATATGGAATCTATGTCATAAATTATTTTAAAATTTGGACTACTTGGTTTCCATTCCACACACACATTCAAAAACATTTAGAGTACCCTTTTTTAGGCTCCCTTTCCAACTCCATTCTATAATTTTCAAGCACTAGCCTATAACAAAATCAAATATTGATACCTAATCAAAGAGATTGATCTGAATGACATTTTAGAAATACAAAAGCTCTAAATTGAATATTTTCCAATATTAACTCTTCACAATTAACTGAACACACTGACTATAACAACCACTATAGGTAAATCATTAATTTTGGTGGGGTATTGGAACCAAATATGGTTCATCTGACATCCATCTCCCAACAATAAATTCATCCATTTTCTCTCTAAGTACATACATTTCACATCATTGATAATGATCACCACCCCTTGATATGGATTTCACTCAAAAAGGATGAGTATGAATCTAACCACTATAGTATTATCGATACTATCATCTATAATACAAACACATGTCTAGTGCCTCATATCAAATTATTATCAATATAGAAGATTTTATCCCATTAATCTCAACAAAATTTCTTCATTTAAAAACTGTCATCATTGAAACAAGCATTATATCCAATAAAAATAATACATTAAAATATATTAGATAAGGAAATCCAAATTATAGAAAAAATTAATATCTTAAGGAATTCCTAAAAAATTATGGTACTAAAAGTCCCTTCACCTAGGATGGCTTATCAAAATAAAATAATATTGAAACCCACATCTCGACACATACATGAAACCTATTTTTCTGATATCAATACCAAGGGAATGCACACACATTCTTGATACATGATAAATAGACTAGGGTTCATTTATTTTTCTAATACTGAGCTTAGATATTACTCATTAAATTTACTCTATCACCCTCATACTGAGGCTCACCATCCAACATTCATTCCTTCCCAGTTTCTATCCTTCTTCATGCACCTTCCTATGCAATGGATGTTTCTAAATTGATAGCTCAGTCTTTAGTGAATATCTCCTAGTAGGTGTCTAAATAAAAGGAAGATACTCATTCCCATAATGAGTACATAAGAGAATTTAGAAAATAGAATTGATTTATGAATATATTGCATTTGAAGGCTGGCATGAAATGAATAAAACTTTCAAATTTAGTGGCATACTCCATTAATGAATCCCATAATGATATAGCTACATGAATCACCAAAACATTCTCTTATTCTGAAAATCTACAATAGCCTCTCATAGAAGAGGGAATGAAACTCGATCCATAAAACCTCCTCATTCCTTCTTTTATGATCAAATGTATTTACCCATTCTGATTCATCGCCTTTGAATTTTGAAACGTCTAGTTTCACCCGTATTTACTCTAGAGTACCAATCCTTTTAAATAGGAACTAAACATTCTTCAACATATTATAAACATCTTATGATCCCATGTCATTTCTAAAAATTATATACTGCTACTCCTAGAACTCATGGATAACATAGATAACTATAGTTTTTCCTTTTTGAAGTCCTTTGTCAATAGATCAAAGTAGTCATAACATATTATGAGGGAGACAACCACTTGAGCATATTTCCCATGAGAACCCAATGCCATCTTAATTAGATGATTTGTTGATAAATTTTTACTCAAAATGATCTCTTAACAACAACATTACTAAATAGAAACCCATCACACCACAATACTAATCATTCATTATTACCCCAAAATCCAGAAACTACCATTAAACCTTACATCATAACAAAATATCATTTCAAAAACACCAAACCCTAAATTTTGTCATAAAAATCTATGGGTTACACTCCTACACACCAAGAATAAAAACCAAACCCCAAACATTCACCCCTTATAATAAGAACCCCTCCACCCCCTTAACTAATCTAACAAGAAACTTCCTAATAAAAATACACAATCAAATCACCCCAAAATCACCAAAATTCCCTATATTGAGATTTTTACATCAAAACATCTAGTAAAACCCCATAAAATACACCAAAATGAGGGATTACCACCAATCCATACCCCCAAAGACAAATCCAATACCATACCCAATACATAGGCATCATACTCGAAATGCCACACTAACACCCGAACTCATCTGATTTGAATAACACAAATGTATCCGGTTCTTCTTCCATATTATGATATTTTAAACCACCTAAAATCCCATAAACATATAAATTCGATCCATCGGAGAAAATACCCGAGTGAAAAATGAGGGGTTAAAACCCTAAATTAATGTTTCTTGTTGAGAACATCATAATATGTTATAAGGAGTTCACATTCAAGGTGACCACCACTTTTGGAGATGATGAACACCATAACAAGACAGGTTTGTGAGTAGGAAGCATTTCTATCTATGGATTTGGGTTAAAAATATAATTATTAATGCAAAAAACATTCACATTGGTATTGTTTTTAGTTCCTCCAAGGATCACTTTGCCACTGCTCGTTCAAATCAGAGCGGTATAACACTACATAATCAAAGGATTTCAATGTAGTTAATAAAGACATTGAAGTATCTCCCCTCAGTTATCATCAAGAAAACTCCACATGATAACTCAATGACAAGATTCAGCATCCACATACAGAATATTTTAAACTCCTTTAAATTTGAACCACAATAAATGCTAACAATATTATCAATGAAAAAAAGTAGCATTTATGAAAATAAATAAAGAACATCAGACGAGGATAAATAAAACCCCGCATCCCCAATTACATGGAACACAAAACAAAGGGGGATTTAATTTTATGCACCATGAATGCTTAGGTTCTCTGGTAAAAAAGATAATCAAGTGTTTAATGAAATAAGAATGGGATCTAAAAGGAAAATCGAATACAAATTAACAAACTGATTCTAGCAAGTAACTTCACCTGACAAGAAACAATTCAATAAGGAAAATCAGGAGGTGTGTGGAAGTTAAAAATAGGCCATCAAGTCTATTTCCACATGAATACCAAACAAAACCTACCCATGCTGATAAAATTTCTTTGAACAAACAAAATCTAAAGGCAACTACCAATGACTAAATAAATTGAAACGATGATCATAAATTCCCAACTGTACATGAAGTAAAAAACTGAATCAACTCACTCTTCCTCTCCCAACATTCAATAGTCATCTAGACCATTTTATTGTCATTCCATAATGGATATAATGAAATAGAACATAGTCCATGGGAGTAGTATGCTTCAATCAACAAAACAAAAGATTTTTATAGTGGGAGGGAAATAAAAGGAGGTAGACTCTGAAAGTACAAATAAAATGCATGCTGAAGGGATAGTGAATTTCTGCTTCTGATGGGCCACCAGGAACATCATGAGATTGTTTGTGAGGGAGGTTGATGGTTCGGAGTGGAGGGTCATGGTGAGAGAGGTCAACGACAGTGTGAGAGAGAGTGTTTATGGTGAGCGTCCAGAGGAGGGCACTATGGTGAGAGTTGTAGACGGTTCGGAGTGTAGGGTCGCTGATCGAGGTAGGAGGAGAGGAGAGGTCGAAAAAATCGAAAAAAGTAAATGCCTATGTTTAGCATAGGTTATACACATATGTTTAATTAAAACATGGCTATAAACAACTTATATCCACCGACGTATAAAACATGGGCTATAGGTCTATGTCTATATCTTAAATTTGTAGTAGTGCAGTACCAATCCAATGGTTGATTGATAACTGTTGTTGTATGGAAACATTACAAGTGGTAGGTGGTCCTCCCTACTATGACCAAAGTCCAAGATACAAGCGTGCAACATATCATACAGAACATGAATGGTTCTATCATTCTGACAATCTATCTGAAGATGGAACGTTGTACTCATGGGTAGCTGAGTCTCGAAAGACTCCTACAATCCCTTCCACAATAGGGATGTCAAGAGGTCATCTCAATATGATTTAATTATAGAAGGGATGCCATGAATCATAACTATCTCATAAATGTAATGGATTCTAAGGCTCTCTACGGAACTCTACTCCCTAATAGCTAGGAAGTGTGTAGGCTTGGTGAGGCGGTCGATGATCACCCTGATGGAATCAATACCCATGGAAATTCATGGTATTAAATTCATGAAATACTTTGATATTCCATCCCAAATCCACTCTAACACTTATAAGGCTGAGCTAACCCTGCTGGAACCTGGTTCTTATCCTTCACCTGCTGGCACGTAAGGCACCAAGAAATGAACTATGCTACTCCCTTCATCATGAATGAACACAAGAACAAACATCGTAGATCCAGATACATCATCAACATGATTGGTTTTACCACCAAGGGGATATACGATACTCCTTTAATACCTCATACCACAATTCCACTGGTACAATAGTGCTTCCCTTGAATAGAACTATGTGCTCCCCACCTTGTGAATACCCATCAGAATTGTGTCATATGGATAACTGAGCACGTAATGTCTCGTAGTCAGCATCTCCCAGGTGTTCCTTCCTCACTAAAAATATGGGTGGAGGGGTGTAGACCATAGACTAAAGGTAAGTTGTATCCTCCCTATCCAAGAAGGATAATTGAAATAAGGCCAACTGCTTCGTCACCTCGTTCAGTAGCTGAAAACTCGATCACCTAGTGAGACCATCTGCCACAATGTTTCTCGTATTAGGAGTATAGAATATCTCTATGTCATAATCATGGAGGAACTCTATCCATCACCGCTGCCTCAAATTCAGTTCATTCTACGAGATGATGTATTTGAGGATCTTGTGGTCAGAGTAGACGATAACCCTCTCTCCCATAAGGTAGTGTCACCACATATTCAATGCGAATACTACAACATCCAACTGGAGATCATATGTCACGTAGTTCTACTCATGTGTTCTAAGTTGGAAGGAACCATAAGAAATCACTTTCTGTCTCTGCATCAGGACACTGCCATGTGCGGTCTCTAATGCATTGCAGAAAACAATGCAGTCGAAACCCTCCTCCAGCAATATCAAGAGCAGGGCACTTGTCAGAATATGTCTCAACTTCATGGTAGCCTACTAGCACTTCTCCATCCAAATAATGGGATTCCCCTTCCTGGCAAAGATTATAATTGGTACTGATATCTGGGAGAAATCAGGAATGAATCATTCGTAATATCCTGCCAACACAAGGAAGCTTTGCACCTTCATCACACTTTAGGGTGGATCCCATTATAACACTACCTCAACCACGGCCGAGTCCATGGATAATCTATTTGTTGATATGAAAAGTCCCATAAAGTGGACATCCTGAATCTAGAACTAGTAGTTTGAGAGTTTCCCTTAAATATGGTTCTCTTAATGTGCATCTAGAAATATCCATAGGTTTCTCGTGTGCTCCTCCTATGATTCCAATTACAAAATGATTTCATCGATAAATACCACTACGAACTAATATAAATATTAGCGAATGATATGGTTCATAAGTCCCGTGAACACTATAATGGAATTCTTCATGCCAAAAAGAATCACCAAGACCTCAAAGTTACTGTACAACATCTAAAAGCCATATTCGGTTTATTTTCATCCCTTACTCATAACCAGTGGTAACCTGACTGAAGTTCAACCTTCGAGAACAATGGGGCCACTCTAAGGTGATCTAAGAGGTCATCAATCCTTGCCAGTGGATACATGTTCTTCATTATTACCTGATTCGGTTGTCGGTAATCCACACAAAACCTCAAAATCACATATTCCTTCTTGGCGAACAAATCAGCGGCCCCCAGGGTGAAACAATGGGACTTATGAAACCATTTCTCTATATATCATCCAAAAACACCCTTATCTCGCAATGATATGCAGGATACATAAGATATAATGGTGAAGAAATCAGTTCCATCACATGGTGTAAGTCGATGCAGAAGTAAATATTCTGTTGGAGAGGTAGTCTAAGAACATCCTCAGGAATGATTTTCTTATACTCCTCCAGTACTACTGGGAACTGAATGCTCACACAATCTACTAAACCGAGGTAAGGATAGACAACTCATGAGTGATCAGCTGCACACTCCTATGTATTATCTCATTTTATGCTACCTGGGTCTCCTTTTCAACGACAGAATAGAACCTCCTCCCATCATTGTTGACACAACGTACTCTTCTCCTAAATATTTCAATATGGGAATGAACCGAATATAACCAATCCATACCGATAATGATGTCATAAGGACTCAATGTTGGCACCAAGAGGTTCCAACCAAAACTATTACCCCCAAGAGTAAGATCACATTGTCTGTAAATTTCTGTGATCATATAGTCTCCTCATGTAGGTTTCTCCAATCGTATGGGTCGAGTCGACGACACTACCTGAATCTAAAGGATTAACACAAGACAAGTGGTGATGAAGGAATTACTAGAACCTCTGTTTATATGACTAGATTATAAGGTATGTAATACATAAATCGTACATCATATCATCTATAGATTCCCTAGGTTTAATTCCTAGACAACATGCAGTTGTCCCGGCCTCTATCCCCCAGTTCCCAGAGCCTGGTGTTCCATGGGGGTGGTGGTGGATGTAGATCAAAGCATCCACCACCGCCTACAGCTCTCCCTACTAATCTTTTCACATCTGCCGCCTAGAAAGTCTGTATGATCCACTCTATCTCTGCATCGGTGGTCCATCCACAAACTCCCTATCAGTTTCTAGATAGGATTGGAAGTCTCTAGAAATATGTCCCATACCGTCACACGAGTATAATTGCCTCTCCCTAGGTACATTGGATCCAGCTTGAGAGCTCTGGATAGTCGATCACCTCTCCTAGGTCCTCTTGTGACATCTCCGACATCCTGATCCCTATTCCTGATGTCGCCTCCCTACTTTCGAGGTCTCCACACACATCTTCATGTTGCTGACTATCATCGACTGTTTCTTCTCCTCCAAAAAACTATCAATCGCCATGGTCTGCACAAGCACTCTAGCAAAAGTTTAAATGCATAGAGTTATGAAATTTTCTAGGATGTACCATCATATACCTCACTCGATGTTCTGAGATCTAAAGTAATGATCTATGACCATATACATCGTTCCTGGAACAATTGGTGAACCTCAATGAGTTGTCATCCACTGTCAAACTGCCCTGGTAGAGCTAAATAAGCTTTTGGATATGCACTGATGTCAGTGGTACTAGAGAAAACACCTCCCTAAAGTCTCTCTCAAACTCTATCCGTGAATGAGTATCATTATTGTAAGTCTTTTTGGTCAGACTCCACCATCATCCTACTAAAACCTAAAGAAGGCTTGCTCCTAGGATCACCTTCTAGTCCACTAGTGACTTCACAAGAAATAAAACTATGGTAACCGCCTCAGGCCTGTCCTCAGCCACCTAAGGGTCAGTCTCACCTTGGAACCTGAGGGGTATCTATCTCTAGAACTCATGGATCACGCTCACTCTCGCACCTCATCTGTTGGTACCGCAGGCACCATAGGCTACTCAACTGGTTGGGGAATAGTAGGTGCACCACCTAGTGGATACGCATGAGGAACTGGACCCTGTATCAAAGCCTCGTCACTGATGGGGTCATTATCAGGATCGAGCTGCTAAATCCTATGGGGTATGTGTCATATAGGAATCCTATATAGAAACAAGATGTTCTATGGTTAACGAGTATATCTGGATAGTGGAAACAATAGAAATAGAAAGGAAAACCCATTACTATATGATTCATGTACCATTAATTTACTTCCCCCAACTATGTTTTTCATATACTGAGTCGAAATGAGGGTTATAAGATTCCTGGTGTGTGGATACGTTGGCCACCAGCACCAACACTGGTGTCTCTGGCTTGAATGCCAAGATTGAAACACATACCACTATTTCCCCCAATGCAATCTCATAGACTCTTGGTCAAGATGAAGAATATACCACCTTTTATACCTCAATGTCATGACCAGTCTTAGTGGGGCCTGCACTGCAACAAGAAGGCATATCACTATCCTGGGAGGCATTTCCTATGTCCATGTACACATGAACACATCTCCAACCCCACAAATGATAAAATTTAAAAACCACTAAGGAAAAAAATGCATGCATACAACTAAACTGAACCAAAATAGTACAATAGAAGTATAGTGATTAAAGGAAAACTAGGACAAAATACAAGACCACCAATATCCAGAGTCTGGAAACTACAAATTCCAACATATAATCACAAAGAGGTACTGTGACTACTACTTGTAGCCTAAGGAACTCCTCGTCCTATAGGTAACTCTGAGAACTCAGTCTGGTTCTAGTCTTCCCTGGTCTCCATCATATGGTCTCTCTTTTGCACAAGACACAACAGATGTGGGGAAATCCATTATTTGAGTGAGTATAACAATGCAATACCGAGGACCTCGAAAACCACAAGGAAATAAAAAATTGAAAAGGTAGAATTAGATCTACACTATATATTTGTACCAAACATATAACAAGATAATCACATCTAAATATAATCAAAACATAGACCCATAGTCTAGGGGAAAGTCACACAACTACATACCCCCATAAGGGGTTCTTTTAAAAGATTCCACGAAGAACACATTAAGGAGAACTCGCTCCATGAGACTGATACCAATGATGTCATCTATCCAAGAAGTATTGATCATCGGGATAATCCATGGTAGATTATTACACTCATTCCAGGATAACACACTTCAGAGTGGGGAGAGATCATGATACACATATGAGGATCATTGCCAGGGCCTTGGCGGATACTGTGACACATCTAGATTCACCTACTATGTAGAGGTTCAATATCTTATAAGATTATTCATATCGATATCTGAATCTACCTACTGTCAATAATGAATAGATCATCTCACTCTGGTCTACTCATATGGATACCTAACTCTATCTGGAAAAGTCCTACTGAAGAGATCATACTCATGTGGATGGAAATGATACCTGACCATCAGGGGAATGAAAAAGGGGCGTACTAAACAAAATAGAACTTCTCCAAGATATGGTGGACAAGAGGCTCAAGCAATGTTCCAGGATATACATGGTGCGTAGAATGGTCACACACTGTGTCTCTCAACTATGGGTATGTCCCATGTAAAACGGCCTGAGTACAATGAACATGTTGTCTAGAAAAATATGTATGATGCATGTAGTATTGTCCACATACCGTCTCCAAGAAACCAAGGTCCCCCAGTGTACGTGGACGTGTTCCCATACATTGTTTCAACTCATGTGTTCCATCCCATGTAACAGATACATGGGTTAGCCAATGTAGCTAGCATGGTCTAGCTGTGTGGTGGAGTACACAACCATGTACCCACCCAGTGTATGTGTATCATCTGAGATGCACATTGAGTTCATGTAACAACCCATATGCCATGTGACATTGGTTACACCCAAAGTTAGTGCTTCCCGTCATTGATAAATTCATCCAACACTAGGTGGGGCCCACACGCCTTTTCACCCCAGAGGCATATTTTGTTTTCCATTGTGTGCCGTATGAAAACCATAGCTGTCGCCACAGGTACGACATGTCATGTTCTTCGGGACACACAATGTGTGTTCAGGAAAAATTCTAGAAACCCGAAACCACAACGTCGCACCTTGGTTGTGCTCTGATATTCAATATGATGAAATATTTTCAATGAAACTTGAATGTTATGGTCTCCCCAGAATCCTGATGTTCTCTCCATTGTTTTCAGGCCTTTGATCCACACCAAACATGCAGATTGATCCACATGTATGAAGAACATTCAAAGAATGTTCTCTCTCGATATGATCCAATTTGGAATCCACCATCGTCGTTGTACCTATACTAGATTTCGTCAATGTCATATTTTTATTTTGTGATTATTTTATTGCGAAACAGATGCCCAATGATCTATTTTCCATAACCCCGCGATGAGCGCGAAGAACACAGGGTTAAAAAGGGAGGAAGAAATCAATAATAAAAAGAAAATTTCACCTCCTTTTTCATTCTTCATGGCATAATTTTTCTCCCATTATAATTATTAAATAAGAATAATCAAAAAATAATCCAACAATTATAATGAATTCAATTCCCGAATCAAAACCCCGAAAAGAAACATAAAATAATTCCTTCTTGAAAGAACGTGTGTTCTGCAGATCAACTTGTTCATGATATTATCATAATTTTTCATATAATAGAATAAAAAAGAATAAACAAATCAAAATAAAAACCCCAACCTTGATTCATTTGAATATCGAACACCGTGGCGCGTTCGTTGGCGAGGTTCGTCGAATCTGATATGCATCGATTGATTGTTTCGTCATCGTCCGCCAACGAGTTATCCTCCAATGATCCAATGGAAATCCAGAATTTTTACTTTTATGTGGCTAAACCTATTAATTTTCTAGGAGCATGTATTTAAAGGTAAGAAATTAGGTCATTGTATAAAAAGAATCATTTAAATTAAATTAATTGACAATTTTTTATTTCCTTTAAAAAATCCCAAAAACTATCATTTTCATATGACCCAAACTAGTTGATGTTAGGCCATTCCTAAGCTAATGTTGTTTTTAAGAACACAACAGTTTCCTTGTATTTCTGATCCATGTAATCTATTAAATTATATTTCACCATTTTCTAGAAAACCACTTGAGCATGCTGTATAAAAGTTTAATTTATTTCAAACATTTATTACGGGAACTCTCGTCCTCAGAATCACACGCTGTCAAAAAGCCTAGTCTCGAAAAAATTTCATATAATATTTAAAAATAATACACAGAAAATATAAGTAATTACATTGTTAAACACTTATAATCATCATAATGGTTTTATTTTCCGTTATTTTTTTCATAGTTGTAATTAGAATTCTTTAATGTATTCAGAATCTCTAAAAATACAATCCTTTATGATCTCCAGTTTTTAAATAATTAATTATAGATAATATATATAAAAATGGAATAGGTTTTGAGTTTTTATAGGTCCACCATAGGATTTATAGATAGGGGATGTTACTGAATACGTTTGATGTAACTTTTGTGTTTGTAGAGAGAATTGATCTGGTGGCATACATATTTTCTCTTCCACAGTGGTATACTGAAATGAACAAGGTTATTCACATGTGACAACTTTTTTAGAATCATCCTGAGACTTATAATGTGATCTATGTTGATAATGTTGAGTTTGAGATAGATGAATCATTTGATACTAAAAAGAAACATGTTATTGATCATAGTGAGAAAGTGTTGTGAGGAAGGATCATGTCGATAATTCAAGTACAGTGGATATATTAATGTGTTTCGGTGGGAATATGGGTGAGATAAGTATATATGTGGGCCCATTGGCATGATATTTTTTCTTGGAAATCCTATAGATGCTTGGGAGTATGCGTTGAGGACATGATGTTATAATATGGAGTGATTTTAAGATCTTTTCCTTTTTGAAGATGTACCATGCTCGTTTTCAGGTACTCTTCTAACCTTATTATTTAATATATTTGGTGGTTTTTTTGTTATTTCTAGTGGAATTTTGTAATTTTTGAAAAAGGGTATTGCATGGTTATCGCATAGTTTTCACAAATGGTGCACCTACCCCAAGAAAACCATGTAATCCAAAAGAGAGGGGAATTTCATATTTGGAACATGGTTTTTCATATAAACTGTCCACTTAGTAGAAATCATGAACCCCTAGGATTAGGATATACATTATAGATAATGATTTCGAAATCCATGCACCCCTATATAGGAAACCATCCGTGTGGATTTTAATTACCCTAACATTTATAAAAAAACCATCCCCAGCATTAACCTCATATCGACCTGGTATGAATCTAAACTAGTTATTCTATATTTTAAAACTCTTGAGATGATTATAAGTATCCTTGGACCTCGTTCTTAATTAATCAAATCTCTAAATGAAGGATCATCTCTCCTCTGGTATGTGATTTCTTCCCCAATTGGATTTAACTATCATCTATCTCAATTTATCGATCAAGATGAATGATTTACAGTCCACTAGAAATGGTATAGATTTACCTTTTCATGGATCATAATCTGTTTGATATTGATAATAGGTTGCAGTATTAGATCTTCCTTGACATTGTGTTCTTGAATGGTTCTCTTTAGTTTGGGGATTTCTAGTTTAGCTTATGTCCATAAAACATCACAAGCTATGTGGTTTACATATCAATTCACATAGTATTGAATGATAATTGTGTGTATGTAAATTTGTAATTTCAATTTCCACATTTGGAATGTAAAGGAAAAATAATCAGCATGGATCTCTTCTCTCGGATCCTGGTGACCCGACTATGACCTAGGTATCCATCATCGGCACCTCTGCCCCTCCCCTGTCATCTGGGGAGGAGGGTTACTGATCGAAATACGATTTATTGTTTCATTATCACCCTTACACTAGTGTGCTAAAATGGTTTTGTATTGAAAATTATAAAAATAATAAGAAGTTTCACTTCATATTTGATTCAATTATTTTCAATTTGTTACTATTAAAAAGTTAAATTATACTTGTTTTTATTATCTCATTGAAGTTTGAGGTGATTTGGATCTCCCATGATGATATTCAATAAAAATGGGCCAAACTGCGTAGGATCCAAGAACACTAGTGGACTCAACTGCATATTTTTACTAACTGGTTCATTAATATGTTTTTACATTTGTGTTCTCATCTAAAATACAATGGGATACGTTTCATATAAAGGAACTGAAGCCTCATTTAAATTTTATTATTCCCATTTGAAATGATCTATCTAATGAATCAAATCTGCACAAATTCAAATGTGGTGTTTTTTATTTTACCAACAACATGAGATGTAGTGGTAAAATTGGTACCAATCATTAAGTGGTGATATTTAATAGTTTTTTATACATGTTTTTAGTTTTATATAAATCTATAAAATACCTCATTGTGTCTGATAACAATGGTACAATTGGATTCTCAAAATCATTATGCCCAAAACCACCTTCCATTTTGGAAGTAAAAGAGAACATCGGGCACCCCATTTTGTAGTTTGAACTAAAAATTAATGTATGACATTTTGGAGTCCTATATGAGTCTACTCCCCATAAATGAAGTTATTTTGGCCACTATGCTTATAGGGGGTCAATAAAGAAGAAGGAGTTTCACCCAAACTTCCTCATCCTCCCAATGTCAAGCTAAACGGTGGGTGATCATTGCGTGGGACATACACACTTGAAGAGGGTGTTATGACTCTTTATATTATATTGGTTTTTTTGTTTTTTTTAATTAATTCACTTTCATATCATATATATATGATTTTTCTCTAAATGCATTGATTTGTTTTAATTATGTTAATCATTTCTCATTTCAATACCGATTTGGTTGAGATTCAGGTTGGAATCTTCGGTTGTTCTGATTGGACAACACAATATTCCTCATTCTCTCACACATACATGAGATTTAAGTATTATTTGATATAATTAACTCTATTTTTGACGTACAATACATGATACCACGATTTTACTGTCAAGGGGAGGTTCTTTGTTTATCATTTTAAGAGGAATGAGGGGAATCGATATCATGGTTAACCCTCAAACAAAGGATTACACCATAAAATAATAATAAATTAAGAATGAGGAACACTTAATGTACTATATTTACATAGAAATGATCATGTATTTATCTCTTATTTTTCAATATACACTTTTTATTTCAACTTTACAAATACTTACCTTAAGATACTTTCTTAAAAAAATTTACAAAATCACCCCCTCTTTGGTTATTCTTATTAAAAATACACACTCAATACCTATGAACTCTACTTAGGAGATGGAATAGGGTCATTCCTATTCTAAAAACCCTTATTTATGTATCTATAAATTTGGTGTGGCACCAAAATGAATTCAAATTTTGGTGTCGTTTACGAGGAGCACATTGTTTTTATCGCATGTTTTTAAAATATTTTTTGTAAATATTATGAATATTTATCTATTTAATATTATACATCTACCTATCTTTTGGTATTCTGTTATTTTTTTGTAGTGTTGTTTCATGATGAATTCTAATCTGGGATATTTACCTTTGTTCGAACCTGAACATGAGAGGTTGTTTCATTAGCGACCCCGAGATGAACAAGTGAACCCATTGAAGGAGGACACAATAGACAGAAAAACACTTCTTTGTACATCATCTTCTACTTGTAGAACCAACATCAAAACTGAAATAAACTTGTATAACATTTCTGAAAACAATATAAGTCAAAAATAACAAGCCTCACCTAATGCTGATATCCATCCCACATATATTAAAATTCATGGCGAGGCACCCATCTTTTAACTAAAATATGGTTTCATTCATTTATTAACAATATTCTATGGACTTCCTAGAGAAGATCCACACAAGCATCGAAATGAATTTCATTCTATGTGTTATAAATTAAAACATAAAAATGTTGATGAAGATCAATTAATGTTAAGGGTATTACCATTACCATTAGAAGACACTTCATAATAGTTGATTTATTATGTTAATTCCCCAATAAGATGATGGGTGGACATGAAAGCCCTTTTTCATGAAAATTATTTCCAATGCACTCACACTAAAACTATAAGAAAAGAAATATTTTTTATAAAAAAATAACATGGGGAAATAGTAAATGAATATTGGGAACACATTAAAATTCTTTGTTCAAGTTTCCCACGCCACCAAATATTTGAAAAACATTAAATTTAGTATTTTTATGAAGGATTAATATAGATTGATAGAAATATGATTGATGTTGCTCTAGGTGGTGCACTATTTGATAAGACCTTAATTGCTACAAGAACCATGATTGAGATCATGACATCGAACACTCAACAATTTGGTATAAAGTATAGTGTACCCATTCGATGTTTCCATTATGTGAAATGTACCGAATTTGACAAGAGGGTTGACACAATGTTTGAAGATGTAGGTACCTTTAAATGAAAACATTATCTTTAAAAAGGGAAATCCCATTCTCCTCTTCCCATCCATTTTGTGTATCTTCTTCTATAACCCACTACTATATTTGATACCCCCAATTAAGATAGTCATCTGAGAGATATGAGGAAATATTTCAAGGCCTCACCTATTACAAACGCTTTAGGCATGATCCATTCAATTCATAATATCATGCGTGGAAGTAAAACCCAACCTATAAGAAAGAGGGTATTCAAACCAACCTCAATAACCCAGGAACCAACATGGTCAGAGTAGTCATCCACACCACCACCCAAGAATTCTCAACCACTACAATGGCCTTTCCAACAACCCCATCAAAAACCTAGGCATATCCTAGATGATATAATGGAACATGTTCCTTCCAATAATCTCCAATTCTATCCAACCACCCATACATCCATACAAGACCTCAGAACCCAATTAGGCCAAGTAGATAACATGGTGGGGGAAATTCAAAGACATGGGTCAGGTAAGATACCATCTCAACTAGTAGTTTACCCTATAGATAAGAGAAATTTTGTTCCATCACCTATAGTATTGGAATAAAACCTAAAAATCAAATGAATCCTCCATTAGAGTCATCCCCTCTAGAGGAAACCTCCATCCCAACCACTAAAAATGATCCATATGTTGAAAAACCATGTCTTTAGAGAATCCCTTCCAAAGGAATGAGTGTGTACGTAGATGAATTTCCTAGACAACAAATTCCACATCCATTTCCACAAAGGGACACCCAAACTAGGAAGGAAGAGGAAACTGAACAAGATATGGTAATATTTGAATCATTTAAAAAAGTGAAGGTAAAAATCTCCTTGATTGATGTTGTATAAAAAATTCCATGATTTGAAATGTTTATGAGGGAGATGTGTACTCAATGAAGGAGACTTCATGGAGATAAAAAGTTGAGCTTGGGGAGGCACGTATTAGCATTAATTGAGCAGTCACTTCCAACCAAGTGTAATGATTCTGTGACATTCTTGATTCCATGTACCATAGGGAATTATTCATTTTCCGATGCCATGCTGGATATAGGTGCATCTATAAATGTGATGCCTCTTACTATTTACTCAACATTGCGGGTCAGGGAACTGCATCCCACTATAATTGATGTTCAATTGGACAACCATAGTACTGCACACCCTTCATGTGTATTATAGGAAGCTCTGGTGAGGGTGAAAATTTTCATTTTTCCTACTGGTTTTTATGTGCTAAAAATGGAAGATGATAGGATGAATAGAAATTCCCTAATTATATTTGGGATACACTTCTTGAAAACTACCAAAACCATAATTAATGTCCCTAATGGTACATTATCTATGGAATATGGGGGAGAAATAGTCTATTTTAAAATCATTGATGCCAAGAAACACCCCTCAAATGAACATTTCTCTCTCTCTGTTAATTTAAAAGATGTACTCCATTCCCCTGAATATACTTCTTATCATTACCCGGATCCCCTTTCTAATTTTTCATCCTGGATTGAAATTCTTGTCAATGAATCATGCATTGATTGTTTAAGTGGTCTAGTAAAGTGTAATGAAAGCTTATTAATTTATTATTTCTTGATCATCGATGATACTTCTAATCTTGTAAAAGCACATTCATCTATTAAGGACAATATCATTGAGCAGTTAGATGAGATCAGTGACCTCTCAATTTAACACACACTCCCATCAATCCAAAATCCACTTGAATTTGAATTGAAACAACTACCTCAATATTTAAAATATTCATATATTGGGAATGGAAATAAGTTTCCCATCATCATTTCTAGTGCACTCCCTCCTGAGCATAAATTTAGACTATCTTAACTTTTAATGAAGTATGAACATTAATTGGTATGGAATATTGTAGTCATTCTTGGTATTAGCGGATCAATTTTCACATAACATATTTTATTAAATGATGAGGCTAAACAAGTGAGGCAATCACAATGTCGACTAAAACCAAACCTCCTACAAGTTGTTAAAAATTGGGTACCGAAATTATGTGCTGTGAGAATAATTTAACCCATTTTTGAAAGCCAATGTGTTAGTCTCATTCAAGTATTTCATAAAAAACTGGCCTTACAGTAATAAAAAATAAATACATTGAATTGGTTCCATATCATGTGAAGAATAGCTGGAATGTCTGCATAGACTATCGCTAGCTATACCAACACACTAGGAAGGACCATTTCCCATTTCCATTTATTGACCAAATGCTTGATAGGATAACAGGGAAGTCCCATAAATATTTTCATAATGGGTAATCTAGATATTTTTAAATCCATATTACCACCAATTAAAAAAAGGCAACATCCACTTTCCCCTTTGGCACGTTTTCATATAAGAGGATTCCATTTGATCTATACAATGCTCAGGGTACATTCAAGCAATTTATGGATGTATTTTTTCGGATTATCTGGAGAATATTATGGATGTTTTCATATAACATTTCACTATTTATGGATACTAATTTATGTAATTTTTTAGCCTTCATACTTTTGTCACACATCACTATATTTAAATGAATCATGTATTAAATTATGGTAAATTCCATTTCATGGTGCGACAATGTATATTTTTGGGAAATTTAATTTATTGGTGTGGAATCCAAGTATATAAATCCAAAGTTGATGTCATTTCTTCCCTACAATTCACAAAAACAATTGGGAAGTATTGTCTTTCATAGTTCATGCTAGATTTTTTCATTGTTTCATTTGTGACCATAGTAAAATTACACTACCCCTCTCTTGATTACACCAAAAAATGAATTCTTTTTTGATAATGAATGTCAGGAAGGTATTAATATGTTAATAGTGAGTCTCGCATCACCATCGGTAATCCAACAACCATGGTGGGATTTAACATTTGAGCACATCAGTGACGACTCTAACTATGTAGTTGGGTCAGTATCATCAAAAAGGGTCAATTGAGCTCCACATGTCATTTCTTAGGCATCACATACATTGGACCCTATCCAAAGAGAACTAAAACACAACTAAAAAATAATTCCATCCCATTTTGATTGCCTTGGACAAGTTTAGGTTAATTCTTTTAGAGTCTAATGTCCATTTGTTCTCAGAACATGCAGCCCTTTGATGTCTCCTTATGAAACCAAAAGCGAAAAAACATCTCATTCATTAGATTCTCCTTATTCAAGAATTTAATTTAGAAATTGTAGATAAAAAAGTAGTTGAAAATCTAGTGGCTGACTATATCACTATGATTCCCCCATCCTCGTACATTGACTAAACACCAAATACCCCATAAATGACATGTTTCTTGATGAGAAATTGTATTGAGTGTGATATGTTATTCCTTGGAATATAGAAATTGTAAATTATTTGGCAGCATCTTGAATTGATACGGATTTCAAAGAAAACCAGGCTAAATGTCAAAAAAAATATGCTCATTGCAACATTTGGGAAGACCCCAACCTTTGGTGTACCTGTACTGATAATGTCCTCAGGGGGTTTTTCCCGATATAGAGTTTTATTTCTTCCATAGGTTCTTACACACTCATTATTGTGGGGGGAAATTTGGACCCCAAAAGACTGCTTGCAAGGTCATCAATTCTGGTCACTTTTGGCCCACATTATATCAAGATATGCATGACTTATATATATCATGTCATCTCTATCAATGAATGGGAAAAGTTTCTAATATAAATGAGATTTCACAAAACCCTTGCTCTTCCATGACATTTTAGATATTTGGATCCTTGAAATTATGGGGCCATTCCACAATTCATTTGTTAAACTGTACATTTTATTGGTAGTGCATTACATTTATAAATGGGGAGAGGCATGAGTTACATGGACTAATGATTCTAAGGCAGATGTAGAATTTTTGAGAATCCAAATCATCTATTGGTTTGGCTTACCTGGGTTCATCATCAATGACCAGGGGTCTTATTTCTACAACTGAACAATGCAATAACTTTTTCATTGGTACGGGGTTGGTCATAGAGTTTCGACTTCATATCACCCACAGAGCAATGGTCAAGATGGGGTTTCAAATAGAGAGGTTAATAGATTCTTGAAAAAATAGGTCACCCTAATAGAAAACATTGGTGTTTTAGACTCAATGATTCCATAGTGGATTAGAATAATTCTTTCAAAAATCCCATTGGAATGTCACCCAATCAGCTTGTGTTTGGAATGTTTTGTCACCTACATGTTGAGATTGAGCATCGGGCATACTAGGACATCAAATAATGTAACTCTAATCTTTCTGGAAAAGGTTGTCAATTGATGTTTCATATTCAGTAGCTGGAGGAAATGAGAAAACATGCATATGAGAACTCCATGAATAATAAAGAGTGAACCAAGGCTTACAATGACATTATTATCCTTCATTGCTAATTCTACATTGGGCAGAAAGACCTCATTTAAAATGCAAGGCTGAAGTTTCTTCCATGTAAGCATCCTTCCTGATAGTTTGGCCCATGCACTATTACTAATGTATCTTCATTTGGTGTTGCTCTGGTTCAAAATGATGAAACCAAGAAAACCATCACTATCAATGGGAATCGGTCTAACCACTTCCACAAAGTCCTTGTAGAGTTTATGATGGAGTAACTCTATGTTCAAGAAGCAATATATGAATTACACTCACTAGGTATTATCCTTACATAACAAATTCTATTTAATTATAGAAAGGACACTCTGCACTTTAGGTGTGGAGGATGATTAAAACTCCTAGGTTTGTTAGGAATAATTTTCATCAACTATAATCTTTTTATATTTTTAGATTGTTTAATTTTATTGTTACTTCCCCCCTTAACTTCCACTAACCATTGTTCTAGAATGTTACATTTTCTTATTCCCACTTATTCTTGAAAATTGATGCATGTTTAATCTTGGACGTCATTGAAAATTCATGTGGAATATATTTATATCATGTTCATTTGACATTAAAAACATTATGAAATGTAAATTTCACCATGAATTCTATACTTTGGTATGACTATCTTTTGACATTTGGATTGTTGTCAATGATATAAGTAGCTGTTTCATTTTGATAATTTGATAAGAATAGTTCCATTTTTCATATTCTTAAGGGAAAATTATGTCACATAATCACTCCAGACATTTTTGTACCCAACCACGATGTCTGAACATTTCTTAATTAATGGAAGGTAAATATAAGTTAGGATTGTTTTTCTCTACTATACAAAATCATTTTCTATACATTAATTCTTTTCCTAATCTATTTCATTAGTGTACCAGATTGACCTCTGCATGTATACATATTATCAGACTGTTGTACACTCTAAAAAAACAAAAAAATGGGTTGTATATTGGGTATGTCAAAAACCACCCTTCCATAACATTTGATCTTATTATAACTACTAGAATTAGTGTCGTGAGAAGATCAAAAAAGGATTCTGAGAAGGGTGTGATATCTGTTCCATGTTAAACTAATGAAAATATTATTAATAGTAAATGACAGGTGTGATAAAATGTAGAGCATATGGGGATATATAGGTCAGGATATTATGGTTTGAATTTTAGGAAAGCTTATGGGAGTGGGTTTATATATATTTTTGCAAATGATATAGGGCAAGCTCCAAGGAAATGATCTTGTAATTAGACAAATATTAAAATAACTTAAATTTAATTAATAGAAAGGGGAAAGAATATCATGAAATGGTTTTCACACACACACATGGAGAATTAGTGACATGATTAACTTTTAAATTATTTTCTTTGATTGGTATCATCCATATCATGGAATTTCATTTTGACACAATTTTTAAGAGATAATTTTCAATGATAATTAAGAATAACTACTCTGTGTGTGTTTTTCGTTGATGATATTTCTATTAGTAATTAAGATTTCATTGATTTTTAAATCTTTATGTAGTTAGAAAAATATATATATATATATATATTCATAATTTCTGAGAATTTAACTTTTCCTAGAGTGAAAATGTTTCGGTGTGGGGGTGTGATCGCACTACGATTCACTATTTCATGATAACCGTTACACAACTGGGCTAATCTAGTTTTTTATTGAAAATTATAAAAATAATATAAAATTTTACATGATGTTTGATTAAATTATTTTGTATTTATTACTATTAAATATATAATGTATACTTGTTTTGATAATCTCATCGATGGGGGAGGTGATTTGGAGGGACCATGATGATGTCCATGAAAAATGGGCCAAATTGTGCATGATCCATGCAAACCAATAGACTAAACCACATATTTCTTTTAAATCATTCCTGAAAATGGATTGAAAATTTGTTTTATAGTCCAAAATATATATGGTTACAATTCATATTAAGGAAATGATGCCTCATTTGACTTCTATTATTCCCATTCAAACTAATTTGTCCAAACAATCAAATCTGCAAAAAGTCAAATGCAGTGTTCTTTATTGTTTCAATATCTCTAGATGTAGTAGTCAAATTGGTTCCCAAATTGAGTTAGAGATATTAATTATTTGTGGATAATGTTTTTTAGTTTTTTACAAAGCGATACAAAACTGTCTAGTGGACAAAAAAATGAGACATTTGGTTTCTCGAAATCAGGGTGCCCAAAACCACCTCCCATTTTGGCTATAGAAGAGCACCATTGGATCCATATTTTGAGTTCAAACCATCAGTGATGCTCATAAATTTGGGAGTCCTGGAGGAGTCTCCTCTTATTCCTTGATGTTCTATATTCTTCTATCTTCATATGGGTTTCATTAATGATGAATGAGTTTCACCAGATCTTCCTCCTCCTCCTGATGTCGAGATAAATGTTAGGTGATCATTGTGATGAATCTACACATATGAAAAGGGAGTTCCAAGACCTTATATTCCACTAGATGTTTTTTAATTTTTGTGTTATTTATTTCACTTTTGTTATAGCTTTATATTAATCTTCTCTGAACGCATTTATTTAGGGTAATTAAGTGAAACATTTCTTATTTCAATATCGATTGGGTTGATATTCAAGTGGGAATGTTGGGTTGTTACTATTGGAAAACATAAGAATACTCATTATATAAAACAGGTATGTGATTTCAGTATGATTTGGTATTCCACAATCTATGCTTGAGATCCAAACCTAGACAACATGATTGATGTGTCAGGTGGTGGTTTTTTGTAAATCATTTTAAGAGTAATGAGGGGATCCAAGATCATGGTTAACCATCAACCAATATATTACACTAAAACCACATAATATATTAGGAATGATGAACTATTTAAGTGTTTTAGTAACAGGTAAATGATCACTTATTTATGTCCCATTTTCCAAAATACACTTTTTCTTTCAACTTTTCAACTCTTTGTGTTAATTTACAGTCTTAAAATTGTTTACAAAATCACCCACTACTTTTTTGTTCTATTTATAAATACACACTAAAAACCTATCAACTCTCCTTGAGAGATGACCTAGGGTTTTACCTAGACTACAATGTCATATTTAAATAACTATAAATTTGACATGTCATGACATTACATTCAGTTACTCTTCCCCTCCAATGGAGAATCATTATTCATCTTCCTCCCCTTCATTTTACACTTCTTTTCCACCTTTCTCTAAAAAATCCATATTTCCTAGTGTCCTGGACCTCCTTGATGGCTACCCTTAGCTCGATCTTTAGAAATCCAAATTTACGGATGCTTATAATCTACTCTCCCAAACATTGAAATCACAATTCACTACACATCATCCATCAGTCATTGTATTTCGTTGATTTGTTTTAAAAAAATGGGGTCTTTTGGAATGTGGATTTGCCATGCTCCTGGAAAAACTTCACATCATGTTTCAATTCTCCTCCTAGGATGATCTGATAACATTATGTTCTATGGGTCCTTGATTATGCAATGTCAATCACTTTCATCTACAAAAATGTTCCTTCAATATTCATATAAAGCGTTACTCCCTTGAAATGTCTTTGTGTGTATGATTTTCTATGCTCCCCCGCCCCTTTCAGAACCCTTCTACCATCTGAATGCTTGGTAACATAGTAGGTCATTTTCAATGATAAGATTTGAAAACCAGTTTAGTATACCACTAGATCTCTCTATGCATTAATGTATAATTCAATGTGTCAAGACCCCCAATTTAATGGATTTTTATTTAAGTATAAGATGAATTTAATTGGAAGAAACCAGTGGTGTTTGAGCCTTAGACACACTTTTGTTCTTTGTGCCGCCTCCTCGGGAACCTATCGCATTCATGCTGTCATGGAGGGAGGAATTATGAAGGGGGTCATGGTGCCAGTGACCCTGCCATGAAAAAGGATGTGACCATGGATTTTTCTGGTGCTAATGAAGGTGTTCCATAATTAGGGGATGACCATACTACCTCTCATTCTCCCGATATCCTTTGTGAGGATTCTTCTGATCAGTGGATGTCATCTCTATTTTCTCTGGATAACCTAAGAGACATTGATATTATATATCATTAGAAATGTTATTTTTGTGTTGAATTATCATCTATGGATTTTTCTATGCCGCTATGTAATAGTGGAATTCGTGCAGGATTTGAACAAGTATGAGTTGGGAGGAATGAAAGGGAGGTCCTCTTGGATACTTATCAGGCATTGTATATGGATCCCCTATATCCACCCAATGTTAATGCAGTGAATGATGCTTTCCATGGGGATAAGTAGACTGGCGTGGATTCCTAGTGTCTGGTTCTGGCTAACATCACAATGAATTTCCAATTCATCAGTCAAGGATTTTCTAAGACAGGATCTCCATAAAAGTTAAAACTAGTCTCACAAGATATAATTTCTTATGCTGAGAATGTTAATTTCATAGGACTATTTTTTAAATCTATAAAACATTTTTTAGTGTTGGGAGAAGAGGATGTCCATTCTAGTTGGGATCCTAAATAGGTGGAGTTCATCCATGGAGAGGATCCCTTGGTGGAAGGGGGTTTTTCTCAGGATGACCTGAATGATGCTTTTGATCCCACTAATTCTAAGGAGATTACAATTGCAGAAAAATTTCCTAGATCCTCATCATGGAATGGAAAGATCAATATTGTGTTTTCTGACAGCTTCATTAAGAAAAATAAGAGGGTGTGTCCTTTGAGGGATTACTCCAACCTACCTAGTCCTCCTATCACTAGATCTTCAAGAAAGGGAATGTTTATTGAATAGGCTCCTACAAATGTTGGCACTATTCCATCGAGAAAGTGCAATGGTGAAAAGAATGAGGGGACTGAAATCTCCATCGACCTTGTGCCCACATGATTCATTGATGTTGGCCCATTCATCCCCATGGTTGATATGGTAATGGTGGATTCCAGATTTTAGTGTTGAACATGAACTAATGGTGAAATGGTTGATGAAGCCATAGACATTATGGAGTCAAAGAAGATGGAGGAGGGCCAACTAGAAGAGACATATGAAGTTGTCATTCATTCTGAGGAAGAGATGTTAGAGAAATCAATGACATTCAAGGCCTTAAAATAGGATCAGGTTAAGATGTTAGATAGAGCTCATGATGTGGAAACATTAAGGATGAAGATGATGTGGATTGACAATCACGATCATATTTCGGAAAGAGGGTTTAATGTAGGGATGTTAAGCATTGAAGCATTCATACAGATATGGGATAAGATAGCTATTTGGTTCAAGGACCTCATAATATAAGATCCGTATATAGAGGTAAATTGACTTATCTAGAAAATACTTAGGAATAATTCATCTAATAGGGTTGAACTTGATTTAAATGGTTCTTATGTTTTCTTTTCAGTTTGATGTTATGGTTTTCTGTATAGACTTGGTTTCTCACATTCCGATAAAAGTTTTATAAATAAAAATATTTAATTTTCAGGTTCAATTTCCACCTTTGGTAATTGAATCTTGAAATTGAATTAATTTATTGAATTCTTAATTCATTAATTAATAGGTTTATGGAGTTGGTAGAATAATTTAATGATTGGATTACTTAAATTAGTGATTATAGAATTAGTGTTCATCCAATTTATGGGTAATTAAAAATAAAGGTTTTGTTATCATAACCTTTATGTGTTAAAAGATATTATGAATCAATTTTTTTCAAAGGATTAACTGTGAATTTTTTATATTATTCCTTGGGATTTAAATAAAGAACCATGATTTTTGGGATAAAATGAAATTGTGAAACATGATGATAATGATTGATAAGATGATTAATGACGATTAACCTTGATATATGTGATATTTATGAGATATGTGATATATTATGATATAAGTGATAATGAGTGTGTGATACATTCTGATTCTCCCAAAACCCATATGTGATGACGAGCGTGTGAAAAGTAATGATGCTTAAAACACCCATATGTGATAACAATTAGGCATGGGATAGGGACTGGTGATCCATATATCCACAAGGTTCTAGACATGATATTATATGACCAACACATTGGAATTGGAGTGTAGTTCCTATTAGACATGGTAGGAAAATTGGAATTAAATGATTAGTTAAAGATCATGATATAGTGAATTGTTATTCTTCATGATATACAGTTCAAAATCCATCAAGGGCTAAATTAGGTATTGATTGATTGGGTTTCATCTTGGACATGGGTAATTATGTGGTTAATTAAATAATATTGAATTTTGAAATTTTTTTACATTATTTTTATACATTATTCATTTTAAAACATCATACAGTGTTATAGACTAGATATTGATTAGAAACTATTGTTGGTGTCTTATTGATTTGTATCAACACCCTACTCTGGCTGCATGATCGGTACCCAAATTGACCTTATTTTTATAGGAAACAATAAAGGCAATAGAGCAATGTTATATGGATGACTTGTGATGGAACATGGATATGGGAACCAGAGATGATTTCTGTACTAACATGGGTGTTTTTAGTGTCTTTATTATTTCTTTGTCATATTGACACTTGACACATATTGAAATGGAATGTCTAATATTTGTGTTATGGTTAGTTATCCATGATTTTGGATTATCATGTGATGTTGGTCATTATTGTTAATGGAACCATTAAAATTATTTTTTTTGCCATTTTTCTATTATTTATTTATTAATGTTCATTTAATCTGATAGATAAGGTATAGTCTCACCAGGTTTTATATTAGACCATCGCAGTTAGTCAGAAGCCTATGGAATACGTGGTGGCATGCCTATGGTCATGAAACTAACCATCTCAGGGAACCAATGTGGGGTACCTATAGTCAGGAAATACACAATTAATCAAAAATAATTTCAAAATGTTCTAGAAATTAATTATAATATGTTCCTTCGAAAAAACAATAAAACATATATTTTTTTATAAAAATATTTCATTAAAGAATAAAATTAATTTATTAAATATTTACAGATTATTTACCAATAATTTAAAAATACATTTATATTTCATATGAACATTATATATTTTTCATTATGTAGTAAATCATTTTCATAACCACCAATTATTAGATAGATTATAATTTTAACATTAAAATAAAACTATTTCATGGTTTATTAAGGATCAATGTTGTGTATCTTGTATGATATCGAAAATAGTGTTTATTTAAAATCATAGTGTATTATAATCTATCTTAATTAATATATTTAATCCTCACGATTTTAACATGTTTTCCCCTAATTAATATATTTCATTCATCCCAAATTATTTGTCATCGTAAATCAATTATTAATCCTAAGTGTAAAATATACCTCATCCCAATGAGACATCTCCCAAATATCAATAATCACCCTGATAAGTAAATATATACTCATTCAAAATATTGAAATTCTCAGAAATATAATGAATCAGATTTATATGTTAACCAAAAATATAATACATAATATTACCAAAAATATATTTGAATTAATCAACGTATCAATGTATCACATTTCAACCATCAATATTATTTATATTCCACAATATATTAATTCATAATTAACATCAAATAATATACTAACCCCAATGGTTTATTTAATCCTCAATATATTTTCCTTCATAATTCCCAAAATGAAGATTCAAATCAATCAAAAATAACATCACTTATATCATAAAAAATGTATTGTTGGTTCCTTTGAACTTATGACTAACTATAAACTTATACCCCCATGATGTTATCCATACATTTTATATTAACATCAAATGAAAACATATATTCTTACAAAATTTAACACAGTATTTTTTCCTTAAATGAGTTCACAAACTATTTAATATATTCCATATATCTAATAATTCAATATCATAAAATATGACATAAATCAATATGGAATCAACTAACCATTTTCATAATCACCAATACCATCATAGCAATGTCAATCATATCTTTATTCTAACTAAACATTTGTTTTCAAATTATTCTATGGTGTAATCCCTATATGTTCCATGATCCTTGTATCCAAAACATCATTGATATAAAACATCCATAACATAATTCTTGAAATATAATTCATAAATACTTTAATCCTTTAACTACATGGGTTTTCATTAGTATATTAGTTAACTCTTGGATTAAGATATTGGATCGGATAATCCTCATATTACCTACACATAATACATTTGATAGTAAATGTTACCTTATGATCATATTAATTTACCTCCATCGAACTTTACATTTTTCCTCAGAAATTAAATTCTCTAAACTGTTCATTTACACAGAAAAAATCATCTTTTTGTTACATTGATACATTCACTAGAGTTATTCTTCATACATTCTCTACAAAAAAGAAATCAAATCTTCTTTCTTTCATAATCCACACCTCTGGAGCTCTTAGTGAACTCTATTTATATATTTATTAAGGATTAAAAGATTTTTTTAAGGTGAAAGATATTAAAAATATATCATGACAACATATTAGGAATAATCCCAATGTTTTACATTATAACTCTAATTTCATTTTGTTAATCAAGAGGATAATCAGACCATTCTCAGCCAGTGTTAACACTAGACTTCCACGTTCCAGCCATTAACTAAAACAAAAAGTCATATTATGATCAATAATAGTAACAATGTGGACCATCAAAAATAATTTATTGTATGTATAAGTCATTAAATCTCTTTTTAATCTAGGAAACCTTATATTTACATAAGTTTATCGATAATAACAACAATTTTTTATGTTTTCATATAACTAGAATCATAATTTTTTATTAAAGTAATGATTTCTCATCATTATTTACAAAGGGGAACTAATGTATTATATGATACAAGTTTCATTTACACATACTTTTAATACATAGTTATCATATCTTAATAGGCTGATATCCATTACATAACAGAATGATCCATGCCAGAAATTTATAGGTCGAATGCCTATAGACAATTAGACACATAAACAAGTTTTTAATAAATGATCTACATAATCCCACACTATATTCTTCATAACTATAATAATTCCTAGAAACATCATATATAAAATAGTATTCTTAACCTGGTGAGAAGGATACAAAATAAAGTGTGAGCTCAGATGCTCAGAAATAGAAAACAATGGATATTTCAATGATCACATAATCTCAATATGATACTAATGTTATTAGAAGATGATCATATCATTATAGAATCATACCCTACATATCATAGATCTTAATTGTATGTCAAGGAATATATTTTTTCATTTTAAAATACATGAATCATAATGGAATAAATGAACAATATCCAAGTGGAAATTACATATGCGTAAGACATATTTGTACAAAATACACATAATCATAGAGATTAATTTTCATATTTGTAAAAAATCATTCCAACGACGATTATTATAGAATGGAATTTATCCCCAAACCATCATAGAAGTCAGGGTTCAGTCCCAATACTATCAAAATTTAAAAAGTCCCATACTAAATTGGCTTCACTCCCCGTTTTATTCATGATTATATCATGGGATATCAATCATTAAACAATTCATTGGAGGGATATTGGGGTCTAAACTATTACATTATTAAAATCATACATATATTCTATAAAATATCATAAAACATTCATCATATCATATCCCAATAAAATGATTCGGTTTCATAAACATTTCATCATTTAATGTTATCATAACCCATGGAAAAGGAAAATGTCTCATGAACATAAGTTCATCATAAATATTAACCTCATAGATAAAGAATAAGTTTTCTATCATTGGATCATATACCCCATAAATTATAAATAAAATAAATGGTTATTATCATTGATGATTATAAATACCATTAAAATATCATTAAAAACATATTGGTTAAAATGTCCTTTCAATTTTAACATATGAAATTTAAAATATAAAAATATAAAGAATAATATGGAAAAATATTTATTTGAAAATATACTTCGAAAAATATAAAGGAAACATCAATGAATTGTGTTTTCATGATGGTGTGATATTTCATTTCAGTCATATAAATTAAAAAACATTCCTTTCAAACAAGTATAAAGAAAAAAAATTAACTCAATTGAAAAATGAAAATAATATTAAATTTTAAATAATTATTTATAAATAAAAATCTGTATAAATGAAATTAAATAGTAAATTAATAATATAATAAACCTTCTTCAAAACAATGATATGAAAGAAAATGGGTTTTTGTCGAAGAAAATAAAAATTTTAATTTTATTTATAATTATTATTTTAGTATATTTAGTACTTAATGATATTAAAATGTAATGAAAAATTTATCCTCAAGAAATAACACATGGAGAAGAAAATTCATGATATTTTATAATGTTATATCATATAATTTCATTATCACAACATAATCATTGAAAATCCAGATAAATAACTACTCTGTATCAAAAAAGCCTTACTACATTAGTATCAATTGAATCATAACTCCCATGAAATAAACAAAAATAAAATTATAATTATACCCCCAAAAATATAATAATAAAAATCATATAATAAATACTTAGTTACTATATAAATCACACAAAAGAAAAAATTGATGAATAAGGAATGTGTCCCCCAAAAATAAAAATGAGGTGAAAGTCTTTTACTTTATGTTTGTCTTCCTTTGTGGGCATTGGAACCTTATATATAATAAATATATATTTATATTAAATTTAATATAGAATCATAATCATATATATAATCCCATTGATATTTTACTTATTACCTTTTATCATGCATTTGATTACAAGTATTTATTAAAATCATTGTTCTTGGTGATATCTTCTTCGTTTTTTATGAATGTTTTGGTACGGTAGTTCTGGTTGATATATTTTGTTCATGGTTTTATAACATATATAATAATAATAATATTAATAATATAATATATATTAATTTTTTAATTATTTATATTCATCCATAAAAGTACATATATAAAAATGAATAACACCAATCATTGAGATGGTGGGTTGTATGTATGTATGACTGACGTTTCAATTTCTCGACAGATGATATAAGAGATAGGTAAATAGTAAATAATCATTACAGAATAATTATTATATAATATAATTATTTTATATTATGTAAATCTATCCTTATTCATATCCATATAAAAAACATTTAAAACAAATCAAATTGCTTCATGGAGGTGGCATTCCACATGTACTCACAAGTGATGTTATTATTTTCCTACAATTTAGAAGGTAAAAAGTTATATATGAAATTAAAAATAATAATTTTTAAATAACTAATAATAATAAATAAAAATTAAACCCAGCATAATATCCGTCCATAAAATGTGGTGATTATAATTGAATTGTATAGCTACTTAGAGACGTTAAGTTGTACGTATGCAAGAGCGAAACATTCACTTCCCAATTCATGGATAGATGGTGAATTGATGTGGTTTCAAAATTTTAATAAAATTTCAATATATTCATTATAATGGATTTATTATTTTATGAGCAAAATTAAATATTTGTTGTAGATAAAAAATAATTATAAAGAATGTGATCTGTTAAGGAAATTGACACTTTTTTTTTGAAATAACTCCTTTAAATCTACCGTTAAAGACACAAGGGTTGGTCATTTAGGAATTCCATCACATATAGAATGTGTATAATTATGTTTAGAATTTATTTTTCGAGGTTATGGTCGAGATATAAGGTATAATAATTCTGAATATGTTGTAGGAGGATGTTCCCTTTTATAATTGAGGCGAGGGGGAGTTCTTGTAATTTCTTAATAGATTAAAATATAAAAAATTCATTATCTATCCAAAATTCCCCCAAAATCCCAGGGATAATAATCTAATATATTGTTATGTTTAAATAATAATATCCAATAACTTTTTTACCAGTTTATGTGGTTTTTTAAACCTTATCATTTGGATTAACCCATTAATTTACTCATTTTAACATTAATCATGGTACCATATTTTTCACATAAAAAGGTTTATAATTATACATGTGAGGTAGAAATTCCATCATAAATGGTCAATGGATTATATCTTAGACAATATATTATCCTTTTTTTCATATTTTCTAATTTTTTTAAATTTTTTTAATACAAATTATAAAATATTATTTTGATAAAATTTCATAATGTCAATTATAACACTATTCATATAATTAGATTTAAATTAAATAAATAAATAGTTTTAAATAGAATATAATCATTTAACATAACACTAATAAGTAATATTCATTTAAAATAATAACGGAAAACTATAACTCAGTAAGATTATATTAATTTTATAATTCTTAATATCATTTATTTTATTTTTATAATCATTAAATAAATACTATGATAGCATTGTATAATAATATAAGGTAATTTTATAACTTATGAAAATAATAAATATATTTATTTCAAAAAAATAATTTATTTAATCACCAAATAAACAATTTTCATCCTTCATTGATTTATTTGGTCCTTATGTGTACATTTAAGAGATATTTAAAACAAAGAGAGTGACATTTTGTAACATCCTTTTCATTAAATATTATATATGTCATATTATTGTTAATGTGTACATTTAATATATAAATTTAGAATATGTGATGTTAATTTTAGAATATACTTCATCCATTAATTATGATTATGAAAAAATTTATCCATATCGCATAGTTTTATCCTTGATTAAATAGATTTACCCATTATCGTGGTGATAATTTTTCTTTTACTTATAATTTCCTTCAGATTATTTACTAAATTTTATTCTAATAAATTTAATTTTATAATTTAAAACCTAAGAAAACTAATTTCACATTTGATCCTTTTTATAAAATAATAAAATGCTGTAAATGATTTAAATTAAAATATATTTTTCAATAAAAATCTATACTATTTATAGTTCATTGAAAAAGAATACTTCTCAGAAGATTATCAAAAAAAATCATCCTTGGATAATTTTAATAAGCTGAATTAAAAAATGATATCCTTTAAACAAATATAATTTCTAAATTATCTAGATATTATATTTAATATTTTCTAAAAAATATGTATAAAAAACGATTTTTAAGAAACTGTTTCTTTGAAGAATAAAAATACTTTACTAAATATTTAGTGACTATTTAATAAATATTTATCAATAGATGTATATTTATTATGAAATTTATATATATTTCATCGATTAATTAATATTTTTGATAAATTATATTTTAAGTGATAGGTTATCATGATCATATTTAAATAATAATAGATCATGATTTGCATAGGCTTGGTGTTTCGTATCATGTACACAATTAAACATATTGATCATTAAAAATATTTTGGTGCACTGATTTTCATATTTCGAAGAATATTTTAAAAAACATAGTATCTAATTGAGACAAGATATATGTTTTTGAAGAGTCATCATCATTATTTTTTTAATGTAGTTGTACAATCACCAATGATATTTTATTCATTGTCATCATCCATACATATATCCTTTCTTGCAGATATTGATCCTACTATAATTCATAGATAAATTTTTCTTCCTATTGGTATACTCCAATGCCATGGTCTACCCATAGGAATCACACTTAAAAAACTCTTCAGTATTGGATTAATCTAAAATTTTATCACTTTTTTTCTATGAAAACTCATCATTTTATTTAGATTATTGTTCACTTCCACAAAAATAGATCTTGAATTTTAAGGACCTTTAAATAATTTTATAAGAAATTTATTCCATGGTCTTAGATTAATGCCAAAAAAATTCCTCCATCCCCGTGAATTTCTATCATTATGTTCATCTCCTTGTTCAGAATAATCAATTTACCCCCCATAATTCAAATGTATTCCAATGTGGGATTCTTCTCATACCTTATTTTGTATGGTCTATTATCATCACTTGTAATTAAAAGTCCCTTTTGTAGATATAATCTATATTAATAAAAATATCAATTGAAATTTTCTTTTAATCCTGGTGAATTATAATTTATTTATTTGGATTTTCCTCCATATTATTTTTAGTTAATTAAATAACATTTCCAATGTATATATTCTATATTTTTATCGCTAGTATCTTCTACACTTATATCGTGAAATATTTAATACACAAAAAACACTTGATATATGAAGTATATGTTCATAAACCATGTCATCCTTCAATAATCATAATCAAATAGAGCTTCATAACCATATTCATCCATGGATGTGGGTGAAATTGGACCCAAACATCCAACTTCACTAACTCAACCATCTCATTGACATTTTTTCCTTAGTCATGTAAGTATTTAAAATTATTTTACATTTTTATAATTATTAAAAGACTTAGTTTTATCCTAGGAATGTTTCAGGATATTATGAGCTCCTTCATTTTCCACAACAACTTATAAGGACTTTTGGATTAAGTGGCCACAAATTGTTTTGTATATCCTTTTGTATTCTTTCATGGATATAAAGTGCCCATTGTATTCTACAATAATGATTTATACATTGGATGGATTAATTTTCTCAGCCATTGTAGAGTCCATCCCTTCACAATACTATTCTTCAAAGACATACTAATGAATATGATATGGATTATAGATTTAATGTGATTCCTACAAAAATATATATCCATGAATGAAATTTATAGATAATATAAACACAAATTATTTTACTCTTCATCCCCAACCTCTTAAGTGATGAGGTTCTAATGGTTGATGGAATATTAATCATGTTTTGTTTTACTATATTATGAAGTGAGTGAAAATTTTAAAAGATTATAAGAAGAATTTAAAGAAATTTAATAATAAAATTACTTAATATAATTAATTATTGAAACAATAAATGTGAACTGCTATGAAGAAAATAAGTATAATAGAGTCCAATGATATAATAAAATTCATTTTAAAGGCTATTAATTTAAAATAATTGTATGGAATATCTTATTTATAGACTTCATCTTCATCATGAAATATTTTTTTTGTTGAATGAAGTTATATACCATATATATAAACCATGATATATTCCTCATAGGTTACCTCATTGTGGTTAATTGGATGGTGTTGTTGTGACATAGATACATCTTTCTCAATAAAAGTCAAAATCTCTCAAGGGTCATCGAATAACATTCCATGTACTTCATATATAACCTTATCTTCCCTTATATTTCTCAAAATCATTGTATACTGATGTGGAAAATGTTATTGTTTAATTATAAAGGTATTCTGTATCAATATTACTACATACGGTCATAGAATAATTGTCTTATATTATAAAATGATCTTCTACAGCTCCTCAATGGGGGTAAAAATAGTTAAATTGAATATGGCATGGATACTTCTATAATAGTGATACATGATTTCTATATTAGATCCCATTAGACTCATCCCACATTAAAACTTTACATTATTCATAACCTCTTCCATAAGAATGAGCTCATATACAATATTATATATTTCTTCCCTCGTGTAAAATGATACCAAAACTCTTTCTTCTCTAACCATCCTATAATGTTGTCCCCTCAAGCCACACTTCATCCATGATAATTAAACTATTTCATGTCCAAGATATCGTTTTACTACTTGAATGACTGGATACAACCTTGGTTTGAATCCATTCATAGAAGGATTTGATGTAATTTTTTTCAACTTTTAATTTTTACCTAAAATGTATTATAGAATATAATAAAATCCAAAAAGCATAAGCCTTTCTTGTTTAATCATATGTATCCCCTTTTGTGTCATGTTGTGGAGTGAGGTCCCTTATTTTGGTGCAATATATTCAAAATCATATTCATCCACACCATGACAACAATTTTTTTAATTTTTTCCTTTAAGGTTTAAAATTTCTACATTTTTCCAACATACTACATAATTGAAAAATGTTTTTTTGGGAGTAATATCTATGTAGTTACTCTAAAAACATCAATGTACAATTCAATATCATCCTTAAGCTCTATCCTTCTATAAATCAATAACAGTACCAAAACATAGTATCATTATGTCTAATGATCAATTAATGTCCTGATAAAAACATTGTCATCAATAATAGTTATCAAATTCTCCCATAATAGAACATTTTTTTATCCTTAAGAAAAATATATTTACAATGATTCCACATTTGTTCAATCCTTCAACAAAAAAAAATAATTAGAGAACATGTAATTAAAACAAAATATTAACTAAAATATTTCAAATTTTAATATATTCATCATCCCCAAGTAATCATACATATTTATTAAGATTATACTATAATTATTATTCTTATCCATAATTATTTTTCATCCATTCCATATAAATTTACTAACATACAGTGATATACCTATTTAAAAAATTTTAAATTCAACACACAAGAACAATTTAAAACTTGAGTTATGCTCATTATTAATTTCATGTATTATATTTATAGGCTTGTATAATATGATAACTCACATTATATAAATTATACAAAAGAAACAAGAAAAAATCCTAAAAAGGATCTACTGTCTTCAGGGCTAGATACGATTAGTTCATTATGTAACCAATAAAAAATTAAGGACTAAAAAATGTGGATTAATTATTTAATTACAAATAAATATTATATATTTAATCTTAATGAAAAGGGGACTTACTAATCCACTTCAAAGACATCATCTCCCTTCAATATATACATCTCTTATTGATTCCCATCATGAAAAATCAACAATAATGACACCATGTTTCATCATATTTTTCTTTCATGTTTCTTTTTTTAAAAATGAAATTTCCTTGGATCAATAATTAAACCCATAAAACAACGTTTTCCTATTATAATCATATAACTTATTCTAATATTTATTATAATATCATAGATCATGTATGAGTTATCATTAAAATGTACATGATAAGATAAATTATTTCTATTCTTTTCCATAATAATATAAGAATCATGTAAGAAAAAATTAAAATATCTTGGAATCAACATTCAAATTAATAATTACAATTCTACCACATTATCTGACATGGTATACTCACATCTTTTTTCCATGAACACCAATCACCCTTTTTAAACCCAAAAGAATCAATCAAGTATTTTTACTAAATAATGTCTTGTATAAAGGATAAATTAGCATATAATTTAGATTACATGTCTAGAAATATCATGGATATTACAATATTAGAATAAGGTTAGATTTAGGTTATGTTTAAAGGTAAATAGGGTTAAATAATATCCTGAATCATATTAGTGTCGTTTGAAAAAATACTCATTTTTCTAAAATAAAAATTAGAAATTTAAAATAGTAATGGTGATCTAGACTTCTCTTAAGAAAATGGTTATTAAAAATAAAATAACAAAATATTTTTAGACACCTATCAAGAATGGAATTTGAAAATATTATAAAAGAAATTGTAGAATGAATGTTATGTAATAATCGAATAAACAAAAAAATTATATAGTTTATATTAGAGGCCAAAATTATTCTGTAATTATATTGGATATCATATTAAGAAGTAAAAATTAATTTATTTATTGTAATTCCAAATTGAAAATTTTCTTTTTTTAGATGGGTTTTCATAATTTTTGAAAGCCATTAGATGTCTCCAAAAACAAGTCTCTTTTTCCATTGATTTCAAGAATAAATTCATTTGTTTCCATGAATCCCCCCACCACACATATTTTCAAATACCATATATAATTTTTAAATTCATTGTGATATAGATTAAAATGAATATTATTTTAAATAAATCATAGTAAATTAACAATATTCTAGAAAAAATTAATCAGAAGAGCCTTGCCCTGTTGGTGAGGACTCAGAATGTGAATCTAGGAGAACCGAGTTCAAAATAGGGTGGAGAAATATTTATGGGTTATTGTAATAGTTTTATAGAAGTTACTGTTTGGTACTGTTCCAGCCTTAACTATTCAGAATGTTGGGCTTTCTGGCTTCTGGTTTGGACCTCAGGTCCTTCATGGCATTCGTGCCACCCAAGCCCTTCGGGACATTAAGTCTTTCATGCCGCCTCAAGGGCATCGTGGCCTTTGGGCCACCTAAAATTGTTCTTAACATACCAGTCATACTATATAATGAGTAGACTCTATATGAGGATTCAGAGAAGGTGAATTCACTAGAGCAGAACTGAACAGATGAAGATGAATTATATGGTATTGCATTACCATCGGAACTAGCATGTGCATGCATGGTAAGCCTATCTGAGCATCCATGCGAAGGTGGAGAGATGATATCATGATACAAATGATGGGGAGGAGGAGTTACGTGAAGTTATAGTCTGGATATTTAATCTATGACTTACAATTAATGTAATATCTATGCCTACAAGACTTGTAAGGGTTCCACCTCATCCCTTAAAATGGTGGTTATCAAAAATCATTAAAAAGATAGCCTTCATTCCATTCCGGAAATAAATAACTAAAGACCACCATTATTTCTATAATATCTTTTTCTATAATATATGGATGAAATTTAATGAATGAAAATATTATGCATTGAATGATTATGTTGGATTTTATTTCCTAAAACGAAAAAAATAATCTATGTAACATAATAGTTTAAAAAGGATATGTTTAATGTTTTTAAAAAGAATTTGATGAATAAAAAATTATTCAATTTTTTTCATTAAAAATGTTATATAAAAGATACCTAATTATCACAAAAACAATGTAAATATAGTAAATTTAAAAATTATGATAATATAAAACAAAAATATAAGGAATAAAAAAATTAGAAGGGGAAGTAAATATTATGCCTCATTGGTTACATCCCCCATATCCCCATTGGGATCCACCTCCACTAAGATTGTAATCAATGAAATCAATAAATCCCTAAAACACTACACCTACTAGCATTGAATCACTTAAAAATTATCCAAAATAATTTCCCCGATGATTAATGTTTTATAAGGGATGGTAGAATAGTCTAAATCTAGGTTGTGTTAGAAACTTCAATTATCGCACCCTATAAATGTGGAATGACATTCAATGATGGTGTTGAAAACTACAAAGATTGATGATCAATTAAAAATATTGCTAAATTATATATCTAAGAGTTTGATAATGGTACATATGTAGTAATTTGGGTATATGGTTCCCCCACTAGGTTGGATAGCTAATGATTCATGACCCTATGAAATTTTCAATGTTTATAAGAGTATTACTAGAATATAGGTATTTTTATTAGTAGTTTTGATTTGTGTATCACTATCAAGGGATATTATACTGACTATTCTAGTTATGGGATTCATTGGATGATCATTCTATTTAGTTAGTATCTCCATGATCCATTGGGAGGTCATGTGGTGATCAACTAGGTCAATAAAGGGAACCCCCATTATAGCGTAATTTACCAGACACGTTCCATTATTTTTGGAATCCAACTTGAATGATCATCATTCATTAGTATCCAAAAGATAACTAGTTTACCATGTGTCAAAATCTGAAGATCGGTGGGTTGGGGCTGGTATAAATTCTCAATTTTTTGTAGTTTAATACAAAAAAAATATGTCTATGGATGAGTGGGTTAAAAATATTGAGTTTATATTAACCTATCATGGTCCTTCTATGGTGGATACAGTAGACAAAATGGGTATTGTGTTTTGTCATGTGGTCGAATAATAGGTGGGTCAAATTATACCTTTATCTTATCAAATAAATGGTTCTTGATCTAAATCATATACTCCATGAAATTTAAAAATACTAATTCCAATCCCTGTGAGGAAAGGGTGGGGGTTGTTTCAAAGCATGTGAATCATCTATTCATCCCCTCAGTGTTGGGTTTAATTGGGAAGTGAAATAATAATTTAAGTGTCTTTTATTGGAATCATAATACACCATTAAATAAGTATAATATTTGTCCCATTAATTCCATTTCCCTATATCATTAATGGGACCACTTTTTTAAATAATGGTAGGTCAAACAACATAATATACTCCAATTAGGATAGGTGTAATGAATAGTCAAAACTCCCAAGTTCATTTCTTATAATGTAGTTAAACTCAGAACCATAATTATCCCCTTGTTCATGATCAAAATTCACCCTTAATATAATGAAATTGATTTAGTAATGTATATTCTTCACTACAATATATATATTCTATAAAGAATAGTAACATATAATCCAATCACAAATCCTTATTATGATCCCTTATCAAACCATTCATGAGAGATTTCCCAATGTATAATCCTTTTGAGATAGGTTCTCAACTAGTTTCACTTATATTTTTTAGTTTTTTTCCGTCTCAATGGGTAAATGGTTGTTTTTATCTACTACATATAGATTTTGATCTTGCAGAGATCCAGTATAAATTCATTATATTCAATTCTCTTTATAAGATCATTGTTTTTTGACACATTATCTTGATCAATACTCTATAATCCAATGGATACAATTATGTCGAATAATTTTTAACATAATATACTCTTGTTTCATGTCCAATACTAATAGTAAATCTAAGAACCACTCTACAGAATTTTCCTCCAATACATGAGTAAGATGTCTTAACGTTATATCATTGAATGAATATATAAGATGATCGGATATATAAACATGTTCCATAATATTCATTTCAAAATTCATTTTTTATGATTTTATGTCATTTAATGTCTCCTGAGACTCTAGTAGTGTTTGGGTACAATGAAACATATAAAATAGTTAAGGTTATTTTGGGATAAATCCCGACACATAGATGAGCAATGGGTTGTGGGGTTTGTTTGGATTAGGTTTGGTTAGAGATATTTGAATTTTTTAGGAGAAATTCCTAGTAAGGGAATCAGTGTTTTTTTTGGTAATTTATACATTTTATATGTTGCGGTTCTCATAGTTATATTATTTTTTATTTTTGTTAATGGGTTTTTATCATTTTTTGTTAACAGTCTTAGTTTGAGCCATTGTGTGAGGTATAGGGATATGGATGGGTAATGGATCGAAATGGATTCATAGGAGGTTTTAAATGGGTGGTCTTCATGGTTTGTAAAGGTTTTTATGTTTAGATGGTTATGGTGAATTTTCATACTATGGGTTGGGAAATAGTGTAGTGAGTAGGCTGAAATAGATATGAGGAGGTGTGAAATTCAAACATGGGAGGATCTAGAAGTGTAACATTACAGCATGAAGGTGACAATAACCAAATCAAACTGCTTTGAAAATCAATTTATAATTCACTAAGAGATGGGAATAAGGACACTAATATTAAAATTTAGGTTTTGGTGTTTATAATTATATTTTTTGAATACGTTGTGGCATGAACCAAGTCATTACAACATAGTGTCATTAGCTATAAAACTATGGTATTTTTCAAACTTATTCTTCTACAATTGAAAATCCATGGGGGAATCCACCATATAAAAACCATGTCAGTTTATCCCTATGTGATTTATTTCAAGTCGAAATCATGGCATTAATCCTACCCTATCAAGAACAATGTTTCATTTTTTTCTATCTAGAAAAATTATAGAATGAGAAATTACATCCCAGCTCAACCTGATTGTTAACTCTATATTAGGATTTTTTTGGGTTGGGTTATAGTGTACACCCACCCTATTAGGGTTAGGATATTTTCTATCCAAGAACATTAAATTATTATAGTGTGTTAAAATAATCAGTTTCATAAGTCTAGAGTGATGATTTTAGGGAGTAGTGTTTTAGGACATTATATATCTGGATTCAGCTTCAAAATTATTCCTTTTATTCATTTGTTCTTACTCCTCACAAATTTTATGTTGTCTTAATTAGATCATCAGTAGGGGGTAGTTCCCTAATGTCACTAAACTAATTTACACTAACAATTTATCACTAAAATAAAGAACAATTAAAATCCTAAAAAATAAATCTTATCTAGGTTTCTCCACACATAACATATTAATTAATGTCAATATCAAGATTTAACATTGTATTTTTAGTAAAATATTAGAGATAGAATAAATTAATTATGGAAATTAATCATGTATAGATTCATCCTTTTTTATTGAACATGAATTATGGTGAATTCCCTCTTCATATCTAAATGGATCAATAATAATAAGCATTTATACCCCGACGGGTCGTAACAAATGTGACAATAGTTTCCTTGGAATCAATCTCAAATAGAAATTAAAAAATATTATTGAATCTCCTGGTGTGAATATTCAATTGTTGATTCATCAATAATGCAACTTATTTATTATATATTTATTGATCTTTTAATTATTATATACATATCATTCAATATCTTATAACTTATAAAATATATATTACTATCTTTATTTCTTGGTGTGAGTCCATATAAACTTTCTTTATAGCCATATATTATCAATGCTTGAGATCCACCCGAAAATTGCCAAGTTTCTCATAAATAAAACTAAATGGGGTTATACTGGAAATTATTTTAAAATATATCATTTATTAAAATAATGTATTATCATAATTGTTTCTATAATTATTCCATATTGAACATGTGGTTTTCTCCAAAATATTTATAATCACTCTGTTGGATAAGTATACTTTCCTCTAGGATTGTGAGTGGTGAATGGAGATTGTATTGTATCTAACTCATTAATTTTTTAGGGAACACAAAAATATATAATTGTTTTAACTTGTTCCTCAAGAAATTATGAGTAACCTAGACATACCAACAAGATAAAATAATTTCATTCAAAACAATTTCTTCAAGAAATTGGATATATTTTCCATGTGGCCTCATATTCTACCCATTTAGTGATGTAAATCACATAAAAATGTATATCAGTGGTTATAATGGATCATGGGAAGGGCCCCATAAAATAAATTCTCCATATATCAAACACCACAAATTTTTGGATTGGGTTTTTTCGAATGTCAATTCTTTTCCCAATTTTATCCATTTATTAGCATCAATTATATCCTCAAATTAACTCCCATGCATCTTTGTGGATGTCATAAATAATAATCCACATTGTATTATCTTGCCCATTATTCTACCATGTCAATTGGTTCCTCTGTTGGTTGATGAATAGAAAAATTCTATAATGATCTTCATCGTAGATTTGGGAAAAAATAACTTGATCAATTATTTACTACATTTCATCAATTGTATGTGATTATAAAAAAAATAATGTTTTGATTTGTCTAAAATGAATATTCATTACAGATAAATAAAATATTTATGGTCTCATTTTCTGAAGGACTTACATTCTTGAAAACCCATGGAAGAGATTGTAAATCAGTACAAAAAAGCATCTCAACTAGGAACTCAACATCAATTTTTATCTCCTTATCCTCTTCTATATTCTTTCAGAGTAATATAAAAAAATGGTCAGCCACTAAAATATCTAATTCATTTTTTCTATTTTAATCATATAAAACAATTATAGTAAGATGATAAACCAAATAATTTATTGATGAGAATCGTTTTTTTTAAATATCTCAAAATGTGTGATCAATGTAGACAATCACATGAAAGATTACCGAAAATTGTTTGAAATTATCCAAAAAACCATTGTTATAATATTATTTCTTAGTGAAAATTTAATTTATTTGGGATTTATAATGGGAATGACTGTTATAATATATATGTGGAAAAATATGATTTACCCTAGAGTTTCTCCTGTGATAAAATCACTTGGAAATCACTTTATAATGAAAAGTTTCAACTGATTTTAAAATATCATGATTGATGTGGTAAAAAAATAATTTTCTTTAAAAAATAATTACTTTTGTACTTGGTAATTCATATATAAACATATCAGTCATTGAAAAAATATTGGTGATTAGACTACATATCATGAACAATTAATTCATAATGTGATATAAAAATTCATCTTATCCAAGAAATATTTTAATCCCCTTCATTATATTATGATCATGGTGATCATGTAAAAAAAATTCATTACTAGATCAACCTTGATTATTTATTTTGATATCATATTCACTAGAATTAACTCGCCCTGAACTATGAAGTGGAACTTTTCCCAATTGAAAACTAGGTATTTTTCTTAATATATTTTAACTACCAAATAATGTTTTCATAGGAATATATCAATGGATATACCATATACATTGAAATCATCCATGATAATATCAAGAACTTATTCATCCATGTTTTGAAAAATAAGTGGGATGCACCATTGAAAGGTCACTGGATCATTAAACATTAAAAAATACATGATATTATAGGAGAGTTTGTGATATTGGTAAGTAAACATTGTCTTCACTGGGTTATTTATATTCAAAAGAAATTGGTTGTAACTAGAATGTCAATCTTAAAGGAAAAAAACTCATATTGAGAAAACCTATTATGAATTGATCCATGATTAATAATGGAATGACTAACTTTCTAATTGATTTTTCTAGTATTTGATAGTATATGCATTCCCAACATCATGTAATATCATTGTTGGTATTGTCTCATTATCATCTGTTGTTATCTGAGTCTACTACCCTTTTTTGAAAATACTTATAATGGGGTAACCAATTAACTTTTTTATGTAGAAATTATTATCCCTGCATCAAGTAGTTTAAGATCATTTTCATGGGAAAATATCTTCTAGTTTGTGTTAGAATCACCTGTAGTAACAATCAGTGTTTTCTCAAATCTTCTAACATTGATATCTATTTGAAAATTTTAGGATTAATTCCATTGGTAATGGGATAAAACTCTATGAGTAGTCCCATATTTTTCTAAGTGATATATGTCTCATATGTAGCTATTTTCTTGGTTTTAAACCTTCTTTTTTTTATGTATTTGTCTGTGAAAAAGATAGGATTGATTCGTTTTATGATGAAAAAACAGAATGTAAGTGATTTGTTCCATTTCCTTAAAATATATAACAATTTTTATTCCTATTAATATCATAATTATGAATTAATAATAATTTTTAAAAAGTTTATTCATCACTGAATAATTACTATAGTGTTGTGTCAATGGATTAAACTTAAGCATTAGTATTTTGATGATTGATGAAATTAATTTTGGACAAGATTCAATTTATATATGGACCCACACATAAAACATTAAATAATCCTGAATCAAATGAATAATAAACTTTGAGGATCATTTCAAGGTTATATTTTTAAAGAATAACGTCATAAATAATACATATCAACTTGAAAATTACATGCAGACACTACTACATAATATCCCTTTTTTCATCAAATTAAAACTCTTAAAAAAACATGTCTAGTTTTATGTTTTAGATAGCATGAGTTTTCCTTGATCCCATCCTTGACCCTTTTTGTCATTAAGTACTGAGGAAAACATTTAAAAACATGGGATGAGCGTAAAAAGCTTCGTAAGTGTTATAAAATAAGGAACAAAAACATTATCCCATCAATAAATAATAATCAATGAAACCATACTTATCAATCATTACATACTTCATGAAATAATATGGATTATTAATAACATACATAAGTCATAAATCATAATGGTATCCTTTTAATTACATAACATACATATATTGTAGATTTCACAATAATGTAAGGAGTCAAATTTGGAATACCCATCATTGTATATTTCCTAAATCTCTTAGGATAAACAATCATGTTTACATCTGTCAAGTTAGCCAATGGATTGGAGAGCTATCTTGGGCTCACCCTCCCATTGATTATCACGAAACCACCAATATACGTAAACAATTCCCCATAACCATAAAATATTCATAAAACATAAAACAAGAATAACGGAAGGAAAACATTTCCACGTTGCAATCACAATATTTCATTTCATGATACTGACATAATCAATGCTTTATCAAACCATTTTCAAAACCATTTAAAACATTTAATAAATATATTACTGACTCAACGTGTCCTATACCACATTCATACATTTAAATGAATCGTCATTTAAAATAATTAATTTAAAAAAATCCTAAAAATAGTTTTTAAAACATGGGAATTAATGAGAAATATTTAGAATAATAAATCATTAAAACATAAAAACTGATATTTTAGTTAAAGTGTTTTTAACAAAATCAGAGATGCTTGAATACAAATAATTGAGGAATAAAATTTAATCAGAACATTACAATATCATGAGAATAAATCTATTCATTGTACAATAATCCATAGGACAATATATACACCACATAAAAGTGAATTGGTGCGTAACAACAATGATGTCTTAATGGAATGTAAATTGAGACTAAATCCATTATAAAGACGGTATCAATAGATTAAATAAAAATCATTTACATATTTATGTGTGAAAAATAATAACACACACAATATAATATTATATTATTTTTAAAACAATCAGAGGTAATTCACACATATTCATTATAACGACCCATACTTTACATACATTGTTAATACTTCAAAATTTAAGCACACTTATTACAACACATGACAAAACCACAAAGGACCGTATAGGTATAGTTTCATTAGAAACTGGGAAACATAAACAACTGGTTCATAAATCTTCTACAGTGTCTCCCATTTATTTAATCATATCTAGGGTCCCTTTTAGCATATTCTACTTAATATCCATCTTCCTGACCTGGGGAGAAGAAAACTTGAAAGGGTGGGCTCAAATGCTCAGCAAGGGAAAATAAAGGAAATAAAAATCATATCATATCTTTTTTGAAAATCATAACCTGCAGAAGAGATCATAAAATCATAACATGGAATAAATCATAGAAGTGAAAATGAGATCCCCATAATCATAACATGAAAATTGAAACTTTTTGGCATGCACACATAATCATGGAAAATCATTTCTTGTTAGTCATGACTCATTTCCAAGACTATCTTAGTGGACAAAGTCCCTTTCTGAACCGAGTCACCCTCGTTCCAGTCCTGTTTCACTGAACCGATATAACCTACCGTTCCAGCCATGTCTATCTCATGAGATATAAAATCTTTACCCAATGCATTGCAGGGAGATATAGGTCACACCCATCTTATAATGAATCCTTTCTTATGTGTGCCACATAATCATAAACCATACATCATAGCATAACCCATGTAATAAAAATGGAATTCTTAAAAAACATGACATCATAAAACAATTCATATAAGATAAAGGAATTCATAAAAATATTTCCATCACAACATAACCAAATCCATGTAATAATAGGGATAAAAACAGAACCCTTTATTATCTTAGATGGAAAATAATTTTGATAAAACACTTGAACTCCATTCTTGAGGAAAATATCCTTTCTTTTTCAAAAACATTTTTCCTTTCATAACATGTCATACAACCTTAAACTAAAATAAGTTGATTAAAAATAAACTTGAAAACTTGTAAAGGAAGCTTCTTGGAAATAATGTTTTAAAAATCCATTCTTGCCGTATAAGTTAAAAAAACATTCTTTGTACTTTTGTCGAAAAAGTCAAAAAGTACCTCGTACGAAAAACGACAAAAGATTTCTTTCATATCTTTTACTAAAAACTCACCAAAGGGTAAAATTGGGTTTAAATAATTGTAGGTGGATGGAAATAACATTAAATATTGAGGAAAAATATATTTGGATGATAAAATACACCCCAGTAAATACTAAAGTATAAACAACCTCGAATAAAAATGAGATTGTGATATTTCCCTTACCTTAGGTCCGATTTGCTTTGTATGTGTCCAAAGCTCCTGTATAATGGTTTAAATAATGTTATTGACTTATTCCAGAATCATACATATTTATATGATATCATATATGGTCATATTCTTAGCTTCTTGTTAGTAATGTTTCATTGTTACTTGTTACTCGGGTCTTTATTGCCTTTTGTTCTTATGTGTGTTTTGCCGAAAAAATTCTTATTCTTCTTTTAAGGTTATAGATAACTTATATCCTGAATGGTATTAGTGTAACATATATCATATTTATTCATTCAATTCATTTATATAATTACTATGTAATGATGATCATGTAGAACGAGTCGCATCACATCTTGGAGACGGTATTCCGTATGTACGCACGAGTGATTATATCGTTCCTATGATCATGGAATTGTATTGGAGTATATGTATATTATAACAGTATCAATATTACTTTATAATAATCATAAATAGTTACTCATTACACCATTATACCCATCCTTGTAAGGTGATGGTGGAAAATAGATTACACCACGGCGTGGAGACGGTATTCCGTACGTACGGACGCGCGGTGATTTCATTTTTCCGTAGGATGGATAGAAGGTGAATTAGGGTTGTTTCATATTTATAATAACATATCAGTATGTAAGTAATACTTATGTTATTACTTTATCATGAAACAACTAAAGAAGAAGAAGTTGAAGAAGAAAGAAATTGAAAAGATCGGTAATGGATACTACCTCTTCTTTGGAACGCTTCTTTAAATCATCCACTTAGGGAACTAAGATTGGTCTTTTAAGAAGACCAGGACCTCTAGGATAATTCTATGGAAGTGGAGAGGAGAAAATGGCAGGGGTTGGCCGAGCTTGAGTGCTCAAATTGGTGTGAGGAGGAGGGGGAGGAGGTGCCCTTTTATAAGGGAGGAGAGGGGCACCTTAGGAATATCTCAAAATATTATTTTATATTAAAGTCAAAATCGGTTTATAATGGTTCCAAAGGGTCTTATTTCGAAGATAAAGTGGGGATGGGTCGAAATCCTATCAACCAATAGGATTTAGACAAGTTTAGGGTATTATTTATACCTTATCAATTAGATTTAACTCTAAGTTAAATAATTTAACTTTTACCGTGTCTTTTTGTTTTCTTTCACTATATGGTTAATACACTTACTATAACATGCCAAACGAACCCCAAATTGTTTATTATTAATATATATATCCTTCTTTAAGTCATTTGGCCGAACCTTAGATTTTTAGGAATAAAATAACAATTAGTAATATAATATTTGATTTAAAAACTATTTTGTGTCAATTTTGACACCATTTGATATATGATTTTTGTGAAAGTCATAACAGAATTAAATGTTCGAAACAAGTTGATGAAATCAACACTAATATATCATAGTAACCTATAAAATTAGTTTAATTCATAATAAGTTTCAAATTACATTTATTTTGGTGTTTATAACATCAATTATGTCAATATTTCATTAATAAGATAATTACTGCATCATCATTGTGTCATAAATAAATTAAATAATTAAATGTCTAAAAATTATAAATAAAATACCATAATGTAGGAAATCGTTTTAGATTTCTAATGAATATTTATAGTCGAATTTATCTTATGTATAACCCCATATTAAAAATGTTTTAGTTATTAAACTTTGATTTTAACTATTTTAACTATTCATTAAATAAAATAATATTAAATGTCATAATCTAATCCAAGTGGACCTAAATGGTCATATTATATTCATAAGGTTGTTTTTGGTCGAACTACACTTATCCAATAGAATTAGGACATGTGTTAGGGTAATAGTAATATCATATTTACCCTTAGTTACCCTATTTACTATTAACCGTGGTAAAAAAAGTAAAAAGTTACTATTCACCAAAAATTATTTTCATCTCATTGAACCACATTTTAGTCCTTGATATTAACTGTGTCTGTCGTATTTTCGAAATTCCATTCACAGAAGCGGTAAAATTAAGTTCTATGCAAAATTCAGTTTTTAACCTACCACTTAGTGGTTTCACTATTCATCAAAAATTGAAAGTTTTCATAAAAATACCAAAATTTTACCCTAGGCTAATTTCGGTATTCCGAATCCAAAAATGAACTCCATTTTGAAAAATAAAATTTATAAAATTTCAAAAAAGTGGTTATTACTATTCATAATGGCTAGTTTTAATAATATTTTAATAACATATCGTTGTTTAGTGAAACTCGGTGTTGCGTACGACGCAAGCTATCGAGGAAGGTCGTGATTGCGTGTAAAGTAAGTCATGCAAGTGTGTAGTGAAAGATTCCTTTGATGATATAAAAACAAAATATTACTCATAAAAATCTCTGGTGTTACATTCTACCCCCCTAAAAAAGAATTTCTCCATCGAAATTCGTCACTTTGTTACAAACAGATGAGGATACTTCTCCCTCATCATATCTCAAGCTCCCATGTAGCTTCTTCAAGTTGGTGGTTCCTCCATAAAACATTCAACAAGCGAGTGGTCTTGTTTCGTAGGACTTTTTCACTACGATCCAGAATCTCTATCGGCTGTTCTTCATAAGAAAGTTCTTGCTCTAGCGATACAACTTCTGAGCTGAGTACATGTGAAGGATCAGGTATGAACTTTCTCAGGAGAGATACATGGAACACATCGTGAACTTGAGAGAGATTCGGTGGAAGCGCCAATCGGTAAGCTACCTTCCCAACACGATCCAGTATTTCGAAAGGACCGATATATCTAGGGCTCAACTTCCCCTTCTTTCCAAATCTCATAACCCTCTTCCAGGGAGATATTCGTAAGAACACTTTATCACCCACTTCAAACTCTAGGTCTTTTCTTCGGTTGTCGGCATAACTTTTCTGTCGACTCTGAGCTGCTCTTATGTGTTGTTGAATAGATCTGACCTTTTCTGCCATTTCATCAACGAGATCAGGTCCTAATAGCTTTCTTTCCCCAACTTCATCCTAGCAAGTTGGAGTCCTGCATTTCTTTCCATAGAGAGCTTCATAAAGAGCCATCTGAATACTGGAGTGAAAGCTATTATTATAAGAAAATTCCACCAAAGGTAGGTGTTGATCCCAACCTCCTTTGAAATCCATAGAGCAAGCTCTCAACATATCTCCTAGGGTTTGAATTGTTCTCTCAGACTGACCGTCTGTCTGGGGATGATAAGCAGTGCTGAAACTCAACTCTGTATCCAGAGTATGCTGAAGACTTCGCCAGAACTTCGAGGTAAATCTCGGATCCCGATCAGATATAATAGAAAGTGGTACTCCATGCAATCTTACCACTTCCTTTACATATATCCTGGCAAGCTGATCTAGGGAGAAATCCTCTCTAATAGCAATGAAGTGTGCAGACTTTGTAAGACGATCAACTATGACCCAAATAACATTATTTCCTTTGGATGTTTTAGGAAGTCCTGTAACAAAGTCCATAGTGATGTTTTCCCATTTCCATTCGGGTATGGGTAATGGTTGTAACATCCCCTTAGGCTTCTGTCTCTCAGCTTTAACTTGTTGACAAACCAAACATCGAGAGACATATTCAGCAACATCTCTTTTCATTCCATCCCACCAGAAGTACTCTTTCAGGTCCCTATACATCTTTGTGCTTCCAGGATGAATAGAGAATGATGAACTATGAGCCTCATCCAGCAGCTCCTTCTTTAATTTGGGGATGGGAGGAACACAAACCCGATTCCTGAACTTTATTATCCCATCACAATCAAGGTTGAATTCAGGAACATTTCTCACCTTCTTTTGTAACTCGACATCTTCTTTCTGTGCCTTTTTAATCTTCACATGTATAGATGGTTGAACATTCATTTGAGAAAGATAATATTTTTCCCCTTCCATTATAATTCCATGATCCATCCTTTGTAAATCCATAAATATTGGATCTTTTGTGATCCTCGTCATGGATAAACTAGCATGGTCTTGTCGACTTAATGCATCTGCCACCTTGTTTGCTTTCCCAGGGTGGTAATGGATTGAGCAGTCATAATCCTTAATCAGATCTAACCATCTTCTTTGACACATATTCATCTCCTTTTGTGTGAAAATATACTTTAAACTTTTATGATCAGTATAAATATCACACCTTTCACCATAAAGGTAATGCCTCCAAATCATTAATGCAAATATTACCGCAGCTAACTCCAAATCATGTGTTGGGTAATTTTGCTTATGGATTTTCAAATGTCGTGAGGCATAAGCTATCACCATATCATTTTGCATAAGAACACACCCCAATCCCTTCTTTGATGCATCACTGTAGATCACAAACCTTTCTCCACTACAAGTCAGTGTGAGCACAGGTGCACTGGATAACCTTCTTTTCAAATCCTTGAAATTCTCTTCACATTCCTTTGTCCAAACAAACGTAACTCCTTTCCGAGTCAACTTGGTGAGTGGGTTAGATAATCGTGAAAAATCTTTTACAAAACGTCGATAAAGTCCAGCCAAACCAAGAAAACTTCGGATCTCAGTTACTGTTGTTGGTCTTGACCATCTTTCGATAACCTCTGTTTTTGCTGGATCCACAGATATCCCCTCTTTTGAGATTATGTGACCCAAAAATTCAACTTTTTGAAGCCAAAATTCACACTTGGTAAATTTGGCATAAAGCTTCTCCTTTCTCAGGGTCTTCAATATAATTCTCAAGTGGTCTTCATGCTCTTCCTTTCTCTTTGAATAGACAAGAATATCGTCTATAAAGACTACCACAAATTGATCATGATAGTCTCTAAAGACTCTATTCATTAGATCCATGAAGATAGCATGGGAATTAGTAAGACCAAATGGCATCACTATAAATTCATAGTGTCCATACCTTGTACGGAAAGCCGTATTTGGTATATCCTCCCTTTTGACCCTTAATTGATGATACCCTGAACGAAGATCAATCTTGGAAAAGTATTGAGCTCCACGTAGTTGGTCAAATAAGTCATCAATGCGTGGGAGGGGATATTTTTTCTTGATAGTGATCTTGTTAAGTTCCCGATAATCAATGCAGAGTCTCACTGATCCATCTTTCTTCTTAACAAATAGAACAGGTGCTCCCCAAGGTGACGCACTAGGGCGTATGAATCCCTTATCAAGATTCTCTTGGAGTTGCTTCTTCAATTCCTGCAACTCAATTGTGGCCATTCTATAAGGTGTCTTTGAAATTGGCAAAGCACCTGGTACGAGTTCTATTGAAAACTCAACTTCACGATTTGGTGGAAGACCCGGTAATTCCTCCGGAAAGACATCATCAAACTCCCGTACTATGGACATATTCTTAATTGTGAGTTTCTCACCAACCATTTGAGATAAATAACCTTCATTTAGTGGAATCAAGACCCATAAGATGGAAGAAATTTCCACTGGAAGGTTATATTCATCCTTGCATCGATAGACGATCGTAGATTGATCTGGAATATGAAATGTGACTTCCCTTCTTTGGCAATTGATATGAGCTCCGTATAAAGAAAGCCAATCCATGCCAAGAATCACATCAAATTCCACTATAGGAAGGATCACAAGATTTGCAGGAAGCACTTTCCCACAAACTTCGATCGGAGAAGAATCATAAACTTTTGATGCGATTGATGTGCAATTAGGTGTTGTCACAGCAAACTCAACATCTAATTGTTGAGGTAATACGGTGATACCCTTAGAAAATTCTTCAGAAATAAAAGAGTGGGTGGATCCAGAATCAAATAAAACATTTGCTACTTTAGAGTGGATGGTAAGTGTACCATTCACCACTTCGTTATCGTACTCCACATCGCTGATAGAAATTGCATGTGACTTTCCTTTGTCTTTAGCTTTAAGATTTTGATGACGTCAACCATCATCATCAACCCTTGGATTTGGGCATTGATTGGCATAATTCCCCATCTCCTTGCACTTGAAACATTGAAGTGTAGTAGGATCATTCTGTGTATCCCTTCCTTTGTTTGCATCATTAGACATCTTCTTCCCACTATCGCGACATTCAAATGCCCGATGACCTTCCTTTCCACACTTAAAACATTTACTTGTCCCTTTAAGACAACTCCCTCCATGTTTCTTTCCACACTTTGAGCATAAGGGAAAGCTCATCTTCTTTTCAGTGTGCTCTTTAGATTTTCCTTTGAATTCCATCATCCTCTTCTTATCAAACCCATGTGACTGATGGGTTACTCCAATCTCCATCTCAACATTGAGAGCACATCGAACGATTTCCTCATAGCTATTGAAGTCCCTTATGGCTAACGCCCTTCGAAGAATTGGTTTTAAGCCACTAAAGAATCAATCGATCTTACTCTCAGGTTGGATAATAATACCAGATGCGTACCTTGCAAGTCTTGTAAAATTTGCTTCATAGGTTCCAACAGATTCATCATCCCTTTGCTTTAGTTCAAGAAACTCTTTCTCCATATTTGTTCGGAGAATACGAGGGAAGTACTTATTGAAAAATAAGTTCTTGAACTCGTCCCATTCCATAGACTGAACTTCATCCCTTTGCCTCGTATTCTTAAAAATATTCCACCATTGATCAGCATCTCCTTCCAAACGATACACTGCTAGGATGACTTTATCATGTTCAGAACATTGAAGAACTGAAAATATCTTTTCAGTAGTACTAATCCATTGTTAAGCAACTAATGGATCAGTAGACCCGCTGAAAGAAGGTGGACGCTGCCTCATGAAGGATTCAACAGAATGTTGCTCCTTCATTTGCTCGTTTGGAAGTCCTTCATGATTCATAGCTTGAGAAAGTTGTGTGAGTATGGATACAAGATTTTGCATTCCAGCTCCCATATTGTTTGGTTGCTCAGGGGGACAATCATTGCATTGCCCATCGCATTCCGCATTAACACGGTTCCTTCGGGTTCTAGCCATTGACTAAAACCAAAAAGAATAGTGTGAGCAACACTAATTATAATAGGAAAACCACATAATTCAAGAATAAAATTCTCATACTTATGGTCTTATCCTAGGGTATTCATGGCCATTTCTAAAACACTAAGATTGTGTGCTATTCTTAGACTTATCCTTATGGTTCTTACTAAGGCTTTCACATCCTAGTTTCCAAAGGTTGACTATACCTTTCCTCTGATACCAACTATAACGACCCATACTTTACATACATTGTTAATACTTCAAAATTTAAGCACACTTATTACAACATATGACAAAACCACAAAGGACCGTATAGGTATAGTGTCTTTAGAAACTGGGAAACATAAACAACTGGTTCATAAATCTTCTACAGTGTCTTCCATTTATTTCATCATATCTAGGGTCCCTTTTAGCATATTCTACTTAATATCCATCTTCCTGACCTGGGGAGAAGAAAACATGAAAGGGTGAGCTCAAATTCTCAGCAAGGGCAAATAAAGGAAATAAAAATCATATCATATCTTTTTTGAAAATCATAACCTGCAGAAGAGATCATAAAATCTTAACATGGAATAAATCATAGAAGTGAAAATGAGATCCCCATAATCATAACATGAAACTTGAAACTTTGTTGCATGCACACATAATCATGGAAAATCATTTCTTGTTAGTCATGACTCATTGCCAAGACTATCTTAGTGGACAAAGTCCCTTTCTGAACCGAGTCACCCTCGTTCCAGTCCTGTTTCACTGAACCGATATAACCTACCGTTCCAGCCATGTCTATATAATGAGATATAAAATCTTTACCCAATGCATTGGAGGGAGATATAGGTTACACCCATTTTATAATGAATCCTTTCTTATGTGTGCCACATAATCATAAACCATACATCATAGCGTAACCCATGTAATAAAAATGAAATTCTTAAACAACATGACATCATAAAACAATTCATATAAGATAAAGGAATTCATAAAAATATTTCCATCACAACATAATCAAATACATGTAATAATAGGGATAAAAACAGAACCCTTTATTATCTTAGATGGAAAATAATTTTGATAAAACACTTAAACTCCATTCTTGAGGAAAATATCCTTTCTTTTTCAAAAACATTTTTCCTTTCTTAACATGTCATACAACTTTAAACTAAAAGAAGTTGATTAAAAATAAACTTGAAATCTTGTAAAGGAAGCTTCTTGGAAATAATGTTTTAAAAATCCATTCTTTCTGTATAAGTTAAAAAAAACATTCTTTATACTTTTGTCGAAAAAGTCAAAAAGTACCTCGTACGAAAAACGAAAAAAGATTCCTTTCATATCTTTTACTAAAAACTCACCAAAGGGTAAAATTGGGTTTAAATAATTGTTGGTGGATGGAAATAACATTAAATATTGAGGAAACATAGATGTGGATGATAAAATACACCCCAGTAAATACTAAAGTATAAACAACCTCGGATAAAAATGAGATTGTGATATTTCCCTTACCTTAGGTCCGATTTGCATTGTATGTGTCCGAAGCTCCTGTATAATGGTTTAAATAATGTTATTGACTTATTCCAGAATCATACATATTGATATGATATCATATATGGTCATATTCTTAGCTTCTTGTTAGTAATATTTCAATGTTATTTGTTACTCGGGTCTTTATTGCCTTTTGTTCTTATGCGTGTTTTGCCGAAAAAATTCTTATTCTTATTTTAAGGTTATAGATACCTTATATCCAGAATGGTATTAGTGTATCATATATCATATTTATTCATTAAATTCATTTATATAATTACTATGTAATGATGATCATGTAGAACGAGTCGCATCACATCGTGGAGACGGTATTCCGTACGTACGCACGAGTGATGATATCGTTCCTATGATCATGGAATGGTATTGGAGTATATGTATATTATTTAAGTATCAATATTACTTTATAATAATCATAAATATTTACTCATTACACCATTATACCCATCCTTGTAAGGTGATGGTGGAAAATAGATTACACCACGGCGTGGAGACGGTATTCCGTACGTACGCACGCGCGGTGATTTCATTTTTCCGTAGGATGGATAGAAGGTGAATTAGGGTTGTTTCATATTTATAATAACATATCAGTATGTATGTAATACTGATGTTATTACTTTATCATGAAACAACTAAAGAAGAAAAAGTTGAAGAAGAAAGAAATTGAAAAGATCGGTAATGGATATTACCTCTTCTTTGGAACGCTTCTTTGAATCCTCCACTTAGAGAACTAAGATTGGTCTTTTAAGAAGACGAGGACCTCTAGGATTATTCTAGGGAAGTGGAGAGGAGAAAATGGCAGGGGTTGACCGAGCTTGAGTGCTCAAATTGGTGTGAGGAGGAGGGGGAGGAGGTGCCCTTTTATAAAGTAGGAGAGGGGCACCTTAGGAATATCTCAAAATATTATTTTATATTAAAGTCAAAATCGGTTTAGAATGGTTCCAACGGGTCTTATTTCGAAGATAAAGTTGGGATGGGTCGAAATCCTATCAACCAATAGGATTTAGACTAGTTTAGGGTATTATTTTAACCTTATCAATTAGATTTAACTCTAAGTTAAATAATTTAACTTTTACCGTGTCTTTTTGTTTTCTTTCACTATATGGTTAATACACTTACTATAACATGCCAAACGAACCCTAAATTGTTTATTATTAATATACATATCCTTATCTAAGTCATTTGGCCGAACCTTAGATTTTTAGGAATAAAATAACAATTATTAATATAATATTTGATTTAAAAACTATTTTGTGTCAATTTTGACACTATTTGATATATGATTTTTGTGAAAGTCATAACAGAATTAAATGTTCGAAACAAGTTAATAAAATCAACACTAATATATCATAGTAACATAGAAAATTTGTGTAATTCATAAAAAGTCTCAAATTACATTTATTTTTGTGTTTATAACATCAATTATGTCAATATTTCATTAATAAGATAATTACTGCATCATCAATGTGTCATAAATAAATTAAATAATTTAATGTCTAAAAATTATAAATAAAATACCATCATGTATGAAATCTTTTTAGCTTTCTAATGAATATTTATAGTTGAATTTATCTTATGTATAACCCCATATTAAAAATGTTTTAGTTATTAAACATTGATTTTAACTCTTTTAACTATTCATTAAATAAAATAATATTAAATGTCATAATCTAATCCAAGTGGACCTAAATGGTCATATTATATTCATAAGGTTGTTTTTGGTCGAACTACACTTATCCAATAGAATTAGGACATGTGTTAGGGTAATAGTAATATCATATTTACCCTTAGTTACCCTATTTACTATTAACCGTGGTTAAAAAAAAGTAAAAAGTTACTATTCACCAAAAATTATTTTCATCTCATTGAACCACATTTTAGTCCTTGATATTAACTGTGTCTGTCGGATTTTCTAAATTCCATTCACAGAAGCGGTAAAATTAAGTTTTATGCAAAATTCATTTTTTGACCTACCACTTAGTGGTTTCACTATTCATCAAAAATTGAATGTTTTCAGAAAAATACCAAAATTTCACCCTAGGCTAATTTCGGTATTCCGAATCCAAAAATGAAGTCCATTTTGAAAAATAAATTTTATAAAATTTCAAAAAGTGGTTATTACTATTCATAACGGCTAGTTTTAATTATATTTTAATATCATATCGTTGTTTAGTGAAACTCGGTGTTGCGTACGACGCAAGCTATCGAGGAAGTCCGTGATTGCGTGTAAAGTAAGCCAAGCAAGTGTGTAGTGAAAGATTCCTTTGATGATATAACAACAAAATATTACTCATAAAAATCTCGGGTGTTACATTAATTGCATGAAATAATCATGAACTATAAGTTTAACCCAAGGAATTGAAATTTAGTTAAGAAGTTATTTTATAGAAATTCGAAATCCCAACTCCGGCACTATAAAATTGAGAAAATGAGTTTAAGAGAGAATAAAGTTTATCCCATCACATGGAAATACAACATTCATCAATAAGGATCTAGAAGAAGATATCCCAACATAAGAATTTGTAAATTTAATGAAATAACAAAAAGAAGTCTTTTAAAAAGAGGAGGGTGAAAGCTTCTCTTACCGATTTATAGTAACTTACGAAACATAAACCAAATGAATGAATAAAGATGTAAATGCCTATAAATTAAATTATATTAGACAAATAAAACAATCATGGGTAGTACATACACCACACAGAAGGAAATAGTGGCAATATAGCAAAAATCTCATAGGAATAAAAGTGAGATGAAAACCCTTTACCACATTGTAATTCAATCGAGTCTTATGACAAAAAGATAATAACCACAAAATGAATCACAGAATAACATGAATGTAAATATAATAGTGATAATATATATGAAATAGCAGTACACAATAAACAACATGAATTAAATCAGCTGTGAACAATGTAATTCTAACGAAATTATAATTGTGATAAGAAATCCCTTACCTCGAGTCCAACTTGACCTATTCATTTTTTAATTTCCTGAATAATAAACTAATGTTACTTTCTACTTGAATTAGAAAATTTTTTAGGTTTGTTTTTTCTTTTATATCACTTATTACCATGTTATAAAAGTTATGTAGTCATTTAAGTTAATAATGGTTGTTTTGTCGATATTTGGTACTTGAGTCAAAAATAGACTTCTTATAATACATGTTGTTCATGTGGTGAAAAGTTCATTATATCTAAAATTATATTAATTATTTCGATATAATATATATCATAACACTTCATTATATATAATTATATATATTAGTACATATCATTTGGATGAAATAATTGATATGAACCGTTTATGGAGACGGTAAGCCCTACGTACGCATGAACGCTACTTCCATTTCTATTTCATATTGTAATAGAATGAATGATTAATGATACATAAGTATATTATAATTACATTATAATATCATATATATATATATATAATTTCAATAACTCTATCATTTATACATTCCACATATGGCATGAACGAGTCACATCACTTTGAGGGGGTGGTAGTCCACACTTCCTCAAACGAAATTATTGTGTTTACCCATAATGGAAACCATTAAATTATGCTATAAATGGAAAATAAAAAATCATAAAGAAAACATAAACATAATAAATTTTATATATATGTATATTTCCATCTTAATGGCCACCATTATAGGCCGTAGGAGATAATTGAATAATTATCATTTCGTGAGGAGTTAGTTTTCCATCCACAGAAACAGTAGGTTCTTTACCAATTACATGGAGGTGTGTCTAATTTTATTTTGAATACTTCTAATAAAAACATCCAAAAATAATGAGGATACTTATTTTTTTATAAAATAATTTATTTAAAAGAGTTTTTGGGTTGTAGAAGTAAAATAAAAGAAACAAATTTAAGAGAAATGTATACCATTAATTTTGGTAACTCCATTTGGTTTTAACCAAAAGAACGTTTTGAAGTGACTTACGGAAAAGGTGAGGCTTCTAAAAGGAATAGTGGGATATTTAGAACTTATTTAGGTAGAGTTTGTAATAAAAATGTGGCTTTTTAGGTGTCATGAATAGATTAGAATTGAGGTATTTTTATAAGGGGGAGGACATACTCTTTAGGAAAACTTGAAAATAATATTTTATTATTAATTATCTTCAGTTTCAAAAGGTCCAAAACACATTAATTTCAATGATATGTTGACTCATAGTCCAAATAAAATCATCCTATAATAATTTTATAGGTTTTAGATATTTATTAATATTTATAATCATATTTATTTAAATCATCCATTAATGAGGTAATCATTGCATCATTATTATGTCATAACTAATTATATATATTTGATGTCTAAAAATTATAAAAAAAACTGATGATGTAGGAAATATTTTTATATTTAATATTAATATTTATATGAATATAGGGAACTTATATAACCCCATGTAAAAATTGATTTACTAAAAGATATTGGTTTCAGTAAATTTTGCCTTTACATTAACTTAATTAAAATAATGTGTCATTATAACTCCCTTGTGGAACCATGGGGCCACAAAATCGACCAAAGTATGCCCATGGTCGGAGATGAATCATCCAATATGGTTATGACAAGTGTTAAGGTAATTTTATAATATTTTAATAATGATTTTACCTTGAATTACAGTATTTATCATTAACTGTGGTAAATAAAAGATAAAAGTTACAATTCTACAAAATAAAATTTAATCATATTGAACAACATTTTACTTACTATTAATAACCATTAATTTCATATTTTCAAAATTAAATTCATAGAAGTGGTAAATTTTCATTTAAATGATAAAAATCGATTTTTTAACTACTACTCAGTGTTTTCACTACTCACCAAAAATGGAAGGTTATCAGAAAAATACCAGAAATTCCACCTAAGATATATTTGATATTCAAAATTCATAAATGATTTCTATTTTACGAAATTAAATAGATATAAGTTTAACTAATTAAATTAAAATTAATTTCAATTGTCAAAAAAACCATGTTTCTATGAAATAATAATTATCAACAGAAAGACACTTGTTTATGTCAAATTTCAAAGAGAAATTAAATCCAATGAAAAAAATTGGATTAAATTATATAAATATAATATAATTACACTTTGAAAAAATTAAACATATAATCTAACCATATAAATAAATTATATTAAAAGGAATTTTTGAATTAAAATACAATATTTTTCACTATTCATTAAAAAAATTAATTTTATCAGAAAAATACTAAAAATGTACCGAAAGTAAATTTTGATGTCTCTATTATAAATAAAGATTTTATATTGAAAAATAAAACTTATAAAAGTGGAAAAAACTATATTTAATGTGGGTTCTCCATCAAAAACTGGTAAATCTGCCTTTTAAAGAATATTAGAGTATTTATGCTTAAAATTAGATTCATTCATATTTTAAGCCTCTAACTTTAATTGGATAAATGTAAAAACATTTAAGAAAAATATTTATTCCTAATATGGTTAGTTTTGTTCATACCCACTAATACAATGACTCAATGTTAACTACCATTTATAATAATAATATTATGTTATTATTTTTCAGTATAAATCAACATTGTGTGCAACATGTGTTTTCAATTAAAATTGCTATTGCGTATCAGGTATTCCATCGAACATAGCAGCGCCTTTAATGTAAAATTACTATTTAACTCATAAATTTTAATAATTATGAAAAATTTATATTCTTTATTTACCTGGGATGTTACATCCTTCCACCATTTTGGGAATTCTATCCTTGAAATTTTAAAATTTGTTTGGAAACTTCATTGAAAGCCCCACATCAGAAAAAGAGTCAATAGAAATATATCTTTAAAATAATGGGAGGGAAGTAAAATTGTCACCCAAGACAACAGATACTGTGACTCCCTAAAAACATCTATATATAAGATAAAAAACAATAAAATTCTAATGAAGAGTGGTAGAAAACATGATTAGAAGAAAGTTAACCCCTAGAAAATCCCAAACATATGATTGATTAAACTGTCTTTGATTCATATTAGGAAAAATTAAAATGGAACGTTTTTATAAGTTTATTTTCATAATGTTGTGAAATTTATTTATGATAGTAACTAAAAACATAAGGAAACATATTTACATTTCATGTAGACTTTCTTCTTTACAAAATTTCTACCACAAACCCATATTTTCTTCAAACAATGAGTATTCAAACTGCCTTGGTCACATTTAAAGTGCTAGAATCAAATTCTAGAGTATCAGATACCCCACAAAATATGAACTATATATTTCCATTTTCTATAAACATCAACCAAAACCAAGACGTTACGTATAATATCATATAATCCCAAAAAAATACTTAACAAAAAAAATACTACTCTTAATCCCCAAAATTCGACAAAAAACCCAATGTTCTGCAAAGACCATTCAATAAAAAATTGTCCTTAAAATTCATCAAAGAGACCCAAAGTAAGATTGTAACCGAAAACATAGAATGATTTAATGACATAGTCTTCCATAGTAAAACATTACATTTATCTCCAAATAAAATCGACTACCCTTATAGTCTCATTCTGATGTGTAATTAACAAAATCACATATTATCTATGATAGGTGAATAATTAACATAAATAACTCAAATAACCAAATGTCCATAAAAACATAGATTCTTCCTAAATAAAATTCCACCATTTCTTATAAAAAGAAAAGATAATTATTCTTGGATAACATTTTCACATACAAAACTTAAGGGTTACAGATACTATAAAACGACTTCCAATGCAATCCCATCATCAAAAGAGCCTTAATAATTTTAATCATTTCATATTCTTAAAATATACCATAACAAATTAATCAAATAAATGTTGACTTCATACTCATTCAACATTATTTATGATCCATTAACAATTCCTAAGCATCTTATTCTGAAATAATTCATTCCTACAAACAAAATAATGAATCATATCCTAAGATTCAATAATATCAAAACATATGTTATGAAATAATACATACCTTTAATTGGTCATTTTTAGTTTCTTTATCCTCAATAGTAATGATATATGTTATTGGTAAACATATATTTGTATGATGATGGTTATCCCATTCCCAAAACTTCATCGTTGGATATATGTTTGTATATTGACCATGCACACCAAATCTAAATCATTAAACGGATCCCATATGAAGAACTTCTTCCCCTTTCCAACAATCAACTGGATGCTTCCTTTATCCATGGATGGTTCTTTCATTATGACTTTCATTCCCACATCTATATCATATTCCGGTCCCTTTGAATAATTTTCCTATGTGTTTTTTAATCATTCTGGACACATAGTTTTTTAACATACTTACCATTATTATTATTACCTAAACTTCGTTGAGGATTTGTTTCTCGCATATACGATTCCTTATAAAAATCACTAATGTTTAGGTGGTCGATAAGGACTCAAGGTAGTTGGTTGATAATAACAACCAGAGTTCTCATTGCATCTCCCAATTCATTCAAATGCTCATTCAGAAAACTGTCACAGTTTTCTTCACATGCACTGTTATTTGGAGGCTTGCTAGATACCACCATCTACTAAAACCAAAAAGGTTAGTGTAAGTATATCAGTAAAATAATCATATAATATCTTATATGGATTGTAAATACTATGATATAATTATACATGTTACTTTATACTCATTCACATTATCAAAAAAACATTGACTCTTTCTAAAACCCTAGCCATTATGGTATTGTCACTTATGCATAAAAAACATCCTAACCTCTAAAGTTATAAAAACCAACCCATGATACCAACTATAAGGACCCGAACATAAAACATTAAATAATAATGAATTAAAGGAATAATTCACATTGTGTATCTTTTTAGGATTAGAGTTTTAGAGAATTAGGACATAACTATTACATATCAACTTGAAAAATACATGTAGATACTACTACTATGTATCCATATTTTTCATAAAATAAAATCCCTTAAAAATAAACATGTCCATTTCCATGTTTTAGACAGCATGGCATTTCCATGATCCCATCATTGACTCTATTCATCTTTATGTCATGTGGAAAACATTTCAAAAACATGGGATGATCCTAAAAAGCTCAGTTAGGGTTATCAAATAAGGAAATAACCCTGTATCCCATAAATAAATACAAATCAATGAAACCACACTTTTCATTAATAACATAACTCATGAAATCATATTATCTATAAATAATATACCAAAGTCATATATCATAAAGGTTATGTATGTCATACATAACATACTTACATTTTAGCATTCATATCTATGTAGGGAGTCTTATATGGAATACCCAATATAATATATTCCCTAAATATCTTATGAGAAACATTCATGTTTACCTCTGTCACATTACCCAACACATTGGAGTGCTATCTCAGGCTCACCCGCCCTAGGTTTATTCCAGAATTACCCATATACGTAAAAAATTCCCAATAACCCTACCAAATTCATAAAACATAAAACAAGCATAATGGAAAGATAAAGTTTCCACAATGCAATCAAATTATATCATTTCAAGATATTTAAATAATAAATGCTTTATTAAACCATTATCAAAACCATTTAAAACATTTAAAAATGACATTTGTTAATCAAAGTGTCCCATAACACATTGAATCTATTAAATGAATAATAATTTGAAAACATTAATTTCCATATAAATAAATCCTAAAACCATTTTTAAAACATGTAAATTGATGAAATATATTTAGAGGAAAAAATCTTTAAAAAATTTAACTGTTATTTTAGTTAATGAGTATTTATCAAAATGAGATATGCTTGAATACAAATAATTGAGGAATAACATTTAATAAGAACTTTATAATATCATGAGAAAATAGTTATTCATGATACAATATTCCATAGGATAGTATATATAACATATAAAAGTGAATTAGCACATAACACCATTGAAGTCTCAATGGAATGTAAATTGAGATGAAATCCCTTATATAGATAGTATAATTAGATTAAGGATAAATAAATTACATAATTATGTGTGATAAATAAGAATACACCGAATATAATTGTATATTAATTGTAAAATAATCACATTTCATTCACACATATTCATAGGATGACATAATCAAGAAGTATAACTTGATCCCAAAGAATTTAAATTGGGTTAAGAGGTTCTTTAATGAAAATTCAACAGCATATCAGCATCACTTTAAAATTGAGAAATTGAGTTGATAAGAGAATAAGGTTTACTTCCTCACATGGAAATACAATTTACACCAATAAAGATATAGAAGAACATATCCCCACATAAGAATATTTAAACTAAAAGACATAACAAAAAGAAGTCTTTTAAAAAGTGGACGGTGAAAGCCTCCCTTACCGATTTGTGGTACATTAAGAAACATAAACCACATGAAATAAGGAAGATGTAAATAACAATAAATTAGACTATATTACACAAATAATACAATAATAGGAAGTAAATACACCACACAAAATGAAATAGTGGAAATATAGAATGAATTTCATGGGAATAAATGTGAGATGAAACCCCCTTACCATGTTTTAATTCAATAGAGTCATATGGAAAAACGTTATTAACCACCAAAATAATCAGATAATAACAATAATATAAATATAATCACGATAATATATATGAAATGTAATTAAAAAATACACCACTTACAATAAATTAGTGGTGAACAATGGAATTCTCGTGAAATTAAATGTGAGATAAGAAATCCCTTACCTCGAGTCCGACATGACTCGTTCATTCTTTAATTTCCATAATAATATACTAAATTTAATTTCTACTTTCTTAATATCATTTTTGAAGTTCATTATTCCTATTATATCACCTATTACCATGTTATAATCATTATGTAATCATTTTATTTAATAACGGTCGTATTGTCGATATTTGGTAATTGTGTCAAAAATGGGCTTCTTATAATTAAATGTTGTTCATGTGGTAAAAAGATCATAATATATAGAATGATATTCATGATTTAGATATCATATATATCATAAATTACTATTATATATATTTATTTATAATAGAACATAACATTTGGATGAAATAAATGAAATGAACTGTTCATGGAGACTATAGTCATACGTACGCAAGAACCGTACCTCCATTTCTATTTTAAATTTTAATGGATTTAAAAATTAATGATACATATGTATATTATATTTACATTATTATATTATATATATATATATATATATATATTCATTAACTCCATCCATTATACGTTCCACTTATGTCATGAACGAGTGACATCACTTTGAGGGGGTCGTAATCCGCATTTTCTCAAATGAAATTATCGCGTTTCACCATAATGGAAACCCTAAAGGTATGATATAAATGGAAAATACAGATTCATAAAGAAAAAATAAACATAATATATAACATATATAAATATAATTACGTCTTCATTTCAACCATGAGAGTGGGTAGGAGATAATTGAACAATCATCGTTTCGCGAGAAATTAGTATTCCATCCACATAAAGAGTATGTTATTTACCATTAGATGGAGATGTGTGTAAGTATAGTTAGAATACATATCATAAAAAAATCCAAGTATATTTAGTATACTGGTGTTGTAAAAAAATAAAGTAATATAAATAGTTTTGGGTCTGGAGAAGTAAAATAAAAGAAACGAATTTAAGAAAAACAGTTACCTTTAATTCGGGTACCTCTCTTTCGTTTGAATGAAAATGACTTATTAAAGTTCCTGTTGCCTAAGTTAAGGCTTATAAAAGAAATATAGGGATCTTTAGTGATTATTTTTTCATATTTTTGATGATCCAAGAGGCTAGATAGGTATGAGGAATAGGTTAGAAGTGATTTCTTTTTTTATATGGGGAGGAAGGGCTCTCTAGAAAAACCTGAAAATAATATTTTATTATAAACTAATATTTGGTTTCAGAAGGTCCAAAACTCATTAATTTCAAAGATTTGATGACTAATACTGTAAATAATATCATCCATTAATAATTTGACAGGTATTATATTTTTGGTTGTATATTAATAATCATATTTATTTAAATCATCCATTAATGAGGAAGACATTGGATCATTATTTTGTCATAAATAATTTTATTTATTTGAAAACTAAAAAATGTATAAAAATACAATGATTTAGGAAAATATTTTAGAATTAAAATTAATATTTATAGGGAAAGATAAAACTTATATAACCACGTGTAAAAATTGATTTACTAAAATATATTGGTTTTTGTTATTTTTTCTTTACTTTTTGTTGTATAAAATAATGTGTCATTATCACTCCCAAGATGCTCCATGGGGTCGCCAATTCGATCCAAAGATTCCCATGGAAGGCCTTGACTCATAAAAATAGGTTAGGATAGGTTTTATGGTAAATTTATGTCATTATAATATTTTTTTACATTGAATTACCCTATTTACCTTCAAACGCGGTAAATAAAAGTCAAAAGATACTATTCAATAAAAATTATTTTCAACTTATTGAACCACATATTACATAATAATAACAACCATGTATTTTGGATTTTTGAAATTCAATTAACATAAGTGGTAAAATTTCATTTAAATGATGAAATTTTGTTTTTTAACTACTACTCAAGTTTTTCACTATTCATTAAAAAATTATGGTTTTCAGAAAAATACCAAAAATTTAGCCTAATCTATATTTGATATTAAAAATTAAAAAATTATGTATATATTACCATATTATATATATATAAGTTTCATTAAATAATTTAAAATTAATTCCCATTTTCAAAACAAAATTCTTGTTTTAAAAAAATAATATCTATCAAAAGATTGACAATTGTTTATTCCAATTTCAAAGTGAAATTACATCAAATGACCAACGTTAGATTAAATGGTAAAAATATAATATAATTACCCTTTAAAACAAATTATGAAAATAATATTACCATATAAATAAATTTAATTAAAAGGCATCGTTGAATTAAAATACAATATTTTTCACTACTCATTAATAAAATGGATTTTATCAGAAAAATACCAAAAATTTAACCAAATTAAATTTTGATGTCAAGATTAAAAATAATAATTATATTTTGTAAAATATAACATATAAAAGTTAAAAAAACATTATTTAATGAGGTTATGCCATCAAATGGCTATAATTCAACCTTTAATAGAATATTAGAGTATTTGTGCTTAAAATTAGATTCATTCACATTTTAAGCCAGTAACATTTATAGGATAAATGTAAAAGTATTTAAGAAACATATTTAATCATAATATGGTTATTTTTTTCATTCCCACTAATAAAATGTCTATGAGTCAACTATCATTGAAAATAATAATTATTATATTAATATATTTCAGTATAACTCAACGTTGTGTGCAACACAAGTTTTCAATGAAACATGTTATTGCGTATCAGGTATTCCATCGAACATACCATCCCATTTAATGTAAAATTAATATTTAATTCAAAAATATTAATAAATATGAAAATTTTATATTCTTTTTTTACTTGGGATGTTACAATATAAAGGTGTTTTCTTTATTTCATGACATTATCTTGTCCCTCACCCTAAGGTTATAAATTATCATCCTTGGATTCCACCACATTGTCAATTAGTGGAATTATATTACCTCTATTACTATTTATAGGCTAATTATGGATGGGTTTTCTTCTATAGAAAATATTATATAGAAATCCTACGATTTAATTTCATCATTAACAGTTTTAATAAGATCAAATATGACTTATAACTCTGAAAATTATTCATCATTTGTGAACATTTATAAATTATTTAATAGTTTCAAAGAATGGACTTATAAGGATATGGGAATATTTCATACTTAATGAATCATGAGGATAAACCATATCTATGGGTAATCTAAATTTTTACACTACGACAAGACATATTTAAAAATATTGATGGGTAATTCATTGATATACTAATATGTTAGGGTGAAAATAATATCATATTTGGATTATCTAATCCCATATTTAAAAACACACATAGGGAAATAAAATTTTCACCTCATTCATAAGTCAAAATGTGTATTCTTGAATGTGCATCAACTAATGGTGAATATGATGGAAAATATTCCTATATCTCTCATCTTTAGAGGTATATTGTTTTGAATTTCTATTGAACACTATTTTTATAGATAAATAACACCACAAACATAAAGAATTATCTTTTTTATAGTAATTCATTTACCGTTTTTTCATAATATAAAATTTAATAATTAGATTCAGTAATATAGATTTCTATTAATGTTGTATGAAACCATATATAACATCTTGTATTGCATTTAAAAATGCATGTCCCTATCTTGTCTACGAAGGCTCAAGGGGGTCTATATTGTTCTATCTTTCTATTCATTCTTCTCCATAAGTAACTATTTTCTATATTTTCCCATCATATAATTTTATTTTCCTTTTTCATTATTATCCTTATTATATTTTCACATTTTAACTTTCGCACATTATTTTTATTATTCCATTTACACATAATTTTCTTACTATTTTTCTTATTTTCTTCCACCTCTCAAATGAAAAAGTGACATATCCTTCATCTTATCTCTAGGGTTTCCTCCATGTTACTCTGTAGGGTATTTAGTTTTCACTCTAATAATGTTTGATATATTATCCCCACTTGGTTTTAGAGTTGTAGGTAGAAGATTATTGATTCATTATAGAGTTATATTATCTTATAATCGTCTGAAAATACTTTTGGATGAGGTTGTTAAAGATTCATTTTTTTTAGGGGATATGAATGTGGTTTTGGAAATATTTTATGTGTAGGCTTGTTGGATTGTGGTTTAGGGGGTGGTAATACTTAGAATAGCTTCATGGGGTGTGGTTCAAGTGAGTATTGTGTGGTACCATTATATAATTTTAAAATTAAGACACATTTCTATCCGTTATAAAATGGATTTAGTTATGGATTGTTTTGATTTCACCACCGTTAGTTGTATGTATTTTATAATTTTTGGGGGAATGACTATAACTAACATAGTTTCAATCGAATGGTTTATTATCCTCTTATCCCTTCTCAATCTGTGCTATATGTGGGATCCTCTAAACATCTCAAGATATTATAAAATGGGATTGAGTGTTATTGTTTGTGAATACTTTGATTGATTCAATGCAAATATAAATATTAAGATATTTAATTAATTTATTAATGACTCTAATTGGGAATCCAAGAATGTGATATCATAGAATTAAAATACTTATCTCCTCTGTGGATTATAATCACTTTTTAATAATTAAGCATTATGAGTAATCTCATATAGAATGCTTTTTACAACTTCAAATGTTTTCAAAATTAATCTGTTACTGGATAGGTCATAAAACTTGACTCAAGTCATAGGATGTAAATAATAAATAATTGATTCATTTATTCTAAAACATCGATTATCATATGTAACAACATCCTCATGAAGTAATTGATATTATGCCATGTTTGAAATATAGATTATCCATCGACTTGTGAAATTATTGAGATTTCTTTTTTGAACTTCTATATCTTCCATAGTGGAAATTATCTATTTAATAATCATTTTTATAGGTTATCCTTGGGATTTATGTAAATACAGAGTTAAATAATTAACCAATAAATTTATCAGACATATTGAGGGAATTGGAATACCCTCAATCATATAAAATTTTATCTCACTCAAATATTTTTGAATATATCACAAATTTCACTAAAGATAGTCAAAAATCTATGTACATGTTAATTGTATAGGCCACTAAATCATCCCCTGTTTTTTAATTGGTATTAGGTTTAGATTAATTGTAGATTTTTTCACCAAAATCAAAAATGAACAACACTAAAGGAAAAATCATCAATATATAATACATAATAGTCCATTATGGATCCATCTTAGGGAATCTATGGCACTCCATTGTGTTTGTTCTCATTGTAGAATTTTCCTTGAGGTATAATGGGTGTAGTTGAGAGCATGTTCTCTTGGATGGTAAATCATCTATATGGACATAAGAACATCTTGTTCTTATGGTTATAATCTAACATTTCGCATGAATCAGTGCACCTTTATCATATTTTTAAAATCCTGGTCAAGCATTATGTTTAATGAAATGATAAAACATAAAATAAACACATTAACATAAATAAAATGAAAATAAAAAATTATTTAGAATTTATGATTAGAATTGATTTATAAAAAAAAGATTTATTATACTCCTATTTTCACCCTTGATCACTACCAATAGTGCCAAAAACATTGCCTATCACACTAAAGTGAGTGGAAATAGTAAATTAATATTGATGAATATGGCTATATAATCATATATTCCCCTCACTAATAATCATACCATTGTATTGCACCTTGTGTAATATAATTGAGTTAAATGGTGGTGTTGTAGAAAACTATGAAACAACAGAAGAAGGTTTTATGATTTTCTATAAATCAAGTAACAATATTTATTTTGGTAATATATTCAAACATTTTTTTTGTTTTAAAATAAAACATGTATTCAGTTTTAAATTTTTCCTTCTCAAGTTTATATTTATTTAAGGGAAATAATTTTATTGCATGAATTTATTTCTTTTTTAATCATCTATATAATAAGGTGATTTGTTTTTGGACTACTGTTGTGCAAGAGCACATTTATTTTTTATGTGAAAATAAAATCTATTCAAATGATTAAAGTGGGTTATGAATTTTATATTATATGTCAATTTGTTTTATTGGTTTACTAGTATATATTTTTTATCTATTTAAATAATTTTTAATTATATATTTATAATAGAAATGGTAAATTTTGTTAAATAAATATAACTATTTCTAGAATTAATATTTTCATATGAAATTTTTTTTTAGTCCATCGATATTGTATAATTGTATTTAACATGTATTTTGGTAATGGTATAAGGGTCATTTTGAGTTTATAAATCCTTTCATCTACAGTGATTCATGATATTTATTTTATTGAAATTATGTTTATTAAAAAAACCTTAATCAGTTTCTAATATATATACATTGAATGTTATTCTATGGTCAAAATAATTTTTTTAATAATAATATTTAAAATATATGTATATATATACAGATTAGAATGGTAAAATTAATCTATGCCCACATTTTTTTCATTATAAAATTATTTTCATGATTAGGCCACATTATGTGCAAGCAATGTTATCGATGTTTTCAAAAAAAAATTATTTTAAAATTACAATATTTTTAAATAATAAAATTTATATATATATATATAGATAAATATATCATTTCATTTGAAACATTTTTTTAAAACTTGTATACATATTTATCTACATTTGAATTATATTAGGGTGATACAAAATTTAAATCTACGATCAATAGATACGTTTATATACAAATGTATTTATATATGTATTAATTTATTTAAAAATATTTACATCTTTTATGTATGTAAAAAATGAATATATATATATATGTATATATTATGTGAATCATTTTTCATACCTATATATATGTGTGTGGAGATTCAACCATGTTTTGTTATAATAAATTTGTAAATAAATGTATATATATGTTTATACTTTTTTGTAAACATATTTTGTACATATATATATATATGAATGTATATTTAAAAATTTCATTTCATGCAAAAAAAACCTATCATAGAACATTTCCAACAAAGTAATATATCTTTTCATGAAATGGATTTCAAATCTCATGATTCTTTAAGAAACCCCATGGTACTAATGATATAAAATTCAAATTGTAATGTTTTTAATTTCAAATAATATAACATGGATATTATTTCAATGAATTCATAGAATGGGTAGTCAAACGAAACCATTTTGGGACTTTTATCTAATCATGTGACATGTGTGCCCGAAATTATATAGTGCTCCAATTCATTAGGTAATGTTGAAATCTTATGAGATGTAATATATGGTGTATAAGACATGTATACCAAGAACAATATGGTATTTGAGAGTGAACCTAATCCATCATTGACTATTTTAATCGGGTTATGTTTTCATTGGAGTGAACTGTGACTTCATGTTATGACCCATGTTTCTTTTGAGAACTATTTATTATTTTTTTATGATTTACCAAGAGAAATTTCTATTATTTCAAAAATGTATGATATATTTCTCTAATGGTTATATATGTTGAAACCTATTTTGAAATAAATATTATTATTTTCAAATAAAAACATGTTTTTATAAATTTGTATTTCTCAAGATGTATCACATGTTTTAATTTTTATGTTGAAGTGAAAAAATCTTGATATGTTTCCACATGTTATTAAAACACTTACTAACCTCTTTTTTTCTCAACCTATGTTTTTCAAAACCTCATTTCATAGGGAATAAGGACACGTAGAATTGATTGACTAGACAAGGATACTTTATGGTGTTTCTCCATTATTAGTAATAATAATAGTTTTCTTATCCTTTTTTAGAGTTTTCATTAGAATTATCCAATGTATCTAGAGAGTCCAAAATAGTAAACTTTTGCAGTCATAGATTGATAAATAACAAATGAATTATAAAAAATTCAATAGGTCTTGGGTCATCATAGTTGGTCTCATATATGAGGTTTAGAAAACATTATAGGTGATGATATAGTGAAACACATTGATCGTTTAGAGTCCTTCTATAAATTTTATTGGACATTACTTTAATGAAAAAATCTGGCGCTTCTAGTTTTATTAATTTTCAGTTGCCAAATTTATAATTTCAATAGGTATGATAATGGAATTTCAAGGATAAAATTATTTTAATGGGGAATAATGTAACATCACTAATATTAATATATTCTTTGTTTTAAATGAAGTAAATTAAATATTGGTCATATGTTAAGGATAAATATGTCAAATTAAAAAATAATACTTGAAACTATTTATCTTATTTTTCTAACATAATAATTATAATAATGCCTTAATGATAAGTCATAATTTATTAAAATTTTAATCAATTATACGTTTATTTATAATATTTTATAATGGTTTAAATAAATCGTTTTATAATTTTATTTTAAATTATAAAAAAATAATGTTTTATATATAAAAAGAATATTTTTCCATAAATATTTGTAATTGATTATTTTTTAATATGTTCTGTGTGAAAAAATCAATATTTAATTTAAAGGTAAAATTATTATGAAATTATTATCAAAAATCATGTTGAATTATATGTTAACTTGATACTTAAAATATGTTTTAAAGAAAAAATTTATAACTAAAATGTTTTTCAATAATCAATATTGGTTAAAAATATTTTTTTTATTTTTTCTTCATGGAATTATACGTGGTTTTTATAAATATATTATGATAATTTAATTTTGACAATAAAAATGATAGTACATAAAATAAATAATTAATTTTATAAATAAATTACAACAATTTTTTTTTTACTATTATAATTTTTTTTTGATTTATGAATTAAATTTAATATGATAAATATAAAACAATTATAAAAATAATAAAAATTTTATATAAAGAATTTTAAAACAAATAATAATAATACTACAATGATAAAATGTTTCTGAAAAAAGTGGGATGATATGTTAAATAATAATAAAATAAAATGATAAAAAGAGAGAGATGACATGATAATAGGTGTGGGGAGGCATCAATTGAGAAAGGAAATTATGTCTGGGGAAAAAGTGTTTGATCGTCAAGTGGAGATAAAGGAGTGGGATTGATCCAAGTATGATAGAGGTCGAGTAATCGAGGGGTGTTTTGACATATGAAGGTCAAAGGATTGTGAGGAGTTCGAGTGATCTTCTATATTCGATGAGGGATCCCAAAGGACAAGCATTGTCATATGGTTTTAAACTGCGAGTTAGGGTTTCGTTCCCGTTTGAGATCAAATTTTATGAAGATTCAATCTACATCAACCTAACCATGGTAGGTCTTTTGTGATATTTTCTAGATTTTGAATAATTATTTTTACTCTTTTTCGGGAATCCCTTTGGAACAGGATAGCATGTGTTTTCATTCATCCCCAAATGTATTCATTTATGCCATGTTAATCATTTTTTAGATCTCTTCAATGAGTATACCAGATTTATGAAATGATTCAGATTTGTTTCCTATTTTATCTGGTTATTGAATCTGATTTTTTTTGTTATAATCGAAATTTCAATCACCCTTTGATTTCCTTTATCCCAAATTTTTGACTATTGGTTTTGAAAAATTCATATAGATATATTAAAAACTACTTTCTATTATGTTGTTGTTGATTTTCCACCTCCAATCACCTTATATAGGAATCCACTATAATATAACTACAAAAATATGTATCTTGTGGATTTCAATAATGTATGAACTAGATATTTTATAACCTATGCCCTTTTGTGAGAATAACCCATATGTATTACACCCGATGTAAGAGAAGAGAGTTAGATATGGGGTGTTTTTGAAAGCTATAAATTAGAAGAATAAGGTTGTCTTATATTCTATAAGTCAAGTTAGGGAAATAATTTTTACAATATCGTTATAAATTTTTAATTATTATTAATTTCAAAATCAAACATGCTTCCAATTTTAATTATTTTCTTTTCAATTTTATATTTATGTAATTGATCAACTTATTTTTTAATCATTTATTTCTTTTCATGATTTTTCATACGAAGTTGATTTGTTTCAAAACTAATGATGTGAAAGATAATTTTTATTTTAATTATGAAAATAAAATATGATTAATGATTCAAGTGGGTTCTCCATTTAAGATTTTATGTCAATTTGTTGTAGTGGATTACTGTTATTTATTTTTTGTCAATCTAGATAATTTTTATTTAAATATTTATGATTGTAAGGGAAAATTTGGATATATATTTAAAACTATTTTTGAAATTAATATTTTTATATGAAAATTTTACATTACTCCATTGGTATTTTATTATTGTATTTTAGTTGTTTTTTATAAATTTAATGGGGTCATTTTGAGTTTATAAAATTGATCTTCCAAAACAATTCATGAGATTTATTTTCATGATTTTCATAAAAACCTTAATTTGTATCTTATGTATATACATGGGATGTTATTTTATTTAAAAATTTATTATTTAATAATAATTTTACAAAAGTGTGTATATATATATACCACTTTGCATGTTAAGTATAATTTTCACCCATGGTTTTCTCTTCATAAAATTATTTTCTTGATTTTCTCAATTTATGTGATAGTTAAGTCATCAAATTTTTAAAACATTTACTCTTAAGTTAAAGATGTTTTATTTTTGAACAATTAAATGTATATATATATATATTCATAATTAGATCCTTTAATATGAAACATTTTTTAATATATATATATATATATGTATCTACATTCAAATTATTTTAGGGTGTATCAGAATTTGAATGTCAAATCAATTGATACACATATATATATATATATATTTATATATATGCATCAAATATTTTTAATACTATTTATTTCATATATGTATGTAAATAAATGCCTTTATATATATATATATATATATTTCATTATTAATTCCTATACATATTTGTGTGGATATTCAATCAGGTTTTATTCCAACATATATATATATATACATGTTTATATATATGTGTATATTTTTATGTAAAACTATTATATACGTATATATGTATATGAATTTATATTTACACATGTGATTCCACAAAATGATATTCATATCATGAAACTTGTATAACCACGTAATTTACTTTTTTAGGAAATGGATATCAAACCTTGTGATCTTTAATGAAACTTTGTGGTCCTTATGATATAAAATACAATTTGTTATGTTTTTATCTTTAAATAATCACACATGGATATTATGTGAATGAAGGCATGGAATGGGCAGTTAACCCAATACATTATGGAAATATTTTCTCTTCATGTGATGGGTACACCTAGAATTATATAGCACTATAATGCATTGGGTAATGTTGAATTCTCATGTGACGTCATGTATGGTGTGCAAGAGGTGTATCCAAAGTACACTATGGGATTAGAGAGTAAACCTAATCCATCATGATAAAATGATCATTATGTTATGTTGTCTCATGAGTGGACTTTTACTTCATGTAATAATCCAAGGTGACATTGAGAACTATTTATGAATGATTATGAGTTATCCAGATAAATTTTTATTATTTTATAAATAAATGACATGGATTTTTTAAATTATTACATATATTTAATACTATTTAGAACAAAATATTATTATTTTAAAATTTAATCCTGATGTTTTAAATTGGATATTCTCAAGTTGAATCTCTTGTTTTTCATTTTCCATTGATGTAAAAAAACTAATTTGTTTCCAAATGTTTTCAAACCCCTTACTATTCTTTTTGTCACTCACCCATTTTCTAAAACTACAAACCTATGGGTTTTCAGGGTGTTAAATAATAAATTAATTATAATATATAAATAATTTAATATTTTTTGGGTCATCATAGGGTCACCATAAAATTTTGTGAAAGGGTATGTTGGTGCATAGGTTTGATAGAACATTTCTGTTTGTGGAGAGAATTTATTCAGTATCATACCGATTTCCTCTTCCATTGAGGAATAGAGCAATGAAAAATGTTTTTCATGTGTCACAACATTTGATATATCAACCCAACAATTATAATGTAATTGGTGTGGAATATATTGAGTTTGAGAAAGATGCATCATTTGAGAATCATAGGATACTTGTTATTGATCGCCGTGAAAAAATGTTGCAGGGAAGGATCATGCTGAAAATTCAAATATTGTGGAAATATTGATGTGTTCAAATGGAAATGTGTGAGAGATAAGTAGATATATGGTCTCATTGGAACAATATTTTTACCTCATAAAAATAGATATTCATAGGAGTATAAGATGATTATTTTTTATTATAAGGTGGAAAGATTGTAATATCATGACCATTTTAAAGATGTATCATGCTCATTTTGAGGTACTCTTTTATCCTTATATTTTTATATCTTTGATTTTTTTGGTTATTTCAAGTGGATTTTTGTAAATATTGAATAAAAATGGGTACTACATGGTTATCTCATAGTTTTCCCAAACAATGAACCCACCCCAAGAAAACTATGTAAACCCAATGAGAGGGGAATTTCACAGTTTGAACATCGTTTTTCAAACCACATCTCAACTTATGTGAAATTATGCACCCCTAGGATCAGTGTAATGATTATAGAATACAATTTGGAAAACCATGCATCCCCACCTAAGAAACCAGCCATGTGGATTTTAATTACCCTAATTTTTTTAAAATCATACCCCTGGTATTAACCTCAAATCAACCTGGAATGAACCTAAACCAATTCCTCTAAATTTTAAAACACCTGAGAGGGTTATAAGGCTCCCTGATCCTCATTTTTGTTGAGTCACATATCCAATCGAAGGATCATCTCTTCTCTGATATGTGATTTCTCCCGCATTTGGATTCTACTATATTTTCCCTCTCTTTCATGATAAAGAAGAATAATTTATACTCCACCAGGAATGGTTTAGATTTTATTTTTCATGGATCTTAATTTATTTGATAATGATCATAGGTGTTTCTCCTATATCTTCCATGAAATTGTGGTCTTGACTATTTCTCTTCAATTTGTGGATTTCCGATTTTGCATACGTCCATAAAAAATCATGTGGTATGTGGTTTAAATATAAATTCACATAGTCCTGAATGATAATTGTGTGTATGTAATTTTGGAATTTCCATTCCAACATTTGGTAATTGAATCTTCAAAATGAATGAATGAATTAATTAAATAATTAATTTAAGGGTTTATGGATTTGGTAGAATAATGTGAATAATTAATTACTAAAAGTTGTTATTATGGAATTAGTGTCAATTGAATTGATTTGTAATTAGAATTAAGGGTTATAATTGATTAACCTTGAAGGTTTAAAGGATACTATGATTAAATTTTTACAAATGTTTTAGAAATTTATTATTCATAATATTCCATGTGATTTAAATAAAAAAACCATGGTATTGGGATAAAATATAATGGTGTACCATGATTAGAATGTTTGATATTATGGATAATGATGATTAAAATTTATAAATGTGATATTTATGAGATATGTGATATATTGTGGTATATGTGATGATGAATGTGGGATACAGACCGATTATCCCAATACCCCAATGTGATAATGAGAATATGACAAGGAAAGATTCTTTAAACACCCATATGTGATAACAATTATGTGTAGGATAGGGATAGATTCCCCGAATATCCATGTGGTGCTAGACATGATGTTATGGGCCCAACACATTGGCATTGGAGTGTAGTTCCTCTTAGACATGGTATGATAATTGGAATTAAATTATTTTTTAAATCACATAATATAATGAATTTTTATTTCCTATAATATACTGTTCAGACTCCATCATATGTTGAAGCAGATGTCAATTGTTTAGGTGTCATCTTGAACATGGGTAATTAAGTGGTTAATTAAATAATAATAAAGTTTGAAATTTTTTACTTCTTTTTTATACATTATTCATTATAAAATATCATACAATGTTATAGACATGATTATGTTTAGGCACTGTTGGCGGTGTCTAACTGATTTTTATTCACACCCTACTCGAGCTACATGATCGGTACCGAAATTGACATCATTTTTATCTAAAAGGATAAGGGAAAGTTAACAGTGTTATATGGATAATTTGGGATGGCACATGGATGAGGGAACCAGATATGATTTCTGGAGTTTCATGGGAGTTGTCAGTGTCTTTATATTTTCTTTTTCATAGTGATACTTGACACATATTGAAATGACATATCTAATATTTTAGTTACGTTCTATTATCCATTTTTTGGGATTTTCATGTGAGGTTGGTCATTATTGGAAATGTAATTTTAATAATTATTTTTTATTTCCATTTACCAATTATTATTTTATTTATTATTTTCTAATATGATAGGAAGTGTATAGTCTCCCCATGTTTTATAATAGAACCCTGTTAATAGTCGGAAGCCTATGGAATACGGAGAGGCATGCCTGGGGTCATGTAACCAACCAACTCGGGCACTAATTTGGGGTACCTGGGATTGAATAATTCTTTGTTAATCAAAAATAATTTCAAAATTTTCTCGAAATTAATTGTAATATGTTCTTTCAAAAAACAAAAAAACAAATTTTCATGATGAACAAATTTCTATTAATAATAAAATGACTTTATTAAAAATTGAGTGATTATTTGCTAATCATTTATCAATACTTGTATATTGCGTATGGAAATTATATATATATTATAATGTAGTTAATCCTATTCATAACATCCAATTTACTAGATATGTTTTAATTGTCATCATAAAATAAAATTATTTCTCGGTTCCTTAAGCCTCAGTGTTGCGTATCTTTTATGTTATCGAATGTAGTATTTAATTAAAATCATAGAGTATTAAATTCTCTCATAATTAATAAATTTCATCCTATTAATTTTAATTTTTTATCTACTAATTAATAAATTGAAGTCTTCCAAAATTATCTATCATGGTAAATCAAATATTAAACCTAATTGCTAGATATACCTCATACCAATGAAACAACTCCCAAATATCAATAATCACCATAATAAATAAATTTATTCACTTTCAATATAATGAAATTCCCAAAAATATTATGTATCAGATTTATATATTATCCAAAAAGGTAATACATAAAATTATAATAACTATGTTTGAATATAACAACATATCAATGAATCGCATTTCATCCATCAAGATTATTTATATTCCACAATATATTAAAGCATAATTAACAAAAAAATAATATACAGACCCCAAAAAATTATTTAAACCTCAACATAATTTTCTTCTTAATTCACAACAAATGGTTAAAATCAATTCTAAATAACATCACTAAAGTCATAAAAAATGGTTTTTTATGCCTTTTTACATATTATTAAATATAAACTTATACACCCATGAGATTATCCATAAAATTTGTGTCAACATAAAATGAAAACATATATTATTACAAAATTTAACATAGTTAATATTCCTTAAATAAGAAAACAAACTATTGAATGTAATATATAAATCCAAAAAATCAATATCATCAAATATGACTTAAATCAATATGTCATCAACTAACCATTTTCATATTCACCAATACTGACATACCAATGTCGATCATCTCTTTATTCAAACTAAACATATGTTTTCAAATTCTACTATGGAATAATCCTTACATATTCCATGATCTGTGTATCCAAAACATCATTGATATAAAACTTCCACAATATAATTCCTGAATCATAATGCATAAATACTTTAAACATTTCACTTCATAGGTCTTTTATTGGTACATTAGTTAAAACATGGATTCAGAAATTTTATCGGATAATCCCTATATTCCCTATATATAATACAATGAACTATAAATGTTACCATAGGATGATATTCATTTACCTCCATAGAACTTTTAATTTTTCCCCAAAAATTACGTGCTCTATACCCGTCCTTTACACATAAAAATTGTATTTTTGTTACATTGACACATTCACTTGATTTTTTTTCAAATATTCTCTGCATAATGTAAATCGAATCTTTTTTCCTTAATAATCCACACCACTAGAGCTCTTAGTGAACTCTATCCTTATCTTAATTGGGGAGTATGAGTGTTGGTTATGGTGAAGGATATGAATAATATACGATGACAACTAATTAAGATTAATCCCATGGTTTCACATTATAGCTCCAATTTCACTTGGTTAATCATGAGGATAATCATTCCATTCGTAGTCAGTGTTTACACAAGACCTACAAGTTCCAAAAATTGACTAAATCCAAAAAGAATATCAACGATATAATATTCATAGTGAAGAACACTGAAAAATCATTTATAGGATGTATAAATCATAAAATTCCTTTCAATCTATGACACTTTATATTTAACCTAGTTTATCCATAATCATTACCAAATTTTGTTTGATACTATCATATAACTATACTTATTCCAAAATTTTTTAGTAATGTTTTCTCATCCTAGTTTCCATAGGTTAACTAAACCATTCTTTAATACAAATGGAATTTACCTATACATTTTTTACATAGTAATCAAAATATAATAGGTTAATATTCATTACATTATATTACGATCCATGCCAGAATTGCATAGGTATAGTGCCTTTAGACACTTAAACACATAAAAAGTTGTTAATAAATGATCTATATAATCTCCCACTATATTCATCATAACTATAATTCTCCTTAGAATAATCATACATAAAATTGTCTTCTCAACCGTGTGAAATGTAAAAAATAGAAAAAGTGATTTTAGATGCTCAGAAATGAAAAAAATGGATATTTCAATGATCACATGATCTAAATATGAGAATAAGGTTATGAAAAAATGAACATAACATTAGAAAATCAAACCCCACATATCATAGGTCGTAATATTATGACATGTAATAAATTTTTTCATTTTGTAAGACATGAATCATAAAGGAATAAATGAACACAATCCAAGATAAAATGACATATTCATAAGTCATAGTTGTAGTGCATACACATAATCGAAGAAAATAATTTCCTTGGTAGTAAAGGATAATTGTGAAGACTATAATAGAAGAATGTATTTTCCCCCAAACCATCATATAATTCGTGGTTCAATCCAAAGATTGTCATAGTTGACAAATTCCCCTACTGAATTGGCTTCACTCCTCTTTCTAGTCTTGTTTATCTCTTGGGATATCAATAATTACCAAATGCATTGGAATGAGATAGAGGTCTCAACCAATAAAAAATTAAAATCATACAAATGTTCTCAATAAGATCATAAAACATTCATCTATCATAACCTAATAAAATGATTTTGTTTCATAAACAGTCATTATTTAATAATAGCGTAACCATTGAAATGGAAAAAGTTTCATAAATATAATTTCATCAAAAATATAAAACTTACAGATAAATAATAAAGATTGTATAATTGGATAATATACCCCATAAAGTATAAGTGTAATCAAGGTTTATTATCATTATTGATTATAAATACCATTAAATTATCATTTAAATTTTATTATGGAAAATATCAATTCCATTTTAAAATTACATATTTAAAATATAATAATGATAAAAATATTACGGAATAAATTTTATATGAAAATATACTTGTAAACATATAAGGGAAACTAAAATTCATTGATTATTCATATTAGTGTGAAATTTTGATTCAGATGAATAAATTAAAAAACAGTCCTTTCATTCTTGTAAAAAGACAAAAATATTACCTCATTTGAAATATGAAAAAAATATTACATTTGAAATAATTTATTAAAATTTTAAACCTGCATAAAAAATAAATTATACAATAAAATTATAATTTTAAAACTATTCTTTAAATCATTTATATTCAATAGAAAGTTTTTTTGATCGAAGACACAAATAATGTTAATTTTATTTAAAAGAATTCATTTAGTATATTCAGTACTTCAAGATCTGAAAATGTAAAGAAAAATGTATTATCAATAAATAAACAGAGGATAAGAAAATACATGATATTCTATAATCTCATATAATACAATTTTAGTATCATAATGTAATCATAGACAATCTTGATAAATAGTGAGATTATAATATAAAAGCCTTACTACTTTTGTAATAATTGAATCATAAGCCCCATGAAATAAAGACCCATAAAATTAAATTTATATGCCCATAAATTTCATAATAATTATCATAATATACATTCATGGGTACTATATACACCACATAAATGAATCAATTGGTGAATAAGGAATGTGTCCCCTAGAAATAAAAATGCGATGAAAATCTCTTACCCTAGGTATATCTTCCCTTGTGGGCATTGAAACCTCCTATATAATAAATATATGTTTGTTATAAATTTACTATAGATTCATAATCATTTATATAATCGTATATATAATTTACTTATTACGTTTTATCATGCATTTGTCATCAAATATTTATTATAATCATTATTCCGGTGGATATCTGCTTCGTTTTTCATGTATATTAAGTTATGGTAGTTCTGGTAGATTTATTTGTTTTCCTAGTTTTAAGACATATATAATATTAATAATAATATAAATATAATATATATTCCTTTTATAATTATTTATATTCATCCATAAAAGTATATATTGACAAATTAATTACACCGTTAATGGAGATGGGGGGTCGTATGTACGTATAAATGAAGTTTTCATTTCTCAATGGATGAAATTAGAGAAAGGTAGATAATAAATTCTCTCTCCAGAATAATTAATATATTATACAAGGAAATTTTAGTCAGAGGAAAAACCTCTGACCATTTATTAAATAGAAATAAAAAAGTGCAGTAAACAAGGAAAAGGATGAGGGTGAACATCTTGCCCAAACCCAATCAAATGTCCCCACCATATGAGACAATTACATACCACTAAAAACCATTCAATCGAGTCAACACAATCAACCAGCATATCTCTTGTTTCATCAAAAAAAAATCATCATTCCTTCCAGCTATCAACAACGTAGCACCACTGCTTTCACTGTAATCTTGAGTTCTTCCAAAATCGCAAGTTCATCCCGACATCACAAACCACCCACAACAAACATTTCCAAGACAGCCGATGCCAAGATCCAGAAGCACTCCTCTAGCCTTGCGCCATCAAGGTCAAATGCCACCAAATTCGACATCACCGCTACTCATCAACATTGAAGCCAGAATCCCCGAAATCGTTGCATAACACCAGACACCAGATACACATCCGAAAAGACAAAACCACATAAAACCAAACCCAAGAGCCACAAAAAACTCATAGCGGCGCCGGATCAAGATCCTCCCCCCTCCAAAACTCTGTAGATCATGGATAGACAGTGAATATATGTGGTTTCATAATTTAAATAAAATTTCATTATATTTAGTATAATTAATTTTATATTTTATTAAAAATATAAAATAAATATTGTAGATAAATATAATTAAAAATAATGTTATTTGTTAAAGGGATTGACTCTTTTTTGAAATAACTCATTTAAATATCCCCTTAAATACCCAAGGGATGGTCATTTAGGATTACCATCAAATATATAATGTGTATAAGTAAGTTTATAAGGTATTTTTTGAGGTTATGGCCGAGATATAAGGTAAAAAAATTCTGAATAAGTGGTGGGTGGAGGTTCTAAATTATAATTGAGGTGAAGGGGTCTTTTGGAATTTCAAAAAAGATTTAAATGTCAAAAAAATCATTATCTATACAAAATGAAACCAAAAACCTAGGGATTATAATTTAATATATTATTATATTTAAATAAAAACAACCAACATCTTTTTTTCATGTTTAAGTTGTGTTATAAACCTTATCATTTTCTTTAACCCATTTATTAACTCATAATTACATTAATCCAGGTATCAAATTTTTCACATAAAAAGGATTATAATTTTACATATAAAGTGAAAATTGGATAATAAATAGAAAAGGTATTATATTTTAGAAAATATATTATCCAATTTTTTATATTTAAATTTTTTAAAAAAAAAATTAAAATATTATGAAATATTATTTTGTTAAAATATCATAAATGTCAACTAAGAAACTATTCATTTGTTTAGATTTATAATAAATAAATAAAAAAATTAAATATAATATAATTAATTAAGATAACAATAATATTTATTATTCATATAAAATAATAATGGAACACTATAACTCACTAAATTATATTACTTTTAGAATTCTTAAAATCATTTACTTTATTTTTCTAATCATTGAATAAATATTATGATATCATTGTATATGAATATAAGGTAATTTTATAATTTATGAAAATTTTAAATAAACTTATTTCAGTAAAATAATTTAATTGATCTCAAAATAATCAATTATCTTCATTCATATATTTATTTTTTCCATATGTGTACATATAACAGATATTTAAAACTAAGAGTGTGACATTTTGTAGCTTGAATTTGATTAAATATTATATGTGTCATATTATTGGAAAAGTGGCCATTAAAAAATAATGTCAATGATAAGTTGATAATTGTAGAATATCCTTCATCCAATAATTATTAATATGAAAAAATACCGCCTTATTACTTATTTTTAATCTAGATTAACTTAATTTACCCTTTATGGGAGTGATAAATTTTACCACGATTATAATTGATATTGACAAAAAATATAGGGAAAATATTTCAAAAATTTCAATTGATAGATTAAAAAATATGGAATCATGATTATAAAATTAAATTTCTATATATAGAAGAAATTAATTTTGAATGAAGCATAAAACATGCAAAGAAAATAACTTTTTTGGCAGATACATCATTAAGCATAACACTAGGTTTTTTCTTATATCATGTCAAGAAAAATTTTATATAAATATTAAAAACATTATTGAAAATATAATAAATATTTTTCATTAAAATCATTCTCCAATTGTGAATATTATAATTTATTATGAAAAAAATTCATTACTCGCATAAAAACAGTTTTCCAGAAAAAATGTCTTTAACTATTTATTTTTTTTAACTTCATTCAAAAAATGAATTCCAAAAACTATAATTGGATTATATAAATAATAGTAGAACTAGTTTTACTTATGATCCATTTTATATAATAAAATTAAAACTTAAAATTATTGAAATGAAAATATATATTTCAATCAATGATTTTTACTATTCATTGAAAAAATCATACTTTTCAATAAATTATCAAAACATTAATTCTTAGATATTTTTTTCAAGAAGATTTAAAAATTGATATCATTTTAATCAAATATAATTTCGATATTCCTTAGAAATTTTTTTAAATTTTTTCCCAAAAAAAATATAAATACAATTTTTTAAGAAAGTCGTTCTTTTTAGAATAAAAAGACATTAATAAAAATATATTAATTTATTACTAAATGTTTATAAATATATTTATATTTATTAAGAACATAATATATATTTCATAGATTATTTAATATTTCTGATAAATTACAATTTAGGGGATATGATATAATGATTATATTTAAATAAATATATTTCATGATTCATTTAGGATTACAGTTTCACATCTTGTACACTATTTAATGTTGTGTTAATTAAAAATATAGGTGTATGGTGATTTTTATATTTGGAAGAATATTTAAAAAAATAATATCTACGTTGGAAAATATATATGTTTTTTGAAGAGTCTCCATCCTTCATTTTTTCACATGAGTTTTCCAATCCCCAATGATATTTTATTCATTAACATTATCCTTACATATTTTTTTATTGTGGTTATTTATCCTAATTTAACTACCTCTTAATTGTTTTCATCCAAGAATTATACTCCATCCCCATGTTCTCTCTATAGGCATATCACTTATGCATATCTTCAGCATATAATTCCTTTAAATTTATATCACTATTTTCTATGACATCTCCTCATTTGATTCAGATTTTTTATCATTTTCATAAAAATTGATCTTGAATTTTTAGTAACATTCATTAATTTTCATAGAATTTATATTCTAGTATTTTATAGGAAATACCAAGAAAAATTCCATCATCCCCATTAGATTAAATCATTAGTTCTTCTCCTTCTTGAGAATAAACAATTTACACCCCAAAATTCAAAATTATTCCATTATGTAATTCTTCCCACACCATATTTCGTATACCGTGTTCTCTTTATTTGGACTTAACAATTCCCTATTGTATATATAAACTAAATTATTCACTATTTCATATTTTTTCTTTTAATATTGGTGTATTATAATTTTTTTTATCTTCCTCCACCTGATTGTTAGTTAATTAAATACCATTTTCAATGTATAACTTCTATATTTTTATCCCTAGTATCTTCTCTACTATTACCAAGTAATATTTAATGCAATTAGACATTCAATTTTGAATTATATGTTCATAAACCATGTCCTCCTACCATAATCATGAATAAACATAGTGTAATAATTTTATTCATCCATAGTAATGGGTGAAATTGGCCCCCACACATCCACCTTCATTAAATCAAGCCATATCATTGACATATTTTCCTTAATCATGTAAGTATTTAAAATGATTTTCCATTATTAAAAATAATCATAGTTTTAGTGTCCTCATGAGAATGTTTTAGGAATTTTTGACTCCATCATTATCCATCACATCTTACAAGGAAATTTGGATTATGTGGCCAAGAATTTTTTTATATATCATTTTGTATTCTTACTTGTACATAATGTTCATATATTAATCCCCACTAATGAGATTGAAATTTAATTTTATGTGATTCCCATGAATCACTATTGTTCCATCTCTTCCTTTGCTGATTTAATCCTTCTTAATAAAATTGAATGTATTCCCTATGTCACATAGTTTTCTCATACTGAAAAGATAGTGAATAGTGTCTTCCAAAACCAAGGAGTCCATGCAACATAGTTATGCAATTATGATTTTGGATTTTATAAAGCTATTAATTTAAAAAACATAACTATTAACATGTAAAACAATGTCATTAGTGAATATGTGATGATAATGAAATTGTATTTTTTTCCAATAATCTAGGATGTCTATCCACTATTATAAATCAATACTCCAACATAACATATTTCTCACAATTAAATTTCTATTACATTAACATTATTAGAAATTACATTCATGAACTATGTAAGATGTTTTCCATAAATTAGTATTTAAATATTTTCCACATCATGAGATATTGAATCATCCACAACATTCAATTTTGTGAATTTATTATGAATATTTAGCCTGAATAATGATTTTTTAGCTTCTATGGTCACCTATATTGGATCTTATTTAGCACATTTATTTGTTCAATTGAAGAGAAATTAATGTCTTTGTGTTCATAACCTTCAAAAAAAATATAAATTTAAAATATACCAACTGTAAAAAAAATTCCCATTTATTTTTGTTACAATGGGGACATGAAATGTATTTTGTTAATATAAAACATATATTTTTCTCATATTACAACAGTAATTAAAATAGATTCAAGGTATATTATTTTGTCTCTTTTCCAAACCACTTATATCCATTTGAGTCCTTTGAGAATTACCCAAATCAACATTCTTCTATGTTTTGGGATATTTTAATTTCACATTATCCACAACTATTTCATTCTTATAAATAATACTCTCAATAGATTTTCATTACCATTGAAACATTGTACATATGAATATAGGTATAATTTTCACGTTATCCCCATGTTTTCCTCCTTATCATCTTCAGTATCCCACACAATAAAAATCCATGCTCTCATGTTGTGAGATAGATGTCCCTCATGATCATCAACATTTCCCCAAATATTTAAGATATTGGCTTTGTTATTTTTAATTAGTTTGACATGATATTAAACCAAATCTTTCAATAAATCAATTATTTTGGATTTATCATGGATTTTGATATTGTACTCAATTTCCTTCTAATAGTTTCTAGTATTTTTATACTTGATTATTTCAATATCACCCTTAAACATTTATTTTTATTTTTCTTTCTCTAACCTATAATGTTTGGAATCATCTACCACTACATTGAATTTCATCACATATCCATCAAATTAGAAATTTATTCAGGTGTAGATTCTATTAAATCATTGATATATAATAATTATATAACATTAGTTTTTTCATCATCATTTTCCACAAGTTAATTATTTATTTCATCCATATAGACATCCTCATTTAGTTCCATACAATCCTCAATTTACTACACTTTATTATCCTCTGATATATAATTTTTTTGTTAAATAAGATTCTTATTTTTGTATAATTTTTTCTATGAATAGATATTTCCTATCATTCCCATAAATAGCTTCCAAATTAAAACATTATGTTCATTTTCATCTCAACATTTACTTTGAAACAAAGAAGCATAATTCCCCACATTTCCACACTGAAAATAGGCAAGTGAATGATTGCCTTAAAATATTTCTTTTTCCCTTTTAATGTTTGAGGATTAGATAAACCTTGACTTATAAACATTCATATAATTAATAACATTATATAAGGATAGTTTTTAATATCCTTGAATTCCACATCCTATGAATTATCCTTTATCAAGGATTGTTTATTACCTTTTCTCATCTTATAGAAGATTAGAGTGATGAAAATAATATCCAACACCACTCCTTTCAGGACCTATTCATTATAGACCATGAAATTTTAGTTGAAAATTATGGTAATATTATTAGGTTCAATGTTCTAATTTTTAAATAATAATGATATTCCTTGATATTTCTCATTCCATACATTTGAATATTCACGTGATCAATGAATTTATTAAATAACTCATTTGGATGCATTCTTAAATCCTCATACTTATTTCATCATGATAGGAATTTATCTTCACATACCATGGAATCACCATCATAAATGTTGAGAGTTTTTTTTCACATGTATTGGGAGTATTTAAATGACTTCGTATTCATTTATATTTCATTGGATAATGATCCTCTCATTTTGTTGACTCTTATTTCATTGGTATCAATCCCACTTCCTTATTTTTCAAATTTTTATCTCCACTTCTTTCCTACTAAAATCACATTCTTGGTATCCATTTATACATCTATTTCCAAAGATATAAAAAAGATTTTTTTATTCTTACATATTTGGACATTACTATAATAAATTATAAGAATTCCATTGTGGTTGATTTTAGTTAATGTATCATTAATGAGAAAAAAATGTAACATTAAACCAATAGATTTGAAAACACTTTTTTTTCCCACAAAATTTCAATAACCTAAGAGGTGGTGAATAATGTTATATCATTTTCATTAAATAACCATCTCCAATAGGACAGTTTCACAATTACTATGATGAATATATACCTATCAATAGATATAAAGTTATAAAGTATATGAAATAGGTACATCAATGATTTTTTCGAGGTTCATCCAAACTAGGCTTATCTAAGGAGAATAAAATGGTGATGTGATGATGCACCTAAAACATTAATAATACAACATTTTTTACAATTTTAATCATCGAAACAAACCCTTTATTTTGATAACCATAATATGAAAATTGATAACTCATTATTGTACCAACAAGAAGGATCTAACCACTCCACATATTCTATGTTTTTATTTATATGAATTGCATATAGAAACTACACTAACTATTGCATATAAATGTATGAACTAGGATCTTCTTTCTAGGTATGTTTTTCCTTTTCTGGTTGTTTTTGGAAAAAAGATGAATTTCTGGTAATTTTAGAAGTACGCTCCATGTACATTATGAGTACACTCTATGTACAGATTTTCCACAGAAGGCCATGTGCTCTCCGTGTAATGGCCACACACACTGTTGTGTAAGGGTGACTTTGAGGCCTCCTTAATAGGAGTACAGAAAAAGTCAAGTACACTACGTGTACTCAAGAAGTACATGCCGGGTATTTTATTTTTTTCATTAAAAATGTCGGGGTCACATCTAATATCCAAAAACACCTCCTTCTAGTTCTCGTTTGGCTGAGGCCACTCATATTGCTGTGATCTTCTTTAAGCCCCCAAGCCTCTGTCCCTTCTCTGAATTGACTGTCGTCAATTGATTTGGAACCATAGTGGTATGATCTTCCTTCTTATAGAACCTCATTTCATGATTTCTCTTCTTTTCAATGTAATTGTGGTTTTAACATTTTATGTTTTTCATAGACCTATGACATTCTAAGGACATTAAATCATTTTGGTTCAAGTATATCGTTCTCCTAATGCCAAGGTAGTTGGTTTGTGCCTTTCTATAGAAAGTCATTGAGTATTATGTGCAAATTCCACCAATACTGTTGAACAAGGTATTGTGTGTTTACTGTTTTCCCCCTGTTTTTTGTCTAATTTTCTTGTATGCCTAAGTAGAGGTTATTTTTTTTGAATAGAGTAATTGTTAGTCCTTTGGATGTATTTCCCAATCATGTTTTGTCTTTTTATAACCATTTGGTCCAGTTTTGGCTGTTAGGCTATTTCTAGTTTCCATGCCTAGTATTGTAGGATAGTGTTCTTTTTCTGACATTATGTTATGTTGTAGAATTCTAGCCAAGTAGTTCATGAGGTTTACTTTTTCCATTACGTGATGAAAAACTTGCTGACATGACATAGGGCTGTGAGAACCTAGTGTAGTAGACCATAGAGAGAGTGGATGTAAGTTATTCTTCATAGTGTAATTGTAATTTACGATGTGGAACCACATGGGGAATTTATGTTAAGTGCTTCCTCATAGTATCTGTAGTTCCTTGACGAGGGCCAAAGAGGGGATGTGACGTAAGTTCTTCCCTAGAGCTCCTTTAGTAATGATAAGAGACTATAGGGGGAATTGACGGTGAGTGCTTCCACATAGAGACTATGTTTTAGCTGAAATTGAGGGGTGAATCTATGTATTATTACCATAGGTTTTCTTGATTCTACTAGGTAGGACCATAGGGGATAGGTTGCAAGTACTTCTCATAGGGTTACATGTTTGTATTATCTGCTTTGATTAGTTGTTTGATTGTTAATTGGATTGTGGATTGTTTACTCCTGAGTACATTGATGATTACTATTTTCTGTACATTTACCTATCATATACACATTGACATTTAGGCATATATCTTCGGGAGGTTTCCTACTGGGATTTAGTCTTACACCCAATTTGGGTCATGCTTTCAGCTCAAATAGATTATATTTTTGGAGGTATAGACAAGGGCAAGCACCCTTCTAAATTAGGATCTTGATTGTTGTGGATCTGTAGAGCATGGGACCAAGCTATAGCTTGCAATGTTGAGGAGTTTATTTTTTTTCTTGTGCAATTGGGTATAGCATGGTTTTATTCATCATTGTGTCTTTTTTGGATTTTTTCATAGACATATATATATCATGAATCATATATATATATATATATATTTCCTCCAGTTGTATTTCTTTATCAGTCTTATATTGTTACTAATGATTGGCATTATTACTGATTCTACAATTTTTCACCTATTTATATTCATTGTGTACTCATCCAATGAAGGAATAGTTTCCCCACTGTCACACCCAAGTCCCTTGCTGCTAGTCGTCCACCTCTGGCTTTCGGGGAAATGTGCTTGAGGCCATGTGACCAACTGGGTACGGGCACCTCTGGGTGGCTTACAGAACCGGGACATTACAAAGTGGTATTAGAGGATTTATTTTCTATTGACAAACTATTTGGAGCCTTTAGCCAAGGATAGGGAGGAATATGTACCTGGTAATAAGTTGTGCCCGGGAATAGCAAACCTGTTTACATGGAAAAGTCAATTTTCCTCATTTATTACAAAATTTTCTGGTTTTCAATTTTACAGTTGATTTGATTTCACCATTGGGTGATTCATATATATTGTGTTGTTACTGACGATGTTATTAAGGATCTATTTTTGTTGCAACCCGATCAGATGAGGGTGTGACATCTCACTCATTATATAGGAACATTCTAGAAATCACATGTAATGAATTCCTACCATGTCATCTAGGATGCATTAGCAATTTCATGTTGTTGTGATAGATGTTGTATAGAATATGCATGCTGTTATGATAGATAGCTTGATAAAAATATCTTCTTCTTGTTAGAGAATTGATTGTGTAAGGATTTTCCTGAATGAATGCCAAACATTGGTTCTTGAGGTGTTATGCGCCCTCATGGACAAGAATTTGGTGGATCATTGACTTGTTTACCTTGTTGTATCTTTTTAAAGATTTCAAACATTGATTCTCGGGGTGTATGGGCCCTTATGGATTAGAATTTGGCACTTTCAAAGTTTGGTATAGTTTTTTCTGGACTCTGAGGTAGTTTCTAAGGCTTCTTGTCTGGATAAACCCAGAATACACGCCGCGTAGTTTTGACTACAATACATTTGTTCTTATATTCGGGAAGAAAAAGTTTTTCTTAAGTACACTTCGTGTAATTTATTTACGCACCGAGTTGTTTCTAACCATGTTATAGGCCTTGGGGGCAGAGACACGTGATAGGGAAAATCTAGTGGGAACACGCCGTTTACAGGTTGTTCATGCAGTGTAGTATAATCCTAGATACATGGATGTGTAGATAACAAAATGGGTCAGTGGAGTATCTTCTTATACACACCGTCGTATGTTTGAACACACCGTGTAGTCTGACCCATGTACTCGACCATGTCACTAACAACATGGGTCGGTGTTATCTTTTCTCATACATGTCGTGTCCGCTTAGAACACACCATGTAGTGTCAGCCGTGTGTCCAGCTGTGTAACTAGCCAAATGGTTTGGTTTGGACTTCTTAGTACATGCCTTGTCCGTCTAGAACATGCCATGTAGTGTGACCTGGGTACATAGGCCGTGTCACTAACATCATGGGCTAGGTGAAGCTTGTTGAGTACACGGCATGTCTACCTAGAACATTCTATGATGTTTTGTCTAAGGAGAGCCATGTGGCCTGACCATGTAGAAGGACTCAGGAAGTGGGAGAGGATTAAGGTACACACCATGTGTATTGAGAACATGTCGTGTGTTTGGCATGTTACATGACCAGTTTATGAAGAAGTACACGCTCATGTAAATGACTTAATGGAACACATCATGTAGTATTTATATATTTCGTATAGTCTTGTTCTATAAACCATGAATACTTTCCTTCTCATGCTCCTTTTTTAAACTCCATGTTTTCATTTCCTGATAATTTTTATCTAAGGGGTGCATTTGACCATGCAGAGTCATGGCACTGAGACATCCTCCGGTTGGACACCAATTAACATGTGGTGATCAAATGTAAGATATGGCTGATCCGGGACTTCCAACAGATCCTCCTGTCGAGCTAGTATTGGAAACAGATGTTATACATGACCAATGAGCTAATGCTCAGTTCAGGGAAGGATTCATGACAATGATGCAGACCTTCCAGGGAGATCCGCTCCCTTCCACATCTATGGAAGAATTGACGCGAGTTTCCAGCAGCTGTATCCTCCCATCTTATCTGGGGAAGGAGGACCTCAGGCTGCAGAGTCATGGAGATAAGCCATTCTGACAATATTTGAGCATATAGAAATGCCTCCAGAAATGATGGTGAATCTTTCAACTTATATGCTACGAGACTCCTCCAAGAGGTGGTGGGACGTGATCTCATAGGCGGTTCATCAGCAGGTTATGGATTGGGAGGAGTTCCAGCAGATCTTCTATAACTACTTCTATACAGGGACCCTGAGGGCTGACCGAGCCCGAGTGTTCATGAGTCTGGATCATGGTACTCTTTCTGTCATGGAGTATTCCACAAGCTTTATTGAGCATTAGTGATTTACACCCATCTCTGGGGGAGATGGTTTATTCATGGAATGGAAGCTCAAGGATGGTCTCTGGTATGACATTTGATCCCATGTGAACATCTTCCATTTGAATTCCATCACTTATATTGTCAACCAGGCGTTGATCAAGGAGTACAATCTAAGGTATTCGAGAGCTTTGAGCTAGGGATGCACAACATCTGGAGTTAGCATCCCTCTTAATGACAGTAGGAATTGATGCAGGGAGTCTTCTCACAATGATTCGAGGTGGTGAGACGCATCATCTGGTAGCTAGGTAGTATGCTACCAATGTGGGAAGAGTGTGCATACGAGGCTACAGTGCTAGAGAGACCATGTGGAGTGATGAGCATGCAACAAGATGGGTCACCTTCAGTTCTTCTGTCAAATATTCTCAAGAGATGTCGGTGACCGGGACGTTACAAAATTCTTCATACAATAGATGCTCCCCAGTTTCTCACCAGTATGGGAACTAGTGTTCTTCTAGCCATTCAGGCCGACGTGAAAGTCATGGTCATGGTGGTTAGTCGCCAGTTGTTCAGCGACAAGAGAGTGGTCCATCTCAGAGTGGCCAGGTAGGGTCACATGGATGTGGAGCTGGTCAAACCATTGTAGTAGAGCAGACCCATCCGGAGTAGGATCTCAGACCTTCTATAGTTCTAGGTACGATCCTAGTTACCTCAGACTTATCTTCAGCTCTTTTTGATATAGGGTTTCCTCGTATCTTTATCTTTTTTTATGTTGTGGAGATCCTTGGGCTCTGTATCTTTTATTTTGATAATATCATGACGCTTGACACTCCAGTGGGGACCAGAACAACTTTTGTATGTCAGTTCAAGGATTTACCTCTAGATTTTGATGGGTGTTACTTTTTATGGGATCTCTTTGTCCTATAGATGATTGGATATGATGTCATTCTTGGACTGGACTGGCTAGTTCCCTTCATGGCATTCGTTTACTGTTATCGCCGTAGGGTGATTTCATATCACCAGAGGGTGGATCTTTTATTAATAAGGGATTGTGGTATTTCTAGGCAAGTACAGCCAGTCCATAGCGTCATGGGTTAGGAGGAGTTACACCACAGATTGTTAGTCTGTATTTGTATAATAAGGGGAATTCACAGTTAGACATTCCTCCAGTGGTGTATCATTTCATGAATGTCTTTCTCAAGGAGTTTTTTAGGTTTGCCTATGGAGAGAGTGGTTCAATTTTATATTGAGCTTCTGCCAGGAGTAGCATCTGTGACCATTCCTTCTTATAGGATGGCTACACCCGAGTTGCAGGAGCTCAAGAAGCAGTTGGAGGAGTTGTAGGAAAAGGGTTTCATACAACCCTGTACTTCTCCTTGGGGTTTTCATGCCCTGTTAGAAAAAAAGGTAGACAGTACTCTTATTCATTGCATGGATTATCAGAAATTGCACCATTTGGTGGTCAAGAACTGATATCGCTTACTTAGGATTGATGGTCACATTGATTAGTTTTGAAGTGCTCAGGTGTTCTCAACGATTGACTTGAGGTCCTATTACCATCAATTGCACGTTAGACCATTTGATGTACCTCTCACAGCTTTCTAGTGTAGGTATGGTCAATACGAGTATATGGTTATGTCGTTCGGCCCCATGAATGCACCAGTAGTTTTCCTGGAAATGATGAACTGAGTCTTACATCCATACATGGATTCCTTCATGGTTGTTTTTGTGTAAAATATATTGGTGTACTCTCACACAAAACACGTCCATGACACACATATTGAGATCATTCTGAGTACACTAAGTGAGCATTAGTTATATGCTATGATATCAAAATCCCACTTTTGGATGGATCAGATTCACTTCATGGGTCATGTTATCTCAGAGAGAAGAGTATCAGTAGAACTTGGGAATGTGAGAGCAGTAGTTTCTTAGGAGAATCCCAAGAACTGCATTGAGGTTCAGAGTTTTCTAGGGCTGGCTGGATACTTCTTATGCTTCATTAGTGACTATTCATGCTTAGCAGCATCGCTGAAAGGTCTGACCATGAATGGTGCAATGTTCTTATGGTCAGATTCTAGTGAGTCATCCTTTAAGGATCTAAAAAGGAGGTTGACATCGGTAATGATACTATTATTTCGAGACCTGGGAAATAGTTATACCATTTACTTTGATAGATCAGGTATCAGAGTGGGAGCTATGCTTATGCAGGGAGATGGAGTTGTTGCGTATGGGTCTCGGTAGTTGGGGCCACACGAGAACAATTACTCAACACATGATCTGGAGTTGGAAGCTGTTGTTCATGCCTTATGCTATTGGAGACATTATCTTTTGGGTGAGAATTTTGTGGTTTTCACCAACCATAAAAGTCTCTATTTCATCCTCACTCAGCATGATCTGAATTTGAGATAGTGAAGGTAGGTTGCTTACCTTCAGTCCTTTGACATTGAGCATTCCTATACACAAGAAAAAGGAAATGCAGTGGCTGATGCATTGAGCCGGAGGACTCAGATACAGGCATTTCAAGAGGCCAGATGTGATTGGATGCTTCTGGCCTCCATCTCTGAGATGAACTTGGAGGTGCACGATAGACAATGGCAGACTTTTATATCTTCTATAGCTGTTACCTCTACACTTCTTCACCTAGATCGAATGAGGCAGCTATCAGATTCTGAGGGCCTAGTCCTATGGGATATTGTTTCAGGAGAGAACCCTATTCTCAGATGGACCGTAGGTGAGGATGAGATCTTGTGTTTTAAGGGAAGTGTATGGGTGCCAGAAGACATACATGAGGAGCTGATGTGGGACATTCATTCCTCTGTTTGGTCAGTTCATCCTGGTGCTATCAATATGTATCGAGACCTACACCATCATTATTGGTGGCCAGGTATGAGGTGGGATGTTTCTAGTTTCTCTATGAGTTTTTCTACCTATAAGCAAGTGAAGACGAAGCATCAGCGACCAGCAGGGCTTTTTCAACAGTTACCCATTCCCTGGTGGAAGTGGAATGACATCACGATGGATTTCATGATAGGATTCCAGAGGACTCTTTGAGGGAACGATGCAGTATAGGTTGTCTTCGAAAGACTTATGAAGGTATCTCACTTCATTCTAATCAAGGAAAACTTAAGTGTTGACGAGATGGGACAGTTGTACATCTGTCATATTATACGCCTGCATGGAGTTCCACACTCCATTATTTCAGATAGGGATGCACGTTTAACTTCTCGGGTCTGGAAGGGGCTACAGAAATCTTTGTGTACAATGGTGATTTTGAGTACATCATACCATCCCAAAATATATGGCCAGTCCGGCTATAATATTCAGGTTCTAGAGGACATGCTCCGAGCTTGTATTTGGAATTTTGGAGGTTCTTGAAAGAGACACATACCTCTTGTGGAGTTTCCTACAACAATATATTCCAGGAAACTATTAAAATCACACCTTATGAGGTTTTCTATTGTAGGACATGCTAATCACCCTCATGTTGGCTAGAGGCAGGAGAGGTAGTGTTAATTGGACCTAGTCTTGTTCAGGAGACAACGATGCAGATAGAGTTAATTCGGAAGAGGATGGTCGTAACACCCCATCACCACTAGGCTGGACCCAGTGCATTACTTGTGATATTGGCATGGTTAGAAGGAATGATAATCTCAAACGAACAATCAGTTTAGTAGTATTTAATAAACTAGAAATATATATGTAACTCAAATTACATTGGAAAAGGTTACAAAAAATAATACAAAATAAAAACTAACAACTGCATCCATAGGAACTCAATAAAAGGCCATCTCTTCATCACCTATTAAAGATATACAATGAAATGGGTGATCTCAAATGATCAGTAAGGGTTAAAATTAGAAGAATCATGAGTATAATATATATTGAATCATAGTCAATTTGACATAAACAACATGGAATAGTCAATAAATGAAAAAATAATGCGATTAATAAACTGAGAATTAATCTGCATCCACCGATTTTTTAAATATGGATAACCTCATGGATAATAATAATAATTGATAATGAATAAAGAGAATGCTTATTAATTGGACATCATGTATTTGGACCATGAAACCATAATACTATAAAAACTGTTTAGTTCTGTGGGTAGAAACCCATCTGATTTTTGGAAACAAACTCGAAGGGTTTGTCGCCAACTGATTTGCTTAATGTTTAACACCCCAAGCTTCCATGGTACTCTTTTTTTAATAATACAGTAGCGTGTGTTATACTCAACTTCGTGTTCCAACACACCCCACACACAATTTTATTATTTAATTCAAAGAACAGTTAAAAGAGATAAAATCAATGATTAATAACTAAGTCATTTTTAATATAGGGTTATGTATAAGATAATTTATATCATAAATATTCATTAGAAAGCTAAAAAGATTTACTATATAATGGTATTTTATTTATAATTTTTTGACAATATATAATTTAATTTATTTATGACACAATGGTGATTCAGTAATAACCTATGTAATGAAATATTAAAATAATTGATATTATAAATATCATAATAAATGTAATTTGATACTTTTTATAAATTAAAATAATTTTCTAGGTAAATATGACATATTATAATTGTTTATATAAATTTTTTAAAATTAATAATCCTGTTATAATATTAACAAAAACAAAATACCCAATAGTGTAAAAAATGACATAAAAGAGTTTTAAAAACAAATATTACATTATTAATTTTTATTATATTCCTAAAAAAATATGGTTAGTTCAAAGTACATAAATAATGATATTTGTATCATTAATGGACCTCTTAGGTCCTCTTGGAGTTATATAGTATGTTTATTAACTATATAATATAAAAATACAAAGATACTTGGTAAATGTCAAACTATTTAACTAAGAGTTAAATAAAAATGATAAAGTTAATATAGTGACCGAAACCAGCCTAAAATATATTTTATGTAAATATTTCGACCCATCCCCACCTTAACCTTTAAATAATAAACTTTGGAGCCATTATAAACTGAATATAAATTTATTATAAAATAATATTTATTGCTTTTCAAAAGGTTCCCCTCACCCCTCTTATAAAAGGGTACTCCCCATTATCACTAATTCACACCTTGAAAGCCTTTTTTCTTGGCCAAAACTAGCCCAAATATTCTATATACTTCCCTCACATAAACCTAGGGGGCTAATTTTGATCAGAAATCCAACTTACAGAGCCCCTTTGATCAAATTAAAATGAAGAACCGGAAGAAGAGGTAATGTTTTCACCACCCTCTTTCAAGTTCCTTTCTTCTTCAACTTCTTCTTTCTTTGGTATTTACATTATCAAATAATATATCCATTATATTTTATATATTGTGATGTCGTTATAAATATGGTACAACCATATTCAGTATTCTATCCATCCATTGAATGACATGTCACCATACATGCATACGTACGGCCTACCGTTTCCACATCGTGGTGTAATTGTTATTAAATACATTATTTTTTGGATGGGTATAATAATGATGTGAAATTCATTTAAATAATAATTATAACATGAAAATTATTCTATATATAGTATATAACATCCAATTATATATGATTTTAATATCAAAAGAATGATAGTATCGCTCGTTCGTATGTACGGACTACCGTCTCCCCGAATGTGATGAGATTCATTCCCCATCATATCCATACGATTATAATTCACTTTTTATGAATAAAAATAATGATTATGTACTTTATATCATTATGAATATTAATAAGACACAACCTATCCATAACAAACATGGATTATGTAACAAAAATTATAAAAGAAAATGAGTAAGTTAACACCCAAAATGATGATAATACTAAGATATTATTAACAATTCAATGTTAAAAGGTCATATATGATATCATATTAATGTATATTATTATTTTAAAATTAAATAAAAATTATTTCACTGTTATACAGGAGTCTAATCTACCCTCAAACAAGGAAAAATTACAATGTAAGAGGTTTCTTATCTCACTTTTAATTCTGTTATATTTCCATTGTTCAACACTTATTTATTGCATGTGGTGTGTGTACTGCCCATGTTTGTATTCATTGTATAATTTACATTAATTTATGTATATTTACATCATCATTTTATGATCCTTCTTTCATGGTTGTATGTTTCGTAAGTTACCAAATCAATATGGGAATTTGAAATTTCAATTTCCACACATTCGTCTTTACACATACTTCATTGATTATTTTACTCCAAGATTATATGTGGAATCTCTATTCCTTTAATTATGTCATAATTTCCACTCCAATTTCTGTGGATATACTTTTGATACACATAATCACTCCATTGATAAATTTTCAATTCATCGGTATGAACTTGATAAGAGTACTTTTTACTAAATATCCATTAGTGGAGTTAGACATCCAATTCATTGGTGTTATTTTTACAATAATTTGTGTTAATGTTCGTTGATTGTTTTACCCAAAATATCCAATAATATTGAGTGAATTTATATTTTTCACACATAATTATGTTGTTGATTTATCTTTAACCTAAGGATACAGCCTTTATGAATGATTTCATCTCAATTTACATTCCACTGAGACTCCTTTGTTGTTATACACCAAATAACTTTTATATGGTTTATATAATGTAGTTTGACAAAGTATATCATGAATAACGTTATTCTAATGATATTATAATGTTTTTATTACCTCAATTATTTATATTCAAGTGTCTCTTTTTTTAGGAACTCTAACTACAATATAATTTTATAATGTTTTAAAGATTTTTTATTCTAAATATTTATAATTAATGTCATTTTTTTAAAAATGGTTTTAATGATTTATTTATAGGGATATTAATGTTTTAAAATAAAAATTCCTTTAAAAAATTTCATAGTGTTATGGGATCCTTTGATTCAAAATTCTTTTTTTAAATGTCTTATTGACAAATAATGTGACTTTTAAATGTTTTCAAGAAAAGCGGGATATTTATCTCAAATAGTTTTGATGATTATTTTCATCTATGTCATTATACATCATTATTCTTGATTGAGATTAATCTGTTACAATACAATCTTCCATACTATGTTGAATGAGTTATGTTTGACTGTGGATTTTTTATTTTTATACCATTCATTGTTTGTGGATAATGTATTGACATTTCATATGCTATATTCAATACGAATGTTTATATTATGTTTCAAAATTTTCATATGAGGAATGCGGTGTACTTAGTATGTGATGGGTGGAGCCCTCTATAGCTCCTCGATTCATTGGTAGGTATAATGAGACAATATAGTGTCTTTGCACAAGGCCATGACAAAATCTTATTTTTAGTCTGGGCACGATGCCATGACAATATGGTTATGATTGTCTGGCATTATGCATTCCATCATTATGAATGTTTTTATTGATATTTCATGTGATTATTCGACTAGTAGAATATCCATGTGAATAATTAAATGGTATTATTTCAATTTATATTTTCAACATTATGTTTAGGTTAAAGATTAAAATTCGTTTGTTTTAGTTATACATTGCCTTAAATGTTTATTTTTATTTATGAATGTTTCTGCTATATTGTTAATCCTTACTGGGTATTTGAGCTCACCCATTTCTATGTTTTATTTTTCCCAGGATGTGAAGTAGTATTTTATGAAAGACCTGTAGGGATATTATGAGGGGACATGAGTGTGGACTATGGAGACTATGTTGTTGTAGTTTTCATTTTATGATGTAATGTAAACATTATGAATGTATCTAGTGATTTCAATGCTACTAAACTAATCGGTCATTCGAGACTTGATCTTTTATGATAATGCCAAAGTTATGTAATAATTCACTGGATCTGGGTAACTGGGTTCAGGGCGTTATAGTTGGTATTAGATAAAGTTTAGTACAAACCCTGGAAACTAGATTTGGATAATGTCTGATTAGAGCACATAGCCCTAAGAAAGACGTTAAGGATTAGTATAGAAGAACATCCTAGAATATTGGTATTGTATAGACTTTGTGATTTTTCCAAGAAGTACATCCATGTCTGGATATGAGTAAGAAGAGGTGGCTCTGGCACAGATGTACCTAGGGGTAAAACCCAAAAACACATCTTTGAGATAGACTCGAATGGGATGTGGTGCACGACAATGGGCCTTGCTGCACTCTTGGTTACGACACTCCCAAGGGATATGCTTATGATAATTTAAATTTTATTAACAAACCAATTTCATGTATTTTAATATAAGATGAGAATAAATGACCATGGACAATCCTAAGGTGTTTCAAATTGAGAATATGGTGTCATGATATTCTTTAAATGATTTTATGACTACTGTTACTCACACAATTCTTTCTAGTTCTTGTCAATGGATGGAGTCCAAGGAAGTCATAGTAACATTGAGAATGATTTACAGGGATGGAACGGTGGTGGAAATGAGAAACAATATGGAATGTTGAAGGGTGTAAAATATATAATGATTATACCAAATCAGTTTCCCAAAAATTTGATAAACATCATCTATATTAACCAACTCTTGGACACAACAAAGAAGAGAAATGTGATGAATGATAAGATATCCAGTAGTGGAGACGATGGAGAAAAGAATCCTAAATTCCCATACTTTAGGAAAAATGGAAGGAGACTTCCAGAAATGTGACTTAATAGAATAGAGAAATTCTTTAATTGCAGGAAAGAAGGACATAATGTGAAGAATTTTTTAGGAAAAATGAAAAGTACTATGGAAGGAAATAATAATGGTCCCAAAATTCTATTTATAGTCAATTGTTGTAAATGTAGGGGACCTAGCCATTACCCAAGTAAATGCCCTATTCTATAGGATATTTTCTTTCTTAAGGAAGAAGCTATGTGGAAATAAATGGTTGGAGAAATGTTTAAAAGTATTTGTGCTCTTTGTTGATGGGATTACTTTGGTATAATTTTCTCTTGTATTTGTAACCCCACCGTTATCCATGTGAGAATGATATTTGAGAAATTCATATCTTTTACCATGTAGATATAGTTATAAATAACCATTTGGTTTTATTAAATCATTGGTTTTGAGGAAATTACAAGTTGTTATATTTTGGGATGAAAATTCGAGGTATGAGATAACATGTTTTGATAATATTATGTTATGTTTATTTTGGGGAATTTATCTAATTTTGGTAATGTTATAAAATATTGTTTTTGAAAAAGGACAACACGCAGACCGTGTGAAAACCCGTCGCGTCGGACAAAGCTGTGGGAATCGAACCCACAACCAAAGTGCGATTGGGATTTATTTCCTACCACTGGAATAAGTGAAGTCCATGGTTAGTGTGACTAATTGTTTTTAGTTAAATGATTTTTTTGACCAATAATAAGTTGATTTGGGTTCCTATGTCTTATCAAATTTATACCCATAGTATAAGAAAATGATTTGGTGATTAAGTGATAAATGTTATTTTGGAATATGTTTGTTTTTTGGGAACACTATATTCCCAATGAAACTAGAATACTATGGGATTTCATTTGAGGGGATATGGTGAAATTTGATCTACGTTTTTATTGTTGATATATAGTGATTTGGGTTATTTATGGAAATTATTAACCTAAAATGGAGATTATATGATTAGGTTAATTACTTTTATGTATGTGACTTTAAGAGTAGTTGATGTCATTTGGAGATAAAATTTAATGTGGAAGACGACATAACCAAATTCTTATAAGTTTTGGGTTACAATATTCGTGTGTATTAAGATGAAGGATTTTCAGGACAATTGTTTATTGAATGGTATTTATTAAACATTGGGGTACTTTTGGTTTAATTTTAGAAATTGAGATTAGTGTTTGTTTCTCTAAAGGAATATCCTTTTGTGGGATCATAAGATCTTGTACTAACTGTTTGTTTTCGGTTAATCTCTAAAGACAAGTTAAATATATAGTTTATCCTTCATGTATCATGTGATTATATATAAGTATATTCTATCTCTTCTAGTGTGACCAAGTCTTATTGAATACTCATCATTTTTTAAAATGAGTTAGTGGTGGAAATTTAATAAAGAATGAAACTATAATTAAAGAGTAAATATATCTCTTTATTTTCATAGTCAATCTAGTAAACTAATTCCTCATATTTATGTAATTTAACTTAAAAAAATGTTTTCTGTATACTTTTCCTACTAGGAAACTAATAATTGTTTGTCCCATCACAAGTTTGTGGCTTTCTTATTGTAAATTTTCTCCTGATCATGTTTTCTATCCCTTTACATAAGAACATGACACGCTGTTTATCTTCTATATCTATGTTTTCCTACATGGAATCCTAGTATGAGTTATCTTGGGTGACCTTTGTGCTTCTCTTTATTTCTTTTAAGGTGATAGTTTTATTTACTCTTTTTTGAGGTGGGAATTTCCATTATATTCCCAACCCCAATTATAAAAATTTCGAGGGAAAAATTATATGAAGCGGGGAGAATGTAACACCCCAATCTTCCACGGTACGCTCTCTTTGAATAATACAGTAGCATCTGTTGTACTCAACTTCGAGTTCCAACACACTCCACACCCAATCAAACTAGACTTATGAATAGTAATACCCACTTTTTTAAATTTTATAAATTTTATCATTCAAAATGGACTATATTTTTGGATTCAGAATATCGAAATTATCTTAGGGTGAATTTTTGGTATTTTCTGAAAATATTCAATTTTTTATGAATAGTTAAAAAATATTGAGTTATAATTTAAAACCGACTTTTTATTTAAATAATAATTATTTTTAAATTTAATTAAGTTAAAAAAAAGATACATAATACATATATATGTTCAATGTAATTCATTTGATTTAGTTTAGAATAATTTTAGATATATAAAAATATTTTTTAACTTTTCACTGTCTTTTACCCATCTCTTAGGAGAATTTGGAAATTCATATAAAACATAATTTTACTTCTTCTATAAGTATAATTTCAAAAATACAAGGGACACAGTTTATATGAAGTAGTAAAATTTTTTACAATGTGATTAAAATAATTTTCTGTGAATAGTAACTTTTTACTTTTATTTACCACGGTTAAAAGTAAATATTGTAATTAAAGGTAAAAATGATATTAATATTACCCTAACACATGTCCTAATTATATTTAACAAGTGTATATAGACCAAAAGCATCCTTAGGAATAATATATTATCATTTAGGTCCTGTTGGATAAGATTAGGACATTTATTATTATTTAAATCAAAGAAGAGTTAAAAGAGATAAAATCAATGTTTAATAAATAAAACATTTTTAATATAGGGTTATACATAAGATAAATAATATTATAAATATTCATTAGAAACATAAACGATTTCCTACATTATAGTAATTTATGTATAATTTTTAGAAAATAAATAATTTTATTTATTTATGACACAATGGTGATGCAGTAATTTCTGAATTAATGAAATATTAAAATAATTGATATTATAAATATCAAAATAAATGTAATTTGACACTTTTTAGGAATGAAACAAATTTTATAGGATAATATGACATATTATTATTGGGTATATAAATTGTTTTTGAAGTTATAATGCTGTTATAAAATTATCAAAAACAAAATACCCAATAGTGTCAAAATTGACATAAAAGAGTTTTTAAAACATATATTATATTATTAATTAATATTATATTCCTAAAAATATGAGGTTCGGTCAAAGGACTTATATAATGATCTTTGTATCATTAATGGACCACTTGGGGGTCTCTTTGATGTATATAGTGTGTTTATTAACTATATAATATAAAAATACAAAGATACTCAGTAAATGTCAAACTATTTAACTAAGAGTTAAATATAATGATAAGGTTAATATAGTGACCCAAACCTGTCTAAAATAAATTAGTTGAAAGGATTGAGACCCATACCCACCTTATCCTTTAAATAATTCACTTAGGATCCATTATAAATCGAATATTATTTTATTATAAAATAAAATTTCTGGCATTTCCAAAGGTGCCCCTCACCCCTCTTATAAAAGGGTACTCCCCTTCTCACTAATTCACACATTCAAAGCCTTTTTTATCATCCAAACCCTGCCAAAATATACTCTAAACTTCCCTCACATCAACCTAGAGTCTTTATTTCGATCATAAATCCTACTTAAGGTGCCCTTTTTATCAAATCAAAAGGAAGAACTCGAAGAAGAGGTAATTTTTAAACCACCCTATTTCATGTTCCTTTCATCCTAAACTTCTTCTTTCATTGTTATTAGCATTATAAAATAATAAATCCAGTATCTTTTATATACTGTGATGTAATTATAAATATGGTACAACCATATTCAGTATTCTATCCATGCTTTGAATGACATGTCACTATACGTTCATACATACGGCCTACCGTCTCCACGTCATGGTGTAATTGTTATTCAATACATTATTATATGGATTTGTATAATAATGATGTGTAATATATTTAAATATTAATTATAACATGATAATTATTCTGTATATATGATATAAAATCCAATTATATATGATTTTAATATCTAAATAATGATATTATCGCTCGTGCGTACATACAGAATACCACCTCCACGAACACGACGAGATTCATTCCCCATAATATCCTTACATGTATAATTCTCATTTTATGATTAAAATTAATGGTGAAGTAATTTATATCATTCTACATATGAATAAGATACAACCAATCCATAAGAAACACGACTTATGTAACAAATCATATAAAAGAAAACAAGTAAGTATACATCCGAAACGATGATAATACTAAGATATTATTAACAATGCAATGTTAAAAGATCATATATGATATCATAATAATGTATATGATTCTTTTATAAATAAATAACATGTATTTAATCATTATAAAGGAGTCCAACCTACCCTCAACCAAGGAAAAGGTACAAAGTAAGGGGTTTCTTATCTCACTTTTAATTCTGTGAGATTTCAATTGTTCACCACATATTTATTGCATATGGTATGTGTAATGCCCATGTATGTATTCATTGTGTAATATAATTTAATTTATTTATATTTAAATCATAATTGTATGATCTTTCTTTCAGGGCTTTATGTTTCCTACGTTACCAAATCAATATGGGAATTTGAAATTTCAATTTCCACACATTCGCCTTTATGGATACTTCATAGATTATTTTACTCCCTGATTATGTGTTGAATCAATATTCATTTCACTATGTCAAAATTTACACTCCTCTTTCTGTGGATTTACTTTTGATACACATAATCATTCCACTGATAAATTCTCAAGTCATCTGTATGAACTTGATAAGAGTACATTTTACTCCATATCTGTTTGTTGAGTTAAACATCCAATTCATTGGTGTTGTTTTTACAAAAATATGTGTGAATGTTATTTGATTGTTTTACACTGAATATACAATATTATGGACTGTATTTATATTTTTCACACATAGTTATGTCTTTGATTTATATTGAACATAAGGATACATCCTTTATCAGAGAATTCACCTCAATATACATTCCATTGAGACTCATTTGTTGTTATACACCAATTCACTTTTATATGGTGTATATAATGTACTTTGACATAGTATATGATGAATCCCTTTATTCTCAAAATATTATAATGATTTTATTACCTCAAGTATTTGTATTCAAGTGTCTCTCTTTTTGATAGAACTCTAACTAAAATATTATATTAAAATGTTTTAAAGGATTATTATTATAAATCATTGTCATTAATGTCCATGTTTTAAAAATGGATTTAAGGATTTATTTATACGGAAATTAATATTTTCAAATCAAAATTCCTTTTAAAATTTTCAATGTGGTATCGGACACTTTTATTAAAATATCTATTTTTAAATGGATTCTTGACAAATAGTGTGACTTTTAAATGTGTTCATGAAAAAGGGGATATTTATATCAAATAGTTTTGATGATTCTTTTATTATATGTCAATATCATTCATTATTATTGATTTAGGTTAATCTGTTACAATAAAATCTTCCATATTGTATTGAATGAGTTATGTTTGACTGTGGATGTGTTATTTTTATAACATTCATGGTTTTTGGAAAATTTATTGACACTTCATATACTAGTTTCAATACGAATGTTTATGTTATGTTTCAAATTTTTCATATGATGAATGAATTGGACTTAGTAAGTGACGCGTGGAGCTTGCTATAGCTCCTCGATGCATCGGTAGGTCTCATGAGACAAACTAGTGTCTTGGAACAAGGGCTTGACAAAATCTTATTTGTATTCTTGGCATGGGGCCTTGAATATGTGGTTATGATAGGCTAGCATTATTCATTCCATCATTATGAAAGTGGTTATTAAAATTGCATGTGATTATTCGACTAGTAAAATATCCATGTGAAGAAGTAAATGGCATTATTTCATTTATCATTGCCATATTATGCTGAAATTCAAATTTAAAAGGCTTTTATTTTAGTTATATATTGCTATAAATGATTATATTTATTTATGAATTTTTCCTCTATATTTTTATCCTTACTGGGCATCTGAGCTCACACCTTTCTATGTTTTATTTTTCCCATGATGTGAAGATGTATTTTATGAATGAACTACAGGGATAGTATGAGGGGATATGAGTGTGGACTATGGAGACTATGTTGTTGTAGTTTTAGTTTTATGATATAATGTAAAAATTGTGAAAGTGTATAGTGATTCAAAGGCTAATAAACTAATCGGTAATTTGAGACTTTATATTTTGTGATCCTACCAATGTTATGTAATAATGCACTGACTCTTTGTAACTGGGGTCGGGGCATTACATCATGAGACATGCTGATGCCTCGAGGGGCTGTAGCGGGCCCCACTCGCCACTAATAGTCCAACGTATTCTTTATACATTGATTTAATAATATAGAAATATGCCTTTTAAATGTATGAATAGAGTATAGAATATAGACTCATCAATAACATACCAAATATACAATGTATGTTAAAGGTATAAGGTTTAGACAATAAACATATACATGAAATGATATTATGGATATTTAATAGAAATATAATTTCAAATGTAAAGTTATCTTATATGGGCAGTAGGTACACCACATAAGGATTATTAGGTGTACAATACAAAGTTAGCCACAACAATGGGGATATTCTTGATCAAGAGTGAGAGAGAGAATCCCTTACCTTAGGCTTGAAGGTGTTATTGACTTGTTATTAAAGACCTGAATAAAGAAATTAAGATTATTAATTCATAAGTCCAGAACCTATTTTATGTGTAATTGATATCTGATAACCTTATTAAGTTCAGTAATGGCCATTTTGTTGGATTTAAGAGATTCAATTTTATTCTTTTGGAAGCATTTTCTTACCTGGTTTCATGCTTTGTTTACTTATATGAATGGTGGTTTGTTGGGAATATGGTTAATCATCCATAATTTTTAATAAAATAACTAGAAAGAGATATAAACTATCTTATAGTGATTATGGTTATATACCATGAGGAAGACACATTCGATGAGTTAAAAATAAACTCTTGAATTTGGCTTGGCAGTTTTGTGCCCAATAAACTTGTTTTTTATTATTATTCCATAATATGAACAAGTAAAGATTCTAGAACATTAATCTAGATAAAAAATATATGGGATGCATTGGTTCAACCATATAATTTTTCTCATGACCAGACTTGAAATAATTAATGGAAATTGAAATTACATTGTCCATGATGTCGGTAATTCGACACATCACGGACAATGTTTTTTTTCTTAAATAAGTGGGAGTGGAGAATAATAATGATGTGGAATATTCCATAAACATGAGAACATCCAGAATATACATGATTCTGGAGCTTCCATGCCTCTTGTTTAAGGGGAGGTGAGGAAAGAAGGAGAAAATAAAGGAATCCTAAAATGAAAGAAATCCTAACAAATTTCTCATGAAAATTCAGCATCCTAAAGTCGTCTTGTAAAATTTCATAAAAATACATTGATGAGAGGAATGGAATACCTCATCATTCATACATAACATGTAAATTAAGGGGAATATATAATGAAATATCCCAACACAAACAAATGGGAATGGAAGAGAATAACATAAAATTCAAGAAAAGAATGAAATAAAAGAAGATGTTTACCTCTTGGTCTCTTCTCCTTGAGATCCTTCATAAGGGTTTTTGGTTTTGGTCTATTGATGACACCAACAGCTCTAGGACATGGGGAAGAGACATGGGAGGATTATTTGGCAGAACATTGAGGAGATTAAAGGCATAGAGAAGTGAAGAGAAGAGGTAGTGGTGGGGGGGTTCATAGTGGAGGAGTTGGGTAAATTTGGAATATTTAATTTCATTATTTTATTATTTCCAACAAGACAACCAATAGAATTGATTCTTGAGACCCCTAATATTAATAAGATAATGAGTTCGAACCAAGTGTCCTTACATCAATTATGATTTCATAAACTGTGTATTTAAATGATAATTTTATATACGGTAATTTATTGTATTTCACTATTCATCAAAAATTATAGAATTCCAGAAAAATACCAAAAATTATCCTCTACCATTTTTAAACTTGTAGAATTAAAACGTGAACTCCATATTTAAAAAAAATTTAATTTTATTAATTTAAATTTTTTTTTAAAAATGTCATTGTTAATTTTAAAAATAACAATCTTAAAGGTATAATTATTTTTATGTGATGTTGAAAAATTAATTAAGATCGGATTATCTTATTACCTTTAGAAAATAAATTAAAATCATTTGTTTACTATTCATAAGGGTCATATTTCTATTCACATTACTATTCATTAGGGTATGTTACTATTCACCAAAAATCAAGTTTGTTCTATCAGACTCCAAATGACTTTCTGAACACAACTCTAGATGACAAATTTTTGAAATTCTAAACATAGTAGTGGAAAATTTGTATTTAATGGAAAGGTTTTGACTATCTTCTAAATAACCTAGTGTTGTTTCAATTGAACATAGAGAAGAATAGAATGTATTTAAGAGAGACATACCAAAAAATATTTTGGGGTGATACATTATTCACTCCTTCAGAAATTATGTCCTTGAAATTTTTTGTATAAATCCCACCATAAAGATGTGGGTAGTTATTCTTCATAACATCCTCAGGTTCCCATGTTGCTTCCTCTATTTTTTGGTTTCTCCAAAGAACCATTACTAGACGAGTTGTGCGATTTCTCAATACATGCTCCCTTCTGTCAAGAATATCGATAGGATTTTCCCAATATGAAAAATCAGGCTCCAATTCAATTTCTTCATATGTGAGTACATGTATTGGTTATGGCATGTATTTCTTTAACAATGGAACGTGGAAAACATTATGAACTCTTGAGTGATTTGGAAGCATCGCTAAATGGTATGATACAGCTCAGATTTATTCCGTAATTTCAAATGGTCCGATGTACATGGGGCCCAATTTCCCATTCTTACCAAACCTTAAGACAACCTTCCATGGAGATAATTTCAGAAATACATGATCTCCGACTTGGAACTCCAAATCCTTTCTTCGGTTGTTAGCAATACTCTTCAGCCTACATTGGGATTCTTTAATATGGGCATGTATTTTCATCACCTTTTCCATGGTCTCTTCAATATGTTCTAGTCCTATAAGTTTCCTCTCACCAACATCATCTCGACAAGTTAGAGTTCGACATTTCATTCCATATAATGCTTCATATGGAGCCATTTGAATTCTAGAATGGAAACATTTGATGTAGTAACATTTTACCGGAGGTATATATTGATCCCACACACCATGGAAGTCGAGAGAGCATGACCTAAACATATCTTCTAATGTTTGAATAGTCCTTTCAGACTGTCAATCAGTTTGGGGGTGATATATAGTACTCATACGAAGCTCAGTATTCAATGTCATCTGGAGACTTTTCCAGAATTTTGAAGTAAACCGGGGATCTTGATTGGATACAATTAGTAGAGATCCACTATGAAATCATCAGCATCATTAATATATAGTCTTTCCAGAAGCTAAAGTGGTAAATCATATCTTATAGGATGGAAATGTGATGATTTTGTGAGATGATCAACAATTAACTATACTTCATCATTTCTTCTAGGTGTCCTCAGAAGTTCAGTGAAAAAATCAATCATAATGTTCTCCCACATCCACATCAAAATAGGTATAGGTTGCATCACTCCATTGAGATGTTCTCTCTCTTCCTTCACATGTTGACAATCCAAACACCTTGACTCGTAGTCAGCAATTTCCCAAATCGTATTATCCCACAAAAAATATTCCTTCATATCTATGTAAATCTTGGTGTTACCCATGTGTATAGAGAAATTTCAACTATGAGCATCATCTAATAGTTCCATTTTAAGCTTGGGTACCAATGGAACACATAATCTCTTCCCCAACTTCATAACTCTTTCTTCATACATGAAGTCATCCAATCTCCAATCCTTGATAGCATTTCACTACTAGAAAAACAGGTATTTGCGACGGGCTTTTTGCGACGGGATCCCGTCGCAAATAGCCCGTTGCTGAAAACGCCGTCGCAACTACACTTATTTGCGACGAGCCCGTCGCTAAAGACTTTTTTTGCGACGGGCATTCTCTCCGTCGCAAATAGTATTCCATATTTTTGTAAAAAACTTTTAAAACAGTTTTTGCGACGGGACCCGTCGCAAATACCTTTTGCGACGGGTCCCGTCACAAATAGCTTTTGCGACGGTTCCGTCGCAAAAACTCTTTTTTTTAAAAAAAAATATTAATAATACTAGTATTTGCGACGGGAGTCGGGACCCGTCGCAAATACTATTTACAGTATTTGCGACGGGTCCCGTCGCAAATACTTTTAAAAAAAAAATAAAAAACTATTAATAATACTAGTATTTGCGACGGGCATAGTATCCCGTCGCAAATACTATAAAAAAAATAAAAAAAATAAATTATTAATAAATTATTTTAATTAATATAGTAATAGAATTATAATTTACAAATGAAAATAATAAATTATTTTAATTACTATAATAATAGTAGAATTATAATTCAAAAATAAAAATAATAGAATATTAATAAATAATTTAATTAATATAATAATATTACAATTATAATTCGTAAATAAAAAAAATATTAATAAGTTATTTTAATTAATATAAAAATAATAGAATTATTATACATTCAAATATTAAAATAATTCAAGTATTACAAAAAAAATAATTAAATTATAATATTATAAAATTTTAATATATATATATAATATTAATATATATATATAATATTAATATATATATATAATTTTAATATATATATAAAATTTAATATTGTAAAATATAAATAATATTATTATTCATATTAATATTGTTATTTAAAAATATAATATTATTAATATTTTATAATGAGACAGAAACTACGAATAGGAAAAAAAAATATTTTGATTTCACAAATTTTATAACAGAAATACAAACTCTAATCTGAAGGAGGGGGGGAGGTGGGGGGAGGTGGGGGATCTGCAGATGGTGGTGGAGGAAACTCCATCCCTAAAGCATGAGTGAGTCGGCGTATGTACTCCATCTGCTCCTGATGCTGCTGCTGCCACCGACTCGTCTGCTCCTCGTACAGCTGCTGCTGGCGTCGACGCTCCTCCTCATGCGGCTGACGCATCTGCTCCTGCTCCTGTCGGAGACTCTCTATCTGTGTAGTCTGAGATCGCAACTGATCCTCATACTGTGTAGAAGAAGATGCACGAGCTCCTCTCAAGCTGGACGCCGACATCGCAGCACTGCCATAATAATCTCCGGGAGTCAGTCGAGAGCCGATACCAACTACCCGGCCCTTCTCGAAGGCATACTGGGTGGCCTGCATCCATGCCGCCTAATCAAACTGACGGGCAGTGGTCTGATCTGATGACTCGGCCTGACTCTCAGGCCGGGCCTGTGCCGCTGCGGCCACTTATGACTCTTATAGTTGCAATTTAAAATTAAAATTGTGAATATATTATATGCAGTTAATTTTTAAACTTGAAAAAAAATAATACTGACCACGATGTGATGCTGACGATCACCTCTGAGCTCCCCAGTAGCAGGATCACTGTACATCCTCCGATATACGTCGTACTCTGTAATATCGGGGTGCTCGACAGCCTATAAGAATAAAAAATAAATTGTTAATATTTATAGTTATATAAAATATTTATAAATAATGTACGTACCAGATGCTGTCTATGAGTACTGAAAGAACGACTCCCAGCTCGATGAGTCACCTCCTGTCTCCCCCGATTCTGCCTCCCCACCGATGATCTCCTTTGAAAGGCACCACTCAACCAGTGCGCACATAATCCATCCCATACATGGGATGAAATATACTCTGGTCGGTGTGCTCTACATGACTTCTCAAAATCTGACACTCCTGCTTTCTTCATCGCAACTTTTCTTAAATTGTGCAAAAACTAACGAAGACGATCACGCATGGCCACCTCCCATGCCTCGTGGATGGCGTCATGCATGGTATCCTCGATCGGATACCATAAACCCTACAAAATAAATCAAAATATCAAGTTAGAAATGAAATAATTTTCAAAATAGAAATTATTTATTTACGTACGTACCAACCAATGGCCGAACATGGCCTGCTGCACATCAATGGGAATCTGCTCCCATGTGGTCCACAGCTGAGAGAAATAGTTGTGCAAAATAGCGCTGCCCTGTCCGACTGCTATATGCAGAAAACTGAAAAAATAAAAAACATTTATTATGTGAATAGATTAATGAAATCTTAGTCAAATCCACAGGTTATCACACAGGTTATCACACCTCCGGGTGCGCGGATCAAACCCAAGACGTGGACGTCGCTCGGGGACGGGGTCAGGAATCATCAATCGTGCAAGACCGCGCCCCCTCCGCGTACTCCCTGGAGCGCCTGCAGGCTGAGGGTCATCTGCCAGCAACTCATCCGCATCGAAAGGTAGGTCAGCCTCCGCCAACTCACGAAATGTGGCCTCGTCCATCTGAAACAGAAAATGATAATGTTAGCAAATAATTGATAATTACTATTATATATACATATATACATATTATAATTGTATATAAATACCATGGAATTCTATAAGTGTTCATCTTCATCATCATCTTCATATATGTCAATGTCATCTTCATATTCCTCCTCAACATAATCGATATCCATTCGAGTTGCAGTTGCTTCATCTCTTACCATTTCAAATTCATGTGTGACATCATTAACATCATCGTCATCACCGACTCCTAAATGTGGGGTGTCTTCATCGATACTCATGTCTCTTTGTAAAAAAGATTGATTTTGAGTACTCTCTTGAAAAACTTCAATTCTTTGCACATCAGTGAAAGCACTTTCACTTTGACTAAACTGATTGTCTTGAATTTTGATTTTTATTACACTCCACCAATCAGTCAAGTCTCTTGATGTTGCACAGTAATTTTCATAATAAACTTGATATGCCTGTTGAGCCAATAAGAATGGTTCATTTACTGTGAGAACACTTTTACATTTAATATCGATGATTCCATGAGTCGGATGAACAAGCACGCCTCTCTCTGTATCCAACCACTGACATTTGAACATGGTTATGTAATGTTGTCCAAGATAACAGAGTTCAATGATTTCATCAAGTATGCCATAAAAGTCAACTTCATTTTCTCGATGATGAGATCCTCTCAAGCTAACTCCACTGTTCATTGTTTTTTTCGATTCCCCATATGCATGTGTGTGGAATCGAAATCCATTCACCACATATGCATTATAAGTTTTAACAAGTTTGGAAGGTGGGTTACTCAATACACACAGCCGTTTGTCAATTTTATCAGCATGTCAAGACACCTAAAGATTTGTGAAATAATTATCAATATAGTAAACTATACATTGAATGAGTTGCTAAAAGATAAAGAATATTTGTTACAAGTTTTTGAAACCACTGAGAGAAATTTTTCAGTCGACGTTCTTCGAGAGCAGCTGCTGTAATTTGTGGAATTTGTTTCTTGATATGATTATCATACAACCTATAAAAACCAAAGTTATTTACTGTAACATAAATGATAGAATAAGTGATATAAACACTTACAGTACAACTGATGTCATCTCTTCACAGTTGAGCAGAACATACGTATGAGCTCTATGATGTTCATCATCTGAAAGCCAGCGTTCAGAAACTCCACCAAAACCAAGCTCTGACTGGTTGAAAACAGATAATTGATTGTCGATTTCATCAATATTCCTCTCATTCCGTCCCATTCGGTTGTGTTTTGAAGGATACTCAGATTCAAAATAATGGAAGCAGAAAAAAGATATTTCCTCTTGCAAATAAGCTTCTGCAATAGATCCTTCAACAGATGCTTTGTTGCGTACTTTTCTTTTCAATTTTTGCATGCATCTTTCAAATGGGTACATCCATCGAAACTGTACCGGACCTCCACATTTGGCTTCATTTGGCAAATGTAACATCAAATGTTCCATTGAGTCGAAGAAAGACGGCGGAAATATTTTTTCAAGTTTACATATAATTATAACAACATCTTTTTCAAGTTTTCCTAGAGCATCATAATCTGCCGTAGCCGCGCAAATATCCCGAAAAAAATGAGACATGTCTGTTATGGAATCCCAAATCACAGAATTCAACAGTCCTCTTAATCCAATGGGTAGAAGTCTCCCCATTATAACATGACAATCATGACTTTTTAATCCAGTAATATGACCATTCTTTACACATCTACCCAAATTGGAAGCACAGCCATCTGGAAGTCTCAAATCTGCAATCCACTGACAAAATAATAAACGGTTTTCTTTAGACAGTGTATAAGATGCTTTTGGTTTCAGTAACCTTTCTGTTCTGACATTCTCAAATAGTTCCAATTCTGGACGCCTGCAAATTTGGGCAAGATCTAAACGTGCATTTACATTGTCTCTGCTCTTTCATGGCGTATCCAAAACTGTATGAAACAAATTATCAAAACAGTTCTTCTCAATATGCATGACATCTAACATGTGTCGGACCAACAAATCAGACCAATATGGCAAATCCCAAAATATTCTACGTTTAATCCAATTGTGTTCTTTCCCAAAACCAGAAATTTTCTGTTGGTTTATTGTGGGACCAAAAGTGATGGGAGGTAATGAAAATACAACCGATTTTAACTCCGAACCTGATAGCATTTTTGGAGGTCCATCCCTTTCAGCTGTTCCTTTTCTGAAATGAGATCTATTTCTGCGAAAAGGATGATCAGCTGGAAGAAATCAGCGATGACAGTCAAAATAACACGGTTTCTTTCCATGAATGAGCATAAATGCTTTGTTCTCTCCCATACAGTAAGGAAATGATTTCTGACCATGTGTACTCCAGCCAGATAACATCCCATAAGCCGGGAAGTCACTTATTGTCCACATCAATGCTGCTCTCAGTATGAAATTCTGTTTCGTTGCAACATCATATGTACTGACACCAGTACTCCACAATAAATTTAATTCATCAATCAATGGCTTCAAATAAACATCAATATTTTTCTTCGGATGTCCTCGAATTAGTAAAGTCAAAAGGATATATGGCTCCTTCATCAACATCCGTGGAGGTAAATTATACGGAGTTAAAAAAGCAGGCCAACATGAATATTGACTACCATAAGATCCAAACGGGCAGAAACCATCAGTGGAAAGGCCCAGTCGAACATTTCTAGCTTCTAAAGCAAATTATGGATGCACTCTATCAAAATGTTTCCATGAATCACCATCGGCTGGATGATTGAATCTTTTATCGGTTGAACTATTCTCTTTATGCCATGGCATCATTGTCAGTGTATTCTTAGACATGAATAAACGCTGAAGTCTGGATGTAAGCGGAAAATATCTCAACTGTTTTACAGGAATCAAACCAGACTTCCCGTGTTGTCCTTCTTTATATCACAGTTGCCCACATGTGGGACAACTATCCAATGACTCATTTTCCCCTGAATATAAAATGCAGTCATTTGAACATGCATGAATCTTCTGACAAGTAAGTCCCAAATTTCGAACCAACCTCTTACTTTCATAGTAATTTGCAGGTAAAACATTTCCTTCAGGTAACAGTGTTTTCAGCAAAGAAAATATCTGGTCAAAGCAGGTGTTTGACATTCCGTTATCTGATTTGATAGCCATAAATTTTGCAACTGCTTCTAATTTTCTCATCTTGCAGCCAGGATATAATGCATCCTCAGCAGACTTCAACAACTCATAAAATTCAGACGGTCCCAACTCAGGATTTGAAGCTATATCAGCCGGAGTTTCTGTATGTTGAACAGATGAACCTGCAACATCATGTACTAAATCTTGAAACTGGGATGGATCCAGAATCAAGTTGGTATCACCTGCTCTGGAACTGCGTTCACCGTGTTGATACCAAAAAACATAATCTTCTTGAAAACCAAAACGCAAGAGATGTTCCCCCACTTTTTCAAACGTGTCAAACGTTCTCAATGCACATTTTCTGAAAGGGCATTTTATTTTTCCTTCTGAAACAAATTCTGAATTTGATTCCGCAAATGATAAAAAAGTCTCCACACCCTCAACATATACTGGATTTACACCAGAACCGTTTGGATTTCTACGTTGATTTATCCATATGTGGTCACCTAATAATGATTGTTGACGACCTCGTTGTTCCATATTTCTCTATAAAATATAAAAGCATTACTGGTTTTGAATAATTTGTTAGAAAAAACACTCAAGTAAAGATTGAATATATTGAGAATAAAGCAAAACATGTTACAAATATTGATAATTTTAATATTATATTGATTTTTTATTATTTTAATAATACTAATATAATTTTTTCATAAACATTAATTATATAATAATAAAATTATTACATTATTAGTATATTTTATTATTAATATTAAAATAACATAATTTTTTATATTATATACAATTCTCCTTTCATCTATGTGTTTAACATTCTGTCTCCACATGTAATATTCGCATTCACTTTCACCTCTCCATTGGCGAGTAGGTTGATAATTTCGAAAAAGAATGCGAATATTACATGTGGAGACAGAAATCACACAGATGAAAAGAGAATTGTATATAATATAGAAAATTATATTATTTTAATATTAATAATAAAATATACAAATAATGTAATAAGGTAATTATTCCAAATTATTGGTAAGTATTTCAAATTATTGGTAAGTATTTCAAATTATTGGTAATTATTCCAAATTATTGGTAATTATTCCAAATTATTGGTAATTATTCCAAATTATTGGTAATTATTCCAAATTATTGGTAGTTATTCTTAATTTTTGGTAGTTATTCCTAATTATTGGTAAATATTGGTAATTATTGGTAAATATTGGTAATTATTAGAAAATATTGGTAATTATTGGTAATTATTGGAAAATATTGGAAAATATTGGTCATTATTGGTAATTATTGTCGATTATTGGTAATTATTGGTGATTATTGGTAATTATTGGTGATTATTGGTAATCATTGGTGATTATTGGTAATTATTGGTGATTATTGGTAATTAATACTGATTATTGGTAATTAATACTAATTATTGGTAATTAATACTAATTATTGGTAATTAATAATCATTATTACTAATTATTTGTAATTATTACTAATTCTTCCTAATTAATACTAATTATTCCTAATTATTCCTAATTATTACTAATTATTGTTAATTATTAAAAATTATTGTTAATTATTACTAATTAATACTAATTATTTCTAATTATTACTAATTATTTCTAATTATTACTAATTATTTCTAATTATTAGTAATTATTGCTAATTATTACTAATTATTGCTAATAATTATTAATTATTGATAATTATTAATAATTATTGATAATTATTGGTAATTATTACTAATTATTGTTAATTATTGGCAATTATTGGTAATTATTACTAAATATTGGTAATTATTACTAAATATTGGTAATTAATACTAATTATTGGTAATTAATACTAATTATTGATAATTAATACTAATTATTGGTAATTAATACTAATTATTGGTAATTAATACTAATTATTGGTAATTAATACTCATTATTACTAATTATTGGTAATTATTACTAATTATTGATAATTATTAGTAATTATTGATAATTATTGGTAATTATTACTAATTATTGCTAATTATTGGCAATTATTGTTAATTATTACTAAATATTGGTAATTATTACTAAATATTGGTAATTAATACTAAATATTGGTAATTAATACTAATTATTGATAATTAATACTAATTATTGGTAATTAATACTAATTATTGGTAATTAATACTAATTATTGGTAATTAATGCTAATTATTGGTAATTAATAATCATTATTACTAATTATTGGTAATTATTACTAATTATTCCTAATTAATACTAATTATTCCTAATTAATACTAATTATTCCTAATTATTCCTAATTATTACTAATTATTGCTAATTATTACTAATTATTGCTAATTATTACTAATTATTTCTAATTATTACTAATTATTTCTAATTATTACTAATTATTTCTAATTATTACTAATTATTGCTAATTATTAGTAATTATTGCTAATTATTAGTAATTATCGCTAATTATTAGTAATTATTGCTAATTATTATTAATTATTGATAATTATTAGTAATTATTGATAATTATTAGTAATTATTGATAATTATTGTTAATTATTACTAATTATTGTTAATTATTACAAATTATTGTTAATTATTGGCAATTATTGTTAATTATTACTAAACATTGGTAATTATTACTAAACATTGGTAATTAATACTAATTATTGGTAATTAATACTAATTATTGGTAATTAATACTAATTATTGGTAATTAATACTAATTATTGGTAATTAATACAAATTATTGGCAATTAATACTAATTATTGGTAATTAATAATCATTATTACTAATTATTGGTAATTATTACTAATTATTCCAAATTAATACTAATTATTCCTAATTAATCCTAATTATTCCTAATTAATTCTAATTATTCCTAATTATTCCTAATTATTACTAATTATTGTTAATTATTACTAATTATTGTTAATTATTACTAATTATTACTAATTATTTCTAATTATTACTAATTATTTCTAATTATTACTAATTATTTCTAATTATTACTAATTATTGCTAATTATTACTAATTATTATTAATTATTACTAATTATTGCTAATTATTATTAATTATTGATAATTATTAGTAATTATTGATAATTATTGATAATTATTACTAAATATTGGTAATTATTGGTAATTATTGTTAATTATTACTAAATAGTGATAATTATTGGTAATTATTAATAATTAATACTAATTATTGGTAATTAATACGAATTATTGGTAATTAATACTAATTATTGGTAATTATTACTAATTATTGGTAATTAATACTAATTATTGGTAATTAATACTAATTATTGGTAATTAATACTAATTATTGGTAATTAATACTAATTATTGGTAATTAATACTAATTATTGGTAATTATTACTAATTATTCCTAATTAATACTAATTATTCCTAATTATTACTAATTATTACTAATTATTGTTAATTATTCCTAATTATTACTAATTATTGTTAATTAATACTAATTATTGGTAATTAATACTAATTATAGGTAATTATTACTAATTATTGTTAATTATTGTTAATTATTACTAATTATTGTTAATTATTCCTAATTATTACTAATTATTGGTAATTAATACTAATTTTTGGGAATTAATACTAATTATAGGTAATTAATACTAATTATTGGTAATTATTACTAATTATTACTATTTATTCTTAATTATTGATAATTATTGATAATTGTTCCTAATTATTAGTAATTAAATGAATAATTATCAATAATTAGAAATAATTACCAATAATTACAAATAATAACATTATTAATATATTTTATTATTAAAATTAAAATAATATAATTTTCTAATTTATATACAATTCATTTTTGATCTGTGCGTTTTCTATCTCCACATACAAATAATACATGTGAAGACAGCAAACACACAGATCAAAAAAGAATTGTATATATATAAAAAATTATATTATTTTAATATTATTAATAAAATAAACTAATAATGTAATAATGTTCTTATTCCTAATTATTGGTATTTATTACTAATTATTAATATTTATTCTTAATTATTAAAAATTATTACTAATTATTCCTAATTACCATTAACTATAAACAATACTAATAATTTAAATTTATTAAGTAATAAAACAATGTAAACATAATTAAATTACAACAAATTAATAATAATTGAAACTAATAAAAAATTGAAAATAAATAAAAAAATAAAAATAAATAAAAAATTAAAATGAAGATAAATACCTTGAAAATTGATCTGTTCTGATCGTTCTTCAAAACTTTAATATCAGCTCTGGAGAAAAAAATTAAACTGGAGAAAAACTCAACTCTAGAAATATAATTTTGAGTGAAAGAGAAGATAAGGAATGAGAATGAAATGAAAAAACGGATGGGGGTATTTATAGCTTAGATTATTTGCGACATGATTCCCGTCGCAAATAGTATTATTTGCGACGGTACCCGTCGCAAATACCTTAGCCAACATTTATTACGGTCAACCGGTAAATAGTTATTTGCGACGGGTCCCGTCGCAAATAACCCCTGCCGACATAGTATTAGCGACGGGGGAATATTCCCGTCGCAACTACCTTTTACCGCCGCCGGTTATTTGCGACGGGAATATTCCCCCGTCGCAAATAAGTTTCCCGCGATTTGGCGTGCATCGCGGGAAAACTATTTGCGACGGGAAAAGCAATCCCGTCGCAAAAGCCTCCTTATTTGCGACGGGTAAATACCCCCGTCGCAAATAAGTTTTTAACATGACTATTTGCGACGAGATTTATTCCCGTCGCAAATAACCCGTCGCAATTGCTCATTTTTTCCGTAGTGTTTATATTCTTGTGCAGATTCCCATCATCATATTGAGAGGTTTTAATTTCCTCCAATATTGATAGTTCAACAATCAATTGAAAGAGGAATGATGTTTCTATTTCCTAAAAAATTACCATATCCATCTTTTTTATATCCAAAAATATAGGATCTCTCTCAATCCTCAATTGACTCAAAATCCCATGATCAATCCTTCATATTGCATCAGCCACCTTATTCACCTTTCCTAGGTGGTAGTGTATTGAACAATCGTAATTTTTATGTAACTCAATCCATCTCCTTTGCCTCATGTTGAGTTATTTTTGTGTGAAAATGTATTTCAACCACTTGTGGTATGTATAAATCTCACATCTCACTCCATAGAGATAATGCCTCCATATTTTCAGAGCAAAGATTACATCTGCTAACTCAAGATCATGAGTTGGACTATTTTTCTCAGGGGTCTTCAACTGTCTTGATGCATAGGAAATGACTTTATCATTTTTCATAAGGACACAACCTAATCCATTCCTTGATGCATCACTTTCTATTACAAATCCACCACTTCCAGACAGAAGAGTCAAAATTCGAGCATTGAGAAATCATCTTTTCAATTCATCAAAGCATTATGTACACTCTTTTTTCCACATAAAAATAACTCCTTTACATGTGAGATTGGTTCGAGGGCTAGCAATTCGGGCGGGATTCTGAATGAGACACTGATAGTTACCTGCAAACCAAATAAAATGGCGTACCTCAGTTATGTTTATTGTCGTGGGACAATCATGGATTTCATTTGTCTTCACTGGATCAATAAGGATTCCATCATTAGTGACAATATGGCCTAGAAAAGTATCTGATTTAAACCAGAATTCACACTTGCTAAACTTCCCATATATTTCATTTCTTCAACGATTTTTCAGAAAAATCCGCAATTGATCCCCATGGTATTCATATTTTTTGATTATATAAGGATATCTTAAATGAATTCCACAGAAAGTTTATCAAGATATTCCTTGAAAACTCTATTCATTAAATCCATGAAAATAGATCATTCATTTTTCATTCTAAAAGGCATCATTGTAAACTCGTAATTCCCATACCCGGTATGAAATTTTGTCTTATGAATATCTTCCTTCCTCACTCGCAACTAATGATATCTAGATCGAAAGTCAATCTTTGAAAAGTAATGAGCTCAATGAAGTTGGTCAAAAAAATAATCAATCTTTGGAAGAGGATACTTATTCTTTATTGTAATAGCATTTATTTACCTGTAATCAATGTATTAACTCATGGATCCATCTTTCTTATTGAAAAACAAGACCGGGGATCCCCATAGAAAAACACTAGGTCGAATAAATCCTTTATCACTACAGACCTCTAAATGTTTCATTGGCTCCACTAATTATATAATGCCCATTCTATAGGGAGTCTTTGATATAGGTCTTGCACCAAGAATTAAACCAATAGAGAACTCAACTTCCCACTCTGGAGGATGCCCAGGTAAATCCTCTGTAAATGACTCAATGTAATCTTGCATTATGTGCACATATTTAATTTGGAGATTTATTTACTCACCCATAGATGTTGGATTATCATCCTCTTCATGTATTGAATTCAGTAGATCTAGTTTGGGTGGTTCTAGATAAGAATCAGGTGGTGAAGTTTCTGCCCTAAACACAAGCGATTATACACCATTTTAAAAAATTGTAAATTCATTTTTCTTACAATATATCTTTGCATCATACTTTGGCAGCCATTCCATACCAAGAATTATATCAAATTCAGTCATGGGTAGGATGACAAGGTTATCAAATAAAGCAAGTTTTGGTGTCTGCAGGGGGACTAGATGGCATGCCATTGTTGCAATGATAAATCCCCCGGGAGATTTTACTAACAACTCCTTTATTAAATAAAAATGGATATATCTATTTTTTTTGGAAAACTGATAATATATGAATGAATGTGACGATATTGAATCAAATAAATTGTTGTTTATGGTTGATGAAAAAATTAAAGTACATGCCACCACATCATTAGGAACATCAACCTCCACGGTTGTAATCATATAGGCCCTCCCATATTCTCTTGGCTTTATCTGAGGGATGTTTCCTTGGAGATTTGGACACTCATTTTCATAGTGTCCCATTTCTTTGCAATTGTTGCATTGAATATCATTGATTTTTTTCTTCCCCTTGCATTCATCAGATCGATGAAACTTTTCTCCGTAGTTATAGCAAACTCCCATTCCTTTCAACAATTTCATGGGATGATTATTTCCACAGTTCTCGCATAATGGGAAACTATTCATTCCCTTGTTCTTCTTTGGCTCATCTCCTTTTCATTTGGTATCAGAGTACCGCTTCTTATCATGGTTTCCTTTGAAATGATTTGATCTAGAAAATTCCTTCTCTGTTTTGATGGAACTTGATATAATTTCATCATATGATGAAAATGATTGAGAAGCTACTTTCATTCGAAGACGTGGCTTAATACCTTCAAAGATATGATCAATCTTGTCTGCAGAGTCACATATGTAATCTACAATATACCTGTCAAGCCTTGTGAATGTAGCCTCATATTCTGCAACACTATCATCTTCCCTTTGATTTAAGCTAAGGAATTTCCTCTTCATTTCAGTTCGTTCTTCATGAGGGAAATATTTTTCGAATAATATTTCCTTAAAATTTCTCAATTCTATATCTTCTATTTCTTCTTTCTCCTTGGTATTTTGAATCAGGGACCACCATTGATCAACATCTCCCTAATGAAAATATACTACTAGTACTACCTTTTTATTTTCATTTCATCATAACACCATGAATATATTTTCTAGGGACTTGATCCATTGCTCAACAACCACTCTATTAGTAGTCCCACTAAAAGATAGGGACTTTTTTCACATGAAACGATCAAATATAAGGGTAGAATGGTTATTCGTTACAACTTGAGTAATTTGTCACAATATGGTCCTGATTTAATCTGCCCCAACGTTGACTATGTTGACTTGCTCAGTAGGGAGATCCCTACCCGACCCATGAGTATTGATTCCCCTTCTTCCATTAGACACCATTTTTAAATAATTTAATACACTATATTAGTTTATGAATCTCAAATATAAAGTCACTAAACATAGATTAAAATTCTATGCATAGATAATCTTATAAACATTGTTCCTATGAGGACAAATTTACATTAAACTCCTTCATAATGGCTTGTAAAGAGAATTTTAATTATCCTAAGAATATCCTCCTTGAATGTCGTAACCAAGAGTGTAGCAAGGCCCATTATCATGCACCAGTTCCCATTTGAATCTAAGAAACGTGGAAGACATTGTGTATAGCCCGATACCTCTGATGTTACTGCTACCAATAGGTAACCGGACCTACTCTCTCTAACACCTCAAACGGCCCAGCATACCTCGGCAAAAGATTACCCTATCTCCTAATCCTCTTGTTTCACAAACTTGGTTTGACATGAAGGAAAACCTAATCCCCAACCTCGAACTCTAGAGGTCATATCCGCATATATGCATAAGACTTATGACAAGACTGTGTAGTAGCCATCCACTTCTGAATCAACTCTATCTGCTCAGAGGCCTCCTGGACAAGACGAGGTCCCAACATAGCTGCCTCTTTTACCTCCATCCAACACATGGGTGATCGGCATGGCCTATCGTATAAAGCCTTATAATGTTTCATCTGAATATTTTCTTGAAAACTTTTGTTGTTGGAAAACTCCACTTTAGGTATATGTCTCTCCTAAGAACCTTTAAAATCTAAAATACATGCTCGATGCATGTCCTAAAGCACCTAAATAGTATGCTCGGACTGGCCATCTCTCTGGGGATGGTATGTTGTACTCAAAAGTAGAAGTGTACCAAAAGTCTTCTGAAGGCCCTACTAGACCCGAGAAGTAAAACGTTCATCCCTATATGAAAAATTTGAGTGTGGAGCCTCATGTAGATGTATATTCTCCCAAATGTACAAATGACCCAACTCATCAACACTAAAGGTCTCCTTGATCGGAAAAAAGTGAGAATCCTTCATGATTCTATTGCTGAGAACCCATACTGCATCACTCCCTCTAGGAGACCTCGGAAACCTGATCACGAAGTCCCTCACGACATCATTCCACTTCCACTCGGGAATGGGTAATTAATGTAAAATCCCAGATGGTCACTGATGTTCCACATTGACCTCATGACAAAACCATCAAAATATCTCTTCATACCTGTCCATCAATACTGATAGTGTAGATCACGATACATCTTGGTGACGCAAGGATGAACTACCCAAACTGAGTAATGAAAGTCCCACATCAGCTCCTCGCGTATGTCTGCTGACACTGATACACGCCCCTGGAAACACAACACATCATCCTCACCTATGGTCCAAAAAGGAATAGGGTCCTCTGCTAAAACAAGTTCCCATAGGACTAGGACATCAAAATCTATTATCTGCCACAGATGTACCCGATCAATAAAAGTAGATTTAACAACTATAGAAGAAAGAAAAGACTATCCTTATATGTCGTGCACTTCCAAATGCATCTCTGATAACAGAGGCATAAGCTACCACCAACTACTGCCCTCCTGAACTGCCTGAATCTGCATCCCCCTGCATAGTGTATCATCCATTGTATTACCTTTCCCAAGTGTATAGTAAATATCAAAGTAAAATGACTATAGGTACTCAACCCACATTCGCTGTTTCCAATTCAAATCACGCTAAGTGAAAATGTACTTGAGAATTTTTTGGTCGGTGAAAACCACAAAATAAACTCCTAGAAGGAAATGTCTCCAACAGTGTAAGGAAATAAAAACTGATGTCCACTCGAGATCTTGCGTCGGGTAATTCATCTCATGTGGCCTCAACTACCGAGACCCATATGCAACGAATCTATCTCACTGCATAAGCTTATCTCCCAGCCCGATACCTAAAGATTCACAGTAAACTGTATAACTCTTCCCCATTTCAAGAAGTACTAGTATTGGTACTGATTTCAACCTCCCCATCTGCTCCTGAAAGGCTGACTCACATGAGTCTAACCATAAGAACATGGAACCCTTCTTAGTCAGGCCCATCAGTGGTGCTACTAAGCACGAAAATTCATGTATGAAGCCTATGTAGTATCAAGACATCCCTATAAAACAATGCACCTCAAAGATATTCTTTGACTGCTCCTAGGAAAATACTATTCTAACTTTTTCAAGGGTCTACTGATACTCCAGACTCTAATATAACATTACCGAAGAAGTGAATCTGATCCATCTAAATGTGTTATTTTGAGAGATTAGCATATAACTGATGCTCTCGTAGTTTACTCCAAATGATCTAATGATTATGGAATGGTCGTGTAGAATGTGAGAGTACACCAATAAATCTTCCACGCAGACAACCAAGAAAGAGTCCAAGTATGGATGGAACACTCGTTTCATCAGTGCCATGAAAACTGCAAGTGTTTTCGTGACACCAAACGGCATAACCAATTACTCGTATAGACCATACATGCTCTGAAAGGCTATAAAAGGTATATCTGATGTTCTAACACATAAATTATGGTAACTGTACCTCAAGTAAATCGTCGAGAACACCAGGGCTCCTCAAAGATAATCAAAGAGATCATCAATCCTCAGCAAGGGGTATCGGTTCTTGACCATCAACTATTTCAACATCTGATAATCAACACAAATAATGAGAGTACCATCAGACTTCTTCGCAAAATGGATAATTGGTCCCCAAGGAGAGGTACTAGGTCTGATGAAACCCTTTTTCCGTAGCTCCTACAACTGCTTCATGAGCTCCTACAACTCAGGTGTAACCATCCTATATGGAGGGATAGACACCGATGCCACACATGGAACAAGATCAATAGAAAAGTCGACCTGTATCGATGGAGGAAAACATGAAAAGTCCTCTGGAAATACATCCCTAAAACTATCCTCCACTAGAGGAAATTATAACTGCAAAGTCCCCAGGTCATCCAGATACAAACTAGTAATTTGGGCGGTAACTCCTCCTAACCCATGATGCTTTGGTCCTACTATGCTCGTCTGGACATCCCATTATCCCTTGTGATGAACTGATAATCCCAATGGTCATATGAAACTCACCCTATGATTATAGAAATCGACGACTTCCAAAAATGGAACCAACCTGTCCATCCTAAGAACGGCATAATATCCTATCATCTCTATGATTTAGATATCCCAATGGAAGTGACACCCCCCAACCTCAAGAGGGATCTACTTGCACTGACATACACAAGATTTTCTCATCCCCAACTGAGTGTCTAGTGTTAAGATATCAGATGAAGAAATGATACAGAGCCCAAGGCACATCACAACAGCAACAAATATGAAGCTTTGGGAATCCCATGTGTCGAAAAGAGTAAAAGATAAAACTAAGGAAACTAAGATCGTACCTCACACTGTAGAGGATCTAGGATCCTTCTCATGCTGGGTCTGCTCCACTATAAAGGCCTGGCCAGTACGATGGTCATGTGACCCTAGCTAACTGCTCTGAGCTGATCCACCCTGCTATCGCTGATAGCCTTGAGACTGACCACCAGGGCCGTCACCTCCACCTCGGCCTGAATAACTAGAATAACTCTAGTTCCCAGACTGGAGAGAAACTGGTGGGGATGCACCTATACGAGGTGTTATACAAGAACCCCTATCACCGGCTTCTTGTGAGAAGATCTGACCGAAACGCTGAAGATGGGAAATCTTGCTGCAAGATCGGATCTCCATAGGGTCTCTCTAGAACAGTGGCCTAATATTCCCTCTCTTCCTGCACTGGTATCACGCCACCTGGATACTATAAGATGCATCACACCTACTCTAATCTCCTCATGAAGTCTCCCTACAGCTTTTCCTACTATCAGTAGGAGTAATAATATCTCTGGATGTCGAACCGACCTGGCTCACTACTCCAAAATCCCTGAGATGGCACTCTGTGATCAGTGCCTGGTTTACTATAGAGGATATCGTAGAAAACCTGAAAATGTTCACCAAAGATCATATTTCGTGCCTCAAAACATCCTCCAACATTCTTTCAAGGAATAAATAATAGCCTCCTGGAACAGGTGTGAAATGTTGAAGCTCTATGAAGCAAGAGGAATACACCATCACCTAAAGACTTCCCTTCTCCAGACTCATAAATTCCTAGGATCGATTGACCCTCAAGTTATATGGATAGAAAAAATCATAGAAGATACACCAAAACACATCTCAATCCATACTTAGGTGGCGTCCCTGTGTTGTGGTCACCTCCCACCCCCTCTTGGTGGAGTCTCAAATCATATAGGTAGTGAGCCTCACCCTCTTCTCTAGAGTAATCTATAGACGCTCAAAATCGTTAGCATGGCTTCTTTCCATGAAACTATGGCCTAGGGAATTCCATACCTTGATATAATAAGAGGATGTTTCTGCTGAAAGACCCGCATCAGTTCTACCATCGACGGGGTATGAGGCGATGCTCCTCGACAAGTCTGAATCATCTTCAAAAATCCCTCTCTGAACAGAGCCTCATATCATGTATTAGGTATAACAGCTGGTGCCATGAATTGCATGACTGGTGGGTCTGTAGGAAGACCCTGATTAATAGTACTCGGTTTCGGATCATCACCATAAAACTAGAATACAACCGGTTGAGGTCTCAGTGGCATGACTATGCGAGGTCAAATGCACACCTTATATCATGGATAAAAGGAAATGAAAACCAAGAATTTCATGAAGGTAAAGGAGAAGGAAAGCTTCCATGTTATAGAAAACATGACTACATGTGGTATATGTTCCCTACATGGCATGTTCCCTTATGCAATTTACCTAGGCCTATACTCCTGCAAAAACTAGTCGTGTAACATTCCAAACACACGGCGTGTTGTCCCAACGCACGGCGTGTACATGAATTCTCATCCTATAACGACCCATACTTTACATACATTGTTAATACTTCAAAATTGAAGCACACTTATTACAACATATGACAAAACCACAAAGGACCGTATAGGTATAGTGTCTTTAGAAACTGGGAAACATAAACAACTGGTTCATAAATCTTCTACAGTGTCTCCCATTTATTTCATCATATCTAGGGTCCCTTTTAGCACATTCTACTTAATATCCATCTTCCTGACCTGGGGAAAAGAAAACATAAAAGGGTGAGCTCAAATGCTCAGCAAGGGAAAATAAAGGAAATAAAAATCATATCATATCTTTTTGAAAATCATATCCTGCAAAAGATATCATAACATCTTAACATGGAATAAATCATAGAAGTGAAAATGAGATCCCCATAATCATAAGATGAAACTTGAAACTTTGTGGCATGCACACATAATCATGGAAAATCATTTCTTGTTAGTCATGACTCATTGTCAAGACTATCTTAGTGGACAAAGTCCATTTGTGAACCGAGTTCACTCCTCGTTTCAGTCCTGAATCACTGAACCGAAATATCCTTCTGTTCCAGCCATGTATATCTCATGAGATATAAATCATTACCCAATGCATTGCAGGGAGATATAGGTCCCACCCATCTTATAATGAATCCTTTCTTATGTGTGCCACATAATCATAAATCATACATCATCGCATAACACATGGAACAAAAATGGGATTCTTGAAACATCATGACATCATAAGACAAATCATATAAGGTAAATGACTTCATAAAAATAATTCCCTCACAACATAATAAAATCAATGTAATAATAGGGATAAAAACAGAACCCTATATTATCTTAGATGTAAAATAATTTTGATAAAACACTTGAACTCCATTCTTGATGAAAATATCCTTTCTTCTTCAAAAACACTTTTCTTTTCTTAACATGTCATACAATTATAAACTAAAAGAAGTTGATCAAAAATAAACTTGAAAATTTTTAAAGGAATCTTCTTGGAAATAATGTTTTAAAAATCCATTCATGCCGTATAATTTAAAAAAACATTCTTCGTACTTTTGTCGGAAAAGTCAAAAAGTACCTCGTACGAAAAACGACAAAAGATTCCTTTCATATCATTTAATACAAACTCACTGAAGGGTAAAATTGGACTTAAACTAGTGTATGTGGATGGAAACAATATTACATATTGAGGGAACATGGATGTGGATGATAAAATACACCCCAATAAATACTTACGAATAAACAATCTCGGATAAAAATGAGATTGTGATATTTCCCTTACCTTAGGTCTGATTTGCTTTGTACGTGTCCGAAGCTCCTGTATAATGGTTTAAATAATGTTATTGACTTATTCCAGAATCATACATATTGATATGATATCATATATGGTCATATTCATAGCTTCTTAGTAGTAATATTTCATTGCTACTTGTTATTTGGGTGTTTATAACTTTTTGTTCTTATGCGTGTTTTGTCGAATAAATTCTTATAATTTTCTTTAGGTTATAGATACCTCATTTACAGAATGGTATTAGTTTAATATATATCATATTCATTCATTCAATTCACTTATATAATCAGTATGAAATGAAGATCATGTAGAACGAGTCGCATCACATCGTGGAGACGGTATTCCGTACGTACGCACGAGTGATGATATCGTTCCTATGATTGTGAAATTGTATTTAAGTGTATTTATACTATTTCAGTATCAATATCACTTTATAATAATCATATATAGTTACTCATTAAACCATTATACCCTTCCTTTTAAGGTGATGGTGGAAAATAGATTACACCACGGCGTGGAGACGGTATTCCGTACGTACGCCCGCGTGGTGATTTCATTTTTCCGTAGGATGGATAGAAGGTGAATTAGGGTTGTTTAATATTTATAATAACATATCAGTATGTAATTAATACTTATTTTATTACTTTATCATGAAACAACTAAAGAAGAAGAAGTTGAAGAAGAAAGAAATTGAAAAGATCGGTAATGGATATTATCTATTATTTGGAACGATTCTTTGAATCCTCCACTTAGGGAACTAAGATTGGTCTTTTGAAGAAGAACAGGACCTCTAGGATTATTCTAGGGAAGTGGAGAGGAGAAAATGGCAGGGGTTGGCCGAGCTTGAGTGCTCAAATTGGTGTGAGGAGGAGGGGGAGGAGGTGCCCTTTTATAAGGGAGGAGAGGGGCACCTTAAGAATATCTCAAAATATTATTTTATATTAAAGTCAAAAACGGTTTATAATGGTTCCAAAGGGTCTTATTTCGAAGCTAAAGTGGGGATGGGTCGAAATTCTATCAACCAATAGGATTTATACAAGTTTAGGTTATTATTTTAACCTTATCAATTAGATTTAACTCTAAGTTAAATAATTTAACTTTTACCGTGTCTTTTTGTTTTCTTACACTATATGGTTAATACACTTACTATAAAATGCCAAACGAACCCCAAATTGTTTATTATTAATATATATATCCTTATATAAGTCATTTGGCAGAACCTTAGATTTTTAGGAATAAAATAACAATTAATAATATAATATGTGATTTAAAAACTATTTTGTGTCAATTTTGACACTATTTGATATATGATTTTTGTGAAAGTCATAACAGAATTATATGTTCGAACCAAGTAGATTAAATCAACACTAATATATCATAGTAACCTAGAAAATTATTTGAATTCATAAAAAGTCTCAAATTACATTTATTTGAGCATTTATAACATGAATTATGTTAACATTTCCTTAAAAAGGTAATTACAACATCATCGTTGTGTCATAAATAAATTAATTTATTTAAAGTCTAAAAATTATAAATAAAATATCATTATGTATGAAATCTTTTTAGCTTTCTAATGAATATTTATAGTCGAATATATCTTATGTATAACCCCATATTAAAAATGATTTACTTATTAAACTTTGATTTTAACTATTTTAACCCTTCTTTAAATAAATTAATAATAAATGTCCTAATCTAATCCAAGTGGACCTAAATGGTCATATTTTATTCCTAAGTTTGTTTTTGGTCGAATTACACTTGTCCAATAGAATTAGGACATGTGTTAGGGTAATAATAATATCATTTTTACCCTTAATTACCCTATTTACTTTTAACCGTGGTAAAAAAAAGTAAAAAGTTACTATTCACCAAAAAATTATTTTCATCTCATTGAACCACATTTTAGTCCTTGATATTAACCGTGTCTCTCGGATTTTCGAAATTCTATTCACAGAAGCGGTAAAATTAAGTTTTATGCAAAATTCAGTTTTTTAACCTACCACTTAGTGGTTTCACTATTCATCAAAAATTGAAAGTTTTCAGAAAAATTCCAAAATTTCACCCTAGGCAAATTTCGGTATTCCGAATCCAAAAATGAAGTCCATTTTGAAAGATAAAATCTATAAAATTTCAAAAAGTGGTTATTACTATTCATAACGGCCAGTTTTAATAATATTTTAATAGCATATCGTTGTTTAGCGAAACTTGGTGTTGCGTACAACACATGCAATCGTGGAAGGTCGCGATTGTGTCTAATTCAAGCCAGGTCAGAGATGTGTGTTCTGAAAGCTCCTTTTGGTGTAGCGTATAACACAAGACATTAATGAAATTAAAAAGAATATTTTTTTATAAAATCTTGGGGTGTTACACATCCCCTGCCCGAGTTCACTTACACAGCTAACACACACAGTCCTCTTAATCTTAGACCTCATAGCATGCTCATTACAGACACAACATGTACTAGACATGTTTCAATGCCCTATTTTTTTAGTTACACGGCTAGATACTAGGGTTACACTACACGGCGTGTTTCACATGGACACGACATGTATTTGAAAGGCTCAACCGACCAGTTTTATAAGTTAAATGGCTGGTGATAAGGACATACAACCAGGAATGTACATCTTGTACATGGCGTGTGCTACCAGAGATTTCCCAACCCCGTGTCTCTACCAACATAGTCTAAGACACGGTTAGAGAATACACGATGTGAACATAGAGTACACGTCATGTACTTAAGAAAAATTGTTCCTTCCCGACCAGATAGACACACGGCATGTGTTTCAACATTCCACTTCATGTATTCAGGGTTTTTCTAGACAGCAAGCCTCGAAAACTATCTGGAGCCCAGAAAAACACTGAAAACGAACAATTTAGTTCCAAAATTCGATCTGTGAGGGCCCATACTCCCCGCGAATCAATGCTAGACACCATATACATTCCATAAACAAGAAAACAAGTCAATGATCCTCCCAATTTCGATTCACGAGGTCCCATAACACCTTACAAACCAAAGTTTGGCGTTATTTCAAACAGACACATACAGAAAGAACTACTATATTAAATAGAAGGAATTCTATCAATGCATTTATCACCACATCATGCATCTATTGAAAAACATCTATCACAAAAACATGAAATTTCTAATGCACCCTAAATAGAAAGGAATGAGTGAATTACATGTGATTTCTAGCAAGTTCCTATATAATGAATGAGATGGTATACCACTATCTCATCAGGTTGCAATAGAAATAGAACCGCAATTACATCAATAACAATTTCACAAAGCCCGTGAATCACCTAGAGGTGAAATCAAATCAACTGTAAACATGTAAAATACGAAAATTTCAATAATTAAGATAAATTAGCTTTTCCCTATACACGGGTTAGCTACTCAAAGGCATAGATTATTATTACTTACCTATTCTATCATATCCCTGTCTATAGGCTCCAAACATTATGTCAAGAAGAATGAGTTCCTCTGATACCACATTATAATGTCCCGGTTCCGGATGCGGCTTAGAGGCACCCTTTACCCGGTTGCTCACATAGCCTCAAGCACATTTCCCAGAATGCCAAAGGCTGCCGAATAGCAGCGAGGGCATTGGTTGTGATAGTGGGGAAACTATACCCACATTAGACGATTACACATCGAATGTAAAAAAACATGAAATAACGGAAGCTGTGATATTCCATACAAAAGTAAAAAATCAGAACACTTATAAAGAAAAAAATTGAAGAATACATATATGTAAATGTTGCATGATACAAATATTTCTAGAAAATAATCTAAAAAAACCAAAATTCTGAATACAACTAATACTAAACCAAAGTAAAAAAGGAACATAAAAAATAGCTCCTCAGCATCGCAGGCCTATGCTTGGTCCTATTCTCTCTAGCTCCACAACAATTCAAGTACATGAAGTAGAAGTGTTCTTTCCCTTATCTATACCTGCAGCAATATTATCCTTTTGGGATAGAAAGCATGTCCCAAATAGGGTGTGAGACTAAATCCTATTAGGAAACCACATGATGATCTGTGGCTAATAGTCAGTGAATAAATTTTGACGGAAAAGTACAGATGGCAGTAAACAGAGAAAATACTCAGCAGTAAACCATCCACAATTCAAAATCAAGCAACGACTAAACAGAAACAGGTAGCCCTCTAGGAATTACTCATAAACATCCCCTCTGGTTCTACGTCATAATTACAAGAAACCATCTGGGTAGTACACTCAACCTAACACCTATGGTTATGTCATAAGAATTCATGAAGACCCTCTAAGGAGGCACGCATAGTCAATTCCTCTTATAGTCTAAGGTAGTCAATGACTCACTATTAATGATCCCATGTTCAATTCCCCTTATAGCCACAAGGTCATAGACTCTATGAGCAAGCTCACTCGGTCAGTTCCCCATATAGCCCAAGTCATTCATAGACTCTCTGAGAAAGCTCACCTGGTCCTTTCCCATTATTTCCTAGAGTGGTTTATAGTAATTCAAAGCATAAAAAAGACACTATGAAGAAGCTCACTCAGTCTATCCACACATATTCAATATTACCCAAAGACTCTCTGAGGAAGATCACTTGATCTATCCCCTTATATTCTACAATGCTCAAAGACACTCTGAGGAAGCTCACACAGTCTATCCCCTTATAGAGTATAATTCTCAAACACTCTCTGAGGAAGCTCATTTGGTCTATCTCCTTATAGTATACCACACCATGATCTCATGGCCCCATGTAAGTCAACGGATAGTAATGAAATACGACCAAATTAAACCTTAATAACTACTTGGATAAACATTCTACAACATAAAAAAATGTTAGAAAACAATACAACTTACACAATCCTACATCGTAGGAATGGAAGACAGGAATGGTTGAAAAATTGGATAAGAAGGCCAATGGTTGTAAGAGAACATGCATGTGAAAAAACATCCAAATCATAGAAAAAAACCCCTATTAATATCCAATTATCCTCTACACAAGCATACAAGCATGGAAGGTAGACAATAGGGGTAAAACGATAAACACACAATACATGTTCATAGATATTGGTGATTTAGCACATAATATTCAACAATATCCTACGGAAAGTACAAAACAAAATAACTCGGTGAAAGGAGATCACTATACGCGATCCTTGAGGCTTTAATCACAATAGAATGTTGACGATCTACAAAAGCATCTAAACCGTTAAAGAAATGATAACATGGAAAAGAGGAAGAATTGGAAAATGATTCTCTAGGAGAAGGATGTGCTTACCGAGGTGATCCCAATGCAATCGACGGTAGTCGAATCAGAGGAAGAATGCACGCTCGGGAGGTTCGTCGAATATCTACGGCTGTACAGAGCTCTCGGTCGAAAGGGACCTAAATGAAGAGCGTTCTGGGGATTAGAAGGGACCCCAGTGCATTAAATGAAAAAAATTGAATGTACATGGCATGTACTTTTGAAGTACACATCGTGTACTCGTCACTTCCATACTCTACTTTAGGCGGCCTCCAAAAACCCTTCACACGACCTTGTGTGAGGCCACTATATGGCTAGCACACATCCCCCTACGGCAAATTAGTACCCAGTGTGTACTAATAATGTACATGGCATGTACTTTGAAAAATTCTAGAATTTCCTCTTTTCATAAAAACACCCATGAAAGGAAAATCATACCTGAGAAAAAAGATGCGGGTTCTTACAGTATCACCTTACAATTATTACTTTTTATGTGGATTTTACTTTTGTTACTGTCATATCAATTATATTCATTTCACAGTAATTATCTTGTTTTTAACATCCTATATTATTATTTTCATCATTGGCGATGGCCTATTGGGATTTTATCTCACACCCTGTCTTATGAAGTTGTTGGGTACCCAGGAAAAATTTATAAATATTGGTTGGGATCAAAATAAAGATCCCACAATTTTATTCTAGAGTTTTTTACATTTTTAGAAGCATGGGTGAATGGGATAGATCTATGGTTCATGATTCTATAAATAGATAGTTCATTTCTTTATTTTTTGGTATTTTGATACATATATTTTAATGATGTATGTATACCAATTTGGGATGATTTATAGACACATGAATTGAAATATAATTACAGTATATGAGATTTATCTTTTCATTGTTGTATGTATCCGACTTTGGGTTTTATCTCTTAATCAGTTATTAATGTGATTCCGCTAAGGTGGGTTACTAGTCTATTGTTATTAGTGTCTATTACTGCTACTTATTCATTGTTTTATTCCTTTAACTAGTGTTATGTATGATTGTTAACATTTTTTTACTCTCTGGTATGATTGAATTGTCTCTCCATTGGAAAACCCTTGGCCCTATATACTATTTGAAAACCTCTGGAGTTTTTGGACTAATGATTATTCACATTATGGATTTTTCTATTATCCAATGAAGTGAGGGTTCCATTTCATGAATCATTTTAGTCACCTTCTAGAATTCATATTCCATGCATCATGTCATTATAGATATGATGCGTTTCTTGACTTCATGAATTTGTGATATGTGCCTTGTGTGAAATACCTATTGTTTTTATAGATATTTTGTGCAGGGGATTAGAAAACATGTTTGGTACATATAGATACTATAATAACACAATTCAATTCCTTATTCTGCTATAGTATACACCGTGAATACACAATTGTGGCAAGTTGATTCATGGACCATCGATTGAATAGACTGGAATGTGTAATGGGGTGAATGATGTGGACACCCTATTTTTGTTCATGAAGAGTTCAGGCCCTTGTGGGTCAAAAAAATTGAACAATTTTGTTAAACAGAATAAAATTAAATGTGGAATAAATGTGAAATAAAATGGTAAATTCAAATGATGAAATATAGATCATGACATAGCTTGAAATTTGGAGTGGAAGTAGGTAGTCTCTTTAGTGATTTTTAAGAAATTTTATTTTACCACTGTTATATTTAGGAGACAAGTTTGTGGTATGATATTTTATAGGAACTTTTTGACAAGTCTTATGCTTCTAGTTGTGAATTTCATTATTTTGAACCTTTTAGATGTGTGTGATTTGAATTAAAAAAACCTTACACCCTGATGACCTCTAGTTGTACACTAGGAGGGTGGCAACGAACATGAACTAGAGTAGGTGGGACATGGTCTATTGGTGGATCATTTTATAGTTCCTCCATAGGCACCAAATATTTTTCTAGACACAGGAGTTTAGGAACACTTATATAAGAGATTTACATTCATTATAAATACTTTTCAAAAAACACCATAGCATGCCTCGCCCATTGATGAGATGGAGTGTGTGTTCTAGTATCCGCATTCTCTCATGTTTATAATGGATGGCGGTCCACAAGATTCATATTTTTATCATGAGAATACTCTGTCTATATTTTTCTATCGGGAGATACTTTATGAGAGGATAGTAAATATTTCAACATACATGCTTATGGGAGAAGAAATGTACCCATGGTATGTTTTGAACAAGAATGATGCATTACATGATATGGTTTGGTGATATTTGAAAACCTTACTATGAAGAATACAATTTTATAAGTGATAAATGTATGCTTTATTTTTTTAGTGTATCATTAAGTCAATATATATAGAATACATATATGAGGATATAAGGATTCATGAAGTGATGATGCCTGGAGAATTGTTATAGACTCACTTAATGGCATTGGATGTCACTCTTGAAATATTCTATATTTTAATTGAGATGACCATTTTTCTAATCAAAAAATGAATTCAAGATATTTGTTGATGGTGATGGAACATTTTATACATCAAGTGGAGTACCATGAAAATTTTATTTTCATGATGTGAAGAATAATAATTAAAGAATATGACCATGATAAAAGTATGTATGTATATAGAGTGAAGAATAATACAATATGATGATTATTGATCTAATAAAAAAGTTCAAGTAATTGTGTCAAAAGTGACATGTTGTTTCTAAAATGAAAGTGTATTTAGGTTCATGAAAATATTCATATTCATGTCAATTTAATTTGATGGAAAAATAATATCCCTATATTTGGCATGATGTATTGATGATGGGTTTTCATGTTGAATGAGTTTGTACAATGTCAGGTTCCATGTGGGATCATCCAAAATACATTTGAATTGTTGAAATCAGCTATGTATGGATTTTTGCAAACTCTATTGAATGTTCTTGAAGATGAGTGTGCTAATGAGGTTTCCATGAAAATTAGTGTTCATGGTTTACATATAAAAATGAAATAGTTTTCTAAGCATCAATAATGTGATTCCACGATATGGTATTTGAAGTAGATCATATGTTATATTCATGTGATGTGAATAAAAACAATTTACCATACTTTTTATGGTTCAATAGTTTGAAAAGAAAATAATGTTTATAGAAAACAATTGACATTCCCCTTAATAGTTCACTAAAAATTAATAAATTGAATCTATAGTATGTTATTTGACATATATGTTAGGATATATTAATGTGAGGTGAATATAAAATGTTTAGCATACTGTTTGAGGTACATTCAGTGGAAAATAAATGAATTTTTAAAGAATACAATTGATATTCCCACGTAAAGTATGATAAATGTAAATAAAGTTATCCATGGTTATCTATTTGACATAGATTCTATGCTATATTCCAGATATGTTGATTATAAAAATTTACCATGCTATATGTCCATTATTTTTTGAGAAGCGTAATATATTGGAATTTATTAGATAAAATGATATGGTGATACGTGAATGAAGAATGATTTTCAAATTATTTGATTCACGGATTGTAATTCTATGAGAACTTCCTTGTAGTACGTAGTTATGGTTTATTATGGATTTCCATGTAGTTCGCTGATGAATATTTCTTCATGGATGATGAGTATCGTTGTGGTTGAGGCCCTTTGGGGACAACCATATTGATAGTGGATATGAGGAGATAAACCACTACAAACTTCTTTTCATGATCACATAATCTACATGTTCTCAATGGTTTAATAACCACTAAATGTTGGCTATACATACAAGGAAAACTCTCTCTCTAAAGGTGATAATTAATGTGATATAAGTTTTCATTTTGTTCATAAGATCTTATTGTTCTCCATTTTGATTCCACAAAGCATTTTGACCTTTTAGAGAGGGATACAAAGTTATTTGAGGCTCAATAATAAGAGTTTCACTATGATAAGGGTATTGATTCGCTATATGGTCAACTACAATGCTATTTTCTTTGCAGGAGAAGTGAAATGCAATCTTTAAAACATATTTCAAAAAAATAAAGAATTATTTTTCTAATAATAAATAAAGTCAACCAATAGTATATGAATTTTACTATATGATTTTCTATGATCATTTCATGATCATAGAATAAATTTAGAAAACTATTGGAAGAATAAAATATAAATAGAAAAGTGAAGTATTATATAATGAATGTACCTGTTTTCTAATAATCAATACACTCATCCAAAATTACTTGACTTATAATTTATTATATTCTATGAATATTTAATTATCGTACAGAAAATTTGGAAAACTGTTTTTATAATATACAATGAATAGAAAAGTGAGGTGTTATATGATGAAAGAATAAGTTTCATAAGAATCAATGTAGTGGACCAAAAGTAAGTTACATTTCCTACTTTCTATTCTATGATCATCTAATGATCCTGGAACAATTTTGCATACATTTTTATAAATATACAATGAATAAAAAATTATTGTGAAATATGAGCAGAGCATTAGTATGATATGCATCAAATAAGTGGACCAATAGTATTATTCATATCATACATGCTATGCTTTGATAATTTCTTTATCATTAGAATAATTTATCATACTATTTGATCATTATGTAAGTAATAGAAAACAGATGTGAAATATGATCTGAACATTAGTATAATAAGAATCAAATAAGTTGACCACCAATACGCCACATATCATTCATTCTATGCTATAATAATTTCACGTGTATGTGTTTAATGAAGTGTACTATTTGAATTTTATAATGTGGATAAGAAAATGGGAAGTCCATGAAATACACAATATTGAATTATTTAATTTAGTATAGATTCAGAGGACATATTATTCTGAGTTGTTCATGTCTCTATCATTAATAATATAATATTGAAGAAATTCAGTGAATCACTTTCCCATATTATTTGGGTTTGGTAATTCATAATAATAATGAAGAATCATTAACCAAGAAGAAATATAATAAATATTTGATCATCACTGGGGATCAGAAGATGAAGACACTGAATCCACAATATACTTGCAGGAGAAGGCAGTCTGGTCTGAGAATTCAGTAATATGAGATGATCTAGATAATTCAAGATCTGGTGTGAATAGGTTTCATGGAAAAAATATTTCAATAACTTGTTGAAGATATTGAATTTATATATGACTATAATAGAACCAGTACACTCATGAAGGAATATATATTTCAATTGTTTCATGAGAAACTTAAAGAAAATGGATATATTTCTATTATGTAGATCAATAAAATATAGAAGAAGGTTTTTCAAACTATGGTGTCTACCCAGTTACTAATGAGACATGAGGATGGGGTGTTTAACCAGTCTAGAATAAGGACAATAGAAGATGGTTCCATTTTATAACAATGATGATTGGGAGCATTAACTATTGGGGTGTATAAATAGTTGTTACCTTATTCATTCCAATCATCTTCTTAAATAGTGTAGAATCTATGATGTGGGGATTAACCAACATGTAAATGAGTATGTATTCTTACCGAAATTTATACACATTGTGTTCTCTGATCCCATTGATTATTTCTACATATGATTTCAGATTGGTAGATATAACTGTGTGGATTGAGAACCTTTACATAATTAGGAGGATAAATCTAAATGAAAAAAAATCAAAAGTAAACCATAGATTACCCCCCCTTGGTGTTCAATCTGTCATGGATTGTTACTATTGGTATTGGATCACATGTACATATAAATATCCAAAAGTTTTCTTAGATTGTTTTTTAAATCGATTATGATGAGAGGATTTCAGGAAGTGTTTGAGTTATATCAAAGGGAGAGATATTAATTTACTCCTAAGGATGAAAATATTTGTAGTTCTTTCAAAACTATGAATAATGGGGAGAGAAGAGTGGAAATTATATTAAAGATGAATCTAAAAGATAATGGAGAAATACCACTGAGTAATGGTAATCATATTTATACAATTAGTAAATATTATCATGATTATGATTTGTCTAATGAACTGTTATGGGGATAATGAATCACATGGTGATCTTCATATTGAATTAATATAACATCGAAATAATGTTCCTAAACAAGTGGTTATGTGTATTTTTGGCTCTATCAATGGACTCTTTTTTGATAATGAACAACTATTAGTGTATGTTGAATAATTATAGGATGCACTATGTATGATTTTTAGAAAGTGTATCACTCTCACATACCAAGTGGAAGTAAAGGTAAAATCCATTTTTCATAAATGAATAATAATTTAAAAGGTATAATTCTAAGAATATAGTATTTGATAGTATTTGTAAAGACTACATTCATTGAAATGAAAAATTTCACAAGTTTATATGGATGTATATAATTCTCAACTAGATATCATATACTAGAGGATATAAAAGCTTTACTAATTTTTGGAAGATAATATTTTATTTCATCACGTGGGGGTTGAGAATTTGAGGAATTACTGTGAAGATAAAGTGGAATTTGCTAAGGATCATATGAATTCCCTCAGTATGAGAATTATTTAATTGAAAAATAAATTGGAAAATTTTGGAAAGGCTTATGTTGATACCTCACAACCAATGATTTATGTATCTAATTCTATACAATTATCATTCTTGTATTATACTATTAAATAATCTTCTCCACATGGGTAGAAGAACATTACATCATCTAATGATCTTTCTAAAGAATAAGTAATGAAATAGGTACCATCTATATCCTCATAAAATAAATTTATTAATCTGTTTCTATAAAAAGTGTATGTTTTAATAAAAACACTTTAAAACTATATATGATTAGAAATTGAGAAGAACCTACAACGATGTCAATGGTGGATATAAGAAGATGTATATTTGTTAATTCACCACATGAATCATAGCTGGTGGTGAAGAAGTCCTAGAAACATTATGACGAAAATATTGGAAATCAATAAAAAAATAAAATAAGATCAATGTTTGTGGTTATATGTTGGTGATTTAATAGATGTAGGAATTTTTTTTGGATTTTTTGTACAAAAATATAAATTCTAAGGCACATAATAATCATATACAAAGGGGAACAATTCTATATATTATACAACAACATTGATTGAATAAGAAAAAAATCACGTTCAAAATAATTTGAAATTCATGGATATGTCTATTAAATTTTCAATAACAGTGGTGAAAAAAGTTATACATGTAAATCTCAAAATTTAATAAGGATATATGGACCAAATGAGAAATAAATGACAACATTAGGCAGATATATATAAAATGAAAATATTCATATTAGTCCAATGAATTTTCATGAGATAAAATATATGGGGTCAATACTTAATAAATATAAAAAACCATGTTAGTAAATATGAACATGATTTATACATCTCAAAATAGAGATATTAATAATGAAACACATGTGAATCCATGTGGAAACCCCAAACAAGAAATAAATATTCATAATGTTATTCCTGTTATTTTTTAATCTTCATTGGATAAAGCTAGAAATTTAGAAGAAGCACAAGAAAAATATCATTCTAATGTTAAAAGGAACATTCAACTTGAATAAGGATAATTTCATGAGAGGATTTCATAAATAGAAAACAGATGTGTTTATAATGTTATTTGTGAGAGGTGTAATTAATCCAGACAAAATGCAAGAGGATTCATCACCATATTTCTAGAACTATATGAACTCTTGAAGATTATTAATCGTGAATTATATGATATATAATAAATTAAGTATAAATAAAGAATAATCATATAACACAATAATATTATATGTGTAATATGATCTTTACCACCAAATGTTACATTAGATTTGAAAATTAGATGTGGAAGCATGATTTTCTGAGAAAGTGGAACAACTTGGATGAGAAAACTATATCAACATTTATTCTCACATTGAGTAAGATGTAACCCATCCTTGTTTCCTTATATATTTTTGTGTTTTTCAACTAAAAATGTTTTGAATTTATGGATATGTTTGAGGCTATGAATTCTGAACATAATAATGAAATTTTACTTCATAGAGTTTACTGACTTCCATGAAATGGATGAAATGTGTGTATCCCTCGAGGGGGAGAATTGATGAGATGAAATTGTTAAGTATTCATTTCATAGAAAATGTTGTACATTTAAACAAATTTATAATGTTTTATGTTGTGGTATTAAAATTACACTTTCATCACTTGTTCTAATAAATTAATAATATCAATTATTATGGAGTGCTTGATTGATGTTATGATAAGAAAAATGGGGGTCCATATCATTTACACATGGATTTTATTATTTTTTATTAAGTAAGAGAAGGATATAGTGTTTAATTGATGTATTAGATTTTTTATAACCCATATAATATGAGTTTTAGATTTGTGATCAAGATTTTACAGGCGTCGTATTTGTGGAAAGATTGTAAAACTGTGGTTGCATCTCTCTTGTTTTCTACACTAGGATATCCAATGTAGACATAAAGTTGATTATCTAAAGTCTCATTTATAAGAAAATAATATGATAGAAATCGTCTATTTTATGTGACCATGATATTTTCATATAAGGGAGATGATCATGTTATTGAGAAAACGGTGAGTTGAGAAGATCCACAACATACCGTTTGTGTTTATTTTTGATAAGGGGAGAAATATATGAAAATTTTAAAGTGTAGTAGTATCGAAAAAAATAAAATGGGGGATTGAATAAAAAAGATCATGATTGGTGAATGAATTTCTTATTTTTTTAGTATATCACAATGTCAGTATTTGATGAAGACATATATGAAATGCTGGGAATTCTTGAAGTGTAGATGCCTGGAGAATATTTATGAACTCATATGGTGGAATTTTCCATTATGATTTAGAAATTACACATATTAATTGTGATGATTGTTTTTATTGAATTAAAATTAATTCAGGAAATATTTTGATGGTGAAAGAACATTATATATGACAAGTGAAATACTGTGAAAATTATTATTTTCATGAAGGTAAGAAGAACAATTAAAAAATATGGACATGAAAATATATATGTATATATTTGTGATGAAGAAGAATAAAATATTCACATTTTCTAACTAATATTAATGAACAATGACCTGAGTCAATAGTTGGACATTTTTTTCAACATGGAAGATAATTGATGTAACTGAAAATATTCATTTTCATGTGGATTTCATTTGAGGGACATGTGATATCACTATATTTTGTATGAGGTATTGATGAAGGGTTATAATGTGAAATGATTTTTTTCAATGCAAGGTTCCTTGAGGGAATATCCAATTCTCCATGGAATTATGGAAATTAGATAATTATGCATTTTTGGAAACTGCAATAAAAGTTTGGGAAGTTGAGATTGTGAATGAGGCTTCCATGTAAATTAGTATTTATGGATTTCATAAAAAAATATAATAGTTCACTACACATGAATAAAAATGATACCATAGTATTCTATTTCACATATATTTCATTTTATATTCATGTGAATGATTATAAACAATATAGCATACTATTTTACGTACATTCAGTGGAAAATCAAAGATGGATAATAAAACACAATTGATATTCCCATGCATAGTATGCTAATAATCAAAAAAGTGAAGTTATAGTATAGTATTATATATATATGCTATGAAATATCCATGTGATGTGAATATAATAAATTTAATATTCTATTTAAGGTACATTGATTAAAAATTAAACTCCAGTTGATAGAACAAAATTGAGATTCCCATGAACATTATGATAAAAATTAATAATGTGATTCCACGGTATGTTGTTCGACATATATTATATGTTATATTCATGATATTTTTATTGGACCAATTTATCATACTATTTGTGAAATATATAGTTGAGAAGTGTTCTATAAGGTAATTGCTTCACTAAAATGCTAGTGTGGTATGCGAATGAATAATTCCCCACAAATGACATGCATGTTGGATATTAAATATTTGAAAACAACCACGTATTATATAGTGATGGTATTTTGTGTATTTCAATTCATTTCATAAATGATGATTTCATCATGAATGATGATATGCTTTGTGGATAATTTCCTTTTTAGATAGCCATGCTGATGGAGAATATTCATAGATGAACCTATTTAAACTTCATTAGATGAATAAGAAATCTTCATGTGCTAAATTGATTGATATTCTCTATTTGTCGCCTATAAGTACAAGGCTATCTCTCTCTCTCAAGACAATAGATAATTTGGAGGTGTTTATATTTTGAGAAGAATTTATTATTCTTCTCCATTTGAGTTTTGTAATGCAATTTGTTCTTTTTGAAAGGGATAAAATATTATTTGATGTGTTATTCTAAGAGAGTGACTAGGATAAATGTATTGATTATATATGTGGTGAAGTGATATGATATTTTCTATCCAGGTGAAGTTATTTGAAAACTAAAAAAATAAATCAAATCATATTCAATAAAGAATTCCCTAGGGTCAATAAAGTCAACCAATAGAACATAAATTTTCATATATTACAGGCTATGATCATAGGAAAATTTTGAAAAGTATTTGAAGAATATAATATGAATATAAATGTTCTGTTCTATGTGATGTAAACATCATCTCATTATGCATCAAAAAAATCAACAAAAAGTGTGTGACATATCATATATCATAAGTTGTGATCATTTAATGATCATATGAACAATTTAACAAACTATTTTAAGAATGTGTAGTGAATAGAAAAGTGAAGTGCTACGTGATGAAAGTATCTGTTCGATAATAACCAAATAAGTGGATTTGTAGTATTCTACATATCATACATGGTATGATATGATAATTTCATTATCAATAAAAAATTAGCATATTTTCTGAATATTATTAAGTGAGTAAGAAAAAGATGTGCAATATGATTTGAGCATCAGTACACTAAGCATCAAAGAATTAAACCAACATTATGTTATATATCATAAATGATATGCTATGATAATTTCATGATCATTGTAAAAGTTTATAATATTTATAGATCAATTTATAGTAAATAGAAAACTTATATGCAATATGATTCAAGCATCCGTAATCTATGAATTAATAAAGTGGACCAACAGTCTGCGACATATCATACATGCTATGTTATGATAATTTTATCTGTGTAGGATCAATTTAAAATATTTGTTGATGTTAAGAAAGTGGATATAAAAATGGAATATCAATGAAATACACATGGTTTTATGATGTATTTGATTTTAGATTTAGAAAAATAGCTTATTCATAATTTTTCAAGTATATATCTTGTATAATATTATATTAAAGAAATTTTTTCACCACTTGCAAAAATTATTCGAGTTTGGGACTTCATTATATGAATGAAGAATCACATCCCAAGAAGAAACCAGAGAAATTTATAATCATCAGTAATGATTAGAATTTTAATAGAGACTGAATCTAGTATATAATTAAAGGAGAAGGAAGTCAGGTCTGAGAATGTAATAATCTACGAAGATCTGGATAATTCATGATCGTCTGTGAATGCATTTCGATGATAACAATTGTATTTTAAGATGATTTTGATGATATTTAAGTACTTAATGTAATATATAAGATCCAATAAATTCATGGAAGAAGACCTTTATAATGTATTGCAGGAGAAACCATAATCAAACAATGATATTTCTATTTGTGGATCAATAACATTGATATAAAAAAGCTTGGGACCGGGGTGTCTAACCAGTTACAGAAGAGGCTCGGGTATGTGGTGTCTAACCAATAAATAATAAGTAAATGAGAATGTGGTTTCAGTGTCTAACCAACCAAGTAATAATATTTGGTTGATGGTGTGTAGAATCAAGATCAATTTGAGAGTCCACTACTAGGGTGTTTAGAGTAGGGAACAATGTTAATTATAGAATATTCAATACAGTTTACAAAGCTGTAGTTTTTCTCATTTATGTAACATGTTGATGAGTCATTGAGGGTAAGATTATTTGAATAAGGTCTCATATGTGTTGTACAATCTCATGTCAATTTTTCCATATTGACCATTATTGCTGATATACTCAATCAAGTAATGATTACATAGTAGAACCTTAGTGTGGTTGGAGATATAGAGTATAGTAGTGTAGTATATCTGCCCAGTGGTTTAGCTTCCAATGGGATAAAGAAAAAATTTTAGGATTCTCGTGAGATGAGAACAAAACAAACCATGAGTACTGGTAGTGCAGTTCTCTTTCATCAGTGTTGTAGATGAGGACACATAATGAATCACTATGATCATGACCCAGTGGAGTGTTGAGCTTGTGGTAGGATGGTCCATGTGCAACATTTCTATACTAACTTCACAATAGTAGTTTTTGTAAGATGGGAATCCATAGCTCTAGGTTCAAGATAAGGTTCCATAGCTCTGTATCAGGTAGGGAGCTATAATAGTATGGTCTTTCTGGCCGAGGTGGTGGTGGTTGTGGTTGTGGAATTTTTTCACAAGTAATACCTGGACAGAAGAGTGGAATTTTTTTAGTTGTGAGGTTTTATCATACGTTTTTGATTTAGGATAAATATATTTTTCACATCCTACCCCTATGAAGTAGGGTGTTGGAAAATCTATAGTGATATGTATGATATAATTATCCTCTACTCTTGTATATGTACTTTTTTACATAGGTGAATAAAATAATTTCATATTTGAGCAATTGGTGGAATTACATAGGCTCATTGCGTAGTTATTCAAGGGAATTATAATTATTAATACTCTATTTGGGATTAAAAAATAGGATGAACATAGGAGGAGGGAGTTCCCCATTAAGATTGGTGGGTGTCACATCATCTGGGGTCTTTTTTACCTTGAGATTACCGAGTTTGATGGCATACTTAGTATGGACTGGATATTTTACTATTGAGCCTGCATTAATTTTTATCACCATAGGGTGACATTCACATCACCATAGGGTGGAGGGTTTATTAAAAATGATGATTTGGATGTCCAGTAAATCTGATATTGACCCAATCATCATGGACTAGGTGGGAGGATATCCTAGATTATAAGCATTTATTTGTATAATATGGACAATGATATGTTAAATTTCCTCCAGAGATTTATAATTTCATGGATTCTATACCTAAATACATTTATAGGTTACCTCATATAATAGAGCTTGAGTTCTCAATCGATCTAGTTCTAGGAGCGTCACCAACATCCATTCCCCCTTACTGGATGGCTACTATGGACTTATAGGAGCTCAAGAGGTAGCCAGTGGACTTGGAGGCAAAGGGGTTTATTCAGCCTTGTACTGCTCTGTGGGGTTCACTATTACATTCTGATAAAAAGGAAAATAATACCCTTAAATTATACATGGATTACCAGAAATTGAACCAATATATGGTCAATAACTAGTATCCTTTTCTATATATATTACTTTTTTGATAATATTTTAGTAGATCAGCTGTTCTCAAAAATTGTTTTGAGATCAGGATATCACCATGTACGTGTTTGACATAAAGAAATACATCATATAAATTTTTGTAGCAGGTATAGTTTTTATGAGTATCTAGTTATTTCATTCATCCTAATGAACATTCCAATGATTTTCATAGAGCTAATGAACCTAGTTTTTGAAATTTATCTCGATTCTTTTTCAGTGGTTTTCATGGATGATATCAAGGTGTATTACCACAATAACTATGACCATGAAAAAACATCTTATGATAATTTTGGATGAACCTAGAGAGAATAAGTTACATGATAATATAAAAATATGCCTCTTCTAGAAGGATACTATTCAAAACCTACGTCATATTATCTCATATACAATAGTATCATTTGAGCCATTGAAGGTTAGAGTTGTAGTTTCATGGGAGAATCCCAAAAATATCATTGACATACATATTTTCTTGGGGATAGTGGGATATTATAGTCATTTCAAATAGTAATTAACATTCCTATAATCTCCTCTTATAGGAATTTCCAAGAAGAGTGTGAAGATTTAATGGACATATACCTATGAGATAGCCTTTCTTGAACTAAAAGGGAGACTATCCTCAGCATCGGCCTTGATTCCTCTAGATCAGGGTAGAAATTAAACATTGTATATTGATTCGTCAGTTATAAGGATAGAAGTAGTTTTGGTGAATGGTGATCAAGTCAGGATGTAAGGGTCTCCGTAATTTAGGACACATTATAGGAATTAACTAACTCTTAATCTATAAGCAGATGAATTTGTACATGGATAGAAATGTTAGAGAAACTCTTTACTAGGAGATGATTTTTTGGTGCTAAAAGACCACAAAAGCATCAAGTACATATTTTCATTAAATGATATTAATTTTAGGTAGTTATGGTTGGTGGTGTACTTATAATCATTCATCTTTGAGCTAGACTAGACACCAAAAAAAATTAATGTGGTGACCAATGCATTTCGAATGAGAACTCATATATAGGTTTTATAGAAGGATAATAGGTAGTGGAATATTGTGTATCTGATCTCTGAGATTCCCATGGACAAGTATAATATTTAGGGTATATTTTTCCGATATGATTATTTGTGACCTATACCCCTCATGATAGAGTAAGAATGAGATACTATTGGATTTAGAGGGCCTGGTTCTATCGGAGAGTATGGAAGGTGAAGACCTAGCTTCTATTTTGACTATAGATAAGGATGATATCCTCCATATACTAGGACATGTATGGGTTCATGTAAACATACTTGAGGATCTGATGTAAGAGTTTCATGCCTTAGTTTTTGTAAATTCATCGATGTGTTACCAAGATGTATTATGGAATACATAGTTAGTTCTGGTGGTCAGGGATGAAACATGAGGTTGCTAGTTTTTTTATGTGGTGTTCCAACTGTCACCTAGCGAATGAAGAACATCAGTGACTTTCCATACTTTTACAGTAGTTAACTAATCCCTAGTAGAGATGTGATGATTTTGTGATGGATTTCATGACCAGTTTGATAAGGTCTCTTCATGGTACCAATGTTGTATGGGGGGTTTTGTTGATAGGATCACAAAGTTTTACTATTTCCATCCTATCTAAGAGAATATTATTTTAGATTATCATGGACGGTTGAATAACTATGTGATAGTAAAACATCATGGGGTCCCATGTATTATCATTTTAGATAAGGATGCCAAGTTTATATCATTCTTATGGAAGATCTTTTTAGAGGGAATTGGGTACATTAGTGATTCAGAACACAATATACATCCCTCAAACTGATGGTATGTTAGATTGTATGATACATCTGATTGATGATATACTACAATAATGAATATTTTAGTTTTTGTGATATTAAGAGTGGAATATTACCATAGTTGAGTTCTCCTTCAATAATATCTATCAGATGAATATACATATGGAACCTTATAATGATTCGTATATTCATCCATGTTTATCGACAATGTTCTTGTTATAGGCAAGTGAGGTTGCTTTACTAGGACCACATTTCATGCAAGACACTTCTGAGAAAGAATATATGATCCCGAAATGTCTGGCTACTACATAGTCTAGACAGAAATCTTAAATTGATCATCATTGACGACCATTATAGTTTGAGGTCCGGTATCATGTGTTTTTACATATCTCATCAAGGATGGGTAAAATATATAATAATAGATAAGTAAGATTTCACCATGATATTTTGAGACATACAAGATTCTAGATAGATTCGGGATGGTAGCCTTTGGGTTTCTGTTACCTCTGGGGTATCAGAACATGCACAATATCATCCATGTATCTCAGCTATTCTATTATCACTCAGACGCATCTCATGTTCTGCAGCCTATGTATCTGGAGATATAGATATATTCATCCTTTTACGATCATCTGATTCATATAATTTATAGGAAACCAAATTTTCTCTGAGACTGGTTAGATCCCCTAGTTTCAGTGCTATGGCAGTATGACCGTTTACAAGATGAGACTTTGGAGATGGAGACTAACGTACCTGCATTGTGGTTGGAGTTAATCTCGGTCAATTATTTACCACCATTAAAGGAAAATCCATGGAAAAATTCATTTAAGGTTGAAGATTATATTATCTCATGTATTTCTATGAGGTATAAATATTTTTTTTTAATTCTTAGTTACATCCAAATGATAAGACACTTTCTTGTCATGGGGTTATCGGGGGTGACCATGCCTTGTTCAGAGCCTGGAACCGAACTCTTGGTTAAAAATGTTTGGGTTACATGGTTATGAGTAATAGTGTGTCCTAAGACATAAGGTTTGGTGAAACCTTGTGGTTCTGAGAAAAGGAATTCAGAAGCTTCTATAGTTTGAGTGAACCATTCATGTGGCGAAGATTTGCATTGTGATGACCTCTACAATTTCTGACAGTGGTCTGAGATACAGTTTTCACACAGTTTGATAAACTATGTGCACTAAAAGTGTGAGGTTCCCCTCCATATAGTGAAGTGAGCTCAATTGGTGCAGAGTTTTTAAAACCATGTATCCATACCATATGGCATAGTTTTTATATAAACAATTATCATTTGATCATAATAAACTATCAAAACCTAAAACCTAATTTCTATTTCTCATTAAAATGGACAAAACTCATTTTAGATCTCCCCTTGATCTATTTTTGAATATATTGATCTTGTTCTTGCATCCATACTCGGATTCTAGTGGTGTTATTGTTGCTGGATTCACACCAACGAGTACTCATTTCTTTTTGTTCCTTTCCTCATTTTTCATGGAATCAGCATTGCTATTATGTGCAAGATAATATGACCAATTTTATTCATTTTCATATGTTCTTCATCTTTCTTATAATCTGAGCCGATTCAAAAGATGATATTATATGAGCACTCCATTATGAACCTAATTTAGATGTTCTATAAATTTCCCTTGGGTTTTGGTTATTTATATGTATATTGTTTTGTTATTCAACATGACATACTTTTTGGTCGCTACCTAATAATTAATTGAATTTTTAAATTGAATATGTTGGAACATGTTAGGTATTCCCATTATTTCCATGTGAATAGTAGTAGGTTTTCTTCTCAACATATTCCAAAAATGGGGTGTGCCTTTTTAATGCTATTGTGTTTGACTATCGTTAAAAAAATTATGTGGTGAGTGGATGAGAATTCCACGATAGAGGAATTCCTTTTATATGTGAACTAAAATAAATTGGGTTTTAGAAAATGGTCTGCCACCATCACCATGTTATATATGAAGTAATTTTTATAATTGTATAAATTTGGATTGTTATAAGAGTTGGTAAACGCATTCAATTTATTTTAATGGGAATTTTTATACGAGTTATAAGGACTCGAATATTCTAATTTTATGACATGATAATTGAATTGAATGATGAATATTTCTGTTAGATTCTAGGTGTGTGATACACCATGGTTCAGGATATAGTAATTAGATGCCTCAAATGTGACTTCTCCTTAGGTCTTGATATTGAAGGATGCCTTGGGCCTTTAGACCCCTTGGATTTGGATTTATTGGTATTATAGTGGACATTGTATGTTGAAATTGTACTTTGACAAAAATCCATGACTAATAGAATTTCCATAGAGATTCTCCTGGGACCCAGCAAGGATGCCACAGTCTACTATGAAAGAACCCGGATCTTCTTTGCTGATATGTTTTTCTTTTACTGGTCATTTTTGTGAAAAATGGGAAATTTTGGATGTTTTCTAAGTATACTTCATGTACATTATGAGTAAAATCCATGTAATTCAATGCCATAAGAGGTTGTCTGTTAGCTATGTAGTGGTCACACACACGGCCGTGTGTGGGTGTTTTGGAGGCCTCCTAAAGTGGGGTATAGTAAAGGCAAGTACACACCGTGTAGTTTATGAGTACATGTCATGTACATCAATGCCATAGGAGGCTGTGTGCTGGCTGTATCATGGTCACAAACACAACTGAGTGTGGATGTTTTGGAGGCTGCTTAAAGTGGAGTACGTAAAATGCAAGTACACTCCATGTACTTATAAATAACTTCCTGTGTATTTTATTTTTTCATTAAATGCACCAGGGTGGATTCAAATTGCAAGAATGCTATTCCTTTAGGTCTCGTTTGACCGAGAGCTCTATACAGCTAGGAATCATTGATTAACCCCCCGAGCGTGCATCTGTCCTCCAAATCGAACATCGTTGGTTGAGTTGGAATCACATTGTTGAGTTCTCTCTTTTCCTATGCCATTGTCTTCTGATTTCTCCACTCTCGTCAGATATCTTGGATTGAATGTTATGAAACTTTTATAGATCACTAGTGTTTTAATGTGATTCAAGCCTCAAGGTTCACATATTGTGATTTCCTAACAATATAGTAGGTAGTTTGTGAATTTTAATAGGGAGTCATTGAATATATTGTGAAAAATTGCCCAATACCAGTGACCAGGGAATTTTGTGTTTACCGTTTTACCCCTGTTGTTTTTCTTCCATGTTTTTATGTTTGTGTAGAGGTTAATTGGGTATGAATAGAGTTGTTTTTTTGTGCTTTGGATGTATTTCCCATGCATGTTCTACTTACGATTGTAACACCCGAGTCTTTTATGAGAAATATTTTGTTTTTATGTTATATAAATAATCAAAGGTATCATTAACTACACACAACACTAGCTTGGAATTCTTTACATGCAATTGCGGCCTTCCTCGATAGCTTGCGTTGTACGCAATACCGAGTTTCACTAAACAACGATATGCTATTAAAATATTATTAAAACTAGCCGTTAGGAATAGTAATACCCACTTTTTGGAATTTTTTAAATTTCATATTTTAAAATGGACTTCATTTTTGGATTTGGAATATTGAAATTAGCCTAGGATGAAATTTTGGTATTTTTCTGAAAACATTCAATTTTAATGAAGAGTGAAAACACTGGGTTACTATTTAAAAACTGACTTTTATTTTAAATAATTATATATTTTATATAAATTTATTTTATGTCAAAATTGATACATAATACCTTTATAAGTTCAATGTAATTCATCAGAGTCATTTTTTAATAATATTATATATATAAAAATTTTATTGAACTTTTCACCGTCTTTTACCCACCTCCTGGGAGAATTTGAAAATTTACATAAAACATAATTTTACCCTTTCTGTGAGTGGAATTTCGAAAATCTGAGAGACATGGTTAATATCAAAGACTAAAATATGGTTCAATGAGATGAAAATAATTTTTGGTGAATAGTAAATAATTCCTTTTTTTTCACGGTTAAAAGTAAATTGGGTAATTAAGGGTAAAAATGATATTATTATTACCCTAACACATGTCCTAATTCTATTGGATACGTGTAATTCGACCAGAAACAACCATAGGATTAATATATGACCATTTAGGCCCACTTGGATTATATTAGGACATTTATTATTAATTTATTTAAAGAAGGGTTAAAATAGTTAAATTCAATGTTTAATAACTAAATTATTTTTAATATAGACTAATACAAAAGATAATTTTGACTATAAAGATTAATTATATAATAAAAAGATTTCATACCTAATGATATTTTATTTTTAATTTTTAGACATTAAATAATTTAATTTATTTATGAAACAATAATGATGTAGTAATTATCTTATTAATGAAATATTTACATAATGATTGTTATAAATACACAAATAAATGTAATTTGAGACTTTTTATGAATTAAAATAATTTTATAGGTTAATATGACATGTTATTATTGATTTAATTAACATCGTTCGAACTAATAATTCTGTTATGATTTTCACAAAAATCAATTACGAAATAGTTTGAAAATTGACATAAAATAGTTTTTAAAACAAATATTATTTTATTAATTTATATTTTATTCCTAAAAATCTAAGGATCGGCCAAATGACTTATATAAGGTTATAGATATTAATAATAAACAACTTGGGGTTATTTTTTCTGGTTATAGTATGTTTATTACCCTTATAGTGTAAGAAAACAAGAAGACACGGTAAAAGTTAAATTATCTAACTTAAAGTTTAATATAAATTATAAGGTTAAAATAGATAACTAAACTTGTATATATTATATTGGATGAGAGGATTTAGACCCATCCCCACCTTATCTTCGAAATAAATCAATTTGGAGCTATTAATAACCAAATATGACTTTATAATAAAATAATATTTTTTGTTTTTCCAATGGTGCCCCTCTACTCCTTTATAAAAGGGAACCTCCTCCCTCTCTTCCTCACACCACATTGAGCCTTCAAGATCGTCCAACCTCTTCCAAACTCTCTTCTCCACTTCCCTAGAAACATCCTAGAGGTCTTGGTCTTCTTCAAAGACCAATTTTAGGGCCCTAAAAGGAGGTCTCAAAGAGGCGCTTCAAAGAAGAGGTAATGTCCGTTACCGATTCTTTCAACTTTATTTCTTCTTACAATATTCTAATTTAGTTGTTTCATAATAAAGTAATAAAATAAGTATCACTAATATACTGATATGTTATTATATGTATGAAACAACCCTATTTCACAATCTATCCATCCTACAGAAAATGAAATCACCGCGCGTGTGTACGTACGGAATACCGTCTCCACACCGTGGTGTAATCTATTTTCCACCACCGCCTTAATTGGATACGTATAATGGTGTAAATAATGAGTATATATGATAATATTAAAGTTAAATTGATTCTGAAATAGTATACATACACTCCAATACAATTCCACGATCATGGGAACGATATCATCGCTCGTGCGTATGTACGGAATACCGTCTCTACGATGTGATGTGACTCGTTCTACATGATCTTCATTGCATAATGATTATATAAATGAATTGAATAAATAAATTTGATATATATTACACTAATACCATTCTGTAAATGAGGTATCTATAACCTAAAAATATGAATGAGAATTTATTCAACAAAACACGCATAAGAACAAAAAGTAATAAACACCAGAATAACAAAGTAGCAATGAAATATTACATATAAGAAGAAAAGAGAATGACCATATATGAAATAATAACAATGAGTATGATTCTATAATAATTAAATGAAATTATTTAAATCATTATATAGGAGGTTCATACACTTACGAAGCAAATCAGACCTAAGGTAAGGGAAAATCACGCAATCTCATTTTTATCCGAGATTGTTTATACTTCTGAATTTACCGGGTAATATTTGTCATCCACATCAATGTTTCCTCAATATGTAATATTTATATCCTTATAAAATTGTTTAAATCCAATTTTACCCTTCGGTGAGTTTTTAGTAAATGATATGAAAGGAATCTTTTGTCGTTTTTCGTACGAGGTACTTTTTGACTTTTCCGATATAAGTACGTGAAGAATGTTTTTATAACTTATACGGCACGAATGGATTTTTAAAACATTATTTCCAAGAATCATAATTTACATGTTTTCATGTTTATATTTAATTAACAAATTTTAGATTAAAATTGTATTACATGTTAATAAAGGAAACATGTTTTTGAAGTATAAAGGATGTTTTCCTCCAGAATAGAGTTCAAGTATTTTATCAAAATTATTTTCCATCTAAGATAATACAGGGTTCTGTTTCTATCCCTATTGTATTAAATTTAATTTATTATTTCCTGATGGAATTCATTTTTATGATGTCCTTTTATCTTATATGGATTATGTTCTGATGATATGATGTCTAAGATTCCCATTTTTATTACATGGGTTATGCTATGATGTATGGTTTATGATTTTGTGGCACACATAAGAATGGTATCATTATGAGATTGGTGGGACCTATATCTCCCTTCAATGCATTTGGTAATGATTTATATCTTATGAGATAGACATGGCTGGAACGGCAGGTTAATCTGGTTCAGTGAAACATGACTGAAACGAGGAGTGAACTCGGTTTAGAAATGGACATTGCCTGCTAAGAATGTCTTGGCTCTGAGTCTTGACTACTAAGAAATGATTCTCTATGAGTATTTGTGTATGCCACAAAGTTTTATGTTTTCAGTTATGATTATTGGGATTACATTTCACTACTATTATTTATCTCATTTTATGAAATTATGATTTCTTTTGCAGGTTAAGATTTCCAAAATGTAATGTTCTTATGAATATGATGTGATTGATATTTATTTTGTTTTCCCTTACCGAGCATTTGAGCTCACCCTTTTGTATGCTTTCATTCCCCAGGTCAGGAAGATTGTTATTAAGTAGGATATGCCTAAAGGGACTCTAGATATGACGAAATAAATGGGAGACAATATATATGCTTTATGAACTAGTTATTTATGTTTTCCAGTTTCTAAAGACTCTATACTTACACAATCATTTCCTGGTTTTGTTATATGTTGTAATATGTGTGCTTCAATTCTGAAGTAATAAAAATTTATGTATATTATGGGTCGTTATATTTGGTATCATAGGAAAAATTTAGTCAACCTTTGGAAACTAGAATGTGAATGCCTTAGTAAGAACCCTAAGGATAAGTCTAAGCATAGAACAGAATCTTAGTGTTTAAAAAATGGACAGGAACTACCTATGATAAGAACATAAGTGTAAAATTTCATTCTTGATTATATGGTTTTCCTATTATAATAAGTGTTTCTCACACAATTATTCTTGGTTTTTTTCAATGGATGGAACCCAAAGGAACCGTGTTAATGCAGAATGCGACATGCAATGCAATGATTTCCTCCTGAGTAACCAAACATTATGGGAGATAGAATTCAAAATCTTGTAGCCATGCTCACACAAAATTCTCAAGCTATAAATCATGCAGGACTTACAAACAAGAAAAGGAAGAGCAACATTATGTTGAATCCTTCATGAATCAGTGTCCACCTTCATCCAGTGGGTCTACTGATCCATTAGTTGCTGAACAATGGATTAGTACTACTGAAAAGGTATTTTCAGTTCTTCAATGTTCTGAACATGATAAATTCATCTTAGCAGTGTATCATTTGGAAGGAGATGTTGATCAATGGTGTAATCTTATCAAGAATACGAGGCAAAGAGATGCAATTGATTCCATTGAATGGGACATGTTCAAGAACTTATTTTTCAATATGTACTTCCCTCGTATTCTTCAAAAAAATATGGAGAAAGAGTTTCTTGAACTAAAGCAAAAGGATGATGAATCTGTTGGTACCTATGAAGAAAATTATACAAGACTTTCATGGTACTCTTCTGGTATTATTATCCAACCTGAGAGTATGATCTATTGATTCTTTAGTGTCTTAAATCCAAGTATTCGAAGGGTGTTAGACATAAGGGACTTCAATAGCTACGAGGAAATCATTCGATGTGCTCTCATGGTTGATATAGGGATTGGAGTAACCCATCAGTCATATGCATTTGATAAGAAGAGAAAAATGGAATTCAAAGGAAAATCTAAAGTGCACACTAAAAAGAAGATGAGTTTTCCCTTATGCTCAAAGTGTGGAATGAAACCTAGAGGGAGTTGTCTTAAAGGGACAAGGAAATTTTTCAAATGTGGAAAGGAAGGTCATCGGGCATTTGAATGCCGCAATTATGGGAAGAATATGTCCATTGATGCGAACAAAGAAATGGCTACACAGAGTGCACCTCCTAAACATCAATGTTACAAGTTCAAGGAAATGGGGAATTATTCCAATCAATGCCAAAATCCAAGGGTTGTTGATGGCGATCAACATCAACAAACTCTTAAGGATAAATACAAAGGATAGTCACATCCAATTTCTATCAGCGATGTGCAGTATGATAACGAAGTGGTGAAAGGTACACTTACCATCCACTCTAATGTAGAAAATGATTTATTTGATTCTAGATACAAACACTCTTTTATTTATGAATAATTTTCTAAGGGTATTGCGTATTACCTCAGCAATTAGATGTTGAGTAAGCCGTGACAACACCTAATGGCACAATAGTCGCATCAAAAGTTTACAATTCTTCTCCGATTGATGTTTGTGGGAAAGTGCTTCCTGCAAATCATGTGATCCTTCCTTTAGTGGAATTTTATGTGATTCGTGGCATGGATTGGCTTTAGTTATATGGAGATCATATCAATTTCCAATGAAGGGAAGTCACAATTCATATTCCAGATCAATCTATGATCGTCTATCGATGCAAGGATGAACATAACCTGCCATTGGAAATTTCTTCAATCTTATGGGTCTTGATTCAACTAAATGAAGGTTATTTATCTCAAATGGTTGGAGAGAAACTCAAGATTAAGTATATTGCCATTGTACGAGAGTTTGATGATGTCTTTCTGGAGGAATTACCTGGTCTTCCACCAAATCGTGAAGTTGAGTTTTCAATAGAGCTCGTACCGGGTGCTTTACCTATTTCAAAGACACCATATAGAATGGCCCCAATTGAGTGGCAATAATTGAAGAAGAAACTCCAAGAGAATCTTGATATGGGATTCATACGCCCTATTGCGTCACCTTGGGGAGCACATGTTCTATTTGTTAAGAATAAATATGGATCAATGAGACTCTTCATTGATTATCGAGAACTTAAGAAGATCACTATCAAGAACAAATATCCTCTCACACGCATTGTTGAATTATTTGACCAACTACGCGGAGCTCAATACTTTTCCAAGATTGATCTTCGTTCAGGGTATCATTAATTAATGGTCAAAAGGAAGGATATACCAAATATGGGTTTCCGTACTAGGTATGTACAATATGAATTTATAGTAATGCCATTTGGTCTTACTAACACCCCTGCTATCTTCATGGATCTGATGAATAGAGTCTTTAGAGACTATCTGATCAGTTTGAGGTAGTCTTTATTAAGGATATTCATGTCTATTCAAAGAGCTGGGAAGAACATGAAGATCACTTTATAGTTGTATTGAAGACCCTAAGAAAGGAGAAGCTTTATGCCAAATTTACCAAGTGTGAATTTTGGATTCAAAAAGTTTCATTTTTGGGTCACATAATCTCAAAACAGGGGATATCTGTGGATCCATCAAAAACAGAGGTTATTGAAAGATGGTCGAGACCAGAAATAGTAAATGAGATCTGAAGTTTTCATGGTTTGGCTGGATATTATCAATGTCTTGTGAATGATTTTTCACGATTATCTAATCCACTAACCAGGTTGACTCAGAAAGGAGTTAAGTTTGATTGGACAGAAGAATATGAAGACAATTTCAAGGAGTTAAAAAGAAGGTTATCCAGTGCACCTGTACTCACACTGCCTTGTAGTGGAGAATGGTCTGTGATCTAAGTGAATCATCCAACAAGGGATTGGGGTGTGTTCTCATGCAAAATGATATGGTGATAGATTATGCCTCACGACAGTTGAAAATCCATGAGAAAAATTACCCAACTCATGACTTGGAGTTAGCTATGGTAATCATTGCATTAAATATTTGGAGGCATTATATTTTTGGATAAATGTGTGATATTTATACTGATCATAAAATTTTAAAGTATATTTTCACAGAAAAGGAGCTTAATATGCACCAATGAAGATGGTTGGAGCTGATTATGGATTACGAATTATCAATTCATTACCACCCTGGGAAAGCAAACAAGGTGGAAGACGCATTAAGTCGACAAGACCATTCTTGTTTATCCAGGATGAGGATCACAAAAGATTTAATATTTATGGATTTACAAAGGATGGATCTTGGAATTATAATGGAAGGGAAAAATTCGTATCTTTCTCAAATGAATGTTCAACAATATATTCATGTGAATATTAAAGAGGCACAGAAAGAACATGTAGAGTTACAAAAGAAGGTGAGAAATGTTCCTGAATTCAACATTGATTGTGATTGGAAAATAATGTTCAGGAATCAGGATTGTGTTCCTCCCATCCCAGAATAAAAGAAGGAGCTGTTGGATGAGGCTCATAGTTCTTCATTCTCTAATCATCCTAGAAGCACGAAGATGTATATGGACCTGAAAGAGTACTTCTGGTTGGATGGCATGAAAAGAGATGTTGTTGAATATGTCTCTCGATGCTTGGTTTGCAAGCATGTTAAAGCATAGAGACAGAAGTCTATGGGGATTTTACAACCATTTCCCATACCATAATGGAAATGGGAAAATATCACTATGGGATTTGTCACCAGACTTCCTAAAACATCCAAAGGAAATAATTCTATCTAGGTCATAGTTGATCGTCTTACAAAGACTGCACACTTTATTGCTATAACAGAGGATTTATCTCAAGATCAGCTTGCCAGGATATATGTAATGGAAGCGGTAAGATTTCATGGACTACCAATTTCCATTATATCTGATCAGGATCCGAGATTTACCTCGAAGTTCTGGAAAAGTCTTCAGCATACTCTAGATACATAGTTGAGTTTCAGCACTGCTAATCATCCTAAGACAGATGGTCAGTCTGAGAGGAAAATTCAAACTCTATAAGATATGTTGAGAGCTTGATCTATGGATTTCAAAGGTGGTTGGGATCAACCCCAAACGTTGTTAGAATATTTTTATAATAATAGCTTTCACTCCATTATTCAAATGGCTCATTATGAACCTCTATATCGAATGAAATGTAGGACACCAACTTGATGGGATGAATTTGCGGAATGAAAGGTATTAGGACCATAACTTGTTGATAAGATGGAAGAAATGATCCTATCTATTCAACAACACATAAGAGAAGCTCAGTGTCGACAAAAAAGGTATGCCGAAAACCAAGAAAATGTCCTAGAGTTTTAAGTGGGTGATAAAGTGTTCTTACGAATATCTCCTTGGAAGAGAGTAATGAGATTTGGAAAGATGGGAAAGCTGATACCCAGGTATATCGGTCCCTTCGAAATACTGGATTGTGTGGGGGAAGGTAGATTACCGATTGGATCTTCCACCGAATCTCTCTCAAGTTCACGATGTGTTCCATATATCTCTTCTGAGAATGTACATACCTGATCCTTCACATGTGCTCATCTCAGAAGTTGTACCACTGGAGAAAGATCTTTCTTATAAAGAACAACCGATAGAGATTATGGATCGTAGCAAAAAATTCCTACAGAACATGACCACTCATATGGTGAAAGTTTTATGGAGGAAACACCAATTAGAAGATTCTACATGGGATCTTTAGGAAATGATGATGGAGAGGTATCCTCATCTGTTTGTTACCAAGTGACGAATTTCGACGACGAAATTCATTTTAAGGGAGGTAGAATGTAACACCCGAGACTTTTATGAGAAATATTTTGTTTTAATTTTATATAAATCATCAAAGGAATCTTTCACTACACGCAACACTGTCTTGGCTTGTTTTACACACAACCGCGGCCTTCCTCGATAGCTTGCGTTGTACGTAATACCGAGTTTCACTAAACAATGATATGTTATTAAAAATATTATTAAAACTAGCTGTTGTGAATAATAATACACACTTTTTTGTATTATTTAAATTTCATCATTCAAAATGGACTTCATTTTTGGATTCGGAATATCGAAATTATCCTAGGGTGAAATTTTGGTATTTTTCTTAAAACATTCAATTTTGGATGAATAGTGAAAACACAAGGTTACTATATAAAAACCGACTTTTATTTAAATAATTATTTATTTTATTTAAATTTATTTTAGGTCAAAATTGATATATAATACCTTTATATGTTCAAATTAATTAATTGAAGTAATTTTATAATAATTTTAGTTATATAATAATTTTATTGAACTTTTTACCGTCTTTTACCCACCTTCAATGAGAATTTGAAAATTTAAATAAAACATAATTTTACCGCTTCTGTGAGTGAAATTTATAAGCTTTGAGAGACATAGTTAATATCAAGGACTAAAATTTGGTTCAATGTGATGAATTTTTTTTGTTGAATAGTAACTTTTTACTTTTTTTAGCACGATTAAAAGTAAATAGGGTAATTAAGATTAAAAATGATAATGTTATTACCCTAAAACATGTCCTAATTCTATTGGATAAGTGTTATTCGACCAAAAACAACCTTAGGAATAAAATATTACCATTTATGCCCACTTGGATAAGATTAGGACATTTATTATTAATTTTTTTTAAAGAAGGGTTAAAATAGATAAAATCAATGTTTAATAACTAAATAATTTTTTATATAGATTTTAAAAAAGATATATTCGCCTTTAAATACTAATTATAAATATAAAAATATTTCTTACATAATGTTGTTTTAATTGTAAATTTTAGACATTAAATAATTTAATTTATTTATGACACAATGATGATGCAGTAATTATCTTATTAATGAAATATTGACATAATTGTTGTTATAAATATCCAAATAAATTTATTTTGACACTTTTTATGAATTAAAATAATATTATAGCTTAATATGACATGTTAGTATTTATTTAATTAACTTTTTATAACTAATAATTCTATTATTAGCTTAACAAAAATAAATTACCAAATTGTGTAAAATTGACAAAAAATAGTTTTTCAAAAACATTTTATATTATTTATTGTTATTTTATTCCTAAAAAACTAATGTTCAGACAAATTAATTATATAATGTTATATATATTAATAATAAACAACATAGGGTTCATTTGGCTTGTTATAGTATGTTTATTAACCTTATAGTGTAAGAAAACAAGAAGACACGGTAAAAGTTAAATTATCTAACATAAAGTTAAATCTAAATGATAAGGTTAAAATAGATACCTAAATTTTTCTAAATAATATTTTATGAGGGTATTTAACCCATCCACACCATAGCTTCTAAATAAATCATTTTGGAGATATTAAAACCCGAATATGACTTTATAATAAACTAATAGTTTTAGTTTTTCCAAAGGTGCCCCTCTCCTCCCTTATAAAAGGGCACCTCCTCCCTCACTTCCTCACACCACTTTGAGCTTCATTCTTGGCCAAACCCTACAAAATTCTCTTATCTACATCCCTGGAAACATCCTAGAGGTCCTGGTTTTCTTCAAAGACCAATTTTAGTGCCCTAAAAGGAGGTCTCAAAGAGGCGCTTCAAAGAAGAGGTAATGTCCGTTACCGATTCCTTCAACATTATTTCTTCTTCCAATTCTTCTTATTTAGTTGTTTCATTATGAAGTAATAACATAAGTATCACTTATATACTGATATTTTATTATAATTATGAAACAACCCTATTTCACCATATATCCATCCTATGGAAAACAAAATCACCGCGCATGCATACGTACGGAATACCATCTTCAAGCCGTGGTGTAATCTATTTTCCACCACCACCTTACATGTATGGGTATAATTGTGTAAATAATGACTATATATGATTATTTTAATGTGATATTGATTCATAAATTGTATACATACACTATAATACAATTCCATGATCATGGGAATGATATCATCACTCATGGGTACGTACGGAATACCGTCTCCACGACGTGATGCGACTCGTTCTACATGATATTCATTGTATAATGATTATATTAATGAATTTAATAAATAAATATGATATATATTAGACTAATAAAATTCTGTAAATTAGGTATCTATAACCTAAAAATAAGATTGAGAATTTATTCGACAAAACATGCATAAGAACAAAAAGTAATAAACACCAGAATAAGAAGTAGCAATGAAATATTACTAATAATAAACTAAGAATATGACCATATATGATATCATAACAATGATTATGATTATGGAATAAGTAAATTACATTATTTAAATCATTATATCGGAGGTTCGGACACTTATGAAGCAAATCCAACCTAATGTAAGGGAAAATATCGAAATCTCATTTTTAACCGAGATTATTTATACTTCAAAATTTATTGAGGGAATATTTATCATCCACATCCATGTTTCCTAAATATTTAATATATATATCCTTATACAATTTTTTAAATCCAATTTTACCCTTCGGTGAGTTTTTAGTAAATGATATGAATGGAATCTTTTGTGGTTTTTCGTACGTGGTACTTTTTGACTTTTCCGACATAAGTACGAGAAAAATGTTTTTTAAAGTTATACAGCATGAATGGATTTTTAAAAAATTATTTCCAAGAATAATACTTTAAAATTTTTCAAGTATATTTTTAATCATCATCTTTTAGTTTAAAATTGTATGACATGTTAATAAAGGAAAAATGTTTTTGAAGTAGAAAGGATATTTTCCTCAGAAATAGAGTTCATGTGTTTTATAAAAATTATTTTCCATATAACATAATAGAGGGTTCTATTTCTATCCCTATTTTTTACATTGATTTGATTATTTCATGATAGATTTTTGTTTATGATGTCCTTTTATCTTATATGGATTATGTTATGATGGCATGATGTTTAATATTCCCATTTTTATTACATATGTTATGCTACGATGTATGGTTTATGATTTTGTGGCACAAAAAAGAATGGTATAATTATGTGATGGGTGGGACCTATATCTTCTTCCAATGCATTGGGTAAAGATTTATATCTCATTTTATAGACATGGATGGAACGGCAGGTTAATCCGGTTCAGTAAAATAGGACTTAAACGTGGAGTGAACTCGGTTCAGAAATGGACTTTGTCTGCAATGAATGTCTTGGATATGAGTCTTGACTACTATGAAATGATTATCTATGATCGTGTGTGTATGCCATAATGTTTCATGTTTTATGTTATGATTATTGGGATTAAATTTCACTACTATGAATTATCCCATGTTATGAAATTATGATCTCTTTTGCTGGTTAAGATTTCCAAAATTTTATGTTCTTATGAATATTATGTGATTGATATTTCTTTTTTTTACCTTTACTGAGAATTTGAGCTCACCTTTTTGTATGTTTTCTTTCCCCAGGTCAGGAAGAAGGATATTAAGTAGGATATGCCAAAAGGAACTATAGATATGATGAAATAAATGGGAGAGAATGTATATGCATTATGAACCCGTTGTTTATGTTTCCCAGTTTTTATAGACTCTATACCAATACGGTCATTTCCTGGTTTTGTTATATGTTGTAATAAGTGTGCATCAATTCTAAAGTAATAACAATTTATGTAATGTATGGGTTGTAATAACGATCATTGTGGTGCTTGGCCTGTTTGGTCGCCTTTCCTGTCTTCCATGCCTAGGATGTATAATGGAGTGAGTTGTGTTATTCTGACATGTTGTTATGTTGTAGACTATTTAGTCAAGTAGTTATTAAGTTTTACTATGGCCGTATTACATTGCTATGTGTTGACTTACATAGGGTCAAGAGAACGTGGTTTAGTAGACTATAATGGGATAGACCGAGTGAGCTTCCTCAGAGAGTATTGAGTATTATAGAATAAAATGGGATAGACCGAGTGAGCTTCCTTAGTGAGTCTTTGAGAATTATTGACTATAAGGTGATTGACCGGGTGAGCTTCCTCAGCGAGTCTTTATTTCACTTTAAGTTATCTTGAACCACTCCAGGGTATAATAGTAATTGACCAGGTGAGCTTCCTTAGAGGGTCTTTGAATGACTTGGGCTATAAGGGGAAATGACCAAGTGAGCTTCCATAGAGAGTCTATGAACATGGGGATATAATGGAAATTTACCATTTGAGCTTCTTCATAGAGTCTGTGACTACATTAGACTATAAGGGTAATTTACTGTGAGTTCTTCCTTAGAGAGTGTTCCTAAATTCTTATGACAGAACCAGAGGCGTTAGGCTGAGTTTACTACCAAGAGGGTTTCTTGTCCTTTTTTAGGTAGGACCGTAGGGGATGGATGTGAGTACTTCTCTGAGGGTTACCCGTTTTTGATTAGTTGTTGCATGATATTGAATGGTGGATTGTTTTCTGCTGTGTATTCTCTCTGTTTACAACTTTCTGTAGTTTTCCTACCATATTTATTCACTGACTGTTAGGAAGAGATCTTCGGGTGGTTGCCTATTGTATTTAATCTCACACCATGTTTGGGTAATTCTTTTGGGCCCAAACAAGTTATATTGTTGTAGGTTTAGATAATATAAAGTACCCTTTTACTTCAGGTGCATGACTTGTTGTAGAGCTGGAGCACAAGGGACCATGCATAGGTTTGCAATGCGGATGAGCTGTTTATAAGTTTCATTTGTACATTGGTTTAGTACAGGTTGTATTCAACATTGTGAATTGTCTGGTTGTTTTCATAGATATATGTACCATGCATCATTTATATATATATATAATCCCCACCTGTTTATTTCTTCTAGTATTCCATTGTTTACTTCTGTATGGATTATCACTACTTCCGATGTTGTATGTTTTTTTACTTTTGATGTGTACTCTGCCAAGGAGGGCATAGTTTCCCCACTATCACACCCAAGGCCCTCGGTGCCAATCGGCAGCCTCTGCAGTTCGCGGAAATAAACATGAGGCCATGTGACCAACCGGGTATGTAACACCCAATGATTTCATAGTATTTTTTTTCAATGTAATTTAATAACTTCTACTACATGCAACAATGAGTTCAATCGCACCACAACATACCAAGCTATCCGTTCAAAAAGCAGTTATGAATATTGTTTTATGAAATTAGAATTTTATATAATCTATAATATTTTAGATTCCATATTATTTGTTTCTATGTCAAATATAAGAACCAATTCATTTTTTTCAGATAAAAGAAGTATTTTTTAAAAAATGAAATTTTAACGCCTTTTAATGGAAAACCATTTTTAAATCCAATATTTTTAACTGTTATATATTGAATTTGACAAAATAAAATTCTTCTTTAGAATCCTGAAATAAAATTTAGTTTTGGAAAATTTTTGTTGTTTTTCAAATAACTTTAATATTTGGGTGAACAATGAAAATTACTAAATTTTAATTAAAAACAACTTTTTTAATCAAAATAATTTTTAATGCTAAAGTACTATATTGAGCTGTTTTAAAGTATAATTAGATTATATTTTATCTATTTAATCCATTTTTTCCATTGGACGTAATTTCACATTTATACTAGACATAAAAACCTGTCAATCTTTTGATAGTTATTATTTCTTAAAAACACGCTTTTTGTTTTGACAACAGTAATTTATTATAAATTAACTAATGTAACTTATATATTTTTAATTTGGTAACATATACTTAAATTTTGAATTATTAATATCAATATTAGTTTCGAGTGAATTTTTGGTATTTTTTTTGAAAACATTCAATTTTTGATGAATAGTGAAAAACACCGAGTTATTAGTAAAAATCGACTTTTTATTTAAAAAATTATATATTTTATTTACATTTATTTTAGGTCAAAAAACATACATAATACCTATATAAGTCCAATTTAATTCATTGGAGTCAATTTATATTAATTTTAGACATATAGAATTTTATTGAACTCTTTACCGTCTTTTACCCACCTCCTATGAGATTTTTAAATTTTGCATAAAACATAATTCTACCTCTTTTGAAAATTGAATTTAAAAAATCCAAGAGACATAGTTGATATCATCAAGTAAAATGTGGCTCAATTAGAAAAAAAAATAATTTTTGGTGAATACTATCTTTTTACATTTATTTACCACCGTTAAAAGTAAATATGGTAATTAATGGTAAAAAATATATTATTTTTACCCTAACACAAGTGATAATTCTATTGGATAAGTATAATTCGACCAAAAAAATCATTTGGAATAAAATATTATCATTTAGGTCCACATATATTAGATTAGGACATATATTATTATTTTATTTAAAGATGAGTTAAAAGAGTTAAAATCAATGTTCAAATACTAAAACATTTTTAATATAGGGTTATGCATAAGATAAATTCAATTATAAATATTCATTATAAAGAAAAAAATATTTCCGACATAATGATATTTTATTTATAATTTTTAGACATTAAAATAATAATTTTATTTATAACACAATGATGATGCCGTAATTACATTATTAATGAAAGATTGAAATAATTGATATTATAAATACATAAATGAATTTCATTTAAGTCTTTTTTATGAATTAAAAAAAAATTAGGTCAATATGAAATATTAGGATTGATTTAATTTACTTTTTTAGAAGTAATCATGCTGTTATAAATTTTAAAAAAAATCAATTTCCAAATAGTGTCAAAATTGACATAAAAGAGTTTTTAAATAAAATATTATATTATTAATTGATTTTCTATTCCTAAAAATATATGGTTCAGCCAAGAGACTTATATAATGATATGTGTATCATTAATTAACCACATGTGGGTTTTTGGAAGTATATAGTATGTTTATTAACCAAATAATATAAAAATACAAAGAGACATGGTAAATGTCAAACTAATTAACAATGAGTTAAATCTTAAAGATAATGTTAATATAGTAACCCAAACCCGTCTAAAACCCACTTTTTTAGTGGTTTTCGGCCCATCCCCACCTTATTCTCTAAATAAATCAGTATGGAGCCATTAGAAACCGAATATTAATTTATTATAAAATAATATTTTTTGATTTTCATAGGGTGCTCGTCACACCTCTTAAAAAAGGGCACTCCCCCTTTTCTTAATTTCACACCTTCAAAGCCATTAGGAATGGCCAAACAAACCCTAAATATATTCTCAAATTCCCTTACTTCAACCTAGAGTCCTCAGTTTTATCAAAAAGTCAACCTATGGAGCTCTTTTGATCATATCCAAATGGAGAACCCGAAGAAGAGGTAAATATTTCATCACCTCTTTCAAGTTCTTTTTTCATCCACTTATTTTTTCATTATTATTTCCATTATAAAATAATTACACTAGTATATTATATATACTGTGATGTTATTATAAATATGGTACAACCATATTCATTATTCTATCCATCCTTTGAATGACATGTCACCTTACGTGCGTACGTACGACTTACCGTCTCCATGTCATGGTGTAATTGTTTTTCAATACATTATTATTTGGATGGGTATGATAATGATGCATAATTGATTTAAATAATAAATATAACATGATTATTATTCTGTATATATGATATATCATCCAATAATTTACTATTTTATTATCAAAAGAATGACATTGTCGCTCGTGCGTACGTACGGATTACCATCTCCACGACACAACGAGATTCATTTCCACGTTCACCATTCAACGATGATTATAAAAATATATATTATTAATAAGTATGTAATATACTACATAATAATGACACTGGATATATATATATATATATATATATATATATATTTGTATTTACATTCATCTCATTCACTTACCTCCATTCAATAAGATATGAAAACTGAAACATCGTTTATGCGTACATATGGAATACCGTCTCCAAAAACGGTGTTTTCCATTCCAGTAATCTATCTATTATACATATTCAAAATATATATTATATATAATTTTTTTAATATTATGTAATTATTTAAATCATGACCAAAATGATACTATTAAGAATAACAAGTTAAAATACGTACGATAAAGAAATCTATTATTACCCAAAATGTTAATTTGACATGGAAATTATTAATAAATGGGTAGTATAAAGTCATAAATAAATCATGTATGATATAATAAATATGAATATGGTTCTGGTATAATCTAATAACATACAATGGTCATTACATAGGAGGTTAAACGTACCCCCGACCAAAAGAAAGTGTGAGGTAAGTGTTAATTTCTCAATCTCATTATTATCTGAGATTATTCATGTGTAAGTATTTTTTGGGACATACATATCATGGATACCCATATTTAATAAAAAACATTCAAAAGTAATCTTTTACGGTTTTATGGGAGGTTATATTTAACTAGTTCATCATTTTAAATGTTTTATTGATTCATTTTTATAAACCCTTGTAATTAATTTCCATGTTTTCGAAATGATTTTGAGGATTTATTTATATAGACATGAATGTTTTGAAATGATAAATATTTTAAAATGTTTCAAAGTGGTATGGGACACTTTTATTCAACAATATATTTTATATGGCTACTTTTATAAATTGTTATACTTTTTAACAATTTCATGAAAAAGGGCTATTTCTCTCAAAGCATTTTTACTGATCATTTTCATCTATGTCAACATCCATTGATGGATTTTATGTTTATTTGAAGTTTATTTATGATAAATAAACTTCTATATTGTATTGAAGGTTTTTCGATATGTGTGAATGTGGATGTTTTATTTCATACCATTCATGGTTTGTGGATAATGTATTGACATTTCGTATGCAATTTATAATATGAATATTTATGTTTAATCCTTTTCATATGTGGAATTCATTGGACATAGTATGTGATAGGTGGAGCCCACTGTAGCTCCATGATGCATCAGTAGGTATCAAGGGACAAACTATTGTCTTGGCAGATGGCCTTGAAAAAATCTTATATGTAGTATTGGAACAAGGCCTTGACTATGTGGTTATGAAATTCTGTAATTATGCATTCTATTATTATGAAAGTGGTTATTGATATTTCATTTGATTATTATACTAATAGAATATCCTTGTGAATAAGTAAATTTCATTATTTTATTTTATCATTTCCATATATTGTTGATGTTCATGTTTAAAAGGCTTTTGTTTTAGTTATACATTGCATTAAATGTTTATTCTTATTTATGAAGGTTTCTGCTATATTGTTATCCTTACTGAACATCTGAGCTCACCCCTTTCTATGTTTTATTTTTCCTAGGACTTCCAATAAGTGTATTATGATTGACTTAAAAGTTTAATCTAAAGGGAACTATTGTGTTGTTTAAGGACTATTTATTTTGTGTTGTATGTTATAATGTGAAATGTAACTTTCTTGTATATAATCAATTTTCCAAGACTGCTAAACTGATCAATCCTTCAGGACTTGATTCTCTGTAATGATACCAATGTACTAAAATAATGCACCAACTCTGGGTAACTGGGGTCGGGGCATTACAATTCCTCTTACTGTAAGTTTATTAAAAACCTTGGAAACTATATTTTTATAAACTCTGATTAGATAACATTACCATAAGATATACTTGAGGAATTTTATAGGATAACTTCATAGAATTTTGGTAATGTATACATCTTTTGAGTTTTCCGAACAATAAATCCCTGTCTGGATACGAGCAGGTTGAGGTGGCTCTACCATAGATGTACCTATGAGTGAAAACTCCGAAAATGAGTTTTAGGATTGACCTGGCGTATCATTATACACGACAATGGGCCTTGCTTCACTATTGGTTACGACATTCCTGGTGGATATTTTTTGAATAATTCACATTTTCATTACTAGACATTATGAATGATTAAGGTGTATATACTTCCTCAAAGATAATTTTTTTATGAGTATGGATTAAATCCATAAAATATTCAATTTATGTTTGGTGTTTTACAAGTTTGGAATTATGAATTATGATTCACAAACTGACCTAGTATATGCCATTATTTATAAATGGAGCCCAGTAGAAAGAATGAGAACTCCAGCAATATGCATGATCAAAAGATTAAGAAGGATCCAATATTTCATGGTATTAAGACAACCTTTATAGGGGAAATATTCTCCCACGTATTCTCATCATATAAAGAATTAGTATCATGTGGTAACAAGATAAGTAATGAATTCTCTGAGTCCTATGTCTTTGAAGGGAAGCAAGTTAAGCTAAGGATGGAAGAGGGAAAGATGGTAAAGGGAAGGGGGGAAAGAATAATTTTACCATATGTGATAAATTTGGGAAGAAACACCATGGAACTTTCCTGAAGGGAATGTGAGTTTGTAATAAGTGTAAAAGAAGGACACCAAGTACGTGACTGAAAGGGTAATAAAAAGGTTTCAAATGTACAATGATCCTTCTTCAAGGATTTGGGACACTACGCAAATCAATGTCCCAATCATCAGAGTATGCCACAAATGATGCTATTGGATAATGATCAAGTTATAATACTACCATAGATGAACTGTAATGACTAGTGTTATTATGTTTTTATTAAAGAATTATGTCATTTTAGTGTTGTATATACGATGTTCTTGTTATATGAATTATGGAAATAAATAAGGATTGTACTACAATACTATTTCATTGAGGATTTGAGATTATATATTAGTATGAAAATTGACTCAACAATGAGTTATATTTTTTTAAAAAATACATGGTTTAAGGAAAGGTAATCCTTAATATGGTCAGGATACTGTGGTTGTAATTTTGGAATAAGAAATGGTTTATTTCGATAAATTATATTCGATATTCTTGACTACCTTGGTACTGGTTAATGGTTTGTTTATTTCATCATTGTTGGAGTATTAAAACTTTTTGGATATAATGAAAATATCTAGTATTCTATAAGGAATAAGGGAGAATGAATGTAATCATTAATGTTTTTTGGTAATTAATAATTTTTTCATATTTTAAAAGAATACATGATAAAGGAATTCACATGTTATTACTTAGAAAACGGATCTATAATATGTTTACCTTCCCTAAAAAATTTTGACTGAGAGTTCGTACATATGTATTTTTGATAATTCTAAACGTTGGAATGTATTATATTTGACATTGGATTCAATTGTTAAGGTTATTTTTGGATATTTATAAAAAATACAACACACAGACCCTGTGACAACCCGTCGCGTCAGACAAAGCTATGGGAATCGAACCCACAAACATTGTGTGATTGGGATTTATCTCCTCCCACTAGACTACGTGAAGTCCATGGAGTGTAAAATGTAGTTTTTTTAAAAAAACATTCTGATAGATGAAATATAAATTTTTTTTCGAAACCATATATGCTTAGGATAAATATAATATTTTTATGTTTTATTTTCTTTTGTTTTGAAAGATGAGTTTGAGGTAGAAATTAATTAGGGGATGTAAGTCTAATTGTCATGTGTGTGTATATATATATATATATATTATCTTATTATATGAAAGAATTAATCCTTCAACATTAGGGAAGGGATCATAAAACTAAAAATTTGTTATCCTAATACATTATGTTATGTTGAACTGATGGTATTTTAAATCATCATAGATTGATGGATTTGAAGATCTCAATTTTACACTTGTTTGTGATTGATGAAATCAATCACTACCTATAAATATTTATGGTTTTTCTCCAATAATGTGTCTCTAATTTCCACCAATGTTCTCCTAATAGATATCATTATTTGGAGGTAAACTTTTCATTTCCCTTTCTGTCTTATTAAAACAAACTTTTATTAACCCAATTTCTGATGTGGGTTTTCCACAAAGGTAATTTCTATTTTTAACCATCTATTTTCAAAGAATAATTCCAAATTGCGAGGAAGAAATTAATTAAAGGAGGAGATAATGTAACACCCCATGATATCCTAGTATGTTATTTCTTTAAAATAATTCAATAACTTCTACTACATGCAACACCGAGTTCAATCGCACCACAACTTTCCAAGCTAGCCATTAAAAAAGAAGTTATGAATAGATTTAAATTAAATTTGAATTCTATATACTCTATATAAATTTTAGATTCCATATTACGTGTTTCTAAGACTAATATATGAACAAATGCATTTTTTAGATAAAATAAGTATTTATGAAAAAATGATATTTTACCGCCTTTTAATGGAAAACCCTTTTTAAATACAATATATAAAACATTTATATATTCAATTTGTCAAAATAAAATTCTTCCTTAGAATCAGAACATAAAAATTTAGTTTCGATAAATTTTTGGTGTTTTTCTGATAACATTCATATTGGGGTGAATAAAGAAAATTAATAAATTTTAACTAAAAACAACATTTTTAATCAAAATAATTTATAGTTCTAAATTATATTATTGAGTGTTTTAAAGTATAATTAGATTCTATTTTTACCATTTAATCAAATTTTTTCCATTGGACGTAATTCCACAATTATACTGTATATAAACACGTGTCAATCTTTTGATAGTTATTATTTCTTAAAAACACGCTATTTTGTTTAAAAATAGAAATTTATTTTAAATTAATTAATTTAACTTATATATTTTGAAGTTGGTAAAATAGAATACATTTTTGAATTAGGAATTTTAAAATTAGTTTTGGGTGAAGTTTTGGAATTTTTTTGAAAACATTCAATTTTTGATGAATAGTGAAAAACACTGAGTTATTAGATAAAACTTAATTTTTATTTAAGTAATTATATATATTATTTAAATTTATTTTAGGTCAAAATATATACATAAAACCTATATAAGTCGAATTTAATTCTTTTTAGTCAATTTATAATTATTTTAGACATATAAAATTTTATTGAACATTTTACCATCGTTTACCCACCTCCTAGGAGTTTTTTAAAGTTTGCATAAAACATAATTTTTCCACTTTTAAAAATTTAATTTCAAAAATACGAGATACACAGTTGATATTAGTAACTAAAATTTGGTTCATTGAGATAAAAATAATTTTTCGTGAATGGTAACTTTTTTCTTTTATTTACCACGGTTAAAAGTAAATTGGGTAATTAAATGTAAAAATTATATTATGTTTTCTATAAACATGTCCTATTTCTATTGGATAAGTATAATTCGATCAAAAACAACCTTAGGAATTAAATATTATCATTTAGGTCTATATGGATTAGATTAGGTCATTTATTATTATTTTATTTAAAGAAGAGTTATAAGGGTTAAAATCAATGTTTAAATAATAAATCCTTTTTAATATAGGGTTATACATAAGATAAATTCAATTATAAATTTTAATTAGAAAGATAAAAATATTTCCTACATAATTATATTTTATTTATAATTTTTAGACATTAATATTTTATTTTATTTATAACACAATGATGATGCAGTAATTACATTATTAATGAATGATTGAAATAATTGATATTATAAATATCCAAATAAATGTAATTTTAGACTTTTTATGAATTCCATTAATTTTATAGGTTAATGTGACATGTTATGATTTATTTAATTTACATTTTTCTATGTAATAATTCTGTTTTTATTTTCAAAAAAATCAATTTCCAAATATGGTCAAAATTGACAAAAAAGAGTTTTTAAAACAAATATTATATTATTAATTGATAGTCTCTTCCTAAAAATATATGGTTCATCCAAGAGACTTATATAATGATATTTTTATCATTAATTAACCACTTGGGGTTATCGTGAAATTATATAGTATGTTTATTAACCATATAATATAAAAATACAAAGAGACATGGTAAATGTCAAACTAATTAACTAAGAGTTAAATCTATAGGATATGGTTAATATAGAAAAAAAACCTGTATAAAACCTATTGGATGAGTGGTTTTCAACCCAACCTCACCTTATCCTAGAAATAAATTAGTTTGGATCCATTAGAAACTGAATATGAATTTATTATAAAACAATATTTCTAGATTTTCCTAAGGTGACCCTCACCCCTCTTATAAGAGGGCACTCCACCTTCTCTAAATTTCACACCCTCAAATTTTTTGTCTCCACCAAAACCTCCACAAATATCCTTCGAACTTACCCCACTTCAACCTATAGGACTTATATTTTATCATAAAGCGCACCTAAGGAGCCCTTTTGATCAAATCAATAGGGAGAACCCGAAGAAGATGTAAATTTTTCATCACCTCTTGCATGTTCTTTTCATCATCCACTTATTCTTTCTTTTTTATTTACATTATAAAATTATATCTCCAGTATCATCTATATACTTTTATGCTATTATAAATATGGTAAAACCATATTCAATATTCGATCAATCATTTTAATGACATGTCACCATACATGCGTACGTACGGCTTTCCATATCCACGTCGTGGTGTAATTGTTATTCAATACATTATTATTTGTATGGGTATGATAATGATGTGTAATTGATTTAAATAATAAATATAACATGATAATTATTCCATATATATGATATAATATCCAATTATGTACTATTTTATTATCAAAAGAATGATATTGTCGCTCCTGCATACGTACAGATTACCGTCTACATGACGTGATGAGATTCATTTCCACGTTCACCATTCAACGATGATTATAAAAATATATAGTATGTAATATATGATATAATAATGATACTGGATATATATATATATGTATTTATTTACATTCATCTCATTCACTTATTTCCATTCAATATCAATCTATTATAAATATAATAAATATATATTATATCTAAATCATGTTTTATATTCTGGAATTATTTAAATCATTATCTTAATGATACTATCCAGAATAACATGTTAAAATACGTACAATAAAAAACCGAATTATTACCCAAAATGATAATTAACATTGAAATTATTATTAAATGGGTAGTATAAAGTCATAAATAAATCATGTATGATATAATAAACCTGAATATAGTTCTATTATAATTTAATAACATAAAATGGTCATTATACAGAAGTTTAAACGCACCCTCGACCAAAGGAAAGTGCGAGGTAAGGGTTAATTTATAAATCTCATTATTATCAAATATTGTTCATTTGTAAGTATTTTCTAGGACATAAATGTCATCGATAACCATATTTCATAAAAATGATTCCAAAAGTAATATTTTTATTGTTTTTTGGATGTTATTTTTCACTAGTTCATTAATTTAAATTATTTAAAGATTCATTTTTCAGAACACTTTTTTTAATGTCCATGTTTTCAAAATGATTTTATGGATTTATTTATATGGACATGAATGTTTTTGAAATGATAATTGTTTTAAAAAAATTCAATGTGGTATGGGGCACTTTGATTTAAAATTATCTTTTAAAAAACATCTTTTATAAATTGTGATACTTTTTAACTATTTCATGCAAAAGGGTTATTTCTCTCAAAGCATTTTAATTGATCATTTTCATCTATTTAAACATCCATTGATGGATTTTAAGATTATTTGAAGTTTATTTACGATATAAAACATCCATATTGTATTGAATGTTTTGTGATATGTTTGATTGTGGATGTGTTATTTTATATCATTCATGGTTTATGGATAAATTATTGACATTTCATATACTAGTTTTAATATGAATGTTTCTGTTTAAACATTTTCATATGAGGAACGAATTGGACTTAGTATGTGATGGGTGGAGCCCTTAATATCTCATAGATGCATCAGTAAGTCTCATGAGACAAATTAGTGTCTTGGCACAAGGCCTTGAAAAAAATATTATTTGTAGTCTTGGCACAATGCCTTGATTATGTGGCTATGAATGTCTGGAATTATGAATTCCATTATTATGAAAGTTTTTATTGATATTTCATTTTATTATTCGACTTGTAGAATATCCGTGTGAATAAGTAAATGGCATTATTTGATTTTTTCATTGCCATATATTTCTGATGTTCTAGTTGAAAAGGCATTTGTTTTAGTTATACATTTCCTTAAATGTTTATTCTTATTTATAAAAGTTTCTGCTATATTTTTATCCTTACTAAGCATCTGAGCTCACCCATTTCTATATTTTATTTTTCCCAGGTTTTACAAGAACTATATTATGATTGTCCTACAGTGTTAAGCTAAAAGGAACAATGGCATTTTTAAAGGATTATTTATGTTGTGTTGTATGTTAGAATGTGAAATGTAATGTTCTTATATGAAATCTATTTTCCAAGACTTCTAAGATGATTGTTACTTCAGAACATGATTCCTTGTAATCACAATAATGTATTAAAATAATGAACTGACTCTTGGTAGCTGGGGTCGCGGTGTTTCAGGGTATGGGGCACCTCTGGGTGGCTTCAAGAACTGGGATGTTATAAAGTGGTATCAGGGGAATTCTTTCTTCCTAACTTATAGTTTGGATCCTATAGCCAGTGATAGGACTGACTTGGTAATTAGTAATAAGTTGTGCCTGGGAGTAGCTAAACCATGTACATGGTAAAGGATAATTTATCTCGATTGTTGATTTTTTTTTATTTTTGAAGTTTATAAAGTATTTTGATTTCATGGTTGGGTGATTCATATGATTTTTTATGTTATTATTGATTTTATTGAAGATCTTTTTCTATCGCAACCTGATGAGATGAGGGTATTCCATCTCATGCATCATGTAGGAATTTGTTATAAATCAGATGTCATGCATTCTCCCCATGAAATTTAGGGTGCATTAGTGATTTCTTGTTGTTTTGAATGATGTTGTGCTAGATATGCATGATATTGGGATAGATGCCTTTATAGAATTCCTCCTATTGAATATATTACTATTTTTTTAAGGTTTTGTTTGAATGAACGCCAAAAATAGTTTTGGGAGGTGTTATGGGCCCTCATGAATAGAAATGTGGTGGATTATTGACTTATTTCCTTGATTATGGCATGTATAGGATGCCATGATTTGATTCACATGGATTATGGGACCTCATGAATTGATATTTGGAACTTAATTGTTCGTTTTCAGTTTTTTCCTAGGCTCTAGATAGTTTACGAGGCTTGTTATCTAGAAAAACCTAGAATACACGGTTTGTTGTTATAAACACATGTCGTGTGTCCTTCTGTTTGGGAAGGAACGATTATTCCTATGTACATGTCATGTAGTCTCTAATAGTGTCTCAGACTATGTGGGTAGAGACACGGGGTTGGGATATCTTTGGTAGCACACACTATGTACCAGATGTACATGTCGTGTAGTAAGACCATAACAACACCATCTGTATAACTAATAACATTGGTTAGTTGATCCTTTTTCAAATACATGTCGTTTCCATGTAGAACACTCCGTGTAATGTAACCCGAGTATCCAGCCGTGTCACTAAAAACATGGGTCAGTGGAATCCTTCTAGTACACATCGTTTCCACCTGGAAACACGCCGTTTAGGGGACATACACGATGTGTTGTCACGTTTTAAGGTGAACTGTGTGGGTTATACTTGTAAGGGTCTCAGGCAGGGGATGATAGATAATGTACACATTGTGTGTGGGGGAAACATGTCGGGTGTTTGGGGTGTTCCACGACCAGTTGTAGAAGGATTACACACCAAGGTAAATGGAATAAGGGAACACTCGGTGTTCCGAACATACACGTCGTGTGGTCATGTTTTGTAAAACATGAATCCCTTTTTCTTCTATTACCTTCATGCACTTCTAAGTTTTCAGTTTTTTGTTATTATTGATCTAAGTTGTGCATTTGAACTCATAGAGTCATTCCACTGAGACTTCCTCCAGTTTTATTCTATTTTCCAGATGGTGATCAGACACCAGACATGGCTGACCAGGGACTACCTACAGATCCTCCAGTCGTTCCAGTGTTGGAACAAGCCATTATACCTGACACAGGAGATGAGGATCACTTCAGAGAGGGCTTTATGAGGAAGATTCTGACTTTTCAGGGAGCTCTGCCTCATGCCCCGTCGATGGAATAATTGACGCAGGTCTTTTAACAGCAACATCCTATTACTTTCTCAAGGGATGGAGGACCCCATGCTCTAGAGTCATGGATGGAAGCCACGCTGATGATTTTTGAGCATCTAGAGAAAACCCCAGAGAATAGGTTGAATCTTACTACCTATATGCTCTGAGACTCCCCCAATAGGTGGTGTGAGGTGATCTCATAGGAGGGATGTCAATAGAGTATGGCTTGGGATGACTTTCGGTTCAACTTTTATGATTACTTCTATCCAGAGACCTTGATGGCCGATCAATCCTAGATGTTTTTTAGTCTGGATCGGGGTACTCTTTCTGTGATGGATTATTTTTCTCTCTTCACAAAGCTAAAGTGTTTCATGCCTATTCTAGGAGGTGATGAGTTATTCCTTGCACGGACGTTTGAGGACGGTCTGAGGCACGAAATCCAATTATAGGTGAAAATCTTCAGGTTGACTTCAATATCCTCTATTTTCAACTAGGATCTGATCATAGAGAATAATATTAAGGTATTTTGGATCATTGGTCCATGGTGGTTCAACATCTAGAGTCAGTGTTTCTCCAGCTGACAGCAGAAGGCACCGCAGGGAGACTGCATGAGGTGATTCGAGTAGGCAGGTTGCATTTCTTTGTACCCAGGTGGTTTTCTACCAGTGAGGGAATATGAGGCCATATTACCCAATAAATCCATTGGAACGTCGATAATGCAATAAGATGGGGCATCTTTAGTGTTTCCGTCAGATCTTCTCACTAGTAGTTGGAGATAGGTGTTCTTCTATGACTCCCCTTTCAGGAGTAGTGCCACCGGTTTCTCTACAGTCAGGGAACTATTGATCTTTCGGCTGTTCAGGTTGAGGTGGAGGTCATAGCCATGGTAGTAAGTTTCCAGGATTTCAGTGACAACAAGGTGGATCAGCTCAGAGTGGTCAGGTAGGATCATAAGAACATTGTACGGGTCACACTTTTGTAGTGGAGCAGACCCAGTAAGAGCAGGATCCCAGACCCTCTATAGTTCGAGGTATGATCTTAGTTGTATCAGATTTAGATTCTTCTATTTTCGATGCAGGGGTTTACCATAGCTTTATCTCTATTGTTGTTGTTGATATCATTGGGCTTTGCATATTTTCATCTGATGATATCTTGATGTTAGTCACTATGTTGGGAACTAGAACGGTCAGTGTACATCAGTGTAAGGAGTTACCTCTTGATATTGGTGGGTGTCACTTCCCTAGGGACCTCTATTTCATTGACATGATAGGATATGACTTCATTCATGGAATGGACTAGTAAGTTACCTTCCATGATTTTGTCGATTTCTATCATTGTAGGGTGAGTTTCACATCAGCAGAAGGTGGATCGTTTCTTCATATGTCCAAATGGGATGTCCAGGTGAGCAGTGTGGGACCCGACATCATAGGTTAGGAGTAGTTACAACACAGATTTCTAGATTATATCTTGATGACCAAGGGAATTCACAGATGGGCATTCCTCCAGTGGTGGATCATTTTAAAGACGTCTTCCCAGAGGACATTTCAGGTTTGCCTCTGGAGCGATAGGTGGACTTTTCTATTGATCATGTGCCAAGAGCGGTACCGTTGTCTATTCCTCCTTATAGTATGGCTACACCAGAGTTATAAGAGATCAAGAGGTAGTTGGAGGAGTTTCAGGAAAATGGTTTCATCTTACACAGTACTTCTCCTTGGGGTTCACTTGTCCTATGTGCGAATAAGGTGGATGGTACCGATATACTTAGTGTGGATTCTCCGATGTTGAACTAGTTGACGGTCAAGAACAGATATCCCATATGGAGTATTGATGATCTTTTTATCACCTTCGAGGAGATTGGGTGTTCTCAAAGATCGACATGAGATCTTGTTACCATTAGTTAGGTGTTAGACCATTTGATATGCCTCTTACAACCATTCAGAGAAGGTATAGTCTATACAAGTACTTGGTTATGTCATTCGGTCTCACAAACGCGCTATTAGATTTCAAGGAACTGGTGAACCGAGTGTTCCATCAATACATGGATTATTTAGCGGTTGTCTTCGTTGACAAGATCTTGGTGTAATCTCACACTCGACACGACAATGTCACACATCTTGGGATCATTCTGAGTACACTGAGAGAGAATTATTTATATGCTAAGATCTCTAAATGTCACTTTTATATGGATCGAATTCACTTCTTAGGCCATGAAATCTCAAGGAATAGAGTATAAGTGGATGCACTGAATGTGAGGGAAGTAGTCTAATGGGAGAATATGAAGATCGTCTTTGAGGTGCGGCGTTTTTTAGGGATGGTTGTATACTATAGATGATTAATACAATACTTTTAATACTTAGCAGTGCCAATAAAAGGCCTGACTAAAAAGGGTGTGAAGTTCATGTGGTCAGATTATTATGAGACAACCATTCGAGAGTTTAAAAGGAGCTTGACTTCATCACTGATACTTGTATCGCCAGAGCAGATAATGGGTAATATTGTGTACAATGATGCTTCAGGTATCAGGCTAGGAGTTGTGCTTATGAAGGGAGATGGATTCATTGCGTACGAGTCTCGACAGTTGAAGCCACATGATAGGAATTACCTGATGCATGATCTTGAGTTGATAGATGTTGTTCATGCCTTACGCTATTGGAGACGTTACCTTCTGGGAGAGAATTTTATGGTTTTCACTTACCACCTAAGTCTCATGTACATTTTCACTCAACATTATTTGAATTTTAGACAGTGAAGGTTGGATGAATACCTAAATTCATTTGACATTGATCTTGCCTATATTCCTAGGAAGGCAAATGTCGTGGCCGATGCACTGAGTAGGTGGACTCATATTCAGGTAGTTCAGGAGGCCAGTAGTTACTGGAACCTTATGGCTTTATTTTCTGATATGCACTTGGATGTGTATGATAGGAAGGGGCAGACATTCATTTCTTCTACCGTTGTTACCTCTATCCTTTTTTATTGTGTACGTATGAGGAAACTGTCAGATTATGAAGGCCTAGTCTTATGGGAAAGCATGTTAGGATATGACCATATTCCTTGTTGGACCATAGGTGAGGATGATGTCTTGCATTTCTAGGGACGTGTATGGGTGTCAATAGACATATATGAGGAGCTAATGTTGGACGTTCATTCCTCAGTTTGGGTAGTTCAGCCTGGCATCACAAATATGTATCTTGATCTACACCATCTTTATTTGTGGCCTGGAATGAAGAGAGACGTTGCTGTATTTTTCATGAGGTGTTCCACCTGTCAGAAAGTGAAGGCGGGGCATCAATGACTAGTAGGGATTCTACAATATTTACCCATTATTGAGTAGACATGTAATGATTTCATGATGGATTTTGTGATCGGATTGCTCCGGTAACCTTGAGAGAAAGATGTTGTGTGTTTTGTCATTGAAAGTCTTAAGATGGTCTCTCAATTCATTCTGATAAAGGATACCTTCAATGTTGATGATCCAGGAAGGTTGTAAATTCAAGACATTGTATTTCAACATGGAGTTCCACACTCCATTGTTTCATACATAGATGCTCATTTTACTTCTCGAGTAATGAAAGGGATTTAGAAGTCATTAGGTACACAGGCGATTTTGAGTACCACATACCATCCCCAGTTAGATGGCAAGTCCGAGAGTACATTTCAGGTTCTAGTGGAAATTCTCCGAGCATGTATTCTAGATTATGGAGGATCTTGGGAGAGACATGAACCTATGGTGGATTTTTTCTACTACAATAGTTTTCAAGAAACAATTTAGATAGAACCTTATGAGGCCTTGTATGGTAGGCCATGCCGATCACCCTTATGTTGGCTGGAGGCAGGAGAGGCAGCTATGTTGGGACCTCGTCTTGTCCCGGGGATCATGGAGAAGATTGAGTTGATTCAGAAGAGGATGGCAACTACACAGTCTCGCCATAAGTCTTATGTGGATCAACAGAGACAACCTATGGAGTTCGTGGTCGGGGTCATGTTTTCTTGTGTGTCACACTGAGGTTGGGAGACAGGAGGATTAGGATACAGGGTAAGCTTTCACTGAGATATGTCAGGTCGATTGTGGTGTTTGAGAGAGTTGGGCCAGTTGCCTATCACTCGTAGTTACCTCATAGGTATTGGGCTATGCATGACATCTTCCACGTTTCTTGACTTCAATGTTACTTCTCAGACCCATATCATGTATTTAAACCCAATGAGGTTGAGTTAATGTTTGATGTATCTTTTGAGAAGCATCCTACCCGGATCATTGATTGTTGTACGAATGATCTCCATGGACGATTTTTTCCTCTTGTATGGGTGATATGGCAGAACGGGCGAGTACAAGACGATACAAGGGAGAGGGATGTCGATGTAGGTTCTCAGGGGCTGGATTTGTTTGAGGTTTTTTCTTCTACACCTTACTAGGAAATTTGGGGACAAATTTCATTAAGGGGGGAAGTATGTAAGAACCCAGATCTTTTATTTAGGTATGTTTTTTTTTCTATTTGTTTTTGAGTAAAGGGGAAATTCTGGACATTCTCTAAGTACAGGTTGTGTACTTTATTAGTACACTCCATGTACTACGATGTCATAGGAGGTCATGTTTTGGATGTGTAGAGGTCACACATACAGTCGTGTGTGTTTGTTTAGGAGACCGCCTAAAGCGGTGTATGGAAAAGGCAAGTACACACTGTGTACTTTATGAGTATACTCCATGTACATCAATGCCACAGGATTCCATGTACTGGAAATGTAGTGGTCAGACAGATGACCATGTGTGAGTGTTTTGGAGGCCTCCTAGAGCATTGTATAGAAAATGAAAGTACACGTCGTGTACTTATAAAGTACACACCGTGTATTTTCGTTTCTTTTTCAATAAACGCACTGGGGTTGCGTATAATCACAAGAATGATATTCAATTAGTTCTCGTTCGACCGAGAGATCTGTATGGATGTGGATCGTTGAAAAACCCCCAAGCGTGAATCCTTCCTCTGAATTAAACACCATTGATTGCATTGGAATTGCATCGGCGAGTTCTCTCTTCTCCTAGAGCACCGTCTTCTGATTTCTCCTCTCACGTGAGATATTGTGGGGTTAATATTTATAGGTTTTTGTATATCTTTGGTTTTCTAAGGAGATTCAAGACAAAATATTCACATTATGTGATCTCCTAGCACCTAGTTTTGTGCTTTGTTCCTTTCCATAGGAATCCATTGAATATTAAGTTCAAAATTTCCCAATACATGTGAACAAGGTATTGTGTGTTTACAATTTACCAATGTTGTTTTACTTCCATGATTGTATGCTTTTGTAGATGTTTATTGGGTATTAATAAGGTTGTTTTGATGTGATTTGGATGTATTTCTCATGCATGTTCGGTTTATGATCATTGGCTTTCTTATCCTGTTTGGATGCCTTGCCTATCTTCCATGACTAGGATGTAGGATGGAGTGGGTTATATTATTATGATATGATATTATGTTGTATACTGTTTAGCCATGTATTTATTAAGGTTTACTATGGCTATATATCATTGGTATTTGTTGACTTACATATGGATATGTGAACCTAGTGTAGTAGACTATAAAGGGATAGTCCGGGTGAGCTTCCTCATAGAGTCAAGATTATTATAGACTAAAAGGGGATATACCGAGTGAGCTTCTTCAGAGAGTCATTGATCGTTATAGACTATGAGGGTATTGAACGAATGAGATTTCTCATAGAATCTTTTATTAAATTTGGATTACCTTGATCTACTCCAGGCTATTAGGTTAACTGACCGGGTGAGATTCCTTATATTGTCTTTGAACGACTATGTCTATAAGAGGAATTGACTGAGTGAGCTTCCTCAGAGAGTCTATGAACATGGGGATATAAAGGGAATTGTCCTTGTGAGCTTCCTCATAGGGTACTTGACTACTTTAGACTATAAGGGGAATTAACTATGAGTTCTTCCTCAGAGAGTCTTCATCAATTCATATGAAATAAACAGAGGGGTTAGGATGAGTGTATTGCCCAGAGGGTCGCATGTATTTTGTTAGGTAGGACCATAGGGAATGGATGTGAGTACTTCCGATAGGTTTACCTGTTTGTGATTAGTTGTTGCTTGATATTGAACTGTGGATTGTTTAATGTTGAGTATTCACCATTTGTACGGATTTCTATACTTTTCCTGCCATATTTATTCACTGACAGTTAGTCACATATCTTCAGGTAGTTTCCAACTGGGATTTAGTATCACACCAACTTTGGGTCATGCTTTTGGGCCCAAACAGATTATATTGTTGCAGGTATTGATAAGGGATATCACCCTTCTAATTCAGGTACATGACTTGCTGTAGATCTGGAGAGCATGGGACCAATACTAGGCTTGCAATGTTGAGGAGTTGTTTATATATTTTTTGTGATTTGGTTTAGTACTAGTTGTATTCATCATTGTGAATTGTTTGACTATTTTCATAGAAATATCTACCATGAATCATTTTTGTATATATACTCTCTAACTGTTTATATCTTCTTGTCTTCCACTGTTTACTTTTGTATGGATTATCACTACTTATGATATTGTATGTTTGTTTACTTCCACTGTGTACTCTTACAATGAGTGAATAGTTTCTCGACTATAACACCTAAGGCCCTCACTGCTAGTCGGTAGACTCTGGAATTTGAGGAAATGCGCTTGAGGCCATGTGACCAACTGGGTACACGACTCCACTGGTTGGATTCTGGAACCGGGACATTACATACTATACCTTGGACACAATCCCATGGGGATTGAAACTTATGTCATACAACTCAGCTATGGTAATTTTGGAATTCTTAATTATACAACACTATTGTGTTTGATATAATATAAAGGATATATGGCATGTTTGTGGTTGGTATGAGATACTGGATATACGGCTTTGTTATGGTGTTTATTTCTATTATGCCTTATATCTAAATTGTTTGAGGATCATTACCCATGTTTTTTAGGAATCCTTGTAGGCTTGACAGTATCACCTTATAGTTTTTTTCCATTAATATTTTACTTGTATTACTATCATATTTATTATATACCATTAACACTTCATACATTTTACTATACATCATGGATTTTTATAGATACTATTGGTGGTGTCCTACTGGTATTTTATAATACACCCAATCTTGGGTCACCATTTGTTACCTATATAATCTTTATAAATTAAAATTGGGATTGGTAAAAACACCTGCAGTTTTATTCTTTAATTTTTTCCACGTATAGAAAAATGGGACCAAATGGCCATACTATGGCTTATGATTTTCTAAGGAGGTAGTTCAATTTTTATTTTTTCTATTTTGATACTTTTATTATATCAATGCCTATATTCTTGTTTTAGATTATTTTTAGGCACATGAAATGATATATTCATTTGGCATATGAAATTTCTTATTTAATTGTTTTATATATCTATCGTTGGATGTTATATCATATTCAGTTGTTAATGTACTTCCATTAAGGCAGGTTTCTAGTCCAGTGGACTTAGTGTCTATTTATTCTTCTTATTAATTGTAATATTTCTTCTTTTACTGACATATTTAATTAATACCACTGTGTTTTACTATAGTAAGGGAGATTATCTCACAACTAACAATCCATTATCCCTCACTTCTAGTCATCATCCTCTGTTTTTCGGGAACATGTGCTTGGGGCCATGTGGATAACCAGTCTCAGAGCACCGTTCAGTGGCATCAGCTTCTCAGATGTTACACTTTAAGAATGTAAAACTAATTAAACTCACTATTCTCAATGCAATGACCTTTACAAAGAATTTTAAATGATTAGAACAATCACTTTATAGTTAAAATTGTTACTATAATCTTAAATTGATTAAAAAACATTCAAGAAATAAAAACATCATCTTCATTAAAAAAATAAAATCTCTAGAAAATTAAATGAAATATATTGTGTTATGAATGGACTCGTAAGGTTTTTCCCATTGATATCCACTACAATAGGCTCCTAGGAGTTTAAATAAGCATGTCTAAATCAACTCTCGTATTATTCATCTTCCTTTTCAATAGTAACTATATGAGAATCATCCATCAAATACCACTTGATCATGAACCAGACAATCACCTCTAAAATTATGAAATTAATTTTTCAAATTTTATATTCCTTCATATTTCTGAAATAGTAATGGGAATATGATTTTAAATGATTTCAATATTCAATCATTCATATTGAACCTCCATGTGTACAATAAATGAATAATGATATCTTCCATGTGGTAGTTGTATAAATTTCGTTAGTAACATGGGTGAAAAAATTGTTCCATATACACCAATGATTTAATTCCCATCTGACATATCCCATGATCACAAAATAATCATCTCCTCTTTCAATGAATCCATGTTGACTAGAATAAATTGTGAGGCTTGGTCATTAAAGGGTGACATAATCTTTTCCTCATACCCTTATCTTGTGAATGATCTATGTGTCTGTATTCATCTCCCATGACCTTAACAGAGTGTCCTGTTTGAGTTCAGTTCCCTTTAATGATTCACAATGTATTGAATATTAAGACATTGATTGCATCATTTAATTTACATTTCATATGAATTTATAAATCATACAAATTATAACATCATATGATTATGAGACAATTCATATAGGACATTGATATATCTTACATGATAAATAATTTCATAGGGGATCATGTTTTTTTGTAATGTAAAATATCCTATAAGATCACTACAATACAAAATAAGTCATGAATTTTCCCATGCATCCACCAAGAGTTATACTATTAGTGAAAAATATCCCATGGGGAAAAAATTTATAGAAAATAATTATCATATTGTTACTCATAACTTCGTCTATGTGGGTCTAAAAAGTTATACGCGTTCATAATTATCTTCCAAGACAAGATTTTAGCAATGAAAATTATCATATATGGGGTAAGTTGTCCTATGAGGGGTAAATTTACTATATAGAAGACTGGAATGTCCTTCATGGTTTGATATCTAAATGTAAAACATCAAATGAAATATTATCATATGAAGTAGAGAAAATTATACTACATGATTAATTGTCTTATGAGATAGATTATCTTAAAGGGCCAAACATAACATAAATTTTATCATTTTGAGGTTAATAATAGGATATAACAAGGAATTTTTTACATTAACACTAAAATAATGTCTTTGTAAAATATTTTAATAAATGAAAAAAACACATAAAAACATTGAATTAATCCACATTCATAATAATTCAAAAACTATAACTGGAAAAAAATGATGTGAATTTACTTAGAAAGAGTGTGTATTAAATAATTTAAATACGAATGATAGATCATGAATATAACAACTATATCAAGAAGATTATGATATTTATTTTCATTACAATAAATATACTTATAATCTATGTTTTATTTTTTATAAATCGGAATGTGATATTATAAAATCACAAAAATCAATAAATGAAAATGAACATATCCTCAGTAACAAAAATTTCCATGATTGGAACAAAAACATGAACATAGTACTGCCATATGAGAGTAAATATAATGTGTTGGATTCCCCGCTACCTAATGATCAGCCATAGAAAGCTAGTGAGTGTGAAAATTATTCCCATTGTTGGAACATGGATGATGCATTCAATATTTCAATCATTACATTATAATAAATGATATAAAAAATGGTTTTACATTTCTACGATAAAACACTTATGTGTTTTACAAGATTTATAATTAAGTAAAATTTATGAGCCACCATTCACTATTAAAGCTTATATTTCCAAAAAGATTCTAGAAATATATAATAGTGATGAAACTAAACTTTTTCAAGTATAAGATAGGAGATGTTTTTTATTGTCCATTAAATTTCGATGATGTGAATAGTATAAATAAAAATATATAATTGATAATTCATACATTATTTTCCATTAAAAAATTTATGTATTATTGAAGTTAAATAAATATTGATCTTGGTAGGAAGATAAATGAGGCTTCAATCCAGGTGAGTTTGAGAATATCTTAACCATGAATTCATAAATAATTATGTATATAGAATATATTTATATAAACTCACATTTCTTTATACATATACGATTTATTGAGTTATTAAATGGATAAATTAAACCTTTATTTTAAAGTTGATATTGATTATGAGTCTTGAAATAATTTTATTATCTTATTATGAAATTAGTTAAAATAGTAACATTAAAACATATACTTATTCGAAATAAAATGATATATTAGATCTCATAGGATTTATAATATTAAAGAAAGACATCATGTCATAAGTTCATATGTGACGATGTGAATCATTTTTCAAGTATGATTCTATAAAAAACATTAATCGTGAATAAAAATATTGTTATTGTGAATTATCAAAATCTTACTAACAATATTCTATAAATCCGTGAAAAGGAAACTAAACATTCAAATGATAGATTGTTTTTATATGAGAAAGGGAAATCCTATAATTTTGATAGTGGGAGAAATAAATAATATATTAAATTCAAGCATTGAGATGCATACGATTTTGAGATATTAATAAGTTCCATAATAGTTAATGGAAAATAATGTTCTTGAAACATGTTGTGTATAGGAATGTTAGAACCAAAGATAAATGGTTTATAATCACTATGCTAGGTGATATTTTATTTATTGGAGATAATAAATCATTATCCTTCAAGGAAGGAGTAAATATAAAATAATCTGGTAAATGGTAAGTAGCTATGAATTCATAAACAGATTCCTTGTATAAAAAATAAGTTAGTATTTTGGTAGAAATTATTAATACTGTGAAGCCCACTAGGTCGAAATGGGTTTTCAAGATTTTTATAAAAAAGGATTCTAAATAAATACTTATAAATAAATATTTATTGATAAAAGTTTTATGATAATTCATGATTCTGGATCTAATGAAACATTTTCATCAATAGATATATTATAATTTTTTAAAATCATTGTTATAATAAAAGTGTGCCATGATAATTTGTGACATGATTCACATCATATGTATTCTATACTTTGGCCCACATTTATATTTGTTTTGGTTCTATAGTTTTTCAGGAGTTAGGGGTGAGATTTTGGATTATAGGAGAAACAATAGAGGTCCATGATTTGTACATGTTTGATAGTAATTGGGTGGTAGCTGTGTGATATAAATTTTTTGGATATAGTGTATTTTTTAATAGTATGATAAGGGTTTGTTGAATTGTGAATATTTCTTGGAAAACCATGTCATAAGATAGGATTTGGTCTACAAGTGGTTTCCAGGCATTCTCATGACTCTTTAAACAATGTGGTTATTTTTAGGTAAAAATGCACAATAGGATTGAAGGGATAGTAGAGACCACATTATTATTACACAAGTTTTCTAGCCGTGCATTAAAACCACTTGATCTATATGAGATTATTAAAAATGAAAAATTACACCAGTACCAATGTTCGTTTTGACCCAAATTTCACCCTAATATCGCAATAGTATGACTCAACTATTCCATAACACTCTTGGAGGTTCTTACATGGGTCTCATAGTGTTTTTCTATTTATTATGGTGTATCTATTTAATGTATGTGTAAACATATTTTTCATTCATAATTTTTTCTCCAGATTTACTCTCAATATCTCATCCCCTAGATTCTTTGGAAGCCAAATGGTTTGTAATGGGAAAATATACGGATTGTTATTCAAAATTGATTATTTTTATTATGGATCTATAATTTTTAGGACTATATGTCTTCATTTACGGTTAATATTTTGAATGTAAATGAGGTTTCCCCTATTTGTATTATATGTGTCTCTATATAATAGTTATTTTTATGTAACAATTTATGATTGTTTGTTTCCTTTAGTTCTACTAGTGTAAATGTTTTATTTGATATCTATTAGGGTTGATTTATGAAATTGAATATTTTTCATGGAAAATGATTTATAATTGGTTTTCAATTATACATTGTTTTATAAACTTCATGTTTTTGATGAAATGTATCATTGATTATTTGGAGTATAAATGGGTTTTCGTTATGGGAGTGGTAATGATTTTTGTATTGAAATATTTTATTAAATTTCAGAAATTATTTTCTAGAATGTCTTATAAAAAAATATTACATGGGAACCATATGTACATTAGGTTATGGACATATGCAAACCTCAATGTGTTTGTAACCACTAAGGGTTATGGGTGTGATACTGATATACGAGGGTAGGTTTTTATATCATTAAGATTCCAATTATATTGTATTAGTGTTTCTTCTATTTCCTTGATATGTATTCCCATATGGTAGATCTCAGTTGTGCATGGTTTTATTGATGATATTGATTTTTCAGGCTTTGTTTCTTCAGATGTTTACATTTTGAGGTATGGAAACTATTCTTTACATCCCTTTTTACAATAATTCATATTTATTTCCATACTATTATACATTTAAATATGGATTATTTAAAAGGAAAATCAATTTATTTTTTTATTAAATTTGTTTTCAAATGAAATTATCCATAAAATGGTTTTTAAGGAATGAACTAATGATACTGCATTTATTGGATCCAAGTAAAGGAAAGGATTTCATGTATTTAAATTAATTATCTTTTTTTATATCTCTTCATTGGTATTTTTGTAATGTCGTGAAGGATGGTCACATAGATTTTTGGTTTTTCTCTTGGTCTTAAGTAGTTTCTGGGATTATCCTACTGCATTTTATTTTTCTATATCATCGGTTTTTACCTCTTATTCAATTATATAGAATGGTTCTATATCATTATCTTATTATATATAATATATTATAAATTTTTATTTCACGGTAAAACCATTACAATGATTCTATGTGTTGATACCTAGGATTTTTTCACAACTCCATAGTGATCAAAAACACTCTTCAAATGTGGTTGGATTTCTTAGAAGACATACCAAGTAAACCCCAGGTTGATTGTCAAAAAATTTCATCAATTGGAGGATTCATTTGTTGTTTATTATATACTAGAGTTATGACCATCTAGACTCATTTGGTATGTTCGTAAGGGAGTCTGGTCAACTCAATTTCATATGTAAGCTTTTTTTATCATGAGTGTTGAAGGATTTTATCCTCAAGATTCTATACTTGATTTTGGTATTATTTAAATTAACAATATAAATTTTCAATATTGGTTTCAACTATTTTCTTCAATCCTTGTTATTAAATTGATTTAATATGGATTCATGAAGATTATATTTTCATTCAAAGATGTATTCCAATTCTAATAAGTTTTTAACTCTTGTGTTTAATATATAATGTCTCTATAATATTCTCATTGATTCTAAGCAAAGGACCTATTGGAAAATTACCATAAATCCCCCTTAATGAAACCCTACTTTAGTGTAAACAGTAATCTAGTCTATTAAATATCATGGTTAATATGGTTGTGGAAACTGATAATGGATGGTGAATTAACCTTTTGAGATTACCAAGAAAATTACGCCAGCATTTCTTGGTGAAAAAGGAACCAAATAACATGAGGAATATATTGAGTGAATATAACATATTTTCAACTTTTTAGTGGATCTATATGTCTATATGTTGGTAATTTCCACTTATATTCAAGAATTTACAATAATTAAATGGTTGGATTCCATTACTCTAGCTAAATTACACAAGTATCTCACATAGAAAACGTTCAAAATGTGCTTCAATAACTAGTTATATCTTATGATCATACATGTCAGAAAGGCTTGGGAGTTTGTCACCATGGATAAAGGATTCCATTTAGTGATGGTTTATGATACTCATTTCACCATGTTATTTCATCTATCTCCAAAACATGACACTAATAACAAACTCAAAGATAGATGGTTTTAGATGTTTTTGATGTTAGAGATTTGATTGATTATTATAGTCATGTGCTTGATGAACATTACTGATATAGTTTATAATGTGGATATAGCTGATGTAGAATTAGTTGGGAAAATAGGTCTTATTAGATCATCTGTTTTTATATGGGGTAGTGAGGGTCTATCACCTATCCTGAAAATAAAGCACAGTAACAGTTCTTTGTTTTTATTAGGATCTATTAAAGAGTCTTATTTAGTAAAACACAAGGATTTTTCTTCCATTGTGGAATACCAAGCCATTACTAAGTCTTATTGTACAGTAACACCCAATATCTTCCATCATCATGGACAATCTGGTCACCATAACTATTTTTTAGAAGAGTTTCATATAGAAGTAGAGTTGGACACACCATACAAAATGATCTTATTATTAGTTAAAGGCTATGAAAAGGTGGTGGATCTCAAAATAATGATAATGAAGATAATGATTTAATGAATAAATATTAGATAGGGGTTCAGTTGGTATTCTTTTATACAGTCGAGTATGCACCAGAGGTATAATAAGTGGGTCTAACTACTATGATATGTACAATGTTTATTACTTCCCCTAGAGTCTTAGATCTATTTGATACTATTTATTCACATTAATTTGTATCGTCATATTTTTAAAATATTCTGGGACTATGCTTGGAGTTTATTTCATTCATTATGGATAATTCTACTGCCTTATAAAGGTGTAAAGAGTAGGGTTTTAAATATTCCATGTGTCATTGTATGATCTTCGACCATGAGTTCATATGGAATTTCCAATTTCATGATCATAATATCTTTGAAATTATCATTGAAATGGATTATATGGTTCATTTTATGTTTCAAGTTGATTATTTCAATTTTCAGCTTTAGTTTCTATCTCTAAATGGGGTTACTTGTTTCGTTAAAGTTGAGTGGAATCCTATATCTAGGCGAGTATGGAATATTTTTCCTGAATTTAGAATGGTCTCATGACATTTTTTAGATATTTCTATTTAGTCCATTTATCATTAGTAATGTGTTATGATTCCTACAGAAATGGATGGGTAACATAATGACTCTCCTAGTTACATTATCTAGGTCAATTCCTCCAATAGAAGTCGAGTTTACTATTGACATGCTTCTGGGGATGACCCTCTTCTCCTAACCATTTTATGATATGTTATCCACTATGTAAAATGATATTAATATTCAGATTGAGGATCATGAGACAATAAAATTTTTTTGTATGAGTGTTTCACCTTATAATTATATGATTCTCATCATAAATAATTATATCACTTCCTTCTCTTGTGTGATGAATACCAAAAGTTTAATAAAACAACTATTCATAAAGGGTACCCATTTCAGAGGTTTGATGATATATTTGATCAACTTAGGGGATCTGATCATTTTCTAAAATTTATTTGTGATAAGGCTACCATTGGTTAGGAGTCTTAGGGGAGAATATTATAAATACTACATTCCAGAAAATTAATGGAAATTAAGAGTATTTGGATTTCAAATTTACGCTTCTTAACCCTCATGTGGTGCTTACATATTTGATGAATTATATCATTTATTGGTTATTGGACCCCATCATGGTTATTATTGTGGATGATATTTTGCTGATTTTAATGACTAAATAAGAACTTGAAGACTATATTGATATTGTTCTCAGATCTAAGAATTAATATCATATGTATTTTAAGATAACAAAATTCTAGTTTCGGGATTAAAAAGTCAGGTTTCTGGCTATTTTATATCTGAGATATGTATATCATATCATCGTTAACAGGTTCAGGAAATGATTTTCTTGGATCTACTAGGAATGTATTTGAGATTTATACACTACTAAAAAATAATCTATAGCCACAGATCTATAGCCACAATTTAAATTATTTGTGGATATAGTTATGATATAGCCTCACCCAAATACCTTGTCATGGAAATAGATTATCTGAAAATTATTTTGATCAGGTTTCCTTCCTCCCACATCGCGAATCTCATCCCTCGTCATCCTCATCATTCCACCCCATCGTGATTATTCCTCCCTCACTGTCCTTGCTATTCCTCTTCCCCTCCTCCACTCAAGATTCCTCATCCCTCGCCATTTCTCCTCCCATCCTCCCCTCATCCCGTCATTATTCCTCCTCCTCTCATGATTCCTTCTCCCCCTTCATCTCTAACGCAGCCAACAATCCTCCTCACCGGCTCCGATGCCTCCCTGTCATCGCGGCTCTAGCACTGCCATCCCATATCCCTACTAACATGACCTACCCACCTCCCTTCGGTCACCTCACCTCCATACCAATGCTGCTCTGAGGCTTCCTTCCCATCTCATCCTTTATCTCACCTCCTATTCGGCGATTTGAGGATAGAATCTTTATCAATTAAATTCGTTATTGGTTGAGTAGTTCGTTATTATTTATGTTGATTCATTGGAAGAGATAAATTATCATCTTACTAGGAGTTACACTCTATTGGTATATTAACTCTGATTAACTTTGAATTGAGTAATCATAGCTACTACAACTATTCTTCACATTGGGTAATCCTAAACTTATTATAAAAAGGCTCATTTTTTTAGGTAACAAGTAGGATATTGATGCTGCTACACATTCCCCATTATACTAAGTTGAATTTTATCGAGATTGAGAAAATGGGTATAAAATTGGGTTTCTCATTTTAATTCTTATGTTTCAATCATTTTATCCCCTTACTATTGTCTGTGTTCATTTATAGTGGAGTGTACATTGCAGTGTGGTGATATAGGTGCATTGTTTTTTATTTTATAGACTCCAAAGAATGAGCTCAACATTCTGTACTTTTATTCCTTATAATTTAGTTTTGGAGGATATATTTAAGGGTTAATCAAGAAGATATCCATGAACCAATAAAACCATCTCACAAATATCAATTCCTTGTAACTATATCGGTCATTCACTACCTACCCTAGCTGATACATCCATTTATTCTGAATAAATTTATTTCTATCAGGTGACTCAATTTTATCCCATGTCCCATAAACATGGATGGAATCATTATCATCCCCCATGAATAACTCCCACTAATTTACGTCTTTAAAATATCGTTCCACTTTTATGTTATTGGGTTCTCCAGCATCCATTAGATACAAGTAACACAAGTTAATTTCATACATTTGTACATGGTAGCAAGGCAAGAGAATTGGATGTTTAATAACTTCATGGTGAAGTTAAAGTTCATCTAGAGCAATAACAATAATTTTTGTTATTTCTGGGTGTTTGATGATAGGAGATACATCATCCCACATAACTATGCTCATAATATTCTTATTTCCAAACCAGTAAATGAAAGGGTCAATGTGATGAAGATTGATTTTTCCATATGTTTTGAGATGATAAACACTATTTTTAATAAATGTATCTTTAGAATGAGGATTTTGATGGACTTATGTTTCGGTATTTTGTACCTAAATTATTTGGATTACATATAGTAATCGGTGGATCATTGCATCATGGGAGAGGTGAAACCAATGACCGAACCCCTAGTTGAACATTTCAAATTGAGAAAGGAGAAGGAACACATATAATCCCTTAAGATAATATTGGGTTGATGTGAAGTGGATTTTATAGAAATTATTGGGTTCTAAAAGCTTGGAAATTTCCTTCAAAATAGATGAGTCATTTCTTGTTTTTTGTAAGTCATACTTTGAGAGATATTATTAAAATTGAAAGAGAACAACTATATATTTGTTAAATTTTAGAGGAATGGATTAGTGTCAAATGTTAAATATTTAATTTATATTTTAACTCCCAATAATAAAAGTTGATTATATTTCATTAATAGAAGTTGGAAATGAGTTTTTTGGGTTGAAAGGGAAATTGAAAGATCTCAGAAGGAGGAAATGTGATGGGATGTTGTTTATTGAATCACAAATTGTGATTCAATTGGTAAAAAATATGATGTTTTAATCTATTATGACGAATATTTTGAGGAATTATCACTTTATCTATATGTTTTTTATGGGATAGAGTTCTGGATATATTAAAACATAGAAGGGACTCAAAATATGGTAGATATACTAAAAAAATCATTATTAAGATTGTATTGAGGGGATATTCTCTTTAGTTGGGCTAGGATAAATAAAATCATCAAAAGGAAATCATACATCTGTTAATGAAGTTTGAGGAATTGAAATTGGTTTATATGAAGATTACGGGGGATTCAATAGTGAATCCCAAAAATATATTCCATGTTTTGAAGACTCTAAGGATTCAACATTGTTTGTGAAAACCGTTTTTAGGTTACAAAACATAGTCAAATAGAAGGATAAATTCTAGAAGAGTAATTTTTGGAACATTGATTGTAATAATGGAGTAGTAATTAATAATTTATAAGAATAGATGTTACTTTAACTAGATGGGGCAGTCAGAAAATGAAAATCAAATATTACCCAACAACATATTATAATGGACGTAGTGTGGGATATGAAAAGGACATTCATATATTTCTCCTGATTGAATAGTATCTATTTTTTTACTCATAGAATATTTTAGAAAATATAATATACTAGTTTATAATTTAATCAAACATAATGTATTTCTCATGATATTTTTATAATGTTCACAATTTACAAGGTGAATGATTTTAGGTGGTCGTATCTTTGATGTAATGTAGAGATAGTTGTGAAGATATGAGATATATAGAATCACTCCTCGGAGAGATTAAAATACATGGAATCTAGCTTCACTAGATAGATTCTAAATTATTTATTAACATGGATTATTTAACTAATATTATTTAATTGTAATAGTTTTCTAGTCCTTGAATAACAATAATATAGTATTATCCTTGTAGAGTAGGAATCATATCTTGACAATGTAAATATATTTTTTCTTCATTTCATTTTGATAATTATATTTTTATATTCTTGTATGTGTCCCATTGAAGTGGTTTTTTCATTTAAGTGTTATGATTTATGTCCATATCCTTCTAAGTGATTGAAACCATAGTGTGGGATTGAATATTGATAGATTGTTTCTGCCTAAGTAATTTCTAGAAGATATCTTCTAGTGGTCTTCCAAAATGTAACCATAATACCAAAACAAGCCTTTCACAATGAGCTACATCTTATACTTCAATATATAATCCCCTTCCTCCTTCAGCTTCTATACATATATTTTTTAAAAATATTCTTCCTAAAATCCCACTCTATTATCACTTATGCTCTAAACACATAGTGGGAATCAATATCAACCCTTTATCCACCTCCCATTAATTTGAGTCTTTCATATTTATGGACTTCTATAGCCACTCGGGTTGTCTATCATTCAAGATAAGCACATAGGGAAAGCTACTTTTGTACTATTTTTCTCAGAAACAATGAAGCAGAATTAGAAGAATAATTAAATCGTTATGAAACAAAATTTCATCTGAAACAATAAAAATCATTACTATTGCCTGAATTTTTTCTATGATTGGATCATTAACAAAAAATATATCCATGTTGATGATATTATTATTTACATTCCAACAAAATATATAGTAGATGAGATAAAGGTAGAATTTTCTGGAAGTTTCAAGATGAGGACTCATGTTCCGGAGAAATAGATCCTAGGGATGAAGATTTTGAGGGACTTATGTTATGATACTTTATACCCGACTCAACCCGATTACATCTGGAAGGTGGGAAAGTTATTCAGAATGAGTGAGGAAAAACTTTTGACTTTGGTTACCATTCCCATTATTTATTTTTGTTTCCTTCCTACTAATTTCATTCATCCAGGTAGTTGTAAAGCAGAAACATACATTTCCTAATGCCTACCTAATCCTTAGACATGTCAATATGGTATGTTGTGGTTACATTGTGTTGCTGCAAGTGCTTTATCTTTTACATTACTAAGGCAATTTGTTAACCATTTTTAGGCTCTTGAAATTCCAAATGCGTTATTTTTTTGCTTCATGAGTGCTATTCAAACACAACTAAAACATGACCTAAAATGTGTTTGATATTCTACTAATAAAAGGTGTGTGTATTGTATCATATCTTTATATTTTTTATATTCTATCTTATATCTTAATGTTTTTTTTGTTTCAATTACAGTAGGAGATAACAGTACAACACAACACAGACAAATAACCTCTCCAAGTGGTTGAGTAAGGAAGGCCCAATTAGTGCCATCTTTTCAAACAGGTTCATCTTTTCTTCCAGAATTTAACTGTTTCATATTTTGGCTCTAATTTCTTCATATATATTTTCAAACAGGTCCATCATTTATTCCATACAGGTATGCAGATTCTGCATTTCCCAAGGTTTTCCCAGGTGGAAGGGATTCCCCATGCCATTGTATCATCAAACTTCTTTGATGGATACATACTCTAGGTGTTCGACCAAGTTGGCGCTATTGTTGCACTGATCAAAAGGGTTTTTATTCTAGGTAATAGAATCATGAATGGTTTTATTCTTGAGTAATTATCATCTGTAGGGGATCTATGTGAGTTTCTATTAGATAATATATATATTTAAATGTATTAATTTACATGATGATCATTTCTTCCTTTCCTATAGTTTACTCAGGTGGAAGGGAATCCCCAAGACTATGTGTCATCAAAGTTCTTCAATGGATACATCCTCTTGGTGTCAAGCCAACTCGTAGCTATGAATGCCCTTTGGGAAATAGTTTTTATTCTAGGTGATGGAAACATGAAAGGTATTATTCTCTATGAATTATCATCTTTTTATATTTGTTAACAATTTAATTTTTTATCTCTGCACAACAAGATATGGTTTCCTGAAATTCAACTCTTTCTACTGCTCCTCCCTGGGATTTCAGAAATGGCCTATTTTTTAGACTACAATATTCTCTACGATTTATCTTAATTTGAAGAGAGTTACGTCTCTAGACATAGATAATAAGTTATTTTCCTTTTATAACTCTATTTTTCAATTTTTGACTTGTTGAATGTTGGTGTAATATTGTATCTCCTTAGCTTGTTCCAAATTGATTTATCATAGATAATTTTTTCCTATAATAGTGGATTTGGTTAACACCACAATACAATAAGTATAGTGTATTCTGTTTACTACTGATTACTAAAATTCAGTTTCTTGTTTCTACTCACATGCCCTATGTGAAAAGTATAATGGTTTTTAACCCCAGTACCATAAACATAGTGATCTCATTAGTTGTAAAAAAGAATTACCTACTGTAAGGGGTGTAATTATCCATGTGGTAGGGTTGGTGCAACTCAGGTATGGTCTAATCTCAAGTTAACAAAGCAAAAAAAGAAACACATGATGATGAGAAATTCCTTAATCTATCATTTTTATGAACATACATTTGACCAATAAAAACATTCGTAGGCAATATAGTTTTCTTGTAGAATTCACGTGATTATTACATGGAGGCCATGAAACAAAATTTGATACCTTTTTATGTTTCATTTAACCATTTCTATGTTGTTGGTGCTCAAGATCCATTGTCTTCATCCAGCTAAGCAGTAAGGTTTCTATTATCAAAACAGCACACTAATTATGTATCATAAGGGTTAATTTTTAATCCTTTATTATCCCTTTCATTAAGAGTTAGTTTACATGCCTACTAGTGTAATTTGAACTAATAATTATCATGAATGGTGATTTACAGTCACCCTCTTACTCCTTTCCTTCAAAAGAACAAGGAAAAATGAACATTTTGACAGCTAATATTTTCCACCAGACTTGTACATAGTATAAATATATCTTCTACTAGCCTTCTCCACATGACCAGAGGGTATTGTTACATATATTATCACATTTAATCAGTAGTGAAATAAACACTACTACATACTGTATTGGAATAGTAATTCATTAGAAGAAGACATAAAATCCACCCTCTGTGATACTTGCACAGTTTTCAGAACTTGAAAGTTCAGTCACTAACATGTCCTTCAATAGAATATATATAGCATTAGGATTGAAGGGAGATCCATTCCCAGTTGCAAAAGATAGGGTTGGAAAAGTGAACTCAGAGTTGGTTGATGTGTATTCAGAGCTAGCATAACTAACATCAACTTCATGGTCATTAGGAATAGATGACTAAGTGGAGGATGAGGCACATAAAATCATTTTTAGGTCTTGAAATTTCCCAAATAATGAGTATATCATCCTAAAACATGTTTTTGAGAGAATCCGAGAGTTGATGGACTCCCCTTTCAGATTATTCTAATTTATTTTTTCTATCTTCACTTGATTTCAAGGCTTTATTGTATTTCCTTTCAAAATCATCAGTTCTATATTTATCGGAGAGTGAAAATTTATGAATTATCATAATCATGTCAACTTTTGTTTCAAGTGTTTCCATTACGATGGTGTTGTGTTCAATCGAATCATCTGTAAAAACATGGATTGGTTCTACAACTGAAGTTTGAGACACCACAGGCATCTCCAAAGATTTTTTTGACTCATAGGGGGGTGTGCAGGCCAGGGGCTATTACAGCGTAGGGGGTGTGTAGGCTAGAGGCTGGTATAGGCTACGGTGATGGGGGTTCAGGGGTGCTATGCAGGCTAGGGTGTTGGGTGTAGGGGGGGCATGGGAAGGGGAAGGGGCAGGCTGGAGGGGGGAAGGGGCAAGGTGGGTGGGGGGCAGGGGGCAGGGGGGCGGGTGGAGGGGGGCAGGGGGTAGGGGAAAGGGTTAGGGGGCAGGGGGCAAGGGCATGGGGTAGTGGTAGGGGGGAGGGTGGAGGGGGGAAGGGGGGTAGGGGGAGGTTTGTAGAGTAGGGGGTATGGGGTAGGGGATGGGTGGAGGGGGTAAGGGGGCTATGTGAGGAGAGGTCAGGGAGGAGATGTCAGGAAGGAAAATCCATGTCTTGGAAGTGAACATAAAGTGTTCATTTTCTTCTGCTAATGGATACCCTCAGAAATGTCACTCCATAATTGATTCTCAACCTAAATTGATGCTCAAAATGATGTGAACACAGAATCTTCCATGCACCCCACATGAAATCAAGTGATCGTTTAGGTAAACGTATTTTATATATTTTCGGTTCATTTAAACATACATGTGTGATCCCTCTCCAGATTACAAAAACATTATAGGGGACCTTCTGTAAGATGCAGGGGGTGGGTGGAGGGAGCAGGGGGCAGGGGGTGCGTGGAGGGGGGGTAGGGGCAGGGGCAGGGGGCAGGGGGAGGGGGCAGGGTGGAGGGGGGTAGGGTTAGGGGGGAGGGTGAGGGGGGAGGTCTTCAGGGTATGGAGTAGGTCTGTAGGGCAGGGAGGAAGATGAGGGGTTGTTGGAGGGGGAAGGGTGGAGTGGGGATGTGTGCAGGGCAGGGGGTGGTCTACATGGTGGTCTGTAGGGAAGGGGGGATGGGGTGGTGTAGTGGGGTAGTGGGACAGTGGGGAAATGGTGTGGGGAAGGGGGTGTATATTGTCTCTATAGTTTTCCATAATCTTAGATAAGCTTGAATAAACAATACAATCCATCTCTAACTCTGCCATTTCTTCATTATTAGGTTTCTCCAAACATGCCCTCCTATTTACAACAGATTTCCTTCACTAAATCATGGCATGATATTAGTTGCAACAAATCATATTTTGTATGATGCCACTAGTTGTTATTGGGATGGCTTTAACACCATTTATTATAAAAATCCAGGCCATTATGTTAACTTTTACCTTCTTTAACATCTTTATTATTGTTTAGAAATTGCATATTAACATGATCAATTCGATAACTCTCAATTTTTTTTCATTTTTTTGGTTTATCCTTTTATAAATCATAAGACTTTATGATCAAATTTTTTTTCATATCATGTTCAACCTTATTCATAGTTGTGGATCCATTTTTTAATGATATATTATATTTGATTACAAATTGTGTCCTCTAGTAAACAATTATTATCGGGTGGGATAAGAACTTGTACCAAACAAAACCAAATTAAGCTTAAACTCAAGACAAACTAATTATATACCATTAACAAGAAGAATAATTTTTAATTAACATCAATGTACTATTTGATAGTATAATTTTAAAACATGGATCTATTTCCCCTTGCTTGCAGGAAGATGATTTGACCCATGAGGCATTGTGGTTCTTATATGTTAGGCAGTGACGTGTATAGTCACAAAAGACATGAATGTTTTAGTTTAGTTTTTATTTTATTTTCTTTATCACATTGTCCACATAGTACTTTTACTTCTTTTTGTGGACAAAGGGTAATTATATTCTACGAAGGGGGGAAATGGGGTTCAGATTGATTAATTCCGTTGTCATTGATCCGAGGTAAGATTATATGGTTACTACTTGTCTTGCACCTCATGTATTTGGGGATTTCAGAGTTTTTGACTCCATATTATGTATTCAGTAGGGCGTTGGATCATTTCATGTTGGTTCGGGTGGATTTGTTTCTCCATGTTTAGATAAGCATTTATTTCTATTGGTTGGTTTCTCAATCGTTATGTAGCATCCTATATGTGTTTAAATGTTCCTAATATCCTTTGTGTAGTGTGTTGATCCCTTCTCGTTGGTTTCACATTGCCATGTTAAGGGAGACTCGCCTACGCGTGCATAAGTATGAAAGTATATGTATGTGGGTTCCCCCATAAAGTGTATAGTCTACCATGGTAGTGATTATGCACGTATGGGCTATGTGTGCCCATGTATATATATATAAATGAATACAAAGGTGAGTGGAGACTGGTATATTCATATAAGCATATGTGCCAGTATCCCCTTGCCCATTCTCATGGCCATGTAGGTTTGTGCATAGGGGATAAGTGTCCTTGCATGTGTGTGAAGGTGCGTATACCCAGTTACGGAGCAGTAAATTTTAGTTAAAAAGATCCAATAGCTAAAGTGGGGAGTTTAGTTCCACCTGAAGGTATGATCCCTCTTCTAGACTCTTTAATTCAAGAATGCTTTAAATTTAATTTAGCTTCTTTCATAATTCTACTTAATTATATTGAATTTCATATCTTGAATAAGTTTTCATTAATATAATTTCTTCATTTGATAAATAAAGTCATGTTTTTATAATAAAACCCCTCCAACGGAAGTGCGATGTCTGTGAAAAATCACAGTGATTGTTATATTGATCTAGTTTCTTTTATTCTTGAATTTGATTTGTGCTGAAAGAGTTTTAGAATAAATGTTAAATATAATTAAATTAATTTTTTGAAAAATAAATGCAATGATTTTATAATAAAACCCCTCCAACGGAGGTGCGTTGTCTTCAAAACCAATGAGTACTGACAGTTCCTTGTATAATGTTTAGATTTGGTTTGATTATTTCATATGCCACTTGTCAGTGTTTTTTTTCTTGCTAGATACTTTTTGTTATCTTTGAATAATATAAATTGGCTTTTCATACTCGTTTAACACAAATGACATTTCCCTAGTAGGCATATGCCTTAACCATGACACTTTCCTTTTCATGCTCTGAATATTATAAATAAAAATTCCATGTTTAGGAAAAGAGAATGAATTTGTAAATGGCGTGTGTAGGGGGTATGATTCTTTTCCGTCATTTTTTCCCCTTTAGACTTTGTTTCATTGTGCAACTCGCTACAACATTCTCTGGAGATCCCTTGTTATAGCATATTAAATAGTTGATCTGTTATATCATCTTCCGGGGGGCAACGGTCAGAATGTTTCACCACCTACTCTTGCTCCCTTCACTCATGGAAAGAAGATGATGCCCCGCGGATATCGCTGGACGGGGCCAACACACCGCGGTCACGCTACAGTCAAGCCGCGGTCACGCTGCGGTCCCGCCGCGTTCACACCATCATTTTTCCATGCACCAGGATGACACCCAACAGTGGTTCGTAGTGATAGTATTCCATGAGGCTTGCGATCAACGTTGAGACTAGCTAATCACAATTTCTACCAGCAGGGCGAGGAACAGATGGTTTCCCCACCTCCTCTCACTCCCTTCGCTCCTGACAAAAAGATGCTGCCCCGCGGATGTCTCTAGACCGGGCCAACACGCTGCGGTCACACCGTGGTCACGCCGCAGTCACACCGTGGTTTGGACCGACTCCAAGAAGACACCCCGTGGCGGTTCGCAGTGATAGTATTCCATGAGTCTTGTGATCAGTGTTGGAAAAAACTAATCATAATTTCTACTGGAGGGGCGACGACTGCAATGTTTCCCTTCCGCCTCTCAATCCCTTCTCTCCTGACCGCAAGATGATGCCTCGCAGATGTCGCTAGAGTAGGCCAACACGCCGTGGTCACTCGGCGGTCACGCCGTGGTTTGGACCTACTCTAGGAAAACACCTAGTGGCGATTTTTAGTGATAGTATTCCATGATTCTTGTGATCAATGTTGAGACTGACTAATCACAATTTCTGCCGGCGGGGCAATGACCAGAATATTTCCCCGCCTCCTCTCGCTCCCTTCACTTCTGACTGGATGATAGTGCCCCGCGAATGTCAATGGACCGGTCCAACATGATGCGGTCATGCTGCGGTTTGGCCCTACTCTTGGACGACACACCCCGATAGTTCATAGTGATAGTATTCCATGAGTCTTGTAATCAATGTTGAGACTGACTAATAACACTTTCTTTATGCGGGGCAATGACCAGAATGATTCCCCACCTCCTTCTGCTCCCTTCACTCCTGGACGGAAGATGTTGTCATGCGGATGCCGCTGGACCAGGAAAATATGCCGCGGTCATGCCGCAGTCATGCCATGATTTTCCCTACTCTAGGATGACACCCCGCGTAGGTTTGCAGTGATACTATTACATGAGTTTTGTGATCAATGTTGAGATAGGCTAATCATAATTTCTTCTGGTGGGGTGATGACCGGAATGTTTCCCGACCTCCTCCTGCTCCCATCGCTCCTGTCCGGAAGATGATTCCACACAGATGATGCTACACCGGGCCAATATGCCGTGTTCAAGCAATGATCACACCACGGTCACGCCGCGGTTAGGCCACGATAATGCTGTGATTGGGCCCTGCTCTAGGATAACACCCCACGAAGGTTTGCAGTGATAGTATTCCATGAGTCTTGTGATCAATGTTGAGACTGACTAATCACAATTTCTTCCCATAGGGAGACAATTGGAATGCTACCCCGCCTCCTCCCACTCCCTTCCATCCTTTCCAGAATATACAGCCCTCGGATGTCGCTGGACCGGGCCAACACGCCGTGATCATGCCGCAGTCACGCCGTGGTCATGCCGTGATTTGGCCCTACTCAAACCACATCCAGCCCACACCAACCCCCTTCCACCTTCATTTCAACCCACTTCCACCAGTATTATAGCCTGGAACTGCCCCATGACACCTTCGAATCAGCATGCACCATCATCTCAGTGCCTTCAACGAGCCCCCTTGCACAATCATTCCGGCCCCTTACACATGCATTCGGGCTTGCACCAGCCCCCAGCCACCTGCAATCTAGCCCACACCGGCCACCACACTAGACAACACCCCCATCCTCTGGAAAAACAGTCATTTCATCCCTCTTCCACCTTCAAAACATCCCCAGCCACCAGTTCCATCCCTCACCAGCCCCCGGCCTCCAATGTCATGGCGGAAATCTCCAATGCTTTTATGGTGATGTCAAAAAGTCTTCTCGGTGGATATATTGTCCCCTAAATCCAAGGACATATGTAAAGAAATTCATAATCGGGGTTCAGGGTTTAGATGTTTTTTGGGCCAGGTATTTTGACATGTATCACTCACATATGGTTTTAAATGGCCACCTTTTTGTACCCATTAAAGATTAATTTCGAATTTTGAGATTTTCTTAAATTAATATGTTCGTGTTCCATGTATTATTAAGTAAATTCATGTAAGGATTATCAAAGGAGTGATCAACATTTTTGGGGATTTATAATTAGGGTTTTAAAGAGAAATTATCCTTAGCATCCTAATTGATTATCCCATTTCCCCTTTTATATCCTTTTTAATTCATTTAATTTCCATTTTTAAAGCATCCATCACTTGTGTTTCCACATTTCATTTAATGAATACCCCTTATATATATTGTATCGTATAAATATCACCCTAGAAACCCACCATATAGAATAAGATCCCCGCATATGCACCACTTAAAAACCATCAGAAGGAATCACAGAAGCTCCCAAGCACAAAACCAACATGCACTCCTCGGGGAAGTATAACCAAGGAAACAAGGCAGCTAATGGAGAAATATAGAAAACCAAAAATAATTATTCACAAATGATTGAAACCAATAACACACACACATTCATGAAATCACTCACAACCACCCACACACACACACACACCCACCCACCCACAAAAAAGTTGCTAAAATCCATCAAATGTCCCAAAGTCTGGCTTCATCCATAGAAATAGTACCACTAAACCCCCAGCCCCACAACCAACATCAACCAACTAGACCAACATCCCTATCTAAACAATGACTAGAGTTAAAGACCTCTAGACAACCTTTCCAACTAATGGTCACTACAACAACACCAACTTTCACAAGAACCCTAAACCACAGCAGATCCAACCACAACAAGAAGCTATAGTAGACACAACACCCAAAATATTATCTAGAAACCAAATAATCCCCAGACCACCATATGGCCCCATCCATCACCATATGAACACCTTGCATCAAAATGGACCACCCCACCCTAAGTATGTCTAAAAAACCAACAGTCCACTAGTACCATCCATACAATGTGCCCCGTATCATCCACACCTAATCTATCATACAACCTCAATAATCCCTAAGCAATCCCTCATCCAAATGTGAGATAATACACACCCTGAATCCATGACCTCTAGACCCACCAACTACTCCACATGCACCCACCCAAAATAGAGAACCACCCATATACCAGAAACAAGCCTCCCAACCTACAGCATCCATCATCTAAAGTTAATTTTAGAACAACCTCCTTAGAAAATCCATACACCATATACAACCAGAATACACAAGATGGGGAAACCGAGAAAAAAATTATTTAACTTACTCCAAACCACCACCTAAAGTCCCACCCCAAACTATATCCACCACAGTAGACAATTGAGACAACCAGAATTCTACAATAGTAATCCAAAAAAGAAGAAACACCAGAAATCCAATCCATATACACCCAAAACATATTTCCAACCATTGTAAGAATCAAAAACCTACCAGCAACATGCACCATGTAAGTGTATCATGTACTACACCATGTAGAAAAATCTAAACAGCAACACCGCCAGGTGAAACCCATATTTAAATGTCCTATAATTCTAAATAGGAACACTAAACTCACAACCCCACCTCCTAAATCCTCCACAAGAAACCTATAACCCCACTATGAGAATATATATATGTCTCTATTGGATAAACCAAGCATCTCCCAGCCTCAACCTTAAGAAGAATCCAATGTAACCTGCATGCCACTCCCTACGAACATAAATGCCTTAACCTGAGTACCCCCTCCCCACCCAACCAGATACCAAGAAGAACCACAACACACCTATAAACCTCCATATAACTACCTACACACCATGGGGAAAGGGGTTCTAGAAGGGGGGTGCAGGAGGGTGTCTACATGGGGGTGTGTGTAATGGGTGCAAGGGATGTGGGGGGGGGGGGGGTTCCAGGGGAGAAAGTGGGGAAAGTGGTGGGAAAGAGATGTGTAGGGGGGGGGGGGTGTTATCCATAGGGGTCCAAAAGGGGGCAACTGTTATGGGGGGAACCTGTTCAGGGAGGTCCCGCAGGGTGCGGGGGTTCTGTCCAGGGGGTTCAGTTGGGGGGACTGCTGTCCAGGGGGGTCTGGGGGGGCTGCACTCCAGGGGGTCCAGCAGGGGGGGCTGCTGTTTAGGGGGGTCCAGGGGGCTGTTTTGGGGGTCTGGTGGGGCTGTTGTCCAGGGGGTCCAGTAGAGGGGATACTATCTAGGGGGCTACACTATTCTTGTTTATTGAGTTATATACTTTTTGAATATTCTAGGAAGTTTTGTTTTTCCATAATATTAGGGGATGAGAACTACTATGTTTTACCTTGTGTTGTAGGTACTTTTGATCTAGTTCCAAACTTCTTTGATAGTTTTTATTATAGAGAGACTCATGTAAGTGAAGTTATGTGTTTATATATATTTATATTTGTTTAATTCTTTTTATGTATGTAGATTTCGTGTATAATTTAATTTAGATGGGACTGGAAGGGGGCATGGGAAAATTGGCAGGGGAGGGGACTGTCAGGGGGTGCAAGTGGGGGCTGGTAGTGGGTGGATGTGGGGGATGGTAGGGGCAGGGGGAGGGGAAACAGGCAGGGGGGATGACTGGGGGGTCTGGGGGGTGTCCAGGTTCTGGGGGGTTCTAGGGTCTGTCTAGGATGGTGGGGGGTGGATTTCCAGGTGAGTGGAGGTCTGGGCTGTCCAGGGGATCTGTTCAGGGTCTGGGGGTGTCCAGGGTCATGGGGGGTTTTCTAGGTTCTGCCCAGGATGGTGGGGGGTGGTTTTCCAGGGGAGTGGAGGTCTGGGCTATCCATGGGATTTGTCCAAGGTCTAGGGGGTGTCTAGGGTCTTGGGGGGGTCCCGTGTATGACTAGGAGGGTGGGGGTGGTAGTCCATCTGAGTGGAGGACTGGGCTATCCAAGGGGATCTATCTAGGGTCTGAGGTGTCCAGGGTCTATCCGGGGGGTGTCAAGGGTCTTTTTGGGGGGTGTCCAGGTTCTGTCCGGGGGGTGTCCAGGGTCTGTGTGGGGGTGTACAGGGTATGTCCGGGGGGTGGGCGTGTCCAGGGTCTATCCGGGGGGTGTCCAGGGTCTGTCTGGGGGGTGTCTAGGTTCTGGGGGGTGGTGTTAGGGTCTGTCTGGGGGGGGGGGGGTGTCTATGGTCTGTCCAGAATGGGGGATTTGCAGGGGGCTCTCTAGGGGGAGGGGGTTGTCCAGGGGTGGGGGGTTTATGTAGGGTGGGGGTGTCCAGTGTCAAAGAGGGAGGGGTCTCCAGGGGGTGGGATACTTCAGGGGGTTGTGCAGGGGGGTTGCTATTTTTTATGGTTTTTCAGACCCTATAGCCATGGTTAAAAACTATGGCTATATGTCTAATTCCACGGTTTCTAACCATGGAAATAAATTGTGTCCCACCTCTAGTATAGCCACGGTACTAAACCGTGGATATAGAGATATTACCATGGTTTAAACAGTGGCTGTATATCTAGAGACATAGTTTGAATCGTGGCTATAGGTCTAGGCCTATAGCCACGCCATGCTTATCCATGGTGTCTCAAATTGTGGCTATTACCTATAGCCATAGTTTGAGGACCTATATCCATGGTATTAAACTGTGGTTATAGCCCGATTTTCCAGTAGTGACATCTTCTTAGTTTTGTATTGTTATTTTAGAAATGTCATTCCATATTCTTCAAAGATTATATCTCATATGATAGAGTTGAACTATATTGATATTGTGTTTGAATTGAAGGATAATTCTTAGGGACCATTTGAATAAATTAATGTGAGGTTGAATTTATATATTTTTTTTATTCTTTTGGAATCGGGTTTTGGTTATCGCATATTTTTTTATGCGTCAGCTATAAGATTAATATTTGTTCTGATATAATGGAAAAAGGTAGTGGCACACTGATCTTTTTAATTAATCCCTCTTGATAATAATTATCTAAACAATTATCTTGAATTTACTTCCATGATTCATGCTATAAATACATTGAACCAATATCTCTTCATAGAGGGGTTTACTATATATTTATATTATAAGTGCATGAAATATATTTCTTCCTAGAGGCCTATGAACATTTAATAGAGATGTTTGGTTGGGTATCTTTATAATTTTATTTTTGACATTTCATACACACCACAAAAATAGAATGTGTCCACTGCTTAATAATGAAATAATTTAACAAAACATAAAAAGAAAGAATCAATGGAATAATGATATTTGATGATTTTATTAATTGATATGTGCATTGATGTGGTAGAAGTTGATGGGAAGGACTACATATCATGTGTGAAAGATGAATCTTTATCTTATTATTTGATTCCTATTAAACAAGAACTAGACACTTATTTTAATAATTTTAGTTAAATACTTTATGGTAAAGTGGCCATGGTTGATCAGACCTGTAACGCCCCGACCCCAGCTACCCAGAGTCGGTGCATTACTTCGTAACATTGGCATGATCACAAAATATCAAGTCTCGAAAGACCGATTAGTTTAGTAGCCTTGGAAACACTAGATACATTCATAAATTCTACATTACATCATAAAGTGGAAAACTAATAACAAAGTCTTCATAGTCCACACTTCTATCCTCTTCGGACTATCCCTGCAGGTCATTCATAAAATACTCCCTCACATCCTGGAAAATATTAAAACATTGAAAGGGGTGAGCTCAGATGCTCAGTAAGGATAACAATATAGCAGAAGCTTTCATAAATAAACATTAACATTTAAGGCAATGTATAACTAAAACAAAAGCCTTTTAAACTTGAACTTTAGCATAATATGGAAAAAGTAAACTGAAATAATGCCATTTACTTAATCACATGGATATTCTACTAGTCGAATAATCACATGAAATATCAATAACCACTTTCATAATGAGGGAATGTATAATGCCAGACATTCGGAAACATTTTGTCAAGGCCTCGGCCAAGACGTCTAAAATGATTAAGGCCTCGGCCAAAACCATAAATCAAATTGGGAAAGTTCATCGGCCAATTCCACGTCTAGTTGTCTCATGAGACCTACCGATGCATCGAGGAGCTATAGCGGGCTCCACCCATCACTTATTAAGTCCAATACATTCCTCATATGAATAGGTTTAAACATATCATAAACCATAACATAATCGTATCACATAAAACATGCATAAAGGAAACATAACATTTCCACATTTCAATCACAAGATATCAATACAACACATTGATATAATAAAAACTCTTTCAAAACCATTTTCAATACCAAAATAAAAGAATTTTTAAACTTTGTATTTATTTTTCATTAAAAAAAATGATGGCTTGTAGAGGAAGCCGAAACTCAAATAATGGTCACGGCGGCGGAGAAGTCATTGTCGCCGCATAAGTACGGAAAGAAAAACATTCCCTTTTGTCATTTAGAAAAATGATTCGTATAAAAAATATTCCTTTTGAATAAACATAAAAGTCAAAGGGTTATACACCGTATAACAGAAAGTTGTGTATAAAACCAAGTATGCCTCAATGAAAGGGGATTGAGACGAATTCCTTAAAAAGATTATTTTTTTAAGTAAAGTACATCTATAATGTGTATTCACTATAAGTACACATAAATAAAGTACAAATACAAGATAGGACATAATAATATCATGACATAATTTGAAAGTAGGAGATTAACCCAAAGAATGGAAATTGGGTTAAGAAGTTCCCTTACCTCATGTCCGACTTGACTCAATTGTTCTTTAACCTCCTGAATAATAAACTAGAGTTAATATCTACCTTATTAAGAACCATTTTCAATTTCATTATCCTTTTTATATGACTTATTACAATGATATGAACATTATGTAATTATTTAAGTTAATAACGGTCGTTTTGTCGATCTTTTGTACTTGAGTCAACAATAAACTTCTTATAATTACAAGTTGTTTATGTGGTAGAATATCCATTGTCTCCAGAATTATATTCATGATTTAGATGTCATATATATCTTATATATCCATTATATACATTCATTTATAATTTCACGCAACATTTAGAGGTAAGAAATGAAAAGCACCGTTCATGGAGACGGTAAGCCGTACGTACGCATGAACGCTACTTTCATTTATATTTCGTATTCAATGTAATGAAATCATAATTATATAAAGGTATAATATAGTTCCAGTATAATATCATATATAATAACATTTACTCCATCCTTTATACATCCCACATATGGCATTAACGATTCACATCACTTTGAGGGGGCGGTAGTCCGCACTTCCTAAAATGAAATTATCGCGTTTTACCCATAATGGAAATCATAAAGTATGCCATAAATGAGAAATACAGAAGCATAAGTAAAACATAAACATATTTTATATCATATATAAAAATTGTGACATCTTAATGGCCGCCTTTGAAGGTGTTATATGAGTGTTGAACAATCATCGTTTCGTGAGGCAGAAATTCGCCATCCATAGAAACCGTATGTTCTTTAACCATTAGATGTATGTGTGTGTAATTTTAGCTCGAATACTTCTTATAACAACATCCTAGTATATTGAGTATACTGTTGTTGTTACAAAATAAATGAATAAAAAGAGTTTAAGGGGTTGGAGAAGCAAAATAAAACAAAACAACATTAGAGATGACATTATCTAAAAAATCGGGTAACTCTTTTTGATTTGAGACAAAGGCTTCCTTGAGAAGAGTTCTGCCCAAAGTGAGGCTTCTAGGAGTAATAGGGGGAAGTTGGGAGAGTATTTGGGAAGAGTTTGGCCGAACCAAAAGGCTTGAAAGTGTGAATAAGGTGGTAGAGGTGGGGGCCTTTTATAGGAGGAGAGGAGGGGCACTTTTGGAAAGATTGAAATGTTACATTATTATACAATTCTTTTCGGATTCTAAAGGTCCCACACTTATATACATAGTGGATAAGGTGATAAGGGTTCGAAATATCCTCATCCAATAGGATTTGGACAAATGTAAGCCTTGGATTTTGCATTATCTTCTCATTTTATTTAAATCGTTAAATAATGAGGTTATCACTGCATCATCATGATGTCATAAATAATTTAATTTATTTAATGTCTAAAAATTATAAAAAAAATACTATGATGTAGGAAATCTTATTATCTTACTAATGAATATTTATAATCAAAATTTGGACTTGTGTAACCCCACTTAAAAACTGTTTTAGTAAAAAAAACTCATGTTTGTGTCAATTTAATTTTAACATTAAATATATATATATTAATGTCATTTTCCAACTAAAGTGGCTCCATGGGGTCCCCAAGTTGACCCATGGGTTGTCTTGGTCGGCCATGACTCATCCAATAGGAGTAGGACAATTGTCATGCTCATCTCATATTATTAAAACATTATTTGTACCTTAAACTACACTAATTACCTCTAATCGCGATTAAGAACTTAAAAGATACTATTCACCAAAAAATTATTTTAATCTTATTGAACCACATTTTACTTCATAATGACAACCATGTATGTCGGATTTTTGAAAATCAAATCACAGAAGTGGTTATATTTCATTTAAACGAAAAATCAGTTATTTAACTACCACTTAGTGGTTTCATTATTCATCAAAAATTGACGTTTTTCAGAACAATGCCAAAATTTCACCCTAAGCTTTAATTGATATTCCGAATTCAAAAATGATGTCTATTTTAAAAAATTCCAAACATATAAGTTGAATTAATTAATTTTATAATTAATTCCCACTGTCACAACAAATAACGTGTTTTTAAGAAACAATTTATATCAAAATATTGGCAATTGTTTATGTCCAATTTCAATGTTAAATTAATTCTAATGACCACCATTGGATAAAATGGTAAAAATATATTATAATTATACTTTAAAACCACTCAATAGTATAACTCATCACTATAAATTATTTTGATTAAAAAATTTGTTTTATGTATTTTTCACTATTCATAAAAATTTGGAAGTTCTCAGAAAATTACAAAAAAATCAACATAGGCTAATTTCAATATTAGGAATACAAAAATGAAGTCCATTTTGAAATATAAAATTTCTATAAATTTAAAAAGTGGTTATTACTATTCATAACGGCTACTTTGATTAGTTGCGGTGTGTTAGAACTCAAAGTTGCGTACAATGCAAGCTATTGCATTATTGAATGAGATGCGTATCATGGAAGCTCGGGGTGTTACATTCTCCCATCCTTCAATAAATTGCGTCCTCGCAATTTGAAATTTTTCTTTGAAAATAAAAGGTTGAAAATAGAAAATACCTTTGAGGAAAACCCACATCGGAAATAAGATTAATAAAATTTAGCCTTAATAAGAGGGAAAGGGAAATGAAAAAGACACCACCCAATTATGATCTCGATTAGAAAAACATTGGTGGCAATTAGATACATATAATTGGAGGAAAAACGTAAATATTTGTAGGGAGTGATTGAGATCATCAATCACAATCAACTGTCAAATTGAGGGCCTCAAAGCCTTCAATCTTTGTTGATTTAAAATATCATCAGTTCAACAAGACATAAGGTATTAGAATAACCCATTTTTTGTTTTAATATCCCTTTACTAATGTTTAAGAATTAATTTATTCATTGAATAACAGATATGTATATATATATTTATGCTTGACAATTAGAGTTTCAACCTTCAACTCACCTTTCACTCAAAAAGATAATAGAGCCCAAAAATATTATACTTATCCTAATTGTATAAGGTTCCAAATGATAACTCATACCATTTAGATTAGTAAAATTATTTTGTAATAACCAAGGACTTCCTGTAGGCTAGTGGTAGGAAATAAAGGCCTGTCGCACTATGATTGTGGGTTCGATTCCTACAGCTTTGTCCGACGCGACGGGTTATTCCCCACCATGCAGGTTGTCCTATTCCTAAAACTATAGTATTATAATACTCAAAAAATAATCTTCATAAATGCTTTAACCTTAAACAATACTATCCAAAGATCAACTTAATCCATTCCAACCTTAATAGTTATCGAAAATACTTCTGTCCAACTCACAGTCCAAATTTTATAAGGAAGGTAAAAATAATGTAGATCCTTTTTTCCCATGTAACAACATGTGAACACCTTCATCATGTATTCTTTTTAAACATACTGAATTACCATGATCCCTTATTCCTTATAGAATACTAGATATACTCCTTCTATCCGAAAATGTATACAAAACATCAATCAGTTTCAAGGAAGTTAAGTATATCCAATATAATTTATCCAAATCAATCACGTCTTATTCCAAAATCACAATCTCATTATCAGAACCATATTATGGCCTATCTTTCTCTCAACCATATATTTTCCAAAAATTTAACCTACTGTGGAGTCACTTTTCTTGGTTCCACACAATCTCAAGTCTTTGATGAAATAGTACTGTAGTACAATCCTTATATACTCCATAATTATTATAACCAGTACATCATTGATACAACACTCAAATTACAAAATTATTTAATAACAACATAAGAACTCTAATCATTAATCCTCATCTGTGGTAGTATCATAACTTGATTATTATCCAATAACATCATTTGGGGCATACTCTGATGATTTGGACATTGGTTGCATAGTGTCCCCAATCCTTGCAGAAGAAGCATTGTACATTTGAAACCATTTTCTTACCCTTGCAGTCACGCACTTTGTGTCCTTTTTCTCTACACTTATAACAAACTCACATTCCCTTTAGGAAAGTTCCATGATGTTTCTTCCCACAATTACTGCATATTGGAAAATTCTTCTTTCCCCTCATCCCTTTATCCATCATTCTCTCTTCCATCCCTTTCGTCTCTTTCTTCGCTTCAAATCCCTAGGACTCAGAGAATTCTTTACTTATCTTATTAACACATGATATTATTTCTTCATATGTTGAGAACACATGGGAGACTATTTCCCTTCGAAATGTTGGCTTAATACCATGAAAGATACGATCCTTCTTACTCTTTGGATCATACGTATTGATGGAGTTCACATTCCTTCTACTGTGCGCCATTTCTATACAATGGAATAAACTAGGTTAGTTTATGAATTAAAATGAATAATTTCAAACTTTTAAAATACTTAATGTAAATTGAACGGTTTATAGATATAATCCATAATCATAAGAATGTTTTCTTTGAGGAAGTATATACTCATAAACCCTACATAATGGTTTGTAATGAAAATGAGAATTATCCTAAGCAAATCCCCCGGGAGTGTCGTAACCAAGAGTGCAGAAAGGCCCGTTGTCGTGCACCAGTTCCCGTTCGAGTCTAGCTCAAAGCGGTGTTTTCGGGTTTTACCCCTAGGTACATCTGTGCCAGAGCCGCCTCTACCTGCTCGTATCTAGACAGGGATGTATTTCTCAGAAAACTCACAAAATCTCTACAATACCAAAATTTTTAGAAAGTTCTTCTATACTAATCAAAAAAATTAATCTTAGATCTACGTGCTCTAATCAGAGTTTGTCTAAATCTAGATTCCAAGGTTAGTACTAAACTGCCTCTGATACCAACTGTAACGCCCTGACCCCATCTACCCAGAGTCGGTGCATTACATCGTAACATTGGCATGATCACAAAAGATCAAGTCTCGAAAGACCGATTAGTTTAGTAGCCTTGGAAACACTAGATACATTCATAAATGCTACATTACATCATAATGTGGAAAACTAATAACAAAGTCTTCATAGTCCACACTTCTATCCTCTTCGGACTATCCCTACAGGTCATTCATAAAATACTCCCTCGCATCCTGGAAAAAATTAAAACATTGAAAGGGTTGAGCTCAGATGCTCAGTAAGGATAACAATATAGCAGAAGCATTCATAAATAAACATTAACATTTAAGGCAATGTATAACTAAAACAAAAGCCTTTTAAACTTGAACTTTAGCATAATATGGCAAAAGTAAACTGAAATAATGCCATTGACTTACTCACATGGATATTCTACTAGTCGAATAATCACATGAAATATCAATAACCACTTTCATAATGAGGGAATGTATAATGCCAGACATTCTGAAACATGTTGTCAAGGCCTCGGCCAAGACGTCTATAATGATTAAGGCCTCGGCCAAAACCATAAATCAAATTGGGAAAGGGCATCGGCCAATTCCACTTCTAGTTGTCTCATGAGACCTACCGATGCATCGAGGAGCTATAGCGGGCTCCACCCGTCACTTATTAAGTCCAATACATTCCTCATATGAATAGGTTTAAACATATCATAAACCATAACATAATGGTATCACATAAAACATGTATAAAGGAAACATAACATTTCCACATTTCATTCACAAGATATCAATACAACACATCGATATAATAAAAACTCTTTCAAAACCATTTTCAATACCAAAATAAAAGAAATTTTAAACATTGTATTTATTTTTCATTAAAAAAAATTATGGCTTGTAGAGGAAGCCGAAACTCAAATAATGGTCACGGCGGCAAAGAAGTCATTGTCTCCGCATAAGTACGGAAAGAAAAACATTCCCTTTTGTCGTTTAGAAAAATGATTCGTATAAAAAAGATTCCTTTTGAATAAACTTAAAAGTCAAAGCGGTTTATACACCGTATAAAAGAAAGTTGTGTATAAAACCAAATATGCCTCAATGAAAGGGGATTGAGACGAAGTCCTTAAAAAGACTATTTTTTTAAGTAAAGTACATCTATAATGTGTATTCACTATAAGTACACATAAATAATGTACAAATACAAGATAGGACATAATAATATCATGACATAATTTGAAAGTAGTATATTAACCCAAAGAATGGAAATTGGGTTAAGAAGTTCCCTTACCTCATGTCCGACTTGACTCAACCGTTCTTTAACCTCCTGAATAATAAACTAGAGTTAATATCTACCTTATTAAGAACCATTTTCAATTTCATTATCCTTTTTATATCACTTATTACAATGATATGAACATTATGTAATTATTTAAGTTAATAACGGTCGTTTTGTCGATCATTGGTACTTGAGTCAATAATAAACATCTTATAATTACAAGTTGTTTATGTGGTAGAATATCTATTGCCTCCAGAATTATATTCATGATTTATATGTCATATATATCTTATATATCCAGTATATACATTCATTTATAATGTCACGTAACATTTAGAGGTAAGGAATGAAATGCACCGTTCATGGAGACGGTAAACCGTACGTACGCATGAACGCTACTTTCATTTATATTTCATATTTAATGGAATGAAATCATAATTATATAAAGTTATAATATAGTTCCAGTATAATATCATATATAATATCATTTAATCCATCCTTTATACATCCCACATATGGCATTAACGATTCACATCACTTTGAGGTGGCGGTAGTCCGCACTTCCTAAAATGAAATTATCGCGTTTTACCCATAATGGAAATCATAAAGTATGCCATAAATGATAAATACAGAAGCATAAGTAAAACATAAACATATTATATATCATATATAAAAATAGTGACATCTTAATGGCCACCTTTGAAGGTGTTATATGAGTGTTGAACAATCATAGTTTCGTGAGGCAGAAATTCGCCATCCACAGAAACCGTATGTTCTTTAACCATTAGATGTATGTGTGTGTAAGTGTAGCTCGAATCCTTATTATAACAACATCCTAGTATATTTAGGATACTGGTGTTGTTACAAAAGAAATGAATAAAAAGATTTTAAGGGGTTGGAGAAGAAAAATAAAACAAAACAACATTAGAGAAAACATTACCAAAAAAATCGGGTAACTCTTTTTGATTTGAGACAAAGGCTTCCTTGAGAAGAGTTCTGCCCAAAGTGAGGCTTCTAGGAGTAAGAGGGGGAAGTTGGGAGAGTATTTGGGCATAGGTTGGCCGAACCAAAAGGCTTGAATGTGTGAATAAGTTGGTAGAGGTGGGGGCCTTTTATAGGAGGAGAGGAGGGGCTCTTTTCGAAAGATTGAAATGTTACATTATTAAACAATGCTTTTCGGATTCTAAAGGTCCCACACTTATATAATTCGTGGATAAGGTGATAAGGGATCGAAATCTCCTCATACAATAGGCTTTGGACAAATTTAAGCCTTGTATTTTGCATTATCTTCTCATTTTATTTAAATCGTTAAATAATGAGGTCATCACTGCATCATCATGATGTCATAAATAATTTAATTTATTTAATGTCTAGAAATTATAAAAAAAATACTATGATGTAGGAAATATTTTTAGCTTTCTAATTAATATTTATAATCAAAATTTGGACTTGTGTAACCCCACATAAAAACTTTTTTAGTAAAACAACTCATGTTTGTGTCAATTTAATTTTAACATTAAATATATATATATATTAATGTCATTTTCCAACTAAAGTGGCTCCATGGGGTCCCCAAGTTGACCCATGGGTTTTCTTGGTCGGCCAGGACTCATCCATTAGGAGTAGGACAAGTGTCATGCTCATCTATTATTATTAAAACATTATTTGTACCTTAAACTACACTAATTACCTCTAATCGCGATTAAGTACTTAAAAGTTACTATTCACCAAAAAATTATTTTAATCTTATTGAACCACATTTTACTTCTTAATGACAACCATGTATGTCGGATTTTTGAAAATCAAATCACAGAAGTGGTAATATTTCATTTAAACGAAAAAACAGTTATTTAACTACCACTTAGTGGTTTCACTATTAATCAAAAATTGAAGTTTTTCAGAACAATGCCAAAATTTCACCCTAAGCTATAATTGATATTCCGAATTCAAAAATGATGTCTATTTTAAAAAATTCCAAACATATAAGTTGAATTAATTATTTTTATAATTAATTCCCGCTGTCACAACAAATAGCGTGTTTTTAAGAAACATTTTATATCAAAAGATTTGCAATTGTTTATGTCCAATTTCAATGTTAAATTAATTCTAATGACCACCATTGGATAAAATGGTAAAAATATATTATAATTATACTTTAAAACCACTCAATAGTATAACTTCTCACTATAAATTATTTTGATTAAAAAAGTTGTTTTATGTATTTTTCACTATTCATAAAAATTTGGATGTTCTCAGAAAATTACAAAAAATTCAACATAGGCTAATTTCAATATTAGGAATACAAAAATGAAGTCCATTTTGAAATATAAAATTTCTATAAATTTAAAAAGTGGTTATTACTATTCATAACGGCTACTTTGATTAGTTGCGGTGTGTTAGAACTCAATGTTGCGTACAATGCAAGCTATTGCATTATTGAATGAGATGCGTTTCGTGGAAGCTCGGCATGTTACAAGACTCAGTCTCCATATGTAGTTTTTCATTTCTGAGGTAGATTGGTCATTCAAATAACTTTTCTTCAGAAATTGATGGATAGTGGAAATCAGTCCAATTGTTCCATACACCCTAGGACTACAAAGACGAATCATTATTAGAGGGTTTGGTATTAGTTTTTGAGGATGAGGTTGTTGATTAGGTAGTTTGTATCACGATTCCTTATCTAAAAAAGATTAATTTAGAGCACCAAAGACCAGGCAATTTTTAGTTTTATTTACAAATTATAGTATGTTAGTGGGATGATATATGACTTAATTATAGTATTAACATGGAATCATATTGGGAAAATATTATTTGGGTGATCATTAATTTGATTTCAAAATCATTTTTTTCATTTATATTAAGGAGACAACAGTTATAGAAAAGATTGGGAACACATATATCTGAAGGATCATTAAGCTCTATGAAATACCTTTTTTATTATTTATAATAGATATAAGTGATTTAAATCTTGGTTTTGGAAAGGTTTAAAGAGGTAATAGGTATCCAATTGTTGTTAACAAAATTATATCGTGCTCATAGTGATGGACAGAATAAGAAATCCATTTGGATTCCTTAGGATATGTTTTAGCAAGTATCTTTGTTTTTATGGTTCATTGGAAAATAATTGTTCCTTGATGAGTTTCCCTATAAAACTGTTGTTATTTTTTGATTAGAATATAACCCTTTGAATAATATTATTGGTATGTTTGAAAATATTCTTTATGTTTGGATGATTTATGAAAATAGTCTTTGGTTGGACCAAATATTATTCTATAGATTAAGAATATTTTTTATTTTATATGAAATATGTTCATGATAGGATAGAGTCAACATAAATCCTATGTGTACTATTATCATTTCCCTCTTGAGTTATCAATATGTTATTGGGATTTTATAATGTATTCTACCCATTTTGGACATATTCTTTTGGTATGATATGGAATGTTTGTAACAAGGTTTATCGGAACATTCAAAACAGATAAACATATTAGAAAGGAGGGATATAAGTTGGACATGCTATATCACTTGACATAAATATGAGATATGTTTCATGTTTTCCAAATAAAGAGTTATCAACTGGACTATTATTAATTATTATAATTGGAAGATTTTGATCTTAATACAAACACCATAGTAGATGAGATCATAATTTAGATTATTGATCATCTGAATAATGTTTTTTAGGGAAAATGTTTCTCGTGATCCATGTAATATGGAAGTTCGGATAGGATAAACACATTGTTTTGGAACATGAAGTGTGGATGATTCAACAGTGGCATTTTTCCTTTGTGAGTTCAGAATTATAAGATCATTCTGGGGAATGAAATTGGCAGGGTGGGGAGAGTTTTGACACCCTCTGGGTCACATGTATGTTATTTTTTGGGCCTCTTTTATTATAATCATGGTTCTAAATGTGTTTATAAGATAGGTATTGATATTATTAATTTTGGGTATAAAAATTAATGGAATATGAGTTTTAACTATGCAATAATCCTGAAATATATATTTCATGGATCCAATGAAATATTGAATATTTTTAGCATGGATTTTCTAACTGATAGATAATTCCAGGAAAACCATGTTAGAGGATTGGTTTGGATATAAAGGCAAAATCACGACTTTCACACAATTTTTATAACTATGTGACTATTCCTAGGTAATCATACACATTAGTTTCTAAGGGATATTTGTGACCACATGGTTAGTTCATGGATTTTCTAACTGTGAATCCAAAATGTGGGACTGGTACGTGTTTTAAAAAATTAGAAAAATACCCAAAAACCCTCATATTTAACCCAACTTTTACCCCGCTCTCATATTAGTTTAATCATACTTTCCTTGACACTCACTAAATTTCAAACCTTTTATCTCAGTGATTCTCTTTATAGTTAGATGGATATCTTCAAGGTATCTGAGAATATCAACTTGATTCCTTTTCTATTATATAGATCTACCCCCAGTCACTCTTCCATTTAACTCGTTAGAACCATCATGTTGGTTGATAATATGATATAAGTTGTTGGATGAGGAATTAATTATTTTCCTTATAGATCTTAGCCTGTGAAGACAAGATTTTTTCATTTCCAATCAGTTTTTTTTTCAGGGTGACTATGTTTCATCCATTGGTGAAATTGGTGTTTCTATATAATTGTTATTTCTAAATTAAAAACATATAATTATTATGAATTCCTCCAGTTTGGATTATAGAAATGTTTGGTTTGATATCAATCAGTTCTAATTTCTGAATTTGTGTCTTTATTATCATGAACAATGGTTTATGAGGGGTTTTATTTAAAAACAGTAATACAAACATCATGTGTTGGATGCAAACCCTCAAATATAGTATTGACTATAAAATGGTATTCAAAAATTTTAGAAGTAATTTATTACTCGTATAAGTATTTTTTAAAATTAATGTCATTGTTTACATAAACTTTTTGAGAAATCATAGGAGATAGAGACCTCGTGTGAATCATGTTATAAACATATGAAAACCTCAGTATGTGTTTCATCACTAGGGGTGATAGTTATAGTACTGATATATTGTGGAAGGAATTAGTATCAAATGATTTCACATTTTGTCGTCTTACTATTACTTGTGTGTCCTAGTTACATATTCTTATTGGACATAGCCCCATTATTATTGGTTTTACTCATGATGGTGATGTTTCATGCTTTTAATGATTACATGTTTCTCTTTTTTTATATGAAGGATCATGATCTATTTTATTTATGCTATCATTACTATTTATTTCCTTATTTTTATAAAATTGAATATGGAATGTTTTTAAGGAAAAATAATGGTTGTTTTATGATAAATGTTTTGAAATAAATTTATTTTTATAACATATTTTTCATTGAATCTAGAACTAATGCTTTCATTTTGATAGTCATTGTTTAGATTCATGGTGGTATCCTACAATATGTTTCACTCACACCCTGCATATTCCTTTTGGTGTATTCATATATAGTTTTATATGATCCAGATAAAGGGATGGTGATCCTGTATTGTTATATCTTATCATATTCAATTTCACTCCATGGTCGTTTCAGATAGTTGTAGAGGACGGTCATATAGAGACATTGTTTTGGTCTTTGATTTATGTCATTTCTGGGGTTATCCTTTGGGATTGTTTATTTATGTCTCATTGTTTCATTCTTATTCTTCCCATACACATTGTGGTTTTTTACTTTTATCTTGTTATATATGAGATATATTTTGTTTTTTCTAGGGTGAAATCATTCCCATTTTTGTATGAGTTAACACCTAGGTGCGGGTTTCCATCCAATGGAGATTTATAACATGCTTTAGCCTTGTTGTGGGCCATCTTGGGAGATGTGTTAGGTCGACATGGGTTGATTCATTATATTAATATATTTTATGGTTGAATGTAAATATCATATTTGTACATGGAAACCTTTAAAATATCGTACAAATTACCACTATGTGGATTTCTAATCTAAAAATATTCAATATATTAAAAAACACAAACTGATCCATTAAAGAATCAAAGAATGTATTGAATCATTGAATTATAATTTATTCATGTTTCTAAAAGATTTTAGTGTGATAATCATAGTTTTACATGTAATATATATTGATAATATATGAAAAATGAGTAGAATTATAGTTCATTAAGACTTGGTTGGAAATATTTCCTCATGAATGACGTAATGTAACAACCCATGTTTAGGGACCAAGATTTACTGAGATTGATCTATGGGTTTCTTGGACTTATTCAACATTCATTAAATGAAATGGTATTGAAAAAAAGATGAAGAAATTGGGGGATATTTTTTAAAATTTAAAAAGTCATAAGTCATTCCATAGTGACGTGTTAGAAAAAATATGTGGAGATTATGAAGATAAATAAAAAATATATATCCTTTAGTGGTGGAATTATCAAATATTCCATATTATATACTTGATTTTATATTTCCCATGATTAAATCATTTTAAAAATTTCAAAACAATTCCGTGAGAATTCCATTGATCGGTAATTATAACTATCCAAAAGTACATAAGAAGTACTAGGGACATCTTTACTGTACATATAAAATAATAAGATCAAGATATCAAGGGGGTATAATACTACCCTCCAAATTTATCAATATGATATAGTATTAGATTTAAGAAAAGTAAATGAGAAACATACGATAATTATAGATAGCGGTCACCAATTATATAAAATATTTGTGTATTAAATTTCATAATTTAGTGAAAGATGTAGTATAAATTTTTATCATTATCCAAGATCATTGTATTATACCACAAAAGTATATTTTTTCATCATGTTTATTACAATAATATTATATTAGTGATACTGGAAAAGAACTCCAGGTTATGTTAATGGTCAAGAGTAATATACTTGTGATAGAAAATGTCTTAATGTATATTACATAAGAAGTTGAAGTTATTGTTAGTGAACTATACATACAAAAACATGCTATACTGAAATACTAACAATATATCATCATATAAAAAATATTTTTCATGGGAGAGTTAATACGTTGTGAATAGTTAATTTCTTCTTCCAGTGAATGTGTGGGTTTTATTATCTATTTTTTCTTTTCCCAACACAAAATTCAAAATTTATATTACTATGTAATGCATGGTGTATGATATATGCATAATTTATATGTATCATGTGAATAACACAACTTTTTATTTAATAGATATGGTAATGCACATATATAACATGTTGTATAAAATATTTACGAAAATTCGTATCTATAATGAGAACCCCATGAAAACATGAGAGTAATATTAAAATTATGACATATAATATAGATTTCAATATATGATGGGAGAAAGATGATATATTATTATTATTTGTTAGGGGATCATAACACTACATGATAAGTGGATTCTAGAATCAGTTTAAAACACTGATAATTGGCAATCTTAATTTACTCAAACCACTATGGTGTATTGAGTCTAATATTAATTAAAAGATTATTTTACTAATTTTGGTATTGGAGAACATTTATGAATGAATAAATCATTGCTATAATGAATGTGGAAATTTAAATTATAGTATTTTTATAATATTTAGTTGTAGTTATAACTATTGTGAAAAAATATCCATAGGGTTATCTAATTTATATATATATATATTAATATATTAATGGCCCATATAACCACCATGAAAATATTTCATGATGGTTCAGTAGTGCATTACATAAATTGTTGATGGTTTAGCAGTAGGTAGTGGTGGTTACCAAAATTCTAAATAAATAAAAAGACTTTTTTATTTCATTGTGGTTTAATCCATTTTTAAAAACTATAAAATTTTAATATGGAATAATAGAGATATATATACATTAGTATCATCAATTTAAATTGTGGAGATGGCAATACCATATTGAATTTTTTACTTTAAATAGTTTGATAAAACAAATAATATTTAATAATTATAAACACTATATAAGAAATAAATTTAAATACATATATATATATAAGAGAAATACTACAAAGGAATAATATAAAAGTTTTACAAGAAAATATACAACACAAGAATAGGGGGATCCAATATCAACCCTTTCCCCAAAATAGTGGCTGACCTCCCCCATATGATCTACAATATTCATGTTCCTTTCACTCAATATCCATCGAAACATCTGATTCCTATGTTAAATAGAATTTCAAATATAAATTAGTTTTAATTACATATTGTGTATAAAAAATAATTTAATAAAATTCTCATAATACTATAAAAGTATTAATATAAATGTACAAGATGTAGTACCACCCATATCAAGGTTGAAATTTCAGGAGGAGTTCTCTTTTTGTGACCCTGAAATAGATATGAAAAATAATTAGACATAAATTTGATAAAAATATAAAATCAAATACACTATAGTTATTTATTTTGACATACATTTACTTGTTTATAAAAAAATATTATTCTTCTAAGTTATTGTAATGTTACTCTGGTCATGATATATGATGGTAATGGAAATCATATCACAATCAAATTTCACTTATATTTACTAGTACAATCCTCAAGAATCCCCCGTAAGAACTCCATATATGTCAAGTGGAAAAATCATTATACCTATGTTAAAATTATTCTTTCACATTTAAATTTTCATACCAATCAGGGACACACTCTAATACACTCATGATGGTAATAATGATACCATATTCTATGTCAATTACCACTCCAAATAAACTTTATCTAATCTCCCTGACATCATTGAATCCAAATACCTCAAAATAGTGGAATTTTTAAAAAAATACCCTTTGATTGGATTTTGGTGAGTACATGTTTAGAATCATAAATTTGAATTCACTAATGGTGTATATAAAATCATTTTGTGAAAAAAAATTACAATACATATGTCTATAGTGTGAAACTATATTGACATTTTTATTTTTATTATAATTTGTTACAGATTTGAAAAAATTATTGTTTGATTTTGAATTAATCTTTTATATTGTCATATTATTCTATTTTATGTAATTTAAATTTAAATATATGGTATAATATTTAGTGTGTACTCTTAATAGGTTGTTTAGAGAAGGAATTAGTATTTAGTTGATGATAGTGGATCTATATAATCTAGTAAATTAGTCCTTATAGTGTAGAGATCCATAAGGTATAATGAAATTGTAAACTCAGTTCTTATGGTGTAATGGGATTTTTTTTTGAGGAGTGGTGTGGTTTGATCATATTTTTCAATTTATTGGAATCAAGTAATGAAAATATAATATCAATATAATGAAACTAAAAATAATACCAGATGATGGTTGGAGAATATAAAATGGGTTTGATGACATAATAATTTTTAATGACTTCCTGTTATCATCAAATTGTATTGTTTTTAGTATACCAGTGTCTAATAACAATATAAAATAAGTAATAAAATGATATAAAATATAAAAAAGAAAAATATATTTATAATTATGTATAAATATTATATTTTGTGAATTATTCTAATGAAAAAAATTATATATAAGTTAAAGGATTACTAATAATACAATAAATGGATTCATCAGTGATCATATTATTTGCATCCTCTATCATTAAGATGATTTCATCGTCTTCACCCTCCCATTGTAGACCAACTACTTCAATGTTATCAAAGACAGGTAGATCAATCTTATGTTGATGATAGAGTTCATTGTCATAAATAAATCTTCACCTTTATCACCCATATAATATATTTCTTTTAGCTTGACATGCACTCTAACACTCCCTCATTCATGACTCTATTATCCACTTTTTCAAAAAAATTATCATGTGATTCCAAAATATATAGATCATGTTATATATTCTCACCTATATTGAACAGTATAGGTAAGTTAACATAATTAAATTGTATAGAAACATTCCTCATACCCCAATAAATATTTACTAGCTTAAATATTTTTTAAAAAAATGAAATGTTTCCATGATAATATAATTCAATAATGAAAACCACCATTCTTGAGTATACAAAACTTGAGAATTATTGGAAAATTATACTATTTTTTTAAAAAAAATAACATCATTCAAAAATACATAACACCTAGTGCCATTAATATTATAATCATAAAATATCCTACAGGTCTACAATGGCCTTCAATCTAAATATTTCAAACTCTCAAGTACTATAGCTTGATTACCAATAATCATGATCTTTATGTTTAAATATAAAATATTTATAGACACATAAGATAATTTTAATGAAATATTTTGGAAATAAATTTTATTATGATCTTGGAAGATGTAAAAAAACAATCAATAATGTATTTGTCAATGGATTTTATTAACACAATATCCATTCATGTTCAACATAAATTAATATCATTGTTTTCATAATCAATTATTTAACAAAATTATTTAAAATATCCCTATTGAGTAGCACGTATCTATGTGATTATGTGGTCTCTATTTGTGTCAATAAACTTAGTGATATTTTCCCAACAAGATAACATAACATTGGATTCTATGTTGACATGTTGTAGCACTACAGTTGATTTGTGTTATTAGAAACAAGTATAAATCAAATAAATCATGTCTCAATATTATCCAAACACCTTGAACAATAGTTAAGATGCCCTTCAAAAATATAATAAATTGATTTAGATCATGCTTTAGCCTTGTGGTGGTCCATCTTGGGAGACGTGTTAGGTCGACATGGGTTGATTCATTATATTAATATATTTTATGGTTGAATGTAAATATCATATTTGTACATAGAAACCTATAAAATATCTTTCAAATTACCGCTATGTGGATTTCTGATCTAAAAATATTCAATATATTAAAAAAGAAAAACTGATCCATTAAAGAATCAACGAATGTATTCAATCATGGAATTATAATTTTTTCATGTTTCTAAAAGTTTTTAGTGGGATAATCATAAATTTCCACATAATATATATTGATAACATATGAAAAAGGAGTAGAATTATAGTTCATTAAGACTTGGTTGAAAATATTTCCTCATGAATGACATAATGTAACAACCCATGTATAGGGACCAAGATTTACTGAGATTGATCTATTGGATTCCTGGACTTATTCAACATTCATAAAATGAAATGGTATTGAAAAAAAATTTGATGAAATTGGATGATATTTTTTGAAAATTTAAAAAGTAATAAGTCATTCCATAGTGACGTGTTAGAAAAAATATGTGGAGATTATGATGATAAATAAAACAATATATCCTTTAGTGGTGGAATTATCATATATTACATATTATAAACTTGATTTTATAATTCCCATGTTTAAATCATTTTAAAAATGTGAAAACAATTCTGTGAGAATTCCATTGATCGGTAATTATAACTGTCCAATAGTACATAAGAAGTACTAGGGACATCTTTACTATACATATAAAATAATAATATCAAGATATCAAGGGGGTATAATAACTACCGTCCAAATTGATCAATATGATATAGTATTATATTTAAGAAAAGTAAATGAGATACATAAGATAATTATTGATAGTGGTCACCAATTATATAGAATATGTGTATATTACATTTCATAATTTAGTGAATGAATTAGTATAAATTTGTATCATTATCCAAGATCACTATATTATTAGTGTCAATGGATTAAGCTAAAGCACAATAATTTTTATGATTGAGGAATTTAATTCTGGATACGAATCTATTTACACGTGTTTTCTCAATTTCATGAATTCGTATTCTCCCTCACCCTATAGTTATAAATTATCCTTCTATGTACCCACTACATAATCTATTAGTTGCATTATATTACATGTTTTACTATTTATATACTCATGATGGATGGGTGTTCCTTAGTATAAAATATTATATAGAAATAAAATGATTTAATTTCAAGATTTATAGTTTTAATAAGATCAAATATGACTTATTCATCAATTTCAATGAAAATAGTCCATCATTGGTTGCAATTATAAATGATTTTTTTCATTTAACGGAAATGTCTTCCAAGGATTATGGGAATATCTCGTTCTTATTCAATCATGAGGATTATAAAATCTACAGGGAATCTAAACTTTTCCACCATAACAAAACATATTAAAAATTATTTAGGGGTACTTCATCAATATAATGTTAGGTTAGAGTGAAAATAATATAATATTTCAATTATCCAATCTTATATTTAAAAACACCCATACGAGAAATAGATTTTCACCTCATTTATAGGTCAAAATGTGTATTCTTGAATGTGCATGAACTAAAGTTGCATAGTATGGAAAATATTCCTAAAGCTATCATCATTATATGTATATTATTTTGAAATTATATTAAACACTATTTTCATAGAGAAATAACACCACAAAAATCTAGATTTATATTTTTTTAATAATAAATTGTTTAAAATTTTATCATAATCAATCATTTAATAAACATATACACTAAATTAGATGTCTATATAACTTTTATAAAACAATATACAACTTCTTGTATTTCATTTCATTAATGCATTTCTTTATCCTCTCTAGGAAGTATATATGGGGTCTATTTGTATCTATATTTCTATTTTATTATTATCCTTAGAAACCCATTTCCTATATTTTCCAATCTTATATTTTTTGTTTTCTTATTCTATTTTATCCTGATTCTATTCTCAATTTTTCTCTTTCACCCTTAATTTTTATTATTCCATTTAAAAAAATTTCATTATATTTTCCTTATTTATTCCATCTCTCACCTGAAAAATGTGTCATACACTTCACCTATTCCCTTGGGTTTCCACCATTGACACACCCCAAGCTTCCACGGTACGCTTCTCTTTGAATAATACAGTAGCGTGTGTTGTACGCAACATCGAGTTCTAACACACCCCACAACTAATCAAACTAGTCGTTATGAATAGTAATAACCAATTTTTGAATTTTTTTTACATTTTATCATTCAGAATGGACTTAATTTTTGGATTTGGAATATCTAAATTATCTTAGGGTGATTTTTTGGTACTTTTCTGATAACTTTAATATTTTGATGAATAGTGAAAATTACTATATTTTAATTAAAAATATCTTTTTTAATCGAAGAAGATGTAATTGTTTCACAAGCCTATTTCAAGATCCTTTTTTCTTCCACTTCTTTTTTCTTTGTTGTTTCCTTTCTAAAATAATAAATCCAGTATATTATATATACTGGGATGTTATTATAATTATGTTACAACCAAATTCATTATTCTATCCACCATTTTAATGACATGTCACCATACTTCGTATGTACGGCTTACCGTCTCCACGTAGTGGTCGAATTGTTTTTCAATACATTATTATTTAGATGGGTATAATAATGATGTGTATTTTATGTTAATAATAAATATAACATGATAAGGATTTTGTATATATTATATACCGTCCAATTATATATTATATTAATATCAAATGAATGATATTTTTGCTCGTGCGTACGTACGGATTACCATCTCCACGATGCGATGAGATTCATTTCCAAGTTCACCATTCATCGATAATTATAAAAATATATATTACAAATAAATATGTAATATATGAAATAATAATGCTACTGAAGATATATAAATATTTATATATATAAGTATTTATTTACTTAAATATATCTTATTCACATACTTCCATTCAATACTATATGAAAACACAAAAAACATTTATGTGTACGTACAGACTACTGTCTCCATAAATGGTGATTTTAATTTCATATATATGTCTGTTATAATTTTTTATATTCGAAATATTTACTATAAATAAATCATGTTTTATATTCTGTAAGTATTTAAATCATGATATATGTGATACGATCAGGTGTAATAAGTTAAAACATGTGCGATAGAGAAAGCAATTATTACCGGAAATATTAATATAAAATGGAAATTGTTATTAAATGGACATTATAAAGTCATAAATGAGTAAGGTATGATATCATAAATATTAATACGGTTCAGGTATAATATAATAACATACAATAGTCTTCATATAGGAGGCTAAACATACCCTCATCTAAAGGAATGTGAAAGGTAAGAGGTTTTCATCTCACTCCTTATTCTCATGAGATTAATTCCATATTGCCACTATTACCTTTTTGGTGGTGTATGTACTGCCCATAATTGTATTATTTATGTAATACACATTTATTTATTTGTATTTACATATTCATCATATGATACCTCTTTCAGGGGTTGTATGTTTCGTAAGTTACCAAATTGGTAAGGGTTAATTTCACAATCTCTTTATTATCCGAGGTTTTTTTAAGTTGGAATCAACTGGGACATATATATTATCCATGCCCATGTTTTATGAAAGTGTTTTCGAAGGGATTATTTTAAGGGAATTTCTCTTAAACATAATTTCAAATGTTTTCAATATTTATTCTTCTAAATAATTCTCATTAATGTCTATGTCTTCAAAATGGTTTTAAGGATTTATTTATATGGACATGAATGTTTTTAAAATGTTAATTCCATTCAGAAGTTTCAAAGTGTTATGGGACACTTTGATTCAAAAGTGTCCTTAAATTACTTCTTTTCTAAATTGTGTGAGTTATAAATGTTTTCATGAAAAAGGTGTATTTCTCTCAAAGAGTTTTACAAATCATTATCATCTATGTCAACATAATTTGATAAATTTTACATTTGTTTGAAGTTGATTTACATGATACAAATAATCCATATTGTATTTAATGGTTATTGATATGTTTAACTATGGATGAGTTAATTTTATGCCATTAATGTTTTATGAATAATGTTTTGGAATTTCGTATGCTAGTTTTAATACGAATTTTTATGTTATATTTCATCATCCTATTAAGATGAATGGGCTGGACTTGTACGTTTTGGGTTGGGGACCGGTAAAAGTAATCCCTCTAGGTTGGGGTTCGGATACATCAGACCCTCTGGGTTGGTGTCCAGTTACAGAGGCTCTCTGGGTGGGTTTCAATTATAGTTATCCATTTGGTCTTGGCATGAGGCCTTGACACAAAAATTAAAGTTCAGCATTATGAATTCCATCATTATTAAAGTGGTTATTGTTTTTGCATGTGATTATTCGACTAGTAGAATATCTATTTGATTAAGTAAATGGGATTATTTCATTTTATATTTTCCATATTATGCTGATGTTCATGTTTAAAAGGATTTTGTTTTAGTTATACATTGACATAATTGTTTATGTTTATTTATTAATGTTTTCTCTTTATTGTTAACTTTACTGGGCATCGGAGCTCACCCGTTTAAATGATTTATTTTCCTAGGAATCCATGAAGTGTATTATGATTGATATGTAGGGTTAAGGAAAGGGAATAATGGAGTTTATAAAGGATTATTTATGTTTTTTTTATGTTATAAGTGTAATTTAACATTCATGTATGTAATCTATTTTCCAAGACTGCCAAACCGATCGGTCCTTCGGGACATGATACCTTGTAATCGTGCCAATGTATAAAAATAACGCACCGACTCTGGGTAACTGGGGTTGGGGCATTATAGTTGGTATCAATGAAACATTAGAAATAACCTTGGAAACTGGATTTAGATAATCTTTGAGTATTGCACATCACCCTATGATAGACTATGAGGATTAGTATAGAAGAACATCCTAGAATTTTGGTATTGTAAATATTTTTTGAGTTTTCCAAGGAACACATCCCTGTATAGATACGAGAAGGTAGAGGAGGCTCTAGCACAAATGTACCTAGCGTTAAAACCCAAAAACACCGCTTTGATCTAGAGTCGAACGAGAACTAGTGCATGACAATGGGCCTTGCTGCACTCTTGGTTACGACACTCCCGGGGGATATTCTTAGTATAATTCTCATTTTATTTACACATCATTATGAAGGTCTTATGAGTATATAAATACTCAACGAAAACATTTTTAGGATTATTGATTATATCCATAAATTGTTTAATATATGTTAATTGTTTTACAAGTTCAGGATTAGGTATTTCTATTCATAAACTAATCTACTTTATGCCATTGTTTAGAATTGGAACACTATAGAAGGAATGAGAACTCCATCAATACACATGTTCCAAAGAGTAATAGAGATCATATCTTTCATGTTCCTAAGACAGAATATAGAAGGGAAATAGTCTCGTACGTATTATCATCAAATGAATAAATAGTATCATGTGTTGAAATGATAAGTAAAGAATTATCGGAGTCCTATGGCTTTGAAGGGAAGCCAGAGAAGAAAAGGATGGTATAGGGAAGAACAGATAAACCGAAGAAGGTTAAGAAGGATTTTACCATATGTGATAACTGTGGAATGAATCATCGTGGAAAATTATTTAAGGGAATGGGAGTATGTTATAAGTGTGGAGAAAAAGGACACCAAGTACGTGTCAACAAGTGTAAGAAAAAGGTTTCAATTGTACAATGCTTCATCTACAAGGAGTTTGGACACTATACGAACCAATCTCCCAATCATCAGTCTATGCCACAAATGATGCTATTGGATAATAATCAAGTGATCATACTACAACAAATGAAGAGAAATAAACAGTGTTCTTGTGTTTTTATTTTGGAATTATTTCATTTAAGTGTTGTATCAATGATGTTCTGGAACTATATAATGATTGTTCTGTTATACTATTTCATTGAGGATTTGAGATTTTATGGTACTAAAAAAAGTTACTCATAAGTGAGTTAAACTTTTTTGAAAACTACATGGTTGAAGGAATGATAAACCTTAATATGGTCCTAATATTGAGGTAAAAATTTTGGAATAAGATATGGTTGATTTGGGTAAATTATATTGGATATTCTTGAATACCTTAAAAATGATTAATGATTTTTCATCAATGGAGTTTACTACATTTTTTAAAGAAGTATTATATCCAGTACTATATAAAGTATAAGGTATAATTAATTTAATCAATAAGGTTTTATGGTAATTCTGGATGTTACCATGTTTTAAAATAATACATGGTGATGATGTTCACATATTACTACATGGAAAAAATGATTTTAATTGTGTTTTACTTTCATATAAATTTTTGACTGTGAGATTGGATAATAGTATTTTGGATAATTCTAAAGGTTGTAGTGGATTATGTTTGAAAGGTAATTTTTGGATTTTTATAAAAGGACAACACACAGACCATGTGACAACTCGTCACTTCGGACAAAACAGTGGGAATCAAACCCACAACCATAGTGCGATTGGGATTTATCGCCTACCACTGAAATACATGAATTCCTTGGATTTTATAAGGTTGTTTCATTTTTTAATGGGCCTGATATTTGAATTATTCTTTCATTATATTTGGAACCCTATACGATTAGGATAAATATACTATTTTTGAGTTGTATTATGTTTTATAGTGAAAGATGAGTTTGTGGTAGAAATTTATTAATGGATACAAATATAATTATAAAGTATGTATATATCCTTATGATCTTAGCCAATATCATAAATAAATTCTTCATCATTAATAATATTAACTTAGAACAAAAATGTTGTCCTAGATGGTACCTTCGATCCTCACAAATATATGGCTTTGGGATTATTGGCCATTTCATAGCCATGTTCTCTACCAATCTCTCTCATATATTAATGGTTATATTTTTCTTCCATATCCATATAATCCTACATGGAACCCTAGTATGTGTTATTTTCAGAAACATTCATACGTACCACTCTTTATTTTAAATAGAGGCCTCATTAATCTATTTTTCAATGTGGGATTTCAACTAAGTTATTTTGAAATGTCAACCCCAAGTTTCCAATACTGAGCATAAATTGAGAGGACACAATTTATTGAAGTAGGGGAGAATATAACACCCCATGCTTCCACTGTACTCTTCTCTTTGAATAATACAGTACCGTGTGTCGTACGCATCTTCGAGTTCTAACACACACCACAAAGAATCAAACTAGCTGTTATGAATAGTAATACACACTTTTTTAAATTATATACATTTTATCATTCAAAATGGAGATCATTTTTGGATTTAGAATATAGAAATTAGATTAGGGTGAATTTTTGGTACTTTTCTGATAACTTTCACATTTTGATGAATAGTGAAATTTACTAAATTTTAATTAAAAAAAACTTTTTTAATCAAAATAATTAATAGTAATAAATTATGAATTTTAGTGGTTTTAAATTATATTTAGAATATATTTTTTGAATTTAATCCAATTTTGGTCATTGGACATAATTTCACATTTAAACCGGACATAAACAAGTGTTAATCTTTTGATAGTTATTGTTTCTTAAAAACACGCTTTTTGTTTTTTACATCAGGAATTAATTTTCAATTATTAAAGGAAAGTTATATATTTTTAATTTCGTAAAATAGACTTCATTATTGAATTCGGAATATCAAAATTAGCTTAGGGTAAATTTATGTATTTTTCTGAAAACTTTTAATTTTTGATGAATAGTGAAAAACACTGAGATATAGTTTAAAACCAAATTTTTATTTAAATAATTATTTATTTTATTTAAATTATTTAATGTCAAAATAGATACATAACACCTATATAAGTTCAATGTAATTAATTGGAGTCGGTTTATAATTTTTTTAGATATATAAAAAATTTATTGAACTTTTCACCATCTTTTACCCACCTCCTAGGAGCTTTAGCAAATTCACATAAAAAATAATTTTACCTATTTTGTGAGCTGAATTTATAAAATCCAAGAGACACGGTTAATATCAAGGATTAAACTATGGTTTAATGAGATGATAATATTCTTTGGTGAATTGTAACTTTTTATTTTTATTTACCACGGTTAAAATTAAATAGGGTAATTAAGGGTAAAAATGATATTAATATTACCCTCACACATGTCCTAATTCAAATGGAAATTTTTCTATCAACAAAAAACAACATTTGGAATAAAATATTTTCATTTAGGTCCACATCGATTAGATTTGGAAATTTATTATTATTTAATTCAAAGAAGAGTTAAAAGAGTTAAAATCAATGTTTAATAACTAAAACATTTTTAATATAGGGTTTTGCAATGATAAAATCTATTATAAATATTCATTAGAAAGATAAAAATATTTCTTACATCATGGTATTTTATTTATAATTTTTAGACATTATATAAATAAATTTATTTAGGACACAATGATGATGTAGAAATTACCTTATTCATGAAAGAATCAAATAAATGGTTTTATAAATATGAAAATAAATATAGTTTCTATGTTTTAATGACATACACGAATTTTATAGGTGAATAGTACATGTTAGGATTGATTCAATGTATTTTTATAAGTAATCATGTTGTAATTATTTTAACAAAAAACAAATACCAAATAGTGTCAAAATTGACATAAAATAGTTTTTTTAAAAATATTATATAATTAATTGATATAATGGTCTTAAAAATCTAAGGATCGTCCAAAAGACTTATATAATAATATATGTGACATTAATGAACCACCTGGTGTTCTATTGGCATTATATAGTAATTCTATTAACCATATAGTGTAAGAATATGATAAGACACGGTAAAAGTTAAATTATTTATCATAGAGTTAAATCTAAATGATAAGGTTAAAATGGTAACCTAAAATTCTCTAAAACCTATTGGTTGAGTATTTTTCTACCTTTACCCACCTTATACTTTAAATAATAAACATTTGAGCAATTAGAACCCGAATATGAATTTATTATAAAATAATATTTTTTGTTTTTCCTAAGGCGCCCCTCACCCCTCTTATAAAAGCGCACTCCCCCTTCTCTCTAATTCACACCTTCTAAGCCATTTGGGTCTACCATCCCTGGCCCAAATATCCTCTAAAATATCCTCCCTTTATCGTAGAGTCCTTATATTGATCAGAAAACCCTCCTATGGAACCCGTTTGATCAAATCAAAAGGGTGAACCCGAAGAAGAGGTAATGATTTCACCACCCTCTTTCAAGTTGCTTTCTTCTTCCACTTCCTTTTTATTTTATGTTTCCATTATAAAATAATAACTCCAGTATATTATATATACTGTGACTTTATTATAATTATGGTACAACCAATTTCATTATTCTATCCAACCTTTGAATGACAAGTCACTACACTGCGTACATACGACTTACCGTCTCCACGTCGTGGGGTAATTGTTATTCAATACATTATTATTTGGATGGGTAAAATAATGATGTGTATCTGATGTGAATAATATATATAAAATGATAATTATTATGTATATATTATATACCATCCAGTTATATATTATATTAATATCCAAATAATGATATTTTAGCTCGTGCGTACGTACGTTTACCGTCTCCACGACGTGATGAGATTCATTTCCAAGTTCACCATTCATCGACGATTAAGAAAATATATATTACTAATAAGTATGTAATAAATTAAATAATAATGATACTAGATATATATATATATATAAGTATTTATGTACATAAATATATCTTATTCACTTACATACGTTCAATACTATATGAAAACGGAAACATCGTTTATGCGTACGTACGGACTACCATCTCCATAAACGGTGTTTTCCATTTCATATATACGTCTATTATTAATTTTTATATTATAAATATATATGATAAATAATTCATTTTTTATATTCTGGATGTATTTAAATTATGATCTTTGTGATACAATCAAGAGTAACAAGTTAAAACACGTATGATAGAGAAAGAGAATATTTCCTGAAATATTAATATAACATGGAAATTATTATTTAATGGAAAGTATGAAGTAATAAATGAATAATGTATGATATCATAAATATTAATATGGTTCTGGTATAATTTAATAACATACTATAGTCTTCATACAGGAGGCTAAACTTACCCTCGACTAAAGGAAAGTGCAAGGTAAGGGGTTTTCATCTCACTCTGTATTCCTGTTAGATTCATGCCATGTTGCCACTATTACCATTTATGTGGTGTATGTACTACCTATAATAGTATTCTTTGTGTAATACAATTTAATTTATTTGTATTTACATATTCATTGTATGATTCCTCTTTCATGGGTTGTATGTTTCATAAGATACCAAATTGGTAAGGGTTAATTTCACAATCTCTTTATTATCCGAGGTTGTTTTTACGTAAGTATCTACTGGGAATTATTAATTGTCCATGTGCATGTTTTATGAAAGATTTTTCAAAGAGATTATTTTAAGTTAATTTTTACTAAAACATCATTTCAAATGTTTTAAATGTTTATTCTTATAAATCATTCTCATTAATGTATATGACTTCAAAATTGTTATTAAGGATTTTTTTATATGAACATGAATTTTTTTAAAATCTTAATTCCTTTCAAAAGTTTCAAAGTGGTATGGGAAACATTGATTCAAAAATGACTTTAAATGACGTCTTTTCAAAATTTTGTTACTTCTAAATGTTTTCAAGAAAATGGGGTATTTCTCTCAAAGAGTTTTACAAATCATTTTCATCTATGTCAACATCCATTGATAAATTTTACATTTTTTTGAAGTTGATTTATAATGATAAAAATAACCAATAATGTATTTAAGGTTTTGTGATATGTTTGACTATGGATGAGTTATTTTTATGCTATTAATGGTTTATGAATAATGTTTTTTCATTTTGTTTGCTAGTTTTAATACGAATATTTATGTTATATTTCATCCTCTTCTTAAGATGAATGTGTTGGACTAGTATGTTCTGGGTTGGGGGACCGTTAAATGTAATCCCTCCCGGTTGGGGTCCGGTTAGAGAAGACCCTTCGGGTTGGTGTCTGGTTATTAGAGGTACTCAGGGTTGGTGTCCAGTTATTAGAGGCACTCTGGGTTTGATTCTGGTTACAGAGGCTCTCCCTGTGGGTTCCAGTTACAGTTATCCATTAGGTCTTGGAACGAGGCCTTGACATAGAAATTAATGTTCAACATTATGAATTCCATCATTATGAAAGTTGTTATGGTTTTTGCATGTGATTATATTACTATTTTAATATCCATGTGAATAAGTAAATGGAATTAATTCATTTTATCTTTTCTATATTATGTTGATATTCAAGATTGAAAGGATTTTTTTTATGTTATAAATTGCCTTAAATGGTTATGGTTATTAATGAATGTTTCCACTATATTGTTATCCTTACTAAGCATCTGAGCTCACCCCTTTTAGTGTTTTATTTTCCCAGGATTCCAAGAATTGTATTGTGATTGATATGCAGGGTTAAGCCAAAGGAATAATGGCATTCATAAAGGAATATTTATGTTGTTTTGTATGTTATAAGTGTAATTTTACATTCATGTATGTAATCTATTTTCCAAGACTTCTAAACCGACCGGTCCCTCGGGGCTTGATTCCTTGTAATCATGCCAATGTATTAAAATAATGCACTGACTCTGGGTTACTGGGGTCAGGGCGTTACATCAATGTTACTCAATATGGTATTGAGTATTCTGTCTAATAATTTTTTTTATATTTTCCCCACTTGGCTATAGAGTTGTAGGTAAAGGATTATTTATTCCTTATAGAGATCTATTTTCTTATTATCTACTGGAAGTAATTTTGGATGAGGTTATCTAACATTATTTTAAGTGATTTTTATGGGTTGTGAAGGGGGTTTTGGATAAAATTTATGTGTTTGCTAATTGGTTTATTCTTGAGTGGTCGTAATAGTTAGAATATGCTAAAGGGTTATGGTTTAAGTGAATATTAGGGTATACCATTATTTAATTTGAAAATTAAGACACATTTTTATTAGTTGGAAAATGGAATTAGTTATGGATTGTGTTGAGTTCACCTCCATTAGTTGTATGAATTTTGGAATTGATTGGGGGCATGATTATAACTAAAAATGTTTCAATTGAATGGTTTATTATCACAAGAACCCAATTCAATCCTTTTTTTATGTTGGGTATTCTTTATATCTCATGATATTATGATATGGTTTTGTGTGTTAGTTTTTTTAAATAATGTGACTGAGTCTATGACACTATAAATTATATGTTATTTAATTTATTTATCAATGATTCTAATTGGGTTTCTAATATGGTGACCTCATCTAATTAAAATATTTCCCCCCTAGGTGGAATATAATCACATTTCATAATATATCATTTTGAGTAATCTCATATAGAATGTCTTTTACAACATCAAATGTTTTCATAATTAATCCATTGTTTGTATAGTTCATCGATTGTCACTCAATTCTTAGGATGTAAAAAAAAAATAACTGATTCATTAATAGAAAAACATTGATTGTCTTTTGTACCCACTTCCACATGAAATCTTTTATTTTATATCATGTTTCAAATATAGATTATCCATCAACTTGTGAAATTGTTGAGATTTTCTTTTCTAAACATCCATATCGTCCATAGTGGAAAGTATTTGTCTAATAATAATTTTTATAGGTTATCCTAGGTTTTCATGTTACCATTGTAAACTCAATTACCATTAATTCCAAATACATAGAGAGAGAATTAAAATACCCTCAATAATATATAATTTTATGTTACTAAATTATTGTAGATTATATGAAAATTTTCACTCATGATAGTCAAATATATATGTAGATCATCAGTTTTCATTCCACGAAATCATACAATTTTTTATTGTTATTAGGCTTAGTATAATCATATAATTGTTCACCATAATCGAAAAATGAAGAAAGATGAAGGAAAAAATCATCAATAGATGATAAATCATTTCCCATTGTTGATATATCCCAAGGAATTTATAGTTCCCCTTTATGTTGGTTCACATTGGAGAATTTTTCATTAGGTACATTGGGTGTAGTTTAGAGCATGTTCTCTAGGATGGTAAATCATTTGTGTAGACATATGAACTTCTTGTTCATAGGGTTATAATCAATAATTTTTCATGAATAAAGGGTCCTTGATCGTGTTATGGGCATCCTGTTCATGCATTAAGTGTCTTGAAATGAAAAAACAAAAAATAAACACATGCCCAAAAAGGGAATTAAATTAAAAAAAGTATTAATAACTTATGAATAAAATTGGTTTATAAAAACATTATTATACTCATTTGTCCACCATTGATTACTACCAATAGTGCAAAAAATATTTTCCATCCAACTAGAATTATCATTTCTAGTATGTAATCATGATATAAAATTAAGTGGTCATGATTTTTATTATTCTACTATGTCATATAATAGTGAATGTATGAGGTATGTCTCTTGAGAGATACATATAATAAACAACATAAATACATAAGACTTATTGTTAAGTAGAAATATATGAATTTAGATGGATCATAAAATTTGAAACACATGTATAATGGTTATAAAATAATATAAAAATGAAAGGTTCAATTTCAATGTCTATTTTTGAAAGAGATATCAACCTATTTCATTCATTAATTTGTTTTAATAAATCAGATTCAATATTTTTTTATGTTTAGTAGTTTATTATAGTAAAATTTATTGAGTTTAGCAGAAAATATCTAAATCTATTGGTCAAATAGTAAGATTACAATAATTTTATTAAATGTAATCATTAAATTAAATGATAAATACCATATATTGTTAATTACATATTTATATCTACTAGTTTTTTTTTCAAATCTTAATATGTCCTTTCTAAAATTACTAACTAATCTGTAAGATTAGTATTAGTGACTAAAATTTAATCTTAATTGAAATGAATATTCATGAATAAAATTGATATATAATTTTAACACTCATACTTCGACTCTTAATCCCTTACCTCCAAAGCTAATTTCCACACATGGTTGAGGGATGATCAATAATATTTTACTTGAATATATTTTAAAGTGAGAGAAAATAGTAAATTAATACTAATTAATATGGATATATAAGCGTGTATTCCTTTCACTAATAATCATTCCTTCAGTGTTTAACCCTGTGAAAAAGAAGTGAGTTATAAAGGGGGTGTTCATTCAAGCTATGAAGCAATGGAAGAATTTTTTCTAATTTTCTATAAATCATGTATTGAAATTTATTTTGAAAATATCATCAAAAATTTTATTTATTTATTTCAAAATCAAACATGTTTTATGTTTTAAATTTTTTCATTTCACATTTCTATTTATTTAAGGGAAGTAATAAAATTTGAGTAATTTATTTCTTTTCAAGTTTCTACATAATAATGAAATTTTATTCAGAACTATTGATATGTAAGAGAACCATTTTTTGTGAGTAAAAATAAATTCTTCTCAAATGATTAATGTGGGTTCTGAATTTCAGATTATATGTAAACTTATTTTCGTGGTTTACTAATATTTATTTTGTATTTATAAAAATAATTTTTAATTATATATTTATAATATAAAGGTGAAATTTTGTTAAATATTTTAAACTATTTCTCGATTTGAGATTTACATATGCCTAATTTTTTTAGTCCTTCGATATTGTATTATGGTATTAAAATTTTATTTTTATATAAGTAAGGGGGACATTTTGAGTTTATAAAACTTTTCACCCAAAACGATTCATGTGATTTATTTTATTGATTTTTTTAAAAAATAACGTTAATTAACCTCTAATATATATACAAATCATGTTATTTTGTTATCAAAATTATTATTTTTATAATAATATTGAAAATGTATGTAAATATATACTAATTTTCATGTTAAAAATCTTGTTCATCCACATTTTTCTCTTTATAAAATTATTTTCTTGATTAGTACACTTTATGTGCAAGCGATGTTGTCGATGTTTTTTAAATTTATGTTTAATTTTAAATGATTTTATTTTTGAATAGGCATATATATATATATATATATAATTTCGTATGATTCTTTTTTTTAAAATGTATTCATATTTATCTATATATATATTATTTTATGGTGAATAAAAATTTTAAACTAAGATCAATAGATACGTTTATATATAAATTTATTTATATATGTATCAATTTATGTAAAACTATTTATTTCTTATATGTATGTACACAACTGAATGTGTATATATATATATATATATATATATATTATATATATATATGAATCATTATTCTTAACTATACATATGTGTGTGGAGATTCAATCATGTTTTATTCTAATATATTTGTAAAAAAATGTATATATATGTTTAACTATTTATGTAAAACTATTATATACATAAATATATATTAACGTATATTTAAAAATTTCATTTCATGAAAAATTAATTTATCATGGAACATGTGTAACCAGGTAATTTCCCTTATTAGGAAATGGATATCGAAGCTCGTGATTTTTTTAAGAAACTTCATTGTCCACATGATATAAAATAGAAGTTTTGATGTTTTTAATTCCAAATACTCTCAAATGTATATTATTTCAATTAAGTCTTGGAATGTCGAGTGAACCAAAACCCTATTGGTAATTTTATCCAATCATGTGACAGGTGTTCCCTGAATTATATAGCAGTCCAATTCATTGGGTAATGATTAAATATCATGATATGTCACGTATGGTGTGTGAGACATGTATTGTAACATCCCAAGTAAGTAAACAATTATGTATTTTCATATCTATGTCTATTTATGAATTAGATAGTGTTTTAGAGGATTAAAATGAGAGTAAATCAAATCTTATGCATATAATTCTCGAATGTTTTCAAAATATTGTTTTATCGCCTTTTGATTGTGAACCTTTTTTAAATATATATTTTGGATGTTTTATAATCTCTCTTTGTCAAAATAATCTTATTATTTAGGATTGGGACATTGAAATTTACTTTGGATAAATTTTTTGTATTTTTCTGGCAAAGATCATTTTTAAAGAATTTGGAAAACTACTGTATTTTACTTCAAAACTGCTTTTTCATATAATCTAATAATATGGATATATTATCTTTTTAATTTGTTATAAAGTTAATATAAAATATATATTTACCATTTATTTCTATGTTGGTAATTGAAATTAATTTCACATTTAAATTTGACATAAACAATTGTTAAGCTTTTGATAGATATTGTTTCTAAAAAACCCACTATTTGGTTTGACAATGGGAATTATTTGTCAATTAATTACTATAATTTCTGTGTTTTGAATTTGGTAAAATGGTTTCTATATTTTGAATCATAATGTCCAAATTATGTATTAAAGACTCTTTTGTTTTTTGTCATTATGAATAGTAATGATGATAATTATATTTAATTATCATGATTAATTAGTAATCAGGTAGTTAAGGGCAATAAAACAATATCATAATAATACAAATGACCCCAAAATGTGTCCTAATGCTACATGTTGTGACATTTCTGACCATGGGATTCCTTGTGCCATCATTCGGACCAAAGAGTATCACTTTTGTGTAATAGTGACATTTTATCTTTTTATTTTAAAAGAAAGTTAAATATAAAAAAATTATATAACACCTAAGTAAAACAATTTTAATATTGTCTAAATAAATGATATATTAGACAATAAATATTCATTGGAAAGATAATTTTTTTTCCTACATCATGGTATTTGTTTTTTAATTTTTAGACATTAAATAAATAAAATTATTTATGACACCATAATGATGCAGTGATTACCTCATTAATGAATGATTTAAATAAAATGAATTGATAATGAAACATATAAGACTTACACTTGTCAAAAACCTATTTTATGGGTGGATATCAAACCCTTATCACTTTATCCTAGAAATATATCATTTTGGGACCTTTAAAAGCTGAAAATCATTATATAATAAAGTAACATTTCTTGACTTTCCAAGAGTGTCCCTCCTCTCTATTATAAAAGGCCCCCACCTCTACCACCTTACACACACCTCTCAGGCCATTGGCACAGCCAAGCTCGGATAATTTTATCTCTCCACATCACTATATTAATTATAGAAGCCATATCATATGCAGAAATCTCTTCAAGAAACCCGTTTGGTTCAAACTAAGGGGAGTTACCTGATTTAAAGGTAATGTATTCTCTAATGTTCTTTTGTGTTATTTTGCTTCTCCAACCCCATAAACTCTTTTTGTTCATTTTATTTGTAAAAACACCAGTATCATCAATATACTAGGATGTTGGTATGAGATAGATTTGATTTACACTTACACAGACCTCATTCTAATGGTTAAATAACATATTGTTTCAGTGGTTGGCGAATTTTTGCCTCACGAAACTATGATTATTCAATATTCTTTTAACACCTTTCATGGTGGCCATTAAGATGTCACTCTATTTATATATGATTTATATTATTTCTATTATTTACGTATGATTCTGTATTTTTTATTTATGGCATTCCTTTATGGTTTCCATTATGGGTAAACACGATAACTTCATTTTAGGAAGTGGGGACTACCGCCCCCTCAAAGTGATTTGAATTGTTAATTACATATGTGGGACGCATAAATGATGGATTTAATGATATTATATATGATATTATACAGGAAATATAATATACCTTTATATCTTTATGATTTTGTTCCATTAAATACAAAATACAAATGAAAGTAGTGTTCATGCGTACGTACGGCTTACAGTCTCCATGAATGGTGCATTTCATTTCTTATCTCTAAATGTTATGTAATATTATAAATTCATGTATATAATGGATATATATTATATATATGATATCTAAATCATGAATATAATTTCTAGATATAATGGATATTTTACCACATGAACAACTTGTAATTATAAGAAGTTTATTTTTGACTCAAGTACCAAAGATCGACAAAACCACCGTTATTAACTTAAATAATTACATAATGTTTATAACATGGTAATAAGTGATATAAAAGAATAATGAACTTGAAAAAGGGTTTTAGGAAAGTATAAATTAACCCTACTTTATTATTTGGGAGATTAAAGAACGATCAAGTCAAGTCAAACCTGAGGTAAGGGACTTCATCTCAATCTCCTTTCATTGAGGAATATTTTGATTTATACACAAATTTATTTAATAAAATGTATAAACCCCATTTAAGTTTACTTTAATTCAAAAGGAGTATTTGTATACGAAAATATTTTACTATACTACAAAAGGGATTGTTTTTGTCTTACGTATGCGCTGAAAACGACCTCTCCTCCGCCGTTACAATTATTTGAGTTTCGGCTTCCTCTACAAGCCATAACTTTTTTAATGAAAAATAAATACCATGTTTTACTTTTCTGTTATTTTGGTATCCAAAATGGTTTTGATAATTTTCTTTATTTCAATGTGTTATTGATATCTTGTGATTGAAATATGGAAATGTTATGTTTCCTTTATTCGTGTTTTATGTGATATGATTATTTTATGGTTCTTGGGCATTGTTAATGATGACGGTTTGTTCCATGATAAAATAAGGGTGGGTGAGCCCGTGATAGCTCTCTAATGCATTGGGTAACGCGAATGAGTTAAATGCTATGTTTTCTCTGAAGAGATTTAGGGAATATACTGTAATGGGTATTTCAAACGTAAACATGAGGGTTACTCCCTACATAAGAATGTTATGAATGGATCATGTTAACTTTATGTCTTATTATTTATATGATTTATTCATGAGTCTTATGATTTCATGAGGTATGTTAAAGTGTTTATGTTTTATGAGAGATGTATGATTTCATTTATTCTTATGTATACATGGACTAAGGTTTTTTCCCGTATTTTTGTACCCCTTACTTAGCTTTTTATGCTCATCACATGTTTTTGAAATATTTTTCATAGGACAATGGAAATTTACATGAGATGATGATAGAGTCACAAAGGTTTCAATAATAAATCCATGTTTAATATTAAATATTTCTCCTTTTATGGGAAAAAGGAATACTGTATTTTATGTATCCACCTTGTTTAAATATGGAATGTAATGAATGATTTATGATCTAATTATATAAAACTGTAAACCTAAAAATATCCTCAATGTGTATTCTTGAAAAATCTCAAGATTAAGTAATGTGTAAGGCTGGGGCCTTATAGTTGGTATCAAAGGGAGGTTTAGATAACAATATGAGTTAGAATTCTATTAAATTATTATCCAAAAATAATTTTTTATGGTCAAATTGATAAGATATAGCATTTGAAGATTACCATGTTGTTTCATCTAAGAAATGATTGTTCAAAATTGTTTTCCGCAGAGAAAATAGGGAAGAAGTTCTAGGAAGTCATACAGAAGGAAATGACCTTACGAATTAGCATCCTTAGATGGACGTAATTGGAACTGGACAATTTTTTTCAGTAATGGAACAGTTGACTCAAGTGACAAATGGTGGTGGTATCCTTGCACGAGATAATCCAGACCAACCGCAGAGGAACATGTCAGTTGTGGAACATTTCATGAGGCAACATTCCCCATCATTCAGAGGATCATCTGACCATGTGCTAGCAGAAGGATGGATTAAAGCATTGGTGAAGATTTTCAATGTAATGGGGTGTTCAGACAATCAAAAGGTTAGTCTTGTTGTTTACCATTAGGAGGGTGAAGAAGATCAGTATTGGTCTATGGTTGAAAATATCAGGGACGCTGATGATATTGATGCTCTTGATTGGGATGAATTCAATGGTATATTTCTTGAGAAATATTTTTCCTAAGTCTATCTGACTTATGATGGAAAAAAATTCTTGGAATTGAGGCAAAGGGATGACTCAAAGGCTTCTTATGAAGAAACGTTCACTCAATTGGAAAGGTATGCTCCAAATTTTATACAAGACCTTGATAGTAAAATCAATCGTTTATACTCTGGATTAAAGCCAAAATATCAATTGGAATTAGCTTCTCATGAGTTCAAGAGTTATGAAAATCTTGTTCGATGTGCTGAGAAGGTGTTAATGGAGTTTTCTGATGATAAAGTGTTCTATAACAACCATCAAAAGAAGAGATTAAGGTGGTAGGAGAAAGGGAAGAACCCTTCAAAAAGGACCGATGGTAAGAAAACCATGTTTTCAGTCTGTGATAAATATGGTAAAAAGCATATTGGGTAATGTCTTTTTAATTATGGAAGGTGCTACCAATGTGGTAAGATGGGGCATAAGGCTCGTGATTGCCCTGAAAATGATCAGGGTGATGTTATGAGAAAATTTTATTTACAATTAGTGAAATGTTTCAAGTGCAATGAGATGGGTCATTATGAAAAAGAGTGTTTCACAAAGATCTTAAATGATGGGAAGCAGTCAGACTACAAGGAAAAACGTCTGGTGAAATCCTTTGCAACTACATCAGCAGATGTTGGGCCATCAAATGAAGTGGTATCACGTAGTTTTTTTGTTTTTTCAGATTATTCCAATGTGTTGTTTGATTCGGAGTCTACACATTCTTTCATCTCTAAAACATTTTACAGTAAATTGGGAATTTCATCTCAAGAATTGACTCATGAAGTTGTGGTAAAAGCACCTAGGGGAAATGTTGAGGCAAAAATAATTTATAAGAATGTTTCTATCCTTATTTGTGGAATGATCCTACTTAAAAACCTTATTGTTTTACCTCTAGTAGAGTTTGATGTTTTCATGGGTATTGATTGGCTCTCTGTTTACCATGCTATGATTGACAATAGAGACAAAGAAGTTTCTTTTCTAAATAACTTTCGGTTTGTGTACAAGAATGACCCCATACTATTTATAACATATCAAGACGCTGAGAAACTATTAAAATATGGAAATTAATGTTACCATGTACATATTGTTGAAAACAAAGGAACCGTTCATATTAATGATGTTCTAGTGGTAAATGAGTATCCTGATGTTTTCTCCGATGAGTTGACTAGAATAATACTAGATTGGGAAGTGGAATTTATTATTGACTTAGTTCCAGATGCTATGACAATTTCAAAACCCCCTTATCTAATGGCTCAAATTGAACTTTTTGAGTTGAAGGAGCAAGTCCATGATTTCTTAGAGAATGGGTTCATTTGACCTATCACATCACCATGGGGTGATCCTATCTCATTTGTTAAAAAGAAAGATGGTTATATGAGGATTTCCATTGATTATAGATCCTTGAATAACATCCCTGTTATGAAAAATCATCCTTTGCCTCATATCGATGATTTGTTTGATCAGCTCAAGGGAGCTCAATATTTTTCAAAGATTGACTTGCGATCGGGTTACCATCAGTTTAAGGTAAAAGAACCAAATATTTTGATGACCATGTTTTGTACAATATATGGACATTATGAATTAGTAGTAATGCCTTTTGGGTTAACCAATGCACATGTTGTATTCATGGACCTTATGAATAGAATTTTCCATGAGTTCTTGGATAAGTTTCTGGTTGTTTTCATTGATGATATTTTGGTGTTTTCTAAAAGTAAATAAGAGCATGAAAGTAATTTAATGGTCTTTTATCAATCCTTAAAAGAAAAGAAATTGTCTGGAAAATTTAGCAACTGTGAGTTTTGGTTGCAACTAATTTCATTCCTTGGTCACATTATTTTTAAAGATGTAATAACTATTGATCCTGCAAAAAAAGTGGTTGAAGAATGGCCAAGACCCACAAATTTAACTGAGATTCATAGTTTTCTTGGTTTGGTAGGATAATACAGAAGGATTGTTAAAACAATTTCATGGTTATATGGTCCAATGACTAAGCTAACTCAGAATGGTGTTAAATTTATCTGAACAAAAGAATGTGATGATTGTTTTTAGGGGTTGAAAAGAATATTGGTGAATGATTCGGTTTTGGCACCACCATCTAGGAATGGTGATTTTGTTATCTATAATGATGCTTCATTGTAAGGACTTGGTTGCATCCTAATGTAGAATGATCAGGTAATTGGTTATGCTTCACGTTAGTTGAAAACTCATGAGGTAGATTATCCTATACATGATTTGGAATTAGTTTCTGTGGTTTTTGATTTAATAATTTTGAGGCATCATTTGTATGGTGTAAATTGTGAAATATATACTGATCACAAATGTTTAAAGTATATATTCACTCCAAAAGAATTGAACATGAGACAGAGGAGATGACTATAATTAATCAGGGATTATGATTGTACAATTCATTACCATCAAGGAAAAGAAAATAAAGTGGCTAATGCTTTGAGTCGAAAAATTAACGCTTCATTAACCAAGTTACATTTGGAACGTGATCCTTTGGTTAAAGATTTGATGAAATTTTTCATAAAAGTTGTTGGTGTAGGATGTTATTCTATTTTGTTTCGGGTATTAGTGAAATATTTTCTATCAAACAAAATTATGAAAGCCTATAAGCAAGATATTGAGTTTCAGAAAAAGGTAGATCTGGTTAAGAAGGGTATGTTACCTGAATTCAACATTGATAATGATTGTATTTTGAGATTTGAGAAGAGATTGTGTGTGCCTTGTGATTCACAGTTGAATAGAGAGTTGTTGTGTGAAGCTCATAGTTCCTTGTTTCCATTTCATATAGGCAGTACAATGATGTATAGAGATCATCAGAATTATCACTGGTGGGATGGAATGAAAAGAAATATTACTGATTTTACTATGAAGTGTTTGAATTTTCAACAGGTTAAAGAATACTGACAGTTACCAAAAGTGATGCTTCAGCCTTCACCAGTTCTAGATTGGAAATGGGTGAATATATCCATGGACTTCTTTGTTCGGTTTTCAAATAAACCTAGACGTAATAATGTGATATGTGTTATTGTTGATCGCTTGACTAAATCTGCTCATGTCATTGTTATACGAGGCATTATTTCTCTCGATCAACTTTCTCGTTTATATCATGAAGAGATAGTCCGGTTACATGGACTTCCCCTATCCATTGTATTTTATCATGATCTCAGTTTTACTTCTAACTTTTGGAAAGGCCTTTAGAAGTCGTTGGCTGCTAAATTAAATTTTCGTACAACATTTCATCCACAATCAGATGTGTAGTCAAAACAAACAATTCAGACATTGGAGGATATGATACATGCTTGTTCGATGGATTATCAGTGATGTTTGGACCAAAATCTCTCTTTTGTTGAGTTTTCATATAATAACATATTTCATTCCAGTATAATGGTGGCACCATTTGAGGAATTATCTGGGAATCGCTGTCAAACTCCATCTTTTTTGGGATGAAGTAGGTGAAATAAAGTTTATGGGACCAGAATTGGTAGAAGAGTTGGCAGAAAAAGTTTAGCTGATACAGAAACACATGAGAATAGCTCAGAGCAGGTAGAAACGTTATGCAGACAATAGGAGTAAGGATATCTTTTTTGAGGTAGGTGATCATGTATTCTTCAAAGTTTCACCATGAAAATGTTTGATGCAATTTGGTAAGAATGGAAAGATGAGTCCAAGGTTCATTGAACCACATGAAATTCTGGAGAGTGTTGGATCATTTGTATACCGAGTGTCTTTACCTCAGATTTTATCTCAGGTACATAATGTTTTTCATGTTTCGATGTTAAGGTAGTACATGCCAGATCCATCTCATGATTTGAGTCTAGAGGTAGTTTAGCTGGAAGAGAACTTATCTTATGAGGAACAACAAGTCCAGATTATTGACCACACAGAGAAAATATTGTGGAATAAGCTGATTCTTCAAGTAAAAGTTTTTTTTGAAAAACCACATAATTGAAGTGGCAACATGGGAATATGAAAATTCAATGAGGGATAAATACCCCAACTTATTCAATAAGTAAATAAATTATGGGGTTACAATTTTCAAAAGAGGGAAGGATGTAACATACCATGTAAGAAAACAATTATGGATTTTCATATCTATGCATATTTATGAATTAGATAGTGTTTTAGAGGCATAAAATGAGAATAAATCCAATCCTAAGCTTAGAATTCTCTAATATTTTTAAATGATTGTTTTACCTCCTTTTGATGGAAAACCATTTTTTGAATCTATATGTTGTCAATTTTATAAGCTCTATTTTTCAAAATAAACTTATTCTTCAGGATTGGTACATTTAAATTTACTTTGGAAAAAAATTTTGGTATTTTTCTGACAATGTTCATTTTTTCAATGAATAGTGATAAATACTACATTTTACTTCAAAACTGATTTTCCGTCTAATTTAATTATATATATAGATTATCTTTTTTACTCGTTTTAAAGTGTAAATAAAATATATTTCTTCCATTTAATACAATGGTGGTAATTGTAATTAATTTCCCTTTGAAATTGGACATAAAATTTTTCAAAACTTTTGATAGATATTGTTTCTAAACACCCCACAATTTGTTTTGACAACAGGAATTATTTTTAAATTAATTACTATAATTTCTGTGTTTGGAATTTGGTAAAATGGATTCCATATTTTGAAGAAGAAGGTCGAAATTATGTAATTAAGACACTTTTATTTTTGGACAATATAAATAGTAACAACAGAAATTATCTTTAATTATTGTGATTAATTAGTAATCGGGTAGATAAGGGTAACAAAATAATATCATAATAATATAAAAAGAACCCAAAATGTGTCCTAAATCTACTGGTTGTGTCATGTCTTACACTGGGATGCCTTGTGCCAACTTTGGTATCCCCTGTAATCACTTTTGTGTGATAGTGACATTTTATCTTTTTATTTTAAAAAAAAGTTAAATATAAAAAAAGTATGTAACACCTATATAAAACAATTTTAATTTTGTCTACATATATTATCTCTTAGACTATAAATAGTCATTGTAAATATAAATAGATTTCCTACATCTTGGTATTTGATTAATAATTTTTAGACACTAAATAAATAAAGTTATTTATGATACCATGATGATGAAGTGATTAACTCATTAATGAACGATTTAAATAAAATGAAATGATAATGTAAAATATAAGACTTACTCTTGTCAAAAACCTATTTTATGGGTGGATATCTAACCCTTATCATCTTATCCTAGAAATATAACATATTGGGACCATTTAAATCCTAAACTCATTATATAATAAAGTAAAATATCATGACTTTCCAAGAGTGCCCCTCCTCCCTCTCATAAAAGGCCTCCACCTTTACAACCTCACCCACACCTCTGATGCCATTGGGTCGGCCAAAATCTGGTCATTTTAACTCTCCACATCCCTCTATTCATCATATAATCCTTAACAGAGGCATAAATATCTTCATGAAACCCTTTTGGTTCAAACCAATGAGAGTTACCCGATTTAAAGGTAATGTCTTCTCTAATGTTATTCTGTTTTATTTTGCTTCTCCAACCACCTAAAATATTTTTATTCCTTTATTTGGTTACAAAAAAAGTATCTTAAATATAATAGGATGATTTTATGAGATTTATTTGATTAACACTTACACACACCTCCGTCTAATGGTTCAAGGACATACTGTTTCTGTTGTTGGCGAATTTCGGCCTCACGAAACGATGATTGAAAAATCTTCTTTTAACGCCATTAATGGGGGGACATTAAGATGTCACTATATTTATATATGATATATGTTATTTCTATGTTTTCCTTATGAATCTGTATTTTTCATTTATGGAATACCTTTATTGATTCCATTATGGGTAAACACGATATCTTCATTTTAGGAAGTGCGGACTACTGCCCCCTCAAAGTGAAATGAATCGTTAATGGAATATGTGGGACGTATAAAGGATGTAGTTAAAGATATAATATATTATATTATACTATAAATATAATAAACCTTTATATCATTATGATTTCATTATATTAAATATGAAATAGAAATGAAAGTAGTGTGCATGCGTACGTACGACTTATCGTCTCCATGAACAACACATTTCATTTCTTACCTCTAAATGTTATGTAATATTTTAAATGCATGTATATACTGGATATATATGAAATATATGATATCTAAAACATGAATATAATTCTACATTTAATGGATATTTTATCACATGAACAACATGTAATTAAAAGAAGTTTATTTTTGACTCAATTACCAAAGATCGACAAAACGTCCGTTATTCTCTTAAATAATTACACAATGTTCATAACATGGTAATAAGTGATATAAAAGGAATAATGAACCCCAAAAAGGTTCTTAATAAAGTAGAAATTAACTCTAGTTTATTATTCTGGAGATTAAAAAACGATCGAGTCAAATTGGATACGAGGTAATGAACTTCGTCTCAATCCCCTATCATTGAGGCATATTTTGTTTTATATACATGTTTATTTTATACAGTGTATAAACCCCTTTGACTTTTAATTTTATTCAAAAGGAATATTTTTATATAAATAGTTTTACTAAACGACAAAATGGAATGTTTTTTAGGTATGTGGCGATAATGACTTCTCTACCGTCGTGAGCATTATTTGAGTCTCAACTTCCTTTACAAGCCATAAATGGTTTTTAATAGAAAATAAATACCAGGATTTACTTTTATTTTATTTTGGTATTGAAAATTGTTTTGATAATGTTTTGATTATATAAATGTGTTTTTATAGCTTGTGATTGAAATGTGAAAATTTTATGTTTCCTTTATGCATGTTTTATGTGATACGATTATATTATGGTTCATGGACATTGTTTATGTAGACAGGTGGTTCTGTGATAAACTAATGACGGGTGAGCCCGTGAAATCTCTCAAATTCATTGGGTAATGTTAAGGAGTTAAATGCTAAGGTTTATCATATGATATTTAGGGAATATACTGTAACGGGTATTCCAAACGTAACCATGAGGGTTACTCCCTACGTAAGAATGTTATGAATGCCTCAAGTTACCTTTATGTCTTATTATTTTTATGAGTTATTAATGAGTTTTATGATTTCATGAGGTATGTTAAAGTGCTTATGTTTTATGAGTGATGTATTATTTCAAGTATTCTTATGTATACATGGACTATAGATCTTTATTATTATTTTTGTACCCCTAACTTAGATTTTTATGCTCATCCCAAGTATTTGAAATGTTTTTCACAGGTCAAAGGAAAAGTACATGATGTGCTGATATTGTCGAGGAAGTGTCAAGGAGTCAATTTTTAATTTTTAATATGTCTCCTTCGAGGGGAAAATGAATATTGTATTTTATTTAACCACCTTGTTTAAATGTGGAATGTAGTGCATGAGTTTTGATCTAATTCTCTAAAACTGTAAACCTGAAAAGATCCTCAATGTGTATTCTTGAAAAATCTCAAGATTAAGTAATGTTTAAGGCTGGGGCCTTATATGTATCCCAAGAACACTATGGGATTAAATAATGAACCTAATCCATCATAGTATTGTGTAAATCATGTTATGTGTTCTCTGGAGTGAAATGTGACTTCATGTTAAGATCCAAGGTGCTTTTGAAAACTATTTATGAATGTTTATGAGTTATAAAGAGAAATTTTTATAATTTCATGAATGAAATGTATTTTCCGAAGGATTCATATAATGAAACCTATTATGAAATAAATATTATTAGTTTCAAATCAACTCATGATTTTATAAATTTTTAATTCCTAAGATGTATCACATGTTTTACATTTTATGTTGAAGTGTAAAAAAACCAGATCGGTATCCACAAGTTTTGAAACCCCTTACTGAGCTTTTTTCACTCCTTATGTTTTTCAATACATCTTTTCATGGGGAATAAGTACATGAAGAACAGAGTGACACAATAAGGCTATTTTATGGTGTTTAACCATGATTAAGAATACAAATAGTTTTCTTGTCCATTATTTTTTTAGAGTTATAATTAGAATTATCCAATGTATCTAGAGTGTCTAAAACTCTAATTCTTTATAGTCTGATATTATTAAATAATAAATGAAATAAAAATTTTGACTAGGTCTTGGGTCATCATAGTTGGTAAAATGGATGAGGATTATAATAAATTATAGGTAAAGATATAGAGAATCCCTTTGATCATTTAGACTCCTGTAAATTTAATAGGATTTTACATTAAGGAAAAATCTGGCGCTCCTAGTTTTTATATTTCTGAATAGTGAAATACATAATTTCTATATGCATAGAAATGGAATTTTAAGGATTAAAATATTTTAATATGGAATAATGTAACATCATCGATATTAATAAGTTCATTGTTTTATGTAAAATAAATTAAATTTTTGTCATATGTTAAGATTAAATATGTCAAATTAAATAATAATACTTGAAAATGTTTTTATTATTATTCAGAATTAATAATTATAATAATTCAATTAAGATAAGTGATAATTTATTATATTGTTTTATCAATTTTACTTTTATTTATAATATTTTAGAGTGTTTTAAATAAATTGGATTAATATTTTATTATAAATTATAAACGTATGATGTTTTATAGTTTAAAATAATATTTTAACATAAATATTTTTAATTTATTATTTTTGTAAAAACATATGTTTTGTATGAAAAAATAAAAATTTTATTTGAAAGGTAAATTAATTATGAAATTATTATCAATAATCATTTTTAATTACATGTTAAATTGATAACTAAAATATGTGTTAATAAAAACTTTTTAAATTTTTTTTTTCAATAATTAACATTGGTTAACATATAATTTTATAAAAATATATTTTTTTATTCATGAAAAAATATGTTTTTTTAATAAATATATTATAATAATTACAATTTAAAAACAAATTATTTTAAGTAAATTCAATAACTAATTTTTGAAATAAATTATTGCATTATTTTATTTTAATTATTATAAATTTAAATTTTTTTTTGAAATATGAGTATAAATATATTTATATGAAATTATGAATTAAATTTAATATGATAAATATAAAACAATTATTAAAATTATTAAACTCTAATATGAAAAAACTGTTAAATAATAACAATAATAATAATAAAGCGATAAATTTTTTTCAAAAAAATTGTTGTATTATTTGTTAAAAAAGGGAGAGATAACATGATAACTGGGGTGGGGGAACTGTCGATTCAAAATGGAAATTGGGTAAGGGGAAAAAGGGTTCGTTCGTCGAGTGCATCTAAAGGAGATAGATTGATCCAAGCATGATGGAGGTCGAGTAACTGAGGGGGATTTTGGCCTAGGGAATCCAATTGACTATTAGGAGTCTAAGTGATCTTTGACCACTGATGAGGGCTCCCAAAGGTCATACATTTTCATAAGGGGTCCAACTGTGAGTTAGGGTTTTGTTTCTCTGTGAGATCTAATTGGATGAATTTTGATCTACATAAACCTATCCTTGGTAGGTTTTTGTGTTATTTTCTAGATGTCGAATATTTATGTAGACCCTTTTTCATGAATCCTTTTGGAATAGTATGTCATGTGTGTCCTTTCATCCTAAATCAAATTATGCAATGCCTTGTTGATAGTTTTTTATTTTTTTCGATCTCTTCGATGAGTTTGCCAAATTTTAGAAGTGATTTAGATTAATTTCATATTTTATTTGGTTTTTGAATCTGATTGTTATTTTTTGTTATAAACGACATTTCAATCACCCTTAGATTGCCTTTTTCCACTGTTTTGGGCTGTTGTTTTTTGAAATAATACATATGATATATAAAATACTATTATCTATTTTGTTGTTGTTTATTTTCCCCCTCCACTAAACTTATAAAGGAATCTACTATAATATAACTATAGAAATATATATTTTATTGATTTAAGTTATGTATGAACTAGATATATTATAACATATTACCTTTTCTAAGAATCATCCCTATGAATTACACCATATGTAAGAGAAGTGAGTTAGATATGGGGAGTTTTCGTAATCTAAAAAGTTGTAGAATAAGGTTTTAATATTTTCTATAAGTCAGGTTAGGGAAATTATTTTTATAATATATTTAAACATTCGTTTTTTTTTTCAATATCAAAAATGTTTCCAGTTTTAAATATTTTATTTTTATGATTATATTTATGTAATTGAACTACTTATTTTTCATGCATCTATTTCTATTCAATATTTTTTATACGAATGTGCTTTATTTCAAAACTATTGATGTGCAAGGGAATTTTTCATTATGAATATAATATATGATCAAATGATTCAAGTGGGTACTCAATTTCATGTTTTATGTAAATTTAATTTATTTGTTTAATAATATTTATTTTATTTCTATATAAATAATTTTGAATGATATATTTATGATAGTAAGGATAAATTTGGTTAAGTATTTAAAATTATTTCTGGATTTATCGTTTTTATATGAAAATTTTTCATTAGTCCATCAGTATTGTCTAATGGTATTTTAATTGTTTAATATAAAGCTAATGGGGGTCATTGTGAGTTTATAAAACTTTTCTTCCAAAACAATTAATGATATTTATTTCTTGAAAATATTAAAAAAAACTTTAATTTGTTTATTTTGTATATACATGGGATATTATTCGAATTTAATTTTTTTAATAATAATGTTAAAAATGTATATATCTATAAACCTCTATTCCTGTTAAAAATAATGTTTTCCAATGGTTTTTCTTCATAAAATTATTTCCTTGAATTTTCCACTTTACGTACAAGTTAAGTAATCAAATTTTCAAACTTTATTCATAAGTTTGAATTGTTTAATTTTTGAACAATTATATGTGTATATATTTATAATTATATATAGATTGTTTATTATGAACCATTTTTTTTAAAACATGTATATATATGTATCTACATATATATTGTTTTAGGATGAAATAGAATTTTAATCCCACAGAAATAGATAAATATATTTTTATATATACATTTTTATATATGTATCATTTTTAACTACTTTTTTTCTTATATGTTTGTAAATAAAATAATATATATATATATATATATATCATTATTCATTCCTGTACAAATATGTGTTGATAAGAAATCATGTTTTATTCTATATATATATTTATACATGTTTATATATATATATATATTTATGTAAAACTATTATAAAAATATATATGTAAATGAATGTATATTTACACATGTCATTTCATGCAAAGATGCTCTTATCATGAAACAAGTATAACCTTGTAATTTACTTTTTCATGAAATGGATATCAAATCTCATGATCTTTAATGAAACATTGTGGTCCTTGACATATAATATACTAGGTGTTATGTATTTAATTCTAAATAATCAAACGTTGATATTAAGTTAATGAATTCATTGAAAAGGGTGTGATATCATTACCTTATGGTAATTTTTTCTATTCATGTGATGGGTACACCCAGAATAATATAGCACCCTAATGCATTGGGTAATGTTGAAATCTCATGTTATGTGATGTATGGTGCGTGAGAGGTGTATCCCAAGCACACTATATTATTAGGGAGTGAATCTAATCCATCATGTGACTATGTACATTATGTTATGTTGTCTTTGGAGTGAAATGCGACTTTATGAAATGATCCAAGGTGCCTTTGAGAACTATTTATGAATGATTATTAGTTATGAAGAGAAATTTTTATTATTTCAAAAATGATTGACATAGATTTTTTAAATTGTTACATATGTTTAATCATATTTAGAGATAAATATTATCATTTTAAATATTACTGATGATGCTATAAATTTAAAATTCTCAAGTTGTAAATCATGTTTTACATTTTCTATTAAAGTAAAAAAAATTATTGGGTTGAACATGTTTTGAAAACCCTAACTAAGAATTTTTTTCATTCAAAATTTTTTTAAAACCTCTTTTCATATGGAATAAGGACTCATAGAAGCGAGTGAGTAGTTGATTCCCCTATATGGTGTTTAACCCTTATAAACATCAAAATTGATTTCATGTCCTTCATTTTTTTGAGAGTTGTAATTAGAATTCTTCAATGTATGTAGACTATATAAAATAATCAACTTATGGGATCTTGGGTTGTTAAATAATATATAAATTATAATATTTAAAAAAATGAAATAGGTTTTGGGTCGTCATAGGGTCACCATAAGATTCGTAGAAAGGGGAATTTAGTGACTAGGTTTGTTGGACCTTTTATGTTTGTGGAGAGAATTTATTCGGTGGCATACCGAGTTTCTATTTCTTAGAGGTATAATGTAATGGAAATTTTTTTCATGTGTCATAATTTTGGATGTGTATCCCTAAACCATCTAATGTGATTGATGTTGATTGTATTGTGTTTGAGATAAATGCATCATTTTAAATCATTGGTGGTGTTTTTTTGTTAATTTTAAGTGGGATTTTTAAATTTGGAAATAAAAAGGGGTACTACATGGTTAGTTCATAGTTTTACCTAACAGTGCATCCACCCCAAGAAAACAATTAAATCCCAAGGAGAAGGTAATTTCACAATTGGAAGAAGGTTTATCAAACTACGTGTCCACATAGTTGAAATCATGAAACCAAAGAATTAGAGCCATAGTTATAGAGAACGGTTTGGAAATCCATGCATCCCTACCTAGGAATCTATCCATGTGGATTTTAATTATCCTAAAATTTATAAAATAAATACTACCCCCGATATTAAACTCAAATCGACCCGGTATGAACCTAAACCAATTCCTCTAAATTTTTAAACTACTAATAGGTTTCTAAGGCTCCTCTAACCTCTTTTTTAATGAATCAAAGATCCAATAATAGGATCATCTCTACTCTAATATGTGATTTATTCCCCAGTTTTATTCCCCTATCATTCATCTCTCTTTCTTGATCAAGATTAATTATTTATACTCTGCTGGAAATGGTTTAGATTTACCTTTTCTTGGTTATTAATCTATTTGATCTTGATCTTTGGGTTTTGCCCAAGATATTCCATGGCATTGTGATCTTGAATATTTCTCATAAATTTGGAGATTTTTGGTTTAGCGTACGTCCATAAAAAATCATGAGGTATGTGGTTTAAATATCAATTCAATGAGTATTGAACGATAACAGTGTGTATGTAATTTTGAAATTTCAATTTCCATATTTGGTAATTGAATCTTTTAAAATAGTTAATTAATTAATTAATTAATGGTTTAATGAATATTGTAGAATAATGTGATCATAGAATTACATAAAGTAGTGATTATGGAATTGGTGTTTATGGAATTCATTAGTAATTACAAATAATGGGTTGTTGTCTTATCACTGAAGGGTTAAAATACATTATGATTAAATTTTGATAAATGGGTTAACTGTGAATTATTCATATTATTCCATTTTTTTTAAATAAACAACCTTGATTTTTGGGACAGAATCAAAAGGTGTACCATGAATAAAAAGTTTGATAAGATGGTTATTGATAATTATTCTTGATGAATGTGATATATTTGAGAAATGTGATATATACTAATATATGTGATAATGAGTGTGGGATACTAACTGATTCTCTCAATAAACATATTTGATAACGAGTTCTTGACAAGGAATGATACTTCAAACATATATATGTGACAACAATGAGGTGTGGGATAGGGACCGATGCTCTACATATCTACAAGGTGCTAGACATGTTATTCTAGTCCCAAAACACTAGAATTGGAGTGGATTTCCTTTTTCACATGGTATGAAAATTTGTATAAAATGATTAGTTAAAACAAATGATATAATGAATTGTGATTCCCTATGATATACGGTTCCAAATCCATCACATGATAAGGTAGGTATTGATTGTTTGGGTGTCATATTGAACATGGGTAATTATGTGGTTAATTATATAATAATTAATATTGAAATTTTTTACTTGATTTATTATACCTTATTCATTATAAAACTTTATACAGTGTTATTGACTGAATTATGTTTGAAAACTGTTGGTGGTGTCTTACTAATTTGTAACCACACCATACTCGGGTTGCCTGAACGGTACCCAAATTGACTTTAGTGTTATATTAAAGGATAAGGGTAAGAGAACAATGTTATATAGATGATTTGGGATGGCACATGGATGAGGGAACCAAACATGATTTCAGGACTCTCTTGGGAGTTTTTAGTGTATTTATTATTTATTTTTCATACCAACACCTGAAACATATTGAAATTACATTTCTACTATTTTAGTTTTGGTTAGTTATCCTTGTTTTGGGATTGTCATGTAATGTTGGTCTTTATGGGTAATATAATTTTTATTATGTTTTTGTTACAATTTTTATATTATTAAATTATTTATGTTTTTTAGTCTGATAGAAACGGTATAGATTCCCCATGATTTATATTAGACCCTCGTTATTAGTTAGAAGTTTATGGAATATGGGTATGCATGCCTGAGGACATTTAACCATCCATCTCTGGAAAACAATGTGGGGTACCTAGGGTCGAAAATACATAGTTAATAAAAAATTATTTCAAAAGGTTCTAGAAATTATTTGTAATAACTTCTTCCAAAATCAATAATATATAATTTTATCTTGAAAAAATTTCTCTAAAGAATAAAATGAATTTATTAAAAATTGAACAATTATTTACTAATAATTATTCAATACATTTATATTGCATTTTAAATTTATATAAATTTCATAATGTTGTTAATCATATTCATAACTTCCTATTTAGTAGATAGGTTACAATTTTCATATTAAAATAACAATATTTCATGGTTCATAAAGGATCAGTGTTGTGTGTCTTGTATGCTACCGAACATAGTATTTTTTTGAAAATCATAGTGTATTACATTATCTTCTAATTAATAAATAGCATCCTAATAATTTTATCTACTTATCTCATAATTAAGAAATTTCATTCTTACCAAATAATCATTCATGGTAAGTCAATTATTAATAATGAGTGTTATAAATACCTCATCCTAATGAATCATCTCAAAAATATCAATAATCACCATTATAAATAAATATATACACATTTAATAAGTTGAAATTATCCAAAATATCATGTATCAGATTTATATATTAACCAAAGAGGTAACACATAACATTAATACAAATATATTTGAAGTTATCAACATAATAATGAATATAATTTCTTCCATCAAGATTATTTATATTCCACAATATATTAAAGCATAATTAATATCCAATAATATACTAACCACAAAGGCTTATTTAATCCTCACTATATTTTTCTTTCTAATTCCCAAAAACAGAATGAATTCAATTCCAAATCACAGCAGTTAAATCATAAAAAATGGGTTTTTGATGCCATGGAACTTATGATTAACTATAAAATTCTACACCCAAGACGGTATCCATAACTATTTTGTTAACATCAAATGAAAACATATATTCTTCCAAAAATTAATAAAGTCCTTATTACATTAATAATTTCACAATCTATTGACTATATTCCAGAAATCAAAATATTCAATATCATCAAAGATGACATAAATAAATATTTCATCAACTAAAATATTTCAAATTCACCAATACTATCATACCAATGTCAATCATCTATTTATTCCTACTAAACATATGTTTTCAAATTATACTGTGGAATAATCCTTAGATGATTCATTATATTTATATCAAAAACATCATTGATATAAAACTTCCACAACAATGTTCAAGAATCATATTGGATAAATAATTTATACCTTAATCTTAATAGGTCTTTTTATGGTATATTAGTTAACACTTTGATACAGAAATTTGCTCGAAAAAATCCCCATATTCACTACACATAATACATTGAACTATAAATGTTACCTTAGGATGATCTTCATTTACCTCCATAAAACATTACATTTTTCTCATAAATTAAAAGCTTTATAACCTTTATTTAAACAAAAAAAATCATCTTTTTTTACTTTGATACAATACCTTGAGTGCTTCTTCCAACATTCAATACAAAAATGAAATCGAATCTTCTTTCCTTCAAAATCCCCACCACTAAAAATCTTAAGGAACTCTATCCATACCATCAATGTGGAGTCTGAGATTTGGTTAAGGTGAAATATATTAATAATATATCATGAAAACTGATTAAGAATAATCCCAAGGATTCACATTATAATTCCAATTTCATTTGTTTAATCATAAGGAAAATCATTCCATTTTCAGTCAGTGTTAACACGAGACCTCTAACATCCATCCATTGACTAAAACAAAAAAGCATATTATGAGCAATAAAAGGCATAGTGAAGAACAATGAAAAGTAATTTTAAGATGTATAAATCTTTAAAACTTTTTTTCAATATATGACACCTTATATTTAACCCCGGTTATCTATAATAATTACCAACTTTTTTGATATTATCATATAATTAGACACATACCGATGTTTTTTATTAATTTTATCTCATCCTAATTTCCAAATGATACCTAAACATTTCTCTCGTAAAAAATGCATTTACTCGTACATTCAATAAATAGTTATCACATCTTAAATGGTTAATATCCATTGTATTACATAATGATCCATGCCATAAATTTATAGGTATAGTTCCTTTAGACACTTAAACACTTAAAAATTATTTAATAAATAAGCTACACCATCGCCAACTATATTCTTAATAACTATAATCCTTCTGAGAGACATCATACATAAAACTATCTTCTTAACCTGGTGAAAAGGAGACAAAAGAATGGGTGAGCTCCGATGCTAAGAAATGGAAAACAATAGATATTTCAGAGAACAATTTATCTTAATATGGGAATAAGGTTATGAGAACATGATCATAACTTTATAAAATCAAACACTACATAACATAGATCATAATAGTAAGTCATGGAATAAATTTTGACATTTCATAAGACATTAATCATAATGGAATAAAAGAACATGATACAAGAGAGGATGAAATATTCATAATATATAGTTGTATTACATACACATAATCTTAGAAAATAATTTACTTAGTATTAAAGGATCATTTTGGAGACTATAATAGTAGACTATATTTTTCCCCAAACCATTATAGATGTCACGGTTCAATCCCAACACTATCATAGTTCAAAAAGTCCCCAACTAAATTGGATTCACTCCTAATTCTAGTCATGTTTATCTCATGGGATATCTATCATTACCCAATGCATTGGATGTAGATAAAGGTATCAACCATTACAAAATTAAAATCATAAATACATTCTAAAGAAGATCATAAAAAATTAATCATACATAACCCAATAAATGAAATGGGATTCCTAAACATTTCATCATTTCATCATAGTGTAACCATGGAAAAGTATATATTTTCATAAACATATTTTCATCATAAATATAAACCATACATATAATGAATATGGTTGGTATCATTGTATCATATCCCATGTAAATTATATGTTTAATCAAGGTTTATTATCATTGATGATTATAAATACACTTAGAATTTCGTTAAAATTTTATTCGGGAAAATATCATTTCCATTTTAAAATTACATATTTAAAATACAAAAATGTTGAAAATATTTTGGAAAACATTTTATTTCTAAATATGCATGAAAACATGTAAATGAATCATCAAATCATTGAGTCACCATTATGGTGTAAAATTATGTTTCTGTCGTATAAATTAAAATACATTACCTTCATACATGTAAAATGACCAAAAAATACCTCATTTGAAAAATAAAAACAATGCTACTTTTGATTTATTTTTTAAAAAATTAAAACATGCATAAAAATTCCATAAAATAATCAAATTATATTATTAAAACCCTTAATTAAAACATTGATATTCAAGAAAATGTTTTGTTGATTGAAGAGATAAATAAAGTCAATTTTGGATAAAAGCATTATTTTTATATATTGAGTACTTCAAGAGAAGAAAATGTAATGAAAAATGTATTCTCAAGAAATAAATAGAGGATAATAAAATCCATGATATTTGATAAATTTATATCATACAATTTCCACATCAAAAAATAATCATAGAAAATCCCGATAAATAATGAGATTATAGCATAAAAGCCTTACTTCTTTTGTAACAATTGAATAGTAAGTCCCATGAAATAAATAAATATGAAACTATATTTATACCTATATAAATTTCATAATAATAATCAAAAAATACATTATTGGGTACTATATACTCCACACAAAAGAATCAATTGGTGAATATGGAATGTGTCCTCCATAAATAAAAATCAGAAGAAAATACCTTACCCTAGGTATTTTTTTCTTTGTGGGTAGTGGAAAATTTTGTATAATAAATATATATATATTATAAATATAATCTATAACCATAATAATATATATAATCCAATAAATGATTTACTTATTACCTTTTATCAGTAATTTATTAACAAATCTTTATTAGAATCATTGTTTTGGGTGATATCTTCATTGTTTTTCATGTATGTTTTAGAATGGTAGTTCTGGTCCATTTAATAAAATCACAGTTATATAAAATATAGAATATTAATAATAATATATATATATCATATATATTTATTTTATAAATATTTATATTCATCCATAAAAGTAGAGATAGAAAAATGAATTACATAGTTCATGGAGACGGTGGGTCATACATAGGTATGAAAGATGTTTTCATTTCTTGATGGATGAAATAAGAGAATGTTAAACAATAAATAATATTTAGAGAATATGTAAAATATAATATATTTATTATATTTTCAATAAAACCATCATTATTACCTACCAAGGAAAATATAAATGTAAAATAAATCAAATTGCTTAATGGAGGTGGCAGTTCACACGTACTCAAAAGCTATTTTATTATTTCCCAATGATGTGAAAGGTAAGAAGGTATATATGATATTATAAAGAATAATTTTTTAATATTTAATATGTATAATATATAAACATTAAACCCATCATAATATTCATCTATAACATTTTTTGATGAGAAATGAATTGTATCCCTACGTGGAGATTTTATGTCATAGGTACGCATTAGAAAAACATTAACATCCATTTCAAGGATAGATGGTGAATAAATGTGGTTTCATTATTTTAATATAATTTCATTATATTGAGTAAAATTTAATTATTATTTTATTAAAAAAACTAAAATATTTATTTTAGAAAAAATAATTATAAAAAGTGATATGTTAAGGTGATTGACTTTTTTTTGAAATAACTCCATTAAATGTATCCTTAAAGACCCCAGGGTTAGAAATTTAGGAATACCATATCATATAGAATGTGTATAAGTAAGTTTATAATCTATTTTTTTAGGGTATGGTTGAGATATACAGAAAAAAATTCTGAATAAGTTATGGGAGTAGGTCCCCTTTTATAATCGTGGTAAGGGGGATATATAGAATTTCTTAAAATATTAAAATATAAAAAAGAAATTATCTATCCCAAATGAAATCTAAATCCTTGGTATTATAATTTAATTTATTATTATATTTAAATAAAAACATCCAATAATGTTTTCATGTTTAAGTGGTGTTGTAACCCTTATCATTTGATTTAACACATTAATTAACTCATTTTAATGTCAATCATGGTATCATATTTTTCACATAAAAATGTTTATAATTTTAAATGTATGTTAAAATTTGGATAATACAGGGCCAATGGATTATATTTTAGATAATATATTATCCTAATTTTAATATTTAAATAATTCTTAAAATTTTAAAAACAATTATGAAATATTATTTTGATAAAATATCATTAATGTCAATTATGACACGATTCATATAATTAGATTAATAATACATAATTAATAAATTATAAATAGAATATATTAATTTAACATAAAAATTATATGTAATATTAATCTAAAAGAATCATGGAATGTTATAACTCACTAAATTTATATGACTTTTAGAATTCTTAAAATCATTTATTTTATTTTTCTAATCATTGAATAAATACTATGATAGCCTTGTAAAATAATTTAACGAAATTTTATAATTTATGAAAATTATAAGTAAAATAATTTTAGGAAGATAATTTAATTAATATAAAAATAAACAATTATCTTCATTCGTAGATTTATTTTTCCCTTTGTGTACATATAAGAGATATTAAATACTAAGAGAGTTACATTTTGTAACTTTCACTGCATTAAATATTATATATGTCATATTGTTGGAAAAGTGTCATTAATCAAATCATGTAAAAATATATGATGATAATTTTAGAATATCCTTCATCCAATAAATAATATTATGAAAAAATATGGCCTTATCACATAGTTATAACCAAGATTAACTTGATGTACCCTTTCCCATGGTGATAATTTTTCGGATGATTATGGTGGATATTAACCAAAAATAAAAGTAAAATATTTAAAAAATAATAATAAATAGATTAAAAAATATGGAATCATGTTTATAAAATTCAATTTCTATATTTGGATGAAATTATTTTTAATATAGGCATTAAATATGCAAAGAAAAATGGTTTTAGAAAAAAAACATTTCTAAGCATAACACTGGGTTTTTTCTTATATAATGTCAAGAAAAATATTAAATAAATATTAAAAAATTATGGACTATATAATATATATATTTTATTAAAATAATTCACCATTAGTGAAAATTTTAATTTAATAAGAAAAACATGAATTACATGCATAAAAACGTATTTTTATAAAAATATCATTTACTTATAATTTTTTTCCAAATTCATTCATAAAATTGATTCAAATGAATGTAATTTGATTTTTTAAAACATAGGATAACTAATTTTACTTCTGAATAATTTTATAAATAAATTAACTTTGTACATTAATGAAATGAAAATATAGTTTTCAGTAAAAATATATACTTTTTATTGTTCATGGAAAAATCATAATTTTCAAAAAATAGTCAAAACATATATCCATAGATATTTTTTACATGATGAATTAAAAAATCATATCATTTTAATCAAATATAATTTCTAAATTCAATAGAAATTATTTTTATGAATTTGTTAACAAATTAAAGAAAAACTATTTTTTAGGAAAGTGTTTCTTTGATGAATATGAAGACTTTACTAAATATATAGTGACCATTTACTAAATATTTATCAATAAATTTATATTTATTATGAACATTATATATATTTCATAGATTTTTTGATAATTTTGATAAATTTCAATTTAATGGATAGGTTATAATGATCTTATATAAATAACAATATTTCATGATTTCTTTTGGCTTAATGTTTCATATTGTTTACACTATTGAAAATAGTGTTCATTCAAAATATTGGGGTGTAAATGTTTTTATATTTGGAATAATATTTAAAAAACATAGTATTTACATGAGACAAGATAGATGTTTGTTGAAGAGTATTCATCCTTATATTTTTTACAGGTGTTATCCAGTCACCGATGATATTTTATTCAATCACTCTGTCCCTATTTCATTCCATTATTGTAGGTATTTATCCTAATTTATTTAGCTCATAATGTTTTTCATCATATGAGTATACTACATCCCCATGTTCTCCCCTAGGTAGATCACTTAATCATATTTTCAGGATTACATTCCTCTAAATATTTATCACTATTTTTCTATAGAAACAATTCATTTGATTGATATTTCTTCTAGTTTTTACAAAAATTGATCTTCAATTTTAGAGACCTTTAATGAATTTTATTAGAATTTTTTTCAATTATTTCAGATAAATATCCATGTAAAATTCTATCAACCCAATGAGTTTCAATCTTTCATTTTTTCTCCTTGTTGAGAATAAAAAATTTACCTCCCAAAATTCAAAAGTATTCCAATGTAGGATTCATCCCAAAAAATATTTTGTATGGTGTGTTCTCTAAATTTTGACTAAACAATCCCCTTTTTTATATATAACTAAATTACACACTATTTTGTTTTATTTATTCTTATAATCATTGTGTATTATCATTTATTTGTTGGTATTTTCCTCTACCTGATTGATAGTTAATTAAATACCATTTCCAACCTATAACTTCTATATTTTTATTCCTAGTATCTAATATACTAATATCATGTAATATTTAATATACTTAGACACTCTATATTTGTAGGATCCATTCATAAACCATGTAATCCTACTAAAATTTGGAATAAATAGAAAATAATAACATTATTCATCAATGGAGTTGGGTGAAAATGGCCCCCACATATCCACCTTCACATACTCAATCCATCTCATTCACATTTTTTCCTTAATCTTTTAAGTATTTAAAATTATTTTCCATTTTAAAAAGAATCAATATATTACTGTCATCATGAAAATGTTTTAGGATATTATGAACTCTGTCATTCTCTACCACATCATACAAGGAAATTTTGATTATGTAGCCACACAATTTTTCCATATCCTTTTATATTATTTGATGGATATAAAGTTCTTATCTTATTACCCACTAATGAGTTAGACATTGAATTTTATGTGATACCCTTGAATCACTATTGTTCTATATCTTTCTTTCTTGATTTAAGCCTTCTGGCTAAAATTGATTTTATTCCCTGAGTCACTACTGGTAAGATTGTGACTAGTGTCTTCAAAAACAAAGTAATACATGCACCTTAGTTATTAAAATATGATTTTTAATTTTCCAAAGCTATTAATTTTCAAAACATAACTATTTAAATATAGAATAATTTCATTTTTTCATATTTGATCACCATGAAATTGAATTTTTATTCCCATCATCCAGGATGAATATCCACTATATTGAATACATACTCCAACTTGATCGTTTTCTCTTAATGAAATTTCTACAAAATTAACCATCATAGAAATTACTTCCTCAATACATGTTAGATGTTTTTGTAAATTTAGTGTTCAATTAATTTCCACCTCACTAGATATTGAACCATCCTCATCTTTCAATTCAATGAATTTATTATGAACTTTTAGCCTGAAAAATAATGTTTTTAGCTACTATGGTCACCTCTACAAGATCTCTTTTAGCACATTTATTTATTCTATTTAAGATAAATTTATGTCTTTCTATTAATAACTTTATAGAAAAAAACAATATCCTTTTAAAATATACAAAGTGTAGAAAATTATGATCATCTATTATTGTTAATATATAGACATGAATTGTATTTTGTTAATTGAAAAAAGATATTTTTCCCATATAACTAGAGTTATAATACATGATTCATGGTATATTATTTTGTCTCTTTTCCACTTTTCTTATATCCCTTTGCATACTTTTAAAATCACCCAAATCATCATTCTTCTGGGTTTTGGGATATTGTGATTTCACATTATCCACCACTATTTTGTTTTTTATAATCAATACCATTAATAGATTTTCATTACCTTTTAAACATTGTATATATTTATAGGGGTATAATTTCCCATTATCTTCATGTGTTGATCCTTATCTTCTTCATTATCCCACACAAAAAAACACCATGATGTCATGTAGGGAGATTGATGTCCCTCCTGATCAACAATATTTCACAAAATCATTAGGATTTTGACTTTGAGATTTTCAATTATTTTGACATGATACTTAACAAAATCTGTCAATAAATCAATTATTTGGGCTTGATCATCAGTTCTGATACTGTACTCAATTTCCTTCTATTAGTTTCATGTATTTTCATACTTAATTAATTCATAATCACACTTTAACTTTTATTTATGTTCTTATTTCTCTATCAAATAATGTTTGGAATCATGTACCACTACATTGAATTTCATCACTTATCCATTCAAACAAAAATTTATTCATGTGAATATTCTAGAGAATCCTTGATGTATAATTATTCCATAACTTTAGTTCTTTCATCATCTTTTTCCACCAATTCATTATCTATTTCTTCCGAGATGACCTCCTCGTTTAGTTCCAAAAAATCTACAATATAATAATGTTTATTATCTTATTATATATAATTTTATTGTTAAAAAAATTTCATATGTTTAGATAATTTTTTCTATGAATAGATCATTCCTTCCACACCCATAAATAGTTTCCTTCGGGGTTTTTTATCATTATATTCATCTGAAATTTTATTTTGAAACCTCGAAGCACAATTCCCCACTATTCCACAATGAAAATAGGCAAGTGAAGGAGTGCCTTCAAATTTTTTTCCCCTTTTAATGTTTGAGTAAAAGATAAATGTTTCCCCATCAACTTTCTTATCATTAATATCAAATTCTAAGGTTAGTTTGTTCTTCTCCTTGAATTACACATCATAATAATTATTCTTTATCAAGGACACATTATCATTTTTCTCATCTTATAATAGTTGAGAATATTGTAAATAATATCCAACACCACCCCTTTGGGGTCCTTGTCATCAATAACATATAACTTTTCATTGAAACATGATGGTAATATTATTAGCATCAATGTTGTACTTATTAAATAATCATGTAATTCATTGAGCTTTTTCATTCCATATATATAAATAAGCACCTTATCAATGAATTTTTCAAATAACTCAATTGGATTCATTATTAAATCCTCATACTTGTTCTATAATTTCATAAATTTATCTTCCCAAACCATGGAATCAGCATCATACATGTTGAGGGGTTTTCACACATTTTATAGGAGTATTTAAATGACTCCATATTCATCTATTTTATATTGTATAATGATCCTCCCATTTCAATGATTCTATTTTCATTGGTATAAATCCATCTTCAATATTTTGTAAAAATTATTTACACTTCATGATTTCTAAAATCTCATGCATGTAACCCATAAAGATGTCTACATCCAAAGATAAAAAATAATTTTTTATTTTATTCTTCCATATTTGTAAATTACTATCATCAAATATTATAATTGTGTTGTGGTTGATTGAAATTTATTTCTCTTCAAAGAGAAAAAATGTCATAAATAATCTGTAGATTTGATAACACTTTTACATCACAACGAAGATAAATACCCTGAGAGGGGGTAAATAAAAGTTTATAAATTTAATTAAACAACCATATCCAATGATCTATTTTCACAATTACTAATAAGAATCTATCCTTCACAATTGGAATAATTTTTTAAAGTAAATGTAATATGGACATAAATAATTTTACCTAGTTAATCCAAACTAGGCTATTTTATGGAGCATGAAATGTTGCTGTGATGATTCACCTAAAACACTAATAATACAACTATGTTACAATTTTAGACATCCAAACTAGGACTTTATTTTTATTACCATCACAATAAAACTAATAACGCAATAGTATCACTACAAGAAGGATCTAACAACTACTCTTATTATATTTTTTTCATTATAGGAATAATATATGGAAATTACACCAAGGATTCTATATAAATATTCTCTAGTTTCATAAATGTGATAAACTCCATGATATTATCTTAATATATTCTCATGTATATCTCTTTTATTTTCTCTTTTATATTTCTAACAATTGTCCTAGAATACTTCGTTTTCACTTTTTTTCCCTCCAACACATATATTATAAATCCACTGCTTATTCATTAAGGTTTTTTATGTGATCCGCAATCTTATTTTTATTTTCAATAAATATATATTATTTGTTTTTGGAATCATTTTATCCTATAAATTTATTTATTGAGAACTATGGTTATAAATTTTTTAAATTCCCTTAAAAGGGTTATGGACTCTTTTTTGATGTTCAACATTTCTCCTTATTATAAATTTTTTCCATTTCTAGAATTGACTAGTTCATTGTGTTACTCCTTCTCTATATGTTATTGTCATTCCACTTTAAAACCTCAAATTAGAACCACTTAATTTGTAGAAACTACCATGTAAAACCACATAAATGTTACAATATGGTAACCTGAATAACAAAAATATTATCTCCTATAAATCGGGTCACTATGGCATGATCGAACACCATATAGTAGACACCTTAAAATGATAGGACAACAAAAATCATCCAAAATTTAGTCCTTTCATGGACATACCTCCCACATAATAACTCATTTATTTACAATTTTTAAAATTTTAATAATTTTTCATATAATTCAATCCTCATAAAAAGACTCTTTCATATTAGAGGAATTTTCCATATTTTCATATGTATTCCCCTCACAACAAGAAATATTATCCCATGGTGTAACCTAATTATTTGGATTAAAATAACTCCAATACTAATTCAACTGAGGTCCTATAATAATTTTATTATACCCCATGATTCCAATGATTGGTGTTGGATCCTCTACCATGGAGGGGTAAAAATGATAAAAAAAATTTCATGTAATGTCACATTTTCATATCCTTACATAATTTTTTAAAACTACATGCATGTTTTAGATGGAACATTCATAGTATTTTAATGCCCTTAAATATGAAAATAACTATATCCTTTTTCATTTTTCAACAAAAATTCATCCTAACATGACCATTGTTGTCAGGGTGTGACTTGGGACCTTTATAAAAAACATATTCAATATTCCTCCAAAACACTTTTATCATTTCTCTATGACTTTTTTTGGATAATTTGGATATATTCCAACATCCATGTAATGGAAAATAACACAAAATACTTCATTGATGTTTTTTCTAATTGTTTTACACTTTATGAGGATTAATTATGTGATAGGTTCTAGTTAGATCAATAGAGTTTGGTAAAAGATAGGAATATTATTATAGATCTCCAGTTTATGTGTGTGGCCTTTACATTATGAAGTATATTTATTTTTTGTATTATTCTATTGTAATTTTTATCATTATTAATCTTTTTGGAAAATATTTACAATTTATTTTGATCTCATATTATATTTTGGGATGGCCTCATATAGACTAATAGTATTTATGTATCATAGTGGTTTCTAAATGGATTGCTTGTGTTTCCCTGGATGAATGAGTGATGGTTTTACATTTTATAATTTTTTATTGACACAAGTGGTTTTGATTTTCTTTTCAAAAATGGTTTTCTTTTTAGAAGAGTTTGGTGTGGGAATTATATTAAGGGGCCTAGTTTGGGGAAAATGGAAATGGGTTCTCTTTCAAGATATTATATTTTTTTTAATATTTTAATTAAGATAAAAGATTATTTTGACTTGGTTTTAAAAAGTAAATCCAAGAGTTATTTTTTATAATTGTTTTTTTATTTTACCTCATATGGGTGACACCCTATTTTTAATGATTTTATACTTATATTTGTTTGTTTATTATGGTTAACCTTATTTTATCTCATGTTCTGTGATACAATAAGATCCATAGGAAAAACAATTACTCACATAAATGGTTTTTTAGACTATGATGATATTTTCAATGGGATTCATTGGGGAATAGGTCCATAAAACCTTGGAATAATTCATTATGTGTATGATTCTATTATTGTAACTAATTGATAGGTGAGTTTTTCAGAATTTTAAGTTGGGAAATACTTGACATTTTTATGAAGATGGGTGGTCATACTATGTTCTTTATATGGGTTCCTTATGATTTGACCTCAAAAGTTGAAGTTTGTGTTACTCCCAAGGTTCCCTATTTGGCTAGATTAAAATAGCTCCATGGGTTTTTATTCATGTGTTTTAATAATCATTATTCAATATGTAATTTATAATTGATATAATTTAATATACATTCTATATGTGTTCATTCTGGATGACAATACCTTATACTATGTATGATATAATGTGATTTGGAACGTAGCCTAATTGGCAATGTGGCTTTTGTGCTTGATCTATTGATAAAATGTCAATACATATAGATAGTGATAACTACGAATACCGTAAAAAGAAATTTAATGTATGAGTATCATATGTACTTTTGTTTCATTGAAATGTATTATATTGACTTTAAAAATTAAGATACAACTTATTCTTGACATGATCTCTCCCATATGAATTTAGATGCATAGAAATGGAAAAAAAGGAACTATAAGAGTTTCTGATCAAACATAGTGAGGTGATAGAAGGATATATGTGATATATCGAAATAAAATCTTCCCAACTAACCATGTGAGGTCAGGTCGTGGATATAAGACATATTATTTAACATTGATATTTATTTTTTTGTTTCATCTATGTGATTGGGCTATATCTGAGGAGTTGTATAGTTATGTAGAGATATATATTGTTATTGATAACTTTTGATATATGTGATCAATATAGTGATGATCTAGGGGTAGGCTGGTAAAAGTTAAATAAATTATTGGCATGATGAGCTAATAAGGGTGTGAAAGAAGGGTTATGTTATTTCATGAGGTTGAGACCTATTCCTTTTCATACAATTGTTTTATTATGTGAATACTATTTATTGTTATTTGAATCTTTGGACCCTCTTTCCCTGATTTTTATTGTTGTTTATTGTTTCACATGTGATTTATTATTTGTCCCACTATTATTACATATGTTTTATATTCGTTGATTTACCATTATATCCAATAATATTTTGGGTTTTTATTTATTGATGGATACTTGGATGGCTGATGGGCTAGGTGGGACATTGAAGAGAGAGACTGGTGGATTGGGAGAGACCTCATAATGGTTATAACTCTTATCAAGAGTTAAATTTAGTATACATTATTAATTAATTTTAGGTATACAAATCATTATACGCATGAAGGTGATACATGGCATGATTTTGGAATTATCATTTTGTGTTATCATAGTTTATGTGTATTCTAGATGCATATGTGTAGGTTTATATAGTTATTGAATGTGATGTTATCTTTCTAGGTGGATGAGTTACATTGGGTATTTAATTTCACATTGTCCCATAAGTTTCATGTATATAGACTTGCACAAAAAAATAAACTATCATATAAGGGTAAGTATGAAATCCTAAAGGGTCATTGGACTCATCCCAACCTATATACAAAACATATGTTTTTATGTACATGGGTAGACCATCATATTTCATTTCATTTATCGGTGTTTGATTAAATCTTGTGGTTATGTTTGAGAGTAATAGGTAATTGGAGGTTGAATATAATTTATATGAATTGGGATAGAGGCCACTATATTTATATTTAATTTTAATTGTTGTGATATCATCCTACATGCTTATTTTATTTTTTTACCTACACTACCCTTTTTTCCCTTTATTATATTATTCACAACTTTTAGTAAATCATCTTCTACTATTAATTCTCATTTAAATGTTAACAAATCATGTGGTTATTTTACTATTAATATATACTGGGATTCATAGGCCATTTGGCTCTATGTTTATTTTTTCTAGGTTTTGGGTACAAATTTTATACACATAGATCACGAAACATTATTTGTAGAATCATTAATGATTTGTGGAAATTTATTTAGTGGGAATATAATCCCCAGTACTATATCAACTCTTGATAGTATTCAATAGCCCCTAGTTCATGGGGAGATGCTCCTGATGCCATGTAGTAACTCCCACTTTAGTGTGAATTGGGCGACTTGAGATGGTACATTACATTTATAGTGGGAGAGTGTGTTTTTTAAAGTCTCATTTCAAGTGGTAAATCATAGATCTGTAAAGAATGATAAATTTCTCCATTAGTATTTTATAACATTTGAAATAGAGTAATATCTCAGGAAAATGTTATACCATCCATTATTACCATAAATATTGATATATATATACACATGTTGTATTTCATGTATTTCATTTAATGAAATATTTTTATAATATATATCTTGTGACTAAATGATATGATCTAGATTTGGAAATCAATTACACTATATTGAAGAAAATTGAGTGTATCATTGATCATTAAAATCAGTATTGTGAAAATTTATCCCTCGTGGATTTTTTCTATGATATCATGGAAAATATATCCTTGTGACTCAAAATCATAATTCATTGTTATGATGAAATATACTCACATGATTTCCAATAATGAACATTGATGATATTCTTTGGGTAGAATGTTTAATGGAGATGTGAATGGTGACACCCATGTATTCAATGGTTGGTATTAATTATATTATTGAAATTATTTTGGATGATTTTAGAGATTAGAAATATAAATTATATAAATAATGTGATAGTTATGGTTCTATGACTAGAACAAAATCAATCTTAGTGAAATATCTCAACCATTCAAAGGGGATATTTTATTCTACATTCATTTTCATGGTTGGTGCATCGATTCATTGAATATAAATCCATAATAAGTATTTTGTGTGTAGTTAATAAAAAATTTGTCTCTCATTTGTTACATGGTTTCCCAAAATGTGTATCCAAACCTTTCGATTTACTAGAAAATAAACATCTATAATTTTATTTATATCCCTTTTTGGGTTTTTACCATTTTCCCTCCAACATTCCACTTGAGTTGTCCAAGATATTCTCCAAGAAATATCATCTTATCATATATTTCCATTATTTACTTCACACTCTGTATCATGTGAATATACAATGTTAATATGGTATTTATCTTCCATTCCTTCTTCTTATTTTACCCTTTTCCCTATTCCTTTCATGATATTCCATGTTATTTTTTTCACTATCCATGGATTCCAACTATAGTTTTCTCCTCTATATAAATCATGAAATGTGCCATTTATTGGGATTGTGGGGACATTGATCAATCCAAATATCACTTTATTTTAAGAAGTGATTTAGCTTACAATTTATTTAAGAAGGGGTTTTAGTGTAGCTTAATATTATTTTATAAAACCTTTGTATCACTGTTTCTTTAAGTGTTTCCATGGGTAATTAGAATCATTAGAAGTATAATTTTGGTACATTCAAGATATCAATAATTTTTTTATATTTTAATCAATAGAATATTGTTTTTTTATTGTGTTTAAAATCATATTAATTCAAAATGAATATTAATTCCCATAAGGTGTTTGATAAAGTGTTTCTATAAAACGTTTTAGTTTAAATGAATTTACAAAAAAATAACCAATGATTATTTTTATATAAATGTTGTTTTATGATTATTTCCTATTTTATATCCTTAAAGGTTGTGATTTTTATAGGATTATTGTTTTTGATTATTGATCACCTATTTAAAATATGCCCCAAGTTGTGTTTTGTTATAAATATCAAAATTTTCATGTCATTTTAATTTTTAAGGTGTTGATAAAGGAAGATATGGTGTTGTGGGTTCTTTGGTTTAGGTATTAATTATTTTTTGGATATTATTAAATAATTTATTTGATTCGGATATAATTGTTTACATGAGATCCTTGAGGGATATGTATGGAATCAAGGATGAGTGTTAACTTCATTCATATTTTTCTCAAGACATAGGTCCTTAGTTATAAATTATCTATAGATATGGGTTTCATATCATTACTAAATATGTGGAATCTATGTTTTGATACATTTGGGATTAAATTTTAACCTTCTAGTTGATCTACACAAGAGATCATGGATATCTACAATAGAAATTATATTTCAATTCAATGTTATATTTATTTTAGTTTTTAAATTTCTTTATGTATTTATTTTCAATGTGCCAAGAGATATATGTTTGTTATGGGATATTATTTTGATATTAATTTATATGAATTTTTTTATAATTTTTTTTAATAAAAAATAAATGAATATATTTTGACTTTTTTTAATAATTATACCTAAATTTATAGAGTCTAATTATAGTTAAAATTATCATTTGAAGTATAATATTAGGAAAATAATTTGATTAATTCTTGGTAGTATCATATTGGGTATTATCTCACACCCTATATACGCATGTTTTTGTGCATGTAGACTTTTTTAAGGATGATACAATTAATGTGAAGGGTGTTACATTCTTTGGTTGTATACCTTGGACACTTTATTAATGTTTTAATAGAATTATTATTAGGTAGTGACGATGGGTTATATGGAGGTGTTTTGTTTTAAAAAAATTAGAATTTTGGTTTATCTTTGGATGTATACGTTTTGGTCTCATTGTTATATCGTCATTCTGATCTATCTTGTCTTATATATTTCATGAATTAACTTATATATTTTTCTTATGGAGGCATGTTTGGAAGTCCATTTTTGTTTTTTATTATTTTTCTCTATTTGGATGAATTTTTTTGTGAGGTATTTATGTTTTTATCACTATAATTCAATTTGTTGATACTTTATATCAATATTATTTTTTGGTTTATTATATTTTGATGGTGAAATGTTACAAATAAGTATGTTTCCAATACCATTATCACTTCTTTTCATCCCATGGATATCAAGAATCATCATTGTATTATATTAAGGGTTGAGTTGTGGGATGTAATATTGATGAGAGAGATAATTACTGACATCCATTATCAATAATGTTGTCTGTAATAATAATATATAAGATTGTTTCCTTAGGTTGTCTCTCTAGGAGGTTTTTATAATTATTTTTCTACCTCCCTCGTTGTTTTATTATTATACGTATATGTTCTAACTAAATTGGGTATTTTTATGTTTTTCAAGAAAAATTTATGTAAAAAAAATTAATTAAATAAAAAGATATAATTTTTTTGAAAATATGAACAATTTTGATTAAAAATTTTTGTAAAAATATTTTAGAAACATAGCAACATTAGACAAGTGTTGATCCATTAGACACTCACTTCTTCCTTGATTATATTAATTATCTATTTGTTTTTATAAACCCACACCAAGAGATATATATCTTAACAAGTAAATATTCCTTGATACCAAACCAATTCATCGATATAAAGGTTGAACCTCTTATAATGGTGATTCAAATACTCAAAGAAATCCATGTAATATCTTGGCTTTTCCTATTATATAAGGATATTTTTTTGTTTAAATGGTTAATTATGGACTAATATGAATACCCTTTGAGGTAATGGGGGTTTCAAGGGCGTCTATGGGTTTTTATGAACCAAACCCCGAATGATGGTGAAAAATAGCTGGACCACAAGGATAGGAGTTACTATACACCAAAGCCACATGGTTTTGGTGAGATCATGCGGTGTAGGACATATGGCTTCAGGAGCCCGCATAGTTTTAGTAAACTGTTTGGATAATGCCTGACATATATATGGTAGTATCAATAATTATTGATAGTAGATTGATATATAGTTTCTACATGGTTTAGAAAATCAAGAACACTAACCATGCGAGGTATCCCTCCATACAATAAAGGTCGCATGATTAGTTCTTGGTTTGGAAAACCAGGAATCCAAAGCGTGATATTGTGTCTTTTGAGGGAAAATTACATTTTCTCCCTTAAAAACTAATAATACCTAATTTATTTATTTCTCATTTTCATATATAGAACTTATTTGACAGATCCCCTTTGAGCCAATTTGGTTTCTTTTAATCTCATTTATCCATATGAACACATAATCGAGTGTCATCGGTCTTGTTGGATTTACACTAGTGACTACGCTATTCCTTTGGTGTCATTATTATTTTTTCATAGAATTAGATACGATATTTAGGTGCAAGATAATATGCCTTATTTCTAGACTTTTTATCATTTATTCATTTTTCTTCTGATCGGAGCTGAATCAGAAGGTGACCCTTGATAATCACTCTACAATAGACCTATGGTAGGTAGTCTATACAATTCCCTTGGTGTTTGGTGATTCATATGCCATGTTGTAATTGTACTGTATGACAGACTTTCTGAAGGTGTACAGATAATTAATTGAATAATTTAATTGAATGTGTTGTGAAATTAAAGGGATTAAAAATAGGTCCATGAGGGTAGTTGGAGGTTATTTCACAAACCATGGGCACCCATGGGGAGTTCCTTGTGATTTCATTTGTCTTTTCCTATTTTTTCACCACCCAATGAGTTTTTGGTTGATCTATCCTAGTAATAAGTATCACTGTTATACATGATTTTAATTTAATTGATTTTTTAGGAAACGGTCTTCCTCTTTTTCCATCTTATACATGATATTATTTATTTAACTAGTAAAATATGAATTGTTATATGAGTGTGTAAAACTACTGAATGTATTTGAATGGGAATTTCAATATGATTTGGAAGGAATCATTGAATGTGATTTACTTAAATTATAATTGAATTTAATGATGTATGTTTCCATAGGATTCCATGGGTGTGCTAAACTACATGGCATGATAGCAATAGTGGACTCCTTGGATGAGATAGATACTTGGGTCTTAATACTGTGGGATATTGTGGGCTTTGATACCCTTTGGATTCATATTTCTTAGGTTTATTATAAACATGTTCTATTGACTTTCTCCTTAGAACTGGATTCATTTCTAGTCGAGATTCCATCGTGATGCTCTAAGAACTCAATGATAATGGTTTGGTCCAATATACATTCGATCCGGCCCCATGCGTTTTGAAACATCTATTATATGGATTGAAGATGAAATTGTAAAATTCATGATTACATGTCATGGATGTTTTTGAAATGATATACAAGTTATATATCATATCCATTGTTTTTATGAGATACTGGATATGCATCTTGGCCATGGTGTTTTTTTCAGTTGTCCTTTAATGATTCCTTGTGGGAAAATTGTGGCCCTGGTTTTGCAGGATACCTTGCATGGATTAATAGAATCACATTAAAATAAGTTATTTTTTAATGTTCGCATTACTTGTGTTAATGTAACTTTGATTATATACTGTTAACACTAGTTATCTTGTATTTTGCATCCGGTATTGATATAAACATCAGTGGTGGTGGTCTATTTAGATTTTATCCCACACCCTATCTCAATAAGTTTTTGGGTACCTATGAAAATGTTATAGATATAGTTTGGGATCTAGTAATGTGTCAATAGTTTGATTCAACATTTTTATCAATGCATAGGAGCATGGGAGAATAAGATAGAGTTGAGTTTCATGATGTAATCATTAGATATTTATTTTTAGCCTTTTTGTTATTTTGATATAAGTATTGTACTGATGCATGTATACCTATATTGAATTTATTATAGAAACATGAAATTAAATACCAATTTGTTATATGAGATTTATTTTTCATTTTTGTATATATCTTTATATGGGTGCTATCTCCTGTTCAGTTATTGTTGTGCTTCTGCTAAGGCGGGTTACTAGTATAGTGGTCTTAGTGTATATTCCTACTACTTATTCATTGTTTTATTTATTTGTCTATTGATATGTTTGAGTATTAACCTTTTTTCCACTATGGTAATAGGGAATTGTCTTCTGATAGACTCACCCTAGTATCTCGCAACTATTTGGCAGCCTTTGGAGTTTCGGTAGATGCACATAAGGCCATAGGGCCATCCAGGCTCGGAGCACCAGTATGAAGAATTTGGGATCAGAACATTACAAAGTGGTATCATAGATTTAATTTCATGGATTTACTATTTTGAGACAATATATTAGATTTAGGAAGGAATATGCAGTTCTAATGAGTTTTTCTAGGGAGTAGCTAACCCATGTATAGGAAAAATCCAAATTTCCTCAAATGGAAATTATTGTTTTTTTGGATATAACTATTAGAGTTGATTTGATTCCACCATTGGGTAATGCACTTGTTTTTAAATGTTTATTATTATTCTATATTTTTATATTACCCATTTTTATGATGGTTTCATCTCATGCATCATTTTAGGCACCTTCTAGAATTCAAATTTGATGCATCATGTCATTCCATGTTGGTTACATTTCTTGATTGCATGACTTTTTGATATGTTACTTGGTGAAAAAAAATCTATATATTTTTTGTAGGAGATTAGGAAACATGGTTGTTACATAGAGTTACAATCATTACATAAAGAAATATTTTCTTATTAGGAAACAGTATATACATTAAATAATCAATTGTGGAACGTTTATTCATGGACCATCTATTTCATGGACTGGAATGTGGACAATATATTTTGGTTCATGAGGAGTATGGTATCTTTTGGATCATAATTTTTGAACCATTTACATCAACATATTAAAATTAAATTTGGAATAAATGTGAAATAAAATAGTAAATTGAAATGACGAAATGGAGATATTAATACAGACAATATTTTTGAGTGGGTAGTAGGTAGTCTCTCTTGTGATTATTGTGACTATTTATTTTCCCAATCTTGTATTTAGGATAATACTCTGTGGTATGATATTTTATAGGAATTATTGGATCAATCTTATGCTTCTAGCTGTGAATTTTATGATTTTGATCATTTTTTAGTTGTGTGATTGTAATTGTAGAGACATGCCACCATGAAGACCTCCACTAATACACTAGATGGGTGGAAAAGAACATGGTCGAGAGGTTGTGGGCCATGGTCTATCAGTGGATCATTATATTTTGCTAGATGAGGAACAAACTATTATTCCAGATAATGGTTCTAAGAAACACTTCTATGTGAGATATTTTTGATTTATAAATACTTTTCTGAAAACACCATATCATGACTCGTCTATGGCTGAGCTAGATTGTGTGTTCCAGTAGCAGCATCAACCCACATTTTATTGTGATGGAGGTCCACAGGATTAACATTTGTGGATTCAGACTAATATGAAATTTTTTTTCTATCTGGAGACACTTTCTGAGATGAGAGTGACGCTGGAAACATACATGCATTGGGGAGCAGAAATGTTCTCTTAGGATGTTTTGAACATTAATGATGCACTCTTTGACATGGTTTGGTGATATTTTCAAACCTTATTATAAAGAGCACAATTTTATAATTGATGAATGTAATTTTTTCTTTGTTTTTATAATATAATTAAATAAATATATATAGAATACATGTATATGGATATAAATATTATTGAAGTGATGATGCGTGGAGAATTGTTAGGGAGTCACATAATGTCCTTGGATTTCACTCTTGATAAATTATATATATTAGTTGTGATGATCATTATACTGATCATAAAAGGAATTCAAGACAATTTTTGACAGAGAAGGAACATTGTCTATAGCAAGTGGAATACCAGGAAAATTTTAATTTACATGAAGTGAAGAAGATTATTTAAATAAGATGAATGTGAAAATATATGTATAAATAATGGATGAAGATGAAGAAAATATAACAATTACTGAACTAATCATAAAGGTCAAGGACTTGTGTCAATAGTGACATATTTTTTAAAAATTAATGTTAATTTATTTTCATGAAAATATTCATATTCATGTGGATTTCATTTAGGGAAAAGTAATATCCCCATATTGGGCACAAGGTATTGATAATGGGTTTTCATGTCAAATGCGTTTTTAAAAATTTTGTTTCTATTTGGGATCATCCAAAGATCATTGGAATTATTGAAATCAGCTATGTATAGATTTTTTTAAACTGTATGAAATTTTTTTGAAGTTGAGTTTTCAACTGAGGTTTTCATGTAAATGAGGGTTCATGGATTACATATAAAAATGAAATAGTTTTCTAAATATCAATAATGTGACTCCACATCATGCTATTTCAAATATATCCAATGTTATAGTCATATGATGTGAAAATAAACTATTTATCATACTTTTTACGGTGAATTCATGGGAAAAGAAAATAAGGTTGAGGGAACACAATTGAGATTCACATGCATGATACAATAAACATTACTAAAGTTAATCTAAAATCTTCTATTAGATATATATGATATAAAATATTATTGTGATGTTAATATAAAATGTTTAGAATACTTTTTGATGAACATTTAGTGGGAAATAAATGATGGTTGATAGAATAAAATTGAGATGCGCATGCACAGTATTATAAACATCAATACAGTGATTCTATAGTATGATATTTGACATAGATTCTATGATATATTCTAGAGATGTGAATTTGAAAAATTTAGAATACTATACGTCTAATATTTATTTGAGAAGCTTACTATATGGGAATTGGTTATATAAAATTCTATGGTGCTGCGCGAATAAAGAATTCTTTTCAAATGATGTGCTTCTTGAATTGTAATACTTTGAGAACTTCCAGGATGTACATAGTGATGGTCCGTTATGGGTCTCATGTAGTTCATTGATTAATATTTATTTTTTTTGTTGTCCTTTGGGGGAAACCATGTTAATAGTGGATATGTGGATATAAACCAATGTAAAATATTTTTCATGAACGCATAATCATCATGCACTCAATGGATTGATAACCTCTATTTATTGGCTATAAGTAAAAGGCCAACTCTCTATATAAAAGTGATCAATAATTTTACAGAAGTTTACATTTTTTTAGAATATCTTATTATACAATATTTGGATTTAACAAAGTAATTTGATCATTTAGAGTATGATAAAATGGTTTCTGAGGTTCAATACTAAGAGTTACACATTGCTACGGGTATTTATTCTCTAGTGGTCAACTGCTATGTTATTTTCATTGCATGAGAAGTGAAATGGGAACGTCAAAAATAATTAAATCATATTCAAGAAACAATTTTATAATAATTAATAAACTGAACAAATAGTATGTGAATTTTTCTATATGCTATTCTATGATCATTTCATGATCATATGACCAATTTAATAAACAATATGAAGAATATACTATGAATATAAAAGTGAAGTGTTATATAATGAAAGAACCAGTTTTGTATGAATCTATAAATTCATCCAATATTACATGACTTATTATTTATGCTATGCTATGATCATTTCATGATCATATGGACAATTTGGAAAACTATTGGAAGAATGTACAGTGTCTAGAGAAGTGAAGAGTTATATAATGAAAGAATCAGTTTCATAAGAATAAATGAACTAGGACGATGATAGGTTACATTCCATATATGCTATTCTATGATCATTTTATGATCATTGGAACAGTTTATTATACTTTTTGTACAATATAATGATAATAACAAATTGATGTGAAATATGATCAGAGAATCCATGTGCTATGAATCAAATAAGTGAACAAATAGTATTCTACATATCATACATGTTATGATATGATAATTTCATGATCACTAGAACAATTTAACCTTATATATGATTAATATATAAGGAATTGAAAATAGATGTACAATATGATCTGATCATTAATATGTTAATAATCAAATAAGTGTACCAATAATAAACCACATATCATACATTCTAGGTTATGATCATTTCATGTGTATGGGGTTAATTTAGTTTACTGTTTTAATTTTATGAAGTGGATAAGAAAATGGTAAGTCCATGAAATACACACTATTTCATGATTTATTTTAGTGTAGATTCAAAGGACATATAATTCGGAGTTTTTCATGTATCTGTCTTTCATAATATAATATTGAAAGAATTTTGTGCATCACATGGACATATTATTTGAGTTTGAGAATTAAATATAACAAGGAATAATAATTGATCGATTTCAAATATACGAAATAGTTGATTGTCACTGGAAATCATATTTTGAAGAGATTGAATCCAGAATATACTTATAGGAGAAGGCATCCTGGTCTGATAATTCTATAATATGAGATGATCTAGATAATTGACGATGTGGTGTGAATGGGTTTCAAGAAGACAAATATTGTTTCAATAACCTATTGAAGATCTTGAATTTATATATGAGTATAATTGATCCAGTACACTCATGGAGGAAGTTCTATTTTAGCTGTTCCATGAGAAACTAGAATAAAATGGATATATTTCTATTTTTGGATCAAGAAAATTTATAAGAAGGGTCTTTGAACTACGGTGTCTACCCTTTTTCTGAAGATTCTTCAGACCAGGGCGTCTACCCAGTCAAGAATAAATAGATTATAACATTTTTGGGGTGTATATTTGTGATCAATTAGAGATTTGACTATTAGAGTGTATAACGAGTTATTACCTTATTCATTCCAATCACCTTCTTAAATATTTCATAATCCATGTTGGGGGTACTATCCAACATGGAATAGAGTATGTATTTTTATCGAACCTTGTACATATTGTGTTCAATAATACCATTGATTATTTCTACATATGTAGTGATATTGTTAGATATAAATATGTGGATTGAGAACCTTTACACGTTCACAATGTTAAATTCAAAATAAAAGAAACTAAACTGTAAACCACTGATGCACCCCCACCCCCACCCCGTCATTAGTGTTCAATTTGTCTTAGGCCACTACAGTTGATATCATATCCCATGTCCAACTAAATGTTCAAAAGTTTTCCTAGATTATTATTAAAATCCACTATGAAGTCAGTATTTCAGTAAGTGTTTGAGTTACATCGAATGGAGAGATAATAATTTTATCCTAATGATAAAAATATTTGGAGTTATTAGAAAACACAGAATAATAAGATGAGAGGAGTGGAAATGAAAATAATGAAGAATCCAAATTATAATAGAGAAATACCAATTAATAATGGTAATCATATTTTTACAAGTAGTAATTATTATTAAAATTAGGATTCATCAAATTAACTTCTTTGGGGATAGTGAATCCTAATGTGATCTTCGTTTTTAATTGATATAAAATCTAAAGAATGTTCCTAAAGAAGTGGTTAAGTGTATTTTTTGAAACTATTATGGGACTCCTTTTCTATGAATAAAAAATATTTGTTTATGTTGAATAATTAGATGATGCACTATGTAAGACATTAATAAAGTTGATCACACTCACAGACCTAGTGCAAGTAAAGGAAAAATCCAGATTCATATTGAATAAAAATATAAAAGGCATGACTGTATGAATTTTTTATTTGATGTTATTTATAGAGAATACATTCATGGTCTTGACAAACTGAACTGAGTTTATTTGGATATAAAAAATTCTCAATTGGATATAAAATCCAACAGAATCTAGGATCTTGAATCATTATTGCAACAGAAGATTGTATAACATCAAGTGGGTGTTGAGAATATGAGGAACGACTGTGACGATAAAGAGTAATTTTCTAATGATAAAAAGAATTACCTCAGAATGAGATATCATGAATTGTAAATTAAATTGGATAATTTAGGAAAGACTTATCTTGAGACATCACAATCAAAGAATTATGTATCTACTTCAACACATTTATATTTCACGTATTATACTATTAAATAATTTTCTTCCCATTGTAATAAGGTCATTAAATCATCTATTTATCTTTCTAAATAATAATTAATGAAGGGGGTACCATCTATATCACTACGTAATAATTTCATTTAATTTGTTTCAATAAAAAGTGTAGGTTTAAATAAATACACTTTAGAAATTTGTATGATGAGAAATGGAGAAGAAATTATCACCATGTAAATGTTGGATATAAGAAGATGTATAATTGCTTCGTCCCCACATGAATCCTTTCTGGTGGGGAAGAATATCCAAAAACATTATGATAGGAATGTTGGATAGAAATCATAAAAAAAATAAGATCACGTTTGAGGTTAATTGATGGTTATTCAATATATTCCGATATTTTTTGTGGATTATTTATATAACACTTTAACTTATAAGGAACAAAATAATCATATTAAAAGAGGAATAGTTCAAGATATGATGGAACAACATTTATATAATAAGAAAAATATTCTCGTTCAAATAGATTTGAAATTATTGGTTATGTCTATTATGTTTTCAATAAAAGTTGTGTGAAATATGATACATGTACATATCAAAATGTATTAAAAAACTATGGACCACATGATAAATAAATGATAACCTTGTTTAGAAATCTATAAAATGATTAAAATTAGATTAATCCAAAAAAAATCATGATATGAAATACATGGACTCAATACATAAGGAAGATAAAAAAACCAGGTCCATGGAGATGAAAATGAGTTCTAAATATCAGAATAGATATATTAATAAAGTCCCTCATATGAATCCATATGAAAACTCCAAATAAGAAATAACTATTCAAAAAGATATTCTTATGATTTTTTATGTTTATTTGTGGAATGGTAGAATGTTATTAGCACAAAAAAATATCATGCTAAATATAAAATGAATATTCCACTTGATTAAAGATATGATCATGGAAGGTTTTCATAAATAGAAAAATAATGAGTTGATAAATTTCATTGTGTGAGGTGTAATAAATTTGGACATAATTCAAGAGGATTCTTCACCATATTTATATCACCATAAATTTTTTTGAATATAATTAAGATTTCTTTAGAAGATGTATAATACATAAAGGATAAAAAAATGAAGAACCATCTCACACAATGAAATGATAGGTGTGATATGATCCACATCACCAAAGGATAAATTAGATTCGAAAATTAGATGTGGATGCATAAATTCTGGAGAATGTTGAGAAACTTGGTTGAGAAAACTATATCACTTTGCATTTGACATTAAGGAACAAGTTAACCCTCTTTATTCCATTTTACATTTTTTGTGAACTAAAAAAATTAATTGAAGGAGATGTTTGAGGCTATCACATCTGGGCAACATGATGATATTGTACTTCATAGAGTTTACTAACTTCTATTAAATGGAAAAAAAGTGTGTATCCATTGAGGGGAGCATTGAAGAGATGAAACTATCATATATTCATTTTATTGTGAATGTGGTACATATAAAAATCTTTTTAAAGTTTTACGTTGTCGTATTACAATCACAAATTTATCGATTTTTTTAATTATATTAATAATATCAATTAATGGGGACATCTCGATTGATGTTAATATAAGAAAAATAGGGGTTTATATACTTTTAACTTGGATTATTTGATGGGTTTATTAATGTATGTAAAGGATATTGTATTTCATTGATGAATTTGAGTAGTTTTTGAAACCTATAATAAGATTTGAAGAATTATGAACCTGATTTCACATGTATGGTATTTATGTAATGATTGTAAAATTGCATCTCTCTTGTTTTCTACACAAGTTTAGCCAATGTAGACTTAGAGTTGGTTAACTAACGTCTATTTTATAATAGAATAATATGAGATATTTCATCTATTTTATGTGATCAAGAAATTTTCATATATTGGATATGATCATGTTTTTTAGAAAATGGTGAGATAAGAAGATCCACCACTTACCATTTGTGTTTATTTTCGATAAGGGGGATAAATATACATACTTTTTTAAGTGTTTTAGAATTGAAAAAAATCAAAGGGGGGTCGAATAAAAAAATATCATGATTGATGAATGATATTTTTATTTTCTGTTTGTATATCATAATGTCAATATATGTTGAAGAATTATATTTGTATCTGTAGATTCTTGAAGTTGTAATGTCTAGAGAATTGTTATGGACTCACATGATGGAATTTAATGGCATGCATTAGATATTATCCATATTTATGGTTATTATAATTTTGATGGTATTAAAAGGAATTCAAAAAAAAAAGAGTTTATGGTGAAAGAACATTATCTATGTCAAGTGAAATATAGTGAATTTTTTTATTTTCATGATGGTACGTAAAAGAATTAATGAATATGGATATGAAAAATATATGTATATAAATGTCATGAAGAAGAATGAAATTTGACTATTATTTAACTGATCTAAAATCGAAAGGACCTATTTCACTAGTGAGACATTGTTTGCTATATAGAAGATTATTAATGTCCCTGAAACTATTCATTTTCATAAAGATTTGATTAGAATTCCATGTTATATATTTATAATTGGAATGAGTTATTGATGTTTATTTTTCGTGTAAATATATTTTTTAAAATGTCTAGTTCATTGAGGTATCATTCAAATCTCATTGGAATTATAGAAATCAGATAATTATGGATTTTTTTAAATTGTAAGAAAATTTTGCGAAGTTGAGTTTGCGAATGAGGCTTCCATAAAAATGAGGGTTAATGGATTTCATATAAAATTAAAATAGTTCAATGAACATCAATAAAATGATACCATAGTATTCTATTTGACATAGATTCCATGTTTTATTCATGTGAGTGATTATAAAAAATATAGCATACTATTTACGTACATTCAATGGAAAATAAAATCAGGTTAATAGAACAAAATTCAGATTCCCATGCATAGTACGCTAATCATCAATATTGTGATGTTATAGTTTTGTATTCTACATATTATCTATTCAATATTCATGCGATATGAATCTATGAATTTTAATATTGTATATGAGGTACATTTATTGGATGATAAAATCAGATTGATAGAAAATAATTTATATGCACATGCACAATATGCTAAATTTTAATAATGTGATTCCACAGTACGTTGTTTGACATATATGTTATTCTATATTAATGAGAGGAGGAATAGAAGAATTTAGCATACTATATGTGTAATCTATAGTTGAGAAGTGTACTATAAGGGAATTGCTTCACTAAAATGCTTTGGTGGTATGTGAATGAATGATTCCCCACAAATGACATGCTTCGTGGATAGTAAATCATTGTGAACTTCCATGTAGTATGTGGTGATGGTCCTTTGTGGGTTTCCATGCAGTTCAAAAATTATTATTTCTTAAAAAATGATGAGAGGATTTGTGGGTGAAGTATTTTTTAGATCACCATGTTGATGGAGGATATAATGATATGAACCTATTTAAACTTCATTCCATGATTAAGAAATCTTCATGTGCTAAATGGCCTGATAATCACTATTTGTTTCCTATAAATACAAGGATAAATATTTTTCTAATGATAATAGATAATTTGGGAGAAGTGTTTATATTGAGAAGAATTTATTATTATTTTCCATTTGGGTTCTGTAAACCAATTTTTTCATTTAGAGAAGGATAAAATGTAATGTGAGGTTCTATTCTAAGAGAGACACTATGATAAGTGTATTGCTTTTCTAAGTGGTGAAGTGCTATTCTATTTTCTATATAGGTTAAGTTTTATGAAAACGTCAGAAATATTTCAATGAATATACAGGAATCATTTACCTAAGAATCAATAATGTTAATGAATACTACTCAAATTTTCATATATGTTATTCTATGATCATTTCATGATCATAGGAACAATTTTGAAAACTATTTTAAGAGTATAATGTGAATAGAAAAGTGAAGTGTTATGTGATGCAAACATCTTCTCACTATGCATCAAAAAAAGTCATCCATAAGTCTATGACATATCATATATGATATGTTGTGACCATTTAATGATCATAATTACAATTTTAAAAGCTATTTGAAGAATGTATATTGAATAAAAAAGTGATGTGTTATGCGATGAACGAATCATATGGATAAGAATCAATGAAGTGGACAAGTTGTATGATACATATCATACATACTATTCTATGATCATTCCATGTTCATTGAAAAAATAAGCATATTTTATGAACATTATAATGTGAATATAAAAATGATGTGAAATATGATTCGAGAATTAGTACACTAAGAATCAAATAATTTGACCAACAGTGTACGGCATATCATACATGATATTCTATAACCATTTCATGATCAATGGAAAAATTTAGCATATTGATTTATCGGTATATAGTGAATAGAAAATTTATGTGCAGTATGTTCCATGCATCAGTAATCTAAGCATTAAAGAAGTAGACCAGTAGTATGCGACGTTTCATATGTGATATGTTATGATCATTTCATGTGTGTAGGGTCAGTTTTGAAAATTGATTGATGTCTACAAAATAGATAAAAAAATGGTATTTAAATGAAATACAGGTGGTTTTATGATGTATTTTAGTTGAGATTTATAAAAATAGATTAATTTATTTTTCAGTCTATATCTTTTATAAAATAATTTTGAGGAATTTTTTTCAGCAAATGCACACATTATTTGAGTTCAGGTCTTCATCATAAGAAGGAAAAATCTCTTCCCAATATGAAACCTATGAAATTTCTAATCATCAGTAATGATTAATATTTTAAGAGAATAAATCCTTAATATACATTAAATAGAAACAATTCAGGTCATAATAATCAATAATATAAGAATATCGGGATAATTCAAGATCTGTTGTGAATGGATTTCATGAATATCAAGCTTATTTCAACAAGTTGTTGATGATATTGAAGTACTGCAGGAGTATAACAGATCTAGTAAAATCATTGAGGAAGACCTATTTTAAGTCTTTTAGGAAAATAAAGAATAAAATAGTGTTCTTTCTATTTCTAGATCAATAACATTCATATAATGGAGCTTTAGACTGGGATGTCTAACCAGTTACTAACGAGGCTCAGTTAAGGGGTTTCTGACTAGTCTAAAATAAGTAATAGATAATATGTTTGTAGTTTCTACCCAACCAATGAATAATACTTGGTTGATGGGGTGTAGAATCAAGATAAATTGGAGTTCAACTACTAGGTTATTGTAGCAGGGTATGATGATAGTTATGGAATATTTAACAAACATTACAGAGCTATAGTGTTTTACCATATGTAACTTGATTACGAGTCATTAAAGGTAATATGCTTTAGGGATGGTCTCATGCTTGTTGTTCAATCTCAATTAAATATGTTCATATTAACCAGTATTTCTGAGATAGTGAATGAGAAACTGATTACATGGTAGAATCTGAGAGAGGATGGGGGCGCAGAGTAGATTAGTATAGTCTCTCAGCCTAGTGGTTCATCATCCAATGGAATGATGCAACGATTTGTGGATTCTTGTGATATGACCACCAACCAAACCACTAGTATTGGTGTTGATGTTTTCTATCATCATTGTGGAAGATGGGGACACTTGAATAATTATTGTGATCATGACCCAGTGGTGTGTTCATCTAGTGGCAGGATGATCCACGTGCAACATTTCCATAAGAACTTCTCGCCAGTAGTTAGTTTAAGAGGGTCAGCCTCAACTCCGGGTTCAAGAAAAATTTTCACATCTCCGCATTAGGTATGAAGCTATAGTAGTACAGTCTTTTTGGTTGAGCTGGTGGGGGTTGTGTTTGAGAAATTCAAGCACTAGTTATACCTAGATAGCACCACGGTATTTCTTTGAGTAGTGAGGTTAAATCATAGGTTTTAGGATTAACTGAATATATTTTTCACATCATACCCCCAGGGAGAATGGTGTTGGATTATCTAGAGTGATACGTACGATCATAGTAGCCACTACCCGTCTATTTTACTATTTTACATAGGTGCATCGCATAATTTCATATTTTTAATGAGGTGGAATTAATTAGGTGTTTCTTTTAGTACTCCATTGTAATTTTAGTGCTTAATACTCAAGTTGGGATTAAAAAAGAGGGTGTACATCAATTCAAGGAGTTCCCCATTAAGATTGGGGGGTTTCACAACGTCTAGGATCTTTTTTCCTTGAGATTACCATGTTTTATTGCATACTTGGTATGAAATGGATATTTTTTATTCAGTATCCATTGATTTTTATCACCATAGTGTGACATTCACATCACTAGAGGGTGTAGTTTTTATTTACAAGGTGAATGGTATGTCTAGTAAATCTGAGATGGATCAAATAATTGTGAAATGGGTGGGAGGATAGCCTAGATTGAAATCATTTATATGGATGATAGGGATCATGTTAGTTGGAATTGCCTCTAGCGGTTTATAATTTTAGGGATGCTTTATCAAAATACTTTACTGGTTCACCTCCTATAATAGCGGTTGTGTTATACATTGAGCTAGTTCTAGTATCATCACCGATATCCATTCCTCCTTAAATTATGTCCACTATAGACTTACATTATATTAAGAGTTAGCTAGAGGACATGGAAGAAAAGGGTTTTATTCGTCCACGTACTTCTCTATGGGGTTAAAAATTTCCTTTTGATAAAATGGTAGATAATACCATTAGACTATACGTGGATAACCAGAAATTAAACCGATAGATTTTGATGAACTATTATCCATTTCCATAGATATATTCCTTTTTTTATTATCATTGATGAGATCAGGAGTTCAAAATAATTTATTTGAGATCCTGATATCACCAAGTATATGTTCAACCTGATGACATACCTCATATAAATTTTTGAAGTAGGTATGGTCTGTTTGAGTATCCGGTTATTTCATTCATCCTCAGAAAAATTACATTGATTTTTAGGGAGCTAATGAACCTACTTATTCAAATTTATGAAGATTAATTTTTGGTTGTTTTAGTGGATGATATCTTGGTGTATTTTTACAATCGACATGACCATGGAAAATATCGTAAGATAATATTTGGATTCACCAAGACAGAATATGTTATATGCTAAGATCAAAAAGTTCCCCTTTAGGAAGGATAGGATTCGCAACCTATGTCATATTATCTCAGATACAATAGTATCAGTAGACCCATAGAAGGTGATATTTGTAGTTTATGGGAGAATCCCAATAATGTCATTGAACTACATAGTTTATTGGGGATAGTGGGATATTATAGTCATTTAATATGGTAATTCCCATTCCTAGAATCAGAACATATAGGCGTGAACAATAAGGGTGTGAACTTTGTATAGATAGATACCTATGAGATAGCCTTACAGGAACTGAAAGGGAGACTGACCTCAGCACCGGTCCAGATTCTTCTAGATCAGGGTAGACGCTACACAATGTATTTTGATTCATCTGTTATCAAGAAAGAAGTATTTCTGATATAGGGTGATAGAGTTAGGAAGTATGGGTCTCGGTATTTGAGGACATGTGATAAGAATTAAATGAATGATGATCGAGAGTTAGATGCATTTGGACAAGGATTTCATTGTTAGAGACACTCTTTACTAGGAGATCATGTTGTGGTGTAAACAGACCACAATAGCATTACGTAAATATTTTCGTACTGTGATATGAATTTGAGGTAGTGAAGGCTGCTGGAGTACCTATAGTCTTTTAACATTGAGAAAGACTACAGAACTAAAAATGTATTTTGGTAACCGATGCAATAAGAATAAGGACTCAGATATATGGGATATATTAGGCCAATAGAAAGTGGAATATTTTGGATTTTATCCCTGAGATGAAATTGGATGTTCAGGATATTCATGGTATAATTTTAATCGATCCTTATTTGTAAACTATACCCTCATGATAAAATAAAAATGAGATACTCTTGGATTTAAAGGTCCTAGTAATATGGGAGAGCATGGAAGGTGAAGACTCAGCTCTTTGTTGGACTGTAGTTTAGGATAATATCCTCCGTATTCAAGGATACGTATGGGTTCTTGTAGACATACATGAGTATCAGATTTAAGAGTTTCATGCCACAATTTTTAAAGTTCATCAAGGTGTTACCAAGATGTATTATAACATATGTCGTCGGTTATGGTGGTCGGGGATGAAATGTGAGGATTCGAGTTTTGTTATGTGGGGTTCCACCTATCACTAGGTGAATAATGAACATTAGGGACCATCTAGACATTTATAGTAGTTACCTATTCCGGTGTAGATATGGGATGATTTTATGATTTATTTCATGACCGGATAGAAAATCTCTCCTTAAGGTAGTGATGTTGTATCAGTTTTTTTATAGGCTCACAAAGGTTTCTCATTTCTTTCCGATCAAAGAGTCATTCAGTGTAGATGATCATGGTTGTTTGTATAACTGTGTTATAGAATAACTTCACGGGGTACCTTTTATTATCATTTGATATGTTGATTCCTAGTTTATGTCTTTATTATGGAAGAGTTTGTAGAGGTATTTGGGTACACAGGTGCTGGGGAGCACAATATACCACCCTCAAATAGATTTCCAGTTATAGAGTATTATAAATGTGCTTGAGGACATTATTCATGCATGAATATTTGTGTTTTGGGGATATTAGGAGAGGCATATTACCATAGTTGTGTTCTCCCACAATAATATCCAACAAGTGACTATAAATATGTAACCTAATGTAGATTTTTATGGTAGTCCATGTTGATCTCCCATATTTTGTATAGAGGCATGTGAGGTAGCTTTACATAGACCACGTCTCATGTAAGAGACTTCTGAGCAAGTAAATTTGATATGTAAAAGGATGGCTAATATATAGTCTAGACAGAAATCTTAAACCGATCATCATCAATGACCAATATATTTTTAAGTTGACTATCATGTGTTTTTATGTATCTTAGCAAGGTTGGGAAACCAATTTATTAAGAAATATGGTAATCATTCACAATTATATTTTGAGCTGTTTGAGATTATAGATAGATTCGTGATGGTATCCTGTCAGTTTCAATTACCTCAGGTGGACCAGAACATTCCCAATTACTTCAATGTATCTTAACTATGTCATTATCACACAGACACATCTCATGTTCTATATCCTATGTATGTAGAGTTATATAGAGATTAATCCTTTAATGATCATCATATTCATATCATTGAGAGAACTGTGAAGGTTCTCTGAGAATGGTTGGATCCTCGATTATGGGATTTATGGAAGTATGCCCATTTATAAGATGAGACTTGGGAGCTGGAGGATAACGTATGTGCTCAGTGGATAGAGTTATTCTCGTGAAATTCTTGATCACCCATGAAAGTGAAATCCTAGAGAAAAATATTTTAAGGGGGAAGATTATAAGATCTTGTGTTTTCCTATGAGGTATAAATCTTTTTTTAAATTTAAATTCTTCATTACATCCTAATGATAAGAAACTTTGGTGTCTGGGGGTTATCAGTGGTGTCCAGGGCTTGTTCAGAGACCATAACCCAACTCTAGGAGAACAATATGTGGGTTACATAGTAAGGTGTAATAGTGTCACCTAAGGCGCAAGTTTTGGTGAATCCATACGATTCATGGAAAAGGACTTCAGGAGCCTGTATGTTTTGAGTGATCCATGAAGATGGAGTTGAACACCATTGTTATGACCTCTAAATGTTCTGATATATGACTGAGACACAGTTTGTGCATGGTTTGACAAACTATGTGTACTAACTGTGTGAGGTTCCCCTACATATAGTTAAGGGAGCACAATTGGTGTGTAGTTTTGAAAACTATGTATCCAAACCATGTGGGCCATAGTTCTAATAGAAAATTTAAATTTTTTCCTTAAAAACTATCAAAACCTAAAATCTAATATCTATTTCTCCATACAGTGGAGAAAATTTATTTTACACCACCCATTAATCTAATTTTATATATTTTGATCTCCTTCCTGCATCTGAACATGGAATCTAGTGTTTTTAGACTTACTGGATCCATTCCATTGAGTAATCATTTCAATTTTTTTCATTTCATCAAATTTTCTTGGTATTAGTTGTGGTATTATGTGAAATCTAATATGCCCCCTTTTTATGGTATTCATTTTTTCTTCATGTTTCTTCTAATATGAGCCAAATCAAAAGATGATACTATATGATAACTCAATTACGGACCTACATTAGGTGTTCTATACATTTACCTTGGTTTTTGGTGCTTTATTTTTCTATTTTTGTTTTTTATTCCAATTTCTATAATTTTTCGTTTCTCCCAGATAATTAATTTAATTATTAAATTGAACATGTTTGAACATTTTTTGGATTATTTTTTGTTCCTTTATCTTAGTTGGAGGTTTTCTCCCCAACCAAGTTGACAAATGGGGTGTGCCTTGTTATTTATGTTGTCTTTTCCTATTTCTAAACAACATAACGGTGAGTGGTTGAATATTCCATGTTAGAGGAAGCCATATAATATGTGAACTGAATTAACTTTATTATTTAGGAAAAGGTCGTCCACCTTCACTAGTTTGTAAATTATGTGAATTGTTTAAATGGTTAAATTTTAATTTTTTTACGAGTGGGAAACCACATTGAATGTAATTGAATGGGAATTTTTGTATGAGTTGGAAGGACTCCAAGATTGGGATGTTATGACATGATAATTTAATTGAATGATGTGTATTTATATAGGATTACATGGGACTGATACACCATGGTTCTTGATATTGGTAGTAGATGACTAAAATGAGATTTCTACTTGGGTCTTGATTTTTTGGGATTTCATGGGCCTTTAGACCCCTTGGATTTGGATTTCAGGTGATTTTAGTGGACATGCTATGTAGAAATGCTCACTGGACCCAAATCCAAGACTAATAGAGAGTCCATTGAGATGCTCTTGGGAACCAACATGGATGCCAGGGTATATATTACCTTGGATCTATCCCCATGGGGTATGCCACTTATTTTATATGGGTCTACTGTGGTAATTGTGGTATTTTTGATTATACACCCTAGTCTTGAATAATATAAAATAATGTTTATATGGAATGGTTCTAGTTAGTATGAGATACATGATATACTTCTTGGTCATTTTGTTTATTTATATTGTGCATTATAGTATCCTTGTTTGAGGATATTTACCCATGTTTTGTAGGAATCCATACTAGACTTGATAGTATCACCTTACAGTTATTTATTTTTTCATCTAAATTTTACTCGTATTACTATCATATCTATTATATACCTTTCACACTTCTTATATTTTATTATACATCCCAGATTTTTCTACACTTTGTTTGTGGTGGCCTACTGGTATTTTATATCACACCGTATCTCGGGCCTCCATTGGGTATGCAAATAGAATTTATAAATTCAGGTTGGGATTTTTAAAAACAACTGAAGTTTTATTCTTTCATTTTTTCATATCTTTGAATAGGGGAGCACATGAACAAACTGTGGCTTATGATGTTATCAAGAGATAGAGCTTTTTCTATTTTTTTAATTTTGATACATATATTATATCGATGCTTATATACCTGTTTTATATTATTTGTACGAACATGACATGATATAACATTTTGGTATATGATATTTCTTTTTAAATTGTTGTATATACCTATCATTGGATGTTATCTCCTATTTAGTTATTAATATAATTCCACTAAGTAGGGTTTCTAGTCTAGTGTTCTTAGTGTCTATTTATGCTTCTTATTAATTGTTATATTTCTTCCTTTATTGACCTGTTTGACTACTAACATTGTGTTGTACTATAGTAATGGGGGATTATCTCCCCACTAACACACTATTATCCCTCTCTTGTAGTCACCATCATATACTATTCGGGAAGATTCTCTAGAGGCCATGTGGCTAACCAATCTCGTAGCATTGTTTAGTGGAATTAGATCCCCGGATATAACACTCCATGATATTAAAACTGACTAAACTCACTATGCTCAATGGAATTCCCTTTCCAAATAATTTTAAATAATTAGAACAAGCACTTTAATATTAAAATTTTAAATATAATCTTGAATAGATTAGATGAAAAATCATTCAAGAAGGACAAATATGTTCTTAATTAACAAAATAAAATCTCTAGAAATATAAATGAAATATACAGTTAAATTCATGGAATCATAAGGTTCTTCCCATTGATCTCCACTACCATAGACTCCTGGGATTTTATCTAAAAATTTCACTATTGGAAAAATGACCTATACCCACGGTTCAAAACCATGAATATAGCCCCCAAAACCATGGGAATAGGCGATACCCATGGTTTTTGGAACCATGGGCGGGAATGGCGTCGGTATAGGGTTATCATCATATACCCATAGTTTTTGAGAATCTTGGGTATAGGGGAGTCAAAATCTACACCACAGATGTACCAGTGTGGCACACAACATACCCCATGGTTGTTCTAACGTGGCACACAACATACCCCATTGTTTTCAAACTGTGGGGTTTTTAAATTCAAAAAATTCTCCACATAAGGGATTCAAACCCGCACTCATGCAGTGCCGCATGGCTGCGCAACACAAAGGGGCCAACCAAGCTGTGATTTCATTTTTCTATATGTTCATACATGAATTAATATATCTTAATTTAATCCACACTGGTACTTAAAATCCAAAATCAGAGGCTACAAGATTCGAACCCACACTCCCATAGCATATCACGGCTGCACAATACCAAGGGGATAACCGAGCTGCAATTTTACCTTGTTATATATACATAAATTAAGTATATAATTCATTCAATGTTTACATCTTTATGTTATCATAAAATATATTCCAATAAAGGGTTTTCCATTATTTTTTATAAGGAAAAATGTTTAATCCCCATTTATTTTTAAAGGTTATAGTACCAAAATATTATAGAAATAGATCAAAAATATGAATCTTAAATATTTCAAGTAGAAGATAGGGGTCAATTTTCATTGTTCATGACATTTGGATGGTGTAAATATTATAAAAAGAGATATATAATTGATACTTAATACATGATATTCCATTGAAATATTTATGTATTATAGAAGTTAAATAAATATTGATCTTTGTAGGATGATAAATGAGGCTTCCATCAGGGTGAGTTTGATAGTATCTTAAAGAATAATTCATCAATAATAAATTATATATTATATATTTTTCCTAAAAAAATTTCCTTATTCACATATGATTTATATTGTTATTAAAAGGATAAATTAAACCTTTATTTTCATGGTGAGATTCATTTTGTAACTTGAAATAAGTTTATTCTTCTTTTATTATATTATTTACAAATAATATAATTAAAACCTATCCATATTCCAAATGAATTATAGATTTGATCTCATAGGAGTTATAATATGAAATAAATACATCATGTCATAATTTTGTGTGTTAACATGTGAATCATTTGTCGATGATAATTCTACAAAAAACATGCATCGTGAATATAAAGTGTGTTATTGTGAATTATCAAAATGTTACTAATGATTTTCTTTAAAACCCTAACATAGAAAATAAATATTAAAATATGTTTTTGTTTTAATATGAGAACGGGAACATCTATTATTTTCATAGTATGAGAAATAAATAATATGTTAAATTCAAGTCTTATGATGCATATAAATTTGATATTGAAATAATTTCCATAATAGATCGTGGAATATAATCTTCTTGAGACACATTGTTTATTGGAAAGTTAGAACTAAATATAAATGTTTTATAATAAATATGTTATGTAATATTGTATTTATTGGATATAATGAATCCTTATCCATAAAGGAAGGAGTAAATAGAAAATAATCTTGAAAATGGAAAGTAACTATGTATTCATAAATAGATTCCTTGTTTGAAAATAATGTTAGTATTTGGTAGAACATATTACTATTGTGAAGCCCACTGGGTCCCAATGAATTTTCAAGAATGTTCTCAACATGGATGATAAATAAAATACCCATAAATAAATATTATTGGATAAATCATTTAAGATAATTCATGATTTTGAATATAATGAATCATTTTCATCAATAGATATATTATAATTTATTTAAATTATAATTATTATAGAATTGTACCATTATAATTTCGGGCATGCTCAACGTCATATGTATGCTATACTTTTTCCCAATTTTAAATTTATTTTTGTTCAATAGTTTTTCAGTAGTTACTAGTTGATATTTTTTATTATAAGGGAAAACATACAGGTGCATGATTCTTATATGTTTAGTAGTAACTGGGATGTAATTGTGAGATATGGATTATTTGGTTCTAGTGTATTTATTTCACATTTTAAGAATAGTTTTTTGAATTGTTAATATTTCATGGAAAACCATGTGATGTGTTAGGTTTGGTTTTAGAGGTGGATGCATGGATTTCTCATGACATTTTTATCCACGTGGTTATTTCTAGGTAATAATTAACATCAGATTTCATGGGATAGTAGAGACCACCATGTTATCACACAATTTCTCTTACTATGCATACAAACCATTATATCTATATGAGTTTCAAAAAAATGGATAATTATGTCAATACCAATGGTATTTTTGACCAATAGTTCACCCTAATATCTAATTATTATGACCCAACCATTCCTTAACATAGTAGGAGGATCTCCCTTGGGTCTCATAGTGATTTCCTATCGATTTTGGTGTATCTTTTTTATGTATGTGTAAATATCTTCTTCATTCTTAATCTGTTCTCAAGATTTACTCTAAATCTCTTGTCCCCTAGATTCATTCGAACCCAAATAGGTTTTGAAGGGAAAATATAATGTTAAATGTTTGGAATTGATTATTTTTATTATTTATCTATAATTGAGAGGAAAATATGTTTTCATTTATGATTAATATTTTCAAAGGAAACTGGGTTTCCTCTATTGGTAATGTAAGTGTCTATATAGAAGATTTATTTTTCATTGAACAGTTTATCAATATTTTATTTATTTATTTTTTATAGTGTAAAAGGTTTATTTTATATCTATTAGGTTTTATTTATGAAATTTAATATTTTTCATGGAAAATTTTTTAAATGTTGGTTTTCATTGAAAGTAGTTTTATACACATTATGTTTTTGATGAAATTTCTCAATGATGATTTGGATTATAAAATGGGTTTCCCGTAATGGGAGTGGTATTAAATTTCTTATTGAAATGATTTATTAAATTATGTGACTGATTTATGTAATTGTATTTTGAAAACATATCACATGATAACCTTATATACATCAGGTTATGGAAATATACACAAAATAGTGATTGCGGAACCACTACGGGTTATGGGTGTGATGCTGATATAATATGGTAAGTTTTCTTATCAATAGGATTCAAATTATATTCTATTAGTGTTCCTTGTGTTTCCTTTATTTGTATTCCCATTTGGTAGATCCCTTTTGTTGATAGTTTTATTCAAGATAACGATGTATTATGATTTGTTTTCTCAAATGTTTAAATTTTGAGGTATGAAAACTCTTCAATACATACCTTTATGTAATAATTAATATTTATTTCTATATTCTTATCGATTTAAATATGGATTGTCTTAAAGGAAAATAAAATTATTTTTAATTAAAATCTTTTTCAAATGAAATTATCAATAAAATTGTTTTCAATGAAAGAACTAATAGTTTATAGAGTATGGATTTATGGTGGTATACTATTAGGAATTTACCTGACAACTTGTATATTCCATTAGTAATATACATAATTGGATTTATAGGATCCATGTAATATTAAGTTTGTCGTGAGTCTAGATGGATTCTCTTGGTTGATGTCTCTTCATGGTGATTTTGTAAATTCATGAAAGATGGTCACATGGTTTCTTGGTTTTAGTCTTGTACATAAGTAATTTTTGGGATTATCCTTTGGAATTTTTTCTATCTCATGGATTTGTAACTATTCTTCAATTATATACAATGATTCTATGTCACTGTCTTATTATATATGATACATGATGAATTGTTATTTCCTGTTCAAACCTTTCCAATGATTTTTTGTGTTGATACCTATATTCTTTTCAGTAGTACATGGTGATCAAAACCCCTATTTCAATGTGGTAGGCTTTCTTAGGGGACATGTCAAGTTGACCCGGGGAGGTTTGTGAGACAATTTCATCAATTTGAGGTTTCATTAGGGGTCTATTATATACTTTATTTGTGACCATCTAGACTAATGTGGTAACTACGTATAGGTTTCTGGTTAACTCAATTTCATATCTAACCACTAGTTACCATGAGTAATCACGGATTTTATAATCAATATTCTTAACTTGATTATTTTTATTTAAATGAACTATATCAATTTTCCCTACTGATTTCTAATATTTTCTTCAGTACTAGTTTTTAAGGGATTTAATATAGATTTTTGATGTTTATGTTTTATTTTATAGTTTTATTCCAATTCTAATAAGGTGTTACCTCATCTGTCTAATAGATAATGTATCCAGAAGAATCTATTAGATTATAAGGGAAGGACCTATAGAAAAAATACCACATTAAACCCCTTAATTCAAACCTTCTCTAGTGGAAATAATAATCTAGGATATTAAATCACATGGTCAATATGGATGTGGAAAATAATAATGGATGGAGAATTATCCTTTGGAGTTTAACAAGAATATTACACTAATATTCTTTGGTGACAAAGGAACCAAAGAACCTGAGGAATAGATTGAGAGAATAAAACTTATTTTCCACTCTTTGGGGGCTCTAAAGGACTATATGTTGGTAATTTCCACTCATATTCATGATGTTCCTATAATGAAATGGATAGATTCAACCATTCTAGCTAAATTACACAAGGAACTAACATATACAACATTCATGAAGTCCATTAATAAGTCGTTATATCCTACGACCATATATGTGGAAAAGGCTTTGGAGTAAATCACCTTTGATTAAGGATACCATTTAGTGATGGAGTATGATAATAATTTCACCATGTTATTTCATATATCTCCAAAACATTGCAAAAATGGATACTAATTGGCTTGAAGGTTTCATATGTGTGTGATGCTAGAGATTTGATTGATGCTTCTGATCATGTGCTGGATGACCTTTACTGATGTAGTTGATAATGTGAGTATATCTGATGCAGACTTATTTGGTAAAATAGGTCATAGTGGATTATATATTATTATAGGGGGTAGTTAGGGTCTGTCACCTATCTGGAAAAGTAAGAATATTAATGGTCCATTCTTTAAATTAGGATCTATTAAAGATGGGTCTTTAGTAAAAATCTAGGTAGTTTTCTTCCATTGTGGAATACCTATCCATTAATAATCTAAATTATACAACAACACCCAATATCATCCATCATTTTGGACAATCTGTTCACCTTAAATTTTTTTAGAAGATTTTAATATAGAAGTAGAGGTGGATACACCTAACAAAAAGACCCTAAGATCAGTTAGAGGTTATGATAAGGTGGTGGATCTCATTATAATGATATGGTGGATAATTTGGCTATAACGAAATCTCAGATAGGTGTTTAGTTTGGATTCCATTATATAGTAGAGTATGCACCAGAGGAATCTGATGTGGGTTTGAATACTGTGATTTGTACAATGTTTATTACAATCACTATAGTCTTAGACCTTTTTGATACCAGTGCATCCCATTATTTTATATCATCAAATTTGATCAATGTGTTTAGATTATGCTCCGAGATTATGTCAATATTTATGGATCATTCTACTCACTTATGATGGTGTAAATAGTAGGGTTTGAAATTCACCATGTTCCAGGGTATGATCAATGACAATGTTGTCATAGGGAATTTCCTAGTTCTTGATCATAATATTATTGAACATATCATTGAAATGGATTTGATTATTCATTTTATGTACCAGGTAGATTTTTTTCATTTCCAACATTAGGTTTCATCTCTCAATGGGGTTACTTGTTTATTTCATGGTGATTGGGGTCCTGTATCTAGTTGATTAGGGTGTATTTTTCATGAGGTTATAATGATCTCATATCAATTTTTATAGATTTTTATTGAGTCTATTTATCATTTTTATATTGTTCTGATTCATACTATAATGAATGGATAGCATAAAAACTATCCTAGTTACATTTTCTAGGTCAATTCCCTAAAGATAAGTCCATTTTAATATTGACATTCTTCCAGGGATGATCCTCATCTCCTCAAAATTTTATAATATGAAATCTACTGAGTAAAATGAAATTAATGTTTATATTAAGGATCCTGAGTTGAAAAATTTTATTTGTATGAGTGTTTCACCTTATACATCGCTTATTCCCAGCATACATAATTATATGGAAGCCTTTAGTTGTGTTTGAATACCAAAATCTTAATAAAATGACTTTTCAGAATAGGCACCCTTTTCCTAGGATTGATGATACGTTTGATATTCTTATATTTATTTGTGATAGGGGTACCATCAGTTAAAATATTTAGAGGAAGATATTATTAAGACTACATTCCAGAAAACGTATGGAAATTATGAGTGTTTGGATATTCCATTTGGTCTTGTCACCACTGATGTGGTGTTTTCATCTTTGATGAATTATATCATTTATTGGTTTTTGGACCCCATTATGGTTGTTATTATGGATGATATTTTGGTGATTTTAAAGACTATATAAGAACTTAGAGATCATATTGATATTGTTCTCAGAACTTTGAGTTAACATCATATGTATTGAAGGATAACTATATTTTAGTTTTGCATCTGAAAAGTGAGGTTTCTGGGACATGTTGTATCTGATAGATGTATCTTATAGAATCATAAATAGTTTTAGGAAATGATTTCCATAGATCAACAAATAATGTGGTTTATATTTATATCTTCATAGTTTTATAGGGTTATTATAGAAATGACATTCCATATTTCTATAAGATTCTATCTCATATGATAGAGATGACTAGTAGGGTATTGAGTTTGAATAGAATGATAATTATAAATGGTCATTTAAATAAATGAAATGGAGTATGAATTTATATCTAATTTTTATTCATTTTTAATCGGGTATTGGTTACCACATATTTATTGAATCCATGGCTATAGGATTATGATTTTCTATGATGTAGTGGAAAAAGGCAGTAGCATATGGATATTACTAATTAATCACTCATGATAATAATTATCTGAATAATGATCATGAATTTCTTACCATGATTTATTCTATAATGACTTGGATCCACTATATATTCATATATAGTTTTATTATATATTTGGAGTATAAGTGCCTAAAGTATATTTCTTCTTAGAGGAATACAAACCTATAAAATATAGGTTTCGTTGTGTATCTTTACAATTTTTATTTTGATATTTCATACAAACTTTTAAAATATAATGTGTTCACTAATCCATTAAAAAATTATTTATAAAAATAGAAAAATAAGGAATCTATGAAAGAATTATCTTTTATTATTTTATTAACTGAGATGTACTTTGATGTGGAAGAAGTTTATGGGAAAGACTTATTATCTTGTGTGAATGATGGTTCTTTATTTTATGATTTGATTCCTCCTAGACAATTAATAGAAACTTATTTTCATCATTTTAGTTAAATACTCTATGGTAATGTGACTTTGGGTGATCGGAATCAGTCTCCTTGTGTTGTTTTTCATTTTTAGGTAGATTGGTCTTTCTAATAACATTGTTGCGGAAATTAATGGATAGTGGAAATCAGTCCAATTGTTCCATACACCCTGGAAATACCAAGATGAATCATGATTTGAGATTTTGGAATCAATTGTTGTGGATGAGGTGGATGATTGGGGATTTTGTATAATGATTACTTATCTAAAAAAATATTATGTTAGATCACCTAAGACCAGGAAGTTTGTTGTTTCCATTGCCAATTATATTATTTAAGTGTCATGAGATATGACTTCATTGTAGGAATAACATGGAATCATATTAGGAAAATATTATTTGGGTTTCATTGATTTAATGTCAAAATCATATCATTTCCATTACATTAAGAACACAACAGAGGTATAAGAGCATGGGAACACTTATATATAAATGAGATATTATATGATAAAAAAATTTATTTAAATCATGTTTTTGGAAAGGTTTATAAGAGTTGATAGGTATCCAATTGATGTTAACAATAGTATATCATGCTCATACTAATTGACAGACTGAGAAATCCATTAAAATTCTTTAGGATATGCTTTAGGAAATAATTTGTTATTTTGATGGTTCATGGGAAAATAATTTGTCCTTCATTGAGTTTCCCTATAAAATTGTTATTAGTACTAGATTAAAATATAACCCTTTGAATAATATTATGGGTATCATTGAAAATATACATATGTTGGGTCAATTTAGTAAAATAGACTTTGGTTTGACCAAATCTTAATAAATAGATTAAGAATATTTTGGAGTTTATATGAAATATGTGAACGATAGCTTATAGTCAACAAAAATCCAATGATTACTATTGTCATTTCCAGATAGAGTTTTCAATATGTGATCTGAAATTTCTCAATGATTCACCTCATTTGGGACATATTCATTTGGGATGATATAGAAATTTGGTAACAAGTTTTATAGGAACATTAAAAATTTATAATCATATTGGAATGGTGGGATATTAGTTGATCTTACTACCCAACATGAGATCAATATGAGATTTGTTTCTTGTTTTCCAACTAATGATGTATCAACCAGACCCTTCTTAATTTTTAGATAGGGGTGATGTTGATCTTAATCCCAAAACCATAGTGGATTAGATACGAAATTATATTATGGAACATATGTATAAGGTTTTGTGTGGAAAAAAGTTTTCCATCATCCATGTAATATTGAAGTGTAGATGGGATATACACATTGTTTGGGAACATGAAATGTTGATGATGCAACAATGGCCTTTTCCATTGCGAGATCATAATCATAAGTCATTCTAGGGAATGAAATTTTCATGGTGGGGAGAATTTTGACACCCTCTAGGTCACATGTATGTTATGTTGTGGGACTCTTTTGTCACTATCATGGTTATAAATGAGTTTAAAAGTTATTAATCAATATTTTTTATTTTCTAGAGAAAGTGGATAGGAATATGGATTCTGAAATATTATTAGTAACTATATGATAATCATGAAATATGTATTTGTTGGATCTGATCATATTTTGAATATTTTCATAACGGTTTCTCTAACTGATACATAATTCTAGGAAAACCATGTGAGATGATTAGTTTGGATATAGAAGCAAATGTATGGCCTTCATGTAATTTTACTGACAATGTGAATATTCCTAGGTAACTATACACATTATTTTTCAAGGTATAGTTATGACCATATGGTTAGTTCATGGATTTTCTAACTGTGAATCCAAACTATGTGACTCGTATTGGTTTTATATTGTTAGAAAAATACACAGACACTCAGTTTTTTAACCCATGTTTTACCCTATTCTCCCATTATTTTGACTAATTCTTTTATTAACACTAATTAATTTTCTTCCATTTTTATCTGAGATATACCATCTTCCTCTCTTCCGTTTAACTCATTAGAAATCATATGTGGCTTGAAATCAAGATCTAATGTGTTGGGTGAGTAATTAATTATCTTTCTTATAGTTCTTGGCTTGTGAAAATGGTATCTTTGAATTTCGAAACATTTTTTTGATGCTGACTGTGTTTCATCCATTGGTGAGGTATGTGTCTCTAGATAATTATTATTTCTCATTTCACAACGTAGAATAATTATGTTTTTCTTTTTTTTCAATTATAGAAATGTGTGGCTTCATATCAATCATGTTAAATTTATTCAGTTTCATCATTATTAGCTTGGAAGATGGATTAAAAGAGGGTTTATTTAAAAATAATATTACACAATTAATGTGATTGATGAAATCCCTCAAATATTTTATTGACTCTAAAATTGTTATTCAATAATGGGAGCCATTATTTATTACCTGTAGATGTTTTTTATAAAATTATGGGAATGATTTTATTGAACTTTGTGAGAAAACATGGGACATGGGGACATCGTTTGCATCAGGTTATAGACATATGAAAAGCTTTTAAGTGTGTCCACACAATGGGTGATGGTTATTGTACTGATATATTGTGGAAGGAATCAGTATCACTTGGATTCAGATTTTGTTATCTTACTGTTACTTTTTTTCCTAGTTATGTATTATCATATGCTAGAGACCAATTATTCTTGGTTTTATTAATGATAGTGACGTTTCATGCATTATATGCTTACATGTTTTTCTATCTAGTTATAATGGATATAGATCAATATGATCTATATTATTATTCATATTTATTTCCATATTCTTACGATATTGTATGTGGATTTTTTTTAAGGAAAAAAAGGGTTTTTAGGAAAAATGATTTAAAAAAAATTCATTATATATCTTATTTTTTATTTAATATAGAACTAATGGTTTTATTTTGGTAGTCCTTTTATAGATTCATGGTGGTATCCTAATAGCTGTTTCCCTCATTCCCTACATATTTTTTGGGTGTATGAATATATTTTTATATAGGATATTGATAAATGGTGGGTTATAATGTATTATTATACCTTATCTACTACAATTTCACTCCATGTTGGTTTTAGATAGTTGTGGTGTACGGTCACAGAGAGACTTCGATTTGGTCTTTGAATTATGTCATTTATGGGATTAGCCTTCTGTATTGTTATTTTATGTGTCATGGTTTCACACTACTTCTTCCCTGACACACTCTGATAGTTTACCTTTATCTTTTTATATATAAGACATGTTGTGTTGTTTTTTAGGGTCATATCATTCCCATTTTTTATGTGTTGTTACCCAGGTGTGTGTTTCCATCTAATGGTGATCTGGAATGATCTTTTGGCCTTCTGTTGGGACATCATGGGAGACATGTTAGGTCTTCCTTGGCTGATTCATTACATTAATGTAATGGCCCGGACCTCTCTGGTCCATTGCATTGTGAATGTTGGTGTTGGAGGTGTTCCGGGAGGTCAAGGGGACTTATCCCCAACACTTTGCAAATTTTCCAGTTCTGTGAGTAGTGATTCCAGTTTTATGAACAGTTACAGATCGGTCTCACCGATCGGTCTCACAGATCAGTTTCACAGATCGGTGTGAGAGATCGGTTTCACAGATCGGTCTCCCAGATCAGTTTCACAGATCGGTGTGACAGATCGGTTTCACAGATCGGTCTGACAGATCGGTTTCACAGATCGGTGTGACAGATCGGTTTCACAGATCGGTCTGACAGATCGGTTTCACAGATTGGTTTCACAGATCGGTTTCACAGATCGGTTTCACAGATCGGTCTGACAGATCGGTTTCACAGATCGGTGTGACAGATCTGTTTCACAGATAGGTCTGACAGATCGGTTTCACAGATCGGTTTGACAGATCGGTTTCACAGATCAGTCTGACAGATTGGTTTCACATATCGGTGTAACAGATCGGTTTCACAGATCGGTCTGACAGATCGGTTTCACAGATCGGTTTCACAGATCGGTTTCACAGATCGGTGTGACAGATCAGTTTCACAGGTCGGTGTGACAGATCGGTTTCACAGATCGGTCTGACAGATTCGTTTCACAAATCGGTGTGACAGATCGGTTTCATAGATCGGTCTGAGAGATCGGTTTCACAGATCGGTGTGACAGATTGGTTTCATAGATCGGTCTGATAGATCGGTTTTACAGATCGGATTGACAGATCGGTTTGACAGATCGGTTTCACAGATCGGTTTCACAGATCAGTTTCATGTACAGTAACAGTGGGTGAACAGTGTTTCCAGACTCCTACAGTTTTGCCCCTTTTGACATTTCCTTTGACGTAAAATACAATTAAAGCCTTATTTTAAGGGCTCTTAAGGCCGATTAAAATGCAACAAATCTTATATTAATTATTCCTAACTCTTGGAATGTTTTACTATGTCAAACCGCGTGGGTTAATGTGATCCGTTTTTAATGGAGAATTAACCGGATCTTAAACTGTTTCCCCATTTAATCTTCATAAAGGGACGAGATATCATTATCCCTTGTTCTTTCCCTTTGTTCTCAACTAAGAGGAACTAGAACCTTTCAATCCTTCCCATAGGAGTTGCACAATCAATCTTTACTCCTAGGATTGGTTCTGCTCTGTTTTGGATGCAACTGAACTATGTCGGTCAATCTTCCCAATAAGGTATGTTGTATCGTCGTTCTTTTGGGGTTTATCTTCTCTTATCCTCCTTTACATAATTATACCATGTAATTTCCAAGATTCTAATGGGTTTTTCTTGGGGTTGGTTGGTACTGTCATACCGCAGCATCCTCCGGTGGATGCAGTTGTCGCGAGGGGAGGATCGTGACCTGTTGTGTGGATAAAGAACGTGAGGAACTGTTTGAGGTATGGGATTCATCGCTTCTCTAATTGTATATGTGTAATCGTAGAATTCTCATGATTTATCCCTTTGGATCACAATGAAATTTACCTAATTAAATACATGAACCAGATTAAAAGAATTGGTTGATCGCATGTTGTTGCTTTACACCGTGATAACGGTTTGCCTCATGTTTTCCTAGATAGAGTGATATCTATGTTTTTCTTTAATTAGTTGCTCGTTCATGATGGAAAATGATAAGGAACGTAAAGCCGGAATTATTGGTTAAATAATTTTCTAGTGATTAAGAGGCATGTTAATGAATCTGTTAATTCATGATGGATTAAAGATCTATTAGTTCGATAATTTCAAAAGGGTTCTGAGTTACCCGCTAGCTTGTAAGGATGAATGCCTTGTGGTTTGGAGCACTGAGTGCTCATTTTGTTTGAAGGCTGAATGCCTTGTTAAAGGGCCGAGAGCCCATTTTGTGATCTTTGATTTCCTGCTACTGGTGATTTGATGTGAGCCTGGATGGCTGTTGTGATATGTGGAGGCATGGGGACTTGTGGTTGTGGCAGCGGATGACGCCTAGTGTTGTGAGATGCATCTGTTTATGCATATGGGTGTCTAGGAGGACACCAAGGATGATGGTATGAGATTAATGTGATGGTTTGATGTTGGTGTTTTGGTTTGGTTGTTTATCTGCTTTACATTTCCCCACTGCTCAAGGCAGCTGGTCTTGCTTACCCTCTTTCCGATGGAGGCGAAGACATGCGGGGTATGCCACGTGCTTTCCATGTTTAGCCTCTCGATGGAGGATGGGTCTATGCTCTTTCTATAGGCGGAAAAGACTCTACGGGTAGGATATCTACTCACCGTATTGAGCCTCCTTTGTGTTTAGTATCATAGGATGTTTTTCTAGAATGCCTGGGAATGTGGAAAAGTAATTCTGTAATGAATGTTTGATTAAATGGTGAAAATCCACGGGGATGGAGATGCTGGAATTTAAGGGTTATGTGAATCGTAAAAAGGAGCAGTTGTTTTTGAATGTGATGCCAATTCAGTTTAATTTGGAATTGTTCATTCTTAATTAATGTTTAAAGAATTAATTAATGTACAGTGGAACTGTTAAAATGAGAACGGAGTAATCTAATAAATCTCTTCAAATGTTTGTGTGCTTATAGGATACCTAGTCTTAGAAGTAGCAGCCTGGAGTCTGAGAGAAGTTAGCTACAGTTGTATCTAAGACTAGGTAATGCCCATCGTGTGGATGTGAGTTACTTATATATTCTATACTTTTTGTGTTTCTATACGCTACTCCACCCTGTCGGTAAGGGAAACTGACACCCGGGGATTCTGAGCCTTGGGGGGTGTTTTCCCCAACATTCTGATGGGAGGTTGAATGGCTGACTACCCCCTTTGGCTCTGCTCTCTTCTCTTGGTAGATACTTGTGCCATGAGGCACAGTGGTTAGTTACCCCATATATGTTTGTATAGGGCTATAATTTCTTGTGGTTATTCACACACATATATTCTGGATATAGTATCCTACGGACTACTATAGGTGTAACGTGTATAGGCTATGATGGCTTGAGGATCCTTACTCGGAGTATGGCCTGTAATGGATTGAGGTATTATACCCGATGTATGATACACGTTATGCGAGCTGTGGTGGATCTCGGAGACTACCTGGTTACTTTTGGTTGTGAGGACGGTGTGGTGCTTCACCCAGGTGTCTGCGGGCAAGCCTATGTGGCTCACAGGGTGCAGATTGTGGAGCTTCACCCAGGTGTCTGCGGGCAAGCCTCTAGAGAGAGATGCACATGACGTATGTCGTTGGGGAAAAGCGGCAAACTAGTGGGTAAGTAGTAGCTGGGTACCCTTGATATTCTTTACTATATGCTATATTCTTGTATGTGTTACTTAGTGAGAGTAGCCATGGTGAGGTTGGGAACATATTATACCTATTTAGGTGACGAGTTAGTTTCACTATTTGTTCACTGGGCTTTAGTATGCTTTCTTTACTTTTGCACGGGAGGCTTGGGGAGGATCCTACTGAGTATACTATTATACTCACCCTATGTATATATAAACTGTTTTTCGGGTCACATGGAGCAGGTTGGAGATCAAGCTGGTTACTACTAGCTTGCGGTTGGAGGAGGAGCTGTTCAGGCTTGTGGTCACTGTCGTTTTACTTTCTTTTGGGTACTTTTAGTTTCCCCTTTGAGTTGTAGTACTTTTTCATGACATTTCATATATGTACTTGGTTTCCTTTTATATCTCAGTTCCAAGTTGGAGTTGATTGGAGTCTATTCTATCTCTCTCTTCTGCATGTGTTTTCTTAGAGGGTAATGCCTCCCATTTGTATGTTATTATACCCTCGGTGCTAGTCTCTAACCCAGGGCCTACTGGAGGCGGGACTCGGGGGTCATTATCTTCCTTTTCACATTGTCGGCCCAGGAGGGGTACACTTTGTGGGGAGGGGGTCGTGAAAGAGTGGTATCAGAGGTCTGGTTGAGGGATATGATGGAGTTTGGAGTTAGGCATAGGTGAGGATGCATGGGATGGTAGTGAAACTGTGTCATTCGTGTTTATCAAGTTGGGTAAACACTGGAACCGGAAGAGACATAGGCATTCAGGGCCCCCTATGATCTGTTGCACGGACCATTATGTTTACGATGGCTACTAAACAAAGTGATACTGGTTGCAGGGTAGAGACCGAGGAAAGGATCATGCATCATTATTCTTTGCGCCTGTGTTTGAATGGCTAGAACTTGGGGTATGTAACATAAAATTAATAAAACAAAATAATTAATTAATTAATTTTGAGTCTTCCATATTCCAGGCTTATGAGCTCTAACAGTTGTTATTTTACAGGTATAGCTCCAGGTCGACGTCCTCGTCTGGTTTGCGTAGAAGATGCCCAACAGGCTGTTCCAGCGGATCACTGCCGAGTAGAGGTTGACAATGATGACACCTGGAGGAAGACACTTTGAGAGTTTCAGTGCCAGAGTCTACAGAAGTACGAGGGCTCCGTTTCAGATGCAGTCACGGAAGACTGGTTGGAGGAGGTCGAGATAAGCTTCAGTTCGATTCGTGCTCGGAAGGAACACTGGGTGTCCTTGGTTGTGACGATGTTGCGTGGAGCAGCGAGGCAGTGGTGGTTCTTATTCCTCGGGGATTGTGAGGAGTCAGCGATCTCATGGGAGGAGTTTCGAGACAGGTTTAGAGTCGAGTTTCTTTCTTCGACTGCGAAGTCGTCCATTCGCAAGGAGCTTCTTACCCTTCGACTGGGGTGCTCCAGTGTTCGAGAGTTTGGAATCTGTTTCAAGAACCTTCTACGATATGCTTCAGACCTGTAACCAGATGAGGAGGCCAGTGCGAGGCATTTCGAGGAGGCTTTGCATCCAGAGATCCAGCGCCAAGTCACCCCATTTATGCTAAAGACATATCTTGAGGTGCTGGCGATGGAAGAGGTTGTTGAGAGGACTTTTTCTAGGAGCGTATCATCATGAGAGGGGAATCATCATGATTCCTCATGAAGCAGAGATGTGGTCCGGGGTTCCCGGTTTTCAGGACAAAAGAGTTTCTGTTCACCTGGGGGTAGGTCCGAGCCCTTCCCATCTCTTTTCTCAGGAGGCAGAAACTCTCAAGCCTATTCCAAGGGATCAGGTGTTTTTTTTCTTGTGGTGGTCATGGTCATCAGTAGTGGGAGTTCCCGAATTTTCAGAGCAGTCATCGTGCACCAGGTGCTCCACTCCTAGTTCCTCCATTGAGGCAGTTTCAGTCGAGACAGCAGCAGCAGGTTTCACCAGCTTTAGATCACCAGAGGGTAGACGGACCAGGCAGAGGAAAGCCCCATGACGCTCCCCGTCCTCAGAGAGCAGAGCGCGGCCGTGGTGGTGGTCGTCATCAGGGTCAGAGAGGCCGTGGAGGTGTTCGTGGTCATCTTCATGCTCTAGCGTTTCTAGCTCCAGGCAAGCCAGACGTCATCCGAGGTACCCTTTGCTTGTTTTCTACCTTGTTTTATGCCTTGTATTGATTCAGGAGTGACACACTCCTTTATATCCCCTACCCTTGTCCACGCTTTGGGACTTGAGTTAGAGAGGCTTCTAGTGCCCTTGGCGTTGACTACGCCAGTTGGAGGTCGAGCTAGCTTGTTTGAAGTATGTAGAGACTGTGAGCTAGTGTTGGGGAAGCACCGCTCTTGGGGATATTCCCTATATTTAAGAATACAACCATATGATGTCATCCTCGGCATGGATTGGTTGTATTCGGTGCAGGCTATTGTGGATTTCTACAGGAAGAAGGTCGTTTTCTTTGATGCAGATGGAGAGAATGTAGTGTTTGTTGGTGAGAGAGATCCTCGGATGAGTCATAGAAGAGTTTCATCCTTATCATCCATGATGGCTGGGATAATGCTGAGTTCATCAGATGTTCACCAGTTGGCGTTTCCTAGGGTCGTAGAGGAGTATGCTGACGTATTTTCAGAAGAGGTTGTATCCTTACCCCCTCGACGAGAGATCGAGTTTGGGATCGAGCTACAGTCGGGAGGGTCTCCTATCTCTATGTCTCCGTATAGGATGGCCCCTTCTGAGTTACGAGAGCTACATATACAGCTTGATGGTCTGTTGCAGTTTGTTTTTGTTCGGCCAAGTGTGTCACAGTGGGGTGCACCAGTTTTGTTTGTGAAAAAGGCTGACGGAAGTTTGCGGTTGTGCGTCGGTTATCGTTGATTAAACAAAGTGACAATAAAGAATCGCTATCCTCTTCCACGGATTGATGACCTATTCGATCAACTGAAGGGTGCAAGTTAGTTCTCAAAGATCGACTTGCATCTGGATATCACCAAATGCGTGTAAAGGATGAGGATATCCCAAAGACTACTTTCTGTTGTCGTCATGGGCATTATGGGTTAGTTGTAAAGTCATTCGGCGTGACAAATGCTCCAGCTGTTTTCATGGGGTTGATGAATGCTGTGTTCCGTGAATTCCTGGACAATTTTTTTGTGGTTTTCATCGATGACATCCTTGTGTACTCCACAACTGAAGAAGAGCATGCAGAGCATCTACGATCCATTTTGGGAGTTCTTCTCCAACAACAGTTGTTTGGGAATTTGTCCAAGTGTGAGTTCTGGGCTCGAGAAGTTCGTTTCGTAGGGCATGTTGTGTACCAACAGGGAGTAGCTGTGGATCCATTGACGATAGAAGCAGTAGTGTCTTGGGAAGCCCCCAAGACCCTGTCAGAGGTGCAAAGTTTCCTTGGTCTCGTAGGCTATTATAAGAGGTTTGTATCCAATTTCTCCCGAGTTTGCGACTCCTCTGATAGCTTTGACTAGGAAGGATCAAGCGTTCATATGGACTGATCAGTGTCAGGAAGCATTCGAGTATCTAAAGAAGAAGTTGGTAAGTGCTCCAGTCCTTTGTCTTCCAGTGGAGGGAGTCCAGTTTGATGTTTTATGTGATGCTTCACATCTGGGTCTAGGCTATGTTCTCATGCAGCTGAGGTCAGTTGTATCTTATGGGTCCCGAAAATTGCATCCCCATGAACGCAACTATGCCACCCATGATCTTGAGTTGGCAGCCGTGGTGTTTGCGCTGATGTTGTGGAGACATTACCTAATTGGAGAGCGCTTTGTAGTTTTCACTGATCATAAGAGTTTGAGCTATGTTTTCTCTCAGCGGGACTTGAACTTGCGGCAGCGTCGGTGGATGGAGTTCTTGCAGGAATACGACTTCGAAATATCGTATACACCTGGGAAGGGAAATGTTGTTGCTGATGCGCTGAGCCGAACGTCATGTAATGATGTTGTGCGTGAATCTGGTGATTCTTGGAGAGTAATGGAGGAACTGTCAGCATTACATAATGATATGGAAGAGGTTGGAGGTAGAGGTTGTCTTTTCCAGATGACGGTGCAGTCATCTCTGATGCAGAAGGTGGAAGAGTCTCAGTTGGGTGATCCAGAGGTGGAAGTTTGGAGAGACAGAGTTGTTTGTGGAGAGGCCCCTGATGGTTGGTCGGAGAATTAACAACACCGAGTGTTGTATCATGGCAGGCTTTTTGTTCCCTTGGCGATGCGCGAGATAGTTCTCCGAGAGTTCCATAGCTCGCCCTTAGCAGTACATCCTGGTGTGACAAAGATGTACCGATCCTTGAGGAGTCAGTTTTGGTGGCCTGGGCTGAAGCGTGCAGTGGTAGAGTTTGTGTCTCGATGTTTAGTCTGTCAGAGGGTGAAGGTCGAACACCGTGTTCATGGTGGTCTTCTCCAGCCATTAAATATTCCTCAGTCAAAGTGGGAGGTCATCTCAATGGACTTTGTTACAGGTTTACCTCGAGCTCCGGGAGGACATGATGCTATATGGGTGGTAGTGGATCGTTTAACTAAATCGGCCCACTTCATAGCAATCAAGGAGTCAAGCTCAGTGGAGGTTTTTTCGAGGCAGTATCTGGAGGAGGTGGTGAAGCTTCACGGAGTTCCTAAGACGATCATTTCTGATCGAGATCCTCGTTTTACCTCCAGGGTGTGGAGAGGTCTCCAGCATGCTTTTGGTTCTCAATTATGCCTTAGCACTGCTTTTCATCCTCAAACGGATGGTCAGACAGAGCGAACAATCCAGACTCTTGAAGACATGTTGCGCTCTTGTGTTTTTGATTTTGGAGGTTCATGGGATAATCACTTACCCTTGGTAGAGTTCGCTTACAATAATAGTTTTCACTCCACCATTGGTATGGCGCCATTTGAAGCCCTGTATGGTTGGCCTTGCCGTTCTCCGTTGTGCTGGACTGGGGTCGGAGAGTCAGGAATTCTCGGACCAGAACTAGTGTAGAATACAACAGAGATGGTACATGTGATTCGTGAGAGGTTGAAGATAGCACATGATTGTCAGAAATCATATGATGATCAAATAAGGTGATCGTTAGAGTTTAATGTTGGGGATCATGTGTTTCTGAAGGTGACTCCCCGTCGTGGGCAGCGAAGGTTTCGTCGTGGGAGTAAGCTTTCTCCCCGGTTTGTTGGGCCTTTCGAGGTGTTAGCTCGTGTTGGAGCTGTGGCATATCGAGTAGAACTTCCCCCTCAGATGAGTCGGATACATGATGTTTTCCATGTATCACAGCTTCGTCATTATCTTCATGATGAATCTCATGTTATCGATTGGGGAGAGATCGATATTGATGATGATGCAACCTTCGAGGAGCGACCTGTGGAGATCAAAGACCACAAGGAAAAGGTGTAGTGTGGGAATTCTATCACCTTAGTTCGTCTCTTGTGGCGACACAGTGGCATAGAGGAGAGTACCTGGGAGCGTGAGTCACAAATACGTGCTCAGTACCCAGAGTTGTTCAATGTTTAACTCCTTTCATGTAATGATGTTTCCTCTCTGGTTATACCGTTCATGTTTTATTTATGTACTTTTCATGTGATGATATGAATGAATTGTTTGGGTATGGATTGTTTGTTCCCATACTCCCGGATGTCGTAGTTTTGTTCCAGATTTCGAACAACTCATGGAGGTTTTCCCCTGAGAGGTATCTTATGGTGTGATTGTTCGGACCCCTCTTTTCTTCTGGGTTGGTTTTTAATTCTCGAGGACGAGAATTTTTTAGAAGTATCTAATGTAATGGCTCGGATCTCTCCGGTCCATTTCTTTGTGAATGTTGGTGTTGGAGGTGTTCCGGGAGGTCAAGGGGACTTATCCCCAACACTTTGCCAATTTTCCAGTTCTGTGAACAGTGTTTCCAGTTTTATGAACAGTAACAGATCGGTCTCACCTATCGGTCTGACATATCGGTCTCACAGATCAGTTTCACAGATCGGTGTGATAGATCAGTTTCACAGATCGGTTTCACTGATCGGTGTGAGAGATCGGTGTCACAGATCGGTCTGACATATCGGTTTCACGGATCGGTGTGACAGATCGGTTTCGCAGATCGGTCTGACAGATCGGTTTCACATATCGGTTTCACATATCGGTTTCACAGATCGGTTTCACAGATCGGTTTCACAGATCGGTCTGACAGATCGGTTTCACAGATTGGTGTGAAAGATCTGTTTCACAGATCGGTCTGACAGATCGGTTTCAGAGATCGGTGTGACAGATCGGTTTCACAGATCGGCCTGACAGATCGGTTTCACAGATCGGTGTGACAGATCGGTTTCACAGATCGGTCTTACAAATCGGTTTCACAGATCGGTTTAACAGATCGATTTCACAGATCGGTTTCAGAGATCGGTTTCACAGATCAGTGTGACAGATCAGTTTCACAGATCGGTGTGACAGATCGGTTTCACAGATCGGTCTGAGAGATCGGTTTCACAGATCGGTATGACAGATCAGTTTCACAGATCGGTCTGACAGATCGGTTTCACAGATCGGTGTGACAGATCGGTTTCACAGATCGGTCTGACAGAACGGTTTCACAGATCGGTTTCACAGATCGGTTTCACAGATCGGTTTCACAAATTGGTTTCACAGATCGGTTTCATAGATCGGTTTCACGTACAGTAACAGTGGGTGAACAGTGTTTCCAGACTCCTTCAGTTTTTCCCCTTTTGACGTTTCCTTTGACGTAAAATATATTTAAATCCTTATTTTAAGGGCACATAAGGACGATTCAAATGCCATAAATCATATATTAATTATTCCTAAGGCTTGGAATGTTTTACTTTGTCAAACCACGTGGGTTAATGCGATCCGTTTTTAATGGAGAATTAACCGGATCTTAAATTGTTGCCCCATTTAATCTTCAAAAAGGGACGAGATATCATTCTCCCTTGTTCTTTCCCTTTGTTCTCAACTAAGAGGCACTAGAACCTTCAATCCTTCCCGTAGGAGTTGCACAATCAATCATTACTCCTAGGATTGGTTCTGCTCTGTTTTGGATGCAACCGAACGGTGTCGGTCAATCTTCCCAATATGGTATGTTGTATCATCGTTCTTTTGGGGTTTATATTCTCATATCCTCCTTTCCATAATTATACCATGTAATTTCCAAGATTCTAATGGGTTTTCATGGGGTTGGTTGGTACTGTCGTACAACAGCATCCTCCGGTGGATGTAGTTGTCGCGAGGGGAGGATCGTGACCTGTTGTGTGGATAAAGAACGTGAGTAACTGTTTGAGGTAGGGGATTCATGGCTTCTCTAATTGTATATGTGTAATCGTAGAATTAGCATGATTTATCCCTTTGGATCACAATGAAATTTACCTATTTAAATACTTGAACAAGATTAAAAGAATTGTTTGATCGCATTTTGTTTCTTTATATCGTGATAACGGTTTGCCTCATGTTTTCCTAGATAGAGTGATATCTATGATTTTTTTAATTAGTTTCTCGTTCATGATGGAAAATGAAACAGAATGTAAAGCCGGAATTATTTGTTAAATAATTGGCTAAAGATAAAGAGGTATGTTAATGAATCTGTTAATTCAAGATGGATTAAAGAACTATCAGTTCGATAATTTCAAAAGGGTTCTGAGTTACCCGCTTGCTTGTAAGGATGAATGCCTTGTGGTTTGGAGCTCTGAGTTCTCATTTTGTTTGAAGGCTGAATGCCTTGTTAAAGGGACGAGAGCCCATTTTGTGATCTTTGATTTACTACTACTGGTGATTTGATGTTAGCCTGGTTGGCTGTTGTGATATGTGGAGGCATGGGGACTTGTGGTTGTGGCAGCGGATGACGCCTAGTGTGGCGAGATGCATCGGTTTATGCATATGGGTGTCTGGAAGGACACCAAGGATGATGGTATGAGATGAATGTGATGGTTTGATGTTGGTGGTTTGGTTTAGTTGTTTATCTGCTTTACTTTTCCCCACTACTCAAGGCAGCTTGTCTTTCTTACCCTCTTTCCGAAGGAGACGAAGACACGTGGGGTATGCCATGTGCTTTCCGTGTTTAGCCTCTCGATGGAGGATGGGTCTATGCTCTTTCTATAGGCGGCAAAGACTCGACGGGTAGTATATCTACTCACCGTATTGAGCCTCATTTTTGTTTAGTAGAATAGGATGTTTTTCTAGAATGCCTGTGAATGTGGAAAAGTAATTCTGTAATGAATGTTTTATTAAATGGTGAAAATCCATGGGGATAGAGATGCTGGAATTTAAAGGTGATGTGAATCTTAAAAAGGAGATGTTGTTTTTGAATGTGATGCCAATTCAGTTTAATGTGGAATTGTTCATTCTTAATTAATGTATAAACTATTAATTAATATACAGTGGAACTGATAAAATGAGAACGGAGTAATCTAATAAATCTCTTCAAATGTTTGTGTGCTTATAGGATACCTAGTCTTAGAAGTAGCAGCCTTGAGTCTGAGAGGCGTTGGCTGTAGTTGTATCTAAGACTAGGTAATGCCCATAGTGTGGATGTGAGTTACTTATATATTCTGTACTTTTTGTCTTTCTATACGCTACTCCACCCTGTCGGTAAGGGAAACTGACACCCCGTATAGAATCCCGTCTTTTTATAACATAACTTTTCATTCCATGACACGGAACTAAGGATCTTTAAGGTTTAGTGTCTTGGAAACAAGGAACATAAAACATGAAAAAAAACATTCTTCTTAAACACTTGAAAGTCTTCTCCTCATGTTCACCCTAGGATCATTACTGCATCCCATAACCTGGGGACATACATCAAAAGGAAAGGTGAGCAGAAGGCCCAGCAAGGGAAACAAGTGAAACATTTTACATATGAACTTGAGATACATCAATAAAGTCATGAAAAGAACTGTAAGGCATGAAAATGAAATCATGACGCATATCATAATAAAAATAAAACTTTTTCATAACTTGAAGATTTGGCTAAATCATTTAACATATACAATCATGAACATATCACCAAGGTCCATCCCCAAGGTGTCATTTTAAAATTACCAAGGTTATTCACCAAGGTATCGTGAAAATTGTAATCTCTAGTGGTTACATCATTACCCAATGCATTGGAGCGCTATCAGGGCGCACCCTTAAATTTGCCTTTATTATCATGTGAGCCACATATATCATCATCAAACACTTAATAAATAACCCATATAGCATAAAGGAAATGGGTTTCATTTCATAATCATAACTTTTTAAAAACTGCTTTAAAGACATGATCTTTATATCACTTTAAAACCCACAGAAAAGGAAGGTGTGTCTCATGTATGTAAAACCCAGAATTTAAAATAGAACATTTTGTTATATATGTGAATATCCCTTTATAAGAAAGAGCTTTGAGTATTCACTTAATAAAATAAAAGAACTTTAGAAAACGATATAGACATTTTGAGACAGAAATTCTGCAGCATAATGGCAATGTTCCGAGGTCTTAGAAGACATTAAAAGAGAGGTAAAATGGTTCAAACATTCATAAATGACCCATAAAATAGTACATGGACAGAATAAGAAGGATACATGATCATGGTAATGAAATTACAAGGAAATAACAATTGAAATGAAAAACATGGAAGGAAGAAAAAAATTAGATTTCTCTTATGAAAATTCGGCAGCCTTACGGCGTCACTTAACTTCAAAAGAAAATGATTTGACAAGATCAAATAGGGTCCCTCATCATATGATCATAAGATATCAGTATGATAGATATAGAGATAATTCCCCAACATAACAAAAAGGAACTTGAAAGAATTGACATGAAAGTAGAACTTCAAAACGAGAAGGGTGAAGAACCACTTAAAAATTCGGCAGCCTAACGGCGCCACTTAAAACATCAAAATACTGAATTGAAGAGATCAAATGGGGTCTCTCATCATATGAACATAAGAGTCCAGTATGATATATATAGAGATCATACCCCAATATAACAAAAAGGAAATTGAAATAATTGACATGAAAGTAGAACTTCAAAACGAGAAGGGTTAAGAACCACTTAAAAATTCGGCAGCCTAACGGCGCCACTTAAAACTTCAAAATACTGAATTGAAGCGATCAAATGGGGTCTCTCATCATATGATCATAAAAGATCAGTATGATAATTTAGAGATCATACCCCAACATAATAAAAATGAACATGAAAGACTTGAATGAAAATAGAACTTGAAAACGAGGAAGGTGAAAGAATCCCTTAAAAATCCGGTAGCCTAACAGCGCCACTTAAACATTCTTAAAACGAATTGATGAGAGAAAGGGGGGGTCTCTCATCATATGAACATGAAATAGTCAGTAGGATGAATATAAAAGAACATCCTCCAACATAAGAACATGGAGTATAAAAGAAATGACATAAAAGAGATTACTTGAAAAGAAAGAGAGGGGTCAGATCCCTTACCTTAAAATGTAACTCTTAAACCTCAAAGGTTGGGACCTTGAGGGCTTGGGGGCACCCTTGGGGGGACTCCTTGGGAGTTAATGAGACCAGAAATTCGTTGGGAATGAGTGGGGAGTCGAATGAATGAGAGGAGGGCTTGGTATTTATAGGGAAAGTGAGGGGACAAGGCATTAATGGCCAAGGGACACCTCACATGTGCTTTTCTCAAACCCATGTGCTCTCCATTGTCATTTATCATGGAGTTAGGCCACATGGGGCCCACAAAACAATAATTCATCACCCTTGGCCGGCCAACCCTCAATAGATCTCATGACATCATCATGACACCGTTATGATGTCATTAAACATACCGAAACCCTAAAACTGTATTTTTACTATTCACTGAAAATTCAACTTTCTCAGAAAAATCCCAAAATTTCACATTAACCAAATATCAATGCTCTGATTTCAAAAATGAAATCCATTTTATAAAAATAATTTTCTAAATATTTTTAATTTAATTTTTAAATAGAAACACTATTCATCGAAAATTCATTTTTTCAGAAAAAACCCCAAAAATTACCATAACATAATATCGATGCTCTGAGTTCAAAAATAAAGTCATTTTTATAAAAATAATTTTCTAATTATTTTTAATTAAATTTTTAATTAAAAACACTATTCACCCGTAAAAACTAATACTTGAATAATAATTAATGAAACCATTATTTAACTATTTTATTGAATCACATTACTTAATCAAGGTGCCTAGATTATTTTAAAACATTCTTTAAGTGAGATTACTAATCCATTTGGTCATATTACTAATCCTAATCATAAAATCACTATTCATAATTTACTATTCATCAAAAATCAAGTTGATCTTATTAGACTCTAAATTTAGTACTGAACATAATTGCAGAAGACCTTTTTTTGAAAATCATTACACATTTTTAATTATTTAGGGTTTACATAAACATATTTAAAATATCCTTTTTCTAAAATTCATCAAAAATATGCATACTATATTTATCCGGTCATTTCAAAATTCATAAACTTCATCATAAGAAGAAATCCCAATTTTTATTTAAAACAAGGATTACACAAGGTATTTACGGTCTCGTTACATAACCCCTTATAATACCAGCATAGGACCTAAGAGTAAGGTGTGCTAGGGTGATAGAAGCTTGGGGCGGCTCAGTCAACATTGCCTGAGTAGTAATTTCTATCAGTTTGAACTTCTCACGAAGGCGATTCCGTTCCAGCTTCACATGATGAAGTTCGGCTTGGATTTGATCCAGAGCAAAGCCCAGTGGTGCTACCTCCTTCCCAAGCTCTGTTAGATGGGCTTCGATCGGTCCAAGACTACTAGGTGAGGCCATCGAATCTTCTTTCTATAATAATTAACCAAGATTACTTATATCAAAACATTTTGTTCACAGCGGTCATATTGACCGATGGTTATATTATAGTCAAAACCCACTGATCTCATTTTAATTATAATCATGTTTATCAAATAAAACTTTTTTTTTTGAGTATAACAATAACACATAAAATTGGGAAACAAAATTTATTTAAAAAATTTCGGGTCGTTACAATCTTCCCCCCTTAAGAAATTGCGTCCTCGCAATTTTAAAATTGGGTTTTGAAATTTCATTGAAACTCCCACATCGGAAAAGGAGTCAGTAAAACTATTACTTTAAAATTAAGAAAGGGAAGTACAAAGGTCACCCGAGTTAACCCACACTAGGGTTCCATGTAGGAAAACATGGACATGGAGGAGAAAACAAAGGGTCAAGTTCTGAGGGAGAGTGATAGAGAACATGATTAGGAGAAAGTTAACCATGATAAAATTCCAAACTTATGATGTGTGTAAACGGTCTTTGATTACCTAGTAGGAAACGTAAACCAAAAACTTTTTTGTTTTACGTTTCTTTTCATAATTTTGAGGATTTCATTTACTACATAGAACAAAAACATAAGAAAATATACCTACCTTCAGGTAGAGTTTCATCCTTTAACAAGTCCCTACCAACACTAATCTTTTCTCCAAATGATGAGAATTCAAAAACACTTGGTCTCATAAAAGAACAAGAATCATCTTCTATAGAATCACATAATCTACAAAAGATTAACTATCTATTTCTTCTATCTTTATAAATTATCCCAAAAACAGAAAGGTTATGGTAAAACAACTCTTCAAAAAGAAAGAATCCCATAGGAATGGAAACTACTTTTAAATCATCAAAGTTCCATGGTACTACCCAAATATTATCATAGACCATTCCCTAAATAAAGATCCTTAAAATTCCTCAAAACAAACCAAACTATGATTGAAACCCAAATACAATAAGGATTTGATAACATAGTCTTCCAAAACAACTTCATTGTTCATCTCCAGACAACATCAACCACTCCTAACATCTTATAAAAAAAGTAGCTAACCTAAACATATTTTACCCAAGATAGGTTATTCATTCCCACAAGTAACCTAAATTACTATAAGTTCACCTTAAATTCATCGATTCTTCAAAATATAAGTAAACCTTACTCCTCAATGAAAATACTGTAGTAATCTATTTACCTCGATCAAATATGGTTCCCAAAATAATGAACGTCTTCCAAAATAATAATAATATTTTAATCCCCTAATCATCCCTGTCATATTAATACGAAAATCGTCGCATTTCCTATCACATTGGTTGTCGGAACATGTTCTTCCATTTCCCACCATTAACTAAGAAGAGAAATAAAAATTAAGGGCTTAAGTACTTAGCTAATAATCATGAAAAGGAACTGAAAGCATATAAGGATAACTTGTATATGAAAGGTTTACCCTAACTTGTAATCTCCTAGGTTCCCATCTAGGTTATGAATGATCATATATTCTTATGTGAACCTTTATTTTATTTTATCTTTTTTCCTTTAACAATGGTTCATACCAAGCTTATGAATTAACCAAAGCATATCCCCTGGGACTGTCGTAACCAAGAGTGCAGCAAGGCCCGTTGTTGTGTACCAGTTCCCGTTCGAGTCTAGCTCAAAGCGGTGTTTTCGGGTTTTACCCCTATGTACATCTGTGCCAGAGCCACCTCTACCTTCTCGTATCCAGACAGGGATGTATTTTCTTGGCAACCCCTTACTCAATACTCACCAAAATAACATGAAGATTTCCTATATTAAACTTTTCTATAGGGTTCCTCCTAGAGTTTTCATATCCTAATTTCCACAAATAACTAAACCATCCTTTGATACCAACTATAGCATCCTGTATTTTTATAACATAACTTTTCATTCCATTACACGGAACTGAGGATCTTTAAGGTTTAGTGTCTTGGAATCAAGGAACATAAAACATGAAAAAAAAATATTCTTCCTAAACACTTGAAAGGCTTATCCTCATGTTCACCCTAGGCTCATTACTGCATCCCATAACCTGGGGACATACATCAAAAGGAATGGTGAGCAGAAGGCCCAGCAAGGGAAACAAGTGAAACATTTTACATATGAACTTGAGATACATCAATAAAGTCATGAAAAGAACTTTAAGGCATGAAAATGAAATCATGAGGCATATCATAATAAAAATAAAACTTTTTCATAACTTGAAGACGTGGCTACATCATTTAACATAGACAATCATGAACATATCACCAAGGTCCATCCCCAAGGTGTCATTTTAAAATTACCAAGGTTATTCACCAAGGTATTGTGAAAATTGTAATCTCTAGTGGTTACATCATTACCCAATGCATTGGAGCGCTATCAGGGTGAACCCTTAAATTTGCCTTTATTATCATGTGTGCCACATATATCATCATCAAACATTTCATAAATAACCCATATATCATAAAGGAAATGGGTTTCATTTCATAATCATAACTTTTTAAAAACTACTTTAAAGACATGATCTTTATATCACTTTAAAACCCACAGAAAAGGAAGGTGGGTATCATGTATGTAAATCCCAGAATTTAAAATAGAACATTTTGGTATATATGTGAATACCCCTTTATTATAAAGAGCTTTGAGTATTCACTTAATAAAATAAAAGAACTTTAGAAAAAGAGATAGACATTTTGAGACAGAAATTCTGCAGCATAATGGAAATGTTCCGAGGTCTTAGAAGACATTAAAAGAGAGGTAAAATGGTTCAAACATTCATAAATGACCCATAAAATAGTAAATGGACAGAATAAGAAGGATACATGATCATGGTAATGAAATTTCAAGGACATACCATTTGAAATGAAAAACATGGAAGGAAGAAAAAAATTAGATTTCTCTTATGAAAATTCGGCAGCCTTACGGGGTCACTTAACTTCAAAAGAAAATGATTTGACAAGATCAAATAGGGTCCCTCATCATATTATCATAAGAGATCAGTATGATAGATATATATATAATTCCCCAACATAACAAAAAGTAACTTGAAAGAATTGACATGAAAGTAGAACTTCAAAACGAGAAGGGTGAAGAACCACTTAAAAATTCTGCAGCCTAACGGCGCCACTTAAAACATCAAAATACTGAATTGAAGAGATCAAATGGGGTCTCTCATCATATGAACATAAGAGTCCAGTATGATATATATAGATATCATACCCCAATATAACAAAAAGGAACTTGAAATAATTGACATGAAAGTAGAACTTCAAAACGAGAAGGGTGAAGAACCACTTAAAAATCCGGCAGCCTAACGGCGCCACTTAAAACTTCAAAATACTGAATTGAAGCGATCAAATGGGGTCTCTCATAATATGATCATAAAATATCAGTATGATAATTTATAGATCATATCCCAACATAATAAAAAGAAACATGAAAGACTTGAATGAAAATAGAACTTGAAAACGAGGAAGGTGAAAGAATCCCTTAAAAATTTGGCAGCCTAACGGCGCCACTTAAACATTCTTAAAACGAATTGATGAGAGCAAGGGGGGGTCTCTCATCATATGAACATGAAATAGGCAGTAGGATGAATATAAAAGAACATCCTCCAACATAAGAACATGGAGTATAAAATAAATGACATAAAAGAGATTACTTGAAAAGAAAGAGAGGGGTTGGATCCCTTACCTTAAAATGTAACTCTTAAACCTCAAAGGTTGGGACCTTGAGGGCTTGGGGGCACCCTTGGGAGGACTCCTTGGGAGGTAATGAGACCAAAAATTCGTTGGGAATGAGTGGGGAGTTGAATGGATGAGAGGTGGGCTTGTATTTATAGGGAAATTGAGGGGACAAGGCATGAATGGCCAAGGGACACCTCACATGTGCTTTTCTCAAACCCATGTGCTCTCCCTTGTCATTTATCATGGAGTTAGGCCACATGGGGCCCCAAAAACAATAATTCATCACCCTTGGCCGGCCAACCCTCAAAAGATCTCATGACATCATCATGACACCGTTATGATGTCATTAAACATACCGAAACCCTAAAACTGTATTTTTATTATTCACTGAAAATTCAACTTTCTCAAAAAAATCCCAAAATTTCACATTAACCAAATATCAATGCTCTGATTTCAAAAATGAAATCCATTTTATAAATATAATTTTCTAAATATTTTTAATTTAATTTTTAAATAGAAACACTATTCATCGAAAATTCATTTTTTCAGAAAAAACCCCAAAAATTACCATAACATAATATCGATGCTCTGAGTTCAAAAATAAAGACATTTTTATAAAAATAATTTTCTAATTATTTTTAATTAAATTATTAATTAAAAAAACACTATTCACCCGAAAAAACTAATACTTGAATAATAATTAATGAAACCGTTATTTAACTATTTTATTGAATCACATTACTTAATCAAGGTGCCTAGATTATTTTAAAACTTTCTTTAAGTGAGATTACTAATCCATTTGGTCATATTACTAATCCTAATCATAAAATCACTATTCATAATTTACTATTCATCAAAAATCAAGTTGATCTTATTAGACTCTAAATTTAATACTGAACATAATTGCAGAAGTCCTTTTTTTGAAAATCATTACACATTTTTAATTATTTAGGGTTTACATAAACATAATTAAAATATCCTTTTTCTAAAATTCATCAAAAATATGCATACTATATTTATCCGGTCATTTAAAAATTCATAAACTTCATCATAAGAAGAAATCCCAATTTTTATTTAAAACAAGGATTACACAAGGTAGTTACAGTATCATTACATAACCCCTTATAATACCAGCATAGGACCTAATAGTAAGGTGTGCTAGGGTGATAGAAGCTTGGGGCGGCTCAGTCAACATTGCCCGAGTAGTAATTTCTATCAGTTTGAACTTCTCACGAAGGCGATTCCGTTCCTGCTTCACATGATGAAGTTCGGCTTGTATTTGATCCAGAGCAAAGCCCAGTGGTGCTACCTCCTTCCCAATCTCTGTTAGATGAGCTTCGATCGGTCCAAGACTAATAGGTGAGGCCATCGAATCTTCTTTATATAAAAATTAACCAAGATTACTTATATCAAAACATTTTGTTCACAGCGGTCATATTGACCGATGGTAATATTATAGTCAAAACCCACTGATCTCATTTTAATTATAATCATGTTTATCAAATAAAACATTTTTGTTGAGTATAACAATAACACATAAAATTGGGAAACAAAATTTATTTAAAAAATTTCGGGTCGTTACACCCCGGGGATTCTGATCCATGGGGGTGTTTTCCCCGACATTCTGATGAGAGGTTGAATGGCTAACTAACCCCTTTGGCTCCACTCTCTTCTCTTGGTAAATACTTGTGCCATGAGGCACATCGATTAGTTACCCCATATATGTGTGTAGATGGCTGTAATGGCTTGTGGTTATTCACACACATATATTCTGGATATAGTATCCTACGGACTACTATAGGTGTAACGTGTATAGGCTATGATGGCTTGAGGATCCTTACTCGGAGTATGGGTTGTAATGGCTTGAGGTATTATACCCGACCTGTGATACACGTTATGTGAGATGTGGTGGCTCCCGGATACTACCTGGTTACTTTTGGTTGTGAGGACGATGTGGTGCTTCGCCCAGGTGTCTGTGGGCAAGCCTATGTGGTGCACGGGGTGCAGATTGTGGAGCTTCACCCAGGTGTCTGCGTGCAAGCCTCTGGAGAGAGATGCACATGACGTATGTCGTTGGGGCAAAGTGGAAAACCAGTGGGGAAGTAGTAGAGGGGTACCCTTGATAATCTTTACTATATGCTATATTCTTGTATGTGTTACATGGGGAGAGTACCCATGGTGAGGTTGGGAACATAGTATACCTGTTTTGGTGACGAGTTAGTTTCACTTGTTGTTCACTGGGCTTTAGCATGCTTTCTTTACTTTTGCACGAGAGGCTTGGGGAGGATCCTACTGAGTAAACTGTTATACTCACCCTATGTATATATAAACTGTTTTTCAGGTCACTTGGAGCAGGTTGGAGATCAAGCTGGTTACTACTAGCTTGCGGTTGGAGGAGGAGCTGTTCGGGCTTGCGGTCGCTGTCGTTTTACTTTCTTTTGGGTACTTTTAGTTTCCCCTTTCAGTTGTAGTACTTTTGCATGTCATTTCATATATGTACTTGGTTTCCTTTTATATCTCAGTTCTAAGATGGAGTTGATTGGAGTCTATTCTATCTCTCTCTTCTGCATGTTTTCTCTTAGAGGGTAATGCCTCCCATTTGTATGTTATTATACCCTCGGTGCTAGTCGCCAACCCGGGGCCTACTGGAGGCAGGACTCGGGGGTCATTATCTCCCTTTTCACATTGCCGGCCCAGGAGGGGTACACTTTGTGGGGAGGGGGTTGTGACAATTAATATATATTATGGTTGAATGTAAAAAGTATATTTTTAAATGGAAACTATTAAAATATATTATAACATACAAGTATAAGTGTTTCTGACCTAATAATATTCTATATATTAAAAAAGACACATAGATCCATTAAAGGATCAATGAAAATATTTTATCATGGAATGATAATTTTTTCATGTGTATAAAAGTTGATAGGGGGAGAATCATAGTTTTCCATGGGATATATATTGATAAAATATTAAAGAAAGGGTAGTCTTATAGTTCATTACGTCTTGGTTGAAAATATTTCCTCATGAATGACTTAAAGTAACAACCATGTTTAGGAAACATGATTTAATGATATCGAACTATGGGTTTAATGGACTAATCCAACATTCATAAATAGAAAAGAAAATGAAATATAATAGTTGAGTCAATTGGGGTATATTTTTAAAAAATATGACATTCCATAAATCTTTCCATAGTGATGTACCGGATGAAATATGTGGAGATTAATAAAATAAATAATACTATATATCCTTTAGTGATGGAATTATCACATATTCAAAATTCTATTCTTTATTTTATATTTCCAATTTTTAAATCATGGTAAAAAATATCAAAAAAAATTACATCAAGATTCCATTGATCAGTAATTATAACTACCCAATAGTACTTAAGAAGTATAAGGGAAATTTTTATGGTACATATTGAATAATAAGAGCAAGTTAGAAAGGGGTATTATAACTACCCTATAAATAGATCAATATGATCTTGTATTATATTTAATAAAAGTAAATGAGAAACATAATTTCATTATAGATAGTGGTCACAAATTTTATAGAATATGAGTTTATTACATTTTCTAATTCTATTAAAGAAGTAGTATAAATATGTATGTTTAATCTAAATCATGATATTATACCAAATACATATATTGGTTTCATCTTGTTTAATATAATAATATTGTATTAGTGAATCTTGTAACACCCCATTATTCCATGGTGGGTTTTAATTTCAATAATTCAATATCTTGTGCAGTACCCAACTTGGAGTTTTAGCACACCACGACAAATCAAACTAGCCATTACAAATAGTAATACATAATTTTTAAATTTTTATAAATTTTATTTTTAAAAATTGGCATCATTTTAGGGTTTAGAATATAAAAATTAGATTAGGGATAATTTTTGGTAAACTTTTTAAAACATTCAATTTTTTATGATTACAGAAAAAATATGCATTATTATTTAAAACCAAGTTTTTATTTAAATAATTTTTATTTTTATTTAAAATTATTTTAATTAAAAATAGATACATTATACCGATATAAGATAAATTTAATCAATAGAAGTCATTTTATAATAATATTAGACATATAAATTTCTATTTAACATTTTTCCGCCTTTTACCCACCTTCTATGCGCATTTGAAATTTTGCATAAAATGTAATTTTACCACTTCTATGAATTTAATTTCAAAAATCCGAGAGACCCAGTTGGTATCAGTAAGTAAAATGTGGTTCAATAAGATGAAAATAATTTATGTGAACAATAACTTTTGACTTTTATTTACAACAGTTAAAAGTAAATAGGGTAATTAAAGGTAAAAATGATATTATAATTACCCCAACACATTTCTATATAACGTCTGAATTCCAGAAGTTGCCCAGAGGCTCCCCATACCCAGTTGGTCACATGGCCTCAAGCGCATTAGCCAAAATGACGTAGGCTATCGACTAGCATCGATGGTTATGGGTGTGATAGTGTGGAAACTATGCCCTCATTGGAAGAGTACACAGTAGAAGTCAAACAAATAACAATAGTAGAAGCAGTAATATTATGATACAATAGTAAATAGTGTAATAATTAAATAATAAACTGGGGAACATATATAAAATGATGTGTGTTACATGTATATATGAAAGCATACAAACAAGTCATAATGCTGGGATACAAATAGTCCTAAACCAATGTACAAAAAAAATAGATAAACTTCGACAGCATCGCAGGCCTCGGCTTGTTTCCAAGCTCTGCAACTCCTCAGCAATCAACTACCTAAACTAGAAGGGTGTTTTCCCTTATCTATATCTGCATCAATGTTATATATTTGGGACTAAAATCCTGCCCCAAACAGGTTGTGAGACTAATCCCAGTCGGAAATCACCAAAAGATCTGTGCCTAACAGTCCGTGAATATATATGGTAGGTAATAAGTAAAAGATGCAGTAAAACAAGGAATAACTTAGCAGCAACAAACCTAATGTTCAATTTCATTCAATTTCATAAATATCAAGTAAGCCCATAATCACAAATAGGTAACCCAATGGGATTACTCATAGCCTAACCCCTTTGGTTCAACCAAACAACAAAATAAGCCCTCTAGGTAGTACACACAGTCTCACCCCTCTGGTTCAGCTTAGCACAGACTCTCTAAGGAAGAACTCACCATCAATTACCCCTATAGACTCATATCAGTAACTAAAAGGCCCTCTAGGGAAGAACTCAATATCCAATTTTCATTATGGCCCACTTCGAGGAACTACAGACACTCTGAGGAAGTACTTATGTCCATTCCCCCTATAGTCTCACATCTTAATAGTAAAACATACACTCTGGGGAAGCGATCAACGTCCATTCTCCATATGGTATACTACACCAGTTTCTCATGGCCTTGTATAAGTCAACCATTTACAAAGATACATGGAATCCAAAATAAACCTCCATAAGTTCTTGGCTAAACAGTTTACATCATATCATATCATTTCAGATAATAAACACTCAATCCTACAATACTAGGCATCAAAACCAAAGAAGCAGCCTAACAGGAAATTCTAGACCAAAGTGACAACACAAGCAAACATGGGAAAAACCTCCATAGAAATTCAAGATAACCCTATTTACAAACAATGATCCTTTATCCAAAGAAGCAAGGTATAACAGGAAATTTACAGGGCTAAAATCATAAACACGCAATACCCCGAATGAGGGTATTGGGATCTTTTTCACATATAATTCTAATAATATATATGAAATGTCACAAACCACCTACCTCGATGTCGTGGGATCTATATACGTGAACCAAAATCCTTGAATCTCCCATGAACACCATAGATCCAAAAAATATCTAAAGATGATATACTGAGAATAACTCAAGAAAGAGAAGAATCGGGAAATGAAGCTCTAGAAAAAGGACAATATTATAATTATGATACCAATGCAATCGACTACAGTCGAATCGGAGAACAAATTCTCTATCGGGGGCTTGGGGAATGGTCGGCATTGTACAGATTCTCTCGGTCTATGGAGGTGATGAAGAAGACACTTCCACAACTTAGATGCGACCTCAGTCTATTTAATGAAAAAAACTACATGCTGTGTAATTTAGATGTAACTGGCGTGTACCTTCCATTATTTGACCTCGCATTAGGTGGTCTCTAGGTCACCATACACAGCCGTCTGACTAGCCATTACACGGCCAGCACATGACTACCCGCAGTAACCGAGTACACAGTGTGTACTTAATAAATTTTCAGAAACGCTTCTTTCTCTAAAAAATACTAGAAAAAGGAAAATAATACCTAAAAGGATGATCTTGGTTCTTAAAAACATCCACCCTTAAAGAAATTAATACTTTAATTTCCCTAACAAGGTGGCATAGAAGAATAATCCATGAAAAGCTCTGGCCATTATGATCGTACACCGACATCCCTCTCCCAAGTCTTGTCTTGTACTCACACCTGTTACCATAGCAGTCATACCAGAGGAACAGACTGGGCCTGGGGAACCTTCTCACATTGATCAACAATGTATATAGGATTCTCCTCGAATAGTGCATCCACCTTTAAATCAACCTCCTTGGGTTGAAAGATATGAGATGGTTCATAGAAGTTATGTCAAAGCTGGGAAACGTGGAAGAAAACGTGCTTATCCTAGTACCTCTAAGGAAACTGCAACTGATAGGGAATCATCCCAACTATATACAAAGCTTCAAATGTCCCTTCATACCTCGGAGAAAGCTTACCATATCTCCAAATCCTCAAATGTCCCAACCTCAGTGTGACACGCCGTATAACCTGATCTCCAACCTCAAACTCCAGAGCTTGTCTCCATCGATCAACATAAGAATTCTATCAAGACTGTGTTGTAGCCATCCTCTTCTGAATCAACTCTATATACTCTATAGTCTCCATGACAAGATGAGGTCCTATCATAGTTGCCTATTTGTTTTCTAGCAAACATATTGGTGATATGCATGGCCTACTATACAATGCCTCTTAAGGTGCCATCTGAATAGTTTCTTGAAAACTATTATTATATGAAAAATACACAAGAGGTATGTTTTTCTCCTAAGAACCTCAAAAATTCAGAATGCATTCTAAGATCATGTCCTTAAGAACCTTAATCGTACACTGGGACTGGCCATCTATCTAGCGATGGTATGTTGTAATCAATAGTACCAAATGAATCCCCTTCCATACACGAGAAGTAAAATGTGCATATCTGTCTGAAACAATGGAGTGAGTAATCCCACATAGACGTATAATATCTTGGATGTACAATCATCCCATATCATTGAAACTGAAGGTTTTCTTGATTAGAAAGTAGTGAGTAACCTTCGTGAGTCTTTCAATGAAAACCCATACCGCATCATTCCCTCAAGGTGACCTCATCAACCCTGTCATGAAAACTGTCGCGACATCATTCCACTTCCACTCGATAATGGGTAACTTATGGAAAATCCATGTTGGTCTGTGGTGGTCTGCCTTCACCTGTTGACAGGTGGGACACCTACTAAACAAACCATAAAAATCTCTCATCATACCTTACCAGCATTACTGATGGTGTAGATCAAGATACCTATTGGTGACACCAGGATGAACTGCCCAAACTGAGGAATTAAAGTCATGCATCATCAAATCACGTATGTATGATGACACCCATACATGCCCATTAGAACACATGATCGCATCCTCATCTATGGTCCATCCAAGAATAGAGTCCTCTCCTGACACTCTATCCCATAGGATTAGGCCTTCAGCATCTGATAGCATCCTCATTCACACCAGATCATGATGAGCAAAGGTAACATCTACAGAAGATAGAAATGTCTAACACTGTCTTTCTTGCACCTCCAATGAATCTAAGAAAATTGAGCCATATGCTACCACTCACTATTGGCCTCTCGAACTACATGTATCTGAGTCCTCCTGCCCAGCGAATCAGTTGCTGTGTTGCCCTTCCAAGGAATATAGGCAAGCTCAATGACGATATACTAAAGCTACTAAACCCACCTCTACTGTCTCAAATTAAAGTCGAGCTAAGTGAATATGTATTTGAGACTTTTGTGGTCATTAAATACCACAAAATGAACACTGAGAATATAATGTATCCAATAACACGAAGCATGAACAACAACAGCCAACTAGAGATCCTACGTTGGGTAATTATTTTCATGTGTCTTCAACTGCCAAGACCCGTACACAACTCCTCCTCCTCCATGCATAAGCACAGCTCCCAGCCTGATACCTGAATCATCAAAGTACAGAGTATAGCTCTTGCTCAAATATAGAAAAACTAGTATCGGTGATGAATTAAACCTCCCTTTCAGCTCCTGAATGAATGATTCACAATAATATGACCTCTATAACTTTTCACCCTTCTTATTGAGGCCCTTAAGTGGCACTGATATCCATGAAATGTCCTATGTAAAATATATGTAGTATAGAGATAGCCCTAGAGATCTTTGTTCCTTCGCGAAGTTCATCAGATTCTTCCAGGAAACTACAACTCTTAATTTCTCTAGGTCTACTGATACTCCTGTATTTGGGATAACATGACCCACAAGTGAATATGGTCCATCCAAAAGTTTCATCTTGATAGAATAGCATATAACTGATTCTCTCTCAGTGTGTTGAAAACAATCTGAAGATGGGTAACATGGTCATGTCGAGTATGATAGCACACCATGATATTATCCACGAACACTACCACAAAAATATCCAAGTACGGAAGGGACACTAGGTTCATCAGTGACATGAAGACTACAGGCACATTAATGAGACCGAACATCATAACCAAATACTTATATACACCATACATGCTCCGGAAGGCTATAAGAGGTATATCTGATGGTCTAACGTGCAACTGATGATAAATGGATCTCAAGTAAATCTTCGGGAACACATGGGCTCCTCGAAGTTGATCAAAGAGATCATCAATCCTCGGCAATAGATATAGGTTCTCTACTATCAACAGGTTCAACTTCGGATATTCCACACAAAGCCTAAGGCTATCATCCTCCTTCTTCGCAAATAGGACAGGAGAACCCCAAGGAGAAGTATTGGGTATGATGACACAATTTTCATGCAACTCCTCAAACTGCTTCTTGAACTCGTGTAACTCTAGTGTAGCCATGATATAAGGAGTAAGGGACATTGATGCCTATCCAAGAACAAGATCAATAACCCTGAATATCTCTTGAGAGCTCTGGAGAAAACCTCCCAACATGGTGATGGTGTTCTTGATGAGATTCACCGGCGGAAACAATGCGGCAACTGGATCATCACCAGAAAACTCCGTGAATCCAGGTAGGATGTTCGATTTGTGATTTCTTCCACATTCTTGATTTCTACATCGAACACGGACTATTCCATGAACAGATTAGCATGTGGATCGATCGTATATTAGGGATGGGTTATTACGGGATTATGTGGATTTTATTATTGATGTTAATTCATTTCGGTTAACCTTCTAATGTTTACAAACCAAGATCATCATGAACATCGATTGAGGTTTGTCCCTCTCGAATTCTGGTGCTTTTCTTTCATGTGTTCTTCGTGTATGTCCTACGTGTTCTTTGTGGGGGTATGAATGGCAGATCATTTCGCATCTGTTGCACAACGCAATGATCCCAAACTGAAGATCTATCATCGGGAAAACCCAAAGAATATAAGACGACAGTTTCGTCAGGCAGATCGAAGCGGAACTGAAGATATCATTCGTCGAGATATTTTTGCACGGGTGGCCAAAATCGTATTTCATAGCTGATCGAAGGCCTGAAACCCACGGATTCGGCATCATGATGATGATACGACCCATAATCCTGAGTTTCATGATTATTCGATGGCTGGATCAAGAAATGGAGGATTGGACGAGGCGTGCAGAGAAAGACAACGATTCTGGAAAAAATCACGACAATCGGGCGTGTATTATAGGGTACAGAGTGTGTGTTCCTCGGTAGATTACCTGGCATGTACTCCAGGAGTACACAGACATGGATTGGGTACATGGACAAGGACACACCGTGTATACCCTTACCTGACCAGATACATAGGATACCCCTTGTACTGGTACATGGGAATGCGACATGGACACGGACCCCGTGGACGGGCGTCCGCCAGAGTACACGGGTGTTTTCCTAGTTAGCAGGACACAATTTGTGCCTTGACTTACACGTCATGTATATTCATCCCTATATGACTTCGACTTCTGACATGGGACGTTTACACGGGATGTACCTGGAGTCAAGGAACATAGCGTGTAAGCGTACTACACGCCGTGTAGTCTAGTTTTACACAGCCTGGACAGATGTCACGGTTTGTTACACGGGTAGTACCCAGGGTCAAGGGACACAGAGTATAACCATACTACACACCATGTAAATAATCTCACATGGATTGAGCCAGTTTCCTACTAGGACTTTGGCTTGTTTCCTTAGGGTTTGTCCCCTCTGTCTTTCTCATGAAGGTTCCTGGTATCATTTCCTACATATAGGAGTATGATCCCTTCAGCAGAACATCCTGAATAGAGTTATTGGAATCCCCTATGCGAGACATGGAGCTGGATCCTTTATTAATTCTTGGAACCCTTGGTAGTGTTCTTGGTATCGACGTTACCAACTTTACTCGGGCGCCGATCCTTTGCTTAGCGGATTAGTTCAGACTGAGTTGTTGGTCCCAGCACATGACTATTGGTTGTGATCATCATCTAAGCATCATGTCCCCAAGTACTTGTAGAGTGTGTTCTCCCGAAATGATTACTACATATATCTCCTCAGAAATTAGATTGTGTTCTCCTTGTTACGTTCTTAGTGGAATCTTTGATCTGGAACATAGTGGCAATTTCGCGATGGTCAAATGTGTATGAGTATATCTGGATATTCTTGTTATATGTTCTGTATACATATACTGTGTGGAGATGACTGCATATTTCCTTTGTGGTGTTTTCCCTTGTCGTATTCCTTTGTGGATTCGGGGTGTGCTGATGGGTATTGTTATAATCACCCCTGCACGGGCCTTACCTGCACGTGTCGTCTCTTGTGAAGACAAGCATGATTTTGATAGGATTCTAGGTGGAACAGGACCAGACGGTGCTTAGTGAGACTGGACGGCTGAGGTGTGTTCCTATGGCTAAAAATCGTAGTCCCAATACTTTTCCTTACAGATTGGACATTGTTACAGACTCTCTTTTTGTGGGATTGTACTTTTGGCCCAGGGTTTTACAATCTTGTACTTTACATTCCTATCATAATCTGTTGGTTGGGTTTTAGTTTATGCATTCATTTCCCTTATTGTAATTTTTTTATCCCTTTCATCTTTGTGGGTTTGGAGATGTGTGTGTGTGTGTGTACAGGTGTATAGGCAATGCCTTCCATGTTAGTGATATACCTACACAGTGCTCGTCACCAACCCCTGGCCTATTGGAGGCGGGCATGGGGAGTTACGACTCGGGCCCCACTGATACGGGTCATGATAGACATCCCGGAACTTATCCACCACTAGAGGAATGCCCATATATGAATTCCCTTGGTCATCAAAATAGAGACTAGAAATCTGGGTTGTAACTTCTCATAACCCCTATTGATCAGGTCCCGCTCTACTCTCCTGAAAATCCCATTCTACCTTATAAAGAAATGATCTACCCTCTGGTGATGTGAAACTCACCCTACAGCAATAGCAATCGACAAAATCCTAGAAGGGAACCAACCAGTACATTATGAGAAAGACATCATAGCCTATAATATCAAAGACATAGATGACCCATAATTAGCCATTCATGTCCCCATCGGAGTTGATAACTTCAAGATATCAGAAGATGATAAGATACAGATCCCAAGGCTCTCCACAACAGCAAAATATATAATCTTATGGGAAGAGCCTATATTGAAAAAATCATAAGCTAAAACTGAGGTAACGAGAATATAACCTCAAACTGCAGAGGGTCAGGGATCCTTCTCCTTGTGGGTCTTCTCCACTACAAAATTCTGGCCTATACCGTGGCCATGTGACCCTGCCTGACCACTATGATCTAATCCAACCTACTGTCAGTGAAAGCCTGGTGAATGACTACCAAAGCTACGACCTCCACCTCAACCTGAACAACAGAAAGGACTCTAGATCCTAGACTGGTGAGAAACTGGTGGTGTTGATCCCGAATGAGGAGTCATAGAAGAACCCATGTAACCAGCTATAGGTGAGAAGAACAGGCACAAGTTCTGAAGATGACCCATCTTGACACATGATCGGCACTCCACTAGGTCTCTCGGGAAATGTGTCCTTGTATGCCCGACCTTCCCATGTTGGTAGCATACCACATGGAAACCTGAAGGTGTATCACACCTACTCGGATCTCCACATCTAGAATCCCTGTGGCGCTTCCTGCTATCAGTAGTAGGGATACCAAATCCGAATGTCGAACATCCCTAGCTCACAGCTCTATAATCCCTCAGATTGCGCTCCATAATATGCACTTGGTTGACTATGGTTGTGATGGAACTATACCTGATGAAGTTCACCTGAGATAGGATGTCGTTCCTGAGACCATCCTCAAAATTCCATTGTATGAATAACTCATCACCTTCTGGAATGGCCATGAAGCGCTGTTGTTCTGTGAAGAGAGAAGAATACTACATAACTGAAAGAGTACCTTGCTCTAGAATCATGAAATCCCAGGCTAAATCGTCCATCAATGTCTCTGGGGATAAGTATTCATAGAAGGAACACTGAAACTCATCCCAAGCCATAACTTGCTAGCATCCCACTCGTGAAATCACATCCCACCATCTCTTCGAGGAGTCCCGATGTATATACGTAGCATGCATCACCCTCCTCTCTGGAGGCATCTCTAGATAGCCGAAGATAGAAAGCATGGCTTCTAACCATAACTCTACAGACTAAATTCCTCCTTCCCCTATTAATGTGGGAGGATGCTACTCTTGGAAAACCTGCATCAGATCTTCCATAGAAGGGGTATTATGCGGTACTCTTCAGAAGGTCTGCATGAACCTCATAAATCCATCTTTGAACTATGTGTCAACACCTATGTTCAGAATGATGGTTGGTGCCATGACTGGCTCAACTAGAGGATATGTTGCTAGTCCCTGATCAGCCATATCTGGTGTCTGATCTCCACCCTATAACTGGAGTACAACTGAAGGACCCCTCAGTGGAATTACTCCTGAAGGTCAAGTGCTCAACATAGATCAGGATTATCAAGGACTGAAAACTAGAAGTTTAATAATGGAATAGGAGAAAGAATGAATTCTAAATTTTCAATACATGACTACACGACATTTATACTGCCTACATGGCATGTTCACTTAATCCATCACATGGGTGTGTACTCCTACCAAACCAGGTCATGTCACACCACAAACACATGACATGTTGTCCTAACACATGACGTGTACTTGAATATTCATCCCCCAACCTGAGTTCTTCTAAATGGAAAACTCAGATGATTCTCCTAGAAAAAAACAACATGGAGTGTTCATTCTAGACACAACTTGTAATAGATGAGCTTCACTGACATGTGTTGTTTGAGAAATGGCCGGTTACATGGATGAATCTACATGGTGTGTTCCAGATGGACATGATGTGTACTTGATGGATTTCACCAACCCGTATTGTTTGTTACATGGCCAGATATTCAGGTTACACAACACAATGTGTTCCAGATAGACATGATGTGTATTAGAAAAGACTCCATTGACCTGTGTTGTTAGTCACACAGTCAGTAAAACAGCTCCATATCAGAGCATGTACATCTGGTACATGGAGTGTCTTACCAAATATATCCTAACCCCGTGTCTCTCCCACACAACCAGTGAAAAAGTTAGAGACTACACGATGTGTACATACAGTACACGGTGTGTACTTCAGAAAAATAATTCATTCCAGAACAGAAGGACACGTGACATGTAATAATTATTACATGACATGTATTATGGGTTTTTCCAGACATTAAGCTTTAGAAACTACTCCGGAACCTAGAGAAACACAAAAACAAACATTAATGTGCCAAATTCTGATCTGTGAGGGCCCATACTCTCTACGAATCAAAGAAGGACAACCTATACATGTCATAAACACGGATAAAAGTGAAATTATCTACCAAATTCTGGTCCATGAGGACCCATAACACCTCAAGAAAAAAAGTTTGGTGTTCATTCATAAAGAAACCATACACAAATTTAATACCCTATCAAACAGAAGGTATTCTGTCATGGAGTCTATCACAAAAACATGCATATCTAGCACAACATATATCACAACAACATGAATTCGCTAATACACCCTAAATGGCATGAAAATAATACATGACATGTGATTTCTCGCACGTGCCTATATGATTCAAGAAATGGCATACCCTCATCTCATCGGGTTGCAACATAAATAAAACCTCATTAACATCAACAATAACAACACAATACATATGAGTCACCCAACGGTGAAATCAAGTCAACTTTAAAATTTAAAAACTAGAAAAATTTCAATAATGAGGTAGATTAGCTTTTCCCTATACACGGGTTAGCTACTCCCAGACATAGCTTATTACTATGTACCTATTCCATCTTATCCCTAACTATAGGCACCAAATAGTATGTTAATATGAAAGAAACCACTTTTGATACCACTTTGTAACGTCTGGGTTCCGGAAGCTGCCAAGAGGTTCCCCATACCCAGTTTGTCACATTGCCTCAAGTGCATTTCTTCGAATGCTAAAGGCTGCCAATTAGAAGCTGGGTCCTTAGGTGTGATAGTGGGAGAACTATGCCCTTATTGGAATATTACACAGTGGATGTAAATGAAATGACAATAGTGGAATCAGAAATATTACCATACAACAGTAAACAATGGAAGACTTAATGAATAAACTGAAGCACATATAAAAAATTATGCATGCTACGTATGTCTTGGAATGCTGCGAAACTAGTCAAAATGCTGGGATACAAAAGTGTACTATTATAATGTTAAAAAAAAGATAAAATCCAACAACATCATAAGCCTCGTCTTAGTCCCATGCTCTCCATCTCCTCGTCAATCATGTACCTGAAGTATAAGGGAGATTACCCTTATCTATACCTATAGTAATATAATTGGTTTGGGCCCAAAATCATGAACCAAACAGGGTGTGAGAATAATCCAAGTAGGAAACCACCAAAAGATATGTGCCTAACAGTCTGTGAATATATATAGTAGGTAATAAGTGAAAGATTCAGTAAAACAAGAAAGAAATCAGATGTAATAAGAATGAAGTTCAATTGAATTCAATCTCATATATATCAAGTGAGTATATAATCAAAAATGGGTAACCCTCTGAGAGTACTCACAACCTAAGCCCTATGGTTCTACAAAACAACACAAGTAACCCCATGGTAAGTACATACGGCCTCACCCCTCTAGTTCTACTTAGCACAAACTATATGAGGAAGAAGTCACCATATGTCCCCCCTATAGTATCATATCGGTAACTAAAAGGCGCTCTGAGGAAGCACTCAACGTCCAATTCCCCCTGTTGCCTGTGTCGAGGAACTACAAACACTCTGAGGAAGCACTTACGTCCATTCCCCCTATGGTCTCACATTTTAACAATAAAACAGACACTCTGGGGTCTCCCTCAATGTCTATTATCCTAATGTTCTACTACACCAGTTTCTGATGGCCCTGTGTAACTGAATCATGCATAGTGATACATGGAAGCCAAAATAAACCTCATGAACTACTTGGCTAAAAAGTCTACAACATGTCAGATAATAAACACTCTATCCCACAATAATAGGAATGGAAAGGAAAGAAGCATCCTAATAGGAAAAAATATAAAAACAAGAAAACATGGGAAAATCATATATAGAATGGAAATATAACCCTATTTACAAAAAATTAACCTCTATCCAAAAAATCAAGGCATAATAGGCAATTTACAAGACTAAAACCAAAAACAGACAACACCCCGAACAAGGGTATTGGGAAATTTTGCAAGTATAATTCAAATAATATATATGGAAAGGAAAATACCACCTACCTCGGTGTTATGAGATTGATATACATGAACCTAAATCCTTGAATCGCCCAACAAAAATGTAGATCTACAAAAATTCTAAAAATGCGCAACCGATTAAAACTCTTGAAAGAGGATGAATCATGAAATTAAAGTCTAGAAGAAGGAAGAGCTTACCATGGAAATAACAACGCAATCTACAGTGGTCAAATTAGAGAACAGATGCTTGATCAGGGGATTGGGGAAAGATCGACATCGTATGGATGCTCTCGGTCGAAGAAGGTGAAAAAAAAGATTCTTCTGCCAATTAGACGTGACCCCAGTCTGTTTAGTGAAAAAAAGAAATTATACGGTGTGTACTTTAGATGGTCATGACATGTGCCTTCCCTTAATGGGCCCTGCATTAGGTGATCTCCAGGTCACCGCATAGCTAGCACACGGCTACCCGTGGTAACCAAGTGCATGGTGTGGACTGTTAAAATATGTGGTGTGTACTTAATAAATTTCCAGAAACTAATCTTTTTCTCAGGAACACTAGAAAAAAGAATAACATACTTGAATGGATGATCCATCTTTTTACATCCTAATTCAATTGGATAAGTGTATTTAGACTAAAATCAACCATATGATTGAAATATGATCCTTTATACCCACTTGGATTTTATTAGCACATTTATTATTATTTTACTTGAATAAGAGTTAAAAGTGCTAAATTCTATGTTTAATAACTAAAACTTTTTTAATATAGGGTAATACATAAGATAAATTCGACTATAAATATTCATTAGAAAGACAATAAGATTTCCTGAATGATGGTATTTTATTTATAATTTATTATCCATCAAATAATTAAATTTAATTATGACACAATGATGATGCAGTAATAACCTTATTAATTAAATATTAAAATAATTTATATTATAAATATCAAAATAAATGAAAATTAAGATTATGATCAATACCACTAATTTTATAGGTTAATATGACATGTTATGTTTGATTAAATTAATTTTATTCGAATAAATAAAGTTCTTAGTACTTTTACAAAAATCAAATACCAAATAGTGTAAAAATTGACAGAAATGAGTTTTTAAAAAAAATACTATGTTATTAATTGATATAATATTCCTAAAAATATATTTTTTGGCCAAAAAACATATATAAGGTTAGATATAATAATTATTAGATACATGGGGTTCTATTGTATATTATAGTAACTATATTAACCATTTATTGTAATAATACAATAATACATGGTAAAAGTTAATCAATTTTACTATGATTTAAATCTGAATGATAAGGTTAATGTGGTGTTCTAAACCTATTAATAACCTCTTGTTTGAAAAGTTTTATAACAATCCCCAAATTAATCTATAAATAAATTATTTTCGAGCCACTATAAACCAAATATGATTGTATAATAATATAATATTTCAATCTTTTCATAAAGTGGCTCTCACCTCCCTTATAAAAGGGTACTTACCCTTCTCTAAAAATCACACCTCTAAAGCCCTTTGGATCATCCAATACATTATCAACTATCCTACCAACTACCATTAATTTTATATAGATTTCTTACTTTGATCTGAAAGGCAACCTATGGATCCCTTTTGATCAACTAAAAAGGAAACACCCAAATAAGAGGTAATAATTTCACCACCTCTTTCAAAGTTCTTTTCTTCTTCCACATCCTCCTTCATTGTTGTTCCAATATGAAAATAATAAATCAATTAAGTTATACATACTATGATGTTATTATAAATATGGTACAACATTGTTCATTATTCTTTCCATTCAATGAATTGCAAGTCACTATATGTGCGTAAATATGTTTTGCCGACTCCACGTCGTGGTGTAGTATGTTATTCAAACACTTAATTATTTTGATGGGTATAATAATGAGTATAAATAATATAAATAATTAATATAACTTTTTATGTAGTCTTTATATATGATATACCAACCAATTAAATATGATTTCATCTTTAATTGAATTATATTGTCTCACGTGCGTACGTATGGATTACCTTCTCCATGAATGTGATGATATTAATTCCCTATCAGAATAATTCAAGAATAATTTTCATTTTTATATTAAAAAATATTATTTAAGAATATAATATAATTATTTATATGAATCAAATACATCATATCCATAAAAAACATTACATACGTAATAAAACATATAAAGGAAAATGAATCAGTTAACATCCAAAACAATGATACTACTGAAATATTATTGACAATGAAATATTAGAAGACCATATATGATATCATATTTATATATTTAGTTCTTGTAAACATTAATAACAATTATTTAACTATTATAAAAGTGGTATACATACCCTCGATCAAGGAAAAGTACATGGGAAGAGTTAATTCTAAAATATATTTATTATCCGAGGTTATTTATACGTGAGTATCTACTAGGACATCTTTATAATCCACATTCGTGATACTTAAAAGTGTATTTCAAAACATTTATACTATTTCTCAGGCTATTGTTTAATGTAATTTATATCCTTTATTTACTTTTTATAAAAAAATTATGAATTAATATTTTTTTCATTTTCCAAATAAGGTACTTTACGACCTTTTCTACAAAATTAAGAAAACAATGTTTTTTTACTAATACGGCGGGTGCATATATTTTCAAACATTATGACACCTTTGAATATTCCCATACAAGATTATAAGAATATTTTCAAAATAATGTATTTATTTTATAATTATGTGACTTTCAAATGAATTCAAAATATAAAGATATATTTCTCTAAATTATTTTTTATTTCATCTATATAAACATCCTTTGATGTATTTTATACTTGTTTGATGATGATTTATTATGATACAATCATCCATATTGTATTAGAGTTTTTGTGATAGGTTTTAATGTGGTTGTTTTATTTTAATACCATTCATGGTTTATGGTAAAAGTATGAACATTTCATATGATAGTTTTAATATGAATGATTATGTTATGTTTCAATATTTTCATATGAGAAATGCATTGTACTTAGTAAGTGATGGGTGGAGACCACTATACCTACTCGATTCATCAGTTGGTCTAATGAGACAAACTAGTGTCTTGTCACAAGGCCTTCAAAAATTATTATTTTTAGTATTGGAATGATATCGTGACTATGTGGTTAAGAATATATGGAACTATGCATTCTGTCATTATGAAATTTGATATTGATATTGCATGTGATTATTCCACTATTAGATTATACTTGAGAATAAGTAAATGGAATTATTTGTTTTATATTTTTCATGTTATGCTGATTTTTATGTTTTATATTCTTAGGATTTATTCTTATAAACTTCCTTAAATGCTTATTCTTATTTATGAAAGTTTCATCAATATTGTTATCCTTACTAAGCATCTGAGCTCACCACTTTATATGTTTTATTTTTCCTAAGATGCAAATAATTATACTATTACTCAACTGAAGGGATATTATAGGGGATATAAATGTGGTCAATGGATATTTTGTTGTTGTTGTTTTTCATTTTATAATGTAATGTAAAACTTATGAATATATCTAGTACTTCCAAGTCTAATAATCTTATCAGACTTTAGAGACATGATCTCTTGAGATCATTCCAATATTATTTAACAATGAACCGACTCTGGTTAACTAGGTTCAGGGCATTACAGTTGCTATCTAGGGAAGTTTAGTTCAATCCTCGAAAACTAGATTTATAAAAACTCTGAATAGAGAACAATACTTTAAGATAGACTTTACATATTAGTATAGACGAACATCTTATAGTTTTTATAATGTAGAGATTATGTGAGCTTTCGAAGAAATACATCCCTTTCGGGATATGAACAAGTAGAGGCGGCTCTATCACATATGTAAATTGGTGTAAAAACTCTAACAATAAGTTTTAGGCTTGACCCGAGGTATCCTAGTACATAAAAACAGGACAAGCTGAACTTTTGGTTACGACACTCCTGGGGGATATGCTTAGGATAATTCACATATTCTTTACAAACCATTATGAATGATTTATGAGTATATATACCTCCTCAATGAAAACATTTTTATGATTATCGATTATATACATAAAACGTTAAATTTATGTTAAGGGTTTTACATGATTGGAATTATGTATTGTGATTCATAAACTAATATATTGTATGATATTTTTTAGAAATGGAACCTAGTGGATGGAATAGAAACTATATCAATGATCATATTCCATGTATGGATTTATATCCTACTCATAATAAATATAGTTAATCTAGTGATGAAACCGGCGTTGATCATCTTATCACCATACTTGGGAAACTCACTCGGGTTATTAATAATAATTGTTACATGTATGGAGCACCCTGATCCACAACATGGAGGATCAATGTTAGAATGCTTCATGAGGAAACAGCCACCAAAATTCAATGTGACTATAAATCCATTTCTAGCTGTGCAATGGATACATTCCTTAGTGAAAATATTTAATGCTTTGGGAAGTAATGAAAGGGAAAAAGTTGTCATGGAAGTTTATCACCTCATAGGAGATGCGGATCAATGGTGGTCATTAATTCAAAACAAAAAGGAACATGAAGAAGTATCTAGTATGGAATGGAGGGAGCTTAAAGTTATTTTCTTAGAAAAATTATTTCCTCATGACCATCGACCAGATATGAAATGAAAATTTCTTATTCTGTGGAAAAAGGAGGATGATAATGTCTCAAAGTATGAGGTAAACATTACAAGGTTTGCAAGGCTTTCAGCTGATTATATACGTAACTCAATGGGTAATATTGATCAATTCTTTGTTGGGTTAAAACCATTTCTCCATCGACAATTATTCTCATAATAATTTTAATCCTATGAAGATATTATTTGATGTGATATCAAGATGAAAAAGTAATTCTCTAATTCGGACAACATTAATGAAAATAATGAGAAGAATATATCTTTTAAACACTCTGGAATTGGATCTAAGGGGAATAAGTGAAACGTTGAATATCTATCTTTTGGTAAATGTGGTATGAAACACCCTGGTACTTTCCTGAAGGGGATGGGAGTCTATTACATGTATGGGGAAAAAGGCCACCATGCTCATGACTGAAATGGAAAGAAAGAGGTTGTAAATGATTAATGCTAAAACTGTAGATAAAACGTGCATTATCCAAATGAATTTCCTAAGCTCCAGGGAAAATTACCTCAGAAAAGGCCAAGGGATTAAGGCCCAGTTTATACGCTCACTACTATAGATGTTGAAGCTCTGAAAGATATGGTGGTAGGTAATTTAGTGGTTTTCTCATGTTTATCCTTTGCTTTATTTGATTCCAAATCATGTCATTGTTTCATAACTTTCCATTTTTTCTATGAAAAATAGATAATTCCTATTGTATTTAACAAGAGAGTTGTCAATAAAAACTCTTAAGGGATGTATCATTATAACAATGGTTTGTGAATTTGTTCCCATTAGAAATTATAAATTTTCATTATCTATTGATCTCATTATCATACAGATGATTGAATTTGAAATAATTGTTGGAATGGATTGGATTTCAGAAAATGATGCGAAATATTATTGTAAGAAGAAGGAGGATAGAATTTTAGATGATGATAAGGAGTACCTTACCTTTAGAGTAGAAACTTCACTACCATATTCTTATCTATATCCAACCCCAGTTGCTCAACTAAATTCAATTATTGTGGAGGAAATGAATTAAATTACTATGGGTGAGTAAAATAATATTCAAATAGAGGATATACCTATTGTGAAAAAATATGTTGATGTGTTTCCAGATGATTTACCAGTACATCCTCCATAACAAGAAATTGAGTTTCCCATTGATTTATTTCCTAGTTCAAGGCCCATACTGAAGACCCCTTATAGAATGTCCACTGTGGAATTAGTGAAACTGAAGAAAAAACTAGAGGAATTGAGTATTAATGGAATTATTCGCCCTAGTGTTTCCCCATTTGGAGACCCTGTTCTTTTTGTTAAGAAGAATGATTCATCTATGATGTTGTACATTGGCTACAGGGAGATAAATGTTATAATAATAAAGTATATGTATACCCTACCTCACATTGTTGGTTTATTATACAAACTTCATAGAGCTCAATTTTTTTCAAATATTGGACTATGATCTAGATATCATCAGTTGTGTGTGAAGAAGAAACACATTGTGAAAATAACATTTCAAACTAGGTATATGCATTATGAGTTTACAATAATGCCTTTTAGACTGACTAATTCACCCTCTTTTTTCATGGATCTAATGAATAGAGTTTTCAAGTAATATCATAATTACTATTTATTTGTATTTATTGATGATGTATTGGTTTACTCAAAATGATACTAAGATCATGAAAATCACTTGTGCACTATTCTGAAGACCCTCAAAACAAATGAATTATATGTGAAGTTTAGCCTTTGTGAATTTTGGCATCAAGAGATATCTTTTCATGGACATATTGTCTCTAAGGATGTAATCTTTGTTGATCCTTCAATGACCAAAGCAATCCAAGAGTGGCCATCCCTAACAAGTATAACGGAGGTATGCAGTTTTATTGGTTTAGTAGGTTATTATCAGCACTTCGTCAATAATTTTTCCCGATTGGGTAACCCATTAAGCATGATCACAAGTAAATGGGATAAATTTTTTTGGAAAAAAGAGTGTGAAGAATATTTTGATTAACTGAAGGGAAGATTAGTAAATGATACAATATGGACTCTACCATCATATAAGGATGGGTTTATTCTTTATATTGATGCTTAAAAGAAAAGACATGGTTGTTTCCTTATACATAATGATTGATATATTGCCTATGCATCATGGCAGCTAAAAATTCAGGAACAAAACTTTCCCAATCAAGATCATGAGTTAGCAGCTGTAATATTTTCATTGATGATTTTTAAACACTATATCTATGGTGAGTAATGTGAGATATATACCAATCACAAGAGTTTCAAGTTTATTTATCACAAAAATAAATCAAAATGAAGAAAAGGCGATGGCTCTAGATACTCAAGTATTATGATTTCACTATACACTACCAATCAGGGAAGGAAAATAATGTGTCATATGCTTTGAGTTGAAAGGATCATGGAGTTTTGAACAAGATGAGAGTTTAATGTGATCTTTTCTTCAAGGATCTATTAAATAAGGATATGTGAATAATAAATGAATGTGAAACACCAATACATTTTATAATGGTTTTCAATCAATGTTTAATTGAATTTTTAAAAATTTCATAGACTGATGATGAGTAGTTTCAAATGAAAATTAAAGTTCTGAAAGACGGGAGATTGATTGAATTCGTATGTGAAGATGGAATTTTGAAATTTTGGAAGAGAAATTGTGTTCCTGATATACCTGATCTAAAAAGGGAATTGTTGGATTATTGTCATGGCTCTAATTTTTCTATACACCCTGGTAGCAATAAGTTGTATAGAGATTTGAAAGAAATTTTTTTGGGGAAAACATGAAAAGAGATATTACCTATTATGTGGAAAGATGTATGGGTTTTCAATATGTATAGGTTAGAAGACAACATCCAAGATGATTCATGAAACCACTCCCCAAACATGAGTGGAAATGGGATGATTTTATGATGGATTGTTTCATTGGGCTACCAAAGACTCCTAGAAGGAATGATACATTATGGGTCATTGTTGACCGTATTACCATGTCAGCACATTTTCTTTCAATAAGAGAAGATTTAACACTTGAACAATTAACAATACTATATATTAATGTAGTCGTAAGACTTTATGGAGTAACCCTATCAATTGTTTCTAATCGTGATCCTCATTTTACATCCATATTTTGGAAAGTTCTTCAAAAGGCATAGATATTGAACTTTGTATGAGCAATACCTACCACCCTCAAACTTATTTACAATCAGAATGAACTATTAAAACTGTTGAAGACATGTTCTGTACTTTTTCATTTGATTTTCAAGGTATGTGGGATCAGTATTTACCCCTTGTAGAATTTACCTATAACAATATCTTCAGTTAAATTATTATGATTGCACCATATGAAGTGTTATATGAAAAGAGATGTCGCACACCAACCTTTTAGGATGATGTTGGTGAATGAAATGGCATAGGTCTAGAACATTTTGTGGAAAAGTTGGATGTGGTGAAGGTTATCCAAACCCACATCAAAGCAGGTAAATGTAGGGAAAATAGCTATATCGATAACCGAATCAATAATTTTGATTTTAAATTAGGATATCATGTTTTATTGAAGGTGTCTCAATGGAAGGGTGTTATATGATTCAGTAAGAATGGTAAATTGAGTCCCAAGTACATCAGACCTTTCAAAATTCTAGAACAAATTGGAGTTGTAACTTATTGTTTGGAAATGCCGCCAAGTCTATCCAAAGATCATGAGTTGTTCCATGTATCATTGTTGATAAAATACATGCCCGACACAACGTACATACTCACTTATGATGAAATGGAACAGGAACCCGACATATATTATGGCAAAGAGCCTATCATAATTCTTGATTCCAAATATGTAACGACCCGACCCTAGAATCCCAGAGTCAGGTAATTATTTTAATACATTGGCCTGATTAGAAGGAATAAAGTCCCAACGGACTAGTTAGTTTAGTAGTCTTCAAAAATAGATTGCAGAAATGAACGTTATATTACACATTCAAACATAATACACAACATAAATAATCCTTTTAGGAGGTCGTTATTCCATTAGCACAACCCAATATATCAAAAATAATATACATCTTGGAATCCTAATTAAACAAAACATAAGAAAGGAGTGATCTCAGGTTTTTCAGTAAAGGTAAATAATTTTGCGGAAGCTATAATATTTTAAGGCAATATGTGTAATAAAAATAACTACCTTTTAAAAATAAAAATGATCATAATATCGATATAATAAATCATACATTACTTTATATGCATGAACATTTATATTCTACTAGTTGAATAATCACAGGTAATAAATAATTTCATATTGAGGGAATGTCTAAAGACGGACATCATTAACACATAGTCAAAGACTCATACCAAGCTTAAAATAATTTTTTTTCAAGGCCTTGTAACAAGACACTAGTTTGTCTCATGATACCTACTGATGCATCAAGGAGCAATAACAGGCTCCACCTATCAGTTACTAAGTCAACTGCATTCTTCATATGAAAATGTTGAAACATAAAATAAACATTCATATTAAAACTAGCATAAGAAATGTCAAAACTTCATCCATAAAGCATGAAGGGTATAAAAATAGCACATCAATAGTCAAACATATCATAAATCATTCAATACAATATGGAATATTTTTTATAATAATTTAACCTTCATCAAAAATAATATCCATTAAAGGATGTTGACATAGATGAAAATGATGAGTAAAAGATTTTGATAAAAATATCCATTTTTGTGAAATCATTTAAAAGTAACACATTTATAAAGGATGTCATTTAAACGATAATTTTGAATCAAAGTGTCTCATACGACTTTAAATCTTTTGAATGAAATTAACATTTTAAAACAGTCTTGTTCATATAAATAAATCCTTAAAACCATTTTCAAAACATGGACATTATTGAAAAAGATTTGGAAGAATAATTATTTAAAACAATTAAAATGATGTTTTAGTTAAATATTACACTAAAAAATAATTTTGAAATTTATTTTATGAAACATGGATGTTGATAATAAACATGTCCCATAAAATACTTACACATAAAAAATCTCGGATAATAATGAGATTGACGAATTAACCCTTACCTAGCACATTACTTTAGTTGAGGGTACATTTAACCACATATATAATTCCCAAAATATGTTATTGAATTATACCAAGAACATATTCATATTTATTATATCATACATGATTCATTTATAAATTTATAATACAAATTTAATAATGATATCCATATTAAATTAACATTTCTGGTAATAATTACATTCTTTATCGTACATGTTTTTATTTGTTATTCATGATCACATCATTTAGATCATGATTTACATAAGTCCAGAATATAAATCATGATTTAAATATAATATATATTTAGAATATAAATATGTATAATAGATAGATATATGGAATTGAAACACAGTTTAGGGAGATAGTTGGTCGTACGTACGCATAAACGTTGTTTCCATTTTCATATCATATTGAACAGAAGTAAGTGAATAATACGTATGTAACTACATACGTATTAATATATATATATATGTATATCTCCAAAATCAGTATTATGTAATATATTGCATAATAATTTATAATATATATTTTTATAATCATCGTTGAATGGTGAACCTGGAAATGAATCCCGTCATGTCATGGAGACGGTAAGTCGTGTGTACACACGAGCAGCGATATCATTTACATAATGATTAATAGGTATTGAATTATATGGAATAATAATTTTAATGAGTAATTATCATGTTATTTTCATTATTTATATACATATTACTCATCATTATATCCATCCAAATAACACGATGTTGAATAAAAAATTACACCACATCGTGGAGATGGTAACCAATATGTATGCACACATGGTGACATTGTCATTCATATGATGGTTAGAATAATGAGTATGGTTATACCCTATTTATTATAACATAATAGTATTTACAAGATACTGGTGTTATTATTTTGGTATGGAAATAACAAAGAAATAGAATGTGGAGAAATAAAAGAACTTTGAAACGAGTGATAAAATAATTACATTCTCTTTTGGTGTTTCCATCTGATTTAAAAAAAGGGCTCTAAAGGTTGGATTTATGCTCAAAGAAAGAAATATAGGTTGATGTGAGCGAATTTGGGAGGATACATGGGTAGTTTTTGGGCAGGAAAATATTCTTTGAAGGTGTGATTTTGAGAGAAGGGGAAGTACCCTTTTATAAGAGAGGTGAGTATCACTTTAAAAAATGTTTGAAATATTATGTTATTATAAAATAATTTTCTTTTTATAGTGGCTGAAAATTGATTTATTTCAAAGATAAGGTGGGTGTGGGTATAAATCCTCTAAACCAATATGTTTTAGACAAGTTTAGGTCACCATATTAACCCTATCTTTTAAATTTAACTCTCAGATAAATAGTTTATCTTTTATTATGTCCTCTTGTATTATTATAATAGAAGGTTAATAAACTTAATATGAAAATCCATGAGAACCCCATGGTGCTCATTATTGATATATATAACCTTATATAATTCATTTGGATGAACATTAGATTTTTATAAATATTATATCTACTAATAATATAGTATTTCTTTTAAAAACTCATTTATGTCATTTTTGACACTATTTGGAATTTTGTTTTTCGTAATGTCATAACAACTTTATCATTGAAAAATGGTATTTAATCAACCATAACATGTCATATTAACCTAGAAAATTGTTTATACTTATTTATGAATTTTATGTTTAAATGTATTATGTTTTAGTCTTGTGTATTTCCTTAATTGTTTATACTTATTTATGAATGTTTCTGCTATATTGATATCGTTACTAAGCATCTCATCTCACCCCTTTCTATGTTTTATTTTTTCCAGGATGTGAAAAAGTATATTATGAATGACTAGAAAGAATAGTCTATGGGATACGAATGTGTTAAATGGAGACAACTTTGTTTTTGTTTTTCATTTTATAATGTAATTTAAAACTTATGAATGTATCTAGTAATTCCAAGGCTACTAAACTGATCAGTATTTCAGGACTTTATCCATTGTGATCAACCCAATGTTATGTAATAATGCACCGACTATGGGTAACTGGGGTCGGGGAGTTACAATACTAGACAAGAACTCCAGGTTATGATAATGTTCAATAGTAGTATACATTTGAGATATCAACTATTAAGGTATTTTACATAATAAGTTGAAGTTATAGTTAGTGAAATATACATATAAAAATACTTTACACCTAATTACTAACAATATAACTTATTAAGAAACAATATTTTTCATGGGAGAGTTAAAAAATTGTTAATAGTTAAGTGCTGTCTCTAGTGAAAGTGGGGGTTTTATTTGCTTTTGTCCCTTTACCCAACAGAAAAACGAATTTTTTTAACTATGTAATGCATGGATCATGATATATGCCTTATTAATATGTACCATGAGAATAAAACAATTTTTTTATGTAATAGATATTGTAAGGAAGATATATTACATGTTGTACAAAAATTAATGGAAAAAATCTATAACGAGAACCCCATGAAAACATGAGAGTAATATTAAATAGATGACATATTATCTAGATTCCAAAATATGATGGCGCAAAGATGGTATATGACTTTCACTTGTTGTGGGATCATAACACTACATGAGAAATGGATTCTATAAGTAGTTTAAAAAACCGAAAACTGGTTCTCTTAATTTTCTCAAACCATTGTGGTGTACTGAGTCAAATATTAGTTAAAATATTTTTCTACTAATTGTGGTCTTGGATAACATTTATGAATCTATAAAACTAGATATAATGAATGTCGAAATTTAAATTATTGAATTTTTTTAATCGTTGGTGGTAGTTACAACTATTGTAGAAATATTTTCTTGGGGTTACCTAAATTATATACATTATAATATATTAAGGGCCCTTATAACCAACATGAAAATATTTCAGGAAGGTTTAGTCATGCGTACCATAAATTTGCGATGGTTTAGAAGTAGGTAGTTGTGGTTAAAAAATGATAAATAAATTTAAACAATTTTTTATTTCATGGTGGTTTAATTCATTTTCATACACTAAAAAATTTTAATAGGGAATAAGGGTGATCTATATACACTACTATCATCAATTTAATGTTCATATATATCTATAACATATCAAATATTTTAGTTAAAATAGTTTAATAAAAAAATATTTAATAATTATGATAATCATATAATAAAAAAAATTAAATGCATAAATATATTTTTATCAATGCAATACTAAAAAAGAAGCTTATATGAGTTTTACAAGAAAATATACAACACGTGAAAAGAGGCATCTAATATCGACTATGTCTTGAAAAGTTAGGGTGGTTTCCCCCATATGATCTACACTACTCATGTTCCTATAAACTAATAGACATCTATACATCTTATTCCTATGTTAAATAGAATTTGATATATAAAAAAGCTTTCATTACATACTATCTATAAAAAATAAATTTATCATATCTATCATAATAATATAAACATATTAATATAAATGTACCAGAATTTGTACCACCCATATCAATGTTGAAGTTTTAGGAGGAGTTCATTTTTCGTACACTTAAATAGATATGATAAATAATAATACATACATTTGATAGAAATATAAAATAAAATACACTATAAAAATTTATTTTGACTTACATTTACTTTCTTATAAAAAAATATAATTATTCTAATAGTTTATAATGTTACTCTAAGCATTATATACGACAACAATAAACATCACCTCACAAGATAATTTCTCCTATATTTACTTGAACAATCTTCTAGAATCATCTATAGGAACCCATATATTTCAAATGGAAAAACCATTATACCTATGTAAAAAATTATTCATTCACAATAAAATTTTCATACTAATCACGTCCAAGCTCTAATACCCACATGATGGTAATTGTGACACTATATTCTTAGTGAATGGCCACTCCAAATAAACTCCATCTAATCTGCCTTATATCTGTGAATTAAAATACTTCAAAATAGTGGTATTTTTTTAAAAAAACCCTAGGATTGGATTTTATTGAGTACATGTTTATAATAATAAATTAATATTCAATAATGGTAGATATAAAATCATTTTTTAAAAAATAATAATACCTATATGTATAGTGACCTACTATATTAAAATAATTATTTTTATTAGAATTTGTTAAAAAAATACAAAATTGATTGTTTGATTTTAGATTAAGATTTTATATTGGAATATTGTCTTTTGTTATGTAATTTAAGTTGAAATATTTGGTATAATTTTTAGTTTGTAATCTTAATAGGGTTTTTAGACATGAATTAGTATTTGGTTGATGATAGTGGAGCCATGTAATGTGGTAAGTTAATACTTATAGTGTAGAGATCCATAAGGTATAGTGAATTAGGAAAATTAGTTATTAGGGTGTTATGAGAGTTATTCTGTTGAGGGGTGGTGTGTTTTGATCTTATTTGAAATTTTATTGGCGTTAAGTAATCAAAATATAATATATATATATAATGAAACTAAGGAGAATACCTGATGAAGGTGGGAGAATATAATACGGTACCAATGACATACATATTTTTAATGACATCAAGTTATCATAAAATATTATGGTTCTTCGCATAACTATATCCAAACAGAATATAAAATAAGATGAAACATGATATATGATTTGTAAAAAAGAAAAATATTTATAAATGATGTATCATGATTATATTATTTGATTTAATCTAAAAATAATAATAGATAAGTTAAATGAGTACTAAGAATAAAATAAATTGATTCATCAATGAACATAATATTTATATCCTCTATCATTAACATGATTTCATAATCTTCACCCTCCATTACAAGACCAACTACTTCAATATCATCCAAGGTAGATAGATTCATATTATATTTCTAATAGAGTTAATTGTCATAAAAAATCAACAAATTTATTACACATATCATACAATTCAATTATCTTGACAAACACTCCAACACTCCCCCCTTCTTGACTCTATTATCAACATTTTAGAAAATTATAGCATGTCAACCCAAAATACATAGATTGTGTTATATATTTTGACCTATATACATCAATAGATGTAAGTTAACACAATTAAATTGTATTGAATAATTCATTATCCCCCAATAAATATTGACTCACTTTAATTATAATAACACAAATGAAATTTTTCCATCATAATTTAATTAAATAATGAAAATCAACATTCTATAGTATACCAACAGTCTGAATTCTATGACAATTATGCAATTTTTTTAAAACATTCATTATTCAGAACTATATAACACTTGGAGAAATTAATATTATAATAAAAAAATATCCTACACTTCATCAAAGGTACTCAATCTAAATATTTCAAACCATCAGGAAATATAGCTCGATTACCAATAATCATGATCTATATGTATAAATATAAAATATTTTTAGATAAATAAGATAATATTATTGAAATATTATGAATATAAAATATATTATGATCTTATAATATGTGAGAAACAATCAATAGGGTATGTTTTATATGGATTTAATTATATATTTATCCATTAGTGTTCAACATAAAATTCATATCATTGTTTTAATATTCAATTATTTAACAAAAGGATATAAAATATCCCTATTGAGTAGCACATATCCATGTTCTTATATAGTCTCTCTGTTTGTCAATGAAATGAACAATATTTTCCTAAAATGATGACATAACATTGTATTTTTTGACATGTTGTAGGATTACAATTTATTTTTGTTTTTTGAAATGTGTAAAACTCATTTAAATCAGGTTTCAATATAATCCAAAAAACGTGAACAAAAGGTAATACTCCCTTATCACTACATAACCTTCAACAATGGAGCCATATGGTTGATATTTATTTCTCATTAAATAACTCAAAAAACTAAATACCTAATAAAAAAAGTAACATATAAAAATAAACAATATACATAATGAGTATGTAAATTTTAATATTGTTACAATTAATAAATAAGATGATAATGCCACCCAATGGTATACATCCATTGATAATAAATGATCCATTTATCATTAATTTCCTCAACCAAATGCATAGTTAGATGAACGATCACAGTGAAAAATGATAGAGGGAATATAATATCCAAATTACAAATAATCATTAAAAATATTTCTTGAAGTTTTTTATGCTCAATGGGGTTTAATTGTTTCACACAAATCTATTTAGAGAATCTGAAAAACGTAATTACAATAGCTATTATTTTTTCAGGTAACAATTTATACAATACCAAAGGTATAAATTCCCATATAAAATGATTTAAGTCTTCAATTTTGTGACCAATTAATTTATAATTTCTTTGAGTAAATTGCAATTGTTATTTTTCTCGAATATCAATGAGGTACTGTCAAATTTTTTAGTATTTAATGGAAAACATATTTTTATTAATTTTTCAATGAAAAACTACTTCAAATGACCTTAAATTTCCATTTTTACATAGATCATTCTTTATATTCATTTCTTCTATGTCCTTATGATAATTATGATTATATTTTTATTTTACCTATTCATTCAATATTAATAAAAACATATATTATTTTCAATGTTCTTAAAATCGAGATTATGATGTAACAATTGAAATTCCCAATATGGTTGTTTGAAAAAAAACACTATGTTTCTTCCTATTTTTACCAACTACATCTGATGAGAAGTGACCCATATCCTAGAAATCTTCAACTTATACACTTTACTAAATTATTTATCCAAAGTTAATAATTGTGACTTTAAATTTGATCCTGAGAAAATATTTTGTGGAGCCCTCAAATAATTCCATTCATTGATTCATGACTTATTAACTGATATGTATGAGATAACTCTAAGAATTTCTGATGACACATGAAACAAGAATATTTGATATGGTATTATTCTAGGGTTTATTTCAAATTTCCAAACTACGCATGTCTGACCAGTGTCGGTGTTCAAACCAGACATTTTCCTAATCATAGGAATTTAGTAATATTCAACATTATAGTGACAAATATTTTGAGCATTTTTGTTTTCGATGTATCATATTTATCTACATCATATTCCCACAACTATTGAAATTATTTTATAACTGGTTTAAGGTATACATTGTTGTCATTTCTATGAATTTTTTTTCTGAGAATGATTATGAAAAGAATAAAAGAATTTTTTCACACACGCCTTCTTAAGAAGATGGTATGAGATAAAAATAACTAACCATCTATTATAGGTTGTACATAATGTTTTGAATTGATTAAATCCATTAGTATAAAATAACAAACATAAATTACCAGGATATAAAGATAAATTTGGATGTGAATAATAAAATAATTTCCAAGATTTAAAATCTTTTGGATGATGAGTAAACTTTTCATTCTGATTTTACATGGAATGACACATCATTTTATTTACAGTTTCAAAAGACACAAGAAATACTTGAAATCATGGTTCTCTTTGAATTTTATGTAAATCCTTTATAATAGTTTTTTATATTATCAACTTAATTATATTAATTCAAACATTCATCATTATTCAGATAATTACATTTAGAAGTATGAATTCTTTACACTCTTCTCTATCGGGATTTTCCCCCTGATAAAACAACCAGTCATTAGGGCATGCATGTATCCTTGTTTAATTTAGAAATTTGTTGTTAATAAAATTATTCATCTTTTTAAATAAATCATGAATCATATATTCAACTAATTAATCATGTAGGAAAACCAATATAATTAACATTGGGTTATTTTTAATTCCACATAAGCATTTGATATGGTAAAACATTAATAGAAGGGTAAATTGTTTATATTTTCTACATATTCCATACAAATACCCACTTCAATCATTCAAAAATTCATAAAACTCATTTTATTAATCAATCCACATATATATTGTATTGTTATCTAAAAAATTAAAAATAAACAACATTAATATTATAAAATCATTATCTTGTTATGCTTAGTGTCAGAGAATCATTAATCATGTTTTGAATTTCATTCTCTACTATTAGTCCAATAGTTTGTTTATTCTGCTGATGGAATCAATTAAATACTTATATAATCATCAATTTCCCATGGAAAAAAATCTAACATATACAATAGGAAATTGTAAAAATATCAAGCTCTAAAAAACATAACGTATTGTCAACTGTCATCTGAATTTACAATCAATATATAGACATCATATTATTCTATATAAAAATCAATTTTCAATTCCAAAATAAGAAAACACATCCAATACCTTTATATAAAGAGTTGTATTCTGGGTAATTAATTCAAATTTAATGCATGTGTACCCTACTAACAATTATATCAATAAAAGATATAACACACACTAATTAAATAATCTAATGTTTAAAATAAACCCTATCAATGAATAATATATAGTAATTTATTAAATTTAATGAAGATAAATTCATCAAATAAAATATAAATAATATCAATTCTTTTATAATTTTATATTCTATGATATAGATATATCAAATAACATGTACAAAAATATATTTTATTTAATAAAACAATGACTAATTTATAATGTATTAACAGATAAACTAAAAAAATAAAACATAATTTATAAATTCATCAAAAAAATTAAAAAGAAAACTAAAACAATTACCCTAATAATAAATTAAAAATTATCTATTTTTTTATAATCAATAAATTTAATAATTAATATAAATGATATATATATATATTCCCACATCATAAATCATGAAATACACAATTTTAAATACCTCTTTAAATCCCATGGAGTTCATTGAAATCAAATAATAATAAAGAAATGATAAGATTAGTTCATCAAGAATCATATCTTGTACCCAGAATAAATATATATAGAATGGTAATAGGTTCATGTGTCATATGATATAAAAGGATAACCCACTTAGAATAAAGAATTGTTAAGGAAAATAATGGGATGATGGGATTGATATGTATTACAAGGGTGTGTAGAAAGAATGAAATGGGGATGGGAGGTTCATGGGATTGAAGTATAAGGATAGGGGATGACATAGTTGGGATTTTTTTCCAAGGGATGGAGGACCATAGGGATTCATGTGATAGGAAAAAGGGAAGGAGAGGTGGTGTGAGTATAATAAATGGGTTTAATTAAAAAAAATGTTTTTAAATAACTATTGTTATAAAAATATTAGTTTTGGGTTTTAAATTAATCGATACGAATATTTAATTAAATGGTGATTGTAGTTAACTACCACTAATAAATTTGGATAAAATGGTAGGAGCCGTAGGTTTTTAATTAGTAATGGTTTTTTACAACTTCTTCTAATAAACAACTACAAAGGTTAATTTTTCTTGTAGTGTAATCATTGTGTATTTTACTCATTATATTTAATATTTTCAATGTTTAATATTATAGATAATTAGGATAATCCATATAATTGTAACACCACATATTTTGGGTGTTGCTGTATATTCCTATATATGAGGATGTGTATTTATCTCTTAATGTGAGATAATTTTAATTATATATCAGTGATTATATACTTTGATCTATCATTAAAACCACATAATTTTATAAATTTGGGATGGTATTTTTCATTCAGTGTGTTATTATAATTATGAAATTGATTGAATGATCAATATGAGATTTATCATATCTTTATATAGTAATATGATTTCCCTAGGGATTTTACTTTGAAGTGAGTACCTTGAATAAATTCATTGAAATCATTGATGAAGGAAATTGAATCATGTATGGTCAAATAATGATAAATAAACAATGATAGGATAGTGAATTAAATCATACATCCATATTTATGATATATTGTAGGATAAAGACATTATAATATAAAGAAAGATTTAATTCTATGTTTTAATATATATGAAAAAATATCTATCTATTTTGGGGCCATGGTATTTTTAGAAACTCCTCTTAGTATATGAGAAACTTTAAACACTATCTATATAAGGTACAAATGTTTCACAAAAAAAGTGTATCGACATATTTCAATAATTATGGTGAATTTGAGTTTAGGATGCTGGGGGTATCATGTCTATGAGTCAGTTAATGTCCAAGATTGAATGATCATAAGTAAATTAATAAATAAATTCAATTATATGTTATTCAATTTTAAAAAAATTATAATTGATTATATTTATCAACGTAGTCATATGTTATTCGGTATTAAATTAGTGGATCTAGGAATATATATTATTTAACTAATATTAATTATTCAAGTTTTATTATTTATATTTTAGAGGAACAAGATAATTTAGTGGTACTTATTTCCTCACATGATATGTTAAATAATTACATGTGAATATTGAAATAAATTTTCCATTTTAGATAAGTTATTAACGTCAAAAATGATATTTTAGGTTATAATTAAGGACTATTCTTCTAAAAATATCTTAATTCACCTAATGAAAAATTAATACCCTTTACATAAATTTATTTATAACCCATGAATTTTTTTTTTGATAATTTCCATGACTATGAGTCCTCCTAGGACTTCTCTCATACTTCAGAGAGAGAAAAAAATAAAAATGACATCAAGTTAATTCATCCTCTTAGATAAAGTATGTATTCTTATCAATATTGTATATGTATCATAAAAAAATTACTTTTTATGAAAATAACTAGTCTATGGATAATAAAATAGGATTTTATGGTACTTTTGTGGTTGATTTATAGGGTTCATCATTTGATTCCTTTAATCTAGAATAAATTAAAACCGAGTAGAGTATGTTGGGATTAGATTAATGAATATAGTATTCTTAATTTTATGATTATCATATATAAAATATCAATATGTGATCCATGGATGATTTTGATAATTATTATGCTTTATATTATTTTCAGAATATATCTTGGTCAAATAAAATTAAAAAATTGAAACTAAACCCTTCCATTTTTTCAAAAATTTAGTTTGATTATTAATTTTATACATACATATAAGGAGATATGTTTATATCATTATGTTTCTCTCATCTAATTATTATAAATTAGGTAATATTTTAGAAATCATGTTTATATGTTATTACAAACATCAAGGACATCTACATGTGGCTTAGTGTTTGTATAACTGAATTTTAATCAAATAGAATTTTATATGTGGTTGATTAAGATATGATGAATATTTAGGGTCAATAGTCTGAGTAAACTCGCATATAAAAATTCTATAAGTATGTTAAATTATATGACTTGGATATTATTTTCTAATAAGACATATAATAAATTTATTTTTGAGGTCTGTAGTGTAGTTCACCCATACAAAATTTAGGTGGATGATTTTCTCAAAACGACAAATTTTTTTATCATAAATTCATTTTTTTGATATTTCTAAGTGGTTAACATAGAGGTGAACTATCTAATAAAGATTTATATATTATAATTATTCATTGTATTACAATTATAGGGATACTATATGAAGTTATTTTGTGATACTTCTTATTTAGTCCTGAGGTATTTTTTGATAAGGGATTATGTTTTTCTTTTTAAAGGTACAATGAAGAATTCTGATATTCAAAATGATATAGATTATATAGATAAGAACATGAATTATTATTATCATGTTTATTATGTATATTTCTATTGATCATTATGATGTTATAATTAATAGTTTAAAGTGATTATGATATATGATATTGATGTCTCTCTGGTTTTACTAGGTTTCAATCATGTTCCTGGACTAATTTGATCATGGTCAGTTACATGTATTCAAAACCATCTACTTTTGATATGAAGGTATGGGTTCCTAATATAATATCAACTATTAAAAACGAAATTATTGGGTGTTATCAGCATTTTAATCATGTAAGGACCTACATTAATATAGATTATAATGTAGAGTGATAGTGTCTTTATTAATGCATTTTTTAGGTGAGATAAAATTTTGGAAGACTACAGACAATACTATTTAATTTTATAGAGGATTATGTTGAATGAAATGTATTTGCAAAGATAATTAGTAAATTAGTATGTGATGACTTTGTTGAAATGATGTGGGGTTAATTCACTTTAGTTAATTTTATATGATTTTGATAAGTGGATTTTGAATAGATTATAAATTCATATTATATTACAAGAAGAGTAAATTGATAATATGATTAAAATGTGCTTATGATATAAGATTATTATTAGATAATGGTGATGATAATTATCAGATAGATAAAAATAGAGGTTTATTATAGTTATACCATGATTTTTATGATGTATTCACCTATATGAGATGGTTAAATAAATTTCAACTAAAATATGGAGAGATAATCCATTAATTGTGCAGTTCATTACAATGATGTAATGATGAAGTGATGAAATAGTTGAAATGACACCATGATAGTTTAATTAATAATCTCCATATGGAATTGAGATATTCTAAAAAATATATTTACATTAATGTTGGTAATATGATTTGAATTATTTATTTATATACAAATCTTCGATCAACGGTATTATAGTTATGGTATATGGTATCTTGTGTTCCTTCAATAAACATTTCTTTCAATTGGGAAAAAAAGTGAGATCTAGGGTTTCTAGTGGTTTCTTAATTAAATAGATTTGATATTGATCTATAGGGTGATCATAATAAATTTCAATTAGTGGATTTTCTAATCAAAGGGAATCTTTATTTTTTAAAAAAAAATTAGGGTTTGTCCTAGAGAGATGTTCATGTGTTCCAGATTGTGAGGTTATGAAAAGTAACAAAATTCCTAGTATTTTATTGTTATGTTGTGTTGTGATGTATTATAATATTTCAAAAGATTATATGTGAATATATTAACTGTTATTCAGTGAAATTCCTTGAATTCATTCCTTAATTTGGGAATCTTGATTTCCTTTTCTGCTGATAAATAGGGAAAATATGTGAAGAAAGTATCTCACTTTCAAATAGTGGAATTATGATAATTATGAATATGTAATTTGGATTAAATTATTATAATTTATGAACATGATTTTTAATGGGGTATTAATAAGATGTTCCCTTGTCTATGAGAAAAAAAGTACGTTGTGGATTATTTTTATATTGGTGGTCCATCATTTTGATTTCTATAGATAAAATGGAACTATTGTAGTATTACATGTGTGTCACACTGTATTCTCAGTTTTCCACAATTATTTTATTTTCTTTATTTATTTATGAGTCTCTATTGTTTCTCTCTCCCACTATGCCAAATTCAATTGAATTGTTATATTTTTTGTTGTGTATTTAATATTGCACAGGTTTTTGGACCATTATTAATTATATTACAACAGTTATGTGACATGACTACATGTTTTTGAAGAACAAATTACATGGTTGAGACATAATTAGTCTAACCATGCACTATACTCTAGGTACTTTAGTAATGTATACATGGTTTTGTCAATCATACATCCATAACATGTGATATCCCTTTGTTTTAATTTTGGGGAATTTCTATTTTACCCCCAAATAAATTAAATCCTTGAACTCATACCTCAATCACTTATTCTCCTGATGAACCACACATGGATCCTTTATCATTCCTATTTACCTACGTTTATCGCTTTACAATGGGAATTCTGTGGGGTTTCTTCATGATTTGAGTCTGTATCATCTAATTTTGAACTCTTTTCTCATTAATTTCCTCCTCATTCCCTTTTTCTCCATTTTTCATCTTCTCCCATTGTTATGTTCTTATTTGGATCATACATAATTATGAGGTTTTTTTAATTGGTTACTTTTAGTACCAAGGGCTTGTGAGGCTCTGTATGAAACATTTTCTATCGAAATTCATCAAGGAATATGTGTTAATCTTCATGAAGGTAGGATTTCTGTATTACATAACTCTTTAAAAATCATGAACCATGATTTCTAGGTTATAAACCATATTTTAAATTCCCAATGATAAGTAAAATATTTATCAATGAGACATTTGAAAAGGGAAAAATAGTTCACGTGGTTTTAATTTAATTTTATGGGACATCAAATAAAAATATGTGACTTAAATCTTTTTATCAACTACCGCTCATATTATTTTTTTAAAATTACCCAATGGATATTATATTATAAATGATTTTATAGTTATTTATACTTATTTTTAATAGAAACTATTATTTTTAATGGTTTTATTGTCCTTTAATGAATGCGGGTTCAGTTTTTTTGATATTTCATGTTAGTTGTGTGTCTGGTTTTCACGTATTTTTTTATAACTTGGTTTCCCAAATTATATTAGAAGGCCCAGCTGGAACATTATTAAATAATTTTATAGGTCACCATGAATCATTATTGTTTTTATGTTTTTGAAAAGTGTTATAGGTTATATATTTATTTCACAAAAGGGGATATTTTATTATTCATTATTATTCTAAATGAAATAGAGGGGTTGTTTTTTGAATGGTGTTCAGAGGTGAGGGTGAGTTATTATTCATATTTATGTCATTTTTTAATGATTGACATTCTTACATTTATTTTTATTTCAAAAGAAGCAATGGTATGTTAGGTGACTCCTACAATTATGCATGCTACACTAGTTCCACATCCCGGTCTAAGTATTATCTCAGAGATAGATTATTCTCTACTTTTTTTATTTTATCCATAAATTAATATGGGTAGGGAAATGTTGGGTTTTATCAAAGGTTGTTTTTATCCAGAATCAAACATACTTATTATTTTTATTACCATGTCATATTTTAACCCCCATGATCCTAGGTTCCCATGAATATATTTATTTTACTTTTGATTCTACTGTTTGTGTTTTTATTAGTATTATAGTAATCCTTTTTTTTCTAAAATCCCATGAGTATTTTTAAAAAAAAATTGAACTAATTTTATTTCATTAAAAAATGATCCGTTAAATTAAATTTAATATCAATGATTGTATTAAAATATTCGTACGAATGTTTAAAATTTTATATGTGATTGTTTAATTTAATAAAATGGAAGTTTATGTTTTATAAAATGTCATATACTTGATATTTGTTTTCTTATGAATAAATTCCAAATACTGATTTTATAAATGCATTCTCAAACTAGATTTAAATGGTTTTACTTTTTAACTATTATAAAAAGGGTGTGTGGAGGATACATATTGGGCCTCCATTATCACACGTATTGACATTTTATGTTCTATTTCATCCATTGATTTCTAAAAGAGTCTTCAAGGTTTGTGATTGTATAGTTACTCATAAAGTCACTTGGAAGTATATTTTTTATTTTTTTTATTTAGTTTCCATTCTTTCATCCATGAAATCATACATGCCTATTTACCATCCATTATCTTATAAGTGTTTTTTATGAATGTTTTTTATAGATGTTCAATATATGGGGATTCTTATTTCATGGGAGTTCAAGGAAATGGTGATTTTATTTTGTGATTTATTTTATCTTTATTCCCATTTATTGGATTCTTCACGAGCATCCAATTTATATATGAAAAATTCTTGAATTTTGAGTAAATTTTAAGATATTAATTTGAGATATTTTATAAGATAAATAATTCCCAAATGAGTTTCGTTTTTCACTCATGGTGCTTATTTTCATTCTATGTGGATTTTGAACACCCTTTAGTCCTTTCCATGGGCTAGTTTGGGCATCTAAAAGATGATAAATTCAGGTTGGTTCATAACAAAATTGCATTAGAGCCTAGGTTGTTATATGGGACTAGGTTCTGGGAGCACCCTTTATTGATTGGTTGTATCTGCTAGATTGTAGATAGGACTATTGGAACACCATATGTAAGTAAATAGTGAGTATATCCAACTCTAATATATTTGATTACTTTATTTTTGAACGAAATTCTTGTTTTTAGTCTTGATTTTTATGTTTCTATAATTTACTTCTAATATGTTATTTTTTTGGTTATCTATTGATTTGGGTGATGATAAAGGTAGTAAACTGGGGGCACATGGTGATATCCTTGGACTAGGAAATGTATATGGATCCTGAGTGCAAGATTCATTATGAATCCTAGTAATTGTTGTGTATTTGGCACATGGTCCACCAATCCTTGCTTCCATTTAGCACATAGACACTAGTCCACCTTTCAATATTGTGTTGGACATATTTTATTTTTAATTCATCTTTCATCATGTCATTCTCTTGTTTTTTGTATATAACATCAATTTAATTTTCAAATCATAAATCTAAAAGTCAAGTTATTATTTTTCTATGTAATAAATTATTTTACCTAAATTTAATTATTCAAAAATTGGGTGTTTATATTTATCAAAAAATGGTTTTGATAAGAAGGTGGTTCATTCATAAATAATTTAGTGGGGAGACCACAATTTTAATAATTGGTTAGTGTGTGTTTAACGGTTGTAAGCCATTTTTAAGTGGAAGATTTGTTTCAATGAAATAATTTGGGTTTTGTACATAAGCATTTTGGGTTCCTTTAGGTGATATGAAATTATTTCCATATTATAAATATTGTCGTGCTTTGAAAGTAATGATTGATGTTTAAAGGTAAATAATGGTTGGTTTTCAAAAAATAATGATATTCATTTTTATAACTACAGTTTTTAAATAAACGGGGATTGGATTTTATGTTATGAAGTGTGGTATTAAAATTATTTACATAAAATTTTAATAATGTTTCAATATTTTCTAGTAAATTTTTTTATTGAATTTTAAATTATAAATGCATCTAAAAAATTTAAATTTGGTAATCAGAACATTTAAAATGTTATGGAACAATCATTTTGATTTTAAATTCTAGTTAAAGTTTCAATAAAGGATTTAGGAAAATAATATTTTTGTTATTAACTAGGAATGTGGGGGATTAATTCTTAGAGGTTATATGAAATTTATTAATTTTGGATTTATAATTGAAAAATGTAACTTGGGGTAGGTTTTATCATATAAAAGGGCGGGATTTATTTTGTTGTATGACTGTTTTTTGGAAACAAGTTTCAAATATTTGATATGAAATTGATTGGTTTTAAAAAGGGAAGAGAATTTTTTTGGAAAAGGTTTTTTGAAATTTGGAATGTGTATTTCTAGGAGCATCTATTGATGTAATTTGAAGTTTTTTTATTTTAGTTGACTAATATAGTTTATATTTACCTATTTTATATGTTACTTATCATTTCACTCACTTAAGGTTTTATATTAATATTATGAGTTTCATACCTTAATAATTACTTCCTTCCATTTTCTAGGTGTATTGTTTTCTTATTATGGTGATGGTTATCTATTTTGTTATTTTTTTATGTCGATATATTGATTTTTAGGCTTTTTTAAAGTGGTATTCGATTCATTATTCTCCTTGGGTTTTTAAATGAATTCTCTTTGTGAAATGTTGATCATTTTATAGATATTTTTCTTTAGTGATCCAAGGTTCCTTTTTCCCACATGAATGTTAGACTCGTTATTTATCGCATTTATGACGGGTCGTGATTTAGAAGACTTAGGATTGTTCTACAGTAGTAGGGATGAGTGTTACCCCAAGTTTATGTTATATTTATGATGGTTCCTTGGTTATTTATATGCGAACAATAGGTTTTGTAGATTTTGGAATGATTCCCCAAGTTACATCCACATCAAACTCTATTATAAGGTTATAATTGTTTATACTCATATGGAAATTTAATTTTTGAGGTAATTATAGTCATGTATTTTATTATCCATAATGGACTGGCTTTGTTTTCCATGGTTAAGGTGATATCTATCATGATATATTGTTCGTAGTGGAATATTTTAGGTCTAGTAGATATGGATTTCTATTATGGTACTTTTAAATTTAAATGGTGTTCTTGGTAATCTTTCCCTTTTTCTAGAAATATTTCATCCCTTGTACTGATTTTAATCTTTCTCATTTCTGGGAATGAATTATTATTTTTGACATTTAGGTTATAATTGAAATTATAATATGGTTGGGAGACCTCCATTGATGATCCCATTGTGGAGTTTTAACTGTATTTTACCAAGTATGTGCCTTTCATATTTTGATGAATCCATTTTATTGGGTGGGGGAATGTGTTTTTATTCTTTACCAATAACTCTAATCAAAGGAAGGGTGTTGATCATTGGTCTATGAATAGGTGTTAGGTTGTTTCATCAGGATTTTTTAGAGTTTTTGTTTGGTCCATCATTCCCATTGATCTGGGGTATTCCTTGTGTTTTGAGGTTGTCCTTTATGAAGTCAACATTTTTCCAACACTGGAGTGCCGTAAATTTTTTTGAGCCTTTGTTGATTTCTATTAAAGTCCATTATGGTTACCTATGATTATGGAATTAAAAAACATTAGTGTTCCCCATTTCAACATTGAGGATATTGTCATTAGTCATTGTTCAAAATTTCATTTAACTTTCATGATTCTCGAATCATGACCTTAGTATGGGGATTTATCCCCATTTCATTTTTAATCAAACATTTTATTCGAGTCTCTCTAAGGAAAAAATCATTATAGTGGGTATAATATTTACACCTTGACCTTTGTTTTCAACTATTATTTTATTTGTTTTAATTATTTAATTTGTTTTATTTATTTTTGAATCTCTATAATTTCCCTCCCTCGTTAGGATAAATTACCTTGCATATTGATGTTTTTTTGGTTCATAGTGCATGATTCATGGTTTGGTGCATAGTTAGTATTATCAATATAGAAATAAATTTATAGTTTTATGACATTTAAATGTTCTTATGAAATAGCCATGAAATTTTATGTTTAACCATGAATCTTTCCTATTATCCAAGATCAAGGTCCTCGAGGGACACTTTCTACGTCGGAACATGGTTCTTCTAATAGTGTGATATACCCAGTTTTTTATTTTTTGGAATTCTTATTTTTACCCTATTAAATTAAATCCTCACCATCCCCCCTATTCATGTGATGTTACACCTAGGGTATCCTCAAATTCACCTCATCACGTTCGTTCATTTCCCACTCATTGTGATTCTATGGGATTTATTTATGATTTCATTCTGGATCATTAGGGTATAGTCTCGTTTTTCATCTATTTCATTATTCCTTCTCATTTCTACTAGTTTATTCTTCATCCAATTGTTTTGTAACATTTTTACTAAGCCCTAATAATAATGGGTGTTTCTTAATAGTGATTTTCTTACCTAGAACTTTAGACACATTAATTGAAACCTTTTCAGAGTTATTTTTAAAGGGATATGATTTTATCTTGATTAAGGTTATCATTCTCCTTTGTATAACTATTGAAAATTATTAAACCATGATATTATCTCTTTAACACATTTTTTAAATCCATACTATGTTATACTATATAGTTATATTAATATTTTAAAATTGGAAACCAATGTTTACATGGTTTCTAAAGAATAACATGGGGATATATTTAAAACACATGTTATAAATATCATTTTCCACTTTCGGGCACACGAAAAGTTTGATAAATATCTCCAATGTATTTTATTAGGGGATTTCAATTTATAAAATATTTTTAGATCAATAAAATAATTTTCAATGGAATGTCTTAGATTCAATGGGTGTTATTGGACTATAGATAATGGGTTTTAGTGGTTTTGGATTTGGAGATTTCACGTTGCTTGAGTGTATGATTTTCAAAGTGTGTACTAATAATTTGGTTTCTCATGAAATATTAGAAGCCTAATTGGATCTTTTTTGAATTGTTTTAATGGTCACCCCTGAATCATTCATTTTTTTGTTTTGATAAATGATAATTTTTATTAATTGATATCATTTAAGAGAGGAAAAACTATAAATTTAGGTTATAGTCATGGACCTAAAACCATGGTTTTATAGATCTGTGGCTATAATCTGTTCATAGCCATAATTCAGTTATACGGCCATGGATAAAAAATTTCCTTCTCCTTTTTTCCAAACCACCTAAGGCTCCCCATCCATTCTTCACTAATCCACAAACCTCGGAACCCTCCACCTCTCTAACTAAGACACCCTCCTACATGATACCCTCTGCGTGAGATCGTACATTCATGATCCATTACGACCTCTCGTCTCCCTAATAATCCTCCAATGACAGTGCCCCTCACTGTCATTGAACATGGAAACCCCATATTGAGATGCTGCCACCCATCACAGGACACCTCACCTCCCCACATCCTCCATTGTGCCCCCTACATGGCCAAAACTATCCAAGTGATTCTACTCCTCATTTTTATGGACAATTACGTGTTCATTAATTTTTTATCAGTGTGTGTAGAAGTAAACTAGAATATATTCACATGTTTTAGTATGGTAATGAGGTTTTTTAATTAGATATTTTATTCAAATTATAATTGATATTCATGGAGTGAGGGAAAATTATTTTTCAGGGAAGAGGAAATTAGTCTAGATTGGGAACATGAATAGTGGAGTTGTAGATAGATGGAATCGATCAAAAGTGATCGTATAAAATTTTTATGGTTAAATTTGGAATTAGGGGATCTTTATGGAAGATTCTAATGTATTTTAATTCTTATGGATGGGAGTTTTTAAATACCCACAAAATTACTAGGTTGGTTATCTGAAATGAAATTTGATTTTTTTCCTGAAGGAGGGATATTTTTTAGAACCTGGATATGAATTGGAATTTCAAGAGTTAGTACATATCATAGATGTGTTTTTACATTGAAGTAATGGTTATTTAGGGTATTGGGTGCCCAATCATAGGGTTTTGTCTAACTGAAAAAAAACTAGTAATCATTGGGTATTCGATTGGGAGGCACTAGGTGCCTCTTAATGGGTTTGTAAAAACTTATAGCCTTTTTAATGTATCTGATGGAGGGGTACCAGGTACTCGGTGGGCTGTAAAGTGTAGTGGACCTTTTCTAACGGCCATCAGGTACATAGGATATGTTTATTGGTTACCTAATAAGGATATGTGTTCTTTTTTAAGGATAAAAGAATAGTTATTTTAGATTACACCATTAAAAATGAATTATGGGGTTCTTTTCGTTTAAGTTTCTAGAACCAGGGGATGAGATATCCCTTCACCTCTCCATTTTATTTTACTTTATGAGAGTGTCATGATCCATTATTGTTTCAACATGAAAGATAGAGGTAAATATTTCTATTCTACAGTCATTATTATTTCTTATTAAAATCATTGAATATTATGTATTTTTGCTGTATGGTTTAGGTCAAATTTCATCACGACATGTTGAAAATGTACCATTGTTATGGGGATTTATAAATTGGTGGAATTAGTTTTTTTTAACATCATCCCCCAGACGATGGAAAATAAGAAATGCCTAGATCAGAGGATTAAACACTGTGACCTCAGACGGTCCTCCCCATATGCCAAAGTCCATCCATCGACAAATAGGGAGATGTTTCCAGGATTTATTTATCTATTGAGCTGTGAAAAGTATTTTGGAATATGGAAACATTGTTTTATTTTTATTACTATGTTAGATACTCCAATTATTTCATATTTAATAAATCTATCTGTTATGAAATCATTACATTGTCACATTCCCTCATAGAATGTAGTGAAATCACATTAATCTTCCTCATTCTCATCTTTAAGAAAGATTTCATGTGATCTTATTATTTCTCATATTTTGATATCTTTTCCCAAACAAATAGAAAAATTGAAATTGTATATGTTTACTAGCCTGATTATTATTTATCATGGTTGATTCCCTGTATAAATATTCCTACAACAGTGTCTCTTAAATATTATTAGTTAACAATATTCTAATATTTCATTGATTGATGTATGAGAAAACATGAACAAGATGTTTGTTTATCATATATTGGTGTTATATTTAAAAATATAGATATTCCAGAATCATCCCCAAGCTAATGGTGAGATCATGGAATCAAAAGATGTATCCTATGGTGATAAAATTGATTATTTAACCATTGATTATTCTTTAGTGGTTCATCATTATAAGATTCAAAATTCTTAACAGTGATAACGAAGTTAACATCATGGAAGCTACTTTGTAATGAAATGGGACCAATGAAATTCTCCCAAATAGGAAAACATTAAATGTTATATTTTCCCCTTTACATCTAGTTATCAATAATAATATATTTTTCTAAAAATATTACTTAATTTCATAATTCTAAAACTAAACCTATAAACATGCCCGAGTGAATTGATGTTCTTCAACATGTTCAATTTACTTCATTCATAAATAGTACAAAAATAAAACATAGTTGAGAGATGGTATTTTTATTAAATTTCATCTCCTAAATTATATATATCAAAATTAATGTTCATTATAAGAGATAATTCATGTCTTAACCACTTATTTTATATAGAATATTATAATCATTTGGATGTGATCCGCGTAACCATATATTGATAATGGAATCCCACCATTTTATTCAAGCATCCCACTTATGATATAAGAATACTTTCTATTTTCATCAAGATGTCATGTTCTATAGGTTAATGATGAATCCATTCATTAATAACCTTTAGATAATCACCCAATAACATATGGTGTCCCCCCTATATACACTTATTTTTCATTTATTTTTATGAATTATAATAATTTCCCCTTTCACGAAATAAATACCTGAATGAACATATAGAAAAATAGCATCATTAAAGAAATATTATTTAATATTTTAACCATCTCCAAACCTTATTACTCCCTCTTTATTATTTTGTTCTATTTATACCATCATAATATTACTATTCCTCTGTATTCAAAACATTCTTCTTGTTTCTCTTCAATTTTATGTTTATGAATCATCATGCAAAGGAATATTTCAATGGTTTCAATAATTAAATGTGTTCTCATTTGTATGAATTATGTTCATCAGTGTATTTTATTGTTAACATAATGGTATTATATGAATCTCTATTTAATCATTTAATGTTTTCGTTAATTAGTTGTGTTATCATTTTTATGCATTATGTTTATCAAGATTCTTCACTCCTTTAATTTATTTAAGTGCATAAGTCAATTAATGTTCCAAATATCATGATGGTGGTGGTGGTGGTGGTGGTAAGAGAGGAGGTGATAATGATTTTGGTGTTTCTATAAGAGATTATGAGGGTCATGATGGTTATGGTGATGCTTATATTGAGGTACATTTAATCTATAAATTTTATTCTGGGATTTTACATTTAATTTTATCAAATAGTTCATATTATTATGATCATATTGATTTTCAAATTTTCTATTGTTTATATTAGATATAGTTTTAATCCTTATGATATATATTGTATTATGTTTGAGTTTATTTTTATTTGGAAGGATGTGTTATTTTTCTCATAGCTAGTTAATGTGAGTACAACGATAAGGTGAAACTATTATGGAATCATTTGGTGATTTGGTATATCTAGGTAGGAATCAATTTACATGGTTATTAATTGTGTCTATAGGGTCTATTTTACATTGTTGTTAATGTGTTATTAGGGACCAACATCCATGGTTTAATGATTGCTGTTTTTAAAAATTATCATTTTTAAGATCATGGATTTATCATATAATTTCCACGGGATTAACAGTGGTATTATACTAAAATTTAGAAGGTTTACCCGAAGTCATAATATTAAAACATCCATATTTCAAACCACTTCTATATATGGAATAATTTCATGGATTAAAACACATATGTCGAAAACCCCTACTGAAATAGCTTTAACATACACAGTTACGGAAACCATGAATATAACCAATTTATATGGGTTATTCACATACTCCCAGAGTTCCTAACCATAAATATAGGTAATTTGTATAGTTATTATGTAAAAGGGATCACAAGATCATGTTTATGAGAATCCTCCCCTAATTATTGGAAAATGTAACTCACTACCCTAAAATATTAGACTGTATGAATGATGTCTCATTTTATTATTCAGGAAAAAATGTTTTTAAAAATATGTGTTTTGAAAAAATATATGAAAACCTATAATGGATAAATTGTGTGGAAAATTATATCCTTGATTAATAGTTCCATAAACATAGAAAAAATATTCTATGGGACAACTGGAAAATAGTTGGTGTGTCTAGTAGAAAAAGCATGATATATTTCTTCAGTAAGGTGAATGGGCTTTGTAGGCATCTGTCTGTCTTATGGGAGGATTGGTCACATGATCATATATTTTTCTTCACAACATCTAAACATATTAATTTTATTGGATACCATGAAATAGTGGGTAAAATATTAAAAAGATAAAAAACTTATTGTAAAAAAGAAATAGGTTTCACAGAATACAAATAAACTATCATGAAGGATAAATTATAAACTGATGAAAAATTCTGTGAAATTGGAAACATACATGGACCCACATTGAATGAATTTTTGTATGTTCCAACCTTCCACTTCACTCATTACAATAATATATTTATATTCCAAAATATTATATGAATGATAAGAATGATAGGAATTAAAATTCTTCCTTGGTAAGTCATAAAACTCCCTATAATCCAGAGAAGGATTTAAAGGATCTTCAATAATCATGATTTAATGAATACCAGAAATAAATGTAAACTATTAGGAATAATTCTAACTATGATTTCATATAAAATATAATAATATTATTACATTGTGTTAGTGACTTCCTTTCAAGATTTATTAGGATGTTTTAATGTGGAAAAAACAATGTGAAAACATGTGTTAGTTCCGGAAATAATAATTCAACAAATAATTAACCCTAACATATCATAGATCATGATGTACATGGTGTTATGGTGGTACTTAGGGTGACCTCCTTGGTGTTTTTTTAGGATTTTTGATTGTGACTAAAACTCATTGAAAAAATATGTATTGATTTGTGAGGATAGTAGTTGTTCTAATATATTGGCTCTAAAAGATATTAATTTATCGTCAGACGTTCAATAAAATATTTAGGAACATGGTCATGATTGTTTAACCCTATATTTCAATATCTATATTAACATGATTTTTATGGATATATCATAAGATATTTTACCATTTTTGTAATTTTAATTTTATTTACATCTCTTAAAATACAATTCCGACGTTATTTTTGAATATTTCATATGCATCAATGATTTTTTAGTCATTCAATGACATTATGAAGTTTATGTACACTCTATTGATGAGGATAATGATCTCAATATCAAATAATAAAGAAAAATAATAATTATCAAGGGTGTTGGTGGCTTGGTGGTTGATAGGGGTGTGTAGGGGCAAGGTGAGGTGGGGGCAGGGGGTGTGTAGGGGGGAGGGGAAAGGGAAAGTGGTGATGGGGGTGTTCAGGGTATAGGGTGAGGGTGGGGGTATCCAGGGGGTAGATCGAGTGGTGGTGAAAGTAGGGTGTGCAATGACGTGGGGGTAGAGGGTGCAAGGGACAGAGGGAGGGTGAAGGTGGGGTGCAAGGGGGTGTGGAATGTGGGTGTGCGGGGGGGGGGGGGGGGGGGCAGGGTGGGGTGGGGTGGGGGTATTCAAGGGGGTGTGCAATGAGGAGGGGGAAGGGGGTGAAAAGTGTAGGGGGAGGGGTAAAAGAGGAAGGGGAAGGGTAGGGGGAGGTGATGTTGGGGGTGTACGTGGGGTAGAGTGGGGGTGTGTTGGGGGGCAAGGTGAGGGGTGGGGGTGCAAGTGGGATGTGCAGTGATGAGGTGGTAGTGGGTGTAATGGGGGGAGGGAGGGTGAAAGGGGGTGAGGTAGGCAGGTGTGGAGGGGGAAGGGTGAGTTTGGGGGGTGTGAAAGAGGGTGGGATGTGTGGATGGGGAAGGGGTTAAAAATGGTCGGTGGAGGGGTTCATGAGGTAGGGGAGGGTGTAGGTGGGGTGCAAGGGGGGAAGGGGTGGAGAAAGAGGTGTGAAAGGGGGGATATGAAGGGGTGTCTAGGGGAGAGGGAAGGGGGAGTGGAATGTGGAGGGGGAGGGAAAGGGTGAATGTGTGGTAGGCGGTGTGAAGGAGAAAGGGGTGGGGGTTCTAGTGTAGGGTGGGGGGAGGGGGCTGGTACAGGGGCCTTTGTGTAATGGGACTAGGGTTGTATTTCATGTTTGTGTTGGTTCAACCATGGGTTATTGTGTTTCTACGAATTATAATGGATTTCACTTTAATGAATATTTATTTATGATATACAAATTATTTCTAAACATGTATTCCATTATTATATAGTCGTTATTTATAATTGTAATTTATTAAATATCTTCATGAATTATTATATAGAAGATACTTGTGATTTATATTTTTTCATGATCCCCTTCCAACTATTTTTTGTGTATATAGTTCCATGAATATTAATTTTCTTATGCTTTTATCCAATTTTACAATATACTTATTCTTATGTCTAGTGCTATCAAAATTTTACATTTGATTTCTTTTGAATGTAGACTTGTTTCTTTCTTCCACTTTTATGGGATTCATTCTTGATTTGGATTTAAACATACATAACTGAATTAGAAAATCATTTATCACTCCTTTAATTGCATTGATTAAAATTACCACATATGGTCTTTCTGTTTTCAAAATCAAAGTTCCTAGATTTCTAAGAACATCATCCTAAATATAGTAATCATGGTTATAGGTATGAATCTCCTATATTTATTCTTTTTTACTATAAAATGTATAAATTATTTTCATTATTTTTCCTAACTGGTATCAATCAATGTGGGTTTCTACAAGAGCATTAAGTTTCAACAAAAAAATTTCAATAGGCTAGATTTATACAAACATAATCCTATATAAAAACAATTATTGAAAATGGTATGATTCTCCTTACTTCTTATTTAGTATAAAAGGTAAGAATTATTCATGCAGTAATTATTTATCTATCACTCTGTGATATTAAGAGTCAATAATAGGTTTTTTTGTTCTTCTCAACTATATTATTCACTTCTAAAATATTTACTAGCATGTTCATGGGGAGTGTATGGGGTGGGTGTCTATCTTTGAAATAGGGGTTGTCGTGGGAGCTTTTCAATGGAGGGGGTGTGTAGGGTGGAGGAGGTCAGTCCAAGGATAGGGTGTGGGTTGTAGGGAGGGGGTGTAGAGGGTATCCGGGGATGATGAGAATTCACAATTTTTGAGTTTTTCCCCCATATTTATATATTTTATGTAAAATGGTAGGACCCTTCAATTTTATTGTCTTCATATTAATTGTTCGTATTCTTTTGGAATGAATTTTTTTCAAAATAATTATGGATCATTGTGGTCCAGGAGGGGGTGTCCAGCGGGGTTGACAGGGTGTTTTGTAGAGGGAGGTGTGTCCAATATAGGGGGGTCTGTCTAGGGGGAGGGGGTGTGCAGAGGGTCTATCTTAGGAGAGGGGGATATCCAAGATGGTGGATGTCTAGTGGAGGGGTTAGTCTAGGAGGGGGCTATCTAGTAGGGGAGTTATCTAGGAGGGAGGGTGTCAAAGAGGCAGGGAGGGGGGTCTATCCTGAGGGAGGGGTGGTTGTCCCGGGGGTGTCCAATATTGGGGGTGTTTGGGGGGGTGTCCAGGGGGTGGCTATCCAGGAGGGGGGGGGGCTATCTAGGGGGTTTCTAGAATTGGAAATATAGGTTTGAAAACTGTAGTATTCTTAAATATAAAGGGAGTTATAGGATTGAAAACTCTATTAATGAAACTAACTAGAATAGGATGATGATCCGAGTTATTTCTAGGTTTAGTGATGTTAGAAATTATATCCCATTTTTCAAGGGATTGGTGGTTTGTGAATGCTCTATCATGTTTATTGTCTATATTCCTATTATGATGCCTTCTATACCAATATAGAATATTCATTTGGACATCCATTTGGGGATACGCCCCCCTTTCTTTTAACCTCCAGAATTATTATTACATGTTGATTTCATTAGGGGTTTGTTAGACTTATCCATACAATTTGGTGAGTTGATATCCTGTTTAGGCATGGGAATTTTAGGAGAAACATTAGTATTGTTTATACCATAGTATTCTTCTATTTGATTCATTGGTTCATTTCCACTATCTTGATGATTGAAGAGATCTCCATCAATGAGCTTCCTGTCCTCATCAATTTTGAAATCTGTATTTTTAACAATGTTATTTTATGAATATTTTTTCCATTATGTTCCTGGTCAGAAGATGAAAGCCTCGAATTATCATTGTGATGGATTTTAGTTGTTGTGTAAGTCAAATAAATAATTTCTATATGTTCCTCATTCCCCTTGATATATGGAACTTTATATGGTGTCATGACTATAGATATTTCATCATATTTCTTCAACAAATTCATTCTACTCATTTGTGATCCAATAGAGGTGTCAATGTTGTCCATGCGTTTCATTATTTCGTGAAAACTTCTCTTTTTAATTTCATCATATTCACTGTTATTAGAGGTATTTGAAATCTAACGCTGCATGCAGATCTTTTTTTGCACAGAGCTAGCGGTGTTGAACAGGGTGGATTTCTCCTTTATGCTTTCATTTTACGATCCAATAGAATAAGTACCCATAACTATAATGATACTAGAGACATCATTTTTTAAATTATTTTCAGATAATGATTTCAATTATTCTGGAATTCCTTCATACTACATCATCAGGGTTCATTACTTTCTTTCATTTAGTTTTCCATCACCTTGGATATGTCTCCACTTGTAAGAGCATCTTGATTTCCATTTATATTATAATAGGCATTGTGTTCAACAATTTTTCTCATGTTGTATAGACATGTGAATTTTTACACTAGGATAAACACCCTACTTGTTTTTGAATCATCTGAGAGTTCATGTTGATCATACTCGATCAAATCTATGACATTTTTAAATTTCATTAGAAATTTCCTAATCTTCTATTGTATTATCAACCTCTTCAACCAGGACAGCCCAAGATTTTCAATAATTTTCTGAGGAATTCTAGGTTCCTTGATTTCTAACCCAAACACAATTACTGTTTCTGAAGGGTCTAGGATTCTCCATAGAATCTTTATCATTTCTCTTCCTTTTAACTCCATTAGACTGTATTTCATTCGGTGGGGAAAAAATTAACTACACAACAGTTTTCAATAGAGTTTCCAATTATCGTACACAAGTCACATAAGGGAGTTGAGGTGGGGGGGTGGATCTAGGAGGGGGGTTGTCAAGGTGGGAGGGGGTTTCTAGGAGAGGGGGTTTCCAAGAGGGAGTGGGTCAAGGAAAGTAGGGGTGGTTTCCATGAGGGCGGGTTTCCATGTGGTTTGTATGTGGGAGGGGTTTCACAGTGGGAGGGGGTGTGGGGTTTCTGTAGGGTGGGTGCAAGGGGTCTACCGGGTGGTTTCTAGGGGGGTCTCTAGGGGGAGGGGTGTGCATTGGTGGGGGTGCTAGTAGTGTGTGTAGGGTGGAGGGGAAGGCGATCTATCTAGGGAAGAGGTGGGGTCTGTCCAAGGTGCAAGGGGATCTGTCTAGGGAGGGGTGGGGTCTGTCCTCGGGGGTATGTCCATGATCAAAGGGGGTCTGTCTGGGGGGTATGTACAGGGTTCAATGGGGTATATCTAGGAAGGTGGATTGTCCAGGGTGCAAGGGGTTTTTCTAGGAGGGGTTATATCTAGGGTACAAGGGGGTGTGTCCATGAGGGGGTATGTCCAGGGTACAAGGGGGTCTATCTATGAGGGGGTCTATCTAGGGTGCAAGGGAGTTTGTCCATGGTGCAAGGTGGCTCTGTCTAGGATGAGTGGAGTATGTGTGGCTGGGGGAATAGTCGGGGGTGGTGGAGGTGGAAGGTATAAGGTGGGGGAACTGGGGGGAAGTTGATGGAAGGGAACTATGGGGAAAGCATGGGTTGGGGAAATGGGTAGAACGAGCAGGCATGTAGACCTGCTATTTTTTTATGGAAATTTAATATATAGACACAATTTCTAATTGTGGATATAGGGAATGTTTCTATTTTTCCTGGAAATTAATAATGTATCAATGGTTTCAATTGTGGCTATGGGCCTATATCCATGGTTCAAACTGTGGGTAAATCCTTATAGACAGTGGTCAAACCATGGCTATATTCCCTGTATGGGTTAAACTATTGCCAAACTTTCAAACCGTGGATTTAGGTATTTAGCCACGGTTTGAACCATGGATATATGGTTATAGCCACAGTATGAAATTATGGCTATATGCCTTTCCCTATAGTCATTCCAATACTATCCATAGTTTATTAAACCGTGGCTACATCTTATGGCCTCAGTTTTTGGGCTTATACCCACAGTTTCAAACCATGTATATAGCCTAAATTTCTAGTAGTGTGAAATTTTATTTTTCATTGTTATTCTAAATGAAATATAAAGGGTTGTTTCTATGAAGGGTTTTCAGTGGTTCCGGTGAATTTTTTACTTTTTTATGTTCTTTTTTTATTAACATGCACACCTCTATTTTTATTTCTTGTGAATCCATTGGTTGTTATGATGGAACTCTAGGTAGATATGTTGTACTAGGTCCCAAAGATGCTATAAATATTATCCCTTAGATATACTATATTCTTCTTGTGATATGTTTCCACTCTATTAGGCTGTGTATGACAATATAGGGTGTAAGGATAGGTGGTAGTTATTTTAATTTGGTCATATTTTTAGATTTATTGTCATGCCCTAGTTTTTCCCAAATGTTCTTAGGTTCCCATGATTATTGTGACTGTCCTTTTTATGCTCGTGTGTGTCTTTTTCCTAAGCACCAAGAATTCCATATTTAATAAAATACAATAAGACCTTTTATAAAACATATTGTTAATTTCATTGTTTTAATTTTTATCAATTTTCTTTGTTGTGCATTTAAAAATTATTGATTCAGTTAAAAGATGTTTAGTCCAAGAAAATCGTTTCAATGTGATTGTTTCATTTAATAAAAATGATGTGTATGTTTTAAAAAATTTATTAGACTTGATATTTATATTTCATGTTCTGATCGGTCACAAAATATTTTAAATATGTATTTTTAATATATAATGAAATGGTTGTCCTTTTTAATGGTTTTTTATGGGGATTGGGGAGGATATATACTGAGAAATTAGGTTCTTTCATATTATCATTTTAGGTTATTATTCATATATTGATTTATAATGGATCATTCATGTTTTTAGGTTTTATGGTTACTCATAGAGTCACATGGAGGTATGTGGGTTATTTTATTTTATTTAGTTTCTTTTATTGTGTCATCCATCCTTGCTTTCCTTCCATTCCATTATGGATAGTGTTTATAAATGTGTTATTATGGATTTTGAATAATTGTGTTTGTTTCTTACAAGGGAGAAAAATGTGGGAGTTAGTTTTTATTCAATGCTCATTATCTATGTGTACATGTTTACTTTTTTGGCATGGATATCCAATGTATGTATGCATCATGGTAGAATTTTTGATAAAATTTACTCTGCAATATTAACTTATTTTATATTAAAAATCATTCGCACTTAGTTTTTTTATGATTCTGTGGTTCTTTTCACCATCCCATGGGTCATAGGACACCCTATAGGCCTTTTTATAAGCTTATTGGGGTGTTTGGTGGATGGAAACTTTGGTAGGTTTATGGTAATGTGCCTCATAACCATTTTATGTATATAAATATTCCTTTGTATAAGTAAATAATAATTATACTCATTTTAATAAACATTCCATGTGAAACTTCATGTAATTTTATAAATAAGTATTCATAAATGAACATTTATTTTGAGATTGAATAAAGATATTGATGTTTTTAAATGGGATGATTAAAAGCCACTTGAATCATTGGAATATATTACTCTTTCATATTTTGTTGTCCTTATCTCTTTCTTATGAAGCCATTATTTTGAATATATATGTGTGAATGGTTATATTTTATGGGATGTTGTTTGAATGGTGGTTAATTGATTGTGTGGGTTTGTTTTGGAAAAAATTTATATGTGAGTATAGATGTGGATGAGTCATGTAATAATCATGTGTTCCCCTATATACCTATTTACGATTACCTAATTTTATAATTCCAATAAACCATGGAAATTGGTTTTGAATGTGTTGGAATGATTTTGATTCACAATTATGATTGGTAACATAGTTTTATTTTTTTTGATATTGTGGAATGCTTTATACAAAATTTAAGAATATATTTTTCCTAGTTACTAATTTTGATATATTTTTTAATAGAAAAATAAAATTTATTTTGTTTTTGAAGTGAATATATATGTAAATAATATTTGTCTTTAAATATAATACTTTGTGTGTATTATTTTTTATTTTAGGATAAAAAAATTTAAAGGCGGTGCCGCTATAATAATGCAATAATTAATTGAGGATGAAAAATCATGTAGTTAAGGTTTGACTATAGTTATTTTTAACTTATTGTATTTAATATTATATTTATTTATTAAATGTTTCTTTCACTACCACAAAATGGGTATCCACAGTGCCACCTATTAACAATGCTAAAAAAGCACTGATAAAAGGGTAATTTTAACCGTGCTTAAAAAAGTGCTATTAACAGTACCCCATTTTCATCATTTCTTTAGTGCGGACTAAATTTATTCCTAGGGATTACATTAGTATTGATATTATTGATTTGAAATATTTTCATTTATTCAAATATATTGTTATTTATAATCCAATATATAAAAATATATTCATATTTTTTATATATTGACACATACAATTTTAATTTTAGAAATAAATAATTAAACGTATTTATATATAACATATATTTCTCAATATAATTGGAAAATATAAATAAAAACTAATAAACCTTTTATTTAACATATAAATATATTAATATTTATATACCTATATAATTCATGTTTGTGTCTATTTGTTTGTGTATGTATTAACAAATTGAGATATTATTTCTATATATTCTAACATATGTATATACATACTAATATATAATATATGTAAATATATATAAATATGTATAAATATTCTTATAGATACACATATATAATATTTTTGTGTGTGTGATGTATATATGTATTTATTTATTTATTTATTTATAAACACACAAAAAAACCTTTTATACAAATGTATTTAATACCATTTATATTAATATATATTAATATACGAATCATATACGGATAAAAAAATATAACTAAATATATATAAATAAGTTGATATAAATATATATTGATATATGAATAAATATATAAATATATAAATATATATATATATATATATATTAATATATATTAATATACGAATAAATATATAAATATATATATATATATTAATATAACTATATATATTGATCTAATTTTATTTATAAGCACATGTATTTTATTTATTTTGGATGATATCACCGAACAAGTGTTTTATGTTGATTTGAAAAATATATCCATTGATTATTTTTAATAAAATCATTAAGAAATTTATTTTATATTTTTAAATGATTAATATATACCATGTTTTTTTTGAAACACATATCATATATTATGAGACATATATCAATCCATTAAATGAGTGTTTAAACATATATCCTATGAGATAATTGTATTTATTTAAATTTATTCTTTGTTCTACCTATTATATTTGAAGACTATTGACATGAAATGGATGTGAAAACTATATTAAATAGTGATGAATAAAACTAAATCAGATTAAATCAATCCAATTTATAGATTGATGTTATACTTAATGTGTATTTATTTAATCTCACACTCCTCCCTAAGATTTTATGTCCATACAAGTAAATCCAAAATAAATGGTTTATATTTTTAAAATCAATATTTCATGATATTTCACTAGATATAATATTTTTAATTTTTTTTAATTCATGTTTGGATGAGAATCTAGAGATAGGTTCAGTCATTAATTCTTATTAATATTTTTTAAAAATCAAACAGGGAAAAATAGAATTAAAAATAATATATCATTATATATATGAAAAATAAATTAGTCCAATGAGAGTATGAATGGAAATATCTCATGTCAAAATTTTAAAGTTATTGACAAGACAAATGATTATGAATTATAATGTATGTCATAATTTCATGGCCCATAATAATTTATTTTGATAATAAATGTTATATTATTTGAATCCTTGTATCGAGAAAAATCTATCAAATTATTTTGAGAAAAAGTCAAAGAGCCAATTGAATTGGATTTTGAACAACCCACATTCGTAAATATAAAAACCCAACACCCCTTTAACTAAAAAGAATAAAATAACCCCACCTGCTAAAAGTGTATCTCTAAGATTTTAAGTCCATAAAATTAAATTCAAATGAAATAGATTATATTTATAGAATCATTATTTCAAGAGATTTCAATAGACATGATATTTTTACAATTTCTAATTAATGTTGGGAAGAGAATTTAGTGAGAGGTAATATAATTATTTTTTATTAACATTTTACACACATACAATTGTTAAGAATATAATTCAAACAAATATATCATTATTTATATTAAACATTTTTGAGTCGAAAATTATATTACTTATAGAAGTCAGCTGATTAGATTTAAAATACAGAAATAAGAAGTTTTAAATTGAATATAATCATTTAACATAACACTAATATGTCATATTCATCTAAATTAATAATGCAACACTATAACTCAGTAAAATTAAATTACTTTTAGAATTCTTAAAATCCCTTATATAATTTTTCTAATAATTCAATAAATACTATGATATAATTTTATAATAATTTAAGGTAATTATATAATTTATGAAAATTATAAATAAATTTATATCAGAAAAATAATTTAATTAATCTCAAAATAAACAATTATCTTCATTCATTTATTTCTTTTGGTTGTATGTGTACATATAAGATATTTTTAAAACTAAGAGAGTGACATTTTTTAATATCAATTACACTAAATATTATACTAGTCATGTTATTGGACAAATTTAAATTAAACAAATGAAGTTAAAAGATAATTTGATAATTGAAAAATATCCTTTATCCAATAATTAATATTATGAAAATCTATATCCTTATCACTTAGTATCATCACGGATTATCTTGATTTACCCTTAAATGTGGTGATAAATTTTACCATGATTAAGATTGACATTGACCCAAAATAGAAGGAAAATATATAAAAAAGTTGAATAAATAGATTAAAAAAATATGGAATCAAGTTTATAAATTTCAGTTTTTACATGTGGATGAAATTAATTAAAAATTATCCTGAAACATGCAAAGAAAAATACTTTTTAGACAAATACATTTTTATGCATAACACCATTTTTTTTATTATCTCATGCCTAGAAGAATATTAAATAAATATTAAAAAAAGTATTGAATATATAATAAATATATTACATTAAAATAATTCACTAATAGTTTAAAGATTAATTTATTAAGAAAAAATTCATTACACACATAAATATAATTTTTCCAAAAAATGTCTTTTACTTATAATTTATTTTTCAAATTTGTTCATAAAATTGATTCAAATGAACGTAATTTGATTATTTAAAACAAAGGAGAAGTAATTTTACATTTGAACTATTTTATAAAAAATTATAACTCTATACATGATTGAAATGAAAATATATTTTTCATTAACAATCTATACTATTTTACTATTCATTGAAAAATAATACTTTTCATAATATTCTAAAAAAACGCATCCATAGATAATTTTTATATACTGAATTAAAATTTGATATCCTTTTAATTAAATATAATATCTATATTCTTTAAAAAGTATATACAATATTTTCTCAACATGATAAATAAAAAATTTTATAAAAAAAAGTTTTTATTATAAATAAAATTACTTTGTTAAAATTTAGTGATTATTTAAAAAATATTTGTCAATAAATTTATATTTATTATAAAATTTATATATTTTTTAAATATTATTTAATATTTTTTATAAATTATATTTTATGTTATAGTTTTTTTTGATCATATGTAAATAATAATATTTTCTGAATTTTTAGGCTTGGTGTTTCATATCATGTACACTATTGAACATATTGTTCATTAAAAATATTGGTCTGTGAAAATTTTCATATGTGGAAGAAAATTTAAAAACCATAGTATATTCTTGAGAAAATATAGATGTTCTTTGAAGAGTCTTCATCGTTCATTTTTATACTGGAGTTATCCAATCACCGAGGATATTTTATTCCTTAACTACATCCCTGGTTCATTTCTTTCTTACAGATATTGATCATACATTATCAACCACATAATTTTAACAATACTATGAGTATAATTTATCCCCATGTTCTCCCCCTAGTAATATCACTTAATCATCTATTCAGTATTGGATTCCTCTAACATTATATCATTATTTTTCTCTGAAAACTCCTCATTTGATTGAGATTTCTGCTCATTTTCACAAAAAATTTTCTTTAATTTTAAATACTTATCATGAATTTTATTCAAAATTTTATTACATTATTTCATATTAATTCCTAAGTAAAATTCCATCATCCCCATGTGTTTCAATCTTTAATATCTTAAACTTGTTGAGAATAAAAAATTTACCCCACAAAATTAAAAGTATTTCAATGTGGGATTCTTCCCTTACAATATTTTGTATTGTCTGTTCTCTTCATTTAGACTTAACAATCCCATTTTGTATATATAAAATAAATTATGCACTATTTTTTAAATTTTTCTTCTAATATTGGTGTATTATCATACATTTCTTGAGATGTTCCTCTACCTAATTATTAGTTAATTAAATACCATTTTCAATCTAAATGTTCTTAATTTTTATCCCCAGTATCTTGTTTACTAATATCATGTAATTTAAATTGCACCTAAACACTGTATATTTGAAGGATATGTTCATAAACCATGTAATCCTCCAATAATCATCAATAAATATAGTGAAATAACATTATTCATCCATGGACTTTGGGTGAAATTGTCCCCCACACATCCACCATTACTAAATCAAGACATATCATTGAAAATTTTCCTAATCTTGAATGTATTTTAAATTATTTTCCATTTGGAAAAATAATCATAGTATTATTTTCATAATGAGAAAATTTTAGGATATTATGATATCCTTCATTATGCACTAAATTATAGGAGGACTTTTGGATTATTTGTCCATGATTTTTTTTCCATATCATTTTATATTATTCCTTGCACATAAAGTTCCTATATTATTCCCCACTGATGAGTTAGAAATTATATGGATTAATTTTATTAACCACTGTGAAGTCCATCCATTCACAAGACCTTATTTCAATGACATGCTAACGAATAAGATAAGGATTATATATTTAATGTGATTCCTAAAAAGAATTATATACATGAAAGAAATTTATATATAATATAAACACTCATAATTTTACTCTTGCTCCCTCACCTATTAAGTGATGAGGTGATAACGGTTGAGGGAATCTCACTCAATTATTAGTTTAATATATTATTAAGTGATTGAAAATTGTAAAAGTATAGAAGAAGAATAAAAAGATATTGAAAAATAAAATTACTTACTGTAATTAATTATTGGAACAATAAATTTAAACATCTAGGAAGAAAAATTTTATAATAGGGTCCAAGGATCTAATATAATTCAATATAAAGACTAATAATTCTAAAAATTTGGCTGAAATATCTTATTTATATACTTCATCCTCATCATGTCATTATTTTTATCATTGTGTAATGAACTTATATAAATTAGATATAAACCCTTATCTATTCCTCATGGGTTACCTCATTGTGGTTAAAGGGATGGTGTTGGTGTGCCATGGATATATATTTCTTCTTCAAAATTCAAATCTCTCAGGGTTCATGTAATAACAGTCCAAGTACTCCAAGTGAAACATTATATCCCCTTATATTTATCAGTGTCATTATATCCTAGTGTGGGAAATAATATTGTTTAATTATTAAGGCATTCTATATCAATATTACTTCATAAAGTTATAGAATAATGTTCATATATTATAAAATGATCTTATACAACTCATCAAATGGGTATCGAAATTTAAATTCAACATGATGTGGATGAATCTGTAATATGAATACATGATTTATTTATTAGATCCCATGAGACTCATCCACATTAAATATATACATTATTGGTATCCTCTTTCAAAAGAATGAGTTATCTTACCATATTATATGGTTTTCCGATAGTGTCTAATGATACCACAACTCGTTCTCCTCTACTCATCCTATAATTTTTCACCTCAACATAGACTTAATCCTTCAGTACTAAACTATTTCATGTCCTATAGATCATTTTACTACTTCAATGACTGGCTACAACCTTGGTGTGAATCCATTTATATGAGGGTTTGATGGAATTTTTGTTATGATTTTACTTTATACCTAAAATTTATTATATAATAGCATAGAATCCTAACATCATAAGTTATTTTTAGGTAATAATATATTTCATCTTTTTTTAATGTTGTGGAGTGAGGTCCCTTATTTTGAGGCAAATATTCAAAATTACATTCATCTACATAGTGACACCATTTTGTGGAGTTATTTTTATCTAGGATTACCATTTCTACTTTAGTCCAAGTAACTACATAATAAAAAAATTGGTGCCATCTCCCAGCAGTTACTCTAATTACATCAAGCATGGATCCAAAAGCTTCCTTATTCTCTATCCTTCCATAAATCAATAAAAAAACAAATATTCCGTAGAATTATGTCCGATAATAAATGAAAACCATGATAAAAACATATTCATCAATAATAGTTATCAAATTTCCCCAAAATATAACATTTTTTATCCTTAATAAAAATATATTTACAAAGATTCCAAATAAGGTCAATCGTTTAACTAAATAAAAACAGTAGAGGACATGCCAATAAAACAAAATATTAGCTGCAAATTCTAATATACTCATACTCCCTAAGTATTCATACATCTTTATAAATATTATACTTCAATTATTATTCTCATCTATGATTATTTTTCAACTATTCCATAGACAACCATACCAATACATTGATATACCTATTTATAAAATTTCACATTTAAAACTATATAATAATGTAAAACTAGAGTTATGTTAATTGTTAAATTCATGTCTTCATATTTATAGGCCTCTATAATTTATCAAACCACATTATAGCAATCTAACTAGATAAATAAAGAGGAAATACTAAAAAGGTTATAATGTCTTTGAGGCTAGAGTTGGGTAGTAAATGATGTAATCATTAAAAATTAAGTCTTTAAAAATGGTTATAATTTATTTAAGTACAAATAATGATTATTTATTTATCTCAATGAAATGGGGACTTACTTATCAAATTCAAAGTCCTCATATCTTATAAATCTCAACATCTCTTAATCATTCCCATCATGAAAATTCAACAATAACGACACAAATGTTCACCATATTTTTCTTTCCTTTTCCATTTTTACAAACAAAATTGAACCAGGATCAAGTATCACATCCCTGAAACTACCTTTTTTTTATTTCCTCTTGGACCTAATTATAATAGTTATAATAATTTCATAGATCATGTATAAGTTATCATTAAATGTACATGATATAATCTATTATTTATATTTATTTTCCAAATTAATATAGGAATAAAGTAATTAAAATAAAAAATTTATTGGAATAAACATCCAAATCACTAATTACAGTTCTACCACCTTATTTTATATGGTATTCTCACATGGTAGTTTCATGCAACACAAATCTCCCTTTTTAAATTAAAAAGAAAAAAATCAAGCATTTGTACTAAATAATGTCATGTATGAAGGATAAATTAGCCTATAATTTAGATTACATATCCATAAATTTCTAGGATATTACAAGATTAAAATAGGGTTTGATATAGGTTAGGTCTAAAGGTAAAAATGGTTAAAAAATATCCTCACTCATATTAGTGTGGTTTGAAAAAGCCTCATTTTTTTAAAAATTATCAAAGATAAAGTTTAAATAGTAATTTTTGTCTGGAATTCTCTAATTAAATAGTTTATTATAAATAATATAAAAAATTATTTTCAAACACCTCTCGTGAATTGAATTCCAAAATAGTAAAAAATCACTCACAACAAGAATGTTATGTAATAATCTAATAAACAAAAAATTTATAAATTTTATATTAGTGTCCAAAATAATTCGGTAATTACATTGGATATCATATAAATAATTAACATGTAATTTATTTCCAATAATTCGAAAATAAATTTTTTCCTTTTATTTAAATATGTGTTCATAATTTTCATAATTCAAGAGATGTCCCCAATAATGTGTCTTTGTCTATTTATTACAACAAACAATTCATGTGTTTCCAAAAATCTATCCACCACACATAATTTCAAATTCCATCTCCACTATTTAAAATCATAGTGAGATAGATGAAAATAAAATTCGAATAAATACATCATAGTAAATTATCAAAAGTCAAGAAATAATTAAGGACCTCAATGATTTATCTAAGATTTTTTTCCTTGGTAACATTATGGAATTTACAATATGAAAATCATATGCATTGATGGATTGTGGTGGATTTTATTTCCTAAAATGACAGCATTGAACTACGTAACATGATAGTATGAAAATGTTATATTTATTATGGTTATGAATATACTGATGGAAAAGAATAAATATTATATTTTTTTTTCATTCAACATATTATATAAAGGATCGATAATGAACCGAAAATGAAATTAAATATTGTAAATTCTAAATAATAAAAGAAATTAAAAGAAAAATAGAAGGCATTAAAAAATATGGAAGGGGGAGAAATCCTATGTCTCCATGTTCCATCCCCTATATCCCCATTAGGATCCACCTCCACAATGTTTTTAGTCCTTGAAATCAAGAAATTTCTAATGGTCTGCACCTACCAGCATTGAATCACCTAATAATTATCCAAAATAATTTCCTCGACAACTAATGTTTTATAAGGTAAGGTGGAGTACTCTAAATCACGGTTGTGTTAGAAACCACATCTATTGCACCCTATAAATGTGGAATGACAGTTAATATTGGTCCTAAATAATATTGATATATATGATCAATTAGGGATATAGCTAAATTAGATGCCTGAGAGTTTGATAATGGAACTTGTGTAGTAATTTTGGTATATGGTTCCCCACTAGGTAGGGTAGTTGCAGATCTATGACCCTTGGAATTTTCAGTGTTTACAAGGGTATTTACTATAATATAGATATCTATATTGGTGTATTTGTTTTTTGTATCACTAGGAATGGATATGATAGTGACTATGCTAGTAGTGGGATTCAATGGATGATCATTCTCTGAGTTGGTATCACCCTGATCCTTAGGGAGGTCATGTGGTGATGAACTAGGTCAATAAAGGGAACCTCCATTATCGCGTAATTTCGCAGACCCTTTCCGTTATTTTGGGAATCCAACTCAAACTATCATCATTCATTAGTATCGATAAGATAACAAGTATCCCATGTGTCAAAAGCTGAAGAGGGGTGGATTGGGGTTGGTATTAATGCTCAATTTGTGGTCGTATAATACAACTTAATATGGTTATGGTTGAGTGAGATAAAATTATTGAGTTAGGATGAACCTGAAATGTTCCTACTAGGGTGGATAAAGTATAAAAATTGGGTGTTGCATTATGTCATGTGGTAGAATTGGTGGTGGATCAAATTTTACCTCTATCTTTTCAAATAAATAGTGCTTGATCCCAATCATATATTGAATTAAATTGGAAAATACTAATTCCACACTCTATATGGAATGGGTGGGGGTTATTCCAATGAATGTGAAACTTATATTTATCTCATTAATTCCCTTTCCCAATATCATTAATTGGACCGTCTTTTCTAATAATGGGAGGTCAGACAACATAATATACCCCAATGAGAAGATGTGAAATGATTAGTCAAAACACCCAAGTGATTTTAATTTTAAGTAGTTAAATTACCGCACATTAATAATTCCCTTGGTCTTGTTCAAAATTCACCCTTAATATAATAAAAATTATTTAGTCATGTTGATTCATAACTACAATATATAAAAGCTAGAAATAATAATAACAAATAATCTGATCACAAATCGTTATGATGAACCCTTAGCAAACCATTACTGAGATATTTCTCAATGTATAATCCTTAAGAGATAACATCCAATGTAGTTTATCTTTTTTTAGGATTTTTCCTTCTCAATGTGTAAATGCTTGTTTTGATATACTATTCATGTATTGTGTTCTTACAGTGCTCTAGTATAAAATCATTACAATCTACTCTCTCAATAAAATAAATTTCTTTGGCACATTATCCTTCTCCATACTCGATAAACAAAAGGATCCAATTATTTTGGACAATTTATAACATAATATACTCCATTTTCATATCCAATACTGAAGGTTACTCTAATATTCACTTTATAGAAGCCTCCTACAATACTTGAGTAATATGATATAAATTTATAGTTTTGAATGAATATATAATTTGATCGGCTATATCATCATATTCCATAAAATGCATGTCAAAATTCCTTTTTTATAAATTCCTATCATTTAAAGTCCACATAGACTCTTCCAGTGTGTGGGTTCAGTGAACCATATAAAATAGTTATGGTGATTTTGGGATAAACCCCAGACAGAGATTATTATTAGGTTGTTTTTTGGTTTCGAATAGGTTAGGTTATATAGATGTGAATTTGTTAGGTGAAAGGATTAGTAAGGGATTAGTTGGTTGTGTGGGTAGATAATCCATCTAATGTTTTGTGGGTATCATAGGTAAAATATTTTTTATTTTTGTCGATGGGTATTTATCTTTGTATTTTTTGTTAACAGTCTTAGTTTGATCCATTATGGAGGGATTTGGATATGGACGGGTAATGGATCGAGATAGATTCTAGGGGATTTTAATGTGTTGTTTTCATGTATTAGAAATGTATTTCTGTTTAGATGGATATGGTGAATTTTTATTGTGTGGGCTGGGAAACAGTATAGTGAGTGGGTTGAAATAGGTATGAGGAGGTGTGAAGTCAAACGGGAGATGATATAAAAGTGTAACTTTACTGCATGAAGGTGACCATAACCAGATCAAAAAACAAAGAAAATCAATTTAGGGAGAACATAGAGATGGGAAGATGGATACTAGTAACAAAAATTTTGTTTTAATGATTATAATTATATGTATTTGAATACATTGTGGCATGAAAAAGTCATTACATCATGGCGTCTTTTGATCTAAAACCATGGTATTTTTAAAACTCAGCCCTCTAGAGTTGAAATTCATTGGGGGAATCCACAATAGATAAAACATGTCATTTTATCTCTATGTAATTTATTTTAGGTCGAAATCATGACCTGGTGCCTACCCAATAAAAATTAATTTTTCCATTTTTCTATCTTGAAGCTTTATATAATAATAAATTACTTCCCATAACAACCTAATTTTTCAATCCATATTATGATATTTTGCGGCTTGGTTATAGTGCACACCCACCCTATTTAGGTAAGGATCTTTTCTATCTAGGAAATTTACATTACAATAGTGTACTCAGTTATTATGTGTCAAAGGTCTAGAATGATGACTTTATGGATTAGTGTTTTGTGACATGATATATCTATTTTCACATTAAAAATGATTACTTTTATCCGTTGGTTATTACTCCTCTCAAATATTATGTTTTCTCAGATAGATATTTAGTAGGGGAGTATGGGAGAGTTCCCTAAATCCACTAAACTAATTTAACCTCATAATTTCCTACAAATTAAATTAATAATTATAACCCTAAAAAGAAAAAATCATACATAGGTGTCTCCAAACCTTGAACTCTAATAATTCCAATATCACAAGTAATGTACTAGATCCATCTTAGTGGGGTCATGGTGTTACAGATGGTATCAGAGGAGGATTAGTATGAAACATGGAAACAAGATTAGGAAATATATAGTAGGGAACAAAACCCTAAGGTAGTATTTGAGGAGAAATATAAAATAACCTCCTGGTATTTTTGTATGGAATAGATTATATGGATATTTCAAGTAATAAATCCATATCTAGATACGAGTAGGTAGATGTGGCTCTGACACAGATGTATCTAGGGGTAAAACCAGAAAAAACCTCTTTGTGCTAGATTCGAATGGGAACTGGTACATGACAACAAGCCTTCATGCAGTCTTGGTTACTACACTCATGGGGTATATTCTTAGGATAATTCTTATTTTCTTTACAATCCATTATGAAGTATTGAAATGTAAATTATTCCTCAAGGAAACCATTTTTCTGACTATGAGATTAGCCATGCGTAGGATGTTGAACTATGCTAGGCATTTTTTTAAGTTAAGATTATAAATTATGATTCATACCCTAATCTAGTGTATTCCATTATTTAGGAATGATGCCTTTAGGTATTTTGAGTTTTCATGAAACATATTGTCAGTGCCTATGTCTATTCTTTAAGTTAAATCCTTGTTTTATAACTTTTTAGATTAAGGAAAGTCGGTTACACATGGAACAAGGAGGATCTCAAATGACATTTATATTCCTTCCTGATTACTTTTTAGCATTAATTGTTGCAAAGTCATGCCCCGACAATCCTGAAACATTTCCTAACATACAACACACTTGCAAACAATTTTTTGAGATTTCGAACACCTCCACTATACCTCGATACCATCGTGGATCATGGTTTGTATTTAATCAAATCATATTTTCTCAATATTCGTATATTTTTATGAAAAGAAAATATTATCAAGTAATTTTCAAATATTTTACCTTATCACAAGATTTTGAAGCATTTTATGATTTTCAAAAATGTTTTGAAGATGGAGACCCTTGTGAAACTTATTTATATTTGATTTTGAAACATAATCTTTCATCACATACTTTTGTAATTTTAAAAGGACCGTTGATTGAATGTTTCAACTCAAATTGGTGCGACTATTTAATAAAAATAATGTTTTATCAGATGTTTTGAAATTATATGTCATACATGATTATTTTCCGAAACTATTTTTCTATGAACACCCATATGACCCAAGTTGTACAAGGTGTATCTGGATGAAGAATGAAAATGATTTTAAAGGATCTCTAAATCATTGTTGCAATGCATGGACCTTCTATTTATGTGAGCAGGACGATGATGAATCCATATGGACACCATGATCAATGTACCCACTATTTTTTTAATATGTAAATAAAATTTTGAGTACAAAATTTCTGAAGGTGGGAATTATGTAACACCCCAAGAATTTATACATATATTTATTATAGAATGCATAGATCATTATGTCCCTAAAAACACCACTTTATTATAACCTACCCAAGTGAACCTAATTTTGTCACTTCAATGATGTGAATTTCAAAAATATAACATACATGTTTGCGATCAGTAAGTTATTTGGAGTCCGATAAGAAAAACACAATTTTTGGTTAATAGTATCCTACCCTTATGAATAGTAACATACCATTATGAATAGTAATATGACTCTTATGAATGGTATCTATACCCTTGTGTGTATAAATGAATTTAGACACCCTAAAAATGAAGATGAATATTTTAAGTGTTTAAATATTTGGATTAAATAATGATTTAATTTAATATATAATTAATCATATTTAGAGAATTATTTTTGAAAAATAGACTTCATTTTTGGATTCTACGTGTCGAAAATTGGTTAGGGTGAATTTTTGGGATTTTTTTGAAATACATGAATTTTTTATGAATAGTGAAATATGGTAAAATACCGTATATGCAAATTATTAGTTAAATTCACTATTCATGACATCAAAAGTGATTTAATCCCACTTGGTTCGAACTCACATGATAAAATTACTATTCTTGGATATGGAATACTCACTATTCCTTGTCTTGAGGAGATATAATAAATTAATGAATTTTATATTAAGAACTCCCCTCTCTCCTCCACTATAATAACCCCCTCTCACTCCCCCTTACATTCACACCTATGAAACCTTGTTCCTTATCAATATTATATCCAAATACCTTCCCAAACTCCTCCCCCACGTCCAAAAATCCTTGGTCTCACAAAAAGTCCAAAACCTCTCCTTAAAGAGGTTCTTATGGATGTTTAGTTCAGGTGGTAAATTCCTCTTTTCAATTCTTTGTCTTCCCATTCAAGTTCGTTTGTTTCCTTTTTATATTACATCACCTTATCCAAATTATGTGTTGAATCTAGTGCCTTATATGTACTTTAATTTTGTCATGATATTTGAATAATTTATCATCATCTCCCCCTTTTTACCTTCATTTATACTAGTAGTAAGAACACCATCCGTGATGTGCCAATTTTCCACATTCAAGGATGATGAAATTTCAATTTCTATTATCATTCTCAATTATGGTCATGAAACCATTCTTGTAATAGTTGAACTAGATTTTTAAATATAATATAAACTATTTATGATTCTGTAATCCATTTTTAAAAATGGTATTAAGTTATAATGGAAAATGAGTTCATTGTAATCAAAACCCACAAATTAACCGAAATAATTATCATTAATGTTCTATATAATAATACATACTCTTTCCATGTAACCAAGATATATAAATTACCAATTACACATATTTATGTTCATAAATAATATATAATTTTAATTTTGTATATTTAAATCCACTCCACATAATTAAAAACAAGTGAACCGAAGATGAAAATAAAGAAAATGAACACTCTAAAGGGACATAATTCAATACAATCAATAAGAACAAAAAAGAACTAACCAATTTTTTTGATAAACTAAATACAGGTATAATAGGTTCTTAAATAAGTTATTAATAAGTATAATTTCATATTCCATGATGTTATGTTTGAGAGAAGAACATGTTCGGATTTAAGGAAAGGGTTTTCCACCCGAACTTCCATTTTCATTCGGGTTACTTTTATATATAATTTACAAAATGAAATTATTATGTATTGTTATATACTCATCATAAATTATGTGTGAGTATACTATATATTTACATCAACCAGAATCCTTCCTTATTATATGGATATTTACCGATTTTATAAGAAACTTTCAAAACATTTTCCAAAACACAAGCCTGATTGTAAGGGATTGCTTAACTCAGTTTTCATTCTTTGAGTTAAACATATATTTCATTGGTTACATTTTTCCAAGAATATATGTGAATGTCAATTTATTTTTTTATACTGTATATCCACTTATATTTTGTGGATTTTCATTTTTCACACATAAATCGTTCATTGATGTATCCTCACTCTAATGATACAGTCTCTGTAAGGGATATCTTAACTCAATTTCCATTCATGAGTTAAACATCATTGTAATCTGTTATCTCTTTCCCATAATATTTGTGGATGAACTATGATTGATTTATTCTATAAATACAATTTTATTTTGTGGGTTTGTGTTTGTCCCAAATAAATATTTCATTGAATTATCCTCACTCTAATGATACAATCTTTGTAAGGGATCCTCACTCTCACTTTTGTTCAAGAAACTCCCCTATGTTGTGCCATTTTATTTTTAATTAATAACAATAGGGTATGTTTTTTCACCTCCAAAATACAGCCCTTATGACATATAAACAATTTTATACCCATTAACCTCTCATTAATCAATTGGAATTACACTTTATACCATGGTGAAATGTTTGAATGAGGTTTTCTCATCTCACTTTAAATTCTGTGGGATTTCCATTGTTTGCCTCTTATTTTTATATGTGGTATAGGTGTACTTCCATTTGATATATATTACCATGATTCTCTTTTAATTCATGGTATTATATGATTAATTTGGTTGTTATCAACTTTTGGTCATACAACTTAATTGATTACAACATGGTAATGAGCGTTGTCTAAATTTTCACTTCATTGTGACTTGTTTATTATTGTGCACCTACCCTTTCTTATGTGGTGTACCTACTTCACATTTGAGATAACTTTTAAATTGAAATTATATTCCATTTAAATATCCATATTATCATATCATGGATATTATTATTGTCTATGTCGTGTACCATTTAACATACGGTATTTATTTTGAATGTTCTTTTACATTTAAAATATTTATGAATTCGTAAAATCTCTTCTATACGGTTAATTAAAATACATATTTCTGTTGTATTGAATCTTTGTATAAATAATTATTTGGATATAGAGGTGTGTGGGGCCCACTAAATCCCCTCAATGCATCGGTAGGTCGCATGAGACAAAACAGTTTGGCTACAAACCCTTCGAGTTTTTTTTTCAAAAATCAGATGGGTTTGTACCCATAGAACTAAAACGTTTTTACGGTATTATGGTTCATGTTACAGATACATGATGTAAAATTTAATAATAATTCTCGTTATTCATTATCATTTATTATTATCCATGAGTTTTTCATATTGCAAAAATCTATGGATGCAGTTTCATTCTCAGTTTATTAATGGCGTGAGTTTTCATTTATTCACCATGCCATATTGATTGTGTCAAATTGATTACAATTCAATTATTATTGTATTCATGATTCCACTTTTTTGACCCTTACTGATCATTTGAGCTCACCCCTTTCATTTTTTACCTTTAAAAACTGATGAGGAGGATATTGTTTTTTGAGTTTATGTGGTTAGAGTTTGTAGTTTGGTTATGTTTTGTATTTTATAACCTTTTTCAATGTAATGTGAGTTTCACATATGTATCTAGTTTCATCAAAACAACTAAACTGATCATTCCTTCAGGATTTTCATTCCTTAAAACCATTCCAATATCACAAGTAATGCACCAGATCTAGCTTAGTGGGGTCGGGGTGTTACAAATTAGACACTTTTATTTTGTCCCATTTCAAAATTAAGGATATAGTCATCAATAATTAGTGGTCATTCCATTTAATATTCATTTTTCTTGAATCATGTCATTATTATGAGGGTTTTAATCCATTATTTATTGAATCAACAATTTTATTAGAGTATCTCTGAGGAAAAAAATAATTATGGTGGATAGAATTGTCACAACCTGACCTTGGTTTTCCTCAATTATTTTTTTTGTTTTAAATAAATAATTAAATTTATTTATTTTTGAGTCTCTATTATTTCCATATATCTCTAGGATCAATTACCATTAATTTTGATTTTTTTTGGTTTATAGAGCATGTTTCATGGTTTGGGTCATAGTTCGTATTAACAATGTTGTAATTATGTGACAAATCTATATCTTTTAAAAGTTCTAATTGCACATTTATCAAACGGTATTTTTAACCATGTGACTTGCCTATAAGCCAGGATCATGGTCCTATAGTGAAACATTTTTAGTCGGAACGTGGTTTTTTTAACTATGCGATATAACCATGATTTAATTTTTGGGGATCCCTATTTTCACTTCTTAAATTAAATCCTCCCCCCTATTCATGGGATGCACCACCTAGGGTATCCCTAAATACACCTATTACCCTTCATTAACTTCCCTCTCATGGTAAATACATGGGATTTATTTATGGTTTCATTTTGGATCATTAAGGTAAAACCTTTTTTCTTATATATTTCATTCTTATTTCTCATTTCTACAAGTTTCCTCTTCATCCCATTATTTTATTACAATTTTACCGGGACCTAATTGTAATGGGGTGTTTCTTAATAGGGATTTTTGGTATCTAGAACTTAAGACTCCTTCAATGAAACTTTTTAGAGGTATTTTTCAAGGGATGTGATATTATCTTGATTAAGGTTAGTTTTCTCATTTTTATAACTATTTAAATTTACTGAACCATGAATTATTCTCGTTAACCATGGTTTTAAATCTCTACTAAGATATACTATATATGTCTATGAATATTTTCAAATTGGAAAATAATTTTTTCTTAGATTATAAACAACACCATGGGCCATTATTTTAAAACACATGTTATAAATATATTTTTCCACTATCGAGCACATCAAATGTTGAATAAAATTATCCAATGTATTTTATTAAGGTATTTCAATTTATAAAAGATTTTTTCGATCTATAAAATATTTTTCAATGGAAAATCGTAGTTTTATGGATGTTTTTAGACTATAAAAAATAGTTTTTAGTGGTTTTATGATAGTGAGATTTCATGTTGGTTGTGTGTATGATTTTTAAAGTATTAATTAATATTTTGGTTTCTCATTCGATATTTGAATGCCTGGTTAGAACATGTTTAAATTGTTTTAATGATCACCCTTGAAGCTTTACTTTTTTTTTATAAATGATATGGTTTATGAATTGAGTTCCCCTAAGAGTGGATGTTTATTTTTGTTTTTTATTATTAATTAAAGAGAAGGGGTTTTTCTGTTAAAGGTTTTCATATGTTCTAGTGAATTTTTTTCTTGTTTATGTTCTTATTTTATGATTAACATGCGCAACTCCATTTTTATTTCATGGGAATCCATTGGATGTTAGGAAGGAACTCTAGGTATATAGTTATACATAGTCTCTATCATGATCTGACTAGTATCCCTTTGATATACTATATTATTCTTGTGAGATTATGCCACCCAGTTGGTCCATGTACAAAAATATCGAGTGTTAGGATAGTTGGTTGTTATCTCAATTCAGTTATATTATTTTGGGTTTTATCATCATGGCCTAGTTTTTCCCCAAAGATCATAGACTCCCATGATAATGGTGTCAACCCCGTGTTTCTAAAAATAAATTTAAAATTTAATTCATGAAACACTCATTCTTTAAAAAAACCCACTTTGTTATAGCCTAGATAGTAAACATTATGTTTCCACCTCTGTGATTTGAATTTTAAAAAATTGACATACGCGGTTGTGTTTAGTACGATATTTTGAGTCTTTCTAGACAATGTTAATTTTTTTAGTGAATAGTAAGAGACCTTTATGAATAGTAATATGGCCCTTATAAAAATTAAGTAATATTATTATTTTATTTTCATAAGGATATAAGATAATGAGACCTTGATTAAATTTTCAAGGAGATATAAAATGAAATAAAGATTTTAAATTTTTATTTTTTTTGGAATAAATTATGATTTTATTTAAAAATTAAAATAATAATATTTTGAAAATTATTTTCCAAAAATGGAGTTCATTTTGGAATTCTACGTGCCAAAAAATTGTTAGGGGGAATTTTTGATATTTTTCTAAAATACTCAATTTTTTTGATGAATAGTAAAATATGGTAATTAACTGTATATATACATTGTCAGTTAAATTCACTATTACTAGAATCATGGATGATGTAAGAATATTTGGGTTGAAATAAAATTCACATATTACTATTCTTGGTACCAGGAATCAATAATATTGGTTGTGTTTTGAAAAATAATAAAATAATGAGTAAAATAATGGGAAAACCCTCCTCTCCTCCACTATAACCCCCCTCCCACTCACTCCAACTTATCTTCACTCTAAGCCTTGAAGCTCCTCAATGTTCTGCCCAAATACTAATACCTAGTCAATATCCTCATCCAATTGCTCTTGGTCTTTCCTAAATACAAAAACCCCTTCCCTTAAAGAGATTCTCAAGGAGGTGGATTGAAGAAAAAAATCACATTTTATTTCATTCAATTTCATTTCAAGTTCCTTTCTATTGTCATCCTCTCCTCATCTCCTCTCTCTAAATTACCATGATAACTCTAGTATTATCTATAGAGTAAACTTATATAATATGAATTTAATAACCATCATCAATATCCTTACTCTATCTCTTTAATTTTATAAATGAATTCATCTTCCACGAGGTACCAATTTACATCAAACATGGACGATGAAGTTTCATTCTTCAATTACCCATCAATAATGGCCCTAAAACAATTTTTTTGGCTGAAAAATGAATTAATATATTTATTATAACATATTTAATATTCTAGAATCATTATTTTTTTACATAATATTAAATCATTTGACGAAACTACTTCCTAATAATCAAAATTCCGCTAATATATTCTAAGTGCTTGACATTAATATTTAATATAATTATTCATCCCTATTCCACGTAACCAAATGATAAAATATAGAAATAAAACCTATTTATGATGATAAAAAATTTTATATTCAATGTTTAGATTTACATCCATTCCACAGAAACTCCATTAATTATAAACAAGTGAAATGATTATGAAATTAATGAAAATGAACACTCTGGAATGAAAAAATTCAATATTATAACTTATCATTAAGGACAAAAAAGAACTAAAAAATTTATGAACAACTAAGTAAATGTATTATAGGTTCTTAATGAATTTACTAATGAGTCTCATGTCATATTCTAGGAGCATAACATCATGATTAGGACATTTAGACATAAGTTAAGGGTTTTCCTCCCGATCTTCCATTTTCATTTGGGTAACTTTTATTTCATACATACCTCATTGAAATTCTTAAGTACTATTATTTACTCCTCATAAATTCTGTTTGAGTTTTTTATATATTTTTACAAACCATAATCCACCTTTATTCTATTGGGATATACAGTTTTAAAATGAACGTTTAAAATTCGTTCTCAAATACAAGTCGGATTCATGTGAGTTTCTAAAATTTTTACCTATTTTAAAGGGCCCTATATAATCTATTTATGGAATCCATTATCTATATAAAATTTATCACTTCATTTTGAAAATATTATCTTACGTCATTTCTGAATTTATACAATGAATTTAATGAGAGAATGCTTCTTTTCAAAGTAAAAGAGTATTTATCTCATGAATTATTTGATAATTTTATAAGAGTATATTCATATATTTCAACAATCATGTTGATTATATTTTATTATTTGGATTAATATTTTATGATACCATCTACCATATTTAATTGAATTCTATATGATTATTTATTTTGGATATTCTACCATGAAACTATTCACCACTTTACTCCGACTGGTTAGTGTTTATGCTTAATGTTTGGGGAAAGATATTTACATTTCATATGTTAGTTTCAATAGGAATGTATATTTTTTTTATGTTTATCCCCATTCATATTATGAATGTATTGGAATTAGTAAGTGTTGGGTGGGTCCTGCTATATCCCCTATGTGCAACTGCAGGTCTCATGAGACAAATTACGATCATGGCATAAGGACTTGACTAAATGTTTATTTATTGTCTTAGCACGAGGCCTTGAGAATATGGTTAGGATGTACTGAATTATTCATTCCCTCGTTATGAAAATATAATTGATGGTTCATGTGGTTATTCTATGAGTACAATACCAATGATTATGTTTTATTATGGAATTATTTATTCATCTCTTATTCTATACATATTTTGATCAAGTTTATTGTTAAAGGAATGTGTTTTTAGTTATAAACATAGTCTAATGTTTATATATAGGATATAATCCACAATATTACATACCCTTACTGAGAAATTGTGATCACCCCATTATTATGTTTCATTTTCTTAGGGCATGAAGATGTTTATTATGGATAACCTGAAGGGATAAACTTATAGTTGCGGATGTTCCCAATAATACTTATATGGTGTTTTTTATTTCATATTGTAATGTTGAAATATTTAATTATTATATTTTCAAATCTACTAAACTAATCAGTCCATCGAGATGTATATTCCATTTTTTATATGCCAAAGTAACAAAATAAGGCAGTAGCTCTAGGGTACAGGGGTCTGGTCCATACAGTTTGTATCGGAGGAAGTTTAGTAGATAACATGAAAACTTGATTCATAAAATGTAGATGAGAAAACAAAACACTAAGATAGTTGTTGAGGATAAACTTACAAGAAAATCCTGTTATATTCATATGAAATAGATTATGTCAATATTTATGGAAAATACATCCTTGTTTGGATACTACAAGAGGGTGTGGTTTTAGCACAAATGTACCTAGGAGTAAAAACTCTGACAAGTATTTTCGGGAATAACCAGGGGTATCCTGGTAAATGACCACGAGGCTTACTGCACACCTGGTTTGACACTCTATGGGGATATTCATAGGTTAATTTAAATTTTCATTACAGTCCATTATAAAGTATTTAAATGAAAATTTTTCCTCAAAGAAACTATGTTTATGATTATGATACTAGCTATGTATAAAATTTCAATTTATGTAAATTATTTTTCTACATTTATATTATACACTATGATTCATAACATAATCTAGTGTAGGTAATTATTTAGAAATAGATCCTATTGGAAGGAATGGAAACCACATGAACATGCGTATCCCATATAGGGATTTCCATATGATGCAAAATAATGATGTTGGATCTAGAGATGCGACTAGTGATGAGAAACTTATAACTATACTGGTACAACTGACATAGGTTATGAACAATAACCTTGCCCATATAGAGCATCCAGATTATAATGTATCAGATTTTCCATGTATTATTTTAAAATATTAAATGAAATTTTTGTGGGACCAGTCTTTGCAATGTCGTGTGATTCCGAGGCCCGAAATGCCTGAAATAAATGATTGAAATAAATTAAACTCTAAATAGAGTGTGCACATAGATTTCCCAAAAAAGTGAAATAACATTTAAATGGGGTCCAAAATCAAAAATCTAATGGAAATGTTGTGTTCAGAGTAGTGAATTTTTCCATAGCTAGGGCCCAATAGTGGCCTCTGTGGGTCAGCTGCAAGAGTTATTTTTTAGATGTTTAAAATAAAATAAAATAAAATAAAATAAAATAAAATATCTTATTTATTTTAAATTATTCATTAAATTTAGTGACATAATCCCCCTATTAATAACTACTTATGGAAAGTCTATCGGGTTAGCCACATAACCGTGAAAATTGAGGATTTCCATTGGATATTTGGAGGATAACCCATTGGCAGAAGACGACAAAGATATCGATCGACGCATCTCGAATTCGACGAACCTTTCCAATGAACAGAACATGATGATAATTCTTCAAATGAATTAAGGTAGGTGTTTTATTTTGAGTTTTTCATTCCCTGTTATTCGATTTAATGTTGAACACCAATCAACCCACGAAGAGGTTGATCCGAGGATCGTGTGTTCTTGCGTGCTATTTTTATTTTTCATTTCTTTTAGGGTTTTGATATAGGAATTGATTTCATGATAATTACTGGATTAAAATTTTTTTCTCCTATTAAACCTATTAATGGGAGAAGATTGACGTCGTGATGTATGATGGCATAGGTGTATTCCTTCTTTGTTAATTGAATTTATCCTTCATTTTCACCCCACTTTCTTTGTGTTCTTCATGGGGTTATGAACAACGAATCTCTTCACTTTCGTTTCATAATGAAACAATCCTAAATTGAAGATTGAGCATCACAACAACCTAGTGGAGGTTCGACGACGATAGTGGGTGATGAATCGACTAGGATCAAGAAGGATCGTCCTTCGAGCATTCATTGTACAGGTGGATTGAAACTTGTTTTCAGGGCCAATCAGAGGTCAAAAAACAATAGAAATATCTTTTTGGTGTCGATATAACCCTGATCATGGAGTATAATGATGATCAGATGACCGGTTAGAGGATTAAAGGAGCACTAAAGGCGTGGTGATGAAGAACAATGAATTCAAGAAAATTTTTATCAACACAACATGTATACTAAAGAACATGAAATGTAGGGTCGTCCTGGTGGAGACTAGGGTTTCCATGCTATAGATGATGAAGAACAAAATGTGCCGTTGAGAAGACATGGTGTTCAGGCCCCACCCAGGGACGACTAGATTTTTAGGAAACAAGAAGCGTAGACATGGCGTGTGACCATCGTCGCACGACGTGTGGGTCCTTACGCAGACTTGGCATGTATCTCAGAAGATAAATGGGAACTGGGTGGAGTACACGGCATATACTCCACCACATGGCTAGACATGGATGGATACACGGGATACCTCGTGTATCGGTATAGGGTATGGGACACACTAGTTGAAGCCATGTACGAGCACATGGATAGTGTACTCGGAGCCTTCCCTGGGTAGTAGAACACGTCGTGTCACGCTCTTACACACCATGTATAACTTCTTCTAAACAACAAGACATATGACACGGGCCATTGTACATTGGTAGTACCTAGGGTCAGAGGACACGATGTGTGGCCCTTCTACATGATGTGTACTTCACAGTACAAGGCATGATCATCTTTTACACCGTTCGTTGGAATGGGTTCGTTGGATTACTGCCCCTTTTCTAATTACCCTGAAGTTCAATTATCATTCCCATCAATAGGAGTATAATCCCTTCAGCTGGATATTCTGAGATAGAGTCAGGTATACCTCTGAGAGGTCCGTAGCGAGATCCCCTAACCATTCCTGACCCTTGGTAAAGTCAAGTATCGATGTGACTAATCCTATAGGACACCAATACTATACATAGAATGTGAATTAGGATGATTCACGATATCTATCAAGGCCCTAGTAGTAATCCACATCTGTGTATTTTGGTTATTCCGTACTAAGAAGTGTGTTCTTATAGATTGAGAGTATTTGTTATCTCTTCAAATATATCAGTGCATCTAACCCTCTCAAGGACTTTCCCAAAAAACGGTTCTTCTCAGATGGATGTTATCAGAGATATCATACTCATAGAGTAAGTTCTCCCAGATGAGTGCTTTGTTGAATCTCCAAACTGAATCCCGAGAATGGGTATGCAGTCGTTTTGTACTACCGGCATGGGTTTCAAGTATATCTGGCTATGTTTCTCTTGCTATAAGTTTGGTAGATATATACTATGAAGAATTTGACTACTCCTTTAATTTTTGTATTGGTTTGTGGTTTTCGGGGTACTCTAATAAGTATTGTTATACTCACCCTTGCATAGGCTTTTCCTGCACATATTGTGTCTTATGTAGACGAGCGACCATTTGATTGAGTGTATGGAGGACCAAGACCAGACCGATCATTTTGAGTTCCTTGTAGGCCGAGGTGTTCCTATGACTATGGGTTATAGTCCTAGTATATCCTTTATACGATCTCATTCATATATTATCCCTAGTACCTCCATTATATGAGTGGAAGTCCCAGTACCACCTTCATACCATTCATATTACATACATATAATTTTAGTTGCATTCGTCCCAAATTATCATTCATGGTAAATCAGTTATTAGACCTAAGTGTTACATATACATCATCCCTATGAAACATCTCCGAAATATCAATAATCACCTTGATAAATAAATATTACTCTTTAAATATAGTGAAATTTTCCTAAATATCATGAATAAAAATTATATACTAACAAAAAAGGTAATACATAACTTTACCAAATCTATATCTTAATATATCAACATATCAATGAATAAAATTTCATCCATTAAGTTTATTTTTATTCCAATATATATTATAGAATAACTAACACCAAATTATATACTAACCAGAAAGGTTTATTTAAATCTCAATAAATTTTTCTTCTTATTTCCCAAAAAATGATTCGAATAAATTCAAAATCAGGTCACTTAACACATAAAAAAGGGGTTATTGATGCCCTTGAACGTATCATTAACTATAAAATTATACACCCATGATGGTATCCATAACTTCTATGTTAACATTAAATGAAAACAAATTCTCTTCCAAAAATTAACACAGTCCTTTTCCATAAATATGTTAAAAAACAATAGAATATATTCCATAAACCCTAAAATTAAAAATCATCAAAGATGAACTAAATCAATATGTAATAAACAATCAATTTTCAAATTCACCAATACTATTATACCAATGTCAATAATCTCTTAATTACATCTAAAAATATATTTTCAAATTATACTATGGAAAAATCCTCATATGTTTCATGATCTATGTATCCAAAACACCATTTATATAAAACATCCATAACATAATTCCTAAATCATAATGCATAAATAATTGAACCCTTTTCATTTCATTGGCCTTTCCTTGGTCTAGTATTTAACCCCTGGATTAGGCAATTGGCTTGGATAATCCCTATACTCCCTACACATGATATATTGGTCCATAAATGTAACCTTAGGATGATATTCATTTCCCTCCATCAAACATTTCATTTTTCCTCAGTATTTAGATGCTCTATACCCTTCATTTACACATAAAAACATCTTTTTGTTTCTTTTATAAATTAACAAGAGTGTTTCTTCTAACATTCTCTACACAATGTAATTTGAATCACCATTTATTTGTAATCCCCACAACCTGATCTCTTAGTGAAATATGTCCTTCTATTCATTTTATACATTGAGAGATGGTTAAGGTGTAAGATATTAATTATATATCATGATAACTGATTAGGAATAATCCCAAGGTTTTCTATTATATCTCATATTGCATTTGGTTAATCACGAGGATAATAATACCATTTTATGTCATTGTTAACACAATACCACTAAGTTATATCCATTAAATAAAACCAAATAGCATATTATGTGCAACAATATTCCTAGTGGGGAACCATGGAATACAATTTATAAGATGTATAAATCATGAAAAATAATTTTCAATCTATGAATACTTTTTTTAGCTCAATTTTTCTATAATCGTTACAAATTTTTTCAATGTTATCATATAATTAGACTCATACATATGGTTTTCAGTAAATATTTCTCATCATAGTTTCCAAAGGATAACTAAAATATTCTATGATACACACTCTATTTTCCTGTACATTTCATAAACGGATATAACATCTTAAAATGTTAATATCAATTATATAACTAAAAGATCCATGATAGAATTGTATAGGTCTAGTTACTTGGGAAACATAAAAACACAAACAAGTTGCTAATAAAAGATAAATCGTATATCCCACTATATCATCATAACTATAATCCTTCTTAGAAACATCATATATAAAACTAGCATCTGAACCTAGAGAAAAGGAAACGAAATAATGGGTGAGAGGAAATTCTCATCCATGGAAAAAATGGATATTTCTATGATCACTTGATCTCAACATGAGCATAAGGTTATGAGAACATGAACATAACATAATAAAATCATATCCTACAAATCATAGATAATAAAAGTAAGTCATGGAATAAATTTTTCCATTTCCTAAGACATGAAACATAAAATAATAAATGAACATGAGCCAAGAGAAAATGAAATATGCATAAGACATAGTTGAATGTAATACATGTAATCCTAGAAAATAATTTCCTTAGTAGGAAATGCTTATTGAAAAGAGTGTCATTGTGGAATGTATTTTCTCCTCAAACCCTCATAGAAGTCATGGTTAAATCCTAGGAGTATCATAGTTTATAGATTCCCATTAGAAATTAGGGTCACCCATCATTCTAGTCATGTTTATCTCATGGGATATCAATCATTACCCAATGCATTAGAAGAAAATATAGGTCTCAACCATTACATAATTAAATTGAACCATATATTCTCCATAAGATCATAACAAATTCATCATATCATAACCCAATAAAGGTAATGGGTTTTATAAACATTTCATAATTTCATAATAGCATAACCCATGAAAAAAAAAGTTTCATATATATTTTTTCATCATAAACATAAAACGTATAGATAATGAATAAGTTTGACATCATTGTATCATATCCCACGTAAATTATAAGTGAAATCAAGGGTCATTATCATTGATGATTATAAATACCATTAAAATATCATTAAAATTTTTTTGATGAAAATATCCTTTCAATTTTAAAATGATATATTTAAAATATAAAATTGTTAAAAATATTATGGAAACCGTTTAATTGTAAAATATACTTACAAACACATAAATAAATATTCAATTCATTGAGTGGTCATGATGGTGTGAAATTTTGTTTCTGTTGTATAAGATAAAAAACATTCATTTCATTCTTGTAAAAAGCTAAAACATTATCTCATTTGGAAAATGAAAACAATATATATTTCGAAATAATTTGTTAAAAATTAATACATTCATAAAAATGAATTTAAATAATCAAATTATAATATTTAAACCCTTCTTTAAAACATGGATATGGAAGAAAAAGGTTTTTGGATTAAAGAGATAAATAAAGTCAATTATATTTAAAAGAATTATTTTAGTATATTGAGTACTTGAGGAGAGGAAAATTTAATGAAATAGTTATTCAATATAAATAACCAGAGTATAAAAAAATCCATGATATTATGTAAAGTTATATCAAGCAATTTCAGCATCATTACTTAACCATAAACAATCTTGATAAATAATGGGATTATAACATAAATGATTTACTTCTTTAGTTACAATTCAATCATAACCACATTTAATAAATAACTATAAAATTATACATATACCACCATAAATTTAACAATAATAATAATAAAATAAATTCAAGGGTACTATATACACCACACAAAAGAAACAACTGGTGGATATTGAATGTGTCCCCTGGAAATAAAAATGAGAATAAAATCCCTTACCCTAGATATGTCTTCCTTCATTGACATTGAGAAATTATATATAACAAATATAGATTTATTATAAATATAATACAGAACCATAATAATATATATAATCCAATATATTATTTACTAATTACCCTTTATCATCTATTTGTTAACAAATCGTTATTAAAATCATTGTTCTGAGTGATATATGCTTCGTTTTTCATGTCTTTTTTGGTATGGTAGTTCTTGTCCATTTAATTTGATATTGGTTCAATAAAATCTATAATATTAATAATTATATAAATATAATATATATTAATTTTATAATTATTTATATTCATTCATAAAATTTGAGATAGAAAAATGAATTACACCATTCATGGAGACGGTGGGTCGTACATACATGTTAATGACGTTTTCATTTTTTGGCCGATGAAATAATTGAAAGGTAAATAATAATAATTATTTCAAGAATAATTATTATATAATATATTTATTATATATTAAATAAATCCATCTTTATTACAATCTATATAAAATGAAAATTTAAAATGAATCACATTGCTCTGTGTAGGTGGAAGTCCACAGGTACTCACAAGCGATGTTATTATTGTCCATTAGTTTGGAAAATAAGAAGGTATATATGATATTATAAGTAATAATTTTTAAATATTTAATAATTATAATATATAAAAATTAATCCCATCATAATACCCATCTATAAAATATGGCGATGAGAAATTAATTGTGTCTCTATGTGGAGTTGGTAAGTCATACATACACAAGATTGATACATTCACTTCCCATCTCATGGAAATATGTTGAATAGATTTGGTTTCATAATTTTAAGAAAATTTCATTATATTGGTTATAATTTATTTATTATTTTATTAAAAATCTTTAATATTTGTGGGAGATGGAAAATAATTAAAAATAAAGTGATCTGTTAAGGGAATTGAATCTTTTTTGAAATAACTCTTTTAAATATCCCCTTAAAGACCATGTGGTTGGTATTTTGGGAATATCATCACATATGTAATGTGTATAAGTAAGTTTAAAAGGTATTTATTGAGGTTATAGTCAAGATATAAGGGAAAAAATTCAGAATAGGTGAAGGGAGGAGGTTCCAATTTATAATTAAGGTATGGGGGAACTTTTGGAATTTCAAAAAATATTATAATATAAATAAAATAATTATCAATAAAAAATTCCTCCAAAATATAAGTTATTATAATTTAATATATTATTGTGTTTAAATAAAAACATCCAATAATAGTTTTACATGTTGATGTGGTGTTTTAAACCATATCATTTGGTTTAACCAATTAATTAACTCATTTTAACATTAACCATAATATCATATTTTTTACATAAAAAGGATTATAATTTTACATGTAAGGTAAAAATAGGAAAATAAATTTCCAAGGGAATATATTTTAGACAATATATTATCCTATTTTTCATATTTCTCATATTTTTTCAATTTTTTCAAAATTTTATGAAATATTATTTTGATAAAATAACATTAATGTTAATTCTGACACTATTCATTTGATTAGATTTAAAATACATAATTTTTTTAAATACAATATAATAATTTAACATAACAGTAATATTTAATATTCATATAAAATAATAATTGAAAACTATAATTCACTAAAATTATGTCACTTTTAGAATGCATAAAATCATTTATTTTATTTTTCTAATCATTGGAAAAATACTGTGATAAAATTGTATATTAATTTAAGGTCATTTTATAATTTATTAATATTATAAATAAATTTATTTCAAGAAAATAATTTATTTATTCTTAAAATAATCAATTATCTCCATTCACAGATATATTTTTTCCCTATGTGTATATATAAGAGATATTTAAAACATAGATATTGACATTTAATAACATTCATTGCATTTAATATTATATATGTCATATTATTGGAAATGTTTCCATTAACAAATAATGTTCGAAGATAATTATATAATATTAGAATATCATTCATAAAATAATAATTATTATGAAAAAACTATAGCATTATCACTTAGTTTTAACCTAGATTAACATGTTGTACCCTTTACTGTGGTGATAATATTTCCCATGATTGTGATTGATATTGACCAAAAATGAAAGAGAAATATTTAAAAAATTTAGATAGATTAAAAATTATGGAAGAATGTTTATCAAATTCAATTTTTATGTGTGGATGAAATTCATTTTAAAATAGGCATGAAACATGCAATGAAAACAGCTTTTTATAAAAATATATTTTTAAGCATGTAACATCAAGGTTCCGGAAGACACCCAAAGGCGCTCCGTACCTGGTTGGTCACATGGACTCAAGTGCATTTCCCCGAATTCCATAGGCTGTTGACTAGCAGTGAGGGACTTGGGTGTGATAGTGGGGAAACTATGCCCTCATTGGCAGAGTACACAGCGTAAGAAATGTACAACTCATACAATAACGGATGCAATAAATATCCAACAACAGCAAACAACGGAAGAATAAACAATAAACAACTGGAGAACATATACATAAATGAAATGATGCATGATACATATGTCTAGGAAATTATCCAAACAAGTCACAATTCTGGAAATACAATAGTGCAATCCAAAGTACAAAAGAAAGGTGACAAATAAAATCATCAGCATCGCAAGCCTCAGATTGGTCCCATTCTCTCTTGATCCAATGCAATCAAGTACCCGAAGTCGAAGGGCGCTTTCCATTGTCTATACATGCTGAAATATAATCTGTATAGGCCCAAAAGCATGACCCAAACAGGGTGTGAGACAAAATCCCAGTAGGAAACAACTTAAATATCTGTGCCTAACATTCAGTGAGTATATGGTAGTTAAAGTACAGTAAACAGTAAACAGTAAGCAATGAACATGATAACAGACAACAGTAAACAACAATCAATAGTGAAGCAACAACTAAACACAAACAGGTAACCCTCTGGGATGTACTCACATCCATCCCCTCTGGTCCTATCAAAGAAAATACCAACAAACCTCTGGGCAGTTTACTTAGCCTAACCCCTCTGGTTGGGTCATATGAAATTATAAGACTCTCTGAGGAAGCACACTCAGTAAATTCCCCTTATAGTCTAAGTTATTTAGGTAATCTCTGAGGTAGATCACGCGGTCTAATAGCCATATAGCCCCATGGTCTAGAGACTCCTTGAGGAAGCTCACTCGTTCAATTCCTCCTATAGACTTAGGTAAATCACATACTCTCTAAGGAAGCTCACTCAGTCAATTCCTTCTATAACCTGGATTGGTTTACGGAAAATTAAAAAAAACAAAGACTCTCTGAAGAAGCTCACTAGGTCTATCCTCCTATATTCTATAAAGATCAACACTCTCTGAAGAAGCTCGCTCGGTCTACCCTCCTGTAGTCTATAATATCCAAGACTCACTGGGAAGCTCACTCGGTCTCACCTATAGTCTAAAATGTCCAATACTCTCTGAGGAAGCCCACTCGGTCTATCCCCTTATAGTCTATAGCACTAGGTTCTCACGGCCCTGTTCCAGTCAGTGCATAATAATTCTATAAGTCCAATGTAAACCTATAGATCTTCTTGGAAAACCAATCTATAAAATAACAATCATGTTAGGAAATAACACTCCATCCTACGGTCACAAGGCATGTAAAACTGGTATAATGACCAAAGGATAAACAAGACTAAAAGGTCATAAATAGAACACAGCATGGAAAAACATCCAAGCATAGCAATTATCCTCATACATAGCCAAAATTACCTCTACCCAAGAATAAAAGAAAGGTTGGAAAACAACAGGGGAAAATAGTAAACACACAATACCCCGTTCAAGTGGATTGGTGGAAATTTCGCATAAAACTCAATGACTTTGAACAGAAACGAACAAACCACCTACCTTGAAGCTAGGATATCAATATACTTGAACCATGAGGATTTCATCTCTTTATAATGTTGTAGATCTATGAAAGTGCACAAAACTTTCAACCCATTATAACTTGAGAAAGGGTAGGAATTGGAAAATAAGGCTCAAGGAGAAGAGAGAACCCACTGATGCGATTCCAACTCAATCAATGGTGCTCGAATCGAAGGACAGATAGAGAAAAAGTGGCTCATCGAAGATCTGCAGATGCTTGGTGCTCTTAGAAGAATGAAACCTAAAAGAAGATGGTTCTGGGGATTAGATGCAACCCCGGTTCTTTTAAAGAAAAAAAGAATTTACATGTCATGTACTCGCCTTTTCCGTACTCCGCTTTAAGCAGCCTCCACATCATCCCACATGATTGTGTGTGTGGCCTGGTCACGGCCAGCACACGGCCTCACGTGGCAGTAAAGTACAGGATGTGTACTCATAAAGTAGGCGGCGTGTACTTCAAAAATTTCTAGAAACTTTTGATTTCTTAAAAACTCCAGATAAAGGAAGAATATAAATAAAAATAAGATTCATGTTCTTACAAACATCCCCCCTTAATGAAATTCATCCCCAAATTTCCCAAAAGTGGTGTAAAAGAAGAATCCTCAAACAGCTCTGACCACTAAGCTTGTACATCGGCGTCCCTCTCCCATGTCTCATCCTGTACTCTCCCGTGCTGCCATAGCACTCGTACCAGAGGAAGAGACCGACCATGGAAAACTTTTGTACTGTGATCGATAATCCGGATACGATTCTACTCAAATGACGCATCCACTTCAAGCTCAACCTCCTCAGGTTGAAAGGCATGAGACAGTTCTGAAAAGTAATGTCAGAGCTAATAAATGTGGAATACGTCGCGAATAGCCCGATACCTTTGAGGTAACTACAACAGATAGGCAATCGACCCGACTCTCTCCGATACTTCAAACGGCCCGATGTACCGCGGTGAAATCTTACCCAATATATGAATCCTCTTCTATCCCAACCTCGGTCTGACACGCAGGAAAACCGGATCCCCGACCTCGAACTCCAGAGGTCTTCTCTGCTGATCAGCATAATATTTCTATCAAGACTGTGCCATATCAATCCTCTTCTGAATCAAATCTATCTACTCTGAGGTCTCCTGAAGAAAACGAGGTCCCAAAAAATCTCCCTCTACTGCCTCTAGCCAACATAAATGTGATCGGCATGGACTACCATACAAGGCCTCATAAGGTTCCATCTAAATCGTTTCATAAAAAATGTTGTGGTGGGTGAAATCCACATGAGATATATGCTTCTCCTAAGAACCTCCAAAATCCAGGATGCAATGTCAGTGCATATCCTCAAGCACCTGAATCATATGCTCGGATTGGCCATCTGTCTTGGGATGGTATGCTGTACTCAAAAGTAACTGTTTTCCCAAAGCCTTAAGAAGCCCCTGCTAAACCCGAGATGTAAAACGAGTGTCTCTGTCTAAAATAATGGATTGCAGAACCCCATGTAAATGTACGATCTCTCGGATGTACAACTGTCCCAGCTGATCAACACTGAAGGTATCCTTGATCAGCAAGAAGTGAGGGACCTACATGAGTCTGTCGATGACGACCCAAATAGCATCATTCCATCATGGTGACCTCAAAAACCCTGTCATGAAGTCCATCATGACGTCGTTCCATTTCAACTCAGGAATGGGTAAATGCTGTAAAAGTCCTACTAGTCGCTGATGCTCCACATTCACCTACTGATAAGTTGAACACCTCAAGAAAAAACCAGAAACATCTCTCTTTATACCTAGACACCAATATTGGAAGTGTAGATCACGATACATCTTGGTGACGCCAAGATGAACTGCCCAAACTGTGGAATAAAAATCCCGCATCAACTCCCCACGTATGTCTATTGGCACCCATATGCGTCCCTGGAAATTCAAAATCTCATCCTCTCCTACTGTCCATTCGAGATGAGGGTCCACTCCTTACAAACTTTCCAGCAGGACTAGGCCTTTTGAGACTAATAGCTTCCTCATTTCTACTCGATCAAGAAGAATAGAGGTAACAATTACAGAAGATAGAAAAGTCTTCCCTTGTCTATCGTGCACCTCCAAATGCTTCTCAGAGAATAGATCCATAAGCTTCCACTAACTACTGGCCTCTTCAAATACTTGAAACTGAGTCCTCCTGCTTAGTGCATCAACCACTGCATTGCCTTTCCCAGGCGTATAGGAATGCTCAAAGTCAAAAGACTTAAGATACTCGACCCACCTGCCCTATGTCATATTCAGATCATGCTGAGTAAAGATATACTTGAGACTTTTTTTGTTAGTGAAAACCACAATGTTCTCTACCAAAATATAATGCCTCCAACAGTGTAAAGCATGAACAACAGCTGCCAACTCCAGATATTGCATTGGGTAATTCCTCTCATGTGGCCTCATCTTCCAAGACATGTACGCACTGAATCAATCTCCCTGCATCAACACAGCTCCCAGCCCGATACCTGAAGCATCACAGTAAACATTATAGCTCTTGCATATCTCTGGAAAGACTAGTATTAATGCTTACATCAACCTCCCTTTCAACTCTTGAAAGGATGACTCATAAGATTCTGACTATAAGAACTTCACCCCTTTCTTGGTCAGACCTGTTAGTGGTGCTTCTAGGCATGAAAAGTTCTGTATGAAGCATCTGTAGTATCCAGAAAGCCCCATAAAACTCCGCACCTCAAAGACATTCTTCGGATGCTCCCAGGAAAATACTACTCTCACATTCTCTGGGTCTACTAATACTCCTGTCTCTGAGACAACATAACACACGAAGTGAATCTGATCCATCCAAAAGTGGTACTTCGAGAGCTTAGAATATAACTGATACTCCCTTAGTGTGCATAGAATAATCTCAAGATGGGTATCATGGTCAAGTCGAGTGTGAGAGTACACAAAGTTATCATCCCCTAAGACCACCACAAAATAGTCTATTTATAGTTTGAACACTCTGTTCATCAGTTGCATGAAAACTACAGGCCCGTTCATGAGGCTGAACGGCATAACCATATACTCGTATAGACCATACATACTCCAGAAAGTTGTAAGAGGTATATCAGATGGTCTAATGTGAAACTGATGATAACTAGACCTCAAATCTATCTTTGAGAATACTCGTCCTCCTAGAAGCTGATCAAAGAGATCATTAATCCTTGGTAAGGGATATCGGTTCTTGACCATCAACTGGTTCAGCTTCCAATAATCCACACAAAGCCTGAGGGTGTTGTCTTCCTTCTTCGAAAACAGGATAGGTGAACCCCAAGGGGATGTTATGTGCTAGATGAAACCCTTAGCCTGTAACTCCTCCAACTGTTTCTTGAGCTCCTGCAACTTAGGTGTATCCATCATATAAAGAGGAATGGACAATGGTGCCGCTCTAAACACGAGATCAACAGGAAAGTCTACCTCACACTTCATAGGCAAACTTGAAAAGTCCTCTGGGAAGATATCCCTAAAATGATCCACCACTATAGGAATGTCTACCTATGAAGTCCCCTGGTCATCCAAGTAATGACTATAAATCTGGGCTACAACTCCTCTTATCCCATGATTCTTGGGTCTTTCTATACTCACATGGACATCCCACTCGCCTCTATGAAGAAAGGATACACCCTCTCGTGATATGAAACTCACCCTGCGATGATAACAGTCGATAACTGCCTGAATGGGAACTAGCCAGTCCATTCCGAGAATGACATCATATCCTGCCATATCTATGACATAAAGGTCCCATAAGAAGTGACTCCCCGCAACCTTAAGAGGGAACTCTCAGCACTGACGTATGCTAGATGTCCTTGTTCCCAACGGTGTATCTAAAGTCAGCATGTCCACAGATGAAAATATGCAGAGCCCAAGGCTCTCCACAACATCAACAGGGATAACGATATGCATAGTACCAGCATCGAAAAGTAATGAAGATAAAACTAAGGATACTAAGATCGTACCTCGATCTATAGAGGGTCTATGATCCTTCTACTAATGGGTCTGTTCTACAGTGAATGTATGGCATGTACCACGGCCCTACGACCCTGCATAGCCGCTCTGAGCTGATCCACCCTACTGTCGCTGATAGGTAGGTGACTGACCACCCTAGCCACAACCTCCACCTCATCCTGAACGGCTGGAAGAACTCCACTTCCCAGACAGGTGAGAAACTCGTGGCACTGCTCCTATACGAGGATTCATAGATGAACCCTTGTCACAAGCTACCTGTGGGAAATTCTGAAAAAAATGCTGAAGGAGGACCATCTTTCCCCAAGACCGGCACTCCATTGGGTATCTATGGCACTGCAGTCTAGTATGTCCACTCCTCCCGCACTGGTAGAAAACTACCTAGAGGCCTGGAGATGCAGCACACCTAGTCTAATATTCTCGTGAAGACTCTATACGGTGCTTCCTACTGTCGGAAGAGGGAATACTAACTCTGAATATCGAACCGCCCTGGCTCACTGCTCCAAAATCCCTCAGACTATGCTCTATGATCAGCGCCAGGTTGAAGATAGATGATATAGAATTCTTCCTGAAGGTGTTCACCTGGGAACGTATCTCTTTCCAGAGACCTTCCTCAAACTTCCTATCTAGGAACAAATCATCACCTTCTGGGATCGACGTAAAATGTTGCAGCTCGGTGAATGGAGAGGAGTACTCCATCACAGAAACAGTACCCTGATCTAAACTCATGAACCCACGGGCTCGGTCGGCCCTCAGGGTCTCTGGATAGAAGACGTTATAGAAGACACGCTGAAACTCACCCCAAAACATATTCTGCTGGCACCCCGCCTATGAGATCACATCCCACCACCTCTTTGCGGAGTATCATAGCATGTAGGTAGCACGCTTCACCCTCCTCTCTAGAGACACCTCCAGATGATCAAATATCATCCACATGGCCTCTAGCCATGACTCTGTAGCCGGAGGTCCTCCACCCGATGAGAAATTAGGAGGATACTTCTGCTAGAAAACTCGCATCAATTCAGCCATCGACGGGGAATGAGACGACACTCCCATAAAAGTCTACCTCATCCCCATAAATCTTTCTCTAAACTGAGCATCATCTACTATATTATTATAATGGAAGGTTCCAAGGCGGGAACAACTGGAGGATTTGAAGGAGGTCCCTGATCGTCCATATCTGGTGTCTGAACTCCGTCTAGCAACCGACGAACAATAGGAGGACATCTTGGTGGCATGGATCTAAAAGGTCAAAAGCACACCTTAGATCAGGATTATCAAAGACTGAGAAAACGGGAGTACAAGACATTAACACGAGAATAAACATTCAAGTTTAACAAAACATGACTACTTGGCATGTATAAAAACTACACGGCGTGTTCTTTTAATCCATTCACATGGGCGTATACTTCTTCTAAAACAGGTCATGTAACGCCCCAACCACATGGCGTGTTTTCCTCACACACAGCGTGTACCTGAACTCCATACCCCTGCCTGAGTCATGTTATACGGCTAACACACACGATCCTCTTATCCTGAGACTACATGGCATGTTTGTTCAAGACACGGCGTGTACTAGAAATGTTTCAACGACCCATGTTTTTAGTTACACAGCCAGCTACATGGCATACTCTACACGGCATGTTCCATATGGACACGACGTTTATCAGGAAGGGTAACATTGACCCATGTTGTTTGTGACACGTCCGAGTACCTAGATCAGACTACATGGTGTGTAAAAATCATACACTGCGTGTTTGTGAAAAGATAACACGACCCGTGTTGCTCATGACATGGTTGGATACCTATTTCATACTACACGGTGTGCTAACATAGTACACGATTTGTTCCTACAAGATTTTTCCCAACCTCGTTTTTCTTCCCACATAGTCAGTGACACAGTTTAAAAACTACACGATGTGTATTAATAAAGTACACATCATGTATTCTGGGTTTTTCTATGTAGTAGCTCAAAAACTCCTCTAAAGCCCAGAAAATACAGAAAATAAGAGTTAAATTGCCAAATTCCGATCTGTGAGGGCCCATACTCCCAGTGAATCAAAGCATGACATCTTATACAATCTATAATAAGGAAAACACACATTGATCCACCAAATTCCGGTCCATGAGGGCCCATAACACCTCAAAAACCAATTTTTGGTGTCCATCTAAGAAAATCACTATACAAAACAAATACCCTACCAAACTATAGGGATTCTATAAAAGCATCTATCACATCAACATGCATAATCTACGAAACTTATATCACAACAACATGAAATCACTAAAGCATCCTAGATGGAATGGAAATAATTTATGGAATGTGATTTCTAACAAGTGCTTATATGATGCATGAGATGGTATACCCTCATCTCATCAGGTTGCGACAGAAATAGAACCACAATAACAACAACGGTAACAACCCAAAGCATGTGAATCACCCAACGGTGAAATCAAATCAACTGTAAAATTGCAAACCAATACAACTGCAATAAACGAGGTAGTATGGATTTTACATATACACAGGTTAGCTACTCCGAGGCACAGCTCATTACCAAGTACCTATTTCATCATATCCCTAGCTATAGGCTCCAAATAGTTAGTCAAGAGAGAGGAATTCCTCTGATACCACTTTGTAATGTCCCAGTTCCGGAAGCCACCCAAAGACCCTCCATAGTCGTTTGGTCACATGGCCTTAAGCGAATTTACCCGAATACCAGAGGCTACCAACTAGCAGTGAGGGCCTTGGGTGTGATAGTGGGTAAACTATTACCTCATTGGTATAGTACACAGCAGAATAAATGAACAACTCATACAATAGCGGAAGAAGTAAATATCCAACAACAGTAAACAACGGAAGACTAAACAATAAACAATGGGAGAACACATACATAAATGAAATGATTCCTGATACATATGTCAAGGAAAGCATACAAACAAGTCACAATGCTGGAAATACAATAGTACAGTCCAAAGTACGAAAGAAAGGTAACAAATAAACTCCTCAGCATTGCAAGCCTCATCTTGGTCCCATGATCTCCTGTTACAATGCAATCAAGTAACTGAAGTTGAAGGGCGCTTGCCCTTATCTATACCTGTAACAATATAATCTGTTTGGTCCCAAAAGCATGACCCATACAGGATGTGAGACTAAATCACAGTAGACAACCACCTAAATATCTGTGCCTAACAGTCAGTGAGTATATGGTAGGTAAAGTATAGTATACATTAAACAGTAAGCAATGTACATGATAACACACATCAGTAAACAACAAGAAAAAGTGAAGCAACAACTAACCAAAAATAGGTAACCCTATGGGAAGTACTCACAGCCATCCCCTCTGGTCCAATCCAAGAAAATACCAACAACCCTCTGGGAAATACACTCAGAATAACCCCTCTGGTTGGGTCATACAAAATTATAAGACCCTATGAGGAAGCATGCTCAGTCAATTCACCTTATAGTATAAGGTAGTCTTGGACTCTTTGAGGTAGATCACGTGGTCTAATCCCCATATAGCCCCATGGTCTAGAGAGTCTATGAGGAAGCTCTCTAGGTAAATTCCTCCTATAGCCACAGGTATATCACATACTATCTAAAGAAGCTCACTCAGTCAATTCCATCAATATCCTGGAATGGTTTAAGGAAAATTCTAACAAAACAATGACTCTCTGAGGAATCTCACCCAGTCTATCCTCCTATAGTCTATAAAGATCAAGAATCTCTAAGGAAGCTCACTCGGTCTACCCTCCTGTATTCTATAATATTCAAGACTCACTAGGAAGCTCACTCGGTCTCCCCTATAGTCTAAAATATCCAAGACTCTCTGAGGAAGCTCAATCTGTCTATCCCCTTATAGTCTTCAACAACAAGTTCTTGAGGCCCCATGCCAGTCAGTGCATAATAATTATATAAGGCCAAATTAAACCTACATAGCTACTTGGCTAACCGGTCTACATCATAATAAGCATGTCAGGAAACATCAATCCATCATACGGTCACAAGGCATGGAAAACAAGTATTACGGCCAAAGACTAAATAAGACCAAAAGGTCGTAAACAGAAAAAGGCATGGAAGAAAAATCCATGAATAGAAATTATTCTCATACATATCGAAAATTACCTCTACCCAATTATTAATGCAAGGCAGGAAAACGACAGGGGGAAAATAGTAAACACACAATACCCTGTTCGACGGGATTGGTGGAAATTGTGCATAAAACTCAAAGGCTTTGAATGGAAATGCACAAACCACCTGCCTTGAAGCTAGGAGATCAATATATGTGAACCACGATGATTGAATATCTTTAGAATGTTGTAGATAAATGAAAACACACAAAATGTTCAATCCACAATAACCTGAGAAAGAGGAGTAATTGGAAAAAAGGCTCAAGGAGAAGAGAGAACTCACAGATGCGATTCCAACGCAACCAACGGTGATCGAATTGGAGGACGTATGGAGAAACGGTGGATCATCAAATATCCACGGATGCTTGGTGATATTGGATGAGAAAAACCAAAAAGAAGACGGTTCTGGGGATTAAACGTGATGCCGGTCCTTTTAATGAAAAAAATGAAAGTACACAGCATGTACTTTTGGAGTACACGACGTGTACTCGTCTTTTTTGTACACCGCTTTAAGTAGCCTACATATCACCCCACACGACCGTGTGTGTGGCCCGGACACAGCCAGCACACGGCCTCACGTGACATTGAAGTACATGGTGTGTACTCATAAAGTAAATGGCATGTACTTAAAAAATTTCCAGAAACTCCTATTTTCTTAAAAAGTCCAGAAAAAGGAAAAACATACCTGAAAAGAAGATCTGGGTTCTTACAAAGCATAACACTGGGTTTTTTATCTCATGCCTAGAAAAATATAAAAAATATATTATAAAAATCATTTATTATAATACATATATATAATTCATTAAAATCATTCACCAATAGTTAATAGTTTGATTTATTAATAAAATAATGGATTACACGCATAAAAACAGTTTTCTAGAAAAATGTCTTTAACGTATAAAAATGTTTTATTCAAATTCATTCATAAAATTCATTACAATTAAGGTAATTTGATTATTTAAAACTTAGGGGACTATTTTTACTTTGAAACAATTTTATAAAATAATTTACACTATACATGATTGAAATGAAAATATAGTTTAAAAAACATTAATTTTTATTATTCCTTGTAAAAGCATACTTTTCTAGAAATTCTAAGAAACTCATCCATTGATAATTTTTTCATGATGAATTAAAAAATTATATCCATTAAAAAAATAATTTCAAAATTATCTAGAAATGGTTTTTAATATTTTCTCCTAATAAGAAATAAAAACCATTATTTAAGAAAGAGTTTTTTTGAAAAATAAAAATACTTTACTAAAAAATTAGTGATTATTTTCTAAATATTTATCAGTAAATTTATATTTATTATGAAATTAATATATATTGTATAAATTATTTAATATTTTTTTATAAATGATAATTTAAGGCTAGGTTATAATGATCATATTTAAATAATAATATTTTCATGATTTGTTTTTTATTATTGTTTCATATCATCTACACTATTGGACATAGTGTTCATTAAAAATGTTGGGTGTGATGATTTTCATATATTTAAGATTAATAAAAAAAATACTATCTACTTGAGACATGATATATGGTTTTTAGAGACTTTACCCTACTTGTTTGTATAGGATATATCTTATCATTAATTTTATTTTCTTCATTTAATTCCTCCCTATATCTTTCCTTTATTGTAGATATTTATCATAAATTAACTACCCCATTATATTTTTTATTCCTATGAGTATACTACATCCCCATGTTCTCCCCCAAGGATTCTTACTTAAGCATCTATTCAGTATTTCATTCATCTAAATTTTTATCACAATTTTTCTATGACAAATCCTCATTTTATTGAGATTTCTGATCATTTTAACAATAATATATCTTTAATTTTATAGAGCATTCATGAATTTTATTAGAATTTTTATTCCATGAATTTAGATGAATTACCATGGAAAATTCCATCATCCCCATGAGTTTCAATCACTCCATTATTCTCTTTATTGAGAATAAACAATTTACCCCTAAATCTCAAAAGTATTCCAACGTGGGATTCATCCCCTGCCATATTTCGCAAGTTGTGTTATCTTCATTTGGACATAACAATCTACTTTTGTAGATATAAATTATATTATGAAATATCTCCTTTTAATTTTTCTATAAATCATGGTGTATTATAATTTATTTCTTTTGATATTCCTCCACTTATTTTTTAGTTAATTAAATACCATTTTTGATCTATAACTTCTATATTTTTATCGATAGTATCTTCTCTACTAATATCAAGTAATATTTAATACACTTAAACTCCTTATATTTTAGGGATATGTTCAGAAAACATGTCATCAAACCATAATCATTAATAAATAGAGTGTAATAAATTTATTCTTCAATGGACTTGGGTGAAATTATCCCCCACACATCCACATTCACTAACTCAATAAATCTCATTGAATTTTTTTCCTTAATATTGTAAGCCTTTCAAATTATTTACCTTTTTTAAAAATAATCATCGTTTGAGTGTCATCATGAGAATGTTTTAGGATATTATGATCTTATTAATTCTCCACTGTATCTTATAAGGACTTTAGGATTATGTTTCCATGAATTTATTTCCATATCCGTTTCTATTATTCATGAGACAGAAATTGTATATCATATTCCCCACTAACATGATAGACATTGAATTTTATGTGATTACCTTGAATCACTATTGATCCATCTATTCATTTCATGATTTAAGCCTTGTTTTTGAAATTGACCGCATGCCTTGAGTCACACAATTATCTCATTCTAGGAATATTGTTACAAATGTCTTCAAAAATGAAGTCATCAACGCATCTTAGTTATTCAGCTATGATTTTGGATTTTCTAAATCTATTAATATTCAATCCTTCACTATTATCAAATAGAATGATGTCATTAGTGCATACGTGATGATTATGAAATGGTACTTGTTTCCCATAATCTATGATGCATATCCACTATGTTGAATCCATACTCCAACTTGATCTGATTCCCTCAATGAAATTTCAACAACATTAAACTTTATAGAAATTACTTTCTCTATCCATGTTACATGTTTTCTTTAATTTGGTGGTCAATTAATTTCCACCTCATGATCTATTGAATCATCGTCATTATTCAATTTTGAGAATTTATTATGAATTATTTTCCCGACTAATGATGTTTTCAGCTACTATGATCACTTAATTTGGATATCTTTTATCACATTTATTTACTCAATTTGATAGTTATTTATGGCTTTGTGTTCATAACCTTCACACAAAAAACAATATATTTTTAAAATATACCATTTTTAGGAAATTATTCTAATATATTTTGGTTAATATATATCGGTGAAATGTGTTTTTTCAATAAAAAACACATAAATTTTACCATATTAATATAGTTATAAAACCAGATTCATGGTATATTATATTGTGTCTTTTCTACTCGATTTATATCCTTTTGATTCCATTGAGAATCACCCAAATCAACCTTTTTCTGGGATGTTGGATATTGTGATTTCACATTAGCCTCCACTATTTTTTATTTATAATCAATACCCTCAATAGATTTTCATTGCATTTAAAACAATGTACTTGTGTATAAGGGTACAATTTTCCCAATATCTCATGTAATCTCCCTTGGCTTCTTCAGTATTCCACACAATAGAACTCCATGGGGTCATGTTGGGAGGTATATGTATCTCATGATCTTCAATATTTCATCAAATCTTTTGGACTTTGACATTGATCTTTTCAATTATTTTTACATGGTATTTAAACAAATTAGTCAATAAATAAATTATCTGGGATTGACCTTTGATTTTGTTATTGAATTAAATTTCTTTCTACAAGTTTCTAGTATTTTAATATATGATTTTTTCAATATCACCCTTTAACTTATAATTTAATTCTTTTTTATAAAACATATATAGTTTTTTATCGAGTACCACAACATCAAAATTCATCACTTATCCCTCAAAACAACAATTTCTTCAAGTGTAAATTCTAGCCCATACTTCATGTATAATCATTTAATAACTTTAGTGATTTCATCATAATTTTCCATCAATTTATTATCTATTTAATCCATGACAACATCCTCATTTAGGTGTAAACATTCCACAATTTACTACACTTTGTGATCCTCTGATATATATTTCCTTTTTTTAGAGAAATTTCTTATTTATAGGTAATTTATGCTATAAATAGATCTTTCTTACCACACCCATAAATAGTTTTTTCGTGGGTTAATTATCATTATTTACATGTCAAATTTTTTTTGAAACTCAAAAACACAAGGTACCACATTTCTAAAATGAAAATTGGTAAGTGAAGGATTTCCTTTTAATGTTTATTTTTCCCTTTTAATGATTGAGGAAATGATATACATTGCCTCATCAAATTCCAAATCATTGAGATCATCCTCTATGGTTAGTTTCATAATTTCCATGAATCACACATCCTAATAATTATCCTTTATCAAGGACAAATTATCGTTTTTTCTCATCTTATAAGAGATGAGAGTGTTGTAAATAATATCCAAAACCACCCCTTTGGGGTCATTTTATTCATGAACCATTCTCTCTTCATTGAAACATGATGGTAATATTATTAAAATAAACATTATGTTTTTTAAATAATTAAGGAATTCATTGAGTTTTCTCATTCCATCCATAATAATACTCACCAGATCAAGGAATTCATCAAAGAACTCATTTGGATGAATTCTTGAATCCTCATAATTATTCTATAATAACTGAAATTTATCTTTTCATTCCATTAAATCACCATCACAAATGTTGAGAGGTTTTTTCCATATGCAATGTGAGTATTTAAATGAATTTTTATTCACATATATTTCATTGGATAATTTTCCTCCCATTGCATTGACCCTTTTTTCATCGGTATCAATACCTCTTCAATATTTTTCTAATAATTCACTAAACTTAATTCTTGCTAAAATCTCATTCAATTAATCCTTGTAAAAGTACATTTCCAATGATCAAAAATTAGATTTTTATTTTAATCTTTCATATTAAAAAATTAATATCATCATAGATTAGAATTTCCTTATGGTTGATTTCGTTTGATATATATTCAAAGAGAAAAAATGTCACAAAATATATATAGCCTTTATAAAACTTTTTTGTCCAATGAAAGGTCAATACCCTAAGAGGGGGTGAACCAATGTTTATCTATTTCTTTAAATAACCATCTCCAATGAGCTAGTTTCAAAATTATTAAGAAGAATATATCCCCCCAAAATTAATATGAAGTGATAAAGTAAATTAAATAGGGACATAAATTATTTTACCTGGTTCATCCAAACTATGATAATATAATGAGCATGACATGGTGATGGGATGATGCAACTAAAACATTAAAAATACAAATTTGTTTTCAATTTTAAACTTCCACACTAACCATATTTTGATAAATATCATATGATAATTGATAACTCACTTGTCTCCCTACAAGAAGGATCTAACTACTCATCTTATGAAATGGTTTTCATTATATTAATAGTATATAGAAATTACACCAATGATTGTATATAAATATTCTATGGTTTCATCAATTTGTTAAACTCTATGATATTCTAGTTAGATATTCTCATGTATATTACTTTTTTTTCTCTTATAGGTTTCTATAACATAGTATATAATACTTATTATTCTCCATTTTTCCTTCCAAGACATATAATAGAAATCCATTATTTAATCATTGATTTTTTTTCTCCTATGTTATTCACTATCTTCTCTTTATTTCATAGTGAATTTGGTAAATCCAAACAGCTTTATAAAATTTTATGTTGTGGTATACCAATGACACATTTATTCCTCATTTATAATTATATTAATCATATCAATTTATGGGGAGTTCTTTATTGATGTTAACATAAGAAAAAGGGGGTCTATATCTTTTTCACTAAGATTTTCTAGTGTGTCTCTTGAATTACATACAAGATATAGTATTTCATTGAAGAATTTGATTATTTGTAAACCCTAAAATACTATTGTAGGATTTATGAGCATGATTTCACTTGAATAGTATTTATGGATAGTTTATAAATCCTTGGTTGCATCTCTCTTGTTATTTACACCAGGTTAGCTAAGGTAGACATAGATTTTATTAACTAAAGAATCTTTTCTATTATAATAATAATATGTAATTCATTTATTTGATGTTATAAAGAAATTTTCATATAATAGATATGATCATTTTTTTGAGAAAAAGGTGAGAGGAGAAGATCCACCAATTACCCTGGTCATTTTTCGATAAGGTGGATAAAAATAACAATGTGTTAAAGTGTAGAAGTATCAAAAAAAATTAAAAGGGGCATTAGAGAACACAAATTCATGATTTATTAATGAATTTATTATATTTAGTTAGTATATCATAATGTCAATATATATTGAAGGCATATATGAGGATATATGGATTCTTAAAGTGGGGTTTCCTAGAGAATTGTTATGGGCTCATGTGATTGAATTTGATGTCATGATTGAGAGATTATCAATATTAATTTTGATGATTGTTGTGATGGTATTAAAAGGAATGCAAGACCATGGTTGATGGTGAAGGAACATTATCTACGACAAGTGAAATACCTTGAAAATGATTATATTCATGAAGTTAAGAAGAAGAAATAATAAAGATGAACATGAAAAATGAATTAATATATATGTCATAAAGAAGAGTAAAATTTGAATTTTTTTTAACTTATCTTAAAGATTAAGGACTTATTTCAATAGTGAGACATTGTTTTCAACATGAAATATTATTGTTGATCATGAAAATATTCATTTTCATGTGGATTTAATTAGAAGACCATGTAATATCCATACATTTGGAATAAGTTATTTACTATGGGAATTCAGGTAGAATGATTTATTACAATGTTTGGTTACATGATGGATCATCCAAAGATCATTGGATTTATGGAAATAAAAAAAGTATGGATTTCTAGAAACTGTAAAAAAATTGTGAAATTGAGTTTTTGAATGAGGCTCCCATGTAAATGAGGGTTCATGGTTTCTATTTAAAAATACAACAGTTTACCAAACATCAATAGAATAAAACCATAGTATGCTACATGACATATATTTTTTATATTCATGTGAGTGATTAAAAACATTTTCACATACTATTTGAGGTACATTCAGTGGAAAATCAAAGCAGGTTGATAGAACACAGTTGAGATTACCATTCATAGTATGTTAATCATCAATAAAGGAAAGTTGTAGTATGGTGTTTTACATATATTCTATGCTTTATTCTTGTGATATGAGTACACAAAATTTAAAAAACTATTTTAGGTACATGGATTATAAAATAAAATCAGGTTGATAGAAAAAATTGATATTCCCATGCAGAGTATGCTAAACATATATAATGTGATTCCACAGTATGTTGTTTGGAATAGATGCTACGATATATTCATGATATGTGGAGTGGAACAATTTATCATACTATATGTTTAATATATATTTGATAAGTGTACTATAAGGGAATTTCATTATTAAAATGCTATGGTGGTACATGAATTATGTATTCCCCACAAAAGACATGCTTTATGGAAATTAAATCGTTTTGACATACCATGCATTATGTGATGATGGTTCTTTGTGGGTGTCCATTCAGATCATTGATTAATATTTCTTCACGAATGATGAGATGATTTGTGGGTGAAGTCCTATGTAGACAACCATGCTCATGGAAGATATGAAGAGATGATCAAATTTAAACCTCATTACATGATTAAAAAATATTCATGAGCTAAATGGCTAGATATTCAATATTTTTTTCTACAAACACAAGGATGTCTCTCTTAATAAAGGTGATTAATAATTTGGGCGATGTTTTTATTTTGAGTGGATGTTCTTATTCTTCTCCATCTTGGTTCTGTTAAGAAATTTGTACTTTTATTGAAGGACAAAATGTTATGTGCAGTTCTACTCTAATAGAGGAAATACTCTAAGTGTATTAATTTTCTATGTGGTGAAGTGCTATGTTATTTCCTATGAAGGGTATGTTCTATGAAAACATCAAAAATAATTCAATGCATATTCAAGAATTTGTTACCTAAGAATCGAGAAATTCAACCAAAATTAAGCCAAATTTCATATATGATATGCTATGATCATTTCATGATCATAGGGAAAATTTTAGAAACAATTTGAAGAGCATAATGTGAATAGAAAAGTGATGTTACGTGTGATGATAACATATGTTCACCATTAATCATGAAATTAAAGTAAAAGTATGTGAAAGATCATTTATTCTATGTTGTGATCAGGTAATGATCATAAGAAAAGTTTAGAGAACTACTTTAAGAATATATATTGAACAAAAAGTGAAGTTCAAAGTGATGAAAGAATCAGTTTGATAAGAATAAAATAAGTATACCAGTAGTATGCTACATATCATACATGACATGATATGATAATTTCTTGATCATTGAAAAAATTTAGCTTTTTTTTTAAAAATATATAGTGAATAGAAAACAGATGTGAAATATGATTTGAGCATCAGTACACTAGGCATCAAAGAATTGGACCAAAAATATGCTATATATCATACATGCTATGATATGAGCATATCATGATCATTGGAATAATTTATCATATTGTTGGAACAATATATAGTGAATTGAAAAATTATGGTCAATATGATCCAAGAATGAATAAACTAAGAATAAAATAAGTGGACCAGCAGTAAGTGACATATCAAAAATTCCATGTTAAGATCATTTCATGTGGTTAAGATAAATTTAGTATATTGTTTGATGTTTAAAAATGGGATATGAAAATGTGATGTCCATGAAAAACACATGGTTTTATGATGTATTTGAGTTGAGATTCTAAAAAAAATTATTCTGAGTTTTTCATGTCAATATCTTGAATAACATTATATTGAAGAATTTTTTTTCACTAGTGACATACTATAATTGAGGTTGGGACTTCATCATAAGAAGGAAGAATCGTTGACCAAGAAAAAATCTGAGAAATATATAATTACCAATAAATATTAGAATTTGATGTGACTGAATCTTAAATATACTTGCAGGAGATGTTAGTAAGGTCAGGGCATTCAATAATCTAAGAAGAATCAGATAATTCAAGATCTAGTGTGAATGTATTTTGAGGCCAACAATTATATTTCAAGAAGTTGTAGAAGATCTTGTAGGACTAAATGAGTATAATATATCCAGTACACTCATAGAAGAAGAAATATTTCATTTGTTGTGGAAGAAACTAGAAGAAAACAATGATCTTTCTATTTGTGGATCAAGAACATTGACTAAAAGGAGATTGAGACTAAGGTGTTTAACCAGTTACTGAAGTGGCTTAGAGATGGGGTGTCTAGCCAGTCTAGAAGAAGGATAAGATAATATTGTATCAGTGTCTAACAAACCAAGTTAGAAAATTTTGATGATGGGATGTAGAATCGTAGTCAATTGGAGAATCGACAACTGGGGTGTATAAATAGTTATTTTCTTATTAATTATAATCACCTTATTATATAGTGGAGAATCTATGTTGGGGGATTAACAAACATAATAAGGAGTTGTTATTTATTCTAAACCTTGAAAATATTGTGTTTAGTGAACTTTATAGTAATTTCTACATATGATGTGAGATTGTGAGATATCACCAAGTTGATTGAGTACCTTAGAAAGTGTGGGAGGTTGAAAGAAAAAGAAAAAAATTTGAAAAAGTAAACCCCTAATTCACCCACACCTTTCTAGGTTTTCAATCGGTCCTAGGGATCTATATAATATATGACTATTTTCCCTCTAACACTGAGGGAAGAGTGTGTTAGTGAATTAAGGTGTCTAGAGAAAGGAACGACTATAGTTATGGAATATTCAATACCCTTTACATAGATGCAGTTTTTTTCAACGATGTATATTATTGATGAGGTGTTGAGGGAAATATGATTAGAGGAAGGTCTCATACATGATGTTAAATCTCAAGTCAATGTGTTTAGTTTGACTGTTATTTCTGAGATAGTGAATTAGGAACTGATTACATAGCAGAACATGAGAGAGGTTGGGGGCGTATTGTTGGGTAGTATAGTCTCTTATCCCAGTGGTTCATCTTGTTGTGGCAAGAAGAGACTATTTGAGAATTCTTGGGAGATGTGCACCAACCAAAACACTAGTATTGGCAGTATAGTTTTATTTCATCAGTATAGAATATGGGAACACATGAGGAATCCATGAGGGTAACCCAGTGGAGTGTTGATATTGTGGAAAGATGGATCATGTGAAACATTTCTATTAGACCTCACCTATAGTAGTTAGTGGAAGTGGGCCAGCCTCAACTCTAGGATAATAATAAGTCTTAATAGCTATACATCAGGTAGGGATCTAGAGTAGAATGACTGTTTTGGCTTAGGTGGTGGTGGTTGTGGTTGAAGAATTCAGGCACTAGTTATACCTAGAAAAAAGAGTGGTCTTGCTCTGGGTAGTGAGTATATATCACATGGTTTTGGTTTAGAATAATCATATTCTTCATATCCTACCCTAAAGGAGTAGGTTGTTACACTATCTAGAGTTAGGGGTATGATCTTAGTAGCCTATACTCTTGTATATATACTTATTTACATAGGTGCATTTCATAGTTTAATATTTTTACTTGTTGTGGAATTCATTAGTCTTGTAATTTAGTTTTACATGGGAATTATAATTCATAATTCTCTATTTTGGATTAAGACAAATGATGTATGTCAATGCAGGGAGTTCCACCTTCAGTGTGGTGGGTGTCACATCAGTTGGGATCTTTTTTTCCTCGATATTACAAAGTTTCATTTCATAATTGTTATAGAATGACTAGTTTCTTATTAAGACAGCATTGATCATTATCTCTAAAGGGTGAAATTTTCATCACCATTGGGTGGAGTATTTTTTTCAAAAGGATGAATGGGATGTCTAGGAGTCCGATTTGGACCAAAGCAACAAAAGCTAGGTGGGATGACAACCTAGATTTCTAACTTTTATCTTCATGTTAGGGATCAGGTTTGGTGTAATTTTTTCTAGTGGTTTATCTATTCAGGGATTCTTTTGCAGAATACTTTTATAGTTTACTTCCTATGATAGATGTTGAGTTCTCCATCAATATAGTTCTAGGAGAAGCACGAATATCCATTCCTCTATAAAAATAGATAATATGTACTTACAGGAGCTCAAGAGGTAGCTATTGGACATGGAGGCAAAGGTGTTTATTCGCCCCAGAACCACTATGTGGGGTTTACTAGAACTTTTTATGAAAAAGGAGGATAATACACTTAGGTTATGCATAGATTACCATAAATTGAACCAGCTGATTGTTAGTAACCAATATCCCTTTCCACTAATATATTACATTTTTGATATGATTTAAGGAGATAGGGTGTTCTCAAAAATTGATATGAGATCAGGATATCACATGGTATGTGTTCTACCTGAAGACATACCTCATATAGATTATTTTAGTTGGTATTGCCTATATTAGTATCTGGTTATTTCATATAGCCTCATGAACTTTCCAGTGGTTTTCAGGCAGATAATGAACCTATTTTTTCATATATATCTATATATATTCGTGTATGCTGATTTTCATGGATTATAACTTGGTGTATTCTCACAATCGACATGACCAAGAAAAACATCTTAAGTTCATTTCAGAAGCACTGAGATAGAATAAGTTATATTCTAAACTATCAAAGTGCCACTTTTGGAAGGATATGATTCAAAAATTGGGTCATATTATCTTAGATACAGTAGTATCAGTTGACCTAGAGAAGGTGAGAGTTTTAGTTTCATGGTAGAAGACCGAGAATTTCATTAACATAAATAGTTTATTTGGGCTAGTGGGATATTATAATCATTTCATATAGGACATAAAATTCTTAAAATCACTGATTATAGGAATTTCCATTAAGGGTGTGAAGTTTTAATGGATAGATACCTGCGATATAGCCTTTCAAAAACTGAATGGGAGACTAAACTCAGCACCGATCCTGATTTTTCTAGAGAAGGGAAGAAGCTACACTATATATTGTGACTCATTAGGTATTAGGATAGAAGTAGTTATGATTTAGGGTGAAGGGGTCATTATATATGGGTCTCAGTAGTTGAGGACACATGAGAGGAATTAACTGACTCATGATCTAGAGTTTTCTTCATTTTTACATGAATTGAAATGTTAGAGACACTCTTTAATGGGAGATAAATTCATGGGTAAATAGATCAAAAAAGAATCAAGTATTTATATTCATAGCATGGTATAAATTTTAGGAAGTGAAGGATAGGGGAGTACCTATAGTATTTTAACATTGAGATAGACTACACACCTAAAAAAGGTAATGTGGGGGATGATGAATTGAGTAGGGGGACTCATATATAGGTGGTATAGTAGGACAATAGTGAGTGTAAACTTATTAATTTGATATCTAAGAAGCACTTGGATGTGCAGAATATTTAGGGAATAATTTTCATTCATCATTTTTTGTGAACTCTACCCATCAAAATAGAGTAATAATGAGAAATTATTGGATTCATAGGGACTTGTTCTAGGGGAGAGCGTGGCAGGTGAAGTACCACCTCCTATATGGATTGTAGTTGAGGATGATATCCAATTTATACATGGATTAATATGGGTTCTAGTATATATATTTGAAGTTATAATGTAGTAGTTTCATGCCTCATTTTTGGAAGTTCTTCATGGTTTTACCAAGATGTATTGTGACTTACATCATCAGTACTGGTGGATGGGGATGAAAAATGAGGAAGATAGTTTTATTACGTGGTGTTACACATGTCAGTGGGTGAATGAATAATGTCAATCACTATTAGGAATTTTACAATAGTTACCTAATCCGGAGTAGAGATGAAATGATTTCGTGAGGGATTTTATGACCATTTTGATAAGGTCTCCTCAATGTAGTGATGTTGTATGTGTTTTTGTTGATAAGATAACAAATGTTTTTTATTTCCTTATGATTAAGGAGATGTTAATTATAGATGATATAGGTTGTTTGTATATCTATGTGATATTAAAACTTCATGGGGTCCCTTATACTATCATTTTAGATAGATATTCCTTGTTTATGTTTCGCTTATGGCAGATTTTGTAGGGGATGATGGGTACATAGGTGCTTCAGAGCACCACGTACCACCCTCAAACTGATGGATAGTAAAATAGTATGATACATCTCCTTGAATAAATTCATTAATAATTAATATTTGAGTTTGGGTATATTGGGAGAATTATATTACCATAGTTGAGTTCTCATACAATAATAGTTACCAGGTGATGATACAAATGAAAACTTGTAAGGATTTTTAGGGTCAGCCTTGTTGATCTTCCATGTGTTGGATAAAGTCATGTGATGTAGCTTTACTAGGACCACATATCATGGATGAGACTTCTTAGTAATTCTTTTTTATCAAGAAATGGATGGCTACTAAAAATACGAGAAATAAATCTTATATTGATAATCACGGATGACCTCTAGAGTTTGATGTCAGATATTGGGTGTTTTTATGTATCTCACCAGGGAAATAAAAAAGATTTATTAATTAATAGGATAATCTTTCACCATGATATGTTGGGCCATTCAAGATTCTGAAGAGAATTGGGATGGTAGCCTATCAGTTTCAGTAAACTCAGTGTTACCAGAACATGCACAATGTCTTCCAAGTATCTCATCTATGCCAGTATCACTCAGACGCATCTCATGTTATGTATCCTAAGGAGGTGGAGTTATAGGTAGATTCATCCTTTGGGGATCATCATATTCATATCATTGATAGGATCATCAAGGTTCTCTAAGACTGGTAAGAACCTCTAGTATGAGTGATATGTCAGTGTGATCATTTATAAGACGAGACTTGGGAATTGGAGGATAACGTACATGCTCAGTGACCAGAGTTATTCTCAAAAAATTCACGACACCCTTGATGGGAAATATGTGAAAAAATTTCATTAAGGGGGACGATTATATGATCTTGTGTTTTCCTAGGAGTTATAAATCTTTTTTTCTATTTAAATACTTAATTATATCCTAATGTGAATACACATTGGTTTTATGGGGTTATCACGTGTGTCTAGGGCATGATCAGATCCCAAAACCCAAATAATGGAAATAAATGATGTGTTACATGGTTATGAGTAACAGTGTGACCCAATCCAAATGGTTTGGTGAAACCATTCAGTGTTATACAAAGGACTAAAGGACCCCGTACTATTTGAGTAAACTATGAGGATGGAGGAGAACACCATTGTGATAGCATATACAATTTATGAAAGAGGGTTGAGACATGGTATGGGCATGGATTAAAAAAAATGTTCACTAACCATGTGAGGTTCCCCTCCATATAGTGAAGGGAGAACATTTTGTGCACAGTTCTGATAACCGTACAGCCAAACCATGCTTCCTAGAGTTTGGAGAGAAAATTATCTTTTTTCATTAAATAATATAAAAACCTAGAACCTAATTCATATTTATCATTATTGTGTATATAACTCATTTGAGATCTCCCCTTGATCAAATTTTTTAGTTTTTGATATCGTTCTTACATCTAATCTCGAAATCTAGTTACATTAGTCCTCTTGGATTCAAGCCAATAAGTACTCATTTCCATTTGTTCCACTCTTCGCTTGTCTTGGTTCAGCAGTGCAATTTAGATTCAATCTAATATTCCATAATTTTATGTTTTTTATATTTTCCTCACTTTTCTTCTAATATGAGATGAATCAAAAGATTATATAATATGACCACTCAGTTATGGAGCTACGGTAAGGGTTTTATACACTACCCTTGGGTTTTGGTGCATTATTTGCCTTTTTTTGTTATTCCACACACCAGTCATTATGATTTCACCTACATAATAAATTGAATTATTTAAATGAACATGTTAGAACATGTTAGGGATTTCCTTTACTTCCTTGAGATTAGTTAGAGGTTTTCTCCCAAACAAAGGGCACAAATGGGTCGTGCCTTGTGATTGCCTTTGTATTTTCCTATTATTGAACAACCCAAGGGCTGATTGGTTGAACATTCCTAGTTATGGGAATCCCTATTATATGTGAACTAAATTAAATTGATTATTTAAGAAATGGTCTTCCTCCCTCACCATGTTATACATGATGTGAATAGTTTAACTGTATAATTTTGAATTATTATATGAGTGCGTAAACTCATTGTATGTATTTGAATGGGAATTTTTATATGAGTTGGAAGGATTCAAAGAATTTGATGTTATTAAATTATAATTTAATTGAGTGATGGATGTTTCTATATGATTCCATGGGTGTGATACACCAAGGGTCATTATAGTGGTAGTAGATGCCTCTGATGAGATTACTCCTTGGGTCTTGATTTTTTGGGATGCCTTGGGCCTTGTTATCCCTTGGATTTCGATTTCATGGGATAATAGTGGACATAGTATGTTTAAATTCTCCCTGTAACCAAATCGAAGACTAATAGAGCTTCCATCGAGATGCTCCTAGGACCCGACTAGGATGCCATGGTCCACTATACCTTGGATTCAGCCCTATTGTGTCTGACACTTATGTTATAAAGCTCATATTTTGTACATGTAGTAATCTTGATTATATAGCATAATTTTTTTTGATATAGTATAAAGGTTATATGACATGTTTATGGTTGGTATGAAATAATAGACATAGGGCTTGGTTATGGGGTTTATTTCTATTGTGCCTTATGGCTGCCTTGCTTGAGGATCTTGACCCTTGTTTTATAGGAAACCTTTCAAGGCTTGATAGTATCACCTTATAGTTATTACTTTTTCCATTGAATTTTTTCATCTATTACTATTATATCTGTTATATACATTTCATACTTATTAGATTTTATAATATATCATGGATTTTTATAGACACTATTGGTGGTGGACTACTGGTATTTTATATCACACCCAATCTCGGGCCACATTTGGGTACCCATATAGATATTATGAATGAAGGTTGGGATTGGAAAGAGACCAAATGTTTTATTCATTATTTTTTTCCATGCCTAGGAATAGGGGAGAAGTGGAACAATCTTTGGCATATGATGTTATTAGGAGATAATGCTTTTTTTTATTTTTTCTATTTTGATAAATGTATTGTATTGATGCAAATATACATGTTTTCGATTATTTGTAGGCACATGACATGATATATAATTTTTTTATATGATATTTATTTTTTAATTGTTGTATATATCTAAATTTGGATGTTATCTCCTATTAGGTAATTAATGTACTTACAGTAAGGCGGGTTTCTAGTTTAGTTGTCTTAGTGGCTATTAATACTGCTTATTCATTATTATATTTCTTTCTCTATTAACATGTATGATTCATCAACTGTGTTGTACTACATAAAGGGTGAATTAACTCCCCATTGACAAACCCTTTCCCTCACATCTATTCAACATCCTTTGGTATTTGGGGTGATGCACTTGATGTCATGTGGATAACTAGTCGTCGAGCACAATTGAGTGGAATTAGAGTCCGGGATGTTACACTCCAAGAAATTAAAACTAAATAACTCACTATTATCAATTGAATGAACATTAAAAATATGTTTAAATAATTAGAACAATAAATTTACAATTAAAATATTTACTATAATCTTGAATAAATTAGAAGAAATGTCATTCAAGTAGGAAAAATATCTTCTTCATTTAAAATTAAAATTTCTAGAAAAATAGAAGAAATATGTAGTGGAATGAATTGAATCATAAGGGTTATTACCATTGATATCCACTTCCATAGGCACTTAAGAGTTTAGTTTAGAATTTATAAATCAACTCACATATTATTCCTCCTATATTTTCTTTAGTAACACTTTGAGAATTCTCCTTCCAGTACCACTTGTTCATAAACCACATCATAACCTCTAAAATTATGATATTATTTGTTTTAATTCAATTTTACCTTAATATTTCTAAAAAAATAATGTGAAAATGATTTTAAATTATTTCAATATTTAATGGATCATATTTAACCTCCAAGAGGATACAATAAAATAAACATGATTTCTTACAGGTGGTAGTAGTATAAATTTCTTTAATCACATGGGTGAACAATTAATTACATACACACCAATGTTTGATTTCCCATCTGAATCATACCATGATCATAAAATCATCATCTACTCTTTGAATTAGTCCTTTTTGATTGGAATAAATTGTGATGTGTGGAGATTAAACGGTGACATCATTTTTCTATCATACCCTAATGAAGTTAATGATCCATGAGTCTTCACTTATCTCTCATGACCTTAAAATAGTGGCCATTTTGAGTTTATTTTCACATAATGATTTACAATATATTGAATCGTAAGACTTAATATGAATAATATGATTTTTATTTCATATGAATATATAATTAATATAAATAAAAACATCATATTATCAAGAAAATGTTCATATATGACTTGAAAATATCATAGAGGCTTTAAAAATGTCATAGGGGGTCATATTGTTTTTGTAAAGGAAAATATCCTTCAAAAACTATAAAATATCATATAAGACCTGAATCCTCCCATGCAGCCACCAATAGTAATACATTTAGTTATACAGGGGGTTAAAATTTAGCAAAAGGAATTATCATATTGGTGACAAAAAATTCTCCCATGTGGGTCTCAATAGTCTTACGAGATCAGAATTATCTTCCAAAACCAGATTTTATAAAGTTAATTATCATACATGAGGTAAATTATCCTATGGGGGGTAAATTTTCTTATATATAAGAGTGAAATATACGTCAAGGTAGGATATCTAAATGTAAAACATGATATGAAATATTATATTAAGAAGTAAAAAAGAATTATCCTACATGATAAATTTTCTAATGAGATAGATTTTCTTATGGGCCCAACGTAACCAAAAGTTTCTCATTTTGAGTTCAATAATTGGAAAAAACAAGAAATTTACTACCTTAACACTAAAATTATAGATTTATTAAATAATTTCCTAAATGAATAAAACACATAAAAAATTGATTTAATCTATTTTCATTATAATTCATAAACTATACATGGAAACAAAAAATTATTTTATTTTACTAAAAAAGAGTGTGGATTAAATAATTTAATTACAAATGATATATCATGAATAAATAAGATTTTTTTGAAAGGTTAACAAAAGTTGGTTAATTACAATAAATATAAGTATAATCTAATTTTTATTTTGTATAAAGTAGAATATTATTTTATAAAATAACTAAAATGAATACTTGAAAATGAACATGTCCTCAAAAAAAAACATTTCCATGATTTTTACAGACACATGAACATAGTACTAAGATTTGAGAGTAAATTTTATGTGTTGGAATCCCCCCTAAATAATGATCCACCTCATGAATCTATTGAGTGAGAAAATTCTTCTTATTCTAGACACTTGGATGATGCTTTGAATGTTTACATGATTACATTATCATCAAAAATATACCAATAATGGTTTCTCCCTTTCTAAGATAAAACCCTAAGATAAGTTACATGTTTTCTTATTAGGTAAAATGTTTATGCTTCTTTTCAGTATAAAAGGTTATAGTGCCAAAAAGAATCTAGAAATAGATCACAATGATGTAACTAAACTATTTCAAGTATAATATTAATGTAAATTTGCATTGATCATGACATTTTGATTATCCAAATTTTATAAATAGAAATATATAATTGATGATTCATACATGGTATTCTATTATAATATTTATGTATTGTATAAGTTAAATAATGATTAATCTTGGTAAGAAGATAAAAGAGCCTTCAATCAAAATTAGTTTCAGAATATATTAACCAATAACTAGTCAATAATTAAGTATATAGTATATATTTTTTCTTAAATCACATTTCCTTACACATATATTATGTACAGTGTTATTAAATGGATAAATAATGCCTTTCTTTTCATGGAGATATTGATTATGAGTCTTGAGGTAATTTTGTTGTAATTTTATGATATTATTTACAAATAATAGCATTAAAACCTAACCATATACCAAATAAAATTATATATTAGATCTCAAATGAGTTATAATATGAAAGAAAGTCATCATGTCACATGTTTCTATGTTGTGATGTGAATAATTTGTCAAGGATAATTCTATAAAAAATGCATCAGGAATTCAAAGATTGTTATTATGAATTATCAAAATGTTACTAAGGATATTCTATAAATCCCTATGGTGGAAACTAAGCATTCAAATGAGAGACTGTTTTATATGAGAAAAGTAAAATATATAATTTTGATAGTGGGATAAATAAAGATAATGTAATGTCAAGCCTTATGATGCATAAGAATTTGAAATATTAATAAGATACATAATAGTTTATTGAAAATAATTTTTTTGAGAAACATTATTTATAATAAAATTAGAACCAAAGATAAATGGTTTATAATCACCATGTTAGGTGATATGGTATTTATTGGGGATAATGAATCCTTGTACTGTAAGGGATTAGTGTATTGAAAATAATATTTTAAATGGAATGTAGCTATGAATTAATAAATGGATTCATATTATAAAAATACTGTAAGTATTTTTGTAGAACATATTTCTATTTTGAATCATACTGGGTCCAAATGGGGTTTCATGAATTTTCTATACAAGGATGGTAAATAAAATACATATAAATAAATATTGGGTGATAAAGGTTTTATAATAAGTTAATATGTTATATCTAATGAAAATATTTCATCAATTGATATATTATTATTTATTTAAAATATAAATATTAAATAATTGTGCCATGAAAATTTGTGACACCCTTCTCGTAATAGGTATGATATACTTTGGGCTACTTTTATATCTATTTTGGTCCTAACGTTTTTTTTGGAGATAGGGGTTGGTATTTAGGATTATGGGAGAAAAAAATACAAGTGCATGATTTGTATATGCTTTTATGTAATGGGGTGGTAAATTTGTGATATGGATTATTTGGTTAGAGTGTATTTTGTCACATTTTTAGAATGGTTTGTATAATTGTGAAATATTTCTTATAAAACAACGTGACATGTTATGTTTGAGTCTAGAGGTGGTTCCACATCTTTCGAATGACTTTTCTAACCATGTGTATATCTATATGCAAGCATGCACTTCAGTTATGAAGGGAAAATAGAGACCACAAGGTTATCAGACAATTTTTCTAACCATGCATTCAACCCATTTGATATATATGAATTTCTTAAAATTGGAAAATTACCCCAATACCCTTTTTCGTTTTTGACCCAAATTTCACCCTAATATCTCATTAACTTGACCCAACCTTTCTATAAAAATCTAGTAGGTTATCTCTTGGTACTCTGAGTTATTTTCTATAGATTTTGGTGTATATATTTAAGGTATGTGTAAATCTCTTCTTCATTCCTACTATTTTCTATAAATTTACTCTAAATCTCTCATCCCCTTGATTAGTTGGAACCTAAATGGGTTGTGATGGAAAAATATTGGATTTTATATGTGAAATTGATTATTTTTATTATGGACCTGCATTTTTAAGGACAAGATGTATTCATTTATGATCAACATTTTCAAAAGAAACTATGTTTTCCTTATTGGTGTTGTGGGTGTCTGTATTTAATAGTTATTTTTCATGGAACAATTTATCAATTTTTTTCCTTATGTTTTGATAGTGGATAAGGTTTATTTAATATATATGAGGGTTCATTTATGAAATTGAATATTTTTTTATGGAAAATGGTTTAAATGTGGGTTATTCAATAAAAATAGATTTATACACTTCATGTTTTTTTATGAAATGTATCATTGATGGTTTGGAGTATAAAATGGGTTTCCCATCATGGGAGTGGTAAAGATTTTATTATTGAAATATTTTATCAAATTGAGGGAATAATATACTTGATTATATTAAGAAAACATATAACATGAGACTATTAGGTATATTAGGTTATAGACATACACAAACCACAATGAGTGTGGAACCACTATGGGTTACATGTGTTATAATTATAGACTATGGAAGTTTTTGATATCATTAAGATTCAAATTATATTGTATTAGTGTTTCTTGTGTGTCCTAGATATGTATTCCCATTGGATAAAGACCAATTTAGCATGGTTTTATTCATTATAGTGATGTTTCATGCTTTGATTCCTCAAATGTTTACATTTTGGGGTATATAAAATCATCATTACATCCCTTTAAGTAATCTTTCATATTATTTCCATATTATTATGGATTTGAAAATGGATTGTTTTAAAGAAACATCGATGAATTTTTTGAGAAATATTATCAAATGAAGTTATTTATAAAAAAAATATTGTTTTAATGCAAGAACTAATGGTTATATAGCAATGGACATTGTATGGATTCATGGTGGTATACTATTAGGAATTTATCTCACACCTTGTATATTCCATTAGTAATAAACATACATGGATTTATAGGATCCATGTAAAGGTATGGTTGTCATGTATCTAGATGAATTATATAGGTTTATGTCTCTTCATGGTGGGTTTGTAATGTCCTGAGGGATGGTCACATGGATGAATGATTTTGGTCTTGGACATAAGCAGTTTCTAGGATTATCCTTCTTCCTTTTTTCATAATGTCTCATGGTTTTTATCTCTTCTTAAATTATATAAAATTTTTCTATATAATTATCTTATTATATATGATACATGTTAAATTTTTATTTCATGTTCAACCCATTCTAATGGTTGTATGTGTTGATACTTAAGTGCTTTTCCCCAATCCATGGTTTTTAAAAACACTATTCCATTGTGGTAGGCTCGCTTAGGTGACATATCAGTCGACCCAGGTTTGTTTATTTCAAAATTTCATCAATTGTACGATTCATTGTTGGTTTATTTTTTTCTAAGTATCGACCATATAGACTTACATGGTAGCTACATAAGGCTTCCTGATCAACTCAATTTCATAGCTACCATTCAATTAACATGATTTGTCATAGATTTTCTCACATAAATTCTAAGATTGATTTTGGGTTTATTTAAATTAACCTTATCAATTTTCTCTATTGGTTTCTACTATTATCTTCAATCATTTTTATTTGAGGGATTTAATATGGATTCATGATGTTTATATTTTAATTCATAGATGTATTCCAATTCTAATAGGGTGTTACATCTTGTGTTTAATAGATAATGCCTCTATAAGGTTCTGTTTGATTCTAAGGGATGGACCTATAGGAAAAATCACATACAAAACCACTTCATTCAACCCTTATTTAGTGGAAATATTAATCCATGTTATTCAATCACAAGGTCGGTACGGTTGTAGAAACAGAGAAATGATGTTGAATTATCCTTTGGATTTTACCAGAAAATTACCCCAGTATTCCTTAGTGACAAATGATCCAAAGAACCCGAGGAATAGATTGAGAGAATAAAACATATTTTCCACTTTTTGGGGGCTCTAGAGGACTATATGTTGGGAATTTCCACTTATATGCTTGATGTTACTAGAATGAAATTTTTTTATTCCATTAGGTAGATAAATTACACAAGGAACTCATGTAGACAACATTCAAGAAGTCCTTCCATAAGCAGTTCTATCCGATGACCGTACATGTGGAAAGGTATTGGGAGATTTGCACCTTAGATCCAGGAGACCACTTAGTGATGAATTAAGATACTCATTTTACCAATGTATCTCCAAACAATGGCACTAATAACTAGAAAAAGGGTAGATTTTTTATCACGGGTCTAATTATAGAGATTTGATTTATTAATATTATCATGTCCTTGATGACCTTTACCGATTTAGTTGATAATTTGGCTATAGCTGACAAGACATAGTCAAGAAAATAGGTTTTAGTGGTGCATCTGTTATTATAGAGGGTAGTCAAGGTGTGTCACCTATCTAGAAAAGGAAGCATAGTAATGGTTCTTTGTTTTCATTAGGATCTATTAAAGAGTTTTATTCAGAAAAATACCAGGTGGGTTTTTTCTATAGTGGAAGACATAACCATTACTAAGCATAATTGCACAGTAGCACCCAATATCTTCCACCACTATGAACAATTTGGTCACCTTAAATGTTTTTTAAAACCATTAAATATGGAATTAGAGTAGGATACACTTACCAAAAGATTATATGATCAGTTAGATTCTATTCAAATTTGGTGGATCTCATTCAAATGTTAAGGGGGATAATTAGGTAATGAAGATATCACAGGTATGGGTTCAGTTTGGATGCCTTTATATAGAAGAGTATGCATGAAAGGAATCTGTATTGGGTCTAACTACTATGAGATGTACAATGTTTATTACTTCCTCTATAGTCCTAGATCTATTTGAATCTAGTGCATATCATTATTTTATATCATCAAATTTGGTCAATGTGATGGAATTATTCTTCAATATTATGTCGTTTTTATGGATCATTTTACTAGCTTATAAATGTGGAATTAGTAGGGTTTTAAATATTCCATGTGATAGGGTATGATCACAGACCATGTGATCATATGGAATTTCATAGTTATAGATCTTAATATCTTTGAACTTATCATGGAAATGGATTAGATAGTTTATTTTATGTCCCAGAAATTTTTTTATCATTTTTATATGTAGCTTATATCTCCCAATGGGGTTACTTGTGTCTTTGAAGGTGAGTGGGATCCTATATTCTGGTGACTAGGGATGTTTTTTCGTGAGGATATAATGATCTCATGTAAATTTTTAGAGATTTTTATTGAGGAAATTTATCATTAGTAAAGAGTCCTTCTTCCAACTGTTATGTATAAGTAACATAAATACATTCTTAGTAACATTTTCTATGTCAATTCTGCAAATAGAAGTCAAGATTACTATTGACCTACTTCTAGGGATGATCCTTATCTCCTCACCATTTTATCATATGAAATCATCAGAGTAAAATGAAATTAATTGTCATATTGAGTATATTTAGTCCAAAATAATTGTTTGTATAAGTGGTTCACCTTTTACTTCTCTGATTCTTTTCATAAATAAGTATATGGAAGCCTTTAGTTATGTTGTAAGTAAAAAAATTAAAATCAAATGACTATTCAGAATGGGTACCCTTTTTTTAGGATTGATGATATGTTTGATCAACTTAGGGGATCCTAATAATTTTATAATATTGATTTGTGGTATGGTTACCATTAGTTATGATTCTGAGAGGAGGATATTTTGAAGACTACATTCTAGAAAAGGTATGGAAATTATGAGTATTTGGATATTCCATTTGGTATTGTTAACACTCAATTGTTGTTTACAGTTTTGATGAATTAAATCATTTATTTCTTGTTGGAGTGATTCGTGGTTGTTATTGTGGGTGATATTTTGGTTATTTTAAAGACTATAAAAGAATATACAGATCATCTTGATATTGTTATAAAATCTCTGATACTAACACAAAACTTGACATTCCCGACGCCACCCTTTATCAGCACTAATGAAAAAGCGCTGATAAGGGGGGGGGGGTACCTTTATCAGCGCTTAAAAAAGCACTGGTAAAATTAAGACTTTATCCCTGCTTTTTTTAGAACTGATAAAGGTACCCCCTTTAACATTGCTTTTTTTAGCACCATTAAAGGGTACCCCTTTATCAGCACTTTTTTAGTAGCGCTGATAAAGGGGTGTCTTTATCAGCGCTTTTTTTGAAAGGGACGTCTTTATCAGCGCTCTTTTTGAAAGCGCTGATAAATGGTCTGCTTGAAAAAAATTCATTAAAAATGAATATTAATATTTAAATATATAGATATAGTTATATTGAAATAATTATAATATATATTTTTTAAATATAATTTTAAATATATTTTAGAAAAGTGTAAATATATAGTTACACTTTATATATAAGATATTTAGTGAAAATGGAATATAAAAAAATTAAAAAAAAATTTAATTAATAATTTTCTAATTATTATTCAGTAATAGTCATTTAATAACAATTTGAAGACTAAAAAAATTAAAAAAATAAAAAAAGATCCATAATATGTTGAAAACGCAACTCGAACTTCAAACGGCCATAACTTTTGATCCGGGTGTCCGTTTGAGCTCTACCACATATCAAATCAAAGCCTGCTATGATCTCTACTTCACTATGACTGGGGGGGACCTAGATCAATGTTTTTTTCCTGCCAAAAGAGGCCTAGTGGGCCTCCAAAATTGAGTTTTTAGTCTGGGTACCCCACTTTTTTAACATTTGGTGGATTTTCATCATCGTTTATGGGGGTATTATTGGCTTTTTTGGGTGGGAACTAAATTTATTCCAAGGAATTACATTCATATTGATATTATGTATTCAAAATTTTATCATTTTTAATATTTTATTTCTATTTATAATCAATTATATAACTATATGTAGATATTATTTATATAATCACACATAAAAATTAATTTTTTTAAATAAATAATTAAACATATTTACATATAAAATATATTAGAATTATCTAAATAATAACTAATATCGATTTTATTTAAAATACCAATATATCAATATTTATATACCTATATATTAATCTAACAATATATGTACCTATATAAAGTGTGTGTTTCCTATATATTAACAAACTGATATATTATATATATATATACATATATTATAACATATGAATATTCATATATATATATATATATATTTATATTGATAATTATACTTATAGAAACACAAACACACACACACACACACATATATATATGTGTGTGTGTGTGTGTGTTGTTTATCTGTATTTATTTATACAAACAGAAATGAAAACATATTTTATAACTGTATTGAAAAATAATCTTATAAATATATATTAATATATGAATAAATATATGGATAAAAAATATAACTAAATATATATAAATAAATAGATGTAACTTAATATTAATATACAAATAAATATATAAATATATAAATATATAAATATATACATAAATAAATATAATTAACTATATATATATATATATTAATATAAAATTAAATATATAAATATATACATAAAACTATATATCTATATATATATATATATTAATACAACTATATAAATTTATATTAATACATGACTAAATATAACTAAATATATATATATATATATCACTAGTTGGAGAACAAATCAAATTAGAGGAGTGGTAAAGGCTAAGAGCACATGGGGGGATGTCATGAGTTCAAAACCTGGTGGAGGCAGGCTGGGGCGCATACATGGGTACATTTGGGGGGGATATATCACTGTTAGAGGGTTCTATAAAGCGCTGATAAAATGTGGGGCGTCGTGGATGGGGCTTGTGGGGGAGTGGGTGGGGTGGGGGCACTGATAAATGGGGTGTGCAAGCATTGTTAAAATCCCCCTTCCCTCCGATTTACATAATTTTTTATCTTTTTTAATATTTTTTTGTTTTTTTAATTTGTTTAAATTTTATCAGTGCTAAAAAACACAGATAAAAGGGGCCTTTTATCAGTGCTAAAAAAAGCACTGATAAAAGGGCCCTTTATCAGCGCTGATAAAAGGGGTCTTTATCAGCGCTTTCTAGAGCACTGACAAAGGGGAACCCCCTTTATCTTCACCGGCATTAATAGTGCTTTTTATCCCTGTTAAAGTCCTTGTTTAGTGCTGATAAAATCCGTATTTTTAGTAGTGTGAATGAACATCATTTTTATTGAATGATAACTAAATTATAGTTTTGGATCTAAAATGTGAGGTTTCTGGTCAATTTTATATCTGAGAGAGGTATCTAAGAGATGATAAATAGGGCATGGTAATGATTTCATTGTATCAAACAATAATGTGTTTTAGATTTAGATCTTCTTGTTTTTTATGGTTATTATATAAAATTCATTCTAGATTTATCTAAGATTCCATCTCATATTTAAGATTTAAAACATAAGGGTATTGAGTATGAATGGAATGATAATTCAAAATGATCATTTGAATAAATTAAAGTGAGGATGACTTTATATATAGTTTTTATTCTTTTGGAATCAGGTTTTGGTTAACACATATTTTTTGATGCGTCAATTACAGGATTAGGATTTGTTCTAATGTAGGGGAAACAGGCAATAGCATATGGACCTTTCTAATTACACCATCATGATAATAATTATCCTAATAGTGATCTTAAATTTTCCCACCATGATTCATTTTCTAAATACATAGAAAAAAAAATCTCTTAATAGAGAGGTTTATTATATATTTGGATTATAATTTCTATAAGTATATTTCTTCCAAGAGGCATATCAACTAATAACAGAGATGTTTAATTGGGTATCTTCACAATTTTGAGTTTGATATTTCAAACAGACCTTTAAAATAGAATGTTGTCCCAAATTCATTGAGAAATAATTTAAATAAACATACCATGAAGTAATCTATGGAATAATGATATTTGATGATTTTATTAACTGAGATGTTCTTGGACGTGGAATAAGTTGATGGGAAGGAGTTCTATTCATGTTGGAAAGATGATTCATTATTTGATGATTTGATTACTCCCAGACAAGAAATAGACACTTATTTTCATCATTTTATTTATATACTCTATGGTAATGTGACCCTGGGTGATTGGACTATGTCTCCTTATATTGTTTTTCATTTCTGATGTAGATTTTTCATTTAAATAACTTTTCAGATGAAATTGATGGATAATGGAAATCAGTATAATTGTTTCATACACCATGGTACAACCAAGACGAATAATTATTTGAGATGTTAGAATTTTTTTGCGACAATTTTGTCTATTGGGGATTTTGTATCATGATGCCTTATCTAAAAAGGTTATGTTGGATCACAAAAGACCAGACAGTTTGTGGTTTCCTTTACCAATTCTAATATGTAAGTGGGATGAGATATCCATAGAATTCTTTATAGGTTTACCATGGAATCCTACTGGGGAAAATATCATTTTGGTGATCATTGATTTACATTCAAAATAATATCATTTCCTTCACATTTAGTAGACACAAGAGGTAGAAGATCTTGGTAACATATAAATCTGAAGGATCACGAAGCTCAATGAAGTATCTTTTGTTATTATTAGTTATAGAGATATATGACTTAAATTTTTTTTACATGTTTACAAGCTGTGACAGGTATCCAATTGAATTTTACCATAGTATACTATGTTCAGAATGATGGAAAGACTGAGTAAAACATTCAGAATCATTAGGAAATTCTTTAGGCTTTCATTCTTTATTTTGATGGTTCATGGGGAAGGAATCGGTCCTTAGTTGACTTTTCCTACAAAAAAATCATCATTATTTGATTAAAATATAACCCTTTGATGAATTTTATATGTATCCTTGATAATATACACTACTATGGGAAGCTTTAAGGAAATAGTATTTGGTGGGACAAAATATTTTTTAATATATTTAGAATATTTTGGAGTTTATATGAAATATGATAGAGATATCTTAGAATCAATAAAATCCTAAGTGTACTGTCATCATTACCCACTAGAGTTTGCCGTATGTGATCTGGTTTTTCTCAAGGATTCAACTCATTTGAGACATATTCATTTGGGAATATATGGAATGTTGGTAAAGAGGCCTATTGGAACATTCAAAATCGATAAACATATTGGATGTGTGTTATATTAGTTGGACTTACTATCTCACTTGACATCAATCTGTGTTGTCTTTAATGTTTTCCAACTAAAAAGGTATCAACCAAATCCTTCTTAATTTCTAGAAATAGAAGAAGTTGAACAGAATCATAACACCTTAGTGGATGTGATCCCAAATTAGAATATGGATCATCTAAATATGGTTTTTGGTGGTTATGTTTTTCACTTGATCCGTGTAATATGGAAGTGTGGATGTGATAAACACATGGCATGGGGACATGTAGCATTGATGATGCAGTAGTGGAGTTTTGTCTTTGCAAGTTCAAAATCATATGACCATTCTAGAGAATGAAATATATCGGGTGGGGAGAATTTTGACACCCTTCAGGTCACATGTATGTTATGTTTTGGGCATATTTTGTCACTAGCCTGGTTCTAAAAGTTTTTTAATGTTAAGGATAATTTTTTTTGTTTTTGGGAGAAAAAGGCCAGGCATATGGCTTGTGAAAAGTTTGTTATAACTACGTAATAATCATGAAATATATATTTTTTGGTTCCAATGATATTTTCAATGTTTTTAGAAATGTTTTTATAACTAATAGATAATTCTTGGAAAACCCTGGAAGAGGATTGGTTTTTATATAGTGGAAACATCACATATTTCACAAAACATTTCTAACTATGTGACTATTGAAAAGTATCCATACACATTAGTTTTTAAGGGATATTTGTGACCACATGGTTAGTTCATGGATTTCATATCCGTAAATCCAAAATATGTGAGTCATACAAGTTTTATAAAATAAGAAAAATATTGAGACACTCTCTATTGTTTTTAATAGAAATGTTTCCATGTTCTCCAATTAGATTGACCCATACTTTATTTGAAACTCTATAATGTTCTACCCTTTTTATCATGGTGATTCTCTATCTATTTGGATGATTATCTTCAAGTTATGTGAGAATATCTACTCTATTCATTATCTATTCTCTAGATCTACCCTCATTCTCTATTCCCATTAACTCATTAAAACCCTAATGTGGATTAAAAATAAGATCTAAGGTGATGGGTGTAACACCCCGAGATTTTATGAAAAATATTCTTTTAATTTCATTAATTTCTTGTGTTGTATGCTACACCAAGATTACCTTGCGCTATACGCAACACCGTATTAGCTTGCAGTATATGCAACACTATTCTTGGATCGTGTTACACACAATTTTGATAATAGTTATTCTACGAAACATTGAGTATATATATATATATATATATATATATTCAATGTATAAATGAAATATGGTTGGATTATGTTATATGAAACAACTAAGGATTCTTTCACAGCACGCAACCCTGACTTGGCTTGCATTACACGCAATCGTGACCTTCCTCGAGAGAGTTTGTAGTACGCAATACCGGGTTTTACTAAACAACGATATATTATTATAATATTATTATGAACTAGAATTTATGAATAGTATTACATAAATTTTGAATCTTATAAAATTATTATTTGTCTTAAACATTTTCTAAAACATGGTATAAGAAAAAAAATAAATTTTTATGGTAAAATAAGTATTTTTAAAAAAATGCAGTTTTGCAACCTTTTGATGGTGCACCCACATTAAATCTATTTTTTGACATGTTTATAAGTTCAATTTGACAAAATAAAATTCTTCTTTGGAACCATGAAATAAAAATTTACTTTGGATAAATTTTTGATATTATTCTGGTAACTTTCATATTTCGATGAATAGTAAAAACACGATATATTTTATTTAAAAAAAACTTTTTTCATCTCAATAATTTATATGGTTAAATTATAATATTTAATGGTTTTAATGTACAAATATAATATATTTTTACCATTTAATATAATTTATGTCATTAGCATTGATTCTACCTTGAATTCGTAGGATAAATCAATTCAATCTTTTGCAATGTTTTATAGAAAAACCTGTTTTCTTTCGACAACTTGATTAATTTTAATTTAATTTCTGCAACTTTTGTGTATTGAATTTGGAAAAATGGATACCATATTTGGAATCAGTGGTTCCAAATTATGTTAATAAGATTCTTTTTATTTTTGGGCATTGTGAATAGTAACTATGGTAAATTTTATTTACCATAGTTAAAGGTAATTCGGGTAATTAAGGGTAAATATAAGACTATAAAATTACCCTAACACTTGGAAAAATCCTATTGGATGACTAAAAGTCTACCCATATCACCTAAATAGCGGATTAGATTCATTTAATGGACTTTTTCCATGAAAATAATTTAATTATTATTAAAACCAAAGAATGTGACAACATGTCAGTTTCTTAAATCTTATAAGTATAATAATTTTAATTTAGTGATAAACATAATGAAACATCAAACATGAATAGTATCCAGAAATCTAATACAATTATCTACATCATATGAATTTATTTAGATTTTTAGGGAATAAATAATTATCATTTATTATGACACAAAGATGATGTAGTAATTGTCTTATTAATGAAATATTTACATAATTGATGTTACAAATACCCAAATAAATGTAATTTAAGACTTTTTATGAATTAAACTAATTTTATAGTTTAATATGAAATTTTATTATAGATTTAATTTACTTTTTTCGAACTAATAATTCTGTTATAATTTTCACAAAAAGCAATTACTAAATATTGTCAAAATTGACATAAAATAAATTTTAAAACTAATAATATATTATTAATTGTTATTTTATTCCGAAAAATCTATGATTCGGCCAAATGAAATAGATAAGGTTATATATATTAATAATAAACAACTCGGAGTTCATTTGGCTTCTTATAGTATGTTTATTAACCTTATAGTATAATAACACAAGAAGACACAGTAAAAGTAAAATTATTTAACTTTATGTTAAATCTAAATGATAAGGTTAAAATAGGAACCTAAACTTGTCTCAATTCTATTGGATGAGAGGATTTAGACCCATCCCCACCTTATCTTCGAAATAAATCAATTTGGAGTTATTTAAAACCTAATTTGAAATTATAATAAAATAATAGTTTTAGTTATTCCAAAGGTACCTCTCTCCTCCCTTATAAAAGGGCACCTCCTCCTCCCACTTCCTCACACCTCTTTGAGCCTTCAATCTCGGCCAAACCCTGCCAATTTCTCCTCTAAACTTCTATAGAAACATCCTAGAGGTTCTGGTCTTCTTCAAAGACCTATTTTAGTACCCTAATAGGAGGTCTCAAAGAAGCGCTTCAAAGAAGAGGTAATGTCCGTTACTGATTATTTCATATTTATTTCTTCATCCACTTCTTCTTCTTTAGTTGTTTCATTATGAAGTAACAACATCAGTATCACTCATATACTAATATGTTATTATATGTATTAAACAACCCTCTTTCACCATCTATCCATCCTACGGAAAATGAAATCACTATGCGTGCGTACGTACGAAATACCGTCTCCACGCCATGGTATAATCTATTTTCCACCACCACCTTACTTGGATGGGTATAATGGTGTAATTAATGACTATATATGATTCTTGTAAAGTGATATTTATTCTAAAATAGTATACATACACTCAAATAAAATTCCATGATCATGGGAATGATATCATCGCTATTGCGTACGTACGTAATACCGTCTCCACGATGTGATGCGACTCGTTATACATGATCTTCATTGCATAATGATTATATAAATGAATTGAATGAATGAATATGATATATAATACCGTTATGGAAATGAGGTATCTATATCCTAAAAATAAGAATAATAATTTATTCGAAAAAACACGCATAAGAACAAAAATTAATAAACACCTGAATAATAAGTAGCAATGAAATATTACTAATAATAAGCTAAGAATATAACCATATATGATATCATAACAATAAGTATGATTCTGGAATAAGTCAATAACATTATTTAAATCATTATACAGGAGGTTTGGACACTTACGAAGCAAATCGTACCTAAGGTAAGTGAAATATCACAATCTCATTTTTATCCGAGATTGTTTATACTTTGGTATTTACTGGGGTGTATTTTATCATCCACATACATGCTTCCTCAATATGTAATGTTATCTCCATCCAACTACAATTGTTTAAATCCAATTTTACCCTTTGTTGAGTTTTTAGTAAAAGATATGAAAGTAATCTTTTGTCGTTTTTCGTACGAGGTACTTTTTGACTTTTCCGAAAAAAGTACGAGAAGAATGTTTTTTTAACATATATGTCATGAATGGATTTTTAAAACATTATTTCCAAGAAGCTTCCTTTAAAAGATTTAAAGTTTATTTTTAATCAACATCTTTTCAAATTGTATGACATGTTAAGAACGGAAAAGTGTTTTTGAAGTAGAAAGGATATTTTCCTCAAGAATGGAGTTCAAGTGTTTTATCAAAATTATTTTCCATCTATGATAATGAAAGGGTTCTGTTTTTATCCCTATTATTAAATTGATTTGATTATGTTGTGATGGAATTATTTTTATGAATTCCTTTATCTTATATGAATTGTTTTATGATGTCACGATGTTTATGAATCCCATTTTTATTACATGGGTTATTCTATGATGTATGGTTTATGATTTTGTGGCACACATAAGAACAGTATCATTATGAGATGGGTGGGACCTATATCTCCCTCCAATGCATTGGGTAAATATTTTATATCTCATGAGATAGACATGGCTGGAACGGTAGGTTATACCGGTTCAGTGAAGCAGGACTGAAATGAGGAGTGAACTCGGTTCAGAAAGGGACTTTGTCCACTAATATAGTGTTGGAAATGAGACTTGACTAATAAGAAATGATTCTCTATGATTATGTGTGTATGCCACAATGATTCATGTTTTAAGTTATATTTCCCTACTATGATTTATCCCATGTTATAAAAATATGATCTCTTTTACATGTTAAGATTTCCAAAAGATATGTTCATATGAATATGATATGATTGATATTTCTTTTGTTTACCCTTACTGAGCATTTGAGCTCACCCTTTTATGTTTTCTTTTCCATAGGATATAAAGAAAGGATTTAGGTTTTAAAAAATAATATCTTTATGGAAGATGTTGAAGATCATTCACCACGATTAGAAGATTATATTCCGAGTTTCCAAAGACACTAAACTATTACGGTCCTTGTGTGTCTGTTATTGTTATGTATTATGTATTCCACAAAACTAATGTAATGTCTATGTATGTTAAGTTTTGGGTCTCTACAGTTGGTATCAGAGAAAAGGTTTAGGTAACCTTTGGAAACTAGGATGCGAAAACGTTAGTGATATCCCTAGAGATATTTATAAGGTATGTCTAGGGATGTCCCTAGGGATAAGTATACGTATAGGATACAATCCTAAATCTACGGTAACATTCATAGAATTTAACTGTAACAGCCCGAGATTTTATGAAAAATATTCTTTTTATTTCACTAATGTCTTGTGTTGTACGCTACACGAAAAGGATCTTGCACAACACGCATCCTTGACTTGCCTTGCATTACACGCAATCGCGACCTTCCTCGATAGCGTGTGTAGTACGCAATAACGAGTTTCACTAAACAGCGATATGCTATTAAAATGTTGTTAAAACTAGCCGTTATGAATAGTAATAACCACTTTTTGAAATTTTGTAAATTTTATTTTTCAAAATGGATTTCATTTTTGGATTCGGAATATCGAATTTAGCCTAAGGTGAAATTTTGGTACATTTCGGATAACTTTCATATTCTGATGAATAGTGAAAATTACTAAATTTTAATTAAAATTTTTTTTTATTCGAAATAATTAATATTGATAAATTATTAATTTGAGTGGTTTTAAAGTGTATTTAGAATATATTTTTACAATTTAATACAATGTTGGTCATTGGATGTAATTTCACATTTAAACCAGTTATAAACTAGTGTCAATCTTTTGATAGATATTGTTTCTTAAAAACACGCTATTTGTTTTAACAGCGGGATTTAACTGTAAAATTAATTAATGAAACCTCTATGTTATGAATTTGGAAAAATAGACTTCATTTTTGTGTTCGGAATATGAAATATAGCTTAGGATGAAATTTTGGCATTGTTCTGAAAAACATCAATTTTTGATGAATAGTGAAACTACTAAGTGGTAGTTAAAAAACTGAATTTTTCATAAAACTTAATTTTACCGCTTCTGTGAATGGAATTTCAAAAATCCGAGAGACACGGTTGATGTCAGTAAGTAAAATGTGGTTCAATGAGATGAAAATAATTTTTGGTGAATAGTAACTTTTTACTTTTATTTACCACGGTTAAAAGTAAAAAGGGTAATTAAGGGTAAGAATGATATTAATATTACCCTAAAGCATGTCCTAATTCTATTGGATAAGTTTAATTCGACCAAAAACAACCTTATGAATAACATATGACCATTTAGGCCCACTTGGATTAGATTAGGACATTTATTATTATTTAATTCAAAGAAGAGTTAAAAGAGTTAAAATCAAGGTTTATTTACTAAAACATTTTTAATATAGGGTTATACATAAGATAAATTAGACTATAAATATTCATTAGAAAGCTAAAAAGATTTCCCACATAATTGTATTTTATTTTTAATTTCTAGACATCAAATAAGTTAATTTATTTATGACACAAAGATGATTCAGTAATAATCTTATTAATGAAATATTGACATAATTGATGTTATAAACACCAAACTAAATATAATTTGAGACTTTTTATGAATTACAATAATTTTCTAGGTTACTATGCTATATTAGTGTTGATTTAATCTACTTGGTTCGAACATATAATTCTGTTATGACTTTCACAAAAATCATATATCAAATAGTGTCAAAATTGACACAAAATAGTTTTTAAATCAAATATTATATTATTAATTGTTATTTTATTCCTAAAAATCTAAGGTTCGGCCAAATGACTTAGATAAGGATATATATATTAATAATAAACAATTTGGGGTTCGTTTGGCATGTTATAGAAAGTGTATTAACCATATAGTGAAAGAAAACAAAAAGACACGGTAAAAGTTAAATTATATAACTTAGAGTTAAATCTAATTGATAAGGTTAAAATAACACCCTAAAATTGTCTAAATCTTATTGGTTGATAGGATTTCTACCCATCCCCACTTTAGCTTCGAAATAAGACCCTTTGGAACCATTATAAACCGATTTTGACTTTAATATAAGATAATATTTTGAGATATTCCTAAGGTGCCCCTCTCCTCCCTTATAAAAGGACACCTCCTCCCCCTCCTCCTCACACCAATTTGAGCACTCAAGCTCGGCCAAACTCTGCCAAAATCTCTTCTTCACTTCCCTAGAAACATCCTAGAGGTTCTGGTCTTCCTCAAAGACCAATTTTAGTTCCCTAAGAGGAGGTCTCCAAAAGGCGCTTCAAAGAAGAGGTAATTACCGTTACCAATTCATTCATCTTTATTTCTTCTTCCACTTCTTCTTCTTAGGTTGTTTCATTATGAAGTAATAACATAAGTATCACTCATATACTGATATGTTATTATAAGTATGAAACAACCCTATTTCACCATCTATCCATCCTACGGAAAAAGAAATCACCGCGCGTGCGTACGTACGGAATACCGTCTCCACGCCATTGTGTAATCTATTTTTCACCACCACCTTACATGGATGGGTATAATGGTGTAAAGAATAACTATAAATAGTTATTACAACATCATATTGATTCTGATATATTGTATAATCCACTCCAATTCAATTCAATATTTATGGAAATGATATCATCGCTCGTGCGTACGTACGGACTACCGTCTCCACGACGCGATGAGATTCATTCTCCATGTTAACCATTAAAGAATGATTATAAAGTATATATAAGAAATAATAATGAAATATAGGACATTATAAAGCTACTGGATTTATTTATATATATGTATGTCATCTACTTACTTCCATTCAAGACAATAAGGAAAGGAAAACAGCGTTCATGCGTACGTACGGACTACCGTCTCCATGAACGGTGTTTTTCATTTCATTTATCTATCTATTATATATATATATATATACTGAATATATATGATATATAAATCATATTTTATATTCTGGAAGTAAGTAAATCATGATATAAGTAATAATAATATCAAGAACAACAAGTCAGAACACCTACGATAAATGAAACGATTTTACCCAAAACGCTTCTTTAACATGGAATTTACAAAAGAACGGGTAATATAATGTCATAAGTGAACCATATATGATATCATAACAATTAATATGATTCTGTAATAAGTAAATGACATTATTTAAATCATTATACAGGAGGTTCGGACACTTACGAAGCAAATCGGACCTAAGGTAAGGGAAATATCACAATCTCATTTTTATCCGGGATTGTTTATACTTTGGTATTTACTGGGGTGTATTTTATCATCCACGTCCATGTTTCATCAATATGTAATATTATTTCCATCCACCTACAATTGTTTAAATCCATTTTTACCCTTCGGTGAGTTTTTAGTAATATGTATGAAAGGAATCTTTTGTCGTACGAGGTACTTTTTGACTTTTCCGACAAAAGTACGAAGAATGTTTTTTTTAACTTATACGGCTTGAATGGATTTTTAAAACATTATTTCCAAGAAGCTTCCTTTACAATTTTTCAAGTTTATTTTTAATCAACTTCTTTTATTTTAAAGTTGTATGACATGTTATGAAAGGAAAAATGTTTTTGAAGAAGAAATGATATTTTCCTCAAGAATGAAGTTCATGTGTTTTATTAAAATTATTTTCCATCTAAGATAATAAAGGGTTCTGTTTTTATCCCTATTATTACATTGATTTGATCATGTTGTGATGGAATTATTTTTATGAATTCCATTACCTTATATGAATTGATTTATGATGTCATGATGTTTCAAGAATCCCATTTTTGTTACATGTGTTATGCGATGATGTATGTTTTATGATTATGTGGCACACATAATAAAGGATTAATTATGAGATGGGTGGGACCTATATCTCCCTCCAATGCATTGGGTAATGATTTTATATCTCATGAGATAGACAGGGCTGGAACGGTAGGTTATACCGGTTCAGTGAAACAGGACTGAAACGAGGGTTACTCGATTCTGAAAGGGACTTTGTCCACTAAGATGGTCTTGGCAATGAGTCTTGACTAACAAGAAATGATTCTCTATGATTATGTGTGTATGCCACAAAGATTAATGTTTTATGTTATGATTATTGGGATTTCATTTCACTACTATGATTTATCCCATGTTATGAAATTATACTCTCTTTTGCAGGTTAGATTTCCAAAATGTTATGTTCTTATGAATACGATGTGATTGATTTTTCTTTTGTTTACCCTTACTGAGCATTTGAGTTCACCCTTTTATGTTTTCTTTTCCCCAAGATATAAAGAAAGGTTTTAGGTAAAAAAAAAGGGAAGATCTTTATGGGAGATATTGAAGATCTTTCACCACGATTAGAAGATTACGTTCCGAGTTTCCAAAGACACTAAACTATTACGATCCTTGTGTGTGTGTTTTTGTTATGTACTAATTATTCCGCAAATGTAATGTAATTTCAGGCTTCGGGTCTCTACAGTTGGTATCAGAGGAAAGGTTTAGTCAACCTTTGGAAACTAGGATGTGAAAACGTTAGTGAGATCCCTAGAGATATTTCTACGGTATGTCTAGGGATGTCCCTAATGTTAAGTATACGTATAGGTTATAGTACTAGAACTACGCTAACGATCATAGAATTATGCCTAAGATGTTAGATATTGAAGGTACTCCCCCTTTATTATGTTGTTTTCCCTAGCATGATTTTTGCCTCTCACACTATTCTTTTTTGGGTTTTAGAAAATGGCTGGAAACAAGATGATTCACGATAATGGAGGATATGATGGACAATGGAATGATATTCTTCATAGTGAAATGGGATTTGGAAGTCCAAACATCATTATTATGCCGAATCAGCAATCTCATAATATGATCAATAAAGTAAAATTTGGTAAGTTTCCTGACTCGGCTAATAAGAGAAAGATGGAGTTTTATGATGATCATAGAGGAAAGAAAGTTCAATTTCCCCTATGTAAATCATGTGGGAAGAGGCATCAAGGAGAATGTTTCAAAGGAACTGGAAGATGCTTTGGGTGTGGAAAAGAAGGACACAAAGCAAGTAAGTGCAAAGGAAAAGGTTCAGTTAACACCATGGATGAGGATAATGGTATTGCTACGACATCAACAATGGTTAAATGTTTTAAATGTGGAATGTATGGGCATTATGCAAAACAATGCCCTAAGGGAAAGTCTCATGAAGATAATCAGTATGGTCGTATGGGAAGTATTTATGTTGATGATGATGAAGAGACTACAAATGATATGTGAGATGAAAGAATTATTGAAGCTCGGTCAATGGTTTAAGAAGGTAGTGGAATGATTACATGTTTATCAAGTGTAATGTTGTACTATAGAATAAAAAGACATCTAAGGATTGTTACACTGTTGTCTTTCCTTAAGTTTTGAATGTTTATGATGAATGGTATGAGTAACAATGAAAGGTTATTCAGATATTTTTTTGGAAAGTGGATGATATGCGCATAATGAAGGGATAAAGAGAATCTAATATGTTTGATAGTATTCATGAGCTCATGATTGATATAAGGACTAAGTGATATCATGGTTTGAGTATATAGAATTTTGAGGATTTTGGTATGTGGAAAGTGTTAACTTTAAACTGCATTCTTGTTTTCACTAAGGTATTCAAGAGAATACATGATTAAGGCCTTTGAATGTTTGGAATGTGACCAACAAGACATATATATGGGGATTAACGATAGTATTAAATCTCTGCTAATCGTTTTCACTATATTATGAGAATGGACTGCAGTATTATGGATAAGCCTAAAGATTAGAATGGATTATGTTGGACATAAGTTAGTATTGTTTAAGGATAGAAGTTTTTTCGATATTATTGATGGGATGTTATAGTAATATAGTTTTAGAAAAAGGGACAACCTGCAGGACGGGCGACAGCCCATCGCGTCGGACAAGGTTGTAGGAATCAAACCCACAACCGAAGTGCGACTAGCCTTTATCGCCTACAACTGGCCTACAGGAAGTCCCTGTTTAGTAGAAACTAGTTTTATTATATTAATCCATATGATATATGAAGTATAAGTCCATTTTAGGAACAATATATGATTAATCTCACTATAGATCGACTTATGTATATAATTTTTGCTAACCTTTTGTTTGAGACAGATGGAATGACCTGTCATTCTATCACATGATCTGCTAACACTTCACAAATAACAAATTCAACTTCATTTATTTAAGAGATGAATTTGAAATTGTTAAAGGAACGAACAACAATGAGGTTGTACCAACATAAAGTATTTATTCTAATTCTAATTCATTAAATTTAGGGAAACGATCTTGAAAACCAAAAATGTTGTCCTAGTGATCTTATATCTGATGAATCAGATGGTACCTTAGATCGTCACAAATTTATGGCTTTGTGATTACTAGCTTTTCCATAGTCATGTTCTCTACCACTCTCCATCAGAACATGATGGTTAGATTTTTCTTCCATATCCATATTTTCACCTATGTGGAAAACCAGTGATTAGTTTATTTGGGTAACCGTTAGGTTTCATACATTTGTTTTTAAAGATTGGTTTTGGTATTCCTTTTTACGATGTGGGATTCTATTAAAGAAACTTTCGAATAGTAAACCATTTATAACCCCGACGAAGTTCGAGGGCGAAATTCATTTTAAGGGGGGTAGAATGTAACAGCCCGAGATTTTATGAAAAATATTCTTTTTATTTCACTAATGTCTTGTGTTGTACGCTACACGAAAATGATCTTGCACAACACGCATCCTTGACTTGCCTTGCATTACACACAATCGCGACCTTCCTCGATAGCGTGTGTAGTACGCAATAACGAGTTTCACTAAACAGCGATATGGTATTAAAATGTTATTAAAACTAGCCGTTATGAATAGTAATAACCACTTTTTGAAATTTTGTAAATTATATTTTTCAAAATGGATTTCATTTTTGGATTCGTAATATTGAATTTATCCTAAGGTGAAATTTTGGTACATTTCGGATAACTTTCATATTCTGATGAATAGTGAAAATTACTAAATTTTAATTAAAAACAACTTTTTTAATCGAAATAATTAATATTGATAAATTATTAATTTGAGTGGTTTTAAAGTGTATTTAGAATATATTTTTACAATTTAATACAATGTTGGTCATTGGATGTAATTTCACATTTAAACCAGTTATAAACTAGTGTCAATCTTTTGATAGATATTGTTTCTTAAAAACACGCTATTTGTTTTAACAGCGGGATTTAACTATAAAATTAATTAATGCAACCTCTATGTTATGAATTTCGAAAAATAGACTTCATTTTTGAGTTCGGAATATGAAATATAGCTTAGGATGAAATTTTGGCATTGTTCTGAAAAACATCAATTTTTGATGAATAGTGAAACTACTAAGTGGTAGTTAAAAAACTGAATTTTTCATAAAACTTAATTTTACCGCTTCTGTGAATGGAATTTCAAAAATCCGAGAGACACGGTTGATGTCAGTAAGTAAAATGTGGTTCAATGAGATGAAAATAATTTTTGGTGAATAGTAACTTTTTACTTTTATTTACCACGGTTAAAAGTAAATAGGGTAATTAAGGGTAAGAATGATATTAATATTACCCTAAAACATGTCTTAATTCTATTGGATAAGTGTAATTCGACCAAAAACAACCTTATGAATAATATATGACCATTTAGGCGCACTTGGATTAGATTAAGACATTTATTATTATTTAATTCAAAGAAGAGTTAGAAGAGTTAAAATCAAAGTTTATTTACAAAAACATTTTTAATATAGGGTTATACATAAGATAAATTAGACTATAAATATTCATTAGAAATATAAAAAGATTTCCCACATAATGGTATTTTATTTGTAATTTTTAGACATCAAATAAGTTAATTTATTTATGACACAAAGATGATGCAGTAATAATCTTATTAATGAAATATTGACATAATTGATGTTATAAACACCAAACTAAATATAATTTGAGACTTTTTATGAATTACACTAATTTTCTAGGTTACTATGATATATTAGTGTTGATTTAATCAACTTGGTTCGAACATATAATTCTGTTATGACTTTCAAAAAAATCATATATCAAATAGTGTCAAAATTGACACAAAATAGTTTTTAAATCAAATATTATATTATTAATTGTTATTTTATTCCTAAAAATCTAAGGTTCGGCCAAATGACTTAGATAAGGATATATATATTAATAATAAACAATTTGGGGTTCTTTTGGCATGTTATAGTAAGTGTATTAACCATATAGTGAAAGAAAACAAAAAGACACGGTAAAAGTTAAATTATATAACTTAGAGTTAAATCTAATTGATAAGGTTAAAATAATACCCTAAACTTGTCTAAATCTTATTGGTTGATAGGATTTCGACCCATCCCCACTTTAGCTTCGAAATAAGACCCTTTGGAACCATTATAAACCGATTTTGACTTTAATATAAGATAATATTTTGAGATATTCCTAAGGTGCCCCTCTCCTCCCTCATAAAAGGACACCTCCTCCCCCTCCTCCTCACACCAATTTGAGCACTAAAGCTCGGCCAACCTCTGCCAAAATCTCTTCTTCACTTACCTAGAAACATCCTAGAGGTTGTGGTCTTCCTCAAAGACCAATTTTAGTTCCCTAAGAGGAGGTCTCCTAAAGGCGCTTCAAAGAAGAGGTAATTACCGTTACCAATTCTTTCATCTTTATTTCTTCTTCCACTTCTTCTTCTTAGGTTGTTTCATTATGAAGTAATAACATCAGTATCACTCATATACTGATATGTTATTATATGTATGAAACAACCCTATTTCACCATCTATCCATCCTACGGAAAAAGAAATCACCGCGCGTGCGTACGTACGGAATACCGTCTCCACGCCGTGGTGTAATCTATTTTCCACCACCACCTTACATGGATGGGTATAATGGTGTAAAGAATAACTATAAATAGTTATTACAACATCATATTGATTCTGATATATTGTATAATCCATTCCAATTCAATACAATATTTATGTAAATGATATCATCGCTCGTGCGTACGTACGGACTACCGTCTCCACGACGCGATGAGATTCATTCTCCATGTTAACCATTAAAGAATGATTATAAAGTATATATAAGAAATAATAATGAAATATATGACATTATAAAGCTACTGGATTTATGTATATATATGTATGTCATCTACTTACTTCCATTCAAGACAATAAGGAAAGGAAAACAGCGTTCATGCGTACGTACGGACTACCGTCTCCATGAACGGTGTTTTTCATTTCATTTATCTATCTATTATATATATATATACTGAATATATATGATATATAAATCATATTTTTTATTCTGGAAGTATGTAAATCATGATATAAGTAATAATAATGTCAAGAACAACAAGTCAGAACACCTACGATAAATGAAACGATTTTACCCAAAACGCTTCTTTAACATGGAATTTACAAAAGAACGGGTAATATAATGTCATAAGTGAACCATATATGATATCATAACAATGAATATGATTCTGTAATAAGTAAGTGACATTATTTAAATCATTATACAGGAGGTTCAGACACTTACGAAGCAAATCGGACCTAAGGTAAGGGAAATATCACAATCTCATTTTTATCCGGGACTGTTTATACTTTGGTATTTACTAGGGTGTATTTTATCATCCACATCCATGTTTCATCAATATGTAATATTATTTCCATCCACCTACAATTGTTTAAATCCATTTTTACCCTTCGGTGAGTTTTTAGTAATATGTATGAAAGGAATCTTTTGTCGTACGAGGTACTTTTTGACTTTTCCGACAAAAGTACGAAGAATGTTTTTTTTAACTTATACGGCTTGAATGGATTTTTAAAACATTATTTCCAAGAAGCTTCCTTTACAAGTTTTCAAGTTTATTTTTAATCAACTTCTTTTATTTTAAAGTTGTATGACATGTTATGAAAGGAAAAATGTTTTTGAAGAAGAAAGGATATTTTCCTCAAGAATGAAGTTCAGGTGTTTTATTAAAATTATTTTCCATCTAAGATAATAAAGGGTTCTGTTTTTATCCCTATTATTACATTGATTTGATCATGTTGTGATGGAATTGTTTTTATGAATTCCATTACCTTATATGAATTGATTTATGATGTCATGATGTTTCAAGAATCCCATTTATGTTACATGTGTTATGCGATGATGTATGTTTTATGATTATGTGGAACACATAAGAAAGGATTCATTATGAGATGGGTGGGACCTATATCTCCCTCCAATGAATTGGGTAATGATTTTATATCTCATGAGATAGACAGGGCTGGAACGGTAGGTTATACCGGTTCAGTGAAACAGGACTGAAACGAGGGTTACTCGATTCAGAAAGGGACTTTGTCCACTAAGAATGTCTTGGCAATGAGTCTTGACTAACAAGAAATGATTCTCTATGATTATGTGTGTATGCCACAAAGATTAATGTTTTATGTTATGATTATTGGGATTTCATTTCACTACTATGATTTATCCCATGTTATGAAATTATACTCCCTTTTGGAGGTTAAGATTTCCAAAATGTTATGTTCTTATGAATACGATGTGATTGATTTTTCTTTTGTTTACCCTTACTGAGCATTTGAGTTCACCCTTTTATGTTTTCTTTTCCCCAGGATATAAAGAAAGTTTTTAGGTAAAAAAAAAGGGGAAGATCTTTATGGGAGATATTGAAGATCTTTCACCACGATTAGAAGATTACGTTCTGAGTTTCCAAAGACACTAAACTATTACGATCCTTGTGTGTGTGTTTTTTTATGTACTAAGTATTCCGAAAATGTAATGTAATGTCAGGATTTGGGTCTATACATTAACCTAAGATGTTAGATATTGAGGATACTCCCCCTTTTATTATGTTGTTTTCCCTAGCATGATTTTTTCCTCTCACACTATTCTTTTTGGGTTTTAGATGATTGCTGGAACCCGAAGGAACCGTGTTGATCAATGCAATGGACAATGCAATGATTGTCCTCCTGAAAAAACAAATGTTATGGGAGGTGGAGTGAAAAATCTTTTTGCTATACTTACACAAGCTATGAATCATTCTGGACTTCCAAATGAGCAGATAAGGGAACAATATTCTATTGAGTCCTTCATGAGGCAACGTCCACCTTCTTTCAGTGGGTCTTCTGATCCACTTGTTGCTGAACAATGGATCAGTTCCACTGAAAAGATATTTTCAGTTCTTCAATGTTCTGAACATGATAAAGTCATATTAGCAGTATATCATTTGGAAGGTGAAGCTGATCAATGGTGGAATCTTATCAAGAATACGAGGCAAGGAGATGAAATTGAGTCCATGGAATGAGACGAGTTCAGGAACTTATTTTTCAATAAGTACTTCCCTCGCATTCTTCGAACAAAGATGGAGAAGAATTTTCTTGAAGTAAACCAAAAGGACGATGAATCTGTTGGTATATACTAAGTGAATTTTACAAGGCTTGGAAGGTATGCATCTGGCTTTATCATCCAACCTGAAAGTAAAGTTGATCGATTCTTCAGTGGCTTAAAACCATGTCTTCGAAGGGCATTAGCTATTAGAGACTTTAGTATCTATGAAGAAATTGTGTGTTGTGATATCATGGTAGAAATTGAAGTTGGTGTTACTTATCCATCTCATAGTTTTGACAAGAAACTAAATATGGAGTTCAAGGAGAAATATCAGAATAATGGTGAAAAGAAGATGAATGTTTCCTTATGCTCAAAGTGTGGAAAGAAGCATGGTGTAGATTGTCTTCAAGGGATAAGTAAATGTTTCAAATGTGGAAAGGAAGGTCATCGGGCATTTGAATGCCGCAATGATGGGAAGAAGATATCTAATGGTGCTAAAAAAGGAAGGGATACACAGAATGAACCTACTACACTTCAATGCTTCAAGTGAAAGGAAATGGGGCATTATGCTAATAAATGTCCTAATCCAAGGGTTAGTGATGGTCGACATGAGCAACCACTTAAGGAAAAGGACAAAGGGAAGTCACATGTGATCACCATTGGCGATATTGAATATGAAAACGATGTGGTGGATTGATTAAGTGTTTATGTAATGGGATTCCAGAATAATGGTGTATATAGTATCGTGGAATATTGGAATATTTATGTATTGGTCTATTGTGGTTTTCAATCGTACTGGTAACCATGGAACGTAATTGAGATATTTTTGGAAAAAAAATATGATATGCGCATAATGAAGGGAAAACGGGAAAATGGAATGTTTGACAGTATTCATGAGCTCATGATTGTTATAAGTACTAAGTGATATCATGGTTTGAGTATATAGAATTTTGAGGAGTTTGGTATGTGGAAAAAGTTAACTTTTAACAGCACTCATGTTTTCAATAAGGTTTAATGGGTATTCATTTTTTTAAGTGAATACATGATTAAGGCCTTCGATTGTTTGGAATGTGACCAACAAGACATATCTCATGATATATGGGGATCAACAATGGTATTAACATGCTAGTTGTATGAACTCTTTGGTAATAGTTTTAACTATAATATGAGATTAGATAGTATTATTTTGGATATTTATAAAGATTGGAATGGATTATGTTGGACATAAGTTAGTATTGTTTAAGGATAGAAGATTTTCCGATATTATTGATGGGATGTTATGGTAATATAGTTTTAGAAAAAGGACAACTTGTAGGATGGGCGACAGCCCATCGCGTCGGACAAGGCTGTGGGAATCGAACCCAAAACTGAAGTGCGACTGGCCTTTATCGCCTACCACTAGCCTACAGGAAGACCCTGTTTAGTAGAAACTAGTTTTATTATATTAAGCAGTATGATATATGAAATATAAGTCCATTTTAGGAACCATATATGATTAATCTCACTATAGATGGACTTATGTATTTTTTGATAACTTTTATAACCTTTTGTTTGAGACAGATGGAATGACTCATCATTCTATCACATGATCTGCTAACACATCACAAATGACAAATTCAACTTCATTTCTTTAAGAGATGAAGTGGAAATTTTCCAAAGAATGACAAACGGTGAGACTATACCAAAATCACGAAAGTATTTCTCCTAATTCCAATTTCATCAAATTTAGGGAAATGATCTTGAAAACCAAAAATGTTGTCCTAGTGCTCTTATATCTGATGAATCAGATGGTACCTTAGATCGTCACAAATTTATGGCTTTGTGATTGCTGGCTTTTCCATAGCCATGTTCTCTACCACTCTCCATCAGACCATGATGGTGAGATTTCTCTTTCATATCCATATTTTCACCTATGTGGAAACCCAGAAATTAGTTTATTTGGGTAACCGTTACATTTCATAATTTTTATTAAAGATTGGTTTTGGTATTCCTTTTTACGATGTGGGTTTCTATTAAAGAAACTTTTGAATAGTAAACCATTTATGACCTCAACGAATTTCGAGGGCGAAATTCATTTTAAGGGGGGTAGAATGAAACACCCCGAGATTTTATGAAAAATATTCTTTTAATTTCATTAATGTCGTGTGTTATATGCTACACCAATATTACCTTGCGCTATATGCAACACCGTATTAGCTTGAAGTATACGCAACACTGTTCTTGGATCGTGTTACACACAATTTTGAAAATAGTTATTCTACGAAACATTGAGTATATATATATATATTTAATGTATAAATGAAATATGGTTGGATTATTTTATACGAAACAACAAAGTATTTTTTCACAGCACACAACCCTGACTTGGCTTGCATTACACGCAATCGTGACCTTCCTCGATAGCGTGTGTAGTACACAATACCGGGTTTTACTAAACATTGATATATTATTATAATATTATTATGAACTAGCCGTTATGAATAATATTAACTAAATTTTGAATCTTATAACATTATTATTTGTCTTACACGTTTTCTAAAACATAATATAAGAAAAAAAATAAATTTTTCTGGTAAAATAAGTATTTTTAAAAAAAATGCAGTTTTGCCGCCTTTTGATGGCGCACCCACTTTAAATATTGTTTTTGACATGTTTATAATTTCAATTTGAAAAAATATAATTATTCTTTGGAATCATGAAATAAAAATTTTCTTTGGATAAGATTTTCATATTATTCTGGTAACTTTCATTTTTTGATGAATAGTAAAAACACGCTATATTTTATTTAAAAACAACTTTTTTCATCGCAATAATTTATATGGTTAAATTATAATATTGAATGGTTTTAAAGTAAAAATATAATATATTTTTACCATTTAATATATTTTATGTCATTATCAATGATTCTACCTTGAATTCGTAGGATAAATCAATTCAATCTTTTGCAATGTTTTAAAGAAAATCCCATTTTCTTTCGACAACGAGATTAATTTTATTTTAATTTCTGCTACTTTTTTGTATTGAATTTGGAAAAATGGATTCCATATTTGGAATCAGTGGGTCCAAATTATGTTAATAAGCTACTTTTTATTCTTGGTCATTGTAAATAGTAACTACGATAAATTTTATTTACCATAGTTATATGTAAATCGGGTAATTAAGGTTAAATATAAGATTATAAAATTACCCTAACACTTGGAAAAATCTTATTGGATGACTAAATGTCGACCCATATCACCTAAGGGTCGGATTAGATTCATTTAATGGACGTTTTCCATGATAATAATTTAATTATTATTGAAAGCAAAGAATGTGACAACATGTCACTTTCTTAAATCTTATAAGTATAATAATTTTAATTTATTGATAAAATTCATGAAACATCGAACATGAATAGTCTCAAGATATCTAATACAATTATCTACATCATAGGAATTTATTTAGAATTTTAGGGATTAAATAATTATCATTTATTTGACACAAAGATGATGCATTAATTGTCTTATTAATGAAATATTGACATAATTGATTTTATAAATACCCAAATAAATGTAATTTAAGACTTTTTATGAATTAAACTACTTTTATAGGTTAATATGACATGCTAGTATTGATTTAATTAACTTTTTTAGAAATAATCATTCTGTTATAATTTTCACAAAAATCAATTACTAGATATTGTCAAAATTGACTTAAAATAGTTTTTAAAACAAATATTATATTATTAATTCTTATTTTATTCCAAAAAATCTAAGGTTCTGCCAAATGACATAGATAAGGTTATATATATTAATAATTAACAACTTGGGGTTCATTTGGCTTCTTATAGTATGTTTATTAACCTTATAGTATAAGAACACAAGAAGACACGGTAAAAGTAAAATTATTTAACGTAATGTTAAATCTAAATGATAAGGTTAAAATAGGAACCTAAACTTCTCTAAATTCTATTGGATTAGAGGATTTCTACCCATCCCCACCTCATCTTCGAAATAAATAAATTTGGAGCTATTTAAAACCGAAATTGACTTTATAATAAAATAATAGTTTTAGTTATTCCAAAGGTACCCCTCTCCTCCCTTATAAAAGGGCACCTCCTACTCCCACTTCCTCACACCACATTGAGCCATCAATCTCGGCCAAACCCTGCCAATTAATCCTCTACACTTCCCTGGAAACACCCTAGAGGTTTTGGTCTTCTTCAAAGACCTATTTTAGTTCCCTAAAAGGAGGTCTCAAAGAAGCGCTTCAAAGAAGAGGTAATGTCTGTTACCGATTCTTTCATATTTATTTCTTCATCCACTTCTTCTTATTTAGTTGTTTCATTATGAAGTAATAACATAAATATCACTAATATACTGATATGTTATTATATATATGAAACAACCCTATTTCACCATCTATCCATCTTACGGAAAACGAAATCACCGCGTGTGCGTACGTACGGAATACTGTCTCCACGCTCTGGTATAATCTATTTTCCACCACCACCTTACATGGATGGGTATAATGGTGTAGATAATGACTATATATGATTCTTTTAATGTGAATTTTATTCTAAAATAGTATACATACATTCCAATACAATTCCATGATCATGGGAACGATATCATCGCTCGTGTGTACGTACGGAATACCGTCTCCACGATGTGATGCGACTCGTTATTCATGATCTTCATTGCATAATGATTATATAAATTATTTGAATGAATGAATATGATATATAATACCATTCTGGAAATGAGGAATCTATATCCTAAAAATAAGAATAAGAATTTATTCGATAAAACACGCATAAGAACAAAAAGTAATAAACTCCAGAATAATAAGTAGCAATGAAATATTACTAATAATAAACTAAGAATATGACCATATATGATATCATAACTATATGTATGATTCTGGAATAAGTCAATAACATTATTTAAATCATTATACAGGAGGTTTGGACACTTACGAATCAAATCGGACCTAAGGTAATGGAAATATCACAATCACATTTTTATCCGCGATTGTTTATACTTTGGTATTTACTGGGGTGTATTTTATCATCCACATCCATTTTTCCTCAATATGTAATGTTATTTCCTTCCAACTACAATTGTTTAAATCCAATTTTACCCTTTGTTTAGTTTTTAGTAAAATATATGAATGGAATATTTTGTCGTTTTTCGTACGATGTACTTTTTGACTTTTCCGAAAAAAGTACGAGAAGAATGTTTTTTTAACTTATACGGCATGTATGGATTTTTAAAACATTATTTCCAAAAAACTTCCTTTACTAGTTGTCAAGTTTATTTTTAATCTACTACTTTTAAAATTGTATGACATGTTAAGAAAGGGAAAGTGTTTTTGAATTAGAAAAGATATGTTCCTCAAGAATGGAGTTCAAGTATTTTATCAAAATTATTTTCCATCTAAGATATTAAAAGGGTTCTGTTTTTATACCTATTATTACATTTATTTGATTATGTTGTGATGGAATTATTTTTATGAATTCCTATATCTTATATGAATTGTTTTATGATGTCACGATGTTTATGAATCCCATTTTTATTACATGGGTTATTCTATGATGTATGGTTTATGATTTTGTGGGACACATAAGAATGGTATCATTATAAGATTGGTGGGACCTATATCTCCCTCCAATAAATTGGGTAAAGATTTTATATCTCATGAGATAGACATGGCTGGAATGTTAGGTTATACCGGTTCAGTGAAACAAGACTGAAACGAGGAGTGAACTCTGTTCAGAAAGAGACTTTGTCCACTAAGATAGTCTTGGAAATGAGTCTTGACTAATAATAAATGTTTCTATATGATTATGTGTGTATTCCACAATGATTAATTTTTTAAGTTATATTTCACTACTATGATTTATCCCATGTTATGAAAATATGATCTCTTTAGCAGGTTAAGATTTCCAAAAGATATGTTCTTATGAATATGATGTGGTTGATATTTCTTTTGTTTACACTTATTGAGCATTTGAGCTCACCATTTTATGTTTTCTTTTCCCTTGGATATAAAGAAAGGATTTAGGGTAAAAAAAAGATCTTTATGGAAGATGTTGAAGATCTTTCACCACGATTAGAAGATTATATTCCGAGTTTCCAAAGGCACTAAACTATTATGGTCCTTGTGTGTCTGTTATTGTTATGTATTATGTATTTCGCAAAAGAAATGTAAACTCTATGTACGTTAAGCTTTGGGTCTCTACAATGGGTGAGGAATTAATTATTTTTCTTGTAGATCTAGGCTTCTGAGGATTGTATCTCTTCATTTACAATAAATTTTTTTGAAGGGGACTGTGTTTCATCCACTAGTGAGACCGGTGTATCTAGATAATGGTTATTTCTCATTGAACAAAATATAATTATTTTTTTCCATTACTTTGGATTAGGGAAATGTTTGGTTTGATATCAATCAAGTCTAATTTATAAAGTTTCATATTTAATGGAATGGAAAATGGTTTAAAAGGGGTTTTATTTATAAATAGTTTTACACACTTCATGTGTTTTATGATATCCCTCATATATGGTATTAACTCTAAAATGGTTATTGAAGAATGGGAGAATTAATTTATTACTTGTTAAGGTTTTTTATAAAATTATGGGCATGATTTACTTGAACTTCGTGAGAATACATGGGATAGGGGGACCTTGTGTGCATTAGGTTATGGATATATAAAAACCATAGTAAGTCTGTAACCACTAGGGGCTATGGTTATGGTACTGATATATTATGGAAGGATTTAGTATCACTAGGATTCACATTATACTATCTTATTGTTACTTGTATTTCCTTGTTATCTATTCTCATAAGCTAGAGCCCAATTATTATTGGTTTTATTCATGATAGTGATGTTTCATGATTTAAATTCTTACACGTTTCTCTTTTGAGATATGAAGGATATTGATCAATTTTCTATATGTTATCATTCATATTTATTTCGATATTCTTATGAAATTGAACATTTATTGATTTAAAGGAAAACCAAATTTTGTTTCATGATAGATGCTTTCAAATAAAAGTCATTATAAAACATATATTTTATTTAATCTAGAACTAATGGTTTCATTTTGATAGTATTTTTATATATTCGTGGTGGTATCCTACTAGGTGTTACCCCAACACCCTGCATATTTTTCTAGGTGTATGCACACATAGTTTTGTAATATCCATATAAATGAATGGTTGTCATGTATTCTTATAAATAATCTTATACAATTTCAATTCATGGTTGTTTCAAATAGTTTTGGGGATGGTAACATTGAGACATAGTTTTGTTATTTGATTTATGTTGTTTCTAGGATTAGCCTTTAGTATTGTTATGTTATGTCTCATGGTTTCATACTTATTATTCCATGACATACCCTGGTTTTTTTTTACCTTTTTGATGTTATATATGAGAAATGTTGTGTTGTTTTCAGGGTGAAATCATTCCCATTTTTGTATGTATTGATACTCAGGTGTGTGTTTCTAGACAATGGTGATTTTTAGAATTCATTATGCATTGTGGTGTGCCATCTTGGGTGACATGTTAGGTCTACATGTGTCGGTTCATTACAGTAATATATTTTATAGCTGAATGTAAAAAAAATATCTATAAATGTAAATCTATAAAATATCTTATAATATATAACTATAATGGTTTCTAAAATAAAAATCATCAATATATAAAAAATGATACAAGGATCCATTAAAGGATCAAAGAAAATATTCAATCATGGAAGGATTATTTTCCCATGTGTCTAAAAGAGTTTAGTGGGACCAAAATAGTTTTCCATGTGATATATATTGATAACATATGGATAAAAGTGCAGTCTTATAGTTAGTTAAGGATTGGTTGAAAATATTTCCCCATGACTGACTTAATATAACAACCTATGTTATGGAACAAGATTTACAGACACCAACCTATGGTTTTCTTGGAGTAATTAAACAATGTTAAATTGAAAATGTATTGAATAACAATACATGATGCAATTGGGGTCTATTTTTTGAAAATTTCACATGTCATAAATATTTCCATGTTGATTTCAGAAAATAAATATATGGAGATTAAGAAAATAAATAAAACTATATATCCTTTAGTGATGTAATTATCACATATGCCATATTACACACTAGATTTTATATTTACTATTGTTAAATCGTGGAAAAAAATATCAAAACAAGTCCATGAGAATTCCATTGGTCAGTAACTATAACTATCCAATAGTACATAAGAAGTAAAAGGGATGTGTTTATGGTACATATACAATAATAAGATAATTTTATTAAGGAGGTATAATAATATCCCTTAAAATAGTTCAATATGATCTAGTATTAGAGATAAGAAAAGTAAATGAGAATCATAAGATTATTATAGACAATGGTCACCAATTTTATAAAATATGAGTATATTACATTTTCATATTTAGATAAATATGTAGTATAAATATGTATCGTTATCCTAAATAATGGTATTATACAAAGTAAGTATATTTTTTCATGATGTATATTATAATAATATTTTAGTTCTGATACTGGAAAAGAACCCCAGGTTATGAAAAAGGTCAAGAGTTATATAATTTTGAGATATCATCTTTTGAGGTATTTTACATAAGAAGGGTAAGCTACAGCTAGTGAACTATACATATGAAAACATGGTATACTGAATCACTAATAATATATCATTGTATAAATAATATTTTTTATGGGAGAAATAATAAGTTTTTACTAGTTAATTGTTTTCTCTAGTGAAAGTGGGGTTTTTATTAACATTGTTTCATTTACCTGACCAAAAAAATGAAAAATTTTATTACTATGTAATGCATGGTGTAAGATATTTTCATTATTTATATATACCATGAGAATAACAAAACATTTTTAAGTAATAGATATGGTAATGCACATTTAATATATGTTATTAAAAATATATATATAAAACATATCTATAATGAGAACCCCATGAAAACATGAGAGTAATATTAATCATATGAAATATTATCTATATTCATAAATATGATGGTTCAAAGATGATTTATCACATTCACATGTTGGGGGATCATAACACCACCAGAGAAATGGATTCTAGAAGTCGTTTAAAACACCAATAGTTGGTTCAATTATGATTCACAAATTACTGTAGTATACCAAGTCAAATATTAATTAAAATACTTTTTTTGACTAATTGTGGTCTTGGATAACATTTATGAATCTATAAATCCTTCCTATAATGAATGTGTAAGTTCAAAATATTGTATTTTTGTAGTTATAACTATTATGGAAATATTTCCTTCATTTTTTCTCAATTATATATATTTTAATATATTAATGTCCCTTATAACCACAATGAAAATATTTCATGATTGTTTAGTAGTGCATACCATAAATTTGTAATCTTTTATAGTAGGTAGTTGAGACTAAAACCAATGTTGAATAAATTGCAACACTTTTTTATTTCATGGTGGTTTAATACATTTTTTATACACTATAAAATTTTAATAGGAAATTAAGGAGATCTATATACACTACTACCATAAATTTAATGTGTGGATATATATATATATAACATATTTAATTTTTTTTCTTTCAAAAGTATAATAAAACATAAAATATTTAATAATTATAAATATTATATATGGAAAAACTTTTCAAATACATAAATATATTTTTATCAGTGAAATAATTCAAAGGAATCATATACATGTTTTCAAGAAAATATACAACACATGGATAGAGGTATCCAATATCAAATCTCTCGCCAATATTTAGAAAAGATTCACCCATATGCTTTAACATACACATCTTCCTTCAACTAATAGCCATCAAATAATCTTATTCATATGTTAAATAGAATATAAATTATAAATTATTTTTCATTACATATTGTTTATAAGAAAGATATTAAGAAAAAATATCATTATAATATAAACATATTAACATAAATGTACCAAATTTAGTACCACCCATATAAAGGTACAAATGTTAGGAGGGGTTCTCTTTTCCCTTAAATGAAATAGATATGAAAAATGATTAGACATACATTTTATTGAAATATAAAATAAAATACACAATAAGTATTTATTTTGACTTAAATTTAAATTTTTAATAAAAAAATACAATTCTTCTATGTGATTATAATGTTAGTCCAATCATGATATATGATGTAAATGAATAGCATGTCACAAGATAACATCACCAATATCTACTAGTATAATCCTCTAGCATCATCTGCAAGAACCCCATATATGTCAAATGGAATAATCTACATCACATTAAAAATTTTATACCATTCATGGTAATGATATAATTCCCTCATGATGGTAATTTTGACACCATAATTTCAGTCTATGACCACTACAAATAAACTCTATCTAGTCACCCTAACATCCTAGAATAGAAATATATCAATATAGTTGAATTTTAAAAAAACAACCTAGGATTGTATTTTTGTGAGTAAATATTTATAATCATAAATTAAAATTCACTAATGGTAGATATAAAACCATTTTGTGAGAAATTATAATAGTTATGTCTATAATGGCCAACATTATTGATGTTTTTATTTTGTATTAGAATTTATTAAAAATATATAAAATTTATTGTTTGATTTGGAAATGGGATATTATGTTGGAATATTATCCTATGTTATGTAATGTGTGTTTAAATATTTGGTATAATTTTTAGTGTGTAGTCTTAATAGGAACTTTTGAGTGGGAATTAGTGTTTAGTTGATGATAGTGGGGCTATATAATGAGGTATGTGAAACATTATAGTGTTGAGATCCATAAGGTAGTGTAAATTAGGAATATAATTAATTAATGTGTTATGAGAGTTACTTTTCTTATGAGTGTTATGTTTTGATCTTATTTGTAAATTTATTGGAGTCATGTAATGAAAATAGAATCTTGATATAATGAAACTAAAGATAATACCTGATGAAGGTGGGAGAATATCATATGGGTATGATGACTTAGGATTTTTTAAAGACCTCATCTTATCAAAAAAAATTATAATTAATCATTCCTACATCCAAAAAAATATAAATTTTTTTATAACATGATATACAATATAAAAAATTAAAATATTTTTAAACTCATGTATAATGATTAAATCAAATGACAAATTCTAAATAAGAAAATAATATATAAGATTATTGAGTACTAATAATACAATAAATTGATTCATCAATGAACATATTATTATTATCCTCTATCATTAACATGATTTCATCATCGTCACTCACCCATACAAGACCAATTACTTGAATAGAATCAAAGATATATATATCAATCTTTTGTTGTGGATAGATTTCATTGTCGTAAAAAATTATTCAACTTTATCACTAATATCATACATTTCTCTTAGCTTTACATGCACTACAACACTCCCCCCTTATCGACTTTAATATCCATATTTCAGACAATTTTAGAATGTGAATCCAAATATATGGATCATATTATATATGCTCACCAATATTGATCAATCGAGATAAATTAACATAATTAAATTTTATAGAATAATTCATTATTACCCAATAAATATAGCCTATGTTGAATTTTAGTAAAACAAATGAAAAATTTCCATGATGGTTTAATTTAATAATGAAAATCAACATTCTAGAGTATACCAACCTTGAAAATTATATGAACATTCCGATATTTTTTAGTTTAAAACCTTCATCATGAAAAACTACATTATACTTTGAGCCATTAATATTATAATCACAAAACATCATACTCTTCTACAAAGGTCCTCAATCAAAATATTTAAAACCATCAAGAACTATAGATCGATCAACAATAATCATGATCTATATGTATAAATATAAAATATATTTAGATACATAAGATAATTTTATTGAAATATTATGAATATAAAATTTATTATCATCCTCAAAAATGAGATAAACATTCAATTATGTATTTGTTAATGGATTATATTATCTCATTATCCATTAGTGTCCAACTTCAAATTCTTATCTTTGTTTTCATATTCAGTTATTTAACAAAATGACTTACAAAATCACTATCGAGTAGACCATATCTATGTGCTTATATGGTCTCAATTTTAGTCAGTGAAATTAATTATATTATTCTTACAAGATGAAGTAATATTGGATTTTGGGATATCATGTTATAGGACTACAATTGATTTGTGTTATCGGAAACATGTGTAACTAAACTGAATCATGTATCAATATTATCAAAAAAACCATGAATAAAATCTAAGACTCTATAAAACTATATAACCTTCAGCAATGGAGCCTTATGTTTGAGCTTTATTTCCCATAAAAGACATAAAATTACCTAAATACCAAATCAAAAACGAAACATTGCATAATAAAACATATATGTAATTTTTATGAAAATTTTATTATTGTAAGATTAATAAGTAGGATGAAAATACCACCCTATGGAATACATCCATCAATAAAGAATGATACCCCTAACTTTAACATTCTCAAAAAAAATCATATTTAGATGAACCATCATAGTGAAAAATTATATAGGGAATATATTATCCAATTTATGAAAAAATCATTAAAAAAACTCTTGATGTTTTTCATGGTCAATGGGGTTTAATTTTTTCACACAAATCTATTTGAATAATCTGAAAAACACAATAAATACTACTATTATTTGATTATGTAGCAGTTTACACAATATAAATGGTATAAATATCTTTATAATAAATTTTTAGTCTTCAATTTTAATACCAAGAAATATATAATGTTTTTAGTAAATTCCTATTGATAAGTTACATTAATATCAATGAGGTACTTTTAGAGTTTTCAGTCATCAATGGAAAACAAAATTTTAATAATTTTCAATGAAAAAACTACTTCAAAAGAATTTAAATTATCATTTAGACATAGATCATGCTTTATATTTATTTCTTCTAAGTACTTATGATAATTATGATTATATTTCTATTTTTCCAAATCATTCAATATTATAAAAACCAAATTTTTTAATATATTCTTTTTAATGTGCATAGAAACAAAATTATGATGTAACAACTGAAATTCCTAATAAAGTGGTTTGAAAAAAAATTACTATATTTCATCATTTTTTACTATCTACATTTGATGAGAATTTAATATTTTCCAAGAAATTTTCAACTTATACATTTTAATAAATTTTTCATAAAAAATTAATAATTGTGGCATGAAATTTGAACCTGATAAACATTTTAGTGGAGGCCTGAAATAATTTCATTCATTCATTAATGACTTATTTAACTATTATCTATTAGATTCATATAATAATTTATGATGACACATGAAACACCACTTTCATATATATGGAATTATTCTAGGGTGGAATTAAAATTTACATACTAGACATTCAGGGACTATGCGAGTGTTCAAACTTGATATTTTTATAATCCTAGAAAATCTGTAATATTACACATTATAGCAAAAAATTATTTTTAACATTTTTATTTTTGATGTATCATATGTATCTAAAACATTGTCCCATAACTCTTGAAATTTTTTTATAATAGATTTAAGATATAGGTTGATGTCATTTCAAGGAATTTCTTTCCTATAATGATCATTAAAAAATGAATGTTTTTTTTCTCACACACATCCTCTTAAGAATATTGTAAGAGATATAAATGACCGACCATATATTATAGGTTGTACATAGTGTCCAGAATAGATTAAATCCATTATTATAAAATACAAAACATACATTACTTAGATATAATGAAATTTTTTATGTGAATAATAAAATAATTTCTAAGATTTAAAATCTCTTGGATGATGTGTATACATATCATTATTGTTTTACATAGAATGACACTTCATTTTCCTTATAGTTTTAAAAGAAATAAACAATCCTTTAAATCATGGTTCTAATGAAATGTAATGGAAAGACATTAATGTAGTTTTATTTTTATTATTATTATAATTATAATAATTCAAAATTTTATCATTGTTCATCGACTTCCATCTAGAATAATGACATCTTTTACACTCTTCTCTATCGGAACCTTCCCCTGATAAAAGAACCAGTAATTGGGACATGCATGTATCATTGTGTAATTTATAAATATATTGTTAATAACCTTCATTATATTATAAAATAAATCATGAATCATATCTTCATTAAATGAATCATATAGGAACACCAATATCATCAACATTTCATTATTTTTAATTCCGCATAATCACTTTATATGGTAAAACATCAGTAGAAGAGACAATTGTTTATATTTTCAATATCTTTCATACAAATCCCCACATTGACCATCCACAAATTCATAAAATTCATTTTATTTATATATCCACTTATATATTATATTAATAAATAATTAATAAAAAATTACACCATTAATATGATAAAATATTTATCTTCTTATTCTTAGTGTAAAAGCATTATTAATCAAGTTTTTAATTTCATTCTCAACCATTATGACAATAGTTTTTTATTCTATTGATGGAATAAAGTCTAGATTTATATAATCATTAATTCTCCATAAAAAATATATGTAAAATAACCAATAGAAAATTATTACAATACCATGTTCTCAAAAGACATCATGTATTTTCATAGGTCGTTTGAAATTAAAATCAGAATGTAGACATATTATTCTTTTATATACAAATCAATTTACAATTCCAAAATCAATAAACACCTCCAATCCCTTAATATACTGAGCTTTATTATGGGTAAATTAATCTTGATTTAATCCAATTGTACCTTAATAATATATATATCTATAAAAAATATAACAAACCCTAATTAAATAAACTCATGTTAATAATAAAAAATATCAAGGAATAATATTTAATAAATTTTAAAATTTATTTAAGAAAAATTCTTCAAATACAATATAATTATAATCAATTGATTTTATAATTTAATATTCCATGATTTAAATATATTGAATAACATGTATAGAAGTATATCTGAAATAAAAAAACAATGAATAATATATAAAGTAGAATAAAATAAACTACAAAAAATCAAATATAATTGATAAATGCATCAAAAAAATATTTTTTAAAGGATAATAAAAAAAATTAATAATCAAATAAAAATTATATATATTTTATATAATAATTAAAATTAATAATAAATTTAAATGGTATATATATATACTGACATGATGGATCATGAAGTCCCTAATTAATTATAAATCAAAAAAAATTGTATCCCAATAAGAAAAAACCAAAATTTTATATACCTCTATAAATCCAATGGAGTTTGTTAAAATAAATTAATAATTAAGAAAAGGTAAGAGTATTTCACCCAAAAACATACATTGTACCTAGAATAAATGTACAGTAAAAGGTAATAGGTTCATTTGACATATTATATAGAAGGACAACCCACTTTGAATAGATATTTGTTATAGAAAATAATTGTAGGAGGAGATTGAGAAATATAAGAGGGGTTTATAGGTAGAATGAAAATAGAATGAGAGGTTCATGTTATGGAAGGAGGATTATAGGGGAAGATGTGGTGGGGTTTTTTCCAAGGGATGTAGGGACATTAGTATTTATATGATAGAACAAAGAGCAGGAGTGGTGGTGTGACTATGAGAAATGGGTTTAAATTACAAAGGGTTTTAAATAAATCATTATATAAAAATATTAGTTTTGGGTTTTAAAATAATCGTCACTAAAAATTCAATTCATGGTGGTTGTAGTTAACTACCAATAATAATGTTAGACAAATTTGTAAGAGCCTTGGGTGTTTAATTAGTGGTGGTTTTTTGAAAATTATGCTAATAAACGATTACAAATGATGTCTTTTCTTGTAAAGTAATCATTGAGTATTATACTCATGAATTTAAAACTTTTTGATCTTGAGTATTCGGGATCATGAGGACAATCCATCCAATTGGAACACCACATATTTTTGGTATCGATGGATATTCCTTTATATGAGCGTTGGTATTTATCTCTTAATGTGAGATAATTTTAAATATATATAATTGATTATATAGTTTTATACATCATGAAAACAATAACATTTTTTTGTCTTTGGGTAGGTTTGTATCATCTAGTGTGTTATTAATATTATGAAATTGATTGAATGATCAGGACAAGATTTATCACATATTTATATATTAATATCGTATCTCTAGAAATTAGAATAGGAAGGTAATGCCTTGAATAATATCCTGTCCATCATAGATGAAGTAATGTGAATCAAGTATGGTAAAATAATGAAAAATAAAAAAATATATGATAGTGAAACAAAGTATCCATCTATAATTATGATATATTGTAAGATAGAGATATTATAATAGAATGTAAGAGTTAATTGAAGATTTTTAATGATATGAAAAATATTTATATCATTAGGGGCTATGTTTTTTTAAAAACACCACATATTCTATTATAAACACTAATAAATATCTATATATATTACAAGAGTTTCACATACAAAGTGTATTGATATGTTTTAGAAATTATGGTGAATTTGAGTTGAAGATGAAGTGGGTCTCATGTCTATCTTTCCGTTAATAGTCTAGTTTGAATGATCATATGTAAATGAATAAATTAATTAAATTATATGTTATTAAAGTTTAGAAATATTATAAATGAATATATTTCTCAATGTAGTCATAATTTATTCGGTATTAAATATGTAGATATTGGAATATAGTTTTTTGAATGAATATTAATTATTCAAGTTTATTTATATATATTTGAGAGGAAAAAGCTAAGTCAGTGGTAATTATGCCTTCACATGATATGTTAAATTATTATATGTGACTAGTTAAATAAATTTTACAATTACGAGAAGTTAATAAGGTCATAAATGACTTTTTGGGTCAGGCTTATCGATTATTATTCTTATAATATCTTAAGCCACTAAAAGAAAACATAATCCATTTTTATATAAATTTATTTAAGATCCATGAATTTTTATTTAGAAAATTTCCATGAATCTATGTCTTCCCATGAATTTTATTAAACTTAAAAGAGAAACAGAAGAGAGAAAAATTACATCAGGTTACTTCATCCTCTAGGAGAAAGTTTCCATTCTTATAATTGTGATACTTGTATCATAAAACAATTTTTTTTTTGAAAAACTAGTTTAAGGATAATAAAATTGGATATTTTGATGTGTGTGTGGACGATTTATAGGGATAATAATTTGATTCCTTAAATCTAGAATAATTTGAAACTGAGTAGAGTATGTTGGTATTACATGATGGAATGTGGTATTCTTTAATTTATGTTTATCATACATAAATTTTTCTTATATGATACATTGATGAAGATGATAATTATTTTTCCCAATCTTATGTTCAAAATATATCTAGCTCAAAAAATTTAAAACATTGATACAAAACCATTTCTTTTTCTCCAAAATTTAGTTTGATTACAAATTTCATACATACATGTAGAAATATATCATTATATGATTAAGTTTCTCTCATATTCTTATTATGAATTGGGTAATATATTAGAAATCATGCCTATATGTTATTCCAAACATCAACCACCTCTACATGTAGTTTTGTGTTTGTATCAATGAATTTGAATCAATTAGAGTTTTATTTGTGATTGATTATGATATGATGAATAGTTAGGGTCTATAGTTTGAGTAACCTCACCTATACTCATTTTATAAGTATATTATTTTATATGACTTGGATATGATGTGCTGATAAGACATAAAATAAATTTATTTTTGAGATTTCTAGTGGAATTATCCTATAAAAGATTTAGGTGGATTATTTTATCATAATGAAAAAAACATTCATCATAAATTAATTTTTGATGAGATTTATTAGTTGTTAATAAACAGGTGAAAATATTTAATGGATATATTTTTAGAATAATTATTCTTAATATTCCAATTATAGGGATACTACATGGTGTTGGTTATGATTCTTCTTATTTAGGTATGAGGTATTCTTTGATAAGGTATTACGTTATTTTTTTGAAGGTATATTGAAGAATTGTGTTATTCAAAACATTATAGAGTATATAGATAAGAAATTTAATTTCAAATATCATGTTTATTTTGTATTTTTAAGATATTTAGGATGTAATGATGAATAATTGAAAGTGATTATGATATATGATATTGATGTCTCTATAGTTTTATTAGGTTTAATTCATTGGCTTGGACTAATCATATCAGGGTCAGTTACATGTATTCAAGACCATCTAATTTTGATATTAAGGTATGATTTCGTAATATACTATCAACCATTATGAATGGCAGCATTAGGTGGTTGATGTATTAATAACATGTAATGACCTACATTATTATGGCCTCTAACGATCATTGATAATGTCTTTATTGATGCATTTTTTAGGTGATATAAAATATTTCCAAACTATAGATAATAATGTTTAATTTCATATAGGTTTATTTTGGATGAAAATTAATTAAAATCATAATTAATAAATTATTATTTGATGATTGCGATGAAATGACGTGGGTCGTAATTCAGTTTAGTGAATTTTATTTGATTTTGATATGAAAATCTTGATTAATATATGAATTCCTATTATATTATTGGAATTGTAAATCAATAACATGGTTATAATATGCTTATGATATAGGATTATTATTCTATAATGATGATTTTAATTATTAGATAGATAAAAACCTATCTATTATAGAGTTATCCATTTTATTTTATGATGTATTCACATATATGAGAGGGTTAAATATATTTTATCTACATTATGGAGAGATAATCCATGATATGTGTATTTCATTATGATGATATAATGAATTAGTGATTAAATAGTTCAAATGAAATCATGATTGTTTAATTAATTATCTCTATGTGGAATTGAGATATTCTAAAAAAATTACATTAAATTTGGTAATCTAAATTGAATTATTTATTAAACTATTAATCTTTGATAAGCGTTTTTCCATTTATGGAATATAGAGTCTCTTTTTCCTTCAATAAAAATTCCTTTCAAATGGGAACTATAAGTGATATTGAGGGTGTCATGTGATTAATTAAGGTAAATGAATTTATATTGATATATTTGGTCATCTTAATGAAATTCAATTAGTGGTTAGTTTACTCAAAGATAATATTGATTTTCTATATTATTTTTTTGGGTTTGACTTGGAATTATGTTAGTGTGTTATAGATGGTGAGGTTATGAAAAGTATGACAATACCTAGTTTTTTATTGTTATTTTTTGTTGTGATATAGTATAATGTCTCAAATGATTATATGTGAATAGATTAGATTTTTTACAGTGAAATTAATTGAATTCATTCTTTAATTTGGGGATCTTGATTCACTTTTCTACAAATAAATAGAGAAAGAATTTGAAGAAATTCTCTCACTTTCAGACAATGTAATTATGAAAATTCTGAAAATGTAATTTTAATTGAATTCTTATATTGTTTGAGCATTGTATTTATTGGTATATTAATAAACTTTTACTGTTTTTATGAGAGAAAAAGTAAGCTATGAATTATTTTTGGATTGGTGATCTATCATTTTACTTTCTATAGATGAATCTAAACTATTGTAGTAATACATGTGTGTCAAAATACAACCTTGGTTTTCCACTATTATTTTATTTTCATTATTTTTTTAGTCTCGTTTTTTCTCCCTCCCTCGGGTCCAAATTCCGTTGAATTTTTATATTTTTGGATGTCTAATTTATATTGCATAGTTTTGTATACAATTATTACTAATATTGATTAAACAATGTGGCATGAATACATATTTATGAAGATCCAAATACATGGTTGGAACATAATTAAAATGACCATGCACCATGTTCTTAGTAGTCCAGTGAGGAAGTAATGGTTTGGCCAATTGGGCATCCACACCATGTTATATCCATATGTTTTAATTTTTTGGAATCCCTATTCTAACCCCGCATAAATTAAATACTCACCCACACACCTCATTCACTTATTCTCATGATGAACCACCTAGGGATCCTCGATCGTTCCTCTTTCACAACATTCCTCTCTTTACTGTGGAAATTCCATGGGGTTTATTTATGATTTGAGTTTGTATAATTTAATCATTAACACTTTTCCCGTTTATTTCCTCCTTAGTCCATATATATTCATGTTTCATTTTCTCCCCCTCAATGTGTTCCTATTTGGATTAGCCTCAATCAAAATGGTCTGTTTATAATTAGTAATATTTAGTACCTATGGATTCTGAGGCTCTCTAAGAAACATTTCCTATCTAAATTCATCAAGGAAAATGAGTTTATCTTGATTAAGATAGGTTTTATCTATTAAATAACTCTTTAGAAATTTTTGAACCATGATTTATTTTTTTTCACCCATATTTTAAATTCCTAATGATAAGTAAAATATGTATATGAATCTTTTGAAAAGGGAAAACACATTTCACATAGTTTATATGTAATGTTAAGGGCCTCTCATTTAAAATATGTGATTTAACTCTCTGTATCAACTACCACTCACAATATTTTTTAGAAAATTCCCTTATAGATTTTATTAATGGGTTTCTTATTATAAAAGGTTTTATATATCATTAATGTAATTTTTAAAATAAACACTTGGGTTTTAAGGATTTTATTCGACTTTAATTAATGTGGGTTGAGTTTTATTTGTTTACATTTCGTGTTATTTGTGTGGTTCGTTTTCAATGATTTTATTATAACCTGGTTTCCCAAATTATAATATAATTCCTATTTGAAACATTCATAAATTATTTTAATGGTCATTATGAAGCATTCCCCCTTTATGTTTTGAAAATTTTTGTGGCTTATAAATTAATTCCCCAAAAGGGTGTATTTTTTTAATGATTCTTATTCTAAATGAAAGTGAGGTGTTGTTTTTTGGAAGGGAGTTTAGAGGGTAGGGTGAATGTATTATTCTTGTTTGTATAATTTTGTAATTATTGACATTATCACCTCTAATTTTTTGTCAAAAGATGAAATGGGTTGTTAGGTGACACCTCTAGGTAAGAATTCCACACTAATTCAACATCTTGATCTACGTACTAACCACAAGATAATCTATGCTCTAAATTATTATTTTATCAATCAATTAGTATGGGTAGGAAAATGATGGGTTTTATCAATGGTTGTTGTTATCCAGAGTCATTCATCTTTAGTATTTTTACTGTAATGCACTATTTTATCCCTCAATATGTTATGTTATAATGATAATTTTTATTTTACTTTTGATTCTGGTGTGTGTGTTTTCCTTATTCCCAAAATATTCCATTTTTTAAAATGGTATGAATAATTTTTAAAAACTATTTTTAACTAATTATATTTCTTTAAAACATGATCCTTTAATTTTAATTTAATATAAATTATTAGAATAAAAAATTTATAGGGAAGGTAAAAAAAATTTTTCAATTATTTCATTTAATTAAATCGAAGTGTATGTTTTATAAAATAGAATATACTTTATATTTATTTTTCTTATGCCTGGTTACAAAAAACAAATTTTATAAATTCATTTTCAAACTAGATAGAAATGTTTTTCCTTTTTAATGATTATGTATAGGGAGTAGAAATTATACTTACTAGGCTTCCATTCTCACACCTACTTAAATTTTAAATTCTATTTCATCCCTTGATTTCGCAAGGAGTATACCTGGTTTGTGGTTGGATGGTTACCCATGGAGTCACTTGGAGGTATGTTTGTTATTTTTTTAATTAGTTTCCACTATTTCATCTTGGAAGTCATCCATACCTATTTTCCTTCCATTCTCTTATGGCTGGTTTTTATGAATGTTATGTTATGGATTTTTAATAAAGGGGGTTGTTGCTTTCAAGGGAGTTAGAGGAAGTGGTGAGTTCTTTTTTGGGATTTATTTTTTCTTTATGACCATTTATTTGATTCTCCATGAGCATCTATTGTTTATATGAATCATTCTATAATTTTGAATAAATTTTATGCTATTAATTTAAGTTATTTTATTGAATAATTCATCCCCAATTAATTTTATTAGAATCTCTAGTTCTTATTTTCATCCTACGTGTATCGTGAACACCCCATAGGACTTTATATAGGATGGTTAGGGAATTTGAATGGTTATAAATTCTATTTTATTCATAACATATAGTATTGGATCCTAGGTTATTATATGACACTAGGTTTTTAGAGTGCCATTATTTTTTTGGGTATATCTGTTAAATTGGAGATAAGACTATTGGAACACCATATGTAACTAAATGATGATTCTATCCACCTCTTTAACATTTTGTTCCTTGATTTGTGAAGGAAATCCAAGTTTTTAGACTTGATTTTTATGTTTCTATCATTTACTTATGATATGTAATTTGTTGGGTTATCTTTTGTTTTGGACTATGATAATGGGAGTGAACTGGTAGTATATAGGGGCATCACAGGGATGGGAAAGGAATATTGAGCATGAGTACGCGATCCATTATCAATCTTAGTACTAGTTGTGTAGTTGAAACATGGTCCACCAAATCAATGTTTCCATGTAGCTCATAAAAACAAGTCCATTATTCAATTATGTGTTGGACTTATTTTGTTTTTAATTAATTTTTTAACATTTCATTCGATTTTTTTTATATAATGTCATTTTTAATTTTTGAATCATGGTTCTAAATGTTAAGGTTATTATTTTTCAATGTAATAAATGAGTTTACCTAAATTGATTTAATGAAAAACTAGGTGTTTGGATTTCTGAAAAAATTGTATTGATAAGAATGTGGTTCTTTCATAAATAATTTTCTGTGGAAAACCCTATTTTAATAATTAGTGTGTGTAGGTTTAATGTTTTTTAATGGTTTTTAAGTGGAAGGGTGGGTTCAATGATGAAATATGGGTTTTTGAAATAAACATTTTCTGTTCCTTTAGGTGGGATGAAATGATAGTCATATTTCAAATATTTTCAGTTATTTAATGTAATGATTTGTGTTTAAAGGTAGTTAAGGGTTTTTTTTACAAAAACAAATCTCGTTCATTTTGATAACTATAGTTTTTAAATAAACGAATATTGGATTTTAACTGATGTAAGGTGGTTTTGAAATTAATTATATCATATTTTAATGATGTTTTATTGTGTTTTAATTAAAATTTTATTGAATTTCGAATTATAAATTAATTCTAAACAAAATAAATAAAATTTAAAGTTAGTAATCATATATTTTAAAATTTTATATAACAATCAATTTCATTTTAAGTTCTAGTAAAAGTTCCAATAAAGGATTTAAAAAAATAATATGTTTGTTTTTTGTGAGAAAGAGGGAGATTGATTCATAGAGGTTATACGAAATTAATTTTATTGGATTTATAATTTAAGAAAGTATCTTGGGGTTGGTTTTTTCATTTAAAAGGTGGGTTGTTATTTTATGGAGTGTATACTTTTTGGAAACACGTTTCAAATATTTGACATGAAAATGATGGGTTTTAAAAAGGGAAGATGAAATTTTTGGAAAAAGTATATTGAAATATAGTTTATGTATTTCTAGGAACATCAATTGATGTAATTTGATTTTTATTTTATTTTATTTCATAAATATAGTTTATCTGGGCCTATTTCATATGTTACTTTTCATTTCCCTCTAATAAGGATTTAGATTAATAGGTTGAGTGTCATACTAGTAGAATTCATTCCATCCATTTTCTAGGTGTATTCATTTTTTAGTATGGTGATGGTTATCTCTATTTTTATTTATTCATGTTAATACTTGGATTTTTTTTATTTTATAAAGAGGTTTTTGATTCATTATGATCATTGTATTTTTACATGAAATCAATTGGTGGAATGTTGATCATTTGGATATATTTTTTCTTTAGTGATCCATGGTGCCTTTTTCATATTATGTTATTAGACTTGTTATTTTTCTCATTTGTGTGGGGTTGGGATTAAGAAGCCTTATTTGTGTTATACAGTAGTAGGGATGTGTGTTACCCCTACAACAGGTTACATCTTAGTTGGTTCCTTGGTTATTCAGATTGGTTTATTAGGTTTTGGATTTTTGGGATAGATTCCCCAAGATACTTCTACATCAAACTCTATTATGAGGATATTATTTTTTATTCTCATCTGGGAATTTATTTTTTGATGTAATTTTATTCATGTCATATATTCTACAAAATTTCTTGGCGTGGTTTTCCATGGTTAAAGTTATATCAATCATAATATCTTGTTCATAGTGGATTATTTGAGATATAGTAGATACAGACTTCTATTGTGGTACTACTAAATTTCAATGGTGTCCTTGGGAAGTCTTTCTTATTTTCTAGGAATATTTCTTCCCTTGTAGTGATTTTAATATTTCTCATTATTGGGAATGAATTTTTTTTTGAGTGTTGGTGTATTATTATAATTCTAATATATTAGGTAGACATCCATTGATGATCCTTTTGTGGGGTTTTAACTATATTTTACCAAGCATGTTCCATTAATATTATGATAAAGATGTGGTATTGGGTGGGGGCATATATTTTGATTAATTCACAACAACTCCCATGAAAGGAAGCGTGTTGATCATTGGACATTGTTGGTGTCTTGGGTTGTTTAATCTATATTTTTTTTTGATTTTTTTCGATTGGTCTATCATGCCATTTGAGTTGGGGAGTTCCTTGTGTTTTCATGTTGTGGTTTATAAAGTCAAAATTTTTCCCACTTTGTAGTGCCTTCCATTTGTTTTGATTCTATTTTTTTAATTTTATTAATTTCTTATATGGTTACCTATGATGGGGGAATTAGACAATTTTGGTTTGTCCCATTTCTACATTGATAATAAATTCTTCAATAACTTGTTTTACTTTCATTTAAAATACATGTATCATGAATCAGGACCTTAGTATGGAGGCTTGACTCCATTTATTTTTGAATCAACCATTTTATTTGTAGCTCCATTAGGAAAAACTCATTATGGTGGGGAGAATTTTGACAAATTGACCTTGGTTTTCCTCTATTATTTTATTTTTTAAAATTTTTTTATTTATTTTTTTATTTTTTAATCTCTATTATTTCCCTCTCTCCCTAGGATCAATTACCACAATTTTTTATTTTTTTGGTGTATAGTGCATGTTTCATTGTTTGGTGCATAGTTTGTATTAAAAATATTGAAATTTGGTGATAGATTTAAAATTTTTAAAAGGTCGAATTGCACTACTAGAAAATTGTATTTTTATCCATGAGGTTTTCATATAATCCATTATCAATGTCCTATAGTGACACTTTACTATTCATAACATGGTTTTACTAACCGTCCAATATACCCATGTTTTAATTTTTTGGAATTCCAATTTTCCCCTCTTAAATTAAATCCTCACCCTCCCCCTATTCATGTGATGCACCACCTAGGGTAGCATCAAATGCACCTCTTCCCATTCATTAATTTACCTATCATAGTGATTCCATGGTATTCATTTATGATTTGATTTTGGATCGTTAAGGTACAACCTCTTTTCTCATCCATTTCATTCTTCTTTTTTGTTTCTATTAGTTTTCTCATTATCCCATTGTTTTGTTACAGTTTGACTAAGCCCTAATTGGAAGGGGTGTTTCTTAATTGTGATTTTTTTACCTAGAACATGTGACTCATTCCATAAAACCTTTTTTGAGTTTTTTTTCAAGGGATATGATTTTTTCTTGATTGAGGTTGGGTTTCACCTTGGTATAACTATTTAAAATCATTAAACAATTATTTATTCTCTTTAAACAATGTTTCAAATCTATATTGTGTTATACTATATATTTATATGAATATTTTAAAAATAAAAACCAATTTATACTTTCATTACAAAAAATAACATGTGAATTTCTTTTAAAACACATGTTATAAATATCTTTGTCAACTATCAGACACATAAAATGTTCGAAAAAATTCTCCAATGTATTTTACTAAGTAATTTAAATTTATAAATTATTTTTTAGATAAATAAAATAATTATCAATGGAAAATATTAGTTTTTAGGGATGTTAATAATCTATAAATAATTGATTTTAGTGGTTTTTGGATTTTGAGATTTCATGTTGGTTGTGTGTATGATTTTCAATCTATGTAGTAATAATTTTGGTTGTCATGTAATATTAGAATGCCTAGTTAGAACTTGTTTAAATTTTTTTATTGGTCACCCTTGAAGAAATCGTTTTTTAATAAATTATATGGGTTATTATTCGGTTTCCACTAAGGGTGGAAGTTTATTTTTTATTATTATTCTCAATGAAAGAGAAGGGGTTATTCTGTTAAGGGAGTTCAGAGGTTCCAATGAATTTTTTTCTTATTTCTGTTATTTTTTTTATGATTAACATGTGCACCTCCATTTTTATTTCATGGGAATCCATTGGTTATTAGGATGTAACTCTAGGTAAAAAGGTGGTACTGGGTCCCAATTATACCCTGACTAGTATCCCTTAGTCAATATTCTACTTGTGAGATTATGCCACTCAGTTAAGCAATGTACTACAATATCGGGTGTTAAGATAAATAGTTGTTATTTGAATTTGGTCATATTTTATAGGTTTTATTATTATGAAATTTTTTTTCACCAAAGACTTATGTTCCTATGATAATTGTATAACTCCCCATGCTTTTTAAAATAAATTTAATATTGACACTAGTGCAGAAAACGTTATTTACGTCACAATTTTTTACATCGGTTATTTTATAACCGACATAAAAATATGGTGAGTAGATTTTTAACATCTGTTATTTTAATAACTGACGTTACGAATCACGCGCGTTCGTTTTTTACGTCGGTTATATATTAACAGACGTAAAAAATGCACGGGTGTTTTTTACGTTGGATATTTGATAACCGACGTAAAAATCTCGTAGATATCTCCTTTTTTACGTCGGTTATAAAATAACCGACCTAAAAAACGTGGCTTTGGTGGCCTTTTTGACGTCGGCTATTTTATAACTGATGTAACAAAACAACCCATATAAGTTTTTTACATCAGTTATAAAATAACCGACGTAAAAAACTGTGATTTCTGGTGTCTTTTTTACGTCACTTATAGAATAACCAACGTAAAAAACCAACACGTCGAATTTTTACGTCGGTTATAAAAGAACCGACGTAAAAAAATCCACGTCTGAAACATTTAGGACGTCGGTTATTATAATAACCGAAATTATTAATGTGAAAAACAGTTTATAATGTCGGTAATTAAATAACAGACGTTATAAAACATTTAAAAAATTAACAAGCCTCATGGATTGTCATTTATGATTTTTTGATCGACAGTCCGACAGCTCGTCTCTCTCACGCGGTAAACCAAAATAAACTCGTTGATCTCTCTACGTTAAACTCATTTTTCATTCACCGTTTAGCATATTTACTCTCTCGAATCTATCATCTCAACTCGCATCACTCAATTAAGCCTTCCTAGAATTTATTTCGTTCATTTTTTTCTCAGATAGTCTATATTTATGTTTTGCAATTTTTGTGTTTAAACTATGTAAGATTCTTCTATTTCTAACCCACTTACCACTTTTTGCCATCATCATCTTATTTATCATCCCTAAATCTATTAGATCGACTTGCAATATTCATGTAAGCCTCAAATACTTTTATTTAGTTTGTTTTTGTTTCGCGAATGCTCGACATTGATGGTAATTTTTGTTTTCATTGACAACTAATGATATCATTCAACTATATTACTGCATAGAATGGTTATTGATTAAATGTACGAATTCAGAAATGATATTTCATGTGTTTTTTCTGCTTATTTTTATCCACTTTTACATGATAATCTATTAGACATATAATGTAATGGTTGTTGACCTCCATGGCCCTTAGATGCATCGCTATGTCGCATGATTCTATATAAAAATGGGTTCTGCGGATTGCTTACCCTAGTATTTTTTGAGGCCTTGGCCAAGGCCTCAACAATATGTTTAAGATTTCTATAATTATCCATTACCTCATTATGATATTAGTTATCGGGAAAACATGTGATCATTTGACTAGTTGAATATCAATGGTTATTTTTAATTATCATACGATCATTTAAGTATCCATATTTAATAATAATTAATTCCGATTATTTAATGCTGGAGTATATATTAAATTCATGTGTTTTTAGTTGCTCAACATGCCTAGTTTTTATATGTAAACCATTGTTTGGGCGTTGTACAGGGGGGTGGGGGGTTGTCAAGAGGGTTGGGGGGTTTACAGGGGGTTTCCAATGGGGTGGGTGGGTGTGGGGGGTTGTCCAATGGTGTGAAGGCCTGTCCAGAGGGTTTTGGGGGTTGTCCGGGGGGGCTGTCCAGTGGGTTGGGGGGTCCAGGGGGGGTGTCCAGTGGGGTCAGAGGTGGGGGTGGTGTCCAGGAGGGGTGGGGGTGCTGTCTGGAGGGGTGGGGTGTTGTCCAGGGGGTGTGGTGGTTTTCTAATGGGTTGGGGGTGTCCATAGGGGTGTCCAAGGGGGTAGGGGGTGGGGGTGGTGTCCAGGAAGGGTGGGGGGCTATCAAGGGGGAGGGGGTGTCTAGAGGGTTGGGGGTGTCCAGGGCGGTGTCCAAGAGGGGAGGGTGGGTGTGGGGTGATGTCCAAGGGGATGGGGGCCGGTCCAGAGGGTTTTGGGGGTTGGTCGGGGGGTGGGGGCTGTCCAGAGGGATGGGGTGTTCTGGGGGGTGTCCAAGGGGGTGGATGTGGGGGGGGGGGGGGGTTGTCCAAGGGGGTGGGGGCCTATCCAGAAGGATTTGGGGGTTGTCCGGGGGTTGGGGGGTTGTCCAGGGGGTTGGGGGGTGTCCAGGGGGGTTTCCAAGCGGGTAGGGGGTGGGGGGTGGTGTCCTGGAGGGGTGGGATGTGTTATCTAGTGGGGTGGGGGCTGTCTTGGGTGTGTGTGGGGGGGGGGGTGTGGGGGTTGCTTGTCCAGATGTTTGGTGGGTGTCCAAGGGGGTGGTTGGGTGTGGGTGGCTGTCCACGGGGGTGTGGGCCTATCTAGAGGGTTTTGGGGGTTGTCCGGGGGGTGGGCGCTATCCAGAGGGTTAGTGGTGTCCAGGGGGACTGACTATTGCATCGTGGTTTCTGAGATTATGACATGATGATTGTGTCGTGATGATTGGATTTACATTGTGATTTTCCCCATCTGAATTTTTATTTTAAATATGATTTGATTCTCAGGTTTACTCCATTTTCTCAAATTTTCTATCAACGATATAGGCACCATGGTTTTCATTTATTCAATGGAATTTAAAACTGTTATATCTAACTATATTTTGTTTTAATAATAATATTCATGCATATTTTTTTAAATATGCATAGATTTGTTTTATATTTCAAAATTTTTTTACATTCAGATTTTGATTTTTTTTCATATAAACTTATATTTGTCTTATCTTAAAAATATATATATATTTGATATTTGTTATAGGTATTAATGAGTCGAAGTTGGATTATAGCACATCGAATGAGCAATGAATATGAGGAAGGTGTTGATTCTTTTATGGAATTTTCTAAAAGAAATGTTCCAAGTAGTTACATTTTTTTCTGTCCATTCATAAAATGTTTGAATACGAATATGTTTAAAAGTAGAGAGATAAAAGATCATCTAATATGTCATGGTTTTAATCCGAGTAACAACCCTAGGATTTGGAATGGTGAAACTGGACGAAATGTCACTATTGATATGATTCACAAGATGATAACTTTGATGGAATTGGAGAAATGATTCGCGATATTGTAGTAGAAATAATTGAGATAGAACTGACAGATGTGCGTCTATAGGGAGATGATGAAAAACCATTATACCCTGGTTGTACAGTGATGAAGCTCACATTTTCATATATTTTATACTGTAAAACATTGTTTATAATCCCACAAAAGTGTTATTGAATGGGTAATTATCATGTTTTTAGGTTTTAGTGCTATTTTGAACCCAAATGTGAAAAACGACTAATTCTGGATTTTTGACAGAATTTTACATCAGGGGTATTTTGGTCATTTCAGGAAAAATAAAATTCCAAATTTTCTGATTAAAATTTTGTTATAATCCTTATTTTATTTCCTTCATTTTTCTATTCTGGACCAGGAGCTGATTCGGTCAGATAAAGGGTCTAACAAATCATTGAAGATTGGAATTTTTCCGGGCGGACAGCATGGACCTACCCAAGGTAACGGACATCAAACACGGCCTACACATATCCAAATGATGTGTTTCCACCTGGGATACCTTGAGGACAGAGAGTTCCGTCTCTAAAATAAATTGGGAGGATTTTTGAGGTCATTAAGGAGGCTATTGAATGACATTAGTTTGGAGGAACCTTCCGGGATGCTTCGTCCAGAAACAGAAACCGAGGATGTAAAATTCATAACTCCTACAAACGGTTTCAAAAGTATCTCAAATTTGGAGAGGAGACGGAAAAGACATTTATCAACAACATTTATGAAGGGTGGAACGCGTGAAGAGGTCATTAAGGGGGTCTAAAACGCTCAATCATTCGGGGGTCGAATTCTGCCTATAAAAGGAGGCCCTCACCTCCTTCCCAAAGCATCCCCATTTTTCCATCCATTCCTTCTAGGCATCAAGGAGGAGATCACCACCGAGGGAGGCCGGCCGCAAATCTTCCACCTTTCTTTTTATTTTATTTCTTTTCTTTATTTTTAGTTTTTAATTGTAATTTAGATTTCTAATAAATTCATGCATTGTTTTTATTTTTGTGTCCACCGATTCACCCTCTTTTCTTCCTCTCATCTTACCATCGTGAACTATAATACTCATGATCATGAGTAACTAATCCGAGGAATATCCCGAGGGAGTAATCAGGTTCTTGAACCCAAGACCATGTTTTTAATATTCTTTGAGTTAATTCTAAGGATAATTTATAGTGGGTGTAATCCTCACTATGGTTGTCTAAAGATTAACTTCTTAATCTACAACCATTTTCCCTCGATTGAGGAGGTGGATGGAAGGTGTGCTTGGCGATCGCTAAGTATGCTTTTCATTCAGAACCGGTGTAGAATAAGGTTTGCACACATACGATGGAGTGTGTAAACTAAGAATATTTGAAGCTGGCCAATGAAGGTGCTCCCTGAATATTCTCTCGGGAGAACTTCCTTTCTTCCCTAATTACATTCTGTTTAGCATTGCATGGTAATTTATAATTAAATTTTAGTTTCTTATGATTTATGAATTTCATTTATTTTATTAAATTACATTTATTTCATAAAATATTAAACAACAAAAAAAGAATTAGATTAGGTGGCATAGAAGTAGTGATTTATTAACCACAAAAGCTCCTCAAGAGAACGACCTAGGTCAGCCCCTGTGCTGCACTTAGCTATAAATATTTTTGAGAGCGTGCACGACAACGCTTCGTCAAATTGGCGCCGTTGCCGGGGAGCCAAGTGGTTTTAATTCACTATTTTTATTCACATTGTGTAAATAATTTTCCTTTCATTAAAAAAAACAACAAAAAAATCATAAATTTCAAAAATTAAAAAAAATCTTCTTTGTTCATGATGTATTCAAATTATGATTATTATGCATGGACTGATCAATCTCAACTGCAAGAAAATTTTTACAATGAACTAGATGGGCAGTTTCATAGGATTAGTGATAAAGTGAAAAACTTGGAGGGCCAAATAGAATTGATTGCAGAATATGTATGCGCATCACAAGAACAACCTGAACCTGAGCCTGAACCTGAACCAGAACGAGTGGTAGAAGAGATTTCACCGATCAAATTTTATGTTAAAGAACCTGAGGCGGGTGAGAAAGAACTTCTAAAAGAACTTATCACATCATCCCGCACTCAACCATTGCTCAAGGAGGTCCCAGAATTACACATTCCAACTGATGCACTGATGGGAGAAGATGAAAAAGAAGATGCACCTGCTGAGATGGAGTTTCCAATGTTCATGCCTGAAGAGATCAATTACCAAGTTGAATTACTTGAAAGGGAAGATTTCTTTATTGATTCGTCATGTTTTAATTTTATTCAAACTGAATTGTTTTCTGACTTCTCCTTTCCTGAAATTTCAGATACAACACAAATGGATCAGGACTTGGATTTTGATGATGATACCACCAAAGTGGTGGTAATCGAGGAAGAAGATCTAAAGAAGCTGGTGGTTGTGCGACTACCTCCTCAACAGAAATTTGTATACCATATGGAGGAGGACACTGCTGAAGTTAACAGGGAGAATCATTATCTTTTATTCCCTCCCACTTCGAACCTCAAATTTCTTCTTTATTCATTCTCGGTGGTTGGGAACATTCTTATCTTATTTGGGGTTCTCCACTTTCAGTGTTTAATCATGGACATCGGGAAAACTCACATGTGGTGGTTCATCTCAAAGAAACCACACCCACCTTCTGATTGGGGATAATCTACTGAAACTGCCTGACTAGGGGCAGTAAAAACCTAGCACCCGCTTGGGGGTCTAAACCAAGCATTATCTCTTTTCTTTTCCTTTTTTCATTCTTTTTATTTATTTATTTTTCTTATTTATTTTTATTACTTTCTTGTAGTCTTAAAGTGGTTGCTTCTAGGAGCTTAACTCAAGGCATCCACTTCTAAAATAATGTCAGGTTGTATCTTTCCTTCCCTTTGATTTTTTTTATATTTATATTTTGTTGAGTTGAAATAAGGGGTAGTTAAATTTAAGTGTGGGGGAGTGTCAACCTGCTTAGTTCTTCTTGTGTGCTTTTCATTTTTTTTAGGATTTTTGAGCTTTAATGAATATTCTTATCACTTTTCACACATCAATTTATTTTGAAAGAGTTGAAATGATTTTTGAAATAATGGATTTTAAATGATTGTTGATGTGAAAACATTTTTCTTGAATTGGATTATCAATCATTTTTATGAGTTTGACTGATTTTTGAAATCCATGACCATGAAACGCTGACTCAAAATATTTTTTTCCAATCCTGTGAGGTATTCTAAACCACTTTTACATATTCTTCCTAATACCCACACTTTCTTGAGGGAAACTTGAATTTTGTGTGAGAACCAGAATTTGTGAATATTCTCTTTCGAAGCTTTGGATTTCATGTAATGTATTTAAAATGATTGAGGCATCTCTTTGGCTAGCCACATTTTATCCTGAGACCCACCTTTACATTTATCCTTCGTAATCCCTTAGATGCCATGAATTGCCTTATAGGTTTAAGCCACATTACAAGCCAATTTTTCCATACCTACCCGCACTTTTAGTATTTTTTCATGGATATTTCAAGTTTGAGTGTGGGGGAAGGGCCTTTCGTGTGCGTTCATTGGGATGTGTACCATTTATCGGTAGTGTGAAGTGTGTGTCAATATTTTGGGTAGTGGATAACAAGAGAATTGGGCATGTGTCATCATTTAATTGTTCTTTATTTGGTTCATCCATTTCTCCTAAAAAAAAGAAAAAAAATAGAGATGAGCTTGAATTCTCATTGTACATTCTTTTATGACTCATTTCCCTCCCAAAAATAAAGGGCATGAATTGTCATTCATTCATTGTATTCAATTTTTCAGCTCATCCTCTATGAAAAAAAAGGAAAAAAAAAGAAAATAAAGTTGTGCCTTTCTGGAGCTTTAAAAAAAAGAGGAGAATTTAGATGATATCATTCATTATAATCACTTATTGGCTCATGTACCATGTCATAAAGATGGGTGGGGTTGTTTTTCACATTTACAAGCAGTATTGAGTGAGAAATTTCCTGTGTTTTCACTTGATTTAATCATGCATTGTACTTAAAAGTTCAACCTCCTCTTTCTAGCCTGGAACATTTTTTTAATAATTTTCCCACCAACCCTAAGCCACAGAATCATTTGAACCATTAATTAAAGTCCTCATGATTAGATTCATTTTCATGTTTCACGCTGTGGAGAAATGATAATTTTCACAAACCTATGGTGATACATGCGATTTTCAAGTATGAGTATAACTCTAGATTCAATTTCTCTTGAGTGAAGAGTGACATAAAAATCAATGTGAGGTAGGTTGTGATTGGGCCATGGATTGATTTATGAGGTTGAACAAATTTTAATGATTGAAATGAAAATGGGAGAATTATTATTCATAAATGAGACATGATGGAATTCTATTTTGGATAAAATCATTGATATTTTCTCATTTTTGATTGTTGTGTGGATTTTGATTTGGATGTAAGATGATTGCCCAGGAGTGCAATGTTTAAGTGTGGGGGAGTGATGAAGCTCACATTTTCATATATTTTATACTGTAAAACATTGTTTATAATCCCACAAAAGTGTTATTGAATGGGTAATTATCATGTTTTTAGGTTTTAGTGCTATTTTGAACCCAAATGTGAAAAACGACTAATTCTGGATTTTTGACAGAATTTTACATCAGGGGTATTTTGATCATTTCAGGAAAAATAAAATTCCAAATTTTCTGATTAAATTTTTTTTATAATCCTTATTTTATTTCCTTCATTTTTCTCTTCTGGACCAGGAGCTGATTCGGTCAGCTAAAGGGTCTAACAAATCATTGAAGATTGGAATTTTTCCGGGCGGACAGCATGGACCTACCCAAGGTAACGGACATCAAAAGCTCCTCAAGAGAACGACCTAGGTCAGCCCCTGTGCTGCACTTAGCTATAAATATTTTTGAGAGCGTGCACGACAACGCTTCGTCATACAGACATAATGGTTTTGTTGTAGGTTTTATGATTTATTAACGTGAAGGTGAAAAATGGATGGAGTGACATAAGATTTACAGTGATGCTACAATTGATGAAAGACATTCTTTCAAAAGATAACGATCTTCCAGATTCACATTACAAGGCCATGAAAATATTTTTCTGGATGGGATTGGGATACAAGAAAATACATGCATGTCTGAATGACTTCATTATATATATAGGAAGGAATATGAATTTCTGTCAGAGTTTCCGAAATGTGGGACATCACGGTATAAGGTGAAAGAAAAATCACAGGCTGATGTAGAGATTACAAATCTACCTTCAATGGTATTTTGGTATCTTCCTATAATTCATCATTTTAAATGTTTGTTTTATAATTAACATGATGCAAAAAGGTTATGATGGCATGATGATGAGCGGGTATGTGATGGAAAAATATGTCATCCAGCTGATTGTCCACAATGGAAGAAAATTGATGCGCAGTATTCTACATTTGGAAATGAAATTAGAAATCTCAGACTAGGGTTGTGCACAGATGGAATGAATCTATACCGAACCCTCTGAAGCACACATAGTTCATGGCCTGTTTTATTGGTAATTTACAACCAATATTTTGAAGTTTGTATGAAGCACAAATTTGTCATGTTGATTATAATGATCTCTGTTCCAAAGCAACCAGACAATGATATTGATTTTTACATGTCACTGTTGATTGATGATTTGAAACGGTTATGGGCTGATGGTATTGGGGTGTATGATTCTTATATAATGGAATATTTTCAGCTGCATGTTGTGCTTCTGTTCACTATAAATGACTTCCCAGTATATAGAAATTTTTCTTGGATACATTTTTAAAGGGCATAAATCATGTCCAGTTTTTGAACCACATACGTTATATTGTCAATTGCATCATGGGAGGAAAATAGTGTACATAGTTCATCATAAGTTTTTTCATATGGATTACCATAATAGAAGACTAAAAAAGACATTCAATGGCTCACAAGAATTTGATACTGCTCCAAAAAATTTATCCCCAGATCTGTATTTTGAGAGGGTGAAAAACCTTGATGTGACATTGGGAAAGACAAAGAAATCTGGTAATGATAGACACATTTAGAAGAAAAGGTCAATATTTTTTGAGCTACCATATTGGAGGTATCCTGAAGTTAAACATAATATTTACGTCAAGCACGTGGGGAAGAATATATGTGACTGTTTGATTGTAAAATTGTTAGATATTAAAGAAATACTAAAGATGGGTTGAATGCAAGATTAGACTTACTATCAATTGGAATACGTTTGGAGTTAGCTCCCACTCCTAAAAGAAGACAAAAATTTCTTCCCCGGCTTCTCATACATTATCGAAGAGGGAGAAAAATTGCTTTTTTCAGTGTCTTCATGATATCAAAGTGCTTCTATTTTATTCTTCAAATGTAAAATTTTTTGTCTCATTGAAGGACTTGATGTTGATATGTATGAAATCGCATGATTTTCACATCATGATGAAACACATTTTACCAGTTTCATTGCGTGGAATATTTCCCATTCATTTCAAAAATACTATGATGAAGTTGTGTTTCTTTTTTCATTCTATTTGTAACAACGCGATTGATGTGAATGATTTGAACATTTTGGAAAAGGATGAAATTTTTATACTCTGTCAATTGGAAATGTATTTTCCTCTAACTTTTTTTGATATAACGGTTCATTTAATGATTCATATGGTTCGAGAAATAAATAATTGTGGACCTGTATATCTTCGTTGGATGTATCCTTTTGAAAGGTATATGAAAATATAAAAGTGGTATGTTAAAAATACATATCGACAAGAAGCCTCCATTATTGAAAAGTATATTTTTGAGTAAGTAGCAGAGTTTTTTACGGGCTACTTGGATGTGGTGCAACACATAGTTTTGACTCCATATCACCATGAAAGAATTAATAATGATGGAATGGGGATTCGTGGCTTGAAAGTAAAATAATTTTAAGCTGAACATATGAAGAAGTTAGAATCATACATCTTAAATAACATAGATGATGCTCAACCGTATATCACATTGAATATTAATGAGTTGAAATAATGTCATCCAAAGAAGATAGAAATGTGGATTTTGAATGAGCACAACAATACTTTTTTTATCATGGATTAAAAACACTTTGCATGGTAGATAAGATGTATCAGAGACATTAAAATGGATAGTGGGTGGTCCATGTTTAAATGTGATAACATGGTCCAGTTATGACATTAATGGCTATAAATTTCATACGAAAGCTCAGGACAACAGAAGTGCAGTTCAGAATAGTTGTGTATTGGTGTTTGCAGAAGCAATTCATTTTTTGAGTGCTAAGGACAAAAACCCAATTTCTGCATCAAGTGTGTATTATGGAGTGATTGAAGACATATGGGAGGTTGATTACTTTAAAACTAAAGTTCCTGTTTTTAACTGTAAATGGTTTATCGTTAACAATAGTGTAAGACATGATAAATTTGGAATGACACCTGTTAATCTGAATAGATTGGAAGACACAACTGATTCTTTTGTAATGGAAACACATGCCAAACAAATTTTCTCTGTATTAGATCAATCAGATATGTAGTAGGTTGTTGTTTTATAAGGGAAAAAACAATATGTGGGTGAGGATGATGTTGATGGAGATGCTGATTTATGTGAGATCCCTACTTCCATGGAAAGATTGACTGAGCATAATTATGAGCATGTTGAAGACATAGTTTGTCCCATAAAGAATGATCACGACGAAGGGATTTGGGAAAACAATCCATTTGTACAATCCTAAAATTACTGGTAACATATGTTTATTTCTAGTTTACATTTATTTTTTTCATGAAAGTTAGATATTATAAGTTTATTATTTATTAAAACATGTTTTAAAACAAAATAAGTATAAGTTTTTGTTTGTTTTATGTTTGTTTAATTTACTTTATCATGTTTACCATTACATGAAATATATATCTAGTATTTTTGTTCAGTGAAAATTACTTTACCTTGTTTACCAGGTTTAACATGTTTACCATGTTTACCATCTTTACCATCTTTACCATCTTTACCATTGTTTAACATGATTACCATATAACCAATGTTTACTATTACGTAACTTAGTACACTTTTCTATTTTCTGATTAAAGTAGTATTAAAATATTTGAATTTGTATATTTTTTAACTAACGTTAGTTTTTTTGATTTGAAGGATAATGACAGATCATTCAGTTGATCAACCACGTGATTCTGCAGATGATCATATTGGTCATACCTCTGGGGAGGAACATTCACATGCTCCTATTATGACAATGAGTTCAAAGGTTGGAAAACGTGGGTGTACAAGTTTACCAAAATTATCACATAATCGTACACAGGATCAGACAATAGTCATTGATTTTGATGATGATGATATTCCTAGAGGTCCAAATGCAAAATATTTTAAGATTTTTTTAGCAACTCAGGCTAAGAGAAAAGTAAGCATTCTGTATGATGACTAGAGAAGTGTGGATAAAGCGATAATCTCTCAGTTGTGGGAGACGATTTTGGTACGATCTTTTTCTATTGGTTGAATATTCATTAAATATTTCTAGTATATATAATATGTTTAACCTCTTCTTTATCAGATGACATTTGATATTCCTGACACTGGAGGAGTCAGGAAGAAATTCTTATGGTTGGCTTCTAGGAGATGGAGGGATTTCAAATCAACCCTCTCATCTGATTTCATTTATGGTCATAGGAGTCAGGACAATCCATGTTGTATATATCCTTTTATAGATGAAGACAAGTGGAGATAGTTTTTTGAATGTAGAAGAAAAGAGTCATTTTTTGTAAGGGTAGTATAAACTTTTATATGCTTTCTTATATAAATGATATTATTAATGTTTTGTTAATGATTTCCTATTCCTAATTTACTGAAAACAAGGAAAGCTCATCAGGAGATCCAATCAAAAAATGTATACCCTCATAGTTTATCTTAGGGAGGGTATGAATTTTTGGAAGACCAAATGATGGCGGAAAAATTTCAACAACTAAGAGATGAGTCTTCAAGCTCTGGAGAGGTGGCCCCTCCATCCCCTCCATCTGGACACGAAAAATGGAAGAGAGCTCAGAAGGGAAAAAAGGGAAATATCTTTCGAAAGAATCGAGAATTGTAGCTGAGAGGATTGTAAGATATCTATTTTATTTATTTAAGTTAACTATTTTCTTCATAAAATTTCTATCATTACAGAAATGTTCAATTAATTAATATAGGAATCTCCTGAGGAGCAGAGTTTACATGGGACATTTACAGCTACTGGGAGGGAAGATATTTTATCTGCAGCATTGGGATGGCCTGAACATCCCGGTCATGTAAGAGGATATCAAGCAGGTGTATCGGTAAGAAAAGTGTTGTCATGTTCTTCAACGTCAAACATTGAGGGGTTTTATAAAAAAATCCTTCGAAGCTGAAGTTCATAATATTAATGCGATTATGGAGGACAAGATTAGAGCATCGGTGCAGTCTATGTTTGTAAACAAGAAAAGACAATTTCCGACTGCATCTCTCACTCCTCCACCTCCCCCTGCAGACTCCATTATTTATCCTCCATCTCCGGAAGTAGCTCCCACTCCCCCACCTCAGCCTGCAGACCCCATTTTCTATCCTACTCCTCCGCCGCAGCTTCCTACTTATTGCGAGTTGTATGTTGATGATTCTCAACATCATATAGTAGCATATGGGTTGGTATATTATATAGGAGATACAGTTCATCATCAACAATTATAGGTAGAGAATCAAAGGGTCATTGTACTGGATATTATAGATTGATCAGCTCGGGTACCATTACCTACAGATGAGGTGGCGACAGATAGACATAGTATCAGCCATTTTTTAATTTGGCAATCCAGACTTCTTCGACTCATTACCATAGAGGTATGAATGTTATATAATTTTTTTTATTAAAGTTGTTTTATCATTTGAAAACTAATATATTTTGCAATTTATTTATATAAAAATACATCAAAGTTAAAGAAATATTGTATAGACAACCAAAAAGACAAATGGCTATGAAATCAGATACAGATTCTAGTAGTCATGACAGATTGTCAAGATATTCAAATTTATTAGCGGATCATTATGAGTTTCCAATGGAAAATCATGTTTGTTGATGTGAAATAAATGTGGGGATTATGAAAACTAATATCATTGGGCTTGTTACTAGAGATAAGTTGGTCATAAACATGGCGCAAATGTTTTCCATGTAAGTCTTAACACCTTTTCCCTGCATTATATTTATTAAAACTTTATACTTATGTATGTTTTGTATTAGGTATCATTATAAAATTTGTGAGAGGAATGAGCTGACAGGTTTATATGGATTCATGGACCCACAATTGATTTCCCCTGAAGCATGTGCATTGGATGAGGAACAAATAATGCTTTATATTGCTGAATGTCTTGAAAAGAATATAGTCACACAATGTTTGATGATGCCTTTTTGTGAGAGGTATGAAACACATCTCTCTCAAAGAGTTAATTATCTTTTAACATAAAAAACCACTAACGTTAAATTTCCTTTTATCAGTGATCATTGGATGTTAGGGGTTTTTTTCCCAAGAGACAAAGCACTTTATTGGATAATCTCTATCCATGATGATGTGCGGGAATGTGTTAAGAATATATTGGAAAAGTAAGTTTCAATTTCTCAATATTTTTAGATATTATAATGAATTTTAAATTTACCCCATTAGTATTATTTTCTAACAGGGCATGTGCCTACTTTCGAAGAAACACAATGAAAAGGAATGCAAAGATCAAATATGTAAATGTGAAGGTAAATTTCCATTTATAATTTGTACTTTTTGATTTATTACATAAAAATAATATAATGAATTTACACTCATTCAAACAAAATTATCATGAACAACAAGGCGTCATCGAATGTGGATATTATATGTTAAGATTTATGTATGAAATAATAACAACTGGGATAGTTGTAAATTTTGACCTGGTAAGATTTCCTCCTAAACTTTTCCATCATTTTTCAATTTGATTTATACATTATAGACGTTAACTACTATCCTTTTCATTTGTAGCATTTTGATGACCTTCAACCCTATACATCTAAAGAAATAAAACACTTACAAGTGGAGTGGTAAAATTATTTTACAGGTTTGATTAAATTTTAGTTGTTTGTAATGTAAAATGTAATTTTGAATATTGTCGTTGTAATTGTGTATTTGGTAGTCATTTAGGTTGGATTTAGTTTTTTTAATTTGACAATGTATGTTTTGAATGTTATATATGTGAATATTTAATTGTTTTCTACTTCTTGTTTTGGTCTACTTATGATGGTTTTTATGGTATGGATTCTGGTCTGGGGGGGAGGGGTTCTAGGGGTGTGAGGGGGGTATTCAGTGGGGTTGGGGGTGTCTAGGGGTCTGTGAGGGATGTCAGGTGGGGTGGGGGCCAGTCCAGGGGGGGTGGGAGGGCTGTCCAGGGGTGTGAGAGGGCTTTCCAGGGGGTGGGGGTATACATGAGGGTGGGGTGGGTGGTTGTAGAGGGTTGTTTGGGGCTGTCCAGGGGGTAGGGGGCATTCCAGGGGTGTGGTGGGGGCTCCAATGGGGTGGGGGAGGGCTGTCCAGGGTGTGGGGGTATACATGAGGGTGGGGGGGTTCTCCCGGGGTGTTTGGAGCTGTTCAGGGGTCGGGGGGGTAGTCCAGGGGTGTGGTGGGGGCTTTCATGTGGGGTCAGAGGGTGCTATTCAAGAGGGTGGGGGTTGTAGAGGGGTGTTTGGGGCTGTCCAGGGGGTCGGGGGGCAGTTCCGGGGTGTGGTGGGGGCTCTAATGGGGTGGGGCCTGTCAAGTGGGGTGAGATGGTGTTGTACAGGAGGTTGGGGTAGCCTAGGGGTGTGGTGGGGGCTCTAGTGGGGTGGGGGAGGGCTGTCAAGGGTGTGGATGGTATACATGAGGGTGTTGGGGGGGGGGGGGTTGTCCCAGGGTGTTTGGAGCTGGCTAGGGGGTCAGGGGCAGTCTATGGGTGTGGTGGGGGCTGTCAAGTGGGGTGAGGGGGTGCTGTTCTGGAGGGTGGGGGGTTGTCGAGGGGTGTTTAGGGATATCCAGGGGGTCTGGGGGCAGTCCATGGGTGTGGTGAGTGCTGTCAAGTGGGGTGAGGGGGTGAGGGGGTTCTGTTCAGGAGGGTGGGGGCATTCTAGGGGTGTGGTGGGGGCTCCAATGGGGTGTGGGAGGGCTGTCCAGGGGGTATAAATGAGGGTGGGGGCTATCAAGTGGTGTAAGTTTTATATGTTATCAATGTAAATGCTTAAATTTGATTTAGTTCATGTTTTTATCTCCTTCTGTTTTTGTGGTACGAATTATTGATTTGGTTTCTGGTTGATTCTGGGGGAGAACAGAGGACTGCAGTCGATTTTTTTTTAAAAAAATTTTCTTCCACATCAGTTATTTTATAATCGACGTGATAAAGAAATTTAGAAGGGTTTATCATGTTGGTTTTTTAAATAACCTATATGATAAAAGACATGGGAAATAATTTATCACATCGGTTAATCAATAACTGACGTGATGAACCCCCCCGGACTAGTTTATTACGTCGGTTATTATATAACAGATGTGATAAACCATCTCCCATAAGTTTATCACATCGGTTATTAATAACTGATGTGATAAACTTCCCCGCACGTGTTTATAACGTCGGTTATTGTATAACCAACATGATAAATCCCCCCCTCCTGGTATGTCACGGCGGTTATAAAATAACCAACGTTATAAAACTCGCCCCCCGGGTTTTTTCACATTGGTTATTAATTATCCGACATTATAAACACCGCGATGTTATGTTTGTTACGTCGGTTTTTAAATAACCAACATAAAAAACCTTATTTATAACATCTTCTGTATTAACATCGGCTAAAAAAAGGTAAAAAATGAAAAATAACCGACGTAATTAACATTTTCTGCACTACTATGAATACATGAATCACTAAGTTCCTACAAAAAAATCACTCTGTTATAAACAATCAAGAAAACATAATATTTCCACCTCTATAATATTAATTTTAAAAAAACTAACATACACGGTTGCGTTCATTAAGATATTTAGAGTTTGATATGACACACTAAATTTTAGTTGAATAGTTACATACCCTTACGAAAAGTATTATGAATAGTAATATTACCTTTCTGAATATTAATTCATATTATTATTTTCTTATATTAACGATATAAGATAATGAGATCCTGATTAATTTTTAAAGGTGATATAAAATGAAATATAGATTTGAAGTTGTTTTTTTGAATAAATTATGACATTATTTAAAAATTAAATTAATATAATTTTTAAAATTATTTTCATAAATTGGTTTTTATTTTGGGATTCTACATGTAAAAAAATGGATACGATGAATTTTTGGTTTTTTTCTAAAATACATGAATTTTTTATGAATAGTAAACTATTGTAATTTACTGTATAATTACATTATCAGCTAAATTCACTATTACTATAATAATGGATGATTTAAGCACACTTGGATTGAAATCAAATTCACATATTACTATTCATGGTCACAAGAATTAATACAATTTGTTGTCATTGAAAATATAATAAAATAATGAATAAAATAATGGGAAAACCCTCTTCTCCTCCCCTATAAAACCCCCATCACTCCCTCTTCGCTTCATCCCTATAATCCTTGAAGCTCTTCATTTTTCTTCCTAAATACCCTTCCCTAGTTACTCCTCAAATACAATAGCTCTTGGTCTAACTAGAGGAACAAAAACCCTTCCCATAAAGGGATTCTGAAGGAGGTGGATTCAATAGGTAAATTCACATTCTATTTCATTCAATTTCATTTCAAGTTCATTTATATTGTTATCCTCTCCTCACCTCCTCTATCAATATGACCATTTTAAATCCAGTATCACTTATATACTAAAATTATATCATGTGAATGGAATAACCATCATGATTATCCTTACTCTCTCTCTCTCTCTCTTATTTTATAAATTAAATCATCATCCGTGAGGTGCCAATTTACAACCTTCAAGGACGATGGAGTTTCATTCTTCAATTTTCTCTTCAATACTTGTAATGAAACCATTTTTATGGTTTAACCATTGAATAATATATTTAATATAACCTATATAATATTCATGAACTAGTATATGTACATAATATTAAATCATAAGACAAAACCAGTTCCTAATATTCAAAATACCGCTAAAATAATCTATTTGATTGTCATTAATATTTCATCTAATGATTCACCCTCATTATATATAACCAAATAATATAAATGAAAATTAACACCTATTTATTTTCATAAAAAATGTGTAAATTCAATTATGGATATTTACATCCATTCCATAGGAACTCCATCACTTAAAAACAAGTGAATTGATTATAAAAATCATGAAAATGAATACCCCAGAATGACGTAATTCAGTATTATAACATATCATTAATGAAATAAATGAACTAAAAAAATATATGATAAACTAATTAAATGTCTAATAGGTTTTTAATTATGTTATTAATGAGTATAATTTCATATTCCAAGATCATAAGGTCTAGAGAGGAACATTCAGACTTAAGGTAGGGGTTTTCCACTAAAACCTCTATTTTTATTCGAGTTACATTTATTGCCTACTTACCTCAATAAAATTCTTATGTATTATTGTTTACTCCTAAAAAATTATTTTTGAGTGTTCTATATATGTTTACCAATAATAATCATCATTTATTTTATGGGGAGATACACGTCTTAAAAGGAATATTCAAAATTCATTCAAAAATAAAATCCTGATTCGAGGGAATTTCTCAAATTTTTACATTTTTTCAAGTGAGCTCTATAACATATTTTTGGAAACCATTATAATTATAAAATATATAATTTTTTTATGAAAATACAATATTACTCTATTTCTGATTTTATACAACTATTTTTCCAAAATAACTGTTCTTTTCAAAGTAAATGATTATTTATCTCATGAATTAATCAATTATTTTATAAGATTATCTTCATCTATTTCAAAACTCATGTTAATTATTTTTTATTATTAGGATTAATATATTATTATATCATCAAAAATATTTAATTGAATGGTTAATGATTATTTTTATTGTGAATATTCTATCTTAAACCCATTCACCAATTTACACTGAATGGTTTTTGTTTATGATTAATGTTAGGGGAATGTTATTTACGTTTCATATGATAGTTTCCATATTAATGTATAGGTTTTTTTCTCTTTATCCCATTGGTATTAGGAATGCATTGGACTTATTATGTGTTGTATGGGGCACTCTATAGCCCATCTTTGCATCTGTAGGTCTCATGAGACAAACTATGATCATGGCATAAGGCCTTGACAAAATGGTTATTTATGGTCTTGGCATAAGTATTTGATGGTATGGTTATGATGTCCCACATTATGCATTCCCACATTATGAAATTAGTATTGACGATTCATGTGGTTATTTTTTGAGTAGAATACCCATGATTATTTTTTATTATGGAATTATTTATTCATCTATTATTCCTTCCAAAACTTGTTCATGTTTATTGTTAAAGGAATGTATTTTTTGTTATTATCCATTCCTAATGTCTATATTTATTATATCTTCTAATTTATTACATAACCTTACTGAGCATTTGAGATCACCCATTTATTATATTTCATTTTCTCAGGACATGAAGAAGTTTATTATGGATGAACTGAAGGGATAAACATATAGTGGTGGATGTTCCCAATAAAACCCATATGTTGTTTTTCATTTCAAGTTGTAATGTTGATCTTATATTAGTATCTGGTTTCTAAATCTACTTAATAACATAGTTCTTTTGGATTCAAATTCCTTGTTTATATTACAATGTAATAAATTAAGGCAGCAGATCTTCGAAAATAGGTTATTTTCCTTATAGTTGGTATCAATGAATGTATAGTAGAAAACATTGAAACTAGATTTAGAAAACATAGAATAGGGAAAAATCCCTAAGATAGTTTCTAAGGAAAAATATACAAAAACAACAGGTATTTTTGTAAGGAATAGATTGTGCGAATGTTTCTTGAAAATACATCAATGTATGGATACTACAAGTGGATGTGGTCTGGAACAGATGTACTGTGGAGTGACAACTCAGACAAGGAAATTGTTCTTATCCTGGGGTATCCTGGTACACGACAATGGGCTTTACAGTGCACCTATTTTGACACCACCACGTAATATTTTTATGTTAATTTATAATTTCTTTACAATAAATTATAAAGTATTTAAATGTAAATTTTTCCTCAATGAAACCATGTTTGGGATTACGAAATCAGCTACTTATAGAATTTCAATTTATGCTAAGTATTTTTCTATATTGAGATTATACATTAGGATTCAAAACCTAATCTAGTTTGTGTCATTATTTAGAAATGATGCCTAGTGTAAGGAATGGGAACCACATGAACACACGTATCCCATGTAGAGATTTCCCTCAGATGAAAGTTAATAATGTTGGATCTGGATATAAGACTAGTGATAAGAAAATTTTAACTATACTAGGAATAATAACTCAGGCTATGAATGGTAACCTTACCCATATAGGGCATCCTGATTGTAATGTATATAATTATTTGTTTATGGTTTTTAAATACTGTATGTAATTATTAAGAGACCAAGCCTTGCGATGTCGTCTGTTTCAAAGGCCAGGAGTTCCCAAAATAAATTTTTGAAATAAATTAAACTCTTAATTTCACAAATGTCGTTTTCTAGAAAATGTGAAATAACTATTAAACAGGTGACCGGATCAGAAAGTCTGAGGGAACCATTGCGTTTAGAGCAGCGACATTTCCTTAGGCGGTGCCTAACTGTTAATTGTTTGGGTCACCTACAGAAGTTAGTTTTTGTATGTTTAAAAGGAAATAATATAAAATAAATTATTTTATTATTTTAAATGTTTCCCTAAATGAAGAGACCTAATCATCCCCAATTAGTACCTACTCATGGAAACTCTATATGGTTATCTGCATAACGTTATGATTTGAAAATTTATGTTCGAACATTAGAGGAGAACCCATTGGCGGACGACGATAGTGCCATCGATCAACACATCTTGGATTCAACGAACCTCACCAATGAACTCATCGTAGAAATCATTCTTCAAAAAAATCAAGGTAGGGGTTATGATTCAATTTTTTCTTTCCATGTTCATTGATTTAACAATGAACATGGATCAACCAACGATAGGTTGATCTATGGATCATGCATTCTTTTGGGAGGGTGTTATTTTACATTTCTTCTGGGGGTATGATTCGGGAATTGATTTTATGATAATTGTTGGATTGACATTTGATTATCATGTTAAACCCATTAATATGAGAATATTGATGTCATGACGTGTTATAGAGGAGATGTGTTACTTACTTATTTATTGAATTTTTTTTTCTTTTTAACCACGTGTTCTTTGTTTTCATTGCAAGGTTATGGACAAAAGATTTCATTGTGGCCAATTCACAATGAAACAATCCAAAATATGAGATCGAGCATCGCGACAACCTAGTGCAGATATGATGATGAAGAATAAAGACGAATTTGCTCAGATCGAGGATGATTTTTTTTTCCAGTGTTCTTTGTGCGGGTGGATCAAAACGTGTTGTCTGGGCCAATAGGTTGTTTGAAGAGAATGGAAATATCTTTTCAGTGTTCTAAGAACATCAATCATGAAGTATTGTGATGATCAGATGGCCGAATCGAGGATCAGAGGAGAACCCGAGGTATGATAATGAAGAATGATGTGTTCTAGGAAATTCTTATTAATACAATGTGTTTCCTGAAGAACACACCATGTTGGATCGGCCTGGTGATATGTAGGGTTTTTATGCTGCACACGGTGAAGAACACAATTCTCTTTTGGGAAGACATGGTGTGTGTGACGTACACAATGGTGGCTAGAGTTTTGGGTCTCATAAAGCATAGATACAATGTATGACCATCGTCACACACCATGTAGGTCCTTATGCGAACATAGCATGTATCTCAGAAGATAAACAGACATGGGGTGGAGTACATGGCGTGTACTACACCACATGGACAGACACAACTGGATACATGGGATACCCCATGAACTGGTACATAGTCTAGGACACATGATTTGAACCTGTGTAAAGGCACATGGATCCTTCCATGGGTAGTGGAACATGGCGTGTCACGCTCTTACACGCTATGTATACCTTATTCTACATGACAATCCTTATAACATTGGAATTTGTAAATGATCAGTACCAAGGTCAGAGGACATGACATGTGATGCTTCTACATGATATGTACTTATCAGTACATAAATTTATCCTCTTGTCCATTGTTCAATGGACCAGTTTCATTGGGTTAGTTCCCCTTTTATCAATCTCCAGAAGGTCAGGTATTGTTTCCATTCACAAGAGTATGATATATTTAGCAGCACTTTATGAGATAGAGTTGGGTATCCTTCCAAGAGACACGAAGAGAGATCCTCTTCCCATTCTTAACCATAGGTAGTGTTATGTATTCATGCTACCAATCCAAATGGATGTCAATCCTCTACTTAGCAGGAGAATCAAGATGAGTTACAATATCCATCAATGCCTTGGCAGTGATCCTTATATGTGTATCATGATCTTTCCCCACTCTGGAGTGTGTTCTCCTGGAATGAGTGTATCTGTTCTCTGTTCAGATCTATCGGCGAATCTATCTATCTCATAGATTTACCAAAAAATAGTACTTCATTGATGGACTTCATCATATAAATATGTCTCATGGAGTTAGTTCTCCATGATGAGTTCATTGTGGAATCTTCAAACTGAATCCCTAGCGTGGGTATGCGGTCGTTGTAAACTACGGTCTAAGTTTCATGTATGTCTGGATGTGTATCTATTTATATATGTTTGGTATACATATACCATGTAGAAGATGACTGTACCTTTAATTTGTTTATTTCATTGGGGTTTTTGGGGTCCCTTATTTAGTATGGTTATACTCAACCCTACACAGGCTTTTCCCAAACGTGTTATTTCATATGCAGAAGAGCAGCCTTTGGATGGAGGCTAGGGAAAACTAGGACCGAACCGAGATTTCTGAGATCCTTACAGGACGAGGTGTTCTTATGGGTACTTGTGGATGTCCCAGTAACTCCTTTTTTTATAGGTTGGACTTTTAAGTTGTATACTCTTTTTATTTTGGTGGGATTGTATTATGGCCCATCTTACATTACACACATTACATTCTCTGTACTTTGTTGGTTAGGTTTAGTTTTGTGAATGCGTTTTGTTCCTTAGTGGTTTTTAATTTTTAGCATTTGTGGACTTGGAGATGTGTGCATTTGTACAAGTACATAGGAAATTCCTCCCATGTTAGTGATATGCCTACTCAGTTCTAGTCACCATCCCCTGGCCTATTAGAGGCTAGCATGGGGAGTCACAACACATACCTAACTAGGATAGGTCGTGAAAAAGTGGTATCAGAGGTGGTCAGTTCTACCTTAGGACCAAGTGTCTATGATATTGGGTTATGACAATAGTGTTCTATGTTTTTATCTTGATGTTCATAACATGGACTCCAATGTTGGTGTGGGAGGCCAACGTATCCATACAACAAGACTCTGATAACCTGTCTTTTGACTTGGTACATGAAAAAAATAGTTGTGGGGAAATAAAATAATGGTACATGCATCATATATGAATGGATGGTTTTTTCCATGTCCGTTTTTTCAACACTCTGGATATACTCATGGACCATAGTACATTTTTTTCCTTATAGGATGCCTCCACAATGCATACCCTCTAGGATTCATAATCTAGATCACGAGGATGACCCCCTCAATGACAAGACATCTATATAGGGACCAATTCCCCATGAATTACCTCAATTGGTGAACCTGTGAAACCACCACCAATGGAGTAGAATGTGGTACCAATAATACCGACAGATAAGGAACACATGCTGAGAGTCCTCCATGAGTTTCAGATACAGAGACCCCTTAGGATCCAAGGTGAGACAAAACCTGAAGCGGCTAAGGAATGGCATGAGGCAGTGACCAGAGTTTTCCGCCTAGTGAGGACACCAACAGACCAGATGGTGATCCTATGAGCGAGCCTTCTTTAGGGTTCAGTGTGATGATGGTGGAGTTTTAACATGCAGACTCACGACAAGGATACTCTTTCATGGAAGGAGTTCAAGTGACTCATTAAGGAGGAGTTCTCTCTATCTAAAGTAAGAGCAGTGCATATCCATGTTCTTCTTTAGCTCTAGTTGGGTAGTTTGACAATGTATGACTAGTCATCGATGTTCACCAACCTCTCCAAGTACTTGTTGGATATGTTTAGGGATCACTAATTCATATCATGGACTTTCGAGCGTGGTCTATGGGGGACATTTGAGTTAGTGTTGTGCATTTATGGGATTTGACTTTTGTTGGAGTTCCCAAGCGGGCCTTGGTGATCGATAGCTTCTTAGCGGAGAAGATATCACCAGTGGCAGTCAGTAAGAGGTAGACAAGTGAAAAGACCTCAGAAGTAGGGATTCAGCATCAGAAGTAGGGTTTGGGATGTGGGAGACATCATAGGAGGACCCAGGATAGGGGATCGATAGTCTGGGGCTCTCAGCATGGATCCAGTCAGCCTAGGTAGAGGTGATTCTACTCATATGACAGTAGAGTACATCACACTAGAGATTGTCCAACCCATTGAGATACTGATAGGGAGGTGGTAGAGTGACCACCAAGGAAGAGGCAGAGAGTATAGAAGGTAGATCAGATAGGAAGTGAACATGGAATAAGATCAGGGAGAGTTGCATGTGGTGGTAGAAGATTTGATCTACTTCCACAACCACCCTAGGAGGTCCTCACTAGGATAAGGGGGATGGGGGAAAAAGGCGGGTACAGATGCATGTGGTAAAGGCGTAAAACCCAGGTACACCTGGAATGATTCAAGGTACGATCTTTGTCTTTTTTACATTATCTTTCATAGATATAGACAGAGGTTCCAATCATTCCTTCCTCTCCACATGTCTTCTGAGAAACCTTGAGATTTAGGTAGAGATATTGATTGAACCCTTACTCTTGGAGACACCTATGAGATGAGAGTCAATGATCATACATCTTTTAGACATTTTTAAATTTCCATTGGAGGTGATAGGTTTAGTTGGAACATATTGGCTGCAGCATCGAGGGCTTATGACGCCATTCTTGATATGGATTGACTATTTTCGGTCCACGCCAAAATTGACTTCTTTATGTAAAGACTGTGGTGTTTATACAGTGATGGGATAAGGTTTTCCTTTGTTGGTGAAAATAAAACCCAGGCAGCACAGAATGGGCTCATGCATAAAAGGGTTCAGCCGATCCCTCATGAGTAGGCTATCCTTACCCTCAGATCAGCATATGTCATGAGATATATGTTCCCAGTAGTAGTGGTGGAGTATGAGGATGTCTTCATAGAAGATGTTCCATTATCACCCCCTCCCCCACTGGGAGATTTACTTCTACATTGAGTTACACCCTGGGACGACACCGATATTCTCACCAGCTTATTGTATGTATCCCACAAAGCTTCACGATATGAGGGTGGAGTTGGAGGATTTTCATAATATGGTCTTCGTAAGACCTAGTGTTTCACATTGGGTGGCCTTAGTGTTGTTTTTCAAGAAAGAAGATAGGAAATTGAGGCTGTGTGTGGATTACCAGTGCCTGAACTGGGTGACAGTGAAGAACATGTATCCATTGTCAATGATCGACGACCTATTCGATCAGATGAGTGGGTCATGATGGTTCTCGAAGGTTGAACTCAAGTTGGTTTATCATTATCTTCGCGTACTGGATGAGAACGTTCCAAAGAAGACATTAAGATACTTTTACGGTTGCTATGAGTTCTTGATGATGACTTTCAGCATGAAGAATAACCCTACAGTGTTTGTGGGACTTATGAACTAGATCTTCTAGCCATACATAGATCGGTTCATAGTGGTCTTCATCAATGACATCCTGGCATAATCGATGTTATAGGAGGACCACGAGAAACACCTGCATATGGTTCTAGACATACTCCGAGAGAACCAACATTATGGGAATCTCTCGAAGTGCCCGTTCATGATATAGGATGTACACTTTCTGATACATGTTATCTCAGCAGAAGGAGTAGCAGTGGACCCAACCAATGTTGAGGTGGTTTTATCATGGGAGACAACCCAGAGCATGATAAAGGTTTATAGATTCCTTCAGCTGGAAGGATAAAACTTGAGATTTATACATGATTTCCCTTGGATATCAGTATCGATTAATGCCTTGACCCAGAAGGGGAATCCTTTTGTATGGATGGAGAAGTGTCAACAGGATTTCCAGTAGTTGAGGAAGAGTTTAATGAGTGCAACAATCATTAGATTTCCAGAGGAGGGAGTCAGGTACATTGTTTTCTATGAAGCATCTAGGACAAGCTTCGCTATGTGATGATTCAGAGACAAGCATTGATTTCTTATGGTTCACTCCAACTAAGGTGGTAGGATAAGAATTACGTGACCCATGATCTATAGTTGAGAGTGGTATTCTTCTCATTGAAGATGTGGCGACACTAACAGATGGTTGAACTGTTTATCATATACTCTGACCACAAGACCCTCAAGTACATCTTCTCGTAGAAGGATATAAATTTGAGATAGCGTAGATGTCTAGAGTTCCTCCAAGATTACAAATTCAAGATCATCTATACTCCTGTTAAGGGGAACATTGTTAAAAATGCACTCAGTAGGTGATCGAGTTCGAAGCTACTGAGTGAGGTGACAAAGTAGTTGGCCTTGATTTAGTTATCCATTATGGATGGAGAAGATGTGGCTTATCTCCATTCCATGTATATCACCCCTCCACTATTACAACGATTCTGAGAGGCACAACTGGGGGATATCAACTATGAGACATTACTGGCTCATTTATCCACAAAACATGATTATGATGTATATTCTCAAGGTGTGGATCTTGTAGACTTTTTCAAAGGATGAATAGTTGTGCCAGTGGAATTGCAGTATGAGGTTCTATGGATGTTTCATACATCCCCCTTGGTTGTACATCCTATAGTGGTGAAAATTTACTAGGACCTTCTACGTTAGTTATGGTGGACATGTATAAAGAAGGCAATAGTAGAGTTTGTTTCTCGATGCCTTATGTTCTGGAAGCTAGTGGCTAAGAACTAGGTTCCAATAGGGTATGTTCACCCTTAGATGTGCCAGTGTGTAAGTGGGATGGAATATCTATGGAATTAATGCTAGGATTACCATGGACATCCACGGTACATGATTCCATATGGGTGATCGTAAAACAACTCACCAAGTCTGCCCTGTTCATAGCTATCAGGGATCATAGTTCCATAGAGAGCTTGGGAAAACTCTAAATGTAGGAGATAGTTCAGATTCACATTGTCCCTTTGAATATAGTCTCATTTCGAGACACGTGATTCACATCCTAGTGGTGTAAGGGATTTTATGAGTCTTTTGGGTCTCAGCTATGCTGGAGCATAGTGTTCCATGTCCATACTAATGGTCAGACGGAGAGGACCATTCAAGTTCTAGTTGATATATTGCAGACATGTATCTTGGAATTTGGTTATATTTGGTAAGACCACCTACCACTAGTGGAGTTTTCATACAATAAAAGCCAACAATCCACCATTGCCATCCCACAATTTTAGGCCTTATATGGGCGAACCTACTTGTCACTGATTTGCTGGACTAACCCTAGAGAGTCATGACTCATGGGTCCAGAGTTGGTGTGAGCCACCACTGAGAAGGTAAAGATCATCCAAGAGAAAATAAAGACTTCAAAAAGATGGAATAAGTCCTATGACAACAGATGATAAAGATCTTTGGAGTTCGAGGAGGTAGACCATGTCTTCCTTTGAATCTCAAATCAATAAGGGTTGAAGAGATTTGGCTAGAGAGGAAATTTATCTTTGAGGTTCATCGACCCTTTTCAGATACTGCACGGAGTTTGTGAGGTGTAATACTACATAGCTCTACCTCCGTAATTGTACCGGCCGCACGATGTCTTCCATGTGTCACAACTGAGGAGGTACATGCATGACCCATCACACGTCATCGAATGGGACAAGCTGGAAATCGAGGATAGAGAATCCTTCACAGAGTATCTATTAGTGATCGATGATCAACATGAGAGGATCCTTTGTGGGTAAGTGATTCCCCTACTTCGTGTTCGGTGGTAGCTTAGGAATTTTCAAGAGATCACATTGGAGAGGGAGTCTCAGATTCGTGCGTAATACCAACATCTGTTTGACTAGCCTTTTGTTTTGGATTTATGGGGATGCAAATCCATAAGGTGAGAAGAATATAATGTCTTATATTTTCCGGATATTATTTTTACATATTATATGTAATTATTTAGATACCATGCTTTGCGATGACATCTAATTCCGAGGCTTGGAGTTCCCTAGATAAATGATTGAAATAAATTAAACTCTAAATATCAAATGTGAGAAACGTTCCTGAAATAGTGAAATAACACTTAAATGGGTGCCCAAGTCAGATATATGAGGGCAGCATTTAATTTACATCAGTGACTTTTCCTTAGGCGGGTCCTGACAACGACTAGCATGGGTCAGCTGTAGGACTCAGTTATTTTGATGTTTAAAAGGAAATAAAATAAAATAAAATAAAATATTTTATTAATTTTAATTATTTATTTAAACATAATGAACTAATCCATCCCTATTAAAACAAAATTATGTAAAGTTTGCATGGTTAATTGAATAACCCTTTGAATTGAGGATTTCCATTAGAGCTTTGTAGGAGAACCCGTTGTTAGACGATGACGGTGCAATCGATTGAAAAATCTCAGATTCGACGAACCTCACCAATGAACGCAACACAACGATAGTTCTTCAACCGAATCGATATAGTGGTTCTATTTAGATTTTTTCTTTCCCTATTCTTTGATTTAATGGAAAATTCAGATCAACCCATGGATAGGTTGATTCGTAGATCCTGTGTTCTTAATGGAGGGTTTTATTTTCTATTTCGTTTGAGATTTTGATTCGGGAATTTATTTTATGATAACTCTCAGATTATCTGTTGAATCTCCTGTTAAAATTATTAATGGGAGAAAATCTATGTCATGAAAAATGATGGTGGATGTGTGTTCCTCCATTGTTTATTGATTTCTTACTCGTTTTTAACCCTACATTCTTCACGTTCATCACGTAGTTATGAATAATGGATCACTGTATGTCTATTTTCCAATGAAATTATCCAAAATCTGAGATCGAGCTTACTGACATCCTTGTGGAGGTGTGACAGTCACAGTAGGAAATAAATCAGATCTTATCGACCATGATCATTCTTCATGAATTCATCATGCGGGTGGATCGAAACTTGTTTTCTGGGCCGATCGGAGGGCCAAAAACAAGGGAAACAGCATTTTGGTGTCAGGATAACCACAAAAAAGGAGTATCACAACAAATGGTTTGATGAATCGATAATGGGAGGAGCAACTGAGGTACAATGACAAAAAACGACGCATTATGGAAAATTACAATCAGCATGATGTGTATCCTGAAGAACATGTTTTGTAAAGTCATCTTGGTGGCACCTGGGGTTTTTGCGCTGCACATAGTGAAGAACATGATGTTCCCCTAGGAAAACATGGCATGTGGGCCCCATCCTATAGTGTATGGATTTTCGAGTGATAGGAAACATAGACGTGGTGTGTGACCATCATCACATGAAATGTGGGTCCTTATGCAGACTCTCCATGTATCTCGAAAGATACATAGACATAGGGTGGAGTAGATTACATGTACTCCACCAAATGAGAAGACATGAATAGATATGTGGGTTACCCTATGTACCTGTAAATGGTCTGGGACACATGGGTTGATGATGTGTACAAGAACATGGTCAACGTACACATGGATTTCCCTGCGTACCAGAACACAGCATGTTGCACTCCTACATGTTGTGTATACCTTCTTCTACAAGACAAGCCTTAGGACATATACCATTGTACATGGGAAGTACTCAGGGATAGAGGACAAGGCGTGTGACCCTTAAAAACTTTGTGTACATCCCAGTAAATGGATTGATCCTCTTGTATGCAGTTCCTTGGATAGGTTTCATTGGGTTAGTGCCCCTTTAATCGTTCCCCTGAAGGTCATGTATTATTTCCATCAACAGGAGTATAATCCCATTAGTATGAATTTATAAGATAGAGCCAGGTACCCCTCAAAGAGTCCTGGAGAGATATCCTTATCCATTCTTGAAGGTAGTTATAGTAAGGTATCGACATGACCAATACTACATGACGCAGATTATCTAATTAACAAATGAATCAAAATGAGTTGTGGTATCCATCAAGGTCCTTCCAGGGATCCTCATCTATGTATCATGATCTTTCCCAACTCAGGAGTGTGTTCTCCAAGAATGAGTGTATATGTTCTCTCTTCATATCTATCAGTGAATCTATCTTTCTCATGGATTTTACTAATGAATAGTTTATCTCAAATAGAAGTCATCAGAGCTATCAGACTCATGGAGTGAGTTATCCTATATGAGTGCTTTCTGGAATCATTAAACTGAATCCAAAATGTGGGTATGAAGTCATTATGGGCTATGGGTCTTCATTTTGAGTATATCTGGATGTGTTTCTCTTACTATAAGTTTGGTAGACATATAATTTCCATATGTGGACTCTATCATTACATTGAATATTTATTTGTGTCTTTTGCGGTCCCCTACTGAATATTTTTATACTGAACCCCACACAGGCTTTTCCCACATGTGTTGTGTCTTGTACAGGCAAGCATCCTTTTGATGGTGTCTATGGAGGGCTAGGGTCTGACCGATCTTTCTGAATTCCATGAAGGATGTGGTGTTCCTATGGTTACCAATTGTGATCCATGTACCTCCTTTTTCATAGAGGTTATACTTTGTAGTTGCATAATATTTTTCTTTTGGTGGGCTTTTATTCTGACCTAGTTTAATTTCTGCACACTACTTCTATTGTACTCTGTTGGTTAGGTTTAGTTGTATGCATGCATGTTATTCCTTAGTGTTTTTTACTTTTTAAAATTTGTGGGCTGGGATATGTGTGCGTGCATATAGGTACATAGGAAAATCCTCCCATGTTAGTGATATTCTTACATAGTTCTAGTAACTAGCCAATGGCTTATTGGTGGCAATATTGGGGAGTTGTGGCATGGGCCCCACTGGGACGGGTCGTGACATAGATCCACAATGTGTAGGAGCTATGTTGGATCACATTATGTGACAAAAACCTCTATTATTCAATGTCAATAAAAACCCATTTTTAGATGACTAGGGGATTAGTTCTCTATAGAATATATTCATCATGTTGGTATGTATTGAAATATAGTAGGTTTTCATGGATGTTTCTCATCTTTTAGTTGATACAGATTATTGGTGGTTGTTAATCCAAAACACAAAAAGAGGGAAGAAATATAAGATATGGAATAGTGGGATTTTATGGGAATATTCATATAAAATTATTTTCCCCAGGAAAAATGAGTTGATATGTGGAGGAAATTAATGAATCTGAGGTAAAAGGAGGATAAAAATGTAGAATTGTCTGAAGCTAACTTCACAAGGTTAGCAAGATATGATTCGAATGACATACGTAATCTAAGGATAAATATTGATCGATTCTTTAATGGTTTAATATCATTCATCCAAAGGGCACTAGTTTCCCAATGTTTCTCATCATATAAAGAGATAGTCTCATGTTTTATCTAAATGAAAAATTAATTTTCTATATCTTATGACATTAATGGAAAATAAGAGAAGAAGAGGGTTTCCAAAAAGTCCAGAAATGGAAATGAGGAAATGGAAGAGAAGGTAAGAGTTGATGTTCCATCCTGCAGTAATTGTGGGAAGAAACACCATGTCACATTCCTAAAGGGAATGGGATTATTCTAAAAGTGTTTAGAAAAAGGCCACATATCTTAGTATTGTAAGGGGAATAATGAAGCTAAAAATATTAAATGGTAAAATTGTAAGATGACGAGACATTATTCACATGAATGTGCTAATCATCATGGAATCATTCACCAAAGAAATCCATGGGAGCAAGGCCAATCTTATGTGGTAATAATTGCGGAGGTTGAAGTTCTTCACGATGTGGGGGCAGGTAATTTAATTATTTCCATGAATATAGTCAATTATTTATTTGATTCTAGATCATCACATTCATTCATATCTTCATAGTTTTCCCTTAAAATTAGATACATTCAATTTGATTTTACAAGGGTGTTGTTATTCAAAACTCTCAAGGGATGTATCACTGTAAAAAAGTTGCATCAGGAAGTCCCCATTATGGAATATATGCATTCATTATCTGCTGATTTTATGGTCATACCTATGAATGAATTAGATATAATCCTCACTATGGATTGGATTTCGAACCATGATGTGAAAATTTATTGTAATAAAAAGGAGGTTACAATTTTTGAGGATGATGTGGAGTCCATTATCATTACGGAAAAACTACACCATCTGATTCCCATCTAGATCCACCCCTGGTAGATCTACAAACTTAAATTATTAGGGAGGAAGGGAATGTAATAACTACGGGTGAGGAAAATAATGTCAAAATAGTTGATGTATATATTGTGCAATAATATGTTGAAGTCCTTCTAGAGGATTTACCTTGGCATCCTCCATAGTGGGAAACTAAGTTTTCCATAGACTTAATTCAAAATTGAAGGCGCGTATCAAAGACCCCTTCTAGAATGGCCACTATGTAATTAGTGGAACTAAAAAAACTAGAGGAATTGAATGAAAATGGAATTATTTTCCATAGTGTTTCTCTATGGGTAGACCATGTTATTTTCGTTAAGAAGAAAAATAGATCTATGAGGTTGTGCATTTTTTATAGGGAGATCAATGATATAACAATAAAGTTCAAGTATCACTTACCTCGCATTGATGATTTATTTGATCAAAATATTGGAGCTCAATATTTTGAAAATATTTACCTTCAATATGGATATTATCAGTTTCTTGTGATGAAGGAAAACATTCCAAAAATAGCATTTTAAACTAGGTGTGGGAATTTTTGAGTTTACAGTAATGCCTTTTTAAAGACCAAGACACCCTCTATTTTTATAGATCTAATGTATAGTGGTTTCAAGGAATATCATGATGAATTTATGGTGGTATTTATTTTTGATATCTTTCTATAATCACAAATCTATAAAGATCACTGATATCAATTTTGAACTATTCTAATGACTCTTTGATGTTATGAATTATATGGGAATCATAGAAAGTGTGAATTTTAACATCAATCAGTTTCCTTTGATGGACGCATTGTCTCTATGAATGGAATATCTGTTTATTCGAAAATGAGAAGGTAGTTCATGAATGTCCTAATCCAATGAACCTAAATGAGGTTCGCGGTTTTATTTGTTTAGTAGGTTATTATCGACGTTCTGTTCAAAACATTTCCCATTTAGCCAACCCAACGTCCAAGATTAACCGTAAAGGGGATAACATCGTATGGAAAAAAGAATGTGAGAAATGTTTTGAAGAATTCATGTGAAGATTAGTGAATGCTCTAATCCTAACTCTACTATCTGGGAATGATGGGTTTGTGATCTATAGTGATGAATCAAAGAAAGGACATGGTTATGTCTATATACAGAATGATAGAGTTTTTCCTAAAAATCATGGATGTTAAATATTCATGTACAAAACTATCTTACTCATGGAATTGAGTTAGATGTTGTGATTATTACACTAAAAATATGGAGAGAGTATCTCTATGGTGAAATATGTGAGATATATTTGGATCAGAAGAGTCTGAATTATATTTTCTCATAGAATGAACTCAATATGAGGAAATGGAGATTTCTCGAAGTAATCAAGTATTATTATTGTTTCATACTCTACCACCTAGGACATGGAAATAAGGTAGTTGATGCATTGATAAGAAAATATCATGGAGTTTTAAACAAAATGAGGATTGAAAGAGATCACATGTTCATGGATCTAATAAGGACGGACATGCTAATTATCAAAGAAGGTGAAACATCATTACTTTTTCAATTTTTTTCCCTTCCATATATATTATAAAGGATTAAAATATCTTATCATGACGATGAAAACCTTTAAAATAATGTTAATGTTGTGAAATATCAGATGTTGGCTGACTTTGTATGTGAAGATGGAATTCTGAAATTTTGGAATAGGCTATGTGTTCCCTATATACCCAATATAAAAATGGAGTTATTTGATGACTCTAATAGCTCAAATTTCTATATACAACCTGGTGGCACTAATATGTATAGATATTTCAAGGAACACTACTAGAGGGACAACATGAAGTGGGAAATTTTTGATTATGTATCAGATGTTTAGTCTCTCAACAAGTGAAGGCAAAAAAAATATCCAAGAGGAGTCATGAAACCTCTATCTATTCCTATATGGAAAAGGGATAAAATAACCATGGATTTTGTCACCGGATTACCCAAAACTCCAAGAAATAATGATCCAATATGGGTAATTATGGACCGACTTATAAAATCTACACATTTTCTCACTTTATGGGAGGATTTTCCACTATAGTATCTTGCAAAACTCTATATAAATGAAGTTATAAGACTCCATGTCGCACCTATTTCAATAGTTACTAATTGTGATCAATGATTTACATCAAATTTCTAGAAAAATATTAAAAAATAATTGGATACCGAGCTTCTTTTGAGTACTTCTTACCACCCACAAATAGACAAGCAATCAGAAAGGATGATCCAAACATTATAGGACATGTTGAGATCATGTTAACTTGACTGTAATGGTATGTGGGATCAATATTTACCTCTATTGGAGTTTTCCTACAATAATATTTTCCATTCAAGAATTCAAATAACACCATATGAAGCATTGTATGGAAAGAAATTTCGTATGCCAACTTGTGGGGATGATGATTGAGAAAGGAATTTTTTGGGACCAATGCTTGTGAGGAAACTTCCGAAAAGATAAAGATTATTCAAGGCCATATCAACGAATCTCAAAATAGTCAAAAAATAGATGTTGATAATCAAAGGAATGTTTTGATGTTTCAAGTGGGAGATCATGTTTTCTTAAAAGTATCTCCATGGAAGGGTGTTATAAGAATTGAGATGAAATGGAAACTGAGCCCTAGGTATATAGGATCATTTTAAATTAAGGATAAAATTAGAGCTACTATATATAGTTTGGATATTACACCTAGACATTATAAAGTAAAAAATGTATTCCATGTCCCATTGATGAGAAATTACATGCTATACCCAATGCATGTCCTCATTTCTGACGGTATAGAATTAGAACCTGACATATCTTACTGTGAATAGCCTATCAAGATTCTAGAAACTCATGAACACGTGTTGAAGAAACAGACAACTCGACTGGTGAAGATACTTTTGAAAAATCATAAAATCTAAGAGGTATCAGGGGATCCTGAGGAACTTATGATGAAGAACTACCCAAATTTTTTGTGAGGTAACATTCTGGAAATTTTGGGGAAGGAATTTTTGTAAGGAGGGGATAATGTTACACACCATGTTTTTGAAAATAAATTTAATACAGAATTCATGAAACACTATGTCTATAGAAAACACCACTTTGTTATAACCAAACTAGTAAACTCATTTTTTCCACCTATGTGATTTTAATTTTGAATAACTAACTTATAGAGTTGCATTCAGTAAGATATTTAGAGTCTGATAAGACAAACATAATTTTTGGTGATTATTAACATACCCATATAAATAGTAATATGAATAGTAATATAACCCTTATGAATATTAAATCATATTACTATTTTATTTTTTGATGGATATAAGATAATGCGATCTTGATTAATTTTTTACGGTGATATAAAACCTAATATATACTTAAAATTGTCATTTTTCGAATAAATTATGATTTTATTTAAAAATTAAATTTATAATAGTTGACGAATAATTTTCAATATATGGTGTTCATTTTTGAATTCTACATGATGAAAAATGGTACGGGTGATTTTTTAGGATATTTCTGAAATACTCGAATTTTGGATGAATAGTGAAATATTGAAATTTACCATATATATAGATTATTAGTTAAATTCACTATACCTAGAATCATGGATTATGTATGCACACTTGATTCAAACTCACAATCACATATTACTATTTTTGGTAAAAACAATCAATACTATTGGTTGTCTTTGAAAAAATAGTAAAATAATGGGAAAACCCTTCTCTCATCCCCTCTACCCCCTCACTCCCTATTCTCTTCACTCCTCTAAGACTTGATGATCCTGAAATTTAATCCCAAATAAACTTATTTAGTAAATCCCTACCTCTAAGAGCTTTCGGACTTTCCTAAATACCAAAAACCCTTCCCTTAAAGTGATTCTAAAGGAGGTGGATTCAAAAGGTAAATTCACATTCTATTTCATTCAATTTCCTTTCAAGTTCCTTTCTACTATTATCCTCTCCTCACCTCATCTTTCAAAATGACCATGATAACTAATGTATCATTTATATACTAGAATTATATCTTGTTAATTTAATAACAATCATTATTATCATTACTCTCTCTCTCTCTCTTTTATTTTATAAATAAAATCATCGTCTGTGAGGTGCCAATTTATAACCTTCATGGATGAAGAACTTTCGTTCATTAGTTTCCAATTAAATAATGGTCATGAAAATATTTTATGGTTTATACATGCTAAAATATATGTATTATAACTTACTTAATTTTAAATAACTATTATATGTACATAATATTAAATCATATGGCCAAACAAGTTCCTAATAATCAAAATAGCACTAAAATAATCTATGTGATTGTCATTAATATTTAATCTAATGTTTTATAGTCATTCCATGTAATAAAATGAAATTAATTACCATAAAAATATATTTTTGTTCATAAATAATGTGTAAATTCAATTCTAGAGATTAAAATCCATTCCAAGTGAACACCATTACTTGGAAACAACTGAATCAATTATGAAAATCAAGAAAAAAACACTCTGGAATGAAAGAAATCAATATTATAACATATCAATAATGACATAAATGACATAAAAAAATGATGAGAAAATAAATAAATTTCTAATAGGTTATAAATTAAGTTATTAATTAGTCTAATTTCATATTCAGGACTATATGGTCAAGAGAGGAACATTCATACTTAATGAAAGGGTTTTCCACCCGAACATCTATTTTCATTCAGGTTACTTTAATTGCCTACTTACGTCAATGAAATTATTATGTATTAATATTTAATCCAAATTAACTTTTTCTAAGAGTTCTATATATGTTTACCATCAAAAATATTTATTTATTTTATGGGGATATATACATCTTCAATGGATGTTTCAATATTATATCTAATATAAAAGTCTGATTCAAGGGAATTTTACAAATTCTTACATATATTCAAGTGAACTCCATAATCTTTTTTTAAAACAATTAACATTATAAATTCTATTATTTATTATTAAATTACTATCTTACTTCATTTATGATTTTATACAGTGATTTTTCCAGAAGAACTCTTCTTTTCAAAATAAAATAGTTTTTATCTCAATAATTACTCGATCATTTTATATGAGTGTCTTCATAAATTTAAAAAATAGTGTAGATTATTATGTACTATTGGAATTAATATTTTATTATATAATATAACTTAATTTATTTAATTGTTTATGATTATTTTTATTATTGATATGCTATCTTAAAACTATTCACCGTGTTACTCCAAATGGTAAGTGTTTATGCTTAATGTTCAGTTAATGTTATTTACGTTTCATATGTTAGTTTCAATATTTATGTATATGTTGTTTATGTTTATCCACATTCATGTTAGGAATTCATTAGACATAATAAGTGTATATTTAGTCCTTCTCTATCCCTTTGGTGCATTTTTAGGTCTTTTGAGAAAAAATACAGTTTTGGCACAAGGCCATTACAAAATGGTTATTTATATTCTTAGCATGAGGCCTTGATGGTATGGTTATGATGTCCTACATTATGAATTCACACATTATGAAAATATTATTGATGATTCAGGTTGTTATTCTATGAGTTGAATACCCATGATTATGTTTTATTATGGAATTATTTTTTTAGCTCTTATTTCTACCATAATGTGTTCATGTTTATTGTTAAAGGAATATGTTTTTAATTATTAACCATGAATAAAGTTTAAGTTTATGTTATCTTGCACTTAATTAATTACACTTACTGAGAATTTGAGATCACCCCATTATTATGTTTCATTTTATCTAGACATAAAGAAGTTTATTATGGATGACCTGTAGGGATAAACTTATAGTTGTGTATGTTCCCAATAAAACATATATGTTGTTTATCATTTCAAGTTGTAATTTTGAACTAATGTAAGTATCTTGTTTCAATTATAATAAAATAATTGGTCCTTTGGGATTCATATTCCTTGTTTATATTCCAATATAATAAAATAAGGCACTAACCCTAGGAAACTGGGGTACGATCCTTACAAATTGTGATGATCATTTTTATGCCGGTGTGTGTCTTTTTCACAGGCACTAGGAATTCCATATTTTATAAAATTCAGTGAGACTTTTTATAAAACATATTTTTAATTTCTTGGTTTTAATTTATATCAATCTTTTTTTATATGGATTTTAAAAATTATTGATTCAGTTAAAAGAGGTTTAGTCTAATAAAATAGTTTCAAAGTGATTAATTCATTTAATAAAAATAAAGTCTAAGTTTTAAAAAACAGATTAGACATGATATTTATACTTCATGTTCCCACCCACCAATTTTTTTTAAAATATGTATTTTCTAAACTAGAATGAATCATTATTCCTTTTTAAATATTATATTTGGGGAATGGGGATGACACTAACTGAGACTTTACGATTGTTTATATTATCATTTCAAGTTATTGTTCAACTGTTGATTGCTCATGGATCATGCTTGTTTTGAGGTTTGATGGTGACTCATAGAGTCATATGGAGGTATGTGGGTTATTATGTTTTATTTTGTATACCTTATTGAATCATCCATCGTTATTTTCTTTCCATTTCATTTTGTGCAGTGTTTATGCATGTGGTGTTATGGATGTTGAATAATTGCGGTTGTTTCTTACAAGAGGGATAAAAGTGAGAGTGAGTTTTTATTCATGGATTATTATCTCATTATGCATGACTATTTCTTTGGCATGGGAATCCAATTTATTTTTGCATCATGATAGAATTTTTGATAAAATTCCCACTCCAATTTTATTTATTTTTTGAAAAAAATCATTCCCACTGAGTTTTTTATGTTCCTCTTTTGCTTTTCACCAGCCCATGGGGAAGAGGATGACCTCTGGGCCTTTTAGTAATATTTTTTGGGTGTTTGGTAGATGGAAGACTCAGGTTGGTTCATAGTAATGTTCCTCATAACCTTCTTGTGTTTATAAATATTCCTTTGTATAATTTAATGATAATTATACTCATTTTTATAAATTTTCTAAGTGAAACTTCATGTAATTTAATAAATTAGTATGTATATATGAGGATATGTTTGAGATTGAATAATGAAGTTGATGATTTTAAATGGGATGATTGATATCAACTTAAATCATGTGAATATATGACTATTTCATATTTTTACTCTTTCTATATTTCTTAGTAAGGCATTATTTTTCTTATATATGTGTAAATGGTTATATTTCATGGGATGTTGTTTGATTTTTGGTTAATTGAATGTGTATTGTTTTAGAAATAGTTTATATTAGAGTATAGATGTGGATGTCTCATGTAATAATCATGTGTTCCACTATATAAAAATTTAGGGTTACCTAATTTTTTAATTCCAATACACCATGAAAATTAGTTTATAATGGGATGGAATCCTTGTGTTTCACAATTATTATTGGTAATACTATTTGATATTTTTTTCATGAGACTGTGGATTGATTTGTACAATATTTAAGAATCTACTTTTCCTAGTTACTAATTTTGATTTATTTTTTTATAGGGAAATAAAATTTATTTTCTTTCAAAAATGAAAATATTAGTGAAGAATATTTGTCTTTAAAAATCATACTTGTTGTGGATAATTGTTTAAGGATAAAAATATTTTAAGGTGGTGTCGCTGTAATAATACAATAATTCATTGAGGATGTAAAATCATATAGTTATGGTTTAACTACAGCTATTTTTAACATATTATATTTAATGATATATCTATTTATTAAATGGTTCTTGTACTAACACAAAACATGTATTTGCAACGACACTCTTTAACAGTGCTAAAAAAATCGCTGACAAAGGGTACTTTTAGGAGCGCTAAAAAAAGCTCTATTAACAGTACCCATTTATCAACGTTTATTTTGAGGGGGCCAACATTATTCCCAGGGATTACATTCATATTGCTATCATGGAATTGAAATATTATCATGTTTCAAAATCTTATGTTATTTATAATCAAATATATAAAAATATAAAAATATTTTTTTATATATTCACACATTTGAATGTAATTTTATAAATAAATAATTAGACATATTTACATATTAAAAATATTTCCTAATATATAAGCCTTATCTAAATTAAAACTATTGTCCATATTATTTAAAATATAAATATATGAATATTTTTATAATAATATAATAAGTTTGTGTGTGTATTTGGGTGTGTCTGTATTAACAAAATGAGATATATCATTTTACATGTATTCTGAATAAAATGAATCAAACATTAAGGAAATGTTTATAAAGAAATATAAACTTTTGGAACTTTGTAATTTTACTAGTTGAAATTATTTCTTACATAAACATTAAATAATAGTATCCACATTTCTTTATGCCTTATTTTTTATGAAAATTTTGTTTTATTTTTTTTCAAGTCAAAATAATATTTTTAAGAAATATATAAAAACTTTAGTAATTGTAATTGAAAATACACCTTCTCTTTTACATATATGATCTTGGATCTCTTATTTCTTATCGTCTCTATTAATATATTCCATTCCCTCTTGGAGAATAACATAATTAAAATAAATTTAAGAGTTATTATAATATAAATAAGTATTAATTAATTAAAAATTAATTTTCCAATACATTCATAAAATTTTCTCGCACTCCACTATAGATTGAACATAGCCCGTAAATTTTTTTCTCCATTGGTAATAACCCAACATCCAATTTCCATTGATATAAAAGAAAATATAATTGTAGTGGTAATTATTATAAGGGATATATAACTCTTTTTGAGATACATGTCTAATACTTTTGAAGATAAAGAATCATTTGGCACTGAATAACTGCTTTCTTTTGAAATCATTGACCCATATAAACTATTCTATCTACATCAGTCATTATCCTACCTATAGGTGAAATATATTATGGGTTAATAAAAATATATATTTATATCTTTTCACGGTCATTAAAAATGTTATAATGACACCAAATAAAAAACAAACATATTTATAAATTCTAAATAAATTAAATGTACAAAAATATTTACGTTAATAATTTCGTCGAAAAAACATGCAACATTTTGATTCCAAAATAATCTATAGTTAAAATATATATCATATTATTTTCCAAAAGTGACATAATCAGTGAACACCCATAAATTCTAGCATTATTTTGAAACTTTTAAACATCCAATAACAAATTTGAATATATCAAATATCTATCAAGACTAGTAGAATTTGTATCTTAAGTAATAAAACTTTTTATTTGTTATTCGTAATTTAATATTTATTTACCTTTCATGTATTACTATAAGAATTCGATAAATATATAAAAATTTAAATATTAAAAATGATTTTGTTGAAAAATAAAATAAAAGATAAAATATACACATACCATTATGAAAATATGTCAAATAAGTCTAGATGGATAAACTAAAAAGTTATCGATACATTGTAAAAATGCACGCGTCTCATCTATATGTACATGTATTCTTGTTGATATATCTTTAATATCCTATATAGTAACCTTATGATTCTTCATCTCTATCTGTAGATAATTAATGTTATCACCAATATAAAATATCATCCCATATGAAACAATACGATTTTGGGGATCATCAACATATAACTCACAATAACAAGGAATCGTGTGAAGGATGGATGTAAGAGTAGGATAAGTAGAAGTGTGGTCTACAAGTGGTGGTGGAGGAGTGGGAGTTATTGGAGGAGGGTGGGCAGTTGAATGAACTGTCTGAAATTTTCCTTGTATGTCTGCAATCATCGATTTAGCAAATATCTGATCATGTTATCGATCATCACATGAATATATTGAACTTCATATTATAAATATTCTATTTTTTAAAAACATACTCAATTGAAGAATATTTATTACATGGTATCCATTTTTTCACTGATACACTTTCCGCGAATCATCATACATGACCTATGTGTTTGGTCATTCCCAATGTTGTAGATAAAATATCCCTCCTACCCTCAACTATAAAGACACCTAGTGTTGTATACTCCTCAAGAGAATCCTGTAAAAAATAATTTAAAAAATATATAATGAATCACAATATATAATGAATTGATTTAACAAAAATAAAAAAATAATGAAAACTTCTTACAGTACTCTCAAGTAAAACCCATGAATCTTTCATAAGATATTTCCTTTGTTACTCATATCAGACCTCTTCCTTCTTTCATGTCTAGCATGGGAGAAGGAGGGTCAACCTCTGTAGAACTTGATGACTCAACACTCAGTAGTTAAAATTTCTTATCCATCATTTTTTCTTCCAATAACGTATACCCTCATCTAGATAATGTATGAAGGTATACATTTCTGGAATTTATATCTAGATGATATATCCAGGGATACTACATATTAAGAATAAACGTGTCATTAATAAGATCATTAATATTGAAAAACGTCCAAATGTAACATTTCACATAACAAAAAACTCTTTTCATCTTCAAAATTAAAAAATTTTCTTCCATGTATCTTCATCTATGAATGGAAATATATCACATGGATTAAGATATTTTCTATACCCAAAAATTAAATGTTAACTGAGGGTTAATTTAAAATCCATCCATGTTCTAGTATCAAATGATAAGCATTTCTTCTTAACTCTTCTAGTATCAGGTATATCATAGGTCATCTAATAGGAAAGGGGGAAAACAAGTATTACTATAAAAATTTGACGATTAGAAAAATAATAACAAATGAACATAGAAATATGGTTTCCCAAAAGTGATATTTTGTCAATTTGTAAAAACTTCTCCAATCTTCAATCAAAATACTAATTTTTCATTTAGCATGCGTTGCTATGAAATTCATGAAGTTTTTTGAATTTGGAATTCTTGGAATATCATTATCATCAAATTATACAGATATCCACTAGTCCTTGTGATAGGCAATTAATAATTTTGGTAAATGTGTACTATCACATTTGTCAACTCTAAAACTCTTTTTTCCCCCATATAATTATACGTCTCTTATAAAGAAGGATGTGACTCATCAATAATAGAATATGTACATTCCTCCCTGGAGATATGAGTACAATCATCTCTAGAAGTATGTGGTAGATCAGATTATTAATCATTCATTATCCAACAAATCAAAGAAACAAAAAGTTAGTAAAAAAATCTAAAAAACCAATGGTTACATACTAATTTTAAAAAAAATGAAAAATTATCAAACAATAAAGTAAACTAAACTAAACATAATATATTTTTATTCAAATTTTTAAATTTAATTAAAATGAAAACAACATTAATGATATATGAAATGAAAAATAAATTAACGAAAACAAAAAAAATGGTGTTTGAATTTTAAAAATGATCTAACCTAATAATTTATTTTTTACAAAAAAAATACTTTTTTAATATACTCTTATACAATATTTTTTATTCTATTTAACGTATTATATTTAAAATAAGTTTTTTAAACCAAATCAATTAATAGAAAAGTTATGTAATGGTAAACAAGGAAAAAAAAAAGAAAACTAATATAGAAAACTAATTTAACAAATTAGTTATAATATATAATTTAATAAAAAAATAAAATTTTAATATCTAAAATTTTATGAAATTTGAAAAAGTAAATGAGAAATAAAAAAATGTTTCCAAAAATATTTGGTATGTACTAATGGAATTTTTTCCCGAATTCCTTAATCAAGATAATTTCATATGGAACAAACTATGTCTATGTACTGTTTATAAATATTATCTACTAATTTTTAGATGTAATTATGGATCTCATATAAATCATTATCTTCATCAGTTTTATCATCACTAACATACTATTTTTCCCTTGCAAAAAAATTGACCACTACATATCGGATTGATCAAGAACATATAAAATTTGTTTTTAATGTATTTTCATTATAGAAGGATAATATGTGTATTTTAATATATTTATATTAACTAGTTTTATTCCAAATTCAATAGGCCTAACACTATTGTTAGAAATTATCAATTTTCAGTTTAATAAAGGAACATGAAATTTAATGTAATCAAACTCCAAAATTTCATCAATGACTCCATAATATGCACTTGATGTGGATGTGGGATTTTTTATTTTCCACCCAAAATGTAAAATACTTCTATGAAAACCAATACAATATTATTATAAACTAAAATTCTATTGTCATAATATTTCATATGAAATTCGTATCCATTAATTTCATACCTGATCAGTGTCATCAAATTTAAACAAGGACTATCCACTAACCAGATCAATGATTCTGATGCATATGATCTACTAAGAATGGTGTCTTCAAACCATTGAATAAATGTTTTTTTATGATCATTAAAAATACACATATCATTATTCTTTGGATAACCTTGTTTTAACACATTAATATGAAATGCTATATATGACTGATCACCATCTATGTTATTCAAGATTTTATAAATATACCTTCTTTATCTCTTCACTTGTTTAATATTTAACTTTGAATCCATACATACACTTTAATCCATAATTATCCCATTCATGGTGAGATGTAGGAAAACCAATGTTCTTCGATATATACAATATTCTTGTAAAACACTCAACATCCTCCTCAAAAATATATTCTCAACAATGGATGTTTTAAGAAGATATGTATTCATATGATACCCCTTTAATATCATCATATATATTACAAAAGGATACATCCAATGTAGATATATATGAATTTAAAACATTATTTATGACATAAAAATGACCATTAAATGAACCATGATATCAAAAAAAGATGGTGTAAAATACATTTCCAATCAAAAAAGCATAGAAATAGCATCATTCTCCAAATTGTTCAAAGCATTCAGATTAGTCAACATATTGAAAATTGAATAGAAAAATTAATACACCTTCATGATAGTCATTATGAAATAGATGAGAAATATTCCATACAATGAAATTGGCAAGAGCTATTGCATCATGATGTTATAATCTTTAGATTTCATACCTATCAACTTTAAATCATTTAAAGATAGAAATTTTTTTACATTTGAAAAATAATACTATGGAAAATTTATAACATGAAGACGTTGAATGAATATAATTTTCTAACTCAGATAATGTATGAAAACATGAGGGTAAGAATGTTCTCCTTCTATCAAAAGTGGGAGCTATATCAAAATTTATTCTCATTGAGAATAAGTTTAATCTTGAATTCCACCTATATATAGTATTTCTTTAATATCTAAAAATGTTCCAATAAAGATATCCTAGATATTCTTCTCTAGTTGCATGAAATAAATGTTATGGTTGACTACATGATATCTCTAATATTGTATCTCATAAACTATTGAATGTTTCTTCCAAATATTTCTATCATTTCCAAATCTTTGTGTCTTTCTAAATTTCATGCCATTGTTTTTCAACCTATCAAAATTCTGATTAGTGGATAAATGTATTGAACAAATATCAAATTCATGGGATCCATTTAATTCCATTTTTAAACTTTTATAATTGTGATACATAGACAAAAACCTTCAATGTTCAATGAATACTATTATCTCTCCATGATGCGGTTGATAATATGAACTTCATTGTTATCAAATTGGGAACGATTTATGCCCCTTAACACTATATCAAGACAAATTTCCATATTTTTAGAAATTATTTACAGTTAATATAATTATTTCATGTAGTTAAATAATTTTTTTAAAGAATCATACACCCTAATACCTTATTCCCATAAAATTTTGAATTCATCAATTAATGAAGATAATAAAACATCAATATCATTTTCGAGATATTATGGTCCATAGATCATTAATCTATACATGGCATATTTTAACTCCATTCAAAATTCCTGATATGAGATGTAAATTACCAATTAAAGAGGACATGAACAATGTGTTCTAATAAGGTTAGATTTGAATTCAATAAATCCGTGAACTGTCCAAGTATGAGATTTATAACATTACATCTGAATGTAGTAAACTACTGATCAATATTCATCAATGTGGAAAATCAACCGGATGCTATAATTTTCCATCACATATATATGCATAATCATTCTATATTAATCATTTTTCATCACGTGAATTTGAAAATAAATGATTAAAATAATGAATTATAGGAAGATAATAAGATACTTAGGAAGGGGTCTTTATAACAACAATATAAGAAAATGATTTTTCTTTCAACCTATACTGTGACATCCCACATTTTGGACATCCTATTATAAATTCATATTACATCAAGTATAGAACACAATCATTTAGGTAGGTATGTTTATTTTTTACTCTAATCCAATTGGGAACAATATTTTATTCACATTACAATGTGAATCTAGAAGTTCATTATCTTCCTTAAAAATATCTTTAAAAAATTATGGAAACTCTATAAAACTCTTGTCCCTCCATCCATGTTTCGTATTAATGTTAATAAATCTGAAAAATATCTATAAAAAATGTAAATTCTGTACAACCCTAATATAAAGGTTTTTCAAAATCATCATATAGATGCTCAATTTTCAATTCTTTCTCAATTATCCCCTCTTAAATATTATGAATCATTTCATGAATTTGATCACTGTTATCAGCTTCAAATTCACCATCATCAATAGAACCAAAATTGTATCTAGTTTCACCATTTTAAATCAATGGGCTGTAACTCGGATTAAAACCATGAAGAATAAAATGATTTTTGAACTCTATTCTTTTCAACTTCTTCATATCTAAACATTTCTAGCATGTACATAAAAACATGTCATTGTTTGGAACATTTCATTTGGAAAATTTGAATAAAAAATCATTAACACATTCCTTATATTCATCACTTATTCAAAGTTTCATAATTCAAATCTAAGTCATTATTATCTATAATAAATGTCAAGAAATATATTTTAAGAATAATATAGTGGTGATACAAGTGAGTAAGTAGGGTAACAGTACATTATTACAATGATAATCAATAAGACAAACTTGTGGTATAATTCATTAGTAAAATGTTTCAATGATTTTAAAAAATAGTGAATATAATGTTTAAATGGTTAATAATATTGGAGATTAAATTTAATGTTAATTGGAATGATTATTCAAAAATTAAATATAAAATAATGTAACCATATATAAAAGTTATCATAATTTGAAAGTAACAAAATTTTTAAATTTAATAAAATAAATTGTGTTGAAAAGTATAATTAAAAATTAAATGAAATAATGAAATATAAGTTTAAATATTTTTGGTATGTAATAAAAATAAAATCATGGATGTAATTTACAAAAGAAAATATATTTATACCATTCTTTCATTTTTCAATTGCGTTTAAATGAAATTAGATGAAACATGAAATTGAATATTATTGAATATAACTGAAATCAAGTTTTCATTTTCCATTTTTATTTAAAACTTTATTATCAAATTTTTACATGATTTTTTCATTAAAAACAAATTATTATTATAAGAATGATTTATTCATACTATAATATAATCATAGAGTAGAGTTCAAACAACACAATGTTGAATTTGTAATGCATTACACACACACATATATGTATTATTATATATTATTTATGTCTAGTGTAATATGTAAATTGTGAAACGTTAATTACATACAATGTATTATATAAGAAGATTTTGTATTTGAATTTAACACACTAAAAACCCATATTTTTAATATTTCAGTCTACTTCAAATGACACAATAAAAATCCAAATTTATTGGGAGAAAAATACTTTCAGTGTGAATACCATGTGATTCATATGTAATTACATGAAAATATAACATTGAAAAACTCTACATATAAAATTTAATAATCCGATAATATTTTAAATTAATGTATCCTAAATTATGTCTTAGGATAAAATCTAGATCAATATTCGTTATCATTTGTATCAAATGGGTTAATTAGTCCAAACCGAGTCAAAATCGAACATATATCTATCAGAATATAACAAAAATATATAGTGAAACCAAATGAAAATATGTATTGTGTATCCAACAACAATGTCAACATTATATTGATTGTAACTCAAAATATAGATACTGGATATATTATATATGTTTTTTAAAGATAATAATATGATCACATCATAAGAATAGTGTTCATATACATATACAACAATTAAATGATATTGTATTTTGAACTTTATGACAATTAAATTACATGTATATATTATATTTTAAGATTACTACGTAACTAATAAATGCATAACACTAATTGAGATTTATCAATATACATGGAAGTGTATCCATAAATAATGAATGTTTCAAAAAAAATAATCCAAATAAGAAACCTTTAGAGATTCAATGTAGAAATTTAAGATGTGATGTGGTATAGAAATCTATGAAACAATACAGTTAAAACACATTTCCACATAGTAGAATCATCATATCATTAATATATAATACATAAATTTATGATCTATCATAGAACAATAATATATAATGAAGCAAACAAACCTTTTCACTTAAATAAATTGATAAATAAGGTATATTAAGATAATAATCCATGATATGCAGTGAATAGATCTATATTCAAAATAATTAATATGTGGGTGATGAAACCAGGTGGTTTATGAAGATGGTAATGCAAAATTTGAGTCCATGAGATCAAAAAAATAGAACGTTAGGGAATCTTCACCATCGAACCCCGAAAAGAGAGGATCAGCTTGTTAGGATTACATGTGGAGACAATTAGGATAGAGGAGCGATAAAGATTTTTTATGAAACCTGAGGATGAATGAAGATGGAAATAAGAGATTTCAGTCCACCATATCGAAGAATCAGGGGTTAGGGATTACATGTGAGATAAATATGTTTTCTTTTATAAGATTTAATAGCACTGATATGATTCAATCAAATAATTCTTAAAAAATTGAATAGAATGTAACATTGTTTATATAAAAACTAATGCGATAAAGTACTGAAAATTTCAATTTCACATCTATTATTATCTATGTGATGTGAAAAATTTACTATATCATGTGATTAATTAAATAAGTGATTTGAAAAAGATGGGATTTTTTCTTTTTCATGTCGGTTATTATATAACCTCCATGATAATGAAAAAATCCCACCTTTATTATATCATTTATATAATAATTGACGTGATGAAGAAACATACATGTAATTTTCACATCTGTTACAAAATAACTGACATGATAAAGTAAAATACAAGTATTTTTCATTATAGTTATAATAACCAACATGAAAAGGAAGATGCATTAAATATTTTTTAATTCTACGTGAATATGTAGATTGCATTCAATCATTAATGATGTGAAATCAACAAATGTGAGGTATTTATCATGGGAGAAAATTTCTTTATCCAATACAAGAATAGTAACATCAATATGCAATTTTAACCATTTCCCTAAACAGCATTGAGTCCTTGAGGGACACATTATCTCCAATATTTAATATCCTCCACTTCTGACGGATCAATCTTAGTATTATTTGATTTATTAAATTAATATATGGTAGCCTTTCCAAAATTTTCATATATACCTTTCATAGTATTAGAGAAGACACCAGGGTTAAACAAATATTTATGAGCCAATTATTTTAAGGTATTTCCCTTTAACATTATAACCATTTCATCTAGTTATAAACAACACTCTAATGATGGAGCCTCCAATGACTCCTTGTAAATTTTAATAGTGATTCATATTTTTTCATTGGGGATTTTTTTTGTTTATCCATATCTTCATTAGGTTAGATAAGTTAGAATAGTGCTTATGGTTCTATTCTATATAGTCATAAGAAATTTTATCGAGTCAATAAGCACTTTTTTTCCATTACTCAATCATTAACATAGATATCTTTTATCTTGAGTTCATCTTCATATTATTGTGAAACTTGAAAATCTCTATCAACTCATGTCTCATCCTCAGTGGAGACATCAGTATCCAATACGTCAAATTGATCCAATTATAGACAAGTCTCTAATACTATAGGGAAAACATGTTTCTTTTCTATAGTAGATCCCACTGGTTTCCACCCCATGTTATCTATGTTTTTATGTTCCTCATTCAGTTCTTCAAATTTCTCCTTGAGCTCTATCACTTGGATTTAAAATTTATATATTTTTCAGGAGAGAGATTATGAACTGCCCATAATATTCCTCTTTACGGCTTAAGAGGCATGAGTAATAGGCATTGGGGGGAACCCCAGCCTCTAGGATTGTCACTTTTAAACTTGTACTATCATTCATATCATGATTCATAGGTCAATATCCATAGCTACATAAACGAGATCTAGAGTCCTCAAAACTTCTACTAATCGTTAATGCAACCACATAAAAGGGAGACCCTAAAAAATTGAACTTTATTACCTAAATCTTTCCCATTATTGCAGGGATACATAATAGGTCAATAATTCTAATTGAGAACATTATTATGTAATCTATCATTTTATAATTCTAATTGGTGGATGAAACTAGAAAAAATGATAAGTAGTGATTCAATCATAGAATATTTAATTTAATTTTTTATAAATTATTAAATTACTCAATATTATGAAAGAGTTCTATGTAATTATGAAAAACATTATTCACTTAATGATCACATTATACTTCTTTTTTTACTTCTTTATATAAAATACACATAATTTAATTATACATCAATCATAAATAACTTATTCTGATATCTTTAAATTTATATATTATGTATTACATGCCTAAATTTATTTAATATTATTAAACGAAACACATTTTGTCAGTATGAAATAAACCAGTGTATTTTTTGGTTTTTATTTAAAAAAAATTAATTACTCAAATAAAATTTAATCAAAATTGTTTAATATAAAATAAAAATTCTACAAAGTAAATCACTCAATCATTGTAAAATTATTATTATGATTTATTATATTTATATTTCCTATAACTATATGTTTTATGTTTTATTTTTTTCCAATTAGTAGTTGTATTTGGTTTCATTTAACTAATTGTTTTTTTTAGAAAAATATTATGAAAATATGAACATAAGCGATTAAAAGGAGAATATTTCAACATTATGTTATGTGATTTAATGGTTCTGTGCGAGTATTATTATTAATCTAGAAGAAAATTTTAATCATGAGGACATTATCAATGATAACGATAAATATATTATTATTCAAGATGGTGCTATAAGAACAATGAATGATAATAGATTAGAGCTTAATAAGTAGATTCATGGATAAATAATTTTTAAATAAGAATATAGTGATGAATGAATTTATTATTTCGATACATAGTAGATGAATTAAGATTTGATTGAATCCATAATGGAGGCACTTAACGGAGTTTATGATTATTTTTAAATTGATTATGTATAAAAAATTTTGGTAACTAATATAATTATTTAGAAATTTTCAGTCTAGTGTATTTTTGAATTGGGGGAATTTTTATAATATTTGGTAGTGTGTGAACAGGTGTGGCTTTATTTTTCTAAAAGACTAAAAAATAATGCAATAATTATTAAATTACACATCTATTTATATATAGTTATTTTTCTAGATAAAGTGAGAAATATTATATCATGAAGAGTTAATATTATACCATGACTCTGGTATCATATGGTTGAGAAATTTTAAAGATGATTTCAGTAGTGAAAGGAATATTGCATCCTGAATTGTAGAAAATACATCATAATTGTGCTGGATACTAAATACTGGTTGTTAAAATATTAATTGTGGTTTAGTAATATTAATACCTAAGATAATGTGTATTTAGTATAAATAGGAATCCTGATAAAATTACTTTATATTTCATTATAATATTGGGGACTTATGATTAGAATCTAATGATGGTGTTTGGTTTTATAGTAATGACTAAGAAATTATACCAAAAAAGACCCTAATTTGGTGAATGATAAATAAATTCACAATGTTACCACATGATGGATTTGTGAAAAAAGTTTCATGAATAATTTTAGAGGAATTTTAATTATTAATCGAGTTATATGATCAAAAAATAGTCTAAAATTTGTTATAGAATAATGTGTATCCCTACAATTGTATTTATAACAATATAATTAATTAATTAGAAAGATTTTGGATAATCATTGTGTCTTAATTATATGATTTTCGGGGACATACCATGTTATTGTTTTTTGGAGGATATGGAAAAAATATTAATTTACTTATAGTGAAATTAATTACACTAAAATATTTGTGAAATTTATATAATTTTATAATTTCTATTCCCCATAGTTTTGGAAGGCCATGGTTCAACTTTAGAGAAGTTAACTTGACATACTTGTATGATTATGAAGAAAAATTTTAATTAAATTCACATTAAATGTATTTTTAGGATCATGATAACATAAATCAATTCTTATTTTTGATTTGGTTCTTTGATATTTCAATAACATTGAGATTATTAAACAAAAAACTAATTGGATAGAAGAATCATTAAAAATATAGAGGAAACATATAATAAATGATATTTATCATAATTTATAGATATATTTGATTGTGAAAGAGCCATGAAAGATATATTACAACATATATTATATTGATATTAATGAAATACTATGATTTATGGAGTTTCATTGAAATATATAGTTCTAATTGGTATAATATTTTTATTTTTGTTGTGATTTTTCTTCTAAAGATGAGATTTTCAACTCCCAATAAGGATTTTTCTAACTTATAACATTAAAAATAGATAAAATAATATAAATGAAATTGTCACGTCATATCTTGACTTTTGTAACAGATTATATTAACACCTATGATGATTTTCAAGAGTACCTCACTTTAATATACTAATTATACCTTCCTTGAAGCAATTAACGGAGTGGGGATAAATAGGAGTATTCCAAGGATGAATAATACATTATCTATATAAATCATGTTAGGGTAGTGTCCTTTAGTGTGGATTGACCATTGAAAAAACATTTTTTCAATTAAATACTATATAATTGGGTATTTGGGTATACCAGTAGTGATCCATGTGTATCTTCCTTGGATATATCCCAGTATGATTAAAAAAAGTAAAATCTATGTATCACTAGGTGTATTAATTTCATTTGTTTCATATTCATTTGATAAAATTGATGAGTTTAATCCCTTGAATGAGTTCAATCCCTTAATAAATATGTATGATCCTTAAGATAAAGCCTTGGGACTTTTTGTTTATATGAAATATTTTAATTTAAATTTATAAATCAAAATTCAAAATAAAATCTTAAGGTTTAAAAAAAATCAATTAAAAAATCAATGGACTAATTTCAAAGGATGGGTTCATAAGAGATAACTATATCTCAAATTCCAAAACTGATTTGAATCAATTTTTTGTAAGATTGATCTATGGATACTGATTTATTATTAAAAATTCTATAAATTCTACATAACCCTATCAAAATCCCTTGGTGAAAGATGAATATCTACCTAAACTCACTAATTTTAATCTTTAAAACAAAATAAATTTACATGCTATTTTGGGATGGCTTAATTATGTCAACCACTGTTGATTCTATACATTCACTATATGTTTTTCAAATACATGCTAATAAATAAGATAGGGATTGGATATTTAATTTGATTCCTAAAAAATTATATTCACGAAAGAAATTTAGCGATAATATAACCACTCATCCATTTACTCTAGATCTGTTACCTCTTAAGTGACAAGGTTCAAATGGTTTAAGGAAGCTCAATCGTGTTTTATTAAACCATATTAAGAAGTTAGTGAAAATTTTAAAATAATTATTAATAATTAAAAGATATATAAAAATAATATTACTTTAATTAATTATTGGGATTATAAATGTCAACTTCTATGATGAAAAAAGTGTGTAATAACGTCCAATGATCTAATAAAATACAATGTAACGGCTAATAATTCAAAATATTTTACTAGAATATCTTTTTTATAGACATCATCTTCCTTATGACATTATTATTTTCATTTTGAAATGATGTTATATACCTTGGATATAAACCCTTTTCTATTCCTCTACGGTTACATCATCATGCTTCAAGGGATTATGTTAGGGTTTCATATATATATCTTTCTCCTTCAAAATCAAAATCTATCATGGATCATGAAATTACATTCCATGTACTTAAAATATAAAATTATTTCTATTATATTTCTCAGTATCATTATATCTATATGTGGAAAATATTATTATTTAATTAACAATGTATTATATATCAATATTACTTCATAATGTCATTGAATAATGGTTATATGTTATAAAATGATCTTTTATAGCTCCACAAAGGGGTATATATATTTAAATTCAATATGATGTGGATATATCTGTAACAGAACTACATGATTTATCTATTAGATCCCACAAGACTCATACAACATTAAAACATTATATTATTGGTATCGTATTTCATAATCATGAGTTCTCTTACCATATTATATGGTTCTACCTTAGTGTCTAATGACACCACAACTAATTCTCCTCTACTCATCCTATAATTTTGTCCCCTAATCCAAAAATTCATCCTTCATCATTAAACTATTTCATGCCCTTGAGATAGTTTTACTACTTTACTGACTAGTTAAAACCTATGTTTTCATCCATTCATAGGAGGATTTGGTGTAATTTTTTTTCTAATTTTACTTTTTAACAAAAATTTATTATAGAATAGCATAAAATCCTAACATAATATGTCCTTATTAGTTAATCATATATGACCACGTATGTGTCATCTTGTGTAGTGAGATCACTTATTTTGGGGCAATACCTTCAAAATAACATTCATCCACACTATGACAACATTTTTTGGAATTATTTTTATCTAGGTTTACCATTTCAACTCTTTTCCAACTAATTACATAATTGAATTTTTTTGGAGTAATCTCTCTTTATTCACTCTAAAAACATCGAGGGAGGATTCAAAAGATCCTTTAATAAGTATCGTTTTATAAATCAATAAAAATAATAAAAATTTGTAATATTAGGTAACATAATTAATGAAAATAACTATAAAAACATATGTATAAAAAATAGTTATCAAATTCCCCTACAATTGAACATTTTATTATCCTTATGGAAAATATATATAAAAAAATTCCAAATAAGTTCAATCCTTAATGTAATGAAAAGTATTAGAGAACATGTCTATAGAACTGAATATTATCTAAATTTTTTCAATTTATAGTATACTCATCCTCCCTAAGTAATCATACATCCTTATTAAGATTAAAATACAATTATTATTCTCATCCATAATTATTTTTCAACCATTCCTTAGATATCCATACCCATTCAATGATATACCTCTTGAGAAAATTTCACATTCAATATTCAAGAATAATTTAAAACTACTATTATGTTTTTTCTAATGTGAATTTCTTCTATTTATAGTATTTTATAATATATAAATCATCACATTATATAAATCGAACCATAGAAATCAAGAGGAAATCCCAAAAAGGTTCTAATATCATTGAGGCAAGAGGTGGGTATTTCATGATGCAATCATTAAAAATTAATGATTCAAAAAGGGGGATTACTTATTTAAGTAAAAATAATGTGTTTTTATTTAATCTTAAAGAAAATTAAACCTACTTATCCAATTCAAAGTCATCATCTCCAATCAATCTCTAGTTCTCATAATGATTCCCATCAAGAAAATTCAACAATAACAACATAGTTTATCAGTACATTTTTCTTTCCTTTTCCATTGTTATAAAGGAAATTTCACTGTGATCAAGTATCACACCCATAAAACTACCATTTTCTGATCACCTCATGGATCAAATTCTAATAGTTATAATAAGATCATAGATCATGTATAAGGGATCATTAAAATGTACTTGATATGATCTATTATTTTGATTTTTTTCTAAAATAACATAAGAACCAAGTAAAAAAATATAAAATATATTGGAATCAACTTCCAAATCACTAATTACAACTCTACCACATTATATTACATTATATATTCACATGGTAGTTCCAGGCATAACCAATCACCCTCATTAATAATAAAAGAAAAAAATCACGCATTTGTACTATATAATGCCTTGTATTGAGGAGAAATTATCTTATAATGTTGATTCCCCATGTATAAATTCAAGGTATATTACCAGATAAAAATTTGGTTTGATATAATTTAAGTCTAATTATAATAATGGTTAAAATATATACTCAATCAAATTGGTGTTGTTTGAAAAAATCATTTTTTCTTGAAAACGATCAAAGAGAATGTCTAAATAGTAATGTTTTTTGTATTTCTCTTATGAAATAGGTTATTATAAATAATATAACAAAATAGTTTAAAATAACTCTCAAGAATGGAATTTTAAAATGTTGAACAATTAGTCATAACATGAACGTATTGTAATAATCGAATAAAAAAACTTTATAAATTTAAATTAGAGGAAAATATTATTTTGGAATTATATTGGATATCATTTTAAGAATTTAAAAGTAATTTATTTTCAACAATTACCAATTTAAAATTTTTCTTTTATTTATATGGGAGTTCATTATTTTCATAGGTAGAGAGATGTCTCCAAAAAAATGTCTCTTTGTCCATTGATTCTAAGAAGAAATTCATGTGTTTCCAAGAATCCTTCCACAACACTTGATTTCAAATACTGTCTCCACTATTTAAAATCATTGTGAGATAGATGAAAATGTATACTGTTTTAAATACATCAAATTAATGGATCAAAAGTAAAGAATTATTTATTGACTTCCATGATTTATGTATGATTTTTGTCATGATAAGTAGATGGATGTCACTATATGAAAATCCTATGATGTTATGGATTTTGTTGGATTTGATTTCATAAAATGAAAATAATTAACTAGGTAACATGATAGTGTGAAAATTTTATATTTATTATGGTTATGAATAAATTGATGAAAAAAATAATATTTTATGTGTTTTTATTCAACATATTATATAAAATATAGATAATGAACACAAAAGGAATGTAAATTTAGTAAAATATAGAAAATATGAGAAATAAAAAAATAGAAGGCATTAAAAAAGTGTGCAAGTGCGAGGAAATCCTATGACTCCGTGGTTCCATCCCCCATCTCCCCATTGAGATCTACCTCCACCGATTTTGTAGTTAAATAAGTCAAGAAATTACTAATGGAATATACATAGAAACATTGAATCACCTAATACATATCCAAAATAATTTCCTCGACATCTAATGTCTTATAAGGGAATTTAGTGTATTCTAAATCAAGATTGTGTTAGAAAATACCAATATCACACCATATAAATGAAGAGTGACATTTAATACTGATGATAAAAATTACTAAGATGAATGATAAATCAAGTATATTGCTAAATTAGATATCTGAGAGTTTGATAATGGTACTTATGTATTAATTAGGGTATATAGATCCCAACTAGGTAGAGTAGCCTCAAATACATGACCCTAGGAATGTTCAGTTTTTAAAATAGGATTATCTATAATATAAGTATCTATATTGGTAGTTTTATTTTTTCTATCACTATGAAGGGATATAATAGTGACTATGATAGTTGTGGGAGTCAGTGGATTCTCATTATATTGAGTAGGTATCTCCTTGATCTATAAGGATATCATGTGTTGATCAACTAGGTCAATAAAGGGAACCTCTATTATTGGGTCATTTATTAGATCCTTTCCATTTGTTTTGGAATCCAACTCGAACTATCCTCACTATTCAATATCCATAAGATAAATACTATCACATGTGTCAAAATATGAAGTGGGGTGGGTTGGGGCTCTTATAATCGATCAATAAGGGGAGGTATAATGCAAACTAAATATATTTATAGATGAGTGTGATGAAAATATTTTTTTTGGATGAACCTAACATGTTCCCACTAGGGTGGATACAATAGACAAAATGGGTGTTGTGTTAAGTCATGTTTTAGAATGGGTGGTGGATCAAATTATAACACCATCATCTCAAATAAATGGTTCTTGATCCCATTCATATACTATATGAAATTGGGAAATACTGATTCTACTCCCTTTAAGGAAAGGTTGGTTGTTGTTCTTAAGAATTTGAAACTTCTATTCATCATCTCGGTGTTGGAGTGGATTGGGAAATGAAAGAAGCATGTTAGTGTCCCTCAATGGAATCATTATCCACTATTAAATAATTATAATTTTTATCCCATTCATTCCCTTTCATTCTATCATTAATGGGAAAGTTTTTTCTAATAATGGGAAGTCTGACAACATCATCTACCCCAATGAGGATAGGTGTAATGATTAGTCAAAACCCCCAAGTGTTTTTAATGTTATGTAGTGAAATTCCCCCCCCCCATAATAATACCCTTAGGAATGTTCAAAATTCCCCCTTAATGTAATTAAAATGATTTGGTTTTATTAATTCCTAACTACCATATATAAATGATGGAAGGAAGAAGAACATATAATCTAATCAATGATCCTTATGATGATCCCTTAGCAAATAATTCATGAGATATTTTCCAATTTATAATACTTAAGATATTACTTCTAAACTATGTTCTATTAATTTTTTTAGGACTGTTCATTCTCAGCGGGTAAGTGATTGTTGTCATCTACTAACGATGGATTGTGTACTTGTATCTCTCTAGTATAAAATCATTATAAACCATTCTCTCAATAAAATCATAGTTTTTGATATATTATCCCACTCCAAACTCTATAAAACAAAGTCTCCAATTATGTTGATCCATTTTTAACTTAATATACTCCAGTTTCATATCCAATACTAATTGGATCTCTAAGATCCACTCAATATAAACCCCTTCCAAAAAGTGATTAATATATTATAAATTCATAGTTCTAAATGAATATATAACATCATCAGATAAATGAACATACTCCATAATGTGAATGTGAAATTTCATTTTTTATGAATTCTTAACATTTAACATCTCCCCATCCTATTCTAGTCTTTGGGATCAAAGAACCATAGAAAATAGTTAATGTGATTTTTGGATAAATTCCCACATACAGATGAGTGATCGTATTTTTGGGTTGATTTGGATTGGGTTAGTTGATGAAGATGTGAATTTTTTAGGTGAATGTCTTAGTAAGGGATCATGTGTTTGTGAGGGTAGTTTATCCATTTTATATTTTTTGGGTCTCATATGTATATGGTGTTTTATTTGTTTTATTGAGTACTATGATTTTTATTTGTTGTTATCAATCATAGTTTTATCCATTTTGAGAGGGATAGGGATATTGAGGAGAAATGGGTCGAAATGGATTCATAGGGGGTTTTAAATGGGGTTTTATTATGATTTAGAAAGTATTATTATTATTAGATGGGTATGGTGAATTTTCATAGTGTGGGTTGGGAAACTGTGCAGTGAGTAGGTTGAAATAGGCACGAGGAGTTGTGAAAGTAAAGTCGGAGGGGATCTAGAAGTGTATCATTACTGCTTGAAGGTGATCAAAACCGGATCAATAGGGTATGAAAATAATTTTAGGTAGCACTAAAAGATAGGGAGATGGATACCGATAAAACAATTTAGATTTTGGTGTTTAGTATTAAATGTGTTTTAATACATTATGGAACGATCCAAGTCATTATTGGATAATGTTATTAGATCTAAAACCATGGTTTTTTTCAAACTTAGTCCTCTAGAGTTGCAATTCCAGGGTGGACACCATTCAACAACAATATCAGTTTATCCCTATGTTATTCATTTCAGGTTGAAATCATGACATAACTCCTACCCTATAAATATTAATGTTTCATTTTTTTTTTCTATCTTGAGTCATTATAAAATTAGAAATGTCTTCCCATCAAAACCTGATTTTCCACACAATATTATGATATTTTGGGGTTGGGTTACAGTGTAAACCCACCCTATCAATGAAATGCTATTTTTTATCCAACAACATTGCATTCTTATAGTGTTCTTAATTATTGTGTTTCATGGGTCTAGAATTTTTACCTGGGGGTGTGGTGTGTTATGACATGATATATCTAGCCACACATTAATAATGTTTTCATTTCTCTATTGGTTATTACTCCTCTCAAAATTTATTTTGTCTCAAATGGATCTTCATTAGGGGAGTATGGGAGGGTTACCTAGATTCTCTAAACTAATTTACCCTAATAATTTCTAACCAATATAATGTAGAAGTATAATAATAAAAAAATGAAACATGCATAGGTTTATCCTCACCTAGCGCATTAATTAAAGTCAATATCTAAAATTAACTTTATATTTTATAAAAAATTTGAGAGATAGAATAAATTAATTATGGAAATTATTTATTCATCCTTTTTATTGAACATGAATGATGGTTCACTCCCTCTATTGATCTAAATGGTCCCATGTGTAAGGGAATTTATGCATTGATGGTTCATAACCAAAGTGACTATAGTTTTCTTGGAAACAATATTAAAAAATATAAAAAAAATTATTATATCTCCGGGTATGAATATTAAATGGTTGATTCATTAATCATTCCACTTATTGATTTTCTATTTATAGAAATTTTAATTCTTATATAAATCTTTTTCAATCTTTTATAATTCGACCAAATATAAAAGTCTCCTACAATCTTGGGGTGATTCCATAGCCACTCTATTCATAGACCTATATTATCAATTCTCGAGATCCATCTATAAATGGCCTAGTTTCTCATAAAAAATACAAAATGGTATTATACATGTCATAATTATAAAATATATCATTTATTAGTATAAAATATTATCAATACTTTTTCTATAATTTTTCCATATTGAACATGTATTTTTATCCAAAATAATTATAATCAATCAGTTGGATAATTGTACTCTTCCATGGGTTTGTGGGTGGTGAGGGGAGACATTATTGTATCAAACTCTTTAATTTGTTGGTGCAAACAAATATATATAATTTTATTTAATCCTTAAGAAATTATGAGTAACCTAGACTTACAAATAAGATAAATTAAGTTATTTCATAATAATTTCAATACTATATTGGATATATTCTTCAATGAGGCCTCATATTGCACCAATTTAGTCATGTAAATCATAAACACAAATAAGTATTTGTTTCTCTTGGAGCTTGGGATGGGCCCCATGAAATCAAATCTCCATACATCAAACACCTCATCTTTTACAATGTGATTTTTTTGGAATCTCAATTATTTTCCCAATGTTATCTATTCATTATCATCAATCATAGCCTCAGATGAACTCCCATTCATCTTTATAAATTTCCTCAAATATAATCCACATTTTATTATCATGGAAATTATTATACCATGTCAACTGTTTCCTCTATATGGTGGTGAATAACAAAATTATAGAATGATATTCATTTTTTGTTTGGGAAAACATCACTAAATTAATCATTCACTACATTTAATGGTCTGTCACTACAATATATAATCTATTTTTATATGATAATCATATAAAAACATTACAGTGTTAAGATATACCAAATAAAACATGAATTAGAATTATTTTTTAGAAAATAACTCAAAGGAATTATCTATGTAGATAATCCCCTCAAAGATAACTAAATATGTTTTGAACTTATCAAAAGAAAAAACCATTATTATATGTTTCTTCACAATGATAGATTAATTTATTTGGGACTTTTTATGGGAATGGATTCCATAATTGATAAGCTGAAAAATATTATTGACCCACTGTCTTATTGTATCTTCTATAATGAAATCACATGGATCCTAAATTATATGGAAAATTTTCCCCCAATTTAGAAATATCAAGATTCGTGTGGCCAGAAAATTATTTTTCAATGTAATGAAGTATTCGCTTTTAATGATTCAAATATGAAAAAATACTTTGACAAAATATGGGTGAGTAGCCTAGATATTTTGCTAAATTCTTAAATAAAGTGGTGGAATAATATATAATATCTAATAAATATTTAAATCAACATCATTGTATTATGATAGTGGAGATATTTTATGAATTTTTTCTTTACAAGATCAACCTTGATTCCCTGTTTAGATATTATATTCACTAAAATGAAATCACCTTGAACTATAAAGTGGAACTTTTCCCAATTGAGAACAAATAATTTTTCTATAAATATTTAAAGTACCAAATCATGTTTAAATAAGAATACATAAATGGATATCACATAAACTGAAAAATCATCCCTGAGAATCACATGAAATTCCTCCTATATGTTCTGAAAAATAAGGGAACTGCACCTTTGGAAAGTCACTTGTGCATTAAAAATTCCAAAATACATGAGGTGATAGGAGAATGCTTGATATGGGTAGGTAAAAATTGTGTTCTATTTGTTATTTAGATAAACCAGTATTTGGTTGTAACAATAATATCGATCCAAATTGAATATGAACTAATATTGAGATAACATGTTAAGAATTGATCCATGATTAATAAAGGAAAGTGGTCATTTCTTATGGATGTTTCAAATATTTGATAGTCTATGCATACACAATATCTTGTAACTATCACTATTAGTATCATCTCATTATCGTTATTCATTATCATAGTCTTCCACCCTTATTTAGAAATTATTATAATGGGTTCACCCATTTACTTTTTTATATTGATATGATGATCCCCACATCAATTATTTTATGAACCTTTATCATGGAAAAATATTTTATAATTTGTGTTATTCTCACTTGTAGTAACAATATTATTTCTTTCACATCATTTAACTGTGATATTTGTGTCAAAATAGTAGGAATAATTCCATTTATAATGGAAATAAACTATGTGTGTTCTACAATATTTATCTTAGTGATGTTTGTCTTATTTGATGCTATTTTTTCTATTTTAACCCTTATTATTGTTGTATGTTTTGTGTGTAAATGATAGGTTTAATTCATTTTATGATTGAAAAAAACAAAGATATTTTTTCTTATTTCACAAAAGATATAACAATTCTTATTCATATCAATTTCTTATTTATTTGTTAATAATCAATATTAATGATTCATTTTCACCCCAGGAATAAGTACCCTAGTGTTTGTTTCAATGTATTATACTGAATCATTTTTATTTTTATTATTGAAGGAATTGATTCTAGACAAGAATCTATTTACAAGTGTTTTCTCTTTTTCATGACTTCAACTTCTTACTCACCCTCTAGTTTTAATTTATCCTCCATAGTTTCCACTATATCACCAATTAGATTCATTATATTACCTTCTTTAATATTTATAGCCTCATTAAAGATGGGTGGTATTTAGAAGATAACATTATATAAAAATCATATGATTTAATTCCATGATTAATAGTATTAATAAGATATACTACAAATTATTCATCACTAAATTTTAAATAATTCAACATTGGTAGGCATTTATAAATGATTTTTCAGTTTCAATGAATGGTCTTCCAAGTATTATGGGAATATCTCAATCTTATTATATAATGAGAATAAAAAATATAGGCAAATCTAAATAATTCCTCCATGATAAGACATATTCAAAAATCAACTCAGGAAATTCATCGATATACTAATAAGTAGTGTGAAATAATATCATATCTTGGACTTTCCAATCCCATCGTTAAAAACACATATAGGGGAATAAAATTTCCCCCTCACTCCAAAGTCACAATGTTTATTCTTGAATTTGTATGAACTAATGGTTATCATGATGAAAAATATCCATAGATCTATCATCTTTGGGGGTAAATTCTTTTGAAATTCTATTAAACACTCTTTTCATAGTGAAATAACACTAAAATCATCTAGAATTATATTTTTTATAGTAATTACATTATGATTTTATCATAATCCAACATTTATGAAATGGATTAATTAAAATAGATATCTATATAATGTTGTATGAATCCATATAAAAGATTTTGTATTGTATTTCAAAACATAATTTACTTATCCTCTCTAGTATGGAAAGAGGGGGTCTATATGGTTCTATCTAATTTATTTCATTCTTCTCCTCATAAATTTATTTTATAGATTTTACCATCTTATAATTTTTTTTTTCATTTTCTCATTAATCCTCTATGTGTTATCAATATTTATAATTCACCCTTAACCAATATTTTTTCATTTACACAAAATATTTATTATATTTTTCTTATTCTATTCCATCTCCCACATGATTTTTTTTTCTATCCTTCACCTTCTCTCTTTGGTTTCCTCCATGTTACTCAGTAGGGTAATAAGTAGTAACTCTATTATTGTTTTATATATTTTTTCCACTGGGTCTTAGAGTTTTAAGTAGTGTATTGTAAATTATTTATAGAGTTATATTGTCTTATAATCCATTGAGAATAATTTTGGACGAGGTATGCAACATTCCTTTATATGATTTTTAGGGGATATGAATGTGTTTTTGGAAATAATTTTTGTGGAGGCCAGTTTTTTTATGGTTTAGGGGGTGATTATTGTTAGAATAACCTCAAGGATTGTGGTTGAAGTTAATATTTGGGTACACCATTATTTTATTTTAAAATTAATAGACATTTATATTTTCTATAAAATGGATTTAGTTATGGATTTTGTTGAATCCACATCCATTGGTTGTATGTATGTTGGAATTTATGGGGGGATTGATTATAACTAACACAGTTGTAATTGAAAGTTTTATTATCCTTTGAACCCTAAAAAATCCTTGGTATATGTAGGGTCCTCTTCACATCTCATTATATTATAAAATGGGTTTGAGTTTTCATGGTTATGAATACTCTAATTGATTTAGTGCCACTATAAATTATAATTTATTTCGTTTATTTATCCATAATTATAATTGGATATCCAAGAAGGTGATGTCATCCAATTAAAATATTTCTCTCATTGATGGAATCTAATCACTTTTTCATAATTTGTAATTACGAGGAATCTCAAAGAGAATGTATTTTATAACTTCAAGTGTTTTCATAAATAATCCAGTAAGGGATATGTCATCGATCGTGACTCAAGTCACAGGACATAAAAAATAATTCATTGATTATTTCATAGGAATTCATAGATTCTATTATGAAAAAATGACCTTTTGAACTATTTTATTATATCCAATGTTTCACATATATATAATCCATTGACTTCTGAAATGATCAGGATTTCATTTCTAATCTTCTACATCCACCACAAGGAAAGTATTTTTATAATAATCATTTTTATATGTTATCCTAGGTTTTCATGTAATAATTGAGTTAACTCGTTAACCAATCTATTTCTCTGACATAGAGAGTGAATTTGAATACCCACAATCATATAGAATTTTATGTTACTCAATTGATGTTGAACATAACATAAATTTCCCTGAGGATAGTCAATTTTCTAGGTATATCTTCTTTTTTATTTCCACTAAATCATCCCTAATTTTTTATTTGTATTAGGCTCTGTTTAATCTTAAAATTGTTCACCTAAATCAAAATATGAATAAAAATAGATAAAACCCCAAAAATAGAAGATATATCATAGTCCATTGTGGCTCTAGCTTAGCAAATTTTTGGTGCTCTATTATGATGGATCTCATTGGAGAACATTACCTGACGTACAATGGGTGTAGTTGAGAGAATGTTCTCTTGGATGGTAAATCATTTTTATGGACATAAGAAACTTTTGTTCATAGGGTTATAATAAATAATTTCTCATGCATCGAGGATCGTTGATCATGTTTTTGGGATCTTGATCATAAATTATGTTTCCTAAAATGAAAAAAACAAAAAAAGATATACACATAAGGAGAATTAAAATAAAAAAAATTATTAATAATTTAATAATATAATTGGATTATAAAAAAATACAATACTCCAATGTTCACCCTTGATCACTACTAATAGTGTAATAAACATTGGCCATCCCAATGGAATTATCAATTTGAGTTGGTAATTTTGATTATAAATTATGTGTTAATTATTTTTATTATTCCACTAAGTCATATAATAGTGAAGGTCCAAGGTAGGTCCCATGAGTGATATATATAATACAAAATATAATTGAATATGCCTTATTGTTAATTAGAAATATATAAATTTACAGGGATCAAAAAAAAAATTAAAAAACATATAAAGGATTTAAAATAATCTATTAAATATAAAATCAAATGATCAATTTCATAGTTGATTTTTGAAAGATATACCGACATATTTCATTCATTAATTGGATTTAATAATTGAGTTTAATATATTTCTATGTTTAACCGTTTCATAAGGTAAAATTTATTTATTTTAATTGAGGTAATCTAAATCTAATTGTCAAATAATATGATCAGAATAATTACATTAAGTTCAATCTTTAAAATAAACGATAAATCAATTATATTATTAATAATTTAATATTATCAACTAGATTTCATTTTTTTTCTTAATAATTCCTTTTCCAAAATACTAACTAATAAATATGTTTAGAAATAGTGACTCAAATTGATTTATAAATTAAATGAATATTCATTAAAAAATTGATATATAATTTAAACACCCATACTTATACTCTTGATCCCTTATCTCTTATGTGAATTTCCACACCTCGTTGAGGGATGAGGAACCATGTTTTACTATATTATATTTTAATGTGAGTGAAAATAGTAAATTAATTATGATTTATGTGTCTATATAAGCACATATTCCCTTCACTAATAGTCATACATTAATATTACACCCCGTATAAGAGAAGTGAGTGATATATGGGGTGTTTTTGAAAACTATGAATCAGAGGTAGAAGGTTTCCTAATTTTATGTAAATGAAGAAAGGGAACTTATTATTGAAATATCATCAAACATTTGTTTGTTTGTTTTTTCAAAATAAAACATGTTTTTAGTTTTAATTTTTTTCTTGTCATGTTTATATTAATGTAAGGGAACTACTTATTTTTCATACATTTATTTCGTTTCATGCTTCTACACAAGCATGTGTTTTGTTTAAGAACTATTGATATGCAAGAAAAATTTTATTAATTTTGTGAAAATAAAATCATCCCAAATGATTCATGTGGGTTATGAATTTTATCTTTTATGTCAATTTTTTGTGGTCTGTTACTATTTTTTTATCTATATAAATAATTTTTAATTATATATTTATGATAGAAAGTGGAAATTTGGTTAAATATTTTAAACTATTTCTAGATTTAATATTTTCAATGAAAAATTTGTTTTTTTTCATTGATATGGAATAAAGGTATTTCAATTGACTATTGATAATGGGAAGGGATCATTTTGAGTTTATAAAACTTTTCTTCTACAATGATTTGTGGGATTTATTTTATTGAAAATAATTTTTTTAAAAAAAATTACCTTGATTGGTATCCAATATATATACATGGCATGTTATTCAATTTTTTAAATTATTTTTTAAATAATAATATTGAAAATGTATGTCTATATATATACATATTTGAATGTTTAAAATCATGTCCTCCAACGGGTTTCTCTTTATAAAATAATTTTTTGATTAAAGAACTTTATCTGCAAGCAATGTTATCAATTTTTTTAAAATTTATGTTTAATTTTAAATTATTTTATTTTTGAATAAGCATATGTGTATATATATAGACATAAATATATCATTTCATATGAATTTTTTTAAATCATGTATACATATGTATATACATATGTATTATTTTAGGGTGAAACAGAATTTTAATCAAACATCAACTGACACATTTATATATAAATGTAATTGTATATGTATCAATTTATGTAATACGATTTTTTTCGATATGTATGAAAATAAATGTATGTATAGATATTTATATGTTATATATTCTTCATTATTCTTACCTATACATATGTGTGTAGGGATAGAATATTTTTATATTCTAATACATTTGTAATAAAATGTATATATATGTGTATCTTTTTATGTAAAACTATTATATACACATATACGTATATGAATGTATACATAAAAATTTCATTTCATTAAAAACTACTTTTATCATGGAACATGTATAGCCAAGTAATTTTTCTTTTTAGGAAATGGACATCAAAGCTCATGATTTTTTAAGAAACTTCAGGGTCCTTATGATAGCATCATCATCACTTCACTTTTTATTGAAAAATCAACACAGTTCAACAAAAACAAATAGGAAACGGGGAAACAAAAAGCATATGGAGGTCTGAAATAGCGCAAACCAAATGCATCCCCTCTAATCCACATGACCCCTTCGGGATTCAAAGAGAAAAAATCATGCAGAAAAACATGGTCAGAGCCCGGAACATCTAAAGAAGTGAGGTGATCCGCCAGTTGGTTACCCTCGTGCCAAACATGGCTGATTTCGGTACCATTAACCAGCATACCATTACACTTGTCGATAATTTAGAATATGGCCCAAGGAGGAGGGAAAATATTTTTGAGGGAATCATGAAGAATTCTCGTATCAGTTTCAACCTCAACAATCGCCATATCCTTCTGGAGACATAGGATAATACCTATCATTAGGTCTTTTGCTTCTTCCAAGAGTGGGGATCTGTACCCTAACCAAGAAGAAAATGCCATGTAGACCGAGCCCCACTGGTCGTGCACCACACTACCTCCGCGCAGGGACACCGATGAACAGGACCCATCAGAATTTAGCTTGAGCCCTCCTGAGGGCGGAGACTAGTGAACCCAAGAACCCCGAGCAGCAGTAGACTAGACTCCTTGGGAATGTGATTGCATCCATCTGAAGGATAGAGCATCACTCCAGGAGGAGAAGAGGGAAGCCAGATCCACAAGAAGGAATTTTGACATGTAGATAATGGATCTTCCCGAGGCGTGAGTCCCTAAAAATATCAGCTTATTTCTATCATTCCATATCACCCAAAACCAGCAGTTAATGTCATCACACGAGTCGTTCACTCCAGACCTCTATCTCCCAAACCATGAAACCATCTCTCCAATAAAGAAAGACCTTCCAGAGAAGGAATGCCAATACCTATAAGGTCCCCAAAGCAACCCCAGACTGCCTACGCCCACTCCCCCGAGAAGAACAGGTGGTCCAAAGATTCCTCCTATGGAGCTGCACAACAGGAGCACCTGGAGACCAGCAGAATGCCACAGTGTTTAATGTTACCATCAGTGGGAATGGCATGATGAATAATCCTCCATAAAAGAAAATTGAATTTTGATGGAACCACTTTCGACCACAGAATCTCATTCCACCCATCAGACAACACCGGGGGGATCCTAATACCTCGAAAACCCTGAGATGAAAAAGTCCCCGAAGCAGAAGTTGTAAAGATGCAGCGATCAAGATCCTGGGAAGGGGTGACGAGATCATATAAAGCCTTCTGTTCCACATCCAGCACAGTATTAATGAATCCCGAGTACCGGCTTGCCTCCCGAAAATATATGGAAGGAACCAGACATCCCATAAATCCCAACACTTTTCCTGCCCAGTTATAATTCCAGAAGGAAATAGTCCCCATACCTATAATCCATTGTGAGTGATCATGAAGCTCAGTGACCAGATTCACCAAATCAGGCCAAACCATGGAAACCCATTCTTCCCCCGAGAGCTTTCCATGAAACATAGTATTCATTGTTTGGCCAAAAAGGGTAGACTGATCCACAATTTCCCATGCTAGAATTGCCTGCATACCACAGAGAGTATCAGATAAACTCCTCACATTAATACCTCCTTCCCCAGCAGGCTTGGCCACCTTACTCCAGGCAGCCCAATGTTTTTTCCGTTCCGCTTGAGGATCCCAAATAAAACCAGCCAAAAGCTTTTTCATGCTAGAAATGACACCCTTTGGGGCCACAACTGCTGAAAGATCATATACTGGAGTTTCCAATAGAACACTATTAATGAGATCAATACGCCCTCCGAAGGACAAATATCTATTTTCCATTTATGAATACGATCCTCAATCTTGGTAATAAGGAAGTAAAAATCCCGAATCCGGAGTATAACAGGGGAAATAGGAGCCCCGAGATATATCAAGGGAAAACACCCTTTTTTCATAACAAGAATACCTTGGATGTCTAAAATTTGATTCGGAGAGCATTTATTTTAAATAAAAAATGAGCTTTTCTCTTTGTTGATAAGTTGACCATTCCAGTGACAGTACTCCTCCAGAAGCCTATTCAAACCAAAAATAGACTTTTTCCCACCATTAAGAAACACAAGAGTATCATCAGCAAACATCAGATGAGATATACCCTTAGCTCTAAAAGAGATTCGATATGGAATAATCTATCCATTGTGTATACTTCTGAAAATGAGCCTACTCAAAACTTCCTGAGAGAGTATGAAGATACTTGGGGACAGAGGATCCCCTTGGCGGAGGCCACGAGTAGCCTTAACGAAACAATAAGACTTCCCCATAAAGGAAACCACCATCCACGGGGAGCTGAAACACCTGAAAAGAATATCAATATTCCAAGAGGAAAAGCACATATTATCCAAAACCTTATTGATGAAGCCCCACTCCCCAAAATCGTAAGCTTTATTCATATCCATCCTGAGTGAAATATTAGATTCCCTGGTTATAAAGTCGATATCCCTTATCAGTTCATGAGCAAGGAAAATTGCCCATTGGATGGAGTGACCCCTCACAAAACCATGCTGCTCCAAAGAAATCCACCGAGGAAGAAAATCAGACAATCTGGCATTGACCACACTCGCAAGGTTTTTGTACGGGAAGTTGCACATACTCACTGGTCTATACTGCAGAATAGAATAGGGACGCTTATGCTTTGGAATCAGCACCATGGTCATAGCATAAGAAACCCTCAGCAGGTTACCACCCCTGATGAAATCTTGAATCCCTGTAATAATATCTGACTTCACCACCTCCCATGAGCCCCTGTATAATGAACCCGGGAAACTGTTCGGACCAGGATCACTGTCTGGATGGAGATTCATCAAGGCTGAGAAGATTTATTCTTCATCCGGGATAACACTCATCCTCTCATTCTCCTTAGATAAAACACATTTAGGAATCACATTAAAGAAACCATGATCTCCTCCAGGATATCCACTGGGAATATGCACATTATGACCAGCTAAAAATTTCTTGAAATAAGAGAAATCCATACTACCAGCCACATCCCGGTCCTCTATGTGAGACCCATCATCCAACAAAATATTAGGCATGATAGGTCTCTTTCTTTATATGATGAAGGCATGGAAAATAACAGTATTTTTATCCCCTTCTCTGAGCCATTTAATCCTGGAAAATTCCCTTGCCTACCTTTCCTAGGATAGAAGCAAATCCGTAAGATGGTCTTTTTTTGTGGAGAACTCCTAGAAGGATTGGTCATCCCATGTTTCTTCCAAACTCACATCAATATTGTCAATCTCCATAGAGACTCCATCATTTTCATTATAAATCCATGGGAGATCTTTAGCCCAGGAAATTAGATGGCTCTTAAGATGATGGAGTTTATCATGAAGATAGGTCCAAGCATTCCCCTGCCCCCGGGCACTACAAATATCCTGGACCAAGTGCTGATAACCCGACTTCATCAGCCATTACGGCTGAAAGAAAAACCTCTCTAGATGGTCCGTCCCTGAGGAAACTGTATCCAAAATAGGGGAATGTCTTGAGATACCTCGAGCTAAATGGCTAACTTTGGAGGAAGAGAAAATGGAGATCACTTCCATATTAGCCAGACATCTATCAAGACGGCTCCAAGATCAGAGAGATACCCTTCTGTTATTAAACCAGGTATATTCATCCCATGAGTAACCCAAATAAGACAAACCTTTCCCCGCCATAAACTGATTAAAATATCTGATAGCATTTCTCTGAAATGGACCCTGACCTTTCCTCTCATCTGGGGAAGAAGACACTTTGATGTACCCTCCCACAAACCAGGGAGTGGTTCCCGGGCTAAAACTAGACAGGTCACTCCACAGCTGAACCCTCTGAAGAGGGTCACAACTCGCATAATCACTTGTCTAGAAGATGATAGTACTTCATGAGTTCACATTAGATGTAATGAATTGATCCTCAGCATGCACCATCTCCACATTCATAGATTGATTCTAAATGATCCAAATGTGATTATTGTTTAAGGCATCTTGAAGAAAACCCAACATCTTGATCTTCCACATATAGTCCTAGATCTTTGCAAAACTCTGTTTTGGTTCAAAGATATCCACAACTACTACCTTGTGATTCCTTATAATAGAGACAATAAAATCAGTCTTCAAATGATCCCCTAGCATTCTAGAGAAGAATATGAATCATTGAAAATTGAGGGCTCTGGCTTTATCCCAAGAACAAGTAGCCCACTGGAAATGGGAGATAGCCCACTCCTTGAGTAACCTAACCTATGAACGGGTACGAACACACTCACTGGAAACTTTCTGGCCTTTAGCCGACAGCACCAGGGACCCCTAACAAGATTTGGGTTCACTTACAGTATATGATCCATTCAAATGATAATCTTCTAAATCCGAGGGAAGATGAGAAAGGCCCACCACATGCTGATCACGATGGACAACCAACTTTTCCTCAAATGAAGGCCACTAGGAAAACCCTCTGGAAAAGCACTGCTAGTAGATTGAGAAACCGCTACAATTTCCTGTGGAACGACCGGAAAAACCATAGGCACAACAGGGCTCAAAGAAGGATGAGCATAAAGTTCAAGAGAAAGAGTGCATGCCCTATACAGACATACATCCAGCAACAAACACTTCAAAAAAGAGGCCATACACACAGAAGAAAAAGAGAGGACACCATCCTGAGGAAAGAGCCCACCAGACGAAGCAAACAAGACTAAGTCCTTGCATAAATCCTCCACATCCTCATGGGTAGAAAAGGCAGACCTCACCGACCCTGGCACCAGAGAGGGAGTACCAACCACCGGAGTAGCCACAGGGGACGAGGAATCATTATGATATAAAATACACGTTGTAATGTTTTTAATTCCAAATAATTACACTAGGATATTATGTCAATGAAGGCATGAAATGGGGAGTGAACCCAAACAATTTTGGTTATTTTTCCATACATGTGACGAGTGTTCCCTAAGTTATATAGTTCTCTAATTTATTGGTTAATGTTGAGATCTAATGTGATGTTATGTATGGTGCAAGTGACGTGTATCCCAAGCACACTATGAGATTAAAGGGTGAACCTAATCAATCATGGGACTATATCCATCATGTTATGTTTTCTCTGGAGTGAACTGTGGCTTCATGGTATGATCCTAGGTGTTTCAGATAACTATTTATGAGTGTTTATGAGTTATCAAGAGAAATTTTTATTATTTCATAAATGAATGAAATGTATTGTTATAAAGGTTACATATTTTGAATCCTAATAATAAATAAACATGATTATTTTCATATCAACTAATTATTTTATAAATTTTTAATCCCCAAGATGTATCACATGGTTAACTATTTATGTTGAAGTGAAAAAATCTTGATATGTTTCCATAAGTTTTAAAACCCCTTACTGAGCTTCTTTGTCTCACCCTATGTTTTTTAAATCATCTTTTGATAGGGAATAAGGACATGTAGAAGAGAGTGACTGTCCAGGGCCACATTATGGTGGTTCACCATTGCAAAGCCTAAGAATCATTTTATTTTCATTTCTTTTTTCAGAGTTGTAATTATAATTCTCCTATGTATGCAGACTCTCTAAAACTCTAAACCATTGCAATATCTTGTTTTTACATAATATATTAATTATTAAAAAAAGAATAGTTCTTGGTTCATCATATTATGTGTTAGAGAAAAAGATTATAAAGCTTTAGAGTTGAAGATACGGATAAACCCTTTGAACATTTAGATACCTTCTATAAATTTTATAGGATTTTACTTTAATAAAAAATCTTTCACTCCTAGTTTTCTTAATTATGAATAGTGAAATTTAGAATTTCAATAGGTATGGAAGGGGAATTTTTAGGATGAAATTATTTTAAGGGGGAATATTGTTACATAACTGATATTAATACATTTTCTATTTTAAATAATGAAAAATAAATTTTAGTCATATGTTAATATTGAAAATGTCAAATTAAATAATAATACTTGGGAATATTTGTATTATTATTCAATAATAAAAGTAATAATAATAATACCTTTATGAGAGGTGAAAATTTATTAAATTTTTTTATCAATTATATCTTTATTTATAATATTTTATAATGATTTAAATTAATTATTATATTATTTGATTTTAAATTATAAACTAATTATTTTTTATAGTTCAAACGAATATTTGAACAAAAATATTTTTAATTTGTTATTTTTTTAAAAAAATATATGTTTTGTATGATAAAATCAATAGTCTATTTTAATGGTAAAATAATTATCAAATAATTATCAATATTCATGTTGAATTACATGTTAAATTGGAAACAAAAATATGGTTTAGTAAAATATTTTCAAAACTAAATTTTTTTCAATAATCAATATCTGGTAACATATAATTTTATAAAAAAAAAATTTTATTTTTTTTTTCATTAAACAATATGTGATTATCATAAATAAATTATATCAATAACAATTTAACAAAAAATTGATCGTACTTAAAATCAATAATTAATTTTTTAAATAAATTATAGTAATATATTTCTTAACTATTATAAATTTAAATGTTTTTTATGAATTTTGAGTATAAATATATTTATTTGAAATTATGATTTAAATTTAATATGATAAATATACAACAATTATTAAAATGACTAAAATAAAATATGAAGAAATGGTAAAACAAATAATAATCACAAAGTGATAAAATATTTTTGAAAAAAACATTGTATGATTTGGTAAAAAATAATAAAACAAAATGATAAAAAAAGAGATAATGTGATAACAGGGGTGGGGAGATTTTTATTAAAAAATAAAATTGGGTAAGGGGGAAAGGGTTCAGTCATCGAGTGAATTTGAGGGAGAGGGATTGATCCAAGAACGATGGAGGTTGAGCCACCAAGGGGGGTTTTGATGTAAAAAGACAAAATTTGAATGAGGAGTCCAAGAAATCATTGACCACAGATGAGGGATCCATAAGGTTGAGCATCGTCAAAAGGTGTTCAACCATGAGTTAGGGTTTAATTTTTGGGAGATATGTGATTGGATTAAGTTTTGATCTACTTCAACCTAACCATGAATGGTTTTTGTTTTATTTTCTAGAATTCAAATATTAATATAAAGCCTTTTTCATTAACCATTATGTAATACGATGACCTGGGTGTCATTTATTCCTAAATCGTATTCGTCCATGACCTATTGATCATTTTTTTGGTCTCTTTGACGAGGATACCATATTTATTAATAGATTTAGATTAATTTCATATTTTATCTTGTTGTTCACTCTGATTTTTATTTTTGGTTGTAATCCACATTTCAATCACCCTTCGATTTCCTTTTCCCCCCAATTTGGACTATTGCGTTGGAAAAAAATTCATATAGATATACAAAATACTATTTTCTATTTTCTTGTTATTGATATTCCACCTCAACTCGGCTTATATATGAATCCACTACAATATTAGTATAAAAACGTATATTTTATGACTTTTAATTATTTATGAACTTTATAAATAAGTACCAATTCCCTTTTTAAGAATCATCCAGAAGTACTACACCCTATTTAAGAGAACCAAGTTAGATAGAGAGAGTTTTTTCATGCTATAAAGTATTAGAATAATGTTTTCTTATTTTCTATAAATCAATAATGGGAATTTATTTTTAATATATCATCAACAATTTTTTTGATTGCTTATTTCAAGATAAAAAATGTTTTTATTTTTAAATTTTTTCTTTTCAAGTTTATATTTATGTAAGGGAAATACTTATTTTTCATTCATTTATTTATTTTCATGATTTCTCATATGATAATGATTTTTTCAAAACTATTGATTTGAAAGATAATTTTCCATTTTATTATGAACATAGTATATACACAAATGATTAATGTGGGTTCTCTATTTCATATTTTATGTTAATTTGTTTTAGATGTTTAAAAATATTTATTTTGTATTTATAAAAAAAATTTAAATTATATCTGTATGATAGTTAGAGGAAATTTTGTTTAATATTTTTAACTATTTCAAAATTTAATATTTTTATATGAAAAATCTTTTTCCATCCATGGGTATTGTCTAATGGAATTTTATTTATTTTTTATAATGTTAAGGGGGTCATCTTGGGTTTATAAAATTGTTCTACAAAAACTGTTCTTGAGAATGATTTTTTTGAAATTATTTTTTTAAACATTAATTTCTCTCTTATTTATATACATGTTATATTATTCGATTTTCAAAATTATTTTTTTAATAATAATGATTCAAATGTGTGTATATATATTACCTATTTTGAAGTTAATAATCAGGTTCACCGATTTTTTTGTCTTCAAAAAAATATTTTCTTTATTATGCCACTATAAGTGAATGTGAAGTTATCAATTTTTTCATATGTTATTCTTAAGTTAAAATTATTTTATATTCAAAAAATTATATGTATATATATATTTATAAATAGAACATTTAATATGAATTTTTTTAAAAAGTATATATATAAATATAAAGTATCTATATATGTAATATTTTATGGTGAAACAAAATTTTAATATTACATCAATAGATATGTATTTATATATATACCACTTTTTGAAAATCAATTTATTTCATATGTCTATGTAAATAAATGCATGTATATATATATATGTGAGTCATTATTCATACCTATACATATATGTGTGGAGATGAAATCTTATTTTATTCCAATATATATGTAAAAATAATTATATATATGTATGTATATTTTTATGTAAAACTGTTATATATGTATATATGTATATGAATGTAAACTTACACAAGTCATTTTATGAAAAACTACTTTTATCAGGATTCATGTATAACAAATTAAATTATCTTTTCATGAAATAGATATAAATGTTCATGATCTTTAAAGAATATTTCTGGTCCTTATGATATAAAATAAATATTTTTATGTTTTTAATTCCAAAGAATAGCACTTTGATATTATGTGATTGAAAGAATGGAATGGGGAGTGAACACAAACCCTTAGGGTATATTTTTTCAATCATGTGATGGGTACAACTATAATTATATAGCATATTAATGCATTGGGAAATGTAGAAATATAATTTTATTTTATGTATTGTGCCTGATAGGAGTATCCCATGCACACTATGGGATTAGGGAGTTAACCCAATAAATCATGTGACTATGTACATTAACTTATATTGTCTCAAGAGTGAACTGTGACTTTATGTTATGATCTAAGATGCCTTTCTGAACTGTTTATCAATTTTTATGAGTTATCAATAGAATTTTTTATTATTTCATATATAAATGAAATGAAATTTTCAAATGGTTAAATGTATTGAATCCTATTTCGAAATAAATTTTATTATTTTAAAAAGTAATCAAGATTTTATAAATTTAAAATTCCTAAGTTGTATCTCATGTTTTTCATTTTTCGTTAAAGTAAAAAATTGATTAGTTTCAACATTTTTTCAAAACCCATACTCATTATTTTCTCACTCACATTTTTTAAAACCTCTTTTCACAGGGAATAAAGATTTATAGAATAGAGTTTGTGGTAGAGTCCCATTTATGGTGTTTATCCCTTGTAAACACCAGAATAATTTTCATGTCCTTTATTTTATTGAGAGTCATAATTAGAATTCATCAATGTATCCAGAATATATAAAACTACAATCATTTAGTATCTCTAGTTGTTAGAAAATAAATGAATTATAATATATAAAAAATGTAATCGGTTTTAGGGCATCATAGGGTAACTGTCAGATTCAGAGAATGGAGAAGTTAGTGCCCAGGTTTGTTGGACCTTTTGTGTTTTTAGAGAGAAATGATCCCGTGACATAACAATTTTCTATTCCATAGAGTTATAGTGAATTGCAAGATGTTTTTCATGTGTCACAACTTTGGAAGTATAACCCTGGGCCTTCTAATGTGATCTATGTTGATAATGTTGATCTTTATACTGACATGTCCTTTGTGAATCATTGATTATGTGTAATTGATCACAAGGATAATGTTTTGCAGGGAAGGATCAAGCGGATAATTCACGTATTTGTTTCAACATTGATGTGTTCAGGGGGAAAAGTGGGAGAGATAAGTTGATATATGGGATCATTGGCCCAATCTTTTTTACCACATAATCTTAAACATGCTTGGGAGTATGGGTTAATGAAATGCTATTATAAGGTGGGAATATTTTAATAACTCTACATTTTTAAAGGTGCATCATGCTAGTTTTTAGGTAATCTTAAAACATCAATTTGGTATATCTTTTGTGGGGGTTTTCATGTTGTTTTATGTGTAATTTTAGAATTTTGGAAGAAAAAGGAGTAGGGCATGGTTAGCACATGATCTCCCTAAATGGTTCACCTACCCCCACAAAACCATGTAATCACAAAGAGATGGTAATTTCATAGTCAAACATGGTTTTTCAAACCGCATATCCACTTAGTATAAGTCATGAACCCTAAGGATGAGGCGCATGGTTAGAGAGTATGGTTTTTAAAACCATGAAACAGTACCAAGTAAACGGTTCTTTTTTATTTTAATTACCCAAAAATATATAAAAAAACCTACCAACCTGGTATTAACCTAAAATCAACCTAGTATGACTTTAAACCAATTCCTCTAAATTTTGAAACTCCCGAGAGGGTTCTAAGGAACCTAAAACCTCGTTTTTAATGAATCAAAGGTCCAATAAAAGGATCGTCTCTCCTCTGATATGTGATTTCTTACCCATTTGGATTCCTGTATCTTCCATATCTCTTTATAGTTCTATAGGAATTATTTATACTCCATTGGAAATAGTTTATATTTTCCTTTTCTTGGATCTTAATCTATTTGATCTTGATCTGAGGTTCTGGTCATAGATCTTCCTTGTCATTTTGATCTTGAATATTCCTCTCCAATTGGGGGATTTTCTAGTTTAGTGTACATCCATAAAAAATATTGAGGGATGTGGTTTTAATAACATTTCCCATAGTCTCGAATTATAATTATGTGTATGCAATTTTGGAATTTTGATTGGCACATTTTGTATTTGAATCTTGAAATTGAATTAATTAATTAATTAATAGCTTAATGGAGTTGGACAAATAATGTTATTATTGAATTGATGAATGTTTGATTATGGAATTGGTGATTATTGGATCTCTTGGTAATTGGAATTAATGGTTTGGTTGTCCTAACCTTGAAGTGTTAAAGTATATTATTATTATGTTTTGATAATCGGTATAAGAGTGAAGTTTTCATATTATTATATCTTATTTTAATAGAGAACCATAATTTTGGTATAAAATTAAATGGTGTATATGATGAGAATTTTTAATAAGATGGATTATTTTTAATAACCTTGATAAATGTGATATTTATGAGATATGTGATATATTTTGATAGATCTGATAACTACTGTGGGATACAAACATATGTTCCAAATACCCATATGTGATAACGAGTGTGTGACAAGGATTGATGCTTCAAACACCCATTTGTGATAAAAATGAGGTCTGGGATAGGGATAGATGATACAAATATCCATAGGGTGCAATACATGATGTTCTAGTCCCAATACAATAACATTGGAATGGATTTCCTATTAGCTATGGTAAGAAAATTGGAATTTAATTACTTGTTAAATCCCATGATATAATGAAATTTGATTCCATATGATATATGGTTCAGATTGCATCACAGGATGAAGTATGTATTGATTTTTTGTCTATCATCATGAATATAGGTAATTATATTCTCAATTATTGAATAATGAATAATTAATTTTTTTACACGATTTATTTTAAATTATTTATTTTAAAACTGCACACATTGTTATAGACTCATTAATGTTTTGACACTATTGGTGGTGGACTACTGGTTTGTATTGACACCCTACTCATGCAGCCTGATCAGTACCCAAATTTACATTATTTTTATAGGAAAGGATATGGGAAGACCACACTGTTATATGGATGATTTGGTATGGCACATGCATGAGGGAACAAGACATGATTTCAGGACCTCTTGAGAGTTTTTTGTGTCTTTATATTTCTTTTTCATAGTGAAACATGAGACATATAGAAATTACATATATACTATTTTAGTTATGGACAACTATCCATGTTCTGGGATTATCTTGTGATGTTGGTCTTTATTGGTAATGGCATTATAATATTTATTTTGTATTACCATATAGATATTGTTAAAAAAATTTGTTTTTTTTCTATTCAGATATAGAGGGTATTGTCTCCCCCGTGCTTATATTAGACCCTCACAATTAGTTGGAATCCTCAAGAATACTTGGAGTCATTCATGAGGTCATGTAACGAACCAGCTTGGGGCACCAGTGTAGGGTAACTGGGGTAGGGAATTATACTATTAATCAAAAAAATTTCAATTTGTTATAGAAATTAATTGTAATATTTTCTCTCAAAAATCAATAAAAGATATTCTTTTGATGAAAATATTTATTGAATGAATAAAATGACTTTATTAAAAATTGAGATATTATTTACTAATCATTTATAAATAAATTTATATTTTGTATGAAAATTATATATTTTTTATAAAGTTGTTAATCATATTCATACCTTTCAATTTAATAGATAGGTTATAAATGTCATATTAATATAAAAAAAATTCATAGTTCATTTAGGCTTGGGGTTGGGTATCATGTATGCAATAGAACATAGTGTTTATTTAAAATCATAATTTATTACAGTATCTCCTAATTAATAAATTTAATCCTCACAATTTAAACTTGTTATTAGTAATCAAGGTTTTGATATTTGTAAATTCCATTGTTGAAGACCCCCTTTATAAAAAGGGATAATAAAACATCCTCCTAAAAATATGGAAGGGGAAATATGATGGTTATCTAGATTAATACATAAAAGGGTGCCCAAATAGAAGAAAATTAGTTAGAACTAAAAATATGGACATAGAAGTGAAAATTAATCCCCAAGGACTAATTGAGGGTGATATAGAACATGTTCTAGAAAATGTTAACAACCAAAGAACAAAGAATCAATGAGGGGTTTCAAAGACCCCCAATTCATCATAATTTATGGTTATTGAAAAATAATTTTGTCTGAAGAAGCTTTTTATAAAGATGAGGCATTCATTAACCAACAAGACTATGAAAATAAGTAAATATAAAAATGTGGAATGTATATTTACTCGTTTAATAAATTTATATAAAAATCTATTATGTTTATCCAAATTATGAGTATTCAATATGAATTTTTTTAAGCCTAATGTAGTAAAATCAACATCTAATAGATCATAAAATGTATATCAAGATATTCCACTCATATTAAGGAATTAACCGAAAGAAAAAATGGTTAGCATAAGATAATTATCAAAATAAATAAACCATAAAATGAGGAAATGCAACATAATTCTAAAATCCTTAATTAACTCAATAACCACGACATTATAGAATGATTAAATATCATACCCTTCATCTTACATATTTAATATTTGAGTTTCATTCTTCGAAAATTATCTTTTATGGTAAATCAATTATTAAAAATAAGTGTTATACATACCTGATCCTAATAAAACATCTCCCCAATATCAATAATAATCATGATAAATAAATATATACTCATATAATATATTGAAAATTTTCAATATATCATGAATCAAATTTATATTTTAACCTAAATGGTAATACATTACATTAAAATAACTATCTATGAAGATATAAACATATGAATGAATCACATGTCATCCATCATCATTATTTATATTTCACAACATATTAATTCATAATTAACATCAAATAATATATTAATCCAAAAGGTTTATTTAAACCTTAATAAAATTTTCATCCTAATTCCCAATAAAATATTCAAATCAATTCAAAATCAAGTCACATAAAACATAAAAGTGTTTTTTGTGCCTTTGAACTTATTATTAACTATAAACTAATACACTCATTATGGTATCCATAACTGTTATGTTAACTTCAACTGAAAACATATATGCTTCAAAAAAATTAACACTGTCCTTATTCCATAAATATGTTCACAAACTACTAAATATATTCCATAAAACCAAAAATTAAATATCGTCAAGGATGACCCAAATCAGTCAGTCATCAACTAACCATTTTCAAATTCAGTAATACAATAATACCAATGTCAATAATCTCTTTATTACAACTAAATATATATTTTAAAATTATACATTGGAACAATCCATAGATGTTTCATTATCCTTGTAACAGCCCAATATTTTATAAAAAAAATAATCTTTTTAATTTTATTAATGTCTTGTGTTGTACGCTACACCAAAAGGATCTTGTACAACACGCATTCTTGTCTTGCCTTGCATTACAAGCAATCGCGACCTTTCTCGATAGCGTGTGTAATACGCAATACCGAGTTTCACTAAACAACGATGTGCTATTAAAATATTATTAAAACTAGCCGTTATGAATAGTAATAACCACTTTTTAAAATTTGGTAAATCTTATTTTTCAAAATGAACTTCATTCTTGGATTCGGAGTATCGAATTTAGCCTAAGGTGAAATTTTGGTACTTTTCGGATAACTTTCATATTCTGATGAATAGTGAAAAATTACTAAATTACAATTAAAAACAACTTTTTTAATCGAAATAATTAATAGTGATAAATTATTAATTTTAGTGGTTTTAAAGTATATTTAGAATATATTTTTACAATTTAATACAATGTTGGTCATTGGTTGTAATTTCACATTTAAACCAGACATAATCAAGTGTCAATCTTTTGATAGATATTGTTTCATAAAAACACGCTAATTGTTTTAACAGCGGGATTTAATTATAAAATTAATTAATGCAACTTCTATGTTATGAATTTGGTAAAATAGACTTCATTTTTGAATTCGGAATATGAAATATAGCTTAGGATGAAATTTTGGCATTGTTCTGAAAAACATCAATTTTTGATGAATAGTGAAACTACTAAGTGGTAGTTAAAAAAACTGAATTTTTCATAAAACTTAATTTTACCGCTTCTGTGAATGGAATTTCAAAAAACCGAGAGACACGGTTAATATCAAGGACTAAAATGTGGTTCAATGAGATGAAAATAATTTTTTGGTGAATAGTAACTTTTTACTTTTTTTACCGCGGTTAATAGTAAATAGGGTAACTAAGGGTAAATATGATATTACTATTACCCTAACACATGTCCTAATTCTATTGGACAAGTGTAATTCGACCAAAAACAAACTTAGGAATAAAATATGACCATTTAGGCCCACTTGGATTAGATTAGGACATTTATTATTAATTTATTTAAAGAAAGGTTAAAATAGTTAAAATCAATGTTTAATAAGTAAATCATTTTTAATATGGGGTTATACATAAGATAAATTCGATTAAAAATATTCATTAGAAAGCTAAAAAGATTTCCTACATGATGGTATTTTATTTGTAATTTTTAGACATCAAATAATTTAATTTATTTATGACACAACGATGATGCAGTAATTATCTTATTAATGAAATATTGACATAATTGATGTTATAAACACCAAAATAAATGTAATTTGAGATTTTTTATGAATTCCACTAATTTTCTAGGTTACTATGATATATTAATGTTGATTTAATCAACTTTTTTCGAACATTTAATTCTGTTATGACTTTCACAAAAATCATATATCAAATAGTGTCAAAATTGACACAAAATAGTTTTTAAATCAAATATTATATTATTAATTGTTATTTTATTCCTAAAAATCTAAGGATCGGCCAAATGACTTAGATAAGGATATATGTATTAATAATATACAATTTGGGGTTCGTTTGGCATGTTATAGTAAGTTTATTAACCATATAGTGAAAGAAAACAAAAAGACACGGTAAAAGTTAAATTATTTAACTTAGAGTTAAATCTAATTGATAAGGTTAAAATAATATCCTAAACTTGTCTAAATTCTATTGTTTGATAGGATTTCGACCCATCCCCACTTTAGCTTCGAAATAAGACCCTTTGGAACCATTATAAACCGATTTTGACTTTAATATAAAATAATATTTTGAGATATTCCTAAGGTGCCCCTCTCCTCCCCTATAAAAGGACACCTCCTCCCCCTCCTCCTCACACCAATTTGAGCACTCAAGCTCGTCCAACCCCTGCCAAAATTCCTTCTCCACTTCCCTAGAAACATCCTAGAGGTTCTGGTCTTCCTCAAAGACCAATTCTAGTGCCCTAAGAGGAGGTCTCAAAGAGGCACTTCAAAGAAGAGGTAATTACCGTTACCAATTCTTTCATCTTTATTTCTTCTTCCACTTCTTCTTCTTAGGTTGTTTCATTATGAAGTAATAACATCAGTATCACTCATATACTGATATGTTATTATAAGTATGAAACAACCCTATTTCACCATCTATCCATCCTACGGAAAAAGAAATCACCGCGCGTGCGTACGTACGGAATACCGTCTCCACGCCGTGGTGTAATCTATTTTCCACCACCACCTTACATGGATGGGTATAATGGTGTAAAGAATAACTATACATAGTTATTACAACATCATATTGATTCTGATATATTGTATAATCCACTCCAATTCAATTCAATATTTATAGAAATGATATCATCGCTCATGCGTACGTACGAACTACCGTCTCCACGATGCGATGAGATTCATTATCCATGTTAACCATTTAAGAATGATTATAATGTATATATAAGAAATAATAATGAAATATATGACATTATAAATCTACTGGATTTATGTATATATATACATATGTATGTCATCTACTTACTTCCATTTCAAGACAATAAGGAAAGAAAAACAGCGTTCATGCGTACGTACGGACTACCGTCTCCATGAACGGTGTTTTTCATTTTATTTATCTATCTATTATATATATATATATACTGAATATATATTATATATAAATCATATTTTATATTCTGGAAGTAAGTAAATCATGATATAAGTAATAATGATGTCAAGAACAACAAGTCAAAACACCTACGATAAATGAAACGATTTTACCCAAAACGCTTCTTTAACATGGAATTTACAAAAGAACGGGTAATATAATGTCATAAGTGAACCATATATGATATCATAACAATGAATATGATTCTGTAATAAGTCAATAACATGATTTAAATCATTATACAGGAGGTTCGGACACTTATAAAGCAAGTCGGACCTAAGGTAAGGGGAATATCACAATCTCATTTTTATCCGAGATTGTTTATTCGTAAGTATTTACTGGGGTGTATCTTATCATCCACATCCATGTTTCCTCAATATGTAATATTATTTCCATCCACCTACAATGTTTTAAATCCAATTTTACCCTTTGGTGTGTTTTTTGTAAAAGATATGAAAAGAATCTTTTGTCGTTTTTCATATGAGGTACTTTTTGACTTTTCCGACAAAAGTACGAAGAATGTTTTTTTTACTTATACGGCACGAACGGATTTCTACTGTTTTATAAGGCCTTATTTTCATGAAGCTTCCTATAAAAGATTTCATTACTATTTTCAATAAAATCTCTTTATTTTAAAATTGCAAGATGTTTTGTGAAAAGAAATTGATTTTGAAGAAGAAAGGATATTTTCCTCAAAAATTCAATTCAAGTGTTTTATCAAAATTATTTTCCATATAAGATAATAAAGGGTTCTGTTTCTATCCATATTTTTACATTGATTTGACTATGTTGTGATGGAATTATGTTTATGAATTCCTTTATCTTATATGAATGGTTTTATGATGTCATGTTGTTTAAGAATCCCATTTTTATTACATGGGTTATGCAATGATGTATGATTTATGATTCTGTGGCACACATAAGAAAGGATTCATTAAGAGATGGGTGGGACCTATATCTCCCTCCAATGCATTGGGTAATGATTTTATATCTCATGAGATAGACATGGCTGGAATGGTAGGTTATACCGGTTCAGTGAAACAGGACTGAAACGAGGATTACTCGATTCAGAAAGGGACTTTGTCCACTAAGATAGTCTTGGCAATGAGTCTTAACTAACAAGAAATGATTCTCTATGATTATGTGTGTATGCCACAATGAGTAATGTTTTACGTTATAATCTCATTTTCACTTCTATGATTTATCCCTTGTTATGATATTATGAGCTCTTTTGCAGGTTAAGATTTCCAAAAGCTATGTTCTTATGTATATGATGTGATTGATATTTCTTTTGTTTACCCTTATTGAGCATTTGAGCTCACCCTTTTATGTTTTCTTTTCCCCAGGATATAAAGAAAGCTTTTTAGGTAAAAAAAAGGAAGATCTTTATGGGAGATATTGAAGATCTTTCACCACGATTAGAAGATTACGTTCCGAGTTTCCAAAGACACTAAACTATTACGATCCTTGTGTGTGTGTGTTTTTTTATGTACTAAGTATTCCGCAAAAGTAATGTAATGTCCATGTACGTCAGGCTTCGGGTCTCTACAGTTGGTATCAGAGGAAAGGTTTAGTCAACCTTTGGAAACTAGGATGCGAAAACGTTAGTGAGATCCCTAGAGATATTTCTAAGGTATGTCTAGGGATGTCCATAGGGATAAGTATACGTATAGGTTATAGTACTAGAATTATGCTAACGATCATAGAATTAAACCTAAGATGTTAGATATTGAAGGTACTCCCCCTTTATTATGTTGTTTTCCCTAGCATGATTTTTGCCTCTCACACTATTCATTTTCAGTTTTAGAAAATGGCTGGAAACAAGATGATTCACGATAATGGAGGATATGATGGACAATGGAATGATATTCTTCATGAGAAACCAAATGAAATGGGATTTGGAAGTCCAAAGATCATTATTATGCCGAATCAGCAATCTCATAATATGATCAATAAAGTAAAATTTGGTAAGTTTCCTGACTCGGCTAATAAGAGAAAGATGGAGTTTCATGATGATCATAGAGGAAAGAAACTTCAATTTCCCCTATGTAAATCATGTGGGAAGAGGCATCAAGGAGAATGTTTCAAGGGAACTGGAAGATGCTTTGGGTGTGGAAAAGAAGGACACAAAGCAAGTAAGTGCAAAGGAAAAGGTTCGGTTAACACCATGGATGAGGATAATGGTATTGCTACGACATTAAAAATGGTTAAGTGTTTTAAATGTGGAATGTATGGGCATTATGAAAACAAATGCCCTAAGGGAAAGACTCATGAAGAGAATCAGTACGGTCATATGGGTAGTATTTATGTGCATGATGATGATGAGACTACAAATGATATGTGAGATGAAAGAATTGTTGAAGCTCGGTCAATGGTTTAAGAATGTAGTGGAATGATTACATGTTTATCACGTGTAATGTTGTATAAGTAATCTCATGGTACTATGGAATAAAAAGACATCTAAGGATTGTTACACTGTTGTCTTTCCTTGAGTTTTGAAAGTGTATGATTAATGGTACATGTATCCATGAAAGGTTATTCAGATATTTTTGGAATGTAGATGATATGTGCATAATGAAGGGATAAGACGATAATGAGATGTTTGATTGTATTCAAGAGCTCATGATTGATATAAGGACTAAGTGATATCATGGTTTAAGTATATAGAATTTTGAGGATTTTAGTATGTGGAAGGTGTTAACTTTTAACTGCATTCATGTTTTCACAAAGGTATTCAAGAGAATACATGATTAAGGACTTTTAATGTTTGGAATGTAACCAACAAAACATATCTTATGATATATGGGGATCAAAGATGGTATTAAATCTCTGGTAATCGTTTTCACTATGTTATGAGAGTGGACTGCAGTATTATGGATAAGCCTAAAGATTGAAATGGATTATGTTGGACATAAGTGATTATTGTTTAAGGATAGAAGTTTTTTTTCGATATTATTGATGGGATGTTATAGTAATGTAGTTTTAGAAAAAAGGACAACCTGCAGGACGGGCGACAGCCCATCGCTTCGGACAAGGCTGTAGGAATCGAACCCACAACCGAAGTGCGACTGGCCTTTATCGCCTACCACTGACCTACAGGAAGTCCCTGTTTAGTAGAAACTAGTTTTATTATATTAAGCAGTATGATATATGAAGTATAAGTCCATTTTAGGAACCATATATGATTAATCTCACTATAGATCGACTTATGCATATAATTTTTGCTAACCTTTTGTTTGAGACAAATGGAATGACCCGTCATTCTATCACATGACCTGCTAACACTTCATGAATAACAAATTCAACTTCATTTATTTAAGAGATGAAGTGGAAATTGTTCAAGGCACGAACAACAGTGAGATTGTACCAAAATAAAGTAAGTATTTATTCTAATTCAAATTTTCAACTTTAGGGAAATGATCTTGAAAACCAAAAATGTTGTCCTAGTGATCTTATACCTGATGAATCAGATGGTACCTTATATCATCACAAATCTTTGGATTTATGATTACTGGCTTTTCCATAGCCATGTTCTCTACCACTCTCCATCAGAACATGATGGTTAGATTTCTCATCCATATCCATATTTTCACCTATGTGGAAACCCAATGAATAGTTTATTTGGGTAACCGTTACGTTTCATACTTTTGTTTTTAAAGATTGGTTTTGATATTCCTTTTTACGATGTGGGTTTCTATTAAAGAAACTTTCGAATAGTAAATCATTTATAACCCCGACGAATTTCGAGGGCGAAATTCATTTTAAGGGGGGTAGAATGTAACAGCCCAAGATTTTATAAAAAAAATATTCTTTTTAATTTTATTAATGTCTTGTGTTGTACGCTACACCAAAAGGATCTTGTACAACACGCATCCTTGTCTTGCCTTGCATTACACGCAATCGCGACCTTTCTCGATAGCGTGTGTAATACGCAATACCGAGTTTCACTAAACAACGATGTGCTATTAAAATATTATTAAAACTAGCCGTTATGAATAGTAATAACCACTTTTTAAAATTTGGTAAATCTTATTTTTCAAAATGAACTTCATTCTTGGATTCGGAGTATCGAATTTAGCCTAAGGTGAAATTTTGGTACTTTTCGGATAACTTTCATATTCTGATGAATAGTGAAAAATTACTAAATTATAATTAAAAACAACATTTTTAATCGAAATAATTAATAGTGATAAATTATTAATTTGAGTGGTTTTAAAGTATATTTAGAATATATTTTTACAATTTAATACAATGTTGGTCATTGGTTGTAATTTCACATTTAAACCAGACATAATCAAGTGTCAATCTTTTGATAGATATTGTTTCTTAAAAACACGCTAATTGTTTTAACAGCGGGATTTAATTATAAAATTAATTAATGCAACTTCTATGTTATGAATTTGGTAAAATAGACTTCATTTTTGAATTCGGAATATGAAATATAGCTTAGGATGAAATTTTGGCATTGTTCTGAAAAACATCAATTTTTGATGAATAGTGAAACTACTAAGTGGTAGTTAAAAAAACTGAATTTTTCATAAAACTTAATTTTATCGCTTCTGTGAATGGAATTTCAAAAATCCGAGAGACACGGTTAATATCAAGGACTAAAATGTGGTTCAATGAGATGAAAATAATTTTTTGGTGAATAGTAAATTTTTACTTTTTTTACCGCGGTTAATAGTAAATAGGGTAACTAAGGGTAAATATGATATTACTATTACCCAAACACATGTCCTAATTCTATTGGACAAGTGTAATTCGACCAAAAACAAACTTAGGAATAAAATATGACCATTTAGGCCCACTTGGATTAGATTAGGACATTTATTATTAATTTATTTAAAGAAAGGTTAAAATAGTTAAAATCAATGTTTAATAAGTAAATCATTTTTAATATGGGGTTATACATAAGATATATTCTATTGAAAATATTCATTAGAAAGCTAAAAAGATTTCCTACATGATGGTATTTTATTTGTAATTTTTAGACATCAAATAATTTAATTTATTGATGACACAACGATGATGCAGTAATTATCTTATTAATGAAATATTGACATAATTGATGTTATAAACACCAAAATAAATGTAATTTGAGATTTTTTATGAATTCCACTAATTTTCTATGTTACTATGATATATTAATGTTGCTTTAATCAACTTTTTTCGAACATTTAATTCTGTTATGACTTTCACAAAAATCATATATCAAATAGTGTCAAAATTGACACAAAATAGTTTTTAAATCAAATATTATATTATTAATTGTTATTTTATTCCTAAAAATCTAAGGTTCGGCCAAATGACTTAGATAAGGATATATGTATTAATAATATACAATTTGGGGTTCGTTTGGAATGTTATAGTTAGTTTATTAACCATATAGTGAAAGAAAACAAAAAGACACGGTAAAAGTTAAATTATTTAACTTAGAGTAAAATCTAATTGATAAGGTTAAAATAATATCCTAAACTTGTCTAAATTCTATTGGTTGATAGGATTTCGACCCATCCCCACTTTAGCTTCAAAATAAGACCCTTTGGAACCATTATAAACCGATTTTGACTTTAATATAAAATAATATTTTGAGATATTCCTAAGGTGCCCCTCTCCTCCCCTATAAAAGGACACCTCCTCCCCCTCCTCCTCACACCAATTTGAGCACTCAAGCTCGGCCAACCCCTGCCAAAATTCCTTCTCCACTTCCCTAGCAACATCCTAGAGGTTCTGGTATTCCTCAAAGACCAATTTTAGTGCCCTAAGAGGAGGTCTCAAAGAGGCACTTCAAAGAAGAGGTAATTACCGTTACCAATTCTTTCATCTTTATTTCTTCTTCCACTTCTTCTTCTTAGGTTGTTTCATTATGAAGTAATAACATCAGTATCACTAATATACTGATATGTTATTATAAGTATGAAACAACCCTATTTCACCATCTATCCATCCTACGGAAAAAGAAATCACCGCGCGTGCGTACGTACGGAATACCGTCTCCACGCCGTGGTGTAATCTATTTTCCACCACCACCTTACATGGATGGGTATAATGGTGTAAAGAATAACTATACATAGTTATTACAACATCATATTGATTCTGATATATTGTATAATCCACTCCAATTCAATTCAATATTTATAGAAATGATATCATCGCTCGTGCGTACGTACGGACTACCGTCTCCACGATGCGATGAGATTCATTATCCATGTTAACCATTTAAGAATGATTATAATGTATATATAAGAAATAATAATGAAATATATGACATTATAAAGCTACTGGATTTATGTATATATATACATATGTATGTCATCTACTTACTTACATTTCAAGAAAATAAGGAAAGAAAAACAGCGTTCATGCGTACGTACGGACTACCGTCTCCATGAACGGTGTTTTTCATTTTATTTATCTATCTATTATATATATATATATACTGAATATATATGATATATAAATCATATTTTATATTCTGGAAGTAAGTAAATCATGATATAAGTAATAATGATGTCAAGAACAACAAGTCAAAACACCTACGATAAATGAAACGATTTTACCCAAAACGCTTCTTTAACATGGAATTTACAAAAGAACGGGTAATATAATGTCATAAGTGAACCATATATGATATCATAACAATTAATATGATTCTGTAATAAGTCAATAACATGATTTAAATCATTATACAGGAGGTTCGGACACTTATAAAGCAAGTCGGACCTAAGGTAAGGGGAATATCACAATCTCATTTTTATCCGAGATTGTTTATTCGTAAGTATTTACTGGGGTGTATCTTATCATCCACATCCATGTTTCCTCAATATGTAATATTATTTCCATCCACCTAAAATGTTTTAAATCCAATTTTACCCTTTGGTGAGTTTTTTGTAAAAGATATGAAAAGAATCTTTTGTCGTTTTTCATACGAGGTACTTTTTGACTTTTCCGACAAAAGTACGAAGAATGTTTTTTTTACTTATACGGCACGAACGGATTTCTACTGTTTTATAAAGCCTTATTTTCATGAAGCTTCCTCTAAAAGATTTAATGACTATTTTCAATAAAATCTCTTTCTTTTAAAATTGCAAGATGTTTTGTGAAAAGAAATTGATTATGAAGAAGAAAGGATATTTTCCTCAAAAATTCAATTCATGTGTTTTATCAAAATTATTTTCCATATAAGATAATAAAGGGTTCTGTTTCTATCCATATTTTTACATTGATTTGACTATGTTGTGATGGAATTACGTTTATGAATTCCTTTATCTTATATGAATGGTTTTATGATGTCATGTTGTTTAAGAATCCCATTTTTATTACATGGGTTATGCAATGATGTATGATTTATGATTCTGTGGCACACATAAGAAAGGATTCATTAAGAGATGGGTGGGACCTATATCTCCCTCCAATACATTGGGTAAAGATTTTATATCTCATGAGATAGACATGGCTGGAATGGTAGGTTATACCGGTTCAGTGAAACAGGACTGAAACGAGGATTACTCGATTCAGAAAGGGACTTTGTCCACTAAGATAGTCTTGGCAATGAGTCTTGACTAACAAGAAATGATTCTCTATGATTATGTGTGTATGCCACAATGAGTAATGTTTTACGTTATAATCTCATTTTCACTTCTATGATTTATCCCTTGTTATGATATTATGAGCTCTTTTGCAGGTTAAGATTTCCAAAAGCTATGTTCTTATGTATATGATGTGATTGATATTTATTTTGTTTACCCTTTCTGAGCATTTGAGCTCACCCTTTTATGTTTTCTTTTCCCCAGGATATAAAGAAAGGTTTTTAGGTAAAAAAAGGAAGATCTTTATGGGAGATATTGAAGATCTTTCACCACGATTAGAAGATTACGTTCCGAGTTTCCAAAGACACTAAACTATTACGATCCTTGTGTGTGTGTTTTTGTTATGTACTAAGTATTCCGCAAAAGTAATGTAATGTCCATGTACGTCAGGCTTCGGGTCTCTACAATCCTTCTATCCAAAACCGCATTGATATAAATTTACATAACATAATTCATTAATCATAATACTTAATTAAGTTAAACATTTCACTTCATAGGTATTTCATTAGTCTAGTAGTTAACCCTTGGATTAGGCAATTGGTTCGGATAATCCCTATATTCACTACACATAATACATTGAACTATAAATGTTCTAAAGATGATCATCATTTCCATCCATCAAACATTACATTTTTCCTCAATAATTACATGCTCTATACCCTTAATTTACTAATAAAATATTCTTTTTCTTAATTTGATACATTAACATGAATGTTTCTTCCAACATTATCTACATAAAAGAAGTTTACTCTTATTTTCTTCATGATCCCCACCACCTGATATCCAAGTACACTATATACTTCTCTTAATTATGGAGTATGAGAGTCAGGTAAGGTGATATATATTAATCATAAATCATGATAAATGATTAAGAATAATTCCAAGAGGTTTCATATTATAGCTCAAATTTCATTTGGTTAATCATGAGTGCATTCATTCCATTTTCTGTTAGAGTTAAAACAAGACCTCCATGTTCCATCCGTTAACTAAAACCAAGAAGCATATAATGAGAAACAATAGTCATAGTGATTAACCATTAATAATAATTTATATGATTTATACAATACTACCACAAAAACAGTTTTTCGCAGTGCCCCCCGTTATCAGCGCTTGTTTAGTAGCGTTGATAAAGGGTCGGATTCAAAAAAAATTTAAAATATATAAATATATTAATATATAAATATATAAATATAGTTATATTGTTATATAAATATAATATATAATTTTTAAATATATTTTAGATAATTATAAATGTACATTTACACTTATTATAATTAATATATAAGATATTTAGTGAAAATGACTTCTTAAAAAATTAAAAAAGTATTTTTAATTAATAATTTGATAATAATTATGGAGTAATAGTCATTTAATTACAATTTGAGGACTAAAAAAATTAAAAAATCTAAAAAAATATCCAAAATATGTTGAAAACCCAACTCAAACTTCAAACGGCCATAACTTTTGATCCGGGTGTCCATTTGAGCTCTACCACATATCAAATCGATGCCTGTGACGAGCTCTACGTCGTTGTGATAGGGGGACCTTGGTCAAGCGTTTTTCTAGGCCAAAAGAGGCCCAGAAGGCCTCCAAAACTGAGTTTTTTGTCGGGTTTCTCAGATTTTTTAACATTTTGTGGATTTTCAAACTCGTTTAATGGGGTATTATTGGATTTTTTTGGCGGGGACTGAATTTATTCCACGGTATTACATTCATATTGATATTATTTCTTTGAAATTTCATCCTTTTTTATAATGAACAGCTATTTTTAATCAAATATATAACTATATGTACATATATTTAATATATTCGCACCTAAAAATTAAAATTTTAATATAAATAATTAAACATATTTACATATAAAATATATTTGCTTTATCTAAATTATAACTAATATCCATTTTATTTAAAAAACCAATATATGAATATTTTTATACCTATATATTAATCTAACTATATATATATGTTAATCTAACTATATATATATATTAATCTAACTATATATATATATATATTAATCTAATAACTATATATATATTAATATAACTACATATATATATATATTAGTGTAACTATAAATATATATATTAATATCACCATAAATATATATATTAATATCACTATATATATATTAATATCACTATATATATTAATATAACTATATATATGTTAATATAACTATATATATGTTAATATAACTATATATATATATTAATATAAATATATATTACTATACGAATAAATATAACTAAATATATATATATATAGATATAGATATATATTAATACCACTATATATATAAAAATATTACTATATATATTATAATATAACTATATATATATTATAATATAACTATATATATATATATTATAATATAACTATATATATATATATTAATATAAATATATATTACTATACGAATAAATAAAACTAAATATATATATATATATAAAGATATCATGAATTGGAAAGAAAATCAAAATAGAGTAGTGGTAAGCGCTTAGGCGCGCAGGGGGGAGGTCTCGAGTTCAAATCCTGGTGGAGGCAGGGGTGCGTGCGCATGGGGAATATTTGAGCAAGCACTGTTAAAGGGTGGAGGGGGTGCATGGGGTGCTGTATAGGGGCCACAAAGCGCTGTAAAAGGGGGGGTCAAGCTCTATAAAATCCCCCCCGGATTGGCAGTATTTTTTAATTGTTTTTAAATTTTTTACAAATTTTTTAATTTTTTTTTAACTTTTATCAGCGCTTTTTTAAAAGCGCTGATAAACGGGTCCTTTATCAGCGCTAAAACAAAAGTGCATATATAGGACCCCTTTATCAGCGCTAAAAAAAGCGCTGATAAAGGGGTACTTTTATCAGCACTTTTTTTAGCGCTGACAAAAGACCCCTTTTATCAGTGCTTTTCAGAGCACTGATAAAGGGGACCCCCCCTTTATCCACGCTGGCTTTATCAGCGCTTTTCTAGCACTGATAAAGGCCATTTTTTGCATTGATAAAGGTCGTGTTTGTAGTAGTGCAACATGAAAAATTCTTTTCAATCTATGAAACCATATATTTAACTGAGGTTATCCATAATCCTTACCAAATTTTTTGTATGTTATCAAATAATTAGACTTATACCTAAGGTTTTAAGTAAAAGTTTCTCATCTTAGTTTCCAATGGATAATTAATAATTTCTCCGATACAAACTACATTTACCCATACATTTAATACATAGAAATCAAAAATCATAACATTTTAATATCCATCATAAAACATAACGATCCATTCCAGAATTGTATAGGTCTAGTGCCTTTGGAATCTTCGAATCATAAACAAGTTGATAAAAAAGATCAAAATCATCTCCCACTATATTCATAATAACTATAATCCTTCTTATAAATATCATACATAAAACTATCTTCTGGACCTGGATAAAAGGAATCAATATATCGGGCGAGCTCACAAGCTAAGACCTGAAAAAATGGATATTTGAATGATCAGTTGATCTCAACATGAGAATAAGGTTATGAGAACATGATCATAACATTTCAAATCATAGCCTATATATCATAGATCATAATAGTAAGACATGGTATAAAATTTTTTATTTTAGAATACATGAATCATAATGGAATTAATAAACATGAGCCATGAGATAAATAAATATGCATAAGACATAGTAGTTTGGAATACAAATACTCAAAGAAAATAATTCCCTTAGTAGTAAAGGATCATTGAAAATAGTATCATAGTGGAGTTTAATTATCCCCAAAACCTCATAAAAGTCATGGTTCAATCCTAATACTATCATAGTTGACAAATTCCCTTGCCAAATTGGTGTCACCCCTCAATCTCGACATGTCTATCACATGGGATATCAATAATTACCCCATGCATTTCGTGGAGATATAGGCCTCAACCCTTAAAAAATTAAAATCATACATATTTTTTCCATAATATCAGAAAACATTCATCATATCATAACCCAATAAAAGTAATGTGTTTTATAACCATTTCATCATTTAATCATAGCATAACCCATGGAAAAGAAAAATGTTTCATAGATAACTTTTCATCACAAACATAAACCATACAGATAAATAATAAGGTTGAAATCATTAGATCATATCCCCCATAAACTATAAGTTAAATCACAAGTTATTGTCATTGATTATTATAAATATCATTAAAATATCATTAAAATTTTATTAGAGAAAACATCCAATCCATATAAAAAACCTATTTAAAATATAGAAATATTAACATATTATTCAAAATATTTTATTGTAAAATATCCACAGAAACCTTGAAAGGAAATTTCAATGAATTGAGTGGTCATGATTGTTTGTAATTTTGTTTCAATTATATAAGTTTAAAAAATCCATTAATACTTGTAAAAATCAAAAAAATTACCTCATTTGGAAATTGAAAACAATATTAATTTTCAAATAATTTTTTAATAATTAATAAATGCGAAAAAATAATTTAAATAATCAATTTATAATATTAAAACCCCTCCTTGAAACATGGATATGGAAGAAAATTTTTTTTGGACCGTAGAGATAAATAATGTTGATTTTATTTAAAAGCATAATTTTAGTATATTGGGTACATTAAGAGAGGAAAAATTAATGAAAAATTATTCTCTAGAAATAAACAGAGGAGAATAAAATCCATGATATTCTATAAAGTAATATCATACAATTTCAGCATCAATACTTAATCGTAAACAATCCTGATAAATAATGAGATTATAATATAAAAGCCTTACTCATTTAGTAAAAATCGAATTATAATCCCCATTAAATAAATAACCATAAAATTATATTTATACCTTCATAAATTTAATTATATTAATCCTAAAGTACATTCATGGGTACTATATACACCACACAAAAGTAACAATTGGTGAATATGGAATGTGTCCCCCAGAAATAAAAATGAGATGAACATCCCTTACCCTATGTATGTCTTCCTTCGTTGGATTTGGAAAATTCTATATAATTATAATATATTTATTATAATTATAATATATAACCATAATAATATATATATATATATAATCCCATATATTATTTTCATATTACCTTTTATTATCTATTTGTTAAGAAATCTTTATTAAAATCATTATTCTGTGTGATATCTACTTCGTTTTTCATGTCTGTTTTGATATGGTAGTTCGGGTCCATTTAATTTGATCATGGTTATATAAAAAATATAATAATAATCATGATATAAATATCTTATATATTTATTTATATTCATCCTTAAAAGTAGAGATAGAAAAATTAATTACACAGTTCAATGAGATGGTGGGCCGTACATACATATGAATGATGTTTTCATTTTTCAAACAACAAAATCAGAGAAAGGTAAATAATAAATAATATTTAATGAAGATTTTTATATAATATATTTATTATACATTCAATAAATCCAGCCTTATTACCATCCAAGTAAACAAGAAATTTAAAATCAATCACATTGCTTCGGGGAGGTTGCAGTCCACACATACTCACAAGCGATGTTATTATTTTTCAACAATTTGGGAAGTAAGAAGGTATATATGATATTATAAATTATAATGTTTAAATATATAATAAATATAATATATAAAAATTAAACCCATCATAATACCCATCCATAAAATATGGTTATGGGAAATAAATTGTATCGCTACGTGGAGATAGTAAGTTGTATGTACGCAAGAGTAAAACATTCACATAACAGTTCATGGAAAGATAGTGAATAAATATGGATTCATAATTTAAATAAAATTTAATTATTTTTAGTATAATTAATTTATTATTTGAAAAAAATATAAAATATTTATGGGAGATAAAAAGTTTAAAAAGAAATGGATCTTTAAAGGTGATTGGCTCTTTTTTGAAATAACTCCTTTAAGTATCCCCTTAATGATAATAGGGTTGGTCTTTTGGGAATATCATCACATATTTAATGTGTATAAGTATGTTTTATGGTTTTTTTAGGTTATGTTCAATATATATGGGAAGAATTTTGGAATAAGTGAAGGCAGGAGGTTCCCTTTTATAATTGAGGTAAGAGGGAACTTTTGGAATTTCATAAAAGATTAAAATTTAATAAAATAATTATATATCCCAAATTGCTAAAAAAATACCATGTATTATAATTTAAAATATTATGGTGTTTCAATAAAAACATACAATAAAATTTTTACATGTTTATGTTGTGTTTATCATTTGGTTTAACCCATTAATTAACTCATTTAAACACTAATCATGGTATCATATTTTTCACATAAAAAGGATTATAATTTTTCATGAAAGGTGAAAATTAGAATATTATTATCCAAGTGATTATATTTTATACAATATATTATAAACTTTTAAATATTTAAATATTTTTTAAAATTTGTAAATAATTTTATAAAATATTATTTTGATAAAATATCATTATTGTCAATTGTGAAACTATTCATTTGATTAGATTTAAAATACATAAATAAATGTTTTTAAATAGAATATAATCATTTAACACAAAAATAATATTTCATATTCATCTAAAAATTTCATGGAATACTATAACTCAATAAACTTATATTACTTTTAGAATTCTTAAAATCATTTATTTTATTTTTCTAATCATTGAATAAATATTGTGATAACATTGTATAAGAATTTAAGGTAATTTTATAATTTATGAAACTATAAATAATATTTTTTTTTCGGGAAAATAATTTAATTACTCTCAAAATAATAAATTATCTTCATTAATAGATTTCTTTTTTCCCTAAGTGTACATATATAATATATTTAAAACATATATATTGACATTTTATAACATTCATTGCCTTAAATATTATATATATCATATTCTTGAAAAGGTTTTCATTAAAAAAATAAAGTTAAAAAATAATTTTATAATAGTATAATATCATTCATCCAATAATAATTATAATGAAAAATTATAGCCTTATCAAAAAAATTTAAGCTAGATTAACATGATTTACTATTTAGCCTGGTGATAATTATTACCACATTTATGATTGATATTAACCAAAAATAAAAGGGGAATGTTTAAAAAAATCAATAGATAGATTAAAAATAAGGATTCATGTTTATAAAATTCAATTTTTATATGTGGAAGAAATTAATTTTAAAATAAGCATGAAACATGCGAAGAAAACTACTTTTTAGAAAAATACATTTTTAAGCATAACAATAGGTTTTGTATCTCATTCCTTGAAAAATATTAAATAAATATTAGACGTTTTTTTACTCTATAATATATATTTCATTAAAATCATTCCCCAATAGTTAATAGTTTTATTTATTAATAAAAAATTCATTACACACATAAAAAAAGTTTTTTTCTTAAAAAAATGAATTTAACATATATAGATGTTTTTTTCTAATTCATTAATAAAATTGATACCAATAAAGGAAATTTTATTATTTGAAACTTACAGGAACTAGTTTCACTTGAAAACCATTTTATAAAAATGTAACTTTGTACATGATTGACATAAATATATAGTTTTCAATAAAAATCTATACTATTTACTATTTATTGAAAAATGATACTTTTATAAAAATTCTAAAAAATTCATCCTTAAATAATTTTTACACGATGAATTAAAAAATATATAATTTTAATCAAATATAATTTATATAACCTATATAATTATGTTTTTTATTTTCTCAAAAAAACAAATATAAACCATTTTTTAAGAAAGGGTTTCTTTGATGAATAAAAAGACATTACTAAAAATTAGTTATTATTTACAAACTATTTATAAATAAAATTATATTTATTATAAACATTATATATATTTCATAAATTATGTTATATTATTGATAAATTATAATTTAAGGATAGTTTATAATGATCATATTTAAATAATAATATTTAATGATTTGTTTAGGATTGCTTCTTCATATCGTGTACACTATTGAACATAGTGTTAATTAAAAATATTATGGAGTGATGATTTTTATATTTTTAAAAATATTCTTAAAAATTATTATCTACTTGATAAAATATATATGTTTTTTGTAGATTCATTATACTTCTTGTTTGTATATGATTTATCAAATCACTAATGATATTTTCTTTATTGACTTCATCCCTACTTCATTCATTTCATGTTGATATTAATTCTACTTTCACTACCTCATCATTTTTTCTCTTCATTTGAGTATACTCTATCCCCATGGGCTCCCACTAGGATGCACACTTATGAATCTATTCAGTATTGAATTCCACTAAATTTTTATCACTATTTTTCTAGGAAAACTCGCCATATTATTGAGATTTGTACTCATTCGCACAATAATGGATATTGACTTTTAAGGACCATTAGTTAATTTCATTAAAAAAATTATTCTATGATTTTTTATGAATTCCGAAGGAAAATTCCATCACCCCCCTGAGTATCAATCTTTTAGTTATTATAATTCTTGATAATAAACAATTTACACCCCAAAACTCAAAAAGTATTCTAATGTGGGATTATTCTCATACAATATTTCATATGGTGTGTTCTCTTTAATTGGACTTAACAATACCCTTTGTATATATAAACTAAATTAATCACTTTTTACAGTTAATCATTCTCTAATTCTTTGTTTATTATCATTTTTTTTCTTCGGATATTCCTCCACCTGATTGTTAGTTAATTAAATACCATTTCTATCTATAATTTCTAGATTTTTATCTCGGTTATGTTCTATAATAATTTAAAGTCATATTTAATACATTTAAACACTATATATTTGAAGGAAATGTTCATAAATCTTGTCATCATACCATAATCATCAACAAATAGAGTGTAATAACTTTATTCATCCATGAAAATGAGTGAAATTATCCCCCCCCCACATATACCTTCAATAAGTCAAGCAATCTCATTGACTTTTTTTTCATTAATCATGTAAGCCATTTAAATTATTTTCCATTTTTAAAAATAATTATTGTATGATTATCATCATGAGAATGTTTTAGGATATTATGATATCATTTATTCTCCACCGCATCTTACAATGACTTTTGGATAAAGTGGAGATGAGTTTTTCTATATATTATTTTCTATTATTACTTGGATAACAATTTCCTAACATATTCCCCATTAATTAGTTAGAAAATGAATTTTATGTGATTCCCTTGAATCACTATTGTTTCATATAATCCTTTCTTGATTTAAGCCTTATTTCTGAAATTGACCGCATGACCTAAGTCACATAGTTGTCTCATACTAAGAAGATTCTGACTAAGGTCTTCAAAAACCAAGTAATCCATTCACCTTAGTTATTCAACTATTATTTTGAATTTTCTAAAGATATTAAATTTTAAACTATCACTATTAACAAGGAGAATAATGATATTAGTTCATACGTGATAATAATGAAATGGTATTTGTTACCCATCATCTAGGATGTATATCCACTATGTTGAATCCATACCCCAAGTTGGTTTTTTCTCTCAATAAAATTTATTCAACAATAACCTTCATAGAAATTACGTTCATAATCTATAAAAGATGTTTTCCTTAATTTGTTGGTCATTAAATTTCCACCTCATGATCTATTGGATAATCCTATTCTTTCAAGTATGTTAATTTATTATAAATTCTTATCTTGACTAATGATGTCTTTAACTATTATTATCACTTCTCCTGGATATCTTTTAGCACATTTATTTATTGAATTTAAGAGAAATTTATGGCTTTCTGTTCATAAAAATCACACAAAAACAACATGTTTTTAAAATATACCTATTTAGGAAATTCTTATAATCTATTTTTGTTACTATAGTTCCTTGAAATCTATTTTGTCAAAAAAAACCCATAATTTTTCCCATATTTCTATAGTAATAAAACAAGATTCATGGTATCTTATTTTGGGACTTTTCTACTCCTCCTATATCATTTTGAGTCCTTTGAGAGTCACCCTAATCAACCTTATTCTAGGATGTGGTATATTTTGATTTCACATTAACCACAATTATTTTTTTCCTTATAATCAATACCCTCAATAGATTTTCAATACCTTTGAAACAATGTGCATGTGTATAATGGAGTAATTTTCACATTATCTCTATGTGTTCCTCCATATCTTATTTAGTATCCCACAGAATAAAAATCTATGATTTATTATTGGGAGATAGATGTTCCTAATGATCCTCAATATTTAAACAAATCTTTAGGACTTAGATATTGTGATTTTTAATTATTTTTACATGATATTTAACCAAATCAGTCAATAAATCAAATATTTGAGCTTGATCATTGATTTTGATATTGAACACAGTTACCTTATAATATTTTATAATATTTTCATACTTTATTATTTAAATATCACCCTTTTACTTAAATTTTTATTCTCCTTTCTCTGAAATATATAGTTTGGAATCATGTACCACTTCATTGAATTACATCACTTTTCCCTCAAAAAAAATTTATTCACATGTAGATTATAAAACATCCTTGATTTATAATCATTCCATAACATTATTTATTTCATCATCATTTTCCACCAATTAATTATCTATTAAATCCAGTAGGACCGCCACATTGACGACCAAAAAATCATTATTTTACTACACTTTATTTCCTATGATATATAATTTTCCTATTAAATAAATTTTGTATTTTTAGATAATTTATTATATGAATAGATCTTTTCTACAACACCCATAAATAGTTTCTTCATAGGTTCGTTATCGTTTGTTTCATATCAAAATTTATTTTGAATCCTAGAATCACAAGACCCAATTTTTCCATAATTATATTATGTATGTGAAGGATTGAATTTTAATAATTATTTTTGATTTTTTAATATTTGTGGAAAAGATATAAATTTCCTTATCAAATTACATATCATTGAGATCAACTTATATGGCCATTTTCATAATTTCCTTGGATTCCACATCATAACAATTATCCTTCATCAAGGACAAATTATAATTTTTCTCATCTTATAGGAGATGAGATGGTCATAAATAATATCCAACACCACCCCTTTGGGGTCCTTGTCTTCAAGAACCATGAACCATTAATTGAAACATTATGGTAATATTCTTAAGATAAACTTTATTATTTTTAAATAATCAAGTAATTTATTGAGTTTTCTCATTTCATCCACAAAAATACTCACTCAATAAATGAATTCATCAAATAGCTCATTTGGATGAATTCTTAAATCCTCATTCTTGTTCCGTAACAACAGAAATTCATCTTAACATACTGTGGAATCACCATCCTAAATGTTGATTGGGATTTTACACATGTATTGTGAGTATTTAAATGACTTTATATTCATATATATTTTAATGGATAACAATCCTCACATTGCATTGACTCTTTTTTCATTGGAATCAATCCCTATTCAATATTTTTCAAATAATTCTCTATACATAATTCTTGATAAAATCCCATGCATGGTATCTATGTAGACATACATTTTCAAATATCATATATAGATTATAATTTTATTCTTCCATATTTGTAAATTAATATCATCGAATATTATAATTTCATTATGGTTGATTACATTTGATGTATCTTCAAAGAGAAACAATTTCACAAAATATATATATCATTGATAACACATTTTTGTCCCAATAAAGGTCAATACCCAAGAAGTGGTTGAATCAAGGTATATCCATTTCATTAAATAACCATCTCTAATAATTTAGTTTCAAAATTATTAATAATAATGTCTCCACCACAATTTATATGAAGTGATAATGTAAATAAAATAGGGACATAAATGATTTTAAATAGTTCATCCAAACTAGTATAATATTAGAAACATAAAATTGGGATGCAATGATGCACCTAAAACATTAGTAATACGAATTTTTTTACAATTTTAAACTTTCACACTATCCCTTTGCTTTTATAACCTTAACATGAAAATGGATAAATCAACAGTCTCTGTTCAAGAAGGATTTAACTACTTCTCTTATTATATGTTTTTCATTAAATTAATAGTATATAGTAATAACAACAATGATTGTATAGAAATCATCTCTAGTTTCATCAATGTGACGAAATCCATGATCTTCTAGATATATATTCTCACGTATATACCATTTATGTTCACTTTTAGGTTTCTAACACTCAACCTCAATTAATTCTTATTCTCTATTTTTTCTTCCGACACTTATAATAGAAATCCATCAAATATTCATTGATGTTTTTCCAGTATCTGATCTACTATCTTCCCTTTATTTTCAATAAATATATATTCCCTTTTTTGGAATCCATCTACCCTATCCATTTATTTATTTAAAACTGTTTACATCATTTTTTAAATGCCCTAAAAGGGTTGTGTACACTTCCTTGACATTTACACATTTCTTCTTATTTTAAACATTTTCCCACATCTATAAATGACCAGTTTATAGTGTGACTCATTCTCTATATTGTGATTCTCATTCTACTTTTAAACCATTAATTAGAACCATTTACTTTACGAAAACAACAATGTCAAACCACTTCCCTACTACAATACGGTCACCTGAACACCAAAAATATTATCTATTATAAATCGAGTCTATTCGGCTTGATCCAACTCCACATAGTAGAAACCATAAAATCATAGAACAATAAAAATACACCTAAATCATGTCATTTCATGTCCATACCTACCCAAAAAACAACTCATTTATTTCCCATTTTCAAAAAATTGAATAAATTTTCATATGATTCAATACTCATCAAAATACTCTTTTGTATTAAGGTAATTTTACATTTTTTCATATGTATGTACCCTAAAAATTCAATATATTCTCCCATTATGTAACATAATTAATTGGAATAAAATAAATATAATGCTAATTCACATGAGGTCCTATCATAGTGTTATTATTCCCCATGATGCTAATTTTCAGTGATAAATCATCTACCATAGAGAGGTAAAAATATTACAAAATGTGTCAGGGAATGTATCATTTTTTTCTCATTATGAAAAATTCTAAAACCCCATGAATGTTTTAAATGAGAAGTTCATAGTATTTTAAAACCTGTAAATATAAAATAAATCTAAACCCTTTTCATGTTCCTAAAAAATGCATCATGACGTAAACACTGTTGTCATGGTATGACTTTTGATGTTCAAAAAGCATATTCAATATTCTTTGAAAACTAATATATCATTTTACATGACATTGAATGGTAAATTGGATGTATTCTAACAACCATATCAGGAAACATAACACAAAAACACATCAATGATGTTTTTTCAAATTGTTTTATGTTTGATGAGGTTTATGGATGTGAGAGGTGCTAGTGAGATCAATGGAGGTTGGTACAAGCTGGGATGATTATTATAGATCTCTAGGATATGTGTATGTCCTTTATATTATCATGTCTATTTATTTTTTTAGATTATTATATTGGCCTTTTGATCATTATTACACTTTTGGGAATGTTTTATGATTTCGTTTGATCTCAGATTATATGTTGCGATGTGAATTTATTGACTAATAGTATTCATGTTACATAAAGCTTTCTAAATGGATCATTGGTGATTCCCTGGTTAAATGATTGATGGTTTTCTATTATATAATTTAGTATTAATATTAGTTATTTTGAATTATTTTTTCAAAAAAAATGTTTTCCTTTTAGAGGAGTTTGGGGTGGGATTTTGGTTAATGGTCCTAGTTTGGGAAAATGGCATGATGTTCGTTTTCTAGATATTAAAGATTTTTTTGGGTTTTATATTTTAATTTATATAAATGAGGATTTTGACTATGTTTTAAAAAGGAAATCCAAGAGGTTTTTTATAAATTTTTTTCTCTATTTTTCCACATGGGGGTGACACCCAATTTTTTAATGATTTTATGACTCTATATGATTATTTTTTATGGTTAAACATAGGTTATACCATGTTATATGATAAAATAGGAACCATAGGAGAAACCATTACTCGTATAAATGATATATTAGAAAAGATTGAGATTTTCATTGGGATTAATTTTGTAATAAGTCCATAAATCATTAGAATACTTCATTATGTGTTTCATTCTATAATTGTGACTGATTGATGGGGTATTTGTTCAACATTTTTCTTTGTAAAACCATTGACATTTGTATGATGATGGGTGGTCTCACTATGCTTCTAATAAGTGTACTGGGTGATTTGACCTCGATTGATTATGTTTGAGTTACTCCCAAAGTTCTATGTTTTTGGGATTAAAATAGTTAGCTGGGTTTTGTTCCATGTGTTATAATTATACTCAGACTATATATAATAGATAATTGATGGAATTAATGGTACCTTCTCTATGTGGTTTTCCTAGATAAAAATTACTTATACCATGTATAAGATAATATTATTGTCCATGTATCCTACTAGGTATTGAGAGTTTTGTGGTAGATCTCTTGATAACATGTCAATAACCATGGTTGGTGATAAATAGGAAGTCCATAAAGAGAAATTGTAAGTTTGAAGAACTAAATTACTTTTTTTTCATTATTGAATATTATATTTATTTTCTAAATTGGGAAACAACATGCTCTTGATATGATCTCCCTCACATGAACTGAGATCCATTGAAACGAAAAAAAAATTCACTAGGAGAGATGGTGATCAATGATAGTGAGGTGCTGGAAGGCTAAATGGGATAGATCTGAATCAAATATTCCCAATTACCTATATGAGGTCATCCCATGACCATAAAACATACTATTTAACATCGATGGTGGTTTTTATGTTTCATATATGTGATTTGGATATATAAGAAGAGTTTTATCATTGTAGAGTGAGATACATCATCAGTGATGACTTTTTATCTATGTGATTAATCGAGTGATGATCTATGGTTAGTCAGGAAGAAGTAACATAAATTATTGGCATGATGAGTTGAGACGTGTGTGAATGTTGGTTTATATTATTTCATGTGGGTAGGACCCATTGAGTTTCCTTTCAGTTATTATTTTGGTTTCCGTGTTATCCTAATATATGTTCCCTCTTTGCCAAATCATTTTTTGTTTTTTACTATTTCATATGTGATTTATTATTTTTCCCTCTACTGCTTCATATGTTTTATATTCTTTGTTTGACCATTATATCCTTTAATATTTTGGATTTTTCTTTAATGATGGATAGTGGGATGATTTATGGGTTAGGTGGGAAATTCAAGAGAGATCCAAGTGGATTTAGAGAGACCTCATAATGGTTATATCTATCAGCATGATTTAAATGTAGAATACAATATTATTTCATGAAGGCATAAAAATAATCAGATACATGAAGGTGGTATATGGCCTATGTCTGTAAGTATCATTTTGTTTTTTCAGAGATCATGTGTCCTATAGACACGTAGGTGTAGGTTTGTACCGTATGTGCATTTGGTGTTATTTTTCCTAGTGGGAGAGTTAAAATGGGTATCCAATTCCACATTCTCCCAACAACTTCATGCATATAAACTTGAACAAAAAATCATGCGGTGTGTAAAGGTGAGTAGGAAATCCGATGGGATCATTATACTCACCCTAACCTATATACACAACTTGAGTTATGATTGACATGGGTAGAATGTCATGTTTTATTTCATTTATAGTTGTTTGATTAAATCTCAATGTTTGGTTTGAGACTAATAGGTTATTGGAGGCTAAATTCTGAGAAAGTGGTTTATAAAAATTGGGATATTAGCCACTATATTTCTATTTAGTTTTAATTGTATCAATATCATCTTAAATAGTTATATTATTTTTTCATTATACAAACCTTTGTTACCTTTTAATATATTATTAATTAGTTTTATTTATTCATATTCTATTATTTATGGTTATTTATATATTAACACATCATTTGGTTATTTTACTACTTATATATTTTTTGATTTAGAGGCTAATTTGATATATGTTTATTGACTATAGGTTTCGGGAACATACGCTATACAAATAGATAATGTAAAATTATTTTTAGAATCAGGAATGATCTGTGGGATTTATTGGTTTGGAATATACTCCCCATTACTATATCAAACCTTTGGTATTATTCAATGGCCTATGGTTTATGGGAAGATACACCTGAGGCCATGTAGTGACTCCAACTCGATTATGGATTGTGTGAATTGAGAAGGTACAATACATTTTTAGTGAGATAGGGTATTTATTAAAGTCTCTTTTAAATTTGGAAATCATATATTGGTAAATAAAGTTAAGCATCTTCACTGGTATGTCAGACCATTTGAAACAGAGTGATTTCTCTGAAAAATGTTATACCTTCCATTAGTACCATAAAATATGATATCTATACATGATTTAATTCATGTATCTCATTTATCCAAATATTATTTGATTATATATCTTGTGATTGAATGATAAGACCTAGATTTAGAACTCGATTCTACAATAGTGAAGTAAATATTGTGTATCGTTGATCATCAAAATAAGGTTTTATTGTGAAAATTTATCCCTAATGGACTTGTTCTGTGATATCATGGATAATATATCCATGTGACTCTAAATAATAAGTCATTTTTTTGGTAAAATATCCTCACATGTTTTCCAATAAATAACTTTTATTACTTTTTTATGGAAGAAAGTTGAATGGTGAGGAGAATGGTGGCACCCATGTATTCAACGATTTGTATTATTTCTATTATTTAGATTATTTTTTTTATGATTATAGAGATTAAAATTATAAATTATTGAAATTATGTGACAGTTATGGATACATTACTAGTACAAAGTCAAACCTAATCATATATCTCAACTATTCAATGGGGGAAGATTGATTATAGAATTATTTTCATGGTCAGAGCATAGATTCATTGATTATAAATCTATACTAATTAGGGGGTGTTCCTATATTATAGAATTTTTCTCCTAGTTGGCACATAGTTTCCAAAAAAAATTAGCCATACCATGAAATTTAAATAAGATAACCTTCAATCATTTCCTTCTATCCTTATTTATATTTTTAAAAAATTTCCTCAAGCATTTCACTTGATCTCTATAAGTGATTCTCCAGAAAATGTAATATTCTCTTCCATTATCATTAGTTATTTAAATCTCAATATCATGTGAATACCTAAGGTAAAATTGGTATTTATATTCCATTCCTTCTTATCATTTTCTCATTTCCCATCCTCCTTCTATGATCTTCCTTGTTCATTTTCTCATCCGCCATGTATCCCAAACCTAGTTCTGTGCTCTGTCTAAATCATTAATTGTGTTATTTCTTGGGATTATGGGGGCCTTCATCAATCCTAATATATGATTATTGTATGAATTAATATATCTTTTAATGGATTTACACGTGTGTTTTACTGTTTCATCATTTTATTTTATAGAACCATTGGTGCTTTTTACATTAAGTGTTTCTATGGGGAATTAGAATCATTAAAGGTATAATATTGGTATATTCATGATTGATATAAAGTATTTTCTATTTTAATAAATTTAATAATGTTTTCCCTAGTTTTAAATTTATATTCATTGAATATTAATACTAATTCCCAAAAGGATTATAATAATGTTTTTTATGAAATTTTTTAGTTTAACTTAATTTACCAAAAAATAACAAGTGACTAATTTTTTATAAAGGTGGTTTTATGATTATTTACTATTTTATAACTTTAATTGTTTTGATATGTTTATGATTATTGTTTTTTATTATTGATTTCATAGGTTAGATGTACACCTAGTTAATTTTTGTTATAAATATAAAGTTTTTCTTGTCTGTTACTTTGTTAAGGAAATGATAAAGGAGGGATATAATGATGATGGTTATTTTGTTTATGTCATAAGTATTTTATGTTATAATATTTCATGAGTTATTTGATTCTGATATAATGGTTTACATAAGAGCTTTCGAGGCTATGTATGATATCAAGTATGATTATTACCTTTGTTTTTATTTGTCTCTAGCCATATTTCCTATGTTATCAATTATCACTAGATAGGGGTTTCATCTCATTGAGTAAGTGGGGGTAATATAGGGTATGGGACTTTTCAGATTACATTTTAGGGTTCTAGTTGATCCATAAGAGAGTTCTAAGTTATCATTGATAGAAATTATATTTTGATTCCATGTTATATGTGTTTTAGTTTTTAACTTTCTTTATGTATTTATTTTTATTGTGCCTCATGATATATATTTTTTATGGGATATTATTTTCTTATTAAGTCATATGATTTTTTAAATGTTTTTTAATAAAAAATAAATGAATGTATTTGGATTTATTTTAAAAATTATACATAAATATATGTAGTCTATTTATAGTTCAAATTATCATTTGGATTATATCTTATGAAAATAGTTACACTGATTCATGGAAGTATCCAACTAGGTAGTATCTCACACCCTATATAAACACATTTTTGTTCATGTAGACATTTTTATGGATGATACAATTAATGTGAAGGGAGTTACATTCATCAGCGGTGTACCTTAGATAATTTCTTAATGTTTTAATGGAATGATAATTACGTGGTGACGTTATGTCATGTGGAGATGGTTTGTTTTAAAATATTGAGAATATTCATTAATATTTGGATGTATATGTTTTCTTATCACTATTCTATCATAATATCCATCTATCATTTATTATATATTTCATGTATTAACATATATATTTTTCTTATGGAAGTATGATTGGAAGTCCATTTTGGGTTTTTATTATTTTTCCTTATTTGGAAATATATTTTGTTTTGAATTATTTATTATTTTATCTTGATAATTCAATGTGTTGATACTTTATATAATGATTTATTGTTTGGTTTCTTTTATATTTATGGTGAAATATTTCACAAAGGTATGTGGTCAATACCCATATCACTTGTTATAATCTTACGGATATCAAGAATATTATTTGTATTATTTAACAGGTTGATTCGTGGGAGTAGTTGTGATGATAGAAATATTAAATGATATAAATTATCAATAATGTTATCCCCAATAAGAAAAACGAAGAGAATTTCCTTGGGCTATCTCTCAGGGAGGTTGTTAGACTTATGTTTCTACCAATCATATTGTCTTATTGTTTATACTTATAAAGTCTAACTAAATTTGGAATTTTTATGTTTTTCAAGAAAAATTAATTGAAACTAAAATAAATAATTAAAAACATATATTTTTTTGAAAATATGAATAATTTTAGTTAAAAATATGTGTGAAAATATTTTCAAAAAATATAAACATTTGAAAAGTGTTATTCCTTTAAATACTCACTTCTTCCATGATTACATTAACTATATAATTCTTTTTCTCAAAGAACACCTAGAGATATATATATTAACACCTAGATATTCTTTGATACCATACCAATCACCGATTTAGAGGTTTATCCTATTATAAAAGTGATTAAAATAGTCAAATAACTCCATGTAAGATCTCAGGTTTTCCTATGATGTAGGGATATTTTTTTGATTGAATGATTAATTATGACCTAATATGAATACCCTTAGAGGTCATGGGTAATAAGGGTGTCCATTGATTTTTTATATCATTGAACCCAAATGTTCGAGATACATAGAAATAATACAATGATGGGAGTTAATATACACCCAAGCCACATGGTTTGGTGAGAAAATGCATTCCGGGATAGAGGGCTTCAAGATCCCAGATAGTTTGAGTAAACTGTGTGGATAGAGGCCCACATCTATATGATGGCCTCTATAATTTTTTATAGTGGATTTATACAAGGATTGTTCATGTTTTGGAAAACTATACTCACTAACCATGGGAGGTACCCCTCCATATAATGAAGGGCACACAATTAGTGAAAACCTTGGCCCTCTGGTCAGCCAAATTGTCAGGATTTTTCTTTTTAGCTAAAATTAACATTTATCTACTAAAAACTATTAAAACCTAAAGAAAAAAATTCTATTTATCATTCCTGCAGACAGAACTCATTTCAGAGCTCCCCCTTGAAACAATTTTTTATCTTTTGATTCCATTTTTCATATGAACTCAGAATCGAGTGTCATAAGTCTTGTTGGATTCAAACTGGTGACTACTCCTTTCCATTTGTGTCATTATTATTTACTATTTGTGTCATCTAAGCTATTTAGGTGCTATCTAATATGCCATATATTTAGGGATTTCATCATTTATTTATGTTTCATCTGATCTCAGTTGAATCAAAAGGTTATACTGGATGATCACTTTACAACAGACCTATAGTAGGTGGTCTATACCATTCACTTGGTTTTTGGTGACTTATATGTCTAGTTTTCATTGTACCCCATGTCAGACTTTTTAGAGGTTCCCATAAAATTAATTTAATATTTTAATTGAATGTGTTAGAAGATTTTAGGTATTACCTTTAGTTCCTTGAGATTAGTTATAGATTTTTTCCCTGACAAAGGTCACTCATGGCGCTTTCCTTGTGATTTCCTTTTACTTTTACTATTGATGAACCACCCAAGTGGTGATTGGTTGAGATTACCTTGTTAGAGGAATAAATATACTAGATTATTTGGATTTAATTTATTTTTTAAGAAACGGCCTTCCTCCTTTTCCATGTTATACATGATGTGATTTATTTAAATTCATAAATTTGAATTGTTATATAAGTGGATAAACATATTGAATGTATTTGAATGGGAATTTCTATATTATTTGGAAGGAATAATGGAATGTGATGGTATTAAATTTTTAATTAATTGAATGATGGATGATTCCATAGAATTCCATGGATGTGCTAAATAATAGGTCATGATAGCTCTAGTGGACGTCTTGGATGAGAAAGATCCTTGGGGGTCTTGATTCCATGGGATACATTGGACTTTGATACACCTTGGATTCATCGTTCATAATCAATAAGTACACATGGTCTATTGACATACTCCCTAGACTTGGATCCAAGTCTACCAGAGTTTCCATTGAGATGCTCCTGGGAGTCTATGTTGATGCATTGGTCCAATATACCTTGGATCCGGCCCCATGGGGTTTGACACATTTGTTATATAGATCAGCCATTGAAATTTTAACATTCATAATTAAATTTCATGGACATGTTTTATATGAGATACACATTATACAGAATATCCATGGTTGGTATGAGATACTGGATATACATATTGGCAGTGGTGTTTGTTTCAGTTGTGCTTTATTGTTTCCTTATTTGAAAAGCATGAACCTTATTTTGCAGGAAGCCTTGATAGGATTGATAGTATCACCTCAAAATTATTACTTTTTCCTTTGGTATTTTACTTATGTTAATTCCATATATACTATAAAAATTTCACACTAATTGTCTTGTATTGTATATCCTGGATTGTTATAGACATCATTGGTGGTGGCCTACTGGGATTTTATCTCACACCCTATCTCATGAAGTTATAGGGTACCCAGGAAGATTTTATAGATATAGATAGGGATTGAGGAAGGGTCCCACCGTTTGTTTCTAGAGTTTGTTGATGCATATAAGCATGTGAATATATTATAGAGTTGAGGATTACGATGCTATCATGTGATAGTCGTTTTTGGTCTTTTTGGTATTTTGATACTTTTATTGTACTGATGCATGTATAATTATTTTTCAAGCTTTATAGACACATGAAATGAAATATCATTATGTATATGAGATTTATTTTTTCATTTGGTATATATGTGTCTTTGGGTTCTACCTATTATTAAGTTACTACTGTGCTTCCTCAAAGGTTGGTTACTAGTCCAGTGATCTTAGTGTTTATTCCTGTTACTTTTTCCTTGTCTAATTTCATTATTTATTTATATGTATGATTATTACGATTGTTTTACACTATGGTAATAGGAATGTTTCTCCCCATAGACACACCCTAGGCCCTCACTACTATTTGGTAGCCTCTAGATATTGGGGAGATGCGCTTAAGGCCATGTGGCCATTCGGACTCGGAGCAACATTCAATGGAATTTGGGTTCGAGACATTAGAAGGTGTATTCAGAGCCATAATTTATTGAATTTACTATTTTGAGACAATATATGGGGGTTAGTAAGGAATATTAATTTGGTAATGAGTTGTTCTAGGGAGTAGCTAACCCATGTACAAGAAAAATCCAGGTTGCCTCAAATGGAAATTGTTTTCTTTCTGGATTTGACTATTAGAGTTGATTTGATTCCACCATTCTGTAATGCACTTTTGGTTCATTGATTATTATGATTTTGGATTTTTTTGTATTTCCTAATGATATGAGAATTGTATGTCATGAATCATTTTATTAACCTTGTAAAATTCAAATTATATGCATCATGTCATTCCATATAGGATGCATTTCTTGAGTGCATGACTTTGTGATATGTTCCTTGTGTGATATACCTAATGTTTTTATAGAAATTTCTTGTAGGGGATGTTTAATCATGGATGGTACATATAGTTACAATCATAAAATGATTTTTTTCCTTATTAGGCATCATTAGATACCCTGAATAGCAAATTGTGTCATGTTGATTCATGGACCATCGATCTCATGGATTGGACTGTGTTGTGGTGTGAATTTGTTGGTTTCCATATTTTGGTTCATGAGAAGTATGGGACCTTGTGGATCATAATTTTTAAACCATAAAGCTCAACATATTTAAATAAAATGTGGAATAAATGTGAAATAAAATGGAAATTTGAAATGATTAAATAGAGATCTTTACATAGCCCCAACTTTTGAGTGGGCAGTAGGTAGTCTCTATAGTGAATTTTGTGACTGTTTATTTTACTAGTTTTGGATTTAGGATTACACTCTATGGTATGATATTTTAAAGGATTTTTTCTACTAGTATTACGATTCGATCTATGAATTTATTGGATTTGATCATTTTTTAGGTGTGTGGTTAGAAATATAGAGACATGCCACCATGAAGACCTCCAGTCATACACCAGGAGGGTGAAAAAAAAACATGTTACAAAAGTGGTGGAACATGGTTTAACAGGGGATACTTTTATAGATTCTGTTGAGGCAAAAATAGTTATTCCAGACACAGGTGTTGAAGAAAACTTCTATGATAGATTTACACGCTTTATAAATACCTTTCTAGAAACAACGTAGCATTCCCCATCTATGGATGAGCCGGAGTGTGAATTCTAGAAGAATCATCCTCCCACATTTTTGGATGATGGTGGTCTATAAGAATCAAATTTGTGGCTTGAGACTACTATGTCCATATTTGAATATCTAGATACACTTTCTGAGAGGATAGTGAAGCTCACAACATACATGCTTTTGGGAGAATAAAAGTTCCCATGGGATGTTTTGTACCAGGATAATGCACTATGTGACATGGTTTGGTGATATTTACAAACCTTTTTTCTAAGGAGACCATGTTTATAATTGATGAATGGATGTTTTCTTTATTTTTATTATATCATTGTGTCAACATTTATGGACTACATATTTGAGGATATGGATATTCATGATGAGATGATTCCTGGAGAATTGTTATGAACTCACTTGATGGAATTGGATGTCACTCTTTAGAAATTATAAATATTAATTATGATGATAAATGTGATAATCATAAAAGTAAATCAAGAAAAGTGTTTATGTTGAAGGAAAATTGCCTAAAAAAGGAAGAATACCCTGATTTTTTTTATTTTCATGAAGTGATGAAGTACAATTAAAGAAAATGACCATGAAAAATTTATGTATATATATATTTCCTGAAGAAGATGAAAATATGATGATTATTGATCTAACCATAATGTTCATGGAATTTTTGTCAATAGTGACACACTATTTATAACATGGAAGATTATTTATATTCATTTAAATATTCATATTCATATGGATTTCATTTGAATTTCATGTAATACTCATATATTTGGCATGAGGTATTGATGATGGGTTTTCACGTCAAATGGGTTTTTACAAAGGCATGTGCCATGTGGGAATATCTAAAGCTCAATGGAATTATTGAAATCAATTAATTATGGTTTTTTGAAAATTGTATGCAATGTTTGTGAAGATGAGTTTGTGAATGAATTTTCCATGTAAATGGGGGTTCATGGTTTACATATAAAAATGAAATATTTTTCTAAACATCAATAATGTGAATCAATATTACACTATTTGAAATAGATCATATGTTATATTCATGTGATGTAAATATAAATAATTTATCACACATTTTAAGGTACATTCATGGGAATATAAAATAAGGTTGAAGAACATAATTGAGATTCCCATGAACAATACACTAAAATTAATAAAGTGAAGCTACAAATTCTATTTGACATATATTATATGCTATATTCATGTGATGTGAATACAACAAGTTTATCATACTATTTGAGGTACATATAGTGGATAATCAATGAAGGATCGTATAATACAATTCATATTCCAATGCAATGTTTTCGAAACATCTATAAAGTGAAGCCATGGTATGTTATTTGACATAGATTTTATGATATATTCCATATATGGGTATTGAAATACTTTAGAATACTATATATCCAATATATTGTTGAGATGCATACTATATGGGAATTTATTTTCTAAAATTAATTTCTACTATGTGAATGAAGAATTATTATCAAATGAGGTGCTTAATAGATTGTAATGATTTGAGAACTTCCATGCAGTATGTAGTGATGGTCCATTGCGGGTTTCCGTGAAGCTCACAAATGAATATATTTTCATGGTTGATGAATACCATTGTGGGTGATGTCCTTTGAGGATATCCATGTTGATAGTGGATTGAAGGATATAAACCAATGTATACTACTTTTCATGATCACATGACATTCATGTGCTCAATGGTTTGATAACATATATTTGTTGGTTATAAATACTAGGCCAAATCACCCTCTAAATATGATCAATATTTTGAGATAAGTGTTCATTTTTCTCTTAAGATATGATTATGCTCCATTTCAATTCCACAAAGCAATTTGTTATTTCAGCGAAGGATAAAATGGTATGTGAGTTTCAATGTTAGAGTTAAGCTATTCCAATGGTATTGATTCTCTATATGGTAAACTACTATGATCTTTTCTTTATATGTGAAGTGAGATTCGAACATCAACAATAAATTAAAGAATATTAAAGCACCAGTTTACTAATAATCAATAAATTCAACCAATATTATGTACATTTTACTATATTTTATTCTATGATCATATCATGATCATAATCACTATTTTGAATTATATTGGAAGAAAATTTTAGGAATAAAAAAGTTAGCTGTAATATAATACAAAAACTAGTTTTATAAGAATAAATAAATTCATACAATGGTACATGACTTATCATACATGATATGCTATGATCATTTCAAGATCATATGGAAAATTTGGAAAAATATTTGAAGAATGTATAGTGAATATAAAATTTAGGTGTTATATGATGCATCAATGAAGCAGACTAATAGTAACTGCATATCATACAAGCTATTGTATGATAATTTAATGATCAATGAAACAATTTAGCGTGGTATTTGATCAATATAAAACAAATAGAAAATTAATGTGCAATATGGTCTGAGCATAAATATGATAAGAATCAAATAAGTGGACCTAAAATACGTCACATATCATACATTCTATGTTATCTTCATTTCATGTATATGGGGTCAATTTAGTGTAATATTTGAATTTTACAAAGTGGATAAGAAAATGGGATGTCCATGAAATACACATGATTTCATGATGTATTTTATTGGAGATTTAGAGGATAGGTTATTAGAAGTTGTGCAAGTCTATATCTTTCATAACGTAATATTGATGAAATTTTTTGCATTATATTCACACATTATTTGAGTTTAGGAATTCATCATAATAAGGAATAATCATTGTTCTAGTATAAATATTCGAAATATTTGATTGTCACTGGAGATAAGAAGATAAAGAGATTAAAGCCAAACTATATTTACAGGAGAAGGTAGCATGGTCTGAGCAGTCAGTAATATGAGAAGATATAAATAATTCAAGATATGGAGTGAATGGGTTTCAAGAAAAAAAAATATTTTAATTAACTTTTGATGTTATTTAATTTATACATGTGTATAACAGATCTAGTACACTCTTGGGGGATGATCTATTTCAAGTGTTTTATGAGAAATTGAAATAAAATGGATATATTTCTAATTGTGGATCAAGAATATTTAGAATATGGGTCTTCAGACTCTAGTGTCTACACAATTACGGAAGAGGCATGATGTTGGGGAGTCTAACTAGTCTATGATATAGAGAAGAGAAGATGGTTGGGGTGTATAATTGTGATCAATTGTAGGATAGAATATTGGGGTGTATAACTAGTTTTTTCCTCATTCATTGTAATCACCTTATTATATCGTGTTGAATCCATGTTGGGGATATTAACCAACATGGAAGGGAGTATGAATTTTGTATGAACCTTGTAAATATTGTGTTTTTTGATCCCATCAATTATTTCTATATATGAAGTTAGGTTTTTAGATATAATAGAGTGGATCATGAACCTTTACATGTTCAGGAAGTAAAATTCTCATGAAAATAAAATAAAATGTAAAGCACTGATTCACCCTCCCCCCCCCCATCTCTGTGTTCAATCCATACAGGGGAACTACAATTGGTATCAAATACTAGGTCCCTCTAATGTTTAAAAAGTTTTTTTCAGTTGTTTTTAAAATATTTTATTAATTGAAGATTTTAGGAAGTGATTGATTTACATGAAATTTATAGATAATAATTTACTCTTAAGGAAAAAAATATTTTGCGTTCTTCTAAAACTCAAAATGAATAGGAATAGAAAAGTGAAAATGATGTTAAAAATGAATCCAAATGTTAATGTAAAAATACCACTGGCTAATGGTAATACTATTTTTACACATAGTAGTTATCATTATGATTATTATTCTTCTAATGATCTGATACAAAAACAATGAATCAAAAGGTGATCTTCATTTTAAATTAAAATATCATCTAAAGAATGTTTCTAAAAGTGTTTAATTGTATTTTTGGCACTATCAAGGGAATATTTATTTTATAAAGAAGAGTTCAAAGTTTAAGTTAAATAATTAGATGATGCACTATGTAAGATATTTAGAAAGTGCATCACCCTCATAGATCTTGTGGAGAAATGGAAATAATATATTTTTCATACTGAATAATAATTTCAAAGGTATATTTGTAAAATGTTGTATATGATATTATTTTTAAATAATCCTTTCAAGGATTTGAAAAAATAAAAAACAATTCTATGGATTCCAATAATTCTAAACTCACGATCAAATACAAGAGTATCAATGATCATGACTCATTATTTCAAGAGAAGATTATATTACATCAAGTGGGTGTTGAGAATATGAGTAATTACTATGTTGATAATGTGGAATTTGTTTAAGATCATTATAATTCCCACAGAATGATATATCTTGAATTGAAAATTAAATTTTCCAATTAGGGAAATACTTATATTGAGTCCTCATAATCAAATATGTATGTATCTACTTCAATGAAATTATCTTTCATGGATAATACTATTAAGTAATCTTCTTCACATTGGAATAATATCATTACATCATCTAATGATCATTCCAATGAATATTTAATAAAAGAGTAACCATCCATATCCCAATGTAATAATTTTTTTATTCTATTTCTATAAAAATTGTATATTTAAATAAACACTATTTAAAAATATGAATGATGAGAAATACAGAGGAAACTACCACCATGTAGATGATAGATACAATAATATTTATACGTTCTAGATCCCCATAAGAATCCAAGTAAGTGGTTAAGAAGAACTAAAACATTATTTTGAAAAAATCGGGGAACAATCATAAAATAAAATAAGATCATGGTTTCTTGTTCAGTGTTGGTGTTGTAGTAGATTTTGACATTTTTTTGGATTATTAGTACAATATTTTAAATTCTAAATCACAAAATAATCTTATACAAAGGGGAATAATTCTAGAGATAATGCAAAAACATTTACAGACTATGAAAACATTTCACATTCAAATTGATTTTAACTTCTGGGTTATGTTTATTATGTTTTGAATAAAAGTGGTTATAAAATGATAAATGTACATCTCCAAATGTATTCAGAAACTATGGACCATATGACAAATAAATGAATTCCATGGTTAGAAATCTAGGAAATGATGAAAATAAGATTCTTCCTAAGAAGATACATGATATGAAATACATGTACTCAAATAATAAGAAAGATCAGAAAAAACCAAGTCCACGAATATGAACATTAGTTCTACATCTCAGAAAGAGATACAAATATATTCACTCATGTGAATCCATGTGGAAACTCCAAAAAAGTTATAAATATTCCTAAATATATTCCTATGATTTTTTCAACTGATTTGGAGAATGATATAATGTTATAAGAATCACAAGATAAATCTCATGATAAAGTTTAAATGATGATTCCACTTGAAGAATGATTATTTATAATAGGTTTTAATAGATATAAATCTCATGCGTTGATAATGTTCTGTGTGAGAGATGAAATAAATCTAGACATAATTAAAGAGGATTCTTCACCAACTTTCCAACACAATAAAAAGTCTTTAAGATAATTAAGCTTGTATTAGAAGATGAATATGAAACTATGGATAAAGAAATAATAACCATATCAGACAATGAAATTATAGGTGTGATGTGATCCATTTCACCAAAGGATAAATGAAATTTGAATATTATAGTTGTAAGCAAGTATTCTAGAGAAAGTGGAGATACATGGTAGAGAAAACTATATCAACTTTTCTTTTCACATTGAGGAACAAGTGAACCCTCTTTCTTCACTTATATATTTGTGTGTTTTTGCCTAAAAGACATTTTAATTTTAGGAGATTTTTGAGGCTATGAATTCTGGACATCTTGATGATATTGTACTTCATGGAGTTTAGTAGCTTCTATGAAATGGAAGAAAAGTGTGTATCCCTTGAGGGGGATCATTGTTGAGATGAAAGTATTAAATCTTTATTTCATATTAATTGTGGGACATCTAAATAGATTTCTAAAATTTTTAGTTGTGGTATTCCAATAAAAAAATTTCCTCTCATTCCAAATTATATTAATCAAATCTATTAACGAGGAGTTCTTGATTAATGTTAAGATAAGAAAAAGGGGTATATATAATTTTCACATGGATTTTCTAATGGTTCTATTAAATTATGTGCAGGAATAGTATATCATTAATGAATTTGATTATTTCTAACCCCAATAATAATATTTCATGATTTCTGAGCATGATTTCACTTGCATAGTATTTATAGATAGATTATAAAACCTTGGTTGTATCTCTATTATTGTCTACACCAAGTTAGCCTATATAGACTTATATTTTATTAAATAAAGGCTCTTTTCCAAGAGAATAATATGATATAATTCATTTATTCGATATGATAAATAAATTTTTATATAAGGGAGATGATCATGATTTTGAAAAATATGTGAGATGGGAAGATCTAACACTTACCATATCCATTTATTTTCGATAAGGGGGATAAAAATAATGACCTTGTAAAGTGTAGAAGTATTGAAAACAAATTCAAATTGGGTATTTAAGAACACATGTTCATGATTTATGAATGAATTTTTTATTTTTTGTTAGTTTATCATAAATTCAATATATATTTAAGATATATATGAGGAGTTGGGGATGCATAAAGTGGTGATTCCTGAATGATTTTTATGGAATCACATGATGGAATTGGATGTCATGATTGATAGATTATAAATATTAATTATTATTATTGTTTTGATGATAATAAAATGAATTCAAGGAAAGAGATGATGGTAAAGGAACATTATCTATGACAAGTGAAAGACCATGAAATTTTATATTTTGGTGATATTCAAAAGAAGAAATAAAGAAGATGGACATGAAAAATGTATGTATATATATGTCATGAAGAAGACTAAATGTTGAATTTTTTAACTAATCATATTTCCCAAGGACTTGTTTCAAAAGTGAGATGTTGTTTGTTATATAAGAGATTATTGATATTTCTGAAAATATTAATTTTCATGTGGATTTGATTTAAAGGCCATGTAATATCCATTTATTTAGAATGCGGTATTGGTGATGTTTTTTCATGTTGAATTATTTTTTACAATGTTTGGTTCCATGGTGGTTCATTAAAATATCATTGAAATTATGGAAATCAAATAAGTATGGATTTCTGGAAACTGTAAGAAAATTTAGCAAAGTTGAGTTTGTGAGTGATGATTCTATGTAAATAAGGGTTCATGGTTTTCATACAAAAAATACTAAAGTTCACTAAACATTAATAAATGTTATACCATTTTATGATATTTGACATAAATTCTATGTTATATTTATGTGAGTTATTAAAAACAATTTTTCATACTATTTGAGCAACATTCAGTTGAAAATAAAATAATCAAAATAGAACACAATTGAGATTCTCATGCATAGTACTCTAATCATAAATAAGTTGAAGTCATAGTATGGTATTTTACATATATGATATTCTATATTCATGTGATCTGAATATAAGAAATTTATCATACTATTAGAGGTACATATATTTAAAAATAAAATTAGGTTGACAGAACACAATTGATATACCCACACATAGTATGCTCAAATTTAAAAATGTGATTTTAGATTATGTTGTTTGACATAGATGATATGATATATTCATGAGATGAAGATAGGAACAATTTAGCATACTATATGTTAAATATATAGTTGAGAAGTGTACTATAAGGGAATTGCTTCACTAAAATACTATTGGGTGTACGTGAATGAATAATTCCCCAAAAATGACATGCTTCAAAGATAGTAAAGCTTTGTGAACTGTCATGCAGTATGTGCCCATAGTCCTTTGTGGGTTTCCTTGCAGTTCGCAGATGAATTTTTCTTCCCGAATGATGATATGATTTGTGGGTAAAGTCATTTTTAGACCTCCATGATCATGGTATACATATAGTGATGAACCTATTTAAACTACATTACATGATTAAAAAATATTCATGCACTGAATGGGTTGATAATCAGTATTTTTCCTACAAATATAAGAAAAAATATCTCGCTAAAGGTGATTGATAATTTGAGGGAAGTGTTTCTTTTGAGGGTAAGATCATATTTTTCTCCAAATGGGTTCTATAAAGGAGTTTTTTCTTTTAGTGACGGATAAAATGTTATGTTAGGTGATGTTCTAAGAGAAGCACTACTCTAAGTGTATTGTTATTCTATGTAGTGATGTACTATGATATTTTCTATGGAGGTTATGTTCTACGAAAACATCAAAAATAGTTCAATGCATATTCAAGAATCAGTTCCTTAAGTATCATGAATGTCAACCAACAGTACACAAATCTTCATATATTCTATGATATGATCATTTCATGATCATAGGAAAAAGTTTAAAAACTATTTGAAGAGTATAATGTGTATTGATAAGTGAAGTTTCATGTGATGAAAACATTAGTTCATTGTGCATCAAGAATTTCAACCAAAAGTTTGTGATAGATCATATATTTTATGTTGTGATCAATTGATTATCATAAGAACAATTTAGAAAACTGTTTGAAGAATATATAGTGAATAGAAAATTGAAGTGCTATGAAATGAAAGAGTCAGTTTGATAAGAATCAATGAATTTGACCAATAGTATGCTACAAATCATACATTATATTCCATGATCTTTTCATGATCATTGATTTTTTTTCATTTTTTTGAACAATAAATAGTAAATAGAAAAAAAAATGTGCAATATAATTCGAACATTAGTACACTAAGGATCAAATAATTGGACCAACAATATGATACATATCATACATGATATTCTATAATCATTTCATGATCAATGAAAAAATTAAGCTTATTGTTTGATAAATATATTTAAATAGAAAACGTATGTGCAATATAATCCAAGCATCAGTAAACTATTCATCGAAGAAGTGGACCAAAAATAAAGGACATATCATAAATTCTATGTTATGATCATTTTATGTGTGTAGAATCAATTTAGAATATTTTTTATGTTTAAAAAGTTGATAAGAAAATGGTATGTCCATGAAAAACCCATGGTTTTATGATGTATTTCAGTTGAGAATCCTAAAAATATGTTAATATATGTTTTTCAAGTCAATATGTTGCATAAAATTATATTGAAGAATCTTTTTGAACCACCTGAACACATTATTTGAGGTTGGGAATTCATAATAAGGAGGAATCATTTCCCAAGAAGAAATTTGGGAAATATCTAATCATAAATAAAGATTAGAAGATGAAGGGACTAAATCCAGAATATACTTGTAAGAGAAGACAATAAGGTCAGAGCATTTAATTATATATGAAGATTCAGAAAACTCAAGATCTAGTGTTAATGGATTTTGAGACCAATAATATTATTTGAAGAATTTTTTGAGGACAATGACGTACTACATGAGTATAAAATATCCAGTACACTCATGGAGGAAGATATATTTCATGTTTGGCAGGAGAAACCAAAAGAAATCAATTAACCTTCTATTTTTGTATCAAGAACATTGATAAAATAGACCTTGAGAGTAGGGTGTCTACACAATTACTGGAGAGGATTAGGGATGGGGTTTTTAACCAGTCTAGAATAAGGATAAGATAAGAAGATTTTAGTTTCTCACCAACCATGGTGGAATATTTGGTTGACATTGTGTAGAATCGGGATCAATTGGAGAATCAACTATAGGGGAATATAAATAGTTGTTTCCTTTTTCACTCTAATAACCTTCTTATATTGTGGAGAATCCATGTGGGGAATTAAAATAATTAATAAAGAGTAGGTATTTATACTGAAATTTGTCAATAATGTTTGTTGTGCTCTTGCTAGTAATTTCTAAACATAAAGTGAGATTGTGAGATATCACCAAGCGGATTGAGAACCTTAACATGTTTGGGAGGTTGAATTAAAATATTAAAATTGAAAAAGTTGTCCACTAATTGAACCAAACCCTCTATGTTTTCAATCTGTCATAGGGAACAATAGATTATGTGACTACTTTATATCGAAGACACGCATGGAAGAGTGAGATAGGGAGTTCATGTGTTTGGAGCTGGGGACAATGGTAGATATGTAATATTCAATACACATCACATAGATGTAGTGTTTTTCACCAATGTAACTTGTGGATGAGGCATTTAGGGAAACAATATTCAAGGAAGGTCTTATACATGTTGTTCAATCTAAATTTAATGTGTTTAGTTTTACTGTTATTTCTGAGATAGTGACTCAGGAACTAATTACATAGCAGAACCCGCAAGAGGTTGGGGGTGTATGTTAGAGTATTATAGTCTATCAGTATAGTGGATGAACTTCTAGTGTTTGGAAGTGATGATTTGAGGATTCCTAGGGGATGAGAACCAACCAGACCAATAGTATGGGTAGTGGGGTTTTCTTTCATCAGTGTGGCAGTCTGGGACAAATGAGGAATTGGTGTGATTGTGACCTAGTGGAGTTTTGAGCCTATAGAAGGATGGACCATGTGCAACATTTCTACAGAACTGTCCCTCTAGTTGTTAGTGGAATAGGGTCACCCTATTTTCATGGTTCTGGAGAATGGTTCACTACTCTACATTAGGAAGAGAGCTAGAGTAGTACATTAATTTTGGCTGAGGTGGTTGTGGTTGTGGTTGAGGAATTCAAGCACCAGGTATACCTAGAAAAAATATTGGTGTTACTCTGAGTAGTGAGGTTATATCATAGGGTTGTGGTTTGGATAAATATATTATGCATAGCCTACACCCCCAAGAGTAGGGTGTTGGTCTATCTAGAGTGAGGGGTATGATCTTAGTAGCCTATACTCTTGTATTAGTACTTATTTACATAGGTCAATCTCATAGTTTTATATTTGTACATGTGGTGTAATTTCATTGTCTTGTCTTTTAGTTTTCCTAGGGAATTATAATGCTTAATACTCTATTTGTGATTAAGAAAAAGGATGTATGTTAGTGCAGGGATTTCCCCCTTGATATTGGTGGGTGTTGCTTCATCTGGGATCTTTTTTTCCTCTAGATTATTGAGTTTGATTTCATAATTGGTATGTACTATCTAGTTTCTTATCAATCCATAATTTATTTTTTTCACCAGAGTATGACATTCAAATCATCCTAAGGTGGAGTTTTTATTCACAAGACTGAATGGGATGTCCATGAAATTTGAGTTGGACCAAAGCATCAAGGGTTGGGTGGGATAACATCCTAGGTTGCTCACATTTATTTGGATGTTAGGGAACACGTTTGGTGGAATTTCCTCCAGTGGTTTCTTGTTTCAATGATTCTCTCTTATAAGACATTTCTGGTTTACCTCTTAAGATAGTGGTTTAGTTCACCATCGAGGTAGTTCTAGGAGCAGCCTCAATATTCATTCCTCCATACAGGATGGCTACTGTGGAATTACTTGAGCTCAAGAAGTTTCTATATAACTTGGAGGCAAAGGGGTTTATTCGGCCCAATACTTCTCTAGGGGGTTCACTAGTACTTTATGATAAAAATGAATATAATACCCTTAGGCTATGCATGGATTACCATAAATTGAACTAACTAATGTTTAAGAACCACAATACATTTCCATTGATATATTAACTTTTTTTTTAAGATTTGAGGACATCAGGTGTTCTCAAAAAATGATTTGTGATCCGGATATCACTAGGTACATGTTCTACCTGATGAAATACCTCATATATATTTTTTAGAAGGCATGGTTTTTATATGTATATGGTTATTTCATTCAACCTCATGAATATTCTAGAGTTTTTCTGGGAGACAATGAAACAAGTTTTTCATATTTATAGAAAATTTATTATGGTGGTTTTCTTGGATGATATCTTGGTGTATTCTCAAAATCAAGACGACCATGAAAAACCTCTCAAGATCATTTTGGACACCCTGAGAGATAATTATTTATATAAAAACTCACAAATTTCCACATATAGAAGGTTGTGTTTCACAACCTTGGTCATATTATTTCAAATACAGTAGTATCAATTGACCCTGACAAGGTGAGAGTTGTAGTTTCATGGGAGCATCCCAAGAATATATTTGACATACATATTTTCTTCGGGAAAGTGGGATATTACAATCATTTCATATAGGCCTTCACATGTTCAGAATAACCATTTATAGGCATGACCAAGATGGGTGTGAAGTTTTAATCGATAGATACCTATGAGTTAGCCTTTTTTGAATTGAATTGTAGACTAAAATCAGCACTGGACCTTATTATTCTAGAGTTGGGAAGAATCTACATTACTTATTGCGAATCATCAGGTATCAAGATAGAATTATTTATGTTGTAGGGTGATAGAGTCAGGATGTATGGGTCATTGTAGTTTAAGATACATGAGAGGAATTAACCTAATCATGATCTAGAGTTAGTTACATTGGTACATGGATTGCACTGTTAGGGAGATTATTTATGTGGAAATAATTTTGTGGTGTAAACAGACCACAAATGCCTCAAGTAAATATTTTCATAGTGTGATATGAATTTTAGGTAGTGATGGTTTAGGGAGTAATTATAGTCTTTTAACATTGAGCTGGACTACACACCTAAATAAGGTAATGTGATGGTTGATGCATTGAGAAGGAAGACTCGTATATAGGTGGTATAGTAGGATAATAGTGTGTCATGACCCATCCCAGTGGGCCCCGAGCTACAACTTCCCTTGCCTGACTCCAATAGGCTAGAGGATGGTGACTAGCACCGAGTAGGCATGATACTAATGGAAGGCATTTCCTAAAAACATGTACACACGCACACACATCTCCAAGCCCACAAAGCTGAAAAGTAAAAACTACAAAAAGGAAGAATGAATGCATAGACTAAAAACCCAACCAACAGAGTACGACATGAAAGGTAATGTATAGTAATGTAGAGCCCTGGACCAAAAGTACAAGCCCACAAAAAGAGAGTTCGTAACAAAGTCCAACCTGTAAAGAAAGGTGTTGGGACTACAATATGTACCCGTAGGAACACACCTCAGCCTGTCTGATCTCACTGAGTACTGTCTGATCCTGGTCTTCCTAGAATCCTGTCAAAGGCTCGCTCGTCTGCATAAGACATGACATGTGCGAGCAAAGCCCATGCAGGGGTGAGTATAACAATACCTAGTAGGACACCCCAAAACCACAAAGGAAACACAACAACGGAAAATACCACAAAGTAAAAATACAGTCATCTCTACATAGTATATGTATACCGAACATATAACAAGAATATCCAGATATACTCATGTACGATCGACTATCATGAATACCACCACTAGGATCCAGCTCTAAGATTCCACTAAGCATGCAATTGGGAGAACACACTCCTCGGTTTGAAGAGGGAGATATGAAGTATTCATTCTAGGAGAAAACACATCAGATGTACTTTGAGAATATAACGCTCAAATGAGGATCACCACGAAGTCATGGGGTGATTCCGACAACTTAGTCTGAGCTAATCCGCTATGCATAGGATCGGCGCCTGGGTAAAGTTGGTCACGTCGATACCAAGAAGTCTACCTAGGGTTCCAAGAATGAATAGAGGATCCACCTCCATGTCTCACAGAGGGGATTCCAAAAACTATATTATTGAGGTCCTGCTGAAGGGATCATACTCCTATTTGTAGGAAATGATACCGAAAATCTTCAGGAGAAAGACTAAGGGGATGAACCCTAAGGAAACTAGTCCAGGTCACAGAAGGCAACTGGCTCAAGCCATGTGAAATGGTTTACACAGCGTGTAGTATGGTTACACGTCGTGTTCCTTGACATTGGGTACTGCCCGTGTAAACGGCCCATGTGATCTGTCCAAGAAGTGTAAAACTGGACTACACGACGTGTAGAATAATCACACACCGTGTTCCTTGACTCTGGGTTCTTCCAGTGTAAATGGCCCATGTCATTTAAATCGTCGTATAAAAAGTAACTACACTCCTTGTAGAAGAATCACATGTTGTGTCCGAGCACCTGGAGCTCGCTCAGTGTTCGCTGGACATGTGGCCATACATGGTCTCAATCCGTGTCACCTTCCATGTACCAGTACATGGGGTATCCCATGTATCTGGCCTGGTCTGGTTAGGGATGGGTACACACACATTGTCTTTGGCTGTGTACCCAACCCAAGTTCGTGTACTCATGAAGTACATGCCATGTGGTCTGCCAATGAACACATGCAGTGTAGCCCATAATACAAGCCGTGTAGTTGGGATTTTTCCAGAAACAACGTCTTCCTCCTCGCACGGCGGCTGATCCTCTAGGTCCATGGTTTCTCATATGTTTATCCCGATACTCCAGGGGTTGGTTTGTTTCATCATAAGAACACTGAAACAAGTGTTTTCGGTGCTTAAATTGGATCATAAACCTGGAACAATCCATTCAAAAAAATTGTCAAAAACTCATATCTTTCTATCCTCTCTGAATACTCTGCTGAAATCGTCGTCGCACCTCCGTGACATCGCTCCAGGGTTGGATCTACAATCATAGATTGTTTCGCCAACAAACGAATGAGAAACGGTCGATTTACTCTAAGAATGCGTAGAACACAACGAAGAACGTGAGGGAGAAAAATACAACGAATCAAAAAATATGGACGAACCTCGATCGTTGTTCGTGACGATCGGGGTTCATCGCTGTTAGATCAAAAACACAACAATCAGTATATCATAAATATCAAGTATTTGATTTCCCGATAAAACCACAAATCACACCCGCCCGAAAAATGATCGAACCGTGGGCTATCGGTTCACATATTATTCCGCTTTGATCATTGGAATCAAGAACGGGAAAAAGAAAATAAAAGAAAAACATCCTACCAGGATTCTGTGGCATTCGTTGGTGAAGATCTGGTCGCCACTTCGTCGTCGCTGGTGAAAATCTATAGGAACGTCATCACCGTGTTGGGAGGTTTTCTCTAGAGCCTCCAGAGCCAACAAGGGTTTCAGGGTTATGAGGTTTGTAACCCTGGTCCCTTGTGCTAGACTTTATTTAAAAAGGATAAAGATATCTGATGCAACAGATTTAATAAAATATTTAAATTAAATATTTTATTACGGTTACGTCCAAAAACAATAATTCACCACCGGCCTGCGCCAGTCAAGGATAGTTCTTTTATAGGTTAGACCCACTGCTCTAAATGCAACGGTGCCTTCAAGTTTATGATTCGAGCACCCATTCGGGATTTATTCCACCTTTTCAGGAAAACAGCATGCACACGTAATTTAATTATTAAACTAAATTGAAACATTTGTTCCATGCTCACCGGGCCTTAAAACAACACGCCGTCTCAGAGACTGGTCTCGAGATAATTCCCATTATATTTATGAATAATGTGTGGAAAATCCGATACATTACATCACACACACCTTAGGGCTTTTACGTCCCTAAAAATCCAAAACAAAGGCTACTCAAAAAGATGTGGGTACGACACACGAATCTGAGCCTCCCGCTCCCACGTGCTCTCCTGGTGATTCCCTTGCTGCCACTGGACACACACCAAGGTATTAACTCACCCACAAAGGACCTTCTTCTGTCGACCCTCAATCTCCACTAGGTACTCAGCAATGGTCTCTCCATCATCAATGTCTAGCTCGCCCCGGTCGATGAAGTGAGATAGATCATGCACGTACCTCCGTAGATGCGATAAATGGAAGACATTGTGTACCCGGTCCATCTAAGGAGGTAGAGCCAAGAGATAGACCACCATGAAAACTCTACACAGAATCTAGAAAGGGCTGATGAACCTTGGATATAGCTTGCTGACTCAGCCAAACGTCCGCAATCCCCATCGAGGTGATCCCTGAAAGAACACATGGTCTCCTTCCTAGAACAATAATGGCCTCCGCCTCCTGTCAGCATAAGACTTTTTCTGACTCTGTGCAGTCTTCATCCGCTCCTAGATGACCTCCACCTTCTCTATATTAGCACTCACCATCTCTGGGCCCATGAGTTTTGACTCTCGTGGGTTAGTCCAAAAAAGTGGTGACCTGTAATGTCACCCGTACAAAGCGTCTAATGGTTTCATACCAATAGTGGAATGATAACTGTTGTTATAAGAAAATTACACCTGTGGTAGGTGATCCTCTCAGCTAAGACTGAAGTAAAGTATGAAAGATCGAAGCATATCCACTAGAACTTTGATGGTCTGCTCCATCTGACCATTAGTATGAGGATGAAACACTGTTCTCAAGCGTAACTGAGTCCCAAAAGCATCCTGCAATCCCTTCCACAACTGGGATGTGAAATGCGCATCACGATATGAGATGATCGTTTATTTCACTCCATGAAATCGAACTATCTCATGCATTTAGAGGTGTCACAAGCCCTCTACTGAACTCTTCTCCTATATGGATAGGAAGTGGGACGACTTGGTGAGTCGATCAACGATCACCCAAATGGCATAATGTCCACTGGACGTACATGGTAAACCCGTAAAGAAGTCCATGGATATCCTGTCCCACTTCCACTCTGGCACCTCAAGGGGCTGAGTCAAACTTGCTGGAACCTGGTGCTCAGCCTTTACTTGCTGACAAGTAAGGCACTGAGAAACAAACTCTGCCACAGTCCCCTTTTTTCCTGGCCACCAGAACTGACGTTGGAGGTCCTGGTAGATATTTTCCATGCCTGGATGCACTACCAAAGGATATGTTTGGAATTCCCTTAGAACCTCCTCCCAAAACATCATTGGTACTACTATACTCCCTCTGAAAAGAACAACGTGCTCCCCACCTTCTGAATATCCATTAGTAGCATCACCTGCGGATATCTGAGCACGTAGAGTCTCACAGCTAGCATCCTCACAATGTGCTTCCCTGACTCTCTATAAGAGTTGAGGGATAACAACCATATATTGAAGGTAATATCCCTTATCTCCATCCATGAAGGATAACTATAAGGAGGTAAACATCCATGTCACCAAATACAGCAACTGTGAACTGGATTTTCTGCTGAGAGCATCTGCCACAACATTCCTTTTCCCAGGTGTGTAAACAATCTCAAAGTTGTAATCCTGGAGGAACTCAATCCATCATCTTTGTCTAAAATTCAGATCCTTCTGAGAAAAGATATATCTGAGACTCTTGTGATCAGAGTAGACGGTAAACCATTTTCCCATCAGGTAGTGCCGCCACATCTTCAACGCGAAGACTACTACTGCCAACTCAAGATCATGGGCCGCGTAGTTCTGCTCATGGGGCCTCAACAGGCATGAGCCATAGGCAATCACTGCTGGCCTCTGAATTAGGAGACATCCAAGCCCGGTTATGATGAATCACAAAACACTACGTACTCGACACCCTCTACCAATAATCTCAAGATCGGGGTGCTCATCAGACTCTGTCTCAACTGCTGGAAAGCCTGCTGGCATCTCTCAGTCCACACGAAAGGCTTCCCCTTTCAGGTCAAAGCTATCATGGGTGCTAAAATCCTGGGGAAATCAAGAATGAATATCTGATAGTATCCTGCCAACCCAAGGAAACTCCGCACCTCCATCATGCTCTAGGATGGCTTTCATTCTAGCATTGTCTCCACCTTGGCTGGGTACACTACTACACAATCTATTGAGATAACGTGTCCCAAAAAGTGGACCTCCTATATCCAGAAATGACACTTCGAGAGTCTCCCATACAACCGGTGCTCTCGGAGTGTGTCCAGAACCATCCTTAGGTGTCTCACGTGCTCCTCCTCGGATGTAGATGACACAAGGATATCATCAATGAGGACCACTATTAATCGATCTAGATAGGGCTGAATGATCCCGTTCATGAGTCCCATGAACACTACCAGGGCATTCGTCATGCCGAAGGGCATCAACAATTACTCATAGTGACTGTAGCGACATCTGAAGCCATCTTCGGTATACCTCATCTAGTACTCACAACTGAAGATACCATTATCATAGATCAACCTTCTAGAACTATAGGGTCCCTATCAAATGGTTGAAGAGGTCATCGATCCATGGTAGTTGATACCAGTTCTTCACGGTCACCTAATTCAAGTTCCGGTAATCCACACATAGCCTCAAGCTCCCGTTTGCCTTCTTGGAAAACTGCACTGGGGCCGCTAAGGGTGAAACGCTGGTCCTTTCAATGCCCATTTTCAGCATGTCTTCCAGCTGCCCCCTCAGCTCACGAAGCTCTACAGAATCAATCTGATATGCTGATGTTGATATCGGTGTCATCCCGGGTTGCAACTCATTGGAGAAATCTGTCTCCCGATTGGGAGGTAGTCTGGGGACATCCTCAAGAAAGACGTCCTGGAACTCAGCCACTACAGTCAAAAACTGGAAACTCATAACATCTGTTGCACCAAGGGATAGTCTAGACAACTAAAAGAATATCGGTTGCACCTTCCTACACACGAGTCCATCCTTCACTGCCTAGGTCTCTCTTTCACCAACAAAAGAGAACCTTGTTCGATCACTACGGACACACCGCACCCTTTGCCTAAAACAGTCAATCTAGGAATGAACTGTGGATAGCCAATACATACCAAGAATGACATCATAAGGCCTTGACGCTAACACCAAGTGGTTCCAACTGAAACTCTCGCCTCCAATGATTAGGTCACACTGTCTGCAATGGTGTGTGACCTCTGAATCTTCTCCAGTCAGTGTTTCTAAGTGTAAGGGTCGGGTCAATGGCTCAACTGGAATCTCAAGATCTCAAACAACATAAGAAGCCATAAAGGAATGACTAGAACCTGTGTCTATCATTACGGATGCCAAAGTAGAAAAGGCATAGATTATACCTCTAATCAATCTGGGAGTACCTGGTTCATACGCCTCTACCGCCTGCAGCCATCCCTGCCTCTGTCCACCAGCCCCCTGAGCCTGGGGAGGACCTCCTAGGGGTGGTGGTGGTAAATGGTAAAAACACTGACCACCTCCTGCTGCACTCCAAGCTCCTCTACCATCTACACTACCCCGCAGATCGGTCTGCTCCCCACGTTGACTCTACCTAGGTGGTCCATCCACTGCTCGCGTGTCAGTAGTATGGAGGGTCGGACAATCTCGAGCGAGATGTCCCCTACCCTCACATGAGTAGCATCACCTCTCTCGAGGCAGGCTGGATGCTCCCTGTGAATCCTATACGGCTGATCCCCTATCCTGGGATCTCCTCTGAAAATGTCTCCCATACCTGGGTCCCTGGCGTCGTCTCCCTACTGCCGAGGTCACTACTCCAGCTCGCTCGATACTGACAACTATCGGCTGTCTTTGCTCTACCAAGAATCTCTCGACCACCAAATCCCACTCGAGCACCACAGCATAAGTAGGAATGCTCATAGGGATATTTCTAGCTCAGATATCTCTGTGTAAGCCCCACACGAATGTCTGAGATCTGAAGTACTTATCTCTGACCATATCCATCGAGTACCGCAAGAGGTCAGTAATCCTCGATGAATAGTCAGCCACCATCACGGTTCCCTATTGGAGCTGAAGATGCTCTTGTATAGGTACTTCTCTCAGGGTAACCAGTGATAACTCCATTCTAAAGAGATGATCAAACTCCGACCATGAAAGAGTCGCCTCGTCGTGAGTCTAGATAACCAAACTCCACCATCGCCCTGCCGAGCCCTGCATAAGGCTCACTGCTAGGATCACCATCTGATCTGCTAGTGTCTTGACCAAATGGATGAATCTGGCCACTGCCTCATGATAATCCTATACTGCCTGATGGTTAGGCTTGCCGTGAATCCTGTGGGTTCTCTATCTCTGAAACTCGTGGAATGCGCTCAGCCGGTGCTCCTCCTCCTCTAGTACAGTAGGTACTAAACACTGGTCTATAGGTGGCGGGATAACTCGGACACCACCCGATAGTAAAACTGGTGGATCTGGTCCCTAAATCAAAGCTTCATCACTGAGGGGATCATCCTCATTATCGATCTGCTGGATCCTAGCAGGTGCGAGTCACGGAGGCATCCGGTGAAGAAACAATATGCATCTCAGTTAGTATGTATATCTGGAGAGCTAACTCATGAAGGACCTAGAAACCACAACCCATTCCTATATGATCCATGTACCATTATTTTCCCTTGAAACAAATGATTTCAGGTTCCGAGTCGAAAAGAAGGTTACCAGAGCTCTGGTGTATGGATACATCAGCTACCCGCACCAACACGGGGGGGTCCCTGACCTGAAAGCCGAACTCAAAACACTTAACACCGTTTCCCCAAACCATCTTAAAGACTCTCGGTCCTACGGTAGAATCGACCACCTCTGATACCACTCTGTCACACCTGTCCCAGTGTGGCCCGAGCTGCAACTCCCCAAGGCTGCCTCCAATAGGCTAGGGGCTGCTGACTAGCACTGATTAGGCATCCTAATAATGGGAGGTGTTGCCTAAAAACCTGTACACACTGACACACATATCCAAGCCCACAAAGATGATAAGTAAAAACTACTAAAAGGAAAAATGCATGCATACACTAAAAACCCAACCAATAGAGTATGAAAGGAACGTTAAAGTATAGTAACGTAAAACCTTGGGCCAAAAGTACAAGCCCACTAAAAGAGAGTTTGTAACAAAGTCCAACCTGTAATGAAACGTGTTGGGACTGCAGTCTGTAGCCGTAAGAACACACCGCGTCCTGTTATATCTCACGGAGTACCATCCGATCCTGGTCTGCCTAGAATCTTGTCAAAGACTCGCTCGTCCGCACAAGACACAACACGTGCCTAAAATGCCCATGCATGGTTGAGTATATCATTACCCAGTAGGACACCCCGAAACCTCAAAGGAAACACAACAAGGGAAAATACCTCAAAGGAAAGATACAGTAGGCTCTACACAGTATAAGTCTACCAAACATATAACAAGAATATCCAGATATACTCATGCATGATCGACTATCGCGAATACCACCACTATGATCCAGCTCGAAGATTCCACTAAGCATGCAATCGGGAGAACACACTCCTAGGTATGAAGAGGGAGATATAAATTACTCGTTCCAGGAGAAAACACTCCACAATTACTTTGAGAACATAATGCTCAGATGAGGATCACCACGAAGTCATGGGGTGATTCCGACAACTCAGTCTGAGCTAATCTGCTAAGTAGAGGATCGGTGCCAGGGTAATGTTGGCCACGTCGATACCAAGAACTCTACCTAGGGTTCCATGAATGAATAGAGGATCCAGATCCAATTCTCACAGAGGGGATTCAAACAACTCTATTCAGGAGGTCCGATTTAAGGGATCATACTACTCTATGTAGGAAATCATACCGGAAACCTTCAGGAGAAAGACTAAGGGGACGAACCCTAAGGAAACTAGTCCAAGTCACAGAGGGAAACTGGCTCAAGCCAAGTGAAACGGGTTACATGGAGTGTATTATAGTTACACCCCGTGTTCCTTGACTTCAGGTACATCCCATGTAAACGGACCGTGTCATCTGTCCAAGCAGTGTTAAATTTGACTACACGACGTGTAGAATAATCACATGCTGTGTTCCTTGACTCTGGGTACTTCCCGTGTAAACGGACCATGTCATTTGACTCATCGTATAGAAAGTAACTACACAACATGTAGAAGAATCACACACCATGTCCGAGAACCTGGGGCTTGCTCCGTGTATGCTGGCCATGTGCCCGTACACGGTCTTCGTCTGTGTCTCCTGCCCATGTACCAGTACACGGGGTACCCCGTGTATCTGGCCTGGTCTGGTCAGGTAGGGGTATACATGCCGTGTCCTTGTCCGTGTACCCAACCGGTGTCCGTGTACTCCTAGAGTACACTCCATGTGGTCCGTCGACGAAAACATTCTGTGTAGGCCATACTACATGCCGTGTAGTCAGGATTTTTCTAGAAACACCATCTTCCACCTCAAGTCGCGGCTGATCCTCCAGATCCATGGTTTCTCGTCCGTTTGTCCCGATACTCCAGGGGATGTTTCGTTTCATCATACGAACACCAAAACATGTGTTTTCAGCACTTAAATCGGTTCCTAAACCTAGAACGATCCATCCGATATAAAATGTCCGAAAACTCATATCTCTTGATCCGCTCTAAATCATCCGCCGAAACCATTTTCATACCTCCCTGTCATCGCTCCGGTGTTCGATCTACAATCTCATATCGTTGCACCAAAAAATGCATGTGAAATAATAGATTTCCTCCAAGAACGCGTAGAATGAAATTAAGAATGTGGGGGAGAAAAATACAAATAATCAAACAAGAGGAAAGAACCTCAATCATTGTTCATGACGATCCAGGTTCATCATCATTAGATCAAAACCTCAACAATTAGCAGATCATAAATCTCGAATATTTCATTTCCTGATAAAACCCCAAATCACACCCGCCCATAAAATGATTGAACAATGGGCTAATCGGTTCGAAGATTAGTCCGAGTTAGTTGAAGGAATCAAGAATAGGGAAAGTAAAATCAAATAAAAACATCCTACCTGAATTCCACAGAGTTCATTGGTGATAATCTGGTCACCACGTCGTCGTTGCTGGCGAAAATCCCCAGGAAATTCGTCGATGCGTTGGGAGGTTTTCTCCAGAGCCTCCAGAGCCGCCAAGGGTATCAGGGTTACGAGTTTTATAACCCTGGACACCTACAGTAGCCTTTATTTAAAAAGGATAATGATATCTGATGCAACATATTTAATAAAATATTTAAATTAAAAAATTTATTACAGTTATGTCCAAAAACCAGATTTCGCCACCGGCCTACTCCAGTCGATGTTAGGTCTCTTCTAGGGTAAACTCATTGCTCTGAATGCAATGGTGACTTTAGATTTCTGATCCAAGATCCCTTTCGGGATTTATTCCACTTTTTCATGAAAACCCCATGCTCGTGTAATTTAATTATTAAATTAAATTCAAACATTTGTTGCGGGCTCACCGGGCCTCAGAACTGCACGCCGTCTCAGATCCTGGTCTCGGGATAATTCCGTTTATTTTTAAGAATAATGTATGGAAAATCTTGATACATTACATAGTGAGTGGAAGCTTATGGATTTGATCTTTATGATACACTTGGACGTGTACGATATCCATGGTAGAATTCTCATTCATCCTTAGTGTATGAATGAGAAAGTATTGGATTCGTATGGACTAGTTCTATGGTAGAGTATGGGTGGTGAAGACCTGGATCCTATTTAGACTGTAATTAAAGATTATATCTGATGTATACATGGACGCATATGGGTTCAGGTATACATACGTAATGATCTAATGTTGGAGTTTAATGCCTCAATTTGGGAATTTCATCGTGGTGTTACTATGATGTATTCTGACTTATGTTATTAGCACAAGTGGTAAGAGATGAAACATGATGTAGCCAGTTTTGATTTGTGGTGTTATACCTATCAGCAGGAGAGTGAATAAAATCAATGACCATCCAAATGTTTACAATAGTTACCTAATTTTGAGTAGAGATAGAATGATTTTGTGATGGAATTTATGACCCGTTTGACAAGGTCCCCTCGAGTTAGTGATTTCGTATGGGTTTTTGTTGATAGGATCACAAAGTTTTTTTATTTCCTTACAATCACAGAGACCTTTAGTATAGATGATATTGGTTGGTTCTATATCTGTGTGATAGTAAAACACCACGGGGACCCATGTACTATCATTTTAAATATGGATTGCTACTTTCTGTCTCTCTTTTGTAAGAGATTGTAGTGGGAGTTGGGTACACAGGTGCTTCAGAGCACAACATACCACCCTCAAACTAATGGATAGTCAGAGCGTATGATACATGTGTTTGAGGGGATTCTTCAGGCATAAAAATTTGATTTTGGGGGGTATTGGGAGAAGTATAACACAATAGTTGAGTTCTCCCTACAATAATTAATATCTGGTGACTATACATATGGAACCTTATAAGGATTAGTATGGTCATCCATGTTGATCTCCCTTCTAATGGTTAGAGGCAGGTGAGGTAGCTTTACTAGGACCATGTCTCACACAAGAGACTTATGTGTATGTCTAGTTGATCTAGAAATGGATGGGTACTACAAATTCCAGACATAAATCATATGATGAACACTATTGATGATCTCTAGATTTTGATGTTAGGTATTGGGTATTTGTCTGTATCTCACCAAGGCTAGGAAAAAGATGTATTAATATATAGGTCTTTCTGACACTTTCGCCGGGGCGCGCGCATCCGTCTGCCGGGGAGGGTGCGCTGCTTGTGGCCCCGCATTCCTTCTTTCCAAAGGCGGGCGACATCCGTTCCTTTTTCAGGGACGTCTACTCCGTGATCGAAACCGGGATGATGGGATGTCGGTTCTTCCTTCTGTGGATTCCTCCTCGGAGCTCGTCACCTAGTCCGGGTCTCCCTCGTAGATTTAAGACGGATTCGTGAAGCTCATTCCATGTTCAATATCTACATGGACGCTAGTTAATTACGTTTCTTCTGTCAAGACGCTCCAAGGGGTCTTGTCGGGACAGCAACCTACGGTGAGGCGAATGGTCACGTTGGGGCATCGTCAGCATGTCTGTCTTTGGTCCCCCATCACATGGCTTCTCGAGGGCGCGGAAGCTCGAGGCATCCCACATCGAACGCGGGGAATGTGTACCATCTGAGGTTTTCCTCAGCTTCCCATATTTAACATGTGGTATGTCGCGAGTTTAACATCTTGCGGAGACGGATCGGGTTAAAGGATCCCTAGAGGGGAACACTGATGTTGGGGCCAGCACATGGGCGACCTCCCGTATAACATGGAGTGGGAAAGGGTGGCATGATCTGACCGGGATGTGGCAGCCCGGGTAAGGATCAGGATGGATGGTGGAGTGAAGCATGGGGCTTTCATTCTGAGACGGTCCAAGAGGGGGGGATACAGTTTAACGTCATGCGGGACGGAATACAGTTTAACGGCATGGGGGACGAAATACAGTTTAACGTCATGCAGGACGCGATGCAGTTTAACGTCATGCGGGACGGAATACATTTTAACATCATGCGAGACATGATACAGTTTAACGTCATGCGGGACAGAATACAGTTTAACGTCATGCGGGACGAAAGATTTGGGGCTTACGCTCTGAGGTGGCCCAATGTGGTCAGGGAACCGACATGGAGAGGTCGGGACGACCGGGTGGTGGCCTTGAACCTCATAGAGGCTTCCTACGTACCATACGTTAGCACAGATCAAAGTCCACGTAGTTCGCTGGGATGGGGCTTACACTCTGAGGCGGCTCATAGGAGGATGTCATGGTCGATGCGCTCTCTAAGCCCACGTCAGTCATGCTCGGTGCGGGAAACAAGCGTCAATAAGGACTAGACCATCACGTCGCAAAGGCTGCATCCGTGAGAAGTGGAATGGGGCTTACACATTGTGCGGCCCAAAGAGGAAACAGGGGCTTACGCGTGGTTAGCGGCCCTTGGTGCCGAGGCTTACTCCAGGGTGGAGGACCGTGGTGCGACAAAGCGCAGTGGGAAAAGAACTCCACTGGCCTTGGAAGGGGGGAAGTACGGAGATGCATGGGTGCAATCATCCGTACGAAAGGTTAGGGGCTTACGCTCTGAGGCAGCCCTTCCCCCACGGAAAAACGCCGCTCCGACAAGGAGGATCTCATTCTATGTGAGGAAGATTCCACTCCCTTGGAGACGAGTGGGAGTAAAAAATGTCCGAGCTGGGGTGACCCTGCGTGCGAAGCACGGGGTCGGACCACAGTTTAACGTCTTGTGTTAAGGACGATGTGCTTAGCAGTTTAACGTCCTGCAGCTTGGACGAGGTGGGTTTGCTCCACACCCCTAGGGCTTACATGCCCAACGCCATCTACCCCTTGTAGAAGGGAAGGCATCAGAAAGGACGTAGCAAAGGGGGGCCACAGGGCGAACCACCGGGGGGTCCACGTTAGCATGGCTATGAGAAGAAGCAATATCCGTTAGCATGCCTATGTTGAGAAGCATAAGGAAAAGCAACACAACGGGAAACACGGACCAAGGGACATTGATGTTACTTCACACGAGCCTGGAAGGCCGTGCGGGAAAACAACGCATGGCGCACATGCCCGACAGGGGAGACATCAGGTGCCGGTGCCGGGGGCAGCCAAGGGGCGTCAAGGTGAGGGGTCCTCAGCTCTGTGCGCGCAAAAGGGACGATTTGCGCGCAAAACATTGGGACAGTGCACAATTTGAGTAATGGGATTGTGCGCGAAGAGGGAATTACGTGCAATGTTTTGCGCACAAGGCACGGTATTGCGCGCACGGACCATGGGTTGCGCGCAAGTGGGGAAACCGGGGGAAGGGGAAAATTCACTGAAGCCAGTGCAGTTGCGCGCAAAGGCGAACTCCGGGGCAAGGTTGCACGGAATTCGGGATTACTTGGATGTCATCTTTCGCGCAGGGGGAGCCGAATTGCGCACGCGAGAGTCGCTTCAGATTCCTCAACCCCCAAATCGTTCGGGGTCACCTTATATTTATAGGCGACCTCCGACGCAAAATCTAGGCGGCGCGCGAAGTTTTCCGTGCCGGGAACCGCTTGTGCGCAAATTTTCGCCGCGGAGAAACGGGGCGTGCAATTATTGCGCGCCTCACCGGTCCAATTCCACGAATCCTGAGAGAACGTCGCACGCAGAACATTTTTGCGTGCGGATCCTCCTTTATTTCACGCACCACATCCCGGGCCTCTGGATCGGGCCCTTGATTCCGAATATGACTTCGCTTCGTCATTCCGAAACTTCCTCCGGGAGTTGCGTGCTTTTTTCAGCGTCAAAAAATGCCCCCCCTGGAATTGGATCGGCGAGAGGTCGCAATGATCGGATTCCAAGTGAAATGCCGAAACTCCAAAATGCTAAGTCTCCTGATCAAGTTTCGCGCAAAAAATCCGACGGGGCGCGCAAAACCTACGGACGCGTGCGAAATATTCTTTCCGCGCGGTGCGTAACCTTGTCCTCTCCTATAAAAAGGGGCGATGGGTCCCAGATCCATACTTCCGCTTTTTCCGCGCGATAAGCTTATCGCTCTCGTGCACGAAATCACTCTGTGGCTGCGCGTAATAACGCACTAGCAGCGTGGAATTCCTTCCGAAATTTGGCCGTGATTTCGCGCCAAACTGGGATCTTCCGCGCTTAGCATGCCGATTGCACGCTCAACTCCAGGATTTCGCGCAACTCAGCCAGATTGCACGCCTAACACTCCGATTCCGCGCACTGCATCCTGATTTTGCCTAACTCCCAAAAAATTTGAGATGGCTGCAATCCGAGTCGATAAGGGGGAAGCCACTACCCGTTGGACAGAAATGGCAGCGAACGAGGAGGTATATGGCGCCAAGGTGATTGTATCCAACAATCTCACCTTGTTCAATCTACTGACTCTAGCCCAAAAGGCATATCCCTTGTCGGACAACCTTCCACTCTAGAATTTTGGCATCCTTGAGGAGGTACCACTGCCGGGCTTCGAGGTGGACACACCGCGGTCCTGGGTGACTCGGGAGGACGAACTTCCTTGCTACAACATCACCAACAACGGCCGTCCTGCCAGGGAAACTAGACACATGGATGTATATGTCCTGAACCCAAGGACTAGGACCATTACCGGGGACGAGCCTGTGGCGGAGGATTCTCCGGCCATCTATGCGAGGACGTTCTATCAGAGCACCACAGATGACACGAAGGGATGGATGAAAGATTGGGACCTACGGTCCAGGGGTAACTTCACCAGAAAATGGGCCTGGGCGTTCTGGGTTCGCCATACCTGCGACCAGTTCGGAGACGAACTGCGGTATATCGGCCTGTTCGATGCGGTATAGACATTGCAGTTCCCTTTCCACCGTCATCCTGAACTCGGACCGGAGCTATTCACCCGGTGGTCTCCTGACACCAACACGTTCCACCTTCATCATGGGGAAGTCGGCGTCAGTCTCTGGGAAGTTCACTGCATCGGCGGTATCCCACTGGAGGGTTACCAAAACGACGAGTTTGTTCCTCCAAGGAACACCTGGGGAGACAGGTCGCGAACGCCTATGATGACGTGGCACCTGCTGCAGCTGGCCAAGGAGAGGCTGGGGGTCAAGGACTTCCTGAAGGACATCGCCTACAAGGGCTGGTTCAGCTTGTTCCTTGAGAAGGATCCCACCATCAAGATGCCGGGACGGGGAAAACGGTGCCCAACCACGACTCATAGAAGCAAGGACGGGTCATACTAGAAGACCCTGGAGGCAGGGCAATACCAATCATGGGGCTACCGCGTCATTGAGGCCCGGGACCCAAACGTCCGGTATGCCGGGTTCCTTGCCGCCTTCCTGAGCGAGTGGCTCCTGCCGGTGCGGGACATAAGGATGGGCGTCCGTCCAGCAACTTTGGTGATGGCGGGCTCCATGGCTGCCAAAAAATGGTTCAACTTGGGCATCCCCGTGCTGGACAAGATGTATACCATTCTGGGGAACATCTCATGAGGGGGTCGCCTCGGAGAGTCTGTGGTCCTTTCCAGATCTTCCATGGATGGGTGGCGGCTCATCTCGGCGGATATACTTTCCCAAACGTCGTCCGTCCTCCGGGAAATGGCTTGCGACCGTCCTTGCTAAACATTGCAGCGGTGGCGCCATTGACGCTCAATGAGGAAGGTGTGAGGATCCGCATTGGTAACCATGCCAACTTCAACTTCAGGCTGTTCCCCACCCCAGTTGGCCAACTGGTGGACAACGGGCGAGGCTCTCTGGAACAGTCAGAATACTTCTAGAGCATTCGGGGGCGGGGTGCTCGTGGCTCGGATCGCCGGGAAGGTGATCTGCGTGCCCTACGTGCTGTCCCAATTCACCAGGCAGTTCGGGTGCCTTCAGTGAATGCCAAAGTAGGTATTCACGGCTGTCTGGCAGGAGAAGAATCCATGCGTCCTGCACCATATGTGGTTTATGTTTACCTCCTTCGGCATTGGCGGCGTCATTACTCTCCCTCCCACCAGGGTTGATGTCGGCCTAGCAACCAAATATGCCGAAAACTGGACCATTGCGTACCCTGAGGGGCTATTACGCAAGCGCGTCCGGCAACTCAAGGTTACTCGCGCGGAAACTGGGCGACGAGAAAGAAGTGAAGGTGTCGTCGGAAGGGGATAACCAAGGGCGCGCCAGGCAGCGAGGCCTGCGTAGGCCGGGACATCGGCAGCGGGAACATCACATGGTGCAGCCACGTCCTCGTTACCCGCAAGGGGGTCACTTGAGGCAGCCAGGGAACTACCTGGGAAGCAGATAAGATATCTGCATGAACCTTCTCAAGACACAATTCTCCCGGCACTGTGGTCGGCCTGGATGACCCTGCGACAATCGCTGAGCGTCGAAGCCATCTGGCGGAAGATAATGCAGAACGGGATCCAACTGCCGGAGGTCGGGCTCATTCGGATTACCGACCGAGTGAAATACCATCGGCATCATGCTTTTCTGACGGCCATGGACGCATACGCACGCCAAAGGGGGAGGCTTGCGGAGCCAACTTTCCTGGTGAAAGTGATGCTCGGCCAGGAGCATGATCCGGAAGCGATGCTGCCGGGAGAAGGCGACAGTGATGAATAGCCAGAGGGGAAGGAGGAAACCGGAGAGGACGAAGGCGAGGGAGAAGATGAAGAAGAGGATCCTGAAGGTGAGGATTCGCAAGGGGCGACCTACCAAGGGAGTCTCCGAGAGAGCGGCGATATTTCCAACTCTGATCTCGACATAACCGAGATTCTCGTGGTTTTTCTCTGTCTTCATTCATTTCCCTCATTCATCCATACTACTCTCCAACTTCTAACTCACTTCCCCATCCCACTCAGGAGCAACTGAGCGGTGGACGAGCATCCCCACCAGAGGAAGGCGGAGTGGAACCAGTGGGACATGATGGGGATCCGACACCCATCATAGAATTAACCAGCGCAGAGGGGTCTCCCCTTATGGTGGCTCCTGTAGTGGCCAGAACACTAGGGACCGACGCTCTAGATTCCTGTAAGTATCACGCTTCAGTACTGGTGCTTGGTGTCAAAAGATCCCGTCTGACCAGCGTATGCCCTGCACAATGATCTCAACACTGGAGGCACGTCAGGCTACAGAGCCCGGGCCATCCACGAGTGGACCAGCGGCGGACATACCACCTCGCTCAGAACATGCTCTCTACACTGATTCGGCCCCGACAATAGATGAACAGATGGTGGCGGACATCAAAGGCGCTGTTCCCGGAACGCGGTCGGAATCTGGTGGAGGCATCATTGCTACTGGGGCGAGGGAAGGTCGCCCGGACGTTGAGGATACTATTCCTCATGAAGACATTCCTAGGGTGGATCCTGTTGCCGATCTGCTGGCAGCCTTCCCCATATACCGACCTGCTGACCCTGAGGAGATTGATGACTCAGACTCAGAGGCAGCCGAGGAGTGCTGGATGACACGACGCAAGGGGTGGAAGTGTATCTAGCGCTTTCTCAGGCAGCCCTAGTCTGATTGGCTGAGGCGGATGGGATCAATTCAGACCTGGATGCACTTCATGTGCGCCGGAGGGGCTTACGCTCAATGCCTTCATCTGACGGTCTGTGATTACATGGCCGAGAAGATGCGCGAGAGCACTCGGCGCACCGACATTTCCCAGTGCCATGAAGGATCGACGATCACTCAAGTGCTGTTGAGGGCGGAGCAAGAAGTCCGGCACCTCGAAGGGAAGGCGGAAGATAAAGAGGTCTAAATCGCAACATGCTCTGAGCTCGTGGAGCAACTGACCGCCCAGCTGGCTGATGCCCAGGAACAACTGGTGGAGGCGAGTCACCAGATGACCGTGCTTCGAAGTGAGCGGGCGCAGGCAAAAGCTAGGGCTGATGAGCTGCGCTCTGCGGTGGCCAATGAGGAGAGAGTCTTCGAAGAGCGAAAAGCGGTCCTGGAGGCTACCAGCCAGAGGGTAGCAGCACTGGAAAGATCGATTCAGCATGCTAAACCCTGAGGGCTTTGTTTTCTCCATCTCATGAACTTTTATCTTGTACTTCTCATTATCTCAATCCAATATATGGCCAAATCCACTCTTTTCTACCCTTGGTTTAATGTGCTTAACCATAGCTTCGAAACGAATAACAACTCACCCCTAGGCTCCTATGGGAGATTCCCAACGCAGGAAGCAAGAGATGCTTATACCATCGTTCCGTTCAACTGTGGGGCATTGACCAAGCTTCAGGCTTCCAAAATCAGGCCTGGACTTTTGAAGAGACCCCGGGCCGATTGATGTGTCGACTTCTCAATGTGCCTTAACACACAAGCGGGGCAATGCCGGGGGCATTGAAATCCATCTGAACATAGGGGGATGGAGAGAAAGGGTGCATCATGCAGCCCAAATTCGGAACCCAATGGGGCGCAACCATGGAGGATAACTATCAACCGTGGCGGAAACACATCATCCATATCACGTTGGCCCAGAATGGGAGGACAATAAATGAGGGCTGACCACTAACCATGTTCGCAACACGGGGCCTAACTCAAATATCATTGGTCAGTTATCCGGAATGTTGGCCCAGGATAGTAGGCGGACCATAGGACGAGCATCCATACTGTTAGGGGGTCCCGTCAAACATGACCAGTTTTCCGGAACATTGGCCCAGGACAGTAGGCGGACCATAGGTCAAGCATCCATACTGTTAGGTGGTCCCGTCAAACACGAATGGAAATGAGGGTCCGAATAATTTGAACGCAAAGCGTGGGAGGTGGAGTGGTGGCTTGTTCGAAAATAGTCCATCACTCTCGATATTGTGACACTAGGGCGAAGGCGCATTAGGCGGACGTACCAACCTGATCACGGGTCGTCCCAATTTCCAGGCAGGACCTCTTTGGCGAGAGAACTGCAGCTTCCCATCATTACCATGGGGCATCCCGAACATGCTCGGGGTCGATATCCTGATTACACCATTTCTCATGAAGTCGGGCCGAGGGGCCGACAATAAAGAAGGACGGTGTTCAGCTATCCCTGGGGCTGGACCCAAGACGAAACGTCTGGGTGGTCCTACGTATCCAATGAGGATGAGAATCAAGTCACACATAGTTCTGAAAATACAGTTTAACGTCACGCTGGACGAAATACAGTTTAACGTCATGCGGGACGGAATACCGTTTAACGTCATGTGGGACGAAATACAGTTTAACGTCATACGGCACGAAATACAGTTTAATGTCATGCAGGATGAAATATGGATCTTAGTTTTAGGTCTTAGAGCTCAGACCATGAGGATCTTAGTTTTCGGTCTTAGAGATCGGACCGTGAGGATCTTAGTTTTAGGTCTTAGAGCTATGACCTTGAGGATCTTAGTTTTAGGTCTTAGAGCACGGACCATGAGAATCTTAGTTTTAGGTCTTAGAGCTCAGACCATGAGGATCTTAGTTTTAGGTCTTAGAGCTCGGACCATGAGGAAAGGGGAGAAACGGACACATGGCCAGGTGGCTACAAAAAAACCAACGTGAAGGAGGACATAAGCCCTACTTAAGATGTGCTCTCCGGGGAAACGCTCGAATCGAGGGACCGAACACGGAGGAAGGATGGACCCACGGGGAAGTTCCCCAGGCGTTCCTATGTATCTCATAAGGATGAGGATCAAGCCATACGTAGTTCTGAAAATGACATGGTAAGATACCAGTGCCAAGGAAAAAAGGGGAGTGTGGGCGTGGCCCTTGCACTAAAAGGAGCGGAATTTGTTAAATATTGTTTGTACTTTAAGGTGAGTGGGGTTTTTTGGTTGTGAAGCGACAGACCTAGAGTAGCAGGCCATGGTGTCACCACAAGCATCAATCCGTGATAGGCGTTGACAAATGGCATGGCATAAGACCAATACCCAATGAGATGTACTCTACAACAAGGTCACCACAATGTAGTGCCATTTTTCGTCGTGTGGCTAGGACGATAATGTCACAGTTTAGGGTCGTGTGGCAGGACCAACATCACAGTTTAGGGTCATCTTGTTTGGACCAAAAACACAGTTTAAGGTCATATAGTTTGGACCAACAACACAGTTTAAGGTCATAAGGTTTGGACCAACAACATAGTTTAAGGTCATACGGTTTGGACCAACAATCGAGTTTAAGGTCATATGGTTTGGACCAACAACACAGTTTAAGGTCATATGGATTGGACCAACAACACAGTTTATGGTCGTATGGTCTGTACCAACAAAACAGTTTAAGGTCCTATGGTTTGGACCAACAACAAAGTTTAAGGTCTTATGGTTTGGACCAACAACACAGTTTAAGGTCATATGGTTTGGACCAACAACACAGTTTAAGGTCATAGGGTTTGGACCAACAACACAGTTTAAGTTCATAAGGTTTGGACCAACAACACAGTTTAAGGACATATGGTTTGGACCAACAACACAGTTTAAGGTCATATGGTTTGGACCAACAACACAGTTTAAGGTCATATGGTTTGGACCAACAACACAGTTTAAGGCCATATGGTTTGGACCAACAACACAGTTTAAGGTCATATGGTATGGACCAACAACACAGATTAAGGTCATATGGTTTGGACCAACAACAATGTTTAAGGTCATATGGTTTGGACCAACAACACAGTTTAAGGTCATAAGGTTTGGACCAACAACACAGTTTAAGGTCATATGGTTTGGACCAACAACACAGTTTAAGGTCATATGGTTTGGACCAACAACAGAGTTTAAGGTCATATGATTTGGACCAACAACACAGTTTAAGGTCGTATGGTTTGGACCAACAACACAGTTTAAGGTCTTAAGGTTTGGACCAACAACACAGTTTAAGGTCATAAGGTTTGGACCAACAAAATAGTTTAAGGTCATATGGTTTCGACCAACAACACAGTTTAAGGTCATAAGGTTTGGACCAAAAACACAGTTTAAGGCCATATGGTTTGGACCAACAACACAGTTTATGGTCCTATGGTTTGGACCAACAAAAAATTTAAGGTCATAAGGTTTGGACCAACAACACAGGTCAATGTCATATGGTTTGGACCAACAACACAGTTTATGGTCATATGGTTTGGACCAACAACAAAGTTTAAGGTCATATGGTTTGAACCAACAACACAGTTTTACGTCATATGGTTTGGACCAACAGCACAGTTTAAGGTCATAAGGTTTGGACCAAGAACATAGTTTAAGGTCATAATGTTTGGACCAACAACAGAGTTTAAGGTCATAAGGTTTGGACCAACAATACAGTTTAAGGTCATATGGTTTGGACCAAAAACATAGTTTATGGTCATATGGTTTGGACCAACAACACAGTTTATGGTTGTATGGTTTGTACCAACAACACAGTTTAAGGTCCTATGGTTTGGACCAACAACAAAGTTTAAGGTCTTAAGGTTTGGACCAACAACAAAGTTTAAGGTCATATGGTTGGGACCAACAACATAGTTTAAGGTCATATGGTTTGGACCAACAAAATAGTTTATGGTCATAAGGTTTGGACCAACAACACAGTTTAAGGTCATATGGTTTGGACCAACAACAGAGTTTAAGGTCATATGGTTTGGACCAACAACACAGTTTAAGGTCATATGGTTTGGACCAACAACACAGTTTAAGGTCATATGGTATGGACCAACAACAAAGATTAAGGTCATATGGTTTGGACCAACAACAAATTTTAAGGTCATATGGTTTGGTCCAACAACACAGTTTAAGGTCATATGGTTTGGACCAACAACACAGCTTAAGGTCATAAGGTTTGGACAAACAACACAGTTTAAGGTCATATGGTTTGGACCAACTACACAGTTTAAGGTCATATGGTTTGGACCAACAACATAGTTTAAGGTCATATGGTTTGGACCAACAACACAGTTTAAGGTCGTATGGTTTGGACCAACAACACAGTTTAAGGTCTTAAGGTTTGGACCAACAACACAGTTTAAGGTCATATGGTTTGGACCAACAACACAGTTTAAGGTCATAAGGTTTCGACCAACAACACAGTTTAAGGTCGTATGGTTTTGACCAACAACACAGTTTATGGTCCTATGGTTTGGACCAACAACACAGTTTAAGGTCATAAGGTTTGGACCAACAACACAGTATAAGGTCATATGGTTTGGACCAACAACATAGTTTATGGTCATATGGTTTGGACCAACAACACAGTTTAAGGTCATATGGTATGGACCAGTAACACAGATTAAGGTCATATGGTTTGGACCAACAACACAGGTTAAGGTCATATGGTTTGGACCAACAACACAGTTTAAGGTCATATGGTTTGGACCAACAACACAGTTTAAGGTCATAAGTTTTGGACCAACAACACAGTTTAAGGTCATATGGTTTGGACCAACAACACAGTTAAAGGTCATATGGTTTGGACCAACAACATAGTTTAAGGTCACATGGTTTGGACCGACAACAAAGTTTATGGTCGTATGGTTTGGACCAACAACACAGTTTAAGGTCCTAAGGTTTGGACCAACAACACAGTTTAAGGTCATATGGATTGGACCAACAACATAGTTTAAGGTCATATGTTTTGGACCAACAACACAGTTTATGGTCCTATGGTTTGGACCAACAACAGAGTTTAAGGTCATAAGGTTTGGACCAACAACACAGTTTAAGGTCATATGGTTTGGACCAACAACACAGTTTATGGTCATATGGTTTGGACCAACAACACAGTTTAAGGTCGTATGGTTTGGACCAACAACACAGTTTAACGTCCTATGGTTTGGACCAACAACACAGTTTAAGGTCATATGGTTTGGACCAACAACACAGTTTAAGGTCATATGGTTTGGACCAACAACACAGTTTAAGGTCGTATGGTTTGGACCAACAACACAGTTTAAGGTCTTATGGTTTGGACCAACAACACAGATTAAGGTCCTATGGTTTGGATCAACAACACAGTTTAAGGTCATATGGTTTGGACCAACAACACAGTTAAAGTCATATGGTTTGGACCAACAACACAGTATAAGGTCATATGGTTTGGACCAACAACATAGTTTAAGGTCATATGGTTTGGACCAACAACACAGTTTAAGGTCATATTGTTTGGACCAACAACACAGTTTTAGGTCATATGGTTTGGACCAAGAACACAGTTTAAGGTCATATGGTTTGGACCAACAACACAGTTTAAGGTCATAAGTTTTGGACCAACAACACAGTTTAAGGTCATATGTTTTTGACCAACAACACAGTATAAGGTCATAAGTTTTGGACCAACAACACAGTTTAAGGTCGTATGGTTTGGACCAATCGAGAGAGGAGCCTCAGGCAAAGGAGCCTACGAGGGTTCAACAATCAGGGAGGGGTATCATATGCTAGCTCCCAGCTATGCTGAGCCCGATACGCAGTGTCTGGGTGACTCCTCACTACCCTAAGGGGATGAAGGTCACGTTTCACGCGACCTGTAAAGAAGAGACCCAAGCACATACTCTAGCGCTCAGACCGTGGGAGCCCCGAGAGACATCGTTACGCAGCTCGGTCTGTCTGATGTGCGGCAGTGTACTGAGGGTTAGTACAAGGAGTTTCGAGATTCCACCTTGGCATGGCGGGGCGGAAAATGACATTAACCATGCCACCAACATTCAGGGCCTGGGGAACGGGCATGACGACTGAGGAAGACTGTTGACCATGTTCACAACACAGCATCCTGTCGTGTTAGCCATTGGGACAAACAAATGAGCATCAACCGCTGACCATGTTCGCAACGTGGGATTTGTATCAATTTGTTGTTTGAAACCCTCGGGGGCGTTGGCCCATGACATTAAGAGAGCCCTTGGGAGTTGTATCCAGGCCGTTCTTGGGGGTCCCTCCGGGTATGAAAGATGACGGGGGCCCGAATAAAGGGGAACACGAAGCTTGGCGAGTGGATGGAACTTACCTATGTCGAATCTGGCACTCCAAGTTCTAGACCAGAGTGCTTTGAGCTCATCAGCAGAACACTGGAAAGGGTCAGAGGGCTCAGTCCAAGAGCGTCCAAGAGATGGAGGATCCCTGGGAAAAAGAGGGGGCGTAATGCCAAACACCCTGGGCACCGGGAGATCATGGGATCTCCTAAGAGATGGGACTGGACCTAACATCTAGGTGTACAGGCGGTCCTACGTATCCCATTCGGATGGTAATCAAGCCACACGTAGTTCTTGATATGCATCTGTAAACGTTGTTGGACAGAGGAGGGATATACCCTGAGGACAGGGTGCGCAAGGTGCATCTATTGCAAACCAGACGTGAATGGGGACATAATCTCACACCACGCCACGTGACCATGTGATCGAAGTCCCAAAGGCGAAACAGACTCGAAAGCGGACCTCAAGCTGGACCCCAAAGATGAAAGGTCTGGGCGTTCCTTCGTATCCCATTAGGATGGGAATCAAGCTAGACGTAGTTCTGGAAATACAGTTTAACTTCATGTTGGAAGGAATATAGATCTTAGTTTTAGGTCTTAGAACTCGGACCGAGAAGGAAGAAAGGGAGGAATTTGGTAACTCCTGGGCTGGACCCGAGACGAAATGTCCGGGCGGTCCTACGTATATCATGAGGATGATAATCAAGCCACACATAGTTCTTTACAATACAGTTTATCTTCATGTTGGATGGAATATAGATCTTAGTTTTAGGTCTTAGAACTCAGACCATGAGGAGCCCAGATGTAGGGAAGAGTGTAGTTTAAGGTCGTGTTGGACCATACAATTTAAGGTCATGCTGGACCGTACAGTTTAAGGTCATGTAGGACCATAACAGTTTAGGCAAAGTACTTATTGAGGAACCTAGAGTTGGTGGGAGGAGTGATACGCTCCCCATCCAGGGTCACCATGGAATAAACACCATTGGGATAAACCTTGGGGACAATAAAAGGTCCCTCCCACTTGGGCTCCAACTTGGGTGGTTTCCTGCCGGGAATCATTGGCACTCTGAGAGACAACACTAGGTCACCTTGCAGGAAGGAGTGGAGGAGAACCTTCTTATCGAAATCTCAAGCCATCCTACTCTGATGCCTTTCCAGGTTATGTAAAGCGCGAAGCCTACTTTCATCAAGCGCTTCCAATTCGAGTAAACAGATCTCATAAACTCTGTCCGGCGCTTGCTGGTCATAGACCGCCGTGTGCAATGAGGAAAGTTGGACCTCGATGGGAAAAACGGCCTCATCTCCGTACACCAGGGAATACGGGGTCACCTGGGTGCAATTGCGAGTCGTCGTCCTATAATCCCAGAGGGCGTTGGGGAGCTTGTCCGGCCAACTTTTCCTGTTCTGACCAACCATTTTTTGCAGAATGTTAGAGAGGGTTTTGTTAAACAACTCAATCTGTCCATTCTCCTGCACATGATAGCAGGAGGTGTGGTTCGAGCGAATGTTGTACTTGGAGTACAATCTCTTCTGCTCGGCCGCTTGGAAGTTGGATTCGTTATCCGTGAGGATAGCATGAGGTATTCCAAACCAGTGAATGATATTGGAAATCACGAAGTCGGCGATAGAACCAGCCTTGACTTCCCTAGGTGGGGCTGCCTCTGCCCACTTTGAGAAGAAATCCGTGGTGGTTAAGATGAACAAGTACTGGCGGGCCATCACCGGTGGGTAGGGCCCTACGACATCCAAACCCCAGACTGTAAAGGGCCAAGAATACTTAGTAGTATGGAGAGGCTCCGGTGGCCGATGCACAAAGATAGCATTAAATTGGCACGCATGGCACCTCTTGGCGTACTCGATGCGGTCGTGGATCATGGAGGGCTAGAATTATCCCAGTCTCCGAATCTAGTGGGACAACTTCGACCCGGCCTGGTGGGCACTATAGGAGCCAGCGTGCACTTCCTGCATGACCTGTGGGATCTCAACTCCTTGAAGAAAATGGAGGATAACACCATCAAACCCACACCTGTAATGTAGCTGCTCACGGCTAGGACTTCTTTGAAGGGTGAACTGCAGCGCGCGGCGCCGGATTCATTCCCACTCCGCTCGGTCCATCAGAAGATTGTAGTGCCAGAGATATTCAACCATAGATGTCCTCCAGTCAGGAACTGTCTCGATCGCCATGCCTGGAACCCTAGGGGGTCCCGACGCGGGGGCACCCACGGTGAGATGGTTCACTCACGGGCCACGACCGCCCTCCGGGATAACATGAGGAATGACTCTTCGGTGGGCCACGTGGATGATTAGTTCATCCTGCTCAGGATCCATGAGTGATGCGGCCAGGTTGGCCAAAGAATCTGGTCGACTGTTCTGTGACTGGGGAACGTGAACGACATCTAGTCAGGAGGGGAACATAGCCATTAGATGGAGGGTTCACTCCAGCAACGACACGAGTTCTGGATTCTTATAAGCGTAGTCACCGTTAACCTGCTTGATGACTAGCTTAGAGTCCCCTTTTACATACAGGTGGGGTATGATAACCTCCAGAGCCAACTCGAGGCCAGTGATGAGGGCATGATATTCTGCCTCATTGTTGGTGCAGCCCTCTGACAATAAGAAACAATATGGCAGCACGGCTTGCTCCGGGGTGATGAAGACGATACCCAGGCCCACTCTGTTAAGCCTAGGATCGTTAAGCCTTCTATCGGTAGGGTGTCGGGAGGCACCATCAAAGTGCATCTGTCAGCATGGGGTGGCGTGATCGACTGAGAGGATTTCCTCATCAAGAAATCCCACATCTAGTGGCTGGTCCATAGAGGTTGGATGAGCAGCTAAGAAGTCTGCCAACACTTGTCCTTTGACGACCTTCTGAGGTACGAACCTAATATCGAACTGCGGGAGGATCACCACCCAGCGTTCCAATCAGCAGGTCAACATAGGTCGACTCAGGATGTATTTCAACGGGTCTACCCGAGAGGCCAACTGTACCTCATGGTGCTGCAAGTAGTGCCGCAATTTCTGTACGGTGAATACGAGCGCCAGGCAGCTCTTCTCGATGGGAGAATATCAAATCTCTGCTTCGAGGAGCATGCGGCTGAGGTAGTAGAGGCTATTCTCTGTTCCCTCGTTGTTTTTCTGGGCGAGAAGGGCACGGAGGGATCGCTCTAGGGCGGTCACGTAAAAGACCAGCGGCATTCCGGGAACGGGTGGCATCAGGACCGGAGGATGAAGTAGATACTGCTTGATTTCCTCAAAAGTGGTTTGGCACTCTTCATCCCGCCCATATGCGACGACTTTCTTCATGAGCCAAGAGAAGGGATTACACTTGCCGGACAAATTCGCAATGAATCGACGCATATAGGCTAAGTGGCCTTGGAGGCCTCGAAGCTCCCGAATATTACTCGGGGGAGGCATCTGAATGATGTCCTTGATCTTCTCGGGGTTGATCTCGATACCTCGATACCTGACGATGAAGCCGAGAAAATTTCCGGAGGTGACCCCGAAGGCAAACTTCAACGAGTTCATCTTCATGTGACGAGAACTGAGCAAACCGAACACTTTCTCAAGGTCTTTGAGATGGTCCTGGGGCTGACGAGATTTAACCACCAAGTCATCTACATAGAACACCAGTAGCGTCTCGAGGATCGGCTTGAATATGCGGTGCATAGCCCGTTGATAGGTGGAACCGGCGTTCTTCAGGCCGAAGGGCATAACCCGATAGCAGAAAGTGCCCTGGGGGCCCTGAAGGCAGTGTACTCTTCATCCTCGGGGGCCATCTGGATTTTTTTATACCCAGAGTACCCATCCATGAATGAGAGGGCTTGGAACCCGGCTGTTGCGTGGATCAAAAACTCTGTCACGGGAAGGGGAAAGTCATCCTTCAGACAGTGGCGATTAAGATCGCGGAAGTCGATGCAGACCCTGATCTGTCCGTTCTTCTTCCTGATGGGCACAATGTTGGCTAGCCACCTGGGGTACTGGACTTCCCTGATGAAGTTGGCCTTAATGAGCTTATCAACTTCGGCCTCAACCATGGCACCGTTAAAGGGGTGCATTTTTCTGGGAGGCTGCTTGAACCCGCGATGGTTTGCTGGGAGGCCAAGGTGGTGGAAGGCTACCTAGGGATCTAGTCCCAGCATCTCATCATAACTCCAGGAAAACACATCACGGTGCTATCTGAGGAAGTCTATGTACAGTTGTCGTTCCTCGGGAGGCATAGTGGCGCTGACCAATGTGGGTCTCGGGTCTGCCTCACTACCGAGGTTCACCTGTACGAGCTCATCGACCGTGGCGGAGACGCCCTCCTCAATGGCAGGAGGAGAATCTTCCATGTTTTTTTCTCCGCTTGGGGAAAGATCGTCCACGGGGGGAGCCTTTTCGAGGCTGCTCGACCATGATGGGGAGCTAGCACCGGCTTGGGCGGCAGAGGTCGTCACGATGGGAGGTTCATGCACCGCAGAGACCGTAGCGACAAAGTCGGTTGATCCAATCCCATCCGGCCTGCGGCCCAAGGGGCCACGCTTTATGACATCTAAGCAATGGTTTCGCGTTGGCCTGAGCCAGTCGATCCTGGCTTGGTGAAACATGCACGTATGACGCACCGCAGTTTCCATAAGCCCAACGTCCCGATATCGTACGGGGGTAGGAGGCTCGGGGATCACACGAGCCTGGTTGGTGTAAGCGTACGAGGAGATTTCCCGCCATCACTTAGACCCGGAAATGTGCATACCTCTGGTACCAGAGACAACAAAGCACTCTCCCATATCGGGAGTTGTGGCCTCCAACTGATGGATTTGGAAGACATATGCGTCATCCAAACCTGCCCAGGGATCACTAGCGACAGCGGCAAGCTCAACCTCACCTGCCAGAATCTGCTTGTCCTTGCTCTTGTAATAGTTTGAGTCTAGGTAACGTGCTTCACAAGAGGCAAAGGGTACGCATCTACTTGGAGCACAACCACTCGACCCTTGAGGGAGTATTCGAGGCACTGATGGTATGATGAGGTAACCGCTGCGTGAAGATGGACCCACGGCCTGCCCATCAATGCGTTATAGGCAGTGTCCTGAGAGACAACCATGAATTCAGTATTGGAAATTAAGCCGCCGAACTGGTTCTTCAGACGAATCTCGCCGAGTGGAGTTTGTTCGGTCCTATCATACCCCTAGATTCTTAGGTCGGAGGGAGTTAAATCATCCTCGGATAACCCCTATTTTCGCAGTGTCCAAGTTGGGATCAAGTTAATCCCAAAACCCATGTCGACAATACATCGACGAACCTCTACGCCATTGAACTTTCCGGTGATGTACAGCGGGCGGATGTGCCCCTATATGGGAGGGTCTTCATCTTCACCAGAGAATGAGATAACTGCCTGACATTCGACGTCCTCAATCACCTCAGTGTGGAAGGATTCTACGACCGTTACCTCCGTTTCAAACTAGAGGGGGCTCCTCAGAGCCTCGGCGAGCACCTCACGCATTTCAGAAGAAAGTAGGAGGGCCTCAAGGATGGAAATCCACGCCGTAATTCTGGCCAGATGCTTCAGGACATCATACTTTCGCACCAAACTTGAGCTTCTGCTTACAAGAGGTTGCTTTACGATTGGGGGCATGACGGGCCCTGCTGTCGGGACCAGTGACTGACTGGTACTAGGCACGACCCGCTGTTCATTAGATGAAGCCCGGGAGGTGGCTGCCATGCTAGGACCGGAAGGCCGTAGTCGGCCAGCGACAGGGCTGGGATGGTTGCGACGTGGGCAAGGCGATCTCGCCCGATCCAGCAACGCGAACGGAGGTGGAAGCGAACCTGTTGTCACCGGATGAGGGAGCCGCGAGTGCTTCTCTCTACACCGGGCCTGCTGCCTAGTCTCGGTGGCGTGCACGGCCTGACTGGAGGTGACGACCATCGTGCCCCAGCAATTCCCATAGCCACGGCTCCGTCGACGTTGACGACGGCTGGGGACATTGGGGGGGGGGGGGGGGGGTTCACCCTGCGCTCCTCGTCGTCGGGAGCCACGAAGGGATTTACCAACTCTACGGTGTTAACCGAATCATACCTCGAGATCTTGGGGAGATTCACCCGGCGCTCCTCGTCGTCGGGAGCCACAAAGGGATTTACCAACTCTAGGGTGTTAACCGAAGCGTACCCCGGGCTCTCGGGGAGATTCACCCGGCGCTCCTCGTCGTTGGGAGCCACAAAAGGATTTACCAACCCTACGGTGTTAACCGAAGTGTACCCCGGGCTCTCGGGGAGATTCACCCGGTGCTCCTCATCGTCGGGAGCCACAAAAGGATTTACCAACTCTACGGTGTTAACCGAAGCGTACCCCGGGCTCTCGGGGAGATTCACCCAGCGCTCCTCATCGTCAGGAGCCACAAAGGGATTTACCAACTCTACCGTGTTAACCGAAGCATACCCCGGGCTCTCGGGGAGATTCACCCAGCGCTCCTCATCATCGGGAGACACGAAAGGATTTACCAACTCTGCGGTGTTAACCGAAGAATACCCCGGGCTCTCAGGTAGATTCACCCGGCGCTCCTCGTCGTCGGGAGCCACAAAGGGATTTACCAACTCTAGAGTGTTAACCGAAGCGTACCCCGGGCTCTCGGGGAGATTCACCCAGCGCTCCTCGTCGTCGGGAGCCACAAAGAGATTTACCAACTCTACGGTGTTAACCGAAGCGTACCCCGTGCTCTCGGGGAGATTCACCCGGCGCTCCTCGTCATCGGGAGTCACAAAGGGATTTTCCTACTCTTCGGTGTTAACCAAAGCATACCCCAGGCTCTCAGTCGAGGATTCATCCATTACCGGACGGGGTCTCGGAGGGATCCCCATTCCCGAGGGCATGAAATCGCCAAGCGTTCGAGAAGATGACGGCAATGGCAGGGAGCGTTCTTTCTTATTGCGCCACCGCCTGCTCTTCTGGGAAGAAGTAGGCTGGGACGACGAGGCCGAAGTGGCGCTCGTAGATTCTGAGGGCTCTGGCTGGTCCAGGCGGGCACAGATGATGCCATGGGCACGGGCGACCGTCCGGCGGGCCATCCAGTCGTTATACATCCGGGACCCACGGTCGGAAACCTATTCCCACCCGTCCCCGTCGTCACTAATTCCATATGATCCCACGAAGACACCTGCCACCTGTGCCTGGGCTGGGCCCAACCTGACTATGTTGTTTTCAATCTGGTCTTGGAGCCAGTCCTTGAACACATAGCATTGTTGGATGGTGTGTCCCAGGAACCGGTGATAAGGAAGTAGTTAGGGAGATCTGTGAGAAAGGCCTCTTCTGGCTTCCGGCACTCAGGCAGCCACACGATCCTCTGCTCCAAGGCGCTACGGAAATAACCGGGGACCTGGGCGTCGCCAAACTAGTATGACCGATTCCTTCTACCTCGAAAGGGGACCCTTGGGGGCTGACCATGGCCAGGGGCCGGTGGAGCAGGCAGAGGAGGCGGAGCCGAATTACCTCGCCTAGGTGGTGGCGGTACGTTACGCGGATGCGCCTGCCGATTTTGAGATGGTCGCTGCTGGGCCGGAGGCTGTGGGGGTGGACCCCTATGAGCTTGATGAGCTGGCCTCACCAGCAGCAACTCTAGATGTATGTGGGCCTCTATCTGCGCCACAGCAGCAAGCTCGGCTCTGGCGGCTCTCCTAGCGGAGATCACAGGAGGCAGCGGGCGTGCCTGACTGGCCTGTTGCAGGGCTTCTTCGAGGCACTAAGCCTTGTCCGAGAAGTCCCGAAAACCTCCAGGGTAATTCTGCGTGATAAGGGAAGGAACCAAATCCTCCTTGATGTTCCCCACACACATCGTCAGTAATTTTTCCTGAGTCAGTGGCATGTCAAGGGAGTACGTGAGCCCCTTCCACCGGGCGACAAAGTTCGCGACTCGCCTGTCGGGCCTTTGCATGCACCTAAAGAGGTTTTCATTGTCTGTCTTCCAGGTTTTGGAACTGAACTGGTAGATGAATTGTCGAAGAAGGTCCTCCCATGTAGTCACTGATCCAACAGGGAGCTGGCTATACCAAACGAATGCTGGTCCCTCCAGCGTCTGAATGAAGCACCGGAGCTTGGTAGCCTCCTACTGTGCCGGAGTCCCCAACATAGGCCCGCACCTCGAGTTGATGTGGGACAAGTGTTGTGGCGGGTCTCCGGTCCCGTTAAAGGGGGCAAAAGTGGGATTCCCAAATCCTGGGCGGGCCCGACATGTCATCCACCCATGCGGGGTACGGCTTGCCATCCGGTGGGATCGCCACCTGCCAAGTTTCCAGGGCCTCCAACTGAGCGATGAGTACATCCATCAGATCATCCAGATGTGGATTCATTTCCTGACATGGATCTCTAACCACAAGCACATTTCCAGGCTCTTCGATATGATAGTCGTGCTCAGCGGCTCGGGGGGTAGCGGGCGGAGCGGCCATCGGAGCGGCGGGAGGAAACCGAGCAGGGTCTCCCAGGTTGCCTCGCTGCTCGGGAGGGTTCAGTGAAACATATCGCGCCCTCTTTCCATGGGCTATAGTGTCTCCCCTGTCGGCGAACACGACACGGTCACGGTTGCTCGGGGGGATCTCAGCAAGGGGTAGATGCTCCTGCCCTTGCTGTCCTGGTCTATGGTTGCCGTAGACAGGCTGCCGCTCTGCAATGCGTTCGGCCAGGAGCTCATCAACCAGCCTCTTTTTCTCGGCTAGCTGATGGCGCAGTGTGGCCTTCTCGGGATCTTCCTCTTCCTTCTGCACTGAGGAAGATGGGTCGGCGAGTTTGACAGACCCGACAGGCTCTTTACCCTTGTCGATGTTTTGGCCCAGCGCCAGTGCCTCCGTGGGTATAGGAAGGCCTAGGAGGCTCCTCTGTTGGCGAGTAATCCTCCCAGATGTGTCCAGCAACGGCCTATCCTCGGGGGATGAGTCCCCTTCAAGGTGATCAACAATGTTTCCCTCATCTGTAAGGTCATCCATGTTGACCGTGAGTGTCCTTGGAGACGTTCCATCATGGCCGCCCAGTGGATCGGGCTACCGGCGGATTGCACATAAGAGGAGAGCAACGTACTGCCCCCACCCGCGGACGTGCACGTGGGGGTGGCCTCCTCAATAACTTTGTGTAGTACTTGAAAACTCTGGATGCATAGTTGCTGAAGGGCCTCGTGGAGGCCCAGCAACTCAGGGTGCCGGACATCGGGGAGTGCTGCTAGGTCAACACAGCGGAACTGCTCACCAATCTCCTCGAGATGCGCTTGGCTCCTGGGATACGGCGCTAGCTGATGGCGGAGGTGAGAGTGAGTCACCCGAAGAATATGGCGGAAGCATTCAAACTCTCCCGGGGTGAGTGCCTCTGGCACATCAAAACCCGATTCTGCGACCGGCCAAAACTTCTCAGGGAAGTGGCCCGCTGCAAGAACGGTCCAGAAGCTCCACGGATCCGGCTTGGGGTCCAGAACTTTCCATCCCTGCTCTTCCACCGACGAAAGTTAGGGTATTGGAAATGGCGCTGAGGCAGGCTAGCGGGGCGGTGGGCTGGCCGGCGGGGAATACGGCGAACATGTCGATTGGCCGCCGATCCCTGGGTCATCCTCCCGAGGTTTCAGTGCCCTGGCCCCCACATCACGATAGGATGGGCTGGTGGATGGGCCTCCTGTCACAACATCAGTGCTTTCCGAGGGTGTTTTGCCTCGCGATCCTTCCGTCGGTCCCCAGATGAGCTCCTCATCCTCCCTAACAGGAGCGGGAGGTGCTTCCGAGGAGATCAGCAGCAACTGCGGGCCTGATCCCTTGTGGTACGCCAAATCCTCGTCCTCCTGGATATACCTTCTAAGGGAGGAGGGAATCATACGGACCTCGTATTCGGGGAGTACGAGACTGACGCGCCGCGTCCCCATCCATGCCCTCAACTCGAAAGGTTAGGGGGAAGGTTCTATCATCGAGTCATACTCTACCTTAGAATCCGAGAAACGGACTGGTCTGATTCCTATCCAGACTCCCCTGATATTCCTCCGAAGGTGACGATGCCCATCCTTCCTGCCACTGGGTAGCTCCTCAGGGTAAGGACGACTTTCGTCATAGGGTCCCCCGACCACAAAAGAGCTGGGGGAGAGGGGACCGAAGGCCGGGGTGCGAGAAGCACTGGGACAGATGTTGAAAGGTACATGGGGAGGACCTCCATGTGAGTGAGCGACTAGATACACAACGACTCCATGCTCGCGACCGGTGGTAAGGGGAGTGACCACATACCCCATGTAGTGGGTGCTGTAAGGAGTCATACCTGAAGCATAGCCGTCGTGAAGAATCATTCGGCTTCCCAGATCGGTGGAACGGAATGAGCCTTCATGGTGAGCGGCACTACCTCGGATTGGTCCGCAGTGGCCATTTCCAGTGTCCATGACCGGGAGATTCGACCCAACCTGTCTGCAGGGCGGTCGGGGTTTCGATCCCAGTCGGGCACGCGGTTGCCCCTGCTCAACATGCGCAGGGATCTGGGAAGAGGAGTCAGCAGTGGCTGGGGCCACAATGGTTGCTGATGCTGGTGCCCCAGGATGGGCGTTCTCCCCCACTCGCGCCCGACGCTGGCATCGAGTCAGATGGTCCGGAGCTGGAGGTGCGGGGCATCAAGACTGCCTGCTCTTCGGCTCGGGGAGTCGGGCGGCGGCGTCGACGCAGCCTGGAGGGGGTTCTTGCCTGTAACCCTTGTGATAGATCGCCGATCAGGTGGACCCGGACATCCCCCACCTCATTGGCGTAGGGGAGGGATGTGTTACAGCGCTCCGGGGATAGGCTCCCGAAGCGGTTGAACATCGGCGTGGGGATCAGCGGCTCCCTGCGCGGCCCTCGAGGGTGGCGATGGTGGTGAGGCACGACCACCTCTAGATCCAAGCGGGCCATGCCCCTGGTGGGGATGATCCCTTCCTCCTCCTACCTACGAACCAGGTTATTGATCACCCTCTGTTGGATGATTTATGATGGGGAGAGGGGGCGCATGCGCCTGGCTGCTACGGCGGTCGAAGTCAGAGCGACTGTGGTATAGTCGGGACCGCGCGGGGTAGCCGCGTCGGCACTGCCCCTACCCCTGCGCCGGTGGGCAGGTGGCGATCGAGCTCCGAATGCAGTGATCTGATTCTTGGAAATAGGGAGATGAACCCATTAGTATCAATAGTAAAGGAGTTCAATAACCAAGGCCCGACATAATTCCATCTTCAGTGGTCGGCAAGAGGGAACCACGCTGACGACGTCACAGAATGGAGTAGTCAACGTCCTGATGGCCTCGACCCCTGGCGGGTTCACGTCCCGGTGAGGGTTACCCGGACCTGGTGACATGCTATTATTCTGATGCTCCAACGGCTACCATTCCCCGTGTTGAGGAAAAGAGCTTCACGTCGGGTTCACCATTTTTAGTTTTTGACACTTTTTCCAGGGCGCGCGCGTCCGTCCGCCAGGGAGGGCGCGCTGCTTGTGGCCCCGCATTCCCGCTTTCCAAAGCCGGGTGGCATCCATTCCTTTTTCAGGGACGTCTGCTCCTTGATAAAAACCGGGATGATGGGATGTCGGTTCTTCCTTCCATGTATTCCTCCTCGGATCTCTTCACCTAGTCTGGGTCTCCCTCATAGATTTAAGATGGATTCGTGAAGCTCATTCCCCGTGCCATATCTAAATGCACGCCAGTTAATTACGCTGCTTCCGTCAAGACGCTCCAAGGGGTCTTGTCGAGACAGCAACCTGCGGTGAAGAGAATGGTCATGTTGGGGCATCGTCGGAATTTCTGTCTTTGGTCCCCCATCACAGGGCTTCTCGAGGGCGCGGAAGCCCAAGGCATCCCACATCGAACGCGGGGAATGTGTACAATCTGAGGATTTCCTCAGCATCCCATGTTTAACATGGGGTATGTTGCGAGTTTAACGTATTGCGGAGACGGATTAGGTTAAAGGATCCCTAAAGGGGAACACCGATGTTGGGGCCAGCACATGGGCAACCTCCCGTATAACATAGAGTGGGAAAGGGTGGCATGATCTCACCGGGATGTGGCGGCCCGGGTAAGTATCAGGATGGATGGTGGAGTGAAGCATGGGGCTTACGTTCTGAGATGGCCCAAGAGGGGGGATACAGTTTAACGTCATGTGGGACGCGATGTAGTTTAACGTCATGTGGGACAGAATACAGTTTAACATCATGCGGGACGGAATATGGTTTAACGTCATGCTGGAAGAAATAAATTTTAACGTCATGCGGGATGAAATATTTGGGGCTTACGCTCTGAGGCGGCCCAAGGTGGTCAGGGAACCGACATGGAGAGGTCGGGATGACCGGGTGGTGGGCTTGATCCTCGTGGAGGATTCGTACGTACCATGTGTTTGCATAGATCAAAGGCCACGTACTTCGCTGGGATGGGGCTTACGCTCTGAGGCGGCCCATAGGAGGATGTCATGGTCGATGCGCACTCTAAGACCACGTGAGTCATGCTTGGTGCAGGAAACAAGAGGCAACAAGGACCAGACGATCACGTCGCAAAGGGTGTGTCCGTGAGAAGTGGAATAGGGCTTACGCATTGTTTGGCCCAAAGAGGAAATAGGGGCTTACACGTGGTTAGTGGCCCTTGGTGCTGGGACATAATCCATGTTGGAGACCCGTGGTACGACAAAGCGCAGTGGGAAAAGGACTCCACTGGCCTTGGCAGGGGGGATGTCCGGAGATGCACAGGTGCAATCATCCATACGAAAGGTTAGGGGCTTACGCTCTGAGGCAGCCCTTCCCCCGCGGACAAGCACCGCTCTGACAAGGAAGATCTCATTCCATGTGAGGAAGAGTCCACTCCCGTGGAGACGAGTGGGCGTAAAAAATGTCCGAGCTAGGGGGACCCTGCATGCGAAGCACGGGGTCGAACCACAGTTTAACGTCTTGTGTTATGGACGAGGTGCTTAGTAGTTTAACGTCTTGCTGCTTGGACGAGGTGGGTTTTCTCCACACCCATAGGGCTTACAATCCCAACACCCTCTACCCCTTGTGGAAGTGAAGGCATCGGCAAAGCTGTAGCGAAGGGGGGCCGTAGGGAAAACCACCAGGGGGTCCACGTTAGCGTGGCTATGCGAAGAAGCAATAGCCGTTAGCGTGCCTATGCAGAGAAGCATAAGGCCAAGCAACGCAATGGGAAACACGTCCCAAGGGACCTTGAGGTTACTTCGCACGAGCCTGGAAGGCCGTGCGGGAAAACAACGCATGGCGCGCCTGCCCGGCAGGGGATACATCAGGTGCCGGTGCAGGGGGCAGCCAAGAGGCATCAAGGTGAGGGGTCCTCGCCTCTGTGCACACAAAAGGGATGATTTTCACACAAAACACTGGGACGGTGCACAATTGGATTATTGGAATTGCGCGCGAAGAGGGAATTACGGGCAATGTTTTGTGCGCAAGGTAGCGTATTGCGCACACGGACCACGGATTGCGCACAAGTGGGGAAACCGGGGGAAGGGGAAAATTCACTGAAGCCGGTGGAGTTGCGCACAAAGGCGAACTCTGGGGAAAGGTTGCGCGGAATTTGGGATTACCTAGATGCCATCTTTCGCGCGGGGGGAGCCGAATTGCATGCACGAGAGTCACTTCGGATTCCTCAACCCCCAAATCGTTCGGGGTCACCTTATATTTATAGTCGACCTCCGGCGCGGAATCCAGGCGGCGCGCGAAGTTTTCCGTGCTGGGAACCGCTTGCGCGCAAATTCTCGCCCCGGAGAAACGGGGCACGCAATTATTGTGCGCCTCAACCGTCCAATTCCGCGAATCCAGGGAGCACTTTGCGCGCAGAACATGTTTGCATGCGGATCCTCCTTTATTTCGTGCACCACTTCCCGGGCCTCCGGATTGAGCCTCTGATTCCGAATATGACTTTGCTTCGTCATTCCGAAACATCGTCCGAGAGTTGCGGTCTTTTTTCGGCGTCAACAATAGGGTAATATTTAACCATGATATATTGGGCTATTCAAGATTCTAGAGAGATTCATAATGGTAGCCTGTTAGTTTTAGTTAACTCAGTTTTACCAAAACATTCACAATGTCTTCCATGTATCTCAGCTACACCATTATCAATAAGACCCGTATCATGTTCTGCTACCTAAGGAGTTGGAGTTATAGGTAGATTCATCCTTTCAGGATCATCCGATTCATATCCTTGATTGGATCATCAAGGTTCTCTAAAACTAGTTAGATACTCTAGTATGGGTGCTATGGAATTATGACCATTTATAAGACAAGACATTGTAGTTGGATGCTAACGTACATGCTTAGTGGATGATGTTATTCTCCATAAATTCTTGAACTCCCATGAAAGGTAAATCTGAGGAGAAATTTATTTAAGGTGGAAGATTATAATATATAATTTTTTCATATGAGGTATAAATCTTTTATCCATTTAAATTCATAATTACATCCTACTACGAAGACACATTGGTGTCATGGGGTTATTGGGACTGTCCAGGGCCTGTTCAACGATCCGAACCCAAATCTGGAAAAAATAGATGTGCTACATGGTTAGGAGTAACAGTGTGACCTAAGTGATATGGTTTGTTGAAACCATGCAGTGATGGTCAAAGGACAACATGATCCTGTATGATTTGAGTGAACCATTAAGAGAGAGGAGAAAACCATTGCGAGGGACTCCACAATTTCAAATAGAGTGGTGAGACAAGGTATGGGCATGGTTTGACAAATTATGCTCACTAACCATCTGAGGTTCCCCTCCATACAATAATGGGATCACAATTAGTGCATAGTTTGTAAAACTGTGTATCCAAACTGTGCGGTACATATTTTTAAGAGAAAACTATATTTTCTTCATGAAAAACTATAAAAACCTAAAAAATCATTTCTATTTCCTTTTACAGTGGATAAAACACATTTGAGATCTCCCCATTGATCAAATTTTGTGGATTTTGATCTCATTCATATGTCTGAACTCGGAATCTAGTGTCGTTAGTCTTGTTGGATTCACGCCAATGAGTACTCATTTTCTTTTGTTCCTTTCTTCGTTTGTTTTGGAATTATCTATGTTATTTATGTTCAAGATAATATGCCCTATTTTTATTATTTTCATTAATTATTCATTTTTCTTCTAATCTGATCCAAATAAAATGATGATACAATATGAGCACTCAATTAAGAACCTACTGTAGGTGTTCTATACACTGACCATGGTTTTGGAGCTTTATATGACTATTTTTTGTTCTTATGTATACCCGATATTCTGGTTGAACCCTGATAACTAATTGAATTATTAAAATTAACATGTTGGAACATTTTTGGGGATCCCATTAGTTCAATGAGATTACTTGGAGGTTTTATCCACAACCTAGGACACAAAAGGGGGGTGCCTTGTGATTGCCTTTGTCTTATCCTATTATTGAACAACCCAACGATTAGTGGTTGATAATTCCTAGTTAGTGGAATACCTATTATATATGAACTAAATTAAAATGATTATTTAGGAAATGGTCTTCCTCCATCACCATGTTATACATGATGTGAATTTTTTACCATTTAAATGTGAATTGTTATATGAGTGGGTAAACTCATTGAATGTATTTTAATGGGATTTTTCATATGATTTGGAAGGACTCAATGAATGTGATGTTATAAAATTATAATTGAATTGAATAATAGATGTTTCTATAGGATTCCTTGGGTGTGATACACCATGGGTCATGATAGTTGTATTAGATTCTTTGGATGAAATTAATCATTGGGTGTTGATTTTTTGGGATGAATTATGCCTTACTACCCCTTGGATTTTGATTTTATAGGCTCATAGTGGACATGGTGTGTTAAAAATCTCTTTGGACTCAAATACAAGCCTAATATAGTTTACATCAAGATGCTCTTGGTAGTAAACGTGGATTCCTTGGTCCACTATACCTTAGATCCGACCCCATGGGGTCTAACACTTATGTTATATGGATCAGCTATGTTAATTTTGGTATTATTGATTATATGGTATGGTGGTGTTTTATATAATATAAAGGCTATATGAAATGGTTGTGGATGTTATGAGATTCTATATATATGACATGGTCATGGTGTTTATTTAGGTTCTTCCTTATAGACACATTGTTTGAGGATCTTGACCCTTGTTTTGTAGGAACCCTTGTTAGGATTGATAGTATCACCTTACAGTTATTACATTTACAATGATATTTTACTTGTATTAATAAAATATAAATTATATACCTTTCACACTTATTATATTTTACTACACATACTGGAATTTTATAGACACTATTAGTGGTGGTCTACAATTATTTTATATCACACCCTATCTCGGGCTGCCATTGGGTACCCAGATAGAATTTATTAATGCTGTTTGGGATTGGTAAAAATGCTTGAAGTTTTATTCTTTAATTTTTTCTATGTTTTGGAGTACGGGATCCCATGACCAAACTGTGTCTTATGATGTTATCTGGAGATATTTATTTTATTTTATATTTTGATACATGTATTATATTGATGCCTATATACCTGTTTTAGATTATTTTTAGGCACCTAACAAGATATATAATTCTTGTATATGATATTTCTTTTGTTGGATATATCTTTCTTTGGATGTTTTCTCTTATTCAATTATTTATTTACTTCCCCCAAGGCGTGTTTCTAGTCAAGTGGTCTTAGTGTCTATGCATGATTCTTATTAATTGTTATATTTCTCCTCTTATTGACCAATTTTATTACTTCTAATGTGGTGTACTATAGTAAAGGGAATTGTCTCCCAACTGATACACCATTAGCTCTCGATTCTAGTCATCATCCTCAAGGGTTCGAGAATATTCAGTTGTGGCCCTGTGGCTAACCAGTCTTGGAGTACAATTCAAGGGCATCGGGGTTCGGTATGTTACAATCCAAGAAATTAAATTTGACTAAACTCACTATGCTCAATGGAATGAAATTTAAAAATAAAGTTAAATAATTAGATCATTCACTTTACTGATAATATTTTAACTAAAATATTAAATAGATTAGAATAAAAATCATTCAATACGGAAAAAAATCTTCTTCTTTAAAAAAAATCTCTAGAAAAATAAATGAAATATATAGTGAAATACATGGATTCATAAGGTTTTCCCCATTGATCTCCACTATTATAGTCTCCTAGGATTTTATCTAAGCATGTATAAATCAAATCAAATATTATTCCTCCACCATTTTCAATAGTAACTCTATAATAATCCTCTATCTGTTACTACTTGATCGTAAACTACACCATCACCTCTAAAATTATGATATCATTTTTTCTAACTTAATATTACCTTAATATTTCTAAAAAAATAATGGGAAAATTATTTTAAATGATCTAAATATTGAATAAATCATATAAATCCACCATTAGAGTACAAAAAAAGAATCATGATTTCTTTATTTTGGTAGTAGTATAAATATATTTAATTATATGGGTGAAAAATTAATTCCATGCTCACCAATGTTTTATTTCCCATCAGAATGATCCCATGATCTTAAAATCATCATCTCCTCTTTGAATAAATCATTATTTATTGGAATACATTGTGAAGTGTGGACAGTAAATGGTGTCATCATAATTTTTTCATACCCTTATGTAGTGAATGATCCATGTGCATGTCGTAATATCCCATGACCTTAACACAGTGTCCATTTTGAGTTCAATTCCTCTTAAGGATTCACAATTTATTGAATTTTAAAACTTCATATGCATCATATAATTTCTATTTCATATGAATTTATAAATCATATGAAATGAAAACATTAAACGATGATGAAAAAGTTCATATAGGACTCAAAAATATCTTACAAGATCTAAAACCTTCACAGGGGATCATATTTTTTTTAAAATGGGAAATATCATATATGATCTCTAAAATATGAAAGAAGTCCATAATTCTACAATGCAAAAACCAAGAGTCATACTATTAGTGAAAAAAATACCAGGGGTTTATAATTTAGAAAAAATAATTATCATACTGGTGCTCAAAAATTCTCTTATGTAGGTCTCAAAAGTCATACAAGATTAGAATTATCATCCAAAACTAGCTATCAGCAATGTAAATTATCATACATAGAGTAAATTATACTACGAGGGGTAAATTTACCTATATAGAGAACTGAAATATCCTTAAATGAAGGTTATCTAAATGTAAAACATCATATGAAATATTATATGACAATGTATAGATAATTATACTACATGATACATTGTCTTATGAGATATATTATCTTACGGGTAAAACATAACAAAAAATTTCTCATTTTGAGTTCAATAATAGGACATAACAATGAATTTTATAAATTAACACTAAAATTATGGTTTTTCCATATAATTTCATAAATGAAAATACACATAAAAACATTGACTTAATACATTTTAAAAATAATTCATAAACTATAAATGGAAACAAAAAATGATGTGGTTTTACTTAAAAAGACCACAAATTAAATAATTTAAATTCAAATAATAGATCATGAATATATCATCTCTACTGGGAAGGTTAACATAAGTTGGTTCATTACAATAAATATACTTATAATCTATGTTTAATTTTGTATAAAGTTGAAATTGGTATTATGAAATCACTAAAATCAATACTTAAAAATGATCAATTCCTCACTAAAAAAATATTCATGACTGGTACAAACACATGAACATAGTACTAAGATATGTGATTATATTTTATGTGTCGGATTCCCCAAAACATAATGATCCACCTCAGGAAGCTAGTGAGTGTGAAAATGATTCCTATTGTAGACACTTGGATAAGGAATTCAATGTTTACTTGATTATGTTATCATCAAATATATACCAATAATGGTTTTTCCCTTTCTAAGATAAAACTCATAGTTATTTTACATAATTTGTTACTATGTAAAATGTTTAAGCCTCATTTTATTAATAAAGGTTATAGTTCCAAAAAGCTTCTTGAAATAGATCACAATGATGAAACTAAACTATTTTAAGTAGATGATAGGTGTAAATTTTCATTGTTCATGACATTTTGATGATGTAAATAGTATAAATATATATACATAATTAATAATTAATACATGATACTCCATTAAAATATTTATGTATTATAGATGTTAATTATAGATTGATCTTGGTAAGAAGATAAAAGAGGCTTCAATTAGGGTGAGTTTGTGAATATCTTAACCATGATTTCATTAATAATTATGTATATAGTATATATTTTTCCAAAACACACATTTCCATACACATATATGATTTGTAGTGTTATTAACAGGACAAATTAAACCTTTCCATTCATGGAGAGATTGATTATGAGTCATGAAATAATTTTATTATACTTTTATGATATTATTTACAAATAATAGCAATAAAACATAACCATATACCCAATACAATGATAGATTATATCTCACATGAGTTTTAATATGAAAAAAATACATCATGTTACATGTTTGTGTCTTGAAATGTGAATCATTTTCCAAGGATAATACTAAAAAATTACATCATGAATACAAATTCTATTATTGTGAATTATCAAAATGTTACAAAGGATATTCTATAAATCCATAAGGTGGAAACTAAACATTCAATAGAGTGACTGTTTTTATATGATTAAATGAATATCAATTATTTTGATAGTGGGAGAATGAAAGAATAAGTTAAAGTCAAGTCTTCTAATGCATACAATTTTGAATTATATATATGTTCCATAATAGTTCATGGAAAATAATGTTATCAAGACACATTGTTTATAGGAATGTTAGAACCAAAGTTAAATGGTTTGAAATCACAATGTTAGATGATATTGTATTCATTTAGGATAATGAATCCTTATAACTCAAGGAATTCATGAATAGAAAATAATCTTTTAAATGGAAAGTAGTTATGAATTCATAAATGTATTCATTAAATGAAAATAAAGTTAGTATTTTGGAAGAATATATTACTATTGTGAATCCCACTGGGTCCAAATGGTTTTTCAAGAATGTTCTCCACAAGTATTGTAAATAAAAAACCTATAAATAAATATTAGTTGATAATGGTTTGATGATAATTCAATATGTTGAAAATAATGAAAATTTTTCATCAATATATATATTATAATTTATTTAAATTATATTTGTTATGGAATTGTACTCTGATAATTTGTGACACCCCTCTATTCAAATGTATGATATAATTTGGGGCACAATTATCTCAATTTTGGATCTATAGTTTTTTAGGAGTTAGGGGTTGAATGTTTGGATTATAGTACAAAAAATAGAGGTGCATGATTTGTACATGTTTAGGGGTAAGTAGGTGGTAACTTTTTCATATGAATTATTTGGTTTTAATGGATTTTTTTCAGAGTTGGAGAATTTTTTTTTTAATTGTGAAATATTTCATTGAAATCTATGTGATAGGCTAGGTTTGGGTCTAGATGTGGTTGTATGACATTCTCATGACCTTTCTAACCGTGTGGTTATTTCTAGGTAACCATGAATTTTAGTTTTCAAGAGAAAAAAATGAACACAATATTAGAAAACAATTTCTCTAACCTTGCATTCATACCATTTGATCTATATGAATTTCATAAAAATGGAAAATTACCCTAATACCCCTTTTTTTTACCCAAATATCACCATAATATCTCATTCTCCCGACCCATCCTTTCCTTAACACACTTGGAGGTTCTCCCTTGGGCCTCTTAGTGATTTTCTATCGATTTTGGTGTATCTATTTAAGGTATGTGTAAATATATTCTTCATTCATACCCTATTCTCAAGATTTACTCTTCATCTCTCATCCTCTGGATTCGTTGGATCCCAAATGGGCTGTGATGGAAAAATATTGTATTTAATGTATGCAATTGATTATTTTTATTATGGATCTATAATTTTTAGGACTAGATCTCTTCATTTATGATCATTATTTTCAATGGAAACTATGTTTCCTTTATTGGTGTTGTGGTTTCCTCTATATAATAGTTATTTTTCATGGAACAGTTTATTAATCTTTCCATGTCCATACTTTCTTATAGTGAAAATGGTTTATTTGATATATATTATGTTTTATTTATGAAATTGAATTTTTTACATGGAAAATAGTTTAAAAGTTGGTTTTAAATAAAAAAACTTTTATACACGTCATGTTTTTAATGTACTGTCTCATTGATGGTTTGGAGTATAAAATGGGTTTTACAGCATGAGAGTGGTAATGATTTTCATATCAAAATATTTTATTAAATTTTCTGAATTATTTAATTGAATTTATTATGAAAACCAATCACATGAGAACCGTAGGTGCATCAAGTTATGGACATATGCAAACCGCAATGATTGTGGAACAACTAAGGGTTATGGGTGTGATATTGATAGACTGTGGTAGGTTTATATATCATTAAGATTCAAATTATATTGGATTAGTGTTTCTTGTGTGTCCTAGTTATGTATTCCCATGTGATATTGCTCAATTGTGCAATGTTTTATTCATGATAGTGATGTTTTATGCTTTGATTCCTCAAATGTTTACATTTTGAGGTATATATACTCTTCTTTACATTACTTTATGTAATCATTCATATTATTTCCATATTATTATGGATTTGAATATGGATTTTTTTAAAGGAAAATCAAAATTGATTAGGAGAAATGCTTTCAAATGAAAATATTTATAAAAAATATTTATTTTGAAGTAAGAAATAGTGGTTACATAAAAGTGGACAATGTATGGATTCATGGTGGTATACTATATTGAATTTATCTCACAACATGCATATTGATTTATTAATATACATACATGGATTTATAGGATAAAAGTAAAGGTACGGTTCTCATATATCTTGATGATTTATATTGGTTGAGGTCTCTTCATAGTGATTTTGTAATATCATGAGGGATGGTCACATTGATGTATGGTTTTGGTCTTTAACATAAGTAGTTTCTAGGATTATGCTTCTTCCTTTTTTTTCTACCTCATGGTTTTGTAACTCTTCTTCAATTATATAAAATTGTCGTATATAATTATATTGTTATATATGATACTTGTAAAATTGTTATTTCTTGATCAATCGAGTCCAATGGTTTTATGTGTGGATACCTAGGTGCTTTTCACTAGTCCATGGTGATTAAAAACACTCTACCAAGATGGTAGGCTTGCTTAGGTGACATGTAAGTCGTCCCGAGCTTGTATGTTAAAAAATTTAATCAATTGGAGGTTTCTTTGGGGGTTTATTATAAACTAGAGTTACGACCATCTAGACTCAGGTGGTAACTACAGAACGGTTTCTGGTCATTTCAATTTCATAACTAACCAGCAGTTACCATAATTGGTCATGGATTACCTTATCAAGATTATATTCTTGATTTTGGGTTTATTTAAATGAACATTATCAATTTTCTCTATCGGTTTCTACTATTTACTACAATCCTTGTTGTTTATGTGATTTAATACAGATTCATGAAGTTTATATTTTAATTCAGAGATGTATTACAATGCTATTAAGGTGTTACCTCTTCTGTTTAACAGAAAATGCCTCTATAAGGTCCTCTTATATTTGAAGGGAAGGACCTATTGGAAAAATCACATACCAAACCCCTTCATCCAACCCCTATTTAGTGGAAATATTAATCCATGTTATTCAATCACAGGGTCAATATGGTTGTGGAAACTGAGAATGGATGGTAAATTATCCTTTGATGTTTACCAAGAAAATTAAACCAATATTACATGGTGACAAATGAACCAAAGAACCCGAGGAATATATTGAGAGAATAGAACATATTTTCCACTTTTTGGGGGCTCAAGAGAAATATATGTTTCTAATTAACCATTATATGAATTAATTTACTAGAATGAAATGGTTGGATTCCATCATGCTAGATAAATTACACAAGGAACTCACATAGACATGTTTCAAGAAGTCCTTCAATAAGAAGTTTTATCCATTGACCTTACATGTGGACAAGGATTTGGAGTTTGTACCCTTGGATCATGGAGACCATTTAGTGATGGATTATGACACTCATTTCACCAATATATCTCCATGACATGGAACTATTAAAGATCTCATGGCAAGATGGTTTTATATGGGTCTAATACCAGATATTTGATATATGCTTATTATCATGTGCTTGATGACAATTAACGATGTAGTTGATAATGAGGATATAGCTGACACAGACTTAGTTAGGAAAATAGGTCTTAGTGTAACATCTATAATTATAGGGGGGGTAGTCAAGGTGTGTCACCTATATTGAAATGGATTCATAGTAATAGCTCTTTGTTTTCATTATGATATATTGAAAATGATTCTTTAAAAAATACCATGTGGTTTTCTTCCATTGTGGAAGACATATCCATTACAAAGCCTAATTGTATAGTAAAACCCAATATTGTCCATCATTGTGGAAAATCTGGTCAACTTAAAAAAATTAAAAGTGTTTCATATTGAAGTACAGTTGGATACACCATACCAAAAGATCATATGATTAGTAAGATTGCATGAAAAGGCGGTCGATATAAGTCAATTGTTAATGGGGATAATTAGGAAATGAAGAAACGTCAGATATGGGTTTAGTTTGGATTCCTTTATATAGCAGTTTATGCACCAGAGAAATATGATGTGGTTCTGACTATTATGAGATGTACAATGTTTATTAATTATTCAATAGTCCAAGATCTGTTTGATACCAGTGCATCTCATTATTTTATATCATCAAATTTGGTAAATGTGTTGGGATTATACTTGAAAATTATTTCATTTTTTGTGGATCATTCTAATTCCTTATAATGGTGGAAATAATAGGGTTTTACATATTTCATGTTCGAGTGTATGATCTCCGACCATGAGGACATATGGAATTTCATAGTTCTCGATCATAATATCTTTTAACTTATCATTGATATGGATTATGTAGTTCATTTTACGTCCCAAGTCAATTTTTTTCATTTATAGATTTAGTTTCTATCTTCCAATGGGGTTACATGGGTCTTTCAAGGTGAGTGGGATCGTATATCTGGGTGAGTAGGGATGTTTTTTCCTAAGGATAGAATGATCTCATGTAAATTTTTAGAGGATTTTATTGATTACATTTATCATTATAAAAGTGGTCTACTTACTACTATTATGAATGAGTAACATAAAGACTTTCCTAGTCACATTTTATATGGAAATTTCCCAAAGATAAATTGAGTTTCTATTGACTTTATTCTATGGATGACCATTATCTCCTCAGTATTTTATCATATAACATCCACTGAGTAAAAAGAAATTAACGTTCAGATTCAGGATATTGATTCCAAAATAATTGTTTGTATAAGTGGGTCACCTTGTACTTATCTGATTATGTTCGTAAATATGTATATGGAAGACTTCAGTTGTGCCCTAACTACTAAAAGTTTAATCAAATGAATATTCAGAAAGTGTACCCTTTTCATAGGATTAATGATATGTTTGATCAACTTAGGGGGTCTGGATCATTTTCTAATATTGATTTTTATTAAAGGTACCATAAATTAAGAGTCTGAGAGGAGGATATTCTGAAGACTAATTTCCAGAAAAGGTTTAAAAATTCTGAGTATTTGGATATTCAATTCGGTCTACCAAACACTGATATGGTGTTTAAAGCATTGAAGAATTAGATCGTTTATTGGTTACAGGATTCCTTCATGGTTGTTATTGTGGGTGATATTTTGGTGATTTTAAATACTGAATAAGAACTATGTTATCATCTATATATTGTAACCATAACTTTGAATGAACTTCATATGTATTGAAAGTTAACTAAATTCTAGTTTAAGATCTGAAATGTGATGTTTATGGGCCATTTTATATCTAATAGAGGAATCTCATTGAATCATAAATAGGTTCAGGAAAATATTTCCTTAGAGAAACATAGAATGTGTTTGAAATTTAGATATTCTTTGTTTTATATGGTTATTATATAAATTTCATTCCAGATTTATCCATGATTCTATCTTATATGTTAGAGTTGAAACATAAGTGTTTTGAGTTTGAATGGAATGATAAGTCACAATGATAATTTGAATAAATTAATGCGAGGTTGAATTTATATGTAGTTTTTATTCTTTATGAATAATGTTTTTGTTACCACATATTTTTTGATGCGTCAGCTATAGGATTAGGATGTGTTCTGATGTAGGGGAAATGGGCAGCGGAATATCAACCTTTATAATCACACCCACATGAAAATAATTATCCTTATAGGGATCTTGAATTTCCTACCATGATTGAAGCTATGAATAATTAGATCCACTATCACTTGATAAAGAGGTTTACTATATATTTGATTTATAAATGCCTGAAGTATATTTCATCCTTGAGGCATCTAAACCTATAATAGAGATGTTTGGTTGGTTATCTTTAGAATTTTTATTTTGATATTTTATACACACCTATAAAATAAAATGTGGTCACTAATTAATTGAGAAATAATTTAAAGACACATAACAAGAAGATTCTATGAAAGAATTATCTTTGATGCTTTTATTAACTGAGATGTTATTGGACATAGAATAAGTTGATGTGATGGAGTGCTTATCATATATGAAATATGATTCTTTATATGATTATTTTATACCTCCTATAGAAGAAATATACATTTTTTCACCATTTTAGTTAAATAATCTATGGTAAAGAGACCTTGGGTGATTGGACTCAATCTCTTTATGTTGTCATTCATTTATGAGGTAGATTGTTTATTCTAGAAAATTTTTGTATGAAATTAATAGATAATGTAAATCAATCCAAATGTTTCATACACCATGGGACTACCAAGATGAATCATTATTTGGGATGTTGGTATTACTTTTTTTTGGATTAGGTAGTCAATTGGGGATTTTGTTTCATAATTCCATATCTAAAAAAGTTTAAGTTAGATCGCAAATGACTATACAATTTGTTGTTTCATTTACCAATTCTAGTATGTAAGGGGGATGAGATATCCATAGACATCATTATAGGTTTAACATGGAATACTATTGAGAAAAATATTTATTTAGTGATCATTGATTTAATTTCAAAACAATCTAATTTCCTTCACATTTAGGAGAAAATTATTTGATGATCTTGGGAAAATATATATCTGAATTATTATAAAGCACTATGATGTATCTTATGTTATTATTAATAACAGCGATTTTTTATTTAAATAATTGTTTTTGAACTGTTTATATATGGTGATAGGTACCCAATTGAAGTTTACCATAGTATATCACATCATACTGATGGACAGACTGAGTGATACATTCAGATTCTTTAGTATATTCTCTTGGCATGAATTCTTTATTTTGATGGTTAATCGGAGAGGAATCTATCCGTAGTTTAGTTTCTCTATATAACATATATCATTTTTTGATTAAAATATAACCCTTCAAAGATTTTTATGGGTACCTTGGGGAATATAAAATATTTTGGGATGATTTAAAACAACAGTCTTTGGTTGGAACAAATCATGTTCAATAGATTAAGAATATTTTGGAGTTTATATGAAATATGTTAGTGATAGCATCGAGTCAACAGAAATACTATGTCTACTGTTTTCATTTACCACTAGAGATTGCAGTATACGATCAGGTTTTTCTCAAGGATTCACCTCATTTGGGACATATTAATTTTTTATGATATAGAACATTGGTAAAAAGGTTTATTGGAACTTTCAAAATCAATATACATATTGGAAAGCTGGGATATTATCGGGATTTACAATCTCACATGACATCAATTTATATATCCTTCATTTTTTCCAACTAAAGAGGTATCAACCTGACCATTCTTCATTGATTGAAAGGGAATATGTTGACCTAAATATCAATTGCTTAGTGGATGAGATCCCAATTTATATTATGGATCATCTGAATATTGTTTTATGTGGTAAAAGTTTTCCCTTGATCCATGTAATATGGATGTGTGGATGGGATAAACACATTGTGTGGGGACATGAATCATTGATGATTCAGTATTGGCCTTTTTTTTATTGTGATTTCAGAATCATAAGGTCATTCTAGGGAAATAAATTGGCTTGGTGGTGAGAATTTTTAAACCATTTGGGTCACATGTATATTATGATTTGGGCCTCTTTTGTAACTATCATGTTTCTAATGTTTTGTAAAACTTAGGTATCAACAGTTTTTATTTTTGGAGGAATAAATCATGGCACATTGCTTGTGAACAGTTATAAGTAACTATGAGATTGTCATGAAATATGTATTTGTTGGTTCTAATTAAATTTTGAATATTTTTAGAAATTTTTTTCAAACTGATATAGAATTCTTGGAAAACCATGTGAGATGATTGGTTTGGATATAGTGGAAACTTCACTACATTCACAAAATTTTCTAACTATGTTACTATTCCAAGGTAACCATACACTTTAGTTTTTAAGGGATTGTTTTGACTAAATGATTAGTTCATGGATTGTCTAATTATGAATCCAAAATATGTTACTCGTATGGGTTTTATTAAATTAGAAAAATACCCAGACACCCTTAGTTGTTTTTAAGCCAAATGATTCCCTATTCCCCCATTAGTTTGACCAATACATTAATTTAAACTCTATAATATTATACCCTTTTTATGTTTGTGATTTCTTATCTATTTGGGTGAATATCTTCATGGAATGCAAGAATATCCACTCGATTCCTCATCTTTTCTCTATATCTACCCTCATTCTCTATTCCCCTTAACTCATTAAAAAATTAAGGTGGATTGAATATAACATCTAAGGTGATGGGTGGGGAATTAATTACTTTTAATATATATCTAGGATTGTGAGGATTGTATCTCTTCATTTATAATAATTTCATTTGAAGAAAACTATGTTTCATCCATTAGTGAGATATGTGTCTCTAGATAATTGTTATTTCTCATTGACAAATTTATAATTATTTTTGTTTTTTTTTGGAATGGAATAGAGAAATGTTTGGTTTGATATCAATCAGGTATAATTTATATAGTTATATCTTTAATGGAATGGATAATTGTTTAAAAGGGGTTTTATTTAAAAATTGTTTTTCATGATACATGTGTTTTATGAAATCGATCAAATATGATATTGACACTAAAATGGTTATTCAAGAATTGGAACTATAATTTATTACATGTAATGTTTTTTATAAAATAATGGGCATGATTCCATTGAAATTCATGAGAAAACATGGGACATTGGGACCTCGTGTGCATCTGGTTATGGAAATATGAAAACCTTAGTAAGTGTGTAACCAGTAGGGTTTACAGTTCTGGTACTAATATATTATGGATGGAATCAATATCACTATGATTCAAATTATGTAATCTTAGTATTACTTGTGTGTCCTAGTTTTTTATTATTATAATCTAGAGCCCAATTATTCTTGGTTTTATTCATGATAGTGATGTTTCATGATTAAAAATATTACATGTTTATCTTTTGAGATGTGAATGATCTTGAACAATTTTCTCTAGGTTATCAATCATATTTATTTACATATTATTGTAAAATAGAATATTTATTGGCTTAAAGGAAATCAAATGGATGATTTATGATAAGTGCTTTCAAATAAAATGCTTTATAAAACCTATTTTGTATTGAATCTAGAACTAATCGTTTCATTTTGATAGTCTCCATATAGATTAATGGTTGTATCCTACAATTTACTTCCCTCACACCATACATATTCATCTGGGTTTATGAATACATTGTTTTGTATGATAATGATAAAGAGATGGTTATCATGTATTCTTATAACTTATCATATACAATTTCACTTCATGCTGATTTCAGATAGTTGTGGAAGACGGTCATGTAAATACTTAGTTTTGGAATTTGATTTATGTTGTTTATGGGATTATCATTTTCGTTTGTTATGTTATGTCTCATGGTTTCATACTTCTTATTCCATGACATAGTTTGGTTTTTTAGCTTTCTATTTATATATATGAGACATGTTGTATAGTTTTTCCGGGTGAAATCATTCCCATTGTCTGTATGTGTTGATACCCTGGTGCGTGTTTCTAGCCAATGGTGATCTAGAGCGTGCATTAGGCCTTCAGGAGGGCCATCATGGCTGACGTGTTAGGTCTACCTAGGTTGGTTAATTACATTAATATATTTTATGGTTGAATATAAAAAATATATTTGTAAATGGAAACCATTAAAATATCTTAAAATATATATCTATAAGGTTTTTTGACCTAAAAATAATCAATACATTAAAAAATATTCAAGTATCCATTAAAGGATAAAAGAAAATATTCTATCACAGAATGATTATTTTTCCATGTGTTTAATAGACATTATTGGGATCATTATATTTTTTGATGTGATATATATTTATAACATATGGAAAAAAGAGTATACTTATAGTTCGTTAAGGATTGGTTAAAAATATTTCCTCATGAATGAACTAAATTAACAACCCATGTTTAGGGAACATGTTTTACAGAGATCGAACTATTGGTTTCTTGGAATAATTCAACATTAATTAATTGAAAAAGAATTTAAAAATAAAATTTGATGCAATTGGGGATTTTTTTTGAAAATTTCACTTTTCATAAATCTTTCCATATTGACGTATGAGAAGAAATATAAATAGATTAATAAAATAAAAAAAATATATATATACTTTAGGGATAGAGTTATCACATATTCCATATTATATAATAGATTTTATATTTCCTATCTTTAAATCATGGTAATAAATATCAAACAAAATCAATGAGAATTCCACTAATCGGTTATTATAACTATCCAAAAGTAATTAATAAGTATAAGGGAAGTGTTTGTGGTACATTTATAATAAAAAGATAATGTTATAAAGGGGGTATAATAAATACCCTCCAAATATATCAATATAATCTAGTATTAGAGTTAAGAAATGTAAATGAGAATCATAAGATCATTATAGATAGTGGTCACCTGTTTAATAGAATATGAGTATATTACATATTATAATTCAGTTAAAGAAGTAGTATAAATATGTATCTTTATCCTACATAATGATATTATACAATGGAAGTATAGTTTTTCATGATATATATTATAATAATATTATAATAGTGATACAGGACATTAACTCTTGGTTATGATAATGGTCAAGAGTTATATACTTTAGAGATATCATCTCTTGGGTTATTTTACATAAGAATGTGATGTTACAGGTAGTGAACTATACATATGAAAACCTGGTATTCCGAATGACTAACAATTTATCTTAGTAGAAACCATATTTTTCATTGTAGACTTAATATGTTATGAATAGTTAGTTGTTGGCTCTAGTGAATGTGGGGGTTTTATTATATTCTTTTCCATTACTCAACAAAAAATGAAACTTTTTATTATTATGTAATGCATGGAGTATGATATATGCATAATTTACATGTACCATGAGAATAAAAAACTTTTTTATTTAATATCTATGGTAATGCACATATATTACATGTTGTATAAAATATTTTTAGAAAAACATATCTATAAGGAGAACCCCATGAAAACATGAGAGTAATGTTAAACATATGACCTAGTATATAAATTAAAAAATATGATGGTACAACGATGATGTATAATTTTCACATATTGTGTGTTCTTAACACTACATGGGAAATGCAATATAGAAGAAGTTTTAAACACCAATAATTTTTTCTCTTAATCAAACAACTTTGGTATACTGAGTCAAATATTAATTTAAATTTGTCTTTTTTACTAACTGTGGTCTTCAAATGATTTTATAAATCTATAAATAATTTCTATATCAATATCCATCAACATAAGAGTTTGAGGGTTTGGGATAGGGTTTGTTATTCTCAACGGCGCTGGATTCTCTAGGCGGTAATGAGCCTCGCTTCAGCCCCTCATTCGCCAAAGGGGGAGGGTCATGTGAAAAATATCCATGGAGATCTTCCTTCTCCCTTTGTTAACTTTTATAATCCTTATTGAATTCTTTCTTTTCCACAAATTCTTTTTAGTCCAAAAGTTCCCGAAAACTTTTTAGGTCTTCCGATTCTACCGCTCTCAACTCTGGAGTTCATTGAGTTGTCTTCCCTATCGAGTCTGACACTGAGTTCATGTTTGAAGCGGTGTTGGCCAATGGTGGACTCTTTCAGCCAGTTTATTATTGACTCTTGGGGTTTGTAGGATATACCAACAGTTGGTCTTCCTGACTCCTGGAGCATCATGATTCGATTTTCCTCCGAATATTACTGGTTATCACGTGGTCAAGTTCTCATCACTCATATTATAGTGCTCGCTACCTCCTATTCAAGTGGTCATACGATATTCAAATGAATCATGATCCAAAAAATCTGGTGATTTGGGTAATGTCACTAGAACTACATCTTACATTACAAAATCTATATATTCTATGCTTTCATAGAAACATGGTGGGTGTTTCCTCTATAAGGAGCGTAGAACCTGTGCGATGTGCTACCCAATTTTTCTGATGGTCTGTGTCGAAGTTGATGTATCAAAGTCACCTATTGAGGATTTTTGAGTTGTTGTGGGAGAAGAATTTAGATACAAGAAGACCATAATTTTTGAATAATGGTTTGATTACTTTTAATCATTCATGATTCTAGGTCATAGCATGGTGATCTGTATGCATAGGGGGACAACCAGACGATGCTCTAAAGGTCCAGGAAGACTGCATCTAGGTCGGAGATCTTGGTGAAGTTGTAATGCTTCTAGTTACGTTTGGTGTAGGGTCAATGGATTTTTGTATTGTTTCAAGTCATGGTAATGTAAATGATGAGGATACACTATTCTCGGGTGGAGTAAGGATACATAGACTATCTAAGGCTATACCTCGTAAACCTAGTGTAGTTGAAATTTTTAAAATACTATAGAGTGATTTTGCGAGCCCTCCTAGTAACAATTTATTAGAAGGGGGTCCAAGCCAGTGTAGTGGTAGAATAATATTTGGATATAGTTAATTCCAAGACTCAGTTTCTGGGGGACTTTTTTAGAGTTTTTGTTCCAATTTATAAGGGCGAGGAGAGTCAAACTCCATGAACCTATTCTATGGAAGAGTTTGCTGGTGTTAGTAGTAACTCAAGAATGGGGATCCATTCTACCAGAGAGTGTAAGGATATGTGGGGACATTAGTGGAATCATACATCATACAGTATAGGTAGGTTGCTGAATTCCAAAAAAGAAACCAACCCTAGGAGGACCTTGTTTTAACTAAACTTAGACAACCAGTTTGAATGTTTGAGTGATGTGGGATAGTTTTTAGTTTATCCCAATTGTCCCTCTAAGACCGATTTTGATGACGTTTGAAAATACTTAGATGGTAAAGGATTGGGAAGGGCCAGAAAAGGCATGCACAGTCAAAGAAGGAAGAAAGGGAATAATGAAAAGAAGGACCCATGGAGCTACATTATCTCTTGGAAGCTGAAGCCAAAGGGACGTAATGATTACTCCTACCTCCCTAGACTGATGGAGAATCGGTCAGCCATAAAATAGGGGAAACTCAAGGAGCACGAGATCCATCTAGTGGTAGGATATGAGGTCCATCAATTTGATGTAACACAGTCTCAAAACAAGAGAAAGAAACATCAAATGTTTTTGACCAACATGAGGATATGAACGTACAATCTGAGGAGGTGATGCTGGTGGTCGAGGATACTCTTCCACATGGACATAGATGTGAGGGGGGACTCCTAGAATCTTGCAGTGCCTGAAGGATGTGGATTTGGATAAGTAGATGTAACTACTAATGCATTCTGGTGAAGAAATGAAGGAGGCATTGTTGGTGATCAATGCTACGAGGAAAGATACTGATCAATTGATGGGAAAATTAAACCAAGTGGAAATTACCAGAGTGTAATCCAATTGGATTGAAATTCCTTACAGAATAAGTTTTAGAGGCATTAACGTGGAGATGAATAGAAAAGATGAGTATATTAAATCTTGGGATTATCTTGAAGAACATTATCAAGAAATCCTAGAGGCCAATCCAGACTTCCATGTTAGTTCCTTTCCTTGGCATCTGTTTAGGGAAGGGGATCCCAATCACCTAGAATTGTGTTTAATAAGACGGTTGTATCCTTTAATTCTTGATCTTATTTATCTATGAGGGTTATAACGTTCCCCTTAAAATTGTTGGAAAATAAAAAATTTAATTTGGAGGACAAATCATTGCTATAACGAATTAAAATATTTAAATTATTTTATTTTTATAATATTTAGTGGTAGTTATAACTATGGTGGAAATATTTCCTTGAGGATATCTCAATTATACATATTTTAACATATTATTTTCCCTTATAACGACCAAGAAAACATTTCATAATGTTTCAGTAGTTCATACCATAAATTAGGGATGGTTTAGAAGTAGGAAGTGGTAGATAAAAAGATGCTGAATAAATTGAAACACTTTTTTATTTCATAGTGGTTTGATCCATTTTTATACCCCATAAAATATTAAAAAGAGATAAGGGATATCTATATACAATACTTAAATCAATTTAAAGTGTGGGTATATCTATAAAATAATGAATTTTTTACATTCAAAAGTTTAATAAAACAAAAAATATTTAATTATTATTAACATTATATAATAATACATTTTAAATAAATCAATATATTTTTTATCTCGGAAATACGATAATGTAAAAATATATATGTTTGAAAATAAAATATTAAACACATGAATATAGGTTACCAATATTAAATCTATCCACAAAAGTTATGCTAGATTCCCCCAGATTCTCTACACTACTCGTTTTACTGTCGACAAATAGCCTTCAACACATCTGATTCCTATCATAAATTTATTTAAAAATATAAATTATTTTTCATTGCATATTGTGTATAAAAGATAAATTTTGAAAAATTATCATAATAATCTAAATTTCATAATAGATTTGTACCATATTTATTATCGCCCATATTAAGGTTGACATTTTAGGGGGAGTTTTCTTTTTTCCTTCCCTGAAATAGAAATAAAAAGTAATTTGACATACATTGGATAGAAATATAAAATAAAATACACTATAAATATTTATTTTAACTTATATTTACTTGTTTATAAAAAATATAATTCTTATAATAGATTATAATGTTACTCTAATCATGATATATGATTGAAATTGACATCATGTCAAAAAAAAATTCCCCAATATCTATTGGTATAATCCCCTAGTATCATTCTCAGGAACCACGTATACATCAAATAGAAAAATATTTTTCACGTTAACATTTTCATACCAACCATGGTGATGCTCTAATACCCTCATGATGGTAATTATGACACCATATTCCCAGTATATGACCACTTCAAATTAACTCCATCTGATCCCCCTAGCATCCTTGAATAAAAATAAATCAATATAGTTCAAATATTAAAAGATATAACCTTTGATTTTATTTTTGTTAGTACATATTTAAAATAATAAATTAAAATTCAGTAGTGGTGGATATAAAACCATTTTGTTAAAAATTATAATACCTATGTCTATAGTGTCCATCTATATTGAAATTTTTATATTTTATTAGAATTTTATAGAAATATCTGAAATTGATTTATTGATTTCGAATTGAGATATTATATTGGCAGATTATTCTATGTTATGTAATTTAAGTTGAAATATTTTGTATAATTTTTAGTGTGTAGTTTTAATAGGCTGTTTAGAGTGGGAATTAGTATTTATTTAATAATAATGGGTCTATATAATGGGGTAAGTGAATCCATATTGTGTATAGATCCATAAGGTAGAGTAAATTAGTAAAATCATTTAATACTATGTTTTGAGAGTTATTTTGATTAGTATTGGTATGTTTTGATCTTATTTTTAAATTTATTAAAGTCAAGTAATGAAAATAGAATCTCGATATAATGAAACTAAGGAGTAGACCTAATGAAGGTGGGAAAATATCATATGGGTTTGAAGAAATAATATTGGTAAAAGAACTAATTTTATCAACAAATTGGATTTTTGTAGCATACATGCATCCAAAAAGTATATAAAATATGTTATAACATAATATGCGATATTGAAAATTAAAATATTTTTAAATGTTGTTTAATGATTAAATGATTTGAACTATTCTAAATAATCAAATAATATATAAGTTGATGTATAAATAAGAATATAATAAATTGATTCATCAATGAACATATTATTTTCATCCTCTATCAATAACAAGATTTCATCATCATCACCCTCCCCTATAAGACCAACTACATAAATATCATCAAAGACAGATAGATCAATCTTCTATTTCTGGTAGAGTTCATTATCATAAAAAATTCTTCAAATTTATCACTCATATCATAAATTTCTATTGGCTTGACACGCACTAGATCACTCCCCCCTTCTCGACACTATTATCCACATTTTAGACAATTTGATCATGTCAATACAAAATATATCGATGATGTTATATATGACCATATATATTGATCAATAGAGATGCATGAACATAAATAAATTGTATAGAATAATTCCTTATTCCCCAATAAATATCAACCCTCTAGACTTTTAATAAAAAAATTTAAAAATTTCCATGGTAATTTAATTCAATAATGACAATAAACATTCTAGAGTATACCAACCATGAAAATTATTTGATCCTTCCACTATTTTTTGTTTTAAAACCTTCATCATGCAAAACAATATAACACTTGGTGGCATTAATATTATAATCATAAAATATCCTACACTTTTTCAAAGGTCCTCAGTCCAAATATTTCAAACCATCATGAACAATAGATCGATTACTAATAATCATTATATATATGTAAATATATAAAATATTTTTAGATATATTAGATAATTTTATTGAAATATTATGAATATAAAATTAATTATGATCATCGAATATGTGAAAAAAAATCAATAATGTAATTTTTTGGGGATTTTATTTTGTCTTTATCCATTACTATTCAACTTCACATTCATATCTTTGTTTTCATATCCAATTTTTTAATGAAAATATTTACAATACCCATATTGAGTAGCACTTATTTATGTGATTATATGGTTCATATTGAGGTCAATTAAATTAAGGATACTAACCTAACCAGATAACATAACATTGGATTTTTTGTGTGACAAGTTGAAAGGCTACAATTGATTTGTGTTATCAAAATCATGTCTGACTCAGCTAATTAATCTTTCAATATTATCCAAACTCCTTGAAAAAAAGGTAAGACTCTATTAAACCATATAACCTTCAGCAATAGATCTATGTGGGGAGATTTATTTCTCATAAAAGGCATTAAATGACCGAAATACCTAATCAAAAAATGTAACATAGAATAATAAACCATATATACAATGAGTATGAAAATTTTAATATTTTAATGATTAAAAATTAAGATGAAAATATCACCCTATGGTTTACATCCATCTATAAAGAATGATCCATCTAACATTAACATACTCAACCAAATTCATAGTTAGTTGAAAAATCATAGTGAAAAATGATAGATGGAATATAATATCAAAATTACAAAAAATCATTAAAAACATTTCTTGATGTTTTTCATGCTCAATGGGGAAAAATGTTTTCATAAAAATCTATTTCGGTACTCTGAAAAACACAATTAAAATTTCTATTAGTTTAACTGGTATGAATTTATACAATAAAAAATGTATAAATATTTCTATAACATTTTGTGAGTCTTTACATTTAATAAAAGGGAATATATAATGTTTTTTGTAAATTCTTATTTATATGTTACTGTAATATCAATGAGGAACTTTTGAATTATTCATCCATTAATGGAAATATTCTTTTATTCATTTTTTGTATGAAAAAAACTTCAAAAGACATTATATTATCATTTTGACATAGATCAGGTTTTATATTCATTTCTTCGAAAGCCTTATAATAATTATGATTATATTTTTCTTTTAACTAATCATTAAATATTATAAAAACCAAATATTCACATATATTCTTTTCAATGTGAATAAAATCAAGATTATGATGTAATAATTTAAATTCCCAATATGGTGGTTTTAAACAAATACCTTGTTTCTTCCATTTTTTACAAACTACATCTGATGGGAAGTGATTATTTTCCTAGAAATGTTCAACTTATACAATTTAATAAATTTTTCATAAAAAATTAATAATTGTGACTTGATATTGGAAGATGATAACAATATTGGTCGATGCCTCTAATAATTTAATTCATTTATTCATGGATTATTTAATTGATATAAATTAGATACATCTATGATTTTATGATGACACATGAAACACCAATTTAATCTACGTGGTAGTATTCTAGGGTTTAATTCAAATTTACATACTGGACATGCCAGGGTAGTGTGATTGTTCAAAATATACATTTTTTTAATCCTCAGATATTATTAATCATCCACATTAGTACAAAAAATATTTTGAATATTTCTGTTTTTGATGTATCATATGTATCTACACCATGTTCTCGTAACTCTTGAAATTATTTTACTATAGTTTGAAGATATACATTGATGTCATTTATAGGAATTTTTTTCTTGGAATGATAATCAAAATAAATTAATGAATCTTCATGCATATTGATCCTCTTTAGAATATTTTAAGAAATAAAAAGTAATTACCATATATTATAGGTTACACGAAGATTCCTGAATAGATTAAATCCATTGGTATAAAATTAAAACCAAAAATTACTATTATATAAAGATAAATTTTTATATGAATAATAAAATTATTTACAGGAATTAAAATCTCATGGATGACGTGTAAACTTATCATTATTATTTTATATGGAATGAAACTACATTTTTGTTATAGTTTTAAAGGACATAAACTCTATTTTAAATAATGGTTCTAATAGAGTGCAATGTAAAAAAATTAAATTAGTTTAATTTATATTATAATTTTAATTCTATTAAGTCAAAATTTTATCTATATTTATCCACTTCCATCTAGATGTATGAAACCTTTTAAACTCTCCTCTATCATAATCTTCCCCCTGATAAAACAAACAATTATTGGTTCATGCACGTGTCCCTATGTAATTGAGAATTATATTGTTAATAACTTTTTTTATATTATAAAATTAACCATGAATCATATATTCAATAAATTAATCATGTAGGAACACCAATATCATCAACATTTATATATTTATAATTCTACAAAAGTGTGTGATATGGTAAAACTTTAGTAGAAGGGGAAATTGTTTATATTTTCAATATCTTTCATACAAATCCTCACTTCGATCATCCAAGAATTCATAAAATTCATTTGATTGATCAATCCACTTATCTATCGTATTAATTTCTAAAAAAATATATACACCATTAATATGATACAATATTTATGTAGTTATAATTAGTGTCGAAGCATCATTAATCTTTTTTTTAATTCATTATCTACTATTATGCCAATAGTTTTTTTATTATATTGATGGAATAAATTCATGATTTATATAATCAGTAATTCCCCATTAAAAATATATATATCATATCCAATAGGAAGTTTTTAGAATATCATGTTCTAAAAAACATCACATATTTTCAACTGTCGTCTGAAATCTCAATCAGAATATAGACATCATATTCTTCCATCTACAAATCAGTTTATAATTTCAAAATAAAAAACACCCCCAATCCCTTAATATACTGAGTTGTTTTCAGGGTAAACAAATACTAATTTAATCAATTTTACAATACTAGTAAATATCTCTATAAACAATATGACACACCTTAATTAAATAAAATCATGTTAATAATAATACATATCAATGAACAATATATATTAATTTAGAAAATTTAATTAAAATTTTTCATCAAATGCAATATAATTACTTTCAATTGGTTTTATAATTTCATATTCTATGATATAAATAAATTGAATAACATGTGTAAAGATATATGTTAAATAATAAGATAATGACTACTCTATAACATATTAACAAATGAACTACAAAAAATCAAACATAATTTATAAATGCCTATTAAAACAATTTAAAAAGGAACCTAAAACAAGAAAACCCAAATAATCAACTAAAAATTATCTATATTTTATATAATAAATAAAATTAATAATAAATAAAAAAGTTAAATATATCGTAACATGATAAAATAATGAAATCCCTAATTTATTATAAACTAAATCTTTTATATCCAATAATGAAAAATCCATAATTTTAAATTCCTCTATAAATCCCATGGAGTTTGATGAAATCAAATAATAATAAAGAAAATATAGTATTAGTTCTTAAAAAAACATACCTTGTACTAAGAATAAATATACAGAGAAGGGTAACAGGTTCATGTGACATATGATATAGAAAGATAACCCACTTCTAATATAGAGTTTGTATAGAAAATAATGCTCGGAGGGGGTTGATAAATATAAGTGGGGTTCATTGGAAGAAGTAAAAGGGGATGGGAGGTTCATGGTATGGAATGAGGAGGATATGGTATGGCATGGTGGGGATGTTTTCCAAGGTATGAAGGACTATAAGGATTAATGCGATAGAATAAATAGAAGTATAGGTGGTGTGATTACAATAAATGGGTTTAAATAACAATGGTTTTTAAATAACTATTTATAAAAAATATTAGTTTTTAGTTTTAAATTAATCAACACTAATATTTCATTACTTGGTGATTGTAGTTGATTACCAATAACAAGGTTAGATGAACTGGTAAGAGCCTTGGGTGTTTAATTAGTGGTGGTTTTTTAAAATTCTTCAAATAAACCATTACAAAGTATGTTTTTATTGTAGTTTAATAATTAATTATTCTACTCCTGAAGTTATCACTTTTTGATATTAATTATTAGAGATCATGAGGACAATCTATCCAATTGGAAGACCACATATTTTGGGTGTCGCTGAATATTCCTATATATGAGCATGTGTATTTATATCTTAATGTGAGATAATTTTAAATATATTTCATTTATTATATACTTTGATACATAATGAAAACCACAAACATTTTATTTCATTGGGTAGGTATGTATCATCTAGTGAGTTATTAATATTATAATGTTTATTCAACGATCAATATTGGATTTTTCACATCTGTATATAGTAATATGATATCTCTAGGACATCAACTTAGAAGGTTGTTCGATGAATAAATTCATGTCCATCATAGATAAAGGAAATTTAATCAAGTATGGTCAAATAATGATAAATAAAAAAAATTGTATAGTGCAAAAAAGTATCCATCCTTCGTTATGATAAATTGTAAGATGAAGAAATTATAATAGAAAGTAATATTTAATATGAGGTTTTTATAGATAAGAAAATATATCTATATCTTTAGGGGAAATGGGTTTTTAGAAACACCTCATAGTCTATGAGAAACACTAAACATTGTCTATATAATGTACAAGAGTTTCATATACAATGAGTATCAATAAGTTTCAACAATTCTAGTGAATTTTAGTTTAGGATAAAGTGGGTCTCGTGTATTTTAGTTGGTTAACAGCACCGTTTTAATGATCATAAGTAAATGAATAAATAAATTCAATTATATGTTATTCATGTTTAGAATAATTATAAGTTAATACATTTATCAATATAGTCATAATTTATTTGGTATTAAATAACTAGATCTAGTAGTATGGTTTTTTGAATGAATATTAATTATTCATGTTTTATTGTATATATTTGATAGGAACAAGGTATGTTAGTTGTAATTATTTCATCACTTGATCTACTAAATTATTACATGTGACTAGTAAATTAAATTTTACATTTTCATTAAGTCAATAAGGTCCTAAATGACATGTTCGGTCATGGTTGAGAATTATTTTATTTAAAATATCTTAATCCACTAAAAGAAAACTTGATCCCCTTTATAAAAATTTATTTATGACCAATAAATTTTTATTTATATAATTTCCATGAATTTGATTCCTCCCATGACTTCTATCAAACATTAGAGAGATATAAAAGAGAGAAAAATGACATTAGGTTACTTTCTCCTCCTGGATGATGTTTGTATCGTTATTATTATGGTACATGTATCATAAAAACATATTTTTTTAATATAAAAACTAGTTGATAGATAATAAAATAAGATTATATGGTGCGTGTGTGGATGATATATATAGTTCATCATTTGGATCCTTCAATCTAGAATAATTTGAAACTGAGTAGAGTATATTTGGATTACGTGAATTAATGTGGTATTATTCGGTTTATTTTTATCATTTTTAAATTTTTCATATGCAATACATTGATGAATTTGAGAATTATTATGCCGGATATTTGGTTTAATATATAGCTTGTAAGATCCTGGCCTTTTCTAGAGTCAGTCTCGGGCATGATTTCAGGTACTTTTTTGTTGTTTCAAGTACCCATGTTCTGGAGTAGCGGCTTGGGGTGTGTTTGGGTGAAATTTTAAAACAAAGTAAATGATGGTGGGTTGTCCATGGCTTGCAGATTGTTTGATAAACCATGCGACCAAACCATGCATCCAAGCAGAACTGGACGGAGAGGTACGCACAGTTTGTGCACAGTTTGGACAGACCATGTGACCAAACTGTACGGACCCTGCAGAACTGGATAGAGGAGTCCGCACGGATTGTGCACGGTTTTCCTAACTATGAGACACTATCCAGGAAACCGTGTGAGAGGTTTTTATTTCCAAAAATCCTTTTTAAAACCACCCAAACCCCCATGATTTCAATATTTCTGACCTTAGCTCAGGCTTGATCAGTGAAAGGTGTTTATAAATCCTCTTGGAGAGATCCCACAGTGATCCTAAAACTTTTCCTCGAGATTGAAGGCTCGGATTGAAGATCTTCTCTTCTCCCGGTGCGTCGTATTCATCATGTTGTTTGTTCCTTCCTTTCCTATATTCCTCCTTGATCTTTTCATGGGATGTTTCCATCATTTCCAAAGATCTAAACCTATGATTGAGGTATAGATCTAGTATTGTGGATCATGACCTAGCCTTGTATGATCTTGATGCCTTTGATCTTAATTTTTGTTTTAAGTATTTAGATCCATTATTTTTGGTCGACAAATTTGTGTCGCTTAGATTTTTTAGGGATTTTTGTTGGGATAGCTTCCATCAACAAATCGAGGTAGGTGGTCTAAAATCTAATACCATAGTCTCATCTTCTTATGTGTAAACAATTTTATAAGATTCATGGTGCAGATAATCAATTGGTGGTTTGGTTATGTGGTTCCTTGGGGATTATGGATCTAGTTATATAAGGGCGAGAGTTGTGATGGTAAGATAAGGATGAATACACACTTGAATAATGTGGTATAAGGTATTTGGATGTTTTATTTGAAAAGGGTTGTGAGACACGGACTAATGCTCCTAATACCCACATTGGTTCTAGACATGGTGTTCTAGACCCAATGATTTGCATGAAATTGATAATTATAGGAAAATGACTGATACTCCAAATACCCATGGGTTTGTGAGACAGGGACTGATGCTTCAAATACTCACATATGTGTTAGACATGGCGTTCTACACTCTTTAATTTATGTTGTACTTTGGTTTCTTTTTGATATCCCAAAATTTAATATCATGACATAGTAAATGTGAATTGAATAAGTGAAAATGGTTTAGGCTCCAACCCGGGTCGAAGCAGGTATTGTGTTTGGGTGTTCTCGGGAACCCGGATGTTTAAGTTATCAAAGAAAGGTTAATTGGATCAATATTATTGTTTCCTATATTGCATTTTTTTTTATTATTAATGCAATTGCATACATTGATTTTGACTATATTTTTTTATACACTGTTGGTGGTGACCTACTGAGTCGTACTCACACCCTACTCGGGGTGCTTGATCGGTACATGAATAGACTTTGTTGTTGCAGGAAAGGAAAAGGGCAAGTGCCCTGGTTAGATTTATTTTTAGGGTTGGAGCATGGAAGGGGGAACTAGACGTGGGTTCAGACCCATTTTGGAGTCGTTGTTTCTTTATTATTAGTTTCATTGTAGACACTTGGTACTTAAATTGTCATAGCATGTTTTCCCTTTTAGCTGGGTATTGTATTTTCTGGTATGGTTGCTCGTAACATTGTACAATTATATTAATTTTCATTTACTCTATTGTGTGGTTACTTCCACTGGTAAATTATTCTGATAACATAGGGTATAGTCTCCCTAATACTGACATACTAAACCCTTGTGTCTATTTGGCACCCTCTAGCGTACGGGGAGGCGCGTTTGAGGGCTTGTGGCTAACCGACTCGGGGCACCATTCAGTGGCTTCCGTGTCAGGATGTTACAAAGTTGTATCAGAGGTGTGGTTTTCTTTCTTTTTCATTTAATTACTATTTGGGTAAGGTAGACAAGAGATTAGCGAATGTCGGGGATTGATAATAATCTCATGCATGGGAGTTTCAAACCCATGTGCGGGGAGAAACTCGAGTACTCAGGTTGGGATTGTTGTTATTTCTATTTTTCATTATATTTGATTATTATTTCACCTTGGGTGATACACTTTTGTGTGATTTGATACTTATTTCTGAAATTTATCGAGTATTGATTCATGGCCCAGAATGAAATGATTGTTTCGTATGTATACATCATCCTAGGCACTCAGGATTATTGTGACAGACATCATTTTAGGCATGCATGGGAAAAAAAATTATGGGTAGGTTGTTGAACTTAAACTATTTATTTTCCTTGTTTGTAAAATTGAAATGAAAATATTGTCTAAATTTGAAATTTAATGAAATGATTGTGAAGTGATAAGAATAAATTGGTTTGGTGGAATTGTGGTAACTATGTGAATTGTTTCCTAAGCTGTGTGTTTGGAATTATAGAAATATGCCTCCATGACGCTTTTTGAGAGAACGAGCGGGGGGTATAGTTAGGAATGGTCTTCCAGTATTTGAACTGAAGGAAAAAATATAACCAGTTGATGAATCTGGGGAAAAGTTTCAAGAGAACCTCACATATTTCATTCATATGATTGGAAGAGACCTAGGGTGGGTTCTGAAAAGTATGTCTGATCTTACAATGATGTTTCAGTTACAACACCCACCGACTTTTACATGAGAGGGTGGTCCAGAGAAATCTGAGTTCTGGAGTGAATCTACCCAGACTATACTTGCCCACCCGGAGACAACTGTTGAGAAGAGATTCAAGTTAGCAGCTTACATGTCGTGCGGTCAAGGGAAACGTTGGTGGGATATCCAGACTCTGGATGGATAGCTGGAAGCTATGGAGTGGAAGGAATTTCAGGAGAAGTTCTTTAAGAACTTCTATCTAGGGAAGCTCAGGCAGGAGAAGGTGGCTGAGTTCAGGAAGCTAACTCAAGGGAATATGTCTGTGATGGACATTCTGGACACATTACAGACTAACAACGTTTTGTTCCAACATTAGCAGCAGACGATGAAACTTCAGAAAAATAATTTCAGGAAGGAATTAAATGTGAAATTAAGTCTCAAGTGAATATTTTCAGGCTAATGGAGTTTCTGGAAGTGGTAAATCAAGAACTCATCTATGAGGGGAACCTGAAGAAAGATTCTATTGGCAGGAAAATGGTTTTTACTGGATGGTCAGGTGGTGCAACTTTTGAGAGCAGGAAACGACGTTATGAGAATGTTAGTCAGGGAGGTGGGATACAGATTAACCAGGAAGAGGGTTCGGTTATGAAAGACCTTACCCGAGTGTTTTTTCACCAGAGTGGATGACTGGGACACTATCAAAATTAATGTCCCTGAACCCCTGTTGAATGCATATCATGTGGTAGGTTGGGACATCTCCAGAGGTTCTGTAGGAACCCAAAAGGGCCAGGTAGTGATGGAGTAGCTAAATAGAGTTAGGGTGTGGGAAGGGATCTTCTACACCTTTTCACTCTCAAAGTTGGATTTCTACAGGACGAGGTGGTAAAATTAATGGACATGGTACTTTTGGGTAGTAACGCCCATATCAGCAGAGTGGTACAAGTCTGGGAAGTCAGATGGAATCACAGGGAGGAGCAGCAACATAGTTGCATGCAGCGCAACCTACACTTGTGGATAGCGAAGCTGGGCCATTGACAGTGATAGGTATTATCCTTGTGGTCTCTACTTTAGCTAGTTCCTTATTTGATACTTATGACAACCCTACTTTTTTTTACATCTTAAACATGATTTATTATATAAAACTTCACTTGATACAACAAAGAAGATCGAGAGTTTTAGTGTCTTTGGGGCTTAGGATCATTACATAAAAACTTAAAACATGAAATACAACATCTTTATTGAAAACTTCCTTTACATGACCACTACATTCCCTCGTACTTAGCATTGCATGGGATAACCTGAGGACATGCATAAGAAAAAGGTGAGCTATAAAGCCCAGTAAGGGAGTACACATGGAATAACATGATGAGTACAATACATGTCAGACAATAGGTATATCAATAGAGCATAAATGAAACATGAACATAAATGCATGATAATGCATGATAATCATAACATGGAAATGTGGCAACAACACTTAACAAGGAATTAGCATGAGCCAAGGCTCATTGCACATGGAGCATGAGTAAATCCTCATTGCACTTAAAGCATGAGTAAACCCTCGTTGAACTTGAATTAGCATGAGTCAACACTCATTTCACATGACGTATCATGATACTATACTTTACCCAATGCATTGGAGCACTATAAGGGCACACCCTTCTGAAACATTTAATTTCATGCATAAGTGTGCCACATGGATCATAATACATGGATTCATAAAACACAATAATTTATTCCAAGATAAAGGGATGTTGAATTCATACATGAAACTTTACAATCAATAAGTAAATTTTCATAATGGTGATGACCCTTGATGGAGAAATGGGCATGGTATTCACTACACAAAGACATTGGCTTAGAAAATCGGTGCGATCTCAGCAGCGTAATGGCGTGACATAAAAATTCATAAAAAAGGTTGATGAGAGAGAAAAGGGTTCCTCATCATATTTAAATGTAATGGACAGTAAGGAGGTCATATAGATAAATTTCCCAACAATTGTAATGGAATTTAGATTCTTGATACAAAATTATTTTCTTGAATATAAAAGAAGAGGGAGAAGTTCTTTTCAGAATTTCGGCATAGTAACGGGTGTACATGGGAGGCATTTAATAAGAGATAAAGGGGTCTCCCATCATTCAAACAAAAAGAGGGCAGTATGGGGGATGTTCAAAACCATACCCCAACATTTATTACTGAAATTAAAAGGGCAAAACAACTTAAAGAAAATTGTCAAAAATGAGAAAGGAAGAAAAAACCCTTACTTTGAAGTGTGCTTCCAAAGGCTAGAGAGAGGATTGTGAGAGGCTTCTTGGGAGCTTGGGGCACCTTGGGAGAATTATATAGAAAGTCGGCCAGAGGTTGGATGAACTCCAAGGGATTTTAGTGAGGAGGAAGTGGGAGCGTGGGTGGGTTTATATAGGAAAGGTGAGGAAATTATTTATTATTTTGGTTTGGGTCCCCTTATATTAGATTAATCCAAACCACAAACCATCACATGGTTTTCGCCAATGGTTTTAGGAAAAGGGAAGAGGAAAACAATATTTTATAAGTCCCAATTCCGAACTTCTTAAAATAATAAGGTTGCTTATGTGGAGGTGAGTCACACTCCCCTGGAAATTAATTTAAAAAGGAAAAGTGTTGAATATATCTTGAGGGGTACATTAATTCTTTGAAAAGTAAGTCAACCAAACCCAAAATCACATTATTTTAATTATAAAACATATGTTGGCCGAACATAAGGATTATGGTATTTTATTACATCACCAGTGGGTCATTATGATGTCATAAAACACATTATATATTTAAACGGTATTTAATTTTTACCCAAAAATTTGAATGTCTCAGAAAATTATGAAAAATTCACCATTGGATAATTTTGACATCCTGATTCCAGAAATGACATTTATTTTATTTAAAAAAATTTATAAATATTTTTATTTTCACTTTTAAAATAAAACCAACATTAATCGAAAATTCACGGGTTTTGACAGAAATGGATTTCAAACCTTAATATAAAATTATAATTGCATTCATAAAATTATAAGATCATTTATATTTAATAAAAATTAATTAATTATTATTATTATTATTTTATTAAAATATTATTTAATTCAAAAATCCCATAATTTAATAAAATATATTTCATAATTATGTAATAACTAAAAACACCATTTGTACTTTAAAAATTATTTATAATGTATCAAAATGACTAGAAATTATATTCATTATTATATAAAAAAATAAGGTACATGAACATAGTACTACTTATTTGTTACATAACCCCTTAAAACAACCGCATAAGACCTAAGGGTAAGGTGTGCGATGGTGACAGACTCTTGGGGTGGCTCGGATAACATCGCTCGAGTGGTAATTTCAATCAACATCATCTTTTCCTGTAGATGGTCATGTTCTAGCTTGACATGATGAAGCTAAGCTTGGGCTTGGTCATGGGTGAAGCCCAAATATGCCACCTCTTTTCCGATCTCTGACAAATAGGCTTCATAAGGGGAAATTCTACTGGATGAGGCCATCGCTTCCTTTGTCTTAGTAAAAATTGGGTTCGTTAAAGCCTTATATTTATACTAATCATGTGATCACTATTCAACGACTTTATTAAAAACGGTCAAAATTCTTAAAAAAACCAAACAAGTGGACATCTTATAAAAACATTTTTCATAAAGAGTAATTTAACTAGATCAAGAGTGATTTTCCATTAATGAAACTTTGGGTCATTACAATATTCCCCCCTTAAGAAATTTCACCCTTAGAATTTTCCTTTTCCCACAGTAAAACAAATGTGGGGAACTCAGCTTCATCATATCCTCTGATTCCCAAGTTTCTTCTTCAAACTTGTGGTTTCTCCACAATACCTTGATGATGGGCATTATGTTATTTCGTAGAAATTTTTCACTATGATATAAGATCTTCACTAGTTGCTCCTGATAAGGATGATCGTATTCTAATTGTACCACCTTAGGAGAGAGTACATGTGAAGGGTACGGTATGTACTTCCTTAAGAGGGATATATGAAAGACATCTTGTACTTTGGCCATAGTAGGTGGAAGTGATAGTCGATAGGCCACAACCCCAACACGATCAAGAACCTCGAAGGGGCCGATGTACCTGGGACTTAACGTCCCTTTCTTTCCGAACCTCATGACCTTTTTCCACGATGATATGCAAAGAAACACCATGTATCCAACTTTAAACTCAAGTTCTCGTCGACAATTATCTGCATAACTCTTCTGTCGACTTTGGGCTGCCTTGATAAGCTGCTGAATGGTTTTCACTTTCTCCAGCATTTCCTCGACCATTTCTGGTCCATGAAGCTTATGTTCACCGACCTCATCCCAACATGCTGGTGTTCTGCACCTTTTCCCATACATGGCTTCATATCGTTCCATTTGGATGCTCGAGTGGAAACTGTTATTATAAGAGAACTCAACCAGAGGAAGATGTTGAACCCATCCTCCTTTAAAGTACATTGAGCATGCTCTCAACATACCCTCAAGTGTTTGGATAGTCTGCTCGGATTGGCCATCAGTTTGAGGATGATAGGCTGTACTGACGTTTAGTTCCGTATTCAGAGCATGTTGAAGGCTCTTCCAAAACATGGAGGTGAATCTTGGATCTCAGTCAGACACAATAGATATTGGTACTCCATTCTACCTTACCACTTCCCTGATATATATTTGCGCTAGTTGATCCAATGAAAAATACTCCTGAAAAGAAATGAAGTGTGCAGTCTTTGTAAGACGATCCACAACAACCCAGATTGCATTATTTCCTTTGGATGTCCTCAGAAGTCCAGTGAAAAATTCCATGGTGATGTTCTCCCATTTCTATTCTGGTATGGGCAATGGTTGCATCATCCCCTTAGACTTCTGCCTCTCTTCCTTCACTCACCGACACACCAGACACTTTGATGTATATTCGGCGATCTCCTTCTTCATATTATCACACAAAAAGTTTTCTCGATGATCTCGATACATCTTTGATATCCCAGGGTGAATAGAGAAATTTGAACTATGTACAACATCCAAAAGTTCCTTCTTCAGCTCCGGACTTGATGGAATACATAGTCTTTTCCCAAACCGCACAATTCCTTCTTCATTAACATTAAACTATGAGGATTTCCCCTTTTTGATAGCTTCCACTTTTTCCTGAATTCCCAGATTATCCCTTTGATCATCCTTTAACATTTACAAAAGAGATGGTTGAGCAATAATTTGTGAATGGATTGATGATGTTCCCTTCTTTATTATTCCCACGTCCATCTTCATCAAGTCTAAGAAGATTGGATCCTTCTCAATTCTCATCGTTGATAGAATCGCTGGATCCTTTCTACATAGGGCATCTGACACCTTGTTCTCTTTCCCAGGGTGGTAATGTATTGAAAAATCATAATACTTGATGATCTCTATCCATCTTCTTTGGTGCATTTTAAGCTCTTTCTGTGTGAATATATATTTAAGACTCTTGTGGTTAGTATATATCTCACATTTCTCTCCATAGAGATAATGTTGCCAGTTTTTCAAGGCCATGATCACCGCAACCAACTACACATCATGATTTGGATAGTTTCTCTCAGGGATTTTCAACTTCCTTGAGGCATAGGATATCAATTTATCATTATTCATCATCACACATCCTAATACCTTCTTTAAAGAAGCACTGAATACCACAAAAAGCTCCCCAATTGTGGGTAAAGTGAGCACAGGTGCAGTGATAATCCCCCTTTTCAACACCATGAAGCTTTCTTCACATTCATCACTCCAAGATAAAATTAATCCCTTTCGAGTTATCTTGGTAGGAGGGTTGGCCAATCATGAGAAATTTTTCACAAATCGTCGATAATATCCAGCTAACCCCAAGAAGCTACGAATATCCATTACCGATGATGGCCTCGGCCATCCCTCAATTGGATCTGCTTTGGAGGGGTCCACAGATATCCCATTGCTTGTGATGATATGGCCCAAGAATGAGACCTCCTTCAACCATCACTCACACTTTCTGTACTCTGTATAGAGATTCTCCTTGCGTAATGTTTTTGTTACAATTTTTAAATGCTCCTCATGATCCTCCTTAGTTTTGGAGTATATTAGAATATCATCTATAAAGACTACCACAAATTTGTCAAGGTAATCTCTAAAGACTCTATTCATCAAGTCCATGAATATTTCTGGAGCATTGGTGAGTCCAAAAGGCATTACTATGAATTCATAGTGCTCGTACCTTATACGAAAAGCAGTCTTGGGGATATCTTCTTTCCTCACCCTTAGTTGATAATATCCCGACCGCAAGTCCACCTTGGATAAGTATTGTGCTCCACGCAACTAATCGAACAAGTAATAACATCGTTGGAGAGGATAATTTTTCTTTATCGTGATTTTGTTATGTTCATGATAATCAATGCAAAGATGCAATGACCCATCCTTCTTCTTGACGAAGAGGACCGGTGCACCCCATGGTGAAGCACTTGGGCATATAAACCCTTTATCTGGATTCTCCTGTAGTTGTTTCTTCAGCTCTTCAAGCTCAACAATAGCCATCCTATATGGAGTCTTGGATATTAGTAACACCCCAGGTATATGTTCAATTGAGAACTCAACATCTCTTCTTGGAGGAAGACCATACAGTTCCTCGGGAAACACTTCAGCAAATTCCCTCACAATAGGCATTTCTTCATGGATGGTATCTTCCTTGGAATCAATCATCTGAGACCAATATACGTGCTCATAAGGCAGTAATATCCATGCTTGAGATGATGGTGCTAAAGGATATTCATCTTCCTCCTAACACTTGTAATGAATCGAGGGTCTATTCTCCAAATGGAGTGTGATTTCCCTCTCCCGACAATTTATGTTGGCTCTATATAAGGAAAGCCAATCCATGCATAGAATTGAATCAAATTCCACCAGAAGGATTATGACGAGGTTCTCCAGGAAATTAAATCCACATATTATAACAGTGGAGTACTTATACTCATGGGATGCAATGATTGCCCCATTTTCCGTACTCACCGACATCTTTACATCCATGATTTGTGGTGGTGGTGGGATTGCTCTACTAAACTTTTGAGATATAAAAGAATCCGTAGAACCTGAATCAAAATGTATGTTTGCTATTCTTGAATGAATAACTAGCATACCTGTCACCACTATGTTTTCGGGGTTCACTTCGGCAGACGTGATGGAAAAAGATCATCCTTGTGGTCTTGGATGTTGTTGGTTGCCTCCGATAACCCTTGGATTAGGGCACTGATCTGTAAAATGTCCTGGTTCATTGCATTTATAGCATTTAACAACACGTTGAGTTTTGAACAGAGCGTTCCTCTCCTCTGTCACAGCCGCAGGTCCTTCTTGCCGACAGTTAACAGCTAGGTTCCCTTCTCTTCCACACCTAAAGCATTTTCTCGTCCCCTTAAAGCAATTTCCAGGGTTCTTTTTGCACTTTTTGCAAGTGGGGTGCTGGAACTTCTTAGAACCATTGGATTTATCCATCGGACCACCAGCATTGAAGTCCACCTTACGCTTCTTGTCCCAGTGATACCCATGTGATTCCCCGATCTCTATTTCGACCATGTGGGCACATCAGACAATTTCCTCATAGCTGTCGAAGTCATGGATCTCTAATGCTTTCTGCATGTTAGGCTTCATCCCACCAAAGAAGTGGTCAACCATGCATTCAGGGGTAACGACAAAGCCGGAAGCATCTCATGCAAGCCATGTGAAGTTTGCCTCGTACGCTCCAACGGATTCGACATATTTTTTCTTGAGGGAAAGGAAGTCCATTTCCATATTAAGCCGGAGGGTGCCCGGAAAATATTTATCAAAAAAAATTTCCAGAAATTCTTCCATTTCAATGCCTTGATCTCCCCCCAGGCTTCGTATTTTTGATCAAAATCCACCGTTGATTAGCTTCACCCTCCATACGATATGACTCCAGGAGAACCTTCTTTTGTTCAAAACATTAGAGGATGGAGAAGATCTTTTCAATGGAGTTGATCCATTGTTCAGTGATTATGGGATTAGATGATCCACTAAAAGTAGGAGGCCTTTGTCTCATGAATCTATTGATAGCAACTGTTTCATTCTTAGGGAGGGGTTGAACATTCCTCTTAACCCGTGTTTCCATTCAAAACATGAGTTAGCTGAGAGAGAAGTGTGACAAAGTTCACGATTCCTGATCACATTGGATTTGGCATCTCATTAGTACAATCATCAAACTAATCATCCCAACTATTGTTAGCCCGAGTCCTCCTATTACCAGCCATTTGCTGGAATAAATGGAAAGATAGGGGTATCACATAAAGGGTAATCCATGGACAAAATATGATGACTCAAAAATAAACTTTTATTTCCTCAACTCATGAGTCTATAGGCTTCAATCTAGGCTTTTCATGATCTACTTTCTAACATATATTCGTAGGGGAATTTTTCCCTTAATAAGAGTTCATATTAAGATTGTGAATTTATCAAAACATATCTCCCAAGTATGTCATATCCATTAGTGCAGCAAGGCCCGTTGTTGTGCACCAGTTCCTATTCGAGTCTAGCTCAATGCGGTGTTTTCGGGTTTTACCCCTAGGATACATCTATGCCAGAGTCACCTCTACCTGCTCGTATCCAGGAAGGGATGTATTTTTTTGATAAACCACTTACATAGTATTTACCAAAACCTTGGGATGTCTTTATTATACTTAGTCTTGTATCTAAAGCATTAATAGGGTTTTCCTAATCCAAAAAATAACTAAACCTATCCTCTGATACCAACTATGACAACCCTTCTTTTTTATTACAACTTAAACATGATTTATTACATAAGACATCACTTGATACAACATAGAATATTGATAGGTTTAGTGTCTTTGGGGCTTAGGATCATTATATAAAAACTTAAAACATGAATCACAACATATTTATTGAAAACATCTTTTACATGACCATTACATTCCCTCGTACTTAGCATTGCATGGGATAACCTGAGGACATGTATAAGAAAAGGGTGAGCTATAAATCCCAGTAAGGGAGTACACATGGAATAACATGAGGAGTACAATACATGTTAGGAAATAGGCATATCAATAGATAATAAAAGAAACATGAACATAAAGGCATTATAAAGCATGATAATCATAACATGGAAATGTGGTAACAACACTTAACATGGAATTAGCATGAGCCAAGGCTCATTGCAAATGGATCATGAGTAAATCCTCATTGCACATAAAGCATGAGTAAACCCTCATTGCACTTGAATTAGTATGAGTAAACACTAATTGCACATGACGTATCATGATACTATACTTTACCCAATGCATTGGAGCGCTATAAGGGTGCACCCTTCTTAAACATTTCATTTCATGCATAAGTGTGCCACATGGATCATAAAACATGGATTCATAAAACACAATCATTTATTCCATGATAAAGGAATGTGGAATTAATACATGAAACTTTACAATAAATAAGTAAATGTGTATAATGTTGAATACCCTTGATGGAGAAATGGGCATGGTATTCACTACACAAAGACATTGGCTTAGAAAATCGGTGTGATCTCAGCAGCGTAACGGCATTACATAAGAATTCATAAAAATGGTTGATGAGAGAGAAAGAGGTTCCTCATCATATTTACATGTAATGGACAGTAAGGAGGTCATATAGATACATGTCCCAACAATTTTTATGTAATTTATATTCATGATACAAAATTATTTGCTTGAATGTAAAAGAAGAGAGAGAAGTTCCTTTCGAAATTTCGACATAGAAATAGCTATACATGGGAGGCGTTTAATGAGAGAGAAAGGGGTCTCCCATCATTAAAACAATAAGAGGGAAGTATAGGGGTGGTGTTAAACCATACCCCAACATTCATAATTGAAATTAAAAGGGAAAAACAACTTAAATAAAATTGACAAAAATGAGAAAGGAAGAAAAAACCCTTATATGGAAGTGTACTTCCAAAGGCTAGAGAGAGGCTTGTGAGATGCTTCATGGGAGCTTGGGGAACCTTGGAAGGATTCTATAGAGAGTCAGGTAGAGTTTGGACGAACTCCAAGGGATTTTAGTGAGGAGGAAGTGGGAGATTCGGTGTGTTTATATAGGAAAGGTGAGGGAATTCTTTATAATTTAGGTTTAGGTCCCCTTACATAAAATTAATCAAAAAAACAAACCATCCCATGGTTTTTGCCCATGGTTTTTTGAAAAGGGAAGAGGAAAACAATATTTTATAAGGCCCAAGTCCGAAATTATTTAAATAATAAGGTTGCATATGTGTAGGTGAGTCACACTCACATGGAAATTAATTTAAAAATGAAATGTGTTGAATATGTCTTGAGGGGCCCATTAATGCTTCGAAAAGTAAGTCAAACAAACCCAAATCACATTATTTTAATGATAAAACATATATTGGTCGAAAATAAGGATTATGGTATTTTATTACATCACCATTTGGTCATTATGTTGTCATAAAACACATTATATATTTAAACGGTATTTAATTTTTACCCAAAAATTTGACTGTCTCAGAAAATTATGAAAAATTCACCGTTGAATAATTTCGACATCCTGATTCCAGAAATGACATTTATTTTATCTAAAAAAATTTATAAATATGTAAATTTTCACTTTTAAAATAAAAACCAACATTTACCGAAAATTCACTGGTTTTGACAGAAATGGCTTTCAAAACATAATATAAAATTTTAATTGCATTTATAAAATTAAAACATCATTTATATTTAATAAAAATTTATTTATTAATAATAATATTATTTCACTAAAATATTATTTAATTGAATAATACCTTAATTAAATAAAATACATTTCTTAATTATGTAATAACTAAAAAACCATTTGAACTTTAAAAACTATTTATAATGTATCACAAATGAATAGAAATTATATTCAATATTATATAAAAAAATAATGTATATGATCATAGTACTGGTTATTTTTTACATAACCCCTTAAAAAAGATGCATAAGACCTAAGGGTAAGGTGTGCGATGGTGACAGACTCTTGGGGTGGCTCGGATAAAATCTCCCGAGTGGTAATTTCAATCAACATCCACTTTTCCCATAGACGGTTACATTCGATATTGACCTGATGAAGCTCAACTTGGGCTTGGTCAAGGGTGAAGCCCAAAGATGCCACCTCTTTTCCGAGCACCGAAAAATGGGCTTCATAAGGGGCAATTCTACTGGATGAGGCAATCACTTCCTTTGTCTATGTAAAAAGTGGGTTCGTTAAAGCCTTATATTTATACTAATCATGCGATCACTGTTCAACGACTATATTAACAATGGTCAAAATTATTATTTTAAAACCAAAGAATTTGAAATATTATAAAAACATTTTTCATAAAGAGACATTTAACTTGATCAAGTGGTATTTTTCATTAATGAAACTTTGGGTCGTTACAATACCGGTGCGTCTCATTCGTTTATATCTACAAAACTTGTTAACGGTTTGATTCGGGTGGTGGAGTTTGTGAGCAGGGTTATGATGACAAATAAACCCTTGGGGGTACGATCTAAAGACATCTGTATGTGCAATAAATTTTCTCTTGAGATTGGGGAGTACCGTCTTCTATGAGATTTCTACATCCTTGATATTGCAGTCATTCACCTAATCCTGGGTATGGACCGATTAACCACATACCGTGCCCACATTGATTGATATCATCAGAGGGTGAAATTTATGTCACCTTTAGGTGACCATTACATTCACCCTGGGGATTAGAATATCCAAGAAGGCCAAGCAGGGCCAATTACTCATCAATTGGGACAGCTCACATCCCATGTTTCTAGTCTTTTATTGGATGACAAAGGTGTTTGGCATGATGCCCTTCCACCAGTGGTGGTTTTTTTCAGGATGTATTTCCAGAAGACTTCTCAGGGCTTCCACCTAAAAGAGATGTTGAGTTTACTATCAAGCTCATCCAAGAGCTGATACAGTATCTATTCCATCATATATAATGGCACCAACAGAGCTTCAAGAACTCAAATCACAGTTGGAAGACTTGGCGGATAAAGGATTTATCGGTCCATGTATGTCACCTTGGGGATCACTGTTACTCTTTGCAAAGATGACTGATGGGTGTTTATGTTTGTGTGTCAATTACCAAATGTTGGACAAGATGAATGTGATGAACCGATATCCTCTACTGCGTATTGATGATCTGTTTGACCAGTTAAAAGGAGCTTGTGTTTTTTCTAAGATCAACCAAAATTCAGGGTACCACCAGTTGAGGGTTCAGACTTCTAATATACCGAAGACATTTTTCAGGAGTAGATATGGGCTTTATGAGTTTGTTCTAATGCCTTTTGGGTTAGCAAATGAACCAGTAGAATTTATGGATATGATGCATATGAAATTCCATCCGTACCTAGATCAATTTTTGGTTGTATTTGTGGACGAAATCTTGGGGTACTCCAAGACTCATGATGATCACGCCCATAATCATAAAATTTTCCTATATACATTGATAAATCATCGGATTTACACCAATCTATCTAAGTTTCAATTTTGGATTGATCAGGTACACTTCTTGGGGCACATCATCACAAAGAATGGTGCTTTAATGGATCCAGAGAAGGTGCAGACAGTGATTTCTTGGGAGCAGCCCAAGAATATTTTCGATATCCGAAGCTTTTTTGGGTTAGATGGATATTACATTATATTTATCCAAGACATTTACCATTTTCCAGCTCCACTTTTGGGCAAGACCAAAAAGGGAGTAAATTTAGAATGGTCAGAGGATTATGAGACAACTTTTTTGGAGTAGAAGAATCATTTGACATCCACAACAATTTTGGATCTACTTGAGTCGGGTGAAGAGTACATGGTGTATTGTGACACTTCTGGGATAGGACTCTGAGATTTGTTGATGCAAAGAGATAATGTTCTGGTGTATGGGTCTCGACAGCTGAGCCCACATAAAACGAATTTCCCTATGCATGACCATGAGTTGGCAGCGGTGCTTTACGATTTGAAATATTGGTGAAACTACCTCTTGTGTTAAAGGTTTACAGTTTTTACTGACCACAATAGTTTGAAGTACATATTTTCTCAGCGCAATTTGAATCATCGATAGTAGAGATGGGTTGTGTAAATGCAGTCTTTTGATTTTCAGCTGGTACATACACCTAGGAAAGGAAACGATGTGGCTAACGATTGGAGTAGGAAGACACAGACTCAGATTGTTCTAGAATCTAGTGCCGAGTGGTAGATGATGTCGTTTCTAGATAAAATACACGTAGTGGTTCAAGAGAGACATGAGGAATTGAAACTCGTATCAGTTATAGTGGATTCTACACTTTTGAGATGCATCAAGGAAAAGTAATATAAGGACACTGTATGCCTAGCCTTTACAGAAAACTTTTAATGTGCAGAGACACCATTAGACTTGATGATAGACGAGGCTGATATCGTCTATATGAGGAATCATGTTTTCGTTCCTGCGATCATGCGAGAGGATATCATGTAGGAATTTTATGCCTCAAGATGGGCGGTGCACCCTGGTGTGACAAAAATGTACCATGATATTCTGAGACAGTTTTGGTGGCCATGCATGAAGAAGGAGATAGTAGGGTTTGTGACACGATGCTTCACCTGTCAGCAGGTGAAGGTGGAGAATCAATGACCTGGAGGTTTATTATGACCTTTGTCCATTCCAGAGTGTAAGTGGGATGACATTACCATGGACTTCGTGATAGGCCTCCCAAAAACACTTAGGAAGAATGATGCTACATGGGTTTTTGTGGATAGACTAACAAAGGTAGTAGATTTCATACCTATAAAAGATACTTTTACAGTTGAGCAGTAGGGAGAGTTGTATGTACAGAAGATAGTTTGATTGCACGGGGTTCTACGAAATATAGTCATAGATCACGATTCACGGTTTACTTTGCGATTATGGAAGGGCTTGAAAAAGGAACTTGGTACACCGGTTTTATTGAGTACGGATTTCCATCCGCAAATAGATGGATAGTTAGAGCATACTATACATGTTCTTGAGGATATCTTGAGGGAGTGTGTTCTTGACTTCGGTGGTTCATGGGAGAAGCACCTCATTTTAGTGGAGTTTTCCTATAACAACGGTTAGTAGGAAACTAAAAATATGGAACCATACGAGGCTCTATATGGTTGGCCATGTAGATCACCGCTATTCTGGATGAATGTAGGTGAGTCAGAGTTATTGGGATCAAGTGTTGCACTGAAGATGACAGAGCAGGTTCAGATAATTCAGGGATAAATGGATACGGCTCAATGTTGGAATAATTCTTATGCTGACAGACAGAGGCGACCTCTAGAGTTTGCAGATGGTGATCACATTTTCCTTCAGGTGTCTCCTAGGTTGGGTCACCACAGGATACAAATTCAGGGAAAGATAGTGCCCAGGTTTGTTGGACCTTTTGAGATCGTGAAGAGAGACAGGGCGGTAGCATATCGTTTGTCTCTTCCACAGAAATTTAGTGATATTCATGTTGTTTTCCATGTATCACAACTATGACGGTATCACCCCGACCCTTCCCATGTGATCGATGTGAATGATGTTTAGAAAGAGATAGATGTGTCCTTTTAGGAGCATCTGATATGTTTGTTGGATGGATGTGAGAAGGTGGTGAGGGGAAAGACTGTAACGATAGTTCGTGTTTTGTGGCAGTATGGATGTGTGTCGGAGGAGACATGGGAAATGGAGGTAGATATACAAACTCAATGTCCCGGTCTTTTTAGCTCGGAATCTTAGAGAAGTTCAGAAGTATAGCTCGAGGATGAGATGTTATAAGGTAGGGTGGATGTAAGATCCTGGCCTTTCCCAGAGTTAGTCTCGGGCTCGTATTTATGTACTTCTTTGATGTTTTAAGTACCCCTGTTTTAGAGTATAGGTTTGGGGTGAGTTTGGGGGAACTTTTAAGAAAAACTAAAGGATAGTGGGTTGTGCATGTCTTGCGCTTGGTTTAATAAACCGTGCGACCAAGCCGTGAAAGCAAGAAGAAATAGACAAATAGGTACGCACAATTTGTGCAGGGTTTGGACAGACAGTGCGACCAAACTGTGCAGACCGTGCAGAACTGGACAGTGGAGTCTGCACAGTTTGTGCACGGTTTTCCTAACCATGTGCTGCTATCCTGGAAACCGTGTGAGCGGTTTTTATTTCCAAAAATCATTTTTAAAACCACACGAACCCCCAGGATTTCCATATTTCCGACCTTGGCTTGGGGTTCATCAGTTCTTGGTGATTACAAAGCCTCTTGGAGAGATCCCACAGTGATCCAAAAACTTTTCCTCGATATTGAAGGCTCATATTGAAGATTTTCTCTTCTCCTGGTAAGTGGTTTTCTTACTATTGTTCCTTCTGTCCTTTCATCTATTCCTCCTTGATCTTTTCAAGGGAGATTTTATTCATTTCCATAGATCTAAACCTATGAGTTAAGGTATAGATATAGGATTTTGGATCTAGACCTTTCCATGCTAGATCTCGATGCCATTGATCTTAATTATCGTTTTAAGGATTTAGATCCAGAATTTTTGGTCGATGACGTTGTACCGCTTGGAATTTTGGGGATTTTTGGTGGGCTAGCATCCGTCAACAAATCAAGGAAGGTGGTCTAAAATCCAATCCCATAGTCTCATCTTGTTATGTGTATGAAATTTTAAAAATGTCATGGTGTAGGTAATTAATTTGTTGTTTGGATATGTGGTTCCTTGGGGATTATGAATCTAGTTATATAAGGGTGAGAGTTGTGATGGAAAGATAAGGATGAATAAAAATTTGAATAATGTGGTATAAGTGATTTGGATGTTTTATTTGAAAAAGGGTTGTGGTACACGGGCTGATACTCCTAATACCCACATGGGTTCTAGACATGGCGTTCTAGACCTAATGATATGCATGAAATTGATAATTATGGGACAAGGACTGATTCTCCCAATACCCATGGGGTTGTGATACTGGGACTGATGCATCAAATACTCACATGTGTGCTAGACATGGAGTTCTAAAATCCTTCATTTATTTTGTACTTTGGTTTCGTTTGGCTATCCATATACTTAATATTGTGACTTAGTAAATGTGAATTGAACAAGGGGAATGGTATAGGCTCTTACCCTGGCCGAATCAGGTATTGTGTTTGGGTGTTCTTGGGAGCCCATATGTTTAAGTTATTTAAGGAAGGTTAATTGGATAAATATAATAGTTTCCTATACTTCCTTGATTTATTAATTATACAACTGCATACATTTATTTTGACAAGATTTGTTTTAGACATTATTGGTGGTGACCTACTGAGTCGTTCTCACACCCTACTTGGGCTGCCTGATCGGTACCCAAATAGAATTTGTTGTTGCAAGACAGGTGAAGGTCAAGAGCCCTGGTAAGATTGTTGTTTGGGTTTGGAACATGGAAGTGGGAACCAGACGTGTGTTGGGACCCATTTGGAGTTGTTTTGTATTTATTTTCAGTTTCATTGTAGACACTTGGTACATGCATTGTCAAAGAATGTTTTCCCTATCAGCTGAGTATTGTATTTTTTTGAAAAGATGCTAGTAACATTTTACTATTATATTAATATGAGATTCTTCTATTCTGTGGCTATTTCCACTAGTTAATTATTCTGATAACATACGGTATAGTCTCCCCAAGACTGACTTACTAGACCCTTGCCGCTAGTTATCACCCTCTGGCATATGGGGAGGTGCGCTTGAGGGCATGTGGCCAACCAGCTTGGGGAACCGTTCAGTGGCTTCCGGGTCAAGACGTTATATAGCTAGTTCATAAAATTTAAAACATTGATACAAAACCCTTCACTTTCACCAAAATTTATTTTGATTAGTAATTTATTACATATATGTATAAAGATCTCATTATATCATTAAGTTTCTGTAATCTTCTTATTATAAATTATGTAATATTTTAGAAATCATGCGTATATGTTATTCCAAACATCAAGGACTTCTAAATGTTTTTTTGTATTTTTATCACTTAAGTCAAATCAATTAGTGTTTTATCTGTGGTTGATTATGATATGATGAATATCGTGGGTCATTAGTTTGAGGAACCTCACCTATGACCATTATATAATTATATTATTTTATGTTACTTGGATATGATGTGCTTATAAGACATAAAATAAATATTTTTTTGAGATATGTAGTGAAATTCACCCTTATATGATATAAGTGGATGATTTTCTCATAACGACAAATTTTTTATCATAAATTCATTTTAGATGATATTTCTAGATGGTTAACCAAGAGGTGGAACTATCTAATGGAGATTTATATAGTATAATTATTCATAAAATTCTAATTATATGGATACTACATGAGGATGGTTGTGATACTTCTTGTTTAGGAATGAAGTATTTTCTGATAAGGGATTTTTTTTTTTAATAAAGGTACTGTAATGACTTGTGGTATTAAAATATTTTTAGAGTATATAGATATGAAATTGAATTATTATTATTATGTTTATTATGTATATTTTCTATGATATTTAGTATGTATTGATGAATATTTAAATGCGATTATGATATATGGTAATAACGTCTCTCTAGTTTTATTAGGTTTAATTCATGGGTACAGACTAATTTGATCACAGTTTGTTTCATGTATTCAAGGACATCTCCTTTTGATATGGTGGTATGGGTTCTTAATACAATATCAACCATTATAAATAGCAGTAGTGGGTGGTAGATGTATTACTAACATGTAAATATCTACATTATTATGTATTCTGATGTCGAGCGATAGTGTCATTATTGATGCATTTTTTTGGTGCGATAAAATATTGGAAAACTAGAGATAATAATGTTTAATTTCATAGAGGTTTATGTTGGATGAAATTGATTTGGAATAATAATTCATAAATTATTATTTGATGAATGGGATGAAATAATTGGGGTGGTAATTCAATTTAGTGAATTTTATATGATTTTGATAAGAACATCTTGATTAGTAAATAAATTCCTATTATATTATGGGAATAGTAAATTGATAATATGATTAGAATATACTTATGATCTTGGATTATTATCAGATAATGATGACGATAGTTGTCAGATAGATAAATACAGAAGTGTTATAGATTTATACATTTAATTTTATGATGTATTTATATATATGAGAGGGTTAAATATATTTCAATGATAATATAGGGAGATAATCCATGATATGTGTATTTCATTGCAATTATGTAAGGAAGCAGTGATAAAATAGTTGAAATGAAACAATGATCGTATAATTAATCATATCTATATGGAATTGAGATATTTTAAAAAAATTATATTAATGTTGGTAATATAAAGGGAATTATTTATTTACCTTTTAAATTTTGATTAGTTGTTTTACAGTTATGGTATATAGAGTCTCTTGGTCAACTAATAATCATTCCTTTCAAATAGAAACTGCAAGTGAGATTGAGGGTTTCAAGTTATAAATTAATGAAATATGTTTGATATTTATCTATTGGGTGATATTAATAAATTTCAATTAGTGTTTATTTTACTCATATATAATATTGATTTTTATATGATTTTTTTGGATTTGATGTTGAGATATGTTCGTTTGTTCTAGATGGTGAGGTTATGAAAAGTAAGATAATACCATGTTTTTTTATTTTTATGTTGTGTTGTGATCTATTATAATCTCTCAAAATGACTAAATGTTAATATATTAATCCTTTTTAAGATGTAATTCCATGAGTTAATTCGTTAATTTGGGGATATTAATTCTATTTTATTTTGATAAATAGTGATAAAATGATAATAAAGTCTCTAACGTTGAGGCAATGGAATTATGAAAATTATAAAAATGTAATTTGGATTGAATTCTTATATTGTTTGAGCAGGGTATGTAATGGTGTATTAATAACTTGTTTCTGTATCTATGAGAGAAAAAGAAAGCTGTGAATTTTCTTTGGATTGATGATCTATCATTTTCCTTTATATAGATGAAATATAAATGTTGTAGTAATACATTTTCATCACACTAAAACCTTGGTTTTCCTTTATTATTTTATTTTCATTATTTATTTTCGAGTCCCTATGGTATCTCTCTCCCTTTGGGTAAAACTCCATTATATTTTTTTTTGGGTGTCTAGTTTTTATTGCATAGTTCATTGGACAATTATTAGTAATATTGAAGCAACTATGTGACATGAATACATATTTTTGAAGATCCAATTACATTTTTGGAACATAATATGTCTGACCGTACACTATGCTCTAGGAACTCCAGTGAGTCATGAATGGTTTGGTCAATCATTAATCCACAAAATTCTATATCCCAATATATTAATTTTTGGGGATCCTTATTCTACCCCCACTAAAATTAAATCCTTAACCTCACAAATCATTCACTTATTTTCATGATGAACCAATCATAGATCCTTAATTGTTCGTCTTTCCCCATATTCCACTATTTATCATGGAAATTCAATTGGTTTTATTCATGATTTGAGTTTATATATTTAAATTATGAATTTCATTCCCATTAATTTCCTCATCATTCCCTATTTCGTCATGTTTCATCTTCTCCCCCATATTGTGTTCTTCTTTGGATAATCCTTAATCATAAGGGTTTGTTAACAGTTGGTTAGCATTAGTACCTAGGGATTATGAGGATCTCTATGAAACATTTTCTATCTAAACTCATCATGGAAGATGAGTTTATATTGATTAAGGTAGGTCTTCTCTATTATATAACTTGTTAAAATTATTGATCCATGATTTCATGGTTTTAGTTTATATTTTAAATACCTAATGATGAGTAAAATATATGACTTGGAAACTTTTGAAAATGGAAACCACATTTCACTTTGTTTCAATGGAAGGTCAGGGGCCTTTCATTTAAATTTTTTTAATTAAATATCCTAATCAACTACCCCTCACAGTATTTTCTTAAAAATTCTTCAGTGGATTTTATTAATGGATTTCATATTATAAATTGTTTTATAATTATTTTAACTACTTTAAAAAATAAACACTTGGTTTTTAATGGTGTTATTGTCCTTTAATGAATGTGGGTTGAGTTTAATTACATTGATATTTCATGTTATTTGAGTTTTTGTTTTTTATTGATTTTTTATAACCTAGTTTCCCAAATTATAATACAAGCCCCATTTGAAGCATTTTAAAATAATTTTAAAGGTCACCATGAATCATGAACCTTTTATATTTTGAAATGATCTATGGATTATATATTGATTTACCTAAAGGGTATTTTTTATTATTGATTATTATTCTAAATGAAAGAGAGTTGTTGGTTTTATGAATGTTGTTCAGAGTTAAGGGTGAGATTATTATTATTGTTTGTGTCATTTTTTAATGATTTACATTCTGACCTCTATTTATATGTCAAAAGAAGCAATTGTTTGTTAGGTGACACCTCCAGGTAAGCATGATACACTTCTTGAAGAACATGATCTATGTACTAACCTCGTGATAGACTATTCCAAACTTTTTTTATTTTATCCCTCAATTAGTATGGGTAGGGAAATAATGGGTTTTATCTAAGGTTTTTGTTATCCAGAATCACTCATATTCAATATTATTATTGTAATATCTTATTTTATCCCCTATGATCTTAGTTTCCTATGATAATTTTTATTTTCATTTTGATTTTGATGTATGTATTTTTCTTATTCCCAAAATATTCCTTTTTTATAAAAAGCCATGATGTATTTTTAAAAAATATTTTAAACAAATTTTATTTATTTAAAACATGCTCCTTTAATTTTAATTTTATATAAATTATTATATTAAAATATTCATAGGGAAGGTAAATATTTTCTAAGAAATTGTTTCATTTAATAAAATATAAGTTTATGTTTTATCAAATAGCATATACTTGAAATTTATTTTTCATATGCTTGGATGACAAAAATGATTTTATAAATTCATTTTCAAACTAGATTGAAATGTTTTTCCTTTTTAATGATTATTTATAGAGTGTGGGGTGGTTACTTATTAGGGCTCTATGATCACACTTATTAACATTTTATATTCTATTTCAGGCCTTCATTAATCAAGGAGTATGATTGGCTTCTGGGTGGATGGTTACTCATGGAGTCACTTTGAGTTATGTTTTTTATTTTTTTTATTTAGTTTACATTGATTCATCTCTAAAATAATCCACCCCTATTTTCATTCCTTTATCTTATGGGTGGTTTTTATGCATGTGGTGTTATTGATGTTCATTAAATGGGGTTTTTTCTATTATTGAAGTTAGAGGAAATTGTGAGTTATTATATTATTTATTTTCACTTTATGACCATTTATTTGATTTTTCATGATCATCCAATTTATATATGAATCATTATAGTGTTTTGAGTAAATTTTACACTATTAATATAAGTTATTTTATGAAATAATTCTTCCCCAATGAATTTTTGCAGAATCCCTGGTTCTTATTTTCAAACTAAGATGATGGTGAACACTACATAGGCCTTTACAAGGGTTTTTTGGGCATCTGAAAGATGTGAAATTTGGGTTTTTTCATAACAAAATAGTATTAGAACCTAGGTTCATATATGGGACATGGTTCTTGGAGCACCCATTATTTTTTGGTGAATCGTTTAGATTGGTGATATGACTATTGGAACGCCATATGTAAGTAAAAAATGACTACATCAATAACTTTTAATTTTAATACATTGATTTGTAAAGCAGAATTCATGTTTTTAGTCTTGATTTTAATGTTTCAATCCTTTAATTTTGATATGTGATTTGTTTGTTCATACTTTGTTTTGGGTGATGATAAGGGGAGTGAAATGGTGGTACAAGGATATATCTCAAGGCTTATAATGGAATATGAAGCTTGAGTAAATGATTCATTATGAATATTAGTACTAGCAGTGTAGTTAGAACATGGTCAACTAATCCATGTTTCCATGAAGCACATATACACTAGTCCACCTCTAAATTATGTGTTGGACTTATTTTGTTTTTAAATAATTTTTTATCAATTATTTATCATTTTGTATATAATATCAGTTTTAATTTTCCAATCATGGTTCTAAATGTTTAGGTATTTTTTTTCAATTTAATAAATTAGTTTACCAAAATTTATTTAATGAAAAAAATGGGTGTTTGGATTTCTGAAAAAATGGTTTTTATAAGAAGGTAATTCATTCATAAATAATTTGGTGGGGTGCCCCTTATATAAAGAATTGGTGTCAGTATGATTATAGGATGTTAAAATTTATCAAGTGGAAGGGTGGGTTCAATGAAGAAATTTGGGTTTTCGAAATAAACATTTTTGGTTCCTTTAGGTGAGATGAAATTATTTTCATATTTTAAATATTGTCAGACATTGTATGTAATGATTGATGTTTAAAGCTAGTTAATGATTGGTTTTCCAAACAAAATATATTTATTTTGGTATTTATTTTTTTTAATAAATTGGGAATGGATTTTAAGTGATGGAAGGTGGTTGTAAATTTAATTACGTGAAATTTTAATGATGTTTCATTGTTTTTTAGTAAAAATTTATTTTATTTTTAATTACAAATGAATTTTAAAATAAATAAAAACAATTTAATATTGGTAATCATAAATTTTATAATGTTATTGAATAATCATTTTGATTTGAAATTATATTAAAAGTTTCAATAAAATATTTATGAAAATAATATATTGGTTTTTATGAGGGAATGTGGGAGATTAATTCTTAGAGGTTATGTGGAATTAATTTTTGTGGATTTATAATTGATAAAATTAACTTGGGGTAGTTATTTTATATTAAAAGGGGGAGTTTATATTATTGTGTACATGTTTTTGGAAACAAGTTTCAAAGAATTTACATGCAACTGATGGGTTTTTAATAGGGAAGAGGAAATTTTTTGAAAAAAGGGTTTTGAAATTTGGTATGTTTATTTCTAGGAACATCTATTAGTGTAATTTTCATTTAATTGATTTTAGATGATAAAAATAGATTATCTTGTCTTATTCCATATGTTACTTCTCATTTATCTCCCACAATGTTTTGTATTAATAGGATGAGTTTCATACCAGTATAAATCCTTCCTTCCATTTTTTAGGTGTATTCCTATTTTATTATGGTGATGGTTATCAATTTTGTTATTTTTTTATGTCAATCCGTGGATTTTTTTGGAGTTTCTAATGTGTTGTTCGATTCATTATGCTACTTGGATTTTTATAATAATTCTATTGGTGTAATATTTATCATTTTAGAGATATTTTTTCTTTATTGATCCAAGGTTCCTTTTTCCCCACAAGAATGTTAGACTTTTTATTTTTTTCAATTGTGAGGGATTGTGATTTGGAAGCCTTAGGTGTGTTATATGCTAGTTGGAATGAGTGTTACCCCAAGGGTTGGTTACATCCTAGAAGGCTCATTGGTTATTAAGATGGGATCACAAGGTTTTGGAGTTTTGGGATTGATTTCCCAAGTTACATCAACTTCAACATCTATTATAAGGCTATAATTTTTTTCTCATCTAGGAATTTATTTTTTGAGGTAATTATAGTCATGTATTGTATTATCACAAATGGATTCTATTGGTTTTACATGGTTATGGTGATATGAATCATTATATCTTGTTCATAGTTTAATATTTGTGATGTAGTAGATATGAAATTCTATTATGGTACTACTAAAATTCAATGGTTTCCTTAGTAATTCAATCCCCTATTTGAGGAATATTTCATCCCTTGTAGTGATTTTAATCATTATAATTTTTGGGGATGAATTTTTTTTGAGAGTTGGTGTATTATTAGAATTATAATATGGTGGGGAGAAATCCTTTGAGTATCCTTTTGTGGGGTTTTAACTATACTTTACCAAGCATGTTACATTCAAATTATGTTGAAGATATGGTATTGACTGGGAGGCTGTGCTTTGGTTCATTCCTAACAACTCCCACCAAAGTAAGGGTGTTGATTATTGTTCTTTGTTTGTGTCTTGTGTTGTTTCATCTAGAATTTATTTGAGTTTGTCTGTTGGTCCATCATGCCCTTTTATTTGGGGTGTTTCTTGGGTTTTTAGGTTTTGGTTTATAATGTCAATATTTTTCCCAGATTTGAGTGCCTTACATTTTTTTGAGTCATTGTTGAATTATATTAAAGTCCATAATGCTTACCTACGACGAGGTAATTAGATAATTTTGGTGTGGCCCTTTTCAAAATTACGGATAGAGTCATCAATCATTGGTGGTAATTTCATTCAATATTCTTCCTTCTTGAATCATTAACATAATTTGGTGGTTTGAATCCATTACATTTTGAATAAATAATTTTATTCGAGTCTCTATAAGGAAAAAGTAATTATGGTGGGGAGAATTTTCACACCTTGAACTTGGTTTACCTCTATTATTATTTTTTAATTAATTTTTTATGTCTCTATAATATCCCCCGCTCTCTCTAGGATCAATTACCTTGACATTTGATGTTTTTTCATGTATATTTCATTTTACATGGTTTTGATCATAGTTATAATTAACAATTTAAAAATTAGGTGATAGATATACAACTTTTAAAAGTTTTAATTGAACAGTTAGAAGATGGTATGTTTAACTATGAAATATTCCTATAATCCATTTCATGGTCCTCCAATGAAACTTTCTTTGTCGGAACATCATTTTTATAACCATGTAATACAACCAAGTTTTAATTTTTGGTAATTCATATTTTCCCCTATTAAAATAATTATGCACCCTCCCATCCCAATTCATGTGATTCACAACCTAGGGTATCCCCAAATTTACCTGTTCCCATTAGTTCATATTCATCTCATAGTGATTCCATGGTATTTATTTGTGAGGTTATTTTGGATCATTAATGTACAACCTCCATTATCATCTATTTCCTTCTTATTCTTCATATCTACTAATTTCCACATCATCCCATTGTTTTGTTACACATTAACTAAGCCCTAATTATAATGGTTGTTTCTTAATAGTGATTTTTTTGTTCCTATAACTTTATACTCCTTCCATGAAATGTTTTAGGGTTATTTTTCAAGAAATGTGATTTTATCTTGACTAAGGATAGTTTTATCCTTTGTATAACTATTTAAAATTATTGAATAATGATTTATTCTCTTAAACCCATTTTTTAAATACCTACTATGTTATACTATATATTTCTATGAATATTTAAAAAATGGAAACCAATTTTTACATTTTTTCCAAACAATACCATGGGAATTTATTTTAAAATACAATATATTAATATATTTGTCCACTATCGGGCCCAAAAAATGTTCGATAAAATTCTCCAATATATTTTATAAAGGGATTTCAAATTAGAAAATAATTTTTAGATCTATAAAATAACATTCAATGGAAACTCTTAGTTTTTATGGGTGTTATTAGACTGTATATAATGGATTTTAGAGTTTTTTGGATGTAGAGATTTCATATTGGTTGTGTGTATGATTTTCAAAGTGTGTATTAATAATTTGGTTTCTCATGAGATATTAGAATATCTGGTTCGAGCTTGTTTAAATGGTGTTAATGGTCACCCTTGAAGAATTCATTTTATTAAATGATATGGATTATAAATTTATTTCCCCTAAGAGTGAAAGTTTATTTTTTATTGTTATTATCAATGAATGAGAAGGGGTTGTCTCTGTGAAGTGTTTTCAGAGGTTCTAGTGAATTGTTTTCTTGTTAAAGTTTTTTTATAATTAACATGACCACCTCTTTTTTTATTTCACGGGAATCCATTGTTTGTTAGGAATGAACTATAGGTAAATAGGTTGTACTATGTCCCAATCATGATCTAAATAGAATCCCTTAGATAGAATATATTATTCTTGAGAGCTTGTGCCACTCAGTTAGAAAATTTATGACAATATAGGGTGCTAGGATAGATGGTTGTTGTTTTAAGTTGGCCATATTTTTTAGTATCATCGTGCCCTAGTTTTTTCCCAAAAGATCTTAAGTTCCCATAATAATTGTGTAAAACCCCAAGATTCTGAAAATAAATTTGATATTGAAGGCATGAAACATTATGTATCTACAAAAGGACACTTTTTTATAACCTATCCACTAAACATAATTTTTCCAACTCTATGATTTGAATTTTGATATAATGAAATATACGGCTGCGTTCAGTAACATATTTACTGTTTGATAAGACAAACATATTTTTTGGTCAATAGTAACATATCCTTATGAATATTAATAGGAATAGTAATATGACACATAACAAAATTAAATCATATTATTATTTTATTTTCATAAGGAATGAAGATAACGAGATCTTGATTAATTTTTCAAGTTGATATAAAACTAAATATAGATTTAAATTTTTTATTTTTTGAATAAATTATGATTTTTTAGAAATTAAATTAATAATATTTAGATTTTTTTTAAAAAATGGATTTCATTTTGGAATTATATATGTCGAAAAATTGTTAGGGTGAATTTTTGGGATTTTTCTGAAATACTTGAATTTTTTATGAATAGTAAAATATGGAAATTCACAATATATATATACATTATTTGTTAAATTAACTATTACTATCATTATTGATAAATTAAGAACACTTTTTTTAACTGACATGAACATTTTAATATTCTTGGTCATAAGAATAAATACTATTTATTGTCCTTGGAAAAATAATAAAATAATGAGTAAAATAATGGGAAAACCCTCCTCTCCTCCACTATAAAAAACCCCCCTCACTAACACTTCTCTTCATAACTATAAGCCTTTAATCTCCTCAATGGTCTTCCCAAAAACCTTTACCTATTCACTCCCCACATAAAAGAGCTATTGGTCTTTCCAAAAGACCAAAACCCATTCCCTTAAAGAGATTCTCAAGGAGGTGGATTAAAGAAGTAAATTAACATTCTATTTCTTTCAATTTCATTTTATTTCCTTTCTATTGTTATCCTACCCTCAAATCCTCTATCAAAATAAAATTTATAACCCAATTATTATCTATATACTAAAATTATAACATGATAATTGAATAACCATCACTAATATCAATACTCTCTCCCTTTTATTTCATTAACGAAATCATCAACCGTGATGTGCCAATTTACAACCTTAGTAGAAGATGAAGATTCATTCGTCAAATTACCCTTTAATACTAGTCATGAAACCATTTTTATTGTTCCAAAAGGATATAATATATATATATTATAAACTATTTAATATTCAGGAACCAGTATATGTACATAAAATTTAATCATATTATCAAACTAGTTTCTAATAATCAAAATACAGCTAAAATAATCTAAGTGATTGTCACTAATATTTCATCTAATGATTCATATTCATTATATTTAACCAAAAGATATAAATTAACATTAAAACATATTAATTTCAATAAAAAATGTGTAAATTAAATTTTGGATTTTTACATCAATTCCACAGGAGCTCTATTACTTAAAAACAAGTGAACCGATTATGAAAATCATGAAAATGAACATTCTGGAACAACATAATTCAATATTATAACTTACAATTAAGGACCAAAATGAAATAAAAAATTATGATAAAATAAATAAATTTTTAATAGGTTATTAATTAAGTTATTAATGAGTCTGATTTTATATTCTCATATTATAAGGTCTATAGCGGAACATTCCGAAATAAGGTAAGGGTTTTCCACCCAAACCTCTATTTTCATTCGGCTTACTTTTATATCCTAATTAGCTCAATGAAATTTTTATATATTATTATGTAATCATAAAAAATTCTTATTGAGTGTTCAATATATATGTTTACCAACCATAATACCACTTAATTTTATGGAGTGATACACATCTTAAAAGGAAATTTCAAAATTCATTCCAAAATACAAGCATGATTCGAGGGAATCTCTCAAATTTTTACCTATTTTTAAGGGAACTATATAATCTATTTTTGGAAACCATTATTTTTATAAAATATATAATTTTATTATGAAAATAATATCTTACTCCATTTCTGATTTTAGACAATTATTTTTCCTAAAGAAATCTTCTTTTCAAAGTAAAAGAGTATTTATGTCAAGAATTACTTGATGATTTTATAAGAGTATCTTCATCTATTTCAACACTCATGTTTATTATATTGTATTATTGGGATTAACATTTTATGATATCATCTACCATATTTAATTGAATTTTTTATGATTATTTTTATTTTGTATATTCTATCTTAAAACCATTCACCAATTTACTCTTAATGGTTTGTATTTATGCTTAATGTTCGGGGAAATATATTTATGCTTCCTATATTAGTTTCAATATGAAAGTATATGTTATTAATTTTTAATACTTGTTCATAGGAGGAATGAAATGGACTTATTATGTGTCAGGTGGGGCTTGATATAGCCCCTCAGTGCATTAGTAGGTCTCATGAAGCAAACTATGATCATGGAACAAGGCCTTGACAAAACGGTTATGTATGGTCTTTGCACGAGGCCCTGACAGTATAGTTATGATGTACCATATTATTAATTCCCACATTATGAAAAAATTTTACATGGATCATGTGGATATTCTACAAGTATAATACCAATGATTCTGTTTTATAATGGAATTATTTATTCAGATCTTATTCCTGCCATAATTTGTTCAAGTTTATTGTTAAAGGCATGTGGTTTTTGTTATTCACCATGCCAAATATTTATATTTTTGATATATTCCACAATATTACATACCCTTAATGAGCGTTTGATCTCACCCCATTATTATATTTCATTTTCTTAGGACATTAAAAGTTATTATGGATTACCTGATGGGATAAACTTATAGTTTTGGATGTTCCCAATAAAACATATATGTTGTTTTTTATTTAAAATTGCAATGTTGAACTTATATAAGAATATTGTTTCCAAATATACTAATGTAGTCAGTACTTAGGGATGCATATTACTTTATTATAGTCCAATGTAATAAAATAATACACCGGCCCTAGGAAACTGGGATTAAATCCATACAGTTGGTATTAGATGAGGTTTAGTAGAAAACATGGAAACTAGGTTTAGAAAATGTAGATGAGGGAAAATCCCTAAGATAGTTTTTGAGGATAAAAGTACAATAAATTCCTTGTATTTTGTTAAGGAATATATTGTGATAATGTATCTAGAATCTACATATCTATCTAGATACTACATGTGGACGTGGTTCTGGCACAAATATACCTCGGAGTGAAATCTCTGACTAGGAGTTTCGGGCATAACTCAGGGTATCATGGTACATGAAAATGATCTTTACTGTGCACCTAGTTTGACACTCCTAGGTGATATTCTTAGATTAATTTAAAAAAACATCAAGCCATTATGATGGATTTAAATGTAATTTTTTCCTCAATAGAAACCATGTCTATGATTATGATATTCTTTATATATATAATTTCAATTTGCGCTAAGTGTTTTTGTACATTGAGATTATTGATTATGATTCATAACCTAATATAGTGTACATCAATATTTTGAAATGAAACCTAGTGGAAGGAATAGAAATCACATGAAAATGTGTATCCCATGTAAGGATTTCCCTCCAATGCAAGACAATGATGTTGGATCTGGATCTACAACTACAACTAAGAAACATAAAAATATAATGGGAAAACAAACTCAGATTATGAACAATAACTTTACTCATATGGATCATCCAGATTTTAATGTATCCGATTTTATGTGTATTATTTTTAAATATAATATTGAATTATTATGAGACCCGGATTTTTGAAGGCATGTGATTCCGAAGCTCGGGGTGCCTAGAAAAAATGTTTGAAATAAATTAAACTCTAAATAGCGCATGGACGTGGTTTTCCTAAAAAAGTGAAATAAATTTTAAACGGTTGCCCAGATCAGAAATTTACGGCACCCAAGCCTTTTGAGTAGTGACTTTTCCATAGTTAATTTCTGACATTGAACAGCACAGGTTAGCTATAATAGATTGTTTTTTGATGTTTAAATGGAAATATAATAAAAAAATATTTTATTTATTTTAAATTTTTCCTTAAATGCAATGACATAATCCTCCCTTATTAATACATGCTTATGGAAATTCCACCGGGTTATCTATATAACCCAGTGAATTGAGGATTTTTATTTGAACTTTGAAGGAGAACCCATTGGCAGACGATGATGGCGTAGTCGATCAGCACATCTCGGATTCGACGAACCTCACCCACAAATGTGACATGTTGAGAATTTTTCAACTGAATCATGGTATGGATTTTGTTTCAATTTGTTCTTTCCCCGTTATTTGATTTAGTGATGAAAATGGATCATCCCACCGACAGGTTGATCTGCGTATCATGCATTGTTGAGGGTTGGGGTAATTTTCTGTTTCTTTTGGGGTTTTGATTCAAGAATTGATTTTATGATAATTGATGGATTGTCATTTTATTTTCCTATTAAAACTATTTATGGGAGAAGATTGATGTCGTGATGAATGATAGTGGGGTGAATTTCAAATTTTTTAATTTAATTTATTCCTCTTTTTTAACCTTGTGTTCTTCATGTTCTTCATGGGGTTATGAACAACGAATATTTGAACATCTGTTTTGAAAAGAAATGATCCCAAAACGGAGATTGAGGATCATGAAAACATAGTGGAGGTGTGACAGTGACAACGGGCGATGAATCAGATCATATTGAGGAGGATTTTTGTTTTAGGGTTCTTCATGGTGGTGGATAGAAACATGTTTTCAGGGCTAGTCAGAGGACTGAAAAAAATGGAAATAGGTTTCCGGTGTTGGAAAAAACGCAGACTTAGAATATCACAACAATTTGAAGGTCATATCAAGGATTAGAGGAGCACTCGAGGTGTAGCGGTGAAGAATGGCACATTCTAGAAAATCTTGATCAACAAAACATGTATCCCACAGAACATTCCATGTAGAATCAACCCGGAAGCAGCTAGGGTTTTTGAACCGTGCACGGTGAAGAACACGATGTGCCCCTAGGAAGACATGATGTTTGGGACCAACCTAACGATAGCTGGAGTTCCAGGAAATAGGATGCATAGACATGGAGTGTGCGTCATTTCACAGACTTGGTGTGTACCTCCAAAGATACACGGACACGGGGTAGAGTACATGGAATGTACTCCAACCCATGGCAAGACACGGTTGGATACATGGGATACCCTGTGTACAGGTACCCGGTCTGGGGACACGGGTTGGAGATGTGTAAGGGAACGTTCACTGCGTTCACAGAGCCTTCCCTGGGTAGCGAAACATGGGGTGTCACGCTTTTACATGCATGGTATACCTTCTTCTACAAAAAATGGGTTATCTCATGGTCCGTTGTACACGATCATTACCCAGGATAATAGGAAACGATGTGTGACCCTTCTACACTCTATGTACTTCATAGTACATGGCTTGATCCTCTTGTTCACTATTCCATAGACCGGTTTTCTTGGGTTAGTGCCCCATTGGTTGTTCCCCTGAAGGTTAGGGATCATTTTCATCCCCATGAGTATAATCCCTTTAGTAGGACATTCCTTGATATAGTCATGTATCCCTCCAAGAGGCTCAGAGCGAGATCCTATATCCATTCTTGACCCCAGGTAGAGTCCTGTATTGATGTGACAAATCCTACATGATGTCAATTCTCTACATAGCAATTTAATCTAGATGAGTCATGATATCCTTCAATACATTGAAGTGATCCTCATATATGTATCATTTTATTTCCCCACTCATGAGTGTGTTATCCTAGAATGAGTGTATATGTTCTAACTTTATATCTATCGGTGAATATATCTCTCTTATAGATTTTCCAGAAGAAAAGTACATCAAAGATGGATGTTATCAGAGCTATCAGACTGTTGGAGTGAGTTCTTACACAGAAAGGATTTTTATAATATTAGAACCGAATCCCTAGCGTGGTTATGTGGCCCTTTTAGAAATAAGGTCTGGGTTTCGAGTATATATTGATGTTTTTCCCTTGCTATATGTTTGGTAGATATATACTACGTAGAAGGAAAGTGTACATTTACATTGTGTGTTTATTTGGGTTATTGGGGTCCTTTACTAAGCATTGTTATACTCTCCCCTACAATGGGATTTTCCCACACATTTCGTGTCTTGTGAAAATGAGGGGCCTTTTGATGGCGTCCATGGTAGAAAAGGATTGGGCTAGGAATTCTGAGTTCCATGCGAGCCAAGGTGTTCCTACGACTATGGGTGGCAGTCCCAGTACCCCCTTTAGCTTACAGGTTGTACTTTGTAGTTGCATACTCTTTTTCTTTTGGTGGACTTGTATTGTAACCATGTTTACTTTTCACAGTTTACTTATGTTGTACTTCGTTGCTTAGGTTTAGTTGTGTGAATGCATGTTGTTCCTTAGTGGTTTCTTACTTTTCAGTATGTGTGGGCTTAGAGATGTGTGTATGTGTACGTGTACTTATGAATTTCCCATATATTAGTGATATTCCTAATTAGTGCTAGTCACCAGCCCCTGGCTTATTGGAGGAAACCTTCAAGAGTCGCAGTATAGTCCCACAAGGATGGGCTGTGACAGAGCGGAATTAGAGGTGGTCAGTTCTTCCATAGGACCAAGAATCTGTGAAATTGGTTTGGGGAAGCAGTGTTATGTGTTTCGTGCATGAATTTTAGTCTAGAGACTCTAGTGATGGTGCGGGTGTCCAATGTATCCATACACTAGGACTTTGTTAACCTTCTTTTCAAATCCGTACATGAAAACACTAGTTGTGGGGAAATAAAAGAATGTTACATGCATCATATAACAATGGAATATTTTTCTATGTCCTTTTTAGCTAACAGAATAAACTCATCAACCATGGTACATATAATTTACATACAGGATGCCTCTATGATGCATACTCTCTTGGACTCACCAGCTCGATCATGAGGATGATGCCCTCAGTGACAAGGCTTTGATATAGGGACCAGTTCCTTAGGCATTACCACCAAGTTGTGTATCTACTATACAACCACTAGTGGAGTAGTATGCGGTGCCTACAGTACCTAAATATGATGAGTGTAGGCTGAGAGTGCTCCATGATTTTCAGAGATAGAGACCCCTCATGTTCTTAGGCGAGCCCAACCCTTAGGCGGCTATGGTCTGGCTTAAGGCGGTGACCAGAGTTTTTTGTATATTGAGGACACCAGTGGACTAGATAATGATCCTAAGAGAAAACCTTCATTAGGGATTGGTGGGAGAACTATGGAGTTTGAACATGTAGACTCACGATGAGTATACTGTTTCATGGACAGAGTTTGAGTGACTCTTTATGGAGGAGTTTTCTCCAGTTAGGCTGAGACCAGTGCATATCCACGATCTTATTCAGCTTCAGTAGGGTAGGTTGATGGTAGATAACAATTCATCCAGGTTCACCACCCTCACCAGGTTGTTGACGGATATGATCAGGGATCCATACTTCAGAGATTGGACCTTCGAGTAAGGTCTACGGTGGGACATCTGAGCTAGTGTCATTCCTCTATGTATTTCATCTTACGTTGGAGTGCTCGAGTGGGACTTACTGATTGAGATCTTATTGGTTAAGAAGATACCTCTAGTGGTAGTCAGCAACAGGAAAATAGGTGTAGAGAACCCAGCTGTAGGGAGTCGGCATCATGTCCAGGGTTCCGGATGTGGGAGACCTCACAGGAGGACCGTGGACAAGGGATCGATAGTCTAGGGCTCTCAGACTAGATCCAGTCATCCAGGGGAGAGGTGATTCTTCTTGTGTGACAGTAGAGGAAATCATTCCAGTGATTGTACAACCCGTCAAGCTACTGACATGGAGGTGGTGGATGGACCAAAGAGGTAGAGGAAGATATTGTAGCAGGTAGACCCACCAGGTGGAAGACGTGGAAGATGAGTTTGGGGAGATGTAGTTGTTAGACAACTCTTTGATCTACTTACACCACCACCCCAGGAGGTCCATACAAGGATTAGGGATTTGGGGGATAGGGGTAGGGACATCTTCATGCGGTCTAGGCATACAATACAAAGACTCTAGTGATGATATTAGGTATGATCTGTGACTTCTTCTACCTTAGATATCGTAATTATAGGCACATATTCTATTCATTACTTCCTCACCAAATGTATTTTGCGAATCCCTGGGATTCTGGTAGAGACTTTGACTCGACCCTTACACTCAGATTCACATATGGGAAGGGATTTGTTGATCACGTATCCTTGAAGATAGTGTGATGTTTCCCTGGGAGGTGAGAGTTTTGGTGGGAACCTATTAGTGGGAGTGTCATCCCCTTACGACTTCATTATCAATATGGATTTTCTATCTTTGTTCCATTCCCAGATTGACTACATTAGGAGGAGAGTGTGGTCTGTCTGTAGTGATGGTATGAAGTTTTCCTTTAGTGGTGAAATGGAATCACATGCATCACAGAATGGGATCATGCATAAGATGGTGTAGCCGATCACTCATTATTTGTCTAGACTTACCCTTGAGCAGCAGATGTTGTTATCCTTTAGTTCCAGTTATTAGTGGGGGATTATGAGGATATCATTCTATAAGATGTTATAGGATTACCTCCCTTCTAGGATATCGACTTCCTCAATAACTTACACCCCAAGAAGACACTGATATCCTCACCAGAATATCATATGTCTCCAACAACGCTTCATGAGATGAGGGTGAAGATGGAGGATTTGAAGATTAAGGGATTCGTAAGACCCAGTGTTTCACCTTGGGTGGCACCAGTGTTGTTTAAGAAGATGGCAGATTGGAGTTTGAGGCAGTGTGTGGATTAATGGCGCCTGAACTGGGTCAAAATGAAGTACAAGTATCCATTACCAAGGATCGATGACCTCTTTGATTAGCTATGAGCTGCACGTTGTTTCTCAATGGTTGACCTTAGATCAGGTTATTATTAGCTTCGTGTAAAGGACAAGGACATGCCAAATACGGATTCCTGATGCCGCTACGGTCCATATGAGTACTTGGTGATACCTTACGGTGTGAAGAACACCCCCACAATGTTTATGGGACTTCTAAACACAATATTATAGCCATACATAGACCGGTTCATAGTGGTCTTCATCAATGACATCCTTCTATACTCGACGTCCGAGGAGATGCATGTGAGATAACTATAAATGGTTTACACATAATCCGAGAGCACTATATTTATAAGAATCTCTCAAAGGGACTATTCTAGATACATGATGTCTACTTTCTATGACATGTTGTCTCATCATATGGGGTAGCAGTGGACCCTTCCATGGTCGAGGTGGTGTTAGAATGGGAGCCACCCTAGAGCGTGAAAGAGGTGTAGAGATTCCATGGGGTGGAAGGATACTACTAGAGATTTTTATCTTATTTCTCCTAGATATCAGCACCAATGATATCATTGACATCAAAGAATAATCCTTTTCTACAGATGTAGAAGTGCCAACAGGATTTCTAGAAGTTGAGGTAGAGTTTGGAATGCACACTGATCTTGAGATTGCCACAGGTGGGTGTTAGGAACATATTTTTCTGTGTTGCATCAGGGACCTAAAATGGCTATATCCTGATGATGAGAAAAGTGAATACTTCTTATGTTTTATGCCAGCTAAGGCCACATGAGAAGAACTATGCAACGCAATATCTCGAGTTTCCATTGGTAGTCTCAGAGTTGATGTTGTGGTGACACTACATTATGGGTGAACAACTTATTTTCTACTCTGACCATAAGATCCTCATGTACATATTCTCATAGAGGGATCTAAATCTGAGGTAGAGGAAATGGATAGAGTTACATTATGATTATGACTTCAAGATAGTCTATAATCCTTTGAAGGGGAAAGTTGTGGCAGATGATCTCAACGAGAGATTGAGTTCAAAACTACTTAGTGAGGTGATGGAGAATTTGGCCTCGCTAATGTTATCCTTAATAGATGGAGATGTTGCATCTTATCTCCAATAAATGGTTTTCACCCCTTCACTCTTACATCGAGTTAGGAAGGTACATCTAGGGGATTTCAACTATGAGACTTTACTTGCTCAGTTATCTACATGACATTCTATTGATGAATATTCCCAATGTGGGGAGCACATAGTCCTTTTAATAGGATGCACAATTGTGCCAATAACATTACAGGAGGAGGTTCTGAGGGAATATCATAAATCCCTATTGGAAGTACATCTTGGGGTGGAGAAAATTTACCAGGACCTTTGAAGTTAGTTCTGTTGGACTGGTATGAATAAATAAGTAGTAGAGTTCATTTCTTGATGCCTTACATGCCAGTAGGTAATGGTTGAGCACTAGGTTCTAGCAAGGTTATCTCACCCCTGGAAGTTCCAAAGTTGAAGTGTGGTGGAATATCGATTGAATTTGTGATGATCTTACCACATAAGTCCAATGGAAATGATTCCATCTAGGCGATCATTGACTAACTCACCAAGTCACCCCACATTGTAGATATTAGGGATCAGAGCTTTATAGAGAGATTAGGACGACTCTACATGCAAAAGATAGTTTGTATTCATGGAATCCCATCGACGATAGTCTCAGATTGAGACGCGCGCTTCACATCTCAGTTGTTGAAGGGATTGATGATGTCTTTGAGACTCAGCTTTTCTTGACCACATTTTTCCATCCCTAGACTTATGGTTAGATGAATAGGACCATTCAGGTTCTAGAGGATATGTTTTGGGCCTATATCTTGGACTTTGGTCGTATCTGGGTATACCGCAAACCACTGGTGGATTTTACGTACAGTAACACCTACCACTCAACCAATGTATTAGAACTGTTTGAGGACATATATAGGAGACCCTACCAGTCACCACTTTTCTGTACCAACCCCATAGAGTCAGCACTCATGGGTCCAAAGCTGGTTCGAGCCACCATCGAGAAGTTGCAGATCATCCAAGAGCTTATGAAGACTACACCAAGTCGGATAAAATATTATACTGACAAATTACAGAAACCTATAGATATTGCGGAGGGAGACCATGTCTTCCTTCAGGTCTCACCTCAATAAGGGTTGAAGAGATTTTGACGAGGCTCCATGTTCTCTCTCAGGTTTATCGACCCCTTTCAAATACTTCATAGAGTTGGATAGGTAGAAAATCTCATAGCTCTACTGCTACAGTTGCACCAGGTGCATTATGTCTTCCATGTGTTGTAACAGAGGAGGTATGTTCATGACGCATCACATGGAATTGACTAGGTAAATTTCGACATCAAGGATGGAGAAACCATTGTAGAGTATCCAATGGAGATCGAGGATCAATAAGAGAGGATAATTTGTGGGTGGGAGATTCCCCTAGTCTATTTTTGGTGGCAGCACGAGAATCATGAATAGATCACCTAGGAGCAGAAGTCTCAGATTCGGGCACAGTACCAACCTTTATTTGAGCATCCTTTTGTTTTGGATTTTTTGGGACAAAAATCCCTATGGTGTGGAAAATGAAATGACTATGATTTTCTGTGAATTATTTTTAAATATTATATGTAATTATTTTGAGACATGGCTTTGTGAGGGCATGCGATTTCGGGGCCCAGAGTTCCCAGAATAAATGTTTCAAATAAATTGAACTCTAAATAGGGCACGTGATTGTTTTTACAAAAAAAAGTGAAATAAATTTTAACCGGTTTCCACGATCAAAAATATGAGGGAACCGTTGCATTCAGGGCAGTGAAATTGACTTAGGTAGGTCTTAACAGTGACTGTTGTGGGTTAGCTGCAAGAGTTAGTTTTTGGACGTTTAAAAGGAAATAAAATAAAATAAAATATTTTATTTATTTTAAATGTTTCCTTAAACACAACAGCCTAATCCCCCAATTAATACCTTCTTATGAAAATTCTACAGGGTTTTCCATATAACCCTGCAAATTGAGGATTTCTATTAGAGATTTGGAGGAGAACACATTGGTAGATGACGAATGTGTGATTGATTGACACATCTTGGATTCGACGAACCTCGCCAATGAACACATCATGACAATCGTTCTTCAACTGAATCTAGGGAAGTATGTTTGCGGTTTTTTCTTTCCCTACTCTTCGATTTAATGATGAATGCGGATCATCCCACCAATAGGTTGATCTGTGGATTGTGTGTTCTTTCAGGAGGGTATTATTTCCCATTTCTTTTGTGTTTTTGATTCCACAATTGATTTTATGATAATTTTTGGATTATCATTGGATTCGCCTGTTAAAACTATTAATGGGAGTGGACTGAAGTCAGGACCAACGATGGAAGCAGTGTGTTACTCCATTGTTTATTGTATTTATTTCTCCTTTTTAACCTCGTGTTCTTTGCGTTCTTCGCGGGATTAATAAATATGGATCATTGTGCATCTGGTTCGCAATACATGGATCCAAAATTAGTGATCGAGCATCGCGGCAACCTAGTAACAGTGCGATGATGACAGTGGGTGACAAATCAACTCTGATCAAGGAGGATCGTTCTTCAAGAGTTCATCATATGAGTGGATGAAAACATGTTTTTACTGTCATTCAAAGGTCCAAAAAAACCAAAAATGATTTTTGGTGTGGGGATGACTTCAAACAAGGAGTATCACATTGATTGGATGTCCAGATCAAGTATCAGAGGAGCAACAAAGGCGCAACGATCAAGAATGATGCATTCTGGAAAATTTTGATCAACATGGCATGTATCCCGAAGAACACGCCATGTAGGGTTGGCCTAGTGGCAGCTAGGGTTTCTGTAATTCACACAACAAAGATCACGACATTATTTTGTGAAGATATTGTGTGTGGGACTCACCCAGCAGTGGATGTACTTCTGTGGGAAAGGAAGTGTAGGCACTGTGTGTGACCATCGTCACAAGGCATGTGGTTCCTTATGTGGAAATGGAATGTATCATGGACGATAAATAAACATGGGGTGGAGTATCTAGAATATACTCCACTACACAACTAGATACAACTAGATATGCTGGATACCCCATATACCGTTTCATGGTCTGGGACACATGGGTTGAAGTCATGTACAAGCACATGGCCAGCGTACATGGAGCCTTCCCCGGGTATCAGAACACATTGTGTCACACTCTTAAAGGATGTGTATACCGTCTTCTACATGACATGCCTTACAACACATGACATTGTACACTAGCAGTACTCTGGATCAAAGGACATGGCGTACGACCATTATACACACTATGTATTCTCAGGAAATTTCTTGATCCTCTAATCCAACATTCCTTGGACATGTTTCGTTAGGTTAGTTCCCCTTTTCACATTCCCCTAAAGGTTAGGTAAAATTTCCATCCATAGTATTATGATCCATTCAGTAGGACTTCCTATGATAGAGTTAGGTATCCCTCTAACAGGCCCAGAGCAAGATCCCTTATCCATTCATGACCCTGGGTAGAGTCTTGTTTGGATGTCACCAATCCTACAAAACTTCTATCAACCACTTAGAATGTGAATTAGGATGAGTCATTGTATCCATAAAGGCCCTATAGGTGATCCTTATCTGTGTATCGTGATCTTTCCCCACTCAAGAGTGTGTTCTCCTAGAATGAGTGTATTTTTTCACTCTTCAGATCTATCGGTGCATCTATCTCTCACATGGATTTTCCTGAAGAATAGTATATATTTGAAAGACGTCGTTAGTGCCATCAAAATTGTGGTGTGTGTTATCTTATATGAGTGCTTTGTTGAATCTTTGAACCGATTCTCATGCATGTCTATGTGGTCATTGTAGACTATGGGTCTCAGTTTCGAGTATATATATAGTTGTGTTTCTCTTGATATTTGTTTTGTAGACATATACTGTGTAGAAGATGACTATACCATTACTTTTTGTATTTATTTTTGGTTTCTGGGGGTCTCTACTGAGTATTGTTGTACTCAACCTTGCACGAGCTTTGCTTTCACTTGTCGTGTCTTGTGCAGACGAGCATCCTTTTGATGGAGTATAGAGAGGAACATGACTAGACCATGATTTTTGAGTTCCTTATAAGATGTGGTGTTCCTATGGTTATGAGTGGCCGTCCCAATACTTCCTTTTTCTTAATGTTTGGACTTTTTTGATTCATTCTATTATTCTTTTGTTGGGATTGTATTCTTGACCATTTTACTTTGCACACATTACTTCCATTTTACTCTATTGGATGGGGTTAGTTGGGTGTATTCATGTTGATCCTTAGTGGTTTTTACTTTTCATCATTTTTGGGCATGGAGATTATGTGCATGCATACATGTACTTCGTAAATTCATCCCATGTTAGTGATATTCCTACTCGGTGCTAGTCACCAGCCCATAGCCTATTGGAGGCGGTCTTCGGGAGTTGTGGAACGTGCCCCACTGGGATGGGATGTGACACTGATCCACAACATAGAGGAACTATGTTGGATCACATTATGTGACAACAACCTCTATAATTCAAATGGAATACAAACCCATTTTTATATGAGAGTGGATAAGTTCTCTAGAGAATATATTTTTCACTTTTGGGTGTAACAAAAGAGAGAAGGTTGTGATGGCAATTTATTGTCTATCAAGAGATGTGGATCAGTGGTGGTAGTTAATCCAAAACACAAAGGAGGGGGGAGAAATAGAAGATATAGAATGTAGGGATTTTATAGAAATCTTCCTAGAAAAGTATTTTCCCCATGGACAATGAGTGGATTTGGAAAGGAAATTCTTGAATCTGAGGCATAAGGAGGATGAAAATGATGAAAATTATAAAGCTAACTTCACAAGGTTAGCAAGATCTAATGCGGACTACATATGTAATCCAAGGAGAAAGGTTGATTGGTTTTTTTGGTTTAAAATAATTCCTCCAAATGTCACTAGTTTCTCAAAGTTTCTCATTATATGAATATATAGTCTAAAGTGTTGTCAAGATGGAAATAGAATTTTCTATGTCTTATTAATTTAAAGGAAAACAAGAGAAGAAGAGAGTTGTTGAAAACTCTGGAAAAAGAAATAAGGAAATGGGGAATAAGGGAAGTGTTGACCTTCCATCCTGCAGTAATTGTTAGAAGAAACACCCTGGAACATCCTTGAAGGGAATGGGATTATATTACAAGTTTGGATAAAAGTTTACATGTATTAGGATTGTAAGGGGAAGAAAGAATCTACCAATGTTCATTGATAAAATTATAGGGAGATGAGACATTATGAATATGAATGTCCTAAGCATGAAGGAAACATTCACAAAAAAGTCCATGGGAGAAAGGCCAATCAAATGTGGTTACAACAGCCAAGGTTTAAGTTCCTAATGATATGGTGTTAGGTGTTTTAATCATTTCCTCAAACATATCCAATACATTGTTTTTTTCCAGATCACTGAATTCCTTCATATCTTCCCAGTTATCTATGAAAATTAGATACATCTAATTTAATTTAATAAGGGAGTTGACAGCCAAAAATATTAAGGGATGTATCATTGTAATAAAGTTGTGTTAGAAAGTCCCCATTATGGAATATAAATGTGCTTTATCTGATGATTTTATTTTCATATCCATGGTTGACATTGATATAATCCATAGTATAGAATGGATTTCGAATGATGATGTGAATATTTATTTCAATACGAAGGATGTTACAGTTTTTTTAGGATGATGTGAAATTCCTTATCTTTAGGGTAGAAACATCATCATCAACATTACAATTTTTATTCAAAGAAACACGATACAACAACAGACAACACAAGACCAGAAACGAAAAAGATAGGGAGGCCGGAAATAATGGAGACCGAGGGCATCCCCCCGGATCAAATTCATCCCCTCAGGTTATGTTGAGAAACATGGGAAATACATTGAAACGGGATACCTGGGGTTGCCAAAGAAGCCAAGTGGTCGGAAAACATATTCCCCTCCCTCCACATGTGGGTGATCCGAGTATTACTGGTGATGAGAGATCTACATTTTTGAATTGTGTAAACAATTGACCAGGGTATAGTACCATTTCCACGTAGTTCCACTCAAATTAACTTTGAGTCTGACTCCATATGTGAGATGTGGAGCTCCTGTTGCCTGTATAATGAAATACCCGAAAGAACAGCCCACACCTCTGCCTGTAGGGAGTTACCAGTACCATAATGCACCGTAAATGCTACAAACATGCTTCCCTTAGTGTCCTGGACCACTCCTATGCTGCGCATGATTCCCATCACACATGGTCCATCCGTATTCAGCTTGAGGACATCACCAGGAGGCTGCCACCTCACCCAGGAACCCTGCCACTGAGTTTCCACATGCTGGACAGAAGCCTGCAGCGCATATATCCCACCCTGTTGTCAAGCATCCACATGCTGGACATATTCCTAATCACATTAATCCCTCCCTTCTACCGAGAACCCACATGAGGGACAGAGTCTTGCAGTGCGTACATCCCAAGCAGTGACTGCGTGTCCGACCAACATCCATCGAGCCAACATAGGTCGAGCAAGCTGAATCTCACACTAGAAATAATTTTTCTACTCGTGGCATGAAAACCCTCAAACCTGGCTCAATTTTACAAATTCCTCAATGCCCATCAACCTGTGCTAAAAATGCAGGCATGCGCCAAACCATCCTTCACTTCCCCAGCCACCCCCTGAAACCATCACCCTAGAAATTCCCCATTGCAAGCCGTCGATGAAGAGTAACCCGTCCAGCACCTGAAGAAAGCCTAGACCTTCCCGGCCCACTCCCCATCAAATAAAAAGTGCTTGATAGCCTATTCCCTTTTATTCTCACAACAGTGGTAGCCATAATCCATGATAATTCCAAGCCTTTTGATGTTGTCATCAGTTGGAAGGGCCGGATGATGAATCTTCCATGTTAAAAAATTGAATTTGGTCGGTATCTTCTTGCACCAAACAAAGCCAAACCATCCCCCTTACTGCCACTGGGTAGTGCTGAGACTATGGAAATATTTTGTGTTAATACATCTGGAAGTTGAGGGAGTAAAAACATTTCGATCCGTAACTGATGTCAAGGTGATAGAGTCAAAGAGCTCCCGCTGATTTGTGTCTATGATTTCTCTAAAGAACTGGGGGTACTGACACGCCTCCCTGAATGAAATCAAGGGGGTGGATAGATCGGGTAGACAAGGACACTCCCTGCCCAATTATTCTTCCATAATAGGACTTTTCCCTCCCCAATGATCCACTTCGATGAATTAAGAAGGCTCGGAAGCTTGCTGCACACCGAGGTCCAAAGCGGAGACTCCCTCCCAAATGATGTTTGGACATTGGCTCCAACACGAAGAGCCATCATCTTTCCCCACATAGTACTCTCTTAAATCACCTCCCAAAAAAGCTTCACATGCATGTAACTGATAGTACTCTCTATAATTTTAACATTGATCCCTCTTTCCACAATGGGGCGATCCATCTTCCCCCATGACACCCAATGTCGCTTCCCCTCCGAGGATGCATTCCAAATGAACCGGGTCAAGAGTTTTTCTATAGCTCTCCTGACTCTCTTCGGTGAATTTTTATCCAAAATAACATGCACGGGGATGGTTGAAATATCACTATTCCGGAGGGTAATTCGTCCCCCAATGGATAAGAAGTGGTTATACCATATATGTATACGACCCGCGATCTTGCTCAACACACTATCAATATATTTAATGCGCTTACGGCCCATGGAAATCGGGGTACCATGATATTTTATTGGAAACAAGACACGACACATCCCCAAGGTTCCCCCCAAAACTGCCACCCTGATCGGATTACATGAGTTTTCCACATAGAAGTCGCTCTTATCTTTATTGATCTATTGGCTACTCCAGTGGTAGTAATCCTCTACTATCTTGTAAATGCCCTGCACAGAACGTTTCCTCACATTAATGAATATTAGGGTATCATCCGCAAACATCAAATGGGAAATGAGAGGAAGCCCCAGCCACCTCCGGTAAGGGAGGACATCCCCTCGTGCTAGTCCACTGTCAATCAACCTACTTAAAGTGTCCTTCATGAGAATGTAGATGCTTGGAGATAATGGATCCCCTTGCCTGAGACCTATGACCATCTTAAAGAAACCATGGGTCGGACCTGTAAAGGATACTTCCATCCAAACCGAGCTGAAGCACCTTAACATGATGTCATAAGACCAGCTAGAGAAACCAATCTTCTGAAGAACCCAATTGATGAAACCCTATTCGATCCTATCATATACCTTATTCATTTCAAGCGTGACAGCCACTTGGGAACCCCGGGACTTGACAGAGAGGACCCTTAACATCTCATGGGCCATCTCTATGGCCCCTAGATGGAGCGGTCCCGCACAAACCCATGTTGTTCCTTGGAAACCCATATTTCTAGGTGCCCGGCCAACATACTGTTAATAATACATGCCAGAATTTTGAAGGTAAAATTACACATACCCACATGCCTATAATGAAGAAGGGATGTTGGGTCCTTATTCTTCGAAATCAAGATGAGAGTCATGGCTGAGGCAATTTTCGGGAGAATTCCCCCTCTGAAAAAGTCATGGATGACATTAATGATATCCCACTTCACCACTTCCCAAGAGTGGCTGTAAAATGACCCCAGGAATCCATCAGGGCATGAAACACTCTCATGATTAATGCTTTGCATAGCCTCTTTGATATCCTCCTCCTCTGGGATGCTCTCCAACACCACATTATCTTCAGGAGAGAAAAGAAGAGTAATTCTCTCCCAAAAATCCTCACCCCCCGTTGGGTAACCTTGAGGCATATTCAGATTGGTCCCCGCATTAAGGTCCTTGAAATACGAGAAATCCATACCCTCAACCACATCCTTGTCATCAGAAATGGAACCTTCCTCTAGCACCAGATTCGGTTTAATGATTCGCCGCCTCTCCCTAATGAAAGCATGAAAGAAATCCATGCTCTTGTCTCCCTCTTTTAGCCATTTTATCTTTGATCATTATTTTTCTCTACTCTCATTCGATAGAAGCAAATCCTCCATATATTTATTCTTTTCCGATATCTCACCGAAGACATCAACATCCCATACCTCCTCGATGCTTGACTCAAGATGCTCAGATTCCCTTTTGATCTCATCCAACTATTGGTCCAAGGGTGGGATGGCCCTCACCCAGGACTACATATCACGGTTGAGTCTCCTCAACTTTCCATGCAAATACACCCACAAATTCCCTTGAATAGAAGCTCCCCATCCATCTCTCACTAATTTGTGATAGCCCGGTACACCGGCCCAGTGTCTCATATAACGAAAACCCAACTGTGGTGCCCCACCCCTTTTCATGGTCAACAAGAGGGGGGAGCGGTCAGAAAGGCTACAGGTCATGTGAACAACCCTAGCCTCCGGGAACATAGACATAGCACGAACATTGGAGAAACATCGGTTGAGCCTACCCCAACAACGACCATTACCCCTTCGATTGTTGCACCAAGTGAACAGATCCCCTGAATATCCTATGTCCAACAGCCCTTTTCATGCCATAAACTGTCCAAAGGACCTGCTAGTCTGCCTTGGGAAATCCCCTCTCCCCTTCCTTTCCACTTGATCCGGCACCACATTAATGTCGCCGACCAAAATCCAAGGAAAAGCCCTTAGATCAAACCCATTCAGATCACTCCAAAGGGACTCCCTCCTCTGAGCATCAAAACATCAATAATTAAAGGACACAAAAAGAAATAATACATCATTGGACACCCTCGTTGTGATGTACTGATCCCCCACTTGAATAAAATCCACTGAAACGTCTCTATGCCAGAGGACCCAAATATTCATGTTAACCGACTCCACCTGCAGAGAAGCATTCATCTTCACCATGCGGGAGAATTTCATGATCTTAGAAGGATTATGCTTGTGCCAGATTATCACAACCACTTTCAACTTATGTTTCCTAGATTTCGAAGTAATGAAGTCTGATTTAACCCTTTCCCCAACCCCTCGGGCATTCCATATAAGGAAAGCATTCATGAGAAATGGGGATGGCCAGATTTGACCCCAGGTGACTTGGTCACTTTTGAGAGGGAAACCACACAATCTCTTGCTTGCATCTTCCTCAAGGAAGATCTCTTGCTAACACCCAAACCATTCTCTCAGGAACAGTAGGGGAGGGGGACAGGCTAGGAGTACGCTTGGGCGCAATACCCTTCACCACATGACTGGGTGAACTACCCTTGGAACCCTCTTGCAGCAGACACTAACCACAAGGGGATGATGAGTCATTTTCACCTCCAGCACTTTCCAACTACCTGCCCTTCAAAGGTACCCAACCATCCCAAGGAACATTAGCAACTAAGCCCCCGCTACAGAGGACATGCTCACAAGACCCAAAAGAGGCTGGCCTCACCTGCACGCCAAACTCCAGACCCTACGCCGAACAGAGCTGCTCACCACTGCTCGAGCATGAACCCAACCGAACTCGTACAGAAACCATGGACATGAGGCACTGTAAAACATGGACTGCCCTCAGCATAGAAACCAACCCTTCACCTAACACAAACACCCGAGAGAAAGGGTTCGACCGAGGAGGAGGAACCAGGAGATCAACACAGACGCCCCGCTGACCCTAATTAACTAGCCCCATCCCTTGGTAACTCTCAATAAGATGAGGGACCATCCCTCCGCCCATACGAACCACTGAGCCCTACCGCACGGGCGCTGGAAATATAACCACCACTGTAGAACAAGGAGAGACCCCATGCATGAGAGAACCTAATGGATGAACCACCAGACGCTTCATCCTGCACCGCTGCACTGAAAGCCTCTGTAACGAGCAGGACGCACAGAACCAAGGAAACACCAGGTATCTAATATCTTCAAGCCAGACATCCTCTCCCTGCAACTTCAAGGAAAAACTATCTAGGGGGGGCAGGGCCAAATCCAATTCAACGTAGATGCGGGGGGCCATCATCTCCATTCCACTGTGAGTACGTGAATCTGTGCACAGAAATCCACCCATCCCATCTACAATGGCCTTTACAAAGGTGATGTTCTGAAAGGAAAGCTGAAGACCGGGCAAGCTAACACACAAAGCCTCCTGAGAATCCTCCCTCACTTGATGCGACGCCATCAACCAGCGAGAAATATTGAAGAGCCACCTCCCAAAATCCCAAGGTGTGTTACACCAAGCCTATAGGAAATCCGCCTCTAAAGCCATCACTAAGAAGAAGGAGCACTGATTGATCGTTGCAACCCGAGACTCCTCCTTCAGACCCCAGGATCCCATGAATCGCTTGAAAACAGTGAGCGACGGCTTTTCTGCTCCAAATCACATGACTAGGGACCGTTTGAGCACTGCCACTACCTGATCGAATACCACCGAATAGATAAACACCTTGAACCTCTGCCCGTCCTACGCCACCGAGTGTGAAAAACGATCGATTCCCATGATGTACAGATCTGAATCCCTAGAACCCTCTCAACAAAGCACATCCTTGAACGACCTGTTCGGACAACACTGTGGGGAAGTAGGAGAAGGCGACCACCAAATATCCGAACATCATGCCACCGGAGACCCCTCCCCAGGGTCAAACGCCACCGAAGATGGGATCACGCCGGAGAGCACGACATTGGGAGTGGATCGAGGGGGAAGATTTGAAAATCAACAAGAGCATGTGGCACGTTCTCCTTTAGCGAGATAGAAGCCATTATAGTAGAAACATCACATAATGATTCTAATCGAGATATACCCCCAATAGCTCTACTGAATTCGATTATTGGGGAGGAAGGGAAGGAAATAACTATAGTTGAGGAAAAGAATGTTCAAATATATGACATAACTATTGTGCAATAATATGTTTTCATCCTTCCAGAGGACATACATGGATATCCTCCAGAGTGGGTAATTGAGTTTTCCAATCACTAAATTCTTGATTTATGGCCCATATCAAAGTCCCCTTATAGAATGGCCACTGTTGAATTTTAGGGACCGAATGAAAAAATAGAGGAATTGCATGATAAGAGATTTATTCACCATAGTGTTTCTCTATAGGGAGCCCCAGTTCTCTCATTAAGAAGAAAGATGGATCAATGTTGTTGTATATTGACTATATGGAGACTAATGCTATAACAATAAAAAAGTAGTATCCCCTACCTCGCATTGATAATTTATTTGATCAAATTCATGATATTGATATTTTTTGAAGATTTAACTTTGATCTTGTTTTCATCAGTTGATTATGAGGAAGGAATATATTCCAAAAATAGAATTTTGATCCAGGTATGTGCATTATGAGTTTACAGTAATGACTTTTGGACTGACTAATGCACCCTCTATTTTCATGAATCCAATGAATATATATTTCAAGGAACATCTACATGAATTTGTTGTGGTGTTTATTGATGATGTCTTTTTTACTCTAAAATCTATGAAGGTCATGAAAATAACTTGTGCACTATTCTAACGGCTCTTATATGAAATGAATTATATGTGATGTTTATCAATTGTGAATTTTTAATTCAATGAGTTTCATTTCTTTTCCACATCGTCTCTAAGGATGGAATATCTTTTGATCTTGCAACGATAAAGGCTATTCCAGAATTGACTAATCCAATGATCATAACTATGGTATATATTATTATTGGTTTACCAGGTTATTATATTCATTCGTTCAGAACCTCGCCCATTTAGAAAACTGAATGACCAAGCTTACATGTAAAGGACTTAACATAGTATGGAAAAAAGAATGTGATGATTTTTTCGAAGAATTAAAGCATATATTAGTGAATTCTTTGATCCTAAATCTACCCTCGGGGAATGATGGATTTGTGATATATAGTGATGCATCAAATAAGAGACATGGTTGTGTCCTTATGTCGAATTATAGAGTTATTTCTTATTCATCAACGTAGTTAAAAATTCATGAAAAAAACTATCCTACTCATGATCTTGATTTTTCTGTTGTGATCTCTTCTCTAAAAAATTTGAAGATAGTATTTCTATAGTGAAATATGTGAGATATATATTGATCACAAGAGTCGAAAGTATATTTTCTATCAAAAAAACTCAATATGATGCAATAGTGATGGCTTTAACTACTCAAGGATTATGATTGTTTCACATAATACCACCCAGGAAGGGAAAATAAGGTAGCTGATGCTTTGAGATGGAATGATCAAGGAGTTTTAAAAAAATGATGACTAAAAGAGATCATGTGTTCATGGATATAATAAGGATGGATATGGGAATTATTAGATAAGGTGAAACATCATTACATTTTTAATTGTTTTCCCTACTAACTTTATTAGAATGTAATAAAATCTCTTAGCATGATAACATGAACCATCAATACAATGTTAATGTTGTGAAAGATGAGAAGTTGGATGACTTTTTATGTGAAGATGTAATTATAAAATTTGGGAGGAGGCTATGTGTTCCCACTATAAATGAGATTAAAAGGGAGTTATTGGAAAATGCTCATAACTAAAATTTTTCTATACATCCCTATTGCACTAATATGTATAGAGATTTGAAGGAACATTTCTGGTGGGACAACATGAAATAAGAAATTTATGATTATGTAACATGACTTCTATTCTGTCAACAAGTTAATGTTCAATGACAACATCTAGAGGAGTGATCAAGTTGTTGAGCCCATAAAATTAGATGTTTAATTTTTACTAGAATATATGTAGTATAGGAGGAACCCAATGTCGTCCCTCGATGGAGCCTTAGATCATTAATTTAAAAGGGGATGTATGATTTTGAAAATAGTCGGAGAATTAGATTTTGGAAAACATGGTGTTTGATGATTAAAAATGAAAAATGAAAACAAAAGTGATAAAACAATGTATAAATGAACAAGATTAATTAAAAGATATCAACCTAGGGAAGTCTTGTGATTCTCATCATTCATCTCTTATAAGGAATGGGTATAGGTCTTTTAATCCCTAGTTTGTAACAAATAGTACCATATCGTTACTATGTTTATTCTAGGATACCTCCTAGGGTTTAGTTTAAAACACACACTGATTCACCGGACACTGATGATGATTGGGTGATTTGTGTTTGACATCATAACCAAAACTCACCAAGGAAACACATGAAGAACTCAATGTGTTGTCTAGGTTTGTATGTTATTTTTTTGATACCATGAAATAAATTTATATTTCCTTGAAATTGATTATGTGAGTTCAATTTACCAATATGAACCACACAAACACCGCAATTGAATGAGGGAAGAAAAAGGGATGAACAGTGTGTGAAACATCACATGAAAGGGTACCCCCAAACATAATCATTTGATTTTGAGTATAAGATACTGGTTTATACCTCAATTAAATTAAAATATAGGATGAAAAAAACAACATACAACTAGTAATTAAAAATATCATTCAAGATAATAGAAACATGAAGTTAAGGATTACATCATGTTCCTCCTCGGGTGATCACAAGGTGTTTAGAAATCCATTGGAGTGGAGGATGAAGATGATGTTGATGTAGATCTTACCATGTCCTCCATAACTCTTATGGATGATCAGGAGACTCCTTGTAGAATCCAAAATGGTAGCACCTTTCCTCCTAGTTGAACTCCAAAATATGGTGCCCAAGGTGCAAAATTATAGGAAAAATTGGATGTGGTTTTGGGCACCCTGATTTATAGAATACGATTGTTCAATGGTTTTTTTCCATTCATACAGTCCTAAATATCATTGAAAAAATCATATTAATTGTTGGTCGACACACAGTCAACCTCCATCTCAAATTTGGCATCCATATCTAGTATATAATCTTTGATATTTCCAAAATACATAGTCAAAGTTTTGACAACGTGCAAATTCGTTTTGTTGGAAATATCAGTCTATATGGGCATTTTAATGGATGAATTGGGATTTAGTTACTTCCTGATGAAATATATCTCATTAAATTGGGGATTAGACCCCAATGATTCAACTCATCTGGATGCATGGTTTAGTAGTAGTATGCATTTTAGTCCACTGTTCTGCTTGGATCCTTTGCAAATTCACCCATTTCTCTTGGATTTCATCATGAGTTCTCCAAATCACCTCCAACTACAACGTAACTATTTAAACAAGTAAAATTTGACATTTTAATAGTGTTAAAAAATAATTTAATCATACAAGGAGATAAATTTATCATTACACTTTTAATTTTCAATACAAACCAGTTTAATACATTAGTATATGGGTGAAATAAAATAGTTAATCTTAGTACGATGACACCCACATGCCTAAATATTAACACTCCTAGGAAAAGTATAATATCTTAATCATGTATAATTCCTAAATTAAAAGTGTGAAAACATAAAATTCTATTTTGAAATGAAGTTCATCATGTCTCATTTATAGAATCATTTTTTTATCAATTTTCTTTTCTCACATTCGAATTTGTTCAACATCATTTGGTCACCCATGAAACATGTCTCAAACTAACTCACGTAATCATTTTCCATATTCACTCAAGGAACATATGAAATTGGATTTATTTTCTTTTCCCATAGTTCATGTTATCTTACAATATGTTTAACAAGAATATCATTTCTCTACCGGAAGAAACTAGTCTTCTACTCAAGAGGAATTCCCACAGGTTATTCTGAGGTTCAAGGGTTGGTCAGAATTAATGTTTAGAAAAATATGAGGTACAAGAGGACTGTTTAATATCTTATGTACAAAACATTTCAAAATTATTTATGTATTCCCAATTAATGTACACACTCAATCCCTCACAATGTGTATCACCTCTAACTCACTCTCCCCATTGTCCATCTGTGTGGGTCACAACCAAGTAGTGAATAGTAATGAGTAAAAATCCTATTTTCTCTATTTTTTTTTTTATTTTTTTCTACTTTTTTTTCAATGTACATAACTATATTTTTTGTATAGTTTTTTTGAGGTAAAGAGGGAAACATGTGTAAAAAAATTATGTAATATGACTTGTGATCCCATTGCCTAAGGAAAATGTAGGGACCCTATATATCAACGCGTAACAATGATTGTCTCCCCATAATTACCATGCTAAAACCCTATAACCCACACTTGATAAAAATGAACAAGAATTTACACTAGTCATGGGTATGTAGGGATAACTTAGCATGTAATGTTGCTACCTAATAGGCATTTCATGGTCTCTACGTCTTAAGAAGTATTAAATGTAAAGGTGGTTGAAAATAAAGGATAATTGTACAAAGGGATTTTCAATGAATTATTACCTCTATCATTAATATAGAATACTAGAATATTATGGATTCAAATAGAATCAAGGAATGTTCTAGTTTCTCTACATTACCCGAGACTCTCAAGATAATGATTAAAAGGAAGAATATGCAATAAAGGGCTCATAATCTCTCTCGGGTAAGGGATTAAAATATTGGTCACTCCTAATGAGGCATGGGATTCAAAAATCCACTATTATACTACGAATTATTTGAAAATACAAATTTTATAAATAGAGTGCATATCAACATTCATTTGAATTTTTTTCCAAAAATAATGGAAATTTCTGCAGAATCAAATCAGGCATATAAATGATTTTGGATATTAATTTTAAGATCAATTTTTATCTAAAAACACAAAATAAGGAAAAAAGAAATCAAAAATGAAAACACTTTTTTATTTAATTTTTGTTTTTTTGTTTGTTTTTTTGTTTATTCCTAACTATGACATGTCACCCTCCCGCACACCTAAAAGTTACATTGTCCTCAATGAAACCATTTAAAATTAATAGATATGTAAATAAAGGTAGGGAAAAAGTACAACTTGCTATGTGGTGTCATATGTGGCATCTATCGGTTCAATTTCATCCATGATATTATTTAGGAAATCATCATAGAAAGTGTTTGAGCCTCAGCCCATTGACAGTAATTATTTGTCTACTCTTCTCATAAAAAACAAGTATAGCACTCAAAGGGTAAACATCTGTAACGGTATAAGGACCGAGCCATCGGGAATGAAGATTACCTAGGTGGATATTTACCTAGTAATTGTACATGATCACCTTCTCACCAATATGGAACATATTATAATGAATCACGAAATCATGGATAGCACTTATTTTCTATTTATAGATCTAGGAGTTCTCAGATGCATAACATCAGATTTCTTCCAACCGTTGAATCTATAAATTCATATGCTCACCTGCATCTGAAATATTCATATTACATTGTTTAACAGCCAAATATCTGTGGTGTTCTACCTCCACTAGGAGGTGACAAGCCATTCCAAACACAATACTATATGGTGACATTACGTTTGGGGTTTTAAAAGCTGTATGATATGTCCAAAGTGCATCACCCAATCGAAGACTCCAATCTTTCTTGTTGGGTTGAACCATTTTTTCCAAGATTCTATTAACATCCCAATTTGGTATTTATAATTTGTTGTTAGTTTGGGTGTGATATTCTGTAGGGACTTTATGATCATCCCGATAATTACAAAAAAGAAATTTCATGATGTGATTGCAAAAATGTGAACCATGATCACTAATGATAAATCTCGGTGAACAAAACTTTCTAAAAATTTGGTACCTCACAAAATAAACAACAACTCGAGAGTCATTGGTCTTGGTGTCCTCCACCTCCACCCATTTATATACATATCTAACATCCAAAAAGATGTAAAAAAATCCAAATGAATTTTTAAAAGGCCCCATGATGTCAAGGCCCCATGCCTAAAAAATTTCATAGAATAACATGGGTTTTTTGGGATTTCATTCCTCTTGGAGATATTCAACATGAATTGAAAATGAATAAACGACTTGAAAAATCTATGGGTATCCCAATACAATATTGGCCAACAAATTCTTTAGTCAATGAACTTTTGAGCTATATGTTGAGGTCCAAAGTGTCCCCCACATGCCAAAGTGTGGAAAAAGTTCAAAACAGTTGTTAACTCATGGTCATGGACACACCAACGAACTACTTGGTCACCACAAATTCTCCATAAATATGGGTCATCCTAGATGTAACACTGATATTCATGCTTAAGTCTATAGGATTGTGAAGTGATGAAATCAGTGGGGACCCTAGATGTTTCTAGAAAACACACAATGTCTGGAAACATGGGGTAAGGTACACAACATCACAAAGGTTATATCATGAGGTGTGATTTCCCCAATTGGGAGGGGTGAGTCAGCATGATGGTCCAATGGTGGGAAAATAATAATAATGTGATCGACTACAACATTTTCCACTCATCTCTTATCTCTAATATCAAGGTAAAACTCTTGGAGGAGGAGCATCCATCGAATGAGATGGGGCTTAGATTTAGGTATCATTTAGAGAAAATGATGGGCATCATGATATGGAAAGACATGGTTTTTTTCTTAATAATATATGATCATAATTTTTCTATAGAATACACAACAAAAATAAGTTATTTTTTAGTGGTTGTGTAGTTTTATTGGGTATGGTCAAGGGTACGTGAGGCATACTCAATTACATGAGGATCCTTCTCAACCCTTTGCGATAAAACTACCACAACTGTAATGTTAGTGGCATCACACATATGATTAATTAGGAGATACCACCTTGAAGTTTGGATGAAGAGAGGTGATTTGAGACTCCTATTTAGTGAATTGAATTAATCCTCACGATTATTATCAAACAGAAACTCGTATTCCTTTTGTAATAACATGGACAAGGGAAGTGAGATCTTACTGAATTCATTAATGAATCAGTGGTAATAACCAGCATTACTAATGAATGATCACACCTCACAAACACATTTTGTACATAGAAGCATTGAATTTAATTCACTTTTTGATTTATCCAATTGAATTCCATCTTTTGAAATTACATTCTGAAGAACTATCCCTCATTAAACAATGAAATGAAATTTTTGGTAATTTAATAGAAGATATTTTTCTATGAAACATAGGAGGATAAAACATAGGTGTGAAAAAATTCATCAAAAAAAGATCCATAAACTGCTAAATTATCCATAAAAACTTCCTTGAAATTTTCAAGGTACATTGAAAATATACTCAACATAAAACGCTAAAATTTACCATTAGCATTACAAAGAATAAAAGGCATACTTATGTATAAAAATGTGCCAATTGGATAGGTAAATGTTGTCTTCTATTGATCCTTAGGGGCTATATGGATTTGAAAATAACCCAAATAGCCATCAGGGAAACAATTATGGGACATAACAGTAGATCATTCCAACATTTGGTCAATGAATGGTAGAGGAAAGTGTCCCTTTTGCGTGGCTTGATTTAGTCAATGGTTGTCAATATAGACTCACCAACTGTTTTTCACATGTATTAGATCCATTTCATTCCTTCATTTGAGACATCTGTTATTACTATTTTAGGCACAATTTTCACTGGGATAGCCCATTTACTTTCTAATATAGGATAAATTATCCCTGCAGTATGTATTTTACTAACTTCTAATTTTACAACTTCAAGGATAGTGGGACTCAATTGGAATTGATATTGTCTTACGAGCATACCATCATCTTCCAAATGTATATGGTTCCTAGAAATATATGGGATAATGCCTGGAATATCATCTAATGTCCATCCAATCCCCTTTTTACACTCTCTCGAAAGGTTGAGCATTTATTATTAATACTATGGAGAGAGGTTATTGGGAATAATGACAGGAAATTGGTCAATAACCTCAAGATACACATATTTTAAATTGTAAGGATATGGTTTAAGTTCCAACACCAGTGGTTTATGGATCGAGGGAGGGTGTTTAAGGGTAGTGAGGTCCATGAAACTATATATATGCTCATGTTTACTCTCTAAGGATAGATAATCTATTGAAATGAGATTTTTATAATTATCGATGGTCATGGGTACCACAGAATAAAGACACTCATCAGTTAAAGCACAAAATTTACATTTTTTAGAACTCACAGAACACTTATAACATGAATCAAAACTCAAATCATCAAAGGGTGAAGAAGAGAAAAATGAAACAAATTATCAGTTTAGGATAGAATTGTGTGTGTGTGAATCATTTGAGATCACTTCCATGTAATATAAAAGAACAATTTATTTCCCTTCAACGACGTGTTTTGTACCCTCATTGATGTTAAAACATACCTTTTCTCTAACAAACTCCATGGACAAAATGCCATGGGGAACATTGATGGTCGCCTTTACTGTTTTGAGGAATGTAATGCCTATTATAAGAGGGTAATGTACTTTATATAGGGTACCCTCCATCTCAAGAATGTTGAAGTCAACAGGGAAAATGAGATTCTTCACTTTTACAAGGATGTCCTTGACCACTCTTGATGGGTATGTTGTGATCCGGTTGGCAGATTGCATTGTGATTCCGATCAGTTGAAACTCTCCAACATGTAGATAAGTGTACAATTATTAAGGCGTTTCATTAATATAAGAACATAAATCTAACATAGAATAAGAAAATAATGTCACCCCTATGGTGAAAGGTGTCGTGAAATTTCCTGGATCTGTGCACTTAGATGGAATTGCTAGTTGAATCATGGATGAGAAAATTCTTCCCATGTTGACTCTCTCATTCCCCTTCTATCTCCTTCTATGGGTGCAAATCTCGTTAAGAAATTTGTAATATTTAGGGATTTTGTTAGCTGCATCAAATAAATGAATATTAACTTATACCTTTTTAAATGTATCCATTATTTCTTATCAATGTAATTATAGCAATTCTTCTTAGATTTATGGAGTCTTTGGGGGAATGGAAGAAGAATGGATTTTTTTCATGGGAATCCTTAATGATAATTGCTTTACACTTTTGTTTTAGTTTTTCTTCACTAGAATCTTTTATGGGTAGAGAAAGAGTGTTTTCAATAGAGGGACATACCTTTTGTGTAGAATCAATAGAAAGAGAAACTTCATTAACACTACTAATTTAATTGAAAAAACATTACCTTTTTTAATTAGATTAGCAATGGGTTGAGATTGTAGTTGTCTTGAACATTTCATCTTGATCTCACTGATAGAGTTTTCCAAGTGTTCAACTTGAGTTTGTAGGTATTGAATAGTAGATTTTGTGGAATATTGGAACTGGATGTTTTGGGATGCCATTTGTTTCACCATGTCCTCAAGTTTTGTTTCACATTTGGGAGGATGAGGAGGATTATTCTAAGAAGTTGAGGGTTCCCAAAATTTCATACCATGGCCTTATTGATACCAATTTTTCTTGGGGTATATCAGGTTGCCTCCTTGTTGGTATTGTGGTTGTGCTTTCCACATGCGGTTTGGTTTTGGCCAAAAAGGATCCTTCTTAAAGGGTGTTTTTTTATGATAAGGACACCTAGGAATACTTCATCAAAAGACTTATATGAATCCTGAAGTTGTACGCACTGATAAAAAAATTAGTGTTATTCGAATAAATACCAAAATCTAATGGAATAGAAGTAGTTTGTAACTTACCTTGTTCTTGAGATAATATCATTATAAGGGTATAAATCTCATCAAGAATATTATCAACAATTTTTTCTAGGGATAAATGACTTACCTTATGAACTCCTCGGGTTGGTGCAATAGCTTCTGTTCCAAATTGTTATACATTTTGAGCCATGTTGGATATAAAGTCACAAGCGGTGGAAGGATATTTATCAACCAAGGCACCACCAAATGAATCATCAATCATTCCATGATCTGTGGTGATAATTCCCTCTTATAAGTATTTTATTTACAATTTTTCAATAATTTTTTGGTGGGGGAAACTTGAGAAAATTATTTTTATTCTCTCCCAATTTTCATGTGTGGTCTCTCCTTATGATTTCCTAATTCCACAGATTTATTCTCTAATAGATGTAGTTTGAGTGGAAGGGAATAAATTCTCTAGAAAGAGTCATTTATGGTCATTTAAGCCCCAAATTATGGTATAAAAATAGTATATAGAGTCTTTGGATACACCATGAAGGGAGATAGGGAAGACCCTAAACTTATTTGGTCCTCATACACATTTCAGGGTTTAATGGTGGAGTACACTGTGTGAAACACTTTGAGATGTTTGTGAGGGTCCTCACCAAGAAGACCAAGGAATTTAGGAAGTATGTGGATGAGTCCTGATATCAGCTCAATGTTGGTTGCTTCCTCGGGATATTGGATGTACGCAGGTTGGTACTCCACATCCGGGGTGATCAGTTCTTTTAATGTTCGATGATTTTCATCCATGTTTTATTGGGTTTGATTGGGTTTAATTTTTGCGTGGATTAGGAAAAATTTAGGATCCACAAGAGTTTCTTCAGTGTAACTTTATTGACCTACTGTAGATTCCCTAATTTTTGAGTGAAGTGTCTTTTTAATTTCAGGGTCAAATTCAAGCAATTTTTCCTTTTATAATCGGATCATGCAAATAAGATGTGATGATTGTTTTTTTGTTTTTATTATGATTGAATATGGATCAAATCACATAATAAGGGCGAAATGAAAATATAATTTTATGCTACAGAATTATAGAGAGAGAGATAAAGAAGAAGAAGAATATATATATATAGAGAGAGAAATAACACATAAAAACAAAACAAAATAGAAACAAAAAACCAGGAAAAAAACAATCAAATGTTGGGGTGGAATATTGAAAGGAGTTATAAATAAGAAGTAAATTAAATAAATAAAAAGAAATTAAATATAATAAAATGTTCTTTTATCACTGGAAACAGTGCCAAAATTTGATCGTGTTGTCGAGCATGTCCAATTTGTCATTTAATTTGTACTAAAATTTCTACAATATGGCAGAAACCCAAGATCATATCTTGATAGAACCATGGAATGTTAATTTAAAAATAGGGGTTTTGTTATGAAAATATAAGGAGATTTATATTTTGGAAAAAATGGATCTTTATTATTAAATATGACAACAGAAAATGAAAGCGATAAAACAATGTAGAAATGAACATGATTAATTAATCTTGATCAACCAATTAAGGTCTTTTGATACTCATACTTCATATATTATAGAGGAAGGGTGTAGATTTTTTAATCCCTAGTCTGTAACAACAAGTAACATTTTGCTACTAATTTAATTCTAGGATAAATCCTAGGGTTTATTAAAAATCACACAATGATTCATCAGACACCACCCATTATTGGGTGATTGTGATCGGCTACATAACCAAAACTCAGTAAGGAAACACATGAAGAAATCAATGTGATATACAGGTTTGTATGTTATTTAATTGTGATACCATGAAAAAAAATGAACATTACCTTGAAAGTGCTTATCTGAGTTCAATTTACTAGTGTAAACTACACAAACACCGCAATTGGATGAGGGAAGAAAAGGGATGAATGGTGTGTGAAACATCACATGAAATGGAACCCCAAACATGATAATTTGAGTTTGAGTATAAAATTATTGTATATAAATCAATTAAATTAAAAGATAGGATGAATAATAAATACATACAACATGGAATTAAAATTATCATTCAAAATAATTCAAACATGAAGCTCGGGATTAAATCACGTTCCTCCCCGGGTGATCAGAAGGGGTTTAGAAATCCATAGGGGAGAGGAAGAAAAAGATGTTGAAGTATAACTTCCCATATCCTCCAGTTCTCCTAGGGATGTTGAAAAGACTCCTTGATGACTCAAAAATGGAAGAACCTTGCCTACTGTTTGAACTCAAAAATAGGGTTCCTAAGGTGCCGATTTATAGGAAATGTGGGATGTGATTTTGGGCACCCTGATTTTGATAATCCACACAGTCCCTATTTCTGGCTGGTCAGACAGTCTTAAATCACGTTGAACAAAACAATAGAGTTTTTACCGATTCCTTGTGTACATCCATGTCATCTATGGAGGTTGGATCTAGTATTTAATTAGAGATAGTGCAAAAATACAGTGGAAAAGTTTTGAACCAGTGTAGATTAATTTTGTTGGACAAATTAGTCTGTATGGGCCTCTTAATGGACTAATTTGGCTTCTATTCATTCATATGAAATGTATTTAATTAAATTTTGGACTAGCCCCAAATGTTTCATCCAATTTTGATGCAATATTTAGTAGAAGTATGCAATTTAGTCCACTGGTCATCTTTGACCTCATGTAGATAGACACATTTTTCTTATATTTCACAATGGGTTCCCCCATTCACCTCCTCCTACAACATAATTATCACACAAAGTAACATTGTTCCTTTTAACAGTGGTAACCATAAAATAATTGAATAAAACAAGGAGTGATATTTGTTATTATACTTGAAATTTAAAATACAAAATCAGCTTAATACATTGGTATAAGGGTGAAAAAAAACTGTGAATCATGGTACAATCACTGAGTCATGAAACCTCAACCTATTCCTAAATTGAAATAGAATGACCACAGACTATATTTTATAACTGGATTGACCAATACTCCAAGAATGGATGATTCAATATGGGTAACTGTGGACCGACTAAAAAATCTACACATTTCCACGCTATAAGGTAGGATTTTCCACTATAGCAGCTAACACAACTCAATATAAACGAAGTTGTAACAGTTCAGGGAGAAAGTCTTTCAATAGTTTCTAATCATTATCCACAATTTACATCAAAATTATGGAAAATTCCTTAAACATATTTGGATACCGAATCTCATTTGATTACTTCTTACCACCCACAAACTGTTGGGTAATAAGAAATAATGATCCAAACATTAGAGGACATGTTGAGATCTTTTTCACTTTACTTTCACAGTATGTGTGATCAATATTTACCTTTAGTGGTGGTTTCCATTAATAATAGATTCCATTAAAGTATTAAAATGGCACCATATGAAGCAATGTATGGAAGTAGATGTCATATTCTAACTTGCTGGTATGAAGTTAGAGAAATGAATCTTGTGGCCCGAGAGATTTTGAAGGATACAACAACGAAGCTAAAGACTATTCAAGCAATATCAAAGTAGCTGAAAGTAGAAAAAAATATATGCTGATAATCGAAGGAAGGATTTGGAGGTTCAAATGGGAGGTCATGTTTTCTTAAAAGTTTCTCCATTTAAGGGTGTTATAATATTTGGAAAGAAATTGAAACTGACCCCTAGGTACATATTCCATTTTGAAATTCTACAGAGAATTGTATTTATTGAATATCATTTGGTTATGACACCAAGAATTTATAATATACACAAGTTTTTCTGTGTCTCATTGTTGAGAAAGTACATGCCAGACCTAATGCATGTCCTCACTTTTGAAGGTATATAATTTGAACCTGACATATCTTACTGTAAAGATCCTATCTTGATTCTCGACAGTAAAGAACAAGTGTTGAGGAATTGGATGAATCGACTTGTAAATATACATTGGAAAATCAAAAAATCAAAGAGGCAATATGGGAGCCTGAGGAGCTTATGATGAAGAGCTACCCAAATAATTTTGTGAGGTAACATTCTGGTAATTTTGAGAATGAATTTTTTTTAATGAGGGGACAATGTAACCCCCCACGTTTTTCAAATAAATTAAATATTGAATGCATGAATCACTAAGTCTGTAAAAAACAACGATTTGTTATAACCTAACTAGTAAACAGAATTTTTCCACCTCTGTGATTTATATTTTGAAAAACTAACATATGTGGTTTCCTTTTGTAAGATATTTAGAACATGATAAGACAAACTTAATTTTTTGGAATAGTAACATACCCTTATGAATAGTAATACGACCCTTATGAATAGTAAATAATATTAATATTTTATTTTCTTAAGGATATAATATAATGATATCTTGATTAATTTTTTAAGGTGATATAAAATGAAATATATATTTAATATTGTCATTTTTTTTAATAAAGTATGACCTTATTTAAAAATAATTTTAATAATATATAAAAAAAATGTTAAAAAAATAGAGTTCATTTTTTAATTATACACATCTAAAAATTTTTAGTGTGAATTTTTTGGGTTTTTATAAAATACTCAAATTTTGGATTAATGGTAAAATACAGTAAATTACCATATATATATATTCAGTTAAATTCACTATTCCTAGAGTCATGGCAGATATAAGCAGACATGGTTAAAACTCACATGAACATACTACTATTATTGGTCAAATAAATCAATACTAATGGTTGTATTTGGAAAATTATAAAATAATGAATAAAATATTTGGAAAACCCTCCTGTCCTCCACTCTAACCCCCCCCCCCCTCACACACTCTTTTATTTACTCTTCTAAGCATTTATGCTCTTAAAATTTCATCCCAAAATACCCTTCCCTATTCACTCCCCACGTCTAAGTGGTCTTGGTCTTTCCAAAAGACCAAAACCCCTTCCCTAAAAAATATTCTCAATGAGGTGGATTCAAGAGGTGAATTCACATTATATTTCTTGCAATTTCATTTCATGTTCCTTTCTATTGTTATCCTCTCCTCACATCCTCTAACAAAATTACCATGACAACTACAATATCATCTATATACATTAATTATATCATGTGAATGAACAAACCATAATCAATACCCTTACACTCTCTCTTTTATTTTATAAAACAAATCATCATTCCTAAGGTGCCAATTTATAACACTCATGGATGAAGAATATTATTTATTAAATTTTACTTTAAAAAATAGCCATGAAACCATTTATATGTGTGAAACCGGCTATAATATATGTATTATTACCTATCAAATATTTATAAATCGGTATATGTACATAATATTAAATCATATAAATGGCCATTAATACATATGGATGTTCATAAATAAGGTTTAAATTAAATTTTGGAGATTTACATCCATTCCACATGACCACTGTTACTTAAAAACAAGTGAACCAATTATGAAAATCATGAAAATGAACACTCAAGAACGAAAAAATTCAATATTATAACTAATCAATAAGGACATAAGGAAACTAAAAAAATTATGATAAAATAAGTAAATATATAATAGGTTCTAAATTAATTTATTGATGAGTCTAATTTCATATTCCAGTATCATAAGGTCAAGAAAGAAACATTCAGACTTAAGGTAAGGTTTTTCCACTGAAACCTCCATTTTCATTCAGGTTAATTTTATTGCCTACTTACTTCAATGAATTTTTTTATTATTATTTACAAATCATAAATTTTGTGTTAGTTTTTTATATATTTTTACTAAGCGGATTACTTTTTTATTTTATTGGTAGATACACATCCTAAAAGGAAGTTTAAAAATTCATTCCAAAATACAGGCTCGATTCAAGGGAATTTCCCAAATTCTTACCTATTTTTAAGGGCCCTATATAATATGTTTTTGGAATCCATTATCTTTATAAAATATCTCATTTTTTTAAAATACTTTCTTACTTTATTTCTAATTTTATACAATGATTATTCCAAATGAACACTTATTTAAAAAGTAAAAGAGTATTTATCAGAAAAATTACATGATGATTTTATAGGAGTATCGTAATCTATTTCAAAAATCATGTTGATTATTATGTATTATTGGGATTAATATTTTATGATTTCATATACCATATTTAATTGAATGGATTATGATTATTTTGATTGTGGATATTCTATCATAAAACCATTCACCAATTTACATTGAATGGTTAGTGTTTATGCTTAATATTCGAGGAAAGTTTTTTATGTTTCATATGTTAGTTTCAATATGAATTTATATGTTATTTAGGATTATACATGATCATATTAAGAATTAATTAGACATATTAAGTGTTAATTGGGTCCTTCTATATCCCCTCGGAGCATCGACAGGTCTTCAGAGACAATCTACGGTCTTGGCCCATGGACTTGACAAAATGGTTATTTATATGCTTAGCATGAGGTATTGACTGTGTGATTATGATGTCCCGCATTATGATGTCCCCTCATTATGAAAATAGTATTTATGGTTCATGTGGTTATTCGACGAGTATAATACCCAGGATTTTGATTTTTTATGGAATTATTTATTTAGCTATTATTCATACCATAATGTGTTAATGTTTATTATTAAAGACATATGTTCACAGTTATTCACCAAGAATAATGTTTATGTTCCTGATATCTTCAATAGTTTTACATAACCTTACTATGAATTTGAGCTCACCCCTTTATTATGTTTCATTTTATCATGACATAAAGATGTTTATTATGGATGACCTTCAAGGATAAATATATAGTTTTTGATGTTACCAATAAAACTTATATGTTGATTTTCATTTCAACTTGTAATGATGAACTTATATAAGTATATTGTTCCAAATATACTAAACTACTCAGTCCTTCGGGATGAATATTCAGGTTCTATATTCTATTGTAATAAAATAAGGCACCGGCTATGGGAAACTATGGTCACATCCTTACAAATATTGAATTAATTTTTTTTATGAATATGTGTGTGTTTTTATTATGCCCCAATAATTCCATATATTATAAAATTCAATGATAGTTTTTATAAAACCTATTTTTAATTTAATTGTTAGAATTTATATAAAACTTCTTTAATGTGAATTTAAAAATTATTAATTTGGTTAAAAGGGGCATCATCCAATAAAATCTTTTGAAAGTGATTGTTTTATTTAATAAATATCATGTGGAAGTTTTAAAAAATTGATTAGACATGATATTTATATTTCATGTTCTCATCTGCCATAAACTTATATTATATATTTATTTTTGAACTAGAATGAAACAATTTTCCTTTTTAATGAATATGTATGGGGAATGGGGGTGATACCTACTGAGACATTACATTCGGGAATATTAACATTTCAGGTTATTGTTCAACTATTGATTTATCATGGATCATGATTCTTTTGAGGTTTTATGGGGACTCGTAGAGTCACATAGAGGTATGTGGGTTATCTTATTTTATTCAATTTTCATTACTGAATCATCCAAAAAAAAATTCTTTCCATTCCATTATGGGTAGTGTTTTTGCAGGTGGTGTTATGGATGTTGAATAATTGTGGTTCTTTTTTACAGGGTAGATAAATGTGAGAGTGAGTTTTTATTTTTGTATTATTATCCCTTCATACATGCTTATTTTTTGGCATGGAAATCCAATGTATATATGCACCATGGAAGAATTTTCGATAAAATTCCCAATATGATTTTAATTTATGTTATGGGAAAAATCTTCTGGCTAAGTTTTTTATGATTCTATTGTGATTTTCACCAGCCCATGGGGATTTGGATTCCCTCGATGACATTTACTATGATTTTTGGGGTGTTATGTGGATGGAAAACTCATGTTGGTTCATGGTAAATGTTCCTCATAAACTTTTTATGTTTATGAATATTCCATATTATAATTGAATGATTATTCTACTTATTTTTATAAAATTTCTAAGTGAAACATCATGTAATTTTATAAATTATTATTTATATATGAAGATATGTTTGAGATTGAATAAATACATCGATAATTTAAAAATGGATGAATAATAGACCCTTAATGATTGCAAATATATGATTATTTTGTATTTTTACTCTCTCACTCTTTTTGAATAGGAAATTATTTTTCATATATATGTGTAAATTGTTATATTTCATGGGATGTTTTTTGATTTGTGGTTAATTGAATGTGTTTGTTTTTTAGAAACAATTTATATGAGAGTATATATGTGGATGAGTCATGTAATAATCATGTGTTCCACTATATAACTATTTAGGGTTACTTGATTTTTTTAATTCCAATACACCTGTAAATTAGGTTTGAATGTGTTGAAATCCTTGTGTTTCACAATTATGATTGGTAACATTGTTTGATATTTTTTCTTGATATTGTGAAATGTTTTTGTACAATATTTGAGAATATATATTTCTTGGTTACTAATTTTGATAGATTTTTTATAGAAAAATAAATTTTATTTTCCTTCTGAAATGAAAAATTCAGAAAAAAATATTTTTCTTTTAATATGACACTTGTTGTGGATTATTTTGTTTTTATGGATAAAAAATTTTAAAGGTGGTGCGATTGTAATAATATAATAATTCATTGATGATGAAAAAAATATATAGTTAAGGTATGCTTACATTAATTTTTAACTGATTATATTTAATAATGTCATTATTTATTAAATGGTTCTTACACTACCACAAAGCAGGTATTCACAACACCAACCTTTAACAGTGCTAAAAAAAGCACTAAAAAAGGCTATTATTAACAACGCTTAATAAATAACTCTTAATAGTAACCCTTTATCATCATTTTTTTAGTGGGGACTAAATTTATTTCTCAGGATTACATTCATATTTACACATAAAATCATATTTATCAATTTATAATCCATATAATATTTTGGTGTTATATTTTAAAAAAATGTTCCAGAATCATCCCAATGCTAAAGGTGAGCTTATGGAATCTACAGATATATCCTATGGTGATAAAATCATTTATTTAACCTCTAATTATTCTTTATTAGTTCATCATTATTAGATTCACAATTCTCAATAGTGATAATGATGTTTCCATCATTGAAGATACTTTTTAATGACATGGAAAAAATGACATTCTCCCTACTAGTTAAATTTTAAATGATACATATTCCACTTTACCTCTAGTTATCAAAAATAAATTTTTTTCTAAAGGCTGTAAGTAATTTCATAATTCTGAAACTAAACCTATAAACATGCCAGAATGAATTGATGCTCTTCATTATGTTCAATTTACTACTTTCATAAATAGTACTATATGAAAACATAGTGGAGACATGGTATTTTTTTAAAATTTCATCTCCAAATTTATAAGACAACATAATTACTTTTCTTTATAAGCTAAAAGTCAAATCTTAACCACTTATTTTATATAGAATATTATAAATGGTTTGTTTTGATCCTCATAACCATATAATGATAATGATATCCAACCATTTTATTCAAGTATCCCACTTACGATATAAGGATACATCTAATTATCCACAAGATGTGGTGTGGCATAGGTTAATGATGAATCCATTAATTAATAACTTTTAGATATTCACCCAATAACATATGGTGTTCCCCCTATATGGAATAATTTTTCATTTATTTTTATGAATTATAATAATTTCCCACTTTCATGAAATTTATACATGAGTGAACATACAAAATAATAGCATCATTAAATAAATATGATTTAATATTTTAACCATCTCCAAAATTGATTACTCTCATTCTTATTTTGTTCTATTTAGACCCTCAGACTCTTACTATTTCTCTATATTCTAAACATCGTTCTTATTTGTCTTCAATTTTTTGTTCATGAATCATCATACAAAATAATATTACAATGTTTTCACTAATTATTTGTTTTCTCATCATTAAGTATTATGTTCATTAGAGTATTTTATAGGTAACATAATTATATTATATAAATCACCATATAAACATTGAATGTTTTCATTAATTAAATGTGTTCTCATTTTTATGCATTATTTTTTATCTAGATTATTCGCTCCTTCCATTGATTTAGGTGCATAAGTTGATGAATATTTAAATGATCATTATTATTGTTTTGGTGGTGGTTGTCTGGGAGGAGGTGATAATGATGTTGGAGTTTTTATAGGAGATGATGAGGGTCATGATGGTTCTGGTGATGCTGATATTAAGTTATATTTCAAATGTATATTTTATTCTTAGTTTATACATTTAATTTTATCAAATAGATCTTTTTATAAGGATGATATTAATATTGAAATTTTATATTGTTTATATTGGATATTTTTTGGATTCTTATGATATATATTGTATTATATTTCAATTTATTTTTATTTGGAAGGTGGTGTTTTCTTCTCATAGCTAGAGGGTGTGAGGACTTCTATAAGGTTCAACTATTATAGAAGCATTTAGTAATTATGTATAGGTGGGTATGAATCATTTTACATTTTTATTAACTGTGAATTTGGGGTCTATTTCCCAAGTTTCTGAAAGTGTTATTAGGGACCAACATCCATGGGATAACCATGGGTGTAGTTAAAAATTACCATTGTTAAGATCATGGATTTATCTTATAATTTACATTGGATTAACCATGGAATTTTAATCTAATTTCCAAGGGTAACCCATGGTCATACATGTATAACATACATATTTCAAACCATATTTATAGATGTAATAATTCTATGGATTAATACCTGTATGTTGAAAACCCCTACTGCAATAGTTGTAGCAGCCACAGTTAGGGAAACCATGGATATGAACTATTTATATGGATTTTTCTCCTACTCGCACAGTTCCAAACCATAACTATAGGTTATCTTTCTTGTTATTATGGTAAAGGTATCACAAGATCATTTGGATGATAATCCTCTACTAATTATTGGAAAATGTAACTGACTACCCTAAAAGAATAGAATGTATGTGTGATGTCTCATTTTCATGTGCCAGAATTTTTTTTTAAATATATGAGTATAAAAAATTCTGTGAAACCCACTAATGAATAATTTGTGTAGGTATGTATATCCCAGATTAATAGTTCTATAAACTATGCACAAAATTGTGAAGGGAAAACTGAAAAATAGTAAGTGTGTATAGTAGAAAAATCTTGACAGATTTCAAAATTAAGTTAAAAGGACTTTGTAGGCTACATTATATGTTACTGGAGGTTTGGTCACATGATCATGGATTTTTTTCACAACATGTAAAAAATATTAATTTTATAAGAGAGATATTTATATTTGATTAAATATGAATAAAAGAACAAACTTACTGTGAAAACGATATAGGTTTCAAAAAATAAGAATAAGTTATCATTTAAGGGTAAATTATAAATTCATGAAAAATTTTGGGATAATGGAAACATATATGGAAACACATATGATTAATTTTTGAATATCACAACCTTCAAGTTCAATCGTGATTATAATATAAAGAGGTCATAATGTTAGATGAAAAATAAGTATGGGATGAATGAAATATCATCTTTGGGAAAGCAAACAACTCCCCAGAATCCAAAAAAGTATTAGGATGATCTTCAATAATCGTGATGTAATGAATAAAACAATGAATTTTTAACAATTAAGAATTATTATAACTTGGATTTCACAAATAATATAATAAGAAGCTTCCATTGTGTTTTTGTGTTCCTTTCCAGATTTCATAGGAAGTGTGAATGTGGAAAAAATACTCTGATAGAATGTCTTAGTCCATTAAGATAATCATTCATCTTATCAATAACCCTAAAATATCATATTTCATGATGTCCATGGTGTTATAGAGGTACTTAGGGTGACCTCCTTAGAGGGTTTTTAACGAAGTGTGAATGTGAACAAAACACATTGAAAAAATATGTATTGATTTGTGAGGATGGTAATTGTTATAATAAGTTGGTTCTAAAAGATAATAATTTATGGTCATCTGGTTAATAATATACTGAGTAATGTGGTCATTATTGTTAAAACATATATTTTGTTTACCCATCTTAACATAATTTTCCTGGATATCTCAGAAGATATTTTACGTTTTTGTAATTTGAATATGATTTGTTTCTCTTAAAAATAAGTTACTACATTATTTTTTAATAATTCATATGTATTTATGTTTTTTGAGTCATTCTATGTCATTTGGAAGTTTATGTATACACTTATAATAGGTATAAAGATCTCATGAAAAATGAATAAAGGAAAAAAGATTTAGCATTGGTGGTGGGGGGCAGCGTGTGTGTTGGGGGTGTGCAGGGGGTAGGGGTGTTGGGGTTATGCATGAGACACGGTGAGGGTGGGGGTGTCCAGGGGGTAGGGAGATTGGTGTTGAATGTGGCGTGTGCCGTAAGGAGGCTGCATGAGGTGCAAGGGACAGAGGGAGAGTGTTGGTGGGGTGTAAGGTGGATGTGGTAGGTGGGTGTGTCGGGGGAAGGGTTGAGGTGGTGTTGTGCAAGGGGGTGTGCAGTGAGGAAGTTGAAGGGGGTGAAAGGGGAAGGGGTGCAAAGGGAAGGGAGAGGGGTACAATAGGCTTGGGTAAGGTAAGGGGAAGGGGGTGTTGGGTGTTGGGGGTGTGTATGGGGGTAGGGTGAGGGGGGTGCATAGGGGGTAGGGTAGGGGGAAAGTGGGGTGTGCAGTGAAGAGGGATAGGTGGGTGTAAGGGGTATATGGAGGATGAAAGTGGGGTTCAATGGGGGTGGGGGTATGTGGGTGTGCAGGGGGAAGGGTGGGGGTGGGGGTGGGGGTGTGAAAGGGGTGTGTAGTGAGGATTGGGAAGGGGGTTCAACCGAATGTGGGGGGTGAAAGAGGTAGGGGGAGGGTGCAGGTGGGGTGCAAGGGGGAGGGGTGGTGCAAGAGTGGGTGAATTGGGGGAGGAGAAGGGGGTGTCCAGGGGGAGGGGGAAAAGTTTCAAGGGGGTGTGCAGTGAGAAGGGGGATTCTATAATGCAATTGGGGCCGAGGGTGTACTGGAGCAGGGGGTGGGGGTGCTGGTGTAGGGTGGGGGGAAATGGGAGGGGGGAGGGGCTGGTACATGTGACTGTGTGAAGTGGGTCTAGGGTTGTATTTCTTCTTTTAGGTGGTTTAACCATGGGTTATTTCATTTCTAGAGATTATAATGGATTCCACATCAATGCATCTTTATTTATGATACACCAATGATTTCTAAACTGGTATTCTATTATTATATATCTATTATTTATAAATAGGATTTATTCAATATCCACATGAATTACTATATTGATGATATTTATGATTTATATTTGTTCAATATCACCTTCCAACAATGTTATGTGTATATATTTTTCCAAATACTAATTTTGATATTATTTTATCCCATGTTATCATATTCTTATGTTTATTTCTAATTCATTCATATTTATACATTTGATATCTTCTCAAAGTAGACTTGTTTACTTCTTACACTATTATGGGAATCATTCATCATTTGGATTTTAAACATACATAACTGAATTAAAAAATCATTTATCACTCCATTGACTTCATTGATTATAATTGAAACAGATGTTCTTCATATTTTCAAAATGAAAATGGCTAGACTTCTCAGAACATCATCCTGGATATAGCAATCATTGAAAAGGGTCTGAATCTCATCTCATTATTATTTTTTAGTATGAAATGTATAAATTATTTTCAATATTTTTCTAGACTTGCGGCAGTCAAAGTGGGTTTCCACTAGAGAATTATGTTTCGAAAAATAAATGAAATAGGATATATTTCTTAAAACATCATCATAAGTATCAAAAATATTGAAAAAGGAATGATTCTCCTCTATTATTATTTTGTATAAAAGGTATTAATTATTTAGGAAACATTTACTTTTCTATCATTCTTTGATATTAATATTAGTCAATAAATATTACTTTGGTTCCCTACAACTCTTTTATATTCTTCTAAAATATATAGTAGCATGTGCAAAGAGAGTGTACAGGGTAGGGGGTCTATCTAAGAGGGGGGGGGGGGGGGGCTGTCATGGGTGGTCTATCTAGGTAAGTTGTGTGTAGGGTGGGGTTGGTTGGTCCAGTGAAGGAAGGTTTGTAGGGAGGGGGGATGCAGGGTTTATCAGGGGATGATGAGCATTAACAATTTTTGAGTTTTGTTTCCATTTTTTCTATATTTTATGTAAAATGGTAGGCCCCTACATTTTTATTGTTTCATATTACATTTTCGTGTTTTTTATGGAATGGACGTTTTTCGAAACGCTTTATGGATCATTGTGGACAAGGAGAGAGGTCTCGAGGGGGTGGAGGGGGTGCTTTGGAGAGGTACGGGTGTCCAAGAAGGGTGTATATAGGATTGGGGGTTTTTCCATGGGGAGGGGTGTGCAAAGGGTCTGTCTAGGGAGGGGGAGGGATATCTAAGAGGGGGAAGTTCTGCAGGGAGGGGTTCTATCCAGGAGGGGGTTTTCAAGGAGGGGGGTTATCCAGGAGGGAGGGGGAGTCCAGGAGGGAGGGATGTGGTCTCTCCTTCGGTGAGGGGTGGCTGTCCAGGGGATGTCCAAGATTGGGGGAGTCCAGGTTGTAGCTGTCCAGGAGGGGGGGGGGGGTTGACGAGGGGCTATCCAGGATTGGAAGGATAGGTTTGAAAACTCTTGTATTTTTAAATATATAGATAATGATATGTTTGAAAACTATAGTATTTAGACTACCTAGAATATGATGATGATTCGAGTAAAATATAGGTAGGGTGACTCTAGAAATTATATCCAATTTATCAAGGGAATGGTTTTTTTTTGAAATCTATATCCATTTTACTATCAAGAATCCGATTATGTTGCCTTCTATACAAATATAGAATATTCATTTGGACCTATACTTGGGGATAGGTCCCCCTATCATTTTACCTTTAGAATTATTATTCCTTGTAGATTTCCTGAGGGGGTTTTTATTCTTATCATTATAATTTGGTGAGTAACAATCCTATTTAGGCATTGAAATGTAATTAAACACTAACTTATCATTAATACCAGAGTTTTACTCTATTTGATTCATTGTTTCATCACCCCTAACTTTATTATTGAAGTCATCTCCTTCAATGAGCTTCTTGAGCTCTTCGGTTTTGAAATCCTTATTTTTATCTATGTTTTTTTATGAATGTTTTTGTCATTATGTTCCTGGTCAGAAGATGTTAGCATCAAAATATCTTCATGATAGATTTTAATAGATTTGTAAGACCAAGAAATAATTTCCCTATGTGCCTCATTCCCCTTGTTATATGGAACAATTGATGGTGTCATGTCTACAGGGACTTCATCATATTTCTTACACACATTTAGTCTGCACATCTAAGCTGATGAAGAGGTGTTATTTAAATATAGGGTTTTCATTATTTCTTGAAAAATTCTCTTTTTAACTCCATCATATTCACTGTTGTTTGCGGGAATATAGATCAAATCATGCATGAAGATCTAGTTTTGCATAGATATGATAGTGTTGAACTGTGTGGATTTCTCCTTCATGCTTTCCTTTTACAATCCAAAAGAATCATTTCCCATAACTCAAAAGTTTCCAGATAAAACATTGTTTATTTTCTTTTCAGATGAAGTCATCAATTATTTGTGAATTCAATAAATTATATATATTCTTTGTTCATTTCTTTGTTGTTTTTGGTTGTCCATAATCTTGGTTATGTCTTAAAATGTAAGAGCCTCTTTATTTCAATTCATCTAGGCAAGGCCGTTGTGTTCAGCAGTGGTTCGAATGTTGTCCATAACAGTGAATTATTCCACTATGATAAGAACTCTACTGGTGTTTGCATCATATGATAGTTCTCATTGATCATGCTTGACCAAATTTAAGACATTTCTAAAATAAATTAGCAATTTCATAATCCACTATTGTATTATCATCCTCTTCAACTAAGTGAGCCTAGGATTTATTAGTATTCCCTGAGGAATTATGGTTTCCTTGATTTCTAACCCATACACCATTACTCTTTTTTGGGGTTTAGGATTCTCTATAAGAGCATTAAAATTTCACTTCCTTTTAAAATTAGTCCACTCTATTTCATTGTGTGGGGAAAAATTTAACCACACTACAGTTTGAAATAGAGTGTCTAATTATATTACACAAGTAACAAAAGGGAGTGGGGGGGGGGGGGACTTTCAGGGTATGTCCAAAGGGGTGTCTAGGGGGGAGGGGTTTTCCAGGAGAGGGGGTGTCCATGAGTGGGGGTTTTACAGGTGGGAGGTGGTGTCAAGGACGGGGGTGTCAAGGAGGGGGGTGTACCAGAGGGAGGGCGTGTACATGAAATGAGGGGTGGTGTCTTGGAGGGGGTGTAGGTGGAGGGGTGTCCAGGAGGGAGGGGGTGTGGGGGTATGTAGGGTGGGTGAATGGGGGTTTGAAGGTGGTACTAGGGGGTCTGTAGGGGGTGTGATTGGGGTTAATTCATCGTGTGCAGGGGGAGGGAATGAGGGTATGTCCATGGAAGGGGTGGGGTCTGTCCAGGGTGCAAGGGGGTCTGTCTAAGGATGGGGTCGAGTCTATCTAGGGGGTCTATCTAAGGTGCAATGGGGTCTATCCAGGGGGGGTCTGTCCAGGGTGAAATGGTGTCTATCTAGTGTGCAAGGGGGTCTTTCTAGGAAGGGGGTCTATCCAGGGGGTAGGGAACTGGGTGGAACAATTAGGCCCCTAGTCCTACTATGTTTTTCTATTTAAATTTAATCTATATCCACCAATTATAACTATGTCTATAGGGATGGTTTTTGTTTTTCCTGGAAATTAATGATGTGGCCATGTTTTGAACTATGGATATGGGCCTATAACCAAAATTAAATTCTTGGAAAATCCCTATATCCATAGTTCAAACCATGGATATTTGGATTTAGCAACAGTTTGAGCTGTGGATATAGGGAGGGTTGTTTTGCACTCAATTCCCATGATCACCAGGAAGGGAGGTGCATGGTTTTTCTTGAAAAAATTGAAAAAATAAAAGAGGGTTCACATTGAAGTGGTGAAGATGCTGAAACTGAGATTTGGTGAGTCGACCTAGTGTTTTACCTTGAATGGAAGCAGTGGGTTTGTTTAGATCTAGCTGATGACCGCTATAGTTCCCCAGACATTTACCTTGGAGTATGTTAGTAAGAGCGTTGCTCATGAAAGGCCATGTGCTCCCGAGGAGTGATGGATCTCAGAGTGGATGAAGGGTCCTGACCCCACATCTCGGATCTTGGGGTGGATGAAGGGTCCCAACCCCTTGTCCAAGGACAATCCAATGGAAAGATCCCTGCTCATTGAGTTCACTTATGAACTCAAGATGAGCAATGCACAGACCTTTAAAGTGGAATATTCTAGTGACATGAGCCTAATAGACATGGTCCATCTCAATATTTTATCAAACCATGGGAATCCTAACCACACTTGTATCTACCAGCTCCGAGTGCATGGACATGAATCGAGCTCCCATTATGAACTCAATGCACAACCTTGACATCGCTACACCACTCAGAGTCTTGACTTTTGGTTCTTAATTTTCTATTACTCATTTAGGGATATGTGACTAGTTTTATATAGGTCTCCCTCCAGGTTGGCTCCATTATTTCTCCTTGTGTTTTTGAGACATTTAATCAAGCACTCAAAGTCAATATAAATTCACTTCATTTATCTAATTAAATTTAATTTCAAAAAAATAACAAAATTCAAATAATGTGTCTCCTTATGTTATGATGTGGATTCTCTGTATTGGCACGAGTTTTTTTAGAATTCTTATGATAATAAATACGTTTTATGATTACAACGTGAAAAAATAATGTGTATCATAATTAAAGGAATTAGATAATGATTTTTTCCTTATGATAAATTAAATATTAATAATTTAATGATTCCAATTTTTGAAACAAATAAAATTTATAAAAAATAAAACATATATCTTATGATTATTGTAACAGTCCGACCTATATAGGTGACATGATAATTGGTTCATTCCATCTAATATCCTCATATTCACCTCTTAAAATGTCAATGTTTTCTATTTTTGATGAGGGTATAAACCCAACATTATAGATAATATTCCCTCAGTGAATAAAAAAATTTCAAGGTATTCATCCTTTATATAATATTATCATATGTTTTTATTAAAACAATCACGACATCCATGAAATAAATAATTAATAAAATATGTGTTACTTGGGTATAAAACAAATATTAATTAAAATTTTAAATGTTATATCATTTTTAAATAACTATCAATAGTTTCAACAAATGGAATCAATGATGGAATATTGTGATTTATGGAGTTCTATTGAAATATCTAGTTCTCATTGAAAGAATTATGTTGTTATTATTGTGATGTTTCGTTTGAAGAAAAAATTTCCAACTCCCAACATGGATTTTAATAACTTATAACATTAGAAATAGATGAAATAATATTAATGACATTGTCACATCCCGTGATGAATTTTCTAACAGATTATATTAAAACCTATGTTGACTCTGAAGATTACCTCATATATATATACTAAATACTCCTTCCTTGATGATGTTCATAGAGTGGAAATAAATAGGATTATCCCATGTATGAGCAATGCTTGATCTATAAAAATCATGTAAGGGTATTGTCCCATGGTGTGGAGTTACCATTGGCAAAACATTTTTTCAAATAAATATTATATGATAGGGTACTTGGGTATGCTAGTAGTTATCCATGTGTATGCTCCATGGATATATCCTCGTATGATTAAACAATGTAAAATATTTGTATCTATAGGTGTATTACATTTTTTATTTTCATTTATTTTTTGGTTCAGATGAATTTGATAAAATTATAATTTGTAATATGTTCTTTCTAACATGGGAAATGGATTTGATGATCGAAGAGGGTTAATGTTGATATAACTTTAAATATGTCATTACCATTATTTATACCCCTCTCAGTGTCATGAGACTCATACCATATCATGGTTATTTAAACTTATGGTGCTAGATCCTAAAGGTTATGATTTTAGGATCAATATGTTTTATTTATTTTGAATCCTTTTTCAGAAAAAGGATTGAACATTCCAAGAAAAACATCATTTCAAATGGGTAATCAAGTTTCAAAAATTACTCTAATTAATTTGTTTCAAATTACCAAGATGTAGAAATGGGAATGACTAAGGAAAATCCATTGATTAATATGTATGATGCTTAAGAGAAAGTCCTGGGACATATTGTTAATACTAAATATTTTAATTTATGTTGATAAAACAAAATTTAAACTAAAATCTAATGGTTTTAAAAAATTAAATTAAAAAACTAAAAGGATTAATATTCAGGGATTTGTTCATAAGAGATAATTATCTCTCTAATTCATAATTTGAGTTGAATTAATTGATTGTAATACTGTTCTAAGGCTACATATTTATTATAAAAAATCCCCCAAAGTCTACATAACCCAATCTTAATTTCATGTTCAAAGAAGAATATCTACCTAATTTCAATAATTTTAATATTTAAAACTAAATAAAATTCAATTCAATTTTGGATGGATTAATTTTATCAACCATTATGGAGTCTTTCCCTTCACAAGAATTTTTTTTCACATACATTCTAATGAATAAAATAGGGATTACAGATTTAATGTGATTCCTAAAAAAATTTCTATACATGAAAGAAATTTATAGATAATATAAACACTCATCCTTTTACTCTAGATCTATCAACTCTAAATTGATGATGTGATAATGGTTGAGGTAATCTCAATCATGTTTTATTTTAATATATTAATAAGTGAGTGAAAATTTTAATTTAATTTTATAAGAATTAAAATATATTGAAAAATAAAATTACTTACATTTATTAATTATTGGAACAATAAATGTGAACATCTAGGAAGAAAAGGAGTATAATAGGGTCCAAGAATCAAATAAAATTAAATGTAAAGGCTAATAATTTCAAATATTTGGATGGAATGTCCTATTTATAATCTTTATCTTCATCATGAAATAATTTTTTTCATTGTGGAATGAGGTTATATACCATAAATATAAACCCTTATATATTCGTCGTAGGTTACATCCTTGTGGTTCAAGGGACGATGTTGTTGTTCCATAGGTACATCTTTCTCCTTCAAAATCAAAATCTCTCAAGGGTCATGCAATAACATTATAAGTACTTCAAATGTAATATTATGATCCCTTATATTTCTCAGAATCATTATATCATGAAGTGGAAAATATTATTGTTTAATTATAAAGATATTTTATATCAATATTACATCATAAAGTCGTAGAATTATGGTCATATGTTATAAAATGATCTTCTACATCTCCTTAAAGAGTTAATGATATTTAAATTCAATATGATGTGGATACATCTATAATATCACTAGATGATTTCTCAATTTGATCATGGGAGACTCATCCAACATTAAAACATTACATTATAGGTATCCTCTTTCATAATAATGAGTTCTCTTACCATATTATATGGTTCTACCATAGTGTAGAATGATACCACAACTAATTATCCTCTACATTTCATATAATGTTGTCCCATCATCCCAGACATCATCCTTGAGTGTTAAACTATTTCATGTCCTAGAGATCGTTTTTCTACATCAGTGTCTGGATACAACCTTGGTTTGAATCCATTCATAGGAGGATTTTATGGATTTTTTGTTTTTCTTTTACTTTTTACCTAAAATTTATTTTAGAATAGCATAGAATTTTAACATCATAAGTCCTTCTTGGGTAATCATATGTATCTTATTTTGTGTCATGTTGTAGAGTGAAATATCTTCCAAATCACATTCATCCACACTGTGAAACCATTTTGTCGAATTATTTCCTTCTTGGTTTACAATTTATACTTTGGTACAACTAACTACATAATAAAGATTTTTTTTTTGGAGTAATATCTATGCAGTTACTCTAAAAACATCAAGGGAGGATCCAAAATCTTCCTTAAGATCTATCCTTGAATAAATCATTAAAAATAGAAAAAACATTGTAACATTATGTCCCATAATCAATGAAAATTATGATAAAAACATATGCATCAATAATAGTTATCAAATTCCCCCACAATTTACCATTTTATTATCCTAAATAAAAACATATTTACTAACATTCCAAATAAGATCAATCCTTTAACTGTAGAAAAGCAGAAGAGAACATGTCAATAAAACAAAACATGAGCTGAAAATTTTCAAATTATAATATACTCATCCTCTCTATGTAATCATACATCCTTATTAAGATTATAATAATATTCTTATTCTCATTCATAATTATTTTTCAGCCATTCCATAAACTTACATATTCATACAGAGATATACATATTTAGAAAGTTTGACATTCAACCCTCATGATTAATGTAGAACTAGAGTTATTCTCATTATAAATTTCATGTATTCTATTTATAGGCCTGTATAATATCTCAAATCACATTATAGAAATCTATCCAGAGAAATAAAGAAGAAGTCAAAAAAAGGTTCTAATGTCTTTGTGGATAGAGGTGTGTAGTTCAGGATGCAATCATTAAAAATCAAGTTTTTAAAAATGGGGATAAATTATTTCAGTAAAAATAATGGTTATTTATTTAATCCCAATGAAATGGGGACCTACTTATCTGCTTCAAATTAATAATCTCCCATCAATATCTACACATCTTAATGATTCCCATCATGAAAATTCATCAATAATGACACAATTTTTCATCATATTTTCATTACATTTCCTTTGGTAAGAGGGATGATGCACCAGGATCAAGTATCACACCAATCAAACACACTTTTTTTTATCTCCACATGGAACTAACTATAATAGTTATAATAATATCATAGATCATGTATTATTGATCAATAAAATGTACACAATATAATCTATTAATTAAATTTTTTTTCCAAAATAATATATGAATCAAGTAATAAAAATATAAAATATCTTGGAATGAACTTCCAAATCACTAATTACAATTCTACCACCTTATGTCACATGGTATTCTCACAAGGTAGTTCCATGCAAAACCAATCGACCTTTTTAAACTCAAAAGAAACAAATTAAATTATATGTACTAAATAATGTCTTGTAAGAAGTATAAATTAGCATATAATATGGATTACATATTTATAAATTTCATGGATATTACATGAATAAAATTTGGTTAGATATAGGTTAGGAATAAATGTAAAAAGGGTCAAAAAAATATCTTCCATTATATTTGTGTGGTTTGAAAAAGAAACTCATTTTTTAAAAAAGATCATTGACAAAGTTTAAATAGTAATGTTTTTAAGGACTTAAGCAATGAAATAGGTTATTACAAATAATATAACAAAATAGTTTACAACACCTATAAAGAATGGAATTTCAAATTATTAAAAAATCACACATAATTTGAACATTATGTAGTATCTGAATAAACAAAACAATTAAAAAAATTAGATTAGATGACAAAATAATTATGTAATTATATTGGATATCATAATAATAATTAACAAGTTATTTATTTTCAATTATTCGCAATTAATTTTTTGTCTTTTATTTACATGTGTGTTCATAATTTTCATAAGTCAAGAGACGTCTCCAAATAAAAGTCTTTTAGTCCATTGATTTCAAGAAAAAATTTACATGCTTCCAAGTATCCCTCCACCACACATAATTTCAAATACTGTATCCACTAATTAAATTCATGGACAGATATATGAAAATGAATATTATTATAAATACATCATATTAAATTATAAACATTTATGAAATAATTAAGGACCTCTATGATTTATGTATGATTTTATTCCGTGATTTCTAGATGGAATGTACTATATGAAATTTCTATGTATTGATGGATTGTGGTGGATTTTATTTCCAAAAATGAAAACATTGAAAAAGGAACAAGATATTGTGAAAATGTTATATTTATTTTGTTTAAGAAAAAAATGATGGGAAAAATATTATTTTATTTTTTTCATTCAACGTGTTATATAATGGATAGATAATAAACACAATAGGAAAATAAATGATTTAAATTCTAAAAAATATGAGGAAGTAAAAAAAATAGATGGCATTATAAAAATTTGGAAGGGGGAGGAAATCCTATGACTCCTTGGTTCCACCCCCATCACCCCATTGGTATCCACCTAAACTAATATTTTAGTCAATTAAAACATGAAATGCATAAGGACTACACATACCAGCATTGAATCACCAAATACTTCACCAAAATAAGCTCCTTGAAAACTAATGTTTTATAAGGGATGGTATAGCAGTCTAAATCTAGGTTGTGTTAGAAACTACCTCTAGCACAACCTATAAATGAGGAATGACAATCAATGATGGTGTTGAAAACTACTGAGAAGAATGATCAATCCGGTTTATTTATTAATTAGATGGTTGAGAGTTTGATAATGGTAGTTATATATTAATTTGGGTATATGGTTTCCCATTAGTTAGGGTAGTCATAGATCCATGACCCTAGGAATGTTCAGAATTTACAAGAGGATCAACTAGAATATAGATATTTTTATTGGTAGTTTTAATTTGTGTATCACTAAGAAGGGATATTATAGTGACTATGTTAGTAGTCGGAGTCAGTGGATGTTCATTCTATTGAGTTGGTATCTTCAAAATCCATCGGGAGTTCATTTTGTGATCAACTAGGTCAATAAATGGAACCTCCATTGTAGGTTAATTTATCTGACCCTTTCCATTATTTTTGGAATCCAACTCAAACTATCATCATTCATCAGTATCCATAAGATAACTAGTATCATATATGTCAAAATGTGAAGAGGTATGGTTTGGGGGTGGTATTAATGCTCAATTTGGGGTGGTCTAATAGAAAATAAATATGTTGATGGTTGAGTGGGATAAAAATACTAAGTTTGGATGAACCTAACATATTCCCACTAGGGTGGATATAATAGAAAAAATGGGTGTTTTTATGTCATGTGGTAGAATGGGAGGTGGATCAAATTCTACCTTCATCTTATCATATAAATGATGCTTTATCCCAATCATACACTGAATTAAATAGGAAAATACTAATTCAAATACCCATGAGGAAAGGGTGTAGGTTGTTTCTAATCATGTGAAACATCTATTCATCCATTCGGTGTTGGGTTTGATTGGGAAGTGAAAGAAGAATGTTAGTGTCCCTCAATGGAATCATAATCCACCATTAAATAAGTATAATTTTCTTCTCATTCATTCCCTTTACCTCTATCATTAATGGGACCATTTTACTAATAATGGGAGGTCAGACAGTATAATCTACCTGGATTAGGATAGGTGCAATGATTAGTCAAAAACTCCCATGTGCTTTTCATGTTATCTAGTGAAATTCCCAACCATAATAATACCCTTGGTCTTTTTCAAAATTCATTCTTAATATAATGAAATTTATTTTGACATGTTGATTCTTAACTACCATATATAAATTCTATAATGAATAAGAACATATAATCTTATCACAAAGCCTTATGATGATCCCTTAGAAAACCATTAATGAGAGATTCCCCTATGTACAATCCTTAAGAGATAACTTCTCAACTAATTTCTCTTAGTTTTTTATGTTTGTTCCTTCTCAATGGGTAAATGGTTCTTTTCATATACTACTTATGGATTGTGTTCTTACAACACCCCAGTATAAAATCAATATAATTCACACTCTCTATGAAGTCAAAATTTGTGACACATTATCATGCTCCAAACTCTATAAACCAAAGGATCCAATTATGTTGAACAAAATTTAACTTAATATACTCTATTTTCATATCCAATTCTAATTGTAACTCTCATATCCACTCAATAGAAGCCACCTCCATTACATGATAAATATATTATAAATTCATATCTTTGAATGAATATATAACATGATCAGCTATAACAACATACTCTATAATATAAATGTAAAAATTCATTTTTTATGAATTAATGTCATTTAATGTCTTCCCAGAATAATCCAGTGTTTGGGATCAGTGAACTATATAAAATAGTTATGTTAATATTAGGATAAATCACCATACAGATACAAGTGATGGGTTGTTTGGTTGGTTTGTATTTGGTTAGGTTACAGAGATGTGAATGGGTTAGGTGAAATGATTAGTAAGTGATCATGTAATTGTGTGGTCAGATTATCCATTTTTTTATTTTGTGGGTCTCATATGTCAATTTTTTTGTGTGTTAATGGGTATTTATAATTGTATTTTTTGTTAACATTCTTAGTTTGATCTATTGTAGGAGGGATATGGATATGGAATGGTAATGGCTTGAGATGGAATCATATGGGGGTTTTAAATGTGTTGTTTTCATGATTTGGAAATGTTTTTATGGTTATATGGGTATAGTGAATTTTCATAGTGTGGGTTGGGAAACAGTGTAGGAAGTAGGTTGAAATATGTATGAGGTGGTGTGGAAGTCATGCTAGAGAGGATCTAGAAGTTTATCATTACTGCTTGAAGGAGACCATAACCATATCAATGAGCTAAGAAAATAAATTCAGGGAGAACTAAGTGATGGGAAGAGGGATACTAATAGAACAATTTAGGTTTTGGTGTTTAGAATTAAATGCATTTTAATACATTTTGGAATAACCCAAGTCATGACTGCATGGCATCATTAGTTCTAAAAGCATTGTATATTTCCAACTCAGTCCTCTAGAGTTGAAAATCCATGGGGGAAGCCACCATATAACAACCATGTCATTTTATCCCTATGTGATTCATTTAAGGTAAAAATCATGACATTAATACTAACGTATAAAAATTATTGTTTCTTTTTTTCCCACTATAAGAATTATAGAATGACAAATTACTTCCCATAACAACCTGATTTGTCACTCTATATTATGATATTTTGGGTTTTAGACACAATATACACACACCCTATTTGGTTAAGGCTCTTTTCTATACACGAACTTAACATTATTATTGTGTAATCAACAATTCTGTTTCATAGTTATAGAATTCTAACTTTAGCAGTTTGTGTTTTATGAAATGATATATCAAGATGCTCCTTAAAAACGATTCCTTCTATTCGTTGGTTATTACTCCTCTAAAATTTTTTCTTCTCTCAATTAGATCTTTATTAGGGGAGTAGGGGAGAGTTCCCAAAATTCTATAAAATAATTTACCTGAATAATTTCTAAAAAATATAAAGTAGAATTATAATCCTAAAAAAGAAAACATACATAGGTTTTTCCACACCTGGATTTTTAATAAAAGTCAATATCTAGATGTAACATTTTATTTTCGGGAAATTTTGAGACATAGAATAAATTAATTTTGGGAATTATACTTGTATAGATTCATCCTTTTTTATTGAACATGAATGATGGTTTAATACCAATTTAGATCTAAATGGATCCATGTGAAAAGAATTTATACCATGATGGGACATAACCAATGTGACTGCAGTTTTATTGGAAAAAATCTCAAACAAGATTTAAACAAATGTATTGTATCTCCTGGTATGAATATTCAATGGTTGATTCATAAATCAATCCACTTATTGATTTTCTATTTATAGTTATTTTAATTCTAATATTCATCTCTTTCATTCTCTTATAATTTATCCACATATAGTAGTATCTTTCTATCATGTTGTGAGTCTATAAGCACTTTCTTCATTTCCCAATATTATCGCTACTCAAGATCCACCCGTTAATTCCCTAGATATTTCTAGAAAATTCACAATTTCCGCAAACTACGGGGTAAGGTCCACAACATAAAAAAGGTTATCATGAGGGGAGAATTTTCCAATGGGGATGGGTGAGTCAACATGACGGTCCAATGATGGGAAAATACTAATAATGTGATCAGCTACCACATTTTCCACTCTTATCTTATATCTAATCTCAAGGTAAACCTCTTGGAGTAGGAGCATCCATCGAATGAGGTGGGGATTAGATTTAGGTTACATTAGGAGAAAATGAAGGGATCCTGATGGGAAAATACAATGACTTTTGGCCCGATAAGATATGAACATAATTTTTCTATAGAAAACATAATAGAAATAAGTTATTTTTTAGTGGTTGTGTAGTTTTCTTTGGTAGGGTCAAGGGTACGTGAGGCATAAAAAATTACACAAGGAGCCTTCTCAACCCATTGTGATAAAACTTCCCTAACTACAATGTTAGAGGTATCACACATATGTTCAATGGGGAGATACCACCTTGGTGTTTGGATGAAGAGAAGTAATGTGAGACACCACATTAGTGAATTGAAAGAATCCTCACAATTTTTGTCAAACAAAAACTCATATTCCTTTTGTAATAACATGGACAAGGGATGTACAATATTACTGAAGACATTAATGAATCAGTGGTAAAAACCAGCATGGCCCATAAATAATCACACCTCACAAACACATTTTGGATATAAATGCATTGAAATTAATTCAATTTATTATTTATCCAATTGAATTACCACTTTTCAAATAACAATCACAAGAAATATCACTCATTCAATAGTGAAAAGGAATTTATCTTAATTTAATAGAAGACATTTTTCTATGCAATGTCGGAGGACAAAACCAAGGTGTGAAAATTATTCATCAAAGGAAGATCCATAAACTGCAAAATTATCCATAAAAACATCCATGCAATTTTCAAGGTACTCTGAAAATATACTCAACATACAATGCTAAAATGTACCAGGAGCATTAAAAAGACAAAAAGGCATACTTCTGTATGAAAATGATCCAAATGGATAGGTAAATGTTGTATTCTCTTGATCATCATGGGCTATATGGATTTGAAAATAACCCAAATAGCCATCATGGAAAGAATTATGGTAATTAATAGCCAATCGTTCTAACATTTGGTCAATGAAAGGTAGAGGAAAGAGGACCTTCTGCATGGCTTGATTCAGTCAACGGTAGTCAATATAGACTCGCCAACTTTTTTGCACACATGTTAGAACCATATAATTTCTTCATTTGACACATCTTTTATTACTATTTTTAGGAATAATTTTCACTAGGCTAACCCATTTATTATTTAATATAGGATAAATGATCCTTGCAGCAAGTAATTTACTGAATTACAATTTTACAACATTAAGGATGTTGGGATTCAACTGGAATTGATATTGTATTATGGTCTTAGTCTCATCATCCAAATGTATATGGTTCCTAGAAATAGATGGTCTAATGCCTATAATATCATCCAATGTACATATTATCAGTTTTTACACTCTCTCAAAAGGTTGAGCAGTTTTGATTTGTACTGTAGAGAGAGGTTATTGGAAATAATGATAGGAAATTGGGCAATAACCCCAAGATACACATATTTAAAATTAGAAGAATGTGGTTTATGATCCAACACCCATGGTTTTTGGGTCGAGGGATGGTGTTTAGGGGGAGTGAGGTCCATGAAATTATCTATCTGCTCATGTTTATTCTCTAAGGATAGATAATCTATTGAAATGAGATTTTCAGAATTATCAATGGTCATGGGTACCTCAGAATGAAAACACTCATCAAATAAAGCAAAAAATTTACACATTTTAGAACCCTCAAAAAACTTAGAACATGAATCAAAACTCAAATCATACAAGGGTGAAGAAGAGGAAAATGAAACAGATTATGGGTTGTAGAGAGAATTGTGTGTGTGTGCTTAATTTGAGATCGTTTCCATCTAATATACAAGAATAATGGAGTTCCCTTCAACGATGTGTTTCGTAGACTCAAGGACGTTAAAACATACCTTTTCTCGACCAAACTCCATGGACAACGTGCCATGGTGAACGTTTATGGTCATCTTTACTATTTTGAGGAATGGAATACCTAGTATGAGAGGGGAATATCCTTGAGTTAGGGTATCCTCCATATAAAGAATGTATAAGTCAATGGGGAAGACTAGATTCTTCACTTTTACAAGGATTTCCTTGACCACTCCTGATGGGTGTGCTGTGATCCGGTTGGAAAATTTCATTATGATTCTGTTCGGATGAATCTCTCAAACCAACCGAGAAGTGTACAAAGACTAAGTAATTTAATTAATTAAAGAACCTAAATCTAACATAGAATATGAAAATAATGTCTCCCCTATGGTGACAGTTTTCATGAATGTTACCAGATCCGTGAACTTGGATGGAATTTCTAGTTGAATCAAGGATGAGACATTTCTTCCCAAGTTGACTCTCTCATTCCCCTTCTGTCTCCTCCTATGGGTACAAATCTCTTTAAGAAATTTGGCATATCTAGGGATTTGTTTAACTGCATCCAATAAATGAATATTAACTTGTACCTTTTTAAAATAATCCATTATTTTTATCAATGTCATTGTCACAATTCTTCTTAGATTTAGGGGGTATTTGGGGGAATGGACGAGGAATGGACTGTTCATGGGAATCCATAACTATAATTGGTTTTCACTTCTGGTTTAGTTTTTCTTCACTAGAATCTTTTATGGGTAAAGAAATAGTTTTTTCAAGAGAGGGATATTCCTTTTGTATAGAATCAATAGAAATAGAAACATCATCACCAATACGAAGCTTAATTGAACAAACATTACCTTTATTCTTTAGATTAAAAATAGGTTGGGATAGTATTTTTCTAAAACCTTTCATCTTTATCTCACCGATAGTGTTTTCCAAGTGTCCCACTTGAGTTTGTAGGTCTTGAATAGTAGATTGTGTGGTATATTGGAACTGGATGTTTTGGGATGCCATTTGTTTCACCATTTCCTCAAGGCATGGTTCACATTTGGGAGGAGGAGGAGGATTATTCCAAGAAGTTGAGGGATAGGAAAATTTCATGCCTTGGACTTATTGACACCAATTTTTCTTGGGGTATCTTAGGTTTCCTCCTGGTTAGTATTGTTGGTGGGATTTCCACCTGGGGTTTGGTTTTGGCCTAATGGGATCCTTATTGAAGGGTGGTTCTTTATGAAAAGGACACCTAGGAATACTTCTACACAAGACTCATATGAATCCGGAAGTTGTGGGAACTGGTAAAAAATGAGTGTTATCTGAATAAATACCACACTCTAATATAATAGAAGTAGTGTGTGAGTTACCATGTGCTTGAGATAATATCATTATAAGGGTATGAATCTCATCAATATTATTATCTACCTTTTGTTCTATGGATAAAGTACATACCTCATGAACTCCTCGGGTTGTTGCAACAGCTTATGTACCAAATTGATATACATATTGAGCCATGTTGGATATAAAGTCACGAGTGGTTGAAGGTTATTTATCAACCAAGGAAACACCAGCTATATCATCAATCATTCCACGATCTGTGGTGATAATTACCTCATAGAATTATTGTATTAACAATTGTTCAATAATTTTTTGGTGGGGGAAACTTGAGAAAAGTCTTTTGATTCTCTCCAAATATTCATGTAAGGTCTCTCCTTATGATTTCCTAATTCCACAGATTTCATTTCTAAAAGATGCAGTTGGGGTGGCTGGGAAGAACAACTCGAAAAAGAGTCATTTATGGTCATTTAATCCCCCAATTATGATATAATAATATTATATATAGACTTTGGATACACCATCAAGGGAGAAAGGGAAGGCCCTAAACATAATTTGGTCCTCATACACATTTTGGGGTTTCATGGTGTAGTATACTATATGAAACTCTTTGAGATGTTAGTGAGGGTCCACACCAAGAAGACCATATAATTTGGGAAGTTGGTGGATGAGGCCTGATATCAGCTCAATGTTGGCTGCTTCCTCAAGATATTGTATATATGCAGGTTGGTACTCCACATCAGGGGTGGTTAGTTCTTTTAAAGTTTGATTATTTTCATCCATGTTTTCTTGGGTTGGATTGGGTTTAATTTAAGAGTGGTTTAGGACCAATTTAGGTTACTAAAGAGTTAAATTAGTTTAACTTTATTGAAATTCTCTAGATTACATAATTTGTGAGTGAAGTGTCTTTTTAATTTCAGGGTCAAATTCAAGCAGTTTTTCCTTTTCTGATCGGATCACGCAAATAAGTTGTGATGTTTGTTTTTTTGTTTTTAATATTATTGAATATGGATAAAATATAATTGTAAGGGTTAAATGAGAATATAATTTTATTCTACTGAATTATAGAGAGATATATAAAGAATAATATTAATAGAGAGAGAGAGAAATAACACAAAAAAACAAACAAAAATAGAAACAAAAAAACAGATCAAAAATAATCAAATGGGGGTGGGGTGAGATATTGAATGGATTTATAAATAATAAAAAAATTAAATAAATAAAAATAAATTAAATTGAATAAAAGGATATTTTCTCACTGAAAATGGTTACAAAATTTGATCGTGTTGTCGAGCGCGTCAAATTTGTTGTTTAATGTTTACGAGAATTTATGCAATATAGCAGCAACCCTAGGTCATCTCTTGAAAGAGCCTTAGAACATTAATTTAAAAAAATCGGTTTTATTATGAAAATATAAGGATAATAATATTTTGGAAAACATGGAGCTTTATTATTAAATATGACAATAGAAAATAAAAGCTATTAAACAAAGTAGAAATGAACAAGATTAATTAAATGTGATCAAACCAGGGAAGTCTTTTGATGCTCATCCTTCATCTATTCTAGATAAAGGTTATAGATCTTTTAATACCTGGTTTTTAACAACTAGTACCATATTTTTACTAATTTAATACTAGGATACCTCGTATGGTTCAGTCGAAATCACACAATGATTCACCAAACGCAACCGATTATTGGGTGATTGTGATCAACTTCAGAACGAAAACTCAGTAAAGAAACACACGAAGAACTCAATGTACTATTCAGTATTGTATGTTATTTAATTGTGATACCATGAAATAATTGTACATGACATTTACACTGCTTATGTGAGTTCAATTGACCAGTATGAACCACACAAACACCGCAATTGAATGAGGGAAGAAAAAGGGATGAATGGTGTGTGAAACATCACATGAAATGGTACCCCTAAACATGATCATTTGAATTTATGTATAAATTTATTGTATATAAATCAATTAAATTAAAATATAGGATGAATAAAAACAATATAAAACCCTAAATTAAAAATATCATTCAAAATAATACAAACATGAAGCTCGGGATTAAATCACGTTCCTCCTCGGGTGATCACAAGGGGTTTAGAAATCCATATGGTGGAGGAAGAAAAAGATATTGAAGTAGAACATTACATATCCTCTAATTCTACTAGGGATGTTGAGAAGACTAATTTATGACTCAAAAATGGAAGAACCTTTCATGATGGTTAAACTCCAAAATAGGGTGCCCAAGGTGCCAATTTATAGGAAAAGTGGGAGGTAATTTTGGGCACCCTAATTTCGATAATCTGCATGGTCTCCAATTTTGGCTAGTCAGACAGTCTTAAATCACTTTGAACAAAACTATAGGGTTTTTCCCAACTCCTATTGTACATCCATGTCAACTTTGGAGGTTGGATCTGGTATATAATAAGAGATAGTGGTAAAATACAGAGGAAAGGTTTTGAACCTGTGTAGATTCATTTTGTTGGACAGATCAGTCTGTATGGGCCTCTTAATAGACTAATTTGGATTCTATTCCATCAGATGAAATGTATTTCATTAAATTTTGGATTATCCTAGAATGTTTCATCCCATTTTGATGCACGCTTTAGAAAAAGTATCCATTTTAGTCCACTGGTCTTTTTGGACCCCATGTAGATTGGCCCATTTTTCATGGATTTCACCATGGGTTCTCCCATTCACCTCCATCTACAACATAATTATCAAAACAAGTAACATTTTTCTTTTTAACAGTTTTAAACAAAAAATAATTTAATAAAACATGGGGTGAAATTTTTTATTATACTTGAAATTCTCAATACAAAATCAGTTTAATACATTTGTATAAGGGTGAAATAAAACAATGAATCGTTGTATGATCAATGAGTCTTGAATCCTCTACCTATTCCTACATATAAATAGAATAACATCACCATGTTTTTTGTCACTGGATTGACCAAAACCCCAAGAAAGGATGATTCAATATGGGTATTTGTGGACCGACAAAAAAATATAAACATTTCCATGCTATAAGGGAGGATTTTCCACTATAGAGGCTAGCAAGACTCAATATAAATGATGTTTTAAGAGTTCATGGAGAACCTCTTTCAATAGTTTCTAATCATGATACACAATTTACATCAAAATTCTGGAGAATTCCTTAAACATATATGGATACTTATCTTCATTTGATTACTGCTTACCACCCACAAAATGTTGGGAAATCAGAAAGGATGATCCAAACATTAGTGGACATGTTGAGATCCTGTTCACATGACTTTCAAGTTATGTGGGATAAATATTTACCTTTAGTGGTGTTTTCCTTCAATAAAATATTCCATTCACGTATTTAAATGGCACCATATGATGCATTGTATGGAAACAGATGTCATACGCCAACTTGTTGGGATGAAGTTGGAGAAATGAATCTTGTGGGCCAAAAGATTGTGAAGGAAACAACAAAGAAGGTAAAGACAATTCAAGTAAATATCAAAGTAGCTGAAAGTAGAAAAAAATCTATGCTTATAGTCGAAGGAAGGATTTGGAGGTTCAAATGGGAGATCTTGTTTTCTTAAATGTATCTCTATGGAAAGGTGTTATAATATTTGGAAGGAAAGGGAAAATGAGCCATATGTACATAGGCCATTTTGAAATTCTAGAATGAATTGGAGCTATTGAATATCCTTTGGTTATGACACCAAGCATGTATAATATACAAAATTTGTTCTGTGTCTCATTGTTGAGAAAGCACATTCCAGAACCAATGCATGTCCTCACTTCTAAAGGTATATAATTTGAACTTGACCTATCTTACTATGATGATCCTATCTTGATTCTAGTCACTAAAGATCAAGTGTTGAGGAATTGGATGACTCGACTTGTAAAGATGCATTGAAAAAATCATAATATCAAAGAGGATATATGGGATCCTGAGGAGCTTATGATGAAGAACTACCCAAATCAATTTGTGAGGTAACATTCTTGTAATTTTGAGGATTAATTTTTTGTAATGAGGGGATAATGTAACACCCCATGTTTTTGAAAAAAAAATTAATATTAAATTCATGAATCACTATGTCTCTAAAAAATATCACTTTGTTATAACCTATCTAGTTAACATATTTTTTCCACCTCTGTGATTTAAATTTTGAAAAACTAATAAACATGGTTTCCTTTAGTAAGATATTTGGAATATGATAAGACAAACATAATTTTTTTGAATAGTAACATACCCTTATGTATAGTAATATGACCATTACGAATAGTAAATAATATTAATATTTTATTGTCTTAATGATATAAGACAATGATATCTAGATTAAATTTTTATGGTGATATACAATGAAGTATATATTTAAAATTGTTATTTTTTGAATAATGTGTGACTTTATTTAACAAACAAAATTACTAATATTATGAAAATTATATTAAAAAAGGGATTTCATTTTTTAATTACACACATCTAAAAATGGTAAGTGTTAATTTTTTCGATTTTTATAAAATACACAAAATTTGGATGTATGGTAAAATTCGGTAATTTACCATGTATATATATATATATATTTAGTTAAATTAACTATTCCTAGAATCATGGAAAATATAAGAACACATGGTTAAAACTCATATGAACATACTACTATTATTGTTCAAACGAATAAATACTATTTGTTGTCTTTGGAAAATTATAAAATAATGAATAAAATAATGGGAAGCCCCTCCTGTCCTCCACTCTAACACCCCCCTGCGACACTCTACTCTTCACTCGTATAAGAATTGATGATCCTAAAAATTCTACCCAAAATACACTTCCCTATTCACTCCCCACGTCTAAGTGATCTTGGTCTTTCCAAAAGACCAAAACCCCTTCCCTTAAAGAGATTGTCAAGGAGTTGGATTCAAGATGTGAATTCACATTCAATTTCCTTCAATTTCATTTCAAGTTCCTTTCTATTGTTATCATATCCTCACATACAATAACAAAATGACAATGATAAATACATTATCATCTATATAAATTAATTATATCATGATATTGGACGAACCATAATCAATATCCTTACTCTCTATCTTTTTTTTAAAACAAATCATTTTCCCTAAGGTTCCAATTTATAACCCTCTTGGATGACGAAGTTTCTTTATTAGATTTTCCCTTAAATAATAAGAATGAAACAATTTATATGTCTGAAATAGGCTATAATATATGTATTATAACATATTTAATATTCAGGAATCAGTATATGTACATAATATTAAATCATATGACCCAAAAAGTTCTTAATAATCAAAATTCTGCTAAAATAATCTAAGTGATTGTCCTTAATATTTTATATAATGAATCATCCTCATTACATTTAACCAAATTATATAAAAGACCATTAAAACCTATTTATGTTAATAAATAATGTTTAAATTAAATTTTGGATATTTACATCCACTCCTCATGAACTATGTTACTTAAAAACAATTGAACCGATTATGAAAATCTAGAAAATGAACACTTGAGAATAATGAAATTCAATAATATAACTTATCAATAATGAAATAAAGGAACCAAAAAAATTATTATAAACTAATTAAATTTATAATAGGTTATAAATTAATTTATTAATGAGTCTAATTTCATATTCCAAGATCATAAGGCCAAGAGAGAAACATTCAGACTTAAGGTAAGAGTTTTGCACCCAAACCTGCATTTTCAGTCAGGTTACTTTTATTGCCTACTTACCTCAATGAAATTTTTCTGTATTATTATTTACACATCATAAATTTTTTGTTAGTTTTATATATATTTTTACTAAATGGATCCATTCTTTATTTTATTGGTAGATACAAATCTTAAAAGGAATGTTAAATATTCTTTCCAAAATGCAGTCCTGATTCAAGGGAATTTCTCAAATATTAACTTATTTTCGAGGGCCCTATATAATCTATTTTTGGAAACCATTATCTTTATAAAATATCTCATTTTATTATGAAAATACTATCTTACTTCATTTCTGATTTTATACAATTATTATTCCAAATGAACTCTTCTTTTAAAAGTAATAGAGTATTTATCTCAAGAATTACTTGATTACTTTATAAGAGTATTTTAATCTGTTTCAACACTCATGTTGATTCTTATGTATTATAGGGATTAATATTTTATGATTTTATATACCATATTTAATATAATGTTTTATGAATATTTTTATTGTCGATATGCTATCATAAAACCATTCATCAATTTACTTTTAATGGTTAGTGTTTATGCTTAATGTTCGAGGAATGTTTTTTTACGTTTCATATGCTAGTTTCAATTTGAATGTATATGTTTTTTATGATTATACATGTTCATATTAGTAATGAATTGGACTTATTCATTGTTAATTTGGTCCTTCTATATCCCCTCAGTGCATCAGTAGGTCTTCGGAGAGAAACTACAGTTTTGGACCAAGGCCTTGAAAAAATGGTTATTTATATTCTTGGCACGAGGTCTTTACTGTTTGATTATGATGTCCCACATTATGCATCCCCTCTTTATGAAAATATTATTGATGGTTCATGTGGTAATTCTAAGTGTATAATACCAATGATCATTCTTTATTATTGAATTATTTATTCATCTCTTATTCCTACTATAATGTGTTCACGTTTATTGTTAAAGGCATGTGTTCATAGTTTTTCACTAAGACTAATGTTTATGTTCATGATATCTTCTGTAGTATTACATAAAATTTCTATGAATTTGAGATCACCCCTTTATTATGTTTCATTTTATCATGACATAAAGAAGTTTATTATGGATGACCTTCATGGATAAACATATAATTGTGGATGTTCCGAATAAAACATATATGTTGTTTTTCATTTCATGTTGCAATGATGAACTTATATAAGTATATTGTTTCTAAATATACTAAACTAATCGGTCCTTCGGGATGAATATTCTTGTTCTATATTCTAATGTAATAAAATAAGGCACCGGCTTTGGGAAACAAGGGTCATGTCCTTACAAATCTTGAATTTCCTTTTTATGAATGTGTGTGTGTTTTTCTTATGCACCAGGAATTCCATATTTTATAAAATTCAATGGTACTTTTTTTAAAACATATTTCTAATTTACTTGTTTTAATTTATATAATATTTTTTAATGTGAATTTAAAATTTATTTAATCGGTTAAAAGAGGCGTACTCCAATAATTGTTTTTGAAAGTGATTGTTTCATTTAATAAAAATGATGTAGAAGTTTTAAAAAAATGATTAGAAATAATATTCATATTTTATGTTCTCACCTGGCAAAAAATTATATTATATATTTATTTTTGAACTAGAATGAAACAGTTTTCCTCTTTAAATAATATGAATTGGGAATGGGGGTGATACCTACTGAGACTTTAAATTTGTACATATTATCATTTCATGTTACTGTTCAAATATTGATTGCTCATGGATCCTGCTTATTTTGAGGTTTAATGGTGACTCATAGAGTCACATAGAGGTATATGGGTTATTTTATTTTATTCAATTTCCATTATTGAATCATCTAAACTTGTTTTCATTCCATTCCATTATTTGTTGTGTGTATGAATGTGGTGTAATGTATGTTGAATAATTGTGGGTGTTTTTTGAAAGGTAAATAAATGTGAGAGTGAGTTTTTATTCATGGATTATTATCTCTTTATACATGCTTATTTTTTGGCATGGTAATCCAATGTATGTATTCATCATGGCAGAATGTTTGATAAAATTCCCACTATAATTTTAATTTAAGATATTGGAAAAATCTTCCCAATATGTTTTTTATGATTCATTTTTTCTTTTCACCAACCCATGGGGCTTTGGAAGCCCTATATGACATTTAATAAGATTTTTGGGGTGTTCAGTGGATGGAAAAATCATGTTGGTTCATGAGAATATACATCATAACCTTCTTATGTTTATGAATATTCCTTAGTATAAGTGAATGATAATTTTACTCATTTTTATAAAATTTCTATGTGAAACGTCATGTAATTTTATAAAATAGTATTTATATATTAGGATATGTTTGAGATTGAATAAATACGTTAATGATTTAAATAGGGGTTATTTATAGACCCTTGAAACTTCAAAATATATGATTATTTTGTATTTTTACTATATCAGTCATTCTTAATAAGCCATTATTTTTCATATATATGTGTATTTTTTTATATTTCATGGGATGTTGTTTGATTTGTGGTTTATTGAATGTGTGTGTTTTTTTGAAAACAATTTATATGAGAGTATATATTTGAATGAGTCATGTAATAATCATGTGTTCCACTATATAACTATTTAGGGTTACTTGATTTTTTAATTCCAATACATCATGTAAATTGGGATTGAATGGGTTGGAATCCTTGTGTTTCACAATTATGATTGGTAACATTATTTGATATTTTTTTCTTGATATTGTGAAATGTTTTTGTACAAAATTTAAGAATATACATTTCCTTGTTACTAATTTTGATTTATTTTTTTATAGAAAAATAAATTTCAATTTCTTTCTAAAATTAAAATATTAGTAATGAATATTTGTCTTTTAATATGATACATGTTGTGGATTATTTTGTTTTTATGGAAAACAAATTTAAAGGTGGGGTCGTTGTAATTATATAATAATTCATTGATAATGAAAAATTTATTGTTAAGGTATGCATGCATTAATTTTTAACTTATTATATTTAATAATGTATTTATTTATTAAATATTTCTTATACTACAACAAAAATAGGTATTCACAACACCACCCATTAACAGTGCTAAAAAAAGTGCTGACAAAGGCTACTATTAACAGTGCTTAATAAAACACTCTTAATAGTACCCCTTTATCAGCATTTTTTAGTGGGGAATGATTTAATTTCTAGGTATTACAATCATATTGATATTATGGCTTTGAAATATTATCGTTTTCCTAATATTATGTTATTTATAATCAAATATATAACAATATATACATTTTTTATATATATTTACACATGAAAACATTATTTTATAAATAAATAATTATTCATATTTACAAATAAAATGTATTTATCATTATATAAGTATTATCATATTTTTGTGTTATATTTAAAAATATAGATGTTCCAGAATCATCCCAATGGAAATGGTGAGCTCATGGAATCTGCAGATATATCCAATAGTGATAAAATCAGTTATTTAACCACTAATTATTCTTTAGTGGTTCATCATTATTAGATTCAAAATTCTCAATAGTGATAATGAAGTTACCATCACTGAAGCTCCTTTTTAATGACATAGGATAAGTAGTATTCTCCACACTAAGAAAATTTTAAGTGTTACATCATCCTCTTTTCCTCTAGTTATCAAAAATAATTTTTTTTTCTAAAGGCTATAATTAATTTCATAATTCTGAAAATAAACATATAAACATTCTAGAATGAATTGATGTTCATCATTTTCTTCCATTTACTACTTTTATAAATAGTGATAAAATAAAACATAGTAAATACATAGAATTTTTATTAAATTTCATTTCCAAATTTATAAGACAACATAATTACTTTTCATTATAAGATACAAGTCAAATATTAACCACTTATTTTATATATAATATTATAAATGGTTTGATGTAATCCCCATAACAATATAATGATAATGATATCCCACAATTTTATTCAAGTATCCCACACATGATATAAGGATCCTTCTAATTATCATCAAGATGTGGGGTGACATTGGTTAAGGATGAATCTATTCATGAATAACCATTAGATATTCACCAAAAAACAAATGGTGTTCCCCCTATATAGACTAATATTTCATTTATTTTTATTAATTATAATAATTTTCTCCTTTAATGAATTTTATACGTGATTGAACATATAAAATAATAGCATCATTAAATAAATATGATTTAATATTTTAACCAACTCCAAAATTGATTACTCTCATTATTATTTTGTTTTATTTAGACCATCAGACTCTTACTATTTCTCTATATTCTAAACATTCTTTTTATTTTCTTCAATTTTATATTCACGAATCATCATACAGAAGAATATTTCAATGTTTTCACTAATTATATGTTTTCTCATTTTTATGTTTTATGTTTATCAGATTATTTTATTGGTAACATAATTATATTATATGAATCACTATATAATCATTCAATGTTTTCATTAATTAAATGTGTTCTAATTTTTATGCATTATATTTATCTTCATTCATCACTCTTTCTATTTATTTAGGTGCATAAGATAAAGAATATTTAAATGATCATGATTATTTTTGTTGTGGTGGTGGTCTGAGAGGAGGTGATTATGATGTTTGTGTTTCTATAGGAGATAACAAGGGTCATGATGGTTCTGGTGATACTGATATTGAGTTATATTTCAGATGTATATTTTATTCTTGGATTATACATATAACTTTATCAAATATTTCTTTTTATTAGGATGATATTAATATTGAAATTTTATATTGTTTATAATGGATATTATTTTAATTCTTATGATAAATATTCTATTATGTTTTAGTTTATTTTTATTTGGAAGGTGGTGTTTTTTTCTCAGAGCTAGAGGGTGCATGTACTGCAATAAGGTTCAACTATTATTGAAGCATTTGGTAATTATGTATAGGTGGGTAGGAATCAGTTTACATTGTTATTAACTGTGGATTTAGGTTCTATTTTCTATGGTTTTGAAAGTGTTATTAGGGACCAATATCCATTGTTTAACCATGGGTGTAGTTAAAAATTACCATTGTTCAGATCATGGATTTATCCTATAATTTACATGGGATTAAACATGGTACTGTAATCTAATTTCCAAGGGTAACCCATGGTCATACATGTACTAATAATATATATGAAACCATTTTTATAGATTTAATAATTCCATGGATTAAAAGCTGTATGTTGAAAACCCCGACTGCCATAGCTGTAGCAGCCACAATTATGAAAAATGTGGATATGAACTATTTATATGGATTTTTCTCCTACTCGCACAGTTCCAAACCATAAATATAGGTGATTTGTATTTTTATTATGGAAAATGGATCACGAGATCATTTGGATGATAATCCTCTCTTAATTATTGGAATATGTAACTCACTACCCTAAAAGAATAGACTGTATGTATGATGTCTCATTTTCTTGTGCAAGAAAAAACAATTTTTTTTAAAAAATATGAGTATAAAAAATTCTATGAAACCCAGTAATGAATAATTTTTATAGGTAAGTATATCCTAGATTAATAGTTCTACAAACTGAGCACAAAATTGTGAAGGGAAAACTGAAAAATAGTAAGTGTGTATAGTAGAAAAATCTTGACTGATTTCATCAATAAGTTAAAATGAATTTGTAGGCTACTTTTTGTGTTTCTGGAGGTTTGTTCACATGATCATAGATTTTATTCACAACATTTAAACATATTAAATTTATAGGAGACAAATTTATGTTTGATTAAATATTAATGAAAGAAAAAACTTACTATGAAAAAGAAATTGGTTTCAAAAAATATTAATAAATTATCATTGAAGGGTAAATTATAAATTCATGAAAACTTTTGTGATAGTGGAAACATATATGGACACACATACGATGAATTTATGAATATTCCGACCTTCTACTTCAATCGTGATTATAATATAAACATGCCACAATATTAGATGAAAAATAAGAATGAGATGAATGAAAAGTCTTCCTTGGGAAAGCATACAACTACACAGAATCCAAAGAATGATTAGGATGATCTTCAATAATCTTGATGTAATGAATAAAAAAATTAATTTTAAACTATTAAGAATTATTATAACTTGGATTTCACAAATAATATAATAACAAGTTTCCATTGTGTTTTTGAGTTCCTTTCCCGATTTCTTAGGAAGAGCGAATGTGGAAAAATACTCTGAAAACATGTGTTAGTATGTGAAGATAATCATTCATCTTATAAGTAACCATAAAATAACATATTTAATGATGTCCATGATGTTATTGAGGTACTTATGGTGACCTCCTTCGAGGGTTTTTCGAAAGTGTGAGTGTGAACAAAACACATTGAAAAAATATGTATTGATTTATGAGGATGGTAATTTTTATAATAAGTTGGCTCTAAAAGATAATAAGTTATGGTCAGCTAGTTAATAATATATCAAGGAATATGGTCCTGATTGTTAAAACCTATATTCTTCTACCCATATTAACATAATTTTGAAGGATATCTCAGAAGATATTTTATGTTTTTGTAATTTGAATTTGATTTGTTTATCTTAAAAAGAAGTTCCTACATTAATTTTTAATATTTCATATGTATTTAAGTTTATTTATTAATTCTATGTCATTTGGAAGTTTATATAGACACATTTAATAAGTATAAATATATCTTGATAAATTAATAAAGGAATAATGATTTATCATTGGTGGTGTGGGGCAGCGTGGGTGTTGGGGGTGTGCAGGGGGAGGGTCAGGGGGGTAGGGGTGTGTTTGGGGAGGGTCAGGGGGTGTGCAGGGGGGAGTGGCAGCGGGTAGGGGTGTTGGGGTTATGCATTATAAATTGTGATGGTGGGGTGGGGGTGTCTAGGGGGTATGGTGAGTGGTTGTGAAAGTGGTGTGTGTAGTGAGGAGGGTGCATGGGGTGAAATGGACAGAGGGAGAGTGTAGGTGGGGTGTAAGGGGGATGGGGTAGGTGGGTGTGTCGAGGGTAGGGTAGCGGTGGGGTTGTGCAAGGGGGTGTGCAGTGAGGAAGTGTAAGGGGGTTCAAGGGGAATGGGGTGCAAAGGGAAGGGTAGGGGAACACGAGGTAGGGGGAGGGAATGGGCATGGGTGTTGGGTGTTGGGGTGTGTATGGGGTAGGGTGAGGGGGTGCGTAGGGGGCAGGGAAAGGGGACAAGTGGGGTGTGTAGTGAGGAGGGGCAGGTGTAAGGGGCATATGGAGGGTGCAAGTGGGGTACAAGGGGGTGGGGTATGTGGGTGTCCAAGGGGAAGGGTGTGGTGGGGTGGGGGTGTGCAAGTGGGTTTATAGTGAGGTGGGGGGTAGGGGGTGAAACGGACTGGGGGAGGGTGCAAGAGGTAGGGGAGGGTTCATGTGGGGTACAAGGGGTAGGGGTGGGACAGGATTGGGTGAATGGGGGAGGGGTAGGGGGTGTTCAGGGGAGGGGGAAGAGGTGTATGGGGGGTGTGCAGTGAGGAGGGGGAGTCTAGAATGCAAGTGTGGCAGGGGGTGTACTGGAGCAGGGGGTGGGGGTGATGGTGGATCGTGGGGGGCAATGGGTGGGGGGAGGGGGCTGGTACATGGGACTGTGTGAAGTGGGTATAGGGTTGTATTTCTTCTTTGAGGTGGTTTAACCATGGGTTATTTCATTTCTAGTGCTTATAGAAGATTCCACTTCAATACATATTTATTTATGATATACCAAGGATTTCTAAACATGTATTCCATTATTATATAGCTATTATTTATAAATAGGATTTATTCAATATCCACATGAATTATTATATTGATGATATTTCTGATTTAGATCTGTTCAAGATCCCCTTAAAACAATGTTTTGTGTATATATTTTTCCAAATATTAATTTTGTGATTCTTTTATCACATCTTCTTATATACTTATGTTTATGTCTAGTGCTTTCATATTTATACATTTGATATCTTCTCAATGTATTCTTTTTTACTTCTTCCAGTATTATGGGATTCATTCATGATTTGGATTTTAAACATACATAACTGAATTAAAAAATCATTTATCACACCTTTGACTTCATTGATTACAATTGAAACTGATGGTATTCGTGTTTTCAAAATGAAAATGGCTATACTTCTCATAACATCATCCCGAATATAAAAATCATTGAAAGAGGTCTGATTCTCATCTCATTATTCTTTTTTAGTATTAAAGGTATAAATAATTTTCAATATTTTTCTAGACTTGCGGCAATCAATGTGGGTTGCCACATTAGAATTAAGTTTCTACAACAAAATGAAATAGGATAGATTTCATAAAACATCATAATTAGTATAAAAATTATTGAAAAATGTATGATTCTACTATAATATTATTTTGTACAGAAGGTATTAATTATTCATGAAACATTTACTTTCCTATCATTATTTGATATTTATATTATTCAACAAATTTTATTTTGGTTCTCTACAACTCTCTTCTCTCCTTCTAAAATATTTAGTAGCATGTGCAGCGAAAGTGTACAGTGTGGGGGGGTCTATCATAGAAGGTGGGATATTAGGGGGTCTATAGAGGTTGGGGGTGTGTAGGGTGGGGTTGGTCTGTCTAGTGAGGGATAGTTTGTAGGGAGGGGGTGTATGGGTGTATCAGGGGATGATGAGCACTAACAATTTTTGAGTTTTGTTTCCATTTTATCTATATTTTATGTAAAATTGTAGGCCCCTTAATTTTTTTTATTTCATATTATATGTTCATGTTTTTTATGGAATGAAAGTTTTTTCAAAATCTTTATTGATCAATATGGACCAGGATAGAGGTCTCAAGGGGGTGGTGGGGGTACTTTAGAGAGGGAGGGGTGTCCAAGAAGGGTGTATCTAGGATGGATGGTATGTCCAAGGGGCGGGTGTGAAAAAGGGTCTGTCTAGGGAGGGCTATCCAAGAGGGGGGCAGTTCTGGAGGGAGGAGTGCTATCTAGGATGGGGGTTTTCTAGGAAGGGGGTTATCCAGAAGGGAGGGGAGTCTAGGAGGGAGGGATGTGGTCTGTCCTGGGGTGAGGGGTGGGTGTCCAGGGGGTGTCCAGGATCGGGGGAGTCTAGGGGGGTAGCTGTCCTGGAGGGGGGGGGGGTTGTCGAGGGGTTGTCTAGTATTTGAATAATTGGTTTGAAAACTATTGTATTTTTAAAAATAAAGGTAAAAATATGTTTGAAAACATTAGTATTGAGACAAACTAGAATATGATGATGATCTGAGTAAAATCTAGGTAGGGTGATTCTTGAAATTGTATCCAATTTATCAAGGGATTTGTTATTTGTGAAATCGATATCAATTTTTCTATCTAGAATACTATTATGGTTCATTCTATAAAAAGATATAATATTCAATTGGACCTGCATTTGGGGATAGGTCCCCCTTTCATTTTACCTCTAGAATTATTATTCCTTGTTGATTTCCTGAGTGGTTTGTTAGAATTATCCTTTTAATTTGGTGAGTCTCTATCCTATTTATGCATGAAAATGTAAGTAAAAATTATATAATCATTCATACCAATTTTTTAATCAATTTGATTCATTGTTTCATCACCACTAACCTGATGATTGAAGACATATCCTTCAATGAGCATCATGTGCTCTTCGATTCTGAAATATGTATTTTTTTCTCTGTTATTTTTTAGAAAGTTGTTGTCATTTTGTTCTTGTTCTGGAGATGTTGGCATCAAAATATCTATATAAGAGATTTTAATAGATGGTTAATACCTAGAAATAATTTCACTATGTGACTCATTCCCATTGGTATATCGAAAAAGTGATGGTGTCGTGTATATATGGACTTCATCATATTTCTTACATGCATTCAGTCTGCACATATGTGCTCCGGTAGATGTGTCATTTCAATCTATGTTTTTCATTATTTATTGAAAAATACCTGATAAAACACTATTTTGTTGATTATTTTAATCATAATAAATGATATAATTTTCACACATTTTTCTAAATATATTCATTTATGAAATATTTGGGAATAGATCATTCATTTGAAAAATTGATGAAAATTCCAGTTTTACCCTTTTCAAATATACTGTAGTATTTTATAGATAAATATTTAAATATTTAATATTTGAAAATTATATTTTGTAACAGTGTTCATAACTTAATTTTATACAACTTTTATTAAGGAAACTAGAGCTAAAGAGTGCATTTTCATGGAGTAAATGGGCCATTAAATCAATTATGGGTTGGACTTAGCAGAATGGACATGGGTTCTGTACTTGGGACATATATTTTTCAGCCAGGTTTGGATTGAGCCACAATTTTGAGGAAATTTCTGAGATATTATATGGAAGAAATCATCCTTCTATAAGGCCGGCCAATTAATGCATTTTGGAGGTCAACTATATGGTGCAACTTGGAATAAAATAGTTGGCCGAGTTTTTCATTTCACACGTAAAATGTTATGTAACACTAGCCCTAAAAAACTCTATTTAAAAGTGTTTTCACTATTTGAGAGGGCATGTTGAGGATTTGGGAAGGTGTGCCCAAAGGTGTATCTCTTGGGTTCCCCTCACAACTCTTGGAAGAAGTAAAGATTTTTGAAAACCTCTCTTCCAAAAAGGCTCTCCTCTCTCACCTCCTCTTTGTATTTCTTTTCATTCATGTTTGTATCTTGAATTTTTCTTCAAATAATCTTATGTGATATAACTTTTTCTTATTCTATTAATATTAATAATTGTGTTGTATTAAATAGTGGTGACAATATTGGGTTATACCCTTTCAATCTTTTGCTCATGAAAAACCTCTCCACAATGACCACACCGCCCATGGAAGAGTAGTTTTTATTGATCGATCTATCTTCTACCATCTTAATTTAATTATTTTGAATAATTGAGATACTTTAAATAAATTAATATTATACATGAATTGTGTTTTTAAATTGTAAGAAACTAATCTATAAATTGAACTATTATCACAAAAACAAGCGTGGTCGAGATTTTGTGTGAATTGTGAGAGCGTGATCTTAATCGGTAATACAAGACCTCACGAGATAAATTAGTAGATTTAAAATATAATATCTAAACATAAATAATCCTCATTTAGATAATTAATATGTTCTCTAATTAACCACTGATCGTAATCTAACCTTATAACAACAAACAAAGCATGGTGCTACGATTGCGTGTTCCGAAGATAGCCTAGGGTTTAAGTAATTCCATCATCATGGTTATGTTTACTCTTGTATGGCTTAGGGGTTAAAAATTAGGGGATCATAATTAACTGGATATTGATTTAAATGATAATGATTAATATGTAAATTAAGAGGTGGAGTTAGAATTATTACGCCTTTTAAAATATTTTTTCAAAAACATCTTCTTGTTGTGTCTTTTTAATCAAACTTCATTTCAAAATTAAAAAAATGCATTCTTCTTTCAGAAAACTTCTTCTATATTTATAAACTATATAAACCCATCCTTTTAAGTAGTTTTTCAATTTTATTCTCTTTTATTTTTAGAATACATCTGAAAAGTTGTTTTAATTCACTTCCTTATTTGAGAGATGACCTTGATCAGCCACTCTGTTGCACCTAAGTACCCCAAAATCACACTAATCATTTGAGGGTGCCCATGACAGCGCTCATTCAAATTGGCACTTTTTCCAGGGAGGCAAGTAATTTATTCAACCATTTATAGGTATTTCTTTTATTTTTCATTTTATTATTTTATTCACCCCTCTCTTTCATCTTTCCCCTTTCTCAAGTTTTCATTTTTCGTCTTCTTCTTTTCTTTTTGGACCATCAACTCAAAATTATCATTTTTCATATGGTCCAATTTTCCAATTTACAGTTTTTTGATTTATCACACGAAATAATTTGGAGGATATATTAGATCTTGACCCTGAGATTGAATGTATCCTTCAAGCTCAAATCAGACAGTCTCAGACTATGGGAAGATTCAATATTCAACCAGTTGGTGAATTCCCCTTTTCTGGAAAAATTAAAATAGGAAGAAATTCAAATTCAAACATAAAAGAAGAACCAATGGCTGGAAATAAATAAAATTATCTAAATAGAACCATTCGAGAATTGGTTGCACCTGATATTAATTATCAACCAAATTGTATTGCATACCCACATCTCGAATCAGACTTTGAACTAAAATCTGGGTTAATTCACTTACTTCCAAAGTTTCATAGCCTCTCTGGTGAGGATCCCAATAAACATTTGAAATAATTTAATGTAGTTTTCTCATCCCTAAAACCTAGAAATGTCTCTGAAGATCAAATCAAATTAAGAGAATTCCCATTTTCACTTGATGGAGCAGCAAAGGATTGGATGTAGTAATTACAACCCGAAGATGAAACATGTTGGAATGATTTGAAATGTCTTTTCTTGCAAAAGTTTATTCCAGCATCGAGGACCACTTCTATTTGTAAGGAGATCTCTGGGATAAAGCATGCATAAGGTGAGTCAATGTATGAGTACTGTGAGCGATTAAAGAAGTTCTGTGCAAGTTGTCCACATATACAAACAAGTGAGCAACTCCTCATTAAGTACTTTTATATAGGACTCACACCTATTGAGAGGAGCATGGTGGATGCTGCAACTGGAGGAGAATTGGTAGATAAGACCCCAGTAGCTGCATGTGTGTTAATCGAATAAATGGCCCAAAACTCCCAACAATTTGGTGATCGAGGTATACCACAAGTCAGGGGAGTATATCAGGTATGTCCATCTTCTCATGAAAGTCATTTGATTGATACCAAGTTGGAAGAATATACAACTATGGTGAGACATATTTCTTTAGCACAAAAGACATCCCAACCCCCTCCTTCAAGGCCTTGTGGTATTTTCACTGGGACAAACCACCCAACTAACTGTTTCCCCCAACTACAAGAAACAGAAGATTGTGCAGTAGTATTCCATGGGAGACCATATCTGTAACAACAACAACCACATCCCCAAAAGAATTATGACTCCTTTGCACCATTATTCAACCAATGGTGGAAGGATCAATCATACATGAGTTATGGCTCAAGGAAACAAAAAAGACCCTCTTTTCAACAAAATTTCAAGCAGCCTCCACCTTACCAATAGAGTTTCCAACAACACCAAATGATATTTGAAGCTCAATCGTCAACAAGGAATCTACAAGGGAATATCCAACACAAGGTAGACTCTAACAATGATGATCTTTTGAAACAAATTGTTCTTAATAAACAGAATGAGTTGAAGAGTCATGGTTCATAGTTGAGGGAGTTGAAGACTCAAATGAGCGAGATTTCCACTACCCTCCATGAACTGGTAAGTATGAATTATGGAAATATTCCTTCCCAACCTACTCCCAATCCAATGGAGAATGTCTGTAAAGACCTGTAAAATTCAAGGAATTTTTTTTCATAATTTTATTTGGAATTTTACTAGAACGTAGTTTCTGAAGGCACCTGATTCTGAGGCCCGGTGTGCTCGGAATCATTTTCTGAAGTTTGGCTCGGGTACGTTCAGTGAATGAATGAGCGGGTTTTTCTAGCTTTTGAACCGGTGCTCAGAATCAAATTCTGAGGGCACCGATGAAATCGCAGCGCCGATGTTTTCTTAGAAACGCCTTTTCCGGAGTTACGTTTGCACTGGTGTGGTTTTTAGTTTTTGGGGTTAAGTTAAGAAAATAAAATAAAGTGATGCAACAACTTTATTTTATTTCACTTAATGCCACATAAAATCCACTTAAGACAAGTTGAAGAAGATAGGGTGGAACCCAAAATATCCTACCCTCTTGGTAGGATATCTGTGAGGTGGGGCCCGCACGAGCCCCACCGTTTATTTCCCCCTAAGTAACGCACCCACGAAAACTCCTCTTTAATAAAAGTCAACTGGTGCGTTTTCTTAAATTCTTAACGCCCCAATTAATTGGACAGTTATGATGTTACCATTAATTCACTGAATTATTGGTTCATTTCGTAACTTGTTTTCAAACTGTTGGCATTATAATAAAATTAGACCATCACACGTTTTCCTTGGGTGCGGATTGTTGAGAGGATTTGGAGAAACTCTATCTTCATCCTCCTTCACTAATAAAGCGAAGAACATGAAGAATGCATCATCGCCGACGAAGAACGTCGGCCTTCGACGAAAGGCGATGAAGAACGCCGATGATTCTCCTTCCGTGAGGCTTCTTCTGCGACGATTCTTCCCCCGCAACAATCTCCGATCATCAATTGCTTGAGGTAGGAGATTTTGGATCTTTTAAATTACATTGTGGATTTTATCCTCAACATGTATTTAATTCATGAAATTAAATCTGTGTGTTTTCTTTAACCCTTGGAGATCATCGACGCGACGCCGTGTACCGTGACGACGCGACACCCCTTCCGCGACGCGACGATCCTCTTCTTCCGCGACGGTCAATCCCGCGAATAACGCACGTTCAATGACTTAGATGAGGTAGAGGTTTTATTTGAGAATAATATTTATTCCCATGGTTGTTTCCTTCTAAAACAAAGAGCCCAGATAAACTCATCATCAAGTTGATCCAGATTTTTTTTATATGCGGGACGAGAATTTTTATTTACGGGAGTTTTTTTTTGGGAACTAGGCTCAATTTTAATTTATTAAAATTATGCCTTGATATGTTTTAATGTTTTGATTATTATTCCCAATTGTTATCACCTAACACGGAGGGTGCAGGCCAAACAAACACGGCCCGAAAACTCACCGTAGTTTTTCGTTGATGCGTGGATTAACGGCGTTTACGAAATGGTATCGGAATGGCGATTGGAGGACTTAGAAGCAAAGTTTGGATCCTGAGAGAGCCGTAGGCGCAAACCGCAGGCAAAATGGATATGTAATCACGTATTCCAATCACTAATAATCTTCCTTAAGTATTTCACCTTGTGTAATAGAAGTTAATTAGATAGGTGTGTTGTTGAAGATATTATACAATGGAAAAATATTTTCACTATATCATGTAACAAAATTTATTTTGGAAATATCTTCAAACATTTATTTATTTATTTCAAAATAAAACATGTTTTCAGTTTTAAATTTTGTCTTTGAATGTTTATATTTATTTAAAGGAACTAATTATATTTCATTCATTTATTTATTTTCAAGGTTCTACAATAGATGGTGGTTTTTTTAGAACTGTTGATGTGCAATAAAAAGGTTATTTTTTGTGTGAAAATAAATTCTTCTCAATTGAATCAAGTGGGTTCTTCATTTTAGATTATATATTAAATTGTTTTAGAGGTTTACAAATATTCATTTTGTATCTATATAAATAATTTTTAATTATATATTTATAATAGAATGGTGTAATTTGGTTAAATATTTAAAACTGTTTCCAGATTTGAGATTTTCAAACGGAATTTTTTTTATTCCATCGATATTGTATAATGGTATTTCATTTTTCTATTTATATTTGAATGGGGGTCATTTTGAGTTTAAAAAACTTTTCTTCCACAACGATTCATGATATTTATATTATTAATTTTTTTTTAAAAGAACATTAATTAGTCTCTAATATATATATATATATATAATGTTATTTGGTTGTACAAATTATTATTTTTATAATAATATTGAAAATGTATGTATATATATAAACATATTTGAATGTTAAAAATCATGTCCATCCATTTTTTTCTCTTTAAAAAATTAGTTTTCCCGATTAGGCCACATTAAGTGAAAGCGAAGTTATCGACATTTTAATTTTTTTAATTAAAAATAACAATTTTTTTGAATAATAAATATATATATACATAAAAAAATCATTTCATATGAATTTTTTAAAACATGTATACAAATATATATAAATATGTATTATTTTAGAGTGAAATATAATTTCAATCTAACATCAATGGATATGTTTATATATAAATGTATCTATATATGTATCAATTAATGTAAAAATATTTATTTCCTATATGTATGTGAATAAATTAATGTATATATATAATATATATATATATATATATATATGTGAATTATTATTCTTACCTATACATATGTGTGTGGATATGAAATCATGTTTTATTTTAATATATTTGTAAAAAAAATTATATATATATATATATAAATATTTTTGTTTAAAAATATTATGTTCATATATATATATATATGAATTTATATTTAAAAATAAAATTTCATGAAATATTACTTTTATCAAGGAACATGTATAACCATGTAATTTTCCTTTTTAGGAAATGGATATCGAAGCTCATGATTTTTTAAGAAACATCATGGTCCTTATAATATAAAATACAAGTTGTAATGTTTTCAATTCCATATAATCTAACATGGATATTATATCAATGATGTAACGGAATGTTGTGTGAACCAAATGCCTTTTTGGAAATTTATCCAATTATGTGATAGGTGAGCCTTGAATTATATATCACTCCGATTCATTGGGTAATGTTGAAATCTCATGAGATTTCATGTATGGTGTGCGAGACGTGTATCCCTAGAACACTCTTGTATTAAAGATGAACCTAATACATCATGGGACTGTTTCAATCATGTTATGTTTTTTATGGATTTAATTATGACTTCATGTTTGGATCCAAGGTTCTTTTGAAATCTATTTATCAGTCTTTATGAGTTATCATGAAAAATATTTATTATTTCATAAATGAATATAATTTTTTTTTCAGAGGATACATACGTTGAAACCTATTAATAAATAAATATAATTATTTTAAAATCAACTCTTGATTTTATAAATATGGAAATCTCAAGATGTATCACATGTTTTACTTTTTACAATGATGTGTAAAAATACATATATGTTTCTAAATGATTTGAAACCCCTTAATGGTCTTTTTTTCTCACCCTTTGTTTTTCAAAAACCTATTTTCACTGGGAATAAGTACATGTAGAAGCAAGTGACTGGACAAGGATAATTTATGGTGTTTAATAATTATTAATCATAAGAATATATTTCTAGTACTTTCTTTTCTTAGAGTTGTAATTAGAATTATCCAATGTGTCCAGACTATCTAAAACTCTAAACCATTATTGTCTCAGATTGTTAAATAATAAATTAATTAAAAAAATGGAATAGGTCTTGGGTAATCATATTTTGTATTAGAGATTAGGATTAGAAAACATTATAGGTCAAGACACAGAGAAACCCTTTGAACATTTAGACTCATTCTCTAAATTTTATAAGATTTTACATTAATGAAAAACTGGTGTTTCTAGTTTTCTTAATTCTGAACAGGGAAATTCAGAATTTCTATTGGGAAATTAATGGAATTTCAAGGATGAAATTATTTTAATGGGGAATAATGTAACATCATCGATATTCATATGTTCTTTGTTTTATATAATGTAAATAATATTATTGTCATATGTTAAAATTAAATATATCATGTCAAATAATAATACATGAAAATATTTTTATTATTATTCAACATTAATAATAATAATAATTCCTGTATGATAAGTGATAATTTATCATTTTTTTTAATCAATTGTGCTTCTATTTATAATATTTTATAATGTTTTTAATAAATTATTTTAAGATTTGATTTTAAATTATAAAAATGATGTTTTATATTTTGTATGATTGTTTTAACATAAATATTTTTAATTGATTATATTTGTAAAAACATATGGTTTGTATGAAAAAACAAATGTTTATTTTATAGGTAAAATAATTATGAAATTATTATCAGTAATCATGATGAATTGCATGTTAAATTTATAACTAAAATATTTTTTTAATAAAACATTTTTATAACTAAAATGTTTGTCAATAATACAGATTTGTTAACATATAATTTTGTTAAAATAATTTTTTTATTCATGAAATAATATGTGGTTTTAATAAATAAGTAATAATAATTAAAATTTAATAAAAAAAGAATGGTACTTAAATTCAATAATTAATTTTATAAATAAATTATAGCAATACATTTTTTAATGATTATAAATTTATATGATTTTTTATGAAATATGAGTATAAATATATTTATATAAAATTATGAATTAAATTTAGTATGAGAAATATAAAACAATTATTAAAATTATTAAAATATTATGTGATAAAATGTTAAAAATATAATATTAATTAGGTGATAAATTTTTTTTGAAAAAATGTGGTATGATTTGATAAAAACCCATAAAAAACAATACAAAAACAATAAAAATAGAGACATAACATGATAACATGGGTGGGGGAGGCATCGATTGAGAATGGAAATTTTGTTTGGGGAAAAATGGTTCGGTCTTCAAGTACATCTAAAAGTGAGGGATTGATCCAAGCATGATGGAGGTCGAGTAACCAAGGGGGATTTTGACAAAGGGAGGCCAAATAACTGTGAGGAGTATGACAAATCTTCAACCACCGATGAGGGCTCCCAACGATCAATCTTTGTCATAAATAGTTCACCTGCAAGTTAGGGTTTTGTTTACGTGTGAGAAATTGGATGGAGTTTCTATGTACATCATCCTAACCATGTTAGGTTTTTTGTTATTTTCTAGATGTCAAATATTTATATAGATATTTTTTTGTGTATCATTTTGGAATAGTATGACCTGTGTGTACATTATTCCTTAATCATATTCAGCTATTCCTTATTGATATTTTTTTGGATCTCTTTAATGAATATTAAATATTTATGAAACAATTCATATTAATTTCAGATTTTATTTGGTTTTTGTCTATGATTTTTATTTTTAGTTGTAATCCACATTTCTATCACCCTCTAATTTCCTTTTTCCTCCATTTGGATTGTTGGTTTTGAAAAAATTCATATATATATATATATATAATTCTCATTTCTATTTTTTTGTTTTTGATTTTCCACCTTCACTCAGCATATATTGTAATCCACTATAATCTAACTATAAAAATGTTTATTTTATGGATTTAAATTATGTATGAACTGGAAATATAAGAACATATTCCCTTTTTTGAGAATTTTCCCAAAGTATTACACCCGATGTAAGAGATGTGAGATTGATATGGGGAGTTATTTCAAGGTATAATGTAGTAAAATAAGGTTTTCTTATTTTCTATATGTCATGTCAGGGAAATTATATTTACAATATCATTAATCTTTTGTTTTTTGAATTTCAAAATCAAATAAGTTTCGAGTTTAAAATATATTTTTTCATGTTTATATTTATGTAATTGAACTACTTATTTTTCATGCATTTATTTCATTTCATGATTTTTCATATGATAATTATTTTTTTCAAAATTATTGATGGCCAATATATAGAATTTTTATTCTGAAAATAATATATGCTCAAATTATTCAATTGGGTTCTCCATGTCAAATTTTATGCCAAATTTTTATATTGTTTTCTCATATTTATTTTATGTCTATCTAAATAATATTTAATTAAATATTTCTGATAGTAAGGGGAAATTTTGTTCAATGCTTAAAACTATTTCGGAATTTATGATTTTTATGTGATATTTTTTCTTTAGTCTATCAGTATTGTCTAATGGTATTTTAAATGTTATTATAATGTTAATGGGGATCATTTTGAGTTGTTAAAACTATTCTTCCAAAAAAAATCATGCGATTTATTTTCTTGAAATTAATTTTTTTAACCTTATTTTTTCTCCTATTTATATACATGGGATGTTATTCAATTTTGAAAATTGTTTTTTAATAATAATGGTAGAAATGTATGTATATATATATACCTCTTTGAATGTAAAAAATCATATTGTCCCATGGGTTTCTATTCATAACATTATTTTCCCGATTTTTCAACTTTATGTGTAGGTGTAGTTGTCAATTTTTTTGAAATTTATTATTAAGTTAAAATTGTTTTATTTTCGAACTATTATATGTGTATATATATATAATTTCATAAATATATCATTTAATATGAATTTTTTTTAAAACATGTATATATATGTATCTACATACATATTATTTTAGGGTGAAATAGAATTTTAATCTCATATAAATATATATATATATATAGTAATATATGTATCAATTTATTTAATACTTTTTATTTCCTATATGTATGTAAATAAATTCATTTTTATATATATATTTCATTATTCATTCCTATACATATGTGGGTTGATATGAAATCATGTTTATTCAATCATATATATAAAAACATGTTTATATATGTATATATACATATTCTTATGAAAAGATGTTATATAAGTATATATGTATATGAATGTTTATTTACACATGCCATTTCGTGCAATGCTACTCTTATAATGAAACTTGTATGACCATGTAATTTACTTACTCATGAAATGGATATCAAAGCTCATGATATTTAATGAAACATTGTGTTCCTTAAGATATAAAATACAAGGTACTATGTTATTAATTCAAAAGAATCACACTTGGGTATTATGTGAATGATGTCATGGAATATGGAGTGAACCCAATCCCTTATGGTAATTTTCTATATTCATGTGATGGGTGCACCCAAAATTATATAGCACATCAATACAATGGGTAATGTGGAAATCTCATGTGACTTCATGTATGGTGCGAGAGAGGTGTATCCCAAGAACACTATGGGATTAGGGAGTTAACCTAATCCATCATCTGATAATGTACATTATGTTCTGTTGTCTCATGTGTGAACTGTGACTTCATGCTGTGATCCAAGGTGCCTTTGAGAACTATTTATGAATATTTATGAGTTATCAGGGGAAATTTTATTATTTTATAAATGAATGACATGGATTTATCAGATTTTTATATATGTTTAATTCTATTTAGAATGAAATACAATTATTTTAACAAGTACTCATAATGATATAAATTTGATATTCTGAAGTTGTATATCAATTTTTACATTTTCAATTAAAGTTAAAAATCTTGATTGTTTTCCACTTGTTTTCAAACCCCTTACTAGTATTTTTTTACTCTACCTTTTTTAAAACTTCTTTTAATATGGAATAAGGACTCATAGAGCCGAGTGAGTGGTTGAGTAATCTTTATGTTGTTTAACCCAGATAAACATCGGAATAATTTTCTTGTACTTTATGTTTTTTGAGAGTTGTAATTAGAATTCATCAATGTATCTAGACACTCTAAAACTATAAACCTATGTGATCTCGGGTTGTTAAATAATAAATTATTTATAATATATATATATAATGGAATAGGTTTTCGGTTTTCATAAGGTCACTGTAGGATTCAGAGATAGGTGATGTTAGTGCCTAGGTTGGTTGGACCTTTTGTGTTTGTGGATAGATTTGATTGAGGGGCATACCAATTTTCTATTCCTTAGAGGTATAATGTAATGAACAATGTTTTTCATGTTTCCAAACATTGGAATTATAACCTTGAGCCTTCTAATGTGATTGAAGTTGATTATGTTGAGTTTGAGATAGATGCGTCACCTGAGAATCATAGGATACGTGTTATTGATTGTAGTGAGAAAGTGATGCAGTGAAGGATAATGCTAATAATTCATGTAATGTGGAAATATTGATGTGTTCAGGTTGAAATGTGAGAGAGATAAGTAGAGATGTGGGATCATTGGCCCGATATTTTTACCTCATAATCTTATAGATTCATGGTAGTACAGGTTGAGGACGTATGTTATACGGTGGGGATATTTTAAGATCTCAACAATTTTGAAGATGTCTCATGACCGTTTTCAGGTAATCTTTTAGATTTATATTTGTATATCGTTGGAGGGTTTTTTTCTTGTGGACTTTTTTAATTTTGGATGAAAATTGGGTACTACATGGTTAGCTCATAGTTTTCCCAAACAGTGAACCCGCCCCAAGAAAACCATGAAATCCTAAATAGAGGGGAATTGCGTAGTTGGAGCATGGTTTTTCAAACCATGTGTTGACATAGAAGAAATCATGAAACCCTAGGTTGAGGTTCATGGTTATAGAGAATGGTTTATAAATCCATTAATCCCCACCTAAGAATCCATCCGTGTGGATTTTAATTACCCTAAAATTTTAAAAATAAATCCAACCCCAGGTATTAACCACAAATCAACCTGGTATGATCCTAAACCAATTACTCTAAATTATGAAACTCTTAAAAGGATTATAAGGCTCCTTGAACCTCATTATTTGTAATTACATTCCAATTATCATTCTCTTAAGAGTTCAACGTGTCATTATTAGGCCTTAAGAGACATCCCCAAGATGTAAAAGGCTGGAAATAAATGATGATGGTTTTCAGATAAAAGTGGGGGACAACTTACCCTTTTGGAAATAAACTAATAAACCGACCAAAAATATCAAAAAATTCAATATATGATGCATTATCAAATTAATTACAACTCATCAACTTCATGCATTTCACAACCACATCAAAGTAAACAATAACGGAAGAATAACCAAGTATCAAAGTACACATTAGATAAACAACACATGACTCTCAAAATACATCAAGACTCCATTCTCTACAAGCTCCAAGTTCCAAAATCTCCAAACAGTGCAAAAAATAATGTTGTAGTTATAAAAATGTGTGAATCATTACCTTTTCCCATGTCCCAGAAGATGACATCTGCAAAAGCGCCAAAGATCCAAATTAGGGGTGACTATAAAACTTAGTAGATTTTCCCCAATTACATCCCTACTCATGAAACTAAGATTGATGAGTTAGATACAATTATATAAAATAGTTTATATAAAATAATTTCTCAAATACAGTTTATAACTAAATATAAAGATGTTTCAAAAACCATTAATTACCAAAAGCATACAAGTGCAATTGAAACCAAATTTCCCAGAAAGATATTTTTCTAGGAAAATAACTAAACAATCTTTACAACCATTTCACAATATTCCTTTAATAGCATAACCAACCATTCATCATACCCATGAAACCAACCATTAATTCTACGTTATGGTAGTTCCATACTCATTAGTGGTTTCTCGTCGATCTACCAAGGCATCACAAGGTAATTGTTTCCCATGCACCATTAACCCTTTGGCACCGACTACAAGGTCATATTTCAACCAAGCCTCATATATGAAATTACCATGTGCCATTAATCCATTGGACTGAGCACAAAATCATATTTCCTCCCAGCCCCGTATAAGCAACATTGAAACACACCACATATTCCCAAAGATAATGCCAGAACAAACCTTTCAATAAAAACACCTTTTTATTGAACAACATTTTCGTCAAAACCATTTCCAGGCCAAACCATTTCACTTCCAAACCATTTCAATAAAACACTATTTTTATTGAAAACCATTTCTATTTAAAATATCTTTTTCATCACCAAATTAGAAACTCTAGAAAATCCATAATTTAAAATAATCATTTTAAATTCATGTAACTAAACCCCCTTTTACACAACTATTCACAAAGATAACACAATTTCAAAAACACCATAAATCATCACAAATGAAGATTTTTACATTAATTTAACAATAAATAAGAAAATTTGAATCTAATCCACTCAATTATAGAAATAGTAGTTGAGAGAGAAGCCTCCTACCTCATAGGTTTTCACAAAACATTCACAATAGATGAAGACGCTCAAGAAAGCGGGTCGATTCTACAAGAAAGACCATAGTTCTATTATCCTAGAAAGTTCACGAATCAACATTGAATTATTTAGAATCCAAAAAATGTAGATCTTCCCACTATATTTTCATATCTGAGAAAGAATAGAGATCGTCGAAGTAGATCTATTCAAATCTTAGAAATCATGAAAAATACCAAAAGAATATTGACATACCTCAAGATTTGGACTCAAAATCACTATGTGAAGGCTCTGGGATAGCTCCAACTCATGTTGGGAGTGTTATACTACCTTATAGGTGAGAAATATAGAAATAGGGACGTTTTTTAGGAAAAAAAATATATATCAAAAATGAGTAGGCTCATAGAAAATAGGATCTAGATTTGACCTCTACGCAAGGTTTGACCACATGGTTTGGGCCAACCATATGTGGATCATGCGACCTTCCTTTTGGTCCAAAAACTCCTTATAAAAGCCCCAAACTCTTCCATCATTCACCTTTACCCTTTTTATGGAATCAATATTTTTATGTAAACATCCCACTTTTTGGAAACACCCCTCTTTTTGAAAAGAACCCACTTTATGGAAACACCCAAATTTATGGAAAACACCCACATTATAGAAACAACACACTTTATGGAAACATCCCACTTTATTGAACCACCAATCTTAATGGAAAAACACACATTATGGAAACAACCAACATTATGGAAACACCCAAATTAATGGAAACTCTCATTATTATGGAAACTCAATATTTTATTGAAACCCTCTATTTTATGGAAAATCTCTATTTTATATAAACCAATTACAATAACATATGGAAAGGGGTTATGTACCCAAAATTGAGGGTACTAAATTTCTCCACTATTGGTCTTTCCGTCCTCAGAATGTACAAAACCCTCATTGGCCAAAAAAGTGTTCTGTCCACTGCTTTTTCATTTCCTTCTCACATTCCCATGTCTTTTTCTGAATCTGATCATTTTGCCATAAAACCCACACTAGGGTGATTCATTTAATAAAAAAGACATTATATTTTCCTTCCATTATCCTCACTAGGATATGTATCAGTGATGCATCTGGTTCTAGCTCTATGTGATCCCATCTGATCACATGGTCAGGATCCGGGTGATACATTTTCAACTGGGATACATGGAACACATTACGCACCGAACTATACTATGGTGGTAATTCCAACCGATATTCCACCTATAAAACCCATCCTAGCATCTAAAAATGGTCAATTTATGTAGAAGATAACTTTAACTTCTTCCCAAAGTGACGATGTACAAGCCTTGGACAGATACTTGAGAAGACATGATGACCCACAACGAATGACAATAGTCTTCGATGGTGATCTGCATAAGATTTCTGATGACTCTGGGTTGTCTTCAACATCGTTCAAATCAACTGGATCTTCTCCATTGATTATTGGAATAGGCTTGACCGGACTAGTGATGTTTCTCCCATTTCCACCCAGAATATTGGATAACGACAAAAAAACCCATACAATGCTTCAAACAGGGCCATGTGTACCGAGGACTGATAGATTTTATTGTACGAGAACTCCATTAAGGGTATATTATCCTCCTAGGAGCCACCAAAATCCATTACAGAAGACCTCCACATTTCTTCCAATGTTTTTATCTTCCTCTCAAATTTCCCCTCCGTCGGAGGATGATACACCATGCTCATAGTCAACTATGTCCCATGGGCTTTCTGTAAGGATTTCCAGAAACAAGACGTGAACCTCGGAACTGAATCAATAACTATTGACACCGGTACACCAGTCCTCTTTACCAATTATCAGATATATATATTTGAATTATCCTCCACTGTATGAGTTTCACTAATATAGATGAAATGGGCCGACATAGTTAGATGATCCACTATCACCCAAATGGCATCTTGTTTATGGACCATTCATGAAAGACTTGTAGAAAAATCCAATGCTATTTGATCACATTTCCACACTGGGGTGGGTAAATATTGTAACATACCAGCTGGTCTTTGATGCACTTCTTTAACCTGTTGAAAGGTTAAGCACCACGAGAGGAACTCAGCCACAATCATTTTCATGCCGCTCCACCAAAACAGCACCTTAACACCTTATACATATTTTGTGTACCTAGATGCATAAACAATCTTGAATAGTAGTAATAACGGAGGAGTTGTTCTCAAAAAACCATATGTATAACCATCTGATCACTGAAACACAAAACTGAACCCCCTTCATGTTTCCATCCCTCAATGATCACCCCACCATTAGGTTTTGAACATACAACCAGACATTCTGCATCAGATGTTTGTGCCTCTTTGATCATATTTACTAAATCAGAAATATGTTTAAATGAAAATAAAACAACAACATCACCTCAGTCTTCACATTACACATGAATGTCGGCTAAGTCCAATATAAGATTCCATTCATTAGAAGCTTCTTTCTCCAATTGTGCATATGGCTTTCTACTCAATGCAACCGCCACCGAATTTCCGTTCACTAATGTGTACATCAAGTCAAATTCAAACATTTGGAGATACTCCATCCATCTAATTTTTCGTAGATTCAAATCATACTATGAGAAAAGTTGTTTAAAACTTTTGTGATCCATAATCACCATAAATTTATCACTAATGAGATAATGTCTCCATGTTTTCAAAGCATGTAAGATTTTAGATAAATCCAAATCATGTGATGGGTAATTCTTATCATGCAGCCTAAAATTCCTTAAACCATAAGTAGCCACATATTATATTTTCATGAGAACACATCCCAAACCTAATCCTAAATAACCACAATACACCGCATAACCCTATCCTGATTCAAGAAATATCAAGATAGGTGCTGATGTAAGGAGAACATTTTGTTCCTATAATGACTTCTGACATTCCCCCATCCATTGGAATAGATCATTTGTTGTTTTCAGAGCTGTCATTGGTGAAGCTAGTCATGATAAATCACACACAAAGAATTGGTAGTGACCACCTAGACTAGGAAAAATTCATATATTGAAATCATTTATTAGTGGTTACTAAGAGATAATGGATTATATCATTTAAGGATTAACAGAAATGACTTTCTCATAAATGAAATAACAAAGAAAATGTACTTCCTGTATCCAAAAATCGCACATTCATTATTTGTCATACAAATGATGATCTATCATGATTTGTAACACTATTTACAGGTGAACCTCATGACAATCCCTTATCTATGAATAAACCAAAATGTCGTCCATAAGAACCATAATAAAATATTCCACTTATTGTTGAAATATCTGACTCATCATTTCCATGAAGACCTCTGGTTCATTCATTAGACCGAAAGGCCTGACTACATATTCATAGTGGCCGAATCTACTTTAGAAAGTTGTCTTTGGAATATCCTCTTTTCAAACTCACAATTGGTGATATCCTAATCTCAAGTCAATCTTGGAGAACCTCTGAAATCCCCTTAATTCATCGAACATATCTTCAATGCGTGGATGTGGATATATGTTCTTTATCATAAATTGGTTAAGCTTACAATAATCAACACACAGCTGAAGAGTTCCATATACCTTCTTCATGAACAAAACTGGTGCTTCCCATGGTGATTTACCTGGTCAAATGAAACCCTTACATTCTAGCACCTCTAACTGCACATTCAATTCATGTAACACTATTTGTGACATCCTATAAGATGCAAGAAAAATAGGACTGGTCCCGAGAAGGAGATCTATCATAAAATTCACTTCCCTTAGAGGTTGTAACCGTAAGATGTTCTTGGGAAAGACATCTTGAAATTGATCCACAACTGATGGAAAAATATTTTCCTTAATATCTTCCATTGATTCCAAAGTCAACACTTCCAATTGGTAAGAGATCGTTCCCACCATTTGGGCCAATAATCTATTTTCTCCCTTCTTTACAACCCTCTCTCCTCTAAAAATATTCCCAATGTCGTCATCTGTCATGAAACTAATGGTTCTCCTATAATAGTCGATTTGAGCCTTAAATGTTGTCAGCCAATCCATACCTAGGATTATATCATATACATCCATATCCAACATTGAGAAGTCTCATTTTATCTCAGCTCCATCAACAGTTATAGGTCATTCTATACACACAAAGGCTTGACATTCTCTTTCCCCTAGAGGAGTTTTTAGTTTCAAAAAATATGGCATCATTTCTAGTTTTAAACATAGCTAATATGTTCCCCATTTCATCTTCATCTTATCACTAGTGTTCTCAGCCCCTATAGTGAAGTAAACTATACTTACTCAACATGGATGTTCAGCAGTGAAGGATATTGTTAACGGAGTATTTGACCACAGTCCCAACTCAACAGTTTGAAAAGCCTAAGCGATGCTGTGAACGAACTATTGGTTCAGCTGTGGCTCAGGTGCAACCAAATTCTCAACAATGTCTTCTGACTAGTTCTAATGATGCCTATCAGTTGCCATTTCTAAACCAAAAAAAACTTTATAAGTCTCGTTCTCTAGAAACTGATTTCTTAGCATTTCAAATTCTATCACATCAACTATCACAACATTTTTTTTCCAAAACCACATTTTTCCCATGTTCAACAATTTTTTAAAATTCTTCACATGATTTTTAAAATTAAACAATTTTCAATATACAATAAGCATTTTCTCTTTCAAATAATTTCATTTTAAAACCAATTCCATAATTTTTTAAAAAATTAACACTTTTTTTCACAACATGAATCATTCATCGAAATGATGTATGTGATACTAGTGGGACTTAATTTCTCTAAATTCATGTCATGCTCATATAAGTGGCTAAACCCATGACAATGATATTTAGAAATCCTAGAAGTGTCTCCAAACAATTATTTACCAAACTCCTTGAAAACATGAAGTTAAACATAAAAGGGTTAGCTAAATCTTTTTATGATATACATTTCATGTTCCGATAGTCCTACTCCTTTGTAATATTTCCACCAAAGGAATAGACAAGAAGGGATTTCATCTCCAAAACGAGGAACATCGATGGATAATTATTAGAAAAGGACCAAACAAGCTGATACCATTTGTAATGACCCACCAATTCTCATTGTCTTGAGAGTACAATGAGTCATTACACGACATGAAGTGATATTACCAATACGCCAATGGTTGGCAATAAATACCAAAGGGTTTTAAATAAAAGTGGGGGATGATTTAAACTTTATAAAAACAACCAATAAAACTACTAACCATAACCAAAAAATCACTATATGATTCATGAAAAAATGAAAGACAACTCAAAAACATCATGAATTTCACAACCACATCAAAGTAAGCAACATTGGAAGAACAACAAAGTATCAAAGTACATAGATGATAAACCACACATGACTCTCCAAAGACCTCAAGACTCCATGCTCCATAATCTCCAAGCTCCAAAATACTTGAACAGCAAAAACATCACGAGGTAGTGAAAAATACATTTGAAACATTACCTTTTCCCTTATCCCGGAAGATAGCATCTGCAAAAGCACTGAAGTGCCAAAGCAAGTGTGAGTATAAAACACAATAGGTTTTCCCCAATAACTTCCCTAATCATGCCACTATGATAGAAGAGTTAGAAACAATTTTATAAAATAGTTTATATATTACAATTTCTAAAAAATATTTTATAACTAAATATAAACATGTTTTTAAAACAATTCAATACCAAAAGAAAACAATTTTAATTGAAACCAATTTTCCCTGCATGATATTTTTCTAGAAAATTAACAAAACAATCATTACAACCATTTCACAATATCCCTTTAACATAATACCCAACCATTCCTCAAAGCCATGTAACCAACCATGCATTATAAATTTTTATAGTTCTATACTCATGAGCGGTTTCTCATCGATCTACCAAATCTTCACAAGTAATTACTTCCCATGTTCCATTGACACTTTTGAAATAGGTACAAGGTTATATTTAAACAAATCCACCTGTATGAAATTCCCATGTTCCATTAAAACATTTAGCACTGAGCATAAGGTCATAACTCAACAAAGCCCCATATATGCATCATGAACACACACCACATATTCCCAAAGATCATTCCAAAACAACCCTTTCAATAGAAACACCTTTTAATTGAAAATCATTTCTGTCAAAAAAATTTTGACGAAAAAAAAAATTCAATTCCAAACCATTTCAATAAAACTCTATTTTTATTGAATACCATTTCTATTGAAAAAATACTTTTCATTAATCATTTAGAAATTCTACAAATCCATAATTTAAAGTCATCATGTTAAATTCAGGAAACTAAACCCCCTTTTATTCAATTATTCACTAAGATCACACAATTTCAAAAAAATAATAAATCAAGACAAATGAATATATTTCCATGAATTTCAAAATTAATAATACAATATTAATCTAAGACAATCAATTATATCAAGAGGAGTCAATTCTGAGGCCTCCTACCTCGAGGGTTTTCACGAAACATTCACAATAGATGAAGAACACACAAGAAAGCATGTCGATTCTCCAAGAACAGCCTTAGTTATCTTATCCTATAAAGATATCGACTCAAAATTGAATTATTTGTCATCCAAAAATGTATATCTACCCACTATATGTTCATATATGAGAAATAATGCACATTGTAGAAGTAGATCTTTGATGATCTAAGAAAAGATGACAAATCCAGAAATAATGGTGACATACCTCAAGAATCAGACTCAAAATCACCAAGGGAAGGAACTTGGATAACTCCAACTCGTGTGTGGAGGGTTCTCCAGACTAATAGGGAGATTAAACTCGAAATAGGGTCGTTTTGAGTCCAAAAAGAAATATATATATATATATACAAAAAGACTAAGCTCCTAGAAAATAAGATTTAGATTTGACCTCTGCACAAGGTTTGGCCACACGGTTTGGGAAAACAGTGTATAGATCATACAACCTTCCTTTAGGACCCAAAAATACTTGTAAAAATCCCCAAACTCTCCCATCCTTCACCTTTACCATTTTTATGGAAACCCATTTTTTTGTGGAAACATCCCCTTAATGGAAATACTCCACTTTATGGAAACAACCCACTTTATAGAAACACCCCACTTTATGGAAATCCCTCACTTTATTGAAACAAACCACATTATGGAAACAACCCACATTATTGAAACTATCAACTTTATGGAAACAACCAACATTATGGAAACACCTAACAAAATGGAAACTCTCTATTTTATTGAAACTCTCTATTTTATGGAGACTCTCTATTTTATGGAAAATATCTACTTTATACACACTAATTTAAAAACATGACGAAAGGGGATATGTACCAGAAACATGGGGTATTGCATTCTTAATGAATCAAAGATCCAATTGAAGGATCATATCTCCTCTGATATGTGATTTCTTCCTCATTTGGATTCAACCATCTTTCATCTATCTTTCTCGATCAAGAGGAATTATTTATACTCAAATGGAAATGGTTTAGATTTACCTTTTCTTGGATATTAATCTATATGATATTGATCTTAGGTTTTAATCCAAGAACTTCCATGAAATTGTGATATTGAATGTTTCTCTTCAATTTGGGGATTTCTAGATTAGCATGCGTCTATAAAAAATAATGTGGTATTAGGTTTAAATATAAATTCACATAGTATTGAATGATAATTGATTGTATATAATTTTGGAATTTCAATTCCTAAATTTGGTAATTGAATCGTAAAATTGAATTAATTATTTACTAATTAATTAATAGATGGGTTTATAGAGTTGGTAGAATAATGAGATTATTTAATTACTTAAAATAGTGATTATGGAATTAGTGTTTATGAAATTGATTTGTAATTAGAATTAAAGGGTTTTTTGGATAAACAATGTAGGGTTAATGGATATTATGATTAAATTTTGATAAATGATTTAACAATGATTTTTTCATATTTTTCCTTGTTATTTAAATATAGAATAATGATTTTTGGGATAAAATGAAATGGTGTACCATGATTAGAATGTTTCATAAAATGATTAATGATGATTGACCTTCATAAATGTGATATTTATGAGATATGTGATATATTATGATATATGTGATAACGAGTGTGGGATACAGACTGATGCTTCCAAAACCAATATGTGATAATGAGCGTGTAACAAGGATTGCTGCCTAGAACACCTATAGGTGATAACAATGAGGTGTGGGATAGGGACTGATGCTCTAAATATCCACCGGGTGCTAGACCTTATGTTCTAGGCCCAGCACATTGGCATTGGAGTGGGGTTTCTATTAGAATTGGAATGAAAATTGGAATTAAATGATTAGTTAAAGGAAATGATATAATTAATTGTGATTCCCAATGATATATGGTTTAAACTTCATCACAGGCTAAAGTAGGTATTGATTGTTTGGGTGTCATCTTGGACATGGGTAATTATGTGGTTAATTAACGAATAATGAAGTTGGGAATTTTTTTACTTGATTTATTATATGGTATAAATTATATATCAGCATACAGTTTTATTGAATGGATTATGTTTAGACATTGTTGGTGGTGTCTTACTGGTTTGTATTCACACCCTATTCGAGTTTCTTGATTAATACCCAAATTGGCTTCATTTTTTATTGGAAATGTTAAGGGCAAGAAAACAATGTTATATGATTGAGTTGGGATGTAACACGGATGAGGGAACAATAAATTATTTCAGGACTCTCTTGGGTGTACAACTGACACATATTGAAATGAAATATCAGTTATTAGAAATAAACCAATATCACACCGCCTTGGTAAGCCGACCCTCAGACCGCGCGAGCAGTAGGAACCTTGATCATCAAACAAAACAAAACACCCCTCCCATCACCGCCTTTTCCCAGTTACCATGAATCAGCTGGCCTCAGCACCTCTTGGACAGAATCACCATCACCCTTCACCGACCACACTGTGAGAATAAGGTCCCACATACTAGTAACACATATCACACCATCGTCATCGATACGAGAGAATAACTGAAATCACCTTGCACAGAATCAACAAAAAATGGAGAAACAACACTCCACCGGAAAAAACAAAACCAAAATAGCACCAATGGAAATCGAAAACAACGCCATTTGAAAATTCCATCAAAGGACCATAGCAGGCAATGACATCACCAGGAAGAAACCACTGAAAAAGGGGTCCGTAGACCATATGAATTAACTAGAATCCAAATTAGTAGGTATCGCCAAGCCAGGAGAGAGGAGCCCCCGCCACCGACTCGCAACCACCACAACACCCTCATACTGACCCTAAATATACTAGCATAAGGGAATGGGAGCCAGAGTAGAGGAGGGTGAACAGGCTAAGGGGAAAGCTGTCTAACCTCGCTCCAACACATTCTCAAAACACTGGAGTGCCTTCGTGGTAAAAAAATATGGGTATTTTCACAATGCTTCTTGTGATAAGAGTTGAGGAGTGAGGATAAGGAATCCAGGAATTGATAGCAAACAAGAGATAGAAAATGAACCAAGAAAAACAGATACTAAAAGAATGAAGAGCACCTCGAGATCTGGCAATAGAAAAGAGATTCAAGAGCACCGAGTAACAAAATAGATGAAGGAAAAGGGGTAAAAGGACGCCGAAGTAGGGAGAAAAAACTAAGGATGAAATGGGATCAGAAAGAATAGAGAGTGAATCGCCAAGATAGGAAACCTGAAGAAGATACTAGGCACTCTATGGTATGGGGAGGAACCCTATATGGAGAAGATGGTGCCAAGAGAAAACGGACCATCCTCACTTTTACACAATATATTAAACCATAATTAACATCAATAAAATATATTAACTTGAAGGGATTATTTAAACCTTAATAGATTTTTATTTCTAATTCCCAACAAAAGACTCAAATCAATTCAAAATTACATCAATTATATAATAAAAAACGGGGTTTTGATGCCTTTCCTCTTATTATTAAATATAAACATATACACCCATAACGGTATAAAATTAAAATATATATTCTTCAAAAATTAACATAGTCCTTATTACTTATATAATTTCACAAACTATTGTATATATTCCATAAATCCAAAAATTCAATATCATTAAAAATGGCATAAAATAATATGTCATCAACTAACCATTTTCACATTCACCAATACCATCATATGAATCTCAGTCATCTCATTATTCCAACTAAACATTTGTTTTAAAATTATAATGTGGAATAATCCTTAGATGATCTGTGATCCTTGTATTAAAATCCTCATTGATATAAAACATCAATAACATAGTTCCTGAATCATAATACAAAAATACATTAAAACTATTCAATTAATAGGACTTTCCTTGGTATATTAGTTAACTATTGGATTAGGAAATTGGCTCGGATAATCCCCATATTCCATAAACATAATACATTGAACTATAAATATTACCTTAGGATGATCTTCATTTACCTCCATCAAGCATTTCATTTTACCATAGAAATAACATGCTTTATAATCTTCATTTGTACATAAAAATAATCTTTTTGTTACTTTGATACATTCACTTGAGATCTTCTTCCAACATTATCTACATAAATGAAATCAAATCTTCATTCCTTCATAATCGCCACCACTACATCTCTCAGTAAACTATATCCTTCTCTTCATTGGGGAGTCTGAGAGTCGGTTAAGGTGAAATATATTAATAATATATCATGAAAACTGATTAGTAATAATCCTGAGGTATCAAATTATTGCTCAAATTTTATTTTTTTTAATCACGTGGATAACCATTCCATTTTTGGTCTTTGTTAACACGAGACCAACAAGTTCCATCAATTGACTAAAACCAAAGAGCATATTATGAGCAATAATAATCATTGTGAAGAAAGATGAAAAATAATTTATAAGATATATACATCGTTAAAAATACTTTTCAATATACAACACCTTATATTAAACCCAAGCTATCCATAATCATTACCATTTTTTGATGATATCATATAATTTGACATATACCTATGGTTTTATGTAGTGTTTTCTCATCCTAGTTTCCAAAGGATAATTAATCTGTTCTCTAATACAAACTACATTTACCCGTATATTTAATAAATAGTTATCAAATCTTAACAGGTTAATATGCATTACATTACATAATGATCCATGATATAATTGTATTAGTTTAGTGCCTTTAGACCCAAAGACACATATAAAAGTTGTTAATAAATGATCTAAATAATCTACCACTATATTCTCTATAACAATAATACATCATAGAAAAATCATACAATAAACTGTATTCTTAACCTGGTGAAATAGATAAAAATAAACGGTGTGCTCAAATGCTCAGAAATGGAAAACAATGGATATTTCAATGATCACGTGATCTCAATATATGAGTCAGTTTATGAGAACATGATCATATTATTAAAAATTAAAACCATATATATCATAGATCATAATAGTATGTCATGTAATAAATTTTTGGCATTTTATAAGATATGAATCATAAATAAATAAATGAACACATTCCAAGAGAGAATGGTATAGGCATAATACATAGTTGTATGGAATACACCTAATAGCAGAAAATAATTTCCTTAGTAGTAAAGGATCATTGTGAAGACTATCATAGTTGAATGTATCTTCTCCCCAAACCATCATAGATTTCAGGGTTCAATCCCAAGACTATAATAATTTAAAAAAACCCCTACTAATTTGGCTTCAATCCTCATTCCAGTCATGTTTATCTAATGAGATATCAATAATTACCAAATTCATTAGACAGAGACAGAGGTCCGAATAATTACATAATGAAAACAATAAATATTTTCTCCACAAGATCCTAAAACATTCGTCATATCATAACACAATAAAAGGAATGTGATTCATTAAAATTTCATCATTTAATCATGGAATAACCCATGGAAATGGAATATGTTTCATAAACATATTTTCATCATAAATATAAATCTTACAAATAATGTATAACATTGGTATATTGGATCATATCCCCTATAAATTATAAGTGAAATTAAGGGTTATTATCATTTATGATTATAAATACCATTAAAATATGGGTAAAAATTTATTGTGGAAAATATCCTTTACATATTAAAAATACATATTTAAAATATAAAAATGATAAAAATATTATTCCAAAAATTTTAATTATAAATATAAATGGAAACTTATAATGGTAACATCAAAATATCAAGTGGTCATGGTAGTGTGACCTTTTTTTCAGATGTATAAATTAAAAAAAATCATGTAATACTAGTAAAAATAAAAAAAAGTAACTCATTGGAAAAATGAAAACAATATTACCTATGAAATAATTTTTTAAAAACTAAAACATACATAAAAATGAATTAAAAAATAAAATTTTAATATTAAAAACTCTATTTAAAACAAGGATATACAAGAAAAACATTTTTTGTTGGAAGAGATAAATAATGTCATTTTTATTTAAGAGTTTTTTAGTATATTGAGTACTCCAAGAGATGAAAATGTAATAAAAATGCATTATCCAAAAATAAATAGAGGGGAATAAAATAAATGATATTCTTCAATGTTATATAATAAAATTTATGCATCATAACTTAATCACAGACAATCCCAATAAAAAATGAGAGTATAACATAAAATCCATTTTCTTTAGTAATAATTGAATTGTAAGCACCAGGAAATAAAAAACCATAAAATTAAATTTATACCCTCGTAAATTTCATAGTAATAATCATAAAATACATTCTTGGGTATTATATAAACCACACAAAAGAAATAATTTGTGAACATGGAATCTGTCCCCCAGAAAAAAAAATGAGATGAAGATTCCATACCCTAGGCATGTCTTCCTTTGTGGGAATTGGATCCTTCTATATAATAAATATATATTTATTATAAATATTCTATAGAATCATAATAATATATATAATACCATATATAATTTACTTATTAGCTTTTATCACCTACTTGTTAAGAAATCATTATTAAAATCATTGTTCTTGGTGATATCTACTTCATTTTTCATGTATGTTTTGGTACGGTAGTTCTGGTCTATTTACATTGATCATGGTTGTATAATATATTTAATTTTACTAATAATAATATAAATATCATATATATTCATTTAATAATTATTTATATTCATCCATAAAAGTTAATATATAAAAATGAATTACATCGTTCATGGAGACAGTTGGTCGTACGTTTGTATGAATGATGTTTTCATTTCGCGATGGATGAAATAAGAGAAAGGTAAATAATAAATTATTTTTCCAGAATAATTATTTTATATTATATTAATTATATATTCACTAAATCCATCCTTATTACTATCCAAGTAAAATAGAAATGTAAAATTATTCACATTGCTTAATGGAGGTGGTAGTCCATAGGTACTCAGAAGCGATGTTATTATTTTCGAACAGAATGGAAGGTAAGAAGGTATATATGATATTATAAATAATAATTTTTAGATATTTAATAAGTATAATATATAAACATTAAACCCATCATAATACTCATTAATGAAATTTTGGGATGACAAATGAACTGTACCACTCTTTGGAGATGGTAAGTCATACATACAAAAGAGAGAAACAATCACTTATCATTTCATGGATATATTGGGAATAAATTTGATTTCATAAATTTAAAAATATTTAATTATATTTAGGATTATTGATTTATGATTTTATATAAAAAATACAATATTTATTGTAGATAAAAAATAATTTAAAAAAAGTGACATGTTATGGTGATTGACTCTTTTTTGAAATATCACCTTTAAATCTCCCCTTAAAGACCCAAGGGTTGGTCATTTTGGAATATCATCTCATATATAATGTGTATAAGTAAGTTTGAAAATAAATTTGCAGGGTATGGTTAGGATATAAGGTAATAACATTCTAAATAAGAGATGAGAGGAGGTACCCATTTGTAATTGTGGTAAGGGGATCTTTTGGATGTTCGTAAAAAATTAAAATATAAAAAAGTCATTATCTATCCCAAATGACACCAAACTCACAGTGATTATAATTTAATATATTTAAATAAAAACATCCAATATTAGATTTACATGGTTAAGTGGTGTTTTATACCTTATCACTTGGTTTAACCTATTAATTAACTAATTTTTACATTAATCACAGTATCATATTTTTCACATAAAAAGGATTATAATTTTATATATAACATGAAAATTGGATAATAAATGAAAAATGTATTATATTCAAGACAATATATTATCTTATTTTAAATAATTAAATATTTTTTTAAATTTTTAAGAAAATTTATGAAATATCATTTCGATAAAATATCTTTAATGTCAATTATGACAATATTAAATTGATTAGAATAAAAATACATAAATAAAATGTTTTAAATATAATATAATCATTGAAAATAACTGTAATATGTCATATTAATCTAATGGAATCATGGAACACTATAACTCAGTAAAATTATATAACATTTAGATTTCTTAAAATTATTTATTTTATTTTTCTAATCATTGTTTAAATACTACGATAGCATTATATAAGAATTTAAGGTAATTTTATAATTTATGAATATTATAAAAAAATTTATTTCAGGAAAATAGTTTAATTAATTTCAAAATAAACAGTTATCTGAATTCATATATTTATTTTTTCCCTATGTGTATATATAAGATATATTTTAAACTAAGATATTGACATTTTGTAACGTTCATTGCATTAAATATTATATTTTTCATATTCTAGGAAAAGTGTCCATTAATCAAACGAGGTTAAAATATAAGTTGATAATTTTAGAATATCCTTCATCCAATAATTATTATTAGAATAAAATATAGCCTTTTCACTTAGTTTTAACATAGATTAACATTATTTACCCTTTACTGTGGTGATAATTTTTACCACGATTATGTTTGACATTGACCAAAAATAAAAGGGAAAAAATTAAAAAAAATTAAAATTTAGATTAAAAAATATTGAATCATGTTTTTAAAATTCAATTTCAATATTTGGATGAAATTAATTTTAAATAATTAAGAAACATGCAATGAAAACTACTTTTCAGGTAAATACATTTTTAAGAATAACACTAGGAATGTTATATAATGCAAGAAATAGTGTGGTAAGAGTCAATACATTCATCCAAACAGTACATGACGTATCATATATGAAATTCTATGATCATTTCATAATAATACAGAAAATTTTGAAAACTATTTGAAGAATGTACTGTCAATAGATATGTGTAGTGTTATATGATGAAATCATCATCTTCATAAGAATAAAAGATGTGGACCGAAAGTAGGTTACATTCCATACTTATTATTCTATGATCATTTCAAGATCCTTGGGAAAATTTTGCATACTATTTTATCAATATTCATAGACTAAAATAATATAGTGATATATGATCAAAGCATATGTACGCTATGCATCAATGAAGTGGACTAATAATATTGTACATATCATATATTCCATGCTATGATAATTTCATGATCATTGGAATAATTTAACATAATATATGATCAATATATAAGGAATATAAAACAGATGTGCAATATGATTTGAGAATTAGTATGCTATGAATCAAATATGTGGACAAACAATATGACAGATATCATACATTCTATATTAGGATCATTTCATGTGAATGGGGTAAATTTAGTAAACTTTTTGAATTTTACAAAATGGATAAGTTAATGGGAATTCCATGAAATACACATGATTGCCTGATGTATTTTAGTGTAGATTCAGAGGACATATTATTATGAGTCGTTCAAGTATCTATCTTTCATAATATATTTTTGATGAAATTTTGTGCATCACATGCACACATTATTTGATTTTGGGAACTCATCATAATAAATAATAATCATTGATCGAGTAGAAATATAAGAAATATTTGATCATCAATTGAGATGAGATTTTGAAGATATTGAATTCAAAATATACGTGCAGGAGAAGGTAACCTGGTTTAACAATTCAGTAATATGATAATATCTATATAATTTATGATATGGAGTAAATGGGTTTCATGAACGATATGATTATTTCAATAACCTATTAAAGATCATTAATTTATATATGAGTACAAGAGAACTAGTACACTCATGGAGGAAGATCTATTTTAAGTGTTTCTGGAGAAACTAGAGGAAAATGGATATATTTCTATTTGTGGATCAATAAATTTATAAGAAGGGTCTTCGAACTATGGTGTATACATAGTTACTAAAGAGGCTTGAGGCTGGGGTGTCCAACTAGTCGAGAATAAATCGAAGATAATATGATCAGGGGGTATAATTGTGATCAATTATATCATTGACTATTACGGTGTATAACGAGTTATTTCCTTATTCATTTAAATCACCTTCCTAATTAGTTTAGAATGCATGTTGGGGGTATTAAACAACATGGAACATACTATGTATTTTTAACAAACCTTTTACATATTGTGTTCTATGATCACATTGATTATTTCAAAATATGAAGGGAGATTTTTTTATATAACTAAGATGATCAAGAACCTTTAGAAGTTCTAGAGGGTAAATTCAATAGAAAAAAAAAATGGAAAAGTAAACCACTGATTCACCCCCCCTTAGTGTTCAATATAACCTGGGGCACTACAATTAGTATCAGATCCAATGTCCCTCTAAAGATCTAAAAGTCTTCCTGGATTTTGTTTAAAATACATTATGATGTGAGGACTTCAGGAATTGTTTGAGTTCCATCAAATCTGAAAATAATAATTTACTCCTAAGGATAAAAATATTTGTAGTTCATACAAAACAAAAAATAATAGGAAGAGAAGAGTGGAAATGAAGTTAAAGAAAAATCCACAAGTTTATGGAGAAATACCAATGAGTAGTGGTAATCATATTTTTACAACTAGTAATTATTATTATGATTATGATTCTTCTAATGAACAGCTATGGGGACAGTTAATCACACAATGATCATCAATTTGAATTAATATAACAACTGAATAGTGTTCCTAAAAAAGTTGTTAACTATATTTTTGGAAATATAAAGGGACTTATTTTTTATAATGCACAACTATTATACAATGTTTAGTAATTAAAGGATGCACTAAGTAATAATTTTAGAAAGTGAATCACTCTCATAGACCAAGTGGAAGAAAGTGAACATCCATTTTTCGTATTGAATACTAATTCCAAATGTATAACTGTAAGAATGTTGTATTTTAGATTATTTTTAACGAATACATTCATGGACGTGAAAATTTGATGAAATGTTTTATGGATGTAAATAATTATTAACTGGATATCAAATCCAAGAGGATCAAAGAACATGAATCATTGTTGAAAGAAAATATTGTATTTCATCAAGTGGGTGTTCAGAATATAGGGAATTACTGTGAAGATAAAGTGGGATTTTCTAAATATCATAAGAACTACCTCAACATGAGATATCATGAATTGAATATTAATTGGCTAATTTTGGAAAGACTTATGTTGAGATCTCACTATAAAATATTTATGTATCTAATTCAACACAATTATCTTTCATGTATTCAATTGTTAAATAATCTTCTTAACATGGTAAGAAGATCATTACATTATCTAATGATCTTTTCAAAGAAAAATTAATGAAAGTGGTACCATCTATATCACAATGTTATAATCTATTTTAATCTATTTCTATAAACAGTGAGGGTTTAAATAAAAACACATTAAAAATATGGATGATAAGAAATGTAGAAGAACCTACCACCACGTAAATGGTCGATATAAGAAGATGTATAATGACTGATTCCCCACTGGAATCCTAGATGGTGGTGAAGAAGACCCAAAATTTTTTTGATAGAAATATTGGACAACAGTCATAAAATAAATTAAGATGATGGTTTTTTGTTCACTTTTTGTTATTCAATCGATTTCGAAATATTTTTGTGGATTATTGGTACAATATTTTAAATTATAAGGCATGATATAATCTTATACAGAGGGGAATTATTCCCGATAATAAGCAACAATATTTACAGACTAAGATAAAAAATTCACATTCTAACGCATTTGTAATTCTCTATTATGTATATTATGTTTGAAATAAAAGAGGTGAGAAATGTGATACATGTACACCTCAAAATGTATTAAGAAACAATGGAAAACATGAGAAATAAATTACATCCTTGTATAGTAATATATAAAATGACAAAAATCAGATTTGTCCTAAGAATTTTCATGAGATGAAATCAATAAAATCAATACATAAGGAAGATAAAAAACCAGATCCATGAAGATGAGAATGAGTTATATATATTTGAATAGAGATATTAATAACATCACTCATGTGAATTCATGTGGAAACTAAAAACAAGAAATAAATATTCCTAATGATATTCCTGTGATTTTTTCAGCTGATTTGGAGAAATCTAGAGAGTTAGAAGAATCACAAGACAAAACTCGTCATAAAATTAAAATGAAGATTCCACATGAAGAAGGATAATTTCATGAATGGTTTTCATATATATAAAATTGATGTTTTGATAACGTTTTTCTGTGAGAGATGTAATAAATATGGGCATAATTCAAGTGGATTATTCACCATATTTATAGCAAAATAAGAAGTCTTCAAGAGAATTGAACGTGCATTAGAAGATGTATAATACATTAAGGATAAATAAATAATAACCATATCAAATAATGAAATGATATTTGTGATATTATAAATGTCACCAAAGGATAAATAAGACTTCAAAATTAGATGTGGAAGCATGAATTCTGGAGAAAGTGGAAGAACATGGTTGAGAAAACTATCTCAACAATGATTTTCACATTGAAGAACAAGTGTCCCCTTATTATTCCATTATATATTTGTGTGTTTTTACCTAACAATATTTTAAATTAAAGAAGATGTTTGAGGAAATGACTTCTGGACATCATGATGATATAGTACTTCATGGAGTTTATTTACTTCTATGAAATGACAGAAAAGTGTGTATCCCTTGATTGGGAGCATTGATGCGATGAAATTATTAAATATGCATTTCATAGTGAATCTTGGACATCTAAATAACTTTATAATGTTTTAATTTGTGGTATTCCAATCACACTTTCATCCATTATTCCTAATTATATTAATAATATCAATTAATGGGGAGTGCTTGATCGATGTTCTGATAAGAAAAAGGGGGGTATATATCATTTTAACTTGGATTTTTTGTTGTGTTTATTGTATTATGTGTAGGATATAGTATTTAAATGATTAATTATATTATTTCTAAACCCTATAATAATAGTTGAATAATTATTTGCATGATTTCACATGCCTAGTATATATGGATATATTGTAATACTGTGGTTGCATATCTCTTGTTTTCTACACTATGTTAGTCGATGTAGACATAGAGTTTACTAACTAAATTATCTTTTATAAGAGAATAATATGAGATAATTCATCTATTTTATGTGATTAATAAATTTCCATATAAGGGATATGATCATGTTTTTGAGAAAAGGGTGTGATTAGAAGATCCACCACTTACCCTTTGCATTTATTATTGATAAGGGGGAGAAATATATTGAATTTTTAATGTATAGTAGTATGGAAAAAAAATTCAAAGGGGTATTTCATAAAACAAGTTCATGATTTTTGAATGAGTTTTTTATTTTCTATTAGAATATCATACTTTTATTAAATGTTGAATACTTATATGAGGAGATGGGGATTCCTAGAGAATTGTGATGGACTCACGTGATGGTATCTAATGTCATTTTTTAGAGATTATCAATATTAATTGTTATGATTTTTGTTATGGAATTAAAAGTAATTCTAGAAAAGTGTTGATTATGAAGGAACATTATCTATGACAAGTGAAATACTATGAAAATGATTATTTGACTGAATTTATGAAGATGATTTAATTAATATTTGCATGAAAATATATATGTATATATATGTCACGAAGAAGAATAAAATTTGAAAATTAATAAACTGATATTAAAGATCAAGGGCATGTGTCAATAGTGAGACATTATTTTCATCATAGAAGATTATTGATGTTCCATAAACTCTTCATTTTCATACGGATTTGGTTAGAAGTCCATTAAATATATTTATATTTGGAATTAGGTTTTGATGAAGGGGTTTTCATGTCAAATGATATTTTACAACATCATGTTCCCTGAGGGGTCATCCAATTCTCAGTGGAATTATGGGAATTAGATATTTATGGATTTCTAGAAACTATAATAATATTTTGTGAAGTTGAGATTTCGAATGAGGATTCCATGTAAACGAGGGTTCATGGTTTTCACATAAAAGTACAATAGTTCACTAAAAATCAACAAAATGATACCATATTATGCTATTTGGCATATATTCCATGTTATATTCATGTGAGTGATTATAAACAATTTATCATACTATTTTAGGTACATCTAGTGGTAAATAAAAGCAACTTAATATAAAACAGTTGTGATTCACATGCATAATATGCTAATCATCAATAATGTGAAGTTATAGTATGGTATTATAAAAATATGCTATTCTAAATTCATGTTATATGAATATAAACTATTTAATATTATATTTTTGGTATATAGTTTTGAAAATAAAATAAAGTTGATAGAACACAATTGAGATGCCCATGGACAGTATGATAAATTATCATAATGTGATTCCATAATACGCTGTTTAATATAGATGCTATGCTATATTCATGATATGTTGTTTGGAATAATTTATCATACTATATGTGAAATATATAGTTTAGAAGAGTACTATAAGGTAATTTCTTCACTAAAATGCTATGGCGGTACATGAATGAAGAATTCCCTGAAAATTACATGATTCATGGATAATAAAACTTTGTGAAATGACATGCAGTATGCAGTGATGGTCCGTTGTGGGTTTCCATGCATTTATAAAATAATTATTTCTTTAAGATTTATGAGATTCTATGTGGGTGATGTCCTTTGAAAATATCCATTCTGATGAAGGATATGCAGAGATAATCCTATTTAAACATCATTACATGAATTAAAAATCTTCATGTGTAAATGGATTGATAATCACTATTTGTTTCTTATAATTTAAAGGCTAACTCTCTCACTAAAAAAAATACATTATATGGGGGAAGTGTTTATTTTGAAAGGAATTTATTATTCTTCTCGATTTGGGATCTGTAATTCAATTTGTTCTTTTAGAGAAGTATAAAATGTTATGTGAGGTTCTATTCTAAGTGAAGCACTACGCTATGTGTATTTCATTTCAATGTTGTGTTGTGCTATACTATTTTTTATGCATGTGAAGTTCTATGAAAACATAAGAAATAATTCAAATCATATTCAAGAATAAGTTCCCTAAGAATCAAAAAATTTGACGAATAATACCAAAATTATCATATATGATATGCTATGATCATTTCATGATAATAGGAAAAAATTTGAAAACTATTTGAAGGTTTAAAGTGAATAGAAAAGTGATGTGCTATGTGATGAAAACATCATCTCCCTATGTATCAAAAAAGTAAAATAAATTATGTGATATAACATATATGCTATGTTGTGATAATTTTATGATCATAAGAACAATTTAATTTTTTTTGAATAACGTGTAATGAATTGAAAAGTGATGTGATTTGTGATGAAAGAATCGGTTCGATTAGAATCAATGAAGTGTAATAGTAATATGCAACATATCATACGTGCTATGATGTGATCATTTCAATATTATTGGAATAATTTAACATATTTTTTGGACAGTATAATGTTAATAGAAAAATGATGTGCAATAGGATTCGAGCATTATTATACTAAGTGTCAAAGATTTGGACCCACAATATGATATATTACATACATGATATGCTATGTTCATTTCATGATCATTGGAATAATTTATCATATTGATTGATCAATATATAGTGAATAAAAAACTTATGTGCAATATGATCCATGCATTAGTAAAATAAGCCTCAATGAAGTGGATAAACAGTATGCGACATATCGTAAATGATATGTTAGAATCATTTCATGTGTGTTAAATCAATTTAGAATATTTTTGGATGTTGATAAAGTGGATAAAAAATTGGTATTTCCATTAAATACACATGGTTTTATGATGTATTTGAGTTGAGATTTTTAAAAATAGATTATTCTGATTTTTTCATGTCTATATCATATATATAATTATATTGAAAATATTTTTTTTCACCACTTGAACATATTATTTGAGGTCGGGACTTCATCATAAGAAGGAATAGTAATTTCCCAAGAAGAAACCTGAGAGATTTATAATCATAATTAAATAGTAGATTTTGAGGATGCAGAATCTAGAATATACTTGAAGGAGAAGGAAGTCAGGTATGAGCATTAAATTATCTAAGAAGATATAGATAATTCATGATCTGGTTTGAATGTATTTAAAGACCAAAAATCTTATTTCAAGAATTTGTTGATGATCTTGAATTACTTCATGAGTATTATAGATCTAGTAAACTAATGGAGGAGGACCTATTTGAGCTGTTTCAGAAGAGACCAGAGTCAAAAAATGATCTTTCTATTTGTGGATCAAGAGCATTGATATAATGGATCTTGGGACTGGGGTGTCCAAACTATTACTAAAGAGGCTTAGGTATTAGTTGTCTCACCCATCTAGAATAATTATAAGATAATATGGTTGTGGTTTCTAACCAACCACAGATTAATATTTTTTTGATGGGGTTTAGAATCAGGGTAAATTGGAGAATCCACTATTGGGGTGTTTGGAGCAGGGAAGTGTGATAATTATGGAATATTCAACACACATTACATGGATGTAGTGTTTTTCACTCATGTATCCTGTTGATGAGGAATTTAGGGTACGATTATTCAAGGATGGTCTCATACATGTTGTTCAATCTCAAGTCAATGTGTTCATATTGATCGTTATTAATGAGATAGTGAATCCAGAACTAATTTCATAGAATAAACTGAGATAGGTTGGGGGCGCTAAGTCGAGTAGTATAGTCTCTCAGCCTAGTGGTTCGTCTTCCAAGGGAAGGAAGAAACGATTTGACGATTCTTGTGATATGACCACTAGTAGGATCACTAGTATTGGAAGTTCAGTTTTCTTACATAAAATTAGAATACAAGGAAACAAGAAGAATCACTATGATCATCAACTAGTGGAGTGTTGATCTTGTGGAAGGATGTTCCATCTGCAACATTTATATAGGAACATCCCTATAGTAGTTATTCAAAGATGGTTAGCCTAAACTCCAGGTTCAGGAGATGGTTTCACAGCTCTGCATCAGGCATGGAGCTATATTATTATGAACTTTATGGTTGAGGTGTTGGGGGTTTTGGTTGACGAATTCAGGCACCAATTATACCTAGATAGTATATTGGGCATGGTTTGAGTAGTGAGGATATATCATAGGTTTTATGTTTAGGATAAATATATTTTTCACATCATACCCTCAGGAAGTATGGTGTTGGACTATCTAGAGTTAGAGGAACGATCTTAGTAGACTCTACTCTTGTATATGTACCTTTTTACATAGTTTCATCACATTTTTTCATATTTGTACATGTAGTGGAATTCCATAGTCTTATCGTTTAGTATTCCAATGGAATTATAATGATTAATAATCTATATGAGATTAAAAAAGTGGATGTACATCAATGATGGGAGTTACCCATTAAGATTGGTTGGTGTCACATCGTCTGGTATGTTATTTTCCTTTAGATTACCCAGATTGATTGCATACTTGGTATGAACTAGATATTTTATTATTGAGCCACCATTTATTTTTATCACCATAGTGTGATATTAACACCACCAAATGGTGTAGTGTTTATGTACTAGGATAAATGGGATGTCCAATAAATCCGAGTTAGACTGAAGCATCGTGGTCTTGGAAGGAGTATATCCCATACTGCAAACATTTATCTTGATTATAGGGATCATGTTACATTGAATTTCCTCTATCGTTTTTTCATTTCAGGGTTTCTTTCCTGAAAAGCATTTCTGGTGTACCTCCTATAATAGAGGTGGAGTTCTACATCTATATAGTTCTATGAGAATAATTGATATCCATTACTACTTATAGTATAGCTACAATGGACTTACTAAAGCTTAAGAGGTTGCTAGAGGACTTGCAAGAAAAGGGTTTTATTTGGACCAATGCTTCTCTATGGGTTTCACTAGTACTTTTTGAGAAAAGGATAGATAATAACATTAGAATATATATGAATTACTAGAAATTTAATGAATATATGGTCAAGAACTGGTATCCATTTCCATAAATATATTACCTTTTTGATAATATTTGAAGAGATCTGGTGTTCTAAAAAATTCATTTGAGATTCTGATATCACCAGGTATGTGTTTGACTAAAATACATACCTCATATACATTTTTTATAGCATGTATAGTCTGTATAAGAATTTTTTTATGTCATTCATCCTTAGAAACTTGCCAATGATTTTCAGGGAGCTAATAATCCTATTATTTCAAATTTATTTAGAATCTTATTTGTGGTTTTCATGGATGATATCTTTGGGTATTCTTATAATTAACATGACCATGAAAAACATATTAAGATAATATTGGATGTAATTAGAGATAATTAGTTATATTATGTACACACAAAGTGCCACTTCTGGACGAATAAGATTCACAACCAAGGTTATATTATCCCAAATACAATCGTATTAGTTGACCCAAATAAGGCGAGAGTTGTAGTTTCATGGGAGAAACCAAAGAATGTCATTGACATACTTAGTTTCCAGGGGATAGTATGATATTATACTCATTTCATATATTAATGCTCACTCCCAGCACCACCGCTTATATGCATGACAAGGAAGGGTGCAATGTTTTTATGGAGAGATACCTCAGAGGTAGAATTCCTAGAACGGAAAGGGTGAATAACCTCGGCACCGGTACAGATTCCTCTAGATCAGGGAATAAGAAATTTTGTATATTTTGATTCATCAGTTTTTAGGATAGAATTAGTAATGATGCAGTGGGATAGAGTCAGGATGTATGGGTCTCGGTAGTTGAGGATACATGATTGTAATTAACTTACTGTCGAACTAGATTTAGATGCATTTGTACAAGGATTTCCCTATTATATACACTCTTTCTTGGGAGATAATTTAGGGTGTAAAACAACCACAAAAGCATCACGTAAATATTTTCATAGAGTGATATGAATTTGATGATGTGACAGTTGGTAGAGCACCTATTGTCTTTTAACGTAGATCTATACTACACACATAAAAAAGGTAATGTGGTAAATGATGAATTGGGAATGAGGACCAAAATATAGGTGTTATAGTAGGCAAATAGAAAGTGGAATAATATGGATTTGATCTTTGAGATACACTTGTACGTGAAGGATATTAATGGAAAAATTTACATCTATTCATATTTGTAAACTATACCTCTCAATATAGAGTAATAATGAAATACTATTGGATTTAGAGGGCTTAGTTCTATGGGAGAGTGTGGCAGGTGAAGACCTGACTCCTAGTTAGACTATAGTTTAGGATTATATCATGCATATACATGGATGTGTATGGGTTCTAGTAGACATACGTGAGGATCTGATGTAGGAGTTTCATTCCTCAGTTTGGTATGTTCATCGAGGTGTTACCAATATGTATTCTGACATAAGTCGTCAGTTCTAGGGTTTGGTGATAAAACACGAGGTTTCTAGTTTTTTCATGTGGTGTTCTATCTGTCCCTAGGTCTTTAAAAAACATCAGTAACCATCTATACTTTTATAGTAGTTACATATTCCCAAGTAGAGATGTGATGATGTAATGATGGATTTCATAACCGGTCTTCCATGGTATCCTCGATATAGTGATTTTGTGTGGTTTTTTATTGATAGGATCATAATGGTGTCTCATTTACTTTTGATCAAGGACACATTCATTATTGATTATTTTGGTTTGTTTTATATTTGTGTCATAGTGGAAATTCATGGGGTCCCATGAATTATCATTTTAGATAGGGATTCCAAGTTTATGTCTTTCTTATGGAGGATTTTGCAGAGGGCGTTGGGTACACTGGTGCTTCAGAGCACAGTATACCACCTTCAAACCGATGGCCAGTTAGAGAAAATTATACATGTCCTTGAAGACATGCGTCAATAATGAATATTTGAGTTTTGGGGATATTAGGAGAGGCATATTAATATAGATTAGTTCTCCTACAATAATATCCATCATCTGACTATACATATGGAACCTTATGTGGATTTGTATGTCTTTCCTATTTGATCTTTGATATTCTAGTTAGAGGTAGGTGAGGTAGCTTTACATCGACCATGTCTCATGCTATAGACTTTTGATCAAGTCTATTTTATTAGAAAAAGGATGGATACTACACTATCAAGATTGAAATCTTAAATTGATCATCATTGATGAACTATAGTGTTTGAGGATGGGTATCATCTGTTTTTACGTATCTCACCATGCTTGGGAAACATGTGTATTATGATATAGGGTAAGCTTTAACCATGATATTTTGAGTTTATTGAGATTCTAGATAGATACAGAATCATAGACTATCTATTTCAGTTACCTCAGGGGTACCAGAACTTGCACAACGTCTTCGATGTATCTCAAATATGACATTATCACTTACACTCATCTCATGTGTTGCAGCCTATGTATGATGGAGTTGTATATAGATTCATCATTTGAGGATCATATGATTCATATCATTGATAGGAGTGTGAATGTTATCTATGACTAGTTAAAAAATCTAGTATGGGTGGTATGGAAGTATGACCATTTACAAGATAAGACATGGGAGCTGGAGGCTAATGGCTGGAGTTAATCTCAAGAAATTGTTGACAACCCTTGAAAGGGAAATCCAAGGACAAATTTCATTATGGGGGAATATTATAAGATCTTGTGTTTTCCTATGAGGTATAAATCTTTTTTTCTATTTAAATGCTTAATTACATCCTAATGCTAAGACACTTTGGTGTCATTGGGTTATGAGGGGTGTCCAGGGATTTTATAGAACATGGAACCAAAACCTTTTGAAAAAATATGTGGGTTACATGGATATGAGTAATAGTGTGACCTAATCGATAAGATTTGGTGAAGACATATAGGGATGGGAAAATGAATTCAGAAGCCTGTACAATTTTTTTAAACCATGCAGATGGAGGAGAACTCCATTGCGATGACCTCTAAAATTTCTAACAGAGGGCTGATACATGGTTTTCTTAGGGATTGACAATCTATGAGCACTAAATGTGCAACGTTACCCTACATATAATGAAGGGAGAAAAATTGGTGCATAGTTTTGAAAACCATGTATCCAAAATGAGTAGACCATATTTTGGATTGGAAATTAGCTTTTTGTCCTTAAAACCATCAAAACCTAAAACCTAATTTATATTTCTCATTATAGTGGGAAAACCCATTTCAAATCACACCCTTCATTAAATTTTGAATCTTTTTTATCTTTTTCTTACTTCCGAACTAGGAATCTAATGTCATTAGTCATGTTGGATTCACTCCAATGAGTACTCATTTCCTTTTGATCATTTCTAAATTTTTCATGTTATCAGCTGTGATATTAAGGGAAAGCTAATATGCCCTATTTTATTGGTTTTCATTGGTTCTACATTTTTCTTCTAATCTAGTCCAAATCAAAAGTTGATACTATATGAGCACACAATCACAGACCTACGTTTGGTGTTCTATACATTTCCACTAGTTTTTGGTGCATTATATTCCTTTTATTTTTGTTATTCTGCATGCCATTATTATTGGTTTCTCCATTATAATTAATTGAATTATTAAATTGACCATTTTGGAACATGTTAGGTATTCTATTTATTTCCTTGATCTTAGTTAGATGTTTTCTCCCCAACCAAGTCCACAAATGTGGTGTGTCTTGTGATTGATGTTTTCTTTTCATATCGTTAAACAACATAAGGGGTGAGTGGTTGAGAATTCCTAGTCAGTGGAACACTTGTTATAAGTGAACATGATTAAATTAATTATTTATGAAATGATATGCCACCTTCACTTTGTTGTACATGATGTGGATTTTTTGACTGTTTACATTTTAATTGTTATATGAGTGGTTAAACTAATTGAATGAATTTGATGGTGAATTGTTATATTAGTTATAAGGGAAAAATAATGTGATTTTATGACATGATAATTTAATTGAATTATGGATATTACTATAGGATTCCATGGGTGTGATAAACCCTGGGTCACGATATTGTTAGTAGATGCCTCAGATGAGATTTCTCCTTGGGCCTTGATTTCTTGGGAGGTCGTGGGCCTTTTTACCCCTTGAATTTGGATTTCATATGCTTATTTTTGAAATGGAATGTGGAAATGATTCTAAGAAACAAATCCAAGCCTAATAATGTTTCCAATGAGATACTCATGGGACCCAACAAGGAATAATTTGACTACTATACCTCAGATTAGTCCCCATTGAGTATTATACTTCTGTTATATGGCTCAAATGTGGTAATTGTGCTATTCTTGATTATACGGAATGGTTTTTTTGATATAATATAAATGTTATATGGCATAGTTTTATTCGGTATGAGATACTGGATATACAACATGGTTATGGTGATTATTTCCATTTTTCCTTATAAATGCCTTATTTGAGGATCTTGACCCTTGTTTTGTAGGAATCCTTACTAGGCATGACAATATCACCTTACAATTATTAATTTTCAATGGAAATTTCACTTGTATTACTATCATATATGTTATATACCTTTCACACATAATATATTTTATTATACATCCTAGATTTTTATAGACACTATTGATGGGGGCCTACTGGTATTTTAAATCCCTCCCTGTCTCAAGACTGCATTGGGTACCCAGATAGACTTTATAAATGAATGATGGGATTGGAAAATACACCTAAAGTTTTATTCTACAATGTTTCCATGCCTATGAGTTTGGGATCATACGACCAAAAAGTGGGTAATGATGTTATCATGAGATAAATCTTTTTTTTATGTTTTCTATTTTGATACATGTATTATATCGATGCTTATATACCTATTTTAGATTATTTTTAGGAAAATGACATGCTATATCATTTTTGTATATGATATTTCTTTTTTAATTGTTGAATATATATGTCTTTGGATGTTATCTCCTATTCAATTATTAATGTACCTATAATAATGCAGGTTTCCAGTCCAGTGGTCTTAGTTTCTGTTTTTGCTTATTATTAATTTTTATAAAGATTATGTTACTAACCTTTTGATTACTACCATAATGTTATTCTAATATTTGGGGGGATTATCTCCCCACTGACACACCATTAGCCCTCGCTTGTAGTCATCATCCTCTAGTGTTCAAGAAGATGCACCTGAGGCCATGTGGCTAATCAGTATCAGAGCATAGTTTAGTGGAATCGGGGTCCGGGATGTTACAGTCCACGAAATTAAAACTAACTAAAATCACTATTCTCAATGGATTGATCATTCCAAATAATTTTAAATAATTAGGATAATCACTTTACTATTTAAATTTTAACTATAATCTTGAATAGAGTCGTAGAAAAATTATTCAAGAAGGAAAACAATCTTCTTCATTAAAAAAATACAATCTCTTGAAAAATACATGAAATATACAGTGAAATGCATGGACTCGTATGGTTTTTACCATTGATCCCCACTACCATAGGCTCTGGGGTGTTTAGCTGAGCTTGTCTAAATCAATTCCATATTATTCCTCCTCCCTTTTCTATAGCAACACTATGAGAATCCTCGATCCAGTACCTCTTGTCATGAACCGAACCATCACCTCCAAAATTTTAAAATCATTTTTTTCTAATTAAATTTTACCTTAATATTTCAGAAACAATAATGGGTAGATCATTTTAAACGATATCAATTTTAAATAAATCATATTCAACCTCTATGAGAGTACAAAAAATGAATCTTGATTTCTTCAAGGTGGTAGTAGTATAAATATCATTAGTAACATGAATAAAAATTTAAGTCCATGCACACTAATATTTAAATCCCATTTGAATCATCCTATGATCATAAAATCATCGTCTCCTCTTTGAATGAATCCTTGTTAATTGGAATAAATTGTGAAGTTCAAAGATCAAATTGTGACATCATCATTTACTCATACCATTATGAAGAAAATGATCAATGTCTATGTCCTTATCTCCCATGACATTATGTAATGACCCAACCCCAGTTACCCAGAGTCGGTTCATTATTACATAACATTGGCATGATCACAAAAGATCAAGTCTCGAAAGACCGATAAGTTTCGTAGCCTTGGAATCACTGGATACATTCATAAAGTTTGCATTGAATCATAAAATGAAAACTACAAAAACATAGTCTCCATAGTCCACACTCATATCCCCTAATACTATCCATGTAGGTCATTAATAAAATACTTATTCACATCCTTGGAAAAATAAAAAATAGGAAGGGGTGAGCTCAGATGCCCAGTATGGATAACAATATAGCAAAATCTTTCATAAATAAACATAAACATTTAAGGCAATGTATAACTAAAACAAAAGCCTTTTAAACATGAACATCAGAATAATATGTCAACGATAAAATGAAATAATTCCATTTAATTATTCACATGGATATTATACTAGTCAAATAATAACATGAAATATCAATTACCACTTTCATAATGATGGAATACATAATGACAGACTATCATAACCACATAGTCAAGGCCTCGTGCCCAGACTACAAATAAGATTTTGTCAAGGCCTTGTGCCAAGACCCTAGTTTGTCTCATGAGACCTACCGATGCATCAAGGATATATAGCGGGATCTACTCGTCACATACTAAGTCCAATTCATTCCTCATATTAAAATTTTGAAACATAACATAAACATTCGTATTGAAGCTAGGATACGAAATTTCAATACGTTATCCACAAACACTGAATGGTATAAAAATAACACATCCACAGTCAAATATAACTCATTCAATAACATATGGATGATTATATTGTAACAAATTGACCTCAATAAATAATAATTAAGGATATTGACATAGATAAAAATAATCATCAAAACTATTTGAGATAAATATAACTTTTTTCTTGAAAACATTTAAATGTCACAGTATTTATCAAGAATACATTTTAAAATATATTTTTGAATCAAAGTGTCCCATACCACATTGAAACTTTCAAAAGTAATTTTTTTTTTAAAATTTTAATGTCCATATAAATAAATCCTTAAAACCATTTTCAAAACATGGACATTAATGAGAAATATTTAGAATAATAAATCATTAAAACATTTTAAATTGATATTTTAGTTAGAGTTCCGAACCAAAAGAGAGACAACTGAATAAAAATAATTGAGGTAATAAAAACTATATAATATCATGAGAATAAAGTGATTCATGATATACTATGTCAAAGTACATTATATACACCATATAAAAGTGATTTGGTGTATAGCAATAAAGGAGTCTCAATGGAATGTAAATTGAGATGAAATCTTTCATAAAGGCCATATCCTTTGGTTAAGGATAAATAAATGACATAATTATGTGTGAAAAATATAAATACGCTCAATATGATTGGATATTTAGTTTAAAACAATCAAAGGACATTCACACATATTCTTGTAAAAACAACACCAATGAATTGGATGTTTAAATCAACAAATGGAGATTGTGTAAAAAGTACTCTTATCAAGTTCATACCGATGACATGAGAATTTATCAATGGAGTGATTATGTGTATCAAAATTATATCCAAAGAAAGGGGAGTAGAAATTATGACATAATAAAATGAATAGTGATTCCACACATAATATTGGTGTAAAATAATCAATGAAGTATGCGTAAAGCCGAATGAGAGGAAATTAAAATTTCACATTCCCATATTGATTTGGTAACATAAAAACATACACCCATGAAAAAATGATCATAAAATGATAATGTAAATATACATGAATTAAATTATATTAGACAATGAATAAAAACATGGACAATATACACACCACATGCAATAAATAAGTGGCGAACAATGGAAATCTCACAGAATTAAAAGTGAGATCTGAAACCCCTTACTTTGTACATTTTCCTTGGTCGGGGGTGGGTTACCCACCTGGAAAATGGTTAAATAATTTTTATTTAATTATAAAATAATCACATACATTAATATGATATCATATATGATCTTTTAACATTTCTTTGATAATAATATCATAGTATTATCATCATTTCAGGGGTTAACATACTTGTTTTCTTTTATATGATTTGTTACATAAGTCATGGTTGTTATGGATAGGTTGTATCATATTCATATAAAAAATTATATCAAGTCCATAAACCATATTTTTAATCATAAAATGAGAATTATACTTGTATGTATACAATGGGGAATGAATCCCATCGAGTTTCTTGAGACGATAGTCTGTACGTACGCACAAGAAATAATATCATTATTTTGATATTAAAATCATATATAATTGGATTTTATATCATATATATAGAATAATTATCCTTTTAGAATTGTTATTTAAATGAATAAAACATCATTATTATACCCATCCAAATAATAATGTATTGAATAAAAATTACACCACGACGTGGAGATGGTAGGCCGTACGTACGCACGTATGGTGACATGTCATTCAATGGATGGATAGAATACTGAATATGGTTGTACCATATTTATAATAAAATAATATTATATAAAAGATACTGGAGTTATTATTTTATAATTTAAATAACAAAGAAATAAGAAGTTGAAGAAGAAAGGAAATTGAAAGAGGGTGGTGAAAACATTATCTCTTCTTCGGGTTCTTCCTTTTAATTAGATCAAAAGGGCTCTTTACGTTGTCTTTATGATCAAAATAAGTCTTCTAGGTTGATGAGATAGATGTTGAGAGAATATATGGGCAGGGATTGGCCGAGCCAAAAGGATTTGATGGTGTGAATTAGTGAGAAGGGGGAGTACCCTTTTATAAGAGGGGTGAGGGGAACCTTTGGAAAAGCTAGAAATATTAATTTATAATAAATTCATATACAGTTTCTAGTGGCTCCAAAGTGGATTATTTAATGGTTAAGGTGGTTATGGGTCGCAATCCTTCAAATAATATATTTTATACAGGTTTGGGTCACTATATTATCCTTATCATTTATATTTAACTCTTAGTTAAATATTTTGACATTTACAAAGTATCTTTCTATTTTTTGTATTATATAGTTAACAAGCGTTCTATATACCTCCAAGAGACCCCCAAGTGGTCCATTAATGATAAAAATATCCTTATTTAAGTTCTTTGGCCTAACCTTATATTTTTAGGAAGAGAATATTAATTAATAATAAAATATTTGTTTTAAAAACTCTTTTATGTCAATTTTGACACTATTGGGTATTTTGTTTTTGATAATTTTATAACAACATTATTACTTCTAAAACAATATATATAAACCATCCTAATATTTCATAGTAACCTATAAAATTAGTGGAATACATCAAAAGTCTCAAATTACATTTATTTTGATATTTAAAATATCAATTATTTTAATATTTCATTAATTAGTTAATTCCTACATAACCATTGTGTCATAAATAAATTAAATTATATAATGTCTAAAAATTATAAATAAACTACCATTATTTAGGAAAAATTATTATCTTATTAATGAATATTTATAATCTAATTTATCTGATGTATAACTTTATATTAAAAATGTTTTAGTTAATAAACTTTGATTTTATCTCTTTTAACTCTTCTTTGAATTAAGAAATAATAAATCTCCTAATCTAATCCAAGTGAACCTAAATGATAATAGATTATTCCTAAGGTTGCATTTGGTTGAGATACACTTGTAAAATAGAATTAGGACATGTGTTAGGGTAATATAAATATCATTTTTACCCTTAATTACCCAATTTACTTTATACCGTGGTAAATAAAAGTAAAAAGTTACTATTCACCAAAAATTATTTTCATCCCATTGAACCACATTTTACTCCTTGATATTAAAAATTCCTCTAAGATTTTAGAAATTCCACTCACAGAAGTGGTAAGATTATGTTTTATGTGAATTTCTAAATTCTCCTAGGAGGTGGGTAAAAGACGGTGAAAAGTTCAATAAAACTTTTATATATCTAAAATTATTCTAAACTAAATCCAATGAATTACATTGAATTTATATAGTTAATATGTATCTATTTTGATCTTAATTATATTTAAATAAAATAAATAATTATTTAAATAAAAATTCGGTTTTAAACTGTAACTCAGTGTTTTTTCACTATTCATCAAAAATTGTATGTTTTCAGAAAAATACCAAAATTTCAGGCTAATATAATTTCGATATTCAGAATCCAAAAATAAAGTCAATTTTGAAAGTTAAAATTTATAAAATTTCAAAAAGTGGGTATTACTATTCATAATGGCTAGTTTGATTGGTTGTGGTGTGTGTTAGAACTCGAAATTGTGTACAACACACGCTACTGTATTATTCAAAGAGAAGCATACCATGGAAGCTTGGGGTGTTACACCTTAACACAATGGTCATATTGAGTTCAATTAATTATAATGATTCATAATGTATTGAATAATAAGACTTCAAATGAATCATATAATTTCTATTTCATATGACTTTATAATTTATATAAATGAAAACATCATATGATTTGGAAAAAGTTCATATATGACTCAAAAATATCTCATGGGATCTAAAAATTTTACAGTGTATCATATATTGTTTTTAAAGTAAAATATCCTATAAGATTTATAAAATACCAAATAAGTCCATAATTATTTCATGGAACCACCAAGAGTCGTACTATTAGTGAAAAATATCATAGGGGTTAAAATTTAATAAAAATAATTATGATATTGGTTCTCACAAATTCTCCTATGTGGGTCTCAAAAGTCATACGAGTTCCGAATTATCTTCCAAAACCATATTTTAATATGTTTAATTATCATACAAGGGGTAAATTATCCTATGAGTGCTAAACTTACCTAATATGAATTCTGAAATACCCTTTCAGGTAGGATATATAAATGTAAAACATCATATGAAATATTATCTGACTATGTAGAGAAAATTATCTGACCTTATAAATTGTATTATGACATAGATTATCTTATGGGCCAAACATAACAAAAATTTACCTATTTTGAGTTCAATAATAGGAAATAAAAAGTAATTTTATACATTAACACAAAAATTGTGGCTTTGTCAAATAAATTCATAAATGAATAAAATATATAAACATTGAATTAATCTATTTTTCATAATAATTAAAAAAATAAACTTAGAAAAAATGATGTGATTTTAATTAAAAAGTGTGTGGAATAAATAATTTAAATAAAAATTATAAACCATGATTATATCAGATATATTAGGAAGGTTAGGATAATTTTATTCATTACAATAAATATACATAAAAATATTTTTTATTTTTTATAAATTGGAATTTGATATTAGGAAATCACTAATATCAATTATTCAAAATTAACATATCCTCGCTATCAAAAACTTCGATGAGTTGAATAGAAACATGAACATATTACAAACATATGAGAGTAAATATAATTTTTTGGGTTCCCCACTACATAATGATCACCCTCAGGAAGATAGTAAGTGTTAAAATTACTCCTATTGTAGTAAAATGGATGATGCATTCAATGTTTACATCATTATCTTATAATCATGGATATACCAATAATGGTTCCTCCATTGGTAAGATAAAACTCTTAGGTTTTTTACATGATTTTTTATTAGGTAAGATGTTTATTCTTCCTTTAATTATTAAATGTAAGAGTGCGAAACAAATTCTAGAAATAGATCAAAAATATGAATCTAAACTATTTCAAGTAGAATATAGGGGTAAATTTTCATTATTCATGACATTTAGATGATATAAATAGTATAAATAGAAATATATAATTGATAATTCATACTAGATTTTACATTAAAATATTTATGTATTAAATATTTTAAACAAATATTTATCTTGGTAAGATGATAAATGATTCTTTAATTATGGTAAGATTGAGAGTATTTTAACCAATAATTCATTAATAATTAATTATATAGTATATATTTTTACAAAATTAACATTTCCTTAAATTAATATGATTTATAGTGTTATTAAAATGATAAATTGCACCTTTATTTTCATGGTTATATTTATTATGAGTCTTAAAATAATTTTAATAACCTTTTATGATATTATTTAATAATAATTGAATTAAAACATATCCATATTCTAAATAAAATGACATATTTGATCTATTAAGAGTTATAATATGAATGAAATACATAATTTCATAAGTTTGTGTGTCATGATGTGAATGAATTTTTAATGATATTTCTATAAAAAACATGCTTCAAGAATACAATGTGTTTTATTTTGAATTATCAAAGTTTTACATGTGATATTCTATAAATCCTTAGGATGGAAACTAAAAATTCAAATGATATACTTTTTTTACATGAGAAAAGGAACATCTATAATTTTGATTGTTGGAGAATTAATTATTATTTTAATATCAAGTCTTTAAATTCATACGATTTTATATAGTAACAAGATCCATATTAGTTCATGGAAAATAATGTTCCTGAGACACATTGTTTATAGGAAGGATAGAACCAATGATAAGTCGTTTCAATCTCTATGTTAGGTGATATTGTATTTACTGGAGATAGTGAATCATTATACTTCAGCGAAGGAGTAAATAGAAAATAATCTTATAAATAGAAATTAACAATTAATTCATAAATGAATTCTTTATATGAAAATAAATATAGTATTTTGGTAGAACTTATTACTATTGTGAATCCCACTGTGTCCAAATGGATTTTCAAGACTTTTCTCTAAAAAGATGATAATAAAAATACCTATAAATAAATATTGTTTGAAAATTTTTTTATGATAAGTCAACATATTCGATTAAACTAAACAATTTCTTCAATAAATATATATTATAATTTATTTATATTATAATTATTATAGATGTGTACCATGATAATTTGTGACACGCTTCATGTCATAGGTATGCTATACTTTGTCCATATTTTATCATTACTTTGGTTCTATTGTTTTCATGAGTTAGTGGTTGATATTTTGGATTATAGGAAAAAAATATAGGTGCATGATTTGTACATGTTTAGTAGTAACTGGGTGGTAACCGTGTGATACAGAGTATTTGGTTCGAGTGGATCTTTTCACAATTTGAGAATGGTTTGATGAATTTGAATATTTCCTGGAAAACCAGGTGATAGTTTAGGATTGGGACTAGAGGTGGTTTCATAGCGTTCTCATGACTTTTCTAACCATGTGTTAATTTCTAGGTAGTAATGAACTTCATTTTTCATGGGACATTAGAGACTAAATGGTTATAAACAAATTTTTCTAACCATTCATAATAACCATTTGATCTATATGAATTTTTAAAAAAGCAAAATTACCCCAATACCAATGGTTGTTTTGACCCATATTACACCCTAATATCTCATTAACATGACCCAATATTTTTTAACACACTTTTAGGTTCTACCTTGGGTCTCATTCGGATTTTCTATCGATTTTGGTGTATTTATTTAATGTATGTCTAAATATCTTCTTCATTTATAATATGTTCTAAAAATTTACTTTCAATCTCTCGTCCCAAAGATTCATTGGATCCCAAATGGGTTTTGATGGGAAAATATAAGGTTTAATGTGTTGAATTGATTATTTTTATTATGGATCTAGAATTGTGTGGACTAGATGTCTTCAATAATGATTAATATTTTTAAAAGAAACCGTGATTCCTCTAATTGTGTTGTATGTGACTCTATATAATAGTTAATTTTCATGGAATAGTTTATCAATATTTATTTCACTTTAGTTATTCTAGTGGAAATGTTTTATTTTATATCTATTAGGTTTGATTTATGAAATTTAGTATTTTTCATGGAAAATGATTGAAAAGTGGGTTTTCATTAAAAATATTTTTATACACATAATTGTTTTGATGAAATGTCTCATTGATGATTTAGACTATAAAATGGGATTGCCGTAATGGGTGTGGTAATTATTTTCATATTTATATATTTTATTAAATTATTAGAATGATTTACTTGAATTTCTTATAAAAAACATATCACATGGGAACATTAGGTACATCAGGTTATGTACATATGAGAACCTCAATGATTGTGGAACCACTAAGGGTTATGAATATGATACTGATATACTGTGGTAGGTTTTGATATCATTAATATTCAAATAATATTGGATTAGTGTTTCTTGTGTGTCCTTGATATGTATTCTCATATGGTAGATCCCACTTCTGCATGGTTTTATCCATGATAGAGATATTTCATGCTTTGATTCCTCAAATGTTTACATTTTGAGTTATTTAAAGTCTCCATTACATCCATTTATGTAATAATTCGTATTTATTTCCATATTAATCTGGTTTTGAATGTGGATTGTTTTAAATTAAAATCAATGTATTATTTATTAAAATCGTTTTCAAATGAAATTATCAAGAAATTTGTTTTTAAAGAAAGACATAATGGGTACCAAGAGTATGGAATCATGGTGGTGTACTATTAGTAATTTACCTCCACCATCTATATTCTATTAGTAATATTTAATCATGGATTTATAATATCCATGTAATGGTAAAGTTATCATGTATCTATATGGATTGTCTTGGTTGATGTCTCTTCATAGTGATTTTGTAATGTCCCGAGGGATGATCAAATGGATTTATGGTTTTGGTCTTGGACTTAAGTTGTTTCCAGTATTATACTTCCTTATTTTTTTGTTCCATCTCTTGTATTTTAATCTCTTCATCAATTATATACAGTGGTTCATTGTCATTATCTTATTATATATTATACATGGTATTTTTTATTTCATGTTCAAACAATTCCAATGATCATTTGTGTTGGAACCTAGGTTCTTGTCACTAGTCTATTGTTATTGAAAACACCCTTCCAATGTGGTAGGCATGCTTAGGTGACATGTCAGGTCGACCTAGGGTGGGTTTTTAAAAAAATTCATCATTTGGAGGTTTATTTGGTGGTTTATTAAATAATATAGTTACCACCATCTAGACTCAGGTGGTATGTGCGTAAGGGTTCCTGGTCAACTCAATTTCATATCTAAACATAAGATACCATGAGTGGTCATGGATTTTCTCACCAATATTCTTTGATTTATGTTGGTTTTATTTAAATGATCCTTATCAATTTTCCCTATTAGATTCTACTATTTTCTTCAATCCTTATTTTTTAAGGTATTTAATATCAATTCATGAAGTTTATATTTTAATTCGGAGTTGTATTTCAATTATAATAAGGTGTTACCTCTTATGTTTATATATAATGTCTCTAGTAGATTCTCTTTGATTCTAAGGGAAGGAAATATTAGAAAACTCCCATACGAAACCCCTTAATTCAACCCTTATTTAGTGGAAATAGTAATCTAGGCTATTCAATCACAAGGTGAATATCGTTGTGGAAACTGAGAATGTATGGTTAATTATACTTTGGAGTTTACCATGAAAATTACACAAATATTCCTTGGTAAAAAAGGAACCAATGAACCTGAGCAATAGATTGAGAGACTAGAACATATTTTCCACATTATAGGTCCTCTAGGGGACTATATGTAAATAATATGAAGTTATATTCATGAAGTTTCTAGAATTAAATGGTTGGATTCCATCATTGTTTCTAAATTACACAAGGAACTCACATAGACAACATTAAAGAAGTCCTTCAATAAGCAGTTATATCCTATGACCATACACGTGGAAAATGGATGGGAGTTTGTCACCTTGGATCAAGGAGACCATTTAGTGATGGATTGTGATAGTCATTTAACCATGTTATTCCATATATCGCCAAAAACTTGGCACTAATTGCTTCCTAAAGGCAAGATGGTTTTAGATGTGTCTAATGATAGAGATTTGATTGATTCTTATGATCATGTGCTTGATGACCTTTATTGATGTTGTGGATAATGTGGTTATAGATGATGTAGAATTATTTGGGAAAATAGGTCTTAGTGGAGAATCTATTATTATAGGGGTAGTTAGGGTCTGTTACCTATCATAAAAAGGAAGCATAGTAATGATTCATTGTTTTCATTATGATCTATTAATGTGGGGTCTTTAGTAAAATACTAGGAAGTTTTCATCCATTGTGGAATACCTAGCCATTACTATGCCTAATTATATAGTAACACCCAATATATTCCATCATTTTGGACAATCTGGTGCCCTTAAATATTTTTTATAATTGTTTTATATTGATGTAGAGTTGGATACACCTTACCCAAAGATCCTATGATCAGGTAGAGGCAATTAAAATGTTTTGGAACAAATTATAATGTTTAGGGGGACAATCAGGCTATGAAGAAATATTAGATAGGGGTTCAGATTGGATTTCGTTATACAACAGAGTATGCACCAGTGGAATCTGAAATGTGTTGAACTACTATGATATGTACATTGATTATTACTTCATCTATTTTCTTAGATATGTTTGATACCAGTGAATACCATTATTTTTTATCATCAAATTTCTTAAATGTGTTGGGATTATTCTTGGAGATTATTTCATTCTTTATGATAATTCTACTCCCTTATGAATTTTTAATTAGTAGGGTTTTAATTATTACTAGTGACATGGTATGATCACCGACCAAGAGGTCATATGATATTTTATAGTTCTCGATCATAATATATTTGAACATATTAATGAAATGGATTATATGGTTAATTTTATGATCCATGTTTATTGTTATCATTTTCATCTTTAGTTTCTATCTCATAATGGGGTTACTTGTGTCTTTCAAGGTCAGTGGGATCCTATATCTGGGGACTAGGTAATATTTTTCATGAGGATAGAATGATCCCATGTCAATTTTTCGAGATGTTTATTGAGGCCGTTTATCCTTAATAAGGTGTTCTGATTTCTACACTAATGAATGTATAGAATAAAGACATCCCATGTATCATTTTCATGGTCAATTCCTCAAAGAGAGGTTGAGTTTACTATTGACATGCTTTTGAGAATGATCCTCATCTCCTCACCATTTTATAATATGATATCTACAGAGTAAAATGAAACTAATGTTTAGATTGAATATTTTGATTCTATAATATTTGTTAATATGTTTGTGTCACCTTTTCCTTCTATGATTCCCTTCATAAATAATTATATAGAAGCCTTCAGTTGTGTGCTGACAACCAAAAGATTAATAAAATGACTATTCAGAAAGGGTACCCTTTTCCTAAGATTGATGATATGTTTTATCAACATAGGGGATCTAGATCATTTTCTAATATTGATTTTTTATTAGGATACCATCATTTAAGAGTCTGAGAGGAGGATATTATGAGGATTACATTCCAGAAATGGTATGGAAATTATGAGTATTTGGATACTCCATTAGGTCTAGATATACTCATGTGGTAAATTCATCTTTGATGAATTATATCATTTATTGGTTCTTGTACCCCATAATGGTTGTTATTGTGGATTCTATTTTGGTGATTTTAATGACTAAATAATAACTTCGAGATTAAATTGATATTGTTCTATGAACTATGAGTTAACATCATATGTATTGAAAGATAACTAAATTCCAGTTTTGGATTCAAAAAGCGATGTTTATGGGCCAAGTTATACCTGAGATATGTATCACATAGAATCATACATATTTTCAGGCAATGATTTCCTTGGATAAACCAAGAATGTGTTTAAGATTTATATGTTCTATGTTTTTCATGGTTATTATAGAAATGCAATTCCAGATAGATCCAAACTATAAGGGTATTGAGTTTGAATGGAATGATAGTTCTCAATTATCATTATAATAAATTAAATTGATTTTGACTTAATAACTAGTTTTTATTGTTTTGGAATCGGGTTTTGGTTGCCACGTATTTTTTGATGCCTCAGATATAGGATTAGGATGTGTTCTGAAGTAGGAGAAAAAGGTAGTGGCATAGTGATATTACTAATTAATCCCTCATGATAATAATAATCCAAAAAATGTACTTTAATTTAATATGAGGATTCAATCTATAAGTACTTTTAACGACTATCTCTTCATAGAGAGTTTTACTATATATTTGGATTGTAAATGCCTAAATTATATTTCCTTCGAGAGGCATATGTACCTATAAAAGAAACATTTGGTTGGGTAACTTCATGATTTTGATTTTGATATTTCATAAACACCTTGAAAATAGAATGTGGCCACTAATTCATTAATAATGAATTTAACAAAATAAATCAAGAAGGAATCTATGGAAGAAGGATCTTTGATGATTTTATTAACTGATATTCACTTTGACAATGAAGAAGTTTATGGTAAGGAGTGCTTATATTGTGTGGAAGATGATTCTTTTTTTTATGATTTGATTCCTCTAAGAAAATATATATACACATATTTTCATCATTGTTGTGAAATTATATATTGTAAAGTGACATTGGGTGATCAGAATTAGTCTCCTTATGTTGTTTTTCATTTCTAAGGTATATTGTTCATTCTAATAACAATTTTGTAGAAATTTATGGATAGTGGAGATAAGTCCAATTTTTCCACACACAATATGACTACCAAGATGAATCATGATTTTAGATTTTGGAATTAATTTTTGGGGATTAGGTAGTTGATTAGAGACTTTGTATCATGATTCATTATCTAAAAAAATTATGTTAGATCACCAAAGACTAGATAGTTTTTTGTTTCCTTTTACAATTATAGTTTGTATGTCACATGAGATACAACATCTATATAGGATTAACATGGAAAGTAATTTGGAAAATATTATTTAGGTTATCATTAATTTTCTTTCAAAATCATCTCATTTTACTTACATTAAGTAGACAACCAAGGTAGAAGAGCATGAGGACACATATATCTGAAAGATCATGAATCTCTATAAAGTACCTTTTGTTATTATTTTTAAATGATATATGTTATTTAAATCATGGTTTTGGAATGGTTTATAAGAGGTAATAGGTATCCAATTTATTTTTACTATAGTATATCATGATCAGACTGATGGACAGACTGAAAAATAAATTGAAATTCATTAGGATATGCTTTAGGAAAGAATTCTATATTTTGATGTTTCAAGGTAAAAGAGTTGGTCCTTAGTTGAGATTCCCTATAAAATAGTTATGTGTATTTTATTAAAATATTACCCTTTGAATAATTTTATATGTATCTTTGATGATATACATTATGTTGGGAGGATTTAAGAAAAGAATATTTGTTTGGACCAAATATTATTCAATAGATTAATATGATTTTGGAGTTTATATGAAATATGTTAATGATAGATTAGTGTGAAAAAAAATACTATGTGTACTATTTTCATTTCCTGATATAGTTTTTTTATGTTATTGGGTATTTCTCAAGGATCCACCTCCTTAGGGACATATTCATTTGTGTTGATATGTAAATTTGGTAACAAGGTTTCTTGGAAGTTTGAAAATTGATAAACATATTTGAAAGGTTAGATAATAGTTCCACTTACTATCTAACATGACATCAATATTAGATGTGGTTCATGTTTTCTAAATAAGGAGTTATCAGCCAGACCCTTCACAATTATTAGAAACGAAAGATGCTCATCTTAATCCCAAATCCTTAGTGGATAAGATCACAATTTAGATTATGGATCATCTGAATAAGGTTTTTTGTGAAAAAATGTTTCTTTCTATCCATGTAATATGCCATTGTGGATGGGATAGACACATGGTATAGAAACATTAAGTGTTGATGATGCACCAATGGACTTTTTCCATTGTGAGTACAGAATCATAAGATCATTATAGAGAAATCAATTGGCATGGTGGGGAGAATTTTGACACCCTCTAGGTCACATGTATTTTATGTTTTGGTCCACTTTTTCACTATCATGGTTGTAAACGTCTTTAGAAGTTAGGGATAAAAATTTTCTATTTTGGGGAGAAAAATTATAGTCATATGGCTTGTGAACAATTTATAGTAACCATGTGAGAATCGTGAAATGTGTATTTTTTTATCCAATGAAATTTTTAATATTTTTAGCATGGTTTTTGAAACTGATAAATAATTCTTGGAACACCACATGATAGGATTAGTATTGATATAGATGAAACTTCATGAATTTCACCCAATTTTTATAAATATATAAATATTCATAGTTAAACATTCACTTTAGTTTTTAAGGGATAGTAATTACCACATGGTTAGTTCATGGATCGTCTAATTGTGAATACAAACTATGTGATTCATATTGGTTTAATAAAATTAGAAAAATACCTAGACACCTTGAATTTTTTAACCAATATTTTACATTATTCTCGCATTAGTTTGAATCATACTTTCCTTAACCCTCAATAATGTTATTTACTTTTTTATCTTAGTGATTATGTATCTATTTAGGTGGATCTCTTCATGGTATGAAATAATATGCACTTTATTCCTCATGTTTTCCCTAGATCTACCCTCATTCAATCTTCCCCTTAACACATTAAAGCCATTATGTGTCTTGAAAATAATATCTAAGGGTTTGGGTGGGGAATTAATTATTTTTCATATAGATATAGGCTTGTGAGGTCTGCATCTCGTCATTTTTATTCATTTTCTTATGGTAACTATGTTTCATTCAATAGTGATATATGTGTCTCCAGATAATTGTCATTTCTCATTGCACAAATTTTAATTATCAGGTGTTCCTTTTGTTTGGAACGTGGAAATGTGTGGATTGATATTGATTTGGTTAAATTTATGTAGTTGCGTCTTTATTATCTTGTAATGTGGTTTGAAAGTGTTTTTAAAAGTAGTTTTACACACATCATGGGATTGATGAAATCCCTCAAATATGGTATTGACTATAAAATGGATATTCAAGAATAAGAGCTGTAAACTATTATATATAGAATTATTTTATAAAATTATGGGAATGATTTACAGGAACTTTGTGAGAAAACCTGGGACATGGGGACCTCAGGTGCATAGGGTTCTGGACATATGAAAAGCATAGTAAGTGTGTCACCATTACAGGTGGTGGTTATAGTAGTCATATATTTTGGATGGAATCAGTATCACAAGGATTCACATTATGTTATCTTACTGTTACTTGTGTGTCCTAGTTATGTATTGTCATAGGATAGAGATCAATTATTCTTAGTTTTATTCATGATAGTGATATTTAATTCTTGAAATTATTACATGATTCTATTTTTAGATATGAAGGATCATGATCAATTTGATCTATGTTATCATTCATATTTATTTCAATGATTTTATGAAATTGATTATAGATTGTTTTAATGGAAAACCAACAGTTATATTATGATAAATGTTTTTAAAAAAAATTCATTATAAGTCCTTCTTTTATACAATCTATAAATAATGGTTTAATTTTTATAGTATTTGTATAGATTCATGGTGGTATCATACTAGGTGTATCCCTCACACCCTGTAGATATATAGGGTGTTGATAAAGGAATGGTTATCATTATTCTTATTACCATTCTTATAAAATTTCTATCCATGGAGGTTTATGATATTTGTGGAGGATGGACACATAGAGACTTCGTTTTGTTCTTTGATTTATGTCATTTCTAGGATTATCCTTTTGGATTGTTATGTTATGTCTCATGGTTTCATACTGCGTATTCCTTGACACACTCTGGTTTTCCACCTTTATCCTGTTATATATAAGACATGTTGTGTTTTTTTAGGGTGTAATCATTCCCATTTATGTATGTATTGATACCAGGTATCTTTTTCCATCTAATGGTGATCTTGAATGTGTTTTAGGCCTTGTGGCATGCCATCTTGGGAGACCTGTGAGATCTACCTGGGTTGATTCATGACATTAATATAATTTACGGTTTAAAGTAAAAAAGAATATTTCTAAATTGAAACCTTTAAAATATCATTTATTATACAGCTATAGGGTTTTAGGACCTAAAAATATTCAATATATTAGAAAATATACCTAGATACATGAAAGGATTAAATAAAATATTCAATCATGGAATTATAAATTTTTTAATGTGTCTAAATGAGTATAGTGGGAGAATCATAGTTTTACATGTGATATATATTTATGACATATGAAAAAAGTGTCATCTTATAGTTCATTAAGGTCTGGTTGAAAATATTAACTCATGAATGACTTAATGTAACAACCCATGTTTAGGGGACAAGATTTACTGTGGTCTAACTATGGGTTTCTTGGGCTAATTCAACATTCAAAAATTGAAAATCAATTGAAAAATAAATGTTTAAGAAATTGGGGAATATTTTTCAAAATTTTAAGATGTCATAAATCATTACGTGGTGGCATATTAGTATAAATATGTAGAGATTAATAAAATAATGTAAACTATATATCCTTTAGTGATTGAATTATAACATATTTCATATTATATACAATATTTTATATTTTCTATGTTTAAACAATGGTAAAAAAATATCAAAACAATCCATGAGAATTCCATTGATAGTTAATTATTACTATCCAATATTACTTCAGAAGTATAAGGGACACGATTATGGTACATATAGAATAATAGGAACAAGTTATCAAGGTGTATACTAACTACCATCTGAATAGATCAATATGATATAGTATTATATTTAAGAAAAGTAAATGAGAAATATAAGATCATTATAAATAGTGGTCAATACTTTTATAGAATATGAGTATATTACATTTTCTAATTTAGTTAACGAAGTATTATAAATATGTATCTTTATTCTAGATCATTGTAATATACCCAAGAAGTATATTTTGTCATCATTTTTATTATAATAATATTATCATAGTGATACTGGGCATGAACTCCAGGTTATGATAAAGGTCAAGAGTAATATACTTTTGAGATATCATCTCTTAAGATATTTTAAATAAGATGGTTAATTTACCGATAGTGAACTATACATATGAAACATGGTATACCTAATTACTAACAATATATCTTAGTAGAAACAATATTTTTCATGGGAGTGTTAATACATTGTGAATAGTAAATTTCTAGCTCTAGTGAATGTTGGGATTTTATTACCTTCTATTTCCTTTACAAAACACTAAAATAAATTTTTTTATTACTATGTAATGCATGTAGTATGATATATTCATAATTTATATGTACCATGAGAGTAAAAAAAATTATTTAATAGATATTATCATTCAAATATATTACATGTTGTATAAAATATTTACAGGAAAACATATTTATAATGAGAATCCCATGAAAACATGAGTGTAATATTAAACATATGACCAATTATCTAGATTCAAAAATATGATTGGGAAAAGATGATGTATGACATTCACTTGTTGGGGGATCATAACACTACATGAGAAATGGATTCTAGAAGCAGTTTAAAACACCAATAATTGGTTCTATTAATTTTCTCAAACCACTATGGTGAACTGCGTCAAATATTAATTAAAATAATTTTTACTAATTTTGGTCTTTAAGAACATTTATGAATCTATAAATCATTGCTATAATGAATGTGGAAATTTAAAATATATTATTTTTATAATATTTAGTGGTGGCTATAACTATTGTGGAAATATTTTCATGGTGGTATCTAAATTATATATATTTTAATATATTAAATGCACTTATAACTAATATGAAAATATTTCACGATGGTTTAGTAGTGCATTCCATAAATTGGAAATGGTTTAGTAATAGGTATTAGAGGATAAAACAAATGCTAAATAAACAGAGAAACTTTTTGTTTCATGGTAGTTTAATCTATTTTTATACAATATAAAAATTTAACAGGGAATATGGGATATCAATATACACTAATGTCATCAATTTAAAGTGTAGATATATCTATAACATATTTACTATTTTAGTTTCGATAGTTTAATAAAAAAATATTTAATAATTTTAAACATTATATACAAATAAATTTTAAGAAAATAAATATATTATATCAATGAAATACTACAATGGATGAATATATAATTTTTACAAGAAAATATGTGACACATGAATAGAGGGATCTAATATCAACTCTATCATGAAAATTTAGGCTGGCTTCCACCATGTGATCTACACTAATCATGTTCATGTTGACTAATAGCCTTTGAAAAATATAATTCCTAAGTTAAATAAAATTTTAAATATAAATTACTTTAAATTAAATATTATCTTTAAAAAATAAATTTATAAAAAGTATTATAATAATAAAATTTATTAATATAAATGTACAAGATTTTGTACCACCCATATCAATGATGAAAGTTTAGGAGGAGTTCTCTTTTTCCTACCCTGAAATATATATAAAAAATAATTACACATTTATTTAATATAAATATAAAATAAAATACACAATAAGTATTTATTTTGACTTACATTTACTTGTTTATAAAAAATATAATGCATCTAAGAGATTATAATGTTACTTCAACCATGATATATGATTGCAATGGACATCATGTCACATGCTTATTTCCCATATATTTACTAGTATAATCCTCTAGCATCATCTACAATAATCCCATATATATCAAATGGGAAAATAATTATACCTATGTGAAAAATTATTCTTTCGTATTAAAAATGTCAAACCAATCATGGATATGCTCTAATACCCACATGATCGTAAATAAAACACTATATTATCAATTAAAGGACAATCCAAACAAACACCATCTAATATTAATGTCATCATTGAATCAAAATAAATCAAAATAGTTGTATTGTTTTAAAAAAAATTGCCCAGGATTGGATTTTGGTGTGTACATGTTTATAATCATAAATTAAATATCACTAATTGTTGATATAGAACCATTTTGTGAAAAATAATAATACCTATGTCTATAGTGGCTAACTATATTGAAATTATCATTTTTTATATAATTTTTTACAAATATCAAAAATTGATTGATTAATTTAAATTATTATATTCTATTGCCATATTATCCTATTTTAAGTAATTTAAGTTGAAATATTTGGTAAAACTTTTAGTTTGTTGTCTTAATAGGGTGTTTAGGGATGGAATTTCTATTTTATTGATGATATTGGGGCTATATAATGTGATAAGATAAACCATATATTGTAGAGATCCATAACACGTAGTGAATTATAAAAATTTGTTATTATGGTGTTCTAAGAGTTATTTTTCTGAGGAGTGTTGTGTTTTGATTTTATTTGTAAATTTATTGGAATATTCTAATGAAAATAAAATCTTGATATAATTAAACTATGGAGAATACCTGATGAAGGTTGGAGAATATAATATCGGTCTGAGGACATATGTTTTTTAAAGAGTTATTGTTATGATCAAATTTTATGGTTTTTAGCATACCTATATCCAAAAAGAATATAATATATATTATAAAATGATATATGATATAAATAAGGAAAATATTTTTAAAATGATGTATAATGATTATATTACATGGAATATTATAATGAAACAAATAAAATAAAAGTTAATGGAGTAATGGGAATAAGATAAATTTATTCATCAATGAACATATTATTTTAATAATTTGTCATTAACATGATTTAATCATCTTCACCCTATATTATAAGATTAACTACTTCAATATCATCAAAGATAGATAGACCAATATTATTTTTCAAATAGGATTCATTGTCCTAAAAAAATCTTCAACATTATCACCCATATCATACATTTCTATTAGCTTGACATGTACTCCCAGACACCCCCTTCTTGACTCTATTATCAACATTTTAGACATTTTTATCATGCGAATCCAAAATATAAGGGTCATGTTATATATTCTCACATGTATTGATAAATTTAGGTAATATATAATAATTAAATTGTAAGGCATAATTCATTATTCCCCAATAAATATTGACTCACATTAATTTTAAAAAAACAAATGAAAATTTTCCATGATAATTTAATTCAATAATCAAATAAAAATTCTAGAGTATACCAACGTTGAGAATTAAATAAAAATTATTCTATTTTCTGTTTTAAAACCTTCATGATTCAAAACTATATAACACTTGGAGCCATTAATATTATAATCATAAAATACCCTACACTTCTTCGAAGGTCCCAAATATAAATATTTCAAACCATCAAGCACTATATCTCAATTACCAATAATCATGATCAATATGTATAAATAAAAATATTTTTTAGATGTGTAAGATAATTTTCTTGAAATATTATGAATATAAAATTTATTATGATCATAGAATATGTGTAAAACAATCAATAATGTATTTGTTAATAGATTATATTATCTCTTTATACACTAGTGTTCAACTTCATATTCATATCTTGGTTTTCATATTCTATTCATTAACAAAAGGATTTAAAATAACCCAATTGACTATCACATATCCATGTGATTATATGGTCTATATTTGTGTCAAATAAATTAACGATATGTTCCTAATAAGATGACATATCATTGGATTTTATGTTGACATGGTGTAGGACTACAATTGATTTATGTTATCAGAAACTTGTCTAACTCAACTAAATTAGGTTTCAATGTTATACAAACACCTTGAATAAAAACGTAAGACTCCCTTTAACTATATAACCTTTAGAAATAGAGCCATATGGTTGAGATTTATTTATAATAAAATAAATCAAACGACTTTAATACCAAATAACAAAGTAACATAGAATAATAAACGACATATGTAATGAGTTTGAAAATTACAATATTGTATTGATTAATAAGTAAGATGAAAATTCCACCATATTGTATACATCCATCAATAAAGAATGATCCATCTAACTTTAACTTCCTCAACCAAAGGAATAGTTAGATTAACCATCATAGTGAAAAATTATATAGGGAATATAATATCCAAATTAAAAAAAACATTACAAAAATTATTGATGTTTTTCATGCTCAATGGGGTTTAGTTTTTTCACACAAATATATTTAGTGAATAAAAAAAACTCAATTACAACAGCTATTATTTTTTCAGGTAATATTGTCTAAAATACCAAAGGTATAAATTTCTCTATGAAATTGTGTTTGTCTTAACTTTTAAGACCATGTAATATATATTATTTATGAGTAAATTAATATATATATGTTACTCTAATATCAATGAGTTACTTTCACATTTTTTAGTATTTAATGGAAAACATAGTTCTATTAATTATTCAATGAAAATTATTTCTACAGACATTAAATTATCATTTTGACATATATCATTCTTTATATTCATTGTTTATAAGTCCTTATGATAATTGAAATTATATTTTTATTTTAACAAATCATTCAATATTTAAAAAAATCACAAATATTATTTTTAATGTTCCTAAAATAAAGATTATGATGTAACAATTGAAATTACCAATAAGGTGGTTTGAAAAAAATACTCAACTTCTTCCTTTTTTACCAACTCCATCTGATGAGAAGTGAATATTTTCTTATAAATGTTCAACGTATACACTTTACTAAAATTTTCATAAAAAATTTATAATTGTGACTTTAAATTTGAACCTGAGAACAATTCTATTGGAGGACTCAAATAATTTCATTCATGGTTCAAGAATTATTAAACTGTTATCTATGATATACAACTAAGATTTTATGATGACACATGAAACAAAAATTTATTCTATATGGTATTATTCATGGGTTGAATTCAAATTTACAAACTGGACATGTTGGGATAGTGTTAGTGTTCAAAAAAGACACTTTCCTTTTCACAAGAAATCAGTAATCTTTCACATTAGAGAAACAAATATTTTGAACATTTTTGTTTTCGATGTATCATATGTATCTACACCATAGTACCATAACTCTTGAAATTATTTTATAAAAGGTTGAATTTATAAAATGATGTCATTTCGAGGAATATTTTTCCTAGAATGATCAACAAATAAATTAACGATTTTTTGCATACACATCATCTTAAAAGGATTGTAAGAGAACAAAATAAGTGACCATCTATTATAGGTTGGAAATAGATTTCTGAATAGATTAAATCTATTAGTATAAAATACCAAACATACATTACTAGGATATAATGATAAATTTTAATATATAAAATGCAATTAATTCCAGGCTCTAAAATATATTGGATGATGTGTAAACTTATCATTATTATTTTAGATGGATTGAAACTTCAATTTATTTACTATTTTAAAAGACATTAATAATCCATGAAATAATGGTTTTAATGGAATGTAATGTAAAAACATTATATTAGTTTTATTTATATTATTAATTTAATTATATTAATTCAAAATCCATCATTATTAATCGTCTTTCGTCTAGAAGTATGACATATTTTACAGTCTTCTCTATCAGAATCTTCCCCATGACAAAGTAATCATTCATTGGGACATGAATGTATCCTCGTTTAATTAAGAAAGATGTTGTTAATAACTTTTTTAATCTTATAATGTAAATCATGAATCATATATTCAATTAATTAATCATTTAGTAACACCAATGTAATTAACATTTTTTATTTGTAATTCCGCATAACCACATGATATGGTAAAACATCTGTATAAGGGAAAATTGTTTATATTTTCTACATATTTTATAAAAATCCTCACTTCTATTATCCAAATAATCATGAAATTTATTTTATTAGTCAATCCACTTTTCTATTGTATTAATATCAAAAAAATAAAAATATACACCATTAATATGATATAATCATTATCTTGTTATGCTTTGTGTCGAGGCATCATTAATCAAGTTTTGAATTGTAATATCTACTAGAATCCAATAGTTTTTATTCTATTGATGGAATCAAGTCAATATTTATAAAATCATTGATTCCCCATGAAAAATAAATCTCAAATATCCAATAGTAAATTATTACAATATCATGTTCTGAAAAACATCATATATTTTCAAAAATCATATGAAATTATAATCAATATTTAGACATATAATTCTTCTATCTACAGATTAATTTATAATTAAAAAAACACGTCCAATCACATAATAGACTGAGTTGTATTCTAGTTAATGCAATCCTAATTTAATCTATGTGTACCCTACTACTAAATATCTCTATAAAATATAACACACCCTAATTAAATTAACTCATGTTAAAAATATAACATATCTAGGAATAATATATAAGGATTAAAAAAATTTAATTAAGAAAAATTAATCAAATACAATATAATTACAATCAACTTATTTTATAATTTCAAATTCTGTTATATAAATATATGAAATAACATGTAGAAAAATATATGTGAAATAAAAAAAGAATGACTAATCTATAGTGTATTAAAAAATAAACTACAAAAATAAAAAATAATTTAAAATCCATCAAAAAAAAATTTAAAATTGAATCTAAAACAAAAAAAATTCCCTAATAATCAACTAAAAATTATCTATATTTTATACAATGAATAAAATTAATAATTAATTAAAAAGGATATATATCCCAACATTATAAATTATAAAATCCCCAATTCATTATAATGAAAAAAATTTATATCCCAACAATTCATATCCACAATATTAAATACCTCTATAAGACCCATTGAGTTCATTGAAATCAAATAATAATAAACAAAATATTAGAGTAGTTCTTCCAGAAACATACCATGTACCCAAAATAAATGTTCAAAAAATGGTAATAGGATTATGTGACATAAGATATAAAAGGATAACCAACTTCTAATAAAGAGTTTTGATGGAAAAACAATGGGAGGAGGAGATTGGTAAATATAATATTGGTTTAATAAAAGAATGAAAAGTGTATGGGAGGTTCATGGGTTTAAAGGAGGAGGATAGGGTATAGCGTGGTGGGGTTGTTTTTCCAAGGGATGGAGATCCATAGGGATTCATGTGATATAAAAAAGAGAAGTAGGTGTGGTTTTACTATAATAAATGGGTTTAAATAAAAAATGTTTTTAAATTACTATTGATATAAAAATATTAGTTTTGGGTTTTAAAATAATCAACACTAATATTTCATTACTTGGTGATTGTAGTTAACAACCACTAATAAATGATGATGTAATGGTAAGAGGCTAAGGTGTTTAATTATTAGTGTTTTTTTTGAAACAACATCTAATAAACCACCACAATGGATATTTTTTCTTGGAGTTTAATCATTTAATATTCTACCCATTATGTTCCCAGTTTTCGATCTTTTGTATTAGAGATCATGCAGAAAATCTATCAAATTGAAACAACATATATTTTGTGTATCTATGAATATTTCTATATTTGAGCATGCATATTTATCTATTAACTTTAGATAATATTAAATATATATATGATTATATACATCTATATATCATGAAAAAAACCACATTTTATGACTTTGGGTAGGTGTTTTTCATTTAGTGTGGTATTAAAATTATAAAATTTATAGAATGATCAAGAAGAGATTTATCATATCTTTGTATAGTAATATGATATCTCTAGGAATTAAAAAAGGAATTTAGTACCTCAAATAAATTCATGGACATCATAAATGAAGGAATATGAATCAATTATTGTCAAATAATGATAAATAAACAATGTTAGGATAGTGAAACAAAGAATCTGTCCATATTTTTTAGATATTGTAAGTTGACGATATTATAATAGAATGTAAGAGTTAATAGCATGTCATTATATATATAAATAAATATCTGTCTCTTTAGAGTGCCATGGTTTATTTAGAAACACCTCTTAGTGTATGAGAAATACTAAAACTAGCTATATAAGGTACAAGAGTTTCACAGACAAAGTTTATTGATATGTTTCAGTAATTCTGGTGAATTTTAGTTCAAGATGAAGTGGGTATCTTGTCTATCAATTAGTTAGTGGCCAATAATGAATGATCATAAGTAAATTAATAAATAAATTAAATTATATTTAATACATGTTTCTATTATTATAATTTAATATATTTAACAATGTAGTCATAAGTTATTTGATATTAAACATGTGGATCTCAGAATTTGTCTTTTTGAATTAATATTTTTTATTCATTTTTTATTATGTATATTTGAGAGGAACAAGCTAAGTTAGTGGTACTTAATTAATCACTTGATATATTAAATTATTACATGTGACTAGTGAAATAAATTTTACATTAATGATAAGTTAATAACATCATAAATGACATTTTGGGTTAGGCTTAAGAATTAGTCTTATTAAAATATCTTAATCCACCAAAATAAAACATAATCCCCATTACATATATTTATTTAAGACCAATGTATTTTTATTTAGATTATTTCCATGAAACTAAGTCCTCATAAGACATATCTCAAACATTAGAGAGAGAAAATAAAAGAAAATTGAAATCAGGTTACTTACTCCTCTTGGATAACATTTGTATTATTATGATTATTTTATAGGTATCATAAAACACATTATTGTTTTATCAAAAAAACTAGTTGAAGGATTATAAAATAGGATTTTATGGTGTGTGTGGATGATTTATATGGTTCATCATTTGGTTCCGTCAATGTAGAGTAAATTTAAACTGAGTAATGTATGTTGGGATTTCATGAATGAATGTGGTATTCATCATTTTATGTTTATTATACATTAATTTATCATATGTGATGCATTGATGAATTTGAGAATTATTATGCCCGATATTATTTTCAAAATATATCTAGTTCAAAAAAAATTAAAACATTGATACAAAACCCTTCCCTTATCTCAAAAATTTAGTTTGATTACTAATTTATCATACACATGTAGAGAGATATGTTTATATCATTATGTTTCTTTAATCTGCTTAATATGAATTAGGTAATATTTTATAAATCATGAATATATGTTATTCCCAACATCATGGAATTCTACATGTAGTTTATGGATTGTATAAATGATTTTGAATCAATTAGAGTTTTATCATTGGTTGGTTATGATGTAATTAATATTATGGGACTATAGTTTTAGTAACATAATCCATAACCAATCAATAAATACGTTACATTATGTGACCATGATATTTTTTTCTGATAAGACATCGAAGAAATTTATTATTGAGATATTTAGTGGAATTCTACCATATAATATTGAGGTGGATGATTTTTCATTATGAAAAATTTTATTATCATGAATTTATTTTTTATTTTATTTCATGGTGGTTACCAGAGAGGTGAATATACTTAATGGATATGTATGTAGTATAATTATTATTAGTATTCCAATTATAGGGATAATATATGAAGTTTGTTGTTATATATCTTGTTTATGCATGATGTATTTTTTGATAAGGGGTTATGTTTTTTATCTAATAGAACACTGAAGACTTGTGATATTAAAAACAATATAGAGTATATAGATAATAAATTGAATTATTACTATCATGTTTGTTTTGTATATTTTTAATGATCATTGGGATGTAATAATGAATAGATGAAAGTGATTATGATATATGATATTTATGTCTCTATTTTTATTCTGTTTCATTCATAGGCCAAGATTAATTTGATCATGGTCAGTTACATGTATTCATTACCATCTACTTTTGATATGAATTTATGGGTTCCTAACATACTGTTTAACATTATAATGGATAGTAGTGAATGGTATCATTATTCCAAACATGTAAAGACATAATTTATTATGGATTATAATATAGAGTTATAGTTTATTTTTTAATTCCTTTGCAGGTGTGATAAAATCTTGTAAAAGTGTAGACAATAATGTTTAATTTAATATAGGATTATGTTGAATGAAATTGATTTGGAATCATATTTCCTAAATAATTATGTGATTACTTGGAAGAAATGATGTGGGGGTAACTCACTGTAGTGAATTTTATATGATATTGATAAGAACTTATTGATTAGTGTCACATACATGACTTATTTTAAAGTTAAATTTCTTTAAATTTTCATTTATGCCCTGTTTTTTGGGTTTCTCATGTTTTTTATGTTGCAATGGGTGAGTTTTCATGAATTGGGCCAAACCGTGAGCCCAATTCCAGATTTAAAAATAAAATTTGTTTCTTTTATAACATTTTCATTTTTTAATATTTTTCATCCATTCAAGTTCATAAATGGTCTCCTCTGACATATAAACACCAACATTGTAGTTTGGAGACTTTAGAAAACTATAAACAAGCTGTATATGGGTTTTAATTTAAGGGATTGGGCCTACCCGAAATCCCAATTCTAGTTTTAAAAATAAAATTTGTTTAATTAATAACTTATCCAATATTAAGGTTTTTTCGGTGATTCTAAGCCCAAAACACACCCCGTGAACCCAGACACGCGTCCAATATCCTCACATCCTCTTTGTAGCTCATTTGCATCGAGTTTTAGGTCTAAACGTTTTAAGAATTAACATTTCGGGATGATTTATAAAGGTAATTTGTTTCCTTCATAAATCCCTAAATTCTCACTCTTTGTTCCCCATTCAAATTCCTACATGGTCCCCTTATCCTTTTTCGAACATCCCTTAATTGTTTGGATGTTTTAAAATTCATATGTTTGTGTATGTGAGGCGATTTCTACAAGATCCCTCAAATAAGTTGGTCTTCTTCATTCTTCTTTAAATTTTCTTAGGGTTACATTCAATGTGATTAGGGTTTCACACCTTATCTAAAAGGTTCCTAATGTCCAGAAGTTAGGGTTAAAACCTAGGGTTTTATTTCTTGTCTTTTGGGTGAATTCTTCTGGTTTTTGGTTGGATTTAAATTCCTCGAGGTGCAGCGGTGGTGCGGTTTATGTTTCACACCATGTTTTGAGTGTTTCGAATTAAAAGGTAGGTGATTCCATGTATAACCATTTTATGATGAGTTAGATTGCTTGTTTTATTAATTCAGTATGTTTCAAATCTATTTTGTGTGGTGCAAAAATTGTTTTTGTGATGGATTGAGTTAAGTGTTTTATTTTTATAGTTGCATTATTGCTTGTAATTGGGTGCTTTTCATGCGTGGCTCTTGGGGAAATATTTGCGTGTATTTTCTAAGATGTGAAATTGATTTATTAGTGTTAAAGGGGGCTGAAAATTCTGTATTATTAATGCCTTAATGTCATGTTGGCCTTGTAATGGGGGTTTTGAATGGTTTTAATGTGTGAAACCTTGTTGACCTTCTTGAACATGATTTTTGAAAATATGTGTTTTTCATGTGTACCTTTTGTGGTATTGTTTGAGATATTTGTATAAATCTTGGGGGTGGTTTAATAAATGTTTTAGGACTGCCAATTATGATTTAGATTGATATTGGCATTGTTTTGGTCTTGAATTAGGTTTCTGAAATGGGTTTTGTATGCCAACAATGGTTTCACCTCTTGGATTGGTTTTATGAAAATTATAAATGATTTAATGAGATACAAAAAGTGTGAAATGGTTGCATATGTACTGTTTTAGTGATAGTATGTTCCTAAATTGAATTTTTTAAACATAATGTTGTCAGTTATGTTGTAAAACATTTTGGTAATGTTTTGTAATATTTCAAGGTGATTTATGTAATTGGGATGTGGGTGGAAAACGTGTTTTCGGGCTATTTTGTGTGAGTGTGATATGCAAAATGGACTTTTTTATGAAAAGGGTATTATATAACTTGTTATTAGGCTGTTATGTGATGTTTAGAATCTTGGGAAAGATTTTATAAAATTGTTAACAGATTTTTTGAATTGTGAAAGATTTGCAAAATGTGGTGTGGGATATTTTTGGTGTGAGTATGATTTCAAAATTCATTTGAATGAAAAAGTGGATTTTTAGACTTGTGTGGAATACATGTTGGCTGTTTGGTGAACTTTTGATGTGTAAATGATATTTTCATGTGCAGTGTATATTTATTGACTTGTTGAACTTGTCTGAGCACAAGGGGAAAACTCGGGTATCTAGGTTGGTGGACATGTACTAGTATGTTATTGAATCTGTGGGGTTGGTCCTCAGTTTCACATAGCAGGATTGACGCTTACAACTCTAAATAACCTATGATGATGATGATTGGGGACCACTAGGTTATGGGTATGGTCCCTACTAGTGGATTGTGCACGAGAACAGATATTGTGATGGTTACTCTCACCGAGATACGAGGTACCTAGGACCCAGAACTAGCTAGTGCCTAGGTGTTATTTCCTATTTCTTGTGCTCATTATTTACATTGTAATTACCGTCAGCATACGGTATAGTTGGCTGGGAAATTCAGTAGTGTTGACATTATTTTTAAACGTGCTGATTATTAATGATAGGCCACAAGAAAACTGTTTTTTTTTAGTTTCATCTTTTAGAAATTGTTACTAGCATTTTCTGTTTATGAAAACTTGCAAGATTTTTTTCTTTGAATGATTATCACATGGAATCTCTTAGTGGTTTTATCCTATTAGGCATTTTCTCACACTCTAATTACATCCTTGGGTGTAAGTAGATTTGGTTATTTTTTTGTTTCAGGTTTGGATACAGTTTTTAGTTCCAGTGGTTCGGGTTTCTAGCATGTCCATGGTGGTGAAGTTTTGTAGAGATTGATTGAGGGTGGTGCCCCTTGCCATGAGGGTTCTTGGGTTGTTTAATTGTGATTTCGTACCTTTTTTATAGTCTTGTTGAGTTTTTTTAAAAGATGTAATTCAGTTCTGAATTTTGTAAAAGATGGTTTTAGTTGAAAAATCCAAATTCGTTTTATTGAGTTTGTTTGTTGTTTAATGTTTTTAAACATGGGGTAAATCATTCCCAAACATTATTTTATGATACCCGGGCACTTGTGCCAGCCCGTGGGGATCGGGAACACCCTTCGGGCCTTGTTACGGGCCAGGTCGGGTGCCGGTTTTTATGGAGACCAGATTCGGTTCATGACAAAATGGTATCAGAGCAGGTTTGCTCTCTTTGGGTCATGTTATTTGGGGAACAGTCAAGATAGTCTGGAGTTAGGATTTTTGGGACATGGAATTTTTGTTATGAGTAGTGTGGCTTATCAGCACACCTCATGATAGGATTCACATCTCTAGGGTAAGTCAGGACCTTTCGTATTTCTTTGGTTTTCTTGGTTTGATTATGATTAGGGGAAATGAAAAGAGAGTTGGGTTAATGGTCTCAGTGAGCTCGCATGGCCTGGAAAGCCATGAGAAGCTTGTTATATTCCCTAGAACAATCTCTGTGATTGATGTGATTGGAATATGGCCGCCAACCATATTTCCAAGTCACCCACTAAATCTAGTTTCCTCTCGCATTGTTTTGTGATTTAGTTTTGAAATCTCAGCACTTTGGTTTTAAGGTGACATGGTTTTAAGAAGAGTAAATTTTTTATGAAAAGATTTTCAAATAAATGGGGAATGGTTTGATTTATGAAATGGTGAAACTGAGTTTTCAGAATTATATTGAAAGGGAAAATGGTGTGCTTACACCTCTTTTAAAAAGTAGAATCTATACTGAAGTTGGTTTTGAAAAAGTGTTTCCACTAGAGTTTTCTAAATAATAAAAGGGTGTTTTAATGGGACAAGATGATATGAAATTGATGTGAATAACATGAAAGTGACTTCTTTTCTAAATGGTTGTGTCTTTCTAAAATTTTTCATAAGATTTGAAATGGGATTTTGATCTTCTGGTTAGTGGTTTTGAGAAAAATGATGTGTTTGTTGACCATTTAGGTTTGGAAAAGTGGAAACAAATCTTTGTTTTATCCCTTGGTATTTTCATGAGCGACCACATGCATGTGGTTATATGGGATGATGGATGGTTGACAGAATGTCTGGATGAGTGTCGGAACAGATATGAGGAGGGAGCCCGGTGTGGCACCAAAACATGCATGTGTGAGGCCCATGGGGTACCATTGGTGTATACGCTTACTGCTGAACCGTTTCTTTTCAAAGAAATGATTTTAATGAATAACTTTATGCCTTGATAAATAGTTTGGGATGGTGTGTATAATGTGTTTTTGAAAAATTTGATGTTGTGGGATGATTTGAGTTCAAGAACCCATGTTGTTTGAACTGTGTTTTGGGTCTATGTTTGGTTGGTAAGTTGTGTTGTAGAGACAGTTAGTGGTCTCTTTTGAAAAATGTTTTGGGATGCCTTTAAGGTGGTTCCCTTCATGTATTTGGATCTGGTTTGTTGTATATCTTGACCAATGAACCATCTTGGTTAGGTCCTTGGATTCAATCGTTGGATAAGGAACACCCCATTAAGGGTTAGTGCTCAACTGAAGTACAACCCAGATTGTTTCTCCGTTTTAAGACCCTCTAGTTGATAAATATAAGGAAATTTTTTCTTGAGATTTTATTATTGAGTCTACACCCTTTCCTTTCCTGGTTTTTTGTATCCTTTTGTAGAGGGAGAGTGATCATGGAAGGTTTCAAGAGACCATAGCTTCTTACGCTTGCAGATTTTCCTAAGGTGGAAGTGGTTTGGGGGTGTTAGCATGGATGAGTATCTGGATAGTGTCTAAGAGGTCCTCTCAGTCCATCGTAGACTCTTCGAAGAAAGAGTTCACAATAAACTACCAGTGTGGGAAATCTAGTCACAAGATGATATTGTGGCCACTTTCTAGAATTGTGTATTGTTTTGGGATGTAGTATAAAGCCCCTTTCCATTAATTTCTTATATTAGTCGCAATGGTTATGTTTGGTGACTCATTGTGATGTCATGTGATCAATTGACCCTAAAGGTTAAATCCATGCAATACTTTGAGAGTCTCTATTATGTTGGGAGAATGTATCCCTTGTAAAAACATCAAAATCATCCATTTTTTAGGACGGTGAGTATAGGTGTTATTTACTTCTATTGTTTCTTACCCGAAGAAACAAGGTGTGATTTGTGTTCATCTTCTAAGCCCTTGATTCATTGAAATATTGTGTTAGTGTAAAATGAGTTTGGAATGTGTTATGTCTTGGAAATCTTATCGGGGATTGCAGTGTAGTTTATGATAGCACTGAAACAATAATTCTCGTCCAATGGGTTTTTAAGGACTAACTGTGAGGCCAAAGATGCTTCGATCATTTGAGCTCCAGCCATAGGTCTCGGAGAGAAGTTGGCTCATAGTTAGGGGAAATCCTTGGGACACTTAAACCCTTGTACAATTTCATATCCTTGGTGTGAAATATATGAAGTTTTTAAACCTATGGTTTCATTATCATTATTCTGTTTTTCATGTTTGGTGGAAATAGGTGGAGGGCCTTATACCCATGACATCGCCCATGTCATTACCTCCCCCTTTGGTTTCCATTGAGTATTTGGAGAATGGCTGGAAATTTGGCTAGACCGACTGAGCACATTGTTTGTGAACGATTAAGAGAGACTGTGTGCCTAGAATTCATGCAAGAATATTGATCTACATAGTTAGTTCACAGTTTCACAAATTATGCGGACTAACCATGCGACCTTCCCAAATCTTGAAATTTTTGGGTTTTTTTGTGTCGGCACATGCTAGTTGGTTAAGAAGGTTGGTTATTATAGTGGGGAGAACCACTATGATTATCATGTATGTTCCTTCATAAATTTTTAATGGAAGTATACCCTATGTACCAGGGAGTCCGTTCAGGCCTCCCCCTATTAGTGTCCTGTTTTTTTCTCAGAATAGAAAAATATTGGTTGTCTCTTATGGTGGGGAGCGCATTTTTGTCCCCCCGTACCAGTAACGTACATTTATCCATTGTCTTGGCTTGGTGTAGATAGTCTTGTTCGGAGCTATCTAGCTACCAACATCTTTTTTGGGTAATCATTGGGACTGGAGAGTGCCCACTGGATTAGTTAAAGTAAGGTAAGTGTAGCCTAGTTCAATGTTATTGTTCGTTTGGGTGAATTCCTTGAGACTTATTTGGATAGTGTTTGAGGATTTATCTTTTGGGATAAAATATGAATGTGATTGATAATTTCAGTAAAGTGGTATATGTTTTGGTTGTGATAGTAATCCTTAATTGATCACTGGAGGTGTTTTGGCCTTTGGGGGTGAAACCTGGAAAAAGAGTACCTCTTGGTTTCTTAGTTGGGTTTGGTTGTTGCTTTGCCATTGATGTGACTTTCCGGGGAGGAATGTTTTTATGGTGGGGAGAATTGTCTCATAAATGACTTAATTTAAAGTTAAATTTCTTTAAATTATCATTTATTCTTTTTTTTGGGTTTCTCATGTTTTTATGGTGGAATGGGTGATTTTTCATGAATTAGGCCAAACTATGAGCCCAATTCCAACTTTAAAAATAAAATTTGTTTCTTTTATATATTTTTCATTTTTTAATATTTTTCACCCATGAAAGTTCCCAAATTTTCTCCTCTGACATAGAAACACCACCATTGTAGTTTGGATCCTTTTGAAAATTATAAACAATCTGTATATGGGTATTAATTTAAGGGATTGGGCCTTCCCGAAAGCCCAATTCTAGTTTTAAAAATAAAATTTGTTTAATTACTAACATGTCCAATATTAAGGATTTTTCGGTGATTCCAAGCCCCAAACATGCCTATTGAACCCAACCACGCTTCCAATATCCTCCCACCCTCTTTGCAGCTCATTTGCATTGCGTTTTAGGTCGAATATTTTGAAGAACTCACATTTCGGGCAGATTTATAATGGTAAATTGTTTCCTTCATAAATCCTTCAATTATCACTCTTTGTTCCCCATTCAAATTCCTAAATGGTCCCCTTATCCTTTTTCGAACATCCCTTAAATGGTTGTCTGTTTTCAAATTCATCTACTTGTGTATGTGAGGCGATTTCTAAAAGATCCTTCATGTAAGTTGGTCTTTTTCATTCTTCTTTCAATTTTCATAGGGTTACATTCAATGTGATTAGGGGTTCACACCTTATCCATACGGTTCTTAATGTCCAGATGTTAGGGTTAAAACCTAGGGTTTTATTTCTTTTCTTTTGGATGAATGCTTCTGGATTTAGGTTAGATTTCAATTCCTCGAGATGCGGCAGTGGTGCGGTTTATGTTTCACACCATGTTTTGAGTGTTTCGACTTAAAAGGTAGGTGATTCCATGTGTAAAAATTTTATGATAAGTTATCTTGCTTGGTTTATTAATTTAGTATGTTTCAAATCTGTTTTTGTGGTGCAAAAATTGTTTTTATGATGGATTGAGTTAAGTGTTTTATTTTTTTAGTTGCACAATTGCTTGGAATTGGGTGCTTTTCATGCGTGGCTCTTGGGAAAATATTTGGGTGTATTTTATAAGATGTGAAATTGATTTATTAGTGTTAAAGGGGGATGAAAATTCTGTATTGTTAATGCCTTATTGTCATTTTTCCCTTGTAATGGGGTTTTTGAATGGTTTTAATGTGTAAAACCATGTTGTACTTCTTCAACATGATTTGTGAAAACATGTGATTTTCATGTGTACCTTTTGTGGTATTGTTTGAGGTATTTGTATAAAACATGGGGGTGGTTTACTAAATGTTTTTAGGGATGAAAATTCTGATTTAGATTGTTATTGGCATTGTTTTGGCCATGAATTAGGTTTTTGAAATGGGTTTTTTATTCCAACTATGGTTGCACCTCTTGGGTTGGTTTTATAAAAATTAAAAATGATTTAATGAGCTACAAAAAGTGTGAAATGGTTGCTTATGCACTGTATTGGTGATGGTATGTTCCTAAAATGAATTTTTGAAACATAATGTTTTCAGTTATGTTTTAAAATATTTTGGTAAGGTTTTGTAATTTTTCGAGGTGATTTATGAAATTGGGATATGGGTGAGAAACGTGTTTTCGGGCTGTTTTGCGTGATTGTGATATGTAAAATGGACTTTGTTTATGAAAAGGGTATTATATAACTTGTTATTGGGCTGTTATGTGATGTTTAGAATATTTGGAAAGATTTTATAAAATTGTTAAAGGATTTGTTGAATTGTTAAAGATGTGCAAAATGTGGTGTGGGCAATTATCGGTGTGAGTATGATTTCAAAATTCATTTGAATGAAAAAGTGGATTTTTAGACTTGTGTGGAATACGTGTTGGCTGTTTTGTGAACTTGTGATATGAAAATGATATTTGCATGTGCAGTGTCTATTAACTGACTTGATGAACTTGTCTGAGCACAAGGGGAAAACACGGGTATCTAGGTCGGTGGACATGTACTAGTATGCTAGTGAATCTATTGGGTTTGGACATAGTTTCACTTAGTAGGATTGACGCTTACAACTCTAACTAAACTATGATGATGATTATTGGGGACCACTAGGTTATGGGTATGTTCCCTACTAGTGGCTCATGCACGAGAACATATATTGTGATGGTTACTCTCACCGAGATACGAGGTACCTGGGACACAGAACGAGCTAGTGCCTAGGGGTTATTTCCAATTTATTGTTCTCATTATTTAATTTTTTACTTACCGTCGGCATACAGTATAGTTGGCTGGAAAATTCAGTAGTGTTGACATTAATTTTAAATGTGCTGATTCTTAATGATACCCCACTTGAAAACTGTTTTTTTAGTTTCATATTTTAGATAATGTAACTAGCATTTTATGTTTATGAAAACTTGCAAGGTTTTTTCTTTGAATTTTTATCACATGGAATCTCTTAGTGGTGGTATCCTACTGGGAATTGTCTCACACCCTACTTACACCCTTGTGTGTAAGTAGATTTGGCTATTTTGTTGTTTCAGGTTTGGATACAGTTTTTTGTTCCCATGGTTCGGGTTTCTAGCATTTCCTTGGTGGTGAAGTTTTGTAAAGATTGATTAAGGGTGGTTTACCTTGCCATGAGGGTTCTTGGGCAGTTTAATTGTGATTTCGTAGCTTTTTTATAGTCTTGTTGAGTTGTTTTAAAAGATGTAATTCATTTCTGAATTTTGTAAAAGATGGTTTTAGTTGAAAAATCCAGATTCATTCTATTGAGTTTCTTTGTTGTTTAATGTTTTTAAACATGGGGTAAATCATTCCCAAACATCATTTTATGATACCCGGGCACTTGTGCCAGCCTATGGGGATCGGGAACGCCCTTTATGCCTTGTTACAGGCCGGGTCGGGTGCCGGTTTTGATGGCAACCCGATTTGGTTCGTGACAATTAGTATATAAATTTTTGTTATATTACAGGAAGAGTAAATCAATAATATGATTAGAATATGTTTATGATCAAGGATTATTATCAGATAGATAAAAACCTAGGTTTTATAGAGTTATAAATTGTGTTTATGATGTATTCACTTATATGAGATTGTTAAATATATTTCAACTATAATATCTAGAGACAATCCATGAATTGTGCAGTACTTTATAATGATGTAATGAAGTAGTGATACAATAGTTGATATGATACCATGATTGTTTAATTAATAATCTCCATATTTAATTGAGATATTCTAAAAAATATATTTAAATTAATGTTAGTAATATGAATTGAATTATTTATTTAGATATCATTATTTGATCAAATGTTTTATAGTTTTGGTATATCATATCTCTTGTTCCATCAATAAACATTCCTTTCAAATGGGAACTATACGTGAGATTGAGGGTTTCAATTCATCAATTAATGAAATACATTTGATATTGATCTATTTGGTGATCTTAATAATTTTCAATTAGTGGATAGTTTAATTAAAGAGAATATTTATTTGTTGTATGATTTTTTAGGGATTGACCTAGAGATATGTTCTTGGGTTCCATATGGTGAGGTTATGAAAAGTAAGGCAATACATAGTTTTTTTTATTTTTATGTTGTTTTGTGATCTAGTAAAATGTATAAAATTATTAGATATGAATAGATTAAATTTTCTCAGGTGAAATTCCTCAAATTCATTTATTAATTTGGGAGTATTGATTGTATTTTCTATAGATAAATAGAGAAAATATGTAAAGAATGTGTCTCACTTTCAGAAAGTGGAATTATGAAAATTATGAAAATGTAATTTGGATTTAATTCTTATAATGTTTGAGCTTGGTATTTATTGGTGTATTAATAACATGTTTCCTTGCCTATGAGATAAAATGTATGCTATGAATTATTTTTGTTTTTGTGATTGATCATTTTCCATTCTATACATAAAATGGAACTGTTGTAGTAAAACATGTGTGTCCCACTACAACCTTGGATTTCCACTATTATTTTTTGGCATTATTTATATTTTAGTCTCTATTTTTTCTCTCTCCATCCATGCCAAATTCAATTTAATTTTCATATTTTTGGGTCTGTAGTTCATATTTCAGATTTCGGTGAACAATTATTACTTATATTGCATCAACCATGTGACATGAATATATTTTTGAAGATCCAGTTATATGGTTGGAACATTATTTGTATAACTGTTCAACATATTCTAGGTACTCAATGACGATATGAATGGTTTGGTCAATCATGCATCCACAACATGTGATATCCCTAAGTTTTAATTTTTGGGAATCCCTATATTACACCCACTTAAATTAAATCATCGAACTCACACCTCATTCACTTATTCACATGATTAACCACCCCTGGATCCTTGATCATTCCCCTTTCTATTCTATACTCTCTTTACAATGGAAATTCCCTGGGGGTTTATTCATGATTTGAGTCTCTATCTTCACATTATGAACTCATTTCGCTTTAATTCCTCCATCATTCCCTATTTCTTCATGTTTAATCATCTCCCCCTTGTTTTTTTCTTATTTAGATCATCCTCAGTAAGAATATTTTTTTAAATTGTTACTTTACAAACCTAGGGATTCTGGGATCTCTTTAAACATTTTATATCGAAATTAATCATGGAATATGATTTTATCTTGATGAAGGTTGGTTTTATCTATTACATAACTCTTTAAAAATTTTGAACAATGATTTCACGGTTTTAATCCAAATTTTAAATGCCTAATGATAAGTAAAATATATTTCTATTAATATTTTTTAAAGGGAAACCACATTTCACATGTTTTCAATGGAATGTTAAGGGACATTAATTTAAAAATATTACTAAAATATCTTTATCAAATACCTATCACACAATTTATTTTAAATTCCCCAATTGAACTTATTAATGTATTTCATAATATATAAGGTTTTATAGTTCTGTAAAATAATTTATTAAAGAAAGACTTGGGTTTTATGGTTGTTATTATCCTTTATTGAATGTGGGTTGAGTTTTTTTTATTTTGATATTTCATTTTAGTTGGGTGTTTGGTTTTCAAATATATTTTTATAACCTAGATACCAAAAATATATTACGAGGCCCAACTGTAATGTTAAAAAATAATTTTAACTGTCACCATGAATCATTCCCCTTTTATGTTTTTGAAAAGTTTTATGGATTATATATTTAATTACCTAACGGTGGTATTTTATTAATGATGATTATTATAAATGAAATAGAGGGGTTGTTTTTGTGAATGGTGTTCAGAGGTGAGGGTGAGTTATTTTTTCTTTTTATTTTTTAATGTATGAAACTCATAACTCTATTTATATTTCAAAAGAAGAAATGGGTTGTTGCATGACACCTCCAGTTAAGCATGCTATACTTTCTCAAGATCAAGATCATTGTAATAAACTTGAGATAGACTAGGCTCTACTTTTTTTATTTTATCCCTCAATTTGGATGGATAGGAAAATGTTGGGATTTATCTAAGTTTTTTGTTACCAAGAATCAATCATATTTATTATTTTTATTATCATGTCCTATTTTATCCCCTATGATCCTAGGTTACCATGAAAATTGATATTTTACTTTTGATACTACTGGGTTTTTTCTTATTCATAAAATTTACAATTTTTTTCTAAAATGGTAGGAATATTTTTTAAACAATATTTTGAAATAATAATATTTCATTAAAACACACTTGTTTAAATTTAATTTAATATCAATTATTATATTAAAATATTCATAGGACAATTAAATTTTATGTAAGTGATCATTTCATTTAATAAAATAGAAGTGTGTCTTTTATAAAATGGCATATATTGGATATTTATTTTTCTTATGCCTGTCATCTAAATATTGATTTTATAAATTCATTTTCAAACATGATTGAAATGGATTTACTTTTTAACGATTATGAATAGTGTGTGGTGAGGATACCCATTGGGACTTCATGATCACACCTATTGATTTTTTTTTCTATTTTGGCCATTTATTTCTCAAGTAGTATACTTGGGTTGTGGTTGGATGGTTACTCATGGAGTGAATTGGATATATGTTTGTTATTTTTTTATTTAGTTTGCATTGTTTCATCCATGATATCATCAATGCATATTTTCCTTCCTTTATCTTATGGGTTGCTTTTTTGAAAGTGGTATTATAGATGTTCAATAATTGGGTTTTTTTCAAGGGAGTTAGATAAAATAGTAATTTTTTTGTGATTTATTTTATATATGTGCCCATTTATTTTATTCTTCATCCGCATCCAATTGATATATGAATCATTTTAAAATTTGGATTAAATTTCATGCTAGTAATTTATTTTAATTTATGGATGAAATCATCCCCAATGAGTTTTTTCATATTCCCTAGTACTTATTTTTAACCTATGTGGATTGTGAACACCCCCAGGCCTTTCCATGGGCTTGTCTTGGCATTTGAATGATGAGAAAACCAGGTTGGTTCATATAAAAATAGAATTAGATCCGAGGATCTTATACGAGATTAGGTTCTTGAAGTACCCTTTAATATTTGGGTGTATCTGTTATATTTTATATAGGAATATTGGAACACCATATGTAAGTATATAATGAGCCAATATAACTCGTTTTCATTTTATACCATTATTTGGGAAGGAATTTAATGTTTTAGTCTTGATTATTATGTTTATATCATTTACCTCTAATATGTGATTTTTGGTTACTCTTTTATTTTGGGTGATGATAAGGGGAGTTAACTACGGGTACAAGGTGGAATCCAAGGGATTGTAAAGGAATATGGAGCCTAAGTGCATGATTAATTATGAATCCTACTACTAGTTTTATAGATGTAACATGTCCTGCCAATCCATGTTTCCATGTATCACATAGACAGTAGTCTACCTTTTAATAATTTTTTCACTTATTTTGTTTTTAATTCAATTTTCATCCCGTCATAATCCTATTTTTTGTATAGAACTACAGTTTTAATTTTCAAATCATTCTTCTAAATTTCCAGGTTATTATTTTTCAATATAAAAAATGATTATACCTAAATTGATTTAATGAAAATTTGGGTGTATGGATTTATGAAAAAATTGTTTTTATAAGAAGATGTCTCCTTAATAAAAAATTTGGTAGGGAGTACCCTATTTTAATAAATGGTGTGTGAATGTTCATAGGTTTTCAATAGTTCTTAAGTGGAAGGGTGGTTTCAATGAAGCAATTTGGGTTTTGGAAATAATCATTTTTGGTTCTGTTATGTGAGAAGAAATGATTTTTATATTATAAATATTTTCAGACATTGAAAGTAATGATTGATGTTTAAAGGTATTGAAAGGTTGTTTTTCTAAAAAATGGATATTCACTTTGATAACTATAGTTTTTAAATAAATGGGGATTGGATTTTAAGTGATGGAAGTTTGTTTTAAAATTAATTACGTGAAATTATAATGATGTTTCAAAAATATTTAGTAAATTTTTTTCTTCGGTTTTAAATTGTAAATTAATTTTAAATGAAAAAAATAAATTGTAAAGTTGGTAATGAGAAAATTTAAATTGTTTTGGAATAATCAAATTGATTTTAAATTATAGTAAAATTTTCAATAAAGGATTTTGGAAAATAATATGTTGGGTTTTAAGTGGGAAAGTGGGGGATTAATTCGTAGTAGTTATATTAAAATAATTGTTTTCGATTTATAACTGCAAAATGTAACATGTGGTAGGTATTTTCTTTTAAAAGGTGGAATGTTCTTTTACGATGTGCATGTTTTTTGGAAAATTTTAGATATATTTTATATTAAATTGATGTGTTTTAAAAAAGGAAGATAATTTTTTGGAAAAAATTGTTTTAAAAATTGGTATGTGTATTTATAGAAACATCAATTGATGCAATTTGAATTTTTTTATTTTATTTGATAATTATATATTTTATATTTCTATTCCATATGTTACATTTCATTTCACTCCTATAAGGTTTTAGATTAGTAGGATGAGTGTCATACCAGTAGAATGCATTCCTTCCATTTTCTAGGTGTATTCTTGTTTTAGTGTGGTTATGGTTATCTTTTTTGTTATTTTTTATGTTCATCCTTGGATTTTATGGATTTTCTAAAGTGGTATTTGGTTGATTATTCTCCTTGGGTTGTTATATGCATTCTCTTCGTGGAATTTTGATCATTTTAGATATATATTTTTATAGTGAACTAAGGTTCCTTTTTTCCCACAAGGATGTCAGACTTGTTATTTTTCTCATTTCTGAGGGGTTGTGATTTGGAAACATTAGGTGGATTCTATGGTAGTATGGAAGAGTGTTACCCCGAGTGTAGGTTAAATTCTAGATGGTGCCTTGGATATTCAGATGGCTTCACTAGGTATTGGAGTTAAGGGAAAAATTCCCCAAGTTACTTTCACTTCAACTTCTAGTATATGGAAATAATTTTTTATTCCCATGTGGAAATTTACATTCTTAGGTAATTATGGTCATTTATTGTATTCTACCAAATGGTTTGGCTTTCTTTTCCATGGATAAGGTTATATGAATCCTGAGATGTTTTTCATAGTGGAATATTTGTGGTATAGTAGATAATGATTTTTATTGTGTTACTTATAAAATTTAGTGGTGTCCTTGTTAATCTTTCCCTTTTTCTGGGAATATTTCATCCCTTGTTCATATTTTAATCATTCTCGTTTCTGGGAATGAATTGTTTTTTTTGGGAGTTGTTCTATTATATGAATTATAATATAGTGATGAGGCCTCCATTGACGATCTTTTTGTGTGGTTTTAAATATATTTTAATAAGTACGTGGCTTCCATATTATGATGAATCCATGGTATTGGGGGGAGAATGTTTTTTGATTCTTTACCAACTACTCCAATCAGAGGAAGGGTTTTGACCATTAGACTCTATTTGGGTATTGGGTTGATTCATCTGGAATTTTTTTGACTTTTTTCATTGGTCCATCATGCCCATTTATTTGGGGTATTCCTTGGGTTTTGAGGTTGTGGTTTATGAAGTCAACATTTTTCTATCTTTGGAGTGACATCCAATTGATTTGTGTCTTTGTTTAATTCTATTAAATTCCATTATAGTTAACTATGATGAGGGAATTAGATAATTTTGATGTGTCCTATTTCAACATTGAAGATAGATTCTTCAATCATTTTGACTAATTTCATTTAATATTATTATTTTTCGAATCAGGACCATGGTATGGAGGTTTGGTTCCATTTCCTTTTGAATAAACCATTTCATTCGAGTATCACTAATGAAAAAATAATTATTGTGGGGATAATTGTCACACCTTGACCTTGGTTATCCTATATTACTTTATGTATTTTAATTATTTTATTCGTTTTATTTATTTTCAAATATCTATTATTTCCATCACTCTCTTGGAATGTTTACCTCAAATTTTGATGTTTTTTGGTCTATAGTGAATTCTACATGGTTTGGATCATTGTTCACATTAATAATGTACAAATTAGGTGATAGGTCTATGAAATTTGTAGGGGTAGGGGTGTACAGGAGGGAGGGGGTGTGAGGGGTATGTAGGGTGGGTGCAAATGGGATCTGTATTGAGGGTTTCTAGGGGGTATAAAGGGGGATGGGCTATGATGTGGGGGTGAAAGTGGGGCGTGTAATGGGGGAGGGGCGTGGGGTCTGTCCAAGGATGGGGTGGGGTCTGTCTAGGGTGAAGGTGTGGTCTTTCTAGGGAAGGTGGGATCTATGCTGGGGGGTATGTCTAAGGTGAAAGGGGGTCGTTCCAAGGTGATCTTTCCAGGGTGCAAGGCGGGTCTGTCTATGATGGGGGTGTTTGTCCAGGGTGCAAGAGTGTCTATCTTGGAGGGGGTCTATTCAGGGTATAAGGGGGGTCTATCAAGGAGAAGGTCTATCCAGGGTGTATGGGGTGTCTGTCTAGGATGGGGGACTATGTGTGGTAGGGGGTCTAGCAGGGGGTGGGGGAACTTGGGTAAATCAGAGGATGGGGAACTCGGGGGAAATATGGGGTGGGGGAACCGATTGGAATAAGAAGGAATATAGGCCTGTTGTGTTTTTATTAATATTTCATCTATAGACATGGTTTACACCTTGGCTATAGGGAATGTTTATGTTTTTCCTTGAAATTAAAGATATATCATGGGTTTGAACTATGGCTATGGGCCTATATCCACGCTCTAACCATTGATAACGTCTTATATCAAGTGTTCGAACCCTGGCTATAGGCCCTATATGGATTAAAAATATTCCATAGTTTCAATCCATGGATATAGGGACTTAGACACAGTTTGAATCGTGGATATATGGCTATAGCCACTGTATCAAACCGTGGCTATCAGCCTTACCCTACGGCCATTCTAATACCATCCACGATTCATTAATCATTGGCTAAAACCAATAGCCACAATTTCTTATCTTATAGACAAGATTTCAAACCATTCATATAGCCTAATTTTCTAATATTGTGGAAGTTTATTTTTTGTTGTTATTATGAATGAAATAGAGGGGGTTGTTTTTCTGAAGGGTTTTCAGAGGCTCCAATAATTTTTTTCTTATCTATGTTCTTTTTTTATGGTTAACAAGCACACCTCAATTTTTATTTCATGGGAATACATTGTTTGTTAAGAACGATCTCTAGGTAAATAATCTATACTATGTCCCAATGATGCTCTTACTAGTATCCCTTAGATATATTATATTCTACTTTTGAGATTTGTCCACTCAATTAGGCTGTGTATGACAAAAAATGGTGTTAGGATATGTGGTTTTTATTTAAATCCGGAAATATTTTTGGGATTTATAGTCGTTCCCTAGTTTTTCCCCATAGATCATAAGTTCTGATGATAATTGTGACTATCCTTTTTATGATTGTTTGTGTATTTTTATTAAGCACCTAGAATTACATATTATGAATTTAATTTCATAAATTTATATCAAACTTCATTCCTGTGAATTTAAAAATTATTGAATCAGTTGAAAGTGGTGTAGAGTAAGAAAATCATTTCAAATTTATTGTTTCATTTAAAAGAATGAATTTCAAGTTTTAAAAAATGTATTGGGCTTGATATTTATATTTCATGTTCTCACCTACCAAAAAAATATGTTTTAATACGTATTTTTAATCTATAATGAAATTGTTTTCCTTTTTAAACATTATGTATGGGGATTTTGGAAGATACCTATTGAGACTTTATGTTCTCCCTTATTATAATTTTAGTTTATTGTTCAACTATTGATTGCTCATATATCATGCTTGTTTTGAGGTTTTATGGCGACTCATAGAGCCACATGGTGGTTTGTGGGTTATTTTGTTTTATTTTGATTCCCTTATTGCATCATCCATCCTTGCTTTCCTTCCATTCCATTATGGGTAGTGTTTATGCATGTGGTGCTATAGATGTTGACTAATTGTGGTTGTTTCTTTCAAGGGAGGTAAATGTGATAGTTATTTTTTATTCATGTCTCATTATCTCTTTATACATGTTTAGTTTTTTGGCATGGAAGTGCAATGTATGTATCATTCATGGCAGAATTTTTGATAAAAATTCCAATGTAATTTTAATTTATTTTATAGTAAAAATCATTCCCACTGAGTTTTTATGATTTCCTTGTGATTTTCAGCAGCTAATGGGGAATAGGATGCCCTCTAGGCCTTTTAATAAGTTTTTTGGGGTGTTTTGTGGGTGGAAAATCAGGTTGGTTCATTGAAATGTGCCTCCTAACCTTCTTATGATTATGAATATTCCTTTGTATAAGTATATCATAATTCTTCTCATTTTAATAAACATTCGATGTTAAAAATCACGTTAGTTTATAAATTAGTATTCATATATTGGGATATGATTGATATTGAATAAATTTGTTGATGTTTTTATATGGGATTAGTATTATCCACTTGAATCTTGTGATTATATGACTATTTATTGTTTTTACTATTTACGTATTTCTTAATAAGACATTATTTTTCATATATAAATATATGTAACTTGTTATATTCCAAGGGTTGTTAATTGATTGTTGGTAAATCGAATGTGTTTTTTGGGAAAAATTTACTTGGGAGTATAGATGTAGTTGACTCATGTAATAATCACGCGTTCTAATCTATTCCTATTTAGGGTTATGTGATTTTTTTTAATTCCAATACACCATGGAAATTGGTTTTAAAGGGGTTGGAATCCACATATTTCACAATTATAATTGGTAACATAGTTTTATATTTTTTTTCTTGAGATTATGGAATGTATTATGTAAAATTTAATAATCTACTTTTCCTAGTTACTAATTTTGATTTATTTTTTATACAAAAATAATATTTATTTTATTTATGAAATGAAAATATCAATAAATAATATTTTTATTGAAATATCATACATGTTTTGGATTAATTTTTTTTTCTGTATAAAAAAATTTAATGGTTGTTCCACTGTAATAATAAATAATCCATTGAGGATGAAAAATAATATTGTTAATCTTTGACTACATTTATTTTAAACATATTATTTTTAATGATGTATTTATTTATTAAATGGTTCTTTTACTACCAAAAAATGGGTATCCACATTTCCACACTTTAACAGTGTTAAAAAAAGTCCTGATTAAAGGGCACATTTAACTGCCCTTAAAAAAGATCTATTAACAATACCCTTTTCGGCGTTTTTCTAGTGGGGATTAAATTTATTCCCAGGGATTTCATTAATTTTGATATTAAGGATTTGAAATATTATCATTTTTAGTAATCTATTATTATTTATAATCAATTATATAATAATGTATACATACTTTTTATATACTCGCGCATACAAATTTAGTTTTATAATTAAATAATTAATCATATTCACATATGAAATATATTTCTCAATATGTATTCTTAATTAAATAAAAATTAAAAACCATTTTATTTAAAATAAAAATATATGAATATTTATATACCTATATAATGTGTGTGTGTGTCTGTATTGACAAACTCAGATATATTATCTATATATTCTAATATATTTATATACCTATATATATGTGTGTGTGTTGTATATATGTTTTTATTTATCAATTAATTTATAAACAGGAAAAAAACATATTTTATAAATGTTTTTAATACCAGACTTATAAATTTATATTAATATATGAATCATGTAAGGATAAGGAAATATAACTAAATATATATAAATAAATATATATTAATATATATTAATATATGAATAAATAAAAAATAAAAAAATATAACTATATATGTATATATATATATAAATAAATACCTAAATATAACTATATATGTATATATATATATATAAATATATATATATTATGCTAATTTTATTTATAAGCACATGTGTTTTATTTATTTTGGATGGTATCACCAAAAAATGGTTTAATGATCATTTAAAACATATATCTTTTGATTATTTTAACTAAAATCATTATGAAATTTAATTTATATTTTTAAATGATTTATATATACCAAGTTTATTTTTTATGAAACACATAACATATAATATGTGACGTATATCAAAATGTTAATTTTTTGTAAAAACATATAACCTTTGAGATAATTTTATGGCTTTAAATTAAGTATTTCTCCTACCTCTTCTATTTAATGACATTTGAAATGAAATGAATGTCAATAAATATTAAATAGTTATGAATGTAACTGAATCAGATTAAATAAATCAAATTTATAGATTGAGGTTTTTATTAAAGTGTATTTATTTAATCTCACACTCCTGCCTGAAATTTTAAGGCAATACAAATAAACTGAAATGAAATGGATTATATTTTCAGAATCATTATTTCATTTGATTTCAAGAGACATATTATTATTAATTTTTTAAAATCGAGTTTGGAAGATAGAATAGAGAGAGGTTTTATCATTATTTATTATTAACATTTTAGACGAATAAAACATTGGAGAATAGAATTGAAAATAATATATCATTATTTATATTAAAAATAAATGAGTCCAATGAGAGTATGAATGGAACAATCTCATGTGAAAATTTAATGATATTGAAGTGATAATTTTTCATGAATTATACTCTATGAGAATTAATTTGACCATAATAAATTATTTTGACAATAAATGTTATATAATTTAAATCATTGTATCAAGAAAAATCTAAAAACATTTCTGAGAAAAAAGTCAAAGCGCCTATTGAATTGCGGCTTGAACAACCATGATTCCTAAATATAAAAACCTAAAAACCCTATAACGAAAAATATAAAAAAACCCCCACCTTCTAAAAGTGCCTATATATAATTTTAAGGCTATAAAAATAAATTAAAATGAAATGAAATATATTTATATAATATTTAATTCAAGATATTTAAATAGACATGTTATTTTTTAATTTTTGAATTCAAGTTGGGAAAAGAATTTAGAGAAAGGTTTTATCAGTATTTCTTATTAACATTTTACACACATCAAATAGTGAATTATATAATTGAAAATAATATATCATTATTTATATTAAAAATAAATAATTCAAAGAATATATTACTTTTAGAATTCATTTTATTAGATTTAAAAACATAAATAAAATTTTTTAAATACAATTAATCATTTAACATAACACTAATATATCATATTCATCTAAAATAATCATGGAACACTATAACTCAGTAAAATTATTTTACTTTTAGAATTCTTAAATTCATTTATTTTAATTTTCTAATCATTGAATAAATATCATGATAGCATTTCAAATGAATTGAATACAATTTTATAATTTATTAAAATTATATGAAATTTTTTTTCTGGAAAATAATATAATATATATCAATTTAAAAAATTATCTTCATTCATTGATTTATTATGTCTTTATGTGTACATATTATAGATTTTTAAAACTAAGAGGCTGGCATTTTGTAATATCCATTACATTAAATATTATATATGTAATATTCATGGAAAAGTGTCCATTAAAAAAATCAAGTTAAAATATAATTTTATAATTTTATAATATAATTCATCCATTAATTATTATTATGAAAAAAATATAGCCTTATCATTTTCTATTAACATAGATTAACTTAATTTACCATTTACTATGGTTATAATTTTAACCAAGATTATGATTGATATTGACCAAAAATAAAATGGAAATATTTAAAAAAATTTGACAATATAGATTACAAAATATGGTATCAAGTTTATAAAATTCATTATCAATATATGGATGAAATTAATTTTAAAATAATCATGAAACATTTGATGAAACCCACTTTTTAGACAAATACATTTTTCGCATAACACTGGGTTTTTCATATCTCATGCCTAAAAATATAGTAAAAAAATTATTTATTATTTAATAAATATATTACATGAAAAAAAATCACTAATAGCGAATAATTTAATTCATTAAGAAAAAAATGCATTACACGAATAACAATAGTTTATAAGCATACTGTATTTTACTTATAATTTTTTTTTCAAATTCATTCATAAAATTGATTCCAATGAACATAATATGATTATTTAAAACTATGGAGAACTAATTTTACTTTTGAAGCATTTTATAAATAAAATATAACTCTGTACATGATTGAAATTAAAATATATTTTTCAATAAAAATATATACTTTTAACAGTTCATTGAAAAATCATACATTTCAGAATATTCTAAAAAATTTATCCTAAGATAATTTTTACATGTTGAAATAAAAAATGATATACTCTTAATTAAATATAATTTATAAATTCTGTATAAATTATTTTTATTAGTTTCCCAAAAAGATATATAAAAACCATTTTATGAAAGTTTTTCATTATTGAATAAAAGTTCTTTATTAAAAATTAATGATTATTTACTAAATTTTTGTCAAGAAATTTATATTTAGTATGAAATTTATATATATTTCATATATTATTTAATATTTTCGTTAAATTATAATTTAAGGGATAGATTACCATTATCATATTTAAATAATAATATTTCATGATTTTTTTAGGCTTGGTGTTTCGTATCGTGTACACTATTGAACATATTGTTCATTAAACAAATTCTTTTGTGATGATTTTCCTATTTGAAATACTATTTAAAAAAAATTTATCTACATTAGAAATGATATATGTTTGTTGAAGAGTCTTAATCCATATTTTTTACAAGAGTTTTCCAATCACCAATGATATTTTATTCATTGACTTCATCCCTACTTCATTTTTTCTTATAGATATTGATCCATATTTATCTAAAGCATTATTTTCTTCTTCATATGAGTATACTTTGTTCCCATGTGCTCCCCCTCAGTATCTCACTTATTTATCTCTTTAGTATTTCATTCCATTAAATGTTTATCACTATTTATCTATGACAACTTCTCATTTGATTGAGATTTCTGCTCATTTCAAAAAAAATGGATCTTGATTTTTAATGACCTTTGATGAATTTTATTAGAATATTTATTCAATGATTTTATATGAATTACAAAGGTGAATTACATCATCCCCTTGATGTTTTTTCTTTCTATTCTTCTCCTTGTTGAGAATAAACAATTTACCCCATAAAATTAAAATCTACTCCAATGAGGGATTATTCCCATAAAATATTATGTATGGTGTGTTATCTTCATTTAGACTTACCCATCCCCTTTTGTAGATATAATCTAAATTAAGAACAATTTCTTTTTAATTTTTCTTTTAATATTTTGGTTTATTATCATTTATTTCTTGGGATGTTCCTCCACCTAATGGTTAGTTAATTAAATACGATTTTCAACCTATATCTTATGGATTTTTATCCCTAGTATCTTCTCTACTAATATAATTTATAATTAAATACACGTAAACACTACATATTTTATGTATAGGTTCATAAACCATGTAATCCTATGATAATCATCAATAAATAGTGTGTAATAACTTTATTCAACCATGAAATTTGGGTGAAAGTTTCCACAACACATCCACCTTCACTAACTCAATCCATTTCATTGAATTTTTTTCCTTAATATTCTAAGTATTTAAAATTATTTTTCATTTTTAATAAGAATCATAGAATTATTTTCATCATGTGAATGTTTTAGGATATTATGAGCTCCTTTATTATGCACCACATCTTACACGGAATTTTGGATTAAGTGACCGTGAATTTTTTCCAATATCCTTTTATATTCTTCCTTGGATATAATGAACCTATATTATTCCCCAATAATGAGTTAAAAATTGGATGGATTAATTTTCTTATCCACAATGGAGTCCATCCCTTCATAATACATTTTTTTCAAAGACATGATAATAAATATGATACGGATTAGATATTTAATGTGATTCCTAAAAAAATCAATCCATGGAATAAATTTAAAGATAATATAAACACTCATACTTTTACTCTTGACCCCTCACATCTTAAGTGATGAGGTGCTAATGGTTGAGGGATGCTCAATCATGTTTTCTTTTACTATCATAAGAAGTGAGTGAAAATTTTAAAACAATAGTAGAAGAATTAAAATATTTGGAAAAATAAAATCAATTACAATAATTAATTATTGGGAAAATAAATGTGAACTTCTAGGGAGAAAAATATTATAAAAGGGTCCAAGGATCTAATAAAATTCAATAAAAATGTTAATAATTCAATAAAATTTGCCAGAATATCCTTTTTATTTATTTCATCTTCATCATGAAATATTTTTTTTCATTGTGGAATGAAGTTATATACCATAGATATAAACACTAATCAAATCATCACAAGTTACATCATTATGGTTCAAGGGATGGTGTTGTTGTTCCATGGATACATCTTTCTCCTTCCAAATCAAAATCTCTCAAAGGTCATGCAATAACAGTCCAAGTACATCAAATGTAACATTATATTACCTTATATTTCTCATTATCTCAATATCCTGAAGTGGAAAATACTGTTGATTAATTAGTAAGGTATTATATATCAATATAACCTCATAAAGTCATATAATAATGGTCATATGTTATAAAATGATATTCTACATTTCCTCAAAGGGGTATCGATATTTAAATTCAACTTGATGTGGATACATCAGTAATATCACTACATGATTTCTCTATTAAATCCCTTGGGACTCATCCCAGATTAATGGTTTACATTATTGGTATCCTCTTTCATAATCATGAGTTCTCATACCGACTTATATGTTTCACCTCTAGTGTCTAACAATACCAATACCCGCTCTCCTATACCCTTTCTATAATGTTGCCCCTTAACCCAAACTTCATCCTTGAGAATTAAACAATTTTATGTCCTAGAGATCATTTTATTACTTCAATGTCTGTCTACAAACATGGTGTGAATCCATTAATATGATAATTTTATGGAATTTGTGTTCTTCTTTTACTTTTTACCAAAACTTTACTATAGAATATCATAAAATCCTATCATCATAAGTCCTTCTTGGGTAATAATATGTATCCTATTTGTGTCATGTTGTGGAGTGAGGTACCTTATTTTGGTGAAATATCTTCAAAATAACACTCATCCACACCGTGAAACCATTTTGTGGAATTATTTCTTCCTAGGTTTACCATTTATACTTTGGTTCAACTAACTACATAATGAAAAAAATTTATTGAGTAATCTATTTTCAGTTACTCTAAAAAATCAAGGGATGATCCATAAGATTCTATAATCTCTATCCATCCATAAATAAATAAAAATAGAAAAATCATTTTATCATTATATACCATAATCAAGGAAAATCATAATAATAACATATGCATAAATAATAGTTATCAAATTCCCCCACAATTGAACATTTTTTATCCTTATGAAAATTAAATTTACAATGATTCTAAATAAGTTCAATCCTCTAACTAAACAAATCTTTTGAGAACATGTCAATAAAACCAAATATTAACTGAAAATTTTTAATTTCTAATATACTCATACTCTATAAGTAATCATATATCATTTTTAAGATAATACTTCAATTATTATTCTCATCCATAATTATTTTTCAAGAATTCCTTAGACATCCATTCCCATATATTGATATACCTATTTAGAAAATTTCACATTCGACACTCATGAATAATGTAAATATAGAGTTATTCTAAAATTAAATTTCACGTCTTCTATTTATAGGCATGTATAATATCTATAATCACTTTATTAAAATCTAACCAGAGAAATGAAAAGGAAATCCTTAAAATGTTCAAATTTCTTTTAGGCTAGAGGAGGGTAGTTCATGATGAAATCATTAAAATTTAAGGCTTTAAAAATGTGGATATGTCATTTAGTATAAATAAATATTATATATTTATTCTCAATTAAAAGGGGACCTACTTATAAACATCAAATTCATCATATCCCATTAATTTATACTTATCTTAATGATTCCCATCAGGAAAATTCAACAATAATGACACAATATTTCATCATATCCTTATTTACTTTTCCATTGTTATAGAGTAAATTTCACCCGGATCAAGTACCCCACCCATCAAACTACATTTTTCTGATAGTCTCATGGAACTAATTATAATAGTTATAATTATATCATAGATCATGTATATGTTATAATTAAAATGTACATGATATGATCTATTATTTAGATTTATTTTCCAATATAATATAGAAATCATGTAATAAAAATATATGATATCATATAATCAACATCAAAATCAATAATTAGAATTCTACCACCATATCATACATGGTATTCTCACATGGTAGTTCCAAGAATCACCAAATGTCCCTTTTTTAAACTCAATTTAAAACAATTGAAAAATTTGTACTAAATAATTTCTTGTATAAAGGATAAAATTGCCAATAGTTTGTATTAAATATCTTTTTATTTCATGGATATTACAAGATTAAAGTAGGGTTACTTATAGGTTAGGTATAAAGGTAAAAAGTGTTAAAAATATATCCTCAATCGTATTATTGTGGTTTGAAAAAAGATCATTTTTTGGAAATGATCTTAGAGAATTTTTAAATAGTAATTTTTTATGGAATAATATTATGATGTAGGTTATTTTTAATAATATAAAAAAGTAGTTTAAAACACCTCTCAAAAAAGTAATTTTAAAATAGTTAAAAATCATTCATAACATGAATGTTAGGTATCAAACAAATAAACAAATAATTTATAAAATTTATATTAGAGGACAAAAAATTCTATAATTATATTGTATATCATATTAAGAATTAACATGAAATTTATTTTCAATAATTCCCATTGAAACTTTTTTCTATTATTTACATGTGTGTATATAATTTTCCTATGTCAAGATATGTCTCCATAAAAATGTATCTTTTCCATTTATTTCATGAAAAAATTCATGTGTTTCCAAGAATCCCTCTACAAACCATAATTTAAAATACTATATCCACTATTTAAAATAATGGTGAGATAGATTAAAATGAATATTATTTTAAATAAGTCATAGTAAATTATAAAAATCCAAGATTGAATTAAATACCTCCATGATTCATGTAATATTTTTTTCCCTGATAACTGGACAAAATTTACTGTTTGAAAATCCTACACAATGATGGATTGTGGTGGATTTTATTTCCTAAAATGAAAACATTGATCTAGGTTACATGATTTTATGAAAAGTTTATATATATTATGTTTATAAAGAAATTTATTAATGAAATTATATTTTATTTGTTTTCATTCAACATGTTATATAAAGGATAGACAATGATCACAAAAGGAATGTAAATATTGTAAATTCTAAAAAATATTATAATGATAAAGAATATTAAAAGGTATTGAAAAAAAATGGAAGGGGAAGGACATCCTATAAATCCTTGGTTACATCCCCAATCACCCCATTGGGATCCACCTTCACTAATGTTGTAGTCAGTGAAATCAAGAAATCCTTAAAGGAATACACCAACCAATATTGTATCCCGTAATAATTCTCCAAAATAATTTCCTTAACAACTAATGTTTTATAATGGAAGGTAGAGTATTATAAATCAAGGTTGTGTTAGAAACTTCCTCTATCACACCCAATAAATGAGGAATAACTGCCAATGCTAGTGTTGAAAACTACTGTGATGAATGATCAATCAGTGATATTGCTAAATTAGATGTCTGAGAGTTTGATAATGGTACATATTTAGTAATTTTAGTATATTTTTCCCCACTATGTAGGGTATCCCAAATCTATGAACATAGGAATGTTTAGTGTTTACAAGAGGATTATCAAGAATATAGATATCTATATTGGTAGTTTTAATTTTTGTATCACTATGAATGGATATTATAGTGACTATACATGTAGTGGGATTCGGTGGTTGATCATTTTATTCAGTTGGTATCTCCATTATCTGTAGGGAAGTTATGTGGTGATAAACTAGGTCAATAAAGGGAACCTCCATTGTAGTGTAATTTATCAGACCCATTCCATTATTTTTGGAATCTAACTCCAACTATCATCATTCATTCATATCCATAAGATAACTAGTATCCCATGTGTCAAAAGATGAAGAGCAGTAGGTTGGGGATAGTATAAATGCTCAATTTAGGGTGGCCAAATACAAACTAAATGTGTTTATGGTTGTGTGGGATAAAAATATTGAGTTTGTATGAACATGACATATTAACACTAGGGTGGATATAGTATAAAAAATATGAGTTTTGTGAACTAATGTGGTAGATTTTGAGGTTGATAAACTTAAACCTCCATATTATCATATAAATGTTTATTAATCCCTATAAAACACTGAATGAAATTGGAACATATTATCTCTTCATTCTGTGAGAAAAGTATGGGTGTTTTTCTTAAGCATGTGAAACATCTCTCCATCCACTCGGTGTTGGGTTTGATTAGGAAGTGAAATAAGCAAGTCAGTGTCCCTCAATGGAATCATAATCCACCATTAAATTTGTATAATTTTCATCCCATTCATTCCATTTACCTATATCATTAATGGGTCCATTTTTTTTCTAATAATGGGATGTTAGAAAACATAATCTACCCAAATTAGGATAGGTGAAACTATTACTCAAAAAACTCCAATGTGATTTTCTTGTTAAGCTGTGAAATTCCCACCAATTATAATACCCTTGGACTTGTTCAAAACACACCCTTAATATAATAAAAATTATTTAGTAATGTTGAATCTTAAATACCATATTGAAATGATAGAAAGAATAAGAACATATAATTCGATCACAAATCCTTATGATGATCTCTTAGAAAACCATTCATGAGTTATTTATCAATGTATAATCCTTAGGAGATAACTTCTCAACTAATTTATGATAGTTTTTTTAAAGTTTTTTCATTATATATGGGTAAATGGATGTTTTAATCTACTACTAATGGATTGTGTTCTTCCAGCGCTCTAGTATAAAATCATTCTAATCCACTATATATAAAAAATCATAGTTTTGAACACATTATCAATCTCCAAATGCTATAAACCAAAGGATCCAATTATATTGAACAATTTTTAACTTAATATAGTAAAGTTTCATATCCAATACTAATAGTAAATCTAATATCTACTATATAGAATCCTACTCCAATAAATGTGTAATATGTTATAAATTTATAGCTTTTAATGGATAAATAAATTTATCGTCCATATCAATATATTCCATAATATGCATGTCAAAATTCAATTTTTTTTGAATTTCTAACAATTAAAGTCTCCATAGGACCTACCGGTGTTTTGGTTCAGAAAAACATATAAAATATTGAAGGTGATTTTGGGATAAATCCCCACATAGTGATGAGTGATTGGTTGTTTGGTTAGTGTGGATTAGGTTATGTTATATAGATTTGAATTGGTTAAGTGAAAGGATTAGTAAGGGATCGGGTGGTTGTGTTGGAAGTTTATAGATTTTATATTTTTTTGGTCTCAAATGTATATTATTTTTTATTTGTGTTAATGGGTATTCATATTTTTATTTTTTTAAATAGTCATAGTTTGATCCTTCGAGGGATAGATAGTAATATAGATGGTAATGTATTGTGATGGATTCATAGTGGGTTTTAAATGGGTTGTTTTCGTGGTTTGGAATGTTTTTTTTATGTTTATATAGATTTGGTAAATTTTCATAATGTGGATTGAGAAATAGTTTAGTTATTAGGTAAAAATAGGAATTATTAGGTGTGAAATTCAAGAAGGATAATATCTAGAAATGTAACTTTACTACATGAACATGAAAAAAACTAGATAAAATAGATAATAAAATCAATTTAGTTAGATCATAGATATGTGAAGAGGGATACTAATAGAACAATTTAGGTTTTGTTGTTTATAATTAAATGTAATTTAATAAATTTTGGCATAACCCAAGTCATTTTAACAGGAAATCATTAGTTCTATTATCGTGGTATTTTTCAAACTCATTCCTCTGTAGTTGCAACTCCATGGGGGAAGCCACCATAAAACAACCACGTTAGTTTATCCATATGAGATTTATTTTAGGTAAAAATCATGACATGAATCCTACCCAATAAAAATTAATTTTTATTTTTATTATCATGAACCATTATAGAATGAGAAATTACTTACTATCACAACCTAATTTGTCACTCAATATTATGATATTTTGGGGTTGGCTTATAGTTCACACCCTCCATATTAGGGCAAGGCTCATTTCTATCTAGGAACTTTATATTATTATTGGGTACTCAAGTATTGTGTGTCATAGGTCTAGAATGATGAATTTTGGTAGTAGTGTTTTATGATATGATATATCAGGTTTCACTTTAAAAATGACTCTTATCGGTTGGTTATTACTCCTCTCAAATTTTATGTTTTATCAATTAGATAATCAATAGGGGAGAAGGGGAGAGTTCCCTAAATTCTCTAAACTAATTAGTCATAATAATTTATAACAAATATAAAGTAAAATTATAATCCTAAAAATGAAATCATACCTAGGTTTCTCCACATCTAGATATTTAATGAAAATCAATATCTAGATGTAACTTTGAATTTTCAGTAAAATTTTAGGGTTAAAATAAATTATTTATGGAATTTTTTCTTTTATAGATTCGTCATTATTTATTGAACTTGAATAAAGGTTCATGACCTATTTATATCTAAATGATTCCATGTGAAATGGAATTTATACCATGACGGGTCATAACCAATGTGACTATAGTTTTCTTGGAAACAATCTGAATCATCATTTATACAAAAGTATTTCACCTCTTTGTAAAACTATTCCATGGTTGATTCATAAATAATTCCACTTATTTATTTTCAATTTATTTATCTTTTAATTCTTATATTCATTTCCTTAAATATCTTATAATTTATCCAATTATAGTAGTATCTTTCTATATTTGTGTGAGTCTGTAGACACTTTATTCATATCCCTATATAATCGATGCTCGAGATCCACTAGTAAATAGCCTAGTTTTTCATCAATAAGCCTAAATGGTGTTATACTAGTCATTATTTTAAAATATATCATTTATTGCTATAAATTATTATCATGATTTTTTCTATAATCCTTCCATATTGAACTTGTTGTTTTCTCAAAAATATGTATAATCACTCAGTTGTATAATTCTACTTTCCCATAGGTTTGTGGGTTGTGAGGGGAGATGGTATTGTATAAAACTCATTAATTTTCGAGAAAACAAAATAATATAATAGTTTGAATGTGTTCCTCAAGCAATTAAGAGTAAACTAGACATACGAACAAGAAAAAATAAGTTATTCCTTAACAATTTCATCACTAAATTGGATATACATTCCATGTAGAATCATATTTTACCTAATTAGTGATGTAAATAATGTACATAAGTATGTATGTGTTTGTCACGGAGATTGGGAAGGGCCCCCTAAAATCATTTCTACATTCATCAAACACCTCATCTTTTAGAGTTGTTTTTTTGAATCTCAATTCCATTCCAAATGATAAACATTTATTGGAATCAATCAAAGCCTCATATGAAATCCCTATCCTCTTTGTGGATGTCAAAAAAATCCACATTATATTATCATGTAAATTATTCTACCATGTCAATTTTTTCCTCTATTTGGGGATTAATTGAAAAACTCTAGAATGATCATTCCCTTTGATTTAGGAACACATCACTCAATTAATCATTAACTACATTCCATAAATAATAATTTATTAATACAAAAACAATATAGTCTACCATAATAAAGGAAAAAATTCCATTTTTAATCATGGATCAATCCTTAATTGTTTATCTCAATATGAGTTATTTTTTCTCTTTAGATTGACATTCTAGTTACAACCAAATACATTTTTATCTAAATAACAAAGATAAGAAAATGTTTACATACCCACATAAATCATTATCCTATAATCTCATGTACATTGTAATGTTTAATTAACTACTGACATTTAGAAGTTGTGTGCCACTTATTTTTCAGAACATGATGGAATAATTTCATTAGATTTTCTTTGATGATATATCATTATATGCGATATCCATTGAAGTATTCCAATACAAACCTGATGTGGTACTTAATTGATTTCAAGTAAAATTATTAGTTCACAATTGAGAAAAGTTCTAATTCATAGACCAAGGAGGTTTCATTCTAGTGCATGGAGTATCTAAACAAGAAATAAAGGTAGATATATTAATGAAAACATTCATACAATATCTCTATGGTCATAATAAAGTGAAGGGGATTTAAATATTTATTTGACATGATGGATTTTACCACCACATTAGAAATTAATTTTTCTATATATCTATGAAACTCACCCTTATTATGTCAAAATATGTTATTTTTTATATTTTAATCATAATGTAAGGAAGACATTATTGCATTGAAAAAGAATCTTTTTGCGACACCAATCACGATATTTCTGAATTGGGATCCACATCATTCCATTATAAGAGATACTCTATGATAGTGTGTAGATAATATTTTTCAACCTATATATTATGACATTTATTACCATAATAAGTCTATAATAAGTTAAATTTTCACTAATAATAAAATGTATAACAATGGTTTTTTATTTGGATAATTTCAAACCATATTTAGTAACATTTGAGGTGGTTGTCTACATCGATCATACCTCTTGAGTTATTTATTAAAAAAGGATTCTAATCCATGCCTGATTTGGTGTATTTTTTAACTAAAATAGTATCATAGTATTAACATAAAAAATAGATTAGATATTTTAGTGTCTTACCATTTTTTGGGATTACTCTAAAAGATTATTTAAGAGGATGAGGGGAGAGAAATTGATGATGAGTTATCAGATTAGAATCTTTTATGTACTGATTTACAATCTCTTCAATGGTTTTTCAACAGTGTTGATTATTCAATAAAAAAGGCCATAAATCATTATTTTCTTATTTGTAATGAATAATCATTTTAGATAATTCACTACATTGTTTTTGAATTAATCAATTATTGTTCATAGAATATAGTGAATGATTAATTGAGTGATGTGACAATGGTTTTTCGGGGAATGTAGTGAATGATTATTCATTACTGATATGAAAAAAAATGATTTATGGCCTTGTTTTTTGAATAATCAACAGTTTTGACAAACCATGGAAGAGATTTTAAATCAGTACATAAAAGCTTCTCATCCAAGAACTCCTCATAAATTTCTCTCTCCTCATCCACTTCAATATTCTTTCAGAGTAATCTCAAAAAATGGTCAGACACTACAATATCTAATCCTTTTTTTATGTTAATCCTATAATACTATTATAGTTAAAAGATACACCAAATCAGGGATGGATTATAATCCTTTTTTAAAAAGTATCGCAAGAGGTCTTATTAAGGTAGACAATCACCTCAATGATTACAAATTATGGTTTGAAATTATCAATATAAAAAACCATTATTATATATTTTTTAACAATTGAAATTTATCATATTTTTGACTTATTATGGGAATGGATTTCATAATAGATAGGTTTAAAAATATGATCTACCCACTATCATAGAGTATCTCTTATAATGGAATCACATTGATCCCACATTATAATGAAATTTTTCATCCAATTCAGAAATATCTTGATTAGTGTTGCAAACAAATTCTTTTTCAATTAAATAAATTCTTCCTTACATTATGATTCAAATATAAAAAAACATATTTTGAAAAAATATGGGTGAGATTCCTAGATATGTTGAAAAATAAATTTCTAATGTAGTTGGAAAATCCACCATGTCCAATAAATATTTAAATCCCTTTCATTTTATTATGAACATGGAGATCTTGTATGAATGTTTTCATTACCAGATCTACCTTTATTACTTGTTTAGATATTCCATGCACTATAATGAAACCTCCTTGGACTATGAATTGGATCTTCTCCCAATTGTGAACTAAGAATTTTTATTGAAATATATTAAGTACCACATCAGGTTTGTAAAGGAATACTTCAATGGTTATCCCAAAAACTGATATATCATCAACGAAAATCTAAAGAAATTATTCCATCATGTTCTGAAAAATATGTGGCACACACCTTATAAATATCAGTAGTTCATTAAACATTTCAAAAATACATGAGATTATAGGGTAATGTTTGATATGGGTACGTAATTATATTCTTATCCTTTTTATTTAGATAAAAATGTATTTGGTTGTAACTAGAATGTCAATCTAAAATGAAAAAAGAACTCATATTGAGATAAACTATTAAGGATTGATCCATGATTAATAAAAAAAATTCCTTGCTTATGGATGTTTCTATTGTTTTATAGTCTATGAATACCCATATCATGTAACTATCATTGTAGGTATCATCTCATTATCGGCTCATTATCATACCATTATATTAGTGATATTTCTATGAAAACGGTATGACTAATTCCATTGATAATGGAAAGAAACTATGTGAGTTGTCCCATATTTTTCTTAGGGAGGTATGTCTCATTTTTAGATATTTTCATATTTTAACCCTTATTATTGTAGTATTTGTTTATGCAAATGACTTGATTAATTCATTTTATGATGTAAAAACACAAAGTTATTTTTTCCTTTTCCATAAAACATATAACCATTTTTTCATATTAATTATTTAATTATGTATTAATAATCATTGTTAAATATTCCTTTTCACCCATGAATAAGTACCATTGTGTTTGTGTCAATGGATTAATCTAAAGAATTAGTAATTCGACGATTGAAGAAATTATTTCTTGATAAGAATATATTTACAACTATTTTCTCCATTGCATGACTTTATATTCTTCCTCACCATCAAGTTATAAATTATCCTCCTTATTTTCCACCATATCATCACTTAGTTTCATTATATTACCTCCTTTAAGATTTATAGACACATTATGGATGTGTGTTATTTATTAGAAAATATTATATAGAAATCCTAGGATTTAATTTCGTTATTAATAGTTTTAAGAAGACCAAATATGACTTATTCATCACTAACTATTAAAATTATTCATCATTGGTTGAAATTTATAAATTATTTTTTAGTTTCAATGAATGGTCTTCCAAGGATTAAGGGAATATCTCGTTCTTATACTATCATGAGGATAAAAAAATCTCAGAGGAATCCAAATTTACCCACCATGGCAGGACATATTAAAAAATCCACCGAGGTACATCATTAATATACAAATAAGTTAGTTTGAAAATAATATCATACTTGGATTATCCTCCAATCCCATATTTAAAAACACACATTGGGGAAAATATTTCACCTCATTAGTAAGTCACAATGTGTATTCTTGAATGTTCATGAACTAATGTAGAACAAGATGGAAAATATTCGATGATCTCTCATCTTAGAGGTGTATTATTTTGAAATTATATGGAACACTCTTTTTAAAGAGACATAACACCACAAAAATGTAGAATTATTTTTTCTATTGTAATTAATTTAAAATTCTATCAAAATACCACATTTAAGAAATTGATTCACTAATATATTTCTATATGTAGTTGTGTGAAACAATATAAAACTTTTGGTATTTCATTTCAAAAATGAATTTTCTTATCCTCGCAAGGATGGAAAGAAGGAGTCTTTAAGGAATTGTCTTATTGTATTATTATTACCCTTACAAAAGAATTTTCTTGTTCTACCAATATTTTAATTTCTTTTTTCTTATTGTCTATTATCTTCAATATGTTCTCAATTTATTTATTTTTCCCTTAATTTTTATTATTCAATTTACAAAAAACATTCTTTTTATTTTTGTTATTGTCTTCCACCTATCACCTAAAAAACTGTCATAGCCTTCAAATTCTCTCTTGGGTTTGCTCTATGTTTCTCTGTATTGTATTGAGTATTCACTCTAATAATGATTTATATATTTTCCCCACATGGTTCTCAAGTTGTAGGTAGAGTATTATTGATTCATTATAGAGTTCTATTGTCTTATAATATACATTGAATATTTTTTTTCTAAGGTTATTGAACATTAATTTTAGTGCTTTTTTACGGAATAGGAAGGTGGAATATGATAGAATTTATGTGGAGGGTGGTTGGATTATGGTTAAGGGGGTAGTAATAGTTATAATTACTTAAACAGTTGAGATTCAATTTAGTATTTTGTAATACCATTATACTATTTGAAAATTAAGACACATTTCTATTAGTTATAAAATGGATTTAGTTATGGATTGTGTTGAATTCACCTCCATTGTTTGTAAGTATTTTGGAATTGTTTGTGGGAATGATTATAACTATCATAATTTCAAACGAAAGGTTTCTTATCCCCTGAATCCTACTGAATCCTTGGTACATATGGTTTCCTCTTCAAATCTCATGATATTATAAAATGTTTTTGAGTGTTAGTGGTTTTGAAAATTATGATTGAGTCAATTCCACTTAAAATTATAAGGTATATAATTTACTTATCAATGAATCTAATTAGTTATCCAAGAAGGTGATCTCATCTAATTAAAATACTTCTCTCCTCGATGGACTCTAATAACATTTTCATTATTTATCATTATGAGAAATATCATAGATAATTTCTTTTACAACTTCAAATGTTTTCATAATTAATCCTTTACTGAATAGGTCATCACTCGTGACTCAAGTCATATGATGTAAAAATTAAATAATTGATTCATTTATTGGAAAACATCAATTCTCATCTGTAACAAATTCCTCATGAAGTCATTGATTTTATCCCATGATTCAAATATAGATTATCCATCAACTTGTGAAATGATTGAGATTTCAATTATGAACTTCTATTTCGTCCATAGTGTAATGTATTTGTCTAATAATATCCTCTATAGGTTATCCTAGGTTTTTATTTAAAAATAGTGTTAACTCTTTAGAAAATCTATTTCTGATACATAGAAATATAATTACAATACCCTCAATCATATAGAATTTGATGTTACTCAATTATTGTTAAATATATCAAAAATTTCACTGAGGATAGTAAAATATCTCTACAGATCTTCTTTTTTCATGCCACTTAATAATCCCTTGTTTTAATTGGTATTGGGATTAATTTATGATTAATATTGTTCACCTATATCAAAAATATGAACAAAACTAATGGAAAACCATCTATATAAGTCTAATCATAGTCTATTGTGTCTCCAGCCAATGGGATTTTTGGTTCTCCATTATGTTGGTTATCATTGGAGAATTTTCCATGAGGTAAATTTGATGTAGTTGAGAGCATATTCTCTTGGATGGAAAATAATCTGTATGGACATGTGAACGTCTTGTTATTAGGGTTATAATCAATCATTTATCATGTATCAGGGCTGCTTCATCATGTTATCAGAATCCTTGTTATACATAATGTTTCTTGAAATTAAAAAAAATGAAAAAACAAATGATCCTAAAGAGAATTAAAGTAAAAAATTATTAATAATTTAAGAATATAATTGGTTTATAAATTTTTATTATTGTAATTCTATGTTCACCCTTCATCACAACAAGTAGTGCCAGATACATTGGTTATCCCACTCAAATTATCAATTATAGTGTGTAATCATGGTTAAAAATTTAGTGTCCATGATTTGTATTATTATACTAATTCATATAATAGTGAAGGTCCAAAGTCGGTCCCATGAGTGATACATATAATCCAGAAGATAAAGACATAGGCCATATTGTTAAGTAGAAATATATGAATTTATATGGATCAAAAATGGAAATAAATGTATAATGGTTTTAAAATAATCAAAAAAATGAATGGATCAATTTCAAAGTCTATTTTTGAAAGAGATAGTGACCTATTTCATTCATTAATGGGGTTCAATAAATCAGGTTTATGATTTTTTTAAGTTTAACAGTTTCATATGGTAAAATATGTTGATTGGAAACATGAAAAGAGATCTGGACACGGCCCTGCATGTCAAAGAAATATTATAGGTCATGCAGGTGCATGTTATCCACATTAAAGAAGGGGATGCTAATACCTAGTTATTTCACCAAAACGATTCAGCCAGGCGTAGGAAAAACACTATTACAAGCATCTTACAACCCAATGGAAGCATTATTTCAGACACCAATGGTATCTACGAGGCCTTGACATACTATTTCTAGAACCTCTTCACTGCAAGAACCCCTTTCATGTCTCCCGAGGTGGAAGATTGTATCAGACCTATGATCACTCATGAGAACAATAGACAACTCACAAAAGATGTGACAGATGATGAGATACGTCTGGATCTTAAACATCTTCATCCCACTAAGGCCTCGGGACCAGATGTGTTCCACACCCTTTTCTTTAAACAATACTTGCACATTATCGGTCTCTAAATCTACAACAAGATTACAAATATCTGGGCTGGGACTACTAGAATTGCTTCCATAAATGAAAGTTTCCTTGTCCTTATCCCCCAAATAATGAAACCTCTAGAAATCCCTGATTTTAGACTTATCATCCTTTGCAATGTCTCTTACATGATCTTCTCAATGATCCTTGTCAATCGGATGCAACATTAGCTATCTGATATTATCTCTGAGAATATGAGCACCTTCGTGGCCAGGAGACTGAACACTAATAATGCGATTGTGGACCATGAAGAGTTCCATTCTATGAAATCAAACTCCAATGCAAAAAAGAGAATCCATGACCTGGAAACTGGATATGACCAAGGCCTACGATAGAGTGGAATGGCACTTCATTCATGTTGTCATGATAAAAATGGGTTTTTGTGCTAAATTAATAGATATGGTCATGTAATGAATATCGACTGTCTCCTTCAAAATCAAGGTCAATGGGGATCTCACCAGAGGATTCTCCCCATCTCTAGGCCTTCCCAGGGAGACCCCCTATCCCATTTTCTCTTCATTCTGGTGGCTGATGTGTTTTCTAATCTTATTTCTAGGGATATATCCTCCAAATATATTCATTGGGAGAAGGTCTTCCATGTTGGCCCACCAGTTTCGCATCTTGTCTTCATTGATAATTGTCTCATGTTTTCCAAAGGAACGATTAATGAATGTCGAGTGATCAGCCAAGCGATCCAACAGTACGAGAGGGCATCTGCCCAATCGATCAATCATGGAAAATCTGAAATTTATTTCAATTCTGGGGTGCCTCTGTCTAAGATGGATGATATATGCGCAACAACTGGTATCCATATGGTTGTGAAACATCAGAAGTACCTTGGGCTTCCCACGGTAATTGGTTGATCCAAAAACTAAAACTTTTCATATCTTGTGGACAGGATCGAGAAAAAAATTATAGGTTGGTCCCCTAAAGGAATCTCTAAAGCGGGAAAAGAGACCCTCACCAAAGCTGTCATCTAGTCCATCCCCAGCTACATTATTTCCCTGTTTAAGTTCCTGACTTTCATCATCAACCAGATCCACCCACACACTGCCAATTTCTGGTGGGGGGAAGAATGATCGAAGGAATCGACCCCATTGGTTGGCCTATGAGAAACTCTACAAATCCAAATCAGAGGGAGGTATGAGTTTCCGAAATCTAGGTCTCTTCAATGATGCACTATTTTTCAAGCAAGGTTGGAGCCTTCTTAACTGTCTATCATCTCTTTTTGCATGGGTTCTCTAGGCTAACTACTTTCCCCACACGGACTTTCTTGGTTCCTCTCTTGGTCCCCATCCCATATTCCTTTGGAGAAGCATCAAAGAGGATAAAAAGCTTCTACAAATAGGTCTTGTCTAGAGGATTGGGTCTGGATCATTGGTCAACATCTGGACTGATCCTTGGCTTATCATTAAAGATGGTATGAGGGATACATCCCCAGTCTAACCAGGAATTGAAAATGCCACTGCCAACTATCTCCTCTCCAACCAAGGACAGTGGTGGTGTCTAGAAAAAATCCTTGATTAGTTTAATAAAAGGGATCAAGGAATAATACTTAACATTACCTGGGTCCTTGATGTAGGCCCCGACTAGCTTTTCTAGATCAAGGACATCCCGAGCGAGTACACGGTGAGGTTCGGCTACAGAATGCCTCTTGGAAGCTACTCAGTCGGCTGAGATGAGGGACCGTGGAATTTGATTTGGAAGATCAACTTTCCCCCCTAAAGTACGCCAATTTTGGTGGCAGATCTTCTTGGGTACTCTCCCAACAATGATCCTCCTCCCTTACCGCCATATTTCTAGTACTGCCACTTGCCCCATTTGCCTGAACATTCTAGAAACTCCTTTGCATGCCACCATTCAGTGCCCAGAATCTAAGAAAATTTAGACTAAATGGGGCCCGACTTTAGCCTCTTCAATGACATCAGCCTCTGACCATCCCAATCTTCTGATAAGTTGGTGGTCCTCTCTTTCCTCGGCTTCTTCAGGTTCACTCTGCACTCTGGCATGGATTATTTTGGTCCGGCTCAACGATTCTATTTTTCATCAAGCTCACAAAACCCCTGAATTCTAGATTGAACGGGCCACCTCTTGGATTGAGGGTTGGAAAGACATCAATGGACACTTTATGCCAGGCGTTAACCCCCCCTTCCACCCTAATTGGAATCCCCCAACAGAGGGGACTCTTAAGATTAACGTGGACGCGTCACACCCAATGGTTGGGCTTGTTGCTCTCGACCTCCTGTCCCAAAATCATCTCGGGAAAATCCTTGCTGTAAAGTACGAACCACATCAGGCTTTCTGAGATCCTGTAGTTTCTGAGGCCATGTCCATCGTTGCTTGTATGTTGCTCGCCTTGGAATGTGGATGGATTGATATCACAGTTGAGTCTGACTGCCTTACCCTTATCGATGCTATTAACTACATCTATGGTGGGCTCGAGACTTTCGGCATCATCATCCGAAGAATTATCTCACATTTCCAATGCTTATATTTATGAACCATCTCCTTTTCCAATAGGGAAGGTAACAACATGACCTATCATCATGTGGCCTCAAGCCCTTTCGACTCCAACCAGCTCTGGCTGGACAATTTAACTTCATGGATTTGCATATGTACTTCTTCTGATTTTAGTCATTAATGATTCCTGTTTTAATCAAAAAAATTCTAAATATATTGGTCAAAAAGTTATATTAGACTAATTTCATTAATTTCAATCCTTAAATTAAATGATAAATACAATAATTTCTTACATTCATAAATTTATCAACTACTTTTTATTTCCATTTTTAACAAGACCTTTTTAAAAATACTAACTAATAAATAATATTAGAATTTCTGACTCAAATTTATTCTTAATTGAAATGAATATTCATGAATAAAAATGACAAATAATTTAATCACCCATACTTATATATTAAATCTATTACCTTTTATGGGAATTTCCACACATGGTTGAGGGAAGATCAACCCTATTTTACATGACTATTTTTAGAAGTGAGTGAAAATAGTAAATTAATGATGATGCATATGGCTATATAATCATGTCCTGCATTCACTAATAATAATCCTCAAGTAATAACTCACTGTAATAGAAATGAGTAAGATATGGGGTGTTTCTTCAAGCAATGATGCAACAGATGTAGGTTTTCTGATTTTTTGTAAATCAAGTACCAGATTTTTTTTGGGAAATATCTTCAAACATTTGTTTATTATTTATTATAAAAGAAAAAATGTTTCAGATTTAAATTTCATCCTATAATGTTAATATTTATTTAATGAAACTAGTTATAATACATGAATTTATATCTTTTCAGTCTTATAAATAAGAAGGTGATTTGTTTCTGAACTATTAATGTGAAAGTGAAATTTTCTTTTTCTATTGTGAAAATAAAATATTCTCAAATCATTCATGTGGGTTCTGAATTTTAGATTATATGTCAATTTGTTTTATTGGTTTATAAACATTTATTTTTTATCTATATAAATAATTTTTAATAATATATTTATAATAGAATGGGGAAATTTCATAAAATATTTAAAACTATTTATAGATTTAATATTTGCATATGAAAAATTGGTTTTACTCCACCAATATTATATAATGGAATTTCTATTGTATTTTCGTAATGGTAAGGGGTCATTTTGAGTTTTTAAAACATTTCATCCAAAATGATTCATGGGATTTTCTTATAGAATTTATTTTAAATGAAAATTAACTGGTCTCTAATATATATACATTGCATGTTATTTGGTTTTCAAAATTATTTTTTTAAAAGTAATATTGAAAATTTATGTATATATAAACATATTTTAATGTTAAAAATCATTTCCTCCCACATTTGTTTCATTATAATATTATTATCTTGATTAGGCCACTTTATGGGAAAGTGAATTTATCAACGTTTTCAAAAAATTTGTCAAATTTAAAATTAATATATTTTCGAATAATAATATGAATATATATCTATATATACAAACTTGTGAAGGCTCTTAATAAGAGGGCTGAACCAACTCATGCTAATATAATCATGCTTGGGCAACCAATTATTTCTGATGATAGCCATGTGGTTCAACGGGTGGAAGGAATGAATCTGGACTGGCCATAGTCCTCGGTCGAGTAGAGGGAAAAACACATGAGTTAGGGGCAGGGGCTGACTGCCCCCCCCCCCCCCCCCCACAAGATAGACATCAACATTTTTGAAGACCATTGCCTCCTCATCTGCTAGGTTGCAACCAAAATTTAAGGGACCACCAGACCCAGGTTCAGGGGGACAACAGCTATGAAACTGTAGAGACCCGAAGCATGACATACATGGACATTACATTACTTTTGTGGAATACTTAGTACATAACAAAAGCACACACACAAGGACCGTAATAGTTTAGTGTCTTTGGAAACTCGGAATAATATCATCTAATCGTGGTGACAGATCTTCAACATCTCTCATAAAGATCTTCCCTTTTTTTTCTTACCTAAAACGTTTCTTTATATCCTGGGGAAAAGAAAACATAAAAGGGTGAGCTCAAATGCTCAGTAAGGGTAAACAAAATAAATATCAATCACATCATATTCATAAGAACATGTCTTTTGGAAATCTTAACCTGCAAAAGAGATCATAATTTCATAACATGGGATAAATCATAGTAGTTAAATGTAATCCCAATAATCATAACATAAAACATGAATCATTGTGGCATAAACACATAATCATAGAGAATCATATCTTATTAGTCAAGACTCATTACCAAGACTATCTTAGTGGACAAAGTCCATTTCTGAACCGAGTCACCCTCGATTCAGTCCTGTTTCACTGAACTGGTATAACCTACCATTCTAGCCATGTCTATCTCATGAGATATAAAATCTTTACCCAATGCATTGGACGGAGATATAGGTCCCACCCATCTCATAATGATACCATTCTTATGTGTGCCACAAAATCATAAACCAAACATCATTGAATAACCCATGTAAAAAAAATGGGAATCTTAAACATCGTGACATCATAAAACAATTCATATAAGGTAAAGGAATTCATAAAATATTTCCATCACAACATAATCAAATCCATGTAATAATAGGGATAGAAACAGAACCCATTATTATCTTAGATGGAAAATAATTTTGATAAAACACTTGAACTCCATTCTTGAGGAAAATATCCTTTCTACTTCAAAAAAACTTTTCCTTTCTTAACATGTCATACAACTATAAACTGAAAGAAGTTGATTAAAAATAAACATGAAAACTTGTAAGAGAAGCTTCTTGGAAATAATGTTTTAAAAATCTATTCATGCTGTATAAGTTAAAAAAACATTCTTCTCATACTTTTGTCAGAAAGGTAAAAAAGTACATCGTACAAAAAATGAAAAAATATTCCTTTCATATCTTTTACTAAAAACTCACCGAAGGGTAAAATTGGATTTAAAAAATTGTAGGTGGATGGAAATAATATTACATATTGAGGAAACATGGATGTGGATGATAAAATACACCCCAGTAAATTTCAAAGTATAAACAATCTCGGATAAAAATGACATTGTGATATTTGCCTTACCTTAGGTCCGATTTGCTTCGTAAGTGTCTGAACCTCCTGTATAATGATTTAAATAATGTCATTGACTTATTACAAAATCATATTAATTGTTATGATATCTTATATGGTTCACTTATGACTTTATATTACCCGTTCTTTTGTAAATTCCATGTTAAAGAGCGTTTTGTGTAAAATTGTTTCATTTGTCGTCCGTGTTTTGACTTGTAATTATTCATATGATTACTTAGATCATGATTACTTAATTCCAGAATATAAAACATGATTTATATATATATAAATCAATACTAACATGTCATATTAACCTATAAAATTAGTGTAATTCATAAAAAGTCTTAAATTGCATTTATTTTGGTATTTATAACATCAATTTTGTCAATATTTCATTAATAAGATAATTACTGCATCATCTTTGTGTCATAAATAAATAAAATTATATGATGTCTAAAAATTACAAATAAAATACCATTATGTAGGAAATAATTTTAGCTTTCTAATGAATATTTACAATCGAATTTATCTTATGTATAACCCTATATTAAAAATGTTTTAGTAAATTAACATTGATTTTAAGTCTTTTAACTCTTCTTTGAATTAAATAATAATAAATGTCCTAATCTAATCCAAGTGGGCCTAAATGGTCATATTTTATTCCTAATTTTGTTTTTGGTCGAATTAAACTTATCCAATAGAATTCGGACATGTGTTAGGGTAATAATAATATCATTTGTACCCTTAATTACCCTATTTACATTTAACCGTGGTAAATAAAAGTAAAAAGTTACTATTCACCAAAAATTATTTTTATCTCACTGAACCACATTTTACTTACTGACATGAACCGTGTCTCTCGGATTTTTGAAATTCCACTCACAGAACAGGTAAAATTAAGTTTTATGAAAAATTCAGTTTTTTTAACTACCACTTAGTGGTTTCACTATTCATCATAAATTGACAGTTTTCAGAAAAATACCAAAAATTAGGACTAAGCTATATTTGGTAAAATTATTTATATTTTACCAAATTCAAAACATATTAGTTGCATTAATTAATTTAAAAATTAATTCCCTTCGTCAAAACAAAAGGCGGGTTTTTAAGAGAAAATAAATATCAAAAGATTGACACTTGTTTATAACTGGTTTAAATGTGAAATTACATCCAATGACCAACATTGTATTAAATTGTAAAAATATATTATAAATATAAATTAAAACCACTCAAATTAATAATTTATCACTATTAATTATTTCTATTGAAAAAGATGTTTTTAATTAAAATTTAGTAATTTTCAGTATTCATCAAAATATGAAAGTTATCCGAAAATCACCAAAATTTCACCCTAAGCTAATTTCGATATTACAAATCCAAAAATGAAGTCCATTTTGAAAAATAAAATTTACAAAATTTCAAAAAGTTGTTATTACTATTCATAACGGCTAGTTTTAATAATATTTTAATAGCATATCGTTGTTTAGTGAAACTCGGTATTGCGTACAACACACGCTATCAAGGAAGGTCGCGATTGCGTGTAATGAAAGGCAAGTCAAGGATGCGTGTTGTGAAAGCTCTTTTAGTGTATCATACAACACAAGACATTAATGAAATTAAAACGAATATTTTTCATAAAATCTTGGGGAGTTACATTCTACCCCCCTTAAAATTAATTTCGCCCTCGAAATTCATCGGTGTTATAAAAAGTTTACTATTCGAAAGTTTCTTTCATCGAAACCCACATCATAAAAATGAATACCAAAACCAATCTTTGAAAACAAAAGTATGAAACGTAACGGTTACCCAAATAAACTAATCACTGGGTTTCCACATAGGTGAAAATATGGATATGGAAGAAAAATCTAACCATCATGTTCTGATGGAGAGTGGTAGAGAACATGGCTATGGAAAATCCAACAATCACAAATCCATAAATTTGTGACGATCTAAGGTACCATCTGATTAATCAGATATAAGAGCACTAGGACAACATTTTTGGTTTTCAAGATCGTTTCCCTAAAGTTGAAAATTTTGAATTAGAATAAATACTTAATTTATTTTGGTACAATCTCACTGTTGTTCATGCCTTGAACAATTTCCACTTCATATCTCAAATAAATGAAGTTTAATTTGTTATTCGTGAAGTGTTAGCAGATCATGTGATAGAATGACGGGTCATTCCATCTGTCTCAAACAAAAGGTTACCAAAAGTTATTAAATATACATAAGTTGATCTATAGTGAGATTAATCATATATGGTTCCTAAAATGGACTTATAATTCATATATCATACTTATTAATATAACAAAACTTGTTTCTACTAAACATGGACTTCATGTAGGACAGTGGTAGGCAATAAAGGCCAGTCGCACTTCGGTTGTGGGTTCGATTCCCACATCCTTGTCCGACGCGATGGGTTGTCGCCCGTCCTGCAGGTTGTCCTTTTTCTAAAGCTATATTACTATAACATCCCATAAATAATATCGAAATATTTTTTATCCTAACTTATGTCCAACATAATCCATTCTAATCTTTAGGCTTATCTTAAATACTTCGGTCCAAGCTTATAGTATAAAGAAAATGATTACTTGAAATGTCACAGAACAATCACGTGAATGCCATCATTTATCCCCCATATATCATAAGATATATCATGTTGGTCAAATTACAAACATGTGAATACCTTAATCATGTATTCTCTTGAAGAATGAATACCCATTGAACCTTAGTGAAAACATGAAAGCAGTTAAAAGTAAACACTTTCCACATACCAAAATCCTCAAAATTCTATATACTCAAACCATGATATCACTTAGTCCTTATATCAATCATGATCTCATGAATACTGTTAAAAATTTCATTTTCTCGTTTTCCCTTCATTATGCGCATATCATCTTATTTCCAAAAATATCTCAATCACATTGAATACCACATTAGACCAACACATAAATATTCCAATACTTTAAGATACAACATTATTTTGGAATCCCATTACATAAACAATTAATCATTCCACCACATCGTTTTCATATTCAACATCGCCAATAATGATCTCATGTGACTTCCCTTTGTCCTTTTCCTTAAGTGGTTGCTCATGTTGATCATCACTAAACCTTGGATTAGGGCATTTATTAGCATAATTCCCCATTTCCTTGCACTTGAAGCATTGAAGTGTTGGTGGTGCGTTCTCTGCAGTGTTTGATTTATTCACATCATTAGAAACCCTTTTTCCATTACTTCGACACTCAGCTGCTCAATGACCTTCTTTTCCACACTTAAAATATTTTCTAGTCCCATTAAGACAATACCCACGATGCTTCTTTCTACACTTTGTGCATAAGGAAACATTCATCTTCTATTCACCATTATTCTGAGATTTCTCCTTTAACTCCATCATTCGTTTCTTGTCAAAACAATGAGATGGATATGTAACACCAACTTCCATTTCTACCATGATAGCACAACACACAATTTCTTCATATCTACTGAAGTCTCTTATAGCTAATGCCCTTCGAAGACTTGGTTTTAAGCCACTAAAAAATCGATCAACTTTACTTTCAGGTTGGATGATAATGCCAGATTCATACCTTGGAAGTCTTGTAAAATTCTCTTCGTATATTCCAACGGATTCATCATCCTTTTTCTTTAGTTCGAGAAACTCCTTCTCCAACTTTGTTTGAAGAATATGATAGAAGTACTTATTGAAAAATAAATTCTTGAACTCGTCCCATTCCATGGACTCAATTTCATCTCTTGGCCTCGCATTCTTGATAAGATTCCACCATTGATCAGCTCTTCCTTCCAAACGATATACTGCTAAGATGACTTTTTTATGTTCAGAACATTGAAGAACTGAAAATATCTTTTCAGTGGTACTGATCCATTGTTCAGCAACAAGTGGATCGGATGTCCCACTGAAAGATGGTGGACGTTGACTCATGAAGGACTCAATAGAATATTGTTCCCTTCTCTGCTCATTTGGAAGTCCAGAATTATTCATTGCTTGTGTAAGTATAGCAATAAGATTTTGCACTCCATCTCCCATAACATTTGTTTGTTCATGAGGGCAATCATTGCATTGTCCATTGCATTGATCAACATGGTTCCTTCAGGTTCCAGCCATCATCTAAAACCCAAAAATAATAGTGTGAGAGGCAAAAATCCTAATAAAGCGGGAGTGACTTCAATATCTAACATCTTTGGTTTAATATAATATCGTTACCATAGTTCTAGGACAATATCCTATACGTATACTTATCCTTGGGGACATCCCTAGACATACTTTAGAAATATCTCTAGGGATCTCACTAATGCTTTCGCATCCTAGTTTCCAAAGGTTGACTAAACCTTTCCTTTGATACCAAATGTAGAGACCCGAAGCTTGATGTACATGGACATTACATTACTTTTGAGGAATACTTAGTACATAACAAAAACACACACACAAGGACCTTAATAGTTTAGTGTCTTTGGAAACATGGAATAAAATCTTCTAATCGTGGTGACAGATCTTCAACATCTCTCATAAAGATCTTCCCTTTTTTTCTTACCTAAAAACTTTCTTTATATCCTAGGGAAAAGAAAACATAAAAGGGTCAGCTCAAATGCTCAGTAAGGGTAAACAAAATAAATATCAATCACATCATATTCATAAGAACATATCTTTTGGAAATCTTAACTTGCAAAAGAGATCATAATTTCATAACATGGGATAAATCATAGTAGAGAAAAGTAATCCCAATAATCATAACATAAAACATGAAACTTTGTGGAATACACACATAATCATAGAGAATGATATCTTATTAGTCAAGACTCATTGCCAAGACTATCTTAGTGGACAAAGTCCATTTCTGAACCGATTCACCCTCGTTTCAGTCCTGTTTCACTGAACCGGTATAACCTACCATTCCAGCCATGTCTATCTCATGAGATATAAAATCATTACCCAATGAATTGGAGGGATATATAGGTCCCACCCATCTCATAATGATACCATTCTTATGTGTGCCACAAAATCATAAACCATACATCATTGAATAACCCATGTAATAAAAATGGGAATCTTAAACATCGTGACATCATAAAACAATTCATATAAGGTAAAGGAATTAATAAAATATTTCCATCACAACATAATCAAATCCATGTGATAATAGGGATAGAAACAGAACCCTTTATTATCTTAGATGGAAAATAATTTTGATAAAACACTTGAACACCATTCTTGAGGAAAATATCCTTTCTACTTCAAAAACACTTTTCCTTTCTTAACATGTCATACAATTATAAACTAAAAGAAGTTGATTAAAAATAAACTTGAAAACATGTAAGGGAATCTTCTTGGAAATAATGTTTTAAAAATCTATTCATGCCGTATAAGTTAAAAAAACATTCTTCTCATACTTTTGTCCGAAAGGTAAGAAAGTACCTCGTACGAAAAACGAAAAAAGATTTATTTCATATCTTTTACTAAAAACACACCGAAGGGTAAAATTGGATTAAAAAAATGTAGGTGGATGGAAATAATATTACATATTTAGGAAACATGGATGTTGATGATAAAATACACCCCAGTAAATTTCAATGTATAAACAATATCGGATAAAAATGAGATTGTGATATTTCCCTTACCTTAGGTCTAATTTGCTTCGTAAGTGTCCGAACCTCCTGTATAATGATATAAATAATGTCATTGAATTTTTACAGAATCATATTCATTGTTATGATATCATATATGGTTCACTTATGGCTTTATATTACCCGTTCTTTTGTAAATTCCATGTTAAAGAGCGTTTTTGGTAAAATTGTTTCATTTGTTGTCCGTGTTTTGACTTTAATTATTCATATGATTACTTAGATCATGATTACTTAATTCTAGAATATAAAACATGATATACATATATATACAGTATATACATATATATAATAAATCAGTAAATGGAATGAAATACACCGTTCATGGAGACGGAAGGCCGTACGTACGCATGAACGTTGTTTTCGTTTCCTTATTGAGTTGAACGGAATTAAGTAGATGTCATTCATATATATACACAAAAATACAGTATCATTTTTATGTCATATATTTCATTATTACTTATTATATATACTTTATAATCATTCATGAATGGTTAAAGTGGAGAATGAATCTCATCGCGTCGTGGAGACAGTAGTCCGTACGTACGCACGAGCGATGTTATCGTTCTCATGATCGTGGGACTGTATTGGAGTGTATGTATACTATTTCAGAATCAATATCACTTTAAAATAATAATATATAGTTATTATTTACACTATTATACCCATCCAAGTAAGGTGGTGGTGGAAAATAGATTTCACCACGCCGTGGAGACGGTATTCCATACGTACGCACGCGTGGTGATTTCTTTTTCCATAGGATGGATAGATGCTAAAATATGATTGTTTCATACTTATAATAACAGATCAGTATATGAGTGATACTGATGTTATTACTTCATAATGAAACAACCTAAGAAGAATAAGTGGAAGAAGAAATAAAGGTGAAAGAATGGGTAATGGAAATTACCTCTTCTTTGAAGCTCCTCTTTGAGACCTCCTCTTAGGGAACTAAAATTGGTCTTTGAGGAAGACCAGAACCTCTAGGATGTTTCTAGGGAAGTGGAGAAGAGAATTTGGAAGGGGTTGGCCAAGATTGAAGGCTCAAAGTTGTGTGAGGAAGATAGGGAGGAGGTTCCCTTTTATATTGGAGGAGAGGGGCTCCTTTGGAAAACTAAAAATATTATTTTATTATAAAGTGAAGTTCGGTTTTAAATAGATCCAAATTGATTTATTTCAAGGATAAGGTGGGGATGCGTCGAAATCCTCTCATAAAATAGAATTTAGACAAGTTTAGGTTCCTATTTTAACCTTATCATTTAGATTTAACATTAAGTTAAATAATTTTACTTTTACCGGGTCTTCTTGTGTTCTTACACTATAAGGTTAATAAACGTAATATGAGAAGCCAAACGAACCCCAAATTGTTTATTATTAATATATATAACCTTATCTAAGTTATATGGCCTAACCTTAGATTTTTAGGAATAAAATAACAATTAATAATATAATATATTTTAAAAAACTATTTTATGCCAATTTTGACACTATTTAGTAATTGATTTTCGTGAAAATCATAACAGAATGATAAGTTCTAAACAAGTTAATTAAATAAATAATAACATGTCATATTAACCTAGAAAATTTGTTTAATTCATAAAAAGTCTTAATTTACATTTATTTTGGTATTTATAACAGCAATTATGTCAATATTTCATTAATAATATAATTACTGCATCATCTTTGTGTCATAAATAAATTAAATTATATGATGTCTAAAAATTCCAAAATAAATACCATTATGTAGGAAATATTTTTAGATTTCTAATTAATATTTACAATCGAATTTATCTTATGTATAACCCTATATTAAAAATGTTTTAGTAAATAAACATTGATTTTAACTCTTTTAACTCTTCTTTGAATTAAATAATAATAAATGTCCCAATCTAATCCAAGTGGGCCTAAATGGTCATATTTTATTACTAAGCTTGTTTTTGGTCGAATTACACTTATCCATTATAATTAGGACATGTGTTAGGGTAATAATAATATCATTTTTACCCTTAATTACCCTATTTACATTTAACCGTGGTAAATAAAAGTCAAAAGTTACTATTCACCAAAAATTATTTTCATCTCAGTGAACCACATTTTACTTACTGACATCAACCGTGTCTCTCGGATTTTTGAAATTCCACTCACAGAAGAGGTAAAATTATGTTTTATGAAAAATTCAGTTTTTTTAACTACCACTTAGTGGTTTCACTATGCATCAAAAATTGAATGTTTTCAGAAAAATACCAAAAATTAGCCCTAAGATATATTTGATATTATGAACTCAAAAATGATTTCTATTTTACCAAATTCAAAACATATCAGTTGCATTAATTAATTTAAAAATTAATTCCCGTCGTCAAAACAAAAGGCGCGTTTTTAAGAGATAATAACTATCAAAAGATTGACACTTGTTTATAACTGGTTTAAATGTGAAATTACATCCAATGACCAACATTGTATTAAATTTTAAAAATATATTCTAAATATACTTTAAAACCACTCAAATTAATAATTTATCACTATTAATTATTTCGATTGAAGAAGATGTTTTTAATTAAAATTTAGTAATTTTCACTATTCATCAAAATATGAAAGTTATCCGAATATCACCAAAATTTTACCCTAAGCTAATTTCGATATTCCGAATCCAAAAATGAAGTCCATTTTGAAAAATAAAATTTAGAAAATTTCAAAAAGTGGTTATATCTATTCATAATTGCTAGTTTTAATAATATTTTAAGAGCATATCGTTGTTTAGTGAAACTCGGTATTGCGTACTACACACGCTATCAAGGAAGGTCGCGATTGTGTGTAATGAAAGGAAAGTGAAGGATGCATGTTGTAGAAGCTCCTTTTGGTGTAGCGTACAACACAAGACATTAATGAAATTAAAAAGAATATTTTTCATAAAATCTCGTGGTGTTACAGCAACGACCTACCAGACCCGGTTCCCAGTTCTGATGATGTATCTCCAAGTGCTACCCCTCAGGAAGTTGATGCAATGAGGTGGATCACGATGACAGGTACTAGAAAAATTTAGAGGATGAAAAGAATGATTAATAGGGATAAGGGTGTGGATCCCCCCAGGTCAAATCCTAGGGACCACAGATGATGCCTGGAGGTATCTCAAAGGACTGAGAGCCTTCCAAAGAGGTGGAAAGTGGTTTAGGACGGGTGGGTTAGTGAAGCTTTAGAGGCGGCGGCGGGTTTGTCCCTGCCCCACCTAGGGCAATGAAAATCTTATTTTGGAACTGTCGGGGGATTGGAAATCCCCGAATAGTTTGTTTTCTCTATCACTAGAGTTCCAAAATTTTCCCTGGCAATGTTTTTGTATTCTAAACTATGTTAGATTGCAAGGATACGGGCCTTATGGGACGTAATATTAGGGTCAGAAACGCCTTACCCATTGGACGACAGGGACACATATGTGGAATTTGACTCTTGTGGACGGAGGACACTGGGGTCAAGATATCTAATTACTCATCTAACCACATTGTTGCGACAGTTTTTGGCCCAGGGGCTCCTACTTGGTCGTTTGTTGGGTTCTACGGGTTGCCGGGTGGGCAGGATAAACACAGATCATGGGCCCTTTTGAAGAAACTGCGGGATTCCCTCCCTAGCCCTCCCCTGGTGGGGGAGGGGGACTTTAACGAGATCATATCTTCCCATGAAAAATAAGGGGGATGTGTGAGGAGTGGTGCTGCGATGAACGATTTCAGGATGTCTCTTGTTTCGAACTCTCTTCATGACTTCGGGTTTTCTGGCTCGTCGTTTACCTGACATCTGGGTAGGTCAATGGAGAACCACCTGGATGAAAGGTTAGATAGATTTTTGGTGAATGATGAGTGGACCTCTCTTTTCCATGCCATCTCTATCGTCCACCTGCCTCCTGTCTCCTCTGACCACTCCCCAATCATGTTGTCAACAGTCTCAAAAGGGAAACAGAGGGGACCTGAGCGAACCTTCCGACTTGAATGTTTGTGGCTCCAAGATAGTGATTGTGAAAAGGTGGATCAAGTGGTTTGGGAGGGATTGAATCGGTGAATTATGTCCAACTTCCGCACTATTGCTTCTCGCCTCTTGATGTGGAGCTCAACTAGGTTTGGTAACATTGAATGACGTATTAAAGGGGTGGAAAAACAATTAAATTAACTCCACTCATCTCCGTATTGTGACTCGGTCCTTTGGAACATCGTTGTGGCAGAAAAGAATCTCAATGCAGCTTTGAGAGAGAAACAGAGTTTTTGGTTCATTCGGGCATGGTAGTCCCATATCAGATATGGTGATCAGAACACCACCTTTTTTCACCAATGACCATCTTCAAGGAGAATGCAGACTCATATTGCTCGTCTAGAGGACCCCACTGGAAGAGTTTCACTTGACATAAATGACATTCCCTCCATTATCCTGAACTTTTTAAACAACCTCTTTTCAGCAGAACATATTAGCACTCCCTCTTGCCTGATTGGATGCATCCCAAAGATGGTTACAAAAGACATGAATTGAAACTTGGAAAGTGATTAGTCTGAGGAGTAAGTGCTTGGGGACCTGCATCTTATTCACTCTACCAAGGAACCAAGTCCTGATGGGTTTCATGCTCTGTTATTTAAACGCTTTTGGAATATTGTGGGGCACGATGTGGTGGCCCTCATGAAGGAGGTGTGGGATGGAAGAGCTGCTCTTGAATCCCTGAATGAAACTCTTATTAATCTTATCCCAAAATCTCAGTGCCCTCATAAAATCTCAGAGTTTCTGCCAATCCTCCTGTGTAATTTGATTTACAAAATTTTCTCCAAAATCATTGTGGCTAGACATAGGAATTTTCTCCCGCTTGTTGTCTCTAATAACCAACGTGCCTTCGTTCCAAAGAGATATATTACGGACAATGCGTCCATTTCCTTCAAATTATTCCACTCTATGAAGACTCGCTTCTCATCCAAGTGTGGCACCATGTGTATGAATCATGATATGATGAAATCTTATGACAGAGTTGAATGACCTTTTCTCGAACTTGCTCTATCGAGGTTGGGATTTGGGACGAAATGGATCTCTAATGTCATGAGTTGTGTTATGTATATCTCCTATAGAATCAAAATTAATGGGGTCCCTTCAATGAGCTTTAAACCAACAAGAGGCTTGAGACAAGGGGACCCCCTATCACCTTACAACTTCATTCTGGTGGCTGATGTCTTTTCCCATCTCATCCTGATGGCGGTGGATCAAGGAGTTATCCATGGTGCTACAGTATGTAGAAATGGCCCCCCTATATCTCATCTACTCTTAGTAGATGATAGCCTCCTCTTCACGTGTGCTACCCCACAAGAATGCAATGTAGTGCTGAATATCATCAATATGTACGAAAAGGCCTCTGGGCAATGCCTTAATGCTTAGAAATCAGAGTTATCTTTCACTAAAGGTGTCCCACAAGATAAGAGAGAGGAATTGAAGAGAATGTATGGATTTCCGCGGGTTGGTAAGCATACTATGTACTTGGGCCTCCCAAACCCTGTGGGTAGATCAAAGAAACAAGTGATAGGCATGATTATGGATATGGTGGATACTCGGATTTTTCTGTGGTCTAGTAGATATATTTCCAAGGCGGGTAAGGAAGTTATCGTGAAGTCAGTGTCCCAAGCAATCCCTTCTTATGCTATGTCACTGTTTAAATACCCACAAACACTCGTTGATCAACTCCACTCCCAGTTGGCCAATTTTAGGTGGGTCTCTTAGAAGGGAAAACATAATTCCCATTGAATTTCATGGGAGAAGTTGTGTGTTTCAAAATTCTGTGGGAGCCTCGACTTTCGCAATCTTAAAAGGTTTAATGAAGCTATTTTGGCGAAGCAAGGATGGTTCCTTTTTCCAACCCAAATGCCCTATTCTCAATGATGATGTGTTCTATGTAATTACCTCATTCCGACTTCTTGCATGCCCAGCTGAGGCCACAACCGAGTTTTATGTGGAGGATCATTTGGGGAGAAAAATCTCTCCTGTATTTGGGTTGCATGTGGAGAATTGTTGTTGGGAAAAATATTAACATATGGAATGATCCCTGGATGGCTGAGGGTGCCAATCATATGGTTTCCTCACTGGTTGTCCCTGGCTTCGAATATACAAGGTTACGTGACCTACTCGATTACTCACATGAGGATTGGTACCGAGAGATGATTTGTTTCTGGTTTAATGAAGTGGACCTTCAGATCATCCTGGGTTTACCTCTCACACCCGAAATGGGGATTGACCAGATTTTCTAGACTAGGGAATCTCATGGGGGATATTCTGTTCGTTCGGGTTACAAAATGTTGGTTCAAGGTCTTGCCTCGGCCTTTACCGATAATCGGTGGAAGTGCCTCTAGTCCCTAACTTCTCCCCCTAAGGTGAAATGTTTTTGGTGGCAGGTCTGGGCTGGGGTTCTTCCAACCCGTGACTTTGTAGTGCAATGACATTTGGCGGAGGATGACACTTGTCCTTTGTGCCCCCATGATGTGGAATCCCCTCTGTATGCAATTATTTCCTGTAAGGGGGTGGAAGGGGTGTAGTAGACTTGGAGGTCGGATTTTGGTACTTTATTCGATCCATCAATTGTGTTGGTCCCAGACCTCACTAAATGAGTGTCTTCTCTGGAACCAAGAGTAGTAGGGCTGATTTTTACAATTGCTCGGTTGGTGTGGACTAGACGGAATAAATGCATTATCCAGATGAAGGTGACCCCTGATCACCTCTGGGTAGATCGAGCTTTTGAGTGGATGAATGGTTGGAAGAAAAGAGATGTAGGGTATTCTTTGAGCCACACTCTACAAGCGACTCCCTCTTGGTTGCCCCTCCCCGAGGGTTTCTTCATGATTAATAATGATTCTACCATCTCTGGTAATTCAAGGATTAGTATTGTGCTCATTGCTCATAACAATTTGGGCTAGATTATGGAAGGCCATAGTAGGATGGTGCCTAACTAATGGAGCCCTGTGGTGGAAGAGGCCTCAACCATCCTCAAGGGGCTTCTCTTTGTTTGTTCGAAATCCTGGCCTAAGATTCTGGTGGAATCTGACTGCCTTGAAGTGGTGAACGCTCTCTCAGCAAAAGATGAGGACTCCCAGCCTTATGGCCTCGTCTTGAACAAGATCTGGTCCCTAACTGATGGATTCGATGCATGAAATTTCTCTTTCATCAAAAGAGATGGTAATTCAATGGCCCATCATCTGGTTCATTTTGGAAAACCATGGGGTAATCATTGTTGGGTGAACTTGTTCACTGATTGGCTTTGTAATCCCGACATCTTTGATCTTTAATTTATCTTTCCCCTCAAAAAATATACATATATATAATTTTATATGAAACATTTTTTTAAAACCTATATACATATGTCTGTATATATTTATTATTTTAAGGTGAAATGTAATTTTAATCTTAGATCAATAGATACATTTATATATAAATGTATTTATATATGTATCAATCTATGTAAAACTATTTACTTCATATATGTATGTAATTTAATGAATGTATATATATATATCCATCATTATTATTACTTATACATATGTGTGTGTAGATGAAATCATGTTTTATTCTAATATATTTGTAAAAAAAATGTATCTATATTTGTATCATTTTATGTAAAATTTTAATATACACAAATATATATATATATATATATGATTGTATATTTACAAATTTCATCTCATTTAAAATTACCATTACCATGAAACATGTATAAACAGGTAATTTACCTTTTCAGGAAAATGATATAAAAGCTCATGATTTTTAAAGAAACATCATGGTCTTTATGATATAAAATAAAATTTATAATTTTTTTAAATCAAAATAGTCACGCATGGTTATTAGGTCAATGAAGGATTGGAATTTGGAGTGAATGAAAACCATCTAGGTAATTTAATCCAATCATGTGACAGGTGTTCCCTGAATTATATAGCATTCCAATTCATTGGATAATGTTGAAACCTCCTGACATGTCATGTATAGTGTGTGGGACGTGTATCGAAAGAAAACTATGGCATTAGAGAGTGAACCTAATTCATTATGGTTCTGTTTCCATCATGTTTTATTTTCTCTAGAGTGAACTTTTACTTCATGTTATGATCCAAGGGGATTTTGAGATCTATGTATGAATGTTTATGAGTTATCAAGAGAAATTATTATAATTTCATAAATTAATGAAATGTATTTTTACAATGGTTACATATGTTGAAACCTATTTTCAAATAAATATTATTATTTTCAAATCAACTCATGATTTTCTAAATTTTTTATTTTAAAGATATATCACATGTTTTACTATTTATGTTCAACTGTAAAAATCTTGATTTTTTTCCACATGTTTTGAAACCCCTTAGTGACCTTTTTTTCTTAAAGGATATTTTTTTCAAAACCTCTTTTCATAGTGAATAAGGAGACATTGAAGTGAGTTAATGGCCAATGCTCCTTTACGGTGATTATAAAATATTAATAATAATAATAGTTTTCTTGCCCTTTCTTTTTTAGAGTCCTAATTAGAATATTCCACTGTATCCAGACTGTCTAAAACAATTATCCTTTGCGGTCTCAGATTGTAAAATAAAAAATGAATTATTGAAAAATTGAACAGGTATTGGGTCATCATACATGGTATCAATGATTAGTTTTAGAAAAATTTATAGGTGATGATACAGAGAAACCCATTGAACAGTTAGAGTCTTTATGTAAATTTTATTGAATTTTAATTTAAGGAAAAATATCGCAGTCCATGTTTTCTATTCTGAATGTTGAAATTGAGAATTTATATTGGTATGGTTACACAATTTAAAGGATGAAATTATTTTAATTAGGAATAATGTTACATTGCTGATATTAATAAATTCATTATTTTATATAAATAAAAATAAATTTCGGTCATCTGTTATGATTAAATATGTAAAATTAAATAATAATACTTGAAAATATTTGTATTATTATTCAAAAATAATAATTATAATAATTATTTTATAATAGGTGATAATTTATTAATTTTTTGTTATCAATTATAGTTTTATTTATAATATATTATAATGTTTTAAATAAATTATTATATGTTTTTATTTTAAATTATAAATCAAATTATGTTTTATAGTTTAAAAGACCATTTTAACATAAATATTTTAAATTGATTAATTTTTTAAAAATAGATGTTTTTTATAAAAAAATCAAAAGATTATATGAACGGTAAAATAATTATGAAATTATTATCAATAATCATGTTGAATTTCATATTAAAATGTTATCTAAAATATGCTTTAATAAGACATTTTTAAAACTAAACTGTTTTTGAATAATCAATATTGGTTAACATATAATTTTATAAAAATATTTTTTTTACTTTTTATTCATGAAATAATATTTGTTTTAATAAAAAAATTATATTAATTACAATTTAAATAAATATATGATGGTAATTAAATTTAATAATTAATTTTCAAAATAAATTATAGAAGTATATTTTTTAACTAATCTAAATTTATATGTTCTTTATGAAATATGAGCTTAAATATATTTATATGAAATTATAAATTAAATTTAATATGATATATATAAAACAATTATTAAAATTATTAAATTATTATATGAAAAAATGTTTAAAAAATAATAATAATAAAGTGAAAAAATGTTTTCGAGAAAAAGGTCATATTATTAGTTAATAAAATATAACGAAATGATTAAAATAGAGAGATAACATTATACCAGTGGTGGGGGAGGCATTGATTGATAAAATATATTGGTTAATGGGAAGAGGGTTTTGTCTTCGAGTTGTTATAAAGGAGGTGGATTGATCCAACAACGGTGGAGGTCGAGTAAGTGAGCGGGGTTTTGACCTAGGGAGGCCAAATGTCTGTGAGAAGTTGATGAAATATTCAAACACTTATGACAGATCATGAAGGTCGAGCATTTTCATAAGGGATTCAACTACAAGTTTGGGTGTTGTTTCTGTGTAATATCTAATTGGATGATGTTTCGATCTACATCAATCTAACAATGTTTGGTGTTTGTGTTATTTTATAGATGTTGAATATTTATGTAGGCCATTTTTCATGAATCTCTATGGCATAGGATTACATGTGTGTCCTTTCTTCCTCAATCATATTCAGCTATGCCATATTGATCATTTTTTAATTTTTTGGATCTCTCCGATGAGTATGGAAGATTTAAGGAATGAATCAGAATAATTTCATATTTCATCTATTTTTTTACCTTGATTTTTTTATTGGTTGTAATCAACATTTCAATCACCCTTAGATTTCATTTTTCCACTATTTTGGACTGTTGGTTTTGAAACAAAATTCATATATATATATATATAATACTACTATGTATTTTTTTCTATTTATTTTCCACATCCACTCAGCTTATATAGAAATCCCTTAAAATATAACTATACAAATGTATATTTTATGGATTTAAATTATGTATCCACTGGATATATAAGAACCTATGCCCTTTCCGGAGAATTTTATCTATGTATTGCACCTGATGTAAAAGAAGTGAGTTATATAGGGGGGGTTTTGCAGTCTATAAATTAGAAGAATACAATTTCCTTATTTTATGGAAATCAACTCAAGGAAATTATATTTATAATATATTTAAACTTTTTTTTATTTCAATATAAAACAAATTTCCAATATTAATTTTTTTTCAAGTTTATATGTATGTAATTTAACTAATTATTTTTCATCCATATATTTATTTTCATGATTTTTCCTATGAAGGTGATTTGTTTTAAAACTATTGATGTGAAGGAGAATTTTTATTTTTATTAAGAAAATAATATATCATAAAATAATTCACGTGGGTTCTCCATTTCATATTTTATGTCAATTTTTAGTGGATTACTAATATTTATTTTCTGTCAATCTAAATAATTTTTAATTAAATATTTAGGATTATATGGGGAAATTTGGTTAAATATATAAAACTATTTATGAATTTAAAATTTTATATGAAGAATTTTCTTAAGTCAATCATTATTGTCTAATGGTATTTTAATTTTTTTTATAATATTAAGAGGGATTATTTTATGTTTATAAAACTGTTATTCCAAAACAATTCATGAGAATTTTTTTTTGAATTTTTTTTTCAAAACCATATTTTTCATCCTATGTATATACATGGTAAGTTAATAAATTTTAAAAATTGTTTCTGAATAACAATTTTATAAATATATGTATATATATATACCTCTTTGCATGTAAAATATCATGTTCTCCCCTGTTTTTATTTTCATAAATTTATTTTCTTAATTATTCAACTTTAAGTGCAAGTGCAGTTATCGAATTTTTCAAAATTTATGCAAAAATTAAAATTTAATTATTTTTAAACAATTATACTTCTATATAAATATTAATAAATTGAACATTTAATATGAAACATATTATTCAAACATGTATATATATGTATCTACATAGGTATTATTTTATTGTGAAATAGAATTTTAATCTCACATAAATAGATGCATATATATATAATTTTATTGGTATATGTATCAATTTTTGTAATACTATATATTGCCTAGATGTATGTAATTAAATGTATTGATAAATATATTTTTAATTATTCATACCTATATATTTGTGTGTGGATATGAAATCACGTTTTAGTCCAATATATATATATATACATGTTAATATACATATTTATGTATCATTTTATGGAAAACATTTATAAACATATATATGTATATTAATGATTATTTAAAAATGGTGTTTCATGTGAAGATAAATTTATCATGAAACATATATGACGAAGTATTTTACTTTTTCATGAAATGGATATCAATGCTCATGATCTTTAATGAAACTATGTAAGCCTTACGATATAAAATACATGGTGTAATGTTTTTAATTCTAAAGAATAAAACATGGTTATTTTGTGAATGAAGTCATGTAATGGGGAGTGAACCCAAACCCTTACGGTAATTTTGTTTAATCATGTAATGGGTACACCCATAATTATATTGCACCCCAATACATTGGTTAATGCTAAAATCTGATGTGATGTCATGAATGGTGAGCTAGATGTGTATCCCAAGCACACTATGGGATTAGTGAGTGAACCTAATCCATCATGTGACTATGTACATTATGTTATGTTGTATTATGAGTTAATTTAGACTTCGTGTTATGATCCATTTTGCCTTTGAGAAATATTTATGAATTTTTATGAGTTATCATGAGGATTTTTTATTATTTCATAAATTAATGACATAGATTTTTGAAATGGTAAAATATGTTGAATCCTACATAGACAGAAATATTTTTATTTTAATTAGTACACATGATTTTATAAATTAGAAATTCTGAAGGTGTATCTCAGGTTTTAGATTTTCATTTTAAGTAAAAAAATCGACTGGTTTCCATATGATTTCTAACCCCTTACTATGCTTTTTGTCGGTCATACATTTTTTAAAACCTATTATCAAATGGAATAAGGACTCATAGAAGAAAGTGAGTGATCAGGACCCCTTTATGGTGTTTTTCAAGACCCTTCCCAGTGGGTCCCGGGCCGCGACTCCCCATGTTAGCCTCTAATAGGCCAGGGGTTGGTGACCGGCACCGAGTAGGCATATAACTATCCGTGGAGGCATTTACTAAGTACATTTAAACACACACACATCTCCAATACCAAAAATGCTGAAATGTAAAAACCACTAAAGAAAAATATGCATCCATACAACTAAACCCAACCAACAGTGTACAATAGCATTAGAGTGCATAATGTACAATTATGCTAGAATTCAAGCCCAAAATAATCAAGACTCTGCAAAATAAAATTTCCAACCTGTAAGCACAACGTAGTACTGGGACTGGTTCTCATAGCCTCAGGAACACCTCATCCTGTAGGGAACTCAGAAATCCCAGTTCGGTCCTAGTCTGCCCTGTACTCTGTCAAAAGGTATCTCGTCTGCACAAGAAACAACACATGTGGGAAAAGACTGTTCATGGGTGAGTATAAAAATACTCACTAGAGGACCCTAGAAACCACAAAGAATCAAATAAAGGAAATGGTACCATAAGCTTTAAACAATATATTTCTATTGAATATATAACAAGAGAAACACCTACAGATAAACTCAAAACCCTGACCCATAGTCTAAAGACAAGTCACACAAATGCATACCTCTACAGGGGATTCAGTTCAATGATTCCATGAAGCACTCATCTAGGAGAACTCACTTCATGAGATTTATAGATCTAATGTCATCCATCTGAGATGTATTGATCATTAGGAAAATCTATGAGATATAGATATAATCATTCAATGAGAACACACTCCAGAGCGAGGAGAGATCATGATACACAGATGATGATTACTGCCAGGGCCATGGCAGATAATGTGAATCATCCATATTCATGTTCATAGTAAAGTATCAGCTTCTTGTAGGAGTAGTCATGTTGATATATGTCTATAACTTGTGTCACGAATGGATAGAGAATCTCGCTCTGGGCCTCTCAGAGGACTCTATCTCGGAATTTCTTGCTAAAGACATCACACTCTAATGGATGCAAATGACCCCTGACATTCAGGGGAATAAATGGGGGGGGGGGGGGTAGTAACCCAAAAAACCTATCTAATATATGGTGGAAAAAAGGCTCAATCCATGTTTCAGGATATACATATCCTGTATAAGGGTCACACGCTGTGGATCTTGACTCTGGGTACTACCCGTGTAAAATGTCCTAGTCAGAAGAATTCAAGGTTTAGAAAATTAAGTACACAACGTGTCATATAGATCACACAATGTGTCTTAGTAACTGGGGTTCCCTATGTGTATGCAGACGTATGATCATACACGGTTTCAACCGATGTGTGTCATCCCATGTAACTGGTACATGGGTTAGCCCATGCAAGTAGCCTGTTTTGGCCATGTGGTGGAGTACATGACCGTGTACCCACATCGTGTTCGTGTATCCTCTATGAATCATGCCATATTCATGTAGGGACCCACATGCCGTGTGACAATGGTCACACACTGTGTTTTTTCTTCATGTCTCCCATAAATCCTGCCACTACAGGGTGGGTCCCACATTCAATGTCTCCCCATAGGCACACTGTGTTCTTCACCGCGTTCTGTGAGCAAACCCTAGCCTCTATCACCAGTACCACACAAACTGTTCATCAGGATACACACCGTGTGATCTGTTAAAATTCTAGAAATGTGATCTTGCACTTCAGTGCCTCGGTGTATCTATTATCTTTGACCTGACGATCCGTTTTCCATGAAACTAGATAGATATGGTCGCCCCGACTTCTCGAAGTCATCTACACTATTTTTGGGCCTCAGAACGGTCTTGAAAACGCATATCGATCTACCTGCACAATGAATGATCGATGAACGATCTATCTTGATCCATGAATATTGTTCATCTAACATCGTTTTTCACCTCTCCTAGGTTAATGTGATGTCAAATCTTTAATTTGGTATCGTTGCATTGCGAAACGGATGCACAATGATCTGTTGTTCGTAACCCCACGATGAACATGAAGAATCATGGGTAAGAAATGGAGGAATAAATCAATAAAAAAAATAATAAAACACATCTACAATCATTATTCATTGCATTGATTACCTCCTGTTAGAATTATTTAATAGGATGAATCAAAATATAATTCAATAATTATCACGAAATCAATTCATGAATCAATACCCCAAAAAGAAATGGAAAATAGCACCCTCCCACAAGAAAGTGATCTCCGTAGATCAAACTGTTCATTGGTTGATCCATGTTAGTCATTTAATCAATGAATGGGGAATAATTAAGTAAAAATAACTAACCATTACTTGATTCAGTTGAATAACGATCACTGCATCGCATACATTGGATAGGTTCATCGAATCTGAGATGCGTCGATCGATTATGACATCGTCATCCACCAACTGGTTCTCCTTTAATGACCCAATGGAAATCCTAAATTCACAAGGTTATGTGGATAACCCTGTGAACATGTTATAATAATATATTAAAAGGGGATGAATTATGGTTTTTTATAAAAATGAAACATTTAAATTTAAGTAATTTTAAATTTATTTTACTTCAATTTAAAAAATCGCAAAAAATAACTTTTTCAACTGACCTACACAGGTCTATGTTAGGCCATGCCAAATGTAATATCACTGATTTAAACGAAATTTTCGCTCTCATTAATGATTTCAGTACCCTCTTAAAATTTCATCAACTTTTTCTGGAAAACTGCTCGTGCACACTATTTAAAACATCAATTTATTTCAAACATTTATTCCGGGAACTACATGCCTTGGAATCACACGCTGTCGAAAAGTCTGGTCTAAAATTAATTACATATTATATTTAAAAATAATACACAGAAAATCCTAGTCATTATATACTACCAACCATAGGGATTTTCATCCACAAAAAGCTAAAATAGAAGGCTACTCAAACAGATGTGGGTACTGCGTACGAATCTGATCTTCCTGCTCCAACGTATTATCCTGAAGATTCTCGTGCTACCATCGGACTCCCACCAAGGGAATAGATTTCCCATGAAGGATAGACTTATGATAATACATGATCCCTACCAGGTACTCAACAAATGTCACTCCATCCTCAATGTCCATCTTTCCCTAATCGATGACATGTGATGGGTTATGCACGTACCTCCTCAGCTGCGACATGTTGAAGACAACATGTAATCGGTTCAATTTCAGTAGTAGAGGTAAGTGGTAAACCACCTTGCCATATTTGTGTAGTATCTGAAAAGGTCCAATGAACCATGGATATAGCTTTCCGCCATAGCCAAATCTATGTAATCCTCATCGAGGTGAGACCCGAAGGAAGATGTGGTCTCCATCCACAAAACCTAGACACCTCTGTTGTCTGTCAGCATAAAACTTCATAAGGATCTGTGCAGTATTAATCCACTAATAGATGATATGGACCATCTCAGTGGTAGCAGTCACCAACTCTGAACCCATGAGTGCTGACTCTCCTGGGTCTGTCAAGAAAAGCGGTGACTGACAGGGTATCCCATATGAATCCTCGAACGAGTCCATAATAATAGTGGAGGGATAGATTCTTATGAATGAAAACACTAGAAGTGGTAGGTGGTCCTCCCATCTATGGACAAACTCCAAGATACAATATTGCAACATATACTCCAGAACCTAAATGGTTCTCTCAGTCTGATCAACTTTCAAGGGATGGAACGTTGTGCCCAAGCATAGATGAGTCCCAAAAGCCTCCTGCAATCCCTTCCACATACAGAATGTGAAACAAGAATCTCAATCAGAGACTATTTTTGAAGGTACATCATGAATCCAAACTATCTCCTTCATGTAGATGCATACAAGGCTCTCTATGGAGCTCTTCACCCTGATAGATAGGAAGTTGGTAGACTTGGTGAGTTGGTCGATGATCACCCAAATGGAATCATTACCCTTGGATGATTGTGGTAATATAGTCACGAAGTCCATTGATATTCCACATAACATCCATTATGGAACATCCAGGCGGTATGCTAACCCTAATGTAACATGGTGCTGATCCTTCACCTACCAGAGTATTAGACACTGAGAAATGAACTCTGCTACTGCCTTCTTCATGCCTAACCACTAGAAATATTACCGATGATCCAGGTACATATTCTACACACTAGAGTATACCACCAAAGGGGATATATGAAACACCCTCAGGACCTCCTCATGCAATGTCACTTTTACAATAGTGTGACCCCCAAAAGAACTACGTGCTCCCCACCATGAAAATATCAACCAAGAGCATGTCTTGTAGATAACTGATCACATAATGTCTCGCAGTAAACATCTCCCAGTTGTGCCTCCCTACCACGTTGTAATAGTAGAGGGGTGAAAAACATATACTAAAGGTAAAATTCATCCCCCTTACCCACGAAGGATAACTGTAATAAGGCCAACTGCTCAGTTGCCTCATTCAACAGCTGGGAACTCGATCTCCTGCTAAGAGAATCTTCCATAACATTACCATTCATATTATCATATAAGATCTCAAATTCATAATCTTAGAGAAACTCTATACATCAACTCTTCCATAGATTTATATACTTCTATGAGAATATTTATTTGATTATCTTCTGGTCAGAGTAGATGATAAACTGATCTCCCATAAGGTAGTGTCACCACATCTTCGATGTGAAGACTACTAGTTCCAACTTGATATCATGGGTCCCATAGTTCTGCTCATGTGGTCTAAGCTGGTGGAACCATAATCCATCACTTCCTATATTTTCATCAGGATACTGCCTTTCTCGGTCCTTGATGCATCACAGAAAAATATATACTCAACACCATCCTCCGACAATCTCTAGATTGGGGAGCTTGTCAAACTCTCTCTCACCTGTTAAAAATCCTATTAAAACATCTACATGAACATGAAGGGTTTCACCTCTCTGTTCAAGTCTATCATCAATGCTAATATCCAAGAGAAATTAGGAATCAATCTTTTTTAATATCCTACATACCCAAGGAAGCTCTGCACCTATTTCATGCTCTATGTTGGCTCTCATTCCTAACCTTTCTCCACCTTTCCTAGGTACGAAGATACTTCATATGGTGAGATGACATATCCCAGAATGTGGATCTCATGAATCTACTTCTGGTACATGAAGAGCTTCCCATAAATCTGGTTCTCTTAAAGTACCTCTAGAACCATCTGTAGGTATCTTGTGTGTTACTTTTCTTACACTAAGTACACAAAGTTGTCGTCGATAATGACCAATATGAACCAGCCTAAATTTGGTTGAATGATTGATTTCATATGTTCCACAAACACTATTGGGGTGTTCATTATGCCAAAAGGTATCAACATGTACTCATAGTGAACATAGAGGAATATAAAATCCATCTTCAGTATATCCTCATCCTATACTCATAACATCTGGTAACCAACAGTCAACCTTCGAGAGCAACTATCCCCCTCTCAGCTGATCGAAGTGGTCGTCGATCCTTGGAAGTGGTTACTCATTCTTCACCATTACATGAATCAGGCACCTCTAATACAAACACAACCTCAAACTCCCTTCTTCCTTCTTGTAAAACAAAACGGGTGCCGCCTAGGGTGAAACACATGTTATTACGATGACCTTGCTTTGAAAATCCTCTAACTCCACAATCTTCTCGTGATTCTCTATATGAGAAATTTGATATGTTGGAGAGGAAATCAATTCCATCTTGGGGTTTAATTCTATGAATAGGTCGATCTACCAGTGGAGAGGTAGTCCTGGAAAATCCTTGGGAAGGACGTCCTCATACACCACCACTGTTAGTGGGAATTGGAATGTCAAAATATCTACTGCACCATGGTTAAAGCTAGCTAACTCATGATTAATCGGAGGGACCCTCCTATGTAAGAGCTCGTTCTGTGCTGGCTGGGTATCCTTTTCACTGACAAAGGAAAAACTCATTCGATCACTACATACACACCACACTCTTCACCTAAATTAGTCAATATGGGCCTGGACTAAAGATAACCAATCCATAGAAAAAATGAAGTCATAAGGCCGCGACGCAAACCCCAAGAGGATCCAACCGAAAATCCCACCTCCAAGTGTAGGATCACACTTTCTTTAAAGGTGAGTGTTCATCGATTCTCCTCCCATTAGTGTCTCCAACCCTAAGTTTTGAGTTAACAACTCTACCAGAATCTCAATGTTTCGCACAGAACATGTGGAGAGGAAGTAATGATGGGTACATGTGACTATTGGTACGATAGCTACGTTAGAGAAGAAAAATTTCATTCATTAGATCATACCTGGTGTCATATGATCATTCAACATGATCGGAAGAAGCTATCTTTTCCTCGTTCTCCTATCACCCTGATCCTGGTGTGGATCTCCTGGGGGTTGTGGTAGAAGTTGATCGAAGAATCTTCCACCACCTACAACAATCCCTGTTCCTCCACCATGTCCACCGCCAAGCAGTTCATTCTACTCAACTCTATGGATCTACCTCAGGGATCCAACCACCACCTCCTAGTCAGTGTCTTGACGGTTCATACAGCCCCTAGCAAGATTTACCCTATAGTTGAACTAATGTATCACCTCACCCTAGGCTGACTAGATCCAGCCTAAGTGCCATGGACTATAGATCTGTTATCATGGGACCACTTATGACATAACACATGTCCTAATCCTTGTGCCTGATGTTGGATCCCTTCGGTTGAGGTCTCCGCACCTATCTGCCTACTACCGACTCTCATTGGATATCTTTACTCCCCCAATAAGGTCGCAATCACCAAGGTCTGCTTTGGCACTCCATCATTAATATAAATACAAAGTTGAATGGAAATATCTCATATGTTCCATCATATACCTTGATCGAATTTATGATCTCTGATGTAATGATCCTTGACCATATCCATCATGTACCTGTTGAGGTTAGTGAACCTTGATGAATTGTCAAACACTGTCAAACTACCCTGCTAGACCTAAAGAAGCTCTTGTATACACACTACTCTCAACGTAATCAGTGAGAACTCCTCCCTAAAGTGTATCTAAAAATCTATCCACGAAAGTGGCTCCACATTGTGTGTATGTTTTGCTAGAATCTACCATATTCTTGATGAACCATGAAGAAGGATAGCTCCTATGATCACCATGTGGTCTGTTGGTTTCCTCACAAAAAGGAAAAACTTGGTCACTGCCTCCAGCCAGTCCTCTGCTGCCTGAGGGTCGGGTCCACCTCGGAACCTGAGGGGTCTCTATCTCTATAACTCTTGGAGCATGCTATGCCTAATCCCCTCATTTCATAGTACTAAAAGCACCACATGATGCTCCACTGATGGTGGTATAGTAGGTGCACCACCTGGAATTAACACCTAGGGAACTGGTTCTTCAATCGAAGCCTTGTCATGGACGGATTCATCCTTGTGATTGCTCTACTAAATCCTACTGGGAATGCATCGCAGAGGCGTTCATTATGGAAAAATATGTACCATGGTTAATGTGTATATCTAGATAGATGACACAAATGATATGGAAACCAAAACCCATTCCTATATAATTCATGTACCATTATTTTACTTCCCCGTAACTTTTGTTTTCATTTACTGAGTTGAAAATCCAGTTATCCGTGTCTTGGTTTTTGGATATGTTGGCGACCCACAACAACACTAGAGTCTCTAGCCTGAAATCTGAGCTTGAAACACTTACTATTGTTTCTCCTAAACCAATATCCCAGAATCTTTTTCATAAAGTATATCCAAAAACTTTTGATACCACTCTGTCATGAACCGTCCCAGTGGGGCCCATACAGAGACTATGCAGGACTACCTCCAATTGTTCAGGGACTGGTGACTAGCACCAAGTAGGCATATCACTAACCTAGGAGGCATTTCAAATGTACATGTACACATGAAAACATATCCACAACCAAAAATTATGAAATGTAAAAACCACTATGTATCAAAATTCATGCATTCAACTAAACAAAACCAATAGATTATAGCTGATGTAGAGTGCATAATGTAAAACTAGGCCATAATAAAAACCCACTAAAAACAAAGAGTCTGAAAACTACAAAGTCCAACCTGTAAGAACAAAGAGGTACAGTGACAGCTGCTTGTAGGCATAGGAAAACCTCGACCATTAGGTAACTCAAAAAGCTCGGTTCTGTCCTAGTTAACCCTAGTCTCCATCAAAGGGATGCTCATCTTCAAAATTCATGACACGAGATGAATACCCCATGCATGGGTGAGTATAAAAATATTCATTAGAGGACCCCAAAATCCAAACTAAAAAAATGAAAATGTAAAATTATCTCTACACAGTATATTTCTACCGAAAATATAACAATAGAAACACAACCAGATATACTAAAAACCCAGACCCATAGTCTAAAGACATGTCACAAAACCGTATACCCCCACTAGGGATTTAGTTCAAATATTCCATGAAGCACTCGTCTAGGAGAACTCCGTCCATGAATCTAATTGATCTGATTTTTTCCATCTGAGAATTATTGATCATCGAGAAAATACATGAGAGATACATACACTCATTCCAAGAGAACACACTCCTGAGTGGGTAGAGATCAGGATTCACAAATTATGATCACTTCCAGGACCATGGTTGATACCACGACTCATCTGGATTCACCTTCTAAGTAGGGGATCAACATCTTGTAAGAGTAGTCACGTCGATACATGACTCTACCTTAGGTCATTAATGGATAGAGGATATCACTCCGGGACTCTTAGAGGGATACGTGACTCTATCTCAGAAACTCATGCTGAAGGGATCATATTCCTATGAATGGAAATGACACATGACCTTTAGGGGAACGAAGGGGGGGGGTACCAAACCAAACAAAACATGAACAAGATATGGAAGACAAGATGCTCAACCCATGTTCTAGGATATACATGTTTTGTAGAAGGATCACACACCATGTCACTCAACACTTGGTACTACTCCTGTAAAATGGCCTGAGTCCGAATAACATGCCGTGTAGAAAAGGAATTACACAACATGTCGTGCGGACCACATTCCTTGACCATGTAATCAAGGTTCCCTTAGTGTAAACAGATGTCTGCCCATACACGGTATCAAACAATGTTTTCCATCCTATGTAACCAGTACACAGGTTAGCTCGTGCAGCTGGCCTGGTCTGTTCATGTACTCGAGTACACAACCATTTACCGACCCTGTGTTTGTGTATCATCTGAGAGACATGCCAAGTCCTTGTAAGGACCCAAACACAGTGCGACAATGGTCACAATCCGTGATTGTGCTTCCCATCAGCCAGAACTCCAGTCGCCACTAGGTGGGGACCACACAGTGTCTCCCTATAGGCACACCATGATCTTCATCGTGTGCCATGTGTAAACCCTATCCACTGCCGCCGGTACCACAAGGAGTGTTCTTTGAGATATATGCACTGTGTTCTGGGAAAATTATAGAAATACGAACCTGCTCAGCCACACCACATTGTTGTTTCTGATCTTCAGTCTGATGATCTGTGTTCCACAAAAGTTGAATGGTACTATCACCCTAATATAATGAAGTCGTATCCATTGTTTTTCGACCTCTGATCGGCCCCAAAATCGCATATCGATCCACCTACTTGAAGAACACTCAAAGAACGGTCTCTACCGATCTAATCTGATTCATCATCCCCCATTGTAGTCGCACCATCTCTTGGTTATTGAGATGTTGGATCTGCAATTTGAGATTGTAGCGTTACGAAATAGATGTTCAATGATCCGTTGTTTATAACCCCGTGAAGAACGCGATGATCATTGGGTTAAAGTTGGAGAAAGAAATAAATAAACATAAGATGAACACACCTCGACCGTCATTATTCATAACCTCAATTTCATCCCATTATAGGGATTAAATAGTATTAAACAAAAGAAATCCAACAATTATCACAGAATCAATTCCTCTATCAAAACCCCAAAAAGAAACCGAAAATAAATCCCTCCTGAAAGAATCTGTGATCCAAAGATCGGCCTATTCGTGATTTGATCCATGTTCATCATTTAATCGAATAACAGGGAAAAACTAAATACAAATAACAAACCCTACCACTATTTGGTTGAAGAACGATTGTCGCGTCACTTTCGTTTGAAAGTTTTATCAAATTCGAGATGCGTCGATCGATTGTGTCGTTGTCATTTTTCAATGGGTTCACCTCCAATTATCCAATGGAAATCCTCAATTATTAGGGTTATGCGGCTAACCCTTCAATATTTTCATAAGCACATATTTAAAGGGGATTGATTATGTCTTTTCATAAAAAGGAAAAATTTAAAATAAATTAACTTCCATTTTTTCATTTAAAAAGACCCCAAAAACTAACTTTTGCAGTCGACATGCACTGATCGATTTTACCCCCTTCCTATGGTAATGTAATTGCTTTGAACACAATGATGTCCTTGGATTTCTGATTCAGGTACTCTCTTAAATTTTATTCCAGTTTTCAGGAAAATCGCTTGTTCACACTGTTTAAAATCTCAATCTATTTCCAACTTTTAATATGGGAACTCTGGGCCTCAGAATCACATGCCATAAAAAATACTAGGGTCGAAATAATTTCATATAATATTTAAAAATAATAAATATAAATTCTGATTCATTATTTTGATTAACCATTATAAAAATCAGAATGGTTTTCTTGTCCTTAATTTTAGAGTTGTAGTTAGAATTCATCAATTTATCTAGAATCTATAAAAATATAATTTTTTGGGATCTAGGGTTGTTAAATAATAAATGAATTATAATATGTAAAAAATGGACTATATTCTGGGTCAACATAGGGTATCCATAGGATTTAGAGATAGGGGATGTTATTTCCTAGGTTTGTTAGACCTTTTGTGTTCGTGGAGATAATTTATCTAGTGTCATACCGATTTTCTCTTCCATAGTGGTATAGTGAAATGAATGTTGTTTTTATGTGTCTAAACATTTCATGTATCACCTAGTTCTAACTAATGTGACTGATGATGATTATGTTGAGTTTTTGATAGATTCATCATTTGAGAATTATAGGATACATGTTATTGATCACAGTGAGAAAGTGTTGCTGTGAAGGATTGTGCAGATAAGTCCAGTATTGTGGAAATATTGTTGTGTTCAGGTTGAAATGTGGAAAAGGTAATATGATATGTGGTCTCCTTGGCCTGATGTTTTTACCTCAGATTCTTAGAGATTCTTGGGAGTACGGGTTAGTGACATGATGTTATAAGGCAGGGAGATTGTAAGATCCCATCCTATTCGAAGATGTATCATGCTCGTTATCAGGTTCCATTTTAATATATTCAGAGGTTTTTTGGTTATTTCAAGTGTAATTTTTTAATTTTGGAAGAAAAAGGTGTACTGCATGGTTATCGCATAGTTTTCCCAGATGGTGCACCGACCCAAAGAAAACCATGTAATCACAAAGAGAGTGTAATTTCACAATTATAACATGGATTTTCAAACCACGTGTCAACGTAGTAGAAATAATGGGCCCTGAGGATGTGGTGCATGGTTATAGAGAATTGTTTGGAATACCCTGCATACCTACAAATGAAACCTTCCGTGTGGATTTTAATTACTCTAATGTTTTTTTTTAAAAACAAATACTCCCCTGGTACTAACCTGAAATCGACCTGGTATAAACCTTAACCAATTCCTCTAAATTTTGAAAGTCATGGGAGGGTTCTATGGATACTTGAACCTCATTGTTAATGAATCAAAGATCCAATTGAAGGATCATCTCTCATCCAGTATTTGATTTCATCCCCCAATGGATTCCTATATATTTCTTCGTTCTTTCTGGATCTTGAAGTATGATTTTTAATCCAATGTAAATGGTTCAGATTTACCTTTCGTGAATCTTAATCTATTAAATATTCATCATAGGTTTTGTTCATAGATCATCCATGACATTGTTATCGTGAATGTTGCTCTTCAATTTGGGGACTTTTAGTGTAGCCTACATCCTTAAAAAATTATGAGGTATGTGGTCTAAATATTAATTCACATAGTCTTGAATGATGATTGTGTGAATGTAATTTTGGAATTTCAATTTCCACATTTTGAAATTAAATGAAAAATAATTAGGAGGGATCTCTGTTCTCGGTTCCCAGTGACTCGCCCATGACATATGCACCCATTGTAGAGATCCAAAGCATCAAATACATGGACATTTCATTACTTTTTCGGAATACTTAATACATAAAAAAACAAACACTGAAGGAACTTAATAGTTTAGTGTCTTTGGAAACTCAGAACATAATTTTCTAATCGTGGTGAAAGATCTTCAACATCTCCCATAAAGATCTTCCACTTTTTTTCTTACCTAAAACCTTTCTTTATATCCTAGGTAAAAGAAAAAATATAAAGGGTGTGCTCAAATTATCAGTAAAGGTAAGCATGGAGAAAATAAAACAAACCATATACATTTAATCATAAAAACATGAACAAAATTTTTAAACATTGAAATCCTGAATAATGACATAAAACATGGCAGTACGTAAGGAATAGATCATAATGAAACATTAATCATGATAAAATAAAATGGGAATAAAACATGTAATTTTGGAAACCATTAAGAACATGTTATGATTTCTATAGTAGCCAAGGCATTGCTGCCACGACCATCTTAGTGGACAAAGTCCCTTTCTGAATCGAGTTCACTCCTTATTCTAGTCCCGTATCACTGAACCAGATTAATTTTCCATTCCAGCCATGTCTATCTCATGATATATAAATCTTTACCCAATTAATTGGAGGGAGATATAGGTCCCACACATCTCATAATGAAATCATTCTTACTTGTGCCACAACATAAACATAAACCAGTCATCATAACCCAAAGAATAAAAATAGTTTTCATAAACATCATCCCATCATAACATAATCCATATAAACCAGTGGATGACATTCCATCATAATAAAAGTAAAACCATGTAAATAATAGAGATATTATACGTGAAACACACACATATGAAATAATGTTATCTTATATGGAAAATGGTTTTGACAAAACACTTGAAAATAATTTTTGAGGAAAATATCCTTTCTTCTTAAAAATCATTTTCTTTTCACAAAATTCCACACAATTTTCAAAGAAATGGATTTTAACGAAAATAACCCTGAAATATTGTAGAGTAAACTTCATGAAAATAAGGCATTATGAAACCATAAAAATCCATTCATATCGTATAAGTTAAAAAATTATTCTTCTCATACTTTTGCTGATAAAGTCAAAAACTACCTCGTGTGGTAAACAAAAGAAAGATTCCTTACATACCATGGGGTAAAATTACATAAATGGAAAAAAAGACATTGAAAATACATGGAATAATAGTAAAAATATTTTAAAAACATTTGTAGAAAACATTTACTTGAATGATAAACATAACCGCAGTAAATACTTAGAAATAAACAATTTTGGATAAGAACGAGATTGGAATAATTATCCCTTACCTTATGTCTGATATGCTTCGTACGAATCCGAATCTCCTGTATAATGATTTTAATAATGTCATTTACTTATTACAGAATCATATTCATCATTATTATATCATATATGGTTAACTTATGACTTTATATTACCCGTTCTTTCGTAAATTGCATGTTAAAGCAGCGTTTTGGGTAAAATTGTTTTATTTATCGTACTTGTTTGGACTTGTTGATCATTATATTATTATTGATTATATCATGATTTAATTACTTCCAGAATGTAAATAATTATTTTTATATCATATATATTCAGTATATATATATATAATAGATAGATAAATGAAATGAGATACACCGTTCATGGAGACGGTAGGCCGTGCATATGCTTGAACACTGTTTTCATTTCCTTATTAACATGAATGGAATTAAGTAGATGACATATATATATATATACATAAATACAGTAGCATTATTATGTCATATATTTCATGATGACTTCTTATATATACTTTATAATCATTCTTGGATTGTTAACATGGAAAATGAATCTCATCGCGACATGGAGACGGTAATCCGTACGTACACACGAGCGATGATATCGTTCCCATAATTATTGAATGGAATTGGAGTGGATGGTATAATATCATATAATAAGTATTATGTTATAATAATCATATATAGTTTTTCTTTACACCATTATACCCATCCAAGTAGGGTGGTGGTGGAAAAATAGATTACACCACGGTGTGGAGATGACATTCTGTACGTATGCACGGGCGGGGATTTCGTTTTCCGTAGGATAGATAGAAGGTGAAATGGGTTTGTTTCATATTTATAATAACATATTAGTATTTTAGTGATACTTATGTTATTACTTTATAATGAAACATCTAAAGAAGAAGAAGTTGAAGAAGAAATAAAACTTGAAAGAATCGGTAGAAGGGACTACCTCTTCTTTGACGCACCCCCTTTAAACATCTTCTTAGGGCACTAGGGTTGGTCTTTTGAGAAGACCATAACCTCTATGATATTACTACAGAGGTTTAGAAGATTAATTTTTAGGGTTTTTTCGTGCTTCAAGGCTCAAAAGGTTGTGAAGAGAAGAGGGAAGTGGTGTCCTTTTTATAAGGGAGGAGAGGGGGACCTTAGGAAAACTTAAAATATTATTTTATAATATGGTCATATTCGGTTATTAATAGAACCAAATTTATTTATTTCGAATATAAGGTGGGTATGGATCTAACACTAGTGCAGAAAACCTTTTTCACGTCACCATTTTTTACGTTGGTTATATAAAACGGACGTCATAATATATAAAACAAGGTTTTTTACGTCGGTTATTTTTATAACCGACGTTATTAATCACGCGGCTTCGTTTTTTACATCGGTTATACATTAACCGTCGTAAAAAACAGAAGCGGGGGGTGTTTGTTACGTCGGTTATTCAATAACCGACGTAACAAATCGACATATGTACGAGTTATTACGTCGGTTATTCAATAACCGACGTAAAAAACACGGTTTTTGAAGGCCTTTTTACGTCGGTTATTTTATAACCGATGTAATAAAAGAATCCGCAGATGTTTTTGAGGTCAGTTATGGAATAACCGACGTAAAAAAACGCGGATTTTGAGCCCTTTATAACGTCGTTTATAAAATAACCGACGTAAAAAAAGAATCGGAGGAAGGTTTTTACGTCGGTTATTGAATAACCGACGTTATAAATGTTTTAAAAAAAATTATAACATCGGTTATTGAATAACCGACGTGATAACTCATTTAAAAATTTACCTAGACCCGTGGATTGTCATTCGCGAGTTTACCTTCGACAGTCGCGACTCGTCTCTCTCGCGCGTAAACCTGAATCGGCTCGTCCATTTTGTTGGTTTAGATTCGTTTTTCCATCATCGTTTCTCATATTTAATCTCCTCGGATCAATCATCTAAACTCGCAGCACTCAGGTAATCCTCCCACTCGTTCGTTTTATTTTCGCGGATAGTATATATATATGTGTTGTGATTTTTTTGTTGAAACTAGCTAAGATTCTTCGATTGCGAACCCTTTTAACTCGTTTTGGCACCATAATCTTATTTATCATCCCTAGATCTATTAGTTCGACTTGCAATATTGACTAATTTTATGATTTCACTAATTTTTCATCGTTTTCTATAAATCCCCGAGAGGGTTGGGGCGTGTACATTTGGATGGGTTGCCCTTTTACAGTTGTTACTACTTTATTCACACACAACCATGGCATAGGTGCATGGATTTGGGATCACATCACCATTTTCACCCTCTGCAAACAAAGTTTCACGAGGAGGACTCGCCAGATTTCCCCTCGGCATGTTAAAAATTTTAGATACCCTCTTTTCAGAAAGTAAAAAATTAACTAGTTTTTTCTTCACTACTTATCCTAAACAAATAAAACCACAATTATTTCTAGAACCTCTACTAGATCCATTGCAACCATCAACAAACATATTTGGATCTGAATGCATCCTTTAAGCCTTATGTTCGATGCTAACATCCTTTACTGATCTATAGAAAATATGATGGTCTGCTAAGCTCTCCATTTAAAAGTCAAACCCCACCAATTATTCATCCTCATCATGAGAAAATGGCACAACATCTGAATTTATGATTCAATCTCTTGGGTCACTGAACAAACATTAACTACTTCAAATCCACACCTGGAATAGACAACCTAATGTCGAGTTCCTTCTCTATCTATTGAAACTCAGTTCTTCCTCCACACCTAAAAACATTCTTTGAATGGACCAACTTCTTGTTATGGTAAATTTTCAGTGATTCCAGGGGGTGGGAGGGATATCAAGAGGGTTGGGGGGTGTCCAGGGGGGTGTCCAAGGGGGTAGGGTGTGGGGGGTGGTGTCCAAGAGGGGTGGGGGGTGTCCAGAGGGGTCGGGGGGTGTCCAGGGGGGTTTACAAGGGGGTGGGTGGGTGTGGTGGGCTGTCCAAGGGTGTGGGTGGGTGTTGGGGGGTGTCCAAGGGGGTAGGGGGTTGGGGGTGGTGTTTAGGAGGGGTGGGGGGGCTATCCATAGGGTTGGGGGTGTCCAGGGGGGGTGTCCAAGCAGGTCGGGGGTGGGGGGTTGTGTCCAGGAGGGGTGGGGGTGCTTTCTAGAGGGGTCGGGGGCTGTCCAGAGGGGTCGGGGGGTGTAAATATTCATTTACATGAATAAAAGATTTTAAAAATTAAATAACTATAATTTTATGTGGTAACCGCATACATTTATTACATTTATATTTTAAATTAATATCACATGCGCAAAGAATGTTTATTAGTTTATGCATGTCATTGGGAAAATTATTATTTAAATAATAAATGACATATTATGTTTCAGTCCATTTATAATTCCATTGATCAATGAATGAATTGATCATGAATAATGAACATGTATTTTAATGCATTAAAAGTTTATTACCATGGTAGGGTTTGTAAAATTATTATTTTATGTGATAATCAGACAATTTATTATTCATGATAATATATGAAATAAGAATTTAATTATACAATGTGGTATGGGATACTTTGAATAATGTGAAATGAGAATGTAAATTATTCAAGGTGATATGGGACTCTTTTAATGATGTGATGTAAGAAACCTAGTAATATGTGTACTTGGAATGACAAGTGATTTATAAAATCAAAGTGGTGTGTGCACATTGATTTAGGGATATGAGGAATGCAATGGACTAGAATGTTCTGGGTTGGGGACCAGTAAAAGTAAGCCCTCTAGGTTGGGGTCTGGTTACAATAGACCCTCTGGGTTGGAGTCCGGTTACAGAGGCTCTCCGGGTTGGGGTCCAGTTACAGTTAGCCCTAGGTCTTGGCACGAGGCCTTGACAAAGTCCATCATATGCACTTACCTCATTATGTGTATGATAAGTACTTACGAAAATTGATATTCGACTAGAAGAATATCCATTGTTATAATATAGTACTTTTGGGTATCAGATAATTAAAAGTGTATGGCATGACATATGTTTAACACACTATGATTTTATTATTCTATGTATGAAATTGTAGTCATTACCTTTACGCGCAACTGGGATTATTCATTACTCTTACCCATTTAATTTGTTATAACATATTCATATTTCATACTTGTTCAGAACATTTTTATTCATTACCCTTATTATGCATGCCTATATTCAAATCATGTATCCTTGTAATTATGTTAGCATGATTCTAATTAAGTACTGTTTTTATGAAATGTTATATGTGTTACAAATTTTCATTATGAAGATTGTTTTATGAAATGCGTTAATGAATTTTTCCAAAATTTATTTTGGTTTTTTTAAAACACCTTACTGGGAATTCGTATTCTCATCCTACATTTTTTAAATTAAATTTTCATGTTTCATATTTTAGCAGAAGAAGCATTTCAGAAGTACCTGGTTTCTCAGAGCCTGAACTAAATTCGACCCTCTATATGGCACTGACTTTGGGTATTCGATGGCTGGGTCATCACAATGACATGATCTAACTCCACATAATAGTCACCTAAAAATTATTGAACAAAAAAATAAACATAAATCAAGTCATTTCATGGCCATAACTCCCGAATAATAAATAATTTATCTCCCATTTTTAGAAAAAGTAAATAATTTTTTATATTATTCAATTCTCATCAAAATACTCTTTTATATTAAGGTAATTTTCCATATTTTCATATGTATGTCACCTCATGGCATGAAATATGCTCCCATGGTGTAACATAATCAATATGATTAAAACAAATATAATCCTAATTTACCCAAGGTCCTATCACAATGTTATTCTTCCCCAAGATGTCAATGTTCAGTGCTAGATCATCTACAACATATGGGAAAAAATTCCAAATATATCATGGAATGTGTCATTTTCTTCTCCTTGTGACAAATTAAAAATCACCATGAATGTTTTCAATGGAACATTCATAGTATTTTATAACCCTTTCATATAAAAATAACTCTAACCCTTTTTCAATTTACGAAAAAATGCTTCATGACGTGACCATTGCTATCATTGTATGACCTTTGACCTTTATAAATGAACATATTAAATATTCACCCATAACTCTAATATCATTTCTCCATGAATATTTAGGCTAATTGGGATTTATTACAACACCAATATCAGCAAATATTACCCATAAATACTTTACTAATATTTTTTAATTGTTTTTTTTATGATTCGGTTTATGGATGTTATAGGTTATAGTGAGATCCATGGAAGGTGGTACATGCTAGGATGGTTATTATATCTCTCTAGTTTAGGTGGGTGGCCTTTAAATTATCAAGTCTATTTATTTTTTGTATTATTATATGTGTATTTTGATAATTATTACTATTTTTGGAAACTTTTATGATTTCATTTGGTCTCAGATTATATATAGGGATGGGATCAGATCGACTATATGTTTTCTTGTACCATAGAGTAATCTAAATGGATCTTTGGCGATTCCCTGGTCTAATGAGTTATTGTTTTATATTTTATAATTTTTTTACATACATGAGTGATTTTGAATAATTATTTCGAAGAAAGGTTTTTCCTTTTAGAGGAGTTTGGGGTGAGATTTATATTAAGGGTTGTAGTTTGGAAACAATTGAATGTGGTTACATTTCTAGATAGTATAATATTTTTGGTTTTATATTTTAATTTAGATAAATTACGATTTTTACTTGGTTTTAAAAATAGAATCTAATAGGTGTTTTATAATTGGTTTCTCAATTTTACCTAATGTGGGTGACAACCAATGTTTTATTGATTTTATGCTAATATATGTTTATTTTTTATGTTTAATCATATGTTATCAACTTTTTTATGATACAATAGGATGAATAGAAGAAATCATTACTGATATAATGATTTTATTGGAATCTGTTGATATTTTCATCAGGATTACTTGGGGAACAAGTCCATAAAACAATGGAATACTTCTTTATGTGTTTGATTATATAATTGTGACTGATTGATGGGTGAGTTGTTCTTCATTTTAATTTGGAAAATCATTGCGATTTTTTTGTTGATGGGTGGTCAAACTATATTACTTATATAGGTGCCTTGTGATTTGGACTCAATAGTTTATGTTTGATTTACTCCTAATGATCTATGTTTTCTTGATTAATATAGTTTTATGGGTTTTTATCCATTTGTTATAATAATCCTTAGTATAAATCTAATGGATAATTGATGAAATTTAAGGTAGCTTAGCATTGTGGTCTTCTTGGATAACAATACTTTATTCCATTTATGATAAAATTTGATTGGGAACTTATCCTAATATGAATTGAGAGTTTTGTGGTAGATCCCTTGATGACATATCAATGCCCAAGGGTGGTGATAACTAGGAAGACCATAAAGAGAAATTTTATTTTTGAGGATCTTAAGTAATTCTCTTTCATTTTTGTTTATTATATTGATTTTCCCTATTAGAAGACAACATTTTCTTGACATTATATCCACCATATAAATTGAGGTGCATAGAAATGGAAAAATTGGCCCTAAGAAATATTGTAATCAAACGTAGTGAGGTGATGGATGGCTATAGAGGAAAGATTTGAATCAGATCTTCCCAATTACCCATGAGAGGTTATCCCATGGCCATAAAACATAATATTTAACATCGATGTTGGTTTTGTTGTATAATATACGTGTTTGGGTTATATTTGAATAGTTTTATCATTGTGTAGTGAGTTCCATAATCAATGATGACTTTTGATATTTGTGATCAATCGAGTGATGATCTTTGGGTAGCCTGGTAAAAGTTTCATAAATTATTGACATGATGAATTGAGAAGGATCTGATAGATGGGATATGATATTTCATGGCATTGGAACCCATTCCTTTTCTATTTATTTTTTATTATGTTTTTTGTGTTATTTGATTCTTTGTGACCACTTTGGTTGATCAGTTTTTTGTTTATTGTTTCAAATGTGATTGACTATTTTCCCCTATACTATTTCATATTTTTAATATTCATTTTTTATCCTTATATCGGATGATATTTTAGGGTTTTCATTATTGATAGATAATGGGATGACATATGGGTTAGGTGGGCCATTGAAGAGATATATAGGTATATATGGATAGTCCACAAAATGGTTATAAATAATGGAAAGTGTGCAGTGTATTATAAATTATTATGTTATGAAGGAATAAAAATCATTAGATACATGATGGTTGTTCATGGCCTATTTTTGGAAGTATCAGTTTGAGTTATAAGAGTTCATGTGTATTATAGACACATATTTGTAGCTTTTATGGTATGTGCATTTGGTTTTATGTTTCCATGTGGGTGAGTTACATTGGGCCACAAATTCCACACTCTCCCAACAATTTCAAACATATACACTTGAACATAAAATCAACCAGTGTATAAAGGTGAGTAGTAAATACCATTTGGTCATTAGACTCACCCCACTCAATATACAAAACATCAGTTTTGATGTAAAAGGGTAGAACATCCGGTTTTTTTCATTTATAGGTTTTTATTAAATCTTATTGTGTGGTTTTAGATTAATACATTATTGGAGGTCAAATACTCATAATTTAGTTTAAATGAATTGGGATAGAGGCCTCTATATTTCCATTTAATTTTAATTGTATCGGTAGCATCCTACATACTTATTTTATCATTTCCCTATACTACCCTTGGAACCATTTTTTTATATTATTCATTACTTTCTTTTATTTATATTCTATTATTTACGCTCATTTATATGTTAACACATATTTTGGTTATTTTATTACTAGTATATTCTGGTATTCAGAGGCTAATTGGCTCCATATTTATTGTATATAGGTTTGGGGTGCATATGTTATATAGTTGGATCATGTAAAATTATTGCTAGAATCAGGAATGATCTGTAGGATTTTAATTTGTAGTAATATACTCCCCATTACTATATCAAACAATTGATATTATTCAATTGCCTCTGCTATCTGGGTAGATTCACCTGAGGCCTTATAGAGACTCCCACTCATGTTTGCATTGGGTGACTTAAGATGATACATTACATTTTTAGTGGGATAGTGTGTATCTTAAATTCACTTCTCAAGTGGAAAATCTTTGATTGATATTGAATGTTAAACTTCCTCATTAGTATGTCAGACCATTTGAAATAGAGGAATATCTCAGGAAACAATTATACCTTCCAATATTAAAAAATCATTCTATATTTATACAAGATGTTTTTCATGTATCTTATTTAACAAAATAATTTTTGAAACTATATATTGTGATTGAATGATAAGATCCAGATTTTTTACTCAATTACATTGTAGTGACTGAAATAATATATATAATTAATTATCAAAATAATTTTTTATTGTAAAAATTTATCCCTCATTTCTATTTTTGGGATATTATAGAAAATATATCCATGTGACTTGAAATCATAAGGCATTGATATGGTAAAATAGAGTCACATTTTTCCAATAATGATCATATATGACTTTATTAGGGATGAAAGATGAATGTCCTGGAGAATAATTACACCCATGTATTCAAAGGTTGGTATTAATTAAATTATTAAGATTATTTTTGATGATTTTAGAGTTTTAAATTATAAATAGTTAAAATCATGTGATATTTATATATCCATGACTAGTACAAAGTCAATCCTAATCATACATCTCAACTACTCAAAGGGGTTGTTTGATTCTAGATTTATTATCATGGTCGGTGGATAGATTCACTGAATATAATTCCCTAATAAGTATGGGATTTTACTATATTATATAATTTTTCCCCATTATGGCACACAATTTCCCAAAATGTGTATCCATACCATTCGATTTACAAATAAATGAACTTCAATCATTTTTTATCCTTATTTTGGGTTTTATTATTTTCCTCCCCCACTTCAGTTGAGATATCCAAGAGTTTCTCCATCAAATTTAATCTTCTCATCAATTCTAATTAGTTATTTCACTCTCCATTTAATTTGAATATACAATGTAAATTTGGTATTTATCTTCTATTACTTTTTCTCCTTATCCCATTTTCACTCCTCCTTCAATGATCATCCATGTTCTTTTTCTCACTGGGAATGGTTTCAAACCCTAGTTTTGTGCTCTATCAAAATATCAAAATGTGTCATATAGTGGGATTGTAGGGACCTTCTTCAACCCTAATATCTCTTTATTTTATGAATTAATTTATCTTCAAATAGATTACCAAAGGTGTTTTAGTGTAGCTTCATTTTATTTTACAAAACATTTGGGGTTTTGTTTAAGTGCTTCCATCGGTAATTAGAATCATTTAAAGTATAACTTTGTTTTATTCAATATTTCTCTAACGTGTTTTGTATTTTTAGCCATGTAATAATGTTTTTTCCATGGTTTTATACGAATATTCATTAAATATGAATACTAATTCCCATAAGGTGTTTAATAATGTATTTCTAGTATATGTTTTATTTTAAATGAATTTATAAAAAAAACAAGTAATTAATTTTATATAATGGTTTTATTATGATTATTTACTATTCTATTACTTTAAAATTCTGATTTATATATGATTATTATTTTCTATTGTTCATTTACTATGTCAAATTCTCCCCAAGTTGGGAAATGTCATAAATATCAATTTTGTCACGTTAGTTACTTTGTTGTGGAATTGATAATGGGGGATATGGTTTTGAGGGTTATATGATTTATATCAAATGTATTTTATTTTATTTTATTTCATTACTTATTTTATATGGATTTAATGGTTTACATGTTATTTTTGGGGGATAATTATGAAATAAAGGATGTGTGTTACCTTATTTTGTATTTTTCTCTAGCCACATGTCCTTGATTATCAATTATCTTTTGAAAAGGGTTTCATCACATTGAGTAAATAGGGGTAATAGAGGTTTTGAGACTTTTAGGACTACATTTTAGGCTTCATGTTGATAAATAAGATATTTCTAGGTTTTCACCAATAGAAATTAAATTTCCATTCCATGATATATTTATTTTAGTTTTTACCTTTTTTATGTATTTATTTTCATTTTTCCTAGTGTTATATGTTTTTTATGGGTATAATTTTCTTATTAAGTCATATTATTTTTATAAAAAGGTTTTTAATGTAAATGAATGTATTTGTATTTATTTTAAAAATATACATAAATGTATGCAGTATAATTATAATTCCAATTATATTTTGGAGTATATCTTATGAAAAGTGCTACACTAATTCATGAAGTATCATATTGGGTTTTATCTCACACTGTACATAATAATGTTTTTGTACATGTAGACTTTTTTATGGATGATACAATTAAAGTGAAATGATTTAAATCATTTGGTGGTGTACCTTAGACACTTTCTTAATCCTTTAAAGGGAAATATGATTAGGTATTGACCATGGGTTATGTATATATAGTTTGTTTCAATATTTTGAGAATATTGATTAATCATTGGATGTATAGTTTTCAGTCTAGTTATTCTATTCTCATTTTGATCTCTCATGTATTGTATATTTCATGTACAAAGTTATATATTTTTCTTATAGAGGCATTTTTGGAAGTCCATTCTGGTTTTTTATTATTTTTCCTAGTTTTGATAATTGTTGTGGTGAAGTATTTATGTTTTAATCATGATAAATCATTGTTTTGATACTTTATATAAGGATTTTTTGTTTTATATGTTGTATTTCGATGGTGAAATTTTCCTCAATGGTACGTGTTCAATACCTATATCACTTGCTGTCATAATATGGATGTCTAGAATATTATTTGTATTATATTAAATATTGACTTAGGGGAAGTAGTATTAATGAGAGAGATATTACATGATATCTATTATCAATAATGTTGCCCCCAATTAGAATACTTTAATAAATTTCAATGGTTTTTCTCTCAAGGAGGTTGATAGACTTATGTTTCTACCTTTCACGTTGTTTTTTGTTTACATTTATAATGTCTAACTAAATTGTGGTTTTTTTCATGAAAAAAATAGAAAAATAAAATAACTAATTATAAGATTTACTTTTCTGAAAATATGTACAATTTTGATTAAAAATGTTTGTGAAAATATTATAGAAAAAAAATCAACATTAGATAAGTGTAGATTTGTTGGACACTCACTTCATCTGGGATTACATTAATTATGTAATTTTATTCCTCAATTCACACCTAAAGATATGTACATTGACACATAAATATTCCTTGAAACCATAAAAAATTATTGATATTGAGGTTTATCCTATTATAAAATTGATTCAAATATTCAAATAACTCCATGTAAGATCTCATGTTTTCCTATGTTGAAAGGTTATTTTTTATTTAAAATGATTAATTACGGCCTGATATGAATACCATTTTAGGTTATGGTGTAACAAGGGTGTCCATTTATTGTTCAATAACTAGAACCCTAATATTGGATAAAAATAGCATGATCGCAAGGATATGAGTTACTATACACCCATGACACATGGTTTGGTGAGATCATGTGGTGCTGGACAGATGGCTTTAAGAGCCCGCATTGTTTGAGTAAACTATCTGGATAGAGGTCCCCTCTTATATGGTGGCCTCCACAATATTTGATTGTGGATTGATACATGGGTTGTGAATTTTTTGGAAATGTGTACACAATAACCATGTGAGGTACCCCTATATACAATGAAGGGCTCACAATTAGTGCATGCTTTGGCCAACCGGGAAACCAAAACCATGACACTAAGTTTTTTGAAGGAATATTACCTTTTATCCTCTAAAAAATAATAAAACCAAATGAAAAAATTATATTTCTCAATCCTGTAGGTAGAAATCATTTGATATCTCCCCATTAATCCAATTTTGTATTTTTTTGATACCGTTTTCCATTCAAATATAGAATCGAGTTTCATCTGTCCTGATGGATTCACACTGGTGACTACTCCTTTAATTTTTTGTTGTTATTCTATTTTCATAGTATCATCAAAGCTATTCAGGTGAAATCAAATATTCTTTATTTCAATGGATTTCATCCCTTATTCGTTTTTCTTTTGATATGAGATGAATCAAAAGGTCATACAGGACAATCACTCTACTAAAGACCCATGGTAGGTGGTCTATACCATTCTCTTGGTGCTTGGTTATTTATATGCCACATTGTCATTATGCCATGTGTCATACTGTTTGGAGGTTCCTAGATAATTAATTGAATATTTCAATTGAATCTGTTGGAAAATTTTATCGCTTACCTTTAGTTCCTTGAGTTGAGTTAGAGATTGTTTTCCTAATAAAGGGCACCTATGGTTTCTGATCTGTGATTTAATTTTCCTTTTTATAATTGTTGAAAAAACCAAGGGGAGATTGGTTGAGCTAACATAGTTAAATGAGGAAGTACAATAAATGGTTTGGATTAAATTGATTATTTATGAAATTTTCTCTCATTTTCTATGTTATACCTGATGTGATTTATTTAACTTCTTGAATTTGATTTTTTTATATGAGTAGGTAAACTCATTGAATCTATTTGAATGGTAATTTCTATATGAGTTTGAAGGAATCATAAAATGATATTTTATATGAAATCATAATTTAATTTAATGATGGATTTTTCCATTATATTCCACGGATGTTCTAAATCAAAGGTCATGATAGCGGTAATGGACATCTTGGATGTGACAAACCCATAGGTGTTGATTCCATGGGATACCTTGGTTTTTGATACCACATGGATTCATATTGATTAATCTTGAAGTAGACATGGTATTTTGACATGCTCCTAGGACCTGGATCCATGTCTAGCCAGGTTTCCATCGAGATTCTCTATGGAGTCGATGATAATGCCTTGGCCCAATTTACCTTGGATCGGACCACATGGGGTATGAATCTTCTGTTATATGGATCAACAGTTTCAATTGAAACCTTATTTATTATAAATAATGGATTTTTAATATTATATTCATGTTATAAGACATATCCATTATTGGTATGAGATACTAGATATACATCATGGCATCAGTGTTTGTTTCAGTTGTGCTTTAAAGATTCCTTGTACAAAAAAACTGATATTTGTTTTGCTGGATGTCTTACTATTATTGATAGTATCACCTTACAATTATTACTTTTTTCAGGGGGATTTTACTTGATTTACTATCATATCTATTATATATCTTTCACAATAAATATCTTATATTTCACATCCTGGATTGTTATAGATATAATATTTGGTGGATTACAGGTATTTTAAGTCACACCCTATCTCATGCAGTCATTTGGTACCCAGAACAACATTATGGATACAGGTAGGGATCATGGAAGGTTACCATAGTTTTATTCTATAGATTTTCCATGAATAGAATCATGAGGGAAAAGGATAGAGTTGAGGATTGTGATGCTATCATGAGATAGTGCTTTTTTATTTTTTTGGTATTTTGATACAAGTATTGTACTGATGCATGTATATCTGATTAGGATTATTTATAGACAAATGAAATGTAATATCATTATGGTATAAGAGAATTATTTTTTCATTTGGTATATATCTATCATTGGGTGATATCTCCTATTCAGTTATTATTGTGCTCTACTAAGGAGTGTTAGTTTTCTAGTGATCTTAATGCCTATTACAACAACTTTTTTATTTTTTTATTTCTTTCAATATTGATATAAATCATTTTTAACATTTTTTTACACTCTTATAAGATGGATTTATCTCCCAATAGAGACACCTTAGGCCCTCACTACTATTTGGAATCCTTCTGAGTTGGGGGAGATGTTTTTGAGGCCATGTTGCCGACTAGGTTCGAAGCACCATTAATTGCAATTCGGGTTCGGGATATTACAAAGTGGTATCAGGGTATTTATTTATTGGATTTACTATTTTGAGACAATATATGGTGATTGGAAGAAATAATAATTTTTTAATGATTTTTTCTAGGGAGTATCTAACCCATGTATAGGAAAAATCCAAGTCGCATCCAATGGAAATTATTGTTTCATATATTTAAATATTGGAGTTAACATTATTCCACCATTATGTAATGAAATTGTGGATTGATGTTCATTCTGATTTTGGATTTAATCAATTTCCTGATGAGATGAGGATTTCATCTCATGCATCATTCTTTTCACCTGATAGAATTCAAATTACATGTATCATGTCATGCCATATAGGATGCATTTCTTGACTGTATGACATTGTGATATTTTCCATGTGTGATACACATGAAGTTTTTATAGATATTTTTTATAAAGTATTAGGAAAAATGGTTGGTACCAAGAGTTTTCATCATAACATAAACAATGTTTTCTTTATTAGGCCACAGTTGGCACCCAAAATAGATAATTGTGGCACGTTGATTTATGGACCATCAATCGCATTGACTAGAACATGTTATGATGTGAATTATGTGGACACAATAATTTGGTTCATGAGGATTATGGGACCCTGTGGATCATAATTTTTTAACCATTTAGTTCAACAAATTAAATGAAATGTTTAATAAATGTGAAATAAAATTGTAATTTTAGATGATAATATAGAGATCTTTACATAGCCCCGACATTTGAGTGGGCAGTAGGAAATCACTCTAGTGATTTTTGTGACTGTTTATTTTACCAATCCTAGATTTAGGAGAACACTCTTATGGTATGATCTTTTATAGTATGTTTTTGACTATTCATATGCATATGCCTATGAATTTCATGATTTTGGTACCACTTTAGTTCTATGATTAGTGTCATAGAGACATCCCATCATGAAGTCCTCCAGTCATACAGTATGTGGGTGCCAACGAACATGACCTAGAGGTGGTGGGACATGGTTTATTAGTGGATCATTTTATAGATCCAGTTGAGGCACTAATAGTAGTTCTAGACCTATGTTCTATGGAACACAACTTTAAGACATTTACATTATTTATAAATACTTTTCCAATATCACCTTAGCATTCCTCAGACAACGATCATATATGTATGTGTTCCAGTAGTAGCAACCTCCCATGTTTTCAAGGGATGGATATACATAGGATTCAGGTTCGTGTATTGAGACTACTCTATCAATATTTGACAATCTGGATACACTTTTTAAGATTAGAGTGAATCTCGCATCATACATCCTTTAAGGAGCATAAAAGTGCTCCTGGGATGATTTTAACTAGATTGATACACAATGTGACATGGTTTGGTGATATTTACAATCCTGATTCTGAAGATAACTTGTTCCTAATTGATGAATGGATGTTTTTTAGCATATCATTATGTTAATATATATTGAATACATATACTAGGATATTTGTATTCTTGATGTAATTATTCCTGAGGATTTGTTTTAACTCACATGATGGAATTGGATGTCACTCTTCTGAAATTCTATATATTAATTATGAAGATAAATGTGTGGATCATAAAAGAAATTCAAGACAAGTGTTAATGGTGAAGGAACATTGTTTATAGAATGTTTAATACCATGGTTTTTTTTTATTAAGTGAATAAAAATAATTAATGAAGATGACCATGAAATATTTATGTATATATATAGCATGAAGAAGATGAAAATATTATATTAATTTAATTAATCATAAAGAACAAGGACATTTGTCAATAGTGACACACTCTTTATAACATGGAATAATATTTATATTCATTAAAATGTTCATATTCATGTTTATTTCATTTGAATTCCATGTAATATCCCCATATTTGTCATGATATATTGATGATGGGTTTTTGTGTCGAACGAGTTTGTAAAATGTCAGGTGCCATATGGGATCATCCACAACTCATTGGAATTATTGAAATTATCTATGTATGTTTTTGTAAAAATTATACGAAATGTTTGTGATGATGAGTTTTCGAATGAGGTTTTTATGAAAATGAGAGTTCACAGTTTGCATATAAAAATGAAACATTTGTCTAAAAATAAATATGGTGATTCCACCGTACTCTATTTGAAAAAGATCTTATTTTATTTTCATGTGATGTGAATTTAAATAATTTATCTGAAATTTTAAATTACCTTCATGGGAAAATAAAATAAGGTTGATAGAACACAATTGAGATTCCCATGCATAGTACACTAAATATTAATAATGTGAAGCGACAGTGTGCTATTTGACATATATGCTATGCTATATTCATGTGATGTGAATATAAAAAGTTTAGCATACTATTTGGGGTAAATTTAATGGAATAGAAATTATGGTCTATAGAAAAAAATTGATATTTCCATGCACAGAATGCTAAACATCAATAATGTGATCCCAATGTATAATATTTGACATAGATTCTACGATATATTCTTCAATTGTGGAATGGAAAAATTAAGCATAATATATGTCCAATATATAGTTGAGATGCGTACTACATGGGAATTTCCTTGATAAAATGATATCCTGCTACATGAATGAATAATTCTTTTCAAATGATATGATTCTTGGATTTTAATGCTTTGGGAACATTTATGCAGTATATAATGATGGTCCGTTATAGGTTTCTATGTAATTAATGGATGAATATTTTTTCATGGATGATTATTAGATTCGAGGGAGATGTCTTTTTCAAGGATCCATGCCAATAGTGGATATATGTTGATAAACTAATATAAACTAATTTTCATTATGACATAGTCTTCATGTGCTCAATGGTTAGATAACCAAAATTTATTTGCTATAAATATAGGGGAAAAATATATCTCTAAAAGTGATCAATAAATTTAGAGAAGTGTTCATTTTGTTTATAAGATCTTAATATTCTCCATCGAGATTCCACAAAACCATTTTTTCTTTTTGCGAAAGATAAAATGGTATGTGAGGTTCAATGATAAGACTTCCACTATACTATGTGGTCAACTGCTATTATATTTTCTATATAGGTGAAGTGCAATGCGAACATCCAAAATAATTTAAATCATATTCAAGCATCAGTTTTTAAATAATCAAAAAAAATAACCAAAAGTATGTGACATTTATTATATTCTATTCTATGTTCATTTAATGATCATAGGAAAAATTTAGAAAACTATTGGAAGAATATATTATTAATATAAAAGTTAAGTGTAATACAATCAAGAAAGAGTTCTCTAGGAATCAATAAAATCTTCCAAAGGTACGTGACATATCATACATGCTATGTTATGATCATTTCATGATCATATGGACAATTTGAAAAACTATTTCAAGAATGTACAGTGAATAGAAAACTGAAGTGTTATATGATGCTAGCATCAATTTAGTAAGAATCAAATAAGTAGACCAATGGTAGTATACATTTCATACATGTTATGCTATGATCATTTCATGATCAATGGAGAAATTTAGAATACTGTTTGATCAAAATATATAAAATAAAAAAATTATGTGTAATATGATCTACGCATCAGCACACTATGCATCAAAGAAGTGGACTAGTAGTATGATAAATATCATACGTGCTATGCTATGTTAATTTTATGATCAATGGAACAATTTAGCATATTATTTTATCAAAATATAAGGAATAGAAAATTGATGAGCAATATGGTATGAGCATCAGTAAACAAAGCATAATATAAATGGATAAACAATACACCACACATCATGTATTCTATGATATGATCATTTCATGTGTACAAGGTCAATTTATTGTAATTTTCAAATTTTAAAATGTTGATAAGAAAATGGGAAGTACACACAATAAAAATGATTGTGTGTTGTATTTCATTGGTGATTCATAGGACATATGATTATGAGTTGTGTAGGTCTCTATTTTCATAATATAATATTGCATAAATTGTGTGCATCAAATACACATAATATTTGAGTTCAATAATTAATCATAAGAATGAAGAATCATTGATCGAGTGGAAATATTTAATGTATTTGATCATCACTGTAGATCATAAGTTCAAGTGATTAATACCAGAATATGCTTGCAGGGAAAGGTAGCATGGCCTATGCTTTTAGTAATATGAGAAGATTCTGGTAATTTAGGATCTGGTGTGAATGGTTTTCAAGAATAAAAATATGATTTAAATAACCTTTGAATATATTTAATTTTTACATGATTATAAATGATCTACTACACTCATTGAGAAATAAAATTTTCAAGTGATTCAGGATAAAATAGAAGAAAACATATATATTTACTTTCTAATGTAGTATGGTTTTTTACAAAAACTTGTAAATATTGTGTTTTATGACCCAATTGATTATTTATACCTATGAAGTGAGGTTTTTATATATATCTACGTGGATTGAGAACCTTTAAAAGTTCATGAGGAAAAATTCAATAAAAAAATAATTAAAAATTAAACCACTGAATCACACGTCTCTTGGGGTTTAATCCATCCCGGGGCACTACAATTGGTATCAAATCCCAGTCCCCTCTAAACATCCAATAATTTCATCGGATTATTTTTAATATAAACTTTGAAGTGCATATTTCAGGAAGTGTATGAGTTACATCAAAAGGAGAGATAATAAATTAATCTTAAGGATAAAAATACCATTTGTTCTCCAAAACTCAAAAGAATATGAAGAGAAGAGTGGAAATGAAGTTAAAGATAAATCCAAAACTTAATGGGTAAATTCCACTAACTACTGGTAATCATATTTCTACATGTAGTAATTATTATTATTATTGTGATTCTTCTAATAATATACTACGTGGACAATATGTCACAAAGTGATCCTAATTTTGAATTAAAATAACATCTGATGAATGTTTCTAAGGAACTGATTTAATTTATTTTTGACAGTATCAAGGGCATAATTTTTGATAAATAATATCTAGAAGTGTTAGTTGATGAATTGTAAGATTCAATAAGTAATAATTTTATAAAGTGAATCACTCTCACAGACCTCGTGGATGTAAGGGAACAATCTATTTTCATACTAATGAATACTTTCAAAGGTATAACTGTAAGAATTTTATATTTGATATTATTTTTATAAAATCATTTGATGGACATGAAAATTTGAACAATTATTTTATGGATGTCAATAATTCTCAACTGGATATCAAATTTTAGAGGATCAAGGTGCTTGACTCATTATTGCATGAGAATATTTTATTGCATCAATTGCATGCTTAGAATATGAGGAATTAATGTGAAGATAAAGTGTAATTTCTTTTATGATCATAAGAATACCCTCATCATGAGATTTCATGAATTGAAAAACAAATTGGAAAATTTTTGAAAGACATATATTGATATGTCCCAATCCAATATGTATATACTAATTTAACACAATTCTCATTCAAGGGTTCTAATACTAAATAAACTTTTTCACATGGGAGTAATATAATGACATCATCTAATGGCCATTCCAAATAATATATAATGAAAGAGGTACCATCCATATCCCAATATAATAATTTTTTAACTATTTCTATAAAAAGTGTTGGTTTAAATAATAACTCATTAAAAATATAGATGATGAGAAATAGAGATGAACCTGCCACCATATCATTGGTGGATATAAGAAGATGTATAATTTCTGGTTCCCCACAGGAATCCTAGTTGATGGTGAAGAAGAACCAAAAAAAGATGATAGAAATATTAGAAAATAATCATACAATAAAATAAGATCATGATTTTTGGTTCTATTTTGGTGCTAAAATAGAATTGGGCATTTTTTTATATTATTGGTATAATAGTTAAAATTATAAATCAGAAAAGAATCCTTTAAAAAGGGGAATAATTCCAGTGATGATACAACAAAATTTATAGACTAAGAAAAAATTTCATGTTTAAACTGATTCAAACTTATTTGTTATGTCTATTATGTTTCAATAAAAGTGTTCAGAAAAGTGATAAATGTACATATCATAATATATTAAGAAACTATGGAATTCCTGATAAATAAATGAAAAAATTGGGTAGAAATATGGAAAAGGATTAAAATAATATTTTTTCTAAGAAGCTTCATGATATGAAATACATGGTATCAATACATAAGAAAGATAAAAAAAATCTGGTCCATGATGTTGAATATGTGTGCTACATCTCTGAATAGAGATATTAATAAATTTTCCCATGTGAATCCATATGGAAAATAAAAACAAGTTGTTAATATTCTTAATGATATTCCATTACTTTTTTAGCTGATTTGGATCAATATAAAACGTAATACGAATCACATGAAAAATATCATGGTAATGTTAAAAGGAATATTCCACATGAAGAAGGATAATTTTATGAGAGGTTTTCATAAATATAAAACTAATTTGTTGATATTGTTCTTTGTGAGAGATTCAATAAATATGGACATATTTTTAGTCGATTCGTCAATACATTTCCCTCAAAATAAGAACTCTTTAAGGGAATTAATCTTGAATTAAAATATGTACAAGATATTATGGATAAGGAATGATGAAAAATCCCACACAATGAAATGATAGGTATGATAGGATCTATTTCACCAATTGAAAAATTAAATTTGAAAATTAGATGTATAAGCATGAATTATAAAGAGAGTGGAGAAACATGGTTGAGAAAACCATCTCAACATTTCTTTTCACAATGAGGAACATCTGACCCCTCCTTATTCTCTTATATATTTGTGTGTTTTTGAGCTAAAAACATTTGAATTGAAGTATATGTTTGAGGATATGACATCTAGACATCATGATGATATAATAATTCATGGTATTTACAGACTTCCATGAAATGGAAGAAAATTGTGTATCCCATGAGGGGGAGAATTTATGAGATGAAACTGTTAAATCTTCATTTCATAATGAATGTGGTACAACTAAATAGATTTATTAAATTTTATGTTCTGGTATGTAAATATAACTTTTATCCCCGATTCATAATTCCATTAATCATATCAATTAATGGGGATTTCATAATTGATATTAATAGAAGAAAAATGGGGGTATATATCATTTTCACTTGTATTTTATAATGTGTTTATTGATGTTTTTGTAGTATATATAAATTCATTGATGAATTCGATTATTTATAAACCCTATAATAATATTTCAGGATTTCTGAGCATTATTTCACATGTCGGGTATTTAGGGACAAATTATAAAACCTTGGTTGCCTCTCTTTTATTTTTTACACCAAGTTAGATGATGTAGAGTTATATTTTCTTAACTAATGGAAATTTTTTAAGATAATAATTAGATATAATTATTCTATTTAATGTGATCAAGAATTTTTATTATAAGGGAGATGATCATGATTTTGAGAAAAATCTATAATGGAAAGATCCACCACTTACACTTTGAATTTATTTTTGATAAGGGGGGAAAATACGGACTTTTTAAATTTTAGAAGTATCGACAAAAAATTCAATGGGGGATTGAATAATTATATTTCTTGATTGATGAATTAATTTATTATTATTTTTGGTATATCATAATATCAATTTGTATTAAATACTTATTTTAGGAGATGTGGATGCTTTAATTGGTGATGCCTGGATAATTATTATGGTCTCACTTGATGGAATTGGATTTCATGCTTGATAGATTATCCATATTAATTGATATGACTATTGTGATGGTATTAAAAGGAATTCAATATAAGGGTTGATGGCGAAGGATCATTATGTATGACATGTGAAAGATCATGGAAATGTTTATATGCAAGACGATATGAAGAATGATTAAAAAATATGGACATGAAAAATGAATGTATATATATTTCTTAAAGAAGAATGAAATTTGAAATTTGTTTAACTGATATTAATGCTCAATGGATTGTTTTAATAGTGAGATGTTATTTGCAACTTGAATGATTATTGTTGATCATGAAAATATTCATTTTCATGAAGATTTGATTTGACAGCCATGCAATATACTTATATTTGGAATGAGTTATTAATTATGGGATTTCATATCAAATGATATTTTACAATGTAAGGATCCATGATGGATCATCCGAATATAATTGGAATTTTGAAAATCATATAAATATGGATTTCTAGAAACTGTAAGAAAATTTTGTGAAGATGAGTTTGCAAATGAGGCTTTCATGTAAATGAGGGCTCATTGATTTTATATAAAAATACAACAGTTCACTAAACATCTATAGAGTGATACAATTATGACAACCCTGCTTTTTATTACAACTTAAACAGGCTTTATTACATAAAACTTCACTTGATCCAACAAAGAAGATCGAGAGGTTTAGTGTCTTTGGGGCTTAGGATCATTACATAAAAACTTTAAACTTGAAATACAACATCTTTATTGATAACATCCTTTACATGACCACTACATTTCTTCGTACTTAGCATTGCATGGGATAACCTGAGGACATGCATAAGAAAAGGGTGAGATATAAATCCCATTAAGGGAGTACATAATGAATAACATGAGGAGTAAAATACATGTTAGGAAATAGGAACATCAATAGATCATAAGAGTAACATGAACATAAAGGCATGATAAAGCATGATAATCATATCATGGAAATGTGGGAACAACACATAACATTGAATCAGCATGATCCAATGCTCATTGCACATGGAGCATGAGTAAACCCTCATTACACATGAAGCATGAGTAAACCCTCGTTGCACTTGAATTATCATGAGTCAACACTCATTTCACATGACGTATCATGATACTATACTTTACCCAATGCATTGGAGCGCTATAAAGGGTGCACCCTTATTAAACATTTTATTTCATGCATAAGTGTGCCACATGGATCATGAAACATTGATTCATAAAACATAAAAATTTATTCCAAGATAAAGGAATGTGGAATTAATACATGAAACTTTATAATCAATTAGTAAATGTGCATAAAGGTGAATACCCTTGATGGAGAAATGGGCATGGTATTCACTACACAATGATATTGGCTTAGAAAATCGGTGTGATTTCGGCAGCGAAACAGCGTGACATAAGAATTTATAAAAATGGTTGATGAGAGAGAAAGGTGTTCCTCATCATATTTAAATGTAATGTACAGTAAGGAGGTCATATAGATACATGTCCCAACAATTGAAAAGGAATTTAGATTCATGATACAAAAGTATTGCTTGAATGTAGAAGGGGAGAAAAAGGTTCCTTTCGGAATTTCAGCATAGTAATGGGTGTACATGGGAGGAATCTAATGAGAGAGAAAGGGGTCACCCATCATTCAAACAATAAGAGGGCAGTATGGGAGAGGTGCGAATACATACCCCAACATTCATAATTGAAATTAAAAGGGCAATACAACTTAATGAAAATTGACAAAAATGAGAAAGGAAGAAAAAACCCTTACTTGGAAGTGTGCTTCCAAAGGCTAGAGAGAGGCTTGTGAGAGGCTTCATAGAAGATTGGGGAACCTTGAGAGGATTCTAGAGAGAGTAGGGCAGAGGTTGGACGAACTCCAAGGGATTTGAGTGAGGAGGAAGTGTGATCTTGGGTGGGTTTATATAGGAAAGGTGAGGGAATTCTTTCTTATTTAGGTTTGGGACCACTTATATTAAAATAATCAAAACCACAAACCATCCCATGATATTTGTCCATGGTTTCTAGAAAAGGAAAGAGTGAAACAATATTTTACAAAGCCAAGGTCCGAACTTATTAAAAAATTAGGGTTGCTTATGTGGAGGTGAGTCACACTCCCATGAAAATTAATTTAAAAGGGAAAAGTGTTGAATAAGTCTTGAGGGCTCCATTAATGCTTTGAAAAGTAAGTCAAACAATCCCAAAACCTCATTATTTTAATGATAAAACACTTATTGGCCGAACATAAGGATTATGGTATTTTATTACATCACCATTGGGTCATTATGATGTCATAAAACACATTATATATGTAAATGGAATTTAATTTTTACCCAAAAATTCGACTGTCTCAGAAAATTATGAAAAATTCACCATTGGATAATTTCGATGTTCTGATTCAAAAAATAATATTTATTTTATCTAAATAATTTTCTAAATATGTGAATTTTCACTTTTAAAATAAAAACCGACATTTATAAAAAATTCACGGGTTTTGACAGAAATGGGTTTCAAACCTTAATAAAATTTTATTTGCATTCATAAAATTATAAGATCATTTATATTTAATAAAAATTAATTTAATATTAATAAAAATATTTTATTAAAATAAAATTTAATTAAAAAATCCTTTAATTTAATAAAATATAATTCTTAATTAAATAATAACTAAAAACACCATTTGTACTTTAAAAACTAATTACAATGTATCAAAAAATGACTAGAAATTATATTCATCATTATATACAGAAATAATGTTCATGAACATGGTGCTACTTATTTGTTACATAACCCCTTAAAATAGCCGCATAAGTCCTAAGGGTAAGGTGTGCGATGGCGACAGACTCTTGGGGTGGCTCAGATAACATCGCTCGAGTTGTAATTTCAATCAACTTCAACTTTTCCCGTAGACGATCACGTTCGAGCTTGACTTGATGAAGCTCAGCTTGGTCTTGGACAAGGGCTAATCCCAAAGATGCCACCTCTTTTCCGAGCTCTGACAAATGGTCTTCATAAGGGTCAATTCTACTGGATGAGGCCATCACTTCCTTTGTCTGAGTAGAAAAGGGTTCGTTAAAGCCTTATATTTATACTACTCAGATGATCTCTGTTAAATGGCTATAAAAGTAACGGTCACAAATCTTAACATAAAACTAAATAATTTGACATCTTATAAAAAAAATTTCATAAAGAAACATTTAACTGGATCAAGAGGGATTTTCTATTAATGAATCTTTGGGTCGTTACAATATTCCCCCCTTAAGAAATTTCGCACTTGAAATTTTCCTTTTCCCACAATAAAACAAATGTGGGTAACTTAGCTTCATCATATCCTCTGACTCCCAAGTTGCTTTTTCAAACTTGCGGTTTCTCCACAACCCCTTGACAAGGGGCATTGTCTTATTTCGTAGAAATTTTTCTCTATGATCTAAGATCTTCATTGGTTTCTCCTCAAAAGAAAGATCGTCTTCTAATTGTACAACCTCGGAAGAGAGTACATGTGAAGGGTCTGGTATGTACTTCCTTAAGAGGGATACATGGAAGACATCATGCTCCTTGGCCATAGTAGGTGGAAGTGCTAGTCGATAGGCCACAACCCCAAAATGATCAAGAATCTCTAAGGGGTCGATGTACCTTGGACTTAACATCCATTTCTTTCCAAACCTCATGACCTTCTTCCACGGAGATATGCGTAATAACACCATGTCTCCGACTTTAAACTCAAGGTCTCTTTGACGATTATCTGCATAACTCTTCTGTTGACTTTGGGCTGCCTTGATATGCTGCTGAATGGTTTTCACCTTCTCCACCATTTCTTCGGCCATTTCTGGTCCAAGCAGCTTACGTTCATCGACCTCATCCCAACAAGCTGGTGTTCTACAAATTTTCCCACACAGGGCTTCATATGGTGCCATTTGGATGCTCGAGTGGAAACTATTATTATAAGAGAACTCAAAATGAGGGAGATGTTGATCCCATCCTCCTTTAAAGACCATTGAGCACGGTCTCAACATATCCTCAAGTGTTTGGATAGTCCGCTCGGATTGGCCATCCGTTTGAGGATGATAGTCCGTACTGAAGATCATTTCAGTATACAGAGCATGTTGAAGACTCTTCCAAAACTTAGAGGTAAATCATGGATCTCGGTCAGACACAATAGATAGTGGTACTCCATGTAACTGTACCACTTCCCTGACATATATCCGTGCCAGTTGATCCAAAGAGAAATACTCTCGAATAGAAATGAAGTGTGCAGTCTTTGTAAGACGATCCACAACAACCCAGATTGCATTGTTGCCTTTGGATGTCCTTGGAAGTCCGGTGACAATGTCCATGGTGATGTTCTCCCATTTCCTTTCTGGTATGGGCAATGGTTGCATCAACCCCTTAGACTTCTGCCTCGCTGCCTTCACTTTCTGACACACCAGGCACTTTGACGTATATTCAGTAATCTTCTTCTTCATATTATCCCACCAAAAGTTTTCTCGGAGATCTCGAAACATCTTTGTTCTCCCTGGGTGAATAGAGAAATTTGAACTATATGCATCATCCAAAAGTTCCTTCTTCAGCTCCAATGTTGATGGAACACATAGTCTTTTCCCAAACCGCACAATTCCTTCTACATTAACATTAAACTCTGAGGATTTTACCTTTTTGATAGCTTCCACTTTTTCTTGGATTCCCGCATCATCCTTTTGAGAATCCTTTAACTTTTCTAAAAGATATGGTTGAGCAATCATTTGTGAAAGGATTGATGATGTTCCCTTATTTATGATTCCCACATCCATCTTCATTAAGTCTACCAAGATTGGATCCTTCTCAATTCTCATCATTGATAGAATCGCTGGATCCTTTCTACTTAGGGAATCTGCCACCTTGTTCTCTTTCCCAGGGTGGTAATGTATTGAACAGTCATAATCCTGGATGAGCTCTATCCATCTTCTCTGGCGCATATTAAGCTCTTTCTGTGTGAATATATATTTAAGACTCTTATGGTCAGTATATATCTCACATTTCTCTCCATAGAGATAATGTCGCCAGATTTTCAAGGCAAAGATCACCACCGACAACTCCAGATCATGAATTGGATAGTTTCGCTCATGGATTTTCAACTGCCTTGAGGCATAAGATATCACTTTATCATTCTACATCAGCACACATCCTAAGACCTTCTTCTAAGCATCCCTGAATACCACAAAAAGCTCCCCACTTGTGGGTAAAGTGAGCACGGGTGCAGTGATAAGCCTCCTTTTCAACTCCTTGAAGCATTCTTCGCATTCATCACTCCAAGCAATCATTACTCCCTTTCGAGTTAGCTTGGTAAGAGGGTTGGACAATCGTGAGAAATTTCTCACAAATCGTCGATAGTATCCAGCTAACCCCAAGAAGCTACGGATATCAGTTACCGATGTTGGCCTCGGCCAACCCTCAATTGCATCTGTTTTGGAGGGGTCCACAGATATCCCATTGCTTGTGATGATATGGCCCAAGAATGAGACCTCCTTCAACCAGAACTCACACTTTCTGTACTTGGCATAGAGCTTCTCCTTGCGCAAAGTCTCTAGTACAGTTTTTAAATGCTCCGCATGGTCCTCCTTGGTTTTGGAGTATATTAGAATATCATCTTTAAATACTACCACAAATTTGTCAAGGAAATCTCTAAAGACTCTATTAATCGAGTCCATGAATATTGCTGGAGCATTGGTGAGTCCAAAAGGCATTACTATGAATTCATAGTTCCCGTACCTTGTACGAAAATCAGTCTTGGGGATATCTTCCCTTTTCACCCTTACTTGATAATATCCCGACCGCAAGTCCACCTTGGAGAAGTATTGTGCTCCACGTAGCTGATCAAACAAGTCATCGATTCTTGGGAGAGGATACTTGTTCTTTATCGTGATTTTGTTAAGTTCACGATAATCGATGCAAAGCCGCATTGACCCATCCTTCTTCTTGACGAATAGGACTAGTGCACCCCATGGTGATTCACTTGGGCGTATAAACCCTTTATCCAGATTCTCCTGTTGTTGTTTCTTCATCTATTCAAGCTCAACAACAGCCATTCTATATGGAGTCTTGGATATTGGAAGTGCCCCAGGTATATGTTCAATTGAGAACTCAACATCTCTTCTTGGAGGAAGACCAGGAAGTGTCTCGGGAAATACTTCAGCGAATTCCCTCACAATAGGCATTTAATCAAGGGTGGTTTCTTCCTTGGACTCAATTATCTGAGCCAGATATGCATGCTCATAAGGCAGTAATATCCATGCATGAGATGATGGAGCTAAAGGAGATTCATCTTCCCCCTGACACTTGTAATGAATCGGGGGTCGATTCTCCATATGGAGTGTGATTTCCCTTTCTCGAAAATTTATGTTGGCTCTATATAAGGAAAGCCTATCCATGCCAAGAATTGCATCAAATTCCACCAAAGAGAGTATGATGAGGTTTTCCGGGAAATTCATTCAACAGATTATAACAGGGGATGACTTATACTCATGGGATGCAATGAATGCCCCATTTTCCATACTCACCGACATCTTTACTTCCATGATTTGTGGTGGTGCTGGGATTGTTCTACTAAACATTAGAGATATAAAAAGAATGTGTAGAACCTGAATCAACAAGTACGTTCGCTATTCTTGAATGAATAACTAGCGTACCTGTCACCACTTCGTTGTCGGGGTTCACTTCGGTAGAAGTGATGGAAAAATCTCTTCCTTGCTGTCTTGGAGGTTGTTGGTTGCCTCCGATAACCCTTGGATTAGGGCACTGATTTGCAAAATGACCCGGTTCATTGCATTTTTAGCATTGAACAACGCGTTGAGGTTTTAACGGAGCGTTCCTCTCCTCTGTCGTAGCCACAAGTCCTTCTTGCTGACAGTTAACATCTAGGTGCCCTTCTCTTCAATACTTGAAGCATTTTCTCATCCCCCTACGGAAATTTCTAGGGTTCTTCTTTCCACACTTTTGGAAAGTGGGGTGCTGGAACTTCTTAGCACCCTTGGATTTATCCATCGGACCACCAGCATTGAAGTCCACCTTACGCTTCTTGTCCCCATGATACCCCTATGATTCTCCGATCTCCATTTCATCCTTGAGGGCACATCAGACAATTTCCTCATAGCTGTCGAAGTCACAGATCACTAATGATTTCCTCAAGATAGGCTTCAGCCCACCAAAGAAGCGGTCAACCTTGCATTCGGGGGGTAACTACAAAGCTGGAATCATATCATGCAAGCCTTATGAAGTTTGCCTCGTATGCTCCCACAGATTCTTCATCTTTCTGTTTGAGGGATAGGAAGTCCCTTTCCATCTTAAGACGGAGGGTGCGTGGAAAATATTTATCGAAAAACATCTTCAGGAATTCCTTCCATTACAAAGCCTCGATCTCCTCCTCAGGCTTCGTATTTTTTATCAACATCCACCATTGATCAGCTTCACCCTCCATACGATATGCCGCCAGGAGAACCTTCTCTTTTTCATAGCATTGGAGGATGGAGAATTTCTTTTCAATGGAGTTGATCCATTGCTCAGCGATCGTGGGATCAGATGATCCACTAAATGTAGGAGGCCTTTGTCTCATGAAGCTCTCGATAGCGACTTGTTCTTTCTTTGGGGGGGTTGAACGTTCCTCTGGACCCGTGTTTTTATTCAAAACATTAGTTATCTGAGAGAGAAGCGTGACAAAGTTCGTGATTCCCACTCCCATTGGATTGGGCATCTCATTAGTACAATCATCACACTGATCTTCACAATGGTTGTTAGCCCGAGTTCTCCTATTACTAGCCATTGGCTGGAATAAAAGGAAAGTTAGGGGTAACACATAAAGGGTAATCCAAAGACAAAAGTTGATGACTTATAAATAAACTTTAATCTCTTTAACTCATGAGCCTATAGGTTTTAATCCATTCTTTTCATGATCCTTCTTCTAACATATATTCTTAGGGGAATTTTTTCCCTTAATAAGGGTTCTTACTAAGATTGTAAATTTTTAAAAACATATCCCCGGGAGTGTCGTAACTAAGATTGAAGCAACGCCCGTTGTCGTGCACCAATTCCCGTTCGAGTTTAGCTCAAAGCGGTGTTTTCGGGTTTTACCCCTAGGATACATATGGGCCAGAGCCACCTTTACCTGCTCGTATCCAGACAAGGATGTATTTGTTTGATAAACCACTTACTTAGTATTTACCAAAACATAGGGATGTTTTTATTATGCTTAGTCTTGTATCTAAGGCTTTACTAGGGTTTCCTAATCCCAAAAATAACTAAACCTATCCTCTGATACCAACTATGACAACCCTTCTTTTTATTACAACTTAAACATGCTTTATTACATAAAACTTCACTTGATCCAACAAAGAAGGTCGAGAGGTTTAGTGTCATTGAGGCTTAGGATCATTACATAAAAAATTTAAACTTGAAATACAAAATCTTTATTGAAAACTTCCTTTACATGACCACTACATTCCTTCGTACTTAGCATTTCATGGGATAACATGAGGACATGCATAAGAAAAGGGTGAGCTATAAAGCCCAGTAAGGGAGTACACAATGAATAACATGAGGAGTAAAATACATGTTAGGCAATAGGAACATCAATATAGAATAAGAGTAACATGAACATAAAGTCATGACAAATCATGATAATCATAACATGGAAATGTGGCAACAACAATTAACATTGAATTAGCATGAGCCAAGGCTCATTGCACATGGAGCATGTGTAAACCCTCATTGCACTTGAAGCACAAGTAAAACCTCGTTGCTCTTGAATTAGCACGAGTCAACACTCATTGCACATGACGTATCATGATAATATACTTTACCCAATGCATTGGAGCGCTATAAAGGGTGCACCCTTCTTAAACATTTCATTTAATGCATAAGTGTGCCATATGGATCGTGAAACATGGATTCATAAAACATAAACATTTATTCCACAATAAAGGAATTTGGAATTAATACATGAAACTTTATAATCAATTAGTAAATGTGCATAAAGGTGAATTCCCTTGATGGAGAAATGGGCATGGTATTCACTACACAATGATATTGGCTTAGAAAATCGGTGTGATTTCAACAGCGTAACGACGTGCCATAAAAATTCATAAAAATGGTTGATGAGAGAGAAAGGGGTTCCTCATCATATTTACATGTAATGGACAGCAAGGAGTTCATATAGATACATGTCCCAGCAATTGAAAAGGAATTTAGATTCATGATACAAAAGTATTGCTTGAATATAGAAGGGGAGAAAAATGTTCCTTTCAGAATTTCGGCATAGTAACGGGTGTACATGGGAGGCATTTAATTAGAGAGAAAGGGGTCTCCCATAATTAAAACAACAAGAGGGAAGTATGGGAGAGTTGAGAATCCATACCCCAACATTCATAATTGAAATTAAATGGGCAATACCACTTAACGAAAATTGAAAAAAATGAGAAAGGAAGAAAAAACCCTTACTTGGAAGTGTGCTTCCAAAGGCTAGAGAGAGGCTTGTGAGAGGCTTCTTGGGAGCTTGGGGCACCTTGAGAGGATTCTAGAGAGAGTAGGGCAGAGGTTGGACGAACTACAAGGGCTTTGAGTTAGGAGGAAGTGTGATCTTGGGTGGGTTTATATAGGAAAGGTGAGAGAATTCTTTATTATTTAGGTTTGGGACCCCTTATATTACAATAATCCAAACCACAAACCATCCCATGGTATTTGCCCATGGTTTCTGGAAAAGAAAATAGGAAATCAATATTTTACAAGGCCAAGGTCCGAACTTATTAAAAAATTAGGGTTTCTTATGTGGAGGTGAGTCACACTCCCATGGAAATTAATTTAAAAAGGCAATGTGTTGAATAAGTCTTGAGGGGTCCATTAATGCTTTGGAAAGTATGTCAAACAAACCCAAAACCTCAGTATTTTAATGATAAAAAACATATTGTCCGAAAATAAGGATTATGGTATTTTATTACATTACCATTGGGTCATTATGATGTCATAAAACACATTATATATTTAAATGGTATTTAATTTTTCCCAAAAATTTGACTATCTCAGAAAATTATGAAAAATTCACCGTTGGATAATTTCGACATCCTGATTCCAAAAATAATATTTATTTTATCTAAATAATTTTCTAAATATGTGAATTTTCACTTTTAATATAAAAACCGACATTTATAAAAAATTCACGGGTTTTGACAGAAATGGCATTCAAACCTTAATAAAAATTTTAATTGCATTCATAAAATTATAAGATCATTTATATTTAACAAAAATTAATTTAATATTAATAATAATATTTTATTAAAATATTATTTAATTCAAAAAATCTTTAATTTAATAAAATATAATTCTTAATTAAATAATAACTAAAAACACCATTTGTACTTTAAAAACTAATTACAATGTATCAAAAATGACTAGAAATTATATTCATCATTATATACAGAAATAATGTACATGAACATGGTGCAACTTATTTGTTACATAACCCCTTAAAATAGCCGCATAAGACCTAAGTGTAAGGTGTGCGATGGTGACATACTCTTGGGGTGGATCGGATAACATCGCTCGAGTTGTAATTTCAATCAACATCCACTTTTCTCGTAGACGATCATGTTCGAGCTTGACTTGATAAAGCTCAGCTTGGGCTTGGTCAAGGGAAAATCGCAAAGACGCCACCTCTTTTCCAAGCTCCGACAAATGGGCTTTGTAAGGGGCAATTCTACTGGATGAGGCCATCGATTCCTTTATCTGAGTAGAAATGGGTTCATTAAAGCCTTATATTTATACTACTCAGATGATCACTGTTCAATGGCTATAAAAGTAACGGTCACAAATCTTAACGTAAAACTGAAAAAGTTGACATCTTATAAAAACATTTTTCATAAAGAAACATTTAACTGGATCAAGAGGAATTTTCTATTAATGAAACTTTGGGTCGTTACAACAATAGTATTCTATTTGACATTTATTCCATTTTATATTCATGTGAATGATTAAAAACCATTTTTCATACTATTTGAGGTATTTTCGGTGGAAAAACAAAGCAGGTTGATAGAACACAATTGAGATTCCCATGTATAGTACGCAAATCATCAATAAATTGATGATTTCGAATGGTATTTTACATATATTCAATGATATATTCGAGTGATGTGAATTTAAGAAATTTAACATACTATTTTAGGAATATAGATTGGAAAATAAAATAAGGTTGATATAAAAAAAAGGATATCCCATGCAAAATCTGCTAATCTTTAATAATGTGATTCCATAGTATGATTTTCGACATAGATTATAAACTATATTCATGAGATATGGATGGGAAAATTTTATAATACTGTATTGAAATATATATCTGATAAGTGTACTATAAGAAGGTTTATTCACTAAAATTCTATGGTGGTACACGAATGAAGAATCCCCCACAAATGACATGCTTCATGGATAGTAAAGCTTTGTGATCTTCCATGAAGTATGTGGTGGTGGTCCTTTGTGGTTTTATATGAAGTTCATAGATTAAGATTTCATCATGAATGGATATATTATTTTTGGGTGAGGTCCTTTGCAGATATCCATTCTTATGGTAGATATGTAGAGATGTACCTATTTTAACATCATTACCATATTAAACAATATTCATGTGCTAAATGGCTAAATAATCAAAAATGGTTTTCTTATAATTACAAGGATATCTATATCAAAATAGGTGATCTATAATTTTGGGGAAGTGTTTATTTTTAGTGGAATATCATATTCTACTCCATTTGGGTTCTGTAATGAAATCTTGTTTTATAGTAAAGGATAAAATGTTATGTGAGGTGATGTTCTAAGAGAGGCACTACTCTAAGTGTATTTATATTCTAAGTGGTGATGTGCTCTATAATTTTCTATGTAGGTTTTTTTCTATTAAAACATCAAAAATAATTCAAATAATATTCAATAATAACTTTTCTATGAATCATGAAATTTAACTAACACTACACAAATTTTCATATATGGTATGCTATGATCATTTCATGATCATAAGAAAAAATTTCAAAACCATTTGAATAGTATAATGTTAATATAAAATTAATTTATATGTTCCGCAAACATCCATTCATGAGTAATCAATAGAAGCAACCAAAATTATGTGACATATCATATATTCTATGTTGTGAAAAGTTAATGATCATTTGAACAATTTAGAAAACAGTTTGAATAATATATAGTGAATATAAAACTGACGTGCTATGTGATGAAAAAATTAATTTGATAAGAATTAACGAAGTGGACCAGTAGTATGCTATATATCATACATGATATGATATGATAATTTAATTATCATTGAAAATGTTTAGCATATTTTTTGAACAATATAAAGTGAAATAAAAACACAAGTTCAATATGATTCAAGATTCAGTATACTAAGCATCAATGAAATGGACAAACAATGATCTTCATATCATACATGATATGCTATGATCATTTCACGATCATTGAAAAAATTTAGAATATTGATTGATAAATATATTTTGAATAGAATAATTATGTTCAATATGATCCACAAATCAGTAAAATAAGAATTAATGAAGTTGATAAACAATATAAGACATATCATTCATTCTATTTCATGATCATTTCATGTGTGTATGATCAATTTAGAGTATTTTTTTTTGTTTAAAAAGTGGTTACGAAAATTTTATGTCCATGAGAAATGCATGGTTTTATAATTTATTTGAGTTGAGAAACCTAAAATAGAATATTATTATTTTTTCAAGTCAATATCTCGCATGAAATTATATTGATGAAATTTTTTGCACCACCTGCACACATTATTTGATGTTATAAATTCATCATAAGAAGGAAGTTTCATTTCCCATGAAGATATCTGATAAATATCATATAATAAATAATGATGAGAAGTTTAAGAGAATTAATTCAGAATATACACTGAAGGTAATGTAGTAAGGTCCGAGCATTCAATAACCTCAGAAGATTTAGATAATTCAAGATCTACAATGAATGGATTTTGAGACCAATAAGAATATTTCAACAAGTTGTCGAAGATCATGACATACGTCATGTGTATAATAGATCCAATACACTCATGGAAGAATATATATTTCAAGCAATTCAAGAGAAACCAGAAGAATACAAAGATCATTATATTTATGGAATAAGAACATTAGTAAAAATGAGTGTGGGACTAGGGTATCTAACCAGTTACAATATAGGCATAGGGAGAAGGCATATAACTAGTCAAGAATAAGGATATGAGATGATGGTTGTGGTGTCTAACCAACAAAATTTGATGATTTGGTTGATGGGGTGTAGAATCATGTTCAATTGGAGAATTGACTACTAGGGAGTATAATTAGTTGATTCCTTATTCATTGTAATAACCTTCCTATATAGTTGAGAATCCATGTTTGGGGATTGACCAACATAACAAGGAGTGTGTATTTATAATATACCGTGTAAATACTGTGTGTTGTGCTCTTGCTAGTAATTTCTATATATGAAATGAGATTGTGAGCTTTCACCAAGTGGATTGAGAACATTAACAAGTTTGGGAGGATGAATTAAAAAGAAAAATATAGAAAAAGTAAAACACTAATTCACCCACCCCCATTATATTTTCAATACATCATAGGGAACTATAGATTATATGACTACTTTTTTCCTTGACACACTGACGGAAGAGTGAGCTAGTGAGTTCATGTGTCTGGAGAAGGGGATGATGATAATTATGGAATATTAAATACACATTACATAGAGGAATATTTTTTCACAGATGTAACTTGTTAATGACGCGTTGAGGAAATGGTGCTTTGTGGATGGTCTCATACATGTTGTTCAATATCAAGTCAATGTGTTTAGTTGGACCTCTAGTAGTGAGATACTATAGTGGGATCTAATTACATAGCAGAACTAGAGAGAGGTTGGGGGTGTATATTAGAATAGTATAGTCTATTGGCCATGTGGTTCAGCTTCTAGGGTTAGGAAGCAACGATTAGTGGATTATCATGAGATGAGAACCAGCCATACCACTGGTATTAGTATTGATGATTTCTTTCATCACCGTGGCAGATGAGGACACATGAGGAATCAATGTGATGTTACCCACTGAAGTGTTGATCTTGTGTTTGGATGGACCATGTGCCACAATTATAAATGGTATTCCCTCTTGTAGTTAGTGGAAGAGGGTCATCTGAATCCTTGGGTTTAGGAGAAGGGATCACAGCTCCGCATTAGGAAGAGAGCTCCAATAGTATAGTCATTTTGGCCAAGTTGGTGGTGGTTGTGGTTGAGTAATTCCATAACTAGTTATACCTAGACAAAAGTGTGGTCTTGCTCTGGGTCATGAGGTTATATCATAGGGTTGTGGTTGTGTATAAGTATATTCTGATCAATCAACCCCTATAGAGTATGGTTTTGGACTATCTAGAAATAGGGGTATGACCTTAGTATCCTCTCCTCTTGTATCTCTACATATTTACATAGGTGCATAACATAGATTCATATCTTTTCATGTGGTGAATTTACATAGGCTCGTTGTTTATATTTACAAGGGAATTATAATTCTTAATACTCTATTAGGTATTAAGACATAGGATGTATGTCAGTTCTGGTTGTTCCCCCTTGATATTGGTGGGTGACACTTTGTCTGATATCTTTTTTCCTCAAGATTACTATGTTTGATGTCACACTTCGTATGGACTGGCTAGTTTTGTATCAAGCCTCCATTGATTTTTATCACCAGAGGGTGACATTCACATCACCAGAGGGATTAGTATTTACTAAAAAGGATCAATGGGATGACCATGAAATCTGAGTGATATAAAGTATCTTGGGCTGGGTGGGAGGATAAACTAGATTTCTAGAATTTATATGGATGTTAGGGATCATGTTCGGTGGAATTTTCTCTTTTGGTTAATCATTTAAAGGAATCATTTTCAGAATGCTTTCATGGTTTACAAAAAAGACAATGGTTGGGTTCTCAATCGATATAGTTCTTGGATTAGCACCAATATTCAATCCCTTTTACAGGATGACTACTGTGGACATACAAGAGCTCACGAGGTAGATATAGTACTTGTAGGGAAAAGGGGTTTATTCGACCTAGTTATTCTCTGTGGGGTTCACTGATACATTTTGAGGAAAATGTGGATAAAACTACTAGGATATGCATGGATTACTGAAAATTGAACTTACTGATTTTCAAGAACCAATATACCATTCCACTATTATATTACCTTTTTGATAGGCTTTAAGGAGATCATGTGTTCTCAAAATTTGATTTGAGATCTGGATATCATCGGGTACTTGTTCGACCTGAACACGTACCTCATATATAGTTTTGTAACAGGTATCATCTGTTTGAGTTTTGGGTTATGTAATTCAGCCTCATGAATATGCTTGTGGTTTTTAGGGAGCTAATGAACCTAGTTTTTCATTTTTATCTAGATTATTTTAGTGTGGTTTTCATGGATGATATATTGGGGTATTCTCGGAATCGACACAACAATGAGAAACATCTAAAGATCATTTTGGTCACACAGAGAGAGAATCAATTACATGTGAAGCTCACAATTTTCCACTTCTGGACTGATAAGACAAACAACCTACATCAAATTATCTCATATACAGTAGTATCGGTTGACCCGGAGATGGTGTGAGTTATAGTTTCATGGGATCAACCCATGAATGTCTTTGACATAAATAGTTTCATGGTGATAGTGTGATATTATAATCATTTAATATAGGATCTCTCATCCTTATAATCACCACTTATATGCATGACCAAGAAGGTTTTTATGTTTTAGTGGATAGATACCGGCGATATAGATCTCCAAGAACTGAATGAGAGTCTAAACTCACCACCGGTCCTCATTTTTCTAGAGAAGGGAAGAATATACACTTTGTGTTGTGATTTATCAGTTATCAAGATAGAATTAGTTATGATGTATTGTGATAGAGTCGGGATGTATGGGTCTCAGTAGTTGAGTACACATGCGAGGAATTAACTGACTCATGATATTGAGTTAGTTGCATTTGTACATGGATTGCACTATTAGAGACACTCTTTATCAGGATATAATTTTGTGGTTTTAACACACCAAAAAATATTCAAGTACATATATTCAATGTTTTATTTGAATTTCAGGTAGTGAATTTTAGGGGAGTACGTACGGTCTTTTTACATCAAGCGTGACTACAAACCTAAAAATGGAGAAATGGTGGTCAATGGATTGACAACGAGGACTAATTTATAGGTTGTATATTAGGCCAATAACGAGTGGAATATTATGGGTTTGATCACTAAGATTCACCTGGATGTCCATGGTATTCAGGGATGAATTTTCATTCATCCTTTTTTTTGAACTGTACCCATCAAAATTGAGTATGAATGATAAACTATTATATTTAAATGGACTAGTTCTATAGGAGAGTGTGGTAGGTGAAGACTTGAATCCTCTTTAGATTTTATTTTAGAATGATATCCTAAGTATAAGTGGATGCATATGGGTCCTAAAATAAATATTTGAAGACATGATGTAGGAGTTTCATTCCTCAGTTTAGGAATAACATTGTGGTGCTACCAAGATGTATTGTGACATACATTGTGAATACTGGTGGTTGATGATGAAACATGATGTTTTCAGTTTTGTTATGTGGTGTTCCACCTATCAGGTGGTGAGTGAAGAACACTAGTGACCAAATGGACATTTACAGAAGTAACATAATACTTAGTAGAGATAGTATAACATCATGATGGATTTTATAACCTGTTTGAGAAGGCCTCCTCGAGGTAGAAATGTTGTATGGGTTTTTTTGATAGTCTCACAAAGGTTGTGCATTTAATTTTGATAAATTAGACCTTTAGTGTAGATGATCTTGGTTTGTTGTATATCTGTGTGATTTTAAAACATCATGTGTCCCATTGTACTATCATTTTAGATTGGGATTCCTAGTTTGTGTCTCGCTTGTGGAAGTGTTTGTAGAGGGTGCTGTGTACGATGTTCTTCGTAACACAACATACCACCCTAAAAATGATGGATAGTCAGAGCATATGATACATATTTTTGAGGAAATTCTATGACCATGAATATTTGTGTTTGGGGGATATTGGGAGAAATATATTACCATAGTTAACTTTTCCTACAATAATAACTAGGAGATGACTATACAGATGAAACCTTATGAGGATTTGTATGGTAATCCATGTTGACCACCCATATGCTGGTTAAAGGCAGGTGATGTAGCTTTACTTTCACCAAATCTCTTGAAAGAGACTTTTGATTAAGTATAGTTGATCATGAAATGGATGGATTCTGAAACTTATGGACATATATCTTGTTCTGATCATCGTCGGTGACTACTAGAGTTTGATGTTAGGTATTAGGTTTTTTTATGTATCACACTAAGGCTGGGAAAAAGATTTATTAGTATATAGGGTACTCTTTCACCATGATATGTTAGTACATTTATGATTTTGGAGAGAATTGAGATTTTAGCCTGTCAGTTTTAGTTAACTCCGTGTTACTAGAACATGCACAATGTCTTCCATGTATCTCATCTATGCCATTATCACTCAAACCAGTCTCATGTTCGGCAGCCCAAGGAGGTATATTTATATGTAGATTCATGCATTGAGGATCATCTGATTCATATCATTTATATGAGCATCAAGGTTCTACAAGACTATTTTGATCCTCTATTATGGGTGCTATGGTTGTATGACTTCTTATAAGACAAGAACTGGGAGCTGGAGGTTAATGTACATGATCAGTGGCTAGAGTTATTCTTGGGAAATTCGGGACTACCCTTGAAAGGGAAATCCTAGGACTAATTTCCTTAAGGGGTATGATTATAATATCTCGTGTTATCCTATTAGGTATAAATCATTTTTCTATTAACATGATTTATTACATCCTAATGTGAAGACACTTCGTTGTCATGGGGTTTTCGGGGGTGTCCATGGCTTGTTCAGAGCCCAGAATCTAACTATTGGAAAAAATAAATGGGTGACTCTGTTATGTGTAATAGTGTTACTGAATCCATAATGGTTAGTGAAACCCTAGAGTGTTGGACAGAGAACTACAGGATCCCATCTTGTTTGAGTAAACCATGAAGATGAAGGAGAACACTATTGTGATGACCTTTACAATTTCTAAAAGAGGGTTTTGACATTGTATGAGAATGGGTTTACAAACTATATTCAATAACCATGTTAGGTTCACCTCCATACAGTGATGGGATCACAATTAGAGAATAGTTTGGAAAATTGTGAATCCATAACATGCGACCAAGAGATTTGAACGAAAATTAGATTTTTTCATAAAAAACAATCAAATGCTACAACCTAATGTTTATTACTTATTAAAGAGGAGAAAACTCATTTGAGATCTCCAAATTGATTTTTTTTTGTATTTTGATTTCATTCTAAAATATGAACTCATAATCTAGTGTCATTAGTCCTTTTTGATTAACGTTAATGAGTAATCGTTTTAATTTGTTACTTCATTTGTCTTTGTATCAGCTCCGATAGTTAGGTCCAAAATTATATTCCCTATTTTTATGATTTTAATTTGTTTTAAATTTTTCTTTTAATATGAGATAAATAAAAATATGATACAATATGAGCACATAATTATGGACCTACAGTTTGTGTTCTATAAAATTCCCTTGGGGTTTGGTGCTTTATATGCCAAATTTTTTTATTTTTTACACTATAATTTTGTGTTGGACCCATATTATTAATTTATTTTTTTAAAATGAACATATCTTAACATGTTAGGGATCCCCGTTAGTTTCTTCAGCTTATTTGGAGGACTTATCCCCATCTAACGCCACAAATGGGGTGTGCCTTATGATTTCCTTTATCTTTTCCTATTATTGAACTACCCATGGGGTAAGTGGTCGATCATTCCTAATTATTGTAATCCCTATTACATGTTAACATAATTAAATTTATTATTTAGGAAATGGTCTTCCACCTTCATCATGTTATATATGATGTGAAATGTTAAACTATTTAAATGTGAACAATTATATTACTGGGTAATCTCATTAAATGTATTTTAATGGGAATTATTATATGAGTTGGAAATACTAAAATAATGTGATGTTATGAAAGGATAATTTTATTAAATGATGGATGATGCTATAGGATTCCATGGGTTTGGTACACCATGGGTAATGATAGTGGTAGTAGAAGCCTTAGATGAGATTACTCATTGGGAGTTGATTTTTGGGGATGCCTTGGGCATTGCTACCCCTTATATTTGGATTTCATGGGCTCAAGTGTACATGGTATTTTTAAATGTTCATAGGTCCCAAATAAGAGCCTATTTGAGTTTCAATCAATATTCTCTTAGGACCCGACATCGTTGCCTTGGTACAATATACCTTAGATCCAGCCCCATGGGATCTGACACTTATGTTATACAGATCAGATGTGGTAATTGTATAATTCTTAATTATATGGAATGGTAATGTTTGATATGATATATATGTTATAAAAAATTTTAGTGCTTGGTATGAGATATTGGGAATACAGCTTGGTCATGATATTTACTTATTTTGTTCCTTATAGCTGCCTTGTTTGAGGATCGTGACCATTCTTTTGTAGGAATCCTTTCTTGTCTTTATAGTATCACCTTACAGTTATTAACTTTTCCTTGAAAGTATATATGTATTACTATCATATCTATTATATACCTTGAATATTTCATTGATTGTATTATAAATCCTAGATTTTTATTGACATTATTGGTCGTGTCCTACTAGAATCTTATATAACACCCTGTCTCAGGCCACTGGTGGGTACCCATATGGAAATTATGAATGCAGGTTGCGATTGGTAAAAATACCTGATGGTTTATTTTTACCTTTATCCATGTATAGTAGAAGGGAGTAAGAGGACCATACATTAGCTTATGATGTTATCAAGAGATATTTCATTTCTATATTTTTTCAGTTTTGATACATTTATTGTATCAATTCCAATATACCTATTTTAGATTATTTGATGGCACATGACATGATATATCATTCTTGTATATAATATTTATTTTCAAATTTTTGTATATATATATATATTTTTGGATTTTATATCATATTCAGTTATTAATGTACCTCCTAAAAGGAATGTTTCTAGTCTAGTGGTCTTAGTGGCTATTCATGCCAATTATTCATTGTTATATTGCTTCCACTAAAGACCTATTTGATTTTTTCCATTGTGTTTTACTAGATCAAGGGGTAATTATATCCCCATTGATAAACCCTTGGATCTTTCTTCTCATAAGCATCCTATGGTATTTGGGTAGATGTGTTTGAGGCAGTGTGGATAACTATTCTCAAAGCACCATTCAGTGGGATCTGGGTTTGCAATGTTATAGTCAAAGAAAATAAAATTGAATAAACTCAAGATGCTCAAAAGAAAGTAATTTCAAAAAATGAGTAAATAATTAGAACAATCACATTACTATTAAAATTTTTACTATAGTCATTAATAGATTAGTAGAAAAATCACTCAGGAGGGGGAAATATCTACTTCAATAAAATAACACAATATATAAGAAAATAAATGAAATATGTAGTGAAATGAATGGACGCAGAAGGGATTTCACATTGATATCCAGTACCATTGGCTCTTGAAAGTTTATCTGATCATTTAAAAATCATATCACATATTATTCCTCCTCCATTTTCTATAGTATCTCTATGAGAATCCTCTTTCCAATACCAATTGATCATGAACCACACCATCACGTCTAAAATTATGATGTCATTTTTGATAAATTTAAATTTTGCTTCCTATTTCTGAAACAATATTATGGATGTGATTTTAAATGATTTCAATATTCAATCAATCATATTGAACATCCAAGAGAGTACAACAAAATAATCATGATTTCTTATAGGTGGTAGAAGAATAAATTTCATTAATCACATTGGTGAAAAATTAATTCCTTATACACCAATGTTTATTTCCCATATGAATCATTCCATGATCCTAAAACCATCATCTCTTCTTTAAATGAATAATTGTTGATTGGAAAAATTTGTGAAGTGTATAGATTAAATGGTGACATCATCTTTTCTTCATACCCTTATATAGTGAATGATCCATGAGTCTTCCCTTATCTCCCATGTCCTTAATAAAGTGGCCATTTGAGTTCAATTTCTCATAAATATTCACAATGTGTTGAATCGTAATACTTCATCTGAATCATATGATTCCCATTTCATATTAATATATAATAAATATAAATAAAAACCTCAAATGATCATGAAACAGTTATTATAGGACATAGAAATATCTTAGAGGCTCTAAAAATGTCGAAGGGGATCATATTGTTTTTGTAAAGGAAAATGTCATACATGATATCTAAAATATCAAATAAGACCATAATTATGCCATGAGACCACCAAGATTCATAATTTTAGTTAAAAATATCATATGGGGTTAAAATTTAGTAAAATTAATTATCATATTATTTCCAAAAAATTCCTCTATGTTGGTCATAAAAGTCATATTAGATCATAATTATCTTCCAAAACTGGATTTTAGTAAAGGAAATTGTCTTACATGGGGTAAATTATCCTATGTGTGGTAAATTTACCTATATAGAAGACTGAAATATCATTCAAGGAAGGATACCTAAATGTAATATGCCACATGAAATATTATCTTAAGAAGTATAAAAAATTATCCGACCTGATTGATTCTGTTATAGGTTAAACATAACCAAAATGTTCTCATTTTGAGTTCTAAATTAGGACATATCAAAGAATTTAATAATTTAACACTAAAATTATGGCTTTGTAAAGTAATTTCATAAATGAATGAAACACATAAAAACATTGAATCAATCAATTTACAAAATAATTCAAAGACTATACCTGGAAAAAACGATGTTATTATACTTAAAACGAGTGTGGATTAAGTAATTTAAAAACAAATGATAGATCCTAAATATATCTTCCCTATCCGTAAGGATAACATATGTTGGTTCATTACAATAAATATACATATAATCTATGTTTTATTTTTTGTAAATTAGGAAGTGATAATAAGAAATCTATATAATCAATACTTGAAAATGAATATATTCTCACTAAAAAAATTCCATGAGTGGTACAGACACTTGAACGTAGTAATATGATACTAGAGAAAATTTTATGTGTTGGATTCTCCACTACGAAATGATCTAGCTGAGGAAGCCAGTGAGTGTGAAAATTATTCCTATTATAGACACTTAGATTATGCATTCAATGATTACATGATTATGTTATCATTGAAGATATACAAATAATGGGTTTTCCCTTTCTTTGATTGAACTCGTAGGTATTTTACATGATTTCATATTAGGTAAAATGTTTATGCATCCTTTCATTATTATATGTTGTAATGCCAAAAATATTCTACAAATATAGAACAAAGATGAGACAAAACTATTTCAAGTTGAAGATAGGGGTATATTTTCATTTTTCTTGACATTTTTATCTTTTAAATAGTATAAATATAAATATATAATTGATAATTCATCCATGATAATCCATTAAAAATATTTATGTATTATATAATTTAAAGAATGATTGATCTTCGAAATAGGATAAAAGAGGCCTCAATCAGGGTGATTTTGATAATATCTTAACAATTGATTCATCAATAATTATGTATATAGTGTATATTGTTTCCAAAACTCACATTTACTAATACTTATATTATTTATTGGTTTATGAAAAAGGAAACATACACATTTATTTTCATGGAGAGATTCACTATGAGTATTGAAATAATATTATTATTCTTTTATGATATTTATTACAAATAATAGCCTCAAAACCTAACCATTTACCAAATAAAGTGATATATTAGATCTCATATGAGTTATAATATGATAGAAATACATCATTTCACAAGTTTTTGTGTTATTAAGTGAATCAATATTTAATGATAATTCTATATAAGCATGCATTGGGAATACAATGTGTGTTATTCTAAATTATCAAAATGTTTTTAATGATATCTATAAATACCTAAGGTGGATCTAAACATTCAAATGATAGACTGTTTTTATATGAGAAAAGAAACATCTATGATTTTCATAGTGTGATAAATAAAGAATATGTTAAAGTCAAATCTTAAGATGCATACAATTTTGAAATATCAATAAGTTCCATAATTTTCCAAGGGAAATAATCTTATTGAGACACATTATTTATAGGAGTGTTAGAACAAAAAATAATGGATTATAATCACCATGATAGGATATATTGTATTTATTGTGGATAATGAATCCTTATACATCAAGGATGTAATAAATAGAAAATAATATTATAAATAGAAAGTAGCTATGAATTCATAAATGGAATCGTTGTATGAAAATAATGTTTGTATTTTGTATAACATATTACTATTGTGAATCCCACTAGGTCCAAATGTGTTTTCAAGAATGTTATCCACAAGGATTGTAAATAAAATACCTATAAATAAATATTGGTTGATAAATGATTTAAGATAATTTAATATTTTTTATCTAATGAAAATTTTTCATCAATAGATATATTATAATTTATTTAAGTTATAATTACTATAGAATTATACCACGATAATTTGTGACACCATACACATCATTGGTATGATAAATTTTTTGATACTTTTATATCTTTTTTGGTTCTACTGTTTTTTAGAAGTTAGGGCTTCAAATTTTGGATTATAGGACAAAAAATATAAGTGCATGATTTGTACTGGATTAATTGTAATTTGTTGGTTATTATGTGCTGTGGAATATTTGGTTCAAATGTATTTTTTCACAATTTGAGAATGGTCTTTATAATTGTGAAACATTTGAAAGAAAACCATCTAATAGGTTATGATTGGGTTTAGAGGAGGATTCACGTATTGGTCATGACTTTTCTAACCATGTGGTTATTTATATGTAACCATGAACATATGTTTTCATGGGAAAATAGAGACCACATGGTTAACACACAATTTTTCTAACCATGCACTAAAACCATTTTATCTATATGATTTTCATAAAATTTGAAAATTACCCCAATACCATTTTTTCGTTTTTGAACATTACACCCCAATATCTCATTATGTTGACCCAACCATTACTTAACACTCTAAGAGGTTATCCCATTAGTGTCATGGTTATTTTATATCGATTTTTGTGTATGTATTTATTGTATGTGTAAATGTCTTCTTCATTCATCCTCTACTCTCTATATTTACTCTCAATCTCTCATCCCCTTGATTCATTAGAATCCAAAATGGGATGTGATGGGAAAATATAGGGTTTAATGTGTGGAATTTATTATTTTTATTATGGATCTAGAATTTTTAGGACTAGGTGTTTTCATTTGTGAACAATAATTTTAAAGGAAACTATGTGTCCTCTGTTGGTGTTGTAGATGTCTCTATATAATAGTTATTTTTCATGGAACAGTTTATTATTACTTTGTTTTCCTTATGTTCCATAAGTGTAAAATGTGTATTTGATATATATTATGTTTGATTTAGGAAATTGAATATTTTTCATGGAAAATGGGTTAATAGTGGGTTTTTAATAAAAATAGTTTTATACACTTCATGTTTTTAATAAAATGTCGTATTGATGGTTTGGAGTATAAAATAGGGTTTCCACAACATTAGTGGTAATGATTTTCTTATCTATTTTTTTGTTAAATTTCGGGAATGATTTACATGAATTTATTATTAAAAAATATCACACGGGAAGCATATGTATACCAGGTTATAGATAAATGCAAACCGCGGCGAGTACAGAACCACTAAGGGTTACATGTGTGATACTGATAGACTATGGTATGTTTCGTTGTCATTGAGATTAAAATTATGTTAGGATAGTGTTTCTTGTGTGTCCTAGATATGTATTCCCATAGTATATATCCCAATTATTCAAGGTTTTATTCTTAATAGTGATGATTCATTATTTGATTCCTAAAATGTTTAGATTTTGAGGTCTACAAACTATTCATTATATTACATTCTATAATAATTCATATTTATTTCAATATTATTATGTATTTGAGTATGTATTGTTTTAAAATAAAATAAAATTATTTTTAATGATAAATGTTTTCAAATGAAATTATTTATAATTTTTTTTCAAATAATGAACTAATTATTACCTATAAGTGGACATTATATGGATTCATGGTGGTATACCATTAGGAATTTATCTCGCACCTTGTATATTAGATCAGTAATATACATTTATAGATTTATAAGATCCATGTAATGGTAATGTTGTCATGTATTCATATGAATTCTCTTGGTTGATGTCTTATCATGGTGATTTTGTAACGTCCTGAGGGATGGTCACAGAGATTATTGGTTTTGGTCTTGGATTTAAGTTGTTTCTAGGATTATCCTTTTTCTTCTTTATTGTGTCATGGTTTTGTACCTATTATTAAATTATATACAATGGTTCTATATCAATTTATTATTATATATGATACATTTAGAATTTTTATTTCATGTTATGCCCATTCAAATGGTTGTATGTGTTGGTACATAGGTTCTTGTCACTTTTCCATGTTGATCAAAATAACTCTTTGGAGGTGGTAAGCTTGGTTAAGATATATGTTAGTCGACCCGGGATGGTTTATTACCAAATTTCATCAATTGGAGGATTCTTTGGTGGTTTATTGTATACTACAATTACGACCATTTAGAATTAGGTTGTATCTACAGATGGGTTCCTAGTCAACTCAATTTCATATCTGACCTTCAGCTACCATGATTGGTCAAGGATTTTCACATTAATATTATAAGATTGACATTAGGTTTAATTAAATTAATATAATCAATTATCTCTATTGTTTTCTATTATTTTCTTCAATCTATGTTGTTTAATGGATTTAATAGAGATTCACTATGTTTATATTTTAATTTTGAGATGTATTCCAATCCTTATATGGTGTAACCACTTGTTTAATAGATAATTACCCTATAATGTTTTCATTGATTCTAGGGGAAGGACGTATTGGACAAATCACATACGAAACCCCTTCATTGAACCCTTCATTAGTGGAAATAGTAATCTTGGTTATTCATTCACATGGTCAATATGGATATGGAAACTGAGACTGGATGGTGAATTATCCTTTATATTTTACCTAGAATATTTATCAAATATTACACGGTGACAAAGAATCCAAATAACATAAGGAAGGATTGAGAGAAAAGAATATATTTTCCACTTTTTGGGGGATTTATAGTACTATATGTTGTAAATTTCAACTTATATAAATGATGTTAATAGAATTAAATGGTTTGATTCCATCATAATAGATAAATTAAATAAGTAACTCAAATAGAATACATTCAAGAAGGCCGTAAATAAGAAGTTCTACCATATGACCTAACATGTGGTAAGGGCTTGGTAGTTTGTCACCTTTGAACAAAGAGATAAATAGTGTTGGAGTATGAAACTCTTTTCACCAATCTATATCCAAAAAATGGAACTAATTACTACCTTAAGGGTATATGGTTTTATATTGGTCTAATTATAGATATTTGATTGATTCTTATTATCATGTTCATGATTACATTTACCGTTGTAGTTGATAACGTGTCTATAGATGATGCAGACTTAGTCAATAAAATAGGTCTCAGTAGAGAATCTATTATTATAGGGGGTAGTCAAGTTTTTTCACCTATCTTAAAAAGGATATATTATAATGGTTCTTTGTTTTTATTAGGATCTATTAAATAGTGTATTTTGGAAAATTCCAAGTCGGTTACATTCATTGTGGAAGACAGAGCCATTACTAATCCTACTTGTACTGTAACACCCAATATATTCCATCACTGTGGATAATCTAGTCACCTTAAATGTTTTTTTGAAGATTTTCATATGTATGTAGAGTTGGATACACCTTAAAAAATATCCTATTACAAATTAAATGAAATGAAAATGAGGTTGATCAATTTCTAATGTTAAGGGGTAGAATTAAACAATGAATAAATATCATATATGTGTTTCGTTTGTATGCCTTTATATAGCAGAGTATACACCAGAGGAATCTGAAGTGGGTCGGACAACTATGAGATGTACAATGTTTATTACTTCCTCTACCATCCTAGATCTATTTTATACTAGTTAATATCAATATTTTATATCACCAAATTTGGTCAATGTGTTGTGATTATGCTTGAATTTTATTTAATTTTTTAGGATCATTTTACTCCCTTATAATGGTGTAAAGAGTAGGGTTTTAAATATTCCAAGTTCCAGGGTATAATCTATGACCATGAGGTCATTTTGAATTTCATGGTTCTAGATCATAATTTCTTTTCACTTATCATTGAAATGGATTAGATGGTTCATTTAACGTCCCAGGTCAATTGATATCATTTATAGCTTTAGTATCTATCTCCCAATGGGGTTACTTGTTTCTTTCAAGGTGAGTGGGATCCTATATCAGGGTGAGTAGAGATATTTCTTCCATATGTTATAATTATCTCATGTAAATCATTAAATATTATAATTGAGGCCATTTATCATTAGTTAAATGGACTGCATCATACTATTATGAATGTTTAACATAAATACTTCCTTAGCAATATTTTCTAGGTTAATTCCCCAAAGAGAAGTCGAGTTTTCTATTGAAATGCATCCAGATATGATCCTTATCTACTATCCATTTTATCATATGAAATACACTTAATAAAATGAAATTAATTGTAAGATTCAACATATTTAGTCCAAAATATTTGTTTGTAGGAGTGGGTCACCTTGCACTTCTCTAATTTTACTTATAAATAAGTATACGTAGGCCTTCGGTTCTGTGATAACTACCAAAAGATTAATCAAATTTTTATTCATTATGGTTACCCTTTTCACTGGATTGATGATATGTTTGATCAACTTAGGGGATCCCGATCATTTTCAAATAATGATTTGTGATAGGGGTACCATCAGGTAAGATTATAAGATGAGGATATTCTGAAGACTACATTATAGAAAAAGTATGGAAATTATGATTATTTTGATATTCCATTTGGTCTTTTTAACCCTCATTTGGTGTTTACATATTTGATGAGTTATATCATTTAATGTTTGTTGGACACTTTTATGGTTGTAATTTTAGATGATATTTTGTTGATTTTGAATAATAAATAATAATTGAGATATCGACTTGATATTGTTCTCATAACTCTTAATGAACATCATATGTATTGAAAGATAACTAAATACCAGTTTTGGTTATAAAAAGTGAGTTATCTTGCCCATTTTATATATGAGAATGGTATCTTAGATAATCATAAACAAGTTTAGGTAATGACTTCCTTGGATCAACCAAGAATGTGTCATGATTTAGATCTATTTTATTTCGAATTGTTATTATAAAAATATCATTCCATATTTCTCCAAGATTCCTTCACATATGTTATAATTGAACCATAAGGTTGATGAGATTGAAAGTAATGATAATTCTCAATGATAATGTGAATAAATTAAATTGCGTATGAATTTATATCTATTTTTTTATTCTTTTGGGATTGGGTTTTTCTTATGACATAATGCCTCAGCTATAGGATAATAATGTGTTCTAATGTAGGGGAAACCGATAGTGGCATATTAACCTTTTAATTACACCATCATGATAATAATTATCATAATAATTGTCTTTAATTTCCTATCATTATTAACGATCTAAATACCAATAACCATTGTCTCTTTATAGATAGGTTTACTATATATTTGTATTATAATTTTATAAAGTATATTTCTTTCTAGAGGCATCTAAACCTATAACTAAGATGATTGTTTGGGAATATACACAATTTTTATTTCTATTTTTCATAAACTCCTAGAATATATAACGTGGTCACTAATTCAATCATAAATTATTTAATAACTCATACCAATAAAAAATCCATGTAAGAATGATATTTGGTGATTTTATTAACTGTGATGTGCTTGGATGTGGAAGAAGTTGATGTGAAGGAGTGCTTATATTGTGTGAAATAATATTCTTTATTTCATGATTTTATTCCTATTGGACAATAAATAGACACTTATTTTCAGGATTTTAGTTAAATACACTATGGTAAATTGACCTTGTGTGATTGGACTCCGACTCTACGTTGTTTTACATTAAATAGGTAGATTATTCATTCTAAAAACATTATAGTGGAAATTGATGGATAGTGGAAATTAGTACAATTGTTCCATACACCCTAGTACAGACATTATGAATCATGAATTGAGATTTTTGAATTAGTTTTTGGGGATGAGGTAGTCGATTATGGATTTTTTTTTCATGATTCCTTATCTAAAAAATATTAATTTAGATCACAAAAGACAAGATAATTTGTTTTTTCCTTTACCAATTCTAGTATTAAAGTGGGATTAGATATCTATATAATTTATTGTAGGTTTACCATGGAATACTATTGGAATAATTATTATTTGGGTTATCATTTATTTACATTCATAAAAATATCATTTCCCCCTCATTTAGGACAAAAAAATTTAGAAGAGATTGGAAACATATATATCTAAAGGATCACGAAGATCTATGAAGTATCATATGTTATCGTTAATAATAGAGATATGCTATTTCAATATATGTTTTTTAATGGTTTATAATATGGGATAGGTACCCAATTGATGTTAACCATTGTATATCATGCTCAGACTGAAGGAAATACTGCGTGATACATTCATATTCGTTACGATATACTTAAGGTATGAATTCATTATTTTGATGGTGAATGGGAAAGTAATTGGAACTTAGTTGAGTTTTCATTAAAAAATTTATCATTATTTGATTAAAATAATAATATTTGAACAATTTTATGGGTATATTTGAAAATATACTTTATTTTGGGAGGATTTATGAAAATAGTCTTTGGTTGTACCAAATACTATTCAATAGATTAAGAATATTTTAGATTTAATCTGAAATATGATAGCTATAGAATTGAGTCAACAGAAATACTATGCATACTATCATCATTTCCGACTAGATTTTGCAGTATGTGATCTTATTTTTCTCAAGGATTCACCTCATTTGGAAAATATTCATTTTCAATGATATGGAATCTTGGTAACAAGGTTTATTGAAAATTTCAAAATCCACAAACATATTGGAACAGTTGGATATTATTTTGACATACTATCTTATTTGAAATCAATTTGTGTTTTATTTCATGGTTTCCTACTAAATAGGTATCAACCAGACCCTTCATAATTGTTAGAAAGGGAAGGGGTTTATCTTAATACCAACACCTCAGTGGAATAGAACCCATTTTAGATTATAGATCATCTGAATAATGTTTTTTTGGTATCATGTTTCCTTTGATCCTTGTAAAATAGAATTGTGGATGGGATATACACATGATGTGGGGATATTAAGCATTGATGATGTAGAAGTTTCCATTTGTCTTTGTGAGTACGGAATCATATGATCAATCAAGGGAAGGAAATTGACATGGTGGGAGAATTTTGGAACCCTCTGGGTAGCATGTATGTTTTGTTTTGGTCCCATTTTGTCAATATCATAGTTCTAAAGGTATTCAGAAGTTAGGGATAAATATTGTTTTATTTTTGTGAGAAAAAGACTCGGAACATAGCTTATTAATAGATAGTAGTAACTATGAGATAATCATGAGATATTTATTTTTATGTCTCATTGAAAATTTTAATATATTTAGAATGGTTATTCAAACTGATATAGAATTATAGGAAAACTATGTTAGAGGAATGGTTGGGATATTGTTGAAACTTCACGGCTTCTACACAATTTGTCTAACAATATGTCTATTTCTAGGTTACCATACACTATAGATTTTAAGTGATAGGTGTGACCATAGTATTAGTCCATGGATTATATAACTATGAATCCAAACTATGTGACTCATATGGGTTTTATAAAATTAGACAAATACCCTGACACCCTCAATTGTTTTTAACCCAAATGCTTCTGTATTCTCCCTTTATACTGACTCGTACATTCCTTGAAACTCTATAATGTTATCCCATTTTAATCATAGTGATTTTTTATCTATTTGAGTGGTTATATTCATGGTATGTAAGAATACCCACTCGGTTCTATTTCTTTTCTCTAGATCTACCATAATTCTCTATTCCCATTAACTCATTAAAACACTAATGTGGCTTGACAATATGATCTATGTTGATGGGTGAGGAATTATTTATTAGTCTTCTAGTTCTAGTCTTGTGAGGATTGAATCTCTTCAATTGAAATCAATTTTTTTGAAGGAGACATTGTTTAAACCATTACTGAGATAGGTGTCTCTATATAATGGTAATTTCTCATTGAACCAATTATAATTATTTTCGTTTTCCATTTATTTGGATTATGGAAAAGTTTGTATTGATATTAATCAGGTCTAATTTATATATTTGCATCTATAATTGCATGTAAAATGGTTTAAAAGGGGTTTTATTAAAAAAAACTTTTTACACGCATCATGTGTTTGATGAAATCCTCTAAATATGGTATTGAATCTAAAATGGTTATTCAAGAATGTGTGTGGTAATTTATTACTTTTAAAAGTTATTTATCAAATTACGGGATTGATTTACATGTAGTTCATCAAAAAACATGGGTCTTGGGGACCTCATGTGCATCAGGTTATGTACATATGAAAACTATAGTAAGTCTGTAACCATTAGGTTTTATGGTTATGGTACTGATATGTTTTGGAAGGAATTCGTATCATTAGGATTCATATTAGGTCATCTTGATATTACTTGTGTGTCCAACATATGTACTCTCATATTCTAGATCCCAATTATTCTTGGTTTTATTCATGATTTTGATGTTTTGTACTTTAAATTATTATGCCTTTATCTTTTGAGATGTGAAGGATCATGATAATCTTTCTCTATGTTATAAATCATATTTATTTACATATTCCTATGTAATTGAATATGGATTGTTTTAAAGTAAACCCAAAGGTTGTTTTATGATAAATGTCTTCAAATAAAATTCATTATAAAACCAATTTTTTATTGAATCTTGAATTAATGGTATCATTTTGATAGACTTTGTATACATTCATGGTTGTATCCTACAAGGTGATTATCTCATACCCTGAATATTCCTTTTGGTGTATACATACATAGTATTGTAGGATCCATAGAAACAGATGATTATCATGTATTCATATAATGTATCTTATGAAATTTCACATCATGTTGGTTTTAGATAGATGTGAAGGAGAATAACATAGAGACTTAGTTTTGATCATTGATTTATGTTGTTTCTGGGATTAGCCTTTTGAATTGTTATGTTATGTCTCGTGTTTTCATAATTATTCATCCATGAAACACTCTTGTTTTTTACCTATATATTGTTATATATGAGACATGTTGTGTTATTTTTTTGGTGAAATTATTCTCTTTTTTTATGTGTTGATACCCATGAGTTTTTTTATATCCAATGGTGATCATGAGCGTGATTTACGCCCTATGGAGATCCATATTGGGTGACTTATTAGATCTACATAGCATGGTTCATTACATTAATGAATTTTATGGTTGAATGTAAAAAGAATATTTGTAAATGGATGCCCTTAAAATATCTTATAATATATAACTATAGTGGTTTCTCAACAAAAAATTAACGAAATATTAAAAGAGATATAGGGATCCATCAAATGATCAAAGAGAATATTCAATCACGGAATGATTATTTGACCATGTGTCTAAAAGTTTTTAGTGGGAGAATTATTGTATTCTATGTGATTTATATTGATAAAATATGGAAAAAAGAGTAGTCTTATAGTTTGTTAAGGCTTGGTTGAATATATTTCCACCTGAATGTCTTAAAGAAACTTCCCATTTTTAGGGAATAAGATTTGTTGAGATCGACCTATGGGTTTCTTGGAATAATTCAACATTCATAAATTGAAAAGGTAGTGAAAAATATAATTTTCCAAAATTGGGGGATACATTTTGAAAATTTATCATGGCATAAATCTTTCTATGATGATGTATCTGAATAAATATGTGGACATTAAGAAAAAAATAAAAATATATATCCATTAGTGATGAAATTATCACATATCCATAGTATATATATATTTAATATTTCCCATCATTAAATATTGGTAAAAAATTATAATTTCATTGAATAGTAATTATAAATATCCAATGGTACTTAAGAAGTTCAAGGGACTTGTTTATGATACATATAGAATAATTAGGGAATGTTTTCAAGGGGGTATAATAACTACCCTCCAAATAGATCAATAAGATATAGTATTAGTGTTAAGGAATGTAAATGATAATCATAAGATCATTATAGATACCGGTCACCAATATTATAGAATATGAGTATATTACATTTTCTAATTCAGTAAACGAAGTACTATAAAAATACATCTTTATCCTAGATCATAGTATTATACCAAAGAAGTATATTTTTCATGATGTATATTATAATAATTTTATAGTAGTGATACTGGACATGAACTCCATGTTATGATAAAGGTCACAAGTAATATACTTTAGAGATATCATCTCATGAGGTATTTTACATATGAAGGTGAAGTTATAGAAAGTGAACTATAAATATGAAAACAAGGTATACTGAATGACTAATAATATATCGTAGTATAAAATATAACTTTCTTGGGAGAGTTAATGCATTGTGATTAATTAATTGGTGGCTCTAGTGAAAGTGGGTGTTTTATTAGTTTTTTTCCACTACCCAACAAAAATATGACAAAACTTATTACTATGTAATGCATGGAGTATGATAAATTTATAATTTATATATAACCTGAGAATATCAAAATAATTATATAATAGATATGGTAATGCACATATATTACATGTTGTATAAAATTTTTGTTGAAAAACATATTTATAATGATAACCCTATGAAAACATTAGAGATGTATTAAACATATGACATATTATCTAGATTCAAAAATATGATGAAACAAAGATGATGTATCACATTCACTTGTTGGGGGATAATAACAGTACATGAGAAATGGATTCTAGATATAATTTAAAATTCAAATAATTGGTTCTATTAATTTTCACAAACCACCATGTTTTAATGAGTCAAATATTAATTAAAATCAATTTTTATACTAATTTTGGTCATGGAGAACATTTATGTATCTATAATTCGTTTCTATATTGAATGTGTAAATTTAAATTATTTTATTTTTATATATTTAGTGGTAGTTATAACTATTGTGGAAATATTTCCTTGGGGTTATCTCAATTATATAGATTTTAATATACTAATTTCCCTTATAACCACTATGAATATATTTCATGACTGTTTAATAGGGAATACCATAAATTGAAGATTCATAAATAGTATGTAGTGGTGGTTAAAACCAATGTTGAATAAATTGCAACACTTTTGTATTTCACGGTGGTTTAATCCTTTTTATACACCATAAAAACATAAAAAAAATAAGGGAGGTATATATATATATGCTACTACAAAAAATTTAAAGTGTGGACATATCTCTGACATATAGATTTTTTCCCTTTAAATATTTTTAAAAAATACAAAATATTTAATAATTAAAAAATATTATATAAGAAATAAATTTAAAAACATTAATATATTTTTATCAGTGAAATAATAAAAAGGAAGCATATATATGTTTTACAAGAAAATATACAACACCTAAATATAGGGATCCAATATCAACTCTATCCCCATAAGTTAGGACACCTTCCCCCATATTCTCTACACCACTCATGTTCCTGTCGACTACTATCCTTTTACAAATCTTATTCCATTGTTAAATAGAATATAAAATATAAATTAGTTATCATTACATATTTTGTATAAAAATTAAATTTATAAACATTATAAAAATAATATAAATATATTAATAGAAATGTAACAGATTTAGTTCCACCTAGATCAAGGTTAAAATTTAAGAGGAGTTCTCTTTTTTCCAACCATAAAATAGATATGAAAAATAAAAGCACTCATATTTTAATGAAATTTGAAATAAAATAAAAAATAAATATTAATTTTGATGTACATTTACATGTTTATAAAAAGTTTAATCCATCTATGAATCTAGAATATTACTCCCGTAATGATATATAATGGAAATGGACATCATGTCAGAAGCTGATTTCTCCTATATCTACTGGTAAAATATTCTAGAATCATTTTAAAGAACCCCATATATGTCAAATAGAAAAATTTAATTTACAATAAAATTTTCATATCCATCATGTTCATTCTCTACTACCCTCATGATTGTAATTGTGACACTATATTCTCAGTCTATGACCTCTCAAAATAAACTTCAAATAATCCTTCTAACATACTTGAATCAAAATACATCAATATTGTGGAATTTGAAAAAAAATAACAAAGGATATAATTTTGTTGAGTACATATTTATAATTATAAATTAAAATTAACTAATGGTATTTATGAAACCATTTTCTTAAAAATTATAATACTAATGTCTATAGTGGCCAACTATATTGAAATTTTTGTTTTTATTTTAATTTGTTAAAAATATCTAAAATTGATTGTTTGATTAAGAATTGATATATTCTATTAGAATATTATCCTATGTTATTAATGTAAGTTGAGGTATTTTGTATTATTTTCATTGTGTAGTCTTAATAGGATTTTTAGAGTGGGAGTTAGTATTTAGAATATGATTTTAGGGATATATAATGTGGTAAGTGAAACCTTATAGTGTAGAGATCAATAACATAGAGTAAATTTAGAAAATTAGTTATTATTGTGTTATGAGTGTTATTTTTCTAAGGAGTGGTATGTTTTTATCTTATTTCTAAATTTATTGGATTAATGTAATGAAAATATAATCTCGATATAATGAAACTAAGGAGCATACCTGATGAAGGTGGGAGAATATTACATTGATTTGATGAAATAAGATTTTTTAAAGACCTCATTTTATCATCAAATTGTCTGTTTTAAATAACACAAATGAATATTTTCTTTTATTATTTAATTCATCAATGACAATCAATATTCTAGAGTATACCAACGTTGAGAAATATGTAAAAATTCCAATATTTTCTATTTTAAAACCTTCATCATGAAAAACTATAAAATAGTTGGAGCCATTAATATTCTAACAATAATATATATTACACTTCTTCAAAGGTCCTCAATAAAAATATTTCAAACCATCAATCACTATAGATTGATTACCAAAAATCATGATCCATATGAATAAATTCAAAATATGTTTAGATACATATATTAATTTTATTGATACATTATGAAAATAAAATTGATTATGATCTCTGAGAATGTGGAAACAATTAATAATTTATTTTTTAATATATTTAATTATCTCTTTATACATTAAATGTCATCTTCAAAATCATATATTTGATTCAATATTCAATTATTTTACAAAAGGATTTAAAATTTCCCTATTGAGTATCACATATATTTGTTCTTATATGGTCACTGATTGTGTTATTGAAATTAGGGATATTATCCTTACAATATGAACTAACATTGTATTTTTTGATGACATGTTATTGGACTACAATTGATTTCTGTTATAAAAAACATGAAAAACTCAACTGAATCATGTTTCAATACTATCCAAACTCATTAAACAAAAGGAAAGACTCTGTTAAACCGCATAACCTTTAGAAATGGAGCCATATGGTGGATATTTATTTCTTATAAAATACATCAAATGAAGTAAATAACTAAAAAACAAAGTAACACAGAATAATAAACCATATATGTAATGATTATGGAAATTTAAATGTTTTATTTATTAATAAGTAAAAAGAAAATACCACCCTATGGTATATATCCAATTATAAAGAATTACAAATCTAACATTAATGTCCTCAGCCAAATTCATAGGTATATGAACCGTTACCGTTAAAAATTATAGAGGGAATTTAAGATCTAATTAAAAATAAATCATTAAAAAAATTTCTTGTTGTTTTTCATTCTCAATGGGGTTTAATTTTTTCATAGAAATATATTTCGAGAATCTGAAAAACTAAATTACAGATGCTATTATTTTACCAGGTATCAATTTATACAATACCAAAGGTATAAATATCTCTATAAAATTATCTCAGTATTCAATTATAATACTAGGTAATATTTAATGTTTTCTTGTAAATTCATATTGATATGTTACTTTAACATCAATGAGGTACTTTCCAATTTTTCATTATTCAATGGAAAACATTATTTTATAAAAATTTCAATGAAAAACTACATCAATAGACATTAAATAATCGTTTTGACATAGATCATTCTTTATATTCATTTCTTCTTAGTCCATATGATAATTATGATTATATTTTTATTTTTCATAATAATTCAATATTAGAAAAAACAAATTTTCAAATATATTATTTTCAATGTGCATTAAATAAATATTATGGTGTAAAAATTGAAATTCAAAGTAAGGTGGTTTTAAAAAAACTACTTTTTTCAACCATTTTTTAACAACCACATCTTATGAGAAGTGAATACTTTCTTGAAATGTTCAAATTATAACCATTATCAAACTATTCATCAAAAATTAATAATTGTGACGAGGAATAGGAACTTTATAAAACGATTCTTGGAGGCCTCATATAATTTATGAATGTATTCATGACTTATTAAACTGATATCTATGAGATAAATATACAAATTTATGAGGACACATGAAACACCAATTTTTTATATATGTTAGTATTTTAGGGTTGAATTGAAATTTACATACTGGAGATGCCTAGAAAATGTGAGGGTTCAATGTAGAAATTTATTAATCCTAGGAAATCCTTAATCTTCCACATTAATGCAACAAATAATTTTAACATTTTGGTTGTCGATGTATCATATGTATCTACAACATTTTCCTATAACTGTTGAAATTATTTTATAAGAGGTTGAAGATATATATGTATGTTATTTCAAGGAATTTGTTTCTTGGAATGGTCATACAAAAATGAAATAATTATTTTTCAAACACATCCTCCTAATAATATTGTACGAGATTAAAATAACTAACCATATATTATATGTTTTACATAGTCTCAGGAATATATTAATTCCATTAGTATAAAATAGAAAACACACATTACAATGACATAATGATAAATTTGAGTATGAATAAAAAAATGATTCCATGATTTAAAATCTCATGTATGACATGTAATCATATCATTATTTATTTACATGGAATGTTACTTAGTTTTCATTAATGTATTAAATGAAATAAACAATTCCTTAAATCATGGATCTAATGGAATGCAATGTAATACCTTTATAGTAGTTTTATTTATATTATTATTTTAATTATATTCATTCAATATTTTATCATTATTCATCAACTTCAAACAATAAGTATGACATCTTTTACACACTTCCCTATTAGAATCATCCCCATTATAAAACAACCATTCATTAAGACATGCATGTATCCTTGTGTAATTGAGAATGATATTGTTAATAACATTCTATATCTTATAAAATAAATCATGAATTATATCTTCAATCAATGAATCATGTAACAACACCAATATCATTAACATTTCTTTATTTATAATTCCATATAAAAACTTGATATGGTAAAACATCAGTTGAAGGGCCAATTTTTTATATTTTATAAGTCTTTCATACAAATCCCCACTTCGATCATCCAAAAATTCATAAAATTTATTTGATTATTCAATCCAATTATCTATTGTATTAATCTCTAAAAAAATACACATATACACCATTAATGTGATACAATATTTATCTTGGTATTCTTACTGTCTCAACATCATTATTCATGTTTTTAATTTCATTCACTACTATTAGGCCAATATTTTATTTATTCTTTTGATGTAATAAAGTCAAAATTTATATAATCCTCATTTTCCCATGATAAATATATCTAATATTTAAAATAAAGAATTGATATAATATCATGTTCTAAAAAACATAATGTATTTCTAACTTTTTTATGAAAATGCAATAAGAATGTAGAGATCTTATTCATCCATATAAAAATCAATTTACAATTCCAAAATCACAAATCACATCAAATCCTTTCATATAAAAAGTTGTATTCTGGGTTATGTAATCATGATTTAATCTTTTTGTAACCAACTAATAAATATCTCTATAAAAAATATTACACACCTCTATTAAATAAACTCATGTTAAAAATAAAACATATTAAGGAATAATATATAATAATTTAAAAAAATTAATTAAGAAAAATTCATCAAATACTATATAATTACATCACTTGATTTTATACGTTTATATTCTATGATATAAATATCTCGAATAAAATGTACAAAAATATGTGTGAAATAATAAAATAATGAAAAATCTATAACGTATTAACAAATAAACTACAAAAAATAAATGATAATATATAAATGCATAAAAATAATTTAAAAAAGAAACTAAAACAACATAATTAACCTAACAGTCACCTAAAAATTAACTATATTTTTTAAAATAAATAAAATAAATAATAAATTCAAAAGGAATATATATTCCAACATAATAAATCATGAAATCCATAATTCATTATAAATCCATACTTTTATATCCAAACAATATAAATCCTCAATTTTAAATATCTCAGTAAATCCCAGGGAGTTTGTTGAAATCAAATAATAATAAAGAAAAGGTAATATTTTTTCTTCCTGAAACATACCTTTTACCAACAATAAATTCATATTGAAGGGTAATAGGTTCATGTGACATTTTATATAGAAGGATAACCAACTTTTAATGAAGAGTTGTTATGGAAAATAATGGTAGTAGGAGATTGGGAAATATTAAAGGGGTTTATAAGAAGAAGGAAAAGGGGATGGGAGGTTCATGGGATGGAAGACATATGATAGAGGATGACGTGGTAGGGATATGTTTCCAAGGGATGGAAGACCATTGGGATTCATGTGATAAAACAAAGATAAAGAGAGGTGGTGTGACTTCGATAAATGGGTTTCACAAACAACAATGTATAAATAAATATTTGTATAAAAATATTATTTTTGGTGTTTAAAATAATCTACACTAATATTTTATTACATATTGATTGTATTTATCTACCACTAATAAAGTTGGATGAATTGGTAAGAGCATCGGGTGTTAAATAAGTTGTGGTTTTTTGAATCTTCTACTAATAAGCCATCGCAAAGGATGTTCTTTCGTGTAGTGTCATAATTGAGTATTTTACTCATGATATTCACACTTTTTGATCATGAGTGGTATAGATCATGAAGAAAATCCCGTCAATTGGAACACCACATATTTTGGGTGTTGCTGGATATTCCTATATATGATCATGTTGATTTATCTCATAGTGTGAGATAATTTTATATATATATCATTGAGTATAAACATTGACACATCATGAAAACCAAAACATTTTATATCATTGGGTAGGAATGCATCATCTAATGTGTTATTAATATTGTGAAATTTATTGACTGACTAGGATGAGATTTATCACATCTTTATAGAGTAATATGATATCTCTAGAACTTCGGCAAGGAAGGTAGTGCCTGGAGTAAATTCATGCCATCGTAGATGAAGGAATGTGAATCATGGATGGTCAAATAATGATAAATAAAAAAATTTAGGTTTGTGAAAATAACTATCCATCCATATTTATGATATATTATAAGATGATGACATTATAATAGAAATTAAGAGTTAATAGGATGTATATATAGATATGAAAAAATATCTATCTCTTTAGGGGCCATGGTATTTTTAGAAACACCTCATTGTCTTTGAGAAACACAAAACACTATATATATATGGTAACTGAGTTTTATAGAAAAATTGCATCAATATGTTTTAGCAACCCTACTAAATATTAATTTAGGATTAAGTGGGTCACGTGTCTATCAGTATATTAATATTTAAGTATGAAAGATGATAATTAAATGAATAAAATTAAATCAATTATAATTTATTCAAGTTTAGAATAATTATAATTGAATATATTTACCAATTTAGTCATAATTTGTTCCCCATTGAATAAGTGGATCATGGAATATAGTTTATTTAATTAATATTAATTATTCATGTATTATTATGTATATTTTAGAGTATCAAGCTTTGTTAGTGGTACTTATTTCTTCACATTATATGTTATATTATTACATCTGACAAGTGAAATAAATTTTACATTTACAATAAGTTAATAAGGTCATAAATGAATTTTTGGTCTATGATTAAAGATTATTCTTATTAAAATATCTTAAGACACTAAAAAACATAATCCCCTTTATATATGTTTATTTAAGACCAGTGAATTTATATTTAGTTAATTTCCATGAATCTGAGACCTCCCATAACTTCTATCAATCTATATACAGGGAAACAAGAGAGAAAAATGGAATCATGATACTTCCTCCTCATGGATATTATGTGTATTTTAATGAGTATGGTACACATATCACTGAAAAAATATTATTTAACGTGAAAAAACTAGTTGAAGGATAATAAAATTGAATTTTATGGTTCTTGTGTGGATGATTTATAGGGTTCTCCATTTGGTTCCTTAAATATAAAATTACCTGAAATCGAATAGAGTATGTTGGTATTACATGAATTTGTGCAGTTTTATTCAGTTTATGTTTATCATACTTAAATTATTCATTATTTATCCATAGATTGATTTTATAATTATTATTCTAGATCTTATTTTGAAAATATATCTAGTTCAAAAATATTAAAACATTGACACAAAACCCTTCCCCTTTTTCACAAATTTATTTTTATTACTATATTTTTACATACATGTTGAGAGATGTCATTTTTTCATTAAGTCTCACTCATCTTCTTATTAAGAATTTGATAATATTTTAGAAATTAGGCTTATATGTTATTCCAAACATCAAGGAATTCTACATGTATTTTTTTGTTTATATCACTAAATTTGAATCAATTAAAATTTTATATGTGGTTGATTTTGATATGATGAATATTTTGGGTCCATAGGTTGAGTAACCTCACCGAAAAATATTCTATAATTATATTAATTTATATGACTAGGACATGTTGTGATGATAAGACATCAAAAACATTTATTTTTGAGATATGTATTGGAATTCACCCACATAAGATTTAGGTTGTTGATTTTCTCATAACAAGATGTTTTTTTTATAAAAAATCCATTTTTGACGAGATTTCGAAGTGGTTAACAGAGAGGTGAAACTATATAATGGTTATGTATATAGTATAATTATTCTTAATATTCCAATTATAGGGATATTACCTGAGTTGTGTAGTGATACTTCTTTTTTAGGAATGATGTATTTTTTGATAAGGGATTATTTTTTTTAATTGTACATTGAAGACTTGTGACGGTCAAAACATTATAGAGTTTATAGATGATAAATTGAATAATTATTATTATTTTTATTATGTATAATTTTTAATATCTTTAGGATGTAATGATTAAATTTTTAATGTGATTATGATATATGATATTTTTTTCTGTCTAGTTTTATGGTTTAATTCATGGGACTAGACTAATCTGATAATGTTTAGTTACATGTATTTAAGACCATCTATTTTTATATGATGGTATGGGTTCCTAATATACATTCAACCACTATGAATGATAGTAGTTCGTGGTAAAATTAATCCAATAATGTAAATACATAATTTACTATGGATTATGAAGTCATGCGATGGTGCCTTTTTTGATACTTTTTTTAGGTGTGATATAATATTGGAAAACTAGAGACAATAATTTTTAATTTCATAGATATTTATGTTGGTTGACATTTAATTGGAATTATAATTCCTAAATTAATATATAATGGGTGGTATGAAATGATATGGGTGGTAATTATCATTAGTGAATTTTATATTATTTTGATAATAACATCTTTATTAGTATATAAATTCCTCTTATATTATTGGAATAGTAAATTTAAAATATAATTACAATATACATATGGTCTCAGATTATTATCAGATAACGATGATGAAAATTATCTGATATATAAAAACCTAGGTTTTATTGAGTTATACATTCATTTTTATGATGTATTAACATAAATAATAGGGTTAAATATATTTCAACTATTATATGGAGAGATAATTCATAAAATGTGTATTTCATTTCAATTATGAAAAGTAAAAGTGATAAAATATTTGAAATGACAAGATAATTGTTTAATTAATAATCTCCATATGCAATTGAGATATTTAAAAAAATTAATTAAAGTTTATAATCAGAATAGAATTATTTATTTATATATTAATCTTTGGACGATGGTTTTACAGTTATGGAATATAGAGATTCATTTTCCTTCAATAAAAATTCCTTTCAAATGGGTACTACAAGTGATATTTTGGTTTTCATGTGATTAATTAATGAAATAAATTTTATATTGATATATTGGGTGATTTTAATAAATTTAAATTAGTTTTTAATTTATTCATAGATAATATTGATTTGTTATATTATTTTTTAGGGATTCACATGGAGATATGTTCTTGTGTTCAAGATGGCTAGGTTATGAAAAGTAAGACAACACCAAGTTTTTTTATTGTAATTTTTTTCTTTGATCTATTATATTGCCTCAAATTACTAGACATGAATAGATTAAATGTTATAGGTTAAATTCCTTGAATAAATTCTTTAATTTGGGGATCTTGATTCTCTATTATACAGATAAATAGACACAAAATGTGCATAAATTATCTTACTTTCAGACAATATAATTATGAAAATTATGAAAATGTAATTTGGATTGAATTCTTAAGTAGTTTGAGAATAGAATTTATTGGTGTATTAATAACATATTTCATTATCTTTGAGATAAAAAGTATGGTGTGAATTTTTTTTTGATCGGTGATAGATCATTTACATTTCTATAGCTGAAATAGAACTATTTTTTAATACATTTTTGTCAAAATACAACCATAGTTTTCCACGATTATTTTGTTTGAATTTTTTATTAAGGAGTCTCTATTGTTTCTCTCTGCATCCAGGACAAATTCTATTTATTTTTTATATTTATGGATGTCTAGTTCATATTTCATTATTACACGTAAAATTATTACTAATATTGTACCAACCATGTAACATGACTACATATTTGTGAAGATCCAATTAAATGGTTGGAACATAATTAATTTGACCATACACCATGCTCTAGGTATTATAGTGTGGCATGCATGGTTTTGTCAATCGTGAATCCACAACATGTGATATCCCCATATTTTAATTTTTTGGAATCTCTATTATACCCTCAATTATATAAAATTCTCCCCCTCACACCTCATTCACTTATTCTCATGATAAACCACCCAGCGATCCTCAGTCATTCCTATTTCCCTACATTCCCCCCCTTTATAATAGAAATTCCATGGTGTTTATTCAGGATATGAGTCTATATTTTGAAATATTTAATCCTTTCCATTTAATTACTTTCTCATTCCATATTTGATCCTGTTTCATCTTCTCCCTTTTTGTGTCCTCTTTATATCAGCCTTAATTAGATGGGTATGTTTCTAATTGGTTAGCTTTAGTACCTAGGGCTTATGACAATCTCTATGAAACATTTTCTATCAAAATTCTTCAATGAAGAAGAGTTTATCTTGATTAAGGTAGATTTTCTATGATACATAACTATTTAAAAATGTTGAACTATGATTTCTTGGTTTTAAACCATATTTAAAGTGCCTAATGATAAGTAGAATATATGTCAATGAATGTTTTGAGAAGGGAAATACCATTTTACTTGATTTCAATTGAATGTAAAGGGCCATTAATTTAATATCTGTGATTTAAATCTCTTTATAAACAAACACTCAAAATATTTTTTAAAAAATTACACTATGGATTTTATTAATGTATTTCATATTATAAAAGGATTTATAGTCATTTAAATAATTTAAAAAAACAATTGGGTTTTAAGAGTTTTATTAGCCATTAATGAATGTGGGATGAGATTTTTTATATTGATATTATATGTTATTTGTGGGTTTTTTTTAAAATATTTTTTATAACCTTGTTTCCCAAATTATTTTAGAAATCCAATTCAAAAAATTCTTAAATAATATTAATGGTCACCATAATGTGTTCCCCTTTTATGTTTTGAAATCTGTTATGTATTATAATTTTCATTACATAAAGATGATATTTTATTATTGGTTTTTATTATAAATTATAGATTATTGTTTTTTTTGTGAATGGTGTTCTAAGGTGAGGGTGAGTTTTTTATTCTTGTTTGTGTCATTTTGTATGGAATGACATTCTCACTACTTTTTTTATGTCAAAATAAATAATGGGTTGTCAGGTGACACCTCCTTGTAAGAATTCTACACTAGTTCAAGATCATGATCTAGGAAATAACCTCGAGATAGACTATTATCTACATTTTTTATTTTATCACTTAATTAGGATGTGTAGTGAAATGTTAGGATTTATAGAAGTTTGTTGTTATCCGGAATGATTAATATTTGTTTATTTTCACGTCATATTACATACCCTAACATCCTAGGTTATCATGATAATTTTTATTATCCTTTTGATGCTGGTGTGTATCTTTTTCTTATTCCCAAAATATTACTTTTTTTTAAAATTCGATGAGGATTTCTTAATCAATATTTTAATCTATTTTGATTACATTAAAACATGCTATTTTATAGTTTATTTAATATAAATGATTATATTTAAATATTAATAGGTATGGTAGAAAATTTCTAATAAATTGTTTCATTTAATAAAATTTATGTGTATGTTTTATAAAATGGCTTATACTTTCTATATATTTTTCTTATGCTTGATTTCCAAAAACTGCTTTTATAAATGAATTTTCAAACTGCATTGAAATTTTTTTTCCATATAAATGATTATGTATAGTGTGTGGTGAGGATACATACTGGGCCTCCATGATAACACATATTGACATTTTATGATCTATTTTATTCCTAGATATTTTAAGTAGTAGCATGGGTTTTGTTTGGATAGTTACTCATGGAGTCACTTAGTGGTATGTCAGTTGTTTTTTTATTTAGTTTTAATTGTTTCATGCATGAAATAATTCAATATAATTTTCCTTTTGCTCTCTTATAGGTGGTCTTTATGCATGTGGTGTTATTTATTTTCAATAAATGGGGTTGTTTCTTTCAATATAGTTAGAGGAGATTATATGTTTTTGTTTGGTATTTATTTTCTCTTTATTCATGTTTATTTTATTATGTGTGAGAATCCAATGTATATAACAATCATTAAATATTTTTGTGTAAATTTTACTCTATTAATTTAATTAATATTTTGGATTAATTCATCACCAATGATTTTATTCAGAGTCCATTGTGCTTATTTTTCACCTACGTGGATCTTGAACAGCACTTTGGACCTTCCATGGGCATGTTTGGGAGTCTGAAAATTGAGAAATTCGGGTTAGCTGATTTTTTATTAAAGCATACATTCTTAGATGGGACTAGGTTTATGGAGAACCCTTTTTTGTTTGGGTGTATTTAATAGATTAGTTATTGGACTGTTGGAACCCCATATGTAATTAAATACTTAGTCTATCCATCTCTTTTACATTTTCTTCCTTGATTTGTGAAGAAAATTCATGTTTTTTCCTGGATTTTTATTTTCCTATAATTTACTTCTGATATGTGATTTGTTTGGTTATATATTGTTTTGGGGGATGATATTGGGATTGAACTGGTGGTACATGGTGAGATCTCATGGATTGTAAAGGAATATGAATTCTAAGTACACGATTCATTATGAATCCTAATACCCATTGTGTAGTAGGAACATGGTCCCCCATTCCTTGTTTCCATGTAGCACATAAACACTAGTCCACCTTCAAATTATGCATTGGACTTATTTTTTTTAATAGATTTTTATCAAGTCATTCTCATTTTTTTTATATATAAAATCATTTTTAATTTCCAAATCATGGTTCTAAATGTTCAGGTTATTATTTTTCAACATAATAAATGAGTTTACCTAAATTGATTAGATGAAAAACCAGGTGTTTGGACTTCCTAAAAAATGGATTTGATAATAAGGTAGTTCCTTCAAAAATAATTTTATTGGGAGACCACTATTTTATTAATTTTTGTGTGTATGTTTATAAGTTGTTAAAGGTTTTATAGTGGAAATTTGGGTTGAATTATGAAATAATGGTTTTGGATATAAAAATTTTGGGTTTTTTAGGTGATATTAAATGATATTCATATTTTAAATATTGTCATACGTTGTAGGTAATTATTGATGTTTACCGGGAGTGAATGGATGGTTTTTCATAATAATTGATATTCATTTTGATAACTATAGTTTTTAAATACAGGGGGATTGAATTTTATGTGATTGAAGGTGGTTTTAAAATTAGTTATGTGAAAACATAAAAAAATTCATTGTTTCTCAGTGAATTTGTTATTGAATTTGTCACTATAAATGTATATTAAAAGAAAAAAATTATAATTTAAATTTGGTAATCATTACAATTAAAATGTTATAGAATAAAAATTTTGATTATAAATTCAAATAAATATTTTATTAAAGAGTTTTGAAAAATAATATGTTAGTTTATATGTGGGAATGTGTGAGATTAATTCATATAGGTTATATGAAATTAATTTTTTAGTATTTATAATTGAAAATGTAACATGGGTTCTGTTTTTTATTTTAAAAGGGGGGAATTTCTTTTATGGTGTGCATTTTTTTGGGTAACATGTTTCCAAAATTTGACATTAAATTTATGGTTTTTAAAATGGAAAGAATAAATTTTTGAAATAGGCGTTTTGAAATTTGGTATTTGTATTTCTAGAAATATATAATAATTTTATTTTACTTTTTTTATTTTATTTAATAAATATAGTTTATATGGGCGAATTCCATATTCTACATTTCATTTCCCTCCCATAATGTTTTGGATTAATAGCATGATTGTCATTCCAGCAGAATGCCTTCTTTACATATTCAAGGTGCATAGTTGTTTTAGAGTGGTGATAGTTATCTATTTTTTTTATTTTTTCATCTCAAACCATTGAATTTTAGGAGTTTCTAATGTGGTACTTGATTCATTCTTCTCCTTGTATTTTTACATGCATTCTATTTGTAGAATGTTGATAATTTTAGAGATAATTTTTATTCTGTTATCCAAGATGGATTTTTTCTTATAAGGATATTATAATTTTTATCTTTCTCATTTATTATGGGTTTTGAATTAGAATCCTTAGGTTTGTTATATGGTAGTAGGGATGATTGTTACCCCTAGTGTAGGTTCCATCCTAACTGTATCCATGGTTATTCAGATAGTTTCACTAGGTTTTGGAGTTTTGGGAAAGATTCACCCTGATATTTCAACATCATCGACTAATATAAGGCTATAATTGTTTATTCTCATTTGGGAATATTTTTTTTGAGGTAATTATAGTAATTTATTTTTTTCTCCAAAATGGAATGGCATGGTTTTCTATGGTTATGGTGATATCTATCATGTGATCTTCTTCATAATGTAATATTTCAGATATCTTATATATAGACTTCCATTATGGTACTTCTAAATTTCAATGGTGTCCTTGATAATTTATTCCTATTTTTGGGAATATTTTATCACTTGTAGTGATTTTAATCTTTCCTTTTTTGGGAATGAATTATTGTTTTGTAGAGTAGGAGAAATATTGGAATTCAAATATAGTGGGGACATTTCAATTGATGATAATTTTGTGGGGTTTTAACTATATATTACCAAGAATGTCACATTAATATTGTGATGAAACTATGGTATTGGGTGCAGGACAATGTTTTGATTCACTCCCAACAACTCCCACAAAATGATGGTTTTTTATTATTTGTCTCTGTTTGTGTATTCGGTTGTTTCATCTTTATTTTTTAGAGTTTTTTTGTGGGTCCATTTTAACACCCTGAGATTTTATGACAAATATTATTTTAATTTCATTAATGTCTTGTGTTTTATTCTACACCAAGATTACCTTGTGCTATACGCAACACCGTATTAGCTTGCAGTATACACAACACTATTCTTGGATCGTGTTACACAGAATTTTGATAATAGTTATTCTACGCAACATTGAGTATATATATATATATATTCAATGAATAAATGAAATATTGTTGGATTCTGTTATACGAAACAACGAAGGATTCTTTCACAACACGCAACCCTGAATTGGCTTGCATTACACGCAATCGCGACCTTCCTCGATAGCGTGTGTTGTACGCAATACCGGGTTTTAATAAACAATGATATATTATTATAATATTCTCATTAACTAGATGTTATGAATAGTAGTAACTAAATTTTGAATTTTATAACATTATTATTTATCTTACACATTTTCTAGAACATGGTATAAGAACAAAATAAATTTTTCGGGTAAAATAAGTATTCTTCAAAAAATGCAGTTTTGCCGCCTTTTGATGGCTCACCCACTTTCAATCTAGTTTTTGACATGATTATATGTTCAATTTGACAAAATAAATTTATTCTTTTGAATCAGGATATAAAAATTTACATTAGATAATGTTTTGATATTTTTCCGATAACTTTCATATTTTAATGAATAGTAAAAACACGCTATATTTTAATTAAAAACAACTTTTTTCATCGTAATATCTTATGTGGTTAAATTATAATATTGAATGGTTTTAAAGTATAAATAGAATATATTTTTACCATTTAATATAATGTATGTCATTAGCATTGATTTTACCATGAATTCGTAGGTTAAAACAATTCAATATTTTGCAATGTTTTAAAGAAAAACCCATTTTCTTTCGACAACGGGATTAATTTTAATTTAATTTATGCATCTTTTGTGTATTGAATTTGGAAAAATGGATTCCATATTTGGAATCAGTGGGTCCAAATTATGTTAATAAGCTACTTTTTATTTTTGGGCATTGTGAATAGTAACTACGGTAAATTTTATTTACTATAGTTAAAAGTAAATCGGGTAATTAAAGGTAAATATAAGATTATAAAATTACCCTAACACTTGGAAAAATCCTATAGGATGGCTAAAATTATACCCATATAACTTAAGGGTCGAATTAGATTTATTTTATGGACTTTTGTCCATGAAAATAATTTAATTATTATTAAAACCAAAGAATGTGACAACATGTCACTTTCTTAAATCTTATAAGTATAATAATTTTAATTTAGTGATAAACGTCATGAAACTTCGAACATGAATAGTATCCAGAATTATAATACAATTATCTACATCATAGGAATTTATTTAGAATTTTAAGGGATTAAATAATTATCATTTATTATGACACAAAGATGATGCAGTAATTGTCTTATTAATGAAATATTGACATAATTGATGTTATAAATTCCCAAATAAATGTAATTTGAGACTTTTTATGACTGAAATTAATTTTCTAGGATAATATGACATGTTATTGTTGATATAAGTAACCTTGTTCGAACTTATCATTCTATTTATGAATTTCATAAAAATCATGTACCAAATAGTGTCAAAATTGACATAAATTAGTTTTTAAAACAACTATTATATTATTAATTTTTATTTAATTCTTAAAAATCAATGTTTCGGCCAAATGACTTAGATAATGATATATATATTAATAATAAACAACTTTGGGTTCTTTTGGCTTGATATAGTAAGTTTATTAACCTTATAGTGTAAGAAAACAAGAAGACACGGTAAAAGTTAAATTATCTAACTTAAAGTTAAATCTAAATGATAAGGTTAAAATTGATACCTAAACTAGTCTAAATTCTATTTTATGAGAGGATTGAGTCCCATCCCCACCTTAGCTTCTAAATATATCAATTTGGAGCTATATAAAACCGAACATGACTTTATAATAAAATAATATTTTTAGTTTTCCCAAAGGTGCCTCTCTCCTCCCTTATAAAAGGGAACCTCCTCCCTCTCCTCCTCACACCAATTTGAGCATTCAAGCTCGGACAACCCCTGCCAAAATCTCTTCTACACTTCCCTAGTATCATCCTAGAGGTCCTGGTCTTCTTCAAAGACCATCCATAGTTCTTTAAGTGGAGGTTATGAAAAGGCGCGTCAAAAAGAGGTAATATCCATTACCGATCTTTTTCAATTTCATTCTTCTTCAACTTATTCTTCTTTAGTTGTTTCATGATAAAGTAATAAAATAATTATTTCGTATATACTTATATGTTATTATAAATATGAAACAACTCTAATTAACCTTCTATCCATCCTACGGAAAAAGGAAATCACCCCATGTGTGTACTTATGGAATACCGTCTCCACGCCGTGGTGTAATATATTTTCCACCACCACCTTAATTGGATTAGTATAATGGTGTAATGAGTTACTATATATGATTATTATAAAGTGATATTGATACTGAAATAGTATACATACACTTCAACACAATTTCACGATCATGAGAACGATATCATCGCTCTTGCTTATGTACGGACTACCGTCTCCACGACGCGATGAGATTCATTCTCCATGTTAACCATTTAAGAATGAATATAAAGTATATATAAGCAATAATAATGATATATATGACATTATAAGGCTACTGGATTTATGTATATATGTATTTCATCTACTTACTTCCATTCAAGACAATAAGGAAAGGAAAACAACGTTCATGCGTACGTACGGACTACCGTCTCCATGAACGGTGTGTTTCATTTCATTTATCAATCTTTTATATATATATATATACTTAATATATATGATATATAAATCATGTTTTATATTCTGTAAGTATGTAAATCATGCTATAAGTAATAATAATGTCAAGAATAACAAGTCCAAACACCTACGATAAATGAAACGATTTTACCCAAAACGCTTCTTTAACATGGAATTTACAAAAGAACGGGTAATATAAAGTAATAAGTGAACCATATATGATATAATAACAATTAATATGATTATTTAATAAGTTAATGACAGTATTTAAATCATTATACATGAGGTTCAAACACTTACGAAGCAAATCGGACTTAAGGTAAGGGAAATATCACAATCTCATTTTTATCCGAGATTGATTATACTTTGAAATTTACTGGGGTGTATTTTATCATCCACATCCTTGTTTCCTCAATATGTAATATTATTTCCATTCACCTACAATTTTTTAAATCCTATTTTACCCTTCGGTGAGTTTTAGTAAAAGATATGAAAGGAATCTTTTGTCGTTTTTCGTACGAGGTACTTTTTTGACTTTTCTGACAAAAGTACTATAAGAATGTTTTTTAAACTTATACGGCATGAATGGATTTTTAAAACATTTTTCAAGAAGATTCCTTTACAAATTTTCATGTTTATTTTTAATCAACTTCTTTTAGTTTCGAATTGTATGAAATATTAAGAAAGGAAAAGTGTTTTTGAAGTAGAAAGGATATTTTCCTCACGAATGGAGTTCAAGTGTTTTATCAAAATTATTTTCCATCTAAGATAATATAGGGTTCTGTTTCTATCCCTATTATTACATGGATTTGATTATGTTGTGATGGAAATATTTTTATGAATTATTTTATCTTATATGAATTGTTTTATGATGTCATGATGTTTAAGATTCGCATTTTTATTACATGGGTTATGCAACGATGTATGATTTATGATTTTGTGGAACACATAAGAATGGTATAATTATGAGATGGGTGGGACCTATATCTCCCTCCAATGCAGCGGGTGAAGATTTTATATCTCATGATATAGACATGGCTAAAAAGGTAGGTTATACCGGTTCAGTGAAACAAGACTGAAACGAGCAATGAACTCGGTTCAGAAAGGGACTTTGTCCACTTAGATAGTCTTGGAAATGAGTCTTGACTAGCAAGAAATGATTCTCTATAATTATGTGTGTATGCCACAAAGTTTCATGTTTTATGTTATGATTATTGGGATTACATTTCACTACTATGATTTATCCCATGTTATGAAATTATGATCTCTTTTGCAGGTTATGATTTCCAAAAGATATGTTCTTATGAATATTACGTGATTGATATTTCTTTTGTTTACCCTTACTGAGCATTTGAGCTCACCCTTTTATGTTTGCTTTTCCCCAGGACATAAATAAAGGAATTAGGTTTAGAAAAAAAAAGAAGATCTTTATGGGAGATGTTGAAGATCTTTCACCACGATTAAAAGATTATAATCCAAGTTTCCAAAGACACTAAACTATTACGGTCCTTGTGTGTGTGTTTTTGTTATGTACTAAGTATTCCGCAAAAGTAATGTAATGTCCATGAACGTCAAGCTTCGGGTCTCTACATCCATCATGCCTTTTGAGTTCGGTTGTTCCTTGGTTTTTGAGGTTGTGGTTTATAAAGTCAACAGTTATCCCACTTTGGGGTGCCTTCCATTTATTTTGAGTCTTTTTTGTATACCATTAAAGTCAATTATGGTTACCTATGATGGGGTAATTAAATAATTTTGGTGTTTACCATTTCAACATTAAGGATCTTGTCATCAATCATTGGTGCTAATTTTAGTTAATATTCATGTTTCTCAAATTGTGACCATAGTAGGGGGTTTTACTCCATCGGATTTGGAATCCACCATTTTATTTGAGTCTCTCTAAAGAAAAAATCCTAATTGTGAGGAGAATTGTCACACTATATCCTTAGGTTTCCTTTATAATTGTATTTGTTTTAATTAATTTATTTGTTTTATTTACTTTTGATTCTCTATTATTTCCCATTATCAATAGGATAAATTACATTGAATATTGATCTTTTTGGTGTATATCGATTGTTTCATGGATTGGAACATAGTTAGTATTAAAAATGTAGAAATTAGGTGATAGTTCTACAATTTTTAAATGGTCAAATTGCATAGTTATAAAGTGGTATGTTTAACTGTACGACTTGCCTGTAAGAGATGATAATGGTCCTCCAGTGAAGCATTCATATTTGGAAGATAGTTTTTATAACAGTTTGATATATCGGGGATTAAATTTTTGTGAATTCCCATTTTCCCCTCTTAAATTAAATCCTCACCCTCCCCACTATTCAGGTGATGTACCACCTAGGGTAAACCCTCACTCACCTCTTCTCGTTCATTCATTTCCCTCTCATGGTGACTCCATGTAATTTATTTATGATTTTATTTTGGATCATTAAGGTACAACATCATTTCTCATCAATTTCATTCATCTTCCTCATCTCTACTAGTTTCCTCTTCATCCAATTATTTTGTTACAGATTAGAATAACCCCTAATAGTAAGGGGTTATTCTTAAAAGAGATTTTTTGTACCTAGAACTTGAGACTCCTTCCTTGAAAAAATAGTGAATTTTTAATGGGATGCTATTATATCTTGATTAAGGTTGGTTTTCCCCTTTGTATAACTATTTTATAATTATTTACTGATGATTTATTCTCTTTAACACATGTTTTAAATCCCTACAGACTTATACTATATATGTGTATGAATATTTTATAAATGGAATCATATTTTTCATGGTTTCCAAACAATACCATGTAATTTTCTTTTAAAAGACAAGTTATAAATATCTTTTTACATTTTCGGGCATATCAAATGTTAGATATAATTCTCCAATATATTTTCTAAATGATTTCTATTTATAAAAGTTATTTCATATCTATAAAATAATTTTAAATGAAACTCTTAGTTTCTATGGGTGTTAATAGACTATAAATAATGGTTTTTAGTGGTTTTTGGATATTGATATTTCGTTTTTGTTATGTGTATGATTTTTAAATTATGTACTAATAATTTTGTTTCTCATGCTATATTACAATTCCTAGATGGAACTTTTTTAAATGGTTTTAATGGTCACACTTGAAGCATTCATTTTTTTAAAAAAATTGCAAGGGTTATGAATTGATTTACCCTATGAGTAGAAGTTTATTTTTTATTGTTATTCCCAATGAAAGAGAACATGTTTTTTCGGTGTAGGGTGTTCAGAGGATCCAATGATTTTTTTTCTTATTTATATTATTTTTTATGATTAACATGTGCACCTCCACTTTTATTTTTGGGAATCCATTGGTTTTTAGGAAAAAACTCTAGGAAAATAGGTTGTACTGGGTCCCATTCATTATCTAACTAGCGGACATTTGATAATCAATACTCTTCTTGTGAGATGTTTCCACTTAATTTGTCCTTTTACGGCAATATCGGGTGTTAAGATAAGTCGTTTTATTTTATTTTTTTCATATTTTTTGGTTTTATAATCATTCCCTAGTTTTTACCCTATGATCTTATATTGCCATGATAATTGTTTCACACACAAAATTTTTGGAAAATAAATTTAAAATTGAATGCATGAAACACTAAGTCCTTAAAAAACATCACATTGTTATTAGCTATCTAGAAATCATAAAATTTCCACCTTTCTTATTTAATTTTTGAATAAAATTTCATGCATGGTTGTTTTTAGTAAGATATTTATAGTTTAATAAGATTAACATTATTTTTGGTGAATAGTAACATTCCCTTATGAATAGAAATATGACCCTTAAGAATACTAAATCTTATTTTTATTTTACTTTCTTAAGGATATAAGATAACGAGATCTTGATTAATTTTTCAAGTTGTTATAAAACGAAATATCGTTTTAAAATTATTTTTTTCAAATAAATTTTGATTTTATTTAAAAATTAAATTAATAATATTTAGAAAATAATTTTCATAAAATCGAGTTGATTTTGGAATTCTAATTTTAGAAAAATGTTTAGGGTGAATTTTTGGGAATTCTAAAATACTCATATATTTTATTAAAATAAAAATATAGTAATTTACCATATATATATATATTCATTATCTATTAAATTCATTATTACTAGCATCATGGATGATGTAAGCACACTTAGTTTTAACTCACAAGAACATTTTACTATTCATGGTCACATGAATCAATACTATTGGTTGTGTTTGCAGAAATAATAAAATAATGGGTATAATAAGTGTGAAACAATCCTCTCCTCCACTATAAAACCCCCCTCACTCCCTCTTCATATTGACACCTCTATGAATTTAAGCTTCTCAATGTACATCCCATATACCATTCCCTTGTCACTCCCCATGTCTAGGAGATCCTAGACTTTCAAAAAGAAAAAACACCTTCCCTTAAAGAGATTCTCAAGTAGGTGGATTGAAGAGGTAAATTCACATTCAATTGCTTTCAATTTCATTTGAAGTTCCATCATATTGTAATCCTCTCCTCAACTACTATTTCTAAATGCTCATTATTACTCAATTATAATCTATATACTTGAATTATATCATCTTAATTGAATTACCAACATAAATATATTCAATCTCTCTCTTTTATTTTATAAATGAAATCATATTCTCTAAGGTGCCAATTTAGATCTTTTGTTGATGGATAAGTTTAATTCTTAGATTTTCCCTTTAATAATGTTAATGAAAACATTTTTTGGGTTGAAAATGGATATAATATATGTATTACATCATATTTAATATTAATTAAGCAGTATATGTACATAATAATAAGTCATATTAACAAACTAATTCCTAATAATCAAAATACAGCTAAAATAATCTAAGTGATTGTCATTAATATTTCATCTAGTTATTCCTAATCATTACATGTAAGAAAATTATATAAATGAACTTTAAAACCTATGAATGTTTAGAAATAATTTTTAAATTCAATTTTCTTGATTTACATCCATTCCATGGGAACTCCATTACAAAAGCACACATGGAATGATTATGAAAATCAAGAAAACAAACACTATGGGAAGGCGAAAATCAATATTATAACTTTTCATTAAAAATAAAAATGAACAATTTTTTTTGGATAAACTATATAAATTTATAATGTGTTCTTAATTAGGTTATTAATGAGTTAAATTTAATATTTTCAGACTATAAGGTGAGGAGCGGAACATTCATACATTATGTAATGTTTTCCACCCAAACCTCCATTCTCATCCGGGAAACATTTATTGCCTACGTACCTCCATAAAATTCTTATTAATTACTATATACTCCCCATAATTTCTACGAGAGTGTTCAATATATTTTTAACAACCATAATACATCTTTATTTTATGGGGAGATACATGCCATAAAAGGATGTATCAAATTTCTTTCACAAATACTAGCTTGAGTCATTGGAATTTCTAAAAATTTTACCAATTTTCATGGGAACTCTATAACCTTTTTTTGGAAACCATTAACTTTATATAATCTATCAATTTATAATTAAAATACTATGTTACACCAATTATGAATTTATACAATTATGTTTCCAAAATAAATCTTATTTTTAAAGTAAATGAGTATTTATCTCAATAAATACTTGATGGTTTTATAAGAGTATATTCATCTATTTAAACAATATTGTTGATTATTTTGTATTATTGGGATTAATATTTTATGATATCATCTACCATATATAATTTAATTGTTTATGATTATTTTAATTTTGGATATGATATCTTAAAACTATTTACCAATTTACACTGAATTGTTAATGTTTATAATTAATGTATGGGGAATGTTATTTACATTTCATATGTTAGTTTCAATATGAATGTATAAGTTGTTTATGGTTTTCCCTATTGATATGGGGAATTAATTGGACTTAGTATCTACCATATATAATTTAATATTTTATGATTATTTTTATTGTTTATATGATATCTTAAATCCATTTACCAATTTACACTGAATTGTTAATGTTTATACTTAATGTATGGGGAATGTTATTTACATTTCATATGTTAGTTTCAATATGAATTTATATATTGTTAATGTTTTTCCCTTTTCATATGAGGAATTTATTGGACATAGTATGTGTCATGTGGGGCTAGGTATAATAGTTTATGATATCATCTACCATATATAATTTAATAGTTTATGATTATTTTTATTTTTTATGTTTTTTATTATGGAATTATTTAGTCAGATAATATTCATGCATTATATTTTAAAGTTTATTGTTAAAGTCATGTGTGTTTAGTTATTCACCAAGACTAATGTTTCTATTTATGATATCATCCAATGCATTACAAACCATTACTCTGAATTTGATCTCAACCCTTTTTTATCATTCAATTTTTTGGACTTGAAGATGTTTATTATGGGTAACCTAAAGGGATAAAGTTGAAGTTGTGAATGTTCCAAATAAAACGTATATGTTTTAATTCATTTTAAGTTATATTGTTGTACATATGTAACTATATTGATTCAAAATTTACATAACTAGTTAGTCCATTAAGAAGAATATTTTTTTAAATTATAATTAAATAAAAAAAGGCACCAGCTCTAGGAAACTGGGGTCTATTCCTTACAATTGGTATCAGAGGAAGTTTAGTGGAAAACTTGGAAACTAGATTTTCAAAATATAGATTAGGGAACAAATACCTAAGATACTTTTTCAGGATAAACATACAATAAAGTCCTAGTATTTTGGTAAGGAATATATTATGTGACTACATCTAGAAAATACAACCTTGTCTTGATAGTATATGCGGACGTGGTTCTGGAACAGATGTACCTAGGACTGAAAACTCTGACAAGGAGTTTTGGGCTTCTCTTGGGGATTCATGGTACACAACAATAGTCCTTACAACACATATTCTTTGAAACTCACGGGGGATGTTCTATGGTTAATGTACATTTCTTTTATGATCCATTATAATGGATTTAAATGTAAATCTTTCCTCAGATAAAACATGTTTATGATTAGGAGATTATGTATGTATGGAATTTCAATTTATGCTATGTTTTTTTGCACCTTGAGATTATAAATTATCATTCATAACCAAATATATTGTATGTTATTATTTAGAAATTTCTCATAGTGTAATGAATGGAAACTGCATGAACATGTGTATCCCATTTATGGATTTCCTTTTGATGCATGGTAATGATGTTGGATCTAGATCTATGACTATTGATGAGAAACTTGTAACTATACAAGGAAAACTAACTAAGGTTATGATTAATAACTTTACCTATATGAATAATCCTGATTTCTATGTCTTAGATATTCCATGTATTATTTTTTAATATTATAAGGAATTATTGAGAGACGAGGCTTTATGACAGTTTTTGATTACGCGGTATGAACATCCCATAATAAATGATTGAAAAATATTAAACTCTAAATAATAAGAATGATTGATTTTCCCGAAAACTAGTGAAATAACATTTTAAAGGGTGCCCAGATCGAAAATCTAAGGGAACTGTTACATTTAGAGAATTAACTTTTCCTTAGGATGGGCTTAAAAGTGACTGGCGTTGGTTCACTGTAGGAGTTAGTTTTTCGATGTTTAAATGGAAATAAATAATATAGAATAAAATATTTATACTAAATTTTTTCTTAAACATAAAAACCTAATCCTCCTCAATTAATACTTGGTTAGTGAATGTCTACGGGGTTAACCACATAACCCTGTGAACTGAAGATTTCCATTGGATATTTGTAGGAGAACCTGTTTGCGAACAACGACGACACAGTCGATCAACACATCTAGGATTTGATGAACCTCACTAACGAATGAGATGAAGTGATCATTTATAAACCAAATCAAGGTATGTGGTTTGTTTAAATTTTTTATTTCAACATTCTTTATTTAAAGATGAACACAGATTATCCCACAAATAGGTTGATTAGTGGATCATGCATTCTTATTGGTGGGTGTTATTTTCCAACTCTTTTGGGGTTTTGTTTCAGGAACTAATTTTTTGATATTTTTTTGGATTATTGTTTGATTATCATGTTAAACCTATTAATTGGTGAATATTGATGCCACGAAGAATAGAGGCAGAGGAGTGTTCCTCATTTTTTTGTTGAATTTCTTCCTCCTTTTAACCCCATATTCATTGCATTCTCCGCGGGGTTATGAACAATGGATCATTGGGTGTCCATTTTATAATTCAACGATCCGAACATGTATATCGAGCATCATAACAACCATGTGGAGGTGTGATGGTGAAAACATGTGATGAATCAGCTCGGGTCGAAGAGGACCATTCTTTTAGCTTTCTTCATGTAGGTGGATCGAGCCTTGTTTTTGGGGCCAATCAAAGGTCTGAAAACAATGGAAACAAATTTTTGGTTTTGAGAAAACCACTAACATGGAGTATCATAACAATCGGATTTCCTAATCTAGGATCAGAGGATCACACAATGCACGGCGACAAAGAACAACACATTCTAGAAAATTCTGATCAACACAGGTTGTATACCAAAGAACATGTTGTGTAGGGTCAGCTTATAGGTTGCTAGGGTTTATGCACTATACATGGTGATAAACACAATGTGCCTTTGGTATGACATTGTGACTGGGACCCACCCAGTAGCGGATAGAGTTTCGGCTGATAGGGAGTGGAGAAACGGCATGTGACCATCGTTACATGGCATGTGGGTCCTAACATGGACTTTTCGGGTATCTCAGAAGATACACGGTCATGGTGTAGAGTACACCACATGAACATCACCACATTTATAGACATGTATGAATACACAAGATACCTTGTGTATCAATAAAAAGTCTAGAACACGCTAGTTTAAGCTGTGTATGTGAACATGACCATCGTACAAAGAGCCATCCCCGAGTAGTGGAACATGGGGTGTCTCTATCTTACATGTCTTGCATAACTTCTTCTACAAGGAAATACTTATGACATAGTCCTCTATACAAGTGTAGTAGTCAAGGTCCGAGAAAAATAAAATCGAACTTTCTAAATGCTGTGTACTTCTTAGTAAAAGGATTGATCCCCTTTCCTACCACTCCTTGGACCGGTTTCATTGGGTTAGTGTCCCTTTTCTCATTCCCTTAAAGGTCTGGTATTGTTTCTATCCACATGATTATGATCCCTTCATCAGTAATTTTAGAGATAGTGTCAGGTATCCCTTTGAGAGGCCCAAAGTGAGACCCTTTATCCATTTTTGACCCTAGGTAGATTCAGTTATCGAAATGACCAATCCTACAAAAAATTGATCCTCTACATAGATAATGAATATCGATGAGTCGTGGTATCCATCAAGGCTTTAGAAGTGATCCTCATATGTGTATCATGATCCTTACCAACTCAATAGTGTGTTCTTCCAAAATGACTATATATGTTCTTTCATAAGATCTATAGGTGCATCTATATATCTCTTGGATTTTCCCGTCGAATAATACTTCTTAGACGGACGTAATCCATTCTATCAGACTCGTGGAGTGAGATCACCTAGATGATTTCTTTTTGGAAACATCAAAAAAAATCCCTAGAGTGGGTATGTGGTCGTTGTAGACTACATGTTTGTGTTTCGAGTATATCTGGATGTGTTTCTCTTGCTATATGTTTGGTAGACATATACTATATAGAAGCTGAATGTGCATTTACTTTGTGTATTATTTTGTGTTTTTCTGAGTTCCTCTACTAAATATTGTTATAATCACCCTTGCACAAGATTTTACTATGTCTATCGTGTCTTGTGCATATGAGCGGAAATTTGATAGAGTCTAGGGTTAACTAGGACCAGACTGAGATTTCTGATTTCTTTGAAGGATGACGTGTTCCTACCACATTGAATGGCAGTCCCAGTAACTCCTTTTGATTACAGTTTGGACTTTATAGTTACATACTCATTTTTGGTGGGCTTGTATTCTTACACATTTTACATTCCACACATTACATCCTTTATACTCAATTTGTTTGGTTTAGTTGTGTTAATGCATTTTGTTACTTAGTGGTTTTTACTCTTCATTATTTTTGGGCTTGGAGATGTGTACCTATGTACGTGTAAAAGGTAATGCCTCCAATGATAGTGATATACCTACATGATACTAGTCACTAGTCTATGGCCTATTAGAGGTAGACCTGGGAAGCCGCGGCTAGGGACCCACTAGGACAGGTCATGACTGATTGGTATTAGTGGTGGTCAGTTCTACGTTAGGATCAAGAGTCTGTGAGATTTGTTTTGATAAACATTTTAATTTGTTTCAAGCTCTAATTACAGGCCAGGGTCTGTAGTTTTGGTATGGGCGGCTAACGTATCCATGTACCAGGACTCTGATAGCCGTCTTTTCTACTTGGTACATGAAAACACTAGTTGCAGGGAAATAAAATAATGGAATATTCATCATATAGGAATGAGTATTTTCCATATACATTGTGTCAACTATTATGATATTCTCATTAACCACGATATATCTTGTTTCCTTAATAGATGCCTCCCAGACACATACACAATGTGATTCTTCTACTCGATCATGATGATGCCCAAATCAGTGATGAGGCTTCGATACAGGACCAGTACCCAAGGAATTTCATCAAGGTGATGCACCTTATATATGACTTCCAGTAGTGTATCATCTGGTACCTACTATACAGATAGATGAGAAGCACATGCTGAGCATACACCATGAGATTCAGAAATAGAGACCCCTCAGGTTATGAGGTGAGACTGAACCTTAGGCAGCTGAAGACTGTCTTGAGGCAGTGGGAAGAGTTTTCCATCTAGAGAGGACACCGGCAAACTAGATGGTGATTCTAGGAGAGTGCCTTTTTCAGGGTTCGGTAGGAAGATGGTGGAGTTTGACCACACAAACTCACGACGAGGATACTCTTTCATAGGCGGAGTTCAAGAATCTATTTATAAGGGATTTATCACTAGTTACACTAAGATAAGAACATATGTATGAGATTATCCCGCTTTATAAGGGCAATTTGACGATGGATGACTATTCATCGAGGTTCAACATCTTCTCTATGTAATCTATGGATATGGTTAGTGATCAGTACTTCATCGTTTTGACCTTCAAGAGAGGTCTACGGTGAGACATCTAGGAAACTATCATGTCACTATGCATTTCGAGTAATGATGCAGATCTCGAGTGGGACATGGGAATCGGGAGCTTCTTGGAAAAGAAGAGACTGCCAGTGGTATTCAGTAGGAGGAAGACATGTGCAGTGACCATGGAAACATGGAGACAAAATTAGACAGAGGGTTCGAGATGTGGGAGATGTCACAGGATGTCTCAAAATAGGGGATCGACAATCAATGGCTCTCATGTTGTATCCAGCTAGTGTAGGGAGAGGTGATGCTACTTGTGCGATGGAAGATGAAATCTCACTAGAAATTTTTCAACCCGTTGAGATGTTGAAAATGAGGTGGCGGGTGGACCACAGCGGTAGAGGAAAAGAGTAGTGCAGGAAGACACTGAAGCCGTTGGACGGGGTATTAGAACCTAGAGAGTTTCGGGTGGTTGAAGAAACTTTGGTCTACATCCACCACTACACCCAAGAGGACTACTCCCGGCTTAGGGATCTAGGGAATAGGGGTTGGGACAACTTCATTTCATCGAGGTGTACGACCTAGGGACTCGAGGGATGATCCATGGTATAACCTGTGTCTTTTCTATATTAGTTTCCCCATATATAGACATATGTTTGAGTCATTACTTCCTCACCACATGTCTTGTGAGAATCCTTGAGATTCTGGTAGTGCTGTTGACTTGACCCGTAAACATTCAGACACCTAGGTATGAGACTCTACGATCATTCAAATTTACAGAAAGTGTGATCTTTCCATTAGAGGTGAGAGTTTTGGTTCGAACCTCTAGTTGGATACTCGATGACTTGTGACATCATTCATGGTATGGATTACTTATCTTTAGTCCATGCCCAGATTTACTAATTTAGTGGAAGTATGTGGTCTGTCCGCAGTGATGGGATGAGGTTTTCCATTGCTAGTGAAAAGGAAACCAAGGAAACAAAGAATGGGCTCATGCATAGGATGATTTTGTCGATCAATCATGATGTAGATAGACATACCATCAGAGCATTATATTTCATGAGCTTTTTGTTCCCGAAAGTAGTGGTAGATCATGAGGGAGCCTTTCCAAATGATGTTATAGGATTTCCTTCCCACTGAGAGATTGTCTTCTGCATCGAATTATAGCGTAAGAAGAAACCATTATCACTACCAGCGTAACTGATGGCTCCCATAGAGCTTTTCAGGATAATTGTGTCATTAGAGTATTTGCAGACTAAGGGATTCATAGGAAGTTTTTCTTCACCTTGGTAGTCCATAGTGCTGTTTTACAATAAGGAAGATGGGAGTTTGAGGATGTTTTTGGATTAATGGAGCCCGAAACAGGGGATGCTTAAGAGCACGTATCCATTGTCGAGGATTGATGACCTCTTAGATCAGCAGGGAGGGGCACGCTGGTTTTCAATGTTTTACCTCCAGTCACGTTATCATTAGATTCAATTACAGGACAAGGATGTGTCAATGACAGCTTTCAGATTTCACCAAGGTCACTAAGGGAACTTGGTTATGCCTTTCGGCATAATAAAGTCCCTTATAGTTTTCATGGGACTTATGAACTGGATCCTCCAGCCATACATAGACATGTTCATAGTGGCTTTCATCGACGACATCCTTGTGTATTCGGTTTTAGAGTATGGGCATGCAGGACACATGTAGATGGTTATTGGAAAATTTAAATAGAACTAGATTTATGGGAATCTCTCGATGTTCTAGTTCAAGATACAAGAGTTCAACATTCTGGGACATGTTATCTCAGCATACAGAGTAGTAGTGGACTCGACAAAGGTTGAGGCGGTGTTATCATTGGAGAAACTATGGAGTTTTACAGAGGTGCAATGATTCCATGGAATTGAAGGATACTACCAATGATTTATCCCTGATTTCTCCAGGATATCACCACCGATGATAGAATTTTCCCATGAGGGGAATCCTTTTTTATGGATGGAGAAGTGTCACCTATCATTCAAGAAGTTGAGGTAGAGTTGGACGAGCGCAACGATCTTGAGATTTCTAGAGGAGGGCATAAGGTACATAGGTTTCTGTGACACATCCGGGCCTGAGCATAGTTGTGTCTTGATGTAGAGACATGTGGATATTGTATATGGTTAATTCTAGTTAAATACACATGAGCATCACTACATGAACCTTGATATCAGGTTTTCAGCGATAGTCTTCACATGGAATGTGTGATGACTCATCCTGATGGGTGGACAATTTATCATCTACTCTAACCACAAGAGCCTCAAGTACATATTCTCACAAAAGGATCTAAATATGAGGTAGAGGAGACGGATATAGTTCCACCAGCATTATGATGTCATGAACATATTTACTCCTATTAAGGGGATCATTGTGGTAGATGATCTTAGTAGGAGATCTATTTCACAATTGCTGAGTGATGCAATAGAGTAGTTGGCCTCGCTAATGTTATCCATCATGGATGAAGATGATGAAGCATAGAATCAATCAATGGTTTTCACACCTCTACTATTATAGTGAGTTTGGGAGGCACAACTAGGGGATGTAGTTTGTGAGACTTTACATGCTTAGTTATCCACCAAACATGCTCCTGATGAATATTCGCAAGGTGGGGAGCTCATTTTTCTTTTAATAGGATGCACATATGGGATAGTGGTGTTGCAGGAGGGCTTTATGAGGGAGTTTCACACATCCCCCTTGGTGGTAAATCCATGACTGGTGAAAATGATCCAGGACACCCATTTTTAGTTCTGGTGGAAAGGTATAATGAAGACAGTACGAGATTTCTTTCTTTATTCCTTACGTGCCATCAGATAATGGTGGAGCACCACGTTCTAGCTGGGTTATTTCACCCCTGGACGTTATAGAGTGGATGTGGGATGTAATATCGTTGGACATAGTGAAGGGATTACCACAAATGTCTAAGGGACATGATTCCATCCGAGTGATCATCGACTAACTCACCAATTCATCCCACTTCCTAGCTATCAGGGATCATTGTTCCATAGAGATCTTGGGAAACTCTACATGTAGGAGATAGTTATACTTTATGGTGTCCATTTTCCAATAGTCTCTGATGGAGACATGTGATTCACATTCCAGTTGTGGAAGGGATTGCAGGAGGCTTTTGTGACTCATTTACGCTAGACCACAACGTTCCCTCCCTAGTCTGATGGTCAGACGGAGAGGATCATTTATGTTCTAGAGGATATTTTGTAGGCATTTATCTTCATCTATGGTCATATTAGGCATGACTACATACCACTAGTGGAGTTTGTGTACAATAAAATCTACCACTCCACCATTGTCATGGAACCGTTCGAGGCCTTATATGGGTTACCCTTTATGTCACCGCATTTTTGGACCGACCTTAGAGAGTTAGCACTCATGGGCCTATGGTTGGTGTGATCCACCACCAAGAAGGTGAAGATCATCTAGGACTAGATGAAGACATCATATAGTCTGCAGATGTGTTATGATGACAGTTGATAGAGACCTATGAAGTTCAATTCTGGATGCATTGTCTTCCTTCATGTCCCACCATGATGAGGTTTGTCAAGATTTGGCTGGGGTGGAAAGATGTCTTTGCGGTTCATCAGCCCTTTTCAAATACTGTGCACAGTTGGTCAGGTGTCACACGACCTAGATCTACAACCATTGTTAGACCGGGTGCATGAAGTCTTCCATGCGTCACAGATAAAGAGGTATGTGAATGAACCATCACACATCATCGACTGGGCCCAGCTGGTCATTGAGGATAGGTCAAACATTATAGAGTATCCAGTGGAGATCAAGGATAAATAGGAGTGGATCCTTCGTGGGAGAGCGATTACCCATGTGCATGTTTGGTGCAGGACAAGAATCTTCCAGAGAGAACGTGGGAGTGGGAGGCTTATATTCTTGAATAGTACCCACATCTATTTGAGAGGCCTTTTGTTTGCGATTTTTTGGGATGTAAAGCCCAAAAGTGGATAGACTGTAATGTCTATGATTTTCCATGTATTATTTTCAAATAATACATGGAATTATTTTGAGACCAGGATTTATGATGGTTTGGGATTCTGAGGCCTAGTGTGCCCTCAATAAATGTTTGAAATAAATGAATATCTAAATAGTATGTACAAGCATTTTCCCAGCAAGAGTGAAATAACATTTAAATTTTTACCTAGATTAGAAATATGATGGTACCATTGTGTCCAACGAAGTGAATTTGCCTTAGGCGGGGCATAACAACAACCTACATAGGTCAGCTGCAGGAGTTGGTTTTTGGACGTTTAAAAATAAATAAAAGAAAACAAAATATTTTATTTATTTTAGATGTTTCATTCAATGTTGTGACCTAATCCTACAACAATAATATTCTCTTATAGAAAGTCTATAGTGTAAGCCAGATAACCTTGAAAATTGAGTTTTTCCATTGGAGCTTTGGAGGAGAACCCATTGGAAGATGATGATGGACTGATCGATCGATGCATCTCGAATTCAATGAACCATTCCAATGAACGTGAAATGATGATCATTCTTCAACTAAATCAAGGTAGGGGTTTTATTTCAATTTTTTATTTCCCCATTCTCCAATTTAATTATGATTGTGGATCAAACTATGAATAGGTTGATCTGCATATCATGAGTTCCTTTTGGAGGGTGTTATTCTTTATTTCTTTTGGCGTTTTCATTAGGTAATTGATTTTATGATAATTATTGGATTATCATTTGATTTGACTATTAAACCTATTATGATTATAAGATTTATGTTGTGAAGAATGATGGTTTATGTGGATTCCACCTTTACTTATTGAATTTATTCCTCATTTTTAACGACATTTTCTTCGCGTTCTTCATGGGGTTATGTACAATTGATCGTTGCACATATGTTTCATAATAAAACGATTCCAAATTGAAGATCAAGTATCACGACAACCTTATGGAGGTGAGACGACAACAGGGGCACTAAGTCAGCTTGAATTGGAGAGGATCATTTTCTGAGTATTCTCCATGCGGGTGGATCGAAAATTGTTTTCAGGGTCAATGTGAAGTCTGAAAATAATTGAATAATCATTGAAATGTTATGAATACCTCAAACAAGGAGTATAGTGATGATCAGATGACTGGAATGAGTATCAAAGGAGCACCTGAGGAGTGGGGATAAAGAATGATGCATTCTTGAAAATTCTAATCAATAGGGCATGTATCCCAATGGACACACTGTAGAGACCCGAAGCTTGACGTATATGGACATTACATTACTTTTGCGGAATACTTAGTACATAAAAAAACACACACACAAGGACCGTAATAGTTTAGTGTCTTTGGAAACTCGGAATATAATCTTCTAATCGTGGTGAAAGATCTTCAACATCTCCCATAAAGATCTTCTTTTTTTTCTAATCCTAAATCCTTTCTTTATGTCCTGGGGAAAATAAAACATAAAAGGGTGAGGTCAAATGCTCATTAAGGTTAAACAAAGGAAATATCAATCACGTCATATTCATAAGAATATATCTTTTGGAAATCTTAACCTGCAAAAGAGATCATAATTTCATAACATGGGATAAATCAAAGTAGTGAAATGTAATCCCAATAATCATAACATAAAACATGAAACTTTGTGTCATACACACATAATCATAGAGAATAATTTCTTGTTAGTCAAGACTCATTTCCAATACTATCTTAGTGGAAAAAGTCCCTTTCTGAACCGAGTTCATTCCTCGTTTTAGTCCTATTTCACTGAACCGGTATAACCTATCTTTCCATCCATGTCTATCTCATGAGATATAAAATCATTACCCAATGTATTGGAGGGAGATATAGGTCCCACCCATCTCATAATGATACAATTCTTATGTGTTCCACAAAATCATAAATCATACATCGTTGCATAACCCATGTAATAAAAATGGGAATCTTAAACATCATGACATCACAAAACAATTCATATAATATAAAGGAATTCATAAAAATATTTCCATCACAACATAATAAAATCCATGTAATAATAGGGATATAAACAGAACCATATATTATCTTAGATGGAAAATAATTTTGATAAAACACTTGAACTCCATTCTTGAGGAAAATATCCTTTCTACTTCAAAAACACTTTTCCTTTCTTAATATGTCATACAACTCTAAACTAAAAGAAGTTTATTAAAAATAAACATGAAAATTTGTAAAGGAATCTTCATGGAAAAATGTTTTAAAAAACCATTCATGCCGTATAAGTTAAAAAAAACATTCTTATCGTACTTTTGTCAGAAAAGTCAAAAAAGTACCTCGTACGAAAAATGACAAAAGATTCATTTCATATCTTTAACTAAAAACTCACCGAAGGATAAAATAGGATTTAAAAAATTGTAGGTGAATGGAAATAATATTACATATTGAGGAAACATGGATGTGGATGATAAAATACACCCCAGTAAATGCCAAAGTATAAACAATCTCGGATAAAAATGAGATTGTGATATTTCCCTTACCTTATGTCCGATTTACTTCCTAAGTGTCTGAACCTCCTGTATAATGATTTAAATAATGTCATTAACTTATTACAGAATCATATTCATTGTTATGATATCATATATGGTTCACTTATTACTTTATATTACCTGTTCTTTTGTAAATTCCATGTTAAAGAAGCGTTTTGGGTAAAATCGTTTCATTTATCATAGGTGTTTGGACTTGTTGTTATTGACATTATTATTACTTATATCATGATTTACTTACTTACAGAATATAAAACATGATATATATATCATATATATTCAGTATATATATATATAATACACTGATAAATGAAATGAAACACACCGTTCATGGAGACTGTAGTCCGTACGTACGCATGAACGTTGTTTTCCTTTCCTTATTGTCTTGAATGGAAGTAAGTAGATGAAATACATATATACATAAATCCAGTAGATTTATAATGTCATATATTTCATTATTATTTCTTATATATACTTTATAATCATTCTTAAATGGTTAACATGGAGAATGAATCTCATCGCGTCGTGGAGACGGTAGTCCGTACGTACGCACGAGCGATGATATCGTTCTCATGATCATGAAATTGTGTTGAAGTGTATGTATAATATTTCAGTATCAATATCACTTTATAATAATCATATATAGATACTCATTACACCATTATACCCATCCAATTGTGGTGGTGGTGGAAAATAGATTACACCACGGCGTGGAGATGGTATTCCATACGTACACACGCGCGATGATTTCCTTTTTCCGTATGATGGATAGAAGGTTAATTAGAGTTGTTTCATATTTATATTAAGATATCAGTATATAAGAAATACTGATGTTATTACATTATCATGAAACATCTGTAGAAGAAGAAGTTGAAGAAGAAAGAAATTGAAAAAGATCGGTAATGGATATTACCTCTTTTTGACGCGCCTTTTCTTAACCTCCACTTAAAGAACTAAGGATGGTCTTTGAAGAAGACCAGGACCTCTAGTATGATACTAGGGAAGTGTATAAGAGAGTTTGTAAGGGGTTGGACGAGCTTGAATGCTCAAATTGGTGTGAGGAGGAGAGGGAGGAGGTGCCCTTTTATAAGGGAGGAGAGGGGCACCTTTGGGAAAACTAAAAATATTATTTTATTATAAAGTCATGTTTGGTTTTAAATAGCTCGAAATTGATATATTTAGAAGCTAAGGTGGGGATGGGTCTAAATCCTCTCATCCAATAGAATCTAGATAAGTTTAGGTATCAATTGTAACCTTATAATTTAGATTTAACTTTAAGTTAGATAATTTAACTTTTACCGCGTCTTCTTGTTTTCTTACACTAAAAGGTTAATAAACTTATTATATCAAGCCAAACGAACCCCAAGTTGTTTATTATTAATATATCTATCCTTATATATGTTATTTGTCTGCAACGTAGATTTTTATAAATTAATTTAAAATTAATAATATAATATTTGTTTTAAAAACTAATTTATGTCAATTTTGACACTATTTGGTACATGATTTTTATGAAATTCATAACAGAATGTTAAGTTCAAACCAAGTTACTTAAATCAACAATAACATGTCATATTAACCTATAAAATTAATTTAAGTCAAAAAAAGTCTCAAATTACATTTATTTGGCATTTATAACATCCATTATGTCAATATTTCATTAATAAGACAATTACTACATCATCTTTGTGTCATAATAAATGATAATTATTTAATCCATTAAAATTATAAATAAATTCCTATGATGTAGATAATTGAATTATATTTCTGGATACTATTAATTTTCGAAGTTCCATGAAGTTTATCACTAAATTAAAATTATTATACTTATAAGATTTAAGAAAGTGACATGTTGTCACATTCTTTGGTTTTAATAATAATTAAATTATTTTCATGGACAAAAGTCCATAAAATAAATCTAATCTGACCCTTAGGTTATATGGGTATACTTTTATCCATCCAATAGGATTTTTACAATTGTTAGGGTAATTTTATAATCTTATATTTACCCTTAATTACCCGATTTACCTTTAACTATAGTAAATAAAATTCACCGTAGTTACTATTCACAATGCCCAAAAATAAAAAGTACCTTATTAACATAATTTGGACCCACTGATTCCAAATATGGAATCCATTTTTACAAATTCAATACACAAAAGATGAAAAAAGTATATTAAAATTAATCCTGTTGTCGAAAGAAAATGAGTTTTTCTTTAAAACATTGCAAAAGATTGAATTGTTTTAACCTACGAAATCAATGTAAAATCAATGCTAATGACATACATTATATTAAATGGTAAAAATATATTCTATTTATACTTTAAAACCATTCAATATTATAATTTAACCACATAAGATATTACGATGAAAAAAGTTGTTTTTAATTAAAATATAGCGTGTTTTTACTATTCATTAAAATATGAAAGTTATCGGAAAAATATCATAACTTTATCTAATGTAAATTTTTATATCCTGATTCAAAAGAATAATTTTATTTTGTCAAATTGAACATATAAACATGTCAAAAACTAGATTCAAAGTGGGTGCGCAATCAAAAGGCGGCAAAACTGCATTTATTGAAAAATACTTATTTTACCCGAAAAATTTATTTTGTCCTTATACCATGTTCTAGAAAATGTGTAAGATAAATAATAATGTTATAAATTTAAAAATTTAGTTAATACTATTCATAACGTCTAGTTCATGACAATATTATAATAATATATCATTGTTTATTAAAACCCGGTATTGCGTGCAACACACGCTATCGAGGAAGGTCGTGATTGCGTGTAATGCAAGCCAAGTCAGTATTGCGTGTTGTGAAAGAATCCTTCGTTGTTTCGTATAACAGAAACCAACTATAAGGCCCCATTCCTTAAACCTTACTTAATCTTGAGTTATTACAAGATTACACATTGAGGATCTTTTCAGGTTGAGAGTTTTAGAGAATTAGATCATGAAACTTGCATTACATTCCACATTTAAACAAAGTGGTTACATAAAAGACAGTATTCATTCTTCCCACAAACGGAAACATATTTAAAATATAACACGGATTCTTTCTTGACACATCCTTGACACTATCATCACATCATGTACCTTTCCCTTGACCTGTGAAAAACATTTCAAAAACTTGGGATGAGCATAAAAAGCTCAGTAAGGGTTACAAAAAATGTGGAAAGGAAACATGAGTTCATATATACATGAGAATGAAATCATACTTTACCCATAAAACATAGGCACATTAACATACCTCATCAAACCATGAATAAATCATAGAAAACATAAGACATAAATGTAACTTGAGGCATTCATAACATTCTTATGTAAGGAGTAACCCTCTTGGTTACGTTTGGAATACCCATCACAGTATATTCCCTAAATCTCTTCGGAGAAACCTTAACGTTTCACTCCTTCGCGTTACCCAATGCATTGGAGAGCTATATCGGGCTCACCCGCCCTTAGTTTATCACGGAACCACCCGTTATTCATAACAATGCCCAAGAACCATAACATAATCGTATCACATAAAACATGAATAAAGTAAACATAATATTTCCACATTTCAATCACAATATAACATTTTAGGATATTCAAATAATGAATCCATTAAAAAACGATTTCAAAACCATTTAAAACATTTTATAAAGAGATTTTTGAATCAAAGTGTCCCATACCACCTTAAAGATTAAAATTTTAAACCATTAATATCCATATAAATAAATCCTTAAAACCATTTTGAAAAAATTGATATTAATAAGAACAAATAATTAAAACATTTAAAATGATATTTTGGTTAAAGGGGTTTTACCAAAATTAGTGACACATGAATACAATAATTGAGGAATAACATTTAGTCAGAACTTTATAATATCATGAGAATAAATAGATTCATGATATAATACTCCAAAGGACAGTATATACACCTTATAAGAGTGAATTGGTGCATAACAACAACGAACCCTCAATAGAAATGTCAAATGTGATGAAATCCCTTATAAAGAAGGTATCCTTAAATTAAGGACAAATAAATCTCAAAAATATGTGTGACAAATATATATACACCCAATATAAGTGGATATTATGTGTAAAACAATAAAAGGTCAATCACACATATTCAATGGATGACATATTCAATGACTACAAGTTGAACCCAAAGAAATCGAAATTGGGTTAAAAAGTTCCCTTGACAGCCTAACAGCATCACATAAAAATGAGTTGATGAGAGATAAAAACTGTATCTCATCACTTGGACATAAAATTTACATCAATAAGGATGTATGAGAACATATCCCAACATAAAAATATGTAAAATAAAATACCCAATAAAATAAGTCTTTTAAAAAAGAGGAGGGTGAAAGGTTCCCTTACCGACTTGGGTATCTTTCAAAACATACACCCCATGAAAGAAAGACAATAGGTCATTTATGTAAATACTCATAAACGAAATTATATTACACAAAGAGTAGAATAATGGGCAGTACATACACCACTCAATGGAATTTGTGGCGAATGTAGCATAAATATCACGGGAGTAAAAGTGGGATGAAAAATCCCTTACGAAAACTCGGCAGCCTAACGACGCCACATAAAACTTCCAAATATGGATTGATGAGATCAAATAGGGTATCTCATCACATTACAATAAAATTTACTGCAATAGGAATATAAAAGAACATCCCCCAACATTACAAAGAGGATCTTAAAAGAAGTGATATAAAGGAGAGTACTTAAAAAGAAAGAGAGAGGTTAGATCTCTTACGAATGTTCGGAAGCCTAACGGCGCCACTCAAAACTTACAAAATGGATTGATGAGAGAGAATAGGGTCTATCATCACATGAACATAAAAATTACAGTAAGTGTAATATAAAATATCATCCCAATAACAATAAAGATGAGATTTAAAAGGAATGACATAAAAGTGTGTACTAAAAAGAAAGAGAGGAGTAGGATCCCTTACCTCGGGTCCGACTTGACTCGATCGTTCTTTAATCTCCTGAATAATAAACTTGAGTTAATTTCTAATTCCTTAAGAACCATTTTCAAGTTCATTATTACTTTTATTCCACTTATTACCATGTCATAAACATTATGTAATCATTTAAGTTAATAATATTTGTTTTGCCGATATTTGATTCTTAAGTCGAAAGTGGACTTCTTACAATTACATGTTGTTCGTGTGGCCAAATGTTTAGTATATCCAGAATTGTATTCATTATGTAGATATCATATATGTCATATATATCCAGTACATGCATGCATTTATAACATTACATAATCATTTAGAGGTAAGAAATGAAATGCACCGTTCATGGAGACGGTAAGCCGTACGTACGCATGAACGCTACTTTCATTTCTATTTCGTATTTTATAGAATGGAATAATAATGATATAAAGGTATATTATAATTAAAGTATAATATCATGTATAATATCATTTTTCCATCCTTTATACATCCCACATATGGTATTTAACGAATCAAATCACTTTGAGGGGGCGGTAGTCCGCACTTCCTTAAATGAAGATATCGCGTATAACCATAATGGAAGCCATAAAGGTAAGACAAAAATGAAAAATACAGAATCATAAATAAATCATAAACATATTATATATCATATATAAAAATAGTGACATCATAATGGCCACCTTTGAAGGTGTTAAATGAGTATTGAACAATCATCGTTCCGGGAGGCAGAATTTCCCCATCCACAGAAACCGTATGTTCTTTAACCATTTGATGTAGTTGTGTGAGAGTGTAGCTCGAATTAATCTTATAACAACATCCTAGTATATTTAAGATACTTTTGTTGTTACAAAAGAAGTAAATAAAAAGAGTTTAGGGGGTTGGAGAAGCAAAATAAATCAAATGAACATGAGAGAATGAATTACCTTTTAAAGTGTAACTCCTTTTGATTTGAGCCTAAAGGCTTCCTTTGAAAGGATTCTGCCCAAAGGGAATACTCTAGGGTGAGGAGAGGGATGTGGAGAGAGTAAATGGGCAGGGGTTGGCCGAGCCAAAGGCTTTAGGAGTGTGTTAAATGAGGTAGAGGTGGGGGCCTTTTATAAGAGGAGAGGAGGGGTACTTTTGGAAAGTAAAGAAATATTACTTTATTTGAAAATGTGTTTCGGTTTCAAAAGGTCCCACATTGATATAATTCGTGGATAAGGTGATAAGGCTTCTAAATACTTTCATCCAATAAGTTTTGGACATGTGTAGTTCATAGATGATACATTATCTTTCCATTTTATTTATATCGTCAAATAATGATGTCATCACTGCATCATTATTATGTCATAAATAATTTAATTTATTTAATGTCTAAAAATTATAAAAAAACTACTATGATGTTGTAAATCTTGTTATCTTTCCAATGAATATTTATAATCAAAAATATGACATGTATAACCCCACTTGAAAATTGTTTTAGTAAAACATATCATGTTTGTGTCAATTTTACTTTTACATTAAATAAAATGTTATTTATGTCATTTCCCAAAAAAAGTGGATCCATGGGGTCCCCAAGTTGACCCATGGCTTTTCTTGGTCGGCCATGATACAACCAATAGGTTTAGGACAAGTGTCATGGTGTTTTCACATTCTTATAATATCATTTTTACCTTAAACTACACTAATTACCTCTAATTGCGATTAAAAACTTAATAAGTTACTATTCACCAAAAAATTATTTTAATCTAATTGAACCACATTTTACTTCTTAATGACAACCATGTATGTCTGATTTTTTAAAATCAAAACACAATGATGGCAAAATTTCCTTTAAACGGAAAATCAGTTTTTATAAGTACCACTTAGTGGTTTCACTATTCATCAAAAATTGAAGTTTTTCAGAAAAATCCCAAAAATTCACCCTAAGCTATATTTGATATTCTGAGTTCAAAAATGAAGTCCGTTTTACAAAATTCAAAACATATAAGTCACATTAATTAATTTAATAATTAATTCCCGCTGTCATGACAAATTGCGTGTTTTATGAAACAATAAGTATCAAAAGATTGACACTAGTTTAAGTCTGATTTCAAAGTGAAATTGATTCCAACGACCACTATTGGATTTAATGGTAAAAATATTTTCTAATTTCACTTTAAACCCAATTCAAAATATCATCTAATCATATAAATAAATTAGATTAAAAAGTGGTTATTAATTAAAATACAACATTTTACACTATTCATTAAAAAATGAATTTTATCGGAAAGATACCAAAAATTTACACAAAGTAAATTTTGATGTCCCGATTCATAATAAGAGTTTTATTTGGTCCAAAAGAATGTTTAAGAGTGAACAAAACTATATTTAATGACGGTTCTCCATCAAAAGTTGATAAGTGAACCTTTAGTGAAAACTAGGGCATATACGCCTAAAATTGAATTCTTTCCGTATTTTAAGCCTTTATCTTTTACTGTATAAATGTAAAAATATTTAAGAACATATATAATCATATTTTAGTTATTTCTATCCATTCCCGCCATTACAACGGCTACATGTTAACTACCATTTAAAATAATATTATTTTATTATTAGAGTGCAACGTAAGATTTCCAAAAAACTCGTTGTTGTGTGTTGGGTACGCCATCGAGCATAGCGTCCCATTTAAAGTCATATTAATATTTTATTCACAAATATGGATAAATATGAAAATGTCATATTCCTTATTTACCTGGGGTGTTACATCCTTCCCCCCTTTTGGGAATTGCGTCCTCACAATTTTAAAATTGCGCTTGGAAACATCCTTGAACGTCCCACATCGGAACAAGAGTCGGTAAAACAATCACTTTAAAATAAAGAAAGATAAGCACAGAGGTCACCCGAGTTAACCCATACTAGGATTCCAAGTATGAAAATATGGACATGCAGGAGAAAACATAGGGTCATGTTCTGATGGAGAGTGATAGAAAACATGTTTAGGAGAAAATTAACAATAAGAAAATCACAAACTTGTGATGGGTTAAACGGTGTTGGGTTCCCCAGTAGGAAAAGTTAATAGACAACATTTTTGTATTAAGTTACTTTTTATTGAGGAATTTATTCATAAGGAAGCATAATCACTTATCATGTTGACTTTCAACTTTTACTAGATTCCTTAGTCAAACTCATATTTTTTTCCAAAAGATTAGTATTTAGGGAGTCTTTTTCGCATTAAGAGTACTATAATCAACTTCTAGAGAATCACCTAATCCCCAAAAGAGAACTATATACATCCCATGTATTTAGGCTTTAACCAAACCAAAACCAAAATGGTTAGTACAAGATCAGATAATCCAGAAAAGGATAACCCATTATAAAAAGAAAATCTATTCTTAATCTCCAAAATATGTCCAAAAAAACCCAAAGTTCAACGAGGACCATCTGATAAACAATTTTTCCATAAAATTCTTCAAAGTAAACCAATATAAGATTGAAACCCAAATATTTGAAGGATTTAGTCACATAGTCTTCCAAGTTAAATCGTAACATTTATCTCCAAACAACATCAGTTTCTCCTAAAGTCTCACATTGAAAAGTAATTATCCTAATCACATATCCTCCAAAATCAACTTACTCTTAATTCATAAAATCATATAACTAAAAAGAATCAGTCAAACTAACCAGGGACTTCACGTAGTCCTGTGGTAGACGATAAATACCAGTCGCACTTTGGTTGTGGGTTCGATTCCCGCAGCATTGTCCGACGTGACGGGTTGTCACACGGTCTGCGTGTTGTCCTTTTTCCAAAACTATATAATTCTCAAATCATTACCCAAAAAGGGATAAAATCATCAAAAATAACCATAACATAATTTAACCTCAATTTTATCTCATGCCTTTCACTTCAATCATAACATATGGTAACCCATAATTACCTCAAAAGTAAGGATCATATAAACCCAAATGGTTCTTTATAACTATGTCCACAAAAGAAAAGATAACTATTACTTGAATAAAATTTTCCTATATTAAACATCAGGGTTACACATAATATAAAAAGTCTTCTAATGTAACCCCATCATCAAAAGAGACATAATACTCTTAAGAATTTCACCCTAACTCTTGAAGCCCTTATATGTTGACATCTTACTCATTCAACATTCTTCATGATCCATTATCCATTCCTTTCCAACTTATTCCGAAATACCTCTTTCCTACAAACAAAATCATGAATCATATCCTAAGATTCCAAAATAAGAAAACAATAGTCATGAAATAGTACATACCTTTGATTGGTCATTTTCAGTTTCTTCATCCTCAATCGGAATGGCATTAGGTATTGGTAAACGAATATTGGTACGCTCTTGGTGACCCCATTCACGAAACATCTTCATAGGACATGTGTTTGCATAATGACCATGCACACCACATTTAAAACATTCAATTGATCCCTCAGAAAGAACTTCTTTCCCTTTCCTCGAGTCAACTGGATGCTTCCTTTTTCCATAGCAGGTTCTTGATTTATGACCTTCATTTCCACATCTATAGCATATTTCTGTCCCTTTGAAACATTTTCCCAGGTGTTTCTTTCCACATCTTTGACACATAGGTTTTTGAACACACTTACCTTTATGATTATTACCTGTACTTCCGTAGGGATTTTTTTCTTGCATATATGATGCCTTAGAGAAATCTCCATGGTTTAGGTGGTCAATCATGACTCCAGATAGTTGGTTGAGGATAATCAAAAGAGTTTTCATTGCAGCTCCCATATCATTCAGTTGCTTGCTCAAAAAACTGTCACAGTTTCCTTCACATCCATTGTTTCTTTGGTGCCTACTAGATCCAGCCATTTACTAAAACCAAAACGTCAGTGTGAGTATATCAACAAAACAATCATGTACTAATGAGTAAGATAGACAATAAGATATACTTAGTCATTCACTTTATCTAAAACTAAGACTCTTTCTGAAATCCTAACCATTATGGTAATTGTCAATTATGCTTAAAGAATACCCTAACCTCTAAAGTTATCTAAACCGACCTTTGATACCAACTATAAGGCCCCATGCCTTAAAACATACTTAATCTTGAGTTATTGCAAGATTACACATTGAGGATCTTTTCAGGTTTAGAGTTTTAGAGAATTAGATCATGAAACTTGCATTACATTCCACATTTAAACAAAGTGGTTACATAAAAGACAGTATTCATTCTTCCCACCAACGGAAACATATTTAAAATATAACACGGATTCTTTCTTGACACATCCTTGACACTATCATCACATCATGTACCTTTCCCTTGACTTGTGAAAAACATTTCAAAAACTTGGGATGAGCATAAAAAGCTTAGTAAGGGTTACAAAAAATGAGGAAACGAAACATGAGTTCATATATACATGAGAATGAAATCATACTTTACCCATAAAACATAGTCACATTAACATACCTCATCAAACCATGAATAAATCATAGAAAACATAAGACATAAAGGTAACTTGAGGCATTCATAACATTCTTACGTAGGGAGTAACCCTCTTGGATACGTTTGGAATACCCATCACAGTATATTCCCTAAATCTCTTTGGAGAAACCTTAACGTTTCACTCCTTCGCATTACCCAATGAATTGGAGAGCTATATCGGGTTCACCCGCCCTTAGTTTATCACAGAACCACCCGTTATTCATAACAATGCCCAAGAACCATAACATAATCGTATCTCATATAACATGAATAAAGGAAACATAAAATTTCCACATTTCAATCACAATATAACATTTTAGGATATTCAAATAATGAATCCATTAAAAAACCATTTCAAAACCATTTAAAACATTTAATAAAGAGATTTTTGAATCAAAGTGCCCCATACCACCTTAAAGATTAAAATTTTAAACCATTAATATCCATATAAATAAATCCTTAAAACCATTTTGAAAACATGGATATTAATAAGAACAAATAATTAAAACATTTAAAACGATATTTTGGTTAAAGGGGTTTTACCAAAATTAGTGACACTTGAATACAATAATTGAGGAATAACATTTAGTCAGAACTTTATAATATCATGAGAATAAATGGATTCATGATATAATACTCCAAAGGATAGTATATACACCATATAAGAGTGAATTGGTGCATAACAACAATGAACCCTCAATAGAAATGTCAAATGTGATGAAATCCCTTATAAAGAAGGTATCCTTAAATTAAGGACAAATAAATCTCAAAAATATGTGTGACAAATATATATACACCCAATATAAGTGGATATTAAGTGTAAAACAATAAAAGGAAAATCACACATATTCAATGGATGACATATTCAATGACTACATGTTGAACCCAAAGAAATCGAAATTGGGTTAAAAAGTTCCCTTGACAGCCTAACGACATCACATCAAAATGAGTTGATGAGAGATAAAAAGTGTATATCATCACTTGGACATAAAATTTACATCAATAAGGATGTATGAGAACATATCCCAACATAAAAATATGTAAATTAAAAGACCCAATAAAAGAAGTCTTTTAAAAAAGAGGAGGGTGAAAGGTTCCCTTACCGACTTGGGTATCTTTCAAAAAATACACCCCATGAAAGAAAGACAATAGGTCATTGATGTAAATACTCATAAACGAAAGTATATTACACAAAGAGTAGAATAATGGGAAGTACATACACCACTCAATGGAATTTGTGGCGAATCTAGCATAAATCTCACGGGAGTAAAAGTGAGATGAAAAATCCCTTACGAAAACTCGGCAGCCTAACGGCGCCACATAAAACTTCCAAATATGGATTGATGAGATCAAATAGGGTATCTCATCACATTAAAATAAAATTTACATCAAGAGGAATATAAAAGAACATCCCCCAACATTACAAAGAGGATCTTAAAAGAAATGATATAAAGGAGAGTACTTAAAAAGAAAGAGAGAGGTTAGATCTCTTACGAAAGTTCGGCAGCCTAACGGCGCCACTCAAAACTTCCAAAATGGATTTATGAGAGAGAATAGGGTCTCTCATCACATGAACATAAAAATTACAGTAAGTGTAATATAAAATATCATCCCAATAACAATAAAGATGAGATTTAAAAGGAATGACATAAACGTGTGTACTTAAAAGAAAGAGAGGAGTAGGATCCCCTTACCTCGGGTCCGACTTGACTCGATCGTTCTTTAATCTCCTGAATAATAAACTTGAGTTAATTTATAATTCCTTAAGAACCTTTTTCAAGTTCATTAATACTTTTATACCACTTATTACCATGTCATAACATTATGTAATCATTTAAGTTAATAATATTTGTTTTGCCGATATTTGGTTCTTAAGTCGAAAGTGGACTTCTTACAATTACATGTTGTTCGTGTGGCCAAATGTTTATTATATACAGAATTGTATTAATTATTTAGATATCATATATGTCATATATATCCAGTACATTCGTGCATTTATAACATTACATAATCATTTAGAGGTAAGAAATGAAATGCACCGTTCATGGAGACGGAAAGTCGTACGTACGCATGAACGCTACTTTCATTTCTATTTCGTATTTTATAGAATGGAATAATAATGATATAAAGGTATATTATAATTCCAGTATAATATCATATATAATATCATTTTTCCATCCTTTATACATCCAACATATGGTATCTAACGAATCAAATCACTTTGAGGGGGCGGTAGTCCGCACTTCCTTAAATGAAGATATCGCGTATACCCATAATGGAAGCCATAAAGGTAAGACAAAAATAAAAAATACAGAAGCATAAATAAAACATAAACATATTATATATCATATATAAAAATAGTGGCATCATAATGGCCACCTTTGAAGGTGTTAAATGAGTATTGAACAATCAACGTTTCGGGAGGCAGAATTTCACCATCCACAGAAACCGTATGTTCTTTAACCATTTGATGTAGTTGTGTGAGAGTGTAGCTCGAATAAATCTTATAACAAAATCCTAGTATATTTAAGATACTGTTGTTGTTACAAAAGAAGTAAATAAAAAGAGTTTAGGGGGTTGGAGAAGAAAAATAAAACAAATGAACATGAGAGAATTAATTACCTTTAAAAGTGTAACTCCTTTTGATTTGAGCCTAAAGGCTTCCTTTGAAAGGATTCTGCCCAAAGGAAATCCTCTAGGGTGAGGAGAGGGATGTGGAGTGATTAAATGGGCAGGGGATGGCCGAGCCAAAGGCTTGAGGAGTGTGTTAAATGATGTAGAGGTGGGGGCCTTTTATAAGAGGAGAGGAGGGGTACTTTTGGAAAGTAAAGAAATATTACTTTATATGAAAATGTGTTTCGGTTTCAAAAGGTCCCACATTGATATCATTCGTGGATAAGGTGATAAGGCTTATAAATAATCTCATCCAATAATTTTTGGACATGTTTAGTTCATAGATTTTACATTATCTTTCCATTTTATTTAAATCGTCAAATAATGATGTCATCACTGCATCATTATTATGTCATAAATAATTTAATTTATTTAATGTCTAAAAATTATAAAAAAAATACTATGATGTAGGAAATCTTTTTATCTTTCCAATGAATATTTACAATCAAAAATATGACTTGTATAACCCCACTTAAAAATTGTTTTAGTAAAACATATCATGTTTGTGTCAATTTTACTTTCACATTAAATAAAATGTTATTTATGTCATTTCCCAACCAAAGTGGATCCATGGGGTCCCCAAGTTGACCCATGGCTTTTCTTGGTCGGCCATGATACAACCAATAAGTGTAGGACAAGTTTCATGGTGTTTTCACATTCTTATAATATCATTTTTACCTTAAACTACACTAATTACCTCTAATCGCGATTAAAAACATAATAAGTTACTATTCACCAAAAAATTATTTTAATCTCATTGAACCACATTTTACTTCTTAATGACAACCATTTATGTCTGATTTTTGAAAATCAAAACACAATTATGGCAAAATTTCATTTAAACGGAAAATAAGTATTTATAAGTACCACTTAGTGGTTTCACTATTCATCAAAAATTGAAGTTTTTCAGAAAAATCCCAAAAATTCACCCTAAGCTATATTTGATATTCTGAATTCAAAAATGAAGTCCGTTTTACAAAATTCAAAACATATAAGTCACATTAATTAATTTAATAATTAATTCCCGCTGTCACGACAAATAGCGTGTTTTATGAAACAATAAGTATCAAAAGATTGACACTAGTTTAAGTCTGATTTCAAAATGATATTGATTCCAACGACCACTATTGGATTTAATGGTAAAAATATTTTCTAATTTCACTTTAAAACCAATTCAAAATATAATCTAATCATATAAATAAATTAGATTAAAAAGTGGTTTTGAATTAAAATACAACATTTTACACTATTCATTAAAAAATGAACTTTATCGGAAAGATACCAAAAATTTACACAAAGTAAATTTTGATGTCCCGATTCTTAATAAGAGATTTATTTGGTCCAAAAGAATGTTTAAGAGTGAACAAAACTATATTTAATGAAGGTTCTCCATCAAAAGGTGATAAGTGAACCTTTAGTGAAAACTAGGGCATATACGCCTAAAATTGAATTCTTTCCGTATTTTAAGCCTTTATCTTTTATTGTATAAATGTAAAAATTTTTAAGAACATATATAATCATATTTTAGTTATTTCTATCCATTCCCGCCATTACAACGGCTACATGTTAACTACCATTTAAAATAATATTATTTTATTTTTAGAGTGCAACGTAAGATTCCCAAGAAACTCGTTGTTGCGTGTTGGGTACGCCATCGAGCATAGCGTCCCCTTTAAAGTCATATTAATATTTTATTCACAAATATGGATAAATATGAAAATGCCATATTCCTTATTTACCTGGGGTGTTACACCAACCATATTTCATTTATACATTGAATATATATATATACTCAATAATGCCTAGAATAACTATTATCAAAATTGTGTGTAACACGATCCAAGAATAGTGTTGCGTATACTGCAAGCTAATACGGTGTTGTGTATAGCGCAAGGTAATCTTGGTGTAGAATACAACACAAGACATTAATGAAATTAAAAGATTATTTTTTATAAAATCTCGGGGTGTTACACACACCGTGTAGGGTTGGCCTGGCGGTCCTATGTTTTTTTCACAGCACACGGTAAAGATCACAAGGTTCAACTTGGAAGACACGGTGTGTGGGACCCACTAAGCATTGAATGGAGTTCCAGGAGATACAAAGCGTAGAAACTGTGTGTGACCATTCTCACATGGCATATGGGTCCTTAGGTGGACTCAATGTGTATCTTGGAACATAAGAGACACGAGATGGAGTATACGACATGTACTCCACCACGTGGCCATACACGACTTGATTCATGTGATACCCCATGGACCAGTACATAGTCTAGGACACATCATTTGAAGCTGTGTATGTGATCATGGCTAGTGTACATGGATCCTTCACCAAATAGAAAAACACACTATGTCATGCTTTTATATGCTGTGATTACCTTGTTCTACATGACAGGACCTATGACACTGGCTATCGTAAAAGAGTAGTACCCAGGTTCAAAGGACACGGTGTCTGACCCTTCTACATGCCATGTACTTCTCAGTAAATAGATTGATCCTCTTGTCCACCATTCCTTTGATTTGTTTCTTTTTGTTAGTGTTATTTTTCTAATTCCTCTAAAGGTCAGATATCATTTCCATCTATAAGAGTATGATCCCATTAAATGTAATTTTTGATATATAGTTAGCTATTCCTCTAATTGGCCCAGATTGAGATCCTATTTCAATTCGTGACACTAGGTAGAGTCAGGTATCGAAATGAACAATCCTACAGGATGGTGATCCTCTATATAACAGGTGAATATAGATGAGTCGTGGTGTCCTTCGAGTCCCTCACAGTGATCCTCATCTATGTACCGTAATCATTCCCCACTGAGGAGTGTGTTATCCAGGAATGAGTGTATTTGTGATCTATCAGTAAATCTATATCTCTCATGGATTTTCTCGATGAACATTACTTCTCATATAGAGTTCATTATAGTTGTCAGCCTTGTGGAGTGTGTTCTCCTAGACAAGTTATTTTTTGAATCTTTGAACTGAATCCCTAGCATCAGTATAAAGATGTCATAGACTATGGGTCTCAGTTTCGTGTACATCAAGATGGGTTTCTATTACTATATATTTAGTATACATACACCATTTAAAAGTTGTAAATACCTTTATATTGTGTATTTATATGGGGGTTTGGTTTCCTCTACTAATTATTGTTATACTCACCCCTGCACAGGGTTTTCCCGCAGATTTTGTGTCTTTTGTAGATGAGTGACCTCTTGACAGAGACTAGGGAGGACCTACACAAGACCGATATTTCTTAGTTTCTTGTAGGCCGAGGTGTTCATATGGCTATGAGTGGAAATCCAAGTACCTAATTTTTCTTATGGGTTGTACTTTGTAGTTTTATACTCTTTTTCTTTTGGTGGGATTGTATTTTGGATCATTTTACATTCTGCACATTACTTCTGATGTACTATGTTGGTTTAGTTTAGTTGCATGCATTCATGTTGGTCCTTAGTGGTTTTTAATTTTCATAATTTTTGGGCATGGATATGTGTGCATAATTACATGTACTTTGGAATTTCCTCCTATGTTAGTGATATTTCTACTTGGTTCTATTCACCAGCCCCTAGCCTATTGGACAAGTTCTTCGGGAGTCACATCACATGCCCCACTTAGACGTGTCATGATATTGATCCACAACATGGATGAGCTATGTTGGATCATGTTATGTGTCGATAGCCTCTATCATTCAATAGGACTACAAAACCATTTTTTCTGAGCTGAGGATAAGTTCCCTTGAGAATATATTTATCACTTTTAATGTAATAAAATGGAGACAGTTGTCATTCCCATTTATCATATATCATGAGATGCATATCAGTGATTGTCATTAATCCAAAACACAAAGGAGGGGGATGAAATAGAAGATATTGAATGTAGGGATTTTTTGGAAACCATCCTAGAAAAGTATTTTTTTTTCATAAAAAATAAGAGTATATGGAAATGAAATTCTTGAATATGAGGAAGAAGGATGCTGAAAATGTTTTAATATATGAATCTAACATAAAAATTATAGAATGATATGACATGGACTACATACTTAATCCAAGGATCAAGATTGACCAATTATTTTATGGTTTAAAATCATTCCTTAGAAGGGAACTAGTATCCCAATGTTTCTCATCATATAAAGATATAGTCTCATGTTCTATGAAGACATAAAAGCTATTTTCTATGTCTTAGGAATTTAATGGAAAACAATAGAAGAAGAGGGCTGCCAAATACTCTGGAAAAGGAAAAAGGTATTGGGGAAGAATGGAAGTGTTAACCTTACAACATGAAATAATTTTTGGAAGAAACACTCTGATATATGCCTGAATCGAATGGATTTCTGTTACATGTTCAATGAGAAAGTTCATCTATCTCATGATTTTAAGGGGAACAATGAAAATAAAAATTTTTTGTGCTACAATTTCATGGAGATTGTATATTATACACAATAATGTCCTATAAATCCAGAAAACATTCCCCAAAAAGGAAAAGGGAGAAAGGCCAAGCTTATGTGGTCACAACTACGGTGGTTGAAGTTCCTAAAAATGTGTTGGAAGGTACGTTATTCATTTCCATGAACATAAACAATGATTTATTTGATTCTGGATCATCACAACCATTCATATCATCCCAATTTTCTAAGAAAATTAGATATTTTCAGTCTGATTTATTATGGGAGTTGTTAGTTAAAACTCTTATGGGATGTATCATTTCAACAAAGCTGTGTCAGGATGTCCCCATTATCGAATATGAATGTGATTTATCAACTTATTTCATCATCAAACACATGATTGAATTTTATATAATCCTCTGTATGGAATGGATTTTGAACAAGGATGTGAAAATTTATTGCAAGAAGAATGAGGTTACAATTTTTGAGGATGATGTGGAATCACTTATAATTAGGGAAAAAACATCACCATATTATACTCTTCTAGATCCGCCACTAGTAGATCTACGTAATTTAATTATTGGGGAGAAAGGGAATATAATAACAATGGGTGAGGAAAAGAATGTTAAAATAGAGTAAAAACCTATTGTGCAAGAATATGTTGACGTCTTTCTAGAGGATTTACAAAAACATCCTTAAGAGTGGGAAATTTATTTATCTATTGACTTATTTCCCGATTCAAGACCCATATCAATGATTCTTTATAGAATAAAAACTACATAATTAGTGGAATTGAAGAAACAACTGGAGGAATTGAGTGATAAGGGATTTATCATCCCTTTTGTTTCTAGATGGGGAGACCCTATTATTTTTGATAAGAAGGAACATGGATCATTGAGGTTGTGAATTTATTATAGAATGATAAATTCTATAACAATAAAGAACAGGATACTCATTACCTCTCATTGTTGATTTATTTGATCAGATTCAAGGAGCTTAATATTTTTAGAAGTTTGACCTTTGATATTGATATCATAAATTTTTTGTGAGGATGTAATACATTCTAAAAATAGCATTTTGTACCACGTATGATGATTACATGTTTATTGTAATGCATTATGGACTGACTAATGAACCCTCTATTTTCATGGATCTAACGAATAGAGTTTTCCATGAAAATGTTGATGAATTTGTGGTGGAATTTATTTATGACATCTTGGTATACTCAAAAATCTATGAATATCTAGAAAATAACTTCTGAACAATTCAGAACACTTTTATAAGAAATGAATTATATGGGATGTTTTGAAACAATGAATTTTTCCTTCAATCAGTTTCCCTTTTTGGACACATTGCCTCTATGTATACAATATATGTTGATCTTGTGAAGACAAAGGCTATTCAATAATGGCCTAATCCATGAAATATAATTGAGGTACATAATTTTACTAATTTAGTAGGTTATTGTTGGCATTTCGTTCAAAAAATCAATTGTTTAGCCAACCTAATGACCAATGTTACACATAAAGGGGTTAACATCATATGGGAAAATTAATCTGAAGGATTTTTAGACTAATTGAAGTAAGGATTAGGGAATTCTCTGATCCTAACTCTACTATTGAGTAATAAAGGGTTTTTGATCTTTAGTGATGCATCAAATAAAGGATATGGTGGTGTCCTTATGAAGAAAGATACAGTTATTTACAATGCATCAAGGTTGTCAAAAATTCATGAATAAAATATTCCTACTCATGATCTTGAGATTGTTTCTCTTATCATTTCTCTAAAAATATGGAGAAATTATTTCTATGGTAATATATTTGAGATATATATGGATCAAAATAGTCTGAATTATATCATCTCAGAGAAAAAACAAAACATGAGGAAACTGTGATGGATTGAACTAATCAAGGATTATGATTGTTTCATACTCTACAACATATGAATGGAAAATAAGTATGCTGATTCAATGTGAAAGAATGGTCATTGAGTTTAAAACAAAATAATAATTTAAAGAGATCATGTGTATATAGATCTAATAAGGATGGAGATGGGAATTACCAATAAAGGTGATACATCATTAATTTTTCAATTGTTTTCCCAAACGAATTTTTTAAAAAGGATTAAATGCTCTCAGCATGATGAGGAGATCATTAAGAATAATGTTAACACTGTGAAAGATGGGAAGTTAGCTGACTTCATATGTGAAGACAGAATTATGAATTTTGTGAAGAGGGTATGTGTTCCCTCATTACCTGAGTTGAAAAGGGAGTTTTTGGATGATTATCATAGATCAAATTTCTATATACATCCAAGTAGTATTAAAATGAATAGATTTTTGAAGGAAAATTTCTTGTGGGACAAACTGAAGTGGAAAATTGGTGATTATATATCAATATGTCTAGTCTATCAACAAGTGAAGGCCAAACAACCATATCCTAGAGGATTCATCTATCCCCTACCTATTCCTACATAGATATGGGATGAAATCGCTATGGATTTTGCAACTTTATTACCCAAAAATCCAATAAATAAGGATTCAATATGGATAATTGTGGACCGACATATAAAATCTACACATTTCCTTACTATAAGGGTAGATTTTCAACTGTAGTAGCCTGAACAACTCAATACAAATGACGCTTTAGGACATCATGGAGCTCCTATTTCAATTGTATCTGACTGTTATCTATTATTTAAATCAAAATTTAGTAAATGTCTAGAAAATATTTGGATACCAAGTTTCATTTGAGTACTGCATTCCACCCCAAACTGACATACAATTAGAAAGGACGATCCAATCCTAAGAGGACATGTTGAGTTCATGTTCATTTCACTGTTAAAGTATTTGGGATCAATATTTTTCATTAATGATGTTTTCCTAAAATAATAGTTTCCATTCAAGTATTCAATGGAATTATACGAAGCATTGTACTGAAATAGATGTTGTACGCCAACTTGTTGTGATCGTGTTGGAGAAAGGAAGCTTATGGGTCCTGATCTTATTGGGGAAACAAAAATGAATGTGAAGTCTATTCAAGGCTATATCAAAGTATCTCAAAGAAGAAAAAAATGCTAATAATCAAAGGACGGATTAGGAGTTTCGAGTGGGATATCATGTTTTATTTAAAGTATATCCATGGATGTGTGTTATATGATTTGGGAGGAATGGAAAACTAATCCGTAGGTATATAGGGCCTTTTTAAATTAAGCAGAGAATTGGAGCTGTGTAATATCATTTGGCTACGCCACCTAGCCTTTATAATGTATATAATGTGTTCCATGACTCATTGCATAGAAAGTATTTTCCAGAGCCAACACATGTCCTCACTTCCGAAGGAATAGAATTGGAACCTAACCTAACATACCATGGAGATCCTATCTAGATTTTGGACACTAAAGAACATGTGTTGAGGAATCTGATGACACGAATGGTAAATATACATTGGAAAGATCATAAAATTGAAGAGGCAAAAAGGGATCTGAAGGATCTTATAATTAATAACTACACAAATATTATTGCGAGGTAACATTGTGGTAATTTTTTGGATGATATTTTTGTAAGGAGGGGATAATGTAACACCACATGGTTTTGAAAATAAATTTAATATTGAATGCATCAAAATACTAACTCTCTATAAACTCCTGTTTGTTATAAACTAGCTAGTAAACATAATTTTTCCACGTCTGTGATTTTTATTTTGGAAAATTCTAATACACGGTTGGGTTCAGTAAGATAAATAGATACTGATAAGACAAACATAATTTTTGGTGAATAGAAACATACCCATATGAATAGTAATATGGACGACATGAATAGTAAATTATATTATTATTTTGTATTCTATAGATATAATATAATGAGATCTTGATTAATTTTTCTTGGTGATATAAAATGAAATATAGATTAAAAATTGTTATTTTTTGTATAAATTATGATTTTATTTAAAAATTAAAATTCATAATATTGAGAAAATAATTTTCAAAAAATGGAGTTCATTTTTTAATTATACATGTAGTAAAATGGTTAGGGTGAATTTTTGGTATTTTTCTAGAATACTTGAATTTTGGATGAATAGTAAAATACGACAATTTACCCTATATATATATTATCAGTTAAATTAAATATTCCTAAAATAGTGAATTATGTAAGCACACATGGATTGAACTCACATTCACATATTAATTTTCTTGTTCATGAGAATCAATACTATTTGTGGTCTTTGGAAAAATCACAAAATAATGAGTAAAATAATAGGATAACCCTCCTCTCTTCCACTATAAACCCCCCTCACCCCATGTTCTCTTCACTCCTATAAACCACGATGATCCTCAATTTAGATCCCAAATACCCTTCCCTAGTCACTACCCACAAACATGAGATATTTTACTTTCCAAATTAATGAAACCCCTTCCCTTAATGAGATTCTAAAGGAGGTGGATTCAAGAGGTAAATTCACAATCTATTTCATTCAATTTCATTTCAAGTTCCCTTCTATGGTTATCATATCCTCACCTCCTATGTCCAAATGACCATGATAACAATAGAATAATATATATTCTGTAATTATATCTTATGAATGGCTGGAACACCATAAATATCATTACTCTCAATCTTTTATTTTATAAACCAAATCATCGTCTGTGAGGTGCCAAATTACAACCTCGGTGGACGACAATGTTTCATTTTTCAATTTCCCCTTCAATACATATCATGAAAAAAAATTTATGGTTGAAACAGAATATAATATATGTATTATATCCTAATTAATATTCATTAACTGAATTAAGTAAATAATATTAAACCATATTACCAAACAAGTTCCTAATAATCAAAATACTGCTAAAATTATCTAAGTGCTTATTATTGATATTTCATCTAATGATTCATCCTTATTCCATGTAAACAAATGATATAAATTACCATTAACCCATATTGATGCTCGTTAGAAATGTTTATATTCAATTATGGTGATTTTTATCCATTCTACATGAACTCCATTACTTAAAAACAAGTGAACCGGTTATGAAAATCATGAAAACGAACACTCAGAAACAATGAAATTCAATATTATAACTTATCAATATGGACATAAATGAACTATAAAAAATTATTATAAAGTAAATAAATTAATAAAAGTTAAAATATTAAGTAATTAATTATTATAATGTCATATTCTAGGACCATAATCTCAAGTGAATAACTTTCGGACCTAAGGTAAGGGGTTTCTACCAGAACCTCCATTTTCATTCAGTTTACTTTTATTGCTACTTACATCATTGAAATTTTTATTTATTATTATTTACTCCTCATAAATTTAGTGTGGCTGTTCTATATATTTTTACCCACCAGAATACTTATTTATCTTATTTAGAGATACACCTCTAAAATGGAACATTCAAATTTCATTACAAAATACAATCCATATTGAATGGAATTTTTCAAATTCGTACCTATTTTCAAGGGAACTCTATAATAAGTTTTTGTAAACCATTATATTTATAATATATATCATTTTATAATGTAAATACTATAATAATTCATTTCATATTTTAAATAATTATTTTTCCAAAATAACTCTTCTTTTCAAAGTAAAAGAGTATTTATCTCAAGAATTACATGATGATTTTATAAGAGTATCATCATGTATTTCAACACTCATGTTGATTATTATGTATTATGGGGATTTGTAAATTATTATATCATCTAAAAGGATTAATTTAAATTTTTATGATTTTTTTTATTGTGGATATGATATCTTAAAACCATTCACCAATTACTCTGAATGGTTAGTATTTATGCTTAATGTTCAGGGAAATTTATTCTAATTTCATATTTTAGTTTAAATATCAATATATATGTTGATTATTATTGTCCCAAATCATATTAGGAATTCATTGGACTTATTATTTTTATAGTGGGGCCTTCTGTAGCCCCTCAGTGCATCGGTAGGCTTTATTAGACAAACAATGGTCTTGGCATAATTCCATGAAATAATGGATATTTATGGTCTTGGAAAAAGTCCTTGATGGTATGGTTATAATGTCCACCATTATGAATTCCATAATAATGAAAATCTTATTGATGGTTCATGTGGTTATTAGATGAGTATAATACACATGATTATGTTTTATTATGGAATTATTTATTCACTACTTATTCCTACCACAATTTGTTCAAGTTTATTGTTAAAGGAATGTTTTTTAGTTATTCATCATTCCTAATTTTTATGTTTATGATATCTTATATTTTATTAATTAAAATTACTGAGAATTTGTGATCACCCTTTTATTACGATTCATTTTCTTAGGACATAATGATGTTTATTATCGATGACATGTAGGTATAAACTTATAGTTGTGGATGTTCCCGATAAAACATATATGTTGTTCTTTAATTTAAGTTGTAATGTTAATGTTATGTAAGAATATTGTTTCCAAATAATAAAAACTTCTCGGTCCTTCATAATGCATATTACATGTTTATATAACAATGTAATAAAATAAAGCACCAGTTTATGGATACTAGGGTCATGTCCTTACAAATTGTGACTGTTTATAGAAAATATTATTAATTTCATACTTTTAATTTATATCAAAATTATTTAATGTGAATTTAAAAACTATTTATTTTTTTAAAAGAGTTATTTTCCAACAAAATCATTTGAATGTGATAGTTTCAATTAATAAAAATGAAGTGGATGTTTTAAAAAATTAATTAGACATGATATTGATATTTTGTGTTCTCAAAAGCCAAAATATTATTTTAAATATGTATTTTTAAACTAGAACGAAACAGTTTTCCTTTTTAATGTTTTATATGGATAATGGAGAGGATACATACTTATCCATTATATTTCTGTATATTATCATTTTTTTACTGTTCAACTATTGATTTCTCATGGATCATGCTTGTTTTGAGGTTTTATGGTGACTTATAGAGTCACGTGGAGAAATGTGGGTTATTTTGTTTTATTTAGTTTTCATTATTGCATCATCTATACTTGTTTTCATTCCTTTCCATTATGGGTTGTGTTTATGCATGTGGTGTTATGGATGATGAGTAATTGTGGTTTTTTTATTGCAAGGGAGATAAACGTGAGAGTGACTTTTTATTCATGGATTATTATCCCTTAATACTTGTTTAATTTTTTGGCATGAGAATGCAATGTATATATACATCGTGGAAAACAAATCACAAAAAAATCAAACTGAAATTTTAATTTATTTAATTGGAAAAAACATTCCCAAGTAATTTTTAATGATACACTTTTTCCTTTCACCACTACGTGGAGATTAGGAAATCTTATGGGACTTTTTATAAGATTTCTGGGGTGTTCAGTGGAAGGAATACTCAGGTTGGATCATGTCAATGTTCCCCCTAACCTTCTTATGTTTATGAATATTCCATGGCATATGTGAATGATAATTCTAATCATTTTTATAAATTTTCTAAGTTAATCTTCATGTAATTTTATAAATTACCATTGATATATGAGGATATGTATGAAATTGAATAATGATGTAGATGATTTTAAATTGAATGATTAATAACCACTTTAATCTTCTAAATATTTGACTATTTAATATTTTTACTCTTTTATATCTTTATTAATAAGATGTTATTTTGTATATTTATATGAAATTGGTTAATTTCATGGGATATTGTTTTATTGGTGGTTAATTTAATTTCTTTTAAACAATTTATATGTGAATATAGATGGGGATGAATCATGTAATAATAATGTTCTACACTATATACCTATTTTGGGTTACCTAGTATTTTAATTCCAATACACCATAGAAATTGGTTCTAAATGTCTTGGAATCCTTGTGTATCAAAATAATGACTGGTAACATAGTTTGATATTTTTTTATTGAGACTGTGGAGTTTTTTATAAAAAATTAAAGCGTGTAATTTCCCGAGTTACTAATTTTGATTTATTTTTTTTATAGTGAAATAATATTTATTTTCATTATAAAATGAAAATAACAATATAGAATATTTGTCTATAAATATCTTAATTTTTTTGGATTAATTTTTTTAGCATAAAAATATTTAATGGTGGTGCTGCTTTAATAATACAAAAATTCATTGAGGGTGAAAAATCCTCTATTTATGGTATAACTAAAATTATTTTTAACTTATTATATTTAATTCTGTATTTATTTATTTTATAGATCTTCCACTAACCCATAAATAGGTATCTGCAACACCACCTTTTAACAATGCTAAAAAAATCCATGATAAAAGTAAATTTTAATAGCGCTAAATAAGCGATGTTAACGGTACCCATTTATCAACGTTTTTTTGTGGGGACTGAATTTATTCTCATGTATTACATTCATATTTATATTATGAATTTGAAATATTATCATTTATCACAATATACTATTATTCATAATCAAATATATAATAATATATACATATTTTTTAATATATTCACAAATACAAATTTAATTTTAAAAATAAATAATTAAAAATATTTACATATAAAATATTATTCTCAATATATAATCCTTATCTAAATAAAAAATAATATCCATTTTATTTAAAAAAATATAAATATTTATATACCTATATAATGTGTGTGTGTGTGTCTATATTAAAAAACTAAGATATATTATCTATATATTCTAACACATGTTTATAAATATTAATATATAGTATATGTATATATATATATGAATATGTATAATTATACTTATATATACTCATATATAATATATATGTGTGTGTGTGCTGTAAATATGTATTTACTTGCTTATAATCATACAAAAAAAAGAATTTTATGAATGTATTTAATATTGGTCTTATAAATATATATTAATATATGAATAAGATAGGGATAAAAATTGTAACTAAATATATATAAATTAATAGATATAAATATATATTAATATACTTTTACATATAACTATATATGATTATATATATTAATATATATGTTAATATATGAATATATATATATAGCTAATTTTATTTATAAGAAAATTTGTTTTATTTATTTTGGATTGTATCACCAATCAACTATTTTATGTTAATTAAAAAAATATAACCTTACATTAATTTTAATAAAATCATTTAGAAATTTTTTTTATATATTTAACTGATTAATATATACTATTTTTATTTTTTATTAACCACATAACATATAATATAAGATTCATATCAAACCATTAATTGATTGATAAAAAAGTTTGCACAAAAGAAAAATAGTCAAAAAAAATTACTTTAAAAAAATTGTGTATTTAATTTTTATAAAATATGTTGTCTTCAAAGTCATGTAAAAAACTATAAAATATAATGAACATAATGAAAAAATATATAAAAATATATTTTTTATAAAAAATCAAATATATCACCCTACTTAACTCATAAAACAATTAATCCTTCATTGTTTCAATAAATGATAATTAGTTCAAAAATCATTATGAAGAAACACCTATGAATGATTTTATCCAAAAAAAATCAATTTTTTGGATGTCCAAATAAAAGAATTTTTTTTTGGATAAGTGATAATATTCACACACAAAAACATCCTAATAAACACCCAAAAAATATAATATACAAATAAACTATAAAATGACTATATCAAAGACTCAAATCCGTCAATAAACATTTCTAATTTCAAATAACTGACATGATAAAAAAAATATAATGGATTATTCACATCAGTAATTTGATAAACAATGTGAAAATCCAGTTCATAACAATATTATTTTGATTACTCCTCTCCCCAGTAGACATGAATATAAAATACGAAAAAAAATATGAAAAAAATACAAAATAAGTAGAAAAATCATAGAAACAACCAACAAAACACACATACAATTTGAACTTTCATGTTTACAATATATACACAATTAAAATAAAACCCAATAATACTAGTGAAATGATTATGCATTTTAATTTTTAAGTGTCTCAACTCCTATGAAATATAAGAGAGAGGATCATCAAGAATCTCAAAATTAAAATGAAATCATTGAACATGTATTCTAAATAAATCGAATGAAATATTGAGGGTAAATTTATGAAGAAATGTAAACTTCTAGAACATTATAATAGTACCAATTGAAATTATTTCGTACATAAACATTAAAATATATTTTCCACATTACATTATGCTTTATTATTTATGGAAATTTTGTTTAAAATGTTTTCCCAATTCAAAATAACATTTTAAGCAATATATCCAAAATTTAGTAATTGTAAATGAAGAATAACCTTTTCTTTTAAAAATATGATCATAGATCTCTTATTTCTTATCATCGTTCTAATGAAATTCAATACTCTGTCTTGAAATAATTAAAATAAAATAAATTTATGAGTCATTATAATATAATAAAATATTAAATAATTAAAAATTAAGTTTCCAATACCTTTATAAAATTTTCTCACACTTCACCATGGATAGATCATAGCATATAAATTAACTTATCCATTGGAAGAAACACCCAACATCAAAAGGACATTGATATAAAAGAAAAAAAAATTAGTGGTCATTATGCTATGGGATATACCACACTTTTTGAGATATATGTTTAATACTATTGAAGATAAAAAAATATCTGCCACTGAATAATTACATTCTTTTGAAATCATTGGGAAATATAAACTATTCTATCTAAAAAAGTAATTTTCCTCACTATAAGTGATATATAATATGGTTTAATACATGCATAAACTTTTTTCTAGTAATGATCTTTAAAAATTGTATAATGACACCAAATAGAAATCAAATATAAGTATAATTTTTCAATAAAATAAATGGAAAAAATTATTTATGTTTAGAATTACATGGAAAAAAATTCATCTAGTTGATGCCCAACTAATCAATAGTTATAAGCTCTATTATATTATTTTCCAAAATTTACATAATCATTTCATGCCCATAAATTATAGCTTTAATTGGAGTCTCATAGACATCCATAAACAAATTTGAATATGTCAAAATTCTATCAATACTAGTAGAATTTCTATCTGAATTCATAAAACATTGTTTTATTTATTCTCAAAATAATATTTTTTTTTCTAATAATTTATTGCTGTAAATATTTATATAAATATTCAAACATTAAAATTTTAAAAAAATTTAATATAAAAATGAAATAAATGATAAAATATAGACATAACTCTATGGTAATATGTCGAAAAAGTCTAGTTGGATAAAATAAAAAGTTCTTGATAATTTGTACAACTATACTCACCTCATATGTATGTAAAGGTATTCTTGTTGATATATATATAATATCTTATATAGTGACCTTATGATGCTCCATCTCAATCTGTTGATAATGAATGGTGTTACCAATATAAAATATCAACCCATATGAAACAATATGATGTTGGGGATCATGAACATAAAAATCACAACAACTAGGAAGTTGTGAAGGATGTGTGTAAGTGTAGGATAAGAAGAAGTGTGGTCTACCGGTGGAGGTGGACCTGTGGGAGCTATTGGAGGGGGTGAGGAATTGAATCAGTTATTTGAAACTGCCCTTTCATGTCTGAAAACATCAATTGTATTGAATATCTAATCATGTCATGCATCATCACATGAATATCTTGAACTTCATCTTCCAAAGATTCTATTTTTAAAACATCCTCTATTTTTGAAGATTTAGGACATGGATACCTTTTCTCACAGATACACATTTCGGGTATCCTCATACATGAATAAGTTTTTGGGTTTTCCCAATGTGTAAGATAAAATATCCCTCCTACCCTTAGCTATAAGGTCACCCAGTGTTCAATGATCCTCAAGAGAATCCTATGCGAAATATATGAAAAAATCCACAAATAATCACAATATATAAATAAGTAATTTTACTTAAATAAAAAAATAAAGTAAACATCTTTCAATCCTCTCAGGTACAACCCTCAAATCATCTATACGATATTTTACTTTGTTACTCATCTGAAACATCAACCATATTTCATGTCTAGTGTTGGGGAAGGATGGTAAACCTCTATAGAACATGATGACTCAACTCTCAGTAGTTGAAAATTTTCAGCCATCATTTTTTCATCCAATTATTTATACCCTCCCTAAGATAATGAATGATGGTATACATTTCTATATTAGATCTCTGAATGATATCACATCGATTACATCAAATTAAGAATAAATAATTCATTAATAGGATCCTTAATATAAAAAAGAACCCAAATGTAACATTTCACTTACCAAAAATTATTTTCATCTTCTAATCTCAAAAAATTTCATCTATGTATGCTCATATATAAATGTATATATATCACATGGAAAATGATGTTGTCTATTACCAAAAATGAATGGTTATATGAGGGTTAGTATAAAATCCATCCCTATTCTAGTATCCAATGATTCAAATTTCATATTAACACCCCCAGTATCATATATATAATCTGTCATGTGATAAGAAAGGGGAAACATGAATTAGTATAAACATTTCTTCATAAGTAAAATATTAACAAACAAACATACCAAACTGGTCTCCCAAAAATTATGTATATTAATTTCTTCAAAACATATCTAATCATCAATCAAAATTAAAACTTTTATTTTAGCAATAACTTATATAAAAAAATTGATATGATTTGAATTTGGACCTCCTGGAATATCATTATAATCAAATTCTACTGATATCCTCTGGTCCGGGCTATGGGAAACTAATAATTTTGGAAAATGTGCACTGTCACGTTTATGATGCCATGAACCCTCCACTAGAGCCTATGTCATGAATAACCCAATCCCACCTTACACATGACAAGGTTTAACGACTATCATCGTAAAGTCATGTGCATAAAATGGGAAGGCATTTCCTATAAACATGTATAATAACACAGTCCAAGAACTCAACTGGATGAAATAACAATATAAACTATAGTAGTGTATGTTTGTAGAAAAATTATAGGGGGGTATGAATATATTCCCAACTGAAAAGGTAAAACTACGACTGAAAATAGAAAATAGATTATGTGATTTTCCACCAAGGATACTACATGAATTGTAGGTAGAGCTCATCACACTGATCTCCTCGTTCTCTAGTTTCCTCCATTCACATCATGTCATGGCTCCCCAAGTCTCAGTCAGGGCTGTCCATCGTCTTCACAAGACACAACATGGTGTGGGTGAATCTCATTCAGGGTGAGTATAAAAATTCAATGTAGGCACCCTAATACCCCAGAAGGTCTCTCATAATTCCACAAATTAATACTACAAACCATGATGTTGATCACAATAAAAACGGAAAATACTAAACTTAAACAAATTTACTCATCTCATCCAAAAAATAAACATAAGGTCTTGACCTCAATCCATTTCAAGGATTTTCAAAGAAGGATCAAAGCATAAATCAAGGATCAGGAGTATACACTCCATGAACTGGCCATACCTAATGGTACCCATCTGAGAGATGTACTCCATAATTTACAACTAAACAATTCTTAATGGAATGTATGAAAGGGCCTGATCCATCAGAAACTTTCAGCTATAACTACCTCTAGGGCCCATCACTAGAGGTCTTGCAGTCATAGTCTTTCACCCTAGGAATGAAAAAGGGAATCCAATTTAAGAAGACCACTCCTCGATATTGTGTCTTGCTGTCTAAGGAGATCCAACTCCCTTGAAGGACCTGCTACTAGTCTCTACTTTGAGATGAGGGAGTACTGCTCCCTATGTCAGGACCTGCACACTACACAGTAGGGGAGTACAAATCTTGTTGTTTGTATTCTATGGGGGACCTGTGCCTCAGTATGTTAGTGGAGTACATACCACAAGCTAGAGGACCGGCACCCTGTGACAGCAAGGGAGTACTGATTCAATATTTGAGGACTCGCACCCTACCTGGTAGGGGAGTAAAACTTCAGTTGTTTGTTCGATGTGGGGTCCCACGTCCAAGTACACTAGGAGAGTACTAACCCCATAATAGATGACTAACACCTTGAAATGGGAGGGGAGTACAGACTCTGCTGTAGCAATGCATAAGGAGGACTTGCACCCCAGATTGACAGGGGAGTACCTACTCCTAACATAGAGGACCTTCACCCGACCCGGTAGGAGAGGACCTGACTCAATGTGTGTTAATCATGGAGGATGTGTGCCCTAGTCCAATAGGGGAGTACCGACTCGAAATATAGAAAAACTGAATAGATGGAAATGAACCCATGGTCATGACGTGGGTAGTCTCGTCTCTACTGGAGTAGAGGAGTAATGAATACCTACGCAACAGACGGCGTGTCAACCAGACAACTAGTCTGTATGTTATTAGCATTTTATTGCTGATGACCCAGTTGGATTCAAATTCTATCCATCCCATATGGTCTAAAACATTCATCAAAACCCAAGTGGAGTATGTCAAAATAATTTTCTTTATCTATGGATCTCAATACCACAAACAATTATTCAAACATACATCTAGTTTCCAATATAAATTCATTTAAGCGTAACATGGCCAAATTGGGTCCATGTCCAATGCAACATCGTCGGACTGACCCGCCACATACCACCTAGTCAGACCCACCCTGATATAGGCTGACCCGACCCAGCCTGGCCCGAACCCGACTGGGCTTACACGGTTTGGCAATTCTGTGGACCGGTCCAGCCCACTGTCTGGGCAATGCCCGCCAGCCGTTCTTGCCCGATGGCTGGCGCAACCTACCGATGGGCCGCATGCTCTACCTAAAGAATGGATTAAAGGAGCCATTTGGCTCCTTGATTGGCGGTGTAATGTCGTCACTCATGGGACCCACATAGAGCGGGTCCTGCCTTCGTCGCAGCTTCGTAATCGCATCCTAGGCACCGCAACGTGTGACGGAATGCCGCCTCACTGTCACCACAGTCGACCCATACCATCCGCCCCTTCGGACTGTTAGGATGCTGAGCGGCGCCACACTCCTCTGGAGCCGGCAAGTGTCGACTGCCTCCATAACCGCCTGTTCCGGTCGCCGGTGCCTCCATGCCATTGAGTCTTCTGTGGGAAACTAGGTGAGCTCTGATGGTCTGTTCTTCCTTTTAGATGAACCAATGGTCCTCTTGGGATGCAGTCATTGTTTTTCACCTCTCGGTTTCAAGGTTCTGTCATATTGGAACAATCCCCCGACGAAAAAGGTAATTTAAAATCAAGAGGAAGAGGGTATGTGCCTTGTTAGTTGGATCGTGCCCTCAGCAATAACATTATAACAAGTGGGGGTAATTTATAAATAACATTAAAATAATGATAAATCCCGTTAAAATCCCCTACTATGACCACCCACAAATTCAAGGATGAAAATAATAACAATGGGAATTTCATGAATTAAACGACAACCCCACCTTCGAGATTTATTGGAGGCGTCATATTGGTGGATGGAGATTATATATTTGATGAAGCCTCAATCATTCGTCTATCCCATTCTGTTTCCTCTCGAGCTTTTGTGTCCGTTAGGTGAGGGTTTTACATCACATCGCTAGAGGTCCCTCACATGGTGATGTTGTGTGAAAACTCCAACATGAGACTCACATAAAATAGGGGCGAAAGGACGAGTAACACACCAAGGAATTAATGAGGTTCATTAATTCACATAATTAATTTGGAAGATTAATTACACTAGGGGTGGTTATGCAACTAAAGTGTAACTGGAATTTGATATCAATATTAAATGTCTGACCACCTCCATCGACCCTGCCACTACCGCTCAAGTGGTGGTAGGATAAACTAAAAAAAACAAATTTTTTATTTTTTTAATTCATTAAAAGTCTCAAAAACTAACAATTTAACATGAAGTACTATAGTCAATGTGATGATTCCCTTACGAGAATCCTAATTCTACGGATTCAACTGTGTCCTCAGATTTTAATTTTTAGCACTAGGTCAAATGTTATAAAACGTTGCTCGTATGTTTATTGAAATTACCTTAAAAACCAATGACCCGCACTGGTCATGGTTAGGCTCCGCCTGAGGAAAAAAAGAGTCCCTCCAAATCCAACAATACTATCATATTTTTAATCTGAGTTACGGTTTATAAGTTATAGAATTAAACAAAAAAATAATTGTTACTTAATTAATTTATTTATGGCCAAATACTAACTTCACTATTGTCCCACACCGTCCTCTGTTGGGATCTTTCTTTGGAAATAATACCCTCAAATGTTCTGTGGTGGTCCTATATTTTTAATATTAGTCACCATTCATGAGTTATAATCATTTGAAAATTAAAATAATTTTATTTAATTATTTTATTTTCAGTTCTACCATTTTCGGTTTTTCTCACTGGAGGCAAGCGCCGAGTAAACTTAATTCACGCATAAGGTAAAACCGCCATCCTGAATGTAATGGTGCCCTCATATATCTGATCTGGTCACCTATATAATATTTATTCCACTTTTTCGGTAAAACCACTCACATGTGATATTTTAAACATAACATTTTTTAACCTATCATTCCAGGCACACCGGGAACCAGAATTATGTGCCATTAGATTTTTCTATCTCAAAATAATTCCATATAATAAAAAAATTATATGGATGTTCGAGGACATTAAATTCTCCCCAACATATGGATTTACGTCCTCGATATCCAAAACAAGGAAAACCAATCAAATGATGGTACTGAGCATGAATCAGAGCCTCCCTTTCCCATGTGATCTCCTGGAAGTTCCCAGTCTTCCACTGAACATGCACCAGAGGGATCCACCATCCATGAAGTAATTTCTCTTATCAATCCTCTATCTCTACCAGGATCTCCATAAAAGTTTCTACATAATCAATTTCCAACTCTACCTAGATGATAAGGTGTGATAGATCATGCACGCATCTCCTCAACTGGGAAAAACTGAAACCATTAAGGACCCTGAGAATTTGTGGGAAAAAGGTAGATGATATGCCACATCACCCACTCTACTAAGAATCTAGAGAGGTCTGATGACCCTCAGAGATATCTTGTTGCCCTGACCAAATCATTTCAATACCCTTAGGCGTGATTCCTTTAGGAATACATGGTCTCCCTCCTCGAACTCCAATGGTCTCTATCTTCTGTCAGCATAAGACTTCATCCGGCTCAGTGAGGTCTTCATTCATGGTGACTAAAACTGAGGCCAAAGGTCCTAGAACATCTTCGCCACACCAGGATGTGACTCCAAATGTGATGTGTGTGACTCCCTTAACAACACCATTGGTAGCGTCAATAGTACCATAGTGTGTCATATGAAAATGATGATGTGCTCCCCAACATCAGAAATTCTTTTAGGAGCCTTTACTAAGGATATCTGAGCACGTCGGGCCTTTCAGTCCACACCCCCATGAAATACCTTACGAACATGTTGAAGGTGTGGGGGAGTGAATGTTATAGAGTGGAGGTAAGATACACCATCTCTATCCATGAAGGTTTTAGTTTGGTGGCTAGCTGTTCTGAAACATCACTCAGTATATATAAAATAGACCTACTGTTGAGTGCATATACCACCACACCCCCATCTAAATTCTCATCTCCCAAACCTCTGCGGGAGCCCTTAGATACGACTTTGTAGATATCATTGTCTTTGTTAGATACAAGACAATACAAAAGTACCTCTCCCTTCGGGCAGGTAATACTGGAAACATCTTTTAAAAATATGTTCCTGCACTCTGCCACTATTTTTCTGAACTAAAAACTCAAAAACTCATGATTCCATTAGTGTAAGGATAGTCGAATCAAGAGTGATCAACTTAACCCTCCTATGCATGAGTTTAGACTGTGATACCTTGGTTTCCTTTTTCAATGACCAAGGAAAACCCTATTCCGATGATGGAGAAATACCACACCCTTTTTCTTAAAACAGTAAATCTCAGTATGAACTATCGATGTCTAGTATATACCAAAACTAACGTATTAAGGCCTCAACGCCGCCACCACGAGGTTCGAACATAAAATCTAGTCTCAAGGGTTTTATCAATCTATCAACATGAGTGTAATTATTGAGTCCCCACTCAATGATATCTCCAGACGTAAGGGTGAATTCAACTGTTTAACATGAAACTCTATGTCTTGAACAAGATTTATGGAAATATGCAAAGATTTGTACCTATTTATATTAATACAGAAGCTATTTGTAGACCTATATTGTACCTCAAATCATTCCTAGAGCCCGCAGGTCAAACAATTTTATCACATGAAGCTACTCCCTTCCATTTCCCTCCACCTCTAAATGATATGGTGGGGGCCGCATTGGGCTGCTGGTTGTAACATAGCGAAATGTATACCACCTTCTACTTCTCTCCTAGATCCTCTTCCATGTATGTTTCCCCACATATTCATCTGTCCCTATCAATTTAACTCCCAAAAACATTTTACACATCCACGTATAAATAATAACATCGATTTTCCTCCTTTCCCATTGTCAACAATCAGTAGTTGTATCTTCTCATCCAAATAATTTTCAATAACAATGGTTCTCTCTTGCCCCATAACATAAGTAGGAATACACATAAAAATTGTGCTAGCTCGGATGTCCCGAAACACATCACGCTAGGAGTTATGAGTTGAAGAACTAGTCAAGTCATATTCATCGAGTACCTGTAATGGATGGTACATCTCAAAGAATACTCAGTTACACTCATGTCATCTTGTAGAAACTATAGAAGCTCTTGGGAACACAAACCCCTTGGTTTTTTGGAAAAAGACCCCTTCTCTGAGGAAGGTTCTCGATCTTTGTTTGAAAAAAAGTCTCCTCATTATAAGATATGGGTAATCTAAACCATGTTATCACCCTACTGATCAATGTAGAATTCTCAAAGACATGTCCTCCAACAGATCGTATGGTTCCACATCTAGACGAAAACTCAGTCACCACATAAAGACATTCCTTAGCCACATGTGAGTGGGGATCACCTTAGATCCTGAGGGATATCAGTCACTAAAACATGTGTAAGGCATTGAGCCAACATGTGTTATATATCGGTAGGTCTGATTGTAACTTCTGGACAACGGGCACCGGTATTGTGTGGACACCACCAGATGGAACCATATCGGCCAAAAATACTTGTACTAATGCCTCATCACACTGTGGTCGTCCTCATGGTCATTCATTGAAATTATGGATGGATGTCTGCATGTAGGAATCATGAAATATAGTCCAGATGTACAAAAATCAATAAGTTATACCTTGTGAGATGACTCAAAAGAGATTAAATGTAAAACATTTTCAAAACACACGCAATTAGTGATTTCGTGATCTGAGTTGGAAATCAGAATTCAGGGTCCTAGGGTATGAATACGTCAGATGCCACACCAACACTGGACACCCTGAACTAAAAACATCAATCAAAACACTTAACACTATTTCTACATTAAAAAGATCTGAGTCCCAGTTCTTTGGTAAAACCAACTCCTCTGATACCACATTATCATGAACCGTCCCCTGGGGCCCGTGCCATTACTACCCCAAAGCCGCCTTCCATTGGCCAGGGGTTGGAGACTATCACAAGAAAGGAATATCCAAAAAACTGGAAGGCATCGCCTTTAAACATATACAATAACACAGTCCATGAACACAACCATATGAATCCACAAAGTAACACTGCAGTAGTAAAACTTTTTACAAAATGTAGAGGGGGCGGGAATACAAGCCCAATAGAAAAGGTACAACTATGGATGAAAACATAAAATGGCTCCCGCAATATTCCACCAAGGATCCTACCAAAAGGGTATGGTAAATCTCATCTCATGTCTCTCCTCATTCACTAGTTTCCTTAATCAACATCATATCTTTGCTCCCCATGTCTTAGTTAAGGGTTCCCTTTGTCTACAAAAGACATAACAAGGTGCGGCTGAAACCCGTGCAGGGGTGAGTATTACAATACCATGTTGGGACCCTGAGAACCCTCATTGTCTCCAAAAATTCTACAAATGAAAACTACAAAACATGATCTCGATAAAATGAAAAAAGAAAAACACTCAGCTCAAACCAGATATACTCATATCATCCACAATTAATCATAAATTCCAAACGTCAATCCATTTATAGGATTAAAAAAAGGATTAAAGTGTAAATCAAGGATCAGGAGTACACGCTACATGATCTAGCCATCCCTGGTGGCACCCATGTAAGAGATGTACTCCATCAGGATAAACTCAACAATTCCAAATGGAATTTCTAAAAGGACGTGATCCATTGTGAACATTCTTCTAGAATTTCCTCTAGTTCCTGAAACTAGAGGTATCACAGTCAGAGTCTTGCGCTCGAGGCAAGACTAAGAGAAACAATGTGAAGAGTCCCACTCCAATATATTGTGTCCTATAGTTGAGGGAGCTCCAACTCCCCTAAGGGAACTGCTCCCTATCGCTATATAGAGATGATGGAGTACTACTCCATATGTAAGGACCCAAACCCTACATAGTACGAGGTAAAACTCTGGAATTTTGTTTTCTGTGAGGGACCCACCCCAAAGAATGTTAGGGAAGTACCGACCCCATGCTCGACGAGTCACACCTTGGCATGACAAGGGAGTGCCGACTCTATATGTGTGGACACACACCCTACCAGGTAGGGTATTACAACTCTGTTAGTTTGTTCCCAGTGGGGGACCCATGCCCTAGTATGTCATGTGAGTACCGACCCCAAACTAGGGGACCCGCACCATGGATTGACATGGGAGTACCTACTTCAAACATAGGAAACCTACACCCTACCCGGTAGGGATTACTAGATTCTAGGTGAGTTATACATGGATGAAACACACCCTAGTCCAATATGGGAGTACCGACTAAAAAGATATAAATAAAAAACAGAGGGAAACTGACCTTCACTCATGAGGTGGGGAGTCTCATATCTACTGGAGCATAGGAGTTAGGAATGACCACACCTTGAGTCATCAAGGGAGTAGCCATCCTATCTCTGACTACAAAAAACACATTAGTTCTACTCCTCTGGTTATCATTCATACATAAACCACCACAGAGATATAAAAAGAAGTATCCTAATGATCCATCATGTCATCAGGGTTCTAACGCAATAGAGGGTGAATCAATAGGACGCCCGATCTGTATGTTATTGGAATTTTTGTTCCAAGGGAAAGGTTGGATTCGTAGTCAATCCAACCAATTCGTACTCCAAATTTCTCCAAAACCCATGTATAGTTTGTAAAAGGTACATTATCGTTCATGTATCCTAGTGTCATAGACTTTTCATCGAATATGTATCCGATTTGAATCATATGAGCATTTAAGTGTAATTGTGCCCGAATGGGTTCGGGTCTAGTCTGACCAAATCAGACTGACCCGAACCACCCCGGCCTGGGCCGGCCTGACCTGGTCCGGATCCGACCCAGCCTGTACGAAATTGGCATGGTTCGGGTTGGCATGTCTGGGACGCGCCGGGTGCGGCGTGGTGGCTGGCGCGACTGCCGTGGGAACGTGTCTCAGCCATTGCTGTGACTTAGTATATGTGGACGGATTACCACGACATGTGATGGCGCATTGACTCACTATCACCACGGCCGGCCCATTTCGGATGCCCCTTCGATCCAACATGGCACTACACTCCCCTGTAGCTGGTGACCGCCAACTACTGACTTTTCCACTGTCACCGGTTGTCAGTGCCGATGCGCTGGTGCAACACCGACGAATCTTTTATGGGCCACCGGGTGAGCTTCAGTGGTATGTTTTTACTAACAGACATAGCTATGGTCCTATCAGGATGCCTCCGTCATTTCACGCCCCTCGGTTTCAAGGTTGCATCAAATTGGAACAACCCAAATCTGAAGAACACAATGAAAAATCAAGTGGTGGAGGGTCCAGGACTTGTTCGTTTCACCCACGCCCACCATGTTAACATTATAAAAAGTGGGGGTAATTTATCCATCACATTAAAATAATGATAAATACCATTCAAATAACCTACTTCAACCACCCTCAAATTCACTAATGAGGGGATGAATCATGGGAATTTCATGAATTTAAAGTCCATTGCTTCCTCAAGATTCTTTGGCGACGTCACGGTAGTGGAAGAAGATTATACATTTGATGAAGCCGCCAACATTCGTCGATCGCAGTTCATTGTCACCTTATCTTCCATCTCCATAGGTGGAAAGCGTCACATCACTTCGCCAGATGTTCCTTGATTGTTGAAGTCATGCCAAAAACTCCATGCCAAGCCTCACTTAAATAGATGGGTGAAAGTGTGAGTAACACACCGATGAAAAAATGAGGTTAATTAAATGAAATAATTAATGTTCCATATTAATTATATGAGGGGTGGTTACACAAAAAATGTGTAAGTGGAATTTAATATCCCATATAAAATGTCTGACCACCTCCATTGACCCTACCACTGCCTCTCAAGAGGGGGTAGGATAAAATAAAATAACAATTTTGTTATTCTATTAATTATTTAGAAGTCTAAAAAGATAACATTTTGACCTGACATACTATGGACAAAGTGATGATTTCCTTAAGAGAATCATTGTGGTGCAGATTCAATAGTGCCCTCAGATTTGAATTCCGAGAACCGTTTTAAAAGTTTGAAAATACCACTGGTACATTTACTGAAAGTACCTTAAAAAAGTTTAAAAATTATTAACAATCACCCTCAACCCGTGCCGGTCTAGGATGGGATCCACCTAAAAAAACATCCCCACGAATCCAATAGTACTCTCAGATTTTCAATCCATGTTATGATATAGATGTTATAGAATTTAACAATAAAATTATTTTTATAAAATTATATTATTTAAAACAAAAAACTAACGTCCCTTATTGGCCCGTGCCAGCCAATGTTAGGGTATGCCTATCGAAAATATACCCTCACAAGTTCAGCAGTGGTCTCAAAATTTTATCTGAGACACTGTTCGTGGGTTATAAGTATTTGGATAATAAAATAATTTTATTTAATAATTTTATTTATGGTTATCCGATTTGTTGGTTTTCTCACTAGTGGCTTGTGCTGACTAAAATTAAGTGGTTCTTAGTGTAAACCCACCATCCTAAATCTAATAGTGCCATCATATTTCTGATATGGGAACCCATTAAAGACTTATTCCATTTTTTATAGAAATAAACTCACACAATCTATTTTAAACGTAAAGGTTTTTTACTGATCATTCCAGGCACTCCGGGTATCGGAATTACACGCCTTCAGATTTTGTTGTCTTGAAATAAATCCAAATAATAATAAAAAGTATACCGAAATATCAGGATATTAAATATCGACCCTCAAAATCTTATTTGGACCCACAGAAGTAGACGTCTCTTGTAAATTAGGATGAGGCTCATCCATAAAAGCATGTGTACATTTCTCACTGGTGGTATGAGTATGATCATATATGGAAGTATGTGGTGGATCAGATTATTGAACATTCATTATCCAATAAATCAATGAAAAAAAATATTAGTACAAAAATCTAAGAAACAACTCTTACAGACTAATGTGAATAATAAATGAAAAACTATCAAAAAAAGTAAAAAAAATTAAATTTAACATTATTCATATTTTTGGTAGTTATAGAAAATTAAAACAATATTAAAGAGATAATAAATGACATATTAACGAATGAAAACAAATCCATAAATGGTTTTTAAATAGTAAATGTCCTTCAACATAATAATTCAATTTTTTATAAAAAAATACATTTTGAATATACTCTTATAAAATATTTTTTTTTCTATTTAACATATTATATTTAAAATATTTTATTTAACAATTTCAATTAATAGATATGTTACGTAAGGGTAAAAATGGAAAAAAAATACACTAATATAATCAAAAAATACAACTTTATACTCAAAATACATGTTTTAATAAAAAAATTAAAATATATAACATTTCATGAAATTTTAAAAGTTTTACAAGAAATAAACATATGTTTCCTATAATATTTGGAATAAATAAATTGATTTTTCCAGAATTCCTTTGTCAAGATCATTCCATATGGAAAAAACCATGTCTATGTATGTTCATGAATATTATATATAATAGTAACATTGTAGTATGGATCTCACATAAATCATCATCTTAATACATTTTTTCATCACTAAAATGCTATTTTTCCCTTTCGATAAAATAGACCAATACATGTTAGATTGATCAAGAACATAGAAATTTTTTCCCATGTTTTTCTATTATAAAATGAAAATATGTGTCTTCCAATATATTTATACTAACTATTGATATTAAAAATTAATCAATAATGACATTGTTTTTAGCGATTATCGATTTTCAGATAAAGAATGGAACATGAAATTTAATGTAATCAAACTCCCAAATTTCTTCGATGACTCGATAATATGAACTTGATGTGGAAATTGATTTTTTTGACTTTGGACCTCAAAAAATGATTTGTTTCTATGAACACCAATACAAAATTATTCTATAATAAAGTTATATGGTCATAATATTTTCTATGAAGTGTATTTCAATTAATTTCATACCCAATGAATGTTATCAAATTAAAACTTGGAAAATCTACTAACGATATCTATATTTCTGATGCATATGATCTACCATGAACGATCTCATTAATCCATTGAAAATATTCTTTTTTATTCTCATTCAAAATCCACATATCTTTATTCTATGTATAAAATTAATTTAGCAAATAATATGAAATTTTATATATGACTTAGCATTATCTATGTTATTAAAGATTTATAAATGTAACTTCTTTACCTCTTCACTTGTTAAAGAAATATCTTTCAATCCAAAGATCCCCTTTCTCTCATTATTAACTAATTAATGGCGATATATAGGAAAAACAATGTGCTCCAATACATATAAGATTCTTGTAATGAACTCCACATCCTTCTCTGAAATATACTTCTCAACAATGTAGGCATCAGTTAGATATGATTCCTGAAATACCCCTTCAATATCTTTATATATATTTCAAAAGTATACATCAAATGTATATTTATAGGACCTAAAATATTTATTCCTCGCAAAAAACAAACAATTAAATTAACCATGATATTCAAAAAACATGGAGGAAAATATATTTCTAATCAAAAAAGCATAAAACAGGTTAATTATCCAAATTGTTCAATTCATTCAGATCAATCAACTTATTGATAATTGAATTGAAAAATTATCACAACGTCATGATAGTCATTCTGACAAAGATACGAAATATTACACACTATGAAATTGGCATTATCTATTGCATAATTTTGTTATAACAATGATCTTTTATACCATTCAACATAAAATCCTCCAATGATTGAAAAAATTCACATTTAAAGAATAATTATGTTGAACATTGATATCATGAAGATACTAAAAAATTCTAATTTTCTACCTGGGATAATGTTTAAAAATCTTTGGGTAGGAATGTTCTCCTTCTATTGGGAGTGGGAGCTAACTCCAAATGAATTATCATCTAGAGTAAGTTTAATCTTACATTCAACCCATCATTAGTCTTTCTTTAATATCTAAAAATGATCCAATAAAGATGTCATAGATATTATTCTCGTCATAAATGAAATAATTTTTATGATTGACCTCCTTATATATCTAATATGGTAGCTTATAAAATTTTGAATGTTTCTTCCAAATTTGTCAATAATTTCCAAATTTAGGTGTCTTTCCGAATATCAGGCCAATGTTTTTAACCCTATCAAAATATTGATCAGTGGATAAAGATATTGGCGAGATATCAAATTCTTGTGATACATTTAATGCATTTTTCAATATTATATAAGTGTGATACGTAGAAAAAAAAATTCCACGATCTGCATATACTATTTCCCCCCAAGATAGAGTTGATAATATGAAGTACATTGTTAAAAAATTCAATAAGATTTATTCACCTTAACTATTTATCCAGAAAAATTTTCATATTCTAGGATGTTATTTATAGTAAACATAATAATTCCATGCAGTTAAAAATATTTTATTTTATAAGATTAATAAACCCTAATACTATCCTCCTATAAAAGTTTCAAAATATAAATTAATTATGATATGAAAACACCAATATCATTTTCAGGATGATTTGGTCCAAGGATCATTATTATCTACATGACATATTTTCAATTCATACAAAATCCATGTTATGGGATATAAATTAAGAATTAAAGAATCCATGAACTATGTGTGCTACTAAGGATTTGATATTGATTCACTCCATCCATGCACTATTCAAGTATGATATTTCTATCTCCATTTCTAAATATAGTAAACTAATGATCAATTATCATCCATTATAGAAAATAAACTAGATACTATAATTTTCCATCACATATCCCCTCTTCTTGATTCCTTGTTAATCTTTTTGTATCAAGTGAATTTGAATGTAACAATTCAAATGTGGATTTACCATAAGATACAAAGATACATTTGAAGGGGTCTCTATAACTAAAACATAAGTCTGTGATTTTCCATTTAACTTATACTGTGACATCCCACATTTAGGACACCCTAATATTAATGCATATTCCTTCCTCTATAGAACACAATAATGTGGGTAGGTATGTTTTTTGTACCCTAATCCAACCCAACATAATATTTTAGTCACATTATAATGTGATTCTAGATTATCATTTTCTTGATTAAAAATGTCTTTCAATGATTATGGAAACTCAATAAAACAATTTTAACTCCATCCATGTTTTTCTCCTTGTTAATAAATAATAAAATCATCCATAAAAAATATAAATTCCATACGATCCTAATATATTGGTTTTTCAAAATCACCTTATATATGCTCAATTTTTTATTCTTCCTCAATTATCTCTTCTTCAATATTATGAATCATTTCATGAATTTGATAATGGTTATCATCTTTCAAATCACCAACATCAATAGATCCAAAATTCGATGTGGTTTCAATATACCAAATCAAAGGGCTATAACTCTTATTAAAACCATGATAAATTAAATTATCTTTGAACACAATTCTTTTAAAATCATTCATATTTAAACATTTAAGTCATGTAATGAAAAAAATGTCATTTTTTGGATCATTTCGAATTGAAAATTCTAAAAAAGCATTAACGCATTCCTTATATTCATCACTTATTAAAAGTTCAATAATCCAGCTCTAACTCATTATTATCTATAATAAATTTCAAAAATAAATATCTTTTAAAAATAATATAATGGTGATAAAATTGAGTAATAGGGTAAATAGTATATTATTTGAATGAAAATCCAGAAGACAAAATTATGGTATAATTCAGCAGAAAATGGTTCATAGATATTCCCCAATAGTGAATATAATGTCTAAAAAGTTAATAATATTGGAAATTAAATTTAATGTTAAATGGAATTATTATAAAACAATCAAATAGGAAATAATGTATCTTTATATAAATGATTTTAAATTTTTAATGTAACAAAATTTTAAAATTATAATAAAATTATTGCGTTGAAAAGTACATTTATAAATTCAAGGAAATAATGAAAGATAATTTTAAAAATTATTTCTAAATAAGAAAAATCAATTCATGGAAGCAATTTAAAAAATCAAATATAGTTATATTGTTCTCTCACTTTTTATTTTATTCTGAATGAAATTGTATTAAACATGAAATAAAAAATTATTGAATAGAATTGAAATAGAGTGTGAATTTTCCATTTTTTGAATAATTATTATGTTTTTTTAACATGATTTTTTCATGAAAAAAATAATTATTAGAAGAAACATTGATCCATATTATAATATAATCTTCTAGTTGAGTTTATACAACATAATGTTGAATTTGTAATCAATTAGACACACACACAAACATATATATATATATATAATAATATTATATATTAGTAATGTATAGTGTATTATGTAAATTGTAATAAATATATCACGTAAAAGGTATTATAGGAGAACATGTTTTACAGGAGATTAACACACTAACAACACATATTTTAAATTTTCCAGTTTAATTCAATTGATACAACATAAATCTAAATTTATGTGGAGAAAATTTCTTTTACTGTTAATACCATTTGATACATGTGTAATTCCATAAAAATATAACATAGAAAAACTCTACAAATTTTTTTTAATAATACCATAAAATTCTAAATTATTGTTAACCAAATTAGGCATAGGGATATAAAGTGTTTCAATTTCAATTACCATTTTTACCAAATGGGGTAATTAGTACAAACAGAGTCAAAATTGAACATATCCCTACCATAATAAAAATAATATAATAGAACCAACTTAGAATTTATATTTTTTTTTCACCAATAATTTCAACATTATATTGATTGTAACTCATAATATAAAGACTGGATATTTAATATAATATTTTTTATGATAAGAATAGGATTACATCATAAGAATAGTTTTTATATACATATTAAACACTTATATGATATTGTATATTGAACTATATGAATATTAATATGTTTGTATATATTACATTTTAATATTACTTTGTCATTAATAAATGCATAAGACTAATTGAGATTTATCTATATACATAGCAGTGTATCTAAAAATAAAGATTCTTCAAAAAACATCATCCAAATAATAAACATTTATAAATTCAATGTAAAAATTCAAGATGTGATCTGGTATAATCTTCTACAGAAAAATATAGTGAAAACACATTTACATAAAGTAGAATCACCAGAACATTAAGATATTATGCATAAATATATTATCTAATATAGAACATTAAAATATAATGAAATACACAAACCTTTTCACTTAAATGAATGTATAACAATGGTATATAAAGACGGAAATCCATGATTTTGTGTGAATAGATATATATTCAAAATCATAATTATGAGGATGATAAAACTAGTGGGTTTAGGATGTTGGTAATGTAAGATTTGAGCCCACAAAATAAAAAACTATAGAGTTGTAGAATCTGAACCATTGAACCGCCAAAAGAGGGATCGATTTGTTAGGATTACTTATGGAGACCAGAAGATTGGATTCAATATAATGAGTTTTGATGATTCCTGTGAATTTACAATGATGGGAATATAATAATAGAGTCCGCTAGATTGAAGAATTAGGGGTTAGTGATTACATGCGATAGAATCGTGTCTTCTTTCATGAGATTGAGTAGAACAAAAATGATTCAAACTAATAATTCATAAAATATTTAATGGTTTGTATCTTCATTTATATAAAAAGGTATATGATAATGTTGTGAAAAAATTATTTTCACATCGGTTATTATCTAACTGATGTCAACAATCCCCTTTATCATGTGTGTTATTAAATAAATAATTTGAAAATGTATGGATTTTTTCTTTTTCGAGTCAGTTATTATATAACCGACAAGATAATGAAAAATTACCACCTTTATCTTGTCGGTTATATAATGACCTATGTGATAAAGAATCATACATGTCATTTTCACATCTTTTATATAATAACTGAAATGATAAAGTAAAATACACGGCTTTTTAATCACAGTTATTAATAAACAACAAGAAAAGGATGATGTTGTAATAACATTTTCTACTAACTGAATATGTAAACTGTATTCAATCATACATTATGTGAAATCAACAACAATGAGGTATTCATAAAGGGAGAAAATTGATTAATCAAATTATAGAATAATAACATCAATATAAGTATCAAACCATTTCTTTAAACACCATTGAGACCACAACAGAAACATTATCTCAAAAATATAATATCCTCCCCTTGTGACAGATCAATCTTTGTATTCACAAATTTTTTAAATTTTATATAGAACCCTTTGAAATAATTTCATTGATTCATTTCCTTGTTTTAAAGATGTTAGCGGGTAAAAAATTCCTTATTAGCCTATTCATGTAATCTCTTTCCTTTGAATATTATCACCCTTATATGTAGTTATATACACAACTCTAGTGATGTATCCTCCACTGACTCCTTAGAAATATTACTAGTTTTATATAATGGTTAATTGGAGAAATATATTTTTATGTTGATCTTATATTAATGATGTTGGGAAATTTAGAATAATCTTCATGGTTATCTTCTCTATAGTCACTAAAAATTTTCTTGAGTAAAAAAAACGGTTTTTTCATTTATTAAATCATTAACATAGATATTCTTTATCATGAATTTCATCATTATATGATAGTGAAAATTGAATATCTCAGTCTACTCTTAGATCATCCTATGTTATAACATCAATGTCCACTACCCTAAATTCCTCAAATTCCAAATGTGTCTCTAAGTCTATAGTGAAATCATGTTTCTTTTATATACTAGATCCTACTAGTTTTCACCCCATTTTATCAATGTTTTGATGTTCCTCATTCATATCTTCAAATTTCTTTTTGAGCTCCAGCACATGGATTTAATATTTATCTATTTTTTTGGATAATGGTTTTGAATAACTTAGAATCATCCTCTTTATAGCTTAAGAGGAATGAGTAATATTCATTAGGGGAACCCCATACTCTATTATTTTCACTTATAAACCTACATTATGTTTTATCTCATGATTCATAGGTCAATATCGTTAGCCACAAACACTATAAATAGATTCCTAATCATATCTACTTCACTTCTTCAACACAACCACATATGAGAGAGACCCTATAAACAAAATAGTTGAACTCTACTACCTAAAGCTTTCTCATTAGTGCGGGGATACATATTTGGACAATAATTCTAATTGAGAACTATATTATCTCATCTATTATTTTATAATTTGAATCAGAAGCTAAAACCCCCAAAAAAGATAATTACTGATTAAATTATAGAATATTTAATTTATTTTTAATATATTATTATCTTACTCAATAATTTGAATGAAAGCTAAGTAATATTAAAAAACATTATTCCCTTAACTTTCACATTATACTTGTATTGTATTCCATTAAATAAAATACACCTAAAGTACTTATACATCAATAATTAATTAAATATACTAAAACTATTATATTTATATATTGTGTATTAAATTCATGAATTTATTTAATATTATTATTCAAAACAGATTTTTTTAGTATTAAATAAAACATAGTGTAATTTTTTGTTATTATTTTCAAAAAAAATTACTTACTCAAATTTTTTTGATTCCTAATTGTTTAATATAAAATAATGATACAACGAAGTATATCATTCAATCTTCATAAAATTATTTTTATGATTTATTATATGTAAATTTACTATAACCATATGTGACATTTTTTCTCCAAAGAATAGTTGTATTTGGTGTCAGTTAACTAATGATTTTTGGTTAGAACACATTGAGGAAAGATGATGGGAATTTATTTAAAGGAGATTATTTCACCATGCTATTATTCGATTTATTTTTTGTGTGTAAGTATTATTATTTATCGATAAGAATATTATCATCATGAGGAGGTAATCAAAGATAAGTAAAAACATATTTTTATTCAAGGTGGTTCTAGAAGAACATGAAAGATAATATCTAAGAGCTTAATATGGAGATTCATGGATTTATGAAGGAATTTAGTATTTTGTTAGATAGTAGATAAATTAAGATACGATTAAATCCATAATAGAGGAACATAAAATAGATTAAGAATGTTTTTAAATTGGTAATCTATAATATATTTTTTAATAGTTATAAGTATTTGGAAAGGTTCCATCGAGTATATATTTTAATTAGGGGAATTCTAGAATATTTGGTAGTGTGTGGAAATGTGTGGAGGTATATTACTAAAATAAAAAAAATCATGAGACATTTATTAAATTAAACACATAATTTTATATTAGTTATTTCTCATGATAATGTGATAAATATGATATCATTATTTGTTAATATGATATCATGACTCTTGTATCATATAGTTGAAAATTTTGATGAAAAGTTCACTAGTGAAAGAAAAATTACATCATCAAGAGTGAAAAATAAATCCAAATTTTGTTGGATAAAAAATAATTTTTTTTAAATATTTATTGTGGTCACCTAGGATAAAGTGTTTTTAATATGAAAAGTAATAATGATATAATTACTTTATATTAAACTATGACACTGGGGGGCTTGTGACTGGAATCTAATAATGGTTTCTTTTTAGATAGTGATTTCTATGAAATTATACTGAAATAGACCCTAATTTGGTGAATAATAAATAATTTCAAAATGTGACACAATGATGTGTGTGTGAAAAAAAATTTATGAGTAAATTTAAATGAATATTTATTATGAATAAATTATATGATCAAACAGTAGGATGAAATTTGATATATAATAATTTAAATTACTACAATATTGTTTATTACACTATTATTAATTAATTAGAAGGAATTTAGAGAATCATTAGGTCTTAATATAATGATTTCTGGGGTCATATCTAGTCATTATTTTTTAGAGGATATGGAAATTATATGAATTTATTTATAGTGACTTTAATTGGACTATATTATTGGTGAAATTTATATAATTTGACAATTTCAAGGCCCCCACGTTCTAGAGGGTCAGGGATCAAGTTTAGATAAGTTAACATGACATACATGGATGATTTTTAAGGAATATTTATATTTAATATACATTAAATGTATTTATAGTATCATGATAACATAAAAATAAATCCATTTCACTGATTTGGTTCATAATGATTAAATGAACATTAAAATTATTATATGAAAAAACTAATAGATAAGATACACATTAAAAATTTAGAGGAAAATAAAGAATTAAAGAGATTGATTATCATTTATTGATCTATTTTATTGTTATATATCCAAGAAAGAGATATTACTACATATATTAGGTTTAAATTAATGAAAAATCGTGCATTATAGAGTATTAGAACAATATGTAGTTCTCATTGGAATAATTTTTGTTGTTGTTGTTGTGATTTTTATTTTGAAGATAAAATTATCATCTCCCAAAAAGGATTTTTCTGACTTATAAAATTAAAAATAGATAAAATAATATGAATGACATTGTCACATAATATCATTAATTTTTTAAAATAATTTTTTTACACCTATGATGATTTTCAAGAGTAACACACATCTATATACAAATTAGAATTTCCTTGATGCAATGCATGGAGTTTTTATAAATAAGAGTGACCCTTGGATGATAAATACTTGATCATAATAATCATGTATGGGTAGTGTCCCTTGGTGTGGAGTAACCATTGGTTAAATATTATTTTCCATTGAATACTATTTGATCGAGTATTCGGGTATACAAGTAGTGATCAACGTGTATGATCCAGTGATATATCCCAATATGACAAAATAAAGTAAAATATAGAGATATCTAGGTGTCTTTATTTTTTTTGGTAGAGATGAATTTTATAAATTTATAATTTAAAATGTGTTCCTTATAACATGGGTAATGTATTTGATGATCTAATAGAGTTAAAATTTTATGAACATTAAATATGTCATTACCATTATTCACACCCCTCTAGGTGACATGAGACTAATATCATATCCTGGTTATTTAATCATATGGGGAAATATGCTAAAGGTTATGATTTTAAGATCAATATATTATATTTATTTTGGAACCTTTTTCTCAAAAGGATCTAACATTCCACAAAAAAAGTTAATTCAAATGGGTAATCATGATTGAAAATTTACTCCAATTAACATGTATTCAAATACTAGGCTGTAGAAAAGTGAATTATTAAGGTCAATACCTTGATGAAAATGTATTATTTATAAGATAATGGATTAGGAATTATTTTTTAAAATAAATATTTTAATTTAAATTGATAACAGAGAATTTAAACTAAAATCTAATGGTTTGAAAAAATTCAATTAAGTAAAATAAATGTATTAATTTCAAAGGATGTGTTCATAAGAGAAAACTATTTCTTTAATTACTAAAATTAGTAGAATTTGTTGGTTGTAATATTGATATTACACTAATGATTTATTATAAAAAATTCCCCAAATTCTACCTAACCCTCTCTAAATCTATTTGTCTAATAATAATATCTACTTAAATTCACAAATTTAAATATTTAAAATTAATTCCATGATATTTTAGATAGATTAATTTATTCTACCACCATTGATTCCATCCCTTAACAATACACTTTTTCTAATATATACTAATAAATAAGACAAGTATTAGATATTAAATGAAACTCATAAAAAAAACTTTGATTCATGAAATTAATTTATAGATAGTACAAACACTCGTCCTTTTTCTATAGATCCCTCATATCATAAGTGATTCGGTGCTAATGGTTTTTTGAACAATAACTGTGTTTTATATGACCATAAATAGAAGTTGATTAACATTGTTAAATAATTATAGAAGAATTAAATGATATAAAAAATAATATTACATTAATTAATTATTGAAATAAGAATTGTTTACTTCTGGGAAGAAAAAGAGTATAATATATTCCACATGATCTAATAAAATTCAATGTAATGTTTAATAATTTGAAAAACTTGTCTAGAATATTCATTTTATAGACATCATATTTATCATAAAATAATTTTTTTCATTATGTAATGAAGTTATATACCTTAAATATAAACCATTATCTATTCCTCCTAAGTTACATCATCGTGGTTCAAGGGATAATGTTAGGCTGTCATGGAAATATCATTTTCCTTAAAAACAAAAATCTATAATGGGTTATGCAATATCATTCCAAGTACATCAAATATAACATTATATTCCCTTATATTTCTTAATATCATTATATCCTGAAGTAGAAAATATTATTGTTTAATTATAAATGTATTATATATCTATATTAATTCATAAAGTCATTGAATAATAGTCATATGTTATAAAATGATCTTCTACAATCCTCAAAGGGGTATCCATATTTAAATTAAATAGTATATGGATACATATGTAATAGAACTACATGATTTATCTATTATATCCCACTAGACTGATACCACATTAAAACATTACATTATTGGTATCCTATTTCATAAGAATTTTTTCTCTTATCATAGTATAAGGTTCTCCCCCAGTTTTTAATAACAGCACAACATGTTCTCTTCTACTCATCATATAATTATATCCCCTAAAAAACACTTCATCCGTCATAATTAAAAAATATCTTGTCCTATTGATTGTTTTACTACTTCAATGACAAGATAAAACCTTGGTGTGCATCCATTAATAGGAGGATTTGATGATTTTTTGTTCAACATATTCTTTTTTTCCATTAACATATTATAGAATAGAAAAAAATCCTAACATTATAAGTCCTTCTTGGGTAATAAAATATACCCTATTTTGTGTTAGTTGGTGTAGTGAGGTCACTTATTTTGGTGTAATATCTGCAAAATCACATTCATCCACACCATGACACAAATTTAGTGGAATTATTTCTGTTACGGTTTACCATTTTATCTATTATCCAAATTACTACATAATTAAAAAAACTTTGTGGTGTAATATCTCTACATTTACCCTAAAACATCTAGGGAGGATACAAAATCTTCCTTAAGCTCTATCCTTCAATAAATAAAAAAAATTGTAGTATTATGTCCCATAATAAATTAAAAAAATGATAATAACATATCCAAAAATAATAGTTATCAAATTCCCAAATAATTGAACATTTTATTATACGTGAGAAAAATATATATACAATGATTCCAAATAAGTTCAATCATTGAACTAAACAAAATCAGTAGAAATAAATTAAACAAAATATTATCCAAAAGTTTTCTAATTTTAATATACATATCCTCCCTACATAATCACACATCCTTATTTAGATTATACTACAATTCTTATAATCATCCATAATTAATTTTAAACTATTCCATAGAAATCCATACCCATACAATGATATATCTGTTTATAAAATGTCACATTTAAAAATCTAGAATAATGTAAAACTAGAGTTATAGTGGTTATAATGATCATGTTTTCTATTTGTAGTATTTTATAATATCTCAATTTTCACTTTAAAGAAATCAAAAAAGATAAATCAAGAGAAAATCACAAAAATATTCTGATATCATTGAGGCTATATATGGGTTGTTCATGTTGTAATCATTAAAAATTATAGATTTAAAATGGGGGATAAATTATTTATTTACAAATAAATATTTTTGATTCATACTAGATGAAATTTGATCTACATATCCACTTCAAATTATTCATCTCCCATCAATATCTACTTACCTTAATGATTCCATTCATGAAAATTCAACAATAATGACACAATTTTCATCTTCTGTTTCTTTCATTTTACTCTTTTAAAAAGTAAATTTAACAACAATCAAATGTAACACCCATAAATATACCATTTTTGATCCCCTCATGGATTTACTTCTAATAGTTATATTAATATCATAGATAATGTATGAGAGATCATTAAAATGTATATGCTATGATCAAATATTTTTATTTGTTTTACAAATTAATATAGAATCCATGTAATAAAAATATAAAATATCGTCGAATAAACTTCAAAATAACTAATTAAAACTCTAGAATCTTATCTTACATAGAATTGTCACATGGTAATTCCATGCATCACCAATCGCCATCATTAAACATTAATGAAAAAAATAATGTATTTTTAATAAATAATGTATTGTATGAAGTAAAAATTGGCATATAATGTGGATTCACTATCTAGAAATTTCATGGATAAAATAAGATTGAATTTTTTAGACATATATTAGGTCTAAAGGAACAAAGGGTTAAAAATATACTTAATCATATTTGGGTGGTTTGAATTTTTTTAAAATGATCAAAGGCAATGTTTAAATAGTATGGTTTTTGACATCTATTATGCAATAGGTTATTAGAAATAATATAAAAATTAATTTAAAACAAATCTCAAGAATTCAGTTTCAAAAAATTATACAATCACTCATAACATGAACGTCATGTAAAAGTTGAATAAATAAAAAATTTATAAATTTTAATTTACAGTCCAATAGAATTCTATAATTATATTGGATATCATTTTAAGAATAACATTTAATTTATATTCAATAATTACAAAATAAATTTTTTTATTTTATTTACATGGGTGTTCATAATTTTCATAAGTCCAAATATGTCTCTAAAAACAGTTTCCTTGTCCATTGATTTCAATAAAAAATCATTTGTTTACAAGAATTCCTCCAGCACACTAAATTTCAAATATTGTCTCCACTATTTAAAATCATTGTTTGATAGGTGAAAATAAATATTATTTTAAATAAATTATGGTAAAGGATCAGAATGCAGGAAATAATTAAGGACCTTCAAGACTTATGTAAGATTTTTTCCTTGATAATTGGATGTAATTTAGTGTATGTTAATATAATGCATTGACTGATTGGGTTGGATTTTATCTCCTATAATGACAATATTTATGTATGTAAAATGATGTTTTGAAAATGTTATATTTATTATGGTTAAGAATAAATATATGGATAAAATTATTTTATGTGTTTTCATTTAACATGTTATATAACAGATAGATAATTAACACTAAACGAAAGTAAATATAGTAAATTGTAGAAAATATATGAAAAGAAATAAAAATAAAATGAATTAAAAATGTGGACAGGGTAGGAAATCGTTTGACTCTTTGGATCAATCCCCCATATCCCCAATGGGATACACCTCCACTAATGTTGTAGTCAATAAAATCAATAATTCCCAAACTGTCTACACATACAATCATTTAATCTCTTAATACTTATCCAAAATAATTTCCTTAACAACTAATGTCTTATAAGGGAAGGTAGAGGAGTATAAATCTTGGATGCGTTAGAAATTTCCTCTATCACAACCTACAAATGGGGAATGTTAATTAATGTTGGAGATACAAACTGTAACTCCCCTACCCCAGTTACCCAATGTTTGTGCATTATTACATATCATTGGCATCATCAAAAGAGATCAAGTCCATAAATACCAATTATTTTAGTATCCAATTAAGTTCTAGTATATACAGAAGTTTTACATTACATCATGAAATAATGAAAAACATCATTGTGTCCCTATTTCACAGACTCATATCCCTTATCTTAATCCTACAGGTTAATCACAATATACTTCTTCACATCTTGGGAAAATAAAACATATAAAGGGATGAGCTCAGATGCTCAGTAAGAATAACAATATTGCGGAAACATTCATAAATAAGAATAAACATTTAAGGCAGTGTATAGGACTAAAACAAAATCCATGTAAATGTAAATTTCATCATGATGTGGAAAAAATAAATCAAATAATTCCATTTCCTTATTCACATGGATATTCTACTAGTTGAATAATTACAATTAATATCAATAGTTAATTTCATAATGATGTAATGCATAAGGTCGTACATCATAACAACATAGTCATGGCCTCATGCCAAGACTACAAAGAAGTTATTGTCAAAGACTTGTGCCAAGACACTAGATTGTCTCATGAGACCTACTGATGTATCATTGAGTTATAGTGGGCTCCACCCGTCACTTACTAAGACCAATGCATTCATTATTGAAAATGGTTGAATAATAATCTAATCATTCGTATTAAAACTAGCATACAAAATGTCAATATTTTAACAACAAACAATGAATGGTATAAAAATAGCATATAAACTGTCAAACCAAACTCATTTAATAAAATACAGATATTGTATTATAATAAATTAAACTCAATTGAGAATAATGAAGGATATTGACAAAGATGAAAACAATCATCAAAACTATAAAACTAATTATCAAGAATCATTTAAAAATATGTTTTGAATCAATTTTTCCTATAAAATATTTAAACATTTTAGTTGCATTTAAATTTTAAAACCTTTATGTCCATATAAATAAATCCTTAAAACCATTTTTAAAACATGGACATTAATGAGAATGATTTTGAAGAATAAATATTCAAAACATTTAAAATGATAATTTAATTAGAGTTACTAACCAAATGAAAGACGTTTGAATAAAATTAATGGAGGTAAAAAAACTTTTTAATATCATGATAATAATTGGATTCCTGATATACTATGTCAAAGTACATTATATACACCATATAAAATATAATTGATGTATGAAAATAAATAATTTTCAATAGAATATAAATTGAGATGAAATTATTTATTTAGAATGTATCCTTAGGTTATGGATAAATCAATGAAATAATTACGTGTGAAAATTATAAATATACTCAATATGATTTGATATTCCCTGTAAATCTATCAGAGGATATTCACTCATATTATTGTTACAACACCACAAATGACTAGGATGTTTAACTCAATGAATTGAAATTGTGTTAAGATTACTGTTATCGAGTTCCTTTTGATGAAATGAGAATTTATGAATGGAGTGATTATGTATAACAAATGTATATCCACACAAAATCAGGTAAAAATTACTACATATATAAATAAATAGTGATTTCACACATAATCTTGGAGTAAAATAATCAATGATGTTTGCATAAAACCCAATGAGTGGAAATCGAATTTAAAAAGTCGCTTACCAATTTGGTGGTATACAAAACATACACCCCATGGTATAAGGATCATAAAATGAAGATGAAAATGCCCATAAATTAAATTACATTACCCAATGAATACAATCATGAACAGTACATACACCACCTAAAAAGAAATATTATCAATATAGCGTGAATCTCACGCGAATAAGAAGTGAGATGAAAACCCCTTAGAACACTTTAACCAATAGATTTATTTGAAAAAAATATTAACAAACACAAAATGAATCACATAATACTATGAATATAAATAGAATCATGATAATATATATAAAATGGAAGTACAAAATACACCACATGTAATAAATAAATGGTGAACAATTGAAATCTCACGGAATTAAAAGTTATATAAGAAACCCTTTACCATGTACATTCATTAGATGAGGGTACATTAACCTAAATGATAATGGTTAAATAATTTTTATTAAATTATTCAATAACCATATACATAAATATGATATCATAAATAATTTTTTAATATTTATTTGTTAACAATACTTTAGTATTATCATTGTTTCGAGTGTTAATTGATTCGTTTTTCTTTACATGTTTTGTTACGTAAGTCATGTTTTTTATGGATAGGATGAATTTTAATCATATCTAGAATGAAATTTTGTTCCTAAACATTATTTTTTATCATAAAATGATATTTATTCTTGAATAGTTATGATGGGGAATGAATCTCATCGCATTCTTGGAGACTATAATCTGTACGTACGAATGAGAGATAATACCATTATATTAATGGTGAAATAGTATGTAATTTGATGTTATATCATATATAAATAATAATTAACATGTTATATTTATTATTTACATCATTTATACTCATTACTTTCATTATAAAAATTAATTAAGTTTTGAATAACAAACTGCAACACAACGTGGAGATTGTAAGCCTTACGTACACACGTATGGTGACTTTGTCATTCATAGGATGGATAAAATAATGTATATGGTTGTACAATATTTAAAATAAAATCACAAAATGTATCAGGTATTGGATTTATTATTTTGTTATGGGAAAAATAATGAATTATGAATTGGAAGAAAAAAAACTCTGAAAGAGGTGATGAAATTATTTCCTCTTCTTTGGGTGCATCATTTAGATTTGATAAAAAAGTGAACACTGGGTTGGATTTATAGTAAATGTATTGCCTCTAGGATTATGTGAGGGTAGTTGATAGGATATTTGATAAGGGTTTGGCCAATCCAAATGACTTTGGATTTGTTATTTTGAGTGAAGGGGAAGTACCCTTTTCTGGAGAGGTGAGTGTCACTTTATGAAAACATTGAAATATTATTTTACTATAAAATCATATTCAGTAATAATGGCTCCAAAAGGATTTGTTTTGAGGGTAAGGTGGGTATGGAAGGAAAAAATCCCAACTAATTGGTTTTATATATGTATAGTTCTCCATATAAACCCTATATTTGAGATTTAACTCTTGATTAAATAGTATAACATTTACCATGCCTCCTTGTATTTTTATATTATATAACTAATAATCATACTATAATATTCCAACAAGTCTCGAAGATGTTCATTGATTGATTATATATTATTATATAATAAATTTTCCTTATTATTTGATTTTTATGACTATTATATCATATAATAAAATAGTATTTCATTTAAAAACTCATTTATATCAATTTTGACAATATTTGTTACCAGGTTTTTCTGAAAGACATTAAAATATGATTTCTTAAAAAAAATTTGAATCAACACTAGCATGTAATATTAACCTTGAAAACATTACAAATTCGTCAAAATTCTCAATTTACATTTATTTTAATATTTATAATATCAATTATTTTAATCATACATTTATATGGTAATTACTGCATCATCATTGTGTAAAAAATAAATTTAATTATTTAATTTCAAAAAATTATAAATAAAATACCATGATGTAGGAAATATTTTTTTATTTCTAATGAATATTTGTAGTCGAAATTATATTCTTTATAAACCAATATTAAAAATGCTTTAGTTATTAAAATTTGAATTTAACACTTTTAAATCTTCTTTAAATAAAATAATTATAAATGTCCTAATCAAATCCATGTGGTAAAAAAGGATTATATTTTATTCATAAGTTTTATTTTGGTTGAAATAAACTTATCCAATTGAATTATTACATGTGTTAGGATAATTAAAATATCATTTTTACGATTAATTAGCCTATTTATATTTAACCGTGGTAAATAATATTCAAAAGTTACTATTCACCAAAAAATATTTCCATCTTATTGAACAAAATTTAACTTACTGTTATCAACCATGTCTCTTGTATTTTGGAAATTCAATTCACAAAAGAGGAAAGGTTAGTTTTTATGAAAATTGTCAAACGCGCCAAAAAGGTGGGTAAAAATCGTCAAAAATTCAATGAAATTTCATACATATAATTTAATTATAAAATTATACAAATAAATTACATTGTAAAAATATAGTTATTATGTATATATTTTTATTTAAAATAAATTTAAACACAATAAATCATTAATTAAATATAAATTCAATTTTTATTCAATAACCTAGTGTTTTTCACTATTCATCAAAATTGAATGTTTTCAGAAAAATATCAAAAATTAAACTTAAGATAATTTAATATTCCAAATACAAAAATGATATCTATTTTAATAAAATAAAAACATAGATGTTTCATTAAATAATTTAAAATTAATTCATGTTTTTATAACAAAAAAGTTGGTTTTTGAGAAGTTAAAACTATTAAAAGATTGATATGTGTTTATGCCCGATTTAGTAGTGAAATTACTCTCAATGAACAAAATATGATTAAATGAAAAAAAAATATAATCTTATTATTCTTAAACCCCATTTAAATGTATAATTTAACACTTTAAATTATTTTTATTAAAAAAAGATGATTTCAATTAAAATATAGAATCTTTCATTATTCATCAGAATATGAAAGTTATAAGATAAACACCAAAAAATTATCCACAATAAATTATTATGGATAGATTTAAAATAAGAATTTAACTTCATCTTATTGAATATCTAAAAGTGTCAAATATTGGATTTAGAAAGTTTTTTCCATTAAAAGGATGAAAAACTGCATTTTTTTAAAAAATTATTTCTTTTATCTGAAAAATTGAATTTGTCCTTATATAATCTCCAAGAAACAAAAATGATGACATTAAACATTATATTGGATTTTTATAAAACCCAAAATTTGGTTATTACTATTCATAACCTCTTTTTAAAAGGCTATTTGATAGGTCGTGGTGTGCTTTAACTTAGTGTTGCGTAAAATGCATGTTTTTGTATTATTCAAAGGGATGTGTACCGTGGAAGCTAGGGGTGTTACATTCTTACCTCCTTCAATAAATTGAATATTCTCAATTAGAAATTTTTCTTAATAAATAATAGAAAATACCTTTGTGGAAAACACACATCAGATATAAGGTTAATAAATTTTCATATTAAAAACAGGGAAATAGAATTGAAAAAGTCGCCCCCAAATTAGGATTTCGAATGAGAGAACATTCGTGGAAATTATAATTGGAGAAAAAAAGTAAATATTTATAGAGAGTGATTGATTTCATCAATCACAAACAAGTGAATGGAAAATTGAGGTCCACAAAGCAGTAAATCCTAGAATAATAATGTATGGTATTAGGATAACAAATTTTTGGGTTTAAGATAATTTCCCTATGGTTTAAGAAATAATTTCATAATATAATAAGAAAAAAAATACTTGATAAGTAGATTTACATCCATTAACTAATTTCTACAAAAAATTTATATTTTAGTCCAAACGATGAGTATTCAGGATGACTAGGTAACACCTAAAGTGCTAGAATCAACTTATATAGAATCATATAATCCACTAAGGATACACTATAAATTTCTAATTTTTTAGAGATTAAAAAATACCAAAATGGTTAGTAAAACAACATATGATCCCCAAAAAGGATATTCCTTTAGGGAAAGAAATACTAATCATAATTTTTAAAATTAAACCAACAATGCCCAAATTTCAATAAATACTAATCAATAAACAACATTCCTTAAAAACATTAATATAATCCAAACAATGATTGAAACCCAAAACACATATTAATTTGATTACATAGTTTTCCACGTTAAATATTATCTCTAAATAACATCAACTAATCATAAAGTCACATATAAAAAAGTAATTAACCCAATCAAATATTCTTTATGGTATGTTAATAATTTCCATAAACAACCCAAATCAATATAAAGCCAAAATAAAATCATAGATAAAAATCCAAAATTACTTCTCTAATGAAATCCCATAGTATTTTATTTTCCTTAGGAATATAGAGATCCTAATAGAGCAAACATCTTCTAAAAATAACATTCATCACTTTATCGCGAAATCAGTTTCCTACACTAAGGATATCAATTTGAGAAAACATATGATCCTAAATAAACTTATTATTTATCAATAAAATCATTTAACTAAAAATAATTAGTCACACTAACAAGGGACATCACATAGTCAAGTGGTAGGCGGTAAATCACAGTCACACATTGGTTGTGGGTTCGATTCCCACAGCTTTGTCCAATTCAATCGGTTTTCACAAGGTTTGTGTGTTGTCCTTTTTCAAAAACCATAATTTATAACATTCCCAAATTGAGTAAATTCTTCAAAATAACCATAACATAATTTAACCAAAAATGTTATCTCATACCTCACATTTTCTTCTCAAAAATTAATAACCTCTAATTTCTTCAAATTCTATGATCATATAAACTAAAATGGTTTTTTATAACTATATCCACAAAAGATAAGAAAATTATTCTTCGAATATAGTTTTCATATAACAAAATATAAGGTATATATATACGAGAAAATTTTTACTTAATAATCCCATCAACAAATACCACTAATTCCTATAAAATTTTTAACATACATTTATTTCCACATAGTTTCTTCCTTGACCAGGAGGTTATCCTATAAAATAGGGATTAGACTCAGGTAATACCCATTCCCCTATATTTATGAAAGATGATTACAAATAGATTATTGGGATCATTTTTATTTTTTTCTCAAGTACACTTAATTTTTCCTCAATAATTCATGACATTATTTCCTTCTTTCCCAAGCGTAATCCATTTATTGTTCCATTGAGACACATTCCTGGGATTATCCTTCTACATTTCCTACATGATAGAAATTGAGCAGTATTTTCTCCATGTTCTCCACTGCTGGAGCTCTTATCATTCATTGCCTTTTCTTTTCATTGTTGAGTCCGAGATTTGGTTAATATATATGCTGTTGATCATATTTTTGGTAAACTGTTTCAGAATTAACACGATATCTTTTACACCTATCAACATTCCATCTTTTTGCTCATTTCCACCACTGTACCCACCTTGTACATCATGTTCAATGTTACACTAACTTTCTTGGAATCTAGCCATTTAATAAAACCAGAAATCATTATATGAGTAATAATAGTCAGAAAATCATTTAGAGAATATCATGACAACTTATTTTAAATATAATACACCTTTATATTAAAAAGGTTATTTATTCTCATTTTATATTATAATCCTTAAAATCAGTTTTGAATGAAATTGTGAATCCTCATAATCATATCCCCCGGGAGTGTCGTAACCAAAAGTGCAGCAAGGCCCATTGTCATGCACTAGTTCCCATTTGAGTCTAGTTGAATGTGGTGTTTGTAGGTTTTACCCCTAGGTCCATCTGCTCGAGATTCACCTCCATTTGCTCATATCCAAACAGAGATGTATTTCTTAGAAAATCCACAGAATATATAAATTACAAAAAAAATGGGATATTATTTTATATTAATCCCCAATGTTTATCGTATGGAAATGTTCTCTGATTATATATATTTTTTCAAAATATTATTTCAAAGGATTGTACTAAAATTCCTCATATACCAACTGTAATGCCCTGACCCTAGTTACCCAAAGTTAGTTCATTGTCACATATCATCGGCATGATCACAAGAGTTAAATTCCCTAAAGGATGAATATTTTATTATCCTCGGAAGTACTAAATACATAAATAAGTTTTACATTACATCATGATATAATGAAAACACCATTGTGTCCCCTTTGAACACACTCATATCCCTTAGACTATTCATGTAGTTTAATCATGATATACTTCTTGACATCTTTGGAAAAATAAATCATATAACATGATGATCTCAGATGCTTAGAAAAGATGACAATATAGTAGAAAAATTCATAAATAAGAATTAACACTTAAGGGAATGTATAAGACTAAAGCACAAGCCTTTTAAACATAATGATCAACATAATATGGAATATATAAATCAAATAATTCCATTTACATATTAACATAGATATTATAACGGTCGAATAATTTCATGTAATATCGATATCTAATTTCATAATGATGGAATTCATAATGCTGGACATCATAACCACATAGTTAAGGCATCATGAAAAGACTGCAAACAAAATTTTGTCAAGGCCTTGTGCCAAGACACCAGTGTGTCACATGAGACCAATAGATTGACAGAAACGATATAGCAGGCTCCACCCCTCACATACTATTTCCAATTAAATCCTCATATGAAATCGTTGAAACATAATATAAACATTCATATTAAAACAAGCATACGAAATGTCAATATTTTACACTCAAACCATGAATGGAATAACAATAGCACATCCATTGTCAATAATAGCTCAATCAATACAATATGGAATATTTTATTACAATTAATTATCCTAAATTAAGAAAAATTATTGACGATGACTTAGAATAAAATAATCATCAAAAATATTTGAGATAAATATCCCCCTTTTTTTAAAACATTTAAAAGTATCACTGTTTATCAAGTAGTTGTTAAAAATATATTTTTATATAAAAGTGTCACATAGCACATTGAAACTTATAAAAGGAATTTCAATTTGAAAAAAATAATTTCCATATAAATAAATTCATGAAACCATTATTAAAACATTGACATTAATGAGAATGATTTAGAAGAATAGATCTTTAATCCATTTAAAATGATATTATAATTAGAGTTACTAACGAAATGAGAGACATTTGAATAAAAATAATTGACGTAATAAAAACATTATAATATCATGGGAATAAAGGGTTTCATGATATACTATGTCAATGTATAGTATATACACCATATAAAAGTCAATTGGTTCATAACAACAAATAAGTCTCAATAGAATGTAATTTGAGATAAAATTCTTTAAAAAGAATGTATCCTTAGGTTAAGGATAAATAAATGAAATAATTATGTGTGAAAATATAAATACACTCAATATTGTTGGATATTCAGTGTATGTAAATAAGAGGACATTCACACATATTCATGTTATAAAAACACCAATGAAAAGGAGGTTTAAATCAATTAATAGAAATTTAGTTAATGTTACTCTTATCAAGTTCATATCAATGACATGAGATTTTATCTATGGAATGATTATGTGAATAAAAAGTATATACACACAAATGGTAGTGGAAATTGCTTAATAAATAAATAAATAGTGATTTCACATATAATCTTTGTGTCAAAAAATCAATGAAGTTTGCGTAAATCCAAATGAGTGGAAATCGAAATTAGAAACATCCTTATCAATTTGGTAACATATGAAACATACATCCCCTGATATAATGATCATACGATGAAGATGAAATTTCCAATAAAATATAGTTTACTATACAAAGAAGAAAATCATTGATAGTAAATACACCACCCAAAAGGAAATAGTGGAAATATAGCATGAATCTCCCGCAAATAAAAAGTGAGATGAAAAACCCATAACACATTGTAATCAATCGAGTCGTATGAAAAAAAATTAAAAACCACCAAATGAATCACAGAATAATATAAATATAAATATAACCATGATAATATTTATCAAATATAAGTACACAATACACCTCATGCAATAAAAAAGTGGTGAATAATGGAAATCTCACGGAATTAAAAGTGAAATAAGAAACCTCTTACCTTGAAATTTCTTTAGTTGAATGTATGTTAAACTCTTTTATTATGGAGAAATAATTTTTATTAAATTATAAAAGAACTATATATCTAAACATGATATCATTTATGATTTTTTAATATTTCCTTGTTATTAATACTTCACTAGTATCACTGTTTCAGGTGGTTACTGATTTGTTTTTTATATGTTTTGTTATGTATGAAGTGATTGTTATGTATAGGATTTATATAATTCATATACAGAATGAAATAATTATCTTAAAGCTTATTTTTATTCATAAAATTATATTTATTATTGAATGGATATGATGGGGAATGAATCTAATCACGTTCGTGGAGACGATAATTTGTACGCCTGCACGAGCGACAATACCATTATTTAAATGGTGAAAACGTATATAATTGGATGGAATATCATATATAAATAAGCATTAAAATGTTATATTTATTATTTACATCATCTATAGTCATTATTATAACCATTCAAAATAATTAAGTGTTGAATAAAAAACTACACCAATGCGTGGAGAAGGTATGATGTATTTACATACGTATGGTGACTTTTTTATTCATAGGATGGGTGGAATATTGAATATGAATGTACCATATTCATAATAACATAAAAGTATGTATAAGGTACATTATATATTATTTTTGGTATGGAAACAACAAATATAGATCAAGAGGAAGATGAAAATAACTCTGAAAGAGGTGATGCAATTATTACGTCTTCTTCAGGTGCTTCGTTTTGATTTGATCAAAAGGAATCCTTAGGTTTGCTTTCTGATCAATGTAAGGCATCTAGGTTGACATGAGGTAGTTGGTAGAAAATATGATCAGGTGTTGGAAGGTCCAAATGGCTCTGGATTAGTGATTTTGAGAATGGGGATGCACTCTTTTATATGAAATGTGAGGGTCACTTTAGGAAAACCATGAAATATTATTTTATTATACAGTCATATTCGGATTATAATGGATAAAAAAGGAATTATTTTTAGGCTAAGGTGGAGATGGGTCACAAACCTCTCAACCAATAGGTTTTAGACATGTTTAGGTCACCATATTAACTATATCTTTTAGATTTAACTCATGGTTAAATAGTTTAACATTTACCATGTCTCCTTGAATTTTTATATTATATGTTTAATAATATATCTATAAAATTCCATTAGAACCCAAAGTGGTCCATTAATGACTTATATTTTATTATATAAGTCCTCTTGATGAATCTTATAATTTTAGGACAATTATATCATTTAATTATATAATACTTGTTTTAAAAACTCATATATGTCAATTTTGACATTATTTAGTATTTTGTTTTTTTGAATGTCATAAAAATATTATTTCATTAAAAATATTAATCAAACCTAAAATATAATATTAACCTAGAAATGTTTTTAATTAATAAGAAATTTTAATTTACATTTATTTTAATATTTATAAAATCTAATATTTTCATCTTTAATTAATAAGGTAATTACTGCATTATCATTGTTTAATAAATATATTTAATTATTAAATGTCTAAAATATATAAATAAAATCCCACGATGTAAGAAATATTTTTATCATTATAATTAATATTAATAGTGGAAAATATCTTTTATATATCCCTATATTAAAAATGTTTTTAGTTATTAAAATTCGAATTTAACACTTTTAACACTTCTTTAAATAAAATAATTAAAACTGTCCTAATCAAATCCAAGTGGACCAAAAGGATCATATTTTTTATAAGGTTAACTTTTTTCTATATACACCTATCCAATATCATTAGGAATTATTTTAGGGTAATTATAATATCATTTTTACCAATAATTACACTATTTACCTTTAAACGTGGTAAATAAAATTTAAAAGTCACTATTCAAAAAATACTATTTTCATATTATTAAAGAAAATTTTACTAAATGATTTCAACTGTGTCTCTCGGATTTGTGAAATTCAATTCATATAAGGGGTAAAATTACTTTTTATTTGTATTTTTTAATGTGCCTAGATGGTGGGTAAAAGATGTTAAAAAATTTAATAAAATTTTATACATCCAATTTTATTATAAAATAACTACAAGGAATTACGTTGAACTTAAATATCTATTGTGTTTCTATTTTAACATAAAAAAAATTTAAATAAAACAAATAATTATTTAAATAAAATGTTGGTTTTAAAACAATAATGCAACATTTTTCACTATTCATCAAAAATTTAATGTATTTAGAAAAATAAAAAAAATTCACCTTATGATAATTTTGATATTCCAAATCTGAAAATTATGTGTATTTTACAAAATTAGAAACATTTAAGGTTCGTTTATTAATTTAAAATTAATTCTTATGATCATAATGAGAAAATAGTTTTTTGAGATGTAAGAACTGTCAAAATATTAATATGTGTTTTTGTGCAATTTAAAAGTGAAATTACTTCAAATCACTAAAATTTGATTAAATGTAAAAAATATAATTTAGTTATACTTGAAAACCATTCAGATGTATAATTTAACACTATAAATTTTTTGTTTAATTTTTTTTTCAATTAAAATTTAGTATCTTTCATTATTCATCGAAATATGAAAGTTAACTGAAAAACATCGAATATTAATCCAACCTAAATTTTTATGTCCAACTACTAATTACGTAATTAATTTAATCAAATAGATCATATAAGAGTTCCAAATATTTGATTTAGAAAGGGTTTTCCAATAAATGGCGGAAAAACGACATTTAAAAAAAATACTTATTTAATCTAAAAAATTAAATTTTTCCTTATATTATGTCTAAGAAACTCAAAATATGAATGTAAAAAATATATAGGATATATGTAAAATTAAAAATGTGGTTATTGTTATTCATAACTGTTATTTTAAATGACTCGTTTGATAGGTCTTTTTGGGCTTGAACTTCGTGTTGCATACATCACAAAATATTGTCTTATTCAAAGAGAAGTGTACCGTGGAAGCTTGGGGTGTTACAAAAACAAATTATATGAATGATAAATCAAGGAAATTATTTAATTTTAAAACTTAGTGTTTTATAATGGTACTTATGTATTAATTAGGTTATATGGCTCCCAACTAGGTATATTAGCCACAAATCCATTACCCTGTGAGTCTTCATTATTTACAACAGGATTAACTAGAATATAGATATCTGTATTGGTAGTTTAAAATTTTGTACCACTAAGAAGAAATATTTTAATGAGTATTATTGCAATGGGATTTAGTGGATACTCATTATATTGAGTTGGTATATCCTTGAACCTTAGGGAGGTTATGTTTTGATAAACTAGGTAAATAAAGGGAATCTCTATTATAGGGTCATCTATCAAACCCTTTCTATTAGTTTGGGAATCCAACTTGAGCTATCAAAATTCATTTGTATCCATTGGGTTACTAGTAAACCCTGTGTCAAAAGAAGAAGTGGTGTGGGTTGGGGCAGGTATAAATGTTAATTCAATGGTTTTCTAAAACAAACTAAATATTTTGATGGACGAGTCGTATCAAGAAAATTGTTTGGTTGATCCTTACATGTTCCCAATATGGAGGATATATCATAAAAAAGGCTTTTTTGTTAGGTCATGTGGTATAAGTGGAGGTGGATCCACTTATACATTAATCTTCTCATTTAAATGGTGATTGATCTCAATCATATACTGAATGAAATTGGAAAACAATGATTCCAATAACTTTGAGGAATATGTGGAGGTTGTTCCTAAGATTGTGAAACTACTATTCATCCTATCAGTGTTGGGGTTTATTGGGAAGTGAAATAAGCATGTGAGTGTCCCTCAATTGACTCATAATCCACCACTAAATAAGTAAAATTTTCATCCCATTCATGCACTTTCCCTCTATCATCACTTATAAAAAAATTTCTAAAAATGGGAGGTCAGACAACATAATATACCCCAATGAGGATTGGTGTAATTATTTGTATGAAAATCCAATGTTAGTTTCCTTTTAAGTAGTGAAATTCCCTCCCATAACAATACCCTTTGGGTTTTTTAAAAACTCCCCCTTAATATAATGAATGTTATTTGGTTTTCTTGACTCTTAATAACCATATATAAATGTTGGAAATAAGAAGAACATTTAATCCGATCAAGGATCCATATGATGATCCCTTAGAAAACCATTCATGATATATTTCCTAATTTATAATCCATGAGAGATAACTTATCAACTAATTTCTCTTAGTTTTTTAGTTTTGTTCCCTCTCAGTGGGTAAATAATTCTTTTCACCAACTATGGATGGATTATGTTCTTGTGTCTCTCTAGTATAAAATCATTATAAACCACTCTCTCTAAAAAATCATTATTTTTTACACATTATCCCACTAACAACTCTATAAACTAATGAATCCAATTATTTTGAACTATTTTGAAATTAATATACCCCATTATCATATCTAATACTAATAATAACTCTACGATCCACATTATAGAATCCCACAACAAATGTGTGTAATTTGTTATAAATTCATACCTCTGAATAAATATATTGTGTAATCATCTATATCCACATATTCCATCATATGCCTATAAAATTTCATTTTTTAGGAATTCCTTACATTTTAATACTCAGCATCCTCTTCTAGTGTCTGGTGTCAATGAGCCATAGAAGATAGTTAAGGTGATTTTGGGAGAAATACCCACACAGAGATGAGTGAAGGGTTGTTTTATTTGTTTGGATTGGGATATTTGATGAAGATGTGAATTGGATAGGTTAAAGTATTAGAGATGGATCAGGTGGTTGTGTGTGTAGTTTATCTATTTTATATTTTCTAGTTCTCATAGTTATATTATGTTTTATTTGTGTTAATGAGTATTTTTCATTGTATTTGTTTTCAAAAGTCTTATTCTGGTCCATTGTGGGAGTGATAGTGATTTGGGGGGGTAATTTCTCCAGATTGATTCCTTGTGGGATTAAAATGTGGTTATTAAATGGTTTGTATTTTTTTATGTTTAGATGGGTATGGTGAATTTTCATAGTGTGGGTTGGGAAACAGTGTAGTGAGTAGGTTGAAACGGGTAGGATGAGGTGTGAAATTCAACCAGGAGAGGAACTAGATGTGTATCATTACTCATTGAAGGTGATCAGAACTAGATCAATATGATATGAAAATAAATTTTGGGAGAATTAAGAGATGGTGATAGTGATACTTATATCCAAATTTTGGTTTTTGTATTTATTATTAAATGTATTTTAATACATTATGGCATGATCCTAGTCATTACAGTATTAAATCATTAGATCTAAAACCGTGGTATTTTTCAAACCTCGTCCTCTAGAGTTGCAACACTATTGGTGGGACACCATAAAAGAAAAATATCAGTTTATCCCTATGTGATTTATATATGGGTAAAATCATGACATGAAGCCTACCCTATAAATATTAATGCTTCCTTTTTTTCACTCTTTATGAATTATAGAATGTGAAATTAACTCCCATCGAAAACTAATTTGTCACTCCATATTATGATATTTTTAGGTTGGATTATAGTGTAAACCCACCCTATCATGGTAAGGATCTATTATATCCATGAACATTAAATTATTATAGTGTGCTTAGTTATTATGTGTTATTGTCCTAGAATTATGTCTTGGAGGAGTAGTGTGATATGACATGATATACCTCAATGAACCTGAAAAATTATATATTTTTTCCATATGTTATTCCTCTTCACAAATTTTATGATTTCTCAAATGGATCATTAGTAGGGGAGTAGAGGAGAGTTCCCTAGATTATCTAAACTAATTTACACTAATAATTTTTAACCCATCTAAATTAGAATTATAATCATAAAAAATAAAACATACCTACATTTCACCACACCTATATCTTTATTTAATGTTGATATCTAGATGTAACTATGTATTTTTAGTATAATTTTAGAGATAGAATAAAATATTTATGGAAATTATCCATGTTTATATTCATCATTTTTTATTGATCTTTAATGAAGGTCCTTTCCCTCTTTAGATCTATATGGCCTCAAGTGTAATGGAATTTGTGACATGATGGGTCGTAACCAACGTGAAAGTAGTTTTCATGGAAACAATCTCAAACATGATTTAAACAAAAGTATTATATCTCTAAGTATAAATACTAAATGGTTGATTCATTAATCAGTCCACTTGTTTATTTTATATTTATAGATCTATTAATTCTTATATGCATCTCTTTATATCCCTTATAATTCGTCCAAGTTTAGTATTCACTTGCTATCTTTGTGTGAGTCCATAGAAACTATCATTATAGACCTATATTATCGATGTATGAGATCCACCAATAAATGTCCCAGTATCTCATAGATAAAACTAAATGGGGTTATAATAGTCTTGATTTTAAAATATGTTATTTATTACTATAAATTATTACCAATATTTTTTCTATTATCATTCTACATTGAACATTTAGTTTTCTAAAAAATATTCATAATCACTCAGTTGGATAATCATACATTCCAATGGTATTGTGAGTTGCGAGGGGAGATGGTATTATTTCAATATATTTAAATTTCTAGTGCACAATTTTTTTTATTATTGTATGTACTCCTCATGAAATTATGAGTAACGTAGACATACCCACAAGATAAAATATGTTCCTTCATAACAAATGCATCACTATATTGGATATATTCTACCATGTTTCCACATATTCTACCAATTTATTCATTTAAATCAGATATACAAGTATGTACGTGTCTCTCATGGATTTTGGGAAGGGCCCAAAAAAATAAAATCTACATACATCAAACACCTCAACTTTTAGGTTTTGGATTTTTTGGAATCTCAATTATTTTCCAAAGGTTATCTTTTTACTAGCACCAATCATAGCCTCATATAAACAATATTTAATATTGGCGGATGTCAATAAAAATAATCCACATTGTATTATCATAGAAATTATAATACCATGTTAATTGTTTGCCCTATTTGGTGATGAGTAATAAAATTATTGAATGATATTCTCCTTGTATTTGGGGACGCATCTCTAAATTAATCATTTAGAAAATTACAATAATAATTTGTGATCATAAAAAACAATGTCATGAATTATAAAAAAATATTATTCACTACTGATATAAAAAACAAGGATTTATGGTCCCGTTTTCCAAATAATAAATTTTTTGAAAAACCATGGAAGATATTATAAGTGAGTGTAGAAAAACATCTCATCCAAGAACTCATCATCAATTTATCTCTCCTCATTGAAATCTATATTCTTTTGGAGATATCTTAAAAAACGGTAATCCACTAAAACATCTAATCCATTTTTTCTATGTTAATCCTATAAAAATATTGTTGTAAAAAGATACACCAAATTAGGCATGGATTAGAATATTTTTTTAGAAAATAAATTAGAAGGCATGATCTATGTAGAAAATCCCCCCCAAATATTACTAAATATGTTTTCAACTTATCAAAAGAAAAAACCATTGTGATAATTTTATTCTCATTGAATGTTTAATTTATTTTTGAAATATCATGGGAATGGATTTCATAATAGATAGGTGGAACAATATTATCGAACCATTGTCTTAGAGTATATCCAATAATTAAATCTATTGGATTTAACATTATATTGAAATTTTTCTCCCAATTTAGATATATCATGATTAGTGAGGGAACAGAATCTATTTTGAAGTAATAATTTCCTCCTTTAAAGATGATTCAAATATTAAAAAATATACTTTGAAAAGATATGGTTAACTGGCCAAGATATTCTGCAAAATTCATTTATAAAGTGGAGGAAAAATCTATCATGTCAATAAAATATTTACACCCCCTTCATTGTATTAAGATTATAGAGATCTTTTATCAATATTGTCTTTACTAGATCAAAATTGATTCCTTTTTTAGATATTCTATTCACTATAATGACATAACCATTAACATTAATGTGGAACTTCTCCCAATTTATAACTAAGAATTTTTCTTTAAATATTTCATGTACCAAATTATGTTTATATAATAATACTTCAATGGATATCCCATATACAATGAAATCATCCTTGAAAATATTATGAAATCCTTCCACCATGTTCTGAAAAATAAGTGACACACACCTTTGAAATGTTACTTGTGAATTAATCATGCCAAATTACATGATATTTTAAGAGAATGTTTGAAATGGGTAAGTAAACGTTGCCTTCTATTTTTTATTTAGATAATCTAGTATTTGGTTATATCTAGAATATCAATCTAATGTGAAAAAAAAAATCATATTGAGATATCCATTTAAGAATTGATCCATGATTAATAATGGAATGTTGTCATTTCTTAGGGATGTTTACAATATTTGATATTCTATGGATACCAAATATCATGTAACTATCATTACAGGTATTGTGTCATTATCATCATTCATTATCATAGTCTTCCCACCTTATTTTGAATTATATATAATGTGGTCACCCATTTACTTTTTTATATTGAAATGATGATCCTTGCATCAAGTTGTTTCAGAACCTTTTTCCTTGAAAATACATTTATAGTTATTTTTATTCTCACATGTAATAAAAATCGTTATTTTCTCACATCGTCTAACCATTAGATTTGTGTCAAAATGGCAAGATTAATTCCAGTGATAATAGAAATAAGCTATATGAGTTCTCCGATATTTTTTCCCATTGATTTATGTCTAGTTGTATCTATTTTTTCTATTTTTATCCTTATTCAATCTCTATTTATTTTTTGTAATTGACATGTTTAATTAATTTTATGATTAAAAAATGCAATGTTAGTGATTTTTACCTTTTCCTAAAAACATATACTGAATTTATTCATGTTAATTTCTTATTTATGCATTAATAATCATCTTTAAACAGTCATTTTCGACCAATAATACGAACCATATTATTTGTGTCAATGTATTAAACTAAATAATTATTATTTTGATGATTGAAGGAATACATTTTTGGGAAGAATCAATATTCATGTGTTTTCTCCATTGTAGTAATTCAGCTTCTTCCAAACCCTCTAGATTTAAATTATCCTCCATATTTTACAACATATCACCAATTATATGCATTATATTACCTTCTTTAATATTTATAGAATCATGATGGATGTGTGGTATTTAGTAGAAAATATTATATAGAAATACAAATATTTTATTACAATAGAAGTAATGTAACAGGTAATATTCGGCAGTGTAGTAGCTTGAACTATTTATCCAGTTGGCCTTTTGGGCCACCCAAGGCCTTCGGGCCAATCAGGATTTTGGGACACCTCAATGAATTCATTCCACCTTATGTCCATTGATCAACTTCAAGGCTTTCAAGCAACATAAAATTGTTCTTAAGAGACCAATAAGACTCTACAAGGAGTAGACTCTAGATGATGATTTAGGGAAGGTATATTAACCAGAGTAGATGCTAACAGATGTGGATGAATGAGAGGGTATGGAATTTCCATCGAGAACAGCTTGTGCATTCCCAAGAATCCTAGCCAAACATCCATGGGAATGTGGAGAGCTAATATCATGATGTAGATGCTGGGGACAAGCATTTCAATGTAGTTATAGTCTGCATATTCAATCTAAGAGCTATGGGTCTTGTAATATCTAAGCCTCCAGGCCTTGTATGGAATCTCCCTCATCCTTTGATAGGGGGTTATGAAATAATCAATAAAAAGAAGTACTTCAGACCATTCGTGAAATGAATGGTATTCTATGTAATATTCGAATATCTCAGTATAATTCGATCATAAAAATAAAAAATCTATAGGTAATCTATTTTTTTACACTAAGACATGATATATTAAAAAAACTTCAGGGAACTTAATAGATATACAAATAAGATAGAGTGAAAATAATATCAAATTTTAATTAACTAATCCCATATTTAAAAACACACATAGTGGAATAAAATTCACACCTCACTCCTAATTCATAATGTTTATTCATGAATGTGTATGAACTATGGGTGAACATTATGAAAAATATTCCATGATCTATCATCATTGGGGGTATATTCTCTTGAAGTATTGTTAAACTCTCTTTTAATTCAGAAATAAAACCAAAAAAAACAAGAATATATTTTTATATTGATTCCATTAAAATTTTATGATAATCCAATATTTTGGAAATAGATTCATTGAATGAGATGTCTATAAAATGTAGTATGAACCCATATAAAACTTATTGTATAGAATTTCAAAATTTTATTTCCCCATCCTATCTAGGTAGGAATGAGGGGGTATATATGGATTTGTGTTTAGGTTTTATTATTCTCCTCATAAACCAATTTTCTATATTTTCTTTCATATAATTTCTATTCTCTTATTATCTTTTATCCTCATTCTCTTCACAATTTTTCATATTCACCCTTAACTTTAAGAATTTCGTTTACACCAATTTTTTTTTCTATTGTTCTTATTTTCTTCCATCTCTCACCTGAAAAAGGATTCATATACTTCACCTTATCTCTTGGGATTCCTCTATTTTACTCAGTAGGGTACTGATTAGTATCTCTAACAATGTATTATATATTTTCCCGAGTGGTTATAGAGTTTTAGGTAGTGTATTGTTGATTCCGTATAGAGTTCTATTGTATTAAAATCCATTGAGAAATTTTCATTATGAGGTTATGGAACATTACTTTATGTGGTTTTTAGGAGATAGGAATGTGTTTTTTAATAAAATTTATGTGGAGGCTGGGTGGTTTATGGTTTAAGGGGTTGGTAATAGTTATAATAGCCTCAAGGACTATAGTTGGAGGTAATATTTTTGTATAATATTGTTTTATTTGAAAAGTAAGACTCATTTATATTAGATATTAAATGGATTTACTTATTGATTGTATTGAATCTCCCTCTATTTTTTGCAGGTATTTTGGAATTTTTTCAGGGATTGATTATAGCTAACACAATTACCATCGAATAAATTATTATCCTATGAACCCTACTTAATACTTGGAATATATTGTGTCCTCTTAAAATATCATGATATTATAAACTAGGTTTGAGTGTTAGTAGGTATGAATACTGTGATTGAGTAAGGGCTACGATAAATTATACGTTATTTCATTTGTTGACAAGGATTAAAATTGGGTATCCAAGAATGTGATGTCATCCAATTAAAATATTTATCTCCTTAGTGGGCTCTTATCACATTTTCATAATTTAGAAGTATTAAGAATAACATAAAAGATGTTTTTGAAAACTTCAAATGTTTTCATAATTAATCCTTTAATGGATAGGTCATCTATACTAACTCATGTATGAGGATTTAAAAAATAATTAATTGATTCATTTATAGGAAATAATTGATTCTATTATGTAACAAATTCTTCATATACTATTTGATTTTATCCCATATTTTAAATATAGATTATTCATCGTCTTGTGAAATGAATGTTATTTCATTTATGAACTCCTATATCCTCCATAGTGGAAGGCATTTCTATATTAATGATTTTTAAATGTTATCCTGGGTTTTCAAGTAACCATAGAGTTAACTATTTAAACAATATATTTCTATATAAAATAAATATAACTACAATACCCTCAATCATATAGAGTTTTATATTGCCAAATTTTTATTGAATAGATCAAAAATTTCAAGAAGGACTGTCCAATATCTATTTAGATCTTCATTTTTTATGCCACTAAATCATCCCATTTATTTTTATTTGTATTAGGCTTAGTTTGATCATAAAAGGTTTCACCTAAATCATAATATTAACAAAACTAGAGGAAAACCCATCAATAGATGATAAATTATAGTCCATTGTGTCACTAGGTTGGTGATTTTGTGGTGACCCATTATATTGTATCTCATTGGTGAAATTTCCTTGAGGTACATCAGGTGTTGTTAAGAGAATATTCTCTTGGATAATAAATCATTTTTATAGACATAGGGACCTCTTACTATAACAGTTTTAATCCATAATTTATCATGAATCAAGGAACATTGATCATGTTTTTGAAACCATGGTCATGAATTATGTTTTTTAAAATGAAAAAAACCAAAAAAACACATGCACATAAAGATAATTCGAATAAAAATGTAATAATAATTTAAGATTATAATTGGTTATTAACAATTTTTTTATTATAAACCTATGTTCAAACTTGATCACTACCAATATTTCCATAATCATTGGCCATCCCTATGGAATTATAAATTATAGTGTGAAATCAATATTAATAATAAACAGATCATGATTTGTATTATTATACTATGTCATATAATAGTGAATGTCCATGGTCGGTCCCATGAGTGAAATATATAATCTACATGATAAATTAATATGACTTATTTTAAAGTAGAAATATATGAATTTATAGGGATCAAACAAAATTAAAACAATATTCTAATGGTTTTAAAATAATCAATTAAATATAGAATCAAATGATCAATTCCGTAGTCTATTTATGAATATGATACCATCTTCATTAAATTATTAATTGGGTTAAATAAACCAGTTTATATTTTTTATATTTAACAGTTTGTTATGGAAAAATTTGTTTTTTTAACTAAGGAACTCTTAATCTGTTGGTAAAATAATATGATCAGACTAATTTCATTATGTTCAATGGTTAAATTAAATTATACGTCCAATATTTTATTAATATCATTATTTTATCAACTAGTTTTCATTTCTTTTCTTGATAATTAATTTTTCAAAATACAATCTGATAAATAGGATTAGAATTACTGACTAATATTGATAACTAATTGAGATGAATATTTATGAATAAAATTGATATATAATATAAACAGCCATAATTCTACTCCGGATCCCTTACCACACAAGTGAATTTCCATAAATGGTTGAGCGAATCTTAACCATATTTTACATGATTGTCTTTTAAGGTGAGTTAAAATAGTAAATTAATCATGATGCGTGTGGATATATAAGAACATATTCCATTCATAAATTATTCAAGTGGGTTATTAATTTTAGCTTATTTTTCAATTATTAGTGGATTATTAATATTTATTTTGTATCTTTATAAATTATTTTTACTTATATATTTATGATAAAAGTGTAAATTTGGATAAATATTTAAAACTATTTCTGGATTTAAGATTTTCAAATGCGAAATATGTTTTTGTCAATTGATATTGTATAATGGTATTTCAATCGAAATTTTATAACAGTAAGGGGGGTCATTTTTAATTTATAAATATTTTATTTCTAAACGATTCATTATATTTATTTTATTGAAATTAATTTTTTTTTTAAAAATAACCTCAATTTTTCTACAATATATAACAAATTCATGCTATTCAATTATCAAAATTATTTTTTTTAATAAAAATACTGAAAATGTGTATATATATATATATATATACAGATTTGAATGTTAAAATTCATTCCCTCCAACAATTTTATCTATATAAAATTTATTTATTTATTAGGCCACATTATGTGCAAGAGAAGTTATCAAAATATTCTAAATTTAAGTTTAATTTACCATTATTTTATTTTCGAATAATGATATGTGAATATATATAGACATAAATATAACATTTCAAATGCAATATTTTTTTAAAACATGTATACATATGTATCTACATACATATTATTTTAGGATAAAATATAATTTTAATTTAACATCAATCGAAGTGTTTATATATGATTGTATTTTTATATGTATCAATTTATATTAAAATGTTTACTTCCTATATGTATGTAACCAAATGAATATATATATATATACTATGAATCATTATTCTTACATATACATTTGTGTGTGGATACAGAATCATGTTTTTTTCTAATATATTTGTAAAAAAATCTATATATATAAATATATTTTGTCTGATCATGTGATGGGTGTTCCTTGAATTTTATAGCCCACTAATTCATTGGGTAATGTTAAAATTTCATTACATGTCATGTATGGTGTGCGAGATGCATATCAAAAGCACATTATGGGATTAGAGAGTGAACATAATCCATCATGGTAATGTTCTTATCATGTTATGTTTTCTCTGGAGTGAAAAGCGACTTCATGTAATGATACACGGTAATTTTGATAACTATTTATCAATCATTATGAGTTATCAAGAGAATATTATATTATTTCTTAAATTAATAATATGTATTTTCTAAATGTTACATATTTTCAAACCTATTTTTAAATAAATATTATTATTTTCATATCAAATAATGATTTCATAAATTTGGAATTTTCAATATGTATCACATGTGTTACATTTTATGTTGAAGTGAATAAATTCGGATATGTTTCCAAATTTTTTGAAACCCCATACTGACCTTCATTTTCTCACCCTATGTTTTCCAAATCCTATTTTCAGAGGGAATAAGGATACATTGAAGAGAGTGACTGGAAAAGGCCCCTTTACAGTGTTTAACCATTATGGATTATAAGAATAGTCTTATTTTACCTTTTTAGAGTTTTAATTATAAATTGTTGAGGTATCCAAACTGCCAAAAAATCTGAAACATTGTGATCTCAGGTTGATAAATAGTAAATGAATTATAAAAAAACAAAACCGGACTTTTTTCATCATAGTTGGTGTCAGAGATGAGGTTTAGAAAACATTATATTTGAAAATATGAATAAACCATTTGAACATTTAAATTCCTTCTGTAAATATTATAGGATTTTAATTTAAGGAAAAATATGGCGCTCCTAGTTTTCATAATTTTGAAGAGTGAAATTACGAATTTCAATAGGTACAGTAATGGAATATAGAGGAAAAAATTATTTTCAGAGGGAATATTGTAACATCATCGATATTAATAAGTTATTTGTTTTAAATATGGAAAAGTAAATTTTGGTCATATGTTAAGATTAAATATGTCAAATTAAATAATAATATTAGATAATATTTTTATAATTATTCAATAATAATAATAATAATAATAATAATACTTTTATGATATGTGAGAATTTATAAAATTTTCGTATCAATTATACTTTAATTTATAATATTTTAAAATTTTTTAAGTAAAATATTATATTATTTGATTTTAAATTATATCCAAAATATGTTTTATAGCATTACATAATATTTTAACATAAATATTTTTAATTGATTTTTTATAAAACCATATGTTTTGTATGATAAAATCATATGTTTATTTGAAAGGTAAAATAATTATGAAATTATTATCAATAATCATGTCCAATTACATAATAAATTGACAACTAAAATATGTTGTAATAAAACTTTTTTAAAACAAAATTTATTTTCAATAATAAATATTGGTTTACATATAATTATTTAAAATATATTTTTTAATTTTTATTAATGAAATAAGATGTGGTTTTTATAAAATAATTATAATAATTATAATTGAACAAAAACAAATTATGGTACTTAAATTAAATAATTAATTTTCTAAATAAATAATAGAAATATTTTTCATTACAATTATAAATTTATATGTTTTTATGAATTATGATTATAGATATATTTATATGAAATTATGAATTCAATTTAATATGATAAACTAAAACAATTACTGAAATGATTAATATATTATATTACAAAACGTTAAAAAATAACAACAATAAAGTGATAAATTTTTTTTGAAAAAAACATTGTATGGTTTGATAAAAAACAATAAATGAATATGATAAAAAAGAGAGATAATGTGATAATAGTGGTGGTGGAGGCATTGATCAACAAATGAAATAGGCTATGGGGAAAAAGGGTTCAATCGTCGAGTGCATCTGAGGGAGAGGGATCAATCCAAGCACGGTGGAGGTCGAGTCACCGTGGTGGGTTTCGACCAAGGAAGACAAAACGAAGGAGAGGAGTCTGAGAATTCTTTGACAACTAGTGAGGGCTCTAGAAGGTAGAGCATTGTCAAAGGTATTCAATAATGATTTATGGTGTCGTTTCCCTGTGAGATCGGTTTGGTTGAATTTTCGATCTACCTCAGCCTAACCATAAAAGGTATTCATTTATTTTCTATATGTAAAATATCTATGTATACCCTTCTTCATTAATACTCTTCTCATAGGATGAAATGTGTGTCCTTTCATCCTCAATCGTATTTGGCAATGACCTTTTGATCATTTTTTGTTTTTTTGGGTCTAATTGATGAGTCTGCCAGATTTAAGAATGGATTCAGACTAATATCATATTTTATCTAGTTGTTAATTCTAATTTTAATTTTTGGATGTAATCCACATTTCAATGACCCTTCAATTTCCTTTTCCCACCAGTTTGGATTGTTTCATGTAAAAAAATCCATAATGATATAAAAAATAGTACATACTATTTTCTTAATGTTGATTTTTCACCTCCACTCGTCTTAGATATGAATCCAATGCAATATCAGTATGGAAATGTATATTTTATTAATTTAATCTATGTATGAACTGAATATATATACCTATTCCCTTATTTAAGAATCATACCAGATTTCTACACCCTATTTACGAGATGAAACATAGATATGGGAGTTGTAGCATGCTAGAATGTAGAAGAAGAAGGTTTTCTTATTTTCTATAAATCATGTTAGGGAATTTATTTTTACAATATCTTCAATAATTTTTCTGTTTTTTTATTTAAAAATCAAACATGTTTTAAATTCTTAATTTTTTCTTTTCAATTTTATATTTATGTAATGGATGTACTTAATTTACATGCATTTATTTCTTTTCATGATTTTTCATATAATAGATATTTATTTAAAACTTATTCATTTACATGATAATTATTCATTTCATTATGAAAATAATATATACTCATATGATTTATGTGGGTTATCAATTTTATATTTTATGTCAATTTATTAAATTTGTTTACAAATAATTATTTTCTATCTATATAATTAATTTGTAATTAATTTAGTATAATAGTAAGAAGAAATATGGTAAAATATTTAAAACTATTATTTATCGTTAAATTTTTATATTATTTTTTCCATTGGTATTGTGTAATGGAATTTTAATTGTTCTTTATAATGGTAAGGGGAATCATTTTGTGTTTATAAAATTCTTCTAAAACAACTCCTATGATTTTTTTTCATGAATTTTTATTGAAAACCTTAATTTTCCACCTATGTATATACAAGGTATGTAATTATATTTTATATATTATTATTTGAATAATAATGATTCAAATTTATGTATATATATATATTACCTCTTTTCACATTAAAATCATGTTCGATCATTTTTTCTCTTCATAAAAATAATTTTTTGATTAGGCCACATTAAGTGAAAATGAAGTTATCAGATTTTTCAAAATTTATGTTAATGTTAAATTTAATTTATATTCAAAACAATTATGCATGCATATATATATATATATTCATAAATAGGTCATTTAATATTAAACATTTCTTAAAAATTGTAAATATATGTATCTTGATATGTATTATTTTAGGTTGAAACAGAATTTTAATATGACATAAATAGATATGTATATATAAAAATGTATTTATATTCATATTAGTTTTTGTAACCAATTTTTTTTATAAGTATGTAAATAAATTCATGTATACATATATATATATTTCATTAATAATACCTATACATATTTGTGTAGAGATACAATAATGTTTTCTTCCAATATATATGTAAAAATATGTTTTTATATATATGCATCTTTTTATATGAAACTGTTATATATTTATATACGTATATGAATGTATATTTACACATGTCATTTCAAGAAAAACTACTTTTATCATAAAAAATGTATAACCAAGTAATTTACATTTTCATGAAATGGATAGATAAGCTCATTATCTTTAAAGAATAATTGTGGTCCCTTTGATATAAAATATATGTTTTTATGTTTTTAATTCCAATGAATTACACTTGTATATTATGTTTATGATTTAATTTAATGGGGAGTGAACCCAAAAAACTTATGGTAAATTTTTCCAATCATTTGATGGGTATAGATAGAATTATATTTTTCTCCTTTGCATTGGGTAATGTTCAAATCCCATGTGATATCATTTATGTTTTACAAGTGGTTTATCCCATACAAACTATGGGATTAGGGAGTGAACCAAATCCATCATGTGACTATTTTCATGAGGTTATGTTGTCTCAAGAGTGAACTATGACTTCATGTTATGATTTAAGGTTCCTTTCAGAACTATTTATGAATGTTTATGAGTATTCAAGATAAATCTTTATTATTTCATAAATGAAAGAAATTGTTTTTTCTAATGGTAACATATGTAGAATACTATTTATAATGAAATATTATTAATTTCAAAAGTATTCATGATTTTATAAATTCTAAATTCTCAATTGGTATCTCATGATTTACATTTTCTGTTGATGAACCAAAATTGTTGGATTTGACATGTTTTCAAACCAGTTACTATGATTTTTGTCAGTCAACCTTTTTTTAAAAATATATTCTCACATGGATTAAGGATGTATAAAACCAGGTGATTGGTTGAGTCCCCTTTATGTTGTTTCACACTTGTATACATCATAATAGTTTTCATGTCATTTAATTTTTTGAGAGTGGTAATTATAATTCAATAGTGTATCCAGACTCTTTAAAACTATAAACCTTTGGGATATCAGGTTGTAAATTAATAAATGAATTATAATATATAAAAAATAGAATATATATTGGGTAGTTATATGGTAACTGTATGATTTGGAGACAAGGGAAGTTATTACCTAGGATTTTTTCACAGTTTATGTTAGTGTAGAGAATTGATCGGATGAAATACCTATTTTCTATTCAATATAGCTATAGTGAAATGAACAATGTTTTTAATGTGTCACAACTATGGAAGTATCAACATGAGCCTTAAAATGTGTTCTATAGTGATTATATGGAGTTTGAGACAGACAAATCATTTGAGAATCATCTAACACATGTTATTGATCGTAGTTAGAATGTGTAGTAGGGAAGGATCATGCTGATAATTCAAGTATTGTGGAAACATAGATGTGTTCAAGTGCAATAGTGGGATAGTTAAGTAGATATATGGAATCGTTGGCCCTATCCTTTTACCTCAGAATAATAGAGATTCTTGGGAGTATGGGTTAAGAACGTGATGTTATAAGGTGATGAGATTTTAAGATCTCTATCTTTTTGAAGATGCATAATGATCATTTTTATATACTCTTTTAACCATATTTTGGTATATATTTTGTGGAGTATTTAGGTTGTTCCAGGTATAATTTTAATATTTTGGAAAAAAAATGGGCATAACATGGTTAGCGCATGGTTATCCCAAACAGTGCACCTACCCCAAGAAAACCAAGTAATCACAATGTGAGGGGAATTACACAGTAGGAATGGGTTTTCAAACTGAGATTACACATAGTATAAATCATGAAACCCAAGTATGAGGCTCACAGTTCGAGAGAATGGTTTGTTAAAGCCTGAAACCATACCTAGGAAACCATCTGCAAGGATTTTAGTTAACCAAAAATTTATAAAAAAGTCTTACATACCTTCTATTAAAATCAAATCAACCAAGTATGACCCTAAATCAATTCCTCATTTTTTTGGAACTCATGAGAGGGTTTTAAGGCTCCCGAATACCCATTCATATTGAAATAATGGTCAAATCAAATGATCATCTCTCCAGTAATATTTGATTTTGTCCCAATTTGGATTCCTTTATTTTTTGTCTCTATTTATGGATCAAGTAGACTGATTTATACTTCCTTCGAAATGGTTTAGATTTACCTTGCAAAGACCCAAAATTTCCATGTAATTTTTTAATTATATGGGAATATTATGAGTCCGCAAAAATTGATTGTGCATGATTCTGAGGCCCGGTTTGTCCGGAATAAATTTTTAAACTTTTAATTAAGGTATGTTCAATAAACGTACGAGAAGGTTTATGTAAACTTTAGAACACAACTTGAAATTAAAATATCAGGGCACCGTTGAACTCGCAACACTAGTATTTTCTTAAGGATACCTTCACCTCAACCACGGTTGGTCGATGGTGAAAGTTAGATTTTGTGATTTTTTTTGGAAATAAAAATAAAACTAAAGTAATTTTTTTAAACCCCTCTACATGGGTTAGCGTGTTGGGGAAAACCCGAGCCTAAACCGCAAAATTGAATTCATAAATGTGGGGACCACCCAACTCTTGAATACCCTCTTTAATGAAGGAGTTGACCATTCGATTTCTCTGAATTAATTATGACAGCACCATCATAATTAATGGACAACTCTAATTTAAATTATTAAAACATAATTTAATATGTTGGATATTCATTTGGTGGAATTGTGCAAAAGTGTTTCCAAGAGGAATGCTTTTTGAGGATTATTCTCTCCAATTAAGAACACATCCCAACGAAGTTCACTCCCAAACGAAGAACGAGGAATCAAACCCGATCCCGGACCAGAAACACCTTGCGGAGCCAATTAACACCGACGATCTCCAATGACTTTGACATCTTTTCTTGACATCATCCAATGTGTGGCATCTTCAATGATGATGAACCAACATCCATCCTTCCTCACTGACGTCAACGAACCGTCATGGTAGGGATTGTTCTATGAATTTTTCCCCTTACCCATTCTTAAAAATTGTTCATGATTCAAGGAACAATTTAGTCACTTGCTACCACTCTAACGTGGAGGGTGCAGGACAAACGAACATTCCCCGACCACTCCACAAATCATACTGTTTAACTTGTTGCATTCTTCGTCATGGAGGAGGATGGAGACTGGGGCTGGAATTTGGCACCGGTGGAACTCGAGAGTGGAAGCCGGCACTACGACCATCCACGACGAAGGTGGTGGTGTGCGACTACATCGCCTAGCGAGGAAGATCCACGGCTTTGTGCCACGACGATGAAGGGAAGGCAACCAACGTTTGGTTGGCCACAGAGGAGCGATGCATAATGGGTAGTCGTCTAACCAAGGGGTCACGGCCCGCCAGGCCGCGGCGGAAGGATTAAGGCGGCCAACATTCAACCCACATCTAATGGGTGGTTCTTGACGTGTCGCTAGGAGGTAAAGGGGTAGGCCGTTTCGGCCAGCCGAGATGAACCGAGCAGGACCTGCGGGTCCCATGTACTAGTTGTAGATCGAATGGCTTCGGCCATTCGGTGAGTCAATGTGGGAGTGTGCACTACTCCCCCTTGCTTGCGGCTAGGCTGGGCCACCTAGCGCAGGACGGGCCACCCAGCGAGGGCTAGGCCAGACCCAGCGGGCTGGGTCGACCTGAACCAGGTAGGGTCAGCCCAGGACGGGTTGGACCTGGTCGGTCCGACCCGGTAGAACCGGACCTCTTACTAGCTTTGACCCATTTTTTCTCTTTTGGCCATTACATTTTCATCGAGAATCCATTTGATGAACTGACTATGATGCTAGAAACCTTAGAGCGATGGTTTCCTTTTGGTATACCCCACTTAGGATTTGGATAATGTTGGGGTACGGTTGGGTTAGATCAAGCACGAATCTAACTGGGCCCTCGAGACTAAAAGGCTAATAAATTACAGTCCGGACATCTGATTGACGCACCATCTGTTGTGTTGAGACCCCTTTGATGTGGTTGTCCATTGGGATACTTCTTCTTGGGACTTAGTGGGAGTTGGAGTAACGACCTGTGGCATGTGGAGCAGACCCCTCCAGAGGAAAATGAGCTTAGTGAGATAACCCTATAGCTGGCTCTATCATGAGAAAGGGGTCTGTCTTGGGTCATTATCTGAGGACCCCATAGAGATATGCTCTAGTAATCCATGTGGGACTACTGTAGGATCATTAGTGGGTCTCTTGTACTAGGATCCAATGTCGGTCTGATGATGTGCTAGGATCATGTGTGGGTCTGATGATGTACTAATATCCTGTGTGGGTCTACTGATGTTTTTTGATTCTATGTGGGTTAGTTAAAGTACTAGGATCATGTGTGGGTTTCATGTCGTACTAGGATCCTATGTGGGTCTGACGAGATACTACAATCCTATGTGGGTCTAAAGGTGATTTAGGATCTGATGTGGGCTTGCCTCTTAATAGATTAAGTCGAATTTGTAGGTACACCTAATCGTCTCAACTATTGTTTTAACATCCCAGGTAAATAAAGAATAAAACATTTTCATATTTATTAATATTTACAAATTAGATATTAATTTTACTTTAATGGGGTTTCTATGTTCGATAGCATACCTGATACACAACAAAGAGTTTCTTTGAAATCATACGTTTCACACTAGTAATAAAATAATATTATTTTAAATGGTAGTTAACACGTAGCCGTTGTATTGGTAGGAACGAATAGAAATAACTAATATATGATTGTATATGTTTGTTAAATGTTTTTACATTTATCTATTAAAGGATAATGGCTTAAAATATTAAATGAATTCAATTTTAGGCATATATACTCTAATATTCACTAAAGGTCCACTTATCGTCGTTTCATGGAGAACCATCTATAAATATAGTTTTTGTCACTCCTATACATTATATTTCACCAAATAAAATTCTTCTTTAGAACCGGGACATAAAAATTTACTTTGTGTAAATTTTTGTTATTTTTCCGATAAAGTTTATTTTTTTAATGAATAGTGAAAAATGTTGTATTTTAATTCAAAACCACTTTATAATATAATTTATTTATATGATTAGATTATCTTTTGAATTGGTTTTAATGTTCAATTAGAATATATTTTGACAATTTAATCCAATAGTGGTCATTGGAATTAATTTCACTTTGAAATTGGACTTAAACTAGTGTCAATCTTTTGATACTCATCGTTTCATAAAAACACGCTATTTTCTCTGATAGCGGGAATTAATTATTAAATTAATTAATGTAACTTATATGTTTTAAATTCTTTAAAATAGACATCATTTTTGAATCCGAAATATCAAATATTTCTTATGGTGATGTTTAGGTATTTTTCTGATAAACTTCAATTTTTGATGAATAGTGAAATCACTTTGTGGTACTTAAAAAAAACAGATTTTTCATTTAAATGGAATATTAGCACCTCTGTGTTTTGAATTTCAAAAATCCGACATACATGGTTTTCATTAGAATGTAAAATGCGGTTCAATGGGATTAAAATAATTTTTCGATGAATAGTAACTTTTATGTTTTTAATCATGATTAAAGGCAATTAGTGTAATTTAAGGTGAAAATAATGTTTTAATAATATGAAATGAACTAGAAACTTGTCATACCCTTATTTTATGTGTCATGGCCGACCACGAAAATCCAGGAGTCAACTTGGGGACCCCATGGAGCCACTTTGGTAGGAAAATGCCATAAAAAACTTTTTATTTAAAGGAAAAATTAAAATGTCACAAACATGAGTTGTTTTACAAAACCAATTTTTAAATGGGGTTATACAAGACATATTTTTTACTATAAATATTATTTATAAAGCTAAAAATATTTCTTACATCATGATATTTTTTGTAATTTTTTTACTTTAAATAAATTATATTATTTATGACAACATGATGATGCAGCGATTACCTCATTATTTAACGATTTAAATAAAATGAAAAGATAATGTAAAATCTAAGACCTACACATGTAGAAAACCTATTGGATGGGTTTATTTCGAACTCTTATCACCTTATCCTCTATATATATAATTTTGGGACCTTAAACAGCTGAAATTCATTTTATAATAAAGTAACCTTTTATAATTTCCAAAGAGTGCCCCTCCTCTCCTCTTATAAAAGGCCCCAACTCTACCACCTTACCCACCCCTCTCAAGCCTCTGTCTCGGACACCCCATGTCCATTTTGTCTCTCCAAATACCTATAATACTCCTAGAAGCCTCACTTTGGGCAGATGTCTTCCCAAGGATGCCTTTGATCTCTAATCAAAAAGTTACCCGTTTTAAAGGTAGTGTTTTCTCTTGTCTTCTTATGTTTTATTTTGCTTCTCCAACCCCCTTAAACTCCTTTTTTTCTTTTATTTTGTAACAAAACCAGTATCATATATATACTAGGATGTTTTTACAATAATTATCCAAGCTACACTTACACACACCTACATCAAATTGTTAAAGAACATACTATTTCTGTGGATGGCGAATTTCTGCCTCACGAAACGATGATTGTTCAACACTCATATAACACATTCAAAGTTGGCCATTAAGATGTCAATATATTTATATATGATATATACTATGTTTATGTTTTACTTAATCTTCTGTATTTTTCATTTATGGAATACCTTTATGGATTCCATTATGGGTAAACGCGATATCTTCATTTTAGGAAGTGCAGACTACCGCCCCCTCAAAGTGATTTGATTCGTTAATACCATATGTGTACGTATAAATGATAGATTTAATGATATTATATATGATATTATAATGGAATTATAACATAACTTTATATAATTATAATTTCATTCCTTTAAAGTATGAGATAGAAATGAAAGTAGCATTCATGCGTACGTACGGCTTACCGTCTCCATGAACGGTGCATTTAATTTCATATCCCCAAATGTAATGTACTATTATAAGTACATATATATAATGGATATATAAGATTTAATTTACATATAAATGATGAATATAATTCTGGAATTAAAATATACATATCTCTCATTTAGTTTTAATTCCATATATATGACATAGAAATGAAAGTAGCGTTCATGCGTACGTACGACTTACCGTCTACAGGAACGGTGCATTTCATTTATTACCTCTAAATGATTATGTAATATTATAAATGCATGTATATACTGGATATATATGATATATATGGCGTCTACACCATAATATATATCTTGAGATAATGGATATTTGATTACGTGAACAAGTTGTAAATATAAGAAGTTCACTTTTGACTCAAGTACAAAATATCGACGAAACGATCATTATTAACATAAATGACTACATAATGTTCATAAAATGGTAATAAGTGATATAAAAAGAATAATTAACTAGAAAAATGTTCTTAAGAAAGTAGAAATTAACTCAAAATTATTATTCAGTACATTCAAGAACGGTCGAGTCAAGTCTGACCTGAGGTATGGGACTTCGTCTCAATCTCTTTTCATTGAGGCATACTTTGTTTTTTACACAACCTTCTTTTATATGGTGTATAAACCCATTTTACTTTTACGTTTATCCAAAAGGAATCTTTTTTATATGAAGCATTTTACTAAACGACAAAAGGGAATGTTTTTGTCATACATATGCAGTGACAACAACTTCTTCGCCGTCGTGACCATTATTTGAGTTTCAGATTCATCTACAAGCCATACCGTTTTTTAAATAAAAAATAAATACCATGTTTTACCTTTCTATTCATTTGGTATTGAAAATGGTTTTCAAAATATTTTTATTATATCAATGTTTTGTATTGATATATTGTGATTGAAATATGGAAATGTTATGTCTCTTTTATGCATGTATTATGTGATATGATTATGTAATGGTTCATGGGAATAGTTATGAATATGGGTGGTTCTGTGATAAACTAAGGGCGGGTGATCCCGATATATCTCTCCAATACATTGGGTAACCCGAAGGAGTTAAAATTTAATGTTTCTATGAAGAGATTTAAGGAATACACTGTGAAGGGTATTCCAAACGTAACCATGAGGGTTACTCCCTACATAAGAATGTTATGAATGCCTCAAGATACATTTATTTCTTATGATTTATATGTTTTATTCCTGATTTTATGAGGTATGTTAAAATTATTATGTTGCATGAGTAAAGTATGATTTCATACAAGGACTAACATTTTCATTTCGTACTTTTATATCCCTTACTGATCTTTTTATGCTCATCCCATGTTTTTGAAAAATGTTTTTCACAGGTTAAGGGAAAGGTACATGATGTGATGATAAGGTCAAGGATGTGTCATGAATGAATCCATGTTTTATTTTAAATATATTTCCGTTGATGGGAAAAATGAGTATTATCTTTTATGTAACCAATTTGTTTAAATGTGGAATGTAATGAATGTTTTATGATCTAATTCTCTAAAACTCTAAACCTCATATGATCCTCAACGTGTATTCTTGAAGTAAGTCAATATTAAGTAATGTTTAAGGCTGGGGCCTTATAGTTGGTATCAATGATTAGTTTAGATAACTTTAGGAGTTAGAATTCTATTAAAAGATTATCCAAAAATATTTTTTTATGTCAAATTGAAGTGATATAGCATTTGATGATTACCATGTTGCTTCATTTAAGACATATTTATTCAGAATTGTTTTCCATAGAGGAAACAGAGAAGCTTTTCTAGGAAGGAATACAGAGTGTAATGACCTTTCGAATCAGCATCTGGAGATGGTCAGAATTAGAACTAAACAGTTTGTTGTAGTGATGGCTCAGTTGACTCAGGTGAACAAATGTTGGTTGTTTTTATTGATGATATTTTGGTGTTTTCTAAAAGTAAATAGGATCATGAATGTCATTTAAGGTTTATGATGTAAACCTTAAAATAAAAGAAACTATATGGAAAATTTATCAGGTTTGAGTTTTGGTTACAAAAAATTTCTTTCCTTGGTCACATTGTTTCAAAAGATGTCATGACTGTTAATCCTGCTAAAACAAAAGTTGTTGAAGAATGGAAAAGTCCCATAAATGTAACCTAGATCCATATTTTTCTTGTTTTGGTAGGTTACTACAGATGTTATGTGGAAAATTTTTCACAGTTATGTAGTCCAATGACTAAGCTAACTCGGAAGGGTGTTAAGTTTATCTGGACAAAAGAATGTGATGATTGTTTTCAGGAGTTGAAAAAAAGATTGGTGAATGCTCCAGTTTTGGATCTTCCTTCCAAGAATGGTGAGTTTGTTAACTACGGTGATGCTTCATTGAAGGGACTTGGTTGTGTCCTTATGCAGAATGATCAAGTAATTGCTTATTCTTCACATCAGTTGAAAACTCATGAGGTAAATTACCCTACACATGATTTGGAATTAGTTGTTGTTGTTTTTACTCCAAAAATTTGGAGGCATCATTTAAATGGAGTAAAGTGTGAAATATATAATGATTACAAAAGTTTAAAGTATATATTCACTCATAAATAATTGAACACGAGACAGAGGAGATGGCTTGAATTAATCAAGGATTATGATTGTACAATTTATTACCATCCAGGAAAAGCAAATAATGTGGCTAATGCTTTGAGTCGAAAAGGTACTGCTTCATTAACAATGTTGTGTTTGGAACGTGATCCATTGGATAAGGATTTGATGAACATTGGAATAATATTTTTTAGTGCATGATGTCCTTCTGTTTTGTTTCAAGTATCAGTGAAATCTTCTCTATCAGACATAATCAAGCAAGCACAGAAGCAAGACAGTGAGTTGCAGAAAAAGGTAGAGCTGGTTCAGAAGTGTAAGGTTCCTGAATTTAATATTGACAATGATTGTGTTTTGTGGTTTGAGAAGAGATTATGTGTGCCTAGTGATTCACATTTGAATAATGAGTTGTTATGTGAGGCTCATAGTTCCCCGTTTTCAGTTCATCCTAGAATTACAAATATGTATAGAGATCTACGGGATTATTACTGGTGGGATGGAATGAAAAGAGATATTGCTGATTTTACTGTGAATTTTTTGACTTGTCAATAGGTAAAAGCAGAGCAGCAGTTACTGAAAGAGATGCATCAGCATTTAACAGTACCAGAGTGGAAATGGGAGAATATATCGATGGACTTTGTTGTGGGATTGCCGAAGACACCTCGAGATAATAATGCAATCTGGGTTGTTGTTGATCTCTTGACTAAATCAGCTCATTTCCTTGCTATACAAGATACTTTTTCCCTAGATCAACTTTCTCGATTGTACCTTAAAGAGATGGTCAGGTTTCACTGATTTCCCCTCTCCATTGTATCTGATCGTGATCCCAGGTTTACTTCTATCTTTTGGAAAGGCCTGCAAAAGTGATTAGGTACTGAATTAAATTTAAGTACATCTTTTCATCCTCAATCAGATGGGTAGTCAGAAAGAACGATTCAGACTTTGGAGGATATGCTACGTGCTTGTTTGATGGATTATCAGGGAAGTTGGGACCAAAATCTTTATTTGGTTGAATTTTCATTTAATAACAGTTTTCATTCCAGTATACAGATGTCTCCATTTGAGGCATTATATGGGAAGCGGTGTCGAACTCTAGCTTTTTGGGATAAAGTGGGTGAAAGGTAGCTAATGGGACTAGAATTGGTAGAAGAGATGGCAGAAAACGTTCAGTTGATTCAGAAACACATGTGAACAGCTAAGAGCAGACAGAAAAGTTATGCAGACAGCAGGACGAAGGATCTCTCCTTCGAGGTAGGTGATCATGTTTTTCTCAAAGTTTCACTGTGGAAAAGTGTGATTCGATTTGGTAAGAAAGGAAAGCTGAGTCCAAGGTTAATTGGACCATATGAAATTCTGGAGAGAGTTGGATCAGTTTCTTACTGAGTGGATTTACCTCCGAGTTTATCTCCGGTACACAATGTTTTTCATGTATTGATGTTGAGAAAGTATATGCCAGATCCATCTCATGTTTTGAGCCCAGATGTAGTTTAGTTGGAAGATAATCTCTCTTATGAAGAACAACCTATCCATATTCTTGACTGAAGAGAGAAATTGCTGCGAAATAAGGTAATTCACCAGGTAAAGGTTTTGTGGAAAAACTATATGGTTGACGAGGCAACGTGGGAATCATAAAATGCTATGAGGGATAAATACCCCCACTTATTTTGATAAGTGAATAAAATTGTGAGGACACAATTCCCAAAAGGGAGAAGGATGAAACATCCCATGTAAATAACGAATAAAACATTTTCATATTTATTAATATTTAAGAATTAGATATTAATTTTACTTTAAAGGGTTTGCTATGTTTGATAACGTACCTGATACACAACAATGAGTTTCTTTGAAATCTTATGTTGCACACTAGTAATAAAATTATATTATTTTAAATGGTATATAACACGTAGTCATTGTATTGGCAGGAATGAATAGAAATAACTAAAATATTATTATATATGTTTTTTAAATGTTTTTACATTTATCTAATAACGGATAAATGATTAAAATACGAAAAGAATTCAATTTTAGGCATATATACTCTAATATTCACCAAAGGTCCACTTATCACCTTTTAATGGAGAACCATCTATAAATAAAGTTTTGGTCACTCTTATACATTCTATTGGACCAAATAAAATTCTTCTTTAGAATCAGGACATCAAAATATTCCTTGTGTAAATTTTTGGTATTTTTCGGAGAATGTTCATTTTTTAATGAATAGTGAAAAATGATGTATTTTAATTAAAAACCTCGTTTTAATCTTATTTATTTATATGATTAAATTATATATTGAATTGGTTTTAATGTTGAATTAGAATATATTTTTACCATTTAATCCAATAGTGGTCATTGGAATTAATTTCACTTTGAATTGGACATAAACCAGTTTCAATCTTTTCATACTTATTGTATCATAAAAACACGCTTTTTGCTCTGACAGCGAGAATTAATTATTAAATTAATTAATTTAACTTATATGTATTGAATTTTGTAAAATAGACATCATTTTTGAATCCTAAATATCATATATAGCAATGGGTGATGTTTTGGTAATTTTCTGAAAAACTTCAATTTTTGATGAATAGTGAAACAACTAAGTGGTACTTAAAAAAACTGATTATTCGTTTAAATTAAATTTTACCACCTCTATGTTTGGAATTTCAAAAATCAGACATACATGGTTGTCATTAGGAAGTAAAATTTGGTTCAATGGGATTAATATAATTTTTAGGTGAATAGTAACTTTTATGTTTTTAATCGTGATTAGAGGTAATAAGTGTAATTTAATGTAAAAATATTGTTTTAATAATATTAAATGACCTAGACACATGTCCTACCCTTATTTTATGTGTCATGGCCGACCATGAAAATCCATGGGTCAACTTGGGGACCCCATGGAGCCACATTGGTAGGAAAATGACATTAAAAACTTTTTATTTAATGATAAAATTCAAATGTCACAAACAAGAGTTTTTTAACTAAAAAAATTTAAATGGGGTTATACAAGTCATATTTTTGACTATAAATATTTATTAGAAAGATAAAAATATTTCCTACATCATGATAGTTTTTTTATAATTTTTAGGCATTATGTAAATTAAATTATTTATGACATCGTGATGATGCAGCGATTGCCTCATTATTTAACGATTTAAATTAAATTAGAAGATAATGTAAAATATAAGACCTAAACAGGTCAAAAACCAATTTTATGGGTGGATTTTGAACTCTTATCACCTTATCATAGAAATATATAATTTTGGGACCTTTTAAATCCGAAAAGAATTTTATAATAATGTAACCTTTTATAACTTCCCAAGAGTGCCCCTCCTCTCCTCTTATAAAAGGCCCCCACCTCTACCACCTTACCCACACCTCTCAAACCTTTTTCTCAGCCAACCCCTACCAATTTTATCATTCCACATCCCTCTAATACTTATAGAAGCCTCACTTTGGGTAGAAGTCTTCCCATGGAATCCATTGAGCTCAAATCAAAAAGAGTTACCCATTTTAAAGGTAGTGTTTTCTCTTGTGATCTTATGTTTTATTTTACTTCTCCAACCCACCTAAACTCCTATTTTACATTACTTTTGTAACAAAAACAGTATCATAAATATACTAGGATGTTTTTATAAGATGTATTCGAGATACAAATACACACACCTACATCTAATGGTTAAAGAACATAATATTTCTGTGGATGGAGAATTTCTGCCTTACGAAACGATGATTGTTCAACACTCATATAACACCTTCAATGGTGGCCATTAAAATGACACTATAACTATATATGATATATTATATGTTTATGTTTTAATTAATCTTGTTTATTTTTCAATTATGGCATACATTTATGGATTCCATTATGGGTAAACGCGATATCTTCATTTTAGGAAATGCGGACTACCGCCCCCTCAAAGTGATTTGATTCGTTAATACCATATGTGGTACGTATAAAGGATATATTTAATGATATTATATATTATATTATACCAGAATTATAATATACCTTTATATAATTATTATTTCATTCCATTTGTTTCGGTGCGGATGTGCGTCGGGTTACGCTGTTCCGCCAGGACGCGTTCGCGCGTGCACCCGTCAACCCGAGGGGATGGGCGCGCGGCTTGTGGTCCCGCAGTCCCGCTTTCCAAGGGCGGGCGGCATCCGTCCCTTATTCAGGGGCGTCTGCTCCTTGATCGAAACCGGGATGATGGGATGTCGGCTTCTCCTTCCTTGGACGTCTCCTCGGAACTTGTCGCCTAATCCGGGTCTCCCTCATAGACTTAAGAATGTTCGTGAATCTCGTTCCCGGCGCCATATCTTCATGGACACCGGTTAATTACGCTGCTTCCGCCCGGACGTTCCAAGGAGTCTGGGCGGGGCAGCAACCTGCGGTGAGAAGGCCGGGTGGCTCTGGGTGCTGGGGGCGTGTTGTAACACTGCGGCTCTGCACGTCTGTCTTCCGTCCCTAATAGGGCTTCTCGAAGGCACGATGGCCTGAGGCATCCCGTACTAGGTGCGGGGAACTGTGTCACCTGAGGTTTTCCTCAGCTTCCCGTGTTTAACACGGGGTATGCCGCGAGTTTAACGTCCAGCGGGGACGGCATCGGACCGATCAACACGAAAAGTGGATCAGATGACAGAACCCCTTGCGGGGAACCTCCGACGCTGGGGCCAGCACATGGGCGGCTTCCCAAGTAACGTGGAGTGAAGTGAAGTGGCATGACCCCACCGGGATGTGGCGGCCCGGGTAAGGATCAGGGTGGATGATGGAGTAAAGAGCTTGGACCCCAGAGGGGCTTCCTACGTACCGCGCGTTAACACGGATCAAAGTCAACGTAGTTCGGGCATACAGTTTAACGTCATGCTGGACGTCGGCAAGCCGACTCACGAAGAGGTCGAGGCCGCCGGGCGAAGGATTGAACCGAACCACCTCGCACGGAGGGGGATGGAACGGCCGGGTGGATCACAGTTTCACGTCATGCTGGACGATAAAAGGGGAAATGGAAAAGGGGGGCTGTGGGGAGGCACCGTGGAGATACACACGGGCGGTCTCCCACAGGGGCGGATTCATAGGTGAATCAACGCAAGCGTGAACCCTGGAGGGGTCCACTGATGGACGAACCGACGTAAATACGACCGGGACGACCAGGTGGTGGGCTTGGACCTCAGGGAGGCTTCCTACGTACCCTGTATAGAAGACAGGGATCAAAGTCCACGTAGTTCAATCTGTCAGGACTTACGCACTTGGGGCAGCCCGGATACTGCAAAACTCAGTTGGAAGGGACTTGGACCGAAAGCAAAAGACACCTCGATCCCAGTCAGACCCTCTACTGGCTTCGGCAGTGGGGAGGTGCAATGGAGATACACATGTGCAGCCTCCCACGAGAAACTAGGGGTTTGTAATACCCTGCCCCCGTAGGGAAAAGCCACTCCCATTAAATCGTCCCAAAAGGGGGACAATCCCGACATCCCTGCATAGACGAGCGGGTGGGGGCCACGTCCAAACCGGGGGAGACCCTGCGTGCGGAGCACGGGATCAGGTTGCGGACGGTTTAGCGTCTTGCCAGACGAAGTACAGTTTAACGTCATGTGTTGAGGACGAGGCACTTGGCAGTTTAACGTCTTGCAGCACGGACGATGGGGGCTAGGCAGTTTAACGTCGTGCAGCTTGGACGGGTGTGCAGTTTAACGTCATGCTGGGCATAGGTTGCCGGACGAAGCACTTGGCAGTTTAACGTCTTGCAGCGCGGACGATGTACAGTTTAACGTCGTGCAGGACGTATATGCAGTTTAACGTCATGCTGGACGAGTATGCAGTTTAACGTCATGCTGGACATAGGTGCGTGTCACTTCGCGCAAGCCTGGAGGGCCGCACGGGAAGACAACGCACGGTGCGGGCACCCGGGATGAGAATCATCGGGTGCCACACAGGCGGGTAACCTTAGGAGGTCAACGGGGACGACCCTGGCAGATTGCGCGCAAAAAGGAAGCTTTGCGCGCAATACTGCGGGCCGGCGCGCAATCGGGGCGGCTGGCGCGCAATTGGGCCAGCGCCTTGCGCGCGGATGCTTGAGATTGCTCACACCGGGCTTCGGATAGCGCGCGGGGGCAACGGCTCATTCTTTAACGAATGGCCACTTGAAAGAAGGGGGGGTGCGCGCAATCAGGCCGGATTGCGCGCACCCCGGGGGCAATTGCGCGCAAGCGGGTTCTTTTGCGCGCAAAGGCCTTAGGGTGAGTTTTTATTCAAATGAAAGGAGCCAGCGGGGATTGCGCGCGAAGGCGGACCCCGAGGCTTTCTTGCGCGAAAGAAAGGAGGTTACCTGAAGTTCGTCATTGCGCGCGGAAGGGGTTGAATTGCGCGCACGGGAGACGTTTCGACTTCCAGCAACCTTTGAAACGTTGGGGGTCGCCTTGTATTTATAGGCAACCCCGGGCGCGGAATCCAGGATGCGAGCGCGAAATTCTTCTCGCGGGCGCGGAATCGGGCGCGGCGCGTAAGGGAGTCGCGCGGACCCGCGGGGCGCAGAATTGCGCGCCGAGCCGGCGCATTGCGCGCATCCCGGGGGTTTTCCGCGCGGGACATCACCTTTGCGCGCGGGCCTCTGAAATTCCGCGCACGGCCTCCGGGCCCTCCGAAACATCCTTCCGACTCCAAATATGACCTCGCTTTCCGCATCCGGAGCTTCGTTTGGGAGCAACGGACTTTTCCGGCGTCTACAAAAGCCCCCCCTCGGAATCTGATCGGCGAGAGGTCGCAACGATCGGGTTCCGAGGGAGACGCCGGAATGCCGAAGTCCTGGGCGGCGCGGGACTTAGGCGCGCAAAAAGGGGCACCGGTCGCGAAATTCGCCGCTGCGGTCGCGCAAAGCGCTTTCCGCGCAGCGCGGGCCCGGCCTCGCCTATAAATAGGGGCGCTGGGTCCCGCGTTCCGTACTCTGGCCTTCCGCGCGATAAGCTCCCAAGCTCTCGTGCGCGAAATTGCCTCTTCCGGTCGCGAAATTCGCCCGATCGGCGCGCAAAACCGTCCGGATTTCGCCTGCTTTTGCGCGAAAACCCGGAACTTTGCGCGACAGTCTTCCCAATTGCGCGCCGTCCACTTGGATTGCGCGCCAACCTTCAAACTTTTCCACCAGCCTCGTCTGATCCCGCACTCTTCATCCCTTAACCCGCACGACTCCCGAAACTTCTGAGATGGCCGCGCACAGAGGAAATGAGGGGGATGCCGCCACTCGCAGAGCTGAGATGGCGACGAACGAGGAGGTTTACGGAGCCAAGGAGATTGTTTCCAACAATCAATCCTTGTTCGACTTACTAACGCCGGCCCAGAAGACATATCCACTGTCGGACAACCTGCCGCTCTGGAACTTCGGCATCCTCGATGAGGTTCCGGTGCCAGGGTTCGAGATTGATGCGCCGCGGACCTGGGTGACCCGGGAGGACGAGCTTCTCCGCTATAACATCACCAACAATGGGCATCCTGCCAGGGAGACCAGACACTTGGATGTCTATGTCCTGAACCCGAGGACGCGAACCATTGATGGGGGTGAGCCTACTGTGGAGAATTCTCCAGCCCTCTACTCGAGCACATACCGTCAGAGTGTCACTGACGACACCAAGGGCTGGCTGAAGGACTGGGACTTGCGATCCGGGGGCAACTTTACCAGTGAATGGGCCTGGGCGTTCTGGGTACGCCACACTTGCGATCACTTCGCAGAGGAGCTGCGGTACATCGGCCTGTTCGAGGCGGTGTGGACGTCGCAGTTCCACTTCTACCAGCAGTCTGAGCTCGAGCCGGAGCTGTTCACTCGCTGGTCCCCGGATACCAACACCTTCCATCTTCACCATGGGGAGGTCGGCGTCGGTCTCTGGGACATCCACTGCATCGGAGGTATCCCGCTGGAGGGCTACCAGTACGATGAGTTCCTGCCACCGAAGAACATCTGGGAGGACAGGTCACGGACTCCCATTCTGACCTGGCATCTTCTTGACCTGGCTACGCAGCGGCTCGGGATCCAAGACTTCCAGAAGGACATAGCCTACAAGGATTGGTTCGGCCAGTTCCTGGAGCATGACCCGGCGGTCAAGATGCCAGGCAGGGGGAAGCGGTGCCCGACCGCAGCTCAGAGGAGCCGGAACGGGTCGTACTGGCGGGTCCTGGAGACGGGCGATTACCGCTCATGGGGGGTACCGCGTCATCGAGGCCCGGGACCCGAACGTCCGGTACGCGGCGTTCCTGGCCGCCTTTCTGAGCGGGTGGCTCCTGCCAGTGCGGGATGCGAGGATGGGCGTCCGTCCGGCGACGCTGGCGATGGCGGGCGCCATGGCTGCCAATAAGAGGTACAACCTCGGGGTCCCAGTACTGGCGAGGCTGTATGCCATTCTGGGACGCATCTCACGAGGGGGGTCGCCACGAAGGATCTGTGGGCCCTTTCAGTTCTTCCACGGCTGGGTGGCTGCTCACCTTGGTGGGTATACGTTCCCAAATGCCATCAGTCCTCCGGGCAACGGCCTGCGACCCTCCCTGCTGAACATTGCGGGGGTCGCTCCGATGACCCTCAGTGAGGAGGGCGTGAGGGTTCGGATTGGCAATCATGCCAATTTCAACTTCAGCCCGTTCCCCACTCCCGTCGGCCAGATGATCGACAACGGACAGGGCCCGCTGGAGCAGCATGAATACTTCCTGAACATGCGGGGCGGGGTGCTCGTGGCTCGGATCGACGGGAAGGTGATCTGCGAGCCTTACGTGCCGACCCGGTTCGCCAGGCAGTTCGGGTGCCTTCAGCGGATGCCGAAGAGGGTATTCACTGCTGTCCGGTCGTCGCCTTCGGCTCTGGCGACGTCATCACCCTCCCTCCTACCAGAGTTAACGCAGGCTTGGCAACCGAGTACGCCGAACACTGGGCCATCGCGTACCCTGAGGGGCTCTTGCGGAAGCTATTTCGGCGGCTCGAGGCTACCCGTGCGGAGACCGGGCGTCAAGGAAGGAGGCGAGGCGCCGCCACACGGGGGAGAACGGAGGCGCGCCAAGCAGCGGAGCCGGCGCGGGCAGGGACTTCGGCGGCGGGCGCATCGCAGGCTGCCGCCACGACCTCGGCGCCCAGAGAGGGGGCACATGCGGCGGTCGAGGAGCGGCCCGGGAAGCAGGTGAGACGTCTGCTCGAACCCTCCCACGATGCAGTCTTCCCGGCGCTGTGGTCGGCCTGGATGACCCTGCGGCAGTCACTGGGGACCGACGTCATCTGGCGAAAGATACTCAGAGAAGGAATCTATCTGCCAGAGGTCGGGCGCCTCCAGATCACCGACAGGGTGGACTTCAACCGGCAATATGCATATCTGACGGCCATGGACGAGTACGCGCGCCAACGTGGTCAGCGTGCGGAGCCATCCCTTCTGGTGAAGGTGATGCTCGGTCTCGAGCCCGCTCCGGAACAGATGCCGCCGGAAGAAGATGACAGTAACGACTCCGAGGAGGAGGAGGAGACGGGGGAGGATGAAGGCTCCGAGGGAAGGTCCCATCGGGGGAGCCCACGGGAGAGCGGCGAGGTGGCCGGCTCTGACAACGTTGATGTCACTGAGCTCCTCGAGGTCCGCTTCTATCCCTACTCAACTTGCTTCATCCATTCTCTTATGCAGCTTCTAACCCGTTTCTCCATCCTTCTCAGGAGCACACGGACGTCGGTCAGGCGTCCTCAACAGGAGTAGGAGAGGCGCCAGCAGGACAAGGCGGGGGCCAGGCACCCATTATCGAATTGACAAGCGCTAAGGGGTCCCCTGCTGCAACTGTTCCTGCGGCGACCGGGGTAGCAGAAGATGATGCTCCGAACTCCCGTAAGTCTCCCTACTTTACTGCTGGTGCTTGCCATTGACGATCCGTGACTAACCATGGCATGCCCTGCGCAGTGATCTCAACAACGGAGGCTCGTCGGGTTGCCGAACCCGGGCCATCCACGAGTGGACCAGTGGTGGACATGCCGCCTGCTCCGGAACAGGCTTCCCAAACCGAGCCGGCCCCACCAACTGCTGATCAAGGGGCTGCGGACGTCGGCGGTGCTGCCACCGGAGAGAGGCTGGGGGCTGACGAGGGTGTCAGCGCCGCTGGGGAGAGAGAAGAAGGTTGCCCGGATGTTGGGGAACCTTTCCCTCGTGAGGACCTCCCAGGGGCGGACCCTGCAGCAGACCTGCTGGCTGCCTTCCCTGCCTACCGGCCTGCCGACCCAGAGGAGATGGATGACTCGGACGCGGAGGCGGTCGAGGATAGCCGGGTAACGCGACGCAGGGGGTGGAAGTGGATCCAGCGCTTCCTCAAGCGAGACCCATCGGAATGGCTGGGGCGCATGGGATCACTTCAGACCTGGCTGCGCTTCCTGTGTGCCGGGGGAGCTGATGCTCAACGCCTCCATCTGACGGTCCGTGATTACATGGCCGAGAAGATGCGCGAGAGCCGCCGGCGTGCCGACGTCGCACAAAGTCGGGACATGTCGGAGAGCACGCAGGCGCTCATCGCGGCAGAGCAGGAAGTCCGGCGCCTCGAAGGGCAGGCGGCAGAGAAGGAGGCCTTCGTCGCAGCATGTACCGAGCTTGTGGAGCAACTATCGGCACAACTGATCGACGCTCAGGTACAGCTGACGGAGGCGGGCCAACAGATGGTCACACTCCAAGTCGAGCGGGAGCGTGCACAGGCCAGGATTGACGAACTGCGTGCTGCGACCGCCGACGAGGAGAGGGCACGCAGAGAACGAGAAGCAGCCCTGGAGGCCGCCAGCCAAAGGGTAGCGGCATTAGAAAGACTCATTCAGCACGCTAATCCCTAAGGGCTGTTTTTTGCCATTCCCAGAACATTTGCTTCCGCTACTTAATATTTGATCCACTTGTACGAATCGCCATATTTATCTGCGTCTTTTGGTTTAACATGCTCAACCACAAATTGTCTCGTGGGAGCGTTAACCAAGCATCAGGCATCCATAATTGGGCCTGGGTTTCTGGAGAAAAGAGGGAGGTCATTCCTGGGAAAGGAGACCTCAGACCTAACCAATGTATCGTCCCCCAACTTGTTCCAACACACGAGCGGGACAACGCTAGGGGCGTTGAGATTTTATCCGAACATAGGGAAATGAGAAAGGGTGAATCGTGTGTCCCGAATCCAGACATCCACAACGATCGGCCTTCCAGGAAATGCCCAAGACGGTAGGCGGACAGTGGATCGACCATAACAACTGCAATAGACGGACCGAAAAAGGCCATCATTCATATTGCAGGAGGCGGACCACATGTCATCATGAATACCGCTTTGGGGTTCCTTCAGACACAAGGGTGGAAAATCCAGATCAACAGGGCATGCGAAGCATGGGGCGAAGTGACGATTTGTTCGGACAGAATCCAACGCTCTCAAAATTGCGCCACCGTGGGGGAAGCGTATTAGGCGGATGCACTAATCTGGCCGTGAGTCACCTCAATTCTCAGACAGCACCTCTCTGACGAGGAAACCGTCGCTTCCCATCCTTGCGATGGGGCATCCCGGGCTGAATCGGGGAGAATATCACAACTGCACCACTCTACCCGAAGTCAGGCCAGACGGCCGGCGACGAGGAGGGGCGGGACTTAACGATCCCTGAGGCTGGACCCGAGTCGAAATGCCCGGGCGTTCCTATGTACTCCATCAGGCTGGAGATCAAGCCACACGTAGTTCTGTGAGTGCAGTTTAACGTCATGCAGGACGTAGGACCCCATTTGGGGTAGATCTTAGTTTAGGGTCTTAGAGCTCGGACCATAAGGGCTGGATCTTAGTTTAAGGTCTTAGAGCTCGGACCATAAAGGTGGAGGATCTTAGTTTAAGGTCTTAGAGCTCGGACCATAAGGGCTAGAGGATCTTAGTTTAAGGTCTTAGAGCTCGGACCATAAGGGCTAGAGGATCTTAGTTTAAGGTCTTAGAGCTCGGACCATAAGGGCTAGATCTTAGTTTAAGGTCTTAGAGCTCGGACCAGAAGGGGAGATCTTAGTTTAAGGTCTTAGAGCTCGGACCATAAAGGGGGGATCTTAGTTTAAGGTCTTAGAGCTCGGACCATAAGGGGAGATCTTAGTTTAAGGTCTTAGAGCTCGGACCATAAAGGGGGGATCTTAGTTTAAGGTCTTAGAGCTCGGACCATAAAGGGGGGATCTTAGTTTAAGGTCTTAGAGCTCGGACCATAAGGGGAGATCTTAGTTTAAGGTCTTAGAGCTCGGACCAGAAGGGCTCAAAGCACGCCACATCGTGGTCATATCCCCTGGATATGCGAAGATGCACTGAGGGATAGTGTCAAGAGTGTCGAGGTTTCGCCTGGTCAGAATGGGAGGTGGAAAATGTGAATCATGCGGCCATTCACTCGCGGACCGGGAGCACCGGCGTGACGATATGAGAATACTGCCGACCGTGGCGGAAAAGCAGCATCAACATCGCACCAACCGTTGGTGGAATGAGGCAGCAAACGAGCATCGACCGCTCAATCGCAGGATTTATATCAATTTGCTGCCCGAGGCCATTGGGGGTACCGGCCCGAGTCGGTGGGAGAGCACTGAGGCATTGTGTCCGAACCGTTCACGGGGGCTCCACCCAGGGCGTAGACGATGGGTCCGAATGAAAGGGAGCACGAAGCCTGAAAAGTGGAGGAAACCTGACCAAGCGGATCCTGACCCTCCTGGCAATAAACCAGAGTACTCTTGACACCGGTGGACCACGGCAAGGGGTCGGGGAACACGCCTTGAGGGTGACCTGAAGGCGGCGGATTCCCCAGAGAAGGGGGCATCTCTAAGAGGTGGGGGGCTGGACCCGAAGTTTCAAACATCCGGGCGTTCCTACGTATCCCATAAGGATGGGAATCAAGCCGCACGTAGTTCTTGAAGCGCGGTGCAACACAATCGGGCACCAGCGCGGGGAAGAGTGCGGGTCTGACCCTCGCACACAAAAGGAGCGGCATTTGATATTTCTTGTTTGTCCTTAAAGATGAATGGTTTTTCTTTGTGCGGCGACATGCCCGTGATTGAGAAATCTCTGGCGTCGCCACAATAATCAAGCCATGGAAGGCATTGATGAATGGCGTGGTCATTAACCAGCGCCCAACATGAGTGTCCCCTGAGGAGGACATCACGATGCAGTGCCGTTTCTCGTCGGGCGGCCAAGACGATCACAGTTTACGGTCGTGTGGTAGGACCAGACAACACAGTTTAAGGTCGTGTGGTTCGGACCATGGAGGAATCCGCTTACCGCGGTACGGCGGACACGGCGAAGGTGGGAGCATACCCAGCCCTGCGGTCACGCACGATTCCAGGAGAAGAGTCTTGGGATGGGGGTCTGCGTATGTCCATCACCCGAGGGGCAGAGATGCTAGCCTCCAGATATACTGGGCCCAGAACGCAATTGTTCGGGCGACACCCTCCTCCTTATGGGGACGAGGGTCCAGCTACGCATGGCCCTTAGGGAGGATATCTGCATATATCCTTGGTGCTCAGATCATGGGAGCCTCGAACGACATCATTACCCTGGTTGGTCTGCCTAACGTGTAGAGGCGTACCGGAGGTCGGTATGAAGAGAGTGTCAAGATCCCACTACAACGCACAAAGGCGGAGTGTGATGAGGACTGCGCAACCAATGTTCAGAGCCCGAGAGAGCTGACATGGCGATCAAGGACGTTGCTGACGCATTCGCAACACAACATCCGATCACGTCAGCCTAAGACGGGGCAAGCAAACGAGCATCAACCGCTCAATCGCAGGATTCATATCGATTTGCGGCCCAAGACCCGCCGGTAAATCGACCCGGAGCGGTGGGAGAGCACTGAGGCATCGTACCCAAACCGCTAACGAGGATCCCTTTGAGTGAAGGCTCGAACAAGAGGAAGCGCGAGGCCTGACAAGCAACACAGGACTTGTCGGGATTGAATCTGACACTACGAGTCATAGACCGAAGCACCCCAAAACATGTTAACAGATCTCCGGAAAGGGTCGGAGGACTCACCCTGAGAGCAACCGAAGGGGGGCAGGTCCCCGTGATCAACCAAGAGACGGGGCTGGACCTGAGACACAAGCGTCCAGGCGGTCCTACGTATCCCATAAGGATGGGAATCAAGCCATACGTAGTTCTTGAAAGGCAGTTTAACGTCATGCAGGACGATGAGGAAAAAAGAAGGGGGGAGCAGAAGGCATCCCCAAACGTGGAGGGGGGCGTACAGCGTGACGAACAAACCGACGTGAATGAGGGCATAGCCCCGCACTCACACCATACGCCGCACACCCCGGGGCAACTGGGCCAAGGGCCCGAGATGGGATGGAAATTCCCGAAGGATGGGGCTGGGCCTGAAACACGAGGGTTCAGGCGGTCCTACGTATCCCATAAGGATGGGAATCAAGCCGCACGTAGTTCTGGAGAGGCAGTTTAACGTCATGCAGGACGAATGCTGAACAGTTTAACGTCTTGTAGCTCGGACGTAGTGCAGTTTAGCGTCATGCGGGACGAAGCACTTGGCAGTTTAACGTCTTGCAGCGCGGACGAATGCTAAACAGTTTAACGTCTTGTAGCCTGGACGAATGCAGTTTAACGTCGTGCAGGACGTGGTGACACTCAGGCAAAGTATTGCTTGAGGAACCTAGTGTTGGTGGGAGGAGTGACACGCTCACCATCCATAGTCGCTAGGGAGTACGCGCCATTGGGATAGACCTTGTGGACAACAAAAGGTCCCTCCCACTTGGGCTCCAACTTGGGCGGCTTCCTGCCGGGGATCATCGGTGCTCTTAGGGCTAGCACTAGATCACCCTGTAGGAAGGAGCGGAGGCGAACCTTCTTATTGAAAGCTCGAGCCATCCTGCTTTGATGCCTCTCCAAGTTGTGCAAAGCGCGAAGTCTATTCTCATCCAGTGCTTCCAACTCGACTAGACGGGCTTCAGCAACTCTGTCCGGCGCTTGCTGGTCGTAGACCGCAGTGCGCAAGGACGGTAACTGGATCTCGATGGGCAGGACGGCCTCAGCTCCATACACCAGGGAATAAGGGGTCATCTGGGTGGAATTGCGAGTCGTCGTCCGATAAGCCCAGAGGGCGTTGGGGAGCTTGTCCGGCCAACTCTTCTTGTTCTGACCAACCATCTTTTGCAGAATGTTAGAGAGGGTTTTGTTAAACGCCTCGATCTGTCCATTCGCCTGCGCATGATAGCGAGATGTATGGTTCGAGCGGATGTTATACTTGGCGTACAACTTCTTCAACTCGGCTGCTCGGAAATTGGTTCCGTTATCCGTGAGGATAGCGTGAGGCACTCCAAATCGATAGATGATGTTGGAGGTCACGAAGTCAGCGATCGAACAGGATTTGACCTCTCTGAGCGGAATCGCTTCTGCCCATTTGGAGAAGAAGTCCGTGGCGGTCAGAATGAACCGGCACTGGCGAGCTGTCGCCGGCGGGTAAGGTCCCACAACGTCCAGTCCCCAGACTGCAAAGGGCCAGGAATACCTTGTGGTATGGAGAGGCTCCGGCGGCCGATGCACAAAGTTCGCGTGAACCTGGCACGCATGGCACCTCCTGGCGTACTCGATGCAGTCATGGATCATAGAGGGCCAGAAGTATCCCAACCTCCGAATCTGGTGGGACAGCTTCGGCCCAGTTTGGTGGGCGCCGCATGAACCAGCATGAATCTCTTGCATGACTCGTGGGATCTCAACTCCCTGAAGGCAACGGAGGAGAACACCATCAAATCCGCGTTTGTAGAGGATCTGCTCCAGGCCGGGACTGCTCTGGAGGACGAACTGCGATGCGCGGCGTCGAACTCGCTCGCGCTCGGCCCGATCTGACGGAAGAATGCCATGTTGGAGGTACTCAACCAAAGGCGTCCTCCAATCAGGGGCTGATCCGACTGCTATATCTGGGGTACTCGGGGCTCCGGGCATAGGGGCAACCGTGGTGAGATTACTTACCAACGGGCCGCGATCTTCTTCCGGGATAACGGGAGCGATGAGCCTGCGGCGCGTCACGCGGACGATCAGGTTGTCCTGTTCAGGTTCCGCAAGTGACGCAGCCAGGCTGGCCAAAGCATCTGCTCGACCGTTCTGCGACCGGGGAATATGGACAATTTCTGGCCGAGAAGGGAACCGGGCCATCAGAAGGAGGGTGCACTCCAACAATGGCACAAGTTCCGGCTTCCTGACAACATAGTCGCCATTGATCTGCTTAATGACCAGCTCGGAGTCCCCTTTCACACACAGATGGGGCACGTCGATCTCGAGAGCTAACTCGAGGCCGGTGATGAGGGCATGGTATTCCGCCTCATTGTTGGTACAGCCCTCTGACAACAGGAAAGAGTATGGCAGCACGGCTCGCTCCGGGGTAATGAGGACGATGCCCAAGCCCACTCTATTGAGCTTAGGATTATCGAGTCTTCTACCGGTGGGGCTCCGGGAGGCACCGTCAAAGTGCATCTGCCAGCATGGATCGGCTCGATCAACCGAGAGAATGGTCTCATCAGGAAAGCCTAGATCCAGCGGCTGATCCGCGGAGGTCGGGTGAGCGGCCAGAAAGTCTGCCAACGCTTGCCCTTTGATGGCCTTCTGAGACACATACCTGATGTCGAACTGCTGGAGAATCACAGCCCACCGCGCTAGACGGCCAGTCAACATAGGTCGGCTCAGGATATATTTCAACGGGTCTACCCGAGAAACCAACTGTACCTCATGGTGCTGCAAGTAGTGCCGTAATTTCTGTACGGCAAATACGAGCGCCAGGCAGCTCTTCTCGATGGGGGAATACCTAACCTCCGCATCGAGGAGCATGCGACTGAGGTAATAGAGGCTATTCTCTGTTCCCTCGTTGTTCTTCTGGGCGAGAAGGGCACCCAGGGACCGTTCCAGGGCGGTCACATAAAGGACCAGCGGCTTTCCGGATACGGGCGGCATCAGGACCGGAGGTTGAAGCAGGTACTGCTTGATTTCCTCGAAAGCGGTCTGACACTCTTTATCCCATACATAGGTGACACCCTTCTTCATAAGCCGAGAAAAGGGCTTACACTTGCCGGCCAGATTCGCGATGAATCGGCGTATATAGGCTAAGTGGCCTTGGAACCCTTGCAGTTCCCGGACGGTACCCGGGGGAGGCATCTGGCTAATCGCCCTGATTTTCTCGGGGTCGATCTCAATACCCCGGTATCTTACCACAAATCCAAGGAACTTTCCGGAGGTGACCCCAAAGGCACACTTCAACGGGTTCATCTTCAGGCAGCGAGACCGGAGGAAGCTGAACACTTTCTCAAGATCTTTGAGATGGTCCTGACGCTGGCGCGATTTGACAACCAAGTCGTCGACTTAGCATTCCACCAGTGTGCCGAGGATTGGCTTGAATATGCGGTGCATCGCCCGTTGGTAGGTGGCACCTGCATTCTTCAGGCCGAAGGGCATGACCCGGTAGCAAAAGGTACCTTGGGGGGCCCTGAAGGCAGTGAACTCTTCATCCTCAGGGGCCATCCGAATTTGGTTGTATCCGGAGTATCCATCCATGAAGGAGAGGGCTTGGAACCCTGCCGTGGCATCAATCAACAGCTCTGTCACTGGAAGGGGAAAATCATCCTTCGGACAGTGGCGGTTGAGATCGCGGAAGTCGATGCAGACTCTAATCTGCCCGTTCTTCTTCCTGACCGGCACAATGTTGGCCAGCCATTTGGGGTACTGAACTTCCCTCACGAAGTTGGCTTTGATAAGCTTGTCAACTTCGGCCTCAACCATGGCACCATGGGATGGGTGCATTTTCCTGGGAGGCTGCTTGAACCCGCGATGGTTCGCCGGGAGACCTAGGCGGTGGACGGCTACCTGAGGATCTAGCCCCGGCATCTCGTCATAGCCCCAAGCGAACACATCACGGTGCTGCCTGAGAAAGTCCACGTACTGCTGCCGCTCCTCAGAGGGCATGGCGGCACTAACCAACGTGGGTCTTGGATCGGCCTCGGTTCCAAGGTTCACCTGTATTAACTCATCGACCGTGGCGGGGACGCCCTCCTCAAAGGCTGGGGGTGCGTCTTCCATACCCTCTCCACTCGGGGAGGGATCATCCACGGGAGAGACTGCGTTGGAAACTGCATTGGGGCTACCAGATCCTGCTGGGCCACTGGTGCTGGCGCGGGCGGTCGCGGCCGTCTCATCAGGAGACTCGCGGACCGTCAAGACCATGGAGACGTCCAACCGGTGAATCGGGAGGACGTAAGCGTCATCCAGACTTGCCCAGGGATCGCTTGCAACAGCGACAGGCTCAACCTCACCTGCCAGGATCTGCTTATCCTTGCTCTTGTAATAGTCCGCGTCCAGATAGCGGGCTTCACATGAGGCAAAAGGAGAGGCATCTCCTTGAAGCACGCCTACTCGACCATTAAGGGAGTATTTGAGGCATTGGTGGTATGACGAGGGAACCGCCGCATGAAGGTGAAGCCATGGCCTGCCCATCAATGCGTTATACGCAGTGTCCTGAGAGACTACCATGAATTCGGTGTTGGCAACCAAGTCACCGAACTGGGTCTTCAAACGTATCTTGCCGACCGGGGTTTGCTCGGTGCGGTCGTACCCCTGGATCCTGAGGTCGGAGGGAATCAAGTCATCCTCAGACAACCCCAATCTCCGGAGCGTCCGAGTTGGAATCAGATTAATCCCGGACCCCGTGTCGACAAGACAACGCCGGACTTCAAGGCCATTGAACTGGCCAGTGACATACAGCGGACGGATGTGTCCCTGTATAGGAGGGTCCTCATCCTTACCAGAGAACGAGATAACTGCCTGACATTCGGCGTCCTCGATCGTTTCGGCGTGGAAGGCCTCTGCAGCCGCAACCTCTGTCTCGAACTGGAGGGGGCTCTTCAGGGCTTCAGCGAGTGCCTCGCGCATCTCAGATGACATGCGCAGAGCCTCAAGGATGGAGAGCCTTGCTGGGATGTCGGCCAAGTGCTTCAGGACATCATACTTTTTGGCCAAGCGCGAGCTCCTGGTTGCAGGAGATTGCTCTGCGGTTGGTGGCATGACGGGCCTTACCGGTTGGATCGGCGGCCGACTGGTACTTGGCGCATCTCGCTGTTCACTGGTCGCAGTCCGGGAAATGGTCACCGTACTGGAGTCAGGAGGCCGGGATGGACTTGTGGCAGGGCGGAGCTGGTCGCGACGCGGCTGAGGCGGTTCTGCCCGGTCCCATACCACAAACAGTGGCGGAGGAGAATCCGTCATCCCCGGATGGGGAGCCTGCGTACGTTGAGCTCGATCTTGAGCCTGCCGCCTAGTCTCAGTGCCGTGCACGGCCTGGCCGGAGGTACCGACGGCTGTGCCCCGGCGACTCCTGCTGCTGCGGTTCTTCCGACGGTGGCGACGACCGGGGACGCTAGGGAGGTCCACCTGGTGTTCTTCAACGTCGGGAACCGAAAAGGGATTTACCAGCTCGACGGTGTTAACCGAAGCGTACCCACTACCGTCATCGGACGAATCATCCATCACCGGGCGGATCCGAGGAGGGACCCCCATCTCCGGGGGCATGAAATCGCCGAGAGTACGGGATAGTGGCGGAACTGGCGGGGCGCGCTCTTCCTTCTTGCGCTGCCGCCGTTTGCTCCTCTTGGAGGAGGCAGACTGGGACGACGATGCCGAAGCAGCACCCGCAGGTTCTGGGGGCTCAGGCTGATTCAAGCGCGCACGGATGATTCCCTGGGCGCGAATGGTCGTCTTGCGGGCCATCCAGTTATTATACTTCTGGGACCCGCGGTCGGAGACCAGCTGCCATTCGTCCTCGTTGCCACTATCGTCATCTGATCCCACGAACACGCCCGCTACCTGTGCTGGAGCTGGGCCCAACCTGATTACATTGTTGTTAATCTGGTCTTGGAGCCAGTCCTTGAACACATAGCACCGCTGGATGGTGTGCCCCAGGGCCCGATGGTAGGGGCAGTAGCGGGGGTTATCCGTGAGATGTGCCTCCTCTGGCCTCCATCACTCAGGCAATCGCACAATCCTCTGCTCCAGGGCGCTCCGGAAATAACCGGGGACCTGATCCTCATGGAATGAGTACGTCAGGTGTCGCGGGCCCCTGGGAGCGCGGTCTTGACGAGGGGCCGGAGGGGCCTGCCGAGGAGGTGGACCCTGATTATCTCGCCGGGGTTGCGGCGGTACATTACGCGGAGGGGCCGGCCGGTTCTGAGGCTGCCGTTGCTGGGCCGGGAACTGAGCCCGTGGAGGCGGATTCCTGTGAGGCTGCGGAGCTGGCCTCACCGGCAGCAGCTCCAACGGCCTGGGAGCCTCTATCTGGGCCACAGCAGCGGGCTCAGCCCTGCTGGCTCTCCTTGCAGGAATCATAGGAGGCAGCGGGTGTGCCTGGCTGGCCTGTTGCAGGGCTTCCTCAAGACGTTGAGCTTTGTCTGAGAAGTCCCTGAACCCTCCGGGGTAATTCTGAGTGATCAGGGAAGGGACCAGCTCGGTCTTGACGTTCCCGACGCACATTGTCAGCAACTGCTCCTGAGTCAATGGCATGTCAAGGGAATACGCGAGACCCTTCCATCGGGCGACGAAGTCCGCGACTCGCTCATCAGGCCTCTGCTTGCACTTGAAGAGGTCTGCGATACTCGTCTTCCGGGTCGTGGAACTGAACTGGTAGAGGAATTGTCTACGAAGGTCCTCCCAGCTAGTTATCGACCCGACGGGAAGCTGGCTGTACCAGACAAATGCTGGCCCTTCCAGTGTCTGGACAAAGCAGCGAAGCTTAGCGGCCTCTTGCTGCGCCGGAGTCCCCAACATAGGCCCGCACCTCGAGTTGAAATGGGCCAAATGTTGTGGCGGATCTCCGGTCCCGTTGAAGGGGGCGAAAGTGGGATTCCCGAATCCCGGAGGCGCCGGCATGTCATCCACCCATGCTGGGTATGGCTTGCCGTCCGGTGGGATCGCCACCTGCCGAGTCTCCAAGGCTTCCAAGCGGGCAATGAGTGCCGCCATCGGATCGTCCGGACATGGGTTCCAGTCCTGGCGAGGATCTCTAACCACGAGCGCATTGCATGGCCCTTCAATCGGGTCGTCGACCGGATCGTCGAACTCGGCAGCTCGTGGGATGGCTGGCGGAGCGGCCCTTGGGGCAGCGGGAGGAATCCGAGCGGGATCTCTCGGGTAGTCGCGTTGCTCGGGAGGGTGTGGCGAAACATACCGCGCCCTCTTGCCGTAGGCAATGGCCTCTCTCCTGTCGGCGAACACGGCGTAATCACGGTTGCCCGGGAGAGTCTCATCGAGGGGTGGTTGTTCCGGTCCCTGCTGCCCTGGCCTGGGATCACCGTAGTCAGGCCGCCGTTCTGCAGCGCGCTCGGTGAGGAGCTGGTCAACCAGCCTCTTCTGTTCGGCGAGCTGCTGACGTAGCGTAGCCTTCTCGGGATCCTCCTCTGCCTTCCGCATGGAGGCAGATGGGTCGGCGGGCCTTATAGCCTCGCTGTGCTCTTTTCCTTTGCTGACGTTTCGGCTCAACGTCAGTGCTTCAGTGGGTGCGGGGAGCCCCAGGAGGTTCCTCTGATGACGAGTAACTCTCACTGATGGGTCTGACGACGGCTTGTCTTCGGGGGGGAAGCCCCCGTCGAGAAGTTCCAAGTCGTTCCCCTCTCCCGACAGGTCAGCCATATTGACTGTTCCTGTCCCTGGGGATATACCCTCAGGGCCACCCAACGAATCGGGCTGTCGGCGAATCACACTGAAGCGTAGGGCAGCGTACTGCCCCCATCCACGGATATACACGTGGGGAGTGGCTTCCTCGATAACTTTGCGGAGTACTTGAAAGCACTCAACGCATCGTTGTTGGAGGGCCTCGTGGTGCCCAAATGACCCGGGGTGCCGAACCGCGGGGAGCATGGCCAGGTCAATTTGACGGCACTGCTCACCAATATCCTCCAGGTGTAGTTGACTCCCGGGGTATGGCATTTGTAGGCAGTGAAGACGGGAGTGAGTCTCCCGGAGAGTTCGGCGGAAGCACTCGAACTCATCCGGGGTGAGCGATTCGGGTGCATCAAAGCCCGGTCCTGCGACTGGCCAAAACTTCTCAGGGAAGTGGCCCTCTGCAAGGACGGTCCAGAAGCTCCACGACTCAAACTCGGGACCCAGATCTCCTCGGTCCTCTTCCATGGCTGGGAACAGACGGGGAACTGGTAGTGGTGCCGAGGCGGGCCGTCGGGCCGACGGGCTGGCCGGCGGTGAATACGGCGAGCAGGCCGATTGGCCTCCATATCCCGGGCCTCCCCCTGAGGGTGGCGGTGCCCCAGCTACCACATCACGATAGGACGGGCCGGCGAGCGAACATCCTGCCGTAGCATCGGTGCTCGCCGAGGGCGCACCAGATCGTGGTTCGACCGTCGGTCCCCAGAAAAAGTCTCCGGCTTCTCTGATCGAGACGGAAGGCACTTCCGGAGGGGCCGGTACCAACCGCAAGTTTGATCCTTGGGGGTCTACCAGGCCCTCGTTACTCCGGATATACCTTCGGAGAGACGCGGGGATCACATCGATCTCGCTCTCGGGGAGCACGAGGCTGACGTGCCGCATTCCTACCCCTGCCCTTGACTGGCGGGATTGGGGAAGGGGCTCTGTCGCCGAATCGTACTCTGCCTCTGAGTCAGAGAAGCAAACCGGTCGGATCTCTGTCCGGAACTCCGCAACATTCTTCCCTCGGCGTCGACGCCTTGCCTTCCTGCCCCTGGGTGGTTCTTCGGGGCAGGGCTGATCTCTGTCCTGGCGTCCTCCGGCCGCACTGGTGCTGGGGCCGAGAGGACTGGGAACCAAGGTGCGAGGGGCACCGGGACAGATATCAAAGGGGACGCGGGGAGAGATGATCCCGGGCAGGACTCCGGGCCGGGATCGGGAGGTGGGATGACCCATGCCTCCTGGATCGGCCACACAGAGTAGATCCTGCCGGTGAATAGCGCTACCGCGAGGTGGTCCGCGGTGGCTACTGCCAGTGCCAGCAACCGGGAGAGTCAACCCAACCTGCCTTTGGGGCGGTCGGGGCCTCGATCCGGGTCGGGCATAGGAGTTCCCCCGCTCAGGATGCACAGAGGCCTGGCGACTGGAGCCAGCAGTGGCTTGGGCCAATGCGGCCGCTGTTGCTAGAGCCCCAAGGTGGGCATCTTCTTCCGCTCGTGCCCGACGTTGGCGTCGAGACAGACGAGCCGGGATGAGCGGCGCGGGCAGGTGGAGAGCCTGTTCCTCGACTTGAGGGGCCTGGCGGCGATGTCGCCGTGGCCTGGCGGGAGCCCTTATCGTGGATCCCTGGAGCGGACCTCGGATAGGGTGATCCTGGGCATCTTCCACTTCATCCGCATAGGGAAGGGAACTGTCAGAGCGCTCCGGGGATAAGCTCCCGAAGCGGTTGGACGTTGAGGTAGGCGGCGGTGCCTCCCTGCGCGGCCCTCGGGGGCGGCGGTGGTGGCGAGGCGCAGCCTCCTCAAGGTCTAGGCGAGCCATTTCCCTAGTGGGGATGACTCCCTCTTCCTCGTATCTCCGCACCAGGGTGTTGATCACCCTTCTCTGGATGACCTCCGAGGGGGAGAGAGTGCGTGGTCGTCCCGCAATTGCGGCTGCTGGGACGGCTGTGGAACGGGCGGGACCGCGCGGAGTAGCCGCGTCGGTGTTTCCCCTGTCCCTGCGCCAGTGGGCGGGTGGCGTTCGGGCACTAGATCGGGCGACCTGATTTCTGAAAGCAGGGAGAATGACCCATTAATACTGACAGGAAAAAGGAATCGACAACCAACCATTAGCGCCACGACGCCTTCCGTGGGGGGAACCCAGGCCCTCGACGTTGCGAGACGGAGTGCCCGATGTCCCTTCCCCAGCCCCTGGCGGGTAAGACTGAATGCTTGGCCGGGCAACACGCCGGTCTTCCAACACCTCTGAAAGCCATCGGTCTTCGTATCGAGGAGAAGAGATTCACGTCGGGTTCACCATTTTTCTGTTTCGGTGCGGATGTGCGTCGGGTTACGCTGTTCCGCCAGGACGCGTTCGCGCGTGCACCCGTCAACCCGAGGGGATGGGCGCGCGGCTTGTGGTCCCGCAGTCCCGCTTTCCAAGGGCGGGCGGCATCCGTCCCTTATTCAGGGGCGTCTGCTCCTTGATCGAAACCGGGATGATGGGATGTCGGCTTCTCCTTCCTTGGACGTCTCCTCGGAACTTGTCGCCTAATCCGGGTCTCCCTCATAGACTTAAGAATGTTCGTGAATCTCGTTCCCGGCGCCATATCTTCATGGACACCGGTTAATTACGCTGCTTCCGCCCGGACGTTCCAAGGAGTCTGGGCGGGGCAGCAACCTGCGGTGAGAAGGCCGGGTGGCTCTGGGTGCTGGGGGCGTGTTGTAACACTGCGGCTCTACACGTCTGTCTTCCGTCCCTAATAGGGCTTCTCGAAGGCACGATGGCCTGAGGCATCCCGTACTAGGTGCGGGGAACTGTGTCACCTGAGGTTTTCCTCAGCTTCCCGTGTTTAACACGGGGTATGCCGCGAGTTTAACGTCCAGCGGGGACGGCATCGGACCGATCAACACGAAAAGTGGATCAGATGACAGAACCCCTTGCGGGGAACCTCCGACGCTGGGGCCAGCACATGGGCGGCTTCCCAAGTAACGTGGAGTGAAGTGAAGTGGCATAACCCCACCGGGATGTGGCGGCCCGGGTAAGGATCAGGGTGGATGATGGAGTAAAGAGCTTGGACCCCAGAGGGGCTTCCTACGTACCGCGCGTTAACACGGATCAAAGTCAACGTAGTTCGGGCATACAGTTTAACGTCATGCTGGACGTCGGCAAGCCGACTCACGAAGAGGTCGAGGCCGCCGGGCGGAGGATTGAACCGAACCACCTCGCACGGAGGGGGATGGAACGGCCGGGTGGATCACAGTTTCACGTCATGCTGGACGATAAAAGGGGAAATGGAAAAGGGGGGCTGTGGGGAGGCACCGTGGAGATACACACGGGCGGTCTCCCACAGGGGCGGATTCATAGGTGAATCAACGCAAGCGTGAACCCTGGAGGGGTCCACTGATGGACGAACCGACGTAAATACGACCGGGACGACCAGGTGGTGGGCTTGGACCTCAGGGAGGCTTCCTACGTACCCTGTATAGAAGACAGGGATCAAAGTCCACGTAGTTCAATCTGTCAGGACTTACGCACTTGGGGCAGCCCGGATACTGCAAAACTCAGTTGGAAGGGACTTGGACCGAAAGCAAAAGACACCTCGATCCCAGTCAGACCCTCTACTGGCTTCGGCAGTGGGGAGGTGCAATGGAGATACACATGTGCAGCCTCCCACGAGAAACTAGGGGTTTGTAATACCCTGCCCCCGTAGGGAAAAGCCACTCCCATTAAATCGTCCCAAAAGGGGGACAATCCCGACATCCCTGCAGAGACGAGCGGGTGGGGGCCACGTCCAAACCGGGGGAGACCCTGCGTGCGGAGCACGGGATCAGGTTGCGGACGGTTTAGCGTCTTTCCAGACGAAGTACAGTTTAACGTCATGTGTTGAGGACGAGGCACTTGGCAGTTTAACGTCTTGCAGCACGGACGATGGGGGCTAGGCAGTTTAACGTCGTGCAGCTTGGACGGGTGTGCAGTTTAACGTCATGCTGGGCATAGGTTGCCGGACGAAGCACTTGGCAGTTTAACGTCTTGCAGCGCGGACGATGTACAGTTTAACGTCGTGCAGGACGTATATGCAGTTTAACGTCATGCTGGACGAGTATGCAGTTTAACGTCATGCTGGACATAGGTGCGTGTCACTTCGCGCAAGCCTGGAGGGCCGCACGGGAAGACAACGCACGGTGCGGGCACCCGGGATGAGAATCATCGGGTGCCACACAGGCGGGTAACCTTAGGAGGTCAACGGGGACAACCCTGGCAGATTGCGCGCAAAAAGGAAGCTTTGCGCGCAATACTGCGGGCCGGCGCGCAATCGGGGCGGCTGGCGCGCAATTGGGCCAGCGCCTTGCGCGCGGATGCTTGAGATTGCTCACACCGGGCTTCGGATAGCGCGCGGGGGCAACGGCTCATTCTTTAACGAATGGCCACTTGAAAGAAGGGGGGGTGCGCGCAATCAGGCCGGATTGCGCGCACCCCGGGGGCAATTGCGCGCAAGCGGGTTCTTTTGCGCGCAAAGGCCTTAGGGTGAGTTTTTATTCAAATGAAAGGAGCCAGCGGGGATTGCGCGCGAAGGCGGACCCCGAGGCTTTCTTGCGCGAAAGAAAGGAGGTTACCTGAAGTTCGTCATTGCGCGCGGAAGGGGTTGAATTGCGCGCACGGGAGACGTTTCGACTTCCAGCAACCTTTGAAACGTTGGGGGTCGCCTTGTATTTATAGGCAACCCCGGGCGCGGAATCCAGGATGCGAGCGCGAAATTCTTCTCGCGGGCGCGGAATCGGGCGCGGCGCGTAAGGGAGTCGCGCGGACCCGCGGGGCGCAGAATTGCGCGCCGAGCCGGCGCATTGCGCGCATCCCGGGGGTTTTCCGCGCGGGACATCACCTTTGCGCGCGGGCCTCTGAAATTCCGCGCACGGCCTCCGGGCCCTCCGAAACATCCTTCCGACTCCAAATATGACCTCGCTTTCCGCATCCGGAGCTTCGTTTGGGAGCAACGGACTTTTCCGGCGTCTACACCATTAAAGTATGATATAGAAATTAAAGTAGCGTTCATGCGTACGTACAGCTTACCGTCTCCATGAATGGTGCCTTTCATTTCTTATCCCCAAATGTAATGTACTATTATAAGTACATATATAGAATGGATATATATGATGTATGTTATATCTAAATGATGAATATAATTATGGAATTAAAATATACATATCTCTCATTTATTTTTAATTCCATTAATATGACATAGAAATGAAAGTAGCGTTCATGCATACTTACGGCTTACCGTCTCCATGAACGGTGCATTTCATTTCTTACCATTAAATGATTAGGTAATATTATAAATGCATGTATATACTGGATATATATGATATATAATGAATCTTAATCATCAATATCATTCTTGAGATAATGGATATTTGACTACGTGAACAACTTGTAAATATAAGAAGTTCACTTTTGACTCAAGTACCAAATATCGACAAACTGACCATTATTATCTTAAATTACTACATAATGTTCATAACATCGTAATAAGTGATATAAATGGAATAATTAAATTGATAATGGTTCTTATGAAAGTAGAAATTAACTCATGTTTATTAGTCAGGACATTAAAGAATGATCGAGTCATGTTGGACCCGAGGTATGGGACTTCATCTCAATCTCCTTTTTTGAGGTATATTTTGTTTTATACACAACCTTCTTTTATACGGTGTATAAACCCCTTTGAATTTTAATTTTATCCAAAAGGAATCTTTTTTATCTGAAGCATTTTACTAAACTACAAAAGGGAATCTTTTTGTACTACGTATGCGGCGACAACGACTTCTCGGCCGCTGTGACCATTATTTGAGATTCGGCTTCCTCTACAAGCCATAACTTTTTTTAAATAAAAAATAAATACCATGTTTTACTTTTCATTTATTTTTTGTATTAAAACTGGTTTTCGTAATGTTTTTATTATATCAATGTGTTGTATTGATATCTTGTGATTGAAATGTAAAAATCTTATGTTTCCTTTATGCATGTATTATGTGATACGATTATCTTATGGTTATTCGGAATTTTTATGAAGACGGGTGGTTCCGTGATAAACTAAGGTTGGGTGAGCCTGATATAGCTCCTCAATTCATTGGGTAACGTGAAGGAGTTAAACCTTAAGATTTCTCGGAAGAGATTTAGGGAATACACTGTGATGGGTATTCGAAATGTAACCATGAGGGTTACTCCCTACGTAAGAATGTTATGAATGACTCAATTTACCTTTATGTCTTATTATTTCTATGATTTATTCAAGATTTTATGTGGTATGTTAAAATGCTTATGTTTTTTGAGTAAATTATGATTTCATACATGGACTAACGTTTTCATTTCATACTTTTATATCCCTTACTGAGCTTTTTATGCTCATCCAATGTTTTTGAAATGTTTTTAACAGGTCAAGGGAAAGGTATATGATGTGATGATAGGGTCAATGAAGTGTCAAGAAAGAATCCATGTTTTATTTTAAATATTATCTGTTGATGGTAAAAATGAGTAAAATCTTTTATGTAACCACTTTGTTTAAATGTGGAATGTAATGCATGTTTTATGATCTAATTCTCTAAAACTCTAAACATGAAAAGATCATCAACGTGTATTTTTGAAGTAACTCAATATTAAGTAATGTTTAAGGCTGGGGATTTATAATTGTACCTTATTTATACATGATGTGATCTAAGTCTTACCTTTATGGTAATCTTCTGTGTGGCGTACCTTGGTGGTACTTACCTACATAGTCTTACCTTTGTGTTAATATTCTTTGTGGCATACCATGGAGGTATTTAACTTCTTGGTGATACCTTTGTGGTATTATTCTATGTGGCAAACCTTTGTGATACTTACCTTCATGGTATTCATTCCTTTGTGGAACAGTTGAGGTTTGGGCTACTGAGTTGGGCCTTGTGTTTCCTCATGATTGAGATGGGTTTACTTGAAAACATAAGTATATGTATGGGAATATACCTAAGTAATATTTTCAGTTGTTTTCATGATTTGTGGTATATACTTTGTGGATTTTGTGAGACCTTGAGTGTCTCAGCGTCCCTACTGAGTATCATTTTACTCAACCCTACACAGTCTATGCCCGCACCCTGTTGTGTTTGGTGTAGACAAAGGACAATGGTGACTGAGGATGAGGGTTCTAGGACAGGATATAGCATGGAGGTGGACCATAGATTATGCATACCTCAGAGATGACCATTCGAGAGCTATACATACACTTCATGTAGGATCATTGGCAGCTTTTCACAAGAGCATCTCAGTTTACTTGTACTTTCCAGTTGGGCTTGTATTCTGGCCCCTTTTACTTTCTGTACACACTATTTTACTATACATTTTAATCATGTTAAAATCTTTTCGTGTGCTTTTTTATGTGTGTTTATAGGATATAAAGGCAATACCTTCCATTTTCTAGGGAATATTCCTTTCAGTGCTAGTCACTAGCCCCTGACCTATGGAAGGTGGGATTACGGTAGTCACGGCACGAGTCCCGGGGGATAGGTCATTTTAAATTGGTATTAGAGGAGTCAGTTATACTATAGAACATTGTAATATGATATTTTTAATTTCATTATTGTTAAGTGAAGTGAGTGTGGTTATCAGCTTAGGGAATCCGGTGTTGGTACGCCGGTCGAAGTATCCATAAACCAGGACCTTTATTTCTAATTTTCGAATCAGTGCATGAAAACGCAGATTGCATGTGGGTTTTCAAGAGTTTTCTCTGTGATGTCTTGAGTCGGCTCACAAGGTATAACTTATTGATTGTGGCACACTTTTTCTTTTCAGGATTCCTCCACATAGACATCTATCTAGGGTTCTGGCTATTGAATGCACTGATAGCCCACAGAGGGACGAGGCCTCTGTGCATGGCCCTCTTCCAGTAGAGGCACCAGGGGAGGCACCAGTGGTACGATTACCCATTGGGGCAAAGATTACACCATCACCAACAACATATCCTGCATCTCGCTTAAGCACATTTCACGGGTTCCAGCTCTTGAGGCCACCTAGGTTTAGGGGAGAGTCGGAAACACAAGCGGTTGAGGATTTGTTGTTGGTCGTGGTGAGTGTCTTCTGATAGGTTGGCACACCAGCTGATCTCATGGTGATCCTTAATTCCAGTATAATATATGAAGTATTAGGTAGTTGGTGAAGCGTGATGCTCCAAGTTCACGATGAGATGATGCTTCTCTAGGTTGACTTTGAGAGCCAGTTTTGAGAAGAGTTTGTCCCAGCGACTCTTCGAGTAGTACGCATACATGAGATTCTTCATCTTTAGCAGGGCATCATGATTGTGGATCAGTAATCAGTGAGGTTCACTTACCTCTCACGATACTCAACTAATATGGTGCGGGTCCCATTCTTTAGAGCCCAGACCTTTGAGCAGAGACTTATGCATGAGATCATGGCTTCGATGATTTCTCTCAGCATCCCGATGGAGGAAGGGGTGTACGAGCGAGACTTCATAGTGGAGAGGTTTTTTGCTGAGAAGTCACCATCAGCGAGACCCACCACCGTGCATCACATAGTGGGTTCTTCTGTAGCTGGCAGCTGAAAAATGTCACAGAGGTCCAAGTGGACCAGAACCATAGGTGGATGACAACATGACTCAGGATCAGTTGTGCGGGCAGTGGAGAAAGCGCCAGTCATGCGAGGAGCAGGAATTGTTTCACATGTGGCGGGTAGGGCCACATGGCTCTTGACTATCCGACCCACCTTATGCATGATCAAAAGATGGTCTAGGGACTCCTAGGTAGAGAAATAGGTTTGATCGAGGAGTTCCATAGGGAGCAAGATGATGTGGCAGAGGATTAGGCCTTACACCTGGATGTGGGATATGATTCAAGATGAAACCACCACCATCACTATGTGGTCCACCCAAACCATAGGGAGTAGGTGGACATGTGAGATATCATCTCTAGGTAGCTGAGGCCCATGATCATGGTGCTCCATAGATGAAACATGGTACGATTTGTATCTATTCCAACCTAGCTGCAATACTTTTAGATGCAGATTAACACCATTGTTTTATTTCCACATCCCTGGTTCGGAGCTCAGAGATTCTGATGGAGTCGTTAGCTTGATCTATATGGCTAGAGACTTCTATGGGAGTGGATTTTTTTATTACGCACTGGTGTTGATAGTAAGAGATTAATCTAGGAAGCTAGACCTTCAGCTGGGGTCTCCTAGTAGCAGAGTAAAGGCCTTACAATGTCATCATTGGTATGGATTGGTTATCCATGGTCCATGCCCTGATTGACTGGGTTTGGCACAAAGTGCGCTGTGTCCACACGGATGGGATCAGGTTTACCTTCACTGGTAATAAGGGAGCCTTTGTAGTATAGGATGGACTTACCCAGAGGAGAGTGCATCTGATCACAAATCAGTTGGCTATCCTTACCCTATGAGTAGATGACGTGGAGAGTCCGAGTTATCCAATAGTGGTGGACCATTATGCGGATGTATTCCCTGATGATGTTCTAGTTCTACCTCTTCATGAAGAGGTGGATGTTTACATTGAATTGTACCCCGAGAGGGAACCGATATATACACCAGCGTATCAGGTGGCTCCCGCAGAGCTTTGTGACCTGTGGGTACAACTGAAGGACTTACAGGGGAAAGGGTTCATCCGGCCTAGTGTTTCCCCTTGGGTAGCCTCGATTTTGATTACCATGAAAATAGATGGGAGATTGAGACTTTGTGTTGACTATCAGCGCCTGAACCAGGTGACCATGATGAACAATAACCCACTCTTGAAGATTGATAAACTCTTTAATTAGATGAAGGGAGAACGATGTTTCTTGAAGATAGGCCTCTGTTCAGGTTATTAGTAGCTCGGAGTACGAGACGAGGATTTGCATAAGATGAATTTCATATGTCAGTATGGGCACTATGAGTAATTGGTTATTCCATTATGTGTGACGAATTCTCCAGTAGTTTTCATGGGACTCATGGAAAAGATCTTCCAGTCATACCTTGATCACTTTGTAGTAGTATTCATTGACGACATTCTGATCTACTCGGAAAATGAGACGGAGCATGACTATCAATTGCATATAGTTCTGGACACACTCTAAGAGCACCGAATTTATGGTAAGCTCTCCAAGTGCTAGTTTTGGATCTGATAGTTTCACTTTCTGGGACATGTCATCTCGGAGGCTGGAGTTGCTGTGGATCTAGCAAAGATTGTGGGGATACTTGACTGGGAGCCACCCAAGAGTGTGACAGAGGTACAAAGTTTCTTGGGTTTCTCCAGATACTACTAGAGATTTTTCACAGATGTATCCATAGTTGCAGCACCTTTATCAGTGTCAATGAAGAATATTCAACCCTTCGTGTGGTCAGAGAGATGCCAATTGTGTTTTCTGGAGCTGGGGTAGATGCGGACATGTTCCCCATCTCGAGGCTTCTGAAGGAGGGCGTTGGGAACGTAGTCTACTGTGACGCATCAGGGACTGGGCCTAGATGTGTCATGATGTAGGAGTGAGCAGTGATCATGTAAGGTTCTCAACAGTTGAGTCATAATTAGTAGAACTGTTCTACCCATGACCTAGAGTAATCAAAAGTGGTCTTTTCCATGATGATGTGGTGACATTAATTGATGGGAGAGCATTCAACAGTCTAATCGGATCACAAGACTCTCAGGTATATATTCCCTCAAAAGGACCTGAACCTGATACATAAACATTGTCTTGAGTTCCTCTGGGACTATGAATGTTAGATAGTCAATACTCCTGGGAAGGGGAACATTATAGCTTATGCACTCAACATGAGATCTGGTATAAAGCATATAGGTGTGGTGATAGTGCAGCTGGCTGCTTTGTAGATATCCTTTGCGGATCGAGATGGGGTAGCTTTTTTTAGTATCTTATAGTCACTCCCCCACTTATTTAGTGAGTCAGGGAGGCGAAGTGTGGGGACACTGACTTCGAGGCTCGACGTGCATAGATATCCATATGAAAAACACATGATGGATTTTCTAAAGGTGGGGAGAACACCATCCTCTTCAGAGGACATACCATGCTACCAGTGTCACTTCAGAGGGAAGTGTTGAGGTAGTTTCACATATACCATCTATCGGTACATCTAGGAGTGGTGAAGATGTACTTGGATCTCTGATGACAGCACTTGTGGCGGTGAATGAAGAAAGCAGTAGAAGATTTTGTCACTCGGTGCCTCACCTGTCAGCAAGTGAAGGTGGAATATCAGTTACCAACAAACTTATTTCAGAATTTAGATGTCCCAGAGTGGAACTGTGATAGGATATCCATTTAATTTGTGACAGGACATCCATGTGAATCCAGGGGTCATGATTCGATTTGGGTGATCATCAGCTGACTCACCATGTCAGCCCACTTTCTACTGATCAAGGAGCATGGTTCAGTAGAGAGCTCGGGATGCCCCTAGGTGAAAGGGATTGTGCATATACGTGGATTAACCTTGAATATTTTCTAAAACTGTGATTCGTGTTTCACATACCGGCTATGGAAGGGGTTGATGGAGGCTTTCGGGACGAAGCTTCATTTGAGAACCGCCTTTCATCCTCAAACATATGGCCAGACTAAGCCGACCATTCAAACCATTGAGGACATGCTACGTGCTTGCCTCCTTTACGTAGGATTCATCTAGGAGGATCACTTTCCCTTGGTGGATTTTTCAAACAACAATAGTTATCACTCCACCATTGGGATTTCAACATTCGAGGCTCTGAACGACCGACCTTGCAGATCACCTTTGTGCTGGACTGACCCAGGGGAGTCGGCACTCGTGGGACCAGAGATGGTATGAACTACCACAGAGAAGGTTCAGATCATCCATGAGTGGATGAAGACTATACAAAGAAGGATGAAGTCTTATGCCAATACGAGACAGAGACCTCTGGAGTTTGAAGATGTTGACCATGTCTTTCTGCGGGTCTCACCTAGATGAGGTTTTCGGAGATATAACCGGGGCAGAAATTTATCTCTGAGGTTCATTGGTCCATTTCAGGTCCTCATCAGAGTTGGAGAGGTGGATTACCGCTTAGATCTTCCACCTTAGTAGCATCATGTGCACTACATCTTCCACGTATCCCAGCTGAGGAGAAATGTGCATGACCCTTCTCATGTAATTCACCACGACGAGGTAGACATCGACGAATGTGTGCCATTTACAGAGGTTCCAGTGGATACTAAGGATTGATAGGAGATAGTCATTCGCGGGAGTTAGATACCTCTAGTGTGTGTTCATTTGTAGCATGGGAACCTCTAGGAGAGAACATGGGAGCGGGAGGCTCGGATACCTGCTCAGTACCCCCACATGATTCCATAGTTTGTGTTGTGGCTTTCAGGGACGCAAAGCTCTGAGGTGGGGAGAATTTAATGACTAGGAATTTCCAAGTATTTTTTTCTTATATGGGAATATTACGAGTCTGTGATAATTTACGGTGTCTGATTTTGAGGCCCGTTGTGCCCGAAATAAATTTCTGAACATTTTTGTCGGGTACGTTTATGAAACGTGATAGAGGGTTTTTGTAATCATTGGATGAGTGCTCGAAATTAAAATCTGAGGGCACCATTGAACTCACAGCGCCGATATATTCTTATGGAGACCTTAACCATGACCACAGTGGGTCGAGGGTGAATATTAGTTTATGTGATTTTTCATGGAAATATATATAAATTTAAAATAAAAATTTATTTTATTTTTATTTTTGAAACCCCTCTTCATGGGTTATTGAGGTGGTGACCACATGAGCCTAAACCCCCAAATTGAATTCCTAAATGTGGCGACCAACCGACTCTTGAACGCCCACTTTGATGAGGGAGGAGACTATTGGTTTTCTCTAAATTAATTATTCCAACACCATCATAATTAATGGCCAACACTAATTTAAATTATAAAAACATAATTTAATATGTCATCTATTCAATTGGTGGAATTTGGGGAATGTGCTGGACAGAGGAGAGATTTAGGATGATTATACTCTCAAATGAAAACAACTCCCATCAAAGATCATTCCCCAATGAAGAACTAAAAACCGACCCCCTGCTCAGACATAAATCACCTTGAAGAGGAAATGAATGTCGTCGATCTCAAATGACTTCGACTTCTTTCTTGTCACATCCTCTAATGTGGGATGACTTCAACAACAACAAGTCGACGTCCATCTTTCCTCTTCGACATCAACATACCTTTGAGGTAGGGATTGTAGTTTGAATTTCCCCCCTAACCCGTTCTGGAAAATTATTCGTGATCCAAGAAATGATTGATCCCCTTGCTACCACTCTAATGCAGAGGGTGCGGACCAAACAAACACGGCCCGTCCACTCCACAAATATTAGTGTTTAATTTTTTTTTGTTCTTTGTGATTGAGGAGGATGGGGAATGGTACCATAGTTTGGCACCTATGGAACTCAAGAGCGGAATTGGCTACAATGATTGTGGCAGAACATGACTGCGCCGCCTGGTGAGGAATGTCTGCAGCTTTATGCCGCGACAACGAAGGGAAGGCGGCCGCCCTTCGGCCGGCTGCGGAGGGGAAGCACATGGCACGCCACCATCAGAGCAAGGGGATGCAGCCTGCTTAGCTGTAGAAAAATGTGGTAGGCAGTCGGCATTCGGCCGACCGGGGAGGGGCGGTGCTCGACGTGCCACCGAGAGGCAAAGTGGCCGGCATTTTCAGCCGGCTGAGATGAATTGTGAGGGACCTGCAGGTCACACGTGCTGGCTAGCGACCGGATGCCTTCGGCATCTCAGTGAGACAAAGCAGGGGGCATGCGTCTCCCCCCAACATGCGACCATGCCATCGATCATAGACGGGACCGGACCCAATGGGTCGGGCTGGACCCAGGTGGTCAGGTCAACCCAAATCGAGTCGAGTCATCCCCGGCCGGGTTGGACCGGGACGATCCGACCCAGTCAGACCAAACACGGACTAGAATGGACCCATTTTCTCTCTTTTGGCCCCAACATTGGCACATGTTGTTCATTTGATGAACATTATATAGCTCCAAAAACCATAAAGAGAGACGCCAATTTTGGTAAACCCCACTTGAGATTGGGATAATGTTGGGGTACAAAAGGGGTGGATCGAGCACGAATCCTACCGGGACCTCAAGACTAAGAGGCTAATTACATATAGACCGAGTGTCCGATCGACGTGTCGTCTATCGTGTTTAGACCCTAATAACCTGGAAGTTCTTTGGGATACTTATTAATGGGACTTAGTTTCAGTTGGAGTATCGACTAGTGGCCTGTAGAGCGTACCCTCTCAGAGATAAGTGAGCTTAGTGCCGGAAACCATTAGCTAGATGTATCATGAGAAAGGGATCATTCGTGGGTCTGTATATAAGGATCCCACATGGATCCTCTATAGGAATCCATGTGGCACTACACTAGGATCCTATGTGGGTCTGCTGTACTAGGATCATGTGTGGGTCTGATGATGTAATAGGATCTTGTGTGGGTCTAATGATGTACTAGGATCATGTGTGGGTCTGATGATGTACTATGACCCTGTGTGGGTCTGATGAAGTACTAGGATCCTATATGGGTCTGATGTCGTACTAGGGTCATGTGTGGGTATGATTATGTACTGCAATCCAATGTGGGTTTGAAGGTGACTTAGGATCCTACGTGGGTCTGCCTCTTAACAGAGTAAGTTGAATTAGTAGTTATACATAATCATCTCTACTATTGTACCTAAGTTATACCAAGTTTGAGATGAGTCATACCTTTGTGGTAATCTTCTGTGTGGCGTACCTTGTTGTAAATTGACTATGTGGTATTACCTTTTGGTAATCTTTTGTGTGGCATACCTTAGTGGTACTTACCTTCATGGTGATAACTTTGTGTTATTCTTCTGTGTGGCGTACCTTTGTGGTAGTTACCATCGTGGTCTTCCTTCCTTCGTGGAACAATTGAGATTTTGGATAATGAGTTGGGCCTTGTGTTTTCTCATGATTGAGATGGGTTTACTTGATAACTTATGTATATGTATGTCCATATACCAATGTTGGATTGTCTGTTCTTTTTATACATTGTGGTATCTCCTTTGGGGATTTTGTGAGACCGTGAGGGTCTCGGGGCCCCTACTGAGTATTGTTATACTCACCCCTAAACGGGCTACTCCCGAACCTTGTTTTTTTAGGTGCATATAATTGAAAACACTAACTGAGGAAGAAGGTACTAGGACTAGAGGTAGCTCAAAGGTGGACCTTAGACAAGGCATATAGTAGAGATGATCGTTCGAGAGTTGTACCTGCCCTTCATGTAGGATCCATTGCAGGTGTTCACAAGAGCTGCTCTGTTTACTTGTACTCTCCGTTTTTCCTATACTTTCCAATTGGGATTTTATTCTAGCCCCTTTTATTTACTATACACACACTTTTACTATACCGTTTACTCATATTGATATCTTGTTGTGTGCTTGGTTACGTGTGTTTATAGAATAAAAATCAAATTCTTTCCCAGTTCATGGGAATATGCATTTCGATGATAGCCGCCAGCCCCTGGCCTATGGAAGATGGGCTTCGGGTAGTCACAACATTGGCCCCAGATGATGGGTCGTGACATAAAACTTCTTGGATCTAAATATATTTGATCTTGATCTTTGGTTTTGGTCCCAGATATTTGATGTCATTGTTCTCTTGAATGTTCATCTTCAATTTAGGGATTTTTGGTTCAGCATACATCCATAAAAAATGATGAGTTATGAATTTTTAATATCAATTCACACAGACTTGAATTATATTTGTGTGTATGTAATTTTTGAATCTTAATTTCCAAATTTCTTATTTTAATCATGAAAGGGAAATAATTAATAAATTAATGGGTTTATGGAGTCGATATAATAATGTGATTATGGAATTACTGAAAGTAGTGATTATAGAATTTGTGTTTATGTGATTGATTAGTAACTAGAATTAAATGGTATTTTGGTTTAGTCTTCAATGGTAAAAGGATATTATGGTTAAATTTTGATAAATCATTTAATAGTGAATTTTTCATATTATTCCATGTGATTTATATAGAGAGCCATTATTTTTTTCATAAAATGAAACGATGTACCAGGAATAGAATTTTTCATAAGATGGTTAATGATGAATAACCTAGATATATGTGATATTTATTAGATATGTGATATATTGTGATATATTTGATAATGAGTGTGGGATACAGATAGATGACCCAAATAACCATATTTGATAATAAGTGTGTGATAAGGACTGATGCTTCAAAGGCCCATATGTGATAAAAATGAGGTGTGGGATAGGGCTTGATGCTCTAAATATCCATTAGGTTCTTGACATGATTTTCTAGTCTCAACATATTAGTAAGGGAATGGAGTTCATATTATCCGTGGTATGAAAATGGGAATGAAATGATTATTTAAATCCCACGAAATAATTAATTATGATTCCCTATGATGTATGGTTTAGACTCCATCACACGAAGAATTTTTTATTGATTGATTGGCAAGCATCTTGAACATAGGAAATTATGAAATTAATTAAATAATAATAAATATTTAAATTTTTTAGTTGATTTATTGTACATTATTCATTATAAAACATCATAAAATGTTACATACTAGATAATGTTTACCAACCGTTGGTGGTGTCCGACTAATTTTTATTCACACCCTACTCAAGAATGAGTATAATGGTATATGTATGAGATGGGATAGTGCGTGAATGAGCTAAAAAGACACAATTTCGAGACCCGCCTGTGAGTTATCAGTGTCTCTATTCATTATTATTCATATTAAAACATGACATGTATTGAAATTACATAGCTACTATTTTAGTTATGGAAAGTTATCCATGTTTTGGGATTATCATGTGATGTTGGTCTTTATTGGAAATGGAGTTATTATTCATATTTTTATTTACCATTTGGATATTGTTTATTTACTTCTATTTTTTTATAATATTATAGAGAGGGTAAAATCTCCCCATGGTTTATATTAGACCCTCACTAATATACGAGAGCCTCTGGAATACAGGGAGGCATTCTTGAGATCATGTAACCAACCAGCTCGGGGCACCGGTGTAGGGTACCTTGGTAGGACAATACACTATTAATCAAAATTAAATTCAATATGTTATAGAAATTAATTGTAATATGTTCTTCTACAAATAAACAATACATATTTTTTAATGAAAAAATTTATTTAATGAATAAAAATAATTTATTAAAAATTGAATGATTATTTTCTAATCATTTATCATTACATTTATATTATGTATGAACATTACATATATTTCATAATTTAGTTCATCCTATTCATACCCTCTAATATAAATGATTCGTTATAATTATCATATTAAAATAAAAACTATTTCATGGGTCATTAAGGTTTGGTTTTGTATATCTTATATGCTACGGAAAATAGTGTTTATTTAAAATAACAGTGTAATATATTCTCTCCTAAATAATAAATCGCATACTCCAAATTTTTACTTGTTCTCAATAATCATGGTTTTCATATTTCCTTTTTTATTGAAACTCCCCTTAATAAAAAGCGTGAATTAAACTTCCTCTTTAAAATTGGGGAGCGAAAATATGAAGGTTATCTAGAATAATACATAACATGGATCCCAAATAGGAGAACATTTTTTAGACTTAAAAATATTGACATGGTAGAAAAAAATAATTCTAATGGGCTATTTGAGAACCAACCAGCTCGGGGCACCGGTGTATGGTACCTTGGTAGTACAATACACTATTAATCAAAATTAATTTCAATATGTTATAGAAATTAATTGTAATATGTTCTTCTACAAATAAACAAAACATATTTTTTAATGAAAATATTTATTTAAAGAATAAAAATAATTTATTAAAAATTGAATGATTATTTTCTAATCATTTATCATTACATTTATATTATGTATGAACATTATATATATTTCATACTTTAGTGCATCCTATTCATACCGTCTAATATAAATGATTCTTTATAATTATCATATTAAAATGAAAAATATTTCATGGTTCATTAAGGTTTGGTGTTGTATATCTTATATACTACCGAAAATAGTGTTTATATAAAATAACAGTATAATATATTCTCTCCTAATTAATAAATCACATCCTCCCAATTTTTACTTGTTCTTAGTAATCATGGATTTCATATTTTCTTTTTTTTATGAAAACCCCCTTCATAAAAAGGGTTAATTAAACATCCTCTTTAAAATTGGGAAGTGAAAATATGAAGGTTATCTAGAATAATACATAACATGGTTCTCAAATAGGAGAACATTTGTGAGACCTAAAAATATTGACATGTTAGAAAAAAATAATTCCAATAGACTAATTGAGGGTGATATAGATCATAGTCTAGAAAACATTAACAAACACAGAACCATGAATCAATGAGGGGTTTAAAAGACCATCAATTCATCATTATATAAAGTTATTGAAAAATAATTTTGTCTAAAGACCCTTTTTTTAACATTGACGAATTATTTTACCATCCAGACTAATAAAATAAGGAAATACAAAAACATGGAATGTATATTTTCATCGAATAATAAATTTCCATAATAATCTATTCTGTAAATCCAAATGATGAGTCTTAAAGAAGGATTGTTTTAAACATAAATCACTAAAATTGAAATCTAATAGATCAAAAATATATATCAAGGTATTACTCCCATCTTTATCCATTAAATAAAATAAATAATGGTAGAAAAATATAATTCTCAAAATGAATAAACCATAAAATGATGAAATAAACATAATTCTCAAAGACATAATTACCATAATAACCACAACATTAAATAATGTTTTAATCTCAAAGGCCATATAATAACCTTTTTCTTATATATTTAAAATTTTAGTTGCATTCTTCCCATATTATACTTCATGGTATATAAATTATTAAACAAACGTTTAATATAAACCTCATCCCAATGAAACATCTCCCAAATATAAATTATAACGATGTTAAATAAATATATACTGTTTTAACATAGTGAAATTTTCCAAAATAACATGAATCAATTTTAAATATTAACCTAAAAGGTAATAAATAACATTACCATAACTATCTCTGATTATATAAACATATCAACGAATCACATTTAATCCATCAAGATTATTTATATTCTACAATATATTAATGAATAATTAACATCAAATAACATTCTAACACCATAGTTTTATTTAACCATTAATAGATTTTTCTTTGTAATTCCCAATAAATGATTCAGATAAATTCACAATCACATCAATTAAAACATAAATATAGTTGTTTATTACATTGAATATATGATTTAATATAGACTTATTCATCCATGATGTTATCCATTACTTTTATGTTAACATCAGATGAAAAAATATATGCTTCAAAAAATTAAAATTGTCATTATTACTTAATGTAGTTCGCAAACTATCGAATATATTCCATAAACCAAAAACGTAGACATCTCAAATTATTACCTAAATCAATATTTCATCATCTAACAATTTTTAAATTCCCCAATACTATTATACCATTGTTAATCATCTATTTATTACAACTAAATATATATTTTCAAATTATACTTTGGATTAATCATTAGATGTTTCATGATATATGTATGAAAATAAACATTGATATGAAACTTCCATAACATGATTCTAGAATAATATTTCATAAATAATTTAATCCTTTCACTTCATATTTCATTAATTGGCCTATTTGTTAACCCTTTTATTAGGCCATTGTCTTAGATAATCCCAAAATTCCTTAAACATAATGCGTTGAACAATAAATGTTACCGTAGGATGATCATCATTTCCATCCATCAAAAATATCATTTTTACTTAGTAATTACATTATATATACCCTTAATATAGACATAATATCATATTTTTTAGTTTGATACACTAACATGAGTGTTTCGTCCAAAATTCTTAATGTAAAAAAGGTCGAATCATCTTTAATTCATAATCCCCACCACCTGATCTCTTTGTGAACTCTAGCCTTCTGTTTATTTGGGACTCTAAGAGTTGGTTAAGGTTCACTAAATTAATCATATATCATGATATATTATTAGTAATAATCCCACATTTTTATATTATAACTCCCATTTCATTTGGTTTTTCATGAGGATAATCATTTCGTTTTCTTTTTGCGTTAAAACAAGAACTCCAAGTTCCAGCCATTAACTAAAACCAAAAAGAATATTATGAGGAACAATAGTAATATTGAGGAACCATGAAAAATAATTTATAGTATGTATAAATCATGAAAAATCCATTACAATCTATGAAACGTATTATTTAACCAATGTTATCCATAATCTTTACCAAATGTTTTTGATGTTATCATATAATATGACTCATGCATATGGTTTTTAGTAATTTTTCTCATACTAGTTTCTAATTGATAACTAATACATTCTATGATACAAACTACAACTTACTCATACATTTAATACATATATATCCCATATTAATAGGTTAATATCGATTATATTACATAATGATTGATGATAGAATTATATATGTATAGTGCCTTGGGAATCATAGACACATAAAAAAGATGTTCATAAAATATAAACATCATTTTCCCCTATATACATCATAACTATAATCCTTTATAGAAACATAATACAATAAACTATCTTATGAACAATGAAAAAAGTATTCAAAAAAAGGATGAGATCAGATGCTCATCCCTAGAAAAAAATGGATATTTCAATTATCATTTTATCTCAGCATGTTCATAAGGTTTTGTGAACATGATAATAACATTTGAATATCATATCCTAAATTTCAAATATAATAATAGTATGTCCTGGAATAAAGTTTATCATTTCATAATACATGAATCATAAAATAATATATAATGATGAGCCAAGATATAATGAAATATGCATAAGATATAGTTGTTTGGAATACAAATATTTAATGAAAATAATTTCCTTAGTAGTAAAGGATAATTGTAAAAAGAATCACAGTGGAATTGATTTTCTCCCCAAACCCTTTTAGAAGTCATTGTTAAATCCCAAGACTATCATTGTTTCCAAAGTCCCTTGCTGAATTGGGTTCACCCATCATTCCAGTAATTCTTTTCTCATGGGATATCAATAATTACCGAATTTATTGTAGGGATATATATGTCTCAAAAATTAAATAATAAATATCCTACATATATTCTCTATATGATCATAAAACATTCATCATATCATAACCCAATATAAGGAATGGGTTTCATAAACATTTCATCATTTAACCATAACATAAACCATGGAAAAAACAAGTTTCATAAAAATATATTCATCATAAACCTAAAACTTACAGATAAAGAATAAGTTTTTTATAATTTGATCATCTCCCCCATACAGTATAATTGAAATCAATGGTAATTGTCATTGATGATTATAAAAACAATTAAAATACCATTAAAATTTTATTGAGGAAAATATCCTTTGAATTTGAAAATGACATGTTTAAAATATAAAAATGTTAAAAATATTATGGAAGACATTTTTTAAATAATATCATTATAAACTGATAAAGTAATCTTTAATGCATTGTGTGGTCATTATAGAGTGATTTTTTTAAGTCGTATATGTTATAAAACATTCCTTTCCTACTTTTAAAAATTCAAAAAACGTCATTTTGAAAAAGAAAACAATATTAATTTTCAAATAATTTTCTAAAAATTTATGCATGAATAAAAATAACACAAAATAATCAAATTATCATTTTAAACACTATTACGAAAACATGGATATGGAACAAAAATATTTTTTTGGATCAAAGAGATAAATAAAGTCGAATTTATTTAAATGAATTATTTTATTATATTGAGTACTCAATGAGAGGAAAATTTAATGATACATTATTACCTAGAAATAACTAGAGGATAATAAAATCCATGATATTCTATAAAGTTATATCATAAAATTTCGGCATCATAACTTAATCATAATCAATCCTGATAAATAATGAGATTATAACAAAAAAATATTAATGATTTAATAATAATTTAATCGTAAGACCCATGAAATAATTAACCATAAATGTATATTGATCCCCCCATAAATAACAAATGAATAACCAAAAAATAAATTCATGGATACATCATAAACATCAAAAAAGAAACAATTGGTGAATATGAAATGTGTCCCCCAGAAATAAAAATAAGATGAAAATCACTTACCCTAGGCATGTCTTCCTTCATTGGAATTGGAACATTTTAAATTATAAATATATAGTTATTATAAATATAAAATAGAACCATAATCATATATATAATCCAAAATATTATTTATTTATAACCTTTTATCATTGATTTGTTAACAAATAATAATTTAAATCATTATTCTGGGAGATATCTGCTTTGTTTTTCATGTATATTTTGGCACAGTAGTTCTAGTCCATTTAATTTGATCGTGGTTCTATAAAATCAATAATATTAATCATAATATAATTTCATATATATTCATTTTATAAATATTCATATTCATTCATAAAATTAGAGATATAAAAACTAATTACAATGTTCATGGAGATGGAGTGTCGGATGCACATATAAATGATGTTTTCATTTTTGGACCGATTAATTATGTTAAAAGTAAATAATAAATAATTTTCCAATAATAATTATTAAATAATATATTTATTATATATTTAATAAACCCATCATTATTTACATCCATGTAAAATTGAAATGTAAAATTTATCACATTGCTTCGTGGAGGTGGCAGTCCACAAGTACTCAGAAGTGATGTTATTTTTTTACAATGGTTTTGAAGGAAAGAAGGTATATAAGATATTATATATAATTTTTTTTAATTATTTAAAAATTATAATACATAAAAATTAATCCGATCATTGTACCCTTCCATAAAATATGGTGATGATAAATTAATTTTATCGCTACGTGGAGATGGTAAGTCATACGGACTCATGAGAGAAACATTCACATCCCATTTCATTAAAAGATGGTGAATAAGTGTTGTTTAAATTTTTTTATAAAATTTAATTATATTTATGATAAATAATTTTATAATTTATGAAAATTATAAAATAATAATGGGAGATAAAAAATAATTTAAAAGAAAGTCATCTCTTAAGGCAATTGACTCTTTTTTGAAATAACTCCTTTAAATCTCCCCTTAAAGACCCTAGGGTTTGTATTTTGGTAAGATCACACATATGAAATTTTTATAGTTAAAATTATAATGTTTTATGATGTTATAGTAGATATATAAGGGAAACATTCTGAATAAGTAATGGGAGGAGGTTCACTTTTATAATCTTGGTAAGGGGAATCTTTTGAAATTTCATAAAAAATTAAAATATAAAAAAAAGCAGTATCTATTTCAAACTCCTCTAAAATAAAAGGGATTATAATTTCATATATTCTGGTGTTTAAATAAAAATATACAATAAATTTTTTAAAAATTTAAGTCTTGTTTTGAACCTTATCATTTGGTTTAACACAAAAATTTACTCATTTTAACATTAATTATGGTATCATATTTTTCACATTAAAAGGATTTTAATTTTACTTTTAAATTGAAAATTGTAAAATTAATGGCCAAGGGATTGTATTTTAGACAATATATTATCCTATTTTTCATATAAAAATATTTTTTTAAAATTTTTAATTAATTTTATGAAATATTATTTTGATAAAATATCATTAATGTCAAATATAACAGAATTCATTTTATTATATTTAAAATACATAATAAAGATTTTTAAATATAATAGAATCAATTAAAACAATACTAATATATAATATTCATCTAAATGAATAATGGAACACTTTAACTAACTAAAATTGTATTACTTTTAAAATTCTAAAATTCATTTATTTAATTTTTTTATTCATTGAATAAATACTACAATAACAATTTATAAGAATTTAAGGTAATTTTATTATTAATTAAAATTATAAATATAATTATTTTAGGAAAATAATTTATTTAATCTCAAAATAAAATATTATTATTATTCATAGATGTATTTTTCCCTATTTGTACATATATAAGATATTTAAAAGATAGAGATTGAAATTTTATATCCATCACTGCATTAAAAACTATATATGTCATAATCATGAAAATATGACCATAAAACCAATAATGATTAATGATATGTTTATAATAGTAGAATATAATTCATCTAGGAATAATTATTATGAAACAATATATCCTTATCACTTAGTTTTAACCTAGATTATCATGATTTACCCTTTACTCTTGGTAATAATTTTTACCATGAATATGATTGATATTGACAAAAAATAAAAGGAAAAAATTGATTAGTTAGATAAAAAGGTTTGCAATCAAGTTTATCAAATTCAATATCTATATATGGATGAAATTAATTTCAAAACAATCATGAAACATGCGATGAAAACTAATTTTTAGAAAAAAACATTTTAAAGCATTACACTAGGGTTTTTTTCAAATGCCTATAAAAATATTAATTAAATATTAGAAATATTATTTAATATAATATATATAGTTCATTAAAATCATTCACCAATATTGAATAGTTTATTTTATTAAGAAAAAAATGTATTACATGCATAAACACATTTTCAGAAAAATGACTTTTACGTATAATTTTATTTTCAAAATTATTCATAAAATTTATTCCAAAGAATGTAATTCAACATATGAAAAATAATTTTAAATTAAAACCATTTTAAAAAATCATATAACTCTATACATGATTGAAATGAAAATATATTTTCCAACAAAAATCTACACATTTTACTATTTATTAAAATATAATACCTTTTTGATAATTCTAAAAAATTCATCCATAAAAAATATTTACATTATAAACTCTAATGTGATATTATTTTATTCAAATTTATTTTTTAAATTATCTAGAAATTTTTTTAATAATATACCAAAAAAATAAATAAAAACTATTTTTTAAGAAAGTGTTTCTTTAAAGAATAAAATTACTTTACTAAAACCGTTGTAGTTATTTACTAAATATTTATCAATGATTTTATATTTATTATGATCTTTTTATATATTTTATAAATTATTTGATATTTTTGATAAATATAAATTTAAGGATAGGTTTTAATGACCATATTTGAATAAAAATATTTCATGATTTGTATTGGCTCATTGTTTCATACTGTGTAAACTATTGAACATAGTGTTCAAAAAAAATACAGGGGTGTGATGACTTTCATATTTGGAATACTATTTAGAATACATACAATTAACTTGATAGAAGATAAATGTTTTTTTGTAGAGACATAATCCTTCTTGTTTATACAGGAGATATCGAATCACCAATGATATTTTTGTGTTGACTTTATACATATTTATTTCCTTTTTTATAGATATTGATACTACATTAACTACCTCATAATTATTTTATTTATAGGAGTATACTCCATCCACATGATCTCTCCACTGTCTATTCCTTAAGCATCTACTAAAAATTTCCTTCCTTAAAATTTTTTTCACTATTTTTCTATGACAACATCCTCATTTTATTGAGTTGTCTACTCGTTATCACAATAATGGATCATGAATTTTATAGAACACTCAAAAATTTTATAATAATTTCTATTCCATTATTTTAGATGAATGATAATGGAAAATTACATAATCCCCATGAGTTTAAAATTATCAGTTGTTCTCCTTATTGAGAATAATAAATTTTCCACCTAAAACTCAAAAGTATTCAATTGTAGTATTCTTTCGATACCATATATCGTCTGGTGTGTTCTCTTAATTTGGACTTAATAATCTCCTTTTTTACATATAAACTAAATTAATCACTATTTAATTTTAATTTTTCTTTGAATCTTTATGTATTATCATTTATTTCTTGGGATGTTCCAGCACCTGATTTTTAGTTAATTAAATACCTTTTTTATTCTATAATAACTAGGTTTTATCCCTACTATCTTCTATAATAATATCAAGTAAAATTTAATACACATAAACAGTCAATATTGGAAGGATATGTTCATAAAAAATTTCATAACTCCATAATCATAAATAATAAAATGTAATAACTTTATTCATTAATCGGATTGGGTGAAATTAGACCTCACACATCCACCTTCACTAACTCAAGAAATCACATTGACATTTTTTCCATAATCATTTAATTCATTCTAATGATTTTCAATTTTTTAAAATAATCAAAGTATGAGGGTCATCATGAAATTTTTTTAGGCTATTATGAGTTCCTTTATTCTCCCGCACATCTTAGAAGGACCTTTGGATTATGTGGCCATGAATTTTTTTCCATATTTTCTTCTATTATTCCATTGATAGAATGTGACTATAATATTCCTGAGTAATTTGTTAGATATATAATTTGAGGTGATTAATTTGAATTAATGTTGTTCCATATCTTCCTTTCATGATTTAATCCTTCTTTCTGAAATTGGCAGCATGCCCTAAGTCACATAGTTGTCTCATATTGAGAAGATTGTGAATAATGTCTTCAAAAACCAAGTAATCCATGCACCTTAGTTATTCACCTATGATTTTTCATTTTCTAATGCTATTAAGTTTCAAACCATCAATACTAACAAAGAGAAATTTTTCTTTACTGTATACATGATGATCATGAAATGGTATTTTTTTCCTGTCATCTATGATGTAAATCCACTATGTTGAATCCTTGCTCGAACTTTATATATTTCTCTCAATTAAATTTCTACAAAATGAACCTTCATAAAAATTAAAATATTTATCCTTGTTATATGTTTTCATTAATTTTGTGTTCAATAAATTTCCACCCCATGACCTATTGAATCATCCACATCACTCAAGTCTGTGAATTTATTATGAATTCTTATCCTGAAAAATGATTTTTTCAGCTAGTATGATCACAAATTCTGGATCATTTTTACACATTTTATTATTAAATTTAAGACAAATTTATCTCTTTGTGTTGATAATATTCACTAAAAAAATATCCTATTAAAATATACCAATTTTAGTATATTTTTCTAATCCCTTTTTGTTACTATAGAGCCTTGAAATATATTTTCTCAATTGAAAACACATATATTTTACCATATTACTATAGTAATAATACCAGATTCATGGTATATTATATTGAGTTCATTCTACTCCAATACAAATCTATGATGTCATGTTGGGTGATTTATGTCCCTCATTGTAACGCCCCGACCCCAGCTACCCAGAGTCGGTGCATTACTTCGTAACATTGGCATGATCACAAGAAAGATCAAATCTCGAAAGACCGATTAGTTTAGTAGCCTTGGAAACACTAGATATAAACATAAAGTTTTACATTACATTTCAAAGTGAAAAGCTACTACAACAACAAAGTCTTCATATCCACACTATTAACCCCTCATAATATCCCTACAAGTCAATCATAATTTACTTCTTCACTACCTGGGAAAAATAAATCATAGAAAAGGGGTGAGCTCAAATGCCCAGTAAGGATAACAATATAGCGGAACATTCAAAATAAGCGTAAACATTTAAGGCAATGAATTACTAAAACAAAAGCCTTTTAAACTTGAACTTCAATATAGTATGGCAAAAGTAAAATGAAATAATGCCATTTACTTATTCACATGGATATTCTACTAATCGAATAATCACATGCAAAAATCAATAACCACTTTCATAATGTTGGAATGCATAATGCCAGACTATCATAACCACATAGCCAAGGCCTCGTGCCAAGACTACAAATAAGATTTTGTCAAGGCCTTGTGCCAAGACACTAGTTTGTCTCATGAGACCTACCGATGCATCGAGGAGCTATAGCGGGCTCCACCCGTCACTTATTAAGTCCAATGCATTCCCATATGAAAAGGTTTAAACATAACATAAACATTCGTATTAAAACTAGCATACGAAATGTCAATAATTTCACCATAAACTATGAATGGTATAAAAATAGCACATCCACAGTCAAACATATCACAAAACCTTCAATACAATATAGAAGTTTTGTATCATAATAAATCAACTTCAAATAATCTTAAAATCCATCAAAGGATGTTGACATAGATGAAATCAAAATTCTTTTTAAAGAAATATCTCTTTTTATTTTGAAATCATTTAAGATCCATATAAAATAAAACATTTTCTTTGAAAATATTCTTATAAGCTTGTAAGGAAATCTTTGAAGATTTTATAACGGCGTAAAATAACCGCACCCGCCGTATAAGTTAAAAAAAACATTCTTACCTCAATTCTGTCGAAAAGGTTAAAAAAGACCTTGTTTTGAAAACGACGGAAAGATTCCTTTATAAACCTCTTATAAAAAGTCAAACAAGGGTATAAATGAATTTAACCCATATTCTTGTAAATAGTAAAAATGTTTTGAAATACATTTTTAAGAAACATGGATGTGGATGATAAAGATATCCCAGTAGATTATTACGTATAAACAACCTCGGATAATGAAGAGATTGTGAAATAACCCTTACTTTGTACTTTTCATTGGTTGGGGTAGGTTAACCTCCTGTATAATGGTGAAATAATTGTTATTAAATTATACAAGAATCATATACATTAATATGATATCATATATGATCTTTTAATATTGATATCTTAGTATTATCGTTGTTTCGGGTGTTAACTTACTTGTTTTCTTTCATATGTTTTGTTACGTAAGACATATTTGTAAAGGATAGGTTGTATATTATTCATATCAAGAATGATATCAAGTCCTTAAACATCATTTTTAAATCATAAAATGATAATTACGCTTTAATGGTTACGATGGAGAATGAATCTCATCGCGTTCGTGGAGACGGTAGTCCGTACGTACGCACGAGCGACAATATCATTCTTTTGATATTAAAATAATATATAAATGGATGGTATATCATATATAAAGAATCATTAACATGTTATATTTATTATTTACATGAGTTACACATCATTATTATACCCATCCAAATAATATTATATTGAATAACAATTACACCACGACGTGGAGACGGTAAGCCGTACGTACGCACGTATGGTGACATGTTATTCAAAGGGTGGATAGAATACTGAATATGATTGTACCATATTTATAATAACATCACAGTATATGTGAGATACTGGAGTTATTATTTCAGAATGGTAAGAACAAAGGAAGAAGAAGTGGAAGAAGAAATGAACTTAGAAAAGGGTGGTGAAATCATTACCTCTTCTTCGGGTTCTTCCTTTTGATTTGATCAAAAGGGCTCCTTAGGTTGGCTTTCTGATCAAACTAAGGCCTCTATGTTGTATTGAGGGATTTTGGGAGAGTATTTGGGCAGATTTTGGCCGAACCAAAAGGCTTTAGAGGTTTGAAGAAATGAGAAGGAGGAGTGCCCTTTTATAAGAGAGGTGAGGGGCACCTTTGGGAAAGCTAGAAATATTAATTTATAATAAATTCATATTCGGTTTCCAAAGGCTCCAAAGTTGACTATTCAAAGGATGAGGTGGGTATAGGTCGAAAACAACTCATCCAATAGAATTTAGACAGGTTTGGGTACTTATATTAACCTTATCTTTAAGTATTAACTCTAAGTTAATTAGTTTCACTTTTACAATGTCTCTTTGTATTTTTATATAATATGGTTAATAAACATACTATATACATCCAAGAGACCCCCAAGTGGTCCATTAATGATTAACCTATCATAATATAAGTCTCGTGGCCGATCCTTAGATTTTTAGGAATTTAATATCAATTAATAATATAATATTTGTTTTAAGAACTCTTTTTTGTCAATTTTGACACTATTCAATAGTTGATTTTTGTAAAACTCATAACAGATTGATTACTTCGAACTATGTCAATTAAATCAATCCTAATATATCATATTATCCTAGAAAATTAGTTTAATTCATTAAAAGTTTCATATTATATTTATTTGGGTATTTATAATATCAATTATTTTAATTTTTCACTATTATAATAATTACTGCATCATCATTGTGTCATAAATAAAATAAATTATTTAATGTCTAAAAATTATAAATAAAATATAATTATGTAGGAAATCTTTTTATCTTTCTAATGAATATTTATAATCTAAAATCCAACTTATATAACTCTATGTAACAATTGTTTTGCTAAAAGATATATGCTTGTGTCATTTTTGTATTCATTTTGACTTAATTAAAATAAAGTGTCATTATCACTTACAAGTGGATCCATGGGGTCCCAAAATTGACACAAAGATTCCCATGGTCGAACATTTATCAACCAATAGGGTTAAGACACGTTTTAGGGTAATTTAGTATTATTATAATATTATTTTTTTTAACCCTTATTTACCGGATTTACCCTTAACCATGGTAAATAAAATATTTACCGCAGTAATTATTCAAAATGTCTAAAAATAAAAGTTACCTATTTACACAATTTGAACATCCTGATTCCAAATATGGAATCCATTTTTCTAAATTCAAAACACAGAAGTGGCAGAAATTAATTTAAAATTAATTCCCACTGTCAAAACAAAAAGCGTGTTTTTAAGAGATAATAACTATCAAAAGATTGACACTTGTTTATGTTCGGTTTAATTGTAAAATTATGTCCAATGACCAAGATTATATTAAATGGTAAAAATATATTCTAAATATACTTTAAAACCACTAAAATTCACAATTTATCACTATTAATTATTTTGATTAAAAAAGTTGTTTTTAATTAAAATTTAGTAATTTTCACTATTCATCAAAATATGAAAGTTATCCGAAATGTACCAAAATTTCACCCTAGGCAAATTTTGATATTCCGAATCTAAAAATGAAGTCCATTTTGAAATATAAAATATATATGATTTCAAAAAGTAGGTATTACTATTCACAATGGCTAGTTTAATTAGTTGTGGTGTGTGTTAGAACTCGAGGTTGCGTACAACACACGCTATCGCATTATTCGAAGGGAAACGTACCGTAGAAGCTTGGGGTGTTACATTCTCCCCTCCTTCAAATAATTGCGTCCTCGCAATTTCTAGGGTATTACTGCATAAAAAGACTCGGGTGGTTTTTCATCATAAGTTCCTCGGGTTCCCACGTTGCCTCTTCCATCTTATGATTTCTCCACAAAACTTTTACCAGACGCGTCGTCCGGTTTCTCAGTACTTGTTCTCTCGTATCAAGAATCTTGACGGGCTCTTCACAATAAGACAGATTGGGTTCCAGTTCTAATTCCTCATAGGTGAGTACATGCGTTGGGTCAGGCATGTATTTTCTCAACAGAGATACGTGGAACACATCATGAACTTTGGAGAGACTTGGCGGCATTGCCAATCGGTAAGCTACAGCCCCAATTCGTTCTAGAATTTCGAAAGGTCCGATGTACCTGGGACTCAATTTACCTTTCTTACCAAAACGTATGACTCCCTTCCATGGAGATACCTTTAGGAAAACATGATCACCGACTTGAAATTCCAAATCCTTCCTTCGATTATCGGCATAGCTCTTCTGCCTACTTTGAGCTGATTTAATGTGATTTTGGATTACTTTCACCTTTTCCACCGTTTCCTCCACCAGTTCTGGGCCTACAAGTTTTCTTTCACCAACGTCATCCCAACAGGTTGGTGTACGACATCTCTTTCCGTATAACGCTTCATATGGTGCCATCTGAATACTCGAATGGAAGCTATTGTTATAGGAAAACTCTACCAGAGTTAAATATTGATCCCACATACCCTGAAAATCAAGTGAGCAAGATCTCAACATGTCTTCTAAGGTCTGAATAGTCCGTTCTGATTGTCCGTCTGTCTGAGGGTGGTAAGCAGTGCTCAAATGAAGTTCAGTATCCAGGGATTTCTGAAGACTTTTCCAAAATCTTGAAGTAAAACGGGGATCACGATCAGAAACAATTGATAGAGGTACTCCATGAAGTCTCACAACTTCATTAATATATAGTCTTGCTAGACGTTCCAGGGGTAGATCTTCTCTTATAGCATGAAAATGTGCTGACTTGGTAAGACGATCAACAATAACCCATATTGCATCGTTCCTTCTAGGAGTCTTTGGTAGCCCCATGACAAAGTCCATCGTAATATTGTCCCATTTCCACTCCGGTATGGGAAGAGGTTGCATGACTCCTCCAGGCTGTTGCCTTCCAGCTTTCACTTGTTGAAAAACCATACATCTTGACACAAAATCAGCAATCTCCCTCTTCATGTTGTCCCACCAAAAATGTTCCTTCAAATCCCTATACATTTTGGTGCTCCCAGGGTGTATAGAGAAATTGGAACTATGAGCGTCATCCAACAATTCCCTTTTTAGATCAGGTATATTGGGAACACAAAGTCTCTTCCCGAATTTCAAAATTCCATCTTCATACACAAAGTCTCTCAATCTCCCATCATTCACAGCTTTAATCTTCTTCTGAAATTCTTCATCATCGTTCTGAGAACTCTTAATCCTTTCTAGTAAAGATGGTTTCGCAACCATTTGAAAAAGCATTGATGTTTCACCTTCCCTGGTTATTCCCATGTCCATCTTCACTAGATCCATGAAAATTGGATCCCTTTCAATTCTCATCATGTTCAGAACTCCATGGTCTTTTCTGCTCAAAGCATCTGCTACTTTGTTTGCTTTCCCCGGGTGGTAGTGTATCGTGCAATCATAATCCTTGAGTAATTCAAGCCATCTCCTTTGCCTCATGTTGAGTTCTTTTTGTGAGAAAATATAATTCAAACTCTTGTGATCAGTATAAATCTCACATTTTTCACCATAGAGGTAGTGCCTCCATATCTTCAAAGCAAAGATCACTGCTGCTAACTCGAGATCATGAGTAGGATAGTTTTGTTCATGAATTTTCAACTGTCGTGATGCATATGCAATAACTCTATCATTTTTCATAAGGACACAACCAAGTCCTTTCTTCGATGCATCACTATAAATAACGAACCCATCATTCCCCGATGGTAAAGTCAATATAGGAGCATTGACTAATCTTCTCTTCAGTTCTTCGAAACATTCTTCACACTCTTTTGTCCAAACAAATTTAACCCCTTTACGTGTGAGCTTCGTTAATGGTTTAGCCAATCGGGCAAAATTCTGGACGAAACGTCGATAATAACCTGCCAAACCAATAAAACTGCGTACCTCAGTTATACTCGTAGGTGCTGGCCATTCTTGGATTTCTTTGGTCTTAGAATGATCAACAGAGATTCCATCTTTAGAGACAATATGGCCAAGAAAAGAAATCTCCTGAAGCCAGAATTCGCACTTGCTAAACTTCCCATATAATTCATGCCTCCTCAGAGTCTTCAAGATAATGCGCAAGTGATTTTCATGATCTTCGTAGGTTTTGGAGTATACCAAGATATCATCAATAAATACCACCACAAATTCATCGAGATACTCCTTGAAAACTCTATTCATTAGATCCATGAATACAGAGGGTGCATTAGTCAATCCAAACGGCATTACAGTAAACTCGTAATGCCCGTACCTGGTTCGAAATGCTGTTTTCGGAATGTCTTCCTTCTTCACACACAACTGATGGTATCCAGATCGAAGGTCAATCTTTGAAAAGTATTGAGCTCCATGCAGTTGGTCAAATAAATCATCAATACGAGGTAGGGGATACTTGTTCTTTATCGTTATAGCATTGATCTCCCTGTAGTCGATACATAACCTCATAGATCCATCTTTCTTTTTAACAAAAAGAACAGGGGCTCCCCATGGAGAAACACTAGGGCGAATAAATCCCTTATTACTCAATTCCTCTAGTTTTTTCTTTAGTTCGACTAACTCTACAGTGGCCATTCTATAAGGGGTCTTCGATATAGGCCTTGATCCAGGAATCAAATCAATAGAAAACTCAACTTCTCGTTCTGGAGGATGTCCAGGTAAATCTTCCGGAAATACATCTACAAACTCTTTCACAACAGGTACATCCTCTATTTGAACATTCCTTTCCTCACCGACAGTTATTTCATTCTCTTCTTCCCCAATAATTGAATTAAGTTGAGCTACTGGGGGTGGATCTAAATAAGAATTAGGTGGTGACGATTCTGCTCTAAAAATAAGGTGTTCCTTATCATTATCATCAAGAATCATAACCTCTTTCTTCATACAATAAATCTTCGCATCATAGTCTGAAATCCAATCCATACCGAGGATTATATCAAACTCAATCATAGGTATGACGATGAGATCAGCAGATAAAGAAAATTTATGTGCTCTAATAGGGACTGAATCACAAAACTTTGTTGCAACGATACTTCCCTTAGGAGTTTTAACTGACAACTCCCTTATTAAATCAAATTAGAAATATCTAATTTTCTTAGCAAACTGGGAAGATATGAAACAATGCGATGATCCAGAATCAAATAATGCATTTGCTAAACTTGAGGAAACCATTAAATTACCTGCCACCACATCTTTCGGAGCTTCTACCTCAGCAGTAGTGATAGCATAAGCCTGGCCTTGATCCCTTGGCCTTTTCTGAGGTAAGTTCTCCTGACGCTTAGGACATGCATTTGCATAATGTCCCATCTCCCTGCAATTGTAGCACTGAACGTTGGTAGCTTCCTTCTTCCCCTTGCAATCATGAGCTTGGTGTCCTTTTTCACCACACTTGTAACAGACTCTCATTCCCTTCAAGCAAGCACCAGGATGTTTCTTCCCGCATTTACCACAAGATGGATATTCAACCTTTCCCTTCTTCCCCTTATTTCCATTCCCAGATTGATCAGCAGGTCTCTTCTTCTCTTGCTTCGCTTTAAAGTCATAAGACTTAGATAATTCCTTTTCGGTCTTGATAGCACATGAGACAATGTCTTCGTACGATGAAAAGGATTGTGAGACTAATGCTCGACGGAGAAATGGTTTTAACCCATCAAAGAAACGATCAATCTTACTTCTTGGGTTTCGAATATAATCTCCAGCATACCTCGCTAACCTTGTAAAGTTAGCCTCATACATTGTGACATTCTCAACCTCCTTCTGTCTCAGACTCAGAAATTGTCTTTCCATATCTGCTCGATGGTCGCGAGGAAAGTATTTTTCTAAAAACAGATTTTTGAACTCCCTCCATTCCATGTTTGATACTTCATCATATTCCTTCATGTTTTGAATCAATGACCACCATTGATCAGCATCTCCAGTGAGGCGGTAAACTGCCATGGTAACTTTTTCCCTTTCACTACTCCCCAAAGCCTGAAATATTTTCTCTAGGGAAAATATCCATTGCTCAGCTACTAAGGGATTTGTACTCCCATTGAACGTTGGTGGTTGTTGTCTCATGAATCGATCTAACATTGATCCTCCACGCTGCGGATCAGGGTGCTCCATACGGGTAAGGTTATTATTCATAACCTGAGTAAGTTGTCCCAGTACGGTGATTAGCTGATCAGCACCAGTTGCATCACCAGCCCCACTATAATTATCTTGAGCAGGAGGGAAATCCCTACATGGAGTGCGTGCATTGATACGGTTTCCATTTCTTCCACTAGGCGCCATTTCTAAACAATGGCATAAACTAGATCAGTTTATGAATCAAAATACATAATCCCATACTTATAAAACACTTAACATAAATTGAACTATTTATGGATATAATCCATAATCATAAAAATGTTTTTCATTGAGGAAGTATATACTCATAAACCCTTCATAATGATTTGTAAAGAAAATGAGAGTTATCCTAAGCATATTCCCCGGGAGTGTCGTAACCAAGAGTGCAGCAAGGCCCGTTGTCGTGCACCAGTTCCCGTTCGAGTCTAGCTCAAAGCGGTGTTTTCGGGTTTTACCCCTAGGTACATCTGTGCCAGAGCCACCTCTACCTGCTCGTATCCAGACAGGGATGTATTGCTCGGAAAACTCACAAAATCTCTACAATACCAAAATTCTAGGAAGTTCTTCTATACTAATCCTCAAAGTTCATCTTAGGTCTATGTGCTCTAATCAGAGTTTATCTAAATCTAGCTTCCAAGGTTTGTACTAAACTTTCTCTGATACCAACTGTAACGCCCCGACCCCAGCTACCCAGAGTCGGTGCATTACTTCGTAACATTGGCATGATCACAAGAAAGATCAAATCTCGAAAGACCGATTAGTTTAGTAGCCTTGGAAACACTAGATATAAACATAAAGTTTTACATTACATTTCAAAGTGAAAAGCTACTACAACAACAAAGTCTTCATATCCACACTATTAACCCCTCATAATATCCCTACAAGTCAATCATAATTTACTTCTTCACTACCTGGGAAAAATAAAACATAGAAAAGGGGTGAGCTCAAATGCCCAGTAAGGATAACAATATAGCGGAACATTCAAAATAAGCGTAAACATTTAAGGCAATGAATTACTAAAACAAAAGCCTTTTAAACTTGAACTTCAATATAGTATGGAAAAAGTAAAATGAAATAATGCCATTTACTTATTCACATGGATATTCTACTAATCGAATAATCACATGCAAAAATCAATAACCACTTTCATAATGTTGGAATGCATAATGCCAGACTATCATAACCACATAGCCAAGGCCTCGTGCCAAGACTACAAATAAGATTTTGTCAAGGCCTTGTGCCAAGACACTAGTTTGTCTCATGAGACCTACCGATGCATCGAGGAGCTATAGCGGGCTCCACCCGTCACTTATTAAGTCCAATGCATTCCCATATGAAAAGGTTTAAACATAACATAAACATTCGTATTAAAACTAGCACACGAAATGTCAATAATTTCACCATAAACTATGAATGGTATAAAAATAGCACATCCACAGTCAAACATATCACAAAACCTTCAATACAATATAGAAGTTTTGTATCATAATAAATCAACTTCAAATAATCTTAAAATCCATCAAAGGATGTTGACATAGATGAAATCAAAATTCTTTTTAAAGAAATATCTCTTTTTATTTTGAAATCATTTAAGATCCATATAAAATAAAACATTTTCTTTGAAAATATTCTTATAAGCTTGTAAGGAAACCTTTTAAGATTTTATAACGGCGTAAAATAACCGCACCCGCCGTATAAGTTAAAAAAAACATTCTTACCTCAATTCTGTCGAAAAGGTTAAAAAATACCTTGTTTTGAAAACGACGGAAAGATTCCTTTATAAACCTCTTATAAAAAGTCAAACAAGGGTATAAATGAATTTAACCCATATTCTTGTAAATAGTAAAAATGTTTTGAAATACATTTTTAAGAAACATGGATGTGGATGATAAAGATATCCCAGTAGATTATTACGTATAAACAACCTCAGATAATGAAGAGATTGTGAAATAACCCTTACCTTGTACTTTTCCTTGGTTGGGGTAGGTTAAACTCCTGTATAATGGTGAAATAATTGTTATTAAATTATACAAGAATCATATACATTAATATGATATCATATATGATCTTTTAATATTGATATCTTAGTATTATCGTTGTTTCGGGTGTTAACTTACTTGTTTTCTTTCATATGTTTTGTTACGTAAGACATCTTTGTAAAGGATAGGTTGTATATTATTCATATCAAGAATGATATCAAGTCCTTAAACATCATTTTTAAATCATAAAATGATAATTACGCTTTAATGGTTACGATGGAGAATGAATCTCATCGCGTTCGTGGAGACGGTAGTCCGTACGTACGCACGAGCGACAATATCATTCTTTTGATATTAAAATAATATATAAATGGATGGTATATCATATATAAAGAATCATTAACATGTTATATTTATTATTTACATGAGTTACACATCATTATTATACCCATCCAAATAATATTATATTGAATAACAATTACACCACGACGTGGAGACGGTAAGCCGTACGTACGCACGTATGGTGACATGTTATTCAAAGGGTGGATAGAATACTGAATATGATTGTACCATATTTATAATAACATCACAGTATATGTGAGATACTGGAGTTATTATTTCAGAATGGTAAGAACAAAGGAAGAAGAAGTGGAAGAAGAAATGAACTTAGAAAAGGGTGGTGAAATCATTACCTCTTCTTCGGGTTCTTCCTTTTGATTTGATCAAAAGGGCTCCTTAGGTTGGCTTTCTGATCAAACTAAGGCCTATATGTTGTATTGAGGGATTTTGGGAGAGTATTTGGGCAGAGTTTGGCCGAACCAAAAGGCTTTAGAGGTGTGAAGAAATGAGAAGGAGGAGTGCCCTTTTATAAGAGAGGTGAGGGGCACCTTTGGGAAAGCTAGAAATATTAATTTATAATAAATTCATATTCGGTTTCCAAAGGCTCCAAAGTTGACTATTCAAAGGATGAGGTGGGGATAGGTCGAAAACAACTCATCCAATAGAATTTAGACAGGTTTGGGTACTTATATTAACTTTATCTTTAAGTATTAACTCTAAGTTAATTAGTTTCACTTTTACAATGTCTCTTTGTATTTTTATATAATATGGTTAATAAACTTACTATATACATCCAAGCGACCCCCAAGTGGTCCATTAATGATTAACCTATCATAATATAAGTCTCGTGGCCGAACCTTAGATTTTTAGGAATTTAATATCAATTAATAATATAATATTTGTTTTAAGAACTCTTTTTTGTCAATTTTGACACTATTCAATAGTTGATTTTTGTAAAACTCATAACAGATTGATTACTTCGAACTAAGTCAATTAAATCAATCCTAATATATCATATTATCCTAGAAAATTAGTTTAATTCATTAAAAGTTTCATATTATATTTATTTGGGTATTTATAATATCAATTATTTTAATTTTTCACTATTATAGTAATTACTGCATCATCATTGTGTCATAAATAAAATAAATTATTTAATGTCTAAAAATTATAAATAAAATATAATTATGTAGGAAATCTTTTTATCTTTCTAATGAATATTCATAATCTAAAATCCAACTTATATAACTCTATGTAACAATTGTTTTGCTAAAAGATATATGCTTGTGTCATTTTTGTATTCATTTTGACTTAATTAAAATAAAGTGTCATTATCACTTACAAGTGGATCCATGGGGTCCCAAAATTGACACAATGATGCCCATGGTCGACCATTTATCAACCAATAGGGTTAAGACACGTTTTAGGGTAATTTAGTATTATTATAATATTATTGTTTTTAACCCTTATTTACCGGATTTACCCTTAACCATGGTAAATAAAATATTTACCGCAGTAATTATTCAAAATGTCTAAAAATAAAAGTTACCTATTTACACAATTTGAACATCCTGATTCCAAATATGGAATCCATTTTTCTAAATTCAAAACACAGAAGTGGCAGAAATTAATTTAAAATTAATTCCCACTGTCAAAACAAAAAGCGTGTTTTTAAGAGATAATAACTATCAAAAGATTGACACTTGTTTATGTTCGGTTTAATTGTAAAATTATGTCCAATGACCAAGATTATATTAAATGGTAAAAATATATTCTAAATATACTTTAAAACCACTCAAATTCACAATTTATCACTATTAATTATTTTGATTAAAAAAGTTGTTTTTAATTAAAATTTAGTAATTTTCACTATTCATCAAAATATGAAAGTTATCCGAAATGTACCAAAATTTCACCCTAGGCTAATTTTGATATTCCGAATCTAAAAATGAAGTCCATTTTGAAATAGAAAATATATATGATTTCAAAAATTAGGTATTACTATTCACAACGGCTAGTTTAATTAGTTGTGGTGTGTGTTAGAACTCGAGGTTGCGTACAACACACGCTATCGCATTATTCGAAGGGAAACGTACCGTAGAAGCTTGGGGTGTTACACTCATAATAATTACTCTTATGATGTGTTTTCATTATATCAATAGTATATCAAAATTAAACCAAGGATTGAATATAAATATTCCCCAATTTCATCAATGTGATGAAATCCATCATAATATTGTTAGATTTTCTCATCTATATCACTTTTCATTTCTCCTATAGATTTCTACCTCTCGTCATAGAATACTTGTTATTCTCCATTTTTCGTTCAAACACATATAATATAAATCCACCACTTATTTATTTATTTTTTTCTATTATAGGATCCACTATTTTATCTTTATTTTCAATAAATATATCTTTTATTTTTTTAATCCTTCTACCATATCCATTTTTTTAAATGATTCCTCGGTTAAAGGACCAAATCAATAAGATATATATAAAAAAAAGATAGAAAAAGTCTAATAGATGTGATTTTACCCTAACCATTTATTTAATTAAAAATCATGACATCATATTTTTTAAATTCCTATAAAGGGTTGTGTACACTTCTTTCATGTTCACACATTCTTCTTATTTTTTAAAATTTTCCTTCATCTAGAAACTAATAGTTCATAGTGTGACTGATTCTCCATATTGTGATTCTCATTCCATTTTAATGTCATGAATTAGAACCATTTCCTTCACAGAAAAAAACATGTAAAACCACTTCACTACCACAAAACGGTCACCAGAACACAAGAAATTATAGATAATATATGTCATGTCTCTATAGCATGATCTAACTCAACATAGTAGACCTTAAAATGATAGAAAATCAAAAATCCACCAAAATCATGTAATTTCCTAGCTATACATAGCACATAATAACTCATTTATTTCCCATTTTCAAAAAAATTAATTAATTTTTCATAGAATTCATTCCACATCAAAAGGCTCATTTTTGTTATGTTATTTTTTTCATATTTCCATATGTATGTCCCCTCATGATGTAAAATATAATCCCATTATGTAACGTAATTAATTTTTCAAAAATAACTCTTATACTAATTCACTTGAGGTCCTATCACAATTGTATGCTTCCCCACAATGCAAATTTTTAGTGATAGATAATCTACCATGGATGGGTAAAAATGTTTCTAAATGTGTGACGAAATGTCTCATTTTCTTCTCCTTGTGACAGATTCTAAAACTCCGTGAATTTTTTCAATGGAACTTTCATAGTATTTTATAATCCTTGCATATGAAAATTACTCTAACCCGTTTTAAGTTTCATAAAAAAATCATCATGACGTGACCAATGTTGCCATGGTATGACCTTTGACCATTAAAAAAATATTCAATATTTTTTGAAAACTATTATATTAGTTATCCATGACATTGTAGGCTAATTTAGATGTATTCCAACATCCAAATCAGCAATCATAATCCAAAAAAACTTCAATAATTATTTTTATAATTTTTTTATTTATGATGAGGTATATGGATGTGATAGATTCTAGTGAGATCATTGGAGGTTGGTATAAGCTAGTTTTATTATTATATATATCTAGATTAAGTGGGAGGCCTTTATAATATCAAGTATATTTATTATTTGTATTATTATTTGGGTTTTTCGATCATTATTACTCTTTTTGTAAATTTATTTGATTTCATTGGATCTCAGATTATATGTTTAGATGGGATAAGATCAAATAATCATCTTCATGTATCCTGGATCATTCTAAATTGATCATTCATGATGCCCTGGTTGAATGAGTGAGGTTTTATAATTTATAATATTTTTATTGATTTGAGTGGGTTTGAATTGTTTCTTACCAAAATGATTTTCCATTTAGAAGAGTTTTGGGTGGTATTTTTGTTAAGGGTCCTAGTTTGGGAAAAATGGAATGAGATTCCTTATCCAGATATTATCTATTTTCTGGTTTTATATTATAATTTAGATAAATGAGTATTTTGACATGTTCTAAATATGAATTCCAAGAGGATTTTATAAATTTTTTCTCTATTTTAACTAATGTGGGTAAAACACTATTGTTTTAATGATTTTATGCTTCTATATGTTAATTTTTTATGGTTAATGTTATGCCATCCCATGTTGTGTGATACAATAGGAACCATAAGAGAATCCATTACACATATAAAGGGTTTATTGGACTGTGTGGAGAATTTTATTTGGATTACATGGGGAATAAGTTAATAAAACATTGGAATATTTATTTATATGTTTAATTATATAATTGTGGCCGATTTGATGGTTGATTTGTTTATCATTTTACTTTGGGAAATCCCAGAATCATTAATGATGAAGGGTGGTCCTACTAAGTTCCCCATAAGGGTGCCTTGTGATTTGACCCCAATAGTTGAATATTGAGTTATTCCTAATGATCTATATTTTCTAGACTAAAAAAGATCCATTGGTTTTGATCCATGTGGTATAATGATGTTTTTTCTATATCTAATGGATAATTAATTGAATTAAAGGTACATTCTTTAAGTGGTCATCCTAGATAACAATACCATATTCTATGTATGATATAATTTTATTGTTCATGTAACATAGTAGGCATTGAGACACTTGATGTAGATCTCTTGATAACATGTCTATACCCATGTGTGGTGATAACTAGGAAGAACGTATAGAAAAAAATTATGTTTTAGGAATTTAAGTACATTTTTTCACTGTGTATTCTGTTGATTTTAAAAATTGGGTAACAAATTGTTCATGATATGATCTACCCCATATGAATTGAGATTAATATAATTAAAAAACCTGTCACTAAGAGAGATGTAAATCTAACTTATTGAGGTGATTGATGGATATATAGGATAGATCTGAATCATATCTTCCCAATTACCCATGTGAGGAAATCCCATGTCCATAACATATAATATTTTACATTAATTGTTGGATTTTTGTATCATATACGTGACTAGGATATATAAGAAGAGTTGTATCACTGTGCAGTGAGATCCATCAACAGTGATGGATTTTGATATTTTTGATCAATCGAGTGATGATCTTTGGGTAGTATGGGAAAAAATAAATAAAGGATTTACATGCTGAGATGAGAAGGTTGTAAAATATGGGTTATGTTATTTCATGTGGGTGTGACCCATTGCTTTTCTTATTATTTTTTTATTATGGATTTAGTGTTATTTGATTCTTTGTGTCATCTTTTCTTGATCATTTTTTGTGGTTTATTATTTCACATGTGATTGAATATTTGTCCCTCTACTATTTTATATGTTTTATATTCTTTTTTGATCATTATATCCAATGATATTTTGGGTTTTTATTGACTGAAAGTGGGGTGAATGATGGGTTAGGTAGGCCATTTAAGAGAGAGAATGGTAGATTAGGATAGACCTCATAATGGTTATAATTATTGGAAAGAGTTCAATATGGTATAAATTATTATGTCACGAAGGTATAAAAATAATCAGATGCATGAAGGTGGTATAAGGCGTAAGATGAGACGTATCAGTTTTTTTATCAGAGTTCATCTGTCTGCTAGAACAATAGGCATAAGATTGTATGGAATGTGCGTTTTGGGTTATGTTTCCAAGTGGGAGAGTTACATAGGGTATGAAATTTCACACTCTGCCAACAATTTCATGCATATACACCTGAACACAAAATCACCTATTTTATAATGGTGGGTAAAAAATTCCAGGGGGTTGTTACACTAACCACAACCTATTTTCAGAACAGGAGTTTTTATGAACATTGGTAGAACATCATATTTTAATTCATTTATAAGTGTTTTATTAAATATCAATGTGTGGTTCGATATTAATAATTAATTGGTGGTCAAATACTGAGAAAGTGGTATATATAAACTGTGATAGAGGTCATTATATTTCTATTTAATTTAAATTATATATTTATCACCCTATATACATATATTATTATTTCCCAAAACTACATTTTGTTGCCTTTTATTATGTTGTTTATTATATTAATTTATTCATATTCTATTATTTATGCTAACTTATATGTTAACACTTATTTTTTTATTTTACTACTTATATATTATGGGATTTAGAGGCTAATTTAATAAATGATTTTTGTCTATAGGTTTTGTTTACACATGTTCGACATATGGATCACATAAATGTTTTTAGAATCAGGAATTATCTGTGGGATTTTATTTTGTGGGAATATATTCCCCATTACCATATCAAACCCTTTATATTATTTAATAGCCTCTCTTGTATAGGGAGATGATTATGAGGCCATGTAGTGACACCCACTTGGGTAAGGATTGGGTGACTTGAGATGGTACAACACATTTTTAGTTAGATATGGTGTTTCTTAATTTATCTTTTCTAGTGGGAAATCATATATTAGTAAATAATGTTAAACTTCTTCATTAGTATGTCTGACCATTTGAAATAGAGAAATATGTCCAGAAAATCATATAAATTCCATTATCACCATAAAATATTACATCTATACATGATTTACATCATGTGTCTCATTTAAATATATATTTTTTGAAGATCTATCTTGTGATTGAATGATAAGATGTATGTTTGGAACTCAATTCCACTATAGTGATGCAAATAGTGTGTATTATTGATCATCAGAATAAGGTTTTATAGTGAACATTTTCCCCTCATAGATGGGTTTTATGATATCATGGAAAATATATCAATTTGAATAAAAATAATAAGGCATTGATATGGTGAAATAGCCTCACATGGTTTACAATAAATAACATTGATGAAATTCATAGGATATAAAGTAGAAGGTTTAGGAGAATGGTGACACCCATGTATTCCATGGTTGTTATTTATTCCATTATATAATTTATTTTTTATTATTTGGATGTATAAAACTATAAATTATAGAAAATATGTGAATGTTATAGATCCAGGACTAGTGCAATGTAAATCCTAATCTAACATCTCAATCATTAAATGGGGAGGTTTGATTCTAGATTTATTTTTATTATCTGTGCATAGATTCATAGAATATAAATCCATACTAAGTAGGGGGTGTGACTATATTATATTGTATTTCTCTAATTTGGCACGTTGTTTCCAAAAACTGGTAGCCAGCCCATATGATTTACAAAAAAAATAAACTTCAATCATTTTCTTTTTATCCTTAATTGGGTTTTACGATTTTTCATCCTCCATTTCACTTGGGATCTCAAATAGATTCTCCAAAAAAATTCCATCTTATCATCCACTCCAATAAGTTATTTCACTCTCCATATCATGTGAATATACAAGGAAAATTTGGTGTTTATCTTCCATTCCTTCTTCTTTTTTTTCCCACCTCTATCCGTGATCTTCTATGTTCTTCCTCTCAATGACCATGGTTTCCATCCCTAATTTTGTGCTCTATATATATCATGAAATGTGTCATTTATTCAGATTATGGGAATTTACTATAATTATAATATCACATTATTTTAAAAATTAATTTAACTTCCAATGGGTTCACAAAGGTGGTTTAGTGAATCGTTAATTTATTTCACAAAATCGTTGGTGTTTTTTTTTGTACTTATATGGGTAATTAAAATAATTAAAAATAATTTTTTTGTATATTCAATATTTCTATAAATTTATTTTTAATTAAATCCCATTAATAATATTTTTCCATGTGTTTAAACAGTTATTCATTCAATATATATAGTAATTCCCATGAGGTGTTTAATAAAGTGATTCTATGAAATTTTTTGTTTAAAGGAGTTTACAAATAAATAACAAGTGTTTAATTTTATATAACGGTGGTTTTATGAATATTTAGAATTTTATAACTTTAATGTTTTTTATTATTATATAATTATTGTATTTATTTATAGATTTTATATTTCATATATTCCCCTTGTTATTTTTTCTTATAAATATCAAAATTTTAATGTCAGTTACATTGTAAAGGAATTGATAAATGGGGGATATGGTGTTAGGGGTTTTTATTTTTATTTCATAAATATGTTAGTCTATATTATTTCATGACTGAATTTATTTGGATACAATATTTTACATTAGATCCTTGGGGACTAGATATGAAATCATGGATGAGTGTTACATTTGTTTATATTTTTCTCTAGCCACAGGTCATCGGTTATAAATTACCTCTTCATAGGGGTTTCGTCTCATTTAGGAAATGGTGGTAACCTAGGGCTTAAGAATTTTGGGATTACATTTTTGGCTTCCAATTTATCCATAAGATTATTGTAAGTAATCTCCAATAGACATTATATTTCTATTCCATGTTATATTTATTTTAGTTTTTAACATTCTGTATGTATTGATTATCATTCTGCATAGTGATATGTGTTTGTTATGGGATATTATTTTTTTATTAAGTCATATGAATTTTTAAATTGTATTTTTAAGAAAAAATAAATGAATTTATTTTGATTTTTTAAAATATTATATATAAATGTATACGGTCTAATTATTGTTCAAATTAGCATTTGGAGAATATCTTAAGAAAAGAGTTACACTGATTCTGGGAATTTTCCTACTGGGTATTATCTCACACCATAAATAATCATTTTCTTTCATTTATACCCTATAATAGATTATACAATAATGTCAATGGGGTTACATCCTTTTGCGGTATACCATAGACACATTCATAATTTTTTAATTGAATGATGAATATGTAGTTACTATGGGTCACGTGGAGATGGTTTGTTTCCAAATTTTGAGAATATTGGTTAATCTTTGGATGTATATGTTTTGGTCTCACTATTATATCCTCATTTTTATCCCTTTGTTATTAATTATATTTTATATATTAACTTATATATTTTTCTTATGGAGGCATGACTGGAAGTCTATTTTTCTTTTTTATTATTTTTCCTTGTTTGGCTGAATTTTTGTTGTGAAGTTGTTATGTTTTTTCGTGATAATTTAATGTTTCGATACATTATATAATGTTCATTTTTGTGGTTTATTATATTTTGATGGTGAAATATTTGAAAAAGCTATGTGTTCAATACCCTTATAACTCTTTTCATCCTATGGATATCCATAATATGCTATGTATTATATTACGTGATGAGTCATGGGAAGTAGTAGTGATGAGAGAGATATTACATGATATTACATGATATAAATTATCAATAATGTTATATCTAAAAAGAATATAGAGGATAATTTCCTTAGGTTTTATCATAGGGAGGTTTTTAGACTTCTTTTTCTGCCTCTCACATTGTTTTTTTATATCAAGTAAGTATAAATAAATTGTGGTTTTTATGTTCTTCAAGGAAAATTAATGGAAACAAAATTAATTAAATAAAAATTTATAATTTTTTGAAAATATGAACTAATTTGAGTAAAATATGTGTGGAAACATTTTAAAAAAAACTGCAACATTTGAAATGTGTTGATCAATTGGACACTCACTTCTTCCATGATTATGTTATTTATATAATTGTATTTCTGAATTCACACCTACTGATATATATTTTAATAGTTAAATATTCCTTGTTACAATACCAATTCCTCAATAATGTGGATATTCCTACGATAAATGTAATTCAAATACTTAAAGAACTCTATGTAAAAACATACGTTTTGCTATAATGTAAGTATATGTTTTCACTTAAATGATTAATTGTGGCCTAATAGGAATACTCTCTGAGGTCTTGGGGTAACAAGGGTGGACATGGACTTTTCAAGGCCTACTACCAAAATTTTAGTGAGAAATATATGGACCATAAGGAAAAGAGTTACTATACACCCAAACCACATGCTTTTTTGAGATCATGTGGTCCTGGAGAGCGGGCCTCAAGGGACAGTATAGTTTGAGTAAACATTGTGGATAGAGGCCCAATCCTATAAAACAGACTCTATAATTTTGTATAGTGGATTGAGACATGGTTTGGGAATGTTTTGTAAAACTGTACACATGGACCATGCGAGGTACACCACTATACAATGAAGGGAGAACAATTAGTGTATGCTTTGTTGAACCAGTTTCCAAATTGTGAGGATATGTATTTTGAGGAAAAATAACTTTTCCTCTACTAAAAATTTATAAAACCTAAATAAAACTTTATAATTACCATTCGTGCAGATAGAACTCATTTGAGATCTCCCACTTGAGAAAATTTGGTATCATTTGATCTTGTTTTTACATTTGATATCAGAATCGAGTGTCATCAATCTTGTTATATTCACAGCAGTGACTACTCCTTTCATTTTGTATCATTATCCATTTTTCATAGTATCATATAATCTATTCAGGTGAAATCTAATATGACGTATTTCTATAATTTTCATTATTTATTCATTTTTCTTTTGATCTGAGCTGAATCAAAGGGTTATTCAGGACGATCACTCTTCTACAATCCAATAGTAGGTGGTATATCCCATTTCATTGGTGTTTGGTATTTTATATGCCTATTGTGGCATGTTGATTCATAGACCATCGATTTCATGGACTGGAATATATTATGGTTTTCACTATGTGGACTACATATTTTGGATCATGAGGAGTACGGGACCCTATGGATCATAAATTTCTTAACATTTAGTTAAATAGATTAAAATGGAATGTTGAATAAATGAGAAATAAAATGAAAATATGAATTGATGAGATAGAGATATTTTCATAGCCCTGACTATTGAGTGGTGAGTAGGCAGTCTCTATAGTGATTTGACTATTTATTTTTAAATTATTTGATTTAGGTGAACACTATATGGTATGATATTTTATAAGAATTTTTTGACCACTCATATTCTTTAAACTATGAATTTCATTTTTTATACTTTTTGAGGTGTTTTATAAGAATTCTATAGACATACCAATATGAAGACATCATGTAATAAACCAGGAGGGTGAAAAAAACATAATCCATAGGTGGTGGGATTTTGTTTTTCAGTGGATCCTTTTATAGTTCCATTTGAGGCAACAATACTTATTCTAGAAACATGTGTTGAGGAACACTTCTCTGAGAAATTTTTATGCTTTATAAATATTTTTCCAAAAACACCATAGAATGCATCTTATATGAACGAGATGGAGTGTGTATTCCAGTAGAAAAATGTTCCACGTTTTCGAGGGATAGTGGTCCACATGATTCAAATTTGTGTCTTGAGACTACTCTGTCAATATTTGACTATGTTTTGACACTTTTTGAAAGAAGAGTTAATCTCACAACATACAATCTTCGAGGAGAAGAAAAGCGATCATGGAATGTTTTGAACTAGACTTATGCACTATGTGACATGGTTTGGTGAGATTTAAAAACCTGATTCTATTGATAACATGTTTATAAATGTTGAATGACTGTTTTCATTGTTTTTATTTTATCATTATGTCAATATAAATGGAATACATATATGAGGAGATGGATATACTTGATTTGATGACTTCTGGATAATTGTTGTGTAATCACATGATGGAATTGGATGTCACTCTTGAGAAATTATAGATAATAATTGTGATGATCATTATGTTGATCATAATATGAATTCATGAAAACCGTTGTTGGTGAAGGAACATTGTCTACAAAAAGTGGAATACCATGAAAATTTTCATTTTAATGAATAGGAGAAGAAGAATTAAAGAATATGACCATGAAAGTTTTATGTATATATATAGCATGAAATAGAATAAATTTAGATGATTATTGAAATAATCATAAATCTCATGAAAATGTGTCAATAGGGACACACTATTTATAATGTGGACGATTTTTATGTTTATAAAATATTTATATTCATGTGGATTTAATTTTATGTCCATGTACTATCCTTATATTTGGCATGAGGTATTAATGATGGGTTTTCATGTCGACCGTGTTTGTACAATGTTAGATGTGTGTGGGATCACCCACACCAAATTTGAGTTATTGAAATCAGGTAAGTATGGATTTATTAAAATATTAAGAAATTTTTTTGAAGTTTAGTTTATGAATTTGGTGTGCATGTAAAAGAGGGTTCATCGTTTGAATAAAAAAATTAAATATTTTTCTAAACATCAATAATGTGATGCCACAATACTCTATTCGAAATATATCGTATGTTATATTATTGTGTTGTAAATATAAATAATTTATAATACTATTTATGGTACATTCATGGGAAAGGAAAAGAAGGTTGATAGATCAATATTGAGATTCCCAATCATAATACTCTAAAAATTAATAAATTGAAGATACAATATTCTATTTGTCATATATGATATGCAATATTCATGTGATGTGAATATAAAATGTTTATCATTCTATTTGTGGTACATTTATTGGACAGGAAATGAAGGTTGATATAACAAAATTTAGATGATGATGCATATTATGCTAAACATCAATAATGTGTTGCCGCAATATTATATTTGACATAGATTCTATGATATATTCCTAAGATGTGGATTGGAAAATATTATCATAATATATGTCCAATATAAAGTTGAGGTGAATTCTATATTGTAATTTCTTTGTTAAAATGCTACAGTGCTAAGTGATGTAATAATTCATTTCAAATGTTATTCTTTGTGGATTGTTATGCTTTGAGAAATACAATGTAGTATGCAGTGGTGGTCCATTTCGGGTTTCAAAGTAGTTCACATATGAATTTTTTTCATTCATGGTGAGTAGATTTGTGGGTGATGTCCTTTGTAGAGAGCCATGTTGATAGTGTATATAAGGAGATAATCCATTCTAAATGACTTTTCATGATCACATAATTTTCATATGCTCAATTGTTTGATATCCTATATTTGATGTCTACAAATAAAAGTCCATGTCTCTCTCTAAATGGGATCATTAATTTTTGATAAGTGTTCATTTTTTTTATAAGATCTTATTATCCTCCATTTGGATTCCAAAAAAAATTCATTTTAGCAAAGGATAAAATTCCACGTGAAGTTCAGTGCTAAGAGTTCATCAATTTTAATTGTATAGATTCTATATGTGGTTAATTGCAATGATATTTTTAATCATGTGAAGTGCAATGCGAACATATAAAAAAATTTAAAGCATATTCAAACATTATTTTGCTTATAATATATAATGTTATCCAATAGTATGCAAATTTTACTATATTCTATTCTATGATCATTTCATGATTATAAGAACAATTTAGGAAACTAAGGTATGAATATATTATGAATCTAAATGTGGAGTGTTATGAAATCCAATAAATAGTTTTCTATGAATCAATAAATTTATCCAATGGTACGTGACATATCATACATTCTATGATTTGATCATTTCATGAAGATATGGTCAATTTGGAAAAATATTTGAAGAATATACAGTGAATTGAAAAGTCAAGTGTTATACGATGCAATCATCAGTTATGTAAGAATAAATGAACTGGACCAACATTAAGATACATTTCATTCTTTGTATGCTATTATCATTTCATGATAATTAGAAAAATTTAGCATACTATTTTTCTAATATATATAGAATTAAAAATTTATGTGAAATATGATCAGAGCATCAGTACGCTAGGAGTCAAAGAAGTGGACCAATAGTATTCTATATATCATTTGTTCTATGATATGAAAATTTCAAGACCATTAGAAAAAATTATAATATCATTATATCAATATACATGGAATAGAAAACTAATGTTCAATATGGTTCAAGTGTTAGTATGTTGAGCATTAAATTACTGGACCAACAGTACGCCACATATGATACATTCTTTGTTTTGACAATTTCATGTCTTTGGGGTCATTTTATTGTACTATATGAATTTTAAAAAGTGTATAAGAAAATGGGAGGTCCATGAAATACACATGATTGCATGATTTATTTCAGTGGAGATTTAAAGGGTAGATTATTTTTAGTTGTGAAAGTCACTGTCTGTCATAATATAATATTGATGAAATTATGTGCATCACAAGAACAAATTATTTGAGTTTTGGAATTCATCATAATAAGGAAGAATCATGGATAGATTATTAATATTAGAAATACTTTATCATCACTGGAGAACTGAAATTGAAAATATTGAAGCCATAATATACATGTAGGGGAAGGCATCCTGGTCTAAGCATTTAGTAATCTCAGAAGATCCAGATAATTCAAGATCTAGTGTGAAAGGGTTTCAAGACCCGAAATATTATTTCAAAAAACTTTTGAAGATATTTAATTTTTACATGAGTATAACATATCTAGTACACTCAAGTAGTAAGATATATTTCAAGTATATAAGGAGAAACTAGAATAAAACAGATATATTACTATTTTGTGGATCAAGAACATTTAGAAGAAGTGTCTTTGGACTCTGGTGTGTACCTAGTTATTCATGAGGCTTTAGGATGGGGTCCCTAACATGTCTTGAATAAGGGAAAAATATGATGGTTTGGTTGTATAACTATGATAAATGGGAGGATGGACTATTTGGGTGTATAAGTAGTTGTTTCTTTATTCATTATAATCACCTTATTATATAGTGTAGAATCCATGTTTGGGGGATAAACAAACATTGGTAAGAGTATGGAATTTTAATGAACCTTGAAATATTGTATTTTATGATTTCATTGATTATTTCTAGATATTATGTGAGGATGTTTTATATAAATGAGTGGATCGAGAACCATTACATATTCAAGAGGATAAATTTAATTGAAAATATTTAAAAATCAAACAACTGATTCACCCCCTATTAGATTTCAATCCATCATGGGGCATTATAATTGAGATAATATACCATGTGAATGTAATGATCCAAATTTTATATTATAATGTTTTAGAAATAAATTATGTTGTTCATATTTTTGGATGTGTTCGAGTTATATAAAATTGAGATATAATAAAATAATACTATGTATAAAAATATTTGTAGTTTTTTCAAAACTCAAAAGAATATGAAGATAAGAGTTCAAATGAAGATATAAATGAATCCAAAAGATAATGTAGAAATACCACTAACAAATGGTAAATATATTTTTAAAATTAGTAATTTCTATTATGATTTTGATTCTTCAAATGATCTAATACATTGACAATGAATCCAAGGTGATATAAATTTTGAAATATAATAATATCTAAAGAATGTTTCTAAATAAGTGTTCTCTTATATTTTTGGAACTATCAAGGGAATAATATTTTTTTAAAGAACATATAGAAGTGTAAGTTGAATAATTAGAGTATTGACTACATAAATTATTTTGAAAGTGCATCATTCTCACAGACCTAGTGGAAGAAAGGGAATAATCCATTATGTGTACTAAAGAATAATTGAAAAGGTATAACTATAAGAACGTTTTATTTGAGATTATTTTTAATGAATCCATACATGGACATGAAATATTGAACAAAGTTTCTATGGATTTCAATAATTATAAAATGGTTATCAACTCCAAGAAGATCATAGAGATTGAATAATTATTTCAATAGAATATTGTATTGCATCAAGTGGGTGTTTAAAAAATGAGGAATTACTATGAAGATAGAATGTAATTTGATGAAGCTCGTAATAATGACCATAGAATTAGATCTGTTGAGTTGAAAATTAAATTGGGAAATTTTAAAAAGACATATGTTGAGACCTCACAGTCAAATATGTATGTATCTACTTCCACTGAATTCTCAGTCAAGGATTCTACTATTAATTGTTATTCTTCACATGGGGAGATTATCATTGCATCATATAATGATATTCAAATATAATAAATAATGAAAAAGGTACCATCCATATCCAATTGTAATAATTTTGAAATATGTTTCTATAAAAAGTGTATGTTTAAATTACGACTCTATAAACATATAGATGATGAGAAATGGAGATAAACCTACCACCATGCCAATGGTGGATGTAAGAAGATGTATAATTGTTGGTTCCCTATAGGAATCCTAGAAGGAAGTGAAGAAGTCCCAAAACAATTATGATGGAAATATTGGAAAACAATCATAAAATAAAATAATAATAAGGATTTTGGTTCAATGTTTGTGTTGCAATTTAATTGGACATTTGTTTGTGGATTATTGCTATAATAGTATAAATTCTAAATCACGAAAAAATATTATACAATGGGTATGAATTCCATATATGATGCAACAACATTTACAGACAATGAAAAAATTTTCACATTCATACTAATTTTAACTTATTGGTTGTGTCTATTATGTTTTCAATAAAAGTGGTCAGAAAAGTTATAAATGAACATCTTAAAATATATTAAGAAAATATGTACCACATGAAAAGTAAATGAAAACTGTGGGTAGAAATATAGAAAATTATGAAAGTCATATTTGACCTAATATGTTTCATGATATGACATCTATGGAATTAAAACTTATGATTTATAAAAAAACCTGGTCCATGAGGCTGAACATGAGTTCTAAATGTCATTATAGAGATTTCAATAAAGTCACTCAAGTGAATCCTTGTGTAAAACAAGAAGTAAATATTCTTAAAGATAATATAATGATTTTTCAACTAATTTGGTGAAAGAGAGAATGTAAAAAGAATGAAAATAAAAAGATAATGCTAATGTTAAAATTAATATTACATTTGAATAAGGACAATTAATGAGAGGTTTTCAAAAATAGATACCTCATGTGTTGATAATGTTCTGTTGGAGAGATGCGATAAATCTTGACATAATACAAGAAGATTATTCAACGCATTTCGAGAACAATAATAAGTATTACGTAGAATTAAACATGCATTATAATATGTATAAGACATTAAGGATAGTGAAAGAAGAACCATATCACACAGTAAAATTATTGGTTTGATATGATCCATGTATCCAAATGATAAATCATATTTAAAAATTATATGTGGAAACATAAATTATAGAGAATTTAATGATAATTTGTTGAGAAAAAAATCTCAACTTTTCTTTTTCACATTGAGGAACAAGTGAACCCACTTTATTCTATTATATATTTGTCTGTTTTTAAATAAAAATCTTCTGAATTGAAGGAGATGTTTGAGGATATGAATTCTGGACATCATTATGATATTTTACATCATAGAGTTTACTAAAATCCATGAAAATGAAAAAAAGATTCTATACCATGAGGGGGAGTATTGATGAGATGATACTGTTATATCATTATTTTGACAGTGAATGTGGTACATCTAAATTATATTAATCATCAATACTCCCCCTCATGGTATACACACATTACAAATTATATTAATCATATAAATTAATGAGGAGTTCTTGATTGATGTTGTGTTAAGAAAAAGGGGGTCTATATAATTTTCACTTGGTTTTTCTAATGTTTCTATTGAATTATGTGCATGATATTATATTTCATTGATGAATTTATTTATTTCTAAACCCTACAATATGTTTTGAGGATTTTTGAGCATGATTTAACATACTTGGTATTTATGGTTGTATTATAATACCTTGGTTTCATCTCTCTTATTATGTACACAATGTTAGACAATATAGACATAGATTTTCTTAACATAAGGCTATTTTCTAAGAGAATAAAATGATATAATTCATCTATTTTATGTGATCATTAAATTTTCATATAAGGGATATGATCATGATTTTGAGAAAATGGTGAGATGGGAAGATCCACCACATACAGTTTGCATTTATTTTCTATAAGGGGGATAAAAATAATGACTTTGTATAGTGTAGAAGTATCAACAAAAAATTAAAAGCGGTGGATTAAATAACACTTTTACATGATTGATAAATTAATTTTTTTCTTTTTTTAGTCTATCATGATCTCTTTATATATTGAATAATTTTATGGGGAATGAGGATGCTTAATGTGGTGATTCCTAGATAATTGTTATAGACTCACTTGGGGGAATTGGATGTCATTCTTGAGAAATTATCTATATTAATTGTGATGATTTTTGTGATGGTATTAAAATGAATTCAAGACAATGGTTGATGGTGAAGGAACATTATATATGATAAGTGACTAAGCGTGAAGATGTGTACATACTTGATGTTATGGAAAACAATTAAAGAATATGGACATTAAAGATGTATGTATATATATGTCATCATGAAGAATAAAATTTTGATTTTCATAAATAATCATTATAATCAAGGCCTTGTGTCAATAGTGAGACAATTTTTGCAACATGAATGATTATTAATTTTCATAGAATTATTCATTTACATATGGATTTTATTTTAAGGCCACGTAATATCCCTATATTTGGAATGAGGTATTGATGATGGGTTTTCATGTTGAATGATTTTTTACAATGTTATGTTCTGTGATAGATCATACATAGATCATTGCAATTATAGAAATAAGATATGAATAGATTTTTGGAAACTGCATGAAACTTTTTCGTAGTTGAGTTTGAAAAAGTGGATTCCCAGTAAAGGAGGGTTCATGGTTTTCATATAAAAAAAACAGTTCACTAAACATCAACAAAGTGATAACTTTGTTTTCTATTTTAAATAGTTGTCTTGTTATATTAATGTGAGTTATTAGAAACAATTTAGAATACTATTTGAGGTACATTCAGTAAAAAATCTATGTAATTTGATAGAACACAACTGAGATTACCATGCATGGTAGACTAATCTTCAATAAAAAGATGTTATATTATTGTATTTTACATATATGTTATTCTATATACATGTGATGTGATTATAATAAATTTAACATAATATATAAGGTATATATATTTAAAAATAAAATAATGTTGATAGAACCCAATTGATATACACATGAATAGTATACTAAACATTAATAATGTGATTCCACAGTACCGTATTTGATATAGATGATATGATATATTCCTGATATGTGGATTGGAACAATTTATCATAATTATGTGAAATATATAGGTGATAAGTTTACTGTAAGGTAAATTTTTCACTACAATTCTATGGGTGTACGTGAATGAGGAATTACCCACAAATGACATGCTTCATGGATAGTAAAGAATTGAGAATTTCCATGAAGTATGTGGTGATTATACATAGTGGGTTTCCATGTAGTTCAAAGATGATGAATTCTTTTCAAATGGTGAGATGATTTCTAGTTGAAGCCTTTTCAAACAGCCATCCTCATTAATGATATGCATAGATGAACCTATTTAAAAATAATTACAGGATTAAAAAATATTCAAGCACTAAATGGATTGAAAATCACTATTTTTTTTCAACAAACACAAAGTTAAATCTATTATTAAAGGTGATCAATAATTTTGGGGAATTGTTTATTTTTAGTGGATGTTCTTATTCTTCACTATTTGAGTTTTGTATAGTTCTTTTAGCTAGGGAAAAAATATTATGTGAGGTGTTGTTCTGAGAGAGGCACTACTCAAACTTCATATATTTCCTAAGTGGTGAGTGACATGATATTTTCATTTCATGTTATGTTCTACAAAACCATGAAAAATAATTCAAAGAATATTCTAGAATTAGTTCCCTAACAATCAATAATGTTAACAAATAGTGCGAAAATTTTCATATATGGTCTCCTATGATCATTTAATTATCATAGGAAAAAAATTAAAAACAATTTGAAGAGTATAATCTATATAGAAAAGTGATGTTATGAGTTATAAAAACAATAGTTCACTATGAATCATTAATGCCAACCAATAGTATGCGACAAATCATATATGATATATTGTGATTAGTTAACAATCATAAGAAATATTTGGAAAACTATTTTAAGAATATATAGTGAATATAAATGTGATGTGATATGCGATTAAAGAATCAGTTCGATACGAATCAAAGAAGTGGACCAGTAGTACGCAACATATCCTACATGATATTCTATGATCATTTCATGACCATTGAAAAATTTGAGCATATTTTTTGAACAATATACAGTGATTTGAAAATATATGAACAATATGATAAGATAATCAGTACACTATGAATCAAAGAATTGGACCAACAAGATGCTACATATCATACATGCTACGCTATGATCATATGATGATCATCAGAACAATTTATCATATTATTTATCAATATATACTGAATAAAAAACTTATTTTCAATATGACCAAATCATCAGTAAACAAATAATCATATAAGTGGACCAAAAATATACTATATATCATACATTATATGTTATGATAATTTCACGTGTGTTGGATTAATTTAGAATATTGTTTGATTTCAAAAAATATTATTAGAAAATGGTATTTCCATGCAAAACACATGGTTTTTTTGATATATATGAGATGAGATTCCAGAAAATATATTCTTCTCAGTTATTCAAGTCAATATCTTGATCAAAATTATATTGATGAGTTTTTTTGCACCACCTAATCACATTATTTGTGGTCAGGACTTCATTATATGATGGAACAATCATTTCCCATGAATAAATCTGATAAATATATATTCATAAATAATGATTAGATGTTGAAGAGACAGAATTGAGAATCTAATTGTAGGAGATGGCAGTAAGGTCTGAGCAATCAATAATCATAGAAGATTTAGATAATTCAAGATCTAATGTGAATGGATTTTGAGAACACAAGCTAGTTTTTAGAATTTGTTGAAGATATTGTAGTACTACATGAGTATAATAGGTCCAGTACACTTATGGAAGAAGATCTATTTCATGTGTTGATGAAAAAAAAAGAATAAAACAATGATCATTATAATTGGGGATCATGAACATTGACAAAAATGACCTTTGGGCTGGGGTGTCTAACCAGTTACTGGAGATTCCTAAAGATGGGGTGTCTAAATATTCTATAAAAAAGTTAAGAGAACATGGATGTAGTTTCTAATCAACCAAGGGAGAGGATTTGGTTGATTGGGTGTAGAATTAGGATTAATTGAATAATCGACAACTAGGGCGTATAAATAGTTATTTACATATACATTGTAATCACCATCTTATATATTTCATAATCCATGTTGGGGGATTAACCAACATAACATGGAGTATGTTTTAATAATGAACCTTATAAATAATTTTTGTTGTTCTATTGCAAGTAATTTCTACATATGAAGTGATATTGTGAGATATCACCAAGTGGATTGAGAACCTTAACATGTTAGGGAGGTGAATTAAAAATAGAAAAGTAAACCCACCAATTCACCCACCCCCTCTATGTTTTTATCAAATCCTAGGGAATTATAGATTATATGAATTATTTTTCCCCGTGAAAGTAATTGAAGAGTAAGCTAGTGAGTTAATGTGTCTGTAGCAAGGCATGATGATAGTTATGGAATATTCAATACACTTTACCAAGCTGATGTGTTTTTCACCAATGTAACTTGTTATAAAACGTTGAGTGAAATATTCTTCAATGAAGGTCTCATACATGTCTTTCAATCTCAAGTAAATGTGTTAACTATGACTGTTATTATTGAGATAGTGAATAATGAACTGATTACATAGGAGAATATATGAAGGGATGGGGGTGTATATTAGAGTTGCACAGTCTCATAGCCCAGTGGTTCAACTTCCAATGGTAGGAAGTGATGATTTGAGGATTTCCATGAGATGAGCACCAGCCAAACCACTAGTATTGGTAGTGCAGTTTTCATTCAACATTATAGAAGAAATGGAAAAAATAGGAGTTAGTGTTAATATGACCCAGTGGGGTGTTGATATTGTGGAATTATGGTACATTTGAAACATTCTTTTAGGACCATCCCACCAGTAGTTAGTGGAAGAGGTTATATCTTATATATTTTTTCAGAAGAAGGGATCAGTGCTCCAAATAATTTAAGGATCTAGAGTAGTATAGTAATTTTGGCTGATGTGGAGGTGGTTGTGGTTGAGGAATTTAGCCACTAGTTAAATCAGTACAATAGAGTGGACTTGTTCTGGGTAGTGAGGTTATATCAAAGGGTTGTGGTTTAGGATAAATAAGTTATTCATATCCTACCCCCGAAGAGTAGGGGGTTTGACTATATACAGTGAGGGGTACGATCTTAGTAGGATCTACACTTGTATATGTACTTATTTACATGTGAGAATCATATAGTCTTATATTTGTACATGTGGTGGAATTACTTATTATTGTCATTTAGTTTTCCATGGGTATTATAATTATTAATACTCCTTTTTGGATTAAGAAAAAATATGTATGTCAGTGTAGGGAGTTCCCCTGTGATATTGGTGGGTGTCACATGATCAGGGATCTTTTTTTCATTGAGATTACCACGTTTGATGTCATTCTATGTGTTGATTGGATATTTTCTTATCAATACACCATTCATTTTTATCAGGATATGGATACATTCCTATAACCAAAGTGTGGAGGGTCTATTCATAAAGGGGACTTGGATGACTAGGAAATACATGTTGGACCAAAGAATGATGGGCTGGGTGAGAGGATAGCCTTGATTTCTAGAATTTATCTGGATGTTAGGGATCATGTTTGGTGGAATCTCCACCAATGGTTTATCCATTCATGGATTCACTATCAGAAAACATCTGTATTTTTCATTCGACGATATATGTTGAGTTCTCCATTGATCTAGTTCTAGGAGCAACACTGATATCCATTCCTCCTTAAAGGATGGCTACTGTATACTTATAGAAGCTCAAGAGGTAGCTAGAGGACATAGAGGAAAAGGGGTTTATTTGGCCTAATAAATCATTGTGGGGTTAACTAGTAATTTTTGATAAAAGTCGGATAATTATCTTAAGTTATGGATGGATTACCATAAATTGAAAAAATTGATGGTCAAGAACCAGTATCCATTTAACTTTTTGATAATTATTGAAGAGATCAGGTGTTCTCAGAAAATATAATTGAGATCAGGATATCACTAGGTACATGTTTGACCAGAATTCTTACCTCATATAGATTTTTTTTGAAGGTATGATCTGTATGAGTATCTGGTTATGTCATTAGGCCTCATGAAAATGCTAGGGGGTTTTTGGGATCTAATTTACATTGTTTTTAATATTTATCAAGATTATTTTATGGTGGTTTTCATGGATGATATTTTGGTGTATTCCCATAATCTACAAGAGCATGAAAAACATATTAACATCATTTTGGATATAGAAAATGATAATAATCTATATTTTATGCTAAAAAAGTCCATCTTATAGAAGTATAAGTTTCAAAAACAAGGTTAGATTATCTCAAATATAGTAGTATCATTTGACCCAGAGATTGTGAGAGTTTTATTTTCTTGTGAGGAGCCCAAGAATTTATTAGACATAAATAGTATCATGGTGATAATTGGATATTATAACCATTTAATATAGAACATAAAATTATTTTAATAACCACTTTTAGTCATGAACACGAAGGGTGTGTAGTTTTAATAGATAAATACTTGAGATATAGTCTTTAAGGAACTGAATGGGAGACTATACGCAGCACTTGTCCTGATTCTTCTATAGAATGATAGAAGATACATTATTTATTGTTAATAATCTGGTATCAGGATATAAGTAGTTATGATGTATGGTCATAGAGTTAAGATGTATGTTTCTTGGTAGTTGAGGACACATGAGTAGAATTAACATACTCGTGATCTAGAGTTAGTTACTCTTTTACATGGATTTCACTATTTTGGGAAATCATTATTGGGAGATAATTTTGTGGTGTAAACAGACCAAAAAATAATCAAGTAAATATTTTCAAAGCGTGATATGAATTTTATGCATTGAAGGTTGTGGGAGTACAAATAGTCTTCTAACATCGAGGTATTCTACACACCTAAAATACATAATGTGGTGGTTGATGCATTGATAAGGAAACATATGTAGGTTATATAGTAGGCGTATTGATAGTGGAGGCTTATCAATTTGATCTCTAAGATTCACTTGTACATGAATGTTATTAAGGGAATAATATTCATTCATTCTTAGCTATGACCTCTTCAAATATAAAGAGGGTAATAATGAGAAAATATTGGTTCAGAGGGACTAGTTATATGCGAGACTATTGAAGGTGAAGACTCGAATCCTATTTAGACTATAATTGAGGATGATATTCAACATATACATGGACACGTATGGGTTCTGGTAGACATACATGATGATTTGATATAGAAGTATTATGCTTGAGTTTGGATTTTTAATCAGGGTGTTACCAAGATGTATTGGGAATGATTTTTTCAGAAATAGTGATCCCATATGAAACATGATGTAGTAAGTCTTGATATGTGGTGTTGCACCTGTCAGCAGGTGAGTGAAGAACATCAGTGACCATATAAACTTTTACAGTATTCACATAATCATGAGTAGATATGTAATCATGTTGTGATGAATTTTATGAACAGTTTGATAAGGTCTCATCAAGGCAGCGATGTTGTATGAGTTTTTATTTATAGTCTCACAATGGTATTGCATTTCATTCCAATCAAGGAGACCTTCATTTCATATGATCTTGGTTTTTTTCATATCTATGTGATAATAAATCTTTATGGGGTCCCTTGTACTATATTGTTAGATAGGGATACCTAGTTTATGTCTCACATGTGGTAGAGTTTTCACAGTTCATTGGGTACACAAGAGCTTTAAAGCACAACGTACAACCCTCAAACTGATGGAAAGTTAGAGCGTATGATACTTTTTCTTAAGTACATGCCTTGAGAATGAATATTTGGGTTTGGGGGTATTGGGATAAGTATATTATCAAATCTGAGTTCTACTATAATAAATTCTACAAGGTGACTATAAATATTCAACCAAATGAGGATATGAATGTTTATCCATGTTGATTTCCCATATTCTGGTTAAGGGCATGTCATGTATCTTTACTAGGACCACATCTCAAGAAATTTACTTCGGAGTAATTCTAGTTGATCAATAAATGAATGGATCTTGAAAATTTTACACATAAATTATGAACTCTAGAGTTTGATTTCATGTTTTGGATGTTTTTATGTATCACACGAAAGCTGGGAAAATGATGTTTCAATAGATTGGGTAAGAATTCTCCATTATATCGTGGACAATTTAGGATTCTAGAGAGATTCAGGATGGTAGCATGTCGGTTTCAGTTAACTCAGTGTTACTAGAAAATCCACAACATCATCCATGTATATAATCTATATAATTATAACTCAGACCCATCTCATGTTATGCTGTATAAGGAGGTGGATTTATAGGTAGATTCATCCCTGGCGGATCATCTGATTCATATAATTGACAGGATCATAAAGGTTCACTAAGACTGGTTAGATCCTCTTGTATGGGTGCAATGACAGTATGACTCTTTATAAGATGAGAATTGGGACATGGAGGCTAATGTACGTGCTTAGTGGCAGGATTTAATCTCAAGAAATTCTTGACCACCATTGAAAGGTAAATCTAAGGACAAAATTCTTTATTGGGGAAATTATAAGATCATGGATTTTTCTATGAGGTATAACTATTTTTTCTAAATTCTTAGTTACATCCTTATGTGAAGACGATTTGGTGTCATGGGGTTATGGAGGTTTTCAAAGGCTTGTTCCAATCCAAGAACCAAACAATTTGAAAAACTATATGGTCTACAAGGTTAGGAGTAACAGTGTTACCCAATCCATTTGGTTTGATGAAACCATGAATTTCTATAAAAAGGACCATAGGAGCCCATACTGTGTGATTGTACCATTCGGATGGAGTAGAACACAATTGTGATGGCCTCTACAATTTACAATAGAGGGTTAAGACACGATATAGTCATGGTTTGACAATCTATGTTCACTAACCGTGAGAGGTTCCCCTCCATGTAGTTATGGTAGCATAGTTAGTGCATAGTTTGGAAAACCATGAAGCCAAACCATGTGACCTAGTGTTTTGAGAGAAAATTACCATTTTTCATGAAATACTATCAAAAACTAAAAACTAATATATATTTCTCATTATAGTGGAGGAAACACATTTTAGATATCCCACTTGATCAATTGTTTTATATTTTTATCTCGTTCTTACATATTAACTCGGAATCATTTGTTGTTAGTCCGGTTGGATTCATTCCAATAAGTACTCAGTTCCTTTTGTTCCATTATTCATTTTTCTTGGTATCAAATATTCTATTTAGGTGAAATATAATATGCACTATTTTTATCATTTTCATTCAGTCATCATTTTTCTTCTAATATGAGCCTAATAAAAAGATGATCCAATGGCATCACTCAATTACGGACCTACGATAGTTGTTCTATTCACTCCCCTTGTGTTTTGGTTCTTTATATGCCTATTTTTTTATGGATGCCATAATTTTTGGTTTCACCCTAATAATTAATTGAATAATTAAAATGAAAATTTTGGAACAAGTTAGGGAGTCTATCCAGTTCCTACATCTTAGTTTTAGGTTTTCTTCCCATCCTAGGACACAAACAGGGTGTCTCATGTGATTTCCTTCGTCCTTTTCTATTACTAAACAAACCAAGGGGTGAATGGTGGATAGTTCCTAGTTAGAGGAAACCGTATTATATGTGAACTGAATTAATTTCATTACTTAGGAAATGGTCTTCCTGCTTCACAATATTATACATGATGTGAATTGTTTAATAGATTAAATGTGAATTGTGATAAGAGTGGTTAAACTCATTGAATGTATATGAGTTTTAATTTTAATATGAGTAAGAAGGTCTCAATGAATGTGATGTAAAGAAATGAAAATTTATTTGAATGATGTATGTTTCTATTGGATTCAATGTACCTTATATACCATTGTTCATGATTGTGGTAGTATATGACTTGGATGAGATTACCCCTTGGGTCTTGATTTTTTGGGAAGCATTAGGCCATTCAACCCCTTGGATTTCGATTTTTTGTGATCATATTAGATATGGTAAGTTGAAATTATCCTTGGAAACAAATCCATGAATACTAGAATTTTCATTGAGATTCTCCTGGGACCTGACGAAGATGCCTTTTTCCACTATACCTTGGATCTGGTGCCATGTGGTTGTCACCTATGTTATACTACTAAGTTGTGGTAAATTTAGTATCCCTGATTATATGTCATGGACATTTTTGATACAATATAATGGTTATACAACTTGTTTGTGGTCAGTATGAGATACTAGATATATGGCTTGGTCTTGGTGTTAATTTATATTGTTCCATATAGCTTCCCTGTTTGATTATATTGACCCTTGTTTTTTAATTATCCATCTTATGCTTAACAGTATCTCCTTACAGTTATTCTATTATCCATCGAATTTTTTTTCATGTAATACAATCATATTTGTTCTATACCTTTCACTATTTTTAGATTGTATTATATATCCTAGATTGTTATAGACACTGTTGGTGTTTCCCTACTGGTATTTTATTTTACACCCTATCTCAGGCCGCAGTTAGGTACCCATATAGACATTATGAATTTATTTTTGGATTTGAAAAAAACATCAAATGTTTTATTCCTTACTGTTTTCCATGTCATGGAGTTGGGTAGAAGAGAACCAAACATTGGCTTATAATGTTATCAGGTGATAATTCTTTTTTGTATTTTTTCTATTTTGATACATGTATTGTATTAATTCCAATATACATGGTTTATATTATTTTTAGGAACATGACATGATATATAATTTTTTTGTATGATATTTATTTTTTTATTGTAGTTTATATCTTTCTTTGAATGTTATATTCTATTCAGTTATTAATGAACATCTACTAAGGCGGGTTTCTTGTCCATTGGTCTTAGTGGATATTCATGCTGCTTATTCATTATTATATTTCATCCTCTATTGACATGTATTATTGATACCATTGTGTTTTACTATATAATGAGAGAATTAGATCCATATTGAAAACCACTTGCCCCTCGCTTATAGTAAGAATCCTCTAGTTTCTGCGGAGATACGCTTAAGTCCATGTGGCTAACTAATCTCGGAGCACCATTCATTACCATCAAGGTATGCGATGTTGCACTCAATGAAATTAAAACTCACTAAAATCAAAATGATCAATGGAATTTAATTTCCAAATAAGTTTTAATATTTAGAAATATATATTTTATGTAAAAAATTTAACTATAATCATGAATAGATTAGAAAAAAAATCATTCAAGAAGGAAAAAGATATTCTTCCTTAAAAAATAAAATTTTCTAAAAAATAAATTAAATATGAAATTAAATTAATAGACTCATAAGAGTTTTCCCATTGATATCCTCTACCATATGCTCCTTGGTGTTTAGATGAGAATTTCTGAATCAACTCACATATTATTCCTCCAACATTTTCTATAGTATCTCAAGTAGAATCCTCCATTCAGTACCACTTGATCATGAACCCCACCATCACCTCTAAAATTTTGATATCATTTTTTCTAATTCAATCATCCATTAAAACTTTTTAACCATTAATGTGAATTATTTTAAATTATTTCAATATTCAACCAATCATATTGATCCTCAAAGAGAGTACACCAAAAGAATAATGATTTCTAATAGGTGGTAGTAGTATTAATTTCTTTAATCACATGGGTGAAAAATTAATTAAATCCACACAAATGTTTTATATCCCCTTCGAATCATCCCATTATAATAAAATATTCTTCTTCTATTTGAATGAATCATGTAGATTGGAATTAATTTTGAAGTGTGGAGATTAAATTTTGACATCAACTTTTCTTCATATCCTTATGATGTGAAATATCCATGAGTCTGCCCTAATCTCCCTTGGCAATAACGCAGTGGCCATTTTGAGTTCAATTTTTTGTAACGATTCACAATGTATAGAATCATAAGATTTCAAATGCATCATACGATTTAAATTTCATATGAATTTATAATTATTAAAAATGAAAACCCATATATGATTATTAATAATTTCATATAGAACTCAAAAATATCATAGAGGCTCTAAAAATTTCATAGGGGGTCATATTGTGTTTATTATGGAGTATATCCTACAAAAAAATTAAAATAAAAAATAATTCCAGAATTCTCTAATGCTTCCACCAAGAGTCATACTATTAGTGAAAAATATCCTACGTGTTTAAAATATCAAAAAAAGAAATTATCATATTGGTGATAAAAAATTATCTTCTTGTGAGTCTCAAAATTCATACGAGATCATAATTATCTTCCAAAAACACGATTTTATCAATGTAAATTATCATACATGGTTATATTATCCTAGGGGGTAAATTTACCTATATATAATAATGAAATATCCTTCAAGTTATGATATCTAAAAGTAAAAAATAATATTAAATATTATCATACAAAGTAGAAAAAAGTATCCTACATGATTAATTGTCTTATGAGATAGATTATCATATGGGCCAAATAGAACATAAATTTTCTTATTTTGTGTTCAATAGTAGGGCATAAAAATGAATTTACTCCTTTAAAACTAAAATTGTGGCTTTGTAAAATAATTTCATTAATAAATAAAACACATAAAAACATTTAATTAATCAATTTTTACAATATTTCAATAACTATACTTTGAAACGAAAGATGATGCGATTTTACATCAAAAGAGTTTGGATTGAATAATTTAAACACAAATGATAGAATGTAAATATATCAGCTCTATCAGGATGGTTAACATATTTTGGTTCATTACAATAAATTTAATTATACACTATGTTTTATTTTGTATAAATTACAAAGTGATATTAGGGAATCACTAAAATAAAAACTTGAAAATGAACATATCCTCACTAAAAAAATGTATATGAGTGGTATATACACTTGAACATACTACTATGATATGAGAGTAAATTTTATGTGTTTTATTCCCCACTACATAATGATCTACTATAGGATTCTAGTGAGTCTAAAAATGACTCCTGTTGTAGTGAATTGGATGATACATTCAATGTATACATGATTATTTTATCATAAAAGGTATACCAATAATAGTTTTTCCCTTTCTAGGATAAAAATCTTATGTATCTTAAATAATTTATTATTAGGTAAAATGTTTAATCCTCAATTCATTATTAATTGTCATAGTGCGAAAAAGATTTTACAAAATTATCACAAAGATGAAACTAAACTATTTCAAGTTGAATATAGGGGTAAATTTTCATTTTTCATGAAATTTTGATGATGAAAATAGTATAAATATAATTATATAATTCATAATTCATAGATGATATTCCATTAAAATATTAATGTACTATAGATTTTTAATAAATATTGATCTTGGTAAGAAGATAAAAGAGGATTCAATTAGTGGGATTTTTAGTATATCTTAACTAATAATTCATCAATAATAATGTATATAATATAATTTTTTTCCTAAAATCACATTTTCTTATACATATATGATTTATAGTTTTATTAAAAGTATAAAATACACCATTATGTTCATGGAGAAATTTATTATGAGTCTGGAAATAATTTTATTATCCTATTATGATATTATTTACAAATAATAGAATTTAATCCAAACCATATAACAAATAAAATGATAGATAATATCTCTTATGAGTTATAATATGAGATAAATACATAATGTCACAAGTTTGTGTGTTAAGATGTGAATCATATGTCCTGGATAATTCTATAAAAAATAGGCATCAGGACTAACATGTTTTTTTATTGTGAATTATAAAAATATTTCTTAGGATATTCTATGAATCCCTAATTCAGAAACTAAACATTCAAATGAGAGACTATTTTTTCATAAAAGTAACTTGTTTTATTTTGATAGTGAAATAAATAAAAAAATGTTAATGTCAAGTCTTAAGATGCATACAATTCGGAAATATTATTATGTTCTATAATATTTGAGGGAAAATAATGTTATTGAGACACTTTTTTTGTTGTAAAATTATAACAAAAGATAAATGGTCTATAAGTACCATGATATGTGATATTGAACTCATTGGGGATAATTAATCCTTATAATTAAATGATGTATTAAATAGAAAATAATATTTTAAATGTGTTGTTGTAATGAATTCATAAATGGATCCCTTGATTGAAAGTGAAGTTATTATTTTGGTAGAACTTATTACTATTGTCAATCCCACTAGGTCCAAATGGTTTTTCAATAATGTTTTCAATAAGGATGGTAAATAAAATACCTATAAAAAATATTTGATGATAAAGGTTTAAAAATAAATCAAGATGTTGTATCTAATTATAAATTTTCATCATTATATAGATCATAATTTATATAAATTATAATTATTATAAAAGTTTACCATGATAATTTATGACACCCTTCAAATCATAGGTTTTAGATACATTGGTCCACTCTTATCTATATTTTGGTTATATAGTTTTTCAACAGTAAGGGGTTGATATTTTGGATTATATGAGAAAATATATAGGTGCATGATTTGTACATGTTTAGTAGTAAATTGTTGATAACTATGTGGTATGGATTATTTGGTTCCATTGTATTTTTTCATAGCTTGAGAATGGTTCTTCTAATTGTGAAATATTTCTTAGAAAACCATATTATATGATAGTTCAGGGCCTATAGGTGGTTTCACAACTTGCTCATGACTTTTCTAACCATGTGGTTATTTGTAGTTAACCATGAACTTCATTATTTTAGGGGATAATAGTGACCATATGGTTAGTACACAATATTTATAACCATGAATTCAAACCATTTTATCTATATTAATTTCATAAAATTTGAAAATTACCCCAATAGAGTTTTTTGATTTTGACCCACATTTCAAATTAATATCTCATTATCCTAACTAAACCTTTCCTTAATAAACTAGGAGGTTATCTCATGGGTCCCTTATTGATTTTATATACTTTTGGTTTATCTATTTAAGGTATGTGTAAATAAATTCATTATTCATCCTATATTCTCTATATTTACTCTTTCTCTCCCATCCCCTAAATTCGATGGAACCTAAATGGGTTTTGATGGAAAAATATAGGGTTTGATGTGTGTAATAGATTATTTTTATTGTGGATATTGATATATGAGGACTATATGTCTTCACTTACAATAAATATTTTCAATGTAAACTATGTTACCTATGTTGGTGTTGTAGGTGTCTCTATATAATAGTTATTTTTCCTTGACCATTTTATCAATCTTTTGTTTTCCTTATGTTATGCTAGTGGAAATGTTTAATTTGGTATATATGAGGGATAATTTATGAAATTGAATATTTTTCATGGAAAATGGTTTAGAAGTGGTTATTCAATAAAATAGTTTTATACACTTCATGTTTTAATGAAGTGTATCATTGACGGTTTGGAGTATAAAATAACCTATCTCATAGGATAGAGCCCAATTATGCATGGTTTTTTCACAATTGTGTTGTTCCATTCTTTGATACTTAAAATGATTACATTTTCAGGTATATAAACTCTTAAACATATCCCTTTAATTAATAATTCATATTTATTTCTCTATTATTATGGATTTTAATATGGATTGGTTTAATGGAAAATCAATGAATTTTTTTAGAAATGTTTTGATATGAAATTATTTATAATTTTTTTTGTTTTAAAGCAAGAACTAATGGTTGTATAACAATGATAATTGTATGTATTCATGGTTGTATACAATTATGAATTTATCTCACACATATTATATTCCATTAGTAATATACTTACTTGGATTTGTCGGATCAAAGTCAAGGTACAATTTATATGTATCTAGATGAATTATCTTGGTTGATTTCCCTTTATGGTGATTTTGTAATGTCATGAGGTATGGTCACATGGAAACATGATTCTTTTTTGACATATGTTGTTTTAAAGATTATACTTCACCATTTTTTTGTTCTGTCTTACTGTTTTGTACCTCTTCAAAAATTATGTATAATTTTTATATATCATTATCTTATTATATATGGTACATGACAAATTGTACTTTCTTGTTCAAACCATTACAATGGTTGTATGTGTTGATACCTAGGAACTTCTATCCAATCCATGATGATAAAAAACACTCTTATGAGCTGGTCGGCTTTCATAGGTGTCATGAGATTCGATGCATGTTGGTTGCTTACAAAATTTCATTAATGGGAGGGTTCATTGGAGGTTTCTTGTATACTAGAGTTATGACCATCTAGAATCATGTGGTAACTACAGAAGGGTTCCTGTTAAACTCAATTTCATATATGAGATTAAGTTACCATTATTGGGAATGGATATTCTCATCAAGATTCTATGATTGATTTTGGGTTTATTTAAATGATCCTTATCAAATTTATCTATTTGTTTATACTATTTTATTCAATCCATGTTTTTTAACAGATATAATATGGATTATTGTAGTTTAGATTTTAATTAAGAGATTTATTTAATTTCTAACAATATATTACCTCTTGTGTTTAATAGATAATGCCTCTATAATGATTTATTTTTTAACACCCCTAGATTTCAGGGTATGATTTCCTTTGAATAATGTAATAGCTGGTATTGTATGCAACTTCGAGGTTCTAACACACCGCGACCAATCAAAATAGCTATTATGAATAGTAATACCCAATTTTTGAAATTTTATAAATTTCATTTTGCAAAATGGACATCATTTTTGTATTCGGAATATCAAAATTAGTTTAGGGTGAATTTTTGGCAATTTTCTAAAAGCTTTTAATTTTTGATGACTACTGAAAAAAACTGCATTATTAGTTAAAACCAAATTTATATTTAAATAATTAGTTATTATATTTAAATTTAAATTATGGTAAGATATATAGATAATACCTATGTAAGTTCAATATAATTCATTAGACTCATTTTCAAATAATTTAGATATATAAAATTTTGTTGAACTTTTTACCGTCTTTAACCCACCTCCTATGAGAATTTGAAAATTTTCATAAAACATAATTTTACCACTTATATGAGTTCAATTTCAAAAATAAAAGAGACACGATTGATACCAGTATGTAAAATGTGGTTCAACAAGATAGAAAAGATTTTTGGTGAATAGTAACTTTTCACTTCTATTTACCACGGTTAAAAATAAATAGGGTAATTAATGGTAAAAATGATATTATTTTTTTTCCTAACATAGGTCCTAACTCTATTTTATCGATGAAAATAGACCAAAAAAGACATTAGTAATAAAATATTATCATTTACGTCCACATGGATTATATTAGGAAATTTATTATTATTTTATTTAAAGAAGATTTAAAAGTGCGAAATTCAACGTTTAATAACTAAACCATTATTATTATAAGGTTACACATAAAATAAAATTGACTATAAATATTCATTAGAAATCTAAAAATATTTCAAACATAATGGTATTTTGTTTATAATTTTTAGAAGTTAAATAATTTAATTTATTTATGACACAATGATGACGTAGTAATTACCATATTAATGGAATATTAAAATATTTGATATTATAAATACCAAAATAAATGTAAATTTAGACTTTTGATGAATTAATATAATTTTATAAAATAATATGACATGTTAGGGTTGATTAAATTAATTTACTTCGATGTAATAATTTTATTAGTTCTTTAACAAAAATAATTTACCAAATAGTGTCAATATTGACATAAAAGAGTTTTTAAAACAAATATTATATTATTAATAGATATTCTATTCCCAAAAATCTAAGTGTCATCCAAATGACTTATAAAAGGTTATATGAATTAATAGTGAACTTGTTGGGATTCTCTTTGTTTTTCATAGTTGTAACACCCCAACCCCAGTTTCTGAGAGTCAGTGCATTATTGCATAACAATGGCATGATCACAAAAGATCATGTCTCGACGTTTAGTAGACTTGGAAACATTAGATACATACATCAATGTTACATTACATCATAAAGTGAAAAAATACAATAAAAAATTCTGCATAGTCCACACTCATATCCTCTTCTGACTATCCCTGCAGTTCATTCATAACATACTTTTTCACATCCTAGATAATATTAAAACATTGAAAGGGGTGAGCTCAGATGCTCAGTAAGGATAACAATATTGCAGAATCATTCACAAATAAACATTAACATTTAAGGAAATGTATATCTAACACAAAATCCTTTTAAACTAGAACTTCAACATAATATGGAAAAATTAAAATGAAATAATTCCATTTACATATTCACATGGATAATCTAATGGTCAAATAATCCAATGCAATATCAATAACCACTTTCATAATGATTGAATGCATAATTGCAGACTATCATAACCACGTAGCCAAGTCCTCGTGCCAAGACCACAAATAATATTTTGTCAAGAACTCGTGCCAAGACACTAGTTTGTCTCATGAGACTTGCCGATGAATCGAGGATCTATAACGGGCTCCACCCGTCACTTATTATGTCCAATGCATTCCTCATATGAACCGGTTTAAACACATCATAAACCATAACATAATCATATCACATAAAACATGCATTAATGAAACATGACATTTCCACATCTCAATCACAAGATATCAATACAACACATTGATATAATAAAAACACTATCAAAACCATTTTCAATACCAAAAGAAAAGAAAATTAAATCTTGGTATTCATTTTTCATTTATAGAGAAGTTATGGCTTATAGAGGAAGCCATAACTCAAATAATAGTCATGGTGTCATAGAAGTAGTTTTCGCCGCACACGTAAGAAAAAAACATTCCTTTTGCCGTTTAGTAAAAATGCTTCGTATAAAAATATTCCTTTTGAATAAAAGTAAAAGTCAAAGGGGTTTATACACTGTATTAATGAAAGTTGTGTATAAAACCAAATATGCCTCAATGAAAGGAGATTGAGATGAAGTCCATTCAAAGATCATTTTTAAAATAAAATAGAACTATTATGTGTATTTACTATATGTAGAAATAATGAAAGTACAAATAAATGATAGGACATAATAATATCATGAAATAATTTGATGGTAGGAGATTAACCCAATGAAGGGAAATCGGGTTAAGAATTTCCCTTACCTCGTGTCCGACTTGACTCGATCGTACTTTAACCTCCTAAATAATAAGCTAGAGTTAATTTCTACTTTCGAAAGAACATTTTTCAATTTAATTATTCCTTTTATATCACTTATTACCATGTTATTAACATTATGTAATTATTTAAGTTAATAACGGTCTTTTTGTCGATCTATGGTACTTGAGTCAAAAATAAACTTCTTATAATTACAAGTTGTTTCTGTGGTGAAATATCCATTATATCCAAAATTATATTAATGATTTAGATATCATATATATCATATATATCCAGTATATACATGCATTTATAGAATTATATAACATTTAGAGGTAATAAATGAAATGCACCGTTCATGGAGACGGTAAGCCGTACGTACGCATGAACGCTACTTTAATCTCTATTTCATATTTAATGTAATGAAATCATAATGATAAAATGTTATATTATAATTAAAATATCATATAATATATAATATCATTTACTCCATCCTTTATACATCCCACATATGGTATTAATGATTCAAATAACTTTGAGGGGGCCATAGTCTGCACTTCCTAAACTGAAATTATCGCATTCACCCATAATGGAAATCATAAAGTTATGCCATAAATGAAAAATAAAGAAGCATAAGTAAAACATAAACATATTATATATCATATATAAATATTGTGACATCTTAATGGCCACCCTTGAAGGTGTTATATGAGTGTTGAAAAATCATCGTTTTGTGAGGCAGAAATTCGCTATCCATAGAAACAGTATGTTCTTTAACCATTAAATGTAGGTGTGTGCAAGTGTATCTCTAATACTTCTTATAAAAACATCCTAATATATTGAGTATACTGTTGTTGTTATAAAAGTTATTAATTAAAAGAGTTTAGGGGGTGGGAGAAGCAAAACAAATAAGAACACAAGAAAAAACACTACCTTCAAAACGGGTAACTCTTTTTGATTTGAGCCAAAGGCTTCCTTGGGAAGAATTTTTCCCAATGTGATGCATCTAGGAGTAAGATATGGAAGTTGATAGAGTATTTGTGTAGATTTTGGCCGATCCAAATGACCTGATGGTGTGAATAAGGTGGTAGAGGTGGGGAATTTTATAAGAGGAGAGGAGGGGCACTCTTGGAAAGTAATGAAAAATTACATTATTATGAAATGATTTTCAGATTATAAAGGTCCCACAATGATATATTTCTACGATAAGGTGATAAGGGTTCTAAATTTTCTTCATAAAATTGGTTTTTTAAAAGTTTAATCCTTATGTTTTACATTGTTTATTCATTTTTATTTAAATCGTTAATTAATGAGGTAATCGCTGCATCATCATGGTGTCATAAATAATTTAATTTATTTAATGTCTAAAAATTATAAAAAAATATCATGATGTAGGAAATCTTTTTATATTTACAATTAATATTTATAGTCTAAAATATGACTCTTATAACCCCTTATATAAATTGTTTTAGTAAAACCACTCATGGTTGTGGCAATTTTATTTTTACTTTAAATAAAAAGTTATTAATGTCATTTTCTTACCCAAGTGGCTCCATAGGGTCCTCAAGTTGTCCAATGGATTGTCGTGGTTGGACATGACCCATAAAATATGTTTAAAACAAGTGTAAAGGTATTTTCATATTTTTATAATATCATTTTTACCTTAAATTTCACTAATTACCTTTAATCGTGATTAATTAAACTTAAATGTTACTATTTACCAAAAAAAATTAATCCCATTGAACCACATTTTACTTCCTATTGACAACCATGTATGTCTGATTTTTGAAATTTAAATCATAGAAGTGGTAACGTTTCATTTCAATGAAAAAGCTGTTTTTTAAATACCACTTAGTGGTTTCACTATTTATCAAAAATTGAAGTTTTTCAGAACAATGCCAAAATTTCACCCAAAGTTATAATTGATATTACAAATTAAAAAATGATATCTATTTTACAAAATTCCAAACATATAAGTTGAATTAATTAATTTTATTATTAATTCCCGCTGTCACAACAAATAGCATGTTTTTAAGAAACAATATATATCAAAAGATTGAAAATTGATTATGTCCAATTTCAAAGTGAAATTAATTCTAATGACCACCATCGGATAAAATGGTAAAAAAATATTCTAATTACACATTAAAACAACTAAATATTATAATTTATCACTATAAATTATTTTGAATAAAAAAGTTGTTTTTAAGTATTTTTCATTAAAAATTGGAAGTTCTCAGAAAAATACCAAAAATTCAACATAGGCTAATTTCGATATTTTGAATCCACAGATGAAATACATTTTGAAATATAAAATATATATAATTTCAAAAAGTGGGTATTAATATTCATAATGGCTATTTTTATTGGTCGCGGTGTGTTATAATCTCAAACTTGCGTACAATGCAAGCTATTGCATTATTGGAAGAGATGTGTATCATGGAAGCTCGGGGTGTTACATTATCCCCTCCTTCAATAAATTGTATCCTCGCAATTTAAAATTTTTGTTTGAAAATAAAACGTTGAAAATAGAAAATACCTTTGTGGAAAACCCACATCGGAAATAGGGTTAATAAAAATATAACATTAAAAGAAAGAAAGAGAGGTACAAAGGTCACCCGAGATAGCCCATACTAGCATTATATGAAAATATGTATATGGAGGAAAAACAAACCATCACGGTCTAATAGAGAGTTTTGGAAAATAGGATTAGGAGAAATTTAACCTCAAGAAAATCACAAACTTGTGATTGGTTAAATAGTCAATGAATCCCCAATTGGAAAAGTTAACCGACAACATTTTTTGTTTTAAGTTACCTTTCATAAAGTTGAGGAATTTATTTAAGATATTTACTAAGAGTGTTAGGAAATATACTTACTTGTCATGTAGGCTTTCATTCATTAATAAATTTTTACCACAAACCTATCTTTCACTCCAAATGGTAACAGAACTCAAAAATATTATATTTATCCTAATCGTATAAGCTACCAAATATTAACACATACCATTTAGATTAGGAAAACAATTTTGTAATAACCAGGGACTTCCTATAGGCTAGTGGTAGGTAATAAAGGCCTGTCACACTATGGTTGTGTGTTCGATTCTTGTAGCTTTGTCCGACGTGATGGGTTATCCCCCACCCTGCAGGTTGTCCTTTTCCTAAAACTATAGTATTATAATATTCCAAAAATAATCTTCAGAAATGTTTTATCCATAATCAATACTATCCAAAGATCAACTTAATCAATTCCAACCTTTATAGTTATCCAAAATGCCTCTGTCTAGACTCTCTCTAAAAGGTCTCCAAATTCCAAAATCAATTGTAACATCATATTCCCCAAACAATGTAATGTTTCTCTCATTGTCACATACTAAAAATATGATTACCTTCATCATATTAAATCCTTAATGAAAACAACATGTACTATAATACAATCCTTATATATATATCACATTATCCTTATAACCAGAATATAATCCTTGAGTCCAAAAGCACCAATACATTAATTATTCCACTTCAACTGTAGTAACAGCTTAAGATTTTCCTTGATCCCTTGGACTTTTTTGTGATAAGTTTCCCTGATTCTTAGGACATTCATTTTCATAATGCACCATTTACATACAATTTTATCATTAAACATTGATAGCCTCTTTCTTTCCCTTGCAATCACGAGCCTGGTGACTTTTTTCTCCACATTTATAAGAAAATACCATTCCTTTTAGGCATGTACCGGGGTGATTCTTCCCACAATTATCGCATAATGGAAAATCATTCTTTTCATTTTTCCCTTTATCTGTTTCTTGTTCTACAGTTCTCTTTTTCTCTTACATTACTTTATTGTCATAAGATTTAATGAATTCATTTTCTGTCCTGATAGAACACGCGACTATATCTTCGTACGTTGTGAAAGATTGTGATACTATTGCTCGACGGAGAAACGGATTTTACCCATCAAAGAAATGATAGATCTTACTTATTGGATTACGTATATAATCTGGAGCATGCCTCGCTGTCCTTGTAAAGTTAGCCTCATACTTTGCGATATTCTCATCCTCCTTCTGCCTCAGACTTAGAAATTCCTTATCTGCTCTATGGTCACGAGGGATGTATTTTTCGAAGAAAAGATCATTGAACTCTCTGCATTCCATACATGATACTTCTTCATCTTCCTTTGTATTTTGAATCAATGACCACCATTGATCAGAATCTCCAGTGAGGCGGTAAACTGCCATTATAACCTTTTCCCTTTCACTACTCCCCAAGGCGTGGAATATTTTCTCGAAGGAGTTTATCCATTGCTCATCTACTAATGGATTTTTACCCCCATTAAATGTTAGCGGTTTTGCCTCATAAAGCAGTATAACATTGATCCTCCACGTTGCGGATCCGGGTGCTCCATACGAGTAAGGTTATTATTCATAACCTAAGTGATTTGTCCCAGTATTGTGATATTTTGATCAGAACTAGTTCTATATCCAGCTCTATAATATTTATCTTGAGCAGGAGGGAAATCCCTACACGGAGTGCGTGCATTGATACAGTTATCATTCCTCCCACTAGGTGCCATTTCTAAACAATGGAATAAACTAGATTAGTTTATGAATTAAAATGCATAATTCCAAACTTGTAAAACACTTAAAATAAATTTATCTATTTTTGGATATAATCCATAATCATAAAAATGTTTTCTTTGAGGAATTATGTACTCATAAGCCCTTCATAATGGTTTGTAATGAAAATGATAATTATCCTAAGCATATCCCCCGGGAGTGTCGTAACCAAGAGTGCAGCAAGGCCCGTTTTCATGCACCAGTTCCCATTCGAGTCTAGCTCAATGATGTGTTTCCAGGTTTTACCCCTACGTACATCTGTGCCAGAGCCGCCTCTACTTGCTCGTATCCAGACAAGGATGTATTGCTTGGAAAACTCAAAATATATCTAAATACAAAAATTCTAGGATGTTCTTCTATATTAATCCTCATAGTCTATCTTAGTTCTATGTGCTCTAATCAGAGTTTATCTAAATCTAGCTTCCAAGGTTAGTACTAAACTACCTCTGATACCAACTGTAATGCCCCGACCCCAGTTTCCAAGAGTCGGTGCATTATTGCGTAACAATTGCATGATGACAAAATATCTTGTCTCGAAAGACCTATTAGATTAGTAGCCTTAGAAACATTAGATACATTCATCAAAGTTACATTACATAATTAAGTGAAAAACTATAATAAAAAAGTCTCCATAGTCCACACTCATATCCTCTTCTGACTATCCATGTAGGTCATTCATAAAATACTTCTTCACATCCTAAAAAATATTAAAACATTGAAAGGGGTGAGACTAGATGCTCAGTAAGGATAAGAATATTGTGTAAGCTTTCATAAATAAACATTAACATTTAAGGAAATGTATAACTGACACAAAATCCATTTAAACATGAACTTCAACATAATATGGAAAACGTAAAATGAAATAATTCCATTTAATTATTCACATGGATATTCTACTGGTCGAATAATCACATGCAATATCAATAACCACTTTCATAATCATTACACATAAAACATGCATATATGAAACATAAAATTTACACATTTCAATCACAAGATATCAATACAAAACGTTGATATAATAAAAACACTTTCAAAACCATTTTCAATACCAAAATAAAATAAAATTAAATCTTGGTATTCATTTTTCATTTAAAAATAAGTTATGGCTTATAGAGGAAGCCGAAACTCAAATAATAGTCACGGCGGCGGAGAATTCATTATCGCAACATATTTAAGAAAAAAAACATTTCTTTTTTCGTTTAGTAAAAACAATTACTATAAAAAATTTCTTTTGAATAAAAGTAAAAGTCAAAGGGGTTTATACACCGTATAAATGAAAGTTGTGAATTAAACCAAATATGCCTCAATGAATGGAGATTGAGACGAAGTCCTTACAAAGATCATTTTTAAAATAAAATAGATCTATTATGTGTATTTAATATATGTAAACATAAATAAAGTATAAATAAAAGATATGAAATAATAATATCATGACATAATTTGAAGGTAGGAGATTAACCCAAAGAACAAAAATTGGGTTAAAAATTTCCCTTACATCGTTTCCGACTTGACTCGATCGTTCATTAACCTCCTGAATAATAAACTAGAGTTAATTTATACTTTATTAAGAACCTTTTTCAAGTTCATTATTCCTTTTATATCACTTATTACCCTGTTATGAACATTATGTAATTATTTAAGTTAATAACGGTCATTTTGTCGATCTTTGGTACTTGAGTCAAAAATAAATTTCTTATTATTACAAGTTGTTCATGTGGTGAAATATCCATTATATCCAAAATTATATTCATGATTTTGATATCATATATACCATATATATGAAGTATATACATGAATTTATAGTATTACATAACATTTAGAGGTATGAAATGAAATGCACCATTCATGGAGACGGTAAGCCGTACGTACGCATGAACGCTACTTTCATTTATATTTCATATTTAAAGGAATGAAATCATAATGATATAATGTTAAATTATAATTACAATATAATATAATATATAATATCATTTACTCAATCCTTTATACATCCCACAAATGGTATTAACGATTGAAATCACTTTGAGGGGGCGGTAGTCGGCACTTCCTAAACTGAAATTATCGTGTTCACCCATAATAGAAATCATAACGTTATGCCACAAATGAAAAATACAGAATCTTAAGTAAAACATAAACATATTATATATCATATATAAATATAGTGACATATTAATGGCCACCTTTGAAGGTGTTATATGAGTGTTGAACAATCATCGTTTCGTGAGGCAGAAATTCGCTATCCACAGAAACAGTATGTTCTTTAACCATTAGATGTAGGTATGTGTAAATGTAGCACGAATAATTCTTATAAAAACGTCCTAGAATATTGAGGATATTTTTTATGTTACAAAATATATGAATAAAAAGATTTTAGGGGGTTGGAGAAGCAAAATAATACATAAGAAAACAAGATAAACCATTACCTTTAAAATGGGTAACTCTTTTTGATTTGAGCCAAAGGCTTCCTTGGGAAAACGTCTGCCCAAAGGGAGGATTCTAGGAGTAATAGAATGAAGTTGAGAGAGTATTTGGTTAGATTTTGGCCGATCCAAATGGGTTGATGGGGTGAATAAGGTGGTAGAGTTGGGGGGCCTTTTATAAGAGGAGAGGAGGGGCACTCTTGGAATGTAATGAAATATTACATTATTATGAAATTATTTTCAGATTATAAAGGTCCCACAATGATATATTTATTGGATAAGGTGATAAGGGTTCGAAATATGCTAATCCAATTGGTTTTTTACAAGTGTAGGCCTTATATTTTACATTATCTTTTCATTTTATTTAAATCGTTAATTACTGAGGTAATCGCTACATCATCATGGTGTCATAAATAATTTAATTAATTAAATGTATAAAAATGAAAAAAAATATCATGAAATAGGAAATATTTTTATCTTTTCAATTAATATTTATAGTCTGATATATGACTCTCATAACCCCTTATAAAAATTGTTTTAGTAAAATAACTCATGTTTGTGACAATTGTATTTTTACTTTAAATTAAATGTTATTAATATAATTTTCTTACCCAAGTGGCTCCACGGGGTCCCCAAGTTGACCCATGTATTTTCATGGTCGGACATGACCCATAAAATAAGGGTAGGACATGTTTAAAGGTATTTTAATATTTTTATAATATCATTTTTACCTTAAATTTCACTAATTACCTTTAATCGCGATTAAATAAACTTAAAAGTTACTATTCACCAAAAAATTATTTTAATCCCATTGAACCACATTTTACTTCCTAATGAGAACCATGTATGTCTAATTTTTGAAATTCAAATCACAGAAGAGGTAATGTTTCATTTAAATGAAAAATCAGTTTTTTAACCACCACTTAGTGGTTTCACTATTCATCAAAAATTGATGTTTTTCAAAACAATGCCAAAATTTCACCCAAAGCTATAATTGATATTCCAAATTCAAAAATGTTGTATATTTTACAAAATTACAAACATATAAGTTGAATTAATTTATTTTATAATTAATTTTCACTATCACAACAAATAGCGTGTTTTTAAGAAACAATATATATCAAAAGATTGACAATTGTTTATGTCCAGTTTCAAAGTGAATTTAATTCTAATGACCACCATTGTATTAAATGGTAAAAATATATTCTAATTACACTTTAAAACCACTAAATAGTATAATTTCTCACAATAAATTATTTTGATTAAAAAAGTTGTTTTTATGTATTTTTCACTAAAAATTGGAAGTTCTCAGAAAAATACCAAAAATTCAACATAGGCTAATTTCGATATTCCGAATCCACAAATGAAATCTATTTTGAAATATAAAATATATATAATTTAAAAAAGTGGGTATTAGTATTCATAATGGCTATTTGGATTGGTCGCGGTGTGTTAGAATCTGAAACTTACGTACAATGCAAACTATTGCATTATTGAAAGAGATGTGTATCGTGGAAGCTCGTGGTGTTACAACAGTACGTTTATTAACCATATAATATATAAATACAAAGATACATGGTAAATGTCAAACTATTTAACTTAGATTTAAATATAAATGAAACGGTCTATATGGTTACTTAAACCTTCCTAAAATCTATTAGTTGAATGAATGTCGACCCATCCCCACATTAGGCACTAAATAAATAATATTTGAGCTATTATTAATCGAATGTGAATTTATTATAAACTAATATTTCACTCCTTTCCTAAGATTCCCCTCACCCCTCTTATAAAATGGCACACCACCATCTTCTAGAATCACCCCTAAAATTCCTTTTTCCTCAACGATACCCTTACCAAATATCCTCTCAACTATCATACATTTATCCTAGAGGTATTACTTTGGTAATAAATTCAACATAAGGATTGTAGAGACCCGTATCTTGACGTACATGGACATTAAATTACATTTGCGGAATACTTAGTACATAACAAAAAAACACACACTAAAGGATCGTAATAGTTTAGTGTCTTTGGAAACTCGGAACGTAATCTTCTAATCGTGGTGAAAGTTCTTCAATATCTCCCATAAAGGTCATCCCTTTTTTTCAACCTAAAACCTTTCTTTATATCCTGGGGAAAAGAAAACATAAAAGGGTGAGCTCAAATGCTCAGTAAGGGTAAACAAAGGAAATATCAATCACATAATTTTCATAAGAACATAACATTTTTGGAAATCTTAACCTGCAAAAGAGAGCATAATTTCATAACATGGGATAAATCATAGTAGTGAAATGAAATCATAACTTAAAACATTACTCATTGTGTCATACACACATAATCATAGAGAATCATTTCTTGTTAGTCAAGACTCATTGCCAAGACTATCTTAGTGGACAAAGTCCCTTTCTGAATCGAGTAATCCTCGTTTCAGTCCTGTTTCACTGAACCGGTATAACCTACCATTCCAGCCATGTCTATCTCATGAGATATAAAATCTTTACCCAATGAATTGGAGGGAGATATAGGTCCCACCCATCTCTTAATGAATCCTTTCTTATGTGTGCCACAAAATCATAAATCATACATCATTTCATAACCCATGTAATAAAAATGGGATTCTTAAACAACATGACATCATAAAACCATTCATATAAGATAAAGGAATTCATAAACATAATTCCATCACAACATAGTCAAATCAATGTAAAAATATGGATAGAAACAGAACTCTTTATTATCTTAGATGGAAAATAATTTTGATAAAACACTTGAATTGAATTCTTGAGGAAAATATCCTTTCTTCTTCAAAATCAATTTCTTTTCACAAAACATCATGCAACTTTAAAAGAAAGAGATTTTATTGAAATAGTCATGAAATATTTTAGAGGAAGCTTCATGAAAATAAGGCTTTATAAAACAGTAGAAATCCGTTCGTGCCGTATAAGTTAAAAAAAACATTCTTCGTACTTTTGTCGGAAAAGTCAAAAAGTACCTCGTACGACAAAAGATTCCTTTCATACATATTACTAAAAACTCACCGAAGGGTAAAAATGGATTTAAACAATTGTAGGTGGATGGAAATAATATTACATTTTGATGAAACATGGATGTGGATGATAAAATACACCCCAGTAAATACTTACGAATAAACAATCTCGGATAAAAATGAGATTGTGATATTTCCCTTACCTTAGGTCCAATTTGCTTCGTATGTGTCCGAACCTCCTGTATAATGATTTAAATAATGTCATTGACTTATTACAGAATCATATTCATTGTTATGATATCATATATGGTTCACTTATGACATTATATTACCCGTTCTTTTGTAAATTCCATGTTAAAGAAGCGTTTTGGGTAAAATCGTTTCATTTATCGTAGGTGTTTTGACTTGTTGTTCTTGACATCATTATTACTTATATCATGGTTTACTTACTTCCAGAATATAAAATATGATTTATATATCATATATATTCACTATATATATATATATAATAGATAGATAAATAAAATGAAAAACACCGTTCATGGAGACGGTAGTCCGTACGTACGCATGAACGCTGTTTTTCTTTCCTTATTGTCTTGAAATGGAAGTAAGTAGATGACATACATATGTATATATATATACATAAATCCAGTAGCTTTATAATGTCATGTATTTCATTATTATTTCTTATATATACATTATAATCATTCTTAAATGGTTAACATGGAGAATGAATCTCATCGCGTCGTGGAGACGATATTCCGTACGTACGCACGAGCGATGATATCATTTCTATAAATATTGAATTGAATTGGAGTGGATTATAAAATATATCAGAATCATTATGATGTTGTAATAACTATGTATAGTTATTATTTACACCATTATACCCATCCATGTAAGGTGGTGGTGGAAAATAGATTACACCACGGCGTGGAGACGGTATTCCGTACGTACGCACGCGCGGTGATTTCTTTTTCCGTAGGATGGATAGATGGTGAAATAGGGTTGTTTCGTACTTATAATAACATATCAGTATATGAGTGATACTGATGTTATTACTTCATAATGAAACAACCTAAGAAGAAGAAGTGGAAGAAGAAATAAAGATGAAAGAATTGGTAACGGTAATTACCTCTTCTTTGAAGTGCCTCTTTGAGACCTCCTCTTAGGGCACTAGAATTGGTCTTTGAGGAAGACCAGAACCTCTAGGATGTTTCTAGGGAAGTGGAGAAGGGATTTTGGCAGGGGTTGGCCGAGCTTGAGTGCTCAAATTGGTGTGAGGAGGAGGGGGAGGAGGTGTCCTTTTATAAGGGAGGAGAGGGGCACCTTAGGAATTCTTAAAAATATTAATTTATAATAAATATAACCCCACTTAAAAACCTCCAAAAATGACTCATATTCGAAGCTTAGATGAGATAGGGTTGTAAGCTCATCATCCAATCAAATTTATACATGTTTGGATCTTATTTTAAACCTTATCAATTAGATTTAACTCTAAGTTAAATAATTTAACTTTTACCGTGTCTTTTTGTTTTCTTTCACTATATGGTTAATACACTTACTATAACATGCCAAACGAACCCCAAATTGTATATTATTAATACATATATCCTTATCTAAGTCATTTGGCCGAACCTTAGATTTTTAGGAATAAAATAACAATTAATAATATAATATTTGATTTAAAAACTATTTTGTGTCAATTTTGACACTATTTGATATATGATTTTTTTGAAAGTCATAAAAGAATTATATATTCGAACCAAGTTGATTAAATCAACACTAATATATCATAGTAACCTATAAAATTAGTGGAATTCATAAAAAGTCTTAAATTACATTTATTTTGGTATTTATATTATCAATTATGTCAATATTTCATTAATAAGATAATTACTGCATCATCTTTGTGTCATAAATAAATTATATTATATGCTGTCTAAAAATTACAAATAAAATACCATCATGTAGGAAATCTTTTTAGATTTCTAATGAATATTTATAGTCGAATTTATCTTATGTATACCCCCATATTAAAAATGATTTACTTATTAAACTTTGATTTTAACTATTTTAACCCTTCTTTAAATAAATTAATAATAAATGTCCTAATCTAATCCAAGTGGGCCTAAATGGTCATATTTTATTCCTAAGTTTGTTTTTGGTCGAATTACACTTGTCCAATAGAATTAGGACATGTGTTAGGGTAATATTAATATCATATTTACCCTTAGTTACCCTATTTACTATTAACCGTGGTAAAAAAAGTAAAAAGTTACTATTCACCAAAAAAATTATTTTCATCTCATTGAACCACATTTTAGTCCTTGATATTAACCGTGTCTCTCGGATTTTCGAAATTCCATTCACAGAAGCGGTAAAATTAAGTTTTATGCAAAATTCCGTTTTTAAACTACCACTTAGTGGTTTCACTATTCATCAAAAATTGAAAGTTTTCAGAAAAATGCCAAAATTTCATCCTAAGCTATATTTCATATTCCGAATTCAAAAATGAAGTCTATTTTACCAAATTCATAACATAGAAGTTGCATTAATTAATTTTATAATTAAATCCCGCTGTTAAAACAAATAGCGTGTTTTTTAAGAAACAAAATCTATCAAAAGATTGACACTTGATTATGTCTGGTTTAAATGTGAAATTACAAACAATGACCAACATTGTATTAAATTGTAAAAATATATTCTAAATATACTTTAAAACCACTCAAATTAATAATTTATCACTATTAATTATTTCGATTAAAAAAGTTGTTTTTAATTATAATTTAGTAATTTTCACTATTCATTAGAATATGAAAGTTATCCGAAAAGTACCAAAATTTCACCTTAGGCTAAATTCGATACTCCGAATCCAAAAATGAATTCCATTTTGAAAAATAAAATTTACAAAATTTCCAAAAAGTGGTTATTACTATTCATAACGGCTAGTTTTAATAATATTTTAATAGCATATCGTTGTTTCGTGAAACTCAGTATTGCGTACTACACACGCTATCGAGGAAGGTCGCGATTGCGTGTAACGGAAGGAAAGTCAAGGATGCGTATTGTGAAAGCTTCTTTTGTTGTAGCGTACAACACAAGACATTAATGAAATTAAAAAGAATATTTTTCATAAAATCTTGGGGCGTTACATTCTACCCCCCTTAAAATGAATTTCGCCCTCGAAATTCGTCGGGGTTATAAATGGTTTACTATTCAAAATTTTCTTTGATAGAAACCCACATCGTAAAAGGGAATACCAAAACATGGCTTTAAAAACTAAAGTATGAAATGTAACGATTACCCAAATATACTAATCACTGGGTTTCCACATAGGTGAAAATATGGATATGGAAGAAAAATCTAACCATCATGTTCTGATGGAGAGTGGTAGAGAACATGGCTATGGAAAAGCCAGTAATCACAAATCCATAGATTTGTGATGATATAAGGTACCATCTGATTCATCAGGTATAAGATCACTAGGACAACATTTTTGGTTTTCAAGATCATTTCCCTAAAGTTGAAAATTTGCTTAGAATAAATACTTACTTTATTTTGGTAAAATATCACTTTTGTTCGTGCCTTGAACAATTTCTACTTCATCTCTTAAATAAATGAAGTTGAATTTGTTATTCGTGATGTGTTAGAAGATCATGTGATAGAATGACAGGTCATTCCATCTGTCTCAAACAAAAGGTTAGCAAAACTTATATACATAAGTCGATCTATAGTGAGATTAATCATATATGGTTCCTAAAATGGACTTATACTTCATATATCATACTGCTTAATATAATAAAACTAGTTTCTACTAAACAGGGACTTCCTGTAGGTCAGTGGTAGGCGATAAAGGCCAGTCGCACTTCGGTTGTGGGTTCGATTCCTACAGCCTTGTCCGAAGCGATGGGCTGTCGCCCGTCCTGCAGGTTGTCCTTTTTCCAAAACTATATTACTATAACATCCCATCAATAATATCGAAAAAACTTCTATCCTTAAACAATACTAACTTATTCCAACATAATCCCTTCCAATCTTTAGGCTTACCCATAATACTACAGTCCACTCTCATAACATAGTGAAAACAATTACCAGAGATTTAATATCATCGTTGATCCCCATATATCATAAGATATGTTTTGTTGGTCACATTCCAAACATTCAAAGTCCTTAATCATGTATACTCTTGAATAACCATTAAACCTTAGTGAAAACATGAATGCAGTTAAAAGTTAACACTTTACACATACCAAAATCCTAAAAATTATTTATACTCAAACCATGATATCACTTAGTCCTTATATCAATCATGAGCTCATGAATACTATTAAACATTTCATTTTCTCGTCTTCATTATGCGCATATCATCTTATTTCCAAAAAAATATCTCAATCACTTTGAATACCACATCAATAAATATTGCAATACTCAATGATACAACATTATTTTGGAATCCCATTACATAAACACTTAATCATTCCGCCACATCGTTGTCATATTCAACATTGCCAATAGTGATCGCATGTGATTTCCCTTTGTCCTTTGCCTTCAGTGGTTGCTCATTTGATCATCACTAACCCTTGGATTAGGGCAATTATTAGCATAATGCCCCATTTCCATGCACTTGAAGCATTGAAGTGTTGGCGGTGCGTTCTCTGCAGTGTTTGCTTTATCATTAGAAACCCTTTTTCCATTACTTCGACACTCAGCTGCTCGATGACCTTCTTTTCCACACTTAAAACATTTTCTAGTCCCTTTTAGACAATCTCCACCATGCTTCTTTCCACACTTTGTGCATAAGGAAACATTCATCTTCTTTTCACCATTACTCTGAGATTTCTCCTTGAACTCCATCTTTCGTTTCTTGTCAAAACCATGAGATGGATATGTAACACCAACTTCCATTTCTACCTTGATAGCACAACGCACAATTTCTTCATAGCTACTGAAGTCTCTTATAGCTAATGCCCTTCGAAGACTTGGTTTTAAGCCACTGAAAAATCGATCAACATTACTTTCAGGTTGGATGATAATTCCAGAAGCATACCTTGCAAGTCTTGTAAAATTTGCTTCATAGGTACCAACAGGTTCATCGTCCCTTTGCTTTAGTTCAAGAAACTCTTTCTCCATCTTTGTTCGAAGAATACGAGGGAAGTACTTATTGAAAAATAAGTTCTTGAACTCGTCCCATTCCATAGACTCAATTTCATCCCTTTGCCTTGTATTCTTAATAAGATTCCACCATTGATCAGCATCTCCTTCCAAACGATACACTGCTAGGATGACTTTATCATGTTCAGAACATTGAAGAACTGAAAATATCTTTTCAGTAGTACTAATCCATTGTTCAGCAACTAATGGATCAGTAGACCCACTGAAAGAAGGTGGACGCTGCCTCATGAAGGATTCAACAGAATGTTGCTCCTTCCTTTGCTCGTTTGGAAGTCCTGCATGATTCATAGCTTGAGAAAGTTGTGTGATCATGGCTACAAGATTTTGCATTCCAGCTCCTATATCGTTTGGTTGCTCAGGGGTACAATCATTGCATTGCCCATCACATTCCGCATTAACACGGTTCCTTCGGGTTCCAGCCATCGTCTAAAACCCCAAAAGAATTGTGTGAGAGGCAAAAATCATGCTAGGGAAAACAACATAATAAAGGGTTAGTACCCTCAATATCTAACATTTTAGGTTAAATTCGAAGATCGTTAGCGTAATTCTAGGACTATAACCTATACGTATACTTAACCTTAGAGACATCCCTAGACATACCTTAGAAATATCTCTAGGGATCTCACTAAAGTTCTCGCATCCTAGTTTCCAAAGGTTGACTAAACCTTTCCTCTGATACCAACTGTAGAGACCCGTATCTTGACGTACATGGACATTAAATTACATTTGCGGAATACTTAGTACATAACAAAAAAACACACACTAAAGGATCGTAATAGTTTAGTGTCTTTGGAAACTCGGAACGTAATCTTCTAATCGTGGTGAAAGTTCTTCAATATCTCCCATAAAGGTCATCCCTTTTTTTCAACCTAAAACCTTTCTTTATATCCTGGGGAAAAGAAAACATAAAAGGGTGAGCTCAAATGCTCAGTAAGGGTAAACAAAGGAAATATCAATCACATAATTTTCATAAGAACATAACATTTTTGGAAATCTTAACCTGCAAAAGAGAGCATAATTTCATAACATGGGATAAATCATAGTAGTGAAATGAAATCATAACTTAAAACATTACTCATTGTGGCATACACACATAATCATAGAGAATCATTTCTTGTTAGTCAAGACTCATTTCCAAGACTATCTTAGTGGACAAAGTCCCTTTCTGAATCGAGTAATCCTCGTTTCAGTCCTGTTTCACTGAACCGGTATAACCTACCATTCCAGCCATGTCTATCTCATGAGATATAAAATCTTTACCCAATGCATTGTAGGGAGATATAGGTCCCACCCATCTCTTAATGAATCCTTTCTTATGTGTGCCACAAAATCATAAATCATACATCATTTCATAACCCATGTAATAAAAATGGGATTCTTAAACAACATGACATCATAAAACCATTCATATAAGATAAAGGAATTCATAAACATAATTCCATCACAACATAGTCAAATCAATGTAAAAATATTGATAGAAACAGAACTCTTTATTATCTTAGATGGAAAATAATTTTGATAAAACACTTGAATTGAATTCTTGAGGAAAATATCCTTTCTTCTTCAAAATCAATTTCTTTTCACAAAACATCATGCAACTTTAAAAGAAAGAGATTTTATTGAAAATAGTCATGAAATATTTTAGAGGAAGCTTCATGAAAATAAGGCTTTATAAAACAGTAGAAATCCGTTCGTGCCGTATAAGTTAAAAAAAACATTCTTCGTACTTTTGTCGGAAAAGTCAAAAAGTACCTCGTACGACAAAAGATTCCTTTCATACATATTACTAAAAACTCACCGAAGGGTAAAAATGGATTTAAACAATTGTAGGTGGATGGAAATAATATTACATTTTGATGAAACATGGATGTGGATGATAAAATACACCCCAGTAAATACTTACGAATAAACAATCTCGGATAAAAATGAGATTGTGATATTTCCCTTACCTTAGGTCCAATTTGCTTCGTATGTGTCCGAACCTCCTGTATAATGATTTAAATAATGTCATTGACTTATTACAGAATCATATTCATTGTTATGATATCATATATGGTTCACTTATGACATTATATTACCCGTTCTTTTGTAAATTCCATGTTAAAGAAGCGTTTTGGGTAAAATCGTTTCATTTATCGTAGGTGTTTTGACTTGTTGTTCTTGACATCATTATTACTTATATCATGATTTACTTACTTCCAGAATATAAAATATGATTTATATATCATATATATTCAGTATATATATATATATAATAGATAGATAAATAAAATGAAAAACACCGTTCATGGAGACGGTAGTCCGTACGTACGCATGAACGCTGTTTTTCTTTCCTTATTGTCTTGAAATGGAAGTAAGTAGATGACATACATATGTATATATATATACATAAATCCAGTAGCTTTATAATGTCATGTATTTCATTATTATTTCTTATATATACATTATAATCATTCTTAAATGGTTAACATGGAGAATGAATCTCATCGCGTCGTGGAGACGGTATTCCGTACGTACGCACGAGCGATGATATCATTTCTATAAATATTGAATTGAATTGGAGTGGATTATAAAATATATCAGAATCATTATGATGTTGTAATAACTATGTATAGTTATTCTTTACACCATTATACCCATCCATGTAAGGTGGTGGTGGAAAATAGATTACACCACGGCGTGGAGACGGTATTCCGTACGTACGCACGTGCGGTGATTTCTTTTTCCGTAGGATGGATAGATGGTGAAATAGGGTTGTTTCGTACTTATAATAACATATCAGTATATGAGTGATACTGATGTTATTACTTCATAATGAAACAACCTAAGAAGAAGAAGTGGAAGAAGAAATAAAGATGAAAGAATTGGTAACGGTAATTACCTCTTCTTTGAAGTGCCTCTTTGAGACCTCCTCTTAGGGCACTAGAATTGGTCTTTGAGGAAGACCAGAACCTCTAGGATGTTGCTAGGGAAGTGGAGAAGGGATTTTGGCAGGGGTTGGCCGAGCTTGAGTGCTCAAATTGGTGTGAGGAGGAGGGGGAGGAGGTGTCCTTTTATAAGGGAGGAGAGGGGCACCTTAGGAATTCTTAAAAATATTAATTTATAATAAATATAACCCCACTTAAAAACCTCCAAAAATGACTCATATTCGAAGCTTAGATGAGATAGGGTTGTAATCTCATCAACCAATCAAATTTATACATGTTTGGATCTTATTTTAAACCTTATCAATTAGATTTAACTCTAAGTTAAATAATTTAACTTTTACCGTGTCTTTTTGTTTTCTTTCACTATATGGTTAATACACTTACTATAACATGCCAAACGAACCCCAAATTGTATATTATTAATACATATATCCTTATCTAAGTCATTTGGCCGAACCTTAGATTTTTAGGAGTAAAATAACAATTAATAATATAATATTTGATTTAAAAACTATTTTGTGTCAATTTTGACACTATTTGATATATGAATTTGTTGAAAGTCATAAAAGAATTATATATTCGAACCAAGTTGATTAAATCAACACTAATATATCATAGTAACCTAGAAAATTAGTGGAATTCATAAAAAGTCTTAAATTACATTTATTTTGGTATTTATATTATCAATTATGTCAATATTTCATTAATAAGATAATTACTGCATCATCTTTGTGTCATAAATAAATTATATTATATGCTGTCTAAAAATTACAAATAAAATACCATCATGTAGGAAATCTTTTTATCTTTCTAATGAATATTTATAGTCGAATTTATCTTATGTATAACCCCATATTAAAAATGATTTACTTATTAAACTTTGATTTTAACTATTTTAACCCTCCTTTAAATAAATTAATAATAAATGTCCTAATCTAATCCAAGTGGGCCTAAATGGTCATATTTTATTCCTAAGTTTGTTTTTGGTCGAATTACACTTGTCCAATAGAATTAGGACATGTGTTAGGGTAATATTAATATCATATTAACCCTTAGTTACCCTATTTACTATTAACCGTGGTAAAAAAAGTAAAAAGTTACTATTCACCAAAAAAATTATTTTCATCTCATTGAACCACATTTTAGTCCTTGATATTAACCGTGTCTCTCGGATTTTCGAAATTCCATTCACAGAAGCGGTAAAATTAAGTTTTATGCAAAATTCCGTTTTTAAACTACCACTTAGTGGTTTCACTATTCATCAAAAATTGAAAGTTTTCAGAAAAATGCCAAAATTTCATCCTAAGCTATATTTCATATTCCGAATTCAAAAATGAAGTCTATTTTACCAAATTCATAACATAGAAGTTGCATTAATTAATTTTATAATTAAATCCCGCTGTTAAAACAAATAGCGTGTTTTTTAAGAAACAAAATCTATCAAAAGATTGACACTTGATTATGTCTGGTTTAAATGTGAAATTACAAACAATGACCAACATTGTATTAAATTGTAAAAATATATTCTAAATATACTTTAAAACCACTCAAATTAATAATTTATCACTATTAATTATTTCGATTAAAAATGTTGTTTTTAATTATAATTTAGTAATTTTCACTATTCATTAGAATATGAAAGTTATCCGAAAGGTACCAAAATTTCACCTTAGGCTAAATTCGATACTCCGAATCCAAAAATGAATTCCATTTTGAAAAATAAAATTTACAAAATTTCCAAAAAGTGGTTATTACTATTCATAACGGCTAGTTTTAATAATATTTTAATAGCATATCGTTGTTTCGTGAAACTCAGTATTGCGTACTACACACGCTATCGAGGAAGGTCGCGATTGCGTGTAACGGAAGGAAAGTCAAGGATGCGTATTGTGAAAGCTTCTTTTGTTGTAGCGTACAACACAAGACATTAATGAAATTAAAAAGAATATTTTTCATAAAATCTTGGGGCGTTACAAGGATCCATTTTGATCAGATCAAAAGGAAGAACTCGTAGAAGAGTAATGTATTTCATCACCTCTATCAAGTTATTTTCTTCTTCAACTTCCCCTTTTATTATTGTTTCAATGATAAAATATTTATTTCATTATATTCTATATACTGTGATGTTATTATAAAAATTGAACAACAATTTTCATTATTCAATCCATCCTATAAATGAAAAGGTCATGATACGTGTGCACGTACAGATTACCATATCTACGTTGTGGTGTGGTTTTTTATTCAATCATTTCATCATTTGGATGGGTATAATTAGGAGTATAAATGATTTAAATAATAAATATAATATTATATTGATTCTGTATATATGATATAACATCCAATTATATACAATTTTAATATCAAAAGAATGATATTGTCGCTCGTGCGTACGTACAGAATAACGTCTCCAAGAACGCGCTAAGATTCATTTTCCCATCATAACTATTCAAAACTAATTTTCAATTAATGATTAAAAATAATTCATAAGGAATTTATATCATTCTGGATATGAATAAGATACATCCTATTCATAACAAACATGGATTATTTAACAAAACATATAAAACAAAATGAGTAAGTTAACACCTGAAACGACGATAATACTAAAATATTATTAACAAAGAAATATTAGAATATCATATATGATATCAAATTTATATGTGTGATTCTTGTATAATTTAATAAAAATTAATTAACTATCACATAGGAGGTTAACTTACCATTGACCAAGGAAAAGTAAATGTATGGGTTAATTCTACAATCTCGTCACTATCCGAGGTTGTTTATACATAATTATCGACCAGTACCTCTTTATCATCGACATCCATGATTCATAAAAATGTATTTCAATTTATTTACTATTTACTAGACAATTGGTTAAAGTAATTTATACCACTATTTGACCATATATGTTTTGAAATGAATCTTTCATTTGTTTTCCAAACAATGTACTTTATGACATTTTCGACAAAATTATGGTAAGAAATTTTTTAACATATATGGAGGGTGCACCTAATTTCTGTCGTTATAACATCTTCGAAGCATCTCTTACAAGATTATAATAATATTTTAAAAATAAAAGTTTTCTTTATAATTATCTGACTCTTATATTACTCCAAAATAGAAATATATATTTCTCTAAAATAGTATTTTTTTCATCTATGTCAATATCCTTTGATAAATTTTACACTTATTTGATGTCGATTTATTATGATACAAATCATCCATATTGTATGTAAGGTTATGTGATATGTTTTACTATGGATGAGTTATTTTTATGGCATTCATGATTTGTGGTCAAATTATTGACATTTCGTATGCTACTTTTAATAAAAATGTTTATGTTATATTAAACATGTTTTTAAGATGAATGTGTTGGACTAGAATGTTTTGGGTTGGGGACTGGTAAATTTACCCCCTCCGGGATGGGGTCCGGTTACAACAGACCCTCCGGGTTGGAGTCTGGTTATAGAGGCTCTCCAGGTTAATGTCCTGTTACAAAGGCTCTATGGGTTGGGGTCCAGTTATAGTTAGCCCCTTAGCCGTGTCAAGAGGCCTTGACATAGAAATTAATGTCCGTTATTATGCATTCCATCATTATGAAATTGGATATTGATGTTCCATGTGATTATTCAATTAGTAAAATATCCATGTGAATAAGTAAATGGAATTATCTGATTTATTTGTTCCATATTATGCTGATGTTTGTGTTTAAAAGGATTATGTTTATTTTTTTACATTGCCTTAATTGTTTATATTTATTTATGAAGGCTTCTGCTATACTGTTATCCATACTGAGCATCAGAGCTCACCCCTTTCTATGTTTTATTTTTCCCAGGATGTGAAGATGTATATTATGACTGAATTTTTCGGATAGTCTATGGGATATGACTGTGGTTAATGATGAAAATGTTGTTTTTGTTTTTCATTATATAATGTAGTGTAAAATTTATGAATTTATCTAGTAATTCCGTGGCCACTAAACTAATCGTTCCTTCGGGATTTGATCTCTTGTGATCATTCTAATGTTATGTAATAATGTACCAACTCTAGGTAGTTGGGGTCTGGGCGTTACAGTTGGTATCAGAGAAAGATTAGTAAAAACCTTGGAAACTAGATTTTGTTAAACTCTGATTAGAGCACATTACCCTATGATAGACATTGAGGATTACTATAGAAAAATTCCTAGAATTTTGGTAATGTAGAAATTTTGTGAGTTTTCCATGAAATATGTCCCTTTTTGGATATGAGTAGTTAGAGGATGCTCTGGTATAGATGTACCTAAGGATAAAATCCGAAAACACCGCTTTGACCTAGACATGAACGGGAACTGGTGCATGATAATGGGCCTTGCTGCACTCTAGTTTACCACACTCCCTAGGGATATGCTAGGGATAATTCTCATTTACATTACCAACCATTATGAAGGGTTTATGATTATATAAATCCTCAATGAAGACATGTTTATGATTATGGATTATATCAATAAACTGTTAAATTTATGTTAAGTGTTTTACATGTAAGGGATTATGTATTGTGATTGATAAAATAATCTATAGTATTCCATTTTTTAGAAATGGATCCTAGTCGAATAAATGGACACTGTATCAATGCATGTAATCCATGTAGATATTTTCCTCCTACTCAATGTAATTATAGTGGAGCTGGTGATGAAACTGGTGCTGATTAGCTTATCACCATACTGGAACAACTCACTCAGGTTATGAATAATAAACATACATGTATGGTGCCGTCAGATCCACAACACGGAGGATCAATTTTAGACAACTTCATTAGGAAATAATGACCAAAATTCAACAGGGCTACAAATCCATTGTTAGCAGAACAATAGATAAGTTCATTAGGGAAAATATTTCATGCATTGGGGTGTTGCGAAAGGGAAAAAGTTGTCATGATTGTTTATCATCTCACGAGAGATACAGATCAATGGTGTTCAATAATATAAAACACATAGAAATATGAAGAAGTATCAAACATGGAGAGGATGGAGTTTAATGTTATTTATATAGAAAAATACTTTCCTCGTGACCATCAAGCTAGTATGGAAAGAAATTTTTTGAGTCTGAAGCAAAAGGAGGATGTTAATGTCGTAAAGTATGAGGCTAACTTTAAAAGTACATAAAGGCATGGAATAGAATATATACATAACCTAGGGAGTCATATTGATCGATTCACGGATGGTTTAATACCATTTCTCCATTGAGCATTAGTCTCACAATATTTCCCAGCGTACAAAGATATAGTCTTGTGTGCTATCAAGATAGAAAAGGAATTCGTTAAATTTTATGACAATAAAGTAAATCAAGAGAACAAGAGAACGTTGGAGAAAGAGACTGATAAAGGGAAAAACTGAAATAAGGATTTTCCATTATTTTATAATTGGGGGAAGAAACACCCTTGTACATTCCTAAAAGTAATGGGAGTTTATGACAAATGTGGATAAAAAGGTCACCAGGATCATGATTGTAAGGGAAATAAAGATGATTTAAATGTTGAGTGCTAAAATTCTAGAGAAATGGGACATTATGAAAATGATTTTCTTAATCTCCAAGGAAACATACCTTAGAGAAGGCCAAGGGATCAAGGTCTCACATATGTTGTTACTACAGTTGAAGTGGAATAATTAATGTATTTTTGTTTTTGGACCCAAGAATTATATTATGTTTATAAGAATAATGTGATATATATAAGAATTGTACTATTGTAATTTTTGTTTTAATTAAGGTTTTAATATGATGAAGGTAATCATATTTTCAGTATGTGAAAATAATAGAAACATTTCATTGTTTGGTGAATTTAATGTTACAATTGATTTTTGAATTTAGAGACCTATTAGAAAGAGTCTGGATAGAGGTATATTGGATATCTATAATGGTTGGAATGGATTAAATTGAACTTTGGATAGTATTGTTTAATGTTAAAATATTTCATAAGATAATTTAAGGAATATTATAATACTACAGTTTTTTTAAAAGTACAACATATAGGTTGGGTGATAACCTGTCGCGTCGGACAAAGCTGCAATAACCGAACCAAAACCTATGTGCGACAAGGCTTTATTACTGACCACTATCCTAAAGGAAGTCCCTAGTTATTAAAAAGTATTTTTCTTCATTTAAATGTTATATGTTAATATTTGGAACCTTATATGATTAGGATAAATAGAATATTTTTTGAGGTCCATTATCTTTTGGAGTGAAAGATGAGTTTGTGGTAGAAATTAGTGGAAGGTTGATACTTTACATATCATGTATATATATATATATATATTTCTTTTATTCTATGAAGAAATGAATAATTAAACATTAGGGAAGGGATATTAAAATAAACAATGTGTTATCCTAACACTTTATGTTATGTTGAACTGATGATATTTTAAATCATCATAGATATATGGCTATGTGGCCCTCAATTTTAAACTTGATTGTGATTGATGACCTCAATCACTCCTGATAAATATTTATGTTCCTCCTCTAATTACATGTCTATAATTTCCACAAATGTTCTCCTATTCAAAATGTAACATCCCATGTAAGTAATGAATAATAGATATTTTTATCTATGTCTATTTATGAATTAGATAGTTTTTTTGTGGTTTAAAATGAGAATAAATTCATCCTAAAGCATGGAATACTCCAGTATTTTTTAAAAGATTGTTTTACCGCCTTTTGATGGAGAACAAATTTTTAAATATATCTTTTGACAATTTTATAAGCTATATATGTCAAAATAAACTTATTATTTATGATTGGGACATTGAAATTTACTTTGGATAAATTCCTGGTATTTTTCTGATAATGTTCATTTTTTGATGAATAGTGAAAAATGCTGTATTTTATTTCAAAACATCTTTTCTAATCTAATTTATTTATATGATTAGATTATATTTTTAATGGGTTTTAAAGTTCAATTAGAATATATTTTTACCATTTAATCCAATAGTGTTCGTTAGAATCAATTTCACTTTGAAATTGGACTTAAACTAGTGTCAATATTTTGATACTTATTATTTCATAAAAACACGTTATTTGTCATGACAACGGGAATTAATTATTAAATTAATTAATGTAATTAATATGTTTTGAATTTTTTAAAATATACATCATTTTTTAATTCAGAATATCAAATATAGCTTAGGGTGAAGTTTTGGTATTTTTCTGAAAAACATCATTTTTTATGAATAGTGAAACCACTAAGTGGTACTTATAAAAACTTATTTTCTATTTAAATGATATTTTACCACCTATTTGTTTTGAATTTCAAAAATCTGACATTCATGTTTTTCATTAAGAAGTAAAATTTGGTTCAATGGGATTAAAATAATTTTTTTGTGAATAATTACTTTTATGTTTTAATCGCGATTAGAGGTAATTAGTGCAATTTAAGGAAGAAATGATATTATAATAGAATGAAAATACCTTGACACATGTCCTAACATTATTGGATGTGTCATGGACGACCACAACAATCCATGGGTCAACTTGGGGACACCATGGAGCCACTTTGGTAGGAAAATTACATTTATATCTTTTTATTTAGTGTTAAAATTAAAATGACACAAACACGAGTTGTTTTACAAATACAATTTTAAATGGGGTTATACAATTCAGATTTTAGACTATAAATAGTCATTGGAAATATAAAAGGATTTACTACATCATAGTATTTTTTTTATAATTTTTAGACATTAAATAAATTAAATTATTTATGACATCATGATGATGCAACAATGCCCTCATTATTTAACGATTTAAATAAAATGGAAAGATAATGTAGAATATAAGACCTAAACATGTACAAAAACTATTATATGGGTGTATTTAGAACCATTATCACCATATCCTAGAAAAACAACAATTTGGGACCATGAAAATCCTAAAATCATTCTAAAATAAAGTAACATTTTCTTACTTTCCAACAGTGCCCATCCTCTCCTCTTATAAAAGGCCCCCACCTCTACCTCCATACCCACACTTCCAAAGCCTTTGTCTCGTCAAAACCCTGCCCATTGTGTCTCTCCACATCTCTCTATTACTCCTTTAATCCTCACTTTGGTCATAAGTCTTCCCAAGGAAGCCTTTGAGCTCAATCCAAAGGGAGTTACCCAATTTTAAGGTAATGTCTTCACTTGAGTCCTTTTGTTTTATTTTGCTTCTCCAACCCCCTAAACTATTTTTATTAATTTATTTTGTAACAACTCCAGTATATTAAATATACTAGTATGTTTTTATTATACGGAATTGAGGTACACTTACACACACCTACATATATTGGTTAATGAACATACTGTTTCCGTGGATGGCGAATTCCTGCCCCACAAAACGATGATTGTTCAATATTCTTCTAACACCTTAAAAGGTGTCCATTCAGATTTCACAATATTTATATATGATATATAATATGTTTATGTTTTTATTAAGCTTATATATTTTTCTTTTTGGTTATACCTTTATGGTTTCCATTATGGGTAAACATGATATCTTCATTTTAGGAAGTGCGGACTACCACCCCTTCAAAGTGATTTGATTTCGTTAATACCATTTGTGGGATGTATAAAGGATATAATTAATGGTATTATATATGATATTATACTGGAATTATAATATACCTTTATATAATTATTATTCCATTCCATAAAAATACGAAATATAAATGAAAGTAGTGTTGATGCGTACGTACGGCTTACCGTCTCCATGACCGGTGCATTTCATTTATTACCTCTAAACGTTATGTAATATTATCAATGAATTTATATACTGGATATATATATGATATATATGATATATACATCATGAGTATAACTCTGCATATAATGGATACATGAACAACTTGTAATTATAAAGAGTATTTTTTGACTCAAGTACCAATGATCGTTAAAACGACCGTTATTAACTTAAATAATTGCATAGTGTTCATGACTTGGTAATAAGTGATATAAAAGGAATAATTAACTTGAATAATGTTAATAAGAAATTTGAAATTAACTCAAGTTTATTATTCAGGAGGTTAATGAACGATCGAGTCAAGTTGGACCCGAGGTATGGGACATCGTCTCAATATCCTTTCATTGAGGCATATTTTGTGTTATACACAACTTTCTTTTATACGGTGTGTTATCAACTTTGAAATTTATGATTATTCAAAAGGAATCTTTTTTATACGAAGTGTTTACTAAATGACAAAAGGGAATGTTTTTTTGTTGTATGTATGCAGAGACAATGATTTCTCCGCCGCCGTGACCATTATTTGAGTTTCAGCTTCCTCAACAATCCATACCTTTTTTTAAAGAAAAATAAATACCATGTTTTACTTTTCTTTTATTTTGGTATTGAAAATTGTTTTCATAAGGTTTTTCCATCAATGTGTTGTATTGATATCTTGGGATTGAAAATTGGAAATGTTATGTTTCCTTTATGCATGTTTTATGTGATACGATTATGTTATGGTTCTTGGGAATTGTTATGAAGACGTGTCGTTCCGTGATAAACTAAGGGCTGGTGGTTCTGTGATAAACTAAGGGTGGGTGAGCCCGATATAGCTCTCCAATGCATTGGGTAATGCGAAGGAGTGACACTATAAGGTTTCTCCGAAGAGATTTAGGGAATATACTGTGATTGGTATTCCAAACGTAACCAAGAGGGTTACTCCCTATGTAAAAATGTTATGAATGACTCAAGTTACCTTTATGTCATATTATTTCTATGATTTATTCATGATTTTATGAGGTATGTTAAAGTGCCTATGTTTTATGGGTAATGTATGATTTCATTCTTATGTATATATGAACTCATGTTTCCTTTCTATATTTTTATAACACGTACTGAGCTTTCTGTGCTCATCCCATGTTTTTTTTTGAAATTTTTTTCACAGGTCAGGGGAAAGGTACATGATAAGATTATAGTGTCAAGGAAGGGTCAAGAAATAATCCATGTTTTATTTTCAATATGTTTCCCTTGATAGGAAAAATTAATACAATCGTTATGTAACCACTTTGTTAAAATGTGGAATGTAATTCATGTTTTTATGATATAATTCTATAAATCTATAAACCTTAAAAGATCCTCAGGGTGTAATCTTGTAATAACTCAAGATTAAGTAAGGATTAAGGCTGGGGCCTTATAGTTGGTATAAAAGGTCGGTTTAGATAACATTAGGAGTTATAATTTTATTAAATTATTATCCAAAAATATTTTTTTTATGGTCAAGTTGAAATGATATAGAATTTGAAGATTACCATGTTGCATCTTCTAAGACATGTTTTTTCAGAATTGTTTTCCGCAGATGAAACAGGGAAGCAGTGCTAGGAAGGCATACAGAAGGAAATACCCTTCCAAAGCAGCATCCTGAGATGGTCAGAATCGGAACTGAATAGTTTGTTGCAGTAATGGCACAATTTACTCAAGTGATAAATGGTGGTGGTATCCATACACGAGATCAGCTAGATCAACCGTAGAGGAACATGTCTGTGGTGGAACATTTCATGAGGCAACATCCCCCATCATTTAGAGGATCATCTGACCTTGTGCTAGCTGAAGGGTGTATTAAAGCACTGGAGAAGATGTTCAATGTCATGGGGTGTTCAGACAATCAAAAGGTTAGTCTTGCTATTTATCGTTTGGAGGGTGAAGTAGATTAGTGGTGGTCGATGGTTAAAAATATCAGGGACGCTGATGAGATTGATGCTTTCGACAGGGATGTATTCATAGGTATGATTCTTGAGAAGCATTTTCCTAAGGTTGTTCGACTTATGATGGAAAAACAATTCTTGGAATTGAGGCAAGAGGAAGACTTAGTGGATGACTTTGTAGAAAGGTTCACTCAATTGTCAAGGTACACTCCAAATTTTATCCGAGACCATGATAGTAAAATCAATCGTTTTTTTCAGGATTAAAGCCAAAATATAAAAGGGATTTAGATTCTCGTGAGTTTAAAAGTTATGAAAAGCTTGTTCGATGTACTGAGAAGGTCGAAATGATGTTTTCAAATGATCAAGTGTTCTATAACAACCAGCCGAAGAAGAGACCAAGGTGGAAGGAGAAAGGAAAGAATTCTTCAAAAAGGTCTGATGGTAAGAAAATTAAGTTTCCAGTTTTTGATAAGTGTGGGAAAAGGCTTGCTGTGGAATTTCTTCTGAATTTTGGAAAGTGCTACCGATGTGGTAATATGGGGCATAAGGCTCATTTTTGCACTGAAAAAGATAAAGGTGATGGTAAGTCAAAATTATATTTACAGTTAGTGAAATGTTTTAAGTGCAATGAGATGGGTCACTATGCAAAAGAGTGTCCAACAAAGATCTTGAGTGATGGGAAGCAGTTAGACTATGATCAGAAAGGGGTGGTGAAATCCATTGCAACTACTTCAGTAGATGTCGGGCCATCAAATGAAGTTGTATCAGGTACTTTGTTTTTTTTTTCAGATTATGCCAGTGTGTTGTTTGATTCGAGGTCTACACATTCCTTCAACTATGAAAACATTTATAGTAAAATGGGAATAACATCTCAAGAAATGACTCCTGAACTTGTGGTTAAAACACCTGGGGGAAATGTTGAGGAAAATATAATTTATAAGAATCTTCTTATCCTTATCTGTGGAATAAACCTACTTGCGAACCTTATTGTTCTAACTCTAGTAGAATTTGATGTTATCCTGGGTATGCATTGGCTCTCTATTTACCATGCTAAGACTGACTGTAGAGCTAAAGAAATTACTTTTCAGAAAGACTTTCAGTTTTTGTACAAGAATGAACCCTTACTGTTGATAACATATCAAGAGGACGAGAAACGTGTAAAAGATGGAAATGAATTTTACCTTTCAAACATTGTTAAAAATAAGGGAACTGTTCAGATTAATGATGTGCCAGTGGTAAATTAGTATCCTGATGTTTTTCCTGATGAGTTGCCTGGAATAATACCAGATCGAGAAGTTGAATTTACTGTTGACTTAGTTCCTGATTCTAAGACAATTTCAAAACCCCATTATTGAATGGCTCAAATTGAACTTTTAGAGATGAAGGAGAAATTGCAAGATTTACTAGAGAAAGGTATACTTTGACCTAGAACATCACCTTGTGGTGATCCTGTTTTATTTTTTAAAAAGAAATATGGTTCTATGAGACTTTTCATTGATTATAGAGCCATGAATAACATAAATGTTATGAAAAAATATCCTTTTCCTCATATCGATGATTTGTTTGATCAGCTCCAGGGAGCTCAATATTTTTCAAATATTGACCTGAGATCAGAGTAACATCAGTTTAAGGTAAAGGAAGAAGATATTCCAAAGACCGCGATCCGTACAAGATATGGCCATTATGAATTTGTAGTAATGCTTTTTGGGCTAGCCAATGCACCCGATGTATTCATGGACATAATGAATAGAATTTTCCATGAGTTATTGGATAAGATTTTGGTTGTTTTCATTGATGATATTTTGGTGTTTTCTAAATGTAAAGAGGAGCATGAAAGACATTTAAGGGTTATCTTGAAATCCTTCAAAGAAAAGAAATTGTATGGAAAATTCAGCAAGTGTGAGTTTTGGTTGCAACAAATTTCATTCCTTGGTCACATTGTTTCTAAAGATGGGATAACTGTTGATCCTGCTAAAAAAAAGTTTTTGAAGAATGGCCAAGACCGACAAATGTAACCGAGATCCGTAGTTTCCTTGGTTTCACATGTTACTATTGAAGGTTTGTTGAATGTTTTTCACGGTTATCTAGTCCAATGACTAAGCTAACTCAGAAGGGTGTTATGTTTATCTGGACAAAAGATTGTGATGATTGTTTTCAGGAGTTGAAAAAAAGATTGGTGAATGCTCCAATTTTGGCACTACCTTCCAGGAATGGTGAGTTTGTTATCTATAGTGATTCTTCATTGAAAGGACTTGGTTTTGTCCTAATGCATAATGATCAGGTAATTGCTTATGCTTCACGACAGTTAAAAACTCATGAGGTAAATTACCCTACACATGATTTGGAATTAGCATCTGTTGTTTTTACTTTAAAAATTTGGAGGCATCATTTGTATGGAGTAAAGTGTGAAATATATACCGATCAAAAAAGCTTAAAAAATATATTCACTCAGAAATAATTGAACATGAGACAGAAGAGATGGCTATAATTAATCAAGGATTATTATTGTACAATTCATTACCATCCCGGAAAAGAAAATAAAGTGGCTGATGCTTTGAGTCGAAAAAGTAATGCTTCATTAACAATGTTGCATTTGGAACGTGATCCTTTGGTTAAGGATTTGATGAACATTGGCATAGAAGTTGTTGGTATAGGATTTCCTTCTGTTTTGTTTCAGGTATCAGTGAAGTCTTCTCTAGCAGACAGAATCAAGAAAACACAGAAGCAAGACAGTGAGTTGCAGAAAAAGGTAGAGCTGGTTCAGAAAGTTAGGTTTCATGAATTCAACATTGATAGTGATTTTGTTTTGAGATTTGGGAAGAGATTGTGTGTGCCTTGTGATTAAAATTTGAAGAGAGAGTTGTTATGTGATGCTCATAGTTCTCCTTTTTCAGTTCATCCTAGTATCACTAAGATGTACGGAGATCTGTGGGAGTATTACTGGTGGGATGTAATGAAAAGAGATATTGCTAATTTTAATGTGAAGTGTTTGACTTGTCACCAGGTTAAAGCAGAGCGGCAGTTACCGAAAGGGATGCTTCATCCTTTACCAGTTCCAGAGTGGAAATGGAAGAATATATCCATGGACTTCGATATGGGATTACTGAAGACACCCCGACGTAATAATACAATCTGGGTTATTTTTGATTGCTTGACTAAATCTGCTCATTTCCTTGCTATACGAGACACTTTTTCCCTAGATCAACTTTCTCGTTTGTTTTATATAGAGATAGTCAGGTTACATGGATTTCCTCTCTCCATTGTATCGGACCGTGATCCCAGTTTCACTTCTAACTTTTGGAAAGGCCTTCAGAAGTCATTGGGTACTGAATTAAACTTTAGTACAGATTTTCATCCTCAATCAGATGTGCAGTTAGAACGAACAATTCAGACTTTGGAGGATATGCTACGTGCTTGTTCGATGGATTATCATGGAAGTTGGGACCAACATCTTTCTTTGGTTGAGTTTTCATATAATAACAGTTTTCATTACAGTATACAGATGGCACCATTTGAGGCGTTATATGGGAATCAGTGTCGAACTCCAGATTTCTGGGATGAAGTGGGTGAAAGGAAGTTGATAGGACCAGAATTGGTAGAAGAGTTGGAAAAAAAGTTCAGTTGATACAGAAACACATGAGAACAACTCAGAGTAGGCAGAAGAGTTATGCAGACAACATGAGGAAGGATCTCTCTTTTGAGGTAGGTGATCCTGTTTTTCTCAACGTTTCACCATGTAAAAGTGTGATGCGATTTTGTAAAAACGGAATGTTGAGTCCAAGGTTCATTGGAACATATGAAATTCTGGAGAGAGTTGGATCAGTTTCTTACAAAGTGGCTTTACCTCTGAGTTTATCTCAGGTACACAATGTTTTTCCTGATTCGATGTTGAGAAAGTATATGCCAGATCCATCTCATGTTTTGAGGTCAGAGGTAGTTCACCTGGAAGAGAACCTATATTATGAGGAATAACCGGTCTAGATTCTTGACCCCAAGGAGAAAGTGTTACGGAATAAGGTTATTAATCAGGTAAATGTTCTGTGAAAAAACCACATGATTGAAGAGGCAACATGTGAATCTGAGAATGCAATGAGGGATAAATACCCCAACTTATTCGATAAATAAATAAAGTGCGGGTACAAATTTTTCTAAAGGGGGGAAGGATGTAACATCTCAAGTAAGTAATGAATAATATATATTTTATCTATGTGTTTTAATGAATTAGATAGTGTTTTTTAGGCTTAAAATGAGAATAAATCCAACGTAAAGCATGGAATACTTCAGTATTTTTTAAAAGATTATTTTACCGCCTTTTGATGGCGATCCATTTTTAAATATTTCTTTTGAAACTTTTATAAGCTATATTTTTCAAAATAAACTTATTCGTTATGATTGGGACATTGAAATTTACTTTGGATAAATTTCTGGTATTTTTCTGATAATGTTCATTTTTTAATGAATAATGAAAACTGTTGTATTTTAATTCAAAACCTCTTTTTAATATAATTTACTTATATGACTAGATTATATTTTTAATGGGTCTTAAAGTGCAATTAGAATATATTTTTACAATTTAATCCACTAGTGGTCGTTAAAATCAATTTTACTTTGAAATTGGACATAAACTAGTGTCAATCTTCTGATACTTATTGTTTCAAAAAAACACGCTATTTTCCATGAAAGCGGGAATTAATTATTAAATTAATCATTGTAATTAATATTTTATGAATTTTTTAAAATAGACATAATTTTTGAATTCGGAATATCAAATATCGCTTAGGGTGATGTTTTGGTAATTTTCTAAAAAACGTCAATTTTTTATGAATAGTGAAACCACTAAGTGGTGCTTATAAAAACTGATTTTCCGTTTAAATGAAATTTTACAATCTCTATGTTTTGAATTTCAAAAATACGACATACATGTTTTTCATTAAGATTTAAAATGTGGTTCAATGGGATTAAAATAATTTGTTGGTGAATAGTAACTTTTAAGTTTTAATCGCGATTAGAGGTAATTAGTGCAATTTAAGGAAAAAATGATATTATAATAAAATGAAAATACCTAGACACATGTCCTACCCTTATCGGATGTGTCATGGTCGACCAATAAAATCCATGGGTCAACATGGGGATCCCATGGAGCCACTTTGGTTGGAAAATGACATAAATATCTTTTTATTTATTGTTAAAATTAAAATGACACAAACATGAGTTGTTTTAATAAAAAAAAATTTACATGGGGTTATACAAGTCATATTTTAGACTATAAATAGTAATTGGAAATATAAAAGGATTTCCTACATCATAGTAGTTTTTTATATTTTTTAGACATTAAATAAATTAAATTATTTATGAGATCATGATGATTGAGCGATGACCTAATTATTTAACGATTTAAATAAAATGGGAAGATAATATAAAATCTAAGACCTACAGATGTACAAAACCCTATTGATGGGTGGATTTCGAACCCTTATAACCTTATCCTCGAAACACATCAATGTGGGACCATTAAAATCCAAAACACATACTAAAATAAAGTAACATTTCCTTACTTTCCAAGAGTTCCCCTCCTCTCCTCTTATAAAAGGCCCCCACCTCTACCTCCTAAACCACACATACAAAGCCTTTAGCTCGGCCAAACCCTACCCATTTTGTCACTACACATCTCTATATTACTCCTTGAAGCCTCACTTTGGTCATAAGTATTCCCAAGGATGCCTTTGAGCTCATCCCAAAGGGAGTTACCCGATTTTAAGGTGATGTCTTCACTTGAGTCCTTTTGTTTTATTTTGCTTCTCCAACCCCCTAAAATCATTTTATTCATTTATTTTGTAACAACTCCAGTATCTTAAATATACTAGGATGTTTTTATAATAATTATTTAAGCAACACTTACACACACCTACATCTAATTGTTAATGAACATACTGTTTCCGTGGATGGCGAATTTCTGCCTCACAAAATGATGATTGTTCAATATTCTTCTAACACCATCAAAGGTGGCCATTAAGATGTTACTATATTTATATATGATATATAATGTGTTTATGTTTTTTAGGCTTCTTTATTTTACATTTTGGACATACCTTTATGGTTTCCATTATGGTTAAACGCGATATCTTCATTTATGGAAGTGTGGACTACCGCCCCCTCAAAGTGATTTGATTTCGTTAATGCCATATGTGGGACGTATAAAGGATTTAATTAATGGTATTATATATTATATTATACTGGAATTATAATATAACTTTTTATAATTATTATTCCATTCCATAAAAATATGAAATATAAATGAATGTAGCGTTCATGCGTACGTACGGCTTACCGTCTCCATGAACGGTGCATTTCATTTCTTACCTCTAAACATTATGTTATATTATAAATTCATGTATATGCTGGATATATATGATATATATGATATATACATCATGAGTATAAATCTGGATATAATTGATAAATGAACAACTTGTAATTATAAAGATCATTTTTTGACTCAAGTACAAATGATCGTTAAAACGACCGTTATTAACTTAAATATTTGCATAGAGTTCATGACATGGTAATAAGTGATATAAAAGAAATAATGAACATTAAAAAGGTTATTAAGCATGTAGAAATTAACTCAAGTTTATTATTCAGGAGGTTAAAGAATGATCGAATGAATTCGGACCAGAGGTATGGGACTTCATCTCAATCTCCTTTCATTGACGCATATTTTGTGTTCTACACAACTTTCTTTTATATTGTGTATAAACCCCTTGGACATTTATGATTATTAAAAAGGAATATTTTTTATACGAAGCATTTACTTACTGACTAATGGGAGTGTTTTTTTTCATATGTATGCCGCAACAACGTCTTCTCCGCTGCCGTGACCATTATTTGAGTTTCGGCTTCCTCTACAAGACATACGTTTTTTTAAAAGAAAAATAAATACCATGTTTTACTTTTCTATTATTTTGGTATTGAAAATGGTTTTCATAATGTTTTTATATCAATGTGTTGTATTGATATCTTGTGACTGATAAGTGGAAATGTTATGTTTCCTTTATACATGTTTTATGTGATACGATTATGTTATGGTTCTTGGGAAATGTTATGAAGATGGGTGGTTCCGTGATAAACTAAGGGTGGGTGAGCTCGATATAGCTCTCCAATGCATTGGGAAATGCGAAGGAGTGAAACATTAAGGTTTATCTGAAGATATTTAGTGAATATACTGTGATGGGTATTCCAAACGTAACTAAGAGGGTTACTCCCTACGTAAGAATGTTATGAATGCCTTAAGTTGCCTTTATGTCTTATGATTTCTATGATTTATTCATGATTTTATGAGGTATGTTAAAGTGCCTATGTTTTATGGGTAATGTATGATTTCATTCTTATGTATATATGAACTCATGTTTCCTTTCCATATTTTTATAACCCATACTGAGATTTCTGCGCTCATCCAATGTTTTTTTGAAATGTTTTTCATAGGTCAAGGGAAAGGTACATGATAAGATGATAGTGTCAAGGAAGTTTCTAGAAAGAATCCATGTTTTATTTTCAATTTGTTTCCGTTGATGGGAAAAATGAATACCATCTTTATGTAACAACATTGTTTAAATGTAGAATGTAATGCATGTTCTTATGATCTAATTCTGTAAAACTCTAAACCTGAAAAGATCCTCAGGGTGTAATCTTGTAATAACTCATGATTAAGTAAGTATTAAGGCGGGGGCCTTATACAAAACCCTAATTTGGTGGTGACTTTTTCATTTCCCGTTTCCCTTTATTAAAACTAAATTTTATTAACCCTATTTCCGATGTAGGTTTTCTACCAAGGTATTTTATTTTTTAAACAATTTATTTTTGAAGAATAATTTCAAATTGTAAGTATGATATTTATTAATGGAGGTTAGAATGTAACACCCCAAGATTCAATGGCATGTTTCCCTTTAATAATGAAATAACATGTAATGTACGCAACTTCGAGGTTCCAACACAACAAGACCAATCAATCTAGCTGTTGTGAATAGTTATAACACCTTTTTGAAATTTTATAAATTTATTATTTCAAAATGGCTTGATTTTTGAATTCAGAATATTGAAATTAGCTTAGGGTGATTTTTTTGGCATTTTTCTGAAAACATTCAATTTTTCATGAATAGTGAAAAATTCTACGTTATTAGTTAAAATATAATTTTTATTTAAATAATTAGATCATTTATTTAAATTTATATTAGGTAAAAATAGATACATAACACCTATATAAGTTCAATGTAATTCATTAGAGTCATTTTATAATAATTTTACATATATAATTTTTTTTGAACTTTTTACTATTTTTTACCCACCTCTTAGGGGCATTTGAAAATTTGTATAATACATAATTTTACAGATTTTGTAAGTTGAATTTCAAAAATTTGAGAGACACGATTTATATCAGTAAGTAAAATCTGGATCAATGAGATGAAAATAATTTTTAGTGAATAGTAACCTTTGACTTTTATTTACCACGTTTAAAATTAAATATGGTAATTAAAGGTAAAGATGATATCATTTTTTGTGTAACAAATGTCCTAAATCTATTGGATATGAGTAATTCGACCAAAAAAATCATTAGGAATAAAATATTATCATTTAGGTATACATGGTTTAAATTAGTACTTTTATTATTATTTTATTTAAAGAAGAGTTAAAAGTGTTAAATTCAATGTTTAATAACTAAAAAGAATTTATTATAGGGATAAACATAAGATAAATTTGACTATAAATATGAATTAGAAAGTTAAAAATATTTCCTACATAATGGTATTTTATTTATAATTTTAATACATTAAATAATTTAATTTCTTTCTGAAACAATGAAGACTCAGTAATTACCTTAATAATGAAATATTAAAATAATCGATATTATAAATACCCAAATAATTGTAAATTGAAATATTTGATGAATTAATAGAATTTAACAAATTAATATGACATTTCAGGGTTGATTAAATGAATTTATATCTAATTAACAATGTTATTAGTACTTTAACAATAATCAATTACAAAATAGTGTCAAAATTGACATGAAAGAGTTTTGAAAACAAATATTGTATTATTGATTTATATTCTATTTATAAAAATCTAAGTATTGTTAAAATGACTTAGATAAGGTTATATATATTAATAATCAACCACTTGGAGTTCGTTTGGATTGTTATAGTACGTTTACTAAACATATAATATAAAAAAACAAAGAGACAATGTAAATGTCGAACTATTTTACTAAGATTGAAATATAAATTATATGGTTAATATGAGGACCTAAACCTATCTAAAATATATTGGTTGAAATTATTTCGACCCACCCCTAGATTATTCTCTAAATAAATCATTTTTGAGCCACTGTAAACAAAATATTAATTTATTATAATATAATATTGCACACTTTTCGTAAGGATCCCCTCACCCCTCTTATAAAAGGAAACTCCCCCTTCTCTCAATTTCACACCAACAAAGCCTTTTGGAACTGTCAAAACCTTCCCAAATATCTTCTCAAATATCCTCACTTCATCCTAGTAGACTTAAATTGGTCACAAATCCAACTAAAGGAGCCATTTTGATCAAATAAAAAAGAACACGAAGAAGAGGTAAATATTTCATCACGACTTTCAAGTTTTTTCTTCATCCACTTTGACTATCTTTATTGTTTCAATTATAAATTAATAACTGTAGTATCTTATATATGTTGTGATATTATTATAAAAATGGCACACCAATATTCATTATTATATCCATCCTATAAATGACAAAGTCACCATACGTGAGTACGTACGGATTACCATCTCCACGTTGTGGTGTAGCTTTTTATTCAAACATTTCATCATTTGGATGGGTATAATAATGAGTATAAATGATGTAAATATTAAATTTAAAATTATTATTATTATTTATATATAATATAACATCCAATTATATACTATCTTAATATCAAAAGAATGATATTGTCGCTTGTGAGTACATATGGAATACCGTCTCCACGAACGCGATAAGATTCATTTCCCTATCGTAACCATTCAAGTCTAAGTTTGATTTGATGATTAAAAATAATGTTTATGGACTTGATATAATTATGTATATGAATAAGATATATCCTATCCATAAAAACACGCCTTATGTAACAAATCATATAAAAGAAAATGAGTATGTTAACACCTGAAACGACGATAATACTAAAATATTTTTAACAAAGTAAAAATTGAAGATCATATATGATATCATATGTTAATGTATAATTATTGTATAATTTAATAAAAATTATTTAACTATCATATAATAGGTTAAATCACCCACAACCAAGGAAAAGTACAAGGTAAGGTTTATTTCTACAATCTCTTCATTATCCGAGGTTGTTTATACGTAATTATCTACTGGGACCTCTTTATCATCCACATACATGTTTCATAAAAATGTATTTCCAAAAAAAATTAATATTTAATAGAAAATTGGATTAAATAATTTATACCCTTATTTTACCTCATATGTTTTGAATAGAGTCTTTCTATTTTTTTTCCAAACAAGGTACTTTATAGTTTTTTGACAAAATTACGGTAAGAATGTTTTTTTAACTTATATGGCGGGGGAAGCTATCTTCATCCATTATAACAATGTAAAAGCTTCCCTTACAAGATTATAATAATATTTTAATAATAAATGTTTTTTGTATAATTATGTGACTCTTATATTATTTAAAAATTGAAATAGATATTTCTCTCAAATAGTTTTGATTTCATCTATGTCAACATCCTTTGATAAATTTTACATTTGTGTGAAGATGATTTATTATGATATAAATCTTCCCTATTTTATTTATGGTTTTGTGATATATTTGACTGTGGATGATTTATTTTTATGTCGTTCATGGTTTATGTTTAAATTCTTAAAATTTCATATTCTAGTTTTAATACAAATGTTATTTTTATATTTCAACCTCTTCATAAGATGAATGTGTTGGAATAGTATGTTCCGAGTTGGGGACCGGTAAAAGTAAGCCTTTCAGGTTGGGGTCTGGTTAGAGTAGACCCACCAGGTTGGAGTCTAGTTACAGAGGCTCTCTTGGTTGGAGTCCAGTTACATAGGTTCTCTAGGTTGGGGTCCGGTTACAGTTAGCCCATAGGTCCTGGCCTGAGGCCTTGACCTAGAAATTAATGTCTGGTATTATGCATTCCATAATTCTGAAATTGGATATTGATGTTGCATGTGATTATTCGACATGTATAATATCCATATGAATATTTAAATGGAATTATCATATTTATTTGTGCCTTATTATTCTTATATTTATGTTTAAAAGGCATATGTTTTAGTTTTTTACATCTTCTTAAATGATTATTCTTATTTATGAAAGAATGCGCTATACAGTTATCCATACTGAGTATCTGAGATGACCCCTTTCTATGATTTCTTAGGATGTGAAGAGGTATATTATGACTGAATTTTATGATTAGTCTATGGGATATGACTATGGTTAATGAAGACAATGTGTTTTTTTTTTCATTTTATAATTTAATGTAAAATTTATGAATGTATCTAGTACTTCCAAGCCAACAAAACTGATCAGTCATTTAGGTTTTGATTACTTGTGATCATTCTAACATTATTTAATAATTCACCGACTCTAGGTAAATGTGGTCGAGGCATCACAGTTGGTATCAGAGGATGTTTAGTAAAAACCTTGGAAACAAGATTTAGATAAACTCTGATTAGAGCACATTACCCTAAGATATACTTTGAGATTCGTATGGAATAACATACTAGAAATTTGGTAATGAAAAATTTTGTGTGTTTTCTGAGAAATACATCTCTGTCTAGATACGAGTATGTAGAGGCGGATTTGGCACAGATGTACCTAGGGGTAAAACTCGAAAACAATACTTTGAGCTAGACTCGAATGGGAACTGGTGCATGACAGTGGGCCATGCTTCACTCTAGGTTATGAAACTCGCAGGGGATATTCATAGGATAATTCTCAATTTCATTACAAACCATTATGAAGGGTTTATAAGTATATATATTCTCAATGAAGAAATTTTTATGATTATGGATTACATCCATAAACTATTCAATTTTTGTTAAGTGTTTTTCAAGTTTGAGATTATGTATTTTGATTGATAAACTAATCTTGTTTATGCCATTGTTTAGAAATGTCACCTAGAGGAAAAAATGGAAATTATATGAATGCATGTAATACATGTAGGTATTTTCCTCCTACTCAAGGTAATTATAGTGGAGTTGGTGATGCAACTGGTGCTGATCAATTTATCACCATACTGGGAAAAATAACACAGGTTTTGAATAATAACATTACCTGTATGGAGCACCCTAATCCACAATGTGGAGGATCAATGTTAGATCGCTTCATGAGGAAACAACCACCAACATTCAATGGGTATAAAAATATATTGGTAGATGAGAAATGGATATGTTCCTTGGTGAAAATATTTCATGCATTGTGGAGTAGCGAAAGGGAAAAAGTTGTAATGGTAGTTTATCACCTGACAAGAGATGAAGATTCATGGTGGTAATTATTCCAAAACACAAAGAATGATGAAGAAGTATCATAAATGTAATGGAGGGAGTTTAAAAATATTTTCATAGAAAAATACATTCCTCGTGACCATCGACCAGATAAGGAAATATAATTTCTGAGTCTGAGGAAAATGTAAGATGAGAATGTCACAAATTATAAGGCTAACATTACAAGGTTAGAAAGGGATGTAGCTTATTATATATGTAACCCATGGATTAATGATGATCGATTCATTGATGGTTTAAAACCATTTCTCCATGAAGCAGTAGTCTCACAATATTTCTCAGTGTATGAAGATATAGTCTCATGTGCTATCAAGACAGAAAAGGAATTATCTAAATCATATGGCAATAAAGTAATGTAAGAGAATAAGAGAATGGTGGAGAAATAGAGAGATAAAGGGATAAATAGAAATAAGGATTTTCCATTATGTGATTATTGTGTGAAGAAACACCGCGGTACTTGCCTAAAAGGAATGGAAGTTTCTTACAAATGTGTAGAAAAAGGTCACCAGGATCCTGATTGCAAAGGAAATAAATATGCTTTTAATGTTGAATGCTATAATTTTAGTGAAAAGGGGAATTATAAAAATGAAATTCCAAAGAGACAAGGAAAATTACCTCATAAAAGTCCAATGGAGAAAGTCCAATATTATGTTGTTACTACAGTTGAAGTGGAATAATTAATGTATTTGTGTTTTTGGACTCAAGAATTATATTCTGGTTATAAGAATAATGTGATATATATAAGGATTGTACTAAAATACATTTCGTTTCCATTAAGGTTTTAGTATGATGAAGGTAATCATATTTTCAGTATGTGATAAAAAGAAAAACTTTTCATTGTTTGGAGAATCTGATGTTACAATTGAATTTGGAATTTAGAGTCCTATTAGAGAGAGTCTGGACAGAGGTATTTAGGATAACTATAAAGGTTGTAATGGATTAGGTTGAACATTGGATAGTATTGTTTATGGTTAAAAAATTTCTTATGAATATTTTTGGAATATTATAATACTATAGTTTTAGGAAAAGGACAACCTATTGATCAGGCGATAACCTGTCGCGTCAGAAAAAGCTACAAGAATCGAACCCACAACCAAAGTGCGACAAGGCTTTATTACCTACCACTAGCCTACAGGAAGTCCCTGGTTATTAAAAATTTGTTTTCTTCATTTAAGTGTTATATGTTATTATTTTAACCATATATGATTCAGATAAATAGAATTTTGTTTTTTTCTATTATCTGTTGGAGTGCAAGACAAGTTTGTAGTAGAAATTAGTTGAGGGATGAAACTATAATTTTCAAGCATATATATACATATATCATTCATTTCTATGTGGAAATTGATTCCTAAAAATTAGGTAAGATATATGAAAACAAAAAAAAATTCATCTTAATAATTTATGTTTTGTTAAACTGATGATATTTTTAATCATCATAGATTGATGGTTTGAGGCCCTCAATTTTACACTTTTTGTGATTTATGACCTCAATCACTCCTAATAAATATTTTCGTTTTTCCACTAATTACATGTCTATAATTTCAACCATTTTTCTCATATTCAAAACCCTACTTTTGGTGAATTTCTCATTTCCCTTTCCCTCTTATTAAAACTAAATTTTATTATCCCTATTTTCAATGTGGGTTTTCCACAAAGGTGTTTTATATTTTCAAAATATTATTTTCAAAAAATTATTTCAAATTGTGAGTACGAAATTTATTGAAGGAGGAGAGAATGTAACACCCCCTGATTCTATAGTATGTTTCCCTGTGAATATTGCAATATCCTGCATTGTATATAACTTCGAGGTTCTAACTCACCGCAACCAAACAAACTTGCAGTTATGAATAGTAATACCCACTTTTGCAAATTTTATAAATTTGATTTTTTAAAATAAACTTCATTTTTGAATTCGGAATATCGAAATTAACATTAGAGTGATTTTTCGGCATTTGTATGAAAACATTCAATTTTTGATGAATATTGAAAATCATTGCCTTTTTAATTAAAACCAATTTTATATTTAAATAATTTTTTATTTTATTTAAATATATATTAAGTAAAAAATATAAATAATAACAATATATTTTCTATTTTATTCATTCGAATCATATTACAAAAATTTTAGATATATAAAATTTTGTTGAACTTCTTATCATCTTTTACCCACATCTTAGGAGCATTTGAAAATTTACATAAAACATAATTTTACCGCTTTTGTGAGTTTAATTTCAAAAATCCTTGAGACATGCTTTATATCATTATGTAAAATGTGTTTCAATGAGATGAAAATAATTTTCGGTGAATTGTATCTTTTGACTTTTTTTACCACCATTAAAATTAAATAGTGTAATTAAAGGTGAAGATGATATTATTTTTACACTAACACAAGTCCTAATTATATTATATAGTTGTAAATAGACAAATAAAAACCATAGGAAATAAATATTATAATTTAGTTCCACATGGATTATATTTGGACATTTATATTTATTTTATCTAAATAATAGTTAAAAGTGCTAAATTCAATGTTTAATAACTAATCTATTTTTATTATAGTTTAACACATAAGATAAATTCAACTATAAATACTAATTAGAAATATAAGTATATTTCATACATAATGGAATTTTATTTATAATTTTTTGACATTATATATATTAATTTATTTTTGACAAATTGATGATACATTAATTACCTTATTATTCCAATATTAAAATAATTGTTATTAGAAATACCCAAATAAATGTAAATTCAGACTATGTATGAATTAAACTAATTTTATAGATTAATATTACATTTTAGGGATGATTGAATTATTTTAGTTTGATGTAATAATGTTTTTAGAACTTTAAGAAAATACCAAATTTTATAATATTAATTGATATTCTATTGCTAAAAATCTAAGGATTAGAAAAATAATTAGATAAGGTTATATATATTAATAATTAACCACTTGGGGTTTTCTTGTCTTGATATATTATGTTTATTAACCATATAATATAAAAATACACAGACACTTGGTAAATGTCTATCTATTTATGTAAGAGTTAAATATAAATGATAATGTTAATATGATTACATAACTTTTATAAAATCTATTGTTTGAATGAATTTCGGACCATACCCAACTTAGACTCTAAATAAATCATTCTAGAGCCATTATAAACCTAATATTAATTTATTATAAAATAAAATTTCACACTTTTCCTACTGTTTCCCTCACCCCTCTTATAAAAGGGCACTCCCCCTTCTCTCAAATTCACACCTACAAAGCCTTTTATCTTGGACAAACCCTGATCAAATATCCTATAAACTATCCTCCTTTAATCCTAGAGTCATTTCATTGGTAAAAAACCATCATATGGATCCCTTTTGATCAAATCAAAAATAAAGAACCCAAAGAAGAGGTAAATATCTCATCACCTCTTTCAAATTATTTTCTTCTTCCACTTCATCTTTCTTTATTGTATCAATTATAAAATAATAAATCCATTATCTTCCATATAATATTATTTTATTATGAAAATGGCACAACAATATTCATTATTCTATCCATCCTATAAAAGACAAAGTCACCATACAATCGTCCGTAAGGATTACCGTCTCCACGTCGTGGTATAGTTTGTTATTCAAACAATTCATCATTTTAATGGATATAATTATAAGTGTAAATTATATAAATAATAAATAAAATATTATAATTATTATTTATATATGATATACCATAAAATTATATATGATTTTAATATCAAATGAATGATATTGTCGCTCATGCGTATGTACGGAATACCGTCCCCACGAACGCGATAAGATTATTTTCCACGTCATAATTATTCAAGAAAAATGTTCATTTTATGATTACATATATTGTTTAAGGACTTTATATAATTCTATATATGAATAAGATATAGCATGTCCATAAAAAACATGGCTTATGTAAGAAAACATATAAAATAAGAAGAGTAAGTTAAAACCCTAAATGACGATACAACTAAAATATTATTAACAAAGCAATATTTGAAGATCAGAAATGATATAATATTTTTATTTATGATTCTTGTATAATTTAATAACAATTATTTAACTACATATAAGAGGTTAATGTACCCAAGACAAAGGAAAAGTACAAGGTAATGGTTTATTATAAAATCTCTTCATTATCAGAGGTTGTTTATACGTAATTATCTACATGGACCTCTTTATCATCAACTTAAATGTTTCTTAAAAATGTATTTCAAAATATTTTTAATATTTACTAGAAATTTAGTTAATGTCATATATACACTTATTTGACCTTATATGTTTTGAATGGAATCTTTCCATCATTTTCCAAACACGGTACATTGTTACCTTTTTGAGAAAATAATTGTAAGAATGTTTTTTAACTTATATGGCGGGTGCAAATATTTTCTACCATTATATCATTGTCTATGATTCCCATACAAAATTATAAAGAATATTTTCAAAATTAATGTTTTCTATATCATTATGAGACTCTTATATGATTTCAAAATAGAAATATATATTTATCTAAACATGTTTTGATTTCATCTATGTCAAATCCTTTGATAAATTTTACACTTGTTTGAAGTCGATTTATTATGATAAAAATATTCCAAATTGTATTTTTGGTTTTTTGATATGTATAACTATGGATGAGTTATTTTTATGTCATTTGTGGTATATTGTTAAATTATTGATATTTCATATGCTAGTTTTAATACAAATGTTTATGTTATATTTCAACATCTTCTTAAGATGAATGTTTTGGACTAGTACGTTCTATGTTGGGGACCGATAAAAGAAAGCCCTCCGGGTTGGGGTTCAGTTACAGGTGGCCCTCCGGGTTGGAGTCCAGTTACAAAATATTTCTGGTTTGGAGTTCGGTTATAGAGGCTCTCCGTGTTGGGGTGCAGTTACAGTTATCCACTAGGTCCTAGCACGAGGCCTTGACACATAAATTAATGTCTGGTATTATGCATTCCATCATTATGAAATTGGATATTGATGTTTCATTTGATTATTTGACTAGTATAATATCTATGTGAATATTTTAATGGAATTATCTGATTTATTTGTGCCATATTAGGCTGATTTTTATGTTTAATAGGATTATGTTTTAGTATTTTACATTGACATAAGTGTTTCTTTATATTTATGAATTCTTCTGCTATATTGTTATCCTTATTGAGAATCTGAGTTCACCACATTCTATGTTTTATTTTTTCCAAGATGCAAAGAGGTATATTATGACTGAATTGCAGGGATATACTATATGATATAATTGTGGTTAATGAAGACAATTGGGTTGTTTCATTCATTGTATAATGTAAAGTAAAATTTATGAATGTATCTACTACTTCCATGTTTACTCAACTAATTGGTCATTCGGGATTTGATCTTTTATGATCATGAAAATGTTATGTAATATTGCACCGACTAAAGGTAACTGGGGTCAGGGTGTGACATATTTGATTCTAAGTGAGGGTCTTATTGGAATAATCACATAAAACCCCATTAATTCAACACTTCATTAGTGGAAATAATAATCCAGGTTATTTAATCACAAGGTCAATATGGTTGTGGAAATCGAGAATGGATGGTGAATTATCCATTGGAGTTTACCAAGAAATTTATAGTAATATTCCTTGGTGTCAACGGAGCCAAATAACATAATGAATAAATTGAGATAATAGAACATATTTTCCACTTTTTGGGTTCTATATAGGGCTTTATGTTGGGAATTTCCACTTATATTCTTGATGTTCCAAGAATTAAATGTTTCTATTCTATCATTATATCTTAATTACACAAGGAAATAAGATAGAAAACATTCATGAAGTCCTTTAATAAGTTGTTTTATCATATGACCTTACATTTGGAAAAGGATTTGGATTTTGTCACCTTAGATCAAGGAGACCATTTAGTGATGGAGGATGATACTTGTTTCACCAACCTAGATCGAAATCATGTCCCTAATAACTAACTCAAGTATATATGTTTTTAGATGGTTCGGATGTTATAGATTTTATTGATTCTTATTATAATGTGCTTGATGACCTTTACCGATGTAGTTGATAATGTGGATATAGATAACCCAGAGTTAGTCCGGAAAATTGGTCTTAGTGGGTGTTCTGTTATTATAGGGGGTAGTCGAGGTGTGTCACCTGTAATGAAAATGAATTATAGTAATGGTTCTTTGTTTTCATTAGGTTCTATTAAAGAGGGTTCATTAGGAAAATACTAGGTGGTTTTCTTCCATTGTAGAATACTTAGAAATTTCTAAGCATAATTTTATAGTCAAACCCAATATCTTTCATCATTGTGTAAAATATGGTCACCTTAAATGTTTTTTAGAAGAGTTTCATATGGAATTTTAGTTGGATAGACCTTAGATAATGATCATACAATTAGTTAGATGCTATGAAAAGGTGGTGGATCTCATTATAATGTTTTTGGGGACAATTAGGCAATGAATAAATCTCAGATAGTGGTTTAGTTTGGATACCTTTATACAACAGAGTACGTACAAGAGGAATCTGAATTGAGTATAACTACTATGAGTTGTAAAATGTTTATCACTTCCTTTATTGTCCAAGATCTAATTGATACCAGTGCGTCCCATTATTTTATATCATCAAAAAATTTCAATGTGTATGGATTATTCTTGAATATCATGACATTTTTTATGGATAATTATACTCCCTTATAAAGGTGTAATGTATAGGGTTTTTAATATTCCAAGTTCCATGGTATGATCTTCGACCATGAGTTTGTATATAATTTCTTAGTTCTCGATCTTAATAACTTTGAACTTGTTATTAAAATGGATTAGATGGTTTATTTAAAGTACTTGGTCAATTTTAATCATTATTAGCATTACTTTCTATTTCCCAATGGGGTTACTTATGACTTTCAATGTGAGTGGGATCCTATATCTGGGCGAGTAGGGATGTTTTCTCCTAAGGATAGAATGATCTCATGCAATTTCAAAGATGTTTATTGAGGCCATTTATCATTAAAAAAGTGGTATTCTTACTACTATTATTAATGAGTAACATAAATAATTTACTAGTAATATTTTCTAGTTCAAATCCTCATAGAAATTTCCAGATTACTATTGTCCTTCTTCTGGGGATGATCCTTATCTCCTCACCATTTGATCATATTACATCCACTGAGTAAAATGAAATTAATGTTGAAATTGATGATATTGAGTCCAGAATATTTGTTTTTATGAGTTGGTCACATTGTACTTATTTGATTCTCTTAGTAAATAGGTATATGGAAGACTTCAGTTGTGTGATAACAACAAGAAGTTTAGTCATATGACTTTTCAGAAATGGTACCCTTTTACTTGGATTGATGATTTGTTTGATCAATATATGAGATCCTGAACATTTTCTAATATTGATTTGTGATAGGGGTACCATAAGTTGTGATTCTAAGAGGAGGATATTCTGAAGACTACATTATAGAAAAGTTATAGATATAATGAGTATTTGGATATTTCATTTGGTCTTGTTAACACTCATGTAGTGGTTAGAGCATTAATGAATTAGATCGGGTATTTTTTATTAGACTCCTTCATGGTTGTTATGGAGGAAGATATTTTGATTATTTTAATGTCTAAATAATAATAGGGATTACTTCTTGATATTGTTCTTAGAACTCTAAATGAAGATCATATGTATTGAAATTTAACTAAATTCAAGTTTTGGATATGAAAATTGAGTTTTTTTGGCCATTTTATTTATGAGAGGTGTCTCAGATAATTATAAATAGGTTTAAGTAATGATTTCCTTGGATCAACAATGAATTTGTTTGAGGTTTATATATTCATTATTTTGTAGGGTTAGTATAGAAATTTCATTACATATTTCTCCAATAATCCACAACATATGTCAGATTTGACACATAATGGTATTGAGTTTCAATTGAATGGTAATTATAAATAATAATTTTTAATAAATTAAATTTAGGATTACTTTATATATAGTATTAATTATTTTCGAATCATGTTTTGGTTACCACAAATTTTTTGATGCCTTTTCTACAATATTAGGATGTGTTCTAATTTAGGGGAAACTGGAAGTGGCATATGGACCTTTCTAATTACACCCTCATTATAATATTTATCCAAATAATGTTCTTCAATTTCCAACTTTGATTCATTCTATAAATACATTGAGATTCTTTCAATTCATTGAGTTTATTTCTATATATTTGGATTATATGTTCCTGATGTATATTTATTCCTAGAGGAATCTAAACCTATAGTATAAATGTTTGGTTCAGTATCATCACAATTTTGGTTTTGATATTTCTTACACACCAGGAATGTATAATGTGGTCACTAATACATTGAGAATGAATTTAAAGGCATATAACAAGAATGAATTAATGAATGAATGGTATTTTAAGATTTTATTAATTGATATGTGTTTGGATGTGGAAGAAGTTGATGGGAAGGAGTGCATATCCTTGGTAAAAGATGATTTCTTATTTAATGATTAGGTTCCTCTAGGATAATAAGTAGTCATTTATTTCCCGCATTTTAGTTAAATACTCTATGGTAATGTGACCATGGGTGATTGGACATAGTATCCAAATGTTTTTTTCATTTCTTAGGTATATTTATAATTCTAATAACATTGTAGTAGAAATTGATGGATAGTGGAAATCAATCCAATTGTTCCATTCACAATGGGACTACCATGATGAATCATGATCTGAGATGTTGGTATTTGTTTTTAGGGAATAGGTAGTCGATTGGGGATTTTCTATCATGATTCCCTATCTAAAAAGGATTTCGTTTGCTCATCAAAGACTCGACAGTTTGTTATTTTCATTACCAATTCTAGTATGTAAGTGGGATGAGATATCCATAGTCTTTATTGTAGGTTTACCATGTAATCATATTAGGAAAAATATTATTTGGGTTATCGTTGATTTACTTTCAAAATCATCTCATTTACATCACATTTAGGGAAAAATGGAAGAAGAGAATGGGAAAATATATATCTGAAGGGTCTTGATGATCTATAAAGTATCTTCTATTATTATTAATCATACAGATATGTGATTTAAATCTTGGGTTTTTGAAAGTTTTATATCTAGTGATAAGTACCCAATTGAAGTTAACCATAGTATATAATGGTCAGTCTAATGAAAATACTGAGCGATACATTAATATTTTTTAGGATATGTTTTAGGAATGAATTCTTTATTTTGATGGTTCATGAGAGAAGAATCGGTCTATAGATGACTTTTCCAATAAAATAGTTATCATTATTTTATTAAAATATATCTCTTTTTAGAATATTATTGGTATATTTTAAAATATAAATTATTTTGGGAAGATTTAGGACAATTTTCTTTGGTTGGACCAAATCTATTTCTATTGATTAAGAATATTTTGTAGTGTATATGAAATATATTAGAGATTGATTAGATTCAATAAAATTACTATGTGTACTATCGTCATTTCCCACTAGATTTTATATTATGTGATTTGTTTTTAATCAAGGATTCAAATCATTTGAGAAATATTAATTTTAGAACATATGGAAGGATGGTAAAAAAGTTTATTGGATCATTCAAAAAAGATAAACATATTGGAATGGTCAGATATTAGTTGGATTTACTATATCACTTGACATCAATATATGATGTGATTAATTTTTTCAAACTAAATTGAAATCAACCAAACCCTTATTAATTATTATAAAGAGAACATTTTGATCTAAATTCGAACACCTTTGGGGATGAGTGCCCAATTTAGATTATGGGTCATCTGAAGATGGTTTTTTGTTGTAAAATGGTTCCCTTGATCCATGTAATATAGCAGTGTGGATGGGATAGACACAAGGTGTGGGGAGATGAATCATTTCTAATGTAGTACTGGCCTTTTGTCTTGCCGAGTTCAAAATCATAAGTTCATTCTAGGGAAATAAATTGACATGGTGGGGAGAATATTGAAACCATTTGGGTCACATGTATGTTATGTTTTGGGCCTCTTTTGAAACTGTCATTGTTCTAATGGTTTTTGGAATTTTGGGATCAATATTTTTTATTTTTGGGAGAAAACGGCTAGGAACACGTATTTTTAAAAGATAGTAGTATCTATTAGGAAATCAGGAAATATGTATTTGTTGGTTCCAATGAAATATTGAATAGTTTTATAATGTTTTTTTGTAACTAATAATGAATTCTACAAAAACCATTTGAGAGGATTGGTTTGGATATAGTGGCAACTTCACAGATATCACAGAATTTTTATAACTATGTGAATATTCCTATGTAACCATACCCTTTAGTTTTTAAAGGATACTTGTGAATATATGGTTAGTTCATGGATTTTATTACTGTGAATCAAAACTATGAGACTCATATGAGTTTAGGAAAATAAGAAAAATACCCAGGAACTGTCTGTTGTTTCTGACCCAAATGTTTCCCTATTCACCCATTAGTTTGGCCCATACATTCCTCGACAATCTATAATGTTATCCCCATTTTATATTGGTTTGTATCTACCTATTTGGGTGGATATCATCAAGGTATGCGAGAATATCCACTTGATTGCTTGTATTTTCTCTAGATCTACCCTCATTATCTATTCCAATTAACTTACTAAATCCCTAATGTTTCTTGACAATAAGATTTAAGGTGATGGGTCAGGAATTCATTATTTTACATAAAGATCTAGTATTTAGAGGATTTAATCTTTTCAATTATAATCATTTTTTTGAAGGAGACTATGTTTGATCCATTTGAGATATAGGTGTCTCTAGATAATAGTTATTTTTCATTGAACAAATAATAATTGTTTTTGTTTTCATTTTGTTTGGACTATTGAAATGTTTGGCTTGATATCAATAAAGACTTATTTATATAGTATAGTCTTCAATGGAATGGAAAATGGTTTAAAAAGGGTTTTATTTAAAAATATTTTTACACACTTCATGTGTTTGATGAAATCTGTAAAATATGGTATTGACTCTATAATGGTTATTCTATAATGGGAGTGGTAATTTATTACACTTAATATTTTTTATAAAATTATGGTCATGATTTACTTGAACATTGTGAGAAAACATGGGACATGGGGACCTCATTTGCATCAGGTTATGTACAGATGAAAACCATTGTAAGTGTCTATCCATTAGGGTTTATGGTTATGCTACTGATATATTATGGAAGGAATCAATATCATTAAGATTCACATTATGTCATTATAGTTTTACTTGTGTGACCTAGTTATTTATTCTCATAGGCTAGAGTCCAATTATTCTTGGTTTTATTCATGATAGTATTATTTCAAGCTTTAAATTATTACATGTTTCTCTTTTGAGATATGAATGATCTTGATAAATTTTCTCTATGTTATCATTCATATTTATATCCATATTATTATGAAATTGAATAAGTATTGTTTTAAAGGAAAACCAATGGTTGATTTATGATAAAATTTTTCAAATAAAATTCTTTATACAATGTATTTTTTTTTTGAATCTATAACTAATGGTTTCATTTTGATAGTCTTTGCATATATTCATGGTGCAATCTTAATAGTTGTCTCCCTCAAACCCTGCATATTAATTTAGGTGTATGAATACATTGTTTTGAAGGAATCAGATAAAGAGATGGTTATCATGTATTATTATAACCTATCTTATACAATTTCACATCATGCTGGTTTGATATAGTTGTGGAGGAAAATACCATAGAGACTTATATTTGGTCTTTGATTTGTGTGGTTTTTGGGATTAGTCTTTTGGATTGTTATGTTATCCTTCATGGTTTCATAATTCTTCTTCCATGAAACAGAATAGTTTTATACCTTTATCTTGTTATATATGAGATGTTTTGTTCTATTTTTAGTGTGAAATAATTCCCATTATTTATTTCTTAAAACCTAAGTGTGTGTTTCCATCCAATGGTGGGTTGGAACGTGCATTTGGCCTTTTTGAGGGCCATATTGGGTGACATGTTAGGTCTACCTGGGTTGTTCACTAGATTAATATATTTTTTGGTTTAATGTAAAAATCATATTTGTTAATGGATACTATTAAAAAAATCTTATAATATATTCCTATAAGGGTTTTTAAAATAAAAGTCATCAATATATAAAAAAATATACAAGGAAACATTAATAGATCAATGAAAATATTAAATAATGGAATTATTATTTATAAATGTGTCTAAAAGAGTTTAGTGGGAGAATCATAGTTTTGCATGTGATATATATTGATAACATATGAAAAAAGAGTAGTCTAATTGTTCTTTAAGGATTGTTTGAAAATAATTCATCATGAATGACTTAAAGTAACATCCAGTGATTAGGGAACAAGATTTACTAAGATTTACCTATGGATTTCTTGGACTAATTCAACATTCATCAAATTATAAGGTATTGAAAAATACAATATGAAAAAATTGATGGATATATTTTGAAAATCTCACATGTCATAAATAATTCCATGGTGACGTCTCAGAAAATGTATGTGGAGATTAAGAAAATAAAAAACACCATATATACTTTAGTTATGGAATTATCACATATTCCATATTTTATACTAGATTTCTTATTTATTATCATTAAATAGTGGTAAAAATATCAAAAAAATACATGAGAACTCCATTGATCAGAAATTATAACAATGCAATAGTACTTAAGAAGCACATGGAACATGTTTGTGGTACATATAGAATAAAAAGAGAATGTTATCAGGGGTTTATAATAACTATCCTTCAAATAGATCAATATGATCTAATATTAGAATAAGAAATGTATATGAGAATCAAAATATCATTATAGATCATGGTCATCAATTTCATAAAATATGAGTATATTACATTTTCTAATTCAATGAAAGAAGTAGTATAAATATGTATCTCTATCCTAGATCATGGTATTATACCAATGATGTATATTTTTTCATGATGTATATTATAATAATATTATAGTTGTGATACTAGAAATGAAATCTAGGATATAAAAATATTCAAGAGTTATATACTTTTGAGATATCATCTCATGAGATTTTTTACATAAGAATATGATGTTACTACTAGTGAACTATACATATGAAAACATGGTATATGGAATTACAAAAAATATATCCTAGTATAAAAAATATTTTTCATTACAGTGTTAATACTTTTTCAATTGTTAATTTTCTGCTCTAGGGAATGTACGAGTTTTATTATTATTTTTTCTTTTACCCAAAAAAAGGTTAAAATTATTAGTACGTTGTACGGAATGGAGTATTATATATGCATAATTTATATGTACCATGAGAATAACACAACTTATTTATGTACTGGATATGGTATTGAACGTATATTACATGTTGTATAAATATTTAAGGAAAAACAGATATATAATGAGAACCCCATGAAAACATGAGACTAATATAAGAAATATGACCTATTTTCTAGATTAAAAATATTATGGTACAAAGATGATTTATCGATTTCACTTTTTGGGGGATCATAACACTACAAGTGAAATGTATTATATAGGTAGTTTAAAAAACCAATAATTGGTTCTGTTAAATTTCTCAATGCACTGTGGTATACTGAGTCAAATATTAATTAAAAGTATTTTTTTAATAATTGTTCTCTTGGAGAACATTTATGAATCTATAAATAATTTCTATAATGAATTTTTAAATTTATATTTTTTGTAGTTTTGTTATATTTAGTGTTACTTATAAATATTCTGGAAATATTTTCCTATAGTTATCGCAATTATATATATATTAATATAATAATGTCCCTTTTAACCACCATGAAAATATTTAATGATTGTTTAATATTGAGTATCATAAATTGGATATAGTTTAGCATTTGGTTTTGGATGATAAAACCAATGATGAATAAATTGGATCACTTTATTATTTCCTAGTGTTTTAATCCATTTTTATAAACAATATAAATTTAACAGGAAATAAGGTATATTTATATACACTACTAACATCAATTTAAAGTGTGGATATATCTGTAAAATATTGAATTTTTTACTTTGAATATTTTAATAAAAAAAATATTTAATAAATATAAACATAGTTTAAGAAAACATTTTAATTATATAAATATATTTTTATCAGTGAAATACTACAAAGGAAGCATATATAGGTTTTCCAAGAAAATATACAACTCATGAGTAATGGGATCCAATATCAACTCTTTCCCCAAAAGTTAGGCTTATATACAGTAGATTATCTACAATAGACATGTTCCTATTGACTAATAGATTTTGATAAATCTGATTCATATGTTAAATAGAATTTAAAATATATATTAGTTTTCATTACATATTTTGTAAAAACTAAATTTAGAAAAAAATAATAATAATATAAAAGTAATAATATAAATGTACCAGATTTAGTACCACCTATATCAAGGTTGAATGTTTTGGTGGAGTTCCCTTAATCCTTCTCGGACACAAATATAGAAAATAATTAGACATACATATGAAAGAAATATAAAATAAATTACAGTATAAATAATTATTTTGACATAAATTTATTTTCTTATAAAAAAATATACTTCTTATATGTGATTAGAATGTTACTCCAATAATTATATATTATGGAAATGGAAATCAATTCATAAGATAAATTCCAATATATCTACTGGTATAGTCTTCTCGAATCATCTATAACAACCCCATATATGTAAAATTAAAAAATCTGTTTCACAATAAAATATTAATACTGATCACAGCCATGCTCTAATACCCTCACATGCTAATTTTGAAACCATATTATTAGTCTATGACCACCCCAAATAAAATCTATCTCATACATCTGACATCGTAGAATCAAAATACACCAACGCAGTGGAATTTTGTAAAAAATAACATAAGATTGGATTTTGGTGAATACATATTTATAATCACAAATTTAAAAACATTAATGGTAGATATAAATTCATTTTTTGAAATATTATAATACCTATGTCTATAGTGTCCAAATATGTTAATTTTATTATTTTTAATTATAATTTTTTACAAATATATAAAATTGATTGTTTGATTTGTAATTGAGATATTCTATTGGAAAATTTTCCTATGTTATGTAATGTAAGTTGAATTATGTCGTATAATTTAAATTTTGTAGTCTTAATAACATGTTTAGAGTGGGAATTATAATTTAGTTACTAATTGTGGGGCTATATAATGTGGTATGTGAAACCATATAGTGTATAGATCCACGAGGTAGAATAAATTAGAAAACTGTTTTAAAAAGGTGTAATGAGAGTTATTTGGTGAGGAGTGGTATGTTTAGATCTTATTTGCAAATTTATTATAGTCAAGTAGTGAAAGTAGAATCTAGATATAATGAAAGAAAGGTGCATATCTAATTAAGGTGAGAGAATATAATATAGTTATGATTACATAATATTTATTAATGTCCTCATGTTATCATGAAATTGTATTTTTGGCATACCATCATGCAAAAAGAATATAAAATATGTTATAACCTGATATACAATATATAAAACGAAAATATTTATAAAATGATGTATAATGATTAAATGAGTTGACATATTCTTAATAAAAAATATATATAAGTTTATGGTGTACTAAGAATAAAATAATTTGATTCATCAATGAACATATTAATTTCATCCTCTATCATTGTCATGATTTCATCATTTTAACCCTCCCTTAGAAGAACAACTACTTCAATACCATATATGAGAGATAGATCAATCATCTGTTGTGGATAGAGTTCATTGTCATAAAAATTGATCATCATTGTCACTCATATCATACATTTCTCTCGGCTTTACAAGCACTGCAACACTCGCCCATTCTAGACTCTATTATCCACATTGAAGACAATTTTTGCATCTGAATCCAGAAATATATGGGTAATTTTATATAATTTCAACCATATTGATCAATATAGATAAATTAAAAAAATTAAATTGTATATAATAATTCCTTATTCCAAAATAAATATAGACAGTCTTGAATTTTAATAACACAAATGTAAATTTTCTAGGATAATTTAATTCACTAATGAAAATCAACAATCTAGAGTATAACAACATTGAGAATTATATGAACATTCAATTATTTTTATAAAACATTCATAATTAAAAACTAGAAAACACATGGAACCATTAATATTACAATCATAAAATATCCTAAAAATTTTCAAAGTTCCTCATTCCAAATATTTCAGACCTTCAAGCACTATAGATCGATTACTAATCATCATGATCTATATATATAAATATAAAATATTTCTAGATACATAAGATAATTTTATTGAAATATTATTAATAAAAATTTGATTCTTATCATTAAATATTTGAATAACAATATATAATGTATATTTTAATTAATTTTATTATCCCAATATCCATTTGTATCCAATTTCAATTAACTTTTAGCAATGGAGCCATATGGTTGAGATTTATTTCTCATAAAATACAGAAAATGACCTAAATACCTAATAAAAAAAAGTTTCATAGCATAATAAACAATCTATGAAATGAGTATGAAAATTTTAATGCTGTAATTATTAATAAGTAAGATATAAATACCACCCTATGGTATTGGTCAATCAATAAAGACTGAGGCATCTACCTATAACTTCCTAAAAATAATTCATAATTAGATCAACCATTATAGTGAAAAATTATAGAGGGAATATAATATCAAAATTAAAAAACATTAAAAAATTTCTTGAAGTTTTTCATGATCAATGGGGTTTAAATTTTTCACACAAATCTATTTGGAGAATCTGATAAACTAAATCACAACTACTATTATTTTGTTAGGTAATAATTTATAGAATACCAAATGTCTGAATATCTATATAAAATTATGTGAGTCATCATTTTTAATACTTGGTAATATTTAATGGTTTTAGTAAATTCTTATTGATATTTTAATTTAATATAAAAGAGGTTGTATCACAATTTTCATTCATCAATGGAAAACATTCATTAATAAAATTTTCAATGAATAAAATACTTCATACGACTTTATATTATGATTATGAAATAGATCATTATTTATATTAATTTCTTCTATGTCGTTATGATAATTATGATTATATTTTTATTTTACCCAATCACTCAATATTATAAAAACCAAATTATCACATATATTCTTTTAAATGTGCATAAAATAATGATTTTGAGGAAATAATTTAAATTATCAATAAGGTGTTTTGAAAAAATACTATTTTTATTATATTTTATTTACCAACTACATCTAATGACACGAGAGGATTTTCCTACAAATCTTTAACTTATATGTTGTACTAAATTTTTCATCAAACATTAATAATATTGACATGAAATTTGAACCTGGTAATAATTTTGGTGGAGGCCTTAAATAATTTCATTCAACGATTCATCACACATTAAACTTATATATATGAGATACATCAATGAATATATGATGACAATTGAAACAACCGTTTCTTCAATATGGTAGTATTCTAGGGTTGAATTGAAATTTACATAATAGACGTGTCTGGCCAATTTGAGTGTTCAAACTAGATATTTTCCTAATCCTAAGAAATTAAAAATATTCCATATTAGAGAAAAAAAATATTGATTATTTTGGTCTTCTATTTATCATATATATGTACACTATTGTACCATCACTCATGAAACTATTTTATTATAGGTTGAATATATACATTGATGTCATTTCTGGGAATTTTTTTCATTGAATGATCATAAAAAAATGAATGTTTATTTTTCATACACATCCTATTATGATGATTTTAAGAGATAAAAATAATTATCAATCTATTATAGTTTGTAAATAGAGTCTTTAATAGATTAAATCCATTAGTTTCAAATAAAATACACACAATACTACGATATAAATATAACTTTTTTTCAATAATAAAATGATATCTAGGCTTTAAAATCTCTGGGATGACGTGTAAACTTATCATTATTGATATGCATGGAATGAAACATCATTTTCATTACACTTTTAAAGGAAAACAACAATCCTTTAAATCATGGTTCTAATTGAATGTAATATAAAATCTTTATAGTTGTTTTATTTTTATTATTACTTTAACTCCATTAATTCAAAATTTTAACATTATTCCACTACATCCGTCTAGATTTATGACATCTTTTACAACCTTATCTATAGAAATCATCTCCACGATCAAACAACCAGTCATTGTGACATTCTTGTATCCTTCTGTAATTGAGATAGAATGTGTTAACAACATTATTCATCTTTAAAAAAAATCATGTAGGAACACCAATATCATCAACGTTCCATTATTTTTAATTTCAAATGAATATGGTAAAACATGAGTAGAAGGGAAAATTGTTTATAATTTCTATATTATTCTTAAAAATCACCACAAAGATCATCCACAAATTTGTAAAATCAGTTTTATTGACCAATCCAATTCTCTATTTTATTAATATCTAAAAATATAAAAAATTAAACCATTACTATGATACAATATTTATCTTGTTATGCTTAGTGTCAAAGAATCATTAATCATGTATGTAATTTCTTTCTCTACTATTTGGCTAGCATTTTGTTTATTTTATTAATGTAATAATGTCACATTTTATATAATCACCAATTCCCCATGAAAAATATATCTAACATATCTAATAGAAAATTTCTACAATATAATGTTCTAAAAAACATCATGTTTTTTCAACTGTCTTATAAAAATACAATCATAATTTAGACATATTATTATTCCACCTACAAATCAATTTACAATTATAAAATATAAAATACATCCAATCCCTTAATAAAGAGAGTTGTATTTTGGGTAATATAATCCTAATTTATTCCAATTTTTCATTTATAATAAATATCTCTATAAAAAATATAACATTCCCCAATTAAAAATTCCCATGTTAAAAATAATATATATCAATGAATAATATATAATAATTTACAAAACATAATTATGAAATTTTTTAAAAAGACAATAAAAATACAATCGATTGTTTTTATAATTTCATATTTTATGATATAAATATATTGAATTACATGTAAAAAATATACATGAAAGAATAAAATAATTACTAATCAATAATGTATTAACAAATAAAGTACAAAAAATCAAATATAATTTATAAATGCATCAAAAATCAAATTTAAAAAGGAAACTAAAATAAACAAATTACCATTTCAATCAAGTAAAAATTATCTAAATTTTATATATTCAATAAAAATAATTATTAATTAAAAAGATATATATATCCCAACATGATAAATCATGAAATCCCCAATTCATTATAAATCAAATGCATTATATTCCAACAAGACAAATCCACAATTTTATTATCCCCTATAAATCCGAGCGATTTTGTTGAAATTAAATAATAATAAAGAAAATGTAAGAGTTGATAAACAATAAATATTCCTTGTACCTAGAATAAATGTACATAAAAGGGTAATAGTTTCATGTTACATATGATATAGAAGGATATCCCACATTGAATAAAGAGTTTTTTTGTTCGAAAATAATGGAATGAGGTCATTGGGAAATATAATAGTGGTTTATTGGAAGAAGAAAAAGGGGATGGGTGGTTCATGGGATGGAAGGAGGAGGATAGGGGATGATGTGGTGGGGTTGTTTTTCCAATGGATAGAGGACCATTGGGATTCATGTGATAAAATAAAGAGAAGGAGAGGTGGTGTCACTACAATAAATTGGTTTAAATAACAAAATGATTATAAATTACTATTGATACTAAAATAAATGTTTTGGGTTTTTAAATAATAGACACTAATATTTCATTACATGGTGATTTTAGTTTACTACCACTAATAATGTTGGATGAACTGGTAAGAGCATTTGGTTTTTAATTAGTTGTTGTTTATTGAAACTTCTGCTAGTATACAATTACAAAGGATGATTTTTATTGTAGTGTAATCATTGAGAATTATACTCACGATGTTCACAGTATTGGACCTTGAGTATTGGTGAGCATGAGGACAATCCATCAAATTATAACACCACATATTTTGGGTGTTACTGGATATTACTATATATAATAATTTGTTTTTATAACTTAATGTGAGATAATTTTAAATAAATTTAAAGGATTATATACATCGATACATAATGAAACCACTATATTTTATCTCATTGGTATGTATGTATCATCTAGCATGTTATTTATATTATGAAATTGATTGAATGATAAATATGGGATTTAAAACATCTTTATATATTAATATGATATATGTAGGACTTTGACTAGAAAGGTACTTCCTTGAATAAATTCATGGCCATCATAGATGAAAAAAGTGAATCAAGTATGGTAAAATAATGATAAATAAAAAAAATAAGTTACTGAATCAAAATATTCATCCATATTTATGAAATAATTTAGTATGAAGATATTATAATAAAAAGTAATAGTTAATAAGAGTTTTTTATAGATATAAATTTTTTTATCTCTTTAGGGGCCATGGTTTTTTAGAAACACCTCCTAGTCTATGAGAAACACTAAACACTATCTATATATGGTACAAGTGTGTCAAGGGTAGTGTGTATCGATATGTTTCAACAATTTTAGTGAATCTGAGTTTGGGATTAAGTGAGTCCAATGACTATTAGTGAATTAATAGCCGATCCAGAATGATGATAATTAAATGAATAAATAAATTCAATATTATGTTATTAATGTTTATAGTATTTATAATTGAATATATTTATCAATGTATTCGTAATTTATTCGGTATTAAATATATTGATCTAATAATATTGTTTTTTGAATGAATATTAATTATTCATGTTTTATTATGTATATTTGAGAGAAAAATACTAATTTTGTGGTACTTATTTCTTCACTAGAAATGTTAAATTATTACATGTGACTAGTGAAATAAATTTTACATATACTAGAAGATAACAAGGTCATAAAATAAATTTTGTTTTAAGCTTAAGGATTATTTTTCATAAATGATGATAATCTACTAAAAGGAAACTCAATCCCCTTTATATTAATTTATTTAAGACCCATGAATTTTTATTTAGATAATATCCAATAATCTTAGTCCTCCCATGACTTATATCAAAATTTAGAGAGAGAAACCAGAGAGAAAAATGACATCAGGTTACTTCCTCCTCATAGATAAAGTTATTATTCTTCTGATAATTGTACACGTATCATTAAAAACAAATATTCGATGAAAAAACTAGGTTAAGGATAATAAAATAGGATTTTATTATTCGTGTGTGGATGATTTATAGGCTTTATCATTTGGTTACTTCAATATCGATGAATTTGAAACTAAGTAGAGTATGTTGGGATTACATGAATTACTGCGGTATTATTTAGTTTTTTTTATCATAAGTATGTTTTTCATATGTGATCCATTAAGGAATTTATAATTATTTTTCCCAATATTATGTTGAAAATACATATAGTTAAATAAAATTAAAACATTTATATAGAAAGCTTCCCTTTATCTCCAAAATTTATTTTGATTTCTAAATTCATACATACATTTAGAGAGATATCATTATATCATTATGTTTCTCCCATCCTTATTATTTTTAATTTTTTTAATATTTTAGAAATAATTCCAACATCTTATTCCAATAATCTTGGACTTCTACATGTATTTTAATGTTTATATCACCGAATTTGAATTAATTAGTGTTTTACCTGTGGTTGATTATGATATAATGAATATTTTGGGTCCATAGTGTAGAGACCTAAATCTTGAAGTACATGGAAATTACATTAATTTTTTGGAATACATAATACATAACAAAAAAAGTCACCAAAGGATCATAATAGTTTACTTTATTTGGAAACTCGGAACATAATATTCTAATAATGGTGAAAGATCTTCATCTTCAACCATAAAGATCTTCCCATTTTTTCTTAACTATAACATTTCTTTATATCCTAGGGAAAAGAAAACATATAAAGGGTGAGCTCAAATGTTTAGTATGCATAAGAATGGAGAAAATAAAACAAACCATATACATTTGAACATAAAAATATGAACATAATGTGTAAACATAAAAATCTTGAGCAATGACATAAAACATGGCTGTACGTAAGGAATATATCATAATAGAACATCAATAATTATAAAATTTATTGGAAATAAAACATGTAATTGTGGTTAAACATTAAACACATTATATTATTTTCATAGTAGCCAAGTCATTGCTGCCAGGACTATCCTAGTGGACAATGTCCCTTACTGAACAAAGTTCACTCCTTGTTCCAGTCCTGTATCACTGAACCAGATTAAATTCTTGTTCGAGCCATGTCTATCTCAGGAGATATAAATATTTGACCAATTAATTATAGGGAGATATAGGTCCCACCCATCTCATAATGATACCATTCTTATGTGTTCCACAATATCATAAATCATACTTCATTAAATAACCCATGTAATAAAAATGGGATTCTTAAACATAATCCCATCAAAACATAATCACTATATGATAAAAGGACATCATAAAAATAATTTAATCATAACATAATAAAATCAATGTTATAATAGGAAGAGAAAAAGAACCATATATTATCATATCAGGAAAATAATTTTGATAAATTCTTGAACTCCATTCTTGAGAAAAATATCCTTTCTAATTGAAAAACATTTTTCCTTTTTTAACATGCCATAGTATTTTAAACTAAAATAAGTTGATTAAAAATAAACTTCAAAACATGTAAAATATGCTTAATGGAAATAATGTTCTATGAAATCCTATAAATCCATTCATGATGTATACGGTAATAAAACATTCTTCTCATACTTTGGCCGGAAAATTCAAAAAGTACCTCGTACTAAAAACGAAAAAAGATTTCATTCATATATTTTTCTAAAAGATCAAAAATGGGTAAAATTGTAATTAAACAGTTTTAGGTGGATATAAATAATATTACATATTTAGGAAACATGGATTTGGATGATAAATATACCACAATAAATTCAGAAGTATATGCAATTTTGGATAAAAATGAGAATGCGAGATTTGCCCTTACCAATGTCCAATTTCATCCGTATATGTCTGAGACTCTTGTATAGTGGGATTAAACATATTATTAACTTGTAATAGAATCATAATAATATTTATGATATCATATATGATTCACATACGACTTTATATTATCCATTCATTTGTCAATTCCATGTTGAAGCAGCGTTTTGGGTAAAATCATTCCATTTATTGTCCGTGTTTTGACTTGTAATTATTAATATGATTACTTAGATCATGATTAATTAATTATAGAATATAAAACATGATTTATATATAATATATATTCATAATATACATATATTTAATAGATCTATAAATGGAAATAAATACACCGTTCAAGGAGATGGTAGGTCGTACGTACGCATTAACGTTGTTTTTCGTTTACTTATTGAATTGAATGGAATTAAGTAGATGAAATACACATCTATATACATAAATACAGTATCATTATTATTTAATATATTTATTGATTAATTATTATATATACCTTTTAATCATTCTTGAATTGTAAACATGGAAAATGAATCTTATTGCGTCGTGGATACGGTAATCCGTACGTACGCACGAGTGATGTCATCGTTCCCATATTTATTGAATTTAATTAGAGTCGATGAAATATTATCATAGAATCAGTATGATGTTATAATAATGATATATAGTAATTCTTTACACCATTTTACCCATCCATGTATGGTGGTGGTGGAAAAACTGATTACACCACGGCATGGAGATGGTTTTCCGTACGTATGCATGCGCGGTGATTTCGTCTTCTATAGGATGGATAGAAGGTGAAATAGGGTTTCTTCATATTTATAATAACATATCAGTATATAACTACTACTTATGTTATTACTTTATAATTAAACAACTAAATAAGAGGAAGTAGTAGAAGAAAGAAACTTGAAAGAGTATGTAGAAGAGATTTCCTCTTCCTCGATGCACCACCTTTAAACTCCTTCTTAGGGCACTAGAGTTGCTCTTTTGAGAAGAAAAAAACCTCTATGATATAACTAGAGAGGTTTATAAGAGTAATTTACAATTTTTGGCCGAGATTCATGTCAATAAAAGGCTGTGATGAGAAGAGGGAAGGGGTGCCATTTTTATAAGGGAGGAGAGGGGCACCTTTGGAAAAAGATAAAATATTATTTTATAATAAAATCATATTCGGTTTATAATAGTTAAAAATTGATTTATTACAATGATAATGTTTTTATGGGTCGAAATCCTCTCATCCAATATGTTTTAGAGATGTTTAGGTTCCTATTTTAACCATATCATTTAGATTTAACTATAAGTTATATAATATAACGTTTATCGTGTCTTCTTGTTTTCTTACAGTATATGGTAATTAAACATACTATAACAAGCCAAAAGAACCTAAAGTGGTTCATTATTAATATATATATCGTTATATGATTCATTATTCCAAACCTTAGATTTTTAGGAATATAATAACAATTATTAATATAATATTTAAAAAAAACTATTTTATGTCAATTTTGACACTATTTGGTAATTGAATTTTTTTTTAAAATCATAACAACATGATTAATTATAAAAAACATAATTTATTAAATATTAACATGTCATATTAACCTATATAATTATTTGAATTCATAAAAAGTCTCAAATTACATTTATTTGGATATTTATAACATCAATTATGTTAATATTTCATTAATAATGTAATTACTGCATCATCATTGTGTCATAAATAAAATAAATTATTTAATATCTAAAATAAATAAATAAAATACCATTATGTATTAAATCATTTTATCTTTATAATTAATATTTATAGTCGAATTTATCTTATGTATAACCCAATATTAAAAATGTTTTATTTATTAAACATTGATTTTAACTATTTTAACTCTTCTTTAAATAAAATAATAATAAATGTCATAATCTAATCCAAGTGGACCTAAAGGGTAATATTTTATTCCTAAGTTTTTTTCAGGTCGAATTACACTTATCCAATAGAATTAGGACATGTGTTAGGGTAATAATAATATCATTTTTACCCTTAATTACCATATTTACTTTTAACCGTGATAAATAAAAGTAAAAAGTTACTAATCACCAAATATTTTTATTATCTTATTGAACCACATTTTACTCCTTTATATTAACCATGTCTCTTGGATTTTTGAAATTCTACTCATAGAAGCAGTAAAATTAATTTTTTTGTAAATTTTTAAATTCTCCTCGGAGGTGGGTAAAATACGGTGAAAAGTTCAATAAAAATTTTATATATCTAAAATTATTAAAAAACGACTCAAATTAATTATACTGAACTTATATAGGTATTATGTATCAATTTTGACCTAAAATAAATTTAAATAATATAAATAATTAACTAAATAAAATGTCGGTTTTTAAATAGTAATCCAATGTTTTCAATATTCATCAAAAATTGAAAGTTTTGATAAAAATACCAAAAAATCACCCTAGGATAATTTCGATATGCCAAATCCGAAAATGAAGTCCATTTTGAATTATAAAATTTATAAAATTTAAAAAAATGGTTATTAATATTCATAATGGTTGGTTCATAGTAATATTATAATAATATCTCATTTAGGGAATCTTGGTATTGCGTACGACACACGCTATCGAAGAAGGACATGATTGCGTGTAACACAAGCCAAGTCAGGGCTACATGTAGTGATAGCTCCGTTTGGTGTTGCATATAACATAATCAAAACTTATTTCATTTATACATTAAACAAAATCTATACTTCATTTTGTGTAGAATAATTTCCACAAAACTGATTTGAAATTGTGTGTAACACGAGCCAAGAATAGTGTTGTGTATATTTCAAGATAATATGGTGTTGTGTATAGTACAATATAATCATGTTGTAGTGTCTGATAGAATACATCAAGGAAATTAAAAATAATATATCAATTATTATTTTAAAATATTCATAGGGTAGGTAAAAATTTTATATGAAATGGTTTCATTTAAAAAAATGGAAGTATATATTTTACAAAATGGCATATAGTTGATATTTATTTTTCTTATGCATGACTAATGAAAATAGATTTTATAAATTCATTTTAAACTTGATTGATTTTTTTTCTATTTTAATGATTATTAACAGGGTGTGGGGAGGATACTTACTAGGACCCCATGCACAATGCTAATGAAATTTTAGGTTCTATTTCAGCCCTTTATTTCTCATGGAGTATGCATGGGTTATGGTTGGATAGTTACTCATTAAGTCACTTGGAGGTATATTGGTTATTTTAATTATATCATTTCAACTATTTCATCAGTGAAATCATCCATCCCAATTTTATTTCATTTCATTGTTGGGTGGTTTTAAGGAATGTGGTGTTATGGATGCTAAATAAATGGACTTTTTTATTTTGAGGGAGTTAGATGAAATGGTGAGTTTTTTTGTGATTTATTTTCACTGTATGCCCGTATAATTTTTTCTACCAGAGAATAAAATAAATGTATGAATCGTTCTACAGTTTTTTTGTAAATTTTATACTATTTTTTTAAGACATTTTATGGAATAATTATTCCCCAACGAATTTTTTCATAATCCATAGTGCTTATATTCAATCCTTGTGAATCCTAAAAACCCCTTAGGCCTTCCCCTAGTCTTGTTTGGGCGTCTTAAAGATTAGAAATTCACGTTGGTTCATATGAATATATTATTAGAGACTTTTTTATTATATTGTACTAAGTTCTTGGAGCACACATTATTGTTTGGTTTTATCTGTTAGATTGGATATAAGACTATTGGAACACCATATGTAAGTAAATAGTTACTCTATCCATCTCTTTTACATTTTATGCCTTGATTTGTGAAGGAAATTCATGTTTTGTGTCTTCATTTTTATTTTTCATTCATTTACTTCTGATATGTGAGTTTTTTGGTTAACTTTTGTTTTAAGGTATGATTAGGGGAGTGAACTAGTGATACATGGTGAGATTCCAGGGTTTGGAAGGGCATTTAGAGCCCGAGTACATGATTTATTATGAATCATAGTATTAGTTATGTAGTTGGAACGTGGTCTACCAATCCATGTTTCCAAGTAGCACATAGTGAATAGTCCACCTTCCAATTATGTTCTAGACTTATTTTGGTTTTAATTAATTTTTTATTAGTCCATTCTATTGTTTTTTGTATATAACATTAGCTTAATTTTCAAATCATGGTTCTAAATGTTCATGTTATTATTTTCAATATAATAATTGAGTTTACCTAAATTGATTTAATGAAAATCTAGCTGTAAGGATTTATGAAAAAATGGTTTTGATAAGAAGGTGGTTCCTTCATAAAGAATATTGTGGGGAGACCCCTATTTTAATATTTTGCGTGTTTATGATTAAAGATTATTAATGGTTTTTTTGTGGAAGGGTGGGTTAAAAGAAGAAATTTTGATTTTTTAAATAAACATTTTGGGGTTTTTTAGGTGAGATAAATTCAATTTCATATGTTAAATATTATCCAACATTGTATGCAATGATTGATGTTTAAAGGTGGTGGAGGGGTTTTTAAAAAAAATACTTATTCATTTTGATAAATATAATTTCTTAATAAATTGGGATTGTATTTTAAGCATTAGAAAGAGGTTTTAAAATTAATTAGGAGAAATATTAATGATGTTTCATTGTTTTTTAATACATTTTCTATTGAATTACATAGTATAAATGCATTTTAAATGAAAAAAATAAATTTAATTATTATTAATCAGAAATTATAAAATTTCATAGATCAATCATTTTGATTTTAAATTATATTAAAAGTTTCAATAAAGTAGTTAATAAACTAATATGTTTGCATTTATGTGGGAAAGTGCAAGATTAATTCATAGCGGTTATATTAAATTGGTTTTCTTGATTTATAATTGAAATAATTAACTTGGGGTAGGTTTTTTATTTTAAAAGAAGGGAAGTTATTTTATTTTGTTCATTTTTTTTGGAAATTTGTTTCAAAAAGTTTACATGAAATTGATGGGTTTTCAAAAGGGAGTAGTAAATTTTAGAAAAATGTGTTCTGAAATATTGTACGTGTATTTCTAGGAACATATATTGATGTAATTTGACGTTGTTTGATTTTACTTGGTAAAAATAGTTTATCTAGGCCTATTCAATATGTACCTTTTAATTTCCCTCATATAAGGTTTTATATTAATAGGATGAGTCTCATACTAACATAATTTATTACTTCCATTTTATAGGTTTATTCAGGTTTTAGTATGCTGATGTTTATCTATTTTTGTTTTCATGTCAATAATTGTATTTTTTTTTATATTATAAAGTGTTATTTGGTTTATTATTCTCCTTGTATTTTTACATGCATTATATTGGTGGAATTTTAATCATTTTAGAGTTTTTTCATTAGTGATCCAAGCTGCCTTTTTTCCAAAAGGATGTTAAACTTGCTATTTTTCTAATTTCTGAGGGGTTGTGACTTGGAAGCCATAGGTGTGTTCTAGGGTAGTAGGGATGAGTGTAACCCCTTTCATGGGTTACATCCGAGCTGGTGGCTTGGTTATTTAGATGAGTACACTATGTTTTGGAGTGTTGGTATATATTACCCAAGTTACATCCACTTCAACCTCTATTAAAAAGGCATAAATTGTTATTCTTAGTTGGGAATTTATTTTAATGGAAATTATAGTCATGTAGTTGATTTTACCAAATTGATTGGCTTTTTTTCCATGGTTAAGGTGATAACTATCATGGAATCTTGTTCATAGTATAATATTTGAGATATAGTTAACATGGACTTGTATTGTGGTACTACTAAATTTCAATGGTATCCTTTGTAAGTATTTCGTATTGTTTATGGTAATATTTCATCCCTTTTAGTTATTAAAATATTTCTTGCTTCTATGAATGAATTTTTTTGGATAGTTGGTGTATTATTACAATTCTAATATGGTCAGGAGATGTCCATTGATTTTCTTTTTTGAGGTCTTTAAATTTATTTTACCCTGCTTGTTCCTTTAATATTATGATGAAAAATTGGTATTGGGTAGTGGCATACATTTTGATTCATTCCAAACAACTCCCACGAAAGGAAGGATGTTGATCATTGGGCTATATTTTTGTATTGGGTTGTTTCATTTGACTTTTCATGAGTTTTCCTGGTTTTCCCATCATGCCGTTTGATTTGGGGTGTTCCTTTGGTTTTGAGGTTGTGGTTTATAAATTCAACAATTTTTCCACATTGGTGTTCCTTCGATTTCTTTTGATTCATTTTTGAATTATATTAATGTCCATTATGGTTACCTATAGGGATGGAAGTAGACATATTTTTTGTCCAATCTCATCATTGAGTAGAGAGTCATCAATCATTGGTTTTAATTTAATTTAATATTCATGTTTCATGAATTGTGAACATAATACAGGGGTTTGACTCCAATTATTTTTAAATCATCCATTTTATTCACGTCTCTCTAAGGAAAAATTCATTATAGTGGGTATAATTGTCACACTAGGACCATGGTTTTCCTCTAATAATTTAATTTTTTAATTAATTTATTTGTTTTATTTATTGTTTATTCTCATTTATTTACATGTATCTCAATGATAAATTAATTTTAATTTTGATTTTTTCATGTGTATAGTTAATGTTTCATAGATTATCAAATAGTTAGTATTAACAATGTAGATATTAGGGGACAAATCTACAACTTTTAATTGTTCTAATTACATATTTAGAAAATGGTAAGTTAAACCATGAAGATTTACTATAAGCGAGGATCATGGTCATCCAATGACACTTTCATAGTTGAAAAATAGTTTTTGGAAGTAAAACTGGGTAAATACTTTGAACAAGGTCTGAATCATGCTATGTCTTGTAGCCATGACATAGACTACATTCTTATTCTGATCTTTTTCCACTAATTTAGGACATATACAATAATATAAGATGTTAGGATAGGTGGTTCTTATTTGTATTCGGTCATATTTTTTGTTTTATCATAATGTCCAAGTTTTTTCTCCAAAGATCTTAAGTTCCCCTGATTTTTTTTGAATCAACCCTTGTTTATGAAAATAAATTTAATATTTAATACATAAAACATGAAGTCCGTAAAAAACACAACTTTTTTATAAGCTTGCCAATAAACATAATTCTTCCACCTCTCCGATTTGAAATTTGAAAAACAGACATACACAATTGCGTTCAATAAGATATTTACAGTCTGATAAGCCAAAGTTAATTTCTCATGAATAGTGTCATACACTAATGAATAGTAATATTAAAATTAATATGAAACTTATGAATAGTAAGTCACAAGATTATTTTATTGTCATATGGATATAAGCTAATGATATCTTGATTAAATTTTCAAGAGGATTTAAAATGAAATATTGATTTAAAATTATTATTTTTTGAATAAATAAAGATTTTATTTAAAGAATAAAATAATAATATTTAGAAAATTAATTTTAAATAAATGGATTATAATTTTAAATTATACTTTTAGAAAAAATTTTAGGGAGAATTTTTAGGTTTTATATAAAATACTCGAATTTTTGATGAATAGTAAAATATGGTAATTTACCGTATATATACATTATCAGTTATATTAAATATTCCTAGAATAATGGCTAATATAAGGGAACTTTTTTTCTCACATGAACATATTACTATTCTTGGTCATTAGAATCATTACCAATGGATTTCATGGGAAAAATAATAAAATAAAGAGTAAAATAAAGGGAAAATCATCCTCTACTCCATTCTAACCCCCTCCCCCCTCACTCCCCCACCTCTTCACTCCTATAAGCCTTGAAGCTCATAAATGTCATGCCCATTTTCCCTTACCTAGTCACTAACCACGTCTAAGAGATCTTTTTCATTCCGCAATACCAAAACCCCTTCCCTTAAAGAGGTTCTAGAGGAGGGGGATTCTAGAGGTAAATTCACATTCAATTTTATTTAACTTCATTTTTAGTTCCTTTCTATTGTTATAATATCTTCACCTAATATATTTAAATTACCATGATAACTCCAATATCATCTATATACTAAAATTATATAATTTGAATGCAATAAATTCCATAAATATCCTTACTCTCTCTCCCTTTATTTTATAATTGAAATAATTGTCTGTGAGGTGCCAATTTACAACCTTCATGGAAAATGATGTTTCCTTCTTCAATTTACCCATAAATACTATTCATGAATAAATTCATATATTTTTAATTATATATAGTATATTTATTATGTAATATTTAATATTCAGGAACCAGTAAATGTAGATAATATTAATTCATATGACCAAACTACTTCATAATAATCAAAATACTGCTAAAATAATCTATAGGATTGACATTAATATTTCATCAAATGAATCATTATAATTCCATGTATCAAAATGATATAAATGACATTTATCACCTAGGTATTTTCATAAATAATATTTAAATTCAATTTTGGAGAATTAGATACATTCAATAGCAACTCCATTACTTAAAAACTAGTGAACCAATTATGAATGTCAAGAAAATGAACACTCCAGAATGATGAAATTCAAGATTATAACTTATCATAAATGACATAAATGAACTAAATATATTATGATAAAATAAATACATGTCTTATAGGTTTGTAATTATGTTATAACTGAGTCTAATTTCGTATTATAGGATCAAAAGGTCATGAGTGGGACATTCAGACTTAATCTAAGTGTTTTCCACCGGAACCTTCATTTTCATTCGAGATACATTTATTTCCTACTTACCTCAAAAAAATTATTATGTATTATTAATTTATCTTACTAAATTATATGTGAGTGTCTATATATGTTTAACAAACATATTCCTACTTTATTTTATTGTTAGATACACATCTTGGAAGAACATTAATAATTCATTCCAAAATACCAGCCCGATTCGATGGAATTTCCAAAATTTTAATCTATTTTTAAGGGCACTCAATAATATTTTTTTGTAAACCATTATATTTATAAAATCTATCATTTAATTAAGAATATAATAACTTACTACATTTATGATTTAGTAATGTTTTTCCAAAATAACTATTCTTTTCAAAGTAAAAGAGTATTTATCTCAAGAATTACACGATGTTTTTATAAGAGTATATTCATCCATTACAAAAATCTTGTTATTTATTTGGTATTATTGGGATTATTATTTTATGAGATCATCTACCATATTTAATTATATATTTTATTATTTTTTTTATTATATATATGTTATCTTAAATCAATTCACCAATTTTCTCCAAATGGATAGTGATTATGCTTAATGTTTAGTGAATGTTATTTACGTTTCATATGTTAGTTTCATATATGAATGTATATGTGGTTTATGTTTATCCTAATTCATATGAGGAATTAATTGGATTTAGTATATGTGGGGTGGGGCCTTCTATATCCCCTCGGTGTATTAGCAGGTGTCATGAGAAAAACTATAATCGTGGCACAAGTCGTTGACAAAATGGATATTTATGGTCTTGGCACGAGGCCTTGACTGTATCATTTTGATATCCCGCATTATGAATTCCCTAATTATGAATAAAATATTTAGGGATCATGTGGTTATTCAAAAAGTATAATACCCATGATTATGTTTTATTATGGTATTACTTACTCATCTCTTATTCCTTCTAGAATGATTTCAAGTTTTTTGTAAAGGAATGTTTTTTTAGTTATTCAATGTGCCAAATGTTTATAATTATGATATAATCCATTGTATTAACTACCCTTTTTATTTGTTTGAGATCACCCATTTTTTATGTTTCATTTTCTCATGATATAAATAATTTTATTATGGATGATCTTAAGGGATAAACGTATCATTGTGGATGTTCCCAATAAAACATATATGTTGTTTTTTATTTCATGTTAAAATGTTGAACACAAGTAATTATCTTGTTTACAAAGAAAAAAATACTTCATACATTAGCAAGAATATTCCTTGTATATATTCCAATGTAATAAAACAAGGCACTGGTTTGAGGAAACTGGGGTTTTGTCCTTACATTGGTATTAGAGCAAGTTTAGTAGAAAACATGAAAAATATATTTAGAAAATGTATATTAGGGAACAACTCCCTAATATAGATTTTGGGTATCAGCATACAAAAAAATTCTAGTATTTTGGTAAGGAATATATTCTTTTAATATTTCCAGAATTATATATCCATATCTAGATACTACAAGTGGATGTGGTTCTAGAACAGATATACCTAAGAGTGAAAACTCTAACAAAGAGTTTCATGCTTAACCCAGGGTATCCTGGTACATGAAGAAGGGCCTTACTGCACACCTGGTTTTACACACTGGGGGTGTTATTCTTAGTTTAATTTACATTTTATTTATAAGAAATTATAGAGGATATAAATTCAATTTATTTCCTCAATGAATGAAAGTTTATGATTAGGATATTAGCTATGTATAGATTTTCAATTTACGCTATGTATTTTTCTACATTGAAATTATATGTAATGATTCATAACCTAAACTAGTGTATGCCATTATTTCGAAATAGTTCAAAGAGTAACGAAAAGAGACCTCATAAACACGCATATCCCACTTAGGGATTTACCTATGATGCAAAATAATTATGTTGGATCTGGAGCAACGACTAGTGTTGAGAAACTTATAACTATAGTGGGAAAACTGACTGAGGATATGAATAGTAACCTTACCAATATAGAAAATCCGTATTTTTATGTCTGTGTTATTTCATGTATTACATTTAAATAGTATATGGAATTATTTTGATACTAGGATTTGTGACAACGTGCGATTCTGAGGCCTGGAGTGACCAGAATAATTGTTTGAAATAAATAAAACTCTAAATAGCATGCATGCATTTTCCCTAAGAAGTGAAATAAATTTTAAAAGGGTGCCTGAATCCGATGTCTGAGGGAACCATTGCATTCAGATCAGTGAATGATTCATTTGTGAGGCCTCACAGTGACCAGCACTGGACAACTGTAATAGTTAGTTTTTGGACTTTTAAAAGGAAATAAAATAAAATAAATTATTTTATTTATTTTAAATGTTTCCTTACACACAACAACCAAGTCCCCCTATTAATAACTAATTATGTAAAGTCTAAATGGATATCCATATAAACCTTCAATTTGTGGAATTCCTTTAGAGCATTGGATGAGAACTTGTTGGTGGATGACGACGACACGATCGATCGATGCATTTTGGATTAGATGTACCCCACAAATGAGTGATGGATGAGGTGAATTCCTCCTTTGTTTATTGAATTAATTCATCCATTTTAGTCGTGTGATCTTTGTGTTCTATACAAGGTTATGAACAATATATCATTGTGCATCCATTTAACAATGCAATGATCACAAATCTATGATCAGGCTTCGCGATAACCAAGGGGAGGTGTAAGGACGATATCAAGTGATGAATAGGTTCAGATCGAGGTGTATTGTTCTTTGATCATTCATCATGTGAGTGGATAAAATCTTGTTTTGGGGCCAATAATAGGTCCAAAAACAACATAAACTACATTTCCAGTTTCAGGATGACCTCAAACATGGAGTACTGCGATGATTGGACAGTTGAATTGAGGATTAGAGGAGCACCCATGGTGTGACGATGAAGAACAACACATTATGGAAAATTCAGATCAAGACGACTTGTATCCCGAATAGCACACTATATAGGGTCGTCCAAGTGGTAGCAATAGATTTGGTTTGGCACATAGTGAATAACATGACATGCCTATGGGAATACATTACATGTGGTCCCCACCCAGAGGTGGCTATATTTTCATGGGACAAGAAGCGTAGACACAACATGTGACCATTTCACACAGAGTGTGGGTCCTTACATAGACATAGTGTGTATCTTTGAACAAACACAGAAACGTGATGCAGTGGATCGAATGTGCTCCACCCCATGGATAGACCTGACTGGATATGTGGGATACCATGTCTACTGGAACACAGTCTAGGACACGTGGGTTGAAATCGTGTACGGGGAAATTTCCAACATACACAGAGCATTCCCAGGGTAGAAAAACATGGAGTATCTCGCTCTTACACACTATTTATAACTTCTTCTACAATAAAAGACTTACGACATAGGTTGTTATACACGGGAAGTGCATGGAGATAGAGGACATGGTATTCGACCCTTATACACACTGTGTAATTCCCAATATGTGTCTTGATCTTCTTGTCCTGCGATCCTTGGAATGGTTTTATTGGGTTAGTTACCCTTTACTCATTTCTCGGAAGGTCAGGTATCATTTCCATCCACATGAGTGTAATACCTTCAACATGAGTTTTTTAGATAGAGTCATGTATCCCTCCGAGAGGCTCGGAGTGACATCCTCTATCCATTATTGACTATAGGTAGAGGTAGGTATCAATTTGAACAATCCTATAGAATGATAATACTATTCATATTAGGTGAATCTAGATGAGATAGAGTATCCTTCATGTCCATGGTAGGGATCCTCATCTATGAATCGTGATTTTTCCCCACTCAAGAGTGTGTTCTCCACGAATGAATGTATCTGTTGTATCTTCATATCAATCGGTGCATCTTTCTCTTGCATGGATTTTCTCAATGAACAATACTTCTCAAATTGAAATCATCAGAGCTATCAGACTAATGGAGTGATTTATCCCAGATTATTACTTTTTGGAATCTTAAAAATAAATCCATATAGTTCGTATGAAGTCATTTTAGACCATGGGTCTATGTTTTGATTATATGTGGATGTGTATTCTGCTTATATGTTTGGTAGACGTATACTCTGTATAAACTGATTGTACCTATAATTTTTGTTTTGCATTATTTTTTTCAGGGTCCTCTAATGAGTATTATTCTACTCACTCCTACATGTGATTTTCCTACACATGTCATGTCTTGTGCATACAAGTGTCAATTTGATGCAGTCATGGGTAGGCTAGTACCAGAATGTGATTTATGAGTTCATTTTAGGCTGAGGTGTTCCTATGAATAAAAGTGGGAGTCCTTGTACCTCCATTTTCATAGAGGTTGGACATTGTAGTTGCATACTATTTTTGTTTTGGTGGGATTGTATTCTGGCCCAGTTTAATTTCCTCACTTTACATCGGATGTACTCTTTTGGTTAGGATTAGTTGTGTGAATGCACGTTGTTCCTTAGTTGGTTTTAATTTAAACTAATTGTGGTATTCAAGATGTGTCTTTGTATAGGTACATAGGATATGCCTCCCATGTTAGTGATGTTGGGTCGTAGAGGATGGCAAGAGGGGGGGTGAATTGCCTTTTCAAAAATAATTAACAATTTAAAACAATTATCAATGCAGCATAAATAAAAAAGGAAAGACACGATTTGATAATGAAGTTCGGCTTAATTCCCAAGCCTACGTCTCCGCTCCCAACAAGAACCGTTGAGAGATTAATACGTCAGCTTGCTTTTTAATGGTTGTAGCAAGAAACCCACTAGCCGTTTTAAGGTAGGCTAGAACACCTTTGTACAGCTTGCTTTTTTATTATGGTTGTAGCAAGAAACCCAATTGAATGAAAGAATGGAAATGAGAGGTTTTTTTTAATCCAAACCCAATGAAGAACTAAACAGATAAAACAATACAAACACACGGAAGCCTTGAGCGCCAAAAGTGTGAGAGCAGCTAATGGAGAGGGAGCTCAAGCTTCAAGGATGGCAATGGATCACAAGAGGCCTTGGAGATTTGTCGTTAGAGAGTCAACATAACAGCCCAAGATTTTATGAAAAATATTCTTTTTAATTTTATTAATGTCTTGTGTTGTACGCTACACCAAAAGGAGCTTGCACGTCACGCATCCTTGACTTGCCTTGCATTACACGCAATCGCAACCTTCCTCGATAGTGTGTGTAGTACGCAATAATGAGTTTCACTAAACAACGATATGCTATTAAAATATTATTAAAACTACCCGTTATGAATAGTAATAACCACTTTTTAAAATTCTATAAATCTTATTTTTCAAAATGAACTTCATTTTTGGATTCAGAATATCGAAATTAGCTTAGGTTGAAATTTTGGTGATTTTCGGATAACTTTCATATTTTGATGAATAGTGAAAATTACTAAATTATAATTAAAAACAACTTTTTTAATCGAAATAATTAATAGTGATAAATCATTAATTTGAGTGGTTTTAAAGTATATTTAGAATATATTTTTACAATTTAATACAATGTTGGTCATTGGATGTAATTTCACATTTAAACTAGACATAAACAAGTGTCAATCTTTTGATAGATATTGTTTCTTAAAAAACACGCTATTTGTTTTAACAGCGGGATTTAATTATAAAATTAATTAATGCAACTTTTATGTTATGAATTTGGTAAAATAGACATCATTTTTGAATTCGGAATATGAAATATAGCTTGGGATGAAATTTTGGCATTGTTCTGAAAAACATCAATTTTTGATGAATAGTGAAACTACTAAGTGGTAGGTTAAAAACTGAATTTTGCATAAAACTTAATTTTACCGCTTCTGTGAATGGAATTTCGAAAATCCGAGAGACACGGTTAATATCAAGGACTAAAATGTGGTTCAATGAGATGAAAATAATTTTTGGTGAATAGTAACTTTTTACTTTTTTTTACCGCGGTTAATAGTAAATAGGGTAACTAAGGGTAAATATGATATTACTATTACCCTAACACATGTCCTAATTCTATTGGACAAGTGTAATTCGACCAAAAACAAACTTAGGAATAAAATATGACCATTTAGGCCCACTTGGATTAGATTAGGACATTTATTATTAATTTATTTAAAGAAGGGTTAAAATAGTTAAAATCAAAGTTTAATAAGTAAATCATTTTTAATATGGGGTTATACATAAGGTAAATTCGATTGTAAATATTCATTAGAAAGCTAAAAAGATTTCCTACATGATGGTATTTTATTTGTAATTTTTAGATGTCAAATAATTTAATTTATTTATGACACAACGATGATGCAGTAATTATCTTATTAATGAAATATTGACCTAATTGATGTTATAAACACCAAAATAAATGTAATTTGAGATTTTTATTGAATTCCACTAATTTTCAAGGTTACTATGATATATTAATGTTGATTTAATAAACTTGGTTCGAACATATAATTCTGTTATGACTTTCACAAAAATCATATATCAAATAGTGTCAAAATTGACACAAAATAGTTTTTAAATCAAATATTATATTATTAATTGTTATTTTATTCCTAAAAATCTAAGGTTCGGCCAAATGACTTAGATAAGGATATATATATTAATAATAAACAATTTGGGGTTCTTTTGGCATGTTATAGTAAGTTTATTAACCATATAGTGAAAGAAAACAAAAAGACACGGTAAAAGTTAAATTATTTAACTTAGAGTTAAATCTAATTGATAAGGTTTAAAATAATATCCAAACATGTCTAAATTTAATTGGTTGATGAGATTCCAACCCTATCTCATCTAATCTTCGAATATGAGTCATTTTTGGAGGTTTTTAAGTGGGGTTAGATTTATTATAAATTAATATTTTTAAGAATTCCTAAGGTGCCCCTCTCCTCCCTTATAAAAGGACACCTCCTCCCCCTCCTCCTCACACCAATTTGAGCACTCAAGCTCGGCCAAACCCTGCCAAAATCTCTTATCCACTTCCCTAGAAACATCCTAGAGGTTCTGGTCTTCCTCAAAGACCAATTCTAGTGCCCTAAGAGGAGGTCTCAAAAAGGCACTTCAAAGAAGAGGTAATTACCGTTACCAATTCTTTCATCTTTATTTCTTCTTCCACTTCTTCTTCTTAGGTTGTTTCATTATGAAGTAATAACATCAGTATCACTCATATACTGATATGTTATTATAAGTATGAAACAACCCTATTTCACCATCTATCCATCCTACGGAAAAAGAAATCACCGCGCGTGCGTACGTACGGAATACCGTCTCCACGCCGTGGTGTAATCTATTTTCCACCACCACCTTACATGGATGGGTATAATGGTGTAAAGAATAACTATACATAGTTATTACAACATCATATTGATTCTGATATATTGTATAATCCACTCCAATTAAATTCAATATTTATAGAAATGATATCATCGCTCGTGCGTACGTACGGACTACTGTCTCCATGACACGATGAGATTCATTCTCCATGTTATCCATTTAAGAATGATTATAATGTATATATAAGAAATAATAATGAAATATATGACATTATAAAGCTACTGGATTTATGTATATATACATATGTATGTCATCTACTTACTTCCATTTCAAGACAATAAGGAAAGAAAAACAGCGTTCATGCGTACGTACGGACTACCGTCTCCATGAACGGTGTTTTTCATTTTATTTATCTACCTATTATTTATATATATATACTGAATATATATGATATACAAATCATATTTTATATTCTGGATGTAAGTAAATCATGATATAAGTAATAATGATGTCAAGAACAACAAGTCAAAACACCTACGATAAATGAAACGATTTTACCCAAAACGCTTCTTTAACATGGAATTTACAAAAGAACGGGTAATATAATGTAATAAGTGAACCATATATGATATCATAACAATAAATATGATTCTGTAATAAGTCAATAACATGATTTAAATCATTATACAGGAGGTTCGGACACTTACAAAGCAAGTCGGACCTAAGGTAAGGGAAATATCACAATCTCATTTTTATCCGAGATTGTTTATTCGTAAGTATTTACTGGGGTGTATTTTATCATCCACATCCATGTTTCATCAATATGTAATATTGTTTCCATCCACTTGCAATAGTTTAAATCCAATTTTACCCTTAGGTGAGTTTTTAGTAAAGAATATGAAATGAATCTTTTGTCGTTTTTCCGTACGAGGTACTTTTTGACTTTTCCGACAAAAGTACGAAGAATGTTTTTTTTTAACTTATACGGCACGAACGGATTTTTACGGTTTTATAAAGCCTTATTTTCATGAACCTTCCTCCAAAATATTTCATGACTATTTTTAATAAAATCTATTTCTTTTAAAATTGTATGATGTTTTGTGAAAAGAAATTGATTTTGAAGAAGAAAGGATATTTTCCTCAAGAATTCATTTCAAGTGTTTTATCAAAATTATTTTCCATCTAAGATAATAAAGGGTTCTGTTTCTATCCATATTTTTACATTGATTTGACTATGTTTGTGATGGAATTATGTTTATGAATTCCTTTATCTTATATGAATGGTTTTATGATGTCATGTTGTTTAAGAATCCCATTTTTATTACATGGGTTATGCAATGATGTATGATTTATGATTTTGTGGCACACATAAGAAAGGATTCATTAAGAGATGGGTGTGACCTATATCTCCCTCCAATGAATTGGGTAAAGATTTTATATCTCATGAGATAGACATGGCTGGAATGGTAGGTTATACCGGTTCAGTGAAACAGGACTGAAACGAGGATTACTCGATTCAGAAAGGGACTTTGTCCACTAAGATAGTCTTGGCAATGAGTCTTGACTAACAAGAAATGATTCTCTATGATTATGTGTGTATGCCACAAAGTTTCATGTTTTAAGTTATAATTATTGGGATTTCATTTCACTACTATGATTTATCCCATGTTATGAAATTATGCTCTCTTTTGCAGGTTAAGATTTCCAAAAAAGTTATGTTCTTATGAAAATTATGTGATTGATATTTCTTTTGTTTACCCTTACTGAGCATTTGAGCTCACCCTTTTATGTTTTCTTTTCCCCAGGATATAAAGAAAGGTTTTAGGTAAAAAAAAAGAATGACCTTTATGGGAGATATTGAAGAACTTTCACCACGATTAGAAGATTACGTTCCGAGTTTCCAAAGACACTAAACTATTACGATCCTTTAGTGTGTGTTTTTGTTATGTACTAAGTATTCCGCAAATGTAATGTAATGTCCATGTACGTCAGGCTACGGGTCTCTACAGTTGGTATCAGAGGAAAGGTTTAGTCAACCTTTGGAAACTAGGATGCGAAAACGTTAGTGAGATCCCTAGAGATATTTCTAAGGTATGTCTAGGGATGTCTCTAAGGTTAAGTATACGTATAAGTTATAGTCCTAGAATTGCGCTAACGATCTTAGAATTTAACCTAAGATGTTAGATATTGAGGGTACTACCCCTTTATTATGTTGTTTTCCCTAGCATTATTTTTGCCTCTCACACTATTCTTTTGGGGTTTTAGACGATGGCTGGAACCCGAAGGAACCGTGTTGATCAATGCAATGGACAATGCAATGATTGTCCCCCTGAGCAACCAAACGATATGGGATCTGGAATGCAAAATCTTGTAGCCATGCTCACACAACTTTCTCAAGCTATGAATCATGCAGGACTTCCAAACGAGCAAAGGAAGGAGCAACATTCCGTTGAATCCTTCATGAGGCAGCGTCCGCCTTCTTTCAGTGGGTCTACTGATCCATTAGTTGCTGAACAATGGATTAGTACTACTGAAAAGATATTTTCAGTTCTTCAATGTTCTGAACATGATAAAGTCATCTTAGCAGTATATCGTTTGGAAGGTGAAGCTGATCAATGGTGGAATCTTATCAAGAATACGAGGCCAAGAGATGAAATTGAGTCCATGGAATGGGACGAGTTCAAGAACTTGTTTTTCAGTAAGTACTTCCCTCGTATTCTTCGAACGAAGATGGAAAAGGAGTTTCTTGAGCTGAAACAGAAGGATGATGAATCTGTTGGTATATACGAAGCGAATTTTACAAGACTTGCAAGGTATGCGTCGGGCATTATCATCCAACCTGAAAGTAAAGTTGATCGATTTTTCAGTGGCTTAAAACCAAGTCTTCGAAGGGCATTAGCTATAAGAGACTTCAGTAGCTATGAAGAAATTGTGCGTTGTGCTATCAAGGTAGAAATGTAAGTTGGTGTTACATATCCATCTCATGGTTTTGACAAGAAACGAAAGATGGAGTTCAAGGAGAAATCTCAGAATAATGGTGAAAAGAAGATGAATGTTTCTTTATGCACAAAGTGTGGAAAGAAGCATGGTGGAGATTGTCTTAAAGGGACTAGAAAATGTTTTAAGTGTGGAAAAGAAGGTCATCGAGCAGCTGAGTGTCGAAGTAATAGAAAAAGGGTTTCTAATGATGTGAATAAAGCAAACACTGCAGAGAACGCACCACCAACACTTCAATGCTTCAAGTGCAAGGAAATGGGGCATTATGCTAATAATTGCCCTAATCCAAGGGTTAGTGATGATCAACATGAGCAACCACTGAAGGCAAAGGACAAAGGGAAATCACATGCGATCACTATTGGCAATGTTGAATATGATAACGATGTGGTGGAATGATTAAGTGTTTATGTAATGGGATTCCAAAATAATGTTGTATCATGGAGTATTGGAATATTTATGTATTGGTTTAATGTGGTATTCAAAGTGATTGAGATATTTTTGGAAATAAGATGATATGCGCATAATGAAGGGAAAATAAGAAAATGAAATGTTTAACAGTATTCATGAGCTCATGATTGATATAAGGACTAAGTGATATCATGGTTTGAGTATATAGAATTTTGAGGATTTTGGTATGTGGAAAGTGTTAACTTTAAACTGCATTCATGTTTTCACTAAGGTATTCAAGAGAATACATGATTAAGGACTTTGAATGTTTAGAATGTGACCAACAAGACATATCTTATGATATGTGGGGATCAACGACAGTATTAAATCTCTGGTAATCGATATCACTATATTATGAGAGTGGACTGCAGTATTATGTATAAGCCTAAAGATTAGACTGGATTATGTTGGACATAAGTTAGTATTGTTTAAGGATATAAGATTTTCGATATTATTGATGGGATGTTATAGTAACGTAGTTTTAGAAAAAGGGACAACCTGCAGGACGGGCGACAGCCCATCGCTTCGGACAAGGCTGTAGGAATCGAACCCACAACCGAAGTGCGACTGGCCTTTATCGCCTACCACTGACCTACAGGAAGTCCCTGTTTAGTAGAAACTAGTGTTATTATATTAAGCAGTATGATATATGATGTATAAGCCCATTTTAGGAACCATATATGATTAATCTCACTATAGATCGACTTATGTATATAATTTTTGCTAACCTTTTGTTTGAGACAGATGGAATGACCCGTCATTCTATCACATTATCTTCTAACACTTCACGAATAACAAATTCAACTTCATTTATTTAAGAGATGAAGTGGAAATTGTTCAAGGCACGAACAACAGTGAGATTGTACCAAAATAAAGTAAGTATTTATTCTAATTCAAATTTTCAACTTTAGGGAAATGATCTTGAAAACCAAAAATGTTGTCCTAGTGATCTTATACCTGAGGAATCAGATGGTACCTTATATCATCACAAATTTATGGATTTGTGATTTTTGGCTTTTCCATAGCCATGTTCTCTACCACTCTCCATCAGAACATGATGGTTAGATTTTTCTTCCATATCCATATTTTTACCTATGTGGAAACCCAACAATTAGTTTATTTGGGTAATCGTTACATTTCATACTTTAGTTTTTAAAGCCAAGTTTTGGTATTCCTTTTTACGATGTGGGAAACTTTCGAATAGAAAACCATTTATAACCCCGACGAATTTCGAGGGCGAAATTCATTTTAAGGGGGGTAGAATGTAACAGCCCAAGATTTTATGAAAAATATTCTTTTTAATTTTATTAATGTCTTGTGTTGTACGCTACACCAAAAGGAGCTTGCACGTCACGCATCCTTGACTTGCCTTGCATTACACGCAATCGCAACCTTCCTCGATAGTGTGTGTAGTACGCAATAATGAGTTTCACTAAACAACGATATGCTATTAAAATATTATTAAAACTACCCGTTATGAATAGTAATAACCACTTTTTAAAATTCTATAAATCTTATTTTTCAAAATGAACTTCATTTTTGGATTCAGAATATCGAAATTAGCTTAGGTTGAAATTTTGGTGATTTTCGGATAACTTTCATATTTTGATGAATAGTGAAAATTACTAAATTATAATTAAAAACAACTTTTTTAATCGAAATAATTAATAGTGATAAATCATTAATTTGAGTGGTTTTAAAGTATATTTAGAATATATTTTTACAATTTAATACAATGTTGGTCATTGGATGTAATTTCACATTTAAACTAGACATAAACAAGTGTCAATCTTTTGATAGATATTGTTTCTTAAAAAACACGCTATTTGTTTTAACAGCGGGATTTAATTATAAAATTAATTAATGCAACTTTTATGTTATGAATTTGGTAAAATAGACATCATTTTTGAATTCGGAATATGAAATATAGCTTGGGATGAAATTTTGGCATTGTTCTGAAAAACATCAATTTTTGATGAATAGTGAAACTACTAAGTGGTAGGTTAAAAACTGAATTTTGCATAAAACTTAATTTTACCGCTTCTGTGAATGGAATTTCGAAAATCCGAGAGACACGGTTAATATCAAGGACTAAAATGTGGTTCAATGAGATGAAAATAATTTTTGGTGAATAGTAACTTTTTACTTTTTTTTACCGCGGTTAATAGTAAATAGGGTAACTAAGGGTAAATATGATATTACTATTACCCTAACACATGTCCTAATTCTATTGGACAAGTGTAATTCGACCAAAAACAAACTTAGGAATAAAATATGACCATTTAGGCCCACTTGGATTAGATTAGGACATTTATTATTTATTTATTTAAAGAAGGGTTAAAATAGTTAAAATCAAAGTTTAATAAGTAAATCATTTTTAATATGGGGTTATACATAAGATAAATTCGATTGTAAATATTCATTAGAAAGCTAAAAAGATTTCCTACATGATGGTATTTTATTTGTAATTTTTAGATGTCAAATAATTTAATTTATTTATGACACAACGATGATGCAGTAATTATCTTATTAATGAAATATTGACATAATTGATGTTATAAACACCAAAATAAATGTAATTTGAGATTTTTATTGAATTCCACTAATTTTCTAGGTTACTATGATATATTAATGTTGATTTAATAAACTTGGTTCGAACATATAATTCTGTTATGACTTTCACAAAAATCATATATCAAATAGTGTCAAAATTGACACAAAATAGTTTTTAAATAAAATATTATATTATTAATTGTTATTTTATTCCTAAAAATCTAAGGTTCGGCCAAATGACTTATATAAGGATATATATATTAATAATAAACAATTTGGGGTTCTTTTGGCATGTTATAGTAAGTTTATTAACCATATAGTGAAAGAAAACAAAAAGACACGGTAAAAGTTAAATTATTTAACTTAGAGTTAAATCTAATTGATAAGGTTTAAAATAATATCCAAACATGTCTAAATTTAATTGGTTGATGAGATTACAACCCTATCTCATCTAATCTTCGAATATGAGTCATTTTTGGAGGTTTTTAAGTGGGGTTAGATTTATTATAAATTAATATTTTTAAGAATTCCTAAGGTGCCCCTCTCCTCCCTTATAAAAGGACACCTCCTCCCCCTCCTCCTCACACCAATTTGAGCACTCAAGCTCGGCCAACCCCTGCCAAAATCTCTTATCCACTTCCCTAGAAACATCCTAGAGGTTCTGGTCTTCCTCAAAGACCAATTCTAGTGCCCTAAGAGGAGGTCTCAAAAAGGCACTTCAAAGAAGAGGTAATTACTGTTACCAATTCTTTCATCTTTATTTCTTCTTCCACTTCTTCTTCTTAGGTTGTTCCATTATGAAGTAATAACATCAGTATCACTCATATACTGATATGTTATTATAAGTATGAAACAACCCTATTTCACCATCTATCCATCCTACGGAAAAAGAAATCACCGCGCGTGCGTACGTACGGAATACCGTCTCCACGCCGTGGTGTAATCTATTTTCCACCGCCACCTTACATGGATGGGTATAATGGTGTAAAGAATAACTATACATAGTTATTACAACATCATATTGATTCTGATATATTGTATAATCCACTCCAATTCAATTCAATATTTATAGAAATGATATCATCGCTCGTGCGTACGTACGGACTACCGTCTCCATGACGCGATGAGATTCATTCTCCATGTTAACCATTTAAGAATGATTATAATGTATATATAAGAAATAATAATGAAATATATGACATTATAAAGCTACTGGATTTATGTATATATACATATGTATGTCATCTACTTACTTCCATTTCAAGACAATAAGGAAAGAAAAACAGCGTTCATGCGTACGTACGGACTACCGTCTCCATGAACGGTGTTTTTCATTTTATTTATCTACCTATTATTTATATATATATACTGAATATATATGATATAAAAATCATATTTTATATTCTGGAAGTAAGTAAATCATGATATAAGTAATAATGATGTCAAGAACAACAAGTCAAAACACCTACGATAAATGAAACGATTTTACCCAAAACGCTTCTTTAACATGGAATTTACAAAAGAACGGTTAATATAATGTAATAAGTGAACCATATATGATATCATAACAATAAATATGATTCTGTAATAAGTCAATAACATGATTTAAATCATTATACAGGAGGTTCGGACACTTACAAAGCAAGTCGGACCTAAGGTAAGGGAAATATCACAATCTCATTTTTATCCGAGATTGTTTATTCGTAAGTATTTACTGGGGTGTATTTTATCATCCACATCCATGTTTCATCAATATGTAATATTGTTTCCATCCACTTGCAATAGTTTAAATCCAATTTTCCCCTTAGGTGAGTTTTTAGTAAAGAATATGAAATGAATCTTTTGTCGTTTTTCCGTACGAGGTACTTTTTGACTTTTCCGACAAAAGTACGAAGAATGTTTTTTTTAACTTATATGGCACGAACGGATTTTTACGGTTTTATAAAGCCTTATTTTCATGAACCTTCCTCCAAAATATTTCATGACTATTTTTAATAAAATCTATTTCTTTTAAAATTGTATGATGTTTTGTGAAAAGAAATTGATTTTGAAGAAGAAAGGATATTTTCCTCAAGAATTCATTTCAAGTGTTTTATCAAAATTATTTTCCATCTAAGATAATAAAGGGTTCTGTTTCTATCCATATTTTTACATTGATTTGACTATGTTTGTGATGGAATTATGTTTATGAATTCCTTTATCTTATATGAATGGTTTTATGATGTCATGTTGTTTAAGAATCCCATTTTTATTACATGGGTTATGCAATGATGTATGATTTATGATTTTGTGGCACACATAAGAAAGGATTCATTAAGAGATGGGTGGGACCTATATCTCCCTCCAATGCATTGGGTAAAGATTTTATATCTCATGAGATAGACATGGCTGGAATGGTAGGTTATACCGGTTCAGTGAAACAGGACTGAAACGAGGATTACTCGATTCAGAAAGGGACTTTGTCCACTAAGATAGTCTTGGCAATGAGTCTTGACTAACAAGAAATGATTCTCTATGATTATGTGTGTATGCCACAAAGTTTCATGTTTTAAGTTATGATTATTGGGATTTCATTTCACTACTATGATTTATCCCATGTTATGAAATTATGCTCTCTTTTGCAGGTTAAGATTTCCAAAAAAGTTATGTTCTTATGAAAATTATGTGATTGATATTTCTTTTGTTTACCCTTACTGAGCATTTGAGCTCACCCTTTTATGTTTTCTTTTCCCCAGGATATAAAGAAAGGTTTTAGGTAAAAAAAAAGAATGACCTTTATGGGAGATATTGAAGAACTTTCACCACGATTAGAAGATTACGTTCCGAGTTTCCAAAGACACTAAACTATTACGATCCTTTAGTGTGTGTTTTTGTTATGTACTAATTATTCCGCAAATGTAATGTAATGTCCATGTACGTCAGGCTACGGGTCTCTACAGTCAAGACATCAAAATATGTTTCAGTTGTGTTCCCGGCATCCATGGTTTCTTATTTATAGGAGGAATACCCATAAACACTTCAATATGGCCGTTGGAGGGCTTCCGGAGCCGTTGGGGGTCAAAAGTACAAGTCTGGTCAAAGCCTAACGGCTAGTTTGACTGGGCACACCGGCTGGCCGGTGGTGTCTCACCAGATGGCTGGTGGTCCAACGGCTAGTTTGACTGGGCACACCGGTTGGCCGGTGGTGTCTCACCAGCGGGCCGGTGGTCCACCGGTTGGCCGGTGCTGAGCTACCGGCTGGCCGGTGCTGAGCTACCGGCGGGCCGGTGGTCCAGACAGAGCAGGCTTTCTGTCTGGGTTCCACCGGCTGGCCGGTGGTTATCCACCGGTTGGCCGGTGGAACCAGGCAGTGGGCAAGCCTACTACGTGGATCCTCCGGCTGGCCGGTGGGCAAGAACCGGTTGGCCGGTGCCCATACCGGCTGGCTGGTGAGCTAACACCGGCTGACCGGTGGCTCTAGCAGAAAGAAATGCTTCTGCCAGAGACCACCGGCTGGCCTGTGGGAATCCACCGGCTGGCCGGTGGACTCAGAGAGTCCACTTTCAGCCTTCTTGGGCCAACTCCTGGGCAACCTTTTTCCTAGCATCAAAACACTTGAAAACAAGTTAGAACACGATGAGAGTGATTGTGATCATTAAAATCCCAGAGAGAGGGGTACAACAATCTCCCCCTATTTTGATGATCACAATCACAAAAGAGAAAGCATTAAAAATGATATGCCAATTGAAAACTTAAATAAACAATTTTGGACATGAAAATATATTAGAGTTCATTTAAAAAAATGATGAGATGTACCATGTATTGAAAATGATCTTAATCTAAAGAGAATGAGTCATTTTGCAATTGTAACCATAGGTCATTTTTTTAAAATGAACAAAATCAATAACTTACTGGTTTTTAAAAAAAATTGAACTTTTAAAAAGGGAACTTTAATCAATTGAAATATGAAACTAGTAAACAAAGATATTTCTCCCCCTTTGGGATTATCAAAATAGGAGGGAAAAAGAAAAAAATGATAGAAAAGACAACTTGAATGTTATAAAAGATGAAACGTTACATAGAGAGTTCCAAACACAAATACAAAGACAAGTCAAAAAAGTGTTAAATATTTAATAGTTCTCATTGACGAATCATTCCTAACTCCCCCTTAATAAAATCAAAACATTCAACCGGGAGCGGTTTGGTAAAAATATAAGCTATTTGGATATCAGTAGAAATGAAGTCCAAAGTGATATCCCCTTTTTGAAAATGGTCACGAAGGAAATTATGCCTTAAGTCTATATGCTTTGTTCTATAGTGTTGTATTGGATTCTTAGAAATACTAATGGCACTAGTGTTGTCACACCGAATAGGGACATGATCGTAGGAAAGGCCATAATCCACGAGAGTGTGCTGCATCCAAATAATTTGGGGACAACAATTCCTAGCGGCTACGTACTCGGCCTCGGTAGTAGAAAGAGAAACACAGTTTTGCTTCTTGCTACTCCACGATACAAGGGACTTGCCTAGCAGATGACAGGTTCCACTAGTACTCTTTCGATCTAATTGACATCCGCCAAAATCAGCATCCGAATATGAAGAAAGTTCAAAAGAAGTATTAGAAGAATAAAATAAACCAATGTTTTTGGATCCTCTTAAATACCTAAAAATCCTTTTGACTGATTTAAAATGAGATTCTTTGGGATTGGATTGAAAACGAGCACAAAGGCAAGCACTGAACATGATGTCAGGACGGGTCACAGTTAGGTAAAGTAGACTCCCGATCATACTCCTATAAATCTTGTTATCAACCGGTTTCCTGACTTCATCTAACGTAAGCTTACAGGAAGTACTCATGGGGGTGCTAATTTCCTTTACTTGATCCATACCAAAACGACATAAGAGCTCGTTTGTGTATATGCCTTGGCATAGAAAAATACCTTTTGAATTTTGAAAGATTTGAAAACCGAGAAAAAATTTCAATTCCCCCATAAAGATCATTTCAAATTCTTTTCTCATTAAATCTGAAAAATCAGTACAAAGTGATTCTTTGGTAGAACCAAAGATAGCGTCATCGACGTAGATTTGGACAATTAAAAGGTCTTTTGATGTGTGTTTTAAAAAGATGGTACAATCAGCTTGACCCATTTTAAAATCATTTTCTAAAAGGAATTTTGTTAACCGCTCATACCAAGCCTGAGGGGCTTGCTTTAAGCCATATAGAGCCTTGGTTAATTTAAAAACATGATTTGGAAATTTTGGATCTTTAAAACTGGGAGGTTGTTCAACAAAGATTTTTTCTGAAATAAAACCATTTAAAAAGGCGCTTTTAACATCCATTTGAAAAATTTTGAAATTTAAATGGGCGGCGAAAGCCAACAAGATCCTAATTGATTCCAATCTAGCAACGGGCGCAAAGGTTTCACCATAATCAATTCCTTCTTCTTGATTATAGCCCTTAGCTACTAGGCGAGCCTTGTTTGGGGTTATATTTCTTTGATCATCAAGTTTGTTCCCAAAAACCCATTTAGTGCCAATAATTGGATGATCATTGGGTCTTTCAACAAGAGTCCAAACATCATTTATAGAGAATTGATTGAGTTCATCTTGAATTGAAAGAACCCAATTATCATCATTAATGGCATCATTAATGGTTTGAGGCTCTATGTGAGAAATGAAGGCTTGATGTTCAACCTCGTTGAGGATTGATCTTCTAGTTTGAGTACCGGCTTGAAGATCACCTATAACATTTTCTAATGGATGGTCTCTAGAAGGTTTCCAAACCTTAGGCAAGGTGGAAGGCAAAGAATGTGAAGAAGGTTCATGATCATCATCCTCCTTGAGAGGAGAAGAGGAATCATTTAATTCAAGTTTATCAAGCTTATCTTCAACATCTTCAATGACCGGATGGGGTTTTGGAAGATTTTCATCAAACTTGACATGAGATGATTCTTCGATGGTTTTTGAACGTTTGTTGAAGACACGATAGGCTTTGCTTGAGTTGGAGTACCCAAGAAAAATATCTTCATCGGATTTGACATCAAATTTCCCAAGGTTACCTTTTGTGTTAAGGATAAATCATTTACAACCAAACACTTTAAAATAACCAACTTTGGGAAATTTTCCTTTCCAAAGTTCATAGGGGGTTTTCTTAAGAAGGGGTCTTACAAGGACTCTATTGATAGTATAACAAGCAGTGTTAACTTCCTCGGCCCAGAAAAATTGAGGGAGGTTGAATTCACTATGGAGGGTTCAAGCAATTTCTTGGAGAGTTCGGTTTCTCCTTTCAACCACTCTATTTTGTTGGGGAGTCTTAGGGGCAGAGAAGGTGTGATTGTATCCTTGAGAGGAACACAATTCATCGAATTCTTTGTTCTCGAATTCACCTCCATGGTCACTACGGAGCGATATAATTTTATATCCTTTTTCATTTTCTACTTTCCTAGAGATGTTCAAAAAGGTTCTACAAGCATCATTTTTATCAGCTAAAAAGAAAACCCAAGTGAAACGAGAAAATTCATCTACTAGGACAAAGGTATAGGATTTTCCACCTAGACTTGCTACAGGGGTAGGACCAAAAAGATCAAGATGCAGGAGCTCAAGAGATTTTGAAGTGGACACTTCCTTCTTAGATTTGAATGAAGACTTGTGTTGCATGCCAAGTTGGCATGGATCACAAATCAAATCTTTCTTAAACTTAAGTTTAGGAAGGTCACGGATGAGCTTGTTCATATTATTCTTTAGAAGTGAATGAGAGAAAAAATGCCCCAACATTCTATGACAAAGCCAAGACTCATTTTCAAGAGCACATAAACATTTAACATTTTTCCTAGCTAAAGACTTTAAATCAATAATGTAAACATTTTGAAAACGGGAAGCAGAAAAAATAAATTTGTTTTGAAAATCAAACACATTGCATAAATCATTTTGAAAATTCACCGAAAAACCACTATCACAAAGTTGACTAATGCTAATTAGATTATGTTTTAAACCTTTAACAAATAAAACATCTTTAATTAAAGAGGTGCTACCAAATCCAATGGTACCTATTCCGACGATCTTGCTTTTTGAATTATCGCCGAAGGTGACGTATCCTCCATCGAATTCTTCAAGGGAGTTGAACTCGGAGGGATCGCCACACATGTGCCTCGAGCATCCGCTGTCGAGATACCACGAGCCTTTTGAAGTCCTACTTCTTTGGCGTTTATCCTACAAAATCAAGAGAAAATAGATTTTGGTACCCATATAAGTTTGGGTCCGGAAAGATTAGCTAAAAGAGACTTTTGAACCCATATTTTTCTAGAGGGTTGCCATCTAAAATACTCATCCGGGTAGGTAATGGTTTTGGGGCTTCCATACCTTACATTTTTACAATCACATTCATAAATCATGTTCCCGGTCTTTTTGAAATAATTAAAAAAATTATATTGACAGCTCCCCCTTACAAAAGTAGCGGGTGCTCTAGAAGAAGTGGCTTGTTTGTTAAAGCCAAGTCCATGTGTTGTTCTAGCCGAACGCTGAGAACCTAGTAATTTGGAAAAATTTTGTTCACCTTGGGTGAACTTGGAAAGAGACTCCCTTAGATATTTAATGGTTGAATTCAAAGAATCAACATTTGGAATATCTTGGATCTTAAGGGTAAGTTCTTCATTCTTTTTGAGAAGTTGTTCTTTTTCAGAAATGAGAATTTTATTTTTCTTTTTCAAAGCCATAAATTTAGAGGTAAGTTCGTGAAAACCTTCTTCTAATTGATCTCTTCAATTTTGAAGATCTTCATAGGACATGTCATTATTGAAAGAGGAAGATGAGGAAGAGGAGTCGGTAGAAGATACCTCATCAAATGCCATTAGGCATTTTTCACCTTCATCGCTTGAGTCACTTGAAGAAATGGAGTCATCACTTGCACTCTATGTGGATGCTTTGAAAGCCTTCTTGTTTTTCTTTTCTTTTACCCTTTTCTTGAAAATGGAGCACTCCGGTTTGATGTGGCCTTTCTTTCCACATTCAAATCATGTAACATCATTCTCCGCTTTGGGCTTTTCCTTTCGTTCCCTTCGAAAGTTCTTCTTTTTCTTCATGAATTTGCTCATTTTTCTTTCTAGTTGAGAAATCTCGGATTCGCTATCAGCGGAGGAGCTTTCTTCCTTTGCTTTGAAAGCAATGTTATTTTTCTCCTTGAAGGTTTTACCTTCATTATCGGCTTGCCTCTTCATGGTGATCTCGTAGGTCATGAGTGATCCAATGATCTCTTCAACCGGCATTTTCTTGACATCTTTTGCTTCTTGAATTGCAGTCACCTTTGGTGCCCATGAGCTTGGTAGGACCCAAAGAATCTTCTTGACCATCATTTCTGCAGAAACATCCTCACCAAGAGATTTTCTTCCATTGCAAACGTCAGTAAAACGAGTAAACATTTCAGTAATTGATTCGTGTGGGTGCATGGTGAAACTTTCAAAATCTTGGAGATACATGTCTAATCTAGTGTCTTTGACTTTGTTAGTGCCCTCATGGGTTACTTCTAAATGTTTTCAAATTTCATAATAAGAGGAGCAAGTAGAAACACGGTTGAATTCATTGCGGTCTAGCCCACAATGAAGAGCATTCATGGCTTTGCCATCAAGCTCAAAATTTGCAATGTCTTCGGGGGTCCATTTGGACTCATCCTTGTTAGATAAAGTATATCCTTGCATTACAATCCTATAGATAGGATAATCAATGCTTCTATGAAAAGTAATCATGCGAGTTTTCTAATAAGTGTAATTGGTTCCATCAAAGAATGGAGCCCGAGTCATAGAATACCCTTCAGGAGCATGCGAGGAATTAGCCATCACTAAGGATCTTACATTTGTAACCGGTTAAGGTGTTACACAAATGCTTCCTTTGATACCAAATGTTGGGTCGTAGAGGATGGCAAGAGGGGGGTGAATTGTCTTTTCAAAAATAATTAACAATTTAAAACAATTATCAATGCAGTGGAAATAAAAAAGGCAAGACATGATTTGATAACGAAGTTCGGCTTAATTCCCAAGCCTACGTCTCCGCTCACAACAAGAACCATTGAGAGATTAATACGTCAGCTTGCTTTTTAATGGTTATAGCAAGAAACCCACTAGCCGTTTTAAGGTAGGCTAGAACACCTTCGTACAGCTTGCTTTTTTATTATGGTTGTAGCAAGAAACCCAATTGAAAGAATGAATGGAAATGAGAGGTTTGTTTTAATCCAAACCCAATGATGAACTAAACAAATAAAATAATACAAACACACGGAACCCTTGAGCGCCAAAAGTGTGAGAGCAGCTGATGGAGAGGGAGCTCAAGCTTCAAGGATGGCAATGGATCACAAGAGGCCATGGAGATTTGTTGTTAGAGAGTCAAGACATCAAAATATGTTTCAGTTGTGTTCCTGGCATCCATGGTTTCTTATTTATAGGAGGAATACCCATAAACACTTCAATATGGCCGTTGGAGGGCTTCCGGAACCGTTGGGGGTCAAAAGTACAAGTCTGGTCAAAGCCTAACGGCTAGTTTGACTGGGCACACCGGCTGGCCGGTGGTGTCTCACCAACTGGTCGGTGGTCCAACGGCTAGTTTGACTGGGCACACCGGCTGGCCGGTGGTGTCTCACCAGCTGGCCGGTGGTCCACCGGTTGGCCGGTGGTGTCTCACCAGCTGGCCGGTGGTCTACTGGCTGGCCGGTGGTCCAGACAGAGCAGGATTTCTGTCTGGGTTCCACCGGTTGCCCGGTGGAACCAGGCTGTGGGCAAGCCCACTGCCTGGATCCTCCGGCTGGCCGGTGGGGAAGAACCGGTTGGCCGGTGCCCATACCGGCCGGCCGGTGAGCTAACACCGGCGGCCGGTGAGCTAACACCGGCGGCCGGTGAGCTAACACCGGCGGCCGGTGAGCTAACACCGGCGGCCGGTGAGCTAACACCGGCGGCCGGTGAGCTAACACCGGCGGCCGGTGAGCTAACACCGGCTGGCCGGTGAGCTAACACCGGCTGGCCGGTGAGCTAACACCGGCTGACCGGTGGCTCTGGCAGAAAGCAATGCTTCTGCCAGAGACCACCGGCTGGCTGGTGGGAATCCACCAGTTGGCCGGTGGACTCCGAGAGTGCACTTTCAGCCTTTTTGGGCCAACTCCTGGGCAACCTTTTTCCTAGCATCAAAACACTTGAAAACAAGTTAGAACACGATGAGAGTGATTGTGATCATTAAAATCCCAGAGAGAGGGGTACAACAACTGATATGACTACTCTCCTCTAGTCACCAGCCCCTGGCATATTAGAGGCGGGCTTGGGGAGTCGTGGCACGAGCCCCACTGGGAGGGGTCTTAATAGTGTGGTATCAGATATTGTTGGTTCTACCATAGTACTTGGAGTCTATGAGATCCATTTAGAGAAACAATGATATGTGTTTCGATCTCAGCATTCAGTCTTGGGACTCTAGTGTTTATGCTGGAAGCTGAGAAATCCATACACTAGGAATCTGCATACCTACTTTTGGAATTGTTCCATGAAAAAAATAGTTGCGGGGTATAAATAATGGTACAAGTATCATATAATCATGGATGGTGTTTTCCAGGTCCATTGTGTCAGCTATACATATATTCTCATTGACCATGGTATATAATGTTTCCTTATAGGATTCCTCCTCAATGCATACCCACTAGGATCCAATGGCTCAATCATGAGGATGACCCCATTAGTGAAGAGTCATTGATACAAGGACCAGTTCCCTAGGAGTTACATCTAGGTGGTGCACCTGATATACCACCACCAGTGGAGAAACACATGGTACCTAAAGTACTGAAATATGATGAATGTAGGCTGAGCACACTCCATTAGTTTCAGAGACATAGAACACTTAGGTTTTGAGGTGATCCTGACCCTCAGGTGGATGAGGAATGGCTTGAGGCAGTGACCAGAGTTTTATGTCTTGTGAGGACTCTAGCAGACCGGATGGTGATTCTAGGAGCAAGACATATTCAGAGTTCATTGTGACGATGGTGGAGTTTGACCATGAGGACTCACAATGAGGATAATAATTTTTGGGAGAAGGTCGATCTTCTCCATAGGGAGGATTTATCTCCGGCTACACTGAGAGATGTGCATATTCAAGAGCCTCCTCATCCCCAACAGTTTAGTTTTATTGTGGATGAATATTAATTGTGGTTCACCAAACGCGCCGAGTACTCAATGGATATGGTCAGGGAACATTAATTCAAATATTGTACCTTTGAGCGAGGACTACGGTTGGACATCCAAGCTAGTTCCATGCCTCTATTACTTTGGACTTATGCTATAGTGAATAAGCAAGCTATGTTGATCGATATATTCTTAGAGAATCATAGATCACTAGTGGCTGCCAATAGTAGGAAAATAGGTGTGGAGATGTCGATTGTAGGGAGCCAGTATCAGGCGTAAGGTTTGGGATGAGGGAGACATTAAAGGTCGACTCATGATTGGGTATTGAGATTCTAGGTATCTCAGGCCTGATCCAATCTGCCTAGGAAGATGTGATTATACTAGTGTGATGGTAAATGACATCTCGCATGACAATATCCAACCCATTGAGTTGGTGATAGGGATGTGGTGGATGGACCAATCAGGAAGATTCACAGACTAGGGAAGGTAGACCCGCCAGGCAGTGGACATGTTAGAGGAGCAGGGAGAGCTACATGTGGTGGTAGATGCATCGATCTACTTCCACCACAACCACCAAGTGGTTCGCAACAGGCTCAGGGATATGGGGGACAAGAGTGGGGACATTTTCATGTGGTCAAGGCATACAACTCCATGACTCTAGGGATGATATGAGGTATGATATGTGTCATTTCAAACTTATATTCTGTACTTATAGACATAGATTCATGTAATTCCATCCTCACCACATGTCTTGTGTTAAACATTGAGAATCCAGTTGAGCCATTTACTTGACCCTTATGCTTGGAGACACCTAGGGGAGGAGACTCCATGATCTCTCATCTATGCAGATAGTGTGATATTTCTCTTGGAGTTTAGAGTTTTAGTTAGAACCTATTCGTGTCAGCATTGAGGCTTTACAAAGTCATTCATGGTATGGATTGGCTATCTTTTATCCATGAAAAAATTAATTGCTTTTGGAGAATAGTGTGGTGAACCCCCAATTATGGGATTTTGTTTTCCTTTGTTGGTGAAAAGGAAACCCATGAAGAACAGAATTTGATCATTCATAGGAGAGTGTAGCCGATCACGCATGAGCTAGCTAGCCTTACCTGCAGAGCAAATGATTTTGTGAGCATTAAATTCTCAACTGTAGTGGAGGAGTACAAGGAATTCTTTCCCAGAAGATGTTCTAGGATTACCCCCCCCCCACATGGAGATAAAATTCTACATCAACATACCCCCTGGAACATCACTGATATCCTCGCCCATGTATGAGATGGGTCCCACAGTGCTTCACGATCTTATTGTGTAGTTGGGGGATTTTCAGAGTAAGGGACTTTTATGACCTTGTGCTTCACCATGGGTGGCTCCAGTGTGGTTTTCCAAGAAGGAAGACAAATGTTTAAGGTTGTGTGTGGATTACCAGCCCCTAAACCAGGTCACGGTAAACAACAAGCATCCATTTCCGTAGATCAACGACCACTTCTATTTGATGAGATGGGTATGTTGGTTCTCAAAAGTTGAACTTAGGTCATGTTATGATTAGCTTTTAGTACGGGCCATGGACATGCCAATGATGGCATTAAGATGTCGTTATTGTCACTATGAGTAATAAGTGATATCATTCGACATGAAAAAAACACTCGAAGTGTTCATGGGACTTATGAACCGAATCTTTTAGCCATAATTAGATTGGATTGTAGTGGTTTTAATAAATTTCATCCTTCTGTACTCAGTGTCATAAGAGGAGAATCTTAGTCACCTACGGATGGTTCAAGACATACTTTGAGAGAAATGACTTCTTGTGATGCTCAAAAAGAAACAATTATTGATACATGATGTTCACTTTCTAAGACATTTTATCTCATAAGACGGAGTAGGAGTAGACCTAGACAAGGTCGAGATGGTGTTAGCATTGGAGACACCCTGGAGCGTGACAATGGTGTAGAGATTCCATGGGCTGGCAGAATACTACCAAAGATTAATCGCTGTTTTTTCAAAAAAATCAGCACCAATGATAGCCTTGGCAGGAAGGGGAAACCATTAGTATGGAAGGATAAGTGTTATTATTATTTCTAGTAGTTGTTGTAGAGTTTTACGAGTGCACTAATCTCGAGTTTTCTAGAGGAGGGTGTCAGCTACGTATATTTCTACGACGCATAATGGATCGGGCTTGGTTGTGTCCTAATGTAGAGAGAAGTGTTTATTGCTTATGGCTCATGCCATTTATATCCGCACAATAAATAATTTTCAACCCATCATCTCTAGTTGGAAGTAGTAGTCTTTTAATTGATGATGTGGTGGAAATACCTGACGTGAGAACGATTTATTGTCTACTCTAACCACAAGAGCATCATGTACATATTCTCATAGAAATATATAAATATGATGCATAGGTGATGTCTAGAGTTACTCCAAGATTACTACTTCAATATCATATTTACTCTAGGGAAGGGGAATGTTGTGGTAGATGCTCTCAATAGGAGGTCGAGTTCGCAGCTGCTGTGTGAGGAGACATAGCATTTGGCCTCACTGGAGTTATCCTTATGGATATAAATGATGTGTATTGTCTCCAGTTAATGGATGTCACCCCTCTAATCATATAGTGACTCAGGGGGGAAAATCTAGAGGATGTAGACAATGATACATTACGTCCTCACTTATCCACAGGACATGCTCCTCAAGGATATTCACAAGGTGGGGAGCCCTTATTTTTTTAGATGATGCAAAGTTATGCCAGTGGTGTTGTTGGAGGAGGTTATAAGGGAGTTTCATACACCCCCCTTAGTGGTAAATAATGGAGAGGGGAAAATGTACCAGGGCCTTGGGTGTTAGTTCTGGTGGATAGGAATAAAGAAGGTAGTGGAAAATATTATTTCTTGATGCCCGATATGCAATCAGGTAATGGCTAAGCACCAAGTTATAATAGGGATAGCTCACTCCTAGAACTTCCAGTGTGGTAGTGGGATGGAATATCGATGGAAATTATAATGGGATTACAATGAACATCCAAAGGGAATTATTCCATCTGTTTGATCAATGAAAAACTCACCAGGTCAGAATAATTCCTAGATATTATGGAACAGTGTTACATAGAGATATGGGGAAGACTCTACGTGCATAGGGATAGTTCAGCTTCACAATGACCCTTTGAAGATATTCTAAGATCAAGACACACACTTCATATTCCTGTTTTGAGAGATTATGTAGGATGCTTTTGGGACTCTTCTACAATTGAGCACAACGTTCCATCCCCAGACTGATGGTCAGACGAAGAGGAACATTAGGGTTCTAGAGGATATGTTGCAGAACTGTATCTTGGACTTTGGTCATATTTGGGAGGACCACCAACAACCGGTACTGTTGTCCTACAATAAAAACTACCACTCCATCTTTGGTGTGGCGACATTCATGGCCTTATACAAGAGACCCTTCCTGTCCCCACGTTGTTGGACCGACCTTGAAGATTAATCACTTAAGTGTCTAGATATGGTGTGACCGAACACTAAGAAGGTTCAAATCATCCAGGAGTGGACGATGACTACACAATTTCAGACGATGTCTTATGCTGGTAGATTACAGAGACCTCTGGAGTTCAAGGAGGGAGATCATGTCTTCCTTCGGGTCTCACCTCGTTGATCCCCATAAACTTTGTAGTTCACTTTCCACATAAAAAGTATATTCTTTACAAATTAGACAGGGGTGTGTGTAAGTGTAGTTTTAATAATTCTCATAACAACAACCTAGTATATTGAAAATACAGGTGTTGTTATAAAATAAATAAATAAAAAGGGTTTATGGTGTTGAAGAAGTAAAATAAAAGAAAAGAACATAAGAGGAGACATTTCCTTTAAATCGGGTATCTCCCATTGGTTTGAACCTATTGGATTACTTGAAGTGACTTCTGCCTAAGGAAGGGCTTTTAAGAGGCATATAGTAATTTTGGGAGCTTATTTAGGAAGAGTTAGGACGATCCATGGGGCTTGAGAGGTGTGAGCAATGGGATAGAAGTGGTTTCCTTTTATAAGGGTCGGGGAGGGGCTCTTTAGAAATGTTTGAAAAAATTATTTTATTATAAACTTATCTTCAGTTTCAGAAGTTCCAAAACTCATTAAAGTTGAAGAATAGATGACTAATGTAAGAAATAAAATCATCCAATAATAATTGGACATGTTTTAGATATGTTTTTAATATTTATAATCATATTTATTTAAATCATTCATTAATGAGGTAAACATTACATCATTATTGTCTCAAAAATAAATTTATTTATATGAAGTCTAAATATTATAGAAAAAATATCATGATGTAGAAAATATTTTTAGCATTAAAAATAAATTCTATATTCGAAGTCAGGACTTTTATGAACCCATGTATAAAGTTATTAACTAAAAGATATATGATATAGTGAATTTTTTCATTACTTTATATTAATTAATCTAATGTGCCATTATGTAACACCCCGACCTCAGTTTCCTAGAGTCAATGCATTATTACATAACATTGGCATGATCACAAAAGATCATGTCTGGAATGCCCGATATGTTTTGTAGTCTTGGAAACACTAGATATATTCATAAATCTTACATTCCATCATAAAGTAAAAACAACAACAGCTTGTCTTCATATCCCCTCATACTATTCCTGAAGGTCATTCATAAATTATTTCTTCACATCCTGGGAAAAATAAATCACTGAAAGGGGTGAGATCAGATGCTCAGTAAGGATAATAATATTTCAGAAACTTTAATAAATAAGTATAAACATTTAAGGCAATGTGTAACTACAACAAAATCCTTTTAAACATGAACTTCAGTATAATATGAAGAAGATAAAATTAAATAATTCCATTTAATTATTCACATGGATATTCTACTAGTCGAATAATCACATGAAATATCAATAACCACCTTCATAATGATGGAATGCATAATGCCAAACTATCATAACCACATAGCCAAGGCCTCGTGGAAAGACTACAAATATGATTTTGTCAAGGCCTTGTGCCAAGACACTAGTTTGTCTCATGAGACCTACTGATGCATCGAGGAGCTATATAGGGCTCCACCCATCACATATTATGTCTGATGCATTCCTCATATGAACAGGTTTAAACATATCATAAACATTCATATTAAAACTATCATAAAAAATGTCAATACTTCCTCCATAAACCATGAATGGTATAAAAATAACACATCCACAATCAAACATATCACAAATCCATCAATATAATATGTAAGATTTGTATCATAATAAATAAACTTCAAATAAGCTTAAAATCCATCAAAGGATGTTTACATTGATGAAATTAAAACTATTTTAGACAAATATATCTTTTTTGAAATCATTTAAAATTAACATAATTATAAAAGAAAACATTTACTTTTAAAATATTCTTATAATATTATAAGGTATTCTTCAACAATCCTATAATGGCAGAAAATAGCCGCACCTTCCATATAAGTTAAAAAAAGACATTCTTACCTTAATTCTGTCGAAAATGATAAAAATGACCTTGTTTGGAAAACGATGGAAAGATTACATTATAAAATTCTTATAAAAAGTCAAATAAGGATATAAATGACTTTAACCCATATTATTTAAAATATTAAGAATGTTTTGAAATACATTTTTAAGAAACATTGAAGTAGATGATAAAGTGGTCCCAGTAGATAATTACGTATAAACAACCTCAGATAATGAGGAGATTGTGAAATAAACCCTTACCTTGTACTTTTACATAGTCAATGGTATGTTAAACTCCTGTATAATTGTTAAAACATTGTTATTAAATTATACAAGAACCATATACATAATTATGATGTCATATATGATCTTCTAATATTGCTTTGTTAATATTATTTTAGTATTATCGTAGATTCGGGAGTTGACTTACTCATTTTCTTTTATATGTTTTGTTACATAAGTCATGTTTTTTATGGATAGGTTGTATATTATTCATATACATAATGATATAAAGTTCTTAAACAGTACTTTTAATCATCAAATCAGAATTAGTCTTGAATGGATATGATGGGGAATGGATCTCATCGCGTTCGTGGAGACGGTAGTCCATACGTACGCATGAGCGACAATATAAATCTTTTGATATTAAAATAATATATAATTGGATGGTATAACATATATACAGAATCATTATCATGTTTTATTTATTATTTACATGAAATAATCATCATTATTATACCCATCCAAATAATAATATATTGAATAACAATTACACCCCGACGTGGAGACGGTAAGTCGTACGTATGCACGTATGGTGACATTTCATTCAATGGATTGATAGAATTATGAATATTGTTGTACCATATTTATAAAAACATCACAGTATATAGAATATAATTGACTTATTACTTTAGAATGGAAATAAAAATTAATTAATAAGTTGAAGAAGAAAGGAACTTGAAAGAGAGTGGTGAAAACATAACTCTTATTTGGGTTCTTCATTTCGATTTGATGAAAAGGACTCCTTAAGATGGCATTATGACTAATGGATGGCCTCTAGGATGAAGGGAGGATATTTGAGAGGGTATTTGGGTAGTTTTTGGCCGATCCAAAAGGCTTTGAAGTTGTAAAATTGAGATAAGGGGGGAGTGCCATATTATAAGAGGGGTGAGGGGCATCTTTGGAAATGGTAGAAATATAATTTTATAATAAAGTCATATTCAGTTTATAATGGATCAAAAGAAGATTATTTAAATGTTTAGGTGGGGATAGGTCTAAAGCTACTGAAAAAATAGGGTTTATACATATTTGGGTCACTTTATTAACCTTATAGTTTAGTTTTAACTCTTAGTTAATTAGTATGACACTTACCATGTCTCTTTGTATTTTTATATTATATAGTAAATAAACTTTTTATAAACTTCCAAGAGACCACCAAGTGGTCCATTAATGATACACCTATCATTATTTAAGTCTGTTGGCCAAACCTTCTATTTTTAGGAATTGAATATAAATTAATAATATAATATTTGTTTTAAAAACACTTTTATGTCAATTTAGACACTATTGGGTATTTTGTTTTTGATAATTTCTTAAAAGAATTATTACATAGAAATTTTTTTTATATAATCAGTCCTAATATGTCATATTAACCAATAAAATTAGTGTAATTCATAAAAGTCTCAAAATACATTTATTTTTATATTTATAATATCGGTTATTTGACTATTTCATTAATTAGGTAATTACAACATCATCGTTGTTTCATAAATTAATTAAATTATTTAGCATCTATAAATTACAAATAAAATACCATTATGTAGGAAATCTTTTTATATTTCTAATTAATATTTATAATCGACTTTATCATATGTATAACCCTATATTAAAAATGTTTTAGTTATTAAACTTTGATTTTAACTCTTTTAACTCTTCTCTGAATTAAATAATAATAAATGTCCTAATCTAATAAAATGGACCTAAATGAAAATATTTTATTCTTAAGGTTTCTTTTGGTCGAGATACACTTTTACAATATAATTAGGACATGTGCTAGGGTAATATTTATATCATTGTTACCCTATATTAACCTATTTACTTCTAACCGTGGTAAATAAAAGTAAAACATTACTATTCACCAAAAATAATTTTTATCATATTGATCCAAATTTTACTCCTTGATATTAACCATGTCTCTTGTATTTTCGAAATTACACTCATAGAAGTGGTAAAATTATTTTTTATGAGAATTTCAAAAATCTCCTAGGAGGTGGGTAAAAGACGGTAAAAAGTTCAATATAATTTAGAAATATCTAAAATTATTCTAAACTTACTCCAATGAATTGCATTTAACTAATATAAGTATTATGTATAAATTATTACATTAACTAAATTTAAATAAAATAAATAATTATTTAAATAAAAATTCAGTTTTAAACTATAACTCAGTGTTTTTTCACTATTAATCAAAAATTGAAAGTTGTTAGAAAAATACCATAATTTCACCCTAGGCTAATTTCGATATTCCGAATCAAGAAATGAAGTCCATTTTGAAAGATAAAATTTATAAATTGTCAAAATTTGGGTATTACTATTCATAACCACTAGTTTGATTTTATATGGTGTGTGTTAGAACTCGAAGTTACGTATAACACATGGTACTATATTATTTAAAGAGAAGTGTACTGTGGATGTTTCGGGTGTTACACATTATTACTTTTAATTGGCTCTATGGGGTCCCAAAATCGACCCAAATATGACTATGGTCGGACATGACTCATCCAATAGGGCTTGGACAAGTGTCAATGTAATTTTATATTATGTTAATATTATTTCTAACTTGAATTACCCTATTTACCTTTAACCATGGTTAATAAATGTAAAAAGTAAATATTCACCAAAAATTATTTTCATCTTTTTAAACCAAATTTTATTAACTAATAACAAACATTTATGTTAGATTTTTAATATTCAAATCACAGATGTGGTAAATTTCATTAAATCAAAAAGTCAGTTTTGTAACGACTACTCAGTGTTATCACTATTCATCAATAATTGAATTTTTTCAAAAAAATACAAACAAATAAGCCAATAGAATATTTTATATTCCTAGTTCAAAAATGATTTCTATTGTACGTAAATAAAAACACAGATGATTCATTAATTAATTTAAATTTAATTCTCAATGTCCAAACAAATAGTGCATTTTTATGAAATAATAACTGTCAAAAGATTGACACTTGTTTATGTTTAATTTCAGAGAAAAATTACTTCTAATGAACAAAAATTGATTAAATGGTAAAACTATAATCTAGTAAATCTTTAAAACCAATTGAAAATATAATCTATCCATATAAATAAATTATATTAAAAAAACTTTTGAATTAAAATACAATATTTTTCACAATTCATAAAAAATGATATTAATCGGAAAAATACTAAAAATTTACCAAATGTAAATATTGATGGCCTGATTCTAATGAAAATTTATATTTTGACAAATAGAACATATAAAATTGATCAAAACTAGATTTAAAGATGGTTGTCCATCAAAAGGTGAAAAATCGACCTTTTAATGTAAATTATGCTTAAGTTAGATTCATTCACATTTTAAGCATCTAAATTTTATTGGATGGTTGTAAAAACATTTAACAAAAATGTATATCAATATTTTAGTTAGTTATTTTCATTCTAGCTAAAACAATGGATTGCGATTAACTATCATTTAAAATAATATTATATTATTAATTTTTCAGTATGTCTCGACATTGTCTGCAACATGGGCTTTTCAAAGAAACCCAATGTTGCGTATCGAGTAAGACATCATACATGGAATCCCACTTTAAATAAAAATTAATATTTTAGTCACAAATATTAATAAATATGAAAGTGTACTATACTTTATTTTCATGGGATGTTACATCCTTCCACCCTTTTCGGAATTGTCTCCCCAAAATTCTATCAAATTATCATATAAATCAGGGTATTTATCCCTTATAGAATTTTTATATTCCCAAAATGTCTCTTCAACCATATGTTTTTCCACTAAAACCTTACCTTATAAATTACCTTATTCTACAATACTTGATCTCTACGGTGATGAACCTGGACAGGTTGTTATTCATAAGAGAGATTCTTTTCCAATTGAACTGCCTCTAGAATCAAAACATGAGATAGATCTGGCATATACTTTCTCAACATTGAATGATGAAAAACATTGTCTACCTTGGATAAAATTATAGTTAAATTATCTTTGTATGCAACTGATCTAACTTTTCCAGGATTTCATAATGTCCAATGAGCCTTGAACTTGACATTCTGTTCTTTCCAAAACGAATCACACGTTTCCATAGAGAAAACATTGAGAAGGAAATGATCAGCTACCTAAAAAAGAGAGACCCCCTCTAGTTATCCGCATAAATTTTGTACCTATTCTGAGATGTTCCCATGTTCTTCTGAATCAACTAAACCTATTCTCCCATTTGTTCTACCAATTCTCGTCCCATCAGCTTCCTTTCACCTACTTCATCCTAAAATGTTGGTGTTCAAAACCACATCCCATATAATGACTCAAACAGATCCATCTGTATACATGAATGAATTTTTTTTATAAGTAAATTTAACCAAATAAATATTTTGGTCCCAACATCCCTGGTAATCCATTGAACAAGCACATATCATATCCTTTAAGGTCTGAATTGTTCATTCTTACTGCCCATTTGATTGCTGATGAAAAGCTGTAATAAAATTTAATTCAGCACCCAAATACTTCTAATGGCCATTCCAAAAGTTATAAGTGTACATGGGATCACTATCAGACACAATGGAGAGGCTAACTCAATGTAACCAGACTATCTCATTAACATACAATAGAGATAGTTGATCTAGAGACAATGTATCTCAAATAGGAATAAAATGAGCTAATTTTGTCATTCATCAACAATAACACAGATTGCATTGATACATCGAGATGTCTTTGGTAATCCCACAATTAAGGCCATGGATATTTTTTCCATTTTACACTATAACACCGGTAAATGCTGAAGTATCCCTTTCAGCAACTGCCGCTCTGCATTAAACTGTTGAAAATTTAGACAATTCACAGTAAAATCACCAATATATCATTCTTTTCCATCTCACTAGTAATACTCCAAGATATCTCTTTACATCTTAGTTCTTCTAGGATGAACTAAAAACATAGAACTATGAGCATCATATAACATCTCATTATTTAACTATGAACCAAATGAAACACATAATATCTTCCCATACCTATAAAAAATAATTATCAATGTTAAATTCAAGAGTCATACCCTTCTGAACCAACTCTACTATTTTCTGCAACTCACTGTCTTCCTTTTTCGATTGTTTTATTCTATCTGAGAGAGATTTTTTCACTATCACCTGAAACAAAACAGAGTAATTTCATGCACCAAATACTTCTATACCAATGTTCATTAAATAAAAAAAAGATCTCTTTCCAAATATAGCATGGTTAATGAATCATTACTTTTTTGACACAAACCATCAGCCACTTTATTTACATTTCCTCAATGGTAAAGGTCCGTAAATTCATAATCCTTTATTATTTCTTGTCATATCATGTTCCTCATGTTCAATTATTTCATAGTGAATATATACTTCAATATTTTGTGGTCATTATATATTTCACATTTTAATCCTTACAGATGATACCTCTAAATTGTTTTTACAAAACAACAACAGCTAATTCCAAATAATGTTTAGTGTAATATAACACATGAGGTTTCAACTGGCATGAAGCATAACCAATTACATGATCATTCTGAATTAGTACACAACCATGTCCTTTCAACAAATATTCAATGTAGATAACAAATTCACGATCTCTTGAAGGTAATTCCAAAACCGGAGAACTCACCAATCTTCTTTTCAATTCCTGAAAACAATCATCACATTTTTTTACCAAATGATCATAACACCATTTCGAGTTAACATAATCATTGGACTAGATAACCGTGAAAAATTATCAATATACTTTTTATAATAGCCTTCCAAAAGAAATGAAAACTCTGGATCTAGGTTATATTTGTGGGTCTTGTCCATTCATCAATAACATTTATTCCAGCAAGATCAATAGTTATGCTATTTTTTTGAAACAATGTGACCAAGGACTGAAATTTTTTGTAACCAAAACTATTAATTGATGAGTTTCCCAAAAAGTTTCTTTTCCTTTATGGTTTTCAAGACAACCCATAAATGAATTGCATTCTAATATTTTATTTTAGAATAAACCAAAATATCATCAATAAACACAACCAAAAACATATCCAACAACTCATGGAAATATATATTAATAAGAACCATGAACACAGCAGGTGCATTGGTTAAACCAAAAGGCATAACTAAAAATTCATATTTGCCAAATCTATTACAAAACGTGGTCTATGGAATGTCTTCTTCCCTTACTGTGAACTAATGGTACCCTAACCTCATTTCAACCTCTAAAAAATATTGAGCTCCCTAGAGCTGATCAATCAAATAATCAACATGAGGCAAAGGATACTTGTTCGTAACAAAGATGTTATTAAATTCAATTTAATCAATGCAAATTCTCATTGAACTATGTTTTTTTACAAACAATATCGGATCACCCCATGGTGATGTGCTAGGTCACATGAAACCTTTATCTAATAGCTCCTGCAATTGATTCATTAACTCTAGAAGTTCAATTTGAGCCATTTGATAAGGGGGTTTTGAAATTGGATTAACATCATGAATTAAGTCAACATTGAAATGAAATTCTTGATCATGTATAATACCAATAAAATCATCAGGAAAAAAATCCAGGTACTCACTTACTACCAGCACATCAATAATCTAAACAGTTCCTTTGTTTAAAACAATATGTGAAGGGTAACATTCCATTCTATCTTTTACTAGTTTCTCAGTTTCCTGATAGGTTATAATATGTAAGGGTTCATTCTTGTACACTAACTAAATAAATTTAAATAAAAACCTCTCTAGATATATAGTAAATCTTATCATAATATTCAGAAATCCAATCAATACCGAAAAAAATGTCAAACTCTACTAGTGGATAAATTATAACGTTTATTGGTAGATTTCTTCCACACACAAGGATATGAAGGTGTTTATGTTTTCTTTATGTATCAAAATTTCATCCAGGTTTTTTTACCATAAGTTTAGGATTCATATCTTGATATGGAACTACAAATATACTAGAAAACTTCTCAGAAATGAAAGAATGTGTAGACCATGAATCCAACAACACATTGGTATAACCTGAACAAACAAACAGTGTACCAGATACTACTTCATTTGATGGCCCAACATCTTCTGAAGTAGTTGAAAAGGATTTCACCACCCATTTACTCTTGTATTACATCTACATTCACTCATTTGAGTTCTTCATTGGATAATAATTTACATAATGACTCATTTCATTGCACTTAAAACATAATATCATTGGTTTTCCATTATCTACTTTATCATCTTCCATATAGTTACAAGAAATAAGAAAAGACTTACCACACCAATTACACTCTCCGTACATTTATAAAAATTATGCAGGATTATTTTTATCAAACTTCTCACAAGATGGATATTTAATTTTCTTACCTCGAGGATTCTTCGATGAATTCTTTCCCTTTTCATGCAAAAAAGTCATCTTCATTTATTTGCTCTCTTGGAACACCTGGTCATCAGAAATCTACATTTCTTCCTTCTTGACACATCTAAAAAGTTTTTCATAGTTTTCTAAATCATGAGAGGCTAATTCTCTTCGATATCGCAACTCCAATCATGAGTAAAATTGATTTTTCTTACTATCAATATATCTTATGAAATTTGGAGCAGACCATGCCAGTCGAGTAATTATTTTTCATAAGCATCCACTAAGTCATCGTCCTACCTCAATTCTAGGAATGTTTTTCCATCCTAATATGATCCAATATAGGAAAATATTTCTCAAGAAACATACATTTAAATTCATACCATCCAAGAGCATCAATCTCATCACTATAACTAATATTTTTCACCATCTACCACCACTGATCAGATTCACATTCAAAATGGTAAACAAAAATACTATCCTTTTGATGTTGTGAACACCCCAGGACATCAAAAATCATCTCTAGTGCATTAATCCATGCTTCATCTAGGACATGGTCAGATGATCCACGGAATAATTGGGGACATTTCCTCCTGAAATTATCCACTACTAATATTTTCCTACGTGGTTGATCTGGCTGATCTCATGCATGGATACCACCACCATTTATAGCCTATGTCAACTGTTACATCACTATAACAAACTGTTTAGTTTTGATTCTGAAAATCTCAGGTTGCTGATTTTGAAGGATTTCTTCCACCTGATGTCGTCCCATCATAGATACCCTATTTCCTCTGTGTAAAACCATTCCGATCACAAAAATATCTTAAGAGATTCAACATGGTATTCTGTAAAGGCAATATCATTTCAATCTTACCCTATATTAATTTATGGACATTAATTTTACAATATAATAACTCCTAAATTTTCCAAAACCGACTTTTGATACCAACTATAAGTCCACAACATTAAAACATTACATAATCTTGAATTAAATGGATAATTCAAATTGAGGATATTTTCAGGTTTAAAAGTTTAGAGAATTAGTGACCAAAATTTACATTATATCTAAAAAAAATCATAGTAGGAACTTCTACTGAGATTCAGTTTTTTGACGCAAAAAATACTTGAAAAAATAGATTCATCTCTAGTTCCATCTTTTAGATAGCATGGCTATTCCTTGATCCCATCCATGACCCTATTCCACTTTATGTCAAATGAAATACATTTCAAAAACATGGGATGGGATTAAAAATCTCAGTAAGGGATCCACAAAGAAGGAAAACTGTTAGTTATACAAAATAACAGGTAAAAGATTGAATACCTTATCATAAATAATAATTTTCTCCTTTATGATGTATTAAATAGTCTTCACTGTATAAAAGATCATTTCTTACCAATTTTTAACCAAAATATTACCATAAAACACATATAAAGAACACATAACATATAAATATTACACGCGACATAAACATAAATAAATGGAATAACCATATGGTCGACATCCACACATAACATTAAATGGAATAGACATTCGTTTGACTTCCATACCCAATGGATTGGAGGATATAACGTAACCATCCATCCTGGTTTATCCTAGCACCACAGGTTATTTTTTATCACATAACCACCCTTCAAATATCTATGTACCATTATAAAACCATAACACATTAAATATTGCAAAAAAAAATATTCACTAATAACATTTAATTTGAAATAAGATGAATTAATTTCATGATATGGAAATAATCATTACATTTTAAAAAAATTACTTTCAATACCAAAACACCCAAAAACATAATAATGCATTTCCTTTTCTTTTTTTTTAAAAAAAAATAATGCCTATAGATGAATCCAACAAATGATTATGTCAGCGGAGAGGTCATTGCCGCCACAAATGTAAACATAATTCCTGTTGTCGTTTCATAAAATTATATGTAGAAAAAGTATTAACATTCAATGAAATGAAAATTAAAAGGGTTTTATACATTTAATGAAATAAAATCTTATATAAATCAAAATATTCATCCATGAAAAAAAATTGAGATGTTGATACTTTCCTCATGTCCGACATGACACGTTCATTCCTTAATCTCCTGAATAATAAACTAAAGTTAATTTTTACTTTATTAAAAACAATTAATGTTTATTATTCCTTTCAAATTAGTTATTTCTATTTTATAAATATTATATAATCATTTAAGTTAATAATGGTCATTTAGTTGATATTTGGTACTTTAGTCACAAAATGAAATTTTATATATACAAGTTTTCCTTTTGGTCAAAAGATCATTATCTCCATAATGATATTCATGATTTAGATATTACATATATCATATATATCTAGTATATATATGTATTTATTGTAGTATAAATCTCTTGGAGGTAAAAAATGAAATGCATCGTTCATAGAGATGGTATGTTATACGTACGCAATAATGCTACATTCATTTCTATTTTTGTATTTTAATGGAATAAAAACCTAATGAATCATAGTTATATTATAATTTTAGTATAATATAATTTATAATTTTATTAACTCAAACATTTATATGTCTCACATAAGGCATGAATGAGTCATATCACTTTGAGGGGGTAGTAGTCCGCACTTCCTATAAAGAAATTATCACATTTACCCATTATGGAAACCATAAAGGTGTGAAATAAATTGAAAATAAAAAATCATAGTGAAAAAATAAATATCATAAATATCATATATAAATATAGTTCCATCATAGTGTCCACCATGAGAGGCTTTTTGGAGATATTTGAACAATCATCGTTTCGTGAGGCAGTAGTTCACCGTCCACAGAAACAATATGTTTTTTACCCCTTAGATGGAGGAGTGTTTAATTGTAGTTTGAATAATTCTAATAATAACAACATATAATATTTATGATACATGTTTTGTTATAAAATAGTTAAATAAAATGTTTTTTCGAGGTTGGAGAAGTAAAAAAATAAAATAACTTAAGAGGAGACCTTACCTTAAAATCGGGTATCTCCCTTTGGTTTGTTCCAAAATGTTTACCTGAAGTGTATTATTCCTATGTTAAGGATTATAAGTGGAATATAGGGATTTAGAGAACTAATTTAATAATATTTTGGACTGTACAAGGGTCTCGAGAGGTGTGAGGAATGGGTTATAAGTGGCGTCCATTTATAAGGGGGAGGAGGGGCTCTTTAAGAAATTTTGAAAATATTTTTTTATTATAAACGTATCATATGGTTAAAAAGGTCCAAAATTCATTAAATTCATATATAAGATGACTCGTGTTTGAAATAAAATCATCCAATAATAATTGGATAGGTTTTATATATATTTTTTATATTTATAATCTTATTTATTTAAATCATTCATTAATGAGGTAAACGCTAAATCATTATTGTGTTATAAAAAATGTTATTAATTTGCTGTCTAAAAAATATTGAAAAATACCATGATGTTGGAAATAATTTTAGCTTTCAAAATAATACTAATAGTCAGAAATATGTCTTATATAACCACTTTTGAAAATTGATTTACTATAAGACATATGTTTTAGTCATTTTTCTCTTTACTTTAAATTAATTAATATAATGTTCCCTTATTACTCTTATGTTGAACCATGGGGTCCCAAAATCGACCCAATGATTCATATGGTTGGACATGACACATCCAATAAGGTTTGGAGAAGTGTTAATGTAATTTTATATTATTATAATTTTTTTTACCTTGAATTACACTGTTTACCTTTAACCATGGTATGTAAAGTCAAAAGTTACTATTAACCAAAATTTTTTCATTCTTATTAAACAACATTTTATTTACTAATAATAACCCTATATGTTGTATTTTTTAAATTCAAATCAACTATGTGGTAAATTTTATTTAAATCAAAATGATAGTTTTTTAACTTCTACTCAGTGTTTTCACTAGTCATCAAAAATTGATGTTATTCAGAAAAATACCAAAAAATAAGTCTAATATATATTTGATATTCCTAATTAAAAAATAATTTCTATTTTTAAAAAATAATAAAAACATATAATTTTTTTTAAATAATTTAAATTTAATTCCCGTTGTGAAAAAAAAATGTTTTTAATAAATAATATCTATCAAAAGATTGACACTTGTTCATGTGTAATTTAAAGTGATATTACATTCAATAACCAAAATTGGATTAAATGGTAAAAATATAAAATAATTAAACTTTAAATCCAATTGAAAATATAATATTTTCCTATAATTAAATAAGATTAATAGGTAGTTTTGAATTAAAAAAACAATATTTTTCACTATTCATAAAAAATTAATATTATCAGAAAAATACCAAAAACTTAACCAAAGTTAGTTTTGATGTCCCGAGTATAATGAATAATTTTATTTTATAAACAAAAACATATAAAAGTGACCTAAATATAATTAATTTTCGTTCTCCATCAAAAGGCTGTAAATCTACCTTTTAAAGTAAATTATGCTTATATTTAGATTCATTCATATTTTAAGCCTCTTAAATTTTATGGATTAATTTAAAAACATGTAACAAACATGTATAAACATATTTTAGTTAGTTCTGTTCATTATTTCTAATACCATGTCTCTACATTAATTACCATTTAAAATAATATTATATTATTATTATTTTCTATATGACTCAACATTGTGTGCAACATGAGATTTTCAGAGAAACCGGATGTTGCATATCAGCTAAGTCATAGAAAATGTCACCCCCTTTAAAGTAAAATTAATATTTTATTCAAAAATATTAATAAATATGAAAATATATTATTCTTTATTTTCATGTAATGTTACAATAAGAGTCTGATGTATTTTTTATCATAGAATGAACTCAACATGAGGAAATAGAGATGGAATTAACTAATCTAGGATTATGATTGTTTCATACATTACCGCATAATAAAGACAAACAAGGTAGATGATTCATTTAGAATGAAGGATAATGGAGTTTTAAACAAAATTAGGATTGAATGAGATCCTACATTCATGGATCTAAAAAGGATGGACATGGGAATTATCAAAGAAGGTGAAAATCATTACTTTATAAAATGGTTTCCCAACCATATTTATTAGAATATACTAAAATGTCTCATCCTAATGATGAGAACCTTAAAAATAAGGTTAATGCTATGAAATAAGGGAAGATGGATTACTTTATATGTAAAGATATAATTCTGAAATTTGGGAAGAGGCTATGTGTTCCCTTTATACCCGTGATTAAATGGGAGTTGTTGGATGATTCTCATAGTTAAATTTTCTCTATACATCCTAGTATCCCCAAGAATAATTGATATTGGAAGTAACATTTCTGGTGGGACAACATGAAACATGAAATTCGTGATTATGTATCAAGATGTCTTATTTTCCAACAAGTTAAGGAGGTAAGACAACATCCTATAGGGGTCATGCAACCTCTACCTATCCAAAAATGGAAATGAGATGACATCACCATGTATTCTGTCACTGGATTACCCAAAACTCCAAGAATTAATGATGAAATATGGGTAATTGTGTACCAATTTACTAAATCTAGCCATTTTCTTGCTATAAGGGAGGATTTTCCACTATAGAATCCTGAAAGACTCTATATGAATGATGATTTATGTCTTCATGGAGAAACTCTTTCGACAGTGTCTGACTATGATCAACCATTTACATCAATATTCTTGAAAATTCTTCAAAAATATTTGCATACCAAGCTTTGTTTGAGTACATCTTACCACCCAAAAACTGATGGGCAATCAGAAAGGATGATCCGAACCTTAGAGTAAATGTTGAGATCATTTTCACATGAATTTCACGGTATGTGGGATCATTATTTACCATTAGTGGATTTTTCCTAAAATAATATTTTCCATTAATTTATTCAAATGGAACTATAGGAAGCATTGTACAGAAAGAGATGTCATGCACTAACTAGTTCGGATGAAGTTGGAGAAAGTAATCTTGTGGGAACAGATCTTTTGGAGGAAACAACATCAAAGGTAAGGAATATTCAAGTCCATATCCAAGTAGCTCAAAGAAGGAAAAAATATGCATATATTCAAAAGAATGGCTTGGTTTATGAATTGGGGGATCATTATTCTTAAAAGTATCTTTATGGAAGGGTGTTATATGATTTGTAAGAAAGGGAAACTCAGCCCTAGGTACATAGGCCCTTTTGAAATTATGGAGAGAATTGGATCTATTGCATATTGTTTTGATATTCCACCTAGAATATCTTATGTACACAATGTGTTCCATGTATCATTGCTAAGAATGTACAAACTAGACCCAACGCATGTCGTCACTTCAGACGTTAATGAATTGGAACCTAACCTATATTATTTTGATGAGCCTCTCTAGATTGTGGACTCTAATGAAAAAGTGTTGAGGAATTAGTTGACTCGATTGGTAAACATAAATTGGAAGAAACATAAAATTGAAAAGGAAATGCAGGATCCTATGAAGCTTATGAAGAATAACTACTGAAATCTTTTTGTGAGGAAACATTCTGGTAATTATGAGAATGTAAATTTTGTATGGCGGGGATAATATAACACCGAATGTTTTTGAAAATAAATTTAATATTGAATCAATGATACAATAAGTCTCTATAAAACACCACTTTGTTATAACCTAGCTAGTATACATAATTTTTCAACCTCTGTGATTTGAACTTTGAAAAATTGACATACACGGGTGCGTTCAGTAACATATTTAAATTCTGATAAGACAGGCATAATTTTTTGGTGAATAGTGGCATACACTTATAAATATTAATATGACCCTTAGTAATAGAAAATCATATTATAATTATTTCAACGAATTGAATTTTACTTTGGTTGGGCCTAACAGCGAATAACATGGGTCAGTTGTTGAAGTTGGTTTTTGGACATATAAAATTGAATAAAATTAAATAAAATATTATATTTATTTTAAAAGGTTCCTTATATATAGTGACCTAATCCTCACCTATTAAAACCTTATTTGGAAGTCTACATGGTTTTCCACATAACCATATGAATTGGGGATTGCCATTAGAGCTTTAGAGGAGACCCTGTTGGAGGATTATGACATCATGATTGATCAATGCATCTCAGTTTCGAGAAACCTCGACAACAAACATGACACAACAATCTTTATTCAACCAAATTGAGGTTGGGGTTTCGTTTTGATTTTTTCTTTCACCATTATTTTATTTAACGATGAATTCAGATCAACCTATAGATAGGTTGATCCATGGATTGTGAGTTCTTAAGAGAGGGTTCTATTTTCCATTTCTTTTGGTGTTTTGATTTAAGAATTTATTTTATGATAATTGTTCGATTATAATTTGATTCACTTGTTAAACCTATCAAAGAGATCAGATCAATTCCATGATGAATGATGGAGGAGTTTCATTCCTCATTTTTTTATTGAAATTATTCCTACTTTTTAAACCAACATTTGTTGCATTCTTCATGGGGTTATGAACAACGGATCATTGCACGTCCATTTCGTAATGAAAAAATCCCAAATCAGAGATCGAGCATTGAGACAACCTTGTGGAGGTGTAGTGGTGATGGTGGGAAATGAATCAACTCAGATCGAGGAGGGCCATTCTTTGAGTGTTCATTATATTGGTTTATCGAAACATTTTTTTGGGGCCGATCAGAAGTTAGAAAACAACGGGAATAAAATTTTAATGTCGCGATGTCCAAAAACATGGAGTATTGCGATGATTAGATGATCAGATTGAGGATCAGAGGAGATACCGAGGCACCGACATGAAGAATGACATGTTCTGGAAAATTCTGATCAGCACTACTTGTATCTCCCTGGAAATTCCATGTAAGGCCAGCTTGGTGGAATCTACGGTTTCAGTGTTTCACATGGTAAAGGACACGGTGTGACTCTGGGAGGACAAGGTGAGTGGGCACACCAAATGGCGTCTATTGTTCCGGGTGACAGGAAGCATAGACATGGTGTGTGACCATCACCACATGGTGTGTGGTTCCTTACACGGACTTACCAAGTGTCTCATAAGATACACATACATTTGGTGGAGTACACAACATGTAATATACAAAATGAGTAGACACATCGGGATACACGGGATACCATGTGTACTGGTATAGGGTCTACGACACTTGGGTTGAATCCATGTACGACCACATGGCTTGTGTACATGAAGCCTTCCCCAAGTAGCAGAACATGGTGTGGTGTGCCTTTACACTCTGTGTATACCTCTTTCTAAACGAAAAGCCTTACGACACATGTCGTTCTACACAGGCAGAACATAGGGTCAGAGGATATGGTTTGGGATAGTAAAACATGCCATGTATATCTTAGTAAATGGATTGATCCTCTTGTCCACCATTCTGTTGAAAGGTTTCATTGGGTTAGTGCCTCTTTTCTCATTCCCCTGAAGGTCTGGTATCTTTTTCATCAACTATAGTTCCATAACATCAGTAGGACTTACAATGATATAGTCTTTTATCCCTCCAAGAGGCCAGGAGTGAGATCTTCCATCCATTATTAACCCTCGGTAGAGTTAGGTATTGACATGAAAAATCCAAAAGGATGATGATACTCTAATTATCAGGTGAATCCGGATGAGTCTTGATATTATTCAAGGCCCTGGTAGTGATCCTCATTTGTGTAACATGATCTTTCCCCAGTCAGGAGTGTGTTCTCCCAGAATGAGCGTATCTATTCTCTCTTCAGATCTATCAGTGCATCTATCTCTCTTAGGGATTTTCTTGAAGAATAGTAAATCTTGGAAGGATGTCATCGATCTACCTGACTTGTGGAGTGAGTTATACCAATTGAGTTCTTTTTGAAATCATCAAACTAAATCCCTTATGAGTGTATGCAATTTTTGTAGACTACAAGTATTGGTTTCGAGTATATCGAGATGTGTTTATCATTCTATATTTTTGGAATAAATACACTGTGTAGAAGCAGACTTTACCTTTACTAATTGAATTTATTTTTTTGGTTTTGATGTTCCATTACTATGTATTAATATAATCAAAACTACACAATATTTTCCCACATGTGTCATATATTATGAAAACAAGAAACCATTTGACAGAGTCCAGGGAGGACCAAGATCGGACTGAGCTTTCTGAGATTCGTACAAGCCGTGGTGTTCCTATGGTTATGAGGGGTAGTCCCAATAACTCTATTAATTTACAGGGTGGAATTTATAATTGTAAACACTTTTAATTCAGTGGGCTTGTATTTTGGCCCAATTTAATTTCTACACTATACATCCTTTGTACTTTACTGGTTGGGTTTACTTCTGTGCATGCATGTTGTTCCTTATTGGTTTTTTAAAATTCAGTATTTCTGGTCTTGGAGATGTGTTCATGTGAGAGGCCAATTTACAACCTTCATGGACGAAATAGTTTAATTCTTCAATTTTCCCTTCAATACTATTCATGAAACAATTCTTATGGTTGAAAAAGGAAATATTATATCTATTATAACCTATTTAATAATCATTAACTAGTATATGTACATAATATTAAATAATATGACAAAACTAGTTTCTTATAATCAAAATACCGCTAGAATAATGTATGTGATTGTCATTAATATTTCATCTAATTATTCATCCTCAATACATGTAACAAAATGAAAAAAATTACTATTAACACCATTGTTTTTTCACAAAATATTGCATAAATATTTTTTTTGGAAATTTACATCCATTCCACATGAACTCCATTAGTTAAAAACAAGTGCACCGTTTACGAAAATCATGAAAATGAACAATTTGAAACGTTGAAATTCAATATTATAACTTATCTATAAGGACAGAGATGATCTAGAAAAATTATGCTGTAATAAATACATAGGTAATAGTTTCTTAATTAATTTATTAATGAGTATAATTTCATATTCCATAACCATAAGGTCAAGTAATGAACATTCAGATTTAATGTAAGGGTTTTCCACCCAAACCTCCATTTTCATTTGGGTTGCATTTATTACGTACTTACCTCAATGATATAATTATGTGTTATTATTTACTCATCATAAATCCCTTGTGAGTGTTTTATATATTTGTTTAAAAACCAGAATCATTCTTTATTTTATGTGGATATACAGGTCTCAATATTATGTTCAACATTCTTTCCAAAATACAATCCCGATTAAAGGGAATTTCTCAAATTCTTACCTATTTTCAAGGGAACACTATAATTTATTTTTGTAAACCATAATCTTTATAAAAAATAACATTTTATTATGAAAATACTATCTTACTTCAGTTCTTATTTTATACAATAATTTTTCCAAAATAACTCTTCTTTTCAATGTAAAAGAGTATTTATCTCAATAATTACAAGATGATTTTATAAGAGTAACTTAATCTATTTCAACAATCATGTTGATTATTATGTATTATTTGGATTAATATTTTTTATATCATATAAATTATTCAATTCAATGGTTTATGATTATTTTTGTTATCCATATGCTAACTTAATGTTATTCAACAATTCACTCTGAATGGTTAGTGTTTATGCCTAATGTTTGAGGAAAGTTATTTATATTTCATATGTTACTTTAAATATGAATGTATATTTTCTTTATGTTTATCCCCATTAATAATATATATTTCAAAGGACCTAGTAAGTGTCAAGTGGGGCCTGATATATCCCATTGGTGCATCAGTAGGTCTTATGAGACAAACTGTTATCTTGGCAAAAGGCCTTGACTAAATGGTTATTTATAGACATGGCACGAGGCCTTGACTGTATGGTTATGATGTCCCAAATTAGGAATTACTTAATTATGAAAATTTTTTTGATGGTTTATGTGGATATTCTGCAAGTAGAAAACCCATGATTTTGTTTTATTATGGAATTACTTATTCAGCACTTATTTATACCCTAAATTTTTCAAGTTTATTGACAAAAGGTAATTGTTTTTAGTTATTCACCATGTCTAATGTTTATTAATATAATATCTTTTGTTGAATTATATACCAATACTGATTGTTTTATATCACAACTTTATTATGTTCCATTTTCATAGTATATAAATATGTTCATTATGGATGACATACATGGATAAAATTATAGTTGTGGATGTTCCAAATAAAACATATATGTTATTATTCATTTCAAGTTGTACTGTTGAACTTCTGTAAATATCATGTTTCATAATATACTAAATTACTCTATCCTTCGGGATGCATATTCATTGTATATATTCTAATTTAATAAAATATAGCACCGACTTCGGGAAATTGGGGTGTGTAACTTACAAACATTGACATTCTTTATTATATTGGTGTGTGTATTTTAATTATGAAACACGAATTACAAATTTTATAAAATTTAATGTGGATTTTTATAAAACATATTTTTAATTTCCTTGTTTTATTTTATATCATACTTAATTAATGTGAATTTAATTTTTTTTATTCTGTTAAAAGAGTTGTCGTTCAATAAAAAATTTCAAAGTGATTGTTTAATTTAATTAAAATTAAGTGCATGTTTTAAAAGGTTGGATAGGAATGATATTTATATTTCATGTTCTCAACTGTAAAAAAATTATTCTAAATTTTAATTTTTTCAATAGAATGAGGTTTTTTCATTTTTAGAGATTATAAATTGGGAATGGGGAGGATACCTACTAGGAAATTAGGTTTGTGAATATTATCATTTTAGGTTATTTTTAAACTATTCATTACACGTAGATAATTCTTATTTTGAGGATTGAAGGTGACTCATAGAGTCCCATGGAGGTATGAGGGTTATTTTTTTAGATAGTTTCTCTTATTACATGATCCATACCTGTTTTACATTCATTCCATTATGGGTAGTTTTTATGAATTTGGTGTTATGGATGTTGAATAATGGATTTTTTTTCATTCAAGTAAGATAAATGTGAGAGTGTGTTTTTATTCATGGATTATTATATATTTATACATGTTTATTTTTTTCCACAAGAATCCAATATATGTATACCTCATGGAAGAATTTTTTATAAAATTACCAATGTAAATTAAATTTATTTTATAGAAAAAATCAATCCCAGTCTCTTTTTCATGATTCCCTTGTTCTTTTCACAGGCACATGTGGATTAGAATTCCTTGTGGGCCTTTTAATAAATTTGTTTCAGTGTTAGGAGGATGGAAAAATAATATTGGTTCATGGGAATGTGCCTCCTAACCTTTTTATATTTACTATTATTCTTTCATATAAGTAAAATATAATACTGTTAATTTTTTTAAATATTCTAATTTAAAATCATTTAATTTTCTAAATTAGTATTCATATATGAGGATAGGTTTGTGATTGTTTAAATATATTGTTTAATTTAATTTTTATTATTAATAACCACTGGAATCTTATTAATATATGACTATTTATATTTTTTACACTTTATATATTTCTTAATAATCAATTATTTTTCATATATATATGTAAATGGTTATATTTAATGGGGTATTGTTTGATTGGTGGTTAATTGAATGTTTGTGTTTTTTGGGAAACAATTTATATGGGATTATAGATGTGGATTAGTCATTTAATAATAACGTGCTCCACTATATACCTTTTTTGAATTACCAGATTTTTTATTTTTAATACAACATGGAAATTGGTCCTAAATGGGTTGGAATCCATGTGCTTAAAAATTATAATTTGTAACATTGTTTGATATTTTTTATATGAGATTCTGGAAATATTTAAACAAAATATTACAATATACATTTCTTGGTTACTAATTTTGATATATATATATTTATAGACAAATAAAATTTATATTCTTTATGAAATGGAAATATCAGTAATGACTATTTGTCTTTAAATATCACACTTCTTGTGGAATATTTTGTTTTTCTGGAAAAAAAATTAAATAGTGGTGCCACATTAATAATAAAATAATTCATTAAATATGAAAAAACCTATAGTTATGGTTTTTCTACAGTCATTTTTAACTTATAATATTTAATGATATATTTATTTATTAAATTGTTCTTACATATCCACAAAAACAGGTATCTAGAATGCCACCCTTTAATAGGGCTAAAAAATAACTGATAAAGGGAACTTTTAATAGCGTTAAAAATATGACTGTGTATAGTGCCCCTTTTTCTTCGTTTTAGTTGGTACTTGATTTATTCCAAAAATATTACATTCATATTGATAGTATGGATTTTAAATATTATAATTTTTCACAATCTACATTTATTAATAATAAAAAGTTTACAATATATACATATTTTATATATTTTCACACATAAAAATTAAATTTTATAAATAAATAATTTAACATATTTACATATAAAATATATTTCTCAAAATATAAGCCTTATATAAATGAAAAATAATTTTAATTTTAATTAAAATATCAATATAATAATATTTATATACACATATAATGTGATTGTGTGTCTATTTGTGTGTGTATGTATTGAAAAACTAAGATATATGACCTATATATTCTAACATATGTATATACATATTAATATAAAATATATGTAAATATATATAAATATGTATATTTATACTTATAGGTACACATATATTATATATATGTGTGTGTTTGTGTGTTTTATATATGTATCTTTTTATTTTTTTATTCATAAACACAAAAAAACATATTTTATAAATGTATTTAATACATGGATTATAAATATATATAAATATAAGAATCATATAACGATAAAAAAATATAACTAAATATATATAAATAAATTGATATAAATATATATAAAATACTAATACGTATATATATATATAAATATAACTATATATGTATATATATATATTAATATGTTTATATATACATTAATGTACGAATAAATAAATACATATATATATATATTAATAAAACTATATATATACATATTGGGATAATTTTATTTATAAGCACATGTGTTTTATTTAGATTGGATTGTATCACCAAAAAAGTGTTTTTTGTTCATTTAAAACATATTCCCTTTGATTATTTTTAACAAAAGAATTAAAAATTTTAATTTATATAGTTAAATGATTAATATATAAAATTATTATTTTTTAAGAAAAACATAACATATAATATGATACATATATCAGACCATTAATTGAGTGTTAAAAAATTAGACACTTGAGAAAAATAATTAAAACAATTTCTTTTTAAAAAATAATTGCGTGTATTTTATTTTTATAAAATAGATTGTCTTCAAAGTGGTATAAACAACTGTAAAATATTTTGATCATAATTTAGAAATTTATAGAATGATATTCTTTTAAAAAATAAAAAATACCCCACACTTAATTCATAAAACAATTATTCCCTAACTATTTTAATAAATGAAAATTAGTTCAAAAACCATTATTATGAATCCCCTAATGATGGTTTTATCCATAGACTCTATTTTTTTGATTTCCAAATAAAATAACATTTTTGAGTCAAGTAGGAATAATCATTAAAATCCCATCATAATAGACACCTAGAAAACCAAATATAGCAATAAACAATAAAATGAATATATCAAATACTCAAATCCACCAACAAAAGTCAATAATTTCCAATATTGGAAATGAAAAAAATATAGAATGGTTTTTCACATCAGTAATTTGATAATCAATGTGAAAATCCATTTTTTTAAAATTTTATTTTGATTCCTTCACAACACTGAAGACCTGAATAATAATGAAGAAGAAAATATGAAAAAGAGTTAAAAAATATGTACAAAAACAAAAAATCAATCAAAAAAACACACATACATTTAGAATTTTCATTTTTATAATTTATACACAAATATATTAAAATTCAATAAAACTAGTGAACCGATTCTCCAATTTAATTTTCATGTTTAGAAAATACTATGAAATATATGTTATATGATCATAAAAAAGATACAAATTAAAAAGAAATCATATAGCATGTATTTTAAATAAAATTAATGAAATATTAAGGAAAAGTTTATAATTAAATATAACCGTCTAGAACATTATAATTGAACCTATTGATGTAATTTCATACATTAACATTAAAACATATTATTCACCTTACATTATGCCATAATTTTTATAATAATGTTGTTTAAAATATATTTTAAATTCAAAATAACATTTTAATCATTATATCCATCATTTAGTAATTGTAAATGAAAATTAACTTTTCATTTACATATATGATCTTCATGCTCTTTTTTCATGTCTTCCCTCTAAAGAAATTACATTTCCTATTTGAAAATAACATAAATAATATAACTTTAAGATTCATTATAATATAAAAACGTATTAATGAAATAATAATTATGCTTCCAATACCTTCATAAAATTTTCACTCACTACACCATGGATAGAATATAGCCAATAAAGTCCCATCTCCCTTGGAAAAAACACCAAAATCTAATGGCCATTTTAATGAAAGAAAAATTAATGTTATTGTTTATTATGATGAGGTATATATGTAACGCCCCGAACCCAGTTACCCATTGTCAGTGAATTATTATATAACATTCGAATGATCACAAAAGATCATGTCTTCAATGACCGATTAGTGTAGTAGCCTTGTAATCACTAGATACATTCAAAAAGTTTACATTACATCATAAAATGATAACTAAAACAACATAGTCTCTATAGTCCACACTCATATCCCCTCATACTATCCCTGCAGGTCATTCATAAAATACTTCATCACATCCTGGGAAAAATAAAACATATAAAGGGGTGAGATCAGATGCCCAGTAAGGATAAAAATACAGAGAAAACATTCATAAATAAACATAAACATTTAAGTAAATGTATAACAAAAATATAAGGGTTTTAAACATGAACATCAGTATAATATTGAAAAGATAAAATGAAATAAGACTATTTACTTATTCACATTGATATTCTACTATTCGAATAATCACATGCAATAAAAATAACCACATTCATAATGATGGAATTCATAATTCCCGACTATTATAATCACATAGTCAAGGCCTCGTGCCAAGACTACAAATTAGATTTTGTCAAGGCCTTGTGCCAAGACACTAGTTTGTCTCATGAGACCTACCGATGCATCGAGGAGCTATAGCGGGCTCCGCCCATCACTGACTAAGTCCAATGAATTCCTCATATGAAAATTTTGAAACATAACATAAAAATTCGTATTGAAACTAGCATAGGAAATGTCAATACTTTATCCACAATCCATGAATGGTATAAAAATAACACATCCACAGTCAAACATAACTCATTCAATACAATATGGATGATTATATTGTAACAGATTAAACTCAATCTATAATAATGACAGATATTGAATATATGAAAATAATCATCAAAACTATTTGAGATAAATATCCCCTTGTCATGAAAAAATTTAAAAGGCACACTATTTGTCAAGAAGCCATTTAAAAATAGTTTTCTTATTCAAAGTGTCCCATACCACATTGAAACTTTTAAAAGGAATTTTTATTTGAACGATTTAATGTACATAAAAATAAATCCTTAAAACCATTTTTAAAACATTGAAATTAATGAGAATGATTTAGAATAATAAATCATTAAAACATTTTAAATTGAAATTATAGTTAGAGTTCATAACCAAAAGAGAAAAACTTGAATAAAAATAACTGAGGTAATAAAAACATTATAATATCATGATGATAAATGGATTTAGGATATACTATGTCAAAGTACATTATATTCACCATATAAAAGTTATTTGGTGTATAATAATAGAGGAGTCTCAATGGAATGTAAATTGAGATGAAATCACTCATAAAGGCCTTATTCTTATATTAAGGATAAATCAACGACATAATTATGCGTGACAAATATAAATACACTCAATATGATTGGATTTTTAGTGTAAAACATTTAAAGTACATTCACTAATATTCTTGTAAAAACAACACCGATGAATTGGATGTTTAACTCAACAAATGGAGATTGAGTAAAAATTACTCTTATCCAGTTCATCCTGACAGCATTAGAATTTATCAATAGAGATATTATGTGTATCAAATGTATATCCACAGAATGGAGAGTGGATATTATGACATAATCAAATGAATAGTGATTCTACAAAAAATCTTCGAGTAAAATAATCAATGAAGTATGCGTAAAGCCGAATGAGTGGAAATTGAAATTTCAAATTACCTTATTGATTAGGTAACATACAAAACATACACCCATGAGATAATGATCATAAAATTATGATGTAAATATACATGAATTAATGTATATTACACAATGAATACAAACATGGGCAGTATACACACCACATGCAATAAATAAGTGGCGAACAATAGAAATCTCACTGAATTAAAAGTGAGATAAGAACCCCCCTTACATTGTAATTTTTCCTTAGTAGAGGGTAGGTTAGCCTCCTATATAATGGTGATTTAATTGTTATAAAATTATATAATGATCATATACATTAATATGATATCATAAATGATCTTTTAACCTTTCTTTGTTAATAATATCTTAGTATTTCGTCGTTTCGAGTATTAACTTACTCGTTTTCTTTTATATGATTTTTACATAAGTCGTGTTTTTTATGGATAGGTTTTATATTATTCATATATAGAATTATATGAAGTCGTTATACATTATTTTTAATCATAAAATTATTATTAGACTTGTATGGATATTATGGGGAAGTAATCTCATCGCGTTCGTGGAGACGGTAGTCCGTACGTACGCACGAGCGACAATATCAGTCTTTTGATATTAAAATCATATATAATTGGATGTTATATATTATATAAATAATAATTATCATGTTATACTTATTATTTACATGAAATAAACATCATTATTGAACCCATCAAAATAATAATGTATTGAACAACAATTACACCACGATGTGGAGACAGTAGGCCGTACGTACGCACGTATGGTGACAAGTCATTCAAATGATGGATAAAATACTGAATATGGGTGTGAAATATTTATAATAACATCATAGTATATAAAATATACTGGTGTTATTATTTTAGAATTGAAATAACAAATAAAGAAGATGTTGAAGAAGAAAGGAACTTGAAAGAGGGTGGTGAAAACATTACCTCTTCTTCGGGTACTTCGTTTTGATTTGATCTAAAGGATCATTAAGATGGAATTCTGATCACACTAAGGCCTCTAGGTTTTGTTGAGAAATGTATTATTTTCAAACAATTCAAAATAATGTTTTTTAAAGGGGGATATTATTTTAAATAATACTCTGTCTCTTTATGATGATTTTGATGCTCACAAATACCCTTAATTATTTACTAATTATTTCGTTGAGTATTTTGCAGGAATTTATTTTATTTATATATTTCATTTAACGAGATTTCATACTTCATTTATTCCGAGATCAATTTTAGCGTGTTCTGGAATCACTGTAGCGCGAGATCAATTTTAGCGCGTTGTGGAATCACTGTAGCGCGAGATCAATTTTAGCACGTTCTGGATTCACTGTAGCGCGAGATCAGTTTTAGCGCGTACTGGAATCACTGTTCATACCCTACGTTGATGAACGTAACATATGGATGAAAAGTTTACTTTTTATGTTAAAAGAAACGTATGGTTAAGGAACCTTACGTTATTTTGAAACGTATGGTTAATGAACCTTAGGTTGTTGAAAAGTATGGAAGAAGAACATTACATTTGGAAGGAACCTTACGTTTTTGTTGTTGGACAAGTATGGAAGAGAAACCGTACGTTAGTTTTCAGTGTTGAGTTTGTTTCTCAAAAGTATGGATCATCAACCTTACTTTTATAATCAACCGTACGTTATTTGGAGAGTTGAAGCAAGACAAAGTATGGATGATCAACCCTACGTTTGAATGCTGAAGAGAAAGTATGTATGTTCAACCTTACGTTCTGAACCTTACGTTCTGAACCTTACGTTCTGAACCTTACGTTTGTGAACCTTACGTTTGTGAACCCTACGTTTGGAGCCACGTCATCAACCCTACGTTTGGCGTCAGGATATTTTTGACAGACGATATTTCCTTTTGAATTGGTCAAACAGGCGGATTATTAAGCGGATTTCGAGCCGATTCTTAAGTACGACTTTGACTGAATCAAAGACGATTTTCAACGGATTAATGATTGATTTAAACGGAGCTTTTTATGCCGATTCTTCAGGGGAGTTACAACGGCTCTGTTATTTCATTTTTTTTTAAATATCGCGAATCTAAAAGAGATTTTCATGGATCTATTTATGCGGAAGATTTTCTCAGATTTGAATATATATGTTCTATCTTGGAAACATTGGATATATATATACACAGGAAAGTGTATGAAATATATAGATTGATCTTTTAACGAGCAAGAAACAGAGACTGTGTGAAGGCATTCTTTTCTGGTGATCGAGAAGAAGTGTAAAACCTTTATTACCGAAGGAAGATCTTGATAGCAGATTCACGTGTTCTACATCGACTATCTGTTGTGAATCTACTGCTGCTGAAGTTGTGAAGTTTCTTGTAATATCTATTGCAACTGGATCGACTCAGAACTGTTTTGATTACAGATCTTTATTTTCTGAAGACGACGATCTACCTACTGTCAATTACATTCTGTTGCAATTGTGAAGAACAACTGGAGAAGTGTTTTCTTTATCGAAACCCTTTTTATTTTTGAGTGATCAGCTTCTCGTTCTAAGCTGTGTGGGTTCGTGTTTGAACCAGGAAGGCTGTGTTTGCCTGAAACTTGTAATGGTGTCAACTGCCTGTACTCAGTTGTGAACAGGTCTGTGGAAACGAGGACCAGATAGTGAAAATCGCCAAGCTCGTGGATTTGAGCGTTGGTGGAGTGGACTAGGGCCCTTCTGTTCCCCGAACCACTATACATCTGTGTATTCATGCTTTTACTTTTTCCGCTGCATATTTAATCGTGCTAAAGCATAGTGGACAGAATTTGTCTAAATTGAAGAGATTGTAATAATTTTGAAAAAAACAAAATTCACCCCCCCTCTTGTGTGTAATCCGTAGATTCAGATCCAACAATTGGTATCAAAGGAGGAGCTTCTTATTTTTAAAGTCTTATCAAGCTAGAAGTATTTAAAGATTATACATAGTGTATCATGGCTGATACGAGAGAGGGAATTTCAATGGTCAGAGCACCTTACATTAATGGAGATAATTATGGCTGCTGGAAATCACGTATGATTATTTATCTGAAAAATCTTGGTTACGAAGTCTATTCAAAGATTCTGACTCCCTATGAAATTTCTGAAAATCCCGATACATGGAGTGCTGCTACAGAGGCTGAGTATGACATGAATTCAAAAGCTATGAATGCAATCATCTATGGTCTAGGACCGGATGAATTTAACAGAGTATCTCAATGCCCGACTGCATATGAAATGTGGCAAACAATAGTTGTTGCTTATGAAGGAACAGATAATGTAAGATAGATGAGATATGCAACTGCTAAATTAAAATTCGATACATTCAGAATGATTGAAGGAGAGAGCATCACTCAAATGAATGGAAGATTGACAGAAATTGTCAATAATATAACAGCTCTAGGAGAACCAATCAAGCAGGCTGATCAAGCGTTAAAGGTACTGAGAGTACTTCCTACTCGATGGAATGGAATCTCTGCAGCAATCAGACAATCAACATCTGTTAAAGATCTAACTATGAGAGAGCTGATTGGTACATTGATGATGTACGAGGCTGAAATGCAAGATGAGGTAAATGAGCATAAAGTCTACATAAAAAGGGAAAATACTTCTTTGAAAGTGACTTCTCAACAAAAGGATAGAAATATGAAGAACAGATAAGTAAGTGCTAAATCAGAAAGCTCTGATTCTTCAAATTCGGATGAAGAACTGGCTCAGCTAGCCAGAAAATTCAGAAAGTTCTACAGTAAGAAGAAAGACTTCAAGAAATCCTTCAAGAAGGATAGCAAGGAAGTGAGATGTTATGAATGCAAAAAGATGGGACATATCACACCGGATTGCCCTAAATTGAAAGATGCAAAGAAGAAGAAATTCTTCAAAATAGATGATTATGAGCAGAAAGACAAGAAAGCTATGAAAGCTACTTGGAGTGTTTCTGAAGACTCAAGTAATTCTTCTAAATCAAGCTCAGAGAAGGAGGAAGCCAATTTAAAAGCAAATATGTGTTTCATGGCTGAAACTGATGAGGTACACTCATACTACTCCTCTGACTCAAATAATGAATCAAACTCTGAAACAAGCTTCTCAAATAAAAAACTTGCAGCTTACTGCAATATGCTTGAAGAAAGGTATGACTCATTATTTAAAAAATATAAATCTATAAAGAACTTGCATAAAGCTATTTCAGATGAGAGAAATACTTTGCTAAAACAACATAAGGAATTAATTGACAAATACAACTCTGCTGACTCAAATAAAATTAATTTTGAATCAAAAATAAAAACTCTACAGGATGAAGTAGAATCTTATAAAAAGGCTGCATTAGTTTTTACAAAAGGAGAAAACGCCTTAAATGAGATACTTGGAAAAACTGTAATTAAAAAGGAAAGGTTTGGAATTGGATGTAAAGGAGAAAAACCTAAGTTATAGAAAAATTATTTTGTTCCTAGCACTAAATAGGTTATTTGTAACTTCTGTGGAACAAAAGGTCATATAGCTAAAATCTGTTTTCTAAAACAACCTCAAATATGTGGAATTAAGAAAGCTTATATTTCCAATGATCTATATGATTCAATCAATTTTAAGAAAACAAAGAAAATCTGGATACCCAGATCACTGCTTACTAACACTCCTGGACCCAACAAAATATGGGTACCAAAGCAATTTGTTTGAATATCTTTGCAGGTAGCAGGTCACCAAAGAAAGAAAGAAATATGGTATATGGACAGTGGCTGCTCAAGACACATGAGTGGAACTTCAGCTAATTTCTCTTCTCTTACTCGAAAGGAAGGAGGACTTGTCACCTTTGGTGACAATGCTAAAGGAAAGATTATTGGTATTGGAACAGTTGGAGATCCAGAGACAGTCTCAATCAACAAAGTACTTTATGTACAAGGGTTAAAACACAATCTGATAAGTATCTCTCTACCCTGTGATGATGGATACACTGTTGATTTTACTAACAATAGTTGTATTGTTTCTAAAGATAAACTGTTTAAGTTTAGAGCACCCAGAACTGATAATGTCTATACTTTGGATTTGTATTCCTTGTGTAAATAACAAGTAAACTGTTTAACTGCTAATATAAGTGAATCCTGGATCTGGCATAGAAGACTTGGTCATTGCAATATATATGCTTTACATAAATTATCTAAGAAACATCTAGTTTCTAATTTTCCTAGTCTCAAATTTGAAAATGACAGATTCTGTGATGCATGTCAGCTTGGCAAGCAACACAAATCATCATTCAAATCTGTTAATAAAGTTGCTACAACTAAACCTCTAGAACTTATCCATATGGATTTGTTTGGACCTTCAAGAGTAGCATGTTTAGCTGGTAAATTATATGTTTATGTATTAGTTGATGATTATTCTAGATTTACTTGGATTTTCTTATTGAAATTTAAAAGTGAAGCTTTTAGTTTATTTGAAGGTTTTTGTAAATCTATTCAAAATGAAAAAGGTTTTAATATAATCTCATTGAGAAGTGATCATGGTGGAGAATTTGAGAACCAGGAATTTAATTCCTTTTGCTCAAACATGGGTATTAAACACACCTTCTCTGCTCCAGGAAGACCTCAACAGAATGGGATTGTAGAAAGAAGAAATAGAACTATTCAAGAAATGGCTAGAACTATGTTAAATGAATACAGCCTACCTATATATTTCTGGGCAGAAACTGTTAATACATCTTGTTATATAATGAATAGAATTTTAATAAGACCTATTTTGAAAAAGACACCCTATGAACTATGGAATAACAGAAAACCTAATGTAAATTACTTTAAAGTTTTTGGATGCAAGGTTTACATCTTGAATACCAAAGATAATATTGGTAAATTTGATCCAAAATCTGATAAAGGTATTTTCTTAGGATCTTCTGCAACCTCCAAAGCTTATAGAGTCTTCAATAAAAAGTCAAGGATTGTTGAAGAATTAGTTCATGTGAAATTTGATGAATCTGATCCTTTTGAGAAAAGGATAGAACAAATAGATGAACCTGATTCTAATGAAAACATGAGCCTTGAGAATTTAAAGAATGATTTTGAAAATGATATAAAAGAAATTCAGTCCAGTTCAGAAGAACATGACACTGAAGAACCTTTGAATGTAATGTCTAGACAGTCTAGAACCTTAAAGAATCACCCTTTAGAATCTGTGATAGGTGACTTAGATACTGGTATTCAAACTAGAAGAAACCTTGGAAACATAGTTGAATTCTCTGCTTTCCTATCCCAACAAGAACCTAAGACCATAGAAGAAGCCTTAGATGATGAGAGCTGGGTAATAGCAATGCAGGATGAATTGAACCAGTTCAAGAAAAATAAGGTTTGGGAATTAGTTGAAAGACCACATGATTATCCAGTAATAGGAACTAAATGGGTCTTTAGGAATAAACAGGATGATCAAGGGATAATAACTAGAAATAAAGCAAGAATAGTAGCTAAAGGATATAATCAAGAAGAAGGAATAGATTATGATGAGACCTTTGCACCTGTAGCCAGGTTAGAATCCATTAGAATCCTTTTAGCCTATGCATCTTATATGAATTTTAAATTATTTCAGATGGATGTTAAATCTTCCTTTTTAAATGGTTATTTAATGGAGGAAGTTTATGTTGATCAACCTCCTGGTTTGAAAATTCTCAAAAACCAGATTCTGTTTTCAAACATACTAAAGCTCTTTATGGACTTAAACAAGCACCTAGAGCTTGGTATGAAAGACTAAGTTCTTTTCTTTTGAAAAATGATTTTACTGTTGGACTGGCAGATCCAACACTCTTTAAGAAAACTGTGAAAAATAATGTTTTGTTGGTTCAAATTTATGTTGATGATGTAATTTTTGGATCAAACAATAAAATTATTTGTCATGAATTTTCAGAATTAATGCAAAAAGAATTTGAAATGAGTATGATGGGAGAATTAAATTTCTTTTTGGGTCTTCAAATATTTCAAAAAGATTTTGGAAATGTTTTAAATCAATGCAAATACATTACTGATTTACTTAAGAAATTTGGACTTGAAAACAGCTATCCATTTACAACTCCTATGTGTACTAATATAAAACTTGATTTGGATGAAACTAGAAAATCAGTGGACAACAAGTTATATAGAGGTATGATTGGTAGTTTGTTATATCTTACTGCTAGTAGACCAGATATAATGTATTCAGTATGTCTTTGTGCTCGATTTCAATCAAATCCCAAAGAATCCCATTTAACTGCTGTTAAAAGAATTTTTAGATATTTAAAAGGTACTATTTATCAATCTCTGCTTTATCCAAAAACCTCTGATTTTAATTTAATTTCATATTCAGATGCTGACTTTCGAATCTGTAGATTAGATAGGAAGAGTACTTCAGGAACATGTCACTTTTTAGGGAAGTCTTTAGTATCATGGTCTAGAAAGAAACAACACTCATTTGCCCTGTCAACAGCCGAGGCAGAATATGTGTCTGCAGGTAGTTGTTGTGCACATGTGTTGTGGATGAAAAACACTCTTATGGACTTTGGATTAAATTTCAATAATACACCTATTTTATGTGATAATACTAGTGCAATTAATATTTCAAAAAATCCTATTAGTCATTCTAGAACTAAGCACATTGATATAAGACATCACTTTTTAAGAGATCATGTGTTTAAAAAGGATATATTTTTATAATTTGTAAATACAGAATATCAATTAGCAGATATTTTTACTAAACCACTTCCCACAGCAAGGTTTGAATTTATTAAGGGGGAGATAGGTTTATTTAATTTTAAATAGTTTTTTTAAAATCTTATTCTGTTTTCGAATTCTGCTTAATTTCTGTTTCCCGCTATAAGTAATTTTATTTTGTTTTAAATAAAAGTAATGATTAGTGATTACACGGGAATCAAGGCTGTCAGAACCGTTTCACCTTCTAAACTGCTTCACCTTTTTCGGAAACCCTTTCGAAAACCTAAAACCGCACGTCTGCTCCAAAACCCTTTTCTGAATCTTCAAACCCTAAACTTACGAACCTTCAGAAATCGTTGTTGAAATGGCAAAGACTTAGCGTCCAGATGAAGCCGAGAGCAGTGCTGCAAAGAAACCTAAGGTAGTTAGTCGGAAAATACTGCAAGGTAAAGTCATAGATTTAGAGTGGCTGTTTGAAACTAATTTACTGTTGAAGCAAGCGTTGTCGTTTCAAAGCCTTGAGCAAGATTTTAATAGTGAAAATTCTGAGTTTCTATATGAGGCATAAATGAGACATTTCTTTAGAACTGTTCAGTTTAGCCTTGGAGATACAGAGGATAGTTTATTGGCTCAAATAGATGATAAGGACTTTTCAATATCATCTGTAGAGATAAGTCAAATTCTTAACTGTCCTCATTAAGGAGTTTTTCATTTCGATTTACGGAATATTGGAGATTCTGTACATAAGTCTGAAGACATTATGTCTTTTCTGTTTGGAACCAGAGTGATAAAGAAGATGTTTATTAAGGATTTGGAGCCCGATCAGAAAATTTTGGTAAAATTTGTTCAGACTGGTTTAGCACCAAGAATGGCTGAGATGGAGAAAATCCTATACCCGGACATGTACATAATGTATCTTCTGATGTGTGATATTAAGTCTAATTTTCCTCGGTTTATGATAAGATATCTGAGTTACTGCTGTCAGAGTGAAGCAAGAATGACCTTTTTCCCTTATGGAAGGTTCATTTCTTTGTTTTTGTTTAAAAGAGGAATGATCATATTGGTAGATGCTGGGGTGAAATGTCACCACAGTAATGTTTTTAATGCTGGAACTTTGAGGAAATTCGGATACTTCTGGAGTACAATTAAAGGAAAACTCTTACCTGTTGGAGCTGAGGAAAACTCGGAGAGTGCTCAGGCTCAACCGGATAAGTCCAAGGAGGGACAAGCAGAATCAAGAGTTAGTACAGTGGCAAGGAGAATTCGTTTTGAGATGGAGGAAGTTGAGGAAGAGAGAAGTCAAGAAGGACTTCAATCTAGAAGGAAGAGGTCAATTGAGGAAGAAATTATCTCTCCTGCCTGGAAATCCTCTGAACTGTTATTTTCTTATTCATTTGTGAGGGAAGCTGTTGTGGAGCAGACTGCACCGATAGAGGCACCAGCAGCTCAAACAGAAACTCAAAAAGAACCTCAATCTGCTGTTGTGGCTGTTGAAAAAGTAATTCAACAAGAACAACTTATGGAGGCAGTGCCTGGTGAAGAAGTGGCCCGACCTCAAGATTTACATGAAAATATTGTTCTTGACCAATCAGTAGAAGTCAGAGAGACTACTGTTCATGATGAACATACTTCTGAAGCTAATACAGAGGTACTTTAGGAAGATTTTTCAGTGCAAGAGTTTCAGGCTTCAAAAGATAGTTCAGTGGATCAACCTTGTCAGGACATGGACAAAGAACAGTCAGATGCAGATTCCTTACCACTTTCCCTGCTTCATCAACCTAATTCTGGACATGAGAATCGAGCACAGGGTTCCCCTGATTCGAGAAAAGAAGAAGTTATTGAGTTGTACAAGCGTATCTCTCAGTTAGAATCTGAGAATGTTAGTCTCATAAATTCTCTGAACTTAGAGCAGTTGAAGTTTCAGAAGCTGAAAGAATGTACTGTTTCAAGACAGGAAGTAGATTTGTTTAAGACTGATATGCTGCATGCTGTTGATCAGTTAAAATCAGAGATGGTAAAGAAAGATGATTTGTCTGAGTTGAAGATTTACATGGAGAATAAATTTGAGTCTGTTGAAAACAGTGCTGTGAGTGGATCAGGCTCTTCACCTGATTTGATTCGGAAATTTCAAGCAATTACTACAGCAATGAGCAATATGAGTGACAGATTACACGATCTTCAGTGTAATAGTGCCCCTTTGTCAGTTTTGCTAGATAATCAGAGATTTTTAGTGGATCAGTTGACATCTGGAGAGCAACCGATTAGGATTCTTTTGAATCAGTTATCAGAAAAACTGGCTCTTTTGTTGAAAAAGAAGAAAGAATGCATGAGTTTTTTAGAGTTAATTTGATTGAAGATATTCATATGACTCAAGAGAACAGAGATCATATCATCAAGTTAGGAGATGGGATGATGAAGAGGCTCAGAGAACAGTTTACAGAGATAAAGACCGCGATTCAAAGGAGATAGACACCTTTTTCCCTGTCTTATCTATGAACCTTGATTCCTCTGTATATCACAATCGTTTATATATAACAGCTTGTGAATGAAAATTCTTTTCTTACTTCTTTTTTGTTTTGTTGTTTATTGATTTATGATTGAGTTAGCTCGTATAACAAATTCACTTATTCATACACAGTTAATTATAGCATTTACTTATAGTTCAGTGCAATATTGAATGTGTTCAAATCCGTAATTTTTCATTCTTTTTGATATCACAAAAAGGGGTAGAATTTGGATAAACACAACATTTAAATTCATTTGTTTCCTATGAAGAAATTTGGATATATGGGAGAATTTGGATATATACGACAATTATATTTTATCTATTTTTAGCTGAAAATTTATTTTTATGGGGGAGAAATTTTATTATAGTTAAATATTGTTTTATCCTTTCAAAATTCTAAAATTTTATAAAACTAATTTTTCAATAAAGATTGAAATTAAATTAGTTCTATTATTTTATGGGTTTTGTGATCATCAAAAAGGGGGATATTGTTGAGCAATGTATTTTTTTCAAACAATTCAAAATAATGTTTTTTAAAGGGGGAGATTATTTTAAATCATACTCTGTCTCTTTATGATGATTTTGATGCTCACAAATACCCTTAATTATTTACTAATTATTTCGTTGAGTATTTTGCAGGAATTTATTTTATTTATTTATTTCATATAACGAGATTTCATACTTCATTTATTCCGAGATCAATTTTAGCGTGTTCTGGAATCACTGTAGCGCGAGATCAATTTTAGCGCATTCTGGAATCACTGTATCGCGAGATCAATTTTAGCGCGTTCTGGAATCACTGTAGCGCGAGATCAGTTTTAGCGCGTACTGGAATCACTGTTCATACCCTACGTTGATGAACGTAACGTATGGATGAAATGTTTACTTTTTATGTTAAAAGAAACGTCTGGTTAAGGATCCTTACGTTATTTAGAAACGTATGGTTAATGAACCTTACGTTGTTGAAAAGTATGGAAGAAGAACATTACGTTTGGAAGGAACCTTACGTTTTTGTTGTTGGACAAGTATGGAAGAGAAACCGTACGTTAGTTTTCAGTGTTGAGTTTGTTTCTCAAATGTATGGATCATCAACCTTACTTTTATAATCAACCGTACGTTCTTTGGAGAGTTGAAGCAAGACAAAGTATGGATGATCAACCCTACGTTTGAATGCTGAAGAGAAAGTATGTATGTTCAACCTTATGTTCTGAACCTTACGTTCTGAACCTTACGTTCTGAACCTTACGTTTGTGAACCTTACGTTTGTGAACCCTACGTTTAGAGCCACGTCATCAACCCTACGTTTGGCGTCGGGATATTTTTGACAGATGATATTTCCTTTTGCATTGGTCAAACAGGCGGATTATTAAGCGGATTTCGAGCAGATTCTTAAGTACGACTTTGACTGAATCAAAACGATTTTCAACGGATTAAAGATTGATTTAAATGGAGCTTTTTATGCCGATTCTTCAGGGGAGTTACAACGGCTCTGTTATTTCATTTTTTTTAAATATTGCGAATATAAAGGATATTTTCATGGATCTATTTATGTGGAAGATTTTCTCAGATTTGAATATATATGTTCTATCTTGGAAACTTCGGATATATATATACACAGGAAAGTGTATGAAATATATAGATTGATCTTTTAACGAGCAAGAAACAGAGACTGTGTGAAGGCGTTATTTTCTGGTGATCGAGAAGAAGTGTAAAACCTTTATTACCGAAGGAAGATATTGATAGCAGATTCACGTGTTCTACATCGACTATCTGTTGTGAATCTACTGCTGCTGAAGTTGTGAAGTTTCTTGTAATATCTATTGGAACTGGATCGACTCAGAACTGTTTTGATTACAGATCTTTATTTTCTGAAGACGACGATCTATCTACTGTCAATTGCATTCTGCTGCAATTGTGAAGAACAACTGGAGAAGTGTTTTCTTTATCGAAACCCTTTTTATTTTTTAGTGATCAGCATCTCGTTCTAAGCTGTGTGGGTTCGTGTTTGAACCAGGAAGGCTGTGTTTGCCTGAAACTTGTAAAGGTGTCAACTGCCTGTACTCAGTTGTGAACAGGTCTGTGGAAACGAGGACCAGATAGTGAAAATCTCCATGCTCGTGGATTTGAGCGTTTGTGGAGTGGACTAGGGGCCTTCTGTTCCCCGAACCACTATACATCCATGTATTCATGCTTTTACTTTTTCTGCTGCATATTTAATCGTGCTAAAGCATAGTGGACAGAATTTGTCTAAATTGAAGAGATTGTAATAATTTTGAAAAAACACAATTCACCCCCCCCCCCTCTTGTGTGTAATCCGTAGATTCAGATCCAACAGGTTTATGTGAGAGAATTTTAACGAATATTTTGTTAGGATTTGGCCTATCAAAAAGGCTTTGAAGGAATAAATTAGTGAGAGGGGGAGTACCCTTGTATAAGAGTAATGAGGGGAACCTTTGGAAAAGCTAGAAATATTATTTTATAATAAATTCATATTAGGTTTCTAATGGCTCCAATTTATATTATTTAAAGGTTATGGTGGGTATGTGATGCAATAATTTCAACCAATAGATTTTAGATAGGTTTGGGTCACTATATTAACCTTATCATTTATATTTAATTCTAAGTTAAATAGTTTGGCAATTACCAAGTATCTTTGTATTTTTATATTATATTGTTACTGAACTTATTATATACTTCCGAGAGACCCCCCAAGTGGTCCATTAATGATACAACTATTATTATATAGGTCATTTGGCCAAAACATATATTTTTAGTATTATAATATTTGTTTTAAAAACTCTTTTATCTTTATTTTGACACTATTGTGTATTTTGTTTTTTGATAATTTTATAACAGCATTATTACATCGAAAAAAATTTATATAACTAATACTAATATGTCATATTAACCTAGAAATTTTTTGGAATTCATTAAAAGTCTCAAATTACATTTATTTTGATATTTATAATATCAATTATTTTAATATTCCTTTAATTAGGTAATTACTGCATAACCATTGTGTAATAAATAAATTAAATTATTTAATGTCTAAAAATTATAAATAAAATACCATTATGTTGTAAATCGTTTTATCTCTATAATAAATATTTATAATATAATTTATCTTATGTATAACCCGATATTGAAAAATGTTTAGTTATTAATCTTTGATTTTGTCTCTTTTAACTCTTCTTTAAATTAAATAATAATAAATGTACTAATCTAATCCAAGTGGACCCAAATGATAATGTCTTGTTCCTAAGGTTTTTTTTGGCCGAGAAACACTTTTCTAATTGAATTAGGACTTGTGATTGGGTAATATAAATATCATTTTTACCCTTAATTAACCAATTTACTTTTAACCATGGTAAATAAAAGTAAAAAGTTACTATTCAACAACAATTATTTTCATCTCATTGAAACACATTTTACTCAATGATATTATCTATGTGTCTTGGATTTTCGAAATTCCACTCACAGATGAGATAAAATTATGTTTTATATGAATTTCCAAATTCTCCTAGGAGGTGGGTAAAAGACGGTGAAAAATTCAATAAAATTTTTATATATCTAAAATTATTATAAAATAACTCCAATGAATTAAATTGAAAATATATAGGTATTATGTATCTATTTTGACCTTAATTAAATTTATATAAAATAAATAATAATATAAAAAATTGGGTTTTAAACTATAATTCAGTGTTTTTTCACTATTCATAAAAAATTGAATGACTTAAGAAAAATACCAAAAATTCACCCTAAGCTAATTTCGATATTCCGAATCCAAAAATAAAGTCCATTTTGAATGATAAAATTTATAAAAATTCAAAAAGTGGGTATTTCTGGTCATAACAGCTAGTTTGATTGGTTGTGGTGGGTGTTGGAACTCGAAAGTTGCGTACAAAACACACTACTGTAATATTCAAAGAAAAGTGTGCCATGGAAGCTTGGGGTGTTACATTCTCCCCTCCTTCAAATAACTTCCTCGTCAAAATTTTTAAAATTGTTCTTGTGAATATAATGTAATGTTTCACATCAGAAAAATAGTCAATAAAACTATCACTTTAAAAGAAAGAAAGAAAAGTACAAAGGTCACCCAAGAATACTCATACTAGGATTCCATGTAGGAAAACATGGATATGGAAGATAAAATAAGTGTCAAGTTCTGATGGAGATGGATAGAAAATATTATCAGAAGAATGTTTACAACAAGAAATCCACAGACATGTAATGGGACAAATAGTAATTAGTTTCCCAGTAGGAAAAGTATACTGACAACATTTTTTTTAAGTTACATTACATAATGATGAAGAATTCATTTACAATATTGACTAAGAAAATAAAGGGATATACTTACTCTTTATGTAGAGTTTCATTATTTAATAAATTTTGACCATTAACTAATTGTTTTTAAACGATGAGTATTCAAGAATACTTGGTCACACTGGAAGTGCTAGAATAAACTTCTATAGAATCACATGATCCACGAAGGATAAACTATATATTTACCTTGTCTTTAGAGATTAATCAGAACCAAAATGGTTAGCACAAGATATGATGATCCCCAAAAAGGATATTCCTTTAAGGAATGAAATAGTAATCATAATTTCTACAATTAAACCAACAATACCCCAATGATAAATAAATACCATTCAATAAACAATTGTCCTTAAAATCCTTCTATATAATCCAAACTAATTTTGAAACCCAAAACTTATAAAAATTTGGTTATGTAGTCTTCCACGTTAAATTGTGTCTCTAAATGGCATCAACTACTATTAAAGTCACATACTAAAAAGTAATTAACCTAGTCACATATTCTCTATTATAAGTTAATCATTTCCATAAATAACCCAAATCAATATAAATCCCCAATAAAAATATAGATAAAAATCCACCATTACTCCTCAAATGAAATCCCATTGTATTATATTTTCCATGGGAATATAGTGTTCCCAACAAAGCGAACATATTCCAAAATAAAATTTATCACTTAATCACCAAATCATTTTCCTATACTAAGGGAATCCATTTGATAATACATAAGAACCCAAGTCATCTTATTATTTATCAATAAAATAATTTAACTAAAAATAATTAGTCACACTAATCAGGGACTTCACGTAGTACAGTGGTAGGTGATAAATCCCAATTTCACATTGCTTTTGGGTTAGATTCCCATAGCCTTACTTAAAGCGATGGGTTGTCACATGGTCTACATGTTGTCCTTTTTCAAAAAATATATTTTACAACATCACCAAAATGAGAAAAATTCCTCAAAATAACTATAACATAATTTTAATCTGAAATGTTTTCTCATACCTTGCATTTTCATACCAAAATATAATAACTTGTAATTTCCTCAATCCAAAGGATCATATAAAACAAAATGGTTATTTATAACTATATCCACAAGGGATAAGATTAATCTTCCTAAAATATCATTCTCACATGGAAAACTGTGGGGTTACAAATACAAGACAAAATTAATCAAAAGTAATCCCGTCAACAAATAACACAAATCATTTAAAACATTTCTCCGACCATTTATTTCCTCATAGCTTCTTCTTTGAACAAGAAAATATATTATTGAATAGGGAATTCACCCGGGTAATGGCCAGGTCCCCTATATTTATGGAAAATGACTGTAAATGGATTTTTGGGACCATTTTTATTTTCTTCCATAGTAATCTTCATTTTCCTAGGCAATTATTCACTTTATGTCCTTTCCCACACATAAAGAATTTCTTGGTTCCTTTGAGACACTTTCCAGGGTGTCCCCTTCCACATTTCCTGCATGATGGAAATTTAAGATTCTTTTCTCCATGGTCTCCACTGCTGGAGCTATTAACATTCATCAACATTCTCTCATTTGTTGACTCTAGGAGGTGGTTAATATATATGTTGTTGAACATATTATTGGAAAACATATTTGTCATGAACTCGATATATTTTATGAGCCCAACTGATTCATCAAGGAGATATATCAGGCTCCACCAATCACTTACTAAGTCCAATGCGTTCCTCATATGAAAATTCTGAAACATAACATAAACATTCATATTGAAACTAGCATACGAACTGCCAAATAATTTATCCACAAACCATGATTGGTATAGAAATGACACTTCCAAAGTCAAACATAACTCATTAAATACAATATGAAGGATTTTATTGTAACATATTAACCTCAATAAAGAATAATTAAGGATATTGATATAGATGAAAATAATCATCAAAACTATTTGAGATAAATATACCCTTTTTCTTGAAAACATTTAAAAGTCGCACTATTTGTCAAGAAGCCATTTAAATATAGATTTTTGAATCAAAGTGTCCCATATCACTTTGATGCTCATAAAATTAATCTTTACTTGAAACCATTAATGTCCATAAAAATAAATCCATAAAACCATTTTTAAAATATGGACATTAATGATAAAGATTTAGAGTAATATATCAGTGAAACATTTTAAAATGATATGTTAGTTAGAGTTTCTAAACAAAAGAGAGACACTTGAATAAAAATAACTGATGTAATAAAAACATTATAATATCATTAGAATATAGGTATTCATGATATATTATGTCAAAGTACATTATATACACCATATAAAAGTGATTTGGTGTATAACATCAAAGGAGTCTCAATGGAATGTAAATTGAGATGAAATATCTCATAAAGGCCGTATCCATAGGTAAAGGATAAATCAACGACATAATTATGTGTGAAAAATATAAATAAACTCAATATTATTGTATACTCATTGTAAAACAATCAAAGGAAATTCACACATATTCTGGTAAAAATAACACGAATGAATTGGATGTTTAACTCAACAAATGGAGATTGAGTAAAAAGTAATCTTATCAAGTTCATACCGATGACTTGACAATTTATAAATGGATCAATTATGTGTATCAATAATATATCCACAGAACGGGGAGTGGAAATTATGAAATAATCAAATGAATATGATTCCACACATAATCTTGGAGTAAAATAATCAATGAAGAATGCGTAGAGCTAAATGAGAGGAAATTGAAATATCAAATACCCTTATTGATTTGGTAACATACGAAACATACTCCTATGAAAGAAGGATCATAAAATGATGATGTAAATATTAATGAATTAATGTATATTACACAATGAATACAAACATGGGAAGTACACACACCACATGTAATAAATAAGTGGTGAATAATGGAAATCTCACAGAATTAAACGTGAGATAAGAAACCCCTTACATTGTACTTTTTCGTTTTTCGAGGGTAGGATAGCCTCCAGTATAATGATGAAATAATTTTTATTGAATTATAAAATAATAATATAAATTAATATGATATAATATATTATGTTTTAACATTTTTTTGTTAATAGTATCTTAGTATTATCGTCATTTCGGGTGTTAACTTACTCGTTTTCTTTTATATGTTTTGTTACATATGTCGTGTTTGTTATGAATAGGGTGTAAATAATTCATATAAAGAATGATATAAAGACCTTAATCATTATTTTTAATCATAATATAAGAATTATACTTGTATGGATACGATGGGGAATGAATCTCATCGCATTCGTGGAGACGGGAGTCCATACGTACGCACGAGCGATAATATCATTATTTTGATATTAAAATAATATATAATTTGATGTTATATCATATATACAGAATAATTATCATGTTATACATATTATTTACAATAATTACACATCATTATTATACCCATCCAAATAATGATGTATTGAATTACAATTACACCACGATGTGGAGACAGTAGGTCGTATATACACATGTATGTTGACATGTCATTCAAAGGATGGATAGAGTACTGAATATGGTTGTACCATATTTATAATAAAAAATAATATATAAATGATACTAGATTAATTATTTTATAATGGAATTAACAAAGAAATAAGAAGTTGAAGAAGAAAGGAACATGAAAGAGGGTGGTGAAAACATTACCTCTTCTTCGGGTTCTTCCATTTGATTTGATCAAAAGGGATACTAAGTTGGAATTCTGATCAAACTAAGGACACTAGGTTGATGTGATGGATTTTGAGATAATATTTTGGTAGGGGTTAGCCGAGCCAAAATGCATTGAAGGTTTTAATTAGTGAGAAGGGGGAGTACCCTTTTATAAAAGTTTTGAGGGGCATATTTGGAAAAGCTAGAAATATTGTTTTATAAAAAATTCATATTCAGTTTATAATGGTTCCAAAGTGGATTATTTAAAGTTTAATGTGTGGAGGGGTCGCAACCCTTTCATCCAATATATTTTACATAATTTTTCATCACTATATAAGACTTATTATTTATATTTAACTCTTACTAAAATAGTTTTACATTTACCATGTATCTTTGTATTTTTATATAATATTGTTAAAAAAATATCTATATACATCCAAGAGACACCAAAGTGGTCCATTAATGATACACCTATAATTATATAAGTCCTTTGGCAGAGCCTTATCTTTTTAGGAATAGAATATCAATTAATAATATTATATTTGTTCTAAAAACACTTTTATGTCAATTTTGACACTATTTGGGATTTTGTTTTTGATAATTTCATAACAAAATTATTACTTTGAAAAAAATTTATATAACCAATAATAATATGTCATATTAACCTATAAAATTAGTTTAATTGATAAAAAGTCTCCAATTACATTTATTTTGATATTTATAATATCAATTATTTTAATATTTCATTGATTTGGTAATTACTACATCACCATAGTGTTATAAATAAATTAAACTATTTCATTTCTAAAAATGATAAATAAAATACCATTATGTCGGAAATAATATTATCCTTCTAATTAATATTAATAATCTAATTTATCTTATGTATAAACCTATATTAAAAATGTTTTAGTTATTAATCAAGGATTTTATCCTTTTTAACTCTTCTTTGAATTAAATAATAATATATGTCCTAATCTAATCCAGGTGGTCCTAAATTATAATATTTTATTCCTAAGGTTGTTTTTGGTTGAGATACACTTGTCCAACAGAATTAGGAAATGTGCTATGATAATATTAACATCATTTTTACCCTTAATTCCCCTATTTACTTTTAATCGTGGTAAATAAAAGTAAAAAGTTACTATTCATCAAAAATTATTTTCATCTCATTGAAACACATTTTACTCCTTGATATTAACCGTGTATCACATATTTTTTAAATTTCACTCAAAAAGTGGTAAAATTATGTTTTAAGTGATTTTCCAAATTCTTCTAGAAGGTGGGTAAAAGACATTGAAAAGTTCAATAAAATTTTTATATATCTAAAATTATTCTAAACTATCTCCAATGAATTAAATTGAACATATTTAGGAATTATGTATCTATTTTGAATTTAATTAAATTAAAATAATATAAGTAATTTTTTAAAATAAAATTCAGTTTTAAACTATAACTCAGTGTTTTTTCCCTATTCATCAAAAATTGCATGTTTTTAGAAAAATAACAAAAATTCAACCCAAGATAATTTTATTATTCCAAATCCAAAAATGAAGTCCATTTTTAATGTTATAAAATTTAAAAAATTGTGTATTACAATTCATAATGGCATGTTTGATTTTTTGTGCTGTGTGTTGGAACTCGAAGTTGTGTACAACACACACTATTGTATTATTCAAAGAGTAGCGTACCATGGAAGCTTAGGGTGTTACAATATATAACATATTGTGAGATATATGATCAATACTCTTAATGATAATGAAACTTATAACACTGAATAATTACTTCTTTTTTGAAATCATTGATCCATATAAACTATTATATCTACATTATTCATTTTGCTCAAAATAGGTGAAATATACTATAGGTAAAAAATACATATATTTATTGTCTTTTCATGATCTTTAAAAATTGTATAAATTCTCCAAAAAAACATAAGTATAGATTTTCAATAAATTAAATGAACGAAAATATTTATGATAAGAATTACTTGGAAAAAACATGTATCATGTCGATGCCCAACTGATATATAGTTACAATCTATTTGATATCATTTTAAAAAAGTTCCATAATCATTACTTTTCCATTAATTATAGCCCTAATTAAAATATCATGAACATCTAACAAAAAATTTGAATATGTCAAAAATATATCAAGACTAGTAGAATTTGTATTTGATGTCAGAAAACATTTTATTTTTTATTCTCAATATAATATTTAATTATATTTAATTTATTACTTCAAAAAATTAGATAAATATAGAAACATTAAAATGTTAAAAAAAATTATTTAAAAAATTAAATAAAATATAAAATATTCACATACCTCTATATTAATTTTTCAAACAAATATATATGGATATTATAAAATGTTGTCGATACATTGTACAACTGTACTCACCTCATCTCTATGTAAAGTTATTCTTGCTCATCAATCTATAATATCTTCTACATTGACTTCATGATCCTTCATCTCTATGTGTTGATAATGAATGGTATCACCAATAGAATATATCATCTAATATGAAACAATATTATGTTCAGGGTCATCAACATATAAATCAGAACAACTATAAAGTTGTGAAGGATTTGTGTAAGAGTATGATAAGAATAATTGTGGTCTACAGGCAGAGGTGGAGGAGTGGGAGCTACTGGAGGAGAATTAGGAGTCAGATCAGCTATATCAAATTGTCCATGCATGTCCACAAATATAGAATGTATCAATTCTATGATCATGTCCTCCATAATCACATGAAGATATTTAAATTAATCTTCCAAGAATTCTATTTTTTAAAACATCCTCTATGGAAGAAGATGTAGAACATTGAAACACATATTTCACAGATACACATTCTGTGTATCCTCATACTTGACCTAAATGTGTGGGCTTTCCCAATACTGTTGATAAAATATCTTTCCTACCCTCAATTATAAAGACACCCGATGTTTTCTATTCCTCAAGATAATCCTATATGAAATATTTGAAAAAATCCACAATGAATCACAATAAATAAATAATTTATATAACATTAATAAATAAATAAATAAAACATCTTCTAGTCCACTCAGGTATAACCCTCTAACTTTCCATAAGATATTTTCTTTTCTTACTCATCTAGGAACTCTTCCATTTTTCATTTCTATAGTGGGGGAAGAAGGGTCAACCACTATATAACATGATGACTCGATTCTCAGTAGTTAAAAATTTTCATCCATCATTTTTATTCCAATAATTTATATTCTCCCCGTGATAAAGTATGAGGGTACAAATTTATAGATTTGATCTCTTGATGATATGTCTTCAATTACTACATATTAAGGATAAATAAGTCCTTCATAATATCATTAATATATAAAAACATCCAAATGTAACATTGTACTTACCAAAATAATTTTAAACATCTACTTTGAACAAATTTATTCGAGGTATCTTCATCTGTAAATGGATATATATCACATGGATAATGATGTTGTATATTCCTAAAAATGAAATTTTATGTGTGGGTGAATTTAAAATCCATCCATTATAGTATCCAATGAAAAACATCTCCACTAAAATCCTCCAGAATATGGTATATTATATGTCATCCGATATGAAAGGGGGAAACAATTTTTACTATAAACATTTCATGATAATTAAAATAATAACAAATGATATTTCCAAAACAGTCTCCAACAAGTGATATATTTTCAATTTTTCAAAACATCTCCAATAATTAATCAAGATACTAGAATTTATTTTAGCATGAACTACTAAAAAAATAATGAATTGTTTTGAAATTGGACATATTGGAATATCATTATCATAAAATTCTACCGATATCCTATTCTTATGGTTATGAGAAACTAATAATTTTTCTAAATATGTACTGTCACATTTATCAACCCCCAAAATCTTTTTTGGAACCATATAAGTAGATGACTCCTTTAAAGAAGGTCTAGGCCCATCAATAAAAGCTGGTGTACATGTCTCCCTAGAGTTATGAGTACAATCATCTCTAGAAGTATGTGGGGAATCAAATTAATGATCATTCATTATCCAAAAAATCAAAGAAACAAATATCTAGTAAAAAAATCTAAAAAACAAATAGTTACATTGTAATGTAAAAAAAATGAAAAATTATCAAACAAAATAGTAAACTAAACTATATTTAACACATTTTTATTCATATTTTTATAGTTTATTAAAATAGTTACTAAATTAATTAGATAAGAAATGACATATAAACGAATGAAATAAAATCAAAAAATGGTGTCTGAATATTAAATATACATCAACATAATTAATCATTTTTTAAATACTTTTTAATTATGCTCTTATAAAAAATATTAGTTTTTATTTAACATATGAGATTTAAAATAATTTTTTTCAACAAAATCAATTAACAGAAATGTTATGTAAGGGTAAACATGAAAAAATAAACCAAACTAAACTTATATAAAAAGAAATTTAACTTATTTGTTATAATAAATGATTTAATAAATAAAATAAAAATAAAATATATAATATTTTATGAAATTCAAAAATGTAAACATAAAATAAACTAAAGCTTCCTATAATATTTATAATTTACTAATGGATTGTTTTCCCAAATTCATTCTTCAAGATCAGTATATATGTCACAAACCATGTATATGTAATGTTCATCAATATTATATATTAATATTTACAAGGATGTATGGATATCATGTAAATCATCATGCTCCTCCATTTTACCATCACTAAAATACTATTTTCCCTTGTGAAAAAATATACCACAAAATATCAGATTGATCAAGACCATATAAATTCTTTTTTTCATGTCGTTCCATTATAAAAGTATAAGATGTGAATTATAATATATTTAGATTAACTAGTGTTATTCCAATTTCATCATTCCTAGTACTATTTCTAGCGATTAACCATTTTCAATTAATCATTGGAAAATGAAAATTAATGTAATCAAACTAGCAAATTTATTCAATGAATCCATAATATGAACGTTATGTGGAAATTGGTTTTTTGTCTTTGGAACTCAAAAATTGTATTTTTAATGCCCTGACCCCAGAAGCCTAGATCTGATGCTTTATTTTAATATATTTTCATGATTACAAGGAATCATGTATTGAAAGACCGAACAGTTTAGATATCTTGGAAACTAGATTACACAGATGAACATTACATTACAATTTCTAACATGGAAAACATAAATAATCCTTTGAGAATGTCTTCATTCCCTTTAACAAAACCCTACATATCAATCATAATATTCTTCTTGAAATCCAGGGAATGTAAAACATCATAAATGGGTGAGCTCATATGCATAATGAGGATAATTAATTTAGTGGAAGCTATAAATTTTAATAAACGATGTGTAATAAAAACAACACCATTTCTATGAATAAAATTGAATATAATTTTGAAAAAATAATTCAAACATTACCATATAAACATACACATTTATATTCTAATAGTCAAATAATCACATTTAACAACATATTTCATAATGTGGGAATGCCTAACACTAGACATCATAACCACATAGTCAAGGCCTCGTTCCAAGACAACATATAATTTTTTTTTCAAGGCCTTGTGCCAATACACTTGTTTGTATCAGGATACCCACCAATCCATTGAGTATCTATAGTGGGATAAACACATCACTTACTATGTCCACTGCATTCCTCATGAAAATTTTGAAACATAACATAAACATTCCTTTTAAAACTATCATATTAAATGTTAATATTTAAACCATAAACCATGAATGGTATAATCATAACACATACACAGTCAAACATATCGATAAATCTCCAATACAATATGTAATATTTTATTATTATAAATAAACCTAAATATATAATAATATCAAGTAATGGATGTTTCCATAGTTGAAAATGATCAGTATAACTCTTTGAGAGAAATATCCATTTTTCATGAAATCATTTAAAAGTCAAAAAATTTAAAAAGGAAGACATTTAAAAGATATTTTCAAATCAAACTCTCCCATAATACATTGAAACTTTTGATAGATATAAACTATTCAAAATAATAATTTCTATTTAAATAATTCCTTAACATCATTTTTATAACATGGAAATTAATTAAAAATGTTTAGAAAAATAAATCATCAAAACAATTAAAATGATAATCTTGATAAAGGGTCCCTTCCAAAAAAATTAAAATATTCATTTTGAAATTTTTTTTATGAAACATGGACATAGATAATAAAAATATCCCAGTAAATATATACACATAAACAATCTCCGATAATAAAGAGATTGAGGAATTAACTCTTACCTTGAACATTCATTTAGTTGTGGGTATGTTTAACTGCATGTATAATGACCATAGTATGTTATTAAATTATACCAAAACTGTATTAATATTTATGATATCATTAATGATTAATTTATGTCTTTATAATAACTATTTAATAATTTTTTCCATGATAAAGTAACATTTCGTGTAATAATTGATTTCATTGCCGTATGTGTTTTAACATATTATTCATTATCATATCACTTGTAACGTGATTTAATTGAATCCATAGTATAAAATCATAATTATAAATCATATATATTCATAATTAAAATATGTATAATTTTTAGATAGATGAATTTGAACTAATATTTTATCAAGACGGTAGGTCGTATGTACGTATAAATGATGTTTCTGTTTTCATTTCATATTGAATGGAAGTAAGTGAATGAGGTAAAAGTAAATACATACATTCATATATATAAATATATATAAATTTCAAGTAGAATTTTAATGTCATATATTACATAATTATTAATAATATGTATTTTTAAAATCATTTTTGATTGGTTTACGTGGAAGTGAATATCATCGTGTCATGGAGATGGTAAGTCGTATGAACACATGAGCTACAATATCATTTCATTAATGATTACAAGGTGTGGAATTGGATGGTATATTAAAAATGTAGAATCATTATAATGTTATTTTCATTATTAATATACATATTATTCATCATTTTATACATCAAAATAACATAGTGTTGAATAATAAATAACACCACGACGTGGAGATGGTAAGTCATACGTACTCACTCGTGGTGACTTTATCATTAATAGGATGTATAGAATACTGAATATAGTTGTACTATATTTCTAATAATATCACAGTATGCAGAAGTTACTGGTGTTATTATTTTGTTATGGAAATAAAAAATAAAGATAAAGTGGAAGAAGAAAAGAACATTGAAAAGGGAGGATATAATAATTACCTCTTTTTCGGGTGTTTCTTTTGATTTGAAAATTATGACTCCTTAGGTTGTCGTTCTGCACAAGGTATGGACTCTTGGTTTATGTGATGGCATTTTGGAGGATATTTGGGAAGAATTTGGCGGAGCCAAATGTCCTTGGAGGTGTGATTTTGAGAGAAGGGTAAGTACCCTTTTACAAGAGAGGTGAGGCTCACTTTAGGAAATGTTTGATATTTTAATTTAATATAAAATCATATTCATTTATAATTTCTCTATATTTATTTATTTTAAATATTAGGTGTGTATGGGTCTCACTCCATAGAACTAATTGGTTTTAGATAAGTTTAGGTCACCATATTAACCCTATCTTTTAGATTTAACTCTAAGTTAAATAGTTTATCTTTTATGATGTCCTAATTTGTTATTATATTAAATGGTTAATAAAAAAACTAAAAAAGACAAGAGAACCCAAATTGGTTCACTAATGATATATATATCATTATAATAGTCGTTTGGCTAAACCATAGATTTTATGGCTATTAAATAATATAATATTATAGTATTTGTTTTAAAAACTAATTTATGTCAATTTTGACACTATTTGGTATTTTTTTTTTGAATGTTGTAACGGTGTGATTTCATTGACAAAATTCATTAAATAAACCCTAACATGTATTATTAACCTATAAAATTATTTTAATGCATAAAAATTGTAAATTAAAATTTATTTGGATATTTCTAATATCAATTATTTTAATCATTCATTAATATGCTAATAATTGCATCATCATTGGTTCTTAAATAAATTTACTTATATAATGTATAAAAATTATAAATAAAATACCATTATGTAGGAAATAATTTTATATTTCTAATGAATATTTAAATTCTAATTTATATAGTATATAAAAATATATTTAAAAAAATTACTTATTAACATATGAATTTAACACTTTTAACTCTTCTTTAAATAAAATAATAATAAATTTCCTAATCTAATCCATGGGTGTAGAAGAACATCATATTTTATTCTGATGGTTAATTTGGGTCTATATATACTTATCCGATATAATTAGGACATGTGTTCGGGAAATTATCATATCATTTTTAGCTCTAATTATCGTATTATCTTTCAACTGTGGTAAATAAAATTCAAAAGTTACTATTCAGTAAAATTTATATTCATCCCGCAGAAGAAATTTTTTTACGGATGTAAACTATGACTTTAGTTTTTTTGAAATTCAATTCATAGAACTGGGAAAATTATGTTTTATGCAAATTTGCAAATGTGCCTAGAAGGTGGGTAAAAGACGTTAAAAAGATTAATAATATTTTATATATATAATCTTATTATAAAATGACTCAAATGAATTACATTGAACATATATAGGTATTATATATTTATTTTTAATTAAAATAAATTTATATTAAATAAATAATTATTAAAATAAAAAGTCGGTTTTAAATAATAACGTAATGTTTTTCACTATTCATCAATAATTGAATGTTTTTAGAAAAATTACAAGAAATTACCCAAAGATAATTTTTATATTCAAAATTATAAAATTATTTCTATTTTACCAAATTCAAAACATTGATGTTTCATTAATTAATTTTAATTTAATTTCTGTTGTCAAAACCAAAAAAGTAGGTTTTCAAAATGTAAAAACTATCAAAAGATTGACATGTGTTTATGTAAAATATATATTTGAAATTTAATATAATGACCTAAATTGTATTTAATTATAAAAATATAATATAATTATACCTCAAAACCATTCAAATTCATAATTTTACATGATAAATTATTTCGATTAAAAAAGCTGTTTTGAATAAAATTTTAGTATTTTCACTATTTATCAAATTATGAATGTTATTAGAAAAGTATCAAATAATTATCTAAACTAATGTTTTATTTCCCTATTCAAAAGAGGAATTTATTTTTATTGAATATAATATACTAAAATGTCAGATAATGGATTTAAAATTGGTTCTCCATTAAAATGCGGTAAAATTTCTTTTTTTAATACATATTTTTTTCTAAAAAATTTAATTTTTTCTTATATTATGTCCAAGAGTCACATAATATGGATTCTATTATTATATTGAGTATATAAAATTCAAATTTCAATTAATAATTTTAATATGCGCTTTTTGAACGGCTAGTTTGGTAAGTTTTGGTGTGCTCGAACTCGATGATGTGTGTAAAGCATGTTATTGAATTACTTTGAAGAGATAACATACAATGAAATCATGGGATGTTAAATTCTACTCTCCTTAAATAAATTTTTTACTTGTAATTGGAATTGTTCTTTGAAAATAAATTGTTTAAAATAGAAAAATACCTTTGTGGAAAACCCATATCAGAAATTGGGTAAATAAAATTTATTCTTAATAAGAGGAAAGGGAAATGAAAAAATCACCAAAAAAATATAATCTTGATTAGGAGAATATTTGTTACAATTAAAGACACATAATTTGTGGGAAAATTTTAATATTTATAGAGTGTGATTGAGGTCATCAATCACAAAAAAGTGTAAATTTATGGTCTCAAAGTCATAATTCTATGATGATATAAAAATATCATTGGTTCAACAAAAAATAACGTATTGGGATAACACATTTCTTGTTTTAATAACCTTTCCCTAATGTTTTATAATTAATTTATTCATTGAATAAGAGTAGAAAATACAAGACAAGTTGAGTTTCATCGTTCAACTAATTTCAACCACAAACTCATCATTCACTCCAAAAGATAATAGAATTAAAAAATATTTTATTAATCCAAATCATATAGGGTTCCAAAAATAATTAATTATAATTAATTTTTCAGAATATTAAAAAACCTACATTATACAATCAAGGACATCACGTTGGCCAGTGGTACGTGATACACCCTTTCTCCCTTCAGTTGTGGGTTCATGCTTCATGGCCTTGCTGGACGCGACATGTTGTCTCCGGACCTCTGGGTTTTCCTTTTTATAAAAATACAAAAATAATCTTAAGAAATGATTTAACCTTCAAAAAAGTATTCAATGTAAAACTAAATCCATTCCAACCTTTATTCTTATCCAAAATAATTCTGTCCAAAATCCTAGCAAAAAATTATTAGAAACATAAACACAATGAAGATCTTTTTTCCATGTAATAACATGTGAATACCTACATCATTTATTTTTTTAAACAATGTAACAACATGAATTACAATAAAAACATATTTATTTCATTCATGTTTCTTTATTCCTTATAGAATACTGGATATACTTCTTATATCCAAATTTTTTGTAACTCCAACAATAATGAAATATACAATTCAAAAATCAATTTCAAGGTATTCATGAATATCCAATATAATTTATCCAAAGAAATCATATCTTATTAAAAATTCAGTAAATCAGTATCAAGACCATATTATGGTTTATCTTTCCCCCAGCCATGTATTTTACAAAAAATATTATCTTTCTATTGAGTCATTTTTCATAGTACCAAACAATCTCAAATCCGTAATGAAATAGTTCTGTAGTACAATCCTTATTTATTTTCATAATTCATATAACCAGTACATAGTTGATACAACACCCAAATGACAATACTATTGAATAAAAAACATTAGAACACTGGTCATTCCACTTCATCTGTGGGAGTATTATAACTTTATTTTTATCCAATAGCATGATCTTATGAATAATCTAATGATTTGGACATTGATTCGCGTAGTGTCCCAACTCCTTGCAATTGAAGCATTTTACATTTGAAACCATTTTCTTACCCTCACAATCACGAACGTGGTGTCCTTTTTCTCCACACTTATAAAATACTCTCATTCCCTTCATTTATTTTCTATGGTGAATTCATTACATAGTTTTCACATTTGGGAAAATCCATATTTCACTTCTTCCCTATATCCATATTTCTCTTTTCCATCATCTACTTTTCTTGATTCCCTTAAAAGCCATAAGTCTCAGTGAAATAATTACATATTTAATTATCACGTGATATTATTTCTTCATATGATGAGAATGTGTGGGATACTATTTACCTTCTAAATGTTGGCTTAATACCACGAAATATATGATCATTCTTACTCTTTGGATGATGCGTATTTCCAGAGTTATCATTCGTTATACTGGTATCAATGGATAAACAATGACATACACTATGTTATTTTATGAATCACAATGAATAATTCCAAACATGTAAAATACATAACAGAAATTGAAAATATTATGAATAAATTTTATAATCATAAAAAAAATTCTTTGAGAAATTATTTACTCCTAAATACTTCACAATGTGATGAAAAAATTTGAATTATCCTAAGCATATATCTCTACGGTTTGTTAAAAAATAGTGATTTAATGACCATTTTCGTGAAATAGGATTCCCTGGGTCATGCCCAAACTCCATGTCGAAGTCTTCACTCATAGGTACTTCTGTTCAAGAGCTGCCACTACCTACTCATATCCAGACAGGGATGCATTTCATTGAAAAATCTCAAAATATATACATTAAAAAAATTCTAGAAATTTCTTCTATAATAATCTTCAATGTCTATATTAGGGTAATGTTCTCTAATCAGAGTTTTTCTAAATATAGTTTCCAAGGTTTGTACTTAACTTCCTCTGATACCAACTGCAACACCCCGACCCCAAATGCCCAGAGCCATTGAATTATTTTAATACATTGGCATGATTACAAGGAATAAAGTCCTGAAATACTGATCAGATTAGCAGTCTTGAAAATAGATTACATACGTGAACTTTACATTACTTTTTCTAACATAAAACACAACATAAATAATCATATGAGAACTCCCTTATTACATTTAGCTTAACCCTTTCTATCAATCATAACAATATTCTTGGAATCCTTGTAAAATAAAAAATAAGAAAGGGGTGAGCTCAGATGCTCACTAAGGGTAATTAATTTAGTGAAATATATAATCATATAAAGAGTGATGTGTAATAAAAATATCATCCTTTTTAAAAACAAACTTGAACATGGATATTCTACTATTAGAATAATAACATGTCATAACTAATTTGATAACTAGGGAATGCCTAACGACAGACATCATAACAACATAGTCAAGGCCCTGTTCCAAGACTACAGATAAAAAAAATTCAAGGCCTATTTCCAAGACACTATATTGTCTCATGAGACCTACTGATGCATTGATGAGCTATAGCGGGCTCCACCAATCACTTACTATGTCCACTTCATTCCTCGTATGAATATTTTAAAACATAACATAAACAATCATATTAAAACAAGAATATGAAATGTTAATACATGAACCATAAACCATGATTGGTATAAAAATAACCCATCCATAGTCAAACATATCAAAAAACATTCAATTTAATAAGGAAGATTGTATTATAATAAGTCAATTTCAATCAATAATAATATCCTATAAATGATGTTGACATCGTTGAAAATGATTAGTAAAACACTTTGGGGGAAATATACCTTTTTAATGAAATCATTTAAAACTCGAAAAATTTAGAAAGGAATACATTTAGAAGAAATTTTTGAATCAATGTGTCCCCCACAACTTTGACAGTTTTGAAAGTAATTAACATTTTAAAAAAAAGATGTACATATAAATAAATCCATAAAATCCTTTTTAAATCAGGGAAATTAATTACAAATATATAGAAAAACCAATCCTTAAAACATTTAAAATGCTGATCTGGATAAAGATTCCCATCCAAAAAACATTAAAATATTTATTTTGATAACATTTTTTTAAATCATAGTCACGGATGATAAAAATTTCCAAGTAAATGGTTACACATAATCAGTCTTTCATAATAATAAGATTAAGGAAATAACCCTTACCTTGTACATTCCTTCAGTATAGGGTACATTTAACCTCCTATATAATGAACATAAAATGTTATTAAATTATACTAGAACGATATTAATATATATGATATCATTCATGATTCATTTTTTACTTTAGGCAACCTATTTAATAATTATTACCATGTTATAGTAAAATTTCATGTAATAATCACTTTCTTTATTGTAAGTGTTTTAACATATTATTCATGATCGTACCACTTGTATCATGATTTATTTGATTCCTGAAATTTAAAAAATTATTAATATATCTTATATATTCAGAATATAAATATGTATAATTGATATATATATGAAATGGAAACCACTGTTTATGGAGATGGTAGGCCGATGGTACGCATAAACGCGGTTTATGTTTTCATATCATAATGAATGGATGTAAGTGAATGTGGTAAATGTATATACACATACACACAAATATATATCCTATAGATTTATTATTTCGTATATTACATACTTATTAATAATATGTATTTTTATAATCATTTTTTATGGTGAACGTGAAAATGAATCTTATCTTGTCATGGAGACGCTATGTCATACACACACACACACGAGGGATGATATCATTTCCTTAATAAATAAAAGATACAGAATTGGATGGAAAATTAGTTATACGGAAATATTAGATTATTATTTTCATTATTTATATTCATATTACACATTATTATATCCATCCAAATAACATAGTGTTGAATAACAAATTACACCACGATGTGGAAACAGTAAGTCGTACGTAGGCATGCATAGTGACTTTATCATTCAAATGATTGATAGAATAATGAATATGGTTGTACCATATTTATAATAAACTCACAATTTTTAGAAGGTACTGGAGTTATTATTCTGGTATGTAAATAACAAAGAAAAGGAACATGTTAGAAGAAAAGAATTTGAAAGAGGTGATAAAATAATTACCTTTTTTGGGTATTTCTTTTTTTTTGAACAAAATGGATCCATAGGTTGGATTTATGCTCAATGGAAGTCCTTAAGGTACAGGTAAAGGAAGTGGGGAGAAGACTTGGTCATGGGTTTGTAGATTCAAATGGATTTTGATGTGTTATTTTGTGAGAAGGGAAGTACCTTTTTATAAATATGGTGAGGGTAACATTAGGAAAATTTGAAATATTATTTTATTGTAAAATAATTCTAGGATAATAAAGGATCCATATTGATTTATTTAAAAGATATGGTGGGTATAGGTAAACAAAGTCTCAACCAATATGTTTTATAAAATATTAGGCCACCATATTAACCCTATCATTTAGTTGTAACTCTTATTTAAATAGTTTATGTTTTAAGATGTCCTCATGTATTATTTAAATAAATGGTTAATAAACAGACAAAAAAACCAATATAACCCCATGTTATTCATTAATGACATATATATAACTATTAGAGTCTTTTGGTAGACCCTCATATTTTTTGGTCTATTATATAATTTAACTATATAGTATTTGTTTTCAAAACACATTTATGTCAATTTTGAGACTATTTGGTATATTGTTTTTGTGAATGTCATAATAGCATGATTACTTCAAAGAAACCATTGAATCAACCCTAACATGACATATTATTCAATATAATCGGTGGAATTTATCAAATGTTTAAATTTAAATTTATTTGGATGTTTATAATATCAATTATTTAAATCATTCATTAACAAGGTAATTATTGTATCATCATTGTGTCATAAATAAATTTAACTATTTTATGTCTAAAAATTATAAATAAAATACCACTATTTAAAAAATACTTTTAGATTTATAATAAATATTAATAGTCTAATTTATCTTATTTTTAACCTTATATTAAAAATGTTTTAGTTATGAAAATTGGATCTTAACATTTTTAACTCTTCTTTGAATAAAATAAAAATATTTGTCTTAATCTAATCTAAGTGGGAACAATAAAATCATATTTCATTTCTAAAGATAATTTTGGTTGAAATGTACTTATCCAATAGAATTAGGACATGTGTTAGGGTAATTATAAAATCATTTTTTTATTTAATTACCTTATTTACTTTTAACCGTGGTAAATAAAATTCAATAGTTTTTACTCACTAAAATTTATTTTCACTGGGTTGAACAACATTTTATAGACTAATGTCAATAGTGTCTCTCGGATTTTTGAAAGTTAATTCATTGTAGAAGGAAAATTAAGTGTTAAGGAAATTTTGAAATGTGCCTAGATGGAGGGAAAACATGTTAAAAATTTGAATAATATTTTAAATATCCAATATTATTATAAAATGACTCCAATGAATTTATTTTAACATATATAAATAATTATATAACTATTTTTACATAAAATAAATTTAAATATAATAAATATATATATATAAAATAGACGGTTTTAAACAATAATTCCATGTTTTTTAGTCTTTATAAAAAATATAATTTTTGAAGAAAAATACCAAAAATTCATTGTAAGATAATTAATATATTCCAAATTCAAAAATGAATTATATTTTACCAAATTAAAAACATAAAAGTTTCATTGATTAATTTAAAAATAATTCTCGTTGTCAAAACCAAAAAACAAGTTTTTAAAAAGTAAAAACTATCAAATTAATGACATGTGTTTATGTCAAATTTAAATGTGAAATTACTTATAATGACATAAATTATATTTAATGATAAAATTATAATCTAATTATACTTCCAAACTATTAAAATTCATAATTTAACTATAACATCCTAGGTAAATAAAGAATAATACATTTTCATATTTATTAATATTTACGAATTAAATATTAATTTTTCTTTCAAAGGGTTCCTATGTTCGTAGCATATTCGATACTCAACAATAAGTTTCTTTGAAAACTTACGTTGCACACTAGTAATATAATAATATTATTTTAAATTGTAGTTAATATGTAGTCGTTGTATTGGGGGGAATGAATACAAATAACTAAAATATAATTATATATGTTTGTTAAATGTTTTTACATTTATCCAATAATGGATAAAGGCTTAAAATACGAAAAGAATTCAATTTTAGGCATATATACTCTAATTTTCACAAAAGGTCGACTTATTGCCTTTTCATGGAGAACCTTCTTTAAATATAGTTTTGGTCACCCTTGTGAATTATATTGGACCAAATAAAATTCTTCTTTAGAATCGGGACATCAAAATTTACATTGTGTAAATTTTCTGTATTTTTCCGATAAAGAATATTTTTTAATGAATAGTGAAAAATATTGTATTTTAATTTAAAACCTCTTTTTAATATATTTTTTTAATATGATTATATCCTCTTTTGAAGTTGTTTTAAAGTGAAATTAGAATATATTTTTACCATATAATCAAATATTGTTCGTTGGAATTAATTTCACTTTGAAATCGGACTTGAACTAGTGGCAATCTTTTGATACTTTTTGGTTCACAAAAACACGCTATTTGTTTTCACAGTGGGAATTAATTATTAAATTAATTAATTCAACTTATAGGTTATGAATTTTTTTAAATAGACATCATTTTTGAATTTGGAATATCAAATATATCTTAAGGTTAATTTTTGGTATTTTTCTGAAAAACATCAATTTTTGATGAATAGTTAAACCACGAAGTGGTACCTAACAAACTGATTTTTCATTTCAATGAAATTTTACCACCTCTGTGTTTTGAATTTAAAAAATCCTACATAAATTGTTTTCATTAAGAATTAAAATGTGGTTCAATGGGATAAAAATAATTTTTTGGTGAATAGTAACTTTTAAGTTTTTAATCGCGATTAGAGGTAATTAGTGTAGTTTAAGGTAAAGATAATATTTTAATAATATGTAATGAACTTGACAGATGTCATACCATTATTGGATGTGTCATGGACGATCGATAAAATACATGGGTCAACTTGGGGACCCCATGGAGCAACTTTGGTAGGAAAATGACATTAATATCTTTTTATTTAATGTTAAAAGAAAAAAGTCACAAACATGAGTTGTTTTACTAAAACAATTTTTAAATGGGGTTATACAGGTCCGATTTTTGACTATAAATATTAATTGGAAAGATAAAAAGATTTACTACATCATAGTATGTTTTTATAATTTTTAGACATTAAATAAATTAAATTATTTATGACACCATGATGATGTAGTGATTACCTCATTATTTAGCAATTTAAATAAAATGGAAATATAATGTAAAATCTAAGACCTACACATGTCCAAAACCTATTGGATGGGTGGATTTCAAACCCTTATCACCTTATCCTCGAAACAAATCAATGTGGGACCATTAAAATCCGAAACTCATTCTAAAATTAAGTAACATTTCATTACTTTCCAAGAGTTCCCCACCTCTCCTCTTATAAAAGGCCCCCACCTCTACCTCCTTACCCACATCTCTCAAGCCTTTGGCTTGGCCAACCCCTACCCATATTGCCCCTCCGCATCCCTATCTTACTCCTAGAAGCCTCACATTGGGTAGAAGTCTTACCAAGATAGCCTTTGAGCTCAAATAAAAATGAGTTACCCTATTTAATGGAGGTTAAAGAACGATCGAGTCAAGTCGGACCCGAGGTAAGGGACTTCATCTCAATCTCCTTTCATTGAGGCATATTCCATTTTATACAAAACTTTCTTTTACAAGGTGTATAAACCCCTTTGACTTTTACTTTTATACAAAAGGAATCTTTTTCTACGAAGTGTTTTTCTAAACGAAAAAAGGAATCTTTCTTTTAACTTACGTGGTGAAAACGTCCTTTTCCGCCACCGTGAGTATTATTTGATCATTGGCTTCCTCAACAAGCCGTAATGTTTTTAAAATAAAATAAATTACTTATATTCTTTTATTTATTTTGGTATTGAAAATTGTTCTGATAAAGGATTCTATTATGTCAATATATTTAAATGATATATTGTGATAAAAATGTGGAAATGTTATCATTATTTTATATTGGTTTTATGTGTTATAATTTTATAATGGTACTTGGACATTTGATGGGTTGTTATGTGATAAACCATGTGATGGGTGGTGCCGTGAATACTAGGACGGGTGGTTACATTATAACCTCCAATGCATTGGGTATGGAAGTCGGTTGTATGGCTATTCCATTAAATATGTATGGAAGTTGGCCGAATGTCTATTCCATTAAGTGATATGTGTGGACGTCGACCATATGGTTATTCCACTTAAGTATGTTTATGTCCCAAGTTACCTTTATATGTTATGTGTTCTTTATATGGGTTTTATGGTAATATTTTGGTTACAATAGGTTATGTAATGATATTTTATTCAGTGAAGAGTTTTTACTACTTCATAAAGGTGAAGTTATTACTTTGATAAAGTATACATGGTTTACTTGTTGTTTTAAAAACTAACAGTTTTCATTATTTGTGTATCCCTTACTAAGATTTTTATGCTCACCCCATGTTTTTTTTAAATTTTTTTCACAGGACTTAATGTGGAATTGGGTCATGGATGGGATCAATGGAATGTCATGCTATCTAAAACATGGAACTAGACATGTTTCTTTTTAAGAGCTTTTATTTTATGTAAACTTAGTAGAAGTGTCTAATTTTTAGTCTTTTGAGATGTAATAGTTATGTCCTAATTCTCTAAAACTCTATACCTGAAAAGATCCTCGATGTGAATTATTCATTTAATTCAATATTAAGTAAGGTTTAAGGTTGGGGCATTATAGTTGATTTCAGAGGTCAGTTTAGACAACTTTAGGAGATAGAAAATTGTTAAATTTATAAATTAATTTATGGTATGATTGAAATGATATAGCATTTACAGATTACCATATTGCTTCACCTAAGGTATTTCAGTGTTAAGAATGGTTTTTCTTAGAGGAAACGGAGAATCTTTTTTGGGAAGGCATACTGAAGGAAATGAAATTCAAAATCACCATACTATGATGGTCAGAATCAGAATTGAGCAGTTTACTGCACTGATGGCTAAGTTGAATCAGGTGATAAATGATGGTTCTGTTATTGATGATATTTTTGTGTTTTCTAAAACTAAAGAAGAGCATGAAAGTAATTTAAGGGTTATCTTGAAAACATTAATAGAAAAGAAACTGTATGGAAAATTTAGATAGCGTGAGTTTTGGTTACAACAAATTTCTTTCCTTGGTCACATTGTTTCAAAAAATGGCATAACTGTGGTTCTTAAAAAACCGATTTTTCATTTAAATGAAATTTTACCACCTCTGTGTCTTGAATTTAAAAAATCCGACATAAATTAATTTCATTAAGAATTAAAATGTGGTTCAATGGTATTAAAATAATTTTTTGGCGAATAGTAACTTTTAAGTTTGTAATCGCGATTAGAGGTAATTCTTGTAGTTTAAGGTAAAGATATTGTTTTAATAATTTGAAATGAAATTGACACATGTCCTACTCTTATTGGATGTTTCATGGCCAATAAAGACAATCCATGGGTCAACTTGTGGACCCCATGGAGCCACTTTGGTAGTAAAATGACATTAATATCTTTTTATTTAATGTTAAAATAAAAATGTCACAAGCATGAGTTGTTTTACTAAAACAATTTTTACATGGTTTTATACAGGTCATATTTTTTACTATAAATATTCATTGGAATGCTAAAAATATTCAATACATCATTGTCTTTTTTTTATCATTAAATAAATTAAATTATTTATGACACAATGATGATGCAGTGATTACCTCGTTATTTAACAATTTAAATAAAATGAAAATATAATGTAACATCAAAGACCTAAACATGTCCAAAACCTATTGTATGGGTTCATTTCAAACCCTTATCACCTTATCCTCAAAACACATCAATGTGGGACCATTAAAATCCGAAACTCATTCTAAAATAAAGTAACATTTCCTTACATTCCAAGAGTGCCCCTCCTCTCCTATTATAAAAGGCCCCCACCTCTACCTCCTTACCAACACCTCTCAAGCCTTTGGCTCGGCCAACCCCTGCTCATTTTGTCCCTCCACATCTCTCTCATACTCCTAGAAGCCTCACTTTGGGTAGAAGTCTTCCAAAGGAAGCCTTTGAGCTCAAATCAAAAGGAGTTACCCAATTTAATGGAGGTTAAAGAACGATCGAGTCAAGTCGGACCCGAGGTAAGGGACTTCGTCTCAATCTCCTTTTATTGAGGCATATTTCGTTTTATACACAAATTTATTTCATACGGTGTATAAACCCCATTGCCTATCACTTTTATACAAAAGGAATCTTTTTCTACGAAGCATTTTACTAAAGGACAAAAAGGAATGTTTCTTTTAACGTATGGGGTGACAACGACCTTTTCCACCACCATGAGTATTATTTGATCTTTGGCTTCCTCAACAAGCCATAATGTTTTTAAAATAAAATAAATACCATATACTCTTTTATGTACATTGGTATTGAAAATGGTTTTGATAAAGGATTCTTTTATTTCAATATATTTAAATGATATATTGTGATTGAAATGTGGAAATGTTATCATTATTTTTTATTGTTTTTATGTGTTATAATTTTATAATGGTACTTGGAAATTTGACGGTTGGTTACGTGATAAACCATATGACGGGTGGTGCCGTGAATTCCAGGATGGGTGGTTACGTTATAACCTCCAATGCATTGGGTATGGAAGTCGTCCGTATGGCTATTCCATTAAGTATGTATGGAAGTTGGCCAAATGGCTATTCTATTAAGTGATATGTGTGGAAGTTGACCGTATGGTTATTCCACTTAAGTATGTTTATGTCCCAAGATACCTTTATATGTTATGTGTTCTTTATATTTGTATTATGGTAATCTTTTTGTTACAAAATGGAATGTAATGATATTTTATTCAGTGAAGAGTTTTTACTACTTTATAAAGGTGAAGGTATTACATTGATAAAGTATACATGGTTTACTTGTTGTTTTAAATACTAACGGTTTTCATTCATTGTGTTTCCCTTACTGAGCTTTTTATGCTCACCCCATGTATTTTTGAAATGATTTTCATAGGACTTAATGTGGAATTGGGTCAAGAATGGGATCAAGGGAAAGTCGTGCTATCTAAAACATGTAACTAGACACTTTTCTTTTTAAGAGTTTTTATTTTATGGAAACTTAATAGAATTGTCTACTTTGTAATCTTTTTAGATATAATAGTTATGTCCTAATTCTATAATAATCTAAACCTGAAATTATCCTCAATGTGAATTATTCATTTAATTCAATATTAATTAAGGTTTAAGGCTAGGGCCTTATATTTACACTATAAATGTTTTCTATTAACATAGTTGGTTTCAATTAAAATTTATTATTTTTCACTATTCATCAAAATATGAATGTAATTTGAAAAGTACCAACATTTTATCCAAATATTTTTATTACCTTTAAAAAAAGAATAAATTAATTTAATTTAATTTAATATATAAAAGTGTTAAATATATATTTTAAAATGGGTTTCCCAATTAAAGGTGGTAAAATTGCATTTTTTATAAAAATACTTCTTTTATCTAAAAAAATTATGTTTTCTTATATTATGTCTAAGAAACACATAATATGGATTATAAAATAGTCTGGAGTATAAAAAACTCAAAATCCAGTTAATACTATTCATAACCACTTTTTGAATGGCTAGTTTAGTAAGTCATGATGCACTCGAACTCAATGTTGTGTGTAACACAAGTCATTGAATCAATTTGAAGATATAACATATTATGAAATCAAGGGGCGTTTCATACTTTCTTCTATGAAAACCAATACAACATTATTCTAAACTAAACAAATATTTTCCTAATATTTCATATAAAATGTATAGTCATTAATTTCATACCCGAAAAATGTTATCAATTTTAATAATGGAACATCGACTAACAATATCAATTTTTATGATGGATATGATCTTCCAAGAGTGGTCACTTTTATCCATTGAAATAATGTTCTGTTATGATCATTCAAGATCCACATATATTTATTCATTGGATAACATTGTTTCAAAACATTAATATGAAATGTTTTATATGAGTTGAGCATAATATTTGTAATTAAAAATTTATAAATATACCTTCATGATCTATTCACATCATCAAGGTTTAATTTTCAAGACACAGAGCCCCTTTCTACCATAATAAAATTCTTCACGATGAGATGTAGGCAATCCAATGTGCTCCACTAGAGACAAGTTTTTGTCAAAAACTTCACATCTTACTCAGAAATATACTTCTCAACAATGTAGGATTCAGGTTGATATGGATTTGAAACATACACCTTCAATATATTTATATATATTTCAAAATAATAATCCAATTTAGATATATAAGACCATAATTATTTATTTCTCACACAAAACTAACCATTAAATGAACCATGATATCAGAAAAAGATATGAAAATAGATTTCCAATTGAAAAAGAATTGAAACAACTTCATTCTCCAAGTTGTTCAAAGAATTTATATCAATCATCCTAAGGGAAATTGAATTTAAAAACTACCACACCTTCATGACATTAATTCTGACATAGATGAGAAATATTCTATGCAAGGACACTTATAAGAGCTATTTCATCATGATGTTTTAATCTTGAGTTTTCATACCTATCAACATTAAATCCTTTAATGATATAAAAGTTTTCACATTTAAAGAATAATTATGTGGAACATTAATATGCTGAAGATATTGAAAAAATCAAATTTTATACCTCATTTAATGTATGAAAATCTGGTGGCAAGAATATTCACTTTCCTTCAGTAATGGGATCATAATCCAAATGTATTCTCATTGAGAGTACGTTCAATGTCTCTTTCATCCCATATTTAGTCATTATTTAATATCTAAAAATATTCCAATAAAGATGTCATAGATATTCTTCTCTGCATGATTGAAATAAATATTATATTTCACCTAATGATATCTCTAACATTATATCATAGATACTATTGAATGATTCTTCCAACTATTTCAATCATTGTCTAATTTTTGTGTTTTTCTTGAATGTAATTCCAATGCTTTTCACCATATTGAAATACATGTTCAGTACAAAAAGGTATTGGAGAAATATAAAATTCTTGTGAACCATTTAATTCAGTTTCAATCTTGTATATGTATGATACATAGACAAAAACATTAGATGATCCATGTAAACTATTTTTTCCCAAGATGAAGTTGATAATATGAAGTCCATTGTTAACAAATTGGATATGATTTATGCCCCTTAACATTGAATCCATAAAAATGTCCATATTTTGGGATGTTATTTATAGTGATCATAATCATTTCATGTAGTTAATAATATTTTATTTTCTATGAATAATTTATCCTAATATCTTACTCCAATAAAAGATTCAAATAAAAATTTAATTATGAGAAGTAAACATCAATATCATTTTTGGAATGTTTTTGTTCAGAGATCATTAATCTCTACATGACATATTTTCACTTCATAAAAAATTAATGATATGAGATTTAAATTACCAATTAATGTGGCCATCATATATGTGTTCTATTAATTCTTCGATATGGATTCATTCCATTGTTGCACTATCCATGGATGTGATTTATAGCATCACTTACGAATGTAGTAAACTGCTTATCAATTTTCATCCACTAGGGAAAATCAATCGGATGCTATAATTTTACATCACATATCTGCTCATCTTCTGTCCATGTTAAAAAATTTTCATCATGTGAATTAGAAAATAAATGATTCAAATGATGAATTATAGGAACATAAAATGATTCCTTGGAAGGGTTCTCTATAACTAAAACATATGCCAGTGATTTTTCATTCAACATTTTCTGTGACTTCCCACATTTAGGCCACCCTAATATAAATTATTATTCCTTCCCAAATAAAACACAATCATTTGGGTTGGTAAGTTTTTTTGTAAACTAATCACTTCAGGAATAGTATTTTCTTCGCATTACAATGTAAATTTAGAAGGTTATTCTATTCAGTAAACATATATTTAAAAAATTATAGAAACACTATAAAACTCATGTCACTCCATCCATGTTGCGTCATCATGTTAATTATTAATAAAACAATCAATAAAAAATGTAAATTTTGTAAAACCCTAATATAATGGTTTTCAGAATCACCATATAGATTATGAATTTTCTATTCATTATCAATTATCTCTTATTCAGTATTAAGAATCATTTATTGAATTTGATAATGGTTATCATCTTTCAATGTACCATCCTTAGTAGATACAAATTTTTTTACAGTTTCACCAAGCCAAATCAAAGGGCTGTAACTTGGATTCAAACCATGGAAAATTAAACGATCTCCTAACTATATGATTTTTGTATTCTTTATATCAAAAAAATTAGACATGTCTAGGAAATCATTTCATTTTTTGGAACATTTAATTTAGAAATTTGCAAAAAAAATCAACACTACCTCATATTTATCACGTATTCAATGTTCTATAATCGAACTCTAACTCATTATTATCTATAATAAAGATAAAAAATAAATACCTTTTAAAAATAATATAGTAGTGATAGAACTAATTTAATGTAAAATCCCAAATAAGTAAAGAATTAGGTTTTTTTAAAATCTATTTCTATTTATGAAATATATTTTGTTTTAGAGGCTTAATATTAGAATAAATCCATTCTTAATCATATAATTTTCTAATATTTGTAAAAGATTGTTTTACCGTCTTTTGATGGCGAACCATTTTTAAATCTATATTTTGACAATTTTAAAAGGTCTATTTTTCAAATATACTAATTCTTTAGGATGGGACATTGAAAATTAATTTGGATAAATTTTTGGTATTTTTCTCACAATGTTTATTTTTTAATGAGTAGTTAAAATACTGCATTTTACCTCATAAATGATTTTTCATCTAATTTAATTATATGGATTGATTATATTTTTAATTAGTTTTAAAGTGTAAATATAATATATTTTTACCATTTAATCCAATTGTGGTCATTGTAATTAATTTAACTTCGAAAATGGACATAAACAATTTTCCATCTTTTGATAGATATTGTTTCTATAAAATCCGCTGTTTATTTTGACAACGGGAATTATTTTTAAATTAATTAATAAAATTTCTGTGTTTGTAGTATGGTAAAATGGATTCCATATTTGGAATCAGATGGTCCAAATTATGTAATTAAGGATCTTTTGTTTTTGGATATTATGAATAGTAACGACGGTAATTATCTTTATTTATCGTGATTAATTAGTAATCAGGTAGTTATGGGTAATAAAATAAAATCATAATATAAAATGTCCACAAAATGTGTCCTAATTCAACAATTTGTGTCATGGCTGACCATGGGATGGATGCCTTGTGCCAACATTGTGACCTCATGGAATCACATTTGTGTGATAGTGAAATTTTATCTTTTTATTTTTAAAGAAAATAAAATATAAAAATGTATGTAGCACCTATGTAAAACAATTTTAATTTTATCTACATAAATTATATATTAGACTATAAAGATTCAATTTAATGATAAAATTATTTCCTATATAATGGCATTTTATTATAATTTTTAGACATTAAATAAATAAATTTATTTATGACACCATGTTGATGCATTGATTACCTCATTAATGAACAATTCATATAAAATGAAAAGATAATAAATAATCTAAGACTTAAAATTATCCAAAACCTTTTGGATGGGTGTATATCGATCCCTTATCACCTTATCCTTGAAATATATCATTGTGGGACCATTAAAATCCAAAAATTATTTTATAATAAAGTAACATTTCATGACTTTCCAAGAGTGCCCCTCCTCCCTCTTATTAAAGGCCCCCACCACTACCCCCTTACCCCCACCTCTAAAGCCATTGGATCAGACAAAATCTGATCATTTTATCTCTCCACATCCCTCTTTTCATCCTAGAATCCTTACCTTAGGAAGAAATCTCTTCAAGAATCCCTTTTGGTTCAAACCAAGGTGATTTACATGATATAAAGGTAATGTCTTATCTAATGTTCATTTGTCTTATTGTTCTTCACCAACCCCCTAAAATCTTTTTATTCTGCTCGTCTGTAAAAAAAGTTTCTTCAATATACTAGGTTTTTTTTATGATAAGAATTCGAGCTACACTTACACAAACCTCCGTTTAATGGTTAAAGAACATACTGTTTTTGTGGATGGTGAATTACTGCCTCACGAAACAATGATTGTTCAATAATCCTATAATAACATTCATGGTGGCCATTAAGATGTATCTCTATTTATATATGATATATATTATGTTTATGTTTTCAGTATGATTATTTATTTTTCATTTTTGGCATACCTTTATGGATTCCATTCCGAGTAAACGAGATAATTTCATTTTAGGAAGTGTGGACTACCGCCCCCTCAAAGTGATTTGAATCGTTAATGCCATATGTGGGATGTATAAAGGATGTAATTAATGATATTATATATGATATTGTACTGTAAATATATTATACCTTTATATCATTATTATTTCATTCCATTAAGTATGAAATAGAAATGAAAGTAGCCTTCATGCGTACGTATGGCTTATCGTCTCCATGAACCCTGCAATTCATTTCTAACATCTAAATGTTATTTAATAATATAAATGGATGTATATATTGGACATATATGATATATATGATATCTACATCATGAATTTAATTCTGGATATAATGGATATTTTACCACATGAACAACTTGTAATTATAAGAAGTTTATTTTTGACTCAAGTACCATAGATCGATACAATGACCGTTATTATCTTAAATAATTACATAATGATTATAACATGGTAATAAGTGATATAAAAGGAATAATGAACTTGAAAAAGGTTTCTAAGAATTTAGAAATTAACTCTAGTTTATTATTCAGTATATTGAAGAAATATCAAGTCAAATGGGACACGAGGTAAGGGACTTCATCTCAATCTCCTTTCATTGAGGCATATTTTGTTTTATACACAACATTTTTATATACGATTAATAAAACCCATTGACATTTAATTCTATTCAAATGTAATATTTTTATACGAAGCATTTTACTAAATGAAAAAATGGAATGTCTTTTCCTTACATATGTGGCGACAACGAATTCTATGCTGCTGTGACCATTATTTTAGTATCAGCTTCCTCTACAAGACATAACTTTTTTAAATGAATAATAAATTCCATGTTAAAATTTTCTTTATTTTGGTATTGAAAATTGTTTTGATAATGTTTTGATTATATCAATGTGTTTTGATATATTGTTATTGAAATGTGGAAATGTTATGTTTCCTTTATACATGTTTTATGGGATATGATTATGTTATGGTTCTTGGGAATTGTTTAGGAAGACGTGTGGTTACATGATAAACTAAAGGCATGTGAGCTCGATATAGAACTCCAATTCATTGGGTAACGCGAAGGGGTTAAACGCTATGGTTTCTCCGAAGAGATTTAGGGAATATACTGTGAAGGGTATTCCAAACGTTACCATGACGGTTAATACCGACGCAAAAATGTTATGAATGACTCAAGTTACCTTTATGTCTTATGAATTCTATGAGTTATTCAAAAATATTATGATTTCATGAGGTATGTTAAAGTGATTGTGTTTTATGAGTAAAGTATGATTTCATTGATTCTTATGAATTCATGGACTAATGTTTTCATTCAGTATTTTTATATCCATTACTGAGCTTTTTATGCTCATCCCAATTTTTTGAAATGTTTTCTACAGGTCAAGGGAAAAGTAGATGATGTGATTATAGTGTTGAGGAAGTGTCAAGAAAGAATCCATGTTTTATTTTAAATATGCTTCCATTGATGGGAAAAGTTAATATTGTCTTTGATGTAGCAACCTTATTTAAATGTGGAATGTAATGCATGATTTATGATCTAATTCACTAAAACTCTAAACCTAAAAAGATCCTCAATGTGTATTCTTGAAATATCTCAAGATTACGTAATGTTTAAGGATGGAGCATTATAGTTGGTGTTAGAGGTCGGTTTAGATAACTTTAGGAGTTAGAATTCATTTAAATGATTATCAACAAATATTTTTTTTATGGTAAAACATAAATGATATTGCACTTGAATATTACCATGTTCCTTAATCTAAGACATGTTTTTTCAAAATGGATTTCCATAGAGGAAAAAGGTAAGCAGTGCTAGGAAGGAATACAGATGGAAATGACCTTCTGAATCAGCATCCTGAGATGGTTATAATTGGAACTGAACAATTTGTTGAAGTAATGGAGCAGTTTACTCAAGCTATAATTGGTGGTGGTATGCATGCACGAGATCAGCCAAATCAACCGCAGAGGAACATGAGAGTGTTGGAACATTTCATGAGGCAACATCCCCTATCATTTAGAAGATCATTTGACCCTTTTCTAGCTGAAATGTGGATTAAATCACTGGAGAAGATTTTTGATGTCATGGGGAGTTCAGACAATCAAAAGCTTAGTCTTATTGTTTACCGTTTGGATGCTGAAGCAGATCAGTGGTGGTCGATGTTTAAAAATATCAAAGATGCTGACGAGATTGATTCTCCTGACTGGGATGAATTCAAAGGTATGTTTCTAGAGAAATATTTTCCTAAGGCTGTTCGACCTAGGATAGAATAACATTTCTTGGAATTGAGGCAAGAGGATGAACCAGTGGCTTCTTAAGAAGAAAAGTTCACTCGATTGGCAAGTTATGCTCCAAATTTTATCAGATACCTTAACTGTAAAATCATCATTTTTACTCAAGATTAATTCCAAAATATTGAAAGGATTTACCTTATTGTGAGTTCAAGAGTTATGAAAAGCTTGTTCGATGTGTTTAGAAGTTAGAAATGGAGTTTTCCGATGATCAAGGGTTCTATAACAACCTACAGAAGAAGAGAACGAGGTGGAAGGAGAAAGGAAAAAATCCTTCAAAAAGGTCTGATGGTAAAAAAAATAACATTTCAGCTTGTGATAAATGTGGTAAAAAGCATGCTGGGGAATGTATTTTGAATTCTGGAAAGTGCTACTGATGTGTTAAGATGGGACATAAGGCTCGTGATGACATAGAAAAAGATCAAGGTGATGGTAAGAGAAAATTTTATTTACAGTTAGTGAAATGTTTGAAGTGAAATGTGATTGGTCATTATTCAAATGAGTGTTCAACAAAGAGTTCAAATGATATGAAGAAGTTAGACATCAAGCATAAAGGTGTGGTGAAATACATTGAAACTACTCCAGTAGATGTTGGGCCATAAAATGAAGTGGTATCAAGTACTTTGTTTGTTTTTTCAGATTATTCCAATGTGTTATTTGATTCGGGGTCTACACATTCATTCATCTCTGAAAAATTTTCGAGAAAATTGGGAATTCCTTCTCAATAAATGACTCCTAAACTTGTGTTGAAAACACATGTGGATAATGTTGAGGCAAAAAGAATTTATAATAATCTTCATATCCTTATTCGTGGAAAGAACCTACTTGAAAACAATAGTGTTCTAGCTTTAGTAGAGTATGATGTTATCATGGGTATGGATTGGATCTCTCTTTACCATAATAAGATTGATTGTAGAGATAAAGAAGTTTCTTTTCAGAATGATTTTCAATTTGTGTACAAGAATGAACCCTTGTCATTGATAACATATCAAGAGTCTATAAAACTTGTAATAGATGGAAATTAATGTTACCATGCACATATTATTGAAAAAAAGGAACCGTTCAGATTAATGATGTTCTAGTGGTAAATGAGTATCCTGATGTTTTTCCTGAGAAGTTTCCTAGAATAATACCTGATCAGGATGTTGAATTTATTATTGACTTAGTTCCTGAAGATAAGACAATTTCAAAACCCCCTTATCAAATGGCTCAAATTGAACTTTTGGAGTTGAAGGAGAAATTGTAAGATTTATTAGAGAAAGGATTCATTCGACCTAGCACATCACCATGGGGATATCCTGTCTTATTTCTTAAAAAGAAATATGGTTTTATGAGACATTAAATTGATTAAAGATCCTCGAATTACATTACTATTAAGAACAAATATCCTTTTCCTCATATCGATGATTTGTTTGATTAGCTCCAGGGAGCTCAGTATTTTTCATAGATTGACTCCAGATTAAGTTACCATCAGTTGAAGGTAAAGGAAGTAGATATTCTGAAGACAGTGTTTCTTACAAGATATGTCCTATATAAATTTTTAGTAATGCCTTTTCGGTTAACCAATTCACCTGCTGTATTCATAGACCCTATGAATATAATTTTCAATGTGTTATTGTATATGTTTGTGGTTGTTTTCATTGATGATATTTGGGTGTTTTCTGAATGTATAGAGGAGCATGGAAGTCATTTAAGAGTTATTTTTAAAACCTTAAAAGAAAAGAAATTGTATGGTAAATTCATAAAATGTGAGTTTTGGTTGAAACAAATATCTTTCCTTGGACTCATTGTTTCTAAAGATGGAATAACTATTGATCATGCCAAAACAATGGTTGTTGAAGAAAGACCAAGACCCACAAATGTTACCGAGATTCGTATTTTTCTTGGTTTGGCAGGCTATTACTGAAGTGTTGTTAAAAAATATTCATGGTTTTCTAGTCTAATGACTAAGCTAACTCAGAAGGGTTTTATGTTTATCTGGACAAAAGAATGTGATGATTGTTTTCAGGAGTTGAAAAGAAGATTGGTGAATTCTCCAGTCTTCGCACTGATTTCCAGGAATGGTGAGTTTGTTATCTACAGTGATGCTTCATTGAAATGACTTTTTTGCATCCTAATGCAGAATGACCAGTTAATTGATTATGCATTATGTCAGTTGAATAATAATGAAGTAAATAACCCTACACATGATTTGGAATTAGCTTCTGTTGTTTTCACTTTAAAAATATGGAATCGTCATTTGTATTTTTTAAAGTGTGAAATATATACTTATCACAAATGTTTAAAGTATATATTCACTTAGAAAGAATTGAAAATCAGACATTGGAGATGGCTAGAATTAATCAAGGATTATGACTGTATAATTCATTACCATCTGGGAAAAGAAAATAAAGTGGATGATGCTTTGAGTCGAAAAAGTAATGCTCCATTAACCATGATATGTTTATAACATGATCCTTTGGTTATGTATTTGATGAAATTTGGAAAACATGTTGTTAGTGTAGTATATTATTTTGTTTTGTTTCAGGTATCAATTAAATATTCTCTATCAGACATAATTAATCATGCATAGAAGTAAGACAGTGAGTTGCAGAAAAAGGCAGAGCTGGTTCAGAAGGGTGTTTCCGATGCTTTTGTCGGGGCACGCGCATCCGTCTGTGGGGAGGATGCACTGCTTGTTGCCCCGCATTCCCACTTTCCAAATGTGTGTGGCATCCGTTCCTTGCTCAGGGACGTTTGTTCCTTGATCGAAACCGGGATGATGGGATGTCAGTTCTTCCTTCCATGGATTCCTCCTCAGAGCTCATCACCTAGTCTGAGTCTCCCTCATATATTTAAGATGGGTTCGTGAAGCTCATTCCCGGTGCCATATCAACATGGACACCAGTTAATTACGATGCTTCCATCAAGATGCTCCAATGGGTCTTGTCGGGGCAGCAACATTCAGTGAAGAGAATGGTCACGTTGGGGCGTCGTTGGCATGTCTGTCTTTGATCCCTCATCACAGGGCCTCTCGAGGGCGTGGAAGCCTGAGGAATCCCACATCAAATGCGGAGAATATACACCATCTGAGGTTTTCCTCGGCTTCCAATGTTTAACATGTGGTATGTCGCGAGTTTAACGTCTTGCGGAGACAGATCGGGTTGAAGGACCCTTAGGGGGAACACCGATGTTGGGGCCAACATGTGGGCAGGTTCCCAGATATCATGTAGTGGGATGGGGTGGCATGATCTCACCGGGATGTGGTGGCCCGGGTAAGGATCAGGATGGATGGTGGAGTGACAAGATTGAACCTCGTGGAGGCTTCCTACGTATCCCCATGGCAGGGAATCAATCTCTGTGTAGTTCGGTGGTACGGTGGGACACCTGGAGAGGTGACCCGTGAGAATGAATGCATGGATTGGATCCTGGAAGAAGTATGACCTCTGGGTTAGGGCATGAGCTTCCCAAGGCATGTGGGTTCGAGGGGAATGTTAGGATGAGACGTGGGTGTGAGACATGGGGATTATGCTCTGAGGCGGCCCAAGCGGGGGAATACAGTTTAACGTCATGTGGGACGAGGGCATACGGTTTAACGTCATGCGGGACGAGGGAATTTGGGTTTTACGCTCTGAGGAAGCCCATGGTGGGTATGAGGATTACGCTCTGAGGCAGCCCATGGTGGTCGGGGATCCGACATGGAGAGGTCGGGACGACCGGGTGGTGGGCTTGATCCTCGCAGAGGCATCCTATGTACCATGCGTTAGCACAGATCAATGTCCACGAGGTTCGCTGGGATGGGGCTTACGCTTTGGGGCGGCCCATAGGAGGATGTCGTAGTCGATGAGAACTCTAAGCCCATGTGAGTCATGCTATATGTGGGAAACAAGAGGCGGCAGGGACCAGATGATCACGTCGCAAAGTCTGCGTCCGTGAGAAGCGGAATGGGGCTTACGCGTTGAGCGGCCCGAAGGGGAAACATGGGCTTATGCGTGGTTAGCGGCCCTCGGTGCCGGGGCATACTCCAGGGTGGATGCCTTTGGTGTGACAAAGCACAGTGGGAAAAGGACTCCACTGGCCTTGGCATGGGGGATGTACAGAGAAGCATGGGTGCAGCCATCCATAAGAAACTCTAGGGGGTTACGATCTGAGGCGGCCCTTCCCCCGCGGGAAAACACCACTCCGACAAGGAGGATCTCATTCCATGTGAGGAAAAATCCATTCCCGTTGAGACGAGTGGGCGTAAAGAATGTCCGTGCTGAGGGGACCCTGCGTGCGAAGCACAGGGTCGGACCACAGTTTAACGTCATGTATTAAGGACGAGGTTCATAGCAGTTTAACGTCATGCAGCTTGGACGAGGTGGGTTTCTTCCACAACCCTAGGGCTTACATGCCCAACGCCCTCTACCCCTTGCGGCGGGTAAGGCATTGTCAAGGCCATAGGGAAGGGGACCACAGGGAAAACCACCAGGGGGTCCACATTAGTGTGGCTATGCGAAGAAGAAATAGTCGTTATCATGCCTATGCAAAGAAGCATAAGGTAAAGCAATGCAAGGGGAAACACGGCCCAAGGGACCTTGAGGTTACTTCGCACGATCATGGAAGGCCGTACTGGAAAACAACGCATGGTTCGCATGCCCGGCAGGGGAGACATCAGGTGTCGGTGCAAGGCGCAGCCAAGGGGCGTCAAGGTGAGGGGTCCTGGGCTTTGCGTGCAAAAAAGGAAGGTTTGCGCGCAAAACACCGGGACTGCGCGCAATTGGAGCAAGGGATTTGCACGCGGAGAGGGAATTACGCATAGGGTTTTGCGCGCACGATAGGGTATTGCGTGCACGAGACACGGATTGCGCGCAAGGCTGGAAATCGGGGGAGGGGGAAAATTCACTGAAGCTGATGGAGTTTCCCGCAAAGGCGAACTCCGGGGAAAGGTTGCGCGAAATTAGTGATTACCTGGATGTCATCTTGCGCGCGGGGGGAGCTGAATTGCATGCATGAGAGTCACTTCGGATTCCTCAACCCCCTAACCATTCGGGGTCACCTTGTATTTATAGGTGACCCCCGGCGCGGAATCCAGGCGGCGCGCGAAATTCGTCGCACCGAGCGCAGCCGGCACGCAAAAACTCGCCACACAGAACAGGGGCGCGCAAATATTGCGCACCTCATCAGCTTAATTCCGTGAAACCTGGTGATTCTATGCAACCAGCACATTTTTTTCGCGCGGATCCTTTTTTATCTCGCGCACCCCGTCTCGGGCCTCCGGATCGGGCCTCTGATTCCAAATATGACTTAGCTTCGTCATTTCGAAACTTCCTCCGGGAGTTACGGACTTTTTTCAGCGTCAAAAAATCCCCCCCCCCCCTTGGAATTGGATCGGTGAGAGGTCGCAACAATCGGATTACAAGGGAAACTCCAAAACACCGAAATACTGAGTCCCCTGGTCAAGTTGCGCGCAAAATTCCGATGGGGCGCAAAAAACATACGTACGCGCGCGGAATTGTCATTCAGCACGGCGCGGAAACCTGGCCTCACCTATAAAAAGGGGCGCTGGGTCCCAAATCTGTACTTCCACTTTTTCCGCGCGATAAGCTCATCGCTCTCATGTGAGAAATTGCTTCCGCGGCTACGTGTAAAAACGCTCTGGCAGCGCGGAATTCAATATGAAATTCGGACGTGATTTCGCACCTGTTCGGGATATTTCGCGACTAGCGTGCCGATTGTGCGCCCATCTCCAAGATTTCGCGCAACTAAATCAGATTACACGCACAACACTCCAATTTCGTGCACTGCATCCTGATTTCGCGCAACTCACAGAAAATTTGAGATGGCCGCAAACCGAGTTGATGAGGGGGAAGTCGCTGCTCGTAGGAGAGAAATGGCGGCGAACGAGGAGGTTTACGGCGCCAAGGTGATTTTGTCCAACAATATGACATTGTTCAATCTACTTACTCCGGCCTAGAAGACATATCCCTTGTATGACAACCCCCCGCTCTGGAATTTTGGCATCCTGGAGGAGGTGCCACTGCCGAGCTTCGAGGTGGACACGCCGCGATCTTGGGTGACTCGGGAGGACGAACTTCCCCACTACAACATCATAAAAAATGGCCATCCTGCCAAGGAAACTAGACATATAGACATATATGTCCTGAACCTGAGGACTATGACCATTACTGGGGATGAGCCTGTGGAAGAGAATTCTCTGGCCCTCTACGTGAGCATGTTCTGTCATAGCATCACGAATAATACGAAAGGCTCGCTGAAGGATTGGGACCTACGGTCCGGGGGCAACTTCACCAGCGAATGGGCCTGGGCGTTCTGGGTCCGCCATTCCTGTGACCAGTTCAGGGACGAACTACGGTATATCGGCCTGTTCGAGGCGGTATGGACATCGCAGTTCCACATCCACCGCCAGCCTGAACTTGGACCAGAGCTATTCACCCGGTGGTCTCCTGACACCAACACATTCCATCTTCATCATGGGGAAGATGGAATCAGTCTCTGGGACGTTCACTGCATCGGAGGTATCCCACTGGAGGGTTACCAATACGACGAGTTCGTTCCCCCAGAGAACACCTGGGGAGATTGGTTGCGGGCCCCTATGCTGACGCGGCACCTGTTGGTGCTGGCCAACGAGAGGTTTGGGGTCAAGGACATCCTGAAGGGTGTTGCCTTCAAGGGCTGGTTCAGCCTGTTCCTTGAGAAGGATCCCGTCATTAAGATGCCTGGACGGGGCAAACGGTTCCCAACCGTGACTGAGAGGATCAGGGATGGGTCATACTGGAGGACCCTTGAGGCTGGGAAATACCAATCATGGGGCTACATCGTCATTGAGGCCCGGGACCCGAACGTCCGGTATGCCGGGTTCCTTGCTGACATCCTGAGCGGGTGGCTTCTGCTGGTGAGGGACGCGAGGATGGGCATCATCCCAGCAACATTGGTGATAGCAGGCTCCATGGCCGCCCAAAAATGGTTCAACTTGGGCGTCCCCGTAATGGCCAAGTTGTATACCATCCTGGGGCGCATCTCACATGGGGGTCACCTCGGAGAGTATGTGGTCCCTTCCAGATCCTCCATGACTGGGTGGCGGATCCTCTTGGCGGGTACACTTTCCCAAATGTCATTCTTCCTCCAGGAAATTGTCTGTGACCGTCCTTGCTAAACATCGCAGGGGTGGCGCTGATGACGCTCAATGAGGAGGGCGTCAGGATACGCATCAACAACCGTGCCAACTTCAACTTCAGCCTGTTCCCCACCCCAGTCGGTCGGCTAGTGGACAACGGTCGAGGATCTCTGGAACAACATGAATACTTCCAGAGCATTCGGGGTGGGGTGCTCATGGCTCGGATTGAAGGGAAGGTGATCTGCGAGCCTTACGTACCATCCCGATTCGCCAGGATGTTTAGGTGCCTCCAACGAATGCGGAAGAAGGTATTCACTGCTGTCGGGCAGGAAAAGAATCCATGCGTCCTACGCTAGATGTGGTTTATGTTTACCACCTTCGGTTCTGGCGATGTCGTCACTCTTCCCCCTACCGGGGTCGATGCCAGCCTAGCAACCGAATACGCCAAACACTGGACCATTGCGTACCCTGAGGGTCTATTACGCAGGCGCTTCCGGCAACTAGAGGTTACTCACAGGGAAACCAGGTGATGGGAAAGAATGCATGGTGCTGTCGGAAGGGGAGGACTAAGGGCGCGTCAGGCATCGAGTCATGCGCAGGCCGGGACTTTGGCAGCCGGGACAACGCATGGTGTTGCCACGTCCTCGTTACCCATAGGGGGGTCACATGAGGCGGCTAGGGAACTGCCTGGGAAGCAGATATGATATCTACTCGAACCTTCTCAAGACTCAATTCTCCTGGCACTGTGGTCGGCCTGAATGACCCTGTGGAAATCACTGAGCGTCAAAGCCATCTAGCAGAAGATAATGCAAAACGGGATCCAACTGCTAGAGGTCGATCTCATTCGAATTATCGACTGAGTAAACTTCCATTAGCGGCATGCTTTTCTGACAGACATGGACGCATAAATACTCCATAGGGGGTAGCGTGCGGAGCCACCTTTCCTAGTGAATGTGATGCTCAGCTAGGAGCATGATCCGGAAGCGATGCTGCCAGGAGAAGGCGACAGTGACGAGGAGCCGGAGGGGGAGGAGGAAACTGGAGAGGACGAAGGCGAGGTAGAAGATGAAGAAGAAGAGCCCGAAGTGAGGGGTGATAAGGGGTGACCTACCAAGGGAGTCTCTGAGAGAGCGGTGATATTGCCGACTCTTATCTCAACATAACCGAGATTCTCGAGGTTTGTCTATGTCTTCATTCATTCCCCTTATTCATCCGTTCTTCTTTCCAACGTCTAACTCACTTCACCAACGTACTAAGGAGTAGTTGAGCGTTGGACAGCCGTCCCCACCAGAGGAGGGAGGAGAGGAACCAGTGGGACATGATGGGGATCCAACACCCATAATTGAATTAACAAGCTCGGAGGGGTCTCCCCTTACGGTGGCTCCTGCAGCGGCCGAAACACTGGGGACCGATGCTCTGGATTCCTGTAAGTCTCACGCTTCACTACTGGTGCTTGGTGGAAAAAGATCTCGTCTGACCAGCGTATGCCTTGCGCAGTGATCTCAACCCTAGAGGCATGCCAGGCTACGGAGCCTGGGCCATCTACGAGTGGACAAGAAGCGGACATACCACCTCGTTCGGAACATGCTCTCTGCACTTAGTCGGCCCCGACAATTGATGAACTTGGGGCGGCAGACATCAGCGATGCTATTCCTGAGACGAGGTCGGAAGCTGGGGGAGGCATCATTTCTTCTGGGGAAAGAGAAGAAGGTCACCCGGACGTCGAGGATTCTATTCTTCATGAAGACATCCCTGAGGCGGATCCTGCTGTCGATATGCTGGCTGCCTTCCCCATATACAGACCCGCTGACCCTGAGTAGATAGATGACTCAAACTCAGAGGCAGCCGAGGAGAGCCGGATGACACGGCGCAAGGGGTGGAAGTGTATCCAGCTCTTCCTCAGGCAGCCCCAGTCGGATTGGCTGAGGCAGATGGGATCACTTCAAACCTGGTTGCGTTTCCTATGTGTTGGAGGGGCTAACGCTCAGCGTCTTCATCTGGCGGTCCGTGATTACATGGCTGAGAAGAAACGCGAGAGCAGCCATCACACCGACATTGCCCAGTTCCGGGAAGGATCGGCGAGTTCTCAAGCGCTTCTGAGGGCGGAGCAGGAATTCCGGCACCTCGAAGGGCAGGAAAATGATAAGGAGGCCTTCATCGCAACATGCTCTGAGCTCGTGGAGCAACTGACGGCCCAGCTGGCTGATGCGTAGGAACAACTGGTTGAGGTGAGTCACCAGATGACTGTACTTCGAACCGAGCAGGCGCAGGCACAAGCTAGGGCTGGCGAGGTGCGCTCTGTGGTGGCCGATGAGGAGAGAGTCTTCAAAGAGCGAGAAGTGGTCCTGGAGGCTACCAGCCAAAGGGTAGCGGCGCTGGAAAGATTGCTTCAGCACACTGATCCCTAAGGGCATTGTTTTTTCAATCTCATGAACTTTTTTTCTGTACTGCTCATCGTCTCAATCAAATATATGGCCAAATCCACTCATTTGTACCCTTGGTTTAACGCGCTCAACCATAGTTTCGAAACGAATAACAACTCATCCCTAGGCTCCTGTGGGTCGTGCCCAACGCGAGTAGCAGAAGATGCTCGTTCCATCCTTTCGTTCAACTATGAGGCATTGACCAAGCTTCAGGCGTCCAAAATTGGGCCTGGACTTCTGAGGAGACCCCGGGATGATTGATGTGTCGACTCCTCAATGTGCTCTAACACACGAGCGGGGCGATGCCGGGGGCATTGAAATCCATCCGAACATAGGGGGATGGAGAGGAAGGGTGAATGACGCTGCCTAAATTCGGAACCCAATGGGGCACAACGATGTAGGATAACTGTCAACCGTGGCGGAAACACAACATCCATATCATGTTGGCCTGGAATGGGGACAATAGACGAGGGCTGACCACTGACCATGTTCGCAACACGAGGCTTAACTCAAATATTGTCAGTCAGTTTTCCGAAATGTTGGCCTAGGACAATAGGCGGACCATAGGTCGAGCATCCATACTGTTAGGGGGTCCCGTCAAACATGACCAGTCCTTTAGAACATTGGCCCAGGACAGTAGGCGGACCATAGGTCGAGCATCCATACTATTAGGGGGTCCCGTCAAACATAAAAGAAAATGAGGATCCGAATAAGGGGGGACGCAAAGCGTGGAAGCTGGAGTGGGGGTTTGTTCGAATAGAGTCCAACACTCCCAAAATTGCGCCACAATGGCGAAGGCGCATTAGGCGGACATACCGATTGCATCACGGGTCGTCCCAATTTCCATCCAGGACCTCTTTGGCGAGAGTACTGTCGCTTCCCACTATTACCATAGGGCATCCCGAACCTGCTTGGGGTAGATGTCCCGATTACACCACTTCCCATGAAGTCGGGATGAGGGGCCGACAACAAGGAAGGACGGGGTTCAGTAATCCCTGGGGCTGGACCCAAGACAAAATGTTCGGGCGGTCTTACGTATCTCGTTAGGATGAGAATCAAGCCACATGTAGTTCTTGAAATATAGTTTAACGTCATGTTGGACAGAATACAGTTTAACGTCATGTTGGACGAAATACAGTTTAACGTCATGCGGGACGGAATACAGTTTAACGTCATGCGGGACGGAATACAATTTAACGTCATACGGGACGGAATACAGTTTAACGTCATGCAGGACGGAATACATCTCATCTGGGGAGGAGCACAGCACGATGAGTAACCCAACGTAAAAGAGGACATAATCCCACACCCCATCGTGCAATCCCACAAGAGAGAGTGAGTTGTAGAAATCCAAAGAAATGATCTTAGTTTTAGGTCTTAGAACTCGGACCAAATGTCGGACGTAAACATAAGAGGCACACAGTGGAGTAACTCAAACACCTGGTGTGAATGGGAATAGGGGGTGTATCTGGTGTGGTGAACAACCCAACTTGAATGAGGGAATAATCCCATATCACACCGCACACCCCCCTTAGGAGAGGTTTTAGGTCAAGGGACCGAAAACAGATGTAGGCTGGGCCCGTGGGGAAGTGCCCCGGGTGCTCCTACGTATCTCATAAGGATGATAATCAAGCCATATGTAGATCTTGGAATCATATTAGTTTAAGTTCATAGAGCTTGGACCATGAATGGGTAAGGGGAGAAATGGACACATGGAAAGGCGGTTACAAAACCCGACGTGAATGAGGACCTAAGCCCTACATACCATGTGCTGTCCGGGGAAATGATCGAGTCGAGGAACCGAACACGAAGCCAGGATGATATCATCATAGTTTAAGGTCGTAAGGTTTGGACCAACAACACAGTTTAAGGTCGTATGGTTTGGACCAACAGCAATGTTTATGGTCGTATGGTTTGGACCAACAACATAGTTTAGGGTCGTGGGGTTTGGACAAACATCGCAGTTTAAGGTCATATGGTTTGGACCAACATCCAAGTTTAAGGTCATATGGTTTGGACAAACATCACAGTTTAAGGTCATATGGTTTGGACCAACATCACAGTTTAAGGTCGTATGGTTTGGACTAGCAACACAGTTTAAGGGCGTGGGCTTTGGACCAAAATCACAGTTTAAGGTCAAATGGTTTGGACCGACATCACAGTTTAAGGTTGTATGGTTTGGACCGACAACATAGTTTAAAGTCGTATGGTTTGGACCAACAACACAGTTTAAGGTCGTGGGGTTTGGACCAACATCACAGTTTAAGGTTATAAGGTTTGGACCGACATCATAGTTTAATGTAATATGGTTTGGACCTACATCATAGTTTAAGGTCATATGGTTTGGACCAACATCACAGTTTATGGTCGTGGGGTTTAGACCAACATCAGAGTTTAAGGTCGTATGGTTTGGACTGACATCACAGTTTAAGGTCATATGGTTTGGACCGTCCGAGAGAGGAGCCTCAGGACAAAGGGGCCTACGAGGGTTCAACACTCAGGGGGGGCAGGAGATGCTAGCTCCTAGCTGTGCTGGGCCCGAAACACAATGTATGGGCGACTCCTCGTTCCCCATGGGGATGAGGGTCAAGTTGCACGCAACCCGTAAAGAAGAGACCCAAGCACATACTCAAGCGCTCAGATTGCGGGAGCCTTGAGAGACACCGTTACGCAGCTCGGTCTGTCCGATGTGCAGGGGTGTACTGAGGGTTATTAAAAGGAGCGTCGAGATTCCACCTTGACACAGTGGGACGAAACATGACATGAACCATGCCACCACCATTCAGGGACCGGGGAAGCCGGCGTGACGACTGAGGATTACTGCTGACCATATTCGCAACGCAGCAACCTGTCGTGTTAGCCATGGGGACAAACAAATGAGCATCAACCGCTGACCATGTTTGCAATGCGGGATTTGTATCAATTAGTTTTCTGAAACCCTCGGGGGTGTTAGACCATGATGGAAGAAGAGCCCTTGGGTGTTGTCTCCAAGCCGTTCTTGGGGGTCCCTCTGGGTGTGAAGGATGAAAGGGGCCCGAATGAAGGGGAACAAGAAGATTGGAAAGTGGATGGAACTTGCCTAAGTCGAATCTGGAACTCCATGTCCTAGACTAGAGTACCCTGAGCACATCAGAAGACCACTAGAAAGGGTCAGAGGGCTCAGTCTGAGAGCGGCCAAAAGATGGCGGATCCCCGGGAAAAAGAGGGGGTGTAATTCCAAACACCCTGGAAACCGGTAGATAGTGGGATCTCCTAAGAGATGGGGCTGGACATGACAACTAGGTGTTCAGGCGGCCTTACGTATCCCATAAGGATGGGAATCAAGCCATACGAGTTCTTGAACGATGCCTTTTAATTCCCTTGGACATAGGAGGGCTAAAGCCTGAGGACAGGGTGCGCGTGGCGCAGCTATCGCAAACCCGATGTGAATGAGGACATAATCTCACACCACGCCACACGATCCTATGGCCAAGGTACCAAATACAAGACATACACGATATTGGACCTCAAGATGGGCCCAATGACGAAAGGTATGGGTGCTCCAACGTATCCCATTAGGATGGGAATCAAGCTAGACGTAGTTCTGGAAATACATTTTAACATCATGTTGGATGGAATATGGATATCAGTTTTAGGTCTTAGAGATCGGACCAAGGTGATCTTAGTTTTAGGTCTTAGAGCTCGGACCAAGGTGCAGTTTATGGTTATGCGGGACCAGATGATCTTAGTTTTAGGTCTTAGAACATGGACCGAGGTGCAGTTTAGGGTCATGCGGGACCAGATGATCTTAGTTTTAGGTCTTAGAACTCATACCAAGGTGTAGTTTAGGGTCGTGCGGGACCAGATGACCTTATTTTTAGGTCTTAGAACTCCGGCCAAAGTGCATTTAGGGTCATGTGGGACCATACCGTTTATGTTCATGTAGGACCATACTGGTTTGGCAAAGTACTTCTTGAGGAACCTGGCGTTGGTGGGATGAGTGATACGCTCACCATCCATAGTCACCAGGGAATACGCGCAATTGGGATAGACCTTGTGGATAATAAAAGGCCGCTCCCACTTGGGATCCAACTTGGGTGGTTTCCTGCCGGGAATCATTGGCGCTCTGAGAGCCAGAACCCTGTCACCTTGTAGGAAGGAGCGGAGGTGAACATTCTAATCGAAATCTCGAGCCATCCTACTTTGATGCCTTTCCATGTTATGTAATGCGCGAAGCCTACTTCCGTCCAGCGCTTCCAATTCGTCTAGATGGATCTCTGCAACTCTATCTGGTGCTTGCTAGTCATACACCGCCATGCGCAATGAGGGCAGCTGGACCTCGATGGGTAGGACGGCCTCAGCTCCGTATACCAGGGAATATGGAGTCACCTGGGTGGAATTGTGAGTCGTCGTCCTATAAGCCCAGAGGGCGTTGGGGAGCTTGTCAAGCCAACTTTTCTTGTTCTGACAAACCATTTTCTACAGAATGTTAGAGCAGGTTTTGTTAAATGCCTCAATCTGTCCATTCTCATGTGCATGATAGTGGGAGGTGTGGTTAGAGCGAATGTAGTACTTGGCGTATAATATTTTCATCTCGGCCGCTCAGAAGTTGGTTCCGTTATCCGTGAGGATAGTGTGAGGTATTCCAAACCGGTAGATGATATTGGAGCTCATGAATTCAGCGATAGAACCAGCCTTCACTTCCTTGAGCGGGGCTGCCTCTGTCAACTTTGAGAAGAAATCTGTAGCGGTTAAGTTGAACTGGAACTGGCGAGTCGTCGCCGGCGGGTAAGGCCCTACGACATCCAACCCCCAGACGGCAAAGGGACAAGAATACATAGTAGTGTGAAGAGGATCTGGTGGCCGATGCACAAAGTTAGCATGAACTTGGCACACATGACACTTCTTGGCGTACTCGATGGAGTCATGGATCATGGAGGGCTAGAAGTATACCAGCCTCCAAATCTGGTGGGACAACTTCGACCCGGCCTGGTGGGCACCACAGGATCCAGCGTGCACTTCTTGCATGACCTGTGGGATCTCAACTCCTTGAAGTCAACGGAGGAGAACCCCGTAAAACTTGCGCCTGTAAAGGAGCTGCTCACTGCTGGGACTGCTTTGAAGTGTGAACGGCGGCGTGCGGCGCCAGATTCGATCCCGCTCTGCTCAGTCCATCAGAAGATTGTCGTGCCGGAGATATTCAACCAAGGGTGTCCTCCATTCATGAACTGTCTCTATCACCACGCCTGAAGCCCCGGGGGTCCTAACGTAGGGGAACCAGCGGTGAGATGGTTCACTCGTGGGCCACAATCGCCCTCTCGGGTAACAGGAGCAATGACTCTCCGGTGCGCCACGTGGATGATTAGGTCATCCTATTCGGGCTCCGTGAGTGACGCGGCCAAGCTGGCCAAGGCATCTGCTCGACTGTTCTGTGATCGGGGAATGTGATCGATATCTTGTCGGGAGGGTAACTTAGCCATTAGATGGAGGGTGCACTCCAGCAACGGCATGAGTTTTGGCTTCCTGACAGCATAGTCACCGTTAACCTTCTTGATGGCTAGCTCAAAGTCCCCCTTTACATATAGGTGGGGTACGTTAACCACTAGAGCCAGCTCAAGGCCAGTGATAAGGGCATGAAATTCTGCCTCATTGTTGGTGCAGCCTTCTGACAACAAGATTGAATATGAAAAAATGGCTTTCTCCAGGGTGATGAAGAAGATACCCAGGCCCACTCTGTTAAGCCTATGATCATTAAGGATTCTACCGGAAGGGCTTCGGGAGGCGTCGTCAAAGTGCATCTTCCAGCATGGGGCGGCGAGATCGACTGAGAGGATTGCCTCATCAGGAAAGCCCAAATCCAGTGGCTGGTCCACAGAGGTTGGGTGGGAAGCTAAGAAGTCCGCCAACCCCTATCCTTTGATGGCCTTATGAGGTACGAACCTAATGTTGAACTGTTGTAGGATCACTGCCCAGCATGCCAATTGGCCGGTCAACATAGGCCGACTCATGATGTATTTCAACAGGTCTACCCGAGAGACCATCTGTACCTCGTGGTGCTGCATGGAGTGCCACAATTTCTCTACGGCGAATAAGATCACCAGGCATCTCTTCTCGATGGGAGAATATATAAATTCCACATCGAGGAGCATGCGACTGAGGTAGTAGAGGATATTCTCTGTTCCCTTGTTATTCTTCTGGTCGAGAAGGGCGCCGAGGGATCGCTCCCAGGTGGTCATGTAAAGGACCGGCGACTTTCCAGGAACATGTGGCATCAGGACCAGAGGTTGAAGTAGATACTGTTTGATTTTCTCAAAAGCGGTCTGACACTCTTCATCCCACCCATAGGTGGCACCTTTCTTCATGAGCCGGGAGAAAGGCTTACACTTGCTGGCCAGATTCTCAATGAATCAGCGTATATAGGCTAAGTGGCCATGGAGGCCTCTAAGCACCTGAATATTATTCGGGGGAGGCATATGGATGATAGCCTTGATCTTCTCGGGTCAATCTCGATACCTCGATACCTAACAATGAAGCCAATAAACTTTCCGGAGGTGACCCTGAAGGCACACTTCAACGGGTTCATCATCAAGTGGCGATAATGGAGGAAACCGAACACTTTCTCAAGGTCCTTGAGATGGTCCCGGTGATGATGAGATTTAACCACCAGGTCATCTACGTAGCACTCCACCAGTGTCCTGAGGATCGGCATGAATATGTAGTGCATAGTCCGTTGATAGGTGGCACCCGCATTCCTCAGGCCGAAGGGCATAACCCGGTAGTAGAAAGTCCCCTGGGGGGCCCTAAAGGCAGTGAACTCTTCATCATTGGGGGCCATCTAGATCTGGTTGTACCCAGAGTACCCATCCATGAAGAAGAGGGCTTCTAACCCGGTCGTTGCATCGATCAAAATCTCTGTCACGGGATGTAGAAAGTCATCCTTCGGACAGTGGCGATTAAGATCGCGGAAGTCGATGCAGACCCTGCTCTCCCCATTATTCATCTGGACAAGAACAATGTTGGCTAGCCACCTGGGGTACTGGACTTCCTTGACGAATTTGGCCATAATGAGCTTATCAAATTCGGCCTCATCTATGGCACCATGAAAGGGGTGCATCATTCTGGGAGGCTGCTTGAACCCACGATGGTTTTCTAGGAGGCCAAGGCGGTGGACGGCTACCTGGGGATCTAGTCCCTGCATCTCGTCATAATTCCAGGCAAACACATCACGGTGTTGTCTGAGGAAGTCTGTGTATTGTTGCCTTTCCTTGGGAGGCATAGCGGCACTAACCAATGGGGGTCTCGGGTCTGCCTCGCTACCGAGGTTCACCTATACTAACTTGTCGATCGTGGTGGAGACGCCCTCCTCAAAGGAAGTAGGATCATCTTTCATGTCTTCTTCTCCGCTTGTGGAAGGATCGTCCATGGGGGGAGCCATCTCGGGGCTGCTCGACCATGATGGGGAGCTGGTACCGGCTTGGGCGGTGGAGGTCGTCATGACGGGAGACTCATGCATCGTGGATACCATGGCGACGAAGGCGGTTGATCCAATCCCATCTGGACTTCAGCCCAAGGGGCCACACATTACAACATCAAAGCAGTGGTGACACGGTGACTTGAGCTGGTCGATTCCGGCCTGGAGAAACAGACATGTATGACGTACTGTTATTTCCATGATCCCAACGTCTCAATATCGTACATGGGTAGGAGGCTCGAGGATCACCCGAGCCTGGTCGGTGTAAGAGTACGAGGTGATTTCATGCCGTCGCTTATACCCGGAAGAATTCATTCCTCTAGTACCCAAGACAACATAGCACTCTCCCATATCTGGAGTCCTGGCCTCCAACCGATGGATTGGGAAGACATATGCATCATCTAAACATGCCCAGGGATCACTCGCGACAGCGGAAGGCTCAACCTCACCTGCCAGGATTTTCTTGTACTTTCTCTTGTAATAGTCAGCGTCCAGGTAACGAGCTTCATAAGTGGAAAATGGAGACGCATCTCCTTGGATCACACCCACTCTACCCTTAAGGGATTATTTGAGGCACTGATTGTATGATGAGGGAACCACTGCGTAACGATGGAGCCACGGCCTGCCCATCAATGCGTTGTAGGCAGTGTCCTGAGAGACAACCATGAATTCAGTATTGGAAATTAAGCCATCGAACTAGGTCTTGAGACGAATCCTGCCGAGTGGAGTTTGCTCGGTCATGTCATACCCCTAGATTCTTAGGTCGGACGGAGTTAAATCATCCTCGGACAACCCCAGTTTTCGCAGTGTCCGAGTGGGGATCAAGTTAATCCCAGAACCCGTGTCGAAAAGACAACGACAGACTTCCATGCAATTGAACTGGTCGGTGATGTACAGCGGGCGGATGTGCCCCAGTATGGGAGGGTCTTCATCTTCACCGAAGAATGAGATAACTTTTTGACATTTGGCATCATCAGTCACCTCGGTGTGGAAGGCTTTTGCAGCCGCTACCTCCGTTTCAAACTGGAGGAGGCTCTTTAGAACCTCAGCGAGCACCTCACGCATTTCAGACGATAGGCGAAGGGCCTCAAGGATGGAACGTATTATCGGAATACCAGCCAGATGCTTCAGGACATCATACTTTCGCGCCAAAAGTGAGCATCTGCTTACAGGAGGTTGCTCTGCGATTGGGGGCATGACGGGCCCTGCTGGCGGGGCCGGTGATTGACTGGTACTAGGCACGTCCTGCTGTTCACTAGATGAAGCCCGGGAGGTGACTATAGTGCTAGGACCGGAAGGCCATAGTCGGCCGGTGGTAGGGATGGGCTGGTTGTGACGCAGGCAAGGCGGTACAGCCTGATCCAGCAACACAAAAGGTGGTGGAAGCAAACATGTCGTCACTGGGTGAGGGAGCCGCGAGTGCTACTCTCTGTATCGGGATTGCTGCCTGGTCTCAGTAGTGTGCAAGACCTGACTGGAGGTGATGACTTCTGTGCCCCGGCGATTCGCGTAACCAAGGCTCTGTCGATGTTGGCGATGACTGGGGACCTTGGGGAGGTCCACCTAGTGCTCCTCGTCGTCGGGAGCCAAAAAGGGATTTACCAACTCTATGGTGTTAACCAAAGCGTACCCCAAGCTTTCACTCGAGGAGTCATCCACTACTGGATGGGGTCCCGGAGAGATCCCCATTTCTGGGGGCTTGAAATCGCCAAGCTTGCGAGAAGATGGCGGAAATGGCAGGGCGCGTTCTATCTTCTTCAACTGTTGCCTCCTCCTCTCGGAAGAAGTAGGTTGGGACGACGATGCCAACGTGGAGCTCGCAGACTACGGGGGCTCTGGCTAACTCAGGCAGGCACAGATGATTCCATGGGCATGGGCGACCGTCCTACGGGCCATCCAGTGATTATACTTTCGGGACACACTGTCGGAAACCTGTTCCCACCCATCCCCATTGTCACTACCGCCATCTGATCCCACGAAGACACTTCCCACCTGTGCCGGGGCTGGGCCAAACCTGACTATGTTGTTTTCAATCTGGTCTTGGAGCCAGTCCTTGAACACATATCATTGCGGGATGGTGTATCCCAGGATCCGGTGATAAGGTCAGTAGTTAGGGTGATCAGTGAGACACGCCTCTTCTGGCTTCTGGCACTCAGGCAATCGCACAATCCTCTACTCCAAGGTGCTACGGAAATAACCGGGGACCTGGGCCTCGCCAAACGAGTATGTATGATTCCTTCTGTCTGGAAAGGGGGCTCTTGGGGGCTGACCATGACCAGGGTCCGGAGGAGCAGGCTGAAGAGGCGGAGCCAGATTACCTCGCCTATGTGGTGGCGGTGCGTTACGCAGAGGCGCCTGCCGATTTTGAGGTGGTCGCTGCTGGGCCGGATACTGTTCCCGTGGGGGTGGACCCCTATGATCCTTCTGAGATGGCTTCATCGGTAGCAACTCTAGCTATCTAGGGGCCTCTATCTATGCCACTACAGCGGGCTCGGCTCTGGCGGCTCTCCTTACAGAGATTACAGGTTGCAGCGGGCGTGCCTGACTGTCCTATTGTAGGGCTTCTTCGAGGCGCTGAGCCTTGTCCGAGAAGTCCGAGCACCCTCCAGGGTAATTCTTCATGATCAGAGAAGGAACCAACTCCGCCTTGATGTTCCCTAGACACATAGTCAGTCATTTCTCCTGAGTCAGTGGCATGTCAAGGGAGTACGTGAGCCCCTTCCACCGGGGGATGAAGTCCGCGACTCGCTCGTCGGGCCTTTTATTTCACCTGAAGAAGTCTGCAGTGTTCGTCTTCCGGGTTGTGGAACTGAACTGGTAGTGGAATTGTCGGCAAAGGTCCTCCCAGCTAGTCACAGATCTAACAAGGAGATGGTTGTACCAGACAAATGCTGGTCCTTCCAGTGTATGAACGAAGCACCGGAGCTTGGCAGCCTCCTATTGTGCCAAAGTCCCCAACATAGGCCCGCACCTAGAGTTGAAGTGGGCCAAGTGTTGTGGCGGGTCTCCGGTCCCGTTAAATGGGGAAAAGGTAGGGTTCCCAAATTTCGGTGGCGCCGGCATGTCATCCACCCATGTTGGGTATGGCTTTCCTTCCGGTGGGATTACCACCTGCCGAGTTTCCAGGGACTCCAAGCGGGCGATGAGTACGTCCATCAGATCATCCGGATGCGGATTCATGTACTGATGGGGATCTCTACCCACAATCGCGTTGCTAGACTCTTCGATATGGTAGTCGCGCTCAGCGGCTCGCGGGGCAGCTGGCGGACCGACTCTCGGGGAAGCCGGAGGAAACCGAGTAGGGTCTCCCAGGTGGTCTCGCCACTCAGAAGGGTTCGGTGAAACATATCGCGCCCTCTTTCCATGGGTTCCTGTGTCTCCCCTGTCGGTGAACACGACACGGTCACGGTTGCCCGGGGGGATCTCAGCAAGGGGTAGATGCTCCTGCCCCTATTGTCCTAGTCTGGGGTTGTCGTAGTCAGGACGCCGCTCTGCAATGAGTTTGTCCAAGACAACATCAACCGGCCTCCTTTGCTCAGCTAGCTATTGGCGCAGTGTGGCCTTTTCGGGATCTTCCTCTACCTTCTGCACTGAGGCAGATGGTTCGGCGAGTTTGACAGACCCGACGGGCTCTTTACCCTTGCCGATGTTTCGGGCCAGCGCCAGTGCCTCCGTGGGCACATGAAGACTTAGGAGACTCCTCTGTTGGCGAGTAATCCTCCCAGATGGGTCTAGTAGCGGTCTGTCCTCGGGGGGTGAGTCTCCATCGAGGGTCTCCACAATGTTTCCTTTATCTAAAAGGTCATCCATGTTGACTGCCACTGCCCTTGGCGATGTACCCTCAGGGTCGGCCAGTGGATCGGGCTGCCGGCGGATCACACAGAAGAGGAGAGCAGCGTACTACCCCCATCTACGGACGTGCGCGTGGGGGTTTGGCTTCCTCAATAACTCTGCGGAGTACTTGAAAAATCTTTATGCATTGTTGTTGGAGGGCCTCGTGGTGGTCCAGCGACTCGGGGTGCCCGACTGCGGGGAGTGCTTCTTGGTCGACCCGGCGGCACTACTCACCGATCTCCTCAAGATGCATTGGGCTCCCATGATAAGGCGCTAGCTGACGGCGAAGGTGGGAGTGAGTCACCCGAAGAATCTGGTGGAAGCACTCAAACTCTCCCCGGGTGAGTGACTCTGGCACATCAAAATCCAATTATGCGACCGGCCAAAACATCTCAGGGAAGTGGCCCGCTGAAAGAACGGTCCATAAGCTCCACAGCTCCGGTTCGGGGTCCTGAACTTTCTGCCCCTGCTCGTCCACCGAGGAAAGTCGGGGAATTGGACATGTCGCCGAGGCAGGTCATCGGGGCGGTGGGCTGGCCGGCAGGGAATACACCGAACATGTCGATTGGCCGCTAATCCCTGGGTCATCCTCCAGGGGTTGTCGTGCCCGGGCTGCCACGTCGCGATAGGATGGGCCGGTGAATTGGCCTTCTGTCACAGCGTCGGTGCTTGCCGAGGGTGTGTCGCCTCGCGACCCTTCCGTCGGTCCCCAGAAATGTTCCTCACCCTCCCTAACAGGGGCGGGAGGTGCTTCCGAGGAGGCCAGTGGAAACTGTGGGCTTGATCCTCAGCGGTACGCCAAGTCCTCATCCTCTTGGATATACCTTCGAAGGCAGGAGGGAATCTTACATACCTAGCATTCGGGGAGTACGAGACTGACGTGTCGCGTCCCCATCCCTGCCCTCATCTCGAAGGGTTGGGGGGAGTTTCCATCGTCGAGTCGTACACCGTCTCGGAATCTGAGAAACGGACTGGTCTAATTTCTGTCCGGACTCCCCTAACATTCCTCATGCGGTGACGATGCCCGACCTCCCTGCCCCAGGGTAGATCCCCAAGGTAAGGATGATTTCCTTCATGGGGTCCCCCGGCCACATTAGAGCTGGGGCAGAGGGGACTGAAGGCCACGGTGCGAGAAGCACCGGGACAGATGTCGAAAGGGACATGTGGAGGACCTCCATGTGAGTGAGCGACTGGATACACAACGAATCCATACTCACGACCGCTAATAGGGGGAGTTACCTCATACCCCATGTAGTGGGCGTCGGAAAGAGTCATACCCGGAGAATAGTCGCAATGAAGAAGCTTTCGGCTTTCCAGATCGGTGGCACAGAATGAGCCTTCATGGTGAGAAGCACTACTGCGGGTTGGCCCACGGGGGCCATTTCCAGTGTCTGTGACCGAGAGATTCGACTGAACTTGCCTGTAGGGTGGTCGGGGTTTCGATCCTAGTCGGGCACGTGGCTGGCCCTACTCAACGTGTGCGGGGATCAGGTAAAAGGAGTCAGCAGTGGCTCGGGCCATAGTGGTTGCTGATGTTGATTCCCCAGGACGTGAATTCTCTCTTGAACGCACCTGACACTGGCATCGAGTCAGATGGGTCAGAATCGGCGGTGCAGTCATGAAGATTGCCTGGTCCTCAGCTCGGGGAGTCGGGCGATGGCGTCGACGCAGCCTGGTTGGGGTTCATTCCGTTAACCACTGGGACGGATCGTCGATCGGATGGATCCGTACATCCCCCACCTCATTGGCGTAGGGGAGGGATGTGTCAAGGTGCTCCAGGGATAGGCTCCCAAAGTGGTTGAACATCGGCGCAGGGAGCAGCGGCTCCCTGCGCGGCCCTAGAGGGCGGCGATGCTGGTGAGGCGCAGCCACCTCTAGATCCAAATGGGACATGCCCATGGCGGGGATGATCCCTTCTTCGTCATACCTATGAACCAGTTCATTGATCACACTCCGCTGGATTATTTCTGATGGGGAGAGGGGGAGCGAGCGCTCGGCTGCTACGGCGGTCGAAGTTGGAGTGACCGTGGAATTGGTGGGACCGCGCGGGGTAGCCGCGTCGGTACTGCCCCTGCCTCTGCGCCGGTGGGCAGGTGGCGATCAAGATCCGAATGTAGTGATCTGATTCCTGGAAGAAGGGAGATGAACCCATTAGCATCAACAGGATAGGAGATCAACAACCAAGGCCCAACGTCATTCTGTATTCTATGGTCACCAAGAGGGATCCACCCATTAGATCCTTTTTCACATTTAATATATTATTCATTACATTCATTTAGTCATACTCTATTATTAATTTTCAATTATATATTAACAATTCATTTGGTTATTTTACAAGCAATATATTTTGGGATTCATTGGCTAATTTTATCATGTTCATTGTGTATAGGTTTTTGGTACATGTGATATATAGATGTATCATGTAAAATTATTGGTTGAATGTGGAATGATCTGTTGTATTTTATTTTATGGGAATTTACTCCCCATTACTATATCAAACCATTGATATTATTCTATAGCCTATTGTGTATGTGGAGATGCACATGAGGCCCTATTGTGTATCCCACTCAAGAATGGATTGGGTGACATAAGATAGTACATTACATTTTTAGTGGGAGAGTGTGTTTCTTAAAGTATCTTTTCTAGTTGGAAATAATATATTGGTAATGAAAGATAAATTTCATCAATAGTATGTCAGACAATTTTGGATAGAGGAATATCTCAAGAAAAAATTATACCTTCCATTATTATAATAAAATTTGATATCTATACATGATATATATCATGTATCTCATTTAATATTTTTTTCAATCTCTACCTTTTGATTTAATGAAAAGATCTATATTTGGCACTCAATTCCACATCATGGAAGAAAATAATATGCATCATTGATCATCAAAATAAGGTTTTATTGTGAAAATTTATCACTCATGGAATTGTTCTGTGATATCATGGAAAATATATCCATGTGACTCGAAATCATAAGGAATTTATTTGTTGACATATCCTAACATGTTTTCCAATAAAGAACATAGATGAAATTGTTATGGTAGAAAGTTGAATGGTGAGGAGAATGGTGACTCCCATGTATTCCAAGGACGATATTAATTATATTATTTAGATTATTTTATATGATTTTTCCATTACAATTTTAAATTATTGAAATTATATGTTAGTTATGGATCCATTACTAGTACAAAGTCAATTCTAATCATACATAATAACCCTTCAAAGGAGAGGTTTGATAATTGATTTATTTTCAAGGTTGGGGAACAATTTCTTTGAATATAAATCCATACTAAGATGGAGGTGTGACTATATTATAGAATTTGTCTCCCAGTTGGCACATAGTTTCCCAAAATGGGTATCTATACAATGCAATTTACAAAAAAATAAACTTTAATCATTTAATTTTTATCCATATTTGTGTTTTTCCAAATTTTCCTCCCCAATTACACTTGAGCACTCCAAGAGATTCTCCAAATAATGTCTTTTTCTCATACAATCCCATGAGTTATTTCACATTTTATATCATGTGAATATAAATGGTAAATTTAGTATTTATCTTCCCTTTATTCTTCTCCATTTTGTCATTTTCCCTCCTCCGTCCATGATCTTCCATGTTGTTTTTCGAACTGGAAAGGGTGTCCACACATAGTTTTGTGATCTATATAACTCATGAATTGTGTCATTTCATGGGATTGTGCAGATCGTCTTCAATCATAATATCTCTTTATTTTATGAATTAATTTAGATTCCAATATATTTACAATGGTGCATTAGTTTATCTTAATTTCATTTTACAAGACATTCAATGCTTTTTTCATTATGTGTTTCCATGGGTTGTTATAATCATTAAAAGTATACTATTGGTATATTAAAGATTTCTTGATAGTGTTTTATATTTTAATCCTTGGAATAATGTTTTTTCCGAGGGTTTAAATTGGTATTCATTCAATATGAATTATGATTCCCATAAGGTGATTAAGAAAGTGTTTCTAATAAATATTTTAGTTTAAATGAATTTACAAAAAATAAAAAGTGATTACTTTTATATAATGGTGGTTTTATGATTATTTACTATTTTATAACATTAATGGTATTGATTTGTATATGATTATTATTTTTGATTATTAATTTCTAATGTCAGATATTCCCATGGTTGGGTTTCCATATATATATCAAAATTTTAATGTCATTTACATTGTTAATGAATTGATAATGGTGGGATAGGGTGTTGAAGGTTCATTGGTTTATGTCTTTAGTATGGAATTGATTTTTATTTCATGAAATTTTTTATTTGGATAGAATGGTTTACATGAGAACCTTGTGGGCTAAGTATGAAATCAAGGATGAGCGTTACCTTCATTTGTATTTTTCTCTAGCCACATGTCCTCAATTATCAATTATCTCTGGATAGGGGTTTCATCTCATTGAGTAAATAGGGGTAATATTGTGTTTGAGACTTTTATGAATAAATTTTAGGTGTCCAGTTGATCTATAATAGGGTTCTAAGTTACAACCCATAGAAATTATATTTCTATTCCATGTTATATTTAGTATAGTTTTTAACATTCAGTAGGTATTGATTTTTATTACACCTAGTGATATATGTTTGTTATGGAATATTATATTATTATTAAATCATATGATTTTTTATAATGAAATTTTGTAATAAAAATTAAATGAATGTATTTGGATTTATTTAAAAAATTATACATAAATGAATACAACATAATTATAATTCAAATTATAATTCGATGTATATTTTAATAAAAGTGTTACACTGATTATTGGAAGTATCATATTGGGTAATATATCACACCCATCATAAAAATGTTTTTGTGCATGTAGACTTTGTAATGGATTTAACAATTAAACATAAAGGAGTAACATCATTTAGTGGTTTACCTAAGATAATTTCTGAATGTTGTAATCAAAATATGATTACGTAGTGACCATGGGTCAGGTAGAGACGATTTCCATCAATATTCTGATAAGGTTGGATAATAATTGGTTGTATGTGTTTCGGTCTCACTATTATATCCTCATTTTTATATATCTTGTATTATATATTTCATGTATTAACATATATATTTTACTTATATAGGCATGTTTATGTGTCCATTTTGGTTGTTTTTATTTTGAATTATCTGGATGATTCTTTTTTGTGATGTATTTATGTTTTTATCATGATAAATCAATGTTTTGATACTTTATATAAATATTTTTTTTGATTTTATTGTATTTTGATTGTGAAATATTTCACAATTGTATGTTTTCAATACCCTTATCACTTGTTGTCATCCTATCGGTATCAATAATATTCATTTTATTATATTACTATTTGAGTCAGGGGAAGTAGTAGTGATGAGAGAGATATTACATGATATAAATTACCAATAATGTCATCCCTAATAAGAATACAAATGATAATTTCCTTGGGCTGTCTCTCTGGGAGGTTGTTAGAATTTTGTTTCTTCCTATCACATTGTTTTTTATTTGTATAAATTTGATCTAAATTTGGGGTTTTTCTGTTTTTAAATAAAAATAAAGAAAACTAAAATAATTAATTTAATTGATATAATGTTATGAAAATATAAACAATATTTATTTATAATGTGTGTGAGAATATTTTAGATAAAACAACAACAGTAAATAAGTGTTATCCTTTGGACACTCTCTTATACCATGAATACATTAATTATCTAATTGTATTTCTCAAAAATCACCTAGAGATATCTATCATAACAAAAAAATATTCCTTTATTCCAAAACAATTTATCTATATTGAGGTTTATCCTATTATAAATTTGATTTAAATACTTAATGTAATCAATTTAAGATCATGGTTTTTCCTATGAGGTATTGATTTTTTTTGTTTAAAGGATTAATTATGACCTAATATGAATTCCCTTTGAGGTCATAGGGTAACAAGGGTCTCCATAGATGTTTCAGAGCATATAACCCAAATATTAGAGAAAAATAGCTTGGCATCAAGGATAAGAGTTACTATACACCCAAGCCACTTGGTTTGGTGTGATCATTCAATGATGGATATAGGGCTTTAGAAGCCCGTATAGTTTGAGTAAACTGTGTGGATAAAGTACCACTCATGTATGATGGACCCTATAATTTGTTATAGTGGATTGATACATGGTTTTTTCATGTTTTGGAAAACTATACACACTGACAATGTGAGCTACCCTCCATACAATGATGGATGCATGATTAGTGAAAGCATTGGAAAGTTGGGCAACAAAACCGTGAGGATATTCTATTTGTGAAAAATTACCTTTTATTTACTAAAAATTAATAAACCCTAAAAAAATTTCTAATTTACATTCCTATAGACAAAACTTATTTGAGAGATCCCCCTTGAGCTAATTTGGAATCTCTTGAAAACCTTTTTTCAACCGAACTCAGAATCGAGTGTAACCAGTCTTGTTGGTTTCACACCAGTGACTACTACTTTCCTTATGTATTATTTTTATTTTTTGTAGTTTAATATATATATTCAGGTGCAATCTATTATTCCTTATTTCAATGTTTTTCATCTTTTATTCATATTTATTCTAATATAAGATGAATCAAAAGGTTATACTAGACGATCACTCTAATATAGACCTGTGGTAGGTGGTCTATACCATTCCATTAGTGTTTGGTGATTTATATTCCATGTTGTCCATATTCCCCATGTCAGACATTTTGAATTTGCCCAGATAATTTATTGAATAATTTAATTTAATGTGTCATTGAATTTTAGGGATTAACTTTACTTCCTTGAACTTAGTTAGAGGTTGATTCCGTAACAAAGTCCACCCATTGTGTGTGCCATGTGATTTTCCTTTCCTTTTACTATTTTTTACCACCCAAGGGGTGATTGGTTCATCATACCTAGTTTGAATAAGCATAACAATATATGATTTGGATTTAATTGATTTTTTATGAAATGTTATTCTTCCTTTAATAGGCTATACAAGATGTGATTTATTTAACTTATTAAATTTTAATTCTTATATATGAGGGTAAACTTATTGAATATATTTAATTTGGAATTGATATATGTGTTTGAAGGAATCATGGAATGTTATTTTATGAAATGATAATTTAATTGAATGATTTATTTTCTCTTAGGATTACATGGATGTGTTAAACCATAGGTTGTGATAGCGGTAGAGGACATCTTGGATGAGACAGATCCTTGGGTCTAGATTCTGTGGGATACCATTGACCTTGATACTACATGGATTCATCATGATAATGCTGGAAGTAGACATGGTCTGTTGACATGATCCTTGGACCTAGATCCATGTATAACTGTGTTTCCATCATGATCCTCATAGGATTCTATGAGGATTCCTTTGTCAAATATACAATGGATATTGCCCCATGTGGTTTGACACTTCTAATACATGGATCAGTCATTGCTATTGTAACATACTTTATTATAAGACATGGACATGTTTGATATTATAAAAAAGTTATATGTAATATCCATGGTTGGTATAAGATATAGGATATAAATATTTTCACTAGTGATTGCTTAAGTTGTGCTTTAAAGTTCCCTTGGTTGAAAATCATGACTCTTGTTTTGAAGGAAGCCTTGATTGGATTGATAATGTCTCCTTTCAATTATTTCAATCATTATGGGGATATTACATGTGTTACTATCTTATCTAATATATTCCTTTTAAAATAATTATCATGTTATGCATATCCTGTATTTTTATAGACATAATTTGTGGTGGCCTGTTGGGATTTTATCTCACACCCTATCTCAGGTAGTCATTGGGTACCCAGACAGACGTTATGGATTTAGTATGGGATAGAAGAATGTTCCCATATATTGATTCTAGATTTTTTAATTTCATAGAAGAATGGTAACATAAGAAAGAGTTGAGGCTCATTTTTCTATCATGAGAAAGTGCCTTTTGGATATTTTGGTATCTTTATACATGTATTATACTGATGCATATATACATTTTTTGGATTATTTGTAGACACATGAAATGATATATCATAATGGTATATGAGATTTATTTTTTATTAGGTATATAAATATCTTTGCGTGAAATCTCCTCTTCTGTTATTATTGTTCGTCTGCTAAGGCTGGTTACCAGTCCAGGGATCTTAGTGTTTATTCCTCCAACATATTTATTGATTTATTTAATTATCTATTTATTTTATGATTTTTACCATTGTGTTACACTCTGGTAAAATTTAATATTCTCCCCATTGTCAAACCATATGACCTTGCTACTATTCTGAATCCTCTTGATTTTAGGGAGATGTGGTTGAGGTCATGTGGAAAACCTTGTTCAGATAACCATTAAGTAGAATTTGGGTTCGTGAAATTACAAAGTATTATCAAAGACTTTATTTTGTGGATTTACTATTTAGAGACAATATATGGGGGTTTAGAAGGAATATTAATTTTGTAATTAGTTATTCTAGGGAGTACCTTACCCATGTACAAGAAAAAATCAAATTTTCCTCAAATGGAAATTATTGTTTTTTGTATTTGACTATTAGACTTTATTTGATTCCACCATTGTGTAATGAACTTGTGGTTAAATGTTTATTTTGATTTTGGTTTTTTTCTATTCCTATCTGTGATGAGCATTGAATCACATCAATAATTCTAGGCACCTTCTGGGATTAAAATTTCATTCATCATGTCATTCCATATTGGATGCATTTCTTGATAGTATGACATTGTGATATGTGCCTTGTGTGATATACATGATGTTTTTAGTGATATATTTTGTAGGGTATTAGGAATCATGGTTGGTATACAGATTTCATATCATAATATAAACAATGTTTTCCTTATTATGTTAATGTAGACACCCTGAATAGACAATTTCTGCATGTTGATTCATGGACCATCGATAACATGGAATGGAATGTGTTATGGCATGAATTAGGTGGACACCATATTTTGGATCATGATGAGTATGATCCCTTATGGATCATAATTTTTTTAACCATTTAGTTCAACATATTAAAATTTTATTGGGAATAAATGTGTAATAAATTGGAAATTTGAAATGATGAAATAGAGATCCTTACATATCCCCAACATTTTAGAGAGTAGTAGGATGTCTCTCTAGTGTTTTTTGTTACTGTTTATTTTACCAGTCCTAGATTTAAGAAAACTCTCTATGGTATGGTTTTTTTGGATGGTTTTGAATAATATTATGTATATATTAATTAATTTATGCTTTCGTTACTTTTTGTGGCATTTGATTATAATTCTAGAGACCTTCCACCAAGAAGACCTCCAGTCATATATGATGAGGGTGGAAAGAAACATGATCCGGAGGTGGTGGGCCATGGTTTATAATTGGATCCTTTTATAGTTCAAGTTGAGGCACCAACATTTGTTCCAAGAAAAGGTGATGAGGAACACTTATATGTGATATTTAGTCTCCTTATACATAAATTTATGAATACATCATATGAAGACTCGTATATGAATGAGCTAGAGTATGTGTTCTAGTATCATCATTCTGGAATGATTTTAGACAATGAATTCCTCCATGATTCACATTTTGGCTTGAGACTACTCTGTCAATATTTGACTAGATGGAGACGCTTTTTGATAGGAGAGAGAAGCTCGCAACATACATGCTTCGGGTAGTAGAAAATAACTCATGGGATGTTTTGAACCAGGATGATGCACTACATTACATGGTTTGGAGATATTTACAAAGAAGATTATTAAGAGAACATGTTCATAATTGATGAATGATTTTTTTCTTTGTTTTTAGTTTATCATTAAGTCAATATATATGGAATACATATATGAGGAGATTGTTATTAATAAAGTAATGATTATTGGATAATTGTTATGGACTCACATGATGGAAATGGATGTCACTGTTGAGAAATTATTCATATTCATTGTGATGATCATAAATGAAATTCCAGACAAGAGTTGATGGTTAAGGAACTTTGTCTGCAAAAAGTAGAATACCATGAATTTTTTTAATTTCATGAAGTGAAGAAGAAGAATTAAAGAATATGACATGAATAATTTATGTGTATATATAGCAAGAAGATAAATAAAATATGATGAATATTGAACTAATAATTAATGTCATGGACTTGTCCCAATAGTGACACATTGTCATGAAAATATTCACATTCAGTTAGATTTTATTTGAAGTCCAAGTAATATCCCCATAATTTTTATGATGTAATGATGATTTTTTTTCATGTTGAATTAGTTTGTTCAACATCAGGTGCCATTTGGGATCTCTAATGCTCATTAGAATTATTGAAATTATCTTGGTATTGATTGTTCCAAATTGTATGAAATGTTTTTGAAGTTCAGTTTGTGAATGAGGATTTCATGTAAATAAGGTTTCATGGTTTGCATATTAAAATTATGCATTTTTCTAAACATCAATAATTTTATTCCAAAATACACTATTTTATATAGAACCTATGTAATATTCATGTGATGTTAATAAAAAAAATTTATCATACTTTTAAAGGAATATTCACTGGAAATGAAATGAAGGTTTGTAGAACCAAATTGAGATTCCCATGCATAGTACAATAATCATTAATAAAATTAAGCTCTAGTATGTTATTTGAAAAATATTATTTTCTATATTCATGTGATGTGAATATAAAAAATTTAGTATACTATTTTAGTTTCATTAAGTAGAAAATAAATAAGGGTTTTGAGAATATATTTGAGATTCCCATGCACAAAGGGATAAACATAAATAAAATTATGCAATAGCATTATATTTGACGTTGATTCTATGATATATTCCATAGACATGGATTGGAAAAGATCATAGAACTATATGTCCAATATATAGTTGAGATTCATACTATATTGGAATTTCATTTCTAAAATGATATGGTGCTACGTGAATGAAGATTAATTTTCAAATGATGGTCTTCGTGGATGGTAATTCTTTGAGAACTTACATGCAGTATGCAGTGATAGTCCATTGCGGGTTTCCATGTTGTTCGTGGATGAATATTTTTCATGCTGGAAGAGTATCATTGTGGGTTATTTCTTTTCTATAGGGCCTTGTCAATAGAGTGTATTTGTAGCTAAACCATTATAAACTTCATATCAAGATAACATAATTTTCATGCACTCGATGGTTTGATAAAAAATATATGTTGGCTAAAAATACAAGGCCAAATCTCTATCTAAAGGTGATAAATAATTTTATAGAAGTGTTCATTTTGTACATAATATCTTATTATACTCAATTTAGATTCAGGAAATCAATTTGTTATTTTAGCAAAGGAAAAATGGTATTTGAGGTTCAATTTTATTAGTTATGCTATGCTAAGGGTATTGATTCACTATGTGGTTAACTAATATGATATTTTATTTTCATATGAAGTACAACTCATATATCAAAAATAATTTAAATCATATTCAAGCATTAGTTTGATAAGAATTAATATAGTCAACCAATAGTGCGTGAATTTTCCTATATACTATTCAATGATAATTTTATGATCATAGGAACAGTTTAGAAAACTATTGGAATAATATATTATGAATCCAAAAGTGAAGTGGTATACAATGAAAGAACCTGTTTTCATGGAACCAAAAAACTCATCCATTGGTACGTGACTTGTCATACATTCATTGATATGATCATTTCATGATCATATGGACAATTTGGGAGACTATTTGAAGAATTTATAGTGAATCAAAAAGTGAAGTGATATATGATGCTAGAATTAGTTTAGTAAGAATAACATAAGTAGACCAACAATAGGCTATATGTCATAATTTTTATGCAATGATCCTTTCATGATTGTTGAAATAATTCAGCATATTATTTGATCAATATATTGGGAATAAAAAATTTATGTGCGATATGATCAAAGAATTATTATGTTATACAACAAAGATGTAGACCAATAATATAGTAAAAATCATACATGCTATTCTATGATATGTTTTGGTTCATTGGAAAAATTGTGCATATTATTTGATCAATAAGAAAGGAATAGTAAATTGATGTGTAATATGGTCCATGCATCAGTATGCTATGAATAAAATATGTTGACCAACAATATGCTTCATATCATATAATCTATGTTATGATAATTTCATGTATACAAGGTTAATTTAATGTACTGTTTTAATTTTACAAAGTGGATAAGAAAATGGGAATTCTATGAAATACAAATTTTTTCATGATGTATTTCAGTGGAGATTCAGACGATAGATTATTCTTAGTTGTCCTGGTATCAATCATTCATAATATAATGTTTATGAAATTGTGTGCATCACATGTACACATTATTTGAGTTCAAGAATTCATGATAACAAGGAAGTATCATTGATCAATTAGAAATGATTGAAATATTTGATCATCACAGTAGATTAGATGTTGATGAAATTGAATCCAGAATATACATACTGATGAAGGCAGCCATTTCTGAGCAATCACCAATATGAGAAGATCTAGATAATTGAAGGTCAGGTGTGAATGGGTTTCAAGACCAAAATGATTATTTAAATAAACTTTTGAAGGTATTAAATTTATACATGAGTATAACAGATCTAGTACAGTCATTCAAGATGATATATTTCATTTGTTTCTAGAGAAACTATAAGAAAAAAAAATATTTTTATTTGTGGATCAAGATAATTTAGAAGAAGTGTTTTTAAACTGCGTTGTCTACCCAGTTACAGAAGAGGATTTGGGATGGGGTGTCTAACCAATCTAAAATAAAGAGAACAAAATATGGATTGGGTGTATAACTATAATCAATTGGATGATAGACTATATGGTTGAATAATTAGTGGTTTCCTAGTACATTATAATCACATTATTATATAGTATAAAATCCATTTTGTGGGGATTAACAAACATGGAAACGTGTATTGATTTTTACCAAAACTTGTAAATATTGTGTTTTATGATCCCATTGAATATTTCTAAATATAATGTGAGGGTTTTTTATATAACTGATTGGATGAATAAAATTTAAATGTTCAATAGGTTAAATTCAAAAGAAAAAAATTAATAATTTGACCACTGATTCTACCCCCCCCCCCCAGAGTTCAATCCATCCTAGGGCACTACAATTGGTATCATATTACAAGTCCAACTAAAGATATGAATGTTATCTTGGATGTTTCTTAAATTTCATTATGATGTGCCATTTTCAGGATTTTTTTTAGTTACATCAAATAGGGAGATAATAATGTACTTCAAAGGATAAAAATATTTTTAGTTCTTCCGAAACTCACATAATAGGAAGAGAAGAGGGGAAATGAAGTAAATGATTTATCAAAAAGGTAATGTATAAATACCACTAGGTATTGGTAATATTATTTGTACAAGTAGTAATTATTATTATTATTTTTATTCTTCTAATGATTTTCTATGGGGATAATGAATCACAAGGTGATATTTATTTTCAACTAAAATAACATCTGAAGAATGTATTTAAAGAAGGGTTTAAGGGTATTTATGGGACTTTCAAGGTAATCATTTTTGAGAAATCTCATCTATAAGTGCATGTAAATGAATTAGAGGATTCACTAATTAAAAATGCATAGAAGGTTCTTCACTCTCATATAAGCAGTTGATGTAAGGGAAAAAATCCAATTTTTTTAATGAAGAATAATTTAAAAGGTCTAACTAAAAGAACGTTTTATGTGAGATTGTTTTAAATGAATCCTTTAATGAACATGAAAATTTGAACAATGATTATAAATAATTCAATAAATCTCAATTTGATATCAAATCCATGAAAATAAAGGATATTGATTCATTGTTTAAACTGAAATTTTTATTGCATCATGTGGGTGTTGAGAAAATTTGGAAAGACAGTGATCATAAGGTGGAATTTGTTGAAGATCACAAGAATGCCCTCAACATGGGATATCATGAATTTAAAATAAATTGGCTAATTTTGGAAGGACTTATGTTGAGGCATCATAGAAAATTATTTATTTATATACATACGACATAATTATATTTCAAAGAATATAATATTAAATAATCTTATTCACACAGGAATAATGTCACTACATCATCTAATGATCCTTCCAAAGAATAAGTAATGAAATATATACCATCTGTATCCCAATGTAATAATTTTTAAATCCATTTCTATAAAATTATAAGGTTTAAATAAAAACAACATAAAAATACTAATGATGAGAAATGGAGATGAACCCACCACCATATCAATGGTGGGTATATGATGATGAATAAGTGATGATTCCCCATTGTAATCGTAGAAGGTGGTGAAGATGAACCAAAAACATTATGATGGAAATATTGAACAATAATCATAAAATAAAATAAGATCATGGTTTATGGAACAATTTTGTTGTTGAAATAGATTTGGACATTTTTTCTTTTTATTGGTGAAATAATCTAAATTCTAAATCACAAAATAATCCCATAAAAAAAGGAATAATTCCATAGATGATGCAACAACGTTTATATACTATGAAAAAAAATCATGTTCAAACTGGTTTGAACATCTTGGTTATGTCTATTATGTTTTTAATATAAGTGGATAGAAAAGTGATAAATTTACATCTAAAAATTTATTAAGGAATAGTGGACCACATTATTAATAAATTAAATCCTTGGGTACAAATCAATAAAATTATAAAAATAAAATTTGTCCAAAGAAGTTTCATGTTCTGAAACCTTTTGACTCAATAAATATGAATGATCAGACGAAACCAGGTCCATGAATATGAACATGAGTGATACATCTCGGCATAAGGATATTCATGAATTCACTCAATTGAATCCATGTGGAAACTCTAAACAATTTGTAAATGTTCCTAAATATATTCATGTGATTTTTTTCCGCCGATTTTGATAAAGATAGAATGTTATAAGAATAAGAAGAAAAAACACATGCTAAAGATAAAATGAACATTATACATGAATAAGGATAACTTATAGGTGTTTTTCATGAATATAAGACTCATGTTTTGATAATGTTATGCGCGAGATATGAAATAATTCTAGACACAATTCAAGAGGATTGTTCACCACATTTACAGCAAATAAAAAGTATTTTAGAGAATTATGATATCATTAGAATATTTATATTACATTATGGATAAAGAAATAATAACAATCTCATAGAATTAAATGATATGTGTTATGTGATCAATGTCATCAATGGAAAAAATAAGATTTGAAAATTAAATGTGGAAGCATGAATTCCGGAGAATGTGGAGCAACATGGTTGAGAAGACTATCTCAACTTTTCTTTTCACATTGTGTGACAAGTGACCCCTCCTTATTAGCATATATATTTTTTGTGTTTTTGAACTAAAAATATTTTTAGTTGAAAGATATATTTATGTCAATGAATTCTAGACATCATGACGATATTGTACTTCAGGGAGTTTTTTACCATGCATGAAATCGATGAAAATTTTGTATCCCATGAGGGGGAGAATTGATGAGATGAAACTGTTAAATCTTATTATCATAGTGAATGTTGTACATATAAAAATCATTATAAAATTTTATGTTATGGTATACAAATCAAACTTTTAACCATCATTCCTAACAATATTAATCATATCAATTAATAGGGAGTTCTTGATTTATTTTAAGATAAGAAATAGGCGGGTCCATATCATTTTCACTTGGATTTTCTCATGTGTCTTTTTAAGTATGTACATGATATAGTATATCATTGATGAATTTGATTATTTATAAACCCTATAGTATGATTTGATTATTTTGGGGAATGATTTCACAAGAATGGTATTTATTGACTGATTAAAAAACCTTGGATGCATCTCTCTTATTTTCTACACCAGGTTAGCTGTTGTTGACTTAGATTTTATTAACTAATGTTGATTTTCTATTAGAATAATATGATATAGTTGATTTATTTGATGGGATGAATAAATTTTCATATAAGGGATACGATCATGATTTTGAGATAATGTTTATATGGGAAGATCCACCACTTACCCATTGAAATTATCTTCGATAAGGGGGAGAAAAACAATTACTTTGTAAATTGGAGAAGTATCAACAAAAAATTCAAATGTGGGATTGAATAACACGTGTTCATGATTGATTAATTAACTTTTAATATATAAAATAGTCATTATATATTAATGACTTATATTAAGAGATGGTGATTATTAAAGTGGTGATTCCTGTAGAATTGATACAGACTCACATGGTTGAAGTGGATGTCATTCTAGAGAGATTAAACATATTTATTGTGATTATTTTTGTGATGGTATTAAAAGGAATTCAGTATAAGGGTTGATGGTGTATGAACATTATCTACAAAACGTGAAAGAATATGAAAATTATTATTTTAAATAAGTTACGAAGAAGAATTAATTAGTATTGTCATTAAAAATTTGTGAATATCTTTATCATGGAGAAGAATAAAATTTGAAATTTTTTTAACTGATCATAATGTTCAAGGACCGGTTTCAATAGTGATACGTTGTTTGCAACATAGTAGATTAATGATGATCATAAAAATATTCATTTTCATATGGATTTTATAGGTATCCAGGAAATATCACTATATTTGGAATGAGTTATTGATGATGGGATTTCATGTCAAATGATGTTTGAAAACTTTAGTTAACATGATATATTATACAAATATCATTAGAATTATGGAAATATTATATGTATTGATATATGGATAATGTAATAAAAATCGAAGTTGAGTTTCTGAATGAGGAATCCATTTAAATAAGGGTTCATGGATTCCATATAAAAATACAAAATTTCACTAAAAATCAATAGAGTGATAACATAGTATGTTATTTGTCATAGATTCCATGTTATATTCATTTTAGTGATTAAAAACAATTTAGCATTCTATTTGTGGTACATTCAGTGGAAAATCAAAAAAGGTTATAATAAAACAATTGAGATTCCCATTCATAGTATGCTAATAATCAAAAACTTGAAGTTGTTGTATGTTATTTTACATATATGCTATGTTTTATTAATTTTATATGAATATAAGAATTTTAAAAAACTCTTTGAGGTATATAGATTTGAAAATAATATTTGGTGGATAGAACAAAATGGATATTACCATGTATAGTATTCTAAACATTAATAATGTGATTCGACAATATGTTGTTGGATATAGATGCTATTCTATATTGATGAGATGTGGATTAGAAACATTTATCATACTATTTGTGCAATATATATTTGTTATGTGTACCACAAGTTAATTAGTTTACTAAAATTCAATGTTGGTACATGAATAAAGAATGCCCCACAAATGACATGCTTCATGGAAAGTAAAGCTATGTGACTTTACGTGAAGTATGTGGTGATTTTCCTTTGTGGGTTTCCATGAAAATCATAAATGAATATTTCATCAATAATTAGGAGATGATTTCTGGGTGATTTCATTTAAAGACAGCCATTATCATGGACGATATGAAGAGATGAACCAATTTTAACGTCATTACATGATTTAAAAGTACTCATTCACTCAATGGTTTGATAAAAACTATTTTTCCCTATAAATACAAGGACAACTGTCTCATTAATGATGAATGATAATTTTTAGTAAGTGATTATTTTGAGTGGAAGTTATTTTTCTACTCCATTTTGGTTCTGTTAAGACATTTTTTCATTTATCAAAGGATAAAATGTTATGTGACATGCTATTCTAAAAGAGGAACTACTGTGAATGTTTAGCATATCTAAGTGGTGAAGTGCTCTGATATTTTCTATGCCGGTTATGTTTTATGAAATCATAAAAAATAATTAAAAGTATATTCCTGAATCAGTTCCCTATGAATCATGAATGTCAACAAACATTACCAAAATTTTCATATATGTTATGCTATGATCATGTCATGAACATATGAGTAATTTGAAAAACTATTTGAAGAGTATAATGTGAATAGAAAAGTGACGTTCTATGTGATGAAAGAATCAATTCACTTTGAATCAAGAAATTAAATTAAATTTAGGTGACATATCATATATGGTATGTTGTAATCAGTTAATATTCATAATAACAGATTAAAAAACTGTTTGGAGAATATATAGTGAATAGAAAAGTGAAAGGCTATGCGATGAAAGAATCAGTTTGATAAGAATCAAAGAAGTGGACTAGTAGAATGGTACATATCATACATGATATTATATGATCATTTCATGATCATTGAAAAAGTTTAGAATATTTTTTTTAAAATATATAGTGAATAGAAAACGGGTCTGCAATATGATTCGAGCTTCAGTACACTAAGAATTAAATAATTGGACCAACAATATGTTACATATCATACATGTTATGTAATGATTATAAAGAGATCATTGGAATAATTTTTCATATTGTATGATCAATATATATTGAATTGAAAATCATTGTGCAATATAATCCAAGAATCAGTAAACTAATCATCAATGAAGTGGACTAAAAATATGAAACATATCATATATTCTATGTTGTGATCATTTAATGTGTGGAAGATCAATTTAGAATATTGTTAGATGTGTAGAAATTTGATAGAAAAATGGGATTTCAATGAATAAAACATGGTCTTATGATTTATTTGAGTTGAGATTCCAAAAAATATATTATTCTGAATTTTTCAAGTCATTATCTTGAATAATATTATATTGAATAATTGTTTTTTCCACATGCACACATTATTTGTGGTTAGTACTTCATCATAAGATGTAAGAATCATTTCCCAGGAAAAAATTTGAGATGTATATAATCATAAATAATGATTAGATGTTAAAGAGGCTGAATCTAGAATATACATGATGGAGAAGACATTAAGTTCTGAGAATTCAATAATCTCAGAAGAATCGGATAATTCTAGATCTAGTGTGAATGGATTTTGAGACCAATATGTTGATTTAAAGAATTTTTTTAAGATCATGATGGACTACATGAGTATAACATATCCACAACACTCATGGAAGAAGATCTATTTTATGTGTTCAAGGAGAAACTAGAAGAAAACATTGATCATTCGATTTTTGGGTTAAGAACATTGATAAAAAGGAGCTTGAGGCTAGGGTGTCTAACCAGTGATTGAAGAGTATTAGGGATGGGTTGTCTAACCACTCTACAAGAAGTATAAGAGAATATGGTTGCAATGTATAACCAACCAAGGAAGAAAATTTGAATTATAGGTCGTAGAATCGGGATCAATTGGAGAATCGACTACTGGGGCGTATAAATAGTTTTTTGCTGATTCATTGTATCCAACTTCTTATATAGTAGAGAATCCATGTTGGGATATTATCCAACATTAGTAAGTGAATGTATTAATACTAAACCATTTAAATACTATGTGTGGTGCTCTTATGAGTAATTTCTACTTATGAAGTAATATTGCGAGATATCACCAAGTTGATTAAGAACCTTAACAAGTATGGGAGGCTGAATTAAAAGGAAAAAAATTGAAAATGTAATCCACTAAATCACCCATCATATCTATGTTTTCAATCCATACAAGGGATCTATATATTATATAATTAATTTTTCCTTGATACACCAAGGGAAGAGTGAGCTACTGAATTCATGTGTCTCGAGCACAACACGATGATAGTTTTGGAATATTCAATACACATTAATTAGATAATGTTTTTTTCACTAATGTAACTTGTTGATGAGGTGTTGAGGGAAAGATGAATTGAAATAATTCTCATACATATTATTCAATCTCATGGAAATGTGGTTAGTTTGACCTCTATTATTGAGATACTGAATCATGAACTGATTTCATAACAGAACATGAGAGAGGTTGGGGGAATATAGTAGAGTTGTATAGTCTCTCGACCCAATGGTTTAGCTTCATACGGCAGAAGAGATGATTTGATGAATTTCGTGAGATGAGAACCAACAAAACCACTAGTATTGGTAGTGTAGTTTTATTTCCTTAGTGTGGAATATGGGGAGACACAAGAAATCAGTGTGAGTGTGACCCAGTGGAGTGTTGATCTTGTGGAAATATAAACCATGTGCTACATTTTGGTATGACCTTCCCTCTAGTAGTTAGTGGAAGAGGGTCAGCCTCAACTCTAGCTTCTGGAGAAGGGTTCATAGGTCAATATAATTTAGCGATCTAGAGTAGTACAACCGTTTTTCCCCAGGTGGGGGTGGTTTTGGTTGTTGAATTCAGGCACCGATAATACCTTGTCAAATGAGTTTTCTTGCTTCGGGTAGTGAGGTTTTATAAAATGGTTTTGGTTTAGGATTAGTATATTTTGTATAGAATACCCTCGAGGAGTAGGGTGCCCGACTATATAGAGTTAGGAATATGCTCTTAGTAGCCTCTACACTTGTATCTGTACATATTTACATAGTTTCATTGCATAGTTTAATATTTTTAGATGTGGTGGAATTAATTATCCTTTTCGTTTAGTTTTTCAATGGAATTATAATTCTTAATACTCTATTTGGGACTAAGACAAATGACTAATATCAATACAGGGAGTTCTTCCTGGAGATTGGGGGTCTTCACTTCATCTGGAATCATTTTCCCTCCAGATTACGATGTATGATTTCATACATGGTATTGAATGGCTAGTTTCTTATCAAGACACCATTTATTTCTATCACAATAAGGAGGAATTTACATCATCATAGGTTGGAGTGTTTGTTAAAAATGATGAATGGGATGTCTGGGAAATCTGATTTGGACCAAAGTATCATGGCATGGGTGGGAGGATAGCATATATTTCTAACCTTTATCTGGATGTTTGGGATCATGTTTGGTGGAATTTCATCTAGTGGTTTACCATTTTAGGTATTCTTTCACAAAATACTTTTCTGGTTTACTCCTGAAGACATACATTGAGTTCTATATCAAGATTGTTCTAGGAGAATCACTTATAGCCATTCATTCAATGATAATGGATAATTTGGACTTACAGGAGCTCAAGAGGTATCTAGAGGACTTGAAGACATAGGGGTATATTCGGACTAATACTTATATGTGGGGTTAACTAGTACTTTTTTTAGAAAAAGGTGGATAGTAGCCTTAGGGTATCTGTGGATTACCTTAAATTGAACAAACTAATGGTCAATAACCAATATCCCATTCCACTGATATATTACCTTTTTGATAAGCTTTAAGGAGATCAGGTGTTCTAAAAATAGATATGATATCTGGATATCACCATGTATGTATTTGACCTAAAGACAATCCTCATGTATATTTTTGTAGTAGGTATTGTCTATATGAGTATCTAGTTATGTCATTTTGCCTCATGAACAAGCCAGTTGTTTTTAGGGAGCTAATGAACCATGTTTTTCATATTTATCTATATTCTATTTTGGTGTTTTTAATGGTTGATATCTTGTTGTTTTCTCACAGTTGACACGACCATGAAAGACATCATAAGATCATTTCAGAAGCACTGATATAGAATAAGTTATATAATAATCCCATATATTTCTCTTTCTGGAAGGATAATATTCACAACATGGGTCATATAATCTCATATATAATAGTATAAGATGACCTATAGAAGGTGAGAGTAGTTGTTTCATGAGAGAAGACTAAGAATTTATTCAACATACATAGTTTCCTCGGTATAATGATATTTTATATTCATTTTATATAGGATTTACATTGATTATAATGACCTCTTATAGGAATGACCAACAAGGGTGTGATGTTTTAATGGATTTATACCTGCAAGATAGACTTTTAGAAACTAAATGTGTGACTAAATTCAGCACTAGACTTCATTATTTTATAGGTAGATTCATTTGTACATGGATTTCAATGTAAGAGGATCTCTTTAATCGGAGATGATTTTGTGGTGTAAAGAGACCAAAAAAGCATCAAGTACATATATTCATAGCGTGGTATAGATTTTAGGTAGTGAAGTTTATCATAGTACCTACAGTCTTTTAACATTGATACAGATAACACACCTAAAAAAGGAAATTTGGTGGAAGATGCATTGAGAAGGAGGTCTCGTATATAGGTGTTATAGTTGGACAATAATGTGTGGAAGCATATGAATTGGATCTGTAAGAAGAACTTGGACGTGCAGAATATTCAGGGAATAATTTTCATTCATCCTTATCTATGACCTCTATCCATCAAAATAGAGTAAAAATGAAAAACTATTGGATTCATGCCACAGTTTGGGAAGTTAATTATAGCGTTACCAAGATATATTGTGACTTAAATCATCAGTACTGGTAGTCAAGGATGAATCATGAGGTATCTAGTTTTTTTATGTGGTGTTACACCTGTCATAAGGTGAGTGAATAACATCAGTGACTATCTAGACTTTTACAGTAGTTACATAATCCTGAGTAGAGATGGAATGATGTCGTGACAGATTTTATGACTAGTTTGACATGGTCTTTTTGAGGTAGTAATTTATATTGGTTTTTGTTGATAGCATCAGAAAGGTTGTTCATTTCCTTCTGATCAAGGATACCTTCAATATATATGATCTTGGTTGTTTGTATATCCATGTTATAGTAAAACTTCATGGGTACCTTGTGCAATCATTTTTGATATGGATTCCTAGTTTATGTCTCGCTTGTGGTAGTGATTATAGAGGGTGTTGGGTACATAGGTTCTTACGATAACAACATACCACCATCAATAATGATGGCTATTCAGAGCGTATGATTCTGGTGCACGGGGACATTCTTTGAGCAAGAATATTTGATTTTCGGGATATTGGGAGAAGTATATTACCATAGTTGAGTTATGCTATAATATTAGTTATTAGGTTGCTATATATATGGAACATTATGAGGATTTCCAGGGTCATCTAGGTTCATAGCCCATGTGCTTGTTAAAGGCAAGTGAGGTAGTTTTACTAGGACGACATCTCGCAAAAGAGACTTCTGAGTAATTCTAGTTGATCAGGAAATGGATGGCTACTACAAATTCCAAACATAAATCTTAAATTTATCACTATCGATGATCTATAGAGTATGATGTCAGGTATTGTGGGTATTTATGTATCTCACCATGGTTGGAAGATATAAGTATTAATATATATGATAAGCTTTCACCATGTTGGGACATTCAGGATTCTAGAGATATTTGGTATAGTAGACTATCAGTTTCAGTTAACTAATTGTTACCAGAACATGCAAAATGTCTTCTACTTATCTTAGCTATGCCATTATCACTCAGAACCATTTCATGTTATGTAACCCAAGGTGGTGGAGTTATAGGTAGATTCTTCTTTTGAGGATCATCAGGTTCATATCATTAATTGGAGCATCAAGGTTCTATGAGACTGGTTAGATCGACTAGTATGGGTTCTATGTTAGTATGACCATTTATAAGACGAGACTTCAGAAATGGTGGCTAACCTACATGATTTGTGACCAGAGTTATTATTTCTAAATTATTGACAACCCTTGATGGTAAATCAGAGGAAAAATGTATTTAAGGGGGATGATTATAATATAATTTTGTTTCCCTATGAGGTATAAATTCTTTTATTTAAATGATGAATTAAATCCTAATGTGACTACACTTTGATTTCATGGAGTTATTGGCAGTTTGAAGGGATTTTTCACTGCCTGGTACCCAAATATTTGGAACAATAGATGGGTTACATAGTTAGAGATAACAGTTTTACCCAAGACATAATGTTTGGTTAAAAAAATCGGCGATGGAAAAAAGATTACTGGAGCCCATACAGTTTGATTAAACAATGATGATAGTAGAGAACACCAACGTGATGGCCTCTACTATTTCTGACATATTTTTGAGACATTTTATGGGCATGGTCTGAAAAGCATTGTTCACTAAACATGTGATGTTCCCCTCCATATTGTGAAGGGAGTACAGTTGGTGCATAGATTGGAAGACCGTGCAGTAGAACCATGCAACCAAGAGTTTTGAGAGAAAAGTATCATTTTTCATTAAAAAATATCTAAAGATAAAACCTAATTTATATTTCTCATTATATTGGTGACTAACCATTAGATATATCCTCCTTGATCAAATTTTTTAGCTTTAAATCTCATTCTTACATCTGAACTCGGAATCTAGTTTCATTAGTCTTGTTGGATTCACACCAATGAGTACTCATTTCCTTTTGTTCATTTCTTCGTTTTAATTGGTATCAGCTATTCTATTTAGGTTCAAGAGAATATGCCCTAATTTTATGCGTTTTTTTTATTTTCATTTAATATGAGCCGAATCAAAAGATTATATAATTGGATCACTCAATTATGCACCTACGGTAGGTGTTATATACACATCCATTGGGTTTTGGTGCTTTATATGGAATTTTTTGTATTCCACACAGAAAAAATTATGGTTTCTCCCTCATAATAAAATGAATTATTCAACAGAAAATTTCGTAACATGTTAGGGATTTTGTTTAGTTCCTTCATATTATTTGGAGATTTCCCTCCCAAACTAGGTCAAAAATGGGGTGTGCCTTGTGATCACATTTGACTTTTCTTATTATTGAACAACCCAAGGGTTGATTGGTTGAGAATTCCTAGTTATAGTAATCACTATTATATGTGGAATGAATTAAATTGAATGATTAGAAAATTGTCTTCCTCTTTAACCATGTTATACAAGATGTGAATTGTTTAACTATTTAAATTTGAATTGCTATATGAGTGGGTAAAATAATTGAATTTATTTTATTGGGAATTTTTATAAGTGTTGGAAGGATTAAAAGAATATGATGATATGAAATGATAATTGAATTGAATTATGGATGATTTTATAGGATTACATGGGTGTGATAAACCATGGGGCATGATTGTGGTAGTAGATTCCTTTAATTTGTTAAATCCTCAGTTCTTGATTTTTTTGGATGCATTGGGCCTTGCTACCCCTTGGATTTGGATTTCATGGGATCATAGTGGACATGAAATATTGAAATTCTCCTGGGACCCAAATAAAAGTATAATAGAGTTTCCATCTAGATGCTCCTAGGAACCAACAAGGATGCCTTGCCCCACTATACCTTGGATCCAGCCTCATGGGGTCTAACACTTATGTTATACCGCTCATCTGTGGTAATTTTAGTATTCTTGATTATATGGCATGATCATTTTAGATATAATATAAAGGTTATATGGCATGGTTGTGGTCAGTATAAAATATTGGATATATGACTTGGTCTTTGTTTTTATTTATTTTGTTCTTTATTGATTCCTTGTTTGAGGATCAAGACCCATATTTTGTAGGAATCCTCTCTAGGCTTGACAGTATATTCTTACAGTTATTACTTTTACATTGAGATTTTTCATGAATTACTTTCATATCTGTTTATACGTTGCACACTTCATAGATTTTATTATACATCCTGGATTGTTATAGACACTGTTTGTGGTGGATTACTAGTATTATATATCACACCCTATCTCGGGGAATAGTTGGGTACACATATAGACTTTATGAATGTAGTTTCAGATTGGTAAAAACTCCCAATGTTTTATTCTTTAATTTTTCCATGTCTTGGAGTAGGGGATAAGAGGACAAAAAAGTTTCTTAGGATGTTATCAGGAAATATTTATTTTTTATTATTTTTCATAAATTTTATACATGTATTGTATCAATGCCAATATACTTGTTTTAGATTATTTTTAGGAACACGAAATGATATATCAATTTTCTATGTGATAATTATTTTTTAATTGTTTTATATATCTATATTTGGATGTTATCCTCTATTTGGTTATTTATGTATTTCTTACTTAGGTGGGTTTCTAGTATAATGGTATTAGTGGCTATCCATGATTCTTATTCATTATTATATTGCTTCCTATATCGACATGTATGTTTGGTACCGCGGTGTTGTACTACATCAAGGGGGAATTATCTCCCCATTGAAATACCCTTGGCTGTATCTTTTAGTCATCATCTTCTGGTATTTGGGGAGATTCACATGAGGGCTATCTAGTCTCAGAGCACTGTTTAGTGGGATCAGGGTCCGCAATGATACACTCTAAGAAATTCAATACTGACTAAACTCATTATACACAATGGAATTACCTTTCCAAATATGTTTACATAATTTTAACAATAACTTTAATGTAATAATTATAACTACAATCTTGAATATATTATAAGAAAAATCTTTCGAGAAGAATAATGATCATATTAATTTTAAAAAATAATCAATCTAGATTGATAAATGAAAAATGCACAAAATAAATTGACTCATAAGGGTTTTACCATTGATATACACTACCATAGGCTCTTGGGAGTTTCAATGGTAATTTCAAAATCAACTCACATATTATTCCTCCTCTATTTGATATATTAACTCAATGATAATCCTCCATCCAGTGAAACTTGATCAGTAATCACACGATCACCTCTAAAATTATGATATAATTTATTAGTTCAATTTTCCCGTCATATTTCACAAACAATAATGTGAAAATGAATTTAAATTTTTTCAATATTAAATCATTCATATTGAACCTTCAATATAGTTCAACACAAGAATCATGATTTCTTACAGGTGGTAGTAGTATAAATATAAATAATCACATGGGTAAAAATATTAATTACATGAACACATATGTTTTATATCGCCTATAAATCATCCCATGCGCATAAATCCATCATCTCATCTTTGAATGAATCCATGTTGATTGGAATAAATCATGATGTGTTGATATTAAATGGTGACATCATGTTTTCTTCATACCCTTATGTAGTGAATGATCCATGAGTATACACTTATTTCCCAGGATATTAAAATATAGTCCATTTTGAGTTCAATTTCTCCTAAATATTCACAATTTATTGAATTAGAAGACTTTATATGAATCATATGATTTACATTTCATATGAATATATAATTTATTAAAATTAAAACCTCATATTATTAGTAAAAAGTTCACATAGGACTCCGAAATATCATAGAGGCTTTAAAAATTTCATAGGGGTCATATTGTTTTGGTAAATGAACATATCCTACAAAAACAAAAAATTATCAAATAAGGCCAGAATACTCCCTTGTGGCCACAAATAGTCATAGTGGTACTGAAAAATATCCTAGGGTGTTAAAATTTAGAAAACAGAATTATCGTATTTGTGCACAAGAATTCTTTTATGTGTGTATCAAAAGAATTACGAGATCAAAATTGTCTTCCAAAACCATATTTTATCAATGTAAATTATCATACAAGGGGTAATTTATACTATGGCGGTAAATTTACCTATATAGATGACTAAAATATCGTTCAATGTAGGATATCTAAAATTAAAAGATCGTATTAAATTTTATCTTATGAATTAGAATAATTACTCCTACATATAAATTTTTCCTATGAGATAGATTATCTTATGGGACAAACATAACAAAAAATTTATCATTTTTGAGTTCAACAATAGGACATAACAATAAATTAACTAATTTAATAATAAAATAAATCCCTTTACAAATTATTTCATAAATGAATTAAACACATAAATACATTGACTTAATCTATTTTCCTAAAAATTCAAAAATTATAATTGGAAACCAAAATTTATTTTATTTTACACAAAAAGAGTTTGGATTAAATAATTCAAATAAAAAATGATAGATCATTAATAAATCAGATATTTTGGGAAGGTTAACAAAAGTTGGTTTGTTACAATAAATATATTTATAATATAATTTTTATTTTGTATTATGTAGAATTTGATATTAGGAAATCACCAAAATTAGTACTTGAAAATGAACATATCCTCACTAAAAACATCTCCATGAGTGGTATATACTCATGAAAATAGTACTAATATATGGGATTAAATTTTCTATATTGTATTTCCCACAACATAATGATACACCTCAGGAATCTTATGAGTGTGAAAATGATCTAATTGTATACACTTATATAATGCAGTCATTGATTACATGATTATGTTATCATCAATGATATACCAATAATGGTTTTACTTTTCTAAGATAAAACTCTTAGATATTTTACATGATTTATTATTAGGTAAAATTTTTATGATTATTTTTATTATTAATGGTTATAGTGCAAAAATTATCTTAAAAGTAGACCACAATGATGAAACATAACTATTTCAAGTAGAATATTGGGATAAATTTTCTTTTCTCATTAATTTTTGATGATCTAAATTTTATAAATAGACAAATATATTTTATAATTAGTACGTGATTTTCCATTAATGTATTTATGTATTATAGAAATTAAATAAAGATTGATCTTGGAAACAAGATAAAAGAGGCTTCAATGAGGGTGAGTTTGAGAATATCTTCACTATGATTTCATGAATAATTAAGTATATAGTATATATTTTTTCGAAAATCACAATTCCATACACACATATGATTTATAGTGATATTAAATTGATAATTTACACCATTATTTTCATGGAGATATTGATTACGTGTCATGAAATAATTTTATTATCCTTTTATGATATTATTTAAAAATAATATCATTGAAACTATACCATGTACCTAATACAATGATTAATTAAATCTCATATATGGAATAATATGAATGTAGGAAATCATCTCACATGTTTCTATGTTGCGATGTGAATCATTATTCATGGATAATTCTATAAAAATGTGCATCAAGAATAAAAAGTGTGTTTTAGTGAATTATCAATATGTCACCAAGGAAATTATTAAAATCCCTAAGGTGGAAACAAAAAATTCATTTGATAGAGTATTTTTATATGAGAAAACGAAAAACTATAATTTTGATAGTGGGAGAAATAAAGACTACGTTAAATTCAATACATAAGATTTATACGATTTTGAAATATTAATATGTTCCATAATATTTCATAGAATATAAATATATTGGGACACATTATTCATAAGAATGTTATAACGAAAGATAAATAATTTTTAATCACCATGATTGGTGATATTGTATTTTTTGGGGATAATAAATCATATACTTCATTGAAATATTGAATATAAAATAATCATGTTAATGGAATGTAGCTATAAATTCATAAATAGATTTCATGTGTGAATATAAAGTTTGTATTTTGGTATAACAATTTCTATTGTGAAGGCCACCGCATCCAAATGGGTTTTCAAGAATGTTCTGGACAAGGATGGTAAATAAAGTAACTATAAATAAATATTGGTTGTTAATGGTTTAAAAATAAGTCAATATGTTTAATAGAATAAAAAAATATCATCAATAGATTTATTATAATTAATTTAAATTATATTTATTAAAGAAGTGTACAATGAAAATTTGGACACCCTTCTCATCATAGGTAGGATATACTTGGGGAAACATTTATATCTATTTTGTTTTCTATAGTAATTTTGGAGTTAGGGGTTGAGATTTTGGATTCTGGGATAAAAAATATAGGTTCATTATTTGTAAATGTTTAGAAGTTATAGGGTGGTAAATGTCAAATATACATTATTTGTTTCTAGTGTATTTTTTCACAATTTGATAATGGTTTTTCTAATTGTGAAATATTTATTATAAAACTATGTGATAGGTTTTGTTTGATTATAGAGGTGTTTGAATGAAATTCTCATGAAATTTATATCCATGGGGTTATTTCCATGTAACCGTGTGCTCCAATTCTAATGGGACAGTAGAGACCACAAGGATAGCACATAATTATTCTAACCATGCATTAAACCCATTTGATCTATATGAGTTTCATAAAATTGGAATATTACCATATTACCCTTTTCTGTTTTACATAAATTTATCCTTAATATCTCAATATCCTAACCCAACCATTCCTTAACACTCTAGGAGGTTCTCCCTTGGTTCTCTTTGTTATTTTCTATCGATTTTGGTGAATCAATTTAAGGTATGTGTTAATCACTTCTTTATTCCCCCACTATTCTCGAGATTTACACTCAATCTCTCATCCCCATGATTAGTTGCAACCTAAATGAGTAGTGATTAAAAACTATAGGTTTTAATATGTGGACGTGATTATTTTTTATATGGATATAGGATTATTAGGACTAGATGCCATCATTTATGATCAATATATTCAAAGGAAACTATGTTTCCACTATTTGTGTTGTTGGTGTCTCTATATAATAGATATTTCCATGGAACAATTTATCATTATATGTTTCTTATGTTTTTATAGTGGAAGTGGTTTATTTGATATATATGATGGTGTATATATGAAACTGAATATTTTTCACGGAAGATGGTTTAAAAGTGGGTTTTCAATTAAAATAGTTTTATACACTTAATGTTTCAAATGAAATGTATAACTGATGGATTGGAGTATAAAATATGTTTCCCATCAAGGGAGTGGTAATTATTTTGTTATTGAATTAGTTTATTATGTTTTGGGAATTATTTACTTGAATTTATTATGAAAACATATCACATCGAAACCTTAGTTACATCAGGTAATGGACATATGAAATCCTTAGTGAGTGTGGAACCACTAAGGATAATAGTTTTATACTGATAGACTTTGGTTTGTTTAGATATCATTAAGATTCATTTCATTTAGGATTTTAGTTTTTCATGTGCCTTGGATATGTATTACCATATGATAGAGCCCAATTGTGCATGGTTTTATTCATGATAGTGATGTTTCATTCTTTGATTCATCAATTGTTTACATTTTGAGGTCTATAAACTCTTTATTCCATCCCATTAAGTAATCATTCTTATAATATTAACATTATTATAGATTTTAATATCGAATGTTTTAAAGGAAAATCTATGTATTTTTTAGGGAAATGTTTTCAAATGAATTTATTTATAAAAAATTCTTATTTAGAAAAAACAAATAATGGTTACTTAGCAATGGATATTGTATGCATTCATTGTTGAATACAATTTTGAATTTATATCACACCTTGTATATTCCATTAGTAATATACATAAATGGATTTAAAGGATCCACGTAAAGTTATGGTTGTCATGTATCTATATGAATTATCTTGGATGGTGTCTCTTCATGGTGATTTTATAAATTCCTGAGGGATGATCACATGGATGATTTGTTTTCTTCATTGACAAAATTAGATTCTTGGGGTTATACTTATCCCTTTTTTCATTATGTATCATTGTTTTTTACCTCTCCATAAATTATATGAAATGGTTCAATATAATTATATTATTATATATGATACTTTTTAAATTTATAATTCATGTTCAAACCATTCCAATGGTTGTATGTGTTGATACATAAGTACTTTTAACCAGTCAATGGTGATGAAAAACACTCTTTCGAGGTTGTAGGCTCGATTAGGTCACAATTTAGTCAATCAAGGTTGGTTTGTTACAAAATTTCATCAGTTGGAGATTTCATTACTGGCTTATTTTATAGTAGAGTTATGACCATCTAGACTAAGGTGGTAACTGCATAAGGGTTCCATGTCAACAAAATTTTATATCTGTCCTTCAGTTACCAAGACTGGTCAATGATTTTATCATCAAAATTATTGGACTTATTTTGGGATTATTTAAACGATCCTTATCAAATTTCTATATTTTTTATACTATTTTCTAAAATCATAGTTTCTTAAGGGATTTAATATGGATTCATGATGTTTATATTTTAATTCAGAGATGTATTCCAATGATAATAAAGTGTTAACACTTGTATTTAACAGATAATGATTCTATAAGGTTCTCATTGATTCTAAGGGAAGGACATATTTGAAAAATCACTACAAAACAACTTCATTGAACCCTTCTTTAGTGGAAATAGTAATCTAGGATATTCCATAAGAATGTAAATATTGCTATGTAAAACGATAATTAATGGTGAATATCCTTCGGATTTTACCATGAAAATAACACCAATCTTCCTTAGTGAAAAATTAACCAAATAACCCTAGAAATATATTGGGAAAATATAACATATTTTCCACTTTTTGGGGCTCTATAAGTCTATATGTTATGAATTCCAACTTATATTCTTGAAGTTCCTAGAATGAAATGGTTGGATACCAATATGGTAGATAAATTACATAAGGAATTCACATAGACAACATCCATGATGTCCTTCAATAATAAGGTATATCCTATGACCTTACATGTGGACATGGATGGGGAGTTTTTCACCTTGGATCAAGGAGACCATTTAGTTATTGAGTAAGATACTCACTTCACCAATCAATCTCCAAAACATGGCACCAATAACTATCTCAAGGATATATGATTTGTCATGGGTCGAATGCTAGGGATTTTATTGATTCATATTATAATGTTCATGATGGCCATTACCGATGTAGTTGATAATTTTTATATTCCAAGTGTAGACATAGTCAACTGAATATGCCTTAGTAATACATCTTTTATTATACTGGGTAGTCAAGGTGTGTCAACTATCCTAAAAAGGATGCACAATAATGGTTATTTTTTCATTATGATCTATTAAAGAGGGTTATACAGGAAAATACTAGGTGGGTTACACTCATTATGGAAGACATATCCTTTAGTAAGACTAATTGTACAGTAACACCAAATATCATCTAACATTGTGGAAAACATGTTCACCCTAAATGTTTTTTTAGAAGAGTTTCATATGGATGTAGGGTTGTGCAGACTTACCAAAAAAACCTATGATAATTTATATTCAATTCAATAGTGGTAGATCTCATTTAAATGTTTATGGGGATAATTAAGAAATGAATAAATCACAGATATGGGTTCAGTTTGGATGCCTTTACACAGCAAAGTATGCAAAAAATTTATCTGAATTGGGTATAACTACAATGAGATGTACAATGTTTATTACTACATCTATAGTCCTAGATCTATTTGAAACCAGTGAATCTCAATATATTATATCAAAAAAGTTGGTCAATGTGTTCGGATTATTATTTAATATTATTTTATTTTTTATGGATTATTCTATTAACTTATAAAGGTGGAAAGTATAGGGTTTTAAATATTCCAAGTTCCGGGGTATGTTCACCGACCATGAGGTCATATGGAATTCCATAGTTCTCAATATTTATATCTTTTAACATATCATTGAAATGTATTAGATGGTTCATTTTATGTCCCAAGTCAATTGTTATTATTTTTAGAATTAGTTTATATCTACCAATGGTGTTACTTGGGTCTTTCAAGTTGAGTGGGATCCTATATCGGGGTGAGTCGGGATGTTTTTTCCTGATGTTAGAATGATATCATGTAAATTTATAGATAGTGTTATTGAGGCCATTTATCATTATTAAAGTGGTCTTATTCCTACTATTATGAATGAGTAAAATAAATACATTCCTAGTAACATTCTCTATTAAAATTATCTAAAGAGAAGTTGAGTTTACTATTGAAATGTTTCCAGGGATGATCATTATCTCCTCATCATTTTATCATATCACATACAATGAGAAAAATGAAATTAACTCTAATATTGACGATATTGAGTCCAAAATATTTCTTTGTATGAGTGGGTCACCTTGTACTTCTTTTATTCTCTTCATAAATAATAATATAGAATCCTTTAGTTGTGTGATAACTACCAAAGGTTTAATCAAATGACTATTTCGGAATGGTAGCCTTTTCCTTGGATTAATGATAGGTTTGATCAACTTAGGGGATCTTGATCATTTTTTAATATTGTATTGTGATATTGATGGCATCAATTAAAAGTCTAATAGGAGGATATTACGATGTCTATATTATATAAAAGGTATGGAAATTATGAATATTTGGATATTCCATTTGGTATTATTAGCAATCATGAGGTGTTTTCAATTTTGATGAATTAGATCATTTATTTCTTATTGTACTCCTACATTTCTGTTATTTTGGATGATATTTTGGGGATTTTAAAGTCTAAATAAGAATATAGAGATCCTCGTGATATTGTTCTCATAACTCTGAATGAACATTATATGTTTTGAAATATAACTAAATTATTGTTCTGGATTTGAAAAGCGTGGTTTCTTGGGAATTTTATAATTGATAGAGGCATCTATGAGAATCATAAATAGGTTCAAGAAATTATTTCATTGGATCAACCAAGAATGTGTTTTTTATTTATATCTTCTTGTTTTTGTATGGATATTATTGAAATTCCATTCCATTTTTATCCAATATTTCATCTCATAGAGAGGAATAATATATATTTGGATTATAAGTTCCTGATGTATATTTCTTCCCAGAGGCATATGATCCTATAACATAAATTTTTGGTTAGGTATCTTCACAATTTTGATTTAGATATTTCATACAGACCTAAAAAATAGAATGTGGTCAATAATTCATTGAAAATAATTTATTTAAACATACCTTGAAGTAATCTATGGAAGAATGATCTTTGATGATTATATTAACTATGATGTTCTTGGACGTGGAAGAAGTTTATGGGAATGAGTGGTTATCTTGTGTGAAAGATGAATTTTTATTTGATGATTTTATTCCTCCTCGAAAAGAAATAGTCACTTATTTTCACCATGTTAGTTAAATACTGAATGGTAAAGTGAACATAGGTTATTTGAATCAGTCTCTTTCTATTATTTTTCATTTATGAGGTAGATATTTAATTCTAATAAGTTATCGGTAGAAATTGATGGTTAATGGAAATCCATCCAATTGTTCTATACACCCTGGGACTACCAAGACAGATCCTGATTTGAGATTTTGGTATTATTTCTTGGGGATAAGTTTGTCGATTGGGTATTTTTTATCATGATTCCACATATAAATAATATTATGTCAGATCCCAAAAGACTGGACAATTTGTTGTTTCCTTTACCAATTTCAATATGTAAGTGGGGTGAGATATCTATAGACATCATTGTAGGTTTGCCATGGAATCCTATTGTAATTAATATTGTTTGGGTGATCATTTATTTACATTCAAAATACTTTCATTTCATTCACATTTAGGAGACAAAAAATGTAGATGATCTAGAGAGCATATATATATTAGAGGTATTATGATTCTCTAAGAAGTATCTTATGTTGTTATTAATATAAGTGATATGTTATTTAAATATTGTTTTTTGAAATTTTTATAAGTGGTGATAGATACCCAATTAAAGTTATCCCAAGTTTATCATGCTCATACTGATGGACAGACTGAGCAATACATTTATATTCTCTAGGATATACTTTATTCTTGAATTAATTTTTTTTATGGTTTGTGGGGAATGAATCGGTCCTTAGATGAGTTTTTCTATAAACCAATTATCATTATTTGATTAAAATATAACCCTGTGAAAAAATTTATTTGTAACATTGAATGCATACATTATTTTGGGAATATTTAGGACAATTTTAATTGGTTGTACCAAATCATGTTCAATATATTATGAATATTTTGGAGTTTATATGAAATATGTTAGAGATTTCTTAGAGTCAATAGAAATATTTTGTGTAATGTCATCATTTCCCACAAGGGATTTCAGTATGTGAATTGGTTTTTCTCAATGATTCACCTCATATGGGAAATATTCATTTTGGATGATATGGAAAGTGGGTAAAGTGGTTTATTGAAACATTAAAAATTGATAAAAATATTCTAAAGGTGGAATATTAGTTTGACTTTCTATCTCAATTAACATAAATCAGTGATGTATACATGTTTTTTACTAAATAGGTATGAATCAAACCCTTTTTAATTTCAAGAAATGGAAGATGTTGATCTGAGTCCCAACACCTAAGTGGATGGGATCCCAATTTCGATTATGGATCATCTATAGAAGGTTTTTTGTGTTAAAATGTTTCCCTTGATCCATGTAATATATAATTTTTTATGGGATAGACACAAGCCACGATGACATGAAGTGTTGATGATGCAGTAGTGGCCTTTTGTCATTGAGATTTCAGAATCATAAGATCATTCTAGGAAATTAAATTTACATTGTGGGGAGAATTTTGAAACCCTTCGGGTCACATGTATGTAATGTTTTTGGCCTATTTTTCTACTATCATGGTTCTAATGTTTTTTAGAAGTTAGGGATCATAAGTTTTTATTTTTGGGAGAAAATTATAGGTTAATGGCTTTTGAAAAGTTAGCTTTAACTATACGATAACAATGAAATAAATATTTTTTGGTTCTAATGAAATTTAGAATATATTTAATGTTTTTTTCTAAGTAATACAGAATTAAAGGAAATCCATGTGAGAGGATTTTTTTGATATAGTGGCAACATCACGGATTTCAGATAAATTTTCTAACTATGTGACTATTTCTAGGTAACCATACACATTATTTATAAAGGTTTAGTTGTTAACTTGTGGTTAGTTCATGGATTGTATAACCATGAATCCAAACTATGTGGCTTGTATGACATTTATAAAAATATAAAAATATTGATACACACTCAGTTGTTTTTAACCCAAATGCTTCCATGTTCTCCAATTATTTTGACCCATACATTCCTTGATAATATATACAATTATCCCCTTTTATCATGGTGATTTTCTATCTTTTTGGATGGATATATTCATGGTATACCAGAATGCCCACTTGATTCATTAACTTTTCTCTAAATATACCCTCATTTCCTATTCCCATTAATCCAATAAAACCAAAATTTGGCTTGACAATATGATTGTTGACGCCGAAAAAAGCCCGGAACTCCTGGAGGATGTTTCGGAATGACGAAGAGAAGTCATATTCGGAATCAGAGGCCCGATCCGGAGGCCCGGGAAGTGGTACGTGAAATAAAGGATGATCCGCGCGCAGAAATGTTCTGCGCGCGAAGTGCTCCCAGGATTTGCGGAATTGAACCGGTGAGGCGCGGAATAATTGCGTGCCCTATTTATCCGTGGTGAGATTTTGCGCGCAAGCGGTTCTCGGTGTGGAAAACTTCACGCGCCGCCTGGATTCCGCGCCGGAGGTCACCTATAAATATAAGGTGACCCCAAACGTTTTGGGGGTTGAGGAATCCGAATCGACTCTCGTGCGCACAATTCGACTCCCCCCGCATGAACGATGACATCTAGGTAATACCGAAATTCTGCGCAACCGTGCCCCGGAGTTCGCCTTTGGGCGCAACTCCACCGGCTTCAGTGAATTTGCCCCTTCCCTCGGTTTCCCCACTTGCGCGCAATCCATGGTCCGTGTGCGCAATACCCTGCCTTCCGCGCAAAGCATTGCACGTAATTCCCTCTTCGCGCGCAATTCCATTACTCTGATTGCGCACCGTCCCGGTGTTTTGCGTGCAAACCGTCCCTTTTGCACGCACAAAGCCGAGGACCCCTCACCTTGACGCCCCTTGGCTGCCCCCTGCACAGGCACCTGATGTCTCCCCTGCCGGGCATGCGCGCCATGCGTTGTTTTCCCGCACGGCCTTCCAGGCTCATGTGAAGTAACATCAAGGTCCCTTGGTCCGTGTTTCCCGTTGCGTTGCTTTGCCTTATTCGTCTCCGCAGAGACACGCTAACGGCTATTGCTTCTTCGCATAGCCATGCTAACGTGGACCCCCCGGTGGTTTGCCCTGCGGCCCCCCTTAATCACGGCCTTTCCGATGCCTTCCCTTCCACAAGGGGTAGAGGGCGTTGGGCATGTAAGCCCTAGGGGTGTGGAGAGAACCCACCACATCCAAGCTGCATGACGTTAAACTGCTAAGCACCTCGTCCTTAACACAAGATGTTAAATTGTGTTATGACCCCGTGCTTCGCACGCAGGGTCCCCCCAGCTCAGAAATCCATTACGCCCACTCGTCTCCACGGGAGTGGACTCTTCCTCATATGGAATGAGATCCTCCTTGTCGGAGCGGCGTTTGTCCACAGGGTAAGGGCTTCCTCAGAGCGTAAGCCCCTAACCTTTCGTACGGATGATTTCACCAATGCATCTCCGTACTTCCCCCCTGCCAAGGCCAGTGGAGTCCTTTTCCCACTGCGCTTTGTCGCACCACGGGCCTCCACCCTGGAGTAAGCCCCGACCCCAAGGGCCGCTAACCACGCGTAAGTCCCTATTTCCTCTTTGGGCCGCACAATGCGTAAGCCCCATTCCACTTCTCACGGACGCACCCTTCGTGACGTGATCGTCTGGTCCATGGTGCCTCTTGTTTCCCACACCGAGTATGACTCATGTGGGCTTAGAGTGCGCATCGACCAGGACATCCTCCTATGGGCTGCCTCAGAGCGTAAGCCCCATCCCAGCGAACTACGTGGACTTTGATCCATGCTAACGCATGGTACGTAGGAAGCCTCCACGAGGTTCAATCCCACCACCCGGTCATCCTGACCTCTCCATGTCGGTTCCCTGACCACCTTGGGCTGCCTCATAGCGTAAGCCCCAAATCTTTCGTCCCGCATGACGTTAAACTGTATTCCGTCATGCATGACATTAAACTGTATTCTGTCCCGCATGACGTTAAACTGTATCCCCCCTCTTGGGCCGCTCAACACGTAAGCCCCATGATTCACTCCACCATCCATCCTGATCCTTACCCGGGCCGCCACATCCCGGTGAGATCATGCCACCCTTTCCCACTCCATGTCATATGGGAGGCCGCCCACGTGTTGGCCCCAACATCGGTGTTCCCCACTAGGGATCCTTTAACCTGATCAATCTCTGCAAGACGTTAAACTCATGACATACCCCATGTTAAACATGGGAAGTTGAGGAAAACCTCATATGGTACACATTCCCCGTGTTCGATATGGGATGCCTCGGTCTTCCACGCCCTCGAGAAGCCCTGTGATGAGGGACCAATGACAGACATGCCGATGATGCCCCAACATGACAATTCTCCTCACCGCAGGTTTCTGTCCCGAAAAGACCCCTTGGAGCGTCTTGAGGGAAGCAGCGTAATTAACTAGCGTCCATGTATATATGGCACCGGGAATGAGCTTCACGAACCCGTCTTAAATCTATGAGGGAGACCCAGACTAGGTGACGAGCTCCGAGGAGGAATCCACGGAAGGAAGAACCGACATCCCATCATCCCGGTTTCGATCAAGGAGCAGACGTACCTGTACAAAGAATGGATGTCGCCCGCCTTTGGAAAGTGGGAATGCGGGGCCACAAGCAGCGCACCCTCCTCCAGGTACGGACGCGTGCGCCCCAGCGAAAGCGTCGAAAACAAAAAATGGTGAACCCGGCGTGAAGCTCTTATCCTCGACACAGGGAATGGTAGCCGTTGGAGCATTGGAATAATAGCATGTCGTCAGGTCCGGGTAACCATCACCGGGACGTGAACCCTCCAGGGGTCGAGGCCGTCAGGACGTTGACTACTCCGTTCTGTGACGTCGTCAGCGTGGTTCCCTCTCGCCAACCATGGAAGACGGAATGATGTCGGGCCTTGGTTGCTGATCTTCTTTCTTGTTGATACTAATGGGTTCATCTCCCTATTTCCAGAAGTCAGATCACTGCATTCGGAGCTCGATCGCCACCTGCCCACCGGCGCAGGGGAAGGGGCAGTGCCGACGCGACTACCCCGCATGGTCCCACCTATCCCACGGTCGCTCTGACTTTGACCGTCGTAGAAGCCAGGCGCTTGCGCTCCCTCTCTCCGTTAGAAATCATCCAACATAGGGTGATCAATAACCTGGTCCGTAGGTATGACAAGGAAGGGATCATCCCCACCAAGGGCATGCCCCGCTTGGATCTAGAGGCAGCCGCGCCTCACCTCCATCGCCACCCTCGAGGGCCGCGCTGGGAGACGCCGCTCCCCACGGCAACGTTCAACCGCTTCGGGAGCCTATCCTCGTAGCGATGTGACACATCCCTCCCCTACGCCAATGAGGTGGGTGATGTCCGGGTCCACCCGATCGGCGATCCATCACAAGGGTTACTGGCAAGAACCCCCGCCAGGCAGCGTCGATGCCACCGCCCAACTCCCTGAGCCGAGGAGCAGGCAGTCTTCATGACTACACCGCCAGCTCTGGCCCATCTGAATCGACGCCAGCATCAGGCACGAGTGGGGTAGAATGCCCGTCCTGGGGAACCAGCATCAGCAACCATCGTGGCCCCAGCCACTGCTGACACCTATTCCCCGATCCCTGCGCATGTTGAGCAAGGGCAGCCGCCTGCCCGACTCGGATCGAAACCCCGACCGCCCTGAAGGTAGGTTGGGTCGAATCTCCCAGTCGCGGACACTGGCAATGGCCACTGTGGACCAATCCGCGATAGTGCCGCTCACCATGAAGGCTCATCTCGTGCCACCGATCTGGGAAGCCGAAAGCTTCTTCACGACGGCTATGCTTCGGGTATGACTCCTTCCAGAACCCACTACGTAGAGTATGAGGTCACTCCCCCTACCGCCGGTCGCGATCATGGAGCCGTTGTGTATCTAGTCACACACTCACATGGAGGTCCCCCCCATGTCCCTTTCGACATCTGTCCCGGTGCTTCTCGCACCCCGGCCTTGGTCCCCTCTACCCCAGCTCTATTGTGGTCGGGGGACCCTAGGACAGAAGTCCTCCTTGCCCTGAGGAGCTACCCAGGGCCAGGAAGGTTGGGCGTCGCTGCCGACGGAGTAATGTCAGGGGATTCCGGACGGGAATCAGACCAGTCCGTTTCTCGGATTTTGAGGTAGAGTACGATTCGACGATAGAACCTCCCCCCAACCTTTCGAGTTAATGGCAGGGATGGGGATGCGGCGCGTTAGTCTCGTACTCCTCAAATACGAGGTCTGTATGATTCCCTCAACCCTCTAAAGGTATATCCAGGAGGACGAAGATTTGGCGTACCGCCAGGGGTCAAGCCCGCAGTTGCCGCTGATCTCCTCGGAAGCACCTCCCGCCCCTGTTAGGGAGGATGAGGAACCTTTCTGGGGACCGATGGAAGGATCGCAAGGTGACACACCCTCGGCGAGCACCGACGTCGTGACAGGAGGCCCATCCACCGGCCCATCCTATCGCGACGTGGCGGCCAGGGCACTGCAACCTCGGGAGGATGACCAAGGAACAGTGGCCAATCGGCATGTTCGCCGTATTCCCCGCCAGACAGCCCACCGCCCCGACAGCCTGCCTCGGCGCCATTGCCAATTCCCCGACATTCCTCGGTGGATGAGCAGGGGCGGCAAGTTCCGGACCCCGAGTCGGAGTCGTGGATCTTATGGACCGTTCTTTCCGCATGCCACTTCCCTGAGATGTTTTGGCCAGTCGCAGAATCGAGTTTTGATGTGCCATATTCACTCACCCCGGGAGAGTTTGAATGCTTCCGCCAGATTCTTCGGGTGACTCACTCCCGCCTCCGTCATCATCTAGCACCTTATCCAGGGATCCAAGCGCATCTCATGGGGATTAGTGAGCAGTGCTTCCAGGTTGACCTAGCAGCACTCCCCGCGGTTCGGAACCCCGAGTCACTGGGCCCCCACGAGGCCCTTCAGCAATGATGCATCCCGAGTTTTCAAGTACTCCGCAGAGTTATTGAGGAGGCCACCCCCCATGTGCACGTCCGCGAGTGGGGGCAGTACACTGCTCTCCTCTTCTATGCGATCCGCCGGCAGCCCGATCCACCGGGCGGCCCTGATGGAACGTCGCCAAGGGCAGTCAGGGTCAACATGGATGAACTTTCAGATGAGGGAAACATCGTGGAGCCCCTTGACGGGGACTCACCCCCTGTAAAAAGGACGCTGCTGGACCCATCTGGGAGGATCACTGGCCAACAGAGGAGCCTCCTAGGCCTTCCTGTACCCACGGAGGCACTGGCGCTGGGCCGAAACATCGGCAAGGGTAAAGAGCACGTCGGGTATATCAAACTTGCCGACCCATCTACCTCAGTGCAGAAGGAAGAGGAAGATCCCGAGAAGGCCACGCTGCGCCAATAGCTAGCCGAGAAAAAGAGGCTGGTTGATGAGCTCCTGGCCGAACGCATTGCAGAGCGGCGGCCTGTCTACAGCAACCCTAGACCAGGATAGTTGGGGCAGGAGCATCTACCCCTTGCTGAGATTCCCCCGGGCAATCGTGACCGTGTCGTGTTCGCCGACAGGGGAGACACTGGAGACCTTGGAAAGAGGGCAGGATATGTTTCGTCGAACCCTACCGAGCAGCGAGGCAACCAGGGAGGCCCTGCTCGGTTTCCTCCCGCTGCTCCGACAGTCGCTCCGCCAGGTGCCCCCCGAGCCGTTGAGCGAGACTATCGTATCAAAGAGCCTATAAATGCGCTTGTGGTTAGAGATCCCCATCAGGACATGAATCTATATCTGGATGATCTGATGGATGTACTCATCGCTCGCTTGGAGGCCCTGGAAACTCGACTGGTGGCGATCCCACCGGATGGCAAGCCGTACCCCGCATGGGTGGATGACATGCCGGCCCCGCCAGGATTTGGGAATCCCACTTTCTCCCCCTTTAACGGGACCGAGGACCCTCGACAACACTTGGACCACTTCAACTCGAGGTGCGGGCCTATGATGGGGACTCCGGTGCAGTAGGAGGCTGCCAAGCTCCGGTGCTTCGTTCAGACGCTGGAGGGACCAGCATTCGTTTGGTACAACCAACTCCCTGTTGGATCAGTGACTAGCTGGGAGGACCTTCGTCGAAAATTCCTCTACCAGTTCAGTTCCACAACCCGGAAGATGAACATTGAAGACCTCTTTAGGTGCAATAAATGTTCCGACAAGAGAGTCGCGGACTTCGTTGCCCGATGGAAGGGGCTCATGTACTCCCTTGACATGCCACTGACTCAGGAGCAACTACTCACGATGTGTGTGGGGAACGCCAAGGCAGAGTTTGTTCCTTCCCTGATCATGCAGAATTACCCTAGACGGTTCCGGGACTTCTCGGACAAGACTCAGCGCCTCGAAGAAGCCCTGCAACAGGCCATTCAGGCACGCCCGCTGCCTCCTGTGATCTCTGCAAGGAGAGCCGCCAGAGCCGAGCTCGCTGTTGTGGCACAGATAGAGGCCCCAAGAAAGCTAGAGTTGCTGCCGGTGAGGCCAGCTCAGCAGGCTCATAGGGGTCCACCCCCACAGCCTCCGGCCCAGCAGCGACCGCCTCAAAATCGGCAGGCGCCTCCGCATGACGCACCGCCACCACCTAGGCGAGGTAATCCGGCTCCGCCTCCTCGGCCTTGTCCTCCAGTCCCTGAACATGTTCAGCCCCCAAGGGTCCCCTTTCCAGGTAGAAGGAATCATGATTACTCGTTTGGCGAGGCCCAGGTCCCCGGTTATTTCCGTAGCACCTTGGAGCAGAGGATTGTACGGCTACCTGAGTGCCGGAAGCCAGAAAATGTGTGTCTCACGGATCGCCCTAACTACTGCCCTTACCACCGGTTCATGGGACACACCATCCAACAATGCTATGTGTTCAAGGACTAGCTCTAAGACCATATTGACAACAACATAGTTAGGTTGGGCCCAGCCCCGACACAGGTGGTAGGTGTCTTCGTGGGATCACATGGCAGTAGTGACAACGGGGATGGGAGGGAACATGTTTCCGACCGTGGGTCCCAGAAGTATAATGACTGGATGGCCCGCAGGACGGTCTCCCGTGCCCATGGAATCATCCGCGACCTCCTGGACTAGCCAGAGCCCTCAAAATCCACGAGCGCCGCTTTGGCCTCGACGTCCCAGCCTACTTCTTCCCAGAAGAGCAGGCGGCGACACAAGAAGAAAGAAGGCGCCATGTCCTTGCCGTCATCTTCTCGCACGCTTGGCGATTTCATGCCCCCGGGAATGGGGATCACTCCGAGACCCTGTCCGGTAATGTATGACTCCTCAACTGAGAGCCCGGGGTACGCTTCGGTTAACACCGTAGAGTTGGTAAATACATTTGTGGCTCCTGAAGACGAGGAGCGCCGGGTGAATCTCCCCGAGAGCCTGGGGTACGCTTCGGTTAACACCGTAGAGTTGGTAAATCCCTTTGTGGCTCTCGACGATGAGGAGCGCCGGGTGAATCTCCCCGAGAGCCAGGGGTACGCTTCGGTTAACACCGTAGAGTTGGTAAATCCCTTTGTGGCTCTCGACGACGAGGAGCGCCGAGTGAATCTCCCCGAGAGCCCGGGGTACGCTTCGGTTAACACCGTAGAGTAGGTAAATCCGTTTGTGGCTCCCAACGACGAGGAGCGTCGGGTGAATCTCCCCGAGAGCCCGGGGTATGCTTCGGTTAACACCGTAGAGTTGGTAAATCCCTTTGTGGCTCCCGACGATGAGGAGCGCCAGGTGAACTTCCCCAATGTCCCCATCTGTCGCCAACGTCAACGGAGCCATGGCTACGGGAATCACTGGGGCACGGTGATCGTCACCTCCAATCAAGCCGTGCACGCCACCGAGACCAGGCAGCAGGCCCAGTGTAGAGAGCGGCACTCGCGTCTCCCTCATCCGGTGACAACAGGTTCACTTCCACCGTCGTTCGTGTTGCTGGATCGGGCAGAATCGCCTCGTCCGCGTCACAACCAGCCCAGCCCTACCGCTGGCCGACTACGACCTTCCAGTCCTAGCATGGTATCCACCTCCCGGGCTTCATCTAGTGAACAGTGGGACGTGCCTAGTACCAGTCAGTCCCCGGTCCCGCCAGTAGGGCCCGTCATGCCCCTAATCGTAGAGCGAAATCCTATAAGCAGAAGCTCGCGTTTGGCGCGAAAGTATGATGTCCTGAAGCATCTGGCCAGCATTTCGGCGAGGCATTCCATCCTTGAGGCCCTCCGCCTGTCATCTGAGATGTGTGAGGTGCTCGCTGAGGCTCTGAGGATCCCCCTCCAGTTTGAGACGGAGGTAGCGGCTGGAGAAGCCTTCCACACCGAGGTGATTGAGGATGCCGAATGTCAGGCGGTTATCTCCTTCTACGGTGAAGATGAAGACCCTCCCATACAGGGGCACATCCGCCCGTTGTACATCACCGGCCAGTTCAATGGCGTGGAGGTCCGTCGTTGTCTTGTCGACACGAGTTCTGGGATTAACTTGATCCCAACTCGGACACTGCGAAAACTGGGGTTGTTCGAGGATGATTTAACTCCCTCCGACCTCTGAATCCAGGGGTATGACAGGACCGAGCAAACTCCACTCAGCACAATTCGTCTGAAGACCCAGTTCGGTGGCTTAATTGCCAATACTGAATTCATGGTTGTCTCTCAGGACACTGCCTATAACGCGTTGATGGGAAGGCCATGGCTCCATCTTCACGCAGCGGTTCCCTCATCATACCATCAGTGCCTCAAATACTCCCGTAAGGGTCGAGTGGGTGTGCTCCAAGGAGATGCGTCCCCTTTTGCCTCTTGTGAAGCTCGTTACCTGGACGCAGACTATTACAAGAGCAAGGACAAGCAGATCCTGGCAGGTGAGGTTGAGCCTGCCGCTGTCGCGAGTGATCCCTGGGACGGTTTGGATGACGCATATGTCTTTCCAATCCATCGGTTGGAGGCCACAACTCCCGATATGGGAGAGTGCTTTTTTGTATCGGGTACCAGAGGAATGCACAATTTCGGGTCTAAGCGACAGCGGGAAATCACCTCGTACTCTTACACCAACCAGGCACAGGTGATCGTCGAGCCTCCTACCCTCATACGATATCGGGACGTTGGGATTATGGAAACGACGGTGCATCATATGTGCATGTTTTGCCGAGCCGGGATCGACCGGCTCATGCAAACGCGACACCACTACTTCGATGTCATAAAGCGTGGACCCTTGGGCCATAGGCCGGATGGGATTGGATCAACCACCTTTGTCGCTACGATCTCCGCGGTGCATCAGCCTCCCGTCGTGACGACCTCTGCCGCCCAAGCCGGTGCTAGCTCCCCATCAGGGTCAAGCAGCCCCGAAACGGCTCCCCTCGTGGATGATCTTTCCCCAAGCGGAGAAAACGACATGGAAGATGCTCCTCCTGCCTCTGAGGAGGGCATCTCCGCCACGGTCGACGAGCTCGTACAGGTGAACCTCGGTAGTGAGGCAGTCCCGAGACCCACATTGGTCAGTGCCGCTATGCCTCCCGAGGTATGACAACGGTACATAGACTTCCTCAAACAGCAACGTGATGTGTTTTCCTGGAGTTATGACGAGATGTCGGGACTAGATCCCTAGGTAGCCATCCACCGCCTTGGCCTCCCAGCAAACCATCGCGAGTTCAAGCAGTCTCCCAGAAAAATGCACCACTTTCACGGTGCCATGGTTGAGTCCGAAGTTGATAATATAATTAAGGCCAACTTCATCAGGGAAGTCCAGTACCCCAGGTGGCTAGCCACCATTGTGCCCGTCAGAAAGAAGAATGGGCAGATCAGTGTCTGTATCGACTTTCGCGATCTTAATCGCCACTGTCCGAAGGATGACTTTCCCCTTCCCGTGACAGAGTTGTTGATCGACGCAACAACCGGATTCCAAGCCCTCTCTTTCATGGATGGGTAATCCGGGTATAACCAAATCCGGATGTCCTCCGAGGATGAAGAGTACACTGCCTTCAGGGCCCCCCAGGGCACTTTCTGCTATCGGGTTATGCCTTTCGGCCTGAAAAACGCCGGTTCCACCTATCAATGGGCTATGCACCGCATATTCAAGCCGATCCTCAGGACGCTGGTGGAGTGTTATGTAGATGACCTGGTGGTTAAATCTCTTCAGCTCCAGGACAATCTCAAAGACCATGAGAAAGTGTTTGGTTTGCTTCGTTCTCATCACTTGAAGATGAACCCATTGAAGTGTGCCTTCAGGGTCACCTCCGGGAAGTTTCATGGCTTCATCGTCAGGTATCGAGGTATCGAGATCGACCCCGAGAAGATCAAGGCCATCAGTCAGATGCCTCCCCCGAGTAATATTCGGGAGCTTTAAGGCCTCAAAGGCCACTTAGCCTATGTACGCTGATTCATTGCGAATCTAGCCGGCACGTGTAAGCCCTTCTCTCGGCTCATGAAGAAAGGCGCCACCTATGGGTGGGATGAAGAGTGCCAAACCGCTTTTGAGGAAATCAAGCAGTATCTGCTTCAACCTCCGGTCCTGATGCCACCCGCTCCCGGAAAGCCGCTGGTCCTTTATGTGACCGCCCTGGAGCGATCCCTCGGCGCCCTTCGCACCTAGAAGAACAACGAGGGAATATAGAATAGCCTCTACTACCTCAGCTGCATGCTCCTCAACGCGGAGATTAGATATTCTCCCATAGAGAAGAGCTTCCTGGTGCTCGTATTTTCCATACAGAAATTGCGGCACTACTTGCAGCACCATGAGGTACAGTTGGTCTCTCGGGTAGACCTATTGAAATAAATCCTAAGTCGGCCTATGTTGACCGGCCGATTGGTACGCTGGGTGGTGAGCCTCCAGCAGTTCGACATTAGGTTCATACCTTAGAAGGCCGTCAAAGGACAGGCTTTGGCAGACTCCTTAGTTGCTCATCCAACCTCTACGGACCAGCCACTTGATGTGGGCTTTCCTGATGAGGCAATCCTATCAGTCGATTGCGCCACCCCATGATGGCAGATTCACTTTGATGGCACCTCCCGAAGCCCTACCGGTAGAAGGCTTAACGATCCTAGGCTTAACAGAGTGGGCCTAGGTATCATCTTCATCACCCCGGAGCAAGTCGTGCTGCCATATTCTTTCTTATTGTCAGAGGGCTGTACCAACAATGAGGTAGAATATCATGCCCTCATCACTGGCCTCGAGTTGGCTGTGGAGGTTAACGTACCCCACCATTATGTAAAAGGGGACTCTGAGCTAGTCATCAAGCAGGTCAACGGTGACTACACTGTCAGGAATCCAGAACTCGTGCCGTTTCTGGAGTGCACCCTCCATCTAATGGCTAAGATCCCCTCCCGACCAGATGTCGTTCACGTTCCCCGGTCACAGAACAGTTGAGCAGATGCTTTGGCCAGCCTGGCCGCATCACTCACGGAGCCCGAACAGGATGACCTAATCATCCTCGTGTTGCACCGAAGAGTCATTGCTCCTGTTATCCCGGAGGGTGGTCGTGTCCTGTGAGTGAACCATCTCACCGCTGGTGCCCCCGCGTCGGGACCCCCCGGGGTTCCAGGCATGGTGATCGAAATAGTTCCTGACTGGAGGACACCTATGGTTGAATATCTCCGACACGACAATCTTCTGATGGACCAAGCGGAGCGGGAACGAATCCGGTGCCGCGCGCCGCAGTTCACCCTTCAATGAGGTCCCAGTCACGAGCAGCTCCTCTACAGGCACGGGTTTGATGGTGTTCTCATCCATTATCTTCAAATAGTTGAGATCCCACAGGTCATGCAGGAAGTGCACGCTGGCTCCAGTGGCGCCCACCAGGCCAGGTCGAAGTTGTCCCACCAGATTCGGAGACTAGGATACTTCTGGCCCTACATGATCCACGACTGCATCGAGTACGCCAAGAGGTTCCATGCGTGCCATGTTCATGCTAACTTTGTGCATCGGCCACCAGAGCCTCTCCATACTACTAAGTATTCTTGTCCCTTTGCAGTCTGGGGTTGGATGTCATAGGTCCCTACCTGCCGGTGACGGCCCGCCAGTGCCGATTCATCTTAACCGCCACAGATTTCTTCTCAAAGTGGGCAGAGGTAGTCCCGCTTAGGGAAGTCAAGGCTGGTCTTATCGCCGACTTTGTGAGTTCCAATATCATTCACCGATTTGGAGTACCTCACGCTATCCTCACAGATAACGGAACCAACTTTCGAGCGGCCGAGCTGAAGAGATTGTACGCCAAGTACAACATTCGCTCGAACCACACCTCTCGCTATCATGCGCAGGCGAATGGACAGATTGAGGAGTTTAACAAAACCCTCTCTAACATTCTGCAAAAAATGGTTGGTCATAATAGGAAAAGTTGGCCGGACAAGCTCCCCAACTCCCTCTGGGCTTATAGGAAGACGACTCGCAATTCCACCCAGGTGACCCCGTATTCAATGGTGTACGGAGTAGAGGCCATCCTTCCCATCGAGATCCAACTGCCCCCATTGCTCACGGCGGACTACGACTAGCAGGCACCGGACAGAGTTGTCGAGATCCATCTAGCCGAATTGGAAGCGCTGGATGAAAGTAGGCTTCACGCTTTACATAACCTGGAAAGGCATCAGAGTAGGATGGCTCGAGCTTTCTATAAGAAGGTTCGCCTCCGCTCCTTCCTACAAGGTGACCTGGTGTTGGCTCTCAGAGCACCAATGATTCCCGGCAGGAAACAACCCAAGTTGGATCCCAAGTGGGAGGGACCTTTTATTGTCCACAAGGTCTATCGCAATGGTGTGTATTCCCTAGTGACCATTGATGGGGAGCGTATCACTCCTCCCACCAACGCCAGGTTCCTCAAGAAGTAATTTGCCTAAACTGATGGTCCTGTATGAACTTCAACTGTATGGTGCAGCATGACCTTAAACTGTATGGTCCTGCATGACCTTAAACTGTACGGTCCAGCATGACCTTAAACTGTATGGTCCAGCACAACCTTAAACTACACTCTTCCCTACATCTGGGCTCTTCATGGTCTGAGCTCTAAGACCTAAAACTAAGATCCTCTCGGTCTGAGTTCTAAGACATAAAACTAAGATCTATATTTCGTCCAGCACGATGTTAAACTTTATTGTCAACAACTACGTGTGGCTTGATTCTCATCCTCATGAGATACGTAGGACCGCCCGGACATTTCGTCTCGGGTCCAGCCCAGGAGTTACCAAATTCCTCCCATTCTTCCTTCACGGTCCGAGCTCTAAGACCTAAAACTATGATCCATATTTCGTCCCGCATGACGTTAAACTGTATTTCATCCGGCATGACGTTAAACTGTATTTCGTCCAGCACGACATTAAACTGTATTTTCAGAACTACGTGTGGCTTGATTCCCATCCTAATGGGATACGTAGGACCACCTGAACACCTATATGTCAGGTCCATCCCCATCTCTTAGGAGATCCCACGATCTCCCGATGCTCAGGGTGGTAGGAATTACGCCCCCTCTTTTGCCCAGGGATCTGCCATCTCTTGGCCACTCTCGGCCTGAGCCCTCTGACCCTTTCTAGTGGTCTGCTGATGTGCTCAAAGCACTCTGGTCTAGAACTTGGAGTGCCATATTTGACTTAGGAAAGTTCCATCCACTTTCCAAGCTTTGTGTTCACCTTCATTTGGGCCCCGTCATCCTTCATACCCGGAGTGACCCCCAAGAATGGCCTGGATAGACGCCCAAGGGCTCTCCTATCATCATGGGCCAACGCCGCCGAGGGTTTTAGAAAACAAATGGATACAAATCCCGCGTTGCGAACATGGTCAGCGGTTGATGCTCATTTGTTTGTCCCCATGGCTAACAAGATAGGATTCTGTGTTGTGAACATGGTCAACAGTTGTCGTCAGTCGTCATGCCGGTTCCCCAGGCCCTGAATGTTGGTGGCATGGTTCATGTCATTTTCCGCCCCGACGTGCCAAGGTGGAATCTTGACACTCCTTGTACTAACCCTCAGTACACCCCCACACATCAGACAGATCGAGCTGTGTAACAGTGTCTCTCGGGGCTCCCACGGTCTGAGCACAAGAGTATGTGCTTGGGTCTCTTCTTTACAGGTCGCGTGCAGCTTGACCTTCATCCCCTTAGGGGATTGAGGAGTCGCCCAGACACTGCGTATTGGGCCCAGCATAGCTGGGAGCTAGCATCTACTGCCCCTCCCTGATTTTTGAACCCTCGTAGGCTCTTTTGCCCGAGGCTCCTCTCTCGGTTGGTCCAAACCTTATGACATTAAACTGTGTTGTTGGTCCAAAGAATATGACCTTATACTGTGGGGTTGGTCCAAACCTTATGAACTTAAACTGTGTTGTTGGTCCAAACCTTATGACCTTAAACTGTGTTGTTCGTCCAAACCTTATAACTTTAAACGGTGTTGTTGGTCCAAACCATATGACCTTAAACTGTGTTGTTGGTCCAAACCTTATGACCTTAAACTGTGTTGTTGGTCAAAACCATATGACCTTAAACTGTGTTGTTGGTCCAAACCTTATGACCTTAAAATGTGTTGTTGGTCCAAACCATATGACCTTAAACTGTGTTGTTGGTCCAAACCTTATGACCTTAAACTGTGTTGTTGGTCCAAAACCTATGACCTTAAACGGTGCTGTTGGTCCAAAGCATATTACCTTAAACTGTGTTGCTGGTCCAAACCATATGACCTTAAACTGTGTTGTTGGTCCAAACCATATGACCTTAAACTGTGGTGTTGGTCCAAACCATATGTCCTTAAACTGTGCTATTGGTCCATACTATATGACCTTAAACTGTGTTGTTGGTCCAAACCATATGACCTTAAACTGTGTTGTTGGTCCAAACCATATGACCTTAAACTGTGTTGTTGGTCCAAACCTTATGACCTTAAACTGTGTTGTTGGTCCAAACCATATGACCTTAAACTGTGTTGTTGGTCCAAACCATATGACCTTAAACTGTGTTGTTGGTCCAAACCATATGATCTTAAACTGTGTTGTTGGTCCAAACCATATGACCTAAAACTGTGTTGTTGGTCCAAACCATATGACCTCAAACTGTGGTGTTAGTCCAAACCATATGACCTTAAACTGTGCTGTTGGTCCAAACCATATGACCATAAACTGTGCTGTTGGTCCAAACCATATGACCTTAAACTGTGCTGTTGTTCCAAACCATATGACCTTAAACTGTGCTGTTGGTCCAAACCATATGACCTTAAACTGTGCTGTTGGTCCGAACCATATGACCTTAAACTGTGTTGTTGGTCCAAAAATTATGACCCTAACCTGTGCTGTTGGTCCTATCACACGACCCTAAACTGTGACATTATCGTCCTGGCTGCGAGACGAAAAACGGCACTGCATTGTGGTGACCTTGTTGTAGAGGAAATCACGTTGGGTTCTAGTTTTATGCCATGCCATTTTTCAACGCCTATCACGGCTTGATGCTTGTTGCGACCCCATGGCCAGCTACTCTGGGCCTGTCTCTTAACAACAACAAAAACCACCCACCTTAAAGAACATACAAGATTTATCAAATTCCGCTCCTTTTAGTGCAGGGGCCACGCCCGCACTCCCCTTTTTACTTGGCACTGGTATCTTACCATGTGACGTGCAGAACTAGGTATGGCTTGATTCTCATCCTTATGAGATATGTAGGAACGCCTAGGGCACTTCCCCGCGGGTCCATCCTTCCTCCATGTTCGGTCCCTCGATTCGATCGTTGCCCCGGAGGGCACATGTTAATAAGGGCTTAAGTCCTCCTTCACGTCAGGTTTTTGGTAGCCGCCTAGCCATGTGTCTGTTTCTCCCCTTTCCTCATGGTCCGAGCTCTAAGACCTAAAACTATGATCCTCATGGTCTGAGATCTAAGACCTAAAACTAAGATCCTCATGGTTCGGGCTCTACGACCTAAAACTAAGATCCTCATGGTCCGAGCTCTAAGACCTAAAACTAAGATCCTCATTGTCTGAGCTCTAAGACCTAAAACTATGATCCTCATGGTCTGAGCTCTAAGACCTAAAACTAAGATCCTCATGGTCCAAGATCTAAGACCTAAAACTAAGATCCTCATGGTCCGAGCTCTAAGACCTAAAACTAAGATCCTAATGGTCCGAGCTCTAAGACCTAATATTAATATCCTCATGGTCCGAGCTCTAAGACCTAAAACTAAGATCCTCAAGGTCCGTACTCTAAGACCTAAAACTAAGATCATCATGGTCCGAGCTCTAAGACCTAAAACTATGATCCTCATGGTCCATTCTCTAAGACCTAAAACTAAGATCCTCATGGTACGAGCTCTAAGACCTAAAACTATGATCCATATTTCGTCCCGCATGTTGTTAAACTGTATTTCGTCCCGTGTGACGTTAACCTGTATTTTGTCCAGCACGACGTTAAACTATATTTTCAGAACTACGCGTGTTTTGATTCTCATCCTCATGAGATACGTAGGACCACCAAGACATTTCGTCTTGGGTCCAGCCCCAGGGATAGCTGAACACCGACCTTCCTTATTGTCGGCCCCTCGGCCCGACATCATGAGAAATGGTGTAATCAGGATATCTATCCCGAGCATGTTCAGGATGCCCCGTGGTAATGATGGGAAGCGGCAGTTCTCTCGCCAAAGAGGTCCTGCCTGAAAATTGGGACGACCAGTGATCAGGTTGGCACGTCCGCCTAATGCACCTTCGCCCTGGTGGCACTATATCAAAAGTGTTGGACTCTGTTCAAACAAGCCACCACTCCATGTCACACGCTTTTTGTTCCCCCTTATTCGGACCCTCATTTCCTTTCGCGTTTGACGGGACCCCCTAATAGTATGGATTCTCGACCTATGGTCCACCTACTGTCCTGGGCCAACGTTCCGGAGAACTATTCATGTTTGACGGGACCCCCTACCAGTATGGATGCTCGACCTATGGTCCGCTTACTGTCCTGGTCCAACGTTCCGGAAAACTGACCAACGATATTTGAGTTAGGCCCCGTGTTGCGAACATGGTCAGCGGTCAGCCCTCATTTATTGTCCTCCCATTCCGGGCCAACGTGATATGGATGTTGTGTTTCCGCCATGGTTGACAGTTATCCTCCATGGTTACGCCCCATTGTGTTCCGAATTTGTGCAGCGTGATGCACCCTTTCTCTCTATCCCCCTGTGTTCGGATGGATTTCAATGCCCCCGGCATTGCCCCGCTCGTGTGTTAAGGCACATTGAGAAGTCGACACATCAATCGGCCCATGGTCTCTTCAAAATTCCAGGCCTGATTTTGGACGCCTGATGCTTGGTCAATGCCCCACAGTTTAACGGAACGATGGTACGCGCACCTCTTGCTTCTTGCATTGGGAATGTCCCACAGGAGCCTAGGGGTGAGTTGTTATTCATTTCGAAGCTATGGTTGAGAGCATTAAACCAAGGGTACAAAAGATTGGATTTGGTCATATATTGGGTTGAGACGATGAGCAGTACAACCAAAAAGTTCATGAGATGGCAAAAAAACAATGCCCTTAGGGATCAGCATGCTAAAGTGATCTTTCGAGCGCTGCTACCCTCTTGCTGGTAGCCTCCAGGGCCGCTTTTCACTCTTCGAAGACTCTCTCCTCGTCGGCCACCACAGAGCGCAGCACGTCAGCCCTATCTTGTGCCTGCACCCGCTCACTTCGAAGCACGGTCATATGGTGACTCGCCTCCACCAGTTGTTCCTGGGAATCAGCCAGCTGGGTGGTCAGTTGCTCCACGAGCTCAGAGCATGTTGCGATGAAGACCTCTTTATCTGCCGCCTGCCCTTCGAGGTGCCGGAAATCTTGCTCCGCCCTTAGTAGCACTTGAACGCTCATCGATCCTTCCTGGCACTGGGAGATTTCGGTGTGCCGGCTTCTCTCGCACATCTTCTCAGCCATGTAATCACGGACCATCAGATGAAGGCTCTGAGCGTCAGCCCCTCCGGCGCACAGGAAGTGCAGCCAGGTCTGAAGTGATCCCATCCGCCTCAGCCAATCGGACTGGGGCTGCCTGAGAAAGCACTGGATACACTTCCACCCCTTGCGCCATGTAATCCGGCTCTCCTCGGCTACCTCTGAGTCTGAGTCATCAATCTCTTCAGGGTCAGCAGGTCGGTATATGGGGAAGGCCGCCAGCAGATCAACAGCAGGATCCACCCCAAGGATGTCTTCATGAGGAATAGAATCCTCGACGTCCGGGTGACCTTACCTTGCCCCAGCAGCAATGATGCCTCCACCAGCTTCCGACCGCATTCCGGGAACAGCGTCGCTAATGTCCGTCGCCCTCTGTTCATCTATTGTCGGGACCGACTCAGTGCAGAGAGCATGTCTCGAGCGAGGTGGTATGTCCGTCGCTGGTCCACTCGTGGATAGCCCGGGCTACGCAGCCTGACGTGCCTCCAGTTTTGAGATCACTGCGCAGGGCATACACTGGTCAGATGGGATATCTTGACACCAAGCACCAGTAGTGAAGCGTGAGAATTACAGGAATCCAGAGCGTCGGTCCCCAGTGTTCCGACCGCTGCAGGAGCTGCCATAAGGGGAGACCCCTCTACGCTGGTTAATTCAATGATGGGTGTCGGATCCCCATCATGTCCCACTAGTTCCTCTCCGCCTTCCTCTGGTGGGGATGCCCATCCACCGCTCAGCTGCTCCTGAGTAAGATAGGGAAGTGAGTTAGAAGTTGGAAAGTAGAATGGAGGAATGAGGGAAATGAATGAAGACAGACACAAACCTTGAGAATCTCGGTTATGTCGAGATCAGAGTTGGAAATCTTGCAGCTATCTCGGAAACTCCCTTGGTAGGTCGCCCCTTGCGAATCCTCACCTTTGGGCTCCTCTTCTTCGTCTTCTCCCTCGCATTCGTCCTCTTCGGTTTCCTCCTCCCCCTCCGGCTCTTCATCACTGTCGCCTTCTCTCGGTGGCATCGCTTCTGGATCATGCTCCTGGTCGAGCATCACTTTCACTAGGAAAGTTGTCTCTGCACACCGCCCCCTTTGGCGTGCGTATGCGTCGATGGCCATCAGATAAGCATTCCGCCGATGGAAGTACAGTCGGTCGGTAATCCGAACGAGTCCGACCTCTGGGAGTTAGATCCCGTTCTGCATTATCTTCTGCCAGATGGCTTCGACGCTCAGCGATTGCTGCAGGTTCATCCAGGCCGACCACACCCGGCATATCGGATGTTCGGGTCACAGGCCTCAATGATGTGGTATCCCCATGATTGGTATTGCCCTGCCTCTAGGGTCTTCCAGTATGACCCGTCCTTGCTCCTCTGAGTCGCGGTTGGGCACCGTTTTCCCCGTCCCGACATCTTGACGGCGGGATCCTTCTCAAAGAACAGGATGAACCAGCCCTTGTAGGCGATGTCCTTCAGGAATTCCTTGACCCCCAGCCTCTCCTTGGCCAGCTGCAGCAGGTTCCACGTCAGCATGGGCATCCGCGAACTGTCTCCCCAGGTGTTCTTTGGAGGAACGAACTCGTCGTATTGGTAACCCTCCAGTGGGATACCGCTGATACAGTGAACGTCCCAGAGATTGACGCCGACATCCCCATGATGATGGTGGAACATGTTGGTGTTAGGAGACCACTGGGTGAATAGCTCTGGTCTGAGTTCAGGCTGACGGTGGAAATGGAACTGCGATGTCCATACCACCTCGAACAGGCCGATATACCGCAGTTTGTCTCCGAACTGGTCGTAGGTATGGCGAACCCAGAACGCCCAGGCCCATTCGCTGGTGAAGTTACCCCCGGACCGCAGGTCCCAATCCTTCATCCAGCCCTTCGTGTCATCCCTGATGCTCTGACAGAACGTGCTCACGTAGAGGGCCGAAGAATCCTCCACCACAGGCTCGTCCCTGGTAATGGTCCTAGTCCTCGGGTTCAGGACATATACATCCATGTGTCTAGTTTCCCTGGTAGGACGGACGTTGTTGGTGATGTTGCAGCGAGGATGTTCGTCCACCCGAGTCACCCAGGACGGTGGCGTGTCCACTTCGAAGCCCTGCAGTGGCACCTCCTCCAGGATGCCAAAATTCCAGAGCGGGAGGTTTTCTGAAAAGGGATATGACTTTTGGGCCGGATTCAGGAGATTGAACAAGGTGAGGATGTTGGAGACAATCACCTTGGCGCCATATACATCCTCATTCGCCGCCATTTCTGTCCTACGGGCAGTGGCCTCCCCCTCATCGACTCGGTTTGCAGCCATCTCGAATTTTTCGGGAGTTGGGTGAAATCAGGATGCAGTGCGCGGAATTGGAGAGTTTGGCGCGGAATCTAAAGAAGTTGTGCAGAATCCTGGGGATGAGCGCGCAATCGGCACGCTAAGCGCGGAAGATCCCGGTTTGGCGTGAAATCACAGTCAAATTTCGGAAGGAATTTTGTGCTGCCAGTGCGTTATTACGCGCAGTCGTGGAGAGATTTCGCGCACGAGAGTGATAAACTTATCGCACGGAAAAAGCGGAGGTACTGATCTAGGACCCGTTGCCCCTTTTTATAGGCGAGGCCAGGGTTCTGCGCCGCGCTGACAGAATATTTCGCGCGCGTCTGTAGGTTTTGCGCACCCCGTCAGATGTTTTTCACGCAACTCGATCAGGAGACTTATCCTTTTGGTATTTCGGCGTTTCCCATGGAATCCGATCATTGTGACCTCTTGCTGATCCAATTCCAAGGGGGGGAATTTGTTGACGCCGAAAAAAGCCCGGAAATCCCAGAGGAAGTTTCGGAATGACGAAGCGAAGTCATATACGGAATCAGAGGCCCGATCCAGAGGCCCGGGAAGTGGTGCGCGAAATAAAGGAGGATCCGCACGCAAAAATGTTCTGCGTGTGAAGTGCTCCCGGGATTCGCGGAATTGGACCGGTGAGGCGCGCAATAATTGCACGCCTCGTTTCTCCACGGAGAGATTTTGTGCGAAAGCGGTTCCCGGAGCAGGAAACATTGCGTGCCGCCTGTATTCTGCGCTGGAGGTCGCCTATAAATATAAGGTGACCCCAAACGTTTTTGGGGTTGACGAATCTGAAGCAACTCTCATGCGTGCAATTCGGCTCCCCCTGCGCGAAAGATGACATCCAGGTAATCCTGAAATTCCGTGCATCCTTGCCCCGGAGTTCTCCTTTGCGTGCAACTCCACCGGCTTCAGTGAATTTTCCCCTTCCCCCGGTTTCCCCACTTGCACGCAATCTGTGGTCTGTGCGCGCAATACCATGCCTTGCGCGCAAAGCATTGCGTGTAATTCCCTCTTCGCGTGCAATTCCATTACTCCGATAGTGCGTCGTCCCGGTGTTTTGCGCGCAAACCGTCCCTTTTGCGCGAACAATGCCGAGGACCCCTCACCTTGACGCCGCTCGGCTGCCCCCTTCACCGGCACCTGATGTCTCCCCTACCGGGCATGCGCGCCATGCGTTGTTTTCCCGCACGGCCTTCCAGGCTCGTGCGAAGTAACCTCAAGGTCCCTTGCGCCGTGTTTCCCGTTGCGTTGCTTTGCCTTATGCTTCTCCGCATAGGCACGCTAACGCCTATTGTTTTTTCGCATAGCCACACTAACGTGGACCCCCCGATGGTTTTCCCTACGTCCCCCCTTCATCACGGCCTTGCCGATGCCTTCCCTTCTACATGGGGTAGAGGGCGTTGGGAATGAAATCCCTGGGGGTGTGGAGCAAACCCACCACATCCAAGCTGCAGGATGTTAAACTGCTAAGCACCTCGTCTTTAACACAAGAAGTTAAACTGTGGTCCGACTCCGTGCTTCGCACGCAGGGTCCCCTCAGCTCGGACATTCATTATGCCCACTCGACTCCACGGGAGTGGAGTCTTCCTCATATGGAATGAGATCCTCTTTGTCGGAGCGGCGTTTGTCCGCAGGGGAAGGGCTGCCTCAGAGCGTAATCCCCTAACCATTCGTACGGATGATTACACCTGTTCATCTCCATACATACCCCCTGCCAAGGCCAGTGGACTCATTTTCCCACTGCGCTTTGTCGCACCATGGGCCTCTACCCTGGTGTAAGCCCCGACCCCAAGGGCCGCTAACCACACGTAAGCCCCTATTTCCTCTTTGGGCCGCACAATGCATAAGCCCCATTCCACTTCTCACGGACGCACCCTTCACGATGTGATCGTCTGGTCCCTGGTGCCTCTTGTTTCCCACACCGAGCATGACTCACGTGGGCTTAGAGTGCGCATCGGCCATGGAATCCTCCTATGGGCTGCCTCAGAGTGGAAGCCCCATCCCAGCAAACAATGTGGACTTTGATTCGTGCTAACGCATGGTACGTGGGAAGCCTCCACGAGGTTCAAGCCCACCACCCGGTCGTCCCGACCTCTCCATGTCGGTTCCCTGACCACCTTGGGCGGCCTCAGAGCGTAATCCCAAAATCTTTCGTCCCACATGACGTTAAACTGTATTCCGTCCCGCATGACATTAAACTGTATTCCGTCCTGCATGACGGTAAACAGTATTCCGTCCCGCATGACAGTAAACTGTTTTCCGTCCCGCATGACGTTAAACTGTATCCCCCCTCTTGGGCCGCTCAACGCGTAAGCCCCATGCTTCACTCCACCATCCATCCTGATCCTTACCCGGGCCGCCACATCCCGGTGAGATCATGCCACCCTTTCCCACTCCATGTCATACGGGAGGCCGCCGACGTGCTGGCCCCAACATCGGTGTTCCCCCTAGGGATCCTTTAACCTGATCCATCTCTGCAAGACGTTAAACTCGCGACATACCTCGTGTTAAACATGGGAAGCTGAGGAAAACCTCATATGGTACACATTCCCTGCGTTCGATGTGGGATGCCTCCGGCTTCCGCGCCCTCGAGAAGCCCTGTGATGAGGAACCAAAGACAAACATGCCGACAATGCCCCAACGTGACCATTCTCCTCACTGCAGGTTGCTGTCCCAACAAGACCCCTTGGAGCATCTTGAAGGAAGCAGCGTAATTAACTAGCATCCATGTAGATATGAAACTGGGAATGAGCTTCACGAACCCGTCTTAAATCTATGAGGGAGACCCAGACTAGGTGACGAGATCTGAGGAGGAATCCACGGAAGGAAGAACCGACATCCCATCATCCCGGTTTCGATCATGGAGCAGACGTACCTGAACAAGGAACGGATGCCACCAGCCTTTGGAAAGCGGGAATGCGGGGCCACAAGCAGCGCGCCCTCCTCCACAGACGGACGCACGCGCCCCGACGAAAGCATCGTAAACAATGATCTAAGCTAATTGATGATGAATTAATTATATTTATTATAGATCTAGGCTTGTGAGGATTTGATCACATCATTCTATATTTTTTTAAATGGGGAATATGTTTCATCCATTAGTGATATATGTGTCTCTAGATAACTTTTATTTATCAATGAACAAATTATAATTATTTTTTATTTCCATTAGTGTGTATTATGGAAATGTTTGGATTGATATCAATTTGGTCTAATTTATAATTTTCCATTATTAATGGAATGGAAAATTGTTTAAAATGGGTTTTATTTAAAAATACTTCTACAGACTTAATTTGTTTGATGAAATCCCTCAAAGATGGTATTAAATCTAAAATGGGATAGGTAATTTATTACTTGTTAATGATTTTTATAAAATTATGTCCATGATTTAACTGATCTTCATTTGGAAACATAGGACATGGGTACCTAGTGTGGATCAGGTTATGGATATATGAAAACCATTGTAAGTGTGTAACCAATAGGGGTTATGGTTATTGTACTAATATATTATTTAAGGAATATGTACCACTTGGATTCACATTATGTTAACTTACTATTACTAGTGTGTCCTAACTATGTATTCTCATAGGGTAGGGCCCAATTATTCTTGGTTTTATTCATGATAGTGATATTTCATGCTTTAAATTCATACATGTTTCTCTTTTAGGATATGAAGGATCTTGATCAATTCACCCTCTGTTATCATTAATATTTATTTCCATATTCTTATGAAATTTAATGTGGATTATTTTAACGGAATGCCAAAGGTTGTTTTGTGATAAATTTTTTCAAATAAAATTATTTATAAAACCTATTTTGTATTGAATCTAGAAGTAATGGTTTAATTTTGATAGTCTTTTTATAGATTAATGGTTGTATCCTACTGGGTGTTTCCCCCGCACCTTGAATATTCCTTCAGGTGTATGCATACATATTTTGGTAGGATCCAGAAGAAGAATGGTTATCATGTAGTCTTATAACATATCTTATTGAATTTCAATTCATGATTGTTTCAGAATGTATTAGATGACTGTCACATAGATAGTTAGTTGTGTTTTTTGATTTATGGTGTTTATGGGATTAGCCTTTCAGATCTTTATGTCATCTCTCATGGTTTCATACATATTCATCCATGATACAATCTAGTTTTTTACCTTTATCTTGTTATATATGACATAAGTTGTGTTGTTTTTTTAGGGTGAAATAATTCCCATTTTTTAATGTGTTGATACCCAAGTGTGTGTTTCTAGCCAATGGTGATCTGTAGCGTTCTTTTTTCCCTATGGTGGGCCATCTTTTGTGACATGTCTCATCTATATGGGTCAATTTGGGACATTAATATATTATATGGTTTATTTTAATAAAATATATATAATAGGAAAACATTAAAATATCTTATAAAATATATCTATAAGGGTTTCTGACCTAAAAATCATCAATATATTAAAAAATATACTAGGATCCATTAAATGATCAATGAAAATATTCAATCATGGAATGATTGTTTTTTCATGGGTCTAAAATATTTTAGTGGGAGAATTATATTTTTCCATGTGATATATATTGATAACATATGGAAAAAAGTGTAGCCGTATTGTTCCTTATGGATTGGTTGAGAATATTTCATCATGAATGACTTAAGGTAACAACCCATGTTTCGGTAACTATATATACTGAGATAAACCTATGGGTTTCATGGAATAATGAAACATTCAAAAATTGAAAATTTATTGAAAAATAAAAGATGAAGCACTTGGGTGATATTTTTTTTTAAATTTCACAAGTCATAAATCTTTCCAAGGATACAATTCAAAAGAAATATCTTAATATTATGAAAATAAATGAAACTATTGTTGGCGCCAAAAATGTGGCCTGAAAGAAAGGAACGAAAAAGGCCGGTGCGCTGCCTCGCGAAGCTCCGTCGCGAAGCTCCGCTGTGAAGCCCTGCCGCGAAGCCCCGCCGCGAAGCGCCCCAACCATGGCGGTGCCGCGAAGCGCCCCAACCGTGGCAGCACCGCGAAGCACCAGAGGCGGTAATAATCCGCGAACCCATTTGACATTCGCGAGCCGCCGCGAAGCACGAGAGGCGGTAATACTCCGCGAACCCATTTGATGTTCGCGAGCCGCTGCGAAGCACCAGAGGCGGTAATCCTCTGCGAACCCATTTGACGTTCGCGAGCCGGTGCGAAGCACCAAAGGCGGCGCGCGAGCCCTGCTTTGTGGCGCCCCTTCCCTATAAATACTGGACTCCCCCTGAGTCCCGAAGGGGGGACAATCCGACCTTTCGGCTTCTCCTCTCCCGAATCGCGAAGCACTCTTTTCCCCGGGAATCATGAGCTCCGCGAGGTATTTCTACTTCGCAAGACGCCTCTGCTTTGTCTCGTTTTGAGCCCCTTGTCTGAGTGGGATGCCCTTCGCGAAGCTCAAGGGCGTTCGCAGAGGAAGGGGATTCCCAAGGGAACCCGGGCAGCCGCAGAGCGTTTATGCTTCGCGAAACACCCAACCCATGCTATTGATCCCTATTCCAAGGCAGGATCACTATACATCACGAAGCACACTGCTTCGCAAGACCCTGCTTTGCGAGGCACCCCTTCTTCGCGAGGCAGTGCTCCGAGAACACTGTTCCACTTCGCGAAGCACCTCCCACTCACACCTATGCCCCATGCTAAGGCCAAGGCACTCCACTTCGCAAAGCACACTACTCTGCTTAGCGATTCCTCTTTCTGTGCGACCCTCCAGGTTTGCACGATGTGATTTCAAAGTCCCATGGACAATACCACCCGTAGTGTTGCTTCGCCTAATGCTTCTTCGCATAGGCACGCTAATGGCTATTGCTTCTTCGCATAGCCACGCTAACGTGGACCCCTCGATGGTTCGTCCCATGACCCCCCTTTACCATGGCCTTACCAGAACCTTCCCTTCCCCAAGGACCAGAGGGTACCGGTTATGTAAGTCCTAGGGGTGTGGAGTGAACCCACCTCGCCCGAGCTGCAGGACGTTAAACTGCCAAGCACCACATCCTCAACACATGACGTTAAACTGTGACCCAACCTCGTCTCCGTCACGAAGGGTCCCCCCAGCTCGAACATTCTTTACACCACGCGTCTCCACGGGAATGGAACTCTTCCGCACATGGAATGAGATCCTCCTTGTCGGAGTGGCGTATGTTCGCAGGGGAAGGGCTGCCTTAGAGCGTAAGCCCCTAACCTTTCGTACGGATGATTACACCTGTGCATCTCCGTACTTACCCACTACCAAGGTCAGTGGAGGACGTGATAGGGAACGAGGCACCCCCCTCTGGGCCTCCATCCTGGAGTAAGTCCCAACACCACGGGCCGCCCAACGCGTAAGCCCCTTCTCGCTTCTCACGGATGCACCCCTCGCGACGTGATCGTCAGGTCCTTGCAACCTATTGTTTCTCACACCGAGCATGACTCACGTGGGCTTAGAGTGAGCACCGACCCTGACCACCCAATCCCACCTGAACTACGAGGTCTTTGATCCATGTCAAGGCATGGTACGTAAGAAGCCTCTATGAGGTTCAAGCCCACCAATAGTGGACCCACGGGTCTACTTTCACATCGGTTCACCGACACATCCAACCTGAACTATGAGGTATTTGATCCGTGTCAAGACATGGTACGTAGGAAGACTCTATGAGGTTCAAGCCCACCAATAGTGGACCCACAAGTCTACTTTCACGTCGGTTAACCGACAAACCCCTTTTGAACTACGAGGTCTTTGATCCATGTCATGGCATGGTGCGTAGGAAGCCTCTACGAGGTTCAAGCCCACCCATCATCCATTCACATCAGGTCCCATTCTGGTCTAGTGGTAGGCCATTGCGACCCATACCATTTGAACTACGAGGGAATTGATCCATGTCAAGGCATGGAATGTAGGAAGCCTTCACGAGGTTCAAGCCCACCCGTCATTTCACGTCGGGTCTCACCCCGGTCCAGCATGACGTTAAACTGCATTATGGTCCAGTGGTAAGCTGTTGCGACCCTTTCCCACCTAAACTATGAGGACTTTGATCCATGTCAAGGCATGGTACGTAGGAGGCCTCTATGAGGTTCAAGCGACATTGCTCAGTCGTTCATTCACGTCGAGTTTCGCCCTCGTCCAGCATGACGTTAAACTGTATGCCCCCCGTGTCCTGTATGACATTAAACTGCCCACCTATCCCCATTTGAACTACGAGGTCTTTGATCCATGTCAAGGCATGGTACGTAGGATTCCTCTTAGAGGTTCAAGCCCAACTCCCATCGGACCAAGGTCCCTCATTTACGTCGGTTCGCCGACACCCATCGCCCGTCGTTTATTCACGACTGGGTTTACGTCGGTATCGATATCCCTTCAAGGAGGATCCCTCAATCCGATCTATCCTAGCTAATGCTCTGGTTGGGTTGATCCATCTCCGCTGGACGTTAAACTTGCGGCATACCCCGTGTTGTGCACGGGAAGCTAAGGAAAACCTCAGATATGTGTCTATGACACATAATTCCTCGCGCTCGATGTGGGATGCCTCGGGCTTCCACGCCCTCGAGAAGCCTTGTGGTCAAGGATAACAGACATACATGCCAGGTACCCCAACATCCAGACACGCTACTGATGCCTCAACGTGACTACTCCCCTGACCGAAGGTTGCTGCACTGACTGGACCCTTTGTAATGTCCCGACAGAAGCAGTGTAATTAACCGGCGTCCATGGAAACATGGAACTGGGAAGAGTTTCATGAACTACGTATTAAATCTATAAGAGAGACCCGGACTAGGTGATGAGTTCTGAGGAGGAATCCGTAGGAGGAAGAACCGACATCCCATCATCCCATTTCGATCAAGGAGTAGACGTCCTTGAATAAGGAGCGAATGCCGCCCGCCTTTGGAAAGTGGGAATGCTGGGCAACAGAAGCACAGCGCGTCCTCCCCCACAGACGGACGGGCGCGCGCCCCGGTGAAAGCGTCGGAAACAGAAATGGTGAACCCGACGTGAAAGTCTTCTCCTCAATAAGGAGATTTGTAGCGTTCGAGACACTAGTAGATTGACGTGTCACCGGATCCAGATATCTGGTGCCTGGTCCCGCCAAGCATATGGCGGGCCTGTCATGAAACTCACCGGAAGTCGGGGTAGTAGAATGTGGGGCACTCCGTTCTGCAGCGTGTTGGCATGGATCCTTCTCACAGACATGGAGAATGGAAGAACGCTGGGGCACTGGCTGTCAATCCTTTTCCTCTCAGTACTGATGAGTTGATCCCTTCGTTTCTAAAGAACTAGGTTGCTATTTAAGAGATGCGGTCACCATCCGCTCCTCTCCCACGCAGGGGCAGGGGCAACACCACGACGGCCACCCCACGTAGCGCCGATACCGCCACGACGGATACCACATCGCGGAATACGGGGCGTCCACGCCCCCTTTCCCCATCAGAGGTCATCCAGCGAATGGTGATCAATAACCTCGCGCACAGGTATGAGGAAGAAGGGGTCATCCCAACCCGGGATATGGCCCGCCTGGACCTGGAGGCCTCCAGGCCCCGCCGTCAACGCCGCCTTAACAGGCCGCGCAGGGAGCCTCTACTCCCCACCCCAACATTCAACCATTTTGGGAGCTTGTCTCCGGAACTCCTTGATGACTCCTCGCCTTACGCCGAAGAGGCGGGCGCCGTCCGCCTCAGTCCGCTCAGGGCCCCGACCCGAGGGCCCCAGGCGGGAGCTCCCGCCTGGCCGCGTCAGCGCCGCCGTCCGGCCCTGCAGGAAGAGCAGGCAGGCTATGTCCCTGCACCACCTGCACCAGCCCGCCTGACCCGACGTCAGCGTCGGGCCCAGGCTGAGGACGCCCGCCTAGGCGCGTCAACGTCGACAGCTACAGTGGCCCGAGCCACCGCCTAAGTGTATCGTGAAGCCCCTTCATACATTGAGCAGGGGCACTCCTTCACCCAACCAGGATCGAGACACCAACCGCCCCACGGGCAGGCTGGGTTGACTCTCCGGGTTGCAGGCCCAAGTGGTGATCGTCGCGAGCTAACCCACGGTAATGCCACCCCGTACGGAGGTCCTCCCCGTACAACTACTCCACAGAACGTGGGCCTTCCCCGCTCCGAGGTTCGTCATGGAGGCATTCCTCGTGCTACCCCTATCCTGCAGGAAGACCTACCCCGCGACAGTGACGCTCAGTACGGAAACATTTCCCGCACCCGCTGTACAGGGTATGGAGTCTATCCTTTTGAAGGCACCGTCCATCCGGTCCTTCTCCAACGTGGGGGCCCTCCCTACGTCCTCTCTGCAACCGGCGAAGGTCTTCCTCGCCCCAGCAACTCGAGGAGTGAAGGTCGACCTCGCTCCACTCGCATCGACCATGGAGGTCCTCCCCATGCTTCTGCCAGTTCCAACAGAGGCCCCGCCCACATGGGTACTGTTCATGGAGGTCCTCCCCATGTACCCTTCGAAATTTTCCCTGGTGCCCCTCGCACCCCGGCTATCTCGAGTGGGGGTCCTCTCCGCCACGGCGCCAGCGCCGCCCCGAGGCTGCCTAATAGGGGTCAACCCTGTCCCGAAGAGCCACCCAGGGGCAGAAGAGCGGGTCGTCACCGCCACAAGAAGAATCCTGGGAAGGCCCAGGTGGAGATCAAACCTTCCCGCTTCTCCGATTCAGAAGAGGAATGCGATTCAGCGATGGAACCTTCTCCCCGCTCCTCTGTATCAAGAACTATTGCAGGAACCAGACGCGTTAGCCTCGTTCTCCCAGAATTTGAGGTCCACCGGATTCCCGTCTCTCTCCGCAGGTACATACAGGAGGAAGAAATCCTGGGAATTCCACAGGTCTCGACCACTCAATCACCGCCTATGTCACCAGAAGATCCCTCTACCTCTACCAGAGATCACATAGAGTTATTTTGGGGGCCAACGATGGTAGAGCGACGACACGACCTGTTGTCGGTAGCCGTGGCTCCTGTTCCGGAAGCAGCGATTATCAGCCCATCGTATCGTGACATCGTGGCCAGGTCACCTCACTCTTCGGAGGATGGCCCGGAATTCGGCGGCCAGTCAGCTCGTTTGCCGTATTCTCCACCGTCGATCTTACTATCCCAAAGGTCCGCCTCGGTACCACTACCGGTTCCTCAGCCGCCCCCGGTTGACGAGTGGGGCAACACAGGGCCGGACCCTGAGTCCGAGCCTAGGAGCTTCTGGAGTATCCTTTCAGCGGATTACTTCCCGGAGAAGTTCTGGCCGACGGCGGCACTGAATTTCCGCATACCAGAGTCTCTTACCCCTGAAGACGTGGGGTGCTTTTGTCGAACCCTGTGGGCGACACACTTCCGACTCCGTTATGAACGGGTGGTGTACCCAAGAAGTCGTGAGCACTTCGAAGAAATCGGCGAGCAGTGACGCCTGATCGATGCAGCCGCACTTCTTGTGGCCCAGCACCCAGAGTCGCCAGGCCACCAGAGCGCCCTTCAACGAAAATGCGTTCAGAGTCTTAAAGCACTCCGCAGAATCGTCAGGGAAGCCACCCCCCATGTGCAAGTCCGTGGTTGGGGACACTATGCCGCTCTCCTCTTCAACCCTATCTGACGGCAGCCCGATTCGCTATGCGACATTGAGGATATGCCCTCATGAGCGGTCGCAGTCCACATGGCCGACGTTGTGGATAAGTAAGATGAGCTTGAGTTCCTTGATTGAGACTTACCACCCGAGGGCGTACCGCCGCTGCTCGACCCATTAGGGAGAGTTACCCGTCAGCAGAGAAACCTTCTAGGCCTCCCCATACCCACCGAGTCGCTGGTACTCGGTCGAAACACTGGCAAGGGTAAGGAGCACGTCAGAACAGTCAAGCATTCCGACCCGTCCGCCTCTGTGCAGAAAACGGACGAAGATCCTGAGAAGGCCATGTTACGCCAGCAACATTCTGAGCAGAAGAGGCTGGTTGACAATCTCTTGGCTGAACGCGCCGCAGAGCGACGACCCGACTATGGTAACCCCAGGCCGGGGCAGCAGGGGCATGAACAATTTCCCCCGGTGAGATGCCTCCGGGCAACCCTGATCATGCTACTTCCGTAGACATGGCAGAAGCCGGAACATACGGCAAGAGGGCACGATACGTCTCGCCAAACCCCCTTGAGCGACGGGGCAATCTGAAGAATCCAACCCGGGTTCCCCCAGTCGCCCCGCAGGTCGTCCGGCCAGTTGACCCACGAGCGGCTGAAGCCGTCTACCGTGTTGAAGAACATGGAAATGCACTTGTTGTTAGGGATCCCCTTCAAGACAGGTACCCCCACCCGTAGGACCTTATTGCGGCACTCACAGCCCGCCTCGAGGCGTTGGAAACGCGGCAGGTGGCGGTCCCACCGGATGGAAAGCCTTATCCCGCGTGGGTGGATGACATTCCCGCGCCTCCGGGTTTTGGGAACCCCACTTTCTCGCCTTTTAATGGGACAGGGGACCCGCCCCAGCACTTGGCTCATTTCTCTTCCAGGTGTGGCCCCATGCTGGGGACCCCGGCTCAACAAGAAGCCGCCAAGCTCCGATGTTTTGTACAGACATCGGAAGGGCCGACGTTCGTCTGGTACAGCCAGCTCCCTATCGGATCGGTGACCGGTTGGGAGGATCTTCACCGGCAGTTCTTATACTAGTTCAGCTCCACCACGCGAAAGACCAGCAATGCAAACCTCTTCAAGTGCAAGCAAAGGCCTGATGAGCGAGTCGCGGACTTCATCGCCCGGTGGAAGGGACTTACGTACTCCCTCGATATGCCACTAACTCAGGAGCAATTACTGACGTTGTGTGTGGGGAACGTCAAGACAGAGCTGGTACCCTCCCAAATTACCCAGAACTACCCTAGAGGGTTCAGAGATTTCTCGGATAAGGCCCAACGCCTCGAGGATGCCCTGCAACAGGCCATCCAGGCACGTTTGCTGCCCCCTATGATCCCATCCAAGAGGACCGCCAGGGCTGAACCCGCCGCGGTGGCTCAAATAGAATCCCCAAGGCAGTTGGAATTGCTGCCGGCGGCACCACCCCGGCAATCCCGCAGAGGTCCTCCACCTCAAGCACAGGATCCCGCCCAGCAGCGACCGCCTCAGAACCGACAGGTTCCCCCGCACAACGCTCCACCGCCACCTAGGCGAGACAACCAGGCGCCGCCTCCTCGGCAGGCCCCTCCGGTCCCTCGTCAGGACCAGGCCCCCAGGGACCCCTATCCGGAAAGGAGGTACCAGACCTATTTGTTCAACGAAAATCAGGTCATTGGCTACTTACGAAGTGCTCTTGAGCAAGGGATTGTGCGTCTGCCTGAGTGTAGAAGGGCGGCAGAGGCACATCTCACCGATCATCCCAACTACTGCCCTTATCATCGGATCTTGGGGCACACCCTCAAGCGATGCTATGTGTTTAAAGACTGGCTTCAGGACCAGGTCAACAACAACATAGTAAAGTTGGGCCCGGCTCCAGCCCAAGTGGCAGGTGTCTTTGCAGGATCAGAGATCGGCAGCGACAGTGAAGGTGAGTGGCAGCAGGTCCCTAGCCGCAGATCCCAGAAATATGATGACTGGATGTCTCGAAAAACCGTTGTCCGTGCCCAGGGTATCATCCGGGCACGCCTGAAGCAGTCGCAACCTTCAGAAGGAGTAGCCGGTGCCTCTGCATCGTCTTCACAGTCGACCTCTGCCCAAAAGGGCAAGCAGCGACGACGCAAGAAGAAGCAACGTGCACCACCTGTGCCGTCGTCATCCCGCACTCTCGACGACTTTATGCCCCCCAAAATGGGGATCCCTCCCAGAATCCGCCCAGCAGTGGATGAATCCTCGAGCGACAGCCAAGGGTACGCTTCGGTTAACACCGTGGAGCTGGTAAAGCCCTATATGACCCCCGACGAGGGGGAACCCCAGGCAAACCTCCCCAACGTTTCCAGCCGGCGTCAACGTCAGCGGAATCACAATCGCGTCGGTCATCGAGGCACGTCAGCAGGCACCTGTGGCCAAGCCGTGCATGCTACCGAGACCAGGCAGCAGGCTCAGCGCAGATCTCAGCACGCGCAAACCCATCCAACACCCTCGGCTCTACCTCCACCGCCATTCGTGCTACTGGATCGGGGGGAGCCACCTCGTCCGTATCATAGTCAGTCTTTCCCGACTGCAGGCCAGCCTCCGCTGTCCGATCCTAGTCCGGCGACTACTCTTCAGACTTCTACTGGTAGGCAGCAAGATGTACCCAGTACTAGTCACTCGCCGGTTCAGCCAGCCGGACCCGCTGTGCCTCCGAATGCCGAACGACCCCCTGTGAGCAGAGGTTCGCGTTTGGCACGAAAGTACGATGTTCTGAAGCACCTGGCGTGCATTCCGGCGAGGCTCTCCATCCTTGAGGCCCTTCGCCTGTCATCTGAAATCCGTGAAGCACTTGTCGAGGCCCTAAGGATCCCCCTCCAGTTCGAGACGGAAGTAGTAGCTGCGGAATCCTTCCATACCGAGACGATTGAAAACGCCGAATGTCAGGCGGTTATCTCATTCTCCGGTGAAGATGAGGACCCTACCATACAGGGGCACATTCACCCGCTGTATATCACTGGCCACTTCAATGGTGTGGAAGTCCGTCGCTGCCTCGTCAACACAGGTTCTGGAATAAATCTAATTCCGACCCGGACGCTGCGAAAGCTGGGTCTGTCCAAAGGTGATTTAACTCCCTCTGACCTCAGGATCCAAGGGTACGACAGGACAGAGCAAACCCCAGTCGGCAAGATCCGCCTGAAGACTCAGTTCGGTGGCTTAATTTCCAGCACCGAGTTCATGGTTGTTTCTAAGGACACCGCCTACAACGCATTGATGGGTAGGCCATGGCTCCATCTGCATGCAGTGGTCCCCTCGTCGTATCACCAGTGCCTCAAGTACTCGCTCAACGATCGAGTAGGCGTGCTCCAAGGAGACGCGTCCCCTTTCGCTTCTTGTGAAGCCCGCTATCTGGATGCGGGTTATTACAAAAGTAAGGACAAGCAAATCCTGGTAAGCGAGGATGAGCCCGCCCCGATCACAAGTGATCCCTGGGAAAGCATGGATGACGCCTACATCCTCCCGATCCACCGGTTGGAGGCCACGACCCCCGACATGGGGCAATGTTTTGTTGTTTCGGGTACGCAAGGAAGGCATGTTCCCGTGTCCATGCGACGATGGAAAATCACCTCGTACTCCTATATCGACCAGGCTCAGGTGATCCTGGAATCTCCTACCCCTATACGGTACCGGGACGTCAAGCTGATGACAATGGCGGTGCACCATACATGTATCTTCCGCCGGGCTGGAATTAACCGACTCAGGCCGACACATCACCACTACTTTGATATCATCAAACGTGGCCCATTAAGCCGAAGTCCAGATGGGATAGGGTCGACTGCCTTCATTGCCATGGTCTCGATGGCAAGTGAGTCTCCTGATGTGATGACCGATGCTTCCCGAGCCGGCACCAGCTGCCCCGTGGCTCTTGATAGCCCAGAAGTATCTTCTGTCACGGGAATTCCCCCCACGGCTGGGGAGGAAGACTTGGAGGATGCTCCCCCAGCCTTTGAAAAAGGCGTCTCTACCACGGTTGATGAACCGGTACAGGTGAACCTTGGTAGCGAGGCAGATCTGAGACCCACATTGATCAGTGCGGCCATGTCCCTCGAGGAGCGGCAGCGGTACGTAGACTTCCTCAAACAGCACCGTGATGTGTTTTCCTGGAGTTACGATGAGATGCCAGGGCTGGATCCCCAAGTGGTCGTCCACCATCTGGGCCTCCCGGCAAAACATCGTGGGTTTAAGCAGCCTCCCAGGAAGATGCACCCTTCCCATGGCGCTATGGTTGAGGCCGAAGTTGATAAGCTAATTAAAGCCAACTTCATCAAGGAGGTCTAGTACCCCAAGTGGCTTGCCAACATTGTGCCAGTCAGAAAGAAGAATGGGCAGATCAGATTCTGTATCGACTTCCGCGATCTTAATCGCCACTGCCCAAATGATGACTTCCCAATCCCAGTGACATAGTGTTGATTGACGCCACGGCCGGTATCCAAGCCCTCTCTTTCATGGATGGGTATTCCGGGTATAACCAGATCCGGATGGCCCCCGAAGACGAGGAGTCCACTGCCTTCAGGGATCCCCAGGGTACCTTTTGCTACCAGGTAATGCCATTCGGTTTGAAAAATGAAGGTTCCACTTATCAGAGGGCCATGCATCGCATATTCAAACCGATTCTCGGGACATTGGTGGAATGATACGTGGATGACCTTGTAGTCAAATCATGCCAGTGCCAGGACCATCTCAAAGACCTTGAGAAAGTGTTCGGTTTCCTCCGTTCCCGTCACCTGAAGATGAACCCGCTGAAGTGTGCCTTCGGAGTCACCTCAGGGAAGTTTCTGGGCTTTGTTGTCAGATACCGAGGTATCGAGATCGACCCGGAGAAGATCAAGGCCATCAGCAAAATGCCTCCCCCAAGCAACATTCGAGAGCTCCGAGGCCTTCAAGGCCACTTAGCCTATATATGCGGATTCATTGCGAATCTGGACGGCAAGTGTAAGCCCTTTTCCCGGCTCACGAAGAAAGGCGCTGCCTACGAATGGGATGAGGAGTGTCGGACCGCCTTCGAGGAAATCAAGCAGTACCTGCTCCAACCTCCAGTCTTGATGCCACCCGTCTCCGGAAAGCCGCTGGTCCTTTATATGACCGCCCTGGAGAGATCCCTCGGTGCGCTGCTCGCCCAGAAGAACAACGAGGGTACTGAGAATAGTCTCTACTATCTCAACCGCATGATTCTTGATATGGAGATTTGATACTCCCCTGTCGAAAAGAGTTGTCTTGCGCTCGTCTTCGCCGTGCAGAAGTTGCGACATTACCTGCAGCACCACAAGGTGCAATTGGTCTCCCAGTTAGACCCACTGAAGTACATCCTAAACCGTCCCATGCTGACTGGCCGACTAGAATGGTGGGCAGTGATTCTCCAGCAGTTTGATATCAGTTTTGTACCTCAGAAGGCCATTAAGGGACTGGCATTGGCAGACTTTTTAGCTGCCCATCCAACCTCCGCGGATCAATCCCTGGACCTGGATTTCCCCGATGAGACGATCCTCTCAGTCGATCATGATGTCCCGTGTTGGCAAATTCATTTCGACGGTGCCTCCCGGAGCCCCACCGGTAGGAGGCTCAACGATCCCAAGCTCAACAGAGTGGGCCTGGGTATTTTCTTCATTACCCCGGCGCATGCCGTCCTGCCATACTCGTTCCTGTTGTCTAAAGGTTGTACAAACAACGAGGCAGAGTACCAAGCTCTCATCACCGGCCTCGAGTTGGTCCTTGAGATCCATGTTCCCCACCTACATGTGGAGGGAGATTCTGAGCTGGTAATCAAACAGGTTAATGGCGACTACGTCGTCAGGAAGCTAGAGCTTGCACCATTGATGGAGTACACCCTCCTCCTAATGGCCCAGTTCTCTTCTCGACCAGAGGTTACCCATGTCCCTGCGGTCGCAGAACGGCCAAGTGGACGCCCTGGATGGCTTAGCCGCGTCGCTCGCAGAACCCGAGCAAGATGATTTGGTCATACATGTGGCCCACCGGAGAGTCATTGCCCCCGTCACCCAAGAGGACCGTGATAGCCTGCGGGTAAGTCATCTCACCGCCGGACCCTCCATATCGGGAGTCCCGGGTTCGTCAGACGCAGTGGTTGAAACCACCCCGACTGGAGAGCACCTTTTGTCAAGTATATCCAAAATGGTCCGCTCCCGGACGACCGGACCGAACGCGAGCGAATCCGACGCCGCGCGCTGCAATTTACCGTCTGGAGTGGCCCTAGTCTTGAACAGATCCTTTATAAGCGGAGTTTCGATGGTGTCCTCCTCTGTTTCATCCATGGAGGAGAGATACCTCATGTTATGCAAGAGGTTCACGCCGGTTCCTATGGCGCCCATCAAGCTGGGCCGAAGCTGTCCCATCAAATCCGGAGGTTGGGGTACTTTTGGCCCTCTATGATCCACGATTGTATTGGATACGCCATGAGATGCCACACGTGCCAAGTACACGCCAACTTCTTGCATCAGCCGCCAGAGCCCCTCCACCCCACCAAGTACTCTTGGCCATTTGCAGTATGGGGAAATGATGTAGTGGGACCTTATCCACCGGCAACAGCCCGCCAGTGTAGGTTCATCCTGACTGCCATAGATTTCTTCTCCAAGTGGGCAGAAGCAGTTCCGCTCAAAGAGGTCAAGGCCCGTTCCATCATTGACTTTGTGAGCTCCAACATTATCCACCGGTTTGGAGTCCCTCACGCCGTCCTCACTGATAACGGCACCAACTTCCGAGAAGATGAATTGAAGAAATTGTACGCTAAGTACGACATCCGGTCGAACCATACCTCCCGCTACCACGCGCATGCGAATGGACAGATCGAGGCGTTCAACAAGACCCTCTCTAACATTCTGCAGAAGATGGTTGGTCAGAACAAGAAGAGTTGGCCGGACAAGCTCCCCAACGCCCTCTGGGCTTACCGGACGACGACTCGCAACTCTACCCAGGTGACCCCATATTCCCTGGTGTATGGAGCTGAGGCCGTCCTACCCATTGAGATCCATCATCCGTCGCTACACACTGCAGTTTATGATCACCAGACATCAGATGAGGTAGCCGAGATTCGTCTAGCTGAATTAGAGGCACTGGACGAGAACCGACTTCGTGCCCTGCACAATCTGGAAAGGCATCAGGACAAGATAGCGAGAGCCTTTGACAAGAAGGTTCGTCTCCGCTCTTTTCTACAGGGTGACCTGGTACTGGACCTTCGAGCGCCAATGATTTCCGGTAGGAAACCTCCCAAGATAGAACCCAAATGGGAAGGGCCTTATATCATCCATAAGGTTTATCCCAACGGAGCATACTCCTTGGTGACCATGGATGGAGAGCGTATAACCCCTCCCACCAATGCCAAATTCCTCAAACGATACATTGCCTAGGGAAAAAGTGGTCATGCACGACCCTAAACTGCGAGAAGGTCCAGCATGACCCTAAACTGCGTGAGGGTCCAGCACGACCCTAAAATGCGTGAAGGTCCTGTACGACCTTAAACTGAAAAATGGTCCCGCACGACCTTAAACTGCATCTTCGTCCTGCAAGACGATAAACTGTGAAACGGTCCCACATGACCTTAAACTGGACACTATAGTCCAACATGACTCTAAACCGTAAAGTCATCCACGATGATAAACTGCGCCCTCGTCCTCATGTAAGACGTTAAACTGCAAGCCAGTCAGGCCTTCCTGACCGAGGCCCAGCCTCAGGCCCCTTGGCCTCCTTGGGCCCCTGGCCCCGTCTCCAACGAGGTTTGTCCCCATGCCCCCCTTAGTCTTTCCCCGACTTACCCTCTTGCGGGATTGTACGGTATGGTGAAGGACTATGTCCCCATTCACGTAGAATTACTTTTCGTATCATACATATCCCCAAATGAGGTGCTTCTCATCGTCCCGCATGACGTTAAACTGCATTGCCAGCACTACGTGTGGCCTGATTCCCATCTTCATGGGATACGTAGGAACGCTCAGACGCCTCTTCTTGATCCCAGCCCCAAGCTTTTCTCTTCCTCTATTCCCCCTGGGAATAGTCTCCTTGGAGGATCTTTGTGTAGTAGGGAGTAGGATTTCTTGGCCCCGCTCATGCAACCCCACTCGCGCAAATATTTTAAAGGTCGCACCATGCGCCCACTCCCGTTCTTCTACCCTCCCACGTCCTCACCGCATGACGCTAAACTGCATGGCCTTCAAGAACTACGTATGGCTTGATTATCATCCTTATGAGATACGTAGGAATGCCCGGAAATTTCGTCCGTTGGCCCAGCCCAAAAGCCAAAATCTTCCCCTCGGGTCAAGACATGGCAGGGTGCACACTTTTGCCCCGACCCACATCGAGCAAGCCTCGACCCGACTACACATTCCCCCTTGGAGGTGTTTCCCCCTTTCGTGGATGGATACAACTATGCTTCACCCACTCCTTGACTGGGATTCTGTCATTTTTCACACCCAGAGGGACCCCCAAGAACGGCCATGATACAATTCCCAAGGGCTCTCCTACCGATACGGGCCAACGCCCTCGAGGGTTTTCAAGCAACAAGCCGATACAAGTCCCGCGTTGCGAATTTGGTCAGCGGTCAATGCTCATTTGTTGCCCCCATATGGGTCACCATAGGAACGCTGTGTTTTGAACATGGTCAACAGTGTCCTGGATCTTCGGGTCCACCCCGAGATGTCCCAGGCATCAAGAACAGTGATTCATTCTGCCCCATCCCGAGGTGACAAACTTCCCCCAGGTGGTGCTAGCGATCCGGGCCACGGCCCAGGATTCCTAATAAGAGTGTACGGTGTGATGTGGGACTATGTCCTCATTCACGTCGGGATCATGTACCATGTCGTATGCCCTCCCTTTACGAGGCCCAGCCTCAGGCCCCTTGGCCTTCTCGGGTCCCCAACCCTCGTCCTCATGCAAGACGTTAAACTGCAAACCAGTCAGGCCTTTCTGACTGACAACTTTCCCTTTTCTCTGGGCCACGGCCCAGGATCCCTCATAGGAGTGTATGGTGTGATGTGGGACTATGTCCTCATTCACGTCGGGATCATGTACCATGCCGTACACCCTCCCTTTACGAGGCCCAGCCTCAGGCCCCTTGGCCTTCTCGGGTCCCCGACCCTCGTCCTCATGTAAGACGTTAAACTGCAAACTAGTCAGGCCTTCCTGACTGATGCCTGACCTTAGGCCACTTGGCCTTTCCGGGCCATAGCCCAGGTCCCTTCATATATGAGTGTACTTTGTGGTGTGGTACTACGTCCTCATTCATGTTGGCTTCTTCGCCATACCGCACACCTCCATTGTTTCGAGGTACATTGCTCCCCCTTCTCGTCCAGTATGACGTTAAACTACATATAGAGAACTACGTGTGGCTTGATTCCCATTCTCATGGGATACGTAGGACCACCTGAATGTCCAAAATTTGGGTCCAGCCCCATCTCTCGGGAATCCTCATCCCATCCCGGCCCCTTGGCCTATCCTTCATCCGCGAGAGGATTATATGGTGTGGTGTGGGATTGTGTCCTCATTCACGATGATCTCGTAATGACCACACCATGCTCCCCCCCCCTACTGAGTTGTTTCGTCGATCCCTTTTTCGGCGGTTCACCAATGTGCTTAAGAGTACTCTGGTTTATTACCTGGAATGCCAAGGTTTACTTGAACACACCCGCACCCACTTTCCAGGCTTTGCGTATCCCCGCATCAGGGCTTTCATCATTTTTCACACCCGGAGGGACACCCAAGAACGGCCTGGATACTACGCCCAAGGGATCTCCTACCGATACGGGCCAACACCCCCAGGGTTTCGGAAAACAAATCAATAAAATCCCACGTTGCGAATACGGTCATCGGTCGATGCTCGTTTGTTGTTCCCACCTCAGGGTAACGCGATATGGACGCTGTGTTTCTGCCATGGTTAGCAGTTTTCCTCTATCACCACGCCAACCCATTAAGCCGAAATTCCGGGTACACAATTCACACCCTTCATCACTTCATCATGTCCAAGTAGAGTCTCGGAACTCTTGGTACTTTTCCCCCGTGCACGTCTGCGCGTTGGAGGAACAAGCTACATCAAAAGTGTCCTTCAGAACTCTCTGCTGGATCCCCTTTGGTGGACGCCCCAAGTATTGCGATGAGGATAACCCCCTTGTTTCCCACACCGAGTTTATCTCACGTGGGCTTAGGGATTGGGTTGACATCTGTGCTTACTCGGGAGTTGTCACCACCCACGGTCCGAGCTCTAAGACCATAAACTAAGACTCTCATCTGGAACTACGTTCAAGACCCCTTGTCTTTGGGTCCAGCTTGAGTTCAGCAAGTTCACCTCTCTCGGGTCCTACCATTGGGACCCCGACCACCGGACCGCGTGGCGTAGTGTAGAATTACGTCCTCATTCATGACAGGTTTGCAATAGCTGCACCACGCGCACCCCGTTCTGAGAGTTGGCCCTCCTATTCCTTGTCCTGCATGACATTAAAAGGCACCCTTCAGAACTACGTGTGGATTGATTCCCATCCTCATGGGATATGTAGGACCACCTGAATGATTAAGATTCGGGTCCAGCCCCACCTCCTAGTGATCTCCTGATCTCCCGGTCACCTAGGCCACTTGGTCTATCCCTCTCCAGAAGGGGGATGTGTAGGTATGATACAAGGTTTTGGGCACCGTTCCCCCTTCCCCCGGGAACCTGCCATCTCTCGGTCACCCTCAAAGTTGAGTCCCTTTACTCCTTGCAGTGGTTCACCCATGTATTAAGAGCACTCTAGTCTAGGACCAAGAGTGTCAGATTCAACTTGATCAAGTTCCTTCCACTTGTCAAGCTTCGTGTTCCCTTCCATTCGGATTTCCACCATGTTTCACACCCGGAGGGACCCCCGATAACGGCCTGGATACAATGCCCAAGGGCTCTCCTACCGATATGGGCCAACGCCACCGAGGGTTTTGGACAACAAATCGATAAAATTCCGCGTTGCGAATATGGTCAGCGGTCGATGCTCGTTTGTTAGTCCTCATTCCAGGATAACGTGATAGGATGTTGTGTTGCGAACATGGTCAGCAGTAATCCTCTATCGTCACGCCAGCCCCTTCATTCCTTGAATGTTGGTTGCATGATTCACATCATCTTCCACCCCATCATGTACAGGTGGAATCTCGACACTTTTGGCGCTATCCCTCAGTGCACCTTTGCATGCTAGGGGGACAAAGCTGCAATCTGGCGTCCTTTGGGTCTCCCATGGTCCGAGCTCTATGTCCATAAATTAAGATCCATTCGGGACTACGTTCAACGTGATTCTCATCCTCATGGGATACGTAGGACCGCCCAGAAGCCCTATCTTTGGGTACAACCCATTCAGGAAGCCAGTCTCTCTCCCTGTTTCACCTCTATATAGGCCCCTCGGCCTAAGGTTTCCCTCTCCGGATGGCATACAATTTGATGTGGGATCATATCTCTGTCAATTGTGTTTTATAACACTGCACACATTTCCCGCCTAGCATCGTCTCTGCTACGTCTGCGCTGGATGACGATAAAATGCATGCTTGGTCCTATCATACGACCCTAAACTGTGACATTATCGTCCTAGCCGCTTGACGAAAAACGGCACCGCATTGTGGTGACCTCGTTGTAGAGGACATCACGTTGGGTATTGGTCATGTGCCATGCCATTTGTCAACACCCATCACTGCTTGATTCTTGTGGCGACATCACGACCTACTGTTCTAGGCCGGTCGCTTCACAAAAAAAAACATTCACCTTAAAGGACAAACAAGATACATCAAATTCCACTTCTTTTAGTGCTAGGGACACGCCCGCACTCCCATTTTCCCCTGGCACTGGTATCCTACCATGTCACCGTCCAGAACTACGTATGGCTTGATTCTCATCCTTATGAGATACGTAGGAGCGCCCGTGCACTTCCGCGCGGGCCCAGCCTAACCTTTGTGTTCGGTCCCTTGACTCGAGCGTTTCCCCAGAGAATGCATGGTAAATAGGGCTTAGGTTCTCCTTCATGTCGGGTTTTGATGCCATGCGTCCCCTACTCCCTTTACCCATTTATGGTCTAAGGTCCATCAAGAACTACGTAAGGCTTGATTCTCATCCCTATGAGATATGTAGGAGCGCCCGGGCACTTCCCCGCGGGCCCAGTCTAACTTTTCATGGTCCGAATTCTACGACCCTAAACTAAGATCTCCCCAAGGGAAAGGAATCTGCTCCCTCTCTCTAATACATTTCGTCACCGTATTCAGATGTGTTTTGACAAAGATCCCGAAGTGTGGGATTTTCACAGGGACATTCCCCTCACCCCACGACCAAGATTCGTGAACTCGCTATTTGGATCCTCATCCTCTTCCACATCCAAAAGGACCCTCGGACGACGTGGATACTATGCTTAAGGGCTATCCATGAATGCTGGACCTAAGGGCCCTTCAATCGTTTCGGACTAACGTCCCCACAGATATTGGACAACAAATCGATAAAATACCGCGTTGCGAATATGGTCAGAGGTCGATGCTCATTTGTTTGTCCCCATTCTAGGCTAACGCGATAGGGTACTGCATTGTGAATACGGTCAGCACTTACCCTCCGTCGTCACACTGCCATCATTGTGATCTGAATCTCGAGCGCCATGATTCAAACATTTCCACTTCCTCATGTTCAAGTGGAATTCCATCATACTCGGCTCTTTCACTTCGCGCATCTAGGTGTGCTAAATGATCGTGTTAGTGTCATTGGGCCGATATTCACCAAGCGTCCCTTTGCCCTAACTAGCCCCTCTCTGTGTCGGGAAATTCCCACCACTACTACTTGTTTCCCACACCGAGCACGACTCACGTGGGCTTAGTAGATTTGGCAGGATGTGTACCAACACGGTCAGGCTGCTCCTCGTCCTGCATGACATTAAAATGTGCTTTCAGAACTGCGGTTCTGCCCTGAACAAGTTCAAGATGCCCCAAGATCCCACTGGGAAGAGACGGATCCCCTTGCCAGAGAGGCCCTGTCTAAAAGAAGGAATGATCCATGATCAAACTGATGCGCCCATCGGGCTTACTCCCACCACGGTGGTGTAACTAGCTAAGTGTTGGATTCTGTTCGGACAGACCATCACTCCATATTCCACGCGTTGCGTGCCCCTTATTCGGACTCTCGTCCTCTTTCATGTCTAAAGGAACCCCCTAATGGCCTGGTCTCATGCTGCATCAGCTCACCTACCGTCCTGGGCCAACATTTCGGAAGACTGGTCATGTTTGGAGGGACCCCCAATAACGGCCTGGATACTACGCCCAAGGGCTCTCCTACCGTTACGGGCCAACTTCCCGAAGGATTGATCGACAACAAATTGATAAAATCCCGCATTGCGAATATGGTCAGTGGTCGATGCTCATTTGTTGTCCCCATTTCAGGCTAACGCAGTAAGGGTACCGTTTCTCCTCCAAGGTTAACGGTTGTCCCTTATTGTCACGCCATCCCCACGGTGTTCTGAATCTTGGGTACCGTGATTCACACATCCCATTTTCATCTGTTTGGACCGATTTCAGCGCCCCTGGCATTGCCCCGTTCGTGCATAAGAGCACGTTGAAGAAACGGTAATTCGGCTATCCTGGAAGTTCCTCCTCCGATCAAGCCTTCCCCATCTTTCGGGAATCTGTACTGGCTTGGGGAATTGTCGTCAAACGTCCCGCAAACATTGTAAGGATGTAACAAGGCAATTCAACAGTGGGAATCGTGCGTGCTACGACATTCAAAACAAAGGTAAAATTTGGAAGCACGAATGTACCAATAAAATGGTTTTGGATTTGTTATAATACTCGGGGGTTGACTTCCCCCATGGACGGGTTGACCCCGTCAAAAGAGTGTTGCAGCTCCGCCACCTGTTGACTTGCGGCATCCAAGGCTTTCTACCACTGAACTAGCTCCCGCTCCTCCTCCGCAGCGGCGGGGCGCAGTTCGTCAGTCCTGGCTTTGGCCCTCTCCACATCATCTTGAACGACAGCCATCCTTTCAGAGGTTTCCCTCGTGCGCTCTTTTGCCTCTGCCAGTTGGGCCTTCAACCGTGAGACCAGCTCAGATTGGGCATCAAGAGAGGCTGAAAGCTCGTCTGCCCGGGTCTGCATCCGTTGAACCTCGCCTTCAGCCTCCTAGAGCTTCTTAATGCTGGTCTCCTTCCTCCGCTGCCAGCCTACGCTGAGCCCACGATCATGCTCCAGCTCTTTCAGGTACTGTTCTGCCTCCATCGGGGACGCCATGAATCCAGCCCGAACTGGGCCTATACTCGGTAATTCCATCCCAAGGTGATTCAGGTGGGCCCATATCTCGGATGGGCTAAGGAATTGCCGGTTGACATCCCAAATGTCCCAATCCTCCGGGAATACAGCATCCTCTGCCATGTCAATGTGACGCAGGTGCTTTCCCGGAGCCTGAGTGGATATCCTACGGAATCCCCTCGGTGGCCGCCCCTCTGGATGACCCTGCTCTCCCGGAATCACCAGATCCACCGCTGCTGCCACACCCTCGGCCGGTGCGGGTCTCGCCGCCATGGCAGCCCCGCTGCCGCGAGCGGCCCTAGCTGCCCTCCGACCCCAACCTCGAGATAGAGGAGGCCCACCGTCACCAACCCAGATCGTTGGCTACTTCAACATCTCCCCTGGATAAGCGACCTCCCAACTGATGGCGTACTCCTTCACTAATCCGAAGGCGGCGGTGGATGGGGGCAATGCAGTCCGCATCTTTCCATCTTCGCGTGTGAACATGATCCACAGCTGCCTCATCACAAACGGGTGCTCCTCGTGATGCACCTCCCAGTAGACCTGTGGGGTCAGCCGCTGGAGGCACCGGAACTGCCTCGCAAACCGATGCGGATTGTACGGTTCACAGAGCGGCTCACGATCTATTCGTGCCACCAAAACTCCACCTCGGAAGGCCAAGAGGTAAGCCCGATGTTATTCCGTTCCCCGTCCGTCATCAGTAAGCATCCCCGTCGGCAACGGGAAGGGATGGAAATTGAACTCATCCGCCCTCCACACCCGATTCAGCACCATTGGAACGACCAGTTTGAACGGGAAGCTCCCGACCGCGTTCAGGATGGAGGGGCGAAAGTTTGCTCCCGACGGCAAATGGGGTTTGGATACTAGTAAATCCCCCTGATATGCGCTGAGATCCACCCATACAGAAGGTCGAAGGGCCCCCATATTCTGGGCAGCTTCTTGCCCTTGCTAATATGCCACAACATTCTGTATAGTTTGGTGAGCATCGGGATCCCCAGGTTGATCCGCTGCCCCATGGCCAACATCGACGACATGATGAACGAGCTGGGCTGTACCCCCATGCTTTTATCTCTCACCGTTAGGATCCAGCCACAGATGAGAGCCGCGATGAACGCCGCCAGCCTAACTATCGGCTGCTGTTCAGTGCTGACGCTGAAACCCCAAGTCTTCCATTGGCTGTCCTCCATGACCCGCCAATACGAGTTCCCTTTGCCCCGTTGGGCTGCCCTTGGACAAGTTCGAGGCCTTGGAGGGAACTCTCGATTCTCTGGGAAATTCAGGAAGCATTTGAACCACCTCCTAAAGTGGACGTCCCTCACGGCCTCCTTGTCCTCTCCAGGGACAAGTGCCATCAGCACCGACGCCAGTCGCGGCATTTGCTCCGCATCTCCCCACGCGCTGGCAACGGGGAGTAACTCGTCATACATGGCCCCCATGATTGGGACCCCAGAAATCTGGTGGACATCCCATAGGCTGATGCCCACCTCCCCGTGATGCAGGTGAAAGGTGTTGGTCCTAGATGACCATCTACTCAGCAACTCCGGCATTAGTTGCTTCGGTTGGTAAATGTGGAATTGGGAGGCCCATGCCGCCTCATACAACCCCACTCTCCTCAAATCGGCCCCGAACTCCTCGCATGAGGTGCCTACCCAGTAGGCACAGGGCCAGTCATCCGTAAAGTTGCCACCCTGGCGCAGGTCCCACTCATCGGACCATCCCTTCTTCGAATCCTTCAAAGCTGCCTTCAGTATGGTGCGGTAGAGAGGAGGGGACGTCTCCAGTTGTAATGACCTCCCGTCGATGACTTTCACATGGTTGTAGAGACAGTCAGTGGTAACAGGTGTGAAGTCCTCCTGCGCATGACCATCGGTCGCCCTGAACCATTGGTGCTGGCACGGTGTGCTCCTGAACCAGCAAGTTGGTTCATCCCTACTCGCCTCAGGGATGAAGACGTCATCCCTCAGCCCGAAGCCGTACAACGGCAGTTTCTTGCACTGCGGATAATCTTTATGACCGTCCGAGAGAAGATCCGTCAAAGATGTGTGGTCCGAGTGGCTCCGGATCATCTCCCCCAAGCCTGGGCAGTTGGCCATCTCATCTCGACGAGCAGCATCTGCAAGGACCCCCAAGAAAGCTTCTTGATGGGCCATTTTAACTCTGACACTCAGAAAAGAGTTCTCTCGGCTGGATCGCGAAGCTCGACCGCGAAGCTGAATCGCGAAGCCGGATCGCGAAGATCGGTCGCGAGACCAAGCCGCAAAGTCTGGCCAAGGCCGACAAATAGAGGTTCGCTTGGCGCGGGCACAGAGTCGGAACCCGCGGTTCGCCGCGAAGCTCGATACGCGGAGGGCTGTCGCGGAGTACGCGGAGCTTCGCGAAGTCGAGAGCACAAAAAAAACAAGGAAGGCACGTGAAGACAAAAGAGGGCGGACCCCCTATTTATAGGCGGCGACCCCGGAGCATCGCAGCGCGCCTCACCCGCGCGAAGCATCGCGGCGCGTCCGGATCCGCGGCCCCGGCGAGCATCGCGGGGCCCCTTCGCGATGCGGCATCGCGAACCACCGACAATTTTAGCGATTTTCCCTCAGACTTCGACCCTTCTCCCTCTGCGGCTCCAAGTCTGAGGGGGGGGGGGCATTTGTTCGCGCCATAAATGTGGCCCAAAAGAAAGGAACGAAAAAGGCCGACGTGCTGCTTCGCGAAGCTCCGTCGCGAAGCTCCTCCGCGAAGCCCCGCCGCGAAGCGCCCCAACCATGGCGGCGCCGCGAAGCGCCCCAACCATGGCGGCGCCGCGAAGCACCAGTGGCGGTAATACTCCGCGAACCCATTTGACGTTCGCGAGCCGCCGTGAAGCACGAGAGGCGGTAATACACCGCGAACCCATTTGACGTTCGCGAGCCGCCGCGAAGCACCAGAGGCGGTAATCCTCCGCGAACCCATTTGACGTTCGCGGGCCGCCGTGAAGCACTATAGGCGGCGTGCGGGCCCAGCTTTGCGGCGCCCCTTCCCTATAAATCCTGGACTCCCCCTGAGTCCCGAAGGGGGGACAATCCGACCTTTCGGCTTCTCCTCTCCCGAATCGCGAAGCACTCTTTTCCCCAAGAATCATGAGCTCCGCGAGGTATTTCTACTACGCGAGAAGCCTCTGCTTTGTCTCGTTTTGAGCCCCTCTTCCAAGAGGGAGGCCCTTCGCGAAGCTCAAGGGCGTTCGCGGAGGAAGGGGATTCCCAAGGGAACCCGGGCAGCCGCGGAGCGTTTATGCTTCGCGAAACACCCAACCCATGCTTGTGATCCCTATGCCAAGGCAGGATCACTATACATCGCGAAGCACACTACTTCGCAGGACCCTGCTTCGCGAGGCACCCCTTCTTCGCGAGGCAGTGCTCCGCGAACACTGTTCCACTTCGCGAAGCACCTCCCACTCACACCTATGCCCCATGCTATGTCCAAGGCACTCCACTTCGCAAAGCACACTCCTCTGCTTAGCGATTCCTCTTTCCATGTGACCCTCCAGGTTTGCACGATGTGATTTCACAGTCCCATGGACAATACCACCCATAGCGTTGCTTCACCTAATGTTTTTTTCGCATAGGCACGCTAATGGCTATTGCTTCATCGCATAGCCACGCTAACGTGGACCCCTCGATGGTTCGTCCCACGACCCCCCTTTACCATGGCCTTACCGGTACCTTCCCTTCTACAAGGACAAGAGGGTACCGGTTATGTAAGTCCTAGGGGTGTGGAGTGAACCCACCTCGTCCGAGCTGCAGGACGGTAAATTGCAAAGCACCACGTCCTCAACACATGATGTTAAACTGTGACCCAACCTCGTCTCCCTCACGAAGGGTCCCCCCAGCTCGAACATTCTTTACACCACTCGTCTCCACGGGAATGGAACTCTTCCGCACATGGAATGAGATCCTCTTTGTCGGAGTGGCGTATGTTCGCAGGGGAAGGGCTGCCTCAGAGCATAAGCCCCTAACCTTTCGTACGGATGATTGCACCCGTGCATCTCCATACTTCCCCACTACCATGGTCAGTGGAGGATGTGATAGGGAACGAGGCACCCCCTCTGGGCCTCCATCCTGGAGTAAGTCCCAACACCACGGGCCGCCCAACGCATGAGCCCCTTCTCGCTTCTCACGGACGCACCCCTCGCGACGTGATCGTCAGGTCCTTGCAACCTCTTGTTTCTCACACCGAGCATGACTCGCGTGGGCTTAGAGTGAGCACCGAACCTGACCACCCAATCCCACCTGAACTACAAGGTCTTTGATCCATGTCAATGCATGGTACGTAGGAAGCCTCTATGAGGTTCAAGCCCACCAATAGTGGACCCACGGGTCTACATTCACGTCGGTTCACCGACACATCCCACCTGAACTACGAGGTCTTTGATCCATGTCAAGGCATGGTACGTAGGAAGCCTCTATGAGGTTCAAGCCCACCAATAGTAGACCCACGGGTCTACTTTCACGTCGGTTCACCGAAAAACCCCTTTTGAACTACGAGGTCTTTGATCCATGTCAAGGCATGGTACGTAGGAAGCCTCTACGAGGTTCAAGCCCACCCATCATCCATTCACGTCAGGTCCCATTCTGGTCCAGTGGTAAGCCATTGCGACCCATCCCATTTGAACTACGAGGTCTTTGATCCATGTCAAGGCATGGTACGTAGGAAGCCTTCACGAGGTTCAATCCCACCCGTCATTTCACGTCGGGTCTCACCCCGGTCTAGCATGACGTTAAACTGCATTCTGGTCCAGTGGTAAGTTGTTGAGACCCTTTCCCACCTAAACTATGAGGACTTTGATCCATGTCAAGGCATGGTACGTAGGAGGCCTCTATGAGGTTCCAGCCACATTGCTCGGTCGTTCATTCACGTCAAGTTTCACCCTCGTCCAGCATGATGTTAAACTGTATTCCCCCCTTGTCCTGCATGACATTAAACTGACCACCTATCCCTATTTGAACTACGAGGACTTTGATCCATGTCAAGGCATGGTACGTAGGAATCCTCCCAGAGGTTCAAGCCCAACTCCCATCGGACCAAGGTCCCTCATTTATGTCGGTTCGCCGACACCCATCGCCCATCGTTTATTCATGACAGGGTTTACGTCGGTATCGATATCCCTTCAAGGAGGATCCCTCAATCCGATCTATCATAGCTAATGCTCTAGTTGGGTTGATCCGTCTCCGCTGGACGTTAAACGTGCGGCATACCCCGTGTTGAGCACGGGAGGCTGAGGAAAACCTCAGATATGTTTCTATGACACATAATTCCCCGCGCACGATGTGGAATGCCTCGGGCTTCCACGCCCTCGAGAAGCCTTGTGGTCAAGGATAACATACAGACATGCCAGGTACACCAGCATCCAGACACGCTACTGATGCCTCAACATGACTACTCCCCTGACTGAAGGTTGCTGCCCTGACTGGACCCTTTGGAATGTCCCGAAAGAAGCAGTGTAATTAACCAGTGTCCATGGAAACATGGCACTGGGAAGAGTTTCACGAACTATGTATTAAATCTATAAGGGAGACTCGGACTAGGTGATGAGTTCTGAGGAGGAATCCACAGGAGGAAGAACCGACATCCCATCATCTCGTTTCAATCAAGGAGAAGACGTCCCTGAATAAAGATCGAATGCCGCCCGCCTTTGGAAAGCGGGAATGCGGGGCAACAGAAGCGCCGCGCGTCCTCCCCCACGGACGGACGGGCGCGCGCCCCGACGAAAGCATCGGAAACAACTATATAACCTATAGTGATAGAATTATCACATATTCCATATTATATATTGTATATTTTATGTCCTATTTTTAAATCGTGGTAAAAAAATATCAAATAATTTACACAATAATTCCATTGATCTGTAAATATAACTATACAATAGTACTTAATAAGAACAAGTGACGTGTTTATGGTACGTATATAATAATATAATGTAACCAAGGAGGTATAATAACATCCCATCACAAAGATAAATATGTTCTAGTATTGTAGTTAATAAAAGTAAATGAGAATCATAAGATTATTATATATAGTGGTCACCAATTTTGTAGAATATGAGTATATCACATTTTATAATTTAATTAATGACGTATTATAAATATTCATATTTATCCTAGATAATGGTATTATACCAATGAAGTATATTTTTTCATGATTTATATTATAATAATATTATAGTAGTTATACTGTACAAGAACCACAGGTTATGATAAAGGTCTTGAGTTATACACGTTAGAGATATCTTCTCTGGATGAATATTATATAAGAAAGTGAAGTTATAGCTAGTGAATTGTACATATGAAAACATGGTATAACTGTTGATGCCGAAAAAAGATCGTAACTCCCGGAGGAAGTTCCAAAATGATGAAGCGAAGTCATATTCAGAATCAAAGGCCCGATCCAGAGGCCCAGAAAGTGTTGCACGAAAAATTGGGTGATGTGCGCAGAAAAAATGTCCCGCGCGAAAGGCACCCGAGATTCGCGAAATGTCCTTGTGCCGGTGCGTAATAATTTCGCGCCCGCGTACCATGCGGTTGATATTTCACTCTGTCGTCCCTGTCACGCAATTATTTCGCGCGCCTCCTGGATTCCATGCCGGAGGTCGCCTATAAATAGAAGGTGACCTCGAACGGTTTGGGGGTTGAGGAATCCGAATCACCTCTCGTGCGCGCAATTCATCTCCCCCCGCGTGAAAGATGACTTCGATGTAATCCCTGATTTCGGGTAACCTTGCCCAGGAGTTCGCCTTTACGCGCAACTCCACTTGCTCCAGTGAATTTTCCCCCTCCCTCGGTTTCCAGCCTTCCGCGCAATCCGTGTCTCATGCGCGCAATACCCTGCCGTGGGCACAAATCCCTAGGCATAATTTCCTCTCGGTGCGCAATTCCATTTCTCCAATTGTGTGTCGTACTGGTGTTTTGTGTGCAATCCTTCCCCTTTGTGCGCAAAGCCCAGGACCTCTCACCTTGATGCCCCTTGGCTGCCCCCTGCACTGGCACCTGATGTCTCCCCTACCGGACATGCGCACCATGCATTGTTTTCCAGTACGGCCTTCCAGGATCGTGCGAAGTAACCTCAAGGTCCCTTGGGCCGTGTTTCCCATTGCGTTGCTTTGCATTATGTTTCTCCGCATAGGCACGCTAATGGCTATTGCTTTTTCGCATAGCCACTCTAACGTGGACCCCCCGGTGGTTTGCCCTGTGGCCCCCCTTCAGTACGGTCTTGCCGATGCCTTCCCTCCCACAAGGGGTAGAGGGCGTTGGGAATGTAAGCCCTAGTGGTGTGGAGGAAACCTACCTCGTCCAAGCTGCAGGATGTTAAACTGCTGAGCACCTCATCCTTAACACATGATGTTAAACTGTGGTCCAACCCAGTGCTTCGCATGCAGTGTCCCCCCTACTCGGGCATTCTTTACGCCCACTCGTCTCAAAGGTAATTGACTCTTCCTCACATGGAATGAGATCCTCCCTGTGGAGTGGTGTTTACCCACGGGGGAAGGGCCACCTTAGAGCATAAGCCCCTAGCCATTCTTACGGATGACTGCACCAATGCATCTCCGTACATCCCCCCTACCAAATCCAGTGGAGTCCTTTTCCCATTGTTCTTTGTCGCACCACGGGCCTCCACCCTGGAGTAAGCCCCGGTACCAAGGGACGCTAACCACGCGTAAGCCCCTGTTTCCTCTTCGGGCCTCTCAATGCGCAAGCCCTATTCCGCTTCTCACGGACGCACTCTTCGCGACGTGATCGTCTGGTCCATGTCGCCTCTTGTTTCCCACACCAAGCAAGAATTATGTGGGCTTAGAGAGCGCATCGACCATGAAATCCTCTTATGGGCCGCCCTAGAGCATAAGCCCCATCCCAGCGCACTACGTGGGATTTGATCCGTGTGAACACATGGTACGTAGGAAGCTTCCACAAGGTTCAAGCCCACCACCCGGTCGTCCCAACATCTCCATGTCGGCTCCCCGACCACCATGGGCTGCCTCAGAGCATAAGCCCCATACCCACCATGGGCCTCCTCAGAGCGTAAACCCAAATTCCCTCGTCCCGCATGACGTTAAACTGTATGCTCTCGTCCCACATGACGTTAAACTGTATTCCCCCTCTTGGGCCGCCTCAGTGCGTATGCCCCATTTCTCACACCCACATCTCATCCAAACTTTCCCCTCGAGCCCAAATGCCTTGGGAAGCTCATTCCCTAGCCCAAAGATCTTATATACTCTAGGTTCCAATCCATGCGTTCATTCTTAGGGGTCGCCTCTCCAGGTGTCTCACTGCACCACCGAACTACGCGGACTTTGATTCCCTTCCATGGGGATACGTAGGAAGCATCCACGAGGTTCAAGCTCATCACTCCACCTCCATCCTGATCCTTACCTAGGACGCCACATCCCGATGAGATCATGCCACCCCATCCCACTCCATGATATCTGGGAAGCCGCTCACGTGCTGGCCCCAAAATCAGTTTTCCCCCTAGGGGTCCTTCAACAGGATCCGTCTCCGCAAGATGTTAAACTCGCGACATACCTCGTGTTAAACATGGAAGCTGAGGAAATCCTCAGATGGTGTACATTCCCCGCATTTGATGTGGGATGCCTTGGGCTTCTGCGCCCTCGAGAAGCCCTGTGATGAGGGACCAAAGACAAGCATGACGACGATGCCCCAACGTGACCATTCTCCTCACTGAAGGTTGCTGACCCGACAAGACCCCTTGGAGCGTCTCGAAAAAAGTAGCATAATTAACTAGCTTCCATGTAGATATGGCACCGGGAATGAGCTTCATGAACCCGTCTTAAATCTATGAGGGAGACCCAGACTAGGTGATGAGCTCCGAGGAGGAATCCACAGAAGGAAGAACCAACATCCCATCATCCCGGTTTCGATCATGGAGCAGACGTCCCTGAGCAAGGAACAAATGCCACCCACCATTGAAATGTAGGAATGCGGGGCAACAAGCAAGGCGTCCTCCCCCCAGACGGATGCGCGTGCCCCGATGAAAGCATCAGAAACAAAAAATGGTGAACCCGACGTGACGATCTTATCCTCAATACGAGGAATGGTAGCCGTCAGAGCATCAGAAGATTAGCATGTCATCAAGTCCGGGTGACCCTCACCGGGACGTGAACTCACCAGGAGCCGAGGCCGTCAAGATGTTGACCACCCCGTTCTACGACGTCGTCAGCGTAGATCTCTCTCGCCGACCATAGAAGACGGAATGACGTTGGGCCTTGTTTGTTGATATCCTTTCCTGTTGATACTAATGGGTTCATCTCCCTGCTTCCATGAATCAGATCACTGCATTCGGAGCTCGATCGCCACCTGCCCACCGGCGCAGGGGCGGGGGAAATACCGACACGACTACCCCGCGCGGTCCCACCTATTCCACGGTCTCTCCGACTTCGACTGCTGTAGCAGCCGGGCGCTTGCACCCCCTCTCCCCGTCAGAAATCATCCAGCGGAGGGTGATCAATGACCTGGTTCGTAGGTATGACGATGAAGGGATCATCCCCGCCATGGGCATGGCCCGTATGGATCTAGAGGCAGTTGCGCTTCACCACCATCTCCGTCCTCGAGGGCCGCGCAGGGAGGCGCTGCTCCCCACACCGATGTTCAACCGCTTCGGGAGCCTATCCTCGGAGCGCCTTGACACATCCCTACCCTACACCAACAAGGTGGGGGATGTCCGGATCCATCCGATCGGCGATCCGTCCCAGGGGTTAACAGCAAGAACCCCCACCAGGCTGCGTCGATGTCGCCGCCTGACTCCCTGAGACGAGGAGCAGGCAATATTCATGCCCGCACCGCCGGTTTTGACCCATCTGACTCGACGCCAGCGTCAGGCACGAACAAGAGAGAATGCCCATCCTGGGGCATCAACATCAGCAACAAATGTGGCCCGAGCCACTACTAACTTATGTTACCAGATCCCCGCATACCTTGAGCAGGGGAAGCCACGTGCCCGACTGGGATCGAAACCCCGACCGCCCTACAGGAAAGTTGGGTCGAATCTTCCAGTCGCAGACACTGGAAATGGCCACTGCGGACCAAACCGCAGTAGTGCCGCCCACCATAAAGGCTCATTCCGTGCCACCAATCTGGAAAGATGAAAGCTTTCTCACAATGGCTATGCTCTGGGTATGACTCTTTTCGGCACCCATTGCATGGGGTATTAGGTCACTCCCCCTACTTCCGGCTGCGAGTATGGAGCCGTGGTGTATCCAGTCTCTCACTCACATGGAGGTACTCCACATGTCCCTTTCGACATCTGTCCTGGTGCTTCTCGCATCCCGGCATTCAGTCCCCTTTGCCCCAGCTCTACTGTGGCCGGGGGACCCCATGAGGGAAATCATCCTTACCCTGGGGAGCTACCCAGGGGCAGGGAGGCCGGGCATCGTCGCCACAGGTGGAATGCCAGGGGAGTCCGGACGGAAATTAGACCAGTCCATTTTTCGGATTCCGAGGCGGAGTACGACTCGACAATGGAAACTCCCCCCAACCCTTCGTGTTGAGGGCAGGGATGGGGACGTGGCGCGATAGTCTCGTACTCCCCGAATGCGAGATCTGTATGATTCCCTCCTGCCTTCTAAGGTATATCCAATAGGATGAGGACTTGGCGTACCTCTGAGGATCATCCTCGCAGTTTCCACTGGCCTCCTCGGAAGCACCTATCGCCACTGTTAGAAAGGGTGAGGAACTTTTCTGGGGACCGACGGAAGGGTCGCGAGGCAGAACACCCTCGGCGAGCACCGATGCTGTGACAGAAGGCCCATTCTTCGACCCCTCCTTTCATGACGTGGAAGCCAGGGAATAGAAACCCCTGGAGGATGACCCAGGGATCAGCGGCCAATCGGCTTGTTCATCGTATCCCCCTCCGGCCAGCCCACCGCCCCGATGGCCTACCTCGGCGCCATTTCCAATTCCCAAACTTTCCTTGGTGGAAGAGCAGGGGCGGCAAGTTCCGGACCCCGAACCAGAGTCGTGAAGCTTCTAGACTGTTCTTGAAGTGGGCCACTTCCCTAAGAAGTTTTGGCCGGTCGCAGAAACAGATTTTGATGTGCCAGAGTCGCTCAACCCGGTAGAGTTTGAGTGCTTCCGCCAGATTCTTCGGGTGACTCGCTCTCGCCATCGCCGCCAGCTATTGCCTTACCCCAGGAGCCAAGCACATCTCGAGGAGATCGGTGAGCAGTGCCTCCGAGTCGACCTAGCAGCACTCCCCGCGGTTTGGCACCCTGAGTCGCTGGACCAACACAAGTCCCTCTAGAAATAATGTGTCTAGAGTTTTCAAGTACTCCACAGAGTTATTGAGGAAGCCACCCCCCCCCCCCACCACGCGCACGTCCGTGGATGGGGACATTACGCTGATCTCCTCTACTGTGCGATCCGCCGGAAGCCCGATCCACTAGGCCGCCCTGAGGGAACGTCGCCAAGGGCAGTGGTAGTCAACATGGATAACCTTTTAGATGAGGGAAAAGTTGTGGAGCCCCTCGACGGGGACTCACCCCCCAAGGACAGGTTGCTACTGGACCCATCTGGCAGGATTACTCGCCAACAGAGGAGTCTCCTAGGTCTTTCTGTGCCCAAGGAGGCACTGGCGCTGGGCCGAAACATCGACAAGGGTAAAGAGCCCGTCGGGTCTATCAAAATCACCGACCCATCTACCTCCATGAATAAGGTAGAGGATGATCCCGAGATGGGCACGCTGTGCCAATATCTAGCTGAGCAAAAGAGGCTGGTTGATGAGCTCTTGGCCGAACTCATTGCAGAGCAGCGACCTGACTATGGAAACCCTAGACCAGGACAGCAAGGGTAGGACCATCTACCCCTTGCTGAGATCCCCACGGGAAACCGTGACCATGTCATGTTCACCGACAGGGGAGACACTGGAACCCATGGCAAGAGGGTGCTATATGTTTCTCTGATGCCTCCCGAGTGGCGAGACCACCTGGGGGACCCTGCTCGGTTTCCTCCCGCCACCCCGAGAGTTGATCCGCCAGCTGCCCCGCAAGCTACTGAGCGTGACTACCGTATCGAAGAGCTTGGAAACATGCTTATGGTTAGAGATCCCCGTCAGGATAGGAATCCTCATTCGGATGATCTGATGGAAGTACTAATCGCCCGCTTGGAGGCCCTAGAAACTCGTAAGGTGGCAATTCCACCAGACGACAAGCCATACCACGCATGGGTGGATAACATACTGGCTCCACCGGGATTTGGGAACCCCACTTTTTCCCCCTTTAATGGGACCGGAGACCCGCCAAAACACTTTCCCCACTTCAACTTGAGGTGTGGTCCTATTTTAGGGACTCCGGCGCAGTAGGAGGCTGCCAAGCTCCGGTGCGTCGTTCAGACATTGGAAGGACCAGCATTTGTCTAGTACAACTATCTCCCTATTGGATCTGTGACTAGCTGGGAGGAACTTCACCAAAAATTCGTCTACCAGTTCAGTTCCACAACCCGGAATATGAACATTGCAGACCTCTTCAGGTGTAAGCAAAGGCCCGATGAGCGAGTCGCGGACTTCGTCGCCCGGTGGAAGGGGATCACTTACTCCCTTGACATGCCACTGACTCAGGAGAAATTACTGACTATGTGTGTAGGGAACGTCAAGGCGGAGTTGGTTCCTTCTATGATCACTCAAAATTATCCTGGAGGGTTCTGGGACTTCTCGGACAAGGCTCAGCGCCTCGAAGAAGCCCTGCAACAGGCCAGTCTGGCACGCCCACTGCCTCCTGTAATCTCTGCAAGGAGAGCCTCCAGAGCCGAGCCCGCTGCTGTGGCCCAGATAAAGCCCCCCAGATAGCTAGAGTTGCTACCGGTGAAGCCATATCAGAAGGATCATATGGGTCCTCCCCCACGGGCACAACCTCCGGCCCAGCAGCGACCACCTCAAAATCGGCAGGCGCCTCCGCATAACGTACCGCCACCACCAAGGCTAGGTAATCCGGCTCCGCATCCTCGTCATGATCCTTCGGCCCCTGGTCATGGTCATCCCCCAAGATCCCCCTTTCCATATAGAAGGAATCAGACTTACTCGTTTGGCAAGGCCCAGGTCCTCGGTTATTTCCATAGCACCTTGGTGTAGAGGATCGTGCGATTGCCTGAGTGCTGGAAGCCAGAAGAGACGTGTCTCACTGATCACCCTAACTACTGCCCTTATCACTGGATACTGGGACACACCATCCAGCAATGCTATGTGTTCAAGGAATGACTCCATGTCCAGATTGACAACAACATAGTCACGTTGGGCCCAGCCCCGACATAAGTGGCTGGTGTATTCGTAGTATCGAATGGCAGTAGTGACAACGGGGATGGGTGGGAACAGGTTTCCGACTGGGGGTCCTGGAAGTATAATGACTGGATGGCCCGCTGGACGGTCACCCGTGCCCATGGCATGATCCATGCCTGCCTGAGTCAGCCAGAGCCCTCGGAGTCTGTGAGCGCCGCTTTGGCATCGTCGTCCCAGCCTACTTCTTCCCAGAAGAGCAGGCGGCAGAGCAAGAAGAAAGAACGTTCCCTGCCATTGCCGTCATGTTCTCGCACGCTTAGTGATATCATGCCCCCGGAAATGGGGATCCCTCTGAGACCCCGTCTAGTAGTTGATGAATCCTCGAGTGAAAGATCGGGGTACGCTTCCGTTAACATCGTAGAGTTGGTAAATCCATTTTTGGATCTCGACGACGAGGAGCGCCAGGTGGACCTCCCCAATGTCCCTAGCCGTCGCCAACGTCGACGGAGCTGTGGCTACGCGAATCGCCGGGGCATGACAGTCATCACCTCCAGTAAGGTCGTGCACACTACCGAGACTAGGCAGCAAGCCCTGTACAGAGAGCAGCACTCGCGGATCCCTCACCCGGTGACAACAGGTTCGCTTCCACCACTTTTTGTGTTGCTGGATCAGGAGGAACCTCATTGCTCACATCACAACCAGCCCGGCCCTGCCACCGGCCGAATATGGTCGTCCGATCCTAGCATGACAGTCACCACCCAGGCTTCAGCTAGTGAATAGCGGGACATGCCTAGTACCAGTCAATCACCAGCCCCGCCAGTAGGGCCCATCATGCCCCCAATCGCAGAGCGACCTCTTGTAAGCAGAAGCTCACGTTTGGCGTGAATGTATGATGTACCGAAGCATATGGTCGGAATTCCATCAAGACATTCCATCCTCGAGGCCCTTCTCCTGTCGTCTGAAATGCGTGAGGTGCTCACCGAGTCTCTAAGGAGCCCCATCCAGTTTGAAAAGGAGGTAGCGGCCGCAGAAGCCTTCCAATCTGAGTTGATAGAGGATGCCAAATGTCAGGCAGTTATCTTATTCTCTGGTGAAGATGAAGACCCTCCCATATAGGGGCACATCCGACCGCTGTACATCACCGGCCAGTTCAACGGCGTGGAAGTCTGTCGCTCTCTTGTCGACATGGGTTCTGGGATTAACATGATCCCCACTCGGACACTGCGAAAACTGGGGTTGTCCAAGGATGATTTAACTCCCTCCAACCTTAGAATCCAGAGGTATGACAGGACCGAGCAAACTCCACTCGACAGGATTCGCCTGAAGACCCAGTTCGGTGGCTTAATTTCCAATACGGAATTCATGGTTGTCTCTCAGGACACTGCCTACAACGCATTGATGGGCAGGCCATGGCTCTATCTTCACGCAGCGGTTCCCTCATCATACCATCAGTTCCTCAAATACTCCCTTAAGGGTCGAGTGGGTGCACTCTAAGGAGATGCGTCTCTGTTTGCCTCTTGTGAAGCTCGTTACCTGAACGCTGACTATTACAAGAGCAAGGACATGAAAATCCTGTCAGGTGAGGTTGAGCCCACCGCTGTTGCAATTGATCCCTGGGCAGGTTTGGATGATGCATATGTCTTCCCAATCAATCGGTTGGAGGCCACGACTCCCGATCTTGGAGAGTGCTTTGTTGTCTCGGGTACCAGAGGAAGGCCTATTTCCGGGTCTAAGCAACAGTGGGAAATCACCTCATACTCTTTCACCAACCAGGCTCAGGTGATACCTGACCCTCCTACCCCTATACGATATCAGGACGTTGGGCTCATGTCAACTGCAGTACGCCATACGCGTCTGTTTCTCCAGGCCAGAATCAACCAGCTTAAGCCAACGCGTCACCACTTCTTTGATGTCGTAAAGTGTGGCCCCTTGGGCCGAATGTCGGAGGGGACTGGATAAACCGCCTTCGTTGCCATGGTCTCTGCGGGGCATGAGTATCCCATCATGACGACCTCCACCGCCCAAGATGGTGCCAGCTCCCCATTAGGGTCGAGAAGCCCCGAGACGGCTCCCCCCGTGGACGATACTTCCACAAGCAGAGAAGAAGACCTGGAAGATGCTCCTACTGCCTTTGAGGAGGGCGTCTCCACCATGGTCGACGAGTTAGTACAGGTGATCCTCGGTAGCGAGGCGGACCTGAGACCCACAGTGGTCAGCGCCGCTATGCCTCCCGAGGAAAGGCAACGGTACAAAGAATTCCTCAGACAGCACCATGATGTGTTTTCCTAGAATTATGACGAGATGCCTGGATAGGATCCCCAGGTGGCCGTCCACCGCCTTGGCCTCCCAGCAAATAATCGTGGGTTCAAGCTGCCTCCCAGAAAGATGCACCCATTTCATGGTTCTATGCTTGAGGGCGAAGTTGATAAGCTCATTAAGGACAATTTTTTCAAAGAATTCTAGTACCCAAGGTGGCTAGCCAACATTGTGCTTGTCAGGAAGAAGAACATCCAGATTAGGGTATGCATCGACTTTCGCGATCTTAATTGCCACTGTCCGAAGGATGACTTTCCCCTTCCCGTGAGAGAGCTGTTGATCGATGCAATGGCCAAGTTCCACACCCTCTCCTTCATGTATGGGTACTCTGGGTATAACCAGATCTGGATGGCCCCCGAGGATGAAGAGGTCACTGCCTTCAGGGCCCCCCAGGGCACTTTCTGCTACCGGGTTATGCCCTTCGGCCTGAAGAATGCGGGTGCCACCTATCAACGGGCTATGCACCGCATATTCAAGGAAATCCTCAGTACACTAGTGGAGTGCTACGTAGATGACCTGGGGGTTAAATCTCGTCAGCGTTGTGACCATATCAAGGACCTTGAGAAAGTGTTCGGTTTCCTCCATTCTCTCCACTTGAAGATGAACTCGTTGATGTGTGCCTTCGGGATCACCTCCGGAAAGTTTCTTGGATTCATTGTTAGGTATCAAGGTATCGAGATCGATCCTGATAAGATCAAGGATATCATCCAGATGCATCCCCTAAATAATATTCGGGAGCATCGAGGCCTCCAAGGCCACGTAGCCTATATACGACGATTTATTGCGAATCTGGCCGACAAGTGTAAGCCCTTCTCCCAGCTCATGAAGAGAGGCACCACCTATGGGTGGGACGAAGAGTGTTAGACCGCTTTTGAGGAAATCATGTAGTGTCTGCTTCAACCTCTAGTCCTGATGCCACCCGTCCCCAGAAATCTGTTGGTCCTTTACATGACCGACCTAGAGTGAACCCTCGGTGCCCTTCACGCCCAGAAGAATATTGAGGGAAAAGAGAATAGCCTCTACTACCTCAGTCGCTTGCTCCTCGATGCAGAAATTAGATATTCTCCCATCGAGAAGAGTTGTATGGCGCTCGTAATCGCCGTACAGAAATTGCGGCACTACATGCAGCACCGCAAGGTTAAAATAGTCTCTCGAGTAGACCCATTGAAATACATCCTGAGTCAGCCTATGTTGACCGGCCGATTGGCACACTGGGCAGCGATCCTCCAGCAGTTCGACATTAGGTTCGTACCTCAGAAGGCTGTCAAAGGTAGGCATTGGAAGACTTCTTAGATTCCCACCCAACCTCTGCGAACTAGCCAATGGATTTGGGCTTTCCTGATGAGGCAATCCTCCCAGTCGATCACGCCACCCCATGCTGGCAGATGCACTTTGACGGCACCTCCTAAAGCCCTACCGGTAGAAGGCTCAATGATCCTAGGCTTAACAGAGTGGGCATGGGTATCGTCTTCATCACCCCGGAGCAAGTCGTTCTTCCATATTCATTCTTATTGTTAGAAGGCTGCACCAACAATGAGGCATAATATCATGCCCTCATCATTGCCCTCGAGTTGGCTCTGGAGGTTAACTTACCCCACCTGTATGTAAAAGGGGACTCGGAGCTAGTCATAAATCAAGTTAATGGTGACTACGCTATCAGGAAGCCAGAACTCATGCCATTGCTGGCGTGCACCCTCCATCTAATGGCTAAGTTCCCCTCCCAACCAGATGTCTTTCACATTCCCCGATCACAGAACAGTCGAGCAGATGCCTTGGCCAGCCTGGTCGCGTCACTCGCTGAGCCCGAACAGGATGACCTAATCATCCACGTGGCACACCGAAGAGTCATTGCTCCCGTTACCCCAGAGGGCGATCTTGGCCCACGAGTGAACCATCTCACCATTGGCGCCCTTACGTTAGGACCCCCCCGGGGCTTCAGGCATGGTGATCGCAACAGTTCATGACTACAGGACACCCTTGGTTTAATATCTCTGGCACGACAATCTTCTGATGGACCAAGCAAAGCAGGAACGAATCCGGCGCCACGCGCCGAAGTTCACCCTTCAATGCGGTCCCAGCCGTGAGCATCTCCTTTACAGGCGCGGGTTTGACGGGGTTCTCCTCCTTTGTCTTGAAGGAGTTGAGATACCACAAGTCATGCAAGAAGTACACGCTTGTTCATGTGGTTCCCACCAGGCCGGGTCGAAGTTGTCCAACCAGATTCAGAGGCTGGGATACTTCTGGCCCTCCATGATCCACGACTGCATCGAGTACGCCAAGATGTTTCATGCGTGCCAAGTTCATGCTAACTTTGTGCATCGGCCACCAGAGCCTCTCCACACTAATATGTATTCTTGGCCCTTTGCAGTCTGGGGGTTGGATGTCATAGGGCCTTACCCGCCGGCGACGGCCCACCAGTGCTGGTTATTCTTTACCGCTACAGATTTCTTTTCAAAGTGGGCAGAGGAAGCTCCACTCAGGGAATTCAAGGCTAGTTCTATCGCCGACTTCGTGAGCTCCAATATCAACTACCGGTTTTGAATACCTCACGCTATCATCACGGATAACAGAACCAACTTCTGAGCGGCCGAGCTGAAAATATTGTACGCCAAGTAAAACATTCGCTCTAACCACACCTCCCGCTATCATGCGCAGGAGAATGGACAGATTGAGGCGTTTAACAAAACCCTCTCTAAATTCTCTAGAGAATGGTTGGTCAGAACAAGAAAAGTTGGCCGGACAAGCTCCCCAGTGCCCTCGGGTATTATAGGATGACGAATCGAAATTCAACCTAGGTGACTCCGTATTCCCTGGTATACGGAGCAGAGGCCGTCCTACCCATCGAAGTCCAGCTGCCCTCATTGCGTACGGCGGTCTACGAACAACAAGCGACGGATAGAGTTTCCGAGATCCGTCTAGCCGAGTTGGACGCGCTGGACGGAAGTATGATTCACGCTTTACATAAAATGGAATGGCATTAGAGGAGGATGGCTCGATCTTTCGATAAGAAGGTTTTCCTCCGCTCCTTCCTGCAAGGTGACATGGTGCTGGCTCTCAGAGCGCCAATGATTCCCGGCAGGAAACCACCCATGTTGGAGCCCAAGTGGGAGGGGAATTTTATTGTCCAAAAGGTCTATCCCAATGGCACGTATTCCCTGGTGACTATGTATGGTGAGCGTATCACTCCTCCCACCAACGCCAGGTTCCTCAAGAAGTACTTTGCCTAAGCACCCGGTCCAGAATGACCTTAAACTGCATTTTGCACAACATTTGGGCTCTATGGTTCTGTATGACCTTAAATTTTATGGTCCCGCACGACCCTATACTGCACCTTGGTCCGAGTTCTAAGACCTAAAACTAAGATCACCATGGTCCGAGTTCTAGGACCTAAAACTAAGATAACTTTGGTCTGAGTTCTAAGACCTAAAACTAAGATCACTTTGGTCCAATTTCTAAGACCTAAAACTAAGATCACCATGGTCCGAGTTCTAAGACCTAAAACTAAGATCACTTTGGTCCGAGTTCTAAGACCTAAAACGAAGATCACTTTGGTCCAAGTTCTAAGACCTAAAACAAAGATCGTCTGGTCCCGCACGACCCAAAACTGCACCTCGGTCCGAGCACTAAGACCTAAAACTATGATCACCTTGGGCCGAGCTCTACGACCAAAAACTAAGATCCATATTCCATCCAACATGACGTTAAACTGTATTTCCAGAACTATGTCTAGCTTGATTCTCATCTTAATGGGATACGTAGGAGCGCCCAGACCTCTAGTCTTTGGGTCCAGCTTGAGGTCTGCTATCGTGTCTGTCTCACCTTTCGGACCTTGACCACAGGATCGCGTGGCGTGGTGTGAGATCATTCCCTCATTCACGTCGAGTTTTCAATAGCTGCACCACGCGCACCATGTCCTCATGATTTATCCCTCCTATGTCCAAGGGCATTAAAAGGCACCGTTCGAGAACTACGTATGGCTTGATTACCATCCTTATGGGATACGTAGGACCACTTGAACACCTAGATGTCTGGTCCAGCCCCATCTCTTAGGAGATCCCACGACCTCCCGGTTCCTAGGGTGTTTGGCCTTACGCCCCCTCTTTTTCCCCGGGATCCGCTATCTTTTGGCCGCTCTCGGACTGAGCCCTCTGACCCTTTTCAGTGGTCTGCTGATGTGCTCAGGGTACTCTGGTCAAGGACTTGGAGTGCCAGATTCCACTTAGGCACGTTCCATCCACTTCCAAGCTTCGTGTTCCCCTTCATTTGGGCCCCCGTCATCCTTCACACCCGGAGGGACCCCCAAGAATGGACTGGAGAAAATGCCCAAGGTCTCTCCTACCGTCATGGGCCAACACCCCCGAGGGTTTCAGACAACAAATTGAAACGAATTCCGCATTGCGAACATGGTCAGTGTTTGATGCTCATTATTTTGTCCCCATGGCTAACACGACGGGATGCTACGTTGCGAACATGGTCAGCAGTAATCCTCAGTCGTCACGCCGGCTTCCCCGGGCCATGAATGTTGGTGGCATAGTTCATGTCATGATCCACCCCACTGTGTCAAGGTGGAATCTCGACACTCCTTGTACTAACCCTCATTACACCCCCGCACATCGGATATACCGAGCTGCGTAACGGTGTCTCTCGGGGCTCCTGCGATCTGAGCACTAGAGTATGTGCTTGGGTCTCTTCTTTACGGGGTGCGTACAACTTGACCCTCATCCCCATGGGGAACGAGGAGTTTCCCAGACATTGGGTTTCGGCCCCAACACAACTGGGAGCTAGCATCTCCTACCCCCCTCGTAGGCCCCTTTGTCCTGAGGCTCCTCTCTCTGATGGTCCTAACCATATGACTTTAAACCATGTTGTTGGTCCAAAACATACGAACTTAAACTGTTTTGATGGTCCATAACTTACGACCTTAAACTGTGATGATATTATCCCGGCTTTGTGTTCAGTCCCTCGACTCGAGCATTTCCCCGGACAGCACATAGTAAGTAGGGCTTAGGTCCTCATTCACATCGGGTTTTGTAACCGCCTTGCCATGTGTCCATTTCTCCCCTTACCCATTCATGGTCCGAGTTCTAAGACCTAAAACTAAGATCATTTATTTATCAATCTATGACTCGCTCTCTCTTGTGGGATTGCATGATGGGGTGCGGGATTATGTCCTAGTTTACGTCGGGTTACTCGTCGTGTCGTGCTCCTCCCCAGATGAGATGTATTACGTCCCTCATGATGTTAAACTGTATTCCATACCACATGATGTTAAGCTGTATTCCATCCCGCATGACGTTAAACTGTATTCCGTCCCACATGACGTTAAACTGTATTTAGTCCCGCATGACATTAAACAGTATTCCATCCCACATGACGTTAAACTGTATTCCGTGCAACATGACGTTAAACTATATTTCAATAACTATGTGTGGATTGATTCTCATACTAATGAGATATGTTGGACCAACAAGACATTTCATCTTGGGTCCAGCCCCAGGGATTATTGAACCATGTCCTTCCTTGTTGTTCGCCCATCGGTCCGACTTCCTGGGAAGTGGTGTAATCGAGACATCTACCCCAAACAGGTTCGGGATGCCCAATGGTAACAATGGGAAGTGGCAGTTCTCTAGTCAAAGAGGTCCTTCCTGGAAATTGGGACGACACGTGATCCGGTCGGTATGTCCGCCTAATGCGCCTTCGCCAAGGGGGCGCAATTTCGGGTGTGTTGGACTCTGTTCGGACAAACCACCACTCCACCTTCCACACTTTGTGTCCCCCTTATTCAGATCCTCATTTCCTTTCATGTTTTACGGGACCCCCTAACAGTATGGATTCTCAACCTATGGTCCGCCTACTGTCATTGGCCAATGTTCCGGAGGACTGGTCATGTTTGACGGGACCCCCTAACAGTATGGATGCTCGACCTATGGTCCTCCTACTATCCCTGGCCAACGTTCCGGAAAACTGACCGACGATATTTGAGTTAGGCCTCGTGTTGCGAACATGTTCCGCTGTCAGCCCTCGTTTATTGTCCCAATTCCAAGCCAACATGGTATGGATGATGTGTTTCTGCCACGGTTGATAGTTTTCCTCCATCATGGTGCCCCATTGGGTTCCGAATTTAGGTAGCGTGATTCACCCTTACCCTCCATCCCCCTATGTTCGGATGGATTTCAATTCCCCCGGAATCACCCCACTCGTGTGTTAGAGCCCATTGAGAAGTCGACACATCAATTGGTCTGGGGTCTCCTCAGAAGTCCAGGCCCAATTTTGGATGCCTGAAGCTTGGTCAATGCCCCAAAGTTGAATGAAATGATGGCACGAGCATCTTCTGCTTCTCGCGTTGGGCACGACCCACATGATCCTAGGGATGAGTTGTTATTCGTTTCGAAACTATGGTTGAGCGCATTAAACAAAGGGTACAAATGAGTGGATTTGGCCATATATTGGATTGAGACGATGTGAAGTTCAAGAAAAAAAGTTCATGAGATGGCAAAAACAAAGCCCTTAGGGATCATTGTGTTGAAGCAATCTTTCCAGCGTCGCTACCCTTTGGCTGGTAGCCTCCAGGACCGCTTCTCGGTCTTTGAATACTCTCTCCTCATCGACCACCACAGAGCGCAGCTCGCCAGCCCTAGCTTGTGCCTACGCCTGCTCGGTTCGTAGTACGGTCATCTGGTGACTCGCCTCCACCAGTTGTTCCTGCGCATCAGCCAGCTGGGCCGTCGTTTGCTCCACGAGCTCAAAGCATGTTGCGATGAAGGCCTCCTTATCTGTCGCCTACCCTTCGAGGTGCCAGACTTCCTGCTCCGCCCTCAGCAGCACTTGAGCACTCGCCGATCCTTCCCGGCACTAGGCAATGTCGGTGCACCGGTTGCTCTCGCGTATATTCTCGGCCCCGTAATCATGGACCGTCAGATGAAGACGCTGAGCGTCAGCCCCTCCGGTGCACAGGTAAAGCAGCCAGGTCTGAAGTGATCCCATCCGCCTCAGCCAATGCGACTGGGGTTCCCTAAGGAAGCACATGATATACTTCCACCCCTTGCGCCGTGTCATCCTACTATCCTTGGCTGCCTCTGAGTCTGATTTATCTATCTCCTCAAGGTCAGCGGGTCGGTACATGGGGAAGGCAGCCAACAGATCAACATCAGGATCCGCCTCAAGGATGCCTTCATGAGGAATAGAATCCTCGACGCCCAGGTGACCTTCTTCTCTCACCCCAGCAGTAATGATTCCTCCCCCAACATCCTACCTCGTCTCAGGAACATCGCCGCTGATGTCCGCCACCCCTTGTTCATCAATTTTCGGGGCCAACTCAGTGCAGAGGGCATGTTACGAACGAGGTGGTATGTCCGCCACTGGTCCACTCGCGGACGGCCCGGGCTCCACAGCCTAACGTGCCTCCAGTGTTAAGATCACTGCGCAAGGCATATGCTGGTCAGACGAGATCTTTTTCCACCAAGAACTAGTAGTGAAGCGTGAGACTTACAGGAATCCAGAGCGTCAGTCCCCAGTGTTTCGGCCGCTGTAGGAGCCGCCGTAAGGGGATACCCTTCTGCGCTTGTTAATTAAATGATGGGTGTCAGATCCCCATCATTTCCCACTAGTTCCTCTCCTCCCTCCTCTGGTGGGGCGCCCGTCCAACACTCAACTCCTCTTGAGAAGGACGGGGAAGTGAGTTAGAAGTTGCAAAGGAGAACAGATAAATAAGGGAAATAAATGAAGACAGAGAAAAATCTCAAGAATCTCGGTTATGTTGAGATCAGAGTCGGCAATCTCGCCGCTCTCTCGGAGACTCCCTTGGTAGGTCGCCCCTTGCGACCCATCACCTTCATGCTCTTCTTCTTCGTCTTCTCCCTCACCTCCGTCCTCTCCGGTTTCCTCCTCCCCCTCCGGCTCCTCGTCACTGTCGCCTTCTCCCGGTGGCATCGCTTCTGGATCATGCTCTTGGCCGAGCATCACTTTCACTAGGAAAGGTGGCTCCGTACGCCGCCCCCTCTGGCGTGTGTATGCGTCCATGGCCGTCAGATAACCATGCCGCCGATGGATGTTTAATCGGTCGGCAATTCGAACGAGCCCGACCTCTGGTAGTTGGATCCCGTTTTGCATTATCTTCTGCCAGATGGCTTCGACGCTCAGCGATTACTGAAGGGTCATCCAGGCCGACCACATTGTCGGGAGAATTGCGTCTTGGGAAGGTTCGAATAGATATCTTATGTGCTTCCCGAGCAGTTCCCTGGCCGCCTCATTTGACCCCCCTACGGGTAACGAGGACGTGGCAACACCATGCGATGTCCCCGCTGCCAAAGTCCCGCCCTGCGCATGCCTCGCTGACTGATGCGCCCTTGGTCCTCCCCTTCCGACGGCAATGTGCCTTCTTTCCCATCGCCCGATTTCCGCACGAGTAACCTCGATTTTCCGGACATGCTTGCATAATATCCCCTCAGGGTATGCAATGGTCCAGTGTTCGGCGTATTCCATTGCTAGGCCGGCATCGACCCCGGCGGGAGGAAGAGTGAAGACATTGTAACACCCCGAGATTTTATGAAAAATATTCTTTTAATTTCATTAATGTCTTATGTTGTATGCTACTCCAAGATTACCTTGCGCTATATGCATCACCGTATTAGCTGGCAGTATACGCAACACTATTTTTTGATCGTGTTACACACAATTTTGATAACAGTTATTCTACAAAAAATTTAGTATATATATATATAATCAATTTATAAATGAAATATGGTTGGATTATGTTATACGAAACAACGAAGGATTCTTGCACAGCATGCAACCCTGACTTGGCTTGCATTACACGCAATCGCGACCTTTCACGATAGCGTGTGTAGTATGCAATACCGAGTTTTACTAAACAATGATATATTATTATAATATTATTATGAACTAGCCGTTATGAATAGTATTAACTAAATTTTGAATCTTATAACATTATTATTCATATTAGACATTTTCTAAAACATGGTATAAGAACAAAATAAATTTTTCTGGTAAAATATGTATTTTTCAAAAAATGTAGTTTTGCCGCCTTTTGATGGCGCACCCACATTAAATCTAGTTTTTGACATGTTTATAAGTTCAATTTGACAAAATAAAATTCTTCTTTGGAATCATGAAATAAAAATTTACTTTGGATAAATTTTTCATATTATTCTGGTAACTTTAATATTTTGATGAATAGTAAAAACAAGCTATATTTTATTTAAAAACAACTTTTTTCATCGCAATAATTTATATGGTTAAATTATAATATTGAATGGTTTAAAAGTACAAATAGAATATATTTTTACCATTTAATATAATTTATTTCATTAGCATTGATTCTACATTGAATTCGTAGGATAAATCATTTCAATATTTTGCAATGTCTTAAAGAAAAACCCGTTTTCTTTCAACAACGAGATTAATTTTAATTTAATTTCTTCAACTTTTGTGAATTTAATTTGGAAAAATGGATTCCATATTTGGAATCAGTGGGTCCAAATTATGTAAATAAGCTACTTTTTATTTTTGGGGATTGTGAAAAGTAACTACGGTAAATTTTATTTACCATAGTTAAAGGTAAATCGGCTAATTAAGGGTAAATATAAGATTATAAAATTACCCTACCATTTGGAAAAATATATTGGATGACTAAAAGTCGACCCATATAACCTAAGGGTCGGATTAAATTCATTTAATGGACTTTTTCCATGAAAAGAATTTAATTATTATTAAACCAAAGAATGTGACAACATGTCACTTTCGTAAATATTATAAGTATAATAATTTTAATTTAGTGATAAACTTCATGAAACTTAGAAAATGAATAGTCTCCAGAAAGCTAATACAATTATCTACATCATAGGAATTTATTTATAATTTTAGGGATTACATAATTATCATTTATTCTGACACAATGATGATGCAGTAATTGTCTTATTAATAAAATATTGACATAATTGATGTTATATATACCCAAATAAATGTAATTTAAGACTTTTTATGAATTCAACTAAATTTATAAGTTAATATGAAATGTTATTATTGATTTAATTAACTTTTTTCGAACTAATCATTCTGTTATAAGTTTCACAAAAATCAATTACTAAATTTTTTCAAAATTGACATAAAATAGTTTTTAAAACAAATATTATATTATGAATTGTTATTTTATTCCTAAAAATCTAAGGTTCATCCAAATGACTTAGATAAGGTTATATATATTAATAATAAACAACTTGGGGTTCTTTTTTCTTCTTATAGTATGTTTATTAACCTTATAATATAAGAACACAAGAAGACACGGTAAAAGTAAAATTATTTAACTTAATGTTAAATCTAAAGGATAAGGTTAAAATAGGAACCTAAACTAGTATAAATTCTATTGGATGAGATGATTTAGACCCATCCCAACCACAGATTAGAAATAAATCAATTTGGAGCTATTGAAAACCCAATTTGATTTTATAATAAAATAATAGTTTTAGTTATTCCAAAGGTACCCCTCTCCTCCCTTATAAAAGGGCACCTCCTCCTCCCACATCCTCACACCACTTTGAGCCTTCAATCTCGGCCAAACCTGACCAATTTCTCCGCTAAACTTCCTTAGCAATATCCTAGAGGTTCTGGTCTTCTTCAAAGACCTATTTTAGTACCCTAAAAGGAGGTCTCAAATAAGCGCTTCAACGAAGAGGTAATGTCCGTTACTGATTCTTTCATATTTATTTCATCATCCACTTCTTCTTATTTTGTTGTTTAATTATGAAGTAATAACATCAGTATCACTCATATACTGATATGTTATTATAAGTATGAAACAACCCTATTTCACCATCTATCCATCCTACGGAAAACGAAATCACCGCGCGTGCGTACGTAAGTAATACCATCTCCACGCTGTGGTGTAATCTATTTTCCACCACCACCTTAATTGGATGGGTATAATGGTGTAAATAATGACTATATATGATTTATGTAAAGTGATATTTATTCTAAAATAGTATACATACACTCCAATACAATTTCATGATCATGGGAACGATATCATCGCTCATGCGTACGTACGGAATACCGTCTCCACGATGTGATGCGACTCGTTATACATGATCTTCATTTCATAATGATTATATAAATTAATTGAATGAATGAATATGATATATAATAACATTCTGGATATGAGGTATCTATAACCTAAAAATAATAATAAGAATTTATTCGACAAAACACGCATAAGAACAAAAAGTAATAAACACCCGAATAATAAGTAGTAATGAAATATTACTAATAATAAGCTAAGAATATGACCATATATGATATAATAACAATAAGTATGATTCTGGAATAATTCAATAACATTATTTAAATCATTATACAAGAGGTTTGGACACATACGAAGCAAATTGGACCTAAGGTAAGGGAAATATCATAATCTCATTTTTATCTGAGATTGTTTATACTTTGGTATTTATTGGGGTGTATTTTATCATACACATCCATGTTTCCTCAATATTTAATGTTATTTACATCCACATACAATTGTTTAAATCCAATTTTACGCATTGTTGAGTTTTTTGTAAAAGATATGAAAGGAATCTTTTGTCATTTTTCGTACGAGGAACTTTTTGACTTTTCTGACAAAAGTACGAGAAGAATGTTTTTTTAACTTATACGGCATGAATGGATTTTTAAAAAATTATTTCCAAGAATCATCCTTTACAAGTTTTCAAGTTTATTTTTAATCATCTTCTTTTAAAATTGTATGACATGTTAAGAAAGGAAAAGTGTTTTTGAAGTAGAAAGGATATTTTCCTCAAGAATGGTGTTCAAGTGTTTTATCAAAATTATTTTCCATCTAAGATAATAAAAGGGTTCTATTTTTATCCCTATTATTACATTGATTTGATTATGTTGTGATGGAATTATTTTTATGAATTCCATCATCTTATATGAATTGTTTTATGATGTCACGATGTTTAAGAATCCCATTTTTATTACAAGGGTTATTCTATGATGTATGGTTTATGATTTTGTGGCACATATAAGAATGGTATCATTATGAGATGGGTGGGACCTATATCTATCTCCAATGAATTGGGTAACGATTTTATATCTCATGCGATAGACATGGCTGGAACGGTAGGTTATACAGGTTCAGTGAAACAGGACTAAAACGAGGAGTAAACTCGGTTCAGAAAGGGACTTTATCCACTAAGATAGTCTTCGCAATGAGTCTTGACTAATAAGATGTGATTCTCTATGATTATGTGTGTATGCCACAATGTTTCATGTTTTCAGTTACATTTCACTACTATGATTTATCCCATGTTATGAAATTATGATCTTTTTTGCCGGTTATGATTTCCAAAAGATAGGTTCTTTTGAATATGATGTGATTGATATTTCTTTTGTTTACCATTACTGAGAATTTGATCTCACCCTTTTATATTTTCTTTTCCCTAGGATATAAATAAAGGATTTAGGTTTTTTTTAAAAGATCTTTATGGGAGATGTTGAAGATCTTTCAACATGATTAGACGATTATATTCTGAGTTTCCAAAGACACTAAACTATTACGGTCCTTGTGTGTCTGTTGTTGTTATGTATTAACTATTCCGCAAAAGTAATGTAATGTCTATGTACGTTAAGCTTTGGGTCTCTACAGTTGGTATCATAGGAAAGGTTTATTCAACCTTTGGAAACTAGGATGCGAAAACGTTAGTGAGATCCCTAGAGATATTTCTAATGTAGGTCTATGGATGTCCCTAAGGATAAGTATACGTATAGGATACAGTCCTATAACTATGGTAACGATCATAGAATTTAACCTAAGATGTTAGATATTGAGGATACTCCCCCTTTGATTATGTTGTTTTCCCTTGCATGATTTTTGCCTCTCACACTATTCTTTTTGGGTTTTAGACGATGGCTGGAACCCGAAGGAGCCGTGTTGATCAATGCTATAAACAATGAAATGATTGTCCTCTTGAACAAACAAATGTTATGGGGGGTGGAGAGAAAAATATTATTGCTATACTTACACAAGCTATGAATCATTCTGGATATCCAAATGAGCAGAGAAGGGAACAATATTCTATTGAGTCCTTCATGAGGCAACATCCACCTTCTTTCAGTGGGTCTTCTGATCAACTTGTTTCTGAACAATGGATCAGTACCACTGAAAAGATATTTTCAGTTATTCAATTTTCTAAACATGATAAAGTCATCTTAGCAGTATATCGTTTGGAAGGTGAAGCTGATCAATGGTGAAATCTTATCAAGAATATAGGGCAATGAGATGAAATTGAGTCCATGGAATGGGACGAGTTCATGAACTTATTTTTCAAAAAGTACTTCCCTCGTATTCTTCAAACAAATATGGAGAAGGAGTTTCTTGATCTAAAGCAAAAGGATGATGAATCTGTTGGTATATACGCATCGAATTTTACAAGGCGTGCATGGTATGCATCTAGCCTTATCATCCATCCTGAAAGTAAAGTTGATCGATTCTTCAGTGGCATAAAACCAAGTCTTCGAAGGGCATTAGCTATAAGAGACTTCAGTAGCTATGATGAAATTGTGCGTTGTGCTATCAAGGTAGAAATGGAAGTTGGTGTTACTTATCCATCTCATAGTTTTGACAAGAAACGAAATATGGAGTTCAAGGAGAAATCTCAGAATAATGGTGAAAAGAAGATGAATGTTTCCTTATGATCATAGTGTGGAAAGAAGCATGGTGGAGATTGTCTTAAAGGGACAAGTAAATGTTTCAAATGTGGAAAGGAAGGTCATTGGGAATTTGAATGCCGCAATGATGGGATGAAGATATCTAATGATGAAAATAAAGGAAGGGATACACAGAATAGACCTACTACACTTCAATGCTTCAAGTGAAAGGAAATGTGGCATTATCCTAATAAATTCCCTAATCAAAGGGTTAGTGATGATCTTCATGAGCAACCACTTAAGGCAAAGGACAAAGGGAAGTCACATTCGATCACCATTGGCGATGTTGAATATGAAAATGATGTGGTGGAATGATTAAGTGTTTATGTAATGGGATTCCAGAATAATGTTGTATATAGTATCGTGGAATATTGGAATATTTATGTATTGGTCTATTGTGGTTTTCAATGGTACCAGTAACCATCGAATGTAATTGAGATATTTTTGAAAAAAAAGATGATATGCGCATAATGAAGGGAAAACGAGAAAATGAAATGTTTGAGAGTATTCATGAGCACATTATTGATATAAGGACTAAGTGATATCATGGTTTGAGTATATAGAATTTTGAGGATTTTGGTATGTGGAAAGAGTTAACTTTTAACAGCACTCATGTTTTCAATAAGGTTTAATGGGTATTCATTTTTTTAAGAGAATACATGATTAAGGCCTTCGAATGTTTGGAATGTGACCAACAAGACATATCTCATGATATATGGGGATCAACAATGGTATTAACATGCTAGTTGTATGAAATCTTTGGTAATAGTTTTCACTATAATATGAGATTAGACAATATTATTTTGGATAATCCTAAAGATTGGAATGGATTATGTTGGACATAAGTTAGTATTGTTTAAGGATAAAAGTTTTTCCGATATTATTGATGGGATGTTATAGTAATATCATTTTAGAAAAAGGACAACCTGTAGGACGAGCGACAACCCATCGCATCAGACAAGGCTGTGGGAATCGAACCCACAACCGAAGTGCGACTGGCCTTTATCGCCTACCACTGGCCTACATGAAGTCCCTGTTTAATAGAAACTAGTTTTATTATATTAAGCAATATGATATATGAAGTATAAGTCCATCTATGAACCATATATGATTAATCTCACTATATATGGACTTATGTATTTTTTGATAAATTTTCTAACCTTTTGTTTGAGACATATGGAATGACCCATCATTCTATCACATGATCTGTTAACACATAATGAATGATAAATTCAGATTCATTTCTTTAAGAGATGAAGTGGAAATTGTCCAAAGAACGAAAAATGGTGAGACTATACCAAAATCACGAAAGTATTTATTCTAATTCCAATTTCATCAACTTTAGGGAAATGATATTGAAAACCAAAAATGTTGTCCTAGTGCTCTTATATCTGATTAATCAGATGGTTCCTTATATCGTCACAAATTTTTGGCTTTGTGATTGCTGGCTTTTCCATAGCCATGATCTCTACCACTCTCCATCAGAACATGATTGTTAGATTTCTCTTTCATATCCATATTTTCACCTATGTGGAAACCCAGTAATTAGTTTATTTGGATAACCGTTACGTTTCATACTTTTGTTTTTAAAGATTGATTTTGGTATTCCTTTTTACGAAGTGGGTTTCTATTAAAGAAACTTTCGAATAGTAAACCATTTATAACCCCGACGAATTTTGAGGGAGAAATTCATATTAAGGGGGGTAGAATGTAACACCGCGAAATTTTATGAAAAATATTCTTTTAATTTCATTAATGTCTTGTGTTGTATGCTACACCAAGATTACCTTGCGCTATATGCAACACCGTATTAGCTTGCAGTATACGCAACACTATTCTTGGATCGTGTTACACAAAATTTTGATAATAGTTATTCTACGCAACATTGTGTGTATATATATATATATTCAATGTATAAATGAAATATGGTTGGATTATGTTATAAGAAACAACGAAGTATTCTTGCACAGCACGAAACCCTGACTTGGCTTGCATTACACGCAATCACGACCTTCCTCGATAGCGTGTGTAGTACGCAACACCGGGTTTTACTAAACATCGATATATTATTATAATATTATTATGAACTAGCCGTTATTAATAGTATTAACTAAATTTTGAATCTTATAACATTATTATTTGTCTTACACATTTTCTAAAACATGGTATAAGAACAAAATAAATTTTTCTGGTAAAATAAGTATTTTTCAAAAAATGCAGTTTTGCCGCATTTTGATGGCGCACCCACTTTAAATCTAGTTTTTGACATGTTTATAAGTTCAATTTGAAAAAATATAATTCTTCTATAGATTCATGAAATAAAAATTTACTTTGGATAAATTTTTCATATTATTCTGGTAACTTTCATATTTTGATGAAAAATAAAATCACGCTATATTTTATTTAAAAACAACATTTTTCATCGCAATAATTTATATGGTTAAATTATAATATTGAATAGTTTTAAAGTATAAATAGAATATATTTTTACCATTTAATATAATTTATGTCATTAGCATTGATTCTACCTTGAATTCGTAGGATAAATCAATTCAATCTTTTGCAATGTTTTAAAGAAAAACCCATTTTCTTTCGACAACAGGATTAATTTTAATTTCATTTATGCAACTTTTGTGTATTGAATTTGGAAAAATTTATTCCATATTTGGAATTTTTGGGTTAAAATTATGTTAATAAGCTACTTTTTTTTGTGCATTGTGAATAGTAACTACGGTAAATTTTATTTAACATAGTTAAAGGTAAATCGGGTAATTATGGGTAAATATAAGATTATAAAATTATCCTAACACTTGGAAAAATCCTATTGGTTGGCTAAAAGTGGACCCATATAACCTAAGGGTCGGATTAGATTAATTTAATGGACTTTTTCCAAGAAAATAATTTAATTATTATTAAAACCAAAGAATGTGACAACATGTCACTTTCTTAAATCTTATAAGTATAATAATTTTTATTTATTGATAATCATCATGAAACATCAAACATGAATAGTCTCCAGAAAGCTAATACAATTATATACATCATAGGAATTTATTTAGAATTTTAGGGATTAAATAATTATCATTTTTTATGACACAAAAATGATGCAGTAATTGTCTTATTAATAAAATATTGAAATAATTGATGTTATAAATACACAAATAAATGTAATTTAAGACTTTTTATGAATTAAACTAAATTTATAGGTTAATATGACATGTTATTATTTATTTAATTAACTTTTTTAGAACTAATCATTCTGTTATAAATTTCACAAAAATCAATTACTAAATATTGTCAAAATTAACATAAAATAGTTTTTAAAATAAATATTATATTATTAATTGTTATTTTATTCCTAAAAATCTAAGGATCGGCCAAATGACTTAGATAAGGATATATATATTAATAATAAACAACTTGTGGTTCTTTTGACTTCTTATAGTAAGTTTATTAACCTTATAGTATAAGAACACAAGAAGACACGGTAAAAGTAAAATTATTTAACTTAATGTTAAATCAAATGATAATGTTAAAATAGGAACCTAAACATGTCTAAATTATATTGGATGAGAGGATTTAGACACATCCCCATCTTATATTCGAAATAAATCAATTTGGAACTAGTTAAAACCGAATTTGACTTCATAATAAAATAATAGTTTTAGTTATTCCAAAGGTACCCCTCTCCTCCCTTATAAAAGGGAACCTCCTCCTCCCACTTCCTCACACCACTTTGAGCCTTCAATCTCGGGAAAACCCTGCCAATTTATCCTCTACACTTACCTGGAAACATCCTAGAGGTTCTGATCTTCTTCAAAGACCTATTTTAGTACCCTAAAAGGAGGTCTCAAAGAAGCGCTTCAAAGAAGAGGTAATGTCTGTTACCGATTCTTTCATATTTATTTCTTCATCCACTTCTTCTTATTTAGTTGTTTCATTATGAAGTAATAACATACGTATCACTAATTTACTGATATGTTATTATATGTATGAAACAACCCTATTTCACCATCTATCCATCCTACGGAAAACGAAATCACAGCGCGTGCGTACGTACAGAATACCATCTCCACGCCGTGGTGTAATCTATTTTCCACCACCATCTTACTTGGATGGGTATAATGGTGTAAATAATGAATATATATGATTCTAGTAAAGTGATATTTATTCTAAAATAGTATACATACACTCCAATACAATTCTATGATCATGGGAACGATATCATCGCTCGTGCGTACGTACGGAATACCGTCTCCACGATGTGATGCGACTCGTTATACATGATATTCATTTCATAATGATTATATAAATGAATTGAATGAATTAATATGATATATAATAACATTCTTAAAATGAGTTATATATAACCTAAAAATATGAATAAGAATTTATTCGACAAAACACGCATAAGAACAAAAAGTAATAAACACCCGAATAATAAGTAGCAATGAAATATTACTAATAATAAGCTAAGAATATGACCATATATGATATCATAACAATAAGTATGATTCTGGAATATGTCAATAACATTATTTAAATCATTATACAAGAGGTTTGGACACTTACAAAGCAAATCAGACATAAGGTAAGGGAAATATCATAATCTCATTTTTATACGAGATTGTTTATACTTTGGTATTTACTACGGTGTATTTTATCATACTCATCCTTGTTTCCTCAATATGTAATGTTATTTCCATCCACCTAAAATCGTTTAAAACCAATTTTACCCTTTGTTCAGTTTTTATTAAAAGATATGAAAGGAATCTTTTGTCGTTTTTCGTACGAGGTACTTTTTGACTTTTCCGACAAAGGTACGAGAAGAATGTTTTTTTAACTTATACGACATGAATTGATTTTTAAAACATTATTTCCAAGAAGCTTCTTTTACAAGTTTTCATGTTTATTTTTACTCAACTTCTTTTAAAATTGTATGACATGTTAAGAATGGAAAAGTGTTTTTGAAGTAGAAAGGATATTTTCCTCAAGAATGGAGTTCAAGTGTTTTATCAAAATTATTTTCCATCTAAGATAATAAAAGGGTTTTATTTTTATCCCTATTATTACATTGATTTTATTATGTTGTGATGGAATTATTTTTATGAATTCCTTTATTTTATATGAATTGTTTATGATGTCACGATGTTTAAGAATCCCAATTTTATTACATGGGTTATTCTATGATGTATGGTTTATGATTTTGTGTCACACATAAGAATGGTATCATTATGAGATGGGTGGGACCTATATCTCCCTCCAATGCATTGGGTAAAGATTTTATATCCCATGAGATAGACATGGCTAGAACGGTAGGTTATACCGGTTCAGTGAAACAGGACTGAAACGAGGAGTGAACTCGGTTCAGAAAGGGAATTTGTCCACTAAGATAGTTTTGGCAATGAGTCTTGACTAATAAGAAATGAATCTCTATGATTATGTGTGTATTCCACAATGTTTCATGTTTTATGTTATATTTCACTACTATGATTTATCCCATGTTATGAAATTATGATCTCTTTTGCAAGTTAATATTTACAAAAGATATGTTCTTATGAATATGATGTGATTGATATTTCTTTTGTTTACCCTTAATGAGCATTTGATCTCACCCTTTAATGTTTTCATTTCCCCGGGATATAAAGAAAGGATTTAGGTTTAAAAAAAGAAGATCTTTATGGGATATTTTGAAGATCTTTCACCATGATTAGAATATTATATTCCGAGTTTCCAAAGACACTAAACTATTACGGTCCTTGTGTGTCTGTTATTGTTATGTATTAAGTATTTTGAAAAAGTAATGTAATGTCTATGTATGTTAAGCTTTGGTTCTCTACAGACATCGCCAAAACCGAAGGTGGTAAACAAAAACCACATCTAGCGCATGACGCATGGATTCTTCTCCTACCAGAGAGCTGTGAATACCTTCTTCAGCATTCGCTGGTGGCACCCGAACTGCCTGGAGAATCAGGATGGTACGTAAGGCTCGAAAATCACCTTCCTGTCGATCCGAGCCATGAGCACCCCGCCCCGAATGCTCTGGAAGTATTCCTGCTGTTCAGAGAGCCTTGACCGTTTTCCACTAGTTGGCCGACTGGGGTTGGGAACGGGCTGATGTTGAAGTTGGAATGGTTCCTGATACAGATCCTCACGCCCTCCTCATTGAGCGTCATCGGTACCACCCCTACGATGATTAGCAAGGACAGTCACAGACCGTTTCCTGGAGGACGGACGACGTTTGGGAAAGTGTACCTGCCAATGTGAGCCGCCACCCAGCCGTGGAAGATCTGGAAGGGACCACATACTCTCCGAGGTGACCCCCCTCGTGAGATGCACCCCAGGATGGTATACAGCTTGGCCAATACGGGGACGCCCAAGTTGAACAGTTTGTTGGCAGCCATGGAGCCTGCCATCACCAATGTTGCTGGGCGGACGCCCATCCTCGCATCCCGCACCGGTAGGAGCCACCCGCTCCAGAAGGCACCAAGGAACCCGGCATACCGGACGTTCAGGTCCCGGGCCACAATGATGTGGTAGCCCCATGATTAGTATTTCCCAGCCTCCAGGGTCCTCCAGTATGACCCATCTCAGCTCCTCTGTGTCGCGGTTGGACATCGTTTACCCTGTCCCGTCAACTTGATGGCGGGATCCTTCTCAAGGAACATGCTGAACCAGCCCTTGAAGGCAACGTCCTTCTGGAAGTCCTTGTCCTCCATCCTCTCTTTGGCCAGCTCCAATAGGTGCCATGTCAGCAAAGGCGTCCATGACCTGTCTCCCCAGGTGTTCTCTGGAGGAAGGAACTCGTCGTATTGGTAACCCTCTAGTGGGATACCTCCGATGCAGTGAACGTCCCAGAGACTGATTCCGACTTCCCCATGATGAAGGTGGAATGTGTTGGTGTGAGGAGACCACCAGGTGAATAGCTCCGGTCCGAGTTCAGGCTCGCGGTGGTAGTGGAACTGTGATGTACATACCGCCTCGAACAGGCCGATATACCGCAGTTCATCCCCGAACTGGTCACAGGTATGGGGGACCCAGAACGTCGAGGCCCATTCACTGGTGAAGTTACCCCCGGACCGGAGGTCCCAATCCTTCAGCCAGCCTTTTGTATCATCAGTGATGATTTGACGGAACGTGCTCGCATAGAGGGCCGGAGAATCCTCTGCCACAAGCTCGTCCCCGGTAATGGTCCTAGTCCTCGGGTTCATGACATATACGTCAATATGTATGGTTTCCTTGGTAGGATGGCCATTGTTGGTGATGATTTAGCGGGGAAGTTAGTCCCCCCAAGTCACCCAAGATCGTGGCGTGCCCACCTCGATGCCCTGCAGTGGCACCTCCTCCAGGATGCCAAAATTTCAGAGTGGGAGGTTGTCACACAAGGGATATGTCTTCTGGGTTGGAGTCAGCAGATTGAACAAGGTCAGATTTTTGGACACAATCACCTTGGCACCGTAAACATCCTCGTTCTCCGCCATTTCGCTCCTACGAGTAGTGGCTTCCCCCTCATCAACTCGGTTTGCGGCCATCTCGAATTTTTCGGGATTTGTGCGAAATTAGGATGCAGTGCGCAGAATTGGATAGTTGTGCACGAAATCTCAAGCAGTTACGTGATATCCTTGAGATGGGCACGCAATCAGTACGCTAGTTGCGGAATAGCCCAAACAGGCGTGAAATAACCGCCGAATTTCGTATGGAATTCCGCTTTGCCAGAGTGTTTTTATGCGCAGCCGCGGAAGCGATTTCGCGATCGGGAGCGATAAGCATATCGCGCGGAAAAAGCGGATGTACAGATTTGGGACCCAGCGCCCCTTTTTATAGGCGAGGCCAGGGTTCCGCGCCACGCGGAAAGACAATTCTGCATGCGTTCGTAGGTTTTGCACGCCCTATCAGAATTTTACGCGCAACTTGACCAGGGGACTCAGCATTTCGGTGTTTCGGCGTTTCCCTTGGAATCCATTCGTTGCGACCTCTCACTGAACCAATTCCAAGGGGGGGAATTTGTTGACGCCGAAAAAAGTCCGTAACTCTCGGGGGAAGTTTCGAAATGACGAATCGAAGTCATATTCGGAATCAGAGGCCCGATTCGGCGGCTCGGGAAGTGGTGCGTGAAAAATTGGGTGAAGTGCGCGGAAAAAATATCCCATGTGAATAGACCCCAGGATTCGCGAAAAGTCTCTGCACCGCCTGGATTCCACGCCGGAGGTCGCCTATAAATAGAAGGTAACCCCAAACGGTTTGGGGGTTGAGGAATCTGAAGGGCCTCTCGTGCACACAATTCATCTCCCCCCGTGCGCAAGATGACTTCCAGGTAATCCCTCATTTCGCGCAACCTTGCCCCGAAGTTTGCCTTTGCGCGCAACTCTACTGGCTTCAGGGAATTTTCCCCCTCCCCTGGTTTCCAGCCTTGCGCGCAATCCGTGTCTCGTGCGCACAATACCCTGCCGTTCAAGCAAAACCCTGCATGTAATTCCCTCTCGGTGCGCAATTCCATTGCCCCAATTGCGGGTCGTCCCAGTGTTTTGGGCGCAAATGTTCCCTTTTGCGCGCAAAGCCCAGGACCTCTCACATTGACACCCATTGGCTACCCCCTGCACTGACACCTGATATCTCCCCTGCCGGGCATGCGCACCATGCGTTGTTTTCCCGTACAGCCTTCCAGGCTCATGTGAAGTAACCTCAAGGTCCCTTGAGCTGTGTTTCCTGTTGCGTTGCTTTGCCTTATGCTTCCCCGAATAGGCACACTAACGACTATTTCTTCTTCGCATAGCCATGCTAAAGTGGACCCCCTGGTGGTTTTCCTGGTGGCCCCCCATCACTACGGCCTTGTCGATGGCTTCCCTCCCACAAGGGGTAGAGGGAGTTGGGAATGTAAGCCCTTGGGTGTGGAGCAAACCCACCTCGTCCAAGCTGCAGGATGTTAAACTGCTGAGCACCTCGTCCTTAACACATGACGTTAAACTGTGGTCTCACCACGTGCTTCGCATGCAGGGTCCCCCCAGCTCGGGCATTATTTACGCCCACTCATCTCCACGGGAATGGACTCTTCTTCGCATGGAATGAGATCCTCCATGTCGGAGTGGCATTTTCCCACGGGGGAAGGGCCGCCTTAGAGCGTAAACCCCTAGCCTTTCTTACGGATGACTGCACCCATGCATCTCCATACTTCCCCCCTGGAAAGGCCAGTGGAGTCCTTTTCCCACTGCGCTTTGTTGCACCATGGGCCTCCATCCTGGAGTAAGCCCCAGTACCAAGGGCCTCTAACCACGTGTAAGCCCATGTTTCCTCTTTGGACCGCTCAACGCGTAAGCACCATTCCGCTTCTCACGGATGCACTCTTCGCGACGTGATCGTCTGGTCCATGGTGCCTCTTGTTTCCCACACCGAGCATGACTCACGTGGGCTTAGAGTGCGCATCGACCATGACATCCTCCGATTGGCCGCCCCAGAGCGTAAGCCCCATCCTAGCGAACTACATGGACTTTGATCCGTGCTAACACATGGTACGTAGGAAGCCTCCACGAGGTTCAAGCCCACCACCCGGTCGTCCCGGCCTCTCCATGTCGGCTACCTGACCACCATGGGCCGCCTCAGAGGGTAAGCCCCATACCCACCATGGGCTGCCTCAGAGCGTAAGCCCCAAATGCCCTCATCCGGCATGACGTTAAACTATATTCCCTCTCCCACATGACGTTAAACTGTATTCCCCCTCTTGGGCTGCCTCAGAGCGTAAGCCCCATGTCTCACACCCACGTCTCATCCTAACTTTCCCCTCGAGCCTATGTGCCTTGGGAAGCTCATTCCCTAGCCTGGAGATCTTACTTCCTCCAAGCTCCAATCCATGCGTTCATTCTCACAGGTCACCTCTCCAGGTGTCTCACCGTACCACCGAACTACGCAGACTTTGATTCCCTGCCATGGGGATACGTAGGAAGCCTCCACGAGGTTCAAGCCCGTCACTCCACCATCCATCCTGATCTTTACCCAAGCCACCACATCCCGGTGAGATCATGCCACCCCATCCCACTCCATGATATCTGGGAAGCCGCCCACGTGATGGCCCCAACATCAGTGTTCCCCCTAGGGGTCCTTCAACCTGATCTGTCTCCACAAGACGTTAAACTCGCAACATACCCTGTGTTAAACATGGGAAGCTGAGGAAAACCTCAGATGGTGTACATTCCCCGCGTTTTATGTGGGATGCCTCGGGCTTCTGCGCCCTCGAGAATCCCTATGATGAGGGACCAAAGCCAGACATGCCAACGACGCCCCAACGTTAACATTCTCCTCACCGATTGTTGCTGCCCCGACAAGACCGCTTGGAGCGTCTTGACGGAAGCAGTGTAATTAACTGGCGTCAATGTAGATATGGCACCAGGAATGAGCTTCACGAACCCGTCTTAAATATATGATGGAGACTCGGACTAGGTGATGATCTCCGAGGAGGAATCCATGGAAGGAAGAACTGACATCCCATCATCCCAGTTTTGATTAATGAGCAGACGTTCCTGAGCAAGGAACAGATGTCTCCCGCCTTTGGAAAGCGGGAATGCGGGGCAACAAGCAGCGCGTCCTCCCCCCAGACGGATGCACGCGCCCCGAAGAAAGCGTCAGAAACAATAACTAATGACTAAAAATATATCTTAGTGTAAACAATGTTATTAATGGGAGAATTAATATGTTGTTAATAGTTAATTGTTGTCTATAGTGAAAGATGTGGTTTTATTATATTTTTTTATTCTACTCAACAAAAAAATGAAAACCATTATTAATATGTAATCCATGGAGTATGATATATGCGTTATTTATATGTATCATGATAATAATAAAAAAAATTATTATGTAATAGATATGGTAATTCACATATATTATATGTTATATAAAATATTTATAGAAAACATATCTATGAGGATAACCCCATGAAAACAAGAGTGTAATATTAAACATATGACATATTATCTAGATTAAAAAAATATGATGGTACAAAGATGATTTATGACTTTCTCTTGTCAGGGGATCATAACACCACATGAGAAATAAATTCTAAAAGAAGTTGAAAACAGTAATAATTGGTTCTCTTAATTTTCTTAAATCACAATGGTATACTGAGTCAAATATTAATTACATGTAGTTTTTTACTAATTGTGGTCTTGGGGAACATTTATGAATCTATAAAGCCTTGTTATAATGAATGTCTAAATTAAAATTATTGTATTTTTATAATATTTACTGGTAGTTATAACTATTGTGGAAATATTTCATTGGTGTTTTCTAAATTATATTTAATTTAATATAATAACGTCTCTTTTAACAACCATTAATTATTTCAGATTGTTTAGTAGTGCATACCATAAATTGGTGGTTGTTTATTAGTAGGTAGTGGCAATAAAAACCATTATTTAACAATTTGTAACACTTTATTATTTCATTGTGGTTTAATTCATTTTTATACAAAATAGATATTTAATAGGAAATAAGGGAGATCTATATACACTACTATGATCAATTTAAAGTGTGAATATATATATAACATATTAAATTTCATACATTCAATATTTTAATAAAACAAAAATGTTTTAATAATTATATATATTATATAAGAAAAAATTTTAAATGCATAAATATATTTTTATCAGTGAAATACTACAAAATAATCATATACATTTTTTACAAGAAAATATAAAACACATGAATAGAGGTATCCAATACCAACTCTATCACAAAAAGTTAGACTGGATTCCCCCATATTCATTACACTACTCATGTAACTATTGACTAGTAGACTTCGAAAAATATTATTCCTATGATAAATATAATATAAAATATTAATTATTTTTCATTACATTTTTTTATAAAAAATAAATTTTGAAAAATTACCATAATAATATAAAAAGTATTAATATAAATTTTTTAGGATTAATACCAGCCATATCAAGGTTCAAAAGGAGATTTTTTCTTGTTTAATAAACATGGGCTTTTCCCTTTTTCCTTTAAAAAAAATTATCACGCTTTAATTCATTCATGCTAGTAATTGTGATGCCATATTGTTAGTCTATGAAAAGTCTAAATAAAATTCATCTTATCAACTAGACATCCTTTATAAAAAATACATCAATATTGTTGAATTATTTAAAAAATAACGAAACATTGTAATTTTGCGAGTACATATTTATAATCATAAATAAAATTCATTACTGGTAGATATAAAACCATTTTCTAAAAAATTATAATACCTATGTATTTTTTGAGAAACTATATTGTAATTTTTATTTTTTATTATAATTTTTTACAAATATATAAAATATATTGTTTGATTTTGAATTGGGATATTCTATTTGCATAATATCCTTTGTTATGTAATGTATGTAAAAATATTTCATATAATTTTCATTGTTTTGTCTTAATAGGATGGATAGATTGGGAATTGGTATTTTTTGATGATAGTGGGGATATATAATGTGGTAGGTGAATCCTTATAATGTCGAGATCCATAAGGTATATTAAATTTGGAAAATTATCAATTAGTGTGTCATGTGAGTTATTTTTCTTAGTAGTTGTATGTTATGATCTTTTTTGTAAATTTATTATAGTCAAGTAATGAACATATAATTGTGATATAATGAATCTAAAGAGAATACCTGATGAAGGTGGGAGAATATAATTTTGTTTTTATGAAATACTATTTGTTAAAGACATCATCTTTTTATAAAATTTTATACTTAATCACACTTGCATTCAAAAAGAATATAAATTTTTTTATAACAGGATATATGAAATAAAAAATGTAAATATTTATAAACACATGTATAATGATTAAATCAATTGACATATTCTAAATAAGAAAAAAATATAAGTTAAAGTAGTACTAATAATACAATAAATTGATTCATCAATGAACATATTATTTTCATCCACTATTAATAACATGATTTCATCATAGTCACCCACCCTTACAAGACCAACTACTTCAATACCATCAAAGATAGACAGATCAATATTTTATTACTGATAGAGATTATTGTCATAAAAAATACTTCATTGTTATCAATAATATCATACATTACTCTTGGACTTACATTCACAGGAACACTCCACCTCTTTCTCGACACTATTATCCACATTTCAGATAATATTGTCATGTGAATACAAAATATAAGGATCATGTTATATATGCTAACATATATTTTTTAATAGAGATAATTTAACATAATTAAATTGTATAAAATAATAACTTATTCCCCAATAAATATATACTTTCTTTAATTTTAATAAAACAAATGAAAATTTTCCATAATGTTTTAATTCAATAACGACAATCAATATTCTATAGTATACCATCCTTGATAATTATATGAACCATCTGATATTTTTTATTTTTAAACCTTCAGCATGGAAAACTATATAACATATTCATCCATTAATATTATAATCAAAAAATATCCATCACTTCTTCAAAGGTCTCCAATACAAATATTTCAAACCATCAAAAAATATAGATCGATTACCAATAATCATGATCTATATGTATAAATAGAAAAAAATCATAGATAAATAAGATATTTTTTTGAAATATTATGAATATAAAATTGATTATGATCTTAAAAGATGTGAGAACTAATTAAATATGTATTTTAAATGGATTTTATCATCTATTTATACATTAGTTTCCAACATCAAATTCATATCCTTGTTGTCATATAATGTTCATTAATGGAAGGATTTAAAATATCCCTATTTAGTAGAACATATCTATGTGCTTATATGGTATCAATTTGTGTTAGTTAAATTAAGGACATTATCCTAACAATATGAAGTATCATTTGATTTTTTTCTAACATGTTATAGGTTTAAAAATGATTTTTGTTATCGGAAACATTTCAATCTAAACCGAATCATGTTTCATTATTATCCAAACACTATGAACAAAACGTAAGACTCCCATAAAACATATAAAATTCAGTAATGGAGAAATATTGTTGAGCTTTATTTCGCATTAAATACATCAAATGACATAATTTCTTAATAAATAATGAATTATAGAATAATAACCCATATATGTAATGAGTATGAAAATATTAATGTTGTAATGATTAATATGTAAGATGAAAATACCACCATATGTAATAAATCCATCAATAAATAATGACCCACATTACATTAACTTCCTCAAATAAATTCATAATTATATAAACAGTCACATGGTAGAATTATAGAGGGAATATAATATCAAAATTACCACAAAACATTAAAAAACGTCTTGATGTTTTTTATTATCAATGCGGTTTAATTTTTTCCCACATATCTATTTAGAGAATCAGAATAACTAAATTACAACAAATATTATTTTATCATGTAGAAATTTATAAAATAAAAAATTTGAAAATATATCTACAAAATTATGTTAGTATTCACTTTTAAAACTAGGTAATATATAATGTTTTTTAGTAAATGCATATTGATATGTTACTTTAATATCAATGTGGTACTTTCTCATTTTTCAGTCTCTAATGGAAAACATACTTTTTTTAATTTTTCAATAAAAAAACTAATTTAAAAGACATTAAGTTATTATTTTGTCAGAGATCATGCCTTATATTCATTTCTTTTAAGTCCTTAGGATAATTAGGATCATATATCTATTTTTCCTAAAAATTCAATATTAAAAAAACCAAATTTTCACATATATTATTTTAAATGTGCATAAAATCAAAATTATGATATAACAATTGAAATTCCTAATAAGTAGGTTTGAAAAAAATATAATGTTTCTTTATTTTTTTACCAAATAATCCTGATGAGTAGTTAATATTTTCATATAAATGTTCACAATATACACCTTACTAAATTTTTCATCAGAACATAATAATTCTTACTTGAAATTTGATCTTGATAACAATTTTGTTGCAGGCCTAAAATAATTTCATTCATTGATTCATAACATATTAAACTAAAACCTATGAGATACATCTAATAATTTACGACAACACATGAAACACAAAATTCATATATATGGTAGTATTCAAGGGTTGAAATAAAATTTATATACTGGACGTTCCTGGGCAGTGTGAGTGTTCAAACTAGACATTTTTCAAATCCTAGAAAATCTGTAATCTTCCACATTAGAGCAAAAAATGTTTTGAACATTTTATTTCTATGTATCATATGTATCTAATCCATTGTCCAATAACTATTGAAATTAATTTATAATAGGCAGAAGATATACATTGATGTCATTTCTAGGAATTGTTTTCATGGAATGATAATAAAAAATTATTATTTTTTGCATACACATCCTCTTAAGAAGGTTTTATGAGATAAGAATAACTAACCATCTATTATAAGATGTAAATAAAGACATGAATAGATTAAATAAATTAGTATAAAATACCATACACACATCACTAGGAAGTAAAGAAAATTTTACATATGGATAATAAAATTATTTCTTGGATTTAAAATCTCTTAGATGATGTGTAAACTTATCATTATTTATTTATGGAATGACACTTCATAATCATTAATATTTTATAATACTTAAAAAATCCTTTAAATCAAGGATCTAATGGAATGTAATGTAAATCTTTTATAGTAGTTTTATTTGTATTATTCTTTTAATTATATTAATTCAATCTTTTATCAGTATACATCGAATTCCTTCTAAAAGTATGAAATCTTTTATACTCTTCTATATCAAAATCTTCCCCTAAAAAAACAACCAGTCTTTGGGACATGCATGTATCCTTCTGTAATTGAGAAATATGTAGTTAATAACTATATTCATATTAATAAAAAAATCATGAATCGTATCATTAAAAAATTAATCATATAGGAACACCAATATCATAAAATTTCATTATTTTTAATTACACATAAGCACTTGATATGGTAAAACATCGTTAAAAGGGACAATTGTTTATATTTAATATATCTATCATACTAATCCCCACATCGTTCATCCAAAAATTCATAAAATTCATTTGATTGATCAATCCTCTTATCTATTCAAATAATCTATAAAAAATATAAAATTACACCATTAATATGATACAATATTAATCATGTTATGCTTAGTTGTCACGACCCTTCCTCGGGGCCCGTTCCGTGACTACCCCAAGACCGCCTTCCATAGGCCAGGGGCTGGCGACTAGCACCAAAGGCATAAATCCTGATAACTGGGAAGGAATTGCCTTTATAAAAGTAAAAAAACACCACAGAGTACAAGAGGAAGTAAAACACTAAGTACAAAAGAAGGTTCTGAAAAGTAAATGGGCCAGAATAAAAACCCAATTGAAAGTACAGCTACAAATGAACGAAAGTACAACAGAAAAGACAAACAGCTGGAAGAAAGGAAGTAGCTCCTGGGTCATCCTCCTCGGATCCTACCTGAAGGGTAGGTACAGATAGCGCATCTCCTGGATCATCCACCACAGATCCTACCTGAAGGCTAGGTACAAATAGAGAAACTCCTTAATGTTCTCACCCGTCAACCCCCTCCGAGTGTCGTCTCGCCATGAAGTCCACCTCTGGATACTGACTCGTTGTGTGGTCCACCTCTGGGTACCGTCTAGTCCTCGAAAACTCGGCCTCTGTCAGCTCTTCCGGTCGTCTACAACAAACACAACGAGGTGCGGGGATAGCCCGTGTAGGGGTGAGTGTAACGATACTCAGTAAGGACCCCGAGACCCTCAAGGTCTCACTAAACCAACATGGATAACCAGAAAGAAGATCTCAACAGATAACCTCTACTTAGGTATATGCCCATACATATACCTAAGTTATCAAGTAACCCGTCTCAAACATGAGGTAACACAAAGATTATTAAATCAACGGATAACCACCACCCAGGTATATGCCCATACATATACCTATGTTATCAAGTTACCCATCTCAATCAAGAGGTAACACAATGGTCATAGACTCAGCTCAAACTAGGATTTTCATTATCGAAACCGTAACTGCTGAAAGTCTCATCTCTGGACTGTATAGTGGTCCTATCAAGACTCCGAGGTACTACTCACTAACCTATTACTGCTGAGTTACTCCTCCTGTCGAGTACTGTGGGTCAGCCACCCAAACACAGTAGTGCTTCCCACCGGGGTATTCCACCAAAACATAGTAGTGCACACCCCCTAGTAGCCAGCAGAGGTACTCTCAGGACGAGTACCGCGGGTCTACACTGTCACACAGGTAGTGCTCCGTCCTCCATGGGTCTGCACCCAAACAAAGTAGTGCTCCGTCCACTGGGCTAGTTGACTCACTCCAAGTCGAGTCGGTCAAGCATTCATCAGGTCTCATCCAGCTACATGGTCTCCGTACTCCGCACGCTCGTCTCTAGGAGGGTCCGCTCCATGAGCTACAGGTTGATACTCCAAGTATCTCAAATTCCCAAGAAGAATTATCTCAAAGTACAGCCTCGTCATAGGGGTCTCAATGCAACAGACGGCGCGTCAATCAGATGCCTGATCTGTGAGTTATTAGCATTTTCGTACCAAGGGCCCAGTTGGTTTTGTGTGCGAACCAACCCGTCCGTATCTCAACTATACCCCGAACTCTCATAGGGTATACTCAAAGGGACTGTTTCTCAACAAGATCACCAACACCGCTGACGGTTCGTCAAACGGACGTCCGGTTTGAAAGATATCAGCTTTTCCGTTCCAAAGGCCCGGTTGGATTTTTGGTACAATCCAACCCGGACACTCTCCAATAGCAACCAAAACTTAGGCGAAGTATGCCAAAAGTTTCGTCTCATTTAGATGAATTCAACGAGATAGACGGCGCGTCAATCTAACGCCCAATCTGTGAGTTATTGGCTTTTTCGTTCCAGGGGCCCGGTTGGTTTCATGAGCGAACCAACCCGACCACAATCCGATGGCATTCAAACCTCGAGTGGAGTAAGCCAAAAGTTCCGTCTCATCAAGAGGAATTCAATGAAGTCGATGGCACGTCAATCGGATGTCCGGAGCTCACGATATGAGCATTCCCGCTTTGAGGGCCCGGTTGGTTTCATGTACGAACCAACTCGGCCGAACCCAAAGTATTCTGAAACCTTGAGTGCGATATACCGAAACGGCCGCATCAATCCAAGGATCGCATTGCAACTGACGGTGCATCGATCGGAGGCCCGTAGCACATGTTATGGGCGTCCGACCAAAAACGATTCGGTATTAAGGGGTTCGGGCCCGGTCTGACATGGCCCGATACCCCCAGGGTCGGCCCGAATTGGGTCGACCCGAACTGGGTCCATGTCCGTCCCACTTGGGCACTAGGACCCTGACAACTGATTTCCGACATTGTGCACAAAAACACTGATTGCGTGTGTGTTTCCAGAAGTTTTTAATGTCAGCTAGAACCGGGCCAGCTCACCAGGTATAATCGTTTAACTGTGTCACGTTGTTTCTTTCAAGATGAATTTTCATGGATGATCAGCTAGAGCCCTGAGAGATGTACGTACTGACAGCCTGCCGAGCGATGAGGGTTCAGTACAAGGCCCTCTTACAGTTGAGGCACCAGCGGAGGCACCGGTGGTACTACCATACGTTGGGCCACCGATGCCACCAGCCCCAGTAGTAGGTGATGCACACCACTTGAGCGCGCTGCACGAGTTCCAGCGCTAGAGACCACCCAGGTTCCTGGGAGAGACGGACCCGCAGGCGGCTGAGGATTGGCTGGAGGTTGTGGTGAGAGTCTTCAGGCTAGTGGGGACGCCTACAGACATCATGGTGATCTTTGCTGTCAGCCTTCTTCAGGCAGCAGTAGGTAGGTGGTGGAGCCACTTGTTCTAGTTTTGTGACGGGATGACCTTCGCATGGGAAATCATCGAGACGTTCTTCAGGGTGGAGTTTGTGCCAGTAGCTCTACACCCCGAGCATGTTCAGGAGCTGGTGCCTTTACCGCGTGTTTTTCGATCAGTAGCTGAGTCATCTGTGGGCAGTAGACAGATGATGTAGAGGTCCAGGAGGACCAGACCAGCAGTTGGGCGAACTCGAGTTTTAGGACCGGTGGTGTGGGGCACCCGAGGTGGGGTCAGAGCCAGCCGTACGAGGAGCATTAATTGTTATGAATGCAGTAGGAAGGGTCACCTGGAACGTAACTGTTCGACTCCTCGCGCAGTCGATCCGCAGGTGTTGTAGGAGCCACTGAGGCAGAAGCAGTGACGAGTGTTTGAGCAACAGCCGGGCAGTGGACAATGCAGTAGAGCTCCGAGAGTAGGTGGAAAGGAGCAAAACTAGTGGATACATACCCTGTTCTTCTAGTTCCATGTTTCTGTTGTATTTGTTTCTTTGAACTATGAGCTACAATAATAAAAAGGCACTTATTTTTGTGATGTATGATTTCGTGTCCCTTTGTTTGGTTGATACTGAGTGGTCCCAGTTAAAAATGTTTACATGACCCTCACATTCAATATTTCTACTAGAAGAGACCTAGTGACCTCACACTGATGCCGATAGTGTGACTCGAACCTTGGAGGCGAGAGTGATAGTTGGATCTCTTGGTAGTTACGTCGAGGCCTTACGACGTCATCCATGGCATGAATACATGTTTCATGTCAGGATTGATTGTATTAGGAAATGGGCATGGTTCATCTAGGGGATGAGACCGAGTTTCTCTTTTCGGCAAAGGTTAAATGTTAGCATCTCTTTCAGATCGTAGGCAAAGAAGGTGCAGACCATCCAGGAGTGGATGAAGACTGCATAGTGCAGTAGAAACAGGAAACTGGCGCCAGTCTTAGAGACTTGGGTGTGTTAAATGTTTCCATAAGAGGAAGCTTAAAGGAGAGATGAGTCTGCGATGCAACAGGCGTGGAGGCAGAGCTAGGGGAGTAGCATGTGGTGGTGTACATTTTAACATGCTACAACCACCCGCCTTAGTTATCCCCTCCAGGCTCAGGGAGCTAGAGGGAAGAGGAAGAGTGCAGCTGCATGCGGTCAAGGAGTGTGACCCAATAGCTCTAAAAATTATTCAAGGGACAGTCTTTGTCCACTACTAGCTGCTGTAGTAACAGACGTCGATATGAATCATTCCTGACTTTCACAAATCATGTCCCAGACCTAGAGTTTCTAGTAAGCCGTGGACTTGACCCTCACGTCTGGTGATACCTTGGGAGTAGAATCTATAATCACACTTACGCCAACGGTGTGGTCAGACCCTCGAGGCGAGAGTTACGGTTGGAATCTCATGGTGGCAGCGTCGAGGCCTTACGACGATGGTTTGAGTATGGACTGGGAAATCACAGCTTATACACAAATTTACGGTATTAGAAAAAAGGTGTGGTTTAACTACGATGTCGGGGTGGGTTTCCCTTTTTCGGCGAAAAGGAAACCCCAGGCAGTACAGGATAAACTCATGCATAGGAGGGTGTGACTGATCACTATTGAGTCGGTCAACCATACCCTCGTGGCAGCATTCGTTTTGAGTTTCAGTTCCAAATAGGATTTGGAGACCTCTAGAGTTCGAGGATGACGATCACGTCCTTATACAGGTCTCATCTCGACTAGGTTTAGGGAGATGTGACCATGGCGACAAGTTATCTCCGAGGTCCAGTGGACCTTCTTAGGTCCTCAGCTGGGTAGGCATGGTGGTTTACCACTTGACCCATCCACCTCAGTTGCACTTGGTTCATGGCATTTTCCAAGTATCTCAACTGAGGAGATACGTGCTCGACCATTCTCAAATCATCGACCATGAAGAGCCGGACGATGGCGATGATGTGACTTCCGTGGAGGTTCCAGGGGGGGAATCGGGGATCGACAGGAGCGGATCCTACGAGGGCGGTCGATTCCTTGGGTCTGCTTTCACTGGCAGTACGGGAACCTCTATGTAAGCACATGGGAGCAGAAGGCTCAGATGCGTACTCAATACCACTTTTGTATCCCTAGTTTGTGTTAAAACATTACGAGGATGTAATGCCCTGAGGTGGGAGTAATGTAAAGACCTAGAAATTTTCAAGGAAATTATTTTCTTAATTTTCTTTGTAATTTTAGAAGAACCCACTTTCTGACGGTTCCTGATTCCGAGGCCCAGTGTGCCCGGAATCATTTTTCTGAAGTTTAGCTTGGGTACGTTCAGTGAACGAATGAGCGGGAATTTTTAACTTTTGAACCATTTCTCGGAATCGAATTTTGAGGGAACCGATGAAATCGCAACGCCGGTAATTGCTTAGAAACACCTTTTCTGGAGTTGAGTTTTCACGAGAGAGGTTGATAAAAATTGTGGAAGATTGAATAAAAATTTAACTACAATTTTAATTTTTCTCTAAGTGGATTTAAGCTTTGGGTGGAAGTTGGGTAACTACCCAACTTCCCATGGAAGGTTATGAGAGTGGTGGGGACCACACGAACTCCACCCCTTCACATTCCTTAACTCCCTCAACTCACAATTAAATTTTATAACTTAAGTTTTGATAACTTATGATATTAATGAAGTGTGTTTAATGTGAGTGTTTGAAATTCAAACTCTTGAATTTCAAACCTTATGTTGTGTTAATAAAATACTTAAGGGACTTATTTTATTTTGGGTTGGAGGCTTGTTGTGTGAGAGCTTTGGGAGAAAAGCTAAGGGAGACTTGTGTTTCTTCATCCTCTTCATCGAAGAACATGAAGATCACGAAGAACGCGAAGAATGCCAGATTCCTCGGAGGTAGACGTATCCTTCCACAAAGTCTCCTTCTGTGACACCTCTTACCCCGACGCCGACGACGTCTTATTTCGCGCCGTCTCTTTTCGTGACGAATCCTCGTTCCACGAACCTCTATTCAAGCTACGCTTGAGGTAGGGGTTTATTTAATTATTTTTGTTCGTTATTACTACCATGACATTATTCGTATAATATGACCAATTTCTATCGATTAACGAGAGGGGGCCAGACCGCACAAACATGGCTGACCCTCCTCCCTTATCCATGTTGGTTTCTATTGTCATTGGAACGGAATGGCATGGTGTCGTCGCACCGCACGGAATCGTGCGGCAACGAGGATGTTGTGCTCTAAAGGGGTGATTGTAACACCCCAGAATGATAAATGGTTAAATGACTAAATGATATGACTCATGTCAACAAGGTGTACCTTCTTTTTTAGGAGCCCATATGATTAGAACTCCGCAGTTAAGTGTGCTTGGCCTGGAGTAGTGATTATGATGGGTGACCTTCTGGAAAGTTTCCTAGGGTGTGTGTGAGTGAGAACAAAGCACACTGGAAAGGACATGTGTTGGCCTGTGGGGAAAATCATTAGTCAGATGACCCATTCAGGCATATGGGTGGGCCCCACGTGTCTGCGGGGGCAACTGGTGGTACCTGGTAGGCCAGGACCCGACGACCATGTTAAGGCGGGGTGCTTGTGCTATCACCGGGGCCCAGTTGTCACATTAGTGTAATATAATCTCTTATCATGTATTTAGTTTCATTCTCTAATATTAGGCAATGTGTTTGTTTACACTATTTATGGAATAAATTCAAGATTTATATAATCATCAATTCACCATAAAAAATATATCTAAAATATCCAATAGAAATTTTTTACAATATAAAGTTCTCAAAAACGTCATGTATTTTATACTTTAATCTGAAATTACAATCAGAATGTTGAAATATTATTCTTCCATCTAAAAATCAAATTAAAATTAAAAAAATCAAAAATCTCCTCCAATCCCTTAATATACCGATTTGTATTCATAGAAATGTAATCAACATTTAATCCATTTGAACCCTACTAATAAATATAGCTATAAAAAATATAACACATCCAAATTAAATAAACTCATGTTAATAATAAAACATATTATAGAATATTTTATAATATTTTATAAAATTTAATTAAGAAAAATTCATCAAATACAATGTATTTAAAATCAATTGATTTTATAATTTCAAATTCCATGATTTAAATATATCAAATAACATGTATAAAATATATGTTAAATAATAAAATAATTACTAATATATAAATTATTAACAAATAAACTATACAAAATGAAACAAAATTAATAAATGCATCCAGAAACAAAATTTTAAAAGATAAATAACACTAACTAAATTACCCAATAATCAACTAAAAATTATTCATATTTTTTATAATCAATAAAATTAATAATAAATTAAAAAGAAATATATATATCCGAACATGATAAATCATGAAATTTATAATTCATTATAAATGAAAACTTTTATATCCGATCGAGACAAATCAATAGTTTTAAATACCTCTATAAATCCACTAGAGTTTGTTAAAATCAAATAATAATAAAGAAAAGGTAAGAATATATCAATCATAAACATAGCATGTTCCTAGTATAAACTCATGTTAATAATAAAACATATTATAGAATAATTTATAATAATTTATAAAATTTAATTAAGAAAAATTCATCAAATATAATGTATTTAAAATCAATTGATTTTATAATTTCAAATTCCATGATTTAAATATATCAAATAACATGTATAAAATATATGTTAAATAATCAAATAATTACAAATATATAAATTTTTAACAAATAAACCATACAAAATGAATCAAAATTAATAAATGCATCCAGAAAAAAAAAATTTAAAAGATAAATAACACTAACTAAATTACCCAAATAATCAACTAAAAATTATTCATATTTTTTATAATCAAAAAAATTAATAATAAATTAAAAATAAATATATATATCCCAACATGATAAATCATAAAATTTATAATTCATTATAAATGAAAACTTTTATATCCATTTGAGACAAATCGATAGTTTTAAATACCTCTATAAATCCCCAGGAGTTTCTTAAAATCAAACAATAATAAAGAAAAGGCAAGAATATATCAATCATAAACATATAACACATCCAAATTAAATAAACTCATGTTAATAATAAAACATATTATAGAATATTATAGAATATTTTATAAAATTTAATTAATAAAAATTCGTCAAATACAATGTATTTAAAATCAATTGATTTTATAATTTCAAATTCCATGATTTAAATATATCAAATAACATGTATAAAATATATGATAAATAATAAAATAATTACTAATATATAAATTATTATCAAATAAACTATACAAAATGAATCAAAATTAATAAATGCATCCAGAAACAAAATTTTTAAAGATAAATAACACTAACTAAATTACCCAAATAATAAACTTAAAATTATTCATATTTTTTATAATCAATACAATTAATAATAAATTAAAAAGAAATATATATATCCCAACATGATAAATCATGAAATTTATAATTCATTATAAATGAAAACTTTTATATCCAATCGAAACAAATCAACAGTTTAAATACCACTATAAATCCCCTAAAGTTTGTTAAAATCAAATAATAATAAAGAAAATGTAAGAATATATCAATCATAAACATACCATGTTCCTAGAAAAAATGTGCAGAGAAGGGTAATAAGTTAATGTGACATATGATATACAAGGATAACACACTTCTAATAAAGAGTTGTTATAGAAAATAATGGTAGGAGGAGTTTGAGGAATATAACAGTGGTTTATATTTATAAGGAAAAGGGGATGGGAGGTTCATGGTATGGAATGTAGAGGATGGGGGATGATGTGGTGGGGATTTTTTTCCTAGATATGGAGGGCCATATGTATTCATGTTATAGAACAAAGAGTATGATAGGTGGTGTGACTGTGATAAATGGGCTTAAATAACAAAGGTTTTTAAAAAACTATTGATATTAAAATATTTGTTTTCGGTTTTAAAATAATATACATTAATATTTCATTACATGGTGATTGTAGTTAACACCACTAATAAAGTTGGAATAATTTGTAAGATCCTTTGGTGTTTAATTTGTGGTGGTTTTTTGAATCTTTTTCGAATAAACAATAACAAAGAATGTTTTTTCTTCTAACGTAATCATTTAGTATTCTACTCAAGAAGTTCAAACATTTATATCTTGAGTATTAGAGGTTATTAGGACAATCCATCCAATTGGAACACCATATATTTTGGTTGTCAATGAATATTCTTATATACGAGCCTGTGTTTTTATCTAATAATGTGAGATAATATTAAATATATATCATTGATTATATACTTTTCTACATCATGAAAACAACAAAATTTTATGTCTTTTTGTATGTATGTATCATATAGTGTGTTATTAATATTATGAAATTTATTTAATGATCAAGACTGGATTTATTATATCTTTAAATAGTAATATGATATATCAAAGAATTCGACCTGGAAGGTAGTGCCTTGAATAAATTCATGGCCATCGTAGATGAAGGAATGAGAATCATGTATGGTCAAATAATGGTAAATAAACAAATATAGGATAGTGAAACAATGTATCCATCCATAATTGTGATATATTGTAAGACAAAGACATTATAATAGAAAGTAAGAGTTAATTAGAGGTTTTTATAAATATGAATAAAATTCTATCTCTTTATGGGCCATGATTTTTTATATGCACCACCTAGTCTATAGTAAACACTAAAAACTATCTATATAAGGTACAAGAGTTTCACAGACAATGTGTATTGATAAGTTTCAGAAATTATGGTGAACTTGAGTTTAGGATGAAGTGGGTCTCGAGTTTATGTGTCAGATAATAGTTTAGTTTTAATTTTTATATGTAATTGAGTAAATAAATTCAATTCTATGTTATTTAATATTAGAAAAATTATAATTGCATATATTTATCAATGTATCCATAATTTATTTGTAATTAACAAATTGGATCCAGGAATATAGTTTTTTAATATCTATTAATTATTCATGTTTTATTATGTATATTTGAGAGGAACAATCTAGGTTAGTAGTAATTATGTATTCAAATGATATTTTAAAATATTATATGTGTCTACTGATATATATTTTACATTTATGATAAGCTAATAAGGTCATGAATTTCATTTTGGGTCAGGCTTGATGATTATTCTTCATTAAAGATCATAAGCCACTAAAAGAAAACCAAAACTCTTTTATATAAATTTATTTAAAACTCATGAATTTTTTAGATAATTTCCATTAATCTATGTCCCCTCATGACTTCTATCAAATTTTATAGATAAAAACAAGAGCGAGAAATGACATCATCATACTTCTTGCTCTTTGATAAATATTATATTCTTATGATTATGAAATCGATATCATAAAAACCTTATTTTTTGTGAAATAAATTAACATGAAGGATTAAAAAATAGGATATTATGATGCATGTGGGGATGATTTATATGGTTAATCATGTGGTTTCATAAATCATGAATAATTTGAAACTAAGTATATTATGTTGGTATTTCATTAATGAATATGGTATTCTTCAGTTGATGTTTATCATACATAAATGTTTCATATGTGAACTGTTGATTAATTTGAGAATAATTATGGCTGATATTATGTTCAAAACACATCTAGTTCAAAAAAATTAAAACATCGATACAAAACCCTTCCTTTTTCACAAAAATTCTGAATTACTACTAATTTCATACATTCTTGTAGAGATATATATTTATATGATTATGTTTCTATAATATTATTTTTATAAAATTGTTAACACTTTAGAAATCATGCATATATGTTATTCCAATCATCAAGGACATATACATGTATTTTAGTGTCTGTATCACTAAATTCGAATCAATTAGTGTTTTATCTATGGTTGATTTGAATATGATCAATATTTTGGGTCCATTGTTTGAGTAACCTCACCTATCACCATTCTATAATTTTATTACGTTATATGAATTGGATATGATGTGTTGATAAGACATCAAATAAATTTATATTTTAGATATGTATTAGAATTCTGACATATAAGATTATAGTGGAATATTTTCTTATAACAAAAATTTGTTTACTCGAAAATTCATTTTTGATGAGAATTCTCACTAGTTAATATAGAGGGGACATTTTCTAATTAAGATGTATGTTTTATAATTTTTCATAATATGCCTATTATAGTGATACTATATGAGGATGGACATAATAATTCTTGTTTATGAATAAGATATTTTTTATATAGGATTATATTATGTTTTAAATGGAACAATGAATACATGTTTTATTCAAAACCTTTTAGAGTATATAGAAAACAAATTGAATTATTATTATAATTTTTACTACGTATATTTTTTAATACAATTAGGATGAAATGATGAGTAGTTGAAAGTGATTATGATATATGATATGGACGTCACTCTTGTTTTATTAGGTTTAATTCATGGTATTGGACTAATATGATCATGGTAAGTTGCATGTATTCTAGACCATCTAATTTTTATATGAAAGTATTGTTTCATAATGTACTATCAACCATTATGAATGACAATAGTGAGTGGTAGAAGTATTCATAAAATGTAAATACCATTTTTGTTATGTCCTCTGATATCAAGGGATATTGAAGTTGTTGATTCATTATTAGGTTCCATAAAATATTGGCAAACTGAAGGAAATATTGTTTAATTTCATAGAGAATTGTGTTAGATAAAATTGATCTAAAATAATAAATCTTAAATTATTATGTGATGAGTGGGATGCAATGATGTTGGTGGTAATTCACTTTAGAGAATTTTATAAGATTTTGATAAGAACATCTTGAGTAGTATATAAATTACTTTTATATTACGAGAAGAGTAAATTGATTATATGATTAGAATATGCTCATTATCTAGGATTATTATTCAAAAATGATGATGTTTAATTATTATATAGATAAAAACCTAGGTGTTATAGAGTTATACATTTTGGTTTATGATTTATTCACATATATTAGAAGGTTAAATATATTTTAACGATAATATTGAGAGTTAATTCATGAATTTTGTATTTCATAGAAATGATATAATGATGGAATTATAAAGTAGTTTCAATGACACATTGAATTTTTAATTATTAATATCCATATTTAATTGAGATATTCTAAAAAAATTACATTAATGATGGTAATCTAAAGTGAATTATTTATTTACCTATTAATCATTGATCAGTTTTTTTTACTGTTATAAAATATACAGTCTCTTGTTGCATTTATAAACATTCCTTCCAAATTGAAACTCCATGTGAGGTTGAGTGTTTCAAGTGAATTATTAATGAAACCGATTTTATATTGATATATTGGGTGATCATAATGAAAGTCATTTAGTTGTTATTTTAATCAATGATAATATTGATTTTTTATATGATTTTTTGAGATTGACCAGTAGATATGTTCATGTGTTCAAGATATTGAGGTTATGAAAATGAATACAATACCTAGTTTTTTTGTTTTTTTTGTTGTGCCTTTATCTAGTATAATGTCTCAAATGATTATATGTTATTATATTATGTGGTTTCATGTGAAATTGTTTAAATTAATTCATTAATTTTTGGTCTTGATTATGTTTTCTACAGAAAAATAGAGATACAATTTGATGAAAGCCTCTCACTTTCAGATAGTAATACATATGTGTCACACTGCAACAATGTTATTCCTCTACTATTTTATTTACACTATTTATTTTTTGAGGTTCTAATTTTGTTTCTCTCCCTCCGGGCCAAATACCATTGAATTTTAAAAATTTTGGGGTGTCTAGTTCATATTGCATAGTTTTTAAGACAATTATTACTAATATAGAAGAACCCATGTGACATGAGTACATATTTATGAAGATCCAATTACATGGTTGGAACATAATTAATTGGATCATGCGCCATAATTTTGGTACCCTAGTAAGGAACTAATGGTTTGGTTAATCGTGTGTCCACAACATGTGATATCCCCATGATTCAATTTTTTTGAATCCCTATACTACACTCACTTAAACTAAATACTCACTCTCACTTCTCATTCACTTATTTTCATGATGAACCATTGACGGATCATCGATCGTTCCTATTTTCCCTTATTCCTCTCTTTACTATGGAAATTACGTGGGGTTTATTCAAGGTTTGAGTCTGTATATTAAACTTTTGAACTCCTTTCCCTTTAATTTCATCTGCATTCCCTATTTCTTTATATTTAATATTCTCCCCTTGTTTTGTTCCTCTTTGTATTAGCCTTAATCAAGAGGGTTTGTTTCTAATTGGTAAAATATAGTACCTATTTATATTGAGGATCTCTAGGAAATATTTTATATTGAAATTTATCAAGGAAGATGTGTTTATCTTAATAATGGTAGGTTTTAACAATTATATAACTCTTTAAAAATATTGAACCATGATTTCTTCGTTTTAACCCATATTTAAAATTCTTAATGATAAGTAAAATATTTTCCTATGATTGTATTTATAAGGGAACCCACATTTCACATGGTTTTAATGGAATGTCAAGGGACATTACATTAAAATATTTATTTAAATATCTTTATCAACTACCACTCACAATAATTTTTTTAAAAAATATTCTGTGGATTTTATTAATGGATGTCATATAATAAAAGATTATTTAGTTTTTTAAACTGATTTTCAAAAGAAACACTATGTTTTTAATGGTTTCATTAGCCTTTAATGAATGTGGATATAGTTTTTTATGTTGATATTTCATGTTATTTGTTTTATGGGTTATTAAAGATATTTTTATAACATGGTTTCCAAACAATATATTACATGTCCCATTTGAATCATTATTAAATAATATTAAAGGTATCCATGAAGTGTGACACTTTTATGATTTGAAAAGTTTGGTGGATTGTACAATAATTTCCTCAAAGGGGATATTTTATTATTGATTCTTATTATAAAATAATGAGTGGTTTTTTTTGAATATTGTTTATAGGTGTGGGTGAGTTAATTATTTGTGGTTGTATCATTTTGTAATTATTTACATTATCACCTCCATTTTTTTGTCAAAATAAGAAAAGGGTAGTTAGGTGAAACCTCCAAGTAATAATTCTACACTAGATCAATATCATGATTTATGAACTAACACTGAGATAGACTATGCTCTACAATTTTATTTTATCCCTCAATTAGGATTGGTAGGGGAATTTTGGGTCTTATTAAAGGTTTTTGTTATCCAAAATCATTCATATTTAGTATTTTTATTTTCATGTACTATTTTATCCCCTAAGATCCTAGGTTCTCGTGATAAATTTTATTTTCCATCTGAATCTGATGTTTGTTTTTTTTCTCCAAAATATTCCTTTGTTTCTAAAATGTTATGAGGATATTTAAAAAAAAATTTAAGTAATTTTATTTCTTTAAAACATGATCATTTAATTTGAATTTAATATAAATGATTATATTAAAATATTCATAGGGCGGGTTAAAATTCTATAGTCAATATTTTTTTTAATAAAATAGAATTCTATGCTTTATAAAATGACATATATTTGATATATATTTTTCTTATGATTGAATTCCAAAAACTGATTTTAAAAATTCATTTTCGAACTAGTTTTGAAATGTTTTTCTGTTTTAATGATTATACATAGGGTGTGGGGGGGATACTTATTGGGCTTCCATACTCAAACCTATTGACATTTTTAAATTATATTTCAACGCTTGATTTCTCACGAAGTAGGCTTGGCTTGTGGTTGTATGGTTACTCCTAGAGTCACTTGTAGGTATGTTTGTTATATTTTTGTTTAGTTTCTATTATTTAATCTGTGAAATCAACCATCCCTATTTTCCTTCCATTTTTAAATACGTGGTTTGTTTTGCATGTGGTGATATGGATGTTAAATAAATGGGTTTTTTGATTTCAAGGGAGTTAGAAGAAATGGTGAGTTTTCGTTTGTGATTTATATTTCTTTATGAACATTTATTCGATTCTACAGGAGCATCTAATGTATATATGAATCATTCTATAATTTTGAGTAAATTTTACTCTTTTAATTTAAGTTATTTTATGGAAGAATTCATCCCCAATTATTTTTATTTCAATACAATGTTATTATTTTAATCCTACGTGGATCGTGAACACCACTTGGGGCTTTATATGCACTGGTTTGGGCATTTCAATGATTATAAATTCAAGGTTTTTAATAACAAAATAGTATTAGAGCCAATGTTCTTATATGGGACTAGGTTCTTAGAGCACCCTTTCATATTTGTGTGTATCTTTTATATTGGAGATAAGACTATTGTAACACCATAGGTAACTAAATAAAGACTTTATCAATATCTTTTACATTTTATTCCTTCATTTGTAATGGAAATTCTTGTTTTAAGTCTTCATTTTTATGTTTCTATTATTTACTTATGATATGTTTTTTTTTGGTTTTGGATTGTTTTGGTGTATGATAAGTGGAGTGATTATTTGATACATAGTGAGATAACAAGGCTTGGAAAGGTATATGGATCATGAGTACATGATACATTATGAATCATTGTACTAGTTGTGTAGTTGTCACATTGTCCACCAATCAATGTTTCTATGTTGCACATAGACACTAGTCCACCATCCAATTATGCGTGGGAATTATTTTGTTTTTAATTAATTTTTTATCATGTCATTCACATGTTTTCTGTATATAACTTCAGTTTTAATTTTCAAAACATTTTTTTAAATGTTCATGTTATTATTTTTCAACGTAATAAATGAGTTTACTAAAATTATTTAATGAAAAAAATAGGTGTTTGGATTTTTGAAAAAATGGTTTGGATATGAATGTGGTTCTTTCATAAATAATTTAGTAGGGATAACGCTAAATTAATAAATGGTGGTTGAATATTAAAAAGTTTTTATGTATTTTTATGTGGAAGTATGGGTTCACTAAAGAAATGTTTGTTTTTCAAACAAAGCTTTTGTGTTCCTTTAGGTGGGATGGAAGGATTTTTAGTTTTTAAATATTTTCAAACATTGTAAGTAATGATTTATGGGTAAAGTTAGTGAATCATTGGTTTTCAAAAAAATGTGATATACATTTTGATTAATATAGTTTTTAAGTAAATGGGTATTATAGTTTCAGTTATGGAAGGTGGTTTTTGAAATAATTATGTGAAAGTTTAAATATTTTTTTCGTTTTTTAGTAAATATTTTTTTGTATTTTTAATTATAAATGCATTTTTAATGAAATAAATAAAATTTAATGTTGGTTATTAGAAATTTAAAAATTTAATATATTAACCATTTTTATTTGAAATTTTAGTAAAATATTCAATAAAGGATTTAGGTGAAAATATGTTGGTTTTTATGTGGGAATGTGGGAGAATAATTCTTGAATGTTATATGATATTAATTTTTTTGGATTTATAATTGAAAAAATTAACTTGGGTTAGTTTTTTTATTTTAAAAGGGGGTATGTTCTATTATTGTGTGAATATTTTTTCAAAACACGTCTCAACAATTTGACATGATATTGATGTTTTTTAAAAATGGAAGAGGAAATTTATGAAAAATGTGTTTTCATATTTGGAGTGTGTATTTCTAAGAACATATGTTGATGTAATTTGATATTTTTTAATTTAATTAGATAATTATAGTTTATCTGGGATTCTTCCAAATTTTAATTTTTATTTCCCTCCCATATGGTTTTGTATTAATAATATGAGTATCATACTAGAAGAATTACATCCTTCAAATTTCTAGGTGTATTTAAGTCTTAGTATTATGATGGTTATCTCTATTTTTATTTTTTAAGGTCAATCCATGGATTTTTTTGAAGTTTATAAAGTGGAATTTGGTTCAGTACGGACTTTTTTATTTTACATGAAATATACTGGTGGAATATAGATCATTTTTGTGATATTTTTTCTTTACTGATCTAAGGTTCCTTTTCCCACAAGGATGTTAGACTTCTTATTTTTCTCATTTGTGATGGGATTTTATATGAATGATTTAGTTGTGTTCTATGGTGGTAGGGATGAGTATTACCCCTATCACATGTTACATCATATCCATTTCCTTGGTTATTCAGATGAGTTCACTATGTTTTTGAGTTTTTGGATAGATTACCCATGTTACATCCACATCAACCACTATTATAAAGATATTTAATCTCATCTGAGAATTTATTTTTTGAGGTAAATATAGTCATGTATTTTATTCACCCAAATTACTTGTCCTGGTTTCCTATGGTAATGTTGATGTCTATCATGATATCTTGTTCATTGTGGAATATTTGAGATATTGTATATAAGGTATTCTATTGAGGTACCTAAAAATTTCAATGCTGTACCTGGTATGTGTTTCCTCTTTTCATGGAATATTTCATCCCATGTAGTGATTTTAATCCTTCTCATTTCTGGGAATTAATAGTTGTTTTAGAGAGTTTGTGTATTATTATAATTCTAATATATTGGGTAGACGTCCATTAATGATCCTTTTTTGGGGTTTTAACTATATTTTACAAAGAATGTTCCATTAATATTGTGAGGAAGATATGGTATTTTGTGGGGTCTTGTGTATTGATTCTATCTCAATAACTCCCACCGACAGAAAGGTGTTATTCATTGGTCTCTTTTTGTGTCTTCAGTTGTTTCATCTCAACTTTTTTTTTTCAGTTGGTCCATAATACCCTTTATGTTTGGGTGTTCCTTGGGTTTTGAGGTTGTGGATTATGAAGCCAACATATTTCTCACATTGGAGTGCCTTCCATTTGTTTTGAGTCTTTTTTGAATTCTATTAATGTCCATCATGTTTACCTTTGATGAGGGAATTACACATCTTCAGTTTTTCCTATTTCATCATTGAGAACAAATTCAAAAATCGTTTGTGGTAATTTTATTTAATATTAAATTTTCCTGAATAATAACCTTAGTATGGGGGATAAACTACATTTATTTTTCAATCTACTATTCTATTATAGTCTCTCTAAGGAAAAAATTGATATGGTGGGGATTATTTTTACACCTTGACCTTGGTTTTCCTCTATTATTCTATTTGTTTTAATTAATTTATATGTATTATTTTTTTGAGTCTCTATTATTTCACTCCCTCTCTAGGACCAATGTCCTTTATTTTTTATTATTTTGGTGCGTATTGCATGTTTCATGGTTTTGTGCATAGTTAGTAATAACAATGTAGAAATTTGGTGACATATTTACAACATTAAAAATGAATAATTTCATTGTTAGAAAATGGTATGTTCATCCATGAGTCTTTCCTATAATCCATGATCAAAGTCCCCTAGTGGCACTTTATTTGTCCAAACAATGTTCCTCTTACAGTTATATATACCCATGTTTTAATTTTTGGGAATTCATACTTTCCCCTCATGAATTAGATCCTCAACCTCCCCCTATTCATGTGATGAAGCACCGAGGGTATCCCCAAATGAACCTCTTCACATTTGTTAATTTACCTCTCATCGTGATTCCATGGGATTTATTTATGATTTGATTTTGGATCATTATGGTATAACCTCCTTTCTTATCTATTTCATTCTTCTTCCCCATTTCCACTAATTTCCTCTTTATCCCATTGCATTGGTACTGTTTGACTAATATCTAATTGGAAGTGTAGTTTCTTAATATTTATTTTTTCTACCAAGAAGACGATACTCCTTCTTTGAATCATTGGTAGAGTTATTTTTATAGGGATGTGATTTTTTCTTTCTTAAGGTAGGTTTTTTCCTTGGTATAACTATTTAAAATCATATTACCATGATTTATTCTATCTAACCCATGTTTCAAATCCTTACTGTGTTATACTATATATATCTTTGAATATTTTAAAAATCGAAACCAATTTTTTATTTGTTTCCAAACAATAAGAATGGACTTTCTTTTAAAACACGTGCCATAAATATCATTGTTGATTGTCAGGTAGAAAAACTGTTTGATAAAATTATAGAATTTTTTTTATTAATGGATTTTAATTTATAAATGATATTTTAGATCTATTAAATAAATTTCAAAAGAACATACATGGTAAAATGCAGACTTAATGTATTGGTTTCCACCAAAACCTCCATTTTCATTCGTGTTACATTTATTTCATTCATTCATAAATCAAATACCTATGTATTAATATTTTATCAACATTAATTCAACTTGATTTTTCTATATAAGTTTACCAACCAGAATCCTTATTTATATGTTCGGGAGATACCCATCTTAAAAGAACTGTCAAAATTCTTCCCAAAGTACAACCCCGATTCGATGGAATTTATCAAATTTTAATAGATTGTAAATCGAACTGTATAATCTGTTTTTGGAAACTATTATAATTATAAATTCTATCGTTTTATTAGGAAAATACTATCATACTATATTTCTGATTTTATATAATGATTCTTCAAAATTACGCTTCTTTTCCGAGTAATAGAGTATTTATCTCAAGAATTACTCGATGATTTTATATGAGTAACTTCGTATATTTCAACAATCCTGTTAATTATTTTCTATTATTGGGATTAATATTTTTTATATCATCTGAAATATTTAATTATATGGTTTATGTTAGTTTTTATTGTAAATATTCTATCTTAAAACCATTCACTAATTTACTATGAATGGGTTTTGTAAATGATTAATGTTCAGTGCATGTTATTTATGTTTCATATGTTAGTTTCAATATAAATGTATATGTTGTTTATCATTATCCCCGTTCATATTAGGAATCCATTGGATTTTGTATGTGTTGGATGGGGCATTCTATTTCCACTTGGTGCATCTGTAAGTCTCATTAGACAAACTACGATATTGGCACAAGACCCTCACAAAATGGGTATTTATAGTCTTGGAATGAGGCCATGACGGTAAGCTTATGATGTCCCACATTATTCATTTGTTCATTTCGAAAATATAATTGATGGTTCATGTGGTTATTTTATGATTATAAAACCCATGACTGTTTATTATTATGGAATTATTTATTAATCTCTTATTCTTTCCAAAAATGTGTTAATGTTTATTATTGAAGGCATGTATTTTTTGTTATTCACCATGCCTAATGTTTGTATTTATGATATTTTCTTATTTATTACATACCCATACTGATTTTTTGAGCTCACACAATTTTTTTTTCTAATGATGTGAAGAATTTTATTGTGGATGACCTAAAGGGATAAACATAAAGATGGGGATGTTCCCAATACAACTTTTATGTTGTTTTTCATTTCATGTTTTAATGTTGATCATATGTTAGTACATGGTTTCCATATCTACTAGACAACTTCGTCCTTTAGGATGCACATTCCTTGTTTATTTTCCAATGTAATTAAATAAGGAACCGACTCCGGGTAAGTGGGCTCTAGTCCATACAGATTGTATTAGAGGACGTTTTGTATAAAACATGGAAACTATATTTAGAAAACATGTATTAGGGAAAAAATCCTTAATATGGTTTATGATGATAACTATACAAGAGAATCATTGTATATTGTTAATAATAGATTATGTGAATCTTTGTAGAAAATACATCCATGTCTGTATACTACAAGTGTATGGGGTTATGGAGAATATGTACATAGGATTGAAATATCCGACTAGGAAATCAAACATGCCTCGAGGTATCTTCATACACGAAAATGGGCCTTATCGTGCCCCTAGTTTGACACTCTCCTGGGATATGCTTAGGATAATTTACATTATATTTATAGTCCATTATGAAGGATTTAAATGTAAATTTTTCCCCAAATAAACCATGTTTATGATTATTATATTAGCTTTGTATATAGAATTTCAATTTATGCTAATTATTTTCCTACATTGAGATTTTACAATATGATTCATAACCAAATCTATAGTATGTCATTATTTAAAATGGAAACTAGTGTATGGAATGGAAACCCCATGAACATGCCTTTCCCATATTGGGATTTCCCACTGATGTAAGATAAAGATGCTGGATCTGGAGCTATGACTTGTGACGAGGAAAATATAATTATATTGGGAAAAACAACTCAGGTTATAAAAAAATACCCTTATAGAGCATCATTATTGTAATGTATATTATGTTTCTTGTATTATTGTTAAATATTATATGGAATTTTTACGAGACTATGATTTGCAACGCTATGCGATTCCGAGGCCTGGAGATCCCAGAATAAATATTTGAAATAAATTAAACTCTCAATAGTGCATCATAATTTTTCTAGAAAAAGTGAAATAACATTTAAACAGGTGACTAGATCATAAATATTAGGGTACCATTGCATTTAGAGTAGAGACTTTTCATTAGGTAGGGTGTAACTGTGACTACCAGTGGTCAGCTGAAGTAGTTTTTTTGGACGTATAAAAAGAAATAAATTAAAATATTTTATTTTATAGATTTTAAATGATTCCTTAAATGTAGAGACCTAATCCTCCCCTATTAATACCTTATTATGGAATTTCCAAAGGGTTATCCATAGAACCTTAAAAATTGAGGATTTCCATGGGAGAATTGGCGGAGAACCCATTGGCGGATGACGACAGTGCGATCGATCAACACATCTTGGAGTCAATGAACGTCATCAACGAACACAATTTTCGTGATCATTCTTCAAAAAAATCAAGGTAGGGGTATTGTTTCAATTTTTTATCTCCCTGTTATTTGATTTAATGATGAACGCCGATCAACCCACGAATAGGTTGATCTTTGGATTGTGCATTCGTTTAGGAGGGTGTCATTTTCAATTCACTTTGGTGTGTTTATTCTGGAATTTATTTTATGATAATTATTGGATTAAAAATCTTTTCACATTTTAATCATATTATTTACAGAGGATTGATGTTTTGATGAGTGATAGTGAAGGTGTGTTACTTATTTGTTTATTCTTCAAAGTGTTATAACCAACAGATTTATGTGTGTCTATATTGCAATGCAACGATCCAAAATCCGAGATCAAAAATTATGACCACCTAGTGGTGTTGTGATGGAGACATTAGGCAACTAATCAACTAAGACTGAGGAGGATCTTTCTTCCAGTGTTCTTTATGCAGGTGGATCAAAACTTTTTTTCCAGGTCCAATATGAGGTCCAACAAAATGGAAACAACTTTTATGTGTTTCTATGACCACAAACTTGGAGTATCATGATGATTGGATGGACGTATTGAGGGTAGAAGGAGCTCCCAGGGTACTGTGATAAAGAATGATGCATTTTAGATAATTATGATCAACAAGGTCTATTTCTAGAAGGACACACCTTGTATTGTCGTCCTGGCAGCGACAAGTGTTTCTGTGCTGCACATAGTGAAGAACACAAAGTGTCTCTAGTAATACACATCGTGTGTGCCCCACCCAATGGTGGCTAGAGTTTCGGGTAACACAAAGCATTGATACAGTGTGTTACCATCGTCACCCTGCGTGTGGGTCCATACACTGACTCAACATGTGTCATAAAATATACATAAAAATAGGCTGTATTACATGGTATGTACTCCACAACATGGCCAAACCTGACTGGATACGAGAGATACCCCATGAAAAGGTACACGATCATGGACACACGGGTTTGAGCCCTGTAAAGGGACATGACCAGTGTACATGGAGATTTCATCGGGCAGTGGAACACAACATGTCACTCTCTTGCACCCTGTGTATACCTTCTTATACATGATAATCCTTATGACACATGCCTTTGTACATAGGCAGTACCCAAGGATAGAGGACTTGGGACCTGATGCTTCTACAAATAGTGTACATTTCATTACGTGGACCGGTCCTCCTGTCCATTGTTCCTTGGACCGGTATCATTATGTTAGTTACCATTTTCTCGTTCCCCTATTGGTAATTTATTGTTTCCATCCATAGGAGTATGATCTCTTTAGTATGGATTTATTAGATAGAGTCAAGTATCGCTTTGAGAGGCCTAGAGTTAGCTCCTTTTTCCATTCTTAACCATTGGTAGAATTATGTGATGACCTGACTAATCCTACTGGAAAACAGTCCTCTACATAGGAGGTGAATATAGATGAGTTTCAGTATCCATCAAGGCCCTGTAAGGGATCCTCATATGTGTATCGTGATCTTTCCCAACTAAACAGTGTATTCTCCTGAAAAGAGTTTATATGGTTTCACTTCAGATCTATCGGTCAATCTATATATGTCATGTACATTCAAGAAAAACAGTACTTATTGGATTGATGGTATTAGAGAAATAAATCTCGTGGTGTGTTTTCTTCCAGATGAGTTCCTTGTAGAATCTTTGAACTGAATACCTAGCATGTGTATGCGGTCGTTGTAGACTACATGTCTGGGTTTCGTGTATATCTGAAAGTGTGTCTCTTACAATATGTTCGGTATACATATACTGTGTAGATTTTTTTTACCTTTACTTGTTGTATTGTATTGTTGTATTCAGGTTCCTCTACTGAGTATTGTTATTCTCACCCATGCACGGGCTTTGCCTGAATGTGTTGTTTCTTGTGCAGACCAGGCGATTTTGATGGAGTCTAGGGAATAATAAGACCAGACAGACCTTTTTGATATCCTTGCAGGCCGAAGTGTTTCTATGGATATGAGTGGAAGTCCCAGTACCACCATTTTTTATATGTTGAACTTTGCAGTTGCATACTCCTTTTCGTTTGGTGGGATTTTATTCTCGCCCAGTGTACCTTCCGCACCTTACTTTCGTTGTATTATGTTGGTTAGGATTTGTATTGTTAATAAATTTTATTCCATAGTGGTTTCTACTTTTCATCATTTGTGGTTTTCGATATGTGTGTATGAGTACATGTAATAAGGAAATTCCTCCCATGTTAGTAATATTCCCACATAGTTCTAATTAGTATCCCCGGACCTATTAGAGTCGGGCTTGGGGAGTTGCGACATGGGCCCAACAAGGATGAGTTCTGATAGAGTGGTATCATATGTGGTTGGTACTACCATTGAACCAAGAGTCAATGAGATTGGTTTATGAAAAACATAATAAGTTTTTTGAGATTTAATTTCAGTCCAGGGACTCCTGTGTTGGTGTAGGCAGCCGACGTATCAGTACACCATGACTCATATGACTTTCTTTTCGACTCGGTACAAGAGAAAAATAGTTGTGGGGAAATAAATTTATTGTAAATGAATCATATAATAATGGATGGTGTTTTCCATGTCCTTTTTTAGCTATCTAATATAATCTATACCATGGAAAATATTTTTTCCTTTTAGAAATCCTTCACAACGCATACCCACTCGAATTTGGAAGCTGGACCATGAGGATGACCTCATCAATGACAAGGGTTCGATATATGGACTAGTTCCCCAGGTGTAACTTGCAGGTGGTGCACTTGGTGTTCCACCAACAGTAGAGTATCTCGTTGTACCTACAGTACCATAAGATTAGGATCATAGGCTTAGCACACCCGTTCACTTTTAGAGACAGAGACTTTATAGGTTCGGAGGCGAGCATGACCCTTTTGTAGCTGAGGAATGGCTTGAGGTGGTGACCGGATTTTTCTGCCTTTAGAGGAAACTAATAGACCATACGGTGATCCTCTGATGGAGCCTTCATTAGGGTTCGTTGGGATGATGGTGGAGCTTTACTATGCATACCCACTAAGAGGATACTCCTTCACAGACAGAGTTCGATAAGCCCTTTAGTGATGTGTTATCTCTAGCTATGCTTAGAGTAGTGCATATCCTGATGCTTCTTTTTCTCTAGTAGGGTAGTTAGACGGTGGGTAACTATTCATCGAGTTTCCAAAACCAATCATGGTACATGGTGGATATGGTCCAAGAGTAGTATATCAGATGTTGGATGATCGAGTGAGGTCTACGGTGGGACATTCGAGCTAGTGTTTTGCCTTTATGGCCTTAAACATATGCTGGAGTTCTCGAGCAGCCTTGGTGATTGAGGGATTCTTTGTGGAGAAGAGACCACCTTTGGCATTCTGCATGATGAAGACAGGTTCAATGGCCTCGGATGTAGGGATCCAATGTTAGGCGTAGGTTTTGGGACGTGGGATATTTCATATGATTACCTAGGACAAGGGATCAACAGTCCAGAGCTCTCATGATGGATCCAGTCAGCCTAGGGATAGGTGATGCTACTCATGTGACAGTGGAGGAAATCTCTTTAGAGACTATCCATATCATCAAGATACTAATATGGAGGTGGTCATTGGACCACTAAGGAAGAGGTATAGAGTTGAGTAGGAAGACCAGATAGGCGGTGGACATGGAATAGGATCTGGGAGAGCTGGGGGTGGATGAAAATTATTTTATCTACTTCCACAACAACCCCCATTCGGTCATCACATGGATAATGGATATTGGGGACAAAGATGAGGAAAAATAGATTCATTCGAGGCATACAACCCATGGACACCAGGAATGATTTGAGGTACGATCTATGTATTTTATACCTTAGCTCCCATAATTAAGGACACATGTTCTAGTCATTCCATTCTCGCCACATGTCTTGTGAGAATCCTTGAGATTTATGTAGACCATTTGACTCAACCCTTACACTTGGAGGAATCTATGAGAGGAGGCTCGATGATAATGCATATTTGAGAATAGTTTGATATTTCCCATGGAGGTGGGAGTTTTGGTTGGAACCTTTCGGTTGTATCATTGAGGTCTTATGACATCATTCTCAGTATGGATTGGCTATCTTTAGTCCATGCCCATATTGACTTCTTTAGGCAATGAGTATTGTGTTTCCATAAAAATGGGACGAGGTTTTCCACTATTAGTGAAATGAAAACCCATGAAGCATAGAATGGGATAATGCATAGGAGTGTGCAGCCGATCACTCATTAGTGGGCTATCCTTACACTCAGATAAATATATGTCATGACATTTATGTTCCCAGAAGTAGTGGCAGATTATGAGGGCATCTTCCCAGGAGATGTTACTGAATTACCCCTACACCCCCCCCAACAAGAGATCGACTTATGCATAGACATACAGCCTGATCTAGCACTGATATCCTCACCATCTTATAGGATGGATCCACAACGCTTTACGAGATGAGGATTCAATTGGAGGATTTTCAAAATAAGGTCTTGTTATGTCACAGTGTTTCACCATAGGCAACCCCAGTGATATTTTTCAAGAAGGAAGAAGGGAATTTGAGGATGTCCATGACATACCAGTGCCTGACCAGGTGACGGAGAAGTACAAGTATCCATTTATGAGGATCAATAACCTATTCTCTTAGTTGAGAGGGTCATGATGGTTCTCTAAGGTTTACCTCAGATTGAGTTATCACTAGCTGTGAGTACAAGATTACAACTTTCTAAATATGGATTTCAAATGTTGATACGGTTACTATGAGTACTTGGTGATGTCTTTCGGCATGATGAACGCACATATAGTGTTCATGGGACTTATAAAACACATCTTATATACATACGTAGATCATTTTATAGTGGACTTCATTGACGAAATCCTTGTGTACTTGGTGTTAGAGGAGGAGAAGGTGAGACAAGAACATATGGTTCTAGACATACTCTGAGAGCACCACCATTATGGGATGCTCTCGAAGTTCCAGTTCTATATACAAGAGGTCCACTTTCTAGGACATGTTATCTCAGCCGACAGAGTAGTAGTGGACCCAGCCAATGTCGAGGTGGTGTTAGCATGGGTCCCACCCCAGAGCGTTATAGAGGGTTGGAGATTCCTTCGGCTGGAAGGATACTACTGGAGATTTATACCTAATTTCCTCTACATATCATAACTAATTATATCCTTGACCTGGAAGGGGAAGCCTTTTTTATAGATGGAGAAGTGTCAACATTCTTTCCATTTGTTGAGGCCATGTTTGATGAGCACACCGTTCTTTATATTTCCAAAGGAGGGTGTGAGGTATGTATTTTCAACGAAGGATTAGGTACCAGGCTTGGCTATGTCCTAATGAAAATAACAATGGTTATTTCTTATGGTTTAATCAAGATAAGTCCGCAGGAGTAGAACTCTCTGACCCATGATCTAGAGTTGGCAACAGTAGTCTTCTCATTGAAGATATGGAGACACCACCTGATGAGTGAACTTTTTATCATATACTATTACCATATGAGCCTCAAGTACATCTTATATTAGAAGGATCTAAATATGAGGTAGAGGCAGTGGCTAGAGTTTCTCTAGGATTACGAATTTGAGATCATCTATAATCCTCAGAAGGGGAACATTATTGTAGCTGCACTCAGCAAGGGATTTAGTTCATAGCTACTGAGTGAGGCGACTAAGCAGTTGGACTTACTACAGTTACCCTGCATGGATATAGATGATGTGGGTTATATAAATTAAATGGTTGTCACCCCTCCAATCATATAGTGAGTCAGGGAGGCACAACTAAGGGATTTCAACAGCAATTCATTACTAGCTCATTTATACACATAACATTCTTCTGATGGATATTCTCAAGGTGGGGAGCACATATTCCTTTTCATTGAATTCCCATTTGTGCCATAGCCATTGATGGAGGAGGTTCTAAGGGAGTTTCATTCATCCCCGTTGGTGGTACATCCTGGAGTGGTGAAAATGTACTAGGACCATTGATGTCAGTTCTGGTGGACATGTATGATGAAGTTAGTATAAGAGATCATTTCTCAATGCCTTATGTGCAAATAGATAAAGGATGATAAAAAGGTTCCAGTAATGTTTTATCACCTCCTTGATGTTCCATGGTGGAATTGGTATGGAAATCAATGGAATTAATGATGGGATTACCACGAACGTCCAAGGGAAATGATTATATCTAGGTGATCATCATCTAACTCACAAAGTCAGCCCACTTCCTAGCTATCAAAGATCAATGTTCCATTGAGAGCATGGGATGACTCTAAATGTTGGATATAGTTCGTCTTCATGGTGTCCCTTTGAAAATAGTATCGGATCAAGACATGCACTTCACATCCCGGTAGTGGAAGGGATTGTAGGGGGATTTTGGGACTCGATTATGCTTGAGCACAATGTTCCGTCTACATACCAATGGTCAGACGTAGGGGGCCAATATAGTGATGGAGGATATGTTTATGGCCTTTATCATGGACTTTGGTTGTAGTTGGGAGGACCGCCTACCAATAGTGGATTTTGCATACAATAATAGCTACCACTCCACTGTTGGCAAGGAATAGTTTAACCAATTATACAGGTGACCCTTTCAGTCACCAATTTACGGGACTGACTCTAGAGAGTCAGCACTCATGGGTACAGAGTTGGTGCCAGCCACCACAAGGAAGGTGAAAATCATTCAGGAGCATATTAATACTACACAGAGATGGATGAATTCTTATTCTAACAGACAATAGAGACCTCTAATGTTTGAGGAGGGAGACCATATTTTTATTCAAGTCTCACATCAATAAGGGTTGAAGAGATTTGGTTGGGGAGAAATTTTGTCTATGAGGTTCATTAACCCATTTCAGATACTACTCAGAGATATCAAGGTGGCATACTTTCAATCACTACCACCATAGTTGTACCCAATGAATGATTTTTTCCATGTATCACAACTGAAGAGGTACGTGCATGACCCGTCGCATGTCTTTGACATAGATGATATAGACATCTAGGATGGAGTAAAACGCACATAGTTTATAGTGGAGATCGAGGATCGACAGGAGGGGAACCTTTTTTGGTGAGTTATTCCCCTAGTGTGTGTTCGGTGCAAGAATGTGAAGGTTTAGGAGAGCACATGGAAACATGAGTCCCAGAATCATGCGCAATAACCACATCTGTTTGATTAGCCTATTCATTTGGATTTATGGAGGGAAGATAATGTAATTTCATATATATTTGTGTATTATATTTAAATTTTATATGGAATTATTTTGAGACTAGTTTTTTCGATGGCGTGCGAATCCGTGGCTTAGAGTTCCCAAATTTTTTTTTTGAAATAAATTAAACCTGAAAAGGCACACACGTGCAGTTTTCCCTAAAAAGTGAAATAAATTTCATATCGATGGCTCGATAAGAATTATGAGGGAAACATTACATTCAATGCAATGACTTTTCCATAGGAAATTACTAACAATGACTGATGTGGATCAACTATAGGATGTATTTTTTTGACATTTAAAAGGAAATAAAATAAATTACAATATTTTATTTATTTTAATTTTTTCCTTAAATGTAACATCATAATCCTCCACTATTAAAACATACATATGGAATGTTTGAAGTGTTAACTACATAACCATTCTAATTGAGGATTGGCATTGGAGCGTTGGAGGAGAACATGTTGGCAGGCGATGACGTTGCGATCAATCGACGCATCTCAGATTCAATGAACCTCACCAATGAACACGACACATCGATCGTTATATATCCAAATCGATGCAGGGCTGTTGTTTATATTTTTTCATTCCATGTTCTTCGATTTATTGAAAAATTATGATCAACCAATGGATATGATGATCAACATATCATGCATTCTTGTGGGAGGTTGTTATTTTCTATTTCCTTTGAGATTTTTATTTGGGAAATGATTTTCTGATAAATCATAGATTATCGTTTTTTGGCTATTAAACCAATTAATGGGAGAGAATCGATGCTTTGATGAATGACGGAGGATTTTCATTCCTCCTTTGTTTATTGATTTTTTTTCATCCTTTTTAAACCTGCATTTTCTATGTTCTTCATGGGGTTATGAACAATAGATCGTTGAGTGTTTTTTTTGGAATGAAATGATTTGAAATTGGATATCCATAATCCTGACAACCAAGTGAATGTGTGACGGTAATAGCATGTGACAAATTGGTTATGATCAAAGGAGTTGATTATTCAATTAATCTTTATACGGGTGGATAGAAGCATATTTTCTAGCACAATCGGAGGAGAAAAAACAATGGAAACAACTTTTCGATGTCGGGAGAACCTAAGACATGTATTATCTCATCGATCAGATGGATGGATCGAGGATTGAGGGAGAACCTAAGGCACAGTTACAATGAACAACGCGTTATGGAAAATTTCAATCAACACAGCATGTATCCCTAAGAACACGTTGTATAGGGTTTTCCTGGTGGCAGTTAGGGATTTTGAGTTCCACATGGCAAGTAATGTGACATGCTTATAAGAAGACATGGAATGTTGTCCCTACCCTAAAGTGGCTGGAGTTCTGAGTGACAGGAAATGTAGATACGATGTGTGAAAATCGTCACATGAAAAGTCAGTCCTTATGAAGACTCAACACGTAGCTCGAAAGATACACTGACACAGGGGGGAGTAAATGGCATATACTCCACCGCACAACCAGACACGACTAGATATGAGAGATACTCATGTACTAGTACATGGTTTAGGACAAATGTATTGAAGTCGTGTAGGATCACATGGCCAGCGTACACGGAGCATTACCTGGGTAGCAGAACATAGTGTGTCATGCTCATACACACCATACATACATTATTCTACACAAAAAGCCTTATGACACATGACATTGTATATGGGAAGTACTCAGGGTCGGACGATATGGAGTGTGACCCTTCTACATGTCGTGTACTTCTCAGTAAGTGTCTTGATCCTCTTCTTCATCATCCATTGGATAGGTTTCTTAGGGTTAGTTCCCCTTTTCTCATTCTCTTGAAGGTTAGGTATCATTTCCATCCACATGATTATGATACCTTTAGTAGGAAATTCTAAAATATGATTAGGAATCCATCTAAAATTCCATAATTTATATCCTCTATACATTATTTCCCCTAGGTAGAGTCAGGTATAGATGTGATCAATCATACATGACAATGATTCTATACATATCAGCTGAATCAGACTGAGTCACGATATCCGTCCAGGCCCTGGCAGTGATACTCATATGTGTAACATGATCTTTCCCCACTCAGGAGTGTGTTATCCTCGAATGAGTGTACATGTTCTTTCATCAAATCTATCAGTTCATCTATCTCTCTCATGAATCTTCATGAAGAAATGTTCTTCTTGGATGGAAGTAATCAGAGCTATCAGACTCATGGAGTGATTCTCCCAAATGGGAGATTTGTGAAATCATTCAACTGAATCCCAAGTGTGGGAATACAATTTTTGTAGAATACATGTAGTAATTTTGATTATATCTAGATGTTATTCCTTTACTATATGTTTGGTAGCCATATACTATGTTGATAAGTACTGTATATTTACTTTGTGTATTTCATTGTGACTTTTGGGGACCTCTACTGAGTATTTTTATACTCAACCCTTCAAAGTAATATACCACATGTGACATGTCTCATGTAGATTAGTATCCTTTTTATGGAGTTAAGGTCATAACAGGACAAGACTGAGCTTTTATAATTCCTTCCAGGCCGAGGTGTTCCTATGGCTACGAGTGGCAGTCTCAATACCTCTTTTTTTTATTGTTTGGTCTTTATAGGTTGATACTATTTTTTATTTGGTGGTCTTGTGTTCTGGACTATTATAGTTTCTTCACATTACATCCATTGTACTATGTTGGTTGGTTTTAGGTACTTTCATGCATGTTGTTCCATTAGGGGCTTTTAGTTTTTATCAATTGTGGGATCGTAGATGTGTGCTTGCAAACATGTACTTTGGTAATGTCTCCCATGTTAGTGATATACCAACTTGGTGCTAGTCCCCTACACCTGTCCTATTAAAGGATGGATTGGGGAGTCACAGAAGGAGCCCCACTGGGATGGGTTGTGACACCAATCCAAAATGTGGAGGAGATATGTTGGTTCATCTTATGTGACAACAACCTATATCATCCAATGGGACTATATACCAATTTGTGTTGGATTAGTGTACATGATCCCTAGGGAATATATTTCTCACTTTGGGATGTAACAAAAAAGAGTAGGATGTCATGGGAGTTTATCACCTTTCATGATATACAGATCTGTGGTGGTTGTTAATCCAAAACACAAAGGTGGGGGATGAAAAAAAAGATATATAATGGAGGTATTTTATTTAAATCATCCAATAAAAGTATTTTATCCATGAACAATTAGGGGATATAGAAAGTCAATTCATGAATATGAGGTAGATGGAGAATAAAATTGTTTCAATGTATATATCATACTTCACATGGTTATAAAGATATGATGTGCACTACATACATAATCCATGGGGAAAGATTGATCAATTTTCTAATGGTTTAAAACCATTCCTCTGAAGGGACCTAGTTTCCCAAAGATTATCATCATATAACGATATAGTCTCATGTTCTAATAAGACAGAAAATTATTATTCTATTTCAAATAAATTTAAAGTAAAAAAAGATAAGAATAGGGTTGTCAAAAACTCTAGGAAAATGAAATAAAGAAATGGTGAAGAATGGAATACATGATCTTCCATTATAATGTAATTTTTGGATGAAATACCACGAAACTTTCTTGAAGGGATTTTTTCCCGATTAAAAGTGCGTCGAAAAATGCCACATGTCTCAATATCATATGGGGATGAAAGATGCTATAAATATTCAATGCTGAAATTGAATGAAGTTGTGACATTATGCACATGAATGTCCTAAGAATCATGGAATCATTCCCCAAAGAAAGTTAAGGGGTAATATCAAATCATATTGGGTCAGATTTGTAGAGGTTGATGTTCTAAACAATGTGTTTGTAGGTAATTTAATTATTTAGTCAAACATAAATAATTATTTATTTGATTCGAGAGAATTAAATTCCTTAATATCAACCTAATTTTCCAAGAGAATTAGATATTTCCAATTTTATTTAATAAGGTTTTTTTCATTTGAAACTCTAAGGGATGCATCATTGCATAAACATTGTGTCAATTAGTCCCCATTATGGAATGTAAATGTGTGTTATCTACTGATTTTATTGTCATACCCAAGATTGAATTTTAAATAATCCATGATATTGTTTGTGTTTCGAACAATTATGTAAAATTTACTTCAATAATAAGGATGTTAGAATTTTTTAGGACGATGTGGTATCCCTTATCTTTAGGGCCGAAAAAACAACTTCTAATTCTCATCTAGATCCACCCCTAGTAAATATACTAATTTAAATTATTGTGGAAGAATGTAATGAAATAACAATGGGTGAGGAAAATATTTTCAAAATAGAGGATGTACCTATTTATGAATAATATATTGACTTCTTTCTTGTGGATTTAACATGACTTCCTCCAATGTGGGAAATAGAGTTCTCCATTGACTTAATTTCAGATTGGAGGACCATATCAAAGACCCCTTATAGAATGGATACTATGGAATTTGTGGAACATAAGAAAAAAATATATTAATTTTGTGATATGGGATTTATTCTACCTTATGTTTATCTATGTTGAGACCTAGTTATTTTAGTTAAGAATAATGATGGATCTATGAGGTTGTTTCAGGAAAATAGTGAGACAAATTCTATAATAATAAAGAAAAAGTATCCTCTATTTCACATCGATGATTAATTTTTCAAAATTATTGGAGCACAATATTTTAAAAGATTGGACTTCGATTTGGATATTATATAATTCTTATGAGGTAGGAAAACATTCCAAATATAGTATTTTGAACTAGGTATGGGCATTACGAATTTAAAGTTATGACTTTTGGGCAGACTAATGACTCCCAGTTTTCATAGTTCTAATGAACTGATTTTTCAAGGAATATCTTAATGATTTTATTGTGGTATTTACTTTTGATATCTTGTAATACCCCAAAAGATATAATGATCGTGAAAATAACTTCTGTACTATTCTTAAGACTCTTAGATTAAATGAATTATAACGTATGTTTAGAAAGTGTAAATTTTGGCTTTAATCAATTTCCATTCTTTTACACATTGTCTCTAAGGATGAAATATCTGTTGATGCTATGAAGACAAAGGTAGTTCAAGAATTTCCTAATCCAATGAACATAACTGGGGTTCATAATTTAATTGGTTTAGTAGGTTATTATTGGTGTTTCTTTGAAAACATTTCCTATTTGGCCAACCAAATTACCAAGCTTACACATAAAGGCGTTAACTTTGTATGGAAAAATGAATGTGAGGACTGTTTCGACGAATTGAATAGTATATTAGAGAATTATCTAATCAAACTCTACTATTATGGAATGATGAGTTTGTGATCTATAGTGATGCATCAAAAAAGGACTTGGTTATGTCCTTATACAGAATGATAGTGTTATTCATATAAATCCTGATTATTAAAAATATATGAACAAAACTATCCTAATCATTATATTGAGTTAGCTGTTGTGATATTTTCTCTAAAAAAATGGAGACACTATCTCTAAGGTGAAATATGCTTGATATAAAGGGGTCAGAAGAGTCTAATGTATATTTTCTCATAGAATGAACTCAATATGAGGAAATGGAGATTGCTATAACTACTCGAGAATTATGATTATTTCATACACTACTGCATAAGAAAAGAAAAATAAAGTGGGTAAAACATTGAACAGGATGGATATGATGAATAAAAGATATAATGTGTTCATGGAACTATTATGGGTTGACATGGTAATTATAAATGAAGGTGAAACATCATTACATTGACAATTGTTTTCCCAACTATATTAATTATAAAGGAATAAAATATCTAAACCTGATGATGAGAACCTTCAAAATAAATTTAATGTTGTGATCGATGGGATGTTGGTTGACCTCATATATGAATATGGAATTCTGAAATTTTGGAAGAGGCTCTATGTTCCCTCTAAAATCAAGATGAAAAGGGAGTTATTGGATGATTTTCACAGCTCAAATTTATCTATACATCCCAGTGACAATAATATGTATAGGGATTTGAAGGATCATTTCTGGTCATACTACATGAAGTGGGAAATTGCTGATTTTGTATCACATCTCTATTCTGTCAACAAGTGAAGGCCGAACGATAATATCTTAGAGGATTCATGAATCCTCTATCAATTACGACATGGAAAATGGATGACATCACCATTGATTTTGTCACTGGATTACCCAAGTCTCTAAGAAATAATGATGCAATATGGGTAATTGTGGACTGGCTTACAAAATATTCACATTTCATCACATTAAGGGAGTATTTTCCACTTGCGAATATTGGAAAACTCCTTATTAATGATGTTGTAAAACTCCATGGTGAACCTATTTCAATAGTGTCTCACTGTGATCCATTATATACTTCTAAATTCTTATAAAATCAAAAAAAATAGTGAACACCAAGTTTCATTTGAGTACAACATACCACCCAAAAACTGACGGGAAATCCGAAAGGATGATCTAAACATTATATGAAATCTTGGGATCATTTTCACATGACATTAAAGGCATGTGGGATTAATATATATCATTTTTGGAGTTTTACTAAATTAATATTTTACATTAAATTATTCAAAAGGTACCATATGAAGCATTGTATGGAAAGAAATGTCGTATGGAAACTTGATGGGATAATGTTGGAGAATTGAGTCTTTTGGGCCCAATGATTGTGGAGGAAACAAGAGTGAAGGTAATTAATATTAAGGTCCATATCAAAGTATCTCTAACTTGACATAAATTATATGGTGATAATCGAAGGATGCATTTGGGGTTTCATGTGGGAGATGATGTTTTCTTAAAATTATATCCATGGAATGGTGTTATATGATTTGGAAATTAATGTAATCAGATCCCTATGTACCAAAGACCCTTAGAAATTATGGGTAGAATTGGAGATGTTGAATATTGTATATATATTCCACCTAGCCATTCTAATGAACGCAATGTATTCCATGTCCCAGTGATGTTAAAGTACATGACAAACCCAACGCATGTCCTCACTTTTGAAGGCATAGAATTGAAACTTGACATATCTTATCGTGAATAAACTATCAATATTCTAGACACTCAATAACAAGTTATGAGGAATTATACGACTCTACTAGTAAAGATACGTTGGAAAAATCAGGAAATCGATGAGGCAACATTGGACCTTGTGGAGAATATGATGAAGAACTACCCAAATATTTTTGTGAGGTAACATTCTTGTAATTTTAGAGATGAATGTTTTGTGAGGTGATAAGGTAACACCCCATGTTTTTGTAATTAAATTTAATATTTAGTTCATGAAACACTAAGTCTATAAAAACAAATTTTTTATTACCTAATTAGTAAACATAATGTTTCCACCTCTGTGATTTGATGTTGGAAAAACTGACATACACAGTTGCGTTTAGTAAGATATTTTGAGTTTGATAAGACAAACATATTCTTTTTGTTAATACTAACATACTCTAATAAATATTAATATGAATATAATATATCCATTATTAATAGTAAATAATATTATTATTTTATTATAATAAGGACATAAGATAATGAGATCTTGATTGATTTTTCAAGGTGATATGAAACCTAATATAGACCTAAATTGGTTATATATTGAATAAATTATGATTTTATTTAAGAAATTAAATAAATAATATATAAAAAATAATTACCAAAAAATTGTGTTCATTTTTGAATTCTACATGTTGAAAAATTGTTAGGGGGAACTTTTGGGATTTTTTTTAAATACTCGAATTTTGGATGAATAGTAAAATATGGTAATTTACTATATAAATACCTTATAAGATAAATTCACTATTCCTATAATCTTGTATGATTTAAGAACACTTTATTCAAAATTGAATTCACATATTACTATTTATGGTCACAAGAATCAATATTATTTGTTTTGTTTGACAAAATAATAAAATAATGGGAAAACCCTCCTCTCCTTCACTCTAACCCCCTCCCTCATCTCTTCGATATTCTATGCCTTTAAGATATTAAAATTTCTTCCCAAATACCATTCCTTAGTCACTCCCCACGTCCAATAGATCTTATAATTTCCAAAAGAACAAATCCCATTCACTTAAAGATATTCTCAAGGAGGTGGATTGAAAAGGTTAATTCACATTCTATTTCTTTCAGTTGCATTTCATGTTTCTTTCTACTATTATCCTCACATCATCTCCTATGTCCAAATGACCATAATAACTCTATTATCATTTATATACAGAATTATATCATGTGAATGTATTTACCATCATCAATATCCTTACTCTCTCTCTCTCTCTTATATTTTTATAAAAAAAATAATCTTCCGTGAGGTTCCAATTTATAACCTTCGTGGACAACGTACTTTGGTTCAAAAATTTCAACATAATAAATGGTCCTAAAACCATTTCATGGTTCAAATAGGCTATAATATATGTATTATAACCTCTTTAAAATTCATTAACCCATATATGTACATAATATTAAATCATATTACCAAACTAGTTACTAAAAATCAAAGTACTACTAAAATAATCTAAGTGAGTGTAATTAATATTTAATATAATGATTAATCATCAATCAATGTAAAAAATGATATAAATTACCATTAATACCTATTTATCTTCATAAATAATGTTTACATTCAATTCTGGATATTTAAATCCATTCAACATGAAGTCAATTACTTAAAAACAAGTTAACCGATTATAAAAATCAAGATAACAAACACTCAGGAATGATGAAATTCAATATTACAACATATCAATAAAGGAATAAAAGAAATAAAAAAATTATGAAATAATATATAAATGTCTAGTCATTTATAAATTAAGTTATTAATGAGTCTAACTTCATATTCCAGGACAATAAGGTCAAAAACAGGTCATTCGTACTTAATGTAAGGGTTTTCCACCCGAACCTCCATTTTCATTCAAAATTCTATTCTTTCCTAAAATCCTAAATGAAATTATTATATATTATTATTTAATACACAAAAATTATCTATGAGGGTTATATATATCTTTACCAACCATAATCCTTCTTTATTTTATGGATAAATACATGTCTTCAAAGGTGTTTCAAAATTCATTCCAACATACAAGCCAGATTCAATGGAATTTCACAAATTCATACTTATTTTCAAGGGAAATATATAATATTTTTTTGGAAACCATTGTATTTATAGAAATTTTAATTTTATTATTAAAATACTACCTTTCCAAAATTATGATTTTATAATGTTATTTTTTCAAAAGAACTATTCTTTTCAAAACAAAAGAGTATTTATCTCAACAATTACTCAATGATTTTATAATAGTATCTTCATATATTTCAACACCCATGTTTATTATTATGTATTATTGGGAATAATATTTTATGATATCATCTATAATATTTCAATTAATTGTTTTTGATAATTTTTATTGTGTATATTCTATCGTAAAACAATACACCATGTTACTCCGAATGGTTAGTGTTTATACTTAATGTTCAGTGAAAGTTATTTATGATTCATATGTTAGTTTCAATATGAATGAATATGTTGTTCATGTTTATTCCCATTAATGATATGAATTAATTGGACTTAGTAAGTGTTTTTTGGGGCCTGCTATATCCCCTTGGTGCATCATTATGTCTTATGAGACAAACAACAGTCTTGGCAGAAGGCCTTGAAAAAATGGTTATTTATGTTCTTAGAATGAGGCATTGACAGAATGGTTATGATGTACCACAATATGAATTTCCTCAATATGAAAATAGAATTTATTGTTCATGTGGTTATTTGACGAGTAGAATACCCATGATTATGTTTGATTATGGGATTATTTATTCAGCTCCTATTTTTCACAAAATGTTTTCAAGATTATTTTTAATGGCATATGTATTTAGTTATTCAACATGCATAATGTTTAATTTTATGATACCTTCCACTGTAATACTTACCATTACTGAGAATTTGATCTCACCCCTTTATTATGTTGTATTTTCATAGGACATAAAGATGTTTATTATGGGTGACCTGTAGGGATACACATATAGTTGTGGATGTTCCCAATAAAACATATATACTATTTTTCATTACAGATTGTAATGTTGAACTAATTTATGTATCTTGTTTAAAATATAATAAATACATGGTCCCTCAGGATTCATATTATTTTTTTTATATTCCAATGTTATAAAATAAGGCACCGACACTAGGAAATTGGGTCTGGTCTTTACAAATTGTGAATGTACTTTTTATGAGGGTGTGTACCTTTTTCTTATGCACAAGGAATAATACATTTTATAAAATTCAATGATACTTTTTATAGGACATATTTTTAATTTTCATTAATTTAATTTATATAAAACTTCTTTATCATGAATTTAAAAACAATTGATTCTGTTAAGGGAGGTGTATTCTAACAAAATCTTATCAAAGTTAATGTTTCATTTATTAAAAATAAATTTAATGATTTAAAGAATTCATTAGACATGATATTTTCATTTAATTTTCTCACCTACCAAGAAATTATTTTTAATAGATATTTTTAAACTAGAATGAAATATTTTTCCTTTTTATAGATTATTTATGGGGAATGGGTACAATACCATCTAAGGCTTTACATTTCGAAATGTTATCATTTCAAGTTTTTGTTCATAAATTTATTGTTCATGGATCATGCTTGTTTTGAGGTATGATGGTTACTCATAGAGTAATAAGGAGGTATGAGGGTTATTTTGTTTTATTTGGTGTCCCTTATTGCATCATCCATCATTATTTTCCTTGCATTTCATTATTTCTAGTTTTTTGGCATTTTGTTTTATGAATGATGAATTTTTGTTGTCGTTTCCTACAAGATAGATACATGTGACAACGAGTTATTATTTATGGCTTATTATCTCTTTTACATGTTTATTTATCTGGCACGAAAATCCAATGTATGTATGCATCATGGAAGAATTTTTAATAAAATTCAAACTGTAATTTAAAGATATTTTATTTGAAAAATCATTCTAACTATGGTATTTATGATTCTCTTGTTCTTTTCACCAAACAATGGGACTTGGGACACCCTTTTATCCTTTTAATAATCATGTTGGGGGTGTTTGGTGGATGGAAAACTCATGTTGGTTCTTTTTAAAGTTCCTCCAAATCTTCTTATGTTTATGAATATTCCTTGGTATAATTGAATAATAATTCAACACATTTTCATAAATTTTCTATGTCAAAATTCGTGTAATTTTATAAATTAGTATTCATATATGAAGATATGTTTGAGATTGAGTAACGACATTGATGATTTTAAATGGGATAATTAATAGCCACTAGAATCTTGTGAATATATGAGTATTTCATATTTTTAATCTTTCTATCTTTCATAATAAGCCATTGTTTTTCATATATATGTGTAATGGTTATATTTCATGGGATTTTTTTTATTTGTGGTAAATTGAATGTGTGTATTTTTGGAAATAATATATATGGGATTATAGATGGGGATGTATCATGTAATAATCACGTGTTCCACAATATTCTGATTTAGGGTTACCTGATTTTTTAATTCAAATACACCAGGGAAATTGGTTTTGAACGGCTTGGAATCCTTGTTTTTCATAATTATGATTAGTAACATTGTTTGATATTTTTCACTCGAGACCGTGTAATGATTTATATAAAATTTCAAAATCTACTTTTAGTAGTTACTTATTTTTATGTAATTTTTAATAGTAAAATAAAAATTCATTTTCAATCTAAAATGAAAATATCAGTGACGAATATTTTACATTAAATATCGTACTTGTTGTGGAGAAATGTTTCTTTTTGGATAAAAATATTTAATGGAAGTTGCACAATAATAATAAAATAAATAATTAAGGATGAAAAAATGTTGTTAATGTTTGACAATAACTATTTTTATCATATTAATTTAATGATGTATTTATTTATAAAATTGTTCTTGCACTACCAAAAAATGGGTATCTACAACACCACCATTTAACAGTGCTAAAAAAGCACTAATAAAGGGTACTTTTAGCAGCACTAAAATATCCATATTAACAATACCCATTTATCAATGTTATTTTAATGGGGACTAAATTTATTCCAAGATATTAAATTTATATTGATAATATGGCTTTGAAATATTATCATTTTTCACAATCGTATGTTATTTATAATCAAATATATAACAATATATACATATTTTTTTTTATTCATACATATAAATTTAATTTTATAAATAAATAATTAATCATATTTACATATAAAATATATTTTTCAATAAATAATACTTATCTAAATAAAAACTAATGTCAATTTTATATAAAATATAATTATATTAATATTAATATAGATATATAATGTGTTTCTTTGTCTATTTGTGTGTCCCTAAATTAACAAAATGTGATATATTATCTATATATTCTATTATATGAATATACATATTAATATATAATATATGTAAATATATATAAATAGGTATAATTAGACTTACACATATACCTATATAATATATATATATGTATGTGTTGTATATATGTATGTATTTATTTATAAACACACACAAAAACATATTTTATCAATGTATTTAAAAACTATTTTTTAAATTAATATCAATATATCTATCATATACGGATAAAATAAATATAATTATATAAATATAAATAAATACATATAAATATATATATATATTAGTAAACGAATAAACATATAAATATATAAATATAACTATATAGGTATATATAACTACAACTAAAAAAATTAGGCTATTGCTATGGTTTGGAACCATGGATATTAGTCCAAAAACTGTGGCTATATGATATAGACATGGTGATTTAAAAAGTGGCTGGTATTGGTGGGGCTATAGGTAAAGATATAGCGACCGGCCTTTTCATACAATACTATTACATCATTTGAAAGATAAAAAACATAATAGTATTACACGTGGAGGATCCAGAGGTTTAGTGTCTTTGGCAAACTAGGACAACACATAACAAATACAACATCAAGCATAAAAATTCATTTAATCTCTTCTTCTATAGCTTCTTAGTAGCAGTTTTCCTCTCCTTATTACATGTAGCCACCTGAGGATATACATCAAAAGGGGTGAGCTAAAAGCCCAGTAAGAGGATAGATAAGAACAATATAGCATGGGGTGAGCATAATCATGAAGATGATTTTGAACATGAGAGGAGCATAAACAATAAACTTGAAATGTGGCAAAGCATAAAAATGAAACATCATGTCTTAGTGGTTAACTACCTGTAACGCCCCGACCCCAGTTACCCAGAGTCGGTGCATTAATTACATAACATTGGCATGATCACAAGAAAGATCAAATCTCGAAAGACCGATTGGTTTAGTAGCCTTGGAAACATTAGATATATTCATAAGTTTTATATTAAATCATCAAAATAAAAAAGAACTACTACAACAACATATTGTCTCCATAGTCCACACTATTAACCCCTCATAATATCCCTGGAATTAATTCATATTTTACTTCTTCACATCCTGGGAAAATAAAACATAGAAAAGGGGTGAGCTCAAATTCCCAGTAAGGATAACAATATAGCGGAAACTTTCATAAATAATAATAAACATTTAAGGCAATGTATAACTAAAACAAAAGCCTTTTAAACTTTAACTTCAACATAGTATGGCATAAATAAAATGAAACAATTCCATTTACTTATTCACATGGATATTCTACTAATCGAATAATCACATGCAATATCAATAACCACTTTCATAATGATGGAATGCATAATTCCAGACTATCATAACCACATAGCCAAGGCCTCATGCCAAGACTACAAATAAGATTTTGCCAAGGCCTTGTGCCAAGACACTAGTTTGTCTCATGAGACCTACCGATGCATCGAGGAGCTATAGCGGGCTCCACCCGTCACATATTAAGTCCAATGCATTCCCATATGAAAAGGTTTAAACATAACATAAACATTCATATTAAAACTAGCATACGAAGTGTCAATACATTCACCATAAACCATGAATGGTATATAAAAAAAATAGCACATCCACAGTCAAACATATCACAAAACCATCAATACAATATAAAAGTTTTGTATCATAATATATCATCCTCAAATAAGCGTAAAATCCATTAAAGGATGTTGACATAGATGAAATAAAAACTCTTTTTAAAGAAATATCTCTTTCTATTTTGAAATCATTTAAGAGACATATATTTATAAAATAAAACATTTTCTTTGAAAATATTCTTATAAGCTTGTAAGGGAAGCTTTGATGATTTTATAACGGCGGAAAATAACTGCACCCGCCGTATAAGTTAAAAAAACATTCTTATCTTAATTCTGTCGAAAAGGTTAAAAAGCACCTTGTTTGGAAAACGACGGAAAGATTCCCTTATAAACATCTTATAAAAAGGCAAACAAGGGTATAAATGACTTTAACCCATATTCTTTTAAATATTAAAAATGTTTTGAAATACATTTTGAAGAAACATGGATGTGGATGATAACGAGATCCCAGTAGATTATTACGTATAAACAACCTCGGATAATGAAGAGATTGTGAAATAACCATTACCTTGTACTTTTCCTTGGTTGGGGTAGGTTAATCTCCTGTATAATGGTGAAATAATTTTTATTAAATTAAAAAAGAATAATATACATTAATATGATATCATATATGATCTTTTAATATTGATTTGATAATAATATCTTAGTATTATCGTTGTTTCGGGTGTTAACTTACCTGTTTTATTTTATATGTTTTGTTACGTAAGCCATGTTTTTAATGGATAGGTTGTATATTATTCATATCCAGAATGATATCAAGTCCTTCAAACATCATTTTTAAATCATCAAATGATAATTATACTTGAATGGATATGATGGAGAATGAATCTTATCGCGTTTGTGGAGACGGTAGTCCGTACGTACGCACGAGCGACAATATCATTCTTTTGATATTAAAATAATATATAAATGGATGTTATATCATATATACAGAATAATTAACATGTTATATTTATTATTTACATGAGTTTCACATCATTATTATACCCATCCAAATAATAATATATTGAATAACAATTACACCACGACGTGGAGACGGTAAGCCGTACGTACGCACGTATGGTGACATGTTATTCAAAGGGTGGATAGAATACTGAATATGGTTGTACCATATTTATAATAACATCATATTATATGTGAGATACTGGAGTTATTATTTTAGAATGGTAAGAACAAGGAAAGAAGAAGTGGAAGAAGAAAGGAACTAGAAAAGGGGTGGTGAAAACATTACCTCTTCTTCGGGTTCTTCCTTTTGATTTGATCAAAAGGGCTCCATAGGTTGGCTTTATGATCAAAATAAGGCCTCTAAGTTGTAGTGAGGGAAGTTGGGAGAGTATTTGGGCAGGGTTTGGACGAGACAAGTGGCTTGAGAGGTGTGAGGAATGAGTAGAAGTGGTCTCCTTTTATAAGGGAGAGGAGGGGCTCTTTAGGAAAGAGTGAAATTATTACTTTATAATATAATTATATTCGGTTTATAATGGTCCAAAAATCATTGAGGTCGAAGATAAGATGACTCATTTTTTAAATAACATCAACCAATAATAATTGGACAGGTTTTACATAATATTTTAATCATTATAATCTTATTTATTTAAATGATTTATTAATGAGGTAAACATTTCATCATGATTGTGTCATTAATAATTTAAATTATATGATGTCTAAAAATTATAAATAAAATAGAATTATTTAGGAAATCTTTTGAGCTTTCTAATTAATATTTATAATCGAAAATCAAACATGTATAACCCTATGTAAAAATTGTTCTTCTAAAGGATGTAAGCTTATGCCATTTTTATTTTTATTTTAACTTTATTAATATAATGTGTCCCTACCACATACAAGTGGCTCCAAGGGGTCCCCAAATCGACCCAAGGATGCCCATGGTCGGGTATGTGTCCACAAATAAGGTTAGGACACGTTTAAGGGTAATTTTTTATTATTATAATATTAATTTTTAACCCTTATTTACCGGATTTACCCTTTAACCATGGTAAATAAAATATTTACCGCAGTAATTATTCAAAATGTGTAAAAATAAAAGTTACCTATTTACATAATTTGGACATCCTGATTCAAAATATGTAATCCATTTTTCCAAAATCAAAACACAGAAGTGGCAGAAATTAATTACAAATTAATTCCCGTTGTTAAAATAAAAAGCGTGTTTTTAAGAGATAATAACTATCAAAAGATTGACACTTGTTTATGTTTGGTTTAATTGTGAAATTATGTCCAATGACAAACATTAAATTAAATGGTAAAAATATATTCTAAATATACTTTAAAACCACTAAAATTCATAATTTATCAATATTAATTATTTTGATTAAAAAAGTTGATTTTAATTAAAATTTAGTAATTTTCACTATTCATCAAAATATAAAAGTTATCCGAAAAGTACCAAAATTTCACCCTAGGCTAATTTCAATATTCCGAATCCAAAAAATGAAGTCCATTTTGAAATATAAAATATATATGATTTCAAAAAGTATGTATTACTATTCACAACGGCTAGTTTAATTAGTTGTGGTGTGTGTTAGAACTCGAGGTTGCGTACAACACACGCTATCGCATTATTCGAAGGGAAACGTACCGTGGAAGCTTGGGGTGTTACATTCTCCCCTCCTTCAAATAATTGCGTCCTTGCAATTTCTAGGGTATTACTGCATAAAAAGACTCGGGTGGTTCTTCATCATAAGTTCCTTGGGTTCCCACGTTGCCTCTTCCATCTTATGATTTCTCCACAAAACTTTTACCAAACGCGTCGTCCGGTTTCTCAGTACTTGTTCTCTTGTATCAAGAATCCTGACAGGCTCTTCACAATAAGACAGATCGGGTTCCAATTCTAATTCCTCATAGGTGAGTACATGCGTTGGGTCAGGCATGTATTTTCTCAACAGAGATACGTGGAACACATCGTGAACTTTGGAGAGACTTGGCGGCATTGCCAATCGGTAAGCTACAGTCCCAATTCGTTCTAGAATTTCGAAAGTTCCGATGTACCCGGGACTCAATTTACCTTTCTTACCAAAACGTATGACTCCCTTCCATGGAGACACCTTTAGGAAAACATGATCACCGACTTGAAATTCCAAATCCTTCCTTCGATTATCGACATAGCTCTTCTGCCTACTTTGAGCAGCTTTGATGTGATTTTGGATTACCTTCACCTTTTCCACCGTTTCCTCCACCTGTTCTGGGCCTACAAGTTTTCTTTCACCAACCTCATCCCAATAGGTTGGTGTACGACATCTCTTTCCGTATAACGCTTCATATGGTGCCATCTGAATACTCGAATGGAAGCTATTGTTATAGGAAAATTCTACCAGTGGTAAATATTGATCCCACATACCCTGAAAGTCAAGTGAGCAAGATCTCCACATGTCTTCTAGGGTTTGAATAGTCCGTTCTGATTGTCCATCTGTCTGAGGGTGGTAAGCAGTGCTCAAATGAAGTTCAGTATCCAGGGATTTCTGATGACTTTTCCAAAATCGTGAAGTAAAACGGGGATCACGATCAGAAACAATCGATAGGGGTACTCCATGAAGTCTCACAACTTCATTAATGTATAGTCTTGCTAGACGTTCCAGGGGTAGATCTTCTCTTATAGCAAGAAAATGTGATGACTTGGTAAGACGATCAACAATAACCCATATTTCATCGTTCCTTCTAGGAGTCTTTGGTAGCCCCATGACAAAGTCCATCGTAATATTGTCCCATTTCCACTCCGGTATGGGAAGAGGTTGCATGACTCCTCCTGGCTATTGCCTTCCAGCTTTCACTTGTTGACAAACCATACATCTTGACACAAAATCAGCAATCTCCCTCTTCATGTTGTCCCACCAAAAATGTTCCTTCAAATATCTATACATTTTGGTGCTCCCAGGGTGTATAGAGAAATTGGAACTATGAGCATCATCCAGCAATTCCCTTTTCAGATCAGGTAAATCGGGAACACAAAATCTCTTCCCGAATTTCAAAATTCCATCTTCATACACAAAGTTTCTCAATCTCCTATCATTCACAGCTTTAATCTTCTTCTGAAATTCTTCATCATCGGTCTGAGAACTCTTAATCCTTTCTAGTAAAGATGGTTTGGCATCCATTTCAAAAAGCATTGATGTTTCACCATCCCTGGTTATTCCCATGTCCATCTTCACTAGATCCATGAATATTGGATCCCTTTCAATTCTCATATTGTTCAAAACTCCATGGTCTTTTCTACTCAAAGCATCTGCCACCTTGTTTGCCTTCCCCGGGTGGTAGTGTATCATACAATCATAATCCTTGAGTAATTCAAGCCATCTCCATTGCCTCATGTTGAGTTATTTTTGTGAGAAAATATACTTCAAACTCTTGTGATCAGTATAAATCTCACATTTTTCACCATAGAGGTAGTGCCTCCATATCTTCAAAGCAATGATCACAGCTGCTAACTCGAGATCATGAGTAGGATAGTTTTGTTCATGAATTTTCAACTGTCGTGATGCATAGGCAATAAATCTATCATTCTGCATAAGGACACAGCCATGTCCTTTCTTTGATGCATCACTATAAATAACGAACCCATCATTCCCCGATGGTAGACTAAATATAGGAGCATTGACTAATCTTTTCTTCAGTTCTTCAAAACATTCATCACACTCTTTTGTCCAAACAAATTTAACCCCTTTACGTGTGAGCTTCGTTAATGGTTTAGCCAATCGGGCAAAATTCTGGACGAAACGTCGATAATAACCTGCCAAACCAATAAAACTGCGTACCTCAGTTATACTCGTAGGTGCTGGCCATTCTTGGATTGCCTTGGTCTTAGAAGGATCAACAGAGATTCCATTTTAGAGACAATATGGCCAAGAAAAGAAATATCCTGAAGCCAGAATTCACACTTGCTAAACTTCCCATATAATTCATGCCTCCTCGGAGTCTTCAAGATAATGCGCAAGTGATTTTCATGATCTTTGTAGGTTTTGGAGTATACCAAGATATCATCAATAAATACCACCACAAATTCATCGAGATACTCCTTGAAAACTCTATTCATCAGATCCATGAATACAGAGGGTGCATTAGTCAGTCCAAACGGCATTACAGTAAACTCGTAATGCCTGTACCTGGTTCGAAATGCTATCTTCGGAATGTCTTCCTTCTTCACACACAACTAATGGTATCCAAATCGAAGGTCAATCTTTGAAAAGTATTGAGATACATGCAGTTGGTCAAATAAATCATCAATACGAGGTAGGGGATACTTGTTCTTTATCGTTATAGCATTGATCTCCCTATAGTCGATACATAACCTCATAGATCCATCTTTCTTTTTAACAAAAAGAACAAGGGCTCCCCATGGAGAAACACTAGGGCGAATAAATCCCTTATTACTCAATTCCTCTAGTTGTTTCTTTAGTTAGACTAATTCTACAGTGGCAATTCTATAAGGGGTCTTCGATATAGGTCTTGATCCAGGAATCAAATCAATGGAAAACACAACTTCTCGTTCTGGAGGATGTCTAGGTAAATCTTCCGGAAATACATCTACAAATTCTTTCACAACAGGTATGTCCTCTATTTGAACATTCCTTTCCTCACCGACAGTTATTTCATTCTCTTCCTCCCCAATAATTTAACTAAGTTGATCTACTGGGGGTGGATCTAAATAAGAATTAGGTGGTGATGATTCTGCTCTAAAAATAAGGTGTTCCTTATCATTATCATCAAGAATCGTAACCTCTTTCTTCTTACAATAAATCTTCGCATCATAGTCCAAAATCCAGTCCATACCGAGGATTATATCAAACTCAATCATAGGTATGACAATGAGATCAGCAGATAAAGAAAATTTATGTGCTCTAATGGGGACTGATTCACAAAACATTGTTGCAATGATACTTCCCTTAGGACTTTTAACTGACAACTCCCTTATTAAATCAAATTGGAAATATCTAATTTTCTTAGAAAACTGGGAAGATATGAAACAATGCGATGATCCAGAATCAAATAATGCATTTGCTAATCTTGAGGAAACCATTAAATTACCTGCCACCACGTCTTTCGGAGCTTCTACCTCAGCAGTAGTGATAGCATAAGCCTGGCCTTGATCCCTTGGCCTTTTCTGAGGTAACTTCTCCTGACGCTTAGGACATTCATTTGCATAATGCCCCATCTCCTTGCAATTGTAGCACTGAACGTTGGTAGCTTCCTTCTTCCCCTTGGAATCACGAGCTTGGTGGCCTTTTTCACCACACTTGTAACAGACTCCCATTCCCTTCAAGAAAGTACCAGGGTGTTTCTTCCCGCATTTCCCACAGGATGGATATTCAACCTTTCCCTTCTTCCCCTTATTTCCATTCCCAGATTGATCAGCAGGTCTCTTCTTCTCTTGCTTTGCTTTAAAGTCATAAGACTTAGAGAATTCCTTTTTGGTATTGATAGCACATGAGACAATGTCTTCGTACGATGAAAAGGATTGTGAGACTAATGCTCGACGGAGAAATGGTTTTAACCCATCAATGAAACGATCAATATTACTTCTTTGGTTACGTATATAATCACCAGCGTACCTTGCTAACCTTGTAAAGTTAGCCTCATACATTGCGACATTCTCATCCTCCTTCTGTCTCAGACTTAGAAATTGCCTTTCCATATCTGCTCGATGGTCGCGAGGGAAGTATTTATCTAAAAAAAGATCTTTGAACTCCCTCCATTCCATATTTGATACTTCATCATCTTCCTTCATGTTTTGAATCAATGACCACCATTGATCAACATCTCCAGTGAGGCGGTAAACTGCCATGATAACTTTTTCCCTTTCACTGCTCCCCAAAGCCTGAAATATTTTCTCTAGGGAATTTATCCATTGATCAGCTACTAAGGGATTTGTACTCCCATTGAACGTTGGTGGTTGTTGCCTCATGAATCGATCTAACATTGATCCTCCACGCTGTGGATCAGGGTGCTCCATACGGGTAAGGTTATTATTCATAACCTGAGTAAGTTGTCCCAGTATGGTGATTAGCTGATCGGCACCAGTTGCATCACCAGCCCCACTATAATTATCTTGAGTAGTAGGGAAATCCTTACATGGAGTGCGTGCATTGATACGGTTTCCATTTCTTCCACTAGGGTCCATTTCTAAACAATGGCATAAACTAGATCAGTTTATGAATCAAAATACATAATCCCATACTTATAAAACACTTAACATAAATTGAACTATTTATGGATATAATCCATAATCATAAAAATGTTTTCTTTGAGGAATTATATACTCATAAACCCTTCATAATGATTTGTAAAGAAAATGAGAGTTATCCTAAGCATATCCCCCGAGAGTGTTGTAACCAATAGTGCAGCAAGGCCCGTTGTCGTGCACCAGTTCCCGTTCGAGTCTAGCTCAAAGCGGTGTTTTCGGGTTTTACCCCTAGGTACATCTGTACCAGAGCCGCCTCTACCTGCTCGTATCCTGACAGGGATGTATTGCTCGGAAAACTCACAAAATCTCTACAATACCAAAATTCTAGGAAGTTTTTCTATACTAATCCTCAAATTTCATCTTAGGTCTACGTGCTCTAATCAGAGTTTATCTAAATCTAGCTTCCAAGGTTTGTACTAAACTTCCTCTGATACCAACTGTAACGCCCCGACCCCAATTACCCAGAGTCGGTGCATTAATTACATAACATTGGCATGATCACAAGAAAGATCAAATCTCGAAAGACCTATTGGTTTAGTAGCCTTGGAAACACTAGATATATTCATAAGTTTTACATTACATCATGAAAATAAAAAAGAACTACTACAAAAACATACTGTCTCCATAGTCCACACTATTAAACCCTCATAATATCCCTGCAAGTCATTCATAATTTACTTCTTCACATCCTGGGAAAATAAAACATAGAAAAGTGGTGAGCTCAAATTCCCAGTAAGGATAACAATATAGCGGAAACTTTCATAAATAAAAATAAACATTTAAGGCAATGTATAACTAAAACAAAAGCCTTTTAAACTTTAACTTCAACATAGTATGGCATAAATAAAATGAAATAATGCCATTTACTTATTCACATGGATATTCTACTAATCGAATAATCACATGCAATATCAATAACCACTTTCATAAGGATGGAATGCATAATGCCAGACTATCATAACCACATAGCCAAGGCCTCGTGCCAAGACTACAAATAAGATTTTGCCAAGGCCTTGTGCCAAGACACTAGTTTGTCTCATGAGACCTACCGATGCATCGAGGATCTATAGCGGGCTTTACCCGTCACATATTAAGTCCAATGCATTCCCATATGAAAAGGTTTAAACATAACATAAACATTCGTATTAAAACTAGCATACGAAATGTCAATACTTTCACCATAAACCATGAATGGTATATAAAAAAATAGCACATCCACAGTCAAACATATCACAAAACCTTCAATACAATATAAAAGTTTTGTATCATAATATATCATCCTCAAATAAGCGTAAACTCCATTAAAGGATGTTGACATAGATGAAATCAAAAATCTTTTTAAAGAAATATCTATTTATATTTTGAAATCATTTAAGAGACATATATTTATAAAATAAATCATTTTCATTGAAAATATTCTTATAAGCTTGTAAGGGAAGCTTTGACGATTTTATAACAGCGGAAAATAACCGCACCCGCCGTATAAGTTAAAAAAAATTCTTATCTTAATTCTGTCGAAAAGGTTAAAAAGCACCTTGTTTGGAAAACGACGGAAAGATTCCCTTATAAACCTCTTATAAAAAGTCAAACAAGGGTATAAATGACTTTAACCCATATTCTTTTAAATATTGAAAATGTTTTGAAATACATTTTGAAGAAACATGGATGTGGATGATAACGAGATCCCAGTAGATTATTACGTATAAACAACCTCGGATAATGAAGAGATTGTGAAATAACCCTTACCTTGTACTTTTCCTTGGTTGGGGTAGGTTAACCTCCTGTATAATGGTGAAATAATTGTTATTAAATTATAAAAGAATCATATACATTAATATGATATCATATATGATCTTTTAATATTGATTTGATAATAATATCTTAGTATTATCGTTGTTTCGGGTGTTAACTTACTTGTTTTATTTTATATGTTTTGTTACGTAAGACATGTTTGTAATGGATAGGTTGTATATTATTCATATCCAGAATGATATCAAGTCCTTTAAACATCATTTTTAAATCATCAAATGATAATTATACTTGAATGGATACGATGGAGAATGAATCTTATCGCGTTTGTGGAGACGGTAGTCCGTACGTACACACGAGCGACAATATCATTCTTTTGATATTAAAATAATATATAAATGGATTATATATCATATATACAGAATAATTAACATGTTATATTTATTATTTACATGAGTTGCACATCATTATTATACCCATCCAAATAATAATATATTGAATAACAATTACACCACGACGTGGAGACGGTAAGCCGTACGTACGCACATATGGTGACATGTTATTCAAAGGGTGGATAGAATAATGAATATGGTTGTACAATATTTATAATAACATCACAGTATATGTGAGATACTGGAGTTATTATTTTATAATGGTAAGAACAAGGAAAGAATAAGTGGAAGAAGAAAGGAACTTGAAAAGGGGTGGTGAAAACATTACCTCTTCTTCGGGTTCTTCCTTTTGATTTGATCAAAAGGGATCCTTAGGTTGGCTTTCTGATCAAACTAAGGCCTCTAGGTTGTAGTGAGGTAAGTTGGGATAGTATTTGGGCAGGGTTTGGACGAGCCAAGTGTCTTGAGAGGTGTGAGGAATGAGTATAAGTGGTCTCCTTTTATAAGGGAGAGGAGGGTCTCTTTAGGAAAGAGTGAAAGTATTACTTTATAATATAATTATATTCGGTTTATAATGGTCCAAAAATCATTGAGGTCGAAGATAAGATGACTCATTTTCTAAATAACATCAAAAAATAAGTATTGGACAGGTTTTAGATAATATTTTAATCATTATAATCTTATTTATTTAAATGATTTATTAATGAGGTAAACATTGCAGCATTATTGTGTCATTAATAATTTAAATTATTTGATGTCTAAAAATTATAAATAAAATATACTTATGTAGAAAATATTTTTATGTTTCTAATGAATATTTATAATCGAAAATCCAACAAGTATAACCCTATGTAAAAATTGTTCTTCTAAAAGATGTAAGCTTATGCCATTTTTTATTTTTATTTTAACTTTATTAATATAATGTGTCCCTACCACATACAATTGGCTCCAAGGGGTCCCCAAATCGACCCAAGGATGCCCATGGTCGGGTATGTGTCCACCAATAAGGTTAGGACACGTTTTAGGGTAATTGTTTATTATTATAATATTATATTTTAACCCTTATTTACTGGATTTACCCTTTAACCATGGTAAATAAAATATTTACCGCAGTAATTATTCAAAATGTGTAAAAATAAAAGTTAACTATTTACATAATTTGGACATCCTGATTCCAAATATGTAATCAATTTTTTCAAATTCAAAACACATAAGTGGCAGATATTAATTAAAAATTAATTCCCGTTGTTAAAATAAAAAGCGTGTTTTTAAGAGATAATAACTATCAAAAGATTGACACTTGTTTATGTCTGGTTTAATTGTGAAATTATGTCCAATGACAAACATTAAATTAAATGGTAAAAATATATTCTAAATATAATTTAAAACCACTCAAATTCATAATTTAACAATATTAATTATTTTGATTAAAAAAGTTGATTTTAATTAAAATTTAGTAATTTTCACTATTCATCAAAATATAAAAGTTATCCGAAAAGTACCAAAATTTCACCCTAGGCTAATTTCAATATTCCGAATCCAAAAATGAAGCCCATTTTGAAATATAAAATATATATTATTTCAAAAAGTAGGTATTACTATTCACAACGGCTAGTTTAATTAGTTGTGGTGTGTGTTAGAACTGGAGGTTGCGTACAACACACGCTATCACATTATTCGAAGGGAAACGTACCGTGGAATCAAGGGGTGTTACACTACCACACATACTTGTGAACAAAGATAGAATCATGTTCACGCATCATTTCAAATTTACTCATTTGATTCATCACTTTAACCAATACATTGGAGCGCTATATAATTCCGGGCGCACCCGTCACATTTAAACATTCATATTGCGCTATATAATTTCGGGCACACCCGTCACATCATAATATTATCATTATCATGCTTGACACATAGAACACATATAAAAAATGTACATAAATAACCCATGGAAAGGAATGGGTTTTATCTCATAATAACACATTCATAAGCTTTGGGTTCCCATAAGAAATAGGGAACAACATACCTGATACAAGAACCATCAACCATGAATGAGAGGTAAAATGTGAGATCTTGAAAGAAGAGTTCTTTTGGAAAACATTTTGATGGACATAAAAACCAGTGACAAACATGTATATCCCAGAAAAGTAAAGTAAATGATGAACAAATGATATTTGAGGAGTAACAATATCAAAAATGGAGTGAAAGAGGGAGAACCCGAAGGAAGAAAATTGGGTTCGAGATTTCCCCTTAACTTGTACTCGAATGCCTCCTTATCTTTAATGACCTGTATAATGACATTATATTAATTAATTAGAAATTACAGAACCTTTTATACATTAATAGGGTTCATTCTGGTTTCATTATTTCATATTATGTTCCTTTGGATGACTTATAGAGTTTAAAAACATTGATCGGGGATGTTCGTTTTTATAGTTTTCTTGAGCGGTCCACTTGAATTCTTAAATTGATGTTTGGGTAGATCATGGGTAAACATCCAGAACGGATATTGCATGTAATTAATGATATTACAGAAGCTTGAATGATTTTATAATGAGTTATATTAGATCCATGTGGCCGAATCATTAGATAAGAAATTAATGAAGATTATTTGGGCTAATTTGAGCGGTTTTTGGATCACAACCAACTCATTTTAACTTTTCACTTAGTTGTATGGCCATAGGTTATTTCCAGAACATAAAATAGAACATAATACATATATCATATTATGGTTCAACCATAAAAATGGTTTCATGACCAGATTTGAAGGTAGAAATGGAAGAAGAGAATATGTCGTTTTTGAAGGTGATAAAATGTCACCACATGAACAACATTCTCTTTAATAAAATAAAAGGAAGGGGGAAGTGGTGTGGGGTGATATAATATACCATTAAAATCATAATATTAAAGTGTATTTATAATAATGGTGTTACAAAACAATTTTGAGGAAGATAGGTAGGGAGAGATCAAGAAAAGAACTTGAACTTGAAAGGAAATTAAAGGAGAAGAGGGAGGGAAAATACCTTTAGAATCCTCCTCTTAAGAACCTCCTTCAGGGCCTATGCTTGGTCTTTTGATGATTCTAGGAGCTCTTGGACGTGGGGAAGGGGCTAGGAGAGATGATTGGGCAGATCTTAGACAATTCTTGAAGATTGAGAGGTGTGGTGTGGCAAGAGGAGGGGGAGGGCTTATTTATACATGAGGATGGAGGTGTTTTTGGCATAAAATATTAAATAAAATAATATATCATAAGTTAGACATGTAATAGTAGTTTTTTGACATCATAAATCATATATTAATATAATAAAATTCGTTTTAGGATTTTAATCTTTTTATAATACGAATTCATTACTTTATTAAAAGGAAAGTGAAAGAAAGAGAAAAAGACACTTTAAGAAATCACCTTTTTTACTTTAGGCTTTGGAAAGTTCTTTTTAGGTTTGAGAAATGAATTTATTGTATTTCAAGGAAAAATTTATGAAATTTAATATGTTTTGGGAGAAACTAAAGTTCTAGAATGTTTATGTCATCATTACATCATTAATGATGCAATTTAGTGTACACCGATTATGCGAAAAAACTGTATTTTTTACTATTCACCCGAAAATTGATGTATTTCAGAATAAACCCAAAAATTTACCCCTACCATTTTTTTACGTGTAGAATCCAAAAATGATGCCCATTTTTCAAAAATAATTTTCTAAATATCATTAATTTAATATTTAATTAAAACCATAATTTACAAAAAAAACAGTTTTTAAAATTAAAACTGATTTCGTAGTTCTTTCAAAAAGTACTTAGGGTCTTATAAAATTATCTAAAAACTATTAGCCATTGATTCAATAATTTATGAATATATTTCAGGAAAATAAATATTCTTTTAAATTAATTAATTAATTATAATTAATTATTTATGACATATAAAATACCAAAAATGTTTACTAAGGTCAAATTATCACTTTCTATGATGTCTAAATTTTATTTTATTATTCATAGGTAATGTTACTCATATTTACTATTAATAAGGGTCATATTACTATTCATAAGGGTAGGTTACTATTCATAAGGGTAGGTTACTATTCACCAAAAATTATTTTTGTTTCATTAGACTCCAAAAACTATCTTGAACACAACCGTGTATGTCGTATTTTTAAAATTCCAAACATAGGGGTGAAAAAAATATGTTTAAAGGTCACTTATCACTTAGTAGTTCATTATTTTGTGTTTTTATGACATAGATATAAGAAGGGAATTTTCCATTGAAAAACTTTGGGTCGTTACATTCTTCCCCCCTAAAGAAATTTCGCCCCCGAAATTTCACTTTACACAAACAGGTGAGGGTACTTATCCTTCATTGCCTCTTCTGGTTCCCACTATTTTCTCAAATAGAAAAGGTTAGAACAAAACATAAGTAAACAAGTCATGAATAACTTATTCATTTAAACAATTATACAAAAAAAATAACATATGGGATCCCTAGGTAAATATTCTTGTGTAAGTGTTTTTACTTATTCTTATGCTAGAGGTTTTGTCTAGGGTTTACTAATCCTAATTCCCAAATTAACTAAACCTTTTCCTCTGATACCAACTATAGCGACCCGGCCTTTTCATAAATTACTATTACATCATTTCAAAGATAAAAAACATAATAGTATTACACATGGAGGATCCAGAGGTTTAGTGTCTTGGGAAAACTAGGACAACACATAACAAATACAACATCAAGCATAAAAATTCATTTAATCTCTTCTTCTATAGCTTCTTAGTAGCACTTGTCCTCTCCTTAGTACATGTAGCCACCTGAGGATATACATCAAAAGGGGTGAGATAAAAGCCCATTAAGAGGATAGATAAGAACAATATAGAATTGGGTGAGCATAATCATGAGGAAGATCTTGAACATGAGAGGAGCATAAACAATAAACTTGAAATGTGGCAAAGCATAAAAATGAAACATCATGACTTAGTGGTTAACTACCACACATACTTGTGAACAAAGCTAGAATCATGTTCACGCATCATTTCAGATTTACTCATGAGATTCATCACTTTACCCAATGCATTGGAGCGCTATATAATTCTGGGCGCACCCGTCACATTTAAACATTCATATTGCGCTATATAATTCCGGGCGCACCCGTCACATCATAATATTATCATTATCATGCATGCCACATAGAACAAATATCAAACATGTACATAAATAACCCATGGAAATGAATTGGTTTCATCTCATAATAACACATTCATATGATTTGGGTTCCCAAATGAAATAGGGAACAACATACTTGATACAAGAACCATCAACCTTGAATGAGAGGTAAAATGTGAGATCTTGAACGAAGAGTTCTTTTGGAAAACATTTTTATGGACATAAAAACCAGTGACAAACATTTATATCCCAGAAAAGTAAAGGAAATGATGAAAAAATGATCTTTGAGGAGTAACAATATCAAAAATGGAGTGAAAGAGGGAGAACCCGAAAGAAGAAAATTGGGTTTGAGATTTCCCCTTACCTTGTACTTGAATGCCTCCTTCTATTTAATGTCCTGTATAATGACATTATATTCATTAATTCTAAATTCAAGAATATTTTATACATTAATAGGGTTCATTCTGGTTTCATTATTTCATATTATGTTCCTTTGGATGACTTATAGAATTTAAAAACATTGATCGGGGATGTTCGTTTTTATGGTTTTCTTGAGCGGTCCACTTGTATTCTTAAATTGATGTTTGGGTAGATCATGGGTAAACATCCAGAACTGATATTACATGTAATTAATGATATTAAAGAAGTTTGAATGATTTTATAATGAGTTATATTAGATCCATGTGGCCGAATCATTAGATAAGAATTAAATGAAGATTATTTGGGCTAATTTGAGCGGTTTTTGGATCACAACCAACTCATTTTAACTTTTCACTTAGTAGTATGGCCATAGGTTATTTCCAGAACAAAAAATAGAAAATTATACATATAAAATTTTCTGGTTCAACCATATAAATGGTTTCAAGACCATATTTGATGGTAGAAATGGAAGAAGAGAATATGTCGTTTTTTAAGGTGATAAAATATCACCACATGAACAACATTCTCTTTAATAAAATAAAAGGAAGAGGGAAAGGGTGTGGGGTGATATAATATACCATTAGAATCATAATATTACAGTATATGTATAATACTGGAGTTACAAAACAATTTTGATGAAGATAGGTAGGGAGAGATCAAGAAAGGAACATGAATTTGAAAGGAAATTAAAGGAGAAGAGGGAGGGAAATTACCTTTAGAATCCTCCTCTTAAGAACCTTCTTAAGGGCCTATTCTTGGTCATTTGATGATACCAGTAGCTCTTGGACGTGGAGAAGGGGATAGGAGAGATGATTGGGCAGATCTTAGACAATTCTTGAAGATTGAGAGGTGTGGTTCGGCAAGAGGAGGGGGAGGGCTTATTTATACAGGAGGAGGGAGGTGTTTTTGGCATAAAATATTAAATAAAATAATATATCATAAGTTAGACTTGTAATAGTAGTTTTTTGACATCCTAAATCATATATTAATATAATAAAATTCGTTTTAGGCTTTAACTCTTCTTTATAATCCGAATTCATTACTTTATTAAAAGGAAAGTGAAAGAAAGAGAAAAAGACACTTTATGAAATCACCTTTTTTTACTTTAGGCTTTGGAATGTTCTTTTTAGGTTTGAGAATTGAATTTATTGTATATCAAGGAAAAATTTATGAAATTTAATATGTTTTGGCCGAAACTAAAGTTCTAGAATGTTTATGTCATCATTACATCATTAATGATGCAATTTAGTGTACACTGATTATGTGAGAAACTGTATTTTTTACTATTCACCCGAAAATTGATGTATTTCAGAATAAACCCAAAAATTTACCCCTACCATTTTTCGACGGGTAGAATCCAAAAATGATATCCATTTTTTAAAAATAATTTTCTAAATATCATTAATTTAATATTTAATTAAAACCACAATTTACTTAAAAAAACAGTTTTTAAAATTAAAACTGATTTCACAGTTCTTTAAAAAATTACTTAGGGTCTTATAAATTGATCTAAAAACTATTAGACATTGATTCAATAATTTATGAATATATTTAAGGAAAATAAATATTCTTTTAAATTAATTAATTAATTATAATTAATTATTTATGACTTATAAAATACCAAAAAAGTTTACTAAGGTCAAATTATCACTTTCTTTGATATCTAAATTTTATTTTATTATTCATAGGTAATGTTACTCATATTTACTATTCATAAGGGTCATATTACTATTCATAAGGGTAGGTTACTATTCATAAGGGTAGGTTACTATTCACTAAAAATTATTTTTGTTTCATTAGACTCCAAAAACTATCTTGAACACAACAGTGTGTGTCTGATTTTTAAAATTCCAAACATAGGGGTGACAAAATTATGTTTAAAGGTCACTTATCACTTAGTAGTTCATTATTTTGTGTTTTTATGACATATATATAAGAGGGGAATTTTCCATTGAAAAACTTTGGGTCGTTACACAAGACCTATAGACGTGGTTTTAAACCGTGGCTATAGCCCTGTTGCCATGGTTTGAACCATGGATGTAGCCCTAGATCCATGGTTCTAACCATGGCTAAACACCTAATGCCACATTTTGAAACAATGTCAACATCTTAAGGCACACATAGATATAGCCACAGTTTGAAAACATGGTTATATGGTTTTCCATTTCGTAAAAAATACCCCCACCCACCCCTTGTAAATCCCCCCCCACTAAAGCACCCCCCATGAAATGCCCCCCTCCACTCCCCCTGGAGAACCCCCCCCCCCCAAATAGTAGACAACCCCATGAAAGACCCCTAATAGATCTCCCCTCCCAAGGACATACCCTGGAAACCCCCCCCCCCCCCCAGGACAAAACATGGACATACCCCCCCCCCCCCCCCCCCCCACCTAGGACAGACCCCGCCACCCCCCTGGACAGACCCTGGACCCCCCTGGCCAGCCCCCCCCCCCCCAACTACTCGTTGCCCCATACACCCCACTTCCAGTCCCCTCTAATCCCTGGACATAATCTACTCACCCCACGACAGACCCTTGACACCCCCACACCCTAGACAACCCCCACTCCCCCATGAACCCCCTTCCAGTCCCCCCAGATTCGAGACAAACTACCCTCCCCCATAAGAAAGACCATGGACACCCCATCCACCCGGGACAACCCCCCCCCCCCCCCCACTCCCTCTCCCTTACACATTCACCCCTAGAAGCCCCCCCCCACCCATGTATTTTAGCAGACAGCCCCCAAGCACAGTCCCTAGACACCCCCTCCCAGACCCTGGACACCCCCACCCCCTACAACACCCCTTCCCCCACGCAACTCCTTCCCCCCACTCCACCGTACCCTCCCCCACCTCACGCACCCCTTCCATCCCCCTCCAGACCCTGAATAGCCCCCAGAACCTAGACAGGCTCTCCTCCTCCCCTTAGGACCGACCCCGGACCCACCACCCTTGTTTCACCCCTTCTTTACCTATGGAAATCCCCCTACCTCTCTACCCCCACCCACTCCCTTCCCCATTAACCCCCCGCCAGTCCCCCCCAAAACTTTGGCCGACTCCCCTCCAGCCCAAAACATACCATGGACACCCCACCCCTATAGCACCCCTTCCCACATGAACCCCCACTCTTCCTTGCCCCCCTTCCCCATGCACCCCCTTCCATACCTCCATGACCAGATCTGTACCAAATCTGTTGTAGTAGGGGTTTTAAACATCAGTGTTATAATCCATGGAATTATTCCATGTATAGAAATGGTTTGAAATATCAACGTAGTAAATTTATGTCCATGGGTTAACCAAGGAAGTTAGATTATAATACCATGGTTAATAACATGGAAATTATAGGATATATCCATTATCTTATCAATGGTAATTTTTAACTACACCCAAGGTTAAAGCATGGATCGTTGTCCATAATAACACTTTCAAAACCATGTAAAATAGACCATACAAACACAGTTAATATACATGGTAATTAAATCCTACCGAGCTATACTTAATCTCCAAATGCCTCTATAAAAGTTTCACCTTAATGCAGTACTCCCATCCTCTAGCTGCGAGAAAAAAACACCCCGTTACAAATAAAATTGAACTCAAACATAATAAAATATACATCTAAAGAATTAAAACTATATCCAATATAAGAAATATAAAATATCAATATAAATATCATCATAATAAGAAAAACTATTTTATACAATTAATTCTATAAACTAGGAATAAATTTTACACCTAAAATATACCTCAATATCAGCACCACCAAAGCCATCATGACTCCCATAATCTCCTTTAGAAACACCAATATCATTATCACCGCCTCTCAGACCATCGCTTCCACCACCATCATCATGAATATTTAAATATTCATTGGTTTCTACAACTAAATCAGTGGAAGGTCCAAAGGATACTGATAAACATAATGCATACAAATGAGAAAACATTTAACTAAAGAAAACATTCAATGTTTATATGTTTATTCATATAATATCATTATGTTACCAATAAAATGCTTAAAATAATTCCTTCAAATGAGAACACGTATAAATAATGAAAATCCTAAAAAACCAATTGTGAGGTCGGCACCCTGGCCTGCAGACCTCCCCCCCATCCCCCTACCCTACTGACCTCCCCCGCCCTTCTATGAAACCCCCCCCCCCGCCCCTTGCCATGTAGACCTCCCCCCTCCTCTACACTATAGACCCCCCTGATGTCCACCCCCTCTACCCTGCAGACCTCACACTACCCCTACCCCCTCTACCACACCCTAGCCCTTCCCTACAGACCCCCTACCCTACAGACTTTCCCCCATGCCCCTCCCCACATTCGTGCAGACCTCCCCCTTCCCCTTTCCCTGCATGCCTCCCCCTTCCCCTACCCCTTTACCAACCACTACCCCTACCCTATAGACCTCCCCATTGCCTTCATACCAGACCCCTACAGCCTCGCCCCACACCCATCCCCCTCCCCTTCCCTACAAACCTCCCCCCTTCCCCTACCCGACAGACCTCCCCCTATCCCTTTCCCTGCAGTCACCCCCTACCCTACAGAACCCCCTACAGACCACCCTCTTCCTCGTGCCCCTATCCCCTCCACCCACCCATCCACATAACCTTTAGACACCCCTTCCCCTAGCCTGTAGACCTTCCCCCTACCCCCTTCCCCTCCACACACCCCCATCCCCCTCCACCTCACCATTCCCCATTTCACTACAGACCACCCCCTACCCGGTCGACATATCCTCTACCCCTACCCTGAAGACCTCTCAAATACCCCTATCCCCTTCCCCATCCCCTACCCCTGCACCTAGTTCAAAAAAGTATCCCCTAATATGGAGGGCCCCCACTTTGAGTGTGTGGGGAAGTGTTGAACTCCATGAAATATTATAGAGGACGTAAATCCTGTAATATATATTTTGAAAAGTTAGTATATAACTCTACATTGAAATATGGGGAACCATCCGATGTCACTATCATATCTTTTATGGAATAATTAACCATGCAAAAATGTTGATTATGTTATCCAATCCTAGTAGTATCCTTTGTAGGGAAAATAATATAAAACACTTTAAGATTTATCATAACCATTATATTATGTGTAAGATGATCATACCATAATTCTATACATATAAAATTACTCTGAATATAATATTTATATTTGGATGCTGACACATAGGTGAGAATAAATTTGAAACATAGGAAGTCACATAGTATTCTGAATGTACTTTTCATATCATGGTTTGTGAGTCCCAGTAAAATCCAAGGCATATAATATTTTAATATATCCATGTTTATTTAACTATATACTCTATCCCAATATGGTACACGACATATGGGACTGATGAGTTACACATCCAACTTCTGCCAGTATACATCGAGCCAATCATACCAAACATAAAGGCCATGTTTCCCCTTTACACATGGTGTGTGAATCATTAGAGATAATATGTGTGTCCTCTTCTGATACCTATGTCATTTTATTGATATAATACATGTAATATACCCAATATCACACCACATGTGTGTTTAGGTGCGAATTTAGGGATTGAACACCTATACAAGCTGAATTATGGGGTTCAAAAAACACATCATGTGACCCCGAGGTATACACCATTTAATATAACAAAGAAATTACGTAAAAAATATTAGTATAAATTGATTCAAAATAATTAATCAATACAATATATAACAACTAAAGATATAGTTTTATTTGGTCCCTTTAGGGCCTATGTACCTAGAAATTGTAAGGATACATGTGGGGAAAGTACGTTCAGTTGTATTTCCATTATTATTACAATGGAATTAAATAGTGGATACAATCATTCTAGTCAAGAATATAGAATTTGAATGAGTAGTCTAAAATTTGGTAGATATGGGTCCCATGTTCAATAAAACCTCATCAAAATTGTTCTCATATTGTTAATAACTATGTAAATTGATTTTTACCCCACAATACTTAATCACAAAATTATTCCATAATATTTTCACAATATAGCAGTACTCACATCCTCTAGCTATGAGAAAAAAAACACCACCTTCCAAATAAAACTAAACTCAGTCATAATACAATATATATCATAATAATTCAAACTCTCTCCAATATAAAGTGTATAAAATTTCAATATCAATATCATCATAATTAAAATAACTATTTGAAAAAAATAAATGTATAAACCAAGAATAAATTTTAAAATTGAAATGTACCTCAATATTATCATCACCAATACCCTCATGGCCCTCATAATCTCCTATAGAAACTCAAACATCATTATCACCTTCTCTCAAACCACCGCCACCAACACCATCATAATGATCCTTGATGTAATGTGTCGTATTTTCCCATATATTATTTCAGTCTTATATGGGGTTTTTTTCAAGACTAGGATCTGAAAAGGCATGCAGTTCTGAGGCCCAGTGTGCCCGGAATAGTTGATTGAATTTAATTAAATAATTAAATATGTCGTGCATATGGTTTTCCTAAAAAAAGTGGAATATCTCTTTAATGGGTGCCTGGAACAAAAATATGAGGGAACTGTTGCGTTTAGAGCAGCAAGTTTCTCTTAGGTGAGAACTAACATCGGCTGACACAGGTCGGTGGTGAAATCTACATTTTGGACGTAACCGTAATAAAATATTAAATAAAAATATTTTATTAAATCTTTCTATAGGGAAATATTATTTATATATAAGTAAATATTTTGCAGGGGATTAGGGTTATAGATCTCATAACACTGAATTTCCCCTTGAGGACTTGGAAATATTTAGAGGAAACTCCCTACGCGGCGACGATGTTCTTGATGAGTTTTGCAGGAGACGATGACGCAACGACCAGATCATCGCCAACAAAGGTCATAGATCCAGGTAGGGAATTTGATTTCATTGTGATTTGTTACCATTATTGATTTCCTAAGACGAATGCAGACTAATCCATGAATGGATTATCCTGTGGCTCGATCATATTTGCGGGATGGGATTTTTGTGGGGATTTTGGAAATTGAACCTTGAAGGTTATTTTGGTTTCGTTTAGCATTCTAATGTTGTGGAACCAAGATCGACACGAAAATTGATCAAGGTTCGTCCCTATGGATTTGTTGTTCCTTTTTTCCCCGATTTCTTGCGTTCTACACGTTCTTCATAGAGATATGAACAATGGATCACTGTGAATCTGTTGTGCGACTCAACAATAATAAATTGTAGATCCAACCATGGGATGATGCTACGAAGTAGCGACGACGATGGTGGTGGATGATTCTAGATGGATAAGATGTTATAGCTTCTCAGGTGATTTCCTTCGAATGAATCAACAATATTTTTCTAAGACGATTGAAGGTCGGAAAAACCAGGATTCTGTGTTAGGATGATGAAACGAACAATGATCTTGTGTTTTCTGGCAAACAGAAAACAGAAATGTGATCCGAGAGATTGGACAAGGCATGAGGAGGAAGACGACGATGCTGGAGAAATCCTGACTACACGGCATGTAGTTTGGGCTACACAGTGTGTGTTCATCGACAAGCCAACTGGAATGTAATTTCGGAGTACACGGACAAGGGTTGGGTACATGGCCAAGGACACGGCGTATATACCCTTCCCCAGCTAGACCTGGCCAGATACATAGGATAACCCGTGTACTGGTACCCAGGCATGGCGATATGGACATGGACCATGTACGGGAACATGGCCAGCATACACAGAGCGAAACCTGGACACTCGGACACAATGTTTAATCCTTCTACACACCGAGTAGTTACAATTTATATGACAAGAATAATGACATGGTCCTTCTACATGGGCCATACCCGGAGTCAAGGAACACGGTGTGTAACCCTACTATACACCGTGTAACCTGTTTTAGATGGCTTGAAAAATTTTTCTTCTATGACTTGGGCTAGATTTCTTAGGATTCGTACCCTCTGTCTTTTCCCTGATGATTTCTGGTATCATTTCCTACGTACAGGAGTATGATCCCTTCAGCAGGACTTCCAAAATAGAGTTGATGGAATCCTCTCTATGAGACATTGATCCGGATCCTCTATTCCTTCCTGGTACACTAGGTAGAGATTGTGGTATCAATGTGACCTACCTGTACCCAGGCGCCGATCCTCTGCTTAGTAGATTAGTTCAGACTGAGTTATTGAAATCACCCCATAGCTACATGTTGTGATCCTCATCTGAACATTGTATTCATAAGTACTTGTGGAGTGAGTTCTCCCGGAACGAGTGCTTCATATCTATCTCTTCATACCTAGGACTGTGTTCTCCCAGTTACGTGCTTAGTGTAATCTATGAGCTGGATCATAGTGGTGGTTTCACGATAGTTGATCGTGCATGATTATATCTAGATATTCTTGTTAAATGTTCTGTAGACATATACTGTGTAGAGATGACTATATAATTCCTTTGTGGTATTTTCCCTTGTTGTATTCCTTTTTGGTTTTGGGGTGTTCTACTATGTATTGTTATACTCACCCCTGCATGGGCTTTTCCTACACGAATCGTGTCTTGTGCAGATGAGCGAGCCTTTGATAGGATTCTAGGTGGACCAGGACCGGTCGGTACTCAGTGAGATCAGGCAGGCTGAGGTGTGTTCCTACAGCTACAGATTGTTGTCCCAATACCTTTCTTTACAGTTTGGACTTTGTTGTAGACTTTTATTTGGCGAGTTTATACATTTGCCCAAGCGTTTACATTAATGTACATTACATTCATGTCGTACTCTGTTGGTTGGGATTATATTGTATGCATGCATTTTCCATTTTTAGTAGTTTTTACATTTCAGATTATTATGATTGGAGACGTGTGTGTGTGTGTGTGCAGGTTTATATGCAATGCTTCCCATGTTAGTGACATGCATACTCGGTGCTAGTAACAAGCCCCTGGCCTATTGCAGGTGGGTTTGGGGAGTTGCAGCACGGTCCCCACTGGGACGGGCCGAGACAGAGTGGTATAAGAGTTGGTCGGTTCTACCTTAACACCGGGAGTCTGTGAGTTGGTTTGGGGAATCATTGTTAAGTTTTTGGACTTCGACTTTCAGGAAAAGGCCCCCAGTGTTGGTATGGGGGGCCGACGTATCCATACACCAGGACTCTAATAACATTGTTTTCTTCTCGGAAAATGAGAACACTAGTTTCAAGGGGAAAATAATGGTTCATGAATCATATAAGAGTGGTTTGGGGTTTCCATCCCCTTCTTGAGTGAGATCTCCAGATATATTCACTGACTATGATACATATTATTTCATTAAAAAGATTCCCTCGTGATTCAAACCTGCTAGGATCCCGCAGATCGATCACGAGGATGACCCCCTCAGTGATGAAGCTTTGGTATAGGGACCAGATCCCGCAGTTTTACCATCGAGTGGTGTTCCAGCTATTCCACCACCTGTGGAGTAGTGTTTAGTGCCTGCTGTACTAGTAGAGGAGGAGCGCAGGATGAGCGCAACCCATGAGTTTCAAAGGCCGAGACCCCTAAGGTTTCATGGTGATCCGGACCCTCAGGGAGCATAGGACTGGCTTGAGGTAGTCGCCAGAGTCTTCCATTTGGTCAGGACATCAGCGTACCAGATGGTTATCCTGGAATCGATCCTTCTGTAGGGCTCGTTAGAACGATGGTAGATTTTGGTTATCCAGACTCACGACAAGTGTAATTATGCATGGACAGAGTTTGTGAATCTCTTAAAAGAGATGTTTTCAACTGTTACCCTAAGATTAGTACATATACATGAGCTTTTTCAGCTATATTAGGGAACCATGATGGTGGATGGATATTTATTGAGTTTTACCAACCTTTCACGGTACTCGAAGAATATGGTCAGGGATAAATAATTTAGAGCTCAGACATTTGAGTGGGTCTTGCATAGAGACATCCGAGCTAGCATCATCCCTATGAGGATTCCTACTTATGTTGGGGTTCTCAAGCAAGATTTGGTGGTCGAGAGATTCTTGGTAGAGTAGAGACAACTAGAAAATGTCAGTAGTGAGCGGGCTGGAGAAGAGACCTCAGTAATAGGGAGCCGACATCAGGGCCCCAAACATAGGAGATGTTTCCAGAGGAGATTCCAGGGCAAGGGATCTTCCGTACATGGATCACAGGGTGCATTCATCCCGCCTCGAGAGAGGCGATGCTACTCATGTGATGGCAGGGTTCATCTTGCTCGAGAATATCCATCCCATCGTACTACTGACATGGGAGCTGAAGATGGACCACCGAGGTAGAGAAAACTTGTCGAGCAAACAGTCCCGCGTGTCGGTGGGCCTGGTAGGGGAGCTGGGAGAGCAGCTGGAGGTGGTCGGTGTTTTGAACCTTTTCCACCACCACCCCCAAGAGGTCCACCCCGGGCATATGGAGCTGGTGGATAGAGGCATGGACAGCTACAGGAAGGAGAGGCTAATGACCCAGGTACTCCCATAATGATTAGTGGCACAATATGTGTCTTTTGTTCTTTGGATTCTGTACTGATAGACACAGGTTCTAGTCTTTCCTTTCTGGCTGCTTATCTTGTTCGAGACTTTGAGATTCCTGTTAAACCATTGACATGACCCTTACACATAGAAACACCAACTGGAGAAGATTTAGAGATCCCACAATTTTGTAGACAGTGTGACATGACTCTTGGAGTCTAGAGTTTTGGTTGGAACCTCATGGTGGTAGCATCGAGGCCTTACTATGTCATTTTTGTTATGGATTGGATATCCACAGTTCATGCCCAAATTGACTATTTTTGGAGAAGGGTGCGGTGTTTTCGTAGTGATGGAACGAGGATCTCCTTCGTTGATGAAAAGGAGACCCAGGCAGTGCATGATGGACACATGCATAGGAAGGTACAACTGATCTCACATCAGTTTGCTAGCCTAGCCCTTTTCATAACAGATGCTACATGTTTCCAATTTATATTAGCAGTTCCTAGTATAAGGAAGTCTTTCAAGAGGATGTCATCAACCTAACTCCTTGTTGGGAGATAGTCTTATTCATTGAGTTGCAACCCGGGACGACACCGATATCAGCATCAGCATATCAGATGGCTCCTACAAAACTTCATGAGCTGAGAGTGCAGCTGGAAGACTTTCAGAGGAAGGGAATTGTGAGACCCAGTGTTTCACCATGGGAAGCCCCAATGTTATTTTCCATGAAGGCAGACGGGAGCTTGAGGTTGCGTGTGAATTAACAGAGCTTGAATCAGGTGGCCGTGAATGACCAGTATCCACAACCAAGGATTGATGAACTATTCGACCGGTGAAGAGGGGCACAATGGTTCTCAAAGGTTGATCTACGGTCACTATGTGTACATTGTGATTCCTATAAGCATGATGAACACCCCGATAGTGTTTATGGGACGCATGAACTAGATCATTCAACCCTATCTAGATTGGTTCCAGGAGTTCTTCATCGATGATATCCTTGTGTACTCTACGTCTAAGGAGGAGCAAGCGAGGCACCTAAGGATGGTTCTGGACACACTTTGAGAGCAGCAGTTGTATGGGAAACTCTAAAAGTTTCAATTATGGACACATGAGGTCTTAATTCTGGGACACGTTATCTCATTAGATGGTGTAGCAGTGGACCCAGCCATGGTAGAGGCAGTGCTAGCATTGGATCCACCTCGGAGTGTGACAGAGGATCAAATATTCCTTAGGTTAGAGGGCTACTATTGGAGATTCATTCCTGTTATCTCCAGGATTTCAGCACCCATGAATGCTTTGACCCTAAAGGGGCATCCTTTCCTGTAGAATGAGAGATGCCAGCAGGCTTTTCAGTAGTTGAGACAGATTCTGACGAGCACCCCAATCATGAGACTACCAGAAGAGGGTGTTGAGTACGTAGTGTTCTGCGATGCATTAGGAACCAGAATTTTTTATGTCCTAATGAGGAGAAAATCATTGAATGCCTATTTCTCCAACTAGTTGAGGCCACACGAGCATAACTACGCGACCCCTGATCTTGTGTTGGAAGCGGTATTCTTCGCATTGAATATGTGGAAACACTACCTGATGGGAAAGATGTTTGTCATCTACTCTGATCACAAGAGTCTCAGATATAAATTTTTTCACAAGGATCTGAATTTGAGATAGAGGCAGTGGATTGAGTTCCTCCTGTATTATGACTTTGAGATCGATTATACTCATGGGAAGGGGAATGTTGTGGCAGATGATCTCAGCAGAAAATCCAGTTCGCAGTTGCTGGATGAGGCGATGAGGCAGTTGGCCTCTTTACAATTATCCATTGTGGATAGAGATGAGGGATCTTAGATTCAGTCGATGGTTGTTAACCCTCCACTATTACAATGAGTCAAGGAATAACAACATGGAGATTCTAGCTGTGAGACTCTACGTGCTACGATATCCACAGGTGATGCTGCAAATGGATATTCAAAGGGTGGGGATTACAATTTTCTTTTCACAGGGTGTATGGTTGTACCAGTGACATTGCAAGAGGAGGTTCAGAGGGAGTTCCATACATATCCTTTGGCTATGCATCCAAGGATGGAAAAGATGTACCAGGACGACAGTTATGGGGGCCAGGAATAAAGAAGAGTGTGACAGAGATTGTTTCTCGGTGCCTTACTTGTCAGCAAGTAAAGGCTGAGCACCAGGTTCCTGTAGGTTTGGATCAACCCCTTGAGGTGCCATAGTGGATGTGGGATAAGATATCCATGGACTTCTTGACATGTTTACCTAGTACTTCTAGGTCCATGATTCCATCTGGGTTATCGTTGACCAACTCACTATATCGGCCCACTTCCTAGCCATACAAGAGTAAAGTTCAGTAGAAAGAATGGGGTGCCTCTACGTGTAGAAGATAGTTCAACTTCATGGAGTTCCATCTATTATAGTCACAAATGATGATGCTCATTTCACATCCCGTTTTTGGAAGGGATTGCAAGAAGCATTGGGGACTTAGTGACGCTTGAGCATAGAGTTTCATCCCCAGACTGATGGTCAGATAGGGCGAACCATCCATGTTATGGAAGATATGCTAAGATCTTGCTTACTTGAATTCAGTTGTAGATAAGGGGATAAACTACCACTGGTTTAGTTTTCTTATAACAAAATTTATCATTCCACTATTGGTATGTAACTATTCGAGGCTTTGTACAGGAGACTTTACATGTCACCACATTGCCGGACTGACATACGAGATTCAGACCTCATGGGCCCAGAGAAGGTGCGAGCTACTACGGAGAAGCTGTAGGTCATCCTGGAGCAGATGGGGACAACACAGAGTCAGTAGAAGTCTTATTCCAATAGGAGATGGAGGCCCTTGGAGTTAGAGAAAGGAGACCATGTGTTCCTTCAATTTTCACCTCGATGAGGATTGAAGATATTTGGACGAGGCGGCAAGCTATCACTGAGGTTAGTCGGCCTTTTTAGATTCCAAGTAGACTTGGTGAGGTGGCGTACCACTTGGCACTACCTCCTCAGATGGACCGGGTATACAACATCTTCCATGTGTCATAGCTACGTAGGTACGTGCATGATCCATCACACGTTATCGACTGGGGATATCATGACATCGATATAGAGTGAGAATTGCTGAGTACCCTCTAGAGATTGAGGATTTGTAGGAGAAGATACTTCATGGGTGAGATATTCCCTTGGTGTGTGTCCGATGGCAGCATGGGAATCTCTAGGACATCACATGGGAGCGGGAGGCTCAGATTATTGTGCAGTACCCACATCATTTTGACTAGCCTTTGTTTTGGATTTTTAGGTACTCAATTCCCTAAGGTGGGGAGGATGTAATGTATCAGATTTTTCCATATATTATTTCAGTCATATATGGGTATTATTTATAGACTAGGCTCTGACACGACATGCAGTTATGAGGCCCAGTTAGCCCGGAACAAATGTTTAAACTTAAATAAATAATTAAATAATATGACTGTATAGTTTTCCTAAAAATGTGGAATAACATTTGAATGCGTTCTCGAATCAGAAATTTGAGGGCACTGTTGCGTTCAGAGTAGTGAGTTTTTGTTAGGAGAGACCTAACATCATCTGGATCTGGTCGATGGTGAAATCTAGTTTCTGGACGTAACCGTAATAAAATATTTAATAAAAATATTGTATTAAATCATTTTACAGAGAACTGTTTTTTTATCTATAAGTAATGATTTTTTAGGGGATCAAGTTTACATATCTCATAACTGTGAATTCCCTCTGGAGGCTTTACAATGCTATGGAGGAAACCCCCAACGTGGCGATGATGTTCTTGACGATTTTCACTGGTGACGACGACACCACTACCAGATCTTCGCCAACAAACTCCGTAGATCCAGGTTGGGCGTTTGATCTCTTTGTGATTTCTTCTCTTTATTGATTTCCTACAACGAACGTAGACTAATCCTCGAACAGATTATCCCACGGATCGATCATATTGGTGTGATGGGCTTTTTGTGGGGATTTTGGGGATTGATCCTTGATGATTATTTTGGTTTCATTTACCCTTCTAACGGTGACGAACCAAGATCAACATGAACATCGATCGAGGTTCATCCCTCTAGGTTTGTTATGCCTTTCTTCCGTCATTCATCGCGTTCTTCATGTGCATTCAACACGTTCTTCATATAGATATAAATGATGGATAGTTGCACATCTGTTGTACGATGCAACGATCTCAAATTTTAGATCCAACCCCGGGATGATGCTACGGAGCAGTGATGACGATTGTGGAGGATGATTTAGGATATATCGGAAGTTATGGCTTCTCGAGTATTTTCCTTCATATGAATCAACGCTTGTTTTCTAAGATGATTGAATGTACGAAACACCTAGATTCAATGTTAGGATGATGGAACAAACACATATCTTGAGATTCGCAGAAAAAGGACTATAGAAATGAGATCCATGAAGATCGGCCAAGGCCTGAGGAGGAAAATGACAGTTTTGGAGAAATCTTGACTGCACAGCGAGTAGTATGGTCTACACGGCATGTGTTCATCAGCGGACCACCTAGAGTGTACTCTGGGAGCACACAAACACGGGTTGGGTTCAAGTACAAGGAAACGACGTGTATACCCTTCCCCGGCCAGATACACGGGATACCCCATGTACTGGTACACGGGTTTGGAGACACAGATATGGACCATGTACGAGCACATGGCCAGCGTACACAGAGGAAACCTCAGACCCTCGGACACCACATATAATCATTCTACAGGCCATTTAGTTACGTTTTATATGACAAGCCTAATGATACGGTCCGTTTACACTGGCAATACCTGGAGTCCAGGAAAATGGCGTCTAACCATACAACACGCCATGTAACTATTTTACATGGATTGAGCCATTTTTCTTTCGTGACTTGGGCTAGCTTTCTTAGTGTTCGTTTCCTCAGTCTTTCCCTTGACAGTTTCTTGTTTCATTTCCTACGTACAAGAGTATGATCCCTTCAGCAGGACATTCGGAATAGAGTTGTATGAATCCCCTCTGTGAGACGTAGATTTAGATCCTGTATTCCTTCCTGGTACCCTAGGTAGAGGTCTTGGTATTGACACGACCAACCTGTACCCAGGCACCGGTCCACTACATATTGGATTAATTTAGACATAGTTGTTGGAATCACCCCATAGCTATTGGTTGTGATCCTCATCTGAACATCGTATTCTTATGTACTTGTGGAGTGATTTCTCTCTAAACAAATGCTTCATATCTCTCTTTTCAGACCTAGGAAAGTGTTCTCCCAATTATGTGATTAGTGGAATATTCAAGCTGGATATTAGTGGTGGTTTCAAGATAGTCAATTATTCTTGAGTATATCTGGATATTCTTGTTATATGTTATCTAGACATATACTATGTAGAGCTGACTGTATCATTCCTTTGTGGTATTTTCCCTTGTTGTATTCCTTTGTTGTTTTGGGGTGTCCTATTAGGTATTGTTATACTCACATCTGCACGGGCTTTGCCCGCATGTATCATGTCTTGTGAAGATGAGCGAGGCATTGATAGGATTCTAGTTGGACCATGACCGAATATTTCTCATTGAGATCAGGCATGCTGAGGTGTGTTCCTACGACTATGGATTGCAGTCCCATTACCATTCTCTATAGGTAAGACATTGTTGTAGACATTATTTTGGGGGGCTTATACTTTTTCCCCAAGGTTTTACATTACTGTACTTTACTTTTTGTCATACACTGTTGGTTGGGATTATAGTGTATGCATGCATTTTCAATTTTTTAGTAGTTTTTACTTTTCATCTTTGTGGGCATGGTGATTTCTGTGTGTGTGTACATGTTTATAGGCAATGCCTCCCATGTTAGTGACATACCTACTCAGAGCTAGTCACCAGCCACTGCCCTATTGGAGGAGGTCTTGGGGAGTTGTTGCATGGGCCCCACTGGGACGGGCCATGGAAATTGAAATATTCATTGGTTAATTCAGCTCAATCTTTATATGGAGCAATGAATCATGATAAACATAATTCATTAAAATGGGAACAACATTAATTAATGAAACCATTCAATTTTTATATGGTTATTCATATAATATCATTATTTTGCTATAAAAATACTCTAATAATCATAATGCATAAAAATAAGAACACATAAAATAAATGAAATCATTGAAATATTTGTGTGTATGAGTATTCGATAACATAAAATTGAAAGGAAGTATGAAGGGTGTTTATAATATAGGGAAATAGTAAGAGTCTTGTGGACTAAATAAAAAAAATTAGAATACGAGAGTAATCATGGTTGGAGATGGTTAAAAGGTTAACTCATATTTATCTAATGATGTTATTATTCATGAAGGGATTTCATGAAAGGGGGAAATTATTATAATTCATAAAAATAAATGAAAAATTAGTCCATATAGGGAGGACACATTATGTTATTAGGTGAATATGTAACATTTTTTCATGAGTAGATTCATCATTAACCTATGCCCCACCCACCTTGCACCCCTTGCCCCACCCCTCCCCCCCTGCAACCCCATGCACCCTCCCCAACGCCCTGCAGACCACTTTGCACAACACCTACACCTCCCCATTTCCCTACATACCCCCTTCCCACTTCCGCCCTCCCCCTAGCACCCCCTGCCCATTTTCCCTCCCCCTCTGTCCCCTCCCCCCATCACCCTCCCCCCATCTAGTTTTCCCACCCGTCACTGCTCCTCTTGCACCCCTGCCCCACCCCACATTCACCCCATTCCCTAAAGACCCCATGGAAACCACCACTCTCTCCCACCTTCCCCTACACACCCCCATGCACCCCTCATCCAATGCCCCATCCCAACATGCCCATGCAGACCCCATGAACCCTCCCCTGCCCTTGAAACACCATTACACCCTCCCCCTTTAATCCCATATGCACCTTACCCCTCCCCCATAACGATTCCCCCTCCCCTTTCCTATATACACCATCTTCCCCTATAGACCCCCTTCACCAGGACCCCCTGCACCCTCCCCCATGAAGCCAATAACTATAAGTATAAAATTTTATTTATAAGAATTAAATTGTATGAAAAATTGATATTTAATTAATGTAACATGAATGAAGAAAAAATTTAAATATTTAAATATTACTATGATGATAATTTAAACATTATTAAAGACTAGAAAAATAAAATAAAATTTAATATTTATTTAGTATTAATGTTAATTAATCATCCTTGAAACCAATAATGTTGAATACTCGCATGATGTTGAGAGAGGATCAACTGAATAAGTTCTTAATAAAATTTGTACATCATAGATGACTAATTATATTAGTGGGATAAGTATGAGTAAATTAAAAGAATCAATATTTAAAAATCTTATGAATATGTTATCCCCACATTCTAATGAATATGTTTACAAAAATTCCACAATATTGAAATGTGAGGGTTATAATTCACCATAAAGATGGGTGAAAAAATATATAGTAAAATACACCACATTAGTAGATATGGATGAAAGATGTAATGTAATAAGTCTCACATACGGTGACAATGTGGAAAAAATTCTAAAATATCTCTCTAATTGTAAAATGATACTCAATAGAATATGATTATATTTCATTGAAACTAATAGTGTTGGGGAATGTTCATACTCAAATAAATCTACTACTAGAATAATATCAAAACTATTAAAAAGGATATGGTGCATGTCAAGGGTTTGAAGAATATGGTTTATGAAAAACTCAGATAAATTTAATATTAGTACATGGAAATAAGAAAATATTTTGAATAAAAATTTCAATATCTTGGAAAATTCATTAGAAATTTTGGATGATGTGTTCATGGTGATGGCGAGTACTGGGTGAAAATTACCAAGAGAAAGATCAGTATAAATAATGGATGGAGACTGTAATAGTAGAATGAAAATGAAAGGAAAATAATTGGTAACTCTAATATGGGTCGTAAATAAAATTAAATTACAATTAAGGTTACACCATTGATTAAAGTAAAAGAAAATGAAACACTGAAACAAAGAATCTTTTACTATGTAAGAAAATAGGACTTTTTGGAAAGGTATAAGAAATTATTTAATATTAATGTTAACGAAATATCTATAATGAAACAAATTGAATTAATACAAGAAAAGAAAAAAAAAATTAAAAATGGTGTAAGGCATGCCCAACAAAGAAGTTAATATTAATTAGAATTTACCACTGATGGGTAACATCATGGATGAAAACAATCATTTTGGATGATGTAAGGATGTTAAATATAAAAAAGGAATTGCATGATTACCTAAGAATGTGGAACTGATAAATAAAAATATTCTTTTTTTATTATGATATGACGGTAATTGTGAAAGAAAAATAACAATGTAAGAAGAAAAATAATCATATTCCAAAGGTTTTTATGGATATATAGACAGATTTTTTTTGAATCAATGAGGTTGGTTGAAAAAGAAAATTAGGATAAATGTTCATTTTTATAGTACAAGAAGAACGAAACCCCATATACAAAAAATAAAATATTTAAAAATAAGTCTATAAAGCATAATAATATTAATTACATGATAATCAAGGGAGGTCACATGAAGAAAGATGATTCTTATATGAAAAATGTTTTTTTAGATAATACTATCAATAATATTACTTTTACTAATACGGAAAGGTAAATCGAATTTATTTCTTGATTAGTTTTGATTTGGTTCAATGAAAAAGAAATATTTAAGGTGATGTAATCGAGTATGTTTTTACCCCTGTAAATGGATAAACATTAAAGCTTGTGATTTTGGAGAGATAATTTCGTTGATATAAAGTATAAAATATCGCAAAAATATAATGATTTAGAAACTGTGTTCTTATTTATTGGTAATGTGAACATTAAACTACCCTAGACTAAATCTATATATTATGGTCAGGAAATTTCCATTATTTAAAATCCATAGTATTGATGTTTATTTCATATAAGATGATATTTGCCCACAACTTCCTATTATAATAGAAAAACTATTGATTTAATAAAATGGGATAAAATTAATTTATTGATGGAAAAAATGATTTCACAAAAGGGTAGAACCCTGTTATTTCATGTTTTATAAATTTTGATATATCTATTGAAATGGATAAAAGAAATTAATATGAATGAAAAAATAAGGAATATCAGCCTATGAGATAATTTATAAGAACATTGAAACACATTATTAAATTTTTAAATATTATTAATGTCTTAGTATATCACACTTGTCTTCTAAAACGAGAATTTATCACAAAGACATAGATTTGGCTTATTAGGGAACTTTTTATTTAACAGATGGGTTGTTTTACTGATCTCAAAAAACATAATAGTCGTATTCAGATAAATTGAAGGTAAATATAGAATAAGGAAAAACATTAATAAATACTTCCCTCGTCTCGAAATTTCAAATAAATGGATTTTAATTTATATCAATAAGAGTAATAGAAAAGTGAAAAGTTTTATCCCACACAATGTGACATTGAATTTTTAACAATATGATGTTGATAATATATCTTTGAATTTTAGGAATAATTAATGAGAAATTTCTATTGAGAATAAATGCCATGTGGGAGGATGAATTACCCAATGAAAGATCATGGTAACATTTTATATATTTTATCAATATATTACAGAAATGTAAATTAATTAATCTAAAGAAAAACCAATTAACTAATTTTAGGTCATGTAAAATGGATAAAATATGGTAAATTTCAGTTTAATAATGTTTTTCTATGTTATATGAAGAATATTAATATTGGATAGATCTTACATTAATTTGTTAAATTAATCTAGATGTTCTTATGTAGAACTAATGGGTTTTTTCATAAATGTGAAAATTTGGTTTCTTTTATAATAAATGATCACTAAATAAGAATTCATGTATGGTTTTTCTTGTTTAAGACAAAGAACAGAAGGTTTAAATTCACTAGAACGTACACAAATAACATTATATTAATAAGAAAGAAACATAAAACAGTGTTCTTTAAATAAAACATACTCAGATACATCTTTATATTCTGTGATAATTTTTCTAGTTTTATTTATATTAATAATAGATTTCACGAGCCAATATATGGAATCAATTGAGACCTGCTGAACTAACCAGAATCTCAAATTATTTATTCAAATGTTAAATTCATTATCACCATTGAGTATTCAGATTTAGAACCTAGTATTTTAAAAGTTTACAAGAATATTAGATGTCTAGTTATTGAATGCAACACAAGTCTACAACCCTAAAATATGTCCAATCTCAAGAATAAAATATTTTTATCAATATATATTTTAAATAAAGAGGAATTATGAATGTAAAATTGGCTGTAATAAAATATAGAGGATAAATAGAGGAAATTTTTGAAGTGATCACTATGCAGAAATACACAAAATCAACAACAAAAAAAGAAATATGTTCGATAGAAAAGGAAAACATGTTTGGATTTGAAAAAAATTTGTGATGGGTAAGGATGAAATGGAATAAAGGAATAACTTACAAACACCAAAGGACCGATAGATATATTTTAAAGTAGTAGTATAATACATCAAAATATAAATATTCAAGATGCAATAATTTAAGGAATGACGTCATGAACAAATAAATCTATTACTAAAATCAAAGTAGTAAAGGAATAAATAATATCATTCATAAAGACAAAAATAAAAATACAATCAGTGCAAAAAAAATTACAAACCACACAAATACATAATTCTCATGAATAGTGAGTTATCTCATTAATTCATCATCACTTACAATAATATTTTTACAAAAATTACATGTTCACACACAAGAATTTATTAATATTATATACGTACATATACTTTTACGAGTGTTGGTTTAAAAAATGGATAAATAGGACTCTAAATTAACCATATGGTTTAACTATTTCAAAAAATTCACAACATGAACATAATCAAACATTCATATTAAGGGAAATAATGATCACATATAAATAATAATAAACTAGTAGAACTTGTAATAACACTACATCAACTAAAATTTCATTTAATGCTATATCATTTACTTAATTAGTTAATTATTCCATCCACCTAAAGGAAAACTGAAATATTATAGTTGCACAGATGCAAAAAATAAAAGAGAATAAGAATCAAATACATGGAAGTAAGCTTCAAATCAAACTAAACAAAAAATAGGGGGATATGTGAACAATTTTCACTACCTCAAAATGAAGATAAATGTTGAAAAAAATAAAGGATGAATGGGAGATGAGAAAATGACTAGAATCATGAGAAGGAAGGATTTTTGTGGATGAAGGAGACTATCAATGATCAATAATGAATTCCAATTGGACATTCTTGAGAGGTGAAATGTTAGCATGAAGGTGACATGGTTTCCTCGTTTGGTGGAAGTGAAAGGCAATCTTGTGAGGTTGATAAGGATGGGTCAGTGTCGGGAAGGCCATTTGGGAACCGTTGGGGGACGAGGAATGGGGATATGAGAGACACGAAGGCCCTCGGGGAAGAAAGGTCACCGCTGAGAGGAGATGTCTCCACCGAGAGTAGAGGTCTTCGTTAGGAGGGGATAAGTAGTGATGATGGAGGAGGGTGGCCAAGAGGAGATGTCACATCGAGAAGAGAGGGATGCCAAGTGAGAGGATGACACAGGTAAACAGTTTGTCACGATGGGTTGGGGAGTAGTGGAATGGGGCGTCACAGACAGTGGGGAGGAGGAGCCAGATGGATAGTAAAAAAATATAGATACAATTTTTTTATTGTGGATATAAACTATGATTTAACCATTGTTTTAATATAAGTGTGGCTATAAACTATGCTATAGCCACAGACTTGTAAAATGGTGGCTATAGGTCCATGGATATAGCCATTTTTTCACATAGTGTATATTCATATATATATATAATAATATATGAATAAATTTTTTTTATATATAAATATATATATATTATGAAAATTTTATTTATAATCACATCAGTTTTATTTATTTTCCATGTTATCATAAAACAAGAATTTTTTGTTCAGTTAAAACATATATCCTTCGATTATTTTAAATAAAATCATTAAGAAATTTATTTTATATATTTAAATGATTAATATATACTTTGATTATATTTTATGAAACATAGAACATATAAAATGAGAAGTATATAAATCCTTTAATTGAGTGTTAACAAATTAGAGAGATAAGAACAATAATTAATAAAATTACTTCAAAATTATTAATTTTCTGTTTTTTTTTATAAAATAGGTTTTATTCAATGTCGTATAAAAAAATATACTATATTTTGATCACAATTAAAAAATTTATAGAAATATTAGATTATAAAAATTGATAAATAGCACAAAACTTAATTCATAAGACAATTATTTCCTCATCATTTCAATAAATTAAATTTAGTTCAAAAACCCATTATGAGGAAACCCCAATGGATGGTATTACCCAAAAATCATATTTTTTAGATTTCCAAATAAATGAACTTTTTTGGGTTATGTGAGAATAATCTTTATAAAACCATCCTAATAGACAAACAAAATACTAAATATAGATAAAAACTACAAAATTAAAATATCAAAGATGAGAAATCCATAAAAAACATCACTAATTTAAAATAACTGACATGGAAAACAACTATAGAATGGATTCTCATGTTGGTTATTTGATATCCAATACAAAAATTCATTTATTAATAATTTAATTTTGATTTCTCCCCTCTTCAGGAGACATTAATAAAAAATAGAAATAAAATATGAAAATACAATTGAAAACAAGTAGTACAACCAAATAAATAACCAAAAAAACACACATACAATTAGATCATTTAGCTTTAAAATATATACAAAAATTAATAAAAATATAATAAAACTTGTGACATGATCCCCCTTATAAGGATTTTTTAGTGGGGAATGAATTTATTTTTAGGGATTACATTCAAAACGATATTATGTATTTGGAATTTTTTCATTTTTCACATCATACTATTATTTATAATCAAATATATAATAATAAATACATTTTTTTATATTCAAAAATACAAATTTAATTTTCTAAATAAATAATAATCAGATTTACATATAAAATATATTTCTCAATATATAAGCCATATCTAAATAAAAACTAAAATCAATTTTATTTAAAATAAAAATATATGAATTTCAATATACCTATATAATGTGTGTGTGTGTGTGTATGTCTACATGTGTGTATCTATATTAACAAAATGAGATATAATATCTATATATTATAACATATGTATATAGAAATTAATATATAATATATGTAAATATATATATATATATACATTATTTTACTTATAGATACACATTTAAAACATATATGTGTGTGTGTGTTGTATATATATATGTATGTATGTATTTATTTGTTTATTTATTTACACACAAAAAGCAAATTTTATAAATGAATTTTATACCAGTCTTATAAATATAACTTAATAAACAAATACTATACTGATAAAAAATATTACTAAATATATATAAATACATAGATAAAAATATATATTAGTATACAAACAAATAAATAAATGTACAAATATGACTATATATATATATAAATTAATATAAGAATAGGTATATATGTTAATATAACAATATATATATTGAGAAAATTTTAGTTCTTAAAACTCATTCCTTATCCTACCTCTTCTATTTTATGACTTTTGACATTAAATGAATGCCAAAACAGAAATAATAGTTATGTCTGTAACTGAAGCAGATTAAATCAATCAAATTTATAGATTGAGGTTATTCTTAAAGTGGATTTATTTAATCTCACGCCTCTATTTGAGATTTTAAGGCTATTCAAATAAATTAAAATGAAATGGATTATATTTTTAGAATCCTTATATCAAGAGATTTCACTATATTTATTTTTTTAAAATTATTTAATTCTTGTTCAGAAGAGAATCAATAGAGAGGTTTTATCATTATTTTTCATTAACATTTTACACACACGAGTTAGTGAATAATAGAATATAAATTAATATATTATTATTTGTATTAAAGGCATCACATTTGTTTTATTTATTTTACATTGTATCACCGAACACGTGTTTTATGTTCATTTAAAACAAATATCCTTTGACTATTTAATATAAAAGCACTATGAATTATTTTTATATATTTAAATTATTAAAAAATACCATGTTTATTCTTTATGAAACAAATCACATATAATGTGATACAAATACCAAAATTCTAATTGATTGATAAAAAAATTAGGAAAAAAAATTTAAAATAGTTACCTTCAAAAAATAATAATTTTGTGTATATTATTTTAATAAATTAGGTTGTCCTCAATGATTTATAAACAACTATAAAATATTTTGTTCATTATTAAAATATATATAAAATCATATGTTTTAGAAAAAAATTAAAAATATTATGACACTTAATTCATATAACAATTATTCAGTCATCATTTCAATAAATGAAAAGTAGATCTATAAACCATTATGAAGAAACACATGTGGAAGGTATTATTAACAAACTTTATTTTTTTGAATTTCAAAATAAAATATATTTTTTGGTTTATGTCACAATAATCACAAAAAACCAATCATAAAAGGCATACTAAATGAAATTATTGAAATAAACTATGAAATGAAAATATCAAAGACTGAAATCCATTAACAATCATCACTAATATCAAATAACCAACTTATGAAACAAATATAGAATGGGATTTCACATTTGTTTTTTTAACCGATGTGAAAATCCATTATTTAATTATACTATGTTGATTCATCCTCTCCATAGTAGACATGAATATAATCTAGGAATAAAATATGGAAAAAAAATTACAAAACAAGATGAAAAACAAGAAAAGCTACCAACAAAACCCACAAAAATCATAACATTCTTGATTACTATATATACCAAAATAAATTAAATTCCAATAAATCTTGTGAAATTATTATCCCATTTAATTTTTATATCTCTCAACTAATATGAAATATAAGTTATAGGATCATCAAAAATATACAAATTAAAAGAATATCTTTTAGCATGTATTCTGAATAAAATTAATGAAATATCAATGAAATGTTTATAAAGAAATATATCCTTATGGAACATTGTAATTGTACATGTTGAAATTATTTATTACATAAACATTAGAAGATAGTATCCACTTACTTTAATAATTATTGTTTATGAAAATTTTTTAAATTGTATTTTCTATTAAAAATTACATTTTAAGCAATATATCTAAAATTTAGTAATTGTAAATGAAAATACAACATTTATTTTACATATATGATCATTGTGATCTTCTTTGTTATTGTATATCTATGGAAATTCCATTCCCTGTTAGAAAATAACATAAATAAAATAAATTAATGATTTATTATAATATAAACAAGTATTAAATAAAAAAATTATGTTTCCAATACCTTCATCAAATTAGCTCTCACTTCACCATAGATAGATCATATCAAGTAAATTTATTTCTCCCTTGGGAAAAAACACCGAACATATAATGGTTATTGATATGAATGAAAATTTAATTTTAGAGTTAATTATTCTAAGGGATATTGTACACTTTTTGAGATATTTGTTTAATACTTTTCATGATAAAGATACATCTAGAACTGAATAATTACATTCTATTGAAATCATTGAGCCATGTAAACTATTATATCTACATAAATAATTTTCATCGCTATAGGTGAAATATAATACGGTTCAACAAATACATATACATATATCTTCTCATGATCTTTACAAATATTCAAATGACACAGAAATAAAAAAGATACATAATTATAAATTTTAAATAAATTAAATGTACAAAAATAGTTATGTTAATGATTACATGGAAAAAACGTGCATCATGTTGATGCCCAACTATTTTTTAGTTACAATATATATCATATCATTTCCAAAAAGTTCTATAATCATTTCATGACCATAAATTATAACTTTAATTTTAGTTTCATAAACATCCAAAAACATATTTGAATATGTAGAAAATTTATCAAGACTAGTAGAATTTGTAACTGAAGTAATAAATATTTTAATTTGTTATTATTAATATAATATTTATTTACCTTTAATATATTACTATAAATATTAGATAAATATAGAAAAATTAAAATTTTAAAAACCATTTAATTGAAAAATGAAAAAATTATTAAATATACACTTACCTCTTTGCTAATATGTCGAACTAGTCTATATAGAAAAAATAAAAAGTTATCGATATATTGTGAAATTGCACTCACCTCATATATATATAAAGGTATTCATGTTGATCAATCTATAATAACATATACTGTGACCTTATGATGCTTCATCTCTATATTTTGATAAGTAATGGTATCACCAATATAAAAAATCATCCCATATAAAACAATATGATGTTGAGGATCATCGACATATAAATCAAAATAACTAGGAAGCTATGAAGAATGAGTGAATGAGTAGTATAAGATGACATGTAGGTGGAGGAATAAGAGCTGCTGGAGGAGGGTGGGGAGTTGAATCAACTATCTAAAATGGACCTTACATGTCTGCAACCATCGATTTAATAGAAGTTCTGATCATGTCCACCATCATCACATGAATATTATGATCTTCATATCCAAAAAATTATATTTTTTTAAACATTGTCTATTGATTAATATTTAGAACATGGAATCCCTTTTTTCAATGATAAAATTTCCTTGTATCCTTATACATGACTCAATTGTTTGTGCTTTCCCAGTGATGTAGGTAAAATATCCCTCCTATCATCAGTTATAAAGACACATAATGTTCTCTAATCCTCAAGGGAATACTGTATAAAATATTTGATAAAATCTATAAGGAATCACAATATATAAATAATTTATTTAACATAAATAAATAAATAAATAAAACATTATACAATACTCTTAGGTAAAACCCTCTAATATTTTGTAATATATTTTAATTTTTATGTCATCTAATTCCTCTTACATTTTTCATGTATAACATGGGAGATGGAGGATCAACCTCTATAGAACTTTATTTTTCAACTCTAACTAATTGCAATTTTTCACCCATTATTTTTTCTTTTCATAACGTATGACCTACACGAGATAAAGCATGAGGGTATACATTTCTAGATCGGAACTCCAAACGATATCTCCCCGATTACTAAAAATTAAGAATATATAATTCATTAATATGATATTCAATATTCAAAACCTCCAAATATAACATTACAATTACAAAAAAAATTGCAGTCATCTTCTGCTTTCAACATATTTGTTCCATGTATATTCATATATGAATTGATATATATGACATGGATTATGATGTTTTCTATGACCAAAAATGAAATTTTACGTGGGGGTTAATTTAAAATCCATCCATCTTCTTATATCCAAAGATAAAACTTTCCACATAACATCTCCAATATCAGGTATATCATATGTCATATAATAGGAAAGGGAGAAAATATGTATTATAATAATGATTTCAAGATTCGTTAAATAATAACAAATGAACATACGAAAATGGTCTCTCATTATGGATATATTGTGAATTATTAAAAACTTCACCAATCATAAATAAAAATACTAAATTTTCTTTTAGCATGAACTACTATATAATTTATGAATGGATTTGAGTTTGGACCTCTAAGAATAACATTATCGTAAAATTATATAGATATCCTCTGGTCATGTCTAGGGGAAATTAATAATTTTGGTAAATGTGTACTGTCACATTTATCAACCCTCAAAATCGTTTTCCCCCATATAATTATATGTATCTTGTAAAAATGGATGAGGCTCATCAATAAAATCATGAGTACATTCCTCCCAGGAGGAATGATTACGATCATCTCTAGAAGTATGTGGTCGATCAGATTATTGATCTTTCATTATCCAACAAATAAAAGTAACAAAAATTTAGTACACAAATCTAAATAACCAATGGTTACATATTATTTTAAATAAAAATTTAATAATTATGAAACAAAAAAAAAATAACATAAAATATTTTTTTTCATATTTTTTATAATTAATTAAAATTAAAACATCATTAATGGGATATGAAATGTCATATAAACGAGTGAAAAAAATCTAAAAATGGTTTTTGAATAGTAAAAATATTCCAACCTAATAATTCATATTTACACAAAAAGTAAACTTTTTGAATATACTATTATATAATATTATTGTTTTTATATTTATAATATTATATTTAAAATTATTTTCATTCAAAAAAACAATTAATAGATATGTTACCTAAGGGTAAACATTGAAAATTAGAAAAACTAAACTAATATAAACAATCAATTTAATATATTAGTTATGATACATGATTTAATAAATAAAAACAAATTAAAATATCTAACATTTTATGAAATTAAAAAAATTAAAAGAAAAATAAAAAATGAGTCCTATAATATTTGAAATGTACTAACAGATTTTTTCCAAATTCCATCATCATGATCATTCTATATTGCTCAAACTAAGTATATGTAATGTTTATAAACATTATCTATTATTATTTTCATGGATGTATAGATCTCATATATATCATCATCATTTTGAATTTTATCATCACTAATATACAATTTTTCCATTGGGAGAAAATTAAACACTACATATCAGATTGATCAAGAACATAGAAAATTTGTTTTTCATTTGTTTTTTTATATAATGAAAAGATGTGTATTCTAATATATTTAGAATAACTAGTGTCCTTCCAATTTCAATAGATCTGACACTATTTTTTATGATAACAAATCTTCAGTTAAATAATTGAAATTGAAATTTAATGTAAGCAAACTACAAAATTTCTTAAATGACTCCATAATATTAAATTGATATGGGAATTGGTTTTCTATCATTTCTAGTCAAGAAATGTAATAATTATTTGAAGAATAATACACTATTATTCTAAACTAAACTTATTTTGTACTAATGTGGCTTATGAAATATATATCTATTAATTTCATACCCGAACAACGTTATCAAATTTAACTATGGACAATCCACTAACCATATCAATATTTCTCATGTATATGATCCACCCTGAACGGTATATTTAATCAATTGAATAATTTTCTTGTTATACTCATTGAGTATCCACATATCATTCTTCTTCTGGTAACATTGTATCATCCCATTAATATGAAATATTATATATGACTGAGCATCATCTATAATATTCATGATTTATAAATGCACATTATTTATCTGTCCACTTGTTAAATATTTAACATCGAACCCATAGATCCCCTTTCTATTATAATTAACTCGTTCATGGTGAGATGTAGGCAAACCAATTTGATCCCCAATATACAAGTATATAGTAAAAAATTCCACATCATCTCAATAAATATACTTCTCAACAATGGAGGCTTTAGGTCAATATGGATTCTTAACAAACTCCCTCAATATCATCATATATATTTCACAAAGATAAATAAAAAGTAGATATAAAGGACATTCAGGATTTATTTACCTCAAAAAAATAATTATCAATAGCCATGATATCAAAAATAGTTGGTGGAAAATACATTTCCAATCGAAAAAGCCAAGAAACAGCTTCATTCTCTAAATTAACCAAAGAATTCAAATTAATCACCTTATTGAAAATTGAATTGAAAAATTAGCACACCATCATGATAGTAATTCTATCATATATGAGAAATATTACAAACAATTAAATTGGAAGGAGCTACTGCATCATGATGTTATAATCTTGATATTTCATTCATTTCAACATCAAATACATTAAATATAGAAAAAAATTACTTATGAAGAATAATTCAATGGATCATTGTAATCATGAAGATAATGAAAAAAAGGTAATTTTCTACCTTGGATAATTAATGAATATCCAAGGGTAATAATGATCTCCTTAAATCAGATTTGGGAGATAAATCCACATGTATTCTCATTGAGAATAAGTTCTATATAGCATGCATCCCAACTTTAGTCATTCTTTAATATCTAAAAATGTTCCAATAATGATATCCAATATATTCTTCACTGGGTGCACGAAATAAATCTTATGGTTGAACTCATGATATCTCTAATTTGGTAGATCACGAACAATTGAATGTTTCTTGCAAATATTTCTATCATTGTGATATTTGAGTTTCTTTCTAAATTTCATTCCAATTTATTTCACCCTATCAAAATTATGATTAGTGGATAAAGGTATTGGAGATATATAAAATCCATGTGATCCATTTAATGGATTTCTAAACTTGTATTAGCATGATACATAGAAAAAATATATTCAATTATACATGTATACATTTTTTCCTGCTTGATGTAGTTGATAATATGAAGTCCATTGTTAAGAAATTTGTAATGATTTATGCCACTTAACAATGTATGCCGAAATTTTTTTATTTTCCGTGAAGTTATTTATTGTTAAAATAATAATTTCATGAAATTATAAATATTTTATTTTATAATAATCAAACACTATAATACCTTCCTCCCAAAAAATATTCAAATCATCAATTATTGATGATAAGAAAAAATCAATAAAATTTTATGGGTGTTTTGTTCCATAGATCATTAATATCTAAATGATATATTTTCAATTCATAAAAAATTCGTGATATGATCTATAAATTACCAATTAAAGTTCCCATGAACTATGTGTGCTACTATGTCTTAGATATGGATTCAATCAATCTATGCACTATCCGTGTATGATAATTCTAAATTTACTTCTGAATATAGAGAGCAGCTGATCAATTTTCATCCACTGTGGAAAATAAACCAGATGATATAATTTCCCATCCCATATCTACTAATATTCATTCAAAATTAATATTTTTTCATCCTTTGAAATTAAAAAAATGAATCAAATGTTGAATTATAGGAAGATACCAAGATACCGTGTTAGGGGTCTCTATAGATACAACACAATACTATGATTTTTGTTTAAACTTATATTATGACATCTCACATTTAGGACATCATAATATAAATTCACATTACTTCCTATATAGAACACAATAATTTGGGTAGGTATGTTTTTTTTACTCTAATCCCATTAGGCACAATATTTTATTCACATTAAAATGTGAATAAAGAAGATAATTGGCTTCACTAAAAATATCATTTAAAAACTAAGGAAACTCCATAATTTTTTTCACTCCATACTTGTTTTGTTTTTATGTTAGAAAATCTTAAAAACATTAATAATAAATGTAATTTTTGTACAACCTAAATATAATGGTTTTTCAAAATCACCATATTGATGCTCAATTTAATATTATTTATCAATTAACTCCTCTTCAAAATTATGAATCATTCCTTGAATTTTATCACGGTTATCATCTTTCAATGTAACATCATTAATATATCTGAAATTCTCTCTAGTTTCACCATGCCAAATCAAAGGGATGTAACATGGATTAAGACCATGCAAAATTAAATTATATTTTAACACTCTACATTTCAACATCATAATATCTAAACAATTCAAGCATGTATGAAAAACATGTCATTGTTTAGAACATTTCATTTGGAAAATTCAAAAAAAAAAAGAATCAATACCATCCTCATATTCATCACATATTTAATGTTCCATAATCCAACTATAACTCATTTTTATCTATAAAAAATTTCAAAAAAAAACTCTCTTTTAGAAAGAATATATTGGTCATATAAGTGAGTGTGATGGGTAATAGTATATTATACAAATTATAATCAAGAATACACACTTTTTTTATAATTCTTTAGTGAAATGATTCTATGATTTTCACCAATAGTGAATATAATGTTTAAAAAGTTAATAACATTGGAGATTAATTTTAATTTTAATCAGAAAGACTATACAACAATAAAATAGAAATAAAGGAACCAAAAATAAAAGATTTCATAGTTTAAAAGTAATAAAATTTTGAACTTTTAAAAAAATGTATGCATTAAAATGTATGCATTGAAATGTGTAATTATAAATTCAATGAAATAATGCAATATAAGTTTAAATATTGTTGGTAAATAATAAAAATAAATTAACTGTAGTAATTTACAAAAGAAAATTTAGTTATACAATTTTTTCATTTTTCATTTTCTTCTGAATGAAATTAGATGAAATATGAAATTGTATATTATTGAATAAATTTGAAATCGTGTGTGCATTTTCCATTTTCATTTAAATCTTTATTATATATTGTTTACATGATTTTTTGATGAAAAATACATTAATTATTAGAAGAAAAATTGATTCATTTTATAATATAATTGTATAGTAGAGTTCTAAAAACACAATGTTTAATTTCTAATGAATTATATATATATAATATTATATATTATTTAAATCTAGTGTTTTAAATAAATTTTGAAAAGTACATTACATAAAATTTATTATATGAGAACAATTTGTATTTGAATGTGACAAACTAACAACACACATTTTAAATATTTCAGTCTACATAAAATGTGATAATAAAGATCCATATTTATGGGGAGTAAAATGCTTTCAATGTGAATACTATCTGTTTCATGTGTAATTCCATGGAAATATAACATAGAAAAAACTACCAATATAATTTATTAATCCTATAAATGTTTAAATTTACATAACCTAATGTATAAATAGGTATACAAACAAGAGCAATCTCTATTATCATTTGTACCAAATGAGTAAATTAGTCTAAATATAGTCATAATCAAACATATATCTATCAGAATATAACAAATACAGGTTAAAAAACCAATTGAAAATTCCTATTATGTTTTCACCATTAATGTCAACATTATATTAATAGTAACTCATAATACAGAGATTAGATATTTAATATTAGATTTTTTATTATAATAATATGATCACATCATAAGAATAATGTTCATATAAATATAAAATACTTTTACGGTATTGTATTTTGAACTGTATGAATATTATAATGTATGCATATGTTACATTTTAATATTACTACTTCCCTAATAAATGCATAACACTTACAGATATTTATCAATATGCATCGAAGTGTATTCATAAATAATCAATGTTTTAAAAAACATCATCGAAATAAGAAACATTTGAAGAATCAACATTGAAAATTAAAATGTGATGTGGTATATACATCTATTTAACAAATAGTGAATACAAATTTCCATATAGTATGTTCTCCAAATCATTAATATGTATTGTGGAATTTTTTTATCTAACACATAAAATTAAGATATAAGGAAATACACATAACCTTTCACTTAAATCAATGGATAACTAAGTTATATGAAGATTGTAATCTATGATTTGTGGTCAATATATCTATATTCAAAAGAATAATTAGGATTGTAATGAAACCTGAGGGTTTATGAAAATGGTAATGTGATATTTGAGTCCACGAAATGAAAAACTAGAATGTTATGGAATATGTGAACTTGAGCCCCAAAAATATAGGATTGGTTTGTTAGGATTACATATTTATAACATGATGTATGATGAGTGACAATGAGTTTTGAAAAAACCATTGGATGTATAAATATGTAAATCTATGATTGGAGTATATGAGATCAAAGAATCAAGGGTTAGGGCTAACATGTGAGAGAAGCATGTCTTCTTTTATGAGATTGAATAGCACTGAAATGATTCAAATAAGTAATTCATAAAAAATTTAGTGTTTTGTAACGTCATTTATATAAAAATTAATTTGATAATGTAGTGAACATTTTATGGTCACATCTGTTATTGTCTAATTAATGTGAAAATTACACTTTATCATGTGGGTTATTTAATAACTAATGCAAAAAAGTTAGTATTTTTTCTATTTCATGTTGGTTATTATATAACCAACATGATAATGAAAAGTTCCCACCATTATCAGATTAGTTATAAAATAATTGATGATATAATGAAATATACATGGAGTTTTCACGTCTGTTATTTAATAACTGTCATGATAAAGTATAATACATGTCTTTTTCATTATAGTTGTAAATAACCAAAATGAAAAGGATGAGGAAATAAATATTTTTTATATATAGGGAATATATATATTTCATTGAATCATAAATGATGAGAAATAACAAACATTGAGGTAATTAACAAGGGAGAAAATTTCTTAATCGAATACCAGACTACTAACATCTAGATTTCATTTTAACCATTTACTTAAACACCATTGAGTCCATGAGGGAAACTTTATTTCTAAAATTCAATTTCAACCTATAGTGACAGATAAATCTTAATGTTTTTTGATTTTTTAAGTTTATATATGGAACCTTTCCAAACATTTCATAGAAACCTTTCACAGTATTAGAGATGTTAGCAAGTTAAAACAAATCCTGATGAACCTATTCTTGTTAGCCATTTCCATCGAACATTATCACCCTTGTATCTAGTTACAAACACCACTCTAATAATGGATCACCCAATGAATCCATGGATGTTTTACTAGTTTTACATATTGTTTCATTTGGGAATAATATATTTCTATTGATCTCATCTTCATTGGAATGGGTATGTTAGAATAGTACTTTAGGTTCTCTTTTCTATAGTCACTAGAAATATGTTTGAGTCATTAAGTCATTTATTCCAATACTCAATCATTATCATCGATATTGTTTAACCTGGAATTCATCTTCATATTATAGTGAAAAATGAAAATCTCTATCTACTCACATGTCATCCTCAATAATAAAATAAATATCTAATATGTTGAATTCATCCAATTATACACATGTCTCTATGACTATATCCCAAACCTGTTTCTTCATTATACTATATCCCACTAGTTTCCACCCCATGTTATTTTTGTTTTAATGTTCCTCATTCAGGTCCCCAAATTTCTTTTTGAGCTACAACACATGGACTTAAAATTTATATATTATTCAGGAGAGCAATTTTTAACTACCCATAATCACCCCCTTTACAGATTAAGGTGCATGAGTAATAGGCATTTGGGGGAACACCATCATCTTGGATTTTCACTTTTGAACCTATAATATGCTTCATATCATGATTCATAAGTCAATCACTATATCTTCTTACATGAGAACTAGAGTCATCAACACATCTTCTGCTCCACTCAACACAACCACATACGAGGGAGGCCTTAAAAACCAAAAATTTAACTTTACTACCTAAATCATTTCCATTGGTGTGGGGAGACATAACAGGTCAATAATTATAATTGAGAACATTAGTATCTCATCGATCATTTTATAATTCTAATTGGAGGATAAAACCATAAAAAATGAAATGTAGTGATTAAATCATAGAGTATTTATTTTATTTTTTTAAATTGTTAGCTTACTAAATAAAACGAATGAATTCTAATAAATATTAAAAACATATTTTTGTTTTAATGTTCATAGTATACTTCATTTGCCTTTCTTTAAATAAAATACACAAAATCTGATTATACATCAATCATAAATAACTTATTCTGAGACGTTTAAATTTATATATATTGTATTAAATGGGAATATTTGGTTTTTATTATTAAACGAAACATGATTTGTCATTATGAAATAAATTATAGTGTATTTTTTTGTTTTTATTTTTTAAACATTAATTACCCCAAAAATATTGAATCAAAACTATTTATTATAAAATAATGATACAACATATCCAATCACCCAATCATTATAAAATTATTATTATGATTTATTATGAATAAATTTTGATGAAATATTGTGATTTATAGAGTGTTATTGAAATATTTAGTTCTCATTGGAATAATTGTTTCATTGTTGTTGTGATTTTTCTTTTGGAGGACAAATTTTCAACTCCAAACAATGATTTTTCTGAATTATAACACTAAAAATATATAAAATAATATGAATAACCATATCATATCATATTATTAATTTTTTAATAGATTATATTATTGTAAATCATTTTTTTTATTTTTAAAAGCTGGTAAAAGGTTTCTTGTACCCCAACAAACAACCCAACCAAAACAAGTGATTCTTAAATATCATAATATCCAGATTCATCTCTACACCCCATGTAAGATCCATCTTCTTATGTAGGAGTTTTCCTATCAGGATACCTCCAATAGCTTTCACTTTGGAGCCGAATTCTATCCATATCAAGACCAGGTTGATCTGGGTATGACTTCTTGACCACACTACCCTTATTAAAGGCCACAATCACCTCATTGTTCCGTTTAGATTCAGATCTAGTCCGCATTGGCCGCAGAAGATAAAAGTAATCCTTCTTTTGCATTCTTCTTTGAGAAGCAGACAAGGGATCATCATTTAAGGCCAACTTCTAGTTCTCTCTCTGTACAACATCACTGAAAGAGTAGCCCACTGGGCCAATTACATTTTCTTTCCCTCTCCGAGGACTCTCCCTTCGAAAATCAGCTCGCACCCCTACAACAGAAGCATGAGACACTGAGTTGTTCCCTCACCCCTGGTCTGGACTATTACATTCCATAAATGGAAGACGCCCCTCTTCAGAAATAACTTCCTCCACGACCATGGACTTTGTCTCCTTTCCCATACCTTGTAGGTCCTCCGGGGATTTCACACCACTATCCATCTCTACCACATTATCCTCATCCTCAGTTGTTCCAAATTTTAACAAGTCTATTGAGAGACAATTATACCAGTTGCTAAGGGTAAGGAAGGTCCTGGCTAGGGGATCCAAACCCTTAGAACCCTTAGCACAGGTAGGATCGACCACCTCCAGAAAGCTGGAGTGTCTCTCCTCCTCAATCTGATAAGTATCTGTCCTAACAGTGGGACTAGATATGATCTCTAAGTCATGTATCAGCCTCTTGGAAACATCAAGAACCAATGGATTCAGTTCCATCCTATGACCTCCAGTCGCATCTGCTCTTTGACCCTCTTCACAGATCACTTTTTGGGGGCATGGAGAAAACTCCACAACAGATAACAGAGGTTCCCGCCTCCCATCTGTCAACCCCATATCATCCGGGTTGTGGTTCATAAGCATTTTCTGCCCATAATTAATATTGTTTGAATTAATTTCTAACCTCACCGAACTAGAATGGTATCCACACCGATCATCAGCTATAAGACACACTAGGGACACCACCTCTGAATCCCCCTGGACTAGTCGGTTCCTTGCACAACCATTCACCTTCTTAACATTCGAGTTCAGATTTCCCGAAGTTTCTCTTTTACGGTAGACCGACACGGGATAACCCTGCCACTTGCAAACGGATCATAAATCCATCCAATTATCATAAACAACCTTATAATTTCTCTTTTACTGCTCACCGATGGTAATCCATATAAAGTCGAACGATAGTTGAGAAACATCCAATTCAACACATATTCGGGGGTTAACAGGATGACACACAGTCGCAGTATGATTATCAAAACAATGATACCTTCCAATCATATTACCGATCAACTGAAGAATAACAGGGTTTTGAAAAGGAAGCATAAGTTTTAGTAAATTGACCCAAACTCCCATTGATGAAGAATCGCGCTTCATATGTAGATCGAAAGTCCAGCGAAGGACAATGAAACTAATCTCGTTGAAGCATCGCCGCACACTGGACCATGCCTGAATGAGGTCCACCTCCAATTCAAATTGGATCATAATATGGAAGCAATCAAGCAAACCAACCACTACCCATTCTTGTAGATCCCAAGAACCGAATACAAACTTGTCAAAAGGATATGTTCATAAGAGATAATTACCTCTCTAATTATTAATTTGAGTTGAATCATTTTGTTGTATGATTTTTCTATAGATATCGATTTATTATAACAAATTCCACAAATTCGACATAACCTTATCTAAATCTCTTGGTGAAATAATATTATCTCCCAAAATTAAATAATTATAATATTTGAAACAAAATATCATTCCATTCCATTTTGTATGGATTAATTTTTTCAACCAATGTTGATCTGTACCTTCACAATATTTTATTCAAATACATGCTAATAAATAAGACATGAATTAAATATTTAAAATTATTCATAAAAACATCTTATTTAAAAATGAAATTTATTGATAATATAAACACTCATCCATTTACTCTTGATACCTCAACTCTTAAGTGATGTGGATCTAATGGTTGAGGGAAGCTCAATCGTGTTTTATTTGGCCATCTTATGAAGTTAGTGAATATTTTAAACTAATATTATATGACTTAAATGATATTTAAAAACATCATTACATACATTAATTAGTAATTGGATTTATAAATTCTAACGTCTAGGATGAAAAAAGAGTGTGATAGGGTCTAACGATCTAATAAAATTCAATGTAGAGGCTAATAATTACAAATATTTGGATAGAATATCCTATTTATAAACACAATATTCATCAGGAGATAATTAATTTCATTGGTAAATGTTTTTATAGACCTTATATATAAACCCTTTTATATTCCTCCAAGGTTACAACATTGTGGTTTAATTTATTATATTGGGGTGTCATGGATATAACATTCTCCATAAAAATCATAATCTTTCACATGTCATGAAATAACATTCCAAGTACTTCAAATGTAACATTATATTAACTTATATTTCTCAGTATCATTATATAAATAAGTGGGAAATATTACTATTTAATTATAAAGGTATTATATATCAATATTACTTCATAATCCCATTGAATAATGGTCAAATGTTTTAATATTTTCTTTTACAGCTCCTCAAAGGGGTATTTATATTTAAATTCAATATGACGTGGATTCATCTATAATATCACTACATGATTTCTCTATTAGATCCCATGAGGCTCATCCAACATTAAAACATTTCATTATTGGTACCCTCTTTCATAATCATGAGTTCTCTTTCCATATTACAAGGTCCTACCTTAGTGTCTAATGACACCACAACTTGTTCTCCAATACTCATCATATAATGTTGTCCCCTCAACCAACACATCATCCTTAGTCATTAATCTATTTCATTCCCTAGAGATAGTTTTACTACATTACTAACTAATTAAACCTTGGTGTGCATCCATTTGTATCATGATTTGATGGAATTTTTGTTCAATTTTTTTACAAATATGTATTATATAAAATCATAAAATCCATAGAAAATAATTCCATATTGGGTAACATATGTATCTAAATTTATGCCATGTTGTGTAGTTAGGTCACTTATTTTGGTGACATACATTAAAAATAATGTTCTTTCACACAGTGACACCATTTTTGAGGAATTATTTCCTTCTATGTTTAGCAATTCAACTCTATTCCAACTAACTACATAATTTTAAAAAAACATGTGGAGTAATATCTCTATATTTACTCTAAAAACATCAAGGGAGGATACAAAATATTCCTTAATAACTATCCTTCCAAAAATCAATAAAAATACCAAAACTTTGTAGTATTATGCCCCATTATCAATGAAAACAACGATAAAACAATATTCACAAATAATAGATTTCAAATTAAAACACAATTTAACTTTTTATTATCCTTAAAAAAATATATTTACAATGATTCCAATTTAGTTAAATAGTTGAAGAAAAGAAAAATATTAGAGATCATGTCAATAAAACAAAATATCATCTGAACATTTTCAAATTCTAATATACTCATCCTCCCTAAGTAATCATTCATCCTTATAAAGATTATTCAATAATTCTTATTCTCATCTATTTTTATTTTTCAACCATTCCTTATATATCCATACCAATATAATGATATACCTCTTTATAAAATTTCACATTCAACATTCAACAATAATGTAAAACTAGTGTTTTGGTCATTTTAAAGTTCATTTATTCTATTTATAGGCTTGAATTATATATTAATAATAATTTTTTTTTAAATCAAACTATAGAAATTAGGAGTAAAATCCAATAATGTTCTAATTTATTTGACATTAGAGGAGAGTAGTTCATGATGGAATCATTAAAAAATAAGGCTTTAAAAGGGGGATAAATTATTTAATTCAAAATAATTTGTTTTTAATATCAATGAAAGTGGAACTACTATTCTAATTTAATGTCATAATCTCCCATTAATCCCTACTTCTCTTAATGATTCCCATCATTATAATTCATCTACAACGACTAAAGTTTTCATTATCCTTTTCTTTACATTTTGTTTGTTATAAGGTAACATTCACCAGGATCAAGTGTCACACCCATCAAACTCTCTTTTTCTGATCGCATTATTTATGTAATTCATATAGTTATAATAATATCATATATCATTTTGGAGTGATCATTTAAATATACATTATATGATCTATTTTTTTTATTTTTTTTCCAAATTAATAATGCCTTCAAGTAATAAAAATATAAAATATCATGGAATCAACATCTAAATCACTAATTAAAACTCCATGACTTTATATTAAAAGGTATTATCACATGTTTTTTGCATACATCACTAATCCACCTCATTAAACTTAAAAGACAAAAAAATTTATTTCTACTAATTAATGTATTGTATGAAGGAAAAATTATCCTTTAATGTTGATTCCCTATCTTGAAATTTCATATATATTACCAAATTAATATTGGGATAGATATAGTGTAGGCCTAAAGGTAAAAATGGATAAAAAATATACTCAATCATATTGGTGTGTATTGAAAAAAATGATTTTTTTTAAAAATATCAAAGATATATTTCAAATATTAATGTTTTTTGGACTTCTCTTATGAAATAAGATATTATACAAAATATACCAAAATTATTTAAAACACCTCTCAAGAATGGAGTTTCAAACTACTGAATAATTACTCATATCATGAACATTATTTGATAATCGAAAAAAACATTATTAATTTAAAATAGAGGCAAATATAATTCTACAATTATACTATATATCATATTAAGATTAACAAGTAATTTATTTTCAATAATTACCAATTAAATGTTTTTTTATTATTTACATGGTTGTTCATATTTTTCATAATTCAACAAATTTCTCCAAAAAATGTTTCTTTTTCTATTGATTCTAAGAAACAAATTCTTTGGTTTCCAAGAATCCCTCCACCACAATTACTTTAAAATACTTTATCTACTATTTATATCCAGTTTTAGATAGATGGAAATGAATAATCTTTTAAATACATCATAGAAAATGGTCAAATATAAATAAATAATTAAGGACCTCGATCATTTATGTAATATTTTTTCCTTGATAACTCGATGAAATTTTCTATATTAAAATCCTATGCATTTATGGATTTTGTTTGATTTTATTTCCTATAATCCAAATATTTATCTAGGTAACATGATAGTTTGGTAATTTTATATTTTTTATGGTTATGAATAAATTGATGTAATGAGTAATATTTTATGTGTTTTCATAAAACATGTTATAATGAGGATAGATATCGAACAAAGAAGTAATGTAAATTTAGTAAATTATAAAAAATATGAGAAATTAAAAAAAATTAGATGGAATTAAAAAATTGTGGAATTGGAATGAAATCTTATGACTCCTTGGTTACATCCCCCATCTACCTATTGAGATCCACCTCTATTGATGTTATAGTCAATTAAATAAGGAAATCTCCAAAAGACTACACCTACAATAATTGAATCACCTATTACATATCATAAATTACATCATTGAAAACTAATGTATTATATAAGAATGTAGAGTCATCTAAATCTAAGTTGTGTTAGAAACCACCTCTATCACAACCTATAAATGAGGAGTAAAATTTAATATTGGTGATAAAAAATATTGAGATGAATTATCAAAAAAGGATATTGATGAATTAGATATATAAATGATTGATAATGGTACTTATGTATTAATAATTGTATATGGCACCCAGCTAGGAAGAGTAGCCGCAAATCCATGACCATATGAATGTTCAGTTACTACAAGAGGAATAACTAAAATATAGATATTTTTATTGGTAGTTTTAATTTGTGTATAACTATGAAGGGATATTATAGTGACTATGATAGTAGTGTGAGTTAGTGGATGATCATTATATTAATTTGGTATCTCCTTGATCCTTAGGTAGGTCATGCATTGATCAACTAGTTCAATAAAGGGAACCTCTATTATGGGGTCATTTATTGTACCCTTCCTATTAATTTGGGAATCTAACTCGAACTAAAATGATTCTTTAGTCTCCATAATATTACTAGTATCCCATGTGTCAAAATCTGACTAGGGGTAGGTTAGGGCTGGTGTAAATGATCTATCAGGTGTGGTCTAATTAATAATAAATATTTAAATTGATGTTTTGGATTAAAATATTGAGTTTGGATGAACCTAACATTGTCTCACTAGTGTGAAAACAATAGACATAATCGGTGTGGTGTTGGGTGATGTGGTAAAATGGGAGGTGGATCAAAATATACCTCTATCTACTCATATAAATTGTTTATGATCCCAATAATATATTGAATTATATTTTGAAATAAATATTCCACTCCCTATGAGGAAAGGGAGGTGGTTTTTCTTAGGCATGTGAAACTTATTTTCATCCTCTCAGTGTTGAGGTTGATCGGGAATAGAATGAAGCACGTGAGTGTCCCTCAATAAAATCATAATCCAATAATAAATAAGTATAATTTTTATCCAATTCATTCATTTTCCATCTATAATCAATGGGAATATTATTTCTAATAATGGGAGGTGAGACAACATAATCTACCCTAATTAGGATAAGTTCATTGATTAGTCAAAAAAACCCATGTGTTTTTCATGTTATGTATTGATATTCCCACCCATTATAATACAAATGGGTTTGTTCAAAATCCCTCCTTAATATTATAAAAATTATTATATTTTATTGATTCATAACTACAATATATAAATGGTGTAAATAAGAATGATATATAATCTAATAAAAGAGACTTATGATGATCCCTTAGAAAATAATTCATGAGAGATTTCCAAATTTATAATCCTTAAGAGATACCTTATCAAATATGTTGTCATAGTTTTTTATTCAGGTTAGTTATTTCCCCATAAGTTAGTTTTTTATTTCATCTATAACTGATTGATATTGATATTGAATCTCTCTAGTATAAAATAATTTTAATCCTATATCTTCATAAATTCAATGTTTTTGATACCTTATCCCTCTCCAAACTCTACAAACCAAAGGCTCCAATTATGTTGAACCATTTATAAATTAATATACATTAGTTTCATATCCAATACTAATAAGAACACTAATATGCGGTCTATATAAGCCTTATTTATTACATGAGAAATATTTTTTAAATTCATATCTCTGAATGAATATTTAACATCCTCAGCTAAATAAATATATTCTGTAATATTCCTTTTTAATTTCTTTTTTTATGAATTCCAGACATTTAATGTCTCCCCAGAATCATGTAGTTTTTGGGATCAATTATCAATATAAAATAGTAAAGGTTATATTGGGATAAATTTCCACACATAGATGATTGATGGGTTGTTTGGTTGGTTTGGATTTGGTTAGTTGATGAAGATGGGAATTGGTTAGTTGAAAATATTACTGAGTGATCCGGTGGTGGTGTGGGTAGTTTATCCATTTTATATTTTTTGAGTCTCATAAGTGTGTTATGTTTTATTTTTGTTAATGAGTATTTATCTTTGTATATGTTCTTAAAAATCATATGTTTTTCATTGTGGGAGGGATATAGATATGGAGCTATAATGGATCGAGATGGATTCATAGGGATTTTAAATTGGGATTTATTTTGGTTTGGAATTTTTTTTATGTTCAAATGTGAATGGTGATTTTATCATAATGTGGGTTTGGAAATTGTGCAGTGAGTACGTTGAAATTGGTATGAGGAGGTGTGAATGTCAAGTAGGAGAGGATCTAGCAAGTTAACATTCCTGCTTGAAGGTGATCAGAACCAGATAAATAAGATATGATAATAAACTTAGGGATCATAAAATATGGGGAGAGGGATAATAATAAGAAAATTTAGGTTTTGTTTTTTAGTATTAAATGTGTTTTAATACATTGTTGCATGATCTAAGTCATTATAGAATAACGTCATTAGATCTAACACCATGGGTTTTTTCAAACATTGTTCACTAGAGTTGCAATGCCCTGGGGGGACATCATACAATGTCTATATCAGTTTATCCCTAAGTGATTTATTTCATGTTTAATTCATGAAATTAAGCATACCCTATAAATATTAATGTTTCTATTTTTTCTCTTAAGAATCATTCTTGAATGAGAAATTTTTCCCATAACAAACCTGATTTCCCACTCCATGTTATTATATTTTGGGGCTGGGTTACAGTTTAAACGCACCCTCTCAGGGTAAGTATCTTATCTATCGAAAAACATTACATTATTATATTATGCTTAATTATTTTCTGTCATTGGTATATAATGTTGACTTGGGGTGAAGTGTGTTATGAAATGATATATCTGGACTAACAATAAAAATGATATCTTTTATCCATTGTTTGTTACTCCTATCAAATTTTATGTTGTCTCAAATGGATCTTTAGTAGGGGATTATGGGATAGGTACCTTGACTTTATAAACTAATTTACCCTAATAAATTATAACCTATATTATGTATATGAATAATCCTAAAATATTAAACATACCTAGGTTATCCACACATAGAGATATAATTAAAGTAAATATCTAGATTTAACTTTTTATTTTAACTAATATTTTAGAGATATAATAAATTATTTATGGAAATTATTCATATATTGATTAATCCTTTTTTATTGAACTTTATTAAAGGTTCATTACATTTTAGATCAAAATGGCCTGATGTGCAATAGAATTTATGCCATGGCAGTTCATAACAAAAGTGAGTGTAATTTTCATGGAATGTATCTAAAAAAATATTTGAACAAAATTATTGTATCTCCAATTATAAATATTCAATGGTTGATTTATCAATCATTCCACTTATTTATTTTCTATTTATAAATCTTTTAATTCTTACATTCATGTTTTTTAATTTCTTATAATTCAACCAAATAGAGTAGCCTCTTGCAATATTGGGGTGATTTTATAGAAAATCTCTTCATAACCTATATTATCGATGCTCGAGATCCACCAATAAATAGCCTATTTTCTCATGAATAATTCTAAATGGGGTTAAACTAGTAATCATTTTCAAATATATAATTTATTACTATAAATTATTATCAATTTTTTTCCATAATCTTTCAATATTGATCTTTTAGTTTTCTACAATATCTTCATAATCACTATGTTAGATAATTATACGTTCCCATGGGTTTGTGGGTGGTGAGGGGGTGTGGTATTTTTTCAAACTATTAAATTGAAAATTGAACAAAAAATATATATAATTGAATGTACTCCTTATGAAATTATGAGGTACCTAGACATTACAACAATAAAAAATAAGTTCTTTCATAAAACATTCATCACTCTATTGGATATATTCTTCCATGTGGCCTTATATTCCACCCATTTATTCATGTAAATCACATACACAACTATTTAATTTTTTCTCATGAATCATGGGAAGGGACCCATAAAATCATATCTCCGTACACCAAACACATCGACTTTTAGAATACTTTTTTTTAAATCTCAATTCTTTTCCCAATTTATATTTTTATTGGCATCAATCATATCCTAATGCAAACACCTTATAGTATTTAAGAATTTCAAACAAAAGAATCCTCATTGTATTATCCTGGCCATTATTATACCATGTCAATTTTTTCCTCAATTTGGAAATGAATAGAAAAATTATAGAATTTTATTCACCATGTATTTGGGCACACATCATTATATTAATCATTCATTAAATTTCAGGAATAATAAGTGATCATCAAAAAACAATTTCGTGAATTATCAAAAAAGATTATTCATTACTGATATAAAAAACATGGATTTATGGTCTCATTTTTTAAAAAATCTATAATTTTGTATTCTAAAGGAAAAGATTGAAAAATAGTATAGAAAATCTTCTCACTAAGAACTCATCATCAATTTATCTCTTCTCCCCTTTTACATTATATTGTAGTAATCTCAAAAAAATTTCCAGCCACTACAATATGTAATCATTTTTATATATTTTAATCTTATAAATATATTATAGTTAGAAGATACACCAAATAAAGAATGGATTAGAATAATTTTTTAGAAAATAACTAAAAATAAATGACCTAGGTAGATAATCCACTCAAAGATTTCTAAACATGTTTTGAAAAAATCAAAAGAAAAAATCATTATTATAAGTATCTTCTTAGTGGCCATTTAATTTATATGGTGCTTACTATGGGAATGGATGTCATAATTGATAGATTGAAAAATATGATCGACCCACTGTCTTAGAGTATCTCTTATGATGAAATCACATAGATCTGACATTATGTTGAAAATTTCTTACAAATTTTGAAATTTCATGATTGGTGTGGCCAAAAAATTCATTTTCAAAGTTATAAATTATTCCTTGAATAATTATTCAAATACAAAATACAAAAATTGAAAAATTATTAATGAGTAGCCAAGATATCGTGATAAATTTATATATAAAGTTGTGTAAAATCTATCATGTCCATGAAATATTTAAATCCCTTCCATTATATTATTACTGTGGAGATAATTTATGAATGTTTTCATAACTATATCAACTTTTATTCTTTGTTTATATATTTTATTCACTATAATGGAATCACCTTGAACTATAAAGTGAAACTATTACCAATTGAGAACTAATAAATTTCCTTCAAATATTTTAATTACCAATTCAAGTTTGTATAGGAAAACATAAAGGGATATCACATATATATATAGAAATCATCCCTGATAATCTCAAGAAATTCTACCACTATGTTCGGAAAAATAAGAGGAACACACATTTTAAAAGTCACTTATGAATTAATAATTCCAAAATACACAAGGTGATATGAGAATGTTTGATATGAATAGGTATACATTGTCTTCTCATTGTTAGTTAGATAAACCAGTTTTTGTTTGTAACTAAATATCAATCTAAAATGCAAAATAAGACATGGTGAGATAACCTATTAATAATTGATCCTTGATTGTAAATGGTAAGTGGCCATTTCCTCGGGGTTTTTCCAATATTTGATAGGCTATGCATACCAAATATCATGTAACTATTTATGTAGTTATCATCTCATTATCATAATTCATTATCATAGTCTTCCACCCTTACTTAAAATTACTTTCAATGGGGTCACCCATTTACTTTTTTATATTTAAATTATGATACATGAATCAATTTTTTAAGAAAAATTTTCTTGGAAACATCAATTATAGTTATTGGTAGTCTCACCTACAGTAAGAATGTAATTTTTCTCACATCGTCTAATTGTGATATTTATGTCAAAATGGTAGGATTAATTCCATTGATGATGGTAAAGATCTATGTGAGTTCTCCCATGTTTCTCTCCGTGATGTATACTTTATTTAATGCTAGATTTCCTATTTTTAACCTTAGTTTAACTGTATGTTTTTTGTTTAAATGACATGTTTAATTATTTGTTTGATTGAAAACTATAATATTAGTAATTTTTTATAATAAATAAAATTTTTTATTCCTATTAATTTTTTTTATATTCATTAATTATCAATGTTAATGATTTCTTTTCACCGAAACAATAAGTACCATAATGTTTGTGTCAATGGATTAATCTAATACATTTGTATTTTGATGATATAAGGATTTAATTCTAGATAAGAACCTATTTATAAGTGTTTTATCCATATCATTACTGCAGCTTCATCCTCAACATCTAGTATTAAATTATCCTCCTTAGTTTCAACCATATCATCAATAAGATCCATTACATTACCTTATTTAATTTTTATAGACTTATTATGGTTTGGTGATATTTAGTAGAAAATATTCTATAAAAACTCATACGATTTAATTGCATCATTAATAGTTTTAATAAGATCATATACGACTTATTCATCACTAAATTTGTAATTATTCATCATTGGTTAACATTTATAAATGATTTTCTAGTTTCAATGAATGGTATTCAATCAATAATTGGAATATATAAGTCTTATTGTATCATGGGGAAAAAATTTATGGGGAATATAAAACATTCTACCATGACAATACATATTCAAAAATACTCTGGTGATCTTCATCTATATACCAATAAGTTAGAGTGATAATAATATCATATTTAGATTATACAATCCCATATATAAAAACACAGATAGGGGAATCAAATTTTCACCTCACACCTATGTCATAGTGTTTATTATTGAATTTGTATGAAATAATGGTGAACAACATGAATAATATTCATAGATCTATCATTCTTTGGTGGTAAATTCTTTTGAAATTCTATTAAACACTCTATTTGTAAGGAAATAACACTACATAAATCTAGAATTATCTTCTTTATCGTTATTCCTTTAAAATTTTATCATAATAAAAAAATTATTAATTTGAATCGTTAATAGAGATGTCTATATAATGTTTTATGAAATTGGATTGATATTATAAAATTAGATTGAGTGTTAGTGGTTATGAATTCTATAATTGAGTTAGTGCCACTATAAAATATAAGTTATTTAATTTATTTGTCAAGGATTATAATTGGATATCCAAGAAGTTGATTTCATCCATATAAAATATTTCCCTCCTCAGTTGACTCTAATCACATTTTCAGAATTTAGAATTATGACTAATCTCATATAGAATGTCTTTTACAACTTCAAATGTTTTCATAATTAATCTTTTAATGGATAAGTCATTTATCATGACTGAAATCATAGGATGTAAAAAATAATTAATTCATTCACTTATAAAAAGTCATCAATTCTAATATGTAACAACTTCCTCATGAACTATTTGATTTTATCCCATGTTTCAAATATATATTATCCATTGACTTCTTGATTTTATTTGGATTTAATTTTTGAACATCTACATCCTCTATAGTGGATGGTATCTATATAATAATCATTTTTATATGTAATTTTATGTTTTCATATAACAATAGAGTTACCTCATTGAAAAATCTATTTCTCAGACACAAAGAGAGAAATAGAATACCCTCAATCATATATAACTTTATGTTACTCAGTTATTGTTGAACATATCACAAATTTCACTGAGGAAAGTCAATTGTCTTAAAAGATCATCATTTTTCATGCCAATAAATCACCATAAGTTTTTTTATTAGTATTATTATTAGTTTGACCAGAAAATTGTTCATCTAAATAAAAAGATGATAAAAATAGAGGCAAACCATCAATAGGTGATAATTCATAGTTTACTATGGCTCAATCCTAGGGAATTTATGGTGCTCCATTATGATGGATCTCATTGGAGAATTTTCCTTGATGTACATTGGGTGTAGTTGAGAGAATGTTCTCTTGGATGGTAAATCAATTTTTTGGACATAATCACCTCTTTTTATTAGGGATATAATCAACAATTTCTCATGAATAAAGGATTATTGATCATTTTTTGGCATGTTGGACATGAATTATGTTTCCTTAAATGAAAAAAACAAGAAAAATACATGCACATAAATAGAATAAAAATAAAAAACTATTAATAATTTAGGAATATAAATGGTTTATAAAAAAATTATTATACTCCTATGTTCACCCTTGATCACTACAAATAGTGTAAAAAAATTGGTCATCCCACTGGAATTATCAATTCTTTTTGGTTCTCATCAATACAAATTAAGTGGTCATACTTTATTTTTTCAACTAAGTCATATAATACTGAAGGTCCAAGGTAAGTCCCATGAGTGATAAATAAAATTCAAAAGATAAAGGCACAAGCCTTTTTGTTAATAAGAAATATATGAATTTAGACTGATAAATAAAAACATAAAAAACTTCAAATGTTTTTTAAATGATAAATTAAATATAGAATAAAATGATCATATTCAAAGTAAATTTCTGAAAGAGATACCAAACTCTTTCATTCATAAATTTGGTTTAGAAAACCAGTTAAAATATTTTTAAAATATTAACTATTTCATATAGTAAAATTTATTTATTTTAATTGAGACATTCTAAATCTTTTGGTCAAATAATATCACCAGACTAATTCCATTATGTTCAATCATTAAACAAAAAGATAAATCCAATATATTATTAATATGTTAATTTTATCCACTAGTTTTTATCCCCATTCTTTATAATTCCTTTTTAAAAATACTAACTAATAAATAATATAATAATTAGTGACTCAAATTGATTAACAAATGAAATTAATATTCATGAATAAAATTCATATATAATTTTAACACCCATACTTCTACTCTTGATACCTTGCCTCTTAAGTGAATTTCAACAATAGTTTGAGGGAAGATTAAACATATTTTACTTGATGGTATTTTAAAGTGATTGAAAATAGTAAATTAATGATGATGCATGAGGATATATAAGAACAGTTTCCCTTAACTAATAATCATAATTAAATATTTCAACCTGTGTAAGAGAAATGAGTTCAATAGGGGCGTGGATGGAAGCTATGAAGCAACAGAAGATTATTTTCAGATTTTCTAAAAATTAAGTAAGGTAACTTATTTTGGAAATATCTTCATACATATTTTTATTATTATTTCAAAATAAAACATTTTTTCAGTTTAATATTTTGCCTTTTCTAGTATATATTTATGTAAGGGAAATACTTATTTAACATTCATTTATTTATTTTCAGTATTCTACATAATCAGGTGATTTGATTCATAGCTATTAATTTGCATGAGAACTTTTATTATTTGTGTGAAAATAAATTCTTATCGAATGATTCAGGTTGGTTATGCATTTTAGTTTATATGTCAATTTTTCAGTGGTGTATTATTTTTTATTTTTTATCTATATAAATAATTTATAATTATATATTTATGATATAAAGTGGAAATTTGGTTAAAAATTAAAATCTATTTCTATATTTTAAATTTTACATGAGAAAATTGTTTTAGTTCATAGATATAGAATAATGTAATTTCAATTTATTTTTTATAATGGTAAGGGGGGTCATTTTGTGTTTATAAAACTTTTCCTTTACAATGATTCATGAGATTTCTATTATTAAAAATACTTTTTATAAAAATTACCTTGATTTTTATATGATATATATATTGTATGTAATTCATTTTTAAAAATTATTTTTTAATAACAATATTGAGAATTTATGTCTATATATATATGGATATGAATGATAAAAATCACATCCTCTAATGGTTTTCTCTTTATAAAATAATTTTTTTATTAGTCCAAATTATGTGCAAGCAAAGTTATCAAATTATTCCAAATTTATGTTTAAATAAAAATAATTATATTATCTTATATGAATATGTGTATATAAATAGACATAAATATATCATTTCATATGAATTTTTTTAAGCATGTATTCATATGTATGTACATATAAATTATTTTGGGGTGAAACAAAATTGTAATCTAACATCGATTAACCTGTTTATATATAAATTTATTTGTATATGTATCAATTTATGTAAAAAAGTTTAGTTTCTATATGTATGTAAATAAATGAATGTATATATATATACATGTTATATATGAGTAATTATTTTTACCTATACATATGTGTGCGGTTATGAAATCATGTTTTATTATAATATATTTTTAAAAAAATTCATATATATGATTATCTATTAATGTAAAACTGTTATATACTTTTATTTGTATATGAATGTATTCATAAAAATTTATTATTATTCAAAACTAATTTTACCATTGAATAAGTATAGAAACGTAATTTCCCTTTTTAGGAAATGGATATCGAAGCTCATGTTTTTTTAAGAAACTTCATGTTCCGTACGATATTAAATACATGTTTTAATGTTTTTAATTCTAAATAATTTCACTTGGATATTGTGTCAATGAATGCATGGAATATGGAGTGAACCCAAAATATTTTTGAACTTTTGTCCAATTATGTAAACAGTGTTCCTTGAATTATATAACTCTCTAATTCATTGGGTAATGTTTAATTCTCATGAGATGTCATGTATGGTTCACACGACACGTATCCCATGCATAATATGGGATTTGACAGCGAACCTAAAACATCATGGGACCATGGCCATCAAGTTATGTTTTCTCTGGAGTGATATGTGACTTCATTTTATGATCCAAGTTGTTTCTGATAACTATTTATGAATTATTATGAGTTATGAAGGGAAATTTTTATTATTTTATAAATGATTGAAATGTATTGTTCTAAAGGTTACATATTATGAATCCTATTTAAAAATAAATATGATTTTTTATATCCACAAATTATTTTATAAATTATGAATTCTCAAGATGCATCAGATGTTATAATTTTTATATTTATGTGAAAAAATACACATATGTTTCCACATGTTTTGAATCCCCTTAATGAACTTCTTTTTCTGACGCTATTCTTTTCAAATCCTATTTTCAAAGGGAATTAGGATATGTAGAATAGAGTGACTAGTCAAGTCCATTTTATGTGTTTTAACCATTTCAACGAATAAGAATAGATTTTTTATGTTCCCTTTTTTTAAAGTTTTAATTATAATTCTCTAATGTATCCAGAAACTCTAAAAATATAAAACTTTGTAATCTCAGGTTTTTAAATAAATAATTAATTATAAAACATGTAATTATTCATGGATCATTATAGATGGTATTAGAGATGAGGTTTTTAAAATCTTTAGATTTGAAGATACGAATAATCCCTTTAAATAGTTAAAGTCCTTCTATAAATTTTATAGGATTATACATTAAGGAAAAATCCCACACTCCTAGTTTCCTTAATTCTTAATATTGAAATTCAAAATTTCAATAGGTTCTGAAATGGAATTTATAGAATGAAATTAGTTTATGGGGGAATATTATAAAATAACTAATTTTAAATATTTTATTTTAAATAAATAAAAAACATTTATTCATATGTAAATATTAAAAATATCAAATTGAATAATAATATATGGTAATATTTGTATTATTATTCACTAATAATAATAATACCTTTTTGATAAGTGAAAATTTATTATGTTGTTTTATCAATTATGCTTTTATTTATAATATTTTATCATTTTTTAAATAAATTATTATACTTTTTTTAAATAATAAGAACTAATGTATTATAGTTTAAATGAATATTTTGACATAAATATTTGCAATTAATTGTTTTTATAAAAACATATTATCTTTATGATAAAATAAAAATATTATTTGAATGGTAAAATATTTATGAAATTATTAACAATAATCATGTTGAATTAAATGTTATATTGACAACTAAACATGTTTCAATTTAAAAAATTTAAAAATAATTTTTTTTTCAGTAATCAATCTCAGTGAACATATAATTTTATAAAAAAATATTTTTATTCAGGAAAGAATATATTGTTTTAATAAATAAACTATAATAATAAAAATTGAATAAAAACAAAAAATGGTACTTAAATTTAATAATTAATTTTCTAAATAAATTATAGCTATATATTTCTTAGCTATTATAAATTTATATTTTTCTAATAATAATTAATTTATATAAAATTATGAATTAAATTCAATTTTATAAATATAATACAATTAGTAAAATATCTAAAATCATATATGAAAAAATGATAAAACAAATAATAATAATAAAGTCATAAAAATGTTTTTGAAAAAAAACAATGATTTGTTAAATAACAATTAAAATTGATAAAAAGAATGATAATATGGTAACAGGGGTGGGGAAGACATTGATCAAGAATGAAAAATAGTTAAGTGGAAAAGGGTTCAGTCATAGTGTGTGTCTGAGGGAGTGGGATCAATCCAAGCCCGATGGAGGTCGGGCCACCAAGGGGTTTTATCCTAGGAAGACTAAATGATGACGATAAGTCCAAGTAATCTATGACCACTAACAAAGTCCCTTGATGGTCGAGCATTGTCAAAATGGGTTCAATAATGAGTTACTGTTTCGATTTCATGTGAGATCTGATTGGATGAAGTTTTGATATACTTCAACATAACCATGAAATGTTTTTATTATTTTATATAAATAAAATATTTATATAGAACCTTTTTCTTTAATCCTTTTTTAATATGATGACATGTGTGTCCTTTCTTCCTCAATCATATTCGGCTATGTCTTGATGATTTTTATTTATTTTTGGGTCTCCTCAATGAATATTCCATATTAAAGAATAGATTTAGATTAATTTACAATATTTTCTGGTAGATCACTCTGATTTTTATTTTTGGTTGTAATCCACATTTCAATCACCCTTATATTTCCTTCTTCCACTAGTTAGGACTGTATATTTTGAAAAAAAATCATATAGATATATAAAATACAATTGTCTATTTTATTTGTCTTGACATTCCACCTACACTCGGATTACTTATGAATCCACTAAAATATCATTATAAAAATTTATATTTTATGAATTTAAATTATGTATGAAATAGAGATATAATTACATATTCCTTTTTTTAGAATAATCCCTAAGTGCTACACCCCTTTTAAGTGAACCAATTTATATAGGGGGAGTTGTTGCAAGATATAATGTTTTAGAAATTTTTATTATTATTATCTGTTAAATATGTAAGGGAATTTATTTTTACAATATCTTCAAACATTTTTCTATTTGATTATTTGAAAATAAAACATGAGTTCAGTTTTTAATTTGTTATTTTCAATTTTATATTTATGTAATGTAACTACATATTTTTCATGCATTTATTCTTTTTATTCTTTTTCATACGAAGGTGATTTATTTCAAAACTATTGATGTGCAAGAGTATTATTCATTTCATTATGAAAATAGTATATACTCAAATGATTAAAGTTAGTTCTCCATTTTACATTATTTGGAAACCTTTTTATTGGATTACAAATTTTTAGTTTTTATCAATCTATATTATATTATATTATATATATATAATAGTAAGGGGAAATTTGGTTAAATATTTTAAACTGCTTCTAAATTTAATATTTTTGTATGAAAAAAGTGTTTTTGTCTATGGGTATTGTCTAATGGTATTTTAATGTTTTTTGTAATTGTAAGGGGGTAATTGTTGGTATATAAAACTATTCTACCAAAACAATTCCTGTTATTTATTTTCTTGATATTATTTTTTAAATCCTTAATTTGTCTCCTACGTATATACATGGTATGTTATCCTATTTTCATGAATATAGAATTAATAATAATGATTCAAATGTATGTATGTATATATTACCTCTTTTCATGTTAAAGACCAATTTCTACCATGGTTTTCTCTTCATAAAAATATTTTCTTGATTATTCCACTTTAAGTGAAAGTGAAGTCATCAATTTTTTCAAATGTTATGCTTAAGATAAATTTTTTTTATATTAAATAAATTATATGATTATATATATATTCATAAACCGACCATTTAATATGAATCATTTTTTAAAACATGTATATATATATTTGTATCTACATAAATATCCATTAACATGAAACCAAATTTTAATATGACATAAGTAGATAAGTATATATATAAATGTATTTATATATATATCAATTTTTGTAAAACTATTTAAATCTAATATATATGTAAATAAATGAATGTATATATATGTAATTATTCATACATATACATATTTGCGGGGATATTCAATCATGATTTAATCCAATATGAAATTAAAAATATGTTTATATATAAATCGTTTATCTAAAACTATTATATATGTATATATGTAAATGAATGTATATTTCCACATGTCATTTCATTAAAATGAACTTTTATCATGCAACTTGTATAACATATTATTTAATGTTTTCATGAAATGGATATTAAATCACACGATCTTTAGCGAATCATTCCGGTCATTATGATATAAAATAAAAGATTGTATGTTTTTAAATCTAATGAATCACACATGGATATAATGTCAATGATAGAATAGAATGGGGTGTGAAACCCAACCATTATGGTAATTTTTTCCAATCACGTCATGGGTACAATCAGAATTATATAGCACTCCAATGCATTGGGTAATGTGGAAATCTCATGTGATATCAAGTATGGGAAAGAATAGGTGTATCCCATGAACACTATGAGTATAGGGAGTGAACCCAATCCGTCATGTGACTACTTAAACTATGTTATGTTTTCTCTAGAGTGAACTGTGATTTCATTTTATGATTCATGGTGCATTTCATAAATATTTATGAATATTTATGGGTTATTAATAAATTTTTTTATTATTTCATAAATGAATGAAATTAATTTTTCAAATTGTAACATATGTTGAATCCTGTTTGAAAATTAATTTTATTATCTTTAAAAGTACAAATGATTTTTTAAATTTGAAATTCTAAATTTGTATCTAATGTTTTACATTTTCTGTTGAATTAAAAAAATATTATTTTCCACATGTATTCAGACCCCATACTCAGCTTTTTGTCAGTTGCCATTTTTAAACCAATTTTCACAGGGTATAATGACACATAATAGAGTGTGATCCATCAAGTCCCATTTATGTTGTTGAACACTTGTAAACCTCGGAATAGATTTCTTCTCCATTACTTTTTTGAGTGTTTTAATTAGAATTCATCAATGTATCCAGACTCTCCAAAACTATAAACCATTGTGATATCATGTTGTAAATAATAAATAAATTATAATATATAAATAAATGGAACATGATTTGGGGAATAATAGGGTCATTCTAGGGTTCATAGATTGGGGAAGATAGTGTTCATCTTTTTTGGATCTATTGTGTTTGTGGAGGGAATTGATCCAGTGCCAGACAAATTTTCATTTCCATATAGGTATAGTGAAATTCATGATGTTTTTCATCTGTCTCATGTTTTTAAGAATCACCATGAGCATTCTAATGTGACATATGTTGATAGTTTGGAGCTTGAGACTGACGTGTCATTTGAGAGTCATTGATTACATGTTATTAATCAAAGGGAGAAAGTGTTGTAGTGAAGGATGAAGATGATAATTTATGTATTGTGGAATCGTTGACGTGTTTAGGTGGAAATGTGGGAGAGATAATAGATATATGGGTTCATTGGCCCAATAATTTTACCTCATAACCATAGACATTCATGGGAGTTTGGGTTATGGACATGCTGTTATACAGTGGGGAGATTTTAAGAACATGACCTTTTTAAAAGTACATCATGCCCATTTTAGGCAGTATTTTATCCTTGTTTTGGTATATATTTGGTGGGGTTTTTGGTTTATTTATGTGTAATTTTAGTATTGTGGATGAAAACGGGGCAATTCATGGATATCACATGGTCTGCCAAAACGGTGCACCTACCCCAAGAAAACCACATAATCAGAAATAGAGGGGAATTTCACACCGGTATCATGTTTTATCAGACCATGTGACCACTAAGAATAAATCATGCACCACAAGGATTAGGTACATGGTTAGAGAATATGGTTTGGAAAACCATGTTACCACACCTAGGAAATCGTTCGTGTGGATTTTAATGAACCAAAAATTTATTAAAAATTATAACATACCTAGTATTAACATGAAATCAACATAGTATAACCCTAAACCAATTCATCTAAATATTGAATCTCTTAATAGGTTTTTAAGGATCCTATAACCTTGTTATTAATGAATCAAAGGTCCAATCAAAGGATCATCTATCCTTTAATATGCGATTTCTCCCCCATTTGGATTCCTCTCCCTTCAATCTCTATTTCTATATCAAGAGGAATGATTTAAACTCTGTTGGAAATGGTTTATATTTACCTTTTATTGGATCTTATTCTATTATTTATTGATCTTAGGTTTTGGTCCTATATCTTCCATGTCATTGTGATCTTGAATATTCCTTTTCAATTTGGAGATTTCTAGTTAAACGTACATCAATAAAAAATAACGAGGTTTTCGGTTTTAATATCAATTCCCATAGTCTTGAATTATATTTATGTGTATGTAATTTTGTAATTTCAATTTACACATTTGGTATTTGAATCATGAAATTGAATTAATTAATTAATTAATGGGCTTATGGAGTTGTTGGAATAATGTTATTATTGAATTAATAAAAGTAGTTATTATGGTATTTGTGCTTATGGGATTTATTAATAATTGTAATTAAACAGTTGGTTTTCTTAACCTTGAAGTGTAGAAGGATATTATGATTAAATTTTGATAAATGGTTTAACAATTATTTTTTTCATATAATTCTATGTGATTTAAATAAATAACCATGATTTTTGAGAAAAAATTTAATGGAGTACCATGATGCGAATTTTTGATAAGAGGGTTAATGATGAATAACCTTAATGAATATGAAATTAATGAGATATGTGATATATTGTGATATATGTGATAACTTGTGCGGGATACAGACTGATGCTCCAAATACACATATGCGATAATGAGTGTGTGACAAAAAATGATTCATCAAACACACATATGTGATAACAATGAGGAATGGGATAGGGAGCGATGCTCCAAATATCCATATAGTGATAGACATGATGTTCAAGTCCAAACACAATAGAATTAGAATGTAGTTCTTATTATCCATGGAATGAAAATTGGAAATAAATGATTAGTTAAGGCCCATGATATAATGAATTTTTATTCCCCATGATATACGGTTCAGACTCCATCATATGACTAAGTAGGTATTGATTATTTGGTTTATTGTCTTGCACATGGGTAATTATCTAGATAATTAAAGAATAATGACTTCTGAATTTTTTACAATTTTTTTAATTTATTCATTATAAAACTGCATACAGTGTTATATACCAAATAAGGTTTAGACACTGTGAGTGGTGGCCTACGGATTTGTATTCACACCCTAGTCGGGCGTTCGGATCAGTACAAAAGTTTTCATCATTTTTATAGGAAAGGATATTGTTAAGATCACACTGTTATATGGATGACATGGGGTATCTCATGGATTAGGGAACAATAAATTATTTTAGTACCCCCTTGGGAGTTTTTATTGTCTTTATTCCTGATTTTTCATATTGACACATGACACATATTGAAATTACATATCTAGTATTTTAGTTATGGCCAGTTTTCCATGTTTTGGGATTATCTTGTGGTGATTTTATTTATTGGTAATGGAATTATTATAATTTTTTATTACCATATTGCAATTGTTTATTTTTTCTATAATCTGATATAGATGGTATAGCCTCCCCATGGTTCATATTTGAACCTCTTTATTAGTCGAAATGCAATGGAATATGAGGAGGAGTTCATGAGTTCATATTACCAACCATCTCGGGGAACCGGTGTGGGGTAACTGGGGAAGGGAATTTCACTATTAATCAAAAATAATTTCAAAATGTTCTAGAAATTAATTGTAATATGTTCTTTTAAAAATTAATAAAAAATATTCTTTTAATGAAATTATTTATTGAATGAATAAAATGACTTCATTAAAAATTGGGAGATTTTTTACAAATCATTTATCAATACATTTATATAGTGTATGACCATTATATATATTTCTAAAAGTTGTTAATAATATTCATACCATTAAATAAAAATTATAGGTTATCATTGTCCTATTAAAATAAAAAGATAACATGGTTCTTTAAGGATTGGTGTTGCATATCATGTACGCTATCGAACATAGTGTTTATTTAAAATCACAGTACATTAAATTCTCTTGTAATTAATAAATATCATCCCCAAAATTTTAACCTGCTCTTAGTAATCATAATATTAATATTTGGAAATTACTTTGTTTAATACTCTCATTATAAAAAGAGTTAATAAAACATTCTCTTCAATATAGGGAACACAATATATGAAGGTTAGATATAATAATTCATAACTTAGTTTTCAAAAAGACGGAATTTAGTGATAACTAAAAGTATGGACATAGAAGAGAAAATTATTTCCCAATGAATAATTGAGGGTGATATAGAACATTGTCTAGAAAATTTTAACAACCACTGAACAACAAATCAATTAGGGTATTAAACTAACATAAATTCGTCATTATTTAAGGTTATTGAAATTTTTTTTCGTCTTAAGACACCTTTTATAAAGTTGAGGCATTATTTGACCATCTAGACTGAGGGAAAAAAGAAATATAAAATCCTAGAATATAGATTTTGATCCATTAATAAATTTGAATAAGAGTATATTCAGTTAATCAAAATTTTGAGGAATCAAGATGAATTATTTTATTCCTAAAGGGGTAAAATCAACATCTAATTGATCAATAATGTATGTCAAGATATTCCTCCCATATTTAGGCATTAACTGAAACCAAAAATTGTTTTCACAAGATTATTCACATAATGAATAAACCAAAAATTGAGGAAATAGATCTTAATTTTAAACACCTTAATTAATCTAATTACAAAAACATTAAAGTATGTGTTATTCTTAAAAGCTATACCATACCCTTCATGTTACATATTTAAAATTTTAGTTGCATTATTCCCAAATTATCATTCATGATAAATCAGATATTAAACCTAAGTGTTACTGTTGACGCTGAATAAAGATTGTAACTCTCAGAGGAAGTTTCGAAATGACGAAGCGAAGTCATATTTGGAATCAGAGGCCCGATTAGGAGGCCCAGCAAGTGGTGTGAGAAAAATTCGGTGAAGTTCGTGGAAAAAATTTCCCGCACGAAAGGCAACCCGGGATTCGCAAAAAGTCCCGGTGCCGGCGCGTAATAATTTCGCGCCCGCATCCCGCGCGGTTGATAATTTCGCGCCGCCACTCCTGTCGTGCAATCATTTCGCGCGCCGCCTGGATTCTGCGCCATAGGTCGCCTATAAATAGAAGGTGACCCCGAACGGTTTGGGGTTGAGGAATCCGAAGCGACTCTCTTGCGTGCAATTCGGCTCCCACCATGAGAAAGATGACTTCCAGGTAATCCCTCATTTCGCGCAGACATGCCCCGGAGGTCACCATTGCGTGCAACTCCACCAGCTTCAGTGAATTTTCCCCCTCCCCCAGGTTCCAGCCTTGCGCGCAATCCGGGTCTCGTGCACCCTTCTGTGCGCGCAAAACCCTACACGTAATTCCCTCTCCCTGCGCAATTCTCTTGCAACAATTGTGCGTCGTCCTGGTGTTTTGCGCGCAAACCTTCCCTTTTGCGCGCAAAGCCCAGTACCCCTCACCTTTATGCCCCTTCACTACCCCCTGCACTGGCACCTGATGTCTCCCCTATCGGGCATGCACGCCATGCGTTGTTTTCCCGTACGTCCTTCCAGGCTCGTGCAATGTAACCTCAAAATCCCTTGGGACCTATTTCCCGTTTTTTTTGCTTTGCCTTATGCTTCTCCACATAGGCACGCTAACGACTATTGCTTCTTCACATAGCCACGCTAACGTGGACCCCCCTGTGGTTTTCCCTGTGGCCCCCTTTCACAATGACCTTGTCGATGCCTTCCCTCCCACAAGGGGTAGAGGGAGTTGGGCATGTAAGACCTAAGGGTGTGGAGTGAACCCACCTCATCCAAGAAGCATGACGTTAACCTGCTAAGCACCTCATCCTTAATACATGATGTTAAACTGTGGTCTGACCCCGTGCCTCGCACGTAGGGTCCCCCCAGCTCAAGCATTCTTTACGCCCACTCGTCTCCACGGGAATGGACTCTTCCTCACATGGAACGAGATCCTCCTTTTCGGAGTGGCGTTTGCCCTCGGGGGAAGGGCCACCTCAGAGTGTAATCCCCTAGACTTTCTTATGGATGACTGCACCCGTGCATCTCCGTACTTCCCCCCTACCAAGGCCAGTGGTGTTCTTTTCCCACTGCGCTTGGTTACACCACGGGCCTCCACCCTGGAGTAAGCCCCGGCACCAAGGGACACTTAACGCGTAAGCCCCATCCCGCTTCTCACGGACGGACCCTTCGTGACGTGATCATCTAGTCCATGTCGTCTCTTGTTTCCCACACCGAGCATGACTCACGTGGGCTTAGAGTGTGCATCGACCATGACATCCTAATATGGGCTGCCCCAGAGCATATGCCCCATCCCAGCGATCTACGTGGACTTTGATCTGTGCTAATCCACGGTATGCAGAAAGCCTCCACGAGGTTCAAGCCCACCACCCGGTCGTCCCGACCTCTCCATGTCGGCTCCCGCACCACCTTGGGCCGCCTCAGAGTGTAAGCCCTAAACCCCTCGTCCCGCATGACGTTTAACTGTATTCCGCCCCGCATGACGTTAAACTGTATCCCATCCCGCATGACATTAAACTGTATCTCATCCCGCATGACTTTAAACTGTATTCCCCCTCTTGGGCCATCTCAGAACGTAAGCCCCATGCCTCACTTCACCATTCATCCTGATCCTTACCCAGGATGCCATATCCCGGTGAGATCATGCCACCCCATCCCACTCGATGATATCTGGGAAGCCGCCCACGTGCTGGCCCAAACATCGGTGTTCCCACTAGGTGTCCTTCAACCCGATCCATCACCGCAAGATGTTAAAATCGCGACATACCCTATGTTAAACTTGGGAACCCGAGGAAAACCATAGATGGTGCACATTCCCCACGTTTGATGTGGGATTTATTGGGCTTCCGCGCCCTCGAGAAGCCCTGTGATGAGGGACCAAAGACAGACATGCCAACGACGCCCCAACGTGACCATTCTCCTCACCGAAGGATGCTACCCTGACAAGACCCCTTGGAGCGTCTTGATGGAAGCAGCGTAATTAACTGGCGTCCATGTAGATATGGCACCGAGAATGAGCTTCACGAACCCATCTTAAATCTATGAGGGAGACCCGGACTAGGTGATGATCTCCGAGGAGGAATCCACGGAAGGAAGAACCGACATCCCATCATCCTAGTTTCGATCAAGGAGCAGATGTCGCTGAACAAGGAATGGATGCCGCCCTCCATTGGAAAGTGGGAAGGTGGGGAAACGAGCAGCACGTCCTCCCCACAGACTGATGCGCGCGCCCCGAAAAAAGCATCGGAGCAACAAAAATGGTGAACCCGACATGAAGCTCTTCTCCTCAATACGGGGAATGGTAGATGTCGGGGAATCGGATGATTAGCATGTCACCAGGTCTGGGTAACCCTCACCGGGACATTAAATCACCAGGAGACGAGGCCGTTAGGACGTTGGCCACTCCGTTCTGCGATGTTGTCATCGTGGATCCCTCTCGCTGACCATGGAAGACGGAATGACACTGGGCCTTGGTTGTTGATCTCCTTTCCTGATGATGCTAATGGGTTCATCTCCCTGCTTCCAGGAATCATATCACTGCATTCGGAGCTCAATCGCCACCATCCCACCGGCGTAGGGGAAGGGGACGTACCAACGCGGCTACCCCGCTCGGTCCAACCTATTCCACGGTCGCTTCGACTTCGACCGTCGTAGCAGCCGGGCGCTTGCGCCCCCTCTCCCCGTCAGAAATCATCCATTTGAGGGTGATCAATGACCAGGTTCTTAGTTTTGACGAGGAAGGGATCATCCCCTCTAGGGGTATGGCCCATTTGGATCTAGAGGCGGATGCACCTCACCACCGTTTCCACCCTTGAGGGTCGCGCAGGGAGCGTCTGCTCCCCACGCCGACGTTCAACCGCTTCAGGAGCCTATCCCCGAAGAGCCTTGACATATCCCTCCCCTACACCAATGAGGTGGGTGATGTCTGGATCCATCTGATCGACGATCTGTCCCAGGGTTTAACGACATGAACCCCTGCCAGGCTGCGTTGACGTCGCCTCCCAACTCCCCGAGCCGAGGAGCAGGCAATCTTCACGCCTGCACTGCCAGTTCTGACCCATCTGACTCGATGCCAGCATCAGGTGTGAGCGGGAGAGAATGCTCGTCCTTGGGAATCAACATCAGAAACCACTATGGCTTGAGCCACTGCTGACTACTGTTACCAGTTCCCTGCACACTTTGAGCAGGGGCACCCATCTGCCCGAATAGGATCAAAACCTCAACCGCCCTGCAGGCAAGTTGGGTCGAATCTCCCGATCGTGGACACTGGCAATGGACACTGTGGACCAACCCGCGGTAGTGTCGCTCACCATGAAGGATCATTCATTTCCAGCGATCTGGAATGCTGAAAGCTTCTTCGCGACAACTATGCTCCGGGTATGACTCTTTCTCGCGCGCACTCCATGGGGTATGAGGTCACTCCCCCTACTGCTGGCCACGAGTATGGAGACATGGTGTATCCAGTCGCTCACTCAAATTGAGGTCCTCCCCATGTCTCTTTCGACATATGTCTCAGTGCTTCTCGCACCCCGACCTTCAGTCCCCTCCGCCCGAACTCTACTGTGGCAGGAGGACCCCATGACGGAAATCATTTTTACCCTGGGGAGCTACCCATGGGCAGGAAGGCCAGGCGTCGTCTCCGTAGGAGGAATGTTAGGGGAGTCAAGATGGAAATTAGGCCAGTCCGTTTCTCAGATTCCGAGGCGGAGTACGACTCGACAATGGAAACTCCCCCCAACCCTTCGAGTAGAGGTCAGGGATGGGGACGCGGCATGTCAGTATCGTACTCCTCGAATGTGAGGTCTGTATGATTCTCTCCTTCCTTCGAAGGTTTATCCAGGAGGACGAGGATGTGGCATACCGCCGAGGATCAAGGCCGCTATTGCCACTGGCCTCCTCAGAAGAACCTACCTCCCCTGTTAGGGAGGGTGAGGAACTTTTCTGGGGACCGACAGAAGAGTCGCGAGGCGACACACCCTCGGCGAGCACCAACTCTATGACAGGAGGCCCATTCGCTGGCCCATCCTATCGCGACGTGGATGAAAGGTCATGGAAACCCCTGGAAGATGACCCATGGATCGGTGGAAAATTGGCATGTTCACCATATTCCCCGCCGGCCAGCCCAGCGCCCCTACGGCCTGCCTTGGTGCCATTGCCAATTCCATGACTTTCCTCGGTGGATGAGGAGGGGTGGCATGTTCTGGACCCCGAACCGGATCCGTGGAGCTTCTAGAACGTTCTTGCAGCATGCCACATCCCTGAGAAGTTTTGGCCAGTCGCCGAATCAGATTTTGATGTGCCAGAGTCACTCACCCCAGTAGAGTTTGAGTGCTTCCGCTAGATTCATCGAGTGACTCACTCCCGCCTTCACCGTCAGCTAGCGCCATATCCCGGGAGCCAAGTGCATATTGAGGAGATCGGTGAGAAGTGTCGCCGGGTCGACCTAGTAGCACTCCCCGCGGTCCGGAACCCCGAGTCAATGGACCACCACGAGGCCCTCCAGCAACAATGCGTCCACAGTTTTCAAGTACTCCACAGAGTTATTGAGGAAGCCACCCCCCATGCGCACGTCTGCGGATGGGGGCTGTACGCTGCTCTCCTCTTCTGTGTGATCCGCCGACAACCCGATCCACTGGGCGGCCCTGAGGGAACATCACCAAGGGATGTGGTAGTCAACATGGATGACCTTTCAGATGAGGGAAACGTTGTGGAGCCCCTCGACGGGGACTCACCCCCTGAGGACAGGCCACTACTGGACCCATCTGGGAGGATTACTCACCAATATAGGAGTCTCCTAGGACATCCTATGGCCACGGAGGCACTGGCGCTGGGCCGAAACATCGCCAAGGGTAAAGAGCCCGTCGGGTCTATCATGCTCGCTGACCCATCTGCCTCAGTGCAGAAGATAGAGGAAGATCCCGAGAAGGCCATTATGTGCCAACGGCTAGCTAAGCAAAAGAGGCTGGTTGATGAGCTCTTGTCCGAACGCATTGCAGAGCGGCGGCCTGACTACGGCAAACCTAGACCAGGACAGCAGGGGCAGGAGCATCTACCCCTTGCTGAGATCCCCCCGAGGAACTGTGACCGTGTCGTGTTCTCTGACATGGGAGACACTGGAACACATTGCAAGAGGGCGCGATATGTTTTGTCGATCCCTCCTGAGCGGCGAGACCACCTGGGGGACCCTACTCGGTTTCCTCCCGCCGCCTCGAGAGTCGCTCCGCCAGCTGCCCCGCGAGCCGCTGAGAGCGACTACCGTATCAAAGATCCTGGAAACACACTTGTGATTATGGATCCCCGTCAGGATAGTAATCCACATCTGGATGATCTGATGGATGTACTCATCGCCCGCTTGGAGGCCCTGGAAACTCGGCAGGTGGCAATCCCACCGGATGGCAGGCCGTACCCAGCATGGGGGGATGACATGTCGGATCCGATAGGATTTGGTAACCCCACTTTTCCCCCTTTAACAGGACCGAAGACCTGCCACAACACTTGGCCCACTTCAACTTGAGGTGCGGGACTATGTTAGGGACTCCGGCATAGTAGGAGGCTTCCAAGATCCAGTGCTTCGCTCAGACATTGGAAGGACCAGCATTCGTCTGGTACAACCAGCTCCCTATTGGATCTTTGACTATCTGGGAGGACCTTTGCCGACAATTCCTCTACCAGTTCAGTTCCACAACCTAGAAGACGAACATTGCAGACCACTTTAGGTCAAGAAAAGGCCCGACGAGCAAGTCGCAGACATTGTCGCCCGGTGGACGGGGCTCACGTACACCCTTGACATGCCACTGACTCAAGAGAAATTACTGACGATGTGTGTAGGGAACATCAAGACAGAGTTTGTTCCTTATCTGATCACACAGAATTACCTTGGAGGGTTCCAGGACTTCTCGGACAAGGCTCAACGCCTCGATGAAGCCCTGCAACAGGACAGTCAGGCATGCCCGCCGCCTCCTGTAATCTCTGCAAGGAGAGCCGCCAGAGCTGTGCCCGCTGTTGTGGCTCATATAGAGGCCCCCGGGCAGCTAGAGTTTCTGGTGGTGAGGACAGCTCAGCGGGCTCATAGGGGTCCACCCCCACGGGAAAAGCCTCCGGCCCAGCAGCGATCGCCTCTAAATCGGCAGGCGCCTCCGCGTAACGCACTGCCACCACCTAGGAAAGGTAATCTGGCTCTGCCTCCTCAGCCTGCTCCTCCGGCCCCTAATCATGGTTGGCCCCCAAGATCCCCCTTTCCGGACAGAAGGAATCAGAGTTACTCGTTTGGCGAGGCCCAGGTCCCCGGTTATTTCCATAGCGCTTTGGAGTAGAGGATCATGCGATTGCCTGAGTGTCGGAAGCCAGAAGAGGCATGTCTCACTGATCACCTTAACTACTGCCCTTATCACCGGAACCTGGGACACACCATCCAGCAATGCTATGTGTTCAAGGACTGGATCCAAGACCAGATTGACAACAACATTGTCAGGTTGGCCCAGCCCCAGCACAGGTGGCAGGTGTCTTTGTGGGATCAAATTGCAGTAGTGACAACGGGGATGGGTGATAACAGGTTTCTGACCATGGGTCCCAGATGTATAATGACTGGATGGCCCGTAGGATGGTCTCCCATGCCCATGGAATCATCTATGCCCGCCTGAGTCAGCCAGAGCCCTTGGAGTCTGTGAGCACCACTTTGGCATCATTGTCCCAGCCTACTTCTTCCCATAAGAGTAGGAAGCAGCGCAAGAAGAAAGAACACACCCTGCCATTGCCGTCATCATTTAGCATTCTTGGAGATTTCATGCCCCCGGAAATGGGGATCCCTCTGAGACCCCGTTCGGTAGTGGATGACTCCTCGAGTGAATGCCCGGGGTACGCTTCGGTTAACACCATAGAGTTGGTAAATCCCTTTTTGGCTCCCGACAACGAGGAGCGCCAGGTGGACCTCCCAGAAAGCCCGGGGTGCACTTCAGTTAACACCGTAGAGTTGGAAAATCCCTTTTTGGCTCTCGACGACATGGAGTGCCAGGCGAACCTCCCCAATGTCCCCAGCCGTTGCCGACGTCGACGGAGCAGTGGCTACATGAATCACCGGGGAGCAACAATCATCACCTCCAGTCAGGCCGTGCACGCTCCCAAGACCAGGCAGCAAGCCCGGTATAGAGAGCAACACACGCGACTCCCTCACCCGGTGACAACAGGTTTGCTTCCACCACCTTTTGTGTTGTTGGATCGGGCAGAACTGCCTTGCACGCGTCGCAACCAGCCCACCTGTGCCACCGGCAGACTATGGCCTTCCGGTCCTAGCACGACAGTCACCTCTCGGGATTCAGCTAGTGAACTGCGTGACATGCCTAGTACCAGTCAGTCACAGGCCCCGCCAGCAGGGCCAGTCATGCCCCCAATCGCAGAGCGACCTCCTCTAAGAAGAAGCCCACATTTGGTGTGAATGTATGATTTCCTGAAGCATCTGGCCGGCATTCCGGCAAGGCTTTCCATCCTTGAGGCCCTTCTCCTATAGTCTGAAATGTGTGAGGCGCTCGCTGAGGCTCTAAGGATCCCCCTCTAGTTTGAAACTGAGGTAGAGGCCTCACAAGCCTTCCACACTAAAGTTATTGAGGACGCCGAATGTCAGGCGGTTATCTCATTCTCCGGTGAAGATGAAGACCCTCCCATATAGGGGAACATCCGCCCGCTGTACATCACCGGCCAGTTCAATGGCGTGGAAGTCTGTCGCTGTCTTGTCGACACGTGTTCTGGTATTAACATAATCCCAACTCGGACACTGCGAAAACTGGGGTTGTCCGAGGATGATTTAACTCCCTCCGACTTCAGAATCCAGGGGTATAACAGGACCGAGAAAACTCCACTCGGTAGGATTCGTCTGTAGACCCAGTTCAGCGGCTTAATTGCCAATACTGAATTCATGGTTGTCTCTCAGGACACTGCCTACAACACATTGATGGGTAGGCCATGGCTCCATCTTCACGCAGCGATTCCCTCATCATACCATCAGTCCCTCAAATACTCCCTTAAGGGTCGATTGGGTGTTCTCCAAGGAGATGTGTCTCTGTTTTCCTCTTGTGAAGCTCGTTACCTGGACGATGACTATTACAAGAGCAAGGAAAAGAAAATACTGGCAGGTGAGGTTGTGCCAGCCACTGTCGCAAGTGATCCTTGGTCAGGATTGGATGACGCATATGTCTTCCCAATCCATCGGTTGGAGGCCACACCTCCCGATATGGGAGAGTGCTTTGTTGTCTCGGGTACCAGAGGAAGGAATATTTCTGGGTCTAAGCGACGTCAGAAAATCACCTCGTAAACTTACACCAACCAGGCTCAGGTGATCCCCGAGCCTCCTACCCCTATACAATATCGGGACGTTGGGCACACGGCAACAGCAGTACGTCATACATGTCTGTTTCGCTAGGCCGGAATCGACCGGCTCAAGCCAACATGTCACCACTGCTTGGATGTTGTATAGTGTGGCCCCTTGGGCCGAAGGATGGATGGGATTGGATGAACTGCCTTCGTCGCCATTGTCTCCGCGATACATGAGTCTCCCGTCATGACGACCTCTACCCCCCATGCCGGTGCAAGCTCCCCATCAGGGTCAAGCAGGCCCGAGACGGCTCCCCCCGGGGAAAATCCTTCCACAAGCGGAGACGATGACATGGAAGATTCTCCTCCTGCCTTTGAGGAGGGAATCTCCACCAAGGTCTACGAGTTAGTACAGGTGAACCTCAGTAGCGAGGCAGACCCGAGACCCACATTGGTCAGCACCGCTATACCTCTCGAGGAACGGCATCAGTACATAGAATTCCTTAGACAGCACCGTGATGTGTTTGCCTGGAGTTATGACAAGATGCTAGGACTAGATTCCCAGGGATCTGTCCACCGCCTTGGCCTCCCAGCAAACCATCGTGGTTTCAATCAGCCTCCGAGAAAAATGCACCCTTTCATGTTGCCATGGTTGAGGCCGAAGTTGATAAGCTCATTAAGGCCAAATTTGTCAAGGATGTCCAGTACCCGAGGTGGCTAGCCAACATTGTGCCTGTCAGGAAGAAGAACGGGCGGATCAGGGTCCGCATCGACTTCCGCGATCTTAATCTCCACTGTCCGAAGGATGACTTTCCCCTTCCCGTGACAGAGCTGTTGATCGATGAAACTGCTGGGTTTCAAGCCCTCTCCTTCATGGATGGGTACTCCGAGTACAACCAGATCCGGATGGCCCCCGAGGATGAAGAGTTCACTACCTTCAGAGCCCCCCAGGGTACATTCTTCTACCGGGTTATGCCCTTCGACCTGAAGAATGCAGGTTCCACCTATCAATGGGCTATGCACTTCATATTCAAGCCGATCCTCGGGACACTGGTGGAGTGCTACATAGATGACCTGGTGGTTAAATCTCGTCAGTGCCGGGACCATCTCAAGGACCACGAGAAAGTGTTCGGTTTCCTCCGTTCTTGCCACATGAAGATGAAACTGTTGAAGTGTGCCTTCAGGGTCACCTCCAGAAAGTTTCTTGGTTTCATTGTTAGGAATCGAGGTATTGAGATCGACCCCGAGAAGATCAAGGCTATCAGCCAGATGCCTCCCCCGAATAATATTTGGGAGCTTCGAGGCCTTCAAGGACACTTAGTCTATATACGCTGATTCATCGCGAATCTGGCTGCAAAGTGTAAGCCCTTCTACCGACTCATGAAGAAAGGTGCCACCTATGGGTGGGATGAAGAGTTTCAGACTGATTTTGAGGAAATCAAGCAGTATCTGCTTCAACCTCCGGTCCTGATGCCATCCGTTCCCGGAAGGCCGTTGGTCCTTTACGTGACCGTCGTGGAGTGATCCCTCGGCGCCCTTCTCGCCCAGAAGAACAACAAGGGAACATAGAATAGCCTCTAATACCTTAGTAGCATGCTCCTTGACGAGGAAATTGGATATTATCTCATTGAGAAGAGCTGCTTGGCACTCGTATTCGCCGTACAGAAATTGCGGCACTACTTGCAGCACCACGAGGTACAGCTGGTCTCTTGGGTAGACCCGTTGAAATACATCCTGAGCAGGCCTATGTTTACCGGCCTATTGGCACGCTGGGAAGTGATCCTCCAACAGTTCGACATTAGGTTCATACCTCAGAAGGCCATCAAAGGACAGGCGTTGGAGGACTTCTTAGCTTCCCACCGAACCTCTGCGGACCAGCCACTGGATTTTGGCTTTCTTGATGAGGCAATCCTCTCAGTCGATCACGCCACCCCATGCTGGCAGATGCACATTGACGGCGCCTCCCTAATCCCTACTGGTAGAAGGCTCAACAATCCTCGGCTTAACAGAGTGGGCCTGGGTATCGTCTTTATCACCCCGGAGCAAGCTGTTCTACCATATTCATTCTTGTTGTCAGAAGGATGCACCAACAATGAGGTAGAATATCATGCCCTCATCACTGGCCTCGAGTTGGCCCTGGAGGTTAACGTACCCCAACTGTATGTAAAAGGGGACACTGAGATAGTCATCAAGAAGTTTAACAGTGACTATGTTGTCAGGAAGCCATAACTCATGCCGTTTCTGGAGTGCACCCTCCATCTAATGGCTAAGTTCCCCTGCCGACCAGATGTCGTTCACGTTCCCCGGTCGCAAAACAGTCGAGCAGACGCTTTGTCCAGACTAGCCGCATCACTCGCGGAGCCCGAACAGAATGACCTAATCATCCACGTGGTGCACCAGAGAGTCATTGCTCCTGTTACCCCAGATGGAGATTGTGGCCCGCGAGTGATCCATCTCACCGCTGGTGCCACTACGTCAGGACCCCTCGGGGCATCAGGAATGGCGATCGAGACCGTTCCTGGCTGGAGGACACCCTTGGTTGAATATCTCCGGCACGACAATCTTCCGATGGACCGAGCAGAGAGGGAACGAATCCGGCACCGCGTGCCGTAATTCACCCTTCAAAGCGGTCCCAGCCGTGAGCAGCTCCTTTACAGGCGCAGGGTTGATGGGGTTCTCCTCTGTTGTCTTCAAGGAGTTGAGATCTCAGAGGTCATCCAAATAGTGCACGCCGGTTCCTGTGGTGCCCACCAGGACGGGTCGAAGTTTTCCCACCATATTCGGAGGTTGGGATACATCTAGCCCTCCATGATCCACGACTGCATCGAGTACGCCAAGAGTTATCATGCTTTCCATGTTCATGATAACTTTGTGCATCAGCCAATAGATCTTCTCCATACTACTATGTATTCTTGGACCTTTTCAGTCTGGGGGTTGGATGTCGTAGGGCCTTACCCGCCGGCGACGGCCTGCCAGTGCCCGTTCATCTTCACCGCTACGGATTTCTTCTCAAAGTGGGCAGAGGAAGCCTCGCTCAGGGAAGTCAAGGCTGTTTCTATTGCCGACTTCGTGAGCTCCAATATCATCTACCAGTTTAGTATACCTCACACTATCCTCACAGATAACGGAACCAACTACCGAGCGGCCGAGCTGAAAAGATTGTACGCCAAGTACAACATTCGCTCTAACCACACCTCCCGCTATCGTGCACTGGCGAATGGACAGATTGAGGCATTTAACAAACCCATCTCTAACATTCTACAGAAGATTGTTGGTCAGAACAAGAAAAGTTGGCCGGACAATCTCCCCAACGCCCTCTGGGCTTATTGGACGATGACTCCCAATTCTACCCAGGTGACTCCGTATTCCCTAGTACACGGAGCTGAGGCTGTCCTACCCATCGAGGTCTAGCTGCCCTCATTGCGGATGGCGGTCTACAACCAGCAAGTGACAGATAGAGTTTCTGAGATCCTTCTAGACGAATTGGAAGCGCTGGATGGAAGTAGGCTTCACGCTTTACATAACTTGGAAATGCATCAGAGCAGGATGGCTCGAGCTTTTGAAAAGGAGGTTCGCCTCCGTTCCTTCCTACAAGGTGACTTGGTGCTGGCTCTCAGAGTGCCAATGATTCCCGGAAGGAAACCATCCATGTTGGAGCCCAAGTGGGAGGGGCCTTTTATTGTCCACAAGGTCTATCCCAATGGCGCTTATTCCCTGGTGACTATGGATGGTGAGCGTTTCACTCATCCCACCAACATCAGGTTCATCAAGAAGTACTTTGCCTAACTGTATGGTCCTGCACGACCCTAAACTGTACCTCAGTCTGAGCTCTATGACCTAAAACTAAGATCACCTTGGTCCGAGCTCTAAGACCTAAAACTACGATCCATAAACTATATTTCCAGAACTACGTCTAGCATGATTCCCATCCTAATAGGATACGTAGAAGCACCCAAACCTTTCGTCTTTGGGTCCAGCTTGAGGTATGATGTTGCATTTGTATCTCCTTTGGGACCATGACCACATGAACGTGTGGCGTGGTGTGAGATTATGTCCTCATTCACGTCAGGTTTGCAATAGCTGCACCACGTGCACCCTATCCTCAGTATTTTGCCCTCATATGTCCAATGGCATTAAAAGGCACCGTTCTAGAACTACGTATGGCTTGATTCCCATACTTATGGGATACGTAGGACCGCTTGAACACCTAGATGTCAGGTCCAGCCCCATCTCTTTGGAGATCCCACTATCTACCAATTCTCAGGGTGTTTGGCATTACACCCCCTCTTTTTCTCGAGGATCCACAATCTTTTGTCCGCTCACGGACTGAGCCCTTTGACCCTTTCCAGTGGTCTTCTAATGTTCTCAGGGTACTCTGGTATAGGACTTGGAGTGCTACATTCGACTTAGGCAAGTTCCATCCACTTTCCAAGTTTCGTGTTCCCCTTCATTCAGTCCCCCATCATCCTTCACACCCAGAGGGACCCCCAAAAACGGCCTGGATACAACGCCCAAGGGCTCTCCTACCATCATGGGAAAACGCCACCAAGGGTTTCAGAAAACAAATTGATACGAATCCCGCGTTGTGAACATGGTCAGTGTTTGATGCACATTTGTTTGCCCCCATGACTAACACGACAGGATGCTGCATTACGAACATGGTCGGCAGTAATCCTCAGTCGTCACGCCGGCTTCCCAGGGCCCTGAATGTTTGCGGTATGGTTCATGTCATGTTCCGCCCCACTATTTCAAGGTGGAATCTCAACACTCCTTGTACTAACCCTCAGTACACCCCCGCACATCATACACACCGAGCTGCGTAACAGTCTCTCTCGGGGTCCTGCGATCTAATCGCTAGAGTTTGTGCTTGGGTGTCTTCTTTATGGGTTGCGTGCAGCATTACCCTCATCCCCATGGGGATCTAGGAGTCACCCAGACATTGCGTTTCGGTCCCAGCATAGCTAGGAGCTAGCATCTCCTGCCCCCCTGATTGTTGAACCCTCGTGGGCCCCTTTGGCCCGAGGCTCCTCTCTCGGTCGTTCCAAACCATATGACCTTAAACTGTGCTGCCGGTCCAAACCATATGACCATAAACTATGCTACCGGTCCAAACCATATGACCTTAAACTGTGCTGCTGGTCCAAACCATATGACCTTAAACCGTGGTGTCGGTCCAAACCATATGACCTTAAACTGTGATGTCGGTCCAAATCATATGACCTTAAACTGTGTTGTCGGTCCAAACCATATGACCTTAAACTGTGCTGCTGGTCCAAACCATATGACCTTAAACTGTGTTGTTGGTCCAATCCATATGACCTTAAACTGTGGTGTCAGTCCAAACCATATGACCTTAAACTGTGCTGCAGGTCCAAACCATATGACCTTAAACTGTTCTGTCGGTCCAAACCATATGACCTTAAACTGTGATGCTGGTCCAAACCATATGACCTTAAACTGTGTTGTTGGTCCAAACCATATGACCATAAACTGTGATTTTGGTCCAAACCATATGACCTTAAACTGTGCTGCTGGTCCAAACCATATGACATTAAACTGTGATGGCGGTCCAAACCATACGACCTTAAATTGTGTTGTCGGTCCAAACCATATGACCTTAAACTGTGTTGTTGGTCCAAACCATACAACCTTAAACTGTGATGATATCGTCCTAGCTTTGTGTTTGGTCCCTCGACTCGAGCATTTTTCCGGACAGCACTTGGTAAGTATGGCTTAGGTCATCATTCATGCCAGGTTTTGTAACCTCCTTGCCATGTGTCCATTTCTCCCCTTACCCATTCATGGTCCAATCTCTAAGACCTTAAACAAAGATTCTTCCAAGAACTACGTATGGCTTGATTCTCATCCATTTGAGATACATTGGAGCGCCTGGGGTACTTCCCCACGGGCCCAGCCTACATCCGTTTTCGGTCCCTTGACCTAAAACCTCTCCTAAGGGGGGTGTGTAGTGTGATATGGGATTATTCCCTCATTCAGGTCGGGTTTTTCACCGCGTCGTACACCCCCCCTATTCCCATTCACTCCAGGTGTTTGAGTTACTCCACCGTGTGCCTCTTATGTTTCCGTCCGACCTTTGGTCCGAGTTCTAAGACCTAAAATTAAGATCATTTCTTTGGCTTTCTACAACTCGCTCTCTCTTGCAGGATTGCATGATGGGGTGCGGGATTATTTCCTCATTTACGTCGGGTTACTCGCCATGCTGTGATCCTCCCTATATCAGACGTATTCTGTCCCACATGAAGTTAAACTGTATTCCGTACCGAATGACGTTAAATTGTATTCCGTCCCGCATGACGTTAAACTATACTTCATCCAACATGACGTTAAACTATATTCCATCCAACATGACGTTAAACTGTATTTCAAGAACTATGTGTGGCTTGATTCTCATCTTAATGAGATATATAGGACCGCCCGGACATTCCGTCTTGGGTCCAGCCCCAGGGATTACTGAACCCTGTCCTTCCTTGTTGTCGGCCCCTCGGCCCGACTTCATTGGAAGTGGTGTAATCAGGACATCTACCCCGAGCATGTTCGGGATTCCCCATGGTAATAATTGGAGGCGGCAGTTATCTCACCAAAGAGGTCCTTCATGGAAATTGGGACGACCCGTGATCTGGCCGGTATGTCTGCCTAATGTGCCTTCTCCATGGTGGCACAATTTCGGGAGTGTTGGACTATGGTCGAACAAACCACCACTCCACCTTCCACGCTTTGCATCCCCCCTTATTCGGATCCTCATTTACTTTCATGTTTGACTGGACCCCCTAACAGTAAGGATGCTCGACCTATGGTTCACATACTATCCTGGGCCAACGTTCTGGAGGACTTGTCATGTTTGACGGGACCCCCTAGCAGTATGGATGCTCGACCTATGGTCCTCCTACTGTCCTAGGCCAACGTTCCGGAAAACTGACCGATTATATTTCAGTTAGGCCCCATGTTGCGTACATGGTCAGCTGTAAGCCCTCATTTATTGTCCCCATTCGAGGATAACATGATATGGATTTTGTGTTTCCTCCACGGTTGACAGTCATCCTCCATCGTTGTGACCCATTGGGTTACGAATTTGGGCAGCATGATTCACCCTTCCTCTCCATCCCCCTATGTTCGTATGGATTTCAATGCCCCCACCATCGCCACGCTCGTGTGTTAGAGCACATTGAGAAGTCGACACATCAATTAGCCCAGGGTCTCCTCAGAATTCCAAGCCCAATTTTGGTCACCTGAAGCTTGGTCAATGCCCCACAGTTGAATGAAATGATGGCACGAGCATCTTCTAATTCTCGCGTTGGGCATGACCCACAGGATCCTAGGGATTAGTTGTTATTCGTTTCGAAACTATGGTTGAGCGCATTAATCCATGGGTACAAATGAGTGGATTTGGCTATATATTGGATTGAGACGATGCACAATACAAGAAAAAAAGTTCATGAGATGGGAAAAACAAAGCCCTTAGGGATCAACGTGCTGAAGCGATCTTTCCAGTGCTGCTACCCTTTGGCCGGTAGCCTCCAGGACCGCTTCTCACTCTTTGAAGACTCTCTCCACATCTCCCACCACAGAGCGTAGCTCTCCAGCCCTAGTTTGTGCCTCCGCCCGCTCTGTTCGAAGTACGGTCATCTGGTGACTCGCCTCCACCAGTTGTTCCTAAAGCGTCATCCAGCTGGGCCGCCAGTTGATCCAAGAGCTCAAAGCATGTTACGATAAAGGACTGTTTATCTGTCGCCTTCCCTTCGAGGTGCCAGACTTCCTGCTCCGGCCTCAGCAGTGCTTGAGTGCTCACCGATCCTTCCCGGCACTGGGCAATGTCGGTGTTCCGGCTACTCTCGCATATCTTCTCGGCCATGTAATCACAGACCGTAAGATGAAGACGCTGAGCGTCAGCCCCTCCGACACACAGGAAGCGCATCCAGGTCTGAAGCGATCCCATCCACCACAGCCAATCCGACTGGGGCTTCATGAGGAAGCACTGGATACAATTCCACCCTTTGCGCCGTGTCATCCGGCTCTCCTCGGCTGCCTCTAAGTCTGATTCATCTATCTCTTCAGGGTCAGCGGGTCGGTATATAGGGAAGGCAGCCAACATATCAGCAGCAGGATCCACCTCAGGGATGTCTTCATGAGGAATAGAATCCTCGACGTCCGGGTGACCTTATTCTCTCGCCCCAGCAGCAATGATTCCTCCATCAGCTTCCGACCTCGTCTCGGGAGCAGCGCTGCTGATGTCCGCCTCCCCCTGTTCATCAATTGTCGGGGCCGACTCAGTGCAGAGAGCATGTTTCGAACGAGGTGGTATGTCCGCCGCTGGTCCACTCGTGGATGGCCCGGGCTCCGCAGCCTGACGCGCCTCCAGTGTTGAGATCGCTGCACAAGGCATACGCAGGTCAGACTGGATCTTTTGCCACCAAGTTCCTGTAGTGAAGCGTGAGACTTATAGGAATCCAGAGCATCGGTCCCCAGTGTGTCAGCCACTGCAGGAGCCGCCGTAATGGGATACCCCTCCGTGCTTGTTAATTCAATGATGGGTGTCAGATCCCCATCATGTCCCACTGGTTCCTCTCATCCCTCCTCTGGTGGGGACGCTCGTCCAATGCTTAACTACTCCTGATAAGGATGGGGAAATGAGTTATAAGTTGGAAAGGAGAATGGATGAATAAGGGAAATTAATGAGGACAGAGACAAACCTCGATAATCTCGGTTATGTCGAGATCAGAGTCGGAAATCTCACCGCTCTCTCGGAGACTCCCTTGGTAGGTTGCCCCTTGCGACCCCTCACCATCGGGCTCTTCTTCTTCATCTTATCCCTCGCCTTTGTCCTCTCTGGTTTCGTCCTCCCCCTCCGGATCCTCGTCATTGTCGCCTTCTGCCGGTGGCATTGCTTCTAGATCATGCTCCTGGCCGAGCATCACATTCACTAGGAAAGGTGGCTCCGCACGCCACCCCCTCTGGTGTGCGTATGCGTCCATGGCCGTTAGATAAGCATGCAACCGATGGAAGTTTAATGGGTCGGTAATTAGAACGAGCCTGACCTCTGGCAGTTGGATCCCGTTTTGCATTATCTTCTGCCAGATGGCTTCGACGCTCAGCGATTGCCACAGGGTCATCCAGGCCGACCACAGCGCTCGGAGAATTTCGTCATGGGAAGGTTCGAGCAGATATCTTATCGTCTTCCCGGGCAGTTCCCTGGCAGCCTCATGTGACCCCCCTGCGGGTAACGAGGACGTGGCAGCACCATGCGATGTCCCCGCTACTTAAGTCCTGGCCTGCGCAGGACTCGCTGCCTCATGTGCCATTGGTCCTCCCCTTCCAACGGCATCGTTCCTTCTTTCCCGTCGCCCGGTTTCCGCACTAGTAACCTCGAGTTGTTGGACTCTCTTGTGTAATATCCCCTCATGATACGCAATGATCTAGTGTTCGGCGTATTCGTTTGCTAGGCCGGCATCGTCCCCGGCGGGGGGAAGAGTGACGACATCACCAGAACCGAAGGTGGTAAACATCAACCATATCTGGTGCAAGACGCATGGATTCTTCTCCTGCCAGACAGCCGTGAATACCTTCTTCGGTATTTGCTGGAGGCACCCGAACTGCATGGCGAATCAGGATGGTACGTAAGGCTCGCAGATCACCTTCCCGTCGATCCGAGCCACAAGCACCCCGCCCCGAATGCTCTAGAAGTATTCCTGCTGTTCCAGAGAGCCTCGATCGTTGGACACCAGATGGCCGACTGTGGTGGAGAATGGGCTGAAGTTGAAGTGGGCATGGTTGCCGATGCGGATCTTCATGCCCTCCTCATCGAGCGTCATTGGCGCCACCCATGCGATGTTTAGCAAGGACGGTCGCAGACCGTTTCCTGTCGGACGGACGGTGTTTTGGAAAGTGTACCCGCCAAGATGAGCCGCCACCTAGCCATGGAAGATCTGGAAGGGACCACATACTCTCTGAGGCGACCCCCCTCGTGAGATGCGCCCCAGGATGGTATACAGCATGGCCAGTATGGGGACGCCCAAGTTGAACCGTTTGTTGGTGGCCATGGAGCCGGCCATCACTAATGTTTCTTGGCGTACACCCATCCTCACGTCCTGTAATGGAAAGCACCACCCACTCCGGAAGGCGGCAAGGAACCCGGCATACCGGAGATTCGGGTCCTAGGCCTCAATGACACTATAGCCCCTTGATTGGTATTGCCCCGCCTCCAGGGTCCTCCAGTATGACCCATCCCTGCTCCTCTGAGTCGCGTTTGGGCACCGTTTTCCCCGTCCCAACATATTGACGGCGGGATCCTTCTCAAGGAACAGGCTGAACCAGCCTTTGAAGGCATCATCCTTCACGATGTCCTTGACCCCGAGCCTCTCATTGGCCAGCTCCTATAGGTGTCGCGTCAGCATAGGCGTCTGCGACCTGTCTACCCAGGTGTTCATTGGAGGAACTAACTCGTCATATTGGTAACCCTCCAGTGGGTTAACTCCGATGCAGTGAACATCCCCGAGACTGATGCCGTCTTCCCCATGATGAAGGTGGAATGTGTTGGTGTCAGGGGACCACCGGGTGAATAGCTCCTGTCCGAGTTCAAGTTGGTGGTGGAAGTGAAACTGCGATGTCCACACCGCCTCGAACAGGCGAATATATAGCAGTTCGTCCCAGAACTAGTCACAGGTATGGAGGACCCAGAACGCCCAGGCCCATTCGCTGGTGAAGTTTCCCCCGGACCGTAGGTCCCAATCCTTCAGCCAGCCCATCATATCATTCGTGATGCTCTAACGGAACGTGCTCGCATAGAGGGCCGGAGAATCCTCTGCCACAGGATCATCCCCGGTAATGGTCCTAGTCTTCGGGTTCATGAAATATACGTCTATATGTATGGTTTTCCTAGAAGGATGGCCTTTTTTGTTGATGTTGTAGCGGGGAAGTTCATCCTCCTGAGTCACCCAAGATCACGGCGTGTCCACCTCGAAGCCCAGTAGTGGCACCTCCTCCAGGATGCCAAAATTACAGAGTGGGAGGTTTTCAGAAAAGGGATACATATTCTGGGACGGAGTCAGCAGATTGAACAAGGTCAGATTGTTGGAGTCAATCACCTTGGCACCATAAACCTCCTCGTTCGCCTCTATTTCTGTCCTACGGGCAACAACTTCCCCCTCATCAACTCGTTTTGTAGCCATCTCGAATCTTTCGGGAGTTGGGAGAAATCAGGATGCAGTGCGTGGAATCAGAGAGTTCTACATGAAATCTGAATGAGTTGCTTGAAATCCTAGAGATGAGCACGCAATTGGCACGCGAAGAGCAGAAAAGCCTGAACATGCCCGAAATCACGACCGAATTTTGTATGGAATTCCGCGCTGCCAGAGTGTTTTTACGCGCAGCCGCGGAAGCGATTTCACGCACAAGAGCGATGAGCTTATCGTGCGGAAAAAGAGGAAGTACAGATTTGGAACCCAGTGCCCCTTTTTAAAGGCGAGGCCATGGTTCTGCGCCGCACGGAAAGAGGATTCCGCGTGTGTCCATAGGTTTTGCAAACCCCATCGGAATTTTTCATGCAACTTGACCAGAGGACTCAGCATTTCAGTGTTTCAGCGTTTCCCTTGGAATCCGATCGTTGAGACCTCTCGTTGATCCTATTACAAGGGGGCATTTTTTAACACCGACAAAAGTCCGTAACTCTCGAAGGAAGTTTTGAAATGAAGAAGTGAAGTCATATTGGGAATCAGAGGCCCGATCCAGAAGCCCGGGAAGTGGTGCGCGATAAATTGGGTGAAGTGCAAGGAAAAAAAGTCCTCGTGCGAAAGGCATCCCGGGAATCGCGAAAAGTCTCGGTGCCGGCGCGTAATAATTTTGCGTCCGCATCCCACGCGGTTGATAATTCCGCACCGCCGCCCCTATCGGGCAATAATTCCACGCTTCACCAGGATTCCGTGCCGGAGGTCGCCTATAAATAGAGGGTGACCCCGAATGGTTTGGGGGTTGAGGAATACGAAGAGACTCTCATGCGCGCAATTAGGATCCCCCCGCGCGCAAGATGACTTCTAGGTATTCCCTCATTTCGCGCAACCTTACCCCGGAGTTCTCCATTGCGCACAACTCCACCGGATTTAGTGAATTTTCCCCCTCCCACGGGTTACAGCCTTCCGCGAAATCCGGGTCTCGTGCGCGCAATACCCTGCCGTGCGCGCAAAACCCTGCGCGTAATTCCCTCTCCGTGTGGAATTCCCTTTCTCCAATTGCGTGATGTCCCGGTGTTTTGCGCGCAAACCTTCCCTTTTGCACACAAAGCCCAGGACCCCTCACCTTGATGCCCCTTGGCGGCCCCCTACACCGACACTTGATGTCTTCCCTGCCGGGCATGCGCACCATGCATTGATTTCCCGTACGGCCTTCCAAGCTCGTGCGAAGTAACCCGAAGGTCCCTTGGGCCATGTTTCCCGTTGCGTTGCTTTGCCTTATGCCTCTCCACATAGGCACGCTAACGACTATTGCTTCTTCGCATAGCCACATTAATGTGGACCCCTGGTGGTTTTCCCTACGGCCCCCATTACAATGGCCATGCTGATGCCTTCCCTCCCACAAGGTGTAGAGGTGATTGGGCATGTATGCCCTAGGGGTTTGGAGTGAACCCACCTTGTCCAAGCTGTAGGACGCTAAACTGCTAGGCACCTCATCCTTAACAAAAGACGTTAAACTGTGGTCCGACCCCGTGCTTCGCACGCAGGGTCCCCCCAGCTCGGGCATTCTTTACGCCCACTCGTCTCCACGAGAATGGACTCTTCCTCACATGGAATGAGATCCTCCTTGTCGGAGTGGCGTTTGCCCGTGGGGGAAGGGACGCCTCAGAGCGTAAGACCCTAGCCTTTCTTACGGATGACTGCACCCGTGCATCTCCATACTTACCCCCTGCCATGTCCAGTGGAGTCCTTTTCCCACTGTGCTTTGTCGCACCACGGGCCTCCACCCTAGAGTAAGCCCCGGCACCATGGGCCGCTTAACGCGTAAGCCCCATCCCGCTTCTCACGGACACACCCTTCGCGACTTCATCGTCTGGTCCCTACCGCCTCTTGTTTCCCACACCGAGAATTACTCACATGGGCATAGAGTGCGCATAGACCATGACATCCTCCTATGGGCCGCCCCAGAGCGTAAGCCCCATCCCAGCAAACTAAGTGGACTTTGATCTGTGCTAACGCAAGTTATGTATGAAGCCTCCACGAGGATCAATCCCACCACCCGATCATCCTGACCTCTCCATGTCATCTCCCTGACCACCTTGGGCCACCTCAGAGCATAAGCCCCAAACCCCTTGTCCCGCATGATGTTAAACTGTATTCAGTCCCGTATGACGTTAAACTGTATCCCGTCCTGCATGACGTTAAACTGTATCTCGTCCCACATGACGTTAAACTGTATTCCCCCTCTTGGGCTGTCGCAGAACATAAGCCCCATGCCTCACTCCACCATCCATCCTGATCCTTACCCGAGCCGCCACATCCCGATGAGATCATGCCACCCCATCCCACTCCATGATATCTGGGAAGCCGCCCACGTGCTGGCCCCAACATCGGTGTTCCCCCTATGGGTCCTTCAACCCGATCCGTCTCCGCAAGATGTTAAACTCGCGACATACCCCGTGTTAAACATGGGAAGCTGAGGAAAACCTCATATTGTGCACCTTCCCCGTGTTTGATGTGGGATGCCTTGCGCTTCCGCGCCCTCAAGAAGCCCTGTGATGAGGGACCAAAGACAGACATGCCGACGATGCCCCAACGTGAACATTCTCCTCACCGAAGTTTGCTTCCCCGACAAGACCCCTTGGAGCGTCTTGACGGAAGCAACGTAATTAAATGGCATCCATGTAGATACGACACCAGGAATGAGCTTCACTAACCCGTCTTAAATCTATGAGGGAGACCCGGACTAGGTGATGAGCTCTGAGGAGGAATCCACGGAAGGAAGAACCGACATCCCATCATCCCGGTTTCGATCAAGGAACAGACGTCACTGAACAAGGAACGAATTCCGCCCACCTTTGGAATGCGGGAATGCGGGGAAACGAGCAGCGCATCCTCCCCACAGACGGATGCGTGCGCCCCGACGAAAGCATCGGAGCAACAGTTACACATAACTCATCCGAGTGAAAAATCTCTAAAATATCAATAATCACCACGATAAATAAATATATACTATTTTAATATAGTGAACTTTTCAAAATATTATGAACCAAATTTATATATTAACCTAAATGAAAATATATAACATTTCCGTAACTATCATTAAATATATTTAACAATATATTAAAGCATAATTAAAATCAAATAATATTCTAACCCCAAAGGTTTACTTAAACTATAATATATTTTTCTTCCTAATTCCAAATAAAGGATTCAAATCGATTCAATATCACATCACACAATACATTAAAATTTGTTCTTGATCCCTTTGAACTTATCATTATCTACAAACTTATACACTCACGATGGTATTCATAACTTTTATGTTAACATAAAATGAAAAAATATGTGCTTCCAAAAATTATCACCTTATTTAATGCTTAAATAAGGTCACATACTATTGAATATAATCCATAAACCCAAAAATTAAATATCATCAAACATGAACTAAATCAATATGTCATCAACTATCCATTTTTAAATTCACCAATATGATTATAACAATGTCAATAATCTCTTTATTACAAGTAAATATATATTTTCAAATTCTACTTTGGAACAATCCTTATATGTTTCATGATCTTGTATCCAAAGCCGCATTGGTATAAAACATCGGTAACATAATTTATTAATCACAATGCATAAATAATTGAAACCATTCACTTAATAGGTCATTTATTGGTCTAGTAGTTAACCCTTGTATTAGTCAATTGGATCAAATAATTCCCATATTCCCTATATATAATACATCAAAATATAAATGTTAACTTAAGATGATAATCATTTTCATCCATCAATCATTGCATTTTTTCTCAGTAATGACATGATCTATACCCTTCGTTTACTCATAAAAATCTTCTTTTTGTTAATTTGATACATTAACTTGAGTGTTTATTCCAATATTATATACATAAAGGAAATAGAATCCTCTTTACATCATGATCCTAACCACATGATCTCTTAGTAAACTCTATCCTTCCCTTAATTTGGGTGTTTTAGAGTTAGTTAATGTAAAATATATTAATCATATATCATGATATCAGATTGGGAATAATTCCAATATTTCATATTATAGGTACCATTTTATTTGGTTAATCATTAAGAAATTCTTACCATTTTTGGTTAGCATTAACACAAGACCTCTATGTTCCATCCATTAACTAAAACCAAAAAATATATTATGATAAACAACAGTCATAGTGAGGAACCATGAAAAATAATTTATTAGATGTCTAAATCTTGAAAAATAATTTTTAAATCTACGAATCCTTATATTTAACCAAAGTTATACATATTCATTAGCATGTTTTTTTGGATGTTATCATATAATTATACTCACACCTAAGTTTTTATATAAAATTTTCTCATCCACGTTTCCAAAGGATAATTGAAACTTTCATTGATACAAACTACATTTACAATAAAATTTAAAACAATGACATCACATATTAACATGTTAATATCTGTTAGATAACACAACAATCCATGCCAGAATTGTATAGGTCTAGTTCCTTGGTAAATTAAGACAAATAAAAAGTTATTAATAAAAGATCAACATCGTCTCCCAGTATATTCATCATAACTATAATTCTTCTTTGAAATATCATATATAAAACAATCTTCTGGACCTTGAGAAAAGGAAACACAATTAAGGGTGATCTCACATGATCATAACATTATAGAATCAAATCCAACATATCATAGATCATAATAGTATTTTCTGGAATGAATTTTTTAATTTTGTAAGACACGAATCAGAAAAGAATAAATGAACATGATCCAAGAAAATATAAAATATGAATAATACATAGTAGTACGGAATGAAAATAAAAATATTAAACAATTTCATTAGTAGTATATGATCAATAAAAATTGTATCATATTGGAATTTATTTTCTCTCAAAACCCTCATAGAATTCATCATTCAATCCCAAGACTATCATAGTTGACAATGTCCCTTGAAAAATCGGGTTGACCCCTAATTCCAGTCATGTTTATCTCATGGAATATCAATAATTACCCAAAAATTGGATGGAGATATAGGTATCAACTATTAAATAATTAAAATAATATATATTTTATCCATAAGATCATAAAAAATTCATCAAATCATAACCCAATTAAATTAATGGGATTCATAAACATTTCATCATTTAATTATAGCATAACTCATGGAAAAAGCACAAGTTTCATAAATATCTTTTCATCATAAACAAAAAACTTACATATAACTAATAAGGTTGGTATCATTGGATCATATCCCTCGTAATGTATAAGTGAAATCAAGGGTTACAATTAATTATGATTATAATTATAATTATACTATCATTAAAATATTACTGAAGAAAATACCCATTCAATTTTAAAAAGGCATATTGAAAATATGAAAATTCTATAAATATAATGGAAAAAGATTTATTGGTAAATATACATAGAAACCAATAATGGAAACCTAAATTTATATAGTGGTCATGATGGTTTAAAATTTTGTTTCAGTTGTATAAGTTAAAAAGACTTGATTATTACTTATAAAAAGCCAAAAGAACCTCATTTAGAAAATAAAAATAATATTTATTTTGAGGTAATTTTATAAAAAATAATATGTGCATAAAAATGACATTAAATAATAAAATTATAATATTAAAAACCATCATTAAAACATGTATATGGAAGAAAATAATTTTTGGATTGAAGAGATAAATGATGTCGATTTTATTTAAAATCATTCTTTTAGTATATTGAGTACTTAAAAAGAGGAAAATTTAATGAAATATGTATTTTCTAGAAATAATCAGTGGAGTGTAAAATCCATCATATTCAATAATTTTATATCATACAATTTTAGCATGATAACTGAATCATAAACAATCCTAATAAATAATGATATTATGACATAAAAGCATTACTACTTTAGTAAAAATTGAATTACAAGACCCATGAAATGAATAAACATATAAATATATTTATAAAATCATAAATTTCATAAGAATAATCATAAAATACAGTCACTATTACTATAAACATAACACAATAGAAACAATTGGTGAATATGGAATGTGTCCCCCAGAAAAAAAAAGATGAAAATCTCTTACCCTTGGTATGTCTTCCTTCATTACAATTGGAATCTTCCATATAATAAATATAGATTAATTATAAATATAATATATAATAATATATATATATATAATCCCATATATTTATTACTTATTACCTTTTATCTTCTATTTGTTAACAAGTCATTGTTGAAATCATTATTCTGGGTGATATCTACTTCATTTTTCAGGTTTGTTTTCGTATGGTAGTTCTAGTACATTTTATTTGATCATGGTTATAAAACATCAATAATATTAATCATTATATAAATATCATATATATATATATATTATATTTATTTATATTCATCCATAAATGTAGAGATAGAAAAATGAGTTACATCGTTCATAAAGATGGTGGGTCGTACATAAATAAGAATAATGTTACCATTTTTCATATGATGAAATAAAATAAAGGTAAATAATAAATATTATTTCAATAATAATTATAATATAATATATTTATTATATATTAAATAAATATATTGTTTTTACCATCCATGTAAAACAAAAATGTAAAATGAATCACATTGCTTTGTGGGGGTGGCAGTCCACACATACTCACAAGTGATGTTATTATTTTTTAGGGGTTTGGAAGTTAAGATGTTATATACGATATTATAAATATTAATTATAAAATATTTAATAATTATAATATATAAACATAAAACCCATCATAATATCCATCCATAAAATATGGTGATGGGAAATGAATTGTATCCCTAAATGGAGTCGGTAAGTCATGCACACGAAATAGTGAAACATTAACTAAACATTTCATGGATAGAAAATGAAAAAATATAGTTTCATAATTTAAATAAAATTTCATTATTTTGAGGATAATTAATGTTTTATTTGAAAAAAATCCAAAATATATATGGGAGATAAATACTAAATCAAAAGTATGTGATATATTATGGCGATTTGCTCTTTTTTGAAATAACTCCATTAAATCTCTCCTTAATGACCATGTGGATAGTCTTTTGGGAATATCATCACATATTTAATGTGTATAGTTATGTTTATAAGGTATTTTCTAGGTTATGGTCGAGATTTAATGGAAAAAATCGCAATAAGTAAAATAATGAGGTTCCCTTTTATAATTGAGGTAAGCGGGATATTTTGGAATTTCATAAAAGATTAAATTATAAAAAAATTATTATCTATCCCAAATTCCTCCAAAATACAAGGGATTATATTTTAAAATATTATGGAGTTTAAATAAAAAAACAAATAATATATTTACAAGTTTATGGGGTGTTTTAATCCTTATCATTTGGTTTAACCAATTAATTAAATCATTTTAACATTAATCATGGTTTCATAATTTTCACATAAAAAGTATTATAATTTTACATGTATGATGAAAATTTTAAAATAAATGGGCAAGGAATTATATTTAAGACTAAATATAATCCTCTTTTTAATATTTTTTTATATTTTTTAAATAATTTTATGAAATATTATTTTGATAAAATATCATTATTATCAATTGTGACACTATTAATTTGATTATATTTAAAATACATAAATATTTTTTTTTAAAATATAATATAATCATTTAATACAAATATACTATTTCATATTCATCTAAAAGAATCATGGAACTCTATAACTCACTAAAATTATATTCCTTATAGAATTCATCAAATCATTTTTATTATTTTTCTAGTCATTGAATACATAATTCGATAACATTGTATCACAATTTAGAGTAATTTTATAATTTATGAAAATTATAAATAAATTCTTTCAGTAAAATAATTTAATTAATCTCAAAATATATTATATCTCTATTCATAGATTTATTTTTTTCTTATGTGTACATATATGAAAAATTTAAATCATAGATATTGACATTTTAAAACTTGCATTGGATTAAGTATTATATATATCGTATTCATGGAAAAGTGTAAATTAAAAAAATAATGAAAAATAATTATTTGATAATAGTAGAATATAATTAATTGAATAATAATAATTATTAAAAAATATATCATTATCACTTAGTTTTAACCTAGATTAACATGATTTACTTTTTACCGTGGTGATAATTATTACCACGATTATGATTGATTTTGGCCAAAAATATGAGGAACATATTTAAACAAAATGAAAATATAGATTGAAAAATATGGAATCACTTTTATCAAATTCAATTTCTATATGTGGTTGAAAGTTATTTTAAAATAATTATGAAACATGCAAAGAAAACTGTTTTTATCCAAATACATTTTTAAGCATAACTATGGGTTTTTTATCTCATGCATAGAAAGATTTTAACTAAATATAAAAACAATTTATAAAATATACTATATATATTTTATTATAATTATTCACCAATAGTTAATATTTTAATTTATTAATAAAAAATGCATTACATATATAAAAACAGTTTTTTTAAATGTCTTTTACGTATAATTTTTTTTTTCAAATTCATTCATAAAATTGATTTCAATCAATGAAATTTGAATATCATAAACTTACAGGAACTAATTTTAATTGGATACCATTTTAGAAAAAATGTAACTCTACACATTATTGAAATTAAAATATAGTTTTAAAAAAACATCTATAATTTTTACTATTCGTTGAAAAATAATATTTTTTCTGCAATTTATAAAAAATTAATCCGTAGATATTTTTTACATGATGAATTAAGAAATTATTTTCATTTAGTAAAATATAATTTATACATTTTCTATAAATTATTTTTTATATTTTCTAAAAAAACAGATAAACACCATTTTTAAGGAAGTGTTTTTTTGAAGAATAAAAAGACATTTATAAAAATATATTTATAATTTACTAAAAAAATTTCAATAAATTTATATTTATTATAAATGTTATATATATTTCATAAATTGTTTAATATTTTTTCTATATTATAATTTTAAGCTAGTTTATAAAGATCATATTTAAATAATATAATTCATGATTTTTTAGGCTCGTTGCTTTATATCATGTACACTATTTAACATATTGTTTATTATTAATATTTGGGTGTGACAATTTCTATATTTGAAAGATATTTAAAAAACTTTTTTTCTACTTTAGATAAGATACAAGTTTGTTGTAATGTCTTTATCCTTCTTGTTTGTACAAAAGTTCTCTAGTAACCAATGATATTTTCTTCATTGACTTCATCCCAACTTCATTTCTTTCATGATGATATTAATCTTACATTAACTACCTCATCATTTTTCTCTTCCTATGAGTATACTCTATCCCCATGTTCTCTAACTAGGATTCACACTTTAGTATCTTTTCAGTACTACATTCCTCAAAATATTTATAACTAATTTTCTATAACAACTATTCATTTTATTGATATTTATTCTCATTTTCACCATAATGGATCTTAAATTTTATGGACCATTCATGAATTTTATTAAATTTTTATCAACAATTTTAGAAGAATTCCCAAATAATATTCCATCATCCCCCCGGGTATCAAACATTCAGTTCTTCTCCTTGTTGAGAATAAAAAATTTACCCCCCAAAACACATAAATTATTCCAATGTGGGATTATTACAATAACCTATTTCATATCATGAGTTATCTTTAATTGGAAATAAAAACCCCCTTCTGTAGATATAAACTAAATTAAGAACTGTTTCCATTTAATTTTTCTCTGATTCTTTGTGTATTTTCATTTATTTCTTGGGATATTCCTCTACCTGATTGTTAGTTCATTAAATACCATTTTCAATAAATAAATTCAATATTTTAATCCCTATTATCATCTCTACTAATATAATGTAATATTTAATACATTTATAGAATCTATATTTGAATTATATGTTCATAAAACAAGTCATAGTACCTTAATCATAAATAAATAGAGTGTAATTAATTTTTTTATCGATATACATGGGTGAAATAATCCCCCAAAAATCCACCATCACAAACTCAAGCAATCTCATTTACAAATTTTCCTTAACCTTGTAGGTCATTTAAATTATTTTCAATTTTTAAAAATTATCACAGTATGAGTGTCATCATGGGAATGTTATAGGATATTATGAGGTCCTTCATTATCCACCACATCTTTTAAGAAATTTTGGATTAAGTTTCCACGAGTTATTTTCTATATCCTTTTCTATTATTATTTGTATATAAATTGACTATAATATTCCCCATTAATGATTTAGACAACTAAATTTATGTGATTTCATTAAATATCTATTGTTCCATTTCATCCTTTCATGATTTAAGCCTTCTTTCTAAAATTGACCACAAGACCTGAGTCACATAGTTATCTTATAATGAGATGATTGTGACAAATTTCATCAAAATCAATGAAATCCATGCACCTTATTTATTGACCAATAACTTTAGATTTTATAAAACTATTATTTTTTCAACCGTCACAGTTATCAAGGAGAACAATGTGATTACTACATACGTGGTTTTCATGAAATAGTATTTGTTACCCATCATCTAGGATGTATATCCACTATGTTAAATACAAACTCCAACTTGATCTACTTATCTCAACGAGATTTATACAACATTATCCTTCATATAAATTAATTTCTCGATCCCTGTTATATTTTTTCCTTAATTTTTTGTTCCATAAATTTCCAACTCATGATCTAACAGATCATCCCAATATTTCAATCTTGTGAATTTATTATCAATTCATAGCCTGACTAATGATGTTTTTATCTACTATTATCATTTATTCTATATCTCTTTTAGCACATTTATTTATTCAATTTAAGAGAAAATTAGTTCTTTGTTTTCATAGCCATCACCAAAAAAACAATAGTCTTTTTAAATATACCATTTTTTGGAATTTATGTAAATCATGTTCTGTTACTATAGAGCTTTGAAAAAAAAAATTAATATAAAACACTTATTTTTCCCATATTACTATAGTAATAAAACTCGATAATGGTATATTATTTGTGTCTTTTCCACTCATCTTATATATTTTTTGAGTCCTTGGAGAATAAACCAAATCATCCTTCTTCTTGGATGTCAGATATTGTGATATCATATTAGCCACCACTATTTATTTTATATAATCAATACCCTCTATAGATTTTCATTACCTATAATACAATTTACATGTTTATTTGGGTATAATTTTCCCATTATCTCAATGTGTTACTCCTTAGCTTCATCAGTATCCCAAATATTAAAACAACAAGATTTCTTGTTGGGAGAGATATTTCCCTCATGATAACCTATATTTCATCAATTCATTTGGACTTTTAAAATGATATTTTCAATTATTTTTACATAATATTTTACCAAATCATTCAATAAATCAATTATCTAGGCTTGAACGTAAATGTTGATACTAAACTCAATTTCCTTATAATATTTTCAAGTATTTTAATACTAGATTGTCTTAATATCATACATAATCATAAATTTTTATTCTTCTATCTCTAACATATATAGTTTGGAACCATGTACCGCTACATCAAATTTCATCACTTATCCCTAAAAAAAATTTATTTAGGTGTTGATTCTAGGAAATCATTGATGTATAATCATTAAATAACATTATTGATTTCATCATTATTGTACACCAATTTATCATCTATTTAATCTATGAGGAACACTTCATTCGGGTCCAAATAATCCACTATTTATTACACCTTATTATCCACTGATATATAATTTTCTTATTAGAGAAATTTGTAATATTTAGATAACTTATTCTATGATTAGATATTTTGTACCACACCCATAAATAATTTCATCATGGGTTCATTATAATTATTTTCATCTCCAAATTTATTTTGAATCCTAGAAGGACAAGGCCCCACTTTTCCGTAATGAAATCTTGTAAGTGAAGGATTTCATTTTAATATTTCATTTTCCCCATTATTTTTTGATAAAAATATAGACATTATTTTATAAACTTCAATATATTTGAGATCATATTATATAGTTAGTTTCCAAATTTCCTCGAATTCCAAATCCTAATAATTATCCGTTATCAATGAATCATTATAATTTTTTCTCATCTTATAGGAGATTTGGATGTTGTAAATAATATCCAACACCACCCCATTGGGGTCCTTCTAATCAAGAACCATGAAAATTTTATTTAAAATTAATTGAAATATTCATAGAATAAACATTATTAATTTTAATTAATAATATAATTCATTGATTTTTCCCAATTAAACAGCAAGAATACTCTCCTGGTCAACGATTTCATCAAAGAACTCATTTGGATGAATTGTTAAATCCTCATACATATTCTATAACAACAGAAATTTATCTCCACATAATATGGATTCACCATCATAAATGTTGATTGGTTTTTTCCACATATAATGTGGGTATATAAATGAATTTATATTTAGATATATTTCTTTGGATAATGATCCTCCCATTTCATTGACTATTTTTTTCGTTGGTATCAATCCCTCTTCAATATTAATCTAATAATTCTCTACACATCATTCTTGCTAAATTCCCATGCATGGTATCCATGTAGATGTACATTTCCAGAGATCCAAAATATTTTTTTATTTTATTCTTCAATATATTTAACTTACTATCGTTAAATATTATAATTGGCATATGGATCATTTCAATTGATGTAACTTAAAAGAGAAAATATGTCACAAATATATATATATATATATATATATTTGATTATGATTTTTTTACCAAGATAGGTCAATAAAATTAGAGGGGGTGAATCAAGGATTATCAATTATATTATATTACCATATTCAATGGTCAAGATTCAAAATTTTTAAGATGAATATCTCCCCCAAAATTGATATGAAATGATAACGTATATAAAATAGGGACATAAGTTATTTTACCCAGTTCATCCAAACTAATATAATATATATGGAGCATGAAATGGTTATTCAATGATGCACCTAAAACATTAATAATACAACTTTGATTCAAATTTTATAGTTCCAAACTAACACATTGTTTTTATAAAAATCAAATGAAAATATATAAATTACTAGTATCCCTACATGAAAGATTTAACTATTAATATTATGCTATGTTTTTAATTATATGAATAGTATATAGTAATTACAACATAGATTATATAAAAATATTCTTTAGTTACATCAATTTGATGAACTCCATAATATTCTAGTAATATATTCTCATGTATATCCCTATTCTTTTCTCATTTATCATTCTAACACTCATCCTAGAATACATCTTATTATCTATTTTTTTCTTTTAACACATATAATATAAATCCATAACATAATAATTAATTCTTTTCAATTTTGTGATCCTCAATATTATCCTTATGTGCAATAAATATATATTCTTTTTTTTGGAATCCTTTTACCCTATACTTTTATTTATTTAAAGCTGTTAACATCATATTTTAAAGTCCCTTAAATGGTTTTGTAATGTACTTTAACATTCACAATTTTCATCTTATTTAAAAAAATTTCCCTCTTCTAAAAATGACCAGTTTATAGTGTGACTAATTATCCATAGTGTGATTCTCATTCCATTTTTACACCATTAATTAGAACCACTTCCTTAAAAAAAACTACCATGTAAAACCACTTCCCTACCAAAATATGACACGGGGTTCCTTTTCAAGATATTTATTGATTTTCTAGCTTTTATATTTTAATGTATATAAAGGGTGAATTTAAAATTGTTTTAAATATGAAATAAAAATTGTTTTTTAAATTTTTTTTCTCTATTTTACCTCAAGTGGGTGACATTGTATTTTTTTAATGATTATATGCTTCTATATCTTTTATTTTTATGGTTAATAATATATTATCCCATGTTGTATTATACATAAAGAACCAAAATATAAACCACTAATCATATAAAATGTTTACTAGACTATTTTGATATTTTAATTGGGATTAATTGGGGAATAAGTCCAAAAAAACCTTGGAATAATTATTTATGTGTTTGATTCAATAAATGTGACTGCTTTATGGGTGAGTATTTCATCATTGCACTTTGGTAATGACTTGAAAATTTTATGATGATGGGTGATATTACTATGTTATATATATATGATGACTTTTGATTTGACCTCTGTAGTTGAAGTTTGTGTTACTCTCAAAGTTCTATGTTTTCTGGATTAAAATAGTTCAATGGGTTATGATCAATGTGTTATAGTGATATTTGGTCTATATATAATGGATCATTGATGTAATTAATTATACATTCTCTATGTGGTCATCTTGGATAACAATACCTTATACCATGTATAAGAGAATGTTATTTTCCACATATCCTATTAGGAATTGAGAGTTTTGAGGTAGATCTGTTGATATCCTGTCAATACCCAAGGGTGGTGGTTACTAAGAAGACCTTAAAGCTAAATTTAATGTTTAAGGAACATTATTAATTTTGTTTCATTATTGTGTGTTCTATTGATTTTATAAATTGGGATACAACTTTTTCTTGATATGATCTCCCTCATATGAATAGATATGCCTAGAAATGAAACTATTTGCACTGGGATAGATGGATATCAAACATTGTGAGGTGATGTTAGGAAATATGAGATAGATATGAATCAGATCTTCCCAATTACCCATGCGAGTCTAGCCCATGGCCATAAAACATACTATATAACATTGATTATGGTTTTTTTGTATTATATAGTTGATTGTGATATATATGAAGAGTTTAATCATTGTGGAGTGAGATCCATCATTAGTGATGAATTTTGATATTTATGATCAATCAAGAAATGATTTCTAGGTAGTCTGGTAAAAGTAACATAAATTATTGGTATGTGAGTTTAGAAGGTTGTGAATGATGGTATATGTTATTTCATACAGTTGGGACCCATTACTTTTCTTTTGATTTTTTATTATGGTTTTAGTTTTATTTTATTCTTTGTTCCCTCTTTTAATAATCAATTTTTTTATTTTATTGTTTCACATGTGATTTATTTTTTTCACTCTAAGGTTTCATATGTTTTGTATTATTTATTTGATCATTATATCCTTTGATATGTTGGGTGTTTAATTATTGATGGATAGTGGGATAACAGATGGGTTAGGTGGGCCATTGAAGAGAGATCCTAGTGGATTTTGAGAGACATCATAATGGTTATTACTATTGGGATGAGTTCAATGTAGTATAAATTATTATTTCATGAAGATATAAAAATCATCAGTTGCATGAGGGTGGTATATGGCCTATGTTTGGAGGTATCCGTTTGCGATTTCAAAGTTCATGTGTATTTTCGATACATAGGTATAGGTTTGTACTGTATGTGAATTTGGTGTTATATTTCAATAGGGAGTGTCACATTGGGTATCAAATTTCACACTCTCCCAACAATTTGATGCATATACACATGAATGAAAAATCATGCAGTATATAATGGTGATTAAGAAATCACATGGGGTCATTAGACTCACCCCAACCTATATACAAAACATGAGTTTTGATGTACAAGGGTACACTTTAATGTTTTATTTTATTTATAGTTGATTGATTAAATCTCAATGTGTGGTTTGTGACTAATAGGTTATTGGAGGTTAATTACTCAGAACATGGATTATATGAGTTAGGATAGAGGCCACTATATATCTATTTCATTTTAGTTGTATCGGTATCATCCTAAATAGTTATATTATTTTTTCTATATAATAATCTTTGTTCCCTTCTATTATATTATTCATTACATTTATTTATATTATATTATATTATTTGTGTTCAATTATATGTTAACACATCTTTTGGGTATTTTACTACTAATAAATTTGGTGATTCATAGGATAATTGGATTCATGTTAATTATCATTAGGTTTTGGGAACATATATTATACAGATGGATCATGAAAAATTATTACTATAATTTGGAATGATCTGTGGGTTTTTCTTTTTGGGAATATACTCCCTATTACTATATCAAACCCCTGATAATATTCAATAGCCTCTGGTGTATGGGTTGATGGACCTGAGGCTATGTAGTGAGTCCCACTCGAGTACAGATTGGGTGACATGAGATGCTACATTACATTTTTAGTTGGAGTGGTTTTTTATTAATGTCTTATATAATCTAATAAAACATATATTGGTAAATAAAGTTAAACATCATCATTGGAATGTCAAATCATTTGAAATAGAGTAATATCTCAGGAATATGTTATACCTTCCATTTATCCATAAAATTTAATATCTATAGATGTTTTATTTCATGTATCTCATTTAATGAAATATTTTTTGAATCTCAAACTTTTTATTGAATTATAAGATCTATAAATGGAACTCAATTCCACTATAGTGAAGTAGATAGCGTGTTTCATTGATCATAAAAAGACAGTTTTATTGTGAAAATATATCCCTCATAGATTTTATCTGTGATTTCATGGATAATATATCCATGTAACTTGAAATAATAAGGCCTTGATATGGTGAAATAACCTCACATGTCTTCCAATAATTAACTTTTATGACTTTTTTAGGGTAGAAAGATGAATGGTGAGGAAAATTATGACACACATTTATTCAATGAATGGTATTCATTCTATTATTTAAATTATTTTTGATTATTATGGAGTTAATATTTCTAAATTATTGAAATTATGTGATAGTTATGGATCCATGACAAGTAAAAACAATATCATAATAATAAATCACAACCATTCAATTGGGGGGGTGGTTTATTGAAGAATTAATTTCATGGTTGGTGCATAGATTCATTGAATATAAATCCATTCTAAGTAGGGGGTGTTCATATATTATATAATTTCACTCCTAGATAGAATATAGATTCCCAAAATATATATTCATACAATGATATTTAATGAAAATAATCATCAATTATTTTCTTATTTTCCTATTTCGGGTTTTTACATTTTTCCTCATGCATTTCACTTGATCTCTCCAAGAGCTTATCTAGAAAATGTCATCATACTTTCCATTACCATTAGTTATTTAAATCTCCATATAACGTGAATATAAAAGTTATATTTATTATTTTTCATCCATTCTTTTTAATCCTTTTATAATTTTCCCTTCTCCTTACATGATCTTCCATGTTCTTTTTCTCACTGTCCACGGTTTCCAACCATAGTTTTGTGCTCTATATAAATCATGAAATGTGTGATTATTTAGGATTTTGGGGTCCTTATTCAATCATAAATGAATTTATTTTAATAATTAATTTATCTTAAAATTGATTCAAAAAGGTGTTTTAGTGTACCATCATTTTATTTTATAAAACCTTTTGTGCCTTTTTAAGTGTTTCCATGGGTAATTAGAATCATTACATGTATACTTTGGGAATATTCAATATTTCTATAAATATTTTTTTATTTTAATACATATAATAAGATTATACATTGGTTTAAATGTATATTCAATCAATATGAAACAAAATTACCATAAGGTGTTTAATAAGGGTTTTTTAAAATAAATGTTAGTTTAAATTAATTTACCAAAAAATAACAAGTGATTAATTTTGTATAAAGGTGATTATATGATTATTTTCTATTTTGTTACTTTAATGGTTGTGATTTTTATATGATTATTGTTTTTTATTATGGACTTGATTTGTTAGATTTTCCCCGGGTTGAGTTTTGTTATAAATATCATATTTTTCATGTTATTTAGTTTGTTAAGGAATTGATAAAAGAGGGATATGGTGTTGATGGTTATTTGGTTTATGTATTAAGTATTTCATAGCATATTATTTCATGAATTATTTGATTCTGATATATTTATTTAAATCAGATCCTTGGGGATTATGTATTAAATCATGGATGAGTGTTACCTTCATTTGTATTTATCTATAGCCACATGTCCTCAATTACCAATTACTACTGGGAATTATCTGACACCCTCTATAAACATATTATTGTTCATGTAGAATTTGTTATGAAGAATTCAATTAATGTGATGTGAGTAACATACTTTGGTGGTGTATACTAAACACTTTATTATTGTTTTAATTGAATGATGATTAGGTAGTGACCATGGGTCATGTGGAGATGGTTTGTTTCAATATTTTGAGAATATCAATTAATCATTGGATGTATATGCATTGGTATCACTATTTTATCATCATTTTGATGTATCTTGTGGTATTTATTTCATGTATTAACTTATATATTTTTCTTATGGAGGCATGTTTGGAAGCCCATTATGGTTTTTTATTATTTTTCCTTATTTAGATGAATTTTTTTATTGAAGTATTTATGTTTTTATCATGATTATTTAATGTGTTGATTCTTTATATAATTATTTTTTGATAGTTTTGTTGTTTTTTTATAGTGAATTATTTTAAAAAGGTATGTGTTCAATACCCATATCACTTGTTGTCAGCCTATTGATATCACGAATATTCCTTGTATTATATTATGGATTGAGTCAATGGAAGTAATAGTGATTAAAGAGATATTTCATGATATATATTATCAATAATGTTATCCCCAATAAGAATACATAAGATAATTTCATTGGGCTATCTCTTAGTGAGGTTATTGGACTTATGATTCTACTTGTAACATTGTTTTCTTGTTTATTTGTATAAAGTCTAACAAAAATAGAGATTTTTTATTTTTTGATGATAAATTAATGGACACAAAAATACATAAATATTAGATATAATTTTCATAAAAAATTAACTATTTCGATTCAAAATGTGTGTGAAAATATTTTTAAACAAAATAGCAACATTATAAAAGTGTTGATCTTTTGGACACTCAATCCATCCATGATTATGTTAATTATCTAATTCTATTTCCCAATTGACACCTAGAGATATATATCATAACACATAAATATTCCTTTATACCATACCAATTCATATATTTTTAAGTTTATCCTATTATAAAGGGGATTCAAATACTCAAATAACTCCATGTAAGATCATAGTATTTCCTATGACGTAAGGATATTTTTTGATTGAATGATTAATTACAGCCTATTATGAATACCCTTCGAGTTAAGGGGTAGTAATGGTGTCGATTGATTTTTTGTATCCTTTAAACCAAATGTTGGAGATAAATAGATAGACCACAAGGATAAGAGGGAATATACACCCAAGCCACATTGTTTGGTAAGATCATGCTTCGATGGATAAAGGGATTCAAGAGAAAATATAGTTTGATTAATCTGTGTGGATAGAGGCCCACTTATATATGAAGTCCTCTATTATTTTTTATAGTGGATTGATACATGGTTTTTTCATGGTTTGGAAAACCGTACACACTAACCATGCAAGGTACCCTTCCATAATATGAAGGGCGCTAGATTAGTGCATTCATTAGCCAACTATGTATCCCAACTGTTAAGATTTCACCATTGAGGTAAAATTACTTTTTATCCGCTAAAAAATATTAATAAATATTGAAAAAATGTATAGATAATAACTTAATGCTATGGGAAAAAATATTTTGAGCTCTTCCAAAACTCAAAAGGTCTGAACTAGAAGAGTGGAAATGAATTTAAATAAGAATCCACAAGTTAATGGGGAAATGAAATTGAATAATGGTAATCATATTTTTTAATTTAGCACTTATTATTATGATTATGATTCTTCTAATGATTTTCTATGGGGACGATGAATAACAAGGTGATATTCATTTTGAAATAAAATAACATATGAATATTTTTTCTATAAGAGTTTTTATGTGTATTTTTGGCACTATCAAGGGACTCCTTTCTTATAAAGCACAACTAAAAGTGTATGTAAAATGTAACACCCCAATATTTCATTGTACGTTATCTCGTCAAACTAATTCAATAACTTGTGCTACACGCAACACTGAGTTTGAGCGAACCATGACATAACAAACTAGACATTAAAAAAGAGGATATAAATAGTATTAACTAAATTTTGAATTTTATATAATCCAAATAATTTTAACACCCATATATTGTGTTTTTTAGATAAATTCAACTTTTCAGATAAAGGAAATATTTTTCCAAAAATGCATTTTTACCTCCTTTTAATAAAGAAGCCTTTTTAAATCTAATATTTGAATCTTTAATATATTCAAATTGATGAAATAAACTTTTTATTTATAATCGGCACATAGGAATTAATTTCGATAAATTTTGTTTGTTTTTCGTATAACATTCATATTTTTCTGAATAGTGAAAAATACTAAAATTTAATTGAAAACAACTTTTTAAAATAGAAAAAATTATTATGGTAAATTTTCCTTAGAAAGTCTTGTAAATATAATTAGAATACATTTTTATAATTTAATACAATGTATGTAATTATAATCAATTTTACATATATATTTGACATAAACACATTTCAATCTTTTAATAGTTTTTACTTTTTAAAAACTCTTTTTTTGGTTTTGATAAGAGGAAATAATTTAAAATTAATAAATATTACTTTTATGTTTTGAATTTGGTAAAATAGACTTCATTTTTGAATTAAAAATATCAATATTTTCTTAGGGTTAATTTTTTGTATTTTTCAGAAAACATTCAATTTTTTATGAATAGTGAAAACCACCGTGTTATTATTGAAAACCAACTTTTTGATTAAATAATTATTTAATTTATTTAATTTTATTTAATTATAAATAGATATATAATACCTACATATGTTAAATTTAATTCAATGGAGTCATTTTATAATAAAATTAGATGTATAAAACTATATCGAACTTTTTAACTTTTTTTATCCACCTTCTAGGAGCATTTGAAAATTTGCATAAAATATAATATTACCACTTCTTTGAGTTGAATTTTGAATCATTGAGAGTCAAAATTGATATTAGTAAGTAAACTGTTGTTCAATAAGATGAAAATAATTTTTTTTTGAATAATTAAATTTTACTTATATTTACCATGGTTAAAAGTAAATATTGTAATTAAAGGTAAAAATGAAATTATAATTTTCATTTTATGATTAAAAATCATTTGTAAGAACTTAATATCATTCAGTATATGAATCAAATACATCCTATCCCTTACAAACAAGTCTTACGTAATAACACATGTAAAGTAAAATGAACCAGTTAACACCCAAAAGGCCGATAATAAAAAAATATTATTAATAATGAAATATTAGAAGATCATATATGATATCATATTTATATATATAGTTATTTTATATTTTAATAACAATGATTTAACAATTATACAGGTGGTTAATGTACCCTTTACATAGAAAAAGTACAAGGTAAGGGTTTATTTCACAACCTCTTCATTATCCGAGGATGTTTTTACGTATGCATCTATCTAAACATCTTTATCATCAACATCTGTGTTTTTATAAAAATTCATTTCAAAACATTATTACAATTTACTAGACAATTGGTTAAAGTCATTTATACCGTTATATGACATTATATGTTTTGAAAGGAGTATATATACTATTTTCCAAACAATAAGTGCCAGGTGTATGATAAATTTTACACTTTTTTGAAGTTGGTTTATAATGATACAAATCTATCATATTGTATTTATTTTTTTTTGAAATATATGACCATGGATGTGTTATTTTTATACCATTCAGAGTTTAAGGTTAAATTATTGACATTTCTTACGTTATTTTCAAAATTAATTTTCATGTCATATTTCATCCTTTTCATATTAGGAATGTATTGGGATTAATAAGAGATGGGTGTAGCCCGCTATATCTCCTTGGTGCTTCAGTAGGTGTGGTGAGAAAATTAGACGTGGAATTGGATGAGGCCTTTCCAAATTATATATATGGTTTTGGCTGAGGCCTAGATAATTTTTAGACGTCTTGGAAAGGCCTTTACAAAATGTTTTATAATGTTCTACATTATACATTCCCTCATTATGAAAATAATAATGATGGTTCGTGTGGTTATTATACTAATATAATACTCAAGACTATGTCTTCTTATGGCATTTTTATACAGCTCATATCCTAGCCAAAATGTTTTCATGATTATTATTTGTAAAGTCATATGTTTTCAATTATCTACCATGCATAATGTTTTTGTTATATTCCATAGTATTTCTTACTTTTACTGAGCATTTGATCTCACCATTTTATTATGTTTCATTTTCCCAGGATATGAAGAATTCAGTTATGTGTGAATTTTGGGCATATTCAAGAAGGATTGGAAGATTCTAATGGAATAAATTATTGTTGTATTTTTTTCAAGTTGAATTGTTGAACTTATGTTTGTATCTTGTACTTCCAAGGCTAATAAATTGATCGTTCATTCTGTATTTGATTCCTTTTTATCATTCAAATATTATGTTACAATGAACCGACTTTGGGTATATAAGGCCCCAGCATTAAACCTTACTTAATATTTAATTAAAAGAATAATTCACGTTGAGGATCTTTTCAGGTTTAGAGTTTTAGAGAATTAGAACATAACTATTACATCTCAAAAGATTACAAAGTAGTCACTTCTACTGAGTTTCCATAATAAAAAAAACTCTTAAAAAGAAACGTGTCTACTTCCATGTTTTATATATGATGACATTCCCATGATCCCATCCTTGACCATATTCCACATTAAGTCCTGTGAAATCATTTAAAAAAACATGGGGTGAGCATAAAAAGCTCAGTAAGGGATACACAAAGAATGAAAACTGTTAGTTTTTCAAAATCAAGTAAACCATGTATACTCTATCAAAGTAATACCTTCACCTTCATGAAGTTGTAAAAACTCTTCACAGAATAATGTATCCTTACTTACCTTTTTGTAACCAAAGGATTACCATAAAATCCATAAAAAGAACACATAACATTTATAAAGGTAACTTGGGACATAAACATACTTAAGTGGAATAACCATACGGTCGACTTCCACACATATCACTTAATGGAATAGCCATACGGCCAATTTCCATACATACTTAATGGAATAGCCATACGGCCGACTTCCATACCCAATGCATTGGAGGTTATAACGTAACCACCCGTCCTCGTATTCACGGCACCACCCGTCATATGGTTTATAACGTAACCACCCGTTAAAATGTCCAAGTACCAGTATAAAATCATAAAACATAAAACCAATATAAAGGAATGATAACATTTCCACATTTCAATCACAATATATCATAAATATATTGACATAATAGAATCTTTTTTCAAAACCATTTTCAATACCAAAATACATAAAAGAGTATATGATATTTATTTTATTCTAAAAAACATTACGGCTTGTTGAGAAAGCCAAAGACCAAATAATACTCGCGGTGGCGGAAAAGGTCGTTGTCACCGCGTACGTTAAAAGACATTCCTTTTTGTCGTTTAGAAAAACACTTCATAGAAAAAGATTCCTTTTGTATAAAAGTAAAATTCAAATGGGTTTATACACCGTATAAAAGAAAGTTGTGTATAAAACGAAATATGCCTCAATGAAAGGAGATTGAGACGAAGTCCCTTACCTCGGGTCCGACTTGACTCGATCGTTCTTTAACGTCCTGAATAATAAACATGAGTTAATTTATACTTGATTAAGAACCTTTTTAAAGTTAATTATTCCTTTTATATCACTTATTGTCATGTTATAAACATTATGTAACCATTTATGTTAATAATGTTTGTTTTCTCAATATTTGGTTCTTAAGTCGAAAGTGGACTTACAATTACAGGTTGTTCGTGTGGTCAAAGGTTCTTTATATCCAGAATGAAATTCCCGATTTGGATATAATATGTATCATATATATCCAGCATATACATGTATTTATAATATTACATAATTATTTAGAGGTATGAAATGAAATGCACCATTCATGGAGATGGTAAGCCGTACGTACGCATGAACGCTACTTTCATTTCTTTGTCATATTAATGAAATTAAAACAAAATGAGAGGTATGTATATTTTAATTACAGAATTATATTCATCATTTAGATATATCATTAATTATATATATCCATTTTATACATGTACTTTGAATAGTACATTACATTTGGGGACAAGAAATGAAATGCACCGTTCATGGAGACGGTAAGCCGTACGTACGCATGAACGCTACTTCCATTTCTATTTCGTATTTTCTGGAATGGAATCATAATGATATATAAGTATATTATAATTCCAGTATAATAACATATATAATATCATTAACTTTAACCTTTACACATCCCACACATGGTATTAACGAATCAAATCACTTTCAGGGGGCGGTAGTCCGCACTTCCTAAAATGAAGATATCGTGTTTACCCATAATGGAAACCATAAAGGTATGCCCAAAATGAAAAAAACAGAAGATTAAGGAAAATATAAACATATTATATATCATATATAAAAATAGTGACATCATAATGGCCACCTTTGAAGGTGTTAAATGAGTATTGAACAATCATCGTTTCGGGAGGCAGAATTTCTCCATCCACGGAAACCGTATGTTCTTTAACCATTTGATGTAGTTGTGTGAGAGTGTAGCTCGAATAAATCTTATAAGAACATCCTAGTATATTGAAGATACTTATGTTGTTACAAAAGAAGTAAATAAAAAGAGTTTAGAGGGTTGGAGAAGAAAAATAAAACAATTGAACAAGAGAGAATGAATTACCTTTAAAAGTGTAACTACTTTTGATTTGAGCCTAAAGGCTTCCTTTGAAAGGATTCTGCCCAAAGGAAATCCTCTAGGATGAGGAGAGGGATGTGGAGAGAGTAATTGGTCAGGGTTTGTCCGAGCCAAAGGCTTGAGGAGTGTGTGAAATGAGGTAGAGGTGGGGGCCTTTTATAAGAGGAGAGGAGGGGCACTTTTGGAATGGAAAGAAATATTACTTTATTTGAAAATGTGTTTCGGTTTTAAAATGTCCCACATTGATATAAGTCGTGGATAAGGTTATAAGGGTTCGAAATACACTCATACAATTGGTTTTGGACATGTTTAGTTCATAGATTTTACACTATCTTTCCATTTTAGTTTAATCGTTAAATAATGATGTCATCGCTGCATCATTATTATGTCATAAATAATTTAATTTATTTATTGTCTAAAAATTATAAAAAAAATACTATGATGTAGGAAATCTTTTTATCTTTCCAATGAATATTTATAATAAAAAATCTGATCTTTATAACACCATGTAAAAGTTTGTTTTGTAAAACATATTATGTTTGTGTCATTTTTACTTTTATATTAAATAAAAAGTTATTTATGTCATTTCCCAACCAAAGTGTCTCCATGGGGTCCCCAAGTTGACCCATGGCTTGTCTTGGTCCGCCATGACACAAACAATGAGGGTAGGACATGTGTCAAGCTCATCTTATTCTATTAAATCATTATTTTTACCTTAAACTACACTAATTACCACTAATCGCGATTAAGAACTTAATCAGTTACTATTCACCAAAAAATTATTATAATCTCATTGAACAGCATTTTACTTCTTAATGACAACCATGTATGTCGGATTTTTGAAATTAAAAACACAATGATGGAAAAATTTCATTTAAACGGAAAATCAGTCTTTATAAGTACCACTTAGTGGTTTCACTATTCATCAAAAATTGAAGTTTTTCAGAAAATTACCAAAAATTCACCCTAAGATATATTTGATATTACAAATTCAAAAATTAAGTCTATTTTAAAAAATTCAAAACATATAAGTCACATTAATTAATTTAATAATTAATTCCCGCTGTCAGAGCAAATAGCGTGATTTTATGAAACAATAAGTATCAAAAGATTGACACTAGTTTAAGTCCAATTTCAAATTTAAATTAATTCCAACGACCACTATTGGATTTAATGGTAAAAATATTTTCTAATTTCACTTTAAAAACAATTCAAAAGATAATATAATCATATAAATAAATTAGATTAAAAAGAGGATTTGAATTAAAGTACAACATTTTACACTATTCATTAAAAAAAGAACTTATCAGAAAGGTACCGAAAATTTACACAAAGTAAATTTTGATGTCCCAATTCTAAAGAAGAGTTATATTTGGTCCAATAGAATTTATAAGATTGATCAAAACTATATTTAATGACGGTTCTCCGTCAAAAGGTGATAAGTGGACCTTTCGTGAAAATTAGGGTATAAATGCCTAAAATTGTACTCTTTCCGTATTTTAAGCCTTTATCTTTTATTGGGTAAATGTAAAAACAATTAAAAACATATATAATCATATTTTAGTTATTTATATCCATTCCCGACAGTACAATGGCTACTCGTTAACTAACATTTAAAATAATATTATTTTATTACTTGTGTGCAACGTAAGTTTTCAAAGAAACTCATCGTTGCGTATCGAGTACACTATCGAACGTATAAACCCCTTTTAATTAAAATTAATATTTAATTCGTAAATATTAATAAATATTAAAATTCTTTCTTCTTTATTTACCTGGGATGTTACATCCTTCCCCCCTTTTGGGAATTGCGTCCTCGCAATTTTATTCACTTATCAAAATAAGTGGGGGTATTTGTCCCTCATATCATTTTCAGATTCCCACGTTGCCTCTTCAATCACATGGTTTTTCAACAAAACCTTTACTTAATGAATCACCTTATTCCGTAACACCTGCTCCCTGTGGTCAAGAATCTGGACTGGTTGTTCCTCATAAGATAGGTTCTCTTCCAGCTGAACTACCTCTGGACTCAATACATGAGATGGATCTGGCATATACTTCCTCAACATTGAAACATGAAAAACATTGTGTACCTGAGATAAACTCGGAGGTAAATCCACTCGGTATGCAACTGATCCAACTCTCTCTAGAATTTCATATGGTCCAATGAACCTTGGACTCATCTTTCCTTTCTTACCAAATCTCATCACACTTTTCCATGGTGAGACTTTGAGAAAAACATGATCACCTACCTCGAAAGATAGATCCTTCCTCCTGTTGTCTTCATAACTCTTCTCCCTACTCTGAGCTGTTCTCATGTGCTTCTGAATCAACTGAACTTTTTCTTACATCTCTTCTACCAATTCTGGTCCCATTAACTTCCTTTCACCTACTTCATCCCAGAAATCTGGAGTTCGACACCGCTTCCCATATAATTCCTGAAATGGTGCCAACTGTATACTGGAATGAAAACTGTTATTATATGAAAATTCAACCAAAGAAAGATGTTGGTCCCAACTTCCCTAATAATCCATAGAACAAGCTCGTAGCATATCCTCCAATGTCTGAATTTTTCATTCTGACTGCCCATCTGATTGAGGATGAAAAGCTGTACTAAAATTTAATTCAGTACCCAACGACTTCTGAAGGCCTTTCCAAAAGTTAGAAGTGAACTTGGGATTACGATCAGATACAATGGAGAGGGGAACTCCATGTAACCTGACTTTCTCTTTAAGATACAGACAGGAAAGTTGATCTAGGGAAAAAGTATCTCGTATAGCAAGGAAATGAGCAGATTTGGTCAAGCGATAAACAATAACCCAGATTGCATTATTACCTCGAGATGTCCTCGGTAATCCCACAACAAAGTCCATGGATATGTTTTCCCATTTCCACTCTGGCACTGGTAAGGGCTGAAGCATCCCTTTCGGTAACTGCCGCTCTGCTTTAACCTGTTGACATGTCAAACACTTCACAGTAAAATCAGCAATATCTCTTTTCATTCCATCCCACCAGTAATACTCCCACAGATCACTATATATCTTAGTACTGCCCAAATGAACTGAAAACGAAGAACTATGAGCTTCACATAACAACTCTCTCTTCAACTGTGATTCACAAGGCACACACAATCTCTTCCCAAATCTCAAAACGTAAACATTATCAATGTTGAATTCAGGCAACTTACCTTTCTGAACCAGCTCTACCTTTTTCTGCAACTCACTGTCTTGCTTCTATGCTTTCTTAATTCTATCTGATAGAGAATATCTCACTGATACCTGAAACAAAACAGAAGGACTTCCTGCACCAACAACTTCTATGCCAAGGTTCATCAAATCCTTAACGAAAGGATCACGTTCCAAACACAACATTGTTAATGAAGCATTACTTTTTCGACTCAAAGCATCAACCACTTTATTTGCTTTTCCCGGATGGTAATGAATTGTACAAGCATAATCCTTGATTAATTCTAGCCATCTCCTTTGTCTCATGTTCAATTATTTCTGAGTGAATATATACTTTAAACTTTTGTGATCGGTATATATTTCACACTTTACTCCACACAAATGATGCCTCCAAATTTTTAAAGCAAAAACAACAGCAGCTAATTCCAAATCATGTATAGGGTAATTTACCTCATGAGTTTTCAACTGTTGTGAAGCATAAGAAATTACCTGATCATTCTACATTAGGACGCAACCAAGTCCTTTCAATAAAGCATCACTGTATAAAACAAACTCACCATTCATGGAAGGTAGTGCCAAAACTGGAGCATTCACCAATCTTCTTTTCAATTCCTGAAAACAATCATCACATTCTTTTGTCCAGATAAACTTAACACCCTTCCGAGTTAGCTTAGTCATTGGACTAGATAACCGTGAAAAATTTCTAACAAACCTTCGGTAATAGCCTGCCAAACCAAGGAAGCTACGAATCTCTATTTGATGGACTGACATCTGCTGAAGTAGTTGTAAAGGATTTCACCACCCCTTTCTGCTTGTAGTCTAACTGCTTCCCATCACTCAAGCTCTTTGCCGGAAACTCGTTTGCATAGTGACCCATCTCATTGCACTTATAACATTTCACTAACTATACGTCAAATTTGTTCTTACCTTCACCTTGATCCTTTTCAGTTCAATCACGAGCCTTATGTCCCATCTTACCACATCGGTAGCACTTTCCAGAATTCAGAAGAAATTCCCCAGCATGCCTTTTGCCACATTTATCACAAACTGGAAACTTAGTTTTTCTACCATCAGACTTTTTTGAAGAATTATTACCTTTCTCCTGCCACCTCGGTCTCTTCTTCTGCTGGTTGTTATAGAACACTTGGTCATCGGCAAACTCCATTTCCACCTTCTCAGCACATCGAACAAGCTTTTCATAAATTTTAAACTCATGAGAAGCTAAATCCCTTCGATACTTTGGCTTTAACCCTGAGTAAAAACGGTTTATTTTACTATCAAGATCTCGTATGAAGTTTGAAGCATACCTCGCCAATCGAGTGAACTTTTCTTCATAAGCAGCCACTGAATCATCCTCCTGCCTCAATTCTAGGAACTGTTTTTCCATCCTAAGACGAACCACCTTAGGAAAATATTTCTCCAGAAACATACCTTTGAATTCGTCCCAGTGAAGATCCTCAATCTCATCACTATCCCTTATATTTTTCACCATCGACCACCACTGATCAGCTTCACCTTCAAAACGGTAAACAGCAAGACTAACCTTTTTATGTTCTGAACACCCCATGACATCAAAAATCTTTTCCAGTGCTTTAATCCACCCTTCAGCTTGCACAGGGTTAGATGATCCTCTGAATGATGGGGGATGTTGCCTCATAAAATGTTCCACCACAAAACATGTTCCTCTGCGGTTGATCTAGCTGATCTCGTGCATGGATACCACCACCATTTATAGCCTGAGTCAAATGTGCCATCACTACAACAAACTGTTCAGTTCCACTTCCGACCATCTCAGGTTGCTGATTTGGAAGGTTATCTTCCTCCTGATGTCGTCCCAACATAGCTGCTTTGTTTCCTCTGCGAAAAACCATTCTGAACACAGAAATATCTTAGGCGAAGCAGCATGGTAATCCGTAAATGCTATATCATTTCAATAATATTATAATTTAACACTTTTCTAACTCCTAAAGTTGTCTAAACCGACCTATGATACCATCTATAAAGCCCCGGCCTTAAACCTTACTTAATATTTAATTAAATGAATAATTCACGTTGAGGATCTTTTCAGGTTTAGAGTTTTAGAGAAATAGAACATAACTATTACATCTCAAAAGATTACAAAGTAGTCACTTCTACTAAGTTTCCATAATAAAAAACCTCTTAAAAAGAAACGTGTCTAGTTCCATGTTTTATATAGGATGACATTCCCTTGATCCCATCCTTGACCTTATTCCTCATTAAGCCCTGTGAAAACATTTAAAAAAAACTTGGGGTGAGCATAAAAAGCTCAGTAAGGGATACACAAAGAATGAAAACTGTTAGTTTTTCAAAATCAAGTAAAACATGTATACACTATCAAAGTAATACCTTCACCTTCATGAAGTTGTAAAAACTCTTCACAGAATAAAGCATCATTACTTACCTTTTTGTAACCAAAGGATTACCATAAAATCCATAATAAGAACACATAACATTTATAAAGGTAACTTGGGACATAAACATACTTAAGTGGAATAACCATACGGTCGACTTCCACACATATCACTTAATGGAATAGCTATACGGCCAATTTCCATACATACTTAATGGAATAGCCATATGGCCGACTTCCATACCCAATGCATTGGAGGTTATAACGTAACCACCCATCCTGGTATTCACGGCACCACCCGTCATATGGTTTATAACGTATCCACCCGTTAAAATGTCCAAGTACCAGTATAAAATCATAAAACATAAAACCAATATAAAGGAATGATAACATTTCCACATTTCCGTCACAATATATCATAAATATATTGACATAATAGAATCCTTTTTCAAAACCATTTTCAATACCAAAATACATAAAAGAGTATATGGTATTTATTTTATTCTAAAAACATTATGGCTTGTTGAGAAAGCCAAAGACCAAATAATACTCGCGGTGGCGGAAAAGGTCGTTGTCACCGCGTACGTTAAAAAAAATTCCTTTTTGTCACTTAGTAAAACGCTTCATAGAAAAATATTCCTTTTGTATAAATGTAAAAGTCAAAGGGGTTTATACACCGTATAAAAGAAAGTTGTGTATAAAACGAAATTTTCCTCAATGAATGGAGATTGAGATGAAGTCCCTTACCTCGGGTCCGACTTGACTCGATCGTTCTTTAACGTCCTGAATAATAAACTTGAGTTAATTTATACTTGATTAAGAACCTTTTATAAAGTTCGTTATTCATTTTATATCACTTATTGCCATGTTATAAACATTATGTAACCATTTAAGTTAATAGTGTATGTTTTCTCAATATTTGGTTCTTAAGTCGAAAGTGGACTTACAATTACATGTTGTTCTTGTGGTCAAAGGTTCTTTATATCCAGAATGAAATTCCCGATTTGGATATAATATGTATCATATATATCCAGAATATACATGTATTTATAATATTACATAATCATTTAGAGGTAAGAAATGAAATGCACCGTTCATGGAGACGGTAAGCCGTACGTACGCGTGAACGCTACTTTCATTTCTTTGTCATATTAATGAAATTAAAACTAAATGAGAGGTATGTATATTTTAATTCCAGAATTATATTCATCATTTAGATATATCATTAATTATATATATCCATTATATAAATGTACTTTGAATAGTACATTACATTTGGGGATAAGAAATGAAATGCACCGTTCATGGAGACGGTAAGCCATACGTACGCATGAACGCTATTTCCATTTCTATTTCATATTTTCTGGAATGGAATCATAATGATATATAATTATATTATAATTCCAGTATAATAACATATATAATATCATTAACTTTATCCTTTACACATCCCACATATGGTATTAACGAATCAAATCACATTCAGGGGGCGGTAGTCCGCACTTCCTAAAATGAAGATATCGTGTTTACCCATAATGGAAACCATAAAGGTATGCCCAAAATGAAAAAAAACATAAGCTTAAGGAATATATAAACATATTATATATCATATATAAAAATAGTGACATCATAATGGCCACCATTGAAGGTGTTAAATGAGTATTGAACAATCATCGTTTCGGGAGGCAGAATTTTGCCATCCACGGAAACCATATGTTCTTTAACCATTTGATGTAGTTGTGTTAGAGTGTAGCTCGAATAAATCTTATAACAACATCCTAGTATATTTAATATACTGGTGTTGTTACAATAGAAGTAAATAAAAAGAGTTTAGAGTGTTGGAGAAGCAAAATAAAACAAATGAACAAGAGATAATGAATTACTTTTAAAAGTGTAACTACTTTTGATTTGAGCATAAAGGCTTCCCTTGAAAGGATTATGCCCAATGGGAATCCTCTAGAATGAGGAGAGGGATGTGGAGAGAGTAATTGGTCAGGGGTTGGCTGAGCCAAAGGCTTGAGGAGTGTGAGAAATGAGGTAGAGGTGGGGGCCTTTTATAAGAGGAGAGGAGAGGCACTTTTGGAAAGTAAAGAAATATTACTTTATTTGAAAATGTTTTTCGGTTTTAAAAGGTCCCACATTGATATAAGTCGTGGATAAGGTGATAAGTGTTATAAATCCACTCATCCAATTGGTTTTGGATATGTGTAGTTCATAGATTTTACATTATCTTTCGATTTTATTTAAATCGTTAAATAATGATGTCATCGCTGCATCATTATTATGTCATAAATAATTTAATTTATTTAATGTCTAAAAATTATAAAAAAATAAAATGATGTAGGAAATCTTTTTATCTTTCCAATGACCATTTATAATCAACAATCTGATCTTTATAACCCCATGTAAAAATTGTTTCCGTAAAACATATTATGTTTGTGTCATTTTTTCTTTTATATTAAATAAAAAGTTATTTATGTCATTTCCCAACCAATGTGTCTCCATGGGGACCCCAAGTTGACCCATGGCTTGTATTGGTCGGCCATGAAACAACCAATGAGGGTAGGACATGTGTAAAGCTCATCTTATTCTATTAAAGCATTATTTTTACCTTAAACTACACTAATTACCACTAATCGCGATTAAGAACTTAATAAGTTACTATTCACCAAAAAATTATTATAATCTCATTTAACCGCATTTTACTTCTTAATTACAACCATGTATGTCGGATTTTTGAAATTCAAAACACAATGATGGCAAAATTTCATTTAAACCGAAAATCAGTCTTTATAAGTACCACTTAGTGGTTTCCATATTCATCAAAAATTGATGTTTTTCAGAAAATTATCAAAAATTCACCCTAAACTATATTTGATATTACGAATTCAAAAATGAAGTCTATTTTACAAAATTCAAAACATATAAGTCACATTAATTAATTTAATAATTAATTCCCGCTGTCAGAGCAAATAGCGTGTTTTTATGAAACAATAAGTATCAAAAGATTGACACTAGTTTAAGTCCGATTTCAAAGTGAAATTAATTCCAACGACCACTATTGGATTTAATGTTATAAATATTTTCTAATTTCACTTTAAAACCAATTCAAAAGATAATCTAATCATATAAATAAATTATATTAAAAAGAGGTTTTGAATTAAAATACAACATTTTAAACTATTCATTAAAAAAAGAACTTATCAGAAAGGTACTAAAAATATACACAAAGTAAATTTTGATGTCCCAATTCTAAAGAAGAGTTATATTGGTCCAATAGAATTTATAAGATCTATCAAAACTATATTTAATGACGGTTCTCTGTCAAAAGGTGATAAGTGGATCTTTCGTGAAAATTAGGGTATAAATGCCTAAAATTGTACTCTTTCCGTATTTTAAGCCTTTATCTTTTATTGGGTAAATGTAAAAACAATTAAAAACATATGTAATCATATTTTAGTTATTTCTATCCATTCCCTCCAGTACAACGGCTACTCTTTAACTAACATTTAAAATAATATTATTTTATTACTTGTGTGCAACATATGTTTTCAAAGAAACTCATCGTTGCGTATCGAGTACACTATCGAATGTAGAAACCCCTTTTAATTAAAATTAATATTTAATTCGTAAATATTAATAAATATTAAAATTCTTTATTCTTTATTTACCTGGGATGTTACAGGGTAACTATGGTGGGGGCGTTATAGTTAGAATCAAATGAAGGTTAGTTCAAACCATGGAAACTAGATTTAGAAAAACTCTGATTAGAGAACAATACCCTATGATTGATTTTGAGGATTATTATAAAAGAACATCCTATTATTTTTTGATGTATAGATTTTGTGAGTTTTACAATAATTACATCCCAGTCTGGATACGATCAGGTAGAGGTGGCTCTTGCATACATGTACCACGGGTAAACCCCGAAAACACCACTATGAGCTAGTTTCGAATAAGAATTACCACACAACAACGAGTCTTACTACACTCTTGGTTATGACACTCTCGAGGGATTTGATTAGGATAATTATTATTTTCATTACAAGCCATTATGAAAGATTTAGGTGTAAATACTTCCTTAATGAAAACATTTTTTATGATTATAGATTATATGAATATTATTTTCAATTTACATTAAGTATTTTATATGTTTGGAATTATGAATTTTGATTCATAAAATAACAGTGTATGCCTTTGTTTAGAAATAATACCCAGTATATGGAATGAGATATCCAGTAGTACACATGATCCGATGAGTAAGAAGAATCATATCATTCATTGAGTTATGAGAAAATTTAATAATGAAATAGTTTCTGATCTATTCTCATCATATTTGAAAATATTATAATGTTTTAATAAGATAAGTAAAAATTTTCTGAGTCTTATAGCTTTGAAGTGAAGTATGAGAAAAAAAGGATGGTAGACAGAAAGATGGATAAAGAGAAGAAGGGAACGAATGATTTTTTCATATGTGATAATTGTGGAAAGAATCACCTCCGTAAATGATTGAAGGGAATGAGATTTTGTTATAAGAGTGGAGAAAAAGAACACCAAGTATGAGAATTCAAGGGTATGAAAAAGGTTTCAAATGTATAATGATTCATATGCAATGAGTTGGGAAAATATGTGTATCAATGTCCAAATCCTCAGAGTATTCCACAAATGATGCTATTCTATAATAATCATGTTTTGATACTGCAAAAATTTAAGAGTAATTACTAGTGTTATTTTATTTTATTTAAATAATTATTTCATTTGAGTGTTGTAAGAATGATGTACTGGTTATATGAGTTATGGAAATAAATAATGTTTGTACTTCCATACTATTTCATTGAGGATTTCAGATTATATGGTTCTAAAAAACATTACTCAATAGAAAGTTATACATTTTGGAAAATACATTGTTGGAGTAAATATAAACCCTAACATGGTTATGATACTGAGGTAGTAATTTTGGAATAATATATTATTGATTTTGATAAATTATATTCGATATTCATGAATACTTTGAAACTAATATATTGGTTGTTTATTCCATTTTTATTAGTGTTTACAACATTTATAAATTTAAATAGTATATCTAGTATAATGTGTATTACCGAAGGAATAAGGAAGTACATATATTCTAAAATGGTTTTATTGTAATTCAGGGTGTTACCAAGTTTTAAAAAAATACATGATTTAGGTATTGATGAGTTATAATGTGGAAAAAGGATCTTTAGTGTGATTATCTTCATAATAAATTTTGGACTGTGAGTTTGGACAAAATTATTTTGGATAAATCTAAATGTTGGAATAAATTAATTTTTAATTTGGATACTATTTTTAAGGATAAATAATTTTTTAAGATTACATAAATATTAATATAAAAGGAAAACCCTGAGATATTGCAAGAACCCCTCGAATCTAGAAAGGCCGCGAGACCGAAACACGTAACCGAAGGGTGACATGTGTGCATCAACTACCACAATCCTATGTGATGTCTTGGTTTGTATAATGTAGTTTTTTAAAAATATTTAGTCAAATGAATTATAAATTCATTATTTTTGTAAACCTATTCGATTATGATAAATAGAATATTTTTTAATTCTATTATCTTTTGGAATTAAAGATTAATTTATGGTAGGAATTAGTTGAAGGATGAAACTATACTTGTAAAACATATTTTTTTCTTCTTATTCATTGAATAAATTAATTTACAATCTTTAGGGAAGGGATCGTAAAACCAAAAATGTGTTATCCTAATACCTTATTTTTTTTAACCGATGATATATTAAATCATCAAAGATTGATGGCGTTCAAGCCCTCAATTTTACACTTTTTTGTGATTGATGACCTCAATCACTCCCTATAAATATTTACATTTTCCCTCTAATTCTATGTCTCTAATTTCCACCAATGTTATTATATTCAAGATCATTATATGGTAGTGACGTTTTCATTACACATTCCCTCTTATTAAAAATATATATTATTACCCCAACTTCCGATGTGGGTTTTCCACAATATTATTTTTCTATTTTAAACCTTTTATTTTTAAAAAACAATTTTAAATTATGGTGACATAATTTATTGAAGGAGAGGATAATATAACACCCCATGATTTCATAGTTTTATATCTCTTCAATGTAATTCAATAACATGTGTTACACACAACACCGAGTTTGAGCACACCACGGACTACCAAACTATTCATTCAGAAAGAGGATATAAATAGTATAAAATGAATTTTTAATTTTATATAATCCATATAATTTTAACATCCATATTTTGTGTTTCTTATTAAAATTCAATCTTTCAGATAACGAAAGTAACTTTCAAGAAAATCCAATTTTACCGCCTTTTATTGGCGAACCCTTTTTAAATACAATATTTGACACTTTTATATATTCAATATTAGAAAAAAAACCTCTTCTTAAGAATCCGGACATAAAAATTTAGTTTAGTTAATTTTTTTTGTGTTTTTCTTATGACATTAATATTTTGGTGAATAGTGAAAACTAATAAATTTTATTTCAAAACAACATTTTTAATCAAAATAATTTATTCTGTTCAATAATACATTTTAATGTTTTGAATGTATAATTAGATTATATTTTTATAATTTAATAAAATGTAGGCCATTATAATAAAATTCACATTTATATTTTACATAAACACATGTCAATCTTTTGATTGTTTTTAATTTTTAAAAACCTTTCTTTTTGGTTTTGACAGCGGGAATTAATTTTAAATTAATAAATGAAACTTTTATGTATTAAATTTTTTAAATTATACTTCAATTTTGAATTCATAATATCAAAATTATCTTTGGGTCAATTTTTGGTATTTTTACGAAAACTTTGAATTTTTGATGAATATTGAAAAACACATTGTTATTATTTAAAATTAACTTTTTATTTAAAAAATTATATAATATATTTAAAAATATTTTAACTCAAAATAGATATATAATACATATATATGTTCAATTTAATTAAATGGAGTCAATTTATAATAAAAATATATGTATAAAATTTTATTGATCTTTTTAACTGTAACCACAATCTAGGTACATTGCCAAATTTTTATAAGAAATAATTTTACCTCTTATGTGAGTTGGATTTAGAAAATTAAAGAGACAATATTGACATCAATAAGATAAATTTGGTTTAATATGTTGAAAATATTATTTTTTCAATACTAATTGTAACATTTTTTTACACGGTTAAAAGTAAATAGGGTAATTAAACGTATATATGATATTATAATTTCCCTAACACATGTCCTAATTCTATTGTATAAGTGTAATTAGACCCAAAAAAACCTTAGGAATAAAATATGACCCTTTTGGTCCACTTGAATTAGAATATGACATTTATTATTATTTTATTAAAGAATAGTTAAAAGTGTTAAATTCAATGATTAGTAACTAAACCATTTTAATACAGGGTTACACATAAGATAAATTCAAATATAAATATTCATTAGATTTATAAAAACTATTTCCAACATAATGGTATTTTATTTATGATTTCTAGAAATAAAATACAAAAATTTATTTATGACAAAATTATGATGAAGTAATTACCATACTAATGAACGACTGAAATAATTGATAATATAAAATATCAAAAGAAATGAAAAGGATAATTTTTATGCATTCCAGTAATTTTATATTTTCTTATGAAATGTTATGGTTGATTAGATGAATTTTTTTCGTAGTGATATGATTGTTATGACTTAAAAAAAATACCAAATAGTGTCAAAATTGTCATAAACGAGTTTTTAAAACCAATATTATTTTATTATATTATATAACATTCCTCAAAATATATGGTACTTAAAAAGGACATAAATAATGTTATATATTTAATTAATGAGCCACTTGAGGTTTTTATGGGGGTTTATAATATGTTTATTAACCATATAGTTAAAGAATATTAGAAGACACAGTAACAATTGAACTATTTATCTTATAGTTAAATCTAAAATATATGGTTAATATGGTTACCGAAACATGTCTAAAACCTATTGAATGAAAATATTTAGACCCATACCCACCTTATCCTATAAATAAATCATTTTGGAGAAACTATAAACCTATTATTATTTTATTATAAAATAGTATTTTCATCTCTTCCTAAGGTACCCCTCACATCTGATATTAAAAGAAACATCCCATTCTGTCACATTCACACCTCAAATGTCATTTGTCTCAGAAAAACCCTACCAAAATATCTTATCAATTATCCTAAATTCATCTTATAGGCCTTACTTTGGTTATAAAGCCAACCTAAGGATCCATTTTGATAAAATCAAAATAAAGAACCTGATATAGAGGTAAATATTTAATCACCTCTTCCAAGTTCGTTTCTCCTTCCACTTCCTCTTTCTTTATTGTTTCAATTATAAAATAATAAATACAATATCTTATATATAATTTAATGTTATTATAAAAAATTTACCACCATATTAATTATTCTATCCATCATAGCAATGACAATGTCACCATACGTGCATACGTATGGCTTACCGCCTCCACGTCGTGGTGTAGTTGTTATTCAATGCATTATTATTTATGGATGTGTATAATAATGATGTATAATTGATTTATGTAACAAATATAGAATGTTAATTATTCTTTATATATTATATATCATCTATTTATATACAATTTTAATATCAAAAAAATTATATTGTCGCTCGTGTATACGTACGGAATACTGGCACCCCGAACGCGATGAGATTAATTTCCCCATCATAACCATTCAAGAATAGTTTTCATTTGATGATTAAAATTAATTTTTAATAACTGAATATAATTAGGTATAGGAATCAAATACATCCTATCCATAACAAAAATGGCTTATGTGACAAATAATATTAAGGAAAATGAATCAGGTAAAACATGGAACGATGATAATACAAAAATATTGTTAACAAAGAAATATTATATGATCATATATGATATAATATTTATGCATATGGTTCTTTTTTAATTTTATATCATTGATTTAACTATTATACAGGAGGTTAATGTACCCTTTACCAAGGAAAATTACATGTTAGGGGTTAATTTCACAATCTCTTTATTATCCGAGGTTGTTTTTACGTAAGTACCTACTGGAACCTCTTTATCAACCACATCCATGTTTTCATAAAAATGTATTTCATTTTTTTTTATTTTTTATAATATGGTTTAATTTCATTTATACACATATTTGACCTTATATGTTTTGAAAGGAATCTTTCTGTCATTTTCTAAAAAAGGTACTTTATTACCTTTTAGGCAAAATTAAAGTAAGAATGTTTTTTTAACTTATACGGAGGGTGCGGCTATTTTCTACCATTATAACATCATAAAATATTCCATAACATGCTTATAAGAATATTTTCTAAATAAATTTTTTCTTTTATAATTATGCTACACTGAAATGATTTCAAAATAATAAGAGATATTTCTCTCAAATAGTTTTTATTTCATCTATGACAACATCTATTGATAAATTTTACATTTGTTCGAAGTTGGCTTATTATGATACAAATCTTCCATATTTTATTTATGTTATTGGGATATGTTTGACTATGGATTTGTCATTTTTATACGATTCACAATTTATGATTAAATTATTGACATTTCATATGCTAGTTATAATATGAATGTTTATATTATATTTCAACCTTTTCACATGAGGAATGTATTTCACTTAGTAAGTGATGGGATGTGACCGATATAGCTCCTCAGAGCATCAGTAGGTTTCATGAAAAAATTATACGTGGAATTGGCTGAGGCCTAAATCATTTTTAGACGTCTTGGATGAGGCCTTGACAAAATGATTCAGAATTTCTAGCATTATACATTCCCTCATGATGAAAATAATGATGGTTCATGTGATTATTTGACTATTAAAATACCCATGTCTTTGTTTTATTGTGGAATTATTTACTCATCTCATATCCCATCCATAAAGTGTTCATATTTATTATTTTTAAAGGAATGAGTTTTCAATTATTCACCATGACTAATTTTTATTTTATATTCCACTTTATTTCTTACACTTACTGAGAATTTGAGTTCACCCCTTTCTTAAGTTTCATTTTCTCAAGATATAAAGAAGTTAGTTATGAGTGATGCTCAGGCATAATCTAGGATTGTTGGATTATTCTAATAGAATAAATTAGTGTCGTTTGTCATGTTGTAATGTTGAAGTTATGTATGTATCTAGTACTTCCAGGGATACTAAACTGATAGGTATTTCAGGATTTGATCCCTTCTGATTATGAAAATGTTTTACCACAACGCACCAACACTTGGTAACTGGTGTCTGGGCATTACATAAAATAATTAGATAATGTACTATGTAAGAAGTTTAGATAGTGAATCACTCTCACAAACATAATGGAAGTAAGTGAAAAATCAAATTTTCATACAAAGAATAATTTGAATAGTATAACTGTAAGAATGTTTTATTTGAGTTTATTTTTAAATAATACATTGTGGGACATGAAAAATTTAACACAGTTTCTATGGTTGTTAATAATTCTCAACTCGATATCAAATTAAAGAGAATCAATTAGATGCACTCATTTTTTCATGAGAATATTATATTTCATCATGAGTGTGTCGAGAATAAGAGGAATGACTATGAAAATAATGTTAATTTTTTAAATATCATAAGAATTCTCTCAGTGAGAGATATCATGATTTGAAAATTATATTGTCCAATTTTGGAAAGACTTATGTTTTTTCCTCACAATCAAATATGAATGTATCTACATCTATGAAACTGTGATTCTAGTATTATAATATTAAATAATATTCTTCACATTGGAATAATATAATTACATTATCTAATGATCTTTCAAAATAATATGTAATTAATGAGGTACCATCTATTTCTCAATATAATAAGTTTTTACGTATTTCCCTAAAAACTGTAGGTTTAAATAAAAACTCAGTAAAAATATGGATGATGAGAAATAGATATGAATCTACCTCCATTTAAATGGTGGATATAAGAATATGTATAAGTGATGTATCCCCATAGGAATCCATGTAGGTGGTGAAGAAGGCCCAAAAACTAGGATTGAAATATTTTGAAACTATCAAAAAATAAAATAATATCATGGTTTTTGGTTCAATGTTGATGGTCCAGTAGATTTATAATTTTTTTTGGATTATTGGTACAATAGAATAAATTCTAAACAATAAAAGAATAATATACCAAGGTGAACAATTCCAGATATGATGCAACAACATTTATAGAATATAATAAAAATTTCACATTCAAACTGGTTTTTCAACTTTTTGGTTAACTCTATTTTGTCTTCAATAAATTTAGTTTGAAAAGTGATAACCATACATCAAAAAATAATTACGAAACTATGGAGGAAATGATAAATAAATGAAAACCTTGGTTAAAAATCTAGTAAATGATAATAATCAGATTTTTCCTAATAAGTTTCATGATATGAAATCCATAGAATCAATAAATATTAATGATCAGAAAAAACTAGTTCCATGAAGATGAAAACAAGGGAAACATCTCAGAATAGAAATACTAATAAATTCCCTCATGGGAATCTATGTGGAAAATCCAAAAAATCTATAAATTTCTTTAATGATATTCCTATGTTTTTTTTCAGCTAATTTCTAGAAAGATAAGATGTTATAAGAATCAAAAGAAAAATATCATACTAAAGTTAAAAGGACGATTCCACCTGAAGATTGGTAATTAATTAGAGGTTGACATAAATAGATAACTAATGTGTCGGTAATGTTCTATGTGAGAGATGCAATAAATATGGACATAATGTATGATTATTCATCACCATATTTTCATCACAATAAGAAGTCTTGATGAGAATTAAGATACAATTAGAATATGTATAAGAGATTAAGGATAATGAATGGAGAACCATCTAACACAATGAAATGATAGGTGCGAAATGATCAATTTCACCAAAGGATAAATCAGATTTTAAAATTAGACGTGGAAGCATGAATTCTATAGAATGTGTAGAAACATGGTTGAGAAAACTATATCAAATTTTCTTTTCACAGTGAGGAACAAGTGACCCCTCCTCATTTTCTTATATATTTGTGTGTGTTTTGACAACAAAAACTATAGAATTGTAGGAGATGTTTGAGGCTATGAATTCTGGACATCAGGATGATATTGTACTTCATGGAGTTTAGTGACTTCCATGAAATGGAGGAAATGTGTGAATACCTTGAAGTGGAGAATTGATGAGATGAAATTGATAAATAATTATTTCATATTGAATGTGTGACATTAAAATAGATTTATAAAATTATATGTTGTGGTATTCCAATCACACTTTTATCCCTCATTCAAAATTATATTAATCATATCAATTAATCGGGATTTCTTGATTTTTGTTAATATAAGAATAAGGGGGTTGATGTCATTTTCACAAGGATTTTATAATGTGTCTGTTGATGTATGTGTAGGTATAATATTTCATTGATGACATTGATTATTTCTAAACCCTATAAAATTATTTCAGGATTTCTGAGCATGATTTATCATGCATGGTATTTATGGATAGATTATAAAACCTTGGTTGTATCTCTCTTATTTTATTCACCATGTTGGAAAATGAATACTACAGTTTTAATAAATAAAGGCTCTTTTCTAAGATTTTTAAAATTATATAATTCATCTATTTCTTTTGATCATGAAATTTTCATATAAGGGAGATGATCATGATTAAATATGTGAGATGGTAAGAAACACCACTTACCCTGTGCATTTATTATTGACAAGGGGGAGAAAAATAATGACTTTTTAATGTGTAGAAGTATTGAAAAAATTTAACGGGGGGATTTAAGAACACAAGTTCATTATTGATGACTAAATTTATTATTTTTAATTAGTATATCATAAATTCAATATATATTTAAGACTTATATGATGATCTGGGGATGATTAAAGTGGATATTCTTGGAGAATTGTTATGGACTCACATTAAGGAATTGGATGTAATTATTGATAGATTTACCATATTAATTGTGATTATAGTTGTGATGGTAATAAAAGGAATTCAAGATAAGGGTTTATGGTGAATTAACAATATCTATGACAAGTGAATGATCATGAAAATGTTTATATTGGGGATGTTACGAAGAACATTTAAAGAATATGGACATAAAAAATGTATTTATATATATTTCATGAAGATGAATAAAATTTGAAAAAAAATTAACTGATCTTAAAGATCAAGGACTCGTTTCAATAGTGAGATTTTGTTTTCAATATAGAAGATTATTGATGTTTATGAAAATATTCATTTTCATGAGGATTTTCATTGAAGGCCATATAATATCCATTTATTTGGAATGAGGTATTGATTTTATGGTTTCAGGTTCAATGATTTTTTACAACATTAGGTTACAAGATAGATCATTCAAATCTCATTGGAATTTTTGAAATCAGATAAGTATGGATTTTTGGAAATTGTAAGAAAATTTTGTGAAGTTGAGTTTGCGAATGAGGTTTCCATGTAAATTAGGGTACATAGTTTTCATAAAAAGAAACATAAGTTCACTAAACATCAATAAAGTCATATTGTAGTATTCTATTTGATATAGATATCTTGTTATATTCATGTGAGTTATTATAAACAATTTTTTATACTATTTGTGGAACATTCAGTGGAAAATCAAAGCAGGTTAATAGAACCGAATTTAGATTCCCATGAATCGTAAGCTAATCATCAATAAAGTGAAGTTATATTAAGGTATTTTACATATATTCTATTCTATATTAATGTGATGTGAATATAAGAAATTTAACATACTATTTGAGGTACATACATTGGAAAATCAAATCAGGTTGATAGAACATAGTTGATATTCCAATGTAGAGTATTGTAAACATTGATAATGTGATATTATAGAATGTTATTTGACATAGAAGCTATAATATATTCAAGAGATATGTATTGGAACAATTTAGAATACTATATGTTCAGTATATAGTTGAGAAGTGAAATATAAGATTATTTCCATCACTAAAATGATATGGTTGTATGTGAATAAATAATTCCGCAAAAATTACATGCTTCATGGATAATAAATCATTGTGATCTGACATGATGTATGCGGTGGTGGTCCTTTGTGGGTTTATGTGCAGTTCACATATGAATTTTTGTTCCCAAACGATGAGAGGCATTGTGGGTGATGTCATTTGCAGCCAGCCATGGTCATGAATGATATATAGAGATGAATGTATTTAAACATAATTACATGATCAAAAAATATTCATGTGCTAAATTGTATGATAATCACTATTTTTTCATTTAAATACATGGACATCTCTGTCGGGAAATGCAATTGTTAATTTAGGGGATGTTTTTATTTTGAGTGGATGTTCTTATTCTTCTCCAATTGGGTTATGTAATGTAGTTTTTTATTTTAGTGATGGATAAAAATTTATGTGAGGTGATGTTCTAAGAGAGGAACTACTCTAATTGCATGGTCTTTATTTGTGGTGACGATATATTCTATTTTATATTCTACTGATGTTCTATTTTTACATAAAAAATAATTCATGGCATATTCGAGATTTAGTTTCCCAAGAATTATGAATGTCAACCAACAGTACGCAATTTTTTTTTATTTTCTATGCTATGATCATTTCATGATCCTTGGAATTTTTTTAAAAACTATTTGAAGAGTATAATGTAAATAGAAACTTTATGTTCTATATTAAAGAAAATATCAGTTTACTTTTCATCCTGAAAGATAACAAAAATTATGTGATAGATCATATATGCTATGTTGTGATTACTTGATGATCATAAGAAACATTTTTCAAAATAGTTTTAAGAATATACATGGAATAGAAAATTGAAGTGCTATACAATGAAATAATCAACTCAATAAGAATAAAATAAGTGGACCAATAATATTCTATATTTCATACATGATATTATATAATCGTTTTAGGATCATTGAAAAATTATTGAATAATTATTTAACAATATAAAGTGAGTATGTAACTGATTTGCAATATGATTTGAGCATTAGAACACTAGTCATCAAAAAATTGGACCAACAATATAATACATACCATACATTCAATGCAATGATCATTTCATGGTCACTGGAAAAATTGAGCATATTTTTTTATCAATATATAGTTAATAAAAAACATACGTGCAATATGATCAAAACCTTAGTAAACTATGCATCAACAAAGTGGACCGAAAATATGGGACATATCATACATGTTATGTTATGATCATTACATGAGTGTGGGGTCAATTTAGAATATATTTTTATGTAAAATAATTTAATGAGAATATGGGATTTCCATGAAAAAAGAATATTTTTCAGATGTATTTTATTTGACAATTCATAAAATATATTATTTTTTGTTTTTCATGTCAATATCTTAAATAAATATATATTGGTGTAGTTTTTATCACCACATGTAAACATTATTTGAGGTTGGGACATCATCATAAGAAAGAAGAAACATTTTCAAAGAAGATATATGAGAAATATCTAATCATAAATTTTGATTAGGAATTGATGTGACTGACTCTAGAATATAAATATAGAAGAATGTAGTAAGGTCTAAGCATTCAATAATCTAACAATATTCAGATAACTCAAGATAAAGTGTGAATGGATTTTGAGACCATCAATATTTCTTCAACAATTTCTTGATGATATTGATGTACTAAACAAGAATAACAGATCCAGTACACTCATGTAAGAAGATCTATTTCATGTTTTGTAGGGGAAACCAAAAGCAAATAGTGATCTTAATATTTGTGTATCATGAACATTTATTAAAAGGAGCCTAGGTCTGGGGTGTCTAACCAGTCTAGAATAAGAATAAGAGAAGATGGTTGTGTTGTCTCACCTTCCATGGTGGGATATTTGGTTGATTGGTTGTAGAACCCGTATCAATTTAAGAATCGACCTCTTGGGTGTATAAAGAGTTGTTTCCTTATTAATTATAATCAACTTCTTATATAGTGGAGAATCCATGTTGGGGGATTAACCAACATAATAAAGAGTAAAAATATATAACAAACTATGTAAAAATGGTGTGTTGTGCTCTTGTTGGTAATTTATACAAATGAAGTGAGATTGTGAGATAACACCATGTGGATTGAGAACCATAACATGTTTGGGATGTTTAATTAAAAAGGAAAAATTTGAAAAAGTAATCCACTAAATCACCCACTGCCTCTATGTTTTAAATCCATCCTAGGGAACTTATATTGTATGACTAATTTTTCCCCAAGAAACTGAGGGATGTGTGAGAGAGTGAGTTCATGTGTATGGAGAAGGTCATGATAATAGTTATATAATATTCAATACAAATTACATAGATGAAATGGATTTCACCGATGTAACTTTTTGAATATCCATTGAGGGAAAGATTCCTAGAGGAAGGTATCATACATGTCTTTCAATATCAAGGAAATGTGTTCAGTTTGACCGTTATTACAGAGATAGTGAATCATGAACTGATTGTATTTTAGATCCTAAGATAGGATGGAGGTTTAATAGTACGGTAATAGATTCTCTCAGCATAGCGATTCTACTGGATGTGGTAGGAAGTGACGATTTGAGGAATCTAATGAGATGATCACCATCTAGACCACTATTATTCTTAGTGATGCTTTCATTCATCATTTTTGTGTATGGGTATACATGATGAATTAGTGTGATCGTGACACAATAGTGTGTTGAGCCTATGGAAGGATTGACCATGTTCAACATTTCTGTAGGACCATCCCTCCAGTAGATATTAGAAAAGGGTCATGCTCAACTCTGGGTTCAAGAGAAGGTTTCTCTTCTCTAGATCAGGTAGGGAAAATGATTAGTATAGTCGTTTAGTCTAACATGGTGGTGGTTGTAGTTGGGGAATTTAAGAAACAGTTATACCTAGAAAAAAGAGCGGTCTTTCTCTGAGTAGTTAGGTTATATCACAAGGTTATGGTTTATGATATACATATATATATTCTATAAATTCTACCCCCAAGGAGTAGGTTGTTGGAATGTATAGAGTGAGGGGTATGATCTTAATAGGTTATACTCTTTTATTTTACATAGTTACATAGGTGAATCACGTAGTTTCATATTTTTACATGTGGTGGAATTCCATTGGAATTTTTTTTGTTTTCCAATGGAATGTAAAGTAATAATACACCATTTTTTATTAAGAAAAACGATTTATGTCAGTGAAGGGAGTTCCCCCTTGATATTAGTGGGTTTCACTTCATCTGGGATCTTTTTTTTCTCAAGATTACTAAGATTGATGTGTTACATGGTACAGACTGGCTAGTTTCTTATCAAGACACCATTTATTTTTATCACTATAGGTTGAAGTTCAAAACAACATTGGATGGATTATTTATTCATAAGGATGAAGAGAATGTAATAGAAAACTATGTTGGAAAAAAGCATAACGGGCTAGGTGGGAAGTCATCCTAGGTTACTGGAAATTATCTGGATGTTAGGGATCATGTAATGTGCAATTTCCTCTAGTTTTTTATTGTTTAAAGGATTTTTTATCAGAAGTATTTTCTAGTTTACATCCTATGATACAGGTTGAGTACTCCATCGAGCTAGTTCTAGGAGTACCACAGATATTTGTTTTGGTATCAGCTTTTCTATAAGTACTCATTTCCTTTTCTTCATTTCATCATTTGTTTTGGTATCAGCTTTTCTATTTAGTTTCAATATATTATTACATATTTTTATGATTTTCATTCATTCTTACTTTTTCATTAAATTTGATCCAAATCAAAAGATGATACAATATGGGCACTCAATTACGGACCTGTGGTTGGTGTTTTATACACTGACCATGGGTTTTGGGGATTTATATACTTATATTTTGTTATTACGCACACCGAACATTATGGGTTTTCCTTGATTATTAATTTAATTATTAAAATAAAAATGTTGGAGCATGTTAGGGGTTCACTTTAGTTCCTTGATCTTAGTTGGAGATTTTCTACCCAACCTAGGACACAAAGGTGGTGTGCCTTGTAATTGCCTATTTCTTTTACTATTATTGAAAAACCCAAGGGTGAGTGGTTGAGTATTCATAATTAGGGGGATCCCTATAAAATGTGAACAATATTTAATTTAATATTTAGGAAATGTTCTTCATCATTCACCATATTTTACATGATGTTAATTATTAACTATTTAATTTTCAATTGTTATATGAGTGGCTAAACTACTTGAATGTATTTGAATGTGAATTTTTATAAGAGTTGGAAGGAATCAAAGAATTTGATGTTATGAAATTATAATTTAATTGATTAATGTATGTTTCTAATGGATTTCATGGGTGTGATACACCATGGGCCATGATAGTGGTAGTAGATTCCTTGTATGAGATTACTCCTTGGTTTTTGATTTTTTGGAATGACTTGGGCCTTGGTACCCCATGGATTTGTATTTCCTAGGATCATAGTAGACATGGTATGTTTAAATTCTCCATGTACCCAAATCCATGCTGATGATAGCTTCCATAGAGTGGCATCTGGGACTCGATGAGGAAGCCTTGGTCCATTATACCTTACATCTGGCCTCATGTGGTGTGACACTTATGTTATACGACTCAACAGTGATAATTGTGGTATTATGGATTATATGGTATTATGGAGTTTGATATAATATAAAATTTATATTGCATGGTTGTTGTTTCAATGAGATACTAGATATATGGTTTGGTCATGGTGTTTAATTACGTTGTTCCTTATAACTTCTTTGTTTGAGGATCAGGACCCTTGTTTTGTAGGAATCCTCACTAAGAATGAAAATATCACATTATATTTATTAATTTTCTCATTGATATATTACTTGTATTACTAATATATCTGTTATATAAATTGCACACTTTTTATATATTATTTTACATCCTGGATTTTTATAGATACGGTTGGTGGTGGCCTGCCGGTATTTTATATCACACACTGTCTTGGGCATCCATTGGGTACCCAGATATACTTTATGAATGTAGGATGGGATTGGTAAAAACACCTAAAGATTTATTGTTTAATTTGTACAATTTCTAGGTGTAGGGGAGCACAGGACCAAACTATGGCTTATGATGATATTAGAAGACAATTATTTTTTTATTTTTTCTATTTTGATACATGTATTATATCGATTCCTATATACATGTTTTAGATTATTTGTAGGCACATTACATGATATATCATTTTGTTATATGATATTTATTTTTTAATTTTTATATATATCTGTCTTTGGATATTATCTCTAATTCAATTATTAATGTACATCCGCTAAGGTGGGTTTTTGGTCTAGTGGTCTTAGTGTTTATGAATGCTTCTAATTAATTGTTATATTTCTCTTGTTATTGTCATGTTTTATTACTACCGATGTATTTTACTGTAGTAAGGGGAATTGTATCCCCACTGATACACCATTATCCATCGCTTCTATTAAAGTTAATGTTTTCATGTATCTATATTAATTAACATGGTTGATTTAATTTTATAGTGATTATTTAATGCCATGTGGGATAGTCACATGGATGATATCTTTTGGACTTGGACTTAAGTAGTTTCTAGGATTATCCTTCTTCCATTTTTTGTTTTGTCACATGATTTTGTACCTCTTCTAAAATGATATAAAATGTTTATATATCAATGTATTATTATATATGTTACATGTAAAATTGTTATTTCTCGTTCAATCCAATCTAATGGTTCGATGTGTTTGATACCTTGGTGCTTCTCACTTGTACATGGTGATAAAAAACACTCTTCCGAGGTTGTAGGCTCTATTATGTGACATGTTGGTCAACCCAAGTTGGTTTGTTACAAAATTTCTTCAATGGGAGGTTTAATTGGGGGTTTATTTTATAATAGAGTTAAGACCATCTAGACTCAGGTGATAACTACATAAGGGTTCTTGGTAAACACAGTTTCATATCGTACCATCAGTTACAATGATTGGTCAAGGAATTTACCCTGAAGATTCAATTATTGATTTTGGGTTTATTTAAATGAATCTTATAAATTTTTTTCTATAGGATTCTACTACTTTCATCAAAACATGTTTTTATGGGATTTAATATGGATTCATGATGTTTATATTTTAATTCAGAGATTTATTCCAATTATAAAAAGTTGTAACCTATTATGTTTAATAGATAATGCCTTAATAAGGTTATCTTATAATATAAAGGAAGGACATATTAGAAAAACCACATACAAAACCCCTTCATTCATCCCCTATTTAGAGGAAATAGTAATCCATGTTAGTCAATCACAAGGTAAAAATGGTTTTGGAAACCCAGAATGGATGGTGAATTATCTGATAGAGTTTATAATGAATGTTACAGCAATATTACTTGGTGACAAAGGAACCAAAGAACATGAGGAATATATTGAGAGAATATTACATATTTTCCACTTTTATGGGGCTCTAGAGGACTATATATTTTGAATATAAACTTATATGATTGAATTTTCTAGAATGAAATGGTTGGATTCCATCATGCCAGCTAAATTACACAAGGAACTCACATAGACAAATTTCAAGAAGTCCATCAATAAGTTGTTTTATCCTATGACCTTATATGTTGAAAATTATTGGGAGATTGTCGCCTTGGATAATGGAGACAATTTAGTGATGGATTATGATACCCATTTCAAAAATATATCTCCTTAACATGTAACTAATAACTATGTCATGGATTATATGGTTCTAGATGGATCTAATGCTCGAGATTTGATTGATGCTTATTGTAATGTGCTTGATTACCTTTACCGCTGTAGTTGATAATGTGGCAATAGCTGACACATTCATAGATAGGAAATTATGTCTTAGTGAAGCATCTATTATTATAGTGGGTAGTCAAGGAGTGTCACCTATCCTATAAAGGAAGCACAAAAATATTTATTTGTTTTCATTAGGATCTATTAAAAGGGGTTATTCTGGGAAATACTAGTTGGTTTTCTTTTATTTTGGTAGACTTAGACATTAATAAGCCTAGTTCTATAGTAACACCCAATATATTCTATCATTGTTGAAAATATGGACTCCTTAAAAAAATGTAAATGATTTTCTTATGGAAGTAGAGTTGGATAGACCTTTCCAAATTATCATACTATCAATTAGATGTTATGAAAAGGTGTTGGATCTCATTCAAATGTTAAGGGGGATAATTAGGAAATTAAGAAACCTCATATAGGGTTTCTGTTTGGAATCATTTATATAGTAGAGTATGTACCCGATAAATCTAAAGTTGATATGACAACTATGAGATGTACAAGGTTTATTACATCCTCTATAGTACATTATCGGTTTGATACCAGTGCATCTCATTATATTATATCATGAACATTGGTCAGTGTGTTGGGATTATTATTGAATGTTATGTTAATTTTATATATAATTATACTCCCTTGTAAAGGGGTAAAGTGTATGGTTTTAAACATTCCATGTGTCAGGGTATGATCGACGACCATGAGGTTATATGGAATTTCATAGTTTTGGAACACAATATCTATGATCTTATCATTGATATGGATTATATTATTAATTTTGTGTCCCAGGTCAATTGTTATCATTTATTGATTTATTTTCTATCTCCCAATGGGGTTACATGTGTCTTTCATGGTTTGTGGTATTCTATATTTGGTTGAGTAGAGATGTTTTTTCCTGAGTTTAGAATGATCTCATGTAAACTATTAGAGACTTTTATTGAATCCATTTATCATTAGTATAGTAGTCTACTTCCTACTATTATGAATGAGTAACATAAATTCCTTCGTAGTAACATTTTCTAGGTCAATTCCCCAAAGAGAAGTGGAATTTACTATTGAATTTTTTATAAGGATGATAATAATATCCTCGACATTTTATCATATGAGATCCACTGAGTAAAATGAAATTAATTCTCATATTGAGGATATTGGGTACAAAATAATTGTTTGTATGATTTGGTCATCGTGTACGTCTCTGATTCTCATCATTAATATGTATATGTAATCTATCAGGTGTGTGCTAATTACCAACAGTTTAATCAGATGACTATTCATAAAGGGTACCATTTTCATAGGATTGATGATATGTTTGATCAACTTAAGTGATCCTGATCATTTTCTAAAATTGATTTTGGATAGGGGTACCATCATTTAAGAGTCTGGGAGGAGGATATTCTAATGTCTATATTCCATAAATGGTATGGAAATTATGAGTATTTTTATATTCCATTTAGTCTTATTAACACTCATGTGGTGTTTACTGCATTGAAGAATTAGACCATTTATTGGTTATTATACTCTTTCCTGGTTGTTATTGTTGGTGATGTTCTGGTGATTTTAAAAAATAAATAATAACTAAGAGATCATATTGATATTGTTCTCATAAATCTAAATGAATAACATGTGTATTGAAAGATATCTGAACTCCAGATTTGTATATGAAAAGTGAGGTTCATGTGCCGTTTTATATCTTAGAGAGGTATCCATTGAATAATAAACTAGTTTAGGCACTAATTTCCTTGGATCAACCACGAATGTGTTTTAGATTTAGATCTTCTTGGTTTTTCAATGGTTGTTATAAAAATTTCATTCCAGATTTCACCAAGATTCCATATCATATGTTAGATTTGAACCATTAAGGTATTGAGATTCAATGGAATTATAATTCTCATTGATAATTTGAATAAACTATATTAAAGATGACATTATATCTAGTTTTTATTATTTTGGAATCCGGTTTTGGATACAACATATTTTTTTGACTCCTCAACTACATGATTAGGATGTCTTCTGATGTAGGGGAAATGTGCAGTAGCATATGGACATTTCTAATCAAATGAACATGATTATAATTATCGTAATAATGATCTTGAATTTCCTACCATGATTCAATCTCTAAATACATAGAAAAACTATCTCCTCATAGAGAGGTTTACTATATATTTGGAATATAAGTACCTGATGAATATTTCTTCCTAGATGCATCTAAACCTATAACAGAGATGTTTGGTTGGGTATCTTCAAAATATTGATTTTTATATTTCTTACTCTCCTATAAAATATAATGTGATCACTAATTAATTGAGAAATTATATATATACACATACCAAGAAGGAATCTATGGAATAATGATCATAAGTGATTTTATTAACTAGGATGTGCTCAGACAAGGAAGAATTTAAATGGAAGGAGTTCTTGACTTATGTGATAGATGATTTGTTATTTGATTATTGGGTACCTCCTAGATAATTAATATACACTTTTTCATTATTTTAGTTAAATATTTAATGGTAAAATGACCTTGGGTGATTGGACATTGTCTCCATATTTTGTCATTCATTTCTGTGGTACATTGTTCATATTAGTTACTTTGTAGTAGAAATTAATGGATAGCAAAAATCAGTCCAATTGTTTCGTAAACAATGGGACTACTAAGATGAATCATGATTTTAAATGATGGTATTAGTTTATGGGTATGATTTAGTAGATTGGGGATTTTGAATCCTAATGCCTTATCTAAAAAATATTATGTTATATCTCCAAAGACCAGACCATTTTATTTTCATATACCAATTCTATTATGTAGGTGGGTTGTGATATCCATAGTCCTCATAGTAGTTTTCCCATAGAATCCTTTTGAGAAAAATATTATTTTTTTGATCATTGCTTTACTTTCAAAATCATCTAATTTTCTTTCACATTTAGAAGGAATTTTTTTTAAATATCTTGGGATCATATATATCTGAACCATCCTAATGCTCTATGAAGTATCTTCAGATATTAATAATAATAGAGATGTGTGATTTAAATATTGGGTTTTTAATGGTTTATAAGATGTGATAGGTACCCAATTGACATTAACTATAATATATCATGCCATAATGATGGACATACTGATTGATACATTAATATTCATTAGGATATTCTCCAGGTATGAATTCTTAATTTTGATGGATCGTCAGAAAATAATAAAACCTTAGTTGAGTTTTCCTATAAAAGAATTATTATTATTTTATTATACTATAACCCTTTGATGAATTTTATGGGTATCTATTAAAATATACATTTTTTGGGATAATTTCAGACAATAGTCTTTTGTTGAAACAAAGAGTGTTCAATAAATTACTAATATTTAAGAGTTTATATGAAATATATTAGCAAAATATAGGATTAAATAGAAATACTATGTGTACTATTATCATTACTCACTAGAGGATTTATTTTTAAATCACATTTTTCTAAAGTATTCACCTCATATGGGACAAATTCATTTGGGAAGATATAGAACGTTGGAAGAATGGTTTATTGAAACTTTCAAAATAGATAAACATATTGGAAAGGTGGGATATTAGTTGGACTTATTATTTCACTTGACAATAATTCGTGATATATTTCATGTTTTCCAAATAAATAGATATCAACCAGACCCATATTAATTGTAAGAAAGGGAAGATGTTGACATCAATCCCAACACCTTAGTGTATGTGATCCCAATTTATGTTATGGATCATTTTAATAATGTTTTATGTGGGAAAATGTTTCCATTTATTCATGTAGTATGGAAGTGTGTATGGGATAGAAATATGTTATTGGGACATGAAGCCTTGATAATGCAATAATGGAATTTTATTTTTGCGAGTTCAGAATCATAAGATAATTCTAGGGAAAGAAATTCAAATGGTGGAAATAATTTTGACACCCTATAGGTCATATGTATGCTATGTTTTGGGAATCATTTGTCACTATCATGGTTCTAAAGGTTTTTAGAAGTTAGGTATCAATATTTTTTATGTTTGGAAGAAAAAATATTGGCACATGGATTCTGAACAATTAGTAGTAACAATGCAATAATCATGAAATATGTATTTTTTGGTTCCAATGGAATTTTGAATATTTATAGAATGGTTTTTCATACTGATAATGGATTCTTGATAAAACATTTGAGAGGATTGGTTTGTATGTATTGGAAACTTCATGGCATTCACAATATTCATCTAACTATGTGACTATTCCTAAGTAACCATACACTTTAGTTGTTAAGGGATAGTTGTGACCGCATTGTTAGTTCATGGATTGTCAAACCATGAATCCAAACTTTGTGACTCTTAAGAGTAATATAAAATTAGAAAAATACACAGAAACCATTTTCATTATTAACCCAAATGATTCCCTATTCTCTATGTAGTTTTACTCATACATTCCATGACACTCTAAAAAGTTCTACCCTATTTATGTTGGTGATTATCTAGCCATTTCGGTGGTTATCTTCATGGTATTTGAGAATATCCACTCGATTCTTCATCTTTTATATAATTATACCCTCATTCTCAATTTCCATTTATTTTTTAAAACCTTAATGTGGATTCACCATAATATATATGGTGATGGGTTATGAATTATTTATTTTTCTTATATATGTATAATTGTTAGGATTGGGTATCTTCATTTACAATCAATTATTTTTAAGGAAACTATGTTTCTTCCATTAGTGATATATATGTCTCTAGATAATGGTTACTTCTCATTTGAAAATTTATAAATATTATTTTTTTACTTTAGTTTGGATTTTGGAAATGATTGTTTTGATATCAATCAGGTATAATTTATATAGTTGCATCTATAATGGAATGTTAACTGGTTTAAATGTGGTTCTATTTAAAATTAGTTTTTCTTTCTTCACATGATTGATGAAATCCATCAAATATGGTATTGATTTTAAAATGGTTATTCAAAAATGTGAACAGTAATTAATTACTTGTAAAATTTTTTATAAAATTATGGGCATGATTTAATAGAACTACATGAGAAAACATGGGACATGGGGACCTCATGTACATCAAGTTATAGATATATGAAAACCCTAGTAAGTGTGTAACCACTAGGGGTTACAGTTATGGTATTAATATATTGTGGAAGGAATCAGTATCACTATGATTCACATTATGTCATCTTACTGGAACTTTTGTTTCCTAGTTATGAATAATAATACATTATAGCACAATTATTCTTTTCTTTATTCATGATAGTGATGTTTCATGCTTTAAATGCTTACATGTTTCTCTTTTGAGATTTAAAGGATCATTATCAATTCACTCTATGTTATCATTCATATTAATTTACATATTCTTATGAAATAGAATATGGATTCTCTAAAAGGAATACCAAAGGTTATTTAATGATATATTTTTTCAAATAAAATAATTTATAAAAACTATTTTGTAATGAATCTAGAACTAATTTTTTCATTTTGATAATCTTTGTATAGGATCGTGGTGGTATCCTACTAGGTATTACCCTCACACCCGACACATTCATTTGGGTGTATGCATAAATTTATTAGAACGTTCAACATAAAGAGATGGTTATCATGTATTATTATAACTTATCTTATGAAATTTCACTTAATCGTGATTTCAAATAGTTGTGGAGGACAGCCAGATAGTGACTTAGTTTTTCTATTTGATTTATATTGTTTCTGGAAATAGTCTTTTGGATTGTTACATTATGTATCATGGATTCATAGCAATTTTTCCATGACACACTCTAATTTTTAGTTTTATCATTTTATATATGAGACATGTTGTGTTGTTTTTTTGGGTGAAATCATTCACATTTTTGTTTGTTTTGATACCCAGGTGCGTGTTTCTTGCCAATGGTGATCTAAATCGTGCTTCAGGTGTACAAACCCAACCACAGTCTCCCTAAGATGGTGCATTATTTGATAACATTGGTATATAAACAAGGAATAAGAATCATCATGGACCAATCAGTCTAGTAGTCCTGAAGAAGCAAGATACATACATGGAACCCTTTTTATATTATGAAATGATACAAAATATCTTACATAACAAAAGATAATAATCTACACCCATGAAAACTCAATAAATGATATGTTCTTATTATCATAGGGAAGGAAAAACAAAATAAAGGGGTGATATCAAATTCTCATTAAGGGTATGCAATAAAACATAAGATATCATAACATTAACATTAATCATGTTGAATACCTAAAAACATGTACCTTAAATAAAAACATGAACACATTATGGAATGAATAGGATCTGAGTAAGTAATGCCATAAATAAACTTAATCATGGGTATTATACTACTTGAATAACAACATGAACCATAATTTATATTTTCATAATGAGGCTATAAATAATAAGAAAATACATAACCATACTATCTAGGCCTCAGGCCAAGACCATAAATAATATTTTTATCAAGGCATTGTGCCAAGACTGTAGTTTTTATCATGGGACCTATGGATGCACCGAGGGGCTATAACATGCCCCACCCCAAGCATACTATGCCCAATTCACTCCTCGTGTGAAAGGGGTGAACATAATCAACATATAAATACATATTGAAACTAACATATTATATGCTAATAACATTCCCTATTTATTGAACATAAACATTAATAATTCGAAATAACACGTTGAATGGTATCAAAATAGAACATCCATAGCCCGAATAACAAGAATCTCTAAAAAAAATTTAGATGATAACCTAATATATGAACCTAATTTATGTAAAAAAATTCAACAAATAATTTTGTCATAGACGAATAAATTTTTAAATGAGACCATTGAAAATTTCTTGAGGAAATTATCCTTAAACGTTCAAAGTGTCCCATACCACCTTGAATCATTCAAATCATAATCCCTTAGAATATCATTAGAAAAATGAGACTCGTGATGTGATATACCAAATGGAATCACATACACCACAAGTAATAAATATGTGGTGAACAAGTCATATATCTCATAAATGTTAATGAGAGATGAAAAAAATCCTTTATACTTTTGAAAGAAGTTTTTTTTAGAAAATAATTTATATTTTCCATGAAATCATATTTTAAACATTAATATACCAATAAATAAAATAAAATGACATTTAAATTATATTTTAGGTATAAATTATGTCCCCCTGATGTGAAATCATGTAAAATGTATTCTTAATAATCTTTGTAAATTAGAAATTTCATAATATTTTAAGGAATGTGTTAAAGAGAATTTTAAAGTGGAATGGAATATTTGTTCTCATAAATCTAGTAATGATCCATGATAATATTTTTCGATAAAATTAATGTTTTTTTAAAACCAATTTTTCCTTAAAACATATTTTTTAGTACACTTGAAAACAGGTAAGAATTTGAAAATATCCCATTAATCGGGTTTGTATTTCGAAAACAATTTCTAATGTTCTATTTACAACAAAATCAATTTTCTTTATAACATAATCCCATTTATAGAAATGGATTAAAGAACCTTAGATTGGTTATATTAAATATATAATAATATGGCTAAAACATTACAAGAATTTTTTCATGACTAGAATTGAGAATGATAATAGAAATTGAAATCCCATCATCCATGAATGTTGGTAATTCACACATCTCGGATGGTGTTCTTAATACTACTATTAATGAAGGTAAAATGAAGAGATGATATTAATTTATTAGACAATCATGAAAAAATTACAGTACATTTATGATACTAAAGTCATCACAACATTTTTATAAGGAGAGGTAATAATAGAAAAAAGAAAACAAATGAACATGAATAGAAATAAAAATACTTGAAAAGAGGAATTTGCCTCTTGAACCGAACATCTTTGAGAGCCTCTTTAAGGGAGATAATTTGGTATTTTTATGAGACCGTGGCTTGTTGGACATGGGACATGAGGATGGGAGTATATTTCGAACAAATATTGAGAATGAACAAGGCTTGATAGGAGTGAAGACATGAGGGAGTGATGATGCCTTTTATAGTGGTGGGGAGAGGGGATTTCTCAATGTTATATTCATTAATTTATTATTTCTCCATATGACATTGAATAATGAGTATTACAGAACAAATAATAGTAATTTTATCATGTTAATCCGAATCAATTGTTATTACATCAGCTGAAAATCATACATGACTCTATAATTAATGTATTTATCTTATTTGGAAATTATGATAAATCACTATTCCTAAAAAATTCATATATTTCAAAAAAATCCCAAAAATTCAATCCAACCATTTATTGAAGTGATTAATCCAAAAATGTAGTCAATTTTTCCAAAAATCTTTTTATAAAAATGAATAATTTAATTTAATATAAAATCATAATTTATTCTAAAAATACAATTTTAAAACATTTATTTACTTATTACAAAACAAGGTTATATCATACTCAAACATTAATATTATTTATATACTATCATATCTAAGGTTAGTATTCTTTATGTTATATCACTATTCAAATGGTTATGATATTATTCACAAGGTAGGTAACTATTCACCCAAAAATAAGTTTTTCTTATTGGACTCCAAATAACTTACTAATCACAATAGTATATGTCCTATTTTAGAAATTCCCATCACAAAAGTGACAAATTTATGTTTACATGGATAATTTAAAACAATGTGTTGTTTTTAGACACTCATTGATCTATGCATTCTATAAAAATAAATTTGTAAATTCTTGGGGAGTTATATTATCCCCTCCTAACAAAAATTACATCCTTGAAATTGAAAATTGAACTTCAAAAGATAAAGGTTGATTCATGAAAATTAACTTATGGAAACCCACATCAGAATTATGGTTAATAAAATATCCTCGTAAAAATATTAATGGAGATGAGGTAGTCACCCTAAAAAGTATGCTTTTGAATGTGGTCATATTAGTTGGATGAAAAAAATGGACATGGAAGAAAAATCTAACTATGATGTTCGGATGAAACATGGTAGAAGACATGTTCATATGAATGTTGGTTACTAAAAAACTAAAAAATAAAATATAAATTCATGGATATAATAAATTATAATGATAATAGGGAAACCATTTATTTAGGCATATTTTCCATGATTCGAAGATTTATTCAACTCTATAAGAGTATAAATAGACATTTCTACTTATAAACTCATCCTTTTATTGTAGTTTAGGTATTTGTACCTCATCATATAGCATGGGTTACACCATTGGGTGAGGCAATACATTAACCTCTAAAATCTCATACAATGATCAACTCAAACCATTTTATTAATGGTTAAAAAAATTCCAAAATATATCCATTTAAGACATTATAATGAAGTACTCTAAATTTCCAAGATTAAATTATCATTAACCATTAAACAACATGAAATAGATCTATAATTCACACTGCAAACATGTGAATAACTTCATAATTTATCCTCTTTAAATATCATAATAACTTGATTTACCATAAAAACCATATTGGAAATATGCATTGTTCCATATTACATATGTAAGATACATGTTATTTTACATATTCGATAAAACCAAATTTGCGGTAACCTTCATTGATGATATCATAGACCACTTCTTGATAAGTCAATAACCAATTCCAAGGTAGTCAATATTAATCTGAATCAATCATTTATTCATCCTTATCTCAACCACATATATATAATAAGGGTTGTATTTCCCTCAATTATTTTTTTATAAAATGATAAACGTTACACAGAATCACTTTTCCCTTTTACGATTCATCATATGACCTCAAATACTTAATGATTGATTACTACAGTACAATCCTTATATATCTCATAATTCATACAACCAGTACATTAATGGCATAATATAAAAATTAAATTATTCATGATTGTGAACATTAATCATTCTACTTCATCTACAGTAGCTTATAACTTTATCATTATCCAAAATCATCATTTGGATACATTACATAGATGATTGGGACATTGATTCACATAGTTCCCCATCTATTTTCAATTGAAGCATTCTATATTGGAAATTTTTTTGTACCATTGCAATCGTGAACTTGGTGTCCTTTTTCTGCACACTTGTAGAAAACACCCATTCCCTTCAAAAATTTATAGGGAGATTCTTTCCACAGTTATCACATGTTGGAAAACATTTCTTTCCATTTGTCCCTTTTTCCTTATATCTCTCTGTCATCCTATTATTCATTTTCCATCCCTTCAAATCCATTGTACTTAGGGAATCATTACACATTGTGTTAACACATGATATTATTTCATCATATGATTATGACACATGGGAGACAATCATCGCTACAAAAGATGGCTTAAGACGATTTGTTATATGATCCTTTTTACTCGTTGTATCTCATGCATTGGTGAAGTTATCTTTCCTTATAATAAGTTTCATATCTAATAAATTCCAAATTATATAGTAGTTCATGAAACTATGACCTCCCTATAACTATAAACATGGTATAACACATAACATAAATTTATGCATCATAAATCCGAGAACCATATACTTTAGTAATTTTGTGAACACAAATCCCTCACAATGGTGGGTATGTAAAATGTGAATTATCCTATGAATATCCCATGGGTGTGTCAATCCAAGAGTGTAGAAAGGCCGATTGTCGTGTACTAGGATACCCCGGGTCAAGCCCGAAACTCCTTCTCATAGTTTTCAGTCATATGTAAATCTATCCCAGATCCACCTCTACTTGTTTGTATCTATATTGGTATGAATTGTCTAGAAATATACACATAACATATTACTTACAAATATTTTAGGATGTTATTTTTTGATACTCAAATACATTTTTAGGGATTTGTTCCCTTACCAAACTCACATTCCAAAATTTATAAAGAAGGTGATCATAAGGAAGATCTTTTTATTCAAGTAATAACATGTGAAGACCATCATCATGTGTTCTTTTAAAACATGGTAAAACCCTAATTTACCTAAAAACCTTATCGATTACATTCATGCTCCAATATTCCTTATGGAATACTAGATATATTCCTTGTAACAAAAAAAAATTAATACACCGACAAAAATGAAATAAAAAAACAATAAATATTTTCTGATGTAGTCAAGAATATCCAATATAATTTATCCAAATCATCCATCTCTTATTCAAAAATTACTAACTGAGTATCCGGACCATATTACATATTATATTTCCTACAACCATGTGTTTTACAAAAATATTTACTTTTTTTCAGTCACTTTTCATAGAACCATATAATCTCAAATCCTCAATGGAATAGTATTACATTAAAATACTTATTTATTTACATATTTCATATAACTTGTATATCATCGATACAACAATAAAAAGATATAATTATTTAATAACAACATAAGAAGACTAGTCATTCCACCTCACATATGGTAGTATCATAACATGATTATTATCCAATAGCATCATTTTTGGTATACTCTGATGAGTGGGACATTGATTTGCGTTATGTCCCAACTCCTTGCAGATAAAGCATTTTACATCTGAAACATTTTTCTTACCTTTTCAATCATGTAATTGGTGTAATTTCACCCCATAATTATAACAAACTCCCATTACCATTATGAATTTACAAAGATTATTCTTTATAAAGTTATCACATATTGGAAAATCCTTCTTTCAAATCTTCCCTTTATCCATCTTTCTATCTACCATAATTATCTTCTCTTGCTTCCCTTCAAATCCATAGGACTCAGAAAATTCATTACTTATGTTATTAACCCATGATTCTATTTATTAATATGTTGTGAATATGTGGGAAACTATTTCCCTTATAAATGTTGGATTAATGCCAAGAAAGATATGATCCTTCTTACTCTTTGGATCATACTTATTGCTGGAGTTTTCATTCTTTCTACTGGGCTCCATTTATAAACAATGGAATACACTAGGTCAGTTTATGAATCAGAATACATAATAACAAACATGTAAAATACTTAACAGAAATTTAATAGTTTATGGATATAATCCATAATCCGAAAAATGTTTTCCTTGAGGTTGTATATACTCATAAATCATTCACAATGGTTTGTATAGAAAATGATAATTATCATAAGCATATCTTGTGGGAGTTTCTTATCCAAAAATGTTGTAAGGCCCATTGTCGTGCACCATTTCGCGTTCGAGTATAGCTCAATGCAGTCTTTTTGTTTTTTACCCCAAGGTACATAAGTGCCAGATCCGCCACTACCTGCTCATTTCCATCCAAGGATGTATTTATTGGAAAACATAAAAAAGCTATACATTACAAAAAATTCTACTAAATTCTTCTATACTAATCCTAAAGGTCTATCTTAGGTTAATGTTATCTAATTTATGTTTTTCTAAATCCAGTTTCCAAGGGTTTTACTAAAATTTATTTGATACCAAATGTAACGTCAAAACCCCAGTTACCCAGAGTTGGTGCATTATTACATAACATTGTCATGATACCAGGAATCATGTAACAAAGGACCAATCTATTTAGTATCCTTGGATGCACTAGAAAAATTAATAAGTTTTACATTACATCATGGAATAAAAACATCAACAACATTGTCCCATTGGATACATTCATATACAATATAAAATCCCTGCAGGTCATTCATCATATACCTCGTCCCATCCTGGGAAAAATAAAACATATAAAGGTGTGAGTTCATATTCTCATTAAGGATAAAAATAAAGTGGAAACATTCATAAATAACCATAAAAATATTATTCAATGTATAAAGCTAAAACATAAGCCATTAAATCATATTATTCATCATAATATGGAAAAGATAAATAAGATAATGCCATTTACTTATTCATACAAATATTCTACTAGTCGAATAATCAAATGCAACATCAATATCCACTTTCATAATTGTGGAATGCATATTTCTGGACATCATAACCACATAGTAAATGCATTGTTCTAAGAATACAAATGTGATTTTGTCATGTCCTTGTGCTATGAAACTAGTTTGTCTCATGAGTCCTACTGATGCATCGAGGATCTATAACAGGCTCCACCCATCGCATACAATGTCCAATGAATTCATCATATTAAAATGTTTAAACATAACATAAACATTTGTATTAAAACTAGAATACGAAAGGTAAATACATTATCCATAAACCATGAATGGTATAAAAATAAAACATCCACAGTAAAACATATCAAAAAACCTTCAATAAAATATTTAATATTTGTATCATAATAAATCCACCACAATCAAGAACAATACCCAGAAAATGTTGTTGAAATAATTGAAAATGATAAGTAAAAATATTTTAGAGAAATATTCATTTTCATGAAATCATTTAAATGTTACATAATATATAAAGGAATTAATTTAGAAGATAGTTTTGAATCAAAGTGTCCAATACCACTTTTGATAGGAATTAACATTTTAAAACATTCATGTCCATATAAATAAATCCTTAAAACCATTTTCAAATCATGGATATTAATGAGAAAGGATTAGATGAATAAATATTGAAAACATTTAAAATGGTGTTTTAGTAATAGATTACATTAAAAATAATACCTTTGAAAACACATTTATGAAGCATGGACATGGATAATAAATACGTCCTAATATATACTTACGTAAAAACAATCTTTGATAATAAAGAGATTGTTGAATTAACCCTTACCTTGCAATTTTCTTTGGTCGAGGGTATGTTTAACCTCCTGTATAATGACCATAGTATGTTATTAAATTATACCAGAACCATATTCATTTTTATTATATCATACATGATTCATTTATGACATTATATTACCCATTTAATAATGATTTCCATGTTAAATTAACATTTTGGGTAATAATCGTTTTCTTTATCGTATGTGCTATAACATGTTATTCATTAATGTATCATTTAGGTCAGGATTTACATACTTCCAGAATATAAAACATGATTTATATATCATATATATTTTGAAAATAAATATGTTTAGTAGATAGAGAGATGAAATGGAAAACACCATTTATGGAGACGGTCGGCCATACGTACGCATAAACACTATTTCTGTTTTCATATCATTTTGTATGGAAGTAAGTGAATAAGATATATGTAAGTACATAAATATATATAAATATATATATTCAGTAGAATAATTAAGTAATATATTATAATCTTATTAATAATAGATATGTATATATATAAATTATAATAACTATTAAATGGTGAATGTGGAAATTAATCTCATCCCGTCGTGGAAACGGTAAATCATACGTTCGCACGAGCAATAATATCATTATATTGATGGTGAAATCATATGTAAATTGATTTTATATCATATATAATGAATAATTAACATGTTATATTTATTATTTACATCAATTATAGATCATTATTATACCCATCCAAAAAATTAATGTATTGAATTACAACTACACAATGACATGGAGACGATTGTCTTATGTACGCATGTATAGTGACATTTGCATTCATATGATCGACGAAATAATGAATATGGTTGTAACATTGTTATAAAAACTTCACAGTGTATATAAGATACTAGATTTATTATTTTAGAATGTATACAATAAAGAAATAGGTAGTGGAAGTGGAAAGTAACTTGAAAGTGGTGATGAAATATTTACCTCTTCTTCGAGTTCTTCCTTTTTATTTGATCAAAAGGTATCTACATGATGGCATTATAACTAAACAAAGGAAACTAGGATGAATGAAGGATAGTTGGGAAGATATTTGGGTAGAGGTAATCCGAGAAATATGGCTTTGGGGGTGTGAATATTGGAGATGGGGATGTTCCCTTTTATAAGAGAGGTGAGGGTCACTTTAAGAAAAGTTTAAAATATTATTTTATTATTGAAGAATTTTTGGTTTATAACCGTTCAAAATGGAATTATATCGATGAAAAGTTGTGGATGGGTCGAAATCCTCTCAGCCAATAGGTTTTAGACTAGTTTAGGTCGCTATATTAACCATATATTTTAGATTTAACTATTTGATAAATAGTTTAACTTTTACCGTGTCTTCATGTATTCTTACACTATATGGTTAATTAGCTTACTAAAAACATACAAGAGAAACTACAGTGGTTAATTATTACATATATAATATTATTTAAACCCTTTGTCTGAACCTTATATTTTTATTAATATTATATAAATTAATAATATTATATTTGTTTTAATAACTCATGTATGTTAATTTTGACACAATTTGGTATTTTGTTTTTGTGAATGTCATAAAAAGTTTATTACTTTGAATTTTTTTTCAAATAAACCCTAACATGTTATATTAACATATAATATTAGTGTAATTCATCATAAGTTTAAATTTAAATTTATTTGGTGATTTATAATATCAATTAGTTTAATATTTCAATAAAATGGTAATTACTGCATAACCATTATGTCAAAAAAATTAAATTATTTAATATCTAAAAAATATTAAAAATTACCATTATGTAGGAAATCATTGTAGATATAAAATGAATATATATAGTCAAATATAACTTATGTGTAACAATATATTTAAAATGGTTTAGTTATTTAAACATTGATTTTAAAACTTTTAACTCTTCTTTAAATAAAATAATAATAAATGCCCAAATCTAATAACAGTGTACCAAAATGATCATATTTTATTCCTAATGTTGTTTTGTGTATAATTACACTTATCTAATAGAATTAGTACATATGTTAGGGTAATTATAATATCAGTTTTACTTTTAATTACCCTATTTATTTTTAACCATGGTAAAGAAAAGTCAAAAGTTACTATGCACCAAAAAATATTTTCATCTAATTGAACCACCTTTTACAAACGGATGTTAACCGTGTCTCTCAGATTTTAGAAATTCAACTCACAGAAGTGGTAAAAAAAATTTATGATAATTTTCAAATTCTCCTAGAAGGTGGGTAAAATATGGTTAAAAGTTCAATAAAATTATATATATAAATATAAACTTATTATAAAATGACTCCAATGAATTAAATTGAAAATATATAGTTATTATGTACCTCATTTAACCAAAAATAAATTAAAACAAACTAACTAATTACTTAAAGAAAATGTTGTTTTTAAACATTAATAAAGTGTTTTCACTATTCATCAGAAATTGAATGTTTTCAGAAAATACCAAAAAATCAACCGAATATAAATTTGATATATCGAATTCGAAAATAAAATCTAATTCAAAATATAAAAAAATTTAATTTTAATTTTTTAATTTAATGTTAATTCGCGTTGTCAAAACCAAAAAGAGGGTTTTTAAAAAAGTTAAAACTTTCAAAATACTAACATGTGTTTATGTCAAAATTAAATGTGAAATTACTTTTAATGACAAAAATTCTAATAAATGAAAAACATATATTCTAATTATACATCCAAACCATTCAAATGTTTTATTTAACACTATAAATTATTTTGATTAAAAAAGTTGTTATCAGTTAAAGTTTAGTATAATTCACTATTCACCCAAATATGAATGTTATTAGAAAAACACCAAACATTTATCAAAACTAAGTTGTTATTTCCTGATCTAATGAAGAAGTGTATTTTTTCATATTGAATATATAAAAGATTCAAATATTGGATTTAAAAAGGGTTCTCCAATAAAATGTGGTAAAATTTCATTTGTTGAAAAATACTTCGTTTATCTGAGAAAAATTAATTTGTCCTTATATTATGTGTAATAAGCACCATAATATGGATTATAAAATTTTATAGAGTATATAAAATTCAAAATTTAGTTATCACTATTCATAACTACTTTTTGAAAAACTAGTTTGGTAAGTTGTGGTGTGCTCAAACTCAGTGTTGCGTGTTGCACAAGTTATTGAATTACATTGAAGAGATAACATAATATGAAATGTTGGGGTGTTACAATGGAGGAAACTATTCCCCATAGACAGCGGTGTGAGGGAGGGCATCATGGAAGCTTTTATTTCCTAATAGATGTGGTGTTGGATAAGCAGATGTGACTACTCATGCATTCTGGTGAAGAAATGAAGGAGGAATCCTTGGTGATCAATGCTAGGGGGAATTATATTGATTAAAGGATGAGAAGATTAATCCAACTATAAATTACTAGAGGAAAATATGATTTTATTGAAATGAAAACCATATTCATGTTAGAGGGTTTAACACGGATAATATTGGAAATGATGACTATATTAAAGCTTGTGATTATATTTCCCAACATTAAGAAGAAATACTAGAGGTCGACCTAGACTTTTAGGTTAGATCTTTTCCATGGAATCTGTTTAGGGAATGATACTAAAATATCCTCATACTTGTTTTTTAAGTTATTTGTATCCCTTAATTCTTTATCATAATTATCTGGGAGGTTTCGTACTTTCCCCAAAAAATAATTGAAAAATAAAATGTTAAAATTGAGGATAAATCATTTCTATAATGAATGTAAAAATATAAATTATTTTATTTTGGTAATATTTATTGGTAGTTAAAAATATTATGGAAATAATTCTTCATTGATATCTCAAATATATATATTTTCAAATATTATAGTCCCTTATAACCACCATGAAAATATTTCATGATGGTTGGGAAGTGCATACCGTAAATTGGCGGTGGTTTAGTAGTAGGTAGTGGAAGTTAAAACCAATGCAGAAAAAATTGAAACACTTTTTTATTTCATGGTGGTTTAATACTTTCTTATACACCATAAAAATTTAAAAGGAAATAATAAAGATCTAAAAACATTGCTTCCATCAATTTAAAAGTGTGGATATATCTATAACATATTGAATTTTTTAATTTCAAAATATTAATAAAAAATTTATATATTAATTATAAACATTATATAATAAAACAATTAAGACACATAAATATATTATTATCAGTGAAATACCACAAAAGAATCATATATATATTTTACAAGAAAATATACAACACGTGAAAATAATGATCCAATTTCAACAATATCCCCAAAAGATAGACTAGATTCCCCCAGATTCTCTACAATACTCATGTCACTATTGACTAATAGCCTTCAACAAATCTGATTCCAATGTTAAATAGAATTAAAAATATACATTGTTTTTTATTAAATATTGTGTGTAAAAAATATATTTTGAAAAAGAATCCTAATAATATAAATTTAATAATATAAATACACCAGATTTTGTACCACCCATATTATGGTTGAAATTTTAGGAGGAGTTCTATTTTCCTACCCTGAAATAGATATGATAAGTAATTAACATACATTTTATAGAAATATAAAATGAAATACACTATAAATATTTATTTTTATGTACATATACTTGTTTATAAAAAAATATAATTCTTATAAGAGATTAGAATGTTACTCCAATCCTAATATATGATTGAAATGTACATCATGTCAAAATCAAATTTCCCCTATATCTACTGGTACAATCCACTAGATTAATATGCAAGAACCACATATAAGTCGAATTGAAAAATATTTTTCCAGTTAAAATTTTCATACCAATCATGGTCACACTCTAATACACTCATGATTGTAATTATGACACCACATTCTCAGTCTATGACCACTCTAAATTAACACCATATAATCCTATTGAAATCCTAGAATCAGAATACATCAATAGAGTGTAATTTTTTTTTTAAAAAATTCTATGATTGGATTTTGGTGAGTAAATATTTACAATCATAAATTAAAATTCAATAATATTATATATACAAACATTTTGTTAAAAATTATTATACCTATTTCTAGAGTGTCCATCTATATTAGAATTTTTATTTTTTATTATAAATTTTTATAATACATAAAATTTATTCTTGGATTTGGAATTGAGATATTATATTGGAATATTATCCACTTTTTTTGAAATGTTAGTTGAAATATTTGGTATAATATTCAGTGTGTAGTCTTAATTGGATATTTAGAGTGGGAATTAGTATATAGTTAATGATAGTGGGGCTATATAATATTGTAAGTGAAACATTATTTTGTAGAGAACCATAAGGTAGTGTAAATTTCTAAAATCAGTTATTAAGTTGTTATAAATGTTATTTTTTTGAGGAGTGCTATGTTTTGATCTTATTTGTAAATTTATTTGAGTTAAGTAATGAAAATGGAATATTGATATAATGAAATGAAGGAGAATACTTGATGAAGGTGGGAAAATATCATATGGGTCTTATGACATAAAATTCATAAAGACCTCAGGTTATCATAAAATTCAATGTTTTTTAGAATATATAGATCTAAATAGAATAGAAAATATTTATAACATGATATACAATATTAAAAAATATTTTTTTAGAATAAATGATGTATATTTATTAAATTAATTAACATATTATAAATAAATAATAATATATAAGGTGAAGTAGTAATAATAATACAATAAATTGATTTTTTAATGAAAATATTTTTTCATCCTCTATCAATAACATGATTTCATCATCGCCACCTTCCCCCACAAGACCTTTTACTTCAATACCATCAAAGACTGATAGATTAATCTATTATTTCTAGTAGTGTTCAATTTCATAAATAATTCTTCAACATTATCACTCATATCATACATTTCCCTTTGCTTTACAAGCACTATAACACTCCACCCTTAACAATGCTATTATCCTCATTTTATACAATTTTATCATGGTAATCCAAAATATATGGATCATGTTATATATTCTCCACTATATTGATCAATAGAGATAAGTTAACATAATTAAATTTTATATAATAATTCGTTATTCCCTAATAAATATCGATGCTCTTGAATTTAAATGACACAAATGAAAATTTTCCATTATAATTTAATTCAATAATGATAATCGACATGATAGAGTATACCATCCTTGTGAATTATTTGAACATTACACTGTTGTTTTGTTTTAAAACCCTCATCATGCAAAACTATGTAACAATATTATCCAATAATATTATAATCATAACATATTCTACAATTATTCTAAGGTCCTAAGTCCAAATATTTCAATCCAACAAGCACTATATATCTATTACAAATAATAATGATATATATGCATAAATATATAACATTTTTTGATACATAAGATAATTTAATTGAAATATTATTTAAAGACCTGTAAAATTCAAGGAAAATTTTTTCTTAATTTTCTTTAGAATTTTACAAGAGCGCGGTTTCAGACGGCACCTGATTCCGAGGCCCGGAGTGCCCGGAATTAATTTCCGAAGTTTGGCTCGGGTACGTTCAGTGAACGAACGAGCGGGAATTCCTAACTTTTGATCCGGTGCTCGGAATTGAAATCCGAGGGCACCGATGAACTCGCAGCGCCGATATTCGCTCAAAGAGACCTTTTCGGGAGTTGCGTTTGTTTCGAGTTGAGAGTTAGTTTTTGGGAGATTAGAATAAGTTAAATAAAAATATGTAAACGCAATTATTTATTTAAACTTATTAGTTAACTTCTCTCAAAGGAAGTTAGGTGTGGGACCCACACCCACTTAACCTCCCTTGAGAGGATCTAGTGTGGTGGGGCCCACACTAAACCTAACTTTACATCTTCCCTCAAACTCCCTTAACCCCTCTTTAATTAACATGACAATTTGTTAATTAATGTAATGAGTTAATGAGGTGAGTTGTGTGTGGTTATTGAATTTCAAACCTTTGAAATTCAAAGAGGTAGGGTTGTGTGAATAAAATAAGAAAGAGTCTTATTTTATTTTGTTAGAATTTTATCTCCTTGAGAGAGTAGGGAAGTCTTCTTCATCTTCTTCAAACTCAACGAAGAACGCGAAGAACGCCGTTCTTCAACGAAGAACTTCTCCACCGAAGAACACGGTCCATCCGCGACGCCGTATCCGCGACGCGACGTTCTTCTTCCGCATCATCTCTTCCGCGATGGTTTTCCGCGACGAATGCCATCGACAACGACTCTTCCTCCGACGTCAAAGGAATCGACACCGATATTCCACGTCTACGTCATCGTGCGACTATCAAGGTAGGGGTTCTTGGGTTCGTTGTTTTCTTTTTATTTGACTTTCCTCAAGACTTGACGAAGAACGCTCAAGTTCCGACGAAGAACGCCGCTCCGCTCTTCTTCGTCTTCCGTGTCAACGAGAGAGAACACCGCTTCTTCCTCGGACAACCTTCGTCGGCGTACAAGGTTTCACCAACGACGTATCGCATCGGACGCATCTCTTCATCAACGAATTTGACGAACGACGACCGCGACGCCCGACCTCCGCGACGTCGTCTTCCGCGGAACGTAGTCAAATCTTCGAACCTTATACCAAGGTAGGGGTTGTTGATTATTGTTTAATTATTCTATTCTTGATCATGAATTTTAGCAAGTTTATCGTGTGGCTTTGGATTAATTTTAAGATGCGTTATTGCTTAACGTGAGGGGGCCGGACCGCATGAACACGGCCGAACCCCTCCATCGTTCTTGTTGTTATTTCTTGCGGGTGGAAGCAAAGTGGCGTGGTGCCGTCGCACCACGTGAATAATCGTGCAATTATTTTGTGCGGCGCCGTCGCGCCACGCCGAGGAAGAATCTTCAAGAACGCGTCGCCGTCGCGCCGCGGTGAAAGGAATCAAATGCGCGTCGAAGGGGCGCAGTGCCGTCGCACCGCGCCGGACGACGAACACCGCGGCCGGTTCCGGGCCGCGGCGGGACGAGGAGACCGCGGCCGGTTCCGGGGCACGGCGGGATGAGAAGACCGGCGGCCGGGCCGCCGGCGTCGGAAGCCGAAGAGGGGACCGGAATTTCCGATCCCGTTGGAGAAAACCGGCCGGCCAGCTGGCCGACCGGATGACGTTAAACCGGGGGAATTAATCCCCCGGCCAGCATATAAAACCCCCCTCTTTAAGAGGGGGGCGGTTCCATGAAGGGGGGGGGGGGGGCAGCAGCCCCCCGGTTTCTTTCTTCAAACCGGCCCCCACGTGGGGGCCGTTTTGTTGCAAAGGCGCGGCACAAAGGCCGCGACACCTTCAATCAGCGGGGGCTTAGCCCCCCGTGTGCGTAGCCTCCTCGCGGCGTCAAGCTGCTGCGGCTCCCCGCGCCGCCGCGCCGCCCCAGGGGGGGTCGGGCCGGGTCGGCCCGGACCTGGACCCCCCGTTTCGAAACAGTTCCGGTCTTTTGGCCATAACATGAGCCTCGGACCTCCGATTGATGAACCGTCTGCGGAAACGCGATCCTTGGATCGAGACGGTCGTTTCGATATATCGCACCCAAGGTTTCGGATTACTTTGAGTTAGGCCGGGTTGGTTCGTTCACAGAACCAACCGGGCCTTCGGAGCGGAAACGCTCATATCTTGAGCTACGGACGTCCGATTGACGTGCCGTCAGCCGTGTTGTGTTCCTCTTAGTGAGACGGATCTTTTGGCATACTCCGCCCGAGGTTTGGACGCAGGTGGAGTACGGTCGGGTTGGTTTTTCCTTAAAATCCAACCGGGCCCCGGGGACGAAAATGCCAATAACTCTCAGACCGGGCGTCCGATCGACGCACCGTCTATTGTGTTGAGTTCCTATTTACGATACGGAACTTTTGGCATCCTTCGCCCGAGTTTTGGATACAGATAGTAGTGGCCGGGTTGGATCGCACCGAAATCCAACCGGGCCCCTGGAACGGAAAAGCTGATATCTTTCAGACAGGACGTCCGTTTGACGAAACGTCAGCGGCGTTGGTGTTTACGTTGAGTAACAGTCCCTATGAGTATACCCTATGGGAGTTCGGGGTACAGTTGAGATACGGTTGGGTTTGGTTCGCTCACGAAACCAACTGGGCCCCTGGGACGAAAAGGCTAATAACTCACAGACCGGGCGTCCGATCGACGCGCGGTCTGTTGCGTTGAAACCCATGTGACGAGACGGTCTTTTGAGATACTTCTTTGTGGGACTTTGTGATACATGGAGTATCGACCAGTAGCTCGTGGAGCGGACCCTCCCGGAGACGAGCGTGCGGAGTACGGAGACCGTGTAGCTGACTGAGACCTGACGACTGCTTGACCGACTCGACTTGGAGTGAGTCGACTAGCCCAGTGGACGGAGCGCCCAGTAGTTGGCAGCAGACCCACGGCGGACGGAGCGCCTGGTAGTTGGCGGCAAACCCGCGGTACTCGACAGGAGGAGTACCTCAGTAGGCTATCTGGGTGAGCGCCCGGTATTTGGCAGCAGACCCTCAGCGGACGGAGCACCCGGTAGTTGGCAGCAGACCCGCGGTACTCGACAGGAGGAGTACTTCAGCAGTCTTAGGTTAGTGAGCAGTACCTCGGAGTCGTGACAGGACCACTGTACACTTCAGAGTTGGGGATCTTCAACTTTTGCGGTTTCGATAATGAAAATCCTGGTTTGAGCTGAGACTTTTGACCTTGTGTTTACCTCATGATTGAGATGGGTCACTTGCTAACTTTGGTATATGTATGGGCATATACCCGGGTAGTGGTTATCCGTTGTTTTCACAATCCTTGTGTTTCCTCATGATTGAGATGAGTTACTTGATAACTTAGGTATATGTATGGGCATATACCTAAGTAGAGGTTATCTGTTGAGATCTTCTTTGTGGTTATCCTTATTGGCTTAGTGAGACCTTGAGGGTCTCGGGGTCCCTACTGAGTATCGTTATACTCACCCCTGCATGGGCTATGCCCGCACTACGTTGTGTTGGTTGCAGACGACGGACATCGTTGACCTTAGCTGAGGCTTGCAGAGCGGGACGGTACCCGGAGGTGGACCACTGGGCGGGACGTGCTCGGAGCGGACGGCGAGACCCGTGGAGCAGAGGAGCTATCTATACCCACCCTTCAGGTGGGATTTCCAGTGGACAGCTCGGAGTAGCGGCTTTTACTTTTCAGTTGTTGTTTTCCCTTTCGAGTTGTACTTTACTTCAGTTTGGGTTTGTATTCTAGCCCATTTACTTTTCCGCACTTTCAGTTGTACTCTGCTTTTGTTTAGTGTTTACTTTCCGCTTGCTTACTCTGTGGTGTTTGTTTACTTTACAAAGGCAATGCCTTCCCTTTTTACCGGGATTTACGCCTTGGTGCTAGTCGCCAGCCCCTGGCCTATGGAAGGCGGGCTTGGGGTAGTCACGGCACGGACCCCGAGGGCGGGTCGTGACAAATTGGTATCAGAGGTGGTCGGTTCTACCGCCGATTCTGATCTTTCTTCTGTGAAGCAATAGTGTTAAGGGTACCGAGTGTGGTTTTCAGTTCAGGGAGTCCAGTGTTGGTGCGGGCGGCCGACGTATCCATACACCAGGACCCTGACAACTGATTTCCGACTTTGTGCATGAAAACACTGATTGCGTGTGTGTTTTCAAAGGTTTCCCCCCTTAAAACAGCTCAAACCAGGTCAGCTCACCATGTATAATCGTTTGATCGTGTTACGTTGTTTTTTCAGGATGTCTTTTCTCAGACGACCAGCTAGAGCCCGGAGGGATGAGCGTGCTGACAGTCTGTCGAGCGATGAGGCTTCGGTACAGGGCCCTCTTGCAGTTCAGGCACCAGTGGAGGTACCAGCGATACTACCATACGTTGGGCCACCGATGCCACCAGCCCTAGCAGTAGACGATGCACGACGCTTGAGTGCGCTGCATGAGTTACAGCGCCAGAGGCCACCCAGGTTCAGGGGAGAGACGGAACCGCATGCGGCTGAGGATTGGCTGGAGGCTGTGGTGGGAGTCTTCAGGCTAGTGGGGACGCCATCGGAATTCATGGTGACCTTTGCTGCCAGCCTTCTTCAGGCAGCAGCAGGCAGGTGGTGGAGCCACTTGTTCCAGTTTTGCGATGGAATGGCTTTCACATGGGAAGACTTTGAGACCTTCTTCAGGGTGGAGTTTGTGCCAGTAGCTCTACACCCCGAGCGTGTTCAGGAGCTGCTGCCTTTGCCGCGTGTTTTTTGATCAGAAGCCGAGTCATCTGTGGGCAGTAGACAGATGATGCAGAGGTCCAGGAGTACCAGACCAGCAGTTGGGCGATCTCGGGTTTTAGGACCGGTGGTGCGGGGCACCCGGAGTGGAAACAGAGCCAGCCGTGCAAGGAGCAGGTTGTGTTACTCATGCCGCGGAAAGGGTCACCTGGCACGTGACTGTCCGACTCCCCGACCGCAGGGGAGAGCTCAGCTTCAGGCAGCCGAGGGCTTCGATCATGGAGCTCTGGGAGCCGATGGACAGGAGCAGAACTAGTGGATACATCCTTTGTACTTCTGGTTCCTTGTTGCTTTTGTGTAGCGTCTTGTATTATGAGCTGCAATAATAAAAGACGCATACCTTTGTGATATTTCGTTCCTGTCCTCTTTCGTGATGTTACTAAGAGGTTCCAGTTTTGGGTGTTGACTTGACCCTCACTTGTGAGACATCTACTGGAGGAGACCCAGTTACCACACACTGGTGCCGACAGTGTGACTCAACCCTTGGAGGTGAGAGTAACGGTTGGATCTCTTAGTAGTAGCGTCGAGGCCTTACAACGTCATCCTTGGTATGGATTAGTATCATCCATGTTAGGATTGACTGTTTTAGGCAATGAATGTGGTTCATCCAGGGGATGAGACCAGATTTCTCTTCTCGACAAATAAGAAATCTTGCATCTCTTGTGGGACCTGAGATGGTCCAGGTCATCCAGGGGCGGATGAGTGCAGCCTAGAGCCGGCAGAAACCTTATGCTGACTGGAGGCGGAGGCCACTGGAGTTCGAGGGTGGTGACCACGTCTTCTTGAGGGTATAACCTCGACGTGGTATTCAGAGATTTGGCCAAGGCGGCAAGTTATCTCCGCGCTTCATCGGACCCTTCCAGGTCCTCAGCAGGTTTAGCGTCGTGGCTTATCGCCTGACTCTACCACCTCAGTTGCACCGGGTGCAAGACATCTTCCACGTGTCTCAGCTGAGGAGATACGTGCACGACCCGACACACATCATTGACCATGGGGAGCTTGACGTTGACGATGGGGCGACTTTTACGGAGGTCCCGGTGGAGATAGAGGATCAACAGGAGCGGGTCCTGCGTGGGCGATCGATTCCTCTTGTGCGCATCAGATGGAAGCACGGGAATCTCCAGGAGAGCACATGGGAGCGGGGGGCTCTGATGCGTGCTCAGTACCCTCAATTGTTTCCCTAGTTTTTGATGTATCTTTACGGGGACGTAAAGCCCTGAGGTGGGAGTAATGTAAAGACCTGTAAAATTCAAGGAAAATTTTTTCTTAATTTTCTTTAGAATTTTACAAGAGCGCGGTTTCAGACGGCACCTGATTCCGAGGCCCGGAGTGCCCGGAATTAATTTCCGAAGTTTGGCTCGGGTACGTTCAGTGAACGAACGAGCGGGAATTCCTAACTTTTGATCCGGTGCTCGGAATTGAAATCTGAGGGCACCGATGAACTCGCAGCGCCGATATTCGCTTAAAGAGACCATTTCGGGAGTTGCGTTTGTTTCGAGTTGAGAGTTAGTTTTTGGGAGATTAGAATAAGTTAAATAAAAATATGTAAACACAATTATTTATTTAAACTTATTAGTTAACTTCTCTCAAAGGAAGTTAGGTGTGGGACCCACACCCACTTAACCTCCCTTGATAGGATTAAGTGTGGTGGGGCCCACACTAAACCTAACTTTACATCTTCCCTCAAACTCCCTTAACCCCTCTTTAATTAACATGACAATTTGTTAATTAATGTAATGAGTTAATGAGGTGAGTTGTGTGTGGTTATTGAATTTCAAACCTTTGAAATTCAAAGAGGTAGGGTTGTGTGAATAAAATAAGAAAGAGTCTTATTTTATTTTGTTAGAATTTTATCTCCTTGAGAGAGTAGGGAAGTCTTCTTCATCTTCTTCAAACTCAACGAAGAACGCGAAGAACGCCGTTCTTCAACGAAGAACTTCTCCGCCGAAGAACACGGTCAATCCACGACGCCGTATCCGCGACGCGACGTTCTTCTTCCGCATCATCTCTTCTGCGACGGTTTTCCGCGACGAACGCCATCGACAACGACTCTTCCTCCGACGTCAAAGGAATCGACACCGATATTCCACGTCTACGTCATCGTGCGACTATCGAGGTAGGGGTTCTTGGGTTCGTTGTTTTCTTTTTATTTGACTTTCCTCAAGACTTGACGAAGAACGCTCAAGTTCCGACGAAGAACGCCGCTCCGCTCTTCTTCGTCTTCCGTGTCAACGAGAGAGAACACCGCTTCTTCCTCGGACAACCTTCGTCGGCGTACAAGGTTTCGCCAACGACGTATCGCATCGGACGCATCTCTTCGTCAACGGATTTGACGAACGACGACCGCGACGCCCGACCTCCGCGACGTCGTCTTCCGCGGAACGTAGTCAAATCTTCGAACCTTATACCAATGTAGGGTTTGTTGACTATTTTTTAATTATTCTATTCTTGATCATGAATTTTAGCAAGTTTATCGTGTGGCTTTGGATTAATTTTAAGATGCGTTATTGCTTAACGTGAGGGGGCCGGACCGCATGAACACGGCCGAACCCCCTCCATCGTTCTTGTTGTTATTTCTTGCGGGTGGAAGCAAAGTGGCGTGGTGTCGTCGCACCACGCGAATAATCGTGCAATTATTTTGCGTGGCGCCGTCGCGCCACGCCGAGGAAGAATCTTCAAGAACGCGTCGTCGTCGCATAGCGTTGAAAGGAATCAAATGCGCGTCGAAGGGGCGCGGTGCCGTCGCACCGCGCCGGACGACGAACACCGCGGCCGGTTCCGGGCCGCGGCGGGACGAGGAGACCGCGGCCGGTTCCGGGCCGCGGCGGGATGAGAAGACCGGCGGCCGGGCCGCCGGCGTCGGAAGCCGAAGAGGGGACCGAATTTTCCGGTCCCGTTGGAGAAAACCGGCCGGCCAGCTGGCCGGCCGGATGACGTTAAACCGGGGGAATTAATCCCCCGGCCAGCGTATAAAACCCCCCTCTTTAAGAGGGGGCGGTTCCATGAAGGGGGGGGGGGGCAGCAGCCCCCCGGTTTCTTTCTTCAAACCGGCCCCCACGTGGGGGCCGTTTTGTTGCAAAGGCGCGGCACAAAGGCCGCGCCGCCTTCAATCAGTGGGGGCTTAGCCCCCCGTGTGCGTAGTCTCCTCGCGGCGTCAGGCCGCCGCGGCTCCCCGCGTCGCCGCGCCGCCGCGCCGCCCCAGGGGGGGTCGGGCCGTGTCGGCCCGGTCCTGGACCCCCCGTTTCGAACCAGTTCCGGTCTTTTGGCCATAACTTGAGCCTCGGACCTCCGATTGACGAACCGTCTGCGGAAACGCGATCCTTGGATCGAGACGGTCGTTTCGATATATCACACTCAAGATTTCGGATTACTTTGAGTTAGGCCGGTTTGGTTCGTTCACAGAACCAACCGGGCCTTCGGAGCGGAAACGCTCATATCTTGAGCTACGGACGTCCGATTGACGTGCCGTCAGCCGTGTTGTGTTCCTCTTAGTGAGACGGATCTTTTGGCATACTCCGCCCGAGGTTTGGACGCAGGTGGAGTACGGTCGGGTTGGTTTTTCCTTAAAATCCAACCGGGCCCCGGGGACGAAAATGCCAATAACTCTCAGACCGGGCATCCGATCGACGCACCGTCTGTTGCGTTGAGTTCCTGTTTACGATACGGAACTTTTGGCATCCTTCGCCCGAGTTTTGGATACAGATAGTAGTGGCCGGGTTGGATCGCACCCGAAATCCAACCGGGCCCCTGGAACGGAAAAGCTGATATCTTTCAGACAGGACGTCCGTTTGACGAACCGTCAGCGGCGTTGGTGTTTACGTTGAGTAACAGTCCCTATGAGTATACCCTATGGGAGTTCGGGGTACAGTTGAGATACGGCCGGGTTTGGTTCGCTCACGAAACCAACCGGGCCCCTGGGACGAAAAGGCTAATAACTCACAGACCGGGCGTCCGATCGACGCGCGGTCTGTTGCGTTGAGACCCCTGTGACGAGACGGTCTTTTGAGATACTTCATTGCGGGACTTTGTGATACTTGGAGTATCGACCAGTAGCTCGCGGAGCGGACCCTCCCGGAGACGAGCGTGCGGAGTACGGAGACCGTGTAGCTGACTGAGACCTGACGACTGCTTGACCGACTCGACTTGGAGTGAGTCGACTAGCCCAGTGGACGGAGCGCCCAGTTGTTGGCAGCAGACCCACGGCGGATGGAGCGCCTGGTAGTTGGCGGCAAACCAGCGGTACTCGACAGGAGGAGTACCTCAGTAGGCTATCTGGGTGAGCTCCCGGTATTTGGCAGCAGGCCCTCAGCGGACGGAGCACCCGGTAGTTGGCAGCAGACCCGCGGTACTCGACAGGAGGAGTACTTCAGCAGTCTTAGGTTAGTGAGCAGTACCTCGGATTCGTGAAAGGACCACTGTACACTTCAGAGTTGGGGCTCTTCAACTTTTGCGGTTTCGATAATGAAAATCCTGGTTTGAGCTGAGACTTTTGACCTTGTGTTTACCTCATGATTGAGATGGGTCACTTGCTAACTTTGGTATATGTATGGGCATATACCCGGGTAGTGGTTATCCGTTGTTTTCACAATCCTTGTGTTTCCTCATGATTGAGATGAGTTACTTGATAACTTAGGTATATGTATGGGCATATACCTAAGTAGAGGTTATCTGTTGAGATCTTCTTTGTGGTTATCCTTGTTGGTTTAGTGAGACCTTGAGGGTCTCGGGGTCCCTACTGAGTATCGTTATACTCACCCCTGCACGGGCTATGCCCGCACTACGTTGTGTTGGTTGCAGATGACGGACAGCGTTGACCTTAGCTGATGCTTGCAGAGCGGGACGGTACCCGGAGGTGGACCACTGGGCGGGACGTGCTCGGAGTGGACGGCGAGACCCGTGGAGCAGAGGAGCTATCTGTACCCACCCTTCAGGTGGGATTTCCAGTGGACAGCTCGGAGTAGCGGATTTTACTTTTCAGTTGCTGTTTTCCCTTTCGAGTTGTACTTTACTTCAGTTTGGGTTTGTATTCTGGCCCATTTACTTTTCCGCACTTTCAGTTGTACTCTGCTATTGTTTAGTGTTTACTTTCCGCTTTCTTACTCTGTGGTGTTTGTTGACTTTACAAAGGCAATGCCTTCCCTTTTTACCGGGATTTACGCCATGGTGCTAGTCGCCAGCCCCTGGCCTATGGAAGGCGGGCTTGGGATAGTCACGGCACGGACCCCGAGGGCGGGTCGTGACATATTATGATTTTAAAATTTATTACTATCTTCGATGATGTGGAAACAATCCAAATTGTAATTGTCAAAGGATTTTATTATCTCTTTATCTATTACTGTTCAACTTCAAATTCATATTCTTTTTCATATTCAATTCTTTAATAAAAGTATTTTAAATATCCCTATTGAGTGGCAAATATCTGTGTGATTATATAGTCTATATGTTATCAAAATCATGTTCGACCCAACTAAATCATTTTTCAATATTATCCAAATGCATTGAAAAAAATCTAAGACTCTATTAAGCAATATATACATCATAAATGGAGCCATATGGTTGAGATTTATTTTTCATAAAAGACATCAAATGACCTCAATACCTAAGAAAAAAAGTAACTTTGCATAATAAACCATATATGCAATGAGTATGAAATTTTTTATATCGTAATGATTAATAAGTAAGATGAAAATACCCCATATGGTATACATTAATAGATAAGGAATGATCTATCTAACATTAACATACTCTTCCAAATTCATATTTAAGTGTACCATCACAGTGGAAAATGATATAGGGAATATAATATCAAAATTTCAAAAAATAAATAAAAAATTCATGACATTTTTAATGCTCAATGGAGTTAAATTTTTCACACAATTCTATTTTTAGAATCTAAAAAACTCAATTAATACTATTATTATTTTATCAGGTAACAATTTATATAATACTGAAGATATATATATCTATATAAAAATTTGTGAGTTTTCACTTTTAATTCCACAAAATATATAATATTTTTTTGTAAATTCATATTTATAGGTTACATTAATATCAATGAGGTACTTTTAAATTTTTCATTCTTCAATGGAAAAAAAATACTTTTTTAAATTTTTCAATGAAAAAACTACTTCAAAAGACTTTATATTATCATGTTGACATAGATCATGATTTATATTTATTTTTTCTAAGGCCATATGATAGTTATGATTATATTTTTATTTTACATAATCATTCAATAATATAAAAACAACATTTCACATATATTCTTTTAAATGTGCATAAAATCAAGATTATGATGTAATAATTGAAATTCCCAATAAGGTGATTTGAAAAAAATACTATGTATCTTCAATTTTTTACCAACAAAATATTATTATAAGTGAATATTTTCAAAGAAATGTTCAACTTATTCACATTAAAAAAATTTCCATCAATAATTAATTATTGTGACTTGAAATATGAACCTCATAACAATTTTTGGGGAGGCTTAAAATAATTTAATTCATTGATTCATGGATTATTAAATTGATACATATCAGAGACATCTATGAATTTATAATGAAACATGAAACGCAAATTTCTTCTATATGGTAGTATTCTATGGTTTAATTCAAATTTATAATTGGGAAATTCTTATATAGCATGAGTGTTTAAACTATAAATTTTCTTAATCCTAATAATTTAGTTATCTTCCACATTAGAGCAAAAAATATTTTGAATATTTTGGTTTTTGATGTATTATATTTATCTACACCATTGTCTCTTAACTCTTGAAATTATTTTATTATAGTTTGATGATATAAATTGATTTCTTTTCATGTAATTTTTTTCTTGGAATTATCAATAAAATTAATAATGTTTTGTTCATATGCATCCTCTTATGATGAATGTTAGAGATAACAATAACTAACTATCTTTTATAGTTTTTACATAGAGTCTGGAATAGATTAAATCAATTATTATAAAATATAGGACACACATTACCATAATATAAAGATAATATTCTATGTTAATAATAAATTTATTTCTAGGAATTAAAATCTCATAGATGACGTGTAAAATTATCATTACTGTTTTACATGGAATTACACTTCATTTTCATTATAGTTTTAAAAGACATAAACTATCATTTAAATCATGTTTCTAATGGAATATAATATAATAAATTAACATTATTTCTATTTATATTTTTATTTTAATTATATTTACTCAAATTTTTATCATTTTTAATCAATTTCCATCTAGAATTATAACATTTTTTACACTCTTCTCTATCAGAATATTCCCCTTGATAAAATAACCAGTCATTGGGACATGCATGTATCTTTGGGTAATTGAGAATGATATTGTTAATTAATTTCTTCGTATTATAAAATGGATCATGAATCATATATTCAATAAATGAATCATATAGGAACACCAATATCATCTACATTTAATTATTAATAATTCCACATAAGCACTAGATATGGTAAAACATCAGTAGAAAGGAAAATTTATTATATTTTATATAACATTCATACAAATTGCAACATTGATCATCCAAAAATTCATTAAATTATTTGGATTAATCAATCCACACCTATATTGTATTAATCTCTAAAAAATAAAAATATACACCATTAATATTATACAATCATTATCTTTTTAGGATCAGTGTCAAAGCATCATTAATCATGTTTTTAATTTCATTATCTACTATTAGGATAATAGTTTGTTTACTACATTGATGGAATACCATCATGATTTATATAATCATCAATTCCCCTTGAAGTATATAAATTACATATCCAAAAATAAATTGTTAAAATATAAAGTTCTAGAAAACATCAGGTATTTTAAATCATCTAATGAAATTAAAATTAGAATATAGACATATTATTCTTCCATCTATAAATCAATTCACAATTCCAAAATCAAAAAACACATCCAATCCTGTAATATACTAAGATGTATTCTGGGTAAAGTAATCATAATTTAATCATTTTTACCCTACTAATAAATAGTTCTATAAAAAAATATAACACACCCAAATTAAATAATCTAATGTTTAAAATAAAACATATCAAGGAATAATATATAATAATTAAAAAAGTTTAATTATGAAAAATTTATCAAATAAATTATATTTACAATCAATTGATTTTAAAATTTCATATTCTATGATAAAAATATATTGAATAACATGTATAAAAATATCCTAGAAATAATAAAATAATGACAAATCTCTAATGAATTAAAAAATAAACGACAAAAAATCAAACATAATTTATAAATGAATCAAAAATAATTTAAAAAGGAAACTAAATCAAAAAAATACCCTAATAACCAACTAAAAAATATCTACATTTTATATGATCAATAATATAAAAAACAAACTATATATATATATATATATATATATCCCAAGATGATAAATCCTGAAATCCAAAATTCATTATAAACAAAAACATTTATATCATAACATAAAAAATCCAAAATTACAAATACCTCTATAAATCCCACGATGTTTGTTGAAATAAAATAATAATAAATAATAATATTGTATTAGTTCTTCTAGAAACATTACTTGTACACCAAAAAATGTACAGATAAGGGTAACATTTTCATGTGACATATTATACTGAAGGATAACCCACTTCGAATAATGGGTAGTTATGGAAAATAATGGTAGGAGGATATTGACAAATATAATAGGGGTTTATAGGAAGAAGGAAAAGGGGATGAGAGCATCATGGGAAGGATGTATAAGGATATGGGATGTCATGGTTGGGATGTTTTTCCAAGGAATGGAGGACCATATGGATTCATGTGAGAGAAAAAAGGGATGTAAAGGTTATGTGACATTGATAAATGGGGTTTAATAAAATAGGTTTTGGAACAAATATTGACATAAAAATATTATTTTTAGGTTTTAAAATAATCGACAAAAATATTTCACTACATTGTTATTGTAGTTGTCTACCACTAATAATGTTGGATGAACTGGTAAGAGCCTAGCGTGTTTAGTTAGTGCTGTTTTTATTGATCATCTACTAACAAAGCATCAAAAATTATGTTTTTATTGTAGTGAAATCATTTATTGTTTTACTCATGAGGTTTACACTTTTGGATCTTGGGTATTTGAGATCATGAGGAAAATATATCCAATTGGAACACCACATATTTTTGGTGAGTCTAGATATTTCTATATACGAGCATGTGTATTTATCACATAATGTGAGATAATTTTAAATATATATCATTGATTATATTATTTTATACATCATTAAAACCACAAAATTTTATGTCTTTGTGTAGGTATGTATCATCTAGTGTGTTTCTAATATTATAAAATTGATTGAACGGTCAATATGGGATTTATCACATCATTATATTGTAATATGTTATCTATAGGACTAAAACTAGGAATGTAGTTCAATGAATAAATTCAGGACCATCATAGATGAAGGAATGTGATTTGAGTATGGTCAAATATGGATTAAAAATAGTATAATGAAGCAAACTGTCCATCAATCTTTATGATATATTGTATGATGAAGACATTATAATAGAAAGTATGTGTTAATAAGAGGTTATTATTAATATGAAAAAATATCTATATCTTTAGGGTCCATGGTTTTTTTATAAACACCACATAGTCTATGTGTAACCCTAAACACTATTTATATAAGTTACAACAGTTTCAATGACAATGTGTATCGATATGTTTCCACAATTCAACTGAATTGGAGTTTAGGATGAAGTGCCTCTCATGTCTATTAGTTGGTTAATAACTGAGATTGAATGATCATAAGTAAATAAATAAAAAAAATTCAAATATATGTTATTAAAGATTAGAATAATTAAAACTGAATATATTTATGAATGTAGTAATAATTTATTTGTTATTAATTAAGTAGATCATGTAATATAGTTTTCTGAATGAATATTAATTATTAATGTTTTATTATTTATATTTAAGACGAACACACTATGTTAGTGGAACTTATTTCATCACTTAATATGTTAAATTAGTACTTGTGAGTAGTGAAATAATGTTTACATTTATTATAATATAATAAGGTCATAAATGAAATTTTGGGTCATGATTGAGGAGTATTCTTATTAAAAGATCTTATTCCACTAAAAGACAACTTATCCCCCTTTATTAAAATTTATATAATACCCATGAATTTTTATCACATAATTTCCAGGAATCAATGTCTTCTAATGACTTCTATCAATATTTAGAGAGATATATAAAATTTAAAATCATATCAATTTACTTCCTCCTCATTGATAATCTTTGTATTCTTGTGATTATGGTACAAGTATCATAAAAAACATAATTATTATGCAAAAACTAGTTTAAGGATAATAAAATAGGACTTTATTGTGCTTGTGAGGTTGATTTTAGGGGTTCATCATTTTCTTCCATTAGTCTAGAATATTTTGAAACCAAATAGAGTATGATGGGATTACATGAATGAATGTGATATTCTTCACTTTATGTTTATCATACAAAATTTTATCATATGTGATCAATTTATGAATTTATGAAATATTATGCTCGATCTTATCATCAAAAAATATCTAGTTCAAAAAAATTAAAACACTAAAATGAAACACTTCCCTATTCTCCAAAATTTCTTTTGATTACTTATTTCTTACATACATGTATAGAGATATCTTTATGTAATTAATTTTATCTCATTTTCGTTTTATAAATTAGTTAATACTTTAGAGATCATCCATATATGTTTTTCCAAAAATCATGGACTTGTACATTTTTTTATCTCTCATGTTGAATCAATTAGAGTTTTATCTGTGGTTTATTTGGATATGATGAATATCATGGGTCTATAGTTTGAGTAACCTCACCTATTACAATTCTATAAGTATATTACTTTATATGAATTAGATATGTTGTGATGATATGACATCGAATAAATTTATTTTTGAGATATGTAGTGGAATTCACAAATATAATATTTATGTGGACGATTTTATCATAACAAATTTTTTTGTCATAAATACATTTTTGATGATATTTCATTGTGGTTAACAGAGAAGTGAAACTATCTAGTGTAGATGTATTTAGTATAATTTTTCTAAATATTCTAATTATATTGATACTACATGAGGATGGTTGTGATACTTCTTGTTTAGGCATGGGGTATTTTTTATAAGGGATTATGTTATTTGTTAAAGTTACAGTGAAGATTTGAGATATTCAGAACAATACAGAGTATATAGATAAAAAATTGAATTATTATTATAATGATTATTATATATATTATTTAAGATCATTAGGATTTAATGATGAATAGTTGAATGTTATTATGATATATGATAATTATGTCTTTCTTGTTTTAATAGGTTTAATTCATGGGAATGGACTAATCTTATCAGGTATAGATACATGTATTCAAGTCCATCTACTTTTGATAGAAGGAATGGGGTCCTAATATACTGTCAACCATTATGAATGACATCAGTTGGTGGTAGAAGTATTCCAAAGATGCACATAACTACTTTATTGTTTCTTCTGATGATGAATGATAGTGTATTTATTGATGCATTTTTTATGTGCGATAAGATATTAGAAAACTAGATATACAATTTTTTTATTTCATAGAGGTTTATGTTGAATGAAATTGATTTGGAATCATAATTCATAAATTATTATTTGATGACTGGGGTGAAATGATGTGTGTGCTAATTCATTTTAGTGAATTTTATATGATTTTTTAAGAACTTCTTGATCAGTATATAAATTCTTATTATATTACAAGAAGAATAAATCGATAATATGATTAGAATATAATTATGATATTTTATTATCTTCAGATAATGATGATCATAACTATCAAATAGAAAAAATATTAGACATTATAGAGTTATACATTTATTTTTATGATTTATTCATGCATTTGATAGGGTTAAATTTATTTAAACAACAATTTAGAGAGATAATACATGAAATGTGTATTTATTTGAAATTATGTAATGAAGAAGTGATAAAATAGTTGAAATGACACAATGATTTTATAATAAATCATATCCATATCGAATTGAGATTTTTTAAAAAAATTCATAAATGTTGGAAATACAAAGTGAATTATTTATTTACCAATTAATCATTGATAATTAGTTTTAAAATTATGGTATATAGGGTCTCTTGTTCCATTAATAAACATTCCATTAAAATGGGATGTTCAAGTGAGGTTGATGGTTTCAATTTTTTAGTTAATTAAATAAATTTAATATTGATATATTGGGTGATATTAATAAATTTCAATTAGTGGTTATTTTACACGAAGATAATATGGGTTAGTTATATGATTTTTTGGTTTGACTTGGATATATGTTAGTGTGTTCCAGATTGAGAGGTTTTGAAAAGTAAGACAATACATAGTTTTTTTATTGTTATGTTTTGTTGTGATCTATTATAATATCCCAAATGATTATATGTTAATAGATTAAATGTTTTCAAGTGAAGTTCATTGAATTAATTATTTAATTTGAGAATCTTGATTCACTTTTATACAGATAAATTGAGAAAATATGTGTAAAGGTCTCTCACATCTAGACAGTTCAATTATTAAAATTCGGAAAATGTAATTTAGATTGAATTATTATGTTGTATGAGTATGGTATATATTTGTGTATTAATAACATTTTTCATTGTCTATGGTAGAAAAATACATATGTTAATAATTTTTGGATTGGTGATCCATAATTGTCATTTCTATATAAGAAACAAAACTATTGTAGTAATACATGTGTGTGATAGTACAACATCTGTTTTCCCCTATAGTGGTATTTTCATTATTTATTCTGGAGTATCTATTGTTTCTCTCTCCCTCGGGGTAATATTCCATGGAATTTTTATATTTTTTGGTGTCATTTTCATTGTGCATAGTTCTGCAGGCAATTATTAATAATATTGCAGCAAACATGTGAAATGAATACATATTTTTTAAATTCAATTACTTGTTTGGAACATAATTCGTATGACCATGCACCATTCTTAGGTACACCATTGAGGCATTCATGGTTTGTTCAATCGTGCGTCCAAAATAGGTGATATCACCATGTTTTAATTTTTTGGAATCTATATTCTACCCCCAATAAAATGAAATCATCATCCACACACCTCATTAACTTATTTTCATGATGTACCACCCAATGATCCTCAATCGTTCCACTATCCCTACATTCCACATTCCAAAATGGAAATTCCATGTGGGTTATTCATGATTTGAGTTTGTATCGTCATATTTTTTACTTCTTTCCCATTAATTTCTTCTTTCTTCCCTATTTTATTTTGTTTCATCTTCTCACCCATATTGTGTTCCTCTTTGGATCATCCTTAATCATAAGGTTTTGTTTCTAATTGGTTAACATCAGTACCTAGGTCTTGTGGGGATAATTATGAAACATTTTCTATCAAAACTCATCAAAGAATATGAATTTATCTTGATTAAGGTAGGTTTTCTCTATTACATAACTCATTTAATAATTTAAATAATTATTTCTTGGTTTTATCCCATATTTTAAATACCAAATGATAAGTAAAATATAACACTTTTATAATTTTACAAATGGAAACCACATTTAACATCATATCAATAGAATTTCAAGGGCCTTTAATTTAAAATATGTTATTTAAATCTCATTACTAAGTACCCCTCACATTATTTGCATAACATATACCCTATGGTTTTATTACAGAAATTCCTATTATAAAATGTTATATAGTTCTTTAAAATGGTTTTTAAAATAAAAACATTTTTTAAAGGGTTTTATTGGCCATTAATGATTATGGGTTGAGTTTTTTATGTTTATATTTGATGTGATTTGTGATTTTGTTTTTTAATGAATTTTTTATAAAATCGATTCCCAATTTATATTAGAATCCCCATTTGAAGCATACTGATATAATTTTAAAGGTCACCATGAATCATGACCCATTTATTTTTTGAAAATTGTTTTGGATTATATGTTGATTTCCCTAAATGTTATATTTTATTATTGATTCTTATTCCAAATGAAAGAATGGTTTTGTTATTGTGAATTTTATTCAAAGGTGGGTGTGAGTTTATTTTGAATATCTATTTCATTTTGTATTGATTGACAGTATAACATATATTTTTATATAAAAATAAGAAATTTGTTGTTAGGTGACACCTCTAGGTAATAATTCTACACTAGTTTTAGATCATGATCTATGTACTAACCCTGATAGATATTATGCTCTACTTTTTTTATTTTACCCATCAATTATGATGGGAAGTGAAATGTTGGGTTTCATCAATGGTTGATGTTATCCATAATCATTCATATTTAGTACTTTTATTTGAATGTCTTATTTTATCACATAATACCCTTGGTTCCCATGATAATATCTTTTACTTGTTATTCTTGTGTGTTTTTTCTTATTCCCAGAATATTCTGTTTTTATAAATTGGAATGAGGATTTGTAAAAAAATTTTTGAACAAATATTATTTTAATAAAACACACTCATTTATTGTGAATTTAATATAATTTCTTATATCAAAATATTCATAGAGAAGGTAAAAATATTATGATATTTTGTCATTTAATTAAATGGAAGTGTATTTTTTATAAAATTAAATACATTTGATTTTAATTTCTATTTTTCGTGGCTGTCAAAAACTGATTTTATAATTTCATTTTCAAAATATATTGAAATGTTTTTATTTTTAATTATTATGAATAGGGTGTGGGGAGGATAATTATTGGTCATTCATTATCACACTTATTTACATCATAAGTTCTATTTCATCACTTGATTTCTCATGGAGTATGCTTGGGTTGTGAGTAGATGGTTACTCATGGAGACACTTTGAGGTATGTTTGTAATTTTTTATTTAGTTTCTATTTTTTCACCAGTGATATCATCCATCCCTATTTTCATCCATTTCACTTATGGGTAGTTTTTATGCATGTAGTGATATGGAAGATTAATAAATATGGTGGTTTCTTTCAAGGATGTTGGAGGAAATGATGAGTTTTTGTTTGAATTATTATTTCTTTATGCTCATTTATTTGATTCTACATGAACATCCAATGTTTATATGAATCATTAAAGAGTATGGAGTAAATTTTACACTATTAATAGAAGTTATTTTATTTAATTATTCATCCCCAATGATTTTTTTCCAGAATCACTATTGAATATTCTCAACCTACGTGAATTGTGAAAACCCTTTAGGCCTTTCAATGGGTTTTTTTCGGAATCAAGAATGATGATAAATTAAGTTTAGTTCATAAGAAATTATATTTATATCCTAGGTTTTTATATGGTAATTAGTTCTTGGAGCAGCAATTATTATTTGGGTGTATTAGTTAAATTTGATATAAGACTATTGAAACACCATATGTATGTAAATAATGAATCTTTCCACCCATTTTAAATTTGATACCTTGACTTGTGAAGGAAATTCATGTTTTTAGTTTTGATTATTATGTTTCTATAATTTACTTCTGATATGTGATTTTTTTGGCCATATTTTGTATTGGGTGAGGATAAAGGGATTGAAATGGTGGTACATAGTGAGATCTCAAGGCCTGGAAAGGCATATAGAGTTTGAGTACATGATTCATTATAAATCATAGTTCTATTTCTGTATTTGGAAGATGGTCCACAATTTCATTGTTCCATATAGAACATAGACACTAGTAAACCATTCAATTATGTGTTAGACATATTTTTTTAATTAATATTTTATCAAGTCATTATCATGTTTTTGTATATAACTTTAGTTTTAATTATCAAATCATGGTTTTAATTTTTTAGGTTATTATTTTCCAATGTAATAAATGAGTTTACCTAATTTGATTTAATGAAAGATATGGAGATAGGATTTCTGAAAAAATTTTTTTGATAATAAGTTAGTTCATTCATAAATAATTTGTTGGGGAGACCCCTATTTAAATAATTTGTGAGTTTTTGTTTATAGTTTTTTAAAGGATTTTATGTGGAAGAGTGGGTTAAATGATGAAATTTGGGTGTTGGAAATAAACATTTTGGGTTCTTTAAAGTGAGGTGAAATTATTTTCATATTGTAAATATTGTTATACTTTGTATGTATTTATTTATTTTTAATGGGTTTTAATGTTTAGTTTTCATAAAAAAATTGATATTAATTTTTATAACTATAGTGTTTTAGTAAATGGGGATTGGATATTAAGTGATAGAATGTGGTTTTACAATTAATTAAATGAAATTTTAATGTTGTTTTATTATTTTTAAGTACATTTTTATTGTTTTTTAAATTGTAAATTATTTTAAAAAGAAAGAAAAATAAAATTCATATTTGTTAATTAGAACATTTAAAATTATATAGAAAAATCAATTTTATTTGAAATTCCAGTAATATTTTTAATAAAGGATTTAAGAAAATAATATGTTGGGTTTTATGTGGGACTAAGTGAAATTAATTCATAGAGGTTATATAAAATTAATTTTTTTTATTTATAATTTAAAATCTTATTTTTTGTAGTTTTTTTATTATAAAAAGGAGGAAGTTATATTATTGTGTAAATGTTTTTTGGAAACACTTTTCAAACATTTGATGAGAAATTGATGGGTTTAAAAAATAGAAGTGGATATTTTTGAAAAGGTTGTTTTGAAATTTGGTGTGTGTATTTATATGAACATCTATTGATATTATTTGAATTTAATTGATTTTAGGTGGTAAATATATTTTATCTGGTATTATTCAATGTGTTACCTTTCATTTCTTCCCCATAAAGTATTAGATTAATAGGATGAGTGGCATACCAGCTTAATTCCTTCCTTCCATTTTTCTATGTGAATTCCTAATTTAGTATGGTGATGGTTTTCTCCTTTGTTATTTTCTCATGTCAATCCTTTGATTTTTTTTAATTTTTAATGTGTTATTTGGTTCATTATGCTCCTAGAATTTTTACATTATTCTATTGGTGTAATATGGATCATTTTAGAGATATTTATTCTTTAGTGGTCCAAGGTGCCTTTTTTCCCACAAAGATGTTAGTCTTTTTATTTCTTTTATTTTAGAGTGGTTGTGATTCAGAAACCTTAGGTGTGTTATATGGTCATAGGGGTCAGGGTTACCAATAGTGTATGTTACATACTAGATATTTATTTGGTTATTCAGATGGGTTTACTAGTTTTTGGATTTTTTTGGTATTTTCCCCAACTTTCTGGCACTTCATCCTCTATTGTAAAGCTATAAGTTTTTATTCTCATCTAGGATTTTTTTGAGGTAAATATTGTCCTGTATTGTATTGTCCCAAATTTATTTCATTGTTATTCCATGGTTATGGTGATATCTATCATTACATAATGTTTATAGTGGAATATATGAGTTCCTGTTGATATGGACTACTATTATCAATCTACTAAATTTCAATGGTGTCCATGGTAAGTCTATCATCTTTTCTGGGAATATTTTATCCCTTGTAGTGATTTTATTGTATCTCAGTTTTGGGAAGGAATTTTTTATTTTTAATATTTGGTGTATTATAGTAATTTTTATATTGTGTGGAGACATCCATTGACGATCCTTTTATTGAGTTTTAACTATATATTACTGAGAACATTTCTTTCATATTTTGATGTATCCATGGTATTTAGTGGGGGAAAATTGTTTTAATTCCTTCCCTATAACTCCCACCAAATCAAGGTTGTTTATCAATGGTCTCTTTTTGTGTCTTGGGTTGTTCTATCTGGTTTGTAGAGATTTTTTTGTTCTTCCATCATGCCCTTTGATTTGTGGTGTTCTAGGGGTTTTGAGGTTGTGGATTATAATGTCAACATTTTTCCTAGATTGGAGTTCATTATATTTTTTTTGATCCCTTGTGGAATTATAATAATGTCCATTATGGTTACCAATGATGATGGAATTAGATAAGTTTTTTGTTCCCCATTTCAACATTGAGAATAGTGTCATCAATAATTGGTTGTAAATTCTTATAATATTCACGTTTCTCAAATCATCACCTTAGCTGGGGGTTTGAATCCAATTTATTATGAATAAAGCATTTTATTCGAGTATCTTTAAGTAAAAAATTATTATATTGGGGAGAATTTTTACACATTGATATTCATTTTATTCTATTTTTTATATTTTTATTTAATTTATTGATTTTATTTATATTTTAGTCTCTATTATTTCCTTCTCTCTCTAGGTTCAATTACCATGAATTTTGATGTTTTTAGGGGATATTTCATGTTTCATGGTTTGGTGAAATGTTAGAATTAACATTGTAGAAATTAGGTGATAGATATTCAAATTTTAAAAGTTTTAATTAAAAATTTAGAAAATCATAAGTTTAAACATGAGGCATACCTATAATCCATAATCAAGGTACTCAAATGAATCCTTCTTAGTCGGAACATTGTTATTTAAACAGTGTGATACACCTAGGTTTATATTTTCTTGAATTCCTATTTTACCATCTTAAATTAAATCCACACCCTCCGCCCTATTCATGTGATGCACCACCTAGGGTATCCTCAAATTCACCTATTCCCATTTGTTTATTTCCCTCTAATTGTGATTACGTGGGATTTATTTTTGATTTAATTTTGGATCATTATGGTACAAAATATTTTCTTATCTATTTCATTCTTATTCCCCATTTCTACTAGTTTCCTCTTCATCTCATTTTTTGTTACACATTAATTAAAACCGAATTGGAAAGGGTGTTTATGAATATTGATTTTTTGTACCATGTACATTAAAATTCTTCATTGATAGTTTCATAGAATAATTTTTCAAGGGTTGTAATTTTTTCTTCATTAAGGATGGATTTCTCCATTGTATAACTATTTAAAAATATTGAACCATGATTTCATCACTGTAACCCAGGTTTGAAATCTCTACTGAGTTGTACTATATTTCTCTATGAATATTTTAAAAATGGAAACCAATTTTTACATGGTTTTCAAAAAATAAGATGGACCATTATTTTAAAATACATGTTATAGCTATCATTGTCTGCTGTTGGGCACAAAAAATATTCAATAAAATTTTCCAATGTATTTTATTAAGGGATTTGAATTTACAAAATATTTTTTCGATAAAAAAATAATTTTCAATTGAAACTAAAAGTATATATGGGTGTTCATAGATTATAAATAATGGGTTTTAGTTGTTTTTGGATGTTTTGATTTCATGTTGGTTGTGTGTGTGATTTTCAAAGTGTTTATTAATAATTTTTTTACATGAAATATTATAATTTCTAGTTGGAACATCTTTAAGAGGGTTTAATGGCCACCATTGAAGCATTACTTTTTTTTGAAAAATGATATGGGTTATGAATTTTTTCCCATAAGAGTGAATGTATATTTTTTATTTTTATTATCAAGGAAAGGGAAGGGTTTTTCTCTGTGAAGGGTTTTCAGAGGATCCAGTGAATATTTTTCTTGTTTATGTTCTTTTTTCTTTATTAGGATGCACACCTCCAATTTTATTTAATGGGAATCCATTGGTTGTTATGAAGCAAATATAGGTAAATAGGTTGTACTATGTCCCAATAATTCTCTAACTAGTAGGCCGTAGATAGTGTACATTCATCATGAGAGATTATTCAAATCATTTAGGCCATGTACGACAATATAGAGTGTTATGATAGATGATTTTTATTTTAATTCGGTAATATTTTATAGTTTTATCACCATGACCTAGATTTTCCCCAAAGGTTTTAAGTTCTAATGATTATTATGTAACACCACATGTTTATGAAAATAATTGTAATATTGAATGAATTAAACACTATGATTCTACAAAACACTACTTTTTTATAACCTGGATAGTAAACATAATTTTTCCACCTTTGTGATTTAAATTTTGAAAACCAAAATACACAGTTGCATTCAGTACGATATTTAGAGTCTAACAAGATAAACATAATTTTTTATTGAATAGTAACATACCCTTATGAATACTTTTATGAATAGTAATATGACACTTATGAAAAGTAAATCATATTATTATTTTATTGTATTATGGAAATAATTTAATGAGATTTTAATTAATTTTTAAGGGTGATATAAAATGAAATATTGATTTAAAATTTTTATTTTGTTTATAAATTGTGATTTTATTTTAAAATTAATGAAATATTATTTATAAAATTAATTTCAAGACATGGAGTTATTTTTTGAATTATACATTTCAAAAAAATTTAGGTTGATTTTTTGAGATTTTTCTAAAATACATGAATAGTCTATGAATAATAAAATATCTAAATTTACTCTATATGTAGATTATTTTATAAATTCACTATTACTAGAATAATTGACTATTTATGAACACATGGTTTGAACTCACATTTAAATAATAATATTATTTTTCAGAAAAATCAATACTATTGGTTATCTTTGGAAAAATAATAAAATAATGAGTAAAATAATTGGAAACCCCCCCTCTCCTCCATTATAAAACCCCCCCTCACTCATTCTTTTCTTCACTCCTACATTAATTTATTCTCCTAAAGGTTCTAGCCATACCCCTTCCCTAATCACTCCCCACATCAAGGAGATCTTGGTCTTTCCAAATGACCAAAACCCCTTCCATTAATGAGATTCTCAAGGAGTTGGATTCAAGAGGAAAATTATCAATATATTTCATTATATTTCATTTTATGTTACTTTCTATTGTTATCATCCCCTCAACTACTCGGTCCAAATGACAATGATAACTCAATTATCATCTATATACTATAATTATATTAAATTAATGGAAAAATATCATCAATATCCATACTCTCTCTCTTTTATTTTACAAATGAAATCATCGTCTGTGAGGTGCCAATTTACAACCATCATTGACAATGAAGTTTTGTTCTTCAATTTCCTATGCAATAATGGACATAAAACCATTATTTTGGTTTAACTATGATATAATTTATTTATAATAACCTATTTAATATTCTGGAGCATGTATATGTAAATAATATTAAATCATATGACCAATTTAGTTCCAAATAATCAAAATACCACTAAAATAATCCATGTTATTGTCATTAATATTCCATATATTGATTCATCTTCATCACATATAACAAAATGATATAAATTAAAAATAAAAACAATTTATTTTCGTAAAAAACATGTAAACTCAATTTTCTATATTTAAATCCATTCCACATGAACACCATTACTTAAAAACAAGTAAATCTGTTATGAAAATGATGAAAATTAAAACTCTAGAATATCAGAATTCAATATTATAACTTATTAATAAACAAAATTGAAAAAAATTGATAAACTAAATAAATTTATAATAGGATCATAATAAATTTATCAATTAGTCTAATTTAATATTCCTGGAATATAAGGTCATGAGTGGAACATTCAGACATAAGGTATGGGTTTTCCACCCGAACATCCATTTTTATTCAGGTAACTATTATTTCCTACTTACCTCAATGAAATTAATATGTATTATTATTCACTAATTATATTTTATATTTAATTGTTATATATCTATTTACCAACCATAATCCTTCTTTATTTTGTTGGGAGATACACTTCTTAAAATAAAGATTCAAAACTCATTCCAAAATACATGCCCGATTTGAAAGAATTTATCAAATTATTAGATATATTCATGGGCACTATATAATATATTTTTGGAAACCATTATATTTATAAAAAATAATATTTTATTATGAAAATAATATCATACATATTTTATTAATTTATACAAATAGTTTTCCAAACGAACTCTTCTTTTCAAGGTAAAAGAGTCTTTATCTCAATAATTACTTGATGATTTTAAAAGAGCATCTTCATCTATTTCAACAATCTTGTTAATTGTTTTATATTATTGAGATTAATATTATATGATATGATATACCAAATTTAATTTAATGGTATATGATAATTTTTATTTTTAATATTCTATCTTGAAATCATTCACCAATTTATATTGAATGGTTATTGTATATGCGTAATGTTTGGGAAAAATTATTTACATTTCTTTTGTTAGTTTCAATATGAAGTTATATGATTTTATTTTTATTAATTCTCATAGTAGGAATTCATTGTATTTGGTAAGTGTCGGGTGTGGCCCGATATATCCCTTCTATGCATCAGTAGGTCTCATGAGACAAACTATGATCTTGGAAGAAGGCCTAGATTAAATGGTTATTTATGGTCTTGGAACGAAGCATTAAAGGTATTGTTATGATGTCTCGCATTATAAATCCCATCATTATGTAAATATTTTTCACACATCATGTGGTTATTTTACGAGTATAATACCAATGATTATGTTTTATTATGGAATTTTTTATTCAGATATTATTTCAACTATAATGTGTTCATGTTTATTGTTAAAGCCATGTGTTTGTAGTTATTCACCATGCCTATTATTTAAACTTATGATATATTCCATATTATTTCATAGATTTACTGAGTGTTTATACTCACTCCTTTTTTATGTATCATTTTTTATGTCATGAATATGATTATTATGGATGACTTGATGGGATAAACTTAACTTTTTGGATGTTCCCATGAAAACATATATGTTGTTTTTTATATAAAGTTTTAATTTATAACATATATAAGTATATTTTTTACAATGATACTAAACTAATCAATACTTCGAGATGAATATTCCTTGATTATATTCCAATGTAATAAAATAAGGCAGAGGAACTGAGCAACGAGGGTCCAATCCTTAATGTTTATATCAGAGGAAGTTTAGTTTAAAACATTAAAACTAGATTTAGAAAACATATATGGGGGAACGAATATATATGATAGTTTTTTAGGATAAAAATACATAAAAATCATGTTATTTTGTTAATGAATATATTATGTTAATGTTTCTAGAAAATACATCTCTATCTAGATACTACATGTGTATGTGGTTCTGTAACAAATATTCCTCAAAGAGAAAACTCCCACAAGATGTTTTGGGCTTAACATGGGGTATCCTGGTACAAGAAAATGGGCCTTTCTATGCACCTGGTTTGACACTCTTGAGGGATATGATAAGGTAAATTTAAATTTTCATTACAGGCTATTATGATGGATTTAAATGTAAATGTTTCCACAATGAAACCTTATTTATGATTATGAGATTAGTTATGTGTAGAATTTAAAATTATGATTTGTATTTTTCAACAATGATGATTTAAATTATGATTAATAACTAATATAGTGCATGTCATGATTTAGAAATGGATCCTAGTTGAATGAATGGAAACCACATGAACATTCATATCCCACGTAGGAATTTCCCTCTAATGCAAGACAATATTGTTGGATTTGGAGCTATTACTAGTGATAAGAAACCTATAACTATACTGGGAAAACTAAATCAGGATATGAACAATAACCCTACTAATATGTATAATCCTGATTGTAATGTATCATATTTTATTTCTATTATTTTTAAAAATTATATGGAATTATTGTGAGACTAGAATTTACGATGGTATGTCATTCTGAGGCATGGAATTCCCAAAAATAATTTATGAAAAAAATTAAACTCTATATAGTGAGACTAATATATTTCCTAATAAGGTGAAATAAATATTAAATGGGTTCCCAGATTAGAAATATGAGGGCACCATTACGTTCAAATAAGTGACATTTCCTTAGTCGATGTTTAACTGTAATGGCCCAAGAAACCTTGTTTTGAGTAATGACAGGTTTATATTACAATGTCATCCATTATTTGATCAAACAATCATCTTATAATGAAATAATAATAAAAGTAAAAATGAATTATAGAACGCATCAAAATGAATGAAAGACACTTTTATTCAAGTGAGTAACAACTCGGTGACTGCAACTCACACCGATCGAACAAGAAGTTTAGCTAATCAAAAATCCCATCTGAAAACCCGATTACAATTATAGGGATACCGCATAAAACCACAAGGACACCGAGAAGGTGGTAAGGGTCTTTGGCATCCATCATAATAAACATAAGGATGGCTGAAGCCATCGAAGCTGTACTGAACACCAAAGGAATCACACGAACCATCTCCTCCTCTTTCTCCTTCAGTCGCCTTGAGTGTGGGATACCGCGAGATGAGGATTTTTATAAGAACACCTATTCGACCGTTATACCCTAACAACTATAAATATAGCTGTTGGCTCTCCCATGATCCACTAATCCTCTAATGTTTTAATATTCAAGCGAACCGTTGAAGATATGAGTTGATTCCCCCCAAAAGGTTCAAAAAAAAGTTAATTATGTTATTTGATTTAATATGTAAATAATGACATCAATAATAATATAATTAATTTATTCCTTGTTTTGCCAAAATTTTGATTATATTTTATATTGAAAAACGGTGAGAATTAATAATAATATTATTATTTTTCCCACTATTTTCTATACACATTTTTTAACATCAGCCAGTAAACATTTATTTCATAATTATATTGAATCTAATGGGTTTTTACTTTGTTTAATGAAATATGTACTCAAACTCTTGAGTTATATATGTTGCGTCAAACATTAAATTAAATGTTTTATATTAATCTCTAAATTAAATATATGTAATAACAATAATGCAAATGTTTATAATTTGACCTTTTTATAATTAACCGTTTTGAGACAATGTCAAGTAATGATTTCATTTACGTATGTGTTTCATAATGTTAGTATTTAGATCAATGCACTTTTATTTGTGAATTTGAAAATACTTAGTGATGTTGTTATGTTAAATGTTTAATTGTATTAATAACAATAACATAAATCTTCAATTATGTAAAATTAAGATAATTAATATATAATTGAAATAGAGGAAAATAAAAAAATATTTTGATAGGGGTGAATTAATTAGTATACTTATGTATTAATTGACCTTTGGACATACCTTAAAATAATAATATATAGACCAATAATTGCATGTTAATAATAAAAAAATTAAAATGAAATGATATTGTCATAGGTTTAAAAATAAAAATAGTAATAAAACAATTTTAATTTTCTTTTCCTACAAATAGAATCGAGAGGCCCACGTTTGTTTTTTAAGCGTCGCAGCTATTCAAAGCCGTCCGATCTAGGAACCCCATCACGACCGTCCTTTTTTATAACACTGCATCGCTTAGTGGCCATCCGATCATATCTCGGGTAATCCTGGACATCCGTCCGTTTATGGATTTTTTGTCCTGCCGTGGTTTTCTTCTTCCCTGCATCTCATTCTTCTTCGTCGTGCACGAACCAGTAGGGTATATTATGCTTCGTTTTTTTTCTTCACCTACGCCGGCTATTGGTCCCGAATTCTCATCTTTTTTCCATAGGTTAGTCACTGAATCCGCCTCAGATACCCGGTCGACGTCTCCACGAAGAGTTATCTGTTTTTTTTAAAACCTCAGTTTTCACCGAAGGTAAGAGTGGTTTGCACCGATCTCCTTGGATCCTCGACCACCTGTCTGGCCTCACCTGCTTCGTCTTCTCCTCCTCTCCGAACCGATAAGGGGAAAAATCTTAACATGTTTTTTTAATCTTCGGTATATATATTTATATATAGGTTTATATATATAAACCTATATGAATATACTCCTTATACACATATGCATGGCTTTTAGAACCATTCTTGTCCGCTTTTTTGTGGAATCCCAAAACCGGGGTAAGGGAACTCGGGAGACCTGTTTTAATTTGGATTTGTTATTTGCATAGTGCTGTGAGTTTATATATTTTTATACATATATGTATAATATGACATATGCAGATATAGAAAATTTCTTCTCAATGTTTAAAACCCTGTTTTTATTTTGCCTATGAAAATGGGGACATTGGGTAATTCTCATGAAAGAAAAAGTATATATACAAGTACATGCATTATATATGTGCATATGAATACTTAGATGTATATGTACATTTGTGAGAAAACATAAGGTAGAGCATGATTATTTGTCATAAAATTGATCACTATATAACATGATGATCTGACAAAGTTGCAACCTACTATTAAAATTGGTTCTGTCAAGAACGATATTAAAACACGGAAATACATATACTAGGTAAGTTTTAAAATGTGTTTCAAATAATAAACTAGTTTTCCAAAGGACAAGTCTCATTTATCATCTTGTTTGTGAAATCATATGTTTTTATGAAAGGTGATTTTACCTAGGTATTGTGGAAACCATTTTTGACATTTATATTTCATGTGTAAGAACTCCGCTTTGTGTCACCAAACTACAACCATGTTTAAAGTGAGTATATCTGGGAATATATTATTTTTAATATAGTTAATTTGGTAACCTATGTATATATGCATATACTTTTAAAAAAATACTTATAAAGGTATATAAAACCTCACATCATTATGTTTCCGTCGAATCCAGAATCCATAAAAGAAAAAAAGGTCTTAAGATGATTTTTATTTAGTGTGCGAACGACTTTTTGTTATAACCATGTATACCTTTATATTATTGCATGTATATAATCATATTTATACATACTTGGCTACCCAAGATAAACTGATTCACACATCATGTAAACTATACTGTGTAATTATAAGGGTATGCCCTTAGTTTTAAAATAAACTACCACCATGCTCATTTATCAGCATATGTTTTAAATGTGAATGGCCTTGTTTATCACTCTGGGTTGCAATGTATGATGTACTAAGGAATTTATGTTCCTTTGAAGCTTTCCATTATGTCCATGTTTTCATGTGTTATGTTAATGTCTAAGGTGTAAAGTTTTTATTACCTATGTCTTAGTTGTATTGTTATTTGTGTTGTTCTTCCTTGAATATGAAATTTTCATATGAAAAGGGATGATATGTAATGAATGTAAGAATGAAACCTTATGAATGAAATAACATGTCAAGATATGTGAGGGATGTATTCGACTTAAATGTTTATGGACTGGTGCGCCCGGAATTATATAGTGCTCCAATGCGTTGGGTAAAGTATGAGTCTCATGAGACGTTATGTGCGACGGTCTTGGAAGTTATCCTTGACTTGTGCTACCATAGAAATGTGATGGGCGGTTATCCTTGACCTGTAATAAGTATGTTTTACGGTCTTGATGGAAGGTCTTGACAAAATCCATCATTATACATCCCCTCTACATGTGATGATAAATGGTCAACCAAGGGTTTATTCAACTAACATGACATCCACTAGTTGAAAATTCACTTGACTATGAGAATGAATTTTTGAGATATGAACTATAACATGTGTAGTATGTTGTTATAAGAATTTTTTGTGCCAATGAATAATGATATGAATGTTTTCCCTGCTTGCACTCAATTTTTTAGAACTGAAGTAATTTTGGTTGTAAGTTATGCTTCATATATCCTTCACAGGCTTGCGCTCTCTGATTTATGTCTTCATGAAAGCTTATTTTAAGTTCTTACTTCTTTTCTGTACAAGTGGTTTTAAAAAATGTTGGATTTACATGTTTTACGAAATGATAATGCTTTGTTTTTAGTGAAGTGTTTCATTATCTTCAAAATTACTACTTTGAGAAAGAGTTTTCTTAAAACTTTTTTAAAACCCCTTACTGGGCATATTTCCTCACCCTAGGTTTTTTGTTTTAAATTTTTCAGGCATGGTTTGTACTAGTGAAGTTTACCAGAAGCAGCTGGTTTCCCAGAATCCTGAAGCTCGCGATCTTCTGTAGTAATGGGACATGATATATTATTTGTAAAGGTTGTAATGAAATGTTAGTATATCACTTCCCACTAAGGCTCTAGAGAACATTATATCTCTAGCTAGCCATGAGAACTTTTTTAATTACGCCTGAATTTGCATGAAATGTAAGCACCAGTATGACGTGTCAAATTTTCCTAGGGTGCTTAGTCTACACCAGGGGTTGGTAATAGATTATCTCCAAATGATGACAACCCAATTCCCCTCTTATACACGTCGGGGAAGGTACCACGAGGGAATCTTCATAGTGTTCACAACTGGTGAAGAATTTTGCACGATGCTCGATAACCCCTTTCCAAAAGCTGCTACTGCTGGAGACCTCTGAGCAGCTTACCTGTGCCAGATTTTTCACTATTGCTTATGGGGCCAGTTAATGGAATTTGGGGTGTTGGAAGACGAGTCCACCCAATTGTCTCTTACACAATAGGTGTATAATGATGTTTCCCAACTCCATACCCCTCATGGTAAACTCAGAAGGCATCATATATTTTCTCATGAGATTTACCCCGTTTGTTCACCTTGTGTGTGGTTTGAAGAATTAAGGATTTTTTCCACTCTTTGTGGTCTACGTTTATTATAATCAGGCTTTGTTATGTAAACTTCTGCATAAATGAAAGTTTCATGTTTCCTTTCCTGCCTCTACCTTATCGGTGTTGTTATGTGTTTCCTATTGAATGTTTTTTTTAGATGGCTGGTCAAACAAACATCTCATCACCACCCGATGAGTTAGTAGTTTTTATTATGATCAAGGCATGCACGATGGATATACCATCTTTTATCCACCTGCGATGGTCTTTCCAACGTTTGTTCGATTTAGAGAACAGTCCTGAGATTCTTCATTCGTGTCAGGAGGATGATCTTGTTTTTAACCTCATTGACACTGCTCAACTCCCCTTCTATATGCGAAGGGTAAGGTACTACAAAGACCTCTTCTAGTGTTCTACTCTGGCGCAAAACTTTTCCTCCAAAGCTTGCTTCCTCGTAGCTGCCCAGGATGGCCACCATAGTGCAGCCTATATGTTCCAGGTCGTAAATTTTAGTCTCTTCAATCACATCATTCCCCTAGATTACCTCAAGCGTGATGTATCCTGGAGAGTATTCATGAAATTTATCTATTTAGATGTTTCCGAGATTTTCACCGCACATGCCTCCATTTGGAAGCCTGTGTGAAATACACACGAGCAGGAGTACAAGACATACTGCTCAAAGTGCATCTGGGCTAGGGAAACAGAAGAACTATGTACCAACTTTGGTATTCTGTTAACCGAGCTGGATCGCCTGTTTAGGTAGAGTTGTACAACTAAGGTTTCTGTTTTTCTATTTATGAATAGAATTGCGAGGACTCAATTCATTGAAGGGGGGAAATAATGTAACGACCCAAGAAACCATGTTTTGAGTAATGACTTGTTTATATTACAATGTCATCCATTATTTGAACAAAAAATCATCTTATAAAGAAATAATAATAAAAGTATCAATGAATTAGAGAACACATCAAAATGAATGAATGCCCCTTTTATTCAAGTGAGTAACATCCTGGTGATAAAAACTCACACCGATTAAAAAAGAAGTTTAGCTAACCAAAAATCCCAATTAAAAACCCGATTACAATTATAGGGAGACCGCTTAAAACCACAAGGACACTGAGAAGATGGTAATGGTCTTTGGCATCCATCAGAATAAACATAAGGATGGCCGAATCCACCACATCTGCACTGAGCACCAAAGGAATCACACGAACCATCTCCTCCTCTTTCTCCTTCAGCCACCTTGAGTGTGGGATACACCGAGGCCAGGCTTTTTATAAGAACAATTATCCAACCGTTAGACCCTAACAGCTATAAATATAGCTGTTAGCTCGACCATGATCCACTTTTCTTCTAATGTTTTAATCTTCAAGCACACCGTTGATGATAAGAGTTGATTACCCCTGGAAGGTTTAAAAAAAATGTTAATTATGTTATTTTATTTAATATTTAAAGAATGAAATCAATAATAATGTAATTAATTTATTTCTTGTTTTCCTGAAATGTGAATTATATTTTATATTGAAAAATGGTGATAATTAATAATAATATTATTATTTTTCCCAGAATTTTCTATACACATTTTTTAACTTGAGCCACTAAACATTTATTTTGTAATTATATTGAATCTGATGGGTTTTTACTTTTTTTAAGAAAATATGTACTCAAACTCTTGAGTTATATACGTTGCGTCAAACTTTAAATTAAATGTAGTATATTTATCTCTAAATTAAATATAAGTAATAATAATAATACAAGTTTTTTATAATTTGACCTTTTTATAATTAACCGTTTTGAGACGATGTCAAGTTATGATTTCGTTTACATATGTGTTTCAAAATGTTAATATTTAGATCAATGCACTTTTATTTGTGAATTTGAAAATAATTATTGATGTTGTTATGTTAAATATTTAATTGTATTAATAACAATAACATAAATCTTCAATTATGGAAATTTAAGATAAATAATATATAAATCCAATAAGGGAAAATAAAAATATGTTTTGTTAGGGGTGAATTAATCAGTATACTTATGTATTAATTGAACATTGAATTACCTTAAAATAATAAAATATAGACCAATAATTTCATGTTAATAATAACAAAATGAAAATTAAATGATATTATAATAGGTTTAAAAATAATAATAGCTATAAAATGATTTTAATTTTTTTCCTAGAAAAAGAACCTAGAGGCCTACGTTTTTTAAGCGCTGCAGCAATTCAGAGCCATCCGATCTTCATGGTCGTCCTTTTTTTTAACACCGCGTCACTTAGGGTCGTCCGATCAGATCATAGGTAATCCTGGTCGTCCGTTCGTTTATGGATTTTCATCCTACCGCGGTTTTCTTCTTCCTTGTGTCTCATTCTTCTTCGTCGCGCACGAACCAATAGGGTAGATTAGGCTTAATTTTTTTCTTCTTTATATAGGGCAGTTAGTGGACCTAAATTCTGCTCTTTTTTCAACAGGTTAGGCACCGACTCCACCTCAGATACCCGGTTGACATCTCCACAAAGGGTTCTCTATTTTTTTAGAAACATCTATCTGCACCGAAGGCAAGAAAGGTTTGCACCGAGCTTCTTGGATCTCCGACCACTGGTCCAGCCTCTTCTGCTTCATCTTATCCTCCTCTCCAAACCGGTATGGGGAAAAATATTACCATGTTTTTTTAAACATTGTTATATATATTTATATATGGTTTTATATATATAAACCTATATTTATATGCTCCTTATACACATATGCATGGCTTTGATAACCATTCTTGTCCGCTTCTGTGTGGAATCCCAAAACCGAGGTAAGGGAACTCAGGGGACCTATTTTACTTTCGTTTGGGTATTTGAATAAATGCTTTTAGTTTATATATTTATATACATATATGTATAAGATGAAATATGCAGATATTCAAATTTCTTCTCAATGTTTATAACCCTGGTTTTATTTCGCCTATGAAAATGGGGACTTCGGGTAATTCTCATGAATAAAAGTATATATAAAAGTTCATCCATTATATATGTGCAAATGAATATTTAGATGTATATGTAAATTTTTGAGCAAACATAAGGATGAGCATGATTATTTTTCATAAAATTGATCACTATATAACATGATGATCTGACTAAGTTGTAACATACTTTTAAAATTGGTTCTGTCAAGAACAATATTAAAATATGTAAATACATATACTAGGTATGGTTTAAAATGTGTTTCCAATAATAAAATAGTTTTCCAAAGACACGTCTCATTTATCATCATGTTTTTCAAATCTTATTTTTTTATGAAAGGTGATTTTACCAAGGTATTGTGAAACCTTTTTTGACATTTATATTTCATGTGTAAAAAATCCACATGGTCTCACAAAACTACCACCATGTTTAAAGTGAGTATATCTAGAAAAATTTTATTTTTAATATAGTTAATTTGGTAACCTATGTATATATGCATATACTTTTAAACATATACCTTTATAGGTATATACAACCTCGCATCATTGTGTTTCCTTCGAATCCAGAATCAATAAAAGAGAAAAAAATTTCTTAAGATGATCTTTATTTAGTGTTCTAACGTCTTTTTTTATAACCATGTATACCTTTATACTATTTTATGTATATAATCATATTTATACATACTTGACTACCCAGGATAAACTGATTAGCACATCATGTAAACATTACTGTGTAATTATAATGGTATGCCCACAGTTTTAAAATAAACTACTACCATTCTCATTTATCAGAATATGTATTAAATATGAATGGCCTTGTTGCTCACTCTGGTTACAATGTATGAAGTACTAAGGCATTTATGTTCATTTGAAGCTTTCCATTGAGTCTAATTTTTCAATTGATATGTTAATATTTAATGTGTACAGATTTTATTACCTACATCTTAGTTGTATTATTGTTTGTGTTGTTCTTCCTTTAATATGAAATTTTCATATGGAAGGGATGATATGTAATGAATGTATGAATGAAACCCTCTGAAAGAAATACCATGTCAAGATATGTGAGGGGTGTATTGGACTTAAAATTTTATGGATGGGTGCACCCGGAATTATATTGTGCTCCAATTCATTGGGTAAATATTGAGTCTCATGGGGCGTTATGTGCGACGGTCTTGGAAGTTATCCATGACTTGTGCTACCATGGAAACGGGATGGGCCGTTAGCCTTGACCCATAATAAGTATGTTTTACGGTCTTGATTCAAGGTCTTGACAAATTCCGGAATTATACATCCCCTCTGCATGTGATGATAAATGGTCAACCATGGGTTAGTTCAACTAACAGGACATCCACTAGTTGAAAATTTCCTCGAGTATGTGAATGAATTTATGAGATATGAACTGTAACATGTTTAGTATGTTGTTATAAGAATTTTATGTTCCAATGAATCAAGATATGAATGTTTTCCCTTATTGCAGTCAATATTTAAGAACTGAAGTAATTTTTGTTGTATGTTATGCATCATATATCCTTCACTGGATTACGCTCTCTGATTTATGTCTTCAGTAAAACTTATTTTAAGTATGTACTTCTTCTCTGTTAAAGTGTTTTTTAAAAATGTAGGATTTACATGTTTTAATAAAAGATAATGCTTTGTTATTAGTGTAGTGATTCATTACCTTCCAAATGACTGATTTGAGAAAGTGTTGTCCTAAAACGTTTTTAAAACCCCTTACTGGGCATATTTTCTCACCCTACGTTTTGGTTTTAAATTATTCAGGCATGGTTTGTACTAATGATGTTTACCAGAAGCAGCTGGTTTCCCAGAATCCTGAACCTCCCGATATTTTGTAGTAATGGGACATGATATATTATTTGTAAATGTTGTAATGAAATGTTAGTATATCATTTATCATAAGGCACCCGGGTATCAGGGTCTCTACATTAACAATGACTAGCGCAGTTGAATTGTTGAAGTTTTTTTTGTCGATTAAAATGAAATAAAAAAATAAAAAAATTTATTTATATTGAATTTTTATTTAAATTCAATGACCTAACCCTCCCCTATTAATAACTTCTAGTGGAACATCACTAGGTTTAGTGGCATAACCGTGCGAAGTAAGGATTTCCATTAGAGCTTTGTATGAGAACCTGTTGGCAGATGACGATGGAGTGAACGATCAAAACATATTTAATTCGACGAACCTCACCAAAAAATGTGACACTTTGATCGTTCTTCAACTGAATCGAGGATGGGGTATTGTTTTGATTTTTTGATTCCTAATTCGTTGATTTAATGATGAATGTGGACCAACCCACAATCATGTTGATTTGTGGATCGTACTTTCGTGTGGGTTGGTGTTATTTTCCATTTTTTGTCTTTATATTAATTAATTGATTTTAAGATAAATTATGGATTATAATTTGTTTTTCCTACTAAACCAATTAATGGGAGTGAATTCACACCAGGAGGAATGAAGGAGGAGGTGCAATCCTCCTTTTATAATGGAATTTCTTCTTCCTATTTATCATCAAGTTTATCTCTTTCTTCGTGGGGTAATGAACAACATATCGCTGCATGTATGGTTTTTAGCACAACGATCCCAAATCTGAGATCAAGCATCATGAAAACCTAGTGGAGCTGTGACGGTGATAGTGGATGGTGAATCTGTTCAGATTGAAGAATATTTTTCTTGGATATTTCTTCATACGGGTGGATGGAAACATGTTTTCAGAGAAAATTGAAGTAGTAAAAACAACAAAAAATAGTTGTTTGTTGTTTAGAAATCCTCAAACATAGAGTATCTCAGATATTTGATATTCATATCAAGTATTAGAGGAACACCCGAGGTGATGTGATGATGAATTATGCTATCTAAAAAATTCAAATCAACATATCATGTATCCTGTAAAAAACACCATGTAGGGTTAGCCTAGAAGTGGCTATGGTTTTTGTGCTGCACATAATGAAGAACATGGCATGCCTCTATGAATACAAGGTTTCTGGACCCCACCATACAATATCTGAATTTCCTGGCGATAGGATGGGTAGAAATGGTAGGTGGGTCCTGTCACAGACTTGGTTATATCTTGAAAGATACACAAACACAGGATGGAGTACACGGCATGTACTCCCCCATATGGCTAGACAGAGTTGGTTACATGGGATACCCCATGTAATAGTTCACAGTTTGGGACACATGGGTTGAAGCTATGTACAGTAACATAGCCTGTGTACACGGAGCCTTCCCTAGGGAGAAAAACATGGTGTGTCGTGCTTTTACACATAGTGTATACCTTCATCTATAATACAAGCCTTATGACATGAGATATTCTACATGAGCAGTACCCAAGATCGGAGGACATGGAGTGTAACCTTCTATAGGCCATGTACATCTTAGTACAAGGGTTGATCCTCTTATCTACCATTCCATAGACTTGTTTCGTTGGGTTAGATAACCTTTTCTCATTCCCCTAAAGTCCATGTATCATTTCCACCCTCTGAGTATGATACCTTCAATAGGACATTCGTTGATAGAGTTAGGTATCCCTCCAAGAGGCATAGGGAGTGATCCTCTATCCATTCATGACCCATGGGAGAGTCTGGTATTGACGAGACTAATCCTACAGTATATCGATGCACTACATAACAAGTGAATATGGATGAGTCTTTGTATTCTTCAAGCACGGGAAGCTATCCTCATCTATATATAGTGATCTTTCACCACTCATGAGTGTGTTATACTAGAATGAGTGTAAATGTTATCTATTCAGATCTATTAGTGTATCTATCTCTCTCATGGATTTTCCGGATGAATAGTACATCTCAGATGGATGTTATCAGATCTATCAGGCTATTGGAGTGAGTTCTCCCAAATGAGTTCTTTTTAAAATCTTTGAACTAGATCCCTAGCATGGTTATGTTTACTTTTTAGACTCCAGGTCTGTGTTTCGAGTATATCAAGATGTGCTTCTCTTACTATATGTTTTGTAGACATGTACTATGTTGAATATAACTGCACCTTTACTTTGTTTATTTCTTTTTGGTTTTCGAGGTCCTTTATTGAGAATTGTTATACACACCCCTACATGGGATTTCCCACATAAGTCGTGTCTTGTGTAGATGAGAGGCCTTTTGACGGAGTCCATTGATGACCATGACCAGACCGAGGTTTCAATGTTCATTGAAGGTCGAGGTATTCATATGGATATGAGTGGCATTCCTAGTACCTCCTTTTCTTATAGGATATAATTTTTAGTTGCATACTCTTTTTCTTGTGCTGGACTTGTATTCCAGCCCAGTTTACATTCCACCCTTTACTTATGTTGTAGTCTTTTGGTTATGTTTAGTTGTGTGAATGAATGTTGTTCCTTAGTGGGTTTTACAGTTAAATTTTTCTGGGATTATAGATGTGGGTATGCGTATAGTTACTTAGGAAATTCCCCCATGTTAGTGATATTCCTACTTGTTTTAGTCCACATCGCCTGGCCTATTGGAGGCAGGCTTGAGGAGTCACGTCACATGCCCCACTGGGACATGATGTGACATAATGGTGTTAGAGGTTATCGTTTCTACATTATGACCTAGAGACTATGAGATTGGATTGGGGAAATAATGCTAATTGCTTCGAGCTTGACTTTCAAGATATGGACTCCACTGTTGATGTGGGTGGATGATGTATCAATACACCAGGACTCTAATAACCTTCTTTTCAACATGATACATGAAAAAACTAGTTGCAATGAAATAAAAGAATGGTATAAGCATCATATAAGACTGGTTGGTGTTTTCCATTTCATTAGTGTCAACTATCTTGATATACTCACTGTCCATGGTACATATTCCTTCCAAAAATGGTACCTCTTCGATGCATACATGTTAGGATTGAACAGCTCAATCCCGATGATGACCCCCTTAGAGACAAGGATTCGATACCGGGACCAATTCCCCTATCATTACCTCTAGGTAGTTCTCCTACTATACTACCACCAGTGGAGTATTATGTGGTACATGTAGTAATGACAGATGAGGAGCACATGCTGAGAATGCTCCATGTGTTTCATAGACAAGGACCCCTTAGGTTTCGGGGTGAGACCGACCCTCAGGCAGCAAATAATTGCCTTAAGGTAGTGACAGATGTTTTCATAGATGGAGTTCGAGCGGCTCTATTGGTTTTATCGCTATCCAGTTATGCTAATATAAGTACATATCCGTGAGATTATTCAGCTCTAGATGGGTAGTTTGATGGGAGATAACAATTCATCAAGGTTCAACAACTTCACTATTTAGTCAATGGATTTGGTCAGGGGTCATTACTTTAGAGATTGGACCTTCAAGTGAGGTCTACGACTGGACATATTAGCTATTTTTGGGCCTATATGTTTTAAAACTTATGTTAGAGTGTTCAATATGTCCTTGGTGATTCAGAGATTCTTAGAGGAGCAGAGACCACCAGTGGTAGTGAGCATAAGGAAAAAAAGTGAAGAGACCATAGTTGAAGGGAGTCGGAGTTAGGCGTAGGTTTCAGGATGTGGGAGACATCCCAGGAGGACCCATGATAGGGGTTCAACAGTCCATGGTTCTCATAATATATCCAGTCATCCTAGGGAGAGGTGATTCTACCAGTTTGATAGTAGAGGAAACCTCGCTAGAGACTATCCAACCTATCAAGCTGCTACGAGGGAGGTGGTGGCTAGACCACTGAGACATTTGTAGAGACTGGAGTAGGCATACTCACCAGGATGAAAACGTGGTAGAGGAGCTGGGGGCACAAAAGTTGGGGGAAAATTCATTAATCTACTTCCACCACCACCCCCATGATATCTATACCAGGCTCAAGGATTTTGGGGAAAAGGGTAGGGACAAATACATGTAGTTGAGGCGTACGATCCGAGGACTCCAGGGATGATCTGATGTATGATCTCTATATTTTATACATTATATTTCATACTAATATAAATAGGTTCTAGTCATTCCTTATGATCCACATGTCTTATGAGAAACCTTGAAACTGTGGTAGATATGTTGACTCGACACATACACTTGAAGATACCAACGAGTGGAGACTTGATGGTCACACATCTTTACATACAGTATGATATTTCCCACATAGGTGAGTGTTTTTGTTGGAACCTCTTGGGGGTACCGTCAATCCCTTACAATTTCATTCTCAATATAGATTAGCTATCTTCAATATATGGATATATTTAATTCTTTAGCTGAGGATTGAAGTGTGCCTATAGTTTTGGGATGAGGTTTTCCTTTGTTGGTGTAAAGGAAACCCATACATCACGGTACATGCTCATGCATAGGATAGTGAAGCTGATCACTCATGAGTTGGCTATCCTTACCCTCGAGCAGAATATGTTTGGAGCCTTCATTTCCTAGCAGTTGTGGTAGAGTTTGAGGATGCCATTCTAGAATATGGTCCAAGATTACATTCCCACCGAGAGATCAAATTCTTCATCAACATAATCCACAATATTTAACTGATATCCTCACTAGTGTATCAAATGGCTCCCAAATAGCTTCATGAACATAGGATGTAATTAGAGTGTTTGTAGAGTAAGCATTAAATAATACCAAATGTTTCATATTTTTATTCCCTAGTGTTTTTTACAGGAAAGGAATATGTGAGTTTGAGTTAGTTTGTGGATTACTTACGCCTGAACTGGTTGACAGTGAAAAAAAGTATTCATTGCTAAGGATCGATGACCTCTTCTATTAGATGAGAGGGTAACATTGGTTCTCGAGGGTGGACCTAATATCAGGTTATTATTATCTTCTAGTATTGGATGAGGAAGTTCCAAAGATGGGTTTTAGATGCCACAATAGTCAATATGGGTACTTGGTGATACGTTTTGTCCTGTCGAATACCCTGGAAATGTTCAAGAGACTTGTGAACCATATCTTACAACCATACTTGGACAGATTCAATGTGGTTTTCATTAATGGCATCCCTCTATACATGGAATCAGTGGAGGAGCATGTGAGACACCTATGAGTGGTTGTAGACAGAATCTAAGAGAACCATATTTATAGGAAGTTCTCTAAGTGCTAGTTCATGATTCATGTTGTCCTCTCTCTGGGACATGTTCTATAATCATTTTGAGTAGCATTGGACCCTTCCAACATAGACGTTGTGTTAGAATGGGATCCACCCTAGAGAGTGACATAGGTGTAGAGCTTCCTTTGGCTGGCATGATACTACCAAAGATTTATCCTGGATTTATCCTGGGTATCCGCACCAATGATAGCCGTGACCTCAAAGGGGGATCCTTTTGAATGGACGAAGAAGTTTCAAATTGATTTCCAGAAATTGTGGCAGTGTATGAAGACCACACTGATCTTGAGATTTCTAGGGGAGGGTTTCAGGTACATATTATTCTGTGATGAATCATTTACTAGGCTTGGATATGACCAGATATTGAGAGAAGCGGTGATTTCTTATGGTTCGCTCCAGCTAAGGCCACATGAGTAGAGCGATGTAACCCATGATATCGAGTTGACAATGGTAGTCTTCGCATTAACAATCTTATAACACTAATTGATGGGAGAACAATTTATAATCTACTTTGACCAATAGAGCATCCAGTATATATTCTCATAGAGGGATCTAAATCTGAGTCATAGGAAATGTCTAGAGTTCCACTAGGATTACGACTTCGAGATAGTCTATACTCTTGGGTAGGTTAACTTTGGGGTAGATGATCTCTGCAGGAGATCGAGTTCATAGCTACTAAGTGTGGAGATGAATAATTGGTCTTCGATACAGTTATCCTTCATTGATGGAGATTATGTAGCTTATCTCTAGTCAATGGTTGTCACCCATACACTCTTACATCAATTTAGGAAGGAACAACTAGGGGTTGTTGACTATGAGACATTACATGATTATTTATCCACAGGACATGCTCCTAATGGATATTCACAAGATAGGGAGAACATAATACTTTTCATAAGATTCACCTCTATTCAAATAACATTTATGGATGAGGTTTTGAAGGTGTTTCATACAACCCCCATGGTGGTTCATCATGGAGTGGAGAAAATGTACCAGAACCTCTGTCGTCAGTTCTGGTGGAATAGTATAAAGAAGGAAGTAGTAGAGTTTGTTTCTTGATTCCATACATGCTAGTAGGTAAAGGATGAGCACTAGGGTTCCAATAAGATTAGCTCACCCCTAGAAGTGCTAGACTGGAAGTTGGGTGGAATAATTATGACTTCATTATTATCTTACCACAGACAACCATGGGACACAATTCCATATGATTGATCATAAACCGACTCACCATGTCACCAAAATTATTATCTATCAGGAATCAATGTTCCATAGAGAGATTTGGAAGACATTACATGCAGAAGTTAGATTGGCTTCATAGTGTCCCTTCGACGATAGTCTCCGATTGATATGTCTGCATCACATCCTGGTTATCGAAGGGATTTCTGGTCGATTTTGGGACTTAGCTATGCTTGATGATATCATTCCGTCCAAAAATCTATGGTTATACATAGTGTAAAATTAATGTTCTAGAGGATTTGTTGTGGTCCTGTATCTTGGACATTGGTCGTAGCTGGGTGAACTACCTACAACTAGCGAAGTTGGTGTAGAATAACAGCTACCAATCCACCATTGTCATGAAACCATTCAAGGCCTTATACTAGAGGCCCAACTAGTCACCACTTTTCTACACAAACCCCATGTAGTCAGCACTCATGGGTATATAGTTGGTGTTATCCACCATCGAGAAGGGGTATATCATCCATGTATGTATGGATACTGCACAAAATAAACATAAGTCATATGCTAAGAGATGAAAGACACCTCAATACGTCGAGGAGGGAGGCCATGTCTTACATTGGGTCTCACCTAGATATGGTTTTCATGGATTCTTGGCGGGGATCCATGTTATCTCTAAGATTTATCATCCCATCTAAAATACTGCACAGAGTTGGATAAGTGGAATACTGCCTAACTCTATTGATGATGTTGGACCAGATGCATGATCTATTCCATTCCTTTTAGATGATGAGGTATGTGCATAACCCATCACATGGCGTTGACTAGGGAAAGCAAGGCATTGAGGATGAAGAGACCTTCATAGAGTATCCATTGTTGATCAATGATCAAAAGGAGAGGATCCTTCATGGGAGAGCGATTACCATAGTGTGTGTATGGTAGCAGCACATGAATCTTTAGAAGATCTCTTAGGTGCAGGAGGCTCAGTTTTCTTTCATAGTAGCCACTTAGAGGCACACATTTGTGACGACGTGCGATTTCGAGGCCCGGAGTTCCAATAATAAATGTTTAAAATATATTAAACTCTAAGTAGAAAACATGAGAGATTTTCCTGAAAATAATGATATATAATTTAAATGGGTTCTTAGATCAGAAATATTAGGGAATCATTGAATTCAGAGCTGTTAAATTGTCGTAGGAGGGTCCTAACAGCGACCGGTGCGGGTTAGCTGCAGGTGTTAGTTTTTGGATGTTTAAAAGAAAATAAATTTAAACAAACAAAATATTATATTTATTTGAAATGTTTCCTTAAACACAGTGACTAATACCACTATTAATACCTTCTTATAGAATATCTAAAGTGGTAGCCACATAATACTATGAATTGAGGATTTCCATTACATATTTGGAGAAGAACTCATTGGCAGATGACGGCAACTTGATTGATCGACACATCTAGGATTTGAAGAACCCCACCAACAAACGTGACATGGAAATCATTATTCAACCGAATTGGGGTATGGTTTTTTTATGTTTTCTTTGCATGCTAATAAATTTAATAATAAATGCAGATTAACCCACAAATAAGTTGATCTGCGGATCATGCATTCGTGTGGGTGGGTACTATTTATAATTTAATTTAGTGTTTTGATTCGGGAATTTATTTTATTATAATTCATGGATTATTTTTTGAATTTCATATTTAACATATTAATGAGATCATATCTACATCATTACCAATGATGATGAAGGAGTGTTCCTCAATTTTTTTATTTTATTTCTTACTCATTTTTAAACATGTCGTCTTCGATTTCATCATGGTATTATGATCAATGGATCAGTGTTCATCCATTTCACAATTAAAGGACAAAAAATTGGTGATAGAGAATCATGAAAACCTTTTGGATGTGGGATAATGATGTCGGGTGATGAAAAGATTCATATTGAAGAGGATTATTCTTCAAGAGTTCTTCATGAGAGTGGATCAAAACATGTTTTATATGTCGATCAGAGGTCTAAAAGCAATGGAAAAATCTTTGTAGTGTCAGGATGACTTCATAATTGGAGTACCTCAATGATCAAATGACTGGATCGAGGACCTGAGAAGAAACTGAGGCGCATCAGTGAATAGTGAAACGTTCTTCAATGCTCGGATCAGCATCATGTGCATCCCGAAGAACACGTTGTGTAGTTTTGACCTTGTAGTGGCTAGGGTTTTAGTTCATCACACGAGGAAGAACATGTAACACCTTTGGGAAGACAGTGTGTGTGTGACCCACCCAACGATAACTGGAGTTCTGGGGGACAAGAAGAGAAGACACAAAGTTTGACCATCGTCAGATGGAATATGGTTCCTTATGTGGAATCAAAATGTATCTCATAAGTTTCACAGACACAAGTTGGAGTACAAGACATATACAGCACTGCACGACTAGACATTGCTGGATATGTGAGATAATTCATGTATTGTTACATAGTATGTGACTCATATGTTGAAGTCATGTACGAACACATGGCCAACATACATAGAGCCTTCCCTGTATGGTAGAACATGGTGTTTCACTAATTTACACACCTTGTATACCTTATTCTACATGAAAGGCCTTACATCATGGGCCATTGTGCACTGGAATTACCCAGGGTCGAAGGACACGGCGTGTGACGCTTATACTCTCTGTGTACTTCTTAGTAAATGGCTTGGTCCTCTTATACACCATTCCATTGGCAAGATTCATTGGTTTAGTTCCCCTTTGCTCGTACACCTAATGGTAATGTATTGTTTCAATCCACAGGTGTATGATCATTTCAGTAAGAATTTTTGAGATATAGTCAGGTATCCCTCCAAGAGGTCGGAAGTGAGATCCTCTTCCCATTATTGTCCCTAGGTAGAGTATCTATGGACGAGACCAATCCTATAGGACGCTGATCCTATACTTAGCTGGTGAAGATGGATGAGTCATGGAATCCTTGAAGGCCATGGTAGTGATCCACATCTATATATTGTGATCATTCCCCACTAATTAGTCTATTATCTTGGAATGAGTGTATCTGTTCTCATCTATCTCTCGCATGGATTTTCTCGACAAACTACACTTCTTATACAGAAGATGTTGTAGCTATTAGACTCATGGAGTTAGTTCTCTCAGATTAGTGCATTTTGGAATCTTCGAACTGAATCACAAACCTGGGTATGTGGTCATTGTAGACTACATGTCTCACATTCGATTATATTTAGATGTGTTTCTATTGCTATATGTTTGGTAAAAATATACTTTGTATAATCTTAATGTACCGTTATTTTTTTTGTTTGTTATTTTTGGGGCCCTCTAATGAGTATTTTTATACTCACTATTGCACAGGAATTTCCTACACATGTCATGTTTTGTGTGGTCGAGCTGCCTTTTATTGGAGTCCAGGGCGGGACGGGACTAGAACGAGAATTTTGACATCCTTTTAGTATAAGGTGTTCATATGGTTACGAGAGGCAGTACCAATACCTTCATTCGCTTACAGTTTGTACATTTTAGGACCATAATATTTTTCTTTTTGTGGGATTGTAATCTGGGCCATTTTATATTCCACATGTTACATCCATTGTACACTATTGGATCGAGTTATGTTTGTGCATTCATGTTGCATCTTAGTGGTTTTTAATTTTTAGAAATTGTGGGAATATAGTTGTGTTTGTGTGTGTATAGGTACTTAGTCAAGGCCACCCATGTCATTGATATTCCTACTAAGTTCTATTCACAAGCCCCTTTCTTATTGGAAGAGGGCATGGGGCGTCGTGACACGGGCCCCACTGGGGTGGGTCATGACACTGATCCACAACATGAAGGAGCTTTTTTGGATCAAATTATGTGAAAAAAAAACTCTATGATTCTGTGGGTCTACAATCCCAATTGTAGCTGAGCAGTGGATAAGTTCCCTGAAGAAGATAGTTTTCACAATAGGATGTAACGAAAGAGGGAAGGATATCACGGTAGTTTATCATATATCAAGAGATTCATATTAGTTGTGGTAGTTAATACATAACATAAATTAGGGGAAGAAATAAAAGATATGGAATGTAGGCATTTAATGGAAATCTTCATAGAAAAGTATGGTCACCATGATCATTGAGAAGATATAGAAAGGAAATTCAGGAATATGAGGCAAAAGGAGGATCAAAACGATGAAATGTATGAAGCTAAGTTCACAAGGTTTTCAATATAGGACACAAACTACATACGTAATCCAAGGAGAAAGATTTATTGATTCTTTTATAGTTAATAATCATTCCCTTAATGACACTAGTTCCCAATGTTTCACATTATATGAAGATATAGCCTCAAGTGCATTCAAGATGGAAAATGAATTTTCTATGTATAATGAATTTAAAGGAAAAAAATAAAAGTTTAGGGTTTCCAAATACTATGGAGAAGGATAAGTAAGTGGGGATGAATTGAAGATTTCACCTTCCATCCTGCAAAAACTATGGGATGAAACACCCTGGTACTTGCGTGACGGGAATGCGAGTCGATTACAAGTGCAGAGGAAAATGTCATCTATCTTGGTATTTTATGTTGATAAAAGAATCTACCAATGTTAAATTCTTCAATTATAGGGAGAGGGTACATTATTCACATGAATTTTCTATGATTTATGGAATCATTCCCCAAAGAGGGCCATGGGATCAAGGCCACGCATATTGGTCACAACTGTTGAGGTTTAACTTCCTAAAGAAATTTTGTCATGTACATTATTCCTTTCCTTTAACTTATCCAATGCATCATATTAATCTAGATCATAGAATTATGTCATAGATTCGAATTATTCCAAGAAAATTAGATACATCTAATTTGATTTAATATGTGAGTTATCAACCAAAACTCTTAAGGGATGTATCATTTGAACAAAGCTGTGTCAGGCGGTCCCCAATATGGAATATAATCATTCTTTTTCTACTTTATTTTTGTTACACCAATGATTAAATTTGATATAATCCTCTGTATGGATTGCATTTCGAACCATGATGTTAAATTTTTTTTCAAGAAGATGGAGGTTATAATTTTTTAGGATGATTTGGAATCAACTATAATTATGGTAGAAAACATCATCATTTTATTCTCCTGTAGATCCACCCATTATAGCTCTGCTGAATTCAATTATTTTGGAGAAAGGTAATGCAGTAACTATTTTTGAGAAAAATATATTTCAAATATTTGACGTACCTATTGTGAAAGAATATGTTGACGTCTTTCCAGATGATTTTTATGGAAATACACTAGAGAGGGAAATAAAGTTTTTCATTGACTTAATTCTGGATTCAAGGACCATATCAAATACCCCATATTGAATTGAGACTGTTTAATTAGTAAAACTAATTAAACTGATAGCGGAATTTAGTGATAAATGATTTATTCTCACTAGTGTTTCTCGAGGGGGATCCCCTATTATTTTTAATAAGATGAAATATGGATCTATGAGGTTTTGAATTGAATATAGGGAGATAACTTCTAAAACAATAAATAACATGAATCCCCTACCTCACATTGACGATTTATTTTAATCAAATTCATAGAGGGCAATATTTTTTTGAATATTGAACATTGATTGGGATTTCATCAGTTTATTGTGAGGAAAGAATACATTCCAAACAATGCATTTCAAACAAGGTATGAGAATTACACATTTACAGTAATTCCTTTTGGACTGACTAATTCAACCTATATTTTCATGGATCTAATAAATAGAGTTTTCAAGGAATATCTTTATGAATTGGTGGCTGTATTTATTTATGATATCATAGTATACTCCCAAATTTATGATATTCATGAAAATCACCTGTGAACTATTATAACGAATCTTATAAAAAATTAATTATATTGGATGTTTATAATTTGTGAATTTTGGAGTCAATGAGTTACCTTTCATGGCCACATTTTCTCCATGGATGGAATATCTATTGATCTTGAAATCAAAAAAAATATTCAAGAATGACTAAATCCATTGAACATAACTAAGGTACATAGTTCTTTTGTCTAGAGGGTTATTATCGGTGTTCTGTTCATAACATCACCCATTTAGCCAACCCAAAGACCAATATTACACGTAAAGGAGATAACTTCATATGGAAAAAATAATGCGAGTTTTGTTTTGAAGAATTGATGTGGATTTTATTGAATGCCCTGATCCTACCTCTAGCATCATGGAATGATGGGGTTTTGAACAATGGTGATGCATCAATGAAAAGACTTTGAAGTGTCCTTATGAGGAATGATAATTATATTTCATATGCATCAACGCAGTAGAAAAATCACGAAAAATTCAATCATACTCATGATCTTGAGTTATCTGTTGTGATATTTTCTCTAAAAATATGGAGATGCTATTTCTATGGTGAAATATGTGAGATATATATGGATCACAAGATACTAAAGTATATATTCTCACAGAACGAAATCAACATGAGGAAACAACAATGACTCGAACTACTCAAGGATTATGATTGTTTCACACAGAACCACCTATGAAATGAAAAATGGTAGCTGATAAAAAGAGCCAGAAGGATCAAGTTCATTTAAAAAAAATGGGGACTATATGAGATCATATCTTCATGGATATAATAAGAATGTATATATGAATTTTTAAATTATGTGAGATATCATTAATTTTTCAATTAGTTTCCCAAACATCTATATTATAATTGATTCAATTCTCTCAGCATGGTGAGGAGAACCTTTAAAATAACATTAACGCTGTAAAAGAGGGGAAGTTGGCTGACATCATATGTGAAGATGGAATTCTGAAATTATGATGGAAGCTATTTGTTCCCTCTATAATCAAGATGAAAATACTTCTATTGGATGATGGTCCCTCAATTCATTAGTTGTATCTGCATGTACAATATTAGAGAAACATTATCAGCCAAATCATATGAAAAATGGGAATCTTACCAGGGAGGAGGTTTAGGAATGAATGATTTTTCTGATCCAACCCATAAAACAATTCTGATAAAGAGGATGATGAACCCAAATACGTGATACTTTAGACTGTCATCTTCCTTCATCTAATTCATATTCATGGAACCATAAAAAATTTGTTCCCTTGCATCAGATGAGGAAGAAGGCTCCGTGGGAAAAACATGTTGAGACATGTCTTGTTTATGGATATCTATGGGAAATTGGTGGACCTTGGTAGCCATATCCAGATATTTTTTATATAAATCATTCCCTAGATCCTCATATAATGCTCCCTGGTGGCACAGAGTGGCCTTCTCAAAGCATCCCCAGACTCAATCTGGTCAGGGGTATGAAATGCATGAGACGTATGAGCATTATCAAGGTACCAAAACATTGTCTGTTTATTGGGATTGACCAAAATTGCCTCATCTAGAATGGATGTAGAATATTTAATCATATTTATTGAGTCATAGATACCATTCTTGAACATTACAAACTCCAATAGTGCATTCCCCCACTCATCAGATTGTCTTGATTGTGTGGGTCCTTAGCATAGTTAGCATCAACGAATTTATGAGCGTGATCAAAGAATAATATATGGTCTAATTTATTGTTTATAAACATAGTGAAAATCGCATAATTTATAAGAGATGTTGTGACAGTTCCACAAGGCTAGGGTTATGTCCCCCAGTTATTGGATGATGCTCATAGCTCAAATTTCTATATACATCTATATGGAGCTAATATAAATAGAGATTTGAAGGATCATTTATTATGTGTCAACATGATACAAGAATTGATTATTATGTGTCGAGATTTCATGTTTGTAAACAACTAATGGTCGAACAACCACATCCAAGAAGAGCAATTTCCTTTTCGAGCGCGTCAAATTAGTTGTTTAATTTTTACTAGAATTTCAGTTGTATAGAAGAAACCCTTGGTCGTCTCTCGATGGAGCCAAAGATAGTTAGTTTAAGAAGAGGGGATTGATTTTCAAAATAGAAGGATAATGATATTTTGGAAAAATGGGGTTTGATGATTAATGATTACAATAGAAAAAGAATGTTATAAAACAATGTCTGAATAAACAAGATTAATTAAATGTGATCAACCCAGAGAAGTTTTTAGATGTTCATCCTTCATATCATCATGAGAAATGGTATATATATTTTAATTCATGGTTTGTAACAAATATTTCTATATTTTTACAATGTTTATGCTTGGATACCTCTTAGGGTTCATTCAAAAACACATAATGATTCCCCAGACACCACTGATGAGTGGGTGATTTTTGTTTGACTTCATAATTGAAACTCACCAAATAAACATAAGAAGAACTCGATGGGCTATCCAGGTTTGAAAGAAATTTCTTTGTGATACCATGAAGTAAATATTCATGTCCTTTATTGTCCTTATGTGAGTTTAATTTACCAATTTTAACCACATAAACAACGCAATTGAACAATGGAAGAAAATATATGACAAGTGTGTAAATCATCACATGAAAGGGTACCCAAAAAATGATCATTTGAGTTTGAGTATATCATACTAGTATATAACTAAATTAAATTAATATAAAGAATGAATAATAACAACATTACACCTGAAATTAAAAATATAATTCAATATAATTCAAACATGATGTTCTTGATTAGATCATGTTCCTCCCTAGATGATCATAGGGGGACTAGAAATCCATGGGATTGGGGGAACAAGAAGATGTTGATGTAGCTCTTTAAATAGCCTCCAAAACTGCTAGGGATGATTAGAATACTTCTTGAGTACTCAAAAATGGAATCAACATTCCTCTTAGTCAAACTCAAAAATTGGGTTCCCATGTTTCCAATTTATATGAAATGCGGGAAGTGGTTTTCGTCACCCTTATTTCCAGAATCAACATATTCCATGTTTTTTGCTGGCAATTTTGTCTTAAAAAACGTTTAAATAAACAATAGAGTTGTTTTTTGACACCGAGTATACCTCAATGTCATATTTGGATGCTCAATCTGGTATATAATAAGGGATATATCCAAAATAATTAGGAAAGGTTTTGACCCCGTGAAGATTCATTTTGTTGGACATATCAGTCTGTATGGTCCTTTTTATGGACGAATTGGGTTCAGGTTCTTTCATATGAAATATATCTCATTACATTTTTGATCATCCCCCAAAATTTCAAAAATATTTGGATGCATGGTTTAGTTAGAGTGTTATTTTTAGTCCACTAGTCTGATTAGATTATCTTGAGATTGGCCCATGTTTTTTGATTTCATCATGTGTTCTCCAAATCACCTCCACCTTCAATGTATTTTTCAAAAAAAGTAACATATATATTTTTAAATATTTTAAACATAGAATAATTTAAACAAACATGGATTACATTTTTTTATTATACTTTTAATTTTCAATACAAAACCCTTTGAATACATTTGTATATGGGTGGAAAAAATAGCGAATTGTGGTACGATCTCACCCCCACACCTAAACATTATCACTCCTTGGAAATGTATAATACCTGAACCATGTATCATTCCTAAATCAATTGTGTCAAAACATAAAATATTATTTTCAAATGAAATTCATCATGTCTCGGTTATAGAATCAATTTTCTATCATTTTTCTATTCTTATATTCGAATTTGTTCAACGTCATTTGTTCATCCATGCAACATGTATCAACCTACCTCACCTAAAATTTTAGCCTCTTTACTGACAGAACATATGAATGTGGATTTATTCCATTTTCCCAAAGTCTATGTTATTTTAACATATGTTTTCCAAGAATCTAATTTCTCAAGCAGCATAAACTATTCTTCTACTCAAGAGGAATTCTAACAGGTTATTCTGAGTTTCAAGGGTTGGTAGGATTTAATGTTTAAAAAATATGAGGCAGAAGAGGACTTTTTAATACCTTATGTACAAAACATTTCTAAATTTAGACGTTTTTTACTATCAATGTACAAACTCAACCCCTCAACAAGTGTATCACCTCCAACTAACTCACCCCATTGTCCATCTCTGTGGGTCACAACCAGGAAGTGAATAATAATGAGTAAACATTCTCTTTTCTATATTTTTTTTATTTTGTTCTGATTTATTTAATGTACATAACTATATTTGTTTTATAATTTTCTTTTATATAATTAGGGAAACATGTGTCAAAAATTTATTTAATATGGCTTCTGAATCCATTGCCCAAGTAAATGATGGAACCCTTTACATCAAAACATAACAATGATTCTCTACCAATAATTCCCATGGAAACACCATCATACCCAAACTTTTTGAAAAGATTCAAGAATATACACAACATATGGGTGGGTACGAACAAACCAGAATGTAACATGGCTTCCAAACATTAATTTCATGGTTTATAAGACTTAATATGGATAAAATGTAATGGTGGTTGAAAATGGAAGATAATTTTACATAAGGGATTTCAATGAAAAATTGCCTCTATAATGAATGTAGCATACATGAATCTTATAGATTCAAATAGAATCAAGGAAATTTCTAGTTTCTATACATGACCCAAGACTCTCATGAATTTTATTAAAATAATGAATATGAAATAAAGGGATTATAATGTCTATCTAGTACGTGATTAAAATATTGGTCACTATTAATGAGGCATGTGATTCAAAAATCCCCTAAAAAACTAAGAATGATCTGAAACAAAAAATATTAGCAAAAAATATTCCATATCAACATTATAGTGAATTTTTTTTTCCAAAAACAATGGAATTTTCTACACAATTTACTCAAGGATAAAAATGATTTGGGATATTTTTTTTATGATAAATTTTTTTCTAAAAATAAAAATTAAGGAAAAATAAATCAAAAATGGAAACACATTTTTATTTTTATTTTTTATTGTTTTCTTTAATACTAACTATGATATTTCACCCCCCCCACACCTAATGTTTACATTTTAATCAATGAAAGCATTAAAAATAATTAGAATATTAAATAAAGGTGGGGAGAAGGTAAGACCTACTAAGTGTTGTCATATGTGCCATCTATTAGTTAGATTTCCTCCACGAGATTCTTTGGAGAATAATCATAGAAGTGTTTGAGCCTCTACCCATTGAATGTAATCCAATGTCCACTCTTCTAATGGAAAAATGAATAACAACAAAAGGTTAAACATCAGTAATGGTGTAAGTACCGAGCCATCATGAACGAAGATTACCTGGGTGGATCTGTAGCCCGAAAATGTACATGAGTACATTCTCACCAACATGGAACTTCAGTTGATGAATATTGTAATCATGGACAGACATTTTATTATCTTTATAGATCCTGGAGTTCTCATATGCATCACATCAAATTTCTTTCATCCCTTGAATCTATAGCTTCTTATGCTCACCTGCATCTAAAGGATTCATATAACATTTTTTAACAGCCCAATATTCATGGTGTAATACCTCCACTATGAGGTGAGAAGCCTTTACAAGAACAATATTGTTTGTTGAAATTCTTATTTGTGTTTTAAAATAAGTATGGTATTCTAACAATGCATCATCCAAGTGAGAACTCTAATCTTTTTTGTTGGGTTGTACCATTTTTCCAGGATTATCATAACTTCCTAATATGAGATTTCTACTTGTCATTATTTTGGGGGTGATATACATTTGAGACCTAAATATCAACCCCCTAATTTCAAAAAAAATTAATTGTTGTGAAGGGAAAAAATTGAAACTAGCTCACTAATGATGAATCTCAGTAAAAAAAACCTACTAAATTGGAAAAGGACCCATGAATTCAATTCCCCATGCATTAAAATTTTCACAGAATAACATGGGTTGTTGGGGCACTTCCTTCCTCTTGGAGATATTCCATGTGAGTTGAAAATGACTAAGTTACATTAAAAATATTTGGGCATCCCAATAAAATGTTGGACAATAATGTTCTGAGTCATGTAACCTTTGATATATAAGTTGATAGACAAAGTGGAACCCACATGCTAAAGTGTAGAAAAAGGTCAAAATAGAGGTGAACTCATGGATAGGGAAACCCCAAAAATCTACATGGTCAGCAAGAATTCTCCATAACTATGGGTCATCCCAAATGTACCACCAAGAATCATTCTTAATACTTTGGGATTGCGAAGTGATTAAATCAATGGGGACTATAGATGTTGCTAGAAAATTCATAATGTATGCATAACATGGGGTAAGGTCCACAACATCACAAATGTTCTCATTATGGAAGAATTCTCCAATGTGTATGGAAGAGTCAATATGGTGGTCTAATGGGGGAAATCCTACTAATATAGTCAGCTACAACTTCTTCCACTCCTCCCTTATCTCTAATTTCAAGGTAAAACTCTTGGAGGTGGAGTATCCATCGAATGATTTAGGGCTTAACCTTAGGTTTCTCTATGGGGAAGCGAAAGTCATCATGATCAAAAAAGACAATTATGTTTTACCCAATAAGGTATGAACAGAATTTTTCTATAAAAAACACAATAGAATGATGTTTTTTTAGTGTTATTGTAGTTTTCTTAGGTAGGGTCAAGCGTATGTGAGGAATAGTCAATTAAATGGGGAGCCTTCTCATCCCTTTGAGATAAAACCTCCACAACATCAAATTTAGAGGCATCACTCATAAGCTCAATGGGGAGATCCCACCTTGGTGTCTAGATGATGGGAGGCTATGTGAGACTCAATTTTAGGGAATTGAAATAATACACACAATTTTTATCTAACAGAAACTCAATATATATATTTAAGATCTAGGACAAGGGATGTGTGATCTTACCGAAGACTATAATGAATCAACGGTAAAAACATTCTTTCCCCAAGAAATATCACACCTCACGAACACATTTTTGATAAGGATATATTGAAATTAATTCAATTTTTGAATTAACCACTTGAATTCTTTTTTTAAATAACATCCCCAAGAACTACCCCCATTCAACCATCAAATTTCATTTCTCAAAACATAATACAATATATTTTTCTATCCAACGACAGAGGATAAAACCTAGGTGTGAAAAACAGTCATAAAAAGAAGATCCATAAACTTTGAAATAATCAATAAAATCATCCAACAAATTTTCAAGGTACTCTTAATATACACTCAACATAATAATCTTAAAAGTACCAGGAGAATTAAAAAGACAAAAAGGCATCCTTCTGTATAAATAATTGCTAAATGGAATGGTAAATGTTTTCTTTTCTTCATCCTCAATGAGTATGTGGATTTGAAAATAACTGTAATATCCATCAAGGAAACAATTACAGGACTTCTCTACCAATATTTCTAAAATTTGGTCGTAGTTAGGGTTTGTCTTAGTGGTAAGCACCCCGTAATACTACTTGAAAAAAGGGGGTTCAAAACCCATTGGGTGCAGTACTGTAGCATTACTGTAGCAGCGACGACACTATTCATCTGTGGGTACTGTAGCGGCGACATGACACTGTAGCGGCGGCGATACTGTGTGGTTTCTGTAGTAGGAAGGTAAATATTCATAGAATGTGAATTCGGCCAAAAATGTGGTGCTATAGGCTATGTAATGGGATACTAGCCCACTGGGACTTCGGGCTATGTAATGGGTTTCCCTTTACCCAGTTAAAAGATGTATTTTCTTTGATTTAATAATAAAAATTAGGCTTCGGCCCCAAACTTTTAAAAAAAATCTAACATTTCATCAATGAAATGTAGAGAAATGTTGTACTTCTCAAGGATTGATTTAGTCAATGGTTTTCAGTCTAGACTCTCAAACTATTTTGTAAACATGATGGAACCAAGTCATTCCTAAATTTGATATAATTTTTATTCCGGTTTTTTAGAAATAATTTAAACTTGGCCAACCCATTTACTGTCAGATGCAAGATAAATGATCCCAACATCATGTAATTTACTAACATCCAGTTTTACCTCATGAAGGATATTGGGATTCAAATGGTGTTTATAATTTCATACGAGATTATCCTCATCATACAACATTATATGGTGCATATAAATATATGGGATACTCCTAGGAATATCATCCAATGTTCATCCCGTCTCCTTTTTACACCCTCTCAAATGGTTAAGTAGTTTTGATTCCTTCTGAGAAGAGTGTTTATTGTCAATAATGATGGAAAACTAGTCAATGCACTCAGGATAGGTATATATTAAATTAAAATTAAGTATTATTTACCAACAATAGTGGTTTTTGGATTGAGGGAGGGTTTTTAGGCGGAGTGAGGTCCATGAAACTATCTATTTTCTCATTTTGAATCTCCAAGGATAGATAAACTATTGAAATGATATTTAATGAATCATCGATAGTCATGGGGTACCTCATAATGAAACAAATCATCAATAAGAGCAAGAAATTTAGAGTTTTAAGAACCCACCCAACACTCAAAACATGAATCAAAACACAAATCTTACACGGGTGAAGAAGAGGAAAATTAATTATAATATGGGCTGAGGAGACAATTGTTTGTGTGTGCATCATTGAGAGAACATTCATCTAATAGACAGTAAGAGTGGAGTGCTCTACAATGGTGTGTTTCCTAGCCTCAGGGATTTTAAAACATACCTTTTATCCCCCAAAAGCAATGGACATCGTTCCATTGTGAACATTGAGGATCTTCTTTGCTATTTTGAGGAACAAAATCCCATGTATGATAAAGGAATGTCCTTGAGTTTGGTTATCCTCCATCTCAATAATCTAGAAGTAGGTGGGGAAGATGAGATTATTCACATTTACAAGGCCATCTTTAACCACTCATGATGGTTGTGTTGTGCTCTGGTTGGCATGTTTCACTAAGAATCTTTTCAATTGATGATATCCAACCTATAGAGAAGTTTAAATAGTGTAAATAATTATATTAATTGATGCACCTATATCTAAAATAGCATTTGAAAATAATTTCTCCCCAATGTTTCAAGGTATCATGTATGTTCTTGGATCCTAGCACTTGGTTGGTATAGCTAGGTTAATCAAGGATGAGACATTTATACTGAAGTTAACTCTCTCATTCTCTTATAGTCTCCTTCTATGTGTGAAAATTTATTTAAAAAATTAGTCTTATCTGAGGATGTGTTTAACTGCATCCAATAAAGGAATATTAACATCTACCCTTTTAAATGTATACATTATTTTATAATCAATGTCATTATAAAAATTCTTCCTAGATTTAGAGATAATTTGGGGGAATGTAAGAGGAATATATTATTCTTGGGAATCCTCAATGATAATTGGTTTACCCTTTTGGATTTTCTTTTCTTTACGATGATCTATTATGGGTGGAGAAATAGTGATTACAAGAGGGATAAAATATGTTTATGTAATACCAATATAAGGAGATACTGTTTTAACACTATAATGTTTAATTTCACAAAAAATTATTTTTGTTATTTGGATTATAAAGGGGTTGGGAAGGTTATTGTCTATAACCATGCATCTTATTTTCATCGATAGTGTTATAAAATTTTCCCACTTCTGTTAATAGGTCTTGAATAGCTGTTTGTCTGGTCTGTTGGAACTACTATTTTTAGTATGACATTGTCTTCACCATGTCCTCAGGGCATGGTTCACATTTGGGAAGATGATGATGATTATTCCAATAAGTTTTCGGATAATGAATATTGATTAACTTGGCCTTGAGGATACCAATTTTTCTTAAGGTAGCTTGGGATGCCTCCTCGTTGGTACTGTGGTTGTGATTTCCACCACGTGTTTCGATTTTGACTAAATGGATTCTTAATGATGGGGGGTTTTTTCTAAATAGGATACCTAGAAATACTGATTCTCAAGACAAATATGAATCCAAAAATTATGGGCACTGGCCATAAAAATGAGTGCTATGAGAACAAATACCACAATGTAATAGAATAGAACCATTTTGTGAGTTACCCTGTTCTTGAGATAGTTGACATGTAAGGGTTTTCATCTCATCAATATTATTACATACATTTTGTTCCATGGTTGAAATAATTATGTCATAAACTCCTCAGGATGGTGCAATAGTTCTTGTACAAAATTGTTGTATATTTTGATCCATGTTGGCTATTAAATCAAGTGCAGCGTCAATAGTTTTATCAACCAAGGCACCACCAGATACTACATCAATCATTCCATCATCCATGGGGATAATTCCCACATAGAATTGTTGTATTAACAGTTGTTCACTAATTTGGTGGTGGGAAGAAATTGAGAAAAAGCTTTTGAATATCTCACAATATTAATGAAGGGCCTCTCATTTTTATTGCATAATTCAACATTGTTATTTTATAATATATTATACAAGGAAGGTAGGGTATAACATCTCTAAAAATAGTAGTTTATGTTAATTTAAGATCCCAATTATGATAGGAAGCTAGAATATAATGTTTTGATAAACTATCAAGGGAGAAAGGGAAGGCCCTAAAATTAATTAGGTCCTCAAACACATTTTGGGGTTTCATGGTGGAGAACACTATGAGAAAATCTCTGAGATGTTTGTGAGGGTCCTCAAAAAGATGACCATGGAATTTTAGAATTATATGGATGAGGCCTGATCTCAGCTCATTTTGGCTATTTCCTCCAGATATTGGATGTATGCAGGTTGGTACTCTACATCCGGAGTGGTCAGTTCGTTTAAGGTTCGATTATTTATGTCCATGTTTTATTGGGTTTCATTGAGTTTAATTTATGATTGTATTAAGAACACATGGGGTTTCAAAAGAGGTTCCTTAGTGTTAATTTATTTTCCTAACCTAGATTTCCTAATTTATGAGTGTTGTGTCTTTTAAATTTCAGGGTAATGTCAAGATTTTTTTCCTGATCCAATCATGTAAATAAGTTGTGATTTTTGTTTTTTTGTTTTTATATTATAGAATAAGAGTAAAATCAATAAATAATGGTGAAAGGGAAAAAATTATACTACATAATTATAGAGAGAGATATGGAGAAAAAAATAAAACATTGATAGAGGTTGATAAATACCACATAGAAAAAAATATACACAAAAAAACTAAAACAAATAAAAATAAATGGAGAGGTGGGATATTGAAATGATCTATTATTAAGAAATAAAAAAAATTGAATAAAATTATCTTTTATCCCTGGGAACGGTGCCCAAATTTGATCATGTTGTTGAGAACATCAAATTATTTGTTTAATTTTAACTTGAATTTCTGCAATATAGTAGCAACCCTAGGTCGTCTCTCGTTGGAGACTTATATCATTAATTTACATATAGGGATTTTATTATGAAAAGAAAAGGATAATTATATTTTTGAAAACATGGGGTTTGATTATTGAAGAGGAAAATAGAAAGCTAAAGCGATAAAACAAAGTAGAAATGAACAGGATTAATTAAATGTGATCAAGCTAAGGAAGTCTTATGATACACATCCTTCATCTCTTCTAGTGAAAGGGTATATATTTTTCAATTAATGGATTGTGACAACTAGTACCATATTGAAACTATTTTTATGTTAGGATACCTCTTATGGTTCAGTCCAAAACACACAATGATTCAATGAACACCACCGGTGATTTGATGATTCGTGTTCGACTTCATAACCAAAAATCACCATTGAAATGCACAATGAACTCGATGTGGTATCCAGGATTGTATTTAATTTCATTGTAATTGTATAAATTAAATTGACATGATCTTTATAGTTCGTATGTGAATTAAATTGAACAATATGAACCAAACAAACAACGTAATTGAATGAGGGAATGAAATGGGATGAACAGTGTGTGAAACATCAATAGAAATGGCACACAAAACCTGATCATTTGAGTTTGAGTATAATATAAAAGTATATAAATCAATTATATTAAACAATATGATGATGAAAAACAACATACCTCCTCTAATTAAAAAGAACAATCAAAATAATACAAACATGAAGCTCGAGATTACATCACGTTCCTCTGTAGGTGATCACAAGGGGTTTAGAAATCTATATGAGGGGATAAAGAAGAATATATTGAAGTAGCACATCCCGTGTCCTCCATAACAGATAGGTAAGATTCTAAGACTAATTTAGGACTCAAAAATTAATGCACCCAACATTCTGGTCGAATTCCAATATATGGTTCCAAAGGATCAAATATATTAGAAACGTATGAAGTGATTTTGGGAACCCTGATTTCGATAATCCACTTGGTATATGGTTTTGGTTGTTCACACAGTCTTAAATCACTTTGAAGAATACATAATATATTTTTTATGACACCTTTTATACCTCCATGTTAATATTGAGGGCCGGTTCTAGTATATAATAAGAGATATTTCAAAAATAAAGTGGAAACGTTTTGACCCTATGTAGATTCATTTTGTTGGACAGATCAGTCCATATGGGCCTCATAAAGGATGAATTAGGCTTTGGTTCCTTCAAATGATATAAATTTAATGCATTTTTGGATCATCTCCCAATGTTTCATTCCATTTTGATGAACTTTTAATTAGAATTATTCGTTTTAGTCAACTAGTCATCTTGGATCATGTACATATTGGCCCATTTTTTCTTGTATTTCATCATGGGTTCTCCATATTACCTAAAACTAAAATTTAATTATAAATACAAGTAACACTATTCATTTTAATAGTGTGAAAAAACAAATTAATTTATTAAAAAATCAAGTGAAATTTTTTATCATACTTGTAATTTTCAATATCAAACCAGTTTATTACACTGTTACATGGGTGAAATAAAACAATGAAAAATGCTTCGATCAAGGAGCCATGTAACCACTACGTATTCTAACATGGAAATAGACTAAAATCACCAAGGATTTTTTGACTGGATTAACCAAAACACCAAGAGATAATGATGATAAATGGGTAATTGTGGACCAATATACAATATTTGCAAATTTACACGTTATAAGGGGGGATTTTCCACTATAGCGGGAAGGAAGATTCAATATAAATAAAGTTGTAAGTGTTAATAGAAAACATATTTCATTAGTTTTTGATGATGATAAACAATTTAAATTGAAATTATGGAAAATTATTCAAAAATATTTTGATTACAAGCTACATTAGAATACGACATACCACCAAAATCTCACAGGCAATCTAAAAGGACGATCCAAATCTTAGAGGACATGTTGGGATCTTGTTCATAAGACTTTCAAGGTATGTGGGATCAATATTTACCTTTAGTGGCATTTTCCTACAATATTATTTTCCATAATTTTATTCAAATGGAACCATATGAAGCATTGTACAAAAAGAGATGTCGTATTCGAACTTGTTGGGATGAAGTTGGAGAAATGAATATTGTGGGCCCAAATCTAATGGAGGAAACAACATTGAAGGTAAATAATTATCAAGGCCATATTAATGTAGATCGATGTATAAAAAATTATATTCTGATAATCTAAATAAGGATTTGGAGTTTCAAATGGGAGATAATTGTTTCTTATATGTATATACATGGAAGGGTGTTATAATATTTGGAAATAAAAGGAAAATGATCCCTAGCTACATATGCCCTTTTGAAATTTAGGCGATAATTGGAGTTGTTTCATATCATTTGGTTATTCCACCTATAATTTCTAAAGTACACGATTAGTTCCATGTCTCATTGCTGAGAAATACTTTCCAGATGCAATTCATTTCCTCACTTCTAATAGTATTAAATTTGATCATGGCCTCTCTTATTGTGAAGAGCCTATCTAGTTTATGGACACTATAGATTAGGTGTTGAAGAATCAGATGACTCGACTTGTAAATATAAATTCTAAATATCATAAAATCGTAGAGGAAATATTTGATACCGAGGATCTTATAATGATGAAATACCCAAATCTTTTTGTGAGGTAACATTCCAATAATTTTGAGGATGAAATTTTTGTAAGGAGGGGATAATATTACACCACATGTTTTTGAAAATAAATTTAATATTGAATGCATGAAACACCAAGTCTCTAAAAAACACCACATTGTTTTAAACTAGCCAGTAAACATAATTTCCCCCTATGTGATTTGAAATCTCAAAAACTGACATACACGGTTGTGTTTAGTACGATATTTAGAGTCTAATAAGAAAATCATAAATTTTTTTTAAATAATAACATACCCCTATGAATATTAATTTTAATAGTAATATAAACCATATAAATATTAAATCATATAATTATTTTACTGTCTTATGGATATAATATTATAAGATCAGGGTTAATATTTTAAGGTGATATAAAATGAAATATAGATTTAAAATTGTTATTTTTTGAATAAACTATGAATTTATTTAAAAATTAAATTAATAATATTTAGAAGTTTATGTTCAATAAATGTAGTTCATTTTTGATTTATACTCGTCTAGAAGTTATTAGGGTGAATTTTTGGGATTTTTATGAAATACTAAAATTTTGGATGAATAGTAAAATATAATAATTTTTCATATTAATATATATTATCAGTTAAATTCACTATTCCATGAATCATGAATAATTTAAGCACATATGGTTCGAACTCAAATTCAAATAATACTATTCTTGGTCACAAGATTCAATACTATTGGTTGTCTTTGAAAATAATAAAATAATGTCTTAAATAATGGGAAAACCCTTTTCTCCTCCACTATAACCCTCATGCACTCCCTCTTCTCCTCACTCTTCTATCCTTTGATGATCCTCATACTTATGACCAAAAAACCTTCCCTATTCAATCCCCACATCCATGATCTATTGTTATTTCAAAATGACCAAAACCCATTCTCTTAAATAGATTCTCAAGGAGGTGTATTCAAGAGGTAAATTCACATTCTATTTCTTTCAATATTATTTCAAGTTCATTTCAATATTTATCCAATCCTCTCCTCCTCTATCCAAATTACCATGATAAATCCAGTATCATCTGTATACTATAATTATATCATGTGAATTAAAGAACCATCATCAATATCCTTTCTATATCTCTTTTATTTTATTATCAAAATCTTCGTCCCTAAGGTTCCAATTTACAACCCTCATGGATAACAATGATTATTTATTCAATTTCCTCTTCAATAATGGCCATGATACCATTTTTTTTTGTTTTATAAAACCTATAATATTTGAATTATGACATATTTAATATTCATTAACCAATATATGTACATAATATTAAATCATATGACCAAACTATTTCTTAATAATCCAAATATCTCTGAAATAATCTTTGTGATTGTCATTAATATTTCATCTAATGACTCATCCTCATTCCATGTAACCAAATGATATAATTGACCATTAAAATCTATTTATATTCATATAAATCTTTAAATTCAATTATATTTATTTACATCCATTCCACATGAACCCTATTACATCAAAACAATGGAACTAATTACCAAAATAAAGGAATGAACACTCGAGAACGACGAAATTCAATAATATAACATATCTATAAGGAAATAAATTAACTAAAAAATTTATTATAAAATAAATAAATGTATAATAGGTTCGAAATTAAGTTATTAATCAGCCTAATTTCAAATTAAATGATCATAAGGTGATGAGAGGAACATTAAGAGTTAATGTAGTGGTTTTCCACCCAAACCTCCATTCTCATTCAGGTTACTTTTATTTGAAAACATATATCAATGGAAATCTAATGTATAAATATTTAAAAATCAAACATTCTGGTTTAGTGTTTATATATTTTTACTAATAATATGCCTTATTTATTTTATGTGGAGATACATGTCTTAAAATAATGATTCAAATTTCAATCCAAAATAAAATCCCAATTGAAGGGAATCTCCCAAATTCCTACATATATTCAACGGCCCTCTAAAATATGTTTTTGGATGAAAATATTATTATAAAATTTCTTATTTTATTATTAAAATACTTTCTTACTTCATTTCTAGTTTTATACAAATATTACTCCAAAATAACTCTTCTTTTCAATGTAAAAGTGTATTTATATTAATAATTACTTGGTGGTTTTATAGGAGTAGCTTAATATATTAAACACACATTTTTATTATTCTGTATTATTGGGATTAATATTTATTGATATCATCTATCAAATTTAATTTAATGGCTTATTATTATTTTGGTTGTGTATATGCTATCTTAAAATCATTCACCAATTTGATTTGAATGGTTTGGTTTTATGCTTAATGGTTGAGGAATGTTATTTATGTTTCATATTCTAGTTTCAATATGAATGTATTTGTTTATTATTGTTATCCACATTAATATTAAGAATGTATTGGACTTAGTAAGTGTTTATTGGGGACTTCTATAGCCATATCAGTGCATCGGTTGGTCTAATGAGGCAAACTACAGTCTTGGCACAAGGCCTTGACAAAATGGTTATTTATATTATTAGCACGAGGTCCAGATAGTATGGTTACGATGTCTCGCATTATGAATTCCCTTGTTATGAAAATTGTATTTATGGATCATGTGGCTATTAGATGTGTATAATACCTATGATTTTGTTTTATTATGTAATTAATTATTCATCTATTATTCCTACCAAAATGTGATCATGTTTATTGTAAAGGAATGGGTTTTTAGTTATTCACCATGCCTAATGTTACTATTTATGATATTTCCAATTGTATTACATACCCATAATGAGAATTTGAGATCACTCCGTTATAATGATTCATTTTATAATGTCATAAATAATTTAATTATGGATTTCCTTTAGGAATAAACATATAATTGTGGATATTCCCAATAAAAATTATACGTTGATTTTCATTTCATGTTGTAATGTTGAAGATATATATGTATCATGTTTCCAATCTACTGATCTGCTCAGTCCTTCTAGTTTCATATTCATTTGTCTATATTCAAATGTAATAACATAAGACACGAAATATTTTAATCTAGGGTCCAGTCTATAGAAATTATGACTTTCCTTTTTTATGCAGGTTTGTGCCTTTTTCGTATACACCAAGAATTCCATATGATATTAAATTAAATGAGAATTTTTGTAAAATTTATTTTTAATATCCTTGTTTAATTTATTTAAAATTACATTAATGTTAATATAAAATATATTCATAAGATTGAAAGAGGTTTAGTCCAATTAAATTATTTTAAAGATATTTATTCATTTAATAAAAATAGAGTAGAAGTTTTAAATATTTCATTAGACATGATATTTATATTTCATGTTTTCACCTGCATAAAAATTACATTAAATATATATTTTTAAACTTGAATTAATAGGTTTTTCTTTTAATTAATTATGTATGGGTAGTGGGGAGGATACCTACAGAGACATTACGTTCCTTCGTATTATCATTCCAGGTTATTGTTGACCAATTCATTTCTCATGGATCATGTCCGTTTTGAGTTTTTATGATGACTCATAAATATGCATAGAGGTATGTGGGTTGTTTTGTATTATTTAGTTTCCCTTTTAGCATCATCCATACTATTTTTCGTTTCATTCTATTAAAGTTATTGATTATGCATGTTGTGTTAGGGATTTTGAATAATTATGGGTTTTTCTTGCATGGTAGATAAATATGAGAGTGAGTTTTTATTCATGGCTTATTATTGCATTATACATGTTTATTATTTTGGAATGGGAATCCAGTGTATGTATATATAATAGAATAATTTTTGATAAAATTCCCACTACAATTTTAATTTAGTTTGTGGATAAAATCATTCCCACTGTGTTTTTTATGATTCTGTTGTGCTTTTCACCAGCCCATGTAGCTTTGGATTCCCTTTAGGCCTTTTAATATGCTTTTTTGGGTGTTTGGTGGATGAGAAACTCAGGTTGCGTCATGGGAATGTGCCTCATAAACTCCTTATGTATATGAATAATACATAGTATAAGTGAATAATAATTCTACTGTTTTTTACGAAATTTTCTAATTGAAACATCATGTAATTTTAAAAATTTTAATTCATATATGATGATATGTTTGATATTGAATAAATATGTTGATGATTTAAAATGGGTTGAATCATAGCTACCTGAATCTTTTGTACATATGACTATTTCATATTTTCAATCATTATCTATTTCTTAATAATTCATTATTTTTCATAGATATGTGTAAATGATTATATTTCATGGGATTTTGTTTGATTGGTGGTTAATTTAATGTGTGTGTTTTTTGGAAACAATTTATATAAGATTATAGATGTGGATTAGTCATGTAATAATCATGTGTTCCACTATATACCTATGTAGTTTTAATTGAATTAAAATTTCCAACACACAATATATATTTGTACTGAATGGGTTGAAAACCTCATGGTTCAAAATTATGATTGGTATCATTTTTTGATATATTTTTCTAGACATTGACGAATGTTTTTATACAAAATTTAATAATATACTTTTCCTGGTTACGAATTTTGATTTATTTTTTATATAAAATTAATATTTATTTTCTTTCCCAAATGAAATTATCAGAAAAAAATATTTTACATTAATTAGCATACTTTTTATGGATTATTTTTATTTTTTGGATACATAAATTTAAAGGTGGTTCCGCGGTAATAATACAGTAATTGCTTAAGAATGAAAAATCCTACAGTTAAGGTATGACTACAATTATTTTTAACATATATTTTAAAAAATCTTTATTTATTAAATGATTCTTCGTGTACCAAAAAAATGGGTATCCACAGTGAAACCTTTTAACAGTGCTAAAAAGCACTAATAAAGGGTAATTTTAATAGCGCATAAAAAAGAGATCTTAGCAGTACCACTTTATCAGTGTTTTTTAGAGGGGACTGAATTTATTCCTAGTTATTACATTCATATTGATATCATGGAATTGAAATATTATTGGTTTTCCAAATATGATATTATTTATAATCAAATATATTAAAATATATACATATTTTTTATATATTTACACATACAAATTTATTTTTATAAATAAATAATTAAACTTATTTCAATATACAATATATTTCTTAATATATAAGCCTTATCGTATTTTTGTTTTATATTTAAAAATATTGATGTTACATAATCATCCCCAAGCTAAAGGTGATCTCATTGAATCTTCAGAACTATCCTATAGTGAAAAAATAGATTACTTAACCAATGAATATTTTGTAGGGTTTCATCATTATTAGATTCAAAATTTTCAACAGTGATAATGAAGTTGACATCATTGAAGATAATTTTTAATGACTTCGGCCCAATGATATTCTCCTCAGTAGGAAAATTTTAAATGTTACATCTTCTTCTTTAGATTTAGTTATCAAAAATTATATTTTTTTATAGAAACAATAAGTAATTTCATTATTCTGAATCTAAACCTCTAAACATGATAGTGTAAATCGATGTTCATCAATATGTTCAATTAACTACTTTCATAAATATTACTAAAAGAAAATAGAGTGATGAAATTTTATTTTTATTATATTTCATCCCCTTTTTTATTGGACACCATAATTACTTTTCATTATATTCTACAATTCAAATCATAAGAACGTATTTTATATAGAATATTATAAATGGTTTGATGTGATCCTCTTAACCATATAATGGTAATGAAATACCACTAGTTTATTCAAGTATCCCACTTATGATATAAGAATCCATCCAATTCTCATCAAGATGTGGTGTGTCATAGGTTAATGATGAATCCAATCATGAATTACCTTTAGATATTCACCCAATAACATATGATGTTCCACCTATATGAACTAATGTTTCATTTATTTTTATAAAATATAATATTTTCCAACTTTCATGGAATACATACATGAATGAATAGATAAAATAATTCAATTATTAAAAAAATATGATCTAAAATTTTATCCATTTCCATACATTATTACTCTCTCATTATTATTTTAATCTATTTAGACCATCAAAATCTTACAGTTGCACTATATTCTAAACATCTTTCTAATTTCTATTCAATTTTATGTTCACGAATCATCATACACATGAACATTTCAAAAAAATTATTAAATAAATGTGTTCTCATATATATGCATTATGTTTATCAAAGTAGTTTATTTGTATCATAATGATATTATATAAATCCCCATATAAACATTGAATTTTTTCTTTAATTAAATGTGTTCTCATTTGAAGTCATTATGATTATTTGGATTTTTCTCTCAATGTATTGATTTAGGTTCACAATCCAATAAATATTTCAATGATCATGATGATGTTGGTAGTGGTGGTGGTCTGAGAGGAGGTGATAATGATGTTGGTTTTTATATAGGATACGATGAGGGTCATGATGGTTCAAGTGATGCTGATATTGAGGTACATTTCTAATGTATATTTTATTATTTCTTTATATATATAATTTTTTCAAATAGTTATTTATATCAAGATGATATTAATATTGAAATTTTATATTGTTTATATTTGAGATAGTTTTAATTCTTATGATATATATTTTATTATGTTTGAGATTATTTTTATTTGATAGGTTGTGTTTTTTTCTCTTAGTTAGAAGGTGTGAGTACTACTATAAGGTGAAGCAACTATGGATGTATTTGGTGATTACATATAGCTGTGTAGGAATAAATTTACATGGTTATTAGTTGTTAATGTAGAGTCTATATTTCATGGTTTTTAAATTGTTATTAGGTACAATGATCCATGGTTTAACCCTAGGTGTTGTTAAAAATTTCCATTGTTTAGATCATGGTTTTATCCTCTAATTTCTATGGGATTAATAGTTGTATTGTACTCTAATTTTCAAGGATAAACCATGGCCATTAATATAATACTAACATATTTCAAACCATATACATATATATAATAATTTAATGTATTAAAATATATATGTTGAAAACCACAACTACAACAACTTTAGCTGCCACAGATAGGAAAACCGTGGATATAACCTATTTCTAAAGACTTTTTTTTTCCTCGAATCTTTCCAAACCATAAATATAGAATAATTTTCTATTTAGGATGGAAAATTTATCTTGTGATCATGTGGATGATAATGCATCCCTATTTATTGGAAAATGTAACGCACTACCCGAAATGATTAGACTGTGTGAATGATGTCTCGTTTTCTTTTGTAGGAAAAATCCAAAACACTTAAGAATGTGAGTATCAAAAAATTCAATAAAACCCACTAATGGATTATTTTTTTAGTTAAGTATATCCCAGATTAATAGTTCCCTAAACTCATCACAAAAGAGATAAGGGGCAACTGGAAAAAATTATGATTTTATAGTAGTAAAATCTCGATAGATTTCATAAATAAGGTAAAAGGGATTTGTAGGCTACTGTCTGTATTACTGGATGGTTGGTCACATGATCATAAGTTTTTTTCAGAACATGTAAACTTATTTTTTTTATAGGATCCCATGTTATAGGGGATAAATTATTAATGATATAAAAAACATGCTGTAAAAAATAAATAGGTTTCAAAGAATAAGAATAAATTATCCTTGAAGGATAAATTATAAATTCAGGAAATATTCTATGACACATGAAACATATATGGACACACATATGATTAATTTTTGTATCTTCCAACCTTCCACATCACACAAGATAATAATATAATGATTGTATAATTTTAGATGAAAAATAAGAATCAGAGGAATAAAAAATCTTCCTTTGGAATGGATACAACTCCCCATAATCCAAAGAAGGATTATAAGTATCTTCAATAGTCATGAAGTAATGAATAGATGAAAGAATATTAAACTATTAAGAATTATTATAACTAGGATTTTACAAAAATATAATAAGATGATTCCATTGTTTTAGGTATTTCCTTTCAATATTTCTTATGATGTGTGAATGTGGAAAAAATAAAGTACAACATGTGTTAATCCGTGAATATAATCATTCATCTAAAAAGAATCCCTAAATGATCATAGCTTGTGATGTCGAAGGTTTTATAGAGGTCCTTAGGGAGACCACCTTGGTGGTTTTTTAGGAACATTGAGTGTGAAAAAAATCACATTGAATAAATATGTATTGATTTGTGAGGATAGTAATTTTCTAATAAGTTGGCTCAAAAATATAATAATTTATGGTCATCTAGTTAATAAAATATCAAGTAATTTGGTCATGATTGAAAAATTCTATATTTTTACCCATATTAACATAACATTCAAGGATATTTCACTACATATTTTACGTTTCTGTAATTTGAATTTTATTTTATTCTATTAAAATATAGGTCATACATTATTTTGTGAATATTGAATATTCATTTATGCTTGTTCATTCATTCTATGTCATTTAGAAGTTTATGTACGCACTATTTATGAGGATAAAATCTCATGATCAAATAAGAATGGAAAAAAGAATAATTAGTGGGTTGTTGGGGGGTGGGTGGGTGCTGGTGGTGTGTAGGGGGAAGGGTGAGGGGGGAAGGGGGGTATGTGGGGGGGGGGGAGGGGAACAGGGTGTTCATGGGGGAGGGTAAAGGTGTAGAGGGTGTTTGGGGTTTGAAGGGGACATGGTGATGGTGGGGGTGACCAGGGCATATGGTGAGTGGTGGTGAATGTGGTCTGTGTAGTGAAGAGGTTGCATGGGGTGGAACAGATAGACGGAGGGTGCATGGGGTGCAAGGAATAAATGGAGGGTGAAGGTGTGGTGTAAGTGGGTGTGGTAGGTGGGTGTGTAGGCAGTAGGGTGGGGGTTTGGGTGTGCATCGGGGTGTGCAGCGAGGAGGGTGTATGGGGTGAAAATAGATGGTGGATGGGTGAAAGTGGTAGGGGGAAGTGTTACGGTGGGGGTGTTTTGTGTTGGGGGTGTTTTGGGGGTATGGTGAGGGGGGGGGGTTGGGGTGAAGGGGTGGGGTTAAGTGCGGGGGGATAAGTGCGGTGTGTAGTTAAGAGGGGGTAGGGGGTGTAAGGGGAAATGGGAGGGTGCATGTGGTGTGAATGGGGTTGGGCTAGCTGGGTGTTCAGGGGGGAAGGGTGTGGTGAGGGTGTGGGTGTGAAAGGGGGTGTGTAGTGATGAGGGGGAAGGGGGTGTAATGGGATGGGGGATGGTGCAAGAGGTAGGGGGTGCAGGCGGTTTCTAGGGGGAGGGGGTGGAGCAAGAGGGGGTGAGAACGAGGGAGTGACATGGGATGTCCAGGGGGATGGGTAGGGGGAGCGGTGCAAGGGGGTTTGTAGTGAGGAGGGGAGGGAAAGGTTGAAAGATAGGCATGGGGTGTACAGGAGTAGGGGTGGGGGTGCCAGTGCATGGTGGGAGGCTATGGGTGGAGGAGGGGGATGGTTCATGGGGGTTTTTTGCAGTGGGTCTAGGGTTTTTATTTCATGTTTGAGGTGATTTAACTATGCTTAATTTCATTTATATGGCTTATATAAGATTCAACTTCAGTTCAACATTATTTATGATATACCAATGATTTCTAAAAATGTATTCCATTGTTATATATTCTTTATTTATAATTAGTATTTATTTAATATCCGCATAAATTAATATATAGCAGATATTTTGGTTTTAGATTTGTTCAAGCTCCCCTTCCAACTATGTTTCATGTATATATTTTCGAACATATTAATTTTGGTATGGTTTTATCCCATCATAGAATATTCATTTTCTTATGTCTAGTGATTTCATATTTATATATTTGATATCTTCTCAAAGATGAGTTCCTTCCTTCTTCCACTCTTATGAGATTCATTATTGATTTGGTTTTTAAAGATACCTAACTGAATTAGAAAATCATTTATCAGTCCTTTGACCACATTGATTACAATTGCAATAGATGATCCTCGTGTTTAAAAAATGCCAAAGGATAAAAATCTTAGAACATCATCTCAAAAATAAAAATAACTGAAACATGTCCAGTTCTCTTATCTTTATTCATTTTTAGTATGAAATGTATAAATTATGAACAATATTTTTCATGACTTTTGGAAATCAAAGTGGGTTTCCACAAGACCATTACGTTTCCACAACAAAATTAAATAATCTATATTTCACAGAACATCCTCATGAATATAAAAATTAATGAAAAAGGTATGATTATCCTCTCTTCTTATTTAGTATAAAAATTATTAATTATTCATGAAACATTGATTTTTCTATCACGCATTGAAATTAACAGTCTATAATACGTTTTGATTTGGTTATTCTCACCTCTTTTTTCTACTTCAAAAATATTTAGTAGCATGTACAGTGGGAGTGTAAATGGTGGGGGGTCTGTCTAGGAAGGGGGTTGCCAGGGGGGTATATCACGGGATGTAGTGTGTAGGGTGGGGTAGGTCTGTATAATAAGTTATGGTGTCTAGGGTGGGGGGATGAAGTGGGGTATTTGGGGATGAAGAAATTCACAATTTTTGAGTTTAATTTCAATTTTTTCGATATTTTAGGTAAAATTGTAGGCCCTTCAATTTGTATTTTTTTATATTACACGTTCACTGTTTTTTTGGAATGATATTTTTTCCAAATCATTATGGATCTTTGTGGACCAGGAGAGGGGTGTCCAAGGGGTGGGAGTGCTTTAGAGATGGAGGGGTGTCCATGATGGGGGGTCTGTCCAGGAGGGGAGGTGGCGTGCAGAGGTTCTGTCGAGGGAGGGTGATGTCCAAAAGGGGGGATGTCCCGGAGGGAGGGGTGCTGTCCAAGATGGGTGGTTGTGAAGGAGGGGGGTTATCTAAGAGGGAGGGCATGTCTAGGAGGGAGGAAGGGGGTCTCTCCTGGGAGAGGGGTGGCTGTCCAGTGGGTGTCAAGGATGGGGGGTGTTCAAGGGGGATAGCTAACTAGGAGGGGGTTTTCCAGGGGGTTTTTAGGATGGGAAGGAAAAATTTGAAAACAATAGTATTATTTAATCTAAATGGAAGGATATGTTTGAGAACACTAGTATTGAGACATACTAGAATATGACGATGATCCGAGTTATGTCTAGGTAGGGTGATTCAAGATATTATATCCTATTTAACAAGGGATTGGCTGTTTGTGAAATATCTATCAATTTTACTTTCTAAAATCCTATTATGGTTTCTTCTATACAAATATAGAATATTCATTTGGACATACATTTAGGGATAGGCACCCCTTTCATTTTACCAATAGAATTATTGTTCCTTGTTGATTTCCTTAGGCAGTTGTCAGACTTATCCTTTCAATTTGGTGACTATCTATCCTATTTAGGAATGTGAATGTATGGAGAAACTATATTTTCATTCATACCCGATTTTTCCACTATTTTATTCACTGATTCATCACCACTACCATGCTGATAGAAGAAATATCCTCCATTGAGCTTCCTGTCATCTTCAGTTTTGAAATCTGTATTTTTTTACTATGTTATTTTTTAGCATATTGTTGTAATTATGTTCATATTTAGAAGATGAAGGCCTCAAATTACCATAATGATGGATTTTAATAGATGTTTAAGACAATGAAATCATTTACATATGTTACTCATTGACCTTGTATTATGGATCAAGAGAAGTTGTCATGTCTATAAGGACTTCATCATATTTCTTCCACACATTCAGTCTTCATATATGTGCTCCTACAGAGGTGTAACTGCAGTACAAGTTTTTAATTATTTAGTGAAAACTTCTCTTTTGAACTCCATCATATTCATAATTGATAGCTGGATTTAGCCTCTAATCATGCATGTAGATGTTTTTTTTCATAGAACTGGCAGTGTTGAACTTTGTGGATTTCTCGTTCAGTCATTCCTTTTACGATCCAACTGAACCAATACCCATACAATAAAATTTACTAGAGATAGAATTGTTGATGTTCCTTTTAGATAATGTCTTCAATTATTCTGTAATTCATTCTATGCTACATCATCATTGTTCATTGATTAATTGCTTTAGGTTGTCCATCACCTTCGTTATGTCTCAACATGTATGAGTCTATTGATATCAATTCATCTGGGCATGTGTATTGTTCTTATCTGTGGTTTTAATGTTGTCTAGACCAGTGAATTGTTCTACTAGAAGGAAAATCATATTAGTGTTTTCAACATATGAGAGTTAGTATTTTAATTTCATGACCAATTATAAGACATTTCTCAATTCCATTATCAATGTCTTAATCCCTATTGTATTATCATCCTCTTCAATAAGGTTAGCCCAAGATTTACCAATATTTCATGAGGAATTTTGTTTTCTGTCACGACCCGTCCTCGGGGCCCGTGCCGTGACTACCCCAAGCCCGCCTTCCATAGGCCAGGGGCTGGCGACTAGCACCAAGGCATAAATCTTGGTAAAAAGGGAAGGCATTGCCTTTGTAAAGTAAACAAGAACCACAGAGTAAGAAAGCGGAAAAGTAAACACTAAGTAAAAACAGAGTACAACTGAAAGTGCGGAAAAGTAAATGGGCCAGTATACAAACCCAAACTAAAAGTAAAGTACAACTCGAAAGGGAAAATAGAAACTGAAAAGCAAAAGCCGCCACACCGAGCTGTCCACTGGAAAACCCACCTGAAGGGTGGGTACAGATAGCTCCTCTGCTCCTCGGGTCCCGCCGTCCGCTCCGAGCACGTCCCGCCCAGTGGTTCGCCTCCAGGTACCGTCCTGCTCAACATGCCTCTACCACGATCAACGTTGTCTGTCGTCTGCAACCAACACAACGTAGTGCGGGCATAGCCCATGCAGGGGTGAGTATAAGCTACACAGTAGCGACCCCGAGACCCCTGAAGGTCTCCCAAAATCCACAAAGGATAAACCACAAAGGAAAGATACAATCACGAAGTAACAACCGACACTGCTTAGGTATATGCCCATACATATACCTAAGTCATCAATTCCAACACGCTCCAACCTCCGAGCCCAAGTACAACTCAGTCCACACATGAAAGTATACGTATTCCACACAGGAAAGTAAAACGTAATCCACACAGGATAGCTCAACAAAATCCACACAGGAAAGTAACAGGATTCAGCTCATATAGGTATACTTCTTCGAAAATGATAGATATGATCACTGATCCATCTAATTCATTGGACCCAAAAAGGATCGATAGGTATTAACCCCCGCAAAGACCCACACAGGATCGGACCCACACAGGATCTGTAGGCGCTGGTTCATACAGGACCGCTGAGAGCTGACCCACACAAGATCAGACCCACAAAGGATCGGTAGCACTGATCCACACAGGATCGCTGAGTGCTGTAGTCGTCGTCATCAAATCCACTAAGGATCTCTGTACAGTCGTCGTCGTAGTCACAGTAGCTGTCGCAGCCGGCTCTAGGGTTCCCGCACATAGCAAGCTCGTTCAGGAGGGTCCGCTCCACGAACCGAGAGGCTGATACATCAACTATCACAAAGTCCAGAGTTTATGTATCCAAAAGCTCCGTATCGTCAACAGGAACTCAACGCAACAGACGGCGCGTCAATCGGACACCCGGTCTGAGAGTTATTGGCTTTTTCGTCGTAGGGGCCCGTTTTGTTTTTATGGAAAAACCAACCCGACCATACTCCACCTGCGTCCAAACCTCAGGAAGAGTATTCCAAAAGATCCGTCTCACTAGGAGAAACTCAACAAAGCTGAAGGCACGTCAAACGTACGTCCGTAGCTCAAGATATGAGCGTTTCTGCTCCGAGGGCCCGGTTGGTTTCATGTACAAACCAACCTGGCTGAACTCAAGTAATCCTAAAGTTTGAGTGTGATATACCGAAACGACCGTCTCGATCCAAGGATCGCATCGCCGCTGATGGCGCATCGTTTGGAGGTCCGTAGCCCGAGTTATGGGCATTTGAATCCAATCTGCTTGGTGACAGGGGTTTCGGGCCCGGGTCGTCCCGGCCCGAGACACCCCGGTTGGCCCAAACCGGGTCGACCCGCCCCGGACAGGGTCGCCCCGGCCCAGCACGGCCAGTCCCTGCCCGGCGCGGCCCAGCCCGGCCCGACCCGGCCAGGCCTGGCGGACCGGCAGGGCGCGCCGGTTCAGCACAACGCAGCGCGCTGGGCGCGCTGCCAGCTCGGCCTAAGGCCGAGCTGATTGGAATGGGGGGCGCCTGCCCCCCGCCCCCCTTTGTGAACCCCCCCCCCCCCTCATTATGGGGGGCCGTTTATTTGCGGGCCGGGGGAATTAATTCCCCCCGGTTTGCCTCCCTTCTGGCTGGCCCGACCTGGCCGACCGGTTCTTCCTCAACGGGACTGGCAAAGGCCGGTCCCCTTCCGGCACCAAACACCGGTGGCCCGGATGGCCGCCAGTCTTCTCGTTCCGCCACGACCTTCGTTGTCCGGCACGGCGCGACAGCGTCGCGCCCTTCCGCCACGGCCCCGCTCCGGCGGCGGTGTCTCCGACTTTCTTCGACGCGGCGCGACGGCGTCGCGTCCTTGCATTATTTTACGACGCGGCGCAACGGCGCCACGCGTTTCTTGCCGTATTATCCTGCGCAGTGCGACGACACCACGCCACACCCGTTTCAATCCACAACAAAATCAACATGAAAAAGGAGGAGGGTAGGCCGTGTTCGTGTGGTCCGGCCCCCTCGCGTTATTTTCTTACAATTGGACAAATTTCCCGAAGAAATAATCACGGGTATAAATCATGAACAAAGGAATAAAATAAACCCCTACCTCAGTTTCAAGTGCGGAGCACGTCAACAAGCCGCAGAAGACAAGCGTTGCGGAGGTCGGGCGTCGCGGAAACCGGACGTCATTTCTGTTGACGTCGAGGTGCGTCCGAAGAGGTACGTCGCTGGAGAAGCTTCGTAAGCTGACGGAGAAAGTCTGAGGAAGAAACTACGTCTCCTATCGTTGACACTGGAAGAAGATCGAAGATGCGACGTCGTCGATCTTCAGAAACACACCGACTACGAAGAAGAGAAGCAGCGTTCATCGTCGGAGCTTAAGTGTTCTTCGTCAAGGTTGAAGAAGATGGATAGAACTTCCCAAATCATCTCAAGGTGGAAAATGATACCAACCAAAATAAAATAAGCTTAAAGCTTATTTTATTTACACAAATAAACAACTTGAATTTCAAATGTTTGAAATTAAAACAACTCAACTCAATAATTAACCCAGGTTATCAAGATTAATTAAAGAGGAGTTATAGGGAGTTTAAAGGGAAGATGAAGTCTTAGGGTTCGTGTGGGCCCCACCACACTGAATCATCTCAAGGGAGGTTATGTGGATGTGGGTCCCACCCCTAACTCCCTTTGGGAGGTTATAACCAACTTGGATAAAAAAATGTGTTTCCACATTTTATTTAACTTCATTTTAAATTCCCAAAAACTAACTCTCAACCCACTTAAAACGCAACCTCGGAAAAGGACTCCTTAAGCGAAAATCGGTGCTGCGAGTTCATCTGTGCCATCGGAATTCGATTCCGGGCACTGGTTCAAAAGTTAGAAATTCCCGCTCATTCGTTCACTGAACGTACCAGAGAAAAACTTCGGAAATTGATTCCGGGCACTCCGGGCCTCGGAATCAGGTGCCGTCAGAAACCGCGCTCTTGTAAAATTCCAAAGAAAATTATGAAAAAAATTTCCTTGAATTTTACGGGTCTTTACATTACTCCCATCTCATGTCTTTACATCTCCGTAAAGATACATCAAAACTAGGGAAAAAATGAGGGTACTGAGCACGCATCTGAGCCTCCCGCTCCTAAGTGCTCTCCTGGAGATTCCCGTGCTGCCATCTGATGCGCACTAGAGGAATCGGCCATCCACGTAGGACCCGCTCCTGTCGATCCTCGATCTCTACCAGGACCTCCATAAAAGTCGCCTCATCGTCAACGTCAAGCTCCCCATGGTCAATGATGTGTGTCGGGTCGTGCACGTATCTTCTCAGCTGAGATACGTGGAAGACGTCATGCACCAGGTGCAACTGAGGTGGTAGAGCCAGGTGATAAGCCACCTAACCAATCCTACTGAGGTCCTGGAAGGGTCCGATGAAGTGCGGAGAAAACTTGCCGTCTCGGCCAAATCTCTGTATACCACGTCGAGGTGAGACCCGCAAGAAGATGTGGTTGCCATCCTCAAACTTCAGTGGCCTCCGCCTCCTTCCAGCATATGACTTCTGTCGGCTCTGAGCTGTCCTCATCTGCTCCTGGATGACCTGGACCTTCTCTGTCGTGGCCTGGACCATCTCTGGTCCCACAAGTGCTGACTCCCCAGGGTCTGTCCACCACAAAGGAGATCTGCAAGGTCGGTCATACAACGCCTCGTATGGTGTCATCCCGATGGTGGAGTGGTAGCTGTTGTTGTACTCAAACTCCACCATGGGTAGGTGGTCCTCCCAGCTACGACCAAAGTCGAGGACACATGCGCGGAGAATGTCCTCGAGAGTCTGAATGGTTCTCTCCGTCTGACCATCTGTCTGAGGGTTAAAGGTTGTACTCAGTCGTAGCTGCGTCCCGAACGCCTCCTGTAATCTCTTCCAAAGCCGGGATGTAAAGAGAGCATCTCGATCGGAGACGATAGATGATGGCACACCGTGAAGCCGCACAATCTCCTGAACGTAGAGACTTCCCAAGATCTCCACTGAGCCCTACTCCTTGATGGGTAAGAAGTGAGCCGACTTGGTGAGTCGGTCAACAATCACCCAGATGGAGTCGTGACCTCTGGAAGTGCGTGGAAGTCCAGTCACGAAGTCCATAGATATCCCATCCCACTTCCACTACGGGACCTTCAAGGGCTGTACCAAGCCTGCTAGTACCTGATGCTCTGCCTTCACCTGCTGGCAGGTGAGGCATCGAGAAACAAACACTACCACAACCTTCTTCATGCCCGGACACCAGTGCTGTCGTCTGAGATCCTGGTACATCTTTGCCACTCCAGGATGTACCGCCAAAGGAGAAGTGTGAAACTCTCTAATCACCTCCTCTTGCAAAGTGACTGGTACCATGGTACGTATTATGAAAAGGATGCCATGCTCTGCTCCAAGGGAGAAACCATTAGGTGCCTGTCCCGAGGATATCTGTGCACGCCGTGTCACACAGTCAGCGTTCTCTCGCTGTGCCTCTATTACCCGCTGCAGTAGTGGAGGGGTGACTGTGAGAGACTGAAGGAAGGATGCTCCATCTCTATCCACGAAGGATATCTGCAGAGAGGCTAGCTGCTCCGTCGCCTCCTCAAGTAGCTGAATGCCCGTCCTCCTGCTGAGGGAATCAGCTACTACGTTCCCCTTCCTAGGAGTATAGACTATATCAAAGACATATTCCTGGAGGAACTCGAGCCATCGCCACTGTCTCATGTTCAGGTCCTTATGCGAGAAGATGTACCTGAGACTATGATGGTCAGAAAAGACTGTAAAGCGCTCGCCCATCAGGTAGTGTCGCCATGTCTTCAGAGCGAAGACCACGACTGCTAACTCCAAGTCATGGGTAGCGTAGTTCTTCTCATGCGACCTCAACTGACGTGATCCATAGGCAATCACTGCCCGCTCCTGCATCAGGACACAACTGATTCTGGTCCCTGATGCATCGCAGTAGACTGCGTACCCTACTCCCTCCTCAGGAAACCTCAAGATAGGTGCACTGGTCAATCTCTGTCTCAGCTCATGGAAGCTCTGCTGACATCTGTCTGACCATACGAAGGGTTTCCCCTTCTTCGTCGAAGCTGAGAGTGGTTCCGCAACTCTAGATAAGTCGGGCACGAATCTCCGATAGTATCCATCTAGTCCCAAGAAACTTCGCACCTCTGTCACTCTCCTGGGTGGTTCCCAAGCTAACACACCCTCGATCTTCGCAGGATCAACTGCAACTCCTACCTCAGAGATAACGTGTCCCAAGAAGTGGACCTCACGTATCCAGAACTGGCACTTTGAGAGCTTACCATAAAGCTGATGCTCTCAGAGTGTGTCTAGTACAACCTGTAAGTGGTAGGCGTGCTCCTCCTCAGTCATCGAGTAGATCAAAAAGTCATCGATGAAGACCATGACAAACCGATCAAGGCATGGCTGAAAGATCCTGTTCATGAGGGACATGAACATTGCTGGAGCATTGGTTACGACGAAGGGCATAACCAAGAACTCATAGTGGCCATACCGACATCTGATGGCCGTCTACTACACGTCCTCATCTCTGACTCTGAGCTGATGATAGCCTGACCTTAGATCTATCTTCGAGAACCACTGTGCTCCCTTGAGCTGATGAAAGAGGTCATCAATCCTCGGTAGCGGATACTTCTTCCTCACTGTCACCTGGTTCAGGCGTCGATAGTCAACACAAAGTCGCAAACTCCCGTCCGCCTTCTTGGCGAACAATATCGGGGAAGCCCAGGGTGAAACACTGGGTCAGATGAACACCTTTCCCTGCAAGTCCTCCAACTGTACCCGCAGCTCTCGAAGCACGGTGGGGGCCATCCAATATGCTGTAGTTGATATCGGAGCTGTCCCGGGGTACAGGTCAATATAAAAGTCTACCTCTCTGCGAGGAGGTAGCCCTGGAGCGTCATCGGGAAAAACGTCCACAAACTGATCCACCACTACAGGAAAACCAGGACTCTGCACGTCAACCGCACCAAGGATGAGGCTAGCCAACTGATGAGTGATGGGTTGTCCCCTCCTCTGCGAGAGTCCCTCCTATGCTGCAAAGGCTCCCTTCTCGCCTGTGAAGGTGAACCTGCTCCCATCGGTGCATACACATCGCAGCTTGCGCCTAAAACAGTCAATCTGTGCATGGACAGTAGATAACCAATCCATGCCCAAGATGGCGTCGTAAGGCCTAGACGCTGCTACAAGAAGATCCCAGCTGAAGCTCTCGCCTCCTAGAGTAAGCTCACACTACCGACACCAGTGCGTAATCGTCGAGTCTGATCCCGTAGGAGTCTCTAGCCGTAAGGATCGAGCCAACGGCTCTGTCGGAATCTCCGAGCTCCGAACAAGAGAAGTGGCTATGAAAGAGTGACTTTATCATGTGTCTATAAGTACTACAGCAAGGATGGAATGGACACAGATAGTACCTCGAATCATCTCGGGCGTGCCGTGGTCGTAGACCTATGCTGGCTGGAGCTGTTCTTGTCTCTGCCCGCCAGCTCCCTGTGGTCGGGGTGGACCTCCTGGTGGTGGTGGTGGTGGTAGAGCCTCAAAGCGTCGCCCACCACCTACTGCTAGGCCAGCTCCTTTGCCTCATCCGCCTCCTACATGCGGACCGCCACGGTCGACCCTCTGCCTCTGCCTCGGTGGTCCCTCAACCGTCTGCTGCTCCTCGGCACGGCGGGTCGGGCAATCACGAGCCATGTGGCCCTGCCCGCTGCACGAGTAGCACTGTCTGCCTCTCGAAAGACTGGCTCCGCGCTGTGTGCCCCGCACTGCTGAGCCAATGTCCTTAGGTCGTCTGCCTGAAGGTCTGGTCTGTCTGGACCCCTGAGTCATCCATAGACTGCCTGCTGCAGAAGACTCTGCCACGTGTCGCCCTGCGGTGGGTCTCGACGCTGGTGTAGACTCAGCAAGGAAGCTCTCGATCAAAAGGGCACGCTCCAGTACTCCCTTCTGAGTATGAATGCTGAGGGAGATCAACGATGCCCTGATCTCGTGTCTCAATCCCTGATCGAAGGTCCGGGCCTGGAAGAATGGGTCCCGTACCATGTCAGTCGAGTAGCGCGAGATATCAGTAAATCTCGCCGAGTACTGAGCGACCATCATGCTGCCCTGCCGCAGCTGAAGAAGCTCTTGAATGCGCACCGCACGGAGGGTGGATGGGACGAACTCCGAGCGGAAGAGGCACCCAAAGTCCATCCAAAGTAGAGATGCCTCATCGTGCACCTAGAGAATCAAGATCCACCATTGTCCCGCTACTGCGTGCAGTAGGCTCGCTGCAAGGATCACCCTGAGGTCTGCTGGTGTCCTCACTAGCCTAAAAACTTGTACGACTGCCTCCAGCCAGTCCTCGGCTGCCTGGGGGTCCGTCTCCCCACGAAACCTGGGCAGTCAATGGCGCTAAAACTCATGCAGTGCGCTGAGGTGATGTGCATCGTTAGCGGCTGGTGCTGGAAGTATATGTGGCTCGGCGGGTAGTGCTACCGCCGGTGCCACTGCTGACAAAGGGCCCTGCACCGAGGCCTCACCACTCGGTGGGCTGTCATCATGCTCGACTCTCGGAACCCTAGTTGGCTGTCGTCGTGGGGCCATCCTGAAAAGGAAACATGTGCACCACGGTCAGAACAGTATACCTGGTGAGCTGATACAAAGTAATCACAAAGAAAACTTGAAACACACACGCAATCAATGTTTTCGTGCATTAAGTTGTAAATCAGAAGTCAGGGTCCTGGTGTATGAATACGTCGGCCGCCGCACCAATACTGGACTCCCTGGACTGATAACCACACTCAATACGCTAAACACTATTGCTTCACTTAGAAAAGATCAGAGTTCGCGGTAGAACCGGACTCCTCTGATACAAATTTGTCACGACCCGTCCTCAGGTCTCGTGTCATGACTAACCCAAGCCCGCCTTCCATAGGCCAGGGGCTGGCGACTAGCACCAAGGTGTAAATCCCGGTAAAAAGGGAAGGCATTGCCTTTGTAAAGTAAACAAGCACCACATAGTAAGAAAGCAGAAAAGTAAAAACTAAGTAAAAACAGAGTACAAATGAAAGTGAGGAAAAGTAAATGGGCCAGTATATAAACCCAAACTGAAAGTAAAGTACAACTCGAAAGGGAAAACAGAAACTGAAAGGTAAAAGCCGTTACACCGAGCTGTCCACAGGAAAACCCACCTAAAGGGTGGGTACAGATAACTCCTCTGCTCCTCGGGTCCCGCCGTCCGCTCCGAGCACGTCCCGCCCAGTGGTCCACCTCCAGGTATCGTCCTGCTCAACAAGCCTCTACCACGATCAACGATGTCCGTCGTCTGCAACCAACACAACATAGTGCAGGCATAGCCCGTGCAGGGGTGTGTATAAGCTACTCAATAGGGACCCCGAGACCCCTGAAGGTCTCCCAAAATCCACAAAGGATAAACCACAAAGGAATGATACAATCACGATGTAACAACCGACACTATTTAGGTATATTCCCATACATATACCTAAGTCATCAATTCAAATACGCTCCAACCTCTGAGCCCAAGTACAACTCAGTCCACACAGGAAAGTATACGTATTCCACATAGGAAATTAAAACGTAATCCACAGAGGATAGCTCAACACAATCCACACAGGAAAGTAACAGGATTCAGCTCACACATGTATACTTCTACGAAGACGATAGAGATGATCACTGATCCATCTAAGTCGTCGGACCCACAGAGGATCGATAGGTACTAACCCCCGTAAAGACCCACACAGGATCAGACTCACACAGGATCTGTAGGCACTGGTTCACATAGGACCGCTGAGCGCTGACCCACACAGGATCAGACCCACACAGGATCGGTAGCACTAATCCACACAGGATCGCTGAGTGCTGTAGTCGTCATCGTCGAATCCACTAAGGATCTCTGCACAGTCATCGTCTCAGTCACAATAGTAGTCGTAGCCAGCTCTAGGGTTCCCGCACACAGCAAGCTCATTTGGGAGGGTCCCCTCCATGAGCCGAGAGTCTGATACATCAACTGTCACAAAGTCCAGAGTTGATTTATCCAAAAGTTCCTTATCGTCAACAGGAACTCAACGCAACAGACGGCGCGTCAATCGGACGCCCGGTCTGAGAGTTATTGGCTTTTTCGTCATAGGGGCCCGGTTGGTTTTTAAGGAAAAACCAACCCCACTGTACTCCACCTGCGTCCAAACCTTGGGCGGAGTATGCCAAAAGATCCGTCTCACTATGAGGAACTCAACAAAGCTGACGGCACGTTAAACGGACGCCCGTAGCTCAAGATATGAGCGTTTCTGCTCCGAGGGCCCGGTTGGTTTCATGTACGAACCAACCCGGCCGAACTCAAGTAATCCGAAACATTGAGTGAGATATACCCAAATGACCGTCTCAATCCAAGGATCGCATCGCCGCTGACGGTGTGTCGTTTGGAGGTCCGTAGCCCGAGTTATGGGCATTTGAATCTAAACCGCTCGGTAATGGGGGTTTCGGGCCCGGGCCGTCCCGGCCCGAGACTCCCCGGTTGGCCCGAACCGGGTCGACCCACCCCGGACTGGGTCGACCCGGACCGGCACGTCCCTGCCCGGCCCGGCGCGGCACGGCCTGACCCGGCCGGGCCTGGCGGACCGGCCAAGCGCGCTGGTTCGGCGCAAGGCAGCGCGCTGGGCGCCCTGCCAGCTCTGACGAAGGACGAGGTGATTAGAACGGGGGGCGCCTACCCCCCCCCCCCCCCACCCCTCATTATGGGGGGCCGTTTATTTTCTGGTCGGGGGAATTAATTCCCCTCGGTTTTCCTCCCTTCCGGCCGACCCGACCTGGCCGGCCGGTTCTTCCTCAACGGGACTGGCAAAGGCCGGTCCCCTTCCGGCTCCCGACACCGGCGGCCCAGCTTACCGCCGGTCTTCTCGTTCCACCGCGTCCCGGAACCGGCCGCGGCCTTCATTGTCCGGCACGGCGCGACGGCATCGCTCCCTTCCGCCGCGGCCCCGCTCCGGCCACGGTGTCTCCGACTTTTTCGACGCGACGCGACGGCGTCGCGTCCTTGCATTATTTTACGACGCGGCTTGACGGCGCCACACGTTTCTTGGCATATGATCCTACGCGGTGCGATGGCACCGCGCCACACCTGTTTCAATCCACAACAGAATCAACATGAAAAAGGAGGAGGGTCGGCTCTGTTCGTGCGGTCTGGCCCCTTGCGTTATTTGCTAACAATTGGACAAATTTCACGAAGAAATAATCACGGGTATAAATCATGAACAAAGGAATAAAATATACCCCTAGCTCGGTTTCAAGTGCGGAGCATGTCAACAAGCCGCGGTAGACAAGCGTCGCGGAGGTCGGGCGTCGTGGAAACCGGATGTCGTTTCTGTTGACGTCGAGGTGCGTCCGAAGAGGTACGTCACTGGAGAAGCTTCATAAGCTGACGGAGAAAGTATGAGGAAGAAACGGCGTCTCCTTTCGTTGACACTGGAAGAAGATCGAAGATGCGGGGTCGTCGATCTTCGGAAACACACCGGCTACGAAGAAGAGAAGCGGCATTCTTCGTCGGAGCTTAAGTGTTATTCGTCAAGGTTGAAGAAGATGGAGAGAACTTCCCAAATCCTCTCAAGGTGGCAAAGGTTACCAACCAAAATAAAATAAGCATAAAGCTTATTTTATTTACCCAATTAAACAACTTGAATTTAAAAAGTTTGAAATTAAAACAACACAACTCAATAGATAACCCATGTTGTCAAGATTAATTAAAGAGGAGTTATAGGGAGTTTAATGGGAAGATGAAGTGTTAGGGATCGTGTGGGACCAACCACACTTAATCCTCTCAAGGGAGGTTATGTGGATGTGGGTCCCACCCCTAACTCCCTTTGGGAGGTTACAACCAACTTGGATAAAAATAAAACGTGTTTCCACATTTTATTTAACTTCATTTTAAATTCCCAAAAACTAACTCTCAACCTGCATAATACGCAACCTCGGAAAAGGTCTCCTTAAGAGAAAATAGGCGCTGCGAGTTCATCGGTGCCCTCAGAATTCGATTCCGGGCACCGGTACAAAAGTTAGAAATTCCCACTCGTTCGTTCACTGAACGTACCCAAGCCAAACTTCAGAAATTGATTCCGGGCACTCCGGGCCTCAGAATCAGGTGCCGTCAGAAACCGCGCTCTTGTAACTTTCCAAAGAAAATTAAGCAAAAATTTCCCTTGAATTTTACGGGTCTTTACATTGTCCTTGCTTTGTAACCCAAACACCATTACTATTTTTGAGAGGGTTATGATTCTCATTAGGACATTTACAATTTCTATTCCTTTTAATATTAGTCATCCATATTTCGTTGGGTGAGGAAAAATGTTACCACACTACAGTTTGCAATTTAATGTCCAATTATCTTTAACTAGTGGAAAAAGGGAGTGGGGGTTGCAGGGTATATCCAAGGGGTGACCATATGGGATGCGGTGTCCAAGAGAGGGGAGTGTCCTAGAGGGGGGGGGTTGCTCAGGTGGGAGGGGGTGTCAAGGTGAGGCGGGATGTCTAAGAGGGAGGGGTGTCTAGGAATGGAGGGATGGTTTCCAGGAGGGGGGTGCATGGAAAGGGATGTCCAGGAGAGATAACGTGTTGTGGGTATTAAGGGTGGGTGGAAGGCGTGGCTTTATGGAGTTCTAGTGGGTATTTGAGGGGGAGGGTGTGTGCATGGGGTGTAGGAGGGTTGTGCAGGGGGAGGGGAAGGCGGTATGTCCCGGGAGGGGGTGGGGTCTGTCTAGGGTGAAGGTGGGTCTTTCTAGAGAGGTGGTGGGGTCTGTCTGGTGGGGGGGGGGGTCTGTATAAGGAGTAAGGTGTCTGTCCACGATGTGGGGGTCTATCTAAGGTGAATGGGGTCCGTCTAGGGTGCAAGTTGGGTTGTACAATGTTCAATGGGGTCATTCATGAAGGGGGTATGTCCAAGGTGCAAGGGGATCTATCTAGAAGGGGGTATGTCTAGGTTTCCAGGGGGTTCTTCCTGTGAGGGGGTATGTCCAGGGTGCAAGGGGGTCTTTTCATGGTGCAAGGTGGGTCTTTATAGGATGAAAGGACCAGTTGGGGCACGGGGACTATAAGGGGGTGGAAGAGGGTGAAGGAAAGGGGAGGGGAACTGGGGGGAAACTAGGGGTGGGGAACCAGGGGGAATGTAGGGGGTGAGGAACTGGGTAGAATGAGCATCCTTTTAGGATAGATGAGGTTTTTATTGAAATTTAATCTGTTGACCCAATTTCTAACTGTGGCTATTGGGAATGTTTATTAGTTTTCTGTAATTTGAAGATGTATCCATGGTTCGAACTGTGGTTATAGTCCAATAGCCATGTTTCAAACATGGGTAAATACATATATTCATAGTAGAATCCATTTCTAAGGATCTTTATCCACAGTGTGAACCATGGATATAGGTCATTAGTAAAAGTTTGAACCATTGATATAGGGATTTAGATTTGGTTTTAGCTGTGGATATAGGGATTTAGCAATGGTTCAAAACCGTGGATAATGGCCTAAACCTATAACGATGCCAATACCTGACACTGTTCATTAAATTGTGGCTATAAACTATAGCCAGAATTTTTGGGATTCTAACCATGATTGTAAACCATTTATATAAACAACATTTTTAATAGTGTGGAAGTTTATTTATGATTGTTATTATGAATGAAAGATAAGGGGATGTTTCTTTGATGGGTGTTCATAGGTTGATGTGATTTTTTTTCTTTTTATATTATTTTCTTTATGATTAACATGTGCAAATCACTTTTTATTCAATGGGAATATATTGGTTTTTATAAAGTAACTCTAGGTAAATAAGTTGTACTAGGTCCCAATCATGATATAACTAGTATCCCTTTGATAGACTATATTCTTCTTGTGAGATTGTTCCATTCAGTAAGGATATGTATTACAATATCGAGTTTTAGGATAGGGGGATGTTATTTGAATTATTTAATATATTTTTTTTGTTTTACAGTCATTCCCTAGTTTACCGCTATTGAAATTTAGTTCCCCTGAAAATAATCTTTGTCATTTTTATACAAGAGTGTGTCTTTTTATTATGCACCATAAATTCTATATTTTATAAAATTCAATGAGAATTTTTATAAAACATATTGTGAATGAACTTGTTTTAATTTATATCTAACATTAATAATGTGTACTTAAAAATTATTGATTCAGTTAAAATAGGTGTACTCCTAGAAAATCATTTCAATGTGATTGTTTCATTTAATAGAATTGAAGTGGATGTTTTAAAAAATTCATTAGACTTGATATTTATATTTCATGTTCTCACCTAGAAAAAAATATTAATTTATATATGTTTTTTAAACTAGAATGAAACTTCTTTCTTTTTTAATGATTATGTGTGGTGAATGGGGATGATACCTATTGAGACTTTATGTTCAGGCATATTATTATTTCAGGTTATTATTCAACTATTGATTGATAATGGATCAGGCTTGTTATTGATGTTTTATGGTGACTCATAGAGTCACATGGAGGTATGTGGGTTATTTTGTTTTATTTAGTTTCCCTTATTGCGTTATCTATCCTTTTTTCCATCAATTCTGTTATGGGTATTATTTATGAATTTTCTGTAATGGATGTTGAATTATTTTGGTTGTTTCAATCATGGTTGATAAATGTGAGAGTGTGTTTTTATTCATTGGTTATTATCTGTTTATATATGTTTATTTTTTTGGCATTGGAATCCAATGTTTGTATGCATCATGGATGAATTTAAAAAAAACCACCACAATTTTATTTTATTTCATGGGAAAAATCCTTCGCATTATGTTTTTTAAGATTCCATTGTGCTTTTCACCATCCCATGGGGCCTAGGCCACCCTATGAGTCTTTTAATAAGATTTTTGTGTTTTTGGTGGATGGAAAACCTAGGTTGGTTCATGGTAATGTTCCTCCTAACCTTCTTATGGTTGTCAATATTCATTAGTATAAGTGAATGAAATTTTTTTATTAATATTTCTAAGTGAAACATCATATAATTTGATAATCATTCTTTCATATATGTGGATATGTTTGAGATTGAATATTGATATAGATTATTTTAAATGGGATGATTAATAGCCACTTGAATCTTGTGAATATATGACTATTTCATATTTATGGTCTTTATATCATTCTTAATAAGCCATTATTTATCATATATATGTTTAAATGGTTATATTTCATGGTATTTTGTTTGATTATTGGTTAATTGAAAGTGTCTGTTTTTAGGAAAAAATTTATTTAGGAGTACAGATGTGGATGATTCATGTAATAATCACGTGTTCAACTCTATACCTATTTAGGGTTACTTGATTTTTTAATTCTAATACACCATGGAATTTTTTTTCAATGGGTTGGAATCCTTTTGTTTCAAAATTATTATTGGTAACAAAGTTTGATATATTTTTTTTAGAGATTGGTGAATGTTTTATAATAAATATAAGAATCTAATTTTCCAGGTTAATAATATTGATTGTTTTAGAAAAATAAACTTTATTTTCATTATGAAATGAATATATCAATGCAAAATACTTGTCATTAAATATCATACTTCTTGTGGAGTATTTCGTTTTTCTGGATAAATTATATTTAATGTGGTGCCGCTATAATAATGAAATAATTCATTGATGATGAAAAGTTATATAGTTAATGTTTGACTACAATTATTTTTAACTTATAATATTTAATGATGTCTTTATTTAATAAATGGTTCTTGAACTACCACATAAATGGATACCCACAACTCCACCCATTATCATCACTAAATAAAGCATTGAAAAAGGGTTCTTTAAACAACATATAAAAAACCCCTCTTAACATTATCCCTTTATCATCATTTTTAGTGGTGAATGAATTTATTCATAGGGATTACATTCATATTGATATTATGGATTTGAAATATTATTGTTTTCCCAATATAATGTTATTTATAATCAAATATATACAATATATACATATATTTTATATATTCACACATAGATATTTAATATTATAAATAAATAATTAAACATATTTACATATATGATATATTTCTCAATATATAATCCTTATCAAATTAAATAACAATGTCCATTTAATTTAAAATATATTATATATGAATATTTATATGACAATATATTATGTCTCTGTGTGTTTATTTGTGTGTGTATGTATTAACAAACTGATATATTATGTATATATTCTAACATATGTATATACATATTAATATATAATATATGTAAACATGTATAATTATACTTATAGATACACATATATAATATATGTGTGTGTGTGTTGTATATATGTATTTATTTATTTATAAACACACACAAAAATATATTTCATAAATTTATTTAATATTGGTATTATAAATATATATTGATATATTAATCGTATTGGGTCTTGACCAACTAATAATTCCAACTATAAAAACACGAGACCCATTCCCGTTGAACTAAAAAAATTTAAAAAACCCCATAAACTAAAATTTCATGCTTCACCACAATCCCTTCCCTAATGTGTTCATCGATGACATCCATCACCGCCAAGAGGAGCGACAATGAGTTCCTGCCAATATAGGTCTTACTTCCTAAGTCAAATGACTTTGATGCCGACAAGGAAAGATGCAACATGGATATGAATAAGGGTGCATGTGGTTTTGATATCCTTCCAATCTGGAGCAGGTGGGTATGTGAACTGTCTGAGAATCCAACATGGCGAACCATACTCGGCATGCATCCGAAGATTCTCTTGTTCATCCTCCTGCATCTGGGGTTCGAGTGGTTGTTTTGGGTACACTTACTCAATTCCACTGACAAGTCATTGAAGATGACTATGATGGATTCATATTTTGATGTTTGAATTGTAGAATTTAACGCATTATTAAAGGAGACAATGAAGATGTAGCAATTACACGTGTATTTTCATGATCTTTTCAGAATTATTATGATGATAATGATGTTTTATGATGACAACATGAAACAAGTAGGGGTATAATAAAGAAAAGAATTAGATAATTATTTTTTTCTTATGCTAAATTTAATATTAATAATTTAATGATTAACATTATTGAAGCAATTAAAATTTATAAACAATATGATATGCTTCTTATGTTATTTGTAACAGTCCGACCTATATATGTGACCTGATAGATGGTTCAAACCATCCAATATCTTCATGGTCACCTCTGAAATTTCAAGGTTTTATATTTGTAATGAGGCCCTAAACCCAACATTATAGATAATATTCATTCAAATAATAAAAAATGATTCATGATATGAAATGCTTTTATAATATTGTCATATGTATATTTTAAAACAATCACATCATCAAGGAAAAAAATCATAAATCTGTGTTATTGAGGATTAATACCAACAATAATTAACATGTTAAATGATATAAAATTTTAAAAAAACTATCCATGGTTTAAAAATTGTAATAATTGATGTAATATTGTCCTTTGTGATGTTTTATTGTAATATCTAGTTGTCATTGAATGATTTTTGTTGTTATTATTGTTCTTTTTCTTTTGAAGATCAAATTTTCAACCCATAACAAGGATTTTTATAACATTTATCATTAAAAATAGATTAAATAATATGAATGGCATTGTTATATCAAATCATTAATTTTCTAATAAATTATATTAACACCTGTGTTGATTATTAATATTACCTCCCATCTATATACTATGTAACCTTCCTTGAAACAGTTCATGGAGTGGGGATAAATAAAACTATCCCATGGATAAGCAACTGTTGATCTCTAAAAATCATATAAGGGTAGTGCCCCTTGGATTGGAGGGACCATTCACTAAAGATTTTTCCATTGAATATTAAATGACATGGTAATTTGGTATACTAGTAGTGATCCATGTGTATGCTCCATGGACATATCCTCGCGTGATTAAACAAAGTAAAATATATAAATCTATAGGTGCATTAAATTTTTTATTTTCATTTATTTTTTCTACATATGTATTTGATAAATTGTAATGTGTTCCTTATAACATGGGAAATGGGTTTGATGATTTATGATGGTTAACATATATTGATCAATAAATTTGTCATTACAATTTATCACACCAACTAGGTGTCATAAGATTCATATAATATCATGGTTATTTAAACATATAGTTCTAGATCCAAAAGGCTATTATTATATTATGATTCATAAGATCAAGTCTTGCGCCTTATTGTTAATAATAAATATTATAATTTAATCTGATAAAAAAAATTTGAACTAAAATCTGATGGTTTGAAAAAATTCAATTACAAAAATCAAAGGATTCTTATCCAGGGATTAGTTCATATGATATAACAACCTCTCTAATTCCTACATTTAGTTGAATCATTTTTTCGTAATAATGTTCTAAGGATACTGATTTATAAAAAAAAATTATCAAAATTCTACCTAACCCAATCTAAATCTCTTGGTCAATGAAGAATATCTACATAAAATCACTAATTTTAACCATTAAAACTAAATTAAATTCGATGCATTTTTGGATGTCTTAATTTTCTCAACCACTATGAAGTCCATCCCGTCAGAATACATTTTTTCAAATACTATCTAACTAATAAGATTAGGAATTTTGATTTTATGTTATTCCTGAATAAAATTCAATCCATGAATGAAATTTATAGATAATATAAAAAATCATAATTTTACTCTTGATCCCTCGCCTCTTAAGTAATGAGTTCTAATGGTTGAGGGAAGCTCAACCATGATTTATTTTAGTATCATAAGAAGTTATTAGGAAATGATAAATATTAGTAGAAGAATTAAAATATATTAATAAAAATTATTTACTTTACATAATTATTTGAACATTAAATTTGTACTTATAGGAAGAAAAAGTGTTTAATAGGGTCCACAGATCTAATAAAATTTAATGTAATGGATATAATTCCACAAATTTTTCTGGAATATCCTATTTGTATACATAATCATCATCATGAAAAAAAATATTTCAATGGGGAATGAAGATATATAGCATAGATATAAACCCTTATCTATTCCTCATAGGTTACATCATTGTTGTTCAAGGGATGGTGTTGGTGATCCATGGATACATCATTCTCCTTCGAAATCAAAATATCTCATGGGTCATGCAAAAACATTCCAGCTACTTAACATGTAACATTATCATCCCTTATATTTATCAATATCGTTATATCTTGATGTGGAAAAAATTATTGTTTTATTATAATGGTATTCTATATCAATATTACTTCATAAAGTCTAATAATAGTGGTCATATGTTATAAAATGATCTTCTACAGCTCCTCAAAGAGGTATATTTATTTAAATTAAATATGGTGTGGTTATATATATAATATAAGTACAAGATTTATCTTTGATATCCCATGAGACTCATCCCACATTTAAACATTAAATTATTGGTATCCTCTTTCATAACCAGGATTTATCTTAGAATCTTATAATTTTCTCCCCTAGTATGGAATGATACCACAACTCATTCTCATTTATATGACCTATAATTTTGTCCCTTTATCCCAATCTTCATCCTTGAGAATTAAACTATTTCATGTAGTAGAGATTGTTTTACTACTTCAATGACTAGCTATAACCTTGGTGTGAATCCATTCATAGGATGCTTTGATGGATTCTTTTTCTTTTAAATTTTACCTCAAATTTATTATAAAATAGCATAAAATCCAAACATCAAAATTACTTATGGGTTAATCATATGTATCCTCATATGTGTCATGTTGTGGAGTGAGATACCTTAATTTGGTGCAATATCTTCAATGTCACATTTATCTACACTGTGACACCATTTTGTGGAATTATTTATTTCTCGGTTTACCATTTCTACTTTGGTACTTCTAACTACAAAATGAAGTACACTTTTTTTGGAGTAATCTCTATGCAGTTACACTAACAACATCAAGGGAGGATCCAAAATCTTCCTAATGCTCTATCCTTCCATAAATCAAATAAATAAGAATAATTTTTACCATTACACCTCATAATATATGAAAATAAAGATAAAAAAATGCATCCATAATTGTTATAATATCCCCCACAATTTAACAGTTTCTTTTCCTTATGAAAAATTTATTTACAATAATTCCAAATAATTTAAATCTTTTATCTAAAGAAGAACAGTATAAGACATTCCAATAAAACAAAATATTTGATAAATATTTTCATATTCTAATATACTCATCCTCCCTAAGTAATCATACATTCTTATTATGATTATAATTAAATTCTTATTCCCATATATAATTATTTTTGAACCATTACTTATATATCTATACTCATACAGTGATTTACGTATTTAATAAATTTTATATTCAACACTCATGAATAATGTAAAACTAGATTTATTCGCATTATATATTTCATGTCTTCTATTTTTATGTTTGTATAATATCTCAAATTAGTTTATAGAAATATATCCTAAGAAAAAAAAGGAAATACTAATAAGGATATAATGACTTAGAGGCTATTGGTGGGTTGTTCATGATGTAATCATTATAAATTATGGCTTTAAAAATTGGGATAAATTATTTAATGACAAATAAAGATTATTTATTTAATCTCAATGAAATTAGGAATTACTAATATACATCAAATTCATCATCTGCAATCGATCTATACTTCTTTTAATAATTCCAATAATGAAAATTAAACAATAATGATACAATTTTTCATCATATATTTCTTTCATTTTACTTTGTTATAAAGAAAATTGCACCAGGATAATGTATCACACCCATCAAAATACATTTTTTAATATCCTATTGGATCAAATTCTAACAGTTATAATAATATCATAGATCATGTATGAGTGATCATTAAAATTTACATAATATGATCTATTATATAATTTTTTCATCCAAAATGATATAAGAATCCAGTAATAAAAATTTAAAATATCTTGGAATCAATATCTAAATAACTAAATAAAATTAGACCACCTTATCATACATTGTATTCTCACATGGTAGTTCCTTACATCACCAATCTCCCATTTTAAACATAAGATAATTAAACAAGTATTTGTAATAAATAATGTATTGTATGAAGGATAAATTAGCCTATATATTGCATTAATTTTCTATAAATTTCTTCGATATTACAAGATTAAAATAGTGTTAGATATTTGTTATGTCTAAAGGTGAAAAGTGTTAAAAAATATCCTCAATGAATGGGTTTTCAAAATATTAAAAAATCACTCATAACATTAATGTCATGTAACAATAAAATAGTCAAAATATTTATAATTTTTACATTAGAGGCCAAAGTAATTCGTAAATTATATTTGATATCATAATATTTATTAAAAATTAATTTATTTTTAATATTTATAAAATAATTTTTTTTATTTTATTTACATGTGTGTAAATAATTTTCTTAAGTCAAGAGATGTATCCAAAAAAATTCCTCATTATTTATTGATTTAAAGAGAAAATTCACTTGTTTCTAAGAATCCCTCAACCAAACATAATCTCAAATAACATCTCCACTATTTTAAATAATTATTAGATAAATGAAAATGAATATTATTTTAAATAAATCTCAGTAAATTATCAAAAGTAATGAAATAATTAACGAACTCTGTGATTTATGTATGATTTTTTTCCTTGATAACTGTATAGAAATTACTATATGAAAATCCTATGAATTAATGGATTGTGGTGGATTTTATTTTATAAAATGAAATCATTGAACTAGGTAACATGATAGTGTGAAAATAATATATTTATTATGGTTAAGAAGAGATTGATGCAGAAATAATAATTTTTTTTGTTTTGATTCAACATGTTGTATAATGGATAGATAGTAATCACAAAAGGAATGTACATATATCTAATTCTAAAAAATATGAGAATGTAAAACAAAAATAAATTTCATTAAAAAAATAGAAGGAAGAGAAAATTCTATGACTCCTTGGTTCCATCACTCATATCCCCATTAGGATACAACTCCATTAATGTTGTTGTCAATGAAATCAAGAAATCCATAATGGACTACACCTACCAGCATTGAATCACCAAATTAATCTAAAACAAATTTCCTCATCAACTAATGTTTTACAAGGGAAGGTATATTAGTGTAAATATAGATTCTATTAGAAACTACCTTAATCACACCATAAAAATGAGGAAATACAGTCAACGCATGTGTTGAAAACTACTCAGATGAATGATCAATCAGGTATATTGATAAATTACATATATGAGAGATTGATATTGGTATTTATGTAATAATTTGGGTATATGGTTCCCCACTTGGTTGGGTAGTCACAGATCCATGACCATGTGAATTTCAGTGTTTACAAGAGAAATAACTAGAATATAGATATCATTATAGGTAGATTTAATTTTTTTAACTAGGAAGTTATATTATAGTTAATATGCTAGTTTTGGGAGTCAATGAATGATCATTCTATTGAGTTGGTATCTACATTATCCTTATATAGGTCATGTGGTGATCAACTAGGTCAATAAAGGGAACCTCTATTGTAGGGACATTTATCAGACTCTTTCCATTTTTTTGGGAATCCAACTCAAAATATCATAATTCATTAGTATAAAAAAGTTAACTAGTATTCAATTTGTTAATATATGAATTGGGATTGTTTAACACCCCATAATTTCAGAGTATGTTATCTCTTCAAAGTAATTCAATAACTAGTGAAACACGGAACAACATGTTTTAGCACACCACAACATACCAAACTAGTCATTCAAAAAGCGGTTATGAATATTGTTAAATGAATTTTGAATTTTATATAATATATAAAATATTAGAATCCATATTATTTGTTTCATAGACATTATATTAGGACAAATTCATTTTTTGATATAAGAAGTATTTTTCAAAAAATTCAATATTACCTTGTTTTAATGGAGAACCATTTTTAAATCCAATATTTGACAATTTAATATATTCAATTTGAAAAATTAAACATCTTATTTATAATGGTGACATAAAAATTTAGTTTTGATAATTTTTTGGTGTTTTTCATAAAACATTCATATTTGGGTGAATAGTGAAAATTACTAAATTTTAACTGAAAAAATATTTTTTAATAAAAATAATTTATATTGTTCAATTTTTCATTTGAATGGTTTAGAATTATAATGAGATTAATTTTTATCCTATAATACAATTTTGTTCATTATAAGTAATTTCACATTTAAATATGACATAAACACATGTCAATCTTTTTATAGTATTAATATTTAAAAATCCCCCTTTTTGGTTTCGACAACAGTGATTAATATTAAATTAAAAAATGAACCTTATATGGTTTTAATTTATTTAAATAGACCTTATTTTGGATTTTGGAATATCATAATATGCATAGAGTGAATTTTTGGTATTTTTAATGAAACTTTCAAATTTTGAATAATTGTTAAAAACACTACGTTATTGTTTAAAATAGATTTTTTATTTTAGTAATTTTTCAAATTCTTTAAATTTATTTTAGTTTAAAATAGATACATAATACCTATATAAGTTCAATGTAATTCATTGGAGTCATTTTATTATAAGATTAGATATATGAAATTTAATTTAACTTTTGACCGCCTTTTACCAACTTTCTAGTAGCATTTGAAAATTTGCATAAAACACAATTTTCCCGCTTCTGTGAGTTGAATTTAAAGAATACTAGAGATATGTTAACATCATTAAGTAAAATTTGGTTCAATAAGATGAAAATATTTTTTTGTGAATAGTAACTTTTAACTTTTATTTTCCATGGTTAAAAGTAAATAGGGTAATTAATGGTAAAATTGATATTATAATTACCATAAAACATGTCATAATTCATTTGGATATGTTTCATTCTACCATAATAAACCTTGACAATAAAATATTATCCTTTAGATCCACTTGGATTAAATTAATAAATTTATTATTATTTACATTTAAGAAGAGTTAAATGTGTTAAATTAATGTTTTCATAACTAAAAAAATTTAATATAGGGTTATATATAAGATATATTTGACTATAATTATTCATTATAAGGATAAAAATATATCCTAGGTAATTTTATTTTATTTTCAATTTTAATACATTACATAATTAAATATATTTATGAAACAATGATGATGCAGTAATTACCTTATTAAAAAATGATTAAAATAATTGATATTATAAATACCAAAATAAATGTAATTTTATACTTTTGAGGAATTAAAATTATTCTATAGGTTAATATGACATGTTAGGGTTGATTTAATCAATTTTTTATAATTATTCATGCAGTTACCATTTTAACAAAAAACAAATACAAAATAGTGTCAAAATTGACATAAAATAGTTTTTAAAACAAAAAATATATTATTGGTTGATATAATATTCCTAAAAATCATTGGTTCATCCAAAGGGATTAAATAATATTTTATATGTCATTAATTAACCACTTGAGGTTCTTTTGAAAGATTAGAGTATGCTTATTAACCATAGAGTGTAATAATATGAGAAGACACGGTAAAAGTTAAATTATTTATCTAAGAATCAAATCTAAATGATAGTGATAAAATGGTAACCTAAACATGTCTAAAATATATTGGTTAAGATGATTTTGACCCATAACCAACAAACTATCTAAATAAATTCATTTGGTTCCATTATAATTCGAATATGATTGTATAATAAATTAATACATTAATCTTTTCATAAAGTGACCCTCACCCCTCTTATAATACAGAACTTCCACTTATCTCAAAATGACACATCCAAAACCATTTTTCTCAGCCAAACCCTACCCAAAAATCCTCCCAACAGCCATAACATAATACTATAGTCCTTACATTGATCATAAATCCAACTTATGGAGCCATTTTGATCAACTTAAAAGGAAACACCCGAAGAAGAGGTAATAATATCACCAACCACATTCAAGTTCTTTTAATCTTCCACATCCTATTTCCTTGTAATTACTATACAAAAATAATAAATCCAGTACCTTATACATACTTTTATGTTACTATAAATATTTAATAACCATATTAATAATTCTATACATCCTTTGAATGATCATGTCACCATGTGTGCGTGCGTATGGCTTACGGTCTCCACATCGTGGTGTAATTTGTTATTCAACCCTATGTTATTGGAAGGATATAATGATATGTAATATGTATATAAATAATTAAAATAAAATTATAATTTCTCTATAAAATTAATATAACATCCAATTACACACCTTTTAATCATTAATGAAATGATATTGTCGCTCATGCATACGTATATATTACCGTCTCCACGACGCGGTGAGATTCATTTCCACGATCGCCAATCACCGATGATTTTAGAAATATATATTATTAATAAAAATGAAATATATGACATAATAATGCTAATGTATATATATATATATATTTACTTACATATATATTATTCAATTACTTTCGTTAAATATGATTTGGAAACAGAAACAATGTTTATGTGTACGTATGGAATACCGTCTCCATAAATTGTGTTTTCCATTTAATATATCAATCTATTATCAATATTTATATTCTTAATATATATTATATATAAATCTTGTTTATATTCTGGAATTATTTAAATCATGATCTAATTATATGATCAATAAAAAAATGTTAAAACGCGCACGATAAAGAAATCGAATATTACCCAAATAATTAATTGAACATGAATATCATTATTACATGGGTTTTATAAAGTAATAAATGTATCATTTATGATATAATAAATATGAATATGGTTTTGGTATAATTAAATAACATAAAATAGTCATTATACTAGAGGTTAATCATACCCTCGACCAAAGGAAAGTGAATGGTAAGGGTTATTTCCTCAATCTCATTTTTAACCGAGATTGTTTATGTGTATGCATTTAATTGTACATACATATAATAAATAAACATATTTCACAGAATTGTTTTCAAAAAGAAAACTTTTAAGGCATTATGGTAAGGTCTATTTAACTAGATCATCATTTTAATTATTTTAATGATTTATCATTCTAAACCCTTTTAATTAATGTTCATGTTTTAAAAATGGTTTTAATGATTTATTTATATGAACATGAATGTTTTGAAATGATAGTTCTTTTTAAAAGATTCAATATGGTATGGGAAATAATGATTCAAAAATATCTTTTAAATTAAATCCTTTATAAATTGATAGAATTTTAAACGATTTCATGAAAATTGTGTATTTCTCTCAAAGCATTTTACTGATCATTTTCAACTATGTCAACATCCTTTGAAGGATTTTAAACTGGTTTGAAGTTTATTTATTATGATACAAATCATCAATTTGTATTTATGTTTTGGTGATATTTTTTATTGTGGATGATTTATTTTTATACCATTTTGGTTTGTGGTTAATGTATTGGAATTTCGTATGCTAGTTTTAATACGAATGTTTATGTTATATTTCAATATTTGGATATTAAGAATGTATCGGACTTAGTAACTGATAGGTGGAGCCTGATATAGAACCTCGATGCATGGGTAGGTCTCATGATAAAATTAGTCTTGGAATTGGCTAAGGTCTTTCAAAGTTTTATATATTAAATAGCCAAAACCTAAATCATTTTTATATGTCTTGGCTATGGCCTTGACAAGATGTTTAATTTTTTTAGCATTTTACATTGCCTCATTATGAAATTAGTTATGACATGTGATTATTCGACTAGTAGAAAATCCAGGTGCATGTAAATATGGTAAAGTTTGATTTATTTTTATCATATTTTGTTCTTGTTTATGTATAAATGGTTATTGTTTTTATATCATATATATCCTTAAATGTTTATAGCTTCTGATAAATTATTTACCCTTACTCAGCATATGAGCTCCCCCATTTTTTATGTTTTATTTTCCCAGAATCCCTAAACGTGTTTTATGATTAAGATTCATTGTTATGTTAAGGAAAAAATGTAGTTCACAAAAGATTATTTATTTTGTGTTGTATGGTATAATGTTTAATGTCATTTTCATTTATGTAATCTATTTTCCACGATGGGTAAATTGATTAGTCCTTCGGGACTTGATTCCATGTAATCATTCTAATGTATTAAAATAATGCACCGACTCTGGGTAACTTGGTTTAGGGAATTACAGGTGGGATGGGGATAGTATAAATGATCATCTTGGCATGGTCTTTTACAAATTAAATATATTTAAGGATTATTGGGGGAAAAATATTGTGTTTTTTTGAACCTAACATATTCCCAATAGGGTGGATAATGTAGAAAAAATTGATTTTGTGTTATGTTATGTCGTAAAATGGGAGGTGGATCAAATTGTACCTACATATTATCATATAAATGGTTCGTTACCCAAATAAAATACTGAATTAAATAAAAAAATAGTAGTTATATTACCGATGAGGAATGGGTGGGGGTTGTTCATATGAATATGAAAATTCTTTTCATCCTCTTAATGTTGGGTTTGATTGGGATGTTATAAAATCATCTGAGTGTACCTCAATGAAATCTGAATCCACTATTAAATAAGTATAATTTTCATCCCATTCAATATCTTACCCTATTTCAATAATGAGACCATTTTTCTAAAAATGGGAGGTATCACAACATAATCAAACCCATTGAGGATAAGGGAACTTATTAGTCAAAAAACACCCCAGTTCATTGCTTGTTTTGTCATGAAAGTTCCACCCATAATAATAACCATAAGCATGTTAAACATTCACCATTAATATAATGAAAATGATTTAGTCATGTTTATTCTTAACAACCACATATAAATGATAGAAAGAAGAAGAACATATAATCTAATCACAAAGCCTTATGATGGTTCCTTATCAAACCATTCCTGAGAGATTTCACAACGTATATTCCTTAAGAGACAAATTATCAACTAATTTCTATTAGTTTATTAGATTTGTTACTTCTAAATGGGTAAATGGTCGTTTTCATCTACAACTTATGGATTGTGTTCTTGCGGCGCTTTATTATAAAATCAATATAATCCAATCTCCCTATAAACTCATAGTTTTTGACACATTATCATACAAAAAGCTCTATAAACCAAAAGAACCAATAATGCTGAACCATTTTTAACTTAATATACTCTTATTTCACATCAAATATTAATATTAACTCTAAGATCCACTCTATAGAAGCCTCATCCAATACATGAGTAATATATAATAAATTCATATAATTCAATGAATATATAACTTGATCATCTGTCTCATCATATTCCATAATATTCATGTAAAAATACATTTTTTTCAATTCATGAAATTTAATTTAAACATAAAATCTTGAAGTTTTTGGGATCAGCGAACCAAAAAAATAGTTAAGGTGGTTTTGGGATAAATCCCCTCATTGATATGAGTGATGGGTTGTTTGGTTTTTTGGGTTAGGTTAAGTTACAGAGAAGAGAATTGGATAGGTGAAAGGCCTAGTAGGGGATCAGGTGGTTGTGTGGGTAGTTTATCAATTTTATATTTTGTGGTTGTCATAGGTAATTAAATATTTATTTGTGTTAATGGGTATTTATCTTTATATTTGATGTTAAAAGTCTTATTATGATCAATTATGGGTGTGATAGGAATATGGATGGGTAATAGTTCGAGATAGATTCAAATGGTGTTTTAAATGTGTTGTTTTAATGGGATGGAAATGTTTTTAAGATTAGATGGGTATGGTGAATTTTTATTGTGTGGGTCGGGAAGAAGAACATTGAGTAGTTTGAAATAAGTATGAAGATGTGTGAAAGTCCAGCATGAGAGGATATAAATGTGTAACTTTACTTCTTGAAGGTGACCAGAACCAGATCTTACAGCTATGAAAATCAATTTAGGGAGGACTGAGAGTTGGGAAGAAGGATACTAATAGCACAATTTTGGATTTGGTGTTTATAAGTAGATGTATTTTAATACACTATGGCATGACCCAAGTCATTATAGAATGGTGTCATTAGTTCTACAACCATGTTATTTTTCAATCTCATACATCTAGAGTTGCAACTTAAGTGGGGAAGCCACAATAGAACATCCATTGTAGTTTATCCCTATGTGATTTATTTCTGGTAGAAATCAGGACATGGTATTTATCATCATAAAAATGATTCCTTTTATCTGTTGGTTAATATTCCTCTCAAATTTTATGTTGTCTCAATTAAATATTTAGTAAGGGAGGAGGGGAGACTTCCCTAATGTATTTAAACTAATTTATCCTAATAATTTCACACCAATATAAAGTATAACTAGAATCCTAAAAAAGGACACATACATGGTATCTCCACACATAAATCCTTAATTAATGTCAATAACTAGTTGTATGTTTTATATTCAGTTAAATTTGAAAGATAAAATAAATTAATTATGAATATTATCCATTTATAGATTCATACATTTTTATTGAAAGTGAATTAAGGTTTATTCCCTCTTTAAATCTAAATGGATACATAAGAAAATGAATTTATACAATGAGGACTATAGTTTTCTTCGAAACAATATCAAAGAAAGATTTAAGCAAAAGTATTTGATCTCCTAGTATGAATATTCAATTATTGATTCATAAATCATGAATCTTATTGATTTTCTATTTAGAGATATTTTAATTCTTATATTTATCTCTTTCAATATATTATAATTTATTATAATATAGTTTTATCTTTCTATCAAGTTGTGAGTTCTTAGCCACATTCTTCATAGCCCTATATTGTTGACGCTCAAGATCCACCAGTTAAATTCCTAGTTTCTAATCGATAATTCTAACTGGGTTATAATAGTCATAATTTTAAAATATATCATTTATTACTATAAAATATTATCTTTAATTTTTCTATAATAATTCCATATTAAATTTTTTGTTTTATCCAAAATCATTATAATCACTCATTTAGATAATTCTACATTTACATAGATTTTTGGGTGGTGATGGGAGATTGAATTGTATCAAACTCTTTAGTTTTTTTGCGCACAAAAAAAATATAATTATTTGAATGTGTTTGGTAAGAAATTATGAGTTACCTAGACATACCAACAAGAAAATGTAATTTATTTAATAACAATTTCATCACTAAATTGGATATATTTACCAAGAAGACTCATATGCTTCACATTTAGTGATGTAAATCACATATACAAGCATGTACATGTTTCTCATGGATCTTGTGAAGGCCCCAATAAAATAAGTTCACCAGATATCAATAACCTCAATATTTAGAATTGTGTTTTTTTGAATATCAACTCTTTTCCCAATGTTATCCATTTATTAGAATCAATCATTTCCTCTAATGAAATCCGTTTCATCCTTGTGGATGTCAAATAAATCCTCATTGTATTATCATGGGAATTATTCTACAATGTCAATTGTGTAATCCATTTGGTGATGAATTGAATAATTCTAGAATGATATTTGACTTGGATTTGGGAACACATCATTAAATTAGTCACTCACTACATTGCATGAATAATAAGTGATTATTACAAAAATAATGTTTTGAATTATCTATAATATTACACATTACTGATATGAAAAACACTGATTTATGTTCTCGTTCATTGAATAATCTAGAATGTTGAAAGGCCATGGAAGAGGTTTTAAATTAGTACAGAAAAATAATCTCCTCCTAGAACTCATCATCAATCTCTCTCTCCTCCTCATCTAAATTCTTTTTGAGTAATCTAAAAAATAGTCAGCCACTAAAAAATATAAAACATTTTTTCTATGTAAATCCTATAAATCAATTTTATTATGAAGACACACAAAAGAAGGCATGGATTAGAATAATTTTTAGAAAATAACTCAAGAGGTGTGATCAATGTATACACTTACATCAAATATTACTAAATATGGTTGGAAATTATCAAATGAAAAAAATTATAATTTTTTTAGTGATAGTATAATTTATTAGGGACATATTATGAGAATGGATGTCATAATAGATAGGTTAAAAAGTACAATCTACCTACTTTCTTAGAGTATTAACTATAATGGAGTCATGAGGATGTCACATTATAATGAAATTTATCTACCAATTTAGAAATATCATGATTAGTTTTAAAAAAATATTTTTTCAAATCAATAATGTCATCCTTAAATGATGTTTCAAATATAACAAAACATTCTATCACGATCTGTCCCCCGGGGCCCATGTTGTGACTAACCCAAGCCCGCCTTCCATATACAAGGGGCCGATGACTAGAAACGAAAGGCGTATTCCCTAAAACAGGAACACATTTTTTTATAACCTGTAAACACACACATCCAAGAGCAGAACAAGATATGAACACTAGTAGACTCTATAGAAAAAGGGTGCGTACAGTAAGTTAATGGGGAAAGAATACAAGACCAACTGGAAGTAAAAGAAAAATAGAAAGTACAAGTGAACTGAAAGAGGTCCTATGAACACCCACAAGGATCCTACCAACAGGGGTGGTATAGATCTCGAATGGTCATCTCTATGGTACCCCTCGTATAAGGTCCACCTCCGAGCTACCTCCAGTCCTGGTACCCACGTCCTCAATTAGTGTTTTCCATCGTCTACACCAAACACAACAAGGTAAGGGCATAACCCGTGCTGGGGTGAGTATAACGATACTCAGTAGGGACCCCGAGACACTCAAGGTCTCTCAAATTCCATAAAGGATAAAACCCAAAGCCTAAAAACAACTAAAAATACTACTTTGTTATATTCCTATACATATGACTAATTTATCATGTAAACCCATATCAATAATGAGGAAAAACAAAGCCAAACTCATTAGACGAATGATCAAATATTCCGAAAAGGAAGGAAAACCATGAAGGTAAGTACCACAAAGGAATGCCACGCAGAAGAATATCCAAAAGGTATCCCCACTATGGTATGTACCATGAAGGTACACCACACAGTAGTATATCATAAAGGTATCACCACGAAGGTATGGACTCAGATCATACAATGTATTACTCAGGTACAGTAGTAGAGATGATTAGATGTAACTACTGAGTGATCATACTCTGTTAACAAGTTGACTCATGAAGGATCCTAAATCATCATCATACCCATACAAAATCAAAGTACATCATTAGACCCCCACAGGATCCTGGTACATCATCATAGCCACACAAGATCCTAGTACAATATCAGACCCACATAGGATCCAAGAGTAGCCCCGCATAGATTCCTCAAGCGGATCCATGTGGGACCCCCAATCAAAATCCAATGAATAATCCCAAGCACCGACCAACAAAGGATCTATTTCTCATGTTATAGAAAGTTACATGGTTCCCACACTAAGCTCACATGTCTCTGGGAGGGTCCGCTCCTCAAGCCACTGGTCGATACTCCAACTGCCATGAAGTCACATGAATGTGTATCCCAATGGACCGTCGTGTCATAGAGGTCTCAATGCAAAATATGGTGCATCTATCAGATATCCGGTCTGTAAGCTATTATCCTTTTAGTCCCTAGGGCCTTGTTGGATTCGTGCTCGATCTAACCCAACCATACCCCAGCATTATCCAAAACACAATTGGGGTATTCAAAAAGGACAGTCTCTCTATTAGGTTTCTGGTCCCCTAGACGGTTCGTCAAAGAGACACTCGTAGCACATCATATGATAGAAAGAACATAATTTTTCGGTTCGACCAAGCCCGTAGGGTCCTTCCTGGCCTACGCGGAGTGGCCTAGCCCACAACGGGCACCCCCATCCCGCACCTGGCGGCCCGACCGGGATGCATGAGGGGGGGAGTTCTGTGCCCCCCACCGTCAATCACCGAACGCCTATAATCGTTGGGTCGCCAGTTAGCACGTGGGACCCGTGGGTCCTGCTCGGCTCAACTAGGTTAGCCAATATGTTCGACCCCTTTTCATCCCAATGGTGTGTCTTGTGTCGCCCCTCTGCTGTGAGCTGAACGTCAGCCATCCTTCCTTATCCACTCTAGCACATGTTTTAGCCCTTCTCACCAGGCATCGCAGATGCACGGCGCCGCCTCATCGTGCGGTCGGCTTCCGCCCTTGCTCTGCTGCAATCAACGGGCCGCAACCCTTCTCTAGAGAGCAGTTGCGCCGCCCCCATCTTTGTGGTCAGCTATGGTATCAGCCATCGCTCTTGAGTGCCACCAGTTCCATTCGATGGAACTAGTCTCCATCATATTCCATCGCGAAGAACTCGACAAATTAAACACAGGGATTTGTGGAGTGGTCCGTCCATGTTCATTTGAACTGCACACTCAATGTTAGAGTGGTTGCAAGCGACTAAGTCATTTCATGAATCAAGAAGAATTGTCAAGATACGATAATGGGGAAAATTAAAATAAAATATCCCTTCCATGAATGTTTTATTTACATTGGTGAGAAGATAAGTATGGACGTTGGATCGTCATTGTTGAAGACGTACCACGTTGCAGGTAGTGCATTCTTCGTTAGTGATGATGGATCATTCTTCATTAGAGAAGATGACACGTTCTTCATTGGGAGAAAATGATCCTCCAATGTCTTCCCTTTTGCCAATGATTTCCCTCAACAAAAAACAAGTGAGGAGAAACCAAAAAATAATTTATGTTTATCAATTTAATTTTTTGGCACAATTAATTGGCATTATTACTTAAATGAAGGTGGAAAAATTAATTTGGAGGATTTTCAAGATACTTATCCACATTAAAGAGTTAGTTTAGGGGGTCATGTATTCCCTACATTTGAATTCAAATTGAGGGTTTTATATCAGCTGGTCCCCACCTCTACAACATTCATATGGGAGGTTTTATTAAAAATAAATGTTTTTTTTATTTTTTTTATTCCCACGAAAAGAAAAAAAATATAACTTTCACCCTCGACTTATTGAAGTCGAGGTTAAGTTCACCTTAAGAAAATACTGGAGTTGTGAGTTCAACGGTTCCCTCAGATTTTAATTCTGAGCACCGTTTCAAAAGATACAAAAATCAGTTCACTCGTTTACTAAATGTACTCGAAAAAACGTTCAGAAATGTATTCCAGGCACACTAGGTCATGGAATCATGCACCGTTAATTTTTTCAGATTCATAAAAATACCATATATTTAAAAAATATTACATGGAATTTCATGGGTCATTACATTATCCCCACCTATGGGATTTACTTCCCTAAATGCCACAACACAAACTAAGGGATCAAGTGGGTGTACTGAGCATGTATCTGAGCCTCCCGCTTCCATGCGCTCTCCTAGTGATTTTTGTGATGCCATCGAATGTGCACCTGTGGTCTCGACCGCCCAAGAAGGACTCGCTCATGGCGATCCTCAATCTCCACTGAACCTCCGTGAACATCACCCCATCGTCGATGTCCAGCTCACTATGGTCTATGACATATGAAAGTCCATGGACATATCTCCTCATCTAGGATACGTGGAAGACGTCATGCACCCCGTACAACTGAGGTGGAAGTGATAAGTGGTAAGCCACCTCGCCAACTCTAATGAGGACCTGGAAGGGTCCAATAATCCTCAAATATATCTTGTCGCCCCTACCAAAAATCTGTAATCCTCGTCGAGGTGGGACCCATAAAAAGATGTGGTCTCCATCCTCTAACTCCAGAGGTCTCCATATTCTGTCAGCATAAGAATTATGTCAGCTCTTTGTAGTCGTCTTCTTCTCCTGGATGAATTGCACCTTCTCCATTGTAGCATGTACCTCCTCTAGTCCCATTAGTACTGACTCATCTTGGACAGTCTAGCATAGAGGAAATCTGCAAGGTCATCCGTACAATGCCTCAAAAGATTCCATCCCAATGGTTGAGTTATTTCTATTGTTGTATGAAAACTCCACCAAGGGAAACTGATCAGCTCATCTACAACCGATGTTCAGGAAGCAAGAAAGCATCATTCCCTCGATGGTATGAATGGTCCGCTCAGTCTGGCCACTCATCTAAGGATGGAAGGCAGTTCAAAATTGAATATGCATCCCGAAAGACTCCTACAAACCATTCCATAGACGAGAAGTGAAACATGTATCACGATCAGAGACAATCGCTGAGGGTAATCCATGCATCCACACAATATCATTCACATAAGGGCATCCCATGCTCTCTACATGACATTGCTATCTGATTGGTAAGAATTGGGCTGACTTGGTGAGTTGATCAACGATCACCCAGATAGAATCATAACCCCTATATGAACATGGAAGTCCCGTCATGATGTACACGGATATCCCATCCCACTTCCACTCTGGGACTTATGAAGGGTAAACTAATCCATCTGGTACCTGATGCTCCGCCTTCACTAGATGACAAGTGTGACACTGAGTGACAATCTCCACTGGTGATTTCATCATTCCTATACACCAGTGATTTCTTTGAAGATCAGGGTACATCTTCACCAGTCCTAGATGTACCTCTCGATGGGATGTGTGGAAACCCATCAGCACTTCCTCCAGAAGTGACACATGTACCATGGTACGTCCTATGAAGAGGATGACGTTCTCCCCACCTTCATGAAATCCATCAGGTGCATGTAATGTGTATATCTAAGCACGTCGAACCTCGCAGTATGTGTCCCCATGCTTCACCTCCCTAACTCGCTAATGGAATGGGGGGTGACTATAATAGACTGATGAAAATATGATCCATCTCGATCCACAAAAGGCTCATGCAAAGCGGCCAGTTGCTCTGTCACCTCACCTAGCAGCTGTATACCAGACCTCCTACTGATCGCATTTTCTACAACATTCCCCTTTCTAGGAGTATAGACTATCTCGATGTCCTAGTCATGGAGGAAATCAATCCAATGTCACGATCTCAGGTTCAGGTCCTTCTGTGAAATGATATAACAAAGACTGTTTTTATTAGAGTAGACTATAAAACATTAACCCATCATGTAATGTCACTACATCATCAAGGAAAATACCCCTACTATTATCTCTTGATCATGTGAAGCATAGTTCTTCTCATGTTGTCTCAAATGTCGAGAACCATACGCGATCACTACTCGCTCCTTCATCAGGACACATCCCAACTCAGTCCCTGATGCGTTGCAGTAGACTACGTTCCCTACATTATCCTCCAGAGGCCTCATGATGGGGGAACTATTCAGCCTCTTCCTCCGCTCTTGAAAATCCAGTTGGCATCTCTCTGACCACATAAAGGGTTTCCCCTTATTCGTTAATGCTAATAATGGTGCTACAACTCTGGATAAATATGGTACAAACCTTTGGTAGTATCCAGACAATCCCATGAAACTCCCTACCTCCATCGTACTCTTGGGTGGTCCCAATAAAGTACCACCCCAATCTTTATTGGATCCACTGAAACTCCAGAAACAGAGATGACATGTCCCAGAAATTGAACCTCTCAGATCAAGAACAAGAACTTCGAGAGATTACTATAATGCTAGTGCAATCAGAGTGTGTCCAGAACTATTTGAAAATGATATGAATGCTCCTCCTCGGTAGTCGAGTAGATCATAATGTCGTCAATGAAGAATACTACAATGAAATCAAGATATGGCTGAAATATCATTTTCATGTATCCCATGAACACTTCTGGAGTGTTGTTCACGCCGAATTGCATGACCTTGAACTCAAAGTGGCCATACCGTCATCTGAAAGCTGTCTTCTATACATACTCATCTCGTACTCTAAGATAGTGATAGCTTGATTTGAGGCTTATCTTCAGGAACCACTATGATCCCTTCAGTTTTTCAAAGAGGTCGTCATTTTTTAGAAGTGTGTACTTTTTCTTCATAGTCACCTGGTTCAGGTGCCAAAGGTCAACATACAGTCTCAAGCTCCCTTCCTCCATCTTGGAAAACAAAATCGGGGCTACCCAAGAAGAAACACTGGTCTGGATGAACCCTTTCGCCGGTAAGTCCTTTAGCTATAACCGCATCACAATAAGCTACACAGGAGACATCTGATACGCTGGTGTAGATATCAGTGTCGACTCGGGGAAAAAATCATTGTAAAATCCCACCTCTTTGTGAGAAGTTAGACCCAGATCATCATCATGGAAGGCATTTGAATACTTGTCCACAACTACAAGATAACTCAGACTCTCTAAAAAACCACTATTTTGGGTAAGTCTAGCCAACTGATGATTGATCTATTTCACCCTCCTCTAGGTATGTCTGTCATGTGCTGCGAAGGATCCCTTCTCGTTGGTGAAGGTAAACCTCATCCCATCCATGAAGACACACCACAATTTGCGCCTAATATAGTAAAACTGAGCATGGACTATAGATAATCAGTCCATACCCAAGATGACATCGTAAGGACTCGACGCCGCTACTAGATGATCCCAGCCAAAGTTCTCTCATCCTAGAGCAAGCTCACACTGCCAACACTGGGGTGTAATTGTCGAATCCTCTCCCGTATGAGTATATATCTGTAAGGATCCAGCCAACAACACCATCAAGATCTATGAGATCCGAATGAGTGTAGTGGAAATAAATTAATGACTGGCACCTATGTCCATAAGTATTGCAAAAATGGTTGAATAGACATAGGTTGTATCTCATATCATCTTCATGGCGCCATTTTTGTAGGCCTCAGCTGCCTAAAGATGAGATCTTCCCTATCCACACACTCCCTGTGGTCGGGAGTGGACCACCTAGTGGTGGTGGCAGTAACCCCTCGAATTGTTTCCCACCTCCAGTTTCATGGACAACTCCTCTACCACATCAGGATGCTTCCTGCGGACCTCCATAGTCGAACCTATGTCTCTGCATGGGTGGTCCTTCAACCATATACTTATCTTTCGTATGGTCGGGCAGTCACGATCCATGTGACCCAGCCTGCCACATGTGAAACTATACCTGCTCCTCGCTTGACTAACTCTGTCTCTTGTGACCCGCACAACCGTCCCAGAATCCTAATGTTGTCGACTAGTAGGTTTGGCCATATTAGATCAATGTGACATATGACTACTGCCAGCTACAGAAGAATCCACTATGTGACGCCCAGTGGTGGGTCTCACTGCTGGCGACAACTCAGTAAGAAAATTCTACACTAATAGGGATTGATCTAAGACCCCATCAATCGTAGGGATGCTAAGAGAAATCATCAAACCCCTGATCTCATTCCTGAGTCCTTTCTCAAAGGTATAGGCCCTGAAAAAATGGTCCCACACCATAACAGTGGAGTTGAATTAGATTTCAGTGAACCTCACTGAGTATTGAGACAGAATCATGTTGCCCTGCTGAAGAGGAAGAAGATACTGAATGCACACTGCGTGAAGGGTCGCTTGGACAAAATCTGCCTGAAATAGGATATCAATGTCTTCATAGAAAAGTGTCACATCATCAAGAACCTGGAACATCATTCTCCACCATCTACCTGCTACTTCATGTATAAGACTGGGAGCAAGGATCACCATGAGATCAGCTCATGTCCCTTCTAGTTGGAAGACTCTCACCACAACCTACAACCAATCCTTATCTGACTATGGGTCCATCTTTCTCCTAATCCTGTGTGGAATTGGTGCTGGAACTCATGAAGCACACTCAACTGGTGTGCACCATCTGCTGCTGGGGCTAGTGGAATCGGTGGCCTAATGGGTAATCGTACCACTGGTACCTCTACTAGAAGAGGGCCCTGCAATAAGGCATCCTCACTCGGTGGGCTATCAATGCGTACTATACCTGGAACCCTAGTTGTTTGTCTATGTGGAGGCATCCATAAGAGAAACATGTGTGCCACTGTCAATAAGTTAGACATGGATAGTTGACATAATGTGATCACAAAGGAAAATGTCCAAAACACAAATGAAATTAGTGTTTTCATGCACTGAGCCAGAAATCAAATGTCAGGGTCCTGGTGTATGGATACGTTAGCCTCCACACCAACACTGGATTACATAAAAAGATAACCACACTCACTAAACATAACACTATTGATGTTAAAAAGAGACGAGTCGAATGTTCTACGATAGAATCAACACTTCTGATACCAATTTGTCACGACCCATACCATGTGGCCCGTGTTGTGACTACCCCAATCTCGCCATCCATATGGCAGGGGCGGAAGACTAGCACCAAAAGGAATATTCCCTAAAATGGGAAGAAATTTCCTTTTTATCATGAAAACACACATAGCGATGTACATAACAAGATAAGAACACAAGCATACTGTATAGAAAATGAGATGCGTATAGTAAATAAAAGGGGAAAAAATACAAGCCCAACTATAAGTACAAGAAAACTAGAAAGTACAAGTAAACTGAAATAGCTCATGTGAAAACTGGCCAAGGATCCTACCTTAAGGCTAGGTACAACTCTCAAACAGTCGTCTATGCGGTATGCCTCTTCTACGGTTCACCTCCGAGCTACCTCCAGTCCTTGTACCCATGTCGTCAGTCAGCGTTGTCTGTCGTCTAGACCAAACACAACAAGGGGCAGGCGTACCCCATGCAGGAGTGAGTATAACGATACTCAATAGGAACCCCACGACCCTGATGGTCTCATAAAAATACAAAAAGGATAAAACACAAATCAAGAAAACAACTGACAACCCTACATAGGTATATGAAAAGTCATATGCCTAAGTTATCATGTAAACCCATCTAAAACATGAGGAAAAACAAGGCCAAACTCATTATCCCAAAGCACAAATGTTCCATAAAGGAATGAAACCCATGAAGGTAAGTACAACAAGGGTACTTCACATAGAAGAATACCACAAAGGTATCACCATGAAGGTAAGTTCCATGAAGGTAGGCCACACAGAAGTATATGAAAAAGTTATCACCACGAAGGTAAGGACTCAGATCAAAGCATTTATGTCTTAGGTACAATAGTAGAGATGATTAGATGTAACTACTGCATTATCTTACAATTTTAAGAGGCAGACCCATTATGGATCCTAAATCATCATTAGACCCACACATTATCCTAGTACATCATCAAACCAAAACAGGATCCTAGTATATCATGAGACTGTCACATGATCATTGTACATCATCAGACCCACACAGGATCCTAGAGTATGTAGGATCAAAATTTGATGTTGATGCTCAATATAAAATAGGGGGGGTGGATTTTATAGTTTTAAAATTCCGTTGGAACCTTTAAATATGGTTATGTTTATGAAGGTTAAACAAGTTAAAATCAATAGAACTCTAAGTTCTAAAAACTATCTTGATTCTAGAAATACGTTTCTGAGAAATTAGGTTCTGGAAATATGGTTCCAGAAATGAAACATAGGAAATGATTACAAGAATAAGATTCGACCTTAAAGAGTATAGAGTCTCACAAATCAGTGTATACAAAAACTATGAAGTATAAGTTAGTTTTAATTTCGTTAACAATCTAAATTTAGGCTAAAAAAAACATGAAACAATACAAGTAACAAGCATAAAATATTTTAAACCAATGAGAAGGGTATCCAACAACCTTGGATAATGGCTCGTTGATTTATACTTTAAAGAAAGTGTGTCTTAAACTCAACAGGGTAAGCCCTTGATAAGAGTATCAGAGTCTATCTTGTTATCTTCAAAAACCCTCAAATTCAAGGTAGTCGACACCTCTGTCTTCCTCAGTATCGAAGTCCTGGAACATCAAGGTAGTCAGCACCTCTATATTCATATCCCTAGAAGCCCTCAAATGTACTGAGCAAAATTTTGAGTCTCACAAAGCAATCTGAACAAGATGTTCAATACACACTATGAATTTGAAAATATATTTCTAGATATCACCTTAACAGTGTGTAATACTTACAGTGATAGAATCATAAATGTCTGTTGAGCTTGTTCAAACGAGCTCTTATTTATAAGAAAATTTCTAACGTTCGACTTCCTCCTCCGACAATCATATTTTTCTGTGATTATTAGAAGTACTTGTACACGTTTCACTAAAACAATGGTATGTTAGTAACATAATGTAGGACATAATTTCATAGCTATATCAAAGAAAGAAAAAATATTATTGCTTAGCCAAAAACAATTTTTCGGAGTCTAAAAAATAAAAGTATAGAGTCTAACGAAAATATTATTCAGATTATATATTACAGGACAATCTGATTTTGTTTATCAAATATTTCAGTCTCTGAACCCATAAGAACTCGTAACCTCAATTCGGAGTCATAATTCATAAGAATTTGTAACCGGAATTCAGAGTAATATTTCATAAGAATTCAGAGTTTGAATTCGGAGGCAGAATTCATAAGAATTCATAACTGGAATTCGGAGTATGAATCGGTAGGAATTCGTAACCTATATTCAGAGTTAGAATTCATAATAATTCATATCCTGAATTTGGAGTCAGAAATCTTAAGAATTCATTACAGGAATTCTGAGTCAAAATTCATAAGAATTCATAACCTTAATTCAGATTCATAATTCATAAGAATTCATTGTATGAATTCAGAGTCAGAATTCATATGAATTATTAACATCAATTTGGAGTCATAACTCAGAATTGTTTGGAGTCCAAATTCAGAGAACACAGAGTCAGAACACAGAAGACTTCCAAGTCTGAATTCAGAGAACTCGGAGTCAGAACATATAAGAATTCATAACCTAAATCGGGGTCAGAATTCATAATAATTCACAACCAGAATTCAGAGTCAGAATTCATTAGAATTTGTAACCTAAATTCAGATGCAGAACACAGAAGAGTTAGGAGTCTGAATTTAGTGAACTCGGAGTTAACACTTAGATGGGTTCAGAGTCTGAATTCAGAGATCTTGGAGTCATATCTTAGAAGAGTTCAGAATCTGAATTCAGAGAACATGGAGTCAGAACAAAGTGGAGTTTGGATTCTGAATTTAGATAATTTGGATACTTAAATAGAATTCTTCATATATAAGTAATTATATAATTCCGAGTATTTGGATACAAACCAAATTTTACATTAAGAAAATATTTACATTAACAATGATAACATAGTTAAGGAGAAAATTTTCCTCGAGGAAAGAAAATTTCATTAAGGTGTGAAAATTTTCCTTAGCAAGATAAAAATAATTTTACCTTATGATAGGTGTTTGTTATTTTCAAAATATGAAGGAATGGAAAAGTAAAAACGAAACCATATTGACTCAACAATCTGCCCCATTTTGTAAATCAAAAACATCTGTACGAAATAATATTATGAGGACCAAATGTTTTATGAACATGAATGTAAAAAACATATCTCTCTTTACTTATTGATCATGGTGAATACAAATATCTTCCCATTAGGCTTTGAAACGACTAAGGATCGTATTCTAATTCCAAGATTGAGATTTTTCATTATCTTGATTATTGAAATATCTATGATGAAAACTCCCCCATGGATGAACCCCTCTTTGCATATGGAAATTTATTCTATACTTAATATTAATTTTTTTAAATTCCTTCTCCCCCTTTGTGATATTCAAAAATAAATACAGGGAATGAAAAAGTAAATTCTGGTACCTGAAGGATTAGTACTAGACAACACATAAAATGGGGAACAAAATTTTTTCATTATGTTTGGATGAATTTGTATAATAATGAAAATACAACAAAATATCATATTGGAAACAAGGTTTTCCTTCCCTTTCCTTTGGCATCAACTTCTTCAATATTGTCTTCAGTTGAATGAGCTCTATGTGGTCTTCCTCTACTTGATTAACAATATGATCCTGATCCTCTACTTTCTTTTATAAGGCTTTGATTTTTTCATTCTGAGCCTTCTGAACCTCTCCCTGAGCCTTCAACAGTTCATCATTCTTATCTTTCTTCTCTTATATCTGAATCTAAAGATCCCTTTCCCTCTTCCAACTTTGAGCAAAATAATACGACTTCTCATTCAGATATTGTACTTCTTACATCCGAGTATTCTGCTCAAAAGTTAACTTTTTCTCAACGTTATTTGATAGATCATTGATCTTTCCTTCATCAGTGTCGAATTCATCTGTGACACATTCATGAAATTCATCATGAATCTGCAAATCTTGAACTATTTTCTATGACAAAATAGACATCTTATTGCATGATCTCTTGTGAGATTTGTAATTGATATGAAAAAATTTGAATTCAGCTTTCATCTTAACACATATGTCCATCAGCATGGATACTGAATCCAACATTTGATTCAAGGTGTGTTGAATCATCTAAAATCTAAAATCTATGCTTGGAGAATTGAAATAGTCCGAACAAGCTTCTTCAAAAGCTGTACAACGAAATCATGTCCAAGGGAGGATGATTCCGAATCTAAAACTTTTCTTGGTGAGATATCTTTCTCTAACTAAAAATCATTTCTCTTAGATGAAACACCAGCTTCCTTCTTCTTTACCACATATTTGGTAGGAGTATCAAAAATCACGTGTTTACCCTAATCAAATCTCGAAACGAAATCCTCAATCGGAGATTCATGTTCACTATCAGATAGCTGAACGATTTTATCTTTATCATCCTTTTCATTCTCATATTTTGCCTTATCATCCTCTAGTTGAATGAAATCATGATTTGAACATTCTTCCTCTGACAACTTATTCAATTTTTCACCTTGCTCATCTTCACCTTTCTCATCCTTCCTAGGGGTAACGGTATTTTAAGACTCTACTTCGGATGTTCGGATCGAGAGTTTATCGAATGGACTTTTCTTCTAATAAAAACCATTAACTTGCTTATTCAAATGTGTAGTGTCACCACTTCCTTCGTATTCTTCTTATTCTGCTTCTTCCACTTATTTTAATTAGTTTTCATAGACTTTTTCCGGAGTGACAAAATTCATTTACATATTTTCTGGTAAAGATTATTCCATGAAACATTGTAGTACTAGAATATTCTTGGAGGCTATTTCAGAATCCTTTAAAATATATTGGACAATATCAGCCTCAGTCATCTTTTTCATCCGGTTCTTTTATTTCTCTTCATTTTCTAACAACTCAGCTATCTTCTCCTTTAGAGATTTTCTTCAGCATGGTCCAATCCAAACCTAGGTTCCCCTTCATTTTCATCTTTTTTCCCTCCATTTAGAAACTACCTCATCCGGATATGCTTTCTTCTTCTTGGGCTTTGGAGGTGCAGAATGAATTTCCGTACGTTTTTAGGATTTTTCTTCTTCTTTAAATTCTTTCAACATCCTCTTCCATCCGACCTTTTTGGTAGGTTCAACAACCTATTGTGTCTTAAAAACTACTTTATTTTCTTCTTTTGGTTTATCATTAAATTATCGTAATTATTTATAAAAACTAATGATCATCCTCTTCAAAGTATCATAACTTTCTACCATGACTATGCAATTCCTTATCTTGGAACATCAAGGAATCTTGAAACACTCTAGGCACCGAACAATCAGCATAGGGAGGATGTCTAGATACATAATAATACGAGCCTTCAAGTTCCCATTTTTAATATTCTCAATCATAATGTGAATATGGTTCATTTGGTTGATCTTTCTTTGGTTCACCAAGAAGTCCAAAAAGTATATATCACTCATCTTTAGTGTACCCTTATTACCGTTTCTCAGAAAAATGAATCCTTGAACACATAATTTTATAATTCGATGATTTGAAGAAAAATGAGCAATCTTTAGAGTCTTGACATCTGAATGTTCATGACACTCCACAACCATTATCTTATTGAAATGTACGTTATCATCTGGAAACATATGGGAACAGAACTTAGCTTCCCCTTCATTAGACAACCCAACCAAGCTAATATCCCTGGTGTATGAAAGGGAATATTTTTTTCCATGGATTTTGAAAGAAAATTTACCCCTCTCTTCTTCTTTAAAAAATATCACGGATTCATAATATTCCAAAAGAAAATCATGATATACTACATCCTGATCTCATGTCTTTTATATGAAAAAGCATTCCTATCCATTCAACCTAATTTTCATGGATATAACAGAATCATACATGGTGAAGAAATTCAGATGCAAAAACATTTCTCTGTAAATCATCCACTCAATAATTTTCATGACAGTTGAAATCTCTTCAGACAGAACATCAACAAACATTCGAATTTGATCAAGAATTGATAGGTTTGGAATGGTCTTTTGAAACAAGGGTAGAGATTCGACATGGAAAGGCTTGAAATCTGATGTGGGATCACCATAAAGGTCCTTTACATATGTGTTACATATGACGATTGAACTTCTAAAGTCAATCCAACAGTTGAGAATACCTCCGATCAGATCTCACATTTGAAATTATAGCCGTAAGGAAAAAATTGGTATAATCCAATCTTTTGAGGTTTGAAAACCATTTGTATTTAATCGAAATAAAATTCAATGATTTTAAAATCAAAACAAACTATCAACAAGAAAAATATGATTACGAATACTTATGAAATGAAATAATACATTAGGAAATTCCAGGAAGATTATTAATTATAAGTAAAATTCAACTTAAAGAAAATTTAATTTTGAGAATTTGATTGCGAAAACACTGAACATGAAAACATATATTACTAGAAATCTATGAAAGAAAATTTTTATTACAAAAATTTTGAGATTCTAGCTACAAAAATTTTACTATGAAAATTTCCAAAAATAATCAATTATGAATGAATTTGAAAAACTGACTATGTTAATTTCCATTACAAAAATTTTTGAAAAATAATAATTATCAAAATTTAGAAAAACTTCAATTACAAAAATTTTGAAAAAAATCCATTATGAAAATTTTGAACAATATTAATTACAAAAGATATTGTAAAACTGACTACAAAAATTTTCATTACGAAATTTTTTAAAAAATCTTCATTATTAAAATTTAGAAAAATTTCCATTACGATAATTTAGAAAAATTTTAAATTTGACAATTTTGAAAAAAATTTGTTATGAAAATGAAGAAAAATTTCCATTATGAAAATTTCAAAATTTTCCATTATGAAAATTTAGAAAAATTTCTTTTACAAAAAGTAGAAAATTTTCCATTATGAAAATTTAGAAAAATTTTCCTTACAAAAAATTAGAAAAAATTCCATTACGAAACTTTTCATATTTTCACAAACTAATGTACTCCCCATGTAAAAGGGGGTTTATTAATATAAGGATATTGGTTCAACAGGAAGTTAATCATTGAAGATTATCTTACAATTTTCATTTCTTACTTCTATTTAATTTATTCACATATTTCTTGAGGATAAATATTCTATGAAAATATTAGCAAGTTGATCCTGTGTTCTGATAAATTGAAGAATGGTATCTCCTTTTTGTGTGTGATCCCTAAGAAAGAGATTCCTAATATCTATGTGTTTTTTATGAGATTAATGTGCATGGTTTTAATTAGGGGAGATGACATTAGTATTATCACACAAAATTTTTGTTTTGGTAAAACTCATACCAAAGTCTATGAGTGTGTGTTGCAACCACAACACTTCAGCACAATATCATCCAGCTACTACATATTCAGCATCAGTAGTGTGAATTGCTATTGAGTGTTGCATCTTTCTTGACAAAGAAACTAATGAATCTCTTAAAAAATGACATGTTATGGATGTACACTTTCTATCCATTCTACAACCACCAATTTCAGAATATGAAAATCTATTTAAACAAAATCATTTCCAGAAGTATAAAAGATCCTAAATATATGGTTCCCTTTTTATAGTGAAAAATTATTTTCACTGCCATTAAATGAGATTCTTTAGGATTGGATTGATATCTGGCACATAATCATTCTGAAAGCATTATGTTTGGATGACTTCCAGTCAAGTATAGTAGACTTCATATCATACCTCTAAATTTTTTCTAATCCACTAGTTTCACAGCTTCATCAAAATCATGTGATTTTGAGGTACCAATAAGAGTACTAATACTCATAGTGTTTTAATATCCATAATTTTCAATAATATCATTAAAAATCTTATGTTGAGATATATAAGTACCTTGTTGTTTTTGAAAAGTTTGAGAACCAAGGAAAAATGTTAACTCACGCATCATCCTCATTTCAAAATCAGATATTATTAGATCCAAAAAGGAATTAGTTAACAACTACTGAGCTGAACCAAATATAATGTTGTCAACATAAATTTGAACAATCAAAAAAATTATAATCTTTCCTGATAAAAAGGGTATGATCTTCATTTACCTTTACACAATTATTTTGAATCAAAATTACGATTATTCTATCATACCAACAACTAGGATCTTGTTTAAGGCCATATAAATATTTGGTAAGTTTGAAAACATGATCATAATGTTTTGTATCATCAAAACCTGGAGGTTGTTCATCAAAAACATCCTCTTGGACATAACCATTAAGGAAGGAACGTTTTTCATCCATTTAAAATGTTTTAAATTAAAGAATAATGCAAAGTCAAGTAAAATATTAATAGATTCATGTCTAGATACCTGCGAATATGTTTCTTCATAGTCTATTAGTTCTTGTTGATTATAGCATCTAGCAACTAACTTGCCTTATTTCTTATTATGATTCCATTTTCATCAAAATTATTTCTGAAGGCACATTTTAATTCAATTATATTAGTTTCCATATGTCTTTCAACCAAGTTCCATACTTTATTCCTTTTGAACTCATTTATCTCATCTAGCATGGCTTTGATCCAATCATCATCACCTAAAGCTTAATTAGTGCTTTTTTGTTCTAATTAGGATCAAAATTCTAGTTTTTCTTCTTCATTTTAAGGATCTTTTAGTCCTTAGGGATTGATTTACATCACCAATGATACAATCACTAGGATTATTTCTTAGAAACAACTGATTTGGGTTTTTTAAAACCTTCTCATCAACGAATGGTAGGAAGAATTCTCGGGTGAATGTATCAGAAAAATTTTCTTGAAAATTTTCCTTATAAGAAGGATCTTTTATCAATAGATGAAAAATAGATTTTTTAAACCCATTTGAAGATGTTTGTTGAGGTTTTTTAATAACAAAAGGATTGGTTTCATCAAATTTAACATTTACGGTTTTTTTAACAATACACGTGTTTTTATTGAAATGACTATAAACCTTAGAAGTTGTGGAGTAGACTAAGAAAATTCCTTCAACATATTTTGTTTTCAATTTATGTAAATTATCATTAGTATTTAGAATTAATACCTTTCAACCAAAAACCATGATGTAGGACATTCTATGTTTTCTACCATTCCATAACTCATAAGGTTTTTTATTAAGAAATGGTCTTACCGAAACTTGATTTATAGTATAACAAGAAGTATTTATAACTTCATCCCAAAAATTTATTTGCAATAGAATATTCACCCAACATGGTTCATGTTATATCTTTTAGAATTTTATTTCTTCTTTCAAAAACACCCTTCTATTGAGGGTTCATGGTGCTGATAAGTTATGAGTAATGGCTTTTCTACTACAAAATGATTCAAAATCAGAAATTTGAAATTCTCCTCCATGATCACTGTGAATAGTTATAAAGGGACGATTTTTCTAATTTTTAACATGCGCTCTTTAAATTTTTAAATTCGAAAATGTTTCATACTTCTTTTCTAATGAGGTTGTGCTTAAGACCCCTAACAAATAAAAACATTTTAAATCAATGTTTTTCCAAGAAGAACCATGTTACTAATACCAATAATATCCCCTTAAGAATTAAATCCATAAGTTAATTTTCCTCCATTCGTCTTCACAAAATTTTCAAAGAAGTTTTGTTACTAGTAATATGTTGGGAACATCTACTATCCATGTATCAGGTATTGTTGTTGGTACCTTCCTTATTTTCTTGAAAATAATAGATTTAGACTTTTGGAATCCAATCATTCTTGAATCCAAAAATTTAGAAAAGTATAATTTTAGGCACCCATATTTTCATAGAAAAATAAGCATTATGAAAACCTAAAGACTGGGTTTTATTTGAGGAAGAAATTTTTACCCATTGGCCACAACACTGGGATTTAATGAAGAATGGAGTACTTTGACGAACAAAATAGTTGTTATAAAAAATAGGTATATAATGGGTATAACAAAATCCAGAACCATTTCTTATAGGTCTTATTTTAGAATACATCTTATCAAAATTTTCCTTACCTAAGATAATGTTTGAAAACAAATTCCATAAACAAAAAAATTCAGTCATGAGTTTAATACAAAGTTTTTATCCTCATAATCATTAGATTTGAGACTAGACCTAGTCACTAAAACATATTTCTTAGAAATTAAATTTTCATGATCCTAAGAATCTTTATCCTTATCAGAATTATCTTCCTCTTGATGTTTTGAAATATTTTCAAAATCATGAATTTTCATATCAAGATCTTTAGAAAGATATGATATTTCCATAGTAATAATAGTAAATCTAGAATTTTCTTTATCATGATTTTTCATGAGTTTTTAAATTCTCAATCTCATGATGTTTAGAAAATCTAGAAACATCTTCATATGTAGGAAAAGAATTATCTTCATCGGAAGAAGAATCTTCATCAAAAGAGTTATAATATTTATCACCATGATTATTTGCATCCAGAAAACATTAGACGTAGATTCATCATTGTGTACCTTAGCATCAGAGAATGATTTTCAATTGGTTGTCTGGCTAGTAGACCAAGATTCTTTTGACCAAAAGATTCTTACTCTGATGATTCATCAGAAGAGTCTCCACCACTGGCACTCCAGGTGTAATCAGCCTTCAAGACTTTCTTAGCATTATCCTTGTAGTTATTTTTCTTATTCCTTTTAGAATGCTTTTCCTTCCTATCCATCTTCTTATGAAAAGGAAAAGCTGGTATGATATGACATGATCTTTTACATTCATTTCATGTAACTTTAGAGTCATTCTTATCCTTTATATATTATTTTAACTATATTGAATGTTTTTCTATCCAACAATCTTGTTCATCCTTCGATCAAGGTTGGATAATTCATTTCCTGAAGATTCACTTCTACTAGATTCAGATTTATTAACATTTTTCATAGACTTTGATCTTGTAACAATTTTAGGAGTACTAACATTCATATGATATAAAGTTGTTGTAAAAGCAACATTGCCACTTCCATTCTACTTCTTAATATTTTCAGCATATCACTTCATTCTGGTTTCATGTTGAAGAAGTGTTCTGAAAAGTTCATTCAGAGAAATTTGAGTAACTTTTTTATTTTCATTTATAGCTGTTCTCTTGGATTCCCATTCATTATCCATGATGTCTATGATCATATACAGAAGAACCTCATCATCTAATCCTTTTTCACCCTTGGATTGTAAACTATTAACAATACTCATGAACCTTTGTTGTACCTTAAATATGGGTTCTCTATAAGGACTGAAAAACCCATGATATTCATCTCTAAGCATGTATTTTATAGTTTCAATAACTTTGGATGTACCAATGTGAGTAACTTCAACCTTTTTCCAAATACAATTTGATGCTCCACAAGATAAAATTTGGATATATATATTTCTAGTCACAGAAAACAACAATGTATTGTGTACCTTATAATTCAGATGATATTCATGCTTTTCTTGGTTCGTGAAAATACAAAAATCATTATTAGGAATTTGATAACCTCCAATAAGAATGACAAAATTATCTACTCTAGTGTTGATAACAGAAGTCTCCATAAAATCTATAAAATATTCATAATCATTTCCATCAAAAATAGGTGGTCATATAGGATTAATATTGTCAATAGAACAAACATTTAATCCTTCCATCATAAGAATAATATATTCCCACATAAACATTGTAATAGAAAATGTTTGGAATTATGAAAAATATTCATAAGCAAGGAGAATATTATGTACAAGGAAAACATGAGTAATGAAAAATAATATGTGAATATTAGTATTTTATAGAACTCCTCTGATACTAATTGTAGAATCGAAATATTAAGTAGATGCTCAATATACAAGAGGGGGTGGATTTTAAACATTAAAAATTCCCTTGAAAACGTTAAATATGGTTATGTTTAACAAAGTTATACAAGGTAAATTCACAAGACCTCTAGGTTCAACAAGCTTGATTGATTTCCAAAATATGGTTTCGTGAAATCATCTTTCGAAAATATGTTTCTTGAAATAAATCGTAGGGAAAGATTACAATTAAATGATTCTACCTTAATGCGTATATAATCTCACTAATCATATTATACAAAAACTAGGAAGTATAAGATAGTTATACTTTCCTTAACAATCGAAATGTCACGAAAAAACAAACATGACCAATACAAGTAACAAGTATGAAATCATTTAACCCAAGGAGCAGGGTATCCAGAAACCTTGGATAAAGGTCCCTTGTTTTATACAATCGTCAAAGTCTGTCTTACATACACTAGGGTAATACCACGATAAGATTTTCCCAATATATCTAGAAATCCCCACAAGCCCTCAACATCAAGGTAGTCAGAATCCCTGTCTTCTTATCCCTAGAATCCCTTGAATGTACTCAACAAAATTCAGATTCACATGAAGCAATCTAAAAAATATGTTCTATATGTACTAATCATGAGAATATATCTCTATAGATATCACCATAACACCATGTAATCACAAGAGTGATAGAATCATATGTTTGTGTTGAACTCGTTCAAATGATCTCCTATTTATAAAATCATTTCTACGGTCGAATCCCTCCTCCAATAGTCATATTTTTCATTGAATCTTTGAGGGACATCTACACATGTTGCTAAAAAAATAGCATGTTAGTAACAGAATGTACGACATCCTTTCATATCTATTTCAAATATAGACAACATATGGTTGCTTAGCCAAAACCAATTTTTTGGATTCTAATAAAAATAAATTTTATGAGTCTAACAAAAATAATATTCAGATTCTCTTTATCAGTGAATTTAGTGTCTGAACTCATAAGAATTTGTAACCTGAATTCAGAGTCCTAATTCATAAGAATCTGTAACCTGAATTCAGAGTCTGAATTCATAAGAATTCAGAGTCTAAAACTGGAGTCAGAATTCATAAAAATTCGTAACTGTAATTCAGAGTATGAATTCAAAGGAATTTGTAACATGGAACCAGAGTCATAATTCATAAGAATTCGTAACATTAATTCAGAGTCATAATTCATAACAATTTGTAACCTAAATTCGGAGTCAGAATTAATAAGAATTAGTAACCTTAGTTTGGATTAAGAATTCATAAGAATTCGTAACCTAAATTCAGAGTCAAGATTCATAAGAAATCGTAACATGAATTCGGAGTCAAAATTCATAATAATCTGTAACCTGAATTCGGAGTCAGAACTCATAAGAGTTCAGAGTCAAGATTCAGAGAACTCGGAGTTTGAATTCAGAAGAGTTCGTAGTATCAATTTATAGAACTCGGAGTCAGAACTAATAATAATTTGTAACCGGAATTCAGATTCAGAATTCATAAGAATTTGTAACCTCAATTCAGTGAAAGAATTCATAAGAATTCATAACCTGAATTTGGAGTCATAACTCAGTAGAGATCGGAGTCAGATTTCATAGAAATCCTAGTCATAACTCATAAGAGTTCAGAGTCTGAATTCAGAGAATTCAGATCCTTAATGAGAATGCATCATATCTATGTAATTATAGAAATCCAAGGTTTTTTATACAAACTGAATTTTAGATTTAGAAAATTATGACATGAATAATGAAATCACAGGTAAGGAGAAATTTTTCGTTGAGGATGGAAAATTTCTTAAAAGAGTGAAAATTTTCCGTATCAAGAAAAAAATCATTTTACCTTAAGATACGTTTTAGGGATTTTCAAAACATGAAGGAATGGAATAGTCATAAGGAATCCTTATTGACTCAATAGAGTAGTCCCGAATGGATTCATAGAGAGGATCCCAGTGGGACACTCAAACGTAGACCCACAAAGGATCCAAAGAACATACCCACATAGTATACATTTAATATTTTACAGGTAGCTATAGGGTTCCCACACTATGCTCGCTTGTCTCTGGGAGGGTCTGTCTCTCAAGCCACTGGTCAATACTCCAACTTCCACGAAGTCCAAAAAATAAGTATCTCAAAGGACCTCTACATCATAGGGGTCTCAATGCAATAGACGGTGTGTCAATCGAACGTTCGGTCTGTAAGATATTATCCTATTAGTCCTGAGGGCCCGGTCATATTCGTTCTTGGTCCAACCCAACCATACCCCAACATTATCCAAAATTCATGTTGGGTACAACAAAAGGACCATTTCTCTCCATGGTTTCCAGTGCCACAGAAGGTTCGTCAAAAGGATGTACGTAGCTCAAGATATGACTGAAAGAATGTACACGGTCGAAACTGGTCCGGGTCTGGTGAGACACGATCAGACCGACCCTACCCTACCAGAGCCAGTTCGGGTCAAACCTTCCCACTGGGTCTGGCCCAGACTGCTCAGTCTTGTTCGGCCGGCACTAGGAGGTCCGGCCTTCACTAGGCGGTCCAGCCCACACTAGGCGGTCCAGCTCGCACCGCGTGACCTGTCCTGGCCGCATGTGGGGTCGATTCGCACACCCCCACGATCAATCATCGAACATCTATGGTCGTTCAGTCACCAGGCAGCACGTGGGACAAGTGGGTCCCTCTAAGATCAACTAGGTCAGCCAAAAAAGACGGTCCCTTTGCATCTCAGTTGAGCGTTGTGCGCCGTCCCTCCGTGGCTAGGCAAACTCCAGTCGTCCTCTCTTCGCCGACGCGACAAAAGCTATGACCCTTCTCAGTGGGCACTGCGGACGCACGCCACCACCCTCGTCGTGTGGCCGGCCTCTTCCGGAAGCCAGCCTTGCTCTTATGCGGCCGACGGGCTAGTACCCTTCCCCAGCGGAACGGTTTCGCTGCCTCTGTCTTTACGGCCGGTAGTGGTACCAACAAATGTTCTCAAGTTCCACCATTTCCATTCTCTAGAACCAGTCACCATACTCTTTCATTATGAAGAACTCAATAAATTAAACACAAGGATTTGCGGAGTGGTCGGGCCATGTTTGTTTGAACCACACCATCCACGTTAGAGCGATAGCAAGCGGCTTAGTCATTTCATGAATCACTTATAATTTTCAAGAACATTCAATGGTGAAAATTTGAAACAACAATCCCAACCTCGAAAGTTTGTCGACATCGGTGAGGGGAGAAAGAGAGACGTCGAATCATCATTGTTAAAGACATCCCACATTTATGGTGGTAGGTTCTTCGTTATAGATGATGGTGCATTTGTTGTGAGAGAATATGATGTATTCTTTGTTTGGAGAGAATAATCCTACAATGTGATCCCTTTCACCATTGACTTCCCCCAAAAAAACAAGTGTGGGGCCAACAAAAATTAAAATATGTTTATCAATTTTATTTTTTGGAACAATTAATTGGAATAATTATTTAAAGGATGGTGGCTCAATTAATGTTGTGGATTCTCACGAGACATCTCCACATTATAGAGGTAGTTTTGGGTGGTCGGGTGGTCTCCACATTTTAATTCAAATGGGTTTTTTATTTCATGGGGTCCCCACCTCTACAACATTCATATGAGTGGTTTTATTAGTAATCAAATAAAAGTTTATTTTATTTTATTTTTAAACTCACGAAAAGGAAAAAATTTATCATTCACCCTCGACCTACAACAGTCAAGGTGAAGGTCTCTTTAAATGGATACAGGCGCTGCGAGTTCATTGGTGCCCTCATATTTCAATTCCAAGAACTTGTTCAAAAGTTGCAAAAACATTCTCGCCTGTTTCCTTAACATACCTGAAAAAATGATCATAAATTCATTTTGGGAACACAGGGCCAAGGAATCACATGCTTTCAATTTTCACAGACTCGTAAAAATAACATATATTTTAAAAAATACATGTAATTTTTGAGTCTTTACACATACTTTATAAAAATACGAGTTAGTGGCCAAAATAACTTGAAAAAATGCATTGATAATGTAGTGGAAAATCAATAATATCCATGAAATAATTAAATCCCCTATATTGTATTGTAATCGTGGAGATCTTGTATGATTTTTTTTTCTTTACTATATAAACCACTATTCCTTGTATAGATATTCTATTCATTATTATTTCACCGCCTTGAACTATGAATTGAATCTTTTCCAATTGAGAACTATGAATTTTTTTTCATTTATTTTATGTACCAAATCATGTTTCTATAGGAATACTTTAATATATATCCTATATAATGATAAATCATCCATGAAAATATCATGAATTTCATTGACCATGTTCTGAAAAAATACGTGGCAGCACCTAATAATAGTCACATGTTCATTAAACATTCCAAAATACAGAAAAATGATAGGAGAATGTTTGATATGGGTAAGTAAAAATTATACCAACTTTTTTTATTTAGATAAAAATTTATTTGTTTGTTACTATAATATCAATATAAAATGAAAAAAAATTACTCATATTGAGAAAACATATTAATAATGGATCCATGATTAATAATGGAATATTGTCATTTCTTATGGTTGTTTCTAGTATTTGATTGTATATTCATACCCAATATCATTTAACTATAATTTTAGTTATCGTATTATATTCATATTTCATTATCGTAGTTTTCCACCCTTATTTGGAAATAATTGTCATGGGTTAACCCATTTACATTTTTATATTGAAATGATGATCCCCACATAAATTAGTTTAAGACAATTTTTCATTGAAAAATCTTATATAGTTTCTGTTATCCTCACCTGTAGTGACAATATTTTTATTTTTACATCATCTATAAATTATATATTTTGTGAAAATGATAGGATTAATTCCACTGATAATGGAAATAAACTATGTGAGTTATCCCATATTTATCTCAATGTGGTATGTCTCATTTTTAGCTATTTTATCAGTTTTAACACTTCTTCTAGCTAAATTTGTTTTCCTAAAATTGAAAATATTAATTAGTTTTATGATGAAAAAACCCAACTTAAGTTATTTTTTCTTTCTTGTTAAGTCATATAATTTTTTTATTCTAATTAATTTTCGTAATAATACATTAGTAGTCATTGTTAAAATGTTTTTTTTTTCAGCCGATAATAAGTTCCTAAATGTTTGTGTCAATGGATTAATCCAAAGCAGTAGTATTTTTATGATTTAAGAAATTAATTATTGATAGTACTATATTTACAATAGGTTTCTCTATTGCATGACTTCAGCTTCTTCCTCACCCGCTGGTAATATATTATACTCTTTAGTTTCCACCTTCTAATAAATTAGTTGAATTATATTACATCCTTTAATATTTATATACACATGATGGATGGGTGTTCTTTAGTAGAATTATTATATAGAAATCATGTGATTTAATTTCATGAAAAATATTTTTAATAAGATCAAATATGAATTATTCATCACAATCTCCAAACATTATTCATCATTGGTTGACATTTATAAATGATTTTTTAGTTTCAATGAATGTTCATCCATGGATTTTCAGAATATCATATTATTATTCTATCATGATGATAAAAAAAATATATAGGGAATATGAATATTTTCTCGATGAAAATACAAATTATAAAATTCATTGGGGTACTTCATCAATATACAAATAATATAGAGCTAAAATAATATAATATTTTGATTATCCAATTCCATATTTAAAAACACACATAAGAAAATAAAATTTTCACCTCATTCTTATGTAAAAATGTGTATTCTTGAATGTGAAAAAAGTAATGGTGAATAGGATGGAAAATGTTCCATGATATATCAATTTTGGAGGGATATTGTTTTAAAGTTATATTTAACACTCTTTTCATAGAGAAATATCACCACAAATATCTAGAATTATCTTTTTATAGTAATTCCATAGAAATTATGTCATAATTAAACAATTAAGAAATATATTAACTAAAAGATGTGTTAATGTAAATTTAGATGAAACCATATAAAAAATCTTGTATTAAATTTGAAAAATTAATTTCATTATCCTCTCTAGAATGGAAAAAGGGGTTCTATATGGTTCTGTCTTTTTCATTCATTCTTCTCCGTACAATCCTATTTTCTAGATTCTCCCATTTTAAATTTCTTTATTATTTACTTTTATCCCCATTCTATTCTCAATTATTAATTTTCAACCTTAACTATTATAATTCCATTTCCACAAAATTTTATTTCTATTATTCTTATTTTCTTACACATCTGACCTGATAAAGTTTCACTTCCATCACCATGTCTCTTGGGATTCATCAATGTTACATGGTAGAGTATTGAGTTGTCACTCTAATATTGATTGATATATTTTCCCCACCTTTATCTAGAGTTTTAGGTAGAGGATTATTGATTCATTATAGAGATCTATTGTCTATTAATCTACTAAGAATACTTTTGGATGAGGTTATTGAACATTCCTATCTGTGTTTTTTAGGGGATAAAAAAGCGGGTTTTGATTGAATTTATATAAAGGCTGGATAGTTTATCGTTGAGGGGATGGTAATAGTTAGAATAACTTTATTTTTTGTGGTTTAAGTGATTATTTGGGTATTTAATTATTTAACATGAAAATTAAGACACATTTTAATTAGATATAAAATGGATTTAGTTATGGATTGGGTTGATTTCAACTCCAATAATTGTAGGTATTTTGGAATTTTTTGGGGGATTGATTTTAACTAATATAGATTCAATCAAAAGGTTTATTATCTGGGGAACCCCACATAATCCTTGGTATATGTGGGGACTTATTCACATCCCAAGATATTATAAAATTGTTTTGAGTTTTAGTGTTTTTGAATACAATGATGGGGTTAATGCCACCATAAATTATAACATAATTAATTTATTTATCCATGATTATAAATGTGTATCAAAGAAGGTGACCTCATCAAATTAAAATATTTCTCTCCATGGTGGACTCTAATCACCTATTTATAATTTAGAATTACGAGGAATCACATAGAGAATCAATTTTACCACTTCAACCATTTTCATAATTAATCCTTTAATAGATAAAACATAAACAATGAACCATGTCGTAGAATAGAAATAATATATAATTGATTAATTTTTAGGAAATCATCGATTGTATTATATAAAAAATTCCTCATGAAATATTTGATTTTTTTCCATGTTTCAAATAAATAAAATCCATCGTCTTGTGAAATGATTGAGATTTCATTTCTTAACATCTATATCCTACAATGTGGAATGTATTTGTCTTATAATAATTTATATAGTTTTTCATATGTTTTAATGTAACCATAGAATTAAATCATTAAACAATCTATTTCTCAGACGTAAATATATAATTAAAATACCCTCAATCGTATATAATATTATGTTACCCAATTAATGTTGAATAAATAATAAATTTTACATATGATAGTCAAATATATATATAGATCATCATTTTTAATTCCACTAAATAATCCCATATTTTTTGTTGGTATTATGATTAGTTTAATATAAAAATATTTTACCTAAATCACAGGATGAACAAAAATAAAGGAATCGTCATCAATAATTAATAAATCATAGTATATTTTGGCACTGTCTTGGGGAATTTGTTGTGATTCATTATGATGGTTCTCATTAAAGAATTTTGCTTACAGAATATTGGATGAAGTTGAGAGTAATATCACTTAGATGGTAAATCTTCTTTATGGACATAGGAACCTCTGGTTATTAGGGTTATAATAAATCATTTCTCCGGAATCAAGTCTCTCTTATTATGTTTTTGGAATCATGGTTATGCATTAGGATTCTTAAAATGAAACAAAAACCACATGCACATAAATAGAAATAAAATAATAAATTAATTAATTTATGAATATAATTTATTTATAAGAAATTTCCATTATAATCATATGTTCACCCTTCATCACCACCAATAGTGCCAATAAAATGGAAAAAATAATCGAATTATCAATTCTAGGTGGTAATCATGATTAAAAATTAAGTGTTCACGATCTGTAGTATTATATGAAGTCTTATAATTTTGAAGGTCCAAGGTCAGTCCCATGAGTGATACATATAATCAACAAGATAAATCCATATTCCTTATTGTTAAAAATAAATATATGAATTTAGATGGATAAACCAAAATTTATAAAAAATTATAATAGTTTATAATAATAAAAAATCAAAGGATCAATTTCAAAGGCAGTTTGGAATGAGATACCAACCTCTTTCATTCATTAATTGGGTTTAAAAAATCTGTTTCATGGTTTTTTTATGTTTTACAGTTTGTTATGGTAAAATTTGTTTATTTTAAATGAAAAATATAAATATATTGGTAAAATATTAAGATCAAACTAATTTCATTATGTTCATCATTTTAATAAAATGATAAATAGAATATACAGTAATTTACTTAATTTTATCACCTAGTTCTTATTTCTATTTTTAAGATGCTATTTTAAAAATACTTATTAATAAAAAAATTAGAATTATAGACAATATTTATTCCTAATTGAAATAAATATTCATGAATAAAATTTATAGAAAATTTAAAAACACATACTTCTACTCTTAATCCATTACCTATTCAGTTATTTTCCATACATGGTTGAGGGAAGATAGACCATATTATACTTGAATGATTTCTAAAGTGATTGAAAATAGTAAATAAATACTGACTCATATGGGTATATAATCATTCATTCCCTTAAATAATAATCATCTTTATGTATTTCAATCTATCTAATAGAAGTGACTTCGATAGTGGGTGTTGTTGAAATCTATTAGGAAACAGAAGAAGTTTTTCTAATTTTCTGTAAACCATGTAACATAATTAATTTTGGAAATATCTTCAATCATTTATTTTTTAGTTTATTTCAAAAATAAACATGTCTTCAGTTTTATATTTTGTCTTGTAAAGTTTATAATTATTTAATGGATCTAATTATATTTCATTAATTTATTTCATTTCAAGACTTTATATATGAATGTGATTTTTTAGAACTATTTATGTTCAAGAGAAATTTATTTTTTGTGTAAAAATAAAACATTCTCAATGATTCATGTTTGTTATACATTTTAGATAATATGTAAAAAAATTTAGTTGTTTACTAAAATTTATTTTGTATATATAAAAATAATTTTTAATTATGTATTTTTAATAGAAAGGGGAAATTTTGTTAAATATAGAAAACTATTTCTAGATTTATGATTTTTATATGGAAAATTGGGTTTTATCTATAGATATTGTATAATGGTATTTCAATTGAGTTTTTATAATGGTATTGGGATCATTTGGTGTTTAGAAGACTTTTCTTCCACAACAATTCATGATATTGGTTTTATTATGTTTTTTAAAGAACGTTAATTGGACACTAATATATATAAATGGAATTTAATTTTGTTTTCAAAATCATTTTGAATAATAATATTGATAATATATGTATGTATTCATATATATATATATATATTTGAATGTTAAAAATATTGTCTGCCAAATTTTTTCTCTTTATAAAATTATTTTCTTCATTGGGCCACTTTATGTGCAAGCGAAGTTATCAAAATGTTCAAAATTTATTTTTAATTATAAATTATTTTATTTTTGAATAAGAATATAAATATATATATAAATAAATATATCATTTCATATAAAATAGTTTTTTTATAACATGTATACATATGTCTCCATATATGTATTATTTTTGGGTGAAACCGAATTTTAGTCTATGATCAATATATATGTTTATTTATAAATGTATTTATATATGTATACATTTATATAAAACTATTTATTTCTTATATGTATGTAAAAAACAAATATATATTATTAATATATATATGTGAATCATTATTCATACATATAAAATTATGTGTGAGATGCAGTGCTTTTTTATTCTTATATATTTGTAAACAAATGTATCTATATGGGTATCTTTTCATGTAGAACTGTTATGTTTGTCTGCATATCTATATTTATGATTGTATATTTAAAAATTTTATTTCATGCAAAACTACTGTTTTCATGGAACTTTTATAACCAAGTAATTTTTCTTTTTAGGAAATGTATATTGAAGTGCAATATTATTTATGAAACTTTATAGACTTTTTGATATAAAATAAAATTTATAATGTATTTAATTAAAAATAATCAAACTTAGATATTATGTACATGTAGGCTTGGAATAGGGAGTGAACCCAAACCCTTTTGGGACTTTTATCCAATCATGTAATATCTGTGCCCTAAATTATATACCACTCTATGTTATTGGGTAATGTTAAAATCTCTTGAGATGTCATGTATGGTGCATGAGACGTTTATACCAAGTACACTATGGGATTAGAGAGTGAACTTAATCCATCATGAGATTGTGTCCATTATTTTATGTTTTATCTAGAGTGAATTGTGACTTCATGTTATGATACAACTTGCTTTTGACAACTATTTAAGAATTTTATGAGTTATGAAAAGAAATTTCTATTATTTTATAAATTAATGAAATGAATTTTTTAAAATGTTACATATATTGAAATATATATTGAAATAAATATTATTATTTTCAAATCAACTCATGATTTTATAAATTATTAATTTTCATGATGTATCACATGTTTATCTTTTGATGTCGATGTGAAATAATCTTGATATGTTTCCACATGTTTTGAAACCCCTTAAAGATAATTTTTTCTCACCCTATGCTTTTCAATAACGCTATTCATAGGGAATAAGGACATGTATAAGTGAGTGACTGGTCAGGGCTCATTTATGGTGTTTTAACATTATTTTTCAAATGAATAGTTTTTTCTACGTTTTTGTATGTGTTGTAATTAGAATTATCCAATTTATCCAAACTGTCTAAAACTCTAAACCATTACGGTCGTGAATTGTTAAATATATATGAATTTTTAATAAAATGGAATAGTTCTTGGGACATCATATTTGGAATCAAAGATGAGGTTTAGACAACTTTATTTGTGAATATATGTAGAAAACCATTGAACATTTAGAGTCCTTCTGTAAATTTTAAAGGAATTTTAATTGAGGAAAAATATGGAAGTTGTAGTTTTCATAATTCTGAATAGTGAAATTCATAATTTATATAGGTTTGGTAATCAAATTTCTTTAATGAAATTCTTTTAATAGATAATAATGGAACATCATTGATATAAATAAGTTCCTTTATTTTAAGTAAATAAAATTATTGTTTTGTCATATGTTATCTTTAAAAATAAAAAATTAAATAATAATACATGAAAAAAATTTTATTATTATTAAAAAATAATAATTAAAATAATTCCTTAAGGATAAGTGATAATTTCTTAAATTATTTTATCAATAATACTTTTCTTTGAAATATTTTATAATGTTTTAAATAAATTATTATAAGACTTGATTTTAAATTATAAACAAATGATGGTCAATAGATTAAAATAATATTTTATTATAAATTTTTTTTAATTGATTATTTTTGTAGAAACATATGTTTTGTATGAAAAAATAAATAGATTACATGGAATGTAATATAATTATGAAATTGTTATCAATAATCATATAAAATTACATATTAAATTGATAACTAAATATGTTTTAATAAAACAATTTTAAAACAAAAATATTTTTTAATAATCAATATTGGATTTCATATAATATTATTTGATATTTTTTTCATGAAAAAATATGTGGTTTTAATAAATATTTTTTAATAATTACAATTTAACAAAAACAAATGATGATACATAAATTGAATAAAAAATTTTGTAGATAAATAATAACAATATATTTTTTAATTATTATAAATGTTTTATCAATTACGAGTATAAATATATTTATAAGAAATTGTGAATTATATTTAATATGATGAATATAAAAAATTATTAATATTACTAAAATATTATATGAAAAATGGAAAAAAAATTATAATAATATAGAAAAAAAATGTTTTTGGAAACAATGTGGTATTATTTGTTAAAAAATAATATAAAAAAGAAAGAAATAAAGCGATCAGAAAATAAGAGTGGTGAGGGAGGTGTCGATTGAGAAAAGAAATCGGGTAAGGGGAAAAGGGTTTGGCCACCGAGTGCGTTCGAGGGAGACAGATTGGTCCTTGCATGATGGAGGTCGAGTAAACAAGGGGGTTTTGACCTAGGGAGGCCAAATGACTATGATGAATCTGAGCTATCTTCAAACAATGATGTGGGATCCCGAAGGGGGATCATTTTCACATGGGATTTATCCACAAGTTAGTGTATTTTTTTCGTTTGAGTACTAATTGAATAAAGATTTGATCTACATCATCCTAACCATGATAAGTTTTTTTTATTTCTATTTGTTGAATATTAATGTAGACTCTTTTTCATGAATCCATTTGGAATAGGATGACATGTATGTCCCTTCACCATCAATCGTATTCATCTAGTCCATGTTGATCATTTTATCTTTTTTTATCTCTTCGATGAGTATGCTAGAATTATGAAATGATTGAAATTAACACCATATTTTATCTATTTGATTACTCTGATTTTTTTGGTTGTAATCCACATTTTAGTCACCCTTTTATTTCCTTTTTTTACTTTTTTGGCATGTTGGTTTTGAAAAAATGTGTATAGATATATAAAATACTATTTTCTATTTGGTTACTATTGATTTTCCACCTCCTCTCCGCTTATATAGGAATGCAATATAATATAACTATAGAAATACATATTTTATGGATTACAATTATGTATGATTTGGATATATAAGAACTTATTCCCTTTTTTAAGAATCGTCCCTATTTACTGCACCCTATGTAAGAAAATAGAGTTAAATATGGGAGTTGTTGCGTGCAATAAATTATTAGAATAATTTTTCTTATTTTCTGTTAATCAATTATGTAAAATTATTTTTCCAAACATTTAAACATTGTTTTTGTTAATTTCAAAATCAAACATGTATCTAGTTTTAATTTATTTCTTTTCAAGTTTATATTTATGTAATTTAACTACTTATTTGTTATTCATTTATATATTTTCAATATTTTTCATACGTATGTGAATTTTTTGAAAACAATTGATGTAAAAGATATTTTTTCCTTTCATTATGAAAATAATATATTCTCCAATGATTCAAGTGGGTTTTCAATTTCAGATTTTATGTTAATTAGTTTTAGAATATTAGTAATTTTTTTCTATCTAACTAAATAATTTAGAATTAAATATTTATTATAGATAGTGGAAATTTGGTTAAATATTTAAAACTATTTGTGAATTTATGATTTTTATATGGAAAATTTTCTTTATTCCTTTGGTATTTTCTAGTGGTATATTAATTTTTTTTATAATGTTAATGTGGATAATTTTGAGTTTATAAAACTTTTCTACCAAAACAATTCTTGAAATTTATTTTTTAAATTTTTTTTATGAAACATTAATTTTTCACCTATGTATATACATGGGATGTTATTTGATTTTCATAATTGTTTTTTAATAATAATGTTACAAATGGATGTATATATATAACAATTCTCATGTTAAATATATTTTTCACCCATGGTTTTCTCTTCATAAAATTATTTTCTTGATTTTACCACATTATATTCAAGTAAAGTTATTGAATTTTTCAAAATTTATGATAATGTTAAAATTGATTTATTTTCAATCAAGTATATGTGTATATATATATTCATAAATAGACCAGTTAATATGATACATTTTTTAAAACATGTATATATATGTATCTACAAACCTATTATTTTAGGGTGAAATAGTATTTTAATCTCACTTCAATGGATAAACATATATATAATTTTATTTATATATGTATCCATTTTGGTAATCATGTTTATTTCCTATATATATGTAAACAAATGCATATATATATATATATATTTACTTATTCATACCTATACATATATGTATGGATATGCATTCATGATTTATTATAATATTTATATATATATAAACATGACTATATATATATGTCTCTTTTTATATAAAATGGTTATATACATATATATGTATATTAATGTTTATTTACACATTTTATTTCATGAAAATCTACTTTAATCATGAATATTGTATAACCATGTAATTTACTTTTTCATGAAATGGTTATCAAAGATCATGATCATTAATAAATCAGTGTGGTCCTTACGATTTAAAATACAAGCTGTTATGTTTTTAATTCTAAAAAATCACACATGGATATTATGTAAGGTAGGAATGGAGTAGGGAGTGAACCCAAACCCTTATGGTAATTTTTCCTAATAATGTGATGTGTACACAATAAATTATATAGCACTCCAATATATTGGGTAATGTTGAAATCTAATGTGATGTCTTGTATAGTGTGTGAAATGTGTATCCCAAACACACTATGTGATTAAGGATTCATCGTAATCCATCATGTGACTATAAATATTATGTTATGTTGTCTTAGGAGTTAATTGTGACTTCATGTTATCATCCAAGGTGCCTTTGAGAACTATTTATTAATGTTTATGTGTTATCATGAGAAATATTTATTATTTCGTAAATGAATGACATGGATTTTTAAATGGATACATATATTTAATCCTATGTGGAAATAAATATTATTTTTTAAAAATATACTCATGATTTTATAAATTCAATAATATCAATTTGTATATCATGTTGTACATTTTCTGTTGAAAAAAATTGATTTGTTTCGACATTTTTTCAAACCCATTAGTAGGATTTTTGTCACATACCCTTTCTTAAAACCTACATTCATAGGTCATAAGGACTCGTAGAAGTGAGTGAGTGGCCGAGTCCACTTTATGGTGTTGAACAGTTATAAACATCAATATGGTATTCTCGTCCTCTATTTTTTAGAGATATAATTAGAATAATTTAATGAATCCAGACTCTCTAAAACCACCACTGCAAATATGGCCTTTATTAGCATTAGAAAAGGGAATTAATAATGCTAGGAATGAAATGTAAGTCAAGATGAAGATAGGGGGTCTTTTTTTAGTTCTTAGAAAATCAATAATAAAGTCCACTTTTATCAGTGCTAAAAAAATCAATGATCAAAGAGGATTTTTTTGAGTGCTATAAAAAATGCACTAATAAAAGGGCCCATTTTCATCTTTTTTTAGGGATTATAGAAGACCCCTTTTATCAGTGCTTTTTTTAGCACTGATAAAAGTTAAAAAACATTAAAAAAAATAAATATTTTTTTCAATTCAGGGAGGGGGTTGAACAATGCCTCACCCCCACCCGAGCTCCCACGACCTAGCCACCTCACCCCCCTTTAACAGAACCCCACCCCCCTTTAATATCACTAGGAATTATTGCCACCCACATGGGCGACCTTCCTCCCTCAAGATTCGAACTCAGGACCTAATGTATGCTCGCCTAATCATTTACCACTCAATCATATTACTTTCCTCTTAATTTAAAAATATGTCTATTTATTTATATATATATAGTTAGGTATATTTATTCATATATATATATATATTAACATATATATATATTAATATATTTATATATGTATAATATATATATATATATCCATATATATATCTATATATCTTTATATTAATATATATATAATTATATTTATATATTAATATATTAATTCATATATTAATATATATTTATAAGATTAGTTTTAAATTCATATATAAAATATTATTTTTTATTTCTGTTTATAAATAAATAAATACATATATACAAAACACATACACACATACACACATATTATATGTGTATCTATAAGTATAATTATCAAAACAAAATATATTTACAAATATTATATGTTATTATGTATATACATATGTTTAGATTATATAGATAATATATATCAACATGAGAATACAATCACAGAAAAATATATATACACACACAAACACACAAACACATCATATATGTATAAAAATAAAAATATATTTTATTTAAAATAAAATGTATATTAGTTTTTTATTTAGATATTCCATACATATACTATGAAATATACTTTATTTATAAATATGATTGATTTTTTATTTTCAAAATTAATTTTATTACGGGTGAACATATAAAAAATATGTTTATATTGTTATATAATTTATTATATGTAACATTACATTATTAAAATAATAAAATTTCAAAGCCATAATATCAATACAATGTAACCTCTCGGAATAAATTCATTCCCTAGTGAAAAAGGTATTGTTGTTTGATGTTTTACTTACATTTGAAACTTATTTTAGATATTTTGTTAATTTTTTTAGATTTTATTCCTTAAAAGTTTATTTATGGATTAGTAGTAATTTATAATTAGAAAATTATTAATTAATAAGAATTTTTAAAATATATTAAACCCATTTTCACTAAATTCCATATATATTAACTATAATAGTCTATTTACACTTATCTAAAACATATTTAGAAAACATATTTTATATTTATATCAATATAAACATACTTATATATCAATATATTATTTTCATGAAAAATTTATTTTTCGAAATATATATTTTTTAGCGCTTGGAAAAACTGCTGATAAAACCACCATATTATCAATGCATTTAAAAAAAATTATAATAAATGGGGGACCTTTAACAGTGATAAAAAATAACTGATAAAGGGGGTTATTTTATCACTGCTAAAAAAGCACTGATAATCGGTCACTTTTAACAGCGCTTTTTTGGCATGGATAAAGAGGGGTACTGCTGAAACCTAGTTATATTATAGTGAACTATAATCTATTGGGATCATAGGTTGTTAAATAATAAATTAATTATAAAATAAATAATTAGAATAGGTTTTTGGGTCGTCATAGGGTCACCGTTGGATTCAGAGATAGGCTATGATATTTTATAGGTTTATTGGACCATTTGTGTTTGTGGAGAGAATTGATTCGATTGCAAACCAATTTTCCCGTCCATAGAGGTATAGTGAAATGCATGATGTTTTTCAAGTGTCACAATTTCGGTTGTATCGTACTGATCCTTCTAATCTAATCGATGTTGATTATGTTGAGTTTTTGAAAGATGTATCATTTCAGAATCATTGGATACGTGTTATTGATTGCAATGAAAAAGTGTTTCGGGGATCGATCATGCCGATAATTCATGTATTATGGAAATATTGATGTGTTCGGTCGGCAATGTGGGGGAGATAAGTATATATATGGGCTAATTGGCCCAATATTTTTACATAGGATACTTACAGATGCTTAAGAGTACGGGTTGAAGATGTGATGTTATAATGTGGGGAGATTGTAAGATATCTATATTATTTTAGATGTCTCATTCTCATTTTGAGGTACTATTTTAACCTTATATTTTTATATATTTGGTGGTTTTTTATTTATTTAAGGTTGAATTTGTATTTTTTGAAGAAAAAGGGTTACTGCTTGGTTAGCGCATAGTTTGCCTAAATGGTGAACCTACCCCCAAGAAAACCATGTAAACCCAAAGGGAAGGGAATTTCACAATCTCAAACATGATTTTTTAAACATCTTGTCTAGATAGTTGAAATCATTCACTCCTAGCATGAGATCATGGGTATAGAGAATGGTTTTAAAAACCATGCATCCCTACCAAGGAAACCATCCGTGTGGATTTTAATTGCACTAAATGATATTAAAAACACTACCATTTGAAGGTCAGATGTTTCATACAACCATATGTGAAAAAGAGCATATAACAAGGACATATGCTTCCAACACTCATATGTCATAACAATGAGGTGTGGGATATTGAAAGATGATCTGAATATCCATATAGTTATAGATATGATGTTCTAGGCCCAACATAATAGAAATGGAGAGGTGTTACTATAAGAATTTGTATAAAAATTGTAATTAAAAGAATAGTTAAATTCATGATATAACGAATTGTGATTCCCTATGATATACGTTTCAGACTCCCTCATAGGCTGTAGTTTGTATGGATTGATTCATTGTCATCGTGAACATGGTTAATTATGTGGTTAATTAATGAATAATGAAGTTTGAAATTTTTTAACTTGTCTTATTATACTTTATTCATTATAAAAATACATACAATTTTATTGACTGGATTATGTTTATACATTTTTGGTGGTGTCATACTAATTTTTTTTCACTCCCTACTCGGGATTCCTGATCAATTCCCAAATTTTCATCATTTTAATAGGAATTGATAAGGGCAAGAGAACAATTTTATATTGTTGAGTTGGTATGGAACACAGATGAGAGAACCAAACATGATTTTAGGACATTCATGGGTGTTGTTAGTGACTTTATTATGGGTTTCTCATATATACACTAGACACATATTGAAATAACAAATCAACTATTTTTGTTCTGGTTAGTTATCCATGAATTGGGATTATCATGTGATGTTGTTATTTGTTGGTAATTTAATTTCTATAATTTATTTTTATTACCATTTGTATATTATTAATTTATTTATTATTTTTTAATCTGATACAGTGGGTATAGTCTCGACATGGTTTATATTAGACCCTCACTATTAGTTGGAAGCCTCTGGAATATGGGGAGGCATGCCTGAGGTCATGTAACTAACCAAATCAAGGCACCAGTGTGGCATACCTGGTGTCTAGATATTCAATGTTAATAAAAAAATATTTCAAAATTTTCTAGAAATTATTTTTAATATGTCCTTTCAAAAATCAATAAATCAAATTTTTTTGGAGAAATTTTTAATTTAATGAATAAAATGACTTTATTAAATGATGAGTGATTATTTACTAATCATTTATCAATAAATTTATATTTTGAATGAAAGTTATATATATTTCATAAAGTATTAAATCCTATTAATAACCTCAAATTTAATAGATAGGTTATACTTGTCATATTAAAAAAATATTTCATGGTTCATTAATGGTCGGTGTTGCATATCTTGTATGCTATGAAACATTTAATTTAATTAAAATTATAGTGCATTACATTATCTCATAATTAATATATTTCATCATCATAATTTTACCTTTTTCTCTCCTAATTAATAAAAGGAATTCTTCCCAAATTATGTGTCATGGTAAATATGTTATTAAACCTAAGTGTTAAATATACCTCATCCCAATGGAACATCACCCAAATAACAATAATCAGTTTGATAATCAAATATATAAACTTTCAATATATTCAAATTCACCAAAATATCATGTTTGAGATTTATATATTATCCTAAAAAGTAATACATAACATTACCATAACTATCTTTGAAGATATAAAAATACCAATGATTCACATTTCACCCATCAACATTATTTATATTCCACAATATATTAAATTATAATTAACATCAAATAATTTATTAACCACAAAGGATTATTTAAAACTCAATAAAAATTTATTTCTAATTCCAAACAATTGATTCAAATCAATTGAAAATCACTTCACTTAAATAAAAAAATGGTGATTTTTATGCATTTGAACTTATTATTGACTGTAAACACATAAACCCATGACAGTATGCATAACATATATGTTTACATCAAATTAAAACATATATTCTTCCAAAACTTAACACATGCCTTATTCCATAAATAATTTTACAAAATATTGAATATATTACATAAGTCCAAAAAACCAATATCATCAAATATGATTTATATATATATTTCATCAACTAACCACTTTCAAATTCACAATACTAACATACCAATATCAATCATCTATTTATTCCAACTAAACATATGTTTTCAAATTCAATTTTAGAATAATCCATAGATGTTCCATGATACTTGTATGCAAAACATCATTTACATAAATCATCCATAACATAATTCATGAATCATAATGCATAAATACTTTAACCCATTTACTTCAATGGTCTTTCATTATTATATTATTTAACACTTGGATTGTGAAATTTTCTCAGAGAATTCTCATATTACATAAACATTATACATTGAGTTCTAAATGTTACCTTATTATGATCATCATTTACCTCAATTGATAATTGTATTTTTTTTATAATGAATTACATGCTCTATATACATCATTTATATATAAAAATCATATTTTTGTTACTTATATACATTCACTTGTGTGATTCTTACAACACTATCTACATAAAAGAAAATCAAATATTTTTTCCTTCATAATCCCGACCGCTAGATCTCTCAGTGAACTCTAACTTTATCTTCATTGGGGAGTCTAATAATTGGTTAAGGTGAAATATATTAATATTATATCAGGACATATGATTAGGAATAATCCTAAGGATTCACATTATACCTACAATTTCATTTGGTTATTCATGTGGATTATCATTCCATGTTTAGTCAGTGTTTACATGAGTTCTCCAATTTTCAACCATTGACTAAATATAAAAAAGAATATTACGAGCTATAATAGTACTAGTTAAGAACCATGAATAATCAATTATAGTATGTATAAATCAATATAAATAATTTCCAATCTATGAAACCTTATATTTAAGCTAGGATATCTATAATGATTACGTTTTTTTATGTTATCATAATATTATACTCATATATATGGTTTTAAGTAATGTTTTCTCATCCTAGTTTCCAAAATATAACTACACCATTCTCTGATACAAATTTCATTTACCAATACATTAAATACATAGTGATCACTTCTTAATTGGTTAATTTTCATTACATTACATTATGATCCATGCTAGGATTGTTTAGGTATATTTCTTTTAGACACTTAGACACATAAAAATGTTTTTAATAAATTATCTACATCATCTCCCACAATATTCTTCATAACTATAGTCCTTTTTAGAATGATCATATATAAAACTATATTCTTAACCTGATGAAAAGTAAACAAATTAAAGGGTTAGCTCAGATGCTCAAAAAATGGGAAAATTGGATATTTCAATGACCACTTGATCAAAATAAGCGAATAATGATATGATAACATGATCATAACAAGGGAATATCAAACCCTACGCATCATAGATCATAATAGTAAGTCATGGAATAAATTTTTGAATTTTATAGTACATGAATCATAAAATAATAAACAAGCACTATCCAAGAGAGAATGATATATCCATAAGACACTATTGTAGGGCATACCGATTATCATAGAGAATAATTTCTATAGTAGTAGAGGACAATTGAGAATACTATCATAGTAGAATGTATTTTCTCCCCAAAAAATCATAGATGTCATGGTTAATTCCCAAGACTATCATAGTTGAAAATGTCCCCTACTATATTGGCTTCACTCCTCTTAATTTCATGTTTATCTTATTGGATATCAATCATTAAAAAATGCATAGAAAGAAGATAGAGGTATAAACTATTACAAAATTAAAATCATACATAGGTTCTCCATAAGATCATAAAAGATTTATCATTTCATAAACCAATCAAAGGAATTGGTTTCATAAAAATTCATCATTTAATAATATCATAACCCATTGAAAAGGAAAAATACTCATAAATATATTTTCGTCATAAATATAAACCTTGTAGATAAATTATTAGGATGGTATCATTTGATCATATCCCCCGTAATGTATAGGTCAAATAAAGTGTTATTATCATTAATGATTATAAATACCATTAAAATATCATTAAAATATATTATGTAAAATATCCTTTCCATTTTAAAATTACATATTTAAAATATAAAAATAATAAAAATATTATGGAAAACATTTTATATGAAAATATCCTTGAAAATTTATAATAGAAATATCAAATAATTGAGTAGTCATGATTATGTGAAACATTCATTCCATCATATAAATTAAAAAACTTTCTTTTCATACATGTATAAATACAAAAAAGTACCTGATTTGAAAATTGATAAGAATAGTAATTTTGAAATATTTTTATAAAAAATAAAACATACATAAAAATTAAATTAAGAAATAAAATTATAATATTAAAACACATCTTTAAAACATGGTTATGCAATAAAATATTTTTTTGATCAAATTGATAAATATTGTAGATTTTATTTAAAATAATTCTTTTAGTATATTGAGTAATTCAAGAGAGGAATATTTAATGAATAATTTTTTCTATAGAAATAAAAAAGGAGAATAAAATCAATGATATTCTAAAAAGTTATATAATACATTGTCTACATAATAACATAATCATATAAAACCCTGATAAATAATGATAGTATAACATAAATGCCCTACTTCTTTAGTAACAATTGAATCGTAATCCCATGAAAAAAAGATCTATTAAATTATATTTATATGCCCATAAATTTAAAAATAATAATCATAATATACATTCATGGGTAATATATACACCACACAAAATAATCATTTGATGATTGTGAAATGTGTCCCCCAAAAATAAAAATGAGATGAAAATACCTTACCTGAGGTATGCCTTCCCTTGTGGGAATTAGAAGCTTCTATGTAATAAATATAGATTTATTATAAATTTATTATCGAACAATAATCATATATATAATCCCACATATTATTTACTTATTTCTGTTTATCACCCATTTGTTAACAAATCTGTATTAAAATCATTGTTCATTGTTATATCCGCTTCATTTTTCATGTATAGTATTGTACGGTAGTTCTGGTCCACATAATTTGATCATGGTTTTATAACATATATAATTGTAATAATAATATAAGTATCTTATTTATTCATTTTATAAATATTTATATTCATCAATAAAAGTAAATATATAATAATGAATTTTTCCGTTCATGGAGATGGTGGGTCGTACGTACATATGAATGATGTTTTCATTTCTCGATGGATGAAATAAGGGAATGATAAATAATAAATAATCTTTCCAGAAGAATTAATATATAATATTATATTATATAATCAATAAATCTATCCTTATTACCATCCTAGAAAAACATAAATGTAAAATGAATCATATTGCTTCAGGGAGGTTGCAGTCCACATGTACCCAGAAGTAATGTCATTATTTCCAACATTTTGGAAGGTAAGAAGCTATACATGATATCTTAAATAATAATTTTTAAATATTTAATAAGTATAACATATAAAAATAAAACCCATCATAAAACCCATCCATAATATTTGGTGATGAGAAATGAATTGTATTGCTACGTGGATACGGTAAGTCGTATGTACGCAAGAGCGAAACATTCACTTACCATTTCATGGATAGAGGGTGAATAAATGTGTTTTAATAATATAAAAATATTTTCATTATATTTATTTTAATTGATTTAATATTTTATGAAAATCTATAAGATTTATTGTGTATAGAAAATAATTAAAATGAAAGTGATCTGTTAAGGCAATCAGCTCTTTTTTGAAATAACTCCTTTAAATCTCACCTTAATGAACCAAGTTTTGTTCATTTAGGAATACCATCACATTTATTATGTGTATAAGTAATGTTATAATGTATTTATTGAGGGTATGGTCGAAATATATGGTATTAATATTCTAAATAAGTGATCGGAGCATGTTCTCCTTTATAATTGTTGTAAGGGGGGACATTGGGAATTTCATAAAATATTATAACATAAATAAAGGCATTATATATCCCAAATGACACTATAATTACAGGATTTTTAGTCAAATATATTATTATGTTTAAATAAAAACATCCAAGAACAATTTTACAACTTTAAATCGTGATTTAAGCTTTATCATTTGTTTTAACCCATAAAATAACTCATTTTAACATTAATAAATCTATCATATTATTCCCATAAAATGATTATAATTTTACATGTAAAGTAGAAATTGGATAATAAATTTACATGGTATTATACATTAGATAATATATTATTAATTTTAAATATTAAAATAATTTTGAAATTTTTTAAAAACATTTATGAACTATTATTTTGATAAAATATCTTTAATGTCAATTATGACACTATTCTTTTGATTAGATTTATCTTACATAAATAAAATGTTTGAAATAGAATATTAGATTTTAAGATAACACTAATATGACATATTCATCTAAAATAATCATGTAAAATTATAACTAACTAAAATTATATTGTTTTTAGAATTCGTAAAATCTTTTATTTTATTTTTATATTCATTTAATTATTAATCAGATAGGATTGTATAAGAATTTAAGTTAATTTGATAGTTTATGAAAATTATGAATAAAATTATTTTTGTAAAATTATTTAATTAATCTAAAAAATAATTATCTTCATTCATTGATTTATTTTGTCCCAGTGTGTACATATAAGAGATATTTAAAACTAAGAGAGTGACATTTTGTAACATTCATTGCATTAAATATTATTTATGTCAGATTAATGGAAATGATTCCAATATAAAAATAACATTAAATTATAATTTTTTAATTTTCGAATATCTATCATCGAATAATTATTATTATGAAAAAATATAGCCTTATCACACGGTTTTAACAGAGAATAACTCGATTTTCCCTTTACCCTGGAGATAATTTTTAAAATGATTACGACTGATTTTGACAAACAATAAAAGGGAAATATTTAAAAATATTTAATATATTTTAAAAAATATAGAATCAAGTTTATATTATTCAATTTATATATCTGGATGAAATTATTTTTAAATTAATCATTAAATATGCAAAGAAAATAACTATTTAGACAAATAAATTTTTAAGAATAACACTGGGTTTTTTATTATATAGTGTCAAGAAAAATATTTAAATAATAATAAATAAATTATTGAATATATAATATATATATTTAATTAAAATCAATTACCAATAGTGAATATTTTAATTCATAAAGAAAAAAAATGCATTACACGCTTAAAAATAGTTTTTCAGAATAATGCCTTTTACTTATATTTTTTTCAAATTCATTCATAAAATTTATTCCAATGAATGTAATTTTATTATTTAAAACATTGTATAAATATTTTTACTTTTGAACCATTTTTAAAAATAATTTAAATGTCTATATGATTGAAATGAAAATATATTTTTCATGAAAAAATATATACTTTTTACTGTTCAAGGAAAAATTATAATTTTTAGAAAAATATTAAAAATAATAATTCATAGATATTTTTTACATGATTAATTAAAAAATTATATTCTTATCATTAAATATTATTTTTAAATTAACTAGAATTGTTTTTAATATTTTCTCAAAAAAATAAAAAACCATATTTAATAAAAAGTGTTTTTGTGATGAATAAAAAGACATTACAAAATATTTAGAGATTAATTAAAAAATATTTATAAATTAAAAAATATTTATTATGAAAAATATATATAGTAAATATATTATTTAATATTTTTGATATATTACAATTTAGGTGGTATGTTATAATGATCATATTTAAATAAAAATATTTCAAAATTATTTAATGGTTGGTGTTTCATGTCGGGTACACTATTAATTATAATGTCCATTAAGAATATTGTGGTGTGCCAATTTTCATATTAGGAATACTATTTAAAAAACATAGTATCTACTTGATATAAGAGAGATGTTTGGGGAAGAGTCTTAATTCTTCATTTTTGTTTAGGAGTTTTCCAATAACCAATGATATTTTATTCATTGACATTATCCTTATTCATTCCCTTATTGGGGATGTTGATCCTACTTCAAATACCTCATAATTTTTGTATTCCTCTGTGTATAATCCATCCCCATGTTCTCCTCTTAGTGAGATCACTTAATAATCTCTTCAGTATTTCATTCCTCTAAATTTTTATCACTATATTCCTATGACAACTACTTATTTGATTGAGATTTCATCTCATTTGCACAAAAATGGATCGTGAATTTTAAGTACATTTCATGAATTTTTGTAAAAATTGAATTCCTTGATTTAATATGAATTCCCATGGAAAATTATATCATCCCCATGAGTTTCAATCATTTAGTTCTTATCCTTGTTGAGATTAAACAATTTACCCCCCAAAATTCAAAAGTATTCCAATGTTGGATTCTTCCCATACAATATCTCGTATAGGATGTTCTCTTCATTTTGACATAAAAATCCCCTTTTGTATATATAAAATAAATTAAGAACTATTTAATTTTATTTCTTATTCTAATCTTGGTGCATTATCATTTATTTCATGGGATGCTCCTCCATCTGATTGTTTGTTAATTAAATACCATTTTCAATCTATAACATCTAGATTTTTATCCCTCGTATCTTCTCTACTAATATCATGTAATATTTAATAAACATAAAAATTATATTTTAAAGGATATGTTCATAAACCATGTTATTCTTCCATAATAATGAATAAATAGATCATAATAACTTTATTCATTCATATACTTGTGTGAAATTTTCCCACACACATCCACCTTCAATAAATCAATCCAGCTCGTTGACATTTTTTCTTAATCATGTATTTATTTAAAATGATATTACATTTTTAAGAAGAATAATAGTATTAGTGTCAAAATTATAATGTTTTAGGTTATAATAACTTCCTTCATTACCCACCACATCCTACAAGGTCTTTTGGATTAAGTGGCCAATAATTTGTTTTCAAATACTGTTATATTCTACCTTGGATATAAACATCCTATATTATTCCCCACTAATGATTTAGACATTGAATTTCATGTTTTTACCATGAACCACTATTGTTCCATCTCTTCCTTTCTTTATTTAAGCCTTCATTCTAAAATTGAATCTATACCTTGGTAACATAGTTAACCCATAATGAGAATATTATTTCTAGTGTCTTAAAAACCATGAAATACATGCACATTATCTATGCACCAATGATTTTGGATTTTCTAAATCTATTAATTTAAAAACATTGACTATTAACAAAGAAAAAAATTTCATTAGTGAATATGTGATGATAATGAATTGGTATTTTTTCTAATCATTTATGATGTATATCCACTATGTTGAATCCATACTCGAACTTGATCTATTTCTCTCAATGAAATTTATATGAAATTTACCTTCATAGAAATTACTTTCTTGATTCATTTTGTATTCTTTACTTAATTTGGTGCCTAATTAATTTCCACCTCACGATCTATTGAATCATCCACTTCTTTCATGGTTGTGAATTTCTTTTATATTTTTAGCCTGACTAATGATATTTTTTTCTTCTATAGTCTCCACCAGTGGATCTCTTTTTTCACATTTATTTATTAAATTGAGGTGAAAATTATGGCTTTGTGTTTTTATGCTTCACACAAAAAAAACAATATCTTTTTACATTACACCATGTGTAGAAAGTATATGACATCTATTTTTGTTACTATGGAAACTTGAAATTCATTTTTTCAATATAAAAAATATATTTTACTCATATTACTAAAATAATGCAACTACATTCATGGTATATTATATTGTCTCTTTTCCAGTCCACTTTTATCTATTTGAGAACATTAATAACTACCCATATAAAACTTTTTATGTGTTTTGTAATATTTTCATTTCACATTAGCCACCACTATTTTATTATTATAATCAATACCCTCAATAGACTTTCATTACCTTTGAAACATTTTACATTTGTATAAGGGTATAATTTTAAAATTATCTCTTTGTGTTCATATATGTACATAGCCTTAAAATATTACTTAATCTTGAATTGAATGAATAATTTACATTGAGTATCTTTTCAGGATTACCGTTTTAGAGAATTAGGCCATAACAATTAAATTACATCTCAAAAATACAAAGTAGACACTCCTAATTAGTTTCCATTTTATTCAAAAAATAAAAACTATTTAAAAAAGAGTCATGTCTAATTCCATGTTTAAGAGAGCAGAAATTTTCATTGATCCCATCCTTGACCCTATTTCACATTCTGTCAAGTGAAAAAAATTTCCAAAAACATTAGATGAGCATTAAAATCTCATTATGGGATACACTAAGAAGAAAAAATGTTAGTTTCTCAAAACATCAAGTAAACTGTGAATAATTTATCATAAGTAATACTTTTCACCTTTATTGTGTAGAAAATAATCTTCACTTAATTAAATATCATTACTTTCCCTTTTGTAACAAAAATATTACCTTGAAACCCATATAAAGAACACATAACATATTAAGGTTACTTGGGACATAAACATACTTAAATGGAATATCCATATGACTGACTGCCACACTCATCACTAAATGGAATCGCCATAATGCTGACTTCCATACCTAATGCATTGGAGGTTATAACATAACCACCTGTCCTGGTATTAACGACACCACACGTCACATGGTTTATCATGTAACCATCCATCAAATGTCCAAGTACCATTATAAAATCATAACACATAAAACAATTATAGGAAAGCAAAAATTGTGACCTTTCAATAACAATATATCAAATAAATATATTTTCATAACAAATCCATAATAAAAACCAATTTAAATACAAATATACATAAAAGATTATATGGTATTTATATTAATTTAAAAAAACTATGGCTTGTTGAGGAAGCCAAAAATCAAATAATACTCGTGGCGGTGGAAATGTCATTGTCACCACGTACGTTAAAAGAAACATACTTTTGGTATTTTAGTAAAACTCTTCGTAGAGAAAAGATTCCTTTTGAATAAAAGTAAAGGTCAAAGGGGTTTAAACACTATATAATATAAAGTTGTGTATCAAAAAAAATATGCCTCAATGAAAGAGATTGAGACGATGTCTCTTACCTCTTGTCCGACATGACTCGATCATTCTATTATCTCCTAAATAATAAACTAGAGTTAATATATACTTGCTTAAGAACATTTTTCTTGTTCATTATTCCTTTAATATAACTTATTACCATGTTATGAACATTATGAAATCATTTATGTTAATAACGGTTGTTCTGTCGATCTTTGGTACTTGAGTCAATAATAAACTTCTTATAATTACAAGATCTTCTTGTGGTAAAATATAAATTATCTACAAATTTATATTCATGATCTACATAACATAAATATCATAAATATCCTTTATATACATTCATTTATAATATTACTACATTTAGAGGTATGAAATGAAATACACCATTCATGGAGACGGTAAGCAATAGATAAGCAAGAATGATACATTCATTTATATTTCATAATTAATGGTATGAAATCATATATATATATATATAAATTTATATTATAATTCCAGTATAATATAATATATAATATCATTAGCTCCATCCTTTATACGTCCCACATGTGGCATTAACGGTTCAAATCAATTTGAGGGGGCGGTAGTCTGCACTTCCTAAAATGAAATTATCGCGTTTACCTATAATGGAAACCATAATGGTACGCCATAAATGAAAAATAAAGAATGATAAGGAAATCATAAAAATAATATATATCATATATAAATATAGTGACATCTTAATGGCCTCCATAAAAGGTGTTAAAATAATATTGAAGAATCATTGTTTTGTGAGGCAGTAATTCGCCACACACTGAAACAATATGATCTTTAACCATTAGATGGAGGTGTGTGTAAGTGTAAATCAAATACATCTCATAACACTATACTAGTATATTTAGGATACATTTTTTTATGGAATCAAAGTATATGAATGTTAGGGGGAGTGATGAATGAAAATAAATGAAAGAAACTTGAGAGAAGACATTACCTCTAAATCATGTAACTTTTTTTTATTTGAGACAAAGTCTTCCTTGGGATGACTTCTGCCCAATGTGAGGCTTATATGAGTAAGATAGGGATGTGGAGAGATAATATGAGAAGCGTTTGGTTGAGAAAAAGTATTGAGAGGTGTGGGTAAGGGGGTAGAGGTGGGGGCCTTTTTTAAGAGGGAGGAGGGTTACTTTTGGAATGTCATGCAATGTTACTTTATTATAATATTAATTTCTGATTTTAAAGGTCCCACAATGATATATTTCTAGGCTAAGTTGATAAGGGTTCTAAAGACACCCATCCAATAGGTGTTAGGCATGTTTATGTCTTAGATTTTACCTTATCATTTCATTTAATTTAAATTGTTAATTAATGAGGTAATCACTTCATCATCATGGTGTGTTAAATAAATTTATTTATTTAATGTATAAAAATTATAAAAAAACCATGATGTAGGAAATCTTTTTTTCTTTACAATGAATATTTATAGTCAAAAATAGAACTTTTATAACCCCATGTAAAAATTGATTTAGTAAAACAATACATGTTTGAGACATTTTTATTTTTACATTAAATAAAAGGTATTAATGTCATTATCTTACCCAAGTGGCTCCATTGGGTACAAAAAATAGACCCATAGATTGTAATGGTAGGAAATGACTCATCCAATAAGTGTAGGACATGTGTAAATTTAATGTAATATTATCATAACATTATATTTAACTTAAATTACACTAATTACTTTTAATCGTGATTAATAACACGTAAAAGTTAATATTCACCAAAAACTATTTTCAACCAATTGAAACAATTTTTCCTTACTAATGAAAAAAATTTATTTTGGATTTTTGAAATTCAATTCACAGAAGTGCTAAGGTATCATTTAAATGAAAAATCAGTTTTTTAACTAGCACTTAGTGGTTTCACTATTCATAAAAAATTTTGTTTTTCAGAAAAATAAAAACAATTCACCCTAAGATATATATGATATTACATATTCAAAAATGATGTGTATTTCACAAAATTCAAATAATATAAGTTTCATGAATTAATTTAATAATTAATTCCCATTTTCAAAACAAATTGCGTGATTATATGAATCAATATATAACAAAATATTGACACTTGTTTATGTCCAATTTCAAATTAAAATTAATTATAATTTCAACCATTGGATTAAATGGTATAAGTATTTTATAATTTAACATTAAAACAAATTAAAAATATAGTCAACCCAATATATATAAACTAGACTAAATTGAGGTTTCAAATTAAAATAAAACAATTTTCACAATTCATTAAAAAATGAACATTATCCAAAAATACCAGAAATTTATCCAAAGTAAATATCAATGTCCCAGTTCTATGGAATAAGTTTATTTTGACCAATTGAGCTTATAAAAGATTCAAAAGATAGACTTAAAAAATATTTTCCATCACAAGGCGGGAAAACAATCTTTTAAAAAATATTAGAGTATTATATGCTTGATATTGGATTTATTGTCATTTTAAGCCTCTAAAATACTATCTAATTAATAAATAGACATATAGATGAAAAAATATAATTCTTTACTTACATGGGTTGTTACATCTTTCCATCCTTTAAGGAATTTTATCCTAGAAATTTTTTTTAGTTATCAAATAAGTGGGGGTATTTCTCCCTCCTATAATTTTCATATTCCCATGTTGCCTCTTCAAACATATGTTTTTTACACAAAACCTTTAGATGGGGAATTACCTTATTCCACAACACATGCTCTCTATGGTCAATAATCTAGACCGGTTGTTCCTCATAAGATAGATTCTGTTCTATCTGAACTATCACTGAACTCAAAACAAGAGGTGGATCTGGAATATACTTCCTCACCATTGAAACACGAAAAACAATATGTACCTAAGATAAGCTTAGAGGAAAATCCACACGGTACGCAACTGATCCAACTCTCTCCAGAATTTCATAGGTTCCAATGAACCTTGGACTCATCATTCCTTTCTTACCAAATTGAATCACACTTTTCCATAGTGAAACTTTGAGGAAGACATGATCTCCTACCTCAAATGAGATATCCATCCTCCTTTTTTCCGCATAACTATTTTACCTGCTCTGAGCTATTCTCATGTGTTTCTGTATCAACTGAACCTTTTCTGCCATCTCTTCTACCAATTCTGGTCCCATCAGATACCTTGCCCCTAATTCATCTAAAAAAGCTAGAGTTCGACACCATTTCCCATATAATACCTCAAACAGAGCCATATGTATATTGGAATAAAAACAATTTTTATAAGAAAACTCAACCAATGAATTATGGTGGTCCCAACTTCCATGATAATCCATCGAACAAGAACATAACATATCCTCCAATTTCTGAATTTTTCATTCTGACTGCCCATATGATTGAGGACGAAAAGATGTACTGAAATTTTATTCAGTTCCAAACAAATTCTAAAGGCCTTTCCAAACGTTTGAAGTGATCAAGAGATCATGATCAGCTACATTGGTGAGGGGAACTCCAGGTAACCAGTAAATCACTTTAAGATACAATTGAGAAATTTGATCTGGGGAAAAGTATCTCGTATATCAAGGAAATAATCACACATTGTCAAGTAATCAACTGTAACACAGATTGTAATATTACCTCATGGTGTCTTCGGTAATCCCACAATGAAGTCCATGGTTATATTCTTCCATTTCCAATCATGCACTATTAATGGAAGAAGCATCTATTTCGGTAAATTCCACTTTTCTTTAACCTGCTGAAAAGTTAAACACTTCCGAGTAAAATTAGTAATATCTATTTTCATTCCATCCCACAGTAATACTCTTGAAGATCTCTATACAACTTTTTACTTCCTGGATGAACTGAAAATGGAGAACAATGAGCTTCACATAACAACTCACTCTTCAACACTGAATCACAAGGCACACAAAATATATAACTAAATCTCAAAACCCAATCATCATCAATTTTAAATTCAGGAAACTTACACTTCTAAACAAACTCTACCTTTTTCTCCAACACACTATCTTACTTCTGCGCTTGCATAATTCTGTTTGATAGAGAATATTTCACTGATACGTGAAACAAATTAGAAGAACTTCCTACACAAACAACTTCTATTCCTACATTCATTAAATAAAAATCCAAAGGATATCATTCGAAACATAGAAAGGTTAATGAAGCATTACTTTTTCGACTCAAATCATCATCCACTTTATTTTCTTATCCCGGATGGTAATGAATTTTACAGTCATAAATCTTGATTAATTCCAGCCATATCCTCTGTCTCATGTTCAATTATTTACGAGTGAATATATTCTTCAATCATATGTGATCGGTATATATTTCACACTTTACTCCATACAAATTATTCCTCCAAAAAATTTAAAGAAAAAACAACAACAGCTAATTCCAAATCATGTGTAGGGTAATTTGACTCATGATTTTTCAATTTACATGAAACATAAGCAATTATATGATCATTCTTCATTAAGACACAACCAAGTCCTTTCAATGAATTATCAATGTAGATAACAAACTCACCATTAATGGAAGGCAGTGCCAAAACTGGAGCATTCACCAATATTGTTTTCAATTCCTGAAAACAATCTTTACATTGTATTTTCCAAATGAACTTTACACATTTTCAAGTTAACTTAGTCATTCTATAAGATAACCATGAATAATACTAAAAAACTGTAGGTAATAAACTGAAAAACCAAGAAAACTACGGATCTCCGTTATATTTTTGGGTCTTGGTCATTCATCAACAACTTTTTTTAGAAGGATCAATAGTTATGCCATTTTTTAAACAACGTTACCATGGAATGAAATTTTTTGTAACCAAAAATCACACTTGATGAACATTCCATGATGTTAATTTTCATTTATGGTTTGAATTATAACCCTAAAACGACTTTCATGTTCTTCTTTACTTTTGGTAAAAACCAAAATTTCATCAATGAACACAACCACAATCATATCCAATAACTCATGGAAGATTTTATTAATTAGAACCATGAATAAAAATGGTGCATTGGTTAACCCAAAAGGCATAAATAAAAATTCATAATGGCAATATCTTGTATGAAACACATTATTCAAAACATATTCTTCTTTTACTTTCAACTTATGGTACCCCAACCTCAAGTCAATTTTCGAAAAATACTGAGCACCATGGAGATTATAAAAAAAATCATCGATATGAGGCAATGGATACTTTTTCCTAACAATGATGTGATTCAATACCATATAATCAATGCAATGTCTCATTGAACCTTCTTTCTTTTTAACAAACAAGATAGGAGCACCCCATGATGATGTGCTAGGTCAAATAAATCATTTATCTAATAACTCCTGCATTTGATTCTTTAACTCTAAAAGTTAACCTTGATCCATTCAATAAGGGGGTTTTTAAATTGGATTAGAATCAAGAACTAAGTCATTAGTAAATTCAACATCTCGATCATATATAATACAAGACAACTAATCAGAATAAAAATCAAAATAATCATTTAACACTGGAATGCCATTAATCTAAATAATTACTTTTTTTTCAATAATATGTTCATGATAAAACTCATTTCCATATTTTACAAGTTTCACAACTTCCTGATATGTTATCAAAATCATGGGTTCATTCTTGTACACAAATTGTAAATATTTCTGAAATGAAACCTATTTAGCTCTACATTCAATCATAGCATGATAAATAGAAATCCTTTACATGCCCAAAATAACATCAAACTCTACTAGAGGAAAAACAATAAGGGTTTTAGGTAGATTCTTTACACACACAAGGAAAGGAGGGTTCGTATGATTTCTTTTTGACTTAACATTTCCCCCAGGTGATTTACCATAAGTTCAGAATCCTATCCATTCCCAAAATAACATCAAACTCTACTAGAGAAAAATCAATATGGTTTGCACTCATTTTAATAATGACACATTTAATTACACATAATACATCTTACTGCTGGCTTTTCATTGCCTGCTTGATCATCTTCCTTACAGTTATGAGCAATATGACCAGACATACCACACCGAAAGAACTATCCAGACTTGGATAAACATTATCCAAGATGCATTTTACCACACATCTCACAAGATGGATATTTGGTTTTCATACCTCCAGGCTTCATTGATGAATTCTTTCTGTTTTCTTGACAACTGGACCTCTTATTTTATTGTTCGTCAAAGAACTACTAATCATTGAAAAACTACATTTCTACCTTCTCCGAACATCGAATAATGTTTTTATAACATTTGAACTCACGATAAGCTAACGTCCTTCGATACTTTGGATTTAACCCTGAGTAAAAATGGTTGATTATACTATCAAGATCACGTATAAAGTTTCAAGCATACCTTGTCAGTAGAGTGAACATTGTTTCATAAGCAGCCACTGAGTCATCCTCATGCCTCTATTCTAGGAATTGTTTTTCCATCCTATGATGAACCACCTTAGGAAAATATTTGTCAAGAAACATACCTTTGAATTCATCCCAGTCAATATCATCAATCTCCCCACTATCCCTAATATTTTTCACCATCAACCACCACTGACCAGCTTCACCTTTAAAATGGTAAACATCGAGACTAAACATTTGATGTTATAAACAGCCAATGACATCAAAAATATTCTCTAGTGCTTTAATCCAACCTTCTTCTTTCACAGGTTTAGATGATCCTCTGAATGAAGGTGGATGATGCCTCATTAAATGCTCCACTTCTAACATGTTCCACTATGGTTGATCTAGATAATCATGTGAATGGATACCACCACCATTTATATCCTGATTCAACTATGCCATCACGACAACAAACTGCTCAGTTCTGATTCCAACTGTCTCAGGTCACTGATTTAGAAGTTTTTTTCCTCCTGATTTCGTCCCAATATAGCTATCATATTTCCTCTATGTAAAACCATTCTGAAAACATAAATATCTTATATGAAGCAACATGGTAATCTTTAAATTCTATATCATTTCAATCATACCATAAATTATTTTATGGGCATGAATTTAACAATATTTTAACTCATAATGTTGTCTAAACTGTCCTTTGATACCAACTATAAGGAAACAACATTAAAACATTAATTAATAATGAATTAAATGAATAATTCACATGAGGATATTTTTAGGTTTAGTTTTTTAGAGAATACGGCCATAACTATTACATTGCATCTCGAAAATACAATGTAGATAGTCCAACTCAGTTACCAATTGTTTCACAAAATAAAAACTCTTGAAATGAGTGTCACGCCTAATTCCATGTTTAAGAGAGCATGATTATTCTTTGATCCCTTCCTTGACCCTATTCCACATTATTCCCTATGAAAAACATTTCAAAAAACTTGGGCTGAGCATATAAAGCTCATTAAGGGATACACAAAGAAGGAAAACTGTTAGTTATTCAAAACATCAAGTAAATGATGAATACTTTATCAGAAGTTATAATTTTAGCCATTATGAATTAGTAAATAATCTTCACTAAATAAAAGATCATTACTTACCCTTTTATGACCAATAGATTACCATACAACCCATATAATGGACACATAAAAAATAAAGGTAACACGGGACATAAACATACTTAAATGGAACAACCGTACGATCCACTTCCACACTCTTCAGTTTATGGAATAGCCATATGACCGAATTCCATACCCAATGCATTGGAGGCTATAATGTAACCACCCATCCTTGTATTCACAACACCAACCATCATTTGTTTTATCACGTAACCACCCATAAAATTTCCAAGTACCACTCTAAAATCATAACACATAAAATAATTATAGGAACGAAACAATTTCCACATATCAATCACAATATATCACATAAATATATTGACATAACAAATACTTTATCAAAACCACTTTCAATACAAAAATACATAAAAGATTATATGTTATTTATTTTCTTTCAAAAAAACATTACGACTTGTTGAGGAAACCAAAATTCAAATAATTATCGCGGCGGCGGGAAGGTCGTTGTCTGCACGTACGTTAAAAGAAACATACATTTTGTCATTTAGTAAAATACTTCATAGAAAAATTATTAATTTTGAATAAAAATAAAAGACAAAGGTTTTTATACACCGTATAATATAAAGTTGTGTATAAAAAAAAATATGACTCAATGAAAGAGATTGATATGAAATCTGTTACCTCGTGTCCGTCTTGACTCGATCGTTCTTTAATATCCTGAATAATATACAAGAGTTAACATATAAATTCTTATGAACCTTTTTCAAGTTCATTATTCCTTTTATATCACTTATTACCATATTATGAACATTATGTAATCATTTAATTTAATAACGGTCGTTTTTTCGATCTTTGGTACTTGAGTCAATAATAAACTCCTTATAATTATATGTTTTTCATGTGATAAAATATCCATTATCTCAAGAATTATATACATTATATATATATCATATATATACTATATATCCATTATATATATGCATTTATAATATTACATAACATTTAGAGGCAGGAAATGAAATGCGTCGTTCATGGAGACGGTAAGCCGTACGTATGAATGAACGCTACATTCATTTCTATTTCATATTTAATGGAATGAAATCTTAACAATATAAAGGTATATTATAATTCCAATATAATATCATATATAATATCATTAACTCCATCCTTTATAAGTCCCACATAAGGAATTTATGATTTAAATCACTGTGAGGGGAAGGTAGTACGCTCTTCGTAAAATGAAATTGTCGTGTTTACCCATAATGAAAACCATAAATTTATGCCATAAATGAAAAATACAGAAGAATAAAGAAAAAATAAACATAATAAATATCATATATAAATATATTTACATCTTAATGACACCCATTAATGGTGTTAAAAGAATATTGAGCAATCATTGTTTCGTGAGGTAGTAATTCACCACCCACAAAAACAGTATGTTATTTCACCATTAGACGACGGTGTGTGTAAGTTTCAATAAAATACATCTCATAAAAACATCCTAGTATATTTAGGATACTGGTGTTGTTATGGAATCAAATAATAATAACGTTATGGGGAGTGATGATGTAAAATAAAAGAAAAAAACTTGAGAGAGGACATTACCTCTAAATCGGGTAACTCTTTTTTATTTTTTCCAAAGTCTTCCTTGGGAAGACTTTTGCACAAAGTGAGACTTTAGGAGTAAGAGATGGATTTGGAGAGATAATATGAGTAGAGTTTGGTCAAGCCTAAGGCATAAGAGGTGAGCGTAAGGGGCTAGAGGTTGGGTCCTTTTATAGGAGGGAGGAGAGTTACTTTTGGAATGTCATGAAATGTTACTTTATTATAAAATTATTTTCGGATTTAAAGGACCCACAATGATATAATTCTAGGATAATGTGATAAGGTCTCCAAATACCTCAATCCAATAGGTTTTTGACATGTGTATGTATTATAATTTACATTATCTTTTCATTTTATTTAAATCATTCATTAATTAGGTACTCATTGCATCATCATGGTGTCATAAATAAATTTATTTATATAAGGTCTAATAATTATAATAAAAAATACCCTGATGTAGGAATAGTTTTTAGCTTTATAATGAATATTTATAGTAAAAAATATAATGTGTGTAACCCCGTGTAAAAATTGGTTTATTAAAAAAATACAAGTTTGTGACATTATTATTTTTACTTTAAATAAAAGGTATTAATGTAATTATCTTACCCAAGTGGCTCCATAGGGTACCAAAAATAGACCCATGCATTTTAATGGTCGGAAATGACTCATCCAAAAAGTGTGGGACAAGTTTAAAGGTGATTTAATGTTATTATAGCATTATATTTACCTTAAATTACACTAATTACCTTTAATTGCGATTAATAAAACATAAAAGTTATTATTCATCAAAAATTATTTTCATCCCATTGAACAAAATTTTACATACTAATGAAAAACATGTATGTCAGATTTTTGAAATTAAATTCACAGAATGGGTAAAGTTTCATTTAATGAAAAAATTTGTTTTTTAACTACCACATAGTTGTTTCACTATTTATCAAAAATTAATGTTTTTCAGAAAAATACAAAAAATTCACCCTAAGTGATATTTGAATTCCGAATTCAAAAATAATGTCTATTAATAAAATATATATATATTTTTCAATCGTTAATTTAATAATTAATTCCCGCTATCAAAAAAATTATTGTGTTTTTAAGAAACAATATATATATCAAAAGATTGACACTTGTTTATGTTCAATTTAAAATTGAAATTAATTACAATGTCCACCATTGGATCAAATGTTAAAAATATATACTAATTTCACTTTAAAACCAATTAAAAATATATTCTAACCATATAAATAAATTAGATTAAAATGAGGTTTTAAATTAAAATACAACATTTTCACTATTCATTTAAAAAATTAACATTATCAAAACAATACATGAAATTTATCCAAAGTAAATTTCAATGTCCTAATTCTATGTAATATGTTTATTATGAAAAATACTCCTTATAAAATTGTCAAAATTTAGATTTAAAAAAATTGTGCCATCAAAAGGAGGTAAAACAATCTTTTAAAAAATACGAGAGTATTATATGATTGAGATTGAATTAATTCTCATTTTATGCCTCTAAAACACTATCCCTTTCATAAATAGACATAGATATGAAAAACTATTATTCTTTACATACTTGGGATGTTACAGTTCCTCCTTATATTCTTCAATATCCCACATAATAAAACTCAATGATATCATGTTGGGAGACAGTTGTACCTCTTGATCATCAACATTTCACCAAATCTATATGTCATTGAAATTGATATTTTCAATTATTTTGAGATGATATTTACCCAAATATGTCATGAAATAAATTATTTTGGATTGATATTCAATTTTTATATTGTACTCAATGTCCTTCTACTAGTTTATAGTTTTTTATACATGATTATTTCAATATCACCATTTAAATTATATTTTTATTCCTTTTTATCTAACATATAATGTTGGGAATCATGTACCACTACATTTAATTTCATCACTTATACATCAAAACAAAAATTTCATCATGTGTAAATTCTATTGCATCATTAATGTATAATCATTCCATAACATTAGTTCATTCATAATCATTTTCCATCAATTAATTATCTATTTCATCTGTGAGTACCACATAATTTAGGTCCAATCAATCCTCAATTTACTACACTTCATTATCCTCTGATATATAATATTCATGTCAAAAAAGAATCTGATTCTTAGATAATTGTTTTTATGAATAGATATTTCTTATCACACCCATATAAAGATTCCTAGTGGGTTCTTTATCATTATTTTCATATGGAATTTTTTTTTGAAACACAGAAGCACAATTCCCCATATTTGCACAATGAAAACAGTTATGTGAAGGATTTACATTGAATATATCTTTTATCACTTTTATCGATTTAGGAAAATATAATTATTGACTCATAAACATTCAAACATTCAGTAACAGGTTCTAAGGTTAGTTTTTTAATCTCTTTAAATTCCACATCCTAATAATTATACTTTATTAAGCACACATTATCATTTTTTCTAATATTATAGGAGAATAGAGTGTTGTAAATAATATCCAACACCACCCATTTAGGGTCATTGTCTTCATTGTCCATGAACTTATCATTGAAAAACGATGGTAATATTATTAGGATCAATGTTCTGATTTTTAAATATTCAATTAATTCATTTATTTTTTACATTCCATAGATAAGAATACTCACCTGATCAATGAATTTATCAAATAACTAATTTGGATGCATTCATAAATTTTCATACTTATTCCATTTTAATATAAATTTATCCTCTCATACCGTGGAATCACGATCATAATTGTTGATAGGTTTCTTCCATAGGTATTTGGAGAATTAAACTGACTTTAAGTTCAATTATATTTCATTGGATAATGATCCTCCCATTTCATTGACTCTTTTTCCATTGGTATAAATCCCCCTTAAATATTTTTCTAATTACTCTCTACACATAATGCTTGCTAAAATCCCATGCAATGTATAAATGTATACATTTTTTTCCCAATGATCAGACAGAAAAATTTATTTTATTCTTCCATTTTTGGTAATTATTATCATTAAAGAATATAATTGTGTTGTTGGTGGTTGAATTTGATGTCTCTTCAAATAGAAAAAATGTCACAAAAAATTTATAGATTTGATAATACTTATTTGTCCCACAAAAATCAATACCCTTAGAGTGGTGAATAGAGGTTTATCAATTTCATTAAATAACCATCTCGAATGAGAAAGTTTCATAATTACTATGAAGAATCTATCCCTAAAAATTAATATGAAGTGATAAAGTAAATTAAATAGGGGCATAAATGATTCTACCAGGTTTATCTAAACTGGGATAATCTAAGGAGCATAAAATGTTGATGTGATGATGCACCTAAAACATTATTAACACTACTTTTTTTTTTACAATTTTAATCATCCAAACTAACCATTTATTTTTATAATCATTACATGAAAATTTATAACTCACTTGTATCCATAAAAGAAGGATCTAACCACTCCTCATATTCCATGTTTTACATTAAATGGATTTTATATAGAAATTAAACCAATGATTGTATATAAATATTCTCTAGTTTCATCAATGTGATGAACTCCATGATCTTCTAGGTGTATATTCTCATCTATATCCCTTTTTTCTCTATTCTAACACTTTGCCTAGAATTCATCTATTTCCCTATTTTTCCTTCCAAAACATATAATATAAATCCATCACGTATTCATTAATGTTTATATATTATAAGATGCACTATATTATATTTCTTTTCAATAAATATATCTTCTCTCTTTTTTGGAATCCTTCTACCATATCCATGTATTTTTTTGAAAACATTCGATATCATTCTTATAATGTCTGTTAAAGGGTTTATTAAACTTATTTGATGTTCACACATTTCATCTTATTTTAATTTTTCCCTAGTTCTAGAATTGACCAGTTTATAGTGTGACTCATTATCCATTGTTTGATTCTAATTACATTTTAAAACCATTAATTAGAACAACTTACATCATAAAAAACTACTATTTAAAACCACCTCCCTTCAATAATATGGTCACCTGATTGCCAAAAATATTATCACCTATAAATCTGTTCTCAACAGAATGATCCAAATCCATATTGTAGACACCATAAAAAGAAATAACAACAAAATATCCACCTAAATTAAGTCATCTCATGTCCATACCTCTCTAATAATAACTCATTTATTTCCCTTTTGAAAAATGTAAATAATTTTTCATAGAATTCAATTCTCATCTAATGAATCATTAATTTTAAGGGATGTTTCCATAATTTCATATGTATGTCCCCTAATAACATGAAATATTCTCCAATGGTGTAACCTAATATCGTTTATTAGAATATCTCAAGTCCTAATTCACCTAAGGTCCCATGTTAATGTTAATATTATAGATGATGCCAATGTTTAGTGTTGGATCCTCTACCATGGATGGGTAAAAATGTTACCAAATATTTCATGGAGTGTATCATTTTATTTACCTTATTGAAAAACTATAAAACTCAATGCATGTTTTCAATGGTAATTTTTTAGTATTCTAAAACCCTTGCATATAAAAATAACTCTGAATGTTTTAATTTTACTACAAAAAAAATCATCATGACATGACCATTGTTGTGACGGTGTGACTTTTGACCATTATAAAAAAACATGTTAAATATTCTTCCAAAACACTTCTATCATTTCTCTATGAATTTTTCAGATAATTTGGATGTATTCCAACATCCATATAGAAATCAATACACAAAATACATCATTGATGATTATTCAAATAATTTTATATTTGATGTCGGTTTTGGATGTGATATGTGCTACTAAGATCAATAGAAATTGGTAGAAGATATGATGATAATTTTATATATCTAGTTTAGTTGGGTGGCCTATCTATTATCAAGTCAATTTATTCTTTTTATTATTGTATGGGTATTTTGATAATTATTACTCTTTTTGTAAATTTTTATGATTTCTATTATTCTCGCATTATATGATGGGACGGTCTCGGATAGACTAATATTATTCATGTATCAATGAGGATTCTAAAGGGATCATTTGTGTTTCCCTAGTTTAATGATTGATGGGTTTCCATTTTATAATTTTTTTAATGAAATGAGTGGTTTTGAATTTTTTTCCCAAAAAACAAATTTCATTTTAGAAGATATTATTGTGGGATTTATATTACGGAGGATATTTTGGGGAAAATGAATTGTGGTCCGTTTTTCAAATATTATAGATTATTTTTGTTATATATTTTAATTTAGATAAATGAGGATATTGACTTGGTTTTAAAAAGTAATTCCAATGGTTCTTTTTTAATAAATGTTTTTCTCTAATTTACCTCATGTTGACAACACCATATTTATTAATGAATTTATGATTTTATATGATTATTTTTTATGGACAAAATTATGTTATCCCATGTTTTCTGATACAATAGGAACCATAAAGGAATTAATAACTCATAAAAAGAGTTTATTGGACTATATTAATATTTTTATTGAGATTCCATGGGGAATATGTCTATAAAACCTTGGAATACATATTAATGTTAATGATTATATATTTTTGAATAATTGATGGGTGGGTTTTTCATAATTGTCCTTTGGCAAATACTTGACTTGTTTTGGATGATGGGTGGTCATACTATGTTCCTTATAAGGTTTCCTTGGGATTTGACATCAACAGTTGATGCTGAGTTACTCCCAACGTTCAATGTTTTCTAGATTAATAATGTTTTTTGGGTTTTGATATGTGAGTTATAATGATACTTGTTCTATATCTAATGTATAATTGATGGAATTAATGGTAAGTTCACTATGTGGTCATCCTGGATAAATATACCTTATAACATGATTGAGATAATGTGATTGGGAAAATAGATTAATAGGCATTGAGACTATTGTGGATGATCTATTGATAACATGTAGATACCTGTTGTAAGTGTTAACTAGGAAGATCGTGAAGAGAAATTTTATTTTTGAGGAACTTATGTATTAATGTTTCATTATTGTGTATTCTTTTGATTTTCTAAATTGAGATACAACATATTCTGGATATAATCTCCCCCATAGGAATTGAGATGTATAGAAATGGAGAAATTGGAACTATATGAGATGGTGATCAAATATTGTGAGGTGATGGAAGGATATATGGGATATATCTGAATTAAATCTTCCGTATTACCCATGTGAGGTCAGGACATATCCATAAGTCATACTATTTATCATTGATGGTGTTTTTTGTATCATATATGGGATTGAGATTTATATGAAGATTTGTTCAAGAATGGATCAAGATCTATCATCAGTTGTGTGTTTTTATATATGTGATCAATCCCATAATGCTCTACGAGTATTATGGTAAAAGATACATAAATAATTGGAATGATGAGTTGTGAATGGTGTGAATGTTGGTTTTGGTTATTTCATGGTTTTGGATCCCATTACATTTATTGTGATTGTTTTATTATGGGATTAATATTTAGTGTTATTTTCTTCTTTGGGACCTCTTTTCATGATCATTTTTTACACATGAGATTGATTATTTTTCCATATATTATTTAATATTTTGTATATTCTTTGTTTGATCTTTATATCCTTTGATATTTTTTGGTTTTATATTTTTGATGGATAGTGGGATGACTATTGGGTTAGGTGGGACTTTGAAAAGAGACCTTGGTATAATTAGTGAGACCTCATTATGGTTTTAACTATTCCCAAGAGTTCAATTTAGCATAAATTATGTTTGTCAGAGTGGATACTCAAGAGGGGGGGGGGGGGGTGAATTGAGTTCCAATTAAAATTTCTGTTAAAAATATTTATATTAAATTCCCCCTATTTAAAAAAAGTTAAACTGTAGTGAATTTATACAGATTGTAAAATTTCAATTAGTTTCTCAAAGATTGATTAGGTTTCAGTTATTTTAATCAAAAGATTAAATTAACTTTTGAAACTAACGTACTAGTTCACAATAAGTATAAACACATGCTAATTTATCTATCAATGTATCTTTAAAACAAAATGTATTTCAAACTAATTAGCAGAAAAATAGAAATTATATATAATATTCTATAGATTTAAACTTAGATGCATAGTAGATATAACCAAGAGGTTCAGTCTCAAGATGAGACTTAGTCCTCTCAAACAATTTATATAAATTTGATCCACACCCTGGATCGGGGTAAAAAACAGTGTGAAGACTCTCCAGGTACTACGACCTCTACCACAGTTCTTCGTGGGAAAACAAATCAACAGCACAATAGCTGTCGAGGTCTTACTTTACCTTTTCCTCAATTCACAATGGAAAATAGTAATGTGTAAGAATATTGGAGTGAGAATTTAGTATCATCCAGTTCAGTCCAAGAGTCATTGTGTAAATACAACACACACATCTCAAAAAGTAAATGAATGAAATACAGTTTATATAAATAGATAGAGATGAGTTAAGAGTGCTCTGTTTTTTGTGAGTGATGCTCTGGACTCATTGGATTGATGTAAATGAAGCTCTGAGCCCCTGTCGGTTTTTGTCTGAAAAATAGAGGGTTGTTTTCTTCAAGTTTAGTTTGATAAGGTTGAGTGCATGAAGAGATGATTATAGTTCTTCACACCATGACTAAGGTGCAGCTTGTGTTCATCTCTAGAATGAATGGATTCGTGTTTGTATACTGATCTTCGAGTATGGAAGTATTCTTTTTGTATGCACCACTTTTCAATGGTATTTATCCCTTTCTTTTCCACACACATCATGTGCCTTCTTAGTTACTTTCTATCTAGCCTTTTTCCTTCCTTTCATTACTTTTAACTCCAGTAAAAGAAAATTATTACCTCTTTACAGGTATGATGTATGGTTCCATGAATTGCCAACAACTGTCATTAAATAACATTGATTGCATTAAAAACATCAAATAATACCTTTTCTTAATTAATAAAAAATATTGAGAGTATAGAGATTGATTGGTTATTCTTTCATCAGTAGCTTTATGTCGATAGATGTGTAGCAGTGGACTTTGTATAGTTTTTTCCTCCTATCAGTAGATATTTTTCCTTGTACCGGAAGCTCCATGTATCGGTAGCTATTACTACATAGATCAATATCTCTATGCATTGGTGAATCCTACTATTGGTAGCATGTTTTTTCTAGCAGTAACTCACTTGTATCGGTAGCTTGGTGTATTAGTGACTGTTTGTATCAGTGAACTTTGTATTGGTAGCTCCATTCTGTACCAGAAAAGTGTATATCGGTAGACTTATTCATACCAGCAGACATGTTCTATCGGTAGCTCAGCTCCTATCGGTATCTCCCTATTTCGATGGACATGATCTATTAATGGCATGTGCTTACCAGTGGACTTATATATACCGGTAGATCTGTGTATTGGTGATCTTTGCTTATCGGTGACTATGTCTATCGGTAGACTAAGTACCAGTAGATCTTTATCAGTAGCTATAAGCATATCAGTGACATAACACTTATCTGCTTTATGCAAAACATATCTGATTGAGTTAGAATTATTTCAAATGTCATATAAACATAGATAAAAATCGATTAACTTATTTCAAAGATTATATTAATATTATTATCAAATAGAATTTCATAGATTAAAAGATTTAATATATAGAGAAATGTTATTTGGTATTATTAAATTATGTGAAAGCATAATTGGGGTTATCAAAATAGGTGAGGTCAATAATCTCCCCATTTTTAATAATCACAACTTATGATATTATAGTCCCAATATAATTAGTAATGTATCAAATGATAGTGAATTAGATCGAATTGTATGAGAGAAAAAAATGTATTATAAAGAATATATAGCAAAGATAAAATATAACAAATGGATTAGAGGAATATGAATTAAGCTCATAGATAGAATTGATTGAGAGAAAACAATGTATTATAAAACATATATAGCAATGATAAAATATAAAAAATAGATCAGATGAAATTGATTTATTCTGATAAAAGATAGTATTTTTTCCCTTTTTCATATCCCAGATATGTTACCCTTAGGTAATATTTCTCCCCCTTTATGATAATCAAAAATTTGGACAAGAAGGAAAAAAACATGAGAAGAGAGGTAACATATGGTAAAAGAAATTAGGATCATATATATTTCTTGGTGCAAACAGATACAAAGAAATACAAAAATAAATACAGTTGATTCCTATCAAAAAATCCTAGCCACTGATCAATCCACATCCTTAGCATGATATTTCCCCTTGTGATCAAAAGAAGATTCAGGTGAGGTGGATGCAGGTAAAGGCTTAGGAACTCTAGAGATGATCTGAGGTGGAAGAGTTACTGAATCTTTTCCTGGCCGGTACTGTGTAGCTCTCTCGGTGATCATATGAGTAAGGCTTCTAATAGCTTGGGATGGATCCATCTGAATAAGAGAAGTAGTAGAGGTAGAGGCATGTAATGTAGGTGGTATAATCACCTTCCAAGTATCAAAATTCAAGAAGGGCATCAAGAGATTTCTAAAATCCATAATTATTCATCCTCCTCTTTCCATAGAAGATATAAAATCATCCTTGTTTTTCATGAATTTGACCATGGAAGGAGTCAGTTCCATTATCTTGCTTACATGATCCCTGAAGGATTGATTGACTAGTGGTAGCTTCATGTTTTCTACCATAAGCTTGAAATGATTATTGAGCTGATTCTTGGCGTAAACCCTTTTGAAATAATAATCTACCTTGTCTTTGACCTCTTTCTGAGAAGCATATACTTCTCTCATATAGTCTTGAAAAATATTCATTATATATCTAATGGTATCTTGAGTAGAAGTCACCACTTTGGACAGATCTGATGAGTCCACAGAGCCACTAGTTGATGATGAACCAAGATCCTCCTTCATCACAGCTCTAATCTGTTCCAAATCCACTAACATTTGGGAATAAAGAGAACCGATAGAGAAGGTTACTGTTTCCTTGATGTTTTTTGTCAACCCACAGAAAAGATTTTTCACTTGATAATCCTCGGTGATGATATGATGTTTCATGGAGGTTTTAAATCACTCAATGACTGATACCATCTGGCTCACAAAACTTTTGTAATAAGCTAAGTCCTTTTTTTGCTTGACGTCTAGAACTCAAATTAGATTATAAGGAGATAACAGTATTCTTTGTAACTTCCACATCCTCTGCCAGGCTAGACATCTGATTCTGGAATGTTGTAACTTCATCCACTATAACTGCCACACAGGTAGAGACATTACAGCCAAGAGAGAGTTCAATATACTTTTCCAAATTTCTCATCTCTTCAACAAAGCATAGCTTTAACTCCGCAATAGTAGAACTAAAAAACTCTTTCATCTCATTCTTTAAGGATTTAGTATCATCACTGGTGATCATATCTGTAGGTGCACCCACAAAAGGTTCTCTTTCTAGATACTATACTGGCCATAGAGTCATTCATAATCGATTGAATAGATGACACCCATGATGATTCCATTTTCCTTATTTCTTACACAATATTGATTTTGAGATCAGACATGAGCTTATCTAGGTCATGTATTCTTACCACATCTTCCGGTATCAACTTATTCTGAATATCATAATTGATTTTTGGTCTATTTAGGGATATCTCATTATCAAAATCATAATAATCCAATCAAAAAAAGCACAAAACATGGGTCTTCTGTCCAATCGTCAATTTCAACTGCCACTGAAACACTACCAAACCTGATTGTATGCTCCCCCTAAACTGGTGCATTATCTTATAAACCAACAACTTTCTCAGTAGGTCTTTCTTTCTCAAAAAAATCTTCTACAATCAACTCCATCTCTTCAACATTAAGAGGCTCATCTAGATTAGGCCCAAGTCCTTCCTTCTCACCCACTACATCCTTAACAGGAACAACTGAGCTTCCAATCAATGGACTCAGATTTATGTACACAGAATCAGAGGCTTCATATTCGTTTTCTCTTTCTTTTTCATTCTCAGGGGATAGCTGGTATTCCTCATAAACAGGTGTTTCTTATTCTAATAAAGTTTACATTCACAAATATATAATATCAACTACACGACATGGGGGCATGTTTGGAACCCTTACATCAGCCACATAAGTCTCATATTCATCAGTCTCATCATTGTACTCTGGTTCATCTTCATCGGGTCCTAGACCTAGATCCATTACATCCTTAGGCCATGAAGGATGATCCTCAAGATTGAATTTATCATATAGCTTCTTATCATCATTAACCCACTCTCTTCTCCATGGATTCTAGTTTATCTTCAGGTATTTGAAAACAGTTCTTGTGATACAAAAATTATTCCTTACTACCATTGTCTCATCTTAATACTCAGCTACCCCCTTTACATTAATCATAACAGAAATCAACTTGTCCAAGAATAAGGAATTGGTCTTTGATTTTGGCCTGGTCATAACCTCCATTAGAATCATTAGAAACCTACACAGATTCACTTTCACACCATGTCTCAAATGATGTAACAGATAGATATCTTGATACATTAAATTTAAAAAGTCCCCCTCCTTGGAAATAAAACTTGCTGAAGAATCTTTAATAGTAATCTATTCTCTCCATCCATTTCAGCAGCCACCACCTGTCTTTTCTTGCCACTACCGGTGAGTTCCTAGAATGTAATCTCATAATCAAATATATCACTTGTAGGTGGTACTGATTTTGAGAAATATCCAGACACACCTTCATGTGGAACCATCAGACATTCAGCCCACTCAATAGAAGAAAAAGATATTTCCTTTCCATTCACAAGTGAAATCATTTAGTTTTCATCTTTTGATTTCTCAGAGCTTACAAACTCATAGAACAGTTTCACTCGCATCAGATAGTAGGGGCCATTGTTGTTTGAAAAGCATTCTACCATTTCTGATCTTCCAGCACCTTCAGAACTAACGATCTTCTAGACAACATCCATTCCACTCATAGCTCTTTTTCGATCACAATAACTCAAATATGTAAATGTGGGTTCACTGATTTCCTTCCTGGCCTTTTTCTACCAATAATACTACTTCATTTTTGGTATGTCTTCTGCTTCTTCGGATTTGGCTCATCAATATCTTCTCTAACATTACGGAGTTTGGTTTTTTCCATCTATGGTTTGAGGAACATAGTGTTTTTGAGAGATTCAAGAGACAAGGATTGAGGGAAAAGGGTTTGATGTGGATTAAAAAGTAATTAATAATTAGTTTTATCATTTTGGAATCATAAATAATTAAAATATAAAAAGTAATGTATAAACGATACAAATTCTAGTGGTAGAAAGATGTTTAAAATAGTGCATACTTATTGGTAGGGTATCACATCGATGAGGTACATCGGTGAGGTATCACATCGGTTAGGTACATCGGTGAGGTGTCACATCGGTGAGGTACATCGGTGAGGTATCACATCAGTTAGGTACATCAGTGAGGTTTCACATCGGTGAGGTATCACATCGGTGAAGTACATTGGTGAGTTATCACATCGGTTAAGTATCACATTGGTGAGGTATCTATTGGTTAAGGTTAATCATTCCTAACTCATGTATAATGTAACTTAACCTATATGAACATAAAGGATTGGTGAAAATGTCAGCTAATTGATTTTCAATACATATAAATTCAAGTGTAATATCACCTTTTTGGTAGTTATCTATCAAGAAATAGTGCCTTACATCAATGTGTTTGGTCATAGAGTGAGACATAATATTCTTTGAAATTTTAATTTCACTAGTGTTATAACAGTTAATAGAAACATGATTAAAATCATATCCACAGTCCATAAGAGTGTGTTTCATCCATAGAATTTGTGCACAGCAGCTACCAGCAGCTATATACTTTGCTTCAGCAGTATACAATGCAACAGAGTTGTGCTTCTTACTACACCATGATACTAAGGACTTACCTAGAATATGACATGTTCTAGATGTGTTTTTTTATCTAACATGCAACCAGCAAAGTCAGCATCTGAATAACTCATTAATTCAAATGATTTCCCTTTTGGATAAAACAAATACAAATTTGTAGTATGATTAAGATACATAAAAATTATTTTAACAGAAAGTAAATTTGATTGATTAGGATTATCATGAAATCTTGCACACATGCACAAACTAAACATAATATCTTGTCAACTTGCAGCAAGTTAAAGTAAGCTTCCAATAATACCTCTGTAATTTGTTTGATCCACTGGTTTCATAGGTTCATCTGCATCCAATTTACAGATAGTACTCATAAGAGTATCACTTTATTTAACACTATTCTATCCAAAACTTTTAAAATGATCCTTTTTATATTTAATTTGATTCAAAACAATACAATTTTCATTTTGAAAAACAAGAAATCCAATAAAATATTTGAGTTCAACCATTAAACTCATTTCAAATTAATTTTTCATACTCATTGAAAAATCAGAATATAAAGAATGTTTAGAAGTTAAAAAAACAATGTCATCAACATAGATTTGTACTATCAAATCATCATTAGAAATTCATTTAATAAAAAGAGCTTGATCAGAAATCCATTCAGTAAAACATTTTGAAATAAGAAAATTACTAAGTCTATCATATCAAGCTCTTGGAGCTTGTTTTAAACCATATTAAGCTTTTGAAAGTTTAAAAACCTGATTTTGGAAATGGGGATTTGTAAATACAGGTGGTTGTTCAACAAAAACATCTTCAATTATAAAACCAATTAGAAAAGAAATTTTAACAACCATTTGATATAACATGGAATTTTGATGAGCAACAAAAGCAAGTAGAATCCTAATTGATTCTAATCTAGATACAGTTGAAAAGGTTTCCTCATAGTCTATTCCTTCTTCTTGACAATACCCTTGTGAACTTGCCTTTCTTTTTTTCCCATTATTCCACAACTCAAAAGGGGTCCTTTTTAGAACAGGTCTAATCAAGACTCTATTGATAATATAGCAAGGTGCATTTACAGCTTCAGTCCAAAAATAAATTGGTAGGTCATACTCACTATGCATAGTTCTTTCAATCTCTGGAAGGGTTCTATTTCACCTTTCTACTAAACCATTCTACGGAGGTGTCCTAGGGGAATAAAGGTTGTGATTATAGCCATTGTGTGAGAAATAAGATTCAAACTCATGATTTTCATACTCACGACCATTGTCACATCTCAGGGTCTTAATCATAAGTTTAATTTCATTTTCGACAAACATATAGAATTTAATAAAGTATGAACAAGATTCACTTTTGTGAGATAATATGTATAACCAAGTATATATAGAAAAGTCACCTACTATGATATAGACAATGTGCTTCCCATTTAAACTAGAAAATATAGAAGGTCCAAAAAAATCCATGTGAACCAACTCGAGAGGTTGAGAAGTTGAAACTTCATTCATTGATTAAAAAAACTCTATGATTCTTTCCCTTTTTACAGGGATTAAAAAAATTGTCTGACGGGAATACAAGTTTGGGTAGGTCTCTAACTAGGTTCTTCCTAGTCATTTTTCTATGTTAATGAATGATGAAGTGTCCTAATATTATGTTCCATAACCAAGACTCTGTATGAAAATCATTTAAACAAGTATCATTTTTCTTGGTTAATGAATTTATATAAACTACATATACATTTTCATTTAATAATTCAAAGAATACTAAAACATTAAGGAATTAAAAACATTACAAGATTAATTTTCAAATTTAACATTAAAACTATAATCACATAATTGAGAAATACTCAACAGATTATATTTATGTCCATCAAAAAATATAACATTAGAAATTAAAACTCAATCAGTGTAACACATTTGGCCTAGGCTGATGATCTTTCCTTTAGAGTTATCACCAAATGTGAAATGGCCTCCATCAACATTAATTAAACTTTTGAATAATGAGTAATATCCAATTAAATTCCTTGAACATCCACTATCCATGTACGATTCTATCTTATGAGAAATCATTAAGCAGGATTCCTACAAAATAGTTTTATATGTAAAATAATTTTGGTACCCAGATCTTATAGGGTCCAGATAGGTTAGTAAGAAAAGAATTAGGTACCCAGATTTGTCTTATGGGTCTCAAATAACTTATAGAATCAATAGATTTTTAAATATAAACATTATTTGATCAATAATCATATGAATAACTAGTTGAGCATACAGATTTCCCTAAACTAGAACTGGCATCATTCTGTCCAGATTTAGAAATGAGTCTAGTTTTAGTAAATTGTCTCTGTCAAGGATAATAGCCTATTCCAGTGGTATATTTTTTGTGCCACTTGTTTTCCTAGAATTTAAGGAATTGAATCTTTTCCATTTGTCAATTTTTCTAATTCCTTCCTTAGTTTCTCATTATAAATTTTTAGTTCAGTATTTTCTTTTAATAGTTGAGCATTCTTTTCCTTTTCAATCTCAAGGGAAAATTTAACACTGTTATATAAATCATTTTTTTCTTTAATGATTAATACTTGTCCATAAGTTCATTACAGGTATCTTATATCATATTACAATATTCAACTAACTCTTCACTAGACATATTTTCAGATTCAGAATTAGAATCAGATTCAACTCCAGAATAATATGAATTTAATGTAGGAGTGTCCAATGTTACCTCAGATGTGTTTTTCATAAAATGCATGTTAGCATGATTCTTTTCAGAGTCATAAACTTCAGATTCACTTGTTTTGTCTTATGAAGCACTCCGTGTAGCTTTCATATCTTTCTATTACTTAATGTACTTGTAGTTATATTTCATTTTTGAAATTTAATTTTGCACTGCCTTTTTTTAGATGTCCTTTCCTTTTGCATTCATAGCAGACAATTTCATCACTTTTCTTATAATTCTTCCCGTCCTTCTTCCAATGACCATTTTTATCACATTTTTTTTGTAATTTGATTTTCTAAATAAATTTTCCTTCCTGTAGAATTTGTTGAATCTTCTACCTATTTGATCCATCTCAACATCACTGTCAGAATCTGAAGATTCACTTGTTGAGCTTTCAGTACGTATGTGAAATTTCTCCTTGTACTTTCTCTTTGAAGAAGATGTCTTGACGGCTAATGAATTATTCCATTGTTCATCATCTTCTTTCTTGTTGACCATCAGTTCTTCCTCATAAAACTTTAGATTACAAATTAATTCCTTAATAGGTAGTGAACTTATATCACACAATTCTATTATAGAGAAAGATGTGCCTCCCTATATTTCTGTAAAACATCTTAGTATTCTCCTGATTTGTTCTTTTGCTAGAAAAGTGTTACCATGAGAGCTCACAGTGTTGAAAATATCATTGAACCTGATATACATGTCATGAATGGGTTCATTAGGCTTCATTTTAAAATTATAATATTTGATAGTATATGTATTCAAGCTCATTTCTTTGACATTGTATGTTTCCTCATGGGAAATAGCCAAAGTGTCCCAGACATCATAGGTAGTTTTAAAAACAGATATGCAATTAAATTTATCATCTCATAAAGCAAAATACAACGAATTCATAGATTTACAGTTATTATTATATGCTATATTAGAAGGTTCATCCCAAGTTGTTCATTAAGAGTCTGGAATCTTATATTGAGTTTCTATAGCAGTCCAAATATCAAATCCCATACTTTCTAAATGAATTTTCATTTTAAGATTCCATGAGGCATAATTTGTACCATTTAAGAAAGGTGGACTATTGGTAGCAGCACCTTCTAATCTACTATCCATAGATAGAGTTTAGAAAAAAATATTTAAAGATATAAAATTTATAACTAAAAAAAATTTAAGATCGTTATGATATAACTAAAATAACAGTTTAAAAACTGAGTGTTTCGAAAACCTTTAATAATTTTTTTACTCCTTTGATACCAAATTTTGGTCATAGTGGATACTCGAGAGTGGGGGGGGGGGTGAATTTAGTTACAATTAAAATATTTGTTAAAAATATTTATATTAAAATCCCCCTATTCAAAAAAAAAATAAACTGTAGTGAATTTATACAGAATGTGAAAGTTCAATTAGTTTCTCAATGATTTATTAAGTCTCAGTTATTTTAATCAGAAGATTAAATTAACATTTGAAACTAACTTACTAGTTCACAATATGTATACACACTTTCTAATTTATCTATCAACATAACTTTAAAACAAATTGTATTTCAAAGTTATTAGCAGAAAAAGTTAAAATATATATAATATACTTTAGATTTGAACTAAGATGCACATCAGATATAACCAAGAGCATCAGTCTCAAGGGGAGAATTAGTCCTCTCAAACAATTTATATAAATTTGATCCACACCCTGGATCGGGGTAAACAATAGTGCAGAGACAGTCTAGGTACTAAGACCTCTAACACGGTTCTTCATTGGTAAACAAAACAAAAGAAGACTGGCTGTCCAGGTCTTACATGACCTCTTACACAATTCACAGTGAGATATGGTAATGTGTAAGAGGATTGGAGTGAGGATTTAGTATCCTCCATTTCAATCCAGGAGTCAGTGTGTAAATACAACACACAATGCTCAAAAAGTAAATGAATGAAACACAGTAGAGCTAAACAGATAGAGATGATTTTAGAGTGCTCTATGTGTTGTGAGTGAAGCTCTAGACTCATTGAATTGATGTAAATGAAGCTCGAGTCCTTCTCGGTATTTTTCAGAAAAATAGACCGTTGTTTTCATCATGTTTAGTTTGATCATCTTGATTGCATGAAGTGCTCGTTTTAGTTATTCACTCCTTGACTAATGTGCATCTTGTGTTCATCTCTAAAATGAATTGCTTTGTGTATGTCTAGTGTTCTTTGAGAATGGATGTAGTCATTATGTATGCACTACATTACAATGTTATTCAGCCCTTTCTTTTCCACACACTTCACGTTCCTTCTTAGTTGCGTTCTGCCTAGCCTTTTTCCTTCCTTTTATATCCTCCAGCTCTAGTAAAAGAAAATGATTACCTTTTTAATAGTACATGGTACAGTTCACTATCATTCCAACAAATTTCATTAAATAACATTTATTTCATTAAAAACAACTAATATTACGGATTCTTAATAAATAAATAGTATTGAGATAATAGAGTTTGACTGGTCAGTCATTCATCAATAGCCTTATGTCGATAGATGTGTATAGGTGGACTTTGTATAGTTGTGGCCTCATTTTAGTATCTATTTGTCCTTGTACCGGTATCTCCTCGTATCAGTAGTTGTTACTCCGTGTATCAGTAGCTCTATGTACTGGTGAATTTTTCTGTTGGTACCTGGTTTGTTCTAGCAGTAAATCACTTGTATTGGTAGGATGGTGTATTGGTGACTGTATGTATCGATGACCTTTGTATCAGTAGATTGTGCATACTGGTAGCTCTGTTCAGTAATAGTGAGTTTTATAACAGTAGACTTATGCATACTGGTAGACATGTTCTATCGGTATCTCAGCTCCTATCAGTAGCTCTCTGTATCTGTGGACATGATCTATCAGTGGATTGTGCTTACCGGTGGACTTATACATACTAGTAGCTCTGCGTATTGGTGACCTTTTCTTATCGATGACTATTTCTATCGGTAGAATAAGTACCAGTAGATCTGCATCAGTAGCTATAAGCATATCAGTGACATTACACTTATCTGCTTTATGCAAAACATATACGATTGAGTTATAATTATTTAAAAAGTCATATAAACATAGCTAAACATTGATTAACATATTTGAATGATTATATTAATATTATTATCAAATATAATGTCATAGAATAAAATAATTAATATATATAGAAACTTTATTTGGGATTATTAAAGTATGTGAAAGCATAATTGGGGTTATCAAAATAGGTGAGTTCAACACATTATTATGTCATGATGATATACAAATCATCTGATGCATGATGGTGGTACATTGCCTGAGTTGGGGGGAATTATTTTGTGTTATCAGAGTTTATTTTTATCTAGAAAAATAGGTGTAGGATTGTATGGTATGTGAATTTGATGTTTCGTTTCTAGGTGGGATAGTTACATTGGGTCTTTAATTTCACACTCTATAAACAATTTCATGAATATAAACTTGAACACAAAATCACACAGTGTATAAAGGTGAGTAGGAAATAATATGGGGTCATTGGACTCACCCGAACCTATATAAACAACATATTTATTTATTTACATGGTTAGACCATTATATTTTGTTTCATTTATAGTTTTTTTGTTAAATCATGATGTGTGGTTGAGACTAATTGGTTATTGTAGGTTGAAGATGGATTATATGTACTGTCACATTGGACACTATATTTATAATTCATTTTAATTGTATCGAAATCATCCTACATTCTTATATTATATGGTACCTATACTACCATACTTTCACTTTTATTATATTATTCACAACTTTCACTTATTTATATTCTATTATTTATTCACATTTATATATGAACACATCTTGTAGTTGTTTCACTACTAATATATTCTAGGATTCAGTTTCCATTTGGATCCATGTTTATTTTCTATAGGTTTTGGGTACACATTTGATCCATATTGATCATGTAATATTATTAGTAGAATCAGGAATGATTTGTGGAATTTTATTTTGTAGGAATATACTCCCCGTTACTATATCAAACACTTGATATTATTCAATAACCTCTGTTGTATGGGGAGATGCACATGATGCCATATAGTGACTACAACATGAGTCTGTATTGGATGTCTTGAGATGATACATTACATTTTTAGTGGTAGAGGTTGTTTCTTCAAAAATATTTTCATCTGTGAAATCATATATTGGTAAAGAAAGTTAAACTACTTCATTGGTATGTCATACCATTTGAAATAGAGGAATATCTCATAAAAATGTTCTACCATCTACTATTACCAAAAAATTGTTATCTAAACATGATTTATTTAATGTATCTTATTTAACGACATATTATTATAATCTATATATTGTAATTGAATGATAAGATATAGATATGAAAATAAATTCCACTATTGTGAGGAAATTAATGTGTCTCGTTGATAATAAAAATAAGGTTTTATTACGAAAATTTATCTATCATGTATTTGTTCTGTGATATCATTGAAAATAAATCCATTTGACTCAAAATAATAATGCATTGATATGGTAAAATTTCATCACATGTTTTCCAATATAAAACTGTTATGACATTATTAAAGTATAAAGATGAATGGCGGGGAGAATTTTGACACATATATATTCAAAGGTTAGTATTAATTATTTTATTTAAATTATTTTTGATTATTTGGGGTTTTAAAATACTAAATTACAGATATATTGTGATAGTTGTGGATATATTACTAGAACAATGCCAATCCTAATCAAACATATCAACCATTCAAATGGGAGGTTTGATTCTAGATTTATTTTCCGGGTTAGTGCACAAATTAAATGAATATAAATCCATACTATGTAGTCGGTGTTTCTTTAATAAATATTATCTCTCCCATTTGGAACACGGTTTCCCAAAATTTGTAGCTAAACCATACGATTTACTAAAAAATAAACATATATCATTTTCTTTTTACCATTATCTAGGGTTTTTTCCCATTTTCCATCCACTATTTCACATGAGCCCTCCAATAGCGTCTCCAATAAATGTCATCATCTCATCCATTACCATTACCTATTTCACTCCCTGTATCATGTGAATATACAAGGTAAATTTTGTATTTATCTTGCATTTGTTCATCTACTTTTCTGCTTTTCCCTCCTCCTTCTGTGATCTTCCATGTTCTTTTCTCACTATCCATGGATTCCAACCATAGTTTTGTGCTCTTAATAAATATTGAAATTTTATATTTATTGTTATTGTGAGGAAAATCATCAATCCTAATATCTCTTTATTTTATGACTTATTTTTTCATCCAACATATTTACAAAGGTGCCTTTGGGTAGATACATTTTATTTTACAAAACATTTGTTTCATTTTTTCTTTACGTGTTTCCATGGGTAATTAGAATCATTAAAGTTATTATTTTTTGATATATTAATGATTTATTTAAAGTGTATTGTATTTTAATCCATGGAATACTATTTTTCCCTGAGTATAAATGGAAATTCATTCAATATGAATTCTAATTCCCATATGGATTTTGATGAAGTGATTCTAAGAATTGTTTTTGTTTAAATGAATTTACAAAACAAAATTATAAGTGGTTAATTTTATATTATGGTGGTTTTTTGATTATTTACTATTTTATAACTTTATAAGTTGTTATTTTTATGTTCCTTTTGTTTTTAGATTTCATATGTACAATATTCCCCTAGTTGAGTTATGTTGTAAATTTAAAAATTTACATGTCAGTTACTTTTTTATGGAATTGAAAATGTGGGGATATGGTGTTGAGGGATATTTGGTATATATATTAAGTATATTTTGGATATTATTTCATATCTTATTTAATCGGAAATAATTGTTTACATTAGAACCTTGGGGGATATGAATGGTATCAAGGATGAGTGTTACCTTAATTAGTATTTTTCTCTAGCCACAGGTCCTCGATTATTAATTATATCTAGATATGGGTTTCATCTCATTTAGTAAATGGTGTAATCAAGGTTTTGAGATGTTTTGGATTACATTTTAGGCTGCCAGTAGATCCAATAGAGTGTTCTAGGTTATCTACAACTGACATTATAATTCCATTCCATGTTATATTTATTTATTTTTTAATTTCTTTATATATCGACATTTAATGTTCCTAGTGATCTATGTTCGTTATGGGATATTATTTTCTTATTATGTCATATGATTTTTTTTAAATTTTTTTTAATAAAAAATAAATGAATGTATTTTGGTTTATTTTAAAATTTATAAATATATGTATATAGTATAATTGATGTTCAATTTAGCATTTGGATTATATATTATAAAAAGAGTTACATTGATTCCTGTAAGTATCCTATTACATATTAGCTGGCACCATACATAAATATGTTTTTGGGCATGTTGAATTTTTATGGATGATACAATTAATGTTTAGGTAATTATATCCTTTTGTAGTATAACTTAGACACTTTCATAATGTTGCAATGGAAAAACAACTAGGTAGTGACCACAAGTCTTGTAAAGATTGTTTGCTTCAAAATTTTGAGAATTTTGGTTTATCTTTGGATGTATATATTTTGGTCTAATTGTAATATCCTCGTTTTGATCTGTCTTTTATTTCATATTTCATGTATTAACTTTTGTATTATTCTTATAAAGGCATGTTTTCATGTCCATTTTGTTTACTTATTATTTTTCCTTGTTTGAATGAAATTTTTTTGTAATGTAATTATTTTTTTTCATCCTAATTAAATATTTTGATACTTTATATTAAGATTTATTGTTTGGTTTATTGTATTTTTTTGGTGAAATATTTGACAAAGTTATGTGTTCAATACCCTTATAATAGGTGTTCATCCCATGGATGTCTAGAATATTAATTGAATTATATTATGGGTTGAATTAGGGGATATAGTACTGATGAGAGAGATATTAAATTATATCCATTATGATTAATGTTAATCCCATTAAGAATATATAAGATAATTTCCTTGGGATTTCACATGGGGAGGATGTTAGGATTATGTTTCTACCGTCCACGTTGTATTTTTGTTTATAAAAATAAATTCAAACTAAATTGGTTATTTTTAATATTTTCATGAAAATTAAAGGACACAAAAATATTTAAATAAAAATAGATAATTTTCTTAAAATATGTACAATTTAGATTTAAAATGTGTGTGTAAATATTTTAGAAAAATAGGAACATTGGGAAATTGTTGATCATTTGGACAATCACATCATCATTAATTAAATTAATTATCAAATTATACTTCACAATGAAGAAATAGATATATATATTAAAACCAAAATATTCTTTGATACCATTCCAATTTATCGATATTTATGTTGATCCTATTATAAATCTGATTCAAATAATCAATGAACTCCATGTAATATCTCAGTTTTTTCTAGGATGTAATAATAATTTTTTGTTTAAATGATTAATTACGTCCAAATTTGAATATCCATCAAAGTAATGGGTGTATAAGAGTTACTATACACCCATTCTACATCGTACAGACTAACCATGCGAGGTTGCCCTCAATACAATATAGGGCAGATGATTAGTTCATGGTTTGGAAAACTAGGCAGAAAACTGTGAGGCTGTTTCTTTTGAGGGGAAATTAATTTTATTCCACTCTAAACTTCTAAAAAATAATTTTTTTATTTCTCATTCCTGTATAAAGTACTCATTTGAGAGCTCCCCATTAATCCAACTAGGTATCTTTTGATCCTGTTCATCCATCTACACTTAGAATTGAGTATCATCAGTCTTATTGGATTCACACCAGTGGCTAATATTTTCCTTATGTGTTTTTATTTTTTATCATAGCATTGGATAAGAAATTGTGTTTCATGCTAATAACTCTTATTTATATGTTTTTCATCTTTTATTCATTTTTATTATGATCTGAGCTGAAGCATAATGTGATTTTGGAAAACCACTCAACTACAGTCCTCTAGTAGGTGGTATATACCATTCCATTGGTGCTGTGTTATTTATATTCTTGTTTTTCATTGTGATGCATGTAGAACATTCTATAGGTTCATAAATAATTAATTGAATATTTTAATGTAATGTGTCTGGAATTTTTTGGGATTAACATTAGTACCATGAGCACAGTTGGAGGTTGTTTCCCTAACAAAGTCCACCCATGGGGCGTGCATTGTTATATTCTTTTCCTTTTAATATTGTTTCACCACACAATGGGTGAATGGTTTAGCTATCATATATATAGGTATATCTGTAAAAAGAGATTTGAATATAATTGATTTTTTAATAAATGGTCTTCCTCCTTTTCCATGTTATACATGATGTGATTTATTTACTTCATGAATTTTAATTATTATTTGCGTGGGAAAACTTTTTGAATGTATTTGAATGGAAATATAAATGTGAGTTGTATTGAATCTTGGAATGTGATTTTATAAAATGATTATTGAATTAAATGATGGATGTTTACGCAGGATTCCATGGCTGTGGTAAACCATATAGAATGATAGTGGTAGTGGACACCTTGGATGAGATTGATGAATCATTCTTGATTCTGTGGGATACCTTAGGCCTTGATACCCCATGGATTCTAATTACTTAGGATTATAATAGACATGGTCTTTTGACATGATCTTTGCACCGGGATAAATGTCTAGTTTAGTTTCCATCATGAGTCTCCAAGGAATCGATGATAATTACATGGTCCAATATACCTTGGATCTAGACCCTTGTGGTTTTAAACTTCAATTATATGGCTCGGTCATTGAAATTGTGACATTCGTGACTAAATGGCATAGATGTGTTTAATAATTAATACAAGTTATCCATCATATTTGTTGTCTATATGAGATACTGGCTATACATATAGTTCATGGTATTTGTTTCATTTGTGATATAATGTTGCCTCGTGTGAAAATTGTGACCCTTGGTTTATAGCAATTCTTGTTAGGATTAACAGTATAACCTTACTACTATTACTTATTCCTTGTTGATTTTACATGGGTTACTTTTATATCTATTATATAAAATTCACAAAAATTATCTTTAATTCCTCGTCATGTATTGTTATAGACATCATTGGTGGTGGCCTTTTGGGATTTTATCTCACAAAATGTCTTAGGCAGTTTTTGGGTATCCAGACAAATGGTATAGATGTAGGTTGGGATAGAGGAATGGTCCCATAGCTTGATTATACAGTGTCTTCCATGCATAGAAGCATGGGAGAATATGATAGTGCTGAGGTTCATGATGCTATAATTAAATAATACTTTTTATATTACTGGTAATTTGATACATATATTGTACTGATGTATAAATACCTATATGGATTCTTTATAAACACATGAATTGAAATATCAATATGGTATATGAGATTTATTTTTTCATTTTTTTATATATGTGTGTTTTTGTGCTATCTCATATTCAGTTATTATTGTTCTTCTGCTATGGTGGGTTACAAGTCCAGTGGTTTTAATGTCATTTCCTTCCACTTATTCCTTTTTTTATTTCATTCTATATTGATATATATGATTGTAACCATTTTTTACACTCTTGTATGAGGGAAAATCCTCCACATAGTCACACCATAGTCCCTCACTACTATATTGGAACCATTGGAGTATGGGGAGATGTACTTGAGGTTATGTGGCCAACTAGGATTGGAGCACCATTCATTGGAATTTGGGTTCTGGACATTACAATGTGTAATTAGAGCCATAATTTAGTGAATTTACTACATTGAGACAACATATGAGGTTTAGGAAAGAATATGAATTTGGTAATGACTTTTTCTAGGGAGTATCTTTCCCATATACAAGAATAATTCAAATTTACTCAAATATATTATGTTGTTTTCTAGATTTGACTATTAGAGTTTTTATGGAACCTTGTAGAAATGCACTTGTGGTTCGATGATTATTCTACATATGGATTTATCTATTCACCAATGAGATGAGGTTTCATCTCATGCATAATTTTAGGCACATTCAATACTTCAAATTCTATACAACGTGAGATTCAATATAGGATGCATTGTTTGACTACATGACTTTATGATATTTGCCATGTGTGAAATACCTAATATTTTTATAGAAATTTTTTTCATGGGATTTGGAAACATGGTTGGTACATATAGTTATTATTATAACATTAACAGTTTTTTCTTTATTAGGCTGCAGTATACTCCCTGAATAGATAATTATGGCACATTGATTCCTGGACCATCGATTGCATGGATTGGAATGTGATATGGTTTGATTTATGTTGGAACTATATTTTGGTTCATGTGGAGTATAGGACAATGTGGATCATAATTTTTGAACCATTTAGTTCAATCGAATAAAATGAAATGTGTAATAAATGTGAAATATAATGGAAAATTAAAATGATGAAATGTAGATCTTTACATTGCCCTGAATTTTTATTGGATAGTAGGTATTCTCTATATAGAATTTTTTGAATTTTTATTTTACAAGTCTTAGAAGTAGGAGAATAATTTTTGGTATGTTATTTTATAGTAAGGTTTTGACCGGCCTTATGCTTCTAGTATTGAATTTTAGGATTATGATTCTTTTTAAGGTGTTTGATAGGAACTATAGAGACATGCAACCATGAAAACCTCCAATCATAAACCAGGAGGATGGTAATGAACATGATCTTCGGTTGATGGTACATCGTCTTTCAGTGGATCATTGTGTAGTTCCATTTGACCCACCAACTATTTATCTAGACACATGTGTTGAGGAACACTTCTATGGGAGATTTAAAATCACTATAAATACAATTCTGAAAAAAACTATAGCATGCCTCTTTTATGGATGAGCTAGAGTGTGTGTTCTGGCAGTGGCATCCTCCCACATTTTCAGAGTATGGAGGTCCACAAATTTTCATATTTCTGTCTTGAGACTATTATGTAAATATTTATCTACCTAGTGACACATTCAAAGAGGTGACTAAAGCTTGAAACAAACATGATTACTGGAGAGGAAAAGTTCTCATGGGATGTTTTTAGATTGGAAGATGCAGTACGTAACATGGTTTGGTGAGATTTAGAAACCATATTATCATGTGAACAATTTTATAATGTATGAATGTATTATTTATTTGTTTTTAATATATCATTAAGTCAATATATATAGAATACATATATGTGGAGATGTGTACTCTTTGTGTGACGATTCCTAGGGAATTGATGTTGACTTACATAATAAAAATGGATGTCAATCGTGATAAATTATACATATTAATTGTGATTATCTTTATGTAGATCATGATATGAATTCAAGACAAGTGTTAATGGAGTATGAACATTGTATACAACAAGTATAATACAATGAAATTTTTTATTTTCATGAACTGAAGAATAGGAATTAAAGAAGATAACCATGAAAAATGTATATATATATATATATAATAAATAAGAATAAAATCAAGAAGATTATTTAAGTAATCATAATGCTCAAGGACTTATTTCAACAGTGACACTTTTTTTCTAAAATAAAATATTGTTTTTGTTCATGATGAAATTCATATTTATGTTGATTTCATTTCATGGAAATGTAATATACACATACATGGAATGAGGTATTGATGATGAGTTTTCAAGTTGAATGGGGTTGTACAAAGTTAGGTTCCATGTGGGATTATCCAATGCTCATTTTAATTATTTAAATAAGCTAAGTATGGAGTTTTTCAAAAAATATGAAATGTTTTTTATGATGAGTTTGTGAATGAAATTTTCATGTAAATTAGGGTTCATGGTTTAAATATTAAAATGAAATAGTTTTCTAAAAACCAATAATTTGATTCCATAGTATGATATTTGAAATAGATCCTATGTTATTTTCATGTGATGATAATATAAAAAAATTATCAAAAAGTTTATGGTTCATAAATTGGAAAGGAAAAGAAGGTTGATAAAACACAATTGAGATTCCCATGAACAGTACACTAAACAATAATTAATTGAAGATAAAATATGTTATTTCACATATATTCTATGATATATTAATGAGAGGGGACAAAAAATGATTAGAACACTGTTTGAGTTACATTCAGTAGAAAATAAATGATGGTTGATAGAATATAATTGTGATTACCATGAACATTATACTAAAAATAAATAATGTGAATACATAGTATTCTACTTGACATAGTTTCCATGATATCTTCCAGAGACAGGGATTGGAAAAATTTATCATACTATATGTCCAATATTTAGTTGAGAAGCGTACTATACGGGAATTGTTAAGCTAAAATTCTATGGTGCTACGGGAATGAAGAATTATTTTCAAATTACGTGATATGCAGATTATAATGCTTTTAGAAAATCCATTATGTACGTAGTGATGGTCCATTATGATTTACCATGTAGTTAGTAGATAAATATATATTTGTGGATGATGAGTATCTTTGTGGTTGATGCTAATTGGGGAAATCCATGTCAGTAGTGGATATGAGTAGTTAACCATTGTAAACTACTTTTCATGATCACATAATCTTCATTTTTTCAATGGTTTGATAACCTCTATGTTTTGTCTATAAATACATGGCTAACACTCTCTTTAAATGTGATCAATAATTTCACATAAGTGTTCATTTTGTTCATAAGATCTTATTATTCTCCATTTGGATTTCACAAAGCAATTTGATCTTTTAGAAAAGGGAAAATGGTATGTGAGGTTCAATACTAAGAGTTTCACTATGCTAAGAGTATTGATTCACTATGTGGTCAAATACTATGATATTTTCTTCGGAGGATAAGTGCAATGATAACATCAACAATAAATTAATGAATATTCAAAAATTATTTTTCTAATAATCAATAATTTCAACCACTTGTCTCGGAATTTTACTATATGATATGTTATGTTCATTTCATGATCAAGGGTAAAATTTTCCAAACTATTAGAATAAAATAATATGAATAGAAAAATTAATTTTTATATAATGGAAGAATGAATTTTCTAGGAATCAATACAGTCATCCAACAGTATGTGACTTATCATATATGATATACCAATATCATTTCATGATCATATGGAATATTTGGGAAAATATTTGAATAATGTACAATGAAGAGAAAAGTGAAGTGTTATATGATGAAAGCCTCAGTTTCATAAGAATCATAGTAGTGGGATGAAAATAGGTTACATGTCAACATGATATTCTGTGATCATATATTTATAATTAGAACAAATTATCAAACTATTTGATAGATATAGAGAGAATAATTATTTATTGTGAAATGTGATCAAAGCATCCATATGATATGCCTCAAAGAAGTGGTCCAATAATATTCTACATAAAATTCAAGTTATTCTATGATAATTTCATGATCATTGGAATAATTTAGCATACTATTTGATATATATACAAGGAATTAAATATAGATGTGAAATATGATATGAGAATATGAATGATAAGAGTCAAATATGTGGGCTAACAATATTCCATATATCATACATTCTATGTTATGATCATTCCATGCGTATGAGGAAAATTCAGTGCACTATTTGAATTTTATAAAGTGGAAAAGATAATGGGAATTACATGAAATAAAAATGATTGCATGATGTGTTTTAGTAGATATTCAAAAAACATATTATTCTAAGTTGTTCAAGTCTCTATCTATAATAATATAATATTGATGAAATTATGTGCATTACATGCACATATTACTTGAGTTCGGAAATTCACCATAAAAAGGAAGAATCAATGACCCACTACAAATATAAGAAATATTTCATCCTCAATATAGGTTAGAAGTTGATTAGATTGAAGCGAGAATATACATGCTAGAGAAGGAAGCCTGGTCTGAGAATTCTATAATTTGAAATGATCCAGATGAATAACCATATAATGTGAATATATTTCAAGGACAAAAATATTACATCCAAAACTTGTTAATGTTCTTGAATTTATATATGAGTATAATACATCCAGTGCACTTATATAGAAATATATATTTCAAGTGTGTTATAAAAAACAAGATGTAAATGGATATATATATATTTATGGATCAAAAAATTTTAGAACAAGGGTCTTCGTACTATGGTGTCTACCTAGTAACCATATAGGATTGAGGATAGGGTGTCTAACAAGTCTATAATTAGGTGAAGTGAAGATGGATGAGTTGTATAACTATGATAAATTTGATCATTTACTATTGGTGTTTTTGTCTAGTTTCTTCCTTATTCATTCCAATTACCTTCTTAAATAGTGTAGAGTCCATGTTAGGGGATTAACCAACATGGAATGAAGTATGTATTTTTTCTGAACATTGAAAATATAGTGTTCTATGATCCCATTGTCTATTTTTACATATGAAGTTTGTTGTAAGATATAACTGAGTGGATCATGAACCATTACAAGGGAAAGAGGTTAAATAAAAAAATAACAAAAAATTATACCACTGATTCCCCCCCTCATTGTTCAATATATCATGGGGAACTAGAATTGTAATCAGATCCCATGTCCCAATAAGGATCCAAAATTTTTCCAAGATAGTTATTAAAATCTGTTATGTAGTGTGGATTTTAGGATGTTTTTGAGTTACATCAAAAGGATAGATAAGAATTTACTCCTATAAATGAAAATATCTATACATCTTAGAAAACTTATTAGAATATGATGAGAATATTGGAAATGATGTTAAAGAATAATCGAAAATTTAATGGGGAAATACCACTGACTAATGGTAATCATATTAGTACATGTACTAGTTATTATTATGATTATGATTCATCTAATGAATATTTGTGTGGACAATGAATCACATGGTGATATTCATTTTGAATTAATACTACATCTGTTGAATATTCCTAAATAAGTGGTAATGGGAATTTTTGGCACTATTATGGGGATCCTTTTTGATAAAGCACAAATATAAGTGTAAGTTGGATAATTTGAGGATTCACTATGTATAAAATTTAGAAAGTTCATCACTCTCACAGACCTAGTGGAAGTAATGGAAAAATCCATTTTTCATATTGAAGAATATTATCAATGGTATTATTGTACGAATTTTTTATTTGAGATTATTTTTAAAGAAAATTTTCGTAGACATGAAAAATATCACAATGATTTTGTGGATGTAAATAATTCTAAAAAGGATATCAAATCCAAGAGGATTATAAATCTTGACTCATTATTGCAATAGATGATTTTATTGCATCAAGTGGTTGATGAGAATATGAGTAATTACTGTGATGATAATGTGTGACTTTCTAATGATAATAAGAATTACCTCAACATGAAATGAGTTCTACAACTCATAATAGATATAATAAGGCCATTCATGTCAATCCATGTGGAAACTACAAACAAGCAATAAATATTCCTAATGTTATTACTGTGATTTTTAAGCTGATTTGTTGAAATCTTTAAAGTTAGAAGAAACATATGAAAAAAATCATGATAAAGTTAAAATGATGATTCCACTTGAATAAGGAAAATTTCATGAGAGGTTTTCGTAAATATAAAACTCATGTGTTGAAAATGATCTTCGTGAGAGATGTGAAAATATGGACATAATGCATGAAGATTATTCACCATATTTCTTTCACAATATGGTGTCTTGAAGAGAATTAATCTTGCATTAGAATATGCATAATAAATTAAGTATAAAGAACGAATAACCATATCAAACATTGAAATTATTGGTGTTATATGATATTTTTCACCAAAGGATAAATTAGATTTTAAATTTTGATGTGGAAGCATGAATTTCTGAGAATGTGGAGAAACCTAGCCGAAAAAACTAACTTAACATTTTTATTACATTGATTAATAAGTGAACCCTACTTATTCCCTTATATATTTTTGTGTGTTTGAACTAAAAATATTTTTAATTTAAGGAGATGTTTGAGGTAATGAAATCAGAAAATCATGATGATATTGAATGTCATGGAGTTTATGGAATTCCATGAAATGGATGAAAAGTGTGTATACGTTGAGGGGGAACATTTATGATTTAAAACAATTAAATATTCATTTCATAGTGAATATGTTACATCTAAAAAACATTATAAATATTTAATTTGTGGTATTCCAATCACACATTCATCCCTTGTCCCTAATTATATTAAAAATATCAATTAATAGGGAGTGCTTTATTGATGTTAAGATAAGAAAATTAGGGGTCTATATCATTTTCACTTGGATATTTTAATGTGATTGATGATGTATGTATATAATATAGTAATTCATTGATGAATTATATTATTTATAAACCCAAAAATATGAGATGATTATTTATGATCATGATTTCACATACCTGGTATTTATGGAAATATTGTAAAACAATGGTTTCATCTCTCTTGTTTTCAAAAATAGGTTAGCTGATGTAGTTTTAGTGTTGATTATATAAAGTCATTTTTATAAGAGAATAATATAAGATAATTCAAATATTTTATGTGATGATGAAATTTTCATATAAGGGAGATGATTATTTTTTGGGAAATATATGAGATGAGATGATCCAACACTTACCCATAGTGTTTATTTTTGATATGGGGGATAAATGTATTAACATTGTAAAGTGTGGCAGTATCAAAAAAATGAATGGTTTAATTGAATAAAACAAGATCGTTATTGATGAATGAATTACATGTCTTCTATTAGAATATCATAATGTGAATATATGTTGAAGTCTTATACGATGATATGGGGATTCTTGAAGTTGTGATGACTGGAGAATCGTTATGGGCTCACTTGATAGAATTTAATGTTATGATTTAGAGATTTCCCATACATATTGTGGTTATTGTTGTGAGGGTATTAAAATTAATTCCTGAAAAGTGAATATGGTGAAGGAACATTATATATGACAAGTGAAATATCGAGAAACTTTTTATATTCATTATATTAAGAAGAAAAATTAATGAAGACGGACATGAAAATTGTATGTATTTATATGTCATGAAGAATAATAAAATGTGAAAATTGTTTAACTAATATTAAAGATCAAGGAAATGTGTCAAATGTGAGACATTTTTTCCAACATGGAAGATTATTGATGTTATAGAAAATATTCATTTTCATGTGGTTTTTTTGAAGGCCATGAAATATCCCTATATTTGGGATGAGGTATTTATTATGGGTTTTCATGAAAAATGATTTTTTTACAAAACCAGGTGCCATGAGGGTTCATCCAATACTCATTGGAATTATGGAAATCTAACCGGTATGGATTTTTTGAAACTATTATAATATTTTGAGAAGTTGAGTTTGGGTATAAGGATTCCATTTAAATGAGTGTTCATGGTTTTCATATAAAAATTCAATAGTTCACTAAACATCAATAACACGGTACCATAGTATGATACTTGACATATATTCCGTGTTATATACATGTGAGTTATTAAAAAAAATTATCATACTATTTTAGGTACAATCAGGGTAAATCAAAGCAGGTTAATAGAACACTATTGAGATTCCCATGCATAGTATGCTAATCATAAATAAAGTGAAGTTATAGTATAGTATTATACATATATTCTATGAAAAATTCCTTTTATGTGAATATTAGAAATTCAATATTATATTTCTGGATCATTGATTATAAAATAAAATCAGATTGATAGAAAAATATTGAGATGCCCATGCACAATAAGCTAAACTATAATAATGTGATTCCACAATACTCTGTTTGACAAAATTGATATAATATATTAATGAGATTTGTATTTGAACAATTTAGTATACTATATCTTGAATATATAAATGAGAAGTGTACTATAAGGTAATTGCTTCACTAAAATGCTATGGTGGGACGTGAATGAAGACAGCCGCACAAATGACATGCTTCATGGATAGTAATTATTTAAGAACTACCATGTACAATGTGCTGGTGTCCCTTTATGGTTTTCCATGGAGTTCATAGATGATGATTTCATCATGAATGAAGAGATTCTTTGTGAATTAATTCCTTTGTAGATATCCATACTGATGAAAAATATGCAGAGATAAACCTATTTAAACATCACTGCATGATTAAAAAATCTGCATGTGCTAAATGGATTGATTATATATATTTGTTGTCAATACATACAAGTATAACTCTCTCTAATGACATTCTATAATTGATAAGAAGTATTTATTTTGAGAATAATTTATTATTTTTTTGTATTTGGGTTTTAGAAAGCAATTTTTTATTTTAGCAATGGATAAATTGTTTTGTGATATTCTATTATATGTGAGGCACTATGCGAAACAGAAAAATTTTCATATATTCTATGCTACGATCCTATCATGATCATAGGAAAAAATTAAGAAGTATTTGAAGAGTATAATGTAAATAGAATAGTTATGTTCTTTGTGATGAAAAAATCATATCACTATGCATCAATGAAGTCAAAAAAATGTTTGTGACATAAAATATATTCTTTTTGTGATCATTTAATGATCATAAGAAAAATTTAACAAAATAATTAGATGAATTTGTAGTTAATAGGAATGTGATGTTCTATGTGATGAAAGAATAAGTTCGATATGAATAAAATAGGTGGATGAGTTGTACGCTACATATCATACATGCTATGATATGATTATTTCATGGTCATTGAAAAAAAATTTCCTATTTTTTGAATAGAATAATGTATATAGAAAAAATATGTGCAATATGATTTGAGAATCTACATAATAAGAATCAAATAATTGGACCAACAATACGCTACATATAATACATGATATGATATTTTCATTTAACAATCATGGGAAAAATTTTGTTTATTGATTGATCAATATACTGTTATTGAAAACTTATGTGCAATATGATTCAAGAATCTGTAAACTAATCATCGAATAAGTGCACCAACAGTATGAAATATATCATACATGATATGTTATGATCATTTCATGTGTGTAGGATCATTTTATATTGTTTTTTTATGTTTATAATGTTGATATTAAAATAGGATTTCAAAGAATTAGACATGTTTTTATGATTTATTTGAGTTGATATTTAGAAAAATAGATTATTCTATGTTTTTTAAGTCTATATCTTGTATAAAATTATACTGATGAATATTTTTTTCACAACTTACACAATTTATTTGTGGTCAGGAATTCTTCATAAGAAGGAAAAATCATTTCCCAAGAAGAAATCTGAAAAATTTCAAATCATAATTAATTATTATAATATGATGAGACATAATATATAATATTCTTGCAGGAGATGGAAGTCAAGTCTGATCATTCAATAATATATTAAGATCACGATAATTCAAGATCTTGTGTGAATTGATTTTGAGACCAACAAACTGATTTCAAGAAATTGTGGATGATATTGTCGTATGAAATCAGTATTACAGTTCCAATATACTCATAGAGGAAGACCTATTTCAATCATTATCAGAGAAAGCAGAAGAAAATAGTGATCTTTCTATTTGTAGATCAAGAACGTTGATATCAATGATCTTGGGGCCATGGTGTCAAACCAGTTACTTAAGAGGCTCAGGTCTAGAGATTCTAACTAGTCAAGAGTGAGGATAATAGAATATATTTGAATTTTCTAACCAACCAAGGAATAATATTTGGTTGAATGTGTTTAGAATCATGATCAATTGGAGAATCGACTATTGGGGTTTTTGGAGTAGGGATGATGATAGTTATGGAATTTAAAACTCACTTTACAAAGTTGCATTGTTTTTTCACCGATCTATCTGGTTGATTTGGCATTGTGGGTAAGTATTTCATGGAATGTAGCATATGGGTTGTTAAATCCCAAGTCAATGTGTTCGTATTGGCCGCTATTATTGAGAAAGTGAATTAGGAAATTATTACCAAGCAGAACTTCATAGTGGTTGGGGGTGAAGTGTAGAGTAGTGTAGTCCCTCAACCAAATGGTTTAGCTTCTAATGGAAGAAAGAGAAAATTTGAGGATTCACATGAGATGAGAACTAGATAGACCACTAGAATTGGTAGTAGATTTATCTTTCATCAATGTGGTAGATGGGGACACATGAAGAATCATTCTGATTGTGACCCAGTGGATGGTTGATATTTTGGTAGGATAAGCCACGTGCAACATTTCTATAAAAACATTCCTCTAGTACTTAGTGGAAGAGGGATAGCCACAACTCTGTGGTCATGAGAAGGCTTCATAGATCTTTATAAGGCATGGGGATATAGTGGTACGGTATTTTTGGTCGAGGTTTTGCTGGTTATGGTTGATGAATTCAGGCTATAATAAAACCTAGAGAGAATAGTGGGATTTCATTGAATTGTGAGGTTACATCACACCGTTGTGGATTAAGGTAAATATATTTGTCATATCCTACCATGAGGTAGTAGGGTGTTTGAATTTATAGAGTTATATGTATGATCTTAGTAGCTTATACTCATTAATATGTACTTTTTTCATAGGCGTGTTACATAGTTTCATATTTGTACATGTGATTGAATTCTGGAGGATCATTATTTAGTTTTCCAAGGGAATTATAATGATTAATACTCCATTTTTTATTATAAATAAGGATTTACATTAGTGTAGGGAGTTCACAATTAATATTGGTGGGTGTCACATCATCTGGGACATTTTTTACCATGAGATTACTGATTTTGATGGAATGCATAGTATGGACTGGATATTTTATTATCGATCATCCATTAATTTTTTGACCATATGGTGAAATTCAGATAACCATAGAGATGACTATTTATTCCCAAGGATGAATGGGATGTACAACAAATCCAAGTTGGACCACAACATAGTGGGCTGGGGGTAGCATAGACAAGATTGCAAGCATTTATCTGGCAGATAGGGATCGAGTTATGGTGAATTTCAACAAGAGGTTTTTCATTTTAAGTACTCCTTCTCGAAATACATTTCTAGTTTACCTTCTATAATATAGGATGAGTTATCTATGGATCTTGTTCTATTACCATCACTAATATCAATTCCACATTACAGGATGGCTGCTTTGGACTTACAGAAGATTAAGATGTAGCTAGAGGACTTAGTGCCAATGAGGTTTATTAACCATAGTAATTATCTATGTGGTTAAATAATAATTTTTGAGAATAATGAATTTAATACACTAATACTATACATGGATTACCAAAAATTAAAACAATAAGATGGTCAAAAACTGGTATCCCTTTCAATAGATATATTACCTTGTTAATAAGATTTGAGGAGATCGGGTGTTCTCAAAAATAGATTTAAGATCAAGATATCACTGGGTATTTGTTCGACCATAATACATACCTCATATAAATTTTCATATTAGGTATGGTCTATATGAGTATCTACTTTTGTTCTTATTCCTCATGAACTTCCAAATAAATTGGGAGCTATTGATCATTGTTTTTCAAATTTGTCTACATTCATTTTTGGAGGTTTTTATGAATGATATCTTGGTATGTTATATCAATCGACATTTCCATGAAAAACATATTATGAAAAGTTTGGATGCACCTATAGAAAATACGTTATATGATAATCTAACAAACTGCCACTTCTAGAAGGATTAGATTCTGAACCGATGTCATATTATATCATATAGAATAGTATCAGTTGCCCCATAGAAGGTGAGAGTTGTAGTTTCATGGATGCAGCCCATGAATTTCATTTACAAACACAGTTTCATGGGAATAGTAGGATATTATAATCGTTTGATATTGTAATTCACATTCCTAGCATCACCTCTTATAGGCATGACCATGAAGGTTATGATGTTTGTCTGGATACATAACAGTAAGATAGCCTTTTAGGATCATAAAGGGAGACTAACCTCAACACCGGTCATGATCTATCCACATCAAGGTAAGAGCTACACAGTGTATTTTGATTCATTGTTTATCATGATAGAAGTAGTTATAAATTAGGGTGATAGATTCAGGATGTACGGGTCTCAGTGGTTAAGGACACATGATTTAAATTAAATAACTCCTGATCTATATTATATGAATTTGTACATGGATTTCACTGTTAGAGTCACTCATTATAGGGAGATCATTTAGTTGTGTAAACAGACCACAAAAGCATCAATTACAGATTTTCATAGCCTGATCGTAATTTTAGGTTGTTTAGATTGCTAGCGTACCTATAGTCTTATAACATTGATCTAGACTACACACCTATAAAAGGTAATGTGGCGAGCAATGAATTGAGAATGAGGGATCATATATAGGTTGTATAATAGTCTAATAGCATGTGGAATCTTATGTATTTGATCACTGAAATGAACATGGACATGTAGGATATGCAGGATATAATTTTCATCTATCCATATTTGTGACATATACTCATCAAGATAGAGAAATAATGAGATACTATTGGATTTAGAGGACCTATTTCTACAAGAGAGTGTGGCCGGTGATGACCTAAATCCTAGTTGAATTATTTTTTAGTATGATATCCTTCATATTCATGGATGTGTATGGGTTCTAGTAGACATACATGCAGTTTTCATGTAGGAGTTTCATGCCTCCATTTGGTATGTTCATCAAGGTGCTACCAGGATGTATTGTGACATGCATCATCTATTCTAGTTGTTGGGGATGTTACGTGAGGTTTTTAGTTTTGTTATTTTGTGTTCAACATGTCACCATGTGTGTGATGAAAATCAATGATTATCCATACTTTTAAAGTAGTTACCTATTTCTGAGTAGAGATGGGATGATGTCATGATGGATTTCATGACCGTTTTGATATGGTATCCTCAAGGAAGTAATGTTGTATAGATTTTGTTTGATAGTCTCAAAAGGGTTTCTCATTTCATTACAATTTAGGAGACATTTAGTGTAGATTATCTTGGTTGGTTTTATATCTGTGTGAAATTAAAACATCATGGGTTCCATTTATTATCATTTTAGATATGAATTCCTTGATTATGTCTTTCTTATGGCAGAGTTTGCTGAGGGAGTTTCGTATAAAGGTTCTTTAGAGAACAATATAAAACACTCAAACTGATGTCCAGTTATAGATTATAATACAAGTTCTTGAGGACATGATTCAAGTGGGGATATTTCAGTTTTTGGGGTATTAGGTGAGGCATATTACCATAGTTGACTTCTCTAACATTAATATCTATCGGGTAACTATACATATGGAACCATATGAGGATTTTTATATATGTACATGTTGATCGACCATGAGATGCTTATAGGCAGGTGAGGTTGCTTTACTAGGACGACGTCTCATGCATGAGGCTTCTGAGAAAGTATATTTGATCCAGAAATTGGTGGATACTGCAAAGTCTAGACAAAAATTGTAAATTTATCATCATTGATGACCTATAGAGTTTGAGGTTATGTATTGGGTGTTTTTACGTATCTCACCAAGGTTGGGAAATATATGTATTAATACATATGGTAAGCTTTAACCATGATATTTTGAGCCATTCGAGATTCTAGATAGATTTGGGATTGTGGCCTTTCTGTTTCTGGTACCTTAGTAGTATCAGAACATGCACAATATCTTCCAGGTATCTCATCTATTCCATTATCACTAAGACTCATATCATGTTCTACAGCCTATGTATGTAGAACTATATATATTTTCATCCTTTGAGTATCATCTGATTCATGTCATTGATAGGAGCATGAAGGTACTATGAGACTGGTTAGATCCTCTAGTATGGTTTCTATTCAAGTGTGGTCATTTACAAGATGTGACTATGGAGCTGGAGGAAAACGTACATGCTCAGTGGTTGGAGTTATTCTCGGGCAATTCATAACCACCCATGAAATGAAAATAAGGGGAAAAATATCATTAAGGGGGAAGATTATAAGATATCATGTTTTCTAATGAGGTATAAATATTATATTTATATTTAAATGATTAATTACATCTAAATGAAATGAAAATTTGGTGTCATGGGGTTATTGGGGGTGTATAGGGATTGTTTAGAGCCTCAAACCCAACTATTGGAGAACAATATGTGGCTTACACGGTTAGGAGTAACAGTGTACCCTTATCCATAAGGTTGGTGAAACCATGTGGTGCTGAGGAATGGGCTTTAGAAGCCTGTAGGGTTTGAGTGAACCATACATATATAAGAGAACTCCATTGAAATGAACTTTTCAATTTTTGACAGAGGACAAAGACACAGTTTGCGCTTTGTTTGACAAACTATGTGCACTAACAATGTGAGGTTCCCCTAAATATATTGAAGGGAGAATAGTTAGTGCATAATTTAAAAAACCATGTATCTGAATCGTCTGGTCCATATATTTGATAGAAAATTAAATTTCTATTGTTAAAAACATTCAAAACCTAACACCTAATTTCTATTTCTCATTACAATGGTCGAAACTCAATTTATATCTAACCCTTGAAAAAAAAATATTTTGATCTCATTCGTGTATCCGAACTCGGAATATAGTGATGTTAGTCTTGCTGGATTCACAGCAATGAGTACTCATTTCCTTTTGTTACTTTCTTCATTTTTCGATGTATCAGTTGTGATATTTAGTACAAGATAATATGCCTTATTTTTATCATATTCATTTGTTCTTTTTTTTTCTTCTAATCTGAGCAGAATAAAAAGACAATACTCTATGAGTAGTCAATTTTAGACCTACGTTGGGTGTTCAATACATTTAACTTGGGTTTTGGTGATTTATATGCCTATTTTTTGTTATTCTACATGCCATATTTTTTGTTTTCTCCATAATAATTAATTGAATTATTAAATTGAACATGTTGGAACACAATTGGGATTCCCTTTTGTCTTGATCATAGATTGAGGTTTTCTCCCAATCTTAGCACATAAAGGGGTGTGCATTGTAATAGATGTTATATTTTTTTATTTTTAAAAAACATATGGGCATAGTGGTTGAGAATTCATAGTTAGATTAATCCATGTTATATGTGAACTGAATTAAATTGATTATTTAGGAAATGGTCATCCACCTTCACAACGATATACATGATCTAAATTTCTTAACTGTTTAAATTTGAATTGTTATAAGTGTGTGTAAAATTAATGAATGTATTTGAATGGGAATTTTAATATTAGTTGGAAGGACTCGAATATTGATTTGTAATTACAAGTTCATTGAACTGAATGATGGATATTTATATAGGATTCCAAGGGTGGGATACACCATGGTCCATGATATTGTTAGTAGATTCTTCAAATGAGATATCTCCATGGGTCATGATTTTTTGGGATTCCATGGGCCTTTATATCCCTTTTATGTTGATTTCATGGGCTTATAGTATACCTAGTATGTTGAAATAATCCATGGCCCCAAATCCAATCCTAATAGAGTTTCCATGGAGATGCTCATGGGACCCAACAAGGACGTCGTGGTATACTATACCTTGGACCTAGCCCCATGGGGTATGACACTTATGTTATACAAATTAACTTTGGTTATTATGGTATTCATGATTATATTACATGGTCGTGTTTTATATAATATAATGGTTATATGGAATAGTTGTGAATCATTGGAGATACTGAATATATGGCTTGGTTATGGTGTTTATTTGTATTGTTCCTTATAGCTAACTTGTTTGAGGATCTTGAACCATGTATTGTATGAATCATTGCTGGGCTTGATAGTATCATCTTACAGTTATTACATTTTCCATTTAACTTTTACATGAATTACTATCATATATGTTATATACCTTGAAAAATTCTATATATTTTATTATACATCTTGGATTTTTATAGACACTATTTGTGGTGGCTCACTGGTATTTTATATCATACCCTATCTCGGTCCACCATTATGTACCCAAATAGTCATTATAAATGCCATCTGGAATGGGAAAAAACACATGATGGTTTATTATTTAATTTTTTCCTGACTATGAGTAGTGTAGCACATGACCAAACTATGGCTTAAGATGTTATCAAGATACAGTTCTGTTTTTATTTTTTTAATTTTGATAAATTTATTATATCGATGCCTATAAACATGTTTTAGATTACATGTAGGCACATGAAATGATATATCATTTTGGTATATGATATTTATTTTTTAATTTTTTAATATATTTATCATTGGATGTTATCTTCTATTAAGTTATTAATTTACTTCCACTAGGGTGGGTTTCTAGTAAAGTGGTCTTAGTGTCAATTTATGATTCTTATTCATTGTTATATAGCATCCATTATTGAACTGTTTGATTACTAGCATTGTGTTATACTATAGTAAGGGGGGTTATCAACCCACTGACACACAATTATCCCTCACGTCAATTTAGTATCTTTTGGTTTTCGAGAATATGTGCTTGAGGCCAGCTGGGTATCCATTCTCATAGAACCGTTCAGTGGAATAGTGGCCTGGGATGTTACACTCCATGGAATTAAAACTCACTAAACTCACTATGCTCAATGGAATGACATTTAAAAATACATTTAAGTAATTAAAACAATCACGTTATAGTTAAAATTTTAACTATAATATTTAATAGTGCATAAGAAAAATCATTCAAGATAGAAAATGATCTTGTTCATTAAAAAAATAAAATCTCTAAAAAATAATTTAAATATATATTGAAATGAATGGACTCGTACAATTTTTTACCTTTGATCTCCACTACCATAAGATTATGGGAGTTTAGCTGAGCATGTATAAATCACCTAACTTATTATTCCTCCTTACATTTCTATAGTAACACTATGAGAATCCTCCATCCAGTACCACTTGACCATGAACCACACCATCACCTCTGAAATTAAGATATCATTTTTTCTAATTAAATTTTACTACATATTTTTATAACTATAATAAGAATATTATTTTTAAATGCTTTAAATATTCAGTCAATCACATTGAACCTCCACGATAGTATAAAAAAGAATATTGATTTCTTCAAGGTGGTAGTAGTAAAAATTTATTTAATAAAATGGGTGAAAAATTAATTCCATGCACACCTATGTTTTATTTCCCATCTGAATCTGCCCAAGATCATAAAATACTTATATCATCTATGAATGAATCCATGTTGATTGGAATAAATTATAATGTATGGAGATTAAATGGTGACATCATCTTTTATTCATAGCATTATGCACTAAATGATCCATGTGTCTATCCTTATCTCCCATGAACATAACACAATGTCCTTTTTGAGTTCAATTACACTTAAAGAATCACAATGTATTGAATCATAAGACATCATATGAATAATATAATTTCAAATTCATAGGAAAATATAATTCATATATGTAAAAACATCATATGATTAGGGAGAAGATCATATAGGACCATGAAATATCTTATTGGTTCATACATTGTCACAGGGGACCATAATTTTTTTGTAATGTAAAATTTCCTATTATATTTCTAAAATAAAAATTAAGTCCATATTACTCCCATGCATCCACCAAGAGGCATACTGTTAGTGAAAAATATCCTAGTGTGTTAAAATGTAGAAAAAATAGTTATCATATTGGTAGTATAAAATTCACTTATGTGGGTCTCAATAGTTTTTCGAGATCAGAATTATCTTCCAAAAAAAGATTTTAACAAAGATAATTATTATACATGGGGTAAATTTTCTTATGAGGGGTAAAATTACCAATATATAAGAATGAAATATCCTTCAATGTAGGATATCTAAAAGTAAAACATCATATGAAATATTATCTTATGAATTAGAGAGAATCATCGTACATGATAAATTGTCTTATGTGAGAGATTATCTTTTGAGCCAAACATAACCATAATTTTCTATTTTTGAGTAAATAATGGGATATAAAAAATAATTTTATACAATAACAATAATATTATGGATATGTAAAATAATTTAATAAATAACCAAAAAACATAAAAACATTCAATTGATCCATTTTCATAATAATTCAAAAAATATACATAGAAACATAAATTGATGTGATTTTAGATAAAAATAGTATGGATTAAATCATTTAATTTCAAATTATAGATTTTGAATATATCAGATATATCATGAAGTTTAATATATGTGGCTTTATTACAATAAATATACATATAATATAAGATTTATTTTGTATAAAGTGGAATGTGATATTTTCAAATAACAAAAATTAATAATTGAAAATGAACATATCCTCAATAACTAAAAATTCCATGAGCGGCATAGAAACTAGATAATTGTAATACAATATAAGATTAAATATAATGTGTTGGATTCCCCTCTACCTAATTATCCACCTTAGGATTCCAGTGAATGATAAAATTGCTCATATTGTTGGCACATGGTTGATGAAGTCAATGTTTACATCATTATGTTTTCATCAAAGATATACCAATAATGATATTTACATTTCTTCGATAAAACACATGGGTGTTTAACATGACTTCTTATTTGGAATAATGTATAAGCATCCTTTCGTTATTAAGGTTATTGTGCGAAAAAAATCTAGAAATATATCACAAATAGGAAACTAAACTATTTCAAGTAGAATATAGGGGTACATTTTCATTGTTCTTGTCAATTTGATGAAATAAGTAGTATAAATAGAAATATATAATTGAAAATTAATACATGATATTCCATTAAAATATTTATTTCTTAAAAACATTAAATAAATATTGATCTTTGTAGGACAATAAATGAAGCTTCAGTCGTGGTGAGTTGAGAGACTCTTAACCATGAACTCATAAATAATTGAGTATAAAGTATATATTTTTCCTAAACACACATTTTAATATAAAAATATTATTTAAAGTATTATTAAAACTATTAATTACAATGTTATTTTCGTGGTGATATTCATTATATGTCTTGAAATAATTTTATTATCCATTTTTGATATTATTTACGAATAATAGAATTAAAACATATCCATATTAAAAATAAAATAATAGATTGGATCTTATAATAGTAAGAATAATAAAGAAACTCATCATCTGATATGTTTTTGTGTTGCTATGTGAATCATTTGTCAAGGATAATTCTATAAAAAATTGCATGCATAATACAATGTGTGTTATTATGAATTATCAAACTGTTACAAATGATATTCATTAAATCCATAAAATGGAAATTAAACATTAAAATGATAGATTTTATTTATCTGGAAAAGGGAACATCTATAATTTTATTTTGGGAGAAATAAATAATTTGTTAAAGACAAGGCTTATGATGCATATGATTTAAAAATAGTAATATGTTCCATAATAGTTCAGGGAAAATAATGTACTTGAGACACAATGTTTAAACGAATGTTAGAACCAATGATAAATGAGTTATAATCACTATGTTATGTGATATTTTATTTATTAGAGATAATTAGTCATTATCCTTCAGGAAAGGATTAAATAGAAAAAATTATTCAAAATGGGATAAATTTATAAATTCATTAATGGACTCCTCATACGAAAATAATGATAGTATTTTGGTATAACATATTACTATTTTGAAGCCCACTGGGTCCAAATGGGTTTCTAGTAATGTTATAAAAAAGTATTTTCAATAAATAATTATAAATAAATATTGGTTGGTAATTGTTTTAAGATATGTCAAGATGTTGGATGTAAAGAATCATTTTCACAAATAGATCTATTTTAATTCTTTTAAATTAAAATTATTATATAAGGGTACCAAGATAATTTGTGACACACATAGCATTATACGTATGCTATAATTTGGCCCTCTTTTATCTCTATTTTGGTTCTACAGTTTCTCAGTAGTTAGGGGTTGATATTTTTTAAAAAAAGGAGAAAAAATAAACATCCATGATTTGTACATGTTTAGTAGTAAATGGTTGGTAACTATGTGATATGGTTTATTTTGTTCTAGTGTATTTTTTCACATTTTGAAAATAGGTTTTCGAATTGTGAATAGTTAATGGAAAACCATGTGATTGGTTGGGTTTGGGTCTAGAGGTGGTTTCATGGATTTCCCTTGACTTTTCTAACCATGTGGTTATTTCTAGGTAAAAATAGAGTTCAGTTTTTAAGGGATAGTAGAGACCACATGGATAGCACACAATTTTTCTAACCATGAATACTAACTGTTTGATCTATATGAGTTTATTAAAAATGTCAAATTAAACCAATACTAATATTTTTTTACCCAAATTTCAACCTAATATATAATCAGTATGACATATCCTTTCATTAACACAATAGGAGGTTCTCCCATGGATCTCATAGTGATATTCTATCGATTTCAGTGTATATATTTAATGTATGTTTAAATATCTTCATAATTCCTAATATGTTCTATAGATTTAATCTCAATATCTCATAACCTAGATTCATTAGAACCCAAATGGGTTGTGATTGCAAAATATAAGTTTTAATGTGCGGAATTGATTATTTTTATTATGGTTGTAGAATTTTGAGGACTTTATGTCATCATTTACAATAAATATTTTAATAGGAAACTAGGTTTCCTAAGTTGGTTTTGTAGGTGTCTCTATATAATAGTTATATTCCATTGAACAATTTATAAATATTTTTTTTACTTCAGTTAGACTTGTTGAAATGTTTTATTTGATATCTATTAGGAATGATTTATGAAATTTAATAGTTTCATAGTAAATTTTTAAAAATTATTTTTTCATTAAAAATAGTTTTATACATATCATGTTATTGATGAAATGTATCATTGATGATTTGGAGTATAAAATGTTTATTCCTTCCTAGTAGTGGAAATGATTTTTGTATTTAAATATTTTATTAAATTTTAGGAATGATTTTATTGAATGTATTATGAAAACTTATCACATGGGAACCATAGGTACATCAGGTTATGGAAATTTGAAAACCTCGGTGAGTGCAGAACCACTAAGGGTTACCAATGTGATACTAATATGTTGTGGTAGGTTTTGATATCATTAACATTCAAATTATATTATATTAGTGCCAACGAGCCTGTACCCTAGTGGTCTAGGATTCTTATTGGCATCCAAAAGACCCTTGATCAAATCCGGGGAGGGGAGAATTCCATAGTTCTGTAGCAGTGTACTGTATCAACACTGTATCAGGTCACTGTAGCAGTATTGTAGTAGCAGAAAACTATAGTAGTGGCAGGACTGTAGTGGTGGAGGGACTGTAGTAGGGTACTGTAGCGGCGGTGTTATTGTAGGAGGGATAGTAGTTGCGCGTGTACTTTAGCAGTACTATTCACTGAGGGGACATTTTGCCCAAAAAATGTTCTTTCTAGCTCTGTATGCAGGCCACATGTCCTTGGGACTTCGGGCTATGTAATTGGTCACCCTCTACCCAGTCTAAAGTGGCCTTTGCTTTAATAATAAATTGATTCTTCGGCCCCAAACTGTAAAAAAAAATTATATTGTATTAGTGTTTATTATGTGTCCTAGATTTGAATTATCATATGATAGATCCATATTGTGCATGGTTTTATTCATGATAATTATGTTTCGTTATTTGTTTCCTCAAATGTATACATTTTTAGTTATGGAAACTCTTCATTAAATCCCTTTATTCAATCATCATATTTATCAACCTATTCTTATGGATTTGAATATTTATTTTTTTAAATGAATATAAATTTAGTTTTTATTATAAAATTTCGAATGAAATTATCTAGAATTAAATTTAAAGAATAATGTTAAGATACATGCAATTATAGGATCCAGATAAAGATAATATTTTCATGTATCTAGATGAAATCTCTTGGTTGATGTCTCTTCATAGAGATTTTTTAATTTTGTGAAGGATCGTCACATGGATGCTTGGTTCTGGTCTTGGACCTATGTAGTTTCTAGGATTATCATTCTAACATTTTGTCATATCTCATGGTTTTGTACCTAACCCTGTGTTATATATAATATTTCAATATCAATATGTTATTATATATGATACATGAAAAAAATTTATTTCTTGTTAAAAAAATTCCAATTCTTCAATGTGTTGATACCTTCATTCTTTTCAATAGTACATGGTGATCAAAAACACTCTTCCAATGTGGTAGGCTTTTATATGTGACATGTTATGTCGACCATGGTTGGTTTGATAAAAAAATCATCAATTGGAGGTTTTCTTGTGGTTTATTATATACTAGAGTTATGACCAACTAAAGTCAGGTGGTAAGTGTGTAAGCGTGTTTGTTCAAATAAATATCATATCTATCCATTAGTTACCATGAGTTGTCCATGATTTTCTCATCAACATTCAAATCATTATTTTGGTATTATTTTAATCAACCATATCAATTTTCTATATTGGATTATACTATTTAATTCAACCCTTGTTGTTTAAGGGTTTTAATATGGATTATAGAAGTTTATATTTTAATTAAGATATGCATTCCAATTCTAATAAGATGTTACCTATTATTTTTAGTAGATAATTCCTCTAGAAAAGTTTCTTTGAATCTGAGGGAAGGACCTATTGGAAAATTCCCATACAAAACCCCATAAATCAAACATTCTTTAGTGGAAAATGTAATCTAGGATATTCAATCATAAGGTCAATATGGTTGTGGAAATAGAGAATGGATTTTGAATTATCTTTTTGATATTACCTATAAAATGACACAAATATTCCATGCTGAAAAGGAACCAATGTACCCATGGAATTGATTGAGAGAATAGAACACATTTTCAACTTTTTACTAGCTCTATAGGACCATATGTTTAGAATTTTGACTTATATGATTGAATTTACTAGAATTAAATGTATGGATTTTATCATGATAACTAAATTACATAACGAACTCACATAGATAACTTTTAGGAAGTCCTTCAATAATGACTTATATCCTTTGACCATACATGTGGAGAAAGATTAGGTGATTGTCATCTTGTATCAATAATACCATTCACTGATGGAGTATAATACTCATTTCACCAAGTTATTTCATATATCTCCAATAAATAGAACTAATAGATAACTCAAGTCTATATGGTTTCAGGTGTGTCTGATGCTAGAGATATTATTTATTCTTATGATCATGTGATTGATGATCATTACTGATATAGTATATAATGTGGTTATAGCTTATAAAGACATAGTTTTTAAAATATGTATTAGTGGAGAATCTATTACTATAGGGGGTGGTTAGGGTGTGTCACCTATCTTGATGAGAAACCATAGTAATGGTTCATTGATATCATTAGGATTTATTAAATTTGGTTCTTACGTAAAATACATGGTAGTTTTCTTCCATTGTGGAATATTTAGCCATTACATAGAAAAATTGTACAGTAACACCCAGTATATTCAATCATCATGGACATTATGTTCAACTTAATTGTTTTTAAAAGAGTTTCATAAAGAAGTAGTGTTGTACACACCATAACCAAAGATCATGTGTCCAGTTATAGGCTATGAAAAGGTGGTGTATCTCATTCTAATGTTAAGGGGGGATAATTAGTCAATGAATAAATTTTCAAAAGGGGTTCAATTGGGATACCTTTATACAGTGGAGTGTGAACTAGAGGAATCTGTAGTGGGTCCAACTACTATGATATTTACAATAATTATTACTTCATCTATAGTCTTATATCTGTTTTATACCAGTACATCCCATTAATTTCTATCATCAAATTTTTTAAATGTGTTTGGATTTTTCTCAGAGCTTATGTCATTCTTTATGGATCATTATACTCTTTCTAAAGATGTAAAGAGTAGGGTTTTAAATATTCCATGTGCTATGATATGATCTCCGACCCTGAGGTCATATGGAATTTACTAGTTCATTATCAGAATATCTTTGAATGAATCATTAAAATGGATTAGATGGTTCATTGTATATCCCAGTTCGATTGTTACAATTTTCAGCTTTAGTTTTTCTCCCAATGGAATTAATTGTTTCATTCAAGGTGAGTGGGATCCTATATCTGGGTGAGCTGGGAATATATTTCCAGAGGTTAGAATGATAACATGTCAATTTTTAGAGATGTGTATTGAATTTATTTATTATTATTAAGGTTTTATTCTTTTTACTATTATGAATTGATAACATAAATACATTCCTAGTAACATTTTCTAGTGAAATTCCCCAAAGTGAAGTAAAGTTTACTATTAACATGATTCTAAGGATGACCCTCATCTAATCACCATTTTATAATATGAAACCACTATCTAAAATGAAATTATTATTTATATTGAGGATTTATATTTGAAAATAGTATTTATATTAGTGTGTCACCTTGGACATCTCTTATTCTGTTCATAAATAATTATATGGAAGCGTCCAGTTGTGTGTTGACTACCAAAAGTGTAATGATATGGATATTCAGAAAGGATACCCATTCCTTAGAGTGATTATATTTTTGATCAACATAGGGGATCATATCATATTCTAATATTGATTTGTGATAGGGGAACCATCATTTAAGAGTTTTAGATGAGGATATTCTGAAGAATACATTCTATAAATGTTTTAAAAATTATAAGTATTTGGATATTCCATTTGGTCCTGTTAACACTCACGTGGTGTTTACATCATTGATTAATTATATCATTTATTATTTTATGGAAACCTTCATGGTTTATATTGAGGATGATATTTTTGGTATTTTAATGACTAAATAAGAACACATAGACTGTATTGATAATGTTATCTGAAATGTGAATTTAAATCATTTGTATTGAATGATAACAAAATTATAGTTTTGGATCTAAAAAGTGAGGTTTTTGGGATATGTTATATATTAGTTATGTATCTCATAGTATCACTAACAATTTATTACAATGAATTCCTTGAATCAACCAAGAATGTCTTTGAGATTTATTTCTTCAGAGTTTTTATTGTTATTTTAGAAATGGAATTCCTTATTTCTCGAATATTCTATATCATATGTTAGATTTGAACTATAAGGGTATTGAGTTTGAATGTAATTGTAATTATCAATGATAATATGATTAAATAAATGTTAGGTTTACTTTATATCTAGTTTTTATTCTTTTGGAATCGTGTTTTGGTTGCCATTTATTTTTTGATGCCTCAGATAAATTATTATGATATGTTATGATATAGGGGAAAAGTCAGTGGCATTTGGATATTTCTAATAAATCCTTCATGAAAATAATTATCCAACAATGATATTGAATTTCATACTATGATTAATTCTATGAATACTTCAAACCATTATATCTTCATAGAGAGTTTTACTATATATTTTTATTATAAGCGCCTAATTTATATTTATTCCTAGAGGCATATGAACCTATAACATAGATCTATTGTTGGGTATCGTCATAGTTTTGATTTTGATATTTCATACACACCTTGAAAATAGAATGTCGTCACTAATTAATTATGAAATTAATAAAAAACAATAAAATATGAAATCTATAGATGAATGACATTTGATGATTTAATTAAATGAGAAGTTCTTTGACGTGGATGAAGTTGATGGGAAGGAGTACTTATCTTATGTGAAATATTATTCTTTATTTGATGATTTGATTCCTCATAGATAATAACTGGACAATAATATTTATCATTTTAGTTAAACACACTAGGTTAAAGTGACCTTGGTTGATCAGACTCAGTCTCATTAGGTAGTTTTTCATTTCATAGGTATATTGGTCATTTTACAAACGTTGCTATAGAAATTGATGGATAGCAGAAACTAGTCAAATTGTACCATAAACCCTTGGACTACCATGGTGAATCATGATTTGAGATTTAGATATTAGTTTTTGGGGATGAGGTAGTCGATTGGGGATTCTGTATTAGGATTACTTATCTAACAAATATTTTGATAGATCACCAATGACCAGACACTTTTTTTTACATTACCAATTATAGTATGTAAGTGGGATACGATATGATTTCATTATAGGATTAACATGGAATCATATTGGGAAAATATTATTTTGGGGATCATTGATTTAATTTCAAAATTATCTCATTTCATTGACATTGAGGATACAACAGAGTTAGAAGAGCTTGGGAACACATACATATGAAGGATCATGAAGCTGTATGAAGTAACATTTGAAATTATTTATATTAGAGATATTTGATTTAAATCATGGTTTTGGAAAGTTATATAAGATGTGAAAGGTATACAATTGATGTTATATATAATATATAATTCTCAGAGTGATGAATAGACTAAGAAATCCTTTCAGATTTTTTAGGATATGGATTAGGAAAGCATTATATATTTTGATAGTTCATTGGATATTAATTGGTCCATAATTGTGTTTACCTATAAAACTGTTATTATTATTTGATTAAACTATAACCAATTGAATTATATTATGGGTATCTTTGAAAGTAGTTTTTTTTGGGAAGATTTAGTAAAATAGTATTTGGTAGGAAAAAATCTTATTCAGTATATTAAAAATACTTTGGAGTTTATATTTAATACGATAATGATAGCATAATGTCAACAGAAATCCTATGTGTACTATTTTCATTTCCCACTTGAGTTTTCAATATCTGATTGGGTTTTTCTAAAGGATTCCCCTCATTTGGGACATATTCATTTGGGATGATATGGAATTTTGGGAACAAGGTTAATTGGAACATTCAAAATAGATAATCATATTGGAATGATGGTATATTAGTTAGACTTTCTATCTCACATGACATCAATATGAGATGTGTTTCATGTTTTCCAACTATAGAGGTATCAACCTGACCGTTCTTAATTGTTATAAAGGAAATATGTTGATATTAATCCCCACACCTTAGTGGATGCGAATCCAATTTAGATTATGGATAATACTAATAAAGTTTTTTGTGGAAAAATGTTTCCCTTGAACCATGTAATATGGAAGTTTTGATGGGATAAACACCTGGTTTGGGAACATGGATTGTTTATGAAGAAACAATGGACTTTTTACATTGTGAGTTCTTAGTCATAAGATCATTCTAGAGAATGAAATTGGCTGGGTGGGGAGAATTTTAACACCCTCAAGGTCACACGTATGTTATGATTGGGTCCTCATTTATCACTATCACGGTACTATATGGGTGCAAATATTAGGGATCACTATTTTATATTTTGGGGAGAAAAATTATCGGGATATGGCTTGTGAACTATTTTTAGTAACTATGTGATAATCATGAAATTATTATTTGTTGGATCCAATGAAATGTTTATTATTTTTAGAAATTATTTTCTAACTGATATATAATTCTAGGAAAACAATGTGAAAGGATTGGTTTTTATATAATAGAAACTTCCCAACTTTCACACATTTTGTCAAACTATGTGACTATTTCTAGGTAACCACGCACGTTTGTTTTTAAGGGATATATGTGACCACATGGTTAGTTCATGGATTGTCTAACTGTGAATCCAAAATTTATGAATAATACGGGTTTAATAAAAATAGTAAAATACCAAGACACCCTCAATTTTTTTTCCAAAATAATAACTTATTCTCCAATTAGTTTTACTCGTACATTCTTTGAAACTCAATTTTGATTTCTCTCTTTATCGTAGTGATTCTCTATCTATTTATTTCAATATATTCATGGTTTGTGATAATATACACTTGATTTTTCAACTTTTTTATAGATCTACCCTCATCTTCTCTTCTATTTAACTCATTAGAACCCTGACATGGCCTGACAATATGGTCTATGGTGTTGGGTGAGGAATTAATTATATTTGATATAGAACTTTTCTTGTAAGGACTGGATCTCTTATTTTCCAATAAATTTTTTCATAGTGACTATGTTTCATCCATTGGTGAGATATGTGTCTCTATATAATTGTTATTTCAAATTTCACAACATAAAATTATTATGTTTTCTTTTGGTTTGGATTATGAAAATGTGTGTTTTGATCTCAATCTGTTCTAATTTATGCAGTTTCATCTTTATTAGCATGAATAATGGTTTATTATTGGTTTTTCTTAATAATTGTATTCAACACATCATGTTTTTGATGAAATCCCTAAAATATGGTATTGAATTTTAAATGGCTAATCAATAATGGAAACAATAATTTATTAATTGTATAAGTTTTTTATAAAATTATGGGATTGATTTCCTTGAACATTGGGATAAAACATGGGACATGGGGACCTAATTTGAATTAGGTCATAGACATATGAAAACCTTAGTAAGTGTGTCACATCTAGGGGTGATGGTTATAGTACTGATATATTTTGTAAGGAATCAATATCGCATTGATTCACATTATGCATCTGACTTTTAATTTTGTGTCCTTGTTACGTATTCTCATAGTTTACAACACAATTATTATTTGTTTTATTCATTAATGTGATACTTAATGCTTTAATTTCAAACATGTTACTTTTATTATATATGAAGGATCTTGATAAATTTGATTTACGTTATCATTCATATTTATTTTCATATTCTTATGAAATTGAATAAGGATTGTTTTAATGTAAAACCAAAGGTTGTTTTGTGATGAATTTTTTCATTTAAAATTCATTATAAAACTTATTTTGTTTTGAATATAGAACTAATGGTTTCATTTTGAAAATATTTTTATAGATTCATGGTGGTATCGTTCTAGGTGTTTCCTTTACACCCAACATATTCCTTTTCATGTATGCATATATTGTTATAAAGGATCTAGATAAAAGTTTGGTTATAATGTATTCATAAAAATTATATTATAAAATTTCACTCCATTGTGGTTTCAGATAGTTGTGAAGGATGGTCGCATAGAGGTTTAGTTTTGTTCATTGATTTTTTTCCATTCAGGGATTATCATTATGGATTATAATGTTATGTCTCATGGTTTTATACTACTTCTTACCTAACACACATTGGTTTTTTACCTTTATCTTGTTATATATGGGTCATGATTTGTTGCTTTCTTGGGTGAAAACATTCCCATTTTGGTCTGTGTTGATACCCAGGTTCCTTTTTCCATCCAATGGTGAACTGGAATGTTCTTTAGGGATTGAGGTAGGACATCATGGAAGAAAAGTCAGGTATACCTGGGTTGATTCATTATATTACTATATTTTATAGTTGAATTTAAAAATAATATTTTTTAATGGAAAATATTAAAATATCTTATATTATACAACTATAAGGGTTTCTGAACTAAAAATATTCAATATATTAAAAAAATAAACGTGTATAGATCAAAGTATCAATGAAATTATTCAATCATGGAATGAGCATTTTTTCATGGGTCTAAAAGTGTTTTTTGGTATAATCAGAGTTTTCCATCTCATATATATTTATAACATATTAGAGAAGTGTATTATTATATTTTATTAAGGTTTGTTTGAAAGTATTTCCTCATGAATGACTTGAATTAACAACCCATGTTTATAGAACAAGATTTACTAAGATTGATCTATGGGTTTCTTCGACTAATTCAACATTCATAAATTGAAAAGTTATTTAAAAATAAATGTTTAAGAAATTGGGGTATATTTTTTTTAATATTTCACATGTCATAAGTCAATTCCTAATGACGTGTTAGAAAAAATATGAGGATATTTTTAATATAAATAAAACAATATATCCTTTAGTGATTTAGTTATTATATATACAATATTATGTTCTAGATTTTACATTTACTATGTTTAAATAATGGTAAAAATATAAAAAAAAAATGAAAATTTCATTGATTGGTAATTATAACTATTTAGTAGTACATTAAAAGTACAAGGGACATGTTTATGGTACATATAGAATTTCAAGAGCATGTTATCAAGGGGGTATAATAACGACCCTCTAAAGAATATGAGAATATTAATATTTATAATTTAGTTAAAGAATTTGTACTAATATATATCTTTATTTTAGATCATGGTATTATACCAAAGAAGGATATTTTTCATCTGGTTTAATATAATAATATTATAGTAGTGATACTGGACAAGAACTCGAGGTTATGATAATGGTCCAGAGTAATATTCTTTTCAGATATCATCTCTTAATGTATTGTATATTAGAAGGTGATGTTAATGTTTGTGAACTATACATATGAAAACATTGTATTGTGTATTATTAATAATATATCAATGTAGAAACAATATTTATCATGGGAGAGTTACTATATTGTGAATAGTTAGTTTTTGTCTCTAGTGAATGTGGGGTATTTATTTGCTTTTTTTCCATTACCAAAGACAAAAATTAATTTCTTTTACTATATAATGCATGGATTATGATATATGCATAATTTATATGTACCATGAGAATAACACAACTCTTTTATGTAGTAGATATGGTAATGCACATATATTACATGTTGTATAAAATATTTATAGACAAACCTATCTATTATGGGTACCCCATGATAACATGAGAGTAATATTAATCATGTGATCTATTATCTAGATTTAAAAATATGTTGGGAGAATGATGATATATGACTTTAACTAGTTGGGGGATCATAAAACGACATTAGAAATGGATTCTACATGAAGTTTAAAACACCAATAATTGGTTCTCTTAATTTTCTCAAACCACTATGGTGTACTGTGTCATATATTAATTAAATGATTTTTGATTTCAAATTTTTGTCTTGGATGACATTTATGAATCTATAAATCATTGCTATCAAGAATGTGGAAATTTAAATTATTGTATTTTTATAATATTTAGTTGTATTTATAACTATTGTAGAGATATTTAAATAATTTTATCAAAATTATATATATATATATATATATATTTTTTGCATTTATAACAACCATGAAAATACATAATGATGTTTCAGTAGTGGATACAATAAATTGGTTATGGTTTAGAAGTAGGTAGTGGCGGTTAAAAAAATTCTAAATAAATAGAGACACCTTTTTATTTCATTGTGGTTTATTCCATGTTTATACCGTAAAAAAATTTACCAGTGAATATGGGAGATCTATATAAACAACTATCATCAATTTAATTCTGGGTATATCTATAACATATTGAATTTATTACATTCAATTATTTAATAAAACAAAAAATATTTCTTAATTACAAACACAATATTAGAATGAATTTTAAATACATAAATATATTATTCCCAATGAAATACTACAATGGAAGCACATATATGTTTTAAAAGAAAATATAAAACACATGAATAAAGTGATCCAATATCAAATATATCCCCAAAAGACAGGATGGCTTCCCCCATATGATCTTCACTTCTCATGTTCATGTCGACTAATATCCTTTGACACATATGATTCTTATGTTAAATATAATATAGAATATAAATTTGCATTCATTACATATTGTGTATAAAAAATAAATTTAGAAAAATTATCAAAATAATATAAACATATTAATATAAATGTACCAGATTTAGTATCACCCATAAAAGGTTGAAATTTACAGAGGATGTCTATTTTTTCCTACCCTGAAAAAAATATGAAAAATAATTAGACATAAATTTTATAGAAATATAAAACAAAATACACTATAAATCTATATTTTTACCTACATTTACTTGTTTATAAAAAATATATCATTCTAAGAGATTATATTTTTACACTGATTGTGATATATTATGTTAATGGTAAACATGTCTGAAGATAATTTCCCCTGAATTTACAAGTAAAATCCTTTAGCTTCACCCACAAGATGCCCATATATGTCAAATGGGAAAATCATTATACCTATGTAAAATTAATTCATTTAAATTAAAAATTCATTCCAATCATTGACACATTATAATACCCTCATTATGGAAATTAGGACATCATATTCTCAGTCAATGACCACTCTAAATAAACTCCATCTAATCCCCTTGACATCATAGAATTTAAATGCATCAAAGTAGTGGTATTTTTTGAAAAATACCCTAGGATTTAATTTTAGTCATTATATGTTTATAATCATAAATTAAAATTCATTAATGTTATATATAAAACTATTTTGTGAAAATATTAAAATACTTATTTCTATAGTGGACAACAATATTGAGTTTTTTATTTTTTTTAGAATTTGTTACAAATATTATAAATTGATTTTTTGATATTGAATTAAGTTTTAATATTGGCATATTTCCCCATGTTATGTAATTTACGTTGATATATTTGGTATAATTTTTAGTGTGTAGTCTTAATTGGGTGTTTAGAGTGGGATTATTATTTAGGTGATGATAGTGGGGCTATATAATATTGATAGTTAAACTTTATAGTGTTGAAATCCAAAAGGTATAGTGAATTAGTAAAACTAGTTATCATGTTGTTATGAGAGTTATTTTGCTGAGGAGTGGTGTGTTTTGATCTTATTTGTAAATTTATTGTAGACATGTAATGAAAATAGAATAACAATATAATGAAACTAAGGAGAATACTTGATGAATGTGGGAGAATATAATATTGGTCTCAGGACATATGATTTTTTAATAAAATCATGTTATCATCAAATTTTATGGTTTTTATCATACTTGTATAAAAAAGAAGATAAAATAAGTTATAACATGATATACGATATCAAAAAGTAAAATATTTTTAAAATGATGTATAAAGATTATATTACTTTATGTATTATAAAGAAACAAATAAAATATAAGTTAAAGGATTACATAGAATGAAATAAATTGATCCATAAATGAACATATTATTTTCATCCACTATTATTAACATGACTTCATCATCTTCACCCTCCCTTACATGACCATCTACTTCAATATAATTATAGATTGATAGATCCTTCTTATGTTGCTGATAGGGTTAATTTTTATAAAACAATTTTCCTCATTATCACCCATATCATACATTTATATTATATTGACATGAACTCCAACACTCCCCCATTATTGACGCAATTATCCACATTTTTTAAAATTTTAGTATGTGAAGCCAATATATATGGATCATGTTATATATGCTCACCTATATTGATCAAGAGAGGTAAGTTAACATAATTAAATTATATAGAATAATTCTTTATTCCCCAATAAATATTGAATCACTTGAATTTTAATAACACAAATGAATATTTTCCACATTAATTTAATTCAATAATGAATATCAACATTCTAGAGTATACCAACCATGATAATTATATTAAAATTATAATATTTTTTATTTGAAAACCATAATCATCCAAAACTACATAACACAGGGAGCCATTAATATTACAACTAGAAAACATTCTACACATATCCAAAGGTATTAAATATAAATATTTCAAACCCTCAAGCATTGTAGCTCTATTACCAATAATTATGATCTATATGTAAAAATATAAAATATTTTTATATACATAAGATAAATTTATTAAAATATTATGAATATAAAATTGATTATGATGTTGGATGATGTGAAGAACAATCAATAATGTATTTGTTAATGGATTTTATTATCTCTTTATGCATTCATGTTCAACATCAAATTCATATATTTGTTTTCAAATTCAATTTTTTAACAGATTTATTTAAAATATCCCTATTGAGTAGCACATATCTATCTTCTATTATGGTCTCTATTTTTGTTAATGACATTAATGATATTTTACTAACACGATGACATAACATTGGATTCTTTTTTGAGATGTTCTAGGACAAAATTTGATTTTTTATCATATACATGTCTAAACCAACTAAATCATGTTTCAATATTATCCAAACACATTAAAAAAACGTAAAAATCACATAAAATATTTAGCATCCAAAAATATGGCCATATTTTTGAGATTTATATCTTATAAAATACATCAAATTACCTAAATACCGAATAAAAAAGTAACATAGCATAATAAACCATATATGTAATGAGTATGAAAATTTTAATATTATAATTAATAATATGTTATATGAAAATACCACTCATTGGTATCCATCCATCAACGAATAATTATCCATCTCACATTAACATCCTCCACCAAATGCATAGTTAGATGAACCATTATAGTGAAAATTTATAGAAGGCTTTTAATATCCAAATTAGAAAAAAAAATCATTAAAAAAACATCTTGGTGTTTTTCATGCTCAATGTGGTTTAATTTTTTCACAAATATCTATTTAGATAATCTAAAAAACTCAATTAAAACTGTAGTTATCATGTTAGATAATAGTTTATAAAATACCAAATGTATAAATTTCTCTATATATGTTTCTGAGTATTAACATTTATGGACATGTAATATATAATGTTTTTGATTAAATTCATATTGATATGGTACTTGAATATCAATGAGGTACATTCAAATTTTTTAGTCATTAATGGAAAACATATTTTTTTCAATTTATCAATTATAAACTACTTCAAAAGAGTTTCCATTATAATTTTGATATAGATCATTATTTATATTCATTTCAGCTAAATAATGTTGATAATTATAATTTTATTTGTATGTTACAAAATCATGTAATATTAAAAAAATCCAAATTTCCACATTAAATATTTTCAATGTTTACAAAATTAATATTATGATGTAACAATTAAAATTCCCCATAACGCGGTTGGAAAAATATAATGTGTTTCTTACATCTTTTTTACCAACTACATCTGATGATAAGTGACTCTATTATAATAAATTATCAAAACATACACTTTACTAAATTTTTCATCACAAATTAATAATTTTGACTTAAAATATGAACCCAAGAACAATTTGGTGGAGGCCACAAATAATTTCATTCATTGATTCATGACTTATCAAACTGATATCTATTAGATACATCTATGAATTAATGATGACACATGAAACAACAATTTATTATATATGGTATTATTATAAGGTTGAATTCAAATTTAAAAATTAGACATGCCTAGCCAGTGTGACTGTTAATAGTAGACATTTTTCTAATCCTAGGAAATCAGTAATCATCCACATTAGAGGAATAAATATTTTGAACATTTTTGTATTCAATGTGTTGTATGAATTTACTCTATTTTCCTATAACTCGTGATATTTTTTTATATGAGTTTAATGGTATACATTTATGATATTTATAGGAATATTTTTCCGGTAATGATCATAAAAAAATGAAATAATTTTTTTCATACACATCCTCTTATGAAGATTGTATAATATAAAAATAAAAAAGATTCTTTTATAGATTGTACATATAGTACTGAGTAGATTAAATCCATTAATATAAAATAAAACACATAAATTACTATGATATAAAGATAAATTTGTATATGAATAATAAAATTATTTCTAGGAATTAAGATCTCTTGGATGATGTGTAATATTATCATTATTGTTTTTCATGGAATGAAACAACATTTAATTTATAGTTTTATAGACATAAACAATCCCTGAAATCATGGCTGTAATGGAATGTATTGTAAAACCATTATAGTAATTATATTTATATAATTATTTTTATTATATCAATTCGAAATTTCATCATTATTAATCAAATTCCATCTAGAAGTATGAAATATTGTATACTCTTCTCTATTGAAATCATCCCCCTAATAAAACAAACAGACATTGGGACATGCATGTATCCTTGTGTAATTGAGAATAATGTTGTTAATAAAATTCTTCATATTATAATGTAAATCATGAATCATATATTCAATTAATGAAACATATAGGAATACCAATATCTTTATCATTTGTTTATTTGTAATTCCTTACATGTACTTGATATAGTAAAACATCTGTAGTTTGGAAAATTGTTTATATTTTCAATATATTTCATACAAATCCCCACATTGATCATCCAGAAATTCATAAAATAAATTTTATTAATCAATTCAGTTATTTATTTTATTAATCTATAATAAATTAAAAATATAGACTATTAATATGATAAATATATTTATATTATTATGCATTGTGTCAAAGCATCATTAATCATGTTATGAATTTCATTCTATACTATTAGGCCAATAGTTTGTTTATTTTGTTAATGGAATCAAGTCAATATTGATATAAGAATAAATTCTACATGAAATATATATCTAACATATCTAATAGGAAATTGTTAAAATATCATGATCTAAAAAAAATCATGTATTGTCAACTATCATATAAAATTACATTAAATATGACGACATCTAATTCATCCATCTACAAATCAATTTTCAACACCAAAATAAAACAACACCTCCAATTTCTTAATATAATGAGTTGTATTCTATGTAAATTAATCCTAATATAATCCCTTTGTATCCTAATAATAAATATCTATATAAAAATATAACACATCTTTATTAAATAACCTCATGTTAAAAATAAATCATATCAAGGATTAATATTAATGAATTTATAAAATTTAATTAAGAAAAATTCATAAAATACAATATAATTACAATCAATTGATTTTATAATTTCATATTCTATGATTTCAATATATCATATAACATGTCTAGAAATAAATATGAAATAGTAAAAGAATAAATATTATTTAATGTATTAAAAAATAAACTGTAAAAAATCAAACATAATTTATAAATGCACAAAAAACATTTAAGGGAAACAAAAAAAATCCCTAATAGTCAACAAAAAAATATCTATATTTTATATAATCAATAAAATTTATAATTATATAAAATGGTATATATATATATCCCAGTATCATAAATCATCAAATCCACAATTCATTATAATTAAAAATATTTATATCCCAACATGTCAGATCCACTAATTTAAATAACACATTAAAATTTTATGGATTTCATTGAAATCAAATAATAATAATGAAAAGATATGATTATTTCTTCCAGAAACATACCTTGTACGCAGAATAATTGTATAGATAAGGATAATAGGTTCATGTGACATATGATATAGAAGGATAAACTACTTATAATAAAGTGTTGTTATGAAAATAATTGGAGGAGGAGATTGATAAATGTAAAAGGGATTTATTGAAAGAAGGAAAGGGTATTGGAGGTTCATGGAATTGAGTGGGGGTGATAGTAGATGATGTTGTGGGGATGTTTTTTCAAGGGATGGAGGACCATAGGGATTCATGTGATAGAAAAAAGATAAGGAGAGGTGGTGTGACTAAAGTAAATGGTTTTAAATAAAAAAATGTTATTAAATAACTATTTATATAAAAAATATTAGTTTTGGATTTTAATATAATTGAAACTAATAATTCATTACATGATGATTGTATTTCACTACCACTAATAGATTTGTATAAAATGTAAAGTGCCTCAGGTTTTTAATTAGTGGTGGTGTTTTTAAACTTCTACAAATAAACCACACAATGGATGTTCATCCTTGTAGTGTAATCATTGAGTATTCTATTCATGATGTTCACCGTTTTCTATTATGAAGTATTATAGTTCATGAGGATGATCCATCCAATTCGAAGAAAACATATTTTGGTGTCACGGGATATTAAAATATATGAGGATGAATATTTATCTATTAATAGGAGATAAATTTAAATATATATCATTGATTATATAATTTGATATATCTTGAAAACCATAAAATTGTGTGTCTTTGGGTAGGTATTTTTCATTTAGTGTGTTATTAAATTTATGAAATTGAGTTAATGATCAAGACGGGATTTATCATATCTCTATTTAGTAATATGATATCTGTTGGACTTCGACTAGGAAGTCAGGGACACGAATAATTTCCATGCCATTATAGATGATGGAAATTGTATCAATTAAGGTAAAATAATGTTACATAATCAATTATAGGATAGTTATAAAACACACCATCCATTTTATGAGATATTTCCAAATAAAGACATTATAATATAAAGTAAGATTTAATAGTATGTTTTTTATATATGAAAAAATATCTATCACATTATGGGCTATCTTTTTTTTAAAAACACCTCTTACTCTATGAGAAACACTAAACACTATCTATATAAGGTACAATAGTTTCACAGACAAAGTGTATCAATATGTTTCAGTAATTATGGTGAATTTGAGTTTATGATGAAGTGGGTCTTGTGTCTATGAGTTGCATAATGTATAATATTGAATGATCATAAGTACATTAATAAAAAATTTAAATTATATGTTTTTAAAGATTATAATTATTCTAATTTAATATATTTATCTATGTAGTCATAAGTTATTTTGTATTAAATTAATGGATCTTGGAATATATTTTTTTGAATTAATATTAATTATCAATTTTTTTTAATATTTTAGAGGAGAAAGCTATGTTTTTGGTACTTATTTCATTTCATGTTATGTTAAATTATTACATGTGACTAATGAAATAAATTTTACATTTACAATAAGTTGATAAAGTCATAAATGACATTTTGGGTTAGGATTATGGATTATTATTCTTAAAAGGTCATAAGCCTCCAAAATAAAACATAATCCCCTGTTAACAAATTTATTTAAGACCCATGAATTTTTATATAGATAATTTCCCTGAATCTGAGTCCTCCCATGAATTCTGTCAATATTTTCAGATGAAGAGAAAAAATGAAAAATGAATTCAGGTTACTTCCTACTGTTGGATAATGTTTGTATTCTTATGATTATTTTACAGGTAGCATAAAACACTTAATTTGTTATGAAAAAAACCTATTAAATTAAAAATAAAATATAATTATATGGTGATTGTGTGGATGATTTATAGGGTTCATCTTTTGGTTTCTTTAAACTATAGTAATACGAAAGGAGGTAGATTATTTATAATTAAGTGAATGAATGGGGTATTTTTCATTTTATTATTTTTATAAATAATTTTTTCATTTGCGATCTATTGATGGATTTGATAATTATTTTGACTTATCAAAATTTCAAAATATATCATGTTCAAAATAAAATTAAAACATTGATACAGAACCGTTCCCTTTTCTCCAAAATTGTGTTTAATTACTAATTTCATATGTACAGGTAGTGATGTATCATTATATAATTAAGTATCACTCATCTCTTTATTATGAATCACGTAATATTTTAGAAATCATGCCTATATGTTATTCCAAACATCTAGGACATATACTATTAGTTTAGTGTTTGTATAACTAAATTTTAATAAATGAGAGTTTTATCTTTGTTGATTATGATATGATGAATATTTTGGGTCCACTATTTGAGTAATATCACATATACCCATTAGATACATATGTTACATTATATTACTTGGATATGTTTTGGGGATAATATATCAAATTATTTTATTTTTGAGAAATGTAGTTTAATTCACCTATATGATATTAATGTGGACGATTTTTTCATAACAACAAAATGTTTTATCATAAATTTATTTTTGATGATATTTCTTGGTTGTTAACAGAGAGGTGAAACTATCATATGCATTTGTATATAATATAATTATTCATAGTATTCCAATTATAGGGACAATACATTTGGTTTGTTTTGATACTTCTTTTTCAGGCATGAGGTAATTTTTTTATAAGGGATTATGTTACTTTTTAAAGTTACAAGGAAGAATTGTGATATTAAAAACATTATAGAGTACATATAAATTTAATATAATTATTATTATCATTTTTATAATGTATATTTTTAATTATATTTGGGAGGTAATAATGAATAGTTTAAAGTGGTTATGATATATGATATTGATGCCTCTCTAGTTTTATTAGTTTTCATTCATGGGAATGGAATAATTTGATCATGGTCTGTTTCATGTGTTCAAGGCCATATACTTTTGATATGAAGGTATGGGTTCCTGAAATATTGTCAACCATTTTGAATGAAATTAGTGGGTTGTAGCAGTATTCCTAACATGTAATGACCTAATTAATTATGTATTTTACGTTTTAGTGAAAGTGTCTCTATTTATCCATTTTTTAGGTGCGATAAAATCTTGCAAAACTAGAGACAATAATGTTTAAATTCATAGAGGTTTATTTTGAATGAAATTCAATTGGATAAAAATTCATAAATTATTATATGATGACATGGATGAAATCTTGAGTGGGTAATTCACTTTAGTGAATTTTAAATGATTTTGATAAGAACAACTAGATTATTATATAAATTCTTATTATATGATGAGATGTTTAAATCAATAATATGAATAGAATATGCTTATGATCTAGGATTAATATCCGATAATGATGATGATGATTATCAAATAGTTAAAAACCATGGTTTTATATGGATATACATTGATTTTTATGACGTATTATTGTATATGAGAGGCTTAAATATATTTCAACAATAATATGAATAAATAATCCATGAAATGTGTAGATCTTTACAATGATGTAATGAAGGAGTGATAAAATAGTTGAAATTAAACCATGTTGTTTAATTAATCATCTCTAGATGAAAATAAGATATTAAAAAAATATTATCATTAATGGGGGTAATATGAAGTGAATTATTTATTTACTATCAATCATTTATTAGTGGTTTTAAAATTATTGTATATGGTATCTCATGTTCCTTTAATAAAAATTCCATTAAAATGGAAACTATATGTGATATTGAGTGTTTCAAGTGAATATTTAATGAAATAGATTTGATATTTATCCATCGGGTGGTCATAATAAATTTTAATTAGTTTTTAGTAAAATGAAAGAGAATATTGATTTTTTTTATGATTTTTTAGGGGTTGAACTAGAGAAATGGTCTACTTTTCTAGTTGGCGAGTTTATAAAATGTAATACAATACCTAATTTTTTTAATGTTATTTTTTGTTGTGATCTATTATTATATCCCAAATTATTATTTGTGAATATATTAAATGTTCTTAGGTGAATTTCCTTGTATTCATTCATTAATTTTGGAATTGTGATTCTCTTTTCTACAGATAAATAGTGTGAAAATGTGAAGAATGTCTCTCCCATTCAGAAAATAGAATAATCAAAATTATGAAAATTTAATTTGGATTTAATTATTATGATGTTTCAGCATGGTATGTATTGGTGAATTAATAACATGTTTTGTTGTCTATGAGAGAAAAAGTAAGTTGTTGTTATTTTTGGATTAGTAATCCATCATTTTCGTTTCTATATATAAAATGGAACTGTTGTTGTAATAAATGTGTTTCATACTAAAACATCGGGTTTCTTATATTATTTTATTTGAATTATTTATTTTTTAGACTTTATTGTTTCTCTCTCCCTCCTGGCCAAATTCCATTGAATTGTTATATTTTTGTGTCTGTAGTTCATATTGAACAGTTCTTCAGATAATTATTAAAAATATTGCAATAAACATTTTATATAACTAAATATTTTTTATGATCCAATTACACGGTTAGAATGTAATTACTCTTACCATACACCATACTCTAGGTTCTCCCATGAGGCATGAATGGTTTTTCAATCACGCCTGAACAAATTTTCATATACCCATCTTTTAATTTTTGATAATTTCTATTCTTCCCCCACTTAAATTAAATCCTCGAATTGACACCCCATTCACTTATTCTCATGATGAACCACCCAGAGACCCTTTATCATTCTTATTTCCCCACATTCCACTGAAAAAAATTGATGTTACTTAGAGTTTATTCAGGGTTTGAATCTGTATCTTGCAATTATGAACTCTTTTATCTTTAATTTCCTATTTATTCCCTATTTCTTCATGTTTCATCTTCTCCCCCTTATTATGTTCTTCTTTGTATCATCCTTAATAAGAAGTTTTTTTAATTGGATACTTTTAGTACCCAGGGCGTGTTAGGATCTCTATCATACATTTTCTATCAACATTCATAAAGGAATATGACGTTATCTTGATGAAGGTATGTTTTAACTATTACATAACTCTTTAAATATATTTTTCCATGATTTCGTGGTTTTAAACCATATTTTAAAGTCCTAATGACAAGTAAAATATATGTCAATGTTACTTTGGAAATAAGAAACCCCATTTCACATAGTTTCATTGGAATGTTAAGGGCCATTCATTTAATGTATGTGGCTTAAATCTCTTTTTAAACTACCGCTCATGCTATTTTTTTTAAAATTCCCCAATTAATTTTATTAATGGATTTGATATTATTTATGTTCTTGTAGGTCATTAATATAATTTATAAAAAATAAATGGGTTTTAAGGGTGTTATTTTCATTTAATGAATGTGGGTTGAGTTTTTTATGTTGATATTTCATGTATGTTTTGTGTTTGGTTTTCATTTGTTTCTTTATAATCTGGTTTCCCAAATTATATTAGAAGAAGCAGTTGGAAAATTCACAAATAATTTTAAAGCTCACGATGAAGCATTCCCCATTTTATATTTTTTTAAAGTGTTATCGTTTATATATTTATTACCATAAAGTGGATATTCTAGTATTGATTATTATTCTAAATGAATGATAGTGGTTGTTTATATGAATGTAGTTCAGGGGCGAGGGGGAGTTACTATTCTTATTTGTGTAGTTTTTTCCTGACTAACATTCTTACCTATATTGTTATTTTAAAATAAGAAATGGGTTGTTAGGTGACAACTTTAGTTAAGCAGGCTACACTAGTTCAATATCCTGATCTATGTACTATCCCTGAGATAGACTACTCTCCACGTTATTAATTTTATATGTCAATTAGGATGGGTAGGGAAATGATGGGTTTTATAGAAGGTTGTTGAAATCTAGAATATATTATTTTTATTATTTTTATTTTCATGTCCTATTTTATCCCTTATGGTCCAAGGTTCTTATGAAAATATTTAATTTTACATTTGATTATAGTCTACATGTTCTTCTTATTTCAAAAATATTCCATTTTCTATGAAATTTCACAAGGATTTTTTCAAAAAAATATTGAAATAATTTTATTTCATCAAAACATGCTCCTTTAAATTTAATTTAATATCAATGATTATATTAAAATATTAATGGGATAGTTAATAGTTTTCTAATTGTTTATTTTATTTAATATAATGGAAGTGTGGGTTTTATAAAATGGAATATTCTTGATATTTATTTTTCATATTCTTGACTTCCAAAAATTTATTTTATAAATGCAATTTCAAACTACATATAAATGGTTTTATTTTTTATGACTATGATTAGGGTGTGTAAGGATACCTATTGGGCCTCCATGAACACACATATTATCATTTTATGTTCTATTTCAACCGTTTATTTCTCAAGGAGTACGCATGGGTTGTGGTGGAATGGTTACTCAAGTAGTCACATGGAAGTATGTTTGTTATTATTTTTATTTAGTTTCCATTATTTCATCCCTGAGATTAGCCATTATTATTATCCTTATTTTATCTTATGGATGTTTTTAATGCATGTGGTGTTATATATTTTCAATAAATTATGTTTTTTATTTCATGTGATTTGGAGGAAATATATAATTTTTTTGTGATTTATTTTCACATTATTCCCATTTATTTGATTCTTCATGAGCATCCAATGTATATACGAATAAATATATAATTTTGAGTAAAATTTATGCTATTAATTTATGTTATTTGTGGAAGAAATCATCCCAAATGTGTTTTTTTGGATTTCCTAGTGCTTATTTTTAACAAACATGGATCTTGGACACGCCTTGGGCCTTTCCATGGGCTGGTTTGGGCATATGAAAAATGAGAAATTCAGGTTGGTTGATAACAAAATTGTATTATAGACTAGGTTATTATATGGGACTAGTTTCTTGGAGAACCATTTATTATTTGTGTGTTTCTGTTAGATTTTATATAGGACAATTGTAACAACATATGTTTGTAAATAATGAGTCTATCCAAATCTTGTAGATTTGATGCCTTGATTTGTGAAGGAAATTCTTATTTTTAGACTTAATTTTTATGTTTCTACCGCTTACTTCTAATATGTTATTTTTGGGTTATCTTTTATTTTGGGGGACGATAAGGGGAGTATACTAGTGGTATATAGTGATATCCCTTGGTTTGGAAAGGAATATGAATAATCTGTGCAGGATAAAATATAAATCATAGTACTAGTTGTGTAGTAGGCACACAGTCCATCAATCCACAATTCCATGTAGCATATATAATGTAGTCCACGATTCATTTATTTTTTGAACATATTTTGTTATTAATTAATTTTTTATCATGTCATTCTAATGTTATTTATATAAAATCTGTTTTAATTTTTCAAATCATGATTCTAAATGTTCAGGTTATTATTTTTCTATATAATAATTGAGTTTACCTATATTGATTTAATAAAAAACCAGGTTATTGGATTTATCAAAAAAATTATTTTGATAAGAAGGTTGTTAATTCATAAATAATTTGGTTGGGAGGATCCTATTTTAATAATAGGTTTTTGTAATTTTAATGTTTGTTAACAGTTTTTATATAGAAGGGTGGTTTCAATGAAATAATTTCCATTATGAAAATAAATTTTTTCGGGTCCTTTAGGTGAGATGACCTGATTTTAGTATTTTAAATATAGTCAAATATTGAAATTAATGATTTATGTTTAAATGTATTTAAGAGTATATTTCCCAAAAAATTGATATTAAATTTGATAACTATAGTTTTTTAATAAATGGTGATTGGATTTATGTGATTAAAGGTGCTTTTAAAAATAATTATGTGAAATTTTAATGATGTTTCAATATTTTAAGTAAATTTTTTATTGAATTTTTAATTATTAATGCATTTGAAAAAATAATAATAAATTTGAAAGTTGTTAATGAGAAATTTTAAAATATTATAGAAAAATAGTTTTGATTTGAAATTCTAGTAATAGTATCAATAAAGGATTTAAGAAAATAATATGTTTTTATAAGTGGGAATGCGGGGGATTAAATTATCGTAGTTATATGAAATTATTATTTTTATTTATAAATAAAAAAGGTAACATGGGGTAGTTTTTTTATTTTAAAATTTGTGATGTTATTTTATTGTTTTATTGTTTTTTAAAAAAAATTCAATTAATTGTTATTATATTTAGGAATTGTAAAAAGGGAGGATGATGTTTTTGATAAAGGTGTTTTGAAATAAGGTATGTTTATTTCTAAGAACATATATTGATGTAATTTTTTTTCTTGTTTTTGTATATATATATATAATATAGTTGTGCCAATATCATATGAGACATTTCATTTCACTCCCATAATGATTTAGATTAATAGAATTAATGTTATAACAATAGAATGGCTTCCTTCAATTTTCTAGGCATATTCTTGTTTTAGTGTGGTAATGGTTATCTATTATGTTATTTTTTATGGATATACTTGTATTTTTTGTATTTTATATAATGGTATTTGTTTCATTATTCTCCTTTTTTTACATTCATTTTATTGGTGGAATTTTAATCATTTTAGAAATATTTTTATTTAGTGATACAAGGTGACTTTTTTCCCACAAGTATGTTAGACTTGTTATATTTATCATTGATGAGGGGTTGTGATTTAGAAGACTTCGTTATGTTATATGGTATTAGGGATGAGTGGTACTCATAGTGTAGGTTACATTAAAGATTATGACATGGTTATTTAGATGGGTTCTCTAGGTTTTGTAGTTTTGGGAATGATTCTCCATGTTACTTTCACTTCAACCTCTATTATATTGTTATAATTTTTTATTCTAATATGGGAAATTACTTTTTGAGGTATGTATAGCCATGTATTGTATTCTCCCATGTGGAATGGCTTGGTTTTCCATAGTTATAGGGATATTTTTCATGTGATCTTGTTTATAATGTAATATTTTAGGTCTATTAGATATGGATTTCTATTGTGATACTTCTAAATTTCAATAGTGTCCAGGGAAATATTTCCCTTTTTATTGGAATATTTCATCCCTTGTGGTGATTTTAATATTTATTGATTCTCGGAATGAATTGGTGTTTAGGAGAGTTTTTGTATTATTGGCATTCTATTATGGTGGGGAGAACTTCATTAATGGTCCTTTGGTGGGGATTTATCTGTATTTTACCAAGCTTGTGCTTTTCATATTATGATGAAGCTATTGTATTTTTCCATCATTCTCTTTGAGTTGGGGTGTTCCTTGGGTTTTGAGGTTTTTATTTATGAAGTCAGCATTTATTCAAATTTGGAGGGCCTCCCATCTGTTTTGAGTCATTGTTGAATTATATAAATATCCATTATGGTTACCTATTATGAGAGAATTAGGCAATTTTGGTGTGTCCCATTTCATCATTGAGTATAGTGTAATCAGTCATTGTTAGTAATTTTATTTAATATTCATGTCTCTAAAATCATGACACCAATATCGGGGTTTGGCACCAATGCTTTTTGAATCAACCATTTTATTCAAGTCTCTATAATGAAAAAATTTGTTATGGTGGGGGGAATTTTCACACAATGGACTTGGTTTTCCTATTTTATTTTATTTATTTATTTTGTCTCTATTATTTTCCTCACACTTGTATAAATTACCTAGAATTTTGATGTTTTTTGGTGTATAGTTCATGTTTCATGGTTTGGCCCATAATTAGTATTTACAACGTAGAAATTAAGTTGTTGGTATATGAATTTTAAATGTTCCAATTGCATAGTTATGAAAGGTTATGTTTTACTATTTGGATTTCCTATTATCCCTGATCATGGTCCTCTAATGACACTTTCTATCTTGGAACATGGTTTTCTTAACAGTGCAATATACTGAGGTTTTAATTGTTTGGAATCCCTATTTATAAACCCTTAAATTAAATCCACACCCCTATATTCTAGAGATGTTCCACCTAGGGTATCCCTAAAAGAACCTCTCACCATTCTTTTATTTCCCTCCCAGGGTGATTCCATGGGATTTATTTATGAATTTATTCTGGATCATTTAGTTATACTCTCGTTTCTCATATATTTCATTTGTCTTACTCGTTTCTACCTGTTTCCTCTTTATCACATTGTTTTGATACATTTTTACTAAGCCCTAATTGTATGGGTTGATTTTTAATAGTGATTTTTTGTACCTAGAACTTGAGACACTTTCCTTGAAACATTTTTAGAGGTATTTTTCTAGGGATATGATTTTATCTTTATTATGGTTTGTTTTCTCCTTTTTATAACTAATTAAAATTATTGGACCATGCTTTATTATCTTTATCCCTTGTTTTAAATTCCTAATGTGTTATACTATATATGTATATGAATATTTTAAAAATGGAAACCAATTTTTAGTTTCCTTCCAATGAATACCGCATGCCTTAATTTTAAAATACATGTTATAAATATCTTTATCCACTATCAGGCACAAAAAATGTTCGATAAAAGTATCAAATTTATTTTTTTATGTTATTTAAATTTATAAGAAAATTATAAATCTCTAAAATAATTTTCATTGGAAACTCATAGTTTGTATGGTTTTTTTGTTCTATAAATAATGGGTTATAGTGGATTTGGACGTTGACATTTCATGTTGGTTTTCTGTATGATTTTTAAATTGTGTTATAAAAATTTGGATTCTTATGAAATATTAAAATGCATGATTGGAACTTATTTTAATTTTTTTAATAGTCACCCTTGAAGAATTCATATTTTTTGATTTTAAAAATTCATATCAGTTATGAATTAATTTCCCCTAATAGTGGTATACTAGAAATTTAGGCTAATGGCCTCGACCAGAAACCATGGTATTATAGATATATGTCTATTAGTTTTTTATAGCCACAATTTAGTTATATGGCCATGGCTAAAAAATTTCCATGTCTTTTTTTTAAAACTCATTGGGATCCACCTCCGTCATTCCCTGATCTGCGACCCTTAAATCCCTAAACCTTTATAATGGAAGTACTCTCCAACTTAATACCCTATATGTTTGGCCCTCCTTCCCCTACCCATCGTTACCTCTCCTCTCCCAGATCATCCTCCACTGACAGTGCCCCTCTCTCCCACCGAACAAGGAAACCCCACTATGAACCGCTTCCACCGAAAGCAGGACCCTTCAACTCCCCCGAATTATGAGGCCTTTAGGTGGGCTCCCCACCTCCGTTGGCATGCCTCCGACGTGGCAAGACCCATCTAAGTGATCCTCCTCCTCCTTTATATAACAATTATGTGTTCATTATTTTGTTATCAGAATGTGTAGAAATAAATTTGAATCATTTTGCATGTTTTTTTATGGTAGTGTGGTTTTTGAATTTGATAAAATACTCTAATTATAATTGATATTTTCAAAGTGAGATAAAATTTGTTTTTATTGATGTGATAATTAGTCTACATTTGTAATATGAATGGTAGAGATGTGGGTATTTGGAATAGATAACAAGTGATGGTATAAAATATTGATTGTTAAATTGGGAATCAAGTTATCATCCTGGATGCTTCTCATGGATTTTAATTCTTATGGATGGTTTTTTTAGTGACCCACACAATTACATGTTTGGTAATGTGAAAGGAAATTTGAATTCTTTTTTCCGAAGCATGATGTTTTTTGAAAATTGGTATATGAATATGAATTTTAATAGGTAGTACATCAATGGGGTGTTTTTTAACATGATCCTAATGTTTATTTAGTGGATTGGGTGCCAAATCATAGGGTAGTGTCTAATTGTAAAAATTGGTTTTTTTCATTGGGTATTCGATTGGGAGGCACTCAGTGCCTTCTAATGGGTTTGTAAAAAACATGAAACCTTATAATGTGCCTGATAGAGGGGTACCGGGTACTCGGTGGGATGGAAAGTGTAGTGGAAATTTTATAAGGGATATTATATAGATAGCTGAGGTGTATTGGTAACAAATTATGGATGGGTGTGGTTTTTTAAGGATAATTGAATAGTTATTCTGGATTCCACCTTTAAAAATGCCTTATGGGGTTCTTATCATTTATATATCTAGAACTGGATGGGGGGGGGTCTCCCTTCTCCCCTCTTTTTTTCTTTTCCTTTATAAGAGTGTGGAGATCTAATATTGTTTCATCATTCAAGAAAGAGTTAAATATTACACTTCTACCTACATTATTCATTATTATTCGTATCATTTAATATTAGGTTTTTAAGGTATGGTTTATGTTAGATATCATCAAGACTTGGTGAAATTGGACCATTATTATGGGGCTTTAGAGAGTAGTGACATAAGTTTGTTTTATCATTCTTTCCCAGACCACAAAATCAAACTAAATCCAAGATTAATCGATTAGTCACTGTGACGTCAAATGGTCCTTTATGTATTCCAATGTACATCCATCTCCAAATAGGTAAATGTTTCTATGATTTATTTATCTGTTGACATGCGAAAAATAGAGTGGTATATGGAATCATTGTTTTATTTTTCTCATTATATTAGATACAAAAATTCATCATATTTATTAATGATATAATTTATGAAATAAATATATTTTCACCATTCCATCATAGAATGTGGTGAAATGAAATTAATGTTTCACATTCTCTTCATTAACAAATATTTCATGTGATCTTATTATTTTATATCTTTTCATATCGTTTTCAAACCAATATAACCAAATTTATATAATATATTTTTACTAGAATAATTATTATTCATTGTTGTTTTATTATATGCATTAATATTCCAACAATAGTGTTTCATTTATATTATGTGATAATACTATTCAAATATTTCTGGGATTCAGGTCTGAGAAAACATGACCAAGTTGTATCACGATCCGACTATAGTGTTATATTCAAAAACATAATTTTTCAACAATCATCCCAAAGCTAATGGTGAGCTCATGGAATATAATTATCTATCCTATAGTGATAAAATCAATTATTTAACCACATATTATTCCTCAGAGGTTCATCATAATTGGATTCAAAATTCTAAATAGTGATAATAAAGTTACCATCATTTAAGATAAATTATAATGACATGAGACCAATGATATTCTCTATACTTAGAGAATTTTAAATTTTACATATTCGTATTTAGCTCTAGTTATCAGAAAAAATATTTTTTTATAAAAATAATTAGTAATTTTAAACGTTCGAAACAAAACCTCTAAACATGTCAGAGTAAATTGATGTTCTTGAACAAGTTTAATTTACTAAATACATAAATAGTACAAGAAGAAAACATAGTGAAGAAATTGTATTTTTTTTAAAATTCATCTTTTAATTTATCAAAAAACATATTTACTTTTCATTATAAGCTACAAGTCTAATTAAAACAACTTATTTTACATAGAATATTATAAATTTTTTATGTGATCCTTATAACCATATAATGATAATGACATCCCACTAGTTTATTCAATTATTTCATTTATAATTTATGAATCCTTCTTATTTTTATCAATATGTGGTCTTCCATAGGTTAATGATGAATCCATACATGAATAACCGTTAGATATTAACCAAATAACATAAGTTGTTCCCCCAATATAAACAAATTTTTAATTTAGATATATTAGTTTTAATAACTTACCTCGTTCTTGAAACCTAGACATGAATGCACATATAGAATAATGGAATCATTAAATAAATATAATTTAATATTTTAACCATCTCAAACCATGATTACTCTCTCATTTTTACTTTGTTCTATTTAGACCACCAGACTCCTACTATTTCTCTATATTCTAAACATCCATCTTATTTCTCTTTAATTATATGTTCACGAATCATCATACACAACAATATTTCAATGTATTCATTAATTATGTGTGTTCTCATTTTTATTAAATATGTTTAATAGATTATTTTATTTGTAACATAATGATATTATATGGATCACCATATAAATATTAAATGTTTTCATTGATTTAATTTTTTCTCATTTGTATTCAATATGTTTACTAGGATTGTTATCTCCTTCCATTGATTTAGGTACATAATACAATAAAAAATTAAATTATCTTGATGATGGTGGTGGTGGTCGTTGTGGTATTATAGGAGGGGATAATGATGACGGTGTTTCTATAGGAGATTATGAGGGTCATGATGGTTCTGGTTATACTGATATTGAGCTACATTTTAGATGTAAATTTTCTTCTTGTTTTTTACATTTAATTTTATAAAAAAAAGTTCATTTTTATTCTTATGATATTGATATTGATATTTTATATTTTTTATGTTGGATATGGCTTGAATTCTTATGATATATATTTTATTGTGTTTGATTTTATTTTAATTTGGAAGGTTGTGTTTTTTCTCATAACTAGAGAATGTGAGTACTGAAAGAAGGTGGAGCTATTATGGAAGGATTTGGTGATTAGGTAGAGCTAGGTATGAATCAAATTACATGGTTATTAACTTTGGCTGTAGGATCAATTTTCCATGGCATAGAAAGTGTTATTCGATATTAAGATCCATGTTTTAACCATGAGTGTAGTTAAAAATTACCATTGTTATGATCATGAATTTATCCTATAATTTCTATGGCATTAACTCTTATATTATAATATAATTTCCAAATTTAACCCTTGGCCATACATTTACTACTTATATATTACAAACCATTTCTATATATGGAATAATACCATTTATTAAAATGTATATGTGGAAAACCCCAACTGAAAAACCTTTAGATGTAAAAGTTAGGGAAACCGTGGATATAACCAATTTCAATATATTTTTTGACTACACTCACATTTATAAAAACTAAAAATATGTAATATTTCTAGTTATTATGGAAATGGGATATAGAGATCATAGAGATGAGAACCCCCCGTTAATTATTTGAAAATGTAGCTCACTGCCATAATATATTAGACTGTATCAATGATGTATCATTTTCTTATAATGGAAAAAAGAATTTTTTTTAAATATGAGTTTCATAAAATACTAAGAAACCTAGTAATGGATAATGTGTGTTTGTAATTATATCCCGGATTAATATTTCCATAATTTGAGAATGATTTTTTGAAGGTAAAACTGAAAAACAGTAACTACGTCTAGTAGAAAATAATGATAGACTTCATCAATAAGGTTGTTGACGCTCAATTTCATCACAGATTCCAAAGATTGACTAAAGGAAGTACCTCCAACAAAAAACAAGAAGAACATCAAGAATTTCACAAATGCAGTAAGGCCGCAAATATACCTACTTACCTTCATTGGGCGTGCAAGTCACTTGCGCACCAGACATGAGGTGTTCAAGTAAGTTGTGCTCCCTAAGTGAAATTTCAACCAAACCTCAAGAGGCCTATAAATACCCCATTTGGGCCCCCAATTTTGTGGATGAAAAAATTTCAAAACACATATTTCAGCTCTCAGTGCACTTGTCTCTACTTGAAGTCTTCTAAACACTTCTAAGGTAATTTATTACCTAGAATGGAAGATCTAAAGAGGGGGAACACGTCCTAAGTGTTGAAATTCATCTACACTTGCGCGCCTAAGTGTCTAACTCTTATTAGAAATGAATACACTTAAGAACCACCTTATCCCTTCAATAGGACTTGCGTTCCACCATCTGGTAAACCTCTAGATATAATAATAAGTGAATGAGCCATGTCCCACTCAAGTATTACTGTATTATTTAACTATCTCCCAATCAGATCCATGTCACGCAAGTATAATTGCGTGACCAGGACATGCATGTCCAAACATGACTTGCGTGCCTACGTCTTTTAGGGTTCCCCTCATGCCTATTCAACTCTTTTCGTCAAATCCACCTCTCCTCATTATGATTTATCCTTAAAAAACCTCTTCAATTCCATTTATGGCATGATACCTTTGTTTGTATCCTTTTTTGAATTTAATTCTTTCGAAAATCTCTCAAAACCTCATGATTTACATAATCTTCATACCACTATGTTTAGAGAATTTTGCATTCAACCTCATCATTTAAAATCATAGTTCCCAAATTTGGGCATCATCTTTAGGAGTAAGACAAAAGTTCACTAAATATGGGAATCCTCCTTGTGAGTAAGCCACATGTTCCCAAAATCTGTGCGTCGTTAGGAATAAGCACCAAGTTCCCTAATCTGGGCATCCTCCATAGGTGTAAACCCCAAGTCTCAAATACCCTTACCCTGGGCCTCCATTTCAAGAGTAAGCCCCATACATATTTTCTATTTACATGGGCTTCCTTCCAAAGAATAAAACACAATTTATAATCCATCCCTATTTTGGGTATCCTTCACAGGAGTAAGCCCTATATTAAGAATTTAAATCTCTATAAAGGACATATACATTTATAGACCATGTTCCCAGGTTCCTTCCATGATGTAAATCCCGATCATCATATATCCTTGGTGGTTATACATATGTAATCCCCACATCATTTCTTATAATTGTATCTTTCATGGAACAATCGTCAGGTTTTAATAATACCACTTGATTCTCACACAGAGCATGACTCACATGCGCATAGAGTGTAAAAGTAATTTTGACCTCTCTATCTGGGCCATCAATCATGCATCAACCCCATACTTCTTCATTCGAACTAAATGGGTTCTGATTCCTTTTCTAGCTAGGATACATATGTGGCCCATTTGTGGGTATGATCCCAACTCTAAAATAATAAATGTCCTTCTGAATGACAATAAACCTCAGCTACCCCACTTAGTGGATTTAAAACCAGTATGGTTATCCTAATGACCAAGAGATTTATATATAATTTGATGAAGGATACAATTGACTAAGAATCTCTAATAGATAGAGATGATTATCTATCAATGAAGAACCCCAAACACATATAAAAATTTCTCTAAATTTCATACATATTAATCATTGGTTGACATATCTAAAGAAAATCTTGTTTTCATACTTGGTAATTTAATAAGGAATCACGAACATAACTCAAACCTATAAAGAGAGTACAGGAGTAGAAAATAATTCCCCCCAAAAAGTAGTGATGAGTCTGACCTCCGATCCTCTCGACCAATTCAAATTTTTAAGCCTCATCAATCAACAACGTTTGAGCACCTACTTTTGGAATGTAGGTCTAAATGGATATAGAATCATTGGATGTTTCTTGTTATTTGAATAAACCCGTTAGAAACTGATTGGAATGATTGAACCATAAACAAATGAGGTCATCCCATTTTTCTAGAGGAAACAAAAAATGGTGAACCCAACGTGAATCCTTAACCATGTATAATGATGTTTATTTATTTGTTAGGCCCCTATTTAACTTAATGTGAGAGCCAACCAAATAATCAATAACATATGCGCTCATCCAAAATATGTAGTGGATGAACTTATCTTGATTGTGTGTGTTATATCAAATAGGAACTCTTTTCCAGGAACACTCTATGTTACAGAAATGTCTTCTCTAAAGTTCACATCTGTGAATGCATCTGTTGCTACTCCTGGTGGATCTTAGTCCGCTCTGAGGAAGACATCCCCTACTCATCGTCTTCAATGATGGGTATCAAATTCTCTGGTTAAGTAATACCGTCAACACGGTACCATTCCGACTATGGAGGACGCTCGGCAAGCCCTCTAAGTCAGTAATTCACTATGGATGTCCCGACAGCAATGACTAGCGACCAAGAAGCAGGAGGTTTTAACCACTATATCCTACCGTTTTGGGTCATTATCCCGAGAATTGAATCACCAGTCCCTCTCATACGATATAGAGGTTGATCAAGAGGTCACTCAGGGCCTCCATTCAAGGATTCATGAGTCCTTCCCAAGGACTACCTCCTACAATCGCTACCAGACTCATGTGGTAGTGCACCCTCAACATGATGAGGTTGTCATCTCTAGGTGTTCGCCTCAGGTTCCTCGAACCCGAGCATGCAAGACGAATCACCAGAGGTGACGACCGGTCAACAAGGGGCAAGTTCTTACCCTTGTTCCCTCCAGACAAGTCCACCAACCATTCTTGGTGGCAAGTGATGAGCGGGAACACACACCCATTCATTTTAATCACACTGTCTAGTAGACTCATATGGTAGTAACCTTCCATTCCCGCTAGGAAATTCCGGCGGAGTACTATAGGCAGGAACATACACCTGCTTACATTCACCAATCCTACCAGTTGTCTTGTTTGCTATTATTTAAGGTTGTTTGTCAACCTCATTTGGTAGAGTACAATCAGTAGGCACATACACCTTCTAGTATTGTTCAATCTAACCAACAGTCTCGTTTGGTAGCTCCAGGTTATGTAAATTGGAATTCCCCAATGACGTGCAGGAGGAAGACACAAAATTCTGCCCCCACACTTGAGTAAAATCAGAATCCACTGAGAGGAAAAGGAGGATAGGAGCACGAATATCCACCTCTTCCAGAAATGGAATGGATGTATATTCCTATCCTGCAGCTAAATCCACCATGTATATTCTATAAATGGTGAAAGAGAATTAGAAAATCCTCGTTCATATTCTAGATGAATGCTAGGATATTATAATAACAACAGCAACATCTCAGGGAAAGACACATAAATCTATCCCTATCATCATTGTGACTCATCTGCATGTCACCTCGGAGTAGACACATAACTATGTTCTAGTCCAGTAAAGTCGTGGGGAATACTCCCTAATGTCATATGGTCAACCGATTCGGGCACATACACCTGACTCAAATGAGGATTGTCAGCCTAACTGTAACACCCGAGACTTTTATGTTATATAAATCATCAAAGGAATCTTTTTCTACACAACACTTTCTTGGCTTGCTTTACACGCAATCGCGACCTTCCTCGATAGCTTGCGTCGTACGCAATACCGAGTTTCACTAAACAACAATATGCTATTAAAACTAGCCGTTATGAATAGTAATAACCACTTTTTGAAATTTTATAAATTTTATTTTTCAAAATGGACTTCATTTTTGGACTCAGAATATCGAAATTAGCCTAGGGTGAAATTTTGGTATTTTTCTGAAAACTTTCAATTTTTGATGAATAGTGAAACCACTAAGTGGTAGGTTAAAAACTGAATTTTGCATAAAACTTAATTTTACCGCTTCTGTGAATGGAATTTCAAACATCCGAGAGACACGGTTAATATCAAGGACTAAAATGTGGTTCAATGAGATGAAAATAATTTTTTGGTGAATAGTAACTTTTTACTATTTTTACCGCGGTTAATAGTAAATAGGGTAACTAAGGGTAAATATGATATTAATATTACCCTAACACATGTCCTAATTCTATTGGACAAGTTTAATTCGACCAAAAACAAACTTAGGAATAAAATATGACCATTTAGGCCCACTTGGATTAGATTAGGACATTTATTATTAATTTATTTAAAGAAGGGTTAAAATAGTTAAAATCAAAGTTTAATAAGTAAATAATTTTTAATATAGGGTTATACATAAGATAAATTCGATTGTAAATATTCCTTAGAAAGCTAAAAAGATTTCCTACATGATGGTATTTTATTTGTAATTTTTAGACATCAAATAATTTAATTTATTTATGACACAAAGATGATGCAGTAATTATCTTATTAATGAAATATTGACAAAATTGATAATATAAATACCAAAATAAATGTAATTTGAGACTTTTTATGAATTCCACTAATTTTCTAGGTTACTATGATATATTAGTATTGATTTAATCAACTTGGTTCGAACATATAATTCTGTTATGACTTTGACAAAAATCATATATCAAATAGTGTCAAAATTGACACAAAATAGTTTTTAAATCAAATATTATATTATTAATTGTTATTTTATTTCTAAAAATCTAAGGTTCGGCCAAATGACTTAGATAAGGATATATATATTAATAATAAACAATTTGGGGTTCGTTTGGCATGTTATAGTAAGTGTATTAACCATATAGTGAAAGAAAACAAAAAGACATGGTAAAAGTTAAATTATTTAACTTAGAGTTAAATTTAATTGATAAGGTTAAAATAATATCCTAAACTTGTCTAAATTCTATTGGTTGATAGGATTTCGACCCATCCCCACTTTAGCTTCGAAATAAGACCCTTTGGAACCATTATAAACCGATTTTGACTTTAATATAAAATAATATATTGAGATATTCCTAAGGTGCCCCTCTCCTCCCTTATAAAAGGGCACCTCCTCCCCCTCCTCCTCACACCAATTTGAGCACTCAAGCTCGGCCAACCCCTGCCATTTTCCCTTCTCCACTTCCCTAGAATAATCCTAGAGGTCCTGGTCTTCTCCAAAGACCAATCTTAGTTCCTTAAGTGGAGGATTCAAAAAGGCGTTCCAAAGAAGAGGTAATATCCATTACTGATCTTTTCAATTTCATTCTTCTTCAACTTCTTCTTCTTTAGTTGTTTCATGATAAAGTAATAACATCAGTATTACTTACATACTGATATGTTATTATAAATATGAAACAACCCTAATTCACCTTCTATCCATCCTACGGAAAAATGAAATCACCGCGCGTGCGTACGTACGGAATACCGTCTCCATGCCGTGGTGTAATCTATTTTCCACCACCACCGTACAAGGATGGGTATAATGGTGTAATGAGTAACTATATATGATTATTATTAAGTAATATTGATACTGAAATAATATATATATATACTCCAATACAATTCCACGATCATAGGAACGATATCATCACTCGTGCGTACGTACGGAATACCGTCTCCACGATGTGATGCGACTCGTTCTACATGATCTTCATTTCATAATGATTGTATAAATGAATTGAATGAATGAATATGGTATATACTACACTAATACCATTCTGGAAATGAATTATCTATAACCTAAAGATAAGAATAATAATTTATTCGACAAAACACGCATAAGAACAAAAAGTTATAAAGACCCGAGTAACAAGTAACAATGAAATATTACTAACAAGAAGCTAATAATATGACCATATATGATCTCATATCAATATGTATGATTCTGGAATAAGTCAATAACATTATTTAAACCATTATACAGGAGCTTCGGACACGAACAAAGCAAATCGGACCTAAGGTAAGGGAAATATCACAATCTCATTTTTATCCGAGATTGTTTATTCGTAAGTATTTACTGGGGTGTATTTTATCATCCACATCCATGTTCCCTCAATATGTAATATTGTTTCCATCCACTTGAAATAGTTTAAATCCAATTTTACCCTTAGGTGAGTTTTTAGTAAAGAATATGAAAGGAATCTTTTGTCGTTTTTCCGTACGAGGTACTTTTTGACTTTTCCGACAAAAGTACGAAGAATGTTTTTTTAACTTATACGGCATGAATGGATTTTTAAAACATTACTTCAAAGAAGCTTCCTTTACAAGTTTTCAAGTTTATTTTTAATCAACTTCTTTTATTTTAAAGTTGTATGACATGTTATGAAAGGAAAAATGTTTTTGAAGAAGAAAGGATATTTTCCTCAAGAATTCAATTCAAGTGTTTTATCAAAATTATTTTCCATCTAAGATAATAAAGGGGTCTGTTTCTATCCATATTTTTACATTGGTTTGACTATGTTGTGATGGAATTATTTTTATGAATTCCTTTATCATATATGAATTGATTTATGATGTCATGATTTTTCAAGAATCCCATTTTTGTTACATGTGTTATGCGATGATGCATGTTTTATGATTATGTGGCACACATAAGAAAGGATTCATTATAAGATGGGTGGGACCTATATCTCCCTCCAATGAATTGGGTAATGATTTTATATCTCATGAGATAGACATGGCTGGAACGGAAGGTTATTTCGGTTCAGTGATACAGGACTGAAACGAGGAGTGAACTCGGTTCAGAAAGGGACTTTGTCCACTAAGATAGTCTTGGCAATGAGTCATGACTAACAAGAAATGATTTTCCATGATTATGTGTGCATGCCACAAAGATTCAAGTTTTATGTTATGATTATGGGGATCTCATTTTCAATTCTATGATTTATTCCATGTTAATATATTATGATCTCTTTTGTAGGTTTTGATTTTCATAATGATATGATATGATTTTTATTTCCTTTATTTGCCCTTGCTGAGCATTTGAGCTCACCCTTTTATGTTTTCTTTTCCCCAGGTCAGGAAGATGGATATTAAGTAGAATATGCTAAAAGGGACCCTAGATATGATGAAATAAATGGGAGACACTTTAGAAGATTTATGAACCAGTTGTTTATGTTTCCCCAGTTTCTAAAGACACTATACCTATATGGTCCTTTGTGGTTTTGTCATATGTTGTAATAAGAGTGCTTCAATTTTGAAGTATTAACAATGTATGTAAAGTGTGGGTCGTTATAGTTGGTATCAGAGGAAAGGTATAGTCAACCTTTGGAAACTAGGATGTGAAAGCCTTAGTAAGAACCCTAAGGATAAGTCTAAGCATAGAACACAATCTTAGTGTTTTAGAAATGGCCTTGAATAACCTAGGATAAGACCTTAAGCATGAAAATTTTATTCTTGAATTATGTGGTTTCCTATTATAATTAGTGTTGCTCACACTATTCTTCTTGGTTTTAGTCAATGGCTGGAACCCGAAGGAACCGTGTTAATGCGGAATGCGATGGGAAATGCAATGATTGTCCCCCTGAGCAACCAAACGATATGGGAGCTGGAATGCAAAATCTTGTAGCCATGCTCACACAACTTTCTCAAGCTATGAATCATGCAGGATTTCCAAACGAACAAAGAAGGGAGCAACATTCTGTTGAATCCTTCATGAGGCAGCGTCCACCATCTTTCAGCGGGTCTACTGATCCATTAGTTGCTGAACAATGGATTAGTACTACTGAAAAGATATTTTCAGTTCTTCAATGTTCTGAGCATGATAAAGTCATCCTAGCAGTGTATCGTTTGGAAGGAGATGCGGATCAATGGTGGAATCTTGTTAAGAATACGAGGCAAAGGGATGAAATTGAGTCTATGGAATGGGACGAGTTCAAGAACTTATTTTTCAATAAGTACTTCCCTCGTATTCTCCGAACAAAGATGGAGAAAGAGTTCCTTGAACTGAAGCAAAGGGATGATGAATCTGTTAGTACCTATGAAGCAAATTTTCAAGACTTGCAAGGTACTCTTCTGGTATTATTATCCAACCTGAGAGTAAGATCGATCGATTCTTTAGTGGCTTAAAACCAAGTCTTCGAAGGGCGTTAGCCATAAGGGACTTCAATAGCTACGAGGAAATCGTTCGATGTGCTCTCAAAGTCGAGATGGAGATTGGAGTAACCCATCAGTCACATGGGTTTGATAAGAAGAGGAAGATGGAATTCAAAGAAAAATCTAAAGAGCACACGGAAAAGAAGATGAACTTTCCCTTATGCTCAAAGTGTGGAAAGAAACATGGAGGGAGTTGTCTTAAAGGGACAAGTAAATGTTTTAAATGTGGAAAGGAAGGTCATCGGGCATTTGAATGCCGTGATAATGGGAAGAAGATGTCTAATGATGCAAACAAAGGAAGGGATACACAGAATGAACCTGCTACACTTCAATGTTTCAAGTGCAAGGAGATGGGGCATTATGCCAATCAATGCCCAAATCAAAGGGTTGATGATGATGGTCGACGTCAACAAACTCTTAAGGCTAAATACAAAGGAAAGTCACATGCAATTTCTATCAGCGATGTGGAGTACGATAACGATGTGGTGAAAGGTACACTTACCATCCACTCTAAAGTAGCAAATGTTTTATTTGATTCTGGATCCACCCACTCTTTTATTTCTGAAAAATTTTCTAAGGGTATCACCGTATTACCTCAACAATTAGATGTTGAGTTAGCTGTGACAACACCTAATGGCACATCAATCGCATCAGAAGTTTATAATTCTTCTCCGATCGAAGTTTGTGGGAAAGTGCTTCCTGCAAATCTTGTGATCCTTCCTTTAGTGGAATTTGATGTGATTCTTGGCATGGATTGGCTTTCTCTACATGGAGCTCATATCAATTGCCAAAGAAGGGAAGTCACATTTCATATTCCAGATCAACCTACGATCGTCTATCAATGCAAGGATGAACATAACCTTCCAGTGGAAATTTCTTCCATCTTATGGGTATTGATTCCACTAAATGAAGGTTATTTATCTCAAATGGTTGGTGAGAAACTCACGATTAAGAATATGCCCATTGTACGGGAGTTTGATGATGTCTTTCCGGAGGAATTGCCGGGTCTTCCACCAAATCGTGAAGTTGAGTTTTCAATAGAACTCGTACCGGGTGCTTTGCCTATTTCAAAGACACCATATAGAATGGCCCCAATTGAGTTGCAGGAATTGAAGAAGCAACTCCAAGAGAATCTTGATAAGGGATTCATACGCCCTAGTGCGTCACCTTGGGGAGCACCTGTTCTATTTGTTAAGAAGAAAGATGGATCAATGAGACTCTGCATTGATTATCGAGAACTTAACAAGATCACTATCAAGAACAAATATCCACTCCCACGCATTGATGACTTATTTGACCAACTACGCGGAGCTCAATACTTTTCCAAGATCGATCTTCGTTCAGGGTATCATCAATTAAGGGTCAAAAGGGAGGATATACCAAAGACGGCTTTCCGTACAAGGTATGGACACTATGAATTTATAGTGATGCCATTTGGTCTTACTAATGCCCCTGTTATCTTCATGGATCTAATGAATAGAGTCTTTAGAGACTATCTTGATCAATTTGTGGTAGTCTTTATAGACGATATTCATGTCTATTCAAAGAGCAAGGAAGAGCATGAAGATCACTTGAGAATTATATTGAAGACCCTGAGAAAAGAGAAGCTTTATGCCAAATTTACCAAGTGTGAATTTTGGCTTCAAAAAGTTGCATTTTTCGGTCATATAATCTCAAAAGAGGGGATATCTGTGGATCCAGCAAAAACAGAGGTTATCGAAAGATGGTCAATACCAACAACAGTAACTGAGATCCGAAGTTTTCTTGGTTTGGCTGGATATTATCGACGTTTTGTAAAAGATTTTTCACGGTTATCTAATCCAATCACCAAGTTGACTCGGAAAGGAGTTAAGTTTGTCTGGACAGAGGAATGTGAAGAGAATTTCAAGGAGTTGAAAAGAAGGTTATCCAGTGAACCTGTGCTCACACTGCCTTGTAGTGGAGAAAGGTTTGTGATCTACAGTGATGCATCCAAGAAGGGATTGGGGTGTGTTCTTATGCAAAATGATATGGTGATAGCTTATGCCTCACGACAGTTGAAAATCCATGAGCAAAATTACCCAACACATGATTTGGAGTTGGCTGCGGTAATCTTTCCATTAAAGATTTGGAGGCATTACCTTTATGGTGAAAGGTGTGATATTTATACAGATCATAAAAGTTTAAAGTATATTTTCACACAAAAGGAGTTGAATATGCGCCAAAGAAGATGGTTGGAGCTGATTAAGGATTATGACTTCTCAATCCATTACCACCCTGGGAAAGCAAACAAGGTGGCAGATGCATTAAGTCGACAAGACCATGCTAGTTTATCCATGATGAGGATCACAAAAGATCCAATATTTATGGATTTACAAAGGATGGATCTTGGAATTATAATGGAAGGGGAAAAATCTTATCTTTCTCAAATGAATGTTCAACCATCTATACATGTGAAGATTAAAGAGGCACAGAAAGAAGATGTCGAGTTACAAAAGAAGGTGAGAAATGTTCCTGAATTCAACCTTGATTGTGATGGGATAATAAAGTTCAGGAATCGGGTTTGTGTTCCTCCCATCCCCGAATTAAAGAAAGAGCTGCTGGATGAGGCTCATAGTCCTTCATTCTCTATTCATCCTGGAAGCACGAAGATGTATAGGGACCTAAAAGAGTACTTCTGGTGGGATGGCATGAAAAGAGATGTTGCTGAATATGTCTCTCGATGCTTGGTTTGTCAACAAGTTAAAGCTGAGAGACAGAAGTCTAAGGGGATGTTACAACCATTACCCATACCCGAATGGAAATGGGAAAACATCACTATGGACTTTGTCACAGGACTTCCTAAAACATCCAAAGGCAATAATGCTATCTGGGTCATAGTTGATCGTCTTACAAAGTCTGCACACTTCATTGCTATTAGAGAGTATTTCTCTCTAGATCAGCTTGCCAGGATATATGTAAAGGAAGTGGTAAGATTGCATGGAGTACCACTTTCTATTATATCTGATCGGGATCCGAGATTTACCTCGAAGTTCTGGCGAAGTCTTCAGCATACTCTGGATACAGAGTTGAGTTTCAGCACTGCTTATCATCCCCAGACAGACGGTCAGTCTGAGAGAACAATTCAAACCCTAGAAGATATGTTGAGAGCTTTCTCTATGGATTTCAAAGGAGGTTGGGATCAACACCTACCTTTGGTGGAATTTTCTTATAATAATAGCTTTCACTCCAGTATTCAGATGGCTCCTTATGAAGCTCTATATGGAAAGAAATGCAGGACTCCAACTTGCTGGGATGAAGTTGGGGAAAGAAAGCTATTAGGACCTGATCTCGTTGATGAAATGGCAGAAAAGGTCAGATCTATTCAACAACACATAAGAGCAGCTCAGAGTCGACAGAAAAGTTATGCCGACAACCGAAGAAAAGACCTAGAGTTTGAAGTGGGTGATAAAGTGTTCTTACGAATATCTCCCTGGAAGAGGGTTATGAGATTTGGAAAGAAGGGGAAGTTGAGCCCTAGATATATCGGTCCTTTTGAAATATTGGATCGTGTTGGGAAGGTAGCTTACCGATTGGCGCTTCCACCGAATCTCTCTCAAGTTCACGATGTGTTCCATGTATCTCTCCTGAGAAAGTACATACCAGATCCTTCACATGTACTCAGCTCAGAAGTTGTACCGCTGGAGCAAGATCTTTCTTATGAAGAACAGCCGATAGAGATTCTGGATCGTAGCGAAAATGTCCTACGAAACAAGACCACTCGCTTGGTGAAAGTTTTATGGAGAAACCACCAACTTGAAGAAGCTACATGGGAGCTTGAGGATATGATGAAGGAGAAGTATCCTCATTTGTTTGTTGCAAAGTGACGAATTTCGAGGGCGAAATTCTTTTTAAGGGGGGTAGAATGTAACACCCGAGACTTTTATGTTATATAAATCATCAAAGGAATCTTTTTCTACACAACACTTTCTTGGCTTGCTTTACACGCAATCGCGACCTTCCTCGATAGCTTGCGTCGTACGCAATACCGAGTTTCACTAAACAACAATATGCTATTAAAACTAGCCATTATGAATAGTAATAACCACTTTCTGAAATTTTATAAATTTTATTTTTCAAAATGGACTTCATTTTTGGACTCAGAATATCGAAATTAGCCTAGGGTGAAATTTTGGTATTTTTCTGAAAACTTTCAATTTTTGATGAATAGTGAAACCACTAAGTGGTAGGTTAAAAACTGAATTTTGCATAAAACTTAATTTTACCGCTTCTGTGAATGGAATTTCAAAAATCCGAGAGACACGGTTAATATCAAGGACTAAAATGTGGTTCAATGAGATGAAAATAATTTTTTGGTGAATAGTAACTTTTTACTATTTTTACCGCGGTTAATAGTAAATAGGGTAACTAAGGGTAAATATGATATTAATATTACCCTAACACATGTCCTAATTCTATTGGACAAGTGTAATTCGACCAAAAACAAACTTAGGAATAAAATATGACCATTTAGGCCCACTTGGATTAGATTAGGACATTTATTATTAATTTATTTAAAGAAGGGTTAAAATAGTTAAAATCAAAGTTTAATAAGTAAATCATTTTTAATATAGGGTTATACATAAGATAAATTCGATTGTAAATATTCATTAGAAAGCCAAAAAGATTTCCTACATGATGGTATTTTATTTGTAATTTTTAGACATCAAATAATTTAATTTATTTATGACACAAAGATGATGCAGTAATTATCTTATTAATGAAATATTGACAAAATTGATAATATAAATACCAAAATAAATGTAATTTGAGACTTTTTATGAATTCCACTAATTTTCTAGGTTACTATGATATATTAGTATTGATTTAATCAACTTGGTTCGAACATATAATTCTGTTATGACTTTGACAAAAATCATATATCAAATAGTGTCAAAATTGACACAAAATAGTTTTTAAATCAAATATTATATTATTAATTGTTATTTTATTCCTAAAAATCTAAGGTTCGGTCAAATGACTTAGATAAGGATATATATATTAATAATAAACAATTTGGGGTTCTTTTGGCATGTTATAGTAAGTGTATTAACCATATAGTGAAAGAAAACAAAAAGACATGGTAAAAGTTAAATTATTTAACTTAGAGTTAAATTTAATTGATAAGGTTAAAATAATATCCTAAACTTGTCTAAATTCTATTGGTTGATAGGATTTCGACCCATCCCCACTTTAGCTTCGAAATAAGACCCTTTGGAACCATTATAAACCGATTTTGACTTTAATATAAAATAATATTTTGAGATATTCCTAAGGTGCCCCTCTCATCCCTTATAAAAGGGCACCTCCTCCCCCTCCTCCTCACACCAATTTGAGCACTCAAGCTCGTCCAAACCCTGCCATTTTCCCTTCTCCACTTCCCTAGTATAATCCTAGAGGTCCTGGTCTTCTCCAAAGACCAATCTTAGTTCCTTAAGTGGAGGATTCAAAAAGGCGTTCCAAAGAAGAGGTAATATCCATTACCGATCTTTTCAATTTCTTTCTTCTTCAACTTATTCTTCTTTAGTTGTTTCATGATAAAGTAATAACATCAGTATTACTTACATACTGATATGTTATTATAAATATGAAACAACCCTAATTCACCTTCTATCCATCCTACGGAAAAATGAAATCACCGCGCGTGCGTACGTACGGAATACCGTCTCCACGCCGTGGTGTAATCTATTTTCCACCATCACCTTACAAGGATGGGTATAATGGTGTAATGAGTAACTATATATGATTATTATTAAGTAATATTGATACTGAAATAATATATATATATATACTCCAATACAATTCCACGATCATAGGAACGATATCATCACTCGTGCGTACATACGGAATACCGTCTCCACGATGTGATGCGACTCGTTCTACATGATCTTCATTTCATAATGATTGTATAAATGAATTGAATGAATGAATATGGTATATACTACACTAATACCATTCTGGAAATGAATTATCTATAACCTAAAGATAAGAATAAGAATTTATTCGACAAAACACGCATAAGAACAAAAAGTTATAAAGACCCGAGTAACAAGTAACAATGAAATATTACTAATAAGAAGCTAATAATATGACCATATATGATCTCATATCAATATGTATGATTCTGGAATAAGTCAATAACATTATTTAAACCATTATACAGGAGCTTCGGACACGAACAAAGCAAATCGGACCTAAGGTAAGGGAAATATCACAATCTCATTTTTATCCGAGATTGTTTATTCGTAAGTATTTACTAGGGTGTATTTTATCATCCACATCCATGTTCCCTCAATATGTAATATTGTTTCCATCCACTTGAAATAGTTTAAATCCAATTTTACCCTTAGGTGAGTTTTTAGTAAAGAATATGAAAGGAATCTTTTGTCGTTTTTCCGTACGAGGTACTTTTTGACTTTTCCGACAAAAGTACGAAGAATGTTTTTTTTAACTTATACGGCATGAATGGATTTTTAAAACATTACTTCAAAGAAGCTTCCTTTACAAGTTTCCAAGTTTATTTTTAATCAACTTCTTTTATTTTAAAGTTGTATGACATGTTATGAAAGGAAAAATGTGTTTGAAGAAGAAAGGATATTTTCCTCAAAAATTCAATTCAAGTGTTTTATCAAAATTATTTTCCATCTAAGATAATAAAGGGGTCTGTTTATATCCATATTTTTACATTGGTTTGACTATGTTGTGATGGAATTCTGTTTATGAATTCCTTTATCATATATGAATTGATTTATGATGTCATGATGTTTCAAGAATCCCATTTTTGTTACATGTGTTATGTGATGATGCATGTTTTATGATTATGTGGCACACATAAGAAAGGATTCATTATAAGATGGGTGGGACCTATATCTCCCTCCAATGCATTGGGTAATGATTTTATATCTCATGAGATAGACATGGCTGGAACAGAAGGTTATTTCGGTTCAGTGATACAGGACTGAAACGAGGAGTGAACTCGGTTCAGAAAGGGACTTTGTCCACTAAGATAGTCTTGGCAATGAGTCATGACTAACAAGAAATGATTTTCCATGATTATGTGTGCATGCCACAAAGATTCAAGTTTTATGTTATGATTATGGGGATCTCATTTTCACTTCTATGATTTATTCCATGTTAAGATATTATGATCTCTTTTGCAGGTTTTGATTTTCATAAAGATATGATATGATTTTTATTTCCTTTATTTTCCCTTGCTGAGCATTTGAGCTCACCCTTTTATGTTTTCTTTTCCCCAGGTCAGGAAGATGGATATTAAGTAGAATATGCTAAAAGGGACCCTAGATATGATGAAATAAATGGGAGACACTGTATAAGATTTATGAACCAGTTGTTTATGTTTCCCCAGTTTCTAAAGACACTATACCTATACGGTCCTTTGTGGTTTTGTCATATGTTGTAATAAGAGTGCTTCAATTTTGAAGTATTAACAATGTATGTAAAGTGTGGGTCGTTATACTAACCAAGCCATTCCTCTTTAGTAGGAACATAAACCTACACACAAAAACCACTTTTGTCAACAAGTGGTTCCCAAAATGAGTAATAACGCATCTAAGAAGAATACATGTTCAACACTGTCAAAAAATCAAGATCCTATTTGTAATAAGGCTTTGCTCAATGCTAGAGTTCTTGAAGCCCTCAGACAATTATCTGTTGGAACATAAGATTATACTATCTCATTTCCCAATATTGGGAACATTAATTCTAAAAGACTTAATCAGACACTTCTACATATAGGCTGGCTTCATGACAGTTCAGTCGATCTCGAAGAATCATCTTCAAATGAGAGCCACAAGAACCCTCTATATGGCCAGATGATCAAGGAGAAAAAGGTGTCATCTTTTTCTGTAACCCACCATGGTGGTCCTCCCAATGAAAATGAATTTAGCTGTGAATGTCATCTTTGAAGTAGTAATTCTCATTGCTTCGAATATTTTTCAAAGGAAAATGTAGTAACAACAAATTCCCTCTTATCTTGAGGCAATTGAATATACGAATCCATTCATGTATTATGACTTACCACTAGCAGGTGAAATACTTTCTCAATCATATGATATCCCTCAGTGTCGTTCATTCTCAAAACCACCCCTGGTTCATTCATCTTCTAGTTTGAAAATTAATTTCTCTACATATCTTGTTGAATCTGATGATGCAACAAAGAAGCACCATCTTTGGTCTAATGAGGTAGAAGAATCATCATTGAATTATAATGAGGAAGTGCAGAATATGAGAAAACAACTAAGGAAAGGTGATGTACTAGTCATATTTTGGCCTTTGGTTGATTATCAGTATAATATTCTAAAAATGTTGACGGAAGATTGTATTCATGATATTCATCTCAACATGTTGAAAAAAATATTTCAATTGAAAAAGAAAATATTATCTTATGATGAATCTGAAAATCATGTCAAGATAATAGAATGGTTACAATGCCAATTGGATTGGGAATCTCTCTCAGTTTCTCGATATCTGATGGCTGAAAAGCAGTAGAGCGCCCTTCAGCTTTCATGCCTTGGTGCACTAAAAATATTGTGCTAGTTAATTGCCAATGCCCAATCTGGTATTCATATCAGGGGATGGGGTTTTCATGGGGCACTACATTTCACATTACTCTCCAGTCAAAAATGCCTGCCAAAAATGTTCTCATGCAATGTTATTTCCCATGGTCGGCCCCAACCAATTGGTTATGTATGTAATAAAAGGCTTGCTCAGGAACATTCCACTACTAGTTTTCCCAAAGTCAGGAATTTAGTGAACTAGTTGTTTAATTACTCTTGCATCATGAAAAATGAGAATATCTAACTAACTTCTCGTTTAGATCTTTCACACCATCAAGTGATAGAAGTGTCAGAAATAATCCAACGCTCATCTGATCCAGGTGATTTGAGTGGATGTAGGTTGATGCATCCAGCCAATTTTCAGACTGAATTCTGCAAAATCCGGAGAGATTTTTTAAATGTTTTAGATGTATCAGCCCAAGATCTGCCTCATCTTTCCGGGTTGGGGACTCTTTTAACCCAACCCTCAAAATCAAAAAATAGGATTCAAGGAGTTGATCAAGAATAGAAGGAACATGCCTAGTCCACTGAAATGAGGACATTTTCAATTCCTCAATCACTTCCTCAGGGAAAGTTAGTCTTCTATAGACTAGGGATGAAGACACAAGAGGAAGGCAGAGCCAAATTATTAAGAGATTCTCTCAAAATTATAGTTCATCAAAATGTTCCTACGGGATCAAAAAAACCAAGGGAAATGTCTCATCAAGGACATGGGAGAAGACAGTATCACAAAAATTATGATAGAAGGGTTCAAATGCATTATGCATCAATAAATTTCATCAATGTTGTTGTCACTAATCCCACAGAACATGAGACTCACTTATGGGAATTAGATGAAGATGTTCATGTTCAAGAGACTGTACATGCTGAAACAAATGAAGAAGGCATGCGTACCAGAAATCAATGGATTAACCAAAATCTTTGTATTCCTTCAAATAATCAACTTCCCTCTATCAAAAATTTGTCCAGTAAGGGGAATTAAAAAATTCAGGTAACACACCCTACCTATGGAGAAGGCTAATCACTCTCATTATAGGAAAGTTTTGCATGACAAGAAGATTAAATGATGGAATTAAGGAGGTTAAATGCAAAAATACTACAAGGTAGTCTTCCTCCTAATCATACTGGAGTTAATAAATCAATGGAATTAGTCGCAGCTACTATGATTGATCAACAATAACCCCTTTTACATGTAAAACCTTGTAAGTATAATCCTAAGGGTCATATGCAACAACAGCCATCAATAGTACCATCAGTTGCAGTCCCGGTCGCTACGCCCATCCAAACTCCAGTTATTGCACCTGCTCATGTCCTAGCACAACCAGATGATTCACAAAAATTAGTGACTACCCTTTATTCATTAACAACTCGGTTGGAAGCTATGGAAGGATAGAATGAACAAGTTCAACCAGAAAAAATAGCTTACCCTGAATGTGTGGATGATGTCCCTCCCCCAGCAAATTTGGTATGTATCACATTCCCAATTTTTAATGGTTCGGGAGATCCAGAACAACACTTAAAACATTTTGTTTCAGGCTATTATCCTATGATGGGAAATACTCATCAACAAGAAGAATTTATGCTCATGTTTTTTGTAAAGTCATTACAAGGACCTCATTTCGTCTGGTATACAAGTTTGCAATCCTAGTCAAAAACTGGGTGCAAAGATCTTCATGAAAGGTTCCTGCTTCAATTTATCTCAACATTGTCAAAGACAAAAGTTTTTGATCTTACCAATTGTAAGAAAAGGTAAATTGAAAGAGTTTTAGATTTCATTGCTCACTGGAAGGGATAAAAATATTCTTTAATTTAGAACACCCTCAAAAATAATTGTTTCCAATCCATGTGAAAAATTTGTGTGACAAATTATGCACACCGTTGATCCCTGTGAAATACACAGGAGGGTTTGGATACCTTACTTCAATCGCTCAATATATCGAGCATTCTCTTATACAGACTAAGGCTGAAACTCATGTAATTCCCTCAGATCCTGGAAGGAGAATATCGAATGTAGAGATTGCTACAGCTACACATAAACAAGAACATGTACCTGCTTCCACATCAAAACCTTAATCATATTGAAGGGCTCCACCTCCTATGTGTCAACATCAACAGTTTCATCATCAAGATTATCAAATAGATCTATGATGGAAGCAGTTTGAATAATTGGAGAAAAATTTTTATTCTTTCCGGAATGAAGTTGATCGAGGTTATTTCATCTTGGCTCTGGAAAACAACCTGGTACAGTTTCCAAGGCCCAAAAGGCCAAAAAAGGAAGGATATGAAGACCTCCATTACTATTTTCCATAACATTAGATGTTAGGGAATTACATTTTGTAGTTTTTTTATTCAATAACTTTCTAAAAAAAATTGTGGACTCTGGACTACTAAAACTGAAAGGTTATTCAGCCAAAGGAGCATGTGTAACTGCTACTGATCCAGAGAGAGAAACTGAGTGGCATGAAGTCAAACTAAAAAATGCATAGAAATATGATGATTAGATGGTTAGGAAAATGATGAACTGAACTCATGCCATTTTTTAAACATAATTGAATCAACCAAATTGTGCCTTCTTCTATGAATGACACAACAAAAACCCCTTCACCACAAGGAAAGTCATCAAAGTAACAGCATTATTACAAGAATTAAGATCAATCATAAGAAGAAGAGTTCATGTCAAAGACTAAATTATCTTTGACTCTGGCAGATTTTATGCCATCTTCTTCAAAGGAACTGACACCGACCCTCCAAACAACACATCCTGAATTGGCTATCTAGCAGAATCTTCATCTGAAAAGAAGTGTTAATACCTTTGTGTGATTACACATGTGAGTTAATTGTGGAATTTTCCTCGAAACCGACATTTTCTTATGTCCCGTGATCATAAATTTCCCAAGCTCATGCACTGGCTAATGTAGCAACATCTCTAGAAGATCTAAATCACAACGATACAATCATCAGTATTGCCCACCGTTGTACAATTTCTCCTTATGATCAAATCAAAACATATGAAATCAATGAAATCAGTTCCATTTTGGAACCATATGGTCATACTACAAGACGAATGACACCTTTCAGGGAAAATCATCAAAATGGAACACTCCCACCAGATAGAGCCAAGAATGAACACGTTTGGTGGTGTGTGGTCAATTTTACTCTTTAAGATTTCCCATATCACCAAAAAATTCTCTACAAGTGAGGTTTTGATGGAAATATCTTCAAATTTATTGATGGAGAAGAGACAATGGATGTCCTGAATGATGTACATGTAGTAGTTTGTGGGGCCCATCAGTCTGGACATAGACTTTCTTGCCAAATTCGAAGGCTTGGATACTTCTTGCCTTCTATGATACAAGATTGTGTTGATTTCACTATGAAGTGTCATTCTAGCAATGTATATGCCAATTGCATTCATCAACCACCAGTCTTTCTTCATATAGCTAAATACTCATGGGAAGTTTCCACATGGGGAATGGATATAGTAGGACCTTACCCTTCGGCTAAATCAAAGTAGTTTAAGTATATTCTTACTGCTACTGATTTATTTTCCAAATGGCTAAAGGAAATACCTCTCAAAAAAGATAGTTCTAAAAGCACTGTTAGCTTTATTATGTCTAACATCATTACCAGATTCAGTGTCCCTCATAGTATATTAACGAACAATGGAACCAACTTCTGTTCATTTGAGGTGAGGAACTTGTATCAAGAATAAAAAATCAAATCCAACCTTTCATCTCGGTATCATGCAGTGGCCCATGGACAATTAGAATTTTTCAATAATACTCTTTCAAACATACTGAAAAATATGGTGGATAATGATAATAAGTCTTGTCCTGATAATATTTTTCATGAATTATGGGATTATAGGACCACCACATGCAGTGATATGTGGTCAACACAATACTCATTGGTATATGGAACAGAGGAAATCTTGTCCATTGAGGTCCAATTACCTTCACTCAGAGTATCGATTTTTGATCAGACATCCATAGATGAAAAATCTCAAAAGTGATTTGATGAATTGGAACAATTAGATGAATAAAGATTGTGCACCCTGCACAACTTGAAAGTTTATTAGTATCGAATAACACGAGCTTTCAATAAAAACGTTCATCATCATTCATTCATTTATGGAGAATTGGTATCAGTCCTCATAACTCCAATGATACCATGAAATAAACCTCCCAAGCTTGAGCCAAAATGAGAAGGACCTTATTCAATACATAAGGTGTACTCTAATGGAGCTTATTCTTTAATCTCAATGGACAGAGAACTCATCACAACTCTAACAGATGCAAGATTCATGAAGAATTATTTTGTATAACACAGATACAATATTTCTAAAAAGATGTTAAACTGCATAATTATTATCCTAGCTATACAACATTAAATTGTGCCCCTCTTCATCCCACATGACGTTAAACTGTGAAAAAGTCCCTTATTCTTCCTTTATGATGATAAACTGTACATATAGTCCTTAATGCAATACATTAAACTACACAGTTCCCAATAGTCCTTTCTGTAAGAATTTAAACTACACAGTCCCTTTTTTCCATGGTGGAGGTCATTAAACTATATAACTCCGGTATCTTCCAACATGATGTTAAATTGTGACCCCTTTCTCATCCAACATGACGTTAAATTTTTTGTCTGAGCTGCAAGATGTTAAACTACCAAGCTACCCATGGCTGTGACACATGATATTTAGACTGTGAAAAAGTCCCTTATACGTCTTACATGATGTTAAACTGTATACATATCCTACAAGAAGTTAAACTACAATACGTCCTAGCTACATGATGTTAAACTATACATCACCCTTTCGTCCAACAAGATGTTAATATGTACATTGTTAGGGTTGTTATTTCCTCTTTTTTTCACATCGAGTATAACTCACGTGATCTTAGATTAAACCTCAACCATAACAACCTATCTGGGTCGTTAACCACTTGTATGTCCCAACACCATCTTTGTGTTGTCTTCAAGTACAACCTGATCACCATTTCATTCACAATCGGACTACGCTGACTTCGATCATTGACTTATAGGATAGGTATGTAGGAAGCCTTCTGAGGATCAAGCACAAAACCAATATCAACACATCGGTTGACCTCCATCTTATACGATGTTAATCCGTGAGCCCCCAAAAAAACCAATATATTAACATTGGTTTATCATGGTCCTTGTTATATGATGATAAACCATACAGTCCCCCATGGTACATCTCATGAGAGGGAATTATTATTAACATTTATAACCAATCTTGTTATATTCCAAGGAAACGTGCATACATGGTAATGCCCAAACCTTTAATCTTGTGTCAAACCATCATTGCACTAATGTCCCCTTTCACCCTACACTTGTACAAACCAAATCTATACATAGGGTATTTAAGGACTATGTATGTCATGATTCCCATCATTATAGGATACGTAGGAACATTTGAGTATCCCTCGAATCCATGCCCAAGTCGTTGGGCCTAACCGCAAATTCCACTTTCGGTCCTTTGGATGGGAAGTACCCCTGTGAAAACATGAATGTGGTATAAAATCCTTGGTCTTTATTCACATCAGGTTTATAAAACACACAATTTTAATTCCTTATTATTGTATGAGCCCTATGAAACTAAACTAAGACTTCCTATATTCTCATCCCACATGATGTTAAACTATATTTCAATAACTACATTTGGCTTAATTCTCATCCTAATGAGATATGTAGTGAAGTCCTGCATTTCAATTTAGGACCCATCTACAAAATGATTATCATCAAAATCGGTCTATGTATCTCCTTCATCGATTGGAAAATACCCATTTTCATGTGTCATACTCATAACCTTAAATACTTCCAGATCTCCATACCCGTTTTCTTGAATATTGGTCACAAAATATCTGATACTTTGGAATTCTTTTGCCTTTCCAAGCAGCACGTATCCTAAGGCATACTTGAATAAAGTAGTCTACATAATGGACATGTTAGAAAAATGATTCTATTATTTGACTATGTACCCAATTCCTTTAAGTGTCCATGCATAATTCAAACCCCTTTACAGGTTTTTCAAATAGTGGAAACTTCATTGTTGGCAGGAAAACCTCTTTTGTATTTATTTTTCATAATGATAATATGTAGGGATATTCAAAAATATCCATCCTTAAAATATTATTTCCATACTCTTTTTCATGATCTAAAAGTATTTATGTCTATGTTTTATACTCCCCTTCCCTACATTTTGGTCAGACCATCATAGGAGTGGTATTCATCCAATTCTTTGACAATCTTCATTGGGAATATCCTCTCCATATTCGAGTACCTCTCTCCGTACAACAGACTCTGTTCTTTGGAAAATTTGATTCTCCATAAACTTCCATTGGCTTTTAGGAATAGAATAGTAAATTTCTAAGAGTTATTTTTCATGAATATACAGCACGTTCCCCTATGTAGCCATGCATAAATAAGTCTACATAATGGACCTGTGATCCAAAAGATGTTATTATTTGACTATGAAGCCAATTCCCTTAAATGGCCCCGTATAATTCAACCCCCTAATGGGGTTGTCAAATAGTGGAAAGTTCACTATTAGGAAATAGTTCTTCTAATGCCTTTTATCCATTTTTTTCATACCATCCCTCAGATTCAAAATTTCATAGGACATAGTTTACATGTTTTTGCCCATAATTGAATATGATAATATGTTTTAAGACAAATTATCAAGTAATTGAGTCAATGTTTAATCCATATGGTCAAAGCTATTCGACCTTAAACATTATCCTTTTTATATTCCAACATGCATGAATTTAAACCGCCATTTTCCTTGGTTTCTCCTTTTCCTCAGAGTCAAATCCTTATTCCTTGTTCAAATCCAACATGGAGGAGGGACTTTTGTTGATGCTCCATTACATCACAGAGTCCAAAGATTGACTAAAGGAAGCACCTTAAGCAAAAAGGAGGAAGAACTTCAAGAATTTCACAAAGACATTAAGGTGCACAAGTATACATGTGTTCCAGCTTTGGGAACACATGTCACTTGCATGCCAGACATGAGGCATGCAAGTCACATGCGCACCCTAAGTGAAATTTTTCCCAAACCTCATGAGGCCTCTAAATACACCCTTTGGGCCCCCCATTTCGAGGACGAAAAAATTCCAAAAGTTAGATTTATGCTCTCGGTTCCCTAGTCTATACTTGAAGTCTTCCGAACACTTCTAAGGTAATTTCATACCTATAATGGAAGATATAAAGCGGGGGAACAAGGGTAAAGTGTTGAAATTCATCAACACTTGCACACCTAAGTGTCTAACCCTTAAGGAAAATCAATACACTTATGTGAAACCGTATCCCATCAACAAGAGTTGTGTGCCACACTTTTGGAAACATCTTGAGATAATACTAAGGGATTGAGCCAAGTATCGACCATGTATTACACTATTGGTTAACTGTATCCCATGTACACCCATGTTGCGCAAGTATACTTGCACGACCAGGACTTTCGCACCCAAACAAGACTTGCACGCCTACCACTTTTTGGGTGCCCCTCTCGCCTGTTCATATTTTTTCTTCAAATCCACCAATCCTTATTAATATTTATACATAAAAAACCCTCTTCGATGCCATTTATGTCATGGTTCCTTTGTTGGATTCCTTATCTCAATGGAATTATGTGGAACATCTCTCAAAACCTTGTGATTTACATAAACATTATGTCACCAATGTTAGATATTTTCTTCATTCAACCTTGTCATTTAAAATGAGAGTTCCCAAATCTGGGCATCCTCCATAGGAGTAACCTAATGTTCTCTAAATATGGGCATCCTCAATATGAGTAAGCCCAAAGATCTGAAAATCTGAGCATCCTCATTAATAATAATCCCCAAGTTCCTTAATCTGGGAATCCTCCATAGGTGTAAGCCCCATGTCTCAAATCCCCTTAACCTAGGCATCCTTTTCAGGAGTATGCCCCATACTTATTTTCTTTTGACTTGGGCTTCCTTCCCAGGAATAAAACCCAATCATTACTCCCTCTATAATTTGGGCATCCTTCACAGTAGTAATCACTATGTTATGTATTTAAAACTCCGTAAAGGACATATACCTTTACGGACCTTGTTCCAGGGATCCTTCGTTGATTTAAATCACGATCTGCATATATCATGGGTCGATAATTCATACATAAGCCCCAAATCTTTTCATATGATTGCATCATTCATGGAAAAATCGTCAGGTTTTAGTAATACCTCTTGTTTCTCACACCAATCATGACTCACGTGAGTTTAGAGTGTAAAATTAATTTTGATATCTATCATTGGGCCATCAATCATTCATCAAACCTATACGTCTTCACTCGAACTACATGAGTTCTATTTCTTTTCTAATAAGGATTCGTAGGTAGCCCATTTGCGGGTATGATCCCCAATCTAAAATAATCCCTTCCCATCTGAACGACAATAAATATCTTGTACCCTACTGAGTGGATTTAAAAATTGTATGGTTATCATAATGACCCTGAGATTTCTATATAACATGTTGAAGGATACCATTTACTATGAATATCTAATAAATCCAGATGATTCTCTATCAATGAAGAACCACAAACACATATAATATATTCTCTAAATTTCATATATTTTAATCATTGATTGTTAATTCTAAAGGAAAAATCATTTTCATACATGGTAAATTAATAAGGATTCACAAACATAACTCAAATTTATAAAGAGATTCTCGGAGTAGACAATATTCCCCCCAAAAAAGATTGATGAGTCCGACCTCCCATCCTATCGACCAAGGTAAATTCTTAAGCCTCATCAGTCCACAACTGATGAGAATCTACCTTTGTAAAGTAGGTCCAAATGGATATAGAATCATTGGATATTTATTGTTCTATGAATAAACCCGTTAGAAACCAAATAGAATGTTTGAAACTTAAAAAAATGAGGTCATCCCCATTTTACAGAGGAAACAAAGGAAAACGGTCTTTGTATGATACTGTTTGTGTTGTTGGAGTTCTGGTCACATGATCATAGATTTTTTCACAACATGTAAACATATTAATTATATAGGATATCGTGTTATTGGGTATAAAATATGAAAGTTATAAAAAACATGTTGTAAAAAAGAATCAGTTTTCATATAATATGAATAAATTATCATTGAAGTGTAAATTATAAATTCAATAAAAATTCAGTGAAAATGGAAACATATATGGACACACATATGTTGAATTTTTGTATATTCTATCATTCCACATAACTCTTGATTAAAATATAACAAGTCATCATAGTCAATGTAAAATAAGAATGAGAGGAATTAAAATGTATTCTTTGGGAAAGCATACAACTCCTCACAATACAAAGAAGGATTTGGAGGATCATAAATAATATTGAAGTATTGAATACAAGAAATAATTTTAAACTATTAATAACAAGTATAAAAATGATATATAAAATATTTAATAATATTCATTAATTGTGTTAGAGAGTTATTTCATGATTTATTAAGAAGTGTGAATGTGAAAAAAAATACTTTGAAAACATGTGTTAGTTCATGAAGTAAATCATACATATAATAAGTAACCCTAATATATCTTGAATCGTGATGCCCAAGGATTTATAGAGGTCATTATGGTGACCTCATTGTATGTTTTTTAGGAAGTGTGAGTGTAATCAAAACACATTGAAAAAATATGTATTGATATAAGCGGATGGTAAATGTTTTAATAAGTTGGATCTAAAAGTAATAATTTATAGGTATCTGGTTAAACAAATATTGAGTAAAGTGGTCATGATTGTTTAATCCTATATTTTGGTTACTGGTATTATCATGATTTTCAACGATATAATAGAATATATTTTAACTTTTCTATAATTTGAATTTGAGTTTATTCCCTTAAAATATAGTTCCTATGTTATTTTTGAATATTGCTTATGCATTTAAGTTCCTTGAGTTGTTATGTGTCATTATGAAGTTGATTTACAGTCTATTGATGAGTATAATGATCTAAATATCAAATAATAAATTCAAAAAGAATTAGCTAGGGTGGTGGGGGATTGGTGGGTGTTGGGGTTGGGCATGGGGCAGGGTGAGGGGGAAAATGGGTGTGTTGGGGGTAGGGGCAGGGGTGATTAGGAGGGAGGGGTAGGAGATTGGGGTTTCTGGGGGATATTTAGGGGACATGGTGAGGGTGGGGGTGTCTAGGGAGCATGATGAGTTGTGGTGAAAGTGGTGTGTGCATTGGAGATTGCGTAGGGGTGAAAGGGATAAAGGGAGTGTTCATGTGGGTTGCAAGGGGGTGTGGTGGGTGGGTATGGAGTGGTTGGATGGGGGGTGGGGTGTATATGGGGTTTTGTAATGAGGAGGGGGAAAGCTGTGCAAAGGAAAAGGGGAGGGGTAGAAGATGTAGGGGGAGAGAAGGGTGTAGGGGTGCTGGGGGTGTGATGCCATAGTTTATGGTGGATGGGAGGGTGTGCAAGGGACAAGGTGTTGGAGGGTGAATGTGGGGTGGTCTATGATGAGGGGTAGGGGGTGTAAGGAGAAGTGAGTGTTTGAAAGGGGTGGGGGGGTTGGGTGTGCAGGTGGCAATGTGGGGGTGTAAAAGTGGATGTGAAGTGAGGAGGGGGAATGGGGTGAAAATGGTCGATGGAGGGGTGAAAGAGGATGGGTAGGGTGCTAGTGTGGTGAAATGGGGGAGGGGTGGGGCATGTGGGGGTTAAAGTTGAGAGGGGAAGAGGGTGTCCATGGGCAGAGGCATGGGGATGGGGTGTAAGGGGTTGTTCAATGAGGAGGGGGAGGGAAAGAGTGCATGTGGGGCAGGCGGTGTGCATGAGCATAAGGTGGTGTGCTAGTTTAGGGTGGGGTATGTGGGTTGGGGGGACTGGTACATGGGGGATTTTTGCAGTGGGGATAGGGTTTTATTTCATTATCGAGGTGCTTTAACCATGGGGTATTGAATTTTTAGGTCTTATAGAGGATTCCACTTCATTTCATCTTTATTTATGATGTACCATTGATTTGTAAACTTTAATTACATTATTATATTGACTTTATTTAAAATTAGGATTTAATCAATATCCACATGAATTATTATTTATTAGATATCTATGATTTGTTTTTGTTCAATATCCCCTTCCAAGTGTGTTTTTTTATACATTTTATCACATATTCATTTTTTTATTCTTTTATACATCTTAGAATATTCTTATGCTTAAGTCTAGTGCTTTCAAATTTATACATATGATATCTTCCCATAGTAGACTTGTTTACTTCTTCCAATATTATGTAATTGATTCTTAATTTTGATTTGAAACATACATAACTGAATTAGAAAATAATTTATTACTCCTTTACCCTCAATTATTACAATTTAAAAATATGGTCCTTGTGTTTTCAAAATGTAAGAGGCTAGAATTCTCAGAACATTATCCTAAATATTACAATCCTTGAAATAGGTGTGATAATCCTCTCTTTATAATTTTTTAGTATGAAAGTTGTAAATTATTTTCAATCTTTTTCCTAGCATTCAATAATCAATGTGGGTTTCTACAATAGCATTATGTTTCTACAAAAAAATTAAATATGCTTTATTTATCAAAACATCATCATTAATATAAAAAATATATTAAAATATATGATTCTCCTCTCTTTTTACTTAGAATAAAAGGTATAAATTATTCAAGAAACATTGATTTTTCTATCATGATTTGATATTAAAATTATACAAAAGGTTTTGTTTTGGTTCTCTTCAACTCTCTTCCTTGCTTCTAAAATATTTATTATCATGTGTTGGGGGAGTGTATAGGGTGGGTGTTTAGCTATGGAGGATGAATTCAGGGGGTAACATGGGAGGATGAGCATTCAAATTTTTTTAGTGCTCTTCCATTTATTCTATATTTTATGTAAAATGTTAGGCCCCATTATTTTTATTATTTCATATTACTTGTTCATCTTTTTTTGAATGATATTTTTCAAAATTTATATGGGTCATTGTAAACCATAAGGGGTGTACTAGGGGCGGAGGTGGTGATTTATAGATGGAGGGGTGTACATGATGGGGGTGTCCAGGATGGTGGGGTCTATCAAGTGGGGAGGGGTGTGTAGACAATCTTATTAGGGAGGGGGATGTCCAGGAAGGGGGTTATCCAAGAGGGAGTTGGCTATCTAGGAAGGGGTTGTCCGAGAAGGGGGGTTATATAGGAAGAAGGGTGGGGGTATGTCCTATGGGGAGAGGTGGTTTTTGAGGATGTGTGAGTATCATTGAGTTCCATCCTAAAGAGTACTTCATTACTGAGTCCAATGGATTTGATGAAGACAAGTTTTGTTGTTGTAGGGATATGATCATGGGTGATGGAATTTATGCTGCCTTGCCTCGCCAGATCCGGAGGGTAAGTGCACAGTCTGAGAAGCTGAAAGGGAGAACGCAACTCATAGTGGGACCTAATATTATCTTGCTCATCCTCCTTCATCTAGGCTCAATAATATGGTTTGGGAACCCTTACTCAATTCTGATGACAACTCATTGAATATTCCTATGATTTCATTGGATATTGATGTTAGAATTGAAGAGTTGAATGCATTATTGAAGGATATGGAAAATATGTAGAAATTACGGGTGGATTTGATGGAAAATAATATTTTAAATGACATTTGTTGTTTAAAAAAATAGTTAATAAGATGATCGAGGAGAAGAGCATTGAATTGGTGAATGAGGTGTGGAGGTTGGATTCCAAGACAAATGTTCTAGAGAATCAAATAAATGAACATATGTTGATGGATATTTTGATGAAATAAGGTTTGGAAATGTTTTTCAATGAGATGAAACTACATATGGGTGAATGGATGGATAATAATATAATTATATTAGATGATTTAAGAGCTACAATAAATATGGTTTTTGACAAAGAGATTGAGAGGCATGTTGCACACGAGGTAGGGATGGTTAATTCTGCATTGGCATTTGGTGGGGGTAGGGTTGTTATGAATTCAATTCCGATGATCACAAGGAAATGATGTGAGTGGATTTACATGAAAAAATTGAAAAAAATACGGGGTACATAGTAAAGAGGTCTATATTCTAAAACCTAGCCTTGGTGAGCCGACCATCTGTTTTTCAATAAAAGGAAGTAGTGGGTTTGTTCATATCAGGATAAGGACCACTACAGTTCCCCAAGATATTTCCTTGGAGCACATGAGCAAGAGTGTTGATTATCATAGGTCAAGTGCACCCAAGGAGTATTGTATCTTAGGGTCTATGAAGAGTCCCAACCCCAAGTCTCAGATCTCATGGTGGATGATGGGTCCCAACCCCATGTCCAAGAACAATAAACATAGAATCATCCAACTCTTTGGGTTCACTTATGACATCGAGAGGAGAAATGAACTGATATTTAAGGTAGAGGATTCTGGGGACTTGACACCGATAGACAAGGTCCAGCTCGACATTACATCAAACCAAATAAACCATAACCACACCTACATTTACCAGCAGCGATTTATAGTCCGTGAACCGAGCTCCCTTTAGGAAATAGTTACACAGCCATGACCTTGCCGCACCGCTCCAAGTCTCTACTTTTAGTTCACAATTTTTTATTAGTCATTCATATCCCTATAATTGGTTTTATATAGTTCTCCCTCCCAGTAGGCGCCGTTATTTCATCTTTGGTTTTTGAGAAACATAAACAATCCCACAGGGTCACTATAAATTTAGTTCATTTGTCTCATTAAATTTAATTTAAAAAAAATTCAAATAATGTGACTCCTTATGTTATGTTGTTGTTTTAGTGTATTGTCATGTGATTTTTAGAATTATTATGATGATAAATATGTTTTATGATGAAAACGTGAACAAATAATGCATATCATAAATAAATGAAATAGAAAATGATTATTTTATGATTCTAAATTAAATATAACTAATTTAATAATGAAATTGTTTGAATGAAAACAAATGTATAAAAAATAAAAAATGCATATTATGACAATTTTAATAGTCTGGCCTATATATGTGATATGATAGTTGGTTAAAACTATCCGAATGCCTCATGCTCACCTCCTAAAATGTCATGGTATTCTATTTGTAATGCGGGCTTAAACCAAACATTATAGATTATATTATATCAAAGAATAAATAATATATTCCATAACACAATGAAAAAATTGGGGTTAGTGTGTCATTGATATTAAAACATTATCACTTATGATATCCGAAATGGAAAAATTATATCTTAAAAAATTTATAATATTGAGATCATGTCCATACTATATGAACATATTTCTTGGTCCTGTAATAACACAATAAATAAATAAAATAAAATTTAGGTCATTATTCAACCTCAGAAATTTTAACATAATATCCTTGTTTGACACTAGACTAGTCCCATCTTACCTCCTCGTATTCATGGTGCTATCTCAGAAAGTTGTATGATTCCTATGATACAAAATTTATGAAAAATATTTGTGCTATGGTACAGGAATGTTGAGGTATCGATAAAGGATTTGAGTACCATGAATCAGTAAACACCACTAAAAACCCAAACAAGTATTGCAATATCCACATATATATATGTATTTTTTCATGTGACAAAATCCAATAATACCCTAATTCACCCTATTATAAATCCAATCATAAATACAAGAACCATAATAGAATAGTAGCAATTGACAAAATATTAATTTTAGTTTCAATATGTAGTCATGAATACCATGGTACTTAACAATACTATTTTCAACCAATCTCAGTATGAATATCATATATGCTACTCAGTAGTTCAAGATAAATGTTTTTTCACATTATAAACTAAACAATTTACTTTTTTGTCCACATGTTATGAAAACAATCATACCTACATTTTAATGACCCATGAGTCCACATTACACAGTACCCCCTATCCTTTAATGAAAATATCCTCTATTTTATATGCCATAGTAGACCATTGGAATACAATGCAATGACTCCCTAGACCACATGTCATAAATTCACTTTTCCCATGTTTGTATATTATCCCCAAACCCATTTCCAAATCATTACTATATATATAAAATAAAAGTGTACAATATGTTATAAAAATTATCTTGTTATCAAATCATTAGATAATATAATCATATTAAATTTATAAAACAATCACATCTTCAATGAAATAATCAATTCATTGATAGAATATTGTTATTTATGGAGTTTTATTGAAATATCTAGTTTTCTATGAAGGATTTTGGTTTTTATTGTTGTGATGTTTATTTGAAGATAAAATTTTCAACTCCCAACAATGATTCTAATAACTTATAACATTATAGATAGATGAAATAATATGAATCACATTTTCACATCCTATCTTTAATATTTTAATAGATTATATTAACACCTATGTAGGTTTTGAATAGAAAGTCACATCTATATACTAATTAGTCTTTACTTGAAGGAGATCATCATGTGAAGATAAATAGAAGTAGCCCATGGATGAGAAATGATTGATCTATAAAAATCATGTAAGGGTTATGTCCCTTAGTGAGGAGTGACCATTAGATAATTTTTTTTCCAATGAATACTATATGATAGTGTAATTAGATATATTATATGTGATCTATGTGTATTCTCAATGGATATATCCTCATATAATTAAACAATGTAAAATTTATGTATCAATTGGTGTATTTTATTTTTAATTTTTTATTTATTTTATGGTACATATGCATTTTATAAAATGATAATTTGTAATTTGTTCCTTCCTACATGGGAAATGGATTTGATGATTGATGAGGGTTAAAGTGTGAATAACTTTAAATTTTTCATTACCATTATTCACACCCCTCTATGTGTCATGGGACTCATATCATATCATCGTTATTTAAACATATGGTTATAGATCCTAATGGTTAAGTATTTATGATAAATATTTCATATTTTTTTCGAAACATTTTCTAAAAAAGGATTGAATATTCCATGATAAACATTGATTAAAATGGGTAATCATGATTAAAAATTTACTCTAAATAAATCATATCAAACTTCCAGGCAGTAATATAATGAATGACTAAGCTAAATCCCTTGATGAATATGTATATTCCTTAAGATCATGGATTGTGCCTTATTGTTAATAATAAATAATTTCATTTATGTTGATATGAAAAAATTGAAACTAAAATCTAATATTTTGAAAAAATTCAATTTATAAAATAAATGGATTAACATCCAGGGTTTGGTTAAAAAGAGTTAACTATCTCTCTAATGCCTAAATTGAGTTGAATAAATTTGTTGTAAGACTATTCTAAGAGATAACTATTTATTATAAATAATTATGTAAATTCTACCAAAACCAATATAAATATTTTCTCCAATGAAGAATATTTACCTAAATTCACTAATTTTAATAGTTAAAAATAAATAATATTCCATTATTTTTTGGATGGATTAATTTTCTGAACAATTGTGGAGTCTATCCATTCACAAGACATTTTTTCAAATACAAACTAACTAATACGAGAGAGATATGAATTAATGTGATTCTAAAAAAATTAATCCATGGAATAAATTTATAGATAATATAACAACCATACTTTTACCAATGATCCCTCGCCTCTTAAGTGATGAAGGGATAATGGTTGAGGGATGATCATTCATGTTTTATTTTACTATATTACGAAGTGAGGAAAATTGTAATATAATAATAGAATTATTAAAAGATATTGAAAAATAAAATTGCCTACATTAGTTCATTATTGCAACAATAAATGTGAACATATATGATGGAAAAGAGTATAATAGGGTCCTAGGATTTAATAAAATTAAATTTAAAGGATACTAATTCTGAAACATTTACTAGAAGAACCTATTTATAGACATCAACTTCATCATGACATAATTTTTTTCATTGTGGAATGATGTTATATACCATAGATTAAAACTCTTATCTATTATATATAGGTTACATAATTATGGTTCAAGGGATAGTGTTGGTGTTCCAGGGATACATCCTTATCCTTCAAAATATAAATCTCTCAATAGTCATTTTATAACATTACAAGTACATAAAATGAAACTTTTTATTGAATTAAATTTCTCAGTAACATTATATCCTGAAGTGGAAAATATTACTCTCTAAATATAATGGTATTTTATGTCAATATTACTTTATAAAATAATAGAATAATGTTCATATGTTATACAATGATCAACTATAGTACCTCAAAGAGTTATAGATTTTTTAATTATAAATGATTTGGATACATCTGTAATTGAACTACCTAATTTATCTATTAGATACCATGAGACTCATAACACATTAAAATTTTACATTATGGAATCTTGTTTCATATGAAAAAGTTCTCTTACCATCATAAATTGTTCTTCCATTGTGTCAAATTATACCACATCTCGTTCTCCTATAATTGTCCTATAATATTATCCCCTCAACCCCAACTTTATCCTCCAGCATTAATAAAATTTTATGTCCATGAGATCGTTTTACTACATCAATGATTGGATATAAACTTCGTGGGAAACCATTAATAGAATTATTTGATGTATTTTTTCCCTTTTAATTTTCATGTAAAACTTATTATAGAATATCATAAAATCCTAACGTCATAAATCTTTCATGGGTAATCATATATATCCTCTTTTTTGTCATGTTGTGGAGTGAGTTCCCTTATATTGGTGCAATTTATTCAAAATCACTTTCTTCCAAACAATGACACCATTTTGTGGAATTATTCCATTCTAGGTATAACAATTATACATTGGAAAAACTAACTACATAATCAAGAAGACATTATTTGGAGTAATATTCATGCAATTAATCTAAAATTATCAAGGGAGGATACAAAAGATTTCTTAAGTTATATCCCACAATAAATCAATAAAAATACAAAATATTATATCATTATGTCCCATAATAAATTAAATAAATTATTAAAACATTTCAATCAATAATAGTTATCAAATTCACTCACAATTGAACACTTTATTTTTCCGTTGAAAAATATATTTACAAATATTCTAAAAATGATTACTCCATTGACTAAAGAAAATCTGTAGAGAAAATTTCAATTAAATATTATTAGCTAAAAAGTTTCAAATTCTAATTTACTCATACTCTATAAGTAATAATACATCTTTATTAATATTTCTCTAAAATTATTATTCTCATCAATTATTATTTATCAACCATTCCTTAGACATCCATACCCATACAGTGATTTACCTATTTAGAAAATTTCTCATTCAACAATCATGAATAATTTAAAACTAGTGTTATTTTCATTAGAATTTTCACGACTTCTATTTATAGGCTTGTATAATATGTAAAAATACATTATATAAGTATGAATAGAAAAATCGAGTGTAATTTTTAAAAATGTCCCAATGTCGTTCATGTTAGTGGTGGGTCGATCAAGATAAAAACATTTAAAATTATGGATTTAAAAATGGGGATAAATTTTTTAAGTACAAATACAGATTATATATTTATTGTCAATAAAATGGGGATCTACTTATCCAATTTAAATTCATCATCCCACATAAATCTATACTTCTATATGTGATTACAATAATTAAAATTCAACAATAATTCCATAATTTTTCATCATATTTTTCATTCCTTTTCATTTGTTACAAATGAAATTACACCGGGATAAATTATCACACCCATAAAATTAAAATTGTTTTATTTCCTCTTGGAACTAATTATAATAGTTACAATAATATCATAGATCATGTATGAGTGATCATTAAAATTTACATGATATGATCTATTATTTATATTTTTTTCCAATATAATATAGGAATGAAGTAATAAAAATATAAAATATCATTGAATCAACTTCTAAATCACTAATTAAAATTATAAACCCTTATCTTACATGGTATTCTCACATGGTAGTTCAATAAATCACCATTTACCATTTTAAAAATAAAAAGAAAAATATCATTTATTTTAACTAAATAATTTTATTATGATCAATAAATTAACCTATAAATTTGATTAATTGTCTTGAAATTTCATTGATATTAAATAAATAATATAGGGATTCAAATAAGATATGTATAATGGTAAAAAAAGTTAAAAATATCCTCAATCATATTTATGTGGTTTGAATTAAAACTCATTTTTTTGAAATAGATCATAGAGAAATAATAAATGGTAATGTTTATATAGACTTCTATTATGAAATAATATATTATAAATAATATAAAAAAATAATTTAAAACACCTATCAAGAATGGAATTTCAAAATATTAAAAAATCACTCATAATATGAATGTTATGTAATAATTAAAAAACAATATATAAATTTTTTAATTAGAGGCCAAATCAATTCTTTATTTATATTGGATATCATATTAAAAATTAACATGTAATTTATTTTCAATAATTCCCAATTAAATGTTTTGCTTTTATTTTCATGTGAGATCATAATTTTCATAAGTTAATAGATTTATCCCAAAAAAATCTCTTTGTCCATTTATTTCAAGAAAAAAAATCAATATTTCCATGAATCCATCCGCCAACCTTAATTACATTTTCCATATTCAGAATTTAATATCATGGTGAGAAAGATGAAAATGAATATTCTATTAAATACATCATTGTAAATTATAAAATTTAAAGAAATAATTAAGGACCTCCATGATTTATGTAAGATTTTGTTCCATGATAAGTAGACTGAATATATTATATGAAAATCCTATTAATTGATCGATTGTGGAGGATTTGATTTCCTCAAATGAAAACATTCAAATAGGGAAAAAAATAGAGCGAAAATGATATATTTATTATGGTTAAGAATAAATTGATTGAAAAATAACATTTTATTTGATTTCATTCAACATGTTATATAATGGTTAGATAATGAACACAAAAGGAAACACATATATTAAATTCTATAAAATATGAGAAAGTAAAAAAAATAGAATGAATTTATAAAAATTCTAAGGGGGGGGGAATCATATGACTCCTTGGTTCCATCCCCAATATCCAAATTGGGATCCACTCTATTATGGTTGTAGTAAATTAAATCAAGAAATACTTAAAGGGATACACCTATCAGCATTAAATTGCACCCTATAAATGAGGAATGTCAGTCAATGATACTGTTGAAAACCACTAAGATAAATGATCAATATGGTATATTTCTAAATTATATATTTGAGAGTTTGATAACGGTACTTATTTAGTAATTTGGGCATATGGTTCCCCACTAGGAAGGGTATCCAATGATCCATGACCCTATGAATGTTTATTGTTTACAAGCGGATTAACCAGAATATAGATATCTGTATTGGTAGTTTTAATTTTTCTATCACTAAGAAGGGATATGAAAGTGACTATGCTAGTTATGGGAGTCAGTGGATGATCATTCTATTGATTCGGTATCTCTCTGATCCTAAGGTCGGTCATGTTTTGATCAATTACGTCAATAAAAGGAACCTCTATTATTGGGTAATTTATCTGAACCATTCTTTTATTTTTGGAATCCAACATGAACTATCATCATTCATTAGTAAACATAATATTAGTAGTATCCCAGGAGTTAAAATCTGATGAGGGGTGGGTTCGGTCTTGTATAAATGTTCAATTAAAGGTGGTCTAATACAAATGTAATATTTTTATAGTTGAGTGGGCTAAAATTATTGAGTTTGGAAGATCCTAACATGTTCCCACTAGGGTGGATAGAGTAGAAAAAATGGATGTTGTGTTAAGTCATGTGGTAGAATAGGGTGTGGATCAAATTATACCTCCACCATATCATATAAATAGTTCATTATCCGAATAATATACTGAATGAAATTGGAAAATTCTAATTCCATTCCATGTGAGTAAAGGGTGGGGGTTGTTCGTATGCATGTGAAACTTCTATTCATCCTCTTATTTTTGCGTTTGATTGGGATGTGAACGTATCATTGTTAGTGTCCCTAAATGTAATCATATTCTACCATTAATTAAGTATAATTTTCATCAAATTCAGTCCTTTGTCAATTATCATTAATGGTACCATTATTTCTAATAATGGGAGGTTAGACAACATAATATACCCCAATGAGGATAGGTGTAATGATTAGTCAAAAATCCTAATTTATTTGCTTGTTAATTATTGAAATTCCCGCACATAATAATACAGTTGGTATTGTTCAAAATTCACCCTTAATATAATGAAAATTATTTAGTCATGTTGATTCTTGACTACCATATATAAACGCTTGAAATAAGAAGAACATATAATCTGATCACAATGCCTTATGATGATCCCTTAGCAAGCCATTCATGAGAGATTTCCCAATTTATAATCCATAGGAGATAAATTCTCAACTAATTTCTTGTATTTTTATAATGTTTGTCCCTTCCCAATGGGTATTTTTTTCATCTATTACTTATGGATTCTGTACTTGACGTGATCCAATATAATTTCATTATAATCCACTCTCCCTATAAAGACGTAGTTTTTGACACATTATCCTTCTCCAAACACTATAAACCAATATATCCAATTACGTTGAATAGTATTTAGCTGAATATACTCCCATTTCCTATTTATGTCTAATAGAAACTCTAAGATCCATTCTATATAATCCTCCTCCAATAAATGACTAGTATGTTATAAATTCATATCATTGTATTAATATATTACATGATCGGATATATACACATATTCCATAATATAAAAGTTAATATGAATTTTTTAATGATTTTTTTGACATTTATTATCTCCCCATACTCTTCATCAATTTGGGATCAGTGAACCATATAAAATAGTTAAGGTGATTTTGGGATAAATCCCAATACATATATGAGTGATGGGTTGTTTGGTTTGGTGGGATTAGGTTAGTTTACAGAGATGTGAATTGGTTATGTGAAAGGCTTACTAAGGGATAATATGGTTGTGTGGATAGTATATCCATTTTTTATTTTTTGGGCCTCATAGATGTATTAATTATTATTTGTCTTAATGGGTATTTAACTTTTTATTTGTTGATACAGTATTAGTTTGAACCATTGTAGGAGTAATAAGTTCATGAAATGGTAATGGATTTAGATGGATTTCTATTGGTATTTAAATGGGTTGTTTTCATGGTTTGGAAAAAAAATTAGGTTTATATGGGTATGGTTAATTGGATTAAATAGGTATGAGGAGTTGTGAATGCAAAGAAGGATAGGATCTATAATTGTAACTAAACTGTTTGAAAGTGACTAGTACCTAATCAAATAGCTACGAAAATCATTTTATGGAGAACTGAGAGATGGGAAAAGGGATACTAATAGAACATTTTACATTTTGGTGTTTATAATTAAATGTATTTTAATACATTCTGGCATGAACCAAGTCATTACAACATGACATAATTAGTTCTAAAACCAAGGTATTTGTTAAACTCATTCCTCTCGAGTTGCAACGTCATGGGGGAAGCCACCATAGAACAGCCATGTCAGCTTATGCCTATGTGATTTATTTTAGGTCAAAATAATGACATGAGGGATACCGTCTAAAAATAAATGTTTCCTTTTTTTATCTAGAATAATTATAGAATGAGAAATTACTTCCCATCACAACCTGATTTGTCACTCCATATTATGAAATTTTGGGTTTGGGTGATAGTGTACACACACCCAATTAGGGACTCGCTCATTTCTATACAAGAACATACCATTATTAAGGTGTACAAAATAATTGTGTGTCATTTTCTAGATTGATGTCTTTATGGATTAGTTTTTTATGACATGATATATCTGGCTACACCTAAAAAATGATTCCTTTTATTCGCTTATTGGTACTCCTCTCACATTTTATCTTGTCTCAAGTAGATATTCAGTAGGGGAGTTGGAGAGAGTTCCCTAAATTATCTAAAATAATTTATCCTAATAATTTATATCAATATAAAGTAGAATTTTAATCCAAAAAAATATGCAACGGTCTCTCCATACCAAGCGCTTTAATTAAAGTCAATATCAAGATGTAGATTTTAATTTTCATTATAATTTGAGACAGAGAATAAATTAATTATGGAAATTATTTATGTATATATTCATCCATTTTTATTGAAATTTATTGAAGGTTAATTCCCTCTATATATCTAAATGGATCCCATGGAAAGTTAATTTATACCATGACGGGTCATAACCAAAGTGACTGTATTTTTCTTGGAAACAATCTAAAACAAGATTTATATAAAACTATTGTATCTCCTAGTATGAATATTAAATTTTTGATTCATAAATCACTCCACTTATTGAGTTTCTATATATAGATATTTTAATTATTATATGCACCTCTATCAATCTCTTATACTTTATACAAATATATTAGTATCTATCTATCATGTTGTGAGTCCATAGCCACATTCATCATTGCCCTCTATTATTGATTCTCGATGTCCACCAGTTAACGTCCTAGTTTCTCATCGATAAGTCCAAATGGGTTTATAATAGACATCATTCTAAAATATATTATTTATTATTATAATTTATTATCAGGATTTTTTCTATAATCATTCAACATTGAACTTTTTGTTTTATACAAAATCGTTGTAAGCACTCAATTGGATAATTCAGCTTTCCCATTGGTATGTGGGTTGTGAGGGGATATGGATTTATATCAAAATCATTAATTTTATAGCACAAAAAAAATATATAATTGTTTTAATGTGTTTCTCAAAAAATTATGAGTATCCTAGAAATATCAACAATATTAAATAAGTTAATTCTTAATAATTTCATCACTAAATTGGATATATTTTCCATGTGGACACATATTCTACCAATTTAGTGATGTAAATCATATACAAAAGTATTTATGTGTTGATCACAGAGCTCGGGAAGGGCCCCCTAATATCTGGTATTCATACATCGAACACCTCAATATTTAGAATTGTGCTATTTGTAATATCAATTATTTTCCCAATGTTATCCATTTATTGTCATCAATTATTGCCTCATATGTAGTCCTTGGAATATTTTTTTGTCAAAAAAATATTCCACATTATATTATCATGAAAATTATTCTACAATTTCAATTGTGCCCCATATTTGGAGGTGAATAGAAAAATTCTAGAAAGATATTCTCCTTGGATTTGGTAACACATCACTAAATTAATCATTAACTTCATTACATGAATAATAAGTGATTATCACAAAAACCACGTTTTTATTTATCGAAAAATATAATTAATTACTAATATGAGAAACAAATATTTATGGTCTCATTTTATGAACAATCTATAATTTTGAAAATCGATGGAAGTGATTTTAAATAAGTACAGAAAGGTTTCTCATCCTGGAACTCTTCATTAATTTCTATCTCTCTCCTCCTGTTCTATATTAATTTGGTGTAATATCAAAAAATGGTCATCCACTATAACATATAATCCATTTTTTCTATGTTAATCCTATAAAACCATTTTAGTATGAATATATACTATATCAGGCATGAATTAGAATCATTTTTAGAAAATTACTAAAAAGGTGTTATCGATGTAGATAAGCAACTCAATGAATTCTAAACATGGTTTGAAATTTTCCAAAGAATATATGATTGAAATAATTTTTAATTCTCAGTGAAAGTTTAATTTATTTAGGACATATTATAGTAATGGTTTTCATAATAGATCGGTTGAAAAATATGATTTACATAATATCATAGAGTATCTCTTATAATTAAATCACTTAGATCTCACATTATGATGAAAATTTTCAACCTATTTAGAAATAACTTCATTATTGGGGAAAAAGAATTATTTTTCAAAGAAATAATTTCCTCCTTACATGATTATTCAAATGGAAAAAAAATTGACAATATTATGGGTGAGTTTCGTTGATATCATAAAAAATATATTTAACATGTGGTGGAAAAATCAAAAATGTTCATGAACGTTTTCCTTTCATATGGATGTTTCCAGTATTTGATAGTCTATGAATACCCAATATAATGTAACTATCATTATAGGTATCATCTCATTATCATCAGTTATTATCATAAAATTCCATGCATATTTTGAATTTCTTGTAATGAAGTCACCAATTTACTTATTTATATTGAAACTATGATCCCTGCCTCAAGTAGTTTAAGAACCTCATTCTTGGAAAATTCTTGTATAGTTTTTTTTAGTCTTGGCTTCAGTAACAATCTTAGTTTTCCTACATATTCTAAAAGTTATATTAGTGTGAAAATTATATCATTAATTGCATCGATAATGGAACGAAACTATGTGAGTTATCCCATAGTTTTCTCAATGAGTTATTGTAACAGCCCAAGATTTTATAAAAAAATATATTCTTTTTAATTTTATTAATGTCTTGTGTTGTACACTACACCAAAAGGAGCTTGCACAACACACATCCTTGACTTGCCTTGAATTACACGCAATCGCGACCTTCCTCGATAGCGTGTGTAGTACGCAATACCGAGTTTCACTAAACAACGATATGCTATAAAAATATTATTAAAACTAGCCGTTATGAATAGTAATAACCACTTTTTGAAATCCAGTAAATCTTATTTTTCAAAATGAACTTTATTTTTGGATTCGGAGTATCGAATTTAGCCTAAGGTGAAATTTTGGTACTTTTCGGATAACTTTCATATTCTGATGAATAGTGAAAATTACTAAATTATAAATAAAAACAACTTTTTTAATCGAAATAATTAATAGTGATAAATCATTAATTTGAGTGGTTTTAAAGTGTATTTAGAATATATTTTTACAATTTAATACAAAGTTGGTCATTGGATGTAATTTCACATTTAAACTAGACATAAACAAGTGTCAATCTTTTGATAGATATTGTTTCTTAAAAAAACACGCTATTTGTTTTAACAGCGGGATTTAATTATAAAATTAATTAATGCAACTTTTATGTTATGAATTTGGTAAAATAGACTTCATTTTTGAATTCGGAATATGAAATATAGCTTGGGATGAAATTTTGGCATTTTTCTGAAAAACATCAATTTTTGATGAATAGTGAAACTACTAAGTGGTAGGTTAAAAACTGAATTTTGCATAAAACTTAATTTTACAGCTTCTGTGAATGGAATTTCAAAAATCCGAGAGACACGGTTAATATCAAGGGCTAAAATGTGGTTCAATGAGATGAAAATAATTTTTTGGTGAATAGTTACTTTTTACTTTTTTTACCGCGGTTAATAGTAAATAGGGTAACTAAGGGTAAATATGATATTAATATTACCCTAACACATGTCCTAATTCTATTGGACAAGTGTAATTCGACCAAAAACAAACTTAGGAATAAAATATGACCATTTAGGTCCACTTGGATTAGATTAGGACATTTATTATTAATTTATTTAAAGAAGGGTTAAAATAGTTAAAATCAAAGTTTAATAAGTAAATCATTTTTAATATGGGGTTATACATAAGATAAATTCGACTATAAATATTAACTAGAAAGATAAAAAGATTTCCTACATGATGGTGTTTTATTTGTAATTTTTAGACATCAAATAATATAATTTATTTATGACACAAAGATGATGCAGTAATTATCTTATTAATGAAATATTGACATAATTGATAATATAAATACCAAAATAAATGTAATTTAAGACTTTTTATGAATTCCACTAATTTTCTAGGTTACTATGATATATTAGTGTTGATTTAATCAACTTGGTTCGAACATTTAATTCTGTTATGACTTTCACAAAAATCATATATCAAATAGTGTCAAAATTGACACAAAATAGTTTTTAAATCACATATTATATTATTAATTGTTATTGTATTCCTAAAAATCTAAGGTTCGGCCAAATGACTTAGATAAGGATATATATATTAATAATAAACAATTTGGGGTTCGTTTGGCATGTTATAGTAAGTTTATTAACCATATAGTGAAAGAAAACAAAAAGACATGGTAAAAGATAAATTATTTAACTTAGAGTTAAATCTAATTGATAAGGTTAAAATAATATCCTAAACTTGTCTAAATTCTATTGGTTGATAGGATTTCGACCCATCCCCACTTTAGCTTCGAAATAAGACCCTTTTGAACCATTATAAACCGATTTTGACTTTAATATAAAATAATATTTTGAGATATTCCTAAGGTGCCCCTCTCCTCCCCTATAAAAGGACACCTCCTCCCCCTCCTCCTCACACCAATTTGAGCACTCAAGCTCGGCCAACCCCTGCCAATTTCTCCTCTCCACTTCCATAGAAAGATCCTAGAGGTTCTGGTCTTCCTCAAAGACCAATTTTAGTGCCCTAATAGGAGGTCTCAAAGAGGCACTTCAAAGAAGAGGTAATTACCGTTACCAATTCTTTCATCTTTATTTCTTCTTCCACTTCTTCTTCTTAGGTTGTTTCATTATGAAGTAATAACATCAGTATCACTCATATACTGATATGTTATTATAAGTATGAAACTACCCTATTTCACCATCTATCCATCCTACGGAAAAAGAAATCACCGCGCGTGCGTACGTACGGAATACCGTCTCCACGCCGTGGTGTAATATATTTTCCACCACCACCTTACATGGATGGGTATAATGGTGTAAAGAATAACTATACATAGTTATTACAACATAATATTTATTCTGATATATTGTATAATCCAATCCAATTCAATTCAATATTTATATAAATGATATCATCGCTCGTGCGTACGTACGGAATACCGTCTCCACGACGCGATGAGATTCATTCTCCATGTTAACCATTTAAGAATAATTATAATGTATATATAAGAAATAATAATGAAATATATGACATTATAAAGCTACTGGATTTATGTATATATATACATATGTATGTCATCTACTTACTTCCATTTCAAGACAATTAGGAAAGGAAAACAGCGTTCATGCGTACGTACGGACTACCGTCTCCATGAACGGTGTTTTTCATTTTATTTATCTACCTATTATATATATATATACTGAATATATATGATATATAAATCATATTTTATATTCTGGAAGTAAGTAAATCATGATATAAGTAATAGTGATGTCAAGAACAACAAGTCAAAACACCTAAGATAAATGAAACGATTTTACCCAAAACGCTTCTTTAACATGGAATTTACAAAAGAACGGGTAATATAATGTCATAAGTGAACCATATATGATATAATAACAATGAATATGATTCTGTAATAAGTCAATAACATGATTTAAATCATTATACAGGAGGTTCGGACACTTACAAAGAAAGTCGGACCTAAGGTAAGGGAAATATCACAATCTCATTTTTATCCGAGATTGTTTATTCGTAAGTATTTACTGGGGTGTATTTTATCATCCACATACATGTTTCATAAATATGTAATATTATTTCCATCCACCTACAATTGTTTAAATCCATTTTTACCCTTAGGTGAGTTTTTAGTAAAGAATACGAAAGGAATCTTTTGTCGTTTTTCCGTACGAGGTACTTTTTGACTTTTCCGACAAAAGTACGAAGAATGTTTTTTTTTAACTTATACGGCATGAATGGATTTTTAAAACATTATTTCCAAGAAACTTCCTTTACAAGTTTTCAAGTTTATTTTTAATCAACTTCTTTATTTTAAAGTTGTATGACATGTTATGAAAGGAAAAAATGTTTTTGAAGAAGAAAGGATATTTTCCTCAAGAATGATGTTCAAGTATTTTATCAAAATTATTTTCCATCTAAGATAATAAAAGGGTTCTGTTTTTATCCCTATTATTACATTGAGTTGATCATGTTGTGATGGAATTATTTTTATGAATTCCTTTATCTTATATGAATTGATTTATGATGTCATGATGTTTCAAGATTCCCATTTTTGTTTCATGTGTTATGTGATGATGTATGTTTTATGATTATGTGGCACACATAAGAAAGGATTCATTATAAGATGGGTGGGACCTATATCTCCCTCAAATGCATTGGGTAATGATTTTATATCTCATGAGATAGACATGGCTGGAACGGAAGGTTATTTCGGTTCAGTGATACAGGACTGAAACGAGGAGTGAACTCGGTTCAGAAAGGGACTTTGTCCACTAAGATAGTCTTGGAAATGAGTCATGACTAACAAGAAATGATTTTCCATGATTATGTGTGCATGCCACAAAGTTTCAAGTTTCATGTTATGATTATGGTGATCTCATTTTCACTTCTATGATTTGTTCCATGTTAAGATATTATGATCTCTTTTGCAGGTTATGATTTTCAAAAAAAATATGATATTTATTTCTTTTGTATACCCTTACTGAGCATTTGAGCTCACCCTTTTATGTTTTCTTTTCCCCAGGATATAAAGAAAGGTTTTAGGTATAAAAAAAATGGAAGATCTTTATGGTAGATATTGAAGATCTTTCACCAGGATTAGAAGATTATGTTCCGAGTTTCCAAAGACACTAAACTATTACGATCCTTGTGTGTGTGTTTTTTTTTATGTACTAAGTATTCCGCAAAAGTAATGTAAAGTCCATGTACGTCAGGCTTCGGGTCTCTACAGTTGGTATCAGAGGAAAGGTTTAGTCAACCTTTGGAAACTAGGATGCGAAAACGTTAGTGAGATCCCTAGAGATATTTCTAAGGTATGTCTAGGGATGCCCCTAAGGATAAGTATACGTATAGGATATAGTTCTAGAACTATGGTAACGATATTAGATTAAACCAAAGATGATAGATATTTAAGTTACTCCCCCTTTATTACGATTTTTTCATCTAACACTATTCTGTTTGGGTTTTAGAAAATGGCTGGAAACAAGATGATTCACAATAATGGAGGATATGATGGACAATGGAATGATATTCTTCCTGAGAAACCAAATGAAATGGGATTTGGATGTCCAAACATTATTATTATGCCGAATCAACAATCTCACAACATGATCAATAAAGTAAAATTTGGTAAGTTTCCTGACTCGACTAATAAGAGAAAGATGGAGTTCCATGATGATCATAGAGGAAAGAATGTTCAATTTCCCTTATGTAAATCATGTGGGAAGAGGCATCAAGGAGAATGTTTCAAGGGAACTGGAAGATGCTTTGGGTGTGGAAAAGAAGGACACAAAGCAAGTAAGTGCAAAGGAAAAGGGTCGGTTAACACCATGGATGAGGATAATGGTATTGCTACGACATCAAAAATGGTTAAGTGTTTTAAATGTGGAATGTATGGGCATTATGCAAACAAATGCCCTAAGGGAAAGACTCATGAAGAGAATCAGTATGGTCATATGGGTAGTATTTATGTGGATGATGATGAAGATACTACAAATGATATGTGAGATGAAAGAATTTTTGAAGCTCGGTCAATGGTTTGAGAATGTGGTGGAATGATTACATGTTTATCATGTGTAATTTTGGAATAAAGAGACATCTATGGATTGTTACACTGTTGTCTTTCCTTGTGTTTTGAAAGTGTATGATTAATGTTACCAGTATCCATGAAAGGTTATTCAGATATTTTTGGAATGTAGATGATATGCGCATAATGAAGGGATAAGGAGAAAATTAAATGTTTGATAGTATTCATGAGCTCATGATTGATATAAGGACCAAGTGATATCATAGTTTGAGTATATAGAATTTTGAGGATTCTGGTATGTGGAAAGTGTTAACTTTTAACTGCATTCAAGTTTTCACTAAGGTTTAATGGGTATTCAAGAGAGTACAATATTAAGGCCTTTGAATGTTTGGAATGTGTCCAACAAGATATATCTTATGATATATGGGGATCAACGATGGTATTAAATCTCTGGTAATCGTTTTCACTATGTTATGAGAATTGACTACAGTATTATGGATAGGACTAAATATTGGAATGGATTATGTTGGACATAAGTTAGTATTGTTTAAGGATAGAAGTTTTTCGATATTATGGGATGTTATAGTAATATAGTTTTAGAAAAAGGACAACCTGTAGGACGGGCGACAGCCCATCGCTTCGGACAAGGCTGTGGGAATCGAACCCACAACCGAAGTGCGACTGGCCTTTATCGCCTACCACTGACCTACAGGAAGTCCCTGTTTAGTAGAAACTAGTTTTATTATATTAAGCAGTATGATATATGAAGTATAAGTCCATTTTAGGAACCATATATGATTAATCTCACTATAGATCGACTTATGCATATAATTTTGCTAACCTTTTGTTTGAAACAGATGGAATGACCCGTCATTCTATCACATGATCTGCTAACACTTCACGAATAACAAATTCAACTTCATTTATTTAAGAGATGAAGTGGAAATTGTTAAAGGCACGAACAACAGTGAGATTGTACCAAAATAAAGTAAGTATTTATTCTAATTCAAATTCTTTAACTTTAGGGAAATGATCTTGAAAACCAAAAATGTTGTCCTAGTTCTCTTATACCTGATGAATCAGATGGTACCTTAGATCGTCACAAATTTATGGATTTGTGATTACTGGCTTTTCCATAGCCATGTTCTCTACCACTCTCCATCAGAACATGATGGTTAGATTTCTCTTCCATATCCATATTTTCACCTATGTGGAAACCCAGTGATTAGTTTATTTGGGTAATCGCTACATTTCATACTTTAGTTTTTAAAGCCAAGTTTTGGTATTCCCTTTTACAATGTGGGTTTCTATTAAAGAAACATTCAAATAGTAAACCATTTATAACCCCGACGAATTTCGAGGGCGAAATTCATTTTAAGGGGGGTAGAATGTAACAGCCCAAGATTTTATAAAAAAATATATTCTTTTTAATTTTATTAATGTCTTGTGTTGTACACTACACCAAAAGGAGCTTGAACAACACACATCCTTGACTTGCCTTGCATTACACGCAATCGCGACCTTCCTCGATAGCGTGTGTAGTACGCAATACCGAGTTTCACTAAACAACGATATGCTATAAAAATATTATTAAAACTAGCCATTATGAATAGTAATAACCACCTTTTGAAATCCAGTAAATCTTATTTTTCAAAATGAACTTTATTTTTGGATTCGGAGTATCAAATTTAGCCTAAGGTGAAATTTTGGTACTTTTCGGATAACTTTCATATTCTGATGAATAGTGAAAATTACTAAATTATAATTAAAAACAACTTTTTTAATCGAAATAATTAATAGTGATAAATCATTAATTTGAGTGGTTTTAAAGTGTATTTAGAATATATTTTTACAATTTAATACAAAGTTGGTCATTGGATGTAATTTCACATTTAAACTAGACATAAACAAGTGTCAATCTTTTGATGGATATTGTTTCTTAAAAAAACACGCTATTTGTTTAAACAGCGGGATTTAATTATAAAATTAATTAATGCAACTTTTATGTTATGAATTTGGTAAAATAGACTTCATTTTTGAATTCGGAATATGAAATATAGCATGGGATGAAATTTTGGCATTTTTCTGAAAAACAACAATTTTTGATGAATAGTGAAACTACTAAGTGGTAGGTTAAAAACTGAATTTTGCATAAAACTTAATTTTACCGCTTCTGTGAATGGAATTTCAAAAATCCGAGAGACACGGTTAATATCAAGGACTAAAATGTGGTTCAATGAGATGAAAATAATTTTTTGGTGAATAGTTACTTTTTACTTTTTTTACCGCGGTTAATAGTAAATAGGGTAACTAAGGGTAAATATGATATTAATATTACCCTAACACATGTCCTAATTCTATTGGACAAGTTTAATTCGACCAAAAACAAACTTAGGAATAAAATATGACCATTTAGGCCCACTTGGATTAGATTAGGACATTTATTATTAATTTATTTAAAGAAGGGTTAAAATAGTTAAAATCAAAGTTTAATAAGTAAATCATTTTTAATATGGGGTTATACATAAGATAAATTCGACTATAAATATTCAATAGAAAGGTAAAAAGATTTCCTACATGATGGTATTTTATTTGTAATTTTTAGACATCAAATAATATAATATATTTATGAGACAAAGATGATGCAGTAATTATCTTATTAATGAAATATTGACATAATTGATAATATAAATACCAAAATAAATGTAATTTAAGACTTTTTATGAATTCCACTAATTTTCTAGGTTACTATGATATATTAGTGTTGATTTAATCAACTTGGTTCGAACATTTAATTCTGTTATGACTTTCACAAAAATCATATATCAAATAGTGTCAAAATTGACACAAAATAGTTTTTAAATCAAATATTATATTATTAATTGTTATTGTATTCCTAAAAATCTAAGGTTCGGCCAAATGACTTAGATAAGGATATATATATTAATAATATACAATTTGGGGTTCGTTTGGCATGTTATAGTAAGTTTATTAACCATATAGTGAAAGAAAACAAAAAGACATGGTAAAAGTTAAATTATTTAACTTAGAGTTAAATCTAATTGATAAGGTTAAAATAATATCCTAAACTTGTCTAAATTATATTGGTTGATAGGATTTCGACCCATCCCCACTTTAGCTTCGAAATAAGACCCTTTGGAACCATTATAAACCGATTTTGACTTTAATATAAAATAATATTTTGAGATATTCCTAAGGTGCCCCTCTCCTCCCCTATAAAAGGACACCTCCTCCCCCTCCTCCTCACACCAATTTGAGCACTCAAGCTCGGCCAACCCCTGCCAATTTCTCCTCTCCACTTCCATAGAAACATCCTAGAGGTTCTGGTCTTCCTCAAAGACCAATTTTAGTGCCCTAAGAGGAGGTCTCAAAGAGGCACTTCAAAGAAGAGGTAATTACCGTTACCAATTCTTTCATCTTTATTTCTTCTTCCACTTCTTCTTCTTAGGTTGTTTCATTATGAAGTAATAACATCAGTATCACTCATATACTGATATGTTATTATAATTATGAAACAACCCTATTTCACCATCTATCCATCCTACGGAAAAAGAAATCACCGCGCGTGCGTACGTACGGAATACCGTCTCCACGCCGTGGTGTAATCTATTTTCCACCACCACCTTACATGGATGGGTATAATGGTGTAAAGAATAACTATACATAGTTATTACAACATCATATTGATTCTGATATATTGTATAATCCACTCCAATTCAATTCAATATTTATAGAAATGATATCATCGCTCGTGCGTACGTACGGAATACCGTCTCCACGACGCGATAAGATTCATTCTCCATGTTAACCATTTAAGAATGATTATAATGTATATATAAGAAATAATAATGAAATATATGACATTATAAAGCTACTGGATTTATGTATATATATACATATGTATGTCATCTACTTACTTCCATTTCAAGACAATAAGGAAAGGATAACAGCGTTCATGCGTACGTACGGACTACCGTCTCCATGAACGGTGTTTTTCATTTTATTTATCTACCTATTATATATATATATACTGAATATATATGATATATAAATCATATTTTATATTCTGTAAGTAAGTAAATCATGATATAAGTAATAGTGATGTCAAGAACAACAAGTCAAAACACCTAAGATAAATGAAACGATTTTACCCAAAACGCTTCTTTAACATGGAATTTACAAAAGAACGGGTAATGTAATGTCATAAGTGAACCATATATGATATAATAACAATGAATATGATTCTGTAATAAGTCAATAACATGATTTAAATCATTATACAGGAGGTTCGGACACTTACAAAGAAAGTCGGACCTAAGGTAAGGGAAATATCACAATCTCATTTTTATCCGAGATTGTTTATTCGTAAGTATTTACTGGGGTGTATTTTATCATCCACATCCATGTTTCATAAATATGTAATATTATTTCCATCCACCTACAATTGTTTAAATCCATTTTTACCCTTAGGTGAGTTTTTAGTAAAGAATATGAAAGGAATCTTTTGTCGTTTTTCCGTACGAGGTACTTTTTGACTTTTCCGACAAAAGTACGAAGAATGTTTTTTTTAACTTATACGGCATGAATGGATTTTTAAAACATTATTTACAAGAAAATTCCTTTACAAGTTTTCAAGTTTATTTTTAATCAACTTCTTTATTTTAAAGTTGTATGACATGTTATGAAAGGAAAAAATGTTTTTGAATAAGAAAGGATATTTTCCTCAAGAATGAAGTTCAAGTATTTTATCAAAATTATTTTCCATCTAAGATAATAAAAGGGTTCTGTTTTTATCCCTATTATTACATTGAGTTGATCATGTTGTGATGGAATTATTTTTATGAATTCCTTTATCTTATATGAATTGATTTATGATGTCATGATGTTTCAAGATTCCCATTTTTGTTTCATGTGTTATGCGATGATGTATGTTTTATGATTATGTGGCACACATAAGAAAGGATTCATTATAAGATGGGTGGGACCTATATCTCCCTCCAATGAATTGGGTAATGATTTTATATCTCATGAGATAGACATGGCTGGAACGGAAGGTTATTTCGGTTCAGTGATACAGGACTGAAACGAGGAGTGAACTCGGTTCAGAAAGGGACTTTGTCCACTAAGATAGTCTTGGCAATGAGTCATGACTAACAAGAAATGATTTTCCATGATTATGTGTGCATGCCACAAAGTTTCAAGTTTCATGTTATGATTATGGTGATCTCATTTTCACTTCTATGATTTGTTCCATGTTAAGATATTATGATCTCTTTTGCAGGTTATGATTTTCAAAAAAAATATGATATTTATTTCTTTTGTATACCCTTACTGAGCATTTGAGCTCACCCTTTTATGTTTTCTTTTCCCCAGGATATAAAGAAAGGTTTTAGGTATAAAAAAATGGAAGATATTTATGGGAGATATTGAAGATCTTTCACCAGGATTAGAAGATTATGTTCCGAGTTTCCAAAGACACTAAACTATTACGATCCTTGTGTGTGTGTTTTTTTTATGTACTAAGTATTCTGCAAAAGTAATGTAAAGTCCATGTACGTCAGGCTTCGGGTCTCTACAGTTATGTCCCATTTTTTTCTATTTTCATTTTTAACCCTTCTTCTTAGCTACTAGTTTATTTGTGAAAATGAGAAGATTAATTCATTTTAGAATGGAAAAAAAATACAAAGTATGTGATTTTTTCATTTTTATTAAAACAAAATTTTTTTATTCAGATTAATTTCATAATTATGCTTTAATAAAAATTGTTAAATAGTTCTTTTAACAAAATAATAAGTACAATGGTGTTTGTGTCAATGGATTGAACTAATTAATTAGTATTTTGATGATTGAAGAAATTAATTATGAAAAAGACTCGATTTACAATTTTTTTTCTCCATAGATTCTTCCTCACCCTATGGTTATAAATTATCCTCCATAGATTCCACAATATCATCTATTAGTTTCATTATATTACTAATATTACTATTTATAGACTCATTATTGATGTTTTGTAGTAAAAACTATTATACATAAATCCTGTGATTTTATTTCATGATTAATTGTTTAAATAAGATCAATTATGACTTATTCATCACTAACTCAATAAATTATTCATCAATGGTTGACATTTATAAATTATTTTTAGTTTCAATGAATGTTCATCCAAGGATTATAGGAATATCTCATTTTCATTATATCATGAGGATAAAAACATCTATGGGGTATATAAAGTTTTCTACCATGAATAGACATATTAAAAATCCTTAGGGGTACATCATCTATATAATAATACATTAGAGTAAAGATAATATCATATTTTGATTATAAAATCCCATATTTAAAAAGTCTCATAGGGGAAGAAACTGTTTACATAATTCCTAAGTCACAATGAGTATTCTTCAATGTGCATGAACTAATGGTGAAAATGATGGAAAATATTCCAACACCTATCATCCATATAGGTATATTATTTTAAAATTCTATTTAACACTCATTTCATAGAGAAATAGCACCAAAAACATCAAGATTATTCCTTTTTTATAGTGCTTCCTTTATAATTTTTTCATAATGCAACATTTAAGAATTAAATTCACTAAAAGATATGTTTATAGTCATTTTTTTGAAACCATATACAAATTCTTCTATTGAATTTCAAAAATTCATTCATTATCTTCTTTAAGAATGAAAGAGGGGGTCTATATGGTTCTTTATTTTTGTTTCATTCATATTCATACCAACCTATTTTCTAGATGTCCTCATATTATAATTTTTGTTTTACCATTGTATTTTATCTTCATCCTATTCTAAATTTATCCCTTTAAGAACTAATTTTTATTTTACCATTTACACATAATCTCCTTTCCATTTTTGTTATTTCCTTCAACCTCTTACCTGAAATAGTTTCATAGGCTTAACCTTCTATCTTGGGTATCATCCCTGTTATTTGGTAGAGTATTGACTAGTATCTCTAATAATGTTTGATAAATTTTACACACTTGGTTATAGCGTTATGGTAGAGGATTTTTTGGTTCATTATAGAGTTCTATTGTCTTATAATCTTCTGAGAATACATTTCGATGAGTTTACTGAACATTCCTTTAAGTGATTTTTAGGTGATAAAAATTCATTTTTTGGATAGAATATATGTAAATTCTTGTTGTTTTATGGTTTAGTGGTGGTAATAGTTAGAATACCATCAAGGATTGTGGATAAATTGAATATTTTTGTATACCATTATTTTATTTGAAAATAATGAAACATTTCTATTAGTTATAATATAGATTTAGTTATGGATTCTATTGAACAAGCCACTATTGGTTGTAGGAATTTTGGAATTGATTGGGGGATTTATTATTACTAAAACAATTTCAATCTAACGGTTTATTATTTGCTGAAACCTACTAAATAATTGGTACTTGTGGGGTCCTCTTGACATTTCATGATATTATAAAATAGTTTTATGTGTTAGTGGTTTTGAATATTGTGATTGAGTCAATGACACTATAAATTATTGGTTTTTAAATTTATTTATAAATGATTCTAACTGGGCATACAAGAAGGTGATCTCATCTAATTAAAATATTTCTCTCGTCAGTGGATTGTAATTACATTTTCATAATTTAGCATAATTAGGAATCTCATAGATAAATAATTTTACCAAATAAAATGTTTTCATAACTAATCCTTTAATAGACAGGAAATCGATCACGACTCAAGTAGTAGGATATCAAAAATAAATAATTGATTTATTTATATGAAAATATCTAATCTCTTATATAAAAAATTCCTCGTGAAATCTTTCATTTTATCCCATGATTATAATATTGATTATCCATAGACTTGGTAAATGATTGAGATTTCATATATGAACTTCTATATCATCCATAGTGGAATAAATTTGTTCAATAATATTTTTTATAGGTTATTCAAGTTTTTCATGAAACCATAGAGTTAACGCTTTAAACAATCTATATATCAAAGATAGAGATAGAATTATAATACCCTCAATCATATAGAATTTTAGGTTAATCAATTATTGTTTAATATATCACAAATTTCACTGAGGATAGTAATGTATCTATGTAGATCATCATTTTTCATGCCACTAATTCTTCCCATGTTTTTATTGGTATTAAGACTAGTTTGATATTACAATTTTTCACCAAAATAAAAGGATGAAAAAAACTAAAGGAACAACCATCAATAACTGAAAAATAATAGTCCATTGTGGCTCTTGGCTGGGGAATTTGTGGTGCTTCATTATTTTGGTTATTATTATTGAATTTTACTTGAGGTACATTGGGTGTAGTTGAAAGCAATTTATCTTAGATGGTAAATCATCTGTATGGACATAGGAACCTTATATTATATGGGTTATAATTTGCATCATGGTTATGCATTATGTTTCATGAAATGAAAAAAAACATGAACATAATGTCAAATTAAATATAAAATGAATTAATAATTAAAAATAGAATTTTTTAATTAAAAAAGATTTATTATACTCATATGTTCACCTATGATCACCATCAATAGTGCCAAAAACATTTTCAATCCCAATGTAATTGTCAATTATAATGGGTAATCATGATTAGAAAATAAGTGCTCATGATTTGTATTATTCAACTGAGTCACATATTAGTGAATATCCAAGTTCGGTCCAATGTGTGATATGTATATTCTACAATATAAATCCATAGGCCTTGTTGTTATGTATAAATATATGAATCTAGATGGATCAAACTAAATTTAAATAAAAGTACAATGGTTAAAAAATATTTAAAAAATCACAGGATATAATTCAATGTCTTTTTTTGTATGTGATACCAACCTCTTTCATTAATTAATTATGATTAATAAATCACATTCAAGCAATTTTTATGTTTAGATATTTATTATGGTAAAATTTACTGAATTTAATTGAGACAATATAAATATATTGGTCAAATAGTATGATCAATATAATTTCATTATGTTAAATCTTTTAATGAAATGAAAAATACAAGATATTGTTAATTGATTAATTTTATCAGCTAGTTATTATTTCCATTCTTATTAAGACCTTTTTAAAAATAAAGAATAAAAAATAATATTAAAATTAGTTAATAAAATTTATTAATAATTTAAATGAATATTCAGGAATAAAATTGATAGATAATTTAATCACACATACTTCTACTCTTAATACCTTACCTCTTAAGTGAATTTTCACTCATGGTTAAAGAAATATAAACAATATATTACATGAATATATTTTAAAGTTAGTGAAAATAGTAAATTTATGCTAATGCATATGGCTATATAATCATGTCTTATATTCAATAATAATTATCCTTAAGTATTTCACTCTCTATAATAGAAGTGAGCTAGATAGGGGTAATGGTGCAAGCTATAAAGAAATAGATGAAGGTTTTCTGATTTTGGTAAGTCAAGTAATGAAAGTTATTATGGAAATATCATAAAGAAATAGGTTTTTTTTCTATATAAAACAGGATTTATGTTTCAAATTTTTACTTTTCAACATTGTTTTTATTTAAGGTAAATATTTATATTTCTTGCATTTATTTCTTTTTAGGATTCTATATTGTAAGGTGATTTGTTTTATAAATATTTATGTACATGAGAAATTTTTTCTATGTGAAAATAAAATCATCTCAAATGATCCATGTGGGTTCTGAATTTTAGATTATATTTAAATTTTTTTTATAGGTTTTGTAATATTTATTTTGTATCAATATAAATAAATTTTTATTATATTATTATAATATAAATGGGAAATTTGGTTAAATATTTACAACTAATTATAGATTTAATATTTTCAAATGAAATATTGTTTTTACTCCATCCATATTGTATAATGGTATTTAAATTGTCTTTTTATATGGGAAGTGGGACATGTTGAGTATATATTATTTTTCTGCGACAACAATTCGTGTGATTTATATTATTGAAATTATTTTTTAAATAACAACAACTAGTCTCTGATTTATATACAAAGCAAGTTATTTGGTTGTAAAAATTATTTTTTAATAATAATTTTGAAAATGTATGTGTATATATACATATTTTAATGTTATAAAATGAGTCTTCCAACATTTATCTCTTTATAATGATATTTTATTAATTAGGACCCTTTATTTGAAAGTGATGTTATCAATGTTTTCAAAATTTATGTTTAATTTATAACTGTTTTATTTCGAATAATCATATGTGTTTATATATATATATACGGAAATATATCATTTCATATGAAGCATTTTATAAAAACATGTTTACATATGTCTTTACATATATATTATTTTGTGGTGACAATGAATTTTAATCTAAGATCAATAGATACGTTTATATATAAATGTATTTATATATGCTTCAATTTATCTAAAACCGTTTATTTACTATATGTCAGTAAATAAATGAATTTAAATATATAATATATATATATAGGCATAATTATTCATACCTATACATATGTTTGCGGTGATGAAATCATATTTTATTATAATATATTTCCAAAAAAATTATCTGTATGAATATATTTTTATGTGAATCTATTATATATGAATATATTTATATAAGATTGAATATTTACAATTTTAATTTCATTCAAAACTACCATTAACATGGAACATGTATAACTAATTAATTTACATTTTTAGGAAAAGGATATCGAGGCACATGATTTTTTAAGAAACTGCATGGTGATTACGATATAAAAATCATGTTTTAATGAATCTAATTCCATATAATCACCCTTGGATATTATGTCAATGAATTCATGGAATGGGAAGTGAACCCAAATCCTCTTTGGAATTTTATCCAATCATGTTAAGTGTGTTCCTTGAATTATATAGCACTCTAATTCATTGGGTAATCTTGAAATCTCATTATATTACATATATAGTGCACAAATGTATATACCAAGAACAATGTGTGATTAAATAGTGAACCTAATCTATCATGGGACTATGTCTATCATGTTATGTTATCTCTAGAGTGAATCGGGACTTCATATTATGATCCATGTTTTTTTAGAAATATTTATGAATGTTTATGAGTTTTCAAGAGAAATTTTTGTTAATTCATAAATGAAGAAAATGTATTTTTGTAATGGTTTTATAATTTTAAACCTATTTGGAAGTAAATATTATTATTCTCAAATAAACTACTGATTTTAAAATTTTGGAATTCTGAAGATGTATCAATTGTTTTCGTTTTTATGTTTATGTGAAAAAATTATGATATGTTTCCCCATGTTTTGAATTCCTTTAATGTGATTTTTCCTCACTGTATTCTTTATAAAAACTATTTTCATTGGAAATAAGGGCATACAGAATCGAAGGATTAGCCTGGGATCCTTAATGTTGTTTATCCATTATTATGAATATGAATTTTTTTGTCCTTTATTTTTTTCGAGTTGTAATTAGAATTATCTAATGTATCCAAACAATCTAAAACTCTAAACCATGACGGTCTTATATTGTTAAATAATATATTAATTATAAAATAATTAGAACAGATCATGGGTCATCATATTTCATATTAGAGATGTGGTTTAGAAAGTATTAGTGGGGATGATATGGAGAAACCCTTTGAAAATTTAATGTCCTTCTATAAATTTTATAGGATTTCAATTTTAAGAAAAGTATAGGGCTTCTAGTTTTATTACCTCTGAATTGTGGAATTCATAATTTCAATAGTTACGGAAATGGATGTTCAAGGTTGAAATTATTTTAATGGGGAATAATTTACATTCATATATTTTAATATGTTCTTTGTTTTAAATAAATCAAATTAAATTTTTGTCATATTTTATGATTAAACATGTAAAATTCTATAATAATACATGAAACTATTTGCATTATTACACAAAAATAATAATTCTAATAATTCCTTTATGATTATTGATAATTTATTAAATTATTTTATCAATTATACATTTATTAATAATATTTTACAATAATTGAAATAAATTATTATAAGATTTGATTTTAAATTATAAACAAATGAGGTTCTATCGATTAAAATAATATTTTTATAGAAATATTTTTAATTTTTTAATTTTTAAATACATATGTTTTGTTTGATAAAATGAAACGATTATTTGAAATTTAATATAATTATGAAATTATTATCAATAATCATTTTGAATTACTTGTTAAACTGACAACTAAAATAAGTTTTAATAAAACAATTTTAAAACTAAAATGTTTTTTCAATAATAACTTCTGGAAAAAATATAATTTTATAAAAGTTTTTTTATTCTTCAAATAATATATGGTTTTAATAAATAAATTTTAATAATTACAATTTTACTTAAACAAATGATGGTACATAAATTTAATAATTTCTTTTCTATATAAATAAAAGTCATATTTTTTTAACAATTATAAATGTATGTGTTTTTTATGAATTATGAGTATAATTATATTATATAAAAATATGAATTAGATTTAATATGATAATTATAAAACAATTATTAACATATTATAAGAAAAAAATTTAATAAAAATAAAAATAATAATGAGATAAAATGTTTATGAAAACAATTGCTATGATTTGTTGAAAAATAATATAAAAATGATAAAAATAGATAGATAACATGATAACAGTGTTGGGGGAGGTGTATATTGAGAATAAAAATTGGGTAATGGGGAAAAGGGTACAATTGTCAAGTGCATCTGAATGAGAGGGATTGATCCAAGCATGATGGAGGATGAGTAACTGAGGGGGGTTTTGACCTTGGGAGATCAAATGACTGCAAGGAGTCCGAGTTATTTTTGAACACCAACGAGGGATCCCAAAGGTCGAGTATTGTCATAAGGAATTCAACCCCAAGATAGGGCTTCACTGTCATGAGAGATCAAATTGAATGAAGTTTCAATCTACATCATCCTAAACATGGTATGTTTTTCTATTATTTTAAATATGTTGAAAATTTATGTAGACCCTTTTTCGTGAATCCTTTTGTAATGAGATGACAAGTATTTCCTTTCATCCACAATCAAATTTAGCAATTCCATGTTGATCGTTTTTTCTTATATTTGGATATCTTCAATGAGTATTTTATATTTAAGAAATTATTTCGATTAATTTCATATATTATTTGCTTGTTGACTCTGATATTTTCTGGATTTAAACCACATTTCATCACCCTTCGATTACCCATTCCCACCATTTTGGACTATTGGTTTGTAAAAAATTAATATAGATATATAAAATACTATTGTCTATAATTTTGCTATTGATTTTCCACCTCCACAAGGCTTATATAGAAATCCACTATAATATAACTATTGAAATGTATCATTTATGGATTTAAATTATGTCTGAACTAGATATAGAAAAACCTATTCCCTTTTCAATGAATTATCCCTATGTATTGAACCTAATGTAAGAGAACCGAGTTAGATAAGTGGAGTTGTTGTAAGATATAAAGTATTAGAATATTGTTTTCTTATTTATTATAAATCAAGTCAGGGAAATTATTTTTAAAATATATTTAAACATTCTATTTATTATTAATTTCAAAATCTATCATGTTTACAGTTTTAAATTTTTTTTCATGTTTATATTTATGTACTTGTACTACTTATATTTTATGAATTAATTTATTTTCAATATTTTTCAGATGATGGTGATTTTTTTTCAAAACAATTGATGTGAAATAGTATTTTTCTTTTCATTATCAAAATAATATATTCTTAATTGATTGATGTGGGTTTGCCATATTTGATTTTATACTAATTTGGTTTATTAGTTTTCTAATTTTTAGTTTCAATATATATAAATAATTTTTAATTAAATATTAATGATAAAAAGGTGAAATTGGGTTAAATATTTTAACTATTTTTGAATTTAAGGTTCTGAAATGGAAATTTTTTATTAGTCTATCGTTATTGTCAAATTTTATTTTAAATTATTTTTATAATGTTATAGGGAAACATTTTGTTTTTATAAAACATTTCTTCCAAAACAATTCATGAGATATATTTTGTTTAAATTATATTTTTAGACCTTAATTTTTATCGTAGGTATATACATGGGATGTTCCTCGATTATAAAAATTGTTTTTAATTATAATGTTAAAACCATATGTATATATATACCATTTTTCATGTTAAATATAATGTTCTCCCATGGTTTTCTCTTCATTAAATTATTTTCATGATTTATCCACATTAAGTGCAAGTGAAGTAATCTAATTTTTCCAAATTTAATCTTAAATTTCTTTTGAACAATTTTATGTGTGTATATATATTAATAAGTACATCATTTAATATGATATAATTATTTAAACATGTATATATATGTACCTACATTCATATTATTTTAGGTGGTAACATAATTTTAATCTCACATCAATATATAAAAAAATATATAATTTTCTTTATATATGAATTAATTTTTGTAATAATTTTTATTTCCTATATCTATGCAAATAAATGTAGTTATATATATAATTTTAATTTTTCATACCTTTACATATTTCTGTGGATATGCAATCATGTTTTATTCCAATATATATATATATATATAATCATGGTCATATATATATGTATCTTTTTATGTAATATTTTATGTACATATATATTTATATTAATGTATATTTACAAATGAAATTTCATGTAAAGATACTTTTATCATGAATCATGTAGAACATTGTAATTTACTTTTTTATGAAATGGATATGAGAGCACATGATATTTAATAAATCTTTTTGGTCATTTCGATATAAAATACAATGTGTTGTGTTTTTAATTATAAAGAGTCAGACGTGGATATTATGTGAATGAAGGCATGGAATGGGGAGAGAACCAAAACCCTTAGGGTAATTTTCTATAATCATGTGATTGGTACACCCAGAATTATATAACACTCCAATACATTGGTAAATATTGAAATCTCATGTGATGTCATGTATGGTGTGAGAAATGTGTATCCTAATCACAATATGTGATCATAGTGTTAACCTAATCCATCATGAAACTATGTAAATTATTATATGTTGTCTCGTGAGGGAATTGTGGCTTCATGTTATGATCCATGGTTCAATTGATAACAATTTATTACTTTTTATGAGGTATCAAGAGAAATTTTTTTATTTCATAAATGAATGGAAAGGGTTATTCAAATGGTTACATATGTTCAATCCTATTTATAAATAGATATTGTTATTTTAAATAGTACTACATATTTTGTAAATTCAATATTCTCAATTAAAATCGCATGTTTTACAATTTCTGTTGATGTAAAAAAATTGATTGGTTTCCACATGTTTTCAAACCCCTTACTATGATTTTTGTCCCTATCCCCTTGTTTAAAATCACTTTTCACAGTGAATAAGATGTCATAGAATATAATTAGTGGTCGAGTCCCCTTTATTGTGTTTAAATCTTCTAAAGATCTGAATGGTTTTCTTTTCCTTTATATTCTTTGAGATTTGTAATTAAAATTATTCAATGTATCTCGACTCTCTAAAACCACTACTACCAATATTTCCTTTATGAGTGCTATAAAAGTGAATTAAAAGTTCTGTTAATCAAGGGGGATATTGGGGGGGTTCCCTATTATCAGTGCTAAAATAGTGCTGATACACGGGGTCAATTATCAGGGTTATAAAAAATTACTGATAAAAGGGTTCTTTATCAGACCTTTTTTAGCCCTAATAAAAGTTAAAAAAACATTATCAAAATAAAAATATATTTATGCAATTCAATGAGGCGATTCAACTATTCCCCACCCCTTCACCCCCCTTTAACATCACCCCCACCCCCTTTAACAACACTAGGAATTATTCCCACCCACACGTGTGACCTGCCTCTACCAGGATTCGATCTAGGGAGTTGTTGTATGAGTTCCTTTTCCTTTACCAATCCACCATATTTATTTTCCAATCATTTATTAATATATATATATATATATATTTAGTTATATTTATTATTATATTAACATATATATATTAACATATATATATATATATTTATTTATATTGGTATATATATTTAGTTATATTAATATATATTTCTATATATATATATATATTAATATATATAGTTATATTTATATATTAATATCATTATTAGTATATTAATATATATTTACAATATCTATTTTAAATTCATTTATAAAATATTCTTTTTGGTCTGTGTTTACAAATAAATAAATACATATATCCCACACATGCACTCATATTATATTTGTATTTGTAAGTATAATTATAAATAATTAAATTTATTTAAATATATTATATATTAATATGTATATATATGTGTTTATAATATATAGATAATATATATCAGCTTGACAATATAGACACACAAAAATATATATACACACACAAACACAAATGCTTGATATAGGTATATAAATATTAATATATTTGTATTTTAAATAAAATGGATTTTAGTTTTAAATTTATAGAAGCCTTATATATTGGGAAATATACTTTATATGTAAATATGATAAATTATTTATATATCAAATTAATGTTTTATCAGTGAATATATAAAAATATGTATATATTATTATATAATTGAATATAAGTGACATTACATTATGATAAATGATATGATTTCAAATACATAATATCAATATAAATGTAACCCATGGGAATAAAATTAGTCCCTGGTGAAAAAGGTAAAAATAACCTGTGAAATGATACTGAAATTCCATCAAATGTTAAAAAATATTTGCTATGTGGACTAAAAAATCAGTTTTAGAGGCCCTTTGGGCCTTTGTGGACTAAAAATGCGAAAGAAGGATCTATTGGATCATGTTCCTAGATCTCATTTTAGTATTTGATTTGATATATAGTAGAGATCAAATGGAGACCTGAATCAAATTCTATATCTTTGTGAAGTTTGAGTAACATTTTCAACATATTACAGATCTTTTATTAATTTTTTTTGTCACTTAAAATTATAGGAAATGATTATTAGTCAATGATAATAATAAAATTATAAATTAAATTTTTTCGTAAAATATTTTAAATCCATTTTTATTAAATTTATTATATATTAAATGTAATAGTCTATTTATACTAATCTAAAACATATTTAAAAAATATATATTATATTTATATAAATATAAATATAAATATATATCAATATATTATTTTCATAATTTTTAATAAATTTACGCATTATTTGGGTTCGAAAAAACTACAATTAATGCCCCCCTTTATCAGTGCTTCTAAAAAAGCGTTGATAATGGTGGCCCCTTTAATAGCACTAAAAAATCACTGATAAAGGGGGTGCCTTTATCAGTGCTAGAAAATAGATGGTAAAAGGTAAATTTTAACAATGCTTTTTTAGCACTGTTAAAAGTGTCCTTTATCCGGACGGATAAGGGAACCCCATTTATCCAGTCTTTTTTAGGACTGATAATGTGTGGCATTGCAGATACCTAGTTTTGTGGTATTGAACTACAATCCTTTGGAAGCTCTGGTTGTTAAATATTTAATTATTTATAGTATATTAAAAAATCAATAGGTTTTGGGTCAACAGAGGGTCACTGTATGATTCCTATATAGGAGAAGTTAGTGTCTAGGATTGTTGGACCTTTGGTGTTTGTGGAGAGAATTCATTCGATGAAATACCGATTTTATCATCCATATCGGTCTAGTGCAATGCATGATGTTTTTCAGGTGTAAGAACTTTGGTAGTATCACCTCGTGCTTCTAATCTGGTTGATGTTGATTATGATGAGTCTGAGACAAATCCGTCATTTGAGTATCATATGATATGTGTTATTAATCCCAATGAGAAAGTGTTGTGGTGAAGGATCATGACCATAATTCTAGTATTTTAGAAATATTGATGTGTTCATGTTGAAATATAGGAGAGATATGTAGATATGTGGGCTCATTGGCCTGATATTTTTACCTTGTAATATTAGAGATGCTTGGGAGTATGGTTTGAGGAGGTAATGTTATAAGCTGGGGAGATTATAAGATATTGATCCTTTTGAAGATGTATCATGCTCGTTTTCATGTAATCTTTTAAAAATATTTTTTTATATATTTGGTGGTTTTTTTATTTCATGTGGAATTTTGTAATTTTGGATGAAAAAGGTGTACTGCATGGTTAGCATATAGTTTTCCCTTATTGTACACCTACCCCAATAAAACCATGTAATCCCCAAGAGAGGGGAATTTCACCGTTGGGAAATTGTTTTTCAAATTACATGTCGACATTGTAGGAGTCATGAATCCCTAGGATGAGGAGTATGTTTATAGAGAATGGTATGTAAAACCATGCATCCCTACTTAGGAAACCATCTGTGTGGATTTTAATTACCCTTAAAGTTATAAAAAATATCTTACCCCCAGTATTATCTTTAGATTGACCTGATATAAACAAAAATCAATTCCTCTAAATTTTAAAATTCCTAAGAGGGTTTTAAGGATATTTTAACATCGTTCTTAATGAATATAATATCCATTTGAAGGATCATCTCTCCTTTAGTATGCGATTTCTTCCCCATTTGGATTCCTCTTTCTTCTGTCTCTCTTTCTCGATAATGAAGTATGATTTGTACTCCACTAGAAATGGTTTAGATTTATCATTTCATGGATCATAATCTATTTTATCATGATCTTATATTTTGGTCTTAAATTTTCCATGACTATGTGATCCTGAATGTTTCTCATCAATTTGGGGGTTCCCGTTTCAACATACGTCCATAAAAAATCATTAGGTGTTTGGTTAAAATATCAATTCACATAGTCTTCAATGATAATTGTATGTATGTAATTTTAGAATTTCAATTTCTATATTTGGTAATTTAATATTGAAATTTAAATAATAAATTAATTAAAAATTTAAGTAATTTATTTATTAATTATTTATTTAATGTTATTATGTAGTTGGTCGAAAAATGTTATTATTGAATTTCTTAAAGTAGTGATTATGGATTTAGTGTTTATCGAACTGATTGGTAATAAGAATTAATGGGTTTTTTGGTTTAGCCTAGGATGGTTAAGGGGTATTATTAATAAATTTTGATAAATGGTTTAACAATGAAATTTTTGTAATATTCCATGTGATTTAACTAAAGAAACAAGATTTTTGGGATAAAATGAAATTGTTCACCATGATGAGAATGCTTAATAAAAAGGTTAATGAAGATTAACCTTTTTAAATGTGATATTTATGAGACATGTTATATATTGTGAAATATGTGATAACGAGTGTGTGATACATATTGATTCTCCCAATACCAATATGTGATAACGAGAGTCGAAAATGTACTGATTATTCAAACACCGATATGTGATAAAAAAGAGGTGTAGGATACGGAACGATGCTCAAAATATCCCTAATGTTCTAGACATGGTGTTCTATGTCTAACACTTTGGCATTGGAGCGGAGTTCAAATTAGACATGGTATGAAAATTGGAGTTATATGATTAGTTAAAGCTCATGATATAATGAATTGTGATTCCCTATGATATACAGTTCAGACTCTATCACATGCCAATGTAGGTAGTGATTTTTGGGTGTCATCTTTAACATGAGTAATTATGTGGTTAATTAATGATCAATGTATTTTGAAAGTATTTTACATTATTAATATACTTTATTTATTATAAACCTGAGTATAGAGTTATATAATGGATAATTTTAAGAGACTATTGGTGGTGTCTTACTGATTTTTACTTACACCTTATTGGGGCTGCCTGATTAGTACAGAAATTTACATCCTTTTATAGGAAACGATAATGTAAATAGAACAATTTTATATAGATGAGTTGGGATGGAAAAATGATGAGGGAACCGGACAAGACTTCAGGATTCAATTGGGAGTTGTTAGTGTCTTTATTAAATCTTTTTCATGTTGTAAATTTACACATATTGAAAGGACATATCTACTATTTTAGATATGGTCATGTATCCATGTATTGGGATTATTATGCGATGTTGGTCTTTATTGTTAATTACATTCTTATAATTATTTTATTATTACCATTTTATTTTTATTTACTTATTTTTGTTTTTTAATATGATAGTTTGGGCATAGTCTCCCCATTGTTTATATTTGACCCTCACTACTAGTCATAAGCCTGTGGAATATGGGTCGGAATTTCTAAGTTCATGTATCAAACCAGATTGGGGTTCAGGTGTGGGGTACCATGGGGTCGGGAAATACATTGTTAATCAAAAAAATCAAAATGTTTTATAAATTAATTGTAATATATTCATTAAAAAAACCATAAATCATATTTTTTTGAAGATAATATTTCATCAAAAAATAAAATTACTTTATTAAAATTAGAGTGATTATTTACTGATCAATTATCAATAAATTTATATTGTGCCAACACATTATATATATTTCAGAAATAAGTTAATCCTATTAATAACTTCCAATTTAATAGATAGGTTATAATTGTCATATTAAAATAAAAATATTTAATGGTTCATGAAGGCTAAGTGTTCCATATCTTCTATTCTATCGAGAATAATGTTTATTTTAAGTCATATTGTATTACAGACTCTCCTAATTAAAAAATAGCATCATAAAATGTTTTCTTATTTTATCATATTTAACAAATTGTATTACTCCCAAATTATCTATCATATTAAATCTATTTTTAAACCTATATGTTACATATGCCTCATTCCAATGAAATATATCCCAAATATCAATAATCACAATGAAAAATAATTATATACTATATCAATATATTTATATTCACCAAAATATCAAGAATCATATTTATATATTAACCTAAAAGGTAGTAATTAACATTACCATAACAATATTTGAAGATATAAAAATATCAATGAATCACATTCAATCCATTAGTATTATTTATATTCTACAATATATTAAATAAAAATTAACATCAGATAATATGTTAACCCCAAATGTTTATTAAACCATAGATAAATGTTTCTACCCAATTAATAAAAATAGATTCAAATAAAATCATAATTACATCACTTAAATGAAAAAATGGGTTTTTGATTCATTTTAACTTATTATTCACTGAAAACATATACACCTATGACGGTATACATAACTTTTAGAATAACATCAAATGAAAACTTATATTCTTCCAAATTTTAACACAGTACTTATTACTTAAATAAGTTCACAAACTATTTAATATATTCCATAAAACGAAAAATTCAATATCATCAAATACGAAATAAATCAATATGTCATCAACTAATCATTTTCAAATTCACCAATATTGTCATACCAATGTAAATAATTTCATTATTAAAACTAAACATATGTTTTCAAATTCTATAGTGGAATAATCCTTAGATGTTCCAAGATCCGTGTATAAAAATATTCATTGTTATAAATATATGATTACATAATTCCTGAATCATAATGCATAAATAATTTAAACCTTTCACTTTATAGGAACTTCCCTAGTATATTAGTTAACACATGGATTAGTAAATTTTCTCAAATAATCTTCTTATTCCCTACACATAATATATTGAACTATAAATGTAACCTTATGATGATCTTCATTTACCTAAATCTAACATTTAATTTTTCCAAAGTTTTTACATGCTCTATACCATTAATTTACTCATAAAAACAATATTTTAGTTACTTTAATACATTCATATTAGTGTTTCTTCCAAAAATCTCTACATAAAGGAAATAAAATCTTTTTCCATGATAATACCCACAACTAGAGATCTTGGGGAACTCATTCCTTCTATTAATGGGGACTCTCAGTGTTGTTTAAGGTGAATAATAATAATAATATATAATCACAATTTATTAGGAATAGTCCCAAGGTTTCCCATTATAGATCCAATTTCATTTGGATAATCATGAGGATAATCATTCCATTTTTGGTTAGTGTTAACATGAGACCTCCATGTACCGACCATTAACTATAACCAAAATGAATATCATGAGAAATAATATTCATTGTGAGGAACCATGAAAATCATTTACAAAATGTATAAATCATTAAAACTCATTCTGAATCTATGGACCCTTATATTTAACCCAGGCAATCCATTATAATTACAAATTTTTTTATGTTATCATATAATTGTACTCATTTATATGGTATTTAGTAATATTTTATTGTCCTAGTTTCCACAGGATAACTAAAACATTCTCTTATACAAAATTAATTTACTCATACATTTGATACATAGTTATGACATCTTAATCGGTTAATACCTAGTAAAAAATATAATGATCCATTCTAGAATTTTATATGTTTAGTGCCATTAGACACTTAGAAACATAATAAAGTTGATAATAAATGATCTAAATCATCTCCCACTATATTCTTGATAACTATAATCCTTTGAGAAACATCATACATTAAACTATCTTCTTAAACTAGTGATAAGGAATCAAAAGAAAGTGTGAGCTTAGAAGATCAACAATGGAGAATAATTGATATTTCAATGATCACATGATATCAATATTTGAATAAGGTTATAAGAACATGATCATAACAACATAAAATCCTACCATACATATCATAGATCATAATAGAAAGGCATGGAATAAAGTATTGTAGTTCATAAGACATGAATCATAATGGAAAAGAAGAACATGAGCCAAGAGAGAATGAAATATGTATAATACAGAGTTGTATGGAATACACTTAATCATATAAAATATTTTCCTTATTGTTAAGGGATCTTTGCAATGACTATCATAATAGATTGGATTTTCTCCCAAAACCATCAAAAAATTTTGTTCAATCTGAAGACTATCATAGTTCAAAAATTCTAATACTAAATTGGGATCACTCCTCTTTCTAGTCATGTTTATCTCCTGGGATGTTAATCATTATCCAATGAATTAGAAGTATATAGTGTTCTCAACAAATATATAATGGAAATCGTATATATGTTATATGTAAGATCATAAAAATTTCATCATATCATAACCTAATAAAAGGAATGGGTTTCATAAATATTTAATCATTTAATATTAGTGTATATCATGGAAATGGAAACGAATTCATAAATATAATTTCATCATAAATATAAACCATACAAATAATTAATAATTTAGGTATAAAAGGATCATATCCCCAATAATTTATAACTAAAATTAAGGGATTATATCATTGATGATTACAAATACCAATAAAATATCATTAAACATTTATTGGGGAAAATATCCTTTCTAATTTAAAAATACAAATTTAAAATATAAAAATGTAAAAAATATTATGGAAGAAATATTATTTGAAAATCTCATAGGAAAAATATAAAGGAAACTTCAAATCATTGATTGGTCATGATGGTGTAAAATATTGTCTCAGTCATATAAATTAAAAAACATTCCTTATATACTTGTAAAAAAAAAAAAAAAGTATGTCATTTGAAAAATGAGAACTATATTACTTTTGGAATATGTTTTTTAAAATTAAATCATGTATAAAATTAACATTAAACAATGAAATTGTAAAATTAAATACCTTCTAATAAACAATGATAATCAAGAAAATGTTGTTTGGTCGAATAGCTAAATAAATTCAATTTTATTTAAAAGAATTATTTTAGAATATTGAGTATATAAAGAGAGAAAAATATAATTAAAAATGAATTCTACAGAAATAAATAGAGAGGAATAAAATATATGATATTCTATAAATTTATATAATACAATTTCAGCATCATATCTTAATCATAGGCAATCCTGATAAATAATGAGATTATAAAATAAAAGCCTAAATGCTTTAGTAAAAACTATTTCTTAAGCCCCGTGAAAAAAAGAAATATAAAATTATATTTATACCCCCAAAAATTTAATAATAATAATCATAAAATACATACATATGTACTATATATTACACATAAAAGAAACAATTGGTGAATATGGAATGTGTACCCCAGAAATAAAAATGGGATAAAAATACCTTTCCCTAGGTATGTCTTCCTTTGTGGTCAGTGGAACCATAAGTATAATAAGTATATATTTATTATAAATATACTATAGAACCATAATCATATATACAATCCCATATATGAAATGCTTGTTACTTTTTATCACCCATTTGTTAACAAATCGTTATTAAAATAATTGTTCTTGTGATATTGGTTTCATTTTTCATGTATGTTTTGTTATGGTAGTTATGGTGCATTTAATTTAATCGTGTTTATATAACATATAAAATATTAAAAATAATATAAATTTTATATATATACATTTTAATATTATTTATATTAATCCATAAAATTACATATAGAAAAATGAATTACATCGTTCATGAAGACGGTGGGTCGTACATATGTATGGATAATGTTTTAATTTCTCAAAAAATTAAATAATAGAAAGTTACATAATAAATAATATATCCAGAATAATTATTATATAATATATTTATTATATTTTCAATAAATCTATCCTTATTACCGTATAATTAAAACATAAATGGAAAATCAATCACAATGCTTCCTGGAGGTGGTCGTCCACACGTACTCAAAAGTTCTGTTATTATTTTCCAACATCATGGAATGTAAGATGATATATATTATATTAAAAATAATATTTTATAAATATTTAATATTTATAATATATAAACATTAAACTCATCATAATACTAATCCATAAAAATTAGTGATGAAAAATGAATTGTATCTCTATGTGGAGATGGTAAGTCGTACTAATGCAAAAGAGAAACATTCACTTCACATTTCATGGATAGATTATAAATAAATATTCTTTCATTATATTAATAAATTTTCATTTTATTGAGGATAATGGATTTATTATTTTATGAAAAAACTAATATATTTATTTTCGATAAAAAATAAATAAAAATAATGTGATTTATTAAGGAAATATACTAGTTTTTGGAATAACTCCTTTAAATATCCCCTTAAAGACCCAGCAGTTGGGTATGTAGGAATACCATCACATATAAAATGAAAATAAGTAGGTTTATAAGGTATTTTTCAAGGTTATGTTTGATATATAAGGTAAAAAATCCTGAAAAAATGATGGGAGGATGTTACCTTTTATACATGAGGTAAGGAAGAGGTTTTAGAATTACTAGGAAGATTAAAATATAAATAATTTATTATCTATCCCAAATGCCAACAAAATTTCCAGGATTATAATTTAAAATAATAATGTTTTTTTTAAAATATCCATTTTTACCATTTTATGTGGGGTATAAAACCTTATCATTTGGTTTAACCCACTAATTAACTAATTTTAACATTAATAATTCTATTGTATTTTTCGTATAAAATTAATAATAATTTTACATGTGAGTTGAAAATTGGATATTAAGTGAAAAACGGATTATATATTAGATAATATATTACAGTATTATTCATATTTAAATATTTTATAAAATTAGTAAATAATACTCTGATATATTATTTTGATAAATTGTCATTAATGTCAATTATAACACTATTCGTTTGATTAGATTTAAAATACATAAATAATTTTTTTCAAATATAATATAATTATTTAACATAACAATAATATGTGATATTAGACTAACGGAATCATGGAACACTATAACTCAATTAAATTATATTAATTTTAGAATTCTTAACATCCATTTTTTTAATTTTCTAATCGTTGAATAAATACTATGATAGCACTGTATATGAATTTATGGTCATTTTATAATTTATGAAAATTATAAATAAATTTATTTATAGAAATTTATTTAATTTATACCAAAATAAACAATTATCTTAATTCATTTATTTTTTTCCATATGTGTACTTATATGAGATATTTAAAACTAAGAGAGTGTTTTTTCTTTAACATCCATTGCATTAAATAGTATATATGTCATATTCATGGAAATTTCACTATTAAAAAAATAAATTTAAAATACATGTTGTTAATTTTAGAATATCCTTCATCCAATAATTTTTATTATGAAAATATATAGCCTTATCACTTAGTTTGAACTGAGATTAACTTGATTTACCCTTTACCGTGGTGATTGTTTTTACCATAATTATGATTTATATTGACCAAAAATAATAGGGATATATTTAAAAAAACTAATTAATATATTCAAAAATATGTAATCATGTTTATAAAATACATTTTCTATATTTGTACGAAATTAATTTGAAAATAATCTTGAATCATGAAAAGAAAACCCCTTTTTAGACAAATTCATTTTAAGTATAACACTGGTTTTTTTCTTATCTCATCCCTAGAAAAATATAAAATAAATATTTAATAAATTATTTACTATATAATATATATATTTCATTTAAATAATTCACCAATATGTAAAATTTTAATTTATTATGAAAATAATGCATTACACAGATAAAAATATTTTTTTTCCAAAAAATGTATTTTACTTATGAAAATATACTTTTTCAAATTAATTCAAAAAATTGATTCCAATGAAATTAAATTTTTTATTTAAATATAGTACAAATAATTTTAATTTTGAACAATTTTATTAAAAAATATAACTATGTACGTGATTTAAAGGAAAATATTGTTTTCAATAAATATCTATACATTTTGTTGTTTATTAAAATATGATAATTTTTAGAAAATTGTCAAAAATTTCATCTTCTTATAATTTTTAAAAGATGAATTAAAAAATAAAATCATTTTAATTGAAAATAAATTATAAATTCTCAAAAAAATATATTTAATAATTTCATACCAAGATAAAAACCGTTTTTAAGAAAGTGTATCTTTGATGAAGAAAAATACATTACTAAAAATTTAGTGATTATTTACTAAATATTTATCAATAAACCTATATTTATAATGAAATTTATATATATTTCATATATTATTTAATATTTTTTATAAATTATAATTTAAATGATATGTTATCATTATCGTATTTAAATAATAATATTTCATGATTTTTTAGGCATAGTGTTTCATTTCGTGTTCACTATTGAATATAGTGTCCAATAAAAAAAAATTCATGCGACAATTTTCATATTTGTAAGACTATTTTAAAAACATAGTATCTACTTGAGATAAGATAGTTGATTATTTAAGAGTCTTCATGCTTCTTTTTTATACAGGACTTATCCCATCACCAATGATATTTTATTCAGTGACTTCATCAATATTTTTTTCCTTTCTTATAGATATTGATCCTACGTTAACTATGACATTATTAATATTTCCTATGAGTATAATCCATCAACATGTGATCCCCCTAGGCATATCACTTAATAATATATTTAGTATTTCATTCCTATCAATTTTTAATAATATTTTTTTATGATAACTTCAAATTTGATTGATATTTCAAATAATTTTCAAATAAATTGATCTTGATTTTTAAGAACCAATCATGAATTTCATTGGAAATTTTATTCCATTATTTTAGATGAATTCCCAAGGAATATTCCATCATCCCCATTATTTTCTATCTTTCAGTTCATCTCCATATTTAGAATAACCAATTTACCCCCCAAAATTCTAAAGTATTCCAATGTGGGATTATTCCCATACCACATTTCGTTTGATGTGTTCTATTAATTTGGAATTAAAAATACTCATTTTTAGATATAATATAAATTATGGACAATTTAGTTTTAATTTTTCTTGTAATCTTTGAGTATTATGATTTAATTCTTAGGGTAGTCCCCCAACTTATTGTTAGTTATTTTAATGCCATTTTCAATCGATAACTTCTAGATTTCTACCCCATGTATCTTCCCTAATAATATCATGTAATATTTACATCACTTAAACACTCTATATTTTAAGGATATGTTCATAAACCATTTCACCATACCATAATCATTAATACATAGAGAATAATAAATTTATTCATCTGTGGACATGGGTAAAATTGGCCCCCACACATCCAACTTAACAAACTCAAGCCATCTCTTTGACATTTTTCCCATAATATTGTAAGTATATAAAATTATTTTCAATTTTTAGAAATAATAACACTATTAGTTTCATCAAGAGAAATTTTTATGTTATTACGAGATCCTTCATTCTACACCACATCGTACAAGGACTTTTGGATTAAGTGGAAAAAAAATTCAATATCCTTTTATATTTATCCCCGGATATAAAGTGCCTATATTATTCCCGATTAATCAGTTATACATTAGATGGATTAATATTATCAATAACTATGGAGTCTAACCATTCATAAGTCTTTTTCTGAAATACATACTATAAAATAAGAGAGGGATCAGAGATTTAATGTGATTACAAAAAAAATTATATTCATGAATGGAGATTATTGATAATATAAGAACTCATCCTTTTACTCTTGGTCCCTAATCTCTTAAGTTATGAGGTGGTAATAGTTAAGGGAAGATCAATCCAGTTTTATATTACTATATTATGAAGTGAGTGATAATTTTAAAATAATAGTAGAATTATTAAAATATTTTGAAAAATAAAATTACATTAATTAATTATTGGAATAATAAATCTGATCTTCTAGGAGGAAAAATAATATTATAGGGTTCAAGGATCTATAAAAATTTAATGTAACATATAAATTTCCAAAAATCTGGTTGATATATTCTTTTAATTGAGTTCATCTTTTTTTTTGAAATAATTTTTTTCATTATGGAATGATGGTTTATACCATAGTTATAAACCCTTATCTATTCCTCATAAATTACATCATTGTGGTTCATGGGTTGGTGTTGGTTTTCCATAGATACACTGTTCTCCTTCAAAATACAAATTTCTCAAGGGTCATGCAAAAACGTTCCATGCACTTCACATGTAGCATTTGTTTCCTTATTTTTCATAGTATCATTATATCTTGAAGTAGAAAATAATATTTTTTAATTATAAATCTATCCTATATCATTATTACATAAAAATTTTATAGAATAATAGTCAAATGTTTTACAATTCTCTTCTACAACTCCTCAAAGGTTTAATGATACTTAAAATCAACAAGATGTGGATACATCTGTAATAGAACTACATGATTACTCTATTAGATCCCATTAGACTCATCCAATATTAAAACATCACATTATTGGTATCCTCTTTCTTAATAATTTGTTCTATTATCATATTTTATGGTTCTCATCTAGTGTTGAATGAAACTAAAAATCTTCCTCATCTACACATTCTATAATGATATCCTCTCAACCAACACTTCATCCTCGATCATTAAACTATTTCATGTACTAGATATTGTTTTACTACTTAATTGACTATCGGAATCCATGGTGTAAATCCATTAATATGAGGATTTGATTAAATTTTTTATGCTTGTATTTGTTACCTAAAATATATTATAGTGTATCATAAAATCCTAACATCATATATCCTTCTTGTGTAATCACAAGTATCCTCTTTTGTGTCATGTTGTGGAGTGAGGTCCCCTGTTTTGGTGAAATATCATCAAAATCACAATAATCCACAATGGAACACCATTTTTTTGAATTATTTCCTTATAGGTTTAACATTTTACCTTTGGTCGGACTAACTACATAATGAAAAATAAAATTTCTGGAGTAATATCTCGGTAGTTACTCTAAATACATCAAGGGAGTATCAAAAAGAATCCTTATGCTCTATCATTACATTAATGAATAAAATAAAAGAATCTTAGTATCATTATGTCCAATAATAAATGAAAAACAATATAAAAACATATGAATCAATAATTGTTATCAAAATCCACCACAATTGAACATTTTTTTATTCTTAAGAAAAATATATTTACCAATATACCAAATAAGTTCAATCCTCTTACTAATAAAAATAAGAAGAGAACATAGCTGAGAAATTTCAACTTCTAATATACTCATCATCCATATTTAATCATAAATCCTTATTAAGATTATACATTAATTCATATTATCATCCATAATAATTTTTCAACTATTCCATAGACATCCATACCCATACAGTGATATACCTATTTAGAAAACATCACATTCAACACTCATGAATAATGTAAAACAAGTGTTATGATAATTATAAATTTCTCATTTTGTATATACAGGATTTTATAATATCTAAAATCAATTTATACAATTCTATGAAATGAAATATAGTGGAAATCCAAAAAAGGATCTATTGTATTTGAAGCTAGAGTTGGGCAGTTTGTTATGTAATCATTAAAAATAAAGTCATTAAAAATGCGGATAAATTATTTAATTACAAGTAATGATTATTTATTTAATCTCATGGAATTTGGGACCTACTTATCCACTTAAAATTCATTATATACCATAAATCTATACTTCTCTTAATGATTCACATCATTAAAATTCAACAATAATGAAACATTTTTTCATCATATTTTTCTTTCCTTTTCTTTTTTTAGAAAAGAAATTACACCGGGATCATGTTTCACACTAATTAAAATACCTTTTTTTATCGCATCATGGAACTAATTATAATAGTTATAACAATATCATAGATAATGTATGAGTGATAATTAAAATGCACATCATCTGATCTATTATTTTGATTTGTTTTCCAAAATAATATAGGAATAAAGTAATAAAATTTTAATATATCTTATAATCAAGATACAAATCAATAATTATAATTCTTCCTCCATATCATACATGGTATTATCACATGGTAGTTCCATGCATTACCAATCACCCTTTTTAAACTCAAAAGAAAAGAGGCATGTATTTGTACTAAACAATGTCTTGTTTGAAGGATTAATTTTCCTATAATTTGGAATACATGCCTAACAATATCATGGATATTACAACATTAAAAAAGGGTTATATATAGTTTAGGACTAAAGTAAGAAATGTTAAAAAATATCTTCAATCATATTATTGGGGTTTGAAAAAATTCATTTTTTTAAAAATGATCAAACAGTATGTTTAAAAAGTAATGTTTGTCTGTAATAATCATATAAAAAAGTTATTAAATATAATATAAAAGAATATTTTAAACACCTTTCAAAAATAGAATTTCAAAATATTAAAAAATCAATCTTCAAATGAATTTTATGTAATAATCGAATAAAAATAAATAAATAAATTTAAAAATAGAGTAAAAAATAATTCTGCGATTATATTGGATATCATATTAAGAAATAAAAGGTAATTTATTTTAAATAGTTTCCAATTAAAATTTTATCTTTTATTTTCATGTGTGTTCATAATTTTCATATGTTAAGAGATCTCCCATAAAATATATTTCTTTTTCAATTGATTTCATGAAACAATTCATGTGTTTCAAAGAATCCCTTCACAACATTTAATTTCAAATACCATCTCAACTATTTAAAATCATAGTGATATAGATGAAAATGAGAATTCTTTTAAATACATCATAGTAAATTATAAAAATTTATGAAATAAATAAGGACCTCCATGATTTATGTCAGATTTGTTTCATTATAACTTTAGGGAATTTACTATATGAAAACCATTTGCATTTACTAATTTTGGTGTATTTGATTTTATAAAATAAAAACATTTAACATGGTAACATGATAGTTTCAAAATGATATATTTATTTTAGTTAAGAAAAAATGTATAAAAAAAATATTATATTTTTTTAATTTAACATGTTATATAATGGATAGATAAGGAGTACAACATAAATATAAATATAGTAAATTCTAATAAATATAAGAAAGTAAAAAACAAATATAAGAAATTAAAAAATTTATAAGCGTGGGGAAATCCTATTATTCCATGGTTCAATCACCCATATGTAGAGACCCTTACTCGACGTACATAGACATCACATTAATTTTTTGGAATACTTAATACATAAAAAAACAAACACCGAAGGACTGTAATAGGTTAGTGTCTTTGGAAACATGGAACATAATCTTCTAATCTTGGTGAAAGATCATCAAAATATACCATAAAGATCTTTCATTTCTTTTCATACCTGAAACCTTTCTTTATATCCAGGGTAAATGAAAACATATAAAGGGGGAGCCCAAATTCTCAATAATGTTAAGAATGGAGAAAATAAAACAATTCATATACATATGAACTTCAAAACATGAACATAATGTTTAAACATCTAAATCATGAGTTGTGAAATAAATCATGGAAGCACGTAATTAATAGATCATAAAGGAACATAAATCATGATAAAATAGTATGGGAATAAAACATTTAATTTTGGTAAACCATTATGCACATGATATGATTTCCACAGTAGCCAATGCACTGCTGCCAAGACCATCTTAGTGGGCAAAATACCTTTCCAAATCGAGTTGACTTCTATTTCTAGTCCTGTATCACTGAACAAGATTAAAATACTATTCCATCCATGTTTATCTCATTAGATATAAATCATTACCCAATGAATTTGACGGATATATAGGTCCCACCCATCTGATAATGAATCATTCTTACGTGTTCCACAACATAAACATAAATCATTCATCATATCCCAAAGAATAAAATGGGTTTCATAAACATCATCCCATCATGACATAATCCATATAAAACAAGTTGATATCATTTCATCATAAGAAAAGTGAAACCATTTAAATAATAGAGACATTATACTTGAAACAAAAAAATTCTAATTAATTTCATCATAGATGGAAAATAGTTTTGATAAAACAATTGAAATGGATTTTAAGGAAAATATCCATTCTCCTTCAAAATAATTTTCTATTCAAAAAATGCCACATAATTTTAAATGAAATGGATTTTATTGAAAATAAATATGGAAACTTGTGGAGGATGCTTCATTAAAATTAGGCATTATGAAACCATTTAATTCCATTCGTTCCGTATAAGGTAAAAACAATTTTCTCGTAATTTTCATGAAAAAGTCAAAAAGTTACTTGTTTGGAAAAGAAAAGAATGATTCCTTTCATAACACAATGTAAAAGTAAAAGAAGGTTAAACATGACTTTAAAAATACATGGAACAATATTAATCACTTTATGAAAAACATTTGTATGGACATGGATGAAAAATATAATCCCAGTAAATACATACGTATAAGCAATCTCGGATAAAAATGAGATTGCAAAATTATCCCTTACCTTATGGCCGATACACTTCGTATGTATCTGATCATCCTGTATAATGATTTAAATATTGACATTGAATTATTAAAGATTCCTATTCATTTTTATGATATCATATATGGTTTACTTATGACTTTATATTACCTGTTCTTTTGTAAATTCCATGTTAATACAGCGTTTTGGGTAAAATCGTTTCATTTATCGTACATGGTTCGATTTGTTGTTCTTGATATTATTACTCATATCCTGATTTACATAATTTCATAATCTTAAACATGATTTATATATAATATATATTCAGTATATAAATATATATGATAGATTGATAAATGGAATAAATACACCATTCCTTGAGACGGTAGGTCGTACGTACACATGAACGCTGTTTTTGTTTCTTTACTGAATTGAATGGAATTAATTAAATGAAACATATATTTAAATAAATCCAGTATCATTATTATGTAATATCTTTAATGATTATTTATTACATATATACTATATAATCATACTTTAATGGTTAACATGGAGAATGAATATCATCACGTCGTGGAGACGGTAATCTGTACATACGAACGAGTGATGATATCATTCCCATAATTATTAAATTGAATTAGAGTGGATGATATAATATCTCATAAAAATTATGATGTTATAATAACCATATATAGTTATTCATTACAACATTATACCCATCCAAGAAAAGTGGTGGTAGAAAAACTAATTACACCACGGCGTCGAGACAGTATTCTGTACGTACGCACGCGCGGTGATTTCATTTTCTGTAGGATTGATAGAAAATGAAATGGGTTGTTTCATATTTATAAAATCATATAAATATATTAGTGATACCAATTTTATTACTTTACAATGAAACAAATAAAGACGAAGAAGTTTAAGAATAATGAATCTTGAATGAATCGGTAGAAGAGATTACTTCTTCATCGACACACCTTTTTTAAACTTCCTCTTAAGGGACTAGAGATGGTCTTTTGAGAAGTCCAAAACCTCTAGAATGTTTCTATTGAAGTGGAGAAGATAAAATAGTAGGGTTTGGCCGATCATGATGGCTTCATCTGTTGTAAAGAGTAGAGGGAGGAGGTGCCCTTTTATAAGGTAGGAGAGGGGAACTTCTAGAAACCTCTAAAATATTAATTTATAATAAATATAAACCCCACATAAAAATGTCCAAAGTGAATCAAATTCAGATATTAGATAAGATACGGTTGTAATATCATCAACCATTTAAATTTATACATGTTTTAATTTTATTTTAAACCTTATCATTTTGATTTTTCCCTATTTAATCTATTTAATTTTATTTATGGTAATAAGATTCTAAATATTTTATTGTAATAAATAATTACTGATGTGTTGTTAATTTTCAATAATTAGATACTTGGGGAAATTTTATACCATATAAAGTTAAATTTATAATTTTTAAATATTTATGTGATGTTTAATGAATTTAATAATATGTTATGTTTATAAAATAACAATAGTGTAATTTTGACACTATCCAATTATTTAAATTTAAATAAAATCCACATAGAGGATATATTCAAAAAAAATCTTTAATAGACTCATAACATTTCATATGCATCTATAAAATTTGTGGAGAACAATAATTAGTTCATATAATGTTTATTTTAATATTTACAAAACCATTTATTTGATATTTCTCTTAATAAAACAATTACTACATCATTTTTGTACAATAAATAAATATACTTATTAGTTGCATAAAAATAAAAAATTAAAAATAAAATCATATGATGAAGATATATATAATAACATTCATAATAATAATTTTACTCAAATTTATCATCTTAAAATCCTAACATTTAAATTGTAATATTTATTAAAATATGAAGGTGACATCTTTGACATCATTTAAAATAAAACAATATAAATATCATAATATATTATATAAACCTTCAAACGGTCCAAAAATATACCCTAGTATTATTAGGGTATATATATAATCAATAAATAATTTTTTGTCAAGTATCTGGTCCTTTTGATAGGTATTATTATTTTAATGAATACTATATTATTTATTTTTCACTAAATAAATAATTTCCACGTCATTAATGTATAAGCTATTAAGGTGACAAAATATTTCATAAAAATCACAGTTAAATTAAATTGATAAACAAAAAAAAATTATATTTCAAATGTTCATTTATAGTCTAAATTATATTTTGTATAAGCTTATATTAAAAATAATCGAATCATTAATGTTTGAGTGAGAAATATTTCACTTTCGTTAAAATAAAATAAATTAAAGGTCTTAATCGAATCCAAGTGGGTTCCAATGGATTATATTTCGACCCAAATATTCCTTATGACGAAATATAATCATCCAATTATATTAAGACAAGTGTTAGGGTTATTTTATAAAATTATATTTTCCCTTAATTACCCGATTTATCATTACCTATGGTAAATAAAATTTTCTGTATATACTATTCATAGTGCCAAAAAAACATTATCCTATTAACATAATTTGGACCTACTGATTCCTAAATTGGAATCCATTTCTCCAAATTAAAATCACAGAAGATGCAAATATTAATTTAAAATTAATACCGTTGTTAAGAAAACGAGTTTTAAATGTTAAAACATTACAAAAGATTGAAATTATTTTACCTTTGAATTCAATGTAAAATCAACGATAATGACATAAATTATATTAAATGGTAAAAATATATTCTATTTTTACTTTAAAACAACTTGCTATTATAACTTATCCATATAAATTATCTCCATGAAAAAATTATTTTTATGTAAAATTTATCGTGTTTTTACTATTCATCAAAATATGAACGTTGTCATAAAAATATAAAAACTTAATCCAATGTAAATTTTTATATCCTGATTCAATAGAAGAAGTTTATTTTATAAAATTGACCTTATAAACTTGTCAAAAATTATATTTAAAATCGGTGCGCCATCAAAAGGTGGCAAAACTGCATTTTTTAAAAAATACTTATTTTACCCGAAAAAAATTATTTTATTCTAATATCATGTTCAAGAAAATGTGTAAGATTAATGATAATGTTATAAAATTCAATATTTAGTTAATAATATTCATAATGGATAGTTCATAATAATATTATAACCATATATCATTGTTTAGTGAAACCTGGTATTGCGTACAACACACGCTATCTAGGAAGGTCGCGATTGCGTGTAATGCAAGCCGAGTCAGGGTTGCATGTAGTGAAAGACTCATTTGATGTTGAATATAACTAAATCAAACCATATTTAATTTATACATTGAATATATATATATACAGTCAATGATGCATAGAATAACTACTATTAAAGGAACTTGAAAATGTGTGTAACACAATTAATAAATAGTGTTGTGTATACTGCAAGCTAATATGGTGTTGCGTATAGAGCAATATAATATTCGTGTAGTGTAAAATAGATGATATGAAAGAAATTAAAAAGAATATATCTCATAAAATCTCAGGGTGTTACATTCTACCCCACTTAAAATGAATTTCACCCTCAAAATTCGTCAGTGTTATAAATGGTTAATTACATGAGTGTTTCTTTCATAGAAACCAATATTGTAAAAAGAAATACCAAAACATATCATTAAAAGATAATATATGTAATGTAATGGTTAGCCAAATTAACTAATCACTGGGTTTCCAAAGAGGATAAGATAGGTGAAAATATGGATATGGAAGGGAAATCTAACCATCAAGTTCTGATGGAGAGTGGTAGAGGACATGGCTATGATAAATCCAACAGTCAAAAATCCGTAAATAATTTAAGATCTAAGGAACCATCTGATTCATCAGATATAAGAGAATTAGGAATAAATTTTTGGTTTTCAAGATCATATTCCTAATGTTGAAGTATTTATGAATTAAATGAAATACCTACAAGATTTTGGTACAATCTCACTATTGTTCATGCCTTGATGAATTTCCAATTCATATCTTAAATAAATGATGTTGAATTTGTCTTCCTTGAATTCTTTAATGGATCAAGCGATAGAATGATAGGTCATTCCATTTTACTAATAAAAAGTGTTAGAAATTGTTATTAAATATGCATAAGTCCATCTATAGTGAGATTAATCTAATATGGTTCCTAAAATGGACTTATACTTCATATATCATACCACATAATAAATTAAAACTAATTTATACTAACCATGGACTTCTTGTTGGACATTTGTATGAGATAAAGGCCCGTCACACTTCGGATGTGGGTTTGATTCCCAGAGACTTTTCAGACACGACGGGTTGTCCCTCATCCTACAGGTTGTCATTTTTCTAAAACTACATTATTATAACATTACAGAAATTTTATTAAAAAAAATTTCTAGCCGCAAACAATACTATCTTATGTCTAACTTAATTCATTCCAATCTTTAGGATTATCCAAAATACTTCTGTCCAATCTCTTAGTATAAAGAAAATTATTACCGGAAAGGTTACATAATAAGCAAGTGAATACCATCATTTATCCCCCATATAACATAAGATGTATCTTGTTGATCGCTTTCCAAACATGTGAATACATTAATCACATATTCTCTTGAAACATAAATTATCATAGAACCATATTATAATCATGAATGTTGTCAAAAGGTAACTCTTTCAACATACCAAAATCCCAATAATTCTATATACTAAAACCATGATGTCACATTGTCCTTATATCAGTCATGAGAACGTTAATACTATCAAACATTTCATTATCTTCTTATCCATTCCTTATGCACATATTTTGTGCTTTCCAAAAATATATGAATAAACTTTAATGGTTACTGGTACCATTCATCATATTCTTTCAAAAAAATAAGGAAAAAATAGTGTAACGGTCATTAGATGTCTATTTATTCCATAGTACCACGAGATTACTTATACAAAATTACTCTAGCTAAACATGTAATCATTCCACTACCTTCTTAAACCATTGACTGATTTTAAACAATTAATTCATCACACATATCATTTTTAGTCTCTTAATCGTAATCAACATAAATAATACCCATATGACCATGCTAATTCTCTCCATTAGACTTTCCCTTAGGGCATTGTTTTGCATAATTCTCATACATTCCACATTTAAAACATTTAACCGTTGTTGATGTCTTAGCAATACCATTATCATTGTCCATGGTGTTAACTAAACCTTTTCATTTATAATTACTGGCTTTATGTACTTCTTTTCAACACCCAAAGCATCTTCTAGTCCCTTTGAAACTTTCTCCCTGATCCCTTTTCCCAAATGATTTACATGAGGGAAATTGAACTTTCTTTCCTCTATGATCATCATAAAACTCCATATTTCTCTTACTAGCGGAGTCAGGATACTTACCAAAGTTGAGATTATTGATCATATTATGATATTTCTGATTAGAAATAATAACTATATGCGGACCTCCAGATCCAATTTAATTTGGTTTCTCATGAAGAATATTATTCCATTTCCCATCATATCCTCCATTATCATGAATCGTCCTGTTTCCATCCATTTTCCAAAACACCAAAAAATAGTGTGAGAGGAAAAAATCATAATCAAGGGGGAGTACCATCAATATCTAACATCGTAGGTCTAATTATAATACCGTTAATGTATTTCATGGACTATAACCTATACTTTTAAATAATCTTAGTGACATCCCTATACATACCTTAGAAATATTTCAAGGGATTCCACTAAAGTTTTCTCATGCTAGTTTCCAATGGTTAACTAAACCTTTCCTCTAATACCAACTATAGATACCCTTACATGATGTACCTAGACCATACATTACTTTTTCAGAATTCTTAATACATAACAAAAACAAACACTGAAGGACCGTAATAGTTTACTATCTTTGTAAACATTGAATATAATCTTCTAATCTTGGTGAAATATATTCAACATCTCCCATAAAGATCATCCCTTTTTTCCTACCTAAAACCTTTCTATATATCCTGGGGAAAAGAAAACATAAAAATCATGAGCTCAAATGCTCATTAAGGGTAAGCATGGAGAAAATAAAACAAACCATATACATTTTAACTTCAAAACATGAACATAATGCTTAAACATCAAAATCCTGATTTGTGAAATAAATCATTGGAGTACGTAAGGCCAAGATCATAAAGTAACATAAATCATGATCCAATAGAATGGGAATAAAACATTTTACTTTGTTTAACCATTAATAACAAGATATTATTTACATAGTAGCCCAGACATTGCTCCCAATACCATCTTTGTGGACAAAGTCCCCTTATGAATCGATTTCACTCCTCATTCTAGTCATGTATCACTGTACCAGATTAACTTATCCTTCCAGCCATGTCAATATCATGGGATATAAATCTTAACCCAATTTATTGTAGGGAGATATAGGTCCCACCCATATACTAATGAAATCATTCTTATGTGTTCCACAACATAAACACAAATAATTCATCATTACCCAAAGTATAAATTGAGATTCATAAACATCATCCCATCATAACAAAATACATATACAACACATGGTTATAATTTCATCATAAGAAAAGTTAAACCATGTAAATCATAGAGACATTATACATGAAAAATAAACATGGTAATTAATGTCTTGTTATATGGAAAATAGTTTTAATAAAACACTTGAAATGAATTCTTGAGGAAAATATCCTTTCTACTTCAAAATCACATTCTTTTCAGAAAATGCCACTAAATTTTAAAAGAAAATGATATTATTGAAAATAAAAATGGAAACCTGTATAGGATTCTTCCAAAAAAATTATTCTTTATGAACCCGTTAAATTCCGTTCATTCCATAAAATTTAAAAAAACATTCTTCTCATAATTTATCCGGAAATGCCAAAAAGATCATTGTTTGGTAATCAAAAGAAGGATTCCTTCCATAACACAATGTAAGAGTCAAATATGGTTAATCATGACATTAAAAATAAATTTAATAATATTAAATACTTTATTAAAATCATTTTTATGGACATGGATGAAAAATATAACCCCAGTAAATAGATACGTATAAGAAATCTCAAATAAAAATGAGATTGTAAAATTATCCCTTACCTTATGTCTGAGAGACTTTGTATGTATCTAATCCTCCTGTATAATGATTTAAATATTTTCATTGAATTATTACATAATCATATTCATTGTTATGATATCACATGTGGTTCACATATGACCTTATATTACCCGTTCTTTTTTAAATTACATGTTAAAGCAGGGATTTGGGTAAAACCGTTTCATTTATCGTACTTGTTTCGATTTGATGTTCTTGATATTATTACTCATATACTGATTTACATAAATCCAGAATGTAAAACATTATTTATATATAATATATATTCATTATATAAATATATATTATAGATCGATAAATTGAATGAACTACACCATTCATGGAGACGGTTGTCCGTACATACGCATGAACGCTGTTTTCGATTCCTTATTGAATTGAATGGAATTAAGTAAATGAAATATATATGTACATAAATCTAGTATCATTATTATGTAATATCTTTCATAATTATTTATTACATATATACTATATAATCATACTTTAAGGGTTAACATGGAGAATGAATCTCATCGGGTCACGGAGAAGGTAATCTATACGTATGCACAAGGGAGGAAATCGTTCCCATAATTATTGAATTGAATTATATTAGATGATATAATATCTCATAATAAGTATGATTTTATAATAACCATATATAGTTATTCTTTACACCATTATACACATCCATTTAAGGTGGTGGTGGAAAAACTAATTACACCACGGCGTGGAGACGGTATTCCGTACGTACGCACACTCGGTGATTTTGTTTTCCATAGCATGGAGAGAAGGTGAAATGGGGTTTTTTAATATTTATAATATCATATCAGTATATTAGTGATACTTATTTTATTACTTTACAATAAATAAGCTAATGAAGAAAAAGTGGAAGATGAATGAAACTTGATAGAATCGATAGAAGAGATTACCTCTTCTTCGACGCACCTCTTTTAAACTTTCTATTAAGCGACTAGAGTTGGCCTTTTGAGAAGACCAGACCTCCAGAATGTTTCTATGGAATTTAAGAAGAGAAATGGGAAGGTTTTGTCCGCTCTTGAATTTTCAAAGTGTTGTAAAATGAGAGGTAGGCGGTGCCCTTTTATAAGGGAGGATAGGGGCACTTTTGGAAACCTCTAAAATATTAATTTATAATAAACCTAAACCCAAAATAAAAACGTTTAATGTAACCAAAATTAATATATTAGATAATATAGGGTTATAATCTCAATATCCAATTAAATTTAGACATGTTTGAATTTTATTTTAAACCTTATCATTTTGATTTATCCTTATTTAATCTATTTTATTTTATTTGTGGTAATAAGATTCAAAATTTTAAATTGTAATAAATAGTTACATATGTGTTGTTAATTGTCCATAATTGGATACTTTATGATATTTTAGACCATATATATTTCAATTTATAATTTTAAAATATTTTTTTGATTTTTAATAAATTTAATAATATGTTGTTTTATAAAATAACAATAGTGTTAATTTCGACACTATCCATTTATTTGAATTTAAATAAAATACACACAGAGGATATATTAGAAGAAAATTTTTTAATAGATTCATAACATGTCATATTAAACTATAAAATTTGTGGGGAACATAAATTAGATCATATAATTTTTATTTTAATATTTATAAAACCATTTATTTGATATTTCTTTTATTAAAACAATTACTACATCATTTTTTTATAATCATTTAATATACTTATTATTTTCATAAAAATTAAAAATAAAATCATATGATAAAGATAAATATAATTCCTTTCATTATAAGACTTTTAAGAGAATTTATCATCTTAAAATAAATTCATTTGAATTGGAATATTTATTAAATTATGGAGGTGACATCTTTGACATCATTTAAAATAAAATAATATAAATGTCCTAATCAGTTTTATAAGGCTCCAAATGGTCTAAAATTCGTCCCTAGGATTCGTAGAGTATATATGTACTCGAGCAGTAAGGGTTGGTTATTTTTCTAGTCTTTTTGATAGGTATTATTATTTTAATAAAAAATATATTATTGATTTTTCACTAAATTAAAAATTTCTACCTCATTAATGTATAAGCTATTAAGGTAATGAAATATTTCATAAAAATCACAAATAAATTAACATGAGAAGGAAAAAAAATTATCTTTCAAATTAATACTTATAGAAGAAATTAGATTCTCTATAACCTTGTATTAAAATTAATCTAATTATTAAAGTTTGAGTGAGACATATTTCACTTTCGTTAAAATAAAATAAATTAAAGGTCTTAATCACATCTAAGTGGGTCCCAATGGATTATATATCGACCCAAATATGCCTTAGGACGAAATATAATCATCCAATTATATTAAGACAAGTTTTAGGGTAATTTTATAAAATTATATTTACCCTTAATTACCCGATTTACCTTTAACTATTGTAAATAAAATTTCATGTGGTTACTATTCATAGTGCCTAAAAATAAAAAGTAGCATATTAATATAATTTGGACTTAATGATTCCAAATATGGAATAACTTTCTCCAAATTCAAATCACTTATGTTTTAATAATTAATTTAAAGCTAATACCATTGTTAATAAAATGTGTTTTAAAAGTTAAAACATTACAAAAAATTGAAATTATTTTACCTATGAATTCAATGTAAAATAAATGCTAATGAAATAAATTATATTAAATGGTAAAAATATTTTCTATATTTTACTTTAAATAAATTTACTATTATAATCTAACCATATAAATTATCTTGATGAAAAAGTTGTTTTTAAGTAAAATTTATCGCAATTTTAATTTTCATCAAAATAAGAACGTTGTCAGAAAAATATCAAAACATAATCCAATGTAAATTTTTATATCCTGGTTCAAAAGAAGAAGTTTATTTTTTAAAATTAAACTTATAAACTTGTCAAAATTTTTATTTCAAATGGGTGCGCCATCAAAAGGTGGAAAAATTGTATTTTTGGAAAATTAATTATTTTACACGAAAAAATTATTTTATTCTCATACCATGTTCTAGAAAATGTGTGTGATGAATGATAATGTTATAAGTTGCACACAACTTTGAAAAGACACTAGTTCATTAATCATTCCAAAATACTTGATACGATAGAATAAGTGTCACGAACCAGCCCGGGTCGACCCTGAACCGGTCACCCGAGCCGGCCCGCGGCAAGTCCCGAGGAGCGTTCCCGATCTCCCCGGGATGGCAACAAGTGCCGGGCGTTAAAATTTCAATCGTTGGGAACGATTTTAGCCCAAACTAAAAACAGGATCAAAAGAACGAATATAAACTAAACAAACAGACAAACACTAAAGACACAAACAAAACTAAACCACGACATACCTCCATGTGACCTCGCGGGTCACCACCCAACTACAACCAACGTCGCTCCCACACTGAGCGACTCAAGCAGGAGAACCTGAACAAAAGGAACCTGCAACTGAAGAGGTAAAAGATAGGCGTGAGCACAAAAGTACTCAGTAGGTGAGCCCCACAACAAATCCCAATGCACTGCCAGTAAATAAAGAATCTACCTATTCCAGGTTTGAACTACAATGTATAAAAGTATGCTTTTACAATGTTTCACTTGAAAAACTAAACACAAGCCATCACCCTTATTCCTTTTAAAAAGTTGAATTTCTTTTCATTGATTCTAAATTCGTTCCTAACGATAAAGAAGTGTTACACTTTCAGTTTTACTATACAAGAGAAAAACGCATTTTTATTTGAAAACCATTTTTCGCAAAGCAACCAGTACAAGCGGTAAAGAAGAACTGAAAGTAATCAAGCAGGAAAGAAAGCAAGTGCAAGTAGAAGTAAACAGGCAAGGAAAAACCAAGTGCAAGTAAGAATAAACCAGAAGTTATCAGCAATAACCATAGGCACACACGCACGCACTCACACACTCACACACACACACACACATACTCACACACGCACACACTCACACCCAAGTGGTCCCCCGTATGCCGACGGTAGGCACCACACCAGAGATGGTAGAGCACCATGGGTAAAACCCCTAAGGTTCATCTAGCACGCGTGGGACCCTAGAACCTCGTGTCTCAGTGAAACGTGGCTTAGAAGGCCACGACCCTCAGAAAACGTGGCTTAGAAGGCCACGACCCTCAAAACACGTGGATTAGAAGGCCACGACCCTCAGATATCATATGTTTAGTTAGTGTTTCAAACGTCAATCCAGCTAAGTGAAACAGGGACGACACCCATCCGGCTCACTAGAACACTAGTTCTAGTCCGCCCACCTAGATACCCAGGGTTTCCCGTGTGCACAAGCAAGCTTCACATTCACATAGTATATTTCTTCCTCATATCGCAGGCCAAACCAGATATCGCACACAAAAGTCACCATTTCCACACCCAAACAATATTCAAAACTCACGCACGCCAAAAATACCTTTCTAGAAATATAAATGTCATTACCCAATCATTTCGCAAAAACCCCTTTCTTTGAAACACACAAACAAGAACATAACCAACTCTCACAACCTAGAAAACATCATTTTTAATAACACAACAAGGGAAAACATCTTTCGTCAACCAAGAACCACACGTAAGGTTTCCAAAAACAATTTCAAAGGGATACACGACGTTTTCACTAATCAAAGTTTCAAGAAAACACTATTTTCCATAAACAGCACATTTAATAATTTACACATGCCAAAAACATTTCAAAACCCAATTCAACATGTCTTTCATTATTCAGGAAGAACCATTTAGCGACATTACTATAAAATCCCACCATTGAAACCAAGAAAACACTTTTAAAGAAATGCTAGAATTAAACAGTTTGCATTATCAGCAAATCGCCACACTATGAAAAACGACTTAACATTATTTTCTTAAATTTACTGAAATTTAATAAAAGGACAAGGAATAAATAAATTCTTAATTTAGCGGCAAGTGCATAGGGAGACCTACCTCGGATCGGAACGAAGAACGAAACGACGCGATACTCTTGTTGCGTAAAGGTCGCAGCGTGTTGCGTCGTCAAACTGGTCCTAAAACAATAGGCCGTCAAGCAGGCTCATTAATGACAACATATTAATAATAATAATAACGTAATAAGAACCAAAATGTAGTAATAATAATGTCATAATAATAATAATTATTATTATTATTATGACATAATAATAATATAATAATAATAAGAGTAACAATAATATCATAACAATAATATTAACATATTAATAAGAATAATTATAATGACATAATACTAATAAGAGCAATAATAAATATAATAGCGCAATGATAATTATAATAATAACAATAATAATAATAATAATAATAATAATAACATGATAATAATAAAAATAGTAATATTAACATAATATAATAATGAAAATAACAACATAATATAATAATAATTAAAATAATAATATATTTATAATAATAATAATAATAATAATAATAATAATAATAATATAGTATTAATAATAATAACATAATAAAAATTTTAATAATGATATAAGAATATTAATGTTAATATTAACCTATTAACAATAAAATAATTATAAGATTACTAGCATGATAAAAATATTATTATCAAAACAATGAATAAAAACAATGAAACAAAATACAAAATAAAACAAAAAATAAAAAAAAACAATGAATAAAATAAAACAATGAATAAAATGAAACAGAATACAAACGAAATAAAATAAAACAAAATACAAACAAAATAAATAAAAAAAAGAACTCACAGCGGGAGGGGGTTTGCGCGGGGAAGCCGGAACGGGGCCGGTGCGGGCCGGCGACGGCGACTGGAGGAAGCAGGCGGCCTCGGGACAGGGAGGTGCAGGGGATGCGGGAGCAGAGGACGGCGACGGCTGGGTTTAGAGGTGCGGCGACGGGGTAGGAGGGAAGCGGGTCACCGGGGAAGAAGGTGGCGGGAGACGGGTGTGAGGCTGGGGCGTCGGCAGGGGCGAGGGCGTCGGGAGTAGGAGGGGAACGGGGAGCCGCGTGGGGGAGAGGTAGCAGGAGGCGAGGCGGAGGTCCGGAGGGGGGGTGCGGAGCAGGAGAGCGCGGCCGGAGGAGGTCGGGGTCGTGCGGGGCAGTGAGCCGGGAGGGCCGGCGGGCGCGGCAAGCCATAAAGGCAGCGATCAGCGGCGACGGTGCAGGCCGATACGGGATGGGGAGGCTGGGGAAACCGGGGAGGCCGAGGGAGTAGAGACGAGGCTGGGGCATTGGTGGGTGCAGCGACGAAGGGGAACAGGGCCGCGGCGGCGGACGCTGGGTGCGTCGAGGCGAGGTGGCGGCCTGGAGTAGGAGGGGTGAGGCCGGGTGCTGGGGGATGAGGGCGGAGGCGGCTCGCGCAGCTGGAGGGGAGCGGCTGGGTGCGGCCGCCGGAAAGGGAGCGCGCCAGGGAGGAGGCAAGAGGGAAAGGGCCGGAATGGGAGAGGGGAGGCCGGCTCGAGGGAAGCGGGGGCTGCTGGGTGCTGCGCCTAGGCTGAGCGGGAGAGAAACGGGGGAGAGCAGGGGCCGCGAGGATGGGGGAGGTCGGGTGTGCGGGAGGATGGAGTGGCGGCTACAGGAAAGGATTAGGGTTAGCTAGGGGAGGTTAGGCTTAAATATATATATATATATGATAAAAATAATAATTATAATTATAATAATAATAATAAAACATATAATCTTAATAATAATAAAACTTATATAATAATAATAAAACTTATGTAATAATAATAAAACTTATAATAATAATAATAATAAAATGTTATGATAATAATAATTGCTTTATAATAATAATAACAAACCTTCATAATAATATTAATAATACTTTATAATAATAATCATAACAATAAAATAATTAAAGTAAATAAAAGGTAGTTAATTATAATAATAACGCAACTCAAACAATAATAATAATAAAAGGTCAATGTAAAAACTTTAATATTCAAAACGCCAGGTGGACACATCGTCCCCCGGTCCGAACGCACGACCATCGCTAGCGACGCGATGACCGCGCACCGGCACGAAACCACCAATCATGATTAATCTTCGAAAAATTTAAACCAGGACCAAGAAAAGAGAAAAATTACGGACGTCCGCGGTCGGGGTGTGACAATTCTCCCCACCACAGACACTTTCTGCCCCCAGATAGTCACCAGGCCGCAAGTCAACTAAAAACCAAGTCTATGCCCAAACATAACTAAAGGAACCAGAGAGGATTGAGAATCTCGGGGATGACCTTACTCAGCATAGGTCACACCCGACCGATTCAAGAGAGAACTGGGGTCCGAGATTGAGGGGAGAACACGAAGGGGTTCTCCCCACCACAAGAACTTAACTAGTGCTGAAAAGAAGACCATTTAAATAGACAACCCTAGAAAAAAGGGGGGGGTCAACGCGGGAACTCCCAACCAATTCAAACCAACTCTTATAACACGATTACTACAACACCTCTGTCGAAACCTTGAACCCTCGACCAAAATCAACTACCTTCAACACTAGGGGGAAAACCCATGGAAAACATTTAACCAACATCAGATCGGAGACATGATCCATTGAAGTCCATAAAACATAACCACATCGACAACATAACTAAAACAAGGTCAACCCACACGAGGGTCAAACACACCTTTTGAAAGACACACGATTTAGAATATCACCTCCACACGACAAGTCTGCTTAGATTATCATAGAACCAGTCCATCTTCACTTTATAGAAAAACTACGCATTTACAACGCTGTTGAAACTTCAGTAGCAGGAAAACAAGTATGGAAGAGGTTTCTAATTGTTTCACCGTCAACATGGAAGACAGAACTTGGACCAAGGCTTCACAACCCTGGGGACTCCTGACTGTGCGCGAGCTTCACCCCGAGACTTGTGGCTGGGGCTCTGATGGCTGAAGCATCTTCTGCCTCACAGTCAGGTACTGACGTTCTCCCACCACGGCGTCTTATTCAAGCGACGCTTCTTGCAAAACTTCTCCAGATGACCCAGACAACCGCATCGATGACACGTCTTCGGAGGGTTGCAACAAGACGGCTTTAAATGCCCAAAACGACCACACTGATAGCATACCCTTGAACGATCTGACGAACTGGAAGCTGAGACCAAAGGGGATAACTCCTTAGGAACAGGTATCTCTGGCGCCTTTTCCTCACCAGAGGGGGAACTCTTACGAACAACAACGGGGACACTGAAGTATTAACCACCCGCACACCAGAAACTAACTCAGCCAAGAAAGCTTCCTCCACCAGCTTCTCGAAACAAAAGTCTTTATAAGGGAGGACTCGCTCCTTGATCTCTGGACGAAGACCCCCAGTGAAAAGAGAGACCTTCATGAGTTCATGTGACACTACATCTGGAGAAAAGGAAATCAGTTCCTTGAGATGGTCAACATATGTCTTCACCGTCCGTTGACCTTGTTGAATATGCACAAGCTCTCTTTTTTCTCCAGCTTCACTTCCTCAGGTACAAACCATTGGATGAAAACCATTTTAAAGGCATCCCATGTCATTTGACCTTACATTGATGATGGGGTAACACTCTTCCATTGGTCCAAAGCTGAACCCTCAAACAACTCCATAATCGCACGGACCTTAACACTATCGGGAGTTCCCAACATTCTAAAGACACGCTCCACTCCCTCGAGCCATTTCACTATTTCTAACGGACCCTGATCACCAAGGAGAATAGGCAAAGTCTGAGGAGGACCAAAAACTGGGCATGACATATCCGAATCCTTAGAGACCTTTCTGGGCGGCATTTCCTGAGCGATATATAAAACTCAAAGCCAAAACCAACATCAAACTGAAGCAACATCAATAAAAGCGCCTTCATCAAAAACAGTCAGCACAAGGACCAAACAAATACAACACAACCCAAAACAAAATCTCCTCTTTAAAATTCCCTTTTCATTTTTGATTTCAAAACCACCCTTTTTCAAGATCACTTTCCAAAAACCAATCCACTTTCAAATCAAAACTTTCCAAAACCGTTTCCCATTTAAAACCAATTTAGAAAACAAAGTCAAGCCTTTAATTTCAAATACACACCCAGGTAATCTCATGAACCGTTGCACATGTCTTCATCCACATTCCATTCATACGTGCATCAACACACACTTACCATGCATTCTCACACATGTGCAAACGTTCATAAAGAGGAACCGAGGTTTCAACCCAAATCATTCTTATCCAATTCCATGCAAACAACAGATTTTCAAAACAAGATATTTCATTTTCAAAACCCATTTTATACATTTAAAATCCTTTAAAAGAAACCAGTCAAATTTTCAAAAACCCTTTTTCATTTCTAACTACGCACTCACACAAACCAAAACGGAAACAACATCCAAATTTGCATCAATCACTGAAATGAGGGACTAGTAGTTACACTCAACCTGGCGACATGGTAGTGGGCCATGTCCCAAGTCAGCGTCGACCACTAGGAGGAATTCAAACCACGTACTCGGACTCCACACGGGTCAGTACTCCGTGTGAAATCACGACGTAACGTCGGCTTGCCTCCATTGTCATCCCTCAATCCAAGACAAACCAGGAAAGACAAGGACACAATTCCCGAACTACCCCTGGTAACTCGAGGATCAGTGCGAGCAAGAGTTCGCGACGCTCTTCCCGTACCTACCCCTCGAGTTCCGACAGTCCTAATCTCCTTCTACCGGACAACCCAAATAACAAGAACCTTCCTTTGATACCATTTTGTCACGAACCAGCCCGGGTCGACCCTGAACCGGTCACCCGAGCCGGCCCGCGGCAAGTCCCGAGGAGCGTTCCCGATCTCCCCGGGATGGCAACAAGTGTCGGGCGTTAAAATTTCAATCGTTGGGAACGATTTTAGCCCAAACTAAAAACAGGATCAAAAGAACGAATATAAACTAAACAAACAGACAAACACTAAAGACACAAACAAAACTAAACCACGACATACCTCCATGTGACCTCGCGGGTCACCACCCAACTACAACCAACGTCGCTCCCACACTGAGCGACTCAAGCAGGAGAACCTGAACAAAAGGAACCTGCAACTGAAGAGGTAAAAGATAGGCGTGAGCACAAAAGTACTCAGTAGGTGAGCCCCACAACAAATCCCAATGCACTGCCAGTAAATAAAGAATCTACCTATTCCAGGTTTGAACTACAATGTATAAAAGTATGCTTTTACAATGTTTCACTTGAAAAACTAAACACAAGCCATCACCCTTATTCCTTTTAAAAAGTTGAATTTCTTTTCATTGATTCTAAATTCGTTCTGAACGATAAAGAAGTGTTACACTTTCAGTTTTACTATACAAGAAAAAAACACATTTTTATTTGAAAACCATTTTTCGTAAAGCAACCAGTACAAGCGGTAAAGAAGAACTGAAAGTAATCAAGCAGGAAAGAAAGAAAGTGCAAGTAGAAGTAAACAGGCAAGGAAAAACCAAGTGCAAGTAAGAATAAACCAGAAGTTATCAGCAATAACCATAGGCACACACGCACGCACTCACACACTCACACACACACACACACACATACTCACACACGCACACACTCACACCCAAGTGGTCCCCCGTATGCCGACGGTAGGCACCATGCCAGAGATGGTAGAGCACCATGGGTAAAACCCCTAAGGTTCATCTAGCACGCGTGGGACCCTAGAACCTCGTGTCTCGGTGAAACGTGGCTTAGAAGGCCACGACCCTCAGAAAACGTGGCTTAGAAGGCCACGACCCTCAGAACACGTGGCTTACAAGGCCACGACCCTCAGATATCATATGTTTAGTTAGTGTTGCAAATGTCAATCCAGCTAAGTGAAACAGGGACGACACCCATCCGGCTCACTAGCACACTACTTCTAGTCCGCCCACCTAGATACCCAGGGTTTCCCGTGTGCTCAAGCAAGCTTCACATTCACATAGTATATTTCTTCCTCATATCGCAGGCCAAACCAGATATCGCACACAAAAGTCACCATTTCCACACCCAAACAATATTTCAAAACTCACGCATGCCAAAAATACCTTTCTAGAAATATAAATGTCATTACCCAATCATTTCGCAAAAACCCCTTTCTTTGAAACACACAAACAAGAACATAACCAACTCTCACAACCTAGAAAACATCATTTTTAATAACACAACAAGGGAAAACATCTTTCGTCAACCAAGATCCACACGTAAGGTTTCCAAAAACAATTTCAAAGGGATACACGACGTTTTCACTAATCAAAGTTACAAGAAAAAACTATTTTCCATAAACAGCACATTTAATAATTTACACATGCCAAAAACATTTCAAAACCCAATTCAACATGTCTTTCATTATTCAGGAAGAACCATTTAGCGACATTACTATAAAATCCCACCATTGAAACCAAGAAAACACTTTTAAAGAAATGCTAGAATTAAACAGTTTGCATTATCAGCAAATCGCCACACTATGAAAAACGACTTAACATTATTTTCTTAAATTTACTGAAATTTAATAAAAGGACAAGGAATAAATAAATTCTTAATTTAGCGGCAAGTGCATAGGGAGACCTACCTCGGATCGGAACGAAGAACGACACGACGCGAAACTCTTGTTGCGTAGAGGTCGCAGCGTGTTGCGTCGTCAAACTGGTCCTAAAACAATAGGCCGTTAAGCAGGCTCATTAATGACAACATATTAATAATAATAATAACGTAATAAGAACCAAAATGTAGTAATTATAATGTCATAATAATAATTATTATTATTATTATTATGACATAATAATAATATAATAATAATAAGAGTAACAATAATATCATAACAATAATATTAACATATTAATAAGAATAATTATAATGACATAATACTAACAAGAGCAATAATAAATATAATAGCGCAATGATAATTATAATAATAACAATAATAATAATAATAATAATAATAATAACATGATAATAATAAAAATAGTAATATTAACATAATATAATAATGAAAATAACAACATAATATAATAATAATTAAAACAATAATATATTTATAATAATAATAATAATAATAATAAAAATAATAATATAGTATTAATAATAATAACATAATAAAAATTTTAATAATGATATAAGAATATTAATGTTAATATTAACCTATTAACAATAAAATAATTATAATATTACTAGCATGATAAAAATATTATTATCAAAATAATGAATAAAAACAATGAAACAAAATACAAAATAAAACAATAAAAAAACAATGAATAAAATAAAACAATGAATAAAATGAAACAGAATACAAACGAAATAAAATAAAACAAAATACAAACAAAATAAATAAAAAAAAGAACTCACAGCGGGAGGGGGTTTGCGCGGGGAAGCCGGAACGGGGCCAGTGCGGGCCGGCGACGGCGACTGGAGGAAGCAGGCGGCCTCGGGACAGGGAGGTGCAGGGGATGCGGGAGCAGAGGACGGCGGCGGCTGGGTTTAGAGGTGCGGCGACGGGGTAGGAGGGAAGCGGGTCACCTGGGAAGAAGGTGGCGGGAGATGGGTGTGAGGCTGGGGCGTCGGCAGGGGCGAGGGCGTCGGGAGTAGGAGGGGAACGGGGAGCCGCGTGGGGGAGAGGTAGCAGGAGGCGAGGCGGAGGTCCGGAGGGGGGGTGCGGAGCAGGAGAGCGCGGCCGGAGGAGGTCGGGGTCGCGCGGGGCAGTGAGCCGGGAGGGCCGGCGGGCACGGCAAGCCATAAAGGCAGCGATCGGCGGTGACGGTGCAGGCCGATACGGGATGGGGAGGCTGGGGAAACCGGGGAGGCCGAGGGAGTAGAGACGAGGCTGGGGCATTGGTGGGTGCAGCGACGAAGGGGAACAGGGCCGCGGCGGCGGCCACTGGATGCGTCGAGGCGAGGTGGCGGCCTGGAGCAGGAGGGGTGAGGCCGGGTGCTGGGGGATGAGGGCGGAGGCGGCTCGCGCAGCTGGAGGGGAGCGGCTGGGTGCGGCCGCCGGAAAGGGAGCGCGCCAGGGAGGAGGCAAGAGGGAAAGGGCCGGAATGGGAGAGGGGAGGCCGGCTCGAGGGAAGCGGGGGCTGCTGGGTGCTGCGCCTAGGCTGAGCGGGAGAGAAACGGGGGAGAGCAGGGGCCGCGAGGATGGGGGAGGTCGGGTGTGCGGGAGGATGGAGTGGCGGCTACGGGAAAGGATTAGGGTTAGCTAGGGGAGGTTAGGCTTAAATATATATATATATATGATAAAAATAATAATTATAATTATAATAATAATAATAAAACATATAATCTTAATAATAATAAAACTTATATAATAATAATAAAAGTTATGTAATAATAATAAAACTTATAATAATAATAATAATAAAATGTTATGATAATAATAATTGCTTTATAATAATAATAACAAACCTTCATAATAATATTAATAATACTTTATAATAATAATCATAACAATAAAATAATTAAAGTAAATAAAAGGTAGTTAATTATAATAATAACGCAACTCAAACAATAATAATAATAAAAGGTCAATGTAAAAACTTTAATATTCAAAACGCCAGGTGGACACATCGTCCCCCGGGCCGAACGCACGACCATCGCTAGCGACGCGATGACCGCGCACCGGCGCGAAACCACCAATCACGATTAATCTTCGAAAAATTTAAACAGGGACCAAGAAAAGAGAAAAATTACGGACGTCCGCGGTCAGGGTGTGACAATAAGGATTGATATGGGTCTGTAAACAATGTCTTCTCTTTGTTATTTACATAAAAAAGTATCTAGTTTTTACTAGAATGTCAATCTAAAAAGACAAAATAACTCAAATTAATATAACCTATTAATAATTGGTCATTGATTAATAATGTAGTTTTTTTCTTTTCTTACAGATGTTTCTTGTATTATATAGTTTATGCATATCCAATATCATGTAACTACCATTGTTGGTATCATCCCATTTTCATCACTCATTATTATAGTCTGCCACCTTAATTGGGAATTACTTGTAATAGGGACACTCATTTACATTTTTATATTGAAATGATGATCCCCACAATATGTATATTATTAAAAAATTTCTTTGAAAAATATTTTATAATTTTTTAGCCTCACTTGTAGTAACAATATTATTTTTCTCTCTTCATCTGATAGTGATATTTTTGTGAAAATGGTAGGATTAATGCCATTATAATGGAAATAAAAAAAGTGTGTTATCCCATATCATTCCCAGTGATTCATGTATCATTTATAAGTATTTTTTCAATTTTTAAACTTTCTTATAGCTGTATTTTGTGTGTGAAAATAACAGGATTTTTTCGTTTGCTGACGGAAGAACGCAAATTAAGTGATTTTTTCATTTTCCATAAAACATATAAAATTTTTTATTCCTATTATTTTCTTAATTATGCATTAATAATCACTGTTAAATTGAGTTTTTTCACCCAAGAATAATTACAATATTTTTTATGTCAATGGATAAAACTAAAGTAATAATATATTGACGATTAAAGAAATTAATTCTAGATATGAATCTATTTACAAGTGTTTTCATCATTTCATGACTTCAGCTTCCTCCTCACCCTATGGTTATAAATTATCCTCATTAGTTTCCACTATATCAGAAATTACATTCATTATATTAACACCTTTACTATTTATAAACTCATGATGTATTGGTATAAGTTTATAGAAAACATTATATTGAAATGCTATGATTTTATTTCAGGATTATTAGTTTTAATAAAATCAAATATGACTAATACATCACTAACTCTGAAAACTGTTCATCATTGTTTGAAATTTATAAAATATTTTTTTTGTTTTAATGAGTGGTCATCCATGGATTATGGGAATATCTAATTTTTATTCTTTCATGAGGATAAAAAAATAAATGGGGAATCTAAATTTTTCCACCATTAAAGACCTATACAAAAATCATTAGGGGTAATTCATTAATATAATGATTAGTTATAGTGAAAATAATATCATATTTTTATCATCCAATCCAATATTTAAAAACACATACAGGTAAATAAAATTATCACCTGATTCCAATGTCACAATGTGTATTATTAAATGTTCATGAACTAATTTTGAATATGATGGAAAATATTCCTGGATCTCACATATTTGGAATTATATTCTTTTGAAATTTTATTGAACACTATTTTCATAGAGAAATAACACCACAAACATATATAATTATCTATTTTCATAGTAACTGCTTTAAAATTTTATCATAATCCATCATTTAAGAAATTTATCGATTAAATGAAATTCCTATATAGTGTTCTATGAAACCATATAAAAATCCTTGTATTGCAATTCAAAAATGCGTCTCATTATCCTATATTTAATGGAAAGAGGTGGTGAATATGGTTCTGTCATTATGTTTCATTATTCTCTTTACAAACCAATTTTCTAGATTTTCTCATCTTATAATTTACGTTTTCTTATTCTCTTGTGTACTCATTCTATTCCCAAATAATCTCTTTCACTATTAATTTTTTATTATTCCATTTACAGAAAATCTTATTTCTATAATTATTCTTTTTCACCTCTCACGTGAAAAATGTGTCATATCTTTCACCTTCCCTCTTGGGATTCCTCCATGGAAATCGGTAGGGTATTCAGTAGTCACTCTAATACTGTTTGATATATTCTCACCACATAGTTTATTAGGTTTAGGTATAGTATTATTGATTCATTATAGTGTTTTATTGTCTTATAATCTTCTTATAATACTTTTGGATGTGGTTATTGATCATTCCTTTAATTGATTTTTATGGGATATGAAGGTGTTTTCGGATAGAATTTATGTGTAGGCTCATTGGTTTATGCTTGAGGTTTGGTAATTGTTATAATATCTATAAGTGTTATGGTTAAATTGAATATTTAGGTATACTATTAATTTATTCAAAAATTAAGACACATTTCTATTAGTTATAAAATGGATTTAGTTATGTATTATGTTGAATTCACCTCCATTAGTTGTTAGTATTTTGTAATTTTTTGGGGTGTTGGTGATAACTAACACAGTTTCAATAAAAATGTTTATTATCCTATAAAACATACTCAATTCTTGGTATATGTGTGGTACTCTTCACATATAATTATATAATAAAATTGTTTTGAGTGTCAGTGTTTGTGAATAATGCAATTGAGTCAATGCCATTATTAATTAAAAGTTATTTTATTTATTTTTCAATTTCTCTAATTCAGTATCCAAGAAGATGATATAATATAATTAAAATAATTTTATCATCCATGGAATATAATCACCTTTTTCATAAAATAGTATTACGAGGAATCACATATAGAAAGTTTGTTACAACATCAAATGTTTTCATAATTAATCCTTTACATGATAGGTCATCGATCGTGACTCATGTCGTATAATTTAAACAATAAATTATTAATTCATTAATTGTAAAACATTGATTCTATTATGTAACCACTTATTCATGAAATAATTTATTTTATACCATGTTTCAAATGTAGATTATCTATTGACTTGTGAAATGATTCTGATTTCATTTTTTATCTTCTATATCTTCCATAGTGGAAATTATTTTTCTAATAATCATTTTTAAAGGTTATCGTAGTTTTTCATGTAACCATAGAGTTAAATATTTATCCAATATATTTATCATACATAGATATAGAATTATAATAACCATATTAATATTTAATTTGATGTTAATCAATTATTGTTGAATATATATCAATTTTTACTAAGGGGAGTCAAATATCTATATAGATCTTTATTTTTTAAGACACTAAATCATCCCATGTTTTTTATTGGAATTAGGTATATTTAGTCGCATAATTTTTCAACTAAATAAAAAGATAAACAAAAATAAAGGAAAATATATCAATAGATGATAAATCACAAATCATTTTGGATCTATCCTTGGTAATTTCTGGTGCTCCATTATGTTTTTTCTCTTTGGATAATTTTCCTAGATGTACATTTGGTGTAGTTGATAGCATGTTCACTTGGATGGTAAATCATCTATATTGACAGAGGATCATATTCTTTTTTAGGGTCATAATCAATCATTTCTCATGAATCGATGCTTTGTGATCTATTTTTTGGCATCCTGGTCATTCATTATGTTTCATGAAATAAAAAACAAAAAATTAACACACACACATAAAAAGAATAAAAAATGTATTATTAATGTATGAAAAGAATTGTTTAATAAAAAAATTTATATTATATCTTATTTTCACCCTTGCTCAATATAAATAGTTCCAAAAACATTGTCCATCCAACTGGAATTATCAATTCTAGCTGGTAATCATTATTAAAAACTAATTGTTCATGTTTTTTTATTTTACTACTAAGTCATATAATAGTGAAGGTCCAAAGTTTGTCCCATGAGTGATACATATAATCCAAAAGATAAATCCATTTGACATTTTGATAAGTAGAAATATATGAATTTTGACGAATAATTTTGTTTGAATCAACAGTCTAATGGATTTAAAATAATAAAAACAAATAGAAGGCTAAATTATAAAGTCTATATTTGAAAGAGATACCAATATCTTTCATTTAATAATTGGGTTAAAGAAATCAGTTTGAAGATTTTCTTATGTTTAATAGTTTACTATGGTAAAATTTATTGATTTTAACTTAGAAAATATAAATATATTGGTCAAATTGTAAAATCAGTCTTATTTTATTAAGTTAATAATTTAAATTAAATGGTAAATACAATATAATTATAATTTCCTAAATTTTTCGACATGTTTTTATTTAATTCTTAATAAGCCATTTCTAAAAATATTATCTTACATATAATGTTAAATTAGTGACTCAAATTTATTCCTAATTTAATTGAATAATAATGAATAAAACTAATAGATATTTTAAACACCCATACTTCTACTCTTAATCATTTATCTTATAAGTGAATTTCCAAACATGGTTGAGGGATGATCAACCATATATTACTTGAATATATTTTAATGTGAGAGAAAATTGTAAATTAATTCTCAGGAATATGGCTATTTACGCACGTATTCCATTCACTAATAATCATCCTTATTTATTTTACCTAGTGTGATAGAAGTTGCTTAGATGTGGGTGTTGTGTAATCCATGAAGCAATGGAAGAAGATTTTATAATTTTCTATAAATCCAGTAATGAAATTTATTTTATAAATATCTTCAAAATTTTGGTTTTATTTCAAAATGAAATATGTTTTCTGTTTTAAATTTTCTCTATTTAAATTTATATTTATTTATGGAAACAAATTTTATTTCTTGAATTTATTCTTTTCAGGATTCTAAATAAATAATTTATTTGTTTCAGAATTATTGATATGCAATAGAATTTTTCTGTGTGAATATAAATTATTTTAAAATGATTCATGTGGGTTTAACATTTTAAATTATATGTCATTTTGTTTTAGTGGTTTACAAATATTTATTTTCTATTTGTATAAATATGTTTTAGTTATATATTTATAATAGGAAGGTGAAATATGGATAAATATTTAAAACTATATCTATATTTGATATTTTAATATGAAAACATTTATTTACTCCATCGATATTGTATAATAGTATTACAATTGTCTTCTTATACTTGTAAGGGGGCATTTTGAGTTTATAAAAGTTTTCTCCTACAATGATTCATGTGTTTTATTTTAGTGATTTTTTTTAAAGAACCTTAATGAGTCTCTAAATTATTTTAATATAATTTTATTTGGTTTTCAAAATTATTATTTTTATAATAATATAAAAATTTTATGTTTAGGAATATACACATTTGAATGTTAAAAATCATGAATATCAACATTTTTCCCATTATAAAATTATTTTATTTATTAGACAAATTTATGTGGAAGCGATGTTATCGATGTTTTCAATATATATGTTTAATTTAAAATTATTTTATTTTCGAATACGTATATTTGTAAATATATATATTGAATAATATATCATTCCATGTGAATTTTTTTTTAAAACATGAATAAATATGTATCTACATATGTATTATTTTTGTGTGAAACAAAATTTTAATATATGATCAATAGAAACGTTAATATATAAATGAATTTATATATGTATCAATTTTTATAAAACAATTTATTTACTATATGTATGTATATAAGTGATTATATATATATATATATATTATAAATGAATCATTATTCATTAATATACATGTGTGTGTGGAGATACAATCATGTTTTATTTTAATATATTTTTAAACAAATTTATATATGTTTATTTTTTTATATAAAACAATTATGTACATATATATAAATATGAATTTATATTTGAATTTTTTTTATTGAAATAATACATTTATCATGGAACATGTATAACCAAGTAATTTTACATTTTAGTAAATGTAAATTGAAGCTCGTGATTTTTTAAGAAACATCATGTTAATTATCTTATAAAATAAAAGTCCTTATGTTTTTAATTCAAAATAATCTCACATGGATATTTTGTTAATTATGGCCTGGAATGGGGAGTGAATGAAAACACTTTTCGGAATTTTAACCAATCAGGTGACAGGTGTGCCCTGAATTATATAGCTCTTTAATTCTTTGGGTAATGTTGAAATATCATGAGATGTCATTTATGGTGTGTGAGACATGTAACCCAGAGAAAATATGGCATTAAATAATGAACCTAATCTACCATGGGACTGCGTCCATCATGGCATGATTTCTCTGGAGTGAACTGTGACTTCATGTTATGATCCACCGTGCTTTTGAGAACTTTTTATGAATGTTTATGAGTTATTAAGAGTAATTATTATTATTTCATAAATGAATCAAATGTAATTTTCTGAAGTATAAATATGTTGAAACCTATTAAGAAATAAATATTATTATTTTCAAATGAACTCATTAATTTTTAAATTTGGAACTCTCAATATGTATGAAATGTTTTATTTCTTGTGTTGAAGAGTAAAAATTATATTATGTTTCCACATGATTTGAAAACCCTTACTATAATTATTTTATTCTCACCCTATGTTTTTAAAAACTTATATTCATTGGTAATATGAAGATAGTGAATTTCGTAGTCTCCATTATGTTGTTTAACCATTATAAAGCATAAGAATAGTTTTCTTGTCCTTTATTATTTAGAGTTGTAATTAGAATTATCCAATGTGTCCAGACTATCTAAGAGTCTAAACCATTGCGTTCTAGGATTGATAATTGATAAATGAATTATAAAAAATCGAATAGGTCTTAATTCATTGTAGTTAGTATCATAGATAAGGTTTATAAAACATTAGAGGTTATGATATGGATAAAACCAAGGAATATTTAGAGTTCTTCAGTAATTTTATTGGATTTTGTAATATAACGAAAAATCTGGTGCTTATAGTATTCTTAATTATGTGTAGTGAAATACATAATTTCTATAGGTAAAGTAATGGAATTTCTAGGATTAAAATATTTTAATGGGGAATAATGTTACATCATTGATATTAACAAGTTCTTTTTAAATAAGGTAAATTTAATATTTGTCTTCTCTTAAGATTAAATATATCAAATTAAATAATATTACTTGAAAATATTTTTATTATTTATCAGAATTAATAATTATAATAACACCATTATTATAAGTGAAAATATTTTAATTTTTTATCAATTATACTTTTATTTATTATATTTCATAGTGTTTTAAATTAATTATAATAATATTTGATTTAAATTATAAACGAATGATTTTTATATTTTAAAAGAATATTTTAACATAAATATTTTTAATTGATTTTTTTGTAAATACATATTTTTTGAATAACAAAATAGAATGATTATTTTAAAGGTAAAATAATTATGAAATTTTTATAAATAATCATGTTGAATGATATGTTAAATTGATAAGTAAAATATTTTTTACTAAACTATTTTTAAAACTATTTTTTCAATAATCTTTTTTGGTTAACATTTACATTAATAAAATTTATTTTTTAAGTTTTTATTCCTGAAATATTATGTGTTTTTACTAAATAAATTATAATAATTACCATTTAACCATAAATTGGTGGCACTTAAATTCAAAATAAATTATCTAAATAAATTATATAAATATAATTTTTCATTATTATAAATTTATATATATTTTATGAATTACGAGTATAATTATATTAATATTAAATTTTTAATTAAATTTAATATGATAAATATAAAACAATATTTAAATTTTTTAAAATCTTATATGAAAAATGTGAATTATAATTATAATAATAAATAGATAAAATGTTTTTGAAAAAACATGGTATGATTTGTTAAAAAAACAATAAAACAAAATGATAAAAAGAGAGAGATTCAATGATAACAAGGCTGGTGGGGTCGATTGGGAAAGGTAATTGGGTAAATGGAAAATGGTTCATTCATCGAGTGCATCTGAAGGAGAGGGATTGATCCAAGGATAATGGAAGTCATGTAATCGAGGGGGACTTTGACCTAGGGAGGCCAAATGACCGTGAGGATTCTGAGTTATCTTCAATTACCGATTAGGGATCTTGAAGGTCTTGCATTTTCATAAGGGGTTGTACCACGACATAAGGTTTTGTTTCCATGTGAGATCTAATTGGATGATGTTTTGATCTACATCAACCTATCCTAGGTAGGTTTTTTAGTTATTTTATTGATGTCGAATATTTATGTAGACCATTTTTCATGAATCCTTTTGGCATAGTATTACTTGTGTGTCCTTTCTTCCTCAATTGTATTTAGTTATTCCCTATTGGTCATTTTTCTTTTTTGGGTCTCTTCGATGAGTATTCTAGATTGATGATATGATTAAGACTAATTTCATCTTTGATCTGGTTTTTGCCTCTCATTTTTATTGTTGGTTTTAATCAAAATTTCAATCACCCTTTTATTTCCTTTTTCGGCCATTTTGGTCTGTTGGTTTTGAAAAAACGCATTTCGATATATATTATACTATTGTCTATTTTGTAGTTTTTAATTTTCCACCTCCACTCTGCTTATATATGAAACCACTATAATATAAATTCAGAAATATATATATTGTGGATTTAAATTTTTTATGAACTAGATATATATGAACCTATTCCCTTTTCTAAGCATTGTCCCCAAGTAGTACACCCTATGTTAGAGAAGTGAGTTAGATATTGGGAGTTTTATAATTCTATAAAGTAGTATAATAATGTTTTCTTATTTTTTGTAAGACATATCTGAGAAATTATATTTACAAAATATGTAATCATTTTTTTATTAATTTAAAAATCAAATATGTTTCCTGTTTAAAATATTTTATTTTCAAAATTATATTTTTTTTAATTGAACTACTTATTTTTCATGCATTTATTTCTTGTTAAGATTTTTTATACAATGGTAATTTTTTTCCATAATATTTATGTGCAATATTAGTTTTTAATTGTTAAACTAATATATTCTCAAAGGATGCAAGTTGGTTCTCCATTTCATATATTATGTCAATTTGTTGTAGTGGTTTACGAATATTTATTTTATGTCTATCTAATTTTTTTTAATTAAATATTTATTATATTAAGTAGAAATCAGGTTAAATATTTAAAACTATTTCAGAATTTAAGATTTCTATATGAAAAGATTTATTTAGTCCATATATATTGTCTAATGGAATTTTAATTGTTTTTATAATGTTACGGGGGTCATTTTGAGTTTATAAAAGTGTTCTTATAAAACAATTCATGTGATTTATTTTCGTGATTTTTTAATCCTTTATTTGTATCCTTTGTATATACATGGGATGATAATATATTTTAATAATTGTTTTTTAATCATAATGTTCCTAATGTATTTATATATATACCTATTGGAATGGTAAAAATCACGTGCTCCCATGGATTTCACTTCATTAAATAATTTTCATTATATTTCCACATTAAGTGAATTTAATGTTATCAAAATTTTCAAAATATATTATTAATTAATTTTTTTTTCATTTTTGAACAATTATATTTGTATTTGTATATATATATTCATAAATATATCATTTAATAGGAATCATTTTTTAAAACATGTATATATATTTATCTACATACATATTATTTTAGGGTGATACATAATTTTAACTCCACAACAATATATATATATTTATGAATCAATTTTTTACTAATTTCTATTTCCTATATGTATGTAAATAAATTATTCTATATATTAATATTTCATTATTCATTACTTTACATATGTGTATTGATATTCGATCATGTTTTATTCCAATATATATATAAGAACATGAATATATATATATATGTATCATTTTATGTCAAACTATTATATATGTATATATGTATATGAATGTATATTACAACATGTAATTGCATGCAAGTCTACTCATATAATGAAACAAGTATATCCATGTAATTTTCTATTTCATGAAATGGATATCAATGATTATGATTTTTAAAAAAAATTGTTGTCCCTACGATATAAAATACAAGGTCTTATTCATTTAATTCTAAATAATAACATTGGGATATTATTTTAATGAAGGAATTTAATGGGGAGTGATCCCAATCCCTTATGGTAATTTTATCTATTCATATGATTGGTACACCCAGAATTATATAGCACTCCAATGCAATGTGTAATGTTGAAACCTCATGTGATGTCATATATGGTGTGTGAGAGGTGTATCCAGAGAACAATATGGGATTATGGAGTGAGACTTATCCATAATGTGACTATGTACACTAAGTTACATTGTCTCAAGAGTAAACATTGACTTCATGTAATGATCCAATGTTCCTTTGAGAACTATTTATGAATGTTTAAGAGTTATCTAGTGAAATTCATATTATTTCATAAAATAATGACATATATTTTTCAAATTTTTACATATGATGAATCCTATTTATAAAGAAAATTTATTATTCTAATAAATTACTCATGATGTAATAAAAAATAAAATTTCATGTTGTATATCATTTTTTACATTTTTATTGCTGTAAAAAAAATTATTGGTTTCTGAATGTATTCAAAACCCTAAATAATATTTTTTTCACCCATCCTTTTTTTAAAACCACTTTTCAATGATAATAAGTACTCATAGAAGTGAGTGAGAGGTTGATAAACATTTTTAGTGTTTAACCTTTATAAACATCTGAATAGTTTTCTTATCCTTTATTTTTTTAGGGTTGTAATTAGAATTTTTTAATGTATTAGGACACTCTAATACTATTAAACTATGTGATCTCTGGTTGTTAAATAATAAATTAATTACAATATACAAAAATTATAATAGGTTTTGGGTCCTCATAGGGTCACCATATTATTTAGAGAAATGTGAATTTAGTACCTATGTTTGTCAGACCATTTGTGTTTATGTAGAGAATTTATTTGGTGGCATACTGATTTCCTCTTCCTTACAGGTATAGTGTAGTGCACGATGTTTTTCATGTGTCACAACGTTGGAAGTATCACCCAAAGCCTTCTAATGTGATTGATGTTGATTTTTTTGAGTTTGAGATTGATCCATCATTTGAGAATCCTTGGATACATATTATTGATCGCAGTGAGAAAGCGTTGCTGGGAAGGATCATGTCCATAATTCATGTTTTGTGAAAAAACTGATGTGTTGAGGTGGAAATATGGGAGAGATAAGTAGAAATGTGGTCTCATTGAACCAATATTATTACCTAATAATCTTAGATATTCTATGGAGTACGGGTTGAGGACGTGATGTCATATGGTGGGGAAATTGTATGATATCAACCTTTTTGATGATGTCTCATGCTCGTTTTAGGTACTATTTTAACCTTATATTTTTATATCATTAGTGGGGTTTTTTGTTTTTTTAAGTGTAATATTTGAAATTTTTAATAAAAATGGGTTCTACATGGTTAGCACATAGTTTTACCAAACAATTCACCCACCACAGGAAGACCACGAAATCCCAAACAGAAGGGAATTTCACTGTTGGAGAAGGGTTTTTCAATCCGTGTGTCCACATAGTAGAAATCTTGCAACCCATGAATGAGAGGGATTTTTATAGAGAATTTTTTGGAAATCCATACATCCTTACATAGGAATCCATCAATTTGGATATTAATTACCCTGAAATTTATAAAAAAATCTTACCCCTAATATTAACCTCAAACCGACCGTGTATGAACATAAAAAAAATCCTCTAAATTTTCAAACACCTTATAGTGTCCTAAGGGTCCTCGAACCTTGTTCCAAGTGAATCATAGATCCAATAAATGGATCATCTCTCCTCTGATATATGATTTCTTCACCATTTGGGTTCCTCTATCTTTCGTCACACATTTTCGATCAAGAGGAATGATTTATACTCCACTGGAAATGTTTTCGATTTACCTTTTCATGGATCTTAATCTATTTTATCTTTAAATTAGGTTTTTTCCTAGATATCCTATCACATTGAGATCTTGAATGTTTCTCTTCAATTTTGTGATTTACAGTTTACCGTACATTCATAGAAAATCAGGAGGTATGTGGATTAAATATCAATTAACAATGTATTGAATGATAATTGTGTGTATTTAATTTTGGAATTTAAATTTCCACATTTGGCAATTCAATATATAAATTTAATTATTTAATTAATTAATTAATTGGTTTATAGGATTGGTAGAATACTGTGATTATTGAAATACATATCATAGTTATTATGTAATTAGTGATTATGGAATTATTTGATAATTATAATTAAATGGTTTATTGGCTTAACCATGATGGGTTAAAGGATATTATGATTAAATTTTGTTAAATGATTTAACATTAAATTTTTCATATTATTTAATCTAGTTTAAATAAAGAACCTTTATTTTAGGGATAAAATAAAATATTGTGCCACGATTATAATTCTTGGTAAAATGTTTAAGGATGATTCAATTTGAAAAATATGATATTTATTTGATATATGATATATTATGATATATGTGATAACGAGTGTGGGATAAATACTGATGCTCCCAATATGCATATGTGATAACGAGCATGTGACATTGAATGATTCTTAAAGCACACATATGTGATAATAATGAGGTGTAGGATAAGTACTATTGCTCTAAATATCCACTAGGTGTGAGACATGATGTTTCAGTCCTAAAACATTAGCATTGGAGTGGAGTTACAAGTATCCATTGTATGAAAATTGTTATTAAATGATTATTTAATTCCCATTATATAATTAATTGTGATTCCCTATGATGTATGTTTTAGACTCCATCACATGCTAATATAGGTATTGATTGATTGGGTGTCATATTGAAAATTGGTAATTATTTGGTTAATTAAAGAATTATGATGTTTGAAATTTTTTACATAATTTATTGTACATTATTCATTATAATACTATATATAGGGCTATATACTGTATTAAGTTTAGACACTGTTGGTGGTGTGTGACTGATACGTATTCACACCCTACTCAGGATACCTAATCCGTACCCAAATTGACATAATTTTTAAGGGAAAGGATATAGGAAAAAGATTAATGTTATATGGATGAGATGGGATAGACCATGGATGAGGGAACTAGACATCATTTAGGGACATTATTGGGAGTTTTCAGTGTCTTTATTATTGAATTTTTATATTGACACATGACACATATTGAAATGATGTATCTAATATTTTATTTATGGTCAGTTATCCATGATTTAGGATCATCATGTAGTGTTGGTCATTATTGGTAGTATAATTTTTATAATTATTTATTATTACCATTTTTATATTATTAATTTATTTATGATTTTTAGTCTGATAGTGAGGGTATAGTCTCCCCATGGTTTATATAGGACCCTCATGACTTGTCAGAATCCTATGGATTATAGTGAGGAATTCATGACTTCATTTAACCAACTTGCTCGGGGTACAAATTTGAGGTAACTGGGGTCATAAAATACACGAATAATGAAAAATAATTTCAAAATGTTCTATAAATTAATTATAATAAGTTATTTCAAAAACCAATTAAACATAATTTTTGATGAAAATTTTTCTTTAAAGAAAAAAGTGACTTTAATAAAAATTGAATGATTATTTAATAATAATTTTTCAATGAATTTATATTACATATGAATGTTATATATATTTCATAACGAATTTAATCATATTCATGACATCCAATTTAATAGATATGTTATAATTTTAATATTAAAAAATATATATATAATGGTTCATTAAGGCTTCGTGTTGCATATCTTTAATGTGATCAAACATATTGCTTATTTAAAATTCATGTGTACTACAATATCTCCTTAATAATAAATTTCGTACTCATAATTTTAACTTATTCTCTCCTAATTAATAAATTTCAATCTTCCAAAATTATATTTCCTATTAAATCCATTATTAATCCTATGGGTTATATATACCTCATCCTAATGAAACATATTCCAAATTTCAATAATCACTATGATAAAAAAATATACTCTTTAAATATATAGAAATTATCCAAAATATCAATTATCATAATTATATATTTACCAAAAATATATTACATAACATTACCATAACTATCTTTGAAAATATCAACATATCAATGAATCACAATTCATCCATCAAGATTAATTATATTACACAATATATTAAATCATAATTAACATCAAATAATATATTAACCCCAAAGGTTTATTGATAACTTAATATATTTTCATCCTAATTCCTAGAAAAATAATCAAATCAATTCCAAATAAAATTACTTAATTATTAAAAATTTGGATTTTTAATTTTTTTTAACTTATGTCTATCTATAAACTTATACACACATGACAGTATCCAAAACATTTATGTTAAAATAAATGAAAACATATATTATTCCAAATATCTACACATCCATTATTACTTAAATAAGATCACAAATAATTTAATATATTCTATAAATCCAAAAATTCAATATCATCAAAGATTAAGTAAATCAATATGTCATCAAATAACCATTTTCAAATTATCCAATACTATCATACTAATGTCAATCATCTCTTTATTCAAACAAAACATATGTTTAATAATTATACTGTTGAATATCCTTAAATGTTCAAAGATCCAAGTATCCAAAACATAATTTATATAAAACATTCGCAACATAGTTCCTAAATCATAATGATTAAATTCATTAAACCTTTCACTTAATAGTACTTTCGTTGGTTTATTTTTTAGCACATAGATTAGGATATTGGCTCTGATAATCCCCATATTACCAATCCAAAATACATTGAACTATAAATATTACCTTAGGAATATATTAATTTAACTCCATAAAACATTGCAATTTTTCATAGAAATTACATGCTCTATACACATCATTTACACATAAAAATCATCTTTTGTTACACTGATACATTCACTTGAGTTCTTCTTCAAACATTATCTATATAAATAAAATCGCATATTCTTTCCATCATAATCCCCACCACTAAATATCTCTATAAACTCTCTCATTCTATTCATTAGGGTATCTGGGAGTTGGTTAAGGTGAAATATAATAGTAATATATCATGACAACTGAATAGGAATAATCATGATGTATCTCATTATAGCTACAATTTCATTTGTTTAATCATCAGGATATTCATTCCATGTTTTCCCATTTTAAAACTAGACATCCAAGTTCTATCCATTGTCTAAAATCAAAAGGCATATTATGAGAAATAATATTCATAGTTATGTACCATGAAAAATAAATTATAGGATGTATAAATCATAAAAAATCATTTTAATATATGAATTCTTATATTTTACCTAGGTTATCCATAATCATTACAATTTTTTTGATGTTATCATAAAATAAACTCAAGACTAATGTTTTCTATAATGTTTTCTCATCCAAGTTTTTAATGGATTATTAAACCATTCTATGATACAATCTATATTTACCCATACATTTAATAAATTGTTTTCACACATTAATAGGTTAATATCCATTACATTACATAACGATCCATGATAGAATTGTATAGGTGTATTATAATTAAACATAAAAAGTTTGTTAATAAATGATCTACATCATCTCCAACTATATTCTTCATAACTATTATCCATCTTAGAAACATCATACAAAAAACTATATTCTTATCTTGGTGAAATGGAAACCATAGACAGGATGACCTCAGATGCTCATAAATGGAAATCAAGGGATATATCAATGATCACTTGATCTAAATATGGGAATAAGGTTATGATAACATGGTCATAACATTAGAAAATCAAAAACCTACATATAATATATTATAATAGTAAGTCCTGAAATAAATGTTTTAATTTCATAAGACATGAATCGTAAATAAATAAATGGACATGAACCAAAATAGAATGACATATACAAAAGACGACGTTGTATTCATTATAAATAATCATTGAAAATAATTTCCTTAGTACAAAACGATCATTTCTAATAAAATCATTGTAGAAAATATTTTCTCCCCAAACCATCATTGATGTAATGGTCCAACACTAGTACTACCATAGTTTACAAATCCCTTAATATATTGGCATATCTCCTAATTCTAGACTTATTAATCTCATTGGATTACAAAAATTTACCAATGCATTGGAGGTAGAAAGTGGTCTCCACTATTACATAATGAAATTCATAAATATGTTCTCCATAATATCATAAACCATCCATCATATCATATCCCAATAAAAGTAATGGGTTTCATAAAAATTTCATCATTTATTCATAGCATAACCCATGGAAAAGGAAAAATTTCATAAACATATTTTCATAATATCTATAAACTGTATCAATAAAGAATAAGGTTGCTATCGTTGGATCATATCCCTTGGAAGGAATATGTGAAATCATCGGTTATTATAATTGATGATTATAAATGTCATTAAAATAATATTAAAAATTTATTCTGGGAAATATCATTTCCATTTTAATATTACATATTTTAAATATAAAAACTGATAAAAATATTATGGAAAACATTTTAATTGAAAATAATCTTTGAAACATATAATGGAAACATCAATTAATTTGGTGGTCATGATTTTTTTAAATTTTATTCAATAATATAAGTTAAAAAACATCTATTTCATATTTTCTAAAAGACAAAAAATGTACCTCATTTGAAAAATAAAAACAATATCAATTTTGAAATAATTTTGAAAAATTATTAAATGAATAAAAATGACTTCAAACAATCAAATTATAATACTAAAAACCGTATTTGAAAAAATGGATATTCTAGAAAAATTTATTTTGATCGACGAGATAAAAAATGTCGATTTTTTAAAAATCATTATTTTAGAATATTGAGTAATTCAAAAGAGTAAAATGTAATGAAAAATTTATTCTCCAGAAATAAATATAAGAGATGAAAATCCATGATATTATATAATTTTATATAATACAATTTCATCATCATAACTTAATAATAGACTATCCCAATAAATAATGAGATTAAAACATAAAATCCTTACTACTTTAGTAACAGTTTAATCATAATCCCCATGAAAAAAAACCAAAAAATTGTATTTATACCCATATTAATTTTATAATAATATTAATAAAATAAAATAAGGGGTACAATATACACCAAAAAAATAATCAGTTTATAAATATGGAATGTGTCCCCCAAAAAAATGAGATGAAAATACATTAAACTATGTATTTATTCCATTGTGGGAATTGAAAACTTCTGTATAATAAATATAGATTTATTTGAAATATACTATAGAACCATAATCATATATATAATCCCATATATTATTTACATATTACCTTTTATCACATATTTGTTAACAAATCATTATTAAAATAATTGTTCTGGGTGATATCTGCTTTTTTCCATTTATGTTATGGTTTGGTAGTTCTGGTCCATTTAGTTATATCTTGGTTATAAAAAATATATAACATTAATAATAAAATAAATATCATATATATTCATTTTATAAATAATTATATTTATCCATAAAATTATATATAGAAAAATTAATTACACCATTCATGGAGACGGTGGTTCATACATACTTATGAATGATGTTTTCATTTCACGAGGGATGAAATAAAAAAAGGTAATTAAAAAATTATCTTTACAGATAATTTATTATATACTATATTTAATATATTTTCAATAAATCCATCATTATTAACATACATGTAAAATATAAATGTAAAATAAAAAACATTGCATAATGGTGGTGGCAGTTCACACGTAAGCAAAAGCGATGTTATTATTTTGAAATGGTTTCGATGGTTGGAATATATATATGATATTATAAATAATATTTTTTGAATATTTAATAAGTATATTTGAAAAAGATAAAAAACCATCATAATATCTGTCCAATAAAATTTTGGGCTAAGTAATGAATTGTATCACAATGTGGAGGCGGTAAGACGTGCGTACGCAAGAGAAAAACATCCACTTCTCATTTCATGGATAGATGGTGATTAAATGTGGTATCATAATTTTTATAAAATATAATTATACTCAAGATAATTGATTTATTATTTTACTAAAAAAGAAAATTACTTATTGTATATAAGTATTTATTAAAAAGTAAGTGATCTGTTAAAGATATTGGCTCTTTTTTGAAATAACTCCTCTAAATCTCCTATTAATGTCCCAAGGGTTCCTCATTTATAAATACTATCTCATAAAAAATTTGTATAAATATGTTAATAACGTATTTTTATTGTATTATTGAGATAAAACATAAAAAATATTAATATGTGATGGGTGGAGGTAACCTATTATAATTGTCATAAGGGGGAACTTTTGATTTTGATAATAGATTAAAATATAAAAAAATAATTATCTATCTAAACTACAAACAAAACCCTAGGGATTATAATTTAATATATTATTATCTTTAATTAAAAACTTTTCATAGAATTTGTACAAGTTTATGGGGTGTTCTAAACCATATAATTTTGTTTAACCCATTAATTAACTCATTCGAACATTAATCTTGGTATCATAATTTTCACATAAAAAGGATTATAATTTTACAAGTATGTTTACAATTGTATAATTAATGGATAATTAATTGTATTATATATAATATATTTTACAATTTTTTATATTTAGTTTTTAAAAAACAATTAAAAAAATTATGAAATTTTGTTTTGATAAAATACTATTAATGTCAATTATGACAATATTCATTGAATTATATTTAAAATACATACATAAAATTTTTTAAATAGTATATAATCATATTAAATAACACTAATATGTCAAATTCATCGAAAAAATTCATGGAATACTATAATTCACTATAATTATATTACTTATTAATGTCAATTATGACAATATTCATTGATTTGTTATATGTTTATTTTGTCCTAATGTGTACATATAAGATATATTTAATACTAAGAGAGTGACATTTTTTAACATTCATTGCATTAAATATTATATTTTTAAGATTCTTGGAAAAGATTCCACTAAAAATTAATGTTAAAATATTAGATGATAATTTTAGAATATAATTCATCTATTAAATTTTTTTATGAAAACATATAGTATAAGGCCCCAGCCTCAAACCTTACTTAATCTTGAGTTATTACAAGATTACACATTGAGGATCTTTTCGGGTTTAGAGTTTTAGAGAATTAGATCATAAAACTTGCATTACATTCCACATATAAACAAAGTGGTTACATAAAGATAGTATTCCTCATTCCCATCAATGGAAACACATTTGAATTAAAACATGGATTCTTTTTGACACATCCTTGACCCTATCATCTTATCATGTACCTTTCCCTTGACCTGTGAAAAACATTTCAAAAACTTGGGATGAGCATAAAAACTCAGTATGGGTTATAGAAAACATGAAAAGGAAACATGAGTTCATATGTACATAAGAATGAAATCATACTTTACCCATAAAACATAGGCACTTTAACATGCCTCATAAAATCATGAATAAATCATAGAAACCATAAGACATAAAGGTAACTTGAGGCATTCATAACATTCTTACGTAGGGAGTAACCCTCTTGGTTACGTTTGGAATACCCATCACAGTATATTCCCTGAAAATCTCTTCGGAGAAACCTTAATGTTTCACTCCTTCGCGTTACCCAATGCATTGGAGAGCTATAACGGGCTCACCCGCCCTTAGTTTATCACGGAACCACCCGTTCTTCATAATAATGCCCAAGAACCTCAACATAATCGTATCACATAAAACATGCATAAAGGAAACATAAAATTTCCACCATTCAATCACAAGATATCAATACCACACATTGATATAAAAATATTATGAAAACCATTTTCAATACCAAAATAAAAGAAAAGTAAAACATGGTATTTATTTTTCTTTTAAAAAGAAGGAATGGCTTGTAGAAGAAGCCGAAACTCAAATAACGGTTACGACGGCGGAGAAGTCGTTGTCGCCGCATACGTACGACAAAAACATTCCCTTTTGTCGTTTGGTAAACGCTTCGTATAAAAAGATTCCTTTTGAATAAACGTAAAAGTCAAAGGGGTTTATACACCGTATAAAAGAAGGTTGTGTATAAAACAAAATATGCCTCAACGAAAGGAGATTGAGACGAAATCCCATACCTCGTATCTGACTTGACCCGACCGTTCTTTAATCTCCTGAATAATAAACTTGAGTTAATCTCTACTTGATTATGAATCTTTTTCAAGTTCATTATTCCTTTTATACCATGTTATGAACATCATGTAATCAGTTAAGTTAATAATGTTCATTTTGTCGGTATTTGGTTCTTAAGTCAAAAATAGACCTCTTACACTTACGTGTTGTTAATTTGGTCAAAGGTTCATTATATTCAGAATGTTATTCATGATGTAGATATCATATATGTCATATATATCCAGTACATTCATGCCTTTATAGTATTACATAATCATTTAGAGGTAAGAAATGAAATGCACCGTTCATGGAGACGGTAAGCCGTAGGTACGCATGAACGCTACTTCCATTTCTATTTCATATTTCATGGAATGGATTCATAATGGTATAAGAGTATGTTATAACTCCAGTATAATAACATATATAATATCATTAACTTTATCCTTTACACATCCCACATATGGTATTAACGAATCAAATCACTTTTAGGGGGCGGTAGTCCGCACTTCCTAAAATGAAGATATCGTGTTTACCCATAATGGAAACCATAAAGTATGACCAAAATGAAGAAAAACAGAAGATTAAGGAAAACATATACATAATATATATCATATATAAAAATAGTGACATCATAATGGCCACCTTTGAAGGTGTTAAATGAGTATTGAACAATCATCGTTTCGGGAGGCATAATTTCGCCATCCACGGAAAACGTATGTTCTTTAACCATTTGATGTAGTTGTGTGAGAGTGTAGTTCAAATAACTCTTATAACAACATCCTAGTATATTGAAGATACTGGTGTTGTTACAAAAGAAGTAAATAAAAAGAGTTTAGGGGGTTGGAGAAGCAAAATAAAACAAATGAGCATGAGAGGATGAATTACCTTAAAAAGTGTAACTCCTTTTGATTTGAGCCTAAAGGCTTCCTTTGAAAGGATTCTGCCCAAGGGTAATCCTCTAGGATGAGGAGAGGGATGTGGAGAGAGCAAATGGGCAGGGTTTGGCCGAGCCAAAGGCTTGAGAGGTGTGTGAAATGAGGTAGAGGTGGGGGCCTTTTATAAGAGGAGAGGAGGGGCACTTTTGGAAAGTAAAGAAATATTAATTTATTTGAAAATGTGTTTCGGTTCTAAAAGGTCCCACATTGATAGACTTCGTGGATAAGGTGATAAGGCTTAGAAATCCACTCATCCAATTGGTTTTTGCCATGTGTAGGTTTTAGATTTTACATTATCTTTCTGTTTTATTTAAATCGCCAAATAATGATGTCATCGCTGCATCATTATTATGTCATAAATACTTTAATTTATTTAATTTCTAAAAATTATAAAACAAATACTATGATATAGGAAATCTTTTTAGCTTTCCAATGACTATTTATAATCTAAATTTGGACTTGTTTAACCCCACTTAAAAATTGTTTTAGTAAAACAATTTATGTTAGTGTCATTTTCACTTTAACATTAAATAAAAAGTAATTTATGTTATTTCCCAACAAAAGTGGATCCATGGGGTCCCCAAGTTAGGCCATGGCTTGTCTTGGTCGGCCATGACACAACCAATGGGGTTGGGACATGTGTCTAGGTCATTTCATATTATTAAAGTATTAATTATACCTTAAACTACACTAATTACCACTAATTGCGATTAAAAACTTAATAAGTTACTATTCACCAAAAAATTATTATAATCTCATTGAACCACATTTTACTTCTTAATGACAACCATGTATGTCGGATTTTCAAAATTCAATACACATTAGTGGTAAACTTTCATTTAACTGGTAAATCAGTTTGCTTGATTACCACTTAGTGGTTTCACTATTCATCAAAAATTGAAGTTTTTCAGAAAATTACCAAAAATTCACCCTAAGCTATATTTGACATTCTGAATTCAAAAATGAAGTCTATTTTACAAAATTCAAATCATATAAGTCACATTAATTAATTTAATAATTAATTCCCGCTGCCAGAGCAAATAGCGTGTTTTTACAAAACAATAAGTATCAAAAGATTGACACCAGTTTAAGTCTAATTTCAAAGTGAAATTGATTCCAATGACCACTATTGGATAAAATGGTAAAAATATATTCTAATTCCACTTCAAAACCAAATCAAAACATAATCTAATCATATCAATAAATTAGATTAAAAAGCAGTTTTGATGTAAAATGCAGTATTTTTCACTATTCATTAAAAAAATGAACATTGTCAGAAAAATACCAAAATTTCACACAAGGTAAATTTTGATGTCCCAATCATAAAGAATAAGTTTATTTTGACAAACATAGTTTATAAAATTGTCAAAATATAGATTCAAAAATGGTTTGCCATCACAAGGCAGTAAAACAATCTTTTAAGAATATTAGTGTATTCCATGCATAAGATTGTATTTATTTTCATTTTAAGCCTCTATAACACTATCTTAATCATTAATAGACATAGATAAAAATATCTATTATTCATTACTTACTTGGGATGTTACATCCTTCCCCCCTTTAGAAAATTGCGTCCCCGCAATTTATTTACTTATCGAATAAATGGGGGTACTTATCCCTCATTGCATTTTCAGATTCCCATGTTGCCTCTTCAATCATGTGGTTTTTCCACAAAACCTTTACCTGCTTAATCACCTTATTCCGTAACACTTGCTCCCTGTGGTCAAGAATCTGGACCGGTTGTTCCTCATAAGATAGGTTCTCTTCCAGCTGAACTACCTCTGGGCTCAAAACATGAGATGGATCTGGCATATACTTTCTCAACATCGAAACGTGAAAAACATTGTGTACCTGAGATAAAATCGGAGGTAAAGCCACTCGGTATGCAACTGATCCAACTCTTTCCAGAATTTCGTATGGTCCAATAAACCTTGGACTCAACTTTCCTTTCTTACCAAATCTCATCACACTTTTCCAAGGAGAAACCTTGAGAAAAACATGATCACCTACCTCGAAAGATAGATCCTTCCTCCGGTTATCCGCATAACTCTTCTGCCTGCTCTGAGCTGTTCTCATGTGTTTCTGAATCAGCTGAACTTTTTCTGCCATTTCTTCTACCAATTCTGGTCCCATCAACTTTCTTTCACCCACATCATCCCAGAAAGCTGGAGTTCGACACCGCTTCCCATATAATGCCTGAAATGGTGCCATCTGTATACTAGAATGAAAACTGTTATTATATGAAAACTCAACCAAAGAAAGATGTTGGTCCCAACTTCCCTGATAATCCATAGAACAATCTCGTAGCATATCCTCCAATGTCTGAATTGTTCGTTCTGACTGCCCATCTGATTGAGGATGAAAAGCTGTACTAAAATTTAATTCAGTACCCAACGACTTCTGAAGGCCTTTCCAAAAGTTAGAAGTAAACCTGGGATCACGATCCGATACAATGGAGAGAGGAACTCCATGTAACCTGACTATCTCCTTAAGATACAAACGGGAAAGTTGATCAAGAGAGAAAGTATCTCGTATAGCAAGGAAATGAGAAGACTTGGTCAAGCGATCAACAATAACCCAGATTGCATTATTACCTCGAGACGTCTTCGGTAATCCAACAACAAAGTCCATGGATATATTTTCCCATTTCCACTCTGGCACTGGTAAAGGCTGAAGCATCCCTTTCGGTAACTGCCTCTCTGCTTTAACCTGCTGACAAGTCAAACACTTCACAGTAAAATCAGCAATGTCTCTTTTCATTCCATCCCACCAGTAATACTCCCGCAGATCTCTATACATCTTAGTACTGCCCGGATGAACTGAAAACGGAGAACTATGAGCTTCACATAACAACTCTCTCTTTAACTGTGAATCACAAGGCACACACAATCTCTTCCCAAATCTCAAAACACAATCATTATCAATGTTGAATTCAGGCAACTTACCTTTCTGAACCAGCTCTACCTTTTTCTGCAACTCACTGTCTTGCTTCTGTGCATGCTTGATTCTATCTGATAGAGAAGATCTCACTGATACCTGAAACAAAACAGAAGGACTTCCTGCACCAACAACTTCCATGCCAAAGTTCATCAAATCGTTAACCAAAGGATCACGTTCCAACCGCAACATTGTTAAAGAAGAATTACTTTTTCGACTCAAAGCATCAGCCACTTTATTTGCTTTCCCCGGATGGTAATGAATTGTACAATCATAATCCTTGATTAATTCTAGCCATCTCCTCTGTCTCATGTTTAACTCTTTCTGAGTGAATATATACTTTAAACTTTTGTGATCGGTATATATTTCACACTTTACCCCATACAAATGATGCCTCCAAATTTTTAAAGCAAAAACAACAGCAGCTAATTCCAAATCATGTGTAGGGTAATTTACCTCATGAGTTTTCAACTGTCGTGAAGCATAAGCAATTACCTGATCATTCTGCATTAGGACGCAACCAAGTCCTTTCAATGAAGCATCGCTGTATATAACAAAGTCACCATTCCTGGAAGGTAGTGCCAAAACTGGAGCATTCACCAATCTTCTTTTCAATTCCTGAAAACAATCATCACATTCTTTTGTCCAGATAAACTTAACACCCTTCCGAGTTAGCTTAGTCATTGGACTAGATAACCGTGAAAAATTTCTAACAAACCTTCGGTAATAGCCCGCCAAACCAAGGAAGCTACGAATCTCGGTTACATTTGTGGGTCTTGGCCATTCTTCCACAACTTTTGTTTTTGCAGGATCAACAGTTATTCCATCTTTAGAAACAATGTGTCCAAGGAAAGAAATTTGTTGCAACCAAAACTCACACTTGCTGAATTTCCCATACAATTTCTTTTCTTTTAAGGTTTGCAAGATAACCCTTAAATGTTTTTCATGCTCCTCTTTACTTTTAGAAAACACCAAAATATCATCAATGAAAACAACCACAAACTTATCCAAGAACTCATGGAAAATTCTATTCATTAAGTCCATGAATACAGCAGGTGCATTGGTTAGCCCAAAAGGCATTACTACAAATTCATAGTGGCCATATCTCGTACGGAACGCGGTCTTCGGAATATCTGCCTCCTTTACCTTCAGCTGATGGTACCCCGATCTCAAGTCAATCTTTGAAAAAAACTGAGCTCCCTGGAGCTGATCAAACAAATCATCGATATGAGGCAAAGGATATTTGTTCTTAACAGTGATATTATTCAAGGCTCTATAATCAATGCAAAGTCTCATAGAACCATCTTTCTTTTTAACAAATAAAACAGGAGCACCCCATGGTGATGTACTAGGTCTAATGAAACCCTTCTCTAATAAATCTTGCAATTGCTCCTTCAACTCTAAAAGTTCGATTTGTGCCATTCGATAAGGGGGTTTTGAAATTGGCTTAGCATCAGGAACTAAGTCAACAGTAAACTCAACTTCCCGATCTGGTATTATTCCAGGCAACTCATCAGGAAAAACATCAGGATACTCATTTACCACTGGCACATCATTAATCTGAACAGTTCCTTTATTTTCAACGACGTGTGCAAGGTAACATTCATTTCCATCTTTTACAAGTTTCCCGGCCTCTTCATATGTTATCAAAAGTAATGGTTCATTCTTGTAAACAAACTGAAAGTCTTTCTGAAAAGAAACTTCTTTAGCTCTACAGTCAATCTTAGCATGGTAAATAGAGAGCCAATCCATACCCAGGATAACATCAAACTCTACTAGAGGTAGAACAATAAGGTTTGCAAGTAGGTTCTTTCCACAGATAAGGATAGGAAGATTCTTATAAATTCTTTTTGCCTCGACACTTCCCCCAGGTGTTTTTACCAAAAGTTCAGGAGTCATTTCTTGAGATGGTATTCCCATTTTACTAGAAAAGGTTTCAGAGATGAAAGAATGTGTAGACCCCGAATCAAACAACACACTGGCATAATCTGAAAAAACAAACAAAGTACCTGATACAACTTCATTCGATGGCCCGACGTCTGCTGAAGTAGTTGCAAAGGATTTTGCCACCCCTTTCTGCTTGTAGTCTAACTGCTTCCCATCACTCAAGCTCCTTGTCGGACACTCGTTTGCATAGTGACCCATCTCATTGCACTTAAAACATTTCACTAACTGTAAATCAAATTTGTTCTTACCTTCACCTTGATCCTTTTCAGTGCAATCACGAGCCTTATGTCCCATCTTACCACATCGGTAGCACTTCCCAGAATTCAGAAGACATTCCCCAGCATGCCTTTTGCCACATTTATCACAAACCGGAAACTTAGTTTTCTTACCATCAGACTTTTTTGAAGAATTCTTACCTTTCTCCTGCCACCTCGGTCTCTTCTTCTGCTGGTTGTTATAGAACACTTGGTCATCGGCAAACTCCATTTCCACCTTCTCAGCACATCGAACAAGCTTTTCATAACTTTTAAACTCACGAGAAGCCAATGCCCTTCGATACTTTGGCTTTAATCCTGAGTAAAAACGATTGATTTTACTATCAAGGTCCCGGATAAAATTTGGAGCATACCTTGCCAATCGAGTGAACCTTTCTTCATAGGCAGCCACTGAGTCTTCCTCTTGCCTCAATTCCAAGAATTGCTTTTCCATCCTAAGTCGAACAGCCTTAGGAAAATACTTCTCAAGAAAGATACCTTTGAAGTCATCCCAGTCAAGAGCATCAATCTCATCGGTATCCCTGATGTTTTTAACCATAGACCACCACTGATCTGCTTCACCCTCCAGACGGTAAATAGCAAGACTAACCTTTTGATTGTCTGAACACCCCATGAAATCAAAAATCTTCTCCAGTGCCTTAATCCACCCTTCAGCTAGCACAGGGTCAGATGATCCTCTGAATGATGGTGGATGTTGCCTCATGAAATGTTCCACCACTGACATGTTCCTCTGCGGTTGGTCTGGCTGATCTCGTGCATGGATACCTCCACCATTTATCGCTTGAGTCAACTGCGCCATTACTGCAACAAACTGTTCAGTTCCAATTCCGACCATTTCTGGATGCTGATTCGGAAGGTTATTTCCTTCTGTATGCCTTCCTAGCACAGCTTCCCTGTTTCCTCTGCGGAAAACCATTCTGAACAAACATGTCTTAGATGAAGCAACATGGTAATCTTTAAATGCTATATCATTTTGAAAAAAAATATTTTTGGATAATCATTTTAATAGAATTCTAACTCCTAAAGTTATCTAAACCGACCTCTGATACCAACTATAAGGCCCCAGCCTCAAACCTTACTTAATCTTGAGTTATTACAAGATTACACATTGAGGATCATTTCGGGTTTAGAGTTTTAGAGAATTAGATCATAAAACTTGCATTACATTCCACATATAAACAAAGTGGTTACATAAAGATAGTATTCCTCATTCCCATCAATGGAAACACATTTGAATTAAAACATGGATTCTTTTTGACACATCCTTGACCCTATCATCTTATCATGTACCTTTCCCTTGACCTGTGAAAAACATTTCAAAAACTTGGGATGAGCATAAAAACTCAGTATGGGTTATAGAAAACATGAAAAGGAAACATGAGTTCATATGTACATAAGAATGAAATCATACTTTACCCATAAAACATAGGCACTTTAACATGCCTCATAAAATCATGAATAAATCATAGAAACCATAAGACATAAAGGTAACTTGAGGCATTCATAACATTCTTACGTAGGGAGTAACCCTCTTGGTTACGTTTGGAATACCCATCACAGTATATTCCCTGAAAATCTCTTCGGAGAAACCTTAATGTTTCACTCCTTCGCGTTACCCAATGCATTGGAGAGCTATAACGGGCTCACCCGCCCTTAGTTTATCACGGAACCACCCGTTCTTCATAATAATGCCCAAGAACCTCAACATAATCGTATCACATAAAACATGCATAAAGGAAACATAAAATTTCCACCATTCAATCACAAGATATCAATACCACACATTGATATAAAAATATTATGAAAACCATTTTCAATACCAAAATAAAAGAAAAGTAAAACATGGTATTTATTTTTCTTTTAAAAAGAAGGAATGGCTTGTAGAAGAAGCCGAAACTCAAATAACGGTTACGACGGCGGAGAAGTCGTTGTCGCCGCATACGTACGACAAAAACATTCCCTTTTGTCGTTTGGTAAACGCTTCGTATAAAAAGATTCCTTTTGAATAAACGTAAAAGTCAAAGGGGTTTATACACCGTATAAAAGAAGGTTGTGTATAAAACAAAATATGCCTCAACGAAAGGAGATTGAGACGAAATCCCATACCTCGTATCTGACTTGACCCGACCGTTCTTTAATCTCCTGAATAATAAACTTGAGTTAATCTCTACTTGATTATGAATCTTTTTCAAGTTAATTATTCCTTTTATACCATGTTATGAACATCATGTAATCAGTTAAGTTAATAATGTTCATTTTGTCGGTATTTGGTTCTTAAGTCAAAAATAGACCTCTTACACTTACGTGTTGTTAATTTGGTCAAAGGTTCATTATATTCAGAATGTTATTCATGATGTAGATATCATATATGTCATATATATCCAGTACATTCATGCCTTTATAGTATTACATAATCATTTAGAGGTAAGAAATGAAATGCACCGTTCATGGAGACGGTAAGCCGTAGGTACGCATGAACGCTACTTCCATTTCTATTTCATATTTCATGGAATGGATTCATAATGGTATAAGAGTATGTTATAACTCCAGTATAATAACATATATAATATCATTAACTTTATCCTTTACACATCCCACATATGGTATTAACGAATCAAATCACTTTTAGGGGGCGGTAGTCCGCACTTCCTAAAATGAAGATATCGTGTTTACCCATAATGGAAACCATAAAGTATGACCAAAATGAAGAAAAACAGAAGATTAAGGAAAACATATACATAATATATATCATATATAAAAATAGTGACATCATAATGGCCACCTTTGAAGGTGTTAAATGAGTATTGAACAATCATCGTTTCGGGAGGCATAATTTCGCCATCCACGGAAAACGTATGTTCTTTAACCATTTGATGTAGTTGTGTGAGAGTGTAGTTCAAATAACTCTTATAACAACATCCTAGTATATTGAAGATACTGGTGTTGTTACAAAAGAAGTAAATAAAAAGAGTTTAGGGGGTTGGAGAAGCAAAATAAAACAAATGAGCATGAGAGGATGAATTACCTTAAAAAGTGTAACTCCTTTTGATTTGAGCCTAAAGGCTTCCTTTGAAAGGATTCTGCCCAAGGGGAATCCTCTAGGATGAGGAGAGGGATGTGGAGAGAGCAAATGGGCAGGGGTTGGCCGAGCCAAAGGCTTGAGAGGTGTGTGAAATGAGGTAGAGGTGGGGGCCTTTTATAAGAGGAGAGGAGGGGCACTTTTGGAAAGTAAAGAAATATTAATTTATTTGAAAATGTGTTTCGGTTCTAAAAGGTCCCACATTGATAGAATTCGTGGATAAGGTGATAAGGCTTAGAAATCCACTCATCCAATTGGTTTTTGACATGTGTAGGTTTTAGATTTTACATTATCTTTCTGTTTTATTTAAATCGCCAAATAATGATGTCATCGCTGCATCATTATTATGTCATAAATACTTTAATTTATTTAATTTCTAAAAATTATAAAACAAATACTATGATATAGGAAATCTTTTTATCTTTCCAATGACTATTTATAATCTACATTTGGACTTGTTTAACCCCACTTAAAAATTGTTTTAGTAAAACAATTTATGTTAGTGTCATTTTCACTTTAACATTAAATAAAAAGTAATTTATGTTATTTCCCAACAAAAGTGGATCCATGGGGTCCCCAAGTTAGGCCATGGCTTGTCTTGGTCGGCCATGACACAACCAATGGGGTTGGGACATGTGTCTAGGTCATTTCATATTATTAAAGTATTAATTATACCTTAAACTACACTAATTACCACTAATTGCGATTAAAAACTTAATAAGTTACTATTCACCAAAAAATTATTATAATCTCATTGAACCACATTTTACTTCTTAATGACAACCATGTATGTCGGATTTTCAAAATTCAATACACATTAGTGGTAAACTTTCATTTAACTGGTAAATCAGTTTGCTTGATTACCACTTAGTGGTTTCACTATTCATCAAAAATTGAAGTTTTTCAGAAAATTACCAAAAATTCACCCTAAGCTATATTTGACATTCTGAATTCAAAAATGAAGTCTATTTTACAAAATTCAAATCATATAAGTCACATTAATTAATTTAATAATTAATTCCCGCTGCCAGAGCAAATAGCGTGTTTTTACAAAACAATAAGTATCAAAAGATTGACACCAGTTTAAGTCTAATTTCAAAGTGAAATTGATTCCAATGACCACTATTGGATAAAATGGTAAAAATATATTCTAATTCCACTTCAAAACCAAATCAAAACATAATCTAATCATATCAATAAATTAGATTAAAAAGCAGTTTTGATGTAAAATGCAGTATTTTTCACTATTCATTAAAAAAATGAACATTGTCAGAAAAATACCAAAATTTCACACAAGGTAAATTTTGATGTCCCAATCATAAAGAATAAGTTTATTTTGACAAACATAGTTTATAAAATTGTCAAAATATAGATTCAAAAATGGTTTGCCATCACAAGGCAGTAAAACAATCTTTTAAGAATATTAGTGTATTCCATGCATAAGATTGTATTTATTTTCATTTTAAGCCTCTATAACACTATCTTAATCATTAATAGACATAGATAAAAATATCTATTATTCATTACTTACTTGGGATGTTACATATAGCCATATCACTTAGTTTTATCCTAGATTAACGTGATGTACCCATTACCGTGGTGATAATTTTTACCATGATTATGATTGATATTGAAAAAAATAAAAGGGAAATATTTACCCAATTTGAATAGATTGATTAAAAAATATAGAATCTATTTTATAAAATTAAATTTCTATATGTAGATGAAATTAATTTTAAAATATACATGAAACATTCAAATAAAACTGATTTTTTGACAAATACATTTTTATGCATAACTATAAGGCCCCGGCCGTAATCCTTACTTAATATTGAGTTATTACAAGATTACACATTGAGGATCTTTTCAGGTTTAGAGTTTTAGAGAATTAGATCATAAAACTTTCATTACATTGCACATATAAAAAAAGTGGTTACATAAAGATAGTATTCTTCATTCCCATCAATGGAAACATATTTAAAATAAAACATGGATTCATTATTGACACTTCCTTGACACTATCATCATATCATTTACCTTTCCCTTGACCTGTGAAAACATTTCAAAAAAACTTGGGATGAGCATAAAAAGCTCAGTATGGGTTATAAAAACATGGAAAGGAAACATGGGTACATATATACATAAGAGTGAAATCATACTTTACCCATAAAACATAAGCACATTAACATACCTCATAAAATCATTAGTAAATCATTGAAATCATAAGACATAAAGGTAACTTGAGGCATTCATAACATTCTTACGTAGGGAGTTACCCTCTTGAATATGTTTGGAATACCCATCACAATATATTCCCTAAAATCTCTTCGGAGAAACCTTAACGTTTCACTCCTTCACGTTACCCAATGCATTGGAGAGCTATATCGGGCTCACCCGGCCTTAGTTTATCACGGAACCACCTGTCTTCATAATAACGCCCAAGAACCATAACGTAATTGTATCGCATAAAACATACATAAAGGAAACATAACATTTCCACATTTCAATCACAAGATATCAATACAACACAAAAAACATTTTGAAAACCATTTTCAATACCAAAATAAAAGAAAATTAAAACATGGTATTTATTTTTTCTTTTAAAAAGATGGTATGGCTTGTAGAGGAAGCCGAAACTCAAATAACGGTCACGACGGTGGAGAAGTCGTTGTCACCGCATACGTACGACAAAATAACATTCCCTTTTTTCATTTAGTAAACGCTTCATATAAAAAGATTCCTTTTGAATAAATGTAAAAGTCAAAGGGGTTTATACATCGTATAGAAGAAAGTTGTGTATAAAATAAAATATGCCTCAATGAAAGGAGATTGAGACGAAGTCCCATACCTCGTATCCGACTTGACCCGACCATTCTTTAATCTCCTGAATAATAAACTTGAGTTAATCTCTACTTGATTATGAACCTTTTTCAAGTTCATTATTCCTTTTATACCATGTTAAGGACATCATGTAATCATTTAAGTTAATAATGTTCATTTTGTCGGTATTTGGTTCTTATGTCAAAAATAGACTTCTTACACTTACATATTGTTAATATGGTCAATGGTTCGTTATATCCAGAATTATATTAATGATTTGGATAATATATACATCACATATTTTCATCATATACATGTATTTATAATATTACATCACATTTAGAGATAAGAAATGAAATGCACCGTTCATGGAGACGGTAAGCCGTATGTACGCATGAACGCTACTTCCATTTCTATTTCTTATTTTCTGGAATGGAATAATAATGTTATAAGATTATATTATAATTCCAGTACAATAACATATATAATATCATTAACTTTATCCTTTACACATCCCACATATGGTATTACGAATCAAATCACTTTTAGGGGGCGGTAGTCCGCACTTCCTAAAATGAAGATATCATGTTTACCCATAATGGAAACCATAAAGGTCTGCCAAAAATTAAAAAAACATAAGCTTAAGGAAAACATAAACATATTATATATCATATATAAAAATAGTGACATCATAGTGGCCACCTTTGAAGGTGTTAAATGAGTATTGAAAAACCATCGTTTCGGGAGGCAGAATTTCGCCATCCACGGAAACCGTATGTTCTTTAACCATTTGATGTAGTTGTGTGATAGGGTAGCTCAAATAAATCTTATAACAACGTCCTAGTATATTGAAGATACTGATGTTGTTACAAAAGAAGTAAATAAAAAGAGTTTAGGGGGTTGGAGAAGAAAAATAAAACAAATGAACATGAGAGAATGAATTACCTTTAAAAGTGTAACTCCTTTTTATTTGAGCCTAAAGGCTTCCTTTGAAAGCATTCTGCCCAAAGGGAATCCTCTACGATGAGGATAGGGATGTGGAGAGAGTAAATGGGAAGGGGTTGGCCGAGCCAAAGGCTTGAGGAGTGTGTGAAATGAGGTAGGGGTGGGGGCCTTTTATAAGAGGAGAGGAGAGGCACTTTTGGAAAGTAAAGAAAAGTTACTTTATTTTAAAAAGAGTTTCGGATTCAAAAGGTCCCATATTGCTAAAATTCGAGGATAAGGTGATAAGGCTTCTAAATACACTCATCTAATTGGTTTTGGCATTGTGTAGGTTTTAGAGTTTACATTATCTTTCCATTTTATTTAAATCGTTAAATATTGAGGTCATCGCTGCATCATCATGATGTCATAAATAATTTAATTTATTTAAAGTCTAAAAATTATAAAAAAAATACTATGATGTAGGAAATCCTGTTATATTTCCAATGACTATTTATAACCAAAAATATGATCTTTATAACCCCATGTAAAAATTGTTTTCGTAAAACATCTATTGTTTGTGTCATTTTTACTTTAACATTTAATAAAAAGTTATTTATGTCATTTCCCAAACTAAATGTCTCCATGGGGTCCCCAAGTTTACCCATGTCTTGTCTTGGTCGGCCATGAAACATACAATAAGGTTGGTACATGTGTCTAGGTCATTTCATATTATTATAGCATTATTTATACCTTAAACTACCCTAATTACCACTAATCGCGATTAAAAACTTAATAAGTTATTGTTCACCAAAAAAATTATTTTAATCCCATTGAACCACATTTTACTTCTTAATGACAACCATGTATGTCGGATTTTTGAAATTCAAGACACAATGATGGCAAAATTGCATTTAAACGGAAAATCAGTTTTTATAAGTACCACTTAGTGGTTTCACTATTCATCAAAAATTGATGTTTTTCAGAAAATTACCAAAAATTCACCCTAAGATATATTTGATATTCCGAATTCAAAAATGAAGTCTATTTTAAAAAATTCAATACATATAATTCACATTAATTAATTTAATAATTAATTCCCGCTGTCAGAGCAAATAGTGTGTTTTTATGAAACAATAAGTATCACAAGATTGACACCAGTTTAAGTCCAATTTCAAAGTGAAATTGATTCCAATGAACACCATTGGATTAAATGGTAAAAATATATTCTAATTTCACTTCAAAACCAATTCAAAACATAATCTAATAATATAAATAAATTAGATTAAAAAGTAGTTTTGATGTAAAATACAGTATTTTTCACTATTCATTAAAAAATGAACATTGTCAAAAAAATACCAAAAATTCACACAAAGTAAATTTTGATGTCCCAATCATATAGAATAAGTTTATTTTGACAAACATAGTTTATAAAATTTTCAAAAGATAGATTTAAAAAGGGTTTTCCATCATAAGGTAGTAAAACAATCTTTTATGATTATTAGTGTATTCCATGCATAAGATTGTATTTATTTTCTTTTTAAGACTCTATAACACTATCTTAATCATTAATAGACATAGATAAAAATATATATTATTCATTACTTACTTGGGATGTTACATCCTTCCCCCATTTAGAAAATTGCGTCCCCGCAATTTATTTACTTATCAAATAAATGGGGGTACTTATCCCTCATTGCATTTTCAGATTCCCATGTTGCCTCTTCCATCGAGTCGTTTTTCCACAAAACCTTTACCTGCTTAATCACCTTATTCCATAACACTTGCTCCCTGTGGTCAAGAATCTTGACCGGTTTTTCCTCATAAGATAGGTTCTCTTCCAGCTGAACTACCTTTGGACTCAAAACATGAGATGGATCTGGCATATACTTTCTCAACATCGAAACGTGAAAAACATTTTGTACCTGAGATAAACTCGGAGGTAAAGCCACTCGGTATGCAACTGATCCAACTCTCTGCAGAATTTCGTATGGTCCAATAAACCTAGGACTCAGCCTTCCTTTCTTACCAAACCTCATCACACTTTTCCAAGGAGAAACCTTGAGAAAAACATGATCACCTACCTCGAAAGATAGATCCTTCCTCCGGTTATCTGCATAACTCTTCTGCCTGCTCTGAGCTGTTATCATGTGCTTCTGAATCAAGTGAACTTTTTCTGCCATCTCTTCTACCAATTCTGGTCCCATTAGCTTTCTTTTCACCCACTTCATCCCAAAATGCTGGAGTTCGACACCGCTTCCCATATAATGACTGAAATGGTGCCATCTGTATACTGGAATGAAAGCTGTTATTATAAGAAAACTCAACCAAAGAAAGATGTTGGTCCCAACATCCCTGATAACCATCGAACAAGCTCGTAGCATATCCTCCAAGGTCTGAATTGTTCGTTCTGACTGCCCATCTGATTGAGGATGAAAAGCTGTACTAAAATTTAATTCAGTACCCAACGACTTCTGAAGGCCTTTCTAAAAGTTAGATGTGAACCTGGGATCACGATCAGATAAAATGGAGAGGGGAACTCCATGTAACCTGACTATCTCTTTAAGATACTAACGGGAAAGTTGATCTAGGGAAAAAAAATCTCGTATAGCAAGGAAATGAGCAGATTTGGTCAAGCGATCAACACTAACCCAGATTGCATTATTACCTCAAGATGTCTTCGGTAATCCAACAACAAAGTCCATGGATATATTCTCCCATTTCCACTCTGGCACTGGTAAATACTGAAGCATCCCTTTCGGTAACTGCTGCTCTGCTTTAACCTGCTGACAAGTCAAACACTTCACAGTAAAATCAGCAATATCTCTTTTCATTCCATCCCACCAGTAATACTCCCGCAGATCTCTATACATCTTAGTACTGCCCGGATGAACTGAAAACGGAGAACTATGAGCTTCACATAAAAACTCTCTCTTCAACTGTGAATCACAAGTCACACACAATCTCTTCCCAAATCTCAAAACACAATCATTATCAATGTTGAATTCAGGCAACTTACCTTTCTGAACCAGCTCTACCTTTTTCTGCAACTCACTGTCTTGCTTCTGTGCTTGCTTGATTCTATCTGATAGAGAATATCTCACTGATACCTGAAACAAAACAGAAGGACTTCCTGCACCAACCACTTCTATTCCAAAGTTCATCAAATCCTTAACCAAAGGATCACGTTCCAAACACAACATTTATAATGAAGCATTACTTTTTCGACTCAAAGCATCATCCGCTTTATTTTCTTTTCCCGGATGGTAATGAATTATAGAATCATAATCCTTGATTAATTCTAGTCATCTCATTTGTCTCATGTTCAACTCTTTCGGAGTGAGTATATACTTTAAACTTTTTTGATCGGTATATATTTCACACTTTACTCCATAAAAATGATGCCTCCAAATTTTTAAAGCAAAAACACTAGAAACTAATTCCAGATCATGTGTAGGGTAATTTACCTCATTATTCTTCAACTGTCGTGAAGCATAATCAATTACCTGATCATTATGCATTAGAACGCAACCAAGTACTTTCAATGAAGCATCACTGTATATAACAAACTCACCATTCCTGGAAGGTAGTGGCAAAACTGGATCATTCACCAATCTTGTTTTCAATTCCAGAAAACAATCATCACATTCATTTGTCCAGATAAACATAACACCCTTCCGAGTTAGGTTAGTCATTGGACTAGATAACCGTGAAAAATTTCTAACAATCCTTCGGTAATAGCCTGCCAAACCAGGGAATCTACGAATCTCGGTTACATTTGTGGGTCTTGGCCATTCTTCCAAAACTTTCGTTTTTGCAGGATCAACAGTTATTCCATCTTTAGAAACAATGTGACCAAGGAAAGAAATTTGTTGCAACCAAAACTCACACTTGATGAATTTCCCATACAATTTCTTTTCTTTTATGGTTTGCAAGATAACCCTTAAATGTATTTCATGCTCCTCTTTACTTTTAGAAAACACCAAAATATCATCAATGAAAATAACCACAAACTTATCCAAGAACTCATGGAAAATTCTATTCATAAGGTCCATGAATACAGAAGGTTCATTGGTTAACCCAAAAGGCATAACTACAAATTCATAATGGCCATATCTAGTACGGAACGCGGTCTTCGGAATATCTGCCTCCTTTACCTTCAGCTGATGGTACCCCGATCTCAGGTCAATCTTTGAAAAAAACTGAGCTCCCTGGAGCTGATCAAACAAATCATCGATATGAGGCAAAGGATATTTTTTCTTAACAGTGATGTTATTAAAGGCTCAATAATCAATGCAATGTCTCATAGAACCATATTTCTTTTTAACCAATAAAACAGGATCACCCCATGGTTATGTGCTAGGTCTAATGAAACCTTTCTCTAATAAATCTTGCAATTCCTCCTTCAACTCTAAAAGTTCAATTTGTGCCATTCGATAAGGGGGTTTTGAAATTGGCTTAGCATCAGGAACTAAGTCAACAGTAAACTCAACTTCCCGATCTGGTATTATTCTAGGCAACTCATCAGGAAAAACATCTACCACTGGCACATCATTAATCTGAACAGTTCCTTTATTTTCAATGACGTGTGCGAGGTAACATTCATTTCCATCTTTTAAAAGTTTCTCGGCCTCTTGATATGTTATCAAAAGTAAGGGTGCATTCTTGTAAACAAACTAAAATTCTTTCTGAAAAGAAACTTCTTTAGCTCTACAGTCAATCTTAGCATGGTAAATAGAGAGCCAATCCATACCCAGGATAACATCAAACTCTACTAGAGGAAGAACAATAAGGTTTGCAAGTAGGTTCTTTCCACAGATAAGGATATGAAGATTCTTATAAATTCTTTTTTCCTCAACATTTCCCCCAGGTGTTTTTACCCAAAGTTCAGGAGTCATTTCTTGAGATGGTATTCCAATTTTACTAGAAAAGGTTTTAGAGATGAAAGAATGTGTAGACCCTGAATCAAACAACACACTGGAATAATCTGAAAAAACAAACAAAGTACCTGATACAACTTCATTTGATGGCCCGACATCTGCGGAAGTAGTTGCAAAGGATTTCACCACCCCATTCTTCTCGACGTCTAACTGCTTCCCATCACTCAAGCTCTTTGTCGGACACTCGTTTGAATAGTGTCCCATCTCATTGCACTTATAAAATTTCACTAACTGTAAATCAAATTTGTTTTTACCTTCACCTTGATCCTTTTCAGTGCAATCACGAGCCTTATGTCCCATCTTACCACATCGGTAGCACTTTCCAGAATTCAGAAGACATTCCCCAGCATGCCTTTTTCCACATTTATCACAAACTGGAAACTTAGTTCTCTTACAATCAGACTTTTTTGAAGAATTCTTACCTTTCTCCTTCCACCTCGGTATCTTCTTCTGTTGGTTTTTATAGAACACTTGGTCGTCGGAAAACTCCATTTCCACCTTCTCAGCACTTCAAACAAGCTTTTCATAACTTTTAAACTCACGACAAGCTAATGCCCTTCGATATTTTGGATTTAATCCTGAGTAAAAACGATTGATTTTACTATCAAGGTCTCAGATAAAATCTGGAGCATACCTTGCCAATCGAGTGAACCTTTCTTCATAGGCAGCCACTGAGTCTTCCTCTTGCCTCAATTCCATGAATTGTTTTTCCATCCTAAGTCGAACAACTATAGGAAAATACTTCTCAAGAAACATACCTTTGAATTCATCCCAGTCAAGGGCATCAATCTCATCGGCGTCCCTGATATTTTTAACCATAGATCACCACTGATCTGTTTCACCCTCCAAATGGTAAATAGCAAGACTAACCTTTTGATTGTCTGAACACCCCATGACATCAAAAATCTTCTCCAGTGCTTTAATCCACCCTTCAGCTAGCACAGGGTCAAATGATCCTCTGAATGATGGTGGATGTTGCCTCATGAAATGTTCCACCACTGACATGTTCCTCTGCGGTTGATCTGGCTGATCTCGTGCATGGATACCACCACCATTTATCGCTTGAGTCAACTGCGCCATTACTACAACAAACTGTTCAGTTCCAATTCTGACCATTTCTGGATTCTAATTCGGAAGGTTATTTCCTTCTGTATGCCTTCCTAGCACTACTTCCCTATTTCCTCTGCAGAAATCCATTCTGAACAAACATGTCTTAGATGAAGCGACATGGTAATCTTCAAATGCTATATCATTTCAAAAAATATATTTTTGGATAATAATTTAATAGAATTCTAACTCCTAACTTTATCTAAACCGACCTCTGATACCAACTATAAGGCCCCAGCCTTAAACCTTACTTAATATTGAGTTATTACAAGATTACACATTGAGGATCTTTTCAGGTTTAGGGTTTTAGAGAATTAGATCATAAAACTTGCATTACATTCCACATATAAACAAAGTGGTTACATAAAGATAGTATTCTTCATTCCCATCAATGGAAACATATTTAAAATAAAACATGGATTCATTCTTGACACTTCCTTGACACTATCATCATATCATGTACCTTTCCCTTGACCAGTGAAAACATTTCAAAAAAACATGGGATGAGCATAAAAAGCTCAGTATGGGTTATAAAAACATGGAAAGGAAACATGGGTACATATATACATAAGAGTGAAATCATACTTTACCCATAAAACATAAGCACATTAACATACCTCATCAAATCATTAGTAAATCATTGAAATCATAAGACATAAAGGTAACTTGGGGCATTCATAACATTCTTACGTAGGGTGTAACCCTCTTGGTTACGTTTGGAATACCCATCACAATATATTCCCTAAAATCTCTTCGGAGACACCTTAACATTTCACTCCTTCGTGTTACCCAATGCATTGGAGAGCTATATCGGGCTCACCCACCCTTAGTTTATCACGGAACCACTCGTCTTCATAATAATTCCCAAGAACCATAACATAATCTAATCACATAAAACATGCATAAAGGAAACATAACATTTCCACATTTCAATCACAAGATATCAATACAACACAAAAAACATTGTGAAAACCATTTTCAATACCAAAATAAAATAAAAGTAAAACATGGTATTTATTTTTTCTTTTAAAAAGAAGGTATGGCTTGTAGAGGAAGCCGAAACTCAAATAACGGTCACGACGGCGGAGAAGTCGTTGTCGCCACATACGTACGACAAAAAAACATTCCCTTTTGTCATTTAGTAAACGCTTCGTATAAAAATATTCCTTTTGGATAAACGTAAAAGTCAAAGGGGTTTATATACCGTATAAAAGAAAGTTGTGTATAAAATAAAATATGCCTCAATGAAAGGAGATTGAGACGAAGTCCCATACCTCGTATCCGACTTGACCCGACCGTTCTTTAATCTCCTGAATAATAAAATTGAGTTAATCTATACTTGATTATGAACCTTTTTCAAGTTCATTATTCCTTTTATACCATGTTATGGACATCATGTAATCATTTAAGTTAATAATGTTCATTTTGTCAGTATTTGGTTCTTAAGTCAAAAATAGACTTCTTACACTTACATGTTGTTAATTTGGTCAAAGGTTCGTTATATCCAGAATGATATTAATGATTTGGATAACATATACATCATATATATTCATCATATACATGTATTTATAATATTACATCACATTTAGAGGTAAGAAATGAAATGCACCTTTCATGGAGACGGTAAGCCGTACGTACGCATGAACGCTACTTCCATTTCTATTTCGTATTTTCTGGAATGGAATCATAATTATATAAGAGTATATTATGATTACAGTACAATAACATATATAATATAATTAACTATATCCTTTACACATCCCACATATGGTATTAACGAATCAAATCACTTTCAGGGGGCGGTAGTCCGCACTTCCTAAAATGAAGATATCGTGTTTACCCATAATGGAAACCATAAAGGTATGCCAAAAATGAAAAAAACAGAAGCTTAAGGAAAACATAAACATATTATATATCATATATAAAAATAGTGACATCATAATGGCCACCTTTGAAGGTGTTAAATGAGTATTGAACAATCATCGTTTCGGGAGGCAGAATTTCTCCATCCACGGAAACCGTATGTTCTCTAACCATTTGATGTAGTTGTGTGAGAGTGTAGCTCAAATAAATCTTATAACAACATCCTAGTATATTTAAGATACTGGTGTTGTTACAAAAGAAGTAAACAAAAAGAGTTTATGGGGTTGGAGAAGCAAAATAAAACAAATGAACATTAGAGAATGAATTACCTTTAAAAGTGTAACTCCTTTTGATTTGAGCCTAAAGGCTTCCTTTGAAAGGATTATGCCCAATGGGAATCCTCTAGGATGAGGAGAGGGATGTGTAGAGTGTAAATGGGCAGGGGTTGGTAGAGCCAAAGGCTGGAGGAGTGTGTGAAATAAGGTAGAGGTGGGGGCCTTTTATAAGAGGAGAGGAGGGGCACTTTTGGAAAGTAAAGATATGTTACTTTATTTTAAAAAGAGTTTCGGATTCAAAAGGTCCCATATTGCTATAATTCTAGGATAAGGTGATAAGGCTTCTAAATCCACTCATCCAATTGGTTTTGGCCATGTGTAGGTATTATATTTTTCATTATCTTTCCATTTTATTTAAATCGTTAAATAATGAGGTCATCACCGCATCATTATGATGTCATAAATAATTTAATTTATTTAAAGTCTAAAAATTATAAAAAAGTACTATGATGTAGGAAATCGTTTTAGATTTCCAATGACTATTTATAACCAAAAATCTGATCTTTATAACCCCATGTAAAAATTGTTTTCGTAAAACATCTCTTGTTTGTGTCATTTTTACTTTAACATTTAATAAAATGTTATTTATGTCATTTCCCAAACAAAATGTCTCCATGGGGTCTCCAAGTTGACCCATGGCTTTTCTTTGTCGGCCATGACACAACCAATAAGGTTGGGACATGTGTTTAGATCATTTCATATTATTAAAGCATTATTTATACCTTATATTACCCTAATTACCACTAATCGCGATTAAAAACATAATAAGTTACTATTCACCAAAAAATTATTTTAATCCCATTGAACCACATTTTACTTCTTAATGACAACCATGTATGTCGGATTTTTGAAATTCAAAACACAGTGATGGCAAAATTTCATTTAAATGGAAAATCAGTTTTTATAAGTACCACTTAGTGGTTTCACTATTCATCAAAAATTAAAGTTTTTCAGAAAATTACCAAAAGTTCACCCTAAGCTATATTTGATATTCCGAATTCAAAAATGAAGTATATTTTAAAAAATTCAATACATATAAGTCACATTAATTAATTTCATAATTAATTCCCGTTGTCAGAGAAAATAGCGTGTTTTTATGAAACAATAAGTATCAAAAGATTGACACCAGTTTAAGTCCAATTTCCAAGTGAAATTGATTCCAATGACCACCATTGGATTAAATGGTAAAAATATATTCTAATTTCACTTCAAAACCAATTCAAAACATAATCTAATCATATAAATAAATTAGATTAAAAAGTAGTTTTGATGTAAAATACAGTATTTTTCACTATTCATTAAAAAATGAACATTGTTAGAAAAATACCAAAAATTCACACAAAGTAAATTTTGATGTCCCAATCATAAAGAATAAGTTTATTTTGACAAACATAGTTTATAAAATTGTCAAAAGATATATTTAAAAATGGTTTTCCATCATAAGGCAGTAAAACAATCTTTTAAGAATATTAGTGTATTCCATGCATAAGATTGTATTTATTTTCATTTTAAGCCTCTATAACACTATCTTAATCATTAATAGACATAGATAAAAATATCTATTATTCATTACTTACTTGGGATGTTACATCCTTTCCCCCTTTAGAAAATTGCGTCCCCGTAATTTATTTACTTATCAAATAAATGGGGGTACTTATCCCTCATTGCATTTTCATATTCCCATGTTGCCTCTTCTATCAAGTCGTTTTTTCACAAAACCATTACCTGCTTAATCACCTTATTCCATAACACTTGCTCCCTGTGGTAAAGAATCTAGACCGGTTGTTCCTCATAAGATAGGTTCTCTTCCAGCTGAACTACCTTTGGACTCAAAACATGAGATGGATCTGGCATATACTTTCTCAACATCGAAACGTGAAAAACATTGTGTACCTGAGATAAACTCGGAGGTAAAGACACTCGGTATGCAACTGATCCAACTCTCTCCAGAATTTCGTATGGTCCAATAAACCTTGGACTCAGCTTTCCTTTCTTACAAAATCTCATCACACTTTTACAAGGAGAACCCTTGAGAAAAACATGATCACCTACCTCGAAAGATAGATCCTTACTCCGGTTATCCGCATAACTCTTCTGCCTGCTCTAAGCTGCTCTCATGTACTTCTGAATCAACTGAACTTTTTCTGCCATCTCTTCTACCAATTCTGGTCCCATTAACTTCCTTTCACCCACTTCATCCCTAAATGCTGGAGTTCGACACCGCTTCCCATATAATGCCTCAAATGGTGCCATCTATATACTTGAATGAAAGCTCTTATTATAAGAAAACTCAACCAAATAAATATGTTGGTCCCAACATCCCTGATAATCCATCGAACAAGCTCGTAGCATATCCTCCAAGGTCTGAATTGTTCGTTCTGACTGCCCATCTGATTGAGGATGAAAAGCTGTAATAAAATTTAATTCAGTACCCAATGACTTCTGAAGGCCTTTCCAAAAGTTAGATGTGAACCTGGGATCACGATCTGATACAATGGAGAGGGGAACTCCATGTAACCTGACTATCTCTTTAAGATAAAAACGGGAAAGTTGATCTAGGGAAAAAGTATCTCGTATAGAAAGGAAATGAGCAGATTTGGTCAAGCGATCAACAATAACCCAGATTGCATTATTACCTCGAGATGTCTTCGGTAATCCAACAACAAAGTCCATGGATATATTCTCCCATTTCCACTCTGGCACTGGTAAAGGCTGAAGCATCCCTTTCGGTAACTGCCACTCTACTTTAACCTGCTGACAAGTCAAACACTTCACAGTAAAATCAGCAATATCTCTTTTCATTCCATCCCACCAGTAATACTCCCGCAGATCTCTATACATCTTAGTACTGCCCGGATGAACTGAAAACGGAGAACTATGAGCTTCGCATAACAACTCTCTCTTCAACTGTGAATCACAAGGCACACACAATCTCTTCCCAAATCTCAAAACACAATCATTATCAATGTTGAATTCAGGCAACTTACCTTTCTGAACCAGCTCTACCTTTTTTCTGCAACTCACTGTCTTACTTCTGTGCTTTCTTGATTCTATCTGATAGAGAAGATCTCCCTGATACCTGAAACAAAACAGAAGGACTTCCTGCACCAACAACTTCTATTCCAAAGTTCATCAAATCATTAACCAAAGGATCACGTTCCAAACGCAACATTTCTAATGAAGCATTACTTTTTTCGACTCAAAGCATCAGCCACTTTATTTGCTTTTCCCGGATGGTAATGAATTGTAGAATCATAATCCTTGATTAATTCTAGTCATCTCCTTTGTCTCATGTTCAACTCTTTCTGAGTGATTATATACTTTAAACTTTTGTGATCGGTATATATTCCACACTTTACTCCATAAAAATGATGCCTCCAAATTTTTAAAGCAAAAACACTAGAAACTAATTCCAGATCATGTGTAGGGTAATTTACCTCATGAGTCTTCAACTGTCGTGAAGCATAAGCAATTACCTGATCAATCTACATTAGAACGCAACCAAGTCCTTTCAATGAAGCATCACTGTATATAACAAACTCACCATTCCTGGAAGGTAGTGGCAAAACTGGAGCATTCACCAATCTTCTTTTGAATTCCTGAAAACAATCATCACATTCATTTGTCCAGATAAACTTAATACCCTTCCGAGTTAGCTTAGTCATTGAAATAGATAACCGTGAAAAATTTCTAACAAACCTTCGGTAATAGCCCGCCAAACCAAGGAAGCTACGAATCTTGGTTACATTTGTGGGTCTTGGCCATTATTCCAAAACTTTTGTTTTTGCAGGATCAACAGTTATTCCATCTTTAGAAACAATGTGACCAAGGAAATAAATTTGTTGCAACCAAAACTCACACTTTCTGAATTTCCCATACAATTTCTTTTCTTTTATGGTTTGCAAGATAACCCTTAAATGTATTTCATTCTCCTATTTACTTTTAGAAAACACCAAAATATCATCAATGAAAACAACCACAAACTTATCCAAGAACTCATGGAAAATTCAATTCATAAGGTCCATGAATACAGCAGGTGCATTGGTTAACCCAAAAGTCATAACTACAAATTCATAATGGCCATATCTAGTACGGAACGCAGTCTTTGGAATATCTGCCTCCTTTACCTTCAGCTGATGGTACCCCGATCTCAGGTCAATCTTTGAAAAAAACTGAGCTCCCTGGAGCTGATCAAACAAATCATCGATATGAGGCAAAGGATATTTTTTCTTAACTGTGATGTTATTCAAGGCTCTATAATCAATGCAAAGTCTCATAGAACCATCTTTCTTTTTAACCAATAAAACAGGATCACCCCATGGTGATGTGCCAGGTCTAATGAAACCTTTCTCTAATAAATCTTGCAATTGCTCCTTCAACTCTAAAAGTTCAATTTGTGCCATTCGATAAGGGGGTTTTGAAATTGGCTTAGCATCAGGAACTAAGTCAACAGTAAACTCAACTTCCCGATTTGGTATTATTCATGGCAACTCATCAGGAAAAACATCAGGATACTCATTTACCACTGGCACATCATTAATCTGAACAGTTCCTTTATTTTCAACGACGTGTGCAAGGTAACATTCATTTCCATCTTTTAAAAGTTTCTCGGCCTCTTGATATGTTATCAAAAGTAAGGGTTCATTCTTGTAAACAAACTAAAAGTATTTCTGAAAAGAAACTTCATTAGCTCTCTTGTCAATCTTAGCATGGTAAATAGAGAGCCAATCCATACCCAGGATAACATCAAACTCTACTAGAGGTAGAACAATAAGGTTTTCACGTAGGTTCTTTCCACAGATAAGGATATGAAGATTCTTATAAATTCTTTTTTCCTCAACATTTCCCCCAGGTGTTTTTACCCAAAGTTCAGGAGTCATTTCTTGAGATGGTATTCCAATTTTACTAGAAAAGGTTTCAGAGATGAAAGAATGTGTAGACCCTGAATCAAACAACACACTGGAATAATCTGAAAAAACAAACAAAGTACCTGATACAACTTCATTTGATGGCCCGACATCTGTGGAAGTAGTTGCAAAGGATTTCACCACCCCATTCTGCTTGTAGTCTAACTGCTTCCCATCACTCAAGCTCTTTGTCAGACACTCATTTGCATAGTGTCCCATCTCATTGCACTTATAACATTTCACTAACTGTAAATCAAATTTGTTCTTACCTTCACCTTGATCCTTTTCAGTGCAATCACGAGCCTTATGTCCCATCTTACCACATCGGTAGCACTTTCCAGAATTCAGAAGACATTCCCCAGCATGCCTTTTGCCACATTTATCACAAACTGGAAACTTAGTTCTCTTACCATCAGACTTTTTTGAAGAATTCTTACCTTTCTCTTGCCACCTCGGTATCTTCTTCTGTTGGTTGTTATAGAACACTTGGTCATCGGCAAACTCCATTTACACCTTCTCAGCACATCAAACAATAATTTCATAACTTTTAAACTCACGAGAAGCTAATGCCCTTCGATATTTTGGCTTTAATCCGGAGTAAAAACGATTGATTTTACTATCAAGGTCTCGGATAAAATTTGAAGCATACCTTGCCAATCGAGTGAACCTTTCTTCATAGGCAGCCACTGAGTCTTCCTCTTTCCTCAATTCCAAGAATTGTTTTTCCATCCTAAGTCGAACAACTTTAGGAAAATACTTCTCAAGAATCATACCTTTGAATTCATCCCAGTCAAGAGCATCAATCTCATCAGCGTCCCTGATATTTTTAACCATAGACCACCACTGATCTGTTTCACCCTCCAAACGGTAAATAGCAAGACTAACCTTTTGATTGTCTGAACACCCCATGACATCAAAAATCTTCCCCAGTGCTTTAATCCACCCTTCAGCTAGCACAGGGTCAGATGATCCTCTAAATGATGGTGGATGTTGCCTCATGAAATGTTCCACCACTGACATGTTCCTCTGTGGTTGATCTGGATGATCTCGTGCATGGATACCACCACCATTTATCGCTTGAGTCAACTGCGCCATTACTGCAAAAAACTATTCAATTCCAATTCTGACCATTTCTGGATGCTGATTCGGAAGGTTATTTCCTTTTGTATGCCTTCCTAGCACTGCTTCCCTGTTTCCTCTACGGAAAACCATTCTGAAAAAACATGTCTTAGATGAAGCGACATGGTAATCTTCAACTGCTATATCATTTCAAAAAAAATATTTTCGGATAATAATTTAATAGAATTCTAACTCCTAACGTTATCTAAGCTAACCTCTGATACCAACTATGAGGCCCCAGCCTTAAAACTTAATTAATCTTGAGTTATTACAAGATTACACATTGAGGATCTTTTCAGGTTTAGGGTTTTAGTGAATTAGATCATAAAACTTGCATTACATTCCACATATAAACAAAGTGGTTAAATAAAGATAGTATTATTCATTCCCATCAATGGAATCATATTTAAACTAAAACATGGATTCATTCTTGACACTTCCTTGACACTATCATCATATTATGTACCTTTCCCTTGACCTGTGAAAACATTTCAAAAAAACATGGGATGAGCAGAAAAAGCTCAGTATGGGTTATAAAAACATGGAAAGGAAACATGGGTACATATATACATAAGAGTGAAATCATACTTTACCCATAAAACATAAGAACATTAACATACCTCATCAAATTATTAGTAAATCATTGAAATCATAAGACATAAAGGTAAGTTGAGGCATTCATAACATTCTTACGTAGGGAGTAACCCTCTTGGTTACGTTTGGAATACCCATCACAGTATATTCCCTAAAATCTCTTCGGAGAAACCTTAACGTTTCACTCCTTCGTGTTACCCAATGCATTGGAGAGCTATATCGGGCTCACCCTCCCTTAGTTTATCACGGAACCACTCGTCTTCATAATAATTCCCAAGAACCATAACATAATCGTATCACAAAAAACATGCATAAAGGAAACATAACATTTCCACATTTCAATCACAAGATATCAATACAACACAAAAAACATGGTGAAAACCATTTTCAATACCAAAATAAAATAAAAGTAAAACATGGTATTTATTTTTTCTATTAAAAAGAAGGTATGGCTTGTAGAGGAAGCCGAAACTCAAATAACGGTCACGACGGCGGAGAAGTCGTTGTCGCCACATACGTACGACAAAAAATCATTCCCGTTTTTCGTTTAGTAAACGCTTCGTATAAAAAGACTCCTTTTGAGTAAACTTAAAAGTCAAAGGGGTTTATACACCGTATAAAAGAAAGTTGTGTATAAAATAAAATATGCCTCAATGAAAGGAGATTGAGTCGAAGTCCCATACCTCGTATCCGACTTGACCCGACCGTTCTTTAATCTACTGAATAATAAACTTGAGTTAATCTCTACTTGATTATTAACCTTTTTCAAGTTCATTATTCCTTTTATACCATGTTATGGACATCATGTAATCATTTAAGTTAATAATGTTCATTTTGTCAGTATTTGGTTCTTAAGTCAAAAATAGACTTCTTACACTTACATGTTGTTAATTTGGTCAAAGGTTCGTTATATCCAGAATGATATTAATGATTTGGATAACATATAAATCATATATATTCATCATATACATGTATTTATAATATTACATCACATTTAGAGGTAAGAAATGAAATGCACCGTTCATGGAGACGGTAAGCCGTACGTACGCATGAACACTACTTCCATTTCTATTTCGTATTTTCTGGAATGGAAACATAATTATATAAGAGTATATTATAATTACAGTAAAATAACATATATAATATCATTAACTTTATCCTTTACACATCCCACATATGGTATTAACGAATCAAATCACTTTCAGGGGGCGGTAGTCCGCACTTCCTAAAATGAAGATATCGTGTTTACCCATAATGGAAACCATAAAGGTATGCCAAAAATGAAAAAAATATAAGCTTAAGGAAAACATAAACATATTATATATCATATATAAAAATAGTGACATCATAATGGCCACCTTTGAAGGTGTTAAATGAGTATTGAACAATCATCATTTCGGGAGGCAGAATTTCACCATCCACAGAAATCGTATGTTCTCTAACAATTTGATGTAGTTGTGTGAGAGTGTAGCTCAAATAAATCTTATAACAAAATCCTAGTATATTTAAGATACTGTTTTTGTTACAAAAGAAGTAAATAAAAAGAGTTTAGGGGGTTGGAGAAGCAAAATAAAACAAATGGACATGAGAGAATGAATTACCTTTAAAAGTGTAACTCCTTTTTATTTGACCCTAAAGGCTTCCTTTGAAAGGATTATGCCCAAAGGGAATACTATAGGATTAGTAGAGGGATGTGGAGAGAGTAAATGGGCAGGGGTTGGCCGAGCCAAAGTCTGGAGGAGTGTGTGAAATGAGGTAGAGGTGGGGGCCTTTTATAAGAGGAGAGGAGGGGCACTTTTGGAAAGTAAAGATAAGTTACTTTATTTTAAAAAGCATTTCGGATTCAAAATGTCCCATATTGCTATAATTCTAGGATAAGGTGATAAGGCTTCGAAATACACTCATCCAATTGGTTTTGGCCATGTGTAGGTTTTAGATTTTTCATTATCTTTCCATTTTATTTAAATCGTTAAATAATGAGGTCATCGCTGCATCATTATGATGTCATAAATAATTTAATTTATTTAAAGTATAAAAATTATAAAAAAAGTACTATGATGTAGAAAATCGTATTATATTTCCAATGACTATTTATAACAAAAAATCTGATCTTTATAACCCCATGTAAAAATTGTTTTCGTAAAACATCTCTTGTTTGTGTCATTTTTACTTTAACATTTAATAAAAAGTTATTTATGTCATTTCCCAACCAAAATGTCTCCATGGGGTCCCCAAGTTGACCCATGACTTTTCTTGGTCGTCCATGACACAACCAATAAGGTTGAGACATGTGTCTAGGTCATTTCATATTATTAAAGCATTATTTATACCTTAAACTACCCTAATTACCACTAATCGCGATTAAAAACATAATAAGTTACTATTCACCAAAAAATTATTTTAATCCCATTGAACCACATTTTACTTCTTAATGACAACCATTTATGTCGGATTATTGAAATTCAAAACACAATGATGGAAAAATTTCATTTAAACGGAAAATCAGTTTTTATAAGTACCACTTAGTGGTTTCACTATTCATCAAAAATTGATGTTTTTCGGAAAATTACCAAAAATTCACCCTAAGCTATATTTGATATTCCGAATTCAAAAATGAAGTCTATTTTACAAAATTCAATACATATAAGTCACATTAATTAATTTAATAATTAATTCCCGATGTCAGAGCAAATAGCGTGTTTTTATGAAACAATAAGTATCAAAAGATTGACACCAGTTTAAGTCCAATTTCCAAGTGAAATTGATTCCAATGACCAAAATTGGATGAAATGGTAAAAATATATTCTAATTTCACTTCAAAACCAATTCAAAACATAGTCTAATCATATAAATAAATTAGATTAAAAAGTATTTTTGATGTAAAATACAGTATTTTTCACTATTCATTAAAAAATGAACATTGTCAGAAAAATACCAAAAATTCACACAAAGTAAATTTTGATGTCCCAATAATAAAGAATAAGTTTATTTTGACAAACATAGTTTACAAAATTGTCAAAAGATAGATTTAAAAAGGGTTTTCTATCATAAGGCAGTAAAACAATCTTTTAAGAATATTAGTGTATTTCATGCATAAGATTGTATTTATTTTCATTTTAAGCCTCTATAACACTATCTTATTCATTAATAGACATAGATAAAAATATCTATTATTCATTACTTACTTGGGATGTTACATCCTTCCCCCCTTTAGAAAATTGCGTCCCCGCAATTTATTTACTTATCAAATAAATGGGGGTACTTATCCCTCATTGCATTTTCAGATTCCCATGTTGCCTCTTCCATCAAGTCGTTTTTCCACAAAAACTTTACCTGCTTAATCACCTTATTCAATAACACTTGCTCCCTGTGGTCCAGAATCTAGACCGGTTGTTCCTCATAAGATAGGTTCTCTTCCAGCTGAACTACCTTTGGACTCAAAACATGAGAGGGATCTGGCATATACTTTCTCAACATCGAAACGTGAAAAACATTGTGTACCTGAGATAAACTCGGAGGTAAAGCCACTCGGTATGCAACTGATCCAACTCCCTCCAGAATTTCGTATGGTCCAATAAACCTTGGACTCATCTTTCCTTTATTACCAAATCTCATCACACTTTTCCAAGGAGAAACCTTGAGAAAAACATGATCACCTACCTCGAAAGATAGATCCTTCCTCCGGTTATCCGCATAACTCTTCTGCCTGCTCTGAGCTGTTCTCATGTGCTTCTGAATCAACTGAACTTTTTCTGCCATCTCTTCTACCAATTCTGGTCCCATTAGCTTCCTTTCACCCACTTTAACCCAAAATTCTGGAGTTCGACACCGCTTCCCATATAATGTCTCAAATGGTGCCATCTGTATACTGGAATGAAAGCTGTTATTATAAGAAAACTCAACCAAAGAAAGAAGTTGGTCCTAACATCCCTGATAATCCATCGAACAAGCTCGTAGCATATCCTCCAAGGTCTGAATTGTTCGTTCTGACTGCCCATCTGATTGAGGATGAAAAGCTGTAATAAAATTTAATTCAGTACCCAACGACTTCTGAAGGCCTTTCCAAAAGATAGATGTGAACCTGGGATCACGATCTGATACAATGGAGAGGGGAACTCCATGTAACCTAACTATCTCTTTAAGATAAAAACGGGAAAGCTGATCTTGGGAAAAAGTATCTCGTATAGCAAGGAAATGAGCAGATTTGGTCAAGCGATCAACAATAACCCAGATTCCATTATTACCTCGAGATGTCTTCGGTAATCCAACAACAAAGTCCATGGATATATTCTCCCATTTCCACTCTGGCACTGGTAAAGGCTGATGTATCCCTTTCAGTAACTGCCTCTCTGCTTTAACCTACTGACAAGTCAAACACTTCACAGTAAAATCAACAATATCTCTTTTCATTCCATCCCACCAGTAATACTCCCGCAGATCTCTATACATCTTAGTACTGCCCGGATGAACTGAAAACGGAGAACTATGAGCTTCACATAACAACTCTCTCTTCAACTGTGAATCACAAGGCACACACAATCTCTTCCCAAATCTAAAAACACAATCATTATCAATTTTGAATTCAGGCAACATACCTTTCTGAACCAGCTCTACCTTTTTCTGCAACTCGCTGTCTTGCTTCTGTGCTTGCTTGATTCTATCTGATAGAGAAGATCTCCCTGATACCTGAAACAAAACAGAAGGACTTCCTGCACCAACAACTTCTATTCCAATGTTCATCAAATCCTTATCCAAAGGATCACGTTCCAAACGCAACATTTCTAATGAAGCATTACTTTTTCAACTCAAAGAATCAACCACTTTATTTGCTTTTCCCGGATGGTAATGAATTGTAGAATCATAATCCTTGATTAATTCTACTCATCTCCTTTGTCTCATGTTCAACTCTTTCTGAGTGAGTATATACTTTAAACATTTGTGATCGGTATATATTTCACACTTTACTCCATAAAAATGATGCCTCAAAATTTTTAAAGCAAAAACACTAGGAACTAATTCCAGATCATGTGTAGGGTAATTTACCTCATGAGTCGTCAACTATCGTGAAGCATAAGCAATTACCTGATCATTCTACATTTGAAATCAACCAAGTCCTTTCAATGAAGCATCACTGTATATAACAAACTCACCATTCCTGGAAGGTAGTGGGAAAACTGGAGCATTCACCAATCTTCTTTTCAATTCCTGAAAACAATCATCACATTCATTTGTCCAGATAAACTTAACACCCTTCCGAGTTAGCTTAGTCATTGGACTAGATAACCGTGAAAAATTTCTAAAAAACATTCGGTAATAGCCCGCCAAACCAAGGAAGCTACGAATCTCGGTTACATTTGTGGGTATTGTCCATTCTTCCAAAACTTTTGTTTTTGCAGGATCAACAGTTATTCCATCTTTAGAAACAATGTGACCAAGGAAAGAAATTTGTTGCAACCAAAACTCACACTTGCTGAATTTCCCATACAATTTCTTTTCTTTTATGGTTTGCAAGATAACCCTTAAATGCCTTTCATGCTCCTCTTTACTTTTAGAAAACACCAAAATATCATCAATGAAAATAGCCACAAACTTATCCAAGAACTCATGGAAAATTATATTCATAAGGTCCATGAATACAGCAGGTGCATTGGTTAACCCAAAAGGCATAACTACAAATTCATAATGGCCATATCTAGTATGGAACACGGTCTTTAGAATATCTGCCTCATTTACCTTCAGCTGATGGTACCCTGATCTTAGGTCAATCTTTGAAAAAAAATGAGCTCCCTGGAGCTGATCAAACAAATCATCGATATGAGGCAAAGGATATTTTTTCTTAGCAGTGATGTTATTCAAGGCTCTATAATCAATGAAAAGTCTCATAGAACCATCTTTCATTTTAACAAATAAAACAGGAGCACCCCATGGTGATGTGCTAGGTCTAATGAAACCATTCCCTAATAAATCTTCCAATTGCTCCTTCAACTCTAAAAGTTCAATTTGTGCCATTCGATAAGGGGGTTTTGAAATTGGCTTAGCATCAGGAACTAAGTCAACAGTAAACTCAACTTCCCGATCTGGTATTATTCCAGGCAACTCATCAGGAAACACATCAGGATACTCAATTACCACTGGCACATCATTAATCTGAACAGTTCCTTTATTTTCAACAACGTGTGCAAGGTAACATTCATTTCCATCTTTTACAAGTTTCTTGGCCTCTTGATATGTTATCAAAAGTAAGGGTTCATTCTTGTAAACAAACTGAAAGTCTTTCTGAAAAGAAACTTCATTAGCTATACAGTCAATCTTAGCATGGTAAATAGAGAGCCAATCCATACCCAGGATAACATCAAACTCTACTAGAGATAGAACAATAAGGTTTGCAAGTAGGTTCTTTCCACAGATAAGGATATGAAGATTCTTATAAATTCTTTTTGCCTCAACATTTCCCCCAGGTGTTTTTACCAAAAGTTCAGGAGTCATTTCTTGAGATGGTATTCCAATTTTACTAGAAAATGTTTCAGAGATGAAAGAATGTGTAAACCCTGAATCAAACAACACACTGGAATAATCTGAAAAAACAAACAAAGTACCTGATACAACTTCATTTGATGGCACGACATCTGCGGAAGTAGTTGCAAAGGATTTCACCACCCCATTCTGCTTGTAGTCTAACTGCTTCCCATCACTCAAGCTCTTTGTCGGACACTCGTTTGCATAGTGTCCCATCTCATTGCACTTATAACATTTCACTAACTGTAAATCAAATTTGTTCTTACCTTCACCATGATCCTTTTCAGTGCAATCCCGAGCCTTATTTCCCATCTTACCACATCGGTAGCACTTTCCAAAATTCAGAAGACATTTCCCAGCATGCCTTTTTCCAAATTTATCACAAAATGGAAACTTAGTTCTCTTACCATCAGACTTTTTTGAAGAATTCTTACCTTTCTCCTGCCACCTCGGTTTCATCTTCTGTTGGTTGTTATGGAACACTTGGTCATCGGCAAACTCCATTTCCACCTTCTCAGCACATCGAACAAGCTTTTCATAACTTTTAAACTCACGAGAAGCTAATGCCCTTCGATATTTTGGCTTTAATCCTGAGAAAAAATGATTGATTTTACTATCAAGGTCTCAGATAAAATTTGGAGAATTCCTTGCCAATCGAGTAAACCTTTCTTCATAGGCAGCCATTGAGTCTTCCTCTTGCCTCAATTCCAAGAATTGTTTTTCCATCCAACGTCGAACAACCTTAGGAAAATAATTCTCAAGAAACATACATTTGAATTCATCCCAGTCAAGAGCATCAGTCTCATCGGCGTCCCTGATATTTTTAACCATAGACCACCACTGATCTGTTTCACCCTCCAAACGGTAAATAGCAAGACTAACCTTTTGATTGTCTGAACACCCCATGACATCAAAAATCTTCTCCAGTGCTTTAATCCACCCTTCAGCTAGCACAGGGTCAGATGATCCTCTGAATGATGGTGGATGTTGCCTCATGAAATGGTCCCCCACTGACATGTTCCTCTGCGGTTGATCTGGCTGATCTCGTGCATGGATACCACCACCATTTATCGCTTGAGTCAACTGCACCATTACTGCAACAAACTGTTCAGTTCCAATTGTGACCATTTCTCGATGCTGATTCGGAAGGTTATTTCCTTCTGTATGCCTTCCTAGCACTGCTTCCATGTTTCCTCTGCGGAAAACCATTCTGAAAAAACATGTCTTAGATGAAGCGACATGGTAATATTCAAATGCTATATCATTTCAAAAAAAATATTTTTGGATAATAATTTAATAGAATTCTAACTTTTGGATAATAATTTAATAGAATTCTAACTCATAACGTTATCTAAACCGACCTCTGATACCAACTATAAGGCCCCAGCCTTAAACCTTACTTAATCTTGAGTTATTACAAGATTACACATTGAGGATCTTTTCAGGTTTAGGGTTTTAGAGAATTAGATCATAAAACTTGCATTACATTCTACATATAAAAAAAGTGGTTAAATAAAGATAGTATTCTTCATTCCCATCAATGGAAACATATTTAAAATAAAACATGGATTCATTGTTGACACTTCCTTGACACTATCATCATATCATGTACCTTTCCCTTGACCTGTGAAAACATTTAAAAAAACATGGGATGAGCATAAAAAGCTCAGTATGGGTTATAAAAACATGGAAAGGAAACATGGGTACATATATACATAAGAGTGAAATCATAATTTACCCATAAAACATAAGCACATTAACATACCTCATCAAATCATTAGTAAATCATTGAAATCATAAGACATAAAGGTAACTTGAGGCATTCATAACATTCTTACCTAGGGAGTAACCCTCTTGGTTACGTTTGGAATACCCATCACAGTATATTCCCTAAAATCTCTTCGGAGAAACCTTAACGTTTCACTACTTCGTGTTACCCAATGCATTGGAGAGCTATATCGGGCTCACTCGCCCTTAGTTTATCACGGAACCACTCGTCTTCATAATAATGCCCAAGAACCATAACATAATCGTATCACAGAAAACATGCATAAAGGAAACATATCATTTCCACATTTCAATCACAAGATATCAATACAACACAAAAAACATTGTGAAAACCATTTTGAATACCAAAATAAAAGAAATGTAAAACATGGTATTTATTTTTTCTTTTAAAAAGAAGGTATGGCTTGTAGAGGAAGCCGAAACTCAAATAACAGTCACGACGGCGGAGAAGTCGTTGTCGCCACATACGTACGACAAAAAATCATTCCCTTTTTTCGTTTAGTAAACGCTTCAAATAAAAAGACTCCTTTTGAATAAATGTAAAAGTCAAAGGGGTTTATACACCGTATCAAAGAAAGTTGTGTATAAAATAAAATATTCCTCAATGAAAGGAGATTGAGACGAAGTCCCATACCTCGTATCCGACTTGACCCGACCGTTCTTTAATCTCCTGATTAATAAACTTGAGTTAATCTCTACTTGATTATGAACCTTTTTTAAGTTCATTATTCCTTTTATATCATGTTATAGACATCATGTAATCATTTAAGTTAGTAATGTTCATTTTTTCGGTATTTGGTTCTTAAGTCAAAAATAGACCTCTTACACTTACATGTTGTTAATTGGGTCAAAGGTTCATTATATACAGAATGATATTAATGATTTGGATAACATATACATCATATATATTCATCATATACATGTATTTATAATATTACATCACATTTAGAGGTAAGAAATGAAATGCATCGTTCATGGAGACGGTAAGCCGTACATACGCATGAATGCTACTTCCATTTCTATTTCGTATTTTCTGTAATGGAATCATAATTATATAAGAGTATATTATATTTCCAGTACAATAACATATATAATATCATTAACTTAATCCTTTACACATCCCACATATGGTATTAACGAATCAAATCACTTTAAGGGGGCGGTAATCCGCACTTCCTAAAATGAAGATATCGTGTTTACCCATAATGGAAACCATAAAGGTATACCAAAAATGAAAAAAACAGCAGCTTAAGGAAAACATAAACATATTATATATCATATATAAAAATATTGACATCATAATGGCCACCTTTGAAGGAGTTAAATGAGTATTGAACAATCATCATTTCGGGAGGCAGAATTTCGACATCCACGGAAACTGTATGTTCTCTAACCATTTGATGTAGTTGTGTGAGAGTGTAGCTCAAATAAATCTTATAACAACATCCTAGTATATTTAAGATACTGGTGTTGTTACAAAAGAAGTAAATAAAATGATTTTAGGGGGTTGGAGAAGCAAAATAAAACAAATGAACATGAGAGAATGAATTGCCTTTAAAAGTGTAACTCCTTTTTATTTGAGCTTAAAGGCTTCCTTTGAAAGGATTATGCCCAAAGGGAATCCTCTAGGATGAGGAGAGGGATGTGGAGAGAGTAAATTGGCAGGGGTTGGCCGAGCCAAAGGCTGGAGGAGTGTGTTAAATGAGGTAGAGGTGGGGGCCTTTTATAAGAGGAGAGGAGGGGCACTTTTTGAAAGTAAAGATAAGTTACATTATTTTAAAAAGAGATTCGGATTCAAAAGGTCCCATATTGCTATAATTCTAGGATAAGGTGATAATGATTCGAAATCCACTCATCCAATTGGTTTTCACCATGTGTAGGTTTTAGATTTTTCATTATCTTTCCATTTTATTTAAATCGTTAATTAATGAGGTCATCGCTGCATCATTATGATGTCATAAATAATTTAATTTATTTAAAATCTAAAAATTATATAAAAAGTACTATGATGTAGGAAATCGTTTTAGATTTCCAATGAATATTTATAACCAAAAATATGATCTTTATAACCCTATGTAAAAATTGTTTTCGTAAAACATCTATTGTTTGTGTCAATTTTACTTTAACATTTAATAAAACGTTATTTATGTCATTTCCCAACCAAAAGGTCTCCATGGGGTCCCCAAGTTGACCCATGGCTTGTATTGGTCGGCCATGACACAACAAATAAGGTTGGGACATGTGTCAAGGTCATTTCATATTATTAAAGCATTATTTATACCTTAAACTACCCTAATTACCACTAATCGCGATTACAAACTTAATAAGTTACTATTCACCAAAAAATTATTTTAATCCCATTGAACCACATTTTACTTCTTAATGACAACCATGTATGTCGGATTTTTGAAATTCAAAACACAATGATGTAAAAATTTCATTTAAATGGAAAATCAGTTTTTATAAGTACCACTCAGTGGTTTCACTATTCATCAAAAATTGACGTTTTTCAGAAAATTACCAAAAATTCACCCTAAGCTATATTTGATATTCCGAATTCAAAAATGAAGTCTATTTTACAAAATTAAATACATATAAGTCACATTAATTAATTTAATAATTAATTCCCGCTGTCAGAGCAAATAGCATGTTTTTATGAAATAATAAGTATCAAAAGATTGACACCAGTTTAAGACAAATTTCAAAGTGAAATTGATTCCAATGACCACCATTGGATTAAATGGTAAAAATATATTCTAATTTCACTTCAAAATCAATTAAAAACATAATCTAATCATATAAATAAATTAGATTAAAAAGTAGTTTTGATGTAAAGTGCAGTATTTTTCATTATTCATTAAAAATGAACATTGTCAGAAAAATACCAAAAATTCACACAAAGTAAATTTTGATGTCCCAATAATAAAGAATAATTTTATTTTGACAAACATAGTTTATAAAATTTTCAATAGATAGATTTAAAAAGGGTTTTCCATCATAAGGCAGTAAAATAATCTTTTAAGAATATTAGTGTATTCCATGCATAAGATTGTATTTATTTTCATTTTAAGCCTCTATAACACTATCTTAGTCATTACTAGACATAGATAAAAATATCTATTATTCATTACTTACTTGGGATGTTACAATACACTATGTTTTTTCTTATCTCATGTCATGAAAAATATTAAAAAAATATTAAAATAATTATTGACTATATATTATATATATATTTCATCAAAATAATTCCACAATAGTGTATAGTTTAATGTATTATTAAAAAATGAATTACATGCATAAAAACATTTTTTTAAATGCCTTTTACTAATAAAAATGTTTTTCTTTTAATTAATTTATAAATTTGGATCTAGTGAACGTAATATGATTATTTAAAATGTATGATATCTAATTTTACATTTGAAAAATTTTACAAAAAAATTTAACTATGTACATTACTGAAATCCATCCAACATTACGATTTTCATTCCAAATTAGAAACGTGATCAAACAAGGTTCAAAAAAGACACCCAAACCTAAGGCGGGCGGAAATAATGGAGGCCGATGGCATCACCCCTAATCAAGTTAAACCTCTCTTGTTAACTGTGAGAGATATTAGCAAATAAAAAATCAGGATTCTCGGGATCCTTAATAGAGGCCATGTAATCCACCACTTTGTTCCCCTCACGCCATGTGTGGGAAACTCTGGCATTGTTGCCAAGGAGGGCTTTGCATTTTCTAATAGTTTAAATGATGGACCACGAGGTAGTGCCTATCCCTTGCAAGGAATCATGGACAAAAATAGAGTCTATTTCCATCTAAACAATGCTAAGGTCCCTATGCTTACACATGGAAAACCCTGTGAGAACCTCAAGGGCCTCCTCTTGAAAGGAATTTCCATAAATCTATACTTTTTACTATTCATGGAAAAATAAAAATATTCATAAAATTCTAAAAACATATATCCATTGATATTTTTTATATTAATAATTAAAAAATGATATCCTTTTAATCAAATATAATTTCTAAATTATCTATAAATTATTTTTAATATTTTCTCTAAAAAATAAATAAATAACATATTATAAGAAAGTGTATCTTTGAAGAATAAAAAAACATTACTGAATATTTAGTGATTATTTATTCATTATTTATCATTAGGTTTATATATATTACGAAATTTATATATCTTTCATATATTTATTATTATATTTGAAAAATTAAAATTTATGGGATAGGTTAAAATGATCATATTTTATTAATAATATTTCATGATTTGTTTTGGATTGGTGTTTCATATCATGTACACTATTGAACATAGTGTTCATTAAAAATATTGGTATTTGATGATTTTCATATTTGGAAGCATATTTTAAAAAATAGTATCTACATGAGATAATATAGATGTTTGTTGAAGAGTCTGCATCCTTCTTTTTTGTACAAGAGTTTTCCAATCACCAATGGTGTTTTATTCATTAACTTCAGCACAATTTATTTACATTATTGCAGATATTGATCCTACTTTAACTACCTTATAATTTCATTCTTCCTATGTGTATACTCAATCCACATTTTCTCCCCTATAGTCAGATCATATAATAATCTATTCGGAATTGTACTCATCTTAATTTTTACCAATATATTTCTATAGAAAATTGTCATTTGATTGATATTTTTACTAATTTTCAAAAAAAATTGGATCATGAATTTTAAGACACTTTCATGAATTTTATTAAAATTTTTATTTCGTGATTCTAGTTGAATTCCCTTTGACAATTCCTTTATCCCCATGACTTTCAATCATTTAGTTTTTATCCTTGTTGAGAATTAAAAAATTACCGCCCAAAATCCAAAAGTATTTCAGTGAATGATTTTTCCCATTTCATACTTCGTATGGAGCGTTCTCTTCATTTGGACATAAAAATACCCTTTTGTAGATATAAACTAAATTAAGAACTACATTGTTTTATTTTTTCTGTTAATGTTGGTGCATTATCATTTATTTCTTGGGATATTCCTCCACCCAATTATCAGTTAATTGAATACCATTTACAATATATTACTTCTGTATTTTTAATCCAAATATATTATCTACTAAAATCATTAAATATTTAATACACTTAAACACTCTATATTTGATGTATTTATACATAAAAATTGTCATCCTACCACAATCAGGAATAAATAGAGAATAATAACTTTATTCATCCATGGATTGGGTGAAATTGGCCCACCACACATCCAACATCACTAACTCATGCATTTCATTGACATTTTTTACTTAATATTAATATTTATTTTTTAAAATTTTTCAAATAATGTTATTAGTGTCACATGAAATTTTTTTAGGATATTATGATGTCCTTCATTCCCACCACATCATAAGGGCATTTAGATTAAGTGGCAACAAATTTTTTTCCATATCATTTTTTTATTCAATGGATATAAGTTCATATTTCTTCACCACTAATGAGATGGAAATTGAATTTATGTATTATTAATAGTGTATACCTTAAATAACTGTGTTATCTCTTATTTGTTGATTTTAATCTTCTTACTATAATTGATTGTATGATATGAGGAACATAGTTTTAATACCGAGATAATTGTGACTAGTGTCATCATTAACCAGTTAATCTAGACATTTTTATTGGTTTGATAAAGCTGTTAATTTTCAAACCTGACAGTTAAAAAGGTGAACAATTCAAATATTACTATGTTATGATCATTGAAATTGTATTTTTTTCCCACAATCTATAATCTATATCCACTATGTTGAATCCATACTCCAAAATGGTCTATTTCTCTCAATGAAATTTCTTTAAAAATAACCATTATTGAAATTAATTTCATGACCCTTGTAAGATGTTTTCCTTAATTTGATGTTCAATTAATTTACACCTGATTACATATTTAATCATCCACATCATTCAACTCTGTGCAATTATTATGAATTTTTATCTAGACTAATGATGATTTAATCTAATATTTCTAGATCTAATTGATATCCATTAGAACATTTATTTATTCAATTGAAGAAAAATTTATGGCAATGTGTTCATAACATTCACCCAAAAATAAATATCATTTTATAATCAATGTTTGGATAATTTCTATCATCTATTTTTTTTACTATAGTGACTTGAAAAGTATTTTTTTAATTGAAAACAGATATTTTTCACATATTAATACAGTAATAAAACCAGATTCAGGGTATATTATTTTGTCTCTTTTCAACTCATCTCATATCATTTTGAGTCTGTTGAGAATCACCCAATTCAACATAATTCTGTGTTTTGGGATCTTCTGATTTCACATTAGCCACCACTATTATTTTTCTTAAATTAAATACCCTAAATTGATTTTAATTACTTTTGAATCATTGTACATATGTATAAGGGTATAATTTTCCAATTATATCCATGTGTTCCTCATTTTCTTCTTCATTATATGTAATAATAAAACACTATGATGCCATGTTGGGAGATAAATTTCTCTCATTATCCTCAATATTTCCCCAAATCATTAGGACTTTGACTTTGATTTTTTCTATTATTTTGACAATATATTTAACAAAATATGTTATAAAATCAATTATTTTGAATTGAACTTCACTATTGATATTTTAATCAATTTCCTTATACTAGTTTCATGTATTTTTATACTTTATATTTCAATATCAACCTTTAACATATATTTTTATTCGTATTTCTCTATCATATATATGTTGGAATCATGTAACACTAAATTGACATTGATCACTTATTCATCAAAACAACAATTTCTTCATGCGTATACTCGAATGAATTATTTATTTATTATCATTCCATATCTTCAGTTCATTCATCATCATTTTCCAGCAATTGATTATCTATTTCATCATTTAGGACCTCTACATTTAGGTCCAAATAATATTTAATTTACTGCACATTATTATCCTCTTATATATAATTTTCTTATTAAATAAATTTCTTATTTTTAAATAATTTTTTCTATGAATAAACTATTCCTACCACAACCATAAATTGTTTCCTCATGGGATATTTATCTTTATTTTCATCTCAAAATTTACTTTAAAACACAAAATCATAATGATCCAATTTTCCACAATGAATATAGAAATGTGACGGATTGCTGTCAAATATTTATTTTTCCCTTTTAATGTTTGAGGAATAGATACTCCTATCCTCATCAACTTTCTTATATTCAAAGAAATTATCTAACAATAGTTTATTAATCTCTTGTAATTCCACATCCTTTGAATTATCCTTTATTAAGGACACATTATCATTTTCTCACCTTATAGGAGATGAGTGTTTTTTAAATAATATCCAACAACACCCCATTGGTGTTCATATCTTCTAGAACAATGATATTTTAATTGAAACCTGATTGTAATATTATTCAGATCTACATTATGATTTTTAAATAATAACGTAATTCATTGAGTTTTCTAATTCCATACATAAGTATACTAACATTATCAAAGAATTTATCAAATAAGTCCTTCGCATTCATTCTGATATCCTCATACAAGATCTATTATAACATTAATTTATCTTCACATACAGTGGAATCACCATCATAAATGTTGAGAAGTTTTATACACATTTAATGGGAGTATTTAAATGACTTCATGTACGTTTATTTTTTATTTTAGAATGATCCTCCCATTTCATTTACTATTTTTCCATTGGTATCAATCCCACTTCGAGATTTTTATAATAATTCACTAGACTTCATACTTTCTAAAATCCCATTCAAGGTATCCATGTAGAGATATGTTTCCAAAGATAAGAAATAAATTTTTATTTTATTCTTCTATATTTGGAAATTAATAACATCGATGTTTATAATTTTTTGTGGCTGAATGAAGTTGATATCTCTTCAAAGGGAAAAAATTACAAAATTAATATATTTATTTGATAACACTTGTTTGTCTCATGAAAGTTATATAACCTGAGATGGGGTAAATCATGTTTTATAAATTTCTTTAAATATCCATCAACAATGATCTAGTTACACAATTACTAAGAGGAATATATCCCTCAAAATTTATATGAATTGATAAAATAAATTAAATGGGGACATAAATAATTTTACCTTGTTCATCCAAACAAGTTCAATAAATGGATCATGAAATGGTGATGTGGTTATGCACCTATAACATTAATAATAATTTCTTTACACAATTTTAAGAAACCAATCTAACCCTTTATTTTTATAACCAACACAATAAAATTAATAACTCATTAGTATCCCTAAAAGAATTATCTAAAAAATCCTATTATGTTATTATTTTCATTATATGAATAGTATATAGAAATTATACAAAGGATTGCATATAAATATTATCTAGTTTTTTCAATGTGATGAACTCCATGATCTTATAATTTTATATTCTCTTATATTTAGCTTTTCTTTTTTATTCTATCTTTATAACACTTGGCCTGAAATACTTATTATTCTCCATTTTTCCTTCAAACACATATATTAGTAATACATCACTAAATCATTAATGTTTTTAATGTGATCCAATATATTCTCCTTATATTCAATAAACATATCTTATCTTTTTTTGGAATCCTCAACCCTATCCATTTATTTATTTTTAACCGGTAATATTGTTTTTTTAAAGTCCCTTAAAGGGTTGTGTATACATCTTTGATGTTAACACATTTCATCATATTTTAAATTTTTTCCCACTTCTAGAATTTTCAAGTTCAATTTATGACTCAGCCTTCATATTGTGATTCTCATTCCACTTTGAATCCACGAATTTGAACCACATCCTTTGTAGAAACTACCATGTAAAACCAAATATCTTCCAAAATATGGTCACCTGAATACCAAAAATATTATCTCATATATCAGGTCTCTACGGCATGATCCAACTCTATATAGAAGAAACCATAAAATTATAGGACAAAGAAATCCTCCAAAATTAAGTCATTTCATAGAAATACCTTTCAAATAAAAACTCTGTTATTTCCCTTTTTAAAAAAGTAATTATTTTTTGTATAATTAAGTCTTCATCCAACGAAAATTTCATTTTTATGGAGTTTTCAATTTTTTCGTATGTATGACCCATCATGACATGAAATATTATCCCACGGGGTAACATAATTAATTGTATTAAAATAAATAAAATCCTGATTCACCTAAGGTCCAATTATAAATTTATTCATCCCCACGATACCAATTTTTTTTGTTGGATCCTCTACTATGGATGGGTAAGACTGTTCCCAAATCTTTCCAGGAACGTCTCATTTTCTTCTCCTTTTCGCAAAGGCTATATCTCAATGAATGTTTTAAATGGAACATTCATAGTATTTTAGAACCCATTCCTAATAAACTACTACAATAATTTTCATTTTTCCTACAAATATGCATCCTAACATGACCATTTCTATCATGGTGTGACTTTTGACCTTTATGAAAAAAAATTATTCAATATTATTCCAAAAGTGTTCTATCATTTCACGATGACTTTTTAGGATAATTTATATGTATTAGAAAATTGATATCAATAAACCTAACATAAAAATATTCTTGTATTTTTTTATCATTCTTTTATGTTTTTTAGGTTAATGGATTTGATAGGTGCTAGTGATATCAATGGAGGATGGTAGATGCTAGGATGATTATTATAGATCTCGAGTTTTGGTGGGTGGCCTTTATACTATCATGTCTATTTATTTTTTATATTATTCTTAGGTAATTGTTTTAATTATTACACTTTTTGTAAAATTTTATGATTTCTTTTGATCTAATGTTATATTTTGTGATGGTCTTAAATAGACTAATAGTATTTATGTATCATATAGGTTTCTAAATGTATCGTTTGTGTTTCCCTGGTTGAATGTGTTATGGTTTTCCATTTTATAATTTTTTTATTGATATGAGTGGTTTTTAATTATTTTTAAAAATGATTTTTGTTTTTTAGGAGTTTGATGTGGGGTATTTATTAGGTTTCATATTTTCGGAAAAATGAAAAGGGGTTCATTTTCCAGATTTTATTGATTTTTTTATATTTTAATTAAGATAAATGACAATTTTGACGTGGTTTTAAATAAAAAATCCAAGAGTTATTTTTTAATAATAGTTTTTTTATATTTTACCTCATGTGGATGAAACCCCAATTTTTAATGATTTAATTCTTCTATATGTTAATTTTTTATGGTTAAACTTATGTTATCCAATATTATGTGATACAATAGGATCCATATGAGGAAAATATTGTCATATAAAGGGTTAATTTGAATTGGACTACATTTTTATTGGGATTCCTTGTGGAATTGTTTAACTAAACACTATAATAATTCTTTATGTGTATAATTATATAATTGTGACTGATTGATAGCTGAGTTCTTCATCAGTGTACTTTGGTATGTCCTGGGAATTTCTATGATTATGATTGGTCATACTATGTTCCTTATACAGGCGCTTTGTGAGTTGACCTCAAAAGATGAAGTCTGAGTTACTCCCAATGTTATATGTTTTCAATATTAAAATGGATCCATTGGATTTTATCCATGTGTTATAATGATACTTGGTCGATATCTAATATATAATTTATGGTATTAATTGTACATTATCTATGATGTCATCCTGGATGAAAATAGCTTATATCATGAATGAGGTAATGTGATTAGGCACATTGCCTAAAAGGCATTGATACTTTTGTGGTAGATATATTGATAACATGTCAATACCTATGGCTAGTGATAACTAGTAATAACTTAAAAATGGATTTATGTTTGAGTATGTTATGTAATTTTGTTTCATTGTTGTGTATTCTATAGATTTTGAAAATAAGGCTATAAATTATTCTTCATATGATCTCCCCCATATGAATTGAGATGCATAGAAATGTAAAAATTGGAACTAGGAAAGATTGTGATCAAATTTAGTAAGGAAGGAATGAAATAAGGGATATATCAAAATTAAATCTTCCCAATTACCCATTTGAGGTAAGACCGTGGCCATAAGACATACTATTTAACATTGATACTATTTTTTTATCATCTATGTCATTGGGCTATATTTTAAGAGTTGTATTGTTATGGAGTGAGAACCATGGTCAATGATTAATTTTGATATATGTGATCAGTCAAGTGATGATCTATGGGATGTCTGGTATAATATACATAAATGATAGGCATGATGGCTTGAGAAGGGAGTGAAAGATGGGTTATGCTATTTCAAGTGGTTGGGACCCTTTGCTTTTCTTATGATTGTTTTATTATGGGATAACTATTCAGTGTTATTTGATTCTTTGGGACATCTTTGCTAGATTTTTTTGTTTTTTATTGTTTCACATGTGATTGAATATTTGTTGCTATATTATTCTCTATATTTTATATTCTTTATTTGATCATTAAATCCAATGATATTTTGGGTTTTTCTTTATAAAAGGATAGTGGGATTGATGATATGTTAGGTGGGACATTGATGAAAGATCCTGGTGGATTTGGAGAGACCACAAAATGGTTATAACTATAGTCAAGAGTTCAATTATTATTCATTATTATCTCTTGAGGGTATAAAACTCATCAGATGAATTAAGGTTGTACATGGCCTGAGTGGGGAAGTATCAGTTTCTGTAATCAAATTTCATGTTTATTCTAGAAACATAAGTGTTGGTTTTGATGGTATTTGAATTTGATGTTTGGTTTCAAGGTGGGAGAGTTACATTGGGTATTTAATTTCACATTGTCCCAATAATTTCATTCATATACACATGAACACAAAATCACCCAATGTACAATGGGGAGTAGGAAATCCTACAGGGTCATTTAACTCATCCCAAACTATATACACAACATTAGTTTTGATGTACATGGGTATTCCATCATATTTCATTTGATTTTGAGTACATACTTTATACAAATGAATTATTTATATGTATTGTCAGAAAAAGGAATAATCTGCAGAATTTTATTTTGTGGGAATATATTCTCAATTACTTTATCAAACTCATGATATTATTCAACAGCCTCTGGTGTATGGGGATATGCTCTTGATTCCATGTATAGACATCCACTTGAGTATGGATTGTGTGACTCGATATGGTACATTACATTTTTAGTGTGAGAGAGTGTCTTATAAAGCCTCTTTCCATGAGGTAAATCATAGATTTGTAAAGAATGTTAAACTTCTTCATTGGTATGTAAAACCATTTAAAATAGAGTAATATATCATGAAAATGTTATACCATCCATTATTACCTTAAATATTTATATATATATACATGATATTTTCTATGTATCTCATTTAAAAAATCGTTTTTGAATCTATATATTTTGATTGAAAGATGAGATATAGATTTGGAACTCAATTCCACTATTGTGAAGGAAATATCGTGTATCATTGATCATCAAAATATTGTTTTATTGTGAACATTTATCCACATGGATTTATTCTGTGATATCATTGAAAATATATCCATGTTACTCGATGTAATAATGAAATGATATGGTGAAATAGCGTAACGTGATTTCCAATAATGAACATTTTTGACTTTATTAAGGTAGAAAGTTGAATGGTGATGAGAATGGCGACACCCATGTATTCAAATGTTTGTATTAATTATATTATTTAAATTATTTTTTATGATTTTGGAATTTAAAATTCTAAAATATAGAAATAATGTGATAGTTATGGAACTATTACTAAGACAAAGTCAATCCTAATCAAATATCTCAAACATTCGTGGAGGAATTTTGATTCATATTTATTTTCATGGTTTGTGCATAGATTTTTTAAATATAAATCCATAATTTGTAGTGGGAGTGTCTTTAAAAAATAATTTGTGTCCCATTTTGCAAACAGTTTCCCAAAATGTGTAGCCAACCCCTGCGATTTACTAAAAAATAAACATCAATAATTTTAATTTTATCCTTATTTGGGGTTTGTCCATTTTTCCTTCAGTATTTCACTTGAGCTCTCCAATATCTTCTCCATGTAATTTTGTCTTCAATTCTATTCCCTTTAGTTATTTAACTCTATGTATCAAGTAAATATACAAGGTAAATATGGGTTTTACCTTCAATTTTTTCTTATAATTTTCCCCTTTTCCCTTTTCCTACCATGATCTTCCATGTTCTTTTTCTCACTGTCCATGGCGTCTAACCATAGTTTTGTATGCTATCTAAATAATTAAATGTGACATTTATTGGGATTGTGGGGACATTCTTAAATCCTAATATCTCTTTATTTAAATAACTAATTTATCTTCTAATGGATTTACAATGGTGTTTTGGTGTAGCTTAATTTTATTTAACAAAACATTTGTTAAATTGTTTTTTATGTGCTTCTATGGGTAATTAGAATGATAAATGTATATTGTTGGTACATTCATGATTTATCTGAGGTGTTTTTATTTTAATCACAAGAAAATGTTTTCCCATGTTTATTAAAGGACAATCATACAATATGAATACTAATTCTCATAAGATGTTTTACAATGTGTTTTTATGAAATTTTTTAGATTAAATGAATTTAAAACAATAACAAGTGATTAACTTTATATAAAGGCGGTTTTATGATTATTTACTATTTTTTAACATTAATGGTTGTGATTTTCATTTGATTATGGTTTTTTATTACTGATTAACAATGTATGATATGTCATTGGTTGAGTTTTGTTTAAAATATCAAAATTTTCATGTTAGTTACCTTGTTATAGAATTGATAAAAGGGTGGTATGGTATTGAGGGATCATTGGTTTGTTTCTTAAGTATATTTTGGATATGATTTTATAGGTTTTTGATTCAGATATTATGGTTTACATGAGATCCTTTAGGGATAATTATGAAATTAAGCTTGAGTGTTACCATCGTTTTTATTTTTCTCTAGACACATGTACTCAGTTATCAATTATCTGTATATAGGGGTTTCATATCATTTAGTAAAGAGGGGTAATCTAGGTTTTGATATGTCTAGGATTACATTATAGGATTCTAGTTGATCCACAAGAGAGTTCAAGGTTTTCTAAAATAGACATTATATTTCCATTCCATGTTATATTTATTTTATTTTTTACTTTCTTTATGTATTGACTCTCATCGTGCATAGTGGTATACTTTTGTTACGGGATATTATCTTCATATTAAGTCATTTGAATTTTATTTAAATTATTTTTTTTAAAAAAAATAAATTAATGTATTTTGATATACAATAAAAATTATACATAAATGTATATAGTCTAATTATAGTTCAAATTTTCAATTGTTGTATATCTTATGAAAGTAGTTACATTGATTATTTGTAGTATCATACATGGTATTTGCTCACACCCTAAAAACACATGTTTTTGTGCATGTAACCATTGTTATGGATGATACAATTAAACTAAAGGTAGTTACATCATTTGATGGTATAACATAGACAATTTATTAATGTTTTAATGTAAATATGATTAGGTAGTGACCATGGGTCATGTAGGGATGGTTTGTTTCAAAATTTTGAGAATTTTGGTGTATATTTGGATGTATATTTTTTGTCTTATTGATCTATTATCTTTTTTATCAATATTTTATATTATATTTCATGAATTAACTTATATATTTTTCATATGGAATCATGTTTGGAAGTCCATTTTGGTTTTTCATTATTTTTACTTGTTTGAATTATTTATTTGTGATGTATTTATGTTTTTATCATGATAATTCAATGTGTTGATTCTTTATGTATCAATTTTTTGTTTGGTTTATCGTATTTGGATGGTGAAATATTTCATAAATTATGTGTTCAAAACCATTATCACTAGTTTTCATCCCACAGTTATGAAAAAATATTCTTTTTATTATATAACAAATTGATTAAGGTGAAGTAGTAGTGATGAGAGAGATATTAAATGATTTCCATTATCAATAATGTTTTCCCAAATAATAATATATAAGATAATTTCATTGGGTTTTCTCTCTAGGGGAATTTTAGAATTATGTTCATACCTCTCACATTTTTTTATAGATATAAAATCTAACTAAATATGGTTATTTAATTTTTCATGAAGAAAAAATGAAGGAAACTAAAATAATTAAATAATAAGATATTATATTCTGGAAATATGAACAATTTTGATTTAAAATTTGTTTGAAATTTTTTTAGAAATACAGGTACATTGGAAAACTGTTGATCTTTTGGACAGTCAATACTTCCTTGATTATGTTAATTATCTAATTTTTTTCTCAATGCACACCTAGAGACATCTATCATAATACCTATATATTCCTTGATATCATACTATTTCATCGATATTGAGGTTGATCCTCTTATAATAGTGATTAAAATACACAAATAACTCCATGTAATATCATAGATTTTCCTATGATGTAAGGATTATTTTTTATTAAAAGGATAATTAAGGACTAAAAATAATACCCTTCGATTTCATGGGGATATCAAGGGTTTTCATGGATTTTTATAATCCCAAAATGCAAATGTTGATAATAAAATTTGGACCACAAGGATAGTAGTTATTATAAAAAACAAGAATCATGGTTTTGGTGAGATCATGCAGTTTGGGATATAGGGCTTCAGGACCCACCTAATTTGAGTAAACTATGTTGATAGAGGCCCAATAATATATGATATCTTCTATAAATATTGATAGTGATTTGATACATGGTTTGTTCATTGTTTAGAAATTCGTGCACACTATCCATGTGAGGTATCCCACCATATAATAAAGGGGACATGATTATTTTATGGTTTGGAAAAACTAGCTGCCTAACCATGAGGTTGTGTCATTTGAGGAAATGTTACCATTTCTACACTATAAACTATTAATTTTTTTAATTCTCATTCCTGTAGATAGAACTCATTTTAGAGCTCCCCTATGAGCCAATTTTGTATCATTTTATCATGTTCATCCATATGAACCCATAATCAAGTGCCATCAGACTTTTTAGATTCAAAAAAATTACTAATCTTTTTATTATGCGTCATTATTGTTTTTTATTAGAAGTAGATAAGATAATTATGTGAAATATAATATGATTTATTTATAGGGTTCTCATCCTTTATTTGTTTTTATTCTGATCTGAGCTGAATCAGAAGGTGATAATGGATGATCATTATACTAAAAACCAATGGTAGGTGGTATATACCATTCCCTTGGTGTCTGGTGACTTATATGCTATGTTTTTTTTTGCATGTACGACTTTCTAAAAGACCATATATAATTAATTGATTAATTTAATTAAATCTGTTGGAATATTTTAGGGATTAACTTTATTTTCTTGAGCTTAGTTGGAGGTCATTTCCCTTACCAAGGCCACACATGGGGCGTGCCTTGGTATTTTTTCCCTTTCATATTGTTTACACACCCAATGGTTTATATGTTGAGATTTATTAGATAGAAGTATCACTGTTATAAGTGATTCAAATTTAATGGATTTTTTTAGGAAATGTTTTCCTCTTTTTCCATGTGCTACATGGTGTGATTTATTTAAATGCATAAATTTGAATTGTTATATGAGTGTGTAAACTTTTTGAATTTATTTGAATGGGAATTTCTATATGATTTGGAAGGAATCATTGAATCTGAGGGTATGAAATGACAATTGAATTTATTGATGGATGTTTCCATAAGATTCCATGTTTGTGCTAAACCATAAGTCATGATTGCGGTAGTGGACACCTTAATTGAGATATATCCTTGGTCATTGATTCTGAGGGATACCTTAGGCCTTGAATCCCCTTGGATTCATCATACATAAGGTTATTGTATACATAGTCCATAGACATGATCCTTGGACCTGGATCCAAGACTAGCTGAGTTTCCATCAACATGCTCTTAGGACACAATGCCAATGACTTGGTACTATATACCTTTTATCCAGCCCCATGGGGATTGAAACATCTGGTATATGGATCGACCATTAAAATTTCAACATTATTGATTATACGTCATGTATGTGTTTAATATGATATACTAGATATGTAGCATATCGTTGGTCAGTTTGAGATACTAGATATACATCATGGACGCGGTGTTTGTTTAAGTTGTTCATAAATGATTCCTTGTATTAAAAGTGTGACCCTTGTTTTGCAGGAATCCTTGCTATGATTGAAATTACCACCATAAAATTATTACATTTTTCATTTGTTTTTACTTGTGTTGCTATCATATTTGTTATATACCATTCACACTAATTATCTTGTATTGAACATCTTATATTGTTATAGATATCATTGGTGGTGGCCTATAGAAAATTTATCTCACATTCTGTTTATGACAGTTTTTGTGTACCCAGATAAACGTTATCGATATAATTTGGGATCATGTAAAGTGCCTAAAGCTTGATTCTAGTGTTTTCTCCATGCATAGGATCATGAGAGAACTTGATAGAGATGAGGTTCATGTTGCTATCATTAGATAGTTCTTTTTTTCCCTTTTATTATTTTGATACATCTATTATAATGATTCATGTATACCAATTTTAGATTCATTATAGAAAAATGAATTTAAATATCATTATGGTATATGATATTTATATTTTCATTCTTGTATATATCTTACATTGGGGGAAATCTCCTGTTCAGTTATTATTGTTCTCCCGCTAAGGCAGGTTACCAGTCTAGTGGTCATAGTGTCTATTCCTACTTCTTATTTATTGTTTTATTTCATTACCTATTTATATGAATGATTATTACGATTGTTTTACACTTTATAATGAGTTAATTTTTTCCCCATTGACACACCCATAGCCTTATCTACTATTTGGCAGCCTCTGATGATTGGGGAGATGCTATTGAGGCCATGTGGCCAATCTGGCTCGGAGCACTATTCAATGGAATTTGGGTTCGGGAAATTACAATGTGATATCAGAGCATTAATTTCATGGATTAATTTTTTTTGGACAAAATATTAGGGTTAATAATGAATAAGAATTTGGTAATGAGTTTTTCCAGGGATTATCTAACCCATGTACATTAAAAATAAAAAATTACCACAAATGGAAATTATTTTTTTCTGGATTTAACTATTAGAGTTGATTTTATTCCACCACTGGGAAATGCATATCTTGTTCGATGTTTATTATTATTCTGTATTTTTATATTACCTAGTGAGATGATGGTTTCCTATCATGCATAATTTTATGTTGTTTCAAGAATTCAAATTTCATGTATCATGTAATTTAATAAAGGATGAATTGCATGACTACATGAATTTTTTATATGTGACTTGTGTGAAATACATAATGTTTTTATAGAAATTTTTTGTAGGGGATTAGGAAAAATGGTTGGTACATAGAGTTAATATCATAACACAATCATTGATTTCTTTATTATGCTACATTATACACCCTGAATAGCTAATTGTGTCATGTTGATTGATGGAGCATCAATTTCATGGACTAGAATGTGTTATGGTATGAATTAGGTGGAAACTATATTTTACTTCATGAGGAGTATGTACCATTGTAGATCATAATTTTTTGTCCATTTATTTCAATATATTAAAATTAAATTTGGAATAAATGTGAAATAAAATGGGATATTAAAATTATTTAATAGAGATATTGGCATAGCCCCAAATTTTTGTGGGAAGTAGGTAGTATCTCTAGTGATTTTTTGACTATTTATTTTACTAGTCCTGATTTTAGGAGAATAATCTATGTTAGGATATTTTATAAGAACATTTTTACCAGCCATATGCTTCTAGCTATGAATTTCATGATTTTTATCATTCTTGAGGTGTTTGATTGGAATTGAATAGACATGAAACCATGAAGACAACTAGTCATTCTCCAGGAGGGTGGTAATGAACATCATCCATATGTGGTAGGCCATGGTCTATCAAGGGATCATTTTATAGTTCCAATTGTGGCACCAACTATTATTCCAGTCACAGGTGATGATTAACATTTCTATGATTGATTTTCATGCTTTATAAATACTTTTACAAAAACACCATAGCATGCCTTGTTTATGGATGATATGGATTGTGTGTTATAGCAGTAATATCCTAAAATTTTTTATGGGGATGGAGTTCCACATGATTCAGATTTGTGGATTAAGTCTAATCTATCAATATTTTTTTATCTAGAGATGCTTTTTGTGAGGAGAGTAATGAATGCAACATACATGCTTAAGAGAGGAGAAATGTCCTCGTGGGATGTTTTGAACTAGGATGATGCATTATGTGACATGTTTTTTTGAGATTTACAAACCTTATTTCAAAGAGAAAAATATTATAACTGATAAATATATGTTTTATTTGTTTTTAGTATATTATAAAGTCAATATATATAGAATACAAAAATGAGCATATGGGGATTCATGAATAGATGATTCATGGAATTTTTTTATGGACTCACATAATGGAATTGAATTTCACTGTTGATAAATTGTACATATTAATTTTGATGATCATTTTTATGATAAGAAAACGAATCCTTGACAACTTTTTATGGAGAAGGAAAATTGTCTACAACAAGTGGAATACCATGAAATTTTTATTTACATGAATTGAAGAAGAACATTTAAAGAAGATGACCATGAAATATGTATGTATATATATAGAATGAAGAAGAAGAGAATATGATGATTTTTGAACTAAACATAAAGTTAAATTACTTTTTTAAATAGTGACACATTGTTTCTAAAATGGAATATTATTTATGTTCATGATAATATTCATATTCATGTTATGTTCATTTGAATGAAATATAATATCCACATGTTTTTCATGAGGTATTGATGATGTGTTTTCATGTCAAAAGAGTTTTTATAATGTTAGGTTCCATGTGGAACAATCTAAAACTCACTGGAATTATTGAAATTAGATAAGTATATTTTTTTCGTTCTGTATGAAATGTTTTCGAAGCTATGTTTGTGAATGAAGTTTTCATGTAAATTTTTGTTCATGGTTTACATATAAAAATGAAACAGTTTTCTAAACATCAATACTGTGATTCCAGAGTATGATATTTGAAAAATATCCTATGTTATATTCATGTGATGTAAAAATAAACAATTTATCATATATTTTTTGGTTGATTCATGGGAAACTAAAAGAAGGTTGATAGGACACAATTTAGATTCCCATGCACAGTACACTAAACATTAATAATGTAAGGCTACAATATGTTATTTGACATATATGATATGCTAAATTAATTTGATATTAATATAAAACATTTATCATACTATTTGAGGTACATTCAATGAAAATTAAATGATGGTTGATAGAATACAATTGAGATTCCCTGGTATAGTATGCTAAACATCAATAAAGTGATCCATTATATACTATTTGACATAGATTCAATTCTATATTACAGAGATGTTGATTTCAAAAATTTATCATACTATATTTCCAATATTTTTTTAAGAAGTGTACTATATAGGAACTAAATAGTTAAAATTATATGGTTCTAATTGAATATAGAATTCTTTTCAAATGATGTGATTTATGGACTATAATGCATTGATAATTTCCATAAAGTACTTAGTGATGGTCTATTATGGGTTTACATGTAATTATTGGATGAATATATCATCATGGATGATGAGTATCATTATGGGTGATGTCCTTTGGGGATAGCCATGTTAATAGTACATATGAGGAGATAAACCATTGTCAAATACATTTCATAATCGCATAATCTTCATGTGCTAAGTGTTTTGATAAGCTCTATTTATTGGCTATAAATATAAGGCCATCCCTATCTATAAATGTGATCAATAAAATGATAGAATTGTTCATTTTGTTCATAAGGTCTTATTATTCTCCATTTGGATTCCAATTTTTTTTGATCTTTTTGAGACAGATGAAATGGTATGTGAGGTTTAATACTAAGAGTATCACTATGCTAAGTGTATTGATTGTCTATGTGGCCAACACCTATGCTATTTTCACCGTAGGAGAAGTGAAATGCGAACTTCAAAAAAATTGAAACATATTCATGAATCTGTTTTCAAATAATCAATAAAGTTAACCCGCAATATATCAATTTTTATATATGAAATGCCATGATAATTTAATGATCATTAGAATAATTTAGAAAACAATTTGAAGAATATTCTATGAATAAAATTGTGTTGTGTAAAATAAAAAAATAAAAAGTTTGGTAAGAATCAATACATTAATCTAATAGTTCGTGACTTATCATAAATGCTATGCTATGATCATTTCATGATCTTATAGAAAATTTGGAAAAAATGATTAATTTACAGTGAAAAGATAAGTGAAGTGTTATATGATTAATAAATCAGTTTCATTAGAGTCAATGTATTAGGATGACGGTAGGTTACATGCCATATATGCTCTTATATGATCATTTCCTGATCATTTTAAAAATGGATCATACTGTTTGATCAATATAAAAAGAAAAAAATTGATGTGAAATATGATCATAGCATCCATATGCAATGAATCAATTAAGTGGACCATTAATATTCTACATATTATACATGATATTCTATGATAATTTCATGATTATTGGAAAAAAATTTCTTAATATTTGATCAATATATAAGGAATAAAATATAGATGAGTAATATGATCCGAGCATCAGTATGCTAAGAATCAAATAGTTGACCAACAATACACCACATATCAATCATTCTATTTTATGATCACTTCATGTGTTGGAGGTTAATTTAGAGTAATGATTGAATTTTTCAAATTGGATAAGAAAATGGAATTTCCATGAGATACAAACGATTACAGGATGTATTTTAGTGGTGATTCAAAGGATATATTACTCAGAGTTGATCATGTATATATCTTTCATAATATAATTTTAACATCCCAAGTAAGTAATGAATAATAGATATTTTTATCTATGTCCATTAATGATTAAGATAGTGTTATAGAGGCTTAAAATGAAAATAAATACAATCTTATGCATGGAATACACTAATATTCTTAAAAGATTGTTTTACTGCCTTTTGATGGCAACCCATTTTTGAATCTATATTTTGACAATTTTATAAACTATGTTTGTCAAAATAAACTTATCCTTTATGATTGGGACATCAAAATTTACCTTGTGTGAATTTTTGGTATTTTTCTGACAATGTTCATTTTTTAATGAATAGTGAAAAATACTGCATTTTACATCAAAACTTCTTTTTAATCTAATTTATTTATATGATTAGATTATGTTTTGAATTGGTTTTGAAGTGAAATTATAATATATTTTTACCATTTAATCCAATGGTGGTCATTGGAATCAATTTCACTTTGAAATTAGACTTAAACTGGTGTCAATCTTTTGATACTTATTGTTTTGTAAAAACACACTATTTGCTCTGGCAGTGGGAATTAATTATTAAATTAATTAATGTGACTTATATGATTTGAATTTTGTAAAATGGACTTCATTTTTGAATTCGGAATATCAAATATAGCTTAGGGTGAATTTTTGGTAATTTTCTGAAAAACTTCAATTTTTGATGAATAGTGAAACCACTAAGTGGTAATCAAGCAAACTGATTTTTCAGTTAAATGAAAGTTTACCTATAACGACCCACACTTTACATACATTGTTAATACTTCAAAATTGAAGCACTCTTATTACAACATATGACAAAACCACAAAGGACCGTATAGGTATAGTGTCTTTAGAAACTGGGGAAACATAAACAACTGGTTCATAAATCTTCTACAGTGTCTCCCATTTATTTCATCATATCTAGGGTCCCTTTTAGCATATTCTACTTAATATCCATCTTCCTGACCTGGGGAAAAGAAAACATAAAAGGGTGAGCTCAAATGCTCAGCAAGGGAAAATAAAGGAAATGAAAATCAAAACCTGCAAAAGAGATCATAATATCTTAACATGGAATAAATCATAGAAGTGAAAATGAGATCCCCATAATCATAACATAAAACTTGAATCTTTGTGGCATGCACACATAATCATGGAAAATCATTTCTTGTTAGTCATGACTCATTTCCAAGACTATCTTAGTGGACAAAGTCCCTTTCTGAACCGAGTTCACTCCTCGTTTCAGTCCTGTATCACTGAACCGAAATAACCTTCCGTTCCAGCCATGTCTATCTCATGAGATATAAAATCATTACCCAATGCATTGGAGGGAGATATAGGTCCCACCCATCTTATAATGAATCCTTTATTATGTGTGCCACATAATCATAAAACATGCATCATCGCATAACACATGTAACAAAAATGGGATTCTTGAAACATCATGACATCATAAATCAATTCATATATGATAAAGGAATTCATAAACATAATTCCATCACAACATAGTCAAACCAATGTAAAAATATGGATAGAAACAGACCCCTTTATTATCTTAGATGGAAAATAATTTTGATAAAACACTTGAATTGAATTCTTGAGGAAAATATCTTTTCTTCTTCAAAAACATTTTTCCTTTCATAACATGTCATACAACTTTAAAATAAAAGAAGTTGATTAAAAATAAACTTGAAAACTTGTAAAGGAAGCTTCTTTGAAGTAATGTTTTAAAAATCCATTCATGCCGTATAAGTTAAAAAAAACATTCTTCGTACTTTTGTCGGAAAAGTCAAAAAGTACCTCGTACGGAAAAACGACAAAAGATTCCTTTCATATTCTTTACTAAAAACTCACCTAAGGGTAAAATGGGATTTAAACTATTTCAAGTGGATGGAAACAATATTACATATTGAGGGAACATGGATGTGGATGATAAAATACACCCCAGTAAATACTTACGAATAAACAATCTCGGATAAAAATGAGATTGTGATATTTCCCTTACCTTAGGTCCGATTTGCTTTGTTCGTGTCCGAAGCTCCTGTATAATGGTTTAAATAATGTTATTGACTTATTCCAGAATCATACATATTGATATGAGATCATATATGGTCATATTATTAGCTTCTTGTTAGTAATATTTCATTGTTACTTGTTACTCGGGTCTTTATAACTTTTTGTTCTTATGCGTGTTTTGTCGAATAAATTCTTATTCTTATCTTTAGGTTATAGATAATTCATTTCCAGAATGGTATTAGTGTAGTATATACCATATTCATTCATTCAATTCATTTATACAATCATTATTAAATGAAGATCATGTAGAACGAGTCGCATCACATCGTGGAGACGGTATTCCATACGTACGCACGAGTGATGATATCGTTCCTATGATCGTGGAATTGTATTGGAGTATATATATATATTATTTCAGTATCAATATTACTTAATAATAATCATATATAGTTACTCATTACACCATTATACCCATCCTTGTAAGGTGATGGTGGAAAATAGATTACACCACGGCGTGGAGACGGTATTCCGTACGTACGCACGCGCGGTGATTTCATTTTTCCGTAGGATGGATAGAAGGTGAATTAGGGTTGTTTCATATTTATAATAACATATCAGTATGTAAGTAATACTGATGTTATTACTTTATCATGAAACAACTAAAGAAGAAGAAGTTGAAGAAGAAAGAAATTGAAAAGATCGGTAATGGATATTACCTCTTCTTTGGAACGCCTTTTTGAATCCTCCACTTAAGGAACTAAGATTGGTCTTTGGAGAAGACCAGGACCTCTAGGATTATTCTAGGGAAGTGGATAAGGGAAAATGGCAGGGGTTGGCCGAGCTTGAGTGCTCAAATTGGTGTGAGGAGGAGGGGGAGGAGGTGCCCTTTTATAAGGGAGGAGAGGGGCACCTTAGGAATATCTCAAAATATTATTTTATATTAAAGTCAAAATCGGTTTATAATGGTTCCAAAGGGTCTTATTTCGAAGCTAAAGTGGGGATGGGTCGAAATCCTATCAACCAATAGAATTTAGACAAGTTTAGGATATTATTTTAACCTTATCAATTAAATTTAACTCTAAGTTAAATAATTTAACTTTTACCATGTCTTTTTGTTTTCTTTCACTATATGGTTAATACACTTACTATAACATGCCAAACGAACCCCAAATTGTATATTATTAAAATATATATCCTTATCTAAGTCATTTGGCCGAACCTTAGATTTTTAGGAATAAAATAACAATTAATAATATAATATTTGATTTAAAAACTATTTTGTGTCAATTTTGACACTATTTGATATATGATTTTTGTCAAAGTCATAACAGAATTATATGTTCGAACCAAGTTGATTAAATCAATACTAATATATCATAGTAACCTAGAAAATTAGTGGAATTCATAAAAAGTCTCAAATTACATTTATTTTGGTATTTATATTATCAATTTTGTCAATATTTCATTAATAAGATAATTACTGCATCATCTTTGTGTCATAAATAAATTAAATTATTTGATGTCTAAAAATTACAAATAAAATACCATAATGTAGGAAATATTTTTAGCTTTCTAATGAATATTTACAATCGAATTTATCTTATGTATAACCCTATATTAAAAATGATTTACTTATTAAACATTGATTTTAACTATTTTAACCCTTCTTTAAATAAATTAATAATAAATGTCCTAATCTAATCCAAGTGGGCCTAAATGGTCATATTTTATTCCTAAGTTTGTTTTTGGTCGAATTACACTTGTCCAATAGAATTAAGACATGTGTTAGGGTAATATTAATATCATATTTACCCTTAGTTACCCTATTTACTATTAACCGCGGTAAAAATAGTAAAAAGTTACTATTCACCAAAAAATTATTTTCATCTCATTGAACCACATTTTAGTCCTTGATATTAACCGTGTCTCTCGGATTTTTGAAATTCCATTCACAGAAGCGGTAAAATTATGTTTTATGCAAAATTCAGTTTTTAACCTACCACTTAGTGGTTTCACTATTCATCAAAAATTGAAAGTTTTCAGAAAAATACCAAAATTTCACCCTAGGCTAATTTCGATATTCTGAGTCCAAAAATGAAGTCCATTTTGAAAAATAAAATTTATAAAATTTCAAAAAGTGGTTATTACTGTTCATAACGGCTAGTTTTAATAGCATATTGTTGTTTAGTGAAACTCGGTATTGCGTACGACACAAGCTATCGAGGAAGGTCGCGATTGCGTGTAAAGCAAGCCAAGAAAGTGTTGTGTAGAAAAAGATTCCTTTGATGATTTATATAACATAAAAGTCTCGGGTGTTACATTCTACCCCCCTTAAAAAGAATTTCTCCCTCGAAATTCGTCACTTTGCAACAAACAAATGAGGATACTTCTCCCTCATCATATCCTCAAGCTCCCATGTAGCTTCTTCAAGTTGGTGGTTTCTCCATAAAACTTTCACCAAGCGAGTGGTCTTGTTTCGTAGGACTTTTTTGCTACGATCCAGAATCTCTATCGGCTGTTCTTCATAAGAAAGATCTTGCTCCAGCGGTACAACTTCTGAGCTGAGTACATGTGAAGGATCTGGTATGTACTTTCTCAGGAGAGATACATGGAACACATCGTGAACTTGAGAGAGATTCGGTGGAAGCACCAATCGGTAAGCTACCTTCCCAACACGATCCAGTATTTCAAAAGGACCGATATATCTAGGGCTCAACTTCCCCTTCTTTCCAAATCTCATAACCCTCTTCCAGGGAGATATTCGTAAGAACACTTTATCACCCACTTCAAACTCTAGGTCTTTTCTTCGGTTGTCGGCATAACTTTTCTGTCGACTCTGAGCTGCTCTTATGTGTTGTTGAATAGATCTGACCTTTTCTGCCATTTCATCAACGAGATCAGGTCCTAATAGCTTTCTTTCCCCAACTTCATCCCAGCAAGTTGGAGTCCTGCATTTCTTTCCATATAGAGCTTCATAAGGAGCCATCTGAATACTGGAGTGAAAGCTATTATTATAAGAAAATTCCACCAAAGGTAGGTGTTGATCCCAACCTCCTTTGAAATCCATAGAGCAAGCTCTCAACATATCTTCTAGGGTTTGAATTGTTCTCTCAGACTGACCGTCTGTCTGGGGATGATAAGCAGTGCTGAAACTCAACTCTGTATCCAGAGTATGCTGAAGACTTCGCCAGAACTTCGAGGTAAATCTCGGATCCCGATCAGATATAATAGAAAGTGGTACTCCATGCAATCTTACCACTTCCTTTACATATATCCTGGCAAGCTGATCTAGAGAGAAATCCTCTCTAATAGCAATGAAGTGTGCAGACTTTGTAAGACGATCAACTATGACCCAGATAGCATTATTGCCTTTGGATGTTTTAGGAAGTCCTGTGACAAAGTCCATAGTGATGTTTTCCCATTTCCATTCGGGTATGGGTAATGGTTGTAACATCCCCTTAGACTTCTGTCTCTCAGCTTTAACTTTTTGACAAACCAAGCATCGAGAGACATATTTAGCAACATCTCTTTTCATGTTATCCCACCAGAAGTACTCTTTCAGGTCCCTATACATCTTCGTGCTTCCAGGATGAATAGAGAATGAAGAACTATGAGCCTCATCCAGCAGCTCTTTCTTTAATTCGGGGATGGGAGGAACACAAACCCGATTCCTGAACTTTATTATCCCATCACAATCAAGGTTGAATTCAGGAACATTTCTCGCCTTCTTTTGTAACTCGACATCTTCTTTCTGTGCCTCTTTAATCTTCACATGTATAGATGGTTGAACATTCATTTGAGAAAGATAAGATTTTTCCCCTTCCATTATAATTCCAAGATCCATCCTTTGTAAATCCATAAATATTGGATCTTTTGTGATCCTCGTCATGGATAAACTAGCATGGTCTTGTCGACTTAATGCATCTGCCACCTTGTTTGCTTTCCCAGGGTGGTAATGGATTGAGCAGTCATAATCCTTAATCAGCTCCAACCATCTTCTTTGGCGCATATTCAACTCCTTTTGTGTGAAAATATACTTTAAAGTTTTATGATCAGTATAAATATCACACCTTTCACCATAAAGGTAATGCCTCCAAATCTTTAATGCAAAGATTACCGCAGCCAACTCCAAATCATGTGTTGGGTAATTTTGCTCATGGATTTTCAACTGTCGTGAGGCATAAGCTATCACCATATCATTTTGCATAAGAACACACCCCAATCCCTTCTTGGATGCATCACTGTAGATCACAAACCTTTCTCCACTACAAGGCAGTGTGAGCACAGGTGCACTGGATAACCTTCTTTTCAACTCCTTGAAATTCTCTTCACATTCCTCTGTCCAGACAAACTTAACTCCTTTCCGAGTCAACTTGGTGATTGGATTAGATAACCGTGAAAAATCTTTTACAAAACGTCGATAATATCCAGCCAAACCAAGAAAACTTCGGATCTCAGTTACTGTTGTTGGTCTTGACCATCTTTCGATAACCTCTGTTTTTGCTGGATCCACAGATATCCCCTCTTTTGAGATTATATGACCCAAAAATGCAACTTTTTGAAGCCAAAATTCACACTTGGTAAATTTGGCATAAAGCTTCTCTTTTCTCAGGGTCTTTAATATAATTCTCAAGTGATCTTCATGCTCTTCCTTTCTCTTTGAATAGACAAGAATATCGTCTATAAAGACTACCACAAATTGATCAAGATAGTCTCTAAAGACTCTATTCATTAGATCCATGAAGATAGCAGGGGCATTAGTAAGACCAAATGGCATCACTATAAATTCATAGTGTCCATACCTTGTACGGAAAGCCGTCTTTGGTATATCCTCCCTTTTGACCCTTAATTGATGATACCCTGAACGAAGATCAATCTTGGAAAAGTATTGAGCTCCGCGTAGTTGGTCAAATAATTCATCAATGCGTGGGAGAGGATATTTGTTCTTCATAGTGATCTTGTTAAGTTCTCGATAATCAATGCAGAGTCTCATTGATCCATCTTTCTTCTTAACAAATAGAACAGGTGCTCCCCAAGGTGACGCACTAGGGCGTATGAATCCCTTATCAAGATTCTCTTGGAGTTGCTTCTTCAATTCCTGCAACTCAATTGGGGCCATTCTATAAGGTGTCTTTGAAATAGGCAAAGCACCCGGTACGAGTTCTATTGAAAACTCAACTTCACGATTTGGTGGAAGACCCGACAATTCCTCCGGAAAGACATCATCAAACTCCCGTACAATGGGCATATTCTTAATCGTGAGTTTCTCACCAACCATTTGAGATAAATAACCTTCATTTAGTGGAATCAATACCCATAAGATGGAAGAAATTTCCACTGGAAGGTTATGTTCATCCTTGCATTGATAGACGATCGTAGGTTGATCTGGAATATGAAATGTAACTTCCCTTCTTTGGCAATTGATATGAGCTCCATGTAGAGAAAGCCAATCCATGCCAAGAATCACATCAAATTCCACTAAAGGAAGGATCACAAGATTTGCAGGAAGCACTTTCCCACAAACTTCGATCGGAGAAGAATTATAAACTTCTGATGCGATTGATGTGCCATTAGGTGTTGTCACAGCTAACTCAACATCTAATTGTTGAGGTAATACGGTGATACCCTTAGAAAATTTTTCAGAAATAAAAGAGTGGGTGGATCCAGAATCAAATAAAACATTTGCTACTTTAGAGTGGATGGTAAGTGTACCTTTCACCACATCGTTATCGTACTCCACATCACTGATAGAAATTGCATGTGACTTTCCTTTGTCTTTAGCCTTAAGAGTTTGTTGACGTCGACCATCATCATCAACCCTTGGATTTGGGCATTGATTGGCATAATGCCCCATCTCCTTGCACATGAAACATTGAAGTGTAGCAGGTTCATTCTGTGTATCCCTTCCTTTGTTTGCATCATTAGACATCTTCTTCCCATTATCACGGCATTCAAATGCCCGATGACCTTCCTTTCCACATTTAAAACATTTACTTGTCCCTTTAAGACAACTCCCTCCATGTTTCTTTCCACACTTTGAGCATAAGGGAAAGTTCATCTTCTTTTCCGTGTGCTCTTTAGATTTTTCTTTGAATTCCATCTTCCTCTTCTTATCAAACCCATGTGACTGATGGGTTACTCCAATCTCCATCTCGACTTTGAGAGCACATCGAACGATTTCCCCGTAGCTATTGAAGTCCCTTATGGCTAACGCCCTTCGAAGACTTGGTTTTAAGCCACTAAAGAATCGATCGATCATACTCTCAGGTTGGATAATAATACCAGAAGCGTACCTTGCAAGTCTTGTAAAATTTGCTTCATAGGTACTAACAGATTCATCATCCCTTTGCTTAAGTTCAAGGAACTCTTTCTCCATCTTTGTTCGGAGAATACGAGGGAAGTACTTATTGAAAAATAAGTTCTTGAACTCGTCCCATTCCATAGACTCAATTTCATCCCTTTGCCTCGTATTCTTAACAAGATTCCACCATTGATCCGCATCTCCTTCCAAACGATACACTGCTAGGATGACTTTATCATGCTCAGAACATTGAAGAACTGAAAATATCTTTTCAGTAGTACTATTCCATTGTTCAGCAACTAATGGATCAGTAGACCCGCTGAAAGATGGTGGACGCTGCCTCATGAAGGATTCAACAGAATGTTGCTCCCTTCTTTGTTCGTTTGGAAATCCTGCATGATTCATAGCTTGAGAAAGTTGTGTGAGCATGGCTACAATATTTTGCATTCCAGCTCCCATATCGTTTGGTTGCTCAGGGGGACAATCATTGCATTGCCCATCGCATTCCGCATTAACACGGTTCCTTCGGGTTCCAGCCATTGACTAAAACCAAGAAGAATAGTGTGAGCAACACTAATTATAATAGGAAACCACATAATTCAAGAATAAAATTTTCATGCTTAAGGTCTTATCCTATGTTATTCAAGGCCATTTCTAAAACACTAAGATTGTGTTCTATGCTTAGACTTATCCTTAGGGTTCTTACTAAGGCTTTCACATCCTAGTTTCCAAAGGTTGACTATAACCTCCCTCTGATACCAACTACAACGACCCACACTTTACATACATTGTTAATACTTCAAAATTGAAGCACTCTTATTACAACATATGACAAAACCACAAAGGACCGTATAGGTATAGTGTCTTTAGAAACCGGGGAAACATAAACAACTGGTTCATAAATCTTCTATAGTGTCTCCCATTTATTTCATCATATCTAGGGTCCCTTTTAGCATATTCTACTTAATATCCATCTTCCTGACCTGGGGAAAAGAAAACATAAAAGGGTGAGCTCAAATGCTCAGCAAGGGCAAATAAAGGAAATGAAAATCAAAACCTGCAAAAGGGATCATAATATCTTAACATGGAATAAATCATAGAAGTGAAAATGAGATCCCCATAATCATAACATAAAACTTGAATCTTTGTGGCATGCACACATAATCATGGAAAATCATTTCTTGTTAGTCATGACTCATTGCCAAGTCTATCTTAGTGGACAAAGTCCCTTTCTGAACCGAGTTCACTCCTCGTTTCAGTCCTGTATCACTGAACCGAAATAACCTTCCGTTCCAGCCATGTCTATCTCATGAGATATAAAATCATTACCCAATGAATTGGAGGGAGATATAGGTCCCACCCATCTTATAATGAATCATTTCTTATGTGTGCCACATAATCATAAAACATGCATCATCGCATAACACATGTAACAAAAATGGGATTCTTGAAACATCATGACATCATAAATCAATTAATATATGATAAAGGAATTCATAAACATAATTCCATCACAACATAGTCAAACCAATGTAAAAATATGGATATAAACAGACCCCTTTTTTATCTTAGATGGAAAATAATTTTGATAAAACACTTGAATTGAATTCTTGAGGAAAATATCCTTTCTTCTTCAAAAACATTTTTCCTTTCATAACATGTCATACAACTTTAAAATAAAAGAAGTTGATTAAAAATAAACTTGAAAACTTGTAAAGGAAGCTTCTTTGAAGTAATGTTTTAAAAATACATTCATGCCGTATAAGTTAAAAAAACATTCTTCGTACTTTTGTCGGAAAAGTCAAAAAGTACCTCGTACGGAAAAACGACAAAAGATTCCTTTCATATTCTTTACTAAAAACTCACCTAAGGGTAAAATTGGATTTAAACTATTTCAAGTGGATGGAAACAATATTACATATCGAGGGAACATGGATATGGATGATAAAATACACCCCAGTAAATACTTACGAATAAACAATCTCGGATAAAAATGAGATTGTGATATTTCCCTTACCTTAGGTCCGATTTGCTTTGTTCGTGTCCGAAGCTCCTGTATAATGGTTTAAATAATGTTATTGACTTATTCCAGAATCATACATATTGATATGAGATCATATATGGTCATATTATTAGCTTCTTGTTAGTAATATTTCATTGTTACTTATTACTCGGGTCTTTATAACTTTTTGTTCTTATGCGTGTTTTGTCGAATAAATTCTTATTCATATCTTTAGGTTATAGTTAATTCATTTCCAGAATGTTATTAGTGTAGTATATACCATATTCATTCATTCAATTCATTTATACAATCATTATGAAATGAAGATCATGTAGAACGAGTCGCATCACATCGTGGAGACGGTATTCTGTACGTACGCACGAGTGATGATATCGTTCCTATGATCGTGGAATTGTATTGGAGTATATATATATATTATTTCAGTATCAATATTACTTAATAATAATCATATATAGTTACTCATTACACCATTATACCCATCCTTGTAAGGTGATGGTGGAAAATAGATTACACCACGGCGTGGAGACGGTATTCTGTACGTACGCACGCGCGGTGATTTCATTTTTCCGTAGGATGGATAGAAGGTGAATTAGGGTTGTTTCATATTTATAATAACATATCAGTATGTAAGTAATACTGATGTTATTACTTTATCATGAAACAACTAAAGAAGAAGAAGTTGAAGAAGAAAGAAATTGAAAAGATCGGTAATGGATATTACCTCTTCTTTGGAACGCCTTTTTGAATCCTCCACTTAATGAACTAATATTGGTCTTTGGAGAAGACCAGGACCTCTAGGATTATTCTAGGGAAGTGGAGAAGGGAAAATGGCAGGGGTTGGCCGAGCTTGAGTGCTCAAATTGGTGTGAGGAGGAGGGGGAGGAGGTGCCCTTTTATAAGGGAGGAGAGGGGCACCTTAGGAATATCTCAAAATATTATTTTATATTAAAGTCAAAATCGGATTATAATGGTTCCAAAGGGTCTTATTTCGAAGCTAAAGTGGGGAAGGGTCGAAATCCTATAAACCAATAGAATTTAGACAAGTTTAGGATATTATTTTAACCTTATCAATTAAATTTAACTCTAAGTTAAATAATTTAACTTTTACCATGTCTTTTTGTTTTCTTTCACTATATGGTTAATACACTTACTATAACATGCCAAACGAACCCCAAATTGTTTATTATTAATATATATATCCTTATCTAAGTCATTTGGCCGAACCTTTTATTTTTAGGAATAAAATAACAATTAATAATATAATATTTTATTTAAAAACTATTTTGTGTCAATTTTGACACTATTTGATATATGATTTTTGTCAAAGTCATAACAGAATTATATGTTCGAACCAAGTTGATTATATCAATAATAATATATCATAGTAACCTAGAAAATTAGTGTAATTCTTAAAAAGTCTCAAATTACATTTATTTTGGTATTTATATTATCAATTTTGTCAATATTTCATTAATAAGATAATTACTGCATCATCTTTGTGTCATAAATAAATTGAATTATTTGATGTCTAAAAATTACAAATAAAATACCATCATGTAGTAAATCTTTTTAGCTTTCTAATGAATATTTACAATCTAATTTATCTTATGTATAACCCTATATTAAAAATGATTTACTTATTAAACTTTGATTTTAACTATTTTAACCCTTCTTTAAATAAATTAATAATAAATGTCCTAATATAATCCAAGTGGGCCTAAATGGTCATATTTTATTCCTAAGTTTGTTTTTGGTCGAATTACACTTGTCCAATAGAATTAGGACATGTGTTAAGGTAATATTAATATCATATTTACCCTTAGTTACCCTATTTACTATTAACCGCGGTAAAAATAGTAAAAAGTTACTATTCACCAAAAAATTATTTTCATCTCATTGAACCACATTTTAGTCCTTGATATTAACCGTGTCTCTCGGATTTTTGAAATTCCATTCACAGAAGCGGTAAAATTAAGTTTTATGCAAAATTCAGTTTTTAACCTACCACTTAGTGGTTTCACTATTCATCAAAAATTGAAAGTTTTCAGAAAAATACCAAAATTTCACCCTAGGCTAATTTCGATATTCTGAGTCCAAAAATGAAGTCCATTTTGAAAAATAAAATTTATAAAATTTCAAAAATTGGTTATTACTATTCATAACGGCTAGTTTTAATAGCATATTGTTGTTTAGTGAAACTCGGTATTGCGTACGACGCAAGCTATCGAGGAAGGTCGCGATTGCGTGTAAAGCAAGCCAAGAAAGTGTTGTGTAGAAAAAGATTCCTTTGATGATTTATATAACATAAAAGTCTCGAGTGTTACATTACCACTAATGTGTATTGAATTTTGAAAATCCGACATACATGTTTGTCATTAAGAAGTAAAATGTGGTTCAATGAGATTAAAATAATTTTTTGGTGAATAGTAACTTATTAAGTTCTTAATCGCGATTACTGGTAATTAGGGTAATTTAAGGTATAAATAATGCTTTAATAATAGGAAATGACCTAGACACATGTCCCAACCTTATTGGTTGTGTCATGGCCGACCAAGACAATCCATGGGTCAACTTGGGGACCCCATGGAGACACTTTGGTTTGGAAATGACATAAATAACTTTATTAAATGTTAAAGTAAAAATGACACAAACAAGAGATGTTTTACGAAAACAATTTTTACATGGGGTAATAAAGATCAGATTGTTGATTATAAATAGTCATTGGAAAGCTAAAAAGATTTACTACATCATAGTATTTTTTTATAATTTTTAGACATTAAATAAATTAAATTATTTATGACATAATAATGATGCAACGATGACATCAGTACTTGACGATTTAAATAAAATGGAAAGATAATGTAAAATCTATGAACTACACATGGCCAAAACCAATTGGATGAGTGGATTTCGAACCCTTATCACCTTATCCACGAATTATATCAATGTGGGACCTTTTGAAACCGAAACACATTTTCAAATAAAGTAATATTTCTTTACTTTCCAAAAGTGCCCCTCTTCTCCTCTTATAAAAGGCCCCCACCTCTACCTCATTTCACACACTCCTCAAGCCTTTGGCTCGGCCAACCCCTGCCCATTTACTCTCTCCACATCCCTCTCCTCATCCTAGAGGATTCCCTTTGGGCATAATCCTTTCAATGGAAGCCTTTAGGCTCAAATCAAAAGGAGTTACACTTTTAAAGGTAATTCATTCTCTCATGTTCATTTGTTTTATTTTGCTTTTCCAACCCCCTAAACTCTTTTTATTTACTTATTTTGTAACAACACCAGTATCTTCAATATACAAGGATGTTGTTATAATATTTATTTGAGCTACACGCTCACACAACTACATCAAATGGTTAAAGAACAAACGGTTTTCGTGGATGGCGAAATTCTGCCTCCCGAAACGATGATTGTTCAACACTCATTTAACACCTTCAATGGTGGCCATTATGATGTCACTATTTTTATATATGATATATAATATGTTTATGTTTTCCTTAATCTTCTGTTTTTTTTTCATTTTTGGCATACCTTTATGGTTTCCATTATGGGTAAACACGATATCTTCATTTTAGGAAGTGCGGACTACCGCCCCCTGAAAGTGATTTGATTCGTTAATACCATATGTGGGATGTGTAAAGGATAAAGTTAATGATATTATATATGTTATTATACTATAATTATAATATACTCTTATATCATTATGATTCCATTCCAGAAAATATGAAATAGAAATGGAAGTAGCGTTCATGCGTACGTACGGCTTACCGTCTCCATGAACGGTGCATTTCATTTCTTACCTCTAAATGATTATGTAATTTTATAAATTAATGTATGTACTGGTAATATATGAAATATATGATATCTACATCATGAATACCATTCTGGATATAATGAACCTTTGACCAAATTAACAACATGTAAGTGTAAGAAGTCTATTTTTGACTTAAGAACCAAATACCGACAAAATGAACATTATTAACTTAACTGATTACATGATGTTCATAACATGGTATAAAAGGAATAATGAACTTGAAAAAGATTCATAAGCAAGTAGAGATTAACTCAAGTTTATTATTCAGGAGATTAAAGAACGGTCGGGTCAAGTCGGATACGAGGTATGGGACTTCGTCTCAATCTCCTTTCGTTGAGGCATATTTTATTTTATACACAACTTTCTTTTATACGGTGTATAAACCCCTTTGACTTTTATGTTTATTCCAAAGTAATCTTTTTTATACGAAGCATTTACTAAACGACAAAAAGGAATGTTTTTGTCGTACGTATGCGGTGACAACGACTTCTCCGCCGTCGTGACCGTTATTTGAGTTTCGGTTTCCTCTACAAGCCATACCTTTTTTTAAAAGAAAAATAAATACCATGTTTTACTTTTCTTTTCTTTTAGTATTGAAAATGGTTTTCATAATGTTTTTATATCAATGTGTTGTGTTGATATCTCTTGATTGAAATGTGGAAATTTTATGTTTCCTTTATGCATGTTTTATGTGATATGATTATGTTATGGTTCTTGGGCATTATTATGAAGATGGGTGGTTCCAAGATAAACTAAGGGCGGGTGAGCCCGTTATAGCTCTCCAATGCATTGGGTAACGCAAAGAAGTCAAACGTTAAGGTTTCTCCGAAGAGATTTTTAGGGAATATACTGTGATGGGTATTCCAAACGTAACCAAGAGGGTTACTCCCTACGTAAGAATGTTATGAATGCCTCAAGTTACCTTTATGTCTTATGATTTCTATGTTTTATTCATGATTTTATGAGGTATGTTAATGTGCCTATGTTTTATGGGTAAAGTATGATTTCATTCTTATGTATATATGAACTCATGTTTCCTTTCCATGTTTTTTTTATAACCCATACTGAGTTTTTATGCTCATCCCACGTTTTTGAAATGTTTTTCACAGGTCAAGGGAAAGGTACATGATAAGATGATAGAGTCAAGGATGTGTCAAGAAATAATCCATGTTTTATTTTAAATGTGTTTCCATTGATGAGAATGAAGAATACTATCTTTATGTAACCACTTTGTTTATATGTGGAATGTAATGCAAGTTTTATGATCTAATTCTCTAAAACTCTAAACCCGAAAAGATCTTCAATGTGTAATCTTGTAATAACTCAAGATTAAGTATGGTTTAAGGCTGGGGCCTTATAGTTGGTATCAGAGGTCGGTTTAGATAACTTTAGGAGTTATAATTCTATTAAATGATTATCCAAAAAAAAAAATTTCGAAATGATATAGCATTTAAAGATTACCATGTTGCTTCATCTAAGACATGTTTGTTCAGAATGGTTTTCCGCAGAGGAAACAGGGAAGCAGTGCTAGGAAGGCATACAGAAGGAAATAACCTTCCGAATCAGCATCCAGAAATGGTCGGAATTGGAACTGAACAGTTTGTTGCAGTAATGGCGCAGTTGACTCAAGCGATAAATGGAAGTGGTATCCATGCACGAGATCAGCCAGAACAACCGCAGAGGAACATGTCAGTGGTGGAACATTTCATGAGGCAACATCCACCATAATTCAGAGGATCATCTGACCCTGTGCTAGCTGAAGGGTGGATTAAAGCACTGGAGAAGATTTTTGATGTCATGGGGAGTTCAGACAATCAAAAGGTTAGTCTTGCTATTTACCGTTTGGAGGGTGAAGCAGATCAGTGGTGGTCTATGGTTAAAAATATCAGGGACACCGATGAGATTGATGCTCATGAATGGGATGAATTCATAGGTATGTTTCTTGAGAAGTATTTTCCTAAGGATGTTCGACTTAGGATAGAAAAGAAATACTTGGAATTGAGGCAAGAGGAAGACTCAGTGGCTGCCTATGAAGAAAGGTTCACTCGATTGGCAAGGTATGCTCCAAATATTATCCGGGACCTTGATAGTAAAATCAATCGTTTTTACTCAGGATTAAAGACAAAATATCGGAGAGAATTAGCTTCTCGTGAGTTTAAAAGTTATGAAAAGCTTGTTCGATGTGCTGAGAAGGTGGAAATGGAGTTTGTCGATGACCAAGTTTTCTATAACAACCAGCAGAAGAAGAGACTGAGGTGGCAGGATAAAGGTAAGAATTCTTCAAAAAAGTCTGATGGTAAGAGAACTAAGTTTCCAGTTTGTGATAAATGTGGCAAAAGGAATGCTGGGGAATGTCTTCTGAATTCTGGGAAGTGCTACCAATGTGGTAACATGGGACATAAGGCTCGTGATTTCACTGAAAAGGATCAAGGTGAAGGTAAGAACAAATTTGACTTACAGTTAGTGAAATGTTATAAGTGCAATGAGATGGGTCACTATGCAAACGAGTGTCCGACAAGGAGCTTGAGTGATGGGAAGCAGTTAGACTACAAGCAGAAAGGGGTGGTGAAATCCTTTGCAACTACTTCAGCAGATGTCGGGCCATCAAATGAAGTGTTATCGGGTACTTTGTTTGTTTTTTCAGATTATGCCAGTGTGTTGTTTGATTCGGGGTCTACACATTCTTTCATCTCTGAAACCTTTTCTAGTAAAATGGGAATACCATCTCAAGAAATGACTCCTGAACTTTTGGTAAAAACACCTGGGGGAAATGTTGAGGCAAAACGAATTTATAAGAATCTTCCTATCCTTATCTGTGGAAAGAACCTACTTGCAAACCTTATTGTTCTGCCTCTAGTAGAGTTTTATGTTATCCTGGGTATGGATTGGCTCTCTATTTACCATGCTAAAATTGACTGTAGAGCTAAAGAAGTTTCTTTTTAGAAAGACTTTAATTTTGTTTACAAGAATGAACCCTTACTTTTGATAACATATCAAGAGGCCGAGAAACTTGTAAAAGATGGAAATGAATGTTACCTTGCACACGTCGTTGAAAATAAAGGAACTGTTCAGATTAATGATGTGCCAGTGGTAAATGAGTATCCTGATGTTTTTTTTGATGAGTTGCCTGGAATAATACCATATCCGGAAGTTGAGTTTACTGTTGACTTAGTTCCTAATGCTAAGCCAATTTCAAAACCCCCTTATCGAATGGCACAAATTGAACTTTTAGAGTTGAAGGAGCAATTGCAAGATTTATTAGAGAAAGGTTTCATTAGACCTATCACATCACCATGGGGTGCTCCTGTTTTATTTGTTAAAAAGAAAGATGGTTCTATGAGACTTTGCACTGATTATAGAGCCTTGAATAATATCACTGTTAAGAACAAATATCCTTTGCCTCATATCGATGATTTGTTTGATCAGCTCCAGGGAGCTCAGTTTTTTTCAAAGATTGACTTGAGATCGGGGTACCATCAGCTGAAGGTAAAGGAGGCAGATATTCCGAAGACCGCGTTCCGTACAAGATATGGCCATTATGAATTTGTAGTAATGCCTTTTGGGCTAACCAATGCACCTGCTGTATTCATGGACTTAATGAATAGAATTTTCCATGAGTTCTTGGATAAGTTTGTGGTGGTTTTCATTGATGATATTTTGGTGTTTTCTAAAAGTAAAGAGGAGCATGAAAAACATTTAAGGGTTATCTTGCAAACCTTAAAAGAAAAGAAACTGTATGGGAAATTCAGCAAGTGTGAGTTTTGGTTGAAACAAATTTCTTTCCTTGGTCACATTGTTTCTAAAGATGGAATAACGGTTGATCCCGCAAAAACAAGAGTTTTGGAAGAATGGCCAAGCCCCACTAATGTAACCGAGATTCGTAGCTTCCTTGGTTTGGCGGGCTATTACCGAAGGTTTGTTAGAAATTTTTCACGGTTATCTAGTCCAATGACTAAGCTAACTCGGACGGTTGTTAAGTTTATCTGGACAAAAGAATGTGATGATTGTTTTCAGGAATTGAAAAGAAGATTGGTGAATGCTCCAGTTTTGGCACTACCTTCCAGGAATGGTGAGTTTGTTATATACAGTGATGCTTCATTGAAAGGACTTGGTTGCGTCCTAATGCAGAATGATCAGGTAATTGCTTATGCTTCACGACAGTTGAAAACTCATGAGGTAAATTACCCTACACATGATTTGGAATTAGATGATGTTGTTTTTGCTTTAAAAATTTGGAGGCATCATTTGTATGGAGTAAAGTGTGAAATATATACCGATCACAAAAGTCCAAAGTATATATTCACTCAGAAAGAGTTAAACATGAGACAAAGGAGATGGCTGGAATTAATCAAGGATTATGATTGTACAATTCATTACCATCCGGGAAAAGCAAATAAAGTGGCTGATGCTTTGAGTCGAAAAAGTAATGCTTCATTAACAATGTTGCGTTTGGAACGTGATCCTTTGGTTAAGGATTTGATGAACTTTGTCATAGAAGTTGTTGGTGCAGGAAGTCCTTCTGTTTTGTTTCAGGTATTAGTGAGATCATCTCTATCAGATAGAATCAAGAAAGCACAGAAGCAAGATGGTGAGTTGCAGAAAAAGGTAGAGCTGGTTCAGAAAGGTATGTTTCCTGAATTCAACATTGATAATGATTGCGTTTTGAGATTTGGGAAGAGATTGTGTGTGCCTTGTGATTCACAGTTGAAGAGAGAGTTGTTATGTGAAGCTCCTAGTTCACCGTTTTCAGTTCATCCGGGAGGTACTAAGATGTATAGAGATCTGCGGGAGTATTACTGGTGGGATGGAATGAAAAGAGATATTGCTGATTTTACTGTGAAGTGTTTGACTTGTCAGCAGGTTAAAGCAGAGCGGCAGTTACCGAAAGGGATGCTTCAGCCTTTACCAGTGCTAGAGTGGAAATGGGAGAATATATCCATGGACTTTGTTGTTGGATTACCGAAGACATCTCGAGGTAATAATGCAATCTGGGTTATTGTTGATCGCTTGACCAAATCTGCTCATTTACTTGCTATACGAGATACTTTCTCTCTTGATCAACTTTCCCGTTTGTATCTTAAAGAGATAGTCACGTTACATGGAGTTCCTCTCTCTATTGTATCAGATCGTGATCCTAGGTTTACTTCTAACGTTTGGAAAGCACTTCAGAAGTCGTTGGGTACTGAATTAAATTTTAGTATAGATTTTCATCCTCAATCAGATGGGCAGTCAGAACGAACAATTCAGACATTGGAGGATATGCTACGAGCTTGTTCTATGGATTATCAGGGAAGTTGGGACCAACATCTTTCTTTGGTTGAGTTTTCATATAATAACAGTTTTCATTCCAGTATACAGATGGCACCATTTCAGGCATTATATGGGAAGCGGTGTCGAACTCCAGCTTTCTGGGATGAAGTGGGTGAAAGAAAGTTGATGGGACCAGAATTGGTAGAAGAGATGGCAGAAAAAGTTCTGCTGATTCAGAAACACATGAGAACAGCTCAGAGCAGGCAGAAGAGTTATGCGGATAACCGGAGGAAGGATCTATCTTTCGAGTTAGGTGATCATGTTTTTCTCAAGGTTTCTCCTTGGAAAAGCGTGATGAGATTTGGTAAGAAAGGAAAGTTGAGTCCAATGTTTGTTGGACCATACGAAATTCTAGAGAGAGTTGGATCAGTTGCATACCGAGTGGCTTTACCTCCGAGTTTATCTCAAGTACACAATGTTTTTCACGTTTCAATGTTGAGAAAGTATATGCCAGATCCATCTCATGTTTTGAGTCCAGAGGTAGTTCAGCTGGAAGAGAACCTATCTTATGAGGAACAACCGGTCCAGATTCTTGACCACAGGGAGCAAGTGTTACGGAATAAGGTGATTAAGCAGGTAAAAGTTTTGTGGAAAAACCACATGATTGAAGAGGCAACATGGGAATCTGAAAATGCAATGAGGGATAAGTACCCTCATTTATTTGATAAGTAAATTAATTGTGGGGACGCAATTTTCTAAAGGGGGGAAGGATGTAACATCCCAAGTAAGTAATGAATAATAGATATTTTTATCTATGTCTATTAATGATTAAGATAGTGTTATAGACGCTTAAAATGAAAATAAATACAATCTTATGCATGGAATACACTAATATTCTTAAAAGATTGTTTTACTGCCTTTTGATGGCAAACCATTTTTGAATCTATATTTTGACAATTTTATAAACTATGTTTGTCAAAATAAACTAATCCTTTATGATTGGGACATCAAAATTTACCTTGTGTGAATTTTTGGTATTTTTCTGACAATGTTCATTTTTTAATGAATAGTGAAAAATACTGCATTTTACATCAAAACTGATTTTTAATCTAATTTATTTATATGATTATATTATGTTTTGAATTGGTTTTGAAGTGAAATTAGAATATACTTTTACCATTTTATCCAATGGTGGTCATTGGAATCAACTTCACTTTGAAATTAGACTTAAACTGGTGTCAATCTTTTGATACTTATTGTTTTGTAAAAACACGCTATTTGCTCTGGCAGCGGGAATTAATTATTAAATTAATTAATGTGACTTATATGATTTTAATTTTGTAAAATAGACTTCATTTTTTAATTCGGAATATCAAATATAGCTTAGGGTAAATTTTTGTTAATTTTCTGAAAAACTTCAATTTTTGATGAATAGTGAAACCACTAAGTGGTAATCAAGCAAACTGATTTTTCAGTTAAATGAAAGTTTACCACTAATGTGTATTGATTTTTGAAAATCCGACATACATGGTTGTCATTAAGAAGTAAAATTTGGTTCAATGAGATTAAAATAATTTTTTGGTGAATAGTAACTTATTAAGTTCTTAATCACGATTAGTGGTAATTAGGGTAGTTTAAGGTATAAATAATGCTTTAATAATAGGAAATGACCTAGAAACATGTCCCAACCTTATTGGCTGTGTCATGGCCGACCAAGACAAGCCATGGGTCAACTTGGGGACCCCATGGAGACACTTTGGTTTGGAAATGACATAAATAACTTTTTATTAAATGTTAAAGTAAAAATGAAACAAACAAGAGATGTTTTACGAAAACAATTTTTACATGGGGTTATAAAGATCAGATTGTTGATTATAAATAGTCATTGGAAATCTAAAAAGATTTCCTACATCATAGTATTTTTTTTATAATTTTTAGACATTAAATAAATTAAATTATTTATGACATAATAATGATGCAGCGATGACATCATTACTTGACGATTTAAATAAAATGGAAAGATAATGTAAAATCTATGAACCACACATGGCCAAAACCAATTGGATGAGTGGATTTAAAACCCTTATCACCTTATCCACGAATTATATCAATGTGTGACCTTTTGAATCCGAAACACATTTTCAAATAAAGTAATATTTCTTTACTTTCCAAAAGTGCCCCTCTACTCCTCTTATAAAAGGCCCCCACCTCTACCTCATTTCACACACTCCTCAAGCCTTTGGATCGGCCAAACCCTTCCCATTTACTCTCTCCACATCCCTATCCTCATCCTAGAGGATTCCCTTTGGGCAGAATCCTTTCAAAGGAAGCCTTTAGGCTCAAATCAAAAGGAGTTACACTTTTAAAGGTAATTCATTCTCTCATGTTCATTTGTTTTATTTTGCTTTTCCAACCCCCTAAACTCTTTTTATTTACTTATTTTGTAACAACACCAGTATCTTCAATATACAAGGATGTTGTTATAATATTTATTTGAGCTACACTCTCACACAACTACATCAAATGGTTAAAGAACAAACGGTTTCCGTGGATGGCGGAATTCTGCCTCCCGAAACGATGATTGTTCAACACTCATTTAACACCTTCAAAGGTGGCCATTATGATGACACTATTTTTATATATGATATATAATATGTTTATGTTTTCCTTATGCTTCTGTTTTTTTCATTTTTGGCATACCTTTATGGTTTCCATTATGGGTAAACATGATATCTTCATTTTAGGAAGTGCGGACTACCGCCCCCTGAAAGTGATTTGATTCGTTAATACCATATGTGGGATGTGTAAAGGATAAAGTTAACGATATTATATATGTTATTATAATGTAATTATAATATACCCTTATATAATTATGATTCCATTCCAGAAAATATGAAATAGAAATGGAAGTAGCGTTCATGCGTACGTACGGCTTACCGTCTCCATGAACGGTGCATTTCATTTCTTACCTCTAAATGATTATGTAATATTATAAATGAATGTATTTACTGGATATATATGACATATATGATATCTACATCATGAATACCATTCTGGATATAATGAACCTTTGACCAAATTAACAACATGTAAGTGTAAGAAGTATATTTTTGACTTAAGAACCAAATACCGACAAAATGAACATTATTAACTTAACTGATTACATGATGTTCATAACATTGTATAAAAGGAATAATGAACTTGAAAAAGATTCATAATCAAGTAGAGATTAACTCAAGTTTATTATTCAGGAGATTAAAGAACGGTCGGGTCAAGTCGGATACGAGGTATGGGACTTCGTCTCAATCTCCTTTCGTTGAGGCATATTTTATTTTATACACAACTTTCTTTTATACGGTGTATAAACCCCTTTGACTTTTATGTTTATTCAAAAGGAATCTTTTTTATACGAAGCGCTTACTAAACGACAAAAGGGAATGTTTTTGTCGTACGTATGTGGCGACAACGACTTCTCTGCCGTCATGACCGTTATTTGAGTTTCGGCTTCCTCTACAAGCCATACCTTTTTTTTAAAAGAAAAATAAATACCATGTTTTACTTTTCTTTTCTTTTAGTATTGAAAATGGTTTTCATAATGTTTTTATATCAATGTGTTGTATTGATATCTCGTGATTGAAATGTGGAAATTTTATGTTTCCTTTATGCATGTTTTATGTGATATGATTATGTTATGGTTCTTGGGCATTATTATGAAGACGGGTGGTTCCGTGATAAACTAAGGGCGGGTGAGCCCGTTATAGCTCTCCAATGCATTGGGTAACGCGAAGGAGTGAAACGATAAGGTTTCTCCGAAGAGATTTTTAGGGAATATACTGTGATGGGTATTCCAAACGTAACCAAGAGGGTTACTCCCTACGTAAGAATGTTATGAATGCCTCAAGTTAACATTATGTCTTATGATTTCTATGTTTTATTCATGATTTTATGAGGTATGTTAAAGTGCCTATGTTTTATGGGTAATGTATGATTTCATTCTTATGTATATATGAACTCATTTTTCCTTTCCATGTTTTTTTATAACCCATACTGAGTTTTTATGCTCATCCCAAGTTTTTGAAATGTTTTTCACAGGTCATGGGATAGGTACATGATAAGATGATAGAGTCAAGGATGTGTCAAGAAATAATCCATGTTTTATTTTAAATGTGTTTCCATTGATGGGAATGAAGAATACTATCTTTATGTAACCACTTTGTTTATATGTGGAATGTAATGCAAGTTTTATGATCTAATTCTCTAAAACTCTAAACCCGAAAAGATATTCAATGTGTAATCTTGTAATAACTCAAGATTAAGTAAGGTTTAAGGCTGGGGCCTTATAGTTGGTATCAGAGGTCGGTTTAGATAACTTTAGGAGTTAGAATTCTATTAAATGATTATCCAAAAATATTTTTTTTTCGAAATGATATAGCATTTAAAGATTACCATGTTGCTTCATCTAAGACATGTTTGTTCAGAATGGTTTTCCGAAGAGGAAACAGGGAAGCAGTGCTAGGAAGGCATACAGAAGGAAATAACCTTCCGAATCAGCATCCCGAAATGGTCGGAATTGGAACTGAATAGTTTGTTGCAGTAATGGCGCAGTTGACTCAAGCGATAAATGGCGGTGGTATCCATGCACGAGATCAGCCAGAACAACCGCAGAGGAACATGTCAGTGGTGGAACATTTCATGAGGAAACATCCACCATCATTCAGAGGATCATCTGACCATGTGCTAGCTGAAGGGTGGATTAAAGCACTGGAGAAGATTTTTGATGTCATGGGGTGTTCAGACAATCAAAAGGTTAGTCTTCCTATTTACCGTTTGGAGGGTGAAGCAGATCAGTGGTGGTCTATGGTTAAAAATATCAGGGACGCCGATGAGATTGATTCTCTTGACTGGGATGAATTCAAAGGTATGTTTCTTTAGAAGTATTTTCCTAAGGCTGTTCGACTTAGGATGGAAAAGAAATTCATGGAATTGAGGCAAGAGGAAGACTCAGTGGCTGCCTATGAAGAAAGGTTCACTCGATTGGCAGGGTATGCTCCAAATTTTATCCGGGACCTTGATAGTAAAATCAATCGTTTTTACTCAGGATTAAAGCCAAAATATTGAAGGGCATTAGCTTCTCGTGAGTTTAAAAGTTATGAAAAGCTTGTTCTATGATCTGAGAAGGTGGAAATGGAGTTTTCTGATGACCAAGTTTTCTATAACAACCAGCAGAAGAAGAGACCGAGGTGGCAGGAGAAAGGTAAGAATTCTTCAAAAAAGTCTGATGGTAAGAGAACTAAGTTTCCAGTTTGTGATAAATGTGGCAAAAGGCATGCTGGGGAATGTCTTCTGAATTCTGGGAAGTTCTACCGATGTGGAAAGATGGGACATAAGGCTCGTGATTGCACTGAAAAGGATCAAGGTGAAGGTAAGAACAAATTTGACTTACAGTTAGTGAAATGTTATAAGTGCAATGATATGGGTCACTATGCAAACGAGTGTCCGACAAGGAGCTTGAATGATGGGAAGCAGTTAGACTACAAGCAGAAAGGGGTGGTGAAATCCTTTGCAACTACTTCAGCAGATGTCGGGCCATCAAATGAAGTGGTATCAGGTACTTTGTTTGTTTTTTCAGATTGTGTCAGTGTGTTGTTTGATTCAGGGTCTACACATTATTTCATCTCTGAAACCTTTTCTAGTAAAATGGGAATACCATCTCAAGAAATGACTCCTGAACTTTTGGTAAAAACACTTGGGGGAAATGTTGAGGCAAAAAGAATTTATAAGAGTCTTCCTATCCTTATCTGTGGAAAGAACCTACTTGAAAACCTTATTGTTCTACCTCTAGTAGAGTTTGATGTTATCCTGGGTATGGATTGGCTCTCTATTTACCATGCTAAGATTGACTGTAGAGCTAAAGAAGTTTCTTTTCAGAAAGAATTTCAGTTTGTTTACAAGAATGAACCCTTACTTTTGATAACATATTAAGAGGCCAAGAAACTTGTAAAAGATGGAAACGAATGTTACCTTGCACACGTCGTTGAAAATAAAGGAACTGTTCAGATTAATGACGTGCCAGTGGTAAATGAGTATCCTGATGTTTTTTCTGATGAGTTTCCTGGAATAATACCAGATCGGGAAGTTGAGTTCACTGTTGACTTAGTTCCTGATGCTAAGCCAATTTCAAAACCCCCTTATCGAATGGCACAAATTGAACTTTTAGAGTTGAAGGAGCAATTGCAAGATTTATTAGAGAAAGATTTCATTAGACCTAGCACATCACCATGGGGTGATCTTATTTTATTTGTTAAAAAGAAAGATGGTTCTATGAGACTTTGCATTGATTATAGAGCCTTGAATAATATCACTGTTAAGAACAAATATCCTTTTCCTCATATCGATGATTTGTTTGATCAGCTCCAGGGAGCTCAGTTTTTTACAAAGATTGACTTGAGATCGGGGTACCATCAACTGAAGGTAAAGGAGGCCGATATTCCGAAGACCGCGTTCCGTACGAGATATGGCCATTATGAATTTGTAGTAATGCCTTTTGGGCTAACCAATGCACCTGCTATATTCATGGACTTAATGAATATAATTTTCCATGAGTTCTTGGATAAGTTTGTGGTGGTTTTCATTGATGATATTTTCGTGTTTTCTAAAAGTAAAGAGGAGCATGAAAAACATTTAAGGGTTATCTTGCAAACCTTAAAAGAAAAGAAACTGTATGGGAAATTCAGCAAGTGTGAGTTTTGGTTGCAACAAATTTCTTTCCTTGGTCACATTGTTTCTAAAGATGGAATAACTGTTGATCCCACAAAAACAAAAGTTGTGGAAGAATGGCCAAGACCCACAAATGTAACCGAGATTCGTAGCTTCCTAGGTTTGGCGGGCTATTACCGAAGGTTTGTTAGAAATTTTTCACGGTTATCTAGTCCAATGACTAAGCTAACTCGGAAGGGTGTTAAGTTTATCTGGACAAAAGAATGTGATTATTGTTTTCATGAATTGAAAAGAAGATTGGTGAATGCTCCAGTTTTGGCACTACCTTCCAGGAATGGTGAGTTTGTTATATACAGTGATGCTTCATTGAAAGGACTTGGTTGCGTCCTAATGCAGAATGATCAGGTAATTGCTTATGCTTCACGACAGTTGAAAACTCCTGAGGTAAATTACCCTACACATGATTTGGAATTAGCTGCTGTTGTTTTTGCTTTAAAAATTTGGAGGCATCATTTGTATGGAGTAAAGTGTGAAATATATACCGATCACAAAAGTTTAAAGTATATATTCACTCAGAAAGAGTTAAACATGAGACAAAGGAGATGGCTGGAATTAATCAAGGATTATGATTGTACAATTCATTACCATCCGGGAAAAGCAAATAATGTGGCTGATGCTTTGAGTCGAAAAAGTAATGCTTCATTAACAATGTTGCGTTTGGAACGTGATCCTTTGGTTAAGGATTTGATGAACATTGGCATAGAAGTTGTTGGTGCAGGAAGTACTTCTGTTTTGTTTCAGGTATCAGTGAGATCATCTCTATCAGATAGAATCAAGCAAGCACATAAGCAAGATAGTGAGTTGCAGAAAAAGGTAGAGCTGGTTCAGAAAGGTAAGTTGCCTGAATTCAACATTGATAATGATTGCGTTTTGAGATTTGGGAAGAGATTGTGTGTGCCTTGTGATTCACAGTTGAAGAGAGAGTTGTTATGTGAAACTCATAGTTCTCCGTTTTCAGTTCATCCGGGCAGTACTAAGATGTATAGAGATATGTCGGAGTATTACTGGTGGGATGGAATGAAAAGAGATATTGCTGATTTTACTGTGAAGTGTTTGACTTGTCAGCAGGTTAAAGCAGAGCAGCAGATACAGAAAGGGATGCTTCAGCCTTTACCAGTGCCAGAGTGGAAATGGGAGAATATATCCATGGACTTTGTTGTTGGATTACCGAAGACATCTCGATGTAATAATGCAATCCGGGTTATTGTTGATCGCTTGACCAAATCTGCTCATTTCCTTGTTATACGAGATACTTTCTCTCTTGATCAACTTTCCCGTTTGTATCTTAAAGAGATAGTCAGGTTACATGGAGTTCCTCTCTCCATTGTATCGGATCGTGATCCCAGGTTTACTTCTAACTTTTGGAAAGGCCTTCAGAAGTCGTTGGGTACTGAATTAAATTTTAGTACAGCTTTTCATCCTCAATCAGATGGGCAGTCAGAACGAATAATTCAGACATTGGAGGATATGCTACGAGCTTGTTCTATGGATTATCAGGGAAGTTGGGACCAACATCTTTCTTTGGTTGAGTTTTCATATAATAACAGTTTTCATTCCAGTATACAGATGGCACCATTTCAGGCATTATATGGGAAGCGGTGTCGAACTCCAGCTTTCTAGGAAGAAGTGGGTGAAAGAAAGTTGATTGGACCAGAATTGGTAGAAGAGATGGTAGAAAAACTTCAGCTGATTCAGAAACACATGAGAACAGCTCAGAGCAGGCAGAAGAGTTATGCGGATAACCGGAGGAAGGATCTATCTTTCGAGGTAGGTGGTCATGTTTTTCTCAAGGTTTCTCCTTGGAAAAGCGTGATGAGATTTGGTAAGAAAGGAAAGTTGAGTCCAAGGTTTGTTGGACCATACGAAATTCTGGAGAGAGTTGGATCAGTTGCATACCGAGTGGCTTTACCTCTGAGTTTATCTCAGGTACATAATGTTTTTCACATTTCAATGTTGAGAAAGTATATGCCAGATCCATCTCATGTTTTGAGTCCAGAGGTAGTTCAGCTGGAAGAGAACCTATCTTATGAGGAACAACCGGTCCAGATTCTTGACCACAGGGAGCAAGTGTTACGGAATAAGGTGATTAAGCAGGTAAAGGTTTTGTGGAAAAACCACATGATTGAAGAGGCAACATGGGAATCTAAAAATGCAATGAGGGATAAGTACCCTCATTTATTTGATAAGTAAATAAATTGCGGGGACGCAATTTTCTAAAGGGGGGAAGGATTTAACATCCCAAGTAAGTAATGAATAATAGATATTTTTATCTATGTCTATTAATGATTAAGATAGTGTTATAGAGGCTTAAAATGAAAATAAATACAATCTTATGCATGGAATACACTAATATTCTTAAAAGATTGTTTTACTGCCTTTTGATGGAAAACCATTTTTGAATCTATATTTTGAAAATTTTATAAACTATGTTTGTCAAAATAAACTTTCCTTTATGATTGGGACATCAAAATTTACCTTGTGTGAATTTTTGGTATTTTTCTGACAATGTTCATTTTTTAATGAATAGTGAAAAATACTGCATTTTACATCAAAACTGTTTTTTAATATAATTTATTTATATGATTAGATTATGTTTTGAATTGGTTTTGAAGTGAAATTAGAATATATTTTTACCATTTTATCCAATGGTGGTCATTGGAATCAATTTCACTTTGAAATTAGACTTAAACTGGTGTCAATCTTTTGATACTTATTGTTTTGTAAAAACACGCTATTTGCTCTGGCAGTGGGAATTAATTATTAAATTAATTAATGTGACTTATATGATTGGAATTTTGTAAAATAGATTTCATTTTTGAATTCGGAATATCAAATATAGCTTAGGGTGAATTTTTGGTAATTTTCTGAAAAACTTCAATTTTTGATGAATAGTGAAACCACTAAGTGGTAATCAAGCAAACTGATTTTTCAGTTAAATGAAAGTTTACCACTAATGTGTATTGAATTTTGAAAATCCGACATACATGGTTGTCATTAAGAAGTAAAATGTGGTTCAATGAGATTAAAATAATTTTTTGGTGAATAGTAACTTATTAAGTTCTTAATCGCGATTAGTGGTAATTATGGTAGTTTAAGGTATAAATAATGCTTTAATAATAGGAAATGACCTAGACACATGTCCCAACCTTATTGGTTGTGTCATGGCCGACCAAGACAAGCCATGGGTCAACTTGGGGACCCCATGGAGACACTTTGGTTTGGAAATGACATAAATAACTTTTTATTAAATGTTAAAGTAAAAATGACACAAACAAGAGATGTTTTACGAAAACAATTTTTACATGGGGTTATAAAGATCAGATTGTTGATTATAAATAGACATTGGAAATCTAAAAATATTTCATACATCATAGTATTTGTTTTATAATTTTTTGTCATTAAATAAATTAAATTATTTATGACATAATAATGATGCAGCGATGACATCATTACTTGACGATTTAAATAAAATGAAAAGATAATGTAAAATCTATGAACTACACATGGCCAAAACCAATTGGATGAGTGGATTTAGAACCCTTATCACCTTATCCACGAATTATATCAATGTGGGACCTTTTGAAACCGAAACACATTTTCAAATAAAGTAATATTTCTTTACATTCCAAAAGTGCCCCTCTTCTCCTCTTATAAAAGGCCCCCACCTCTACCTCATTTCACACACTCCTCAAGACTTTGTCTCGGCCAACCCCTGCCCATTTACTCTCTCCACATCCCTCTACTCATCCTAGAGGATTCCCTTTGGGCAGAATCCTTTCAAAGGAAGCCTTTAGGCTCAAATCAAAAGGAGTTACACTTTTAAAGGTAATTCATTCTCTCATGTTCATTTGTTTTATTTTGCTTCTCCAACCCCCTAAACTCTTTTTATTTACTTATTTTGTAACAACACCAGTATCTTCAATATACAAGGATGTTGTTATAATATTTATTTGAGCTACACTCTCACACAACTACATCAAATGGTTAAAGAACAAACGGTTTCCGTGGATGGCGAAATTCTGCCTCCCGAAACGATGATTGTTCAACACTCATTTAACACATTCAAAGGTGGCCATTATGATGCCAATATTTTTATATATGATATATAATATGTTTATGTTTTCCTTAAGCTTCTGTTTTTTTCCATTTTTGGCATACCTTTATGGTTTCCATTATGGGTAAACACGATATCTTCATTTTAGGAAGTGCGGACTACCGCCCCCTGAAAGTGATTTGATTCGTTAATACCATATGTGGGATGTGTAAAGGATAAAGTTAATGATATTATATATGTTATTATACTGGAATTATAATATACTCTTATATCATTATGATTCTATTCCAGAAAATATGAAATAGAAATGGAAGTAGCGTTCATGCGTACGTACGGCTTACCGTCTCCATGAACGGTGCATTTCATTTCTTACCTCTAAATGATTATGTAATATTATAAATGAATGTATGTACTGGATATATATGACATATATGATATCTAAATCATGAATACCATTCTGGATATAATGAACCTTTGACCAAATTAACAACATGTAAGTGTAAGAAGTCTATTTTTGACTTAAGAACCAAATACCGACAAAATGAACATTATTAACTTAACTGATTACATGATGTTCATAACATGGTATAAAAGGAATAATGAACTTGAAAAAGATTCATAAGCAAGTAGAGATTAACTCAAGTTTATTATTCAGGAGATTAAAGAATGGTCGGGTCATGTCGGATACGAGGTATGGGACTTCGTCTCAATCTCCTTTCGTTGAGGCATATTTTATTTTATACACAACATTCTTTTATACGGTGTATAAACCCCTTTGACTTTTATGTTTATTCAAAAGGAATCTTTTTTATATGAAACGTTTACTAAACGACAAAAGGGAATGTTTTTGTCGTATGTATGCGGCGACAATGACTTCTCCGCCGTCGTGACCGTTATTTGAGTTTCGGCTTCCTCTACAAGCCATACCTTTTTTTAAAAGAAAAATAAATACCATGTTTTACTTTTCTTTTCTTTTAGTATTGAAAATGGTTTTCATAATGTTTTTATATCAATGTGTTGTATTGATATCTCGTGATTGAAATGTGTAAATTTTATGTTTCCTTTATGCATGTTTTATGTGATATGATTATGTTATGGTTCTTGGGCATTATTATGAAGACGGGTGGTTCCGTGATAAACTAAGGGCGGGTGAGCCCGTTATAGCTCTCCAATGCATTCGGTAACGCGAAGGAGTGAAACGTTAAGGTTTCTCCGAAGAGATTTTTAGGGAATATACTGTGATGGGTATTCCAAACGTAACCAAGAGGGTTACTCCCTACATGTATATATGAACTCATGTTTCCTTTCCATGTTTTTTTTATAACCCATACTGAGTTTTTATGCTCATCCCAAGTTTTTGAAATGTTTTTCACAGATCAAGGGAAAGGTACATGATAAGATGATAGAGTCAAGGATGTGTCAAGAAATAATCCATGTTTTATTTTAAATGTGTTTCCATTGATGGGAATGAAGAATACTATCTTTATGTAACCACTTTGTTTATATGTGAAATGTAATGCAAGTTTTATGATTTAATTCTCTAAAACTCTAAACCCGAAAAGATCCTCAATGTGTAATCTTGTAATAACTCAAGATTAAGTAAGGTTTAAGGCTGGGGCCTTATAATAATATTGGAGATATTGTGTACATCACATCCACACATTACGTGAGTTTTAGAATTCTTCATAATAAGGAATAATAACTGATCATGTATAAATATAATAAATTTATGATCATAATTGGAGATTAGAAGTTAATGATATTGAATCCAGAATCTACATGCCGGAGAAGGAGACATGTTCTTATAAATTACTAATCTAAGAAGATCTCGATAATTCCTGATCTGGTGGGAATTGGTTTCAAGAACAAAAATATTATTTCATGATCCTATTGAAGCTCTTGAATTTCTATATCAGTATAATAGATCCAATACACTCATGGAAGAAGATCTACTTCATGTGCTTTAGGATAAACTAGAATAAAATCGAAATTTTTCTATTTGTGGATCAGGATAATTTAGAAGTGTCTTCAAAATATGGTGTATACCCAGTTACTAAAGAGCCTTGGGGATAAGTTGTCTAAACACTCAAGAATAAATAGATGTGAATATGGATGTGGTGTATAACTGTGATCAATTAGAGAATTGAAAATTGGGTTGTATAACTAATTATTTCATTATTCATTCCAATCACATTATTAAATAGTATATAATCAATGTTGGCCGGATTAATCGAGATGGAATAGAGTATTTATTTTTACCAAACCTTGTACATATTGTGTTTTATGATCACATTGATTATTTATAAATATGTTATGATATTCATAGATATAAATTAGTTTATCAAGAACATTTACAGGTTTACGAGGAGAAATTCAAAAGGAAAAAGACATAAATGTAATCCACTGATTCACCCACCATAGTGGTCAATATGTCTTGGGGAACATCAATTGGTATTAGATCACGTTCCCCACTAATGATCCAAATGTTTTCTTGGATTGTTTATAAAATCCATAATGATGTGAGTAATTTATGAACTGTTTGAGTTACATCTAATGGAGATATAATAATTTACTACTAAGGTTAAAAATATTTGGAGATCTTAGAAAACAAAGAATAATAGGAAGATAAGAGTGGAAATTAAGTTAAACAAGAATCCCATTGTTAATGGAGAAATACAACTGACTAATTGTAAGCATGATTTTGCATTTAGTGATTATTATTATGATTATGATTCTTTAAATGAACTCATTTGGCGAAAATTAATGATAATGTGATCTTTATTTTGATTTAATATAAGATTTGAAAAATATTCGTAATGATGTGGTAATGTTTATTTTTGGCACTAACGTGGGACTCCTTTTTGATAAAGCACAACTATGTGAGTATGTTGAATAATTAGAGGATGCACAAAGTAAGATGAATAGAAAACGATTCACTCTAAAAAACCTAGTGGAAGTAAGGGAAAAATGCATTTTATTATTGAATAATAATTTCATTGGTATAACAGTAAGAATGTTGTATTAGAGATTAATTTTAAAGAATAAGTTCATGGGCATGAAAATATGATCAATTTTTTTATGGATGAAAATAATTATCAACTAGATATCAAATCCACGAGGATCAAGAAGCTTGAAACATTATTGCACGGGAAGATTGTATTTCATCAATTTGGTTTAGAGAATATGAGGAACGACTGGGAAGTTAATGTGGAATTTCATAAAGATCATATGCATTCCCTCAGTATTAGATATCGTGAAATGAAAATTATTTTTTCCAATATATGAAAGACTTATTTTTAATCCTCGCAATCAATATTGTATGTATTTACTTAAAAACAATTTTCATTCATGTATTCTACTACAAAATTGTCTTCTTCACATGAAAAGAATATCATTAAGTCATCTAATGTTATTTTCAATGGATAATTAATGAAAGAGGTACCATATAAATTCTAATGCAATAATTTCTTTTAATCTATTACTATGAAATGTGATGTTTTAAATAAAAACCCTTTAAAAAATATAGATGATTCTAAATGGAGAAGAAACTACCACCATGTCCATGGTGGATATAAGAAGATGAATAATTGGTACTTCTCCATAGGAATCGTTTCATGTGGTGAAGAAGACCCAAAAACAGTATGATGGAAATATTGGACAACAATCATATAATAAAACAAGATCATGGATTGTGGATAAATGTTGGTAATTCAATAGATTTGGATATTTTTGTGGATTATTGGTATAATAGTTTAAATTCTAAGGAAAAAATTTATCCTATAAAATTATGAACCATTCTAAATATGATTCAACACCATTTACAGACTACAAAAAAGAATTCATGTTCAATCCAATTTTATATTCTTGGTTATGTCTATTATTTTTTCAATAAAACTTGTGAGAAAAGTGATACAAGTACATATTAAAATGTATTAAGAAACTATAGACCACATTATAACTAAATGATAACCTCGGGTAGAAATATAGAAAATGATAAAAATCAGAGTAGTTCTATGAATTTTCATGATGTGAAATCCATGGATTGAATACATAAGGAAGATAAATAACCATGTCCATGAAGATGAAAAGACATTCTACATCTCAGAAAATAGATATTAATAATGTCACTCATGTGAATCCATGTACAAACTCCAAACAAGAAATAAATATTCATAAAGATATTCCTGTGATTTTTTCTACTTATTTGGATAATGATAGAACGTTATAAGAAGCACAAGAAAAATCTCATGCTAATGTTAAAATAGAGATTCCACTTGAAGAAGGATAATATCATGAGATGTTTTCATAAATAGAAATATTGTGTGTTAATAATGTGTTGAGTTAAAAAGTTTTCCTTATGAAGATTCATTCCTTCATACATGGGAGAGATTTTTGAGTCACTAAGGGTTCCGTATGACATAAACTCATATTCATGTTTTGGAAATCACAAACATTTTATCTTAAGGAAATTTCATTTTACCCTTGTTTCACATATTTATGGAAAATATTCTTACTTTAATAAAATTTACCCATATCTTGTTTTTATTGTTTTTATCATATTTTTTTCTAATTGTAAAATTCATTTAGAAAATAAAACATCAGAATCATATATCACATATATGTAATGAATTCTATTTTACGATTCGAGATCTGGATCAAACTTTTATAATGTTTCACTCTAAATTCTGGTTATGAACTCTAATGAAGTTCCACTGCGAATTCTGAGTATGAACATTTATAAATTTACATTAGAAACTCTCATTACCAATTTTGAAGATGAATTCTGAATAAGATTTCTCATTACAAATTTTGAGGACGAATTCTGATTACGAAATCTCATTATGAATTCTAATGAAGAATTCTGATTACAAATTCTAATTTTGAATTTCCATGATGAATTCTGATTACGAATTCTCATTACGAATTCTGATGATGAATTCTAATTCTGAATTCTCATTACGAATTCTGATTATGAATTCTGATTATGAATTCTCATTACAAACACTCATAATGAATTTGGATTACGAATTTTCATTAAGAATTCAATTAATGAATTCTGATTATTAATTTCATTACAAATTCGTGTGATGATTTCTGAATATTAATTTTCATTACATGTTCTATTTATGAATTATAATTATAAATTCTCTAAAAAACAAAATACGAATATTCTTGTTCTATAGACTCTGAAATTATTTTTTCCTACACTCCGATTTTTTCATATAACTTTGACAATGCAATGTTCATTACGAAAAATGGTTTTCATGTTATAACTAAAACGATGTCGTTATTTAAGTTACATTTGTTTTTTATAAAATGATGTTGTTCATTTAGTTTCTAATTAACCATTGTTTGATGGACACGTCCCCCCACAATTCATGGAAAAATCTGACCGTTGGAGGAGGGAGCTGACTGTTGATGTCGAGCCTATAAATAGGATCTCATTTGAACGAGCTCAATACATAACTTCGACACAACTTTTACAATTGTGCTTACATGATGATGAAGAGATTTCTAGAGAGAGGCTATTGTAAACTCTCAGGCTTCATGCCAAAAGTTTGAACAGCTTGTTCAAACTTTGCTTCGTGTAGATTTTCTTAGTGCAGAGGATCGATTTCCTTGAAATCAGAGACATCAGATTGTGAAGTCAGAGGTGCTGGTTTACTTACAAATCGAGGTCTTGTGGGGATATCAAGACAGATACTGATCATCGTATGGAGGGCTTACCTGGGTTTTGGTAAGACAAAACTTTCTTGAAAGTATAAATCAAGGGACCACTATCCAGGGATGTTGGATACCCTTCTCTTTGGGTTAAAAGAGTTATTAATTATTACATGTAATATTTTGTTTTCCAATGAGTATGATAGTTGATGAAAAATGTATAAATTTCATATACTTCCTTAAACATGTAATTTGATTTAGTTAGATTCTATACGCTTTAAGGTATAATCTATTTCATTGTTAACATTTGATAATTTTGTGAATTACCTTATTTAACCTTGATAATAATAATCTATTTTATGTTCCCAAGGAATTTTTAAAGTAAAAAATTCACCACCTCATGTATTTTGAGCATCTACATCATTATTTCGATCTTAAAATTGGTATCAGAGCGAGGACTCTAAAATACATATATCCACATATATGTTTTTCCCTGCTCAATGTTTTCAGAATAGGATATTCATATTCATATTCTCAGACTAATAAATTTTTATTCATTCATGCTTAGTGTTACAATATCTTTTATCATTATTAGAATATTTTCCCTTTTTTACAAACTCATTCTACTAAAAAGTGTTTGTGATAAATATTTTCCTAAGTATGAAAGGTTAAATGTTGGTTCTATAGATAACCTAAATCATACCAGACCTTATATTTTTGACTGAAATGATTATGAGTAACGGACAGATAGAATGAAGACTTTCGTTATCAATACATGGGAATAACCTCAATAGCATGGAAAATATAACCCTATCAACACCAAATTAATCTATATCTAAAAAAACTAGGAATAACAGGTAAATAAAAGGTATAAAACCCTAAACATGCAATACCTCACTCAAGGGTATTGGGCACTCTTGCACAAATAACTCAAAGACTATCTACGGAAAGGAAAAAAGCACCTACCTCAGTGTTGTAGGATTGTTATACATGATCTTCTTTCCTTGAATCTCCACATAACACCATAGATATACAAAAACACTAAAAACATTGAACTGAGGATAACTCTTGAAAGAGGAGGAATCAGGAAATGATTGTCTTAAAAGAAGGAATATCATACTGTGGCAATCCCAATGCATTTGACGACTATTGATTCAGAGAATGAATGCTCGATAAGGGTCGTAGGGAATAATCAGAATTGTCTGAATGCTATAGGTCGATGTAGGTGAAGAAGGAGATTATTCTGCTAATTAGATGCGACCCTGGTCCTTTTAATGAAAAAATGTACCAGACGTGTACATTTATATGTACTCTCCATGTACATTCCTTTTCCATCCCTCGCATTAGGCGGTATTTAGGTCACCACACATGTCCATGTATACGGCCGTTACACAGCCAACAGACGACTACCCATGGTAACTGAGTACACAATGTGTAATTATAATGTACAAGGTATGTACTTAAGAAAATTCAGAAACTCCTATTTTTCCACAAACCACCAGAAAAAGGGAAACATACATGAAAAGAATATCCGAGTTCTTACATTAATGTTTCTCTTTTGATTTTATGCATATTAAATGTTGTTGTTGTTTCAATGGTATTAAAACTAATTCAATAAATGAGTTGATGGTGAAGGAACATATCATAAAACATGTGAAACACTGTGAAATTTTTTTCCCATGAAGTTATGAAGAATAATGAATGAAGACGGAAATGAGTAATATATTTATATATATGTCATGAAGAAGATTAAAATTTGACAATTTTTTAAATTATCTTAAATATCAATATCCTTTTTCAATAGTGAGACATTATTTTCATTATGAAAGATTATTGATGTTACTACAACTATTCATTTTCAGGCGGAATTGATATGAAGGCCATGTAATATCATTACATTCAGAAAGTGGAATTGATGATGGTTTTTTAAGTCAAATGATTTTTTATAATTTCAGGATCCACGAGGGATCATCCAAAGCTCATTTGAATTATTGAAATCAAATAATTATGGATTTCTAGAAACTGTATGAAAATTTTGTGATGTTTAGTTTGGAAATGAGGCTTCCTGGTAAATTAGGTATCATGGTTTTCATATAAAAATACAGTAGTTCACTAAATAAAAATAAAATTATAACATAATATTCTATTTTACACAGATTCCATGTTATATTCATCTACGTGATTATAAACAATTAGGCATACTATTTTAGGTACATTCATTGGAAAATCAAAGCAGGTTAATAGAACACAATTGAGATTACCGTGACTAGTACGCTAATCACCAATAAAGTGATTTTTATTATTTTATTCTACATAAATTCTATTCTATATTCTTGTTATGTGAATATATTTAATTTAATATAATATTTTATGTAGATTGATTAGAAAATAAAACCAGGTTGATTAAAAACAATTGAGATTCCCATGAACAGTATTCTAAATTTTAATAATATGAATCCACGGTATGTTGTTTAACATAGATTCTATGATATATTAATGATATGTGGAATATAGTATGTGGTTATGATCCTTTGTGGGTTTCCATACAGTTCACAAATGAAGATTTCTTCACGAATGATAAGATTCTTTGTGGGTGAAGTCCTATATAGATTGCCATGCTGATGGTGGATATGTAGAGATGAACCTATTTAATCATCATTCCATGATTAAAAATACTTTATTGCTAAATAGATTTACAATCACTATTTTTTTCCTATAAATACAAGTCTAACTCTCTCACTAAATACAATAGATAATTAAGGAGAAGTGTTAACTTTGAACCTAATTAATTATTATGCTCTATTTGGGTACTATAAATAAAAAATTTCTTTTAAAAAAGTATGAAATGTTATGTGAGGTTCTATTATAAGAGAGTCACTACGCTAAGTGTATTTATTTTGTAGGTGGTGAAGGCTATGAAATTTTTGATGTAGGTGAAGTTATGTGAAAATGTTTAAAATATTTCGATGCATATTCAATAATCTGTTCTCTAAGAATAAATAATGTCAACCAACAGTACAAAAATATTCATATATGTTATGCTATGATTATTTCATGATCATATAAATAAATTTGAAAACTATTTAAAGAGTATAATGTTAGTATAAAAGTGAGGTGTTATGTTATGCAAAAATCAGATCACTATGCATCATCAAAGACAACTATAAGTATGCAATATATCCTATATGCTATGTTGTGATAATTTTATTATCATAAAAAATATTTATAAAACTATTTGAAGAATGTGCAGCAAATATAAAAGTGAAGTGCTCTACAATGAAGGAATCAGTTCGATAAGAATCAATGAATTGGACCAGTAGTACTCAACATATCATACATGATATGCTATGACCATTTTATGATCATTGAAAAAATTAAGAATATTTTATGAACAATATAATGTGAATAAATAGAAGATGTGAAATATGATTCGAGCATCAGTACACTAAGAATCAATGAATTGGACCAGTAGTATGCAATATATCATACTTGATATGCTATGATCATTTCATTATCATTGAAAGAAATTATCATATTTATTTATAATTATATGGTGAATAGAAAACTTATGTGTAATATGATCCAAGCCTCAATAAACCTAACATCAATGATGTGGACCAACATTACGTGACATATCATGCATGATATTTTATGATCATTTCATGTGTGTAGGATAAATTTTTAATATTGTTTGATGTCTTCAATGTGGATAATAAAATGAGTTTTCCATGAAATTCAGATGGTTTTATGATGTATTTGAGTTGAGATTTAGAAAAATAGATTATTATGATTTTTTCAAGTCTATGTCTTGTAAAAATTTATATTGAATAAATTTGATTCACCACATGCACTAACTATTCGAGGTCAAGAAAAAACCATAAGAAGAAAGAATTGTTTCCCATGATGAAAACTAATAAATTTATAATCAGTAGTAATGATTAGAATTTGAAGAGACTAAATATTGAATATAATTACTATTGAATTATGTTCGGTCTATGAATTCACTAATCTAAGAAGATTAGGATAATTCATGATCTAGTGTGAATGGATTTCATGACTAATAATAATATTTCCTGAAGTTTTTGGTGATCTTGAATTACTATATGAGTCTAAAAGATCCAGAAAACTCATGAAGGATGACCTATTTCGATTGTTGTAGGAGAAACCAGAAGCAAACCATGATATTTCTATTTGTGGATCATGATGATTGATATAAATGAGCTAGGGTCTGAGATGTCTAACTAGTTACTAATGACTCTTAGGTATGGGGTGTCAACAAATTCTAGAATAAGTGTACGAGAATATGTTTGCAGTGTCTAACCAACCAAGGAATAATATTTGTTTGGTGGGGTGTAGAATCATGATAAATTGGTGAATCCACTACGAAGGTGTTTGGAGAAGGGAACGATGATAGTTATGGAATATTCAACACACTTTACAATGTTGTAGTATTTTACAATTATATAACTTGATAATGAGGCATTGAGGGTAATATGCTTCGAGGAAGGTCTCATACATCTTGTTCTATATCATATAAATGTGTTAATATTGACTTTCCATTAATGAGGATGTGAATCAATAACTGATTACATTGGAGAACCTGAGAGAGGTTGGGGGCACATAGTAGAGTAGTGTAGTCTCTTAGCCCAGTGGTTCAGCATCAAAAGGAAGAAAGAAACAACTTTAGGATTCGCGTGAGTTGAGCACCAGCCAGACCACTTGTATTGGTAGTGCAATTTTCTTACATCGTTGTGGAAGATGGGGACACATTAAGAATCACTGTGATCACGACCTAGTAGAGTGTTTATCTTGTGGAAGGATTGGCCATGTGCAACATTTCTATAGGAACTTCCCTCTAGTAGTTAGAGTAATAGGGTCAACATCAACTCCGGGTTCAAGAGAATGTTTCATAGCTCTGCATCAGTCAAGGAGCAATAGTAGAACTGTCTTTCTGATCAAGGTGGTGGTTGTTGTGGTTGAGGTATTTTGGCACCAGTTATACCCAGACACCAGAGTGGTCTTGGTTTGAGTAGTGAGCTTATATCAAGTGGTAGTGGTTTAAGATAAAAAAAAATTCACATCATACCTCTAGTGATAAGGGTGATGGACTATCTAGATTGAGAGGTACGATAAAAGTAGCATCTACACTTGTATGTGTACTCTTTTACAATGGTTCATTACATAGTTTCATAATTTTACATGTGGTTGAATTACATAGGATATTCGTTTATTTTTTCATGAGAATTATAATGCCTAAAACTCCATTTGGGATTAAAAATAGGATGTACATCAGTTTAGGGAGTACCCCATTATGATTTGTGGGTGTCACATCGTTTGGGAAAGTTTTTTCCTTGAGATTACCAGGTTTTATGAAATACGTGGCACGAAATTGATATTATTTTGCTGACCTTACATTCATTTTTATCACCATAGAGCGAAATTCACATCACAAAAGGTTATTGTGTTTATTCCCAAGGTTTATTGGGATGTCTATTAAATATGATATTGACCAAATAATCATGGTATGGGTAGGGGGATAGCCTAGATTGCATGAATTTATCTCGATGATAAGGATCATGTTGGGTGGAATTTACTCCAGTGGTTTAACATTTCTTGTATGATTTCTCCAAATACATTTCTAGTTTACCTACTATAATAGTGGTCTATTTATCCATCGACCTAGTTCTATGATTTTCACTGATTTCCATTCCTCCTTACAGGATAGATACTAGGGACATACATGAGCTCAAGAGGTAGCTAGAGGACATAGAGGGATATGGGTTTATTCGTCTTAGTACTTCTCTATGGGTTTAAATAGTTATTTTTTATAAAAAGGAAGATGATTCCCTTATACTATACATGGATTAAGAGAAAAATGAACCAATATATTGTGAAGAACTGATATCACATTCCATAGATATATTATATTTTTCATAATCTTTGATGAGACCAGTTGTTCTCAAAAATTGATTTGAGATTAGGATATCACAATCTACGTGTTCGACCTGAAGACATACATCATATACATTTTTTAGTAGTTATGGTCTGTATGATTATATTTTTATGTCATTCGTCCTCAGTAACATGCCAGTGATTTTAAAAGAGCTAATTTTCCATGTTTTACAGATTTATGTATATTCTTTTTTGGTGGTATTAGTGGATCATATCATGGGGTATTCTCTAAATCTATATGACATTGACAATTATCTTAATATCCATTTGGATGCATCTAGAGATAAAACATTATATTCTAAGATAAAAAATATCGACTTATGAATGATAAGATTCACAACTAAGGTCATATTATCTCAGATTCAATAGTTTTAGTTGACCCATTGAAGGTGAGAGTTATAGGTTCATGGGAGCTGCCCATGAATGCCTTTTTCATTCATATATTCTTGGAAATATTTGAATGTAATAAACATTTTATACAGTAATTCCATTTTCTATCATCACTGCTTATAGGAATGACAAATAATGGTATGGATTTTGTATGGATAGATTCATGTGAGATAGAAATCCAGGAACTAAAAGGGAGAATATCCATACCACCTATCGTGATTCCCCCAGATCATCATTGTAGCTGCACTATATATTTTGATTCATTATTTATGATGATGGAAGTAGTTCTAATTTAGGGTGATAGAGTCGTGATGTACATGTCTCAGTAGTTAAAGACACAGGATAAGATTTAACTGACTCTTGATATTGAGTTAGATGCATTTTTACAAGGATTTCACTGTTAGAGACACTCATTATTGGGAAATAATTTTTTGGTGTAAACAGAACACAAAAGAATCAATTAAATACTTTTATAGTGTGATATGAATTTGAGGTAGTGATGGATGGTGGGGTACCTATAGCCTTATAACAAAGTGCTAAACTACACACCTAAACAATGTAAGGTGGTAACAGATTCATTGAGAATAAGGACTCAGATATAGGTGGTATAGTAGGCCAATAAAAAGTGGATCATTATGGATTTGGTCTTTGAGATGCAATTGAATGTGTATGATATTCAGTGTAAAATTTTTATCTGTCCGTATTTGATACCTATAACCCTCATGATAGAGTAATAATGAGATACTCTTGGATTTAGAGGGCCTAGTTCTATGGGAGAGTGTGAAAGGTGAACACAGGACTGCATGATTCACTATAGTTTAGGATAATATCCAATGTATACATGGACACATATGGGTTCTAGTGGACATACATGAGTATATAGTGTAGGAGTTTCATTCCTCAGTTTGGTAAGTTCATCGAGGTGTTACCACGTTGTGTTATGATATATGTTGTCAGTTCTGGTGGTTGGGGCTGCAACGTGAGGTTTCTAGTTCTGTTATGTGGTGTTCCACTAACTTGGTGAGTAATGAAAATTAGGGACCATCTAGATGTTTACATTAGTTAACTATTCCTATGTAGATATGGGACGATGTCAGGATTGATTTCGTGATCAGTTTGACATGGTCTCCTCTAGGTAGTGATGTTTTATAGGTTTTTAATCACATGATCTCAAAAGACTCTCATTTCTTTCTGATCATGGATTCCATCAGTGTAGATGATCATGGTTGGTTGTATATATGTGTGATATTAAAACATCACGGGGTACCTTGTATTATAATTTTAGATAGGGTTTCTTTATTTATGTCTTTCTTATGGTAGAGTTTGTCGAGGAAGTTAGGTACACAGGTGCTTTAGAGCATAATCTACCACCCTGAAACTCATGTCTAGTAAGAAAATATTATACATATGCTAGAGGACATGATTCATGCATTAATATTTGAGTTTTATAGCATAATATTGGGTCTTGGGTTGTTTCACCTTGATTTTTTTTAGTTTTTTAGGTCCATCAATCCCTTTGAGTTGGGGTGTTCCATGGGTTTTGAGGTTGAAGTTTATGAATTCAGCATTTTATAACTTCGGAGTGGAATCCATTTGTTTTCAGACCATCTATATTTCTATTATTTTAAATTTTGGTTACATATGTGGATGGAATTATTCAATTTCTATGTGTCCCATTTCATCATTTAGGATAGATTCATCAATAATTGGAAGTAATTTCATTTAACATTCATGTATCTCAAATCATGACCTCATTATGGGGGTTTAGATTCATTTTTTTAAATCAACCATTTTATTCGAGTCTCTCGAATGAAATAAAAATTATGGTGGGGATAATTCTCACAACTTGACCTCATTTTTCCTCTATTTCATTAATTTTTTTATCTTTGTTTTATGTTTGTTTGAGTCACTATTATTTTACTCTATCTATAGGAAAAAATACCTTTGATGTTGATCATTTTTTGGTGCATAGTGCATATTTAATTGTTTGGCGCATAGTTAGTATTATCAATATAGAAATTAGGTTATAGTAATATGACATTTAAACAATCTAATTTCATAGTTATAAATTGGTATGTTTAACCATGGGAATTGGCTATTAGCTAGGATCAAGGACTTCTAGTGCCACCTTCTATGTTGGAACATGGATTTTCTAAAAGTGTGATATACCCAGTTTTCAATCTTTGGGAATTCCTAATGTTACCCTCTTAAATTAAATCATCACCCTCCCCCTATTCATGTGATGTGACACCAAGGGTATCCTAAAATTCACCTCTTCATATTCGTTCATTTCCCACACAAGGTGATTTCATGGGATGAATTTATGAATGATTTTGGATCATAAAGGTATAGTCTAGTTTCTCATCTATTTTATTCTTCATCCTCATTTCTACTAGTTTCCTCATCATCTCATTGGTTGTGTATATGACTTTAAAATTGTGTACTAATAATATTGTTTCTCGTGAAATATTAGAAGTCCTTATTTGAACTTTTTATAATTGTTGTAATGGTCACCCTTGAAGCACTCCTATTTTTTTAATTTGAAAAATTATATGGGTTATGAATTGTTTTCCATTAGGAGTGGATCAAGTATAAATTTAGGTTATATCTATAGACCTATAACCATGATTTTATATATTTGTGGCTATAATCTGTTTATAGGCTCAATTCTATTATACAACCATGGATAGAAATTTGCGCCATCTTTTTGTTAAAAATGTGCTAGGCTCCTCCTCTATCTTTCCTTGATACACATCACTCCAAACCCTCAACCTATATAATGGTGAAACCCTCCTCCTTGATACCTGCTGATAGAGACCCTCCTTCACTAACCATTCATGACCTCTCCTTTCCCTGATCCTCTTCAACCGATAGTTCCCTTCGCTTCCACCAAACAAGGAAACCACACCGTGAGCTGATGACACCGAACATGGGACACATCACCTCCCCTCGATGATGATGTTCTTATGTGGCCTCCCCACCTCCTTCAGCATTCCTAAGATGTGGCCACCCCCTCCACAAGATCATACTCCTCCTTTTTATGAAAAAATATGCATTCATTATTTTGTTATCAGTGTGTATAAAAGTAAAATGTAATACTTTCACATGTTTTAGTATGGTAAATAGATTTTTTAATTAGATAAATTATTCTATTTATAATTTATATGTGGGGAGTGAGGGATGAGTATTTTTTAGTGATGAAAAAATAATTCTAGATTAGGAATCAGAATAGTGGAGTTGTGGACTGTTGGAATTGATAAAAAGTGATGTTATCAAATTTTTATTGACAAATTGGGATGTAGGGGATCATCCTGGATACTTAGAAAGGATTTTAATTCTTATGTTTTTGAGTTTTTAATGACCCAGACAATTATTGGGTGGTAAATTCCAAGAAATTGTAATTTATTTTCTGAATTAGGGAGATTTTTGAGAATTGATATATGAATTGGAATTTAAAGAGTTAGTACATCTTTGTAATGGGGTTTCACATGATCCCAATGGTTATTTAGAGGTTTGGGTTGCAAATCATTATGTGGTGTCTTACTATAAAAATAAACCATAGTAGTCGTTGGGTATTCTATTGGGAGGATCTAGGTTCCTCTTAATTTGTTTGTCAAAAATTCCTTATGGGGTTCTTTTAATTTAAATGGCTAGAACATGGGGAGGGGAACTCTCTTCTACTCTACTTTTTCAGTTCCTTTATGAGAGTATGAAGATCCAGGATTTTGTCATCATGAAAGATAGAGGTAAATATTCCCCTTCTATATCCTTTATTATTTATTATTCATTAAATTTGATATTATGGTTCTTAGGGTATGGTTTATGTCATATTTCATCAATACATGTTGAAATTGGACCATATTAATGTGAAATTATAGAGTCGTGGAAAATGTTTGTTTTTAACATCCTACCCCACACAACAACAACTATCTAATACATAGATAAAAGGATTAGTCATTAGGACCTCATATGGTCCTCCCCGCATGCCAAAGGCCATCCATTACCATATAGGGAGATGTTTTCATGATTTTTTTATCTACTCACATGTGAAAAATATTGGGGATGATTGGAAAATTGTTTTCTTTTTCTCATTATGTTAGAAACTCTAATTATTTATTATTTATTAAATCTATCATTAATAAAATCATTACATTTTCTCCATTCCCTCATAGAATGTGGTGCAATGACATTAATCGTCCATAATCTCATGTTTAAGAATGATTTAATGTGATCTTATTATTTCTTATCTTTTCATCTCTTTTCCTAAACAAAATAACCATTTGATATTTTATATGTTTACTAGCATGATTAATATTCATCATGGTTGATTCCCTATATAAATATTCCCATAATAGTGTTTCATATAGATTATATGTTAATACTATTATAATATTTCTTGGATTCATGTTTGAGAAAACATGACTATGATGTATCATGATCATATTTTGGTGTTATATTTAAAAATATATATGTTCTAGAATCATCCCCAAGATAAAGGTGTGATCATGGTATCTACAGTTATTTAGCTACATTTCAGATGTAAATTCTATTCTTGGTTTATAAAAATAATTTTATCAAATAGTTCATTTATTTATGGTGATATTGAAATTGAAATTTTATATTGTTTATATTGGAGATCGTTTGAATTTATACGATATATATTGAATTATTTTTGAGTTTATTTTTAGTTTAAAGGTTGTGATTTTTTATCATGTCTTGTCGATGTTAGTATAGCTATAAGCTGCATCTATTGTGGAATCATTTGGTGATTAGATAAAGATAGGAAGGAATAAATTTATTTTATTTTTCACTATGTCTATACGTTCAATCTTCTATGGTCTTGAATATGTTATTAGGGACCAATATCCATGGTTTAACCATGGGTGTAGATAAAAATTCCCATTGTTATGATCATGGATTTATCCTAGAATTTCCATGGAATTAATCGTGGTATTATACACTAATTTACGAGTTTATCCCATTACTATACATGTACTGCATCCATATTTCAAACCATTTAAATATATGGAGTAATTTCACCGATTAAAATGAATATTTTGAAAACCCCTACTTCAACAGCTTAAGCTGCCACAGTTAGGGAGTCCATGGATATAACCTATTTCTATGGATGTTTCCCCAACTACCACAATTCCAAACAATATATATAGATATATTTTCATTTTATGATAGAAAATGGATCATTATATCATGTGGATGAGAGTCCACAATGAATAATTGTAAAATGTGACTCATTACCAATAAAATAATATACTATATGAGTGATGTATCATTTTCTTATACAAGAAAAAAACACATTTTATAAAAATATGAGTACAGATAAATTATATGAGACCCACTAATGGATAATGTGTTTAGGTAATTATATCCCATATTAAGAGTTCTATAATATTAGAAAAAATGTATCATGGGAATACATTAAAATTGTAAGTGTGTCTAATAAAAATATCCTTACATATTCCATCAATAAGGTAAATGTGCATTGTAGGCTACTGTCTATGTTTTTGGGAGTTTGGTCACATGTTCATATATTTTCTTACAACTTTTAAAAATATTATATTCTTATAAGAACATTTTATAGAGGATAAGATATAAAAGGGAGAAATTTTTTTTTGTAAAAACGGAAAAGATTTCACATAATAAGAATAAATCATCATTGAAGAATAAATTATAATGTCATGAATATTTCTGTGAAACTAGAATCATATATAGACACACATATGATGAATTTTTATATGTTGTAACATTCCTCTTTTCTCATGATTATAATATAAATATTCCACAATATTATATGAAAAATAATAATGAGAGGAATGAGAAGACTTCCATGGGAAAGCATTCAACTCCCCATAAACCAAAGTAGGATTTAGATTATCATTAATAATATTGAATTAATGAATAAATGAAATAATTTTGAACTATTAAGAATATTTCTATCTGAGATTTCATAAAATATATTATATAATTCATCCATTGTGTTAGTGAGTTCCTTTCATGATTTCTTAGGAAGTTTGATTGTAGGAAAAAAACCCTGAAAAATGGTGTTAGTTAAGGAAGATAATCATTATTCTATTAAGTAATCATATCATATCATAGTTTTTTATTTACATGGTTTTATGTAGGTCCTTAAGGTGATACAATTGGTGGTTTTTTTGGAAGTTTTATTATGAACATAAGACATTGAAAAAATAAGTACCGATTTGTGAGGATAGTAATTGTTCTAAAAAGTTTTCTCTAAATGATAATAATTTATAGTCATCTTGTTAGTTATATATCGAGGAACATGGTCATGATTATTAAAACCTATATTTTTTTACCAATCTAAATATTATTTTCAAGTATATCTTAGAAGATATTTTTTTTCTTTTTTGTAATTTTAATTTTATTTGATGCTCTTAAAATAAAGTTCCTACATTATTTTTTAATATTGAAAATTCATTTATCAATTTTCAACCATTCAATGTCAGTAAGAATTTCTTGTACACTCTATTGATGAGGATAAAGATCTCACAATAAAATAATAGAGGTATAAAAGAATTATTAGGGGTGGTGTGGGCTTAGATGGTGTTGGGGGTGTGTAGGGGGGCATGGTGGGGGGTAGCGGGTGTGCTGGGTAGAGGGGAATGTGGGTGTTCTTGGGGGAGGGGCAGGGTGATGGGGGGTGTAGAGGACATGTTGTGGGTGGGGGGGTTAGGGTAGGGTGAGTAGTGGTGAAAGGGGGATGTGTAGTTAGGATGGGGTAGGGCTGAAAAGGACATAGGAAGGGTGAAGGTGGGGTGAAACGGTGTGGGGCATGTGGGTGTGCAGGGGGTGGGGTGGGGTAGGGATGTGTAAGGGGTTATTAAATGAGGAGTGGCCTGGTGGTGCAATGGGTAGGGGAAGGGTGCAAGATTAAGGGGAAGGGAACGGGGAAGTGGGTGTTGTGGGTGTTCATGGGTTATGTTGGGTGTGTATGGGAAGGTTGAGGGGGTGTGGGTGCAAGTTGGGTGTGCAGTGATGTGGGGGCAGAGGGTGTTGGGGGAAAGGGGAGGGATAAAGGCGGTGGTTTGGGTTTGTGTGCTAGGGGTAGGGTGGGGCAGGGTGTGAAAGGGGGTGGGGAGTGGGGAGGGTATGGGGGTGAAAATTTCCAAGGTGAGGGTGAAAAATTTAGGGGAGGGTAATGGTGGGGTTCAAGGGGGGAGGGGTGGGGCAGGAGGGGTGGGGGTGGAAGGGGTGTCCACGGGGAGGGGGAAGGGGAAGGCTAGGAAGGGAGTGAGCAATATATAGGGGAGGGAAAGTTTGAATGTGGGATAGGGGGTGCGCAAGACCAAGGGGTGGGGGTGCTAGTGCAAGGTTGGGGTAGTGGGTAGGGTGAGGTGGCTGGTACACGGCTATGTGATGTGTTTCTTGGGTTTTATTTCATGTTAGTGGTGGTTTAACAATGGGTAATTCGGTTTCTAGGGATTATAGAGGAATCCACTTCAATGAATCTTTATTTATGATATTCCAATTATTTCTAAACTTTAATTCCATTATTATGCAGTTGTTATTTATAATCATGATTTATTCAATATCCACATGAATTATTATATAGAAGATATTTTTTATTTATATTTTGTCAAGATACCCTTTTAACTGTGTTTTTTTAACACATTTTTTCACATATGAATTTTGTTACGATTTTATCCAATCTTACCATAAATTTATGATTATGTCTAGTGAACTCAAATTTATACATTTGATATCTTATAAATTTATACTTGTTTCCTTATTCCACTATTCTTGGCTTCATTCTTGATATTGATTTTATTAAAATTTATTTAATTAATAATCTTTTAACACTATATTGACCACATTGATTACAATTGAAATGGATGGTCTTCGTGTTTTCAAAATTCAAGATGCTAGACTTCTCATAACATCATCATAAATATAAAAATCCTTGAAAAGGTATGATTCTCCCCTCTTTATTAATTTTTAGTATGAAAGGTTTCTATTATTTTAAATTTGTTCCCGACATCTAGAAATCAACATGGGTTTCCACAAGAGCATTAATTTTCTACAAAAAAATGAATGGGAAATATTTCTTCAACATCATCATGAATATAATAATTATTGGAAAATTTATGATTCTCCTATCTTCATATTTAGTATAAAAGGCAAGAATTATTCATTAATCAATGATTTTTCTATCACACGTAGATACTATGAGTCTATAATCGGTTTTTATTTTTTGTTCTCCTCAACTATATTAGCTATATCTAAAATATTTATTAGCTTGAGTAGGGGGTGTATATGGTGGGGGTCTATCTAGGAAAGGGGGGGTGTCATGGGAGGACCCTCTAGGGCGGGGGTTGTGTAGGGTGGGGGTAGTCAGTCTAAGGAGGTGGGTTTGTAGGGAGGGGGATGTAAGGGGGATCTAGGGATGATGGGAATTCACATTTTTTTAGTTTTATTCGTATTTATATTTTTTATGTAATATGGTAGGACCCTTTATTTGTATTGTTTCATATTACATGTTCTTATTTTTTGTTAATGAATTTCTTCAAAATGAATTATGGATCATTTTGGGCTAGGACAGGGTCTCCAGGGGGGTAGAGGGGGTTCTTTGCAGATGGAGGGGTTTCCAGGAAGGGGGAGTCTTGGATGGGGGGACTATCAAGGGGGTGGGTATATGCAAAGGGTATGTCCAGGGAGGGGGTGTCTGTCCAGGAGGGGTCTGTCTAGGATAGAGGAGGTTGTATCAGAGGGGGGTATCCAGGAGGGAGGTAGGGGGTCTTTCATGGGGGGGATGGGTGTTTGTCCAGGGGGTGTCCATGATAGGGGGTGGGGGTGTCATGGGGTGTCTAGGACGGTGGCTATCCAGGAGGGGGTATCCAAGGGGTGTCTAGGATTGGAATGATAGGTTTGAAAACTCTAGTATTGTTAAATATAAATTGAAGGATAGGTTTTAAAACTCTAGTACTGAATCTAACTAGAAAAAGATGAGGACAAGGTTTAAGACTAGGTTGAGTGATGATAGAAATTGTATCCTATTTTTTAAGGGATTGGTTGTTTGTGAAACCTCTATAATGTATACTTTCTAGATTCCAATTACATTTCCTTCTACACCAATATATAATATTCATTTGGACCTTCATTTGGGGCTCCCACCACTTCTTTTTAGCTCCATAAATATTATTCCTTGTTGATTCCCTTAGCGGTATGATAGACTTATCCTTACTATTTGGTGAGTCTCTCTACGGTTTATGTATGCATGAAACACCCCGACCCAATTTACCCATATTCGGTGTATTATTTTAATACATTTCCATTATTACAAGATATCAATTCTCAAATGACTGATCATTATAGCAGTCTTAGAAAATAGATTATATACATGAACGTTACATTAAACATTATAACATACAACACCGCATAAATAATCCTTTGATAATTCCATTGTTCCCTTTTCTTAACCTTGTATCTCAGTCATAAAACGCATCTTGGGATCCTGGGAAAATAAAACATAATAAGAGGGTGATCTCAGATTCTCATTAATGGTAAAAAATTTAGTAGAATCTATAACCTATTAAGGCAAATATGTGTAATAAAAACATAATTCTTTTCAACATTAACATAGACATAAAATACAAAAAATAAATCAAAGAACACCTCATTAACAAGAACATGGATATTCTACTGGTCGAATAATCAAATGTAATAAAAAATTTCATATTGAGGGAATTCATAATGTCTGACATCTTAACAACATAGTCAAGGACTCATGCCAACACTAGAAATAATTTTTTTGCCAATTCCTTATAACAAGAAACTAGTTTGTCTCATGAGACCTACCAATGTATCAAATAGCTATAGCGGGCTCCACCCTTCACTTACTATGTATGATGGATTCCTCATATGAAAACATTGAAGCATAACATAAAAATATGTATTAAAACTTGAATACGAAATGTCAATACTTTTACCATGATCCATGAATGTTATAAAAGTATCACATATACAGTCAAAGATATCACAAAACCATCAATACAATATTTAATATTCTATCTATAATAAATCCACTTCAAAGAAGTTTAGAATCTTTCAATGGATGTTGACATAGATGAATATGATCAGTAAAATGAATTGAGTGAAATATTCCATCTTTGTGAAATTGTTTAATAGTATCACAATTTATAAAGGAAGTAATTTAATAGTGATTTTTTAATCAGAGTGTTGCATACCACATTGAAATATTTTAGTATAATTATCATTTCAAAACATTCATGTCCAAAAAAATTAATCCTTAAAATCATTTTGAAAACAAGGTCATTAATTAAAAGTGTTTAGAAAGATAAACAATTAAAACATTTCAAATGATGATATAGTTAAATAGACCCTCCCATAATTAATTAAAATACACATTTTGATTTTTTTTAAAATATGGGTATCTGTGAAAAGTATGTACTATAAAATACCTACACATGAATAATCTCATATAATAATGAGATTAAGGAAATAACCCTTACCTTCAAAATTCTTTTGGTCGAGGGTACATTTAGCCTATTGTATAATGGCCATTGTATTTATTAGATTACACCTGATCCAAATTCATATTTATTATATCATACACAATTCATTTATGACATTATACAACAAATTTAATAATGATTTTTCTTTAAATTAACATTTGAGGTAATAATGTCTTTCTTTATCATACATATTTTAACTTATTAATCTTGATCATATCATTTAGATCATGATTAAAATACTTGTAGAATATAAAACATTTTTAACATATCATATATATTTAGAACAAAAATTTATATAATTGATATATATATATATGAAATGGATAACACCATTTATGGATACGGTAGGCCGTACATACGCATAAACGTTGTTTCTGTTTTCATATCATATTGAATGGAAATAAGTGAAGGAGATGAATGTAAATGCATATATATATATATATATATATATATATATATTTCTAGTAGAATTATTATTTCATATATTACATACTTAATAAAAAATATATTTTTTTAATCAACATTGAATGGTGAACGTTGAAATGAATCTCATCGCATTGTGGAGATGTAAATCCGTACGTACGCACGAGCGAAAAGATAAGAATATTGATGATTAAATAATATGAAATTGGATTGTATATCATATATAAAGAATAAATAACATGTTATATTTATTACGTACATCAGTTATAATCATTATTATACCCATCAAAATAATTAAATGTTTGAATAACAAACTACTCCACAGCATGGAGACGGTATGTCGTGCGTATGCATATAAGGTGACTTTGTCATTTATAGGATGTATATAATAATGAATATAGTAGTAAAATATATATAATAACATCATAATATGTATAAGTTAGTATAGTTATTATTTCCAAATGGAAACAACAAAGAAATATAAAGTGGATGGAGAAAAGAACATGAAAGTAGCTGGTTAAATTATTACATATTCTTTGTGTGTTTCTTTTTTAGTTGATAAAAAGGGATATGTTGGTTGGAATTCTGACGAAATTATGGCCTATAGGATGAAATGAGATAAGTTGATAGGATATTTGGGCTGGGTTAGGCCAATACAAATGGCTTTAGTGGTGTGAAAATAAGAGAAGGGTAAGTACCCTTTTATAAGAGTGCTGCGGGGCACCTTAAGAAAATATTGAAATATTAGATTACAGTAAAATCATTTTCGGTTTATAATGGCTCTAAATTGATTTATTTAGAATCCAATGTGGGTGTGGGTCAAAATAATCTCAAAAATAGGTTTTAGACCATTTTTGGGTACCATTTTAACATTAGATTTTAGATTTAACTCTCATTTAAATAATTTATCATTTTCCATGTCTTCTTGTATTGATACATAATATTGTCAATAAACATAAAATATACTTCCAGGAGAACCTAAAGTGGCTCATTAATGAAATATATAATATTATTTAAGACCTATTCTTGTAACTTTTATTTTTAGGAATATTATATCAACCAATAAGATATTATTTGTTTTAAAAACTTTTTTATGTTAAATTTGAAACTATTTAGAAATTTTTTGATAAAATCATAAAAGCATGATTACATCGAAAATATTTTATTGAATCAACCCTAAATTGTCATATTTACCTATAAAATTAGTTAAATTCATTAAAAGTCTCATATTACATTTATTTGTGTATTTATAATATCAATTATTTTTGTATTTTATTAATAAGTTAATTACTACACCATCATTATGACTTTAATAAATAAAAAAATTTAATGTACAAATTTTATAAACAAAATACCATTATTTATGATTTTTTTCCTTTATAATTAATATTTATAGTCTAATTTATCTTCTGTGTAACCCTATATTATAAATGTTTTAATTATGAAAACATGAATTTAAAACATTTAACTCATCTTGAAATTAAACAAAAATAAATGTCCTAATCTAATCCAAGTGGATCTAAAGGATCATAGTTTATTCCTAAGTATGTTTTTATTCATATTACACTTATACAATAAAATTAGTACATGTGTTAGGGTAATTATAATATAATTTTTACTGTTAATTACCATATTTACATTTTCTGTTGTAAATAAAATTATAAAGTTACTCTTCACCAAAAATTATTTTCATCCTATGGAACTACATTTTACATAGTTAGGCTAATAGTGTCTCTCAGATTTTTTAAATTCAACTCACAGAAGCTATAAAATTATGGTTTATGCAAATTTGAAAATGCTTTAAGAACATGTGTAAAAGACAGTTAAAAGTTAAATAAAATTTTATATATCAAAACTTTTTATAAAATGACTCCATTGAATTAAATTGAACATATATAAGTATTATGAATCTATTTCAACCTAATATTAACTAAAATAAAATAACTAATTACTTAAATAAGCAAGTCACTTTTAAACAAATACGCATTGTTTTTTATTATTTATCAAAAATTGAATGTTTTCAGAATAATAAAAAAAATCACCCTAAGAAAATTTTGATATTCTGAATTGAAAAATGAAGTCTATTTTACCAAATTCAAAAAATAGATGTTAAATTTATTATATTAAAATTAAATCTCATTGTCAAAACCAAAAAACCAGGTTTTTTAAAAATTAAAAACTATCAAAAGATTGACATGTGTTTATCTCAAATTTAAATGTGAAATTAATTATAATGATTAAAATTTTATTAAAAGATAAAAATATAATCTAATTATACTTCAAAACCATTCAAATTTATAATTGATAACTGTAATTTTTTTTCATTAAAAAATTTGTTTTCATTTAAAATTCGGATTATTTCACTATTCACCCAAATATGGAAGTTATCGGAAAAACACCAAATATTTAACAAAACTCTTTTTTTATGTTATTATTATAAATAAGATGTTTATTTTGTCCAATAGATCATATTAAAGTGTAAAATAATTGATTTAAAGAGGGTTCTCCATTAAAAGGCGATAAAATTGAATTTTAATAAAAATACTTCTTTTATCTGAAAAAAATTAATTTGTTCTTTTATTATGTCTAAGAAACTAATAATATAGATTTTTACATTATAAATATTATATAAAATTCAAAATTAAGTAAATACTTTTAATAAGTTCTTTTTGGATTGCTAGTTTCATAAGTTGTGGTCCGCTCGAACTCGGTGTTGCCTGTAACACAAGCTATTGAATTACGTTAATGAGATAATGTACTATGAAATTTTGGTGTGTTACATTATCCCCTCCTTCAATAAATTTCATACTCCCAATTTAAAATCTTTCATTGAAAATAAATGTTTAAAAATAGAAAAATACCTTTGTGGAACACCCACATCAGAAATTGGGTAAATTATATTTTGTCTTAATAAGAGGGAAAGGGAAATGAAAAAGTCCACACCAAATTTGGTATTCGAATATGATAACATTTGTGAACATTATATACACGTATTTTGAGGGGAAACATTAATATTTATAGGGAGTGATTGAGTTCATTGATCACAAACAAGTGTAAAATTTAGGGCCTAAAATCCATCAATCTACAATGATTTAAAATATCATAGGTTCAACAAAACATAAGATATTATGGTGAATCATTTTTGGTTTTCATATCCGTTGTATATAGTTTAAGAATTAGTTTATTAATAGAATAATAGGAAAAAAATACATGACATTTAGACTTTAATCATTCAACTAATTCCTACAACAAATTCATCTTTCACTCCAACTGATAATAGAATTTAATAATATTCTTCTTATCCTAATCATACAAAGTTCCAAAAATAATGAATTTATATGCCATTTTTTATAATATTAAAAAAAACTACAATACACTATCTAGGACATCATGTAGGCTAGTGGTAGGTGATTAACCCTTGTCACCCTTCAAATGATGGTTCAAGTTTCAGGGCCATGCCGTATGTGATGGTTTGTCGCCTAACCTCTGGGTTGTACTTTTTATAACAATCCAAAAATAATAGTATGGAAATCTAAAACAATAATGATAGTATCCATTATAAACATAATCCATTACAAATTTTAATCTTAAAAAATACTTTTATCCAATCTCATAATCAAAAATTTATAAAGAAGGTAAACACAATAAAGTATTTTTTCTACTTAATAACATGTGAATATCTTCATCATGTTTTCTTCTAAAACATGGTAATACCCTGAATTACAATAAAACATTATTTATTATATTCATGCTCTTAAATTGTTTATAGAATACTAGATATTCTCCTTATATCCAAAAATGTTGTAAACTCCTAAAACAATTGAATAAACAAACAATTTATTAGTATCAATGTAGTAAATAGTAACAAATATAATTTATCCAAATAAATCATAGCTTATTCCATAATCACTACCTCAGTATCATAACCATATTAAAGGTTTATATTTCATTCAACCATGTATTTTTCAAAATGATTATCTTGCTATTGTGTCACTTTTCTAATAACTATATAATCACAAATCCTCAATGAAATAGTATTGTAGTACAATCCTTATTTATTTCCATAATTCATACAACTAGAACGTCATTAACACTATAGTAAAATGAAATAATTCATTAATAACAACATAATAACACTAGTTATACTCTTCATATGCGGTAATATAATAACATGATTATTATTCAATAACGTCATTTGGGGCTTACTCTAATGATTTGGGCAGTGATTCACTTAATGTTCCATCTCCTTGTTGATGAAGCATTGTACATTTGAAACTTTTTTCTTACCCTTGCAATCTTGTACGTGGTGTACTTTTTCTCCACATATATAACAAACCCGCATTCCCATCATGCATTTACCAAGGTGATTCTTTCCATAGTAACCAAATGTGGAAAACCCTTATTTCCTCTCTTCGATTTATCCATATTTTTCTCTACCATTCTTTTCTTCTCTTTCTTCCTTTTAAATCCACATTGCTCAGAGAATTATTTACCTATCAAATTTAAACATGATAGTGTTTCTTCATATGTTAAGAATACATGGGAGAATATTTCCCATAAAATGTTTTCTTAATACAATTAATGTAATGATCCTTCATAATCATTCGATCATATGTATTATTGGAGTCATCATTCCTTCTATTGTGCACCATTTCTTAATAATGGCATGCACTAGGTTAGTTTATGGCTCGTAATTCTTAATTATAAACATGTAAAATACCTAACATAAATTGAAAACATTATGAATATAATCTATAATAATAAAAAAATGTTTTCTTTATGGTTTTATTTACTCCTAAATCCTTCATAATGGATTGTATTAAAAATGTGAATTATCCTAAGAATATCCACCTGGAGTGTCGTAACCAAGAGAACAGCAACGCTTGTTGTCGTGCACGATTTCTTGTTCGAGTCTAGCTGAAAGAGGTGTTTTCAGGCTTCAACCCTAGGTACATCTGTTCCAAATCCATCTTTACCTGCTCGTATCCAGGTAGGGATGTATTTCTTGGAAATTTCAGAAAATCATTATATTTCCAAAATTCATGGAATTTCTTCTATATTAATCCTCAAAGACTATCCTAGGGTAATGATATCTAATCAGACATTATCTAAATCTTCCCAGGATTATAATAAACATCCTAAGATACCAACTGTAATGCCCCGACCCCAGTTACCCAGAGTCGGTGCATTATTTTAATACATTGGCATGATTACCAAGAAATCATGACCTGAAGGACCGATCGGTTTAGCAGTCTTGGAAAATAGATTACTTACATGAACATGAAATTACAGTTTATGATATATAACACAACATAAATAATCCATTTAGAATTCCATTGTTCCCTTACCACAACCTTGTATCTCAATCCTAAAACGCTTATTGGGATCCTGGGGAAATAAAACATAATAAAGGGATGAGGTCAGATGCTCAGTAAGGTTAAATAATTTAGTGGAATCTATAAACATTTAAGGAAATATTTGAAATAAAAACATCGTCCTTTTAAATATAATCATGAACATAATATGTCATTAATAAATCAATCATTAACATATTAACATTCACATGTATATTATACTAGTATAATAATAACATGTAATAAATAATTTCATAATGCGGAAATACATAATTTCGGACACCATAACCACATTGTCAAGGCCTCGTACCAAGACTAAAAAAAACATTCCCATGGCCTTGTGACAAGACACTAGTTTTCCACATGAGACCTATCGATTAATCAAGGTTCTATAGTGGGTTCTACCTATCACTTACTTAGACCTATTCATTCCTCATATGAAAAGGTTGAAACATAACACAAACATTCGTATTAAAACTATTATATGAAATGTCATTAAATTAACCATGAACTATGTGTGGTATAAAAATATCACATACTCAATAAAAAATATCACAAAACCATCAATATAGTATGGATGCTTGTATCTAAAATAAATCAACTTCAAAAAAGTTCAAAATCCATCAATGTATGTTGACATAGATGAAAATGTTCAGTAAAATACTTTTAGAGAAATAACCATTTTTATAAAATCGTTTAATAGTTTTAAAATTTATAATGAAATCCATTTAAAATAGATTTTTTAATCAAATTGTCCCATACCATTGTGAAACAATTAAAAAGAAATATCATTTCAAAACATTCTTGTCCATATACATAAATCTTTAGAATCTTTTTGAAAACATGGACTCTAATTAAAAGGGTTTAGAATGATAAATCATTAAAACATTTAAACTGATGATCTTGTTAAACAGACCCCCCCCCTAAAACCTTAAAAGATTAATTTTTAATACATTTTTATGAAATACTGGTATCTATGATAATTATGTCCCAGAAAACTCTTACACATGTACAATCATAGACAATAATGATATTGAGTAAATAACCCTTACCTTTCACTTTCCTTATGCTGAGGGTACATTTTAACACTTTCATAATGATCATTGTATGTTATCTAATTATACCAGAACCATATTCATATTTATTATATCATACATGATTAATATATGACATTATACTACCCATTTAATAATAATTTCCACATTAAATTAACATTTCAGGTAATAATCACTTTCTTTATCATACACATTTTACCATGTTATTCCTGACCGTATCATATTGATCATGATTTAATTACATCCTGAATATAAAAAATGGTTCATATAAAATATATATCCAGAATATAAATATGTATAATAGATATTTATATGAAATGGAAAACACCGTTTATGGAGACGGTAGGTAGTACGTACGCATAGACGATGTTTATGTTTTCATATCGTTTTGAATGAATGTAAGTGAATGAGATTAATGAAAATACACATGTATATATATATATATATTCAGTAGAAATATTATTTCATATATTACATACTTATTAGTAATATATATTTTTATAATCATCTTTGAATGGTGAACATGGAAATAAATCCCATTATATCATGGATACGGTAATCCGTACGTACACATGAGTGAAAATATCATTATATTTATGATAAAATAATACGCAAAGTGATTGTATATCACATATAAAGAATCATTAAAGTTTTTTATTTGTTATTTACATCAGTTATACTCATTATTATACCCTTCAAAATAATTTAGTGTTTGAATAACAAACAACAACATGACGTGGATACGGTAAGTTGTACATTTGTACATATGGTAACATTGTCATTTATAAGATGAATAGAATAATTAATATAGGTATTCCATATTTATAATAACATCATAGTGTGTAGAAGGTACTTGCGTTATTATTTTGGTATGGATACAACAATGGAAGAGGATGTGGATGAAGGAAATTACTTGAAAAAGGGTGGTGAAATTATTACCTCTTCGTCAGGTGTTTCCTTTTGATTTGATCAAATGGGTTCCATAGGTTGGCTTTATGACCAAATTAAGGACTCTAGGATGAAATGTGGAATGTTGTAAGGACATTTTCACAGGGTTTGGTCGAGATAAATGGCATTGGAGGTGTGAAAATAAGTGAAGGTGAAATGCCCTTTTATAAGAGTGGGGAGGGGCACCTTAGGAAAAGATTGAAATATTAATTTATAATAAAATTATTTTTAGTTAATAATGGATCAAAATTAATTTATTCTGAAGATAAGGTGTGGATGGGTCGACATCCATTCAACAAATAGGTTTTAGACATGTTTATCTCACCATTGTAACCTTATCATTAAGATTTAACTCTCAGTTAAATAATTAAACTTTTACTGTTTCTTCAAGTAGTCGTACATTTTATGGTTAATAAAAAAACTCTAAACGTACTCGTTTCCCTCTCAAAGTCGTGTACTGGTTGTGTCTAGGCCACACACACGGTGGGTAGGGATGATGTGGAGGCCGATTTTGGTGGAGTATGGAAAGACCTAGTACACGCTGTGTACTCTAAAAGTACACGTCGTGTACTTTATTTTTTTTATTAAACGGACAAGGGTCACGCCTGATCGCCATAAACATTTTCTTCTAGGTCATATTCGTCAAACAGTACCCCGAATCTGCAGATCTTCGACAAGCCACCGTTCCACCGTCCTTTCTCTGATTCAAGCACCGTGGATTGCGTTGGAATTGCAACAGTTATTTATCCCTTATATTTGATCCTTGTTTTCCAATTCCTCCTCCTTCTCAAGTTATCATAGGTTGATCATTTTGTGTGTTTTCGTAGATCTACGACATTCTGAGGAGAATCAATTGCCATGGTTCATGTATATCGATCTCTTAAGATCGAGGTAGGTGGCTTGTGCCTTACCGTTCAAAGTATTTTAGTTTTATGTGAAACTCCCACCAATACCTGTGAACGGGGTATCGTGTGTTTACATTTTTTCCCTTTTTGTTTTCCTTCCTTGATTTTATGCTTGTGTAGAGGTAAATTAATTATTTTAAAGGACAATTGGTAGGTCTTGGATGTTTTTCTCATGCTTGTTCGGTTACTGACCTTTGTGTCTTCATTGCCTTTGTCTATTACACCTGTTTCCATGTCTTGTGTCTATTGGATGGAGTGTTTTTTCACAACATGCTTCTTTCCTTGTAGACTATTAGCCATGTAGATCTATAGGTGTACATTGTCCTTATAGAATTATCTTGAACTGACTGGCACGTAGCTGTGAGAATCTGGTGCTATAGACAATAAGTTATAGACCGAGTGAACTTCCCATAGAGTCTTTGTCATTATAGACTCCATTAGGGTAGACCGAGTGAGCTTTCTCAGTGGGTCTTAAAAAATATAGGCCACAGGGGATAGACTCCGTGAGCTTCCCAGGGTGCCTTTATATATTATAGACTACAGAGGGGTAGACATAGTGAGCTTCCTTAGAGAGTCTTACATTGTTTGAATTTTTTAAGAACTTTACTAGGCTAGAGGAGGAATTGATCGAGTGAGCTTCCACAGATAGTATATTGTATACCCGAGGCTATAGGAGGAATTAAATGAGATAGATTCCTCAGAGAGTCTCCAGACCTTGGGGCTAAGAGGGTTATATCGTGTGAGCTTCCTGAGAGATTCCCTGACTACCCTAGACTATTAGGGGAAATATCCGAGTGTGCTTCTCTAGAGAGTCTCATAATTTCGTATAAGAAAATTTTAGGGGTTAGGCTGAATGCACTTCCTAGTGGGTTATTGTACTTCTTGGGTAGGACCAGTGGGGATGGTTGTGAGTACATCCCAGAAGGGTTCCTACTTGTTTGCAGGTTTATTCACTGCTGTTGTTGGTTGTGGATTGATTTCTGTTATGTATCATCATGCTTTACTTCTTACTATTTAGTTCCTACTGCTTTTCTATTGTTGTTTACTGCTTATAATACATTTACCTACCATATACTCACTAATTGTTAGGCACAGATCGTCAGGTGAATGCTTACTGGGACTTAGTCTCACACCCTGTTTGGGTCAAGCTTTTGTGCCTAAACAGACTATGTTGTTGTAGGTATAGACAAGGTCAAGTGCCCTTGGACTTCTGGTATTTGATTGCTTGGAGCAAGAGAGCAAGGGACCAAGCATTGGATTCTGATGCAGAGGAGTTGTTTTTCTTTCCTTTTGTACTTGTTTTGGTATTGTGGTGTTTTCTAGCATTGTGACTTGTTTGGATATTTTCCTATATATGTATCATGCGTCATTTCATATATATACATATGTGCTCCAGTTGTTTGCTGATTTAGTCTTCAGCTGTTTATATTGTTGGTTATTTACTGATTTTGCTATTTCATTTTTATTCTTTTTCTGTTGCGTACTCTGCCAATGAGGGTTTGTTTCCCCCACTATCACACCCAAGGCCCTCGCTGATATTCGGTAGCCTCTGGTGTTTGGGGAAATGCCCTTGAGGGCATGTGGAAAAATGGATTGGAGCCCCAGTTAGTGGAATCTAGGTCGGGACGTTACAAAGTGGTATCAGAGGAGGTCCTTTTCTCTTGCCTTACTGTTTGGAGACTTTAGCCCGAGATAGGACGGATTCGATACATGGTAGTGATATGTGCCCGGAAGTAGCTATACCATGTACAGGGAAAAGCTATACAACCTCATTATTGCAGTTTTCTGGTTTTGAGATTTTACGGTTGATATGATTTCACCAAGAGTGATTCAAATGCATTGTGTTGTTATTGTTTTGAAATTACAGTTCTATTGCTATTGCAACCCGATGAGATGAGGTTATGCCATCTCATGATTCATATAGGCAGTTGATAGAAATCATATGTCATGCATTCATTCCTTACTATCTAGGGTGAATTAGCAATTTCATGTTGTTGGGATAGACTCTGTGTAGATTATGTATGCTTTTGTGATAGATGCTTGATAGAATCCCTACTGTTGTGATAGAGAAATTGATTGTGTTGTACTTTTCTAAAATGAAAGCCAAATTTTTATTCTTGAGGTGTTATGGACCACCTTGAATCGGATTTTGGTGGATCATGATCCTGTTTTTCCTTATATATGACTGTATTGGATGCCAAGATTTAATTCGTGGGGAGTATGGGCCCTCACGGGTCAGAAATTGGCACCTCCTTACTTTGTTTTCTGTGTTTTCTGGGCTTCTCTGCAGTTTTTGAGCTACTGCTCGGAAAAACCATGAATACACGATGTGTACTTTCTGGATACACGCCGTGTAGTTTTTAGGCCTTGTCACTGACCGTGTGAGCCGAAACATGATGTCGTGAACATAACTTCAGGAACATGGAATGTACGGTAGGTGCATGCCGTGTAGTTTAGAGCCGTGTACCTGGTCGTGTCACTAACAACACGGGCATGGGAATCTTGAGTAGAACACATCGTGTTGGTAAATAACACGCCGTGTAGTTTTATCCCAGGTACCCGACCATGTCTCGAACAACACAGTTCAGGGTTATCTTCTCTTATACACGTTGTGTTTGTTAGTAAGACGCCGTGTAAGGGAATCCGTGTAGACGACCATGTAACTAACAACACGGCCCTCTGAGACCGTGTCTAGTACACACCATGTCCCCAGGAAACACACCGGGTAGTATGGGGTTAGTTGGACCGTGTGGGATAGCCGTGTAAGGAAACTCGGGTAGGGGTTTAGAGTTCATGTACACACCATGTGTGGGGAAAACACACTGTGTAGTTTAAGGTGTTACACGACCTGTCGGGCATGGGTAAACTCCCATGTTAATGGATAAAGAAGACACATCATGTAGTTTTTATACACTCCATGTAGTTGTGATTTGTAAAACTGGATAGTTTCTTTCCCCGTTCTCGTTTTGTACTCCTGTGTTATCAGTCTATGTAAATCCTGATCCAAGGTGTGCTTTTGATCTTTCAGATCTGTGCCTCCGAGACGTCCTTAAATCATACTTCAGTTGCCGGATGGTGACCAGACACCAGAAATGGCCGATCATGGGCCTCATGTTGATCCCCCTATTGTGCCAACCTTGGAACTAGTAGTTATACCTTTTGGAGGCACTGATACGCAGTTCAGGGTGGACTTCCTGTGGATGTTGTAGACTGCTCAGGGAGTGCCGCCTCCAGCCCCATCGATGGATATGTTGATGAGGGTTTTTCAGTATCACCTTCCTCATACTTTGTTAGGGGATGGAGGACCCAATGCTGCAGAGTCGTGGTTCAAGGCCACCCTGAATATCTTTGAGCATTTAAAGATACCACTAGATAAGAGGGTAAATCTGGCCACCTATATGCTCTGAGACACCGCCATGATGTGGTGGGAGGTGATCTCACAGTCTGTGTGTTAGTAGGGTATTTCTATGTAAGAGTTTTGACGCAACTTCTATGATTAGTTCTATCCAAATACCCTAAGGGCCGATCATGCCCGGGAGTTTATTAGTCTGCAACAGGCTACTCTTTCGGTTATGGAGTACTCGTCCAATTTTTCTGAGCTGCTGTGTTTCACACCGATCCTAGCAAGTTATGCGGTTTTCCTTGCTAGGAAGTTTGAGGACAATCTCAGGCATGAGATCCATTACCAAGTTAATATCTTACAGTTGACTTCTATATCCTCTATCATCAACCAGGTGTTGATTACTGAGTGCAATCTGAGGGATTCTGGAGTAATGAGCTCGAGCGGTTCACCATCCAAAGTAGGTGCTCCTCTTACCACTACTAAAAATTCTGGTTTTTGCGCCTGCTGAAGCGGGCGACCGCCATTAGCGGTCGCTAAAGAAGGTATTAGCGACCGCCAATGGCGGTCGCTAATACGAAACTAAAATTCCAGTGCGATTTTTTTCCCGCGCGCGCTTCTTCTTCTTTCCCTCCTATACTTTTGCCGCTGCAAATAGTCACCGCCGCACGCCGCCCCACGACGTCGCACGCCGCCGCATGCTCCCACACGCCGCCTCATTATGTCGGATGATTCTTCCCTCGTGACGGCCGCCCCACGCCACCGCCGCCGCACGCTCCCGCCACACGCTCCCACACGCCGCACGCCGCCGCACGCACCGCCCACCGGCCGCCGTGTGTCTGCCATAGCCGGTGGGGAAGGTCTGTGTCCCCACAATATGCCGCGAGACGAGAGGAGACCCGCATGCGCCTGTTTCCTTGATGTGAAACAGTAGAGACCGCCATTGGCGGTCGCTAAAGGGCTTTACCGACGAAGCAACAACGACCGCCAAAAGCGGTCGTTGGGCGGTCGCTAAATCCTTTTAGCGACCGCTTTTGGCGGTCACTAAAACTGCTATTTCTAGTAGTGTACGGATAGTAGAAAGAATCGTAGAGAGTATTATTGAGGATATCAGGGTTCAAGGGATACGTCCTATGGCAGCCAGGTTGTATACTACCAGTGTGGTAGGAGTGGGAATACTAGGCCTCAGTGCCAGTGGGATCCGATGGAGTGACGGTCTTACAGCAAGATAGGGAATCTTCAGCGCTTTTGTCAGATCTTCTCACGTTCAGCTGGTCGTAGGGGTTCCTCTATGACCCCGCGTTCTGGAGATGCTTAACCAGTTTCCCACCTATCCGAGAAATAGGACCTCATCCGGCCGGTCATGCTGAGGTGGAGGTCACAACTGTGGTGGTCAGTCACCAGGTCATCAGTGAAAATAGAGTGGATCAGCTCAGAGCGGCCAGCCAGGGGCCAAGGGTCGTGGTGCAGGAAAATCATTCACCGTGGAGTCGACCATTCAAGTGCAGGATCCCTACACTTCTACAGTTTGAGGTACGATGTTAGTAGCCTCCGTAATATCTTCAACTCTTTTCAATACTGGTTCTTCGCATAGATTTATCATTGTTGCTGTTGTGGGGAGACTTGAGCTCTGTATCATTTTGTCTGCTGACTTGTTAACCCTTGACACGCCATTGGGAAAGAGGAAATATAGCGTATGTTAGTGCAGAGAGTGCCATATTGAGGTTGCGAGTGGTCATTTCTTATGGGACCTCTATATCCTAGAGATGACGGGCTATGACGTCATTCTCAGTATGAACTGGTAGGTTTCCTTCCAGGAAGTCATCGATTTCTATCACCTTCGGGTGAGCTTCATATCACCAGAGGGTGTATCTTTCCTTCATAGAGGCGATTTGGATGTCCAGGCGGGTAGAGTTGGACCAGAGCATTATGGGATAGGGGAAGTTATAGCTCATACTGCCAGACTTTATCTGGATGAACGGTGGACTTCACATTTAGACATTCCACCAGTGGTGGATCGTTTCAGGGATGTCTTTCTAGAGGACTTTTTAGTTTTTCCTCCGGGGTGGTAGGTAAACTTCTCGATTGAGCTCATACCAAGAGCAGCACTAGTATCCATTCCTCCTTATAGGATGGCTATCCCTGAGTTTCAAGAGCTCAAGAAGTAGCTGGAGGAGTTGTAGGCAAGGGGTTTCATCTGACCCATTACTTATCCTTGGGGTTCACCTGTCATGTTTCTAAAGAAGGAAGACAGTACCCTTCGTCTTTGTGTGGATTATCAGATGCTGAACCAGTTGATGGTCAATAACTGATATCCCTTGCTAAGGATTGATGACCTCTTTGATCAGAATTGAGGAGCTCGAGTGTTCTCGAAGATCGACATGAGGTCTGGTTATCATCAGTTGCGCGTTATACCATATGATATATCTCATACAGGCTTTAGGAGCAGGTATGGTCTATACGAGTATACATTCATGTCATTCGGTCCCATGACCGTGCCTATGGTTTTCATGGCACTGATGAACCAAGTGTTTCATCCATACTTAGACTCCTTTTTTGTGGACTTCATGGACGATATCTTGGTGTACTCTTGTACTCGACATGACCATGATACCCATCTTCAGATCGTTATTAGTACACTAAGAGAGCATCAGCTTTATGATAAACTCTCTAAGTGCCACTTTTGGATGGATCAGATTCACTTCTTGGGTCATGTTTTCTAATAGACAAGAGTTTCAGTGGACCTAGAGAAAGTGAGAGCAGTTGTTTTCTAGGAGTAGCCGAACAACGTCTTTGAGGTGCAGATTTTTCTAGGGCCGGCTGGACACTACAAGCGTTTCATAAAAGACTTTTCTCACCAAGAAACACCATTGACAGGTCTGACCAAGAAAGGGGAGATGTTTTAATGGTCCTATTCTTGGGAGTCAGCCTTTCAAGATATGAAGTGGAGGTTGGCGTCAACACTGATACTAGTCTTTCTGGATCTAGGAAAGGGTTATACTTTTTTCTTTGATTCTTCAGGTATCGGGCTAGGAGACGTGCTTTTGCAGGGATATGGGGTCAGTGCTTATGGGTCTTAGTTGATGAGGCCACACGAGAGGAACTACCTGACGCACGATCTGGAGTTGGCAGCAGTTGTTCATGCCTTACATTGTTGGATACACTACCTTCAAGGAGAGAACTTTGTGGTTTTCACTAACCATAAGAGTCTCAAGTATATCTTCACTCAGTGTGATATGAATATGAGGCAGTTTAGGTGGGTTGAGTATCATCATTCATTGGACTTCGAGCTCTCCTATACGCTAGGAAAGGGAAATGTAGTGGCTGATGCATTGAGAAGGAGAACATAGATCCAGGTAATTCAGGAGGCTGGAAGTGAGTGGCATCTTATGGATCTATTCTTTGAGATGCTTCTAGAGGTGCACGATAGGTAGGTACAAACATTACATTCATCTGTGGTTGTTCCCTCTACACATTTTGATCGGGTGCGGATGAAGCAGCTATCATATTCGAAGGCCTTAGTCCTGTGGGAAAGTGTGTCAGGATGGGACCATTTTCCTGGATGGATAGTGGGATAAGATGAGATCTTTCATTCTCAGGGACGCATATTGGTGCCAGCAGACATACGTGAGGAGGTGATGCATGATTTTCATTCCTCTGTATGGGCAGTTCATCCTAGCGTCACCAAGATGTATCGTGACCTACACTGCCAGTACTGGTGGCCATGTATGAAGCGAGATGTTGTTGGTTTTTTCATGAGATGTTCTACTTGTCGGCAGGTGAAAGCAGAGCATCAATGACCAGCGGGGCTTTTACATCAGTTACCCATTCCCGAGTGTAAGTGGAACAATGTCATGATGGACTTCGTGACTAGGTTACCGAGGTCACCTCGGGGGAGTGATGTTTTTTGGGTTGTTGTCGACAGGCTTATGAAGGTTTCACACTTCATTCCAATCAATGATATCATCAGTGTTGTTGATCTGGGACGACTGTAAAACCGAGAGATTGTACGTCTACATGGAGTTACACACTCCAATGTTTCATACAGGGATGTGCGCTTTACCTCTCAGTTCTGGTAGGTAATTCAGAAGGCTTTGGGTACACAGCTACTTGTGAGTACATCATACCATCCCTAGACTGATGGCCAGTCTGAGCACACGATCCAGGTGCTTGAGGATATGCTCCGATCTTGCATTATAGACTTTGGCAGTTCTTGGGAGAAGCATATACCTCTTTTGGAGTTCGCCTACAACAATAATTTTCAGGCGACCATTCAGATGGAACCTTACAAGGCTCTGTACGGTAGGCCATTCCAATCACCATTATTCTGGTTGGAGGAGGGAGAGGTAGCTTTTTTGGGACCACATCTTGTTCAGGAGACCTCTAAGCAGATAGAGGAGATTCAGAAGAGGATGTCTACAGCACAGTCTCGACAGAAGTCTTCTGCTGATCAGTGGAGAAAACCTCTAGAGTTTGAGGTCGGAGATCAGGTTTTCCTGCGTGTCGCGCCGAGGTTGGGACACAAGAGGATTCAGAGATAGGGTAATCTTTCACCGTGGTAAATCAGGACGTTTGAGGTTTTTGAGAGAGTTGGGCCTGTTTCCTATCAGTTGCAATAACCTTAGAGGTACCAGGGTATGCACGACATCTTCCACGTCTCTCTACTCCGACGTTAATTTTCATACTCGTCTCATGTCTTCCAACACAATGAGGTTGAGCTTGATGTGGATGCATCGTTTGAGGAGAATCCTATATGGATTGTCGATCATAGTATGAAGGTTCTTCGTGGGCAGTTTGTTCCTCTAGTACGGGTGCTATGGAAGCATTGGTGAGTACAGGACGAGTCCTAGGAGAGGGAGGTCGATGTACGATCGCAGTGGCCGGAGCTGTTTGGGGTTTCTTCTTCAACACCTCTCTAGGGATATTCAGGGACAAATTTCATTAAGGGGGGATGTTTTTAAGAACCCAGATCTTCGTTTTCAGGCATGCCTTCTTTTTTCTAGAGTTTTTGAGAAAAATGGAGTTTCTGGAAATTTTTGAAGTGCACGCCATGTACTTTCTGAGTGCACACCGTGTACCCATTTCCTGCTAGAATCCATGTACTGGCCATGTCCGGGACACACACACGATGTGTAGAGATGATGTAGAGTCCGATTTTGGAAGAGTACAGAAAGACCTAGTACAAGCCGTGTACTCTAAAAGTACACACCATGTGCTTTCTTTTTTCATTAAATGGACCGGGGTCGTGCCTGACCGCCATAAACATCTTCTTCTAGGTATTTTTCATCAAATAGCATCGGGAATCCACAGATCTTTGACGAGACACTGTTCCTCCATAAATTCTCCAATTCGAGCATCGTCGATTGATTTGGAATCGTAGTGGGGATTTAGCCATTCCACTTGAGCCTTGTTTTCCAATTACTCCTCATTCTCGTGTAATCATGGGATGAACATTTTATGTGTTTTCATAGATCTATGTAGATCTTAGGAGAATAAAGCATCGTGGTTCAAGTATATCGATCTCTTAGGATTGAGTTAGGTGGTTGGTGCATTACCGTTCAATGTCTTTGAGTTTTATATGAAAATTCAACCAATACACATGAATGGGGTATTGCGTGTTTACTAATTTCCCTTGTTTTTTCCTGACTTCCATGTATGCTTGTGTAGAGGTAAATTAATCATGTTAGAGGATAATTTTTTGTACTTGGATGTTTTTACCATTCTTGTTCTGTTACTGACCTTTGTGTCTTCATTGCCTTTGGCTATTACACCTATTTTCATGTTTTATGTCTATATTATGAAGTGTTTTTTCATAACATGCTTGTTTCCTTATAGACTATTAGCCAAGTAGATTTATAGGTGTATATTGGCCTTATAGAATTATCATGCACTGACTGGCATGTGGCTGTGAGAACCGGGTGTTCTAGACTGTAAGGGATAGATCGAGTGAACTTCTCAGAGAGTCTTTGACATTATAGACTACAAGAGGGTAGACCGAGTAAGCTTCCTCAATGTGTCTTAGACATTATAGTCCACAGGGGATAGACCAAGTGAGCTTCCTAGGGTGCCTTCAAATATTATATAATATAGGAGGGTATAACGAGTGAGCTTCTTAAGAGAGTTTCTTTGTTTGAATCTTTTTAATAATCTTCCCAGGCTAGAGGAGGAATTGACTGAGTGAGCATCCTCATAGAGTCTGTGGTATACCTGAGGATATAGAAGGAATTGACCAAGATAGATTCCTCAAAGAGTCTCTAGACCTTGGAGCTAAGAGGGTTAGATAGCATGATATTCCACAAAGAGACCCTGAGTACCCTAGACTATAAGGGAAATTGACCAAGTGTGCTTTCCCAGAGAGTCTTATATTTTTGTATGGCCAAACAAGAGGGGTTAGGCTAAGTTCACTGCACATAGGGTTGTGTTACTTCTTGGATAAGACCAGTGGGGATGGCTATGAGTACATCCTAGAGGGTTTCTTGCTTGTTAGCTATTTGCTTCACTGCTGTTGTTGGTTGTGGATTGATTACTATTTTCTATCATCCTGCTTTACTGCTTACTGTTTACTACCTACAGCTTTGCTATTGTTGTTTACTGCTTATTGTACTTTTACCTACCATATACTCACTGACTGTTTCACATAGATATTCGAGTGAATGAATACTGGTATTTAGACTGACACCCTTTTTGGGTCATGCTTTTGTGCCCAAACAGACTATGTTGTTCTAGGTATACACAAGGAAAAGTGCCCTTCATCTTCTGGAATTTGATTTCATGGATTTGGAGAGAAAGGGACCATGATTTGGATTGTGATGCAGAGGATTTGTTTTTCTTTTCTTTTATACTTGTTTTGGAACTGTGTTGTTTTCTAGCATTGTGAATTGTTTAGCTGTTTTCCTAGAAAAGTATCTTGCATCATTTCATATATATACATATGTGCTCCAGTTGTTTACTGATTTAGTCTTCCGTTGTTCCTATTGTTGGTTATTTACTTATTCTACTATTTAATGCTTATTCTTTTTTCCACTTTGTACTCTTCCAATGAAGGAATAGTTTCTACACTATCACACCCAAGGCCCTCTCTGCATGTCGGTAGTCTCGGGATTATGGAGAAATGCGCTTGAGGCCATGTGGAAAACCGGCTCGGAGCCCCAGTTAGTGGCATCTGGGTCAGGAGATTACACCAGACTCTAACTCGGAGAGCCTCTGTAACCGGACCCCAACCCTGAGGGTCTGCTGTAACCAAACCCCAACCAGGAGGGCTTACATTTACCCATCCCCAACCCAGAACATACTTTTCCAATATATTCATATTAAGAAAAGATAGAATTATGACATAAACATTGGTATTAAAACTAGAATACGAAATGTCAATACTTGTAACATAAACCATGAATGGTATAAAAATAACACATCCATAGTCAAACATATCAAAATATCATCAATAAAAAAAATATTTGTATCATAATGAATCAACATCAAACAAGATTAAAATCTACCAAAGAATGTTGATATTGATGAAAATGATCAGTAAAATGCTTTGAGGGCAATACCCCCTTTTCATGAAATTTGTTTAAAATTATCACAATTTATAAAGTAATTTAATTAAATGAAATTTCTGAATCCAAAAGTCCCATACCACTTTGCAACATTTGAAAAGAATTATCATTTCAAAACATTCATGTCCATATAAATAAATACTTAAAACCATTTTGAAAATAATAACATTAATTAAAAGTGTATAGGAAGATAAATCATTAAAACATTTAAAATAATGATCTAGTCAAATAGACCATCCCATAAAACATTAAAAGGTTCCGTTTGAAAAATTTTTTATGAAAAATGGGTATCAATGATATGTATGTCCCTGAAAATACTTACACATGAACAATCTCAGATATTAATGAGATTGAGGAAATAACCCTTACCATGCACTTTCATTTCTTCGTGGGTACGTTTAACCTTCTGTATAATGACCCTTGCATGTTATTAAATTATAAAAAATCCATATTAATATTTATTATATCATACATGATCCATTTATTACATTATACTATCTATTTATTAATTATTTTCATGTTAAATTAATGTTTCAGGTAATAATTGCTTTCTTTATCGTACATGTTTTAACTTGTTATTTTTGATCATATCAGTTAGATCATGATTTAAATAAATCCAGAATATAAAACATGATTTATATGTAATATATACTTAGAATATAGATATTTATAATAGATAGATATATGAAATGAAAAACACCGTTTATGGAGACAGTAGGTCGTACGTACGCATAAACGGTGTTTCTGTTTTCAAATCATATTGAACGAAAGTAAGTGAATAAGATACATGAAAGTACATAAATACAAATATATAAAGATATATATCTCCCGTAGCATTATAATGTCATATATTACATAATTATTAATTATATATATTTTTATAACAATCGAGTAATGGTTAACGTGGAAATGAATATCATCGCGTTATGAAGATGGTAATTCATACGTACGCATGAGCAACAATATCATTTCATTAATGACTAAAAAGATTATAATTGGATGGTATATTAATTTTACAAAGACATTATCATATTATTTTAATTATTTATATACATATTAATCATTATTATATACATCCAAATAACATTGTGTTGAAAAACAAATTGAACCACGGTGTGGAGACGGTAAGTCGTACATAAGAACACGTGATGACAATATCAATCATAAGATTTATATAATAATGAATATGGTTGTTAAATATTTATAATAACATCAAATTATGTGTAAGGTACTAGATTTATTATTTTTTTATGGTAATTACAAAGAAAAATAATGTCGAAGAAGAAAATAACTTGGAAGATAGTGGTGAAATTATTACCTGTTCTTTGGGTGTTTCCATTTGAGTTGATCAAAATGGCTCTATTGGATGGATTTATGATCAAAATATGCCCTCTAGGATTAGGTGAGGGATTTTTGGAGGATATTTGGGCTGGTTTTGGCCTAGAAAAATGGCTTTAAAGGTGTTAATTAGATAGAAGGGGGAGTGCCCATTTATAAGAGAGGTGAGGGGCACCTTAGGAAAAGATTGTAATAATATATTATAATAAATTAATATTCGGTTTATAATGACTCCAATTTTATTTATTTCTATGATAAGGTCGAGATGGGTGGCAATACTTTAAACCAATATGTTTTAGATAGGTTCTGGTTACCATATTAACTTTATAATTTAGATTTAATTCTTAGTTAAACAGTTGGACATTTACCATGTCTCATTATATTTTTATATTATATGGTTAATAATCAAAATATAACAAGCCAATCAAACCCCAAGTGTTTCATTATTGATATATATATATCCTTATCTAAGTCATTTGGTTGACCCTTTTATTTTTAGGAAAATAATATCAATTAATAATATATTTTTTTTAAAAAAACTCATTCATGTCAATTTTGACACTATTTGGTAATTGATTTTTCGGAAAATCATAATAGAATGATTACTTCAAAAAAGTTAATTAAATAAATTCTAACATGTCATATTAACCTATAGAATTAGTGTAATTCATAAAAAGTCTAAATTTACATTTATTTGTGTATTTATAATATAAATTATAATAATATTTAATTAATAAGGTAATTAATGCTTCATCATTGTGTCATAAATAAGATAAATTATTTACTGTTTAAAAAATATAAAAAAATACCATTATGTAGGAAATAATTTTAGATTTCTAATGAATATTTATACTCGAATTATCTTATGTATAACCTTATATTAAAAATGATTTATTTATGAAATGATGAATTTAACACTTTTAACTCTTCTTTAAATTTAATAATAATAAATTTCCAATTTGAATACAAGTGTACATAAGGATCAAATTTTACTACGAAGGTTGTTTTTGGAAGAATTACACTTATCCAACAGAATTAGGATATGTTTTAGGGTAATTATATTATCATTTTTACCCTTAATTACCCTATTTTATTTAAATTGTTGTAAATAAAAGTCAAAAGTTACTAATCACAAAAAATTACTTTTATCTTATTGAACCACATTTTACCTACTAAGGATAACCATGTCTCTCAGATTTTTGAAATTCAACTCACATATGTGGTAACATTATGTTTTCTGCATATTTTCAAATGCTTCTAGAAGGTTGTTAAAAGAGGGTAAAAAGTTCAATAAAATTTTAAATATCTAAAACATATTAAAAATTACTCCAATGAATTTAATTAAAAAAATATAGTTATTATGTATATATTTTAAGCTAAAATATATTTAAATAAAACAATTACTTATTTAAATAAAAATTCAGTTTTAAACAATAACGTAGTGTTTTCACTATTCATAAAAAATTTAATGTTTTCATATTTATACAAAAAATTGACTCTAAGATATTTTCAATATTCATAATAAAAAAATTAAGTCTATTTTAATAATTTCAGATGATAGAAGTTGAAATAATTAATTTAAAATTAATTCCCATTATCATACACAAAAAACTTATTTTTATGAAATAATAACTATCAAAAGATTGACACTTGTTTATGTCCAATTTCAAAGTGAAATTACTTCCAATGAAAAAAATTAAAATAAATGTCAATAATATAATATAATTTTACTTCCATCCTATTAAAATTTATAATTTAAACCAATAAAATATTATGATTTAAAAAGTTTTTTTTAGTTAAAATATAGTATTTTTCACTATTCACATAAATATGAAAGTTATCAAAAAAGTACAAAATATTTATTGAAACTAAATTTTTTTGTCCCTAATTCTAATGAATAATTTTATTTTATAAAATTGAATATATAAAAGTTACAAATATTGGATTCCAAAAGGGTTCTCCATTAAAATGTGGTAAAATTGTTTTTTTTTAATTACGTCCTTTACCTGAAAAAATAAAATTTCTCCATAAATTATGTTTAAGAAATTCATTATATGGATTCTAAAATTATTAGGATTATATAAAGTTAAAAAATCAGTAAATACTATTCATAATTTCTTTTGAACGACTAGTTTGGTAAGTCGTTGTGCGCATGAACTCGTTGTTGTATGTAGTGCATGTAATTGAATTACATTAAATAAATAACATATTATGAAATATTGTGTTGTTAAATTTTCCCCTCCTTTGATTAATTGTGTCCTCCCATTTTAAAATTGTTCTTTGAAAGTAAAATTTTGAAAATTGAAAATAAGTTTGAGTAAAACCCGATCAGAAATTGGGTTAATAAAATTTAGTCTTAATAAGAGGGAAAAAAGAAAAAAAAGGGTCACCGAAAAATTATTATATCAATTAAGAGAACATTGGTGGAAATTAGAGACACATAATAGGAGGAAAATGTAAATATTTAAAGAGTTTTATTATGGACATCAATCACAAACAAGTGTAAAACCGAGGGCCTCAAATCCATCAATATATGATGATATAAAATATCATTGGTTCAATAAAACATGAGGTATTAGGATAAAAGATTTGTTGTTATATGATCATTTCCCTAAATATTATGAATTAATTTATCCATAAAATAAGAGGAAAAATTTATATACTTGAAAAGTAGAGTTTCAACCTTCAACTAATTCCTACCACAAACTCATCGTTCACACAAAAAGATTTCAAAAAAATATTCTATTTATCATAATCGTATAGGGTTAAAAATTAATGAATTTATAATCCACCAATCATACGTTAAAAAAAGAATCTACATTATACAATCTGGCACATCACGTAGGCCATTGGTAGGTTTATGCCCCCTTTTGCCCTTCGGTTGTGGGTTCAAGCCTCACGGCTTTTTCCAAAGAAACAAGTTGTCGCCCATCCTCCGGAATGTCCTTTTTATGATAATCCAAAAATAATCTCAAGAAATGATTTAACCATAGAATTATCCAATGTTAAACATAATCTGTTCCAACCTTTAAATTTATCCAAAATACATTTGTTCAAACTCACAGACCAAAATATATAAAGATTGTAATGATAATGCAGATCCTTTCTTCCACTTAATATCATGTGAATACCATCATCATGTATTATTTTTAAAACTCGGTAAAACCCTGAATTACCATGAATATTTATTGATTACATTAATGCTCTCTTATTCCTTATAGAGTACGGGATATACTCCTTATATCCAGAAATGTTGTATACTCCAACAAAAATGGAATAAACATACAATTAATTAGTTTCAAATATGTCAACAATATCGAATATAATTTATCCAAATCAACCATCTATTATTACAAAATTACTATCTCAGTATCAGGACCATATTAAGGTATTATCATTCCTCCAACCATGTATTTTTCTAAAAAAGCTTAACTTTTGGTTGAATCACATTTCATAGTACAATATAAACTCATATACCTAATAAAATAGTGCTGTAGTACAATCTTTATTTATTTCCATAATTCATATAACACATACATCATCGATACAACACTAAAATGACATAATTCTTTAATAACAACATAAGAACACTAATCATTCCTCTTCATCTGTGGTAGTATCATTACTTTATTATTATCCAGTAACATCATTTGGGGCATACTCTGATGATTTTTACATTGATTGGAGTAGTGTCCCAACTCCGTGCAGATTATGTATTGTACATTTGAATCCTTTTTCATACTATTTCAGTTTCGTACTTGGTGTCCTTATTCTCCAAATGTATAAAAAACTCCCATTTCCATCAATCATTTACCAAAATGATTTCTTATAAAGTAATATCATATTGTAAAATCTTTCATTCCCCTCTTCCCTTTATCCATGTTTATATCTTCTATCCTTTGATTCTATTTATTCCCTTACAAGCCATAGGACTCAGATAATGCTTTACATAACAAATTAACACATTATACTATTTCCTCATATGATGAGAATACATGGGAGACTAATCCATTCTAAATGTTGTCTTAATACAATAAAATATATGATCCTTCTTACTCATTGGATCATACGTAATGTTGGAGTTGTCATTCCTTCTACTGGGTTCCATTTCTAAACAATTCCATAAACTAGGTCATATTATGAATCAAAATTCATAATTACAAACATGTAAAATATCTAACTTAAATTGAACATCTTATGGATAGATTCCATATTAATAAAAATTATTTATTTGAGGATGTATGAACGCATAAATCCTTCATAATGGTTTGTAATGTAAATGAGAATTATCTTATGCATATCCCCTGAGTGTGTCATAACCAAGAGTGCAACAAGGACCAATTTTGTGCACTATTTCCCATTCGAGTCTAGCTCAATGTGGTGTTTTTTTGATTTACCCCTCGGTACATCTGTGTCAGAGCCACCTCTACCTTCTTGTATCTAGAAAGGGATGTATTTCATTGAAAACTCATAAAATATCTTCAATACTAAAATTCTAAGAAGTTATTCTATAGTAATACATAAAGTCTATCTTAGTGTAATGTGATCTAATCATAGTTTATCTAAATCTAGCTTCTACAGATTGTACTAAACTTCCTTTGATACCAACTATAACACCCCGACCCCTGTTACCCAAAGTCGGTGCATTATTACATAGCATTGGCATGAAACAAGGAATCAAATCCCGAAGGAATAATCAATTTAGTATTCTTGGAAAAAAGATACATATATAAGTTCAACATGACAACTTTGAAAGAAATACAACACTAATTTATTCCATTATAATAAACCAAGCCTCCTAGATTATGCATACAATTCACTCATAATTAACTTCTTCATATCCTGGGAAAATGAAATATTATGAAGGGGTGAGCTCAGATGCTTAGTAAGGATAACAGTATAGTGGAGGATTTAATAAATAAGCATAAACATTTAAAGAAATGTAAAAAAACTAAAACATATGCATTTTAAACATAAACATCAGAATAATATGGAACAAATATATCAAATAATTCCATTTTACTATTCACATGGATATTTTACTTGTCAAAGAATCACATTCAACATCTGTATCCAATTTGATAATAATGGAATGCATAATCCATGACTTTATTTTATATTTCAAGGCCACATTTCCGGACCTAGGGGATTACTATAACATGACACCAACTCGGAGATCCTATGTAACTAGACTCCAACCCGGAGAGCCTCTATAACCGGTCTCTAACCTAGAGGGTCTTTTGTAACCAGACACCAACCCAGTGGGATTACTTTTACCAGTATCCAACCCAGAACATACTGTTCCAACACATTCATCATAAGAAAAGGTTTAAATATAACATAAACTATCTTATTAAAACCAGCATACAAAATGTCAAAACATTATCCCTGAACCATGAATGGTATTAAAATAACACATCCATAGTCAAAAATATCACAAAACCTTCAATAAAATATGGAATGTTTGTATCATAATAAATCAACATCAAATAATATTAAAATCTATCAAAGGATGTTGATATAGATTAAAATGATCAGTAAAATGTTGTGAGAGAAATACCCATTTTTCATGAAATTGTTTAAATATATCATAATATTTAATATAATTCATTTAAAAGATATTTTTGGATAATTTTTACCATACCACATTGAATATATTGAATAGAATTATCATTTCAATACATTCATGTCCATATAAATAAATCCTTAAAACCATTTTGAAAACATGGGCATTTATTAAAAGGTTTTAGAAAGTAAAATCTTTAAAACATTTAATATGATGATATAGTAAAATAGACCATCCCATAAGACATTAAAATGTTTTTTTGAAAACATCTATATGAAATATGGGTATTGATGACAATCATGTCCCAGAAAATACTTACACATGAACAATCTCAGATAATAATGAGATTGAGGAAATAACCCTTACATTGCCCATTCATTTGGTCGAGGGTACGTTTAACCTCCAAAACAATTTACATTGAATTCTATCAAATTACAATAGAACCATATTAATATTTATTATATCATTAATGATTCATTTAAGAATTTATACTATCCAGTGAATAATGATTTCCATGTTAAATTAGTGTTTCGTGTAATAATCGCTCTCTATATCATAAATGTTCTAACTTGATACTTTTTTATTGTATCTTTTAGATCATGATTTAAATACATTAATAATATATAACAAGAAATATATATAATATATATTTTAAATATAAATATTTATAATAGATAGATATATGAAATGGAAACCTCTATTTATGTAGACTGTCGGTCGTACGTATGCATACACATTGATTTTGATTCCATATCGTATTGTACGGAAGTAAGTAAAAAATATATATTTAATTACATTCATACATATATATATATATAAAGATATATATCTCCAGTAGCATTATTAGGTCATATATTACATACTTATTAATTATATAAATTTTTATAATCATCGATGCATGGTGAACGGGGAAATGAATCTCATTGCGTCATGGAGACGGTAATTGGTTCGTACGTAAGAGTGACAATATAATTTAATTATTTATTTAAAGGTGTGAACATGGATGGTATATTAATTTTATAGAGACATTATCAGGTTATTTAATTATTTATATACATATTACTCATTATTATATCCATCCGAATAACATAGTGTTGAATAACAAATTACACCACGTCGTGGAGACAGTAAGTCATACGTACACACCCATGGTGACATTATCATTAATAGGATTGATATAATAATGAATATGGTTGTTAAATATTTATAATAACATCACTTTATGTGTAAGGTACTACAGTTATTATTTGGATATGGTAATTACAAAGAATGAGGAAGTGGAAGAAGAAAATAACTTGAAAGAGGGTGGTGAAATTATTTCCTCTTCTTCCGATGTTTCCTTTTTAATTGATCAAAAGTGAAACATAGGTTATCTTTATGATCAAAATAAGGCTTCTAGGATTAATTTATCGATGTTGGGAGGATATTTGGTTAGGATCTGGCTGAGTAATAGGGCTTTTAAGGTATGAATTTTGGAGAAGGTGGAGTGCCCTTTTATTAGAGGGGTGAGGGGAACCTTAGGAAACTATTGAAATATTATTTTATAATATAATCATATTCGATTTATAATGACAGAAAATTTATTTATATAAAGAATACAGTTTTTATGGGTCGAAATACTTTCAACTAATTGGTTTTAGATAGGTTTAGGCCACCATATTAACCTTATCATTTAGATTTAACTCTTAGTTAAATTGTATGACATTTAACATGTATCATTGGTTTTTTATAATACATGCTTAATAAAATTACTATGAAAATCCAAGAGAACACCAAGTGGATCATTATTAATATATATATATAAACTTATCTAGGTCATTTTTCTGAACATTACATTTTTAGGAATTTAATATCAATTAATAATATAATATTTCATTTAAAAACACTTTTGTATCAATTTTCAGACTATTTGGTAATTTATTTTTGTGAAATTAATAACAACATGATTACTTCAAAAAAAAGTTAATTTAATCAATTATAATATGTCATATTAACTTATAAAATTCGTGGAATCCATAAAAAGTCATAATTTAATTTTATTTGGGTATTTGAAATATCAAGTATTTTAAAATTTCATTAATAAGGTAATTACTACATAATCACTATGTCATAAATAAATTAAATTATATAATGTCTAAAATATATAAATAAAATACCAGTATGTAGGAAAACAATTTATCTTGCTAATGAATATTTTTATTCGTATTTATCTTATGTATAACCCAATATTATAAATTTTTTAGTTATGAAATCATAAATTTTACACTTTTAACACTTCTATAAAATAAATAATAATAAATTTCCAAACCTAATAAAAGTGGAAATAAAGGATCCAATTTTATTCCTAATGTTGTTTTGGGTCTAATCAGCGTTATCAAATATAATTAAGATATGTTTTAAGGTAATTATAATATCATTTTTACCCTTATTTACCCTATTTACTTTTAATTGTGGAAAATAAATGTCAAAAGTTATTATCGGTCAAAAATTATTTTCATCTAATTACACCACATTATACAAAATGAGTTTTACCTTATCTCTCAGATTTATGGAATTCAACTCACATATGCGGTGAAATAAGGCTTTATACAAATTATCAAATTCTCCTAGAAGGTGGTTAAAAGACGGTAAAAAGTTCAATAAATTTTTATATATCTAAACATATTATAAAATGACTCAAATTAATTCAATTGAAAATATATAGGTATTATATATCTATTTTGACTGAAATAAACTTAATTACAATAACTAATTATTTAAATCTAAATTCGGTTTTAAAAAATAATGTAGTGTTTTCACTATTCATAAAAAATTGAATGTTTTCAGAAAAATACCAAGAAATCACCCGAAGCTAATTTTGATATTATAAATTAAAAAATGAATTCAATTTTACCAATTTTATAAGATATAAGTTTCATTAATTAATTAAAAATTAATTCCCATTGTCATAACCAAATGGCATATTTTTATGAAATCATAACTAACAAAAGATTGCCACTTGTATATGTCCAATTTCGAAGTGAAATTAAATCCAATGACCAAAATTGGATTAAATAGTAAAAATATAACCTTATTATTCTACAAACCCATTAAATAAATATATAATCTATCACTATAAAATATTTTGATTAAAAAAGTTGTTTCAGTTAAAATATAGTAATATTCACTATTCACCCAAATATGAATGTTATTAGAAATACACCAAAAATTTATTGAAACAAAATTTTTATATACTGATTCAAAATAAGCAGTTTTATTTTGTAAAATTGAATATATAAATATTTAAAATATTGGATTTAAAATGGTTTCACTATTATAATGTGGTAAAATTTCATTTTTTGAAAAATACTTCTTTTATCTGAAAAAATGAACGTGTTTATAAATGATGTATAAGAAACTCATAATATGGATTCTAAAATTATAAGGATTATATAATGTTCAAAATTTAGTTAATACTATTCATAACTTCTTTTGAACGACTAGTTTGGTATGTCGTGGTGTGCTTGAACTCGGTGTTGCGTGTAGTGCAAGTTATTGAATTACTTTGAAGAAATAACATACTATGAAATAATGGTGCCTTACAATTATAGTTTTTGTTAGTATCAATTGTATTAATAAAATTATTTTTCTTAAATCGTCTAATAGTGATATTACTATGAAAAAGGTAGGATTAATTCCATTGGTAATGGACATATATTATATTAGTTATCCCATAATTTTTTCAGTGATGTATGTCTAATTTGTAGCTATTTTATCAGTTTTAATCCTTTTTTATAACTGTATGAATTTTGTGAAAATGACATGATTAATTAGTTTTATGAATGAAAAAAATAAAGTAATCTATTGGTTCCTTTTCATTAAAACATATAAAAATATTTATTTCTATTAATTTCATAATTATGAATTAATAATAATTGTTAAATAGTCATTTTCATCTGTGAATAAGTACCATAATGTTTGTGTCAATGAATTAAATTAAAGAATTAGTATTTTGATGAGTGAAGAAATTAATTATCAATAAGAATCATTTGACAAGTGTTTTCTTTGTTGCATGACTTCGGCTTCTTTCTCACCCTTTGGTAATAAATTATCCTCCATAATTTCCACCATATCATCAATTGTTTTCATTATATTACCACAATTGTTAATTATAGAGTCACGATAGATGGGTGTTATTTAGTTGAAAATATTATATATAAATACAAAGATTTATATTCATGATTAATATTTTTAATAATATCAAATATGAATTATTAATTAGTATCTCTAAAAATTATTCATCATTGGTTGACATTTACAAATGATTTTTTAGTTTCAATGATTGGAAGTCCAAGTATTTGGGGAATATCTCATTATCATTCTATAATGAGGATAAAAAATTATATTGGGAATATATATTCGTCCACCATGAAAAGACATATTAATAAAATCCATAGGGGCACTTCAATGATATAATAAAATGGTAGAGTGAAAATAATACCATATTTGGATTATCTAATCACATATTTAAAAATATGCATAGGGTAATAAAATATTCACCCCATTCCTAAGTCACAATTTTTATTTCTAAATGTGAATGAAATAATTTTGAATAATATTGAATATATTCATAGATCTATTGTCTTTGGAGATATATTCATTTGAAATTATTTTTAACACTCTTTTTACAGATAAATAAGACAACACACATCTTGAATTATATTTTTTATAGCTAATACTTTTAAATTTTATCATAATCCAACATTTAAAAAATAGATTCACTAAAATGGATTTCTATATAATGTTGTATTAAAACATATAAAACTTCTTGTATTTCATTTCAAAAATTATATTTCCTTATCCTCTCTAGGAAGGAAATATGGGGACTATATAGTTTTATCATTTTGATTCATTATTCACCTTACAATCATATTTTTTAGATTATACCATCTTATAATTATCATTTTCATACTCACTTTTATCTTAATTCTATTCCAAATTTTTCTCATTGACCCTTAATTTTTATTATTCCATTTAAACAAAATTTTCTTTATATATTTCTTATTTTCTTCCACCTCTCACCTGAAAAAAATGTCATAGATTTCACATTCTCTCTTGCGTTTCCTGCATGTTACTTTATAGGGTATTGAGTAGTCAATATAATAATGTTTGATATATTTTCCACCACTTATATCTAGAGTTGTAGGTATAGGATTATTGATTCATTATTGAGTTTTATTGTTTTATAACATACTATGAATAAATTTGGATGAGGTTATTGAACATTATTTTAAGTGATTTTTATTGAATATGAATGTTATTCTAGATAGAATTTATGTGTAGTGTGGTTGGTTAATGGTGGATGGGGTTGTAATAGTTATAATAGCCTCAAGGGGAGTTTTTCAAGTGAATATTTGGGTATATCATTATTTTATATGAAAAATAAGACACATTTATATTAGTTGTAAAATGGATTTAGTTATGGATTGTGTTGAATTCACCTCCATTAGTTATATGAATTTTTGTATTTTTTGGGGGACTTATTATAACTAACACGGTTTCAATCGAATGGTTTATTATCCAATGAACCCTACTGAATACTTGGTATATGAGGGGTCCTCATCACATCTCATGATATTATAAAATGGGGTGCGTGTTTGGGTTTTTGAACACTATGATTGAGTTAATGACACTATAAATTATAAGTTAATTAATTTATTTATCAATGATCCTAATTGGGTATCCAAGAGTTTGGTCTTATCAAATTAATATTTTTCTCTCCAAGGTGGATTATAATCAATTTTTCACATTTTACAATTATGATTAATCTCAAATAGAATGTCTTCTACAACATCAAATGTGTTCATAATTAATCATTTACAGGATAGGTTATCGATCATGACACAAGTTGTAAGATGTAAAAACTAAATAATTGATTCATTTATAGGAATACAATGATACTCTTATATAATAACTTCATCCTTTGTTTTTTGATTTTATCCCAAGTTTAAATTATAGATAATCTATATACTTCTGAAATGATTGATATTTCATTTCTGAAATTGTATATCCTCTATTGTGTAAAGTAATTTTCTGATAATAATTTTTAAGGTTATCACTTTAAAAAATCTATTTCTTAGACATAGGGAGATAATTTGAATACCATCAATCATATGGAATTTTATGTTACTCAATTTCTTTTTATATATCACAAACATCACTATGGGTATTAAAATATCTATGTACATCTTAATTTTTCATGCCCCTAAATCATCCCATGTTTTTATTGGTATTTGGATTAGTTTAATCCTAAAATTGTTCAGCTAAATCAAAAGATGATGAAAACAAAAAGAAAACACATCAAAATATAAAACATCATAGTCCATTGTGGCTCAAGAATTGGGAATTTTTGGTGCTACATTATTTTTCCTCTCATTGGAAAATTTCCCATGAAGTACATTCATTGTAGTTGAGAGAATTTTCACTTTGATGGTAAATCATCTGTATGGACATAATAACCTCTTTTTATTAGGGTTATAATAAATAATTTCTCATGAATCAAGGCTCCTTGATCATGTTTTTGGCATCCCGGTAGTGCATTATGTTTCATGAAATGAAAAAAACAGAAAATAAGCAAATGCACATAAATAGAATTAAAACAAAAAAAATATTAATAATTATCTGAATAGAATTGGATTATTTAAAAAGATTTATTATACTCCTATATTCACACATTATAGCAACCAATACTACCAAAAAAATTGTCTATACCTCTAGAATTATCATTTCTATAGGTTAATCATGATTAAAATTTATGTGTTCATGATTTTTATTATTCTACTAAGTCATATATTAGTAAAGGTCAATGATCGGCCCCACGAGGGATACACATAATCCACAAGATAAATTAATACGACTTAATGTTAAGTATTAATATATTAATTTAGATAGATCAAAGAAAATTGAATAAATGTATAATTCTTTTGAAATAATCCAAAAAAAATCCAAGGATAAATTTGAAATACTATTTTTGAATGAAATATGAACCTCTTTCATTCATTAATTGTGTTTAGTAAATAAGTGTCATTATTTTTTTATTTAACTATTTATTATGGTAAAATTTATTGATATTAACTATGAAAATCTAAATCTATTGGTAATATATTAAGATCACACTAATTTTATTAAGTCAAATATTTAAATTAAATGATAAATACAACAAATTATTAACTACTTAATTTAATCTATTAGTTTTTATTTCTGTTCTTAATAATCACTTTATAAAAAACTATCTTGTATATAAGATTAGAATCAGTGACTCAAATTTATTCCTTACTGAAATGAATATTCATGAATAAAATTGAAAGATAATTTAAACACCCATACATATACTCTTATTCTCTTACCTCTTATGTGAATTTCAAAACATGTTTGATGGAAGATCAAACATATTTTACCTGAATATATTTTAAAGTGAGTGATAATATTAAATTAATGCTAATGAATATGTTTATATAATAACATATTCCCTTCACTACTAATCATCCTTAAGTATTGAACCTTGTGTAACAGAAGTGAGTTGGATAGGGGGTGTTTCTGCAAGATTTGAAGCAATAGATGGATCTTTTCGTATTTTCTGTAAATCAAGTATCAAAATTTATTTTGGAAATATATTCAAATATTTTTTTTATTTTTTTCAAAATCATACATGTTTTCATTTTAAATTTTTTTTTCTTTTCAACTTTAAATTAATTTAAGGGAACTAATTATACTTCATGCATATATTTCTTTTCATGATTCTACAAAAAATATTATTTTTTTAGAACTATTAATCTGCAAGAGAAATTTTCTTTTTCTAATGTGAAAATAAAATTTTCCCAAATGAATCATGTGGGTTTTGCAGTTTATATTAAATTTCAATTTATTTTAGTGGTTTACTAATATTTATATTGTATCTATTTAAATAATTTGTACTTATATATTTGAAATTCCAAGGGGTAATTTGGATTTATATTTAAATAAATTTATTGATTTATGATTTTCATATGAATTTTTTTAGTCAATCAATATTGTATAATGGTATTTAAATAGTATTTTTATAATGGTATGGTTTCATTTATAATTTATAAAAAATTTCTTCTACAATGATTTATGAGATTTATTTTGTGGAATTTTTTTTAAAAGAATATTATTGGTCTCTATTATATATACATTGCATGTTATTAAGTTGTGAATTTTTTTAATAATAATATTGAAAATGTATGTATATATATTTGTAGATTAGATTGATAAAAGTCTTGCTCACCCACATTTTTCTCTTTATAAAATTATTTTCTTGATTAGGCCACTTTATGGGAAAGCGATGATATCAAAATTTTCAAAATTTATGATTAATTTAATATTATATTATTTTAAAATAATAATATTTGTATATATATATACATAAATATATCATTACATATGTAACATTTTTTTAAACAGGTATACATATGTATCTACATAATTGTTATTTTAGGGTGATAGATAAATTTAATCTAAGATTAATAGATACGTTTATATATAAATGTATTTATATATGTATCAATTTATTTTAAACTATATATATCCTATATGTATGTAAATATGTGAATGTGTATATATATATATATATATTATATGAATCATTATTCATAACTATACATATGTGTGTGGACATACAATCATGTATTAATCTAATATATTTGTAATCAATTGTATAAATATGTGTATCTTTTTATGTAAAACTATTATGTACGAATATATATATATGAATGAATATTTAAAAATTTCATTTCATGGATAAATACATTTATACTAGAATATGTATAAACACGTAATTTCGTTTTTTTAGAAATCGATATCGACAATCATGGTTTTTTATGAATCCTAAATTTTTTTATTATATAAAATAAGAGTTATAATGTTTTTAACTCCAAATAATAGCACTTGGATATTATGTCAATGATGTCATGGAATGGGGAGGGAACCAAGACCCTTTTGAGACTTTTATCCCATCATGTGACGGGTGTTCCCCGAATTATATAACGCTCCAATTCATTGGGTAATGTTGAAATCTCGTGAGATTTCATGTATGGTGCACGAGATGTTAATCCAAAGAACACTATTTGATTTGAGAGTGAACATGATCCATCATCGGATTGTGTCCATCATGTAATGTTTTCTCTTGAGTGTACCTTGACAACATCTTATGATCCAAGGTGCTTTTGAGAACTATGTATAAATGTTTATGAGTTATAATGGGAATTTTTTATTATATCATAAATCAATGAAATGTATTTTACCAAATTTTACTTAGGTTTAATCCTATTTAGAAATAAATATTATTGTTTTCAAATAAACTCATGATTTTATAAATTTTAAGTTATCTAGAAGTATAAAATGTTTTACTTTTTATGTACAAGTGAAAAATCAGGATATTTTTCAACATGTTTTGAAAACCCATAATGAGATTTTTTTTATCACCCTATGTTTTTTAAAACATATTTTCATAGAGAATAAGGAAATGTAGAAGAGACGGACTGGAAAAAGATGATTTATTATGATTAACCATTATTAATCATAAGAATTGTTTTCTTTCCCTTTAATTTTTTAGAGTTAAAATTAGAATTATCCAATGTGTTCAGACAGTCTAAAATGGGAAACCATTTCAGTTTTGGATTGTTAAATAATAAGTTGATTAAAAAATGGAATAGGTCTTGGGTCATCATATTTGGTACTATTTATGCTATCTAGAAAAAATTAGAGGTGATGATACAGAGATTCCCTTTTAACATTTTGAGTCCTTCTATAAATTTTTTAGGGTTTTAATTTAAGTAAAAATCATGGGCTCCTAGTTTTCATAATTTTGAATAATGAAATTTTGAATTTCTATAGGTACGATAATAGATTTTAAAGGGAAAAATTCATTAAATGTGGAATAGTGTAACATCATTGATATTAATAGGTTATTTGTATTAAATAAATTATATTAAATTTTGTTCATACGTTATGATGAAATATATCAAATTAAATAATAAAAACAGAAAATATTTGTATTACTATTAAAAATTTAAAATTATAATAATGAATTTATGATAAGTGATAATTTATTAATTTTTTTATCAATGACCCTTTTATTAATAATAATTCATATTGTTTTAAATAAATTATTTTATTAATTTATTTTAAATTACAAATAAATGATGTTTTATAGTTAAAAACAATATTATAACATAAATAATTGCAATTGATTATTTTTGTAAAAATATATGTTTTGTATGAATAAATAAAATTATTATTTGAAAGGTAAAATAATTGTGAAATTATTATCAATAAGAATATATAATATCATGTTCAATTAATAACTAAAATAGTTTTTATGTAAATAATGTATAAGTAAATTGTTTTCAACAATCAATGTATGAAAACATATAATTTTATAATTTTTTTTATTCATGAAATAATATGAAGATTTAATAAATAAATTTTAATAAATAAAATTTAACAAAAATAAATTATGGGGCATAAGTTCGAAAAATAATTTTCTTAATAAATTATAATTTTTTTTAAATTTTATAAATTTATATATTTTTAAGTCAATTATGACTATAAATATATTTATATGAAATTATTAATAACATTTCATATGATAAATATAAAACAATTATTAAATTTATTTAAATATTATATGAAAAAATGTTAAAATGAATAATCATAATAAAGAGATAAAATGTGTTTGAAAAAAATGTGGTATTATTTGTAAAATAAGAATAAAAAAATGATAAAAAGGGAGAGATAACATGATAACAGGGGTGGGGGAGGCATCGATTGAGAAAGGAAATTGGGTAAGGGGAAATGGTTTTGGTCTTCAAGTGAGTCTGAAGGATATGGATTGATCCAAGCACAATGTTGGTCGAGTAACCGAGGGGGGTTTTGACATAGGGGGGCCAAATGACTCTCAGGAGTCTCAGCGATCTTTAACCAAAGATGAGGGCTCTGAATGGTTAGAAATTTTCATAAGGGGTTCAACCGTGAGTTAGGGTTTTGTATCCGTGTGATATCTAATTGTATGATGTTTCCATCTACATCAACCTAACTATGGTAGGTTTTTGTGATATTTTCTAGAAGTCTAATATTTATGTAGACCCTTTTTTGTGAATCCTTTGGTAATAGGATGACTTGTGTGTCCTTTCATTCTAAATCATAGTAAGTTATGTGATGCTAATAGTTTTTACTTTTTTTATATATCTTATATATGTATGCCATATTTAAGAAATGATTCATATTAATCTTATATTTTATCTTGTTGATGAATCTAGTTTTTTGGATTTAATACACATTTCAATCACCCATCAATTTCTTTTTTGAATCATCTTGGACTGTTGGTTTTGAGAAAACGCATATAGATATATAAAATAATATTATATAATATGTTATTTTATTTTCCACTTACAATCACCATTTTTGGAATCCCATGTAATATAAATCTATAAATTTATATTTTATGGAATTAAATTATGTATGAAATGGATATATAATAACCGATGCCTTTTTCTGAGAACTGTCCCTATTTATTTCACCATATATAAGAGTAGAGAGTAAGATATGGGTAGTTTTTTGATCCTATAATGTAGTAGAATAATGTTTTCTTATTTTCTATAAGTCAAGTTAGGGAAATTTTTATCACAATATCTTTAAACATATAGTTTTTTCTTAATTTCAAAGTCAAACATGTTTCAAGATTTAAATATTTTATTTTCAATTTTATATTTATGTAATTGAACTACTTATTCTTCATGAATTTATTTCTTTTCAAGATTTTTCCTATGAAGGTCATTTATTTCAAAACTGATGATGTGAAAGAGAATTTTTCTTTTCATTAAGAATATAATATATGCTCAACTGATTCAATTTGGTTCTCCATTTCAGATTTTAAGTCAATTTGTTTTAGTGGTTTACTAATATTTATTTTCATTTTATCTTAATTATTTTGAAATAAATATTTATTATAGTAAGGGGATATTTGGTTAAATATTTAAAACTATTTCTGAATTTAAGATCTTTATTTGAATTTTCTAGTCCATCAGTGTTGACTAATAGTAATTTAATTGTTTTTTATAATGCTAAGGGGGGTCATTTTGAGTTTTTAAATCTATTCTGCCAAAAAAATTCATGATATTTATTTTCATGTAATTTTTTAAAAAAACCATAATTTTTATCTTATATATATAAATAGGATGTTTTTCAATTGTAAATTTTTTTAAACAATAATGTTACATTTTTATGTATATATATATATATAACATTCCATGTTAAAAATCATTTTCTTCCATGGTATTCACTTCATAAAATTATTTTAAGGATTTTTCAACATTATGTGCAAGTGAAGTTATCAAATTTTTAAAAATTTATGATTATGTTAAAATTTTTATTTTTTTGAAAAATTATATGTGAATACATATATTCATAAATATATCATTTAATATGAATCATTTTTTTAAAACATGTAATGTTATGTAACTACATAAAAATTATTTTCGGGTGAAACACAATTTTAATTTCACATCAATAGATACATATAGATATATATAAATTTTTTATATATATATGTCAATTTTTTAATACTTTATATTTCTTATTTTTATGTAAATAAATTAATTTATATATATATATTTCATTATTCCTTCCTATAAATATGTGTGTTGATATAGAAACATTATTTATTGCAATATATATATATATAATCATGTTTATATATATATGTATCATTTTATGTAAAATTTTAACATTTGTATATATGTATATGAATGTACATTTACACATGTTATTTCATGAAATGATCCACTTATCATGAAACTTGTATAATAGAGTAATTTAATTGTTCATGAAATGGATATCAAAGATCATGATATTTAAAGAATAATTGTGGTCCTTATCATATAAAAAAATGTAATGTTTTTAATATTAAAGAATCACACCTGGATATTATGTGAATGATGACATGGAATGGGGAGTGAACCCAATCCATTAAGGTAGTTTTTTCTGTTCATTTGATGGGTACTCCCATAATTATATAGAACTTCAATGCATTGGGTAATGTTGAAATCTCATGTGATGTCTTGTATGTTGCGCAATAGGTGTATCCCATAAATACTACGAGATTAAGGAGAGAACATAATCCATCATGTGACAATGTACATAATGTGATGTTGTCTCAAGTGTGAACAATGACTTCATGTTGTCAACTAACATTCCTTTGAGAACTTTTTATGAATGTTTATGAGTTATCAAGAGAAATTTTTTATTTCATAAATAAATGACATGGATTTTTTAAATGGTTACATATGATGAATCCTATTTAGAAATAAATTTTATTATTTTAAAATGTACTCATGATGATATATATTCGATATTCTCATGTTTTATCTCATGTTTTCCATTTTCCATTGAAGTAAAAAAAGTGATTGATTTCCACATGTTTTCAAACCCCTTACAATGATTTTTTTCATTCACCCTCATTTTAAAACAACTTTTAATAAGATATAATTACTCATGGAAGTTATTGAGTGGTCAAGAACCATTTATGGTGTTTAACGCTTATAAACATCAGCGTAGTTTTTTTTTTTTGAGAGTTGTAATAAGAATTATCCAATGTGTCTGTACTCTGAAAAACAAAAAACTTATGGGATATCTGGTTGTTAAAATATAACTCAATTATAATATATAAAAAAATTTAATCGGTTTTTGGTAGTCATAGTGTCTCCATAGGCATCAAAGATAGGGGACGTTAGTGCAAAGTTTTTTTGGACCTCTTGTGTTTGTGGAGATAATTGATTCGGTGGCATACCAATTTTCTCTTCAATATAGGAATAATTCTTTGCATAATGTTTTCAAGGTGTCAAAACAGTGTAAGTATCACCACAATCCTTCTAAAGTGATTGACCATGATTATCTTGAGATTGAGACAGATTCATCATTTGAGAATCATAGGATACGTGTTATTGATTGCAGTGATAGAGTGTTGTAGGGAACAATCATGACGATAATTCAAGTAATGTGTAAATATTGATGTGTTCTGGTGGGAATGTGGGATAGATAATTAGATATGTTGTATTACTGTCCTGATATTTTTTTCATCAAAATATTAGAGATTCTTGGGATTACGGGTTGAGGATGTGCTATTATAAGTGGGGGAAATTTTTAAGATCATGACCTATTTAAAGATATTCCATTCTCGGTTTTATGTACTCTATTATCCTTGTATTATTATATGTTATGTGTGTTTTTTTCAAATGTAAATTTTTTAACTTTGGATGAAAATGTGTTATTCATGGTTAGCGCATAGTTTTCCAAAACGGTGCACCCAACCCAAAAAACGACGTAATCCCAAAGAGTGGTGAATTTCATAGTTGGAACATGGGTTATAAAACCACACATCCACTTAGTACAAATATTTCACCCATTAGGAAGATGAGCACGGTTATAGATAACTATTTTCATAACCATGCATCCTTACCTTGGAAACCATCCATATGGATTTTAATAACCATAATAATTATAAAAAGATCCTACCCCCGATATTAAACTCAAATTGACTTGGTGTGAACCTAAAAAATTACTCTAAATTTTGAAACACATTAGAGGCTAATAAGGCTCCTTTAATCTCATTCTTATGGAATAAAAGATCCAATTGAAGGATCGTCTCTCCTACGGTATGTGACTTCTTCCCCATTTGGTTTCCTCTATCGTTCATCTCTCATTATCAATCAAAGGGAATGATTTAAACTCCACTGGAAATGGTTTAGATTTAACTTTTCATGGATCTTAATCAATTTGATATTGATCATTGGTTTTTGTCCTATATCATCCCAGTAATTGTGATCGTGAATGTTTCTCTTAAATTTTGGTATTTTCAATTCAGATTAAATCCATATAAAATCAAGAGGTTTATGGTTTAAATATAAATTTACCATGTCATGAATGATAATTGTGTGTATGTAATATTGGAATTTCAATTGCTACATTTCGTAATTGAATTTTGAAATTGAATTAATTGATGGGTTTATGGTGTGGGTAGAATAATGTGATTATTGACGTAAATAATGTAGTGAATATGGATTGAGTTTTTATAGAATTGAATGGTAATTAGAGTTAAAGGGTATATTGGATAATCCTTGAAGGGTTAATGGATATAATGATAAAATATTGACAAATGGTTTAACATTGGAATTTTAATATAATTCCGTATGATTTAAATAATGAACCTTTATTTACGGGATAAAAAGAAATAGTGTACCATGAATAGAATATTTGATAAGATGGTTAATTATGATTCAACATGATAAATGTAATATTTAAGATATATGTGATATATTGTGATATATGTGATAATGAGAGTTTGATACCAACTGATAATCCAAATACCCATATGTGATAAAGAGTGTATTACAAGGATAGATGCCTCAAATACCCATATGTGATTATAAGGAGTTTTGGGATAGGGAGTGATGCTCCAAATCTCCACATGGTTCTAGACAAGATGTTCTAGGCCCAACACATTAGCAATGGAGCGGTGTTCCTATTAGACATGGTATGAAAAGTGTAATTAAATGATTAGTTACCGTGCATGATATAATTAATTGTGCTTCTCTATAAAGTACAATTCAAACTCTATCATAGGCTGAAATAGGTATTGCTTGATTGGGTGTTATCATGAACATGGGTAATTTTCTAGTTAAATAAATAACAATGATGTTCAATATTTTTTTAGTTGAATTATTGTATTATATTCACACAAAAACTACATATAGAGTTGTAGAATAGTTTATATTTAGACATTGTTTGTGGTGTCTTACTGATTTGTATCCAAACCTTACTCGGGAAACCTGGTCAGTACCAAAATTAACACCATTTTAATAGGAAATGTTATGGGCAAGATAACAATATTATATTGTTGATTTTGGATGGCGCATGGATGAGGGAACCAGACATGATTTCAGGATTTTCTTGGGATTTGTTAGTGTCATTATTATTTCTTTTTCATATTGACACTTGACACATATTGAAATGACATATCTACTATTTCAGTTATGATTAGTTGTACGTATTTTTGGATTATCATGTGATGTTGGTCATTGTTTTTAATGGAATTATTATAATTATTTTTTATTAAAATTTGTTTTTTTAATTTAGTTATTATTTTTTCATATGACAGAGAGGGTACAACCTCATCGTGGTTTATATTAGACCCTCTCTACTAGTCAGAATCCTATAGAATACAAAGAGGCATACCTATGGTTATATAACCAACCAGCTCAGGGCACTAGTGTGGGGTACCTGTGGTCAAGCAATAAATTATTAATCAAAAATAATTTCAAAATATTCAATAAACTAATTTTAATATGTTCTTTCAAAAATAAATAACACAAACTTTTCTGATGAAAATATTTCTTTAAAGACTGAAATGAATTTATTAAAAATTGAGTGATTATTTACTAATAATTTATCAATACATTTATATTTCCTATGAAAATTAGATATATTTCATCAATTGTTTTATCATATTCATAACCACTATTTTAATAGATAGGTTGTAATTGTAATATTAAAATAAAAATATTTCAGGGTTCATTATGGCTCAGTGTTACGTATCTTGTATACTATTGAATATATGATTTATTTAAAATCACAGTGTATTACATTCTATCCAAATTAATCAATTGCAACCTCATTATTTTAACAAGATCTCTCTTAATTAATAAATTTCATTATTCCCAAATCATATTTCATGGTATATTAATTATTAAATCTAAGTGTAACATATACCTCATCCACATGAAACCTATCTGAAATGTCAATAATCACTATGTTAAATAAATATATTCACATTCAATATATTAAAATTCACCAAAATATCTGGTACCAGATTCATATATAATCCTAAAAGGTAATACAAAACATTACCATAACTATATTATAATATATCAACATATCAATGAATCACATTTCATATATCAAGATTATTTATATTCTAAAATATAATAATGAATAATTAAGATCAAATAATATAAAAACCCCAAAGGTTTATTTAAACATTAATAGATGTTTCTTCCAATTCACAAAAAAGTTTCCAATCAATTTAAAATCATATCACATAAATCATAAAAAATGTTTTTTGATGGATTTGGACTTGTGCATAACTATAAACTTATACACCCATGATGTTATCCATTACATTTATGTTAACAAAAAATGAAAATATAAATTCTTCCAAAAAATAATGCAATCATTATTCAATAAATAAGTTCACAAACTATTGATTATTTTACATAAATCCGAATCTTCAATATCATCCAATATGGTATAAATCAATATGGCATCACCTATCCATTTTCAAATTCACCAACACTAACATACAACTATAAATCATATATTTATTCCAACTAAATATATGATTTCAAATTAAACTTTGGATTAATATTTATATGATTCATGATCCTTGTATCCAAAACATCATTGATATAAAAATTTTATTACCAGATTCATGAATCATAATAGATAAATTATTTAATCCTTTCAATTAATAGGTCATCCCTTGGTATATTAGTTAACACCTGGATATGAAAAATTGGATCAGATAATCACCATATTCCCTAAACATAATACATTGAACTATAAATGCTATCTTTGGATGATCTTCATTTACCACCATCGAACTTTTCATTTTTCCTCATAAATTTCATGCTCTACACCCATCATCTACACATAAAAATCAACTTTTTTGTTACATTGATACATTTATATGAGTTCATATTCAAACACTCTCAACATAAAATAAATCTAATCTTCTTTCTATCATAATACCCACCACGAGAGCTCTCAGGGAACTCTATACTTCCTTTTATTAGGGAGTATGACAGTTTGTTATGGTGAAATATATTAATAATATACCATGAAAACTGATTAGGAATAATCCCAGGGTTTTGAATTATAGTTACAATTTAATTTGGTTTATCATGAGGATAATCATTCAATTTTCTGTAAGTGTTAACACAAGAAATCCAATATTCAGTCATTGACTAAAACCAGAAAGAATATTATTATCAATAATAGTCATTGTGAAGAACCATATAAAATCATTTTTAGTTTGTATAAATCATTAAATGTCATTTTCAATCTATGACAACGTATATTTAACCCAGGTTATCCATAATCATTACTATGTTTATTTGATGATATCATAAAATTATACTCATACAAAAGGTTTTCCGTAATTGTTTACCATCCATGTTTCTAAATTAATCCTAAACCATTCTTGGATACAAATTTCATTTACTCGTACATTTAATACAAAATTATCACATCTTAATAGGTTAATATTCATTACATTACATAACGATCCATTCCATAATTTTATAGGTCTGGTTCCATTAGAAACATAGAAACACCGTGATTTTTATAATAAATTATATACATCATCTCCCGCTATATAATTCATGACTATTATGTTTCATAGAAACATCATAAATAAAACTATATTCAAAACCTGGTGAAATGGAATAAAAGAATGGGTGATATGAGAATATTAGAAATCAAAAACAATGGATCTTTCAATGATAAAATGATCTCCAAATGAGAATAATGTCATGAGATCATGATTACAACATTATAAAATCAAACCCTACCGATCATAGATAATAATAGTAAGATATTGAATAAATTTTGGCATTTCATAAGACATTATTCATAAAGGAATAAATGAACATGATCCAAGAGGGAATTCCAAACGCATAAGACATATTTGTAGGGAATAAAAATAATCATAGAAAATAATTTCGTTAGTAACAAATGTTCATTGTGAGGAATGTCATAGTAGAATGTATTTTCTCCCCAAAATATCATAGAATTAATTGTTCAATCCCAATACTATCATATTTTAAAATTTCCTCTACTAAATTAGATTCACACAAAATTATTTTCATGTTTATCTCATGGGATATCAATAATTATCCAATGTGTAACGTCCCGGTTCTGGAAGACACCCAGAGGTGCCCGTACCTGGTTCGTCACATGGACTCAAGCCCATTTTCCCGAATGCCATAGGCTGCTGAATTGAAGTGAGGGACTTGGGTGTGATAGTGGGTAAACTATTATTTCATTGTTAGAGTACAAATCAGATGTAAACAAAATACAACAATTGAAGAAGTAATAATCCATACAGAAATAAACAACGGAATACTAATAGAGAAAACAACTGGAAAAGACATATATATAAATGATTCATGATATATGTGTTTATATATGTCTAGGAAAAAAACCAAAAAAATCACAATACTGAATACAATAGTTATAAAACAATGTGTAAAAGAAAAAAAATAAGCTCCTCTACATCACAAGCAATAGATTGGTCCCATGCTCTCTAACTCCACAACAATCAAGAACCTGAAGAAGATGGTCGCTTTACCATATCAATACCCGCAACAATATAATCACTTTGGGCCCAAAACCATGACCCAAACAGGTTGTGAGACTAATTCCCAGTATTCTACCAACCAAATATCTATTCCTAACATTCAATGAATATATGGTAGGTATCTGTATAGAAAATAGTAAACAGAAAAGTACTTATCAATAAACAATCCAAAATCTGGTATCAAGAAAAAAAACTAATCATAGAAGATAACACAAATAGGTAACCCTCTAGGAAGTACTTACAACCCATAACCTATTGTCTATACTATTAGAAGAAAAAAACACTTTGGGCATCACACATAGTCTCAACCATCTGGTTCAGCTAAAATATAGGCTATCTGAGGAATCAGTCGTTATTAATTACCCCTACGGTCTCGTATCAATACTAATGAGGCTCTAGGTAAGCACATACATCATATCCCCTCTATGGCGCATGTTGAGGAACTATAGACTCTCAAAGGAAGAACTCAATGTCAATTCCACCTGTGGTCTCGCATCGTAAATTATAATGTCACTCTGGAGAAACCCATATGTCCATTCTCATTATGGTCTAATAAACTAGGTTCTCTCATCACTATGTAAATTCAGCAAGTATCGCATCTCGTAACAGCCATTGTGAACATCAAGAACTACTTGAATAGAATTCTACTGCATAAAAGCATGTCAAAAAAAGAACACCATCCTACAATATTAGGCATGGAAACTGGAAGTAGCCTAATAGGTAAAACAATACCAAACGGTCATAAAAGGACAAAACATGCATGGGTAATACATCCAAAGCACTGCAAAACTACCCTATTCAAAGAAATCACCTCTAATTAGGCATAAAATCAAAGAAGGAAAACAACAGGGGAAAAAAGTAAACATGCAATACACCGTTCAAGGGTCTTGGTGGAATATGCTCATAATACTCAAAGACTTTCTACAGAATGGAACAAACCACATTCATTGAGGCTAGGTGATTGGAATACTTGAACCACAAGGATTAAATCTCCTTAGAACATTGTATGTCTATGAGAATTAATATAATGTTCAAACCATGATAGGTTGGAAAAGTGGTGAAATCATGAAATGAGGTTCCAGCAGAAGAGAGAACTCACCGATGAGATTCCAATGCAATCAACGAAGTTCGATTCGAAGGACGGACGAAGGCTCGGGGCTGGGAGGAAGATCTGGCACCATACAAACGCTCTCGTTCAAAGAACCTAGAGAAGAATACAGTTATTGCGATTAGATGTGACCCCAGTTCGTTTATTGAAAATAATAAATACACGACATGTAATTATTGAGTATACTGCATGTACTCTCCTTTTCCATACTCCACATTAGGCGGGCTCCAAGAAACCCTTACATGGTCATTTGTGTGTCCATTACACAGACAAGAGATAGCCTTCTGCTGCAAAGTAGTACATAGCGTGTACGCATAATGTACACGACGTGTACTTCTAAAATTTTAGGAAATTTCTCTTTTTCCCAAAAATGACCAGAAAATGAATAATATACATGGAAAGAATATCCAATTTCTTAACCCCCCCCCCCCCCCTAATTAGATTAATCCCCAAATCTCCATAGAATGTCATAGAAGATGATACCTCGAACTACTCTAGGCACTGCGATCGTACATCGGCCCCCCTCTCCCATGTCATGTCCTGTACTCGCTCGTGCTTCCATAGCACCCATACCAGAGGAACAAACTGGCCACGAAGAACCTTCATTCTGTGATCGAAAATCTGGATAGGATGCTCCTCGAAAGATGTATCCACCTTCAACTCGAATTCCTCAGGTTGGAAAGCATGAGACTGGTCAGAAAAGTAACATCGATGCCTAGAAATGTGGTAGACATCATGCATAGCCCGTTACCTATGAGGTAACTTCAATCAATATGCAACAGACCCAACACTCTCAAACACCTCAAATGTCCCGACATACATCATACAAAGCTTACAATGTCTCCTGATTATCTTCTGTCCCAACCTCAGTGTGACATCTAGAAAAACTTGATCCCTAACCTCGAACACCAGAGGTCACCTCCACTGACCAGCATAAGATTTCTGATGAGGCTGTGCAGTATCCATCCTCTTCCAAATCTACATTATCTACTTTTTGGTCTCCTGAACATGATGAGGTCCTAGAAAAGTTGGCTCTCCTACCTCCATCAAACATAAGGTTGATTGGAATGGCCTACCGTACAAAGCCTCATAAGGTGCCATATGAATATTTTCGTTAAAATAATTATTGTAGGAAAACTCCACAAGAGGTATGTATCTATCCCAAGAACCAAAAAAATACAGAATACATGCTTGAAGCATGTCCTCTATAACATTAATCATACACTTGGACTAGCCATCTGTTTGGGGATGGTAAGTTGTACTCAAAAGATCCTGTGTTCCCACAAAATTCTGTAGCACCTGCCAGACCTGGGAAGTAAAACAAGAATCTCTGTCTGATATAATGGAATACAAAACTCCATGTAAAAATACAATCAAAAAGATGTACAACTGTCCCAGCTCATCGACACTGAAATTTTCCTTGATCGGCAAGAATTGAGTAAGCATCGTAAGTCTGTCAACGACAACCCATACTGCATCATTCCTTCGAGGAGATCTCGGCAATCCTAACACGAAATCTATCACAACATCATTCCACATCCACTCTAGAATGGGAAACTGATGTCAGAGCCTTTTTGGTTGCTGATACTCCGCCATCACCTGCTGATAGGTAGAACACCTCATGACGAAACTGTCAACATCACTCTTAATACGTGGCCACCCATACTAATGGTGTTGGTGTCGACACATCTTAGTGATGCCAGGATGAAATGCCGAAACTGAGGAATGAAAATCTCGCATCAGTTCATCAAGTATATCTACTGGCACCCATATGCGTCCCTGGAAAGACAAGATATCATCCTCACCTACGGTCCATCCGGAAATAGGGTCCTCTCCTGACACACATTCCCGTAGGACTAGGCCCTCAGAATCTGATAGATGTGTCATTCCAACTCGATCAAAAAGCGTATAAGTAACTAATACAGAAGAATGAAATGTATTCCCTTGTCTGTCTTGCACCTTTGAAAGAATCTCAGAGAAATGAGCCATGAGCTTCCACTCACTGATGGCATCCTTAACTACCTTCAGATGAGTCCTCCTGCTTAGTGAATCAGCCATTGTGTTTCCCTTTCCCGGTGTATAGGAATGTTCAATGTAAAAGGGATAAAGGTACTTAACACACATTAGCTATCTCAAATTCAGATCATGTTGAGTGAATATGTACATGAAACATTTTTGGTCGGTGTAAAATACAAAATTCTCACCCAAAAGATAATATCTCCAACAGCATAAGGCATGAACAATAGCTTCCAACTCTAGATCGTGCATCGGGTAATTTCTCTCGTGTGGCCTTAACTACCGAGACCCATATGCAATGACTCCATCTCCCTACATAAGCATTTCTCCAAGCCCAATACTTGAAGCATCACAGTATAAAATATAATCCTTTTCCGACTCTATCAATACTAGTATCGTTGCTAAATTCAACTTCTTCTTCAACTCCTGAAAGGCTGACTCACAAGAATCTGACCATACGAACTTCGCACCCTTCTAGGTCAGACCCGTGAGCGGTGATGCTAAGCGTGAAAAGTCCTGAATAAAGCATCTTTAGTATCCAGCCAGCCCTATAAAACTCTACACCACAAATAATTTCTTCATCTACTCCAAAGAAAACTACTGATCTCACTTTCTATGGGTCTACTAATACTCTCATCTCTAAGATAACGTGACCTAAGAAGTGAATCTGATCCATCCAAAAGTGGTATTTTGAGAACATAGAATATCACTGATGCTCTATCAGTGTACTCAGAAGGATCTCATGATGTGGGACATGGTTGTGTCAAGTCTGAGAGTACACTAAGACATCTTCCATGAATACAACAACAAAGGAATCCAAGTAGGGATGTAACACATAGTTTATTATTGTAATTAAAACTATCGGCGCGTTCGTGAGGCCAAACGGCATAACTATATAATCATATAGAACATTCCTACTCTGGAAAGCTATAGGAGGTATATTAGATGGTATAATGTGCAACTGATGGTAACTGGACCTCATGTCAATCTTTGATAACACTCAGGCTCCAAGAATAAGGTCAAATAGATCATCATTCCTGGGAAAGGGATATCAATTCTTGACCATCAAATGGTTTAGCATCTGATAATCAATGTAATTCCTAAGAGTATCGTCTTACGTCTTTGCAAACCGGATAGGCAAACTACAATGATATGTACTGGGTTGGATGAAACCCTTTTCCTTCAACTCCTCCAACCACTTCATCTGCCCCTGCAACTAGAGTGTAGCCATCCTATAAGGAGGAATGGACACCAGTGCCACTCCTATCACAGGCTCAATCAAGAAGTCAACCTCTCACTACGGAGGCAAACCTGAAATGTCCTCTATAAAGACATCATTGAAACGATCCACCATTGACAGAAAGTCTACCTGTGAATTCCCCAGGTCATCCATATATATACTAGAAATATCGTTTATAACTCCTATTAATACATGATTCTCTGTACCCATAGAGCTCACCTTTACATCCCAATCGCCCTTATAAATAAACGATCCACACTTTGGTGATATGAAACTCACCCTACGGCGATAAAATTTGAAGACTGTCCGGAAGGGAACTGTCCAGTCTATCCAAAGAACGACATCATAGCCTATCATCTCTAGGAAATAATTATCCAATAATAAGTGGCACCCACCAACCTCTATGGGTCACTCCTTGCACTAATGTATACTAGACATTCAAGTCCCCAACAGAGTGTCTAGCCTAAAGATATCGGCAGTAGAAACGATATTGATCCCAAGGCTCTCCAGAATAGAAACAAAGATAATTTTATGGGAAGCCCCTATATCTAAAATATCTAATGATAAAACTAAGGCAACTATGATCGTACCTCAAACTGTAGAAGGTATGGGATCCTTCTCTAGCTGGGTCTTCACCACTACAAAGGTCTGACCGGATCCCCGGCCATATGACCTTGCCTGACAACTTTGAGCTGAACCACTCTATTATCGCTGGGAGACTGGCGACTGACCACATCGGCCATGACCTCCACCTCGACCTGAATGGCCGAAAGAACTCCATTTTCCAGACTTGTGAGAAACTGGCGGAGCTGCTCCTATACGAGGAGTCATAGGTGAACCATGGTCATCAGTTTCTTGTGAGAAGATCTCACATAATAACTGATGATGACCCATCTTACAGCATGATCGGCACTCCACTAGGTATCTCTAGCACTACTGCCTCATTTTCCCACTTTTCCCGCACTGGTAGCATACCTCCTGACTACCAGAAGATGTGTCTCTCCTCCTCAAATCACTACACGAAGACTCCATGTGGCACTTCCTACTGTCAGTATAATAAATTCTAACACCAGATGTCAAGCCGCCCTAGCTCACAACTCTAGAATCCCTCATATTGTGCTCCGTGATCAGAACCTAGTAGAGGATAGAAGTGATGGAATTTTACCAGAATATTTTCACCTAGGATCGAATGTCGTGGATGAGACCATCCTGGAACATCCTTGCCAGTAATATCCATCTCCCCATTGGGAGGGTGTAAAGCATAGAAGCTCGGTGAAGCATAAGGAATACTCCATGACATAAAGAGTACAATGCGCTAGACTCATGAACTCTTGTGCTCGGTCGGCCTCAAGGTCTCTAGGTATAATTTGTCATAGAAGATGCACAGGAACTCCTACTGACCCATAACCTGTTGATGACCCGCCTATGAGATCACATCCCACCACCTCTTCGCAGAGTCCCAAAGCATATATGTGGTATGCTTCTCCCTCCTTTTTGGAGACATCTCCAGATGCTCAATGATTGTCAGCATGGTTTCTAGCCATGACTTTGCAGCCTGAGGTCCTCCTTCCCCTGAGAAGGTGGGAGGAAGCTGCAGCTGGAAAAATCGCATCAAGTTTGTCATAGATTTGGAAGGAGGCGGAGCTCCTGGGAAGGTCTGTTGCATCCTCATGAAGCCTTCCCTGAACTGAGCATCATATCCTGGGTCAGTTATAATGGTTGGTTCCAAGACTGGCTCGATAGGAGGATTTTTTAGAAGTCCCTGACCAGCCATATTTGGTATCTGATCAGCGCCTAGAAACTGGTGTACAATTGGAGGACGTCTCAGTGCCAAGACTCTGCAATGTAAATGTACACCTTATATAGACATTATTAAGGACCAAAAAATAGGAGTGTAATAAGAGAACATGGGAATGAAAGAATTCATGTTATATAAAACATGACTACACGGTGCGTATAAGGATTACATGGCATGTTCCCTTAACTCATTTACACAGTCGTGTACTTATGCGTAAACAGGTCGTGTAACACCCCAATCACACTACGTGTTCTAAAAACACATGGAGTGCACTTGAATCCTCCTCCCCAGCCCGAGTCCCTCTACACGGTTAGGCCACATGGCTCTCCTATGGAAAAACTACACAACGTGTTCAAGGTAGACAGGAAATGTACTCAACATGCTAAACCTCCCCCGTGTTGTTAGTGACATGGTCTGCGTACATAGGTAACACTACACGGCATGTACCAGATGGACACAACATGTACTAAGAAGTCCAAACTAACTGTGTGGTTAGTTACATGGCTGGATACATGGATGACACAACACGATGTGTTCCAGGTGGACACTACGTGTAGGTGAAATGAAAACACAAACTTGTGTCTTTAGTTACATGACTGGGTACTTGGGAGAAACTACACAGTGTGTTCAAACATGAAACGGCGTGTATAATAAGAGACTCCACAGACCCGTGTTGTTAGCTACATGGCCTATTATCTAGGATTATACTACATGGCGTGCACAAATGATATAGGGCATGTTACAACTGGATTTTCCATATATTGTGCCTCTTCCCAAAAGGTATGTGACACAGTTAGAGACTACATGAGATGTACATAATGTACACATTGTGTACTTAAGGAAAACTATTTCTTCCCGAACATAAGAACACATAGTGTGCAGTCAAAACAACACGGAATGTATTCTGGTTTTTTCCTGATAGTAAGCCTCATAAACTACTCTGGAGCCCATAAAACACTGAAACGAACACTAAATGTTCCAAATTCCAATCTGTGAGGTCTCATACTCCAAGAAAATAAAACAAATTCATCTATAACAAATTACAACAAGGTAAACAAGTCAATGATCCCCCACATTCTGGTCCATGAGGGCCCATAAAACCTCATGAACCAATGTTTGGAATTCATTCAAAAAACACCTTACACATTCAATGATCTAACAAAAATCATATATTTTTACCAATGCATCTATCAAAACAGAATTTATATTCTACACAACATCTACCACAACAACATGAAATCGCTAATGCATCCTAGATGACATGGCAGGAATTCATGGCATGTGATTAATAGAAGTTTCCTATATGATGCATGAGATGGAATACCCTGATCTCATCAGGTTGTGACAGAAATAGAACCTCAATAATGTCAACGATAACGGCACAAAACATTTGAATAACCCAACAATGAAATCAAATCAACTGTAAACTTTCAAACTAGAAAAATGGAAATAATGGAGGTTGATAGGCTTTTCCCAATACAAGGGTTAGCTACACCTGAGAAAAACATATTACCATGTACCTATTCCTTCTTATCCCTCTCTAAAGGCTCCAAAAAGTAATTCAAGTGAAAATAAATCCTCTGATACATCTTTGTAACATCCCGGTTTCAGAAGCCACCCAACGGTGCCCGTACCCAGTAGGTCACATGGCCTCAAGCGCATTTCCCCGAACACCAGAGGCTGATGACTGGAAGCGAGGGTCTTGGGTGTGATAATGGGGAAACTATTCCCTCATTTGAAGAGTACACAATATAAGTAAACAACATACCACAAATGAAGTAGTAATAATCCATACATATATAAATAGAGGAAGACTGAAAAAGAAAACAACTGGAGCAGATAAATATATATAAATCAAGCCTTATATATATATATATATATGTGTGTGTGTGTGTGTGTGTCTTGGAAAAAATCCAAACAAGTCACGATGATGAATACAATAGTGATAAAAAAAAGTGAAAAAGACAACATATAATCACTTAGCATCACAATCTATAGTTCATCCCATGCTCTCTAGCTCCACTACAATCAAGAACCTAAATTAGAAGGTCACTTTCCCTTATCTATATCTGCAACAATATAAAATGTTTGGGCCCAAAAAAATTACCCAAATAGGTTCTGAGACAAAATCCCAATATGTAACCACCCGAAGATCTTTTCCCAACAATCAAAAAATATATGGAAAGTAAAAGTACAGAAAATAGTAAACAGGAAACTACTTAGCAGTAAAAATCCACAATCTGGTATCAATCAAATATCTCATCAATAAAGATAACATAAATTTGTAACCCTCTGGAAAGTACTCACAACTTATCCCCTCTGCTCCTACCTAGCAGAAGCAAGCAACCATCTGGGAAGCACACACAGTCTCACCCCTCTGGTTCAAAAAAAATATTAACTATCTTAGGAAGGACTCACCATAAATTCCACATATTGTCTCTTATCTGTTCTAAAGGAACTCTAGAAAATCACTAACATCACATCCCCTCTATAGCCTGTATCTAGGAACTAAAAAATCTATGAGGAAGAACTCAACGTTAGTTCCCCTTCTGGTCTCGCATGATAAATTATAAAGACACTCTCGAGAAGCCCTTATGTCCATTCTACCTATGATCTTCTACACTAGGATCTCACAACCCTCTATAAATTCAGCATGTATCGCATCACGTAACAACTGAAGTGAACCTCATGAACTACATGGATATAATTATATAGCATAACATCTTGTTAGAAAAAGAACACCATTCTACAATACTAGGCATGGACACTGGAAATAGCCTAACAGGCAAATCTAGACCAAACAGTCAAAAACAGACAAAACATTCATGGGAAATACATCCAAACACAGAAAAATTACCCTATTCAAAAGAAATCACCTCTACATAGGAATTCAAGAATAGAAGGAAAACATAAATGGTAAAATAGTAAACATGCAATACCTCGTTCAAGGTTATTGTTGGAATTTTCACATAATACTCAATGACATTCTATAGAAAGGCACAAACCACCTATCTTGGGGTCAAGACATTGATATAATTGAACAATGAGGCTTGAATCTACATAGAACATAATAGATATATGAAACGGAATAAAAAGTTCAACCCATGATAACATGAAAAATAAGAGAAATAATGAAACCAGATTCTAGGAGAAGAGATAACTCAATGATGTGATTCCAATGCAATCGATGGAGTTCGATTCGGAGGACGAACAGGGGATCGGGTCTCCGAAGAAGATCTGGCATCGTACAAATGCTCTCAGTTGAAGAAGCTAGAGAATAAGATAGTTCTATTTATTAGATATTACGATGGTTAATTTAATGGATAAAATGAAAATACAAAGTGTGTAATTCTTGAGTACATGCCGTGTAATCACCTTTTTCGTACTCCACATTAGGTGACCTCCAAGTCACCCTTAAACGGACTTGTGTGTGGCCATTACACGACCATCACATTGCCTTCTGTGGAAATTTAGTACACGACATCTACTCCTAAAGTACACAACATGTGCTTCTCGAATTTCATGAAATTCCACTTTTTCCCAAAAATTACAAGATAAGGAAAAAAATTCATGGAAAGATGATCTGGGTTCATAGACAATGCATTGGTGGTAGATAGTGGTCCCAACCATTACATAATGAAAAGCATACATATGTTCTACATATGATAATAAAACATTCATCATATCATATCCCAATAAACGAAATGGGTTTCTTAAACATTTCATCATTTAATCATAGAAAAACCCATTGAAATGGAAAAGGTTTCATAAAAATATTTTCTTAATAAATATAATCCATACATATAAATAATATTTTTGGTATCACTATCTAATATCCCCCATAAATTATAATTTAAAACAAGGGTTATTATCATTGATGATAAAAAATACCATTAAAATATCATTAAAATTTTATTAGGGAAAATATCAATTCCATTTTAAAATTACATATTTAAAATATAAAAATGAAAAATATAGTATGAAAAACATTTATTTGAAAATATCCTTGGAAACATATAATGTGATCCTCAATGAATTGAGAGGTCATGATGGTCTGGAATTTTTTCAGTCATATAAATTAAAAAACATTCATTTCATACTTTTGAAAAGACAAAAAAGTAACTATTTTGATTTATGAAAACAATATTACATTTTAAATAATTTTACAAAAAATAAATCATTCATAAAAATAACATTAAAAATCAAATTATAATATTAGACCTTCTTTAAAAAATATATATACAAGAAAAAGTTTTTTTTGATCGAAGTGTTAAAAAAAAGTATATTTTATATAAGATAATTATTCTAGAATATTAACTACTTCAAGAGAATAAAATGAAATTAAAAATGTATTCTTCAAAAATAAAACTAGGAGAAGAATATACATGATATTATATAATGTAATATCATTGAATTTATGCATCATAACTTAATCATAGACAATGTCAATAATTAATTAGATTATAACATAAAAGCCTTATTGTATTAGTAACAATTGAATTGTAAGCCCCATGAAATATAGAAACATATAATTATATTTTTACCCCCATAAATTTCATAATAATAATCATAAAATACATTCATGGGTATTATATAAAACATAGAAAAGAATCAAACGTTGTATATGCAATGTGTCCCCCAGAAATAAAAATGAGATGAAAATCCCTTAACCTTGGTATGTCTTCCTTTGTGTGCGTTGGAAACATATTTAATATAAATATATATTTATTATAAATATAATATTTAACCATAATCATATATATATAATACCATATATGAGTTACATACAAACATTTATAAAACATTCGTTATCAAATCATTATTAAAAGTATTGTTCTGGGTGATATCTGCTTTGTTTTTCTTGTATGTTTTGGTATGGTAGTTCTGGTCCATTTAATTTGATCATGATTATATAAAATATTTAATATTAATAATAATATAAAAATTATATATATTCATTTTATAATTATTTATTTTAATCTATATTAGTGGACATAGAAAATTTAATTACACCATTCAGGGAGACGGGGGTTCATACATACGTATGAATGATTACATTATTTCTCAACGGATGAAATAATAGAAAGGTAAATAATAAAAAAAAATTAAAGAATATTTATTATATAATATATTTATTATATATTCAATAAATACATCTTTATTTACTTCCATGTAAAACAGAAATGTAAAATGAATCACATTGCTTCATGGAGGTCGCAGTCCACACGTACTCACAAGTGATGTTATTATTTCCAAAGGTTTGGAAGGTAAAAAGGAATACATTTTATTATAAATAATAGTTTTTAAATATTTAATAAGTATAATATATAATCATTAAAACCATCATAATACAAATACATTAAATTTGGTTATGAGAAATGAATTGTATCTCTACGTGGAGACAGTAAGTCGTATGTACGCAAGGCCAAAACATTTACTTCCCATTTCATGGATAATTGTGGAATAAATTTGGTTTCAAAATTTTAATAAAATTTCAATAGATTTAGTAGAATTGATTTATTATTTTACTAAATTTATAGAAAAATAATTAAAAATAAAGTGATCTGTTATGGTGATAGACACTTTTTTAAGATAACTTTTTTTAATATCCCCTTAAAGACCCAAGTGTTGGTCATTTTGAAATACCATCAAATATAGAATGTGTATATGATTGTTTATTTGGTATTTTTTTTGATTTTATGGAAGATATATAAGGTATAAAAATTGGAATAACTGATGGGAGTATGATCCCATTTATAATTTTGGTAAGTGGGAACTTTTGGAATTTCTTAGTTGATTAAAATATTAAGAAGTCGTTATCTATCCCAAATGACACCAAAATCCCAGGGATTATAATTTAATATATTATTCTGTTTAAATAAAAAATTCCAATAACATTAAACCATGTTTACGTGGTTTTTTAAACATTATCATTTTGTTGAACACATTAATTAAATCATTAACATTAATCATGGAATCACATTTTTCACATAAAAAGAATTAAAATTTTATATGTAACATGAAAATTGGATAATAATTGGACCATGATTATATTTTAGACAATATATTATCATATTTCTCATTTTTAAATATTTTTTAAATTTTTTAAAAAATTTTAAATAAAATTTTTATATAATGTCATAAATATTATGTAACGCCCCGACCCTAGTTACCCAGAGTCGGTGCATTATTACATAACATTGGCATGATCACAAGAAAGATCAAATCTCGAAAGACCGATTGGTTTAGTAGCCTTGGAAACACTAGATATATTCATAAGTTTTACATTACATCATAAAATGAAAAACTACTACAACAACATAATGTCTCCATAATCCACACTCATATCCCCACATAATATCCCTGCAGGTCATTCATAATTTACTTCTTCACTTCCTGGGAAAAATAAAACATAGAAAAGGGGTGAGCTCAAATGCCCAGTAAGGATAACAATATAGCGGAAACTTTCATAAATAAGAATAAACATTTAAGGCAATGTATAACTAAAACAAAAGCCTTTCAAACATGAACTTTCAACATGGTACGGCATAAATAAAATGAAATAATGCCATTTACTTATTCACATGGATATTCTACTAATCGAATAATCACATGCAAAAATCAATAACCACTTTCATAATGTTGGAATGCATAATGCCAGACTATCATAACCACATAGTGAAGGCCTCGTGCCAAGACTACAAATAAGATTTTGTCAAGGCCTTGTGCCAAGACACTAGTTTGTCTGATGAGACCTACCGATGCATCAAGGAGCTATAGCGGGCTCCACCCGTCACATATTAAGTCCAATGCATTCCCATATGAAAAGGTTTAAACATAACATAACATTCGTATTAAAACTAGCATACGAAATGTCAATACTTTCACCATAAACCATGAATGGTATATAAAAAAATAGCACATCCACAGTCAAACATATCACAAAACCTTCAATACAATATAAACGTTTTGTATCATAATATATCATCCTCAAATAAGCGTAAAATCCATTAAAGGATGTTGACATAGATGAAATCAAAACTCTTTTTAAAGAAATATCTCTTTCTATTTTGAAATCAATTAAGAGACATATATTTATAAAATAAAACATTTTCTTTGAAAATATTTTTATAAGCTTGTAAGGGAAGCTTTGACGATTTTATAACGGTGGAAAATAACCGCACCCGCCGTATAAGTTAAAAAAACATTCTTATCTTAATTGTGTTGAAAAGGTTAAAAAGCACCTTGTTTGGAAAACGATGGAAAGATTCCCTTATAAACCTCTTATAAAAAGTCAAACAAGGGTATAAATGACTTTAACCCATTTTCTTTTAAATATTAAAAATGTTTTGAAATACATTTTGAGGAAACATGGACGTGGATGATAACGAGGTCCCAGTAGATAATTATGTATAAACAACCTCGGATAATGAAGAGATTGCGAAATAAACTCTTACCTTGTACTTTTCCTTGGTTGGGGTAGGTTAACCTCCTGTATAATGGTGAAATAATTGTTATTAAATTATAAAAGAATCATATACATTAATTTGATATCATATATGATCTTTTAATATTTATTTGATAATAATATCTTAGTATTATCGTTGTTTCGGGTGTTAACTTACTTGTTTTATTTTATATGTTTTGTTACGTAAGCCATGTTTGTAATGGATAGGTTGTATATTATTAATATCTAGAATGATATCAAGTCCTTAAACATCATTTTTAAATCATCAAATGATAATTATACTTGAATGGATACGATGGAGAATGAATCTTATCGCGTTTGTGGAGACGGTAGTCCGTACGTACGCACGAGCGACAATATCATTATTTTGATATTAAAATAATATATAAATGGATGTTATATCATATATACAGAATAATTAACATGTTATATTTATTATTTACATGAGTTTCACATCATTCTTATACTCATCCAAATAATAATATATTGAATAACAATTACACCACGACGTGGAGACGGTAAGCCGTACGTACGCACGTATGGTGACATGTTATTCAAAGGGTGGATAGAATACTGAATATGGTTGTACCATATTTATAATATCATCACAGTATATGTGAGATACTGGAGTTATTATTTTAGAATGGTAAGAACAAAGAAAGAAGAAGTGGTAGAAGAAAGGAACTTGAAAAGGGGTGGTGAAAACATTACCTCTTCTTCGGGTTCTTCCTTTTGATTTGATCAAAAGGGATCCTTAGGATGGATTTCTGATCCAACTAAGGCCTCTAGGTTGTAGTTAGGGAAGTTGGGAGAGTATTTGGTCAGGGTTTGGACGAGCCAAGTGGCTTGAGAGGTGTGAGGAATGAGTAGAAGTGGTCTCCATTTATAAGGGAGAGGAGGGGCTCTTTAGGAAAGAATGAAAGTATTACTTTATAATATAATTATATTCGGTTTATAATGGTCCAAAAATCATTGAGGTCGAAGATAAGATGACTCATTTTCTAAATAACATCAACCAATAAGAATTGTACAAGTTTTAGATAATATTTTAATCATTATAATCTTATTTATTTAAATGATTTATTAATGAGGTAAACATTGCATCATTATTGTGTCATTAATAATTTAACTTATTTGATGTCTAAAAATTATAAATAAAATATAATTATGTAAGAAATCGTTTTATATTTCTAATGAATATTTATAATCGAAAATCCAACATGTATAACCCTATGTAAAAATTGTTCTTCTAAAATATGTAAGCTTATGCCATTTTTATTTTTATTTTAACTTTATTAATATAATGTGTCCCTACCACATACAAGTGGCTCTAAGGGGTCCCCAAATCGACCCAAGGATGCCCATGGTCGGGTATGTGTCCACCAATAAGGTTAGGACACGTTTTAGGGTAATTTTGTATTATTATAATATTATTTTTTAACCCTTATTTACCGGATTTACCCTTTAACCATGGTAAATAAAATATTTACCGCAGTAATTATTCAAAATGTGTAAAAATAAAAGTTACCTATTTACAAAATTTGGACATCCTGATTCCAAATATGTAATCCATTTTTCCAAATTGACAACACAGAAGTGGCAGAAATTAATTTAAAATTAATTCCCGTTGTTAAAACAAAAAGCGTGTTTTTAAGAGATAATAACTATCAAAAGATTGACACTTGTTTATGTCTGGTTTAATTGTGAAATTATGTCCAATGACAAACATTAAATTAAATGGTAAAAATATATTCTAAATATACTTTAAAACCACTCAAATTCATAATTTATCAATATTAATTATTTTGATTAAAAAAGTTGATTTTAATTAATATTTAGTAATTTTCACTATTCATCAAAATATAAAAGTTATCCGAAAAGTACCAAAATTTCACCGTAGGATAATTTCAATATTCCGAATCCAAAAATGAAGTACATTTTGAAATATAAAATATATATGATTTCAAAAAGTAGGTATTACTATTCAGAACGGCTAGTTTAATTAGTTGTGGTGTGTGTTAGAACTCAAGGTTGTGTACAACACACGCTATCGCATTATTCTAAGGGAAACGTACCGTGGATGCTTGGGGTGTTACATTCTCCCCTCCTTAAAATAATTGTGTCCTCGCAATTTCTAGGGTATTACTGCATAAAAAGACTTGGGTGGTTCTTCATCATAAGTTCCTCGGGTTCCCACGTTGTCTCTTCCATCTTATGGTTTCTCCACAAAACTTTTACCAGACGCGTCATCCGGTTTCTCAGTACTTGTTCTCTCGTATCAAGAATCCTGACGGGATCTTCGCAATAAGACAGATCAGGTTCTAGTTTTAATTCTTCATAGGTGAGTAAATGCGTTGGGTCAGGCATGTATTTCCTCAACAGAGATACGTGGAACACATCGTGAACTTTAGAGAGACTTGGCGGTATTGCCAATCGGTAAGCTACAACCCCAATTCGTTCTAGAATTTCGAAAGGTCCGATGTACCTGGGACTCAATTAACCTTTCTTACCAAAACGTATGACTCCCTTCCATGGAGATACCTTCAGGAAAACATGATCACCAACCTAAAATTCCAAATCCTTCCTTCGATTATCGACATAGCTTTTCTGCCTACTTTGAGCTGCTTTGATGTGATTTTGGATTACCTTCACCTTTTCCACCGTTTCCTCCACCAGTTCTGGGCCTACAAGTTTTCTTTCACCAACCTCATCCCAACAGGTTGGTGTACGACATCTCTTTCCGTATGATGCTTCATATGGTGCCATCTGAATACTTGAATGGAATCTATTGTTATAGGAAAATTATACCAGTGGTAAATATTGGTCACACATACCCTGAAAGTCATGTGAGCAAGATCTCAACATGTCTTCTATGGTTTGAATAGTCCATTCTGATTGTCCATCTGTCTGAGGGTGGTAAGCAGTGCTCAAATGAAGTTCAGTATCCAGGGATTTCTAAAGACTTTTCCAAAATCTTGAAGTAAAACGGGGATCACGATCAGAAACAATCGATAGGGGTACTCCATGAAGTCTCACAACTTCATTAATGTATAGTCTTGCTAGACGTTCCAGGGGTAGATCTTCTCTTATAGCAAGAAAATGTGCTGACTTGGTAAGACGATCAAAAATAACCCATATTGCATCATTCCTTCTAGGAGTCTTTGGTAGCCCCATGACAAAGTCCATCGTAATATTGTCCCATTTCCACTCCGGTATGGGAAGAGGTTGCATGACTCCTTCAGGTTGTTGCCTTCCAGCTTTCACTTGTTGACAAACCATACATCTTGACATTAAATCAGCAATCTCCCTCTTCATGTTGTCCCACCAAAAATGTTCCTTCAAATCTCTATACATTTTGGTGCTCCCATGGTGTATAGAGAAATTGGAACTATGAGCATCATCCAGCAATTCCCTTTTCAGATCAGGTAAATCGGGAACACAAAGTCTCTTCCCGAATTTCAAAATTCCATCTTCATACACAAAGTCTCTCAATCTCCCATCATTCACAGCTTTAATCTTCTTCTGAAATTCTTCATCATCGGTCTGAGAACTCTTAATCCTTTCTAGTAAAGATGGTTTGGCAACCATTCGAAAAAGAATTCATGTTTCACCTTCCCTGGTTATTCTCATGTCCATCTTCACTAGATCCATGAAAATTGGATCCCTTTCAGTTCTCATCATGTTCAAAACTCCATGGTCTTTTCTGCTCAAAGCATCTGCCACCTTGTTTGCTTTCCCCGGGTGGTAGTGTATCGTACAATCATAATCCTTGAGTAATTCAAGCCATCTCCTTTGCCTCATGTTGAGTTCTTTTTGTGAGAAAATATATTTCAAACTCTTGTGATCAGTATAAATCTCACATTTTTCACCATAGAGGTAGTGCCTTCATATCTTCAAAGAAAAGATCACAGCTGCTAACTTGAGATCATGAGTAGGATAGTTTTGTTCATGAATTTTCAACTGTCGTGATGCATAGGCAATAACTCTATCATTCTGTATAAGGACACAGCCAAGTCCTTTCTTTGATGCATCACTATAAATAACGAACTCATCATTCCCCGATGGTAGAGTCAATATAGGAGCATTGACTAATCATCTCTTCAGTTCATCGAAACATTCTTCACACTCTTTTGTCCAAACAAATTTAACTCCTTTACGTGTGAGCTTCGTTAATGGGTTAGCCAATCGGGCAAAAATCTGGACGAAACGTCAATAATAACCTGCCAAACCAATAAAACTACGTACCTCAGTTATACTCGTAGGTGCTGGCCATTCTTGGATTGCCTTGGTCTTAGAAGGATCAACAGAGATTCCATATTTAGAGACAATATGGCCAAGAAAAGAAATCTCATGAAGCCAGAATTCACACTTGCTAAACTTCCCATATAATTCATGCCTCCTCAGAGTCTTCAAGATAATGCGCAAGTGATTTTCATGATCTTCGTAGGTTTTGGAGTATACCAATATATCATCAATAAATACCACCACAAATTCATCGAGATACTCCTTGAAAACTCAATTCATCAGATCCATGAATACAGAGTGTGCATTAGTCAATCCAAACGGCATTACAGTAAAATCGTAATGCCTGTACCTGGTTCGAAATGCTGTCTTCGGAATGTCTTCCTTCTTCACACACAACTGATGGTATCCAGATCGAAGGTCAATCTTTGAAAAGTATTGAGCTCCATGCAGTTGGTCAAATAAATCATCAATACGAGGTAGGGGATACTTGTTCTTTATCGTTATAGCATTGATCTCCCTGTAGTCGATACATAACCTCATAGATCCATCTTTATTTTTAACAAAAAGAACAGGGGCTCCCCATGGAGAAACACTAGGGCGAATAAATCCCTTATTACTCAATTCCTCTAGTTGTTTCTTTAGTTCGACTAATTCCACAGTGGCCATTCTATAAGGGGTCTTCGATATAGGCCTTGATCCAGGAATCAAATCAATGGAATACTCAACTTCTCGTTCTGGAGGATGTCCAGGTAAATCTTCCGGAAATACATCTACAAATTCTTTCACAACAGGTACATCCTCTATTTGAACATTCCTTTCCTCACCGAAAGTTATTTCATTCTCTTCCTCCCCAATAATTGAATTAAGTTGAGCTACTGGGGGTGGATCGAAATAAGAATTAGGTGGTGACGATTCTGCTCTAAAAATAAGGTGTTCCTTATCATTATCATCAAGAATCGTAACCTCTTTCTTCTTACAATAAATCTTCGCATCATAGTCCGAAAGACAGTCCATACCGAGGATTATATCAAACTCAATCATAGTTATGACGATGAGATCAGCAGATAAAGAAAATTTATGTGCTCTAATGGGGACTGATTCACAAAACATTGTTGCAATGATACTTCCCTTAGGAGTTTTAACTGACAACTCCCTTATTAAATCAAATTGGAAATATCTAATTTTCTTAGCAAACTGGGAAGATATGAAACAATCCGATGATCCAGAATCAAATAATGCATTTGCTAAACCTGAGGAAACTATTAAATTACCTGCCACCACGTCTTTTGGAGCTTCTACATCAGTAGTAGTGATAGCATAAGCCTGGCCTTGATCCCTTGGCCTTTTCTGAGGTAAGTTCTCCTGACGCTTAGGACATTCATTTGCATAATGCCCCATCTCCCTGCAATTGTAGCACTGAACGTTGGTAGCTTCCTTCTTCCCCTTGCAATCACGAGCTTGGTGGCCCTTCTCACCACACTTGTAACAGACTCCCATTCCCTTCAAGCAAGTACCAGGGTGTTTCTTCCTGCATTTACCACAGGATGGATATTCAACCTTTCCCTTCTTCCCCTTATTTCCATTCCCAAATTGATCAGCAGGTCTCTTCTTCTCTTGCTTTGCTTTAAAGTCATAAGACTTAGAGAATTCCTTTTCGGTCTTGATAGCACATGAGACAATGTCTTCGTACGATGAAAAGGATTGTGAGACTAATGCTCGACAGAGAAATGGTTTTAACCCATCAAAGAAACGATCAATCTTACTTCTTTGGTTACGTATATAATCACCAGCGTACCTTTCTAACCTTGTAAAGCTAGCCTCATACTTTGCGATATTCTCATCCTCCTTCTGTCTCAGACGTAGAAATTGCCTTCCCATATCTGCTCGATGGTCGCGAGGGAAGTATTTTTCTAAAAACATATCTTTGAACTCCCTCCATTCCATATTTGATACTTCATCATCTTCCTTCATGTTTTGAATCAATGACCACCATTGATCAGCATCTCCAGTGAGGCGGTAAACTGCCATGATGACTTTTTCCCTTTCACTGCTCCCCAAAGCCTGAAATATTTTCTCTATGGAATTTATCCATTGCTCAGCTACTAAGGGATTTGTAATCCCATTTAATGTTGGTGGTTTTTGCCTCATGAATCGATCAAACATTGATCCTCCACGCTGCAGATCAGGGTGCTCCATACGGGTAAGGTTATTATTCATAACCTGAGTAAGTTGTCCCAGTATGGTGATTAGCTGATCGGCACCAGTTGCATCACCAGCCCCATTATAATTATCTTGAGCAGGAGGGAAATCCCTACATGGAGTGCGTGCATTGATACGGTTTCCATTTCTTCCACTAGGCGTCATTTCTAAACAATGGCATAAACTAGATCAGTTTATGAATCAAAATAAATAATCCCATACTTATAAAACACTTAACATAAATTGAACTATTTATGGATATAATCCATAATCATAAAAATGTCTCCTTTGAGGATGTATATACTCATAAACCCTTCATAATGGTTTTTAAAGAAAATGAGAATTATCCTAAGCATATCCCCCGGGAGTGTCGTAACCAAGAGTGCAGCAAGGCCCGTTGTCGTGCACCAGTTCCCGTTCGAGTCTAGCTCAAAGCGGTGTTTTCGGGTTTTAACCCTAGGTACATCTGTGCCAGAGCTGCCTCTACCTGCTCGTATCCAGACATAGATGTATTGCTCGGAAAACTCACAAAATCCCTACAATACCAAAATTCTAGGATGTTCTTCTACTCTAATCCTCAAAGTTCATCTTAGGTCTACGTGCTCTAATCAGAGTTTATCTAAATCTGGCTTCCAAGGTTTGTACTAAACTTCCTCTGATACCAACTGTAATGCCCCGACTCTAGTTACCCAGAGTCGGTGCATTATTACATAACATTGGCATGATCACAAGAAAGATCAAATCTCGAAAGACCAATTGGTTTAGTAGCCTTGAAAACACTAGATATATTCATAAGTTTTACATTACATCATAAAATGAAAAACTACTACAACAACATAATGTCTCCATAATCCACACTCATATCCCCACATAATTTCCCTGCAGTTCATTCATAATTTACTTCTTCACTTCCTGGGAAAAATAAAACATAGAAAAGGGGTGAGCTCAAATGCCCAGTAAGGATAACAATATAGCGGAAACTTTCATAAATAAGAATAAACATTTAAGGAAATGTATAACTAAAACAAAATCCTTTCAAACATGAACTTTCAACATGTTACGGCATAAATAAAATGAAATAATTCCATTTACTTATTCACATGGATATTCTACTAATCGAATAATCACATGAAAAAATCAATAACCACTTTCATAATGTTGGAATGCATAATGCCAGACTATCATATCCACATAGTCAAGGCCTCTTGCCAAGACTACAAATAAGATTTTGTCAAGGCCTTGTGCCAAGACAATAGTTTGTCTCATGAGACCTACCGATGCATCGAGGAGCTATAGCGGGCTCCACTCGTCACATATTAAGTCCAATGCATTCCCATATGAAAAGGTTTAAACATAACATAACATTCGTATTAAAACTAGCATACGAAATGTCAATACTTTCACCATAAACCATGAATGGTATATAAAAAAAATAGCACATCCATAGTCAAACATATAACAAAACCTTCAATACAATATAAAAGTTTTGTATCATAATATATCATCCTCAAATAAGCGTAAAATCCATTAAAGGATGTTGACATAGATGAAATCAAAACTCTTTTTAAAGAAATATCTCTTTCTATTTTGAAATAATTTAATAGACATATATTTATAAAATAAAACATTTTCTTTGAAAATATTCTTATAATCTTGTAAGGGAAGCTTTGACGATTTTATAACGGCGGAAAATAACAGCACCCGCCGTATAAGTTAAAAAAACATTCTTATCTTAATTCTGTCGAAAAGGTTAAAAAGCACCTTATTTGGAAAACGACGGAAAGATTCCCTTATAAACCTCTTATAAAAAGTCAAACAAGGGTATAAATGACTTTAACCCATATTCTATTAAATATTAAAAATGTTTTGAAATACATTTTGAAGAAATATGGACGTGGATGATAACGAGGTCCCAGTAGATAATTATGTATAAACAACCTCGGATAATGAAGAGATTGTGAAATAAACCCTTACCTTGTATTTTTCCTTGGTTGGGGTAGGTTAACCTCCTGTATAATGGTGAAATAATTGTTATTAAATTATAAAAGAATCATATACATTAATTTGATATCATATATGATCTTTTAATTTTAATTTGATAATAATATCTTAGTATTATCGTTGTTTCGGGTGTTAACTTACTTGTTTTATTTTATATGTTTTGTTACGTAAGCCATGTTTGTAATGGATAGGTTGTATATTATTCATATCCAGAATTATATCATGTCCTTAAACATCATTTTTAAATCATCAAATTATAATTATACTTGAATGGATATGATGGAGAATGAATCTTATCGCGTTTGTGGAGACGGTAGTCCGTACGTACGCACGAGCGACAATATCATTCTTTTGATATTAAAATAATATATAAATGGATGTTATATCATATATACAGAATAATTAACATGTTATATTTATTATTTAAATGAGTTGCACACCATTATTATACCCATCCAAATAATAATATATTGAATAACAATTACACCACGACGTGGAGACGGTAAGCCGTACGTACGCACGTATGGTGACATGTTATTCAAAGGCTGGATAAATACTGAATATGGTTGTACAATATTTATAATAACATCACTGTATATGTGAGATACTGGAGTTATTATTTTAGAATGGTAAGAACAAAGAAAGAAGAAGTGGAAGAAGAAAGGAACTTGAAAAGGGGTGGTGAAAACATTACCTCTTCTTCGGGTTCTTCCTTTTGATTTGATCAAAAGGGATCCTTAGGTTGGCTTTATGATCAAACTAAGGCCTCTAAGATGTAGTGAGGGAAGTTGGGAGAGTATTTTGGCAGGGTTTGGACGAGCCAAGTGGCTTGAGAGGTGTGAGGAATGAGTAGAAGTGGTCTCCTTTTATAAGGGAGAGGAGGGGCTCTTTAGGAAAGTGTGAAAGTATTACTTTATAATATAATTATATTCGGTTTATAATGGTCCAAAAATCATTGAGTTCGAAGATAAGATGACTCATTTTCTAAATAACATCATCCAATAATAATTGGACAGGTTTTAGATAATATTTTAATCATTATAATCTTATTTATTTAAATGATTTATTAATGAGGTAAACATTGCATCATTATTGTGTCATTAATAATTTAAATTATTTGAGGTCTAAAAATTATAAATAAAATATCATTATGTAGGAAATATGTTTAGCTTTCTAATGAATATTTATAATCGAAAATCCAACATGTATAACCCTATGTAAAAATTGTTCTTCTAAAAGATGTAAGCTTATGCCATTTTTATTTTTATTTTAACTTTATTAATATAATGTGTCCCTACCACATACAAGTGGCTCTAAGGGGTCCCCAAATCGACCCAAGGATTCCCATGGTCGGGTATGTGTCCACCAATAAGGTTAAGACACACTTTAGGGTAATTTTGTATTATTATAATATTATTTTTTAACCCTTATTTACCAGATTTACCGTTTAACCATGGTAAATAAAATATTTACCGCAGTAATTATTCAAAATGTGTAAAAATAAAAGTTACCTATTTACATAATTTGGACATCCTGATTCCAAATATGTAATCCATTTTTCCAAATTCAAAACACAGAAGTGGCAGAAATTAATTTAAAATTAATTCCCGTTGTGAAAACAAAAAACGTGTTTTTAAGAGATAATAACTATCAAAAGATTGACACTTGTTTATGTCTGGTTTAATTGTGAAATTATGTCCAATGACAAACATTAAATTAAATGGTAAAAATATATTCTAAATATACTTTAAAACCACTCAAATTCATAATTTATCAATATTAATTATTTTGATTAAAAAAGTTGATATTAATTAAAATTTAGTAATTTTCACTAATCATCAAAATATAAAAGTTATCTGAAAAGTACCAAAATTTCACCCTAGGCTAATTTCAATATTCAGAATCAAAAAATGAATTCCATTTTAAAATATAAGATATATATGATTTCAAAAAGTAGGTATTACTATTCACAACGGCTAGTTTAATTAGTTGTGGTGTGTGTTAGAACTCAAGGTTGCGTACAACACACGCTATCACATTATTCGAAGGGAAACGTACGGTGGAAGCTTGGGGTGTTACATATTAAATAAGAAACTATTAATATTATTATATTTAAAATAAATAAATTAAAAAGATTAAATATAATATAATCATTTAACATAACAATATTAGGTCATATTCATCTAATAGAATCATGTAACATTATAACTCACAAAAAGTATATAACATTTAGAATTATAAAAATTAATTATTTAATTTTTATAATCAATGAATAAATACAATGATACCATTGTATAAGAATTTTAGGTAATTTAATAATTTATGAAAATTATAAATACCTATATTTGAGGAAAATAGTTTAATTAATCTTTAAATAAACTATTATCATAATTCATAGATTTATTTTTTCCCTATGTGTATATATATTATATATTTAAAACTATGACTGTGACATTTTGTAACTTTCATTTCATTAAATATTATAAATTTCATAATCATGGAAAAGGGTTCATTAAACAGACAACGATAAAACATAAGTTGATAATTTTAGAATATCATTCATCCAATAATTATTATTACGAATAAATATAGCCTTATAAAATAGTTTTATCATTGATATACTTGATTTACCCTTTACCATGGTGATGATTTTTACCACTATTATTATTAATATTGTCCAAAAATAAAAGAAAAATATTTAAAAGAGAAATATTTATAAAAATGTTTTTCTCAAATTCATTCATAAAATTGATTTTAATGGACGTAATTTGTATCTTTTAATGGTATGAAAAATATTTTTACTTTTGAAATATTTTATAAAAAATTTAAATCTATAAATGATTGAAATTAAAATATAGTTTTCAATAAAAATATATAATTATTATAGATCATGGGAAAATCATACTTTTTAGAAAATTCTAAAAAATTTCATTCTTAGATATTTTATATATGATGAATTAAAAAATATAATTCTTTTAAACCAATAGAATTTATAAATTATCTATAATGTTTTTTTAATATTTTATAAAAAAATAATTAAAACCCATTTTTAAAGAATGTGTTTCTTTGAAATATGAAAAGACTTTACTAAACCATAAGTGATTAATTAATAAATATTTATCAATAAATTTATATTTTTTATAAACATAATATATTTTCTATATTACTTAATATTTTTTATAATTTACAATTTCAATTATAGGTTATAATGATCCTATTTAAATAATAATATTTCCTATGTTTTTAGGTTTTATGTTTCATATCGTGCACACTATTGAACATAGTTCTCAATAAACTTATTTGGGTGTGGTGATTTTCTTATTTGGAAGACTATTTGAAAAACATAGTATCTACTTGAGACAAGATAATTATTTTTTGATGAGTCTCCGTCCATCATTTTTGTACATGAGTTATTCGGTCGCCGATGATATTTTATTCATTGCCTTCATCCCTACTTATTTCAATTATTACTGATATTGAGCATTCTTCAACTACATCATAATTTCTGTCTTCCAATGATTGTACTCCATCCCAATGTTCCCCTATGCATATCACATAAAAATCTCTTCAGTCTTTCATTCCTCAAAATTTATATCCCTATTTTCCTATGACAACTCCCCATTTAATTGATATTTATGCCCATTTTTATGATAATGGATCATAAATTTTATGATAATTTTTATTCCATGATTTTAGATGAATTCAAAAGGAAAATTCTGTCATCCCCATGAGTTTCATTCCTTTAGTTCATGTCATTGTTTAGAATAAACAATTTTCCTTCCAAAATTCAAATGTATTCCAATGTGGGATTCTTCTGATACCATATTTCGTATGGGGTGTTCTCTTTTATTGGACATAACAATTCCCTTTTGTAGATATAAAATAAAGTAACCACTATTAAATTTTTTTAATCTTGGTGTATTATCATTTATTTCTCTGGATGTTCCTCCACATGATTATTAGTAAATTAAATTCTATTTTCAATCTATAACTTCTATATTTTTATCCCCAGTATCTTCTATACTAATATAAAGTAATATTAAAAACACTTAAACATGTTATTTTAAAGTCTATGTTCTCAAACCATGTCATCCTATCATAATAATGAATAAATAGAGTTTAATCATGTTATTTATGCATTGACTTGGGTGGAATTTGCCCCCACACATCCATCATCACTAACTCAGTCCATATCATTGACATTTTTTACTTAATATTTTAAGTATTAATTTTTTTTACATTTCTAAAATGAATTATATTATTAGAGTCATCATGATAATGTTCTAGGATATGATGTGTTCCTTCATTTTACACTACAACTTACAAGTTATTTTGGATTAAGTGTCCACGTTTTTTTCATAACCTTTTATATCCTTCATTGGATATAATCTGTATATCTTATTCACCACTAATGAGATAGACATTGAGTTTTATATGATTTACTTGAATCACTATTGTTGCATCTCTTCCTTTCTAAATTTATGAATTATTTCTAAAATTTAATGAATGCCCTGACTGACATAGTTATCTCATACTGATAAGACTGTGACTACTCTCTTCAAAAACCAAATGATCCTTCCACTTTAGTTATTCACATTTGATTTTGGATTTTCAATAGATATTAATTTCTAAATGGTAACTATTAACAAATAAAAAAATTACATTAGTGCATATGTGATGATAATTGTTATGCCCTGACCCATGTTACTCATATTATGTGCATTATGATATAACATTGGCATGATCACAATAGATCATGTCCCGAATAACTGATCAGTTTAGTAATTATTGATGTACTAGATACATTAACAAGATTTAAATTACATTATAAAATGAAAAACAACAAAAAATTATCTCCATTGACCACATTCTTATCCCTTTGATTATCCCGGTAATTCAGTCATAATATACTTCTTCTCATCATGGGAAAAATAACACCAAGAAAGGTGTGAGCTTAGATGCTCAATAAGGATAACAATATAGAAGAAAAATTCATAAATAATATTAAACATTTAAGGAAATGTGTAGTACTAAAACATACGCATTTTAAACATAAACATCATCATTATATGGGAAAAATAAATCAAATAATGGCATTTTTTATTCACATGGACATTCTACTTGTCGAATAATCACATGAAACATCAATTTCCAATTTCATAATGATGGAATTCATAATTCCAGACATCATAACAACATATTCAAGGAATCATTCCAAGACTAAAATAATATTTTTTAATGGAATTGTTCCAAAAACTAGTTTGTCTCATGATATCTACCAATGCATCAATGATTTATAGTGGGCTACACCCATCACTTAAAAATATCAATGTATTCCTCATATGAAATGATTGAAACATAATATAAAATTTCATATTAAAAGTAGCATAAAAAATGTTAATACTTTAACTATATAACATGAATGGTATAAATATTATACATCTGAAATCAAACATATCACAAAATCATTAATTAAATAAGGATGATTGTATCATAATAAATCAACTTCAAACAAGTGTAAAATCCATTAAAGGATGTTTACATAAATGAAATAAAAACTATTTGAGAGAAACACATATTTCTATTTTGAAATCACATAAAAGTCACATAATTATAAAATAAAAAAATTATTTTTCAAATATTCTTATAATATTGTGAGGAATGGTTTGAAGGTTTTAATACAGTGGAAAATAGATTCACTCATCGTATATGTTAAAAAACATTATTTCATTAATTTTGTCGAAAAGGTCGTAATGTATAATTTTGGAAAATTTATGAAAATATTTCATTATAAATATTTTATAAAAATTCAAATGAGGTTATAAATGAATATAACAAGTAGTCTAGAAAATAATATAAATGTTTTTAAATACCTTTTTTAGAAATACTGATGTGGATGATAAAGAGGTCCATGTAGATACTCACGTATAAACAATCTCAAATAATCAAGATATTTTAGAAGTAACAATTACTTAGTACTTTTCATTGATCGAGGGAATTATAACCTCTTGTATAATAGTTACATAATTGTTATGAAATTATAAAAAAACAAAATACATAAATATGATATCATATATTATCTTCTAATATTTATTTGTTAATAATATTTCAGTAGTATCATTATTTTCTATGTTAACTGATTTATTTTCCTTTATATATATTTTTTCACGTTAGTAATGATTGTTATGGTTAGGTTTTATTTGATTCATATATAGAATGATATTATGTTCTTAATATATATTTATAACAATAAGATGAAAATTATCGTTGAAAGGTTATGATGGGGAATGAATTTCATTGTTTTCGTGGATACAATAATCCGTATGTATGCATGAGTGACAATATTATTCAATTTAAGGTTAAATCATATGTAATTGGATGATATATCATATATAAAGAATAATTAACATGTTATATTTATTATTTACTTCCGTTATACTCACTATTATACCCATAAAAATAATGAATTGTTTGAAAAACGAACTACACCACGACGTGGATACGCTAAGCCTTACGTAGGCACATATGGTGAATTTTCATTCATATGATGGATAAAATAATAAATATGATAATAAAATATTTATAATTAAATCACATTATGTATAAGGAATGTGAGTTATTATTTTGGTATGGAAACCAAAATGAATGTGGGTGTAGAAGATACAAAGAACAATGAAAGTGGTTGTGGAATTATTATCTCTTCATTGTGTGTTTATTTATTAGTTTATCGAAAGGGCTCCATAGGATGGATTTCTGATCAAAATAAGGCCTCTAGGTCTATGTGAGGGTAGTTTGGAGGATATTTGAGACGATTTTGGATGATCCAAATGGCATTAGAGGTGGGATTTTGAGAGAAGGTTCAATAGACTTTTATATAGGAGGTGAGGGTCACTTTAGGAATAGCATGAAATATTATTTTATTATTAAATAATATTCAGTTTATAATTGCTCCAATATTTCTTATTTCGAGGCTAAGGAGGGATGGGTCAAAAACTCTCAACCAGTAGGTTTTAGACAGGTTTAGGTCACCATATTATCTATCCCTGTATATTTCCTTTCACTGATATTATAATTTTTCAGAGTATTATATCAATTAATAATATAGTTTTTTTAAACACATTTATGTCAATTTTTACACTATTTGGAATTTGATTTTTTCTAAAGTCCGAAAAAATTATTAATTATAATAAAACTTATTTAATCAACCCTAAAATGTCTTATTAACCTATAAAATTATTGTATTAATCATAAGTATCAATATTCTTTTTTTTTAATTTTTATAATACCAATTATTTTAATATTTCATTGATAATGTAATTACTACATCATCACTGTGTCATAATTAAATTCAATTATATAAGGTCCAAAAATTATCAATAAAATACCATTATGTAGGAAATATTTTTATCTTTCTAATGAATATTTATTGTCCAATTTATCTTGTGTATAACCATTTATTAAAAATGGTTATGTTATTAAATATTAAATTTAACACTTTTAACTCTTCATTAAATAAAATAAGAATAAATGTCCTCATGTAATCCATGTTGGACAAAAGGATCATATTATATTAATAAGGTTGTTTTTTTCTCAAAATATACTTAGTCATTAAAATATAAACATTTTTTAGGATAATTATAATATCATTTGTACATTTAATTACCATATTTACTTTTAATTGGGGTAACTAAAAGTGAGAAGATACTATTCACCAAAAATTATTTTAATCTTATCTAACAACAATATACATACTGATATCAACAATTTTCTCTTGGATTTTTTAAATTCAATTCATAGATGCGGTAAAATTAAATTTTATGAAAATTTGTAAATGCTCCTAGATGGTTGGTAAAATAAGGTTATAAGTTAAATAAATCATTATATGTATAATATTCTTATAAAATGACTACAATGAATTAAATTGAACATATATCTGTATTATGTATCTATTTTTAATTAAAATAAATTTAAATAAAATAAAATATTATTTAAATAAAAAGTTGGTTTTAAACAATAACACAGTGTTTTTCAATATTCATAAAAAAAATTACTGTTTTCAAAAAAATACTAAAAATTCACCCTAAGCTAAATTTTATATTCCAAACCAAAAATTTATGTTCATTTTGAAAAATAAAATTGAAAAAAATATGAAATTGGCTATTACTATTCATAACGGCTAGTTTGATTTGTCACGGTGTGCTAAAACTCCATGTTGTGTATTGCACAAGCTATTTCGTTATTCAAAGGGAAACGTACCATGTAAAATTGGGGGGGGGGGGTAACGTAATTCCCTCATAGAAATAATTTCATCCTTTAAATTTCTATAATATCAATGTAAAACAATTCGAGTGCTTCTTCATCATAAGTTCCCCGGGGTCCCACATTGACTCTTTTATCTTATGGTTTCTCCATAGAACATTGACCAGGCGATTCGTCCGAATTCTCAAAAAGTGTTCTCTAGTGTCAAGAATTCTGATAGGCTCTTCGAAATAAGTTAGGTCAGGATCTAGTTCTATTCCTTCATTGGTTAGTACATGTGTTGGTTCAGGCATGTATTATCTCAACAGTGATACGTGCAATAGTTCATGTTATACTGAGAGACTTAGATGCATGGCCAAATGATAACCTAGAACTCCAATTTTTCTAGAGTTTCGAAGGATCCAATGTACCTGGGACTCAATTTACCTTTCTTACTGAATCGTACAAAACTATTCCATCGATATACCTTCAGGAAAACATGATCTCCTACATGAAATCTAAATTCCTTCCTTTGGTTATTGGCATATATCTTTATCCTACTTTGATATCCTTTGATGTGGGTTTTCATAACCTTCACCTTTTCCATTGACTCATAAACAAGGTCTATGCATATGAGTTTTTTTCACCAACACCATCCCAACATGTTTGTGTGAGCATTTCTTTCCATATAACGCTTCATATAAGGCCATCTGAATACTTGAATGTCATCTATTGTTATAGGAAAATTATACCAAAGGTAAATACGAATATCACATACCTTGAAAATCAAGTGAGCAAGATCATAACATGTCTTCATGGGTTGTAATAGTCATTTCAAATGGACCATCAGTTTAAGGGTGGACGAAAGTGCTTAAATGGTGTTCAGTTTCTAGGTCATTCTGAAGACTTTTCCAGAATCATGAATTAAAATGGGGATCCAGATCAGAAACAATTGATAGGGTTACTCCAGGAAGTCTTACAACATAATTAATATATAGTATTGATAAATGTTCTATTAGTAAATATTTTCTTATAGCCAGAAAGAGTTCTTACATGGTAAAAAGATCAACAATTAAACATATTGAATCATTCCTTATAAGAGTCTTTGGTAGCCCCATGGAAAAATACATCATAATATCATCCCATATTCACTCAGGTTTGGGAAGTGGTAGCATGACTTTTCTAGGATGTTGTCTTCCATCCTTTACCTGTTGACAAACCATACATCATGACACATAATCAGTAATCTCCCTTTTCATGTTTTCCCACAAAAAATGATCATTCATATCTCTATACATATTAGTGCTACCATGGTTTATAGGGATATTGTAGCAATGAGGATCATCCAACATTTCCCTTTTTGGATCAGGTATATCAAGAACATAGAGTATCTTCCCAAATTTAAAATTTCCATCTTCACATAAAAATTCAATCAATCTCCCATAATTAAAATCTATATTTTTCTTTCGAAACACATCATCATCAGTCTGAGAACTTTTTATCCTTCTAATAAATATTTATTGGATCCCATTTGAAAATGTATTGATGTTTCACCATCAATTATAACTACCATATCCATAGTTATTATATCCATGAACATAGGATCTCGTTCAACTCTCATCTTATTCAAAATTCCATGATCCTTTCAGTTTAATGCATCTTCCACCTTATTTACCATCCCAGTTTGGTATTTTATATTGAAATCATAATCCTTGTGTAGCTTGAGCCATATCCTTTGCTTCATGTTGAGTACTTTTTATGAGAAAATATGCTTCAATATCTTGTGATCAGTTTATATCTCACATTTTTCAAAATAGAGACAGTGTCTCCTAAACATAATAGAAAATATTAAAGCTTCTAACTCCAGATTATGAGTGGGTTAGTTTTTAATGAATTTTTAGCTCTCGTGATGCATATGAAATAACTCTATCATTCTGCATATGGACACAACCAAATCATTTCATTAAAGAATCACTATAAATAACAAACCCATCATTCCCCAATGGTAGAGTCAATATAGAAGAATTTAATAATATTCTCTTCAATTCTTCAAAATATTCTTCACACTCTTTTCTCCAAATGAAATTATCCTCGTTAAGTGTGATATTCATTAATGGGTAAGACAAATAGAAACAATTATGGAAAAAATACTGATAATAACATACTAAAACAATAATATTGTGTACCTCAGTTATACATGATGATGCATTAAATTATTGGATTAGCTTGGTCTTTGAAGGATTGACTTATATTCCATCCATAGAGACAATATATAAATTAAGTGAAATCTCAGAAGCCAGAATTCAGACATGCTAAACTTCTCATTTAATTCATTTCTTTTTATGGTTTCTAGAATATTAGAGAAGTTATTTTCATGATCTTTGTAGTTTTTAGTGTAAACCAATATATCATCAATAAATACCACTACAATGGAATCAATATATTTCTTTAAAATTATATTCATTTTATCTAGGAAAACAGAGGGTGCATTAGTCAGTACAAAATGCTTTACTGTAAAATTGTAATGCTCATACCTGGTTTGAAATGATATTTTCATATTTTCATCATTCTTCAAACACAACTGATGATATCCATATCGAAGGTAAATCTTTAATAAATATTGAGCTCAATGAAGTTGGTAGAATAAATCATCAATGTGAGGTAAGGGATACATTTTCTTTATTGTTATATCGTTGATCTCCATGTAGTCAATGCACTAACTCATAGATCAATCTTTCTTCTTATCAAAAATAAGAGTGTCTCCCCATGGGATAAAGCTAGGGTGATTAACTCCCTTATTATTCAATTACTCTAGTTGTTTCATTAATTCCACTATTTATACAATGTAAATTCTATATGGGGTCTTCGATATGGGCCTTGTACCAGGAATTAAATCAATGGAAAACAAAATTTATCATTCTAGATGATGTCTAGGTAAATACTCTAGAAACACATCAACATATTCTTTTAAAATAGGTGAACCCACTATTTGAATATTATTTTCCTCACCAGTAGTTATTTCATTCTAGTCCTCCTCAATAATTTAATTTAGTAGATCTATTGGTGGTGGATCTAAATATGAATCTGGTAGTAGCGTTTCTGATCTAATGATAAGTTACTCCTTATAATCATCAAAAATTGTAACCTCCTTCTTCTTACAATAAATTTTCACATAATTTTCTGAAAGATAATATATTATGAGTATTATATAGAATTCAATCATGGGATTGACTATGAGATCAGTAGATAATGAATATTTATTTTCTCTAATGAGAACTGATTCACAAAACATTGTTGCAATTATACTTCCCTTATGAGTTTTGATAAAAACTCCCTTGTTAAATGATGTTCGAAATATCATTGTTTCTTAGAAAACTGGGAATCTAATAAACAATGCAATGATCCAGAATCAAATAAATCATAGGATAAACATGAGTAAACCATTATATTTCCTTCCACTACATCATTGGTAGCTTCAACCTCAGTAGTAGTGAATGCATAATCTTGGCCTCACTCCCTTTTCCATTTCATTCGTAAGATTCTACAGCATTAGTACATTAGTTTCCATAATTCCCCATTTCCTTAAAATTGTAGAATTCATCATTGACATCCAATTTCTTTATGTTGCAATCACGAGCTTGGTGGACTTACTCACCACACATGTAACAAAATCCCATTCTGTTCAGGAAAGTACAAGAGTGTTTCTTCCCACATTTACAATCAGATGGGTATTCAGCTTTCACCATCTTCCCGTTATTTCCATTTCCACTGTGATCAATAGATCACTTCTTTTATTTATTAGATTTATAGTATTATGACTTATTGAATTAATTTTTCATTTGATAACACAAGTGAAAAATTCTTCGTATGATGATAAGGATTGTGAGACAAATGCTCGATGGAGAAATGTTTTTAACCCTCAAAAGAATCAATCAATCTTACTTTTTTGGATATATATATATATATAATATTTTTCATTCCTTGATAACCTTGTAATGATATCCTCATATTTTCGACATTCTCATCCTCCTTTTTCCTCAAACTCAGAAATTGTCTTCCCATATTTTCTAAATGGTCATGAGGAAAGTATTCTCTTGGAAAATTACATTAAAATCCCTCCATTCTATACATGTTACTTCTTCATCCAATTTTTTGTTTTCAATTAAAGAACACCATTGATCTACATTTCTTATGAGGTAATAAACTAACATTAATTTTTTTTCCATTCACTACTCCCCAAGGAATGAAATATTTTCTCGAATGAACTTATCCATTGCTCAGCTAAAAATGGATTATTAGTCCCATTTAATGTTGGTGGTTGTTTCCTTATGATGTTGTCTAACTTTGATCCCTCGTATTGTGGATCATGGTGCTCTATTTAGGTATGGTTATTATTCATAACCTGATTGATTTTTTCCATTATGGTCATAAGATGATCAGCACCAGTTGAATAACCATCTCCACTATAATTATCCTGAGTAAGAGGGAAATCCATACATGGATTACGTGTGTTGATATTGTTTCTATTCCATCAACTAGGTGCCATTTCTAAACAATGTAATTCAGTATATTAGTATATGAATTACAATATTTAATTAAAAACATGTAAAAAATTAACATTAATTGAACTATTTATAGATATTATCTATATTCGTAAAAAAATTTCTTTGAGAAGGTATATTCTCATAAATCGTTCATAATGGTTTGTATAAAATATGTGAATTATCCAAAAAATATATCCCAGGAGTGTTGTAACCAATTTTTAAGAAAGGCTCTTTGTTTGTACAAGGATACCCCAGGTCCAGCCAGAAATGTCTTGTAAGGGTTTTCACTCCTACGTACATCTATGCTAGAGCCGCCTCTACCTGCTCATATCCAGACAATGATGAATTGCTTGTAAAAATCACCAAATATCTACATCACTGAAATTATTGGATGTCCATCTATAATAATACTCAATGTCTATCTTAAGGTAATTTTATCTAATCAGTGATTTTAAAAATCTAGTTTCCATGGTTTATACTAAACATACTCTGATAGAAACAGAAATGCCCCAACATTTGTTACCCAGAGTCGGTACATTATTACATAACATTAAAATGATAACAAGGTATCATATCTCGAAATACCAATAACTTTAGTGGCTTTTGAAGTACATGATACATTCATAAATATTAAATTACTTTATAAAATGAAAAAAACAACAAAATTGTCCCTATTTACCACATTCATATCCCTTATACCATCCCTGCAGTTTAGTCATATAATACTTCATCGCATCCTGGGAAAAATAATACTGTGAAAGGGGTTCTCCCATATGCTCAGTAAGGATAAAAATATAGCATAAACACTCATCAATAAGCATAAACATTTAAGGTAATGTAAAAGACTCAAACACAAGACATTTAAACTAAAACATCAGCATAGTATGGAAAATTTAAATGATATAATTCCATTTACTTATTCACAACGATATTTTAGTAATCGAATAATCACATGAAATATCAATAGCCAATTTTATAATGATGGAATGCCTAATTCTGGACTTCATAACCCCATTCTTAAGGACCCATGCCAAGACTAAAAATAATATTATTTCAAGGCCATGTACCATGAAACTAGTTTGTCTCATGAAATATACTGATTCATCAAGGAGCTATAGAGGTCTCCACCAATCACCTACTAATTCAAATGTACTCCTCATATGAAATGACTGAAACATAACATAATCATTCGTATTAAAATTATCATATGAAATTTTAATACATAAACCATAAACAATGAATGGTATAAAAATAAAAAATCCATAGTCAATCATATCATGAAACCATTAATATAATATAAAATATTTTATCATAATAAATCAACATCAAACAAGCCTATAATACATCAATTGATTTTGACCTACATGAAATTAAAACTATTTGAAAGAAATATATATTTCTATTTTGAAATCATTTAAAAGTCACATAATTTAAAAAGAAAACATATATTTTTAAATTATAATAATAATCATGTAAGATAATCTTCTAAGTCATTGCAATGGTGGAAAATAGGTGCACCCACCATATAAGTTAAAAGAATCATTCTTTCCTTAATTTGGTCAAAAAGTCTGTAAAGTACCATGTTTGGAAAATGACAGAATGATTCCATTACAAACATTTTATAAAAATTATGAAATTTGAATAAATGAATTTATACCATAGTATAGGAAATAGATAAAATGTTTTGAAATGAATTTTTTAGAAACACAAATTTGGATGATAAAGAGGTCTCAGTAGATAATCACGTATAAACAACCTCAGATAATGAAGAGATTGTCGAATTAAACATTACCATGTACTTTTCCTTGGAAGAAGGATTGTTTACCTCTTATATAATAGTTAAATAATTTTTATTAAAAATACAATAACCAAATACAAAATTTTGATATCATATATGGAATTCTAATATTGAATTGTTAATAATATATTAGTAGTATCATTGTTTTGGATGTTAACTAATTCATTTTCCTTTATATGTTTTGCTACTTATGTAATGGTTGTTATGGATATGATGTATTTTATTCATATTTTTAATGATATTATATTCTCAAAAATTATTTTTAACCATAAAATGAAAATTATTCTTGAATGGATACGATGAGGAATGAATTTAATCGCATTCGTGGAGATGGAAATCCATACATACGCACGATCAACAATATCAACCAATTGAAGTTGAAATATTATTTAATTTGATGGTATTTAATATATAACGAATATTTAACATGTTATATTTTTTATTTACATCTTTTATACCTGTTATTATACCCATATAAATAATTACATGCTTGAATAACAAACTACTCCACGACGTGGAGGTGGTAAGTCGTACGAACACACGTATGGTGACATGTCATTCATTGGATGGATAATATAATAAATATGGTTATAAAATATTTATAATAACATCATCGTATGTATACGGTACTGCATTTATAATGTTGGTATGGAAACAACAATGATAGAGGAAGTGGAAGAAGAAAAGAACATTGAAAGAGGTGGTGAAATTATTACCTCTTCTTCGTGTGTTTTCTTTTGAGTTGATCTAAAGGGATCCATAAGATGTCTTTATGATCAATGCAAGGCCTCTAGGACAATGTTAGGGTATATGGGAGTATATTTGAGAATGTTTTGGCCAAACCAAATGGCCATGGAGGTCTGATATTGAGAAAAGAGAAAGTACTCTTTTATAATGCAGGTGAGGGTCACTTTAGTTAAATCCTGAAATATTATTTTATTACACAACCATATTCAGCTTATAATGGATGAAAAATGATTTATTTTGGGGATAAGGTGGTTATAGGTCTAAAACCTCTCATATAATAGGTTTTATATAGGTTTAGGTAACCATATTAACCTTATATTTTAGATTTAACTCTTAGTTAAATTTTTTATCTTTTACCAGGTCTTCTTCTATTATTATAAAAAATTGTTAATAAAATTACAATAATAATATAAATGAATCAAAAGAAGTTCATTATTGAGATATATAACTTTATATATTTCCTTTTCCTAAACCTTATATTTTTAGTAATATTATATCAATTAATAATATAGTATTTTTTTTTAAAACTCATTTATGTCAATTTTGACACGATTTGGTATCTGATATTTGATAAACACATAAAAACATGATTACTAGGAATAAAATATATTTAATAAACCTTAACACGTCATATTAACCTAAAAAATTAGTTTTATTCATCAGAAGTCTGAATTTACATTTATTTGGATATTTATACTATCAAATATTTTAATATTTCATTAATAATGTAATTATTACATCACCACTGTGTAATAAATAAATTTGATTACTTATTGTATAAATATGATAAATAAAATACCATTATGTATAATATATTTTTCTCTTTTTAATAAATATTTATTGTCTAATTTATCTTATGTATATCCCTATGTTAAAATTGGTTTACTTATTAAACATTGAATTTAACAATTTTAACACTTCTTTAAATAAAATAATAATAAATTTTATAATCTAATAAAAGTGGTTGAAAAGGATCATATTTTATTCCTAATGATTGTTTTGGTCGAAATAAACTTATCCAATAGAAATAGGACATGTTTTAGTGTAATTATAATATCATTTTTCATTTAATACCCTATTTTCTTTTAACCGTCGTAAAAAAAGTCAAAAGATACAATTCACCAAAAAATATATTCATCTTATTGAATGAAAATTTATTTACTAATATCAACTGTGTCTCTCATATTTTTTAACTTCAATTTGAAGAATAATTAAAATTATGTTTTATGCTAATTTTTAAAAGCACCTACAAGTTGGGTAAGTGACGGTAAAATGTTCAATAAATTTTATATATGTAATATTATTATTAAATAACATCAATGAATTACATTGAACTTATATTGGTTTTATGTATATATATTTACTTAAAATAAATTTAAATAAAATATATTATTAATTATATAAAATTTTTGTCTTAAAAAATAATGCAGTGTTTTTCACTATTTATCAAAAATTATATGTTTTCAAAATAATACAAAAAATTCAACCTAAGATAATTTTTATATTTATACCCCAAAAATGAATTCCATTTTGAAAAATAAAATTTATTGAAATTCAAAATCTGGGTTTTCCTATTCATAACAACTAGTTTGATTTGTCTTGGTGTTCTTAAACACTAAGTTGTGTACTGCACAAGCTATTCCATTATTCAAAAGGAAACGTACCGTGGAATCTTAGGGTGTTAAAATCGTGAAATGGTATTTTCACATCATATATGTTATATTTCCACAATTATGAATCCATACTCCAACTTGATATGTTTCTCTTAGTGAAATTTATATGCCATTAACCGTCATTGAAATTAATTTATTGATCTATGTAGGATGTTTTCCTTAATTTGTTATTCAATTAATTTACACCTCCTGAGCTATTGAATCATCATCAACATATTTCATGTTAGTGAAGATATTATTAATTTTTAGAATGTCTAAGGATGTTTTTAGGTACCATGGTTAACTATAATGGATATATTTTACCACATTTATTTATTCAGTTGAAGTGACATTTATGGCATTATGTTCCCAACCATCACACAAAAAACAATAGCATTTTAAAATATACCAAGTATAGAAAATTCTTCTCATCTATTTTTTTTACTATGGATACTTTAAATGTATTTTGTTCATAGAAAAAAAATATTTTTCATATATTACTAATGTAATAAAACAATATTCTTGGTATATTATTTTTTCTCTTTTCCACTACTCTTATATCCATTTGAGACATTTGAGAATCAACCAAATGAACCTTCTTCTGGGTATTCAGATAATGTGATTTCACATTATCCACCACATTTTTTTCTTATAATCAATACCCTAAATATATTTCCATTACCATCGATATATTATACATATGTATAATTGTACAATTTTCCCTATTATCTCTATATGTTCCTCCTAATCTTCTTTAGTATCCCACAGAATAAAACTCTATGATGTCATTTTGGGAGATAGATCTCCCTCATGATCATCAATATTTTACCAAATCTTTAGGACTTTGACATTGATCATTTCAATTATTTTGACATGATATTTAACCAAATTTTTCATGAAATATATTATTTGGGCTTTCTCATCGATTTTGATATTGTACTCAATTTTCATTCTACTTGTTTATAGTATTTTAAAAAATGATTATTTCAATAGAACCCATTAACTTGTTTTTCATTCTTCGTTCTCTAACATATAATTTTTTTATCATGTACCACTACATTTAATTTTTTCAATTATCCATCAAATCAACAATTTATTGAAGTGTTGATTCTAGTGCATCATTAATGTATATTAATTCCTTATCTTTAGTTCATTCATCATAATTTTCCACAAATTGATTATGTATTTCATCCATGAGTACCTCCTCATTTAGGTCCAAGCATTCCCCAATATACTATACTTTATTATCCTCTGATATATAATTTTCTTGATAAATAAGATTCTTATTTTTATAATATTTTTTCTATTAATAGATCGGTCATACCACACCCATAAAAAATTTCCTCATGGATTCTTTATCCTTATTTTAATCTCAAAATTTATTTTGAAACCCATAAGCACAATTCCTAACTTTTCGACAATAAAAATATGCATGTGAAGGGTTTCCTTAGAATATTTATTTTTCCCTATTAATGTTTGAGGAGAAGATAGTCATTACGTAATCATGTTTCATATCTTTAAAAAGATGACTTGTTGTTAGTCTGTTAATCTCCATTAATTCCAAATCCAAATAATTTTTCTTTATCAAGGACACATTATCATTTTTTATCATCTTATAAGAGATGTGAGTGTTGAAAATAATATCCAACACCGCCCCTTTGTGGTCTTTGTCTTCAAGTATCGTGAATGTTTCATTACAACATGATTGTAACATTCTTAGGATCAATTTTATGATTTTTAAATAATCATGTAATTAATTGTGTTTTCTCATTCCATACATAATAATACTCACATGTCAATGAATTTATCAGAGAAATCATTTGTATTAATCCATAAATACTCATAATTGTACTATAGTAACAAAAATATATCTTCACATACCATTGAATCACCATCATAAATGTTGATAGGTTTTTTACACATGTATTCCGAGAATTTAAATGACTTCATATTCATTTATATTTCATTAGATAATGATAATCCCATTTCCTTGACTCTTTTTTCATTTCAATACCTCTTCAATATTTTCTAATAATTCTCTAAACTTAATTATTGTTAAAATCCCAGGCAAGTTATCCATGTAGACGTTTGTTTCCAAAGATCAAAAATAAATTTTTATTTTATTCATCCATATTTGTAAATTTCTATAATTAAATATTAGAATTGCACTGTGGGTGATTTCATTTGATGCATCTCAAAAGATAAAAAATATCATAAAAAATATATATATTTGATAACACGTTTTGTCCCAAGAATGTTCAATACCATGAGAGGGGGTGAATCATGGATTATCAATTTTATTGAATAAACATCTCCATTGAGCTAATTTCAAAAAAAAATAATAAGAATCTATCCCTAACAATAGATATGAAGTGATAAAGTAAATGAAATAAGAACATAAATAATTTTACCTGGTTCATACAAACTAGGATAATGTACATAGCGTAAAATGATGATGTGATGATGAACCTAAAACATTTATAATACAACCTTTTTAAAAATGTTAAGCATCCAATCTAACACATTATTTTTATAACGTTCACAAGAAAATTGACAACTCAGTATTTTCCATACAAAAAGGATCTTAACACTACTCTTATGCTATTCTATTTATTATATGAGTAGTATATAGAGATTACACCAAGTATTGTATATAAATATTCTCTAGTTTCATCAATTTGATGAACTCCATGATGTTCTAGTTATATATTATGATGTATATCCCTTTTATTTTCTCTTTTAACATTCAAACACAAGTCTTATAATACTTATTATAATCCATTTTTCCTTCCAACACATATATTATAAATTTATTAGATATTCATTAATGTTATTTGATTATGTGAGCCTCTATCTTCTCTTTATTTTCAATAAACATATATTCTTTGTTTTTGGTATACTTATACCATATCAATTTATTTATTTAGAATTGTTGACATCATTTTTTAATTCCCTTAAATGGTTATGTACAATTCATTTATTTTCACACATTTTTTCTTATTTTAAATTTTTTCTCATTGCTAGAATTAACCATTTCATAGTTTGACTCATTCTCTATAGTGTTATTCTCATTCCTTTTTTAAACCATGAATTATTACCACTTTCAATTTCGATAATACCATGTAAAACCACCTCCCCAAAAAAATATGGTAACTTGAATGCCAAAAATATCATCTAATATAAATCGGGTCTCTACAGCATGATTCAACTACATATAGCATACACCTTAAAACAATAAAACAACAAAAATACACATAAATCAACTAATTTCATGGTCGCACCTCCCAAATAATAACTCATTTATTTCCCTTTTTAAAAAAGTAAATAATTATTCATATAATTCAATCCTAATCAAAAGACTCATTCTTATTATGGTAATTTTCAATATTTTCATATGTATGTCCCCTCACAATATAAAATATGCTCCCATGGTGTGACCTAATTAATTGGATTAGTGAAACTCAATTCCTAATTAACCTATGGTCCTATCATTGTGTCATTATTCCCTACGATGCTAATGTTTGGTGATTGATATTGTACAATGGATGGGTAAAAATGTTACCAAATGTTTCATGGAATGTCTAATTTTCTTCTCCCTGTGAGAAAGTTTAAAACTACATGCATGTTTTCAATGGGACTTTCAATGTATTTGAAAAAACATACATATGAAAATAACTCTAACACATTTCATTTTCATACATAAATACATCATGACATGACCATAGCTACCTAGGTGTGAATTTGGACCTTTATAAAATAAATCATTCAATATTCTTCCAAAAAAACATCCATCATTTCTCTATAACATTTTAAGAAAATTTGGATTTATTCCCACATCAATATCAGAAAACATAAATAAAAATACTTTATTGATGTTTTGTCAAATTATTTTATATTTGAAGAGGTTTTTGGCTATGATATGTGCTAGTGAGATCAATATAGGTTGGTAGAAACATGGCCGATTATTATAGATCACCAAATTAGGTGGGTGGGATTTACATTATCAAGTATATTAATTTTTGTATTATTATATGGGTATTTAGATCATTATTACTATTTTTTAAAAAATTAATAACTTTTTTTATCATAAAATATTTTTGTATTTGATCAGATAGACTAATATTCTTTATTTATCATAGAGGTTTCTTAATGGATTTTTTTTCCATGTTCAAATGAGTGATGGTTTTCCATTTTATAAATTTTTTACTGATATGATTGGCATTGAATTTATTTTTCAAAAAAGTATTCCCTTTTAGAGGATTTTGGAGTGGACTTTTAATTACGATTCCTAGTTTGGGAATAATAACATGGGGTTCTTTTTCTAGATATTATATATTTTTTAGGTTTTATATTTTAATTTAGATAAATGAGGTTTTTCACTTGGTTCTGAAAAGTAATTCCACGAGTTCTTTTTTTTTAAAAAAAATTATTTATTTTATCTCATGTGGGGGACACCCTATTTTTTAATGATTTTATTCTTATATTTGTTTAATGTTTATTGTTAAAATTATGTTATCCCATGTTTTGTGATACAATAAGAACCATATGAGAAATAATTACTAATATAAAGTGTTTAAGGGACTAAGTTGATATTTTCATTGGGATTCCTTGTGAAATAGGTCCATAGAACCATAGAATACATCTTTATTTGTATTATTCTATGATTTTGACTAATTGATGAGTGAGTCTTTCGATATTGTACTTTTAGAAATAAATGAACTTTTTATGATGATTGGTGTTCGTACTATGTTCCTTGTAAGGGTGACTTGTGATTTGACCTCAATAATTTAAGTTTGAATTAATCCCAAATTTGTATGGTTTCTAGATTAATATAGCTACTTCGGTTTTGATCCATGTGTTATAATGATCCTTGGTCTATATATAGCAGATAATTGATTGAGTTAAATGTACTTTTTCAATGTGGTCATCAGGTATAAAAATACCTTATACCATGTGTGAGATAATGTGATTGGGAACATAGGCTAATATGTATTGGGACTTTTGTTGTAGATATATTGATAACTTGCCATGCCTATGGATTGTGATAACTAAGAACACTGTAAAGATAAATTTTATGTTTGAGGAACTTATATACTTTTGTTTCATTGTTGTGTATTCTATTGATTTTGGATATTTTGATACAACTTATTAATGATTTGATCTCCCCCTTATGAATCGAGATGCATAAAATGAAAATATTTTCACTTTGAGAGATGGTGATCAATGTTAGTGAGGCGATGGAAGTCTATATGGGAAATATATTTATCAAATCATCCCAATTACCCTTGTGTGGTCAGGCCATTGCCATATGACATACTATTTATCATTTATGGTGGGTTTTTGTATCATATGTGATTGGGAAATATCAGAAGTGTTGTATAGTTATGGAGCAAGATCCATCATCAGTGATGACTTTTGATATATATGATCAATTGAGTGATGATCTATGGGTTTCTGGTAAAAGTTACAAATATTATTAGCATAATGATATGATAAGGGTGTGAAAGACAGCGTGTACTATTTCATTTGGTTGGGACACTTTCCTTTTCTTATGGTTTTCTCATTATGGGATTACTATTTAGTGTAATTTGATTATTTGGACCCTCTTTGCTTGATCATTTTTTTGTTATTTACTGTTTCACATTCTACTATTATTTATCCCTCTATTATTTCATATTTATTTTTATTCATTGAATGATCATTATATCCTATGATATTTTGGGTTTTTCATTATTTAAAGATAGTGTGATGACTGATTGGTTAGTTAGGACATTGATGGGAGATCCTGATGGATTTAGAGTGACCTCATAATGGTTATAAGTGATGTCAAGTGTTAAAATTAAGAATACATTATTAATTCATGAAGGTATACAAATCATCACATGCATGATGGTGGTACATGTCCATAGTTGGGAAGTATTAGTTTGTATTATCAGAGTTCATATGACTTCAAGACACATGGGTGTAGTTTTGTAGAGTATATGAATTTGATGTAGTGTTTCTGGGTGGATGAGTTGTAGTGGGTATTTAATTTTAGATTATCCCAATAATTTAATCCATATACACTTGAACAAAAAATCACCTAGTGTATAAAATAGAGTTGGATAACCTACGGTGTCATTGGACTCACCCCAACCTATATAAAGGACCTTATTTTTAATGTACATTGGTAGAACAACATATTTAATTTTATTTATTGGTTCTTGATTAAATCTTATTTTGTGGATTGAGAATAATAGGTTAATAGAGGCTGCATATGGTTTATATGAATTAGGATATAGGCCACAATTTTTATATTTCATTTTAATTGTATCAATATCATCTTACAGGATTATATGTTTTTTACCTATACTACCCTTTGATCCTTTTTGTTATATCATACATTTGTTTTAGTTATGCATATTCTATTATTTATTCTCATTTATATGTTCACACATCTTGTGGTTATTTTACTTCAAATATATCCTAGTATTAAAAGTCCATTTTTTTCAATGTTTACTGTAAATTGGTTTTGGATATATATTTTATAGAAATTTATCATGTAAAATTACTGGTAGAATTAGGAATGTAGAGACCCGAAGCCTGACGTACATTGACATTACATTACATTTTCGGAATACTTAGTACATAACAAAAACACACACACAAGGATCGTAATAGTTTAGTGTCTTTGGAAACTCGGAACGTAATCTTCTAATCGTGGTGAAAGATCTTCAACATCTCCTATAAAGATCTTCCTTATTTTTTACCTAAAACCTTTCTTTATATCCTGGGGAAAAGAAAACATAAAACGGTGAGCTCAAATGCTCAGTAAGGGTAAACAAAAGAAATATCATTCACATCGTATTCATAAGAACATAACATTTTGGAAATCTTAACCTGCAAAAGAGAGCATAACTTCATAACATGGGATAAATCATGGCAGTGAAATGTAATCACAATAATCATAACTTAAAACATGAAACATTGTGGCATACACACATAATCATAGAAAATCATTTCTTGTTAGTCAAGACTCATTGCCAAGACTATCTTAGTGGACAAAGTCCCTTTCTGAATCGAGTAACCCTCGTTTCAGTCCTGTTTCACTGAACCGGTATAACCTACCATTCCAGCCATGTCTATCTCATGAGATATAAAATCTTTACCCAATGCATTGGAGGGAGATATAGGTCCCACCCATCTTATAATGAATCCTTTCTTATGTGTGCCACATAATCATAAATCTTACATCATCACATAACCCATGTAATAAAAATGGGATTCTTAAACAACATGACATCATAAAACAATTCATATAAGATAAACTAATTCATAAAAATAATTCCATCACAACATGATCAAATCAATTTAATAATATGGATAAAAACAGAACCCTTTATTATCTTATATGGAAAAATAATTTTGATAAAACACTTGAACTCCATTCTTGAGGAAAATATCCTTTCTTCTTCAAAAACATTTTTCCTTTCATAACATGTCATACAACTTTAAAATAAAAGAAGTTGATTAAAAATAAACTTGAAAACTTGTAAAGGAAGCTTCTTGGAAATAATGTTTTAAAAATCCATTCATGCCGTATAAGTTAAAAAAAACATTCTTCGTACTTTTGTCGGAAAAGTCAAAAAGTACCTTGTACGGAAAAACGACAAAAGATTCCTTTCATATTTTTTTTACTAAAAACTCACCTAAGGGTAAAATTGGATTTAAACTATTGCAATTGGATGGAAACAATATTACATATTGAGGTAACATGGATGTGGATGATAAAATACACCCCAGTAAATACTTACGAATAAACAATCTCGGATAAAAATGAGATTGTGATATTTCCCTTACCTTAGGTCCGACTTGCTTTATAAGTGTCCGAACCTCCTGTATAATGATTTAAATCATGTTATTGACTTATTACAGAATCATATTCACTGTTATGATATCATATATGGTTCACTTATGACATTATATTACCTGTTCTTTTGTAAATTCCATGTTAAAGAAGCGTTTTGGGTAAAATCGTTTCATTTATCGTAGGTGTTTTGACTTGTTGTTCTTGACATCATTATTACTTATATCATGATTTACTTACTTCCAGAATATAAAATATGATTTATATATCATATATATTCAGTATATATATATATATAATAGATAGATAAATAAAATGAAAAACACCGTTCATGGAGACGGTAGTCCGTACGTACGCATGAACGCTGTTTTTCTTTCCTTATTGTCTTGAAATGGAAGTAAGTAGAAGACATACATATGTATATATATACATAAATCCAGTATCTTTATAATTTCATATATTTCATTATTATTTCTTATATATACTTTATAATCATTCTTAAATGGTTAACATGGAGAATGAATCTCATCGCGTCGTGGAGACGGTATTCCGTACGTACGCACGAGCGATGATATCATTTCCATAAATATTGAACTGAATTGGAGTGGATTATACAATATATCAGAATAAATATGATGTTGTAATAACTATGTATAGTTATTCTTTACACCATTATACCCATCCATGTAAGGTGGTGGTGGAAAATAGATTACACCACGGCGTGGAGACGGTATTCCGTACGTACGCACGCGTGGTGATTTCTTTTTCCGTAGGATGGATAGATGGTGAAATAGGGTTGTTTCATACTTATAATAACATATAAGTATATGAGTGATACTGATGTTATTACTTCATAATGAAACAACCTAAGAAGAAGAAGTGGAAGAAGAAATAAAGATGAAAGATTTGGTAACGGTAATTACCTCTTCTTTGAAGTGCCTCTTTGAGACCTCCTCTTAGGGCACTAAAATTGGTCTTTGAGGAAGACCAGAACCTCTAGGATGTTGCTAGGGAAGTGGAGAAGAGATTTTGGCAGGGGTTGGCCGAGCTTGAGTGCTCAAATTGGTGTGAGGAGGAGGGGGAGGAGGTGTCCTTTTATAGGGGAGGAGAGGGGCACCTTAGGAATATCTCAAAATATTATTTTATATTAAAGTCAAAATAGGTTTATAATGGTTACAAAGGGTATTATTTCGAAGCTAAAGTGGGGTTGGGTCGAAATCCTATCAACCAATAGAATTTAGACAAGTTTAGGATATTATTTTAACCTTATCAATTAGATTTAACTCTAAGTTAAATAATTTAACTTTTACCATGTCTTTTTGTTTTCTTTCACTATATGTTTAATACACTTACTATAACATGCCAAAAGAACCCCAAATTGTTTATTATTAATATATATATCCTTATCTAAGTCATTTGGCCGAACCTTAGATTTTTAGGAATAAAATAACAATTAATAATATAATATTTGATTTAAAAACTATTTCGTGTCAATTTTGACACTATTTGATATATGATTTTTGTGAAAGTCATAACAGAATTAAATGTTCGAACCAAGTTGATTAAATCAACATTAATATATCATAGTTACCTAGAAAATTAGTGGAATTCATAAAAAAGCTCAAATTACATTTATTTTGGTGTTTATAACATCAATTATGTCAATATTTCATTAATAAGATAATTACTGCATCATCGTTGTGTCATAAATAAATTAACTTATTTGATGTCTAAAAATTAAAAATAAAATAACATCATGTAGGAAATCTTTTTAGCTTTCTAATGAATATTTACAATAGAATTTATCTTATGTATAACCCCATATTAAAAATGATTTACTTATTAAACTTTGATTTTAACTATTTTAACCTTTCTTTAAATAAATTAATAATAAATGTCCTAATCTAATCCAAGTGGGCCTAAATGGTCATATTTTATTCCTAAGTTTGTTTTTGGTCGAATTACACTTGTCCAATAGAATTAGGACATGTGTTAGGGTAATATTAATATCATATTTACCCTTAGTTACCCTATTTACTATTAACCGCGGTAAAAAAAGTAAAAAGTTACTATTCACCAAAAAATTATTTTCATCTCATTGAACCACATTTTAGTCCTTGATATTAACCGTGTCTCTCGGATTTTCGAAATTTCATTCACAGAAGCGGAAAAATTATGTTTTATGAAAAATTCAGTTTTTTTAACTACCACTTAGTAGTTTCACTATTCATCAAAAATTGATGTTTTTCAGAACAATGCCAAAATTTCATCCTAAGCTATATTTCATATTCCGAATTAAAAAATGAAATCTATTTTACCAAATTCATAACATAGAAGTTGCATTATTTAATTTTATAATTAAATCCCGCTGTTAAAATAAATAGCGTGTTTTTAGGAAAATATATATCAAAAGATTGACACTTGATTATGTCTGGTTTAAATGTGAAATTACAACCAATGACCAACATTGTATTAAATTGTAAAAATATATTCTAAATATACTTTAAAACCACTCAAATTAATAATTTATCACTATTAATTATTTCGATTAAAAAAGTTGTTTTTAATTATAATTTAGTAATTTTCACTATTCATCAGAATATGAAAGTTATCCGAAAAGTACCAAAATTTCACCTTAGGCTAAATTCGATACTCCGAATCCAAGAATGAAGTTCATTTTGAAAAATAAGATTTACAGAATTTTAAAAAGTGGTTATTACTATTCATAACGGCTAGTTTTAATAATATTTTAATAGCACATCGCTGTTTAGTGAAACTCGGTATTGCGTATTACACACGCTATCGAGGAAGGTCGTGATTGCGTGTAATGCAAGGCAAGACAAGGATGCGTGTTGTGCAAGCTCCTTTTGGTGTAGCGTACAACACAAGACATTAGTGAAATTAAAAAGAATATTTTTCATAAAATCTTGGGCTGTTACATTCTACCCCCCTTAAAATGAATTTCGCCCTCGAAATTCGTCTGGGTTATATATGGTTTACTACTTGAAAGTTTTTTTTTAATAGAAACCCACATCGTAAAAAGGATTACCAAAACCAATCTTTAAAAACAAAAGTATGAAACTTAACGGTTGCCCAAATAAACTAATCACTGGGTTTCCACATAGGTGAAAATATGGATATGGAAGAGAAATCTAACCATCATGTTCTGATGGGGAGTGGTAGAGAACATGGCTATGAAATAGCCAACAATCACAAAGCCATAGATTTGTGACAATATAAGGTACCATCTGATTTATCAGATATAAGAGCACTAGGACAACATTTTTGGTTTTCAAGATCATTTCCCTAAAGTTGATGAATTAAAAAAAATACTTACATGATTTTGTTACAATCTCACTGTTGTTCGTGAATTGAACAATTTCAACTTCATATCATAAAGAAATGAAGTTGAATTTGTTATTCGTGAAGCATTAGCAGATCATGTGATAGAAGGATGGGTCATTCCATCTATTTCAAACAAAGGGTTAGCAAAAGTTATAAGTCCATCTTATAGTGAGATTAATCGTATATGGTTCCAGAAATGAACTTATACTTCATATATCATACCGCTTAATAAAATAAAACTAGTTTCTACTAAACGGGGACTTCCTGTAGGCCAGTGGTAGGCGATAAAGGCCAGTCGCACTTCGGTTGTGGGTTCGATTCCCACAGCCTTGTCCGAAGCGATGGGCTGTCACCCGTCCTGCAGGTTGTCCTTTTTCTAAAACTACATTACTATAACATCCCATCAATAACATTGAAAAAAAAACTTATATCCTTAAACAATACTAACTTATGTCCAACATAATCCATTCTAATCTTTAGGCTTATCCATAATAATGCAGTCCATTCTCATAACATAGTGAAAATGATTACCAGAGATTTAATACCATCGTTGATCCCCATATATCATAAGATATGTTTTGTTGGTCACATTCCAAACATTCAAAGTCCTTAATCATGTATTCTCTTGAATACCGATTGAACCTTAGTGAAAACTTGAATGCAGTTAAAAGTTAACACTTTCCACATACCAAAATCCTCAAAATTCTATATACTCAAACCATGATATCACTTAGTCATTATATCAATCATGAGCTCATGAATACAATCAAACATCTCATTATCTTCTTATCCTTTCATTATGCACATATCATCTACTTTCCAAAATATTTGAATCACTTTTCATGGTTATTGGTACCTTAAAATTATTGAAAACCACAATAGACCAATACTTAAATATTTCAATACACCATAAAAGTACCTCAACAACATTATTCTTGAATACCAATACATAAACACTTCAGTCCATCCACTTCAATGATTGTCCTGGAATAAGTCCTTTCTTGATTTAGAAGTAACTTTTTAGGTTAGGGCATTGAGTTGGGTAATGCCCATGTTCTCCACAAATAAGACATTGAACTCCATAACAGTCTGTCACTCTATGACCCTTTTCTCCACACAGATAACATCGATCCCTCCATTTGAGGTATTCCTCAAGGTTCTTCTTCCCTTCTTTAGAAATATCAATCTTCCTTTCTTTATGCTCCTCAACATGCAAACATGCATAATAGTTTATCTTCCTCTTCTTTGATGAATTAGTCATTCCACTAAATTTCACCTTGTTAATCATATATCGCGATGACTGATTCGGCATAATCACAATATCTTTATCTCTAGGCATTACACAATTTTGTTGCTCATAGTCACCAATTTGTCCATTGGATTTAATGTTAACCGAATTCCTTCTGGTTCCCTCCATTAACTAAAACACAAAAATAATTTTGTGAGAGGAGAAATCATGCTAGGGAAGACAACATAGTAAAGGGGAAGCACCCTCAATATCTAACATCTTAGGTAAAATTCTAAGATCGTTACCGTAGTTATAGGACTATATCATATACATATACTTATCCTTAGGGACATCCCTAGACATACCTTAGAAATATCTCTAGGGATCTCACTAACGTTTTCGCGTCCTAGTTTCCAAAGGTTGACTAAACCTTTCCTCTGATACCAACTGTAGAGACCCGATGCCTGACGTACATTGACATTACATTACATTTGCGGAATACTTAGTACATAACAAAAACACACACACAAGGATCGTAATAGTTTAGTGTCTTTGGAAACTCGGAACGTAATCTTCTAATCGTGGTGAAAGATCTTCAACATCTCCTATAAAGATCTTCCTTATTTTTTACCTAAAACCTTTATTTATATCCTGGGGAAAAGAAAACATAAAAGGGTGAGCTCAAATGCTCAGTAAGGGTAAACAAAAGAAATATCATTCACATCGTATTCATAAGAACATAACATTTTGGAAATCTTAACCTGCAAAAGAGAGCATAACTTCATAACATGGGATAAATCATGGCAGTGAAATGTAATCACAATAATCATAACTTAAAACATGAAACTTTGTGGCATACACACATAATCATAGAAAATCATTTCTTGTTAGTCAAGACTCATTGCCAAGACTATCTTAGTGGACAAAGTCCCTTTCTGAATCGAGTAACCCTCGTTTCAGTCCTGTTTCACTGAACCGGTATAACCTACCATTCCAACCATGTCTATCTCATGAGATATAAAATCTTTACCCAATTCATTGGAGGGAGATATAGGTCCCACCCATCTTATAATGAATCCTTTCTTATGTGTGCCACATAATCATAAATCTTACATCATCACATAACCCATGTAATAAAAATGGGATTCTTAAACAACATGACATCATAAAACAATTCATATAAGATAAACGAATTCATAAAAATAATTCCATCACAACATGATCAAATCAATTTAATAATAGGGATAAAAACAGAACCCTTTATTATCTTATATGGAAAAATAATTTTGATAAAACACTTGAACTCCATTCTTGAGGAAAGTATCCTTTCTTCTTCAAAAACATTTTTCCTTTCATAACATGTCATACAACTTTAAAATAAAAGAAGTTGATTAAAAATAAACTTGAAAACTTGTAAAGGAAGCTTCTTGGAAATAATGTTTTAAAAATCCATTCATGCCGTATAAGTTAAAAAAAACATTCTTCGTACTTTTGTCGGAAAAGTCAAAAAGTACCTCGTACGGAAAAACGACAAAAGATTCCTTTCATATTTTTTTTACTAAAAACTCACCTAAGGGTAAAATTGGATTTAAACAATTGCAATTGGATGGAAACAATATTACATATTGAGGGAACATGGATGTGGATGATAAAATACACCCCAGTAAATACTTACGAATAAACAATCTCGGATAAAAATGAGATTGTGACATTTCCCTTACCTTAGGTCCGACTTGCTTTATAAGTGTCCGAACCTCCTGTATAATGATTTAAATCATGTTATTGACTTATTACAGAATCATATTCACTGTTATGATATCATATATGGTTCACTTATGACATTATATTACCTGTTCTTTTGTAAATTCCATGTTAAAGAAGCGTTTTGGGTAAAATCGTTTCATTTATCGTAGGTGTTTTGACTTGTTGTTCTTGACATCATTATTACTTATATCATGATTTACTTACTTCCAGAATATAAAATAGGATTTATATATCATATATATTCAGTATATATATATATATAATAGATAGATAAATAAAATGAAAAACACCGTTCATGGAGACGGTAGTCCGTACGTACGCATGAACGCTGTTTTTCTTTACTTATTGTCTTGAAATGGAAGTAAGTAGAAGACATACATATGTATATATATACATAAATCCAGTAGCTTTATAATTTCATATATTTCATTATTATTTCTTATATATACTTTATAATCATTCTTAAATGGTTAACATGGAGAATGAATGTCATCGCGTCGTGGAGACGGTATTCCGTACGTACGCACGAGCGATGATATCATTTCCATAAATATTGAACTGAATTGGAGTGGATTATACAATATATCAGAATAAATATGATGTTGTAATAACTATGTATAGTTATTCTTTACACCATTATACCCATCCATGTAAGGTGGTGGTGGAAAATAGATTACACCACGGCGTGGAGACGGTATTCTGTACGTACGCACGCGTGGTGATTTCTTTTTCCGTAGGATGGATAGATGGTGAAATAGGGTTGTTTCGTACTTATAATAACATATCAGTATATGAGTGATACTGATGTTATTACTTCATAATGAAACAACCTAAGAAGAAGAAGTGGAAGAAGAAATAAAGATGAAAGAATTGGTAACGGTAATTACCTCTTCTTTGAAGTGCCTCTTTGAGACCTCCTCTTAGGGCACTAAAATTGGTCTTTGAGGAAGACCAGAACCTCTAGGATGTTTCTAGGGAAGTGGAGAAGAGATTTTGGCAGGGGTTGGCCGAGCTTGAGTGCTCAAATTGGTGTGAGGAGGAGGGGGAGGAGGTGTCCTTTTATAGGGGAGGAGAGGGGCACCTTAGGAATATCTCAAAATATTATTTTATATTAAAGTCAAAATAGGTTTATAATGGTTACAAAGGGTCTTATTTCGAAGCTAAAGTGGGGTTGGGTCGAAATCCTATCAACCAATAGAATTTAGACAAGTTTAGGATATTATTTTAACCTTATCAATTAGATTTAACTCTAAGTTAAATAATTTAACTTTTACCATGTCTTTTTGTTTTCTTTCACTATATGTTTAATACACTTACTATAACATGCCAAACGAACCCCAAATTGTTTATTATTAATATATATATCCTTATCTAAGTCATTTGGCCGAACCTTAGATTTTTAGGAATACAATAACAATTAATAATATAATATTTGATTTAAAAACTATTTTGTGTCAATTTTGACACTATTTGATATATGATTTTTGTGAAAGTCATAACAGAATTAAATGTTCGAACCAAGTTGATTAAATCAACATTAATATATCATAGTAACCTATAAAATTAGTGGAATTCATAAAAAATCTCAAATTACATTTATTTTGGTGTTTATAACATCAATTATGTCAATATTTCATTAATAAGATAATTACTGCATCATCGTTGTGTCATAAATAAATTAAATTATTTGATGTCTAAAAATTACAAATAAAATACCATCATGTAGGAAATCTTTTTAGATTTCTAATGAATATTTACAATAGAATTTATCTTATATATAACCCCATATTAAAAATGATTTACTTATTAAACTTTGATTTTAACTATTTTAACCTTTCTTTAAATAAATTAATAATAAATGTCCTAATCTATTCCAAGTGGGCCTAAATGGTCATATTTTATTCCTAAGTTTGTTTTTGGTCGAATTACACTTGTCCAATAGAATTAGGACATGTGTTAGGGTAATATTAATATCATATTTACCCTTAGTTACCCTATTTACTATTAACCGCGGTAAAAAAAGTAAAAAGTTACTATTCACCAAAAAATTATTTTCATCTCATTGAACCACATTTTAGTCCTTGATATTAACCGTGTCTCTCGGATTTTCGAAATTCCATTCACAGAAGCGGCAAAATTATGTTTTATGAAAAATTCAGTTTTTTTAACTACCACTTAGTAGTTTCACTATTCATCAAAAATTGATGTTTTTCAGAACAATGCCAAAATTTCATCCTAAGCTATATTTCATATTCCGAATTAAAAAATGAAATCTATTTTACCAAATTCATAACATAGAAGTTGCATTATTTAATTTTATAATTAAATCCCGCTGTTAAAATAAATAGCGTGTTTTTAGGAAAATATATATCAAAATATTGACACTTGATTATGTCTGGTTTAAATGTGAAATTACAACCAATGACAAACATTGTATTAAATTGTAAAAATATATTCTAAATATACTTTAAAACCACTCAAATTAATAATTTATCACTATTAATTATTTCGATTAAAAAAGTTGTTTTTAATTATAATTTAGTAATTTTCACTATTCATCAGAATATGAAAGTTATCTGAAAAGTACCAAAATTTCACCTTAGGCTAAATTCGATACTCCGAATCCAAGAATGAAGTTCATTTTGAAAAATAAGATTTACAGAATTTTAAAAAATGGTTATTACTATTCATAACGGCTAGTTTTAATAATATTTTAATAGCACATCGTTGTTTAGTGAAACTCGGTATTGCGTATTACACACGCTATCGAGGAAGGTCGTGATTGCGTGTAATGCAAGGCAAGACAAGGATGCGTGTTGTGTAAGCTCCTTTTGGTGTAGCGTACAACACAAGACATTAGTGAAATTAAAAAGAATATTTTTCATAAAATCTTGGGCTGTTACAAGGAATGCTCTAGGGAATTTCAGTTTTTTTTTAATAAACTCCCCATTAATATATCAAACTCTTCATATTATTCAATAGGCTTTGGTGTATGGGGATATACGCCTGATGCCATGTAGTGAATCCTACTTGAGTATTGATTGGGTGACTTGAGATAGTACATTACATTTATAGTGGGAGAGGGTGTTTCTTAAGGTCTGTTTTCAAGTGGGAAATCATAGATTGGTGAATAAATTTATACATCTTAATTGGTATGTAGGACTATTTTAAATAGAGGAATATCTCAATAATATGTTATACCATCCATTATTACCATAAAACATGAAATATATACATGATTTATTTCATGTGTATCATTTAACGAAATAGTTTTTGAATCTCTATCATGTGATTTATTGATAAGATCTAGATTTGGAAATCAATTCCATTATAGTGAAGAAAATAGTGTTTATCATTGATCGTCAAAATATGGTTTTATTGTGTAAATTTGTCCCTCATGGATTTTTTTGTGATATCAGGGAAAAAATATCAATGTGACTCGAAATCATAACTCATTGGTATGGTGATATAAACTAACATGTTTTTCAATAATGAACATTAATGACTTTTTTAGGGTATAAATTTGAATGTTGAGGATAATGGTGAAAACCATGTATTCAATGGATGTTATTAATTATTTTATTTATATTATTTTTAATGGTTTGGGAGTTTAAAATTTTAAATTATAGAAATAATGTTATAGTTTTTGATCTATGACTAGAAATAAGTAAATAATATTCAAACATGTAAACCATTCAATAGGGAGGATTCATTCTATATTTGTTTTCATGTCTGGGAATAGATTAACCGAATATAAATCCATACTAAGTAGGGGGTGTGTCCTTACTAGATAATATGCCTCCCATTTGGAAGATGGTTTCCCAAAATGTGTGCAAAAACCATGTGATTTACAAAAAAAAATAAACATCAATCATATTATTTTTATCTTTATTTGGGGTTTTCCATTTTCCCTCCACCATTTCACTTGATCTCTCCAAGAGATTCAACAAGAAATTCCAACTTCTCATCCATTCCAATTATTTATTTCACTCTTTTAATCATGATAATATACAAGGTAAATCTGGTATTTATCACGGATTCCTTCTTCTCATTTTCTCGTTTCTCACCCCTCCTTCCATGATCATCCACGTTAATTTTCTCACTATCCATAGTTTCCAAAAATATTTTTGTGATCTATCTAAATCATCAATTATTTCATTCATTTTAATTGTTGGGGCATTCTTGAATCCTAATATATATTTATTTTAAGAAGTAATTTACCTTCCAATGGTTTTAAAAAGGTGTTTTAGTTTTACGTCATATTATTTTACAAAAACATTGGTGAATTTTTTCATTAATTGATTTCTTGGTTAATTTGAATCGTTAAATGTATAATTTTGGTACATTAAAGATTTCTCAAAAGTGTTTTGTATTTTAATCCACAGAATAGTGTTTTTTCTATTGTTTTAAAAGGATATACTTTCTAAATCAATAATAAATCCCTTATGGTGTTTGATAAATTATTTCCAATAAATTTTAGTTTAGATGAATTTACAAAAAACTAAATGTTGATTAATTTTATAAAAAGGTGGTTTTATTATTATTTACTATTTTATAACTTTAAAGGTTGTAATTTGTTTGTAATTATTATATTGGACTATTGATTTATTATTTATGATGTTCCCCTGTTTTAGTTTTGTTATAAATATAAATCTTTTCATGTCAGTTACTTTTTTATGGAATTGATAAAAGGGGGATATGGTTTCGAGGTTTATTTAGTATATGGCTTAAGTATTTTTTGGATATTATTTCATATCTTATTTGTATCAGAAATAATGGTTTACATGAGATCCTTGTGGGATAAGTTTGAAATCAAGGATGAGTGATACATTGATTTGTGTTTTTCTCTAGTCACATGTCCTCACTTATCAATTATCACTAGATAAGGGTTTCATTTAATTGAGTATATAGGGGTAATATAGGTTTTGAGATGGTTATGATTACATTTTTTGCTTCTAATTGATCAAAAATACTATTCAAGGTTATCTCCAACAAAAATTATAATTCCATTCCATATTATATTTATTTTAGTTTTTTACATTCTTTATGTATTTATATTCAATGTGCCTAGTCATATATGTTTTTTATGGGATATTATTTTCCTATTAAGTCATATTATTTTTATTAAAAAAATTATTAAAATATAAATGAATGTGTTTGGAATTATTTTAAAAATTATAGACAAACATATGTAGTATAATTGGAGTATATATTAAGAAAAGTGTTACATTGATTCAATGATGTATCATATCAGGTATTATCTCATACCCTACATAAGCATGTTTTTGTGCATGTAGAAATTTTATATATGATATAATTAATTTAATTGGAGTTATATTCTTTAGTGGTATACCTTAGACACTTTCTGAATGTTTTAATGGAAATATGATAAGGTAGTGAACATGGGTCACATGGAGATTATTTGATTAAATTTTTTGTGAATTTTGTTTTATATTTGGATATATATGTTTCGGTCTCATTTTTATATACTCATTTTCAACTCTCTTGTATTATATATTTCATGTATTGACTTATATATTTTTCTTATAGAGGAATGTTTGGAAGACAATTTTCTTTTTAAAATATTTTTCCTTATATGGATGAAATTTTTTTGTTATGTATTTATGTGTTTATCATGACAATTCAATGTGTTGATACTTTATATAAAGACTTTTTGTTTTGCTTATTTTATATTAATGGTGAAATATATCTCTATGGTATCTGTTCAATACCCTTATAACTTCTTGTCATCAAATAGATATCAAGAATATTCATTTTATTATATTACAGGTTGAGTCAAGGGAATTAGTAGTGATGAGAAAGATATTAAATGATGTACATTATCAATAATGTTATCCCCAAAAAGAATATATAAGATAATTTCCCTAGGTTGACTCTAAGAGATGTTTCTATAATAATTTTTATACCTATATTGTTGTTTTTTTGTTTACATGTATAAATTATAACTAAATTGTTTATTTTAATGTTTTTCAAGAAACATTAAAGGAAACTAAAATAAATAAATAAAATTATATAATTTTATTAAATTAGGAACAAATTTGATTTTAAATTTTTGTGATACAATTTTAGAAAAAAATAGCAACATTTGACAAGTTTTTATCTTTTCGACACTCCCTTCTTCCTTAATTATGTTAATTATCAAATTGTATTTCTCAACCCTCACCTAGAGATATATTTCTTAAAAACTATATATTCCATGATACCATACCTATTCATTGATATTGAGGTTGATCCTCCTATAAAATTGATTCAAATACTCAACGAAATCAATGTGATATCTCATGTTTTCATATCATGTATGGATATTTTTTTGCTTAAATAATTAACTACGGCCTAATATTATCACACATCGAGGTTATGGGGGTATAAAGGGTGTACATGGATTCTTCTAATCCCAAACCACAAATTTTTAAGAATAAAATCTGGACAACAAGGATAGGAGTTACTCTACACCCAAGCGACATGGTTTTCGTGAGATCATGCGGTGTTGGAAAGAGGGCTTCAGGAGCCCGCATAGTTTGATTAAACCGGGTGGATAGAGGCCCACTCCAACACAACATCCAATTTAATTCTATATAATGGATCGATGCATGGATATTGCATGGTTTAGAAAATTTTAGTCACTAACCATGTGATGTAGCACTCCATACAATAAAGGGCACATGATTAGTTCATTGTTTGGCCAACCAGGCAGCCAAACCATGATGATGTGTCTTTTGATAGAAAATTAAATTTTCTCCAATAAAAACTATTTTTCTTACTTCTCATTCATGTAGAAAGAACTCATTTGAGAGCTCCCCATTAAGCCAATTTGGTATATTTTTATCCCGTTACTCAATCTGAACATAGAATCGAGTGTCATCAATTTTTTTGGATTCAGACCAGTGACTACTCTTTTAATTTTGTGCAGTTATTATTTTTTCATAGTAGTATATATGATATTTAGGTGCAAGCTATTATTATTTATTTCTTAGGGCTTTCATCCATTATTCATGATTATTCTTATCTAAGCTGAATCAAAAATTAATAATGGAAAATCACTCTATTATAGACCTATGGTAGGTGGTCTATACAATTACCATGGTGTTTATTGATTTATATGACATGTTTTCATTATTTTTCATGTAATAAATTCTAAAGGTGGATAGATTATAAATTGAATGATATAAATGAATGTTTTGGAAAATTTTAGGGATTACCTTCATTTCCATGATCATAGTTGGAGGTTTTTTCCCTAACCAAGGCCACCCATGGGGAGTTCCTTGTGATTTTCTTTGCATTTTTCTTTTTTTTAACCACCCAAATTATGATAGGTTGAGACTTCATAGTTTGAGGTATCACTATTATACATGATTTGAATTTAATAGATTGTTTTAGAAATAGTGGTCCTCCTTTTCTGTGTTATACATGATGTGATTTATTTAACTTCACAAATTTTAATTGATATATGAGTTGAAAATCATGATGAATGTATTTGAAATGGAATTACATTTTGAGATGGAAGGAATCATGGAATTTGATTGTATGAACTGATAATTTAATTGAATTTTGGATTCTTCCATAGGATTGTATGGGTGTGCTAAACCATAAGTCATGATAGTAGTGGTGGTTGCCTTGGATGAGATAGATCCATTGGTATGGATTCCATGAGATACCTTAAGACATGATATAACCTAGATTCAAATTTAATTTTATTATTTTAGACATGGTCTGTTGACATACTCTTTAGACCTGGATCCATGTCTACCAGAGTTTACATCGAGATTTTCATTGGACTCGATGATAATGACTTGGACCAATATATGCAGGATCTGGCCATGTGGTGTTCGGCAAGTCAATTATATGGATCGATCATTGGAATTGTAACAATAATGATTATAAGGTATGGATGTGTTTGATATGATATAAAAGTTATACAAAATATCTATGGTTGGTATGTTATATTGTATATACATAGAGGCGATGGTGTTTGTTTTAGTTGTTCTTTAATGATTCCTGGTATGAAATGTCTGAACCTTTTGTTGCATGAAGCCTTCCTACGACTGAAAGTACCACCTTACAATTATTACTTATTCCATGTGGATTTTACTTGTGTTAAATTGATTTCTATTTTATACCTTTCACACTAATTATCTTGTATTTCACATTTTGTAATGTTATACTCATCGTTGGCAGTGGCTTATTGGGATTTTATCTCACACCCTATCTCTAGAAATTGTTGGGAACCCAGAAATATGTTGTGGATATAGGTTGGGATTGGGGATTGTTACCATAGTTTGATTCTAGAGTTTTTTCCATGATTATGAACATGGGAGCATAGGATAGTGCTGAGGTTCGTGATGCTATCATTAGATACTTATTTTTGGACTTTTTTGTAATTTGATCCATATATTGTACTGATGTTTGTATACTTATTTCCAATTATTTATAGACACATGAATTTAAATATCATTATAGTAAATGAGATTTAATTTTATTTTTTTTATACTCGTTATTGGGTGTTATCTTCGGTTTAGTTATTTGGGTGCTTCCGCTTAGGCAGGTTACTATTCTAGTGATCTTAGTGCCTATTCATGATACTTATTCATTGTTTTATTTCGTTAGATATTGATTTTTATGATTTATACCATTGATTTACACTCTGGTAAGAGGTAATTGTATCCCCATAGAAACACCCTAGTCCCTCACTACTATTTAGAAGCCTCTGGACTTTGGGGAGATGTGATTGAGGCTATGTTGTCAACCATGCTCGGATAACCATTTAGTGAAATGTGGGTTTGGGACATTAAAAAGTGGAATCAGAGCCTTAATTTCGTGAATTTAAAACATTGAGAAAATATATGGGGGTCATGAAGGAATATTAATTTGGTAGTGAGTTCTTCCAGGGAGTAGTTAACCCATGTTTAGTAACAATCCATGTTTCCTCAAATGAAGATTATTGTTTTCTAGATTTGACTATTATAGGTGATTTGATTACAAAATTTTTTAATTCACTTGTGGTTCGACATTTATTCACATTATGGATTTTTCTACTGCCCAATTAGATGAGGGTTGCATCTCATGCATCATTTTAGGAACCTTTTAGTATTCAAATCCCCTGCATCAAATCATTCTATATAGGCTGCATTGTATGACTACATAACATTGTGATATGTGCCTGGTGTCAAATACATAATTTTTTATAGGTATTATGTGCAAGGTAATAGGAAACATGGTTGGTACATAGAGTTACTATCATAACATAACAATCTTTTCCTTATAAGGCTACAGTATACACTATGAATAGCCAATTGTGACACATTGATTCATGGACCATCGACTTCATGCACTGGAATGTGTTATGGTGTGAATTCGGTGGATACTATATTTAGGTTCATGAGGATTATGACACCTAGTGGATCATAAATTTTTAACCATTTCATTCAAAATATTAAAATGAAATGTCGAATAAATTTGAAAAAACTGTGAAATTGAAATGATAAGAGATATTGGCATGACCCTGACTTTTGAGTGGGTAATAGGTAGTTTATATACTAATTTTTGTGACTATTTGTTTTACTAGTCCTGGATTAAGGAGAAGTCTATCTGGTATGATCATTTATAGGATGGTTTTGACTAGTATTACTCTTATAGCTAGGAAATTCATGCATTGATCTTTTTTGATGTGTCTGATAAGAATTGTAGAAACATACCATCATGATGACCTCTGGTCATAAACCGTGGGGGTGGAAATGAACATGATCCTGACGATATGGTCCATGGTCTATTAGTGGATCATTTTATAGTTAATGATGAGGAAAAAAATTTTGTTCTAGACACAGGTATTGTGGAACACTTCTAGGATATATTTACATGCTCTGTAAATACTTATCTGAAAAAACCATAGCATACCTCATATATGGCTATGATTGAGTGTGTGTTCCATTAGCAGCTTCCTCCCATGTTTCTATGGGATGTAGGTCCATATGATTTAGATTTTTTGATTAAGTCTACTCTGTCATTGAATTTCTATATGGAGATACTTTCTGAGAGGAGAGTGAATCTTTCACATACATGCTTTAGGGAGAAGAAACATACTAGTGAGATTTTTTGATCTAGGATAATTCACTACATGAATGGTTTGATTATATTAAAAAACCTTATTATGACGTTCAAAATTTTATAATTTATGAATGGATGTTTAATTTGTTTTTAGTATATCATGAAGTCAATATATATAGAATACATATATTAGAAGATGGGTACTCTTGATTTGATGATGCCTTGAGAATTGTTATGGACTCACTTAATAGAATTGGATTTCACCCTTGATAAATTCAACATATTAATTATAATGATCATTATACAGATAATAAATGGAATTCAAGATAAGTGTTAATGGTGAAGGAACATTTTCTACAACTAGTGGAATACATTGATAATGTTTATTTTCATGAAGTGAATATTAATAATTAATGAATAAGACCATGAAAAATATACATATACATACGTAATGAAGAATATGAAAATCTTATGATTTTGGAAATAATCATAAAGCACAAGGACATCTGTCAATATTTACACATTATTTCTAAAATGGAAGAATATTTATTTTCATGAAAATATTCATAATCATGAGGATTTCATTTAAATGTAATATAATATCCAAATATTTAGAATGATTTATTGATGATGGGTTATCACGTAAAATGAGTTTGTACACTGTTAGGTTCCCTGTGGGATCATCCAAAGAAAAATACAATAATTGAAATAAGAAATGGGTGGATTTTTGAAAACTTTATGAAATGCTTGTAAAGATGAGTTTGTTAATGATGTTTTCATGTAATTTATGGTTCATGGGTTACATATAAAAATGAAACAGTAATCTAAACCTCGATAATTTGATGCCAAAATATTATATTTGAAATAAATCATATTTTATATTCATGTGGTGTGAATATATACAATATTTCATAATTTTTATGGTTCATTCATGTAAAAAGACAAGAATATTTATAGGATACAATTGAGATTCTCATGAACAATACACTAAACATTAATAAAGTCAAGATATAGTATGTTATTTGACATATATTCTATGCAATATTAATGTGAATTGAATATAAAATGATTAGAATACTATTTGAGGTACATTCTATAGAAAATAAAATATGGTTGATAGAATACAACAAAGATTCCCATGAATAGTTTTCTAAACATCAATAAAGTTATTACATAGTATTCTATTTGACATATATTCTATGTGATATTCCAGATATGTGGATTGAAATTTTTTTACATATTATATGTCCAATATTCATTTGGTAAGAGTTATATATAGGAATTGATTAGCTAAAATTTTACGGTGCTACATGAATGAATTTTTTTTTCAAATGATGTGCTTTGTGAATTATAATGCTTTGAGAACATCCATGAAGTATGTAGTGATGGTCCATTATGGGATTACATGTAGTTCAAAGATGAATTCTTTTTGTGGATGATGAGTATATTTGTGGTTGATATCCTTTGGGGACAACCATGCTGATAGTGGATATGAGGAGAAAAACAATTGTAAAATACTTTTCATTATAGCACAATCTTCATGCTCTCAATGGTTTGATAACCTCTATTTTTTTCCAATAAACACAATTCCAACTCATTCTCTATAGGTGATTGATAATTTGATAGAAGTGTTAATTTTGTTCATAAGATATTATTTTTCTCAATTTGTATTCCACAAAGAAATTTGATCATTCAAAGAAAGAAAAAATCATATGTGAGGGCCAATAATAAGAGTTTTACTATATTAATTGTATTGATTAAATATGTGGTCAATTGCTAAGCTATTTTATTTGTAGGATAAGTGAAATTGTAAATTCAAAAATAATTTAATGAATATTAAATAATTAGTTTTCTAAAAATCAATAATGGAAACCCATAGTATATGAATTTTCGAATATGATATGTTGTGATCATTTCATGATCATATGAACAATTTATGAAACAATTTTAAGAATATAATATGAATAGAAATGTGATGTGTTATATAATTCATGAACTAGTTTGATATGAATCAATACACTCATCTAACAGTACGTGACTTATCATATATTCTATGCTATGATTATTTCATGATCATATGTACAATTTTGAAAACTATTTGAAAAAGTGAATAGAAATGTGAAGCGTTATATGATGAAAGAATCAGTATCATAAGAATAAATGAAGTGTAATGATATTGTATTAAATGTCACAGATTCTATTGTATAATCATTTAACGATCATTGGAACAATTTAGCATACTGTTTGATCATTATAAAAAGAAAAAAATTGGTCTATAATATGATCAGAACATTAGTACAATATTCATCAATGAATTGGACCATTATTATTCTACATATCATCCATGATATGGTATGATAATTTCATGATCATTGGAACAAATAAGCATACAATCTGATCAATATATAAGTAATATAAAACATATTTTCAATATGATTTGATCATTAGTATAACATGAATCAAATATGTTGTCCAACAATTCACCACATATAATGAATTCAATGTTTTAATCATTTCAATTGTACGATGTAAATTTAGTATAATATTTGTATTTTAGAAAGTGGATATCGAAATTGGATATCCATGAAATAAACATGACTGCATGGTTTGTTTTAGTAAAGATTCAGAGGACATATTTTTCATAATTTTTAATGTCTCTATCTTTCATAATATAATATTGATGAAATTTTTAGCATCACATTCTCTCATTATTTGAGTTTCAGAAATCATCATAAAAAGGAATAATCATTGAACGTGTATAAATATAAAAAACTGTTTATCAGCACTATAGATAAGAAGATGAAGAGATTGAATCCAGAATATACCTACAGGAGAAGGAAGTCTAGTCTGAGAATTAAATATTCTGAGATGATCTAGATAATTCATGATCTGGTATAAATGGGTTTCCAGAAAAAATAAATATTATTTCAAGAACTCATTTAAGATCATAAATTTCAATATATAAGTTTAATATATCCATCACACTCATAGAGGAAGATCTATTTCAATTCGTATGGGTGAATCTAGAAGAAAATTGATATATTACTATTTGTTCATCAATAAAATTTAGAAGATGTTTCTTTGAACAGTAGTGTCTAGCCAGTTACTAAATAGACTGGAGGTTGTGGTATTTATCATGTCTATAATAAGGAGAAGAGAATATCATTTTGGTGTATTACTATGATTAATTGGATCTTTGCCTATTGGGGTATATAACTCGTTGTTTCCTTATTCATTCCAATCACTTTATTAAACATTGTAGATTCCATGTTCGGGGGATTAAACAACATGAAATGGCGTATGTCTTTTTACCGAAATGTGTAGATATTGTGTTGTGTGATCCCATTGTTTATTTCTACATATGATGTTATATTTATATATATAACTTTGTGAATCAAAAACCATTGTAGGTTCAAGTGGTTAAATTAAAAAAATCAAACAATCAAACAACTGATACAACCCCCCTAGTGTTCAATCTGTCCTGGGTCACTACAATTGGTATCAGATCATATGTCCCTATAAAGATATAATAGTATTTTTGGATTGTTTTTAAAGTCCATTTTGAAGTGTGGATTTCAGGAACTATTTAAGTGACATCAAATGGGGAGATAAAAATTTACTACTTAGGATGAAAATATTTGGAGTTCATACAAAACTCATAATAATAGGAGGAGAAGAGTGGAAATAAAGATAAAGAAGAATGCAAATGTTACTGGATAAATACCTATGACTAATGGTAATAATATTATTACAATTAGTAGTTATTATTAAGATTATGATTGTAACATCCCAAGTAAGTAATGAATAATAGATATTTTTATCTATGTCTATTAATGATTAAGATAGTGTTATAGAGGCTTAAAATGAAAATAAATACAATCTTATGCATGGAATACACTAATATTCTTAAAAGATTGTTTTACTGCCTTGTGATGGCAAACCATTTTTGAATCTATATTTTGACAATTTTATAAACTATGTTTGTCAAAATAATCTTATTCTTTATGATTGGGACATCAAAATTTACCTTGTGTGAAATTTTGGTATTTTTCTGACAATGTTCATTTTTTTAATGAATAGTGAAAAATACTGCATTTTACATCAAAACTGCTTTTTAATCTAATTTATTGATATGATTAGATTATGTTTTGATTTGGTTTTGAAGTGGAATTAGAATATATTTTTACCATTTTATCCAATAGTGGTCATTGGAATCAATTTCACTTTGAAATTAGACTTAAACTGGTGTCAATCTTTTGATACTTATTGTTTTGTAAAAACACGCTATTTGCTCTGGCAGCGGGAATTAATTATTAAATTAATTAATGTGACTTATATGATTTGAATTTTGTAAAATAGACTTCATTTTTGAATTCAGAATGTCAAATATAGCTTAGGGTGAATTTTTGGTAATTTTATGAAAAACTACAATTTTTGATGAATAGTGAAACCACTAAGTGGTAATCAAGCAAACTGATTTACCAGTTAAATGAAAGTTTACCACTAATGTGTATTGAATTTTGAAAATCCGACATACATGGTTGTCATTAAGAAGTAAAATGTGGTTCAATGAGATTATAATAATTTTTTGGTGAATAGTAACTTATTAAGTTTTTAATCGCAATTAGTGGTAATTAGTGTAGTTTAAGGTATAATTAATACTTTAATAATATGAAATGACCTAGACACATATCCCAACCCCATTGGTTGTGTCATGGCCGACCAAGACAAGCCATGTCCTAACTTGGGGACCCCATGGATCCACTTTTGTTGGGAAATAACATAAATTACTTTTTATTTAATGTTAAAGTGAAAATGACACTAACATAAATTGTTTTACTAAAACAATTTTTAAGTGGGGTTAAACAAGTCCAAATTTAGATTATAAATAGTCATTGGAAAGCTAAAAAGATTTCCTATATCATAGTATTTGTTTTATAATTTTTAGAAATTAAATAAATTAAAGTATTTATGACATAATAATGATGCAGCGATGACATCATTATTTGGCGATTTAAATAAAACAGAAAGATAATGTAAAATCTAAAACCTACACATGGCAAAAACCAATTGGATGAGTGGATTTCTAAGCCTTATCACCTTATCCACGAATTCTATCAATGTGGGACCTTTTAGAACCGAAACACATTTTCAAATAAATTAATATTTCTTTACTTTCCAAAAGTGCCCCTCCTCTCCTCTTATAAAAGGCCCCCACCTCTACCTCATTTCACACACCTCTCAAGCCTTTGGCTCGGCCAACCCCTGCCCATTTGCTCTCTCCACATCCCTCTCCTCATCCTAGAGGATTCCCCTTGGGCAGAATCCTTTCAAAGGAAGCCTTTAGGCTCAAATCAAAAGGAGTTACACTTTTTAAGGTAATTCATCCTCTCATGCTCATTTGTTTTATTTTGCTTCTCCAACCCCCTAAACTCTTTTTATTTACTTCTTTTGTAACAACACCAGTATCTTCAATATACTAGGATGTTGTTATAAGAGTTATTTTAACTACACTCTCACACAACTACATCAAATGGTTAAAGAACATACGTTTTCCGTGGATGGCGAAATTATGCCTCCCGAAACGATGATTGTTCAATACTCATTTAACACCTTCAAAGGTGGCCATTATGATGTCACTATTTTTATATATGATATATATTATGTATATGTTTTCCTTAATCTTCTGTTTTTCTTCATTTTGGTCATACTTTATGGTTTCCATTATGGGTAAACACGATATCTTCATTTTAGGAAGTGCGGACTACCGCCCCCTAAAAGTGATTTGATTCGTTAATACCATATGTGGGATGTGTAAAGGATAAAGTTAATGATATTATATATGTTATTATACTGGAGTTATAACATACTCTTATACCATTATGAATCCATTCCATGAAATATGAAATAGAAATGGAAGTAGCGTTCATGCGTACCTACGGCTTACCGTCTCCATGAACGGTGCATTTCATTTCTTACCTCTAAATGATTATGTAATACTATAAAGGCATGAATGTACTGGATATATATGACATATATGATATCTACATCATGAATAACATTCTGAATATAATGAACCTTTGACCAAATTAACAACACGTAAGTGTAAGAGGTCTATTTTTGACTTAAGAACCAAATACCGACAAAATGAACATTATTAACATAACTGATTACATGATGTTCATAACATGGTATAAAAGGAATAATGAACTTGAAAAAGATTCATAATCAAGTAGAGATTAACTCGAGTTTATTATTCAGGAGATTAAAGAACGGTCGGGTCAAGTCAGATACGAGGTATGGGATTTCGTCTCAATCTCCTTTCGTTGAGGCATATTTTGTTTTATACACAACCTTCTTTTATACGGTGTATAAACCCCTTTGACTTTTACGTTTATTCAAAAGGAATCTTTTTATACGAAGCGTTTACCAAACGACAAAAGGGAATGTTTTTGTCGTACGTATGCGGCGACAACGACTTCTCCGCCGTCGTAACCGTTATTTGAGTTTCGGCTTCTTCTACAAGCCATTCCTTCTTTTTAAAAGAAAAATAAATACCATGTTTTACTTTTCTTTTATTTTGGTATTTAAAATGGTTTTCATAATATTTTTATATCAATGTGTGGTATTGATATCTTGTGATTGAATGGTGGAAATTTTATGTTTCCTTTATGCATGTTTTATGTGATACGATTATGTTGAGGTTCTTGGGCATTATTATGAAGAACGGGTGGTTCCGTGATAAACTAAGGGCGGGTGAGCCCGTTATAGCTCTCCAATGCATTGGGTAACGCGAAGGAGTGAAACATTAAGGTTTCTCCGAAGAGATTTTCAGGGAATATACTGTGATGGGTATTCCAAACGTAACCAAGAGGGTTACTCCCTACGTAAGAATGTTATGAATGCCTCAAGTTACCTTTATGTCTTATGGTTTCTATGATTTATTCATGATTTTATGAGGCATGTTAAAGTGCCTATGTTTTATGGGTAAAGTATGATTTCATTCTTATGTACATATGAACTCATGTTTCCTTTTCATGTTTTCTATAACCCATACTGAGTTTTTATGCTCATCCCAAGTTTTTGAAATGTTTTTCACAGGTCAAGGGAAAGGTACATGATAAGATGATAGGGTCAAGGATGTGTCAAAAAGAATCCATGTTTTAATTCAAATGTGTTTCCATTGATGGGAATGAGGAATACTATCTTTATGTAACCACTTTGTTTATATGTGGAATGTAATGCAAGTTTTATGATCTAATTCTCTAAAACTCTAAACCCGAAAAGATCCTCAATGTGTAATCTTGTAATAACTCAAGATTAAGTAAGGTTTGAGGCTGGGGCCTTATAGTTGGTATCAGAGGTCGGTTTAGATAACTTTAGGAGTTAGAATTCTATTAAAATGATTATCCAAAAATATTTTTTTTCAAAATGATATAGCATTTAAAGATTACCATGTTGCTTCATCTAAGACATGTTTGTTCAGAATGGTTTTCCGCAGAGGAAACAGGGAAGCTGTGCTAGGAAGGCATACAGAAGGAAATAACCTTCCGAATCAGCATCCAGAAATGGTCGGAATTGGAACTGAACAGTTTGTTGCAGTAATGGCGCAGTTGACTCAAGCGATAAATGGTGGAGGTATCCATGCACGAGATCAGCCAGACCAACCGCAGAGGAACATGTCAGTGGTGGAACATTTCATGAGGCAACATCCACCATCATTCAGAGGATCATCTGACCCTGTGCTAGCTGAAGGGTGGATTAAGGCACTGGAGAAGATTTTTGATGTCATGGGGTGTTCAGACAATCAAAAGGTTAGTCTTGCTATTTACCGTCTGGAGGGTGAAGCAGATCAGTGGTGGTCTATGGTTAAAAACATCAGGGATACCGATGAGATTGATGCTCTTGACTGGGATGACTTCAAAGGTATCTTTCTTGAGAAGTATTTTCCTAAGGCTGTTCGACTTAGGATGGAAAAGCAATTCTTGGAATTGAGGCAAGAGGAAGACTCAGTGGCTGCCTATGAAGAAAGGTTCACTCGATTGGCAAGGTATGCTCCAAATTTTATCCGGGACCTTGATAGTAAAATCAATCGTTTTTACTCAGGATTAAAGCCAAAGTATCGAAGGGCATTGGCTTCTCGTGAGTTTAAAAGTTATGAAAAGCTTGTTCGATGTGATGAGAAGGTGGAAATGGAGTTTGCCGATGACCAAGTGTTCTATAACAACCAGCAGAAGAAGAGACCGAGGTGGCAGGAGAAAGGTAAGAATTCTTCAAAAAAGTCTGATGGTAAGAAAACTAAGTTTCCGGTTGGTGATAAATGTGGCAAAAGGCATGCTGGGGAATGTCTTCTGAATTCTGGGAAGTGCTACCGATGTGGTAAGATGGGACATAAGGCTCGTGATTGCACTGAAAAGGATCAAGGTGAAGGTAAGAACAAATTTGATTTACAGTTAGTGAAATGTTTTAAGTGCAATGAGATGGGTCACTATGCAAACGAGTGTCCGACAAGGAGCTTGAGTGATGGGAAGCAGTTAGACTACAAGCAGAAAGGGGTGGCAAAATCCTTTGCAACTACTTCAGCAGACGTCGGGCCATCGAATGAAGTTGTATCAGGTACTTTGTTTGTTTTTTCAGATTATGCCAGTGTGTTGTTTGATTCGGGGTCTACACATTCTTTCATCTCTGAAACCTTTTCTAGTAAAATGGGAATACCATCTCAAGAAATGACTCCTGAACTTTTGGTAAAAACACCTGGGGGAAGTGTCAAGGCAAAAAGAATTTATAAGAATCTTCCTATCCTTATCTGTGGAAAGAACCTACTTGCAAACCTTATTGTTCTACCTCTAGTAGAGTTTGATGTTATCCTGGGTATGGATTGGCTCTCTATTTACCATGCTAAGATTGACTGTAGAGCTAAAGAAGTTTCTTTTCAGAAAGACTTTCAGTTTGTTTACAAGAATGAACCATTACTTTTGATAACATATGAAGAGGCCGAGAAACTTGTAAAAGATGGAAATGAATGTTACCTTGCACACGTCGTTGAAAATAAAGGAACTGTTCAGATTAATGATGTGCCAGTGGTAAATGAGTATCCTGATGTTTTTCCTGATGAGTTGCCTGGAATAATACCAGATCGGGAAGTTGAGTTTACTGTTGACTTAGTTCCTGATGCTAAGCCAATTTCAAAACCCCCTTATCGAATGGCACAAATCGAACTTTTAGAGTTGAAGGAGCAATTGCAAGATTTATTAGAGAAGGGTTTCATTAGACCTAGTACATCACCATGGGGTGCTCCTGTTTTATTTGTTAAAAAGAAAGATGGTTCTATGAGACTTTGCATTGATTATAGAGCCTTGAATAATATCACTGTTAAGAACAAATATCCTTTGCCTCATATCGATGATTGGTTTGATCAGCTCCAGGGAGCTCAGTTTTTTTTCAAAGATTGACTTGAGATCGGGGTACCATCAGCTGAAGGTAAAGGAGGCAGATATTCCGAAGACCGCGTTCCGTACGAGATATGGCCACTATGAATTTGTAGTAATGCCTTTTGGGCTAACCAATGCACCTGCTGTATTCATGGACTTAATGAATAGAATTTTCCATGAGTTCTTGGATAAGTTTGTGGTTGTTTTCATTGATGATATTTTGGTGTTTTCTAAAAGTAAAGAGGAGCATGAAAAACATTTAAGGGTTATCTTGCAAACCTTAAAAGAAAAGAAATTGTATGGGAAATTCAGCAAGTGTGAGTTTTGGTTGCAACAAATTTCTTTCCTTGGGCACATTGTTTCTAAAGATGGAATAACTGTTGATCCTGCAAAAACAAAAGTTGTGGAAGAATGGCCAAGACCCACAAATGTAACCGAGATTCGTAGCTTCCTTGGTTTGGCGGGCTATTACCGAAGGTTTGTTAGAAATTTTTCACGGTTATCTAGTCCAATGACTAAGCTAACTCGGAAGGGTGTTAAGTTTATCTGGACAAAAGAATGTGATGATTGTTTTCAGGAATTGAAAAGAAGATTGGTGAATGCTCCAGTTTTGGCACTACCTTCCAGGAATGGTGACTTTGTTATATACAGCGATGCTTCATTGAAAGGACTTGGTTGCGTCCTAATGCAGAATGATCAGGTAATTGCTTATGCTTCACGACAGTTGAAAACTCATGAGGTAAATTACCCTACACATGATTTGGAATTAGCTGCTGTTGTTTTTGCTTTAAAAATTTGGAGGCATCATTTGTATGGGGTAAAGTGTGAAATATATACCGATCACAAAAGTTTAAAGTATATATTCACTCAGAAAGAGTTAAACATGAGACAGAGGAGATGGCTAGAATTAATCAAGGATTATGATTGTACAATTCATTACCATCCGGGGAAAGCAAATAAAGTGGCTGATGCTTTGAGTCGAAAAAATAATTCTTCTTTAACAATGTTGCGGTTGGAACGTGATCCTTTGGTTAACGATTTGATGAACTTTGGCATGGAAGTTGTTGGTGCAGGAAGTCCTTCTGTTTTGTTTCAGGTATCAGTGAGATCTTCTCTATCAGATAGAATCAAGCATGCACAGAAGCAAGACAGTGAGTTGCAGAAAAAGGTAGAGCTGGTTCAGAAAGGTAAGTTGCCTGAATTCAACATTGATAATGATTGTGTTTTGAGATTTGGGAAGAGATTGTGTGTGCCTTGTGATTCACAGTTAAAGAGAGAGTTGTTATGTGAAGCTCATAGTTCTCCGTTTTCAGTTCATCCGGGCAGTACTAAGATGTATAGAGATCTGCGGGAGTATTACTGGTGGGATGGAATGAAAAGAGACATTGCTGATTTTACTGTGAAGTGTTTGACTTGTCAGCAGGTTAAAGCAGAGAGGCAGTTACCGAAAGGGATGCTTCAGCCTTTACCAGTGCCAGAGTGGAAATGGGAAAATATATCCATGGACTTTGTTGTTGGATTACCGAAGACGTCTCGAGGTAATAATGCAATCTGGGTTATTGTTGATCGCTTGACCAAGTCTTCTCATTTCCTTGCTATACGAGATACTTTCTCTCTTGATCAACTTTCCCGTTTGTATCTTAAGGAGATAGTCAGGTTACATGGAGTTCCTCTCTCCATTGTATCGGATCGTGATCCCAGGTTTACTTCTAACTTTTGGAAAGGCCTTCAGAAGTCGTTGGGTACTGAATTAAATTTTAGTACAGCTTTTCATCCTCAATCAGATGGGCAGTCAGAACGAACAATTCAGACATTGGAGGATATGCTACGAGCTTGTTCTATGGATTATCAGGGAAGTTGGGACCAACATCTTTCTTTGGTTGAGTTTTCATATAATAACAGTTTTCATTCTAGTATACAGATGGCACCATTTCAGGCATTATATGGGAAGCGGTGTCGAACTCCAGCTTTCTGGGATGATGTGGGTGAAAGAAAGTTGATGGGACCAGAATTGGTAGAAGAAATGGCAGAAAAAGTTCAGCTGATTCAGAAACACATGAGAACAGCTCAGAGCAGGCAGAAGAGTTATGCGGATAACCGGAGGAAGGATCTATCTTTCGAGGTAGGTGATCATGTTTTTCTCAAGGTTTCTCCTTGGAAAAGTGTGATGAGATTTGGTAAGAAAGGAAAGTTGAGTCCAAGGTTTATTGGACCATACGAAATTCTGGAAAGAGTTGGATCAGTTGCATACCGAGTGGCTTTACCTCCGATTTTATCTCAGGTACACAATGTTTTTCACGTTTCGATGTTGAGAAAGTATATGCCAGATCCATCTCATGTTTTGAGCCCAGAGGTAGTTCAGCTGGAAGAGAACCTATCTTATGAGGAACAACCGGTCCAGATTCTTGACCACAGGGAGCAAGTGTTACGGAATAAGGTGATTAAGCAGGTAAAGGTTTTGTGGAAAAACCACATGATTGAAGAGGCAACATGGGAATCTGAAAATGCAATGAGGGATAAGTACCCCCATTTATTCGATAAGTAAATAAATTGCGGGGACGCAATTTTCTAAAGGGGGGAAGGATGTAACATCCCAAGTAAGTAATGAATAATAGATATTTTTATCTATGTCTATTAATGATTAAGATAGTGTTATAGAGGCTTAAAATGAAAATAAATACAATCTTATGCATGGAATACACTAATATTCTTAAAAGATTGTTTTACTGCCTTGTGATGGCAAACCATTTTTGAATCTATATTTTGACAATTTTATAAACTATGTTTGTCAAAATAAACTTATTCTTTATGATTGGGACATCAAAATTTACCTTGTGTGAAATTTTGGTATTTTTCTGACAATGTTCATTTTTTTAATGAATAGTGAAAAATACTGCATTTTACATCAAAACTGCTTTTTAATCTAATTTATTGATATGATTAGATTATGTTTTGATTTGGTTTTGAAGTGGAATTAGAATATATTTTTACCATTTTATCCAATAGTGGTCATTGGAATCAATTTCACTTTGAAATTAGACTTAAACTGGTGTCAATCTTTTGATACTTATTGTTTTGTAAAAACACGCTATTTGCTCTGGCAGCGGGAATTAATTATTAAATTAATTAATGTGACTTATATGATTTGAATTTTGTAAAATAGACTTCATTTTTGAATTCAGAATGTCAAATATAGCTTAGGGTGAATTTTTGGTAATTTTCTGAAAAACTTCAATTTTTGATGAATAGTGAAACCACTAAGTGGTAATCAAGCAAACTGATTTACCAGTTAAATGAAAGTTTACCACTAATGTGTATTGAATTTTGAAAATCCGACATACATGGTTGTCATTAAGAAGTAAAATGTGGTTCAATGAGATTATAATAATTTTTTGGTGAATAGTAACTTATTAAGTTTTTAATCGCAATTAGTGGTAATTAGTGTAGTTTAAGGTATAATTAATACTTTAATAATATGAAATGACCTAGACACATGTCCCAACCCCATTGGTTGTGTCATGGCCGACCAAGACAAGCCATGGCCTAACTTGGGGACCCCATGGATCCACTTTTGTTGGGAAATAACATAAATTACTTTTTATTTAATGTTAAAGTGAAAATGACACTAACATAAATTGTTTTACTAAAACAATTTTTAAGTGGGGTTAAACAAGTCCAAATTTAGATTATAAATAGTCATTGGAAAGCTAAAAAGATTTCCTATATCATAGTATTTGTTTTATAATTTTTAGAAATTAAATAAATTAAAGTATTTATGACATAATAATGATGCAGCGATGACATCATTATTTGGCGATTTAAATAAAACAGAAAGATAATGTAAAATCTAAAACCTACACATGGAAAAAACCAATTGGATGAGTGGATTTCTAAGCCTTATCACCTTATCCACGAATTCTATCAATGTGGGACCTTTTAGAACCGAAACACATTTTCAAATAAATTAATATTTCTTTACTTTCCAAAAGTGCCCCTCCTCTCCTCTTATAAAAGGCCCCCACCTCTACCTCATTTCACACACCTCTCAAGCCTTTGGCTCGGCCAACCCCTGCCCATTTGCTCTCTCCACATCCCTCTCCTCATCCTAGAGGATTCCCCTTGGGCAGAATCCTTTCAAAGGAAGCCTTTAGGCTCAAATCAAAAGGAGTTACACTTTTTAAGGTAATTCATCCTCTCATGCTCATTTGTTTTATTTTGCTTCTCCAACCCCCTAAACTCTTTTTATTTACTTCTTTTGTAACAACACCAGTATCTTCAATATACTAGGATGTTGTTATAAGAGTTATTTGAACTACACTCTCACACAACTACATCAAATGGTTAAAGAACATACGTTTTCCGTGGATGGCGAAATTATGCCTCCCGAAACGATGATTGTTCAATACTCATTTAACACCTTCAAAGGTGGCCATTATGATGTCACTATTTTTATATATGATATATATTATGTATATGTTTTCCTTAATCTTCTGTTTTTCTTCATTTTGGTCATACTTTATGGTTTCCATTATGGGTAAACACGATATCTTCATTTTAGGAAGTGCGGACTACCGCCCCCTAAAAGTGATTTGATTCGTTAATACCATATGTGGGATGTGTAAAGGATAAAGTTAATGATATTATATATGTTATTATACTGGAGTTATAACATACTCTTATACCATTATGAATCCATTCCATGAAATATGAAATAGAAATGGAAGTAGCGTTCATGCGTACCTACGGCTTACCGTCTCCATGAACGGTGCATTTCATTTCTTACCTCTAAATGATTATGTAATACTATAAAGGCATGAATGTACTGGATATATATGACATATATGATATCTACATCATGAATAACATTCTGAATATAATGAACCTTTGACCAAATTAACAACACGTAAGTGTAAGAGGTCTATTTTTGACTTAAGAACCAAATACCGACAAAATGAACATTATTAACTTAACTGATTACATGATGTTCATAACATGGTATAAAAGGAATAATGAACTTGAAAAAGATTCATAATCAAGTAGAGATTAACTCAAGTTTATTATTCAGGAGATTAAAGAACGGTCGGGTCAAGTCAGATACGAGGTATGGGATTTCGTCTCAATCTCCTTTCGTTGAGGCATATTTTGTTTTATACACAACCTTCTTTTATACGGTGTATAAACCCCTTTGACTTTTACGTTTATTCAAAAGGAATCTTTTTATACGAAGCGTTTACCAAACGACAAAAGGGAATGTTTTTGTCGTACGTATGCGGCGACAACGACTTCTCCGCCGTCGTAACCGTTATTTGAGTTTCGGCTTCTTCTACAAGCCATTCCTTCTTTTTAAAAGAAAAATAAATACCATGTTTTACTTTTCTTTTATTTTGGTATTGAAAATGGTTTTCATAATATTTTTATATCAATGTGTGGTATTGATATCTTGTGATTGAATGGTGGAAATTTTATGTTTCCTTTATGCATGTTTTATGTGATACGATTATGTTGAGGTTCTTGGGCATTATTATGAAGAACGGGTGGTTCCGTGATAAACTAAGGGCGGGTGAGCCCGTTATAGCTCTCCAATGCATTGGGTAACGCGAAGGAGTGAAACATTAAGGTTTCTCCGAAGAGATTTTCAGGGAATATACTGTGATGGGTATTCCAAACGTAACCAAGAGGGTTACTCCCTACGTAAGAATGTTATGAATGCCTCAAGTTACCTTTATGTCTTATGGTTTCTATGATTTATTCATGATTTTATGAGGCATGTTAAAGTGCCTATGTTTTATGGGTAATGTATGATTTCATTCTTATGTACATATGAACTCATGTTTCCTTTTCATGTTTTCTATAACCCATACTGAGTTTTTATGCTCATCCCAAGTTTTTGAAATGTTTTTCACAGGTCAAGGGAAAGGTACATGATAAGATGATAGGGTCAAGGATGTGTCAAAAAGAATCCATGTTTTAATTCAAATGTGTTTCCATTGATGGGAATGAGGAATACTATCTTTATGTAACCACTTTGTTTATATGTGGAATGTAATGCAAGTTTTATGATCTAATTCTCTAAAACTCTAAACCCGAAAAGATCCTCAATGTGTAATCTTGTAATAACTCAAGATTAAGTAAGGTTTGAGGCTGGGGCCTTATAATGATACTTCTAATGAAATATTGTAGGGACAAAGAGTCACATGGTGATCATAATTTTGAATTAATATAACATTTGAAAATTTTTCTTCAAGAAGTGGTTAAGTATTTTTTGGCACTATCATGGGACTCCTTTTTGATAAAGAAAAACTATAAGTGTATGTTGAATAATTATAGGATGCACTAATTAAGATGTTTAGAAATTTCATTACTCTCATTGAACTAGTGAAAGTAAGGGAAAATAAATTTCTCATATTTATGAATAATTTCAAATGTACAATTTAAAAAATATTTTATTTGAGATTTTTTTAAAAGAATTCTTTCATGGACATCAAAAATTGTATAATTTTTATATGGAAGTAATGAATTCTCAACTAGATATAAATTTGATAAGGATAAAGGAGGTCAAATTATTGTTTCAAGAGTATATTTTTTTCATCTAGTGGGTGTTTAGAAAAATATGAATGCATGTGAAGATAAAGTGGAATTTGATATAGATCATAATAATTTCCTCAGAATGAGATATCTTGAAATGAAAATTAAATTTTTCGAATTTTTTAATGACTTATCTTGAGACCTCACAATAAATTATGTATTTATATACTTCAACACAATTATCATTAATGTATTCTACTATTAAATAATCTTCTTCACATGGGAAAAATATCATTACCTCTTATAATGATCTTTCAAAAGAATAATTAATGGAATATGTGCCATATATTTCCCAATGTAAATTTTTTTTATTCTTTTTCTATAAAAAGTGTAGGTAACAAAACTACTTAAAAATATGGATGATGATAAATGGAGAAGAACCTAACAACATTTAAATGGTGAATATTAGTAGATGTATAATTGCAACTTCCCCATAGGAATCTGATAAAGTGGTGAAGAAGACCCAGAAAAATTATGATGGAAATATTGGACATCAATCATAAAATATAATATGATTAAGGAGTGTGGTTAAATGTTGGTGATGCAATAGATTTGGAAATTTGTTTTATGGATTTTTTGTATAATAAATTAAATTTTATGGAACAAAAAATTCCTATACAAAGGGGTATAATTCAAGATATGATGCAAAAACATTTACAGATTAAGGAAACAATTCACACCAAAACTGATTTGAAATTATTTGTTATTTCTATTATGTTTTTAATAAAAGTGTTAAAAAAATGTTATATATATACATTGGAAAATTTATTAAAAATATATGGACAACTTGAGAAATAAATGAAAACCTTGGGTAGAAATCTATAAAATTATAAAAATAAAAATAGTCCTATGAATTTTCATGAGATGAAATACATGGACTCAATACATAAAGATGATAGAGAAACAAGTTCCATGAAGATGAACATGATTTCTACGTCTCATATTAGAGATATTAATAAATTCACAAATGGGAATCCATGTGGAGACTCCAAACAAGAAATAAATATCCCTAAAGTGTTGCCTATTAATTTTTTGGATGATTTGGATAATGCTAGAATGTTAAAAGAAGCGTATGAAAAATATCATGCTAAAGTTAAAATGAATATTCGTCGTGACTAAGGATAACATCATGAGAGGATTTCATAAATAGAAAAATCATTTGTTGATAATGTTCTTTGTGAGATATGTAATAAATCTGGACATAATTCAAGAGGATTCATAAAAATACTTATAGAACAATAAGAAGTCTTGAAGATAATTAAGCATGTATTAGAAGATGTATAATAAATTATAGATAAAAAAGAAGAAACATATAAAAAATGAAATGATAGTTGTGATGTGATCCATGTCACCAAAGGATAAATCAGATATGAAAATTATACGTGGAAGCGTGCTTTCTGGAGAATGTGGATAAAATTGGTTGAGAAAACTATCTCAAATTTTCATTCCACATTGAGGATAAAATGTCCCCTTCTTATACACTAATATATTTGTGTTGTTTTGAACTAAAATATTTTTAATTGATGGAGATTTTTATGGGTATGACTTATGGAAATCATGAAGATATTGTAGATCATGGAGTTTACTGACTTCTAGGAAATGGATGAAAAGTGTGTATCCCTTGAGGGGGAACATTAATGAAATGAAACTGTAAAATCTTCATTTCATAGTGAATGTTGTACATATAAAAAACTATATATACTTTTAAGTTGCGGTATTCCAATCACACTTCCATCGATTGTCTCTAATTATATTAATAATATAAATTAATGGGGACTTCTTGATTGATGTTAAGATAAGAAAATGGGGGTCTATATAATTTTAACATATATTTTCTGATGTGTTTGTTGAAGTATCTGAAGAAAATTATATTTCATTGATGAATTAGATTATTTATAAACCCGATAATAAGTGTTGAATATTTATGATCAAGATTTCACATGCATGATATATAGGGAGTGATTGTAAAATCATAGTTGCATCTCTCTTATTTTCTACACTAGGTGAGATGATGTGGACGTAGATGTGATTAACTAAAGTCCATTTTATAAGAGAATAATATGAGATAATTCACCTATTTTTTTTATCATGAAATTTTCATATAATGGATATGATCATTTTTTTGAGAATTAGTTTATATGAGATGATCAAACACTTACACTTTTCATTTATTTTCGCTAAAGGTGAGAAATATATTGAAATTGTAATGTGTAGTAGTATCGAAAAAAATTCATAGGGGGGATTGAATAAAAAATGTTCATGATTGATGAATGAATTATTTATTTTCTGTATATCATAATCTCATTATATGATGAAGAATTATATGAGGAGATGGGGATTCTTGATGAGGTGATGACTTGATAATTTTTATGGACTCACTTGATGGAATTTAATGTCTTTTTTTAGATATGATACTTATTAATTGTGATGTTTGTTGTGCTGGTATTAAAAGTAAATCACTAAATGTGTAGATGGTAAAGTAACATTATCTATGATAAGTGAAATCTCGTGAAAATGTATATTTTCCTGAAGTTAAGAAGAATAATTAAAGAATATGGACATAAATAATGTATGTATATATAATTAATGAAGATGAATAACATTTGAAATTTTTTTAACTGATATTAATGATCAAGTACCTATGTCAATAGAAAGACATTGTTTGCAACATGGAATATTATTGATGTTCATAAAAATATTAATTTTTATGTGGATTTGATTTGAAGGCCATGTAACATCCCTATATTTGGGAAGAGGTATTGATGATGGGTTTTCATTTCAAATTATTTTTTATAACATTCGGTTCTATGGGGGATCATCGAAAACTCATTAGAATTAATGAAATCAAATAATTATTTATTTTTTGAAACTGTATGAATGTTTGGTGATGTTGAGTTTGAAAATGAGGCTTCAATGTTATTGAGGGTTCATGGTTTTTATATAATAATACAATAGTTCTCTTAAAATCAATAAAATGATACCATAGTATGATATTTGACATAGATTCCATGTTATATTAAAGTGGTAATTATAAACAGTTTATTATAATATTTTAGGTACATTTAGTTGAAAATCAAAGCAGGTTAATAGAACATAATTGTCATTCCCATGCATAATTATATAATCATAAATAAAGTGAAGTTATATTATAGTATAATACATATTTTCTATTAAATATTCATGTGATATGAATATAAAAAATTTAATATTATATTTGAGGTACATTGATTGGAATATAAAATATGGTTCATAGAACAGAAATGAGATTCCCATACATATTATGATAAACATTAATAACGTGATACCATATTACTCTATTTGACATAGATGCTATTCTATATTTATGATATGTGTATTGGAACAATTTATCAAATTAAATGTAAAATATATCGTTTAGAAGTGTACTATCATGGAATTTGATCACTAAAATGCTATGGTGGTACGTGAATGAATAATTACCCACAAATGACATGTTTCATTGATAGTAAGGTGTTGTGATTTACTATGAATTATGTGTTGATGGTCCTTTGTGGTTTTCCATGCATTTCACATATTATGATTTCTTCATGAATGATGAGATTCTTTATGGGTGAATTACTTTGAAGATAGATATGTGGATGGTGAATATGCAAAGAAGAACCTACTTTAACATCATTTCATGATTAATAAATCATAATGTGCTAAATGGATTGATAATCACTATTTGTTGCCTATAAATACAAGTCTATCTCTCTCCCCAATACAATCAATAATTTCAAAGACTTGTTTATTTTGAGAAGAATTTATTATTCTTTATCATTTGGTAACTATAAATCAATTTCTTCTTTTTTATCAGATAAAATATTATGTGAGGTGCCATTATAAGAGAGGCACTATGATAAGGGTATTTCATTTATATGTGGGTAAGTTCTATGATATTTTATATGTAGGTGATGTTCTATGAAAACATAAAAAAGTAATTCAAATCATATTTAAGAATCAATTCCCTAACAATAAATAAAGTCAACCAATAGTACACAAATTTTCATATCTGTTATGATATGATCATTTCCTGATCATAGGTAAATTTTGAAAACTATTTGAAGAGTATAATGTGAATAGAAAAGTGAACTGATACGTGACACAAACATTATCTCCATATGAATTAAAAAATTTAACCAATTGTATGAGACATATCATATATGCTATGTCCTAATCATTTAATGGGCATAAGAACAATTTTAAAAACAATTTGATGAATAAATAGTGAATAGAAAAGTGAAGTTTTATTCTATGAAATAATCCATTTGAAAAGAATGAATGAAGTGGATCAGTAGTACACTACATTAATACATGCTATGATATAACCATTTCATGATCATTGAATTCATTTAGAATTTTTTTGAATAGTATAATGTGAATAGAAAAATGATTTTCAATATGATTTGAGCATCAGTACACTAAGAATCAATGAATTGGACCAACCGTATGCAACATATCATACATGATATTCTATGATCACTTCATGATCATTGGAAAAAATTATCATTTTTATTGATCAATATACAGTGAATAGAAAACCTATGTGCAATATGATTCTAGTATCAATAAACTATCCATCAAAGAATTGGTCCAACAATATGAAACATATCATACATAATATATTATGATCATTTCATGTGTGTAGGGTCAATTTAGAATATTTTTTATTGTTTACAAATTGGAAAATAAAATGCTATTTCCATGAAATAAACATGGTTTTATGATGTATTTGAGTTGAGTTTTAGAAAAATATAAAATTATGTGCTTTTTATTTCTATATCATGTATAAAATTATATTGAATATTTCTTTCACCACATGAACACATTATTAATGGTCGGGAATTCTTCATAAGAATAAAAAATCATTCCCAATAATATACCTATTAAATTTCTAATCATCAGTAAATATTAACATTTGAAGAGACTGAATATAGAATATACTTGTAGTAGAAGGAAGTTCGGTCTGAGCATTCAAGAATCTATGATGATATGGATAATACAAGATCTCATGTGAATAGATTTCAAGACCAACATGCATATGTCAAGTAGTTTTATTAAATTTTTTCTAAAATTCATGAGTATAATAAAACCAACAAACTCGTGGTGGATGACCTTTTTAATGTGTTTAAGGATAAACCTGAAGAAAATTCTGATCTTCCTGTTATTGGATCAAGAACACATATATTAAATATCTTGGGACAGGGGTGTCTTACCTATTGATGTAGAGGCTCGTGTCTCAGATGTCTAACCAGTCTAGAATAAGGATAATATAATATGGTTTCTATGTCAAACCAATCAAGGAATTATATTTGGTTGATGGGGTGTATAATCGTGATCAATAGGATAATTAACTACTAGGGTGTTTGGAGTAGGGAATGATGGTAATTGTGGAATATTCCATAATCATTACAATGTTGCATCGTTTTTCAAATATGTAACTTGTTGATGAGGCATTGAGGGCAATATTCTCCAAATAAGGTCTCATACATGTTGTTCAATTTCAATTGATGAGTTCATATTGACTTCTTTTTACTGAGATAGTGAATCCGTAAATAATTACATAGAAGAACCTGAGAGATCTTAGGGTGCATAGTAGAGTAGTATAGTCTCTTAGCCCAGTGGTTTAGCTTCCAATGGAAGAAAGAAAAGATTTTAGGATTCACGTGAGATGTGAACCAGCAAGACCACTATTATTGGTAGTGAATTTTTCTTTCATCAGTGTGGTAGATGAGGAAACATGAAGAATCATTGTAATCATGACCCAGTGGAGTGTTGAACTTCTGACAAGATGGGCGATGTGAAACATTAATATTGGAACATCCATGTAGTTGATAGTGGAAGAGGTTTAGCCTCATTTACTGGTTCAGAAGAAGGTTTCACAGCTATGTATCAGTCATGGATCTACAGTAGTATGGTCTCTATGGTCGAGCTAGTGTTGTGTGTGTTTTAGGAATTTAGGCACCAGCTATACCTAGATAGCAGAGTCAGATTTCTAGGAATATTGATGTTAAATCACATGGTTTTGGTTTAGGATAAATATTTTTTTAATATCCTACCCACAGGGAGTAGGGTGTTGGACTATTTAGAGTGAGAGGTATGATCTTAGCTGCCACTACTCATGTATATATACTTTTTTATATAGGTTCATCACATAGTTTCATATTTGTACATGTGGTTGAATTTCATAAGATTTTCTTTTAGTTTTCCAATGGATTTATAATGCTTAATACTTCATTTGGGATCACAAAAGGGGATGTATATAAGTGCAGGGTGTTCCCCCTAATGATTGGTGGTGCGTCATCGTAAGGGATCTTTTTTAACTTGATATTACAGAGTTGTATGGCACACATAGATCGATTATATATTATCATATCGATCCACTATTTTTTATCTCTAAAAGGATAGATTCATATCACCGATGGGTGGAGTGTTTATTCACAAGGATGAATGTGATTTCTAGTATATCCGAGTTGGACCAAAGCATCATGGGATGGGTGGGAGGATAGGGTATATTTTCAAGTACCTATCTAGATGATAGGGATCATGTTAGGTGGAATTTCCTCCACCGGTTTATCACATTACAGATGCTTTCTTGAAATAAATTTCTAGTTTACCTCCTATAATAGAAGTTGAGTTCTCATTGGATCTTGTTCTAGGATCATCACTAATATCCATTCTTCCATAAAATATGGCAACTATATACTTAAAGGAGATCAATAGGTAACTAGATGACTTGGAGGAAAATGGGCTTTTTTGGCCCAGTACTTTATTATGGGGTTCACTAGTACTATTGGAGAAAAAGACAGATAATACCCTTAAACTATTCATGGATTACGAAAAATTATACAAACAGATGGTCAAGAATTTGTATCCCATTCCCTATATATATTACCTTTTTGATAAGATTTTAGGATATTGGGTGTTCTAAAAAATTTATTTGAGATTGGGATATCACCAGGTATGTGTTAGACATGAAGACATACCATATATATATTTTTTTAGATGTTTTGGTTAGTATGAGTATCTGGTTATTTCATTCATCCTCAGGAACTTTCTAGTGACTTTTTTGGAGCTAATAATCTTAGTTTTTCAAATTTATCTAGATTTTTTTTGTTTTCGTGGTTGATATTTTGGTGTATTCTCACAGTCGGCATGATCATGACAAATATATTAAGAAAATTTTGGATTCAACCAAATATAATAAGTTATATTATAAGATGACAATGTGCCACTTTGGGAAGTATAATATTCACAACCTAGGTCATATTATCTCAGATACAATCGTATGGGATGACCCATAGAAGATTAGAGTTGTAGTTTCATGGGAGCATCCAAATAATGTCTTTTACACACATAGTTTCTGGGGGATAGCGGGGTATTATAATAGTTTCATATAATAATTATCATTTCTATCATCACCTCTTATAGGAATGAACATGAATAGTGTGATGTTTTTATAGATACATACCTTTGATATAGCCCTTCAGAAACTAACAGGGAGACAAACCTCATCACTAGTCTTGATTCCTCGAGATCATGGTAGAAGATACACTGTGTATTTTGACTAATCAATTATGAGGATATAAGTACTTCTGATGCAGGGTGATAGAGTCAGGATGCACGGGTTTTGGAAATTGAGGACACCTGATAGGAATTTACTGACTATATATCTAGAGTTAGATGCATTTCTACATTGACTGCACTGTTAGAGAAACTCTATACTAGGATATCATTTTTTGGTGAAAATACACCAAAAAACCATCAAGTACATATTTTCATAGCGTGATATGAATTTGAGGTAGTGATTTTTATGGAGTACAAAAAGTAGTTTAACATTGAGCTAGAATATGTATCTAAAATAGGTAATATTGGAATTGATTCATTGAGAATGTGGACTCACATATAGTTGGTATAGTAGGCCAATTCTGAGTGGAAGCTTATGCATTTGATATCTGAGATGCACTTGGACGTGCTAAATATTTTGGGTATAATTTTAATGTATCTGTATTTATGACCTATAACACTAAATATATAGTAATAATGATATACTATTTGATTTATATGGCATAGTTTATAAAGACCCAAAAACTTCCAGAACATATTTTCTTAAATACATTGTTATTTTATGAGTCTGCAGTTTCTGACGGCACTAGATTCTGAGACCCGGTGTGCCAGAATCAATTTCTGATGTTTTACTTGGGTACGTTGAGTAAATGTACATGCGAGTTTGTCTATCTTTTGAATTGGTTCACAGAATTGAAAACTGAGGACCCCAATGAATTCGTAGCGCTGGTATTCTCTTAAGGGGACATTTACCAAATTTGTGTATTATGCGGGTTGAATGCTATATTTTGAGGAATTCATACAAAATTAAAAAAATTGTTCATAGACAATTTTATTATTTAGTGGCTGTTAATTCCTCCCAAGAGGAGTTAAAGGGGGGCCCACAATGACATGACCTCCCATGAGAGGATTTAGTTAGGTGGGTCCCACACGAGCCCTAATACATTCATCTCTCCATTAACACCCCCTTTAATTATATTGAAAACTCCCCCCTTAATTAATGTGATCTTTTCACATTCTTATCATCCATTAATCTTTGCCAACAATTTTTAATTAATTAAATAAACCCTACCATTAATAAATTAAAGTGATTGATTTTTTAAATACAAGTGTAAATATAATAATATCCTTAGTTATTATTTTTGTTTGGAACTCGTTGTGTGGAGATAATTTTGTGAGAGCTCTAGAGAAATAGAGGAATAGGGTTCTTTTTTCGACGAAAAACATTGTCCTTCCAATGAAGAACCGCCGAAGAATAACGATCATCTCCTTTGATCTTCAGCCAAGCCAATGGAGAAGGATACAACTACAAGGAACGCCAAAGATGTGCCATCCGTTGTTTCTTCTTCACCGACATCAACGGGTTGACGCCACCTCCCCACAACTCTATCTACGAACGAACCTTATTATGTGCTATTAGGTTTCTTCAATTTTAAATTGAATAAAATTGTACTTCATTCTTCGTTGAAACCATGTTTTATCTTTGTCCAAATGATACCACTAAACATGGAGGGCGCGGACCGAACGAACACAGCTCGAAGACTATCCATTGATCCTATTTTTATTTCAATGGAGGTGGTGATGGACGAGGTGGTGGAGACCGGAAGAAGCGGCAGCCGTATGCCATCCGCATGGGGAGGTACGGTGCCTCGCATCTGTGGGCCGCTCGACCGAAGAATAACTGGTCAGCCGAAGCCGGCTGGGTAGGAGGACCATAGCACCTCTAATGCGCTGCGCTCTGGAGAACCGCGGCCCGTGCTTCACGGGCCGCTCCGACGGGTGAACCGGCTGGCTCGTCAACTGACTGGGTTGATGAAAGTCGCACCACCCGCAGGTGCCGCGAAGTAGGACCGCGGCCCGCCCATGTCGGCTGCTCGCGCTGGGAACACCTGTCGGCTTCGGCCGGCCGGACAGGAGGGCGGCACCTCTCGTCGTTTCTGGTTTTGGAAAACCTGGTTTTCCCCCCGGGACCACATGGCCAGTCGGGCTGGGCTTCACCATGCTGGACCGCACCGCACCGTGCTAGGACGGGCCGCGCCAGGCCGCACCGTCTGTCGCGTTGGGTTTTTTTTACAAGATAGAACTTCGTGATAAATCATCTTTGGACTTAATGATAGTTTATGTATCTACCATTGACTCGAGGAGAGGACCCTCTCGGAATTGAGTGTGTTGGGTGCGGGAAACTTAGAGCTAGCTGCGACTATGATGATTACCGTACTTGAATCCTTTGTGGGTTCGATGATGATGATGACTGTACTCAAATCCTCCATGAGTTCGACAACGATGACTACTGTTCTTGTATCCTATGTCGGTATGATAGTTTTAATACTGCACTAGTATCCTCAGTTGGTCCCATTGAGTAGGTGGTCTAGTATACTATGTGGGTCTGACTACTTAGTTGTTCTAGTATCCTACGTTTGTACGATAACATTGATGAATCGTGGAATACATATGATCATATCTATCTTTATACGATGGTTGTATACCTGTGTGAGATGATTCATGTCTTTTAATCATTATCTTCATTGTGATTTACTTTATTCCTATGTGGACTGGGTTGTACTTGGGTTCGAGAGTTGGAGATGAACTATTAATGATGACTTAGTTATATGTATGGAAATATACCTAAGTAGAGTTGGTTGACACTTATTTATTGAATCATTCCTTTGTGGTTTATCTGTCAGGGATTCTGGGAGACCTTTGGGGGTCTCAGGGTCCCTACTGTGTATCATTATACTCACCCCTTCACAGGCTTTGCCCGCACCTCGTTGTGTTGGATGCAGATGTCAGACAACTTTGACAGAGGTAGAGAGCGATCCAGGACCAGACGGTACCCAGAGGTGGACCACACTATGAGATAGTACATGGAGTAGGTTTATATACGTGGAGTGCTGAGGTGGAGAACTATACCTACCCATCTGGTAGGATACATGACACACTTTCCAAAAACTTCCCTTTTTAGTTTGTGTCCCTTTTTATTTGTACTTGCTTTCCATTGTACCTATAATTTCCTGTTGGGCTGGTATTAGTGGCCCCTTTACTTCCAGCACTAATTTTTTTGTATAGTATTCACTTACTGTTTACTTCCTATTGCGTACTCAGTTGTGTTTTTTTACTTTCATAAAGGAAATGCCTTCCCATCTTAGGGATTCAAGCCTTTGGGGCTACTCACTAGCCCCTTGCCTATGGAAGGCGGGATTGGGGTAGTCACACACTGACCCTGACGATGGGTGGTGAAAAATTGGTATCTAAGAAGTCGGTTCTACCGCAGAACTCAGGACACTAATTATTCTATTCTATGAGGCAATAGTGTTATGAATATTGAGTGTGGTTTTCAGTCCAGGGAGTCTAGTGTTGGTGCGGCAGCCATCGTCTCCATTCACCAGGACCCTAACATCTGATTTCTGACTTAGTGGATGAAAACACTGATTGCGTGTGTGTTTCAAAAGTATTCTTTGTGATTAATTTGTGTCAACTCACCAGGAATATTGTTTTAACCTTGGTGCCCCTTTTTTCAGGATGGCCCCATGAAGGTATCTAGCTAGGGTTCTAAGTTACATACGATGTGGTAGCCCACCGAGCAACGAAGCCTCAGTGTAGGGCCCCATCACAGTGGAGGAACCAGTGGTACCACTATCCACTGTGCCACTGATACCACTAGCCCCAGCAGTAGAGAGTGAACACCACCTGAGTGTGTTCCATGACATTCAGTGAAAGAGGCCACCTAGGTTCCACGGAGAGACGGACCCTCACGCAGATAAGGATTGGATGGAGGCTATCGTCAGGGTTTTTAGATTGGTAGGGACACCATCCGACCTTATGGTGATCCTTGTCGCGAGTCTCCTGCATGCAGCAGTAGGTAGATGGTGGGCCCTAATGCTCCAGGTTCATGATGAAGAATCTTTACTATGGATAGACTTCTCGAGTCTCTTCCACTCAGATTTTTTTCCATCCAACCTTCGTGCAGTGCGGATTTAGTAGTTACATCTTCTACAGTAGGGAAACATGACAGTAGCTCAGTACCCAGCAAGGTTTACTAACCTCTCATGCTACACCACAGACATGGTATGAGACCCATTCTTCTGGACCCAAAATGTTGAGTAGGGACTCCGACATGAGACCAAGGATTCGATGATCTCCCTTAGCATTCCGAAGTAGGTGGGTGTGCTGGAATGAGCCCTTCTTGTGGAAAGAATTCTTGCTGAGCCGACACCAGCAGCGAGACCCACCGCAGGGCGACACGTAGTGGAGTCTTCTACACCCGACAGTCGACAGTTGACACAGAGGCCTAAGAGGACCATGACATCAGGTGAGTGACCACAGGATACAGGTTCGGTTGTGCAGGGCACATGGAGCAATGCCAGCTATACGAGGAGAATCCAGTTCTATTCATGTGGCAGGTAGGGTCACATGGCTCGAGACTGCCCGACCCACCCTACAGATGAGCAGCAGGCAGTGGAGTGACCTCCCAGAAAGAGGTAGATGATTGACCATGGTGGTCCGCTGGGAGCGGGAAAATGTGGCAGAGTAGCTGGCCAAGCAGCATGTGGTGGACAACGTTTCAAGGCCCTAACACCACCACCACCACCAGGAGGTCCACCCTGACAGCAGGAAATGAGTGGACATGGGAAATCACAACATCATGCAGCTGAATCAAACAACCATGGAGCTCTGGAAGGAGGTGGACAGGAGTGGGACTAGTTCTAGGCATATAGGGATTTGATTATGTTGCTTCTAGCTTCATAAATGTCATTTTTTTGTAGTTTCTTGGTGTCTTTGTACTTTGAGATGCAATAATAAAAGACACATGTCCTTTTGAAGTTTGATTTTCTGCCTTTTTGTGTGGTTAATACTAATAGGATCTGGTTAAAACTGTTGAAATGACCCTATCATTCAATATTCATATTGGAGGAGACCCAGTGACCACACATTGATGCTGATAGTGTGACTCAACGATTGGAGGTTAGAGTGACGGTTGGATCTCTTGGTAGTATCATTGAGGTCTTACGACATCATTAAAGGCATGAATTATTTCCATTCATTTCACGATTTACTGTATTAGGTAATGGAAGTGGTTCATCCATGGGATGAGACTAGATTTATCTTTTTGGGAAAAGAGAAATCTATGTATCTTTTGCAGAACGTTGACAAAAAAGGAGACAACCTTCATGTGGTCAAAGAGATGCCAGAAGAGCTTTCCAGAGCTGAGGCAAAGGTTGACTCGTGCACTCATCTTGAGGATACTAGAGGAGGGAATTGGGTACGTAGTTTACTGTGATGCATCAGGGACCGGACTCAGGTGTGTCCTGATGCATGAGCGGGCAATGATCGCATATGGGTCACGGTAGTTGAGACGACACGAACAGAACTATTCTACCCATTACATAGAGTTAGTAGGAGTGGTCTTCTCCTAGATGATGTGCAGGAACTATCTGATCGGCTAGCACTTTACATTCTACTCAAACCACTAGAGTCCCAGTTACATCTTCTCCCAAAAGGACCTGAACCTGAGATAGCGGTGATGGCTCGAGTTCCTCCTGGACTATGACTTTGAGATTGTCTATACTATGGTTAAGGTGAATTTTGTAGCTGATGCACTCAGCAAGAGATCGATAATTCATATAATAGGAGAGGTGACGAAGCAGCTAGCTACATTGAATATATACTTTGTGGATAGAGATGGAGCAACCTTTCTTCAGTCTCTCACAGTCACTCCCCCACATCTTCAGTGAGTCAAAGAGGCATAGCATGAGGACACTGACTACGAGACATGACATGAACAGTTTCCTTGGGGATGGAACCTGAAGAAATTTATGAAGGAGGAGACCACATCATTCTCTTCAGAGGACATACCATGGTACCAATAGCATTAGAAGAGGAGGTTTTGAGGGAGTTTCACACTTCCCCTCTATCAGTACATCCAGGAGTGTCGAAGATGTATCATGACCTCAGACGATAGCACTGGTGGCCGGGTATGAGGAAAGTTGTAATGGAGTTCGTTTCATGGTGCCTCACCTGTCATCAAGTGATGGAAGAGCTTCGGGTTCCAGTAGGCTTGGTTCAGCCCTAAGAGGTCCAGGAGTGGATGTGGGATGGGATGTCCATGGATTTCGTGACAGGGCTTCCACGTACATCTATAGGACACAAATTTATCTGGTTTATCATATACCGACTCACCAATTTGGCCCACATCCTACCGATTAGAGAGAATTTCTCAGTAGAGAGAATGTGATGCCTCTACATTCAAGAGATCATACTGCTTCACAGCCTTACATCAACTATTTTTTCTGATTGAGATGCTTGTTTCACATCCCGGCTACAGTGGTGTTGTAGGAGGCTTTTGGGACACATCCACGTATGAGGACCACCTTCCATCCCCAGATGGACAACCAGACATAGAGACCATTTAGACACTCGAGGACATTCTCTTTGCATGTATCCATGACTTTGGTCACAACAGGGAGTACCATTTACCCTTGGTGGAGTTTGTGTATAATAACAGTTAACACTCCAACATCAGGATGGCCCCTTACAAGGCACTGAACGGCCAACCATGTAGATCACCACTATGCTGGACTGACCCAGGGGATTCAGCACATATAGGACCAGATATGGTTCAGGCCATGACAGAGATGGTGCAGATCATCTAGGAGCAGATGAAGACTGCAGAGAGCATAAAGAAGTCCTATGCTGATAGGAGACAGAGACCACCAGAGTTTGAGGATGGAAACCATGTTTTCCTATGGGTCTCAACTCGATGAGGTCTAAAATGATTTGTCCAGGGAAGTATGTTATCTCTGTGTTTCATCAGACCTTTCCATGTCCTCAAGAGAGTAGGTGGGGTGGTTTACTGCCTGGCCCTTCCGTCTCAGTTGCACCGGGTGCCTGACATCTTCCACATATCTCAATTGAGTAGATACGTGCACGACACGTCCCACATCATCGACCACGGGGAGCTGGACATCAAGGAAGGGACGTCATTCATGGAGGTCCTGGTGGAGATCGAGGATCAATAGGAGCGGGACCTATGTGGACGGTCGATTCCTCTGGTGGGCATTTGCTAGTAGCACTGGAACCTACAGGAGAGCACTGGGGAGAGGGAGGCTCATATGCATGTTCAGTACCCCCCATATGTTTCCATAGTGTGTGTTGGATCTTTATGGGGACGTAAATCCCTGAGGTGGGAGTAATGTAAAGACTCGGAAATTTCAAGGAAATTTTTTTCTAAAATACATTGGAATTTTACGAGTCTGCGGTTTCTGAAGGCACATGATTTCGTGGCCTAGTGTCCCAGGATTCAATTTCTAAGGTTGTGATTGTGTACTTTCAGTAAATGTAAGTGCGGGTATTTATATATTTTGAACCAGTGTTCAGAATTGAAAACTGAGGACACCGATGAACTCACAGCGCCGATATTCACTTAAGGGGACCTTTACCAAAGTTGAAATTTATGCGGGATGAAAGTTATATTTTGAGGAATTAATACTAAATTAATAAAAATTTTGGTACATAATTTTATTATTTAGTGAAGGTTATTTCCTCCCAAGAGGAGATAGAGGTGGGGCCCACACCAACAAATGCTCCAATGAGGGGATTTTGTTTGGTGGTAACCACACGAGCCATAATCCTTTCATATCCCCATTAACACCCCCCCTTTAATTAATTTGACAACTCCCACATTAATTAAAGTGATCTCGTCACCTCCGTCTCTACCATTGATCATTACCTACACTATTTAATTAATGAAATGAACCCAACAATTGATTAATTAATTTTTTTGAATTATGAAAATCATGTGTGAATAAAATAATACCCATAGCTATTATTTTGTATTGGCACTAATTGTGTGAAGAGAATTTCAGGAGATCTCTAGAGAAATAGAAGAATAGATTCCATATTTCGATGAAGAACATTATCCATCCAATGAAGAACCACTGAAAAATGATGATCATCTCCTTCGATCTTCAGCCATGACAATGGAGAAGGATCCACCCACATGGAACGCCGATGACACGCCATCCTTAGATACTTTTTCCCCGACGGCAATGGGTTGGTGCCACCTCCCCGTGACTCCGTCTATGAACGAACCTTATTATGAGATAGGGGGATTGATTCAATTTTAAATTGAATAAAATTGTTCTACAATCATCGTTGAAACCATGTTTTTTCTTAATCCAAATGTTACTACCTAACGTGGAGGGTGCGGCCGAACGAACATGCCACCAAGACCCTCCATTGATCCTCATTTTATTTCAATGGAGGCGGTGATGGAAGAGGCAGCGGTGACTGAAGGAAGCGGTGACCGTATGCCGACTGTGTGGAGCAAGACCATGGCTCACATCTGTGGGCTGTTCATCTGATGAAGAACCATTAGGCCGAAGTTGGCTGGGAAGGAGGATCGTAACGCCTCTAAGGTGTCGTTCTGCGGAGAACCGCGGCCTGCGCTCCGTGGGCCGCTTCGATGGGAGATCCAGTCGTCTCGTTAGCTGGTCAGGTTGATGAAGGTAACATCACCCACATGTGCCATGAAGCAGGACCATAGCCCTCCCATGCAGGCTGATCACGTCGGGAAGACCGGCCGGCTACGGCTGGCCAGACCAGAGGGAGGCGCCGCTCGGCGCCGCCGGTTTGGGAAAACCGGGGGGCCGAGCAACTGTGGACCTCTTGGCACGCCGGGTCGATTCGTAGCCCGCAGCGGGCCGCACCGCGCCACACCGAGCCAGGCCGTGCCCCGTCGGGCCATGCCATGCCGGGCTTCATCGCACCAGGCCGGGTCGGGCCAACCTGCCAGCCAGTACGCCTGACAGGACGGGCCTGTTTTCACTTAATCGTGGATAACATCATGACCATGGGTCCGATCGACGTGCTGTCTATGACAATGGGACCCTCACGACAAAGCTGTTATTTTTCAAAACTCTATTAGAGTTTTGGAAAACTTTGAAAAATGGCTAGGTTTGGAACGAGGATAATGCCAATTAGGCCATTGGATCAGAAACACCTATATCTTAAGGACCGGACATTTGATTGACGTGCCGTCAACTACGTTAGTTTTAATTTTGATGAGACGGTTCTTTTGGAATACTCCACTCGAGGTTCAAACACAGTTACAGTATAATAGTGTTGGTTTGAGCCAAAAAACCAACCAGGCCCTTGGGACGAAAAAGCCAATAACTCTCAGACTGGACATCTGATTGACGCGCCATCTATCGCAATGGGTTGATTCTGACGAGATAGATCTTTGGGATACATAAAATATAGACTTAATGATAGTTGATGTATAATACTTTGACTCGAGGAGTAGAGCCTCCCCGAATCGAGCATGCTATGTGCAGGAACACTACAACTGGCTGCGATTATGATGACTACCATTTTAGTAGCCGCAGTGGGTTCGATGACGATGACAACTATACTAGAATCACCCGTGGGTTTGAAAGTGATGGATAATTTTCTTTTAAACAACTTGGGTCCAACAGTTTGACTTCTGTACAAGTATCCTGAGTGGGTCTGATAGTGTAGCTAGTCTAGTATCCTACGTGGGTCTGACATCTTAGCTGGTCTAGTATCCTATGAGAGTCCAACAACATAGATGAATAAGTGAATACATCTGATCATCTCTATCCCTTTATGAAGGATATATACCTGTGTGAGCTGAGTCTTGACATTCAGTCATTATCTTCGATGTGAATGACTTCTTTCCTGTGTTTACTGAGTTGTTCTTTGGATCGAGAGTTGTAGCCGAACTATTAATGATTACTTAGGTATATGTATGAGAATATACATAAGTAGAGTTGGTTGATACTTAGTGATTAAATATTTCCATTGTGGTTTATATTTTTTTGATTCTAGGAGACCATCGATGGTCTTGGGGTCCCTACTGTGTATCGTTATACTCACCCCTGCACGGGCTTTGCCCGAACCATGTTGTGTTGGATGCCGACGTTGGATAGCATTGAAGGAGTTAGAGAGCGAGCCAGGACCGGATGGTACTCAGAGGTGGACCACACAGAGAGACGGTACATGGAGTGGACATATAGACGTGGAGTGATGAGGTGGACATATGTACCTACCCCTCTACTAGGATACACGACAGACATTCCAGTTGCTGCACTTTTTAGTTGTTGTCCCTTTTTAGTTGTACATGCTTCCCAAAGTACCTATTCATTACTATTGGGAATGTATTTCTGGCCCCTTCACTTTCAGTACTACTTTTTGTGTACATTATTCACTTAGTGTTTACTTCCTTTTGTGTACTCGGTTGTGTTTTTTTTCTTTCATAAAGGCAATGCCTTCCCAAAATAGGGATTTTCCCCTTTAGTGCTAATCGCCAGCCCTTGGCCTATGGAAGGAGGGCTTGGGGTAGTCATGACATAGGCCCTGAGGACGGGTCATGACATATTTCTACGGGCGAGTATGGCAGGTGAAGACCTGGATCCTTGTTGGACTTTGATTTATAAGGATAAGCTGCATATACATGGACGAATATGGATTCATGTTGACATATGTGAGGTTCTTATGTAAGAGATTAATTCCATTTTTTGGTATGTTTGTTGAGGGGATACCAAACTGAGGCATGAAACTCCTATATAAGATCCTCACTTATATAATATTTCACCGCAATATTTTGAGCCATTAAATATCGAGGATAGATTAAAGATAGTAGCATGTCAGTTTTAGATACCATAGGGGTTTAAGAAAATGAACAACGTCGTCCCTGTATCTCAACTATGACATTATCACTCATACTCATTTCATGTTTGGTAGACTATGTATGTGGAGTTCTAGACAGATTAATCCTTTGAGGATCAACTGATTCATATCATTGATATGGACATGAATTTTCTCTTAGAATAGTTAGATCCTCCAGTATGGGTGTTATAGATGTATGAACGTTTACAAGACTATACATGGGAGCTGGAGGATAACGTACGTTCTCAGTTGTCAGAGTTATTCTTAGATAATTCTTGACCACCCTTGAAAGTGAAATCTGAGGACAAATTTCATTAAGGGTGATGATTATAATATCTCATGTTCTTCTATGAGGTATAAATATATTTCTTCTATTAAAATTCTTAATTATATCCTAATGTTAAGACACATTGGTGTCATTGGTTTATCGGGGGTGTCCATGGCTTGTTGATAGCTCTAATCCCAACTATTGGATACAAATATGTGGGTTATATGAATAGGAGTAATAGTGTTACATAATCCCTAAGGTTTGGTAAAACCATGTAGTGCTGAGAAAAGGAAATTATGAGCCTATATGGTTTGAGTGAACCATGAATATGAAGTAAATATCCATTGTGATGACATATGAAATTTATAAAAGAGGTCTGCGAGAGAGTTTGTGCATGGTTGGACAAACTATGTGCCCTAATTATGCGAGGATCCCCTCCATATAGTAAACATAGCACAGTTGGTTCATTCTTTGGAAAACCATGTATCCAAAACATGCAGCCCAGAGTTTTGATATAAAATTAACATTATATCTTTCAACGATATCAAAACCTAAAACCTAATTTATATAGTTCCTTTATATGAAAAAAAACATTTTATATATCCCAATTGATCAAATTATGTATCTTTTATTCTCATTCTTGCATCCGAACTTGGAATATAATGTCGTTAGTCTTGCAGGATTCACACCAATGAGTAATCATTTCCTTTTGTCCCTTTCGTCATTTGTCTTATTATTTGTAGTGCTACTAAGGGTTATCTAATATTCCCTATTTTTATTATTTACAATCGTCCTACATTTTTCATCTAATCTGAGATGAATCAAATGATTATACTATATGATCACTCAATTACGGACCTACGTCAGTTGATCTATACATTTCCCATGGGTTTTTCCACTTTATATTCCTATTTCACTGTTATTTTACATTCCATACCTTTTTTATGCTCCCTAATAATTAATTTAATTATTAAATTGAACATGTTGGAAAACATTAGGGATCCACTTATTTCCTTGAGATTAGTTGGTGGTTATGTCCACATCTTAGTCCTCAACTGGGGTGTGACATGTGATTTCTATTGTCTTTTCCTATTGTTAAAAAACATAAGGGGTGTGTGGTTGAGAGTTCCTAAATCCATGTTATATGTGAACTAAATCAAAATAATTATTTAGGAAATGGTCTTCCACCTTCACCATGTTGTACATAATGTGAATTGTTTAAATATTTAAATATGAATTGTTAAATGAGTGAGTGTACTCATTGAATGTATTTGAATGGGTATTTTTATATAAGTTGGAATGACTCGAATATTTTTTTAGGACATCATAATTAAATTGAATGATGGAAATTGCTATAGGATTCCATGGGTGTGTTACACCATGTGTCATGATATTGGTAGTAGATTCTTCGAATGAGAATGATACTTATGCCTTGGTTTTTTGAGATTTCATGGTCCTTGAACCCCTTGGATTTGGATTTAATGGGCTTATAGTGGACATGGTATGTTGAAATGCTCCTTTGACTGAAATACAAGCCTAATAGAGTTTCAATTGAGAAGATCTGCGGACTTGAAAAGGACTCCATGGTCTACTATAACATAGATCCGGCCCAATGGGGTCTGACAATTATGTTATATAGCTCGGATTTGGTAATTTTGGTATTCATTATTATACGGAATGGTGGTATTTGATATAATATAAAGTTTATATGGTATGGTTATGGTTGTTAGGAGATAATGGAAATATGGCATGGTCGTGGTGTTTATTTCTATCATGCCTTACAGTTTCCTTGTTTGAGGATATTGACCCTTATTTTATAGGAATACATTCTAGTGTTGATAGTATCACTTTATAGTTATTGGTTTTTTCATTGAAATAATAATAATATTACTATCATATTTATTGTATACCTTTCACACTTCATATATTTTATTATCGATCCTGGATTGTTATACACACTATTTGTGGTGGCCTACTGGTATTTTATGTCACACCCCATCTCAGGCAACCATTTAGTACCCATATAGACTATAATAATGCATGTTGGGATTTGTTAAAACACCTGAAGCTTTATTCTTTAATTTTTCCATGTTTAAGAGTTGGGGAGAACACAACCAAACTTTGTCTTAGGATGTTATCAAGAGATAGTTATTTTTTTCTCTATTGATACATGTATTATATCGATTTTTATATACCTATTTTAGATTATTTGTAGGAACATGTCTTGATATATCTTGTTGGTGTATGATTTTACTTTTTTAATTTTTGTACATATCTGTCTATGGATGTTATCTCTTATTCAGTTATTAATGTGCTTCCACTAAGGTGGGTTTATATTCTATTGGTCTTAGAGTCTATTTATTCTTATTTTTAATATTTATATTACTCTAATTATTGAGAAGTCTGATAGCTATCAGAATGTTGTAATATAGTAAGGGGGATTATCTCCCAACTGACACACCATAAACCCTCACTTCTAGTTATCATCCTTTGGTGTTGAGGAAGATGCGCTTGAGGTAATTTGGCTATCCAGTCTCAGAGCACCGTTCAGTTGCATCGCGGTCCAAGATGTAAAACTCCAATAAATTAAAACTGTAACATCCCAAGTAAGTAATGAATAATAGATATTTTTATCTATGTCTATTAATGATTATGATAGTGTTATAGAGGCTTAAAATGAAAATAAATACAATCTTATGCATGGAATACACTAATATTCTTAAAAGATTGTTTTACTGCCTTGTGATGGCAAACCATTTTTGAATCTATATTTTGACAATTTTATAAACTATGTTTGTCAAAATAAACTTATTCTTTATGATTGGGACATCAAAATTTACCTTGTGTGAAATTTTGGTATTTTTCTGACAATGTTCATTTTTTTAATGAATAGTGAAAAATACTGCATTTTACATCAAAACTGCTTTTTAATCTAATTTATTGATATGATTAGATTATGTTTTGATTTGGTTTTGAAGTGGAATTAGAATATATTTTTACCATTTTATCCAATAGTGGTCATTGGAATCAATTTCACTTTGAAATTAGACTTAAACTGGTGTCAATCTTTTGATACTTATTGTTTTGTAAAAACACGCTATTTGCTCTGGCAGCGGGAATTAATTATTAAATTAATTAATGTGACTTATATGATTTGAATTTTGTAAAATAGACTTCATTTTTGAATTCAGAATGTCAAATATAGCTTAGGGTGAATTTTTGGTAATTTTCTGAAAAACTTCAATTTTTGATGAATAGTGAAACCACTAAGTGGTAATCAAGCAAACTGATTTACCAGTTAAATGAAAGTTTACCACTAATGTGTATTGAATTTTGAAAATCCGACATACATGGTTTTCATTAATAAGTAAAATGTGGTTCAATGAGATTAAAATAATTTTTTGGTGAATAGTAACTTATTAAGTTCTTAATCGCGATTAGTGGTAATTAGTGTAGTTTAAGGTATAATTAATACTTTAATAATATGAAATGACCTAGACACATGTCCCAACCCCATTGGTTGTGTCATGGCCGACCAAGACAAGCCATGGCCTAACTTGGGGACCCCATGGATCCACTTTTGTTGGGAAATAACATAAATTACTTTTTATTTAATGTTAAAGTGAAAATGACACTAACATAAATTGTTTTACTAAAACAATTTTTAAGTGGGGTTAAACAAGTCCAAATTTAGATTATAAATAGTCATTGGAAAGCTAAAAAGATTTCCTATATCATAGTATTTGTTTTATAATTTTTAGAAATTAAATAAATTAAAGTATTTATGACATAATAATGATGCAGCGATGACATCATTATTTGGCGATTTAAATAAAACAGAAAGATAATGTAAAATCTAAAACCTACACATGGCAAAAACCAATTGGATGAGTGGATTTCTAAGCCTTATCACCTTATCCACGAATTCTATCAATGTGGGACCTTTTAGAACCGAAACACATTTTCAAATAAATTAATATTTCTTTACTTTCCAAAAGTGCCCCTCCTCTCCTCTTATAAAAGGCCCCCACCTCTACCTCATTTCACACACCTCTCAAGCCTTTGGCTCGGCCAACCCCTGCCCATTTGCTCTCTCCACATCCCTCTCCTCATCCTAGAGGATTCCCCTTGGGCAGAATCCTTTCAAAGGAAGCCTTTAGGCTCAAATCAAAAGGAGTTACACTTTTTAAGGTAATTCATCCTCTCATGCTCATTTGTTTTATTTTGCTTCTCCAACCCCCTAAAATCTTTTTATTTACTTCTTTTGTAACAACACCAGTATCTTCAATATACTAGGATGTTGTTATAAGAGTTATTTGAACTACACTCTCACACAACTACATCAAATGGTTAAAGAACATACGTTTTCCGTGGATGGCGAAATTATGCCTCCCGAAACGATGATTGTTCAATACTCATTTAACACCTTCAAAGGTGGCCATTATGATGTCACTATTTTTATATATGATATATATTATGTATATGTTTTCCTTAATCTTCTGTTTTTCTTCATTTTGGTCATACTTTATGGTTTCCATTATGGGTAAACACGATATCTTCATTTTAGGAAGTGCGGACTACCGCCCCCTAAAAGTGATTTGATTCGTTAATACCATATGTGGGATGTGTAAAGGATAAAGTTAATGATATTATATATGTTATTATACTGGAGTTATAACATACTCTTATACCATTATGAATCCATTCCATGAAATATGAAATAGAAATGGAAGTAGCGTTCATGCGTACCTACGGCTTACCGTCTCCATGAACGGTGCATTTCATTTCTTACCTCTAAATGATTATGTAATACTATAAAGGCATGAATGTACTGGATATATATGACATATATGATATCTACATCATGAATAACATTCTGAATATAATGAACCTTTGACCAAATTAACAACACGTAAGTGTAAGAGGTCTATTTTTGACTTAAGAACCAAATACCGACAAAATGAACATTATTAACTTAACTGATTACATGATGTTCATAACATGGTATAAAAGGAATAATGAACTTGAAAAAGATTCATAATCAAGTAGAGATTAACTCAAGTTTATTATTCAGGAGATTAAGGAACGGTCGGGTCATGTCAGATACGAGGTATGGGATTTCGTCTCAATCTCCTTTCGTTGAGGCATATTTTGTTTTATACACAACCTTCTTTTATACGGTGTATAAACCCCTTTGACTTTTACGTTTATTCAAAAGGAATCTTTTTATACGAAGCGTTTACCAAACGACAAAAGGGAATGTTTTTGTCGTACGTATGCGGCGACAACGACTTCTCCGCCGTCGTAACCGTTATTTGAGTTTCGGCTTCTTCTACAAGCCATTCCTTCTTTTTAAAAGAAAAATAAATACCATGTTTTACTTTTCTTTTATTTTGGTATTGAAAATGGTTTTCATAATATTTTTATATCAATGTGTGGTATTGATATCTTGTGATTGAATGGTGGAAATTTTATGTTTCCTTTATGCATGTTTTATGTGATACGATTATGTTGAGGTTCTTGGGCATTATTATGAAGAACGGGTGGTTCCGTGATAAACTAAGGGCGGGTGAGCCCGTTATAGCTCTCCAATGCATTGGGTAACGCGAAGGAGTGAAACATTAAGGTTTCTCCGAAGAGATTTTCAGGGAATATACTGTGATGGGTATTCCAAACGTAACCAAGAGGGTTACTCCCTACGTAAGAATGTTATGAATGCCTCAAGTTACCTTTATGTCTTATGGTTTCTATGATTTATTCATGATTTTATGAGGCATGTTAAAGTGCCTATGTTTTATGGGTAAAGTATGATTTCATTCTTATGTACATATGAACTCATGTTTCCTTTTCATGTTTTCTATAACCCATACTGAGTTTTTATGCTCATCCCAAGTTTTTGAAATGTTTTTCACAGGTCAAGGGAAAGGTACATGATAAGATGATAGGGTCAAGGATGTGTCAAAAAGAATCCATGTTTTAATTCAAATGTGTTTCCATTGATGGGAATGAGGAATACTATCTTTATGTAACCACTTTGTTTATATGTGGAATGTAATGCAAGTTTTATGATCTAATTCTCTAAAACTCTAAACCCGAAAAGATCCTCAATGTGTAATCTTGTAATAACTCAAGATTAAGTAAGGTTTGAGGCTGGGGCCTTATAGTTGGTATCAGAGGTCGGTTTAGATAACTTTAGGAGTTAGAATTCTATTAAAATGATTATCCAAAAATATTTTTTTTCAAAATGATATAGCATTTAAAGATTACCATGTTGCTTCATCTAAGACATGTTTGTTCAGAATGGTTTTCCGCAGAGGAAACAGGGAAGCTGTGCTAGGAAGGCATACAGAAGGAAATAACCTTCCGAATCAGCATCCAGAAATGGTCGGAATTGGAACTGAACAGTTTGTTGCAGTAATGGCGCAGTTGACTCAAGCGATAAATGGTGGAGGTATCCATGCACGAGATCAGCCAGACCAACCGCAGAGGAACATGTCAGTGGTGGAACATTTCATGAGGCAACATCCACCATCATTCAGAGGATCATCTGACCCTGTGCTAGCTGAAGGGTGGATTAAGGCACTGGAGAAGATTTTTGATGTCATGGGGTGTTCAGACAATCAAAAGGTTAGTCTTGCTATTTACCGTCTGGAGGGTGAAGCAGATCAGTGGTGGTCTATGGTTAAAAACATCAGGGATACCGATGAGATTGATGCTCTTGACTGGGATGACTTCAAAGGTATCTTTCTTGAGAAGTATTTTCCTAAGGTTGTTCGACTTAGGATGGAAAAGCAATTCTTGGAATTGAGGCAAGAGGAAGACTCAGTGGCTGCCTATGAAGAAAGGTTCACTCGATTGGCAAGGTATGCTCCAAATTTTATCCGGGACCTTGATAGTAAAATCAATCGTTTTTACTCAGGATTAAAGCCAAAGTATCGAAGGGCATTGGCTTCTCGTGAGTTTAAAAGTTATGAAAAGCTTGTTCGATGTGCTGAGAAGGTGGAAATGGAGTTTGCCGATGACCAAGTGTTCTATAACAACCAGCAGAAGAAGAGACCGAGGTGGCAGGAGAAAGGTAAGAATTCTTCAAAAAAGTCTGATGGTAAGAAAACTAAGTTTCCGGTTTGTGATAAATGTGGCAAAAGGCATGCTGGGGAATGTCTTCTGAATTCTGGGAAGTGCTACCGATGTGGTAAGATGGGACATAAGGCTCGTGATTGCACTGAAAAGGATCAAGGTGAAGGTAAGAACAAATTTGATTTACAGTTAGTGAAATGTTTTAAGTGCAATGAGATGGGTCACTATGCAAACGAGTGTCCGACAAGGAGCTTGAGTGATGGGAAGCAGTTAGACTACAAGCAGAAAGGGGTGGCAAAATCCTTTGCAACTACTTCAGCAGACGTCGGGCCATCGAATGAAGTTGTATCAGGTACTTTGTTTGTTTTTTCAGATTATGCCAGTGTGTTGTTTGATTCGGGGTCTACACATTCTTTCATCTCTGAAACCTTTTCTAGTAAAATGGGAATACCATCTCAAGAAATGACTCCTGAACTTTTGGTAAAAACACCTGGGGGAAGTGTCGAGGCAAAAAGAATTTATAAGAATCTTCCTATCCTTATCTGTGGAAATAACCTACTTGCAAACCTTATTGTTCTACCTCTAGTAGAGTTTGATGTTATCCTGGGTATGGATTGGCTCTCTATTTACCATGCTAAGATTGACTGTAGAGCTAAAGAAGTTTCTTTTCAGAAAGACTTTCAGTTTGTTTACAAGAATGAACCATTACTTTTGATAACATATGAAGAGGCCGAGAAACTTGTAAAAGATGGAAATGAATGTTACCTTGCACACGTCGTTGAAAATAAAGGAACTGTTCAGATTAATGATGTGCCAGTGGTAAATGAGTATCCTGATGTTTTTCCTGATGAGTTGCCTGGAATAATACCAGATCGGGAAGTTGAGTTTACTGTTGACTTAGTTCCTGATGCTAAGCCAATTTCAAAACCCCCTTATCGAATGGCACAAATCGAACTTTTAGAGTTGAAGGAGCAATTGCAAGATTTATTAGAGAAGGGTTTCATTAGACCTAGTACATCACCATGGGGTGCTCCTGTTTTATTTGTTAAAAAGAAAGATGGTTCTATGAGACTTTGCATTGATTATAGAGCCTTGAATAATATCACTGTTAAGAACAAATATCCTTTGCCTCATATCGATGATTTGTTTGATCAGCTCCAGGGAGCTCAGTTTTTTTTCAAAGATTGACTTGAGATCGGGGTACCATCAGCTGAAGGTAAAGGAGGCAGATATTCCGAAGACCGCGTTCCGTACGAGATATGGCCACTATGAATTTGTAGTAATGCCTTTTGGGCTAACCAATGCACCTGCTGTATTCATGGACTTAATGAATAGAATTTTCCATGAGTTCTTGGATAAGTTTGTGGTTGTTTTCATTGATGATATTTTGGTGTTTTCTAAAAGTAAAGAGGAGCATGAAAAACATTTAAGGGTTATCTTGCAAACCTTAAAAGAAAAGAAATTGTATGGGAAATTCAGCAAGTGTGAGTTTTGGTTGCAACAAATTTCTTTCCTTGGGCACATTGTTTCTAAAGATGGAATAACTGTTGATCCTGCAAAAACAAAAGTTGTGGAAGAATGGCCAAGACCCACAAATGTAACCGAGATTCGTAGCTTCCTTGGTTTGGCGGGCTATTACCGAAGGTTTGTTAGAAATTTTTCACGGTTATCTAGTCCAATGACTAAGCTAACTCGGAAGGGTGTTAAGTTTATCTGGACAAAAGAATGTGATGATTGTTTTCAGGAATTGAAAAGAAGATTGGTGAATGCTCCAGTTTTGGCACTACCTTCCAGGAATGGTGACTTTGTTATATACAGCGATGCTTCATTGAAAGGACTTGGTTGCGTCCTAATGCAGAATGATCAGGTAATTGCTTATGCTTCACGACAGTTGAAAACTCATGAGGTAAATTACCCTACACATGATTTGGAATTAGCTGCTGTTGTTTTTGCTTTAAAAATTTGGAGGCATCATTTGTATGGGGTAAAGTGTGAAATATATACCGATCACAAAAGTTTAAAGTATATATTCACTCAGAAAGAGTTAAACATGAGACAGAGGAGATGGCTAGAATTAATCAAGGATTATGATTGTACAATTCATTACCATCCGGGGAAAGCAAATAAAGTGGCTGATGCTTTGAGTCGAAAAAGTAATTCTTCTTTAACAATGTTGCGGTTGGAACGTGATCCTTTGGTTAACGATTTGATGAACTTTGGCATGGAAGTTGTTGGTGCAGGAAGTCCTTCTGTTTTGTTTCAGGTATCAGTGAGATCTTCTCTATCAGATAGAATCAAGCATGCACAGAAGCAAGACAGTGAGTTGCAGAAAAAGGTAGAGCTGGTTCAGAAAGGTAAGTTGCCTGAATTCAACATTGATAATGATTGTGTTTTGAGATTTGGGAAGAGATTGTGTGTGCCTTGTGATTCACAGTTAAAGAGAGAGTTGTTATGTGAATCTCATAGTTCTCCGTTTTCAGTTCATCCGGGCAGTACTAAGATGTATAGAGATCTGCGGGAGTATTACTGGTGGGATGGAATGAAAAGAGACATTGCTGATTTTACTGTGAAGTGTTTGACTTGTCAGCAGGTTAAAGCAGAGAGGCAGTTACCGAAAGGGATGCTTCAGCCTTTACCAGTGCCAGAGTGGAAATGGGAAAATATATCCATGGACTTTGTTGTTGGATTACCGAAGACGTCTCGAGGTAATAATGCAATCTGGGTTATTGTTGATCGCTTGACCAAGTCTTCTCATTTCCTTGCTATACGAGATACTTTCTCTCTTGATCAACTTTCCCGTTTGTATCTTAAGGAGATAGTCAGGTTACATGGAGTTCCTCTCTCCATTGTATCGGATCGTGATCCCAGGTTTACTTCTAACTTTTGGAAAGGCCTTCAGAAGTCGTTGGGTACTGAATTAAATTTTAGTACAGCTTTTCATCCTCAATCAGATGGGCAGTCAGAACGAACAATTCAGACATTGGAGGATATGATACGAGCTTGTTCTATGGATTATCAGGGAAGTTGGGACCAACATCTTTCTTTGGTTGAGTTTTCATATAATAACAGTTTTCATTCTAGTATACAGATGGCACCATTTCAGGCATTATATGGGAAGCGGTGTCGAACTCCAGCTTTCTGGGATGATGTGGGTGAAAGAAAGTTGATGGGACCAGAATTGGTAGAAGAAATGGCAGAAAAAGTTCAGCTGATTCAGAAACACATGAGAACAGCTCAGAGCAGGCAGAAGAGTTATGCGGATAACCGGAGGAAGGATCTATCTTTCGAGGTAGGTGATCATGTTTTTCTCAAGGTTTCTCCTTGGAAAAGTGTGATGAGATTTGGTAAGAAAGGAAAGTTGAGTCCAAGGTTTATTGGACCATACGAAATTCTGGAAAGAGTTGGATCAGTTGCATACCGAGTGGCTTTACCTCCGATTTTATCTCAGGTACACAATGTTTTTCACGTTTCGATGTTGAGAAAGTATATGCCAGATCCATCTCATGTTTTGAGCCCAGAGGTAGTTCAGCTGGAAGAGAACCTATCTTATGAGGAACAACCGGTCCAGATTCTTGACCACAGGGAGCAAGTGTTACGGAATAAGGTGATTAAGCAGGTAAAGGTTTTGTGGAAAAACCACATGATTGAAGAGGCAACATGGGAATCTGAAAATGCAATGAGGGATAAGTACCCCCATTTATTCGATAAGTAAATAAATTGCGGGGACGCAATTTTCTAAAGGGGGGAAGGATGTAACATCCCAAGTAAGTAATGAATAATAGATATTTTTATCTATGTCTATTAATGATTAAGATAGTGTTATAGAGGCTTAAAATGAAAATAAATACAATCTTATGCATGGAATACACTAATATTCTTAAAAGATTGTTTTACTGCCTTGTGATGGCAAACCATTTTTGAATCTATATTTTGACAATTTTATAAACTATGTTTGTCAAAATAAACTTATTCTTTATGATTGGGACATCAAAATTTACCTTGTGTGAAATTTTGGTATTTTTCTGACAATGTTCATTTTTTTAATGAATAGTGAAAAATACTGCATTTTACATCAAAACTGCTTTTTAATCTAATTTATTGATATGATTAGATTATGTTTTGATTTGGTTTTGAAGTGGAATTAGAATATATTTTTACCATTTTATCCAATAGTGGTCATTGGAATCAATTTCACTTTGAAATTAGACTTAAACTGGTGTCAATCTTTTGATACTTATTGTTTTGTAAAAACACGCTATTTGCTCTGGCAGCGGGAATTAATTATTAAATTAATTAATGTGACTTATATGATTTGAATTTTGTAAAATAGACTTCATTTTTGAATTCAGAATGTCAAATATAGCTTAGGGTGAATTTTTGGTAATTTTCTGAAAAACTTCAATTTTTGATGAATAGTGAAACCACTAAGTGGTAATCAAGCAAACTGATTTACCAGTTAAATGAAAGTTTACCACTAATGTGTATTGAATTTTGAAAATCCGACATACATGGTTTTCATTAATAAGTAAAATGTGGTTCAATGAGATTAAAATAATTTTTTGGTGAATAGTAACTTATTAAGTTCTTAATCGCGATTAGTGGTAATTAGTGTAGTTTAAGGTATAATTAATACTTTAATAATATGAAATGACCTAGACACATGTCCCAACCCCATTGGTTGTGTCATGGCCGACCAAGACAAGCCATGGCCTAACTTGGGGACCCCATGGATCCACTTTTGTTGGGAAATAACATAAATTACTTTTTATTTAATGTTAAAGTGAAAATGACACTAACATAAATTGTTTTACTAAAACAATTTTTAAGTGGGGTTAAACAAGTCCAAATTTAGATTATAAATAGTCATTGGAAAGCTAAAAAGATTTCCTATATCATAGTATTTGTTTTATAATTTTTAGAAATTAAATAAATTAAAGTATTTATGACATAATAATGATGCAGCGATGACATCATTATTTGGCGATTTAAATAAAACAGAAAGATAATGTAAAATCTAAAACCTACACATGGCAAAAACCAATTGGATGAGTGGATTTCTAAGCCTTATCACCTTATCCACGAATGCTATCAATGTGGGACCTTTTAGAACCGAAACACATTTTCAAATAAATTAATATTTCTTTACTTTCCAAAAGTGCCCCTCCTCTCCTCTTATAAAAGGCCCCCACCTCTACCTCATTTCACACACCTCTCAAGCCTTTGGCTCGGCCAACCCCTGCCCATTTGCTCTCTCCACATCCCTCTCCTCATCCTAGAGGATTCCCCTTGGGCAGAATCCTTTCAAAGGAAGCCTTTAGGCTCAAATCAAAAGGAGTTACACTTTTTAAGGTAATTCATCCTCTCATGCTCATTTGTTTTATTTTGCTTCTCCAACCCCCTAAACTCTTTTTATTTACTTCTTTTGTAACAACACCAGTATCTTCAATATACTAGGATGTTGTTATAAGAGTTATTTGAACTACACTCTCACACAACTACATCAAATGGTTAAAGAACATACGTTTTCCGTGGATGGCGAAATTATGCCTCCCGAAACGATGATTGTTCAATACTCATTTAACACCTTCAAAGGTGGCCATTATGATGTCACTATTTTTATATATGATATATATTATGTATATGTTTTCCTTAATCTTCTGTTTTTCTTCATTTTGGTCATACTTTATGGTTTCCATTATGGGTAAACACGATATCTTCATTTTAGGAAGTGCGGACTACCGCCCCCTAAAAGTGATTTGATTCGTTAATACCATATGTGGGATGTGTAAAGGATAAAGTTAATGATATTATATATGTTATTATACTGGAGTTATAACATACTCTTATACCATTATGAATCCATTCCATGAAATATGAAATAGAAATGGAAGTAGCGTTCATGCGTACCTACGGCTTACCGTCTCCATGAACGGTGCATTTCATTTCTTACCTCTAAATGATTATGTAATACTATAAAGGCATGAATGTACTGGATATATATGACATATATGATATCTACATCATGAATAACATTCTGAATATAATGAACCTTTGACCAAATTAACAACACGTAAGTGTAAGAGGTCTATTTTTGACTTAAGAACCAAATACCGACAAAATGAACATTATTAACTTAACTGATTACATGATGTTCATAACATGGTATAAAAGGAATAATGAACTTGAAAAAGATTCATAATCAAGTAGAGATTAACTCAAGTTTATTATTCAGGAGATTAAAGAACGGTCGGGTCAAGTCAGATACGAGGTATGGGATTTCGTCTCAATCTCCTTTCGTTGAGGCATATTTTGTTTTATACACAACCTTCTTTTATACGGTGTATAAACCCCTTTGACTTTTACGTTTATTCAAAAGGAATCTTTTTATACGAAGCGTTTACCAAACGACAAAAGGGAATGTTTTTGTCGTACGTATGCGGCGACAACGACTTCTCCGCCGTCGTAACCGTTATTTGAGTTTCGGCTTCTTCTACAAGCCATTCCTTCTTTTTAAAAGAAAAATAAATACCATGTTTTACTTTTCTTTTATTTTGGTATTGAAAATGGTTTTCATAATATTTTTATATCAATGTGTGGTATTGATATCTTGTGATTGAATGGTGGAAATTTTATGTTTCCTTTATGCATGTTTTATGTGATACGATTATGTTGAGGTTCTTGGGCATTATTATGAAGAACGGGTGGTTCCGTGATAAACTAAGGGCGGGTGAGCCCGTTATAGCTCTCCAATGCATTGGGTAACGCGAAGGAGTGAAACATTAAGGTTTCTCCGAAGAGATTTTCAGGGAATATACTGTGATGGGTATTCCAAACGTAACCAAGAGGGTTACTCCCTACGTAAGAATGTTATGAATGCCTCAAGTTACCTTTATGTCTTATGGTTTCTATGATTTATTCATGATTTTATGAGGCATGTTAAAGTGCCTATGTTTTATGGGTAAAGTATGATTTCATTCTTATGTACATATGAACTCATGTTTCCTTTTCATGTTTTCTATAACCCATACTGAGTTTTTATGCTCATCCCAAGTTTTTGAAATGTTTTTCACAGGTCAAGGGAAAGGTACATGATAAGATGATAGGGTCAAGGATGTGTCAAAAAGAATCCATGTTTTAATTCAAATGTGTTTCCATTGATGGGAATGAGGAATACTATCTTTATGTAACCACTTTGTTTATATGTGGAATGTAATGCAAGTTTTATGATCTAATTCTCTAAAACTCTAAACCCGAAAAGATCCTCAATGTGTAATCTTGTAATAACTCAAGATTAAGTAAGGTTTGAGGCTGGGGCCTTATAAAAACTGACCAAACTCTCTATGCTAAATGGAATTAACTTTCCAAATAATTTTAAATAATAATAACAATCACTTTACTGTTAAAATTTTAACTATAATCTGGAAATTATTAGAATAAAATTCATTCATTAAGGAAAAATATCTTCTTCATTTAAAAAAGTAAATCTATAGAAAATTAAATGAAATATAATGTGAAATTAATAGACTCATATGGTTTTCCCAATTCATATCTACTACCATAGGCTCTTGAAATTTTATCATAGCCTGTCTAGACCAACTCACAAACTATTCCTCCTCCATTTCTATAGTGACTCTATAAGAATCCTCTATCCAGTACCAATTGATCATGAACAACACCATCACCTCTAAAATTATGATATCAATTTTTTCAATTTATATTTTCTGTTTATATTTCAGAAAAAAATAATGGGAAAATGATTTTAAATGATTTCAATATTCAATCAATCATATTGAACCTCCAGGACAGTAAAAAACGATTCATGATTTCTGTAAGGTTTTACTAGTATAAATTTCATTAATATAATGGATAATAAATTAGTTCCATGCACACAAATATTTTATTTCCCATCTGAATCTTCCCATTATAATAAAATAATCATCTCCTCTTTGAATGAATCCATGTAGATTGTTATATATTGTGATGTTCAGATATTAAATAGTGACATAATCTTTTCTTCATACCCTTATGGAGTGTATGATCCACAAGTCTATCCTTATCTCCAATGACCTTAACACAATTCTCATTTTGAGTTAAATTTCTATTAATAATTCAAAATGTATTGAATTTTAAGTCTTCATATGAATAATATAATTTCCATTTCATGTGACTTTATAATTCTTATGAATGAAAACATCATTTTATTTTGAAAATGTTCATATGGGACTCAGAAATATCATAGATAATCTAAAAATGTCACATGGGATAATATTTATTTTGTAATGTAAAATATACTATAAGTTATATAAAATACCAAGTAATTCATAATTCTCCCATGCAGCCACCAAGAGTCATTATTTTTGTGAAAAATATTATAGGGGCTAAAATTTAGCAAAAATAATTATCATATTAGTGCTCAAAACTTATCCTATGTGGGCCTAAAAAGTAATACGAGATCAGATTTATCTTCCAAACCCATATTTTAGGAAATTAAATTATCAAACATGGGGTAAATTTTTCTATTTAGAAGATTGAAATTTTTATTAAGGTAGGACATCTAAAAGTAAAACATCATATGAAATATTATGTTATGAAATGGATAAAATTAACCTACAAGATGAATTGTATTCTAGGATAGATTATCTTATATGCCAAAAATAACCCAAATTTTCTCATTTTGAGTTCAATAATAGGACCTAACAAGGAATTTAATACATTAACACTATAATTATGGATTTTTCAAATAATATAAAAAACGAATAAAACACATAAAATCAATTAATAAATACATTTTACATAGAATCAAAAATTTATGTGATATTAATTAATAAAATGGTGGATTAAATAATTTAAATACAAATAATAGATTATTAATATATCAGTTATATCATGAAGATTAACATATATTGGTTGAATATAATAAATATTCTAGTAATCTATTTTTTATTCTATATAAAGTGGAATTTGAAATTAGGAAATTGCCAAATCAATACTTGATAAGGAACAAATCCTCAATAAAAAAACATTCAATGAGTGGCATAGAATCTTAATAATAGAACTAACATCTGAGAGTAAATATAATATGATGGATTCCCAACTACCTAATGATCCCCCTTAGGAAGCTGGTGAGTGTGAAAATTATTCTAATTGTACATACATGGAAGATGCATTCAATGTTTACATAATTATTTTTTCATCAAAGATACACCACTCATTTTTCTTCCATTTATAAGATAAAACAATTATTTGTTTTACATAATTTATTATTAGGAAAAAAATTTAAGTCTCAGTTCATTCTTAAAGGTTATAGTGCCAAAATGATTCCAAAAATAGATCAGAAAGATAAAACTATACTATTTCAAGTAGAAAATAGTTGTAAATTTTCATTTTTCATGACATTTTGATGATTTAAATAGTATAAATAGAAATATATAATTGATAATTCATACATGATATTCCATTACAATGTTTATGTATAATAGAAGTTATATAAATCTTGATCTTGGTAGGATGATGAATAAGGGTTCAATCAGGGTGAGTATGAGAGTATAATAATGGTGGATTCATCATTAATTATGTTTATATTATATATTTTTCATAAAATAACATTTCCATAAACACATTTGATTTATAGTGTTATTAAAAGGATAAATTACACCTTTGTTTTCATTGTGATATTGATTGTGGATCTTGAAATTATTTTATTATCCTCTGACGATATTATATAAAAATAATAGAATTAAAACCTGCAAATATTATAAATAAAATGATTGATTGGATCTCATATGTGTCATAATATTAAATAAAGACATCATGTCATAAGTTTTTGTCTTACTATGTGAATAATTTGTCAAGGATAATTCTATAAAATCATTCAACATGAATACAATGTGTGATATTGTAATTGTCTAAATACTACTAATGATATTCTATAAATTCCTATGATGGAAAATAAAAATTGAAATGATATATTTTATTTATATTAGAATGTGAAGATCATTAAATTTTATAGAGGGGGAAATAAATAATATGTTAATGTCATGTATTAAGATTTATATAATTTTGAAATAGTAATAAGTTCCATAATAGTTCATAGAAAATAATGTTCTTGAGACACATTTTTTATAGGAATGTTAGAAACAAAGATAAATGGTTTATAATCACTATGTTATGTGATATTGTATTTATTAGAGAAAATTAATAATTATCATTCTAGGAAGTAGTGGATATAAACTAATCGTTTAAATTGAATGTACATATGAATTCATAAATGGATTCCTTTTATAAAAATAAAGTTAATATTTCTGTAGAACATATAACTATTTTGAATCCTACTGGTTCTAAATGGGTTTTCAAGAATGTTCTGAACAAGGATGGTAAATTAATACCTATAAATAAATATATATTGTTAAATATTTTTAGATAATTCATGATGTTGGATCTAATGAAACATTTTTATCAATAGATATATTATAAACTATTTAAATAATAACATTTATAGAAGTGTACCATGATAATTTGTGACATTATTTACATCAGAGTTATGTTATAAATTAAACATATTTTTTATCACTGTTTTGGTTATAATGTTTTTCATGAGTTAAGATTTTAGATTTTGGATTATAGGAGAAAAAATACAGTTGCATGATTTTTACATATTTAATAGTAACTGGGTGGTAACAATGTGGTATGGATTATTTGTTTCCAATGTACTTTTTCACAATTTGAGAATGGTTTGTTGAATTGTGAATATTTATTGGAAAACCATGTGATTGGTTAGGTTTGGGTCTAGAGGTGGTTTCATTACTTTCTCATGACTTTTCAAACCATTTCATTATATATAGGTAACAATGCAATTAACTTTTAAAGGGAAAGTAGTGACCACATGGTTAGCACACAATTTTTCTAACCATGCATACCAACCATTTAATCTTATGAGTTTTTAAAAATGGAAAATCACCCCAACACAAAAGGTTGTTTTGACCCAGAATTTTACCCTAATATCTCATTAGTATGAAAAAATATTTCCTTAAAACTATATGAGGGTATGCCTTAGGTCTCATTGTGATTTTCTATCGATTTTTGTGTGTCTATTTAAGGAATGTGTAAATATCATCTTCGTTCCTAATAAATTCTATAGATTCACTATCAATATCTCGTCCTAGAGATTCATTGGATCCCAAATGGGTTATAATGGGAATATATAAGGTTTGATGTGTGGAATCGATTATTTTTATTATTGATCTAGAATTGTGAGGACTATATGTATTTATTTTTTATTAATATTTTCTATGGGAAAACGTTTTCCTCTATTGGAGTTGTAGGTGTCTCTATATAGTAGTCATTTTCCATCCAACAATTTATCAATCATTTTTTCCATTACTTCAAATAAATTAATAGGGTTATTTAATATCTATTAGGTTTTATTTATGAAATTGAATTTTTTTCCTGGATAATTTTTTTAAAGTGGGTTTTCATTAAAAATAGTTTTATACATATCATGTATTTGATGAAATATCTCATTGATTATTTAGAGTATAAAATGGGTTTTTCATCAAGGGAGTGGCAATAATTTTTTTATTGAAATATTTTACTAAATTATGGGAATGATCTACTATATTTTCTTATGAAAAAATATCATATGGTAACCTTAAGTACATCAGGATATTGGCATATGAAAACCATAGTGAGTGTAGAACCACTATAGTTTCAAGGTGTGATACTAATAAACATTGTTAGGATTTAATATGATTTATGTAACACCCAGAGATTTTATGAAAAATATTCTTTTAATTTCATTATTGTCTTGTGTTGTATGCTACACCAAGATTACCTTGCGCTATACACAACACCGTATTAGCTTGCAGTATACCCAACACTATTCTTGGATCGTGTTACACACAATTTTGATAATAGTTATTGTACGCAACATTGAGTATATATATATATTCAATGTATAAATGAAATATGTTTGGATTATGTTATACAAAACAATGAAGGATTCTTGCACAACACGGAACACTGACTTGGCTTGCATTACACGCAATCGCGACCTTCCTCTATAGCGTGTGTAGTACGCAATACCGGGTTTTACTAAACAACGATATATTATTATAATATTATTATGAACTAGCCGTTATGAATATTATTAATTAAATTTTTAATCTTATAACATTATTATTCATCTTACACCTTTTCTAAAACATGGTATAAGAACAAAATAAATATTTCTGGTAAAATAAGTATTTTTCAAAAAATGCAGTTTTGTCGCCTTTTGGTGGCTCACCCACATTAAATCTAGTTTTTGACATGTTTATAATTTCAATTTGACAAAATAAAATTTTTCTTTGGAATCATGACATAAAACTTTACTTTGGAAAAATTTTTCATATTATTCTTGTAACTTTAATATTTTGATGAATAGTAAAAACACGATATATTTTATTTAAAAAAAACTTTTTTCATCGTAATAATTTATATGGTTAAATTATAATATTGAATGGTTTTAAAGTACAAATAGAATATATTTTTACCATTTAATATAATTTATGTCAATAGAATTGATTCTACCTTGAATTCGTAGGATAAATCAAATCAATCTTTTGTAATGTTTTAAAGAAAACCCCGTTTTCTTTCGACAACAGGATTAATTTTAATTTAATTTCTGAAACTTTTGTGTATTCAATTTGGAAAAATGGATTCCATATTTGGAATCAGTGGGTCCATTTTATGTTAATAAGCTACTTTTTATTTTTGGGCATTGTGAATAGTAACTACGGTAAATTTTATTTACCATAGTTAAAGGTAAATCGGGTAATTAAGGGTAAATATAAGATTATAAAATTACCCTAACACTTGAAAAAATCTTATATGAAGACTAAAAGTCGACCCATATCACCTAAGGGTCGGATTAGATTCATTTAATAAACTTTTTCCATGAAAATAATTTAATTATTATTAAAACCAAAGAATGTGACAACATGTCACTTTCTTAAATATTATAAGTATAATAATTTTAATTTAGTGATAAAATTCATGAAACTTCAAACATGAATAGTCTACAATAATCTAATACAATTATCTACATCATAGGAATTTATTTATAATTTTAGGGATTAAATAATTATCATTTATTATGACACAAAGATGATGCAATAATTGTCTTATTAATGAAATATTGATATAATTGATGTTATAAATACCCAAATAAATGTAATTTAAGACTTCTTATGAATTAAAATTATTTTATAGGTTAATATAACATGTTATTATTGATTTAATTAACTTTTTTGAACTAATCATTCTGTTATTATTTTCACAAAAATCAATTACTAAATATTGTCAAAATTGACATAAAATAGTTTTTAAAACAAATATTATATTATTAATTGTTATTTTATTCCTAAAAATATATGGTTCGGCCAAATGACTTAGATAAGGTTATATATATTAATAATAAACAACCTGGGGTTCGTTTGGCTTCTTATATTATGTTTATTTACCTTATAGTATAAGAACACAAGAAGACACGGTAAAAGTAAATTTATTTAACTTAATGTTAAATCTAAATGATAAGGTTAAAATAGGAACCTAAAATTGTCTAAATTATATTGGATGAGATGATTTCGACCCATCACCACCTTAGCTACGAAATAAATAAATTTGGATCTCTTTAAAACCGAATTTGACTTTATAATAAAATAATAGTTTTAGTTATTCCAAAGGTACCCCTCTCCTCCCTTATAAAAGGGCACCTCCTCCTCCCACTTCCTCACACCGCTTTGAGCCTTCAATATCTGCCAACCCCTGCCAATTTATCATCTACACTTCCATAGAAACATCCTAGAGGTTATGGTCTTCTTCAAAGTCCTATTTTAGTACCCTAAAAGGAGGTCTCAAAGAAGTGCTTCAAAGAAGAGGTAATGTCTGTTACCGATTCTTTCATATTTATTTATTCATCCACTTCTTATTCTTTAGTTGTTTCATTATGAAGTAATAACATCAGTATCACTCATATACTGATATGTTATTATATGTATGAAATAACCATATTTCACCATCTATCCATCCTACGGAAAACGAAATCACCGCACGTGCGTACGTACGGAATACCGTCTCCACGCCGTGGTGTAATCTATTTTCCACCACCACCTTACATGGATAGGTATAATGGTGTAAATAATGACTATATATGATTATTATAAAGTGATATTTATTCTAAAATAGTATACATACACTCAAATACAATTCCATGATCATGGGAATGATATCATCACTCGTGCGTACGTACGGAATATCGTCTCCACGATGTGATGCGACTCGTTATGCATGATATTCATTGCATAATGATTATATAAATGAATTAAATGAATTAATATGATATATAATACCATTCTGGAAATGAGGTATCTATAACCTAAAAATAAGAATGAGAATTTATTCGACAAAACACGCATAAGAACAAAAAGTAATAGACACCCGAATAATAAGTAGCAATGAACTATTACTAATAATAAGATAATAATATGACCATATATGATATCATAACAATAAGTATGATTCTGGAATAAGTCAATAACATTATTTAAATCATTATACACGAGGTTTTGACACTTACGAAGAAAATCGGACCTACGGTAAGGGAAATATCACAATCTCATTTTTATCCAAGATTGTTTATACTTTGGTATTTACTGGGGTGTGTTTTATCATCCATATACATGTTTCCTCAATATGTGATTTTATTTCAATCCACCTACAATTGTTTAAATCCAATTTTACCCTTTGTGAGTTTTTAGAAAATATATGAAAGGAATCTTTTGTCGTTTTTCGTACGAGGCACTTTTTGACTTTTCCGACAAAAGCACGAGAAGAATGTTTTTTTAACTTATAAGACATGAATGGATTTTTAAAACATTATTTCCAAGAAGCTTCCTTTACAAGTTTTCAAGTTTATTTTTAAGCAAATTCTTTTAAAATTATATGACATGTTAAGAAAGGAAAAGTGTTTTTGAAGTAGAAAGGATATTTTCTTCAAGAATGGAGTTCAAGTGTTTTAACAAAATTATTTTCCATCTATGATAATAAAGGGTTCTGTTTCTATCCCTATTATTGCATTAATTTTATTATGTTGTGATGGAATTATTTTTATGAATGTATTTATCTTATATGAATTGTTTTATGATTTCATGATGTTTAAGAATCCCATTTTTATTACAAGGGTTATGCTATGATGTATGGTTTATGATTTTGTGGCACACATAAGAATGGTATCATTATGAGATTGGTGGGACCTATATCTTCGTGCAATGCATTTGGTAAAGATTTTATATCTCATGAGATAGACATGGCTGGAATGGTAGGTTATACCAGTTCAGTGAAACAGGACTGAAACGAGGAGTGAACTAGGTTCAGAAAGGGACTTTGTCCAATAAGATAGTCTTGGAAATGAGTCTTGACTAATAATAAATGATTCTATATGATTATGTGTGTATGAAAAAATGTTTCATGTTTTAAGTTATATTTCACTACTATGATTTATCCCCTGTTATGAAATTATGATCTCTTTTGCAGGTTAAGATTTCCAAAAGATCTGTTCTTATGAATATGATTTCAATGATATTTTTTTGTTTACCCTTACTGAGCATTTGAGCTCGCCCTTTTATGTTTTCTTTTCCCCAGGATATAAAGAAAGGATTTATGTTTTAAAAAAAGAATATCTTTATGGGAGATGTTGAAGATCATTCACCACGATTAGAAGATTATATTCCGAGTTTCAAAAGACTCTAAACTATTACGGTCCTTGTGTGTCTGTTATTTTTATGTAATAAGTATTCCGAAAAAGTAATGTAATGTCTATGTACGTTAAGATTTGGGTCTCTATAGTTGGTATCAGAGGAAAGGTTTAGTCAACCATTGGAAACTAGGATGCGAAAACCTTAGATACATCCCTAGAGATATTTCTAAGGTATGTCTAGGGATGTCACTAAGGATAATTATACATATAGGATACAGTCCTAGAATTATGGTAACGATCATAGAATTTAACCTAAGATGTTAGATATTGAGGATACTCCCCCTTTTATTATGTTGTTTTCCCTAGCATGATTTTTGCCTCTCACACTATTCTTTTTGGGTTTTAGACAATGGATGGAACCTGAAGGAACCGTGTTGATCAGTGCAATGGAAAATGCAATGATTGTCCTCCTGAACAAACAAATGTTATGGGAGGTGGAGTGAAAAATCTTATTGCTATACTTACACAAGATATGAATCATTCTGGACTTCCAAATGAGCAGATAAGGGAACAATATTCTATTGAGTCCTTCATGAGGCAACTTCCACCTTCTTTCAGTGGGTCTTCTGATCCACTTATTGCTGAACAATGGATCAGTACCACTGAAAAGATATTTTCAGTTCTTCAATGTTCTGAACATGATAAAGTCATCTTAGCAGTATATCATTTGGAAGGTGAAGCTAATCAATGGTGGAATCTTATCAAGAATATGAGGCAAAGAGATGAAATTGAGTCCATAGAATGGGGCGAGTTCAAGAACTTATTTTTCAATAAGTACTTCCCTCGTATTCTTCGAACAAAGATAGAGAAGGCGTTTATTGAACTAAAGCAAAAGGATGATGAATCTGTTTGTATATACCAAACGAATTTTACATGGCTTGCAAGGTATGCATCTGGCTTTATCATCCAACCTGAAAGTAAAGTTGATCGATTCTTCAGTGGCTTAAAACCAAGTCTTCGAAGGGAATTATCTATAAGAGACGTCAGTAGCTATGAAGAAATTGTGAGTTGTGCTATCAAGGTTGAAATGGAAGTTGGTGTTACTTATCCATGTCATAGTTTTTACAAGAAACGAAAGATGGAGTTCAAGGAGAAATCTCAGAATAATGGTGAAAAGAAGATGAATGTTTCCTTATGCTCAAAGTGTGGAAAGAAGCATGGTGGAGATTTTCTTAAAGGGACAAGTAAATGTTTCAAATGTGGAAAGGAAGGTCATCGGACATTTGAATGCTTCAATGATGGGAAGAAGATATATAATGATGCAAACAAAGGAAGGGATACACAGAATGAACCTACTACACTTCAATGCTTCATGTGCAAGGAAATGGGCCATTATGCTAATAAATTCCCTCATCCAAGGGTTAGTGATGATCGACATGAGAAACCACTTAAGGCAAATGACAATGGGAAGTCACATGCGATCACCATTGGCGATGTTGAATATGACAACGATGTGGTGGAATGATTAAGTGTTTATGGAATGGGATTCCAGAATAATGTTGTTTATAGTATCATGGAATATTGGAATATTTATGTATTGGTCTGTTGTGGTTTTCAATGGTACCGGTAACCATGGAAAGTAATTGAGATATTTTTGAAAAAAAAAGATGATATGCACATAATGAAGGGAAAACGAGAAAATGAAATTTTTGACAGTATTCATGAGCTCATGATTGATATAAGGACTAAGTGATATCATGGTTTGAGTATATAGAATTTTGAGGATTTTGGTATGTGGAAAGTGTTAACTTTTAACAGCACTCATGTTTTCAATAAGGTTTAATGGGTATTCATTTTTTTAAGAGAATACATGATTAAGGCCTTCGAATGTTCATAATGTGACCAACAAGATATATCTCATGATATATGGGGATCAACAATGGTATTAACATGCTAGTTGTATGAACTCTTTGGTAATAGTTTTCACTATAATATGAGATTAGACAGTATTATTTTGGATAAGCCTAAAGATTGGAATGGATTATGTTGGAAATAAGTAAGTATTTTTTAGGGATAGAAGTTTTTCCGATATTATTGATGGGATGTTATAGTAATATAGTTTTAGAAAAAGGTCAACCTGCAGGATGGGCGATATCCCATCGCGTCGGACAAGGCTGTGGGAATCGAACCCACAACCGAAGTGCGACGGGCCTTTATCGCCTACCACTGGCCTACAAGAAGTCCCTATTTAGTAGAAACTAGTTTTATTATATTAAGCAGTATGATATATGAAGTATAAGTCCATTTTAGGAACCATATATGATTAATCTCACTATAGATGGAATTATGTATTTTTTGATAACTTTTCTAACCTTTTGTTTGAGACAGATGGAATGACCCATAATTATATCACATGATCTGCTAACACATCACGAATGATAAATTCAACTTCATTTATTTAATAGATGAAGTGGAAATTGTCCAAAGAATGACAATCAGTGAGACTATACCAAAATCAGGAAAGTATTTCTTCTAATTCCAATTTCATCAACTTTAGGGAAATGATCTTGAAAACCAAAAATGTTGTCCTAGTGCCCTTATATCTGATGAATCAGATGGTACCTTAGATCGTCACAAATTTATGGCTTTGTGATTGCTGGCTTTTCCATAGCCATGTTCTCTACCACTCTCCATCAGAACATGATGGTTAGATTTCTCTTTCATATCCATATTTTCACCTATGTGGAAACACAGTAATTAGTTTATTTGGTTAAATGTTTTGTTTCATACTTTTGTTTTTAAAGATTGGTTTTGGTATTCCTTTTTACGATGTGGGTTTCTATTAAAGAAACATTCGAATAGTAAACCATTTATAACCCCGACGAATTTTGAGGGCGAAATTCATTTTAATGGGGGTAGAATGTAACACCCCGAGATTTTATGAAAAATATTCTTTTAATTTCCTTAATTTATTGTTTTTTATGCTACACCAAGATTACCTTGCGCTATACACAACACTGTATTAGCTTGCAGTATACGCAAAACTATTCTTGGATCGTGTTACACACAATTTTGATAATAGTTATTCTACACAACATTGAGTGTATATATATATATATATATTCAATGTATAAATGAAATATGGTTGGATTATGTTATATGGAACAACGAAGGATTCTTGCACAGAACGCAACCCTGACTTGGCTTACATTACACGCAATCGCGACCTTCCTCGATAGCGTGTGTAGTACGCAATACATGGTTTTACTAAATAACGATATATTATTATAATATTATTATGAACTAGCCGTTATGAATAGTATTAACTAAATTTTTTATCTTATAACATTATTATTCGTCTTACACATTTTCTAAAACACGGTATAAGAACAAAATAAATTTTTCTGGTAAAATAATTATTTTTCAAAAAATGCAGTTTTGCCGCCTTTTGATGGCGCACCCACATTAAATCTAGTTTTTAACATTTTTATAAGTTCAATTTTACAAAATAAAATTCGTCTTTGGAATCATGAAATAAAAATTTACTTTGGATAAATTTTTCATATTATTCTGTTAACTTTCATATTTTGATGAATAGTAAAAACACGCTATATTTTATTTAAAAACAACATTTTTCATCGCAATAATTTATATGGTTAAATTATAATATCGAATGGTTTTAAATTAAAAATAGATTATATTTTTACCATTTAATATAATTTATGTCCTTATCATTGATTCTACATTGAATTCGTAGGATAAATCAATTCAATCCTTTGCAATGTTTTAAAGAAAAACCCGTTTTCTTTCGACAACGGGATTAATTTTAATTTAATTTCTGAAACTTTTGTGTATTGAATTTGGAAAAATTGATTCCATATTTGGAATCAATGGGTCCAAATTATGTTAATAAGCTTCTTTTAATTTTTGGGCATTGTGAATAGTAACTACGGTAAATTTTATTTACCATAGTTAATGGTAAATCGGGTATTTAAGGGTAAATATAAGAATATAAAATTACCCTAACACTTGGAAAAATCCTATTGGATGACTAAAAGTCGACCCATATAACCTAATGGTCAGATTAGATTCATTTAATGTACTTTTTCCATGAAAATAATTTAATTATTATTAAAACCAAAGAATGTGACAACATGTCACTTTCTTAAATCTTATAAGTATAATAATTTTAATTTAGTGATAAACTTCATGAATATTCTAACATGAATAGTCTCAAGAAAGTTAATACAATTATATACATCATAGGAATTTATTTATAATTTTAGGGATTAAATAATTATCATTTATTATGACACAAAAATGATGCAGTAATTGTCTTATTAATGAAATATTAACATAATTGATGTTATAAATACCCTAATAAATGTAATTTAATACTTTTTATGAATTCAAATAATTTTATTGGTTAATATGACATGTTAGTATTGATTTAATTAACTTTTTTCGAACAAATAATTCTTTTATAATTTTCCCAAAAATCAATTACTAAATATTGTCAAAATTGTCATAAAATAGTTTTTAAAAAAAATATTATATTATTAATTGTTATTTTATTCCTAAAAATATAATGTTTTGTCAAATGACTTAGATAAGGTAATATATATTAATAATAAACAACTTGGGGTTCGTTTGGCTTCTTATAGTAAGTTTATTAACCTTATTGTATAAGAACACAAGAAGACACGGTAAAAGTAAAATTATATAAGTTAATGTTAAATCTACATGATGAGGTTCAAATAGGAACCTAAACTTGTCTAAATTATATTGGATGAAAGGCTTTCGACCCATACCCACCTTAGATTCAAAATGAATCAATTTGGAGCTATTTAAAACCGAATTTGACTTTATACTAAAATAATAGTTTTTGTTATTCCAAAGGTACCCCTCTCCTCCCTTATAAAAGGTCACCTCATCCTCCCACTTACTCACACCACTTTGATCCTCCAATCTTGGAATACCCCTGCCAATTTCTCATATAAACTTCCCTAGAAACCTCCTAGAGGTTCTGGTCTTCTTCAAAGACCTATTTTAGTACCCTAAAAGGAGGTCTCAAAGAAGCGCTTCCAAGAAGAGGTAATGTCTGTTACCGATTCTTTCATATTTATTTCTTGATCCACTTCTTCTTCATTAGTTTTTTCATTATGAAGTAATAACATCAGTATAAATCATATACTGATATGTTATTATATGTAAGAAACAACCCTATTTCACCATCTATCCATCCTACGGAAAATGAAATCACCGTGCGTGCGTACGTACGGATTACCGTCTCCACGCCGTGGTGTAATCTATTTTCCACCACCACCTTACTTGGATGGGTATAATGGTGTAAATAATGACTATATATGATTCTTGTAAAGTGATATTTATTCTGAAATAGTATGCATACACTTCAATACAATTCCATGATCATGGGAACGATATCATCGCTGGTGCGTATGTACGGAATACCGTCTCCACGATGTGATGCGACTCGTTATACATGATATTCATTGCATAATGATTATATAAATGAATTGAATGAATGAATATGATATATAATACCATTCTGGAAATGAGGTATCTATAACCATAAAATAAGAATAAGAATTTATTCGACAAAACACGCATAAGAACAAAAAGTAATAAACACCCGAATAATAAGTAGCAATGAACTATTACTAATAATAACCTAAGAATATGACCATATATGATATCATAAAAATAAGTATGATTATGGAATAAGTCAATAACATTATTTAAATAATTATACAGGAGGTTTGGACACTTACGAAGCAAATCGGTCCTAAGGTAAGCGAAATATCACAATCTCATTTTTATCCGTGATTTTTTATACTTTGGTATTTACTGGGTTGTATTTTATCATCCACATCCATGTTTCCTCAATATGTAATATTATTTCCATCCACCTAAAATTGTTTAAATCCAATTTTACCCTTTGTTGAGTTTTTAGTAAAAGATATGAAATGAATCTTTTGTCGTTTTTCGTACGAGGTACTTTTTGACTTTTCCGACAAAAGTACGAGAAGAATGTTTTTTTAACTTATACGGCATGAATAGATTTTTAAAACATTATTTCCAAGAAGCTTCCTTTACATGTTTTCATGTTTATTTTTAATCAACTTCTTTTAAAATTTTATGACATGTTAAGAAATGAAAAGTTTTTTTGAAGTAGAAAGGATATTTTCCTCAAGAATGGAGTTCAAGTGTTTTATAAAAATTATTTTCCATATAAGATAATAAAGGGTTCTGTTTCTATCCCTATTATTACATTCATTTGATTATGTTGTGATGGAATTATTTTTATGAATTCCTTTATCTTATATTAATTGTTTAATGATCTAATGATGTTTAAGAATCCCATTTTTATTACATGGGTTATGCTATGATGTATGGTTTATGTTTTTGTGGCACACATAAGAATGGTATCATTATGAGATGGGTGGGAGAAATATCTCCCTCCAATGCATTGGGTAATGATTTTATATCTCATGAGATAGACATGGCTGGAACGGTAGGTTATACCGGTTTAGTGAAACAGGACTGAAACGAGGATTGAACTCGGTTTAGAAAGGGACTTTGTCCACTAAGATAGTCTTGGAAATGAGTCTTGACTAATAAGAAATGATTCTTTATGATTATGTGTCTATACCACAATTTTCATGTTTTAAGTTATATTTCACTACTATGATTTATCCCATGTTATGAAATTATGATCTCTTTTCCAGGTTAAGATTTCCAAAAGATATGTTCTTATGAATATGATGTGATTGATATTTCTTTTGTTTACCCTTACTGATCATTTGATCTCACCCTTTTATGTTTTCTTTTCCCCAGGATATATAGAAAGAATTTAGGTTTTTAAAAATGAATATCTTTATTGGAGATGTTGAAGATCTTTCACCACGATTAGAAGATTATATTCTAAGTTTCCAAAGATACTAAACTATTACGGTCCTTTTTTGTCTGTTATTGTTATGTATTAAGTATTCCGCAAAAGTAATTTAATTTCTATGTACGTTAAGCTTTGGGCCTCTACAATTTAGATTTAAATTATATTGGATTAGTTTTTCTTGTGTTTCTTAGATATGTATAACCATATGTTAGATATGAGTTGTGGATGGTTTTATTTTTAATAGTGATGTTTCGAGATTTGACTCCACAAATGAATACATTTGCAATAATTCATATTTATTTCCATGTTCTTATGAATTTAAACATGGATTATTTTAAAGGAAAATAAATGCATTATTTATTAAAAAGTTTGTCATATGAAATTATATAGAAAATTGTTTTTAAGGAATGAAATAATGGTTACATAGTTTATGGATTCACGGTTGTATAATATTAGTAATTTACCTCACACCTTGTATATTCCATTAGTAATATATATACTTCGATTTATAGGATCCACGTAACGGTACATTTTTAATGTATCTAGTTGATTTATCTTGGTTGATGACTCTTCATGGTAATTTTGTAAAGTCATGAGGGATTGTCACATGGTTTCTTGGTCTTGGTCTTGGACTTAAGTATTTTCTTAGATTAACCTTCATAGATTTCTGTTCCATCTCATGGTTTTGTACGTCTTCGTCAATTATATTCAATGGTTCTATATCATCATCTTATATTATATGAAACATTATTAATTGTTATTTCATGTTTAAACCAATAAAATTATTGTATAAATCGATATCTAGGTTATTCTCACTTCTCCGTGGTGATCAAAAACACTCTTCCAATATGGTTCTCTTTCTTAGGTGACATGTAATGTTGGCGATGATGTTTTGTTATGAAAATTCATAAATTTGTGGTTTCATTGGTGGTTTATTATATACTAGAGTTACGACCATCTAGAATATGCTTGTAATTGTGTAAGGGTGCTTTGTCAACTCAATTTCATACCTAATCATCAGTTACCAAGAGTGGTCATGGATTTTCTCACCAAGATGCTATGTTTGATTTTGTTTTTCTTTAAATGAACCATATGAATTTTATCTATATGTTTTTACTATTTTATTCAATCATTTTCTATTGAGGTTTTTCATATGTAATATTTATGTTTATATTTTATTTAGGTGATATATTCAAATTCTAATAATCATTTGCCTTTTGTGATTAATAGATAATGTATCGAGAAGTATATCTTTGATTCAAAGGGAAAAAACTATTAGAAAAATACCATACAATACCCCTTAATTCAATCCATCTTTATTGGAAATACTAATCCAGGCTATTCATTCACAACGACATTATGGTTGTGGAAACTGAGAATGGATGGTGATTTATCCTTTGAATTTTCCAAGTAAATTACACCAATATTCTTTAGTGGAAAACGAACCAAAGAACCCTAGGAATAGATTGAGATAATAGAACATATTTTACACTTTTTCGAGGTCTAGAATAATATATAATTGGAATTTCCAATTATATTCTTGATGTTCCATGAATTAAATGGTTGGATTTCATATTCTAGCTAAATTACATAAGGATCTCACAAAGACGACTTTCAAGAAGTCCTTAAAAAATAAGTTCTTCCCTACGAACATACATATGGAAAAGGCTTGGGAGTTTGCCTCTTTGGATCTGGGATACCATTTAGTGACGGTGTATTTTACACAATTCAACATGTTATTTCATATATCTCTAGAACATGTCACTAAAGGAAACCTAAAGTCTATATGGTTTCAAGTGTGTTTGATTCTATAGATTTTATTGATTATTGTGATCATGTTCTTGATGGCCTTTACTGATGTAGTTTATAATGTGGTTATATATGATGCATACATAGTTAGGAAAATAGGTCTTATTAGAGCATATATTATTATAGGGGGTAGTCAGTGTGAGTCGCCTATCCTTAAAAGGATGAATAGTAATGGTTCTTTGTTTTCATTAGGATCTTCTAAAGAGGGTTATTTAGTAAAATAGTAGTTATTTTTCGTCCATTGTGAAATACTTAGCCATTACTAATCCTAATTTTACAGTGACACCTAATCTATTCCATCATTAAGGATAATCTGGTCACCTTAAATGTTATTTATAAGAGTTTCATATAGAAGTATAGTTGGATACACCATAACAAAAGATAATATTATTAGTTAAAGGATATGAGAAGGTAGTGTATCTCATTATAATGTTATGGGGGATAATTAGGCAATAATGAAATATCATATATGTGTTCAGTTTGGATAAATTTATACATTAGTGTATGCACGAGAGGAATCTGAAGTGGGTCCAACTACAATGATATATACATTGTTTATTATATCCAATATATCCATAGATCTCTTTTATACCGGTGGAACTAATCATTTTATATAATAAAACATTTTCAATGTGTTGGGATTATTCTCGGCAATTATGTCATCCTTCATGGATCATTATACTCACTTACAAATGTGTAAAGAGTTGGATTTTAAATATTCCAAGTTATAGGGATTGATATCCAACCACGAGGTCATATGTAATTTCCTATTTCTTTATATTAACATATTTTAACATATAATTGAAATGGATTAAATGGTTCAATTTATGTCCTAGGTAGATTGATATCATTTTCAGCATTAGATTCAATCTACCAATGGGGTTACTTGTTTTATTCTAGGTTAGTGGGATCCTATATCTGGGTGACTTAGGAATATATTTCCTCAGGTTAGAATGTTATAATTTCAATTATTAATGATAATTATTGAGTCCATTTATCAATAGTATGGATTTATTCTTCCTATTGTAACAAATGGGTAACATAAAGCATTCCTTGTAACATTTTCTAGGTTAATTCCTTAATTAGAAGTTGAGTTTACTATTGACATACGTTTAGGGATGATCCTCATCTCCTCACTATTTTATAATATGACATTGACTACGTAAAATGAATTTAATGTCCATATTGAGGATCTTTAGTACAAATTTTTTTTTATTAGTGTGTAAAATTTTACTTCTCTGATTCTCTTTATAAATCATTATATTGAGGCCTTCAATTTTGTGATGACTACAAAAATTTTGATAAAATTTTTATTTAAAAAGTGTCTTGTTTCCCAAGGATTGATGATGTATTTGATCCACATATGGGAACCTAATTATTTTATAATAATTATTTTTATAGGGGTACCATCAAATAAGAGTCAAAGAGGAGGATATTCTGAAGACTGCATTTCATTAAATGTATGGAAATTATGAGTATTTGGATATTCGATTTGGTCCTGAGAAAAATCATGTGATGATTACATTATTGATGAATTATATAATTTATTATTTATTTTACCCCTAAATTGTTGATATTGTGGATGATAATTTTTTTTTATTTTAATTACTGTATAAGAACTCATAGATCATATTGATATTGTTTTTCGAACTATGAGTCAACATCACATGTATTGAAAGTTAGCTAAATTCCAGTTTTGGATAGGAAAAGTGAGGTTTCTAGGTTATGTTATATATAAGAGACATATATCATTGTATTGTAAATAGGCTCATAGAATTTCATCCATAGATCATCCCTGAATTAGTTTGAGATTTAGATCATCTTAGTTTTTTATGGTTATTGTAGAAATGTCATTCCAAATTTCTGTAAACTTTTGTATCATATGTTATAGTCGAACTATAAGGGTATTGAGTATGAATGGAATGATAATTATCAATGATAATTTAAATTAATTAATTTTAGGATGAATTTATATCTAGTTTTTATTCTTTTTCAATATCATTTTTATTACAAAATATTTCATGATTCCTCGACTCTAGGATGAGGATGTGTTCTGATGTATGGGTAAAAGTTAGTGGCATATGAATATTACTAATTAATTCCTCATGATAATGATTATCAAAATAATGATCTGGAATTTCCTACCATGATTCATTATATAAAAACTTGGATCCACTAACTCTTCTTAGATTGTTGTACTATATATTTGGATTATTTGTCCCTGATGTATATTTCTTACTAGAGTCTTATGAACAAATAAAAGAGATGCTTGGTTGGGTAACATCTCACTTTTGATTTTTATATTTCATACACACATTGAAAATATAATGTGGTCACTAACTTATTATGAAATAATTTATCAAATCAAACCAAGAAGGAATATATAGAAGAATGACCTTTGGTGATTTTATTAAGGGAAATGTGATTTGACGTAGAAGAATTTGATTGGATGGAGTGCTTATCTTTTGTAAAAGATGATCCTTCATTTTATGATTTTATTCCTCCTATACAAGAAATAGACACTTTTTTCATCAATTTGGTTAAATACTCTTTGATAATGTGACTGTGGGTGATCAGACTCATTATCATAATTTTGTTTTTCATTTCTGAAGTAGAATGGTCATTCTAATAACATTGAAGCAAAAATTTATGGATATTTGAAATTATTAAAAATTTTCAATACACACGGGGACTACCAACATGAATAATGATTTTAGATTTTTGTATTAGTTGTTCGGTATGTGGTAGTCGATTAGGGTTTTTTTATCCTGATTCATTATTTAAACAATATTATGTTAGATCACCAAATATCATACATTTTGTTGTTTCCTTTACCAATTATAGTATGTAAGTGGGATGATATATTACTACACTGTATGATTAACTTGGAGTGCTATTGGGAAAATATTAATTGGGTGAACATTGATTTAATTTCAAAATAATAACATTTCCATAAAATTAAGAAGACAACAGTGGTATAATATCTTGGGCCCAAATATATCTGAATGATCCCAAATCTATATGATGTACATTTTTTTATTATTTATAATTGAGATATTTGATTTAAATAACTGGTTTTAAAGGTTTCTACGATGTGATAGGTAAAAAATTGATGTAAACTATAATATATCATGCTTAGTTTGATGGACAGACTGAGAAATCCATTCGAATTATTTAGGATATACTTTAGGCAAGCATTGGTTATTTTGATGGTTTATAGGAAATGAATTGGTCCTTTTTTGAGTTTCGTTATAAAATAATTATTTGTATTTGATTAAAATATAAATCATTCAATAATATTATCATAATATTTGATCATATAATTTATATTGGTAATATTTAAGAAAATATTCTTTGGTTTGACCAAATCTTATTAAATAGATTAAGATCATTTTTTTGTTTATATTAAATATGTTAATGATATCATAGATTCTAAAAAAATCTTATGTGCACTATTGTAATTTCCCACTTTAGTTTTCAATATGTAATCTGGTTTTTCTCAAGGATTGACCTCATTTGGGACTTATTCATTTGGAATGATATGGAATGTTGGTAGCACGGTTTTTTGTAACATCTATAATTTATAATCATATTGGAATGGTTGGATATTATTTGGACTTAAAAAATCACTTGACATCAATATGATATGTGTTTTATTTTTTCCCACTAAGGACTTATCAACCAGACCCTTATTAATTGTCATAAAGGGAAGATGTTGATCATAATCCCAACACTGTAGTGGATGATATCCCAATTTAGATTCCTGATCACATAAATAAGTTTTTGTGTGGAAAATTGTTTCCCTTGATCTATATAATATGGCAGTGTGGATGGGATAGAAACATTTTTTGGGAACATGAAGTGTTGATGATTCAACAATTACCTTTTTCCTTTGCGAGTTTATAATCATAAAATCATTCCAGGGAAATAAATTGGCATGGTGGGGAGAATTTTGAAACTCTCTGGGTCACATGTATGTTATGCATAGGGCCACCTTTTCACTATCATGGTTCTAAATGTGCTTAGAACTTATGGATCAATATATTCTATTTTCGGGAAAAAATGCTAGGCATATGGATTTTGAACAATTAATAGAAAATATGCGTTAATCATGAAATATGTATTTCTTTGATCCACAAAAATTTTGAATACTCTTTTCAATGTTTTTCAAACAGATCGAGAATTTTAGGAAAACCATGTGAGATGATTGGTTTGGATATATAGGAAACTTCACGACATTCCCACAATTTTTATTACTATGTGACTATTCCTATGTAACCACAAACTTTAGTTTTTACAGGACAGTTGTTTCCACATGGTTAGTTCCTGGAATGTTTAACTGTGAATCCAAATTATGTGACTCATACTTTTTTATAAAATTAAAAAAATACCCAAAAACCCTAAAAACATTTCCCCAAATATTACACTATTCCACCATTAGATTAACTCATACGTTCCTTGAAACTCATTAATGTTCTCCCATTTTTTCTCAGTGATTATATATCTACTTATGTGGATCTCTTCAATGTATGGGAGAATATCCACTTGATTCCACACATTTTCTATAGATATACCTTCATTAGATCTTCCCATTAAATAATATGTATCGTCATATGGGATGAAAATAATATCTGGTGTGTTGGGTGAGGAATTAATTATTTATCTTATATATATAGTCTCTTGAGTACTGGATCTCTTCATTTCCAATCAATTTTTTTTGCAGACAATGTTTCATCTATTGGAGAGATAGGTGTCTCTAGATAAATGATATTTCTCATTTCACAACATATAATTTTTATGTTTTCCTTCGTTTTATATTATGGAAATGTGTATATTGATATAATTTAAGTATAATTTTAAAAGTTGCATCATTGAGTGCAAGTAAAATGGTTTAAAAGGGGTTAGATTTAAAAATAGTTTAACACACTTCATGTGTTTGATGAAATCCCTCAAATATTACATTGACACTAAAATGAATATTGAAGAATGGTAGAGGTAATTTATTACTTGTAAAAGTTTTTTATAAAATTATAGGCATGATTTACTTGAACTTCATGAGAAAACATGCGGCATGGGGACCTTGTGTGAATCAGGTTATGGACATATGAAAACATTAGTAAGTGTGTCACCACAAGGGGTGATGATTATAGTATTGATATATTGTGGAATGAATTATTATCAATATGATTAACATTATGTAATGTTATTTTTAATTGTGTGTCTTAGTTACATATTCTCATAGTCTAGAGCCCAATTATTCTTGGTTTTATTCATGACAGTGATGTTTTATGCATTAAATTCTTACATGATTAAATTTTTAGATATGATGGGTCATGATCAATTTGATCCATGTTATCATTCATATTTATTTCTATATTCTTATGAAATTGTATATGGCTTGTTTAAAAGGAATCCCTAATGTTGTTTTATGAGAAACATTTCCAAATAAAATTATTTATAAAAACTATTTTGTGTTGATTCTAGAACTAATGGTTTCATTTTGATAGTAATTGTATATATTTATGGTGGTATCCTATAAGGTGTTTCCCCCACACCCTGCATATTCTTTTAGGTCTATGCATATTTAGTTATATAGGTTCCAGATAAAGGGATAGTTATCATGTATTCTTATAAATTATCTTATACAATTTCACTCCATGGTAGTTTCAGATAGCTATGGAGGATAGTCACATTGATACTTAGTTTTGATATTTGATTAATGTATTTTCGGGGATTTTCCTTTTGGATTGATATGTTATGTATCATGTTCTCATATAGATTATTCAATGATATAATCTGGTTTTTAACATTATAATTTTATATATGAGACATGTTGTGTTTTTTTTAGGGTGAAATCATTCCATTTTTTATGTGTTTATACCCAAGTGTGTGTTTCCATCCAATGGTGATCTGGAACGGTCCTTAGGCCTTTTGGTAATCCATCTTGTTAGACGTGTTAGGTATAATTTTTTATGATTGTTGTTTTGGGAAGCTGGGATATACCTTCAATGTTTTATATATATTCTACCATTTTCTCATCATTTTATACAATTGTATGAGTAATATTTAGTTATAATGTGTCTCAATTCTGATGCTTATATGACAAAATTCACATAAACAACACAGTATAAAATCCGTAAACTTTTTGTAATTATATATTATGTAACCTGAAATCAATGTATATAATGTGTCTATAACATGAGGTATTTGTAAAATTTAGAATTTATGTGTGTTAATAGTGTGATAATTAATTTGGAATATTTTTATGTATCTTTCATTAAAAATATATTAGTTCATCATGAATAATGTATTTTCTTAAACATATTAATAACAATGTTGACTGCATAATAGATTCTATTTAATTATACTTGTAAATTAATGTGTCACACATATTGAATTTTATTGACATTTTTTATTCCATGTAACTAGATTTTTTATTCATTCCATTTATATTCACATCAATTTATTGACACTGATTTCGTGTGCTTTTCAAGATGTTGGGTGAGTTGGAAAATATTGGAACAATGATGAAAATAGTAATAAAATATGAAAAACCATTTTGGTGTATTTCACATTCAATACAATGTATATTTCAAATGGTTAGGGAGGAGAAATTATAAAGGTACAAATAAAACATGCAGACTTTGGGGAGACTCCAACATTCCTTCTTTTTCACATGGTACGTTTTACTATTTGTTGGAGTGATCCATTATGAAATTGTTTCTACCATGATATTCCTCTTATGACATTACTGATATTTTGTAATAAAGGTTTTCTATAAATCATTTTTAATCCTCGTGGTATTCATATTCAACCCTATGATTTCTTCATTTAAAATATTTGAATAATTCCTTTGAATCAATTTTTCATTGATGTATTTAATTTATCCTTATTGAATGTCCAATATAAAATTTTATTCCCAAATAATTTTATTAAATATTTTATGCTATGTTTATGGTGTCCCCAAAATTTTATCATCCCCTATTCCATTTTTCTGTGCCATTTATTTGTGGTTTAAATAAGTTAAATATTAATATGTAATAATAATTTCTCCAAATAATTATTTATTATTGAAAATAACCATTGATAAATTGAGCAGTGCGAACGCACAGGCGAGTACTAGTTAATTTTAGACCCTATTTTTTGTTGAATCTAGAACAAATGATTTCATTTTGATAGTATTTGAATATATTCATGGTGGTATCCTAGATGGTGTTTCCCCCACACCATGCATATTTTTTTTGGTGTACGCATATATAGTTATATAGGATCTAGATAAAGGGACAGTTATCATGTATTCTTATAAATTATCTTATACATTTTCACTCCATGGTGATTTCAGATAGATATGGAAGATAGTCTCATAGATACTTAGATTTTATCTTTGATTTTTTTTTCAGGGATTAGACTTTTGGATTGATATGTTTTGTATCATGTATTCATATTGATTTTTCAAAGACATAATCTGGTTTTTAACGTTATCTTTTTATATATGAGACATGTTGTGTTTTTTTTAGGGTGAAATCATTCAATTTTTTATGTGTTCATACCTAGGTGTGTGTTTCCATCCAATGGTGATCTAGAACGGTCTTTAGGTATTTTGGTAGGCCATATTGGTAGATGTGTTAGGTCTACCAGGGTTGATTCATTACATTAATATGTTTTTATCATTAACTGTAAATAGTATATTTTTAAATGTAATCCATTAAAATATATTATAATATACAACTATAAGTGTTTCTAGCCTAAACATATTCAATATATTAAAGAATACAATGTGATACATTAAATGATAAAAGAAAACATTCCATCATGCAATGTTAATTTCTTCATGTGTCTAAAATAGTTTAGTGGGAACCTCATAGTATTACATCATATATATATTGATAACATATAAAAAATAGTAGTCTTATAGTTCATTAAGGTTTGGATGAAAATATTTCATCATGAATGACATAAAGTAACAACCCATGTTTTGGGAACAAGATTTGATGAGATTTATTTTTTGATTTCGTGGACTAATTCAACATTAATAAATTGAAAATGTATTGAAAAATATAATTTGAAGCAATTTGGGGATACTTTTTGAAACTTTTACATGTTATAATTCATTTCCAAGTGATGTGTCAGATGAAATATGAGGACATTAAGATGATAAATAATAAAATATATTTTTTAGTGATGTAATTGTCACATATTACATATTATATACCAGATTGTATATTTCTTATGTTTAAATCATGGGAAAAAATATCAAAAAAATAGGATAATTCCATTAATCAGTAATTATTACTATCCAACATTACATAATAATTACAAGGTACATGTTTATGGTGTTTGTAGAAAAATATGATCATTTTATTAGGGTGTATAATAACTACCCTCCAATTATATCAATATGATCTAGTATTAGATGTATGAAAATTAAATGAGAAATATTAAATCATTATAGATACTAGTCACCAATTTTATATAATAAGAGTACATTACATTTTATAATTTAGCTAAAGATGTAGTATAAATATGAATCATTAATTTAATCATGGTATTATACCAAAGAAGTACATTTTTTCATCATGCTTATTATAAAATTATTATAGTATTGATTCTAGATAAGAATTCTTGGTTATGATAATGGTCATCAGAAATATAAATTTTAGATATAATCTCTTATGGCATTGTACAGAAGATGTTGATGTTATAGTTAGTGAACTATACATATTAAAACATGGTATACCGAATTACTATCAATATATCTTAGTTGAAATAATATTTTTTCATGGGAGATTTAATATGGTGTGTATTGTTACTTTTTAGCTATTGTGAATGTGGGGGTTTTATTAGATTTTTCCCTTTAACAAACCAAAAAATGAATATTTTTGTTACTTTGTAATTAATGGAGTTTGACATATACATAATTTATATGCACCATTAGAATAACACAACTTTTTTATGTAATAGGTATGGTATTTCACAAATATTACATGTTGTATAAAATATTTATAAAAAATAATATCTATATTGAGAAACCCATGAAAACATGGGAATAATATAAATCATATTACATGTTATATAGATTAAAAAATATGATGGGACTATGATGATAAATGACATTAACTTGTTTGGGGATCATAACACTACATGAGAAATGGATTCTAGAAGTAGTTCAGAACAAAAATTATTGGTTCTCTTAATTTTATCAAATTAATATGGTGTACTTAGTCAAATATTAATTGAAAGAATTATTTACTAATTGTGGTCTTGGAGAACATTTATGAATCTATAAATCATCGCTATATTGAATGTAGATATTTAAATTATTGTATTTTTTATTACATTTAGTATTAGTTATAACTATTGTGGAAATATTTCCATTGGGTTATCTAAATTATATATATCTTAATATATTAGTGTCCCTTATAACAACCATGAAAATATATCCTGATGGTTTAGTAGTGCATACCATAAATTGGTGATGGTTTAGCAGTATGTAGTGGCAGTAAAAACAAATGATAAATAAATAGCAACACATTTTTATTTTATTGAGGTGTAATCCATTTTTATAGACTATAAAAATTTAACAGGGATTATGGGAGATTTATATACACTACTATCATATATTTTTAAGAGCAGATATTTCTATAACATATAATTTGTTTGAATTTCAATATTTTAATAATACAAAAATGATTTCCTAATTATAAACATTATATAATAAAAAAATTTAAATACATAAATATATTTTTATCAGTGAAATACTACAAAGGAATCGTATATAAGTTTTATAAGAAAATATAAAACCCATGAATAGAGGGTTCCAATATCAACTATACCACCAAAAGATAGGATGGATTACCCCATATGATTTACACTACTCATGTTCCAGTCGACTAATATGCTTCGACACATCTGATTCATATTTTAAATGGAATTTGAAATATAAATTAGGTTTTATTATAAATTGTGTAAAAAAATTAGAAATAAATATAATAATAATATTATCATATTAATATAAATGTACCATATTTAGTACCACCCATATCAAGGATAAAATTTTAAGAGATATTCTGTTTTTCCTATCATGAAATCGGTAAGGAAGACAATTAGTCATACATTTAATAGAAATGTAAAATATAATACACTATACCTCATTATTTTGACTTACATTTAATTGTTTATAAAAAATATCATTCTTCTAAGTGATTATAATGTTACTCCGATCATGATATATAATGGAAATAGACATCATGTAAAAAAGATAATTTGCCTTATATTTACTAGTAAAATGCTCTATCATCAGTTGTAATAACCCCATATATGTCAAACTGAAAAATCAGTATACCTAGGTAAAAAATTATTCTTTCACGTAGAATATTTTATACTATTCATGGAAATGCTCTAATACCCTCAATATGGTAATTTTGAACCCATATTATAAGTCAATGACCACTCCAAATAAACTATATCTAATCCCCATGATATTTTTGAATCAAAATACTTCAAAATAGTGTAATTGTTTTAAAAATACACTAGGATTGGATTTTAGGGAGTACTAGTTTATAATCATAAATTAAAATTCACTAATGGTAGATATAAAACCGTTTTGTGAAAAATTATAATACCTATGTCTATAGAGGGAAACTATATTGAAATTTTCATTTTTATTAGAATTTGTTACTAATATAAAAAAATGATCGTTTCGTTTTGATTTAAGATATTCTATTGGAATATTATATTATTATTTTTAATTTATATTGATTTATTTTGTATAATTTTGAGTGTGTGGTATTAATAGTGTAATTAGAGTGGGAACTAGTATATAGTTGATGATAATGAGGATATATAATGTGGTATGTTAATCTTTATAGTGTAGAGATACATAAGGTATAATGAATTATGAAAATAAATTATTATGGTGTTTTGAGAGTTATTTATATGAGGAGTAGTGTGTATTTATCTTATTTGTAAATTTATTAGAGTCATGTAATGAAAATAGAACCTCGATATAATGAAAATAAGGAGAATACATGATGAAGCTGGGAGAATATAATATTGGTTTGATGATATATGATTTTTTAATGATATCATGTTATCATAAAATTTTATGGTTTTTAGCATACATGTATCAAAAAATAATATATAATATGTTAGAACATGATATACGATATAAAAGAGAAAAATATTTATAATATGACGTATAATGATAATATTACTTGATATATTCTAATGAAACAAAGAATATATAAGTTAAATGAGTACTAAAAATACACAAAATTGAATCATCAAGGAACATATTATTTTTATCCCCTATCATTAACATGATTTAATAATATTAACCTTCACTTACTTGACCAACTACTTCAATATCATCAAAGTAAAATAGATCAATCTTGTTTTTCTGTTAGAGTTCATTGTTATAAAAAATATTCAACTATATCACCCATATCATACATTTATGTTAGCTTGACATGCACTCCATCACTAGCCCCTTCGTGACTCAATTATCCTCTTATTAAAAAAAATTATCATGTGAAGCCAAAATATATGGATCATGTTATATATGGTCACATATATTGACTAGTAGAGGTATGTTAACATAATTAATTTGTTTAGAATAATTATTTATTCTCAAATAAATGATGACTCACTTGAATTTTAGTAACATTATGAAAATTTCCCATGATAATTTAATTCAATAATGAAAACTAACATTCTAGAGTATTCCATCCTTGAGAATTATATTAGAATTATATTACATTTTTTAAACCCTACATCATTCCAAACTATATAAAACATGGATCCATTAAAATTATAGTAAAAAAATATCCTACACAACTTCAAAAGTTCCTCAATTTAAATATTTGTAACCATCAAGAACTATAACTCGATTACCAATAATCATTATCAATTTTTATAAATATAAAAAAAATTTATATACATAAGATAATTTTAATTAAATATTATGAATATTTAATTGATAATGATATTTGAATATGTAATAAACAATAAATAATGTATTTCATGAAATGTTTTATTATGTCTTTATACATATATGTTCAACTTCATCTTATATATTTGTTTTAATAATAAATTCTTCAACAAAATGACTTAAAATATCCCTATTGAATATCACATATAAATGTGTTTATATGGTCTCTGTTTGTGTCAATTAAAATAATGAAATTTTCCGTACAAGATGACATAAAATTGGATTTTGGGTTGACATGTAGTATGAATAACATTTATTTTTATTATTCGTAACATCTCTAACACAACTAAATCAGGTTTCAATATTATCCAAACACATTGAACAAAAGGAAAGACTTCGATAAACAAATAACCATCAAAAATATTTCCATATTGTTGACATTTATTTCTGATAAAATACATCAAATGACCTAAACATATATTAAAAAAAGTAACATCGAATAATAAACCAAATATGTAATGAGTATGAGAATTATAATATTTTAATGATTAATAATTATGATGAACATATCCCCCTATAGTATACATCCATCGATAAAGAATGATCCATCTAATGTTAATTTCATCAATGAAATGTATAGTTATATGAACCATAAAAGAGAAAATGATAAAGGGAATAAAATATCAAAATTACAAAAAATCATTAAGAAAATTCATGATGTTTTTCCTGACCAATGGGTTTTCATTTTTTCATACTAATCTATTTTGAGAATCTGAAAAACTCAATTACAACTACTATTAATTTTTTAGGTAACCGTTTATACAATACCAAAGTTAAAAATTTATTTATAAAATTATGTGATTCATCACTTTTAATACCAAGTAATATATAATGTCTTTTATTAAATTCATTTTGATATTTTATTCGAATATCAATGAGGTATGTTCACATTTTTCATTCTATAATAGAAAATAGTAATTTACTACTTTTTCAAGGAAAAAATACTTTAATAGCCTATATATTATAATTTTTACATAGATCAGGTTTTAATTTCACTTCCTCTATGTCCTTATGATAATTATGATTATAATTGTATTTTACCAAATCAATAAATATCCTAAATCAAAATTTACACATACATACATTTCAATGTTCACAATATCAATATTATTATGTAAAAATTTAAATTCCAAAAAAATGTGGTTTGAAAACTATTTTTTCTTCATCCCTTTTTTTACAAACTACATATGATGAGAAGTGAATAATTTCTTTTAAATGATAAACACATACAATTTACTAAATTGTTCATCATAATTTAATAATTGTGACTCAAAATTTGAACCTAAGAACAATTTTGGTTGAGGCCATAAATAATTTAATTCATTGATTCATTACTTATTAAACTAATACATATGATATATATCTATGAATTTTTGATGAAACATAAAGAAACAATTTATTCTATATGGTACTATTCTAGTATTGAATTCAAATATAAAAACTAGGCATTTCTGGTCAGTGTGATTGTTCAAACAGGACAATTTCTTAATCCCAAGAAATCAAAAATCATCCACATTAGAGAAAGAGATATTTTGAATATTTTTTTTGATGTATCATATGTATCTAAACCAATTTCCAAAAACTCTTGAAATTAATTTAATATAGGTTTAATCTATACATTGATGTAATTTTAATGGATTATTTTCTGGGAATGATAAAAAAATAGGAATCAATTTTTTTCATACACGTACTCTTAAGAAAATTGTAAGAGATAAAAATAACTAACCATATAATATAGGTTTTACATAGAGTATTTAATATACTAAACCATCAGCATAAAATAACAAACATACATTACTACTAAAAAAAGAAAAATTTGGATAATAATAAAAAATTATTTCCTAGCATTATATTCTCTTGGATAATGTTTAAACTTATCATTATTGTTGAAATGGAATTAAATTTAATGTTATTTATTTTTTAAAAAGACATAAACAATATTTTAAGTATTGGTTCTAATTGAATGTAATATATAACATTTACAGTAGTTTTTTTTAGATTATTATTTTAATTATATTAATTCATATATTCATCATTATTCATCAACTTCCATATATTAGTATGACATATTTTACTATCTTCACTATCAAAATCATCCCCTTGATCGAACAACCAGTCATTGGGAAAAGAATGTATCCTTATGTAATTGAGAAATACGTTGTTAATTATATTCTTTATCTTATAAAATAAATCATGAATCAAATATTAAAATAATGACTCATATAGGAACACCAATATCATTAAAATTTGTTTATTTTTCATTCCCCATAAGAACATGATAAAGTAAAACTTTAGTAGAAGGGACAATTGTTTATATTTTCTATATATTTAATAAAAATTCCCACATCTATCATAAAAAAATTGATAAAATTCATTTTATTAGCCAATAAATTATATATATTGTATTAATCTCTAAAAAATTAAAAATATACACCATTAATATGATACAATATTTATCTTGTTTTTGTTAGGGTCAAAGCATCATTAATCTTGTTATGCAGTTAATTCTCTACTATTAGGCCAATAGTTTGATTATTATATTAATGGAATCATGTCAATATTTATATTTTAATCAATCCCCATGAATAATATATCTAACATACCAAAGTCTTATTTCTACAAATCAATTAACAATTCCAAAATAAAAAAACACCTCCAATCCCTTAATATAACGAGTTGCATTCTGGGTAAATTAAATATAATTTAATCCATTTGTTCCCTAGAAATAAATTTACATATAAAATATATAACGCACACTAATTAAATAAACTCATGTTATAAAAGAGAACATATCATGGAATAATAAATTAGAATTTATAAATTTTAATTAATAAAAATTCATCATATAAAATATAATTACAATCAATTGATTTTTTATTTTCATATATTATGTTATAAATATATCCAATAACATTTAGAAAAATATATGTAAAATTATATAATAATGACTAATCTACAATTTATTAAAAAATAAACTACAAAAAATCAAACATAATTTACAAATTCATCAAAATAAATTTAAAAAGTAAACTAAAACAAAAAAATTACCCTAATAATCAACTAAAAATTATCTATATTCTATATTATCAACAAAATATATATTTTTAAAAAAAGTTTTGTAAATCAGAACATCATAAATCATGAAATCCCCAATTAATTATAATAAAAAACTTTTATATCCCCACATTTCAATTCCACAATTGTAAATACATCTATAAATCCAATGACGTTAATTGAAATCAAGTAATAATAAAGAAATGATAACAGTAGTTCTTCCAGAAGAATGCCTTGTACTGATAATTAATGTAAAGATAACTGTAATATGTTCACGTGATATTTGATATAAAAGGATAAACTACATCGAATAAGGAGTTGTTAGGGAAAATAATCTGAGGGGAAGATTGAGAAATAAAATATGGGTTTATAAAATGATGGAAAAGGGGATATGAGGATCTTCAGATTGAAAGAGTATGATATTGGAAGACACGGTGGGGATGATTTTCCAAGGGAAGGAAGACAATATTGATTCTTGTGATAGAAACATGAGATGGAGAGGTGGTGTGACTATAATAAAAGTGATGAAATAATTTTTTTAAATAATTATTGATATAAAAATATTAGTTTTGGGTTTTAAAATAATTAACATTAATATTTCAATACATGGTGACTGTATTTAACTACCACTAATAAATTTGGATGAAATAGTAAGAGCCTTAGGTGTTTAATTAGTAGTGGTTTTTTGAAACATCTATTGATGAACCACCACAAAGGATATTTTTCATGTAGTGTAATCATTGATAATTCTACTCATGAAGTTCAAAGTTTTAGAACATGAGTATTGTAAATCATGAGGACAATCCATCCAATTGGAACCACACATATTTCGGGTGTCGCTAGATATTCCTATATATGAGCATGCATATTTTTATATTAATATGGGATAATTATAATTATAAATTGTTGATTATATACATTGATATATCATTAGAACCACATCATTTTATGATTTTGGGTAGGTATTTTTCATTTTGTGTGTTATTAAAATTATAAAATAGATTGAATGGTAAAGAAGGGATTTATCCAGCATTTTTATATTAATATGATATCTGTAAGAATTCAATGATGAATTCAGTGCCTTGAATAAATTCATGGCCATCTTAAATGAAGGAAACTGAATTAATTATGGTCAAGAATTGATAAATTAATAAAGATTCAAAAGTTAAACAAATCATCCATCCATCTTTATTAGATATTATAAGATGAAGACATTATAACTGAATGTAAGAGGTAACAATATGTTTTCTAGATATGTAAAAATATCTATCTCTTAAGGGAACATGGTTTTTTAGAAACACCAATTAGTCTTTGAGAAATACCAAACACTATATATATAAGATACAAGAGTTTCACAGACAATGTGAATAGAAATGTTTCAGAAATTCTGGTGAATTTGAGTTCAGTATAAAGTGGGTCTCATGTCTATTAGTCAGCTAATGGACATGTTTGAATGATCATAAGTAAATTAATAAATAAATTCAATTATATTTTATTTAAGGTTAGAATAATTATAATTGAATATATTTATCAATTTAGTCCTAAGTTATTCAATATTAAATTAGTGGATCTAGGAATATAGTTTTATAAATTAATATTAATTATTGATGTTTTATTATGTATATTATAGAGTATCAAGATAAGTTATTGGTATGTATTTATTCAATTTATTTGTTAAATTTTTACTTGTGACTATGGTAATAATTTTTACATTTAGAATTGGTTAATAACATAATAAATTACATTTTGGGTTAATCTTAAGGATTATTATTCCTAAAAGATCTGAAGACTCCAATAGAAAACATAATCTCTTTTACATGAATTTATTTATGACTCGTGATCGGGTTACCTACTCCTATTGGAAAAGTTTGTATTATTATGATTATTGTATGAAAATCATAAAACACATAATGTTTTATGAAAAAACTATGTGACAGATAACAAAATAGAATTTTATGGTGCATGTGTGGATGATTTATATGGTTCATCGTTTTTTTCCCTTCAATCTATAATAATTTGAAACTGAGAAGAGTATGTACGGATTACATGATAAATGAGGTATTCTTCATTATATATTTATCATACATAAATTTTTAATATTTGATCCATTGATGACTATTATAATTATATTTCCTGTTCATATTTTCAAAATATATTACTTCAATAAAATATAACATTGATATAGAACCCTTCCCTTTTCTCAAAAATTTATCTTGATTACTAATTTTTTTCATACATGTAGAGAGATATAATTATATAATTATGTTCCTCTCATATGCTTATTAATAATTATGTAATAATTTAGAAATCAAGACTATATATTATTCCAAACATCAAGGACATCTACATGTAATTTAGTGTTTGTATAACTAAATTTCAATCTATTAGAGTTTCATATATCGTTGATTAGGACATGATTAATATTTGGGTTCTATATTCAGGTTAACCTCACCTATAACCATTATATATGTATGTTACATTATATGACATGGATATGATGTGCTGATAATACCTAAAATATATTTAGTTTTTAGATATGTAGTGGAATTCACCCATATAATATTTAGGTGGATGATTTTACCATAATGAAATTTTTTTTATCACTAATTCATTTTTGATGAGATTTATTGGTGGTTAATAGAGAGGTGAAAATATCTAATGGAGATGTATGTAGTATAATTAATCATAGTATTACAATTATAGGTATACTGGATTTGGTTTTTTGGGATTGTTCTGGTTTAGGAATGAGGTATTTTTTTATAATTGATTTTTTTATTTTTTTGATGTCATATTGAAGACTTGTGTTATTGAAACCATTGTAGAGTATATAGATATGAAATTGAATTATTATTATCATTCTTATTATGTATAATTTTAATGATCATTGGGATGAAATGATTTATAGTTGAAAGTGATTATGATATATGATATTGATATCTCTTTTGTTTTATTATGTTTCATTCATGGGCCAGGAATAATTTGATCATTTTCAGTTACATGTATTCAAAACCATATAATTTTCATATGATGGTATAGGTTCATAATATATTTTATAACATTATGAAAGATAGTAGTGGGTGGTAGTAGTATTACTAACATGTAAAGATATACTTTATTTTGGATTCTGATGTCGTCTGATAGTGTCTTTATTAATTCATTTTTAGGTGTGATAATATCGTGGATAACTAGATACATTAATGTTTAGATTCATAGAGTTTTATAATGAATGAAATTGATTTGGAACCATCATTCGCAAATTATTAAGTGATGATATGGATTAAATGATGATGGGGGGGGGAATTCACTTTAGTTAATTTTATATGAATTTGATAAGAACATGTAGATTAGTATATAAATTCTTATTATATTATGGGAAGATTAACTCTAAAATATGATTAGAATATGCTTAGGATCTTGGATTATTATCATATAATGATTATTATAATTATCAAACAGATAAAAACATTGGTGTTATACAGTTATACATTGAGTTTTTGGATGTATTCACGTATATGAGATGGTTAAATATATTTTATCTATAATATGGAGGGAATATTCATGAAATATGTAGTTTATTACAATGATGTAATGAAGTAGTGATAAAATAGTTTAAATGAAACAATGATTGTTTAATTGATCATCTCCATATGGAATTAAGATATTCTAAAAAATATATTTACATTTATGTAGGTTATATGAAGTGAAATTTTTATTTATCTTTCAATATTTGATAAGTGGTATTACAGTTATGGTATATGGTATGTCTTCTTCCTTCAATAAACATTGATTTTAAATGGGAACTACAAGTGATATTGAGGGTTTCATATGATTAATTAATTAAATATATTTTATATTAATACATTTGGTGATCATAATAAATTTATATTAGTTTTTAGTTTAATCAATGGGAATATTGATTTTTTGTATAATTTTTTAGGGTTTGACCTTGAGAGATGTTCTTGTGTTCTAGATGGAGAGGCTAAAAAATGTAAGACAATACCTATATTTTTATTATTATGTTGTGTTCAGATCTATTTTAATTTCTCAAATTACTATATTTGAATATAATAAATATTCTCAAGTGAAATTCCATGAAATATTTATTTAATTTGAGAATCATGAATCTCTTTTCTTCATATAAATAGTGATAAAATGTGAAGAAAGTCTCTCACATTCAGACAGAGGAATTATGAAAATTTTGAAAATGTAATTTGGAATAAATTCTTATGATATTTTATCATGATATGTATTACTATATTAATACCATGATTCCATGTCTATGATAGAAAATCATGCTATAAATTATTTTAGGATTATTGACCCCTAATTTTCCATTCTATAGTTAAAACGTAACTGTTGTCATAATACATGTTATTCACACTAAAACCTCAGGTTTCCTATATTAGATTAAAAATAAAACATCCATAATCAAACATATCACAAATCCTTCAATTCTATATGTAATATTGTATCAAAATAAATCAACCATAAACAAGTGTAAAATCCATTAAAGGATATTGACATTGATGAAAACAAACTGTTGGAGAGAATTATAACTTTCTATTTTGAAATAATTTATAAGTATTTTCAATATAAAATAAAAAATTTATTTTGAAAATATTATTATAATCTTGTAAAGGAATACTAGAAGGTTTTATAATGGCTGAAAATAGTTTCACCTGTCGTATAAGTTAAAAAAACATTTTTTCTATATTTTACCGAAAAGGTCGTAAAGGACCTGGTCTGGAAAATGTCAGAATGATTACATTTTAAAAATATTATAAAAATTACAAAAAGGATATAATGGACTTTAAACCATAGTCTATGAAATAAAAAAAATGTAGTGAAATACATTTTTATGAAATACAGATGTGGATGATAAAGAGGTCCCAATAGATACTCACGTATAAACAACCTAATATAATAAGAGATTAAATAATTTACACTTAAATTCTACTTTTACATGATCTAGGATACATTAAAATCCTGTTAAATATTTAAATAATTTTTATTAAATTATAAAAAAACATACATAAATATTATATCATATATGATATTCTAATATTTCATTGTTAATAACATTTAATAGTATCATTGTCTTGGGTGTAGATAGAATCATTTTCCTTTATATGATTCGTTACATAAACCTTATTGTTATGGATATTATGTATTTGATTCATATAAATAATTATAATAAGTTCTAAAATACTATTTTTAATCATAAAATGAAAATTATTCTTGAATGTTTATGATGGGGAATGAATTTCATCATGTTCATAGTGACGGTAATCCATCGGTACGCACGAGCGACAATATCATTCTATTGATGGTGAATTCATATGTAATTGGATCGTATAAAATGTATACAGAATCATTAAAAAGTTATATTTATTATTTACATCAGTTATACTCTTTATTATACCCATCCAACTAATGAAGTGTTTGAATAACAAACAACAACATGATGTGGAGATAGTAAGCCGTCCGTACACATGTATGGTGACTTGTCAACCATAGGATAGATTGATTAATGAATATGGTTGTACAATATTTATAACAACATTAAAATATGTATATGTTTCTGGATATATTATTTTGGTATTAAAACATCAAAGAAAGTGGAAGTAGAATAATAAAATAACATTGAAATATGTGGTGAAATTATTACTTCTTCATCAGGTGTTTCCATTTGAGTTGATCAAAAGGGCTCCTTAGGTGGTCTTTCTGATCAAATTAAGGAATATAGTTCTAAATAAGGGTATTTGGGAAGATATTTGATCTGTGTTTGGTCGAGCCAAATGGTTTTTAGGTGTTTTATTGATAGAAGTAGAAGTAAGCATTTATAATAGAGGTGAGGCTCACTTTAGGAAAAGCTTGAAATACTATTTTATTATAAATTTGAATTTTGTTTGTAATGGATCCAAAATGATTTATTATGGGGTCATGTTGGGGACGTGTCGAAAAAATCTCAAACAATATGACGTAGGTAGATTTATCTAACCATATTAACATTATCTTTTAGATTTAACTTTTAGTTAAATAGTTTATCTTTTACCATGTATTCTTGTATTATTATAATAAATGGTTATTAAACATACTATAAATATAAAATATCAACCCAAGTGGTTAATTATTAATATATATAACCTTATATATGTCCTTTTTCCTAAACATTGATTCTTAGGAATATTATATCAATAATTAACATAGTGTTTGTTTTAAAAACTCATTTATATCAATTTTGACACTATTTTGTATTTTGTTTTTTGGGAAATTCATAACAAAATTATCACTTTGAAAAAAATTATTTAGTAAACACTAATATGTCATATTATCCTATAAAAAATTTTTTCTTCAGCATAAGTCTCAATATACATTTATTTGGATATTTGTAATATCAATTCTTTTAATATACCCTTAATGAGGTAATTAATGAATCATCATTGTGACATAAATAAATTTAATTATCTAAAGTCTAAAGTTTTCTTAAATAAATACGATTATTTAGTAAATCATTTAATATTTCTAATTAATATTTATAGTTTAATTTAACTTATATATAACACTATATTAAAAATGTTTTTGTTATTAAAAAATGAATTTAACACATTTATCTCTTCTCTAAATAAAATAATAATAGATTCCCTAATCTAATAATAGTGAACCCAAATGATCATATTTTATTTATATGATTGGTTTTGGTCAAAATACCCTAGTTCGTTTGAATTTGTACAAGTGTTAGGATTACAATAAAACCATTTGTTACCTTTAATTACCCAATTTACTTTTAACCGTAGAAAATCCAAGACCAATGTTACTAATCAACAAAAATTATTTTTATCTTCTTGACCTACATTTTAAGTACAATTGTCAACTGTGTCACTATTTTTTTGAAATTCAACTCACAGAAGTGGTAAAATTATGTTCTATTCAAATTTTCAAATGCTCATACATGGTGGGTAAAAATTAGTAAAAAGTTCAATATAATTTTATATATATAACATTATTATAAAATTAATCCAATTAATTAAATTTTATATAAATAGATATTATTTATCTATTTTTAAATAATATAAATTAAATTAATATAACTAATATATTTTCTTGCTATATGTCCAAGTTGTAAATCTTCTCTTATAGCAAGAAAATCTATTGACTTGGTAAGATGATCAACAATGACTGATATTGTATCAATCCTTCTAGAAGTCTGTAGTATCCCTTTGATAATGTTCATCATAATATCATCCCAGTTCTACTCATGAATAAGAAGAGTTTTCATGAAGCCTCTTGAATTTTGAATTCCTCCTTTCACTTGTTGAAAAACAGTACATCTTGATACATAATCCAAAAATCTCCCTCTTCATGTTGTCCCACACAAAACGTTCCTTCAAATCTCTATGCATCTTAATGCTACCGGGGTTTATAGAGAAATTGGAGATATGTATATCATCCAAAAATTCCCTTTTTAGATCATGTATGTTAGGAAGAAAATGTATCTTCCAAAATTTAAAAATCCCATCTTCATATATGAAGTGTATCAATACCTCATTGTTATCAACATTAATTTTCTTTTGAAACTCATCAACATCAGTCTGAGAACTTTTTATCATTTATAATAAATATGGATTATAAAAACTTATAAAAGTATTGATTTTTCACCTTCAATTATTATTCCCTTATACATCTTTTCCAGATCCATGAAAATATGATTCCTTTAAACTCTCATCTTGTTCGAAACTCCTTGATCCTTTATGCTCAAATATTCTTCCACCACATTTTTCGGAGCTTCAACCTCAGCATTAGTGATTTCATAAACATGGGATTTCTCCCTATGCCTTTTCTAAGATAATATTCCTTAGATATTATGATATTAATATAAATAATCCTCCATTTCTCTACAATTGTAGCCTTCATCATTGGCATCCTATTTATTTCCCTTGAAATCATTAGAGTGGTGCCCTTTTTTACCACACTTGTATCAGAATTACATTACCATCAGGCATGTACCAGGGAATGTCTTTCCACATTTACTGTAGGATATAAATTCAAAATTTCCACTCTTCCCATTATTTCCATTTCCATAGTGTTCAAAATATCTCTTATTCTCTTGTATTGCATTAAAGTCATATCAATTATAGAATTCAATTTTTGTCTTGATAGCACATGAGAAAAAATATTTGTACGATGATAATGATTATGAGACTAATTCTCGATGAAAAAAATGGTTTTAATCAATCAATTAACTGACCAATGTTACTCCTTTGGTTGTGGATATAATTTGTTGCATGCCTTTCTATCCACGTAAAGTGAGCCTCATAATATTTGACATTCTTATCATCATTTTTCCTCAGACTCAGAAACTGACTTTCCATATCTGCTTGATGGTCATGAGAAATGTATTTTACTAACAAAATTTATTTAAACTCCTTCTTTTCCATATTGGATAATTATTTATCCTCATTTGTGTTTTGAATTAATGACCACCATTGATCAGCATCTCATGTGAGGTGATAAACTGTCATGACAACATTTTTCTCTTTCACTACTCAAAAAGCATGAAATAGTTTCACTAGAAAACTTATCCATTTCTTAGATACAAAGGGATTTGAAGTCCCATTTAACTTTTGTGGTTGTTTCATCATGAATTAGTCGAACATCTATCCTCGGCGTTGTGTATCATGGTGCTCTATACAGGTAAGGTTTTAATTCATAGCCTGAGTGAGATGTCTTAGTATGTTGATTAGATGATCAACACCAATGGCATTACCAACTGCATTATAAATATCTTCATTAGGGGTGAAATCCCAAAATGGATTATGTGCATTAACACGATTTTGATTTTCTCCACTATGTTCCATTTCTAAACAATGGCATAAACTAGATTAGTTTATGAAACTCAATACATAATTCCAAACATATAAAACACATAACATAAATTGAACAGTTTATGGATATAATCCATTATTATAAAAATGTTTTAATTGAGGAGGTATATACTCATCAATCCTTCTTAATGGGTTATAATGTAAATGTTAATTATCCAAATAATATCAAATGGAAGGGTCGTCACCGAGAGTGGAGAAAGGCCCATTGTCGTGTACTAGGATACTCGGGGTCAATCCTGAAACTCATTGTCTGATTTTTTACTCCATGGAACATCTGTGCCAAAGCTGCCTCTACCTGCTCGTATCCAGCCGAAGATTATTTTTTTTGAAAACTCACAGAATCTCAACATTACCAAATTTATTGGATGTTCTTCTATAATAATCCTTAAAGTATATATTAGGTAAATGTTCACTAATAAGTGTTTTTCTAAATCTAGAATTAATGTATTGTACTAAACATTCTCTGATACAAACTGAAACACCATGACCATAGTCACCCAGAGTCGGTGAATTATTAAATAACAATGGCATGATCAAAAGAGATAAAGACTCTAAATACAGATTAGTTTATTATACATGGACGTACTAGATACATACATAATTGTTAAATTACATAATATAATAAAAAAATAAGAAAATGTGTCCCCTTTGAGAACACTTATATTTTTATCCTATCCTTTTAGGTCAATAATAAAATAATTTTTCTCATCCTTGGAAAAATAAAACATATAATGGTTTGAGATCAAATGATCGGTAGGGATAACAATATATCAGAAACATTCATAAATAATAATAAACATTTAAGGAAATGTATAAGACTAATACAAAAGAATTTTAAAAATAAACCTCAGTATAATATGTCAAATATAGATCAAATAATTCCATTTACATATTCACAATGATATTCTACAAGTCAAATAATCACATGTAATATCATTATCCAATTTCATAATGATGGAATGAAAAATTCCAGACATAATAACCACCCTATGAAGGACTCATTTCAAAAATTAAAATATGATTGTCTCAAAGCCTTTTTCCAAGACACAATTTTGTCTCATAAGACCTACTAATGCATCAATGTTCTATAGCGGGCTCCACCAGTCACTGACTATGTCTAATTCATTTATCCTATGAAAATTTTGAACCATAACATAATCATTCATATTAAAACATTCATATGAAATGTTAATACTTTAAGAATAAACCCTGAATGTTATAAAAATAACACATCCACAGTCAAACATATCACAACCCCTTCAATACAATGTGGAAGATTATATCATAATAAATCAACTTCCAACAACTCTAAAATCCATCAATGGATGTTGACATAGATGAAATCAGAACTATTTGAGAGAAATATCAATTTCATTTTTGAAATAATTTAATAGTCTTGTAATTATAAAAGAAGACATTTATTTTGAAAATATTGGTATACTATTATAGGGGATGCGTTGAAGGTTTCATAACAATGGAAAATAACCTCACACACTGTATAAGATAAAAACATTCTTTCATTAATTTTTACAAAATGGTCGAAAAGAAATTTTTTTGGAAAATGATAAAAAAATTTCTTTATAAAAATCATATAAAAATTCAAGCAAGGGTATAAATTAAATTAATCCATATTCAAGAAAATAGTAAAAAAATTGAAATACATTTTTAAAAAACATTGATGTGGATGATAAAGAGAACTCAATAGATACTAACGTATAAACAACATTAGATAGTGAATTAATTATAGAATTAACTCATACCATGTACATTTCCATGATTGAGGGTACGTTAAAATACTGAATAAAGTTATTATAATTGTTATTAAATTATAGATGAACCACATAAATAAATATGATATCATATATGGTTTTATAATATATCTTTGTTAATAATATTTCATTAGTATCTTTATTTCGAGTGTTAAATTATTTGTTTTCCTTTATATACATCGTTTTATAAGACATGTTTGTTATGTATAGGATGAATTTGATTCATATCCAGAATGATATTATATTCATAAAAATTAATTTTAATAATAAAATGATAAGTATTCATGAATGGTTATGATGGGGAATGCATTACATCGTGTTTGTGGAGACAGTAATCCATACGTACACACGAGTGACAATATCATTATATTGAGAGTGAAATCGTATGTAATTCGATGTTATATCTAATATATAAAATCTTTAAAAGTTTATATTTATTATCTTCATCAGTTATAATAATTATTATACCCAAAAATATAATGATAAGTTTGAATAAAAATCTACACCACAATGTTGAGACAGTAAGCCATACATATGCACATATGGTTACATGTTATTCATATTATTAATAGAATAATGAATATTGTTGTACCATATTTATAATAACAACAGTATATATATAAGGTACCGATGTTATTATTTGGGAATGGAAACAATGATGAAATATAAAGTGTTATAAGAAAATAACATTGAATGAGGTGGTGAAATTTGTAATGTCCCGATTCCGGGTGCCACTCAATAGGTGCCCCAAACCTTGTTCATCACATGACCACAAGCACATTTCCCCAAATGCCAGAGGCTGCCGACAAGAAGGGATGGCCCAAATCTGATGGTGGGGAATCTATTCCCTCATATGTCAAAGTGTAGAGCAACGGAATATAATAAATAACTTACAACAATAGTGGAAGCAATAAACTATACACATTTAATATAAACAGCTGCAGTAAAAGATAACCAACCTTTATATATATGATGATGTAACATGTCTCATGTTCTTTGAAAACATCCAGAACATGTTACACAACAATACAGTATAGTGCAACACATAGTACAACCGAAACAAATCCAAACAGCTAGATTCATCGTGATCCTAAGCTCGGTCCCATGCTCCACTACTCCTATACAGCAATCAAGTACCTGTATATGGACCCTTGCCCTTATTCACACCTACAAATATGTAATCTATTGGGGCTGAAGACATTACCCAAATAGGTTGTGAGAAATAAATCCCAGTAGGAACCCACCCAAGGCTCATGCCCAACTGTGTGAAAATATGCAACAACAGTGTGCAGTAGTAAAATGCAATAATCTAAGAAGTACTCAAAAGCAACTAACTTTTACCCATTATATTTCCATTTTATTATTCATTTAATCATTCATTATAAGGAAACCACCAAATTGAATTTCTATATAAATAGTCAGTTTCCTCAGACATGAAAACCCTTACCCTCAGGTAATCAGATATGCAACCCGCAGGTAATTTCCCACATGCATAACAGATATTGTCATTAGGTGTACAGCATGTTTCCCTTAGGCACATAGTCTATTGCCCACAGTCATGGAAGAGGTTTCCCTCTGGCAAAAAGATGCACTTCCCTCAGGTTAAATAAAATAACACCCTCGGGATAAACAAGTAATCGGTCCATGCCCAACATGTAAACAAGCAATACACATACATTTCCACTCAAGGAAATTATATAATAATTACTATATGTTATTCCCTCAGGTATCCTGGCCAAATTTCCAAACAGAGGAACGCACCCCTAGGCGGTCCTATATCCAAGAATCGATCCCAAAGTGCAGTTTATTATCACATTTAATTTGAAATACAATTAATGTTATATAAAACATCCAAGGCCTTAGCCACACAACACCCCAACATGGGTTCGTTGCTCAACAAGTCACACAAACACACCACAGTTGGAAATTAAACACCAAGCCACCTACATTAAATGCCCATGAACGATATACGTGAACGATGATCATTGAATCGTCCAAGAACAATGTAGATCTGAGGTGAAAGAAAACCTCATTAAAACCTAAATAACATCTTTTAGAGGAATAATTTTCAAGAACAACTTAAGGAGAGTGGAGGGCTTACCCGTGCGTTTCCAGAAAGATTGACGACACAGGAAACAGATTACAGGTACTCGATCTGGAGCTCCTCGAAGATCTAGTCGTCCCTCCTAAGCCTCCCTCTAGTTCTAAGCCAATACTATGAACAAGGTTGGCTACTACCCATTTAAATCAAAAAAACAAACTACACGACATGTACTACTCAAGTACACGACGTGTAATTTTAATTTTTTTAACTGTTCCTTCAGTGGCATCTCGCCAGTGAGGCACCGTTCATCTGTCAACAAGAGTATAGAGTGTGTGACACCTGAGTACATGGCGTGTACTACTACTCACCTGGCGGCTGCTTCCACCACCTTACTATTTTCCTGCAAACTGACTACATGGCTTGTACGTACCCAATACACGGCGTGTAGTAGGTTTTAACACCCTTCGTCATCTAAAAGGCTACACACCCTGTGTACTCATCCCACACGGCCACAATATATGGATTTTGGAATAGAACACAACGTATAATTCCAAAATTTATGATTTTTCCCAATTTTCCTTATTTTCTAAAAAACCCTTAAGGAAAATAAAAAGAAGAAACTCGTACCTCATAAATAAGAATTGGGTTCTTAAAAACTTCCCCCTTAAATAAATTCATCTCCGAAATGCCCTTTCAATGTTGGAAAAGGTAAAGCATAGAACAACTCTGGCCACTGAGCATGTACGTCGGTCTCCCACTCCTAGGTTTCGTCCTTCACTTGACCATACTACCATAACACCCATATGAGAGGAACTAACCGGCCTCAAAGAACCTTCATGCTCCTATCAATAATATGAATCAGATGCTCCTCAAAGGATGCATCTTCCTCAAGCTCAAACTCATCGGGCTAGAATAAGTGAGACGGGTCTGAATGATAGTGGTGCAACTGAGATAAATGGAAGACATTGTGCATGGCTCGATACCTCTGTGGTAACTGCAACCGATAATAAACTAGCCCGACTCGCTCCAAAAACTCAAATGGCCCCACAAACCTTGGTAAAAATTTACCATGTCTCCTAATCTGCCTATGTCCCAGCCTCGGAGAAACACGCAAGAATACCGGATCCCCTACCACAAACTCTAAGGGTCGCCTGTGGCGATCAATATAAGATTTATGATGAGACAGTGTGGTAGCCATCTTCTTATGAATCAACTAGACCAGCTCAAGAAGTCTCCTACATGAGCTGTTGTCCTAGTAAAGTTCCCCCACCTACCTCTATCCAGTACAAAGGTGATCAGAATTTCCTACCATATAAATCCTCATATGGTTCCATCTCAATAGTTGCCTGAAAATAATTATTATAGGAAAAATTGACTAAGTTTATATGCTTCTCCCAAGAGCCCCCAAATTCTAGGACACATGTACACAACTTGTCCTCTAGCACCGGTATCATACGCTCTGACTGGCCATCTGTCTGAGGGTGGTAAGTTGTGCTCAGAAGCACCTGTATACCCAGTGCCCTCTAAAAACACTTCCAGAAGCAAGATGTAAAATGGGCATCCCTATATTAAACTATAGAATGAGGTATCCCATGAAGATGTATAATATATTGGATATACAACCATCCGAGCTCGTCAACACTAAAGGTCTCCTTGAACGGAAAAAATTGAGCTAACTTCGAGATTTTATCAACAACAACCCACAAGGCATCATTTCCTCGAGTTTACCTCGACATCCCAGTCATGGAGTCCATCACGACATCATCCAATTTCCACTCCGAGTTTGGTAACTTCTGTAACAGTTATGATAGCCTCTGATGCCTTGCCCTCACCTGCTGGCAGGTGGAACATCTTGTACAAAAGCAGCTACTTCACTCTTCATGCCCGACCACTAGTATTGACGTCTCAAGTCATGGTACATCTTGCTAACTCCAGGATGAACTGCCCAAACTGTAGCTTGAAACTCCCACATCAGCTCCTTGCGTATATCAACTGGAACCATCTCTCGTCCATGGAAATGCAGTATCTCATCATCACCTATCTTCCACCCCAGAGGTGGTTCCTCACATTCCACTGACTCCCATAGGAATAAAAATTCTGAAACATATAGTTGTCTCATCCTCACTCTATCCAAGAGGTTAGAATTCACAACTAATGATGAAAGATAGGTATTCCCCAGACTATCATGCACCTCCAAATGCATCTTAGAGAATAAACCCATCAGCTGTCATTCACCATTGGCCTCATAATCTACATGTATCTGAGTCTTCTTGCACATTGCATCAGCTACTGCATTCCCTTTACAAGGTGTATAGGCAAGATCAACATCTATGGAGTGAAGGTATTAGACCCACATTCATCGCATCAGATTCAACTCACACAGAGTAAAAATATACTTGAGACTTTTGTGGAAGGGAAATACCAAAAAATTCTCTCCCAATAGATAATGTCTCCAACAACCTAACGCATGAACAACTTTAGCCAAATCGAGTTCATGCGTTGGGTAATTCCCCTCATGTGGCCTCAACTGCCGAGACACGTATGCAACAACTCTATCTTCCTGCATCAACACAGCTCCCATCCCAATCCCTGATGATCACAGTAAACTGTATACCTCTTCCCCAGCTCGAGGAGTATCAGGATTGGTGCTGATGTCGTCCTTCATTTCAGGTCCTGAAAGGCTGTCTCGCAAACTTCCAACCAAACATACATCACACCCTTCTTAATCAGACCCATCTAAGGCATTTCTAAGAGGGAGAAGTCTTGTATGAAGCATCTGTAGTAACAATCCAGCCCCATGAAACTATGTATCTCATACACATTCTTTGGATGCTCCCAGGAAACTACTACTCTCACCTTCTCTAGGTCTTCTACAACTCCTACCTCTGAGATGATATGACCAAAGAAGTGAATTTGGTCAATACAAAAGTGGAACTTTTAGATCTTAGAATATAGATTATGCTATGTCAGTGTACTCAATATGATCTCAAGATGGGTGGAATGGTTGTGTCGAGTGTGAGAGTACACTAATATATCGTCCACAAATACTACCACGAAACAATCCAGATATGGATGGAACACATGATTCATAAGAGCCATAAAAACTGCTGCAGTGTTCGTGAGTCCGAACGGCATAACCAAGTAATCGAACAGACCATGTCTGCTTCGAAAAGATGTTAGTTGTATATCCAATGGTGTCACGCGCAGCTGATGATATCTGGATCTCAAGTCAATCTTCGAGAACACACGTTCTATACAATGTTGATCAAAAAATCATCGATCCTAATCAAGGGATATCTGTTCTTAACAGTCAACTGGTTCAACTTCCAATAATCCACACAGAGTCTGAGGGTACCGTCCCCCTTCTTCATAAAAAGTACTAAAGAACCCTAAGGAGAAGTACTAGGTCGGATGAAACCCTTTGACTATAACTCCTCTAACAACATCATGAGATACTGTAACTCAGGCGTGGCTATCATATAAGGAGGAATGGACACCAGCATTGATCCTGGCATATTCTCAATAGAGAAATCCACCTCACACTCCGGAGGTAGACCTGAAAATTAATCTTGGAAGACATCCCTGAAATGATCAAACACTGGAGGGAAATCTTGATGACAAGTCCCTTGATCATCCAGATATAAAATCCCAATCTGGGCTGTGAATCCACCTTGCCCATGGTGGTCTGGTCCAGCTCGACTAACCTAAACAACCCATTCGCCCATGTATAGAAACTCTTTGCCCACTAGTGATTTGAAACTCACCCTGCGACAATAGCAATATACAAAGTTTTAATGGGAACCAACCAGTATATCCCGAGAATGAAATCATATCTCGTCATCTCTATGAAATAGAAGTCTCATAGAAAGTGACACCCACCAACCTCAAGGGGGAACTCCTTGCACTGGAACACACATGCTGTTCTCATCCCCAAAGGAGTCTCTAGGGCCATAAAAGCAGAAGAAGAAGAAGAAACACAGAGCCCAAGGCTCTCCACAGTGGGTACAGATATGAAACTATGTGTAGCACCCGTATCGAAAAGTACTGTTGATAATACAGAAGATACTAAAATAGTACCTCTGATAGTAGAAGGACTGAGATCCTACTCATGCTGGGTCTGTTGCACTACATATGCCTTCCCAGTGTCGCGGACCTGCGACACAGTTCCACGGCCATGACCACCATCCCTACTTACATGCCCTAACGTATTCTTGTTTCCCTCCTTGTAAGAAGCTTCTAGTCCTGCTCCCGTATGATGAGTCTGGACAGAACCCCTCCCACCAGACTCTGGTGGAAACACCCATCCAAAGCGCTTCATATGACCCATCTTTCCGCAAGCTCATCACTCCACTGGGTCTCGTGGTCACTAAGGACTCTTGTTCCCCTCCTTACCACACTGGTAGCACATAACATGGCCACCTAAAACATTCTTTTGGCTATTACTTCCTCCCTGAGAGAATTCCAACTGTCTCATCCTATTTCTAGTCAAAATAGTACTAGAAACATTTGTTGAACCACCCTGGCCCACACCACTATCTTCTTAATGTTTCCTATCTGTAATCATCACATGGTTCACAATAACATGTGCTGATGGAAACCTGAAAACATTTACCAGTGATCAGATGTCATATCAAATACCATTTTCAATATGTCTGGATATCAACGTCTCTTCAACCACCAGAATAGGTGAATAACGCTGAAGCTCAATGAAACGGGCAGAATAATTAATCACTAAGATAGTTCCCTACTGCATGTTCATGAACTCTCCAGCTCGATCTTCCCTCAGCATCTTTGGAAAGAAGATGTCATAGAGGACTGCATGAAAATATTCCCACGCCATGTCTCTGTGATGCTCTAACTATGTGGTAACATCCCACCACCTCTTGGTAGAATAACGCATCATTTATGTCACGAGATTGACCCTCGGCCCTGGAGGCATCTCAAGATGCTAAAAAATAGTCTGCTTAGACCCCATCCAAGACTCTGCAGCTTGTGATCTGCCATCCCCTGAGAACGTCAGCAGATGCTGCTGCTGGAATATATGAGTCAGTTCTGCCATAGATGTGGCAGCTGGCAGTGCTCCCTGAATGTTCTGCATGAACCGCATATAGCCTTCACGAAACTGTGCCTCCGCACCTTTTTCTGGTATAATGGCTGGCGCCGCATCTGGATCTTCTGAAGGATCCACTAGTAACCCATGGCCCACCATCTCTAGAGTAAAATAGTTGCTGCTCTCTTGGAATACAACACGTGGCCGTCTCGGCGGCAAGACTCTACAAGGTCAAACACACACCTTAGATCCAGATTATGAAGACTGAAAATGAAGGGAACAAAAAGGGAACAGGATGAATAAGGCATTGTTTATTTGTAAAACAAGGCTACACTCTGTGTATACTGACTCAACGGCGTGTACCTAACTTCTCTTCCCCTCCTTGGGTCCTTCTATACAGATAAGTCACACGAATCTCATTGAACAAAACTACACGGCATGTATATAATATACATGGCATGTATGGTTTAATTTTCCAGCTACTTGTGTCGTTTGTGACACGACTGATTACTCGGCATGATACTACACAATGTGTTACACATGCACACATCATGTACACTACCATGTTTCCCTGCCACATGGCTATGTCCACACGGTCTTTCCTCAGACAAGACTACACAAACATGTTCTACATGTACAGGGCGTGATCTAGAAGAGCTTCGCCGACCCGTGTTGTTCGTTGCGTGGTCGGATACACCGATAAAACTACACGACATGTTCCATATACACATGACATGTACACAAAAGGATTACATTGACTATTTTTGTTAGTTATACGATCGGGTCCCCAAGTCAGACTACATGGTGAGTTCCATAGTGGACACGGCGTGTATCTCTTATGATATCCTTCGTCCGTGTTGTTAGTTACAAGGGCGGACTCTGGGTCAATACTACACGGCGTGTTCACCCCAAGCATTTCCCTTCCCCATGTCCCTGCCCACATGGTCTATGAAAATGGAAGATAATACACGGTGTGTACTTAGGATACACGACGTGTACCTAAAAAGATAACTTTTCTCCCCGAACAGAAGAACACATGAAGTGTGTCCGAGGAACTACATGACATGTCTCTTGGGTTTTCCAGATAGTAATCCTTAGTTACTACTCCAAAACCCAGAAAAAACTACTAGAAAAACTCATAAGGGCCAAATTCCGACCCGTGAGGGACCATACTACTCGTGAATCAAAGATTAACATCTTATCTGAGTTATTATTACAGTAAACAGCCAATGATGCACCAAATTCCAGTCAATGAGGGCCCATACTCCCCAAAAAACAAAGTTTGTCATCCATTATATCTATGAGAACACACAAATACCCTATCACATAGCAGGTAATTATCAAAGCATCTATCATAATAGCATGCTTTTCTATCACAACAACTATCACAACAACATGAAATTTCTAATGCACCTACATTGCATGGAAACCATGCATGGAATGTGATTTCAATAATGTGCCTAAATGATACTTGAGATTTCATAACCTCATCTCATCAGGTAGAAAATAAATAGAACCCATGGATAAAATATAAACAGCACAATCACAAGTGCATCACCCAACGATGAAATCAAATCAACTGTAAAACTTGAAAAATCAGAAGAAATGAATTAATACGAGGTGGAATGGATTTTCCCTATACATGGGTTAGCTACTCCCAGGCAAAAATTATTATCAACTATCAAATCCATCCTATCCCGGACTATGGATCCAAATAGTATTTCATAGAAAAGAACTCCTCTAATACCACTTTGTAACGTCCCGGTTCCGAGTGCCACTCAATGGGTGCCCCGAACCCGGTTCGCCACGTGACCTCAAGTGCATTTACCCAAATGCTAGAGGCTGCCGACAAGCAGTTTTGGCCCAGGTCTGATGGTGGGGAATCTATGCCCTCATTTTTCAAAGTATAGCTTTATGGAATATAATAAATAACATACAACAACAGTGGAATCAATAAACCATACACATTTAAAATAAACAATTGCAGTAAAAGATAACCAACAGTTATATAGATGATGATGCAACATGTATCATGTTTTAAAAAACATCCAGAACATGTTACAAAACAATACAGTAAAGTACAACACATAGTACAACAAAACCAAAACAAAACAGCTGGTATCATCATGAGCATAAACCCAATCCCAGGCTACCCTACCCCTCAGTAGTAATCAAGTATCTGTATAAGTACCCTTTCCCTTATTCACACCTGTAAAAATGTAATCTGTTTGGGCAGTATACATGACCCAAACATGGTGTGAGAAATAAATCCCAGTAGGAACCCTCCAAAGTCATGTGCCCAACTGTGTTAAAATATGAAAAAATAGTGTGTAGTAGTAAAATGAAATAAACTAAGTAGTACTCAAAAATGACTAACTTTTACCAGTTATATTTCCATTTTATTATTCATTTAATCATTCATTATAAGGAAACCACCATATTGAATTTCTATGTAAACAGGCAGTTTCCTCAACCATGCAGACCCTTACCCTCATGTAATCAGAAAAACAACCTGCATGTAATTGCCCACAGGCATAAAAATAAATTTCCCTCAGGCGTACAATGTGTCTCCCTCTGGCATAGAGTCTATTGCCCACTGGCACGAAATAAGTTCCTCTCAGGCTAAACGATACAATTCTCTCAGGCTGAGTAAAACAATGCCCTCGGGATAAACAAGTAACTGGGCCATGACCAACATGTAAACAAGAAATACCCATTCAATTCCTCTCAAGGGAATTATAAATTCATTAATATGAATGCATACCCTAGTGTATCCTGGAAAAATGTCTAAATAGAGGAATGCACCCTCGGATGGTCCTAGATACAAGCATCGATCCAAAACAGTAGTTTATTATCAAATTTAATTATCTATACAATTCTAGGTATTTAAAATAGCCAAGTCCTCAGCCACACGACACCCCAACATGGGTTCGTGGCTCAACAAGTCACACAAACGCACAACAGTTGGAAATTAAAAACCAAGCCGCCTAACTTAAGTGCCACAAAACGATATACACGAACGACGATCCTCATATCGTCCAAGAACAACATAGATCTGAGGTGAAAGAAATCCTCGTTCAAAACTAAATAACTTCCCTTATAGGAAAAATTTGAAAGGATAGCTTAAGGAGAGTGGAGGGATTACCCGTGCGGTTCCATCGAGATCGACGGTTCATAAAACGGATTCCCAGTACTTGATCTGGAGCTCCTCAAAGATATGGAAGTCCCTGCAGAGCCTCCCTTCATTTCTAAGCCAATCTTTTGATTAGGGTTGGATATTTCCCATTTTACGCAAAAAAAAACAAACTACATGGTGTGTACTTCTCACATACATGGCGTATACTTTTAATTTTTTTTATCTCTTCCTTCGGTTGAATCTTGCCAGCGTAGCACTGTTCATCTATAGACATGAGTACAAAGTGTGTGATAGCTGGGTACATGGCATGTTCTGCCGCTCAGCTGGCGGTTTCTTCTTCCGCCTTACTATATTCTAGCAGACTGACTACACGGTGTGTACATTCCCAATACATGATGTGTAGTCGGTTTTTACACATTTCGTCGCTGACATGGCTATAGTCCCTGTGTACTCTTCCGACACGGCCACAGTACACGACGTGTGGAATAGTACATGGCGTATAGTCCCAAATTGTAGGATTTTTCCAATTTTTCTTATTTTTTCAAAAACACTTAAGGAAAAGAGAAAATAAGAAACTCGTACCTCAAAAATAAGAACCAGATTCTTAGAAAATTATTTCCACTTCGTTGGATGTTTCCTTTTGAGTTAATCAAAATGGATCCTTAGGTTGGATTTCTGGTCAAATTAAGGCCTCTAGAATGAATTTATAGAATTTGGGAGGATAGTTTAGCAGGGTTTGGTAGATCCAAATTGCATTGGCGGTGTGATTTTTAGGGAATGAGAAGTACCCTTTTATAAGTGAGGTGAGAGTTACATTAGGAAATGTTTGAAATATTATTTTATTATTAAATCATATTCGGTTAATAATGACATTAGAATGATATATTTCGAGGATAAGGTGGGGATGGGTTGAAAACACACATCTAATGGGTTTTAGATAACATTAGTGGACCATATTAACCTTATCTTTTAGATTTAACTCTTAGTCAAATAGTTTAACTTTTACAATGTATTGTTGTATTATTATCATTAATGGTTAATAAACATTCAATAAAAATCAATAAAAACCCCATGTGGTTCATTATTTATATATATATCCTTATAAATGTTGTTTTTTCAAACATTTTATTTTTAGGAATATTATATCAGTTAGTAAATTTGTATTTGTTTTAATAAATCATTTATGTCAATTTTTGCACTATTTGGTACATTGTTTTTGTGAAAGTTATAACCACTTCATCCCTTAGTTTTTTTTAATAAACAATAATATGTCATATTAACATATAAAATTAGTGTAATTAATCAAATGTCCCAATTTACATTTTTTTGGATATTTATTGAATTAATTATTTTACTCTTTCATTAATATGTTAAATACTACATCATCAGTGTGTCATAAATAAATTTAATTATTTAATGTCTAATTTTATTAAATAAAATTCCATTATGTATTAAGTCATTTTATATTTCTAATGAATATTTATAGTCGAATTTATATTATGTATAAAACTATATTAAAAATGGTTTAGTTATTAAACATTGAATTTAACACTTTTAACCCTTTTAAATAAAATAATAATAAATGTTCTAATCTAATACATGTAGACCCAAAGGATCTAATTTTATTCCAAAGGTTGTTTTTGGTCAAAATACCCTAATAAAATAGAATTTTGACATGTGTTAGGGTAATTATAATATCAATTTTTTACTTTAATTATAATATTTACTTTTAACCTTGGTAAATAAAATTCCAAAGTTACTATTCACAAAAAAGTATTTTTATCTTATTGAAAAACATTTTAGGTACTATGTAAATAGTGTCTCTTGGTTTTTTTAAATTCAACTAACATAAGTTGAAAAATTATTCTTTATTTAAATTTTCCAATGCTCCTACAAGTTAGGTAAAATAAGGTAAAAATTTAATAAAATTTTATATATCTATGATTTTTATAAGATTACTAAAAACAATACATTTAACATAAAATGGTATTACATATATATTGTTACCTAAAATAAATATATCTAATATAACTAATATATGTTCTTTCTAGATGTTCAAGGGGTAAGTCTTCACTTATAGAAATGAAAATGTGATGACTTGGTAAGATGATGAAAAATTACCCTTATTTGATCATTCCTTCTATGTTCTATGGTAGCCCCATAAAAAAGACCATTGTAATATCATCAAATTTACAAAAAATTATTGGAAGAGGATTCATGACTCCTCTAGGATGTTGTCATATTGCTTTCACGTTTTGAAAAACCATACATCATGACACATAATCAGAAATCTCTGTCTTTATGATGTCCAAAAAAAGCCTCCATCAAATCACTATACATGTTACTGCTACCAGGTTGTATAGAAAAATTGTAACTATGAGAATCATCCAAAAATTAACATTTTAGATCAGGTATGTCAAGAACACAATGTATTTTCCCAAATTTCAAAATCCCATCATTATATATGAACTTTCTCAATCATCTATTGTTCACAGCTTTAATTTTATTTTGAACATCCTCATCATCAGTCTGAGAACATTTTATCCTTTCTAGTAATGATAGTTTAACAAACATTTGAAAATTTATTGATGTTTCACCTTCCATGATTATTCCCATATCAATATTTACTAGATCCATGAACATAGTATCCCATTAAACTATCATCTTTTTCAAAAATCATTGATCCTTTCTGCTCAAAGCATCTTCCAGGAGGTCTTTTAGAACTTCAACCTCAATAGTAGTGATAGAAAAATCATGGTCATTATCCTTATTCCTTTTATAAGGTATGTTTCCATGTATCTTAAGAAATTCATTTCAATAATTCTCTTTTTCTCTACAATTGTAGCATTCAACATTGTCAACCTATTCCTTTCCCTTGAAATCACGAGCTTGGTGTCCTTTTTCACAGAATTTCTGACAGACTCTAATTCCCATCCGAAATGTACCAAGGTGTGTATTCTAACATCTACTAGAGGATGGAAGATCATATTTTCCCCTCTTCCCCTTATTTCTATTTCTAGTGTTTTCAACAGATCCCTTATTCTCTTGAATTTCTTTAAATTAATAAGTCATAGAGAATTCTTTTCTATCTTGGTATCACATTAGAAAAAACAATTGTACGATGAGAAGGATTATGGGAGTAATGATCAATGGAGAAATGGTTTTAAACAATAAAATAATTGAAAAATATTACTCCTATAGTAATTTATATAGTATGTTTAATTCCTTTATATCCTTTAAAGTTATCCTCATACTTCACGGCATTCTCATCATCTTTTTCCCTCAGACTCAGAAATTGCATTTCCATATCTTCTAGATGGTCATGCGGAACTTATTTTCATAAGAAAATATATATAAACTCCATCCATTACATATTTTATAATTAATCATATTCCATTTTGTTTTTAATTAACGACCACCATTGATGTGCATCTCTTGTGAGGTGATAAACTGCCATGAAAACTTGTTTCTCTTTCACTACTCCCAAATCATGAAATATTTTCTCTATGTAACTTATCCATTGCTCAGATAAAAATAGATTTTTTGTCCCATTAAATTGTTGTGGTTGTTTCCTCATGAATTGGTCAAACATTTATCCTCTGCGTTGTGGATCAGGGTGCTCTATAAGTGTAAGGTTATTATTCATAACCTGGGTGATTTGTCCCAGTATGGTGATAATATGATCAGCACCAATTGCATCACCAGATCTTTTATAATTATCTTGAGTATGAGGGAATTCCCAAAATGGATTACATTCATTGATACTATTTTAATTATTATTACTAGGTTCCATTTCTAAACAAGGGAATAGACTAGATTAGTTTGTGATTCAGAATACATAATTACAAACTTGTAAAACACATAACATAAATTAAACAGTTTATCGATATAATCCCAATCATAAAAATGTTTTCATGGAGGTGGTATATATTCATAAATCCTTCCTAATGGTTTTTAATGAAAATTTTAATAATCCAATGAATATCCCATATGATTGTCATAACCAAGAGTGCAGCAAGGCTCATTATTGTGTTCCAGGATAAAACAGGTCAAGCCTGAAACTCATTGTCAGAATTTCCACTCCTAGGTACATCTATGCCAGAGTCGACCTTACCTACTCATATCGATATATGGATTAATTTATTTGAAAGCTCAGAAAATATATACATTACCAAATTTTAATATGTTCTTCTATACTAATCCCCAATGTATATCATAGGGTAATGTTCTCTAATAACAGTTTTACTAAATCTATCTTCCACGGTTCGTACTAAACATCATATGATACCATATGTAACACCCTGACCCTAGATACCAAAAATAGGAGCATTATTATGTTACATTGGCATGATAACAAGAGATCAAGTCTCTAAATACTGATTAGTTTTGTATCCTAGTATGTACAAGATAAATACATAAGTTTTAAATTACAAAATGAAATAAAAACATAAAAAAACATTTTTCCCCTTTGAACACACTTATATCATTTTTCTATCCCTATTGGTCAACCATTAAATACTTCTTCATATCCTAGGGAAAATAAAACACCGATATGGTTGAGCTCAAATTCTTAGTAAGGATAAAAATATCGTGGAAACATTCAATAATAAGCATAAACATTTTAAGCAATGTAAAAGACTAAAATAAAATACTTTTAAACATAAACATTAATATAATATGGAGAAGATAAATCAAATAATTCCATTAACATATCACATGTATATTATAATAGTCTAATAATCCAATGTAATATCGGTAACCAATTTCATAATGATGGAATACATAATTCCAGATTTCATAACCACATAGTCAAGGACTCATTCGAAATCTTCAAAAATGAATTTTTCAAGGCCTTGTGCCAAGACAATAGTTTGTCTCATTAGACCAATTGATGCATCAAGAAGCTACAGATGGCTCAAACAGTAACTTACTAAGTCAAATGCATTCCTCCTATGAAACAGTTGAAACATATCATTAACCTTCATATTAAAATTAGCATATGAAATGTATATATTGTAACAACAAACCGTTAATAGTATAAAAATAACACATCCATAGTCAAACATATCAGAAAACCTTTAGTAAAATATATATCTTGTATCATAATAAGTCAACTTCATATAAGTGTAAAATCAATCAAAGGATTTTGACCTAGATGAAATCAAAACTGTTTGAGAGAAATATCTATTTTTATTTTTAAATCATTTAATAGTATTGTAATAAAAATGAAAACATTTATTATTTAAATTATACTTATAATATTGTAGTGTATGCCTATATGGAGTTATAATGGCGTAAAATAGTCGCACCCACCGTATATGTTAAATAAAATATTTCCCTAATTTTGTCAAAAAGATCTTAAAGGACCATGTTTGGAAAAGGAGGGAATTATTCCATTTTAAAAATATTATAAAAAATAAAAAAACGGAATAAATGACATTAACCCATATTCTAGAAAATAGGAAAAATGTTTTGAAATATATTTTTAAGAAACATGGATGTGAATGATAAAGAGGTCCCAGTAGATTCTCACACATAAACAACCTAGGATAATGATGAGATTGTAGAATTCACCCGTACCTTGTACATTTCTGTGATTGTTGGTATGTTAACATCCTGTATAATATTTAAATAATTATTCATAAATTATAGAATATTCGCATACATAAATATGATATCATGTATGGTCTTCTAATATAAATTTGTTAATAATATTTTAGTAGTGTCATTATTTAGGTTGGAAACTGATTCATTTTCCTTTATATGAATGGTCATATAAGACATGTTTATTATGGATAAGATGTATTTTATTCATATACTGAATGATATTATGTTCATAAAAAAATTTACTTATAAAATGAAACTTATTCTTGAATGGTTATGATGGGGAATGAATTTCATCTGGTTCATGGAGACGGTAATCCATACGTATGCATGATTGACAATATCATTATATTGATAGTGAAATCATATGTAAATGGATGGTATATCTAATATACAGAATCCTTAACATTTTAAATATATTATTTACATCAATTATACTGAATATTATACCCATCCAAATAATAATGTATTTCAATAACAAACTACACCACGACGTGTAGACAGTAAGCCGTACACACACACTTATGGTGACATATCATTCATAGTATTGATTGAATAATGAATATGGTTGTATCATATTTATAATATCATCAACGTATGTATAAGGTACTATAGTTAATTTTTTGGTATGGAAATTATTATAAAAGAGGATGTGGAAGAAGAAAAGAACAATGAATGAGGTGGTGAAATTATTACATCTTCTTTGGGTGTTTCGTTTTGAGTATATCAAAATGACTCCATAGGATGGCTTTGTGATCATATTAAGTCTTGTATGTCAAATTGATTGTAGTTGGGAGTATAGTTTAGCATGTGTTGTCCGATCCAAATGTAAGAACTTCGATCTTTTTCCAGGTATGTTTTTCCTTTTATTGTCGTTTTTGGGAAAAAGAGAAATCCCTGGAAATTTAATAAGTACACACTGTGTACTTTTTGAGTACACGCCATGTACTGCATTATTGCAGAAGGCTATGTGTTGGCCGTGTAATGGCCACACACGGCTGTGTAAGGATGACTTGGTGGCCACCTGAAGAGGAGTACAAAAAAGGCATGTAGATGCTGTGTATTTTCTTTTTTTCATTAAACACAATGGGGTCATGCCTAATAGCCAAAAACACCTCCTTATAGGTCTTATTCTTCTGAGGGAATTGGTATGGATCTGATCTTCCTCTGAGCCCCCGAGACTCCATCCTTTCTTTGAATCTACTATCGTCGATTGCATTGTAACCGCATCGGTATGCTCTTCCTTCTCCTAGAACCATGTTTCATGATACCTACACTTTTCCAAGTTATTGTGTGTTGAAATTTTTATGTGTTTTCATATATCAATAACGTTCTACTGATATTCAAACCCAATGGTTCAATTATATCAATCTCATAACCCTAAAGTAGGTGGATTGTGACTTTCTATAGAATGTCTTTGAGTATTTTGTGAAAATATCACCAATACACTTGAACGAGGTTTTGCATGTTTATGTGTTTCCCCTTGTTGTTTTACTTATTTTCTTGTATGGATATGTTAAGGTTATCTCTTGTGAATATGATAATTTGCAGTGCTTTTGATGTGTTTCCATGCATGTTTTGTCTCTTTGTGATTGTTTCGTCTAGTTTTTCTAGTTAGGCTATTGCCAGTTCCCATGCATAGTATTGCAGGATGGTGTAATTTTCAAAAATATTATTATGCTATAAAATAATAGCCAAGTTTTTTTTGTGGTTCACTTTGGCCGTTACATGATTTGATACTTTCTGAATTTACATAGGGATGTGAGAACCTAGTGTAGTAGACCATAAAGAGAATGGACGTAAGGCTTCTCTAGAGTGAATTTATAAATTACGATGTGAGACCAAAGGGGGAATTGAAATTTACTACTTCTTCATTGAGTCTGTAGTTTCTTGATGTGGTCTATATAGGTAATGTGATGTAAGTGATTCCCTAGAGAACCTTTAGTAACAATACATGACTATAGTGGGAATTGAGCGTGAGTTCTTCCTTAGAGAGCCTATATTTTAGCTAAACCATAGGGGTGAGATAGTGTTTAATTCCTAGAGGGTTTCTTGCTTCTGGTAGGAAGGACCAGAGGGGATAGGCTATGAGTAATTACCAGAGGTTTACCTATTTTTGTTATCTTCTTTGATTAACTGCTTTCTTGATATTTGGATTGTGGGCTGTTTACTGCTAAGTACATTCCTGTTTACTATTTTCTATACTTTTACCTTCCATATATTCACTGACTGTTATGAACAAATCTTTGGGTGGTTTCCTACTAGTATTTAGTATCACATCCTGTTTGGGTCATGATTTTGGGCCCAAAAATATTATATTGTTGCAGGTATAGACATGGGAAAGAGCCCTTCTACTTCAGGTTCTTGATATGTTGTCGAGCTGGAGAGCATGGGACCATGACAAGGCTTGCGATGATGTGGACCTATTTATTTGTTATAATTGGTACTTTGGATTTTTACAATTTAATTCCAAAAGTGTGGTCTGTTTGGATACATTCCTAGACATATATGTATCATGCATCATTATTATATATGTGTGGTCGAGTTTTCTTCTTTCAATCTTCCATTGATTATTTCAGTATGGATTGTTACTGCTTCTGCATTTTTATGTTGTTTTATTCCACTGTGTACTCTGCCAATGAGGGAGTAGGTTCTCCAATATCACAACCAAGGCCCCCAATGCTCGTCAAAAACCTCTATTATTCAGGGAAATGTGGTTGATGCCATGTGACCAACTAGGTACGGGGCGCTCTAGGTGGATTCCAGAACCGAGACATTACAAAGTGGTATCAGAGGATTTCTTTTCTCTTGAATTACTCTTTGGATCCTTTAGCCTGGGATAGGGAGGAATAAGTACTTGGTAATTAGACGTTCCTGAGAGTAGCTAACCTATGTGCAGGGAATATCCAATCTACCTTGTTTATTTCAATTTTTCTGCTTAGAAATTTGACAGTTCATTTTATTTCACTGTTGGGTGATGCACATGCTTTGTGTTGTTACTGTTGATGTTATTGATGATATATTTCTGTCACAACACGATGAGATGAAGGAATTCCATCTCATGCATCATATAGTAACCTGCTAGAAATTACATGCCATGCATTCCTACCATGTCATCTAGGATGCATTAGTGATTGAATTTTGTTTTTATAGATGTTTTGTAGAATATGCATGTTGTTGTGATATATTTCTGGATACCAATATCTGCTTATTGTTAAATAATTTATTGAATAATGTTTTTCCTGAATGAATGCCAAAAATTGGTTCTTGATGTGCTATGTGCCCTCATGGACCGGAATTTGATGGATCATCGACTCATTCACCTTGTTGTAACATTTTAAAGATGCCAAATATTGATTCGCGGAGAGTATGGGCCCTCACATATCAGAATTTCGCACATTCACTATTCATTTATGTGTTTTTTGGTATCCGGAGTAGCTTCTGAGGCATACTGTCTAGCAAAACCTAGAATACACGCCATGTAGTTTTGACTACACGCCATGTGTTCTTTTGATCGGTAAGAAATAGTTTTTCTTATGTACACACCATGTACTTTTTGTACATGCTGTGTAGTCTCTAACCGTGTCATAGGCCGTGTGGGAAGAGACATGGGATATGGAAAATCTAGTGGGAACACACCATGTACCGGTTGTGCACGATGTGTAGTGTAATCCTAGATACCTATCCATGTAACTAACAACATTGTTCGGTGGAGTCTCTTCTTATATGTACTGTGTCAGGTTTGAACACGTCGTGTAGTATGACCCAGGTACCCGACCATGTCACTAACAACACGGGACGATGTTATCCTTTCACATACACACCATGTCCACATGGAACATGCCGTGTAGTGTTAGCTGTTTATCAGGACGTGTAGCTGACCACACAGTTTGGATGAGTCTTCTTAGTAGACACTGTGTCTGTCTGTAACACACCATGCAGTGTGACCTGGGTACATAGGCTGTGTCACTAACAACACAGCTCGGTGAAGCTGGTCGAGTACACACTGTGTCAACATTGAACACGGCGTGTAGTTTTGTCTTAGGATATCCGTGTGTTTGGGGTGTTACACGACTAGTTAGGAAGAAGTACATTCCCATTTAAATGAATTAAGGGAACACGATGTGTAGTCTTTATACAATCCGTGTTATCATGTTTTGAAAAACATGAATTCCTTTTTTCTCCGGTTCCCATCGTTTGCTCGTAGGTTTCATTCCTTGGTAATATGGATCTAAGAGTTCTATTGACATTGTAGAGTCATGGAACCGAGACGTCCTCTAGTTGTATCATAGTTTACAGGAGGTGATCAGATGCGGGATATGGTTGATTAGGGAATTCCAGCAGATCCTCTTGTCATGCCAGTCTTGGCACCAACCATTTTACCTGACCCAAGAGCTGATGATCAATTCAGGAAAGGCTTCCTGAGGATGATGCAGACCTTCTAGGGAGCTCCACCTAATGCCATGTCTATGGCAGACTTGAAGTGAGTTTTCCAATAGCAGCATCCTTCCACCTTCTCAGCGTAAGGAGGACCTCATGCTGCAGAGTCAAGGCTAAAATCCATGCTGACAATCTTTGAGCATCAGGAGACGCCTCTAGAAAGGAGGGTGAATCATGCCAAATATATTCTATAGGACTCCCCCTATAGGTGGTGGGATGTGATCTCACAGGTGGGGCCTTATTAGGTTATGTCATGGGAGGCGTTCCAGTGCATCTTCTATGACTACTTCTACCCAGAGACACTGAGGGCCGACCGAGGCTGGGAGTTTATGAGAATATATCAGGGTAGTCTTTCTTTCATGGAGTATTTTTCTTGCATCACCATGCTTCAGTTTTTTACACCCTTTCTAGGGGGGATGGGTTATTCATGGCAAGGAAGTTCAAGGATGGTCTCAGGCTCGACATTCGTTCCCAGGTGAAAATCATTTGGTTGACTTCCATCACTTCTATGGTTAATCAGGCAGTAATAACAGAGTGCAATATGAGGGATTCTAGAGTATTAAGATAGGGAGGCTCAACATCTGGAGTTATAAACCCTCCTACTAATAGTAGGAAGCAGCACAGGGAGTCTCCACACGGTTATTCGAGGATGCCAGACACATCTTCTGGTAACCAGGTTGTAATCTACCAGTGCAGGGAGAGTTGGAATATGAGGCCATAGTGCTAGAGAGACGTAGTGGAGTGCTGGTCATGCAGAATGATGGGTCACCTTCAGCGCTTCTGTCAGATATTCTCACCATCATCTGGTGACTGAGGTCCATCTATGACTCCTTGTATAGGAGCATCGCCACCAATTTCCCACTACTCTGGGAACTGGAGTTCTTCCCACCATTCAGGCCGAGATGGATGTCACGGCCATGGTGTTCATTCATCAGGCTATCAGCGACAACATGGTGGATTAGGCCAGAGCGATCATCCAGGGTCATAGGGTCGTGGATCAGGCCATACATTTGTAGCAGTGTAGACCAAGCTGGGGCAGGATCCCCAAACATCTACAGTTCTTGGTACGATCCTAGTTTCCTCAGTTTTATCATCAGATCTTTTATATATAGGGTCATCCCATAGCATTAGCTTTGTTTTTCTTATAAAAAGCCTTGGGATATGTATCGTTTATTCTGATGAAATCTTAACGCATGACACTCTATTGGGGACTAGAACGTTTAGTGTACGTCAGTGCAAGGAGGTCCCTCTAGAGGTTTTGTGGGTGTCACTTCTTATGGGATCTCTATGTAATTGAGATAACTGGTTATGATTTCATTATTTTGAATGGACTATCTAGCTCCCCTCTAGGTAGTCATCAACTGTTATCACCAAAGGGTGAGTTTCATATCACAGGTGGGTGGATCTATTCTTCGTACGGGCAAGTGGGATGTCCAGGTGACTAGAGAAAGACCAGAGCATCATGGGATAGGAGGATATACAACCCATATTGTTAGTCTCTATGTGGATGAATAGGGGAATTCATAGTTACACTTTCCTCCGCTGGTGGATCATTTCAGAGATGTCATTCCAATGGACTTTTCCATTTTTCCTTTGGATAAAGAGGTATTCTTTTCCATTGAGCTTTTTCTAGGAGCGGAACCAATGTCCATTCCTCCTTATTGGATGGATACACCAAAGTTTTAGGACCTCAAGATGCAGTTGGAATAGTTGCATGCAAAGGGTTTCATCCGACCGAGAACTTCTCCATGGGGTTCGCCTGTCCTTTTTGAGAAGAAGGAAGATGGTACTCTTATACATTGCGTGGATTATCAGATGTTGAACTAGTTAACGGTCAGGAAGAAAAATGCCTTTCCCAGGATTGATTATCTCTTTGATCAGCTTCGAGGAGCTAGGGTGTTCATGAAGATTGACACGAGGTCCGGTTACCATCAGTTTGATGTTAGACCATCTGATATACGTCTCACAACCTTCTAGAGTAGGTATGGTCTATACGAGTACATGGTTACACTGTTTGGCCTCACGAACATGCTGGTAGTTTTCATGTAACTAATGAAACGAGTGTACCATCCATACATAGATTCCATTGTGGTTATTTTCGTAGACAATATCCTTGTGTACTCTCACACTAAACATGACCATCCCACACATATTGAGATCATTATGTTTACAATGAGAGATAATCAGTTATTTGATAATATCTCAAAATTCCACATTAGGATGGATCTGATTAACTTCTTGGGTCATGTTTTCTCAGAGACTAGAGTATCAGTAGACCGAGAGAAAGTGAGAGTAGTGGTTTCCTGGGAGCATCCAAAGAACATCTTTGAGTTGCAGAGTTTTCTAGGGCTGGTTGGATACAGCATATGCTTCATTCAGGACATTTCATGCTTAGCATCACCATTGATGGGTCTAACTAAGAAGGGAGCGGAGTTCTTATGGTCAGCATTCTTATGAGTCAGCCCTTCAAGCGATGAAGGGGAGGTTGAATTCAGCACTGATACTAGTGTTTACAGAGTTGTGCAAGAGTTATACTTTCTACTGTGATGCTTCAACTATTAGGCTAGGAGTTGTGCTTATGCAGTGAGATGGAGTCGTTGCCTATGGGTCTCGGCATTTGAGGCCACATGAGATGAATTACCTGATGAATGATCTCAGGATTAAAGTAGTTGTTCATGCCTTACACTTTTGGAGTCATTATATTTTGGGCATTCATTTTGTGGTTTTCACCTACCAAAAAAGTCTCAAGTACATCTTCAATCAGCTTGATCTGAATTTGAGACCGTGAAGGTTGGTTTAGAATCTTCAATCCTTTGACATAGATCATTCCAATATGACTGGGAAGGGAAATGAAGTGGTTGATGCACTAAGCTGGAGGAATCAGATAAATATAGTTCAGGAGGCCATCAGTGGGTGCCAGCTTATGGTTCTGTTCTCGGTTATGCATCTGGAGGTGCACGAAAGACAGGGGAAAACATTTCTCTATTCTGTAGATGTTACCTTTACGCTTCATGACCGGGTTCAAATGAGGAAACTATCATATTTTGAGGGCATAGTCCAATGGTAAAGTGTGTCAGGAGAGGACCTTAATCCCGTATTGACTGTAGGCAAGGATTAGATATTGCATTTCCAGGGGCACGTATGGGTGCCAACAGATATCCACGTGTAGCTGATATGGTACATTCATTCCTTTGTTTGGGATTTTCATCCTGGTGTCACCAATATATGTCATGATCTACACCATCTGTATTGGTGTCCAGGTATGAAGAGAGATGTTACAGGGTCCGTTATAAGGTGTTCCACCTGTCAACAGGTGAAGTTGGAGCATCAGCGAGCAGTAGGGCTTCTATAGTAGTTACCCTTTCCCGAGTGTAAATGGAAGGAAGTCGTGAGGGATTTCAGGACCAGATTGCTGAGGTCTCTTCGAGGGAATGATGTAGTATGGGTTTTCATTGACAGAATGATGAAGGTTGCTCACTTCTTTCCAATCAAGGAGACCTTCAGTGTCGATATGTTGGGACAATTGTACATCTGATATATTTTACATCAACATGGAGTTCCGCAATGCATTGTTTCAGACAGGGGTGCACGTTTTACTTCATGGGTGTCACAGGGGATAAAGAATGCTTTGGGTACATAGGTATTTTTGAGTACAGCTTACCATCCCCAAACTGATTTCCAGTCTGAGCGTACGATTCAGGTTCTTGAGGACATGCTCCGAGCATGCATTCTGGATTTTGGAGGTTCTTGAGAGAATCATATTCCTCTTGTTGAGTTTTCCTAAAACAATAGTTTTGAAACAACTATTTAGATGTCACCTTATGAGGCCGTGTTCTATAGTCCATGTCGATCACCATTGTGTTGGCTAGATGCAGGAGAGGCAGCTTTAATGGGGCATCGTCTATTTCAGGAGACCAAACAGCAGATAGAGTTTAATCAGAAGAGGTAGGTTACTGCACAGTGTCATCATAAATCTTATGCTGATCAGTGGAGGCGACCTCTAGAGTTTGATGTCTGGGATCAGGTTTTCTTACGTGTCACAATGAGGTAGGGACACAGTAGGATTAGGAGGAAGGGTATGATTTTGCTGAGGTACACTAGGCCGTTTGAGATATTGGTGAGAGTTGGTCAAGTTTCCTATCTGTTACAGCTACCTCAGAGGCACTGGGATCTGCACGAATTGTTCCATGTTTTTCAGCTCTGATGTCAATTTTCATAATAGTGTCATGCTTTCCAACCTGAGGAAATTGAGTTGGAGTTGGATGCATCATTCGAGGAGCATCCTGTCTTGATTGACGATCACAGTACAAAGGTTCTCTGTGGGCAGTGTGTTCCTCTGGTATGGGTGTTATGGAAGCATATGTGAGTGATGGATGAAACATAGGAGAGGGAGGTTGATGTACGATGGTAGTGGCTAGAGTTGTTTGACGTTTATTCATCAATTCCTTGTTAGGGAAATTCAAGTAATAATTTATTTAAGGGTGGAAGTTTGTAAGAACTCCGATCTTCTTTCTAGGTATGATTTTCCTTTTCTGGTCATTTTTTGAAAAAAAGAGGATTTCATGGAAATTTTAGAAGAATAGGCCGTGTACTTTATAAGTACACGATGTGAACTTCTTTTCCAAAGAAGTCCATGTGATGGATGTGTAATGGACAGACACATGAACATGTAAGGGTGAGTTGGAGGATGCCTAAAGAAGAGTACGAAAAAGTAAAGTACACTCAGTGTATTTTTTATTTAGACACACTGTGGTCGCGTCTAATCGATGAAAACACCTCCTTCTAGGTTGTCTGTGGCCAAGAGCAGTCGTACGACCATGATCTTACTCTGAGACCCCAAGTCTCCATTTGTTCTATGAATTGACCCTCGTCGATTGTATTAGAAACGCAGTAGTAATCTCTTCCTTCTTATATAACCTCGTTTCATGAATTCACCAGTTTTCTTGGATATCATGGGTTGAACGTTTTATGTGTTTTTTGAGATCTATGAAATTATAAGGTGATTAAAGCCTCGTGGTTCAATTATATCGATCTCATAACCCCAAAGTAGGTGGTTTGTGCCTTTCTGTAGAATGTATTTGAGTATTATATGCAAATTCCACCAATATTCTTTAACAGGGTATTAGGTGATTACTGTTTTTCCCTTTTTTCTTGTGTTCTTTTCTTGTATGACTAAGTAGAGTTTATTTCTTTTGAATAGGGTAATTTGCAGTGCTTTGGATGTTTTTCCTTGAATGTTTTGTCTGTTTGTGACTTTTTGGTCTATTTTTTCCTATTGGGCTATTGCCATTTGTCATTCCTTGTATTGTAGGATGGTGTTATTTTCTAACATGATGTTATGTTATAGATTACTAGCCATGTAGTTCTTGATGTTAACTTTGGGAGTTAAATGATGTGATACATTCTGACATTACACAGGTTTGTGAGAACCTAATGTAGTAGACCATAGGGAGAATAGAAGTAAGGGATTTTCTAGAGAGTCATTATAATTTACGATGTGAGACCACAGAGGGAATTGACGTTGAGTGGTTCCTCATAGTCTGTATTTCCTCAACGCAGGACACAGAGGAAATATGACGTAAGTGATTCCCTAGAGCACCTTTAGTACTGATACAAGACTATAGGCAGAATTGACGGTGATTGCTTCCTCAGAGAGTATATATTTAATATGTACCAGAGGGGTGACACTGTGTGTTCTTCCTAGAGGGTTTTTTTCTTCTGCTATGTAGGACCAGAGGGGTTAGGCTATGAGTACTTCCCATTAGGTTACATGGTTGTGTTATCTTATTTGATTAGTTGTTTTCTTGATATTTGGATTGTGGATGGTTTAATGTTGAGTACTTTCTTGTTTACTATTTTTAGTACTTTTACCCACCATATATTCTCTCTTTATTTGGCATGGATCTTTGGGTGGTTTCCTACTGGGATTTAGTCTCACATCATGTCTGGGTCATGCTTTTGGGCCCAAACAGATTATATTGTTGCATGTATAGACAAGGGAAAGGGCCCTTCAACTTCATGTTCTTCATATGATGTAGACCTAGAGTGCATTTGACCAAGCTGAGGATTACGATGCTGAGAACCTGTTTATTTGTTTTCTTTTTTACTTTGTATTTTTACTTTTGTATTCTAGCATTTTGTTTTTTTGGATGATTTCCTTGATATATATGTATCTTGAACCATTATTAAATATGTGTGCTCCAATTTTCTTCTTTTTTAATTCCTCTGTTTATTTCTCTATGGATTATTACTTCTTCCGTTGTTGTATGTTGTTTAATTCCACTGTGTAATCTTCCAATGATGGATTAGTTTTCCCACTAATACACCCACATCCCTCACTGCTAGTTTGTAGCCTCTAGAGTTCGGGGAAATGCGGTTGAGGCCATTTGACCAACCCAGTATGGGGCACTCTGGGTGGATTTTAGAACCAGGATGTTACACAAATGGCTTTGGAGGTGTTATTTTGAGAGAATGGGATGTACCCTATTATAAGATAGGTTAGGGTCACTTTAAGAAAATTATGAAATAATATTTTATTATTCAATAGTATTTTTTTATAATTGCTCCAAAATTATTTATTTAGAGGAAAAGGTGGATATGGGTCGAAAACCTCTTAACGAATAGGTTTTAGAAAACTTTATGGGACCATATTAACCTTATCATTTATATTTTTCGTTTAGTTAAATAGTTTAACTTTTACCATGTATTCTTGTATTATTATTATAAATGGTTAAAAAATTACTATAAAAAGTAATGAAAACCCTTTGTGGTTAATTATTTATATATATATATAACCATATCTAGGACCTTTGGCCAAAAATTTTATTTTTAGGAATATTATATCTGTTAATAATTTAGAATTTGTTTTAAAAATCATTTAGGTCAATTTTGACACTATTTGGTACTTTGTTTTTTTGAAAATCATAACAACATTATCCCTTTGGACACAATTTATTTATTAAACCATAATATATCATATTAACCTAAAAAATTAGTGTAATTCATCAAAAGTATCAATTTACATTTATTTGGATATTTATAATAACAATTACTTTATTACTTCTTTAAGAAGGTAATTAATGCATCATCATTATGCCATACATAAATTCAATTATATAATGTCCAAAAAATTTAAATAAAATAAAATTTATAGTATATATTTTTATCTTGATAATGAATATTTAATGACTAATTTATCTTATGAATAACCTGATATTAAAAATGGTTTATTTTATAAACAATGAATTTAATACTATTAAAAATTCTTTAAATAAAATAATAATCAAATTCCTAATGAAATCCATGTGGACCTAAAGGATAATCATTTATTCATAAGGTTTGTTTTTGTTGAAATACCATTATTCAATAGAATTAGAAGATGTGTTAGGTTAATTTTAATGTCATTATTACCTTTAAATACCCTATTTACTTTTAAATATGGAAAATAAAAGTCACAAGTTACTAATCACGAGTAGTTATTTTCATATTATTGAACCACATTTTACATACTAATGTCAACCGTGTCTTATTGATTTTTCACATTCAACACATAGACTTGGTAAAATTATGTTTTATGCAACATTGCAAATGTTCCATAAAGGTGGGTAAATGATGGTGAAAAGTTCAATAAAATATTTTATATCTAATATCATTATAAAATTATTTTAATGAATTACATTGAACATAAATAGGTATTGTGTATCTATTTTTACCAAATAAAAATTTATATAAGATAACTAATTGTTCAATTAAAAACTCGGTTTGAAACAATAGTGCATTGATTTTCAGTATTCATAGTTAATTGAATGATTTCATAAAAATACAAAAAATTAACCCTAAGATAATTTTGATATTCTGAATTCAAAAATGAAGTCCATTTTGAAAAATAAAATTTATAAAATTTTAAAAGGTGGGTATTAATATTCATAACGGCTATATTGAATGGTTGTGGTGTGTTAAAACTCCATGTTGCGTACAACACAAGCTATTGTATTATTCAAAGGAAACGTACAATGGAAGCTTGCGGTGTTACACCATCTAAATATATTGGTAAAATAGTAATATCAATCGAATTTAATTAAGTTCAATATTTAAATTAAAAGATAAATACAATATATTATTAATTGATTAATTTTATCAACTAGTTTTCTTCAATTCTTAATAAGACTTTTTTAAAAACATTGATTGAAAAATAGTATTAGAATTAGTAAATATAATTTGTTCATAATTGAAATGAATAGTTAGGAATAAAATTGATAGATATTTTAAACACCCATACATCTTCTCTTATTCCCTTACCTCCAAAGTGAATTTCCACACACCGTTGAGGGGAGAACAATAATATTTTACATGAATATATATTAATGTGAATGAGAATAGTAAATTAATGTTGATTCATATGAATATATAAGCATGTATTCCCTTCAATAATAATTATACTTAAGTGTTGAACTCTCTGTAATATAATTGAGTTAGATAGGGGGTGTTGATGCAAGTTATGAAGTAACAGAAGAATGTTTTTTCTGATTTTCTGTAAATCATGTAACAAAATCTATTTTGGAAATATCTTCGAAAATTTGTTTTTTTAATTTAATTAAAAACCAAGATTTATTTAAGTTTTTAAATTTTTCTTGTCATGTTTATATTAATTTAAGGGAAATAATTATATTTCATGCATTTATTTATTTTCAAGCTTTTATATAAGAATGTGATTTGTTTCGGAACTGTTTATGTGTAAGAGGAATTTTATTTTATTTTTGTGTGAAAATAAAATATTATCAAATGATTTTTAGTTTTTTTTCATTTTAGATTATATGTCAATTTTTTAGTGCTTTACTAACATTTATTTTGTATCTATATAAATAATTTTAAATTATATATTTATAATAGAAAGGGGAAATTCAGTTATATATTTAAAACTATTTTTAGATTTAATATTTTAATATGCTTAATCGGTTTTACACCATTGTTATTTTATAATGGTATATCAATTGAATTTTTATAATGGTAACGTGGTCATTTTGAGTTTATAATATTTTTCTTCTACAATGATTCATGATATATATTTTATTGAAATTATTTTTTTTAAAGAACCTTAACTGGTCTCTAATATATATATAGAATAGTATTCAATTTTAAAATATATTATTTAATAATAATATTGAAAATTTATGTATATATATATACATATTTTAATGTTAAAAATCATGTCTACCAACATTTTTATCTTTATAACATTATTTTCATGATAAGGCCTCATTACGTTGAAGCGACGTTATCAACCTTTTAAAAATTTATGTTTAATTTAATTTTTTTTTAAATAACCATATGTATATATATACATATTTATATCATTTCATATGAAACATTTTTTAAAACACATGTATATATATTTCTCTAAATATGTATTATTTTTGGGTGAAACTGAATTTTAATGTAAGATCAATAGACACGCATATATATATATATGTATTAATATATGTATCAATTTTTGTAAAACTATTTATATACTATTTTAATGTAAATAAATGAATTTATATATATTATAAATATATATGCGCCATTTTTCTTACCTATACATATTTTTTTGAAAATGCAATATTGTTTTATTCTAATATATTTTTAAAAAATGTATCTATATGTGTATATTTTTTTGTAAAACTATTATGTACATGTATATATATATGATTATATATTTACAAATTCCATTTCATGAAATACTACCTTTTTCATGGAATATGTATAACCAAGTAATTTACCTAGTTAGGAAATGGATATCGAAGCTCATGATTTTTTAAGAAACATCTTGGCCCATATGATATTAAATACAGGTTGTAATGTTTTAAATTACACATAATCAAAGTTGGAAGGAATGGAATGGGGAGTTAACCCAAACCATTTTTATAATTCTATCCAATCATATAATGGGTGTTCCCTGAATTATATAATACTCAAATTCATTTAGTAATGTTTAAATCTGATGAGATGTCGTGTATGGTGTGCAAGATGTGTATCTCAAGAACATTACGGAATTAGAGAGTGAACCTAATCCATCATAAGTCTATGTCCATCATGTTAAGTTTCTTATGTAGTGAACTGTGACTTCATGTAATGATCCATTTTGATTTTGAGAACAATTTATGTATGTCTATGTGTTATGAAGAGAAATTTTTATGATTTTATAAATAAATGGAATGTAGTTTTCCAAAGGTTACATATGATGAAACCTATTTAGAATTAAATATTAATTTTTTCAAATCAAATATTGAAATTAAAAATTTGTAATTCTCTATATTTATCAGATGATTTACATTTTATTTTGAAGTGAAAATAATCCTCATATGTTTCCACATGTTTTGAAACCCCTTAATGAGCTTTTTTTCCCTCACCATATGCTTTTCGAAAACAATTTTCATAGGGAATAAGGGCATGTAGAACCTACTGACTGGACAAGTCACCATTATGGTTTTTAACAATTATTATTCATAAGAATGGTTTTATTTTCCTTTATTTTTTTGAGTTGTAATTAGAATTATCCAATTTATCTAAACAGTCTAAAACTATAAAGCTTTGCGGTCTCATATTGTTAAATAATAAATGAATTATAATAAAATTGAACAGGTATTGGGTCATAATAGTTGGTATGAGAGATAATGTTTATAAAAATTTTGAGGTGAAGATATGGAGAAACTCATTTGACATTTAGAGTCCTTTTGTAAATATTATAAGATTTTAATTTAGGGAAAAAATTTGTGCTCCATGTTTTCTTAATTCTAAAATAGTAAAATTCAGAATTTCTATAGGTACGGTACTGAAATGTCATGGATGAAAATATTTTAATGGGGAATAATTTATCATCACTGATATTAATAAGTTCTTTTTTTAATAATTCAAATTTACTTTTTGTCATATGATACAATTAAATATCTAAAACTAAATAATAATACTTGGAAATATTATTTATTATTATTTAAGAATAATAACTATTAAAATTCCTTTATGATAAGTGATAATTTATTAATTTTTTTATAAATTATACTATTATTTATAACATTCTATAATTTTTTAAATATATTAATGTACGATTTGATTTTAAATTATAAATAAATCATGTTCTACAGTTAAGAAAAATATTTTAACATTAATATTTCTAATTGACTACATTTGAAAAAAACATCTGTTTTGAATATCAAAACAAAAACATTATTTTAAAGGTAAAATAATAATGAAATTATTATAAATAATCATGTTGAATTACAAGTATAATTGATACCTAAATTACATTTTAATAAACATTTTTAAAATGAAAATATTTTCCAATAATCAATATTCGTTAACCTGTAATTTTATAAAAATATGTTTTTTATATTTTTTATTTATGGAATAATATGTGGATTTAATATATAAATTATAATAATTAAAATTTAACAAAAACAAATGATGGTACATAAATTCAATAATTAATTTTCTAAAAAAATTCTAGAAATATATTTTTTTAACTATTATAAATTTATATGTTTTCGTGAATTATGAGTGTAAATATATTAATTTAAAATTATGAATTAAATTTATTATGATAAGTATAAAACAATTATTAAAATCAATAAATTATCATATGATAAAATGTTAATAATAACAACAATAATAATAAAAAAGCGATAACTTTTTAAAAAACATTATATTATTTGTTAAAAAATAATAAAACAAAATTATAAAAATATAGAGATAACATGATAAATTTGGTGGGGGAGGCATCGATTATGACAACAAATTGGTTAAGGGTAAAAAGGGTTCGGTTTTCAAATGTGTCTGAAGGAGAGAGATTGATCAGAGTGTGATGGAGGTCGAGTAACAGAGTGGGGTTTTGACCTATGGTGAAAAATGACTCTGAGGTGTCCAAGAGATTTCCGAACACCAATGAGGGCTCATGAAGGTCGATCGTTTTCATAAGGGATTCAACTATGAGTTAGGGTTTCATTTCTGTGTGATATATAATTGGATGGTGTTTTGATCTATATCAACATAACCATGGTATGTATTTGGGTTATTTTATATAGGTTGAATATTTATGTAGAGCCTTCTTTAGTAATCCTTTTGGCATAAGAAGACTTATGTGTCATTTATTCCTCAATAATATTCAATTATTCCATTTTCATCGTTTTATTTATCTCTCTGATGAGAATGACAACTTTGAAAAATGATTAAGATTATATTTATATTATATCTGGTTGATAAACCTGATTTTTATTTTTGGTTGTAATCCACATTTCAATTAACCTTCAATTTCCCTTTTCCACTATTTTGGAATGTTGGGTTTGAATGAAAGACATATAGATATATAAAATACTCTTTTTTATTTTGTTTCTATTAATTTAACACCTCCAAAATGATTATATAAGAATCCACTATAATATAAAAATTTAAATACATATTTTATGGATTTAAATTATGTATCAACTTGATAAATAAGAACCTATGACCTTTTCTGAGAATCATCACTATATATTGCACCAGATGTAATAGAAGCAAGTTAGGTATAGGGATTTGTTTCGAGCTATAATGTAGTAGAATACGGTTTTCTTATTTTATGTAAATCATGTTAGGGAAATTATTTTTACAATATATATAAACATTTTTTGTAATTTCAAAATCAAACATGTTTCGAGTTTTAATTTTTTTTCACCTTTATATTTATGTAATTCAACTAAATAGTTTTCATGAATTTATTTCATTTCATAATTTTTCATATGAAGGTTATTTGATTATATCTATCTAAACAATTTATAATTAAATTTTTATAATAGAAAGGGAAAATTTTGTTAAATATTATAAACTATTTTTGAATTTAATATTATTATACGAAAACATTTCTTGAATCCATAAGTATTCTCTAATGGTATTTTTTATAATGTTATGGGGATAATTTTGAGTATATAAAACTATTTTTTTTAAAATATTCAGGAGATTTATTTTCTTAAATTATTTTTTTAATCCTCAATTTTTCACTCATGTATATACATTGTATGCTATTTGATATTCAAAATTGATTTTTTAATAATAATTCTAAAAATGTATGTATATATATACCTTTTTACATGTTAAATATAATGTTCCCCCATTTTTTTCTCATCATAAAATTATTTTCTTGATTTTTCCACTTTAAGTTTAGGTGAAGTTAATCAATTTTTCAAAATTTATGCTTATGTAAAAATTGATTTATTTTCATACAATTATATGTGTGTGTTTATATATATATATTACTAAATAGATAATTTAATAAGGAAAATTTTAAAAATAATCTATATATATATTCTGATATATTATTTTAGGGTGAAACAAAATTTCAGTCTAACATCAATATATATTTATATATATATATATATGTATCAATTTTTGTAATACTATTTATTTATTATATGTCTTTCAATAAATGCATTTATCTATATTTTTTCATTATTCATACCTATACATATGGGTGTGGATAATCAATCACGTTTTTTTTCCAATATATATAAAAACATATTTATATACATGAATCTTTTTATTTAAAACCGCTATATACTTAAATATGTATATTAATGAATATTTTCACATCTTATTTCAAGGAAGGCTACTTTTATCATGAATCATGTATAACCATGTAATATACGTTTTCATGAAATGGATATCAAAGCTTATGATCACTAATTAAACTTTTTTGTCCTTACTAAATAAAATACAAGGTGATATGATTTTAATTCTATTGAATAAAACTTGGATATTATGTTATTGATGTTATTTTATGGGGAGTGAACCCAAGGCCATATGGTAATTTTTACTAATCATGTGTCGGTATACCCAGAAATATATAGAACTCTAATGCATTGGGTAATGTTGAAATCTCATGTGAAGCCATGTATGGTGTGAAAAAGGTGTATCCCATGAAAACTATGGGATTGAGGGGTGAACATAATCCATCATGTGACTATGTAAAATATTTTATGTTGTCTCGGTAGTGAATAATGACTTCATGTTATGATTCAAGCTTTCTATGAGAAATATTTATCAATTTTTATGAGTTATCAAGAGAAATTCATATTATTTCATAAATTAATGACATGTATTTCTCAAATGGAGACATATATTTAATCCTATTTATAAGGAAATAGCAATATTTTAAATAGTTCTCATGATTTTATAAATTCATAATTCTCAATTTGTGTCTCATAATTTAAATTTTCTCATTTAGTAAAACAAATTTATTGGTTTACACATGTTTCAAATCCCATTTCTATGAATTTTTACACTCACATCTAGTAAAATTGTATTTTCATAGAGAAGAAGGACTCATAGAAGTGAGTTAGTGGTCATGTCACATTTATGGTGTTTAAAAAGTATAACCATTAGAATGTTTTTTTTGTCATTTATTATTTTGAGAGATGTAATTAAAATTCATTAATGTATCCAGACTCTCTAAAACCACTACTACAAATATGGAATATATCTGTGCTAGAAAAGGGAATTAACTGTGCTAGAAAAGAGTTGTTAATCAAGTCGAAGTTAGGGGTCCATTTTATCAGCACTCAGAAAAGCGCTGATAAAGCACCCTTTTGTCAGTGCAAAAATCTCTAATAAAAGTGGCATTTATCTGTGATTTTTTGCACTGATAAAAGTTAAAAAAATACATATTTTTTCAATTCAGGGAGGGGATTTAATATCACATACCCTACACAGAGCTTGCACACCCCAACCACCTCACCTCCATTTAACAAATCCCCACCCCATTTAAAAATGCTAGTAATTATTCCCACCCATGCGAGCGACCTACCTCCGCTAGGATTCGAACATAGGATCTGTTTTATGCTTGCCTAAGCCATTACAACTCCACCATATTTCTTTTCTCTTCATTTATTAATATATATATATATATATTATATATTTTTTATATGTATTATTATATTAATATATATTTACTTATATTAATAAATACATATATTTCTATATTAATATATATATAGCTATATTTATATATAAATATATTTATTCGTATTTTAATATATTTTTATAGGATTATTTTCAAATACATTTATAAAATATTATTTTTTTGTGTGTGTTAAAAACAACATATATACAACAGGCAGACACATATAATATGTGTATTTGTATGTATAATTATACATATTTTTATATATTTACAAATATTTTATATTAATTTGTATAAAAATATCTTTTTAATATATTGATAATATATATCTGGTTGACAATACTGAAAAACAAAAATATATACACACAAACACATCATATAGGTATATAACTATTAATATATATAAATTGTATATAAAATTTATATAAGTTCTTTATTTAGATAGGATTTAAATATTGAGAGATATACATTATATGTAAATATGATTAATTATTTATTTATAAAATTAATTTTTTTTGGTGAATATATAACAAATATTTATATATTGTTATATAATTGATTATATGTTACATTACATTGTAAACAATCATAAAATTTGAAAGTCATAATAACAATATAAATGTAACCCCTTAGAATAAATTCAGTCCCTATTGAAAATGGTCAAAAGGTCCCCCTATAACGAGGCTAAAATTAGATCAAATGTTAAACAAAATTTGTTATGTGAACTAGAAAATCATTTTTGGAGGCCTTATAGGATTTTATATCCAAAAAAATGTCACAAAATGTATGTAACACCCCAAGCATTCACAGTACACTTCTCTTTGAATAATATAGTATCGTTTTTTGAACGCAACATCGAGATCCAACACACACCACAACCAATCAAACTAGCCATTATGAATAGTAATGCCGAATTATTGAAATTTTATAAATTTTTATTTCAAAATGGAATTTATTTTTGGATTCGGAATATCGAAATTAGCTTAGGGTGAATTTTTGATATTTTTCTGAAAACATTAAATTTTTGATGAAAAGTGACAAAACACTAAGTTATAGTTTAAAACCGAATTTTTATTTAAATAATTATTTATTTTATTTAAATTATTTATGCTCAAAATAGATACATAATAATTATATATATTCAATGTAATTCATTGGATTTAGTTTCGAATAATTTTAGATACATAAATATTTTATTGAACTTTTCACCGTCATTTACCCAACTCCTAGTAGAATTTGGAAATTCGCATAAAACATAATTTTACCGCTTCTATGTGTGGAATTTCAAAAATCCGAGAGAAATGGTTAATATCAAGGAGAAAATTGTGGTTCAATAATATCAAAAATAATTTTTGGTTAGTAGAAACGTTTTAATTTTATTTTCCACAGTTATTAGAAAATAGGGTAATTAAGGGTAAAAATGATATTAATATTACCCTAACACATGTCCTAATTCTATTGAAAAAATGTATCACTACAAAAACAACATTTGGAATAAATATTATCATTTAGGTCCACTTGTATTAGATTAGGACATTTATTATTATTAAATTCAAAGAATATTTAAAAGAGAAAAAATAAAATTTTAATAACTAAAAAATATTTAATATAGTGTTATAAAATATAAAAATTAGATTTTAAATATTCATTAGAAATATAAAAATATTTCCTACATAATGAAATTTTATTTATAATTTTTTGACATTAAATAATGTAATTTATTTATGACAAAATGGTGGTGCAGTAATTACCTAATAAATGAATTATTACAATAATTGATATTATAAATATCAAAATTAATGTAAATTGAGACATTTTATCAATTACAATAATTTTATAGGTTAATATAACATATTAGGATTGGTTAAATAATTTTTTTTGAAGTAATAATTCTGTTATGAAATTAACGAAAACAAAATACCCAATAGTGTCAAAAATGACATAAAAGAGTTTTTAAAATAAATATTATATTATTAATTAATATACTATTCCTAAAAATATAAGGTTCGGCCAAAGGACTTATATAATGATATGGGTATCAATAATGGACAACTTGAGGGTCTTTTAGAGGTATATAGTATGTTTATTAACTGTATAATATAAAAATACAAAGATACTTGGTAAATGTCAAACTATTTAACTAAGAGGTAAATATAAATGATAAGGTTAATATAGTGACCCAAACCTATCTAAAATCTATTGGTAGAAAGTATTGGGACCCATAAATACCTTAAACTTTAAATATTCCACTTTGGAGCCATTAGAAACCGAATATAAATTTATTATAAAATAATATTTCCAGCTTTTCCAAAGGTGCCCCTCACCCCTCTTTTAAAATGGTACTCCACCTTCTCACTAATTAACACCTTAAAATCCTTTTTACCTGGACAAACCCATCCCAAATATTCTTTCAACTTCCCTCACATCAACCTAGAGGCCTTAGTTTTATTAAAAAACCAACTTATGGAGCCATTTTGATCAAATCAAAATGAAGAACCTGAAGAAGACGTAATGTTTTCACCACCCTCTTACAAGTTCCTTTCTTCTTCAACTTCTTCTTTCATTGTTATTTCCATTCTAAAATAATAACTCTAGTATCTTTTATATACTTTTATGTTATTATAAATATGGTAAAACCATGTTCATTATTCTATCCATCCTTTGAAGCACATGTCACCATACGTGCATATGTATAGCCTACTGTCTCCACGTTGTGGTGTAATTGTTATTAAATACGTAAAAATGGATGGGTATAATAATGATGTGAAATTCATGTAAATAAAAATTATAACATGATAATTATTCTTTATATATGATATAAAAACCAATTATATATGATTTTAATATCAAAAGAATGATATTATGGCTCGTGTGTACGTACGGACTACCGTCTCCACGAACGTGACGCGAGTCATTCCCATCATATCCATAAAAGTCTAATTAACATTAACCAACTCCCGGACTCAAGAAAGAAGAGAAAGAGGATGAATGATAAGAGATCCAACAGTGGAGACCTGGTAGAAAAGAATCCTAAATTTTCATGTTGCTGGAAATATGGAAGGAGACACCCATGAAAGTGTCTCAATGGAACAATGAAATGATTTACGTGTGGGAAAGAAGGATATAATGTGAATAATTGCTGAGGAAAAATGAAGAGTACCATGGATGAAAATAAAAATTTTCCTAAAAATACATTTACAGACATTTGATATAAATTTTGGGGACATGGACATTAAATGAGTGAATTCCCAATTCTATAGGTTATTTTCATTGTCAAAGAAGACACTATGTGGAAATAAATGGTTGGAGAAATTTTTAAAAGTATTAGTTCTCCTTATTTATGGGATTACTTTGGAATAATTTTTTCTTGTATTAGTAACCCCATAGTTTTCCATGTGAGAATGATATTTGAGGAAAATTATCTTTTCCCTTGTGGATATAGTAATAAATAACCATTTGGTTTTATAAGATCATTGGGTTTGAGGCAATTACAAGTTATTATATTTTTGAGATGAAAAGGCAAGGAATGAGATAACATTTATGGTTAAAATTATTATATGTATATTTTGAGGAATTTATCACATTTTGGTAATGTTATAAAATATGGTTTTTGAAAAAGTACAACACGCAGACCGTGAGAAAACCCATCGTGCCAAAAAAAGCTGTGGGAATTGATCCCACAACCAATGTTCGATTGGGATTTATCGCCTACCACTAGACTATGAGAAGTCCCTGGTTAGTGTGACTAGTAATTTTTAGTTAAATGATTTTATTTATCAATAATAATTTGATTATGGTTCTTATGTCTTATAAAATGAATACACTTAGTATAAGAAAAATGATTTTTTGATTACGTGATAAATGTTATTTTGAAAGATGTTCGCTTTGTTGAGAACACTATATGCCCAAGGAAACTAGAATACTATGGGATTTCATTTGAGGAGTAATGGTGGATTTTTATCTATGTTTTAATTGTGGATTTATTGGGATTTGGGAAATTATGGAGATGATAAACCTATAATAGAGAATATGTGATTCGGATAATTACTTTTAAATAGGTGACTTTAAGAGTAGTTGATGTCATTTGGAGGTACAATTTAACGTGCAAGACTACATATATAAAATCTTCTATGTTTTGGGTTTCAATATTAGTTTTGATTATATTGAAGGCTTTTGAGGATAATTTTTTATTGAATGGCATTTATTTAACATTGGGGTATTGTTGGATTAATTTTAGAAATTAAGATTACTGGTTCTTTATCTAAAAGAATTTCCTTTTGGGGGATCATGAGATATTGTACTAGCTGTTTTGGTTTTGGTTAATCTCTAATGATAAGGTATATATTTAGTTTATCCTTTTTGGATCATGGGATTCTATAGAAGTTTATTCTTGCTCTTCTAGTGTGACCAAGTCTTCTTGAATACTCATCATATAAAATATGAGTTAGTGGTGGAAATTTAATAATGAATGAAACTCTACATAAAAAGTAAGTATATCTCTTTATTTTCGTAGTCAATCTAGTAAATTAATTCATTATCTTTATGTAATGTAACTTAGAAAAATGTTCTCTGTAAACTTTTCCTATTGGGAAACTAATGACCATTTTCCCCATCACAAGTTTGTGGCTTTCATGTTGTTAACTCTTTCTTGATCATGTTTAATATTTCTCTACATCAAAACTTGACACATTGTTTATCTTTCATATCCATGTTTTCCTACATGGAATCCTAGTATGATTTATCTTGGGTAACCTTTGTACTTCTCTTTCTTTCTTTTAAGGTGATAGTTTTATTTACTCTTTTTCCGTTGTAGGAATTTGAATTATATTCCCAAGACCAATTTTAAAAATTTTGAGGTGGATATTATTTTAAGGAGGGTAGAATGGAACACCCCAAGCATCTACGGTACGCTTCTCTTTGAATAATACATTAGCGTGTGTTTTATGCAACATCGAGTTCCAACACACACCATAACCAATCAAACTATCCATTATGAATAGTAATACCCTATTTTTGAAATTTTATAATCATTATCTTTCAAAACTGACTTTATTTTTGTATTCGGAATATTGAAATTAGCTTTGGGTGAATTTTTGGTATTTTTCTGAAAACATTCATTTTATGATGAATAGTGAAAAAACACTGACTTATAGTTTAAAATATAATTTTTATTTGAAAAATTATTGATTTTATTTTAATTTAATTAAGGTAAAAATAGTTACATAATACCTATATAAATTCTATGTTATTCATTGGAGTTAGTTTAGAATAATTATATATATATATAAATTTTATTGAAATTTTCACCATCTTTTATCCACCTTCTTGGAGAATTTGAAAATTCACATAAAACATATTTTTTTTTCTTCAGTGAGTGTAATTTCGAAACACCTATAGACACGGATAATATGAAGGAGTAAAATGTGGTTCAACGAGATGAAAACATTTTTTGGTGAATAGTAACTTTTTACTTTTATTTACAACGGTTAAAAGTAAATAGGGTAATTAAGGGTAAACTGATATTAATATTACCCTAACACATGTCATAATTCTTTTGGACAGATGTATCTCGACCAAAATCAATCTTAGGAATAAAATAAGATCATTTAGGTCAACTTGGATTACATTAGGACATTTATTATTATTTAATTCAAAGAATAGTTAAAAGAGATAAAATTATGGTTTAATAACTAAAATATTTTTAATATAGGTTTATAAATAAGATAAATTAGATTTAAAAAATTAATTAGAAATATAAAAATATTTCCTACACAATGGGATTTTATTTATAATTTTTAGACATTAAATAATTTAATTAATTTATGACGCAGTAGTGATGCAGTAATTACTTAATTAATGAAATACTAAAATAATTGATATTATAAATATAAAAATAAATGTAATTTGAGACTTTTTATTAATTATTATAAATTTATAGGTTAATATTATATATTACTATTGGTTTTATAAATTTTTTCGAAGTAATAATGATGTTATGAAATTATCAAAAACAAAATACCCAATAGTGTGAAAAATGACATAACAAAGTTTTTAAAACAAATATTATATTATTAATTGATATTATATTCTACAAAACCTAGGGTTATACCAAAGGACGTATATAATGATAGTTGAATCATTAATGGACCACATGTGGGGTCTCTTGGAGGTATATATTACTTATATTAACAATATAATATAAAAATACAAAGATACTTGGTAAATGTCAAACTATTTAACTAAGAGTTAAATATAAATGATAAGGTCAATATAGTCACCAAAACCTGTCTAAAATCTATTGGATGAAAGTATTTAGACCCATCCCCACATTAATATCTCAATAATCCACTTTGGATCCATTTTAAAACGAATAACAATTTATTATAAAGTAATATTTATAGCTTTTCCAAAGGTGCCCCTCACCCCTCGTATAAAAGGGTACTCCCCCTTATCACTAATTCACACTTTCATAGCCTTTTTTCTTGCCCAATCCCTGCCCAAATATTCTCTCAACATCCCTCACATCAACCTAGAGGGATTATTTTGATCATAAAGCCAACATAAGGATCCCTTTTAATCAAATCAAAATGAATAACATGAAGAGGAGGTAATGTTTTCACCACCCACTTTCAAGTTCCTTTCTTCTTCAACTTCCTCATTCATTGTAATTTCCATTCTCAAATAATAACTCCACTATATTTAGTATAATGTAATGTTATTATAAATATGGTACAACAATATTCAGTATTCTATCCATCCTTTGAATGACATGTCACTATACGTGTGTACGTACGGTCTACCGTCTCCATGTCGGGGTGAAATTGTTATTCAATACCTTATTATTTGCAGGGGTATAATAATGATAAGTAATTCATGTAAAAAATAAGTATAACATGATAATGATTCTGTATATATTATATAATATCAAATTATATATGATTTTAGTATCAAAAAAATGATATTATCGCTCGTGCGTACGTACATACTACCGTCTCCATGAACACAGTGAGATTCATTCCCCATCGTATCCATACAAGTATAATTCTCATTTTATGATTAAAAATAATTTTTAAGGAATTTATATCATTCGGTATATGAATAAGATACAATATATCCATAACAAACATGACATATGTAACAAAATAAATAAAATAAAACGAGTAAGTTAATACCTGAAACGACGATAATACTATGATATTACAAACAAAGCAATGGTAAAAGATTATATATTATATCATAATAATTTATATGATTGTTTCATAAATAAATAAAAATTATTTAACCATTATAAAGGAGTATTACCTACCCTCAACCAAGGAAAATGTAAAAAGTAAGGGGTTTATTATCTCACTTTTAATTCTGTGAGATTTCCATTGTTCATCACTTACTTATTGCATGTAGTGTGTTTACTGCCCATGTTTGTATTCATTGTGTCATATAATATAATTCATGTATATTTAAATCATCATTGTATGGTCCTTCTTTCATGGGTTTATGTTTCGTATATTACCAAATCAATATGGGAATTTGAAATTTCAATTTCCACTCATTCGTCTTTACTCATTCTTCATTGATTATTTTACTCAAATATTATGTGTAGAATCACTATTAATTTGATTATGTCACAATTTCCACTCAATTTTCTATGGATATACTTTTTATACACATAATCACTCAATTGATAAATTCTCAAGTCATCAGTATGAACTTGATAAAAGTACTTTTTACTCAATCTCCATTTATTGAGTTAAACATCCAATTCATTGGTGTTTTTTTACAAGAAAATGTGTTAATATCCTTTGATTTTTTTACACTAAATATCCAATCACATTGAGTGTATTTATATTTTTCACACATAATTAAGTCATTTATTTATCCTTAACCAAAGGATATGGCCTTTATGAGAGATTTTATCTCAATTTACATTCCATTGAGACTCCATTGTTGTTATACATCAAATCACTTTTATATTGTGTATATAATGTAATTTGACATATTATATCATGAATCCAATTATTCTCATGATATTATAATGTTTTTATTATCTCAATTATTTGTATTCAAGTGTCTCTCTATTGGTTAGAAACTCTATCTAAAATATCATATTAAAATGTTTTAATGATTTATTATTCTAAATCTTTCTCAATGACTTCCATGTTTTAAAAATAGTTTTAAGGATTTATTTATATGGAAATTAATGTTTTCAAATCAAAATTTCATAAAAAATTTCTAAGTGGAATAGGAAACATTGATTCAAAAATCTATCTTTAAAGGGATTTTTGAAAAATAGTGTGACTTTTAAATGTTTTAAATAAAAGGGTATATTTATCACAAATTGTTGTGATGATTATTTTCATCTATGTCAATATTTTTCATTATTTTTGAATGAGGTTAATTGATTATGATACAATATTCCATATTGTGTTGAATGATTTTTTTTACTCTGGATGTGTTATTTTTATACCATTCATGGTTTGTAGATAAAGTATTGACATTTCGTATGCTAGTTTCAATATGAATGTTTATGTTATGTTTCAAAATTTTCATATGTGGAATGAATTAGACATAGTAAGTGACGGGTGGAGCCCACAATCTCTCCTCGATGCATCGGTAGGTATCATGAGACTAACTAGTGTCTTGCCACAAGTCCATGACAAAATCATATTTATAGTCTTGGAACGAGGCCTTGACTATGTGGTTATGATAGTATATAATTATGCATTCCGTCATTATGAAAGTGGTTATTAATATTGCATGTGATTATTCAAATAGTAGAATATCCATGTGAATAAGTAAATGGAATTATTTAATTTTATCTATTCCATATTGTGCTGATTTTGAAGTTTAAAAAGATTTTTTTTAGTTATACATTGCCATAAATGTTTATATTTATTTATTAAAGTTTCTGCTATATTGTTGTCCTTACTGGGCATCTGAGCTCACCCCTTGCTATGTTTTATTTCTACCAGGATGTGAATATGAATTTTATGAATGACTTTCAAGGATAGTATGAGGGGATATGATTGTAGACTATGGAGACTATGATGTTGTAGTTTTCATATTATGATGAAATGTAAACATTATGAATGTATCAAGTTATCCAAATGTTACTAAACTAATCTGTCTTTCGAGACATGATCTTTTGCGATCATGGTAATGTTATGTAATAATGCACCGACTCTGGGAAATTGTGTTCGGGGAGATACAATGTATACTTGGATCAGAGCCTGTATACCTCATTTCATGCATCGATTTGATATGATGTAGAGCTCAAAAAGACACCCAGATCAAAAGTTATGGATGTTTGAAGTTTGAGTTACATTTTCAACTTATTTTTGATATTTTATTAATATTTTTCATTTCATCTGTCATTAAATTGTTATGAAATGATTATTAGACACTGATTATTAGAAAATTATTAATTAATAATATTATTTTAAAATCTATATGGACATTTTTTCTAAATATCCTATATACTAAATGCAATAGTATATTTATTCTTTTCTAAATCATATTTAAAAAATATATATTATATTTATATCAATATAAATATACTTATATATCAATATATTATTTTCATGAAAAATTATTTTCCTGTAATATACACTTTTTTAGAGTATGGAAAAAGAACAAATAAGGATCCCCCTTTATCAGAACTACTAGAAAAAGCACAGATAAAGGGAGCCCCTTTAACAGCACTAAAAATCACTGATAAAGGGGGTTCCCTTATTATTTATTTTTTAAGCATTGATAAATTATGGTACTGTGGAAACCTGGTTTTGTGGTTGTGAAATATTAACCTTTAGGATATCTGGTTGTACAATAATAAATGAATTATAATATATAAAAAATGGAATAACTTTTGGTTCGTCATAGGGTAACTGTATGATTAAAAGATATGTGATGTTAGTGTCTAGGTTTGTTGGACATTTTGTGTTTGTGGAGGGAATGTATTTGGTGGTATATTGATATTATCATCAATAGAGTTGTAGTGAAATGAATGATATTTTTCATGTGTCACAAATTTTTAATTATCACCCTAAGCCTTCTAATGTGATCGATGTTGATTAGGTTGAGTTTTATACAGATGCATCTTTAAAGAATCATAGGATACATGTTATTGATGGAAGTGATAAAGTGTTACGGGGAAGGATCATGCCGATAATTCAAGTATTATGTAAATATTGATGTATTCATGTTGAAATGTGGGAATTATAAGTAGATATTTGGGCACATTGGCATGATTTTTTTACCTGGGAATCATAGAGATTCTTGGGAGTACTGGTTTTGGACGTGATATTATCAGGTGGGGGGATTGTATGATATCGATCTTTTTGAAGATGTATCATGCTCATTTTTAGGCACTCCTTTAAACGTTTTTAGAAAATATTTGTTGGGTTTTTTGGTTATTTCATGTGTAATTATGTAATTTTGGATGAAAAAGGGGTACAGAATTTTTAGGACATAGTTTTCCCAAAAGTTGCACTGACCCCAAGAAAACCATGTAATCTCAACATCAAGGGAAATTCACAGTTGGAACATGGGTTTTCAAACTACGTGTCAACTTAGTAGAAATCATTCACCCCTAGGATGAGGTGCATGGTTATAGATAATGGTTTGGAAAATCATGCATTCCTACCTTGGAAACCATCTGTGTGTATTTAATTTACCCTAAAATTTAGAAACAAATATTACCCCTGGTATTAACCTCAAATCGACCTGGTGTGAACAGAAACCACTACCTCAAAATTTGTACAATATTGAGAAGGTTCTCTGGGTCCTTGAATCTTGTTCTTAATGAATCAAAGATCCAATTTAGGGATCATATCTCCTTCAATATTTGTTTTCATCCCCATTTGAATTCATTTAAATTATTTACGTCTTTATCGATCAAGACGAATGATGTTTACTCTAATAGAAATGGATTAGATTTATGTTTCATGGATTTTAATCTATTTTATAATGGTCATTGGTTTTGGTATAATATTATCCATGACATTGTGACCATGAATATTGCATTTCAATTTTTGGATTTACGGTTTAGCATATGTCCATAAAAAATCATGAAATATGTGGTTTAAAAAACAATTCATATAGTCTTGAATGATATTTGTGTGTATGTAATTTTGAAATTTCAATTTCCACATTTTTTAATGGATCCATGAAACTGAATTATTGAGTTAACAGATTTATGGATATGGTAGAATAATATGATTATTGAATTACTAAAAGTAGTGATTATGGAATTACTATTTATGTAATTTATTGGTAATTAGAATTAATGTGTTTGTTGGTTTATCCTTGAAGGGTTAAAAGATATTATGAATATTTTTTGATAAATTGTTTAATAGTGAATTTTTCATATTATTACATGGGATTAAAATAAAGAACCATGATTTTTGGGATAAAATTAAATTTTTCACCATGATTAGAATGACTGATAAAATTGTTAATGATGATTAAACTTGATAAATGTGATATTTTTGATATATGTGGTATATTGTGATATATTTGATAACCAGTGTGGGATACATACTGATCCTCCCAATACCCATATGTGATGACGAGCGTGTAAAAAGTATTAATTATTCTAACACACATTTTTGATGACAATGATGTGTGAGATAGGGACTGATGCTCCAAATATACCTAGGCTAGTAGGCATTATGTTCTTGATCCAACACATCAGTATTATAGTGTAGTTCCTATTATATAAGTTATGAAAATTATAATTAAATGATTATTTAAAGATCACGATTTAATGAATTGTGATTCCTTATGATACACGGTTTTGACTCCATCATAGGCCGATGTAGGTGTTGATTTTTTGGGTGTCATCTTGAACATGGGTAATTATGTGGTAAATTAAAGAATAATAAATTTTGAAAAAATTAATATTTTTTATTACACATTATTCATAATAAAACTGCATAGAGTGTTATAGAATGGATAATTTTTATACACTGTTGGTGGTGTCTTACTGATTATTATTCACAGCCAAATCAGGCTTCCTAATTGGTGGCCAAATTGACTTCATTTTTATAGGAAAGGATATGACAATATAACAATGTCATTTGGATGAGTTGGGATGGGACATGGATGAGGGAACACGACATGATTTCGGGACTCAAATAGGATTTGTCAGTTTCTTTATTATTTCTTCATCATATTGACACATGAAACATATTGAAATTTCTGACCAATAATTTTTGTTATGTCCATTTAGCTTTGTTTTGGGATTATCATGTGATGTTGGTATTTATTGATAATATAATTATTATAATTAATTTTTTTTACCATTTGACTATAATTTATATATGAATGTTTGTTAATCTGATGTATAGCGTATATTCTCCCCATGGTTTATATTAGACCCTCACTACTAATCAAATTCTTATGTAATACGGGGAGGCAAGACTGACGTCAGGTAACAAACCATCTCAAGGAACAAGTGTGGGGTATATGGGGTTTAGAAATACACTGTTTATCAAAAAAAAATTCAATTTACTTAAGAAATTAATTGTAGTATCTACATTCAAATAACCATACAATTTTTTTGATGAAAATATTTCATTAAATAATACAATGAAATTATTAAAAATTAAGAGATTATTTGCTAATCATTTATTAAGACATTTATATTTTGTATAAACATTATACCTATATCATAATGTTGATAATCGTATTCATAACCTACAATTTAATATAGGTTATAATTGTAATATTAAAATAAAAATATTTCATGGTTCATTAAGGAACAATGTTGTGTCTCTTGTATGGTACCAAAGATAGTATTTATTTAAAATCATAGTGTATTACATTCTCTCCTAATTTATAAATTGAATCCTTATAATTTACTTATCTTTCTCCAAATTAATAAATTTTATTCGTACCAAATTATCATTCATGGTAAAACAATTATTAAACCTAAGTGTTACATATACCTAATCCCAATGAAGAATCTCTCAAATATCAATAATCACTACGATAAATAAATATACACTCTTTCAATATATTGAAATTATCCAAAATATGAAGAATCAGATATATATAATTACCTAAATGGTAATGCATAACATTACCATAACTACATTTGAAGATATCAATATATCATGGAATCACATTTCATTCATCTAGATAGTTTATATTAAAAAATACATTAAATCATAATTAACAACAAATAATATACTAACCGCAAATGTTTATATAAACCTCAATAGATTTTTCAACCTAATTCAAAACTAAACATTCAACTAAATTCCATATCACATCACATAATTCATAAATAATGGGTTGTTGAGGCCTCTGAACTTATTATTTACTATAAACATATACACCCATGATGGTTCCCTTAACTTTTATATTAACATTAAATGAAAACATATATTCTTCCCAAAATTAAAAAAGTTTTTATTCCTTAAATAAGATCACTAAATATTAAATATTTTCCATAAATTAAAAAATTAATAATCTTCAAATATTACATAAATTAATATGTCAAAAACTATACATTTTCAAATTCACCAGTACTATCATACCAATGTAAATAATCTCTTTATCCCAACTAAACAAATGTTTTCATATTATACGGTGGAACAATCCTTAGATACTCCAAGATCATTGTATTAAAAACATAATTGATATACAAGGTCCATAAAATAATTCATAAATCATTATTCATAAATAATTTAACCTTTTAAATTAATAGATCTTTCCATGGTATATTAGTTAACTCTTGTATTAGGAAATTGGTTCAGGTAATCCTCATATTCTATACACATAATACATTGAACTGTAAATGATACTATCAGAATATCTTCACCTACCTCCATCTATATTTTCATTTTCCCTTAAAAACCACATACTCTATACACTACATTTACATATAAAAATCATCTTTTGTTACATGGATACATTCACATGATTTATTATTCCTTCATTCTCTACATAAAGGATATAGAATCGTATTTCCTTCATAATCCCCACCACTAGAGATGTTAGTGAACACCGTCCTTCTCTTCATTGGGGGAGTCTTACAGTTGGTTATGGGGAAGGATATTAATAATATATCATGAGAACGTATTAGTAATAATTTGATGTATTTTCATTATAGCTCAAATTTCAATTGGTTAATCATGAAGATAAGCATTATGTTTCGGTCATTGTTCATAAGATTTCTCCAAGTTCAAGAAATTGACTAAAACTGATTAGAATATTATGAGAAAAAATATTAATAGTGAAGAAGAATGAAAATTCGTTTTTAGGATGTATAAATCATTAAAAATCCTTTTCAATCAATGAAACATTATATTTAACCCATGTTATTAATAATCCTTACAAATATTTTTGATGATAATATATAATTAGACTCATACCAATAATTTTCAGTAAAGATATCACATCCTAGTTTACAAATGATAAATAAACATTTCTCTAATTCACACATCATTAACTCGTACATTTAATACATAGTTATCACATCTTAATAGGATAATATCCATTAAATAACATAATGAACCATGAAATAATTGTATAGTTCTATTGATTTTTTAACCTTAGACACATAAACCAGTTGTTAATTAATTATCTATATCATCTACCACTATATTCCTCATTCATATAATCCTTATTAGAAACATCATACATAAAACTACCTTCTTAACCTCATCAAAAGGAAACAAAAAATGGGTGAGGTCTGATGATCAACAATAGAAAACAATGGATATTTCAGTGATCACATGATCTCAATATGATAATAATGTAATGATAACATGATCATTAAATTATAAAATCATACCCTACATACCATAGATAATAATAGTATGTCCTGGAATAAATATTTTAATTTCATAAGACAAAAATCATAATGGAATAAATTAACATGAGGCAAGAGTGGTTGACATATCCATAAGACATAGTTGTATGTCATACACATAATCCTAGAAATAAATTTCATTATTAGTAAATTTTAATTTTTATGACTATCATAGTATAATGGATTTTCTCTGGAAACAATCATATAAGTCATGTTTCAATCCGATGATTATCATATGTGATGAAGTCCCATACTAAATTGGCTTAACTTCTCATTCTATTCATGCTTATCTCATGGGATATCAATCCATACTGAATGATGTTGAGGGAGAGAGATGTATTAACATTTACATAATGATAATCATACATATTTTCTACATAAGATCATAAAACATTCATCAAATCATAAATAAATAAAATTAATGGGTTTCATAAACATTTCATTATTTAATCATAGCATAACCCTTGGAAACCAAAAAAATTTCATAAACTTATTTTCATCATTAATATAAATCTTACAGATAAAGAATAATTTTGAAATCATTGTATCATATCCCTTGTAAATTATAAGTGAAAACAAGGGTTATTCTCATTAATGATTATAAATACAGTTAAAATATCATTAAATTTATTTTGGGAAAATATCCTTTCCATTTTAAAATTACATACTTAAAATATAAAAATGATTAAAATATTTCGGAAAACATTTAATTTGAAAATATCCTTGGAAAATTATAATGTAAACCTCAAATCATGGAGTGATCATGATGGTGTAAATTTTTTTACAACTCCTATAAATTAAAAAAGATTCTTTTCATACTTGTAAAAAGAATATAATGGTACCTCATTTGAAAAATGAAAACAATATTACTTTTGAAATAATATCATAAAAATTACAACATGTATAAAATGACTTTAAATTATCAAATTATAAAATTAAAAACCTTCTTTAAAACATGTATATGAAGTAAAAAAATTTATCGACGAGATAAATAAAGAATATTTTATTCAAAATAATTCATTTAGTATATTAAGTACTTAAAGTGAGAAAAATGTAATGAAAATGTATTCTCAAGAAATAAATACAGGATATAAATATCCATGTTATTCAATAAATTTATATTATACAATTTTAGCATCATAATATAATCAAAGAAAATCCCGATAAATAATAGGATTATAACGTAAACGCCTTAATACTTAAGTAACAAGTGAATCTTAGCCCCCAAGTAATGAAGAACTGCAAAATAATATTTCTACCCCATTAAATTTCATAAGAATAATCATAAAATACATTTATAGGTACTATATACACAACACAAAAAAAAAATTTGGTGAATATGTAATGATTCCCACATAAATAAAAATCCGATGAAAATCCCTTACCCTGGGTAAGTCTTATTTTGTGGGAACATTAACCTTATGTATAATAAATACAGATTTATTATAAATATACTATAGAAACATAGTATTATATATTATCCCATATATGCTTTACTTAATACCTTTTATCACCCATTTATTAACAAATAATTTTTAAAATCATTTTTCTGGGTGATATCTGCATCGTTTTTCATGTAGGTTTTGGTACAGTAATTCAGGTCAATTTAATTTATCATGGTTATATAACATATAAAAAATAATAATAATAATAATATAAATGTCATATATATTAATATTATAGTTATTTATATTCATCCATAAAAGTAGACAAAAAATGAATTACACCATTAATGGGGACGATGGGTCATACATACATGTGAATGATGGTCTCATTTATCAATGAATAAAATAAGAGAAAACATAATAATAATAAAAATATTTCAAGAATAATTATTATATAATATATTTATAATATATTCAATATCGCCATCTTTATTACCATCCATGTAAGACATAAAATAAAAATAAATCACATTGCTTAATTTGGGTGGAAATCCACACGTACTCACAAGCGATGTTATTATTTTCCGATGGTTTGGAAGGTAAGAAGGAATATATGATATTATAAATAATAATTTTTAAATTTTTTAAAATTATAATATATAAATATTAAACCCATCATAAGACGGTAAGTCATACGTACGGAAGAGAGAAACATTCACTTCCCATTTCAAGGATATATGGTGAATAAACGTGGTTTCATAATTTTAATGAAATTTCATTATATTTAGGACAATTGATTTATTATTTTATGAAAAATTAATTTATTCTAGATAAAAAATAAATACAATTCAAGTTATATATTAAGGAAATTGACTCTCCTTTTAAGTAACACATTTAAATCTCCTCTTAATGACCCTAGGTTGGTCATTTAGGAATAAAGTAACTGATAGAATATGTATAAGTAATTTTATAAGGTATTCTTTGGTTTATGGTAGAGATATAAGTTAAAAAAATTGAATAAGTGATGGGAGGATGTTCCCTTTTATAATTGTGGTAAGGGAAAACTTTTGAAATTTCCTAAAAGAATAAAATATAAAAAATACATTATCTTTCCGAAATGCCACAAAATCCATAGGATTATGATTTATTATATTAATGTATTGAAATAAAAACATCCAATAACTTTTTTACAAGTTTAAGTGGTGTTTTAAAGATTATCATTTACTTTAACCCGTTAATTAACTCATTTTATAAATAATCGTGGTATTATTTTTTTAACATAAAAAGGATTATAATTTTACATGTAAGGTGAAATTTGATAATAAATGGCAAAGAGATAATATTTTAGATAATATATTATAATATTTTATATATTTCATTTTTTTAATTTTTTTAAATAATTTTATAATTATTAATTTGAAAAAATATCATTAATGTCAATTATGAAACCATTGATTTGATTAGATTAAAAATACATAAATATAATGTTTTAAATAGAATATAATCATATAATATAGAAATAATATGTCATATTCATCTATAAGAATCATGGAACAATATAAATCTTTAAATTATATTACTTTTATAAATCATAAAATCATATATTTTATTTTTCTAATCATTGAATAAATACTAAGATATCATTGTATAAAAATTTTAGGAAATTATATATTTTTTTAAAATTATATATAAATTTATTTCAAGAAAATAATATAATTATATTCAAAATAAACAATTATCTTCGTTCATAGACTTTTTTTCATATGTGTACATATCATAGATATTTAAAACTAAGAGAATGGCATTTTGTAACATTCATTGCATTAAATATTTTATATGTCATATTCATGGAAAAGTGTCCATTAAACAAATAATGTTAATAGATAATTTGATAATTGTAGAATATCGTTCATCCAATAAATATTATTATGAACAAATATAGTCTTATCACTTTGTTTTAACCTAGATTGACTTGATTTTACTTTTACCGTGGTGATAAGATTTACCACGATTATGATTGATATTGAACAAAAATAAAAGGGATATATTTAAAAAATTTAAAAAGATATAATAAAAAATATCTAATCATATTTTTTAAATTCAATTTTTATATTTGGATGAAATTAATTTTAAAATAAGCATAAAACATGTGAAGAAATCCCCTTCCTAGACAAATACATTTTTAATCATAACACTGGATTTTTTTCTTATCTCAAGCCTAGAGAAATATTAAATAAATCATCATAAATTCTTGATTATATAATATATATTTTTTATTAAATAATTCACCAATAGCTAATATTTTAATTTATTAAGAACAAAATGTATTACACCCATAAAAACAGTTTTTTAGAAAAATGCCTTTTACGTATGAAAATGTAACTTTTTGAAATTCATTCAAAAAATTGATTCCAATGAAAATAATTTGATATTTTAAAACATAAATGATCAAATTTTACATTTGAAGCATTTAATAAAAAAAATACATCTCTGTACATGATTGAAATAAAAATATAGTTTTCAACAAAATTCTAAACTTTTTATAGTTCGTTGAAAAATCTTATTATTCACAAAATTCTCAAATAAATTATCCTCATATAATTTTTACACTATGAATTATAAAATGTTATCTTTTTAATAAAATACAATTTCTAAATTCTTTATAAATAATTTTTAATATATTCTGAAAAAAATAAGAAAAGATTGTTTTTAAAAAAAGTGGTTCTTTGAAGAAGAATAAAATACATTACTATGAATTTAGTGATTATTTACTAAATATTTACCAATAAACATATATTTATTATAAAATTAAAATATATTTCATATATTATTTAATATTTTTTATATATTATAATTTAAGGGATTAGTTATCATGATCATATTTAAATAAGAATAGGAAATTGTTTGTTTTGGCTTCGTATTTTATATCGTGTACCATATCGAACACAGTGCTCATTAAAAATATTATGGTGTGATGATTTTAATATTTAAAAGACTATTTTAAAAACATATTATCTACTTGAGACAAGATAGATATATGTTGAATAGTTTTCATCCTTCTATATTGTATAGGAGTTATCGAAACTAAAATGATATTTTATTCATTTACTTCAATCATACATCATTCATTACAGGAATATATTGATCATACCTTAACTACAACATAATTTTTTTCATCCAATGACCACACTCCATCCCCATGTTCTCCCCTTAGGCTATTTACATAAGAATAACATTAGTATTTCATTCCCCTAAATGTTTATCACTATTTTTCAATGATAAGTTCTCGTTTGATTGACATTTCTACTCATTTTCAAAAAAATGGATCTTGAATTTTAATGAAACCTCAATAATTTTATTATAATTTTCATTATAGGATTTTAGAAGACTAGCCATGGAAAATTCCATCATCCCCATGAGTTTCAATCATTCAATACGTCTCTTTGTTGAGAAAAAAAATTTAGCCGCAAAAATTCAATAGTATTCCAATGTGGGATTCTTCGACTACCATATTACATATGGTGTTTTCTCATCATTTGGAATTAAAAATCACCGTATGAAGATAAAAACTAAATTATTAACTATTTTGTTTTAAGTTTTCATTTAATCTTGGTGTATTATCATTTATTTCATGGGATGTTCCTGCAACTAATTGTTAGTTAATTAAATATAATTATAAATCTATAAATTCTGGATTTTTATCCCTAGTATCTTCTCTACTAATATCATGTAATATATAATACACATAAAAACAATATATATGAAGGATATGATAATAAAAAATGTCAGTCTACAATATTCATCATTAATTTAGAATGTAATAACATTATTCATCCATGGACATGGGTTTAATTGCCCCCCACACATCCAACTTCAATATCCAAATCCATCTCATGGACATTTTCTTCTTAATCGTGTAAGTATATAATATGATTTTCCATTTTTAAAAATAATCATAGTTTTTGTGACATCATGAGAACGTTTTAGGATATTATGAGCTCTATCATACTCGACCACATCCTACAAAGAAATTTTGATAATGTGGACAAGAATTTTCTTTCCATATCCTTTTTTATTATTCATTATATATAATGTCCCTAACATATTACCCAGTAATGAGTTAGAAATTGTATGTATTTATTTTATCAACCACTATGGAGTCCATCCATTCACAATATATTTTTTAAAAGACACAATATCAGATAATAGAAGGAATAGATATTTAATATGATTCTAAAAAAATATATCCATGAAAGAAATTTATAGATAATATAAACACATATCCTTATTCTATTGATCTGTCACCTCTTATGAGACGAGGTTCTAAAGGATGAAGGATGATCAATCATGTTTTATTTTAATATCATAAGAAGTTGGTGAAAATTGTAATTAAATAGAAGAATAACTAAATGATATTTAAAAACAAAATTTATTTATTTATTTAATTATTGGAACAATAAATGTGATCTTATAGTAAGAAAAATGGTATAATTGGGTCCATGGATCTAATAAAATTCAATGTAATGGATAATAATTCCAAAAAAAATTTGCTGGAATATCCTATTTATAGACTTAAGATTCATCATGAAATAATATTTTTCATTTTGGAATGAAGTTATATTCCGTAAATTTAAACCCTAATTTATTCATCACAGGAAACATCATTTTGGTTCAAGGGATTTTGTCGGTGTACCATGAATACATCTTTCACCATTCAAATCAATGAATGGAAAAAAAATTTGTGTAAATCAATTTATAGGAGGATTAGATAGAATTTTTTATCTTATTTTACTTTTTACCTAAAATGTATTATATAATATCATAGAATACTAACTTCATAAGTCCTTATTGGTTAATAATATGTATCCTATTTTATCCATGTTTTTATAGGAGGTCCCCTATATTGGTGAAATGTCATAAAAATCACATTCATCGACACTGTGATAGCATTTTGAGTAATTATTTCCTTCTATGTTTACCATTTCTACTTTGGTCCATGTAACGTCATAATAAAAAATACTTTTTTGGAGTTATATCTTTCTAGAAACTCTAAACACATCAAAGGGGTATATAAATGCTTCATTAATATCTTTACTTACATTTAACAATAAATTTTAAAAAAACATTATTGAATTATGTCCAATAATCAAGGAAAATAATGATAAGAACATTTGCATCAATAATAGTTATAAAATTTTCCCCACAATTGAACATTTTTTTATCCAAAAAAATATATTTATAGAGATTTCGAATAATTTCAATCCATTAACTAGAGAAAAAAATGTAGAGAACATGTCAATAAAAAAAATATCAACTAAAATTTTTCAAATTCTAATATACTCATTCTACCTATGTAATAATACATCCTTATTAAGATTATACTGTTATTCTAATTATCCTTTATAATTATATTTCAACAATTTATTAAACATCCTTACCTATATAGTTATATAACTATTTAGAATATTTCACATTCAACACTGATGAATAATTTAAAACTAGATTTAATCTCATTATAAATTTCATGTCTTCTATTTATAGGCTTGTATAATATCTCAAATTACATTATATAAATCTAACAAGAAAAACCAATTGGAAAACATAATAATATTCTAATATATTTGATGCTAGAGTTGGGTAGTTTATTATATAATCATTAAAAATTAAGGCATTAAAAGTGGGGATAAATTATTTAAGTACAAATAACAATTATTTATTTAATCTCAAGGAAAATAGGACCAACTTATCCACATAAAATTCATCATTTCCCATAAATCTATAATTATCTTAATGATTCCCATCATTGAAATTCAACAATAATGAAAAAATATTTCATCATATTCTTTATTCCCTTTCATTTGTTACAATGGAAGTTGAACTAGGATCATGTATCCCACCCATCATACTACCTTTATTTGATCGCATCTTGGAACCTATTATAATATTTATAATAATATCATAGATCAGGTAATAATGATCATTAAAATGTACATTATATGATCTATAATATTGATGTGTTTTCCAAAATAATATAGGAATAAAGTAATAAAAATACAAAATATCTTTGTATAAACTTCCAAATCACTAATTACAATTATACCACCTTATCTTTCATGTTACACTTACATGGTAGTTACATGCATCACAAATCACCGTTTTTAAAATCAAAAGAATAAAATAGAGTTTTTGTACTAAATATTGTCTTCTATGATGGGTAAAATAGCCTATTATATGGATTACTTTTCTGGAAATATCATGTAAAATTCAAAATTAAAATAGGGTTTGATCTATGGTAGGTATATATGTAAAAAGGGTTAAAAATATCCTTAATAATATTATTATGGTTTGAACAGAAATCATTTTTTTTGAAATTGTCAAACTAAATGTTAAAATAGTAAAAATTTTATGTACTTTTCATATGAAATATGTTATTAAAAATAATTTATCAAAATAGATTAAAACACCTATCAAGAATGGTATTTCAAAATATTAAAACAATCTAACATATAATGAATGTTATGTAATAATTGAATAAATAATAAATTTATAAATTTTAAACTATAGGACAAAATAATTCAGTAATTATATTGGAAATTATATTAAGAATTAACCTATAATTTATTTTCAATAATTCCCAATTAACATTTTTTCTTTTATTTACATTTGTGTTCATAATTTTCACAACTCGTGAGATGTCTATAAAAAAATGTCTCTTTTCCATTGATTTCAGGGAAAAAATCATGTGTTTCCACGAATCCCTCTATAACACATAATTTATAATAACATATCCACTACATAAAAACATGGTGATATAAATAAAAATGAATATTATTTTAAATACATCATAATAAATTTTCATAAATCATGAAATCATTAAGGACCTCCATGATTTTTGTAAGATTTATTTCGTTGACAAAGTGATGGAATTTACTGTATGAAAATCTTATTCATTGATGTAATGTTTTGGGTTTTATTTCATAAAATAATAACATTGAACATGGTTACATGATAGTGTAAAAATGTTATATTTATTATTGTTAAGAAGAAATTGATGATAAAAATAATATTTTATTTATTTTCATTCAACATGTTATATAATGTATACATAATTAACACAAAATAAATATAAATATAGTAAATTAAGAAAAATATTATAAAGTAAAATGAAAGTAGAAGGAATTTAAAAAAATATAAAGGGGGAGATTAACCTTTGACTCCTTAGTTCCATCCCATATCTCCCATTTAAAAGCCACCCGGTTGTAGTTAATGAAATCAGTAAATCCATAAAAGAATATACCTACTAGATTTTAATCACCTAATACCTCTCCAAAATAATTTCCTTGATGACTAATGTTTTATATGGGAAGGTAGAGTAGTATAAATCTATGATGTGTTAGAAACTGCCTCTATTGCACCCTATAAATGTGGAATTATAGTCAATGATGGTGTTAAAAACTACTGAGATGAATTATCAATCAAGGATATTTCTAAAATAGATGTTTGAGAGTTTTATAATGGTATATATGTAGAAATTCTGGAATATGGTTCCCTACTAGGTAATGTATCTGAAGATCAATGATTCTAGTAATGATCAGTTTTTACAAAATGATTAACTAGAATATAGATATTTGTATTGGTTGTTTTAATTTCTGTATCACTGGGAAGGGATATTATAGTGATAATGATAGTAGTGGGAGTAAGTGGATGATCGTTCTATTGAGTTTCTATCTCCCTAATCATTTGGTAGGTCATGTGGTGATCAACTAGTTCAATAAAGGGAACCTCCATTGTAGTGTAATTTATCAGAAACATTACATTATTTTACGAATCCAACTTGAACTATCATAATTCATCAGTATCCCTAAGATACCATGTATCCCATATATAAAAATCTAAATAGGGGTGGGTTGGGGCTGGTATAAATATTCATTTTTGGGTGGTCTAATACAAAATAAATATGTTGATGGATGAGTGGGATTAAACATTTTAATTTGGATATACCTAAAATGTTCCCACTAGGAAGATTACAGTATAAAAAATGGGCAAAGTGTTGTGTCATTTGGTAGAATGAGAGGTGGATCAAATTCTACCTCCACATTATCATATAAATGTTTCATCATACCAATCATATACTGATTGAAATTTTGGAAAAACTAATTCCTCTCCCTGTGAGGAAAGTGTGGGTGTTGATACTAAGTATATGAAACTTCTATTTGTTCTCTCGGTGTTGGGGTGGATTGGGAAGTTTAAGAGGAATGAGTGTGTCCCTTATTGGAATTATAATCCACCATTAAATAAAAATAATTTTCATCTCATTCATTCCCTTTCCCGCTATAATTAATTGGACCATTTTTTATAATAATGGGCGGTCTGAAAACCTAATATACACCAATGAGGATAGGTGAAATTATTACTCAAATATAGCTGTGTTCTTTTCCTGTTAAGTAGTGAAATTGACACCCATTATAATTCCATTTGTATTGTTTAAAAATCACCCTTAATATAAATGAGAATAATTTATTCATGTTAATTCATAACTACCATATACAAATTATTGAATGAAAAATAACATATAATCCAATCACAAAGCCTTATGATAATCCCTTATCAAACCATTCATGAGATATTTCCCAATTTATAATCCTAAAGAGATAACTTCACAATTATTTAACATAGTTATTTTAATTTTTTTCCTTCTCAATGGGTAAATGGTTGTTTTCATCTACTACATTTGAATTGTGTTCTTGCACCCCTCCAATATAAAATCATTATAATCACTCTCTCTATAAACTCATAGTTTTTGACACATTATCCTGCTCTAAACCTCATATTCCAAAGGATCCAATTATGTGGAACAATTTTTAACTTATTATACTCCAATTTCATATCCAATACTAAAAGTAACTCGAAGATACACTATATATAATCCTCCTATAAAACATGAATAATATGTTATAAATTCATAGATTTAAATGAATATATAACTTGATTGGCTATATCATATATATTTAATAATATGCATGTCAAAATACATTTTTTATCAATTCATGAAATTTAATGTCTCCACAAACTCTTCTAGTGTTTGGGTTTAGTCAACCATATAAAATAGTTGATGTGATTTTGTGATAAATCCATATTGAAAGATGGGTGATGAGTTGGTTGGTTTGTTTGTATTAGGTTAGGTTACAGAATTGTGAATTCAGTAAGTGAATGGCTTTGTAAGGGATCATGTAGTTTTGTGGGTAGTTTATCCATTTTATATTTTGTGGGTCTCATAGGTATATTATTTTTTGTTTTCATGAATGTGTATTTATCATTGTATTTGTTGTTAATAGTCTTAGTTTGAGCCATTGTGTGAGGTATAGTAATATGGATGGGTAATTTCTTCAGATGGATTCATAGGGGTATTTAAATGGGTTTTTTTCATGGTTTTGTAATATTTTTATGTTTATATGGGTATGATTACTATTCATACTGTGGGTAGGGAAATAGTGTAGTGAGTAGGTTCAAATGTGTATAAGGACGTGTGAAATTCAAGTAGGATTGGATGTAGAAGTGTAACATTAATGCTTTAAGGTGACCAAAACCATATCCAACAACAACAAAAATAAATTTATGGGGCACTGAGAGATGGGAATAAGGATACTAATATCACAATTTATGTTTTGGTGTTTATAATTAAATTTATTTGATCACATTGTGGAATGACCTAAATCATTACATCATGACGTCATTATTTCTCAAACCATGGTTTTTTTTAAATTCAATCCTCTAGAGTTACAACTACATAAGAGAAGAAACCATAGAACAATCATGTCAGTTTTTCCATATGGGATTTATTTCATGTTGAAATAATGAAATGAATCCCACCATATAAAAAACAATGTTTCATTTTTTTATCATCAAGAATTATATAATGAGAAATTTCTTACCATCACAAACTGATTTTTTACACCATATTATTATATTTTGGGGCTGGGATAGAATGTACACCCACCATATTTGGTTAAGGCTCTTTTCTATATAATAACATTACATTATTATAGTGTTCTAAATTATTGTATTTCATAGGTCTATAATGAAGACTTTAGGGGGCACTGTTTTATGACATGATATATGTTGTTGCATCTTAAAAATTATTCCTTTTATCTGTATGTTATTATTCCTATCATTTTTAATTTTGGCTCAATTAGATCATTAGTATGGGAGTTGGGGAGGGTTCCATAATGTCCCTAATCTAATTGATTCTAATAATTTCTAACCAATATAAAATAGGATTATAAACATAAAAACGAAAAAAATTCTTTGGTTCTTCCATGCATGGTTCGTTAATTAAAGTAAATATCTACATGTAACGTTGTATTTTTAGTTAAATTTGAGAGATAGAAAAAATTGATTATTTATATTATCCATATATAAATTCATACTTTTTTATTGAACTTGAATGAAGGTTTATTCCCTCTTTGAATCTATATGTCTCCATGTGAAATAGAATTTATACCATGATGGTTCATAACCAAGGTGACTGTAGTTTTCATGAAAATATATCAAACAATATTTAAACAAAAGTATTTTATCTCATGGTATGAAGATTTAATGCTTGATTCATCAGTCACACCACTTATTGATCTTCTATTTATAGATATTTTAATTCTTATATGCATCTCCTACAATTTCATATAATTAATCAAATTATACTAGTGTCTTTTTATCTTGGTTAGAGTCTATAGCCACTTTCTTCATAGCCCTTTATTATTAATGCCCGAGATCCACCTGTAAATGGCCTAGTTCCCCACTAATAATCCTAAATGTGGTTATACTTGTCATTATTTTAAAATATATCATTTACTACTATAAATCATTATTAAATTTTTTTCTATAATCATTAAATATTAATCATGTATTTTTCTCCAAAATCATTATAATTATTCAGTTTGATATTACTAATTTCCCATTGGTTTATGGTATATTAGGGGAAATGGTATTTTATCAGACTCTTTATTTGTTTGTGAACACAAAAATATATAATTATTTTATTGTGTTCCTCAAGACATTTTGAGTATCCTAGACATACCAACAAGTTAAAATAAGTTATTTCATAACAATTTTTTCACTAATTTGGATATATTTTCTATGTGGACTCATATTCTACCCATTTAGTGATGTAAATAACATACAAAAGAATGTATGTGTTTATAATTTATCTTGGGAAGGGCCCTATAAAATCATTTCTCCAAACATAAAACACCTCAAATTTAAGAATTGTGTTTCATAGAATATCAATTCATTTCCCATTGTTATCCATTTATTAGCATCAATCAAAGCCTCATAAAAACTCCCTTGCATCTTTGTGGATGTCAAATAAAACAATACACATTTTATTATCATGGACATTATTCAACCATGTCAATTGTTTCCACTGTTTGGTGATGAATAATATAATTCTAGAATGATATTTGTATTGGATATGGGCACACATCACCAAATTAATCATTCACTACATTACATTTATAATACATTATTATCACAATAAAAAATGTTTTGAATAATGTAAAAATATTATTCATTACTGATATAAAAAACAAATATTTATGGTCATGTTTTTAGAATAATCTTCGATGTTGAAAAACTATGGATGATATTGTAAATAAGTAAAGAAAATAATCTCATCCAGTAACTCATCATCAATTTCTCTCACTCTCCTCCACTTCTATAATTTATCAGAGAAACATCAAAAAATGTTTAGACAATAAAATATATAATCTCTTTTTTCTATTTTAATCCAATAAAACTATTTTAGAATAAAAATACACCAAATCCTGAATAGATTAAATAAATTTTTAGAAAATAACTCAATAGGTGTGGTCAATGTAGTTAATCACCTCAAAGATTACAAAATTCGGTATGAAATTGTCAAATGAAAAACCTATTGCTATATATTTTTTTTTCATAGTGAGAGTTTAATTTATTTAGAACATATTTAGTGAACGAATATCACAATAATAGGTTGAAATATGATATACCCATTTTTTTATTGTATCTTATATAATTAAATCTCTTATATGTCACATTATTATGAAATTTTTATACCAATTTACAAACATCATGATTGGTGCGACAAAAAAATTCTTTTCAAATAAATAAAGTATTCCATACATTATTATTCAAATATAATCAAAAAATACATTGAAAATATATGGGTGAGTGTCCAAGATATCTTGAAATATTAATTTATAAACTGGTGGAAAATTCATTCATTTCAAAGAAATATTTAAATCCCCTTAATTTTATTATTATAATGGAGATCTTGGATGAATTGTTTCTTTATAAGATAAATCATGATTCGTTTTTAGATATTCTATTCAAAAGAATGAATCCACCCTTAAATATGATGTGGAACTTTTAAAAATTTGGAACTAATAATTTTTCTTCATATCTTTTAAATACCAACTCATGTTTTTATAGTAATAGTTCAATGGATATCCCATATACTAAGATATAATCCATGAAAATATCAATAAATTCTTCGACCATATTGTATAAAATAAGTTCCACGCTCTTTTAAAAAGTCACAAGTTCATTAAACATGCCAAAATAAATGAGATTATGGGAGAATGTTTGATATGGGTAAGTAAACATTGACTTATAGTTGTTATTTACATAAAAAGTATTTGGTTGTAACTATAATGTCAATATAAAATGAAAACGAACTCATATTGAGATAACATACTATGAATTGATCCTTGATTAATAATGCAATATTTTCTTTCATATGGAAGTTTCTAGTATTTGATCGTCTATGCATTTCTCAATATCATGTAACTATCATTGTAGGTATCGTTTCATTATCATAATCTACCACCCTTATTTAGAAATACTTGTAATGGGGTCACCAATTTTCTTTTCTATATTGAATTGATGATCCCCGAATCAAGTAGTTTAAGAAACATTTTCATAGAAAAATATTTTATATTTTTGCGCAGTCTCACCTACTGTAACAATCTTAGTTTTCACACATCGTCTAATAGTGATATTTTTGTGAAAATAGTAGGATTAATTCATTTGATAATGGAAATAAACTTTGTGAGTTATCCCATTTATTCTCAGTGATGTATGTCTCATTTGTAACTATTTTCTCAGTTTTAAACTTGCTTCTTTTTGTTTGTTATTTGTGCAAATGAAAATATTTATTAATTTTATAATGTAAAAACACAATCTATGTGATTTGTTCCTCTTTCTTATAACATAAAACAATTTTTATTCCTTTTAAATTATTAATTATGCATTAATAATCATTGTAAAATTTTCCATTTTAGCTAATAATTAGTAACATAGTGTTTTTTTCAATGGAATAAACTAAAGAAATAATATTTTGATGATTGAAGAAATTATTTCTGGATAAGAATATATTTAAATTTTTTTTCTCTGTTGCATGACTTCATCTTCATACACACCTTATGGATATAAATTATCCTTTTTATTTTCCACCATATCATCAATTAGTTGCATTATATTATATCCTTTAATATTTATAGACTCATGATGGATGGGTGTGCTTTAGTATAAAATATTATATATAAATATTGTGATTTAATTTCATGATTTATAGTTTTCAGAAGATAAAATATGAATTATTAATCAATAACACTCAATATTTTTCATCATTAGTTGACATTTATAACTGATTTTGTAGATTCAATTGATGGTATTCCAAGGATTATTTGAATATATACTTCTAATTCTATCACGAGGATAAAAAAATATATAGGGAATATAAATTTTTAGACCATCACAACAAATATTAAAAAATCATTACGACATCATCATAGATATACTAATATGTTAGAGTGAAAATAATATCATAATTGAATTATCCAATTCCATATTTAAAAACACACATAGTGGAATAAAATTTTCACCTCATTCTTAAGTCACAATGTGTATTCATGAATGTTCAAGAACTAATGGTTAATAAGGTAGAACATCTTCATATATCTCTCATATTTGGATGTATATTATTTTGAAATTCAGTTGAACACGGTTTTTATAAAGAATTAACACATCGAACATCATGAATTGCCTTTTTTATAGTAATTCATTTAAATTATTATCATAATAAAATATTTAAGAAATAGATACACTAAAAGAGATGTCTATATAATGTTGTAGAAACCAAATAAAACATCTTGTACTATATTTCAAAAATGAATTACCTTATCGTATCTATGAAGGAAAGAGGGGGTCTATATGGTTCTTTATATTTTTTTCATTATTATCCATACAGACATATTATTTAGATTTTCCCATCCTATAATTGTCGTTTTCTTATTCTCTTTTATCCTCATTCAATTCTCAATTTTTCTCCTCCATTGTTAATTTATATTATTCAATTTACAAAACAAGTTATTTCTATTTCTCTTATTTTCATCTACCTATCATATGAAAATTGTGTCATAGCCTTCACCTTCTCTCTTGGGATTCCTCCGTGTTACTCAATAGGGTATTGATTTGTATCTCTAATAATGTATGGTATATTTTTCCCACTTGGTTATAGAGTTGTAGGTAGAGTATTATTGATTCATTATATTGTTATATTGTCATATAATCTATTTACGATACTTTTCTATAATGTTATTGAACATTACATGAAATAATTTTATAGTATATAATAATGTGGGTTTGGAGAGAATTTATGTGTTGTTTCGTTGATTTCTATTTGAGGGGGTGGTAATAGTTTGAATATCTTGAAGGGTTATGGTTCAACTAAATATTCGGGTATATGATTAATTTATTTTAATGTTAAGACACATTTCTATTATTTATAAATGTCTTATTTTATGGATACTGATGAATTAACCTCCATTATTTTTCGGTATTTTGGAATTGTTTGTGGAATTGATTATATCTAAAACAATTTCAATTCAAATATTTATTATCATCTGAACCCTACTCAATACATTGTTTATGTGGGGTCCTCTTCAAATATCATGATATTATAAAATGGGTTTCAGTGTTACTTTTTTGAATACTGTGATTGACTAAATTCCACTATAAATTATATGTTATTTAATTAATTTCTCAATTATTATAATTGGGTATCAAAGAAGGTGATATCATCATCTTAAAATATTTCTCTCCTCGGTGGGCTCTAATAACTTTTTTATAATTTGGCATTATGAAGAATATTATATAGAATGTCTTTTACAAATTATAATGTATTCATAATTAATACTATAATGGATAGGTCATCGATCATGACTGAAGTCATTGGATGTAAGAAAATAAATAATTGATTCATTTATAGGAAAACATAGAATCTCTTATATAACAAATTCCTCCTGAAATATTTGATTTTATCCAATGATTCAAATATAGATTATCCATCGACATGTTAAATGATTGATATTATAGTTTTGAACTTATATATCCACCATAGTGTATAGTATTTGTGTAATAATCATTTTTATAGGATATCCTAGGTGTTCATGTAACCATAAGGTAAACTCTGTAACCATTATATTTCTAAAACATATAGATATAATTTGAATATTCTAAGTCATATATAATTTTATGTTACACAATTATTGTTCAATATATCCCAAATATCACTGAGGATAGTCCAATATCTATGTAGATCTTCATTTTTCAAGCCACTAAATCATCCCTGGTTTTTTATTGGTATTAGTCTTAGTCTAATCTTAAAATTGTTCAACAAGATCAAAAGATGAACAAAAATAAAGGTAAAACCTTCAATATATGATAAATCATAGTTTATTATGGATATATCTTTTGGGAATTTGTGGTGCTCCATTATGTTGGTTCTTGTTGGATAATTTTATTTGAGGTAAATAGGTTTAGTTGAGGGAATGTTTTCATGGATAGAAAATCATCTGTATGAACATAAGAACCTCTTGTTCATAGGGTTATAATCAATAATTTATCATGAATAAAGTCTCCTTGATCTTGTTTTAGGCATCCTAGTCATACATTATGTTTCATGAAAAGAATAAATAAAATATAAACACATGTATATAAAGATAATTTAAATAAAAAAAGTAATTATAAATTAATAATAAAGGCGTTTTATTAAACAAGTTTTGTTAATCTACTTTGTTCACCATTGACCACTACCAATAATGCCAAAATCATTGGTCATACCACTATAATGATCAATTTTAGTGGGTAATCATGATTAAGAATTAAGGTTTCTTGATTTTTATTATTCTACAATGTCATATAATAGTGAATGTACAGGGTCCGTCCCATGAGTGATATATATAATCCACAAGATAAATACATATGACTTATTGTTATGTAGAAATATATGAATTTATATGGATCAATAAAATTTGAAACAAAAGTTTAATTGTTTTAAAATAATGAAAACAAAATCAAAGGATCAAATTAAATGTCTAATTTTGAAAGAGATACCAACCTATTTCATTCATTCTTTGGGTTTAATAAATTAGTTTCAAGACTTTTTTATGATTGACAGATTATTATGGTAAAATTTATTAATTTTAACTGAGAGAATATAAATCTATTGGTAAAATTGTAAAATAAGACAAATTTCACTATGTTCAATGTTTAAATTAAATGATAAATACAATATAATGTTTATTTCTTAATTTTACATCGTTTTTTTATTTCAGATAATGATAATCAATTTTTAAAAATACTAACTAATAAATTAGATTAGAATTAGTAACTCAAATTTATTCCTAATTGAAATGAATATTAACGAGTAAAATTGATAGATAATTTTAACACATACACTTCTAATCTTAATACCATACATTCTATGTGAATTTACACACAGGTTTGAGGGAAGATCAACCATATTTTTCATGAATATATTATAACTTTACTGAAAATATTTAATTAATGTTGATGGATATGGATATATAAGAACTTATTCACTTAACTAGTAATCATCCTAAAGAATTGCACTCTGTGTAATAGAAGTGAGTTAGATAGGGGGTGTTGTTGCGAGATATGAATCAACTGAAGAAATTTTTATGATTTTTTGTAAATCAAGTAACAAATTATATTTTGGAAATATCTTCAAACCATTTATATATTTAAAAATAAAACATGTGTAAATTTTTAAATTTTTTTCAAGTTAATATTTATTTCAGGGAAATAATTATATTTCATGCATTTATTTCATTCCATACTTCTACATAGGAAGGTGGTTTGTTTCAGAACTATTTATGTGCACGTGAACATTAATTTTTTTGTTTGAAAATATATTCTTCTTAATTGATTAAACTGAGTTATGAATTTTTTATTATATGAAAATTTGTTTTCGTGGTTTTCAAATATTTATTTTTTATTTGTATTAATTTTTTTAAATTATATATTTATAATATAAAGGTGAAATATTGTTTAATATAAAAAATATTTAATGATTTTATATTTTAAAATGGAAAATTTGTTTTAGTCCATCCATATTGTATAATTTTATTTTAATTTTAATTTTATAATGGTAAAGGTGTCATTTTTTATATAAAACATTTCTTCACAACAATTCCTGAGATTTATTGTATTTTTTTTCGTAAAAATTATCCGTAATTAGTCTCTAATATATATAAATGGCTTGTTATTCGGTTTTCAAAATTATTATTTTAAAAATAATATTGAAAATTTATGATTAAATATATACATATTTGAGTGTTAAAAATCATGTCCACCTACATTTTTCTTTTTTAATTTTATTTTCTTGATTAGGTCACATTATGTTCAAGGGAAGTTATCCTCTTTTTCAAAATTTATGTTTAATTTAAAATTATTTTATTTGTGAAAATACATATTGGTATATATATACATAAATATATCATTTCATATGAAACATTTTTTAATCATTTATACATATGTATCTATACATTTATTATTTTATAGTGAAACATAATTTTAATCTAAGATCAATAGTTATGTTTATATATAAATGTTTTTATATATTTATCATTTTACATAAAACTATTTATTTCTTATATGTATGTAAATAAATGAATGTATATATATATATTATATATATATATATGAATCATTATTCATGCCTATATATATGTGTGTGGTGATGAAATCATGTTTTATTATAAAATATTTTTAAACAAATGTATATATATGGGCATATTTTTACGTAAAACTATTATGTACATATATATATATGAATTTATATTTAAAAATTTTATTTCTTTCAAAAATAGTTTTAGCATGGAACATGTATAACCTTGCAATTTCCCATTTTAGGAAATGGATATTGAAGCTCGTGATTTTTTAGGAAACATCATGGTCTTTATGATATAAAATTCAAGTTGTAATTTTTTTAATTCCAAATAATCTCACATGTATAATATGTCAATTAAGGCATGGAATGGGTAGTGAAACAAAACCATTTTAGTAATTTTACCCAATCATGTGACAGGTGTTCCCTGAATTATATAGTTCACAAATTCCTTGGGTAATATTGAAATCTCATGAGATGTCTTGTATGGTGCATGAGACATGTTTCCAACGAACACTATGCGATTAAAAAGTAAAATTAATATATAATGGGACTATGTCTATCTGGTTATGTTTTATCTGGAGTGAATCGTGGCATCATGTTTTGATCTTAGGTTCTTTTTAAAACTTTTTTTGAATGATTTTGAGTTATCAAGAGAAAATTTTTTTATTTCATAAATGAATGATGGTTTTTTTCCAAAGGATACATATATTGAAACTTATTATGAATGAAATTTTTGTATTTTCCAATCAACTAATGAAATCATAAATTTTTAATTATCATGACGTATCACTTATTTAATTATTATGTTGAAGTGTAAAAATTTTGATGTTCTTCGACAAGTTTGAAACCCCTTACTGAGTTATGTATCTCACAGTATGTTTTATTAATACAAATTTTAATAAATATTAAGGACACCTATAATTGATTAACTAGACAAATCTCCTTTATGGTTTATAACCATTATTATGTATAATAATAGTTTTCATGTCCTTTATTTTTTTAGAATTATAAACAGAATAATCCAATGTATCCAGACTGACTAAAATGATAATCCTTCGCAGTCTGAGATTGTTAAATAATAAATGAATTATAAAAAATAGAATAGTTCATGGGTTATCATAATTGGTATCAGAGATGAGATTTATAAAAAATTATACGTGATGATATATAGATTGACATTGAACATTTATAGTCCTTCTGTAAATTTTAAAAATTTTACTTTAATGAAAAATCTAGTGCTCCTAGTTTTCAAAATTCTAAATAATGAAATTCAAAATTTCTATAGGTATGGTAATTAATTTTATCGGATGAAATTATATTAATGGGGAATAATGTATCATCATCTATATTAATAGGTTCTTCGTATTTAATAATGTAAATTAAATTTTTTTCATATTTTATGAATAAATATGTCAAATGAAATAATAATACTTGAAAATGTATTTATTATTATTAAAAATTAATAATTATTATAATTCCATTATGATAAGTGATAATTTATTAATTTTTTTCAATTAATATTTTTTATAAGATTTTATAATGTTTTAAGGAAATTATTATCATATTTAATTTTAAATTATAATCAAAAGATGTTTTATAGTTAAAAAAATATTTTAACTTAAATAATATTAATTGATTTTTATTAAAACACATTTATTTTTTATGAAAAAATAAACAATTTATCTGAAAGGTAAAATAATTATGAAAGTATTATCCATAATCATGTTGAATTACATGTTAAATTTATAAATAAAATATTTTTTAATAAAACATTCAATAAACTAAAAGGGTTTTCAATAATCAATACTGGTAAACATATAATTTTATAAATATAATTTTTTTTCATTCAGGGAATATAATGTGGTTTTAATTAATAAATTATAATAATTACAATTTAACAAAAAAAGATGATGGTACTTGATTTCAAAAATTAACTTTCTAAATAAATTATAGAAATATATTTTTTAACTATCATAAATTTTTATATTTTTATGAATTATTAGTATAAATATATTTCTATGAAATTATAATGTCAAATTAATATGATAAATATAATTTTTTCTATATATTATAAAAAAAATTTAAAAAAATATAAAAACAAATATTAATAATAATAAAGTGATAAAATGTTTTTGAATAAAACCTGGTATTATTTTTTAAAAAACTAAAAATTAAAATGATAAAAATAGACAAATAACCTCATAATAGGGGTGGGGGTGGTGTCGATTGAGAATGGAAATTGGGTAAGGGGGAAAAGGGTTTAGTCATTGAGTGTGTATAAAGGAGATGGATTGATCCAAGCATGATGGAGGTCGAGTAACAGAGGGGCATTTTGACCTTGGATAACCAAATGACAATGCGGGGTCCTGCGATCTTTGACCACCGATGGGGGATCCCATAGTTCATGAATTTTCAAAAGGTGTTCAACCGTGATTTAGGGTTTTTTCTGTGTGAGATCTAATTGGATGAATATTTGATCTACATCAACCTAACCATGGTAGGTTTTTGTGTTACTTTCTATATGTCAAATATTTATGTAGACCCATTTTCGTGAATCCATTTGGTATAGAATGACATGTGTGTCCTTTCTTTATAAATAGTATTTAGCTATTCCATGTTGATCATTTTTTCTTTTTTTGGATATCTTCGATGAGTATGCCATTTTTAAGAAATGATTCATATTAATTTCATATTTTATCTGTTTGTTGACTCTAATTTTTTTTGGTTGTAATCCACATTTCAATCACCCTTCAATATCATTTTTCAAACATTTTGGAATATTGTTTTTGAAAAAATGCCTAGATATATATAAAATACTTCCATGTATTTTTTTTGTTATTGATTTACCACCTCCACTCTGCTTATATAAGAATCCAATATAATATAATAATAGAAATTTATATTTTATGGATTTATATTATGTATAAACGAGATAAATATGAACAAATTCACTTTTCTGAGAATCGTCCCTAAGTATTACACCTAATATAAGAGAATATAGTTAGATATGGAGAGTTATTTCATGCTATAAAGTAGCATAATAAGGTTTTCTTATTTTCAATAAGTCAATTCAGCGAAATTATTTTTATAATATCGTTAAAAAAAATTTTGTTAATTTCAACGTCAAAAATATTTATAGTGTTAAATATTTTATTTTGATTTTTATATTTATGTAATTGAACTACTGATTTTACATGAATTTATATCTTTTAATGATTTTTCATACGATGGTGATTTGTTTGATAAAAATTGATCTAGAAGGGAATTTGTTTCATTATGAAAATAAAATATTCTCAAATGATTCATGTCTTGTCTCCATTTCATATATTATGTCAATTTGTTTTATTGTTATACTATAATTTAAATTATATCTATTCAAATAATTTTGAATTATATATTTATGATAGTACGGGGAAACATGGATAAATATTTAAAACTGTTTCTGAATTTCATAATTTTATATGAATAATTTTATTTAGTCCATCAATATTATCTAATGGTATTTAATAATTTATTATTAACAATGATACAAATGTATGTATATATATATATACATTATTTTATTTTAAAAATGATGTTTTCTCATGGTTTTATCTTCATAAAATTAATTTCATGGTATTTCCACTTCAAGTGCAAGTGAAGTTATCAAATTTTTCAAAATTTATGCTTAAGTTAAAATTGTTTCATTTTTGAAAAATTATATGTATATATTTATAAATTCATAAATTGATCATTTAATATGAAACAATTTTTTTAAAACATATATAAATATATATGTATCTATATGCGTATTATTTTATTGTGAAATAGAATTTTAATCTCACATAAATATATATATATATATAAATATATTATGTATCAATTTTTTACAATTTATTTCTTATATATTAATAAATAAATGAATATATATATATATATCATTATTCATTCCTATAAATATGTGTGTTGATATGTAATCATGTTTTATTCCAATATATATATATATATAAACATGTTTATATATATATATTATTATGTAAAACTATTATATACGTATATATGTATGTAAATGTATATTTACACATGTCATTTCTGTAAAATCTTATCTTATCATGAATCATCTATAACCATGTAATTTCCATATTCATGAAATGGATATCAAAGCCCATGATCATTAATGAATCTTTGTGGTCCTTACAATATAATATATATTGTGTTATGTTTTTAATTTGAAATAATCACACTTGGATATTATGTGAATGAAGGCACGGAATGGTTTGTGAACCCAATCCCTTATGGTAAATTTGTCTATTCATGTGATGGGTACACCCAAAATTATATAGCACTCCAGTTCATTGAGTATGTTTGAAATCTCATGTGATATCTTGTATGGTGCATGATTGGTGTATCTAAAGCACACTATGGGATTAGTGAGTGAACCTAATTAATCATGTGACTATGTACATTATGTTATGACGTCTCAAGAGTGAACTGTTACTTAATTCTAGGATCGAATGTTCCATTCAGATCTATATAAGAATGATTATGAGTTATCAAGAGAAATTTTTATTATTTAAAAAATTAATGACATAGATTAGTAAAATGGTTACAGATGTTGAATCCTTTTTAGAATGAATTATTATTTTTCAAAAATGTACTCATGATGTTATAAAAATTGAAAATTGTGATGTTGTATATCATGATTTACATTTTATGTTGAAGTAAAAAAATATTGGTTTCCATATGTTTTCAAACCCCTTACTAAGCATTTTTTCAATAAATGTTTATTGAAAACTAATTTTATAAGGAATAAGTACTCATAGATGTCTGTGAATGGTTTAGTTCCCTTTATTATGTTTAACCGATAAAATCAGATGAATAGTTTTCTTGTCTTATATTTTTTTTGAAAGTGGTAATTTAAATTCATTAATTTATCTAGAATCTCTAAAAACATAAAACTATGTTATATCTGGTTATTAAATAATTAATGAATTATAATATATATAAAATTTAATAGGTTTGGGGTCTCCATAAGGTCACCATAGAATTCTGAGATAAGTTATGTTAGTGGCTAGGTATGATGGAACAAATGTGTTTGTGGAGTGAATAGATACAGTGGAATACATAGTTTCTCTTCCTTAGAGTTATATCTTAATTCAAAAAAAAATTCATGTGTCATAACTTTGGAAGTATCACCCAAGCCTTATAATGCGATTGATGTTGATTATGATGAGTTTGATACAGATGCATAATTTGATACTCATAGTATATGTGTTATTGATTGTAGTGAGAAAGTGATCCAGGGAAGGATCATGTAGATAACTCAAGTATTGTGAAAATATTGATGTGTTTAGGTTGATTTTTGGGAGAGATAAGTTGATATATTGCCTCATTGGCCAGATATTTTTACCTTCGAAACATAGAGATTGATGGGAGTATGGGTTGAGTTCATGTTGTTATAAGGAAGGGATATTTAAGATCTCGACCTTTTTGATGATGTATAATGCACATTTTTAGGTACTCTATTAAACTTATATTTTTATAATATTGGTGGGATTTTTTTTCATTTGAAATTTTGTAATTTTAGAAGACAAAAGGGTACAACATGGTTCGCCCAAAGTTTTCCAAATCATTCCACCCACCCCATGAAAACCAAGAAATCTCAATGAGAGGGGAATTTCATAGTTGGAACATGGTTTTTCAAACCGTGTGTCCACATAGTAGAAATCATGAAACCCTAGGATGAACACCATGTTCATAGAGAATGGTTTGTGAATCCATGAATCCCTACCTAGGAAACCATCTGTGTGGATTTTAAATAACCTAAAATTGATAAACAAATCCTACCCCTGGTATTAACCTCAGATCGACCTGGTATGATGCTAATCCAATTCCTATAAATATTGAAACTCCTGAGAGGATTCTAATGCCCTTTGAACCTCCTTCTTAATGAATAAAATATCCAATCCAAGTACCATCTCTCCTTAGATATGTGATTTATTCCCCATATTTTTTCCTCTATCTTTCAACTCTCTTTCTCGATTAAAAGGAATGATGTATGATCTTCTAGAAAAGTTTTTGATTTACCATTTCTTATATATTAATCTATTTTAACTTGATCATAGGATTTTTTTCCCAGATCATCCATTACATTGTGATCTTGAATTATTCTCTTCAATTTGGGGACTTTCAGTTTAGCGTATGTCCATAAAAAATCATGTGGTATATGGTTTAAATTTATTTTCACACAGTATTTAATGATAATTGTGTGTATGTAATTTTAGAATTTCAATTTCCACATTTGGTAATTTAATCTTTAAATTAAATTAATTAATTAATTAATTAGTTTATTGACTTTGTTGAATAATCTGATTATTGAAATACATAATGTATTGATTTTGGAATTAGATTCTAGGGAATTGATTGGTAATTAGAATTAAAGGGGTTATTGGGTTAACCTTGAAGGATTAAAGGATATTATTATTAAATTTAGAAAAATGGTTTTTTATATAATTTTTTATATTATTCCATGTGATTTAAATAAAGAACCTTGTTTTTTAGATAAAATGAAATGATGAACAATAATTAGAAATTTTATAAGATGGTTAATTATGATTAACCTTGATAAATGTGATATTTGTGAGATATGTGATATATTGTGATATATATGATAATTATTGTAGGATACATACTGATTCTCTCAATTCACATATTTGATAATGAGCGTGTGACACAAAAATATGCGTGAAACTCCTATATGTGATAAAAATGAGGTGTGGGATAGGGACTGATGCTCCAAATGTCCATAGGGTGCTTGACATGATGTTCTATTCCCAACACATTGGTATTGGAGTGGTGTTTATATTAGACATGGTATGAAAATTAAAATTAAATGATTAGGTAAATCTCATGATATAATGAATTGTGATTCCCTATGATATATGGTTCATACTACATCACAAGTTGATGTATGTATTGATTGTTTGGGTGTCATCTAGAACACTGGTAATTATGAATTTTATTAATAAATAATGATGTTTGAAATTTTTTACTTGATTTATTTTACATTATTCATTATAAATCTATATACAGTTATATATACTATATTATGATTATACACTATTGGGATTCATGATCGGTACCCAAATTGACTTCATTTTTATAGGAATGTATTAGGGTAAAATAAAAAAAATTATATTGATGAGTTTGGATGGGACATGTATGAGGGTACCAGACATGATTTCGGGACTCACTTGGGAATTATCAGTGTCATTATTAATTCTTCTTCATATTGACACATGAAATATAATTAAATGAAATATCTACTACGTTAGTTATGGTCAGTTATCCATGTTTTGGGATAATCATGTGTTGTTTTTCTTTTTTTGTAATGGAATTATAATAAATATTTTTATTACCATTTTTCTATTATTAATTAATTTATTTTTTTTAATCTGGTAGAGATGGTTTAGTCTCCCCATGGTTTATATCAGACCCTTGCTAATGGTCGGAAGCCTATGGAATATGGGTAGGCATGCATGAGGTCATGTAGCCAACCAACTCAAGCACCGTTTTGGGATACCTGGGGTTGGGAAATACACTGTTAATCAAAAATAATTTAAAAAATTTAATGAAATTATTTTTAATATGTACTTTCAAAAAAGAATAAAACATTGTTTTTTGATGAAACAATTTCATTAAATAATAAAATGAATTTATTACAAATTGGTCGATTATTTACTAATAATTTATCAATAAATTTACATTGTGTATAAACAATATATATATTTCTTAAAATATTTAATCCTTTTCAGAACCTCTAATTTAATATATAATTAATAATTATGGTATTAAAATAAAAATATTTCATGGATCATGAACTCTTTGTGTTGCATATCATGTATGATATTGAACATAGTGTTTATTTAAAATCATAGTGAATTATATTCAATCCAAATTAATAAATTAAATCCTCATAATTTTAACTTTTTTTCTCCTAATTAATAAATTTTATTCCTATTAAATTATCTTTCATGGTAAATCAATTATTAAACCTCAGTGTTACATATACCTCATCCCAATGTAACATCTCCCCAATATCAATAATCACCATGATAGATAAATGTATACTATTTAAATATATTGAAATTCCCCAAAATATCATGAATTAAATATTTATATTAACCTAAAATATAATACATAACATTACCATAACTATATTTGAAGATATAGACATATCATTGAATCACATTTCATCAATCAAGATTATTTATTTTTGACAATATATAAAATCATAATTAACATCATATAATATACAATCACCAAAGGATTATTTAATCCTTAGTCAGTTTTTCTTCTTAGTTCCCAACAAAAGATTCATTTCAATTCAAAATCACATCACTTAAATCATAAAAAATGGATTGTTTACGGCATTGTGATTATGATTTACAATAAAATTATACACCCAAGACAGTATCCATAACTTTTATGTGAACATCAAATGAAAACATATATTCTTCCAAAAATTAACACGGTCCTTATTCCTTAAATAAATACACAAACTATTGTATATATTCCATAAATCCAAATATTAAATATCATCAAATATGACATAAAATAATAGGTCATCAACTATAAATTTTAAAATTCACCAATACTATCATATAAATGTCATTAATCTCTTTATTCTAACTAAAAATATGTTTTCAAATTTTACTGTGGAATTATCCTTATTTGTTCCAAGATCCATGTTTTTGAAAAATCATTGATATAAAACTTCCATAACCTAATTACTAAATTATAATGCATAAATACTTTAAACCTTTAACTTTATAGGTCTTTCCCAATTATATTAGTTAAAAATTGGATTTGGAAATCTTCTAGGATAATCCTCGTATTGCATACACATAATAAATTGACCTCTAAATGTTACCTTACGATGATCTTTATTAACCTCCATCTAACAATGCATTTTCTTTATAAAGAACATGATATATACCATTCATTTAAGCATAAAAATAATATTTTTGTTAGTTTGTTACTTTAACATGATATATTCTTCCAAAATTATCTAGACAAAAGAAAAAGAATGTTCATTCCTTCATACTTCCCAGAACCGGAGCTCTTAGAGAACTCTGTCATTTTCTTCATTAGGGAGTCCCAAATTTGGTTAAGGAGAATGATATTAATAATATATCATGATAAGTGATAAGGAATGGTCCCATGGTTTCACATTATATCACCAATTTGATTTGGTTAATCATGAGGATAATCATTCAATTTTCTAATAGTGTTTACTCGAGGGCTCCATGTTCCCGCGGTTGGAAAAAACCAAAAAGCATATTATGAATAATAATATTCATTTTTAGGAACCATGAAAAATAATTTATATGATTTATAAATAATAATAACTTAATTTAAACATAGGAAACCTTATATTTAATAGAGGGTATCCATAGTAATTACCATTTTTTATGTTATCATATAATTAGTCTCATACCTAAGGTTTTCAATAATGTTTTCACTTCCATGTTTCTAAAGGATAACAAAACTTTTCCATGATACAAGCATCATTTACCCGTACATTTTATAAATAGTGAACACATCTTAATTGGTTAATATCTATAACCTTACACGATGATCCATTCCATAATTGTACAAGTCTAGTTCTTTATACCCTTAGACCCGTTAACTATTTGTAAATAAATTATCAAAATCATCGCCCACTATATTATTCATAATAATAATACTTATTAGAAACATCATACCTAACACTATATTCTTATCCTGGTAAATAGGAAACGAAATAATGGGCGAGATCATATACTCAAGAATTTTAAAACAATGTATATTTCACTGATCAAATGATCTCAACATGAGAATAAGGTAACAAGAAAAATGTCATGACATTATAAAATAAAACCATACATATCATAGATCATAATAGTATGTCATGGAATAAATATTGGCATATCATAAGACATGAATTATAAAGAATAAATGAACATGTTCAAAGAGATAATGACATATACATAAGACATAGCCTTATGATATACACATAATAATATAAATAATTTCCATAGTAGAAAAGGACCATTCTCAATAATGTCATAGTAGAATGGGTTTTCTCCCCAAACGATCATATAATTCATGGTTCAATCCCATGAAATTTATAGTTGAAAAATTCCCTACTAAATTAGATTCAACCCTAATTCAAGTCATGTTTATCTCATTGGATATAAACCATTACCCAATGAATTTGAGAGTGATAGATATCTCAACCATTTCATAAGGAATATCATAAATATATTCTACATAAGATCATAAAAAATTCGTCAGATCATAACCCAATAAATGTATTGGGATTCAAAAACATTTAATAATTAAATCACAGTATAACCCATTGAAAAAGAAAAATATTTATAAAAATATTCTCATCATAATAATAAACCTCATAGATAAATAATAAGTTTGGTATCATTGGATTATATCCCTTGTAAATTATAAGTGAAATTGAGGGTTATTATCATTGATTATTATAAATACAATTAAAATATCATTAAATATATATGTGGGAAAATATCCTTTCCATTTTTAAATTAAATTTTTAAAAAATAAAAATGTTAAAAATATTATGGAAATACTTTAGGGGGCACTGTTTTATGACGTGATATATGTTGTTGCATCTTAAAAATGATTCCTTTTATCTGTATCTTATTATTCCTATCATATTTAATTTTGGCTCATTTATATCATTAGTATGGAAGATGGGGATTGTTCCATAATGTCCCTAACATAATTTATTCTAATTATTTCTAACAAATATAAAATAGGATTATGAACATAAAAATGAAAAAATTATTAGGTTGTTCCACACATGGTTAGTTAATTAAAGTAAATTTCTAGATGTAACATTGTATTTTTAGTAAAATTTTAGAGATAAAATAAATTAATTATTTATATTATCCTTGTATAAATTCTTACATTCATATTGAACTTGAATGATGGTTCATTCCCTCTTTGTATCTATATGTCTCCATGTGAAATAGAATTTATACCATGATGGGTCGTAACCAAGGTGACTGTAGTTTTATTGAAAAAGTATCAAACAATATTTAAAAAAAGTATTTTATCTCATGGTATTAATATTCTATGCCTGATTCATAAGTCACACCACTTATTGATCTTCTATTTATAGATATTTTAATTCTTATATGCATCTCTTACAATTTCATATAATTAATCCAAGTATAGTAGTATCTTTTTATCTTGGTTGGAGTCCATAGCCACTTTCTTCATATCCCTATATTATTAATGCTTGAGATCCACCAGTAAATGGCCTAGTTCCCCACCAATAAGCCTAAATGTTGTTATGCTTGCCAGTATTTTAAAATATATCATTTACTAATATAAATCATTATTAATTACTTTATAATAATTAAATATTGATCTTGTATTTTTCTCTAAAATCATTATAATTACTCAGTTAGATAATTCTAATTTCTCATTGGTTTATGGTAGATTATGGGATATGGTATTATATAAAATTTCTTTATTTTTTAGTGTACACAAAAATATATAATTATTTTATTGTGTTCTTCAAGACATTCTGAGTATCCTAGACATAACAACAAGTTAAAATAAGTTATTTCATAACAATTTCATCACTAATTTGTAAATATTTTCCATGTGGCCTTATATTATATAAATTTAGTAATATAAGTAACATATAAAATAATGTATGTGTTTCTCATGGATCTTTGGAAGGGCCCTATAAAATCATTTCTCCAAACATAATACAATTCAAATTTAAGAATTGAGTTTCATGGAATGTCAATTCATTTCCCATTGTTATCCATTTATTGGCATCAATCAAAGCCTCATAAAAACTGCCTTGCATCTTTGTAGATGTAAAATAAAATAATACACATTTTATTATCGTGGAAATTATTCTACCATGTCAATTGTTTCAACTGTTTGGTGATGAATAAAATAATTCTAGAATGATCTTCGCATTGGATTTAGGCACACATCACCAAATTAATCATTCACTACATTACATTTATAATACATGATTATAAAAAAATGTTATGAATAATGTAAAAATATTATTCATTACTGATATAAAAAACTACGATTTATGGTCTTGTTTTTAGAATAATCTACGATTTTGAAAAACCATGGAAGATATTGTAAATAAGTACAGAAAAGAATCTCATCTAGTAACTCATCATCAATTTCTCTCACTCTCCTCTACTTCTATATTCTATCAGAGAAACATCAAAAAATGTTTAGACACTAAAATATCAAATCTATTTTTTCTATTTTAATCTTATAAAACTATTTTAGAATAAATATACACCAAATCAGGAATATATTAAATATGTTTTTAGAAAATAACTCAAGAGGTGTGGTCAATGTAGTTAATCACCTCAATGATTACAAAATTTGTGTTGAAATTTTCAAATGAAAAACCTATTTCAATATATATTTTTTCATAGTGAGAGTTTAATTTATTTAGAACTTATTATCTGAATGAATATCAAAATAATAGGTTGAAATATGATATACCCACTGTTGTAGTGTATCTTCTATAATAAATCTCTTGTATGTCACATTATTATGAAATTTTATACCAATTTAGAAATAGCATGATTGGTGCAGAAAAAAATTCTTTCCAAATAAATAAAGTTATCCATACATTTTTATTCAAATATAATCAAAACATTCATTTGAAAATATATGGGTGACTGTACATAATATCTTGAAATATTAATTTATAAACAGGTGGAAAATTTAATCATTTCCAAGAAATATTTAAATCCCCTTCATTTTGTTATTATAATGAAGATCTTGGATAAGTTGTTTCTTTATAAGATAAATCATGATTCGTGTTTAGATATTCTATTCACAAGAATGAATCCACCCTTAAATATGATGTGTAACTTATACAAATTGGGAACTAAGAATTTTTCTTCAAATCTTTTAAATACCAACTCATGTTTTTATAAAAATAGTTCAATGGATGTCCCATAAACTGAGAAATCATCCATGAAAATATCAATAAATTATTCCACCATATTCTATAAAATAAGTTCCACACTCTTTTAAAAAGTCAAAAATTAATTAAACATTCCAAAATAAATGAGATTATGGGAGTATTTTTTATATGGGTATGTAAACATTGTCTTGTAGTTGTTATTTACATAAAAAGTATTTGGTTGAAACTATAATTTCAATATAAAATAAAAATGAACTCATATTGAGATAACATATTAAGAATTGATCCTTGATTAATATTGGAATGTTTTCTTTCTTATGGATGTTTCTAGTATTTTATCATCTATGCATTTCTCAATATCATGTAACTATCATAGTAGGTATCATTTCATTATCATAGTGTACCACCCTTATTTGAAAATACTTTTAATGGGGTCACCCATTTCCTTTTCTATTTTGAATTGATAATCCCCGAATCATGTAGTTTAAGAAACCTTTTCATGGAAAAATATTTTATATTTTTGGGTAGCCTCACCTATAGTAACAATCACTGTTTTCACACATCATCTAATAGTGATATTTTTGTGAAAATAGTAGGATTAATTCCATTGATAATGGAAATAAACATTTTGAGTTATCCCATATTTTTCTCAGTGATGTATGTCTCATTTGTACATATTTTCTCAGTTTTAAACCTGCTTATTTTTGTATGTTTTTTGTGCAAATGAAAATATATATTAATTTAATAATGGAAAAACACAATATAATTTATTTGTTCCTCTTTCATATAACATAAAACAATTTTTATTCCTTTTAAATTCTTAATTATGAATTAGTAATCATTGTAAAATTTTCCATTTTAGCTAGTAATAAGTAACATAGTGTTTGTATCAATGGAAAAAACTAAAAAATAGTATTTTAATGAATGATGAAATTATTTATGGATAAGAATATATTTAAAATTGTTTTCTCAGTTGCATGACTTCAGATTCATACACAACCTATGGATATAAATTATCCTTTTTAGTTTTCACCATATCATCAATTAGTTGCATTATATTATATTCTTTAATATTTATAGACTCATGATGGATGGTTGTGCTTTAGTATAAAATATTTTATATAAATATTCTGATTTAATTTCATGATTTATAGTTTTAATATGATAAAATATGACTTATTAATAAATAAAATTCAATATTTTTCATCATTGGTTGACATTTATAAATGATTTTTTAGTTTCAATGGATGGTATTCCAAGGAGTATAGTAATATATACTTCTAATTCTATCACGAGGATAAACAAATATATAGGGAATATAGATTTTGACACCATCACAACACATATTCATAAATCATTACGATATATTCATAGATATACTAATATGTTAGAGTGATAATAATATCATATTTGGATTATTCAATCCCATATTTAAAAACACACATAGTGGAATAAAATTTTCACCTCATTCTTAAGTCACCATGTGTATTCATGAATGTTCAAGAACTAATGGTGAATAAGATAGAACATATTCATATATCTCTCATCTTTGGAGGTATATTATTTTGAAATTCAGTTGAACACCCTTTTAATAGAGAATTAATGAATCAAACATCATGAATTGTCTTTTTTATAGTAATTCATTTAAATTTTTATCATAATAAAATATTTAAGAAATAGATACACTAAAATAGATGTCTATATAAAATAGTACGAAACCAAATAAAACATCTTGTACTATATTTCAAAAATTAATTACCTTATCGTCTCTATGAAGGAAATAGGGGTTCTATATGGTTCTTTCTATTTGTTTCGTTATTATCCTTACAGAAATATTATATAGATTTTCCCATACTATAATTTTTGTTTTGTTATTCTATTTTATCAACATTCCATTCTCAATTTTTCTTCTCCAATATTAATTTATATTATTCCATTTACAAAACAATTTATTTCTATTTCTCTTATATTCATCCACCTCTCATATGAAAATTGTGTCATAGCCTTCACCTTCTCTTTTGGGATTCCTCCATGTTACTCAATTGGGTACTGATTAGTATCTCTAATAATGTATGGTATATTTTTTCCACTTGGTAAAAGAGTTGTAGGTAGAGGATTGTTGATTCATTATATTGTTATATTCTCACATAATCTATTTACGATACTATTCTATAATGTTATTTAACATTACTTGAAATAATTTTATTGCATATAAGAATGTGGGTTTGGATAGAATTTATTTGTAGTTTAGTTGATTTCTGTTAGAGGGGGTGGTGATAGTTAGAATATCTTGAAGGGTTATGGTTCAATTGAATATTTGGGTATACAATTAATTTATTTTAATGTTAAGACACGTTTCTATTATTTATAAATGTATTTTTTATGGATAGTTTTGAATTCACCTCCATTATTTTTTGTTATTTTGGAATTGTTTGGGGGATTGATTATATCTAAAAAAATTCAATTGAAATTTGTATTATCATCTGATCCCTACTCAATATATTGTTTATGTGGGGTCCCCTTCAAATCTCATGATATTATAAAATGGGTTTGTGTGTTAATTTTGTGAATACTGTGATTGAGTAAATTCCACTATAAATTATATGTTATTTAATTAATTTCTCAATTATTCTAATTGGGTATCAAAGAAGGAGATCTCATCATATTAAAATATTTCTCTCCTCGGAGGGCTCTAATAACAGTTTTATAATTTAGCATTATGAACAATATCATATAGAATGTCTTTTACAAATTCTAATTTATTCATATTTAATACTTTTCTGGATAGGTCATTGATCATGACTGAAGTCAATGGAAGTAAGAAAATAAATAATTGATTCATTTATAGGAAAACATCCAATATATTATATAACATATTCCTCATGAAATATTTCATTTTATAGAATGATTCAAATATATATTATCCATCGAAATGTTAGATGATTGATATTTTAGTTTTGAACTTATATATCCTCCATAGTGTATAATATTTGTGTAATAATCATTTTTATAGGATATCCTAGGTGTTCATGTAACCATAACGTAAACTCTTTAACCATTATATTTCTCAAACATAGAGATATAATTTGAATATGCTAAGTCATATATAATTTTATTTTACACAATTATCGTTCATTATATCCCAAATATCACTGAGGATAGTCCAATATCTATGTAGATCTTCATTTTTCATGCCACTAAATCATCTCATGTTTTTTATTGGTATTAGGCTTAGTCTAATCATAAAATTGTTCACCTAGATCAAATGTTGAAAAAAGGGAAAACCATCAATAGTTGATAGATCATAGTCTATTATGGATCCATCTTTGGGAATTTGTGGTGCTCCATTATATTGGTTATTTTTGGATAAGTTTCCTTGAGGTAAATATGTGTAGTTGAGAGAATGTTTTCATGGATGAAAAATCATCTGTATGAACATAGGAACCTCTTGTACTTAGGGTTATAATCAATCATTTATCATGAATAAAGGCTCCTTGACCATGTTTTTGTCATCCCTATCATACATTATGTTTCATGAAAAGAAAAAATAAAATATAAACACATGTACATAAAGAGAATTTAAATGAAAAAAGTATTAATAAATTAATAATAAAATTGGTTTATTAAAAAAGTTTTATTATACTACTATGTTCACCATTTACCACTACCAATAATTCCATAATCCTTTCTCATACCACTAGAATGATCAATTTTAGTGGGTAATCATGATTAAGAATTAAGGTTTCTTGATTTGTATTATTCTACAAAGTCATATAATAGTGAATGTATAGGGTCTGTCCCATGAGTGATACATATAATCCACAAGATAAATACATATGACTTATTGTTATATAGAAATATATTTATTTATATGGATCAATCAAATTTGAAACAAAAGATTAATGGTTTTAAAATAATGAAAACAAAATCAAAGGATCAATTTCAATGTCTAATTTTTAAAGAGATACCAACCTATTTTTTTCATTCTTTGGGTTTAATAAATCAGTTTCATGAATTTTTTATGTTTGATAGATGATTAGGGTAAAATTTATTCATTTTAACTGAGAGAATATAAATCTATTGGTAAAGTTGTAAAACAAGACAAATTTCACTATGTTCAATGTTTAAATAAAATGATAAATACAATAAAATGTTTATTTCTTAATTTTACATCCTTTTTTTATTTCTGATCATGATAAGCCATTTTTTAAAATACTGACTAATAAATTAGATTAGAATTAGTAGCTCAAATTTATTCCTAATTGAAATGAATATTCACGAGTAAAATTGATAGATAATTTAAACACCGACACTTCTACTCTTAATCACATATATCCTACGTGAATTTCCACACAGGGTTGAGGGAAGATAAACCATATTTTTCATGAATATATTATAACTTGACTAAAAATATTTAATTAATGCTGATAGATATGGATATATAAGAACTTAATCACTTACCTAGTAATCATCCTAAAGTATTACACTATTTGTAATAGATGTTATTTAGATAAGGGGTGTTGTTGCAAGATATGATTGAACTGAAGACGTTTTTATGAATTTTTGTAAATCAAGTAACAAAATATATTTTGGAAATATCTTCAAACCGTTTATATATTTAAAAATAAAACATGTATTTAGTTTTAATTTTTTTTTCAAGTAAATATATATTTCAGGGATGTAATTATATTTCATGCATTTATTTCTTTCCACGCTTCTACATAAGAAGGTGATTTGATTCAGAACTATTTATGTGCATGTGAAAATTTATTTTTTTCTTTGAAAATAAATTCTTCTTAATTGATTCAACTGAGTTATGAATTTTATATTATATGAAAATTTATTTTCCCAGTTTTAAAATATTTATTTTTTATCTGTATTTATTTTAAATTATATATTTATAATATAAAGATGAAATTTGGTTTAATATAAAAAATATTTAATGATTTTATATTTTTAAAAGGAAAATTTATTTTAGTCCATCTATATTGTATAATTTTATTTTAATTTCAATTTTATAATTGTAAGGGTGTTATATTTTTTATATAAAACATTTCTTCACAACAATTCCTGAGATTTATTGTATTTATTTTCTTAAAAAGTATCCAAAATTAGTCTCTAATATATATACATGTCTAGTTATTCTGTTGTCAAAATTATAATTTTAAAAATATTATTGAAAATGTATGATTAAATATATACATATTTGAGTGCTAAAAATCATGTCCACCTACATTTTTATTTTTAAATGTTATTTTTTTGATTAGGCCACATTATGTGCAAGGGAAGTTATCAATTTTTTCAAAATTTATGTTTAATTTTAAATTATTTTATTTTTGAAAAAAACATATTGGTGTATATATATATACATTAATATATCATTTCATATGAAAATTGTTCTAATAATATATACATATGTATCTACATTTTTATTATTTTATAGTGAAACATAATTTTAATCTTAGATCAATAGTTATGTTTATATATAAATTTTTTTATATATTTATAATTTTACATAAAACTATTTATTTCATATATGTATGTAAATAAATCAATGTATAAATATATATTATATATATATATGAATCATTAATCATACCTATATATATATGTGTGGAGTTGCAATCATGTTTTATTATAAAATATTTTTAATCAAATGTATATATATGGGCATCTTTTTACATAAAACTATTATGTACATATATATATATATGAATGTATATTTAAAAATTTTATTTCATTCAAAAATACTTTTATCATGGAACATGTATAACCTTGTAATTTCCCATTTTAGGAAATGGATATTGTAGCTCGTGATTTTTTAGGAAACATCATGGTCCTTATGATATAAAATTCAAGTTGTAATTTTTTTAATTCCAAATAATCTCACATGTATAATATGTCAATTAAGGCATGGAATGGGTAGTGAAACAAAACCCTCTTATTACTTTTACCCAATCATGTGACATGTGTTACCTAAATTATATAGTTCACAGATTCATTGGGTAATATTGAAATCTCATGAAATGTCATGTATGGTGCATGAGATATGTTTCCAATGAACATTATGGGATTAAAGAGTAAACTTAATATATAATGGGACTATTCCTATCATGTTATGTTTTATCTGGAGTGAACCGTGGCATCATGTTTTGATCTAAGGTTCTTTTTAAAACTATTTTTGAATGATTTTGAGTTATCAGGATAAAATTTTATTATTTCATAAATGAATGAAGGTTTTTTTACAAAGGATACATATGTTGAAACTTATTATGAATGAAATTTTCTTATTTTCAAATCAACTAATTAATTTATAAATTTGGAATTATCATGATGTATCACTTATTAAATTTTTATATTGAAGTTTAAAAATCATTATGTACTTCCACATGTTTTGAAACCCCTTACTGATTTATGTATCTCACCGTATGTTTTTTAAAACATATTTTAATAAATATTAAGGACATATATAATTTATTAAGTGGAAAAAGCTCATTTATGGTGTTTAACCATTATTAATTATAAGAATTGTTTTCTTGTCCTTTATTTTTTTAGAGTTGTAATCGGAATAATCCAATATATCTGGACTGACTAAAACGCTAATCCTTCGCAGTCTCAGATTGTTAAATAATAAATGAATTATAAAAAATGGAATATGTCATGGGTTATCATAATTGGTATCAGAGATGAGATTTATAAAAAATTATACGTGAAGTTGCAGAGATTGACATTGAACATTTATAGTCCTTCTGTAAATTTTTTAGGATTTTACTTTAATGAAAAATATAGTGCTCATAGTTTTCAAAATTATAAATAGTGAAATTCTGAATTTCTATAGGTACGGTATTTAAATTTAGTGGATGAAATTATATTAATGGGGACTAATGTAACATCAACTATATTAATAGGTTCTTTGTATGTAATAATTTAAATTAAATTTTTGTCATATTTTATGATTAAATATGTCAAATTAAATAATAATACTTGAAAATATTTTCATTCTTATAAAAAAATAATTATTATTATAATTCCATTATGATAAGTTATAATTTATTAATTTTTTTTTCAATTAATATTTTTTATAATATTTTATAATGTTTCAATGAAATTATTATCACATTTGATTTTAAATTATAAACAAATGATGTTTTATAGTTAAACAAAATATTTTAACAAAACTAACTTTATTTGATTTTGTTTAAAACACATATATTTTTTTTGAAAAAATCAACAGGTTATTTGAAAGGTAAAATAATTATGAAATTATTATCAATAATCATGTTGAATTATATGTTAAATTTATAAATAAAATATTTTTTAATAAAACATTCATTAAACTGAAATGTTATTCAATAATCAATATTGGTAAGCATATAATTTTATAAATATATTTTTGTATGTTTCATTCATGGAATATAATTTGGTTTTAATTAATAAATTATAATAATTACAATTTAACAAAAAATGATGATGGTACATGATTTCAAAAATTAACTTTCTAAATAAATTATAGAAATATATTTTTTAACTATCATAAATTTTTATGTTTTTTTGAATTATGATTATAAATATATTTATATGAAATTATAATGTAAATTTAATATGATAAATATAAATTTTGTTTAATATTATAAAAATATTTTTTTAAAAAAAATAAATAATAACAAAGTAATAAAATGTTTTTGAATAAAACTTGGTATTATTTTTTGAAGAACTACAAATTAAAATGATAAAAACAGACAGATAATCTGATAATAGGGGTGGGGTGGTGTCGATTGAGAATGGAAATTGTGAAAGGGGAAAAGGGGTTTAGTCATTGAGTGTATATAAAGGAGAGGGACTGATCCAAGCATGATAGAGGTTGAGTAACAGAGGTGCATTTTGACCTTGGTTATCCAAATGACTATTAGGGGTCATTCAATCATTGAACACTGATGGGGGATCCCAAAGTTCATGAATTTTAAAAATGTGTTCAACCGTGATTTGGGGATTTTTCTGTGTGAGATCTAATTGGATGAATATTTGATCTACATCAACCTAACCATGGTAGGTTTTTGTGTTACTTTCTAGATGTCGAATATTTATGTAGACCCTTTTTCGTGAATCCATTTGTTTTAGAATGGCATGTGTGTCCTTTCTTACTAAATAGTATTTAGTTATTCCATGTTGATCTTTTTTACACTTTTTGGATATCTTTGATGAGTTTGCCTTATTTAAGAAATGATTCATATTAATTTCATATTTTATCTGTTTGTTGACTCTGTTTTTTATTTTTGGTTGTAATCCCCATTTCAATCAGTCTTCGATTTCATTTTTCAAACATTTTGGAATATTTGTTTTGAAAAAATTCCTATTGAAATATAAAATACTTCTGTCTATTTTGTTGTTATTGATTTACCACCTCCACTCAGCTTATATAGGAATCCACTGTAATATAACATTAGAAATTTATATTTTATGGATTTATATTATGTATGAACTAGTTAAATATGAACAAATTCCATTTTCTGAGAATCATCCCTAAGTATTACACCTCATGTAGGAGAAGTGAGTTAGATATGGGGAGTTATTTCATTCTATAAAGTATTATAATAAGGTTTTCTTTTTTCCTATAAGTGAATTCAGGGAAATTTTTTTTATAATATCGTTAAAAAAAATTTCTTTGTTAATTTCAATGTCAAAAATATTTCCATTTTTAAATATTTTATTTTCATGTTTATATTTATGTAATTTAACTACTTATTTTTCATGCATTTATATAGTTTAATGATTTTTCATATGATGGTGATTTGTTTCAAAAAAATTGATCTGGAAGACAATTTTTTTTCATTATGAAAATAATATATGCTAAAATGATTCAACTCATGTCTCCATTTCATATATTATATCAATTTGTTTTATTATTATACAAATATTTAAATTATGTCTATTCAAATAATTTTGAATTATATATTTATGATAGTAAGGGGAAACAAGGATAGATAATTAAAACTTTTTCTGAATTTCATATTTTTATATGAATACTTTTATTTAGTCTATCAATATCATCTAATGGTATTTAAAGAATTTATTATTAAAAATGATACTAATGTATGTGTATATATATACCTTATTTTATGTTAAAATGATGTTTTCTCATGGTTTTCTCTTCATAAAATTAATTTTTGGTTTTTCCATATCAAGTGCTAGTGAAGTTATCAAATTTTTCAAAATTTATGCTAAATTTAAAATTGTTTTATTTTTGAAAAAATATATGTATATATTTATATATTCATAAATAGATCGTTTAATATGAAACAATTTTTGTAAAACATATATAAATATATATGTATCTACATACCTATTATTTTATGGTGAAACTGAATTTTAATCTCACATATATATATATATATATATATATTATGTATCAATTTTGTTACTATTTATTTATTATATGTTATTAAATAAATGAATATATATATATATATATCATTATTCATTCCTATACATATATGTGTTGATATGTAATCAAGTTTTACTCCAATATATATATATATAAATATGTTTATATATATATATTATGTAAAATGATTATATACTTATATATGTATGTAAATGTATATTTACACATGTCATTTTTGAAAAATCTAATCTTATCATGAAATATCATTAACCATGTAATTTCCATATTCATTAAATGGATATCAAATCCCATGATCTTTAATGAATCTTTATGGTCCTTACGATATAATATACAATGTGTTATTTTTTTAATTTGAAATAATCACACTTGGATATTATGTGAATGAAGGCATGAAAGAATCATGTATGGTGCATGATAGGTGTATCTAAAGCACACTATGGGATTAGTGAGTGAACCTAATTAATCTTGTGACTATGTACATTAAGTTATGTCGTCTCATGAGTGAACTGTTACTTTATTCTAGGATCCAAGGTTCCTTTGAGAACTATATACGAATGATTATGAGTTATCAAGAGAAATTTTTTTTATTTAAAAATTTAATGACATGGATTAGTCAAATGGTTTCAGATGTTGAATACATTGTATAATGAATTATTATTATTCTAAAATGTACTCATGATGTTATAAAAATTTAAAATTCTGATGTTGTATATCATGATTTACAGTTTTTGTTGAAGTAAAAAAATATTGGTTTCCATATGTTTTCAAACCCCCTACTACGAATTTTTTTCAATCAACGATTATTGAAACCTAATTCTATAGGGAATAATTACTCATAGAAGTATTTTAATGGTTTAGTGCCCTTTATTGTGTTTAACTGATAAAATCAGATGAATAGTTTTCTTGCCTTATATTTTTTGGGAGTTGTAATTTGAATTCTTTAATTTATCTGGAATATATAAAACTATAAAACTATGTTATATCATGTTGTTAAATAACAAATTAATTATAATATATATAAAAATTAATAGGTTTGGGGTCCTTATAAGGTCACCATAGAATTCTAAGATAAGTTATGTCAGTGCCTAGGTTTGATGGAACAAATGTGTTTATGGAGAGAATTGATTCGGTGGAATACATTTTTTCTCTTCCTTAGAGGTATAACATAATTCACCATGTTTTTCATGTGTCATAACATTGGAAGTTTCACCCCAAGCCTTATAATGTGATTGATGTTGATTATGATGTGTCTGATACAGATGTATCATTTGAGAATCAGAGGATTTGTGTTATTGATCGTAGTGAGATAGTGTTCCAGGGATGGATCATGCCAATAACTCAAGTATTGTGAAAATATTGATGTGTTTAGGTTGATTTTTGGGAGAGATAAGTTGATATGTAGCCTCATTGGCCCGATATTTTTACCTCCGAAACATAGAGATGCATGGGAGTATGGGTTGAGTTCGTGTTGTTATAAGGAGGGGATATTTAATATCTCGTCCTTTTTGATGATGTATCATGCTCGTTTTTTGGTACCCTATTAACCTTATATTTGTATATTATTGGTGGAGTTTTTTTTGATTATTTCATGTGAAATTTTGTAATTTTGGATGACAAATGGGTACTGCATGGTTCGCCCAATGTTTTCCAAATCATTCCACCCACCACAAGAAAACCAAGAAATCTCAATGTGAGGGGAATTTCATAGTTGGAACACTGTTTTTCAAACCGTGTGTTTACATAGTAGAAATCATGAAACCATAGGATGAACACCATGGTCATAGAGAACAGTTTTCAAATCCATGAATCCCTACCTAGGAAACCATCTGTGTGAATTTTAAATAACCTAAAATTGATTTAAAAAAATCCTACCCCAAGTATTATCCTAAAATCGACCTGGTATGATGCAAAACCAGTTACTATAAATATTGAAACTCCTGAGAGGGTTCTAATTCCTTTTGAACCTCCTTCTTAATGAATCAAATATCCAATCTAAGGACCATCTCTCCTTATATATGTGATTTCTTCCCCATATTTATTCCTCTATCTTTCGACTCTCTTTCTCGATTAAAAATAATGATGTATACTCTACTAGAAAAGGTTTTGATTTACCTTTTCTTAGATCTTAATCTATTTGAAATTGATCATAGGTTTTATTCCTAGATCATTCATGACATTGTGATCTTGAATGATCCTCTTCATTTTGGGGATTTACAGTTCATAGTACGTCCATAAAAAATCATGTGATATATGGTTTAAATATATAATAACATAGCATTGATGATAATTGTGTGTATGTAATTTTGGAATTTCAATTTCCACATTTGGTAATTTAATCATTAAATTCAATTTTTTTATTTATTTATTTATTTATTGACTTTGTTGAATAATTTGATTATTAAAATACATAATGTATTGATTATGGAATTATATTATATTGAATTGATTGGTAATTATAATTAATGGTGTTGTCGGGTTAACCTTTATGTCATTACCATTAATTTTACATTGAATTAATTGGTAAAATCATTTCAATCTTTTGCAGTGTTTTAACTTTTAAAACTCATTTTCTTAACAATGGGATTAATTTTAAATTAATTTATGAAACTTTTGTGATTGGAATTAAGAAAAATCAATTCCAAAATTTAATTCAGTGGGTCCAAATTATGTTAAAAAGTTACCTTTATTATTTTGAGATTATGAATAGTAACTACGATAATTTTTTTTAAAGTTGTTAAAGGAAAATAGGGTAATTAAGGGTAAACATAAGATTATAAAATTACCCCAAACCCTGAAAAAATTATATTGGATGACTAAATGTCTACCCATATTACCTAATTTTAGAAATAGATTAATTTTATGGACTTTTGACCATGAAAATAATTTAATTATAATTAAAACCAAACAAAGTGACAACATTTCACTCTCTTCAATCCTATAAGTATAATAATTTTAATATTGTGATAAAAATCATTAAACATCAACCATGAATATTATCCAAGAAGATAATATAACTATCTAAATAATACAAATTTATTTGGAATTTTTACGGATTAAATAATTATCATTAAAGGTGACACAATATTGATGATGAAAATGTTTTATTGATTGAAATATCAAATAAATGGTTTTAAAAATATTAAAATATATATTATATGAACTATTTAATGTGCTCCTCTAATTTTATAGATAAATATGATATGTTATGAATATATTAATGCTTTAATTTCCAACATATATTATGTGAGGATTTTATTTAAATTAAAATAAATGAATAGTGTCAAAATTGACAGTATTGTTATTTTATAAAAATAACATAATATAAAAATGTTTAGAAATCACAAAAATATTTAAAAATTATAAATTAAAATTTATACAGTCGAACATTTCATACTTTATACAATTATGGACAATTCACAGCACATAAGTAATTATTTATAACAATTTCATTTAATCCATTTTTATACACTATAAAAATTTAACATGTAATAAAGGAGATATATATACACTACTATCATCAATTTAAAGTGTTGATATATCTATAAATTGTTGACTTTTTATGTTTAAATAGTTAGATAAAACAAAAATTATTTAATAATTATAAAAATTATATAAGAAATTGTTTTAAATACATATATATATTTTTATCAATGAAATACTACAGGGGAAACATATATATGTTTTACAAGAAAATATACAACACATGAATAAAGGGATCCAATATCAACTCTGTCACAAATAGTTATGTTGACTTTCCCCAAATGATCAATAGTACTCTTGTTCCTCTCGACCAATAGCTTTCGTCACATCTCATTCCTATGTTAAATAGAATTTGAAATATAAATTATTTTTCATTACATATTTTGTAAAAAAATAAATTTATATAAAATATCATAATAATATAAACATTTTAATATAAATGAAGAAAATTTTTTACAACCCATATCAAGGGTGAAATTTCAGGAGGAGTTCAATTTTTCCTATACGAAAATAGATATAAAAAATAATTACACATACATTTGATATAAATATAATATAAAATAAACTTTAAATATTTATTTTTACTAACATTTACTTTTTTATAAAAATATTTAATTTTTCTAAGCGATTGGAATTTTTCTTCGGCCAAGATATATGATGGAAATGGCCATCATGTCACAAGATAATTTCCCTATATTTACTAATATATTATACTAAAATCATCATAAAGAAACCCAAATATGTGAAATGGGAAAATCATTATAACTATGTAAAAATTTATTCATTCAAATTTAAAAATTCATTACAATAATCACCATGCTCTTATACCATCAAAATGGTAATTATGACATCATATTCTTAGTCAATGACCACCCCAAATAAACTCCATCTAATCCCCCTAACATCCTTGAATCAAAATACATCAAAATAATTGTATTTTTAAAAAATTATCCTATTATTGAATTTTGGTCAGTATATAGTTATAATCATAAAATAAAATTCACTAATGGTATATATAAAACCATTCTGTAAAAATTATAATACATATGTATATAGTGGACAACTATACTGGAGTTTTAATTTTTATTATAATTTGTTACAAATATCAATAATTGATTGTTTGATTTTGAATTATGATATTCTATTGGAATATTATCTTATGTTATTAAATTGATATTTAAATATTTGATATAATTATTTGTGTTTAGTCTTATAAAGGTGTTTATAGAAGGATTTAGTATTTAGTTGTTGATAGTGGAGATATATAATGTGGTATGTAAAACCTTATAATATAGAGATCCATATGGTATAGTGAATTTGGAAAATTATTTAGTTGGGTGTAATGAGAGTTATTTTGCTGAGCAGTGTGGTGTAGTGATCTTATTTGTAAATTTATTGGAGTCATGTAATGAAAATAGAATCTCGATATAATGAAACATTGTATAATTCCTTATGAAGGTGGTAGAATATAATATCAGTCTGATTACATAAATTTTTTAAATACTTCTTTTTATCATTAAATTTTATGGTTTTAGCCTAAATGTATCCAAAAATAATATAAAACAAGTAAAAACATGATATACGATATAAAAATTGGAAAATATTTTTAATATAATGGACAAAGATTATATTACATGACATATTCTAAAGATAAAAATAATATTTAAGTTAAAGGAGTACTAATAATAAAATAAATTTATTAATAAATGAACATATTATTTTCATCCTCTATTATTAACTTGATATAATCATATTTACCCTCCCATACATGAAAAACTACTTCAATATCATCAATGATAGATCAATCAAACTTATAATACTAATAAAGTTCATTGTCATAAAAAAATATTCAACATTATCACCCATATCATACATTTCTATTGGCATGGCATACACTCAAACACCCCCATAATGAATCTATTAAACACATTTTAGAAACTTTTAGCCTGTGAATCCAAAATATATAGATCATATTATATATTCTCACCTATACTGATCAATAGAGGTATCTTAACATAATTAATTTATGTTAAATAAATCCTTATTCCAAAATAAATATTGACCCTATTTAATTAAAATAACACAAATGAAAATTTCTCTGATAATTTAATTTAATAATGAAAATAAACAATCTAGAGTATACGAATATTTAGAATTTTATGAAATTTTTTCATTTTTTTTATAAAATCATAATCATTCAAAACAATATAAAACATGAAGGAATCAATATTATAACCATAAATATCGTACACTTTTTCAAAGGTCATTAATCAAAATATTTCAAACCATAAAGAAATATATCTTAATTACCAATAATCAGGATATATATTTATATATATATAATATTTTTAGACTGATTTGACAATTTTATTTTAATATTATGAATATAAAATTTATTATGTTCATAGAATATGTTAAAAACAATCAATAATGTATTTTTTTAATGGATTTTATTATCTCATTATTCCTTACTATTCAACTTCAAATTCTTATCTTTGATTCCATATTATATTCTATAACAAATGGATTTCAAATATCCCTATTTAGTATCACATATACATGTAATTTTATGGTCCTTATTTATGTCAATGAAATAAATGATATTTTCCTAATAAAATGGAATAACATTGTATTTTTTTTATATGTTGTAAGACTACAATTGATTTGAGTTATCAGAAACATGTATAACTCCAATAAATCAGGTTTCAATATTATATAAACACATTTAATAAAAGGTAATAATCCATTCAACTATATGACCTTCAGAAATGGAGTTGTTTGGTTTATATTTATTTCTTATAAATTACATTAAATGGCCTATATACCTAATAAGAAAAGAAACATAAAATAATAAACAATATACGAAATGAGTATGAAAAGTTTATTATTGTATCAATTAATAAGTAAGATGAAACTACCACACTATTTTATACATTCATCGTTAAAGAATAAGCCATCTGACTTTCGCTTCTTCTACCAAATGCATAGTTATATGAACCATCAGAGTGAAAAATGATAAATGTAATAGAATATCCAAATTAAAAAAATCCTTAAAATAATTTATTAAATTTTTTAATGCTTAATAGGGTTTAATTTTTTAACAAAAATCTATTTAGTGTATCTAACAAACTCAATTACCACTGTAATTATTTTATCTAGTAATAGTTTATACAATAACAATGGAATAAATTTCCCAATAAAATTATTCGAATCATAACTTTTAAGACCATGTAATTTATAATGTTTATGATTAAATTCATATTGATATGTTACTCGAATATCAATGAGGAACTTTCACATTTTTTCACCCATTAATGGAAAACATACTTTTATTATTTTTTCAATGAATAAATACTTCAAAAGTCATAAAATTTTCATTTTTAAATAGATAATTCATTAACATAGTTTCTTCTACGTCTTTATGATAATGAAGATTAATATTTTATTTAATCAAATCATTCAATATTATCAAAAAAGGTCACTTGCATTATTTTTAATGTTCATAAAATTAAGATTATGATGTAACAATTGAATTTCTCAAAAAGAAGGTTTGAAAAATATACTAAGTCTCTTATTTTTAAACAACATATGATAGGAAGTGACGTTATTCCTATAAAAGTTCAACATATACACTTTACTACATTTTTCATCAAACATTAACAATTGTAACTTCATATTTTAACATGAGAACAATTTTCATGGTGGCCTAAAATGATTTCCTTCCTTGATTCGTGACGTATTAAAATGGTATCTATAAGATAGATCTATGAATTTATGATGACACATGAAATAAAAATTTCTTCTATATGGTATTATTCTAGGTTTGAATTCATATTTACCAACTACACATGCTTGGATAGTTTCAGGGTTAAAACTAGACCTGTTCCTAATACTAGGAAATCTGTAATCTTCCACATTAGATAAACAATGATTTTGAATTTTTTTTTTTCAATGTATCATATCTATCAACACAATAGTCCCAAAACTCTTGATATTATATTATAAGAGGACAAAGGTATACATTTATGACATTTCTAGGAATTTTTTCCCTCTATTGATCATTAATAAAATCAATTAATTTTCTTTTATATTCGTCCTCTTATAAAGATTGTAAGAGATACAAATTACTAACCATTTATTATAGGTTGTACATAGAGTTATAAATAGATTAAATCCATTATTATAAAATATAAAACATTAAATACAAGGATATAATGATAAATTAGGATATGAATAATAAAATTATTTCTAGGCATTAAATTCTGTTGGATGATGTGTAATTCTATGATTATTACTTTACATAGAACAGAATTTTATTTTATTTATAGGTTTAAAAGATATATTAAATCCTTGTAATCATGGTTCTAATGTAATGTAATGTAATACCTTTATAGTAGTTTTATTTATATTATTATTTAAATTCTATTAATTCAACATTTCATCATTATTCATCAACTTATATCTTTAAGTATGACATATTTTACACTATTATCTATCAAAATATTTCCCTAGATAAATTAACCAGTCATTAGGACATTAATGTATCCTAGTGAAATTGAGAAAGATATTGTTAATAAAATTATTCATCTTATAAAATAAATAATGAATCATATATTAAATTAATGAATCTTGTATGATCACCAATATCATTAACATTTTTTTATTTTTAATTCTTCATAAGCACTCTATATGGAAAAATATCTGCATAAGGGAAAAAAATTTATATTTTATACACATATCTAGAAAATCCCCACTTCGATCATCCAAAAATTCATAAAATTCATTTTTTATTCAATCAAACTACATATTTTATTAATCTATAACAAATTGAAAATATACACCATTAATATAATACAATAATTATCTTTTTATGATTAGTGTCGAAGCATAATTAATCATGTCGTGATTTTCATTCAATACTATTATGCCAATAGTTTATTTATTCTAATAATTGAATCTTGTCAATATTTTTATAATCATAAATTCCCCATGAAAAATAAATATAGCATATCCAATGGGAAAATTTTCAAATATCATGCTCACAGAAAATTCATATATTGGAAACTGTCTTGTGAAATTAAAATCTATATGTAGATATCTTATTCTTCCATTTACAAATCAATTTATAATTCCAAAATAAAAAACACCTCCAATTCTATAATATGATTAGTTTTATTCTGGGTATTGTAATCCAAATTTAATCCATGTGTACCCTAATAATTAATACCTCCATAAAATATAATACACTGCCTAATTAAATAAATTGATGTTTAAAACAAAACATATCAAGGAATAATATATAACAATTTATAAAATCAAATTAAGAAATATCCATCCAATACAATATAATTACAATCAATTGGTTTTATAATTTCATATTATATGATATAAATATATCAAATAACATGTATAAAAATATATGTGAAATAATAAAAGAATGAATAATCCATAATATATTAACAACTAAACTAAAAAAAACATAATTTATAAATTCCTAAAATATATTAAAAGGAAATAAAAAAATACCCACAAAATCAAAAAATATATATTTATTTTATATAATGAATATAATTTATAAATAATTAAAAATTAAAATATATCCCAACATCATTAATCATGAATTCCATAATTCACTATTATTAACAAATTTTTTATCCATCAAGTCAAATATACAATGTTAAATGCATCTATTAGTCCAATGGAGTTCATTGCCACCAAAAAGTAATAATGAAAAGATAGTAATAGTTATTCCAGAAAAATACCATGTACCCAGAATAAATTTATAGGGAAGGGTAATTGTTTTATGTGATATATAATATAGAAGGATTATCCACATCAATTAAACAATTGTTATAGAAAATAATGGGAGGATGAGATTGAGAAATATTAGTGGGGTTTATAGAATGAAGGAAAAGGGGATAGTAGGATCATTGTATTTCAGGAGGAGTATAGGGGAATATGTAGTGGGGATGTTTTTCCAAGAGATGGAGGACCATAGGGATTTAGGTGATAGAAAAAAGTGAAAGAGAGGTGTTGTGACTATAAAAAATGGGATTAAATAGATAATTATTATAATCAAATATTGATATAAAAATATTATTTTTGTGTTTTAAAATAATTGACACCCATATTTATTTACATGATGATTATTGTTAACTAAAACTAATAAAATTAGATGAAATGGTATGGGATTGAGTGTTTAATTAGGGGTAGTTTTTAAAACATCGGCTAATAAACCACCACAAAGGATGTTTTTTCTTGTACTGTAACTATTGAGTATTCTACTCTTGATGTTCACAGTTTTTAATCTTTAGTATTAGAGATCATGAGGAAAATCCATCCAATTTGAACATCCCATATTTTGGGATTCAATGGATATTCCTATATATGAGAATTCATATTTATCCCTTGGTGTGATATAATTTTAAATATATATTATTGATTATATACATTGATATATAATGAAAACCACAACATTGTGTGAATTTGGGTAGGTATTTTCATTTAGTGTGTTATTAAAATTATGAAATTGATTGAATGATAATTAGTGGTTTTATCATATCATTGTATAGTATTATGATATCACTTGGAATACGACTTGGAATTCAGTTCCTTGAATAAATTCATTAATATCGTAAATGAAGTAAATTGAATCATGTACTGTCAAATAAATTGTAAATAAACTATTATAGAACATCACAAAAAAGAATCTATCCATATTTATGAAATATTGTAAGATGAAGACTTTATAATAGAATTTAATAGGTAATAGTATGTTTTTATAGATATAAAAAATTATTTTCCTTTTTATAGACATGGTTTTTTTAGAAACACCTAATATACTATGAAAAACACTAAACACTATCAACATATGGTACAAGAGTTTCACAGACAATGTTTATCGATAAGTTTTAGAAATTATGGTGAATTTGAGTTTAGGATGAAGTGGCTCTTAGGTCTATCAATCATATAATAGACTAGTTTGAATGATCAAAAGTTAATTAATTGTTATTCAATTTTATAATAATTAAAAATAAATATATTTATCAAAGTAGACATAATTTATTCGATATTAAAGTAACCAATCTTGGAATATAGGTTTTTGAATAAGTATTTATTATTAAATTTTTATTATTTATATTTGAGATGAACAATCTATGGTAGTGGTGCTTATTTCTTCACCTGACATTTCAAATTATTACATGTTACTAGTGAAATAAATTTTAAATTTTCATGAAGTAAATAAGGTCATAAATGTCATTTTAGGTCAGGTATGAAGATTATTTTTATTAAATGTTAATAAGATTCTAAAATAAAACTTAATAACCTTTATAAAAATTTATTTAAGACGCCATGAATTTTTATTTAGATAATTTCCATGAAACTAATTCCTCCCATGACTTCTATCAAACAGTAATGAGAGAAACAACAAAGAAAAATGACATCAGGTTGCTTCCTCCTCCTTTGTAATGTTTCTATTCTTATAATTGTATTAAATGTATTATAAACCAGTTAATTTTTTTATAAATAATACTAGATGAAGGATAATTAAATAGAATTTTATGGTGCATGTGTGGAAGATTTATAGGGATCATCATTTGGTTCCTTCAATATGGAATAATTTAAAACTGAGTTTCGTATGTTGGGATAAAATGAATTAATGTGGTATTCTTCATTTTATATTTATCATACATAAAATTTTTATATTTTTTACATTGATTAATTTTATAATTATTATTCCCAATCTTTTTTTCAAAATATATCTAGTGCAAAATAAAATTAAAACATTGATACAGATTACTTCCCTTTTCTCCAAAATGTAGTTTGATTACTAATTTCTTATATACATGTAGAGAGATATCATAATATCAATAAGTTTATCTTATCATCCTATTATAATTTAGGTAATATTTTATAAATCATGTCTATATGTTATTACAAACATCAAGGAATTATATATGTAGTTTAGTGGTCGTATAACTGAATTTTAATCTATTAGTGTTTTTTCAGTGGTTGATTATGATATAATGAATATTTTAGGTCCAAAGTTTTAGTAAACTCACCTATAGTAATCATATAAGTATGTTACATTATATGACTATGATATTTTTGGTTGATAAGACATCAAATAAATTTATTTTGATATATGTAGTTGAATTCACCAATATAAAATTTTGGTGGATGGTTTTCTTCAATGCGACAAATTGTTTTATCATAAATTCATTTTAATGATATTTCTCGGTGGATAAAAGAGAGGTTAAACTATCTAATGGAAATTTATATTGTATAATAATTTTTAGTATTCTAATTATAGGGATACTAAAAGATTTCATTTTTAATACATATTTTTTAAGCATGATGTATTCTTTGACGAGAGAATATGTTATTTTTTAAGGTATAATGAAGACATGTGATATTCAAAACATTATATAGTATATAAATAATTAAATAAATTGTTGTTATCTCATTTATTAGTAAAATTTGTAATGATATTTGAGATTAAATAATGAATAGTTGAATGTGATTATGCTATATGATATTGATGTATCTCTGTTTTACTAGGTTTCATTCATGGGCCAGGACTAATTTGATCATGGTTAGATACATGTATTCAAGACCATGTACTTTTGATATAAAGTTATGTGTAACTAATATACTATCAACAATTAAGAATGATAATAGTTGGTGGTATCAGTATTCCTAACATGTAATGACCTAATTTATTATGGATTCTAAGGTGGCGATATACTGTCTTAAATAATAAATTTTTTAGGTGCGATTAAATAGTGGAAAATTAGATATAATAATGTTTAATTTAATAGAGGTTAATTTTGAGATAAATTTATTAGGAATCATAATTTTTAAATTATTTTGTGATTAATTGGTTGAAATGATTTGGGGGGGGGGAATTCACTTTAGTTAATTTTATATGATGTTGATAAGAACATCTTGATTTGTGTATAAATTATTATTAAATTATGGGAAGAGTAAATCGATATTAGAATAAAAATACTATTATAATCAAGAATTATTATTAGATAATTATGATGATAATTATTAGATATAAGAAAACATAGGTTTTATAGAGTTGTACATTGAGTTTTATGATCTTTTCACTTTTATGAGAGGGTGAAATATATGTTAACTATAATATTGAGAGATAATCCCTGAAATATGTAGTTCTTTACAATGATTTAATAAAGATGTGATGAAATAGTTGAAATGACATCATGATTATTTAATTAATCATCTACATATAGAATTGAGATATTATAAAAAAATATTTACATTAATTTTGGTAATATGATGTTAATTATTTATTTAGGTATCAATCTTTGAACTGTGGTTTTATAGTTATGGTATATGGAATCTCTTATTCATTCAATAAACATTTCTTTCAACTGGGAACTACAAGTGAGATTGAGGGTTTCATGAGAATAAATAATTAAATAGAGTTTATGTATATCTATTATGTGTTCTTAATAAATTTCAATTAGTGTATGTTTATCAAATTGAATAATAAGTTGTTATATGTTTTCTTTAGGTTTGACCTAGAGAGATATTCTTATGTTCAATATGGTGATGTTGTGAAAAGTAAGGCAATACCTTGTTTTTTTATTATTATGTTGGGTTATTATCTATTGTACAGTCTGAAATGGTTATATGTGAATAGATTAAATGTTCTCTGGTGAAATTCATTGAATTCATTCTTTAATTTTGGAATCATGATTCTCTTTTAAAATGATAAATAGAGAAAATATGTGAATAAAGTCTATCACTTTCAGATAGTGGAATTATGAAAATTATGAAACTGTAATTTGGATTGAATGTTCAGGATGTTTGATCATGTTATGTATTGGTGTTTTAATAACATGTATCCTTGTATATGAGAGAAAAAGTATGTTTTGAATTATTTTTCGATTGGTGATCCATAACATTCTATTATATAGTTAAAATTGAACTATTGTAGTAATACATGTGTGTCAAAATACATCATCAGTTTTCCACTATTATATTATTTGAATTATTTGATTTTCAGTCTCTATTGTTTCTCACTACATTTGGGAAAAATTCCATTGTATTTTTATATTTTTTGGTGTGTAGTTCATATTGCATTGTTCTACGTGGAATTGTTACTTATCTTGCAACATCCCTCTAACACGACTACATGTTTTTGAAGATCCAATGACATGAGTGGAACATAATTAGTCTAACCATGACCCATATTCTAGGTACTTCTAGTAAGGTATGCATGGTTTGGTTAATTAGGCCTCCACAACATGTGATATCCCACTGTATTATTTTCTGGGATTCCCTATTTTACCCCAACTTAAATTAAATTCAGAAACTCACAACTCATTCACTTATTCACTTGATGAACGAACCATGGATAATTGATTATTCCTATTTACATACATTCATATCTTTAAAATAGAAAATCCCAAGGGATTATTCAGGATTTGAGTATGTATCTTCAAATTATGAACTTCGTCCTCCTTAATTTCCTCATTATTTTCAATTTCATCATGTTGCATCTTCTCCCTTGGATATGTTCTTTTTTGGATAAGCCTTAATAAGAAAGTTCTTTTTAATTGGTTAGTACCTAGGTCTTGTTATTCTCTCTACGAAGCAATTTTTATTGAAATTCATCAAGGAATACAAGTTTTTCATGATGTAGGTAGGTTTCCTCTATTACATAACACTTTAAAACAATTGACCCATTATTTCAATATTTTTTAAAAAAATTAAATGCCTAATGATAACTAAAATAATCATCTATGAAAATTTTGAAATGGGAAAACAAAATTCACTTGGTTTCGATGGAATGTTAAGGGTCGTTCATTTAAAATATATGACTTAAATCTCATTGTTAATTACCAATCACACTATATTTTTTAAATTCCCTAATCAATTTATTTAATAGATTTAAAATAATAAATTTTTTTAGAAGTATGTAATATAATTTTTAAAAGAAACACATGGGTTTTAATGGTTTTATTGTCCTTTAATGAATGTGGGATGAGTTTTTTTTATATTTCATTTTAGTCGTGTTTATGGTTTTAAAATATTTTTTATAACATGGTTTACCAAATTATATTAGAAGGCCCAAATTTAACTTTATTACATAATTTTTAATATCACCATGATTCATGCCCCTTTTTATGTTTTTGAAAATTGTTATCGCATTAATATTTTTTCCCAAAAGGATATATTTTATTATTGATTATTATTAAAAATTAAATATATGGGTTGTTTTTTTGAATGGTTTTCAGAATTGAGGGTGAGTTATTATTCTTTTATGTTTCATTTATTAATGAATGACATATTTAACTATATTTTTATTTCAATAGAATAAATTGGTTGTTAGGTGACACCAATAGTTAATCATGCTACACTAGTTCAAGATCATGATATATGTAATGTCCAGGAGATAGACTATGCTCAAATTTTTTTATTTTATCCCTCAATTATGTTGGGTAGGGAAATGTTGATTTTTATGGATGGTTGTTGTTATCCAAAATCAGTCATATTTATTATTTTTTTGTCATGTCCTATATTATCTCCTATGATCCTCGGTTCAAATGATTTTTCTTTACTTTTGATGCTAGTCTGATTATTTTTTATTATTCTGAAAATGTTCCCTTTTTTCTAAAATGCCATGAGGACTTTTTAACAAATATTTTTAACAAATTTTATTTCTTTAAAACACGATCCTTTTAATTTAATTTAAAACCAATTATTATATTAAAATATTCATAGGAAAATTAAGAAATTTCTAATTGAATGTTTCATTTAATAAAATGGAAGTGTATATTTTATAAAATAAAATATACTTGAATTTTATTCATCTTATGCTTGAATTTAGAAAACTAATTTTATATATTCATTTTAAAACTAGATTGAAATGGTATTACTTTTTAACGAATATGAATAGTGTGTTGAGAGAATGCATAGTGGGCCTCCATGATCACACTAATTGGAAAGTTATGTTCTATTTATTCCCTTGATTTCTAAAATATTATTCTTTGGTTTTGGTTGTATGATTATTCATGGAGTAACATGAAAGTATGTCTGTTATTTTTTTATTTTTATTCCATTGTTTCATCCATGTGATCATCTAGTCCTATTTTCGTTACATTATCATATTTGGGGTTTTTATGCAAGTGTAGTTATAGATGTTCAATAAATGGGTTTATTTCTTTAATGGAATTTGGAGGATATGGTGATTTATTATTTGTGATTTATTTTTTCTTTATCATAATTTATTTGATTATTCATGATCATCCAATATATATATAAATCATTCCAGAATTTTGAGTAAATTTTATGCTATTAATTTATGATATTTAATGGAAAAATCATCCCTAATGAGTATTTTTCATATTACCTTGGGCTTATTTACATCTTATGTGGATCATGAACACCCCATGGGCCTTTCCATGGGCTAGTTTGGGCATTTGAAAGATGATAAATTTAAGTTGGATCATAACAAAATAGTATTAGAGGTTAGGTTCATATATGGGCCTTGGTTCTTGGAGCACCATTTATTATTTTGGTGTATCTTTTAGATTATAGGTAAGACTATTGGAACACCATCTGTAAGTAAATAATGATTATATCCAACTCTTTTACATTTTATTCCTTGATTTGTAATGTAAATTCATGTTTTTAGTCTTCATTTTTATGTTTCTATCATTTACATATAATATGTGATTTTTTTGGTTATCTTCTATTTTGGCTAATGATAAGGGGAATGAAATGGGGGTACATGGTGAGAACCTAGTGCTTGGAAAACCATATGGATCCTAAGTGTATGATTCATTATGAATCCAAGTACTAGTTGTGTAGATGGAACATGGTCCACCTATCCATTTTTCCATGTAGAACATAGACACTAGTCCACCTTTCAATAAATTGTTGGACATGTTCTATTTTTAATTCATTTTTCATCATGTAATTCTCATGTTTATTGTATATAAAATGAATTTTAATTTTCAAATAATGATTCTAAATTATCAGGATATTTTTTCAATGTAATAAATGAGTTTACCTAAATTCATTTAAAGGAAAATTAGGTGTTTGAATTTATGAAAAATGGTTTTGATAAGAAGGTGGTTCTTACATAAATTATTGGGTTGGGATACCCATATTTTAATAATTGGTGTGTGTATTTTAAATGTTTTTAATGGTTTTTAAGTGGATGGGTGGCTTCAATGATGATATTTGGGTTTTGGAAATAATCATTTTGGGTTCCTTTAGGTTTGATGAAATGATTTTAATATTTTAAATATTTTCATAGTTTTAAAGTAATGATTGATGTTTAAATGTAGTGATGGTAACTCCTTGACCCCAGTTACCCAGAGTTATTGCATTATTACATAACATTGGAATGATCATAAAAGATCAAGTCTCGAAATACCGATTTGTTTAGTTAACTTTGAATCACTAGATACATTCATAAATTTTACATTACATCATGATATGAAAACTACAACAACATAGTCTCTATAGTCCACACTCATATCCCCTCATACTTTCCTTGCAGTTCATTCATAAAATACTTCTTCAAATCTTTGGAAAAATAAAACATAGAAATGGGTGAGATGAGATGACCAATAAGGATAACAATATAGAAAAAACACTCATAAATAAACAAAAACATTTAAGGAAATGTATAACAAAAACAGAAGACTTTTAAACATGAACATCAGCATAATATGGAAAAGATAAAATGAAATAATTCCATTTACATGTTGACACGGATAATATACTAGTATAATAATGACATGCAATATCAATAACCACTTTCATAATGATGGAATGCATAATGCCAGACTATCATAACCACATTATCAAGGCCTTGTTCCAAGACTACAAATATGATTTTGTGAGGGCATTGTTCCAAGACACTAGTTTGTCTCAATAGACCAACCGATGCATCAAGGAGAAATAGCAGACTCCACCCGTCACATACTATATCTAATTCATTCCTCATATAATTATTTTTTACCATAACATAAACATTCGCATTGAAACTAACATAAGAAATTTCAATACTTTATCCACAAACCATGAATGGTATAAAAATAACACATCCACAGTAAAACATAAATCATTCAATACAATATAGAAGATTTTATTGTAACATATTAAACTTAATCAAGAATAAGTAAGGATGTTTACATAGATGAAAATAATCATCAAAACTATTAGATATAAATATCACCTTTTTCGTGAAAAAATTTAAAAGTCACACTATTTGTCAAGAAGAAATTTAAAAATATATTTTTTAATCAAAGTATCCTATAAAAACTTTGAAACGTTTAAAATGCATTTTTATTTGAAAACTTTAATGTCCATATAAATAAATCCTTAAAATCATTTTTAAAACATTGACATTAATGATAAATATTTAGAATAATAAATCCTTAAAACATTTGAAAATGATATTATAGTTAGAGTTTATAACCTAAAGAGAGACATTTAAATATAAGTAATTGAGGTAATAAAAACATTATAAAATCATGAGAATAAATGGATTCATGATATACTATGTCAAAGTACATTATATACACCATATAAAAGTGATTTGGTGTATAACAACAAAGGAGTCTCAATGGAATGTAAATTGAGATGAAATCTCTCATAAAGGTTGTATCATTATGTTAAGGATAAATCAGCAACATAATTACGTGTGAAAAATATAAATACACTCAATATTATTGGATATTCAGAGTAAACAATCAAAGGACATTCACACATATTCTTGTAAAAACAACACTAATGAATTGGATGTTTAACTAAAAAAATTGAGATTGACTAAAAAGTAATCTTATCAAGTTCATACCGAAGAAATGAAAATTTACCAATGGAGTGATTATGTTTATCAAAAGTATATCCACATAAAGGGGAGTGGAAATTATGACATTATAAAATGAATAGTGATTCCACACATAATCGTGGAGTAAAATAATCAATAAAGTATGCGTAAAGCCGAATGAGTGAAAATTAAAATTTAAAATTCCCTTATTGATGTGGTAACTTAAGAAACATACACCCATGAAAGAATAATCATACAATTATGATGTAAATATACATTAATTAATGTATATTGCACAATGATTACAAACATGGGCAGCACACACACCCCATGCAATAAATAAGTGGTGAACAATGGAAATCTCACAGAATTAAATGTGATATAAGAAACCCCTTACATTGTACTTTTTCCATGGTTGAGGGTAGGTTATCCTCCTGTATAATGGTGAAATAATTGTTATTTAGTTATAAAATAATAGTATACAATAATATAATATCATATATTTTCTTTTAACACTGCTTTTTTAATAATATCTTCGTATTATAGTCGTTTTGGGTGTTAACATACTCGTTTTATTTTTTATGTTTTGTTAAATAAGTCGTGTTTGTTATGGATAGGTTGTATCTTATTCATATACAGAATGATATCAAGTCCTTATACATTATTTTTAATCATAATTTGAGAATTAGGCTTGTATGGATATGATGGGGAATGAATCTTATCGCGTTCGTGGAGACGGTACTCCATACGTACGTACGAGCAATAATATCATTCTTTTGATATTAAAATCATATATAATTGGATGTTATATCATTTATACATAATCATTATCATGTTATACTTATTACTTATATGAATTACATATCATTATTATAACCATCCAAATAATAATGTATTGAATAACAATTACACCACGACGTGGAGACGGTAGGCCATACGTACACACGTATGGTGACATGTCATTAAAAGGATGGATAGAATACTAAATATAGTTGAACAATATTTATAATAACATCAAAATATATAAAATATTTTGGAGATATTATTTTAGAATGGAAATAAAAATGAAAGAAGTTGAAGATGAAAGGAACTTGAAAGAGGGTGGTGAAAACATTACCTCTTCTTCGGGTTTTTCCTTTTAATTTGATCAAAAGGGATCCTTATGTTAGCATTCTGATAAAACTAATACCTATATGGTGATTTGAGTGAAGTTGAGAGAATATTTGGTCCGAGGATGGCTGATCCAAAATGCTTTGAAGCTGTGAATTATTGAGAAGGGGGAGTACCCTTTTATAAGTGGGGTGAGGGGCACCTTTGGAAAAGCATGAAATATTATTTTATAAGAAATTAATATTCGGTTTATAATTTCTCCAAATAGGATTATTTAATGGTAATGGTGGGTATGGGTCTCAATCCTTTCAACCTATATTTTTAGATAGGATTGGTTCACTATATTAAAATTATCATTTATAATTAACTCTTAGTTAAATAGTTTGACATTTACCAAATATCTTTGTATTTTCATATTATATTGTTAATAAACATACTATATACCTCCCATAGACCCCCATGTGGTACATTAATGATAAAACTATCATTATATAATTCATTTGTCTAATGTTAGTTTTTTAGGAATTGAATATCAATTAATAATATAATATTTGTTTTAGAAACTTTTTTATGTCAATTTTGACACTATTGGGTATTTTGATTTTGATAATTTTATAACAACATTATTACTTCAAAAAAAATTATATAACCAATACTAATATATCATATTAACCTATAAAATTATTTGAATTCGTAAAAAGTCTCAAATTACATTTATTTTGATATTTATAATATAATTATTTTTATATTTCATTAATTAGGTAATTACTGCATCACCATTTTGTTAAATAAATTAGATTATTTATTGTCTAAAAATTATAAACAAAAAACCCTTATGCAGGAAATCTTCTTAGCTTTATAATGAATATTTACAATCTAATTTATCTTATGTGTTACCATATATTAAAAATGTTTTAGTTATTAATATTTGACTTTATCTCTTTTTACTCTTCTTCGAAATAAATAATAATAAAAGCCCTAATCTAATCCAAGTGGACCTAAATGATAATATTTTATTCCTAATGTTTTTTTTGGTAGAGATACACTTTTCCAATAGAATTAGGACATGTGATAGGGTAATATTATTATCATTTTTACCCTTAATTACACAATTTACTTTTAACCGTGGTAAATAAAATTAAAACATTACTATTCACCAAAAATTATTTTCATCTCATTGAACAACATTTTACTCATTGATATTAACCGTGTCTCTCGGATTTTTGAAATTACAATCACAGAAGCGGTAAAAAAAAATTTATGTGAATTTCCAAATTCTCCTAGGAGGTGGGTAAAAGACAATGAAAAGTACTATAAATGTTTTATATATCTAAAATTATTCTAAACTCTCTCCAATGAATTACATAGAACTTATATAGGTGTTATGTATCTATATTGACCTTAATAAAATTTAAATAAATTAAATAATTATTTATATAAAAATTCGGTTTTAAACAATAACTCAGTGTTTTTTACTATTCATAAAAAATTGAATGTTTTCCGAAAATACCAGATAATCACCCAAACCTAATTTTGATATTCCAAATCCATTAATAAAGTCTATTTTTAATGATAAAATTTATAAAATTTCAAAAAGTGGGTATTACTATTCCTAATGGCTTGTTTGATTGGTTGTGGTGTGTGTTGGAATGACAAGTTAATCTGGTTCAGTGATACATGACTAGAATGAGGTGTGAACTGGATTTAGTAAGGGACATTGTCCAATACGATAGTCTTGGTAGAAATACCTAGGCTACTATGGAAATCATATCTTGTTCTTAATGTTTTGTAAAAATTACATGTTTTATTCCTATGCTATTTTATCATGATTGATGTTCCATTATGATCTATGCCTTATGTACTTCCTTGTTTTATGTGATTTCTCAAGATTTTTATGTTTAAACATTATTTTCATGTTTTTAAGATCAAATGTATATGTTTTGTTTTATTTTCTCCATGCTTACCCTTACTGATATTTTGAGCTCACCCTTTATATATATTCTTTTCCCCAGGATATAAAGAAAGGTGTTAGGTAAGAAAACAAAAGGGGAAGATCTTTATGGGAGATCTTGAACATATTTCACCATGATTAAAAGATTATGTTTTGATTTTCAAAAGACACTAAACTATTACGGTCGTTTGGTGGCTGTTTTTTATGTATTATAAATTCCGCAAGAGTAATGTAATGTCCATGTACATCATGTTTGGGGTGTCTACAATTGGTATCAGAGGAAAGGATTAGTCAACCTTTGGAAACTAGGATACGAAAACTTTACTGATATCCCTAGAGATATTTCTAAGGTATGTCTAGGGATGTCCCTAATGTTATGTATAAGTATTGGTTGTAGTACTAGAATTACGGTAAAGATCTTAGAATTAATCCTAATATGTTATATATTGAAGGTACTCCCCCTTTATTATGTTGTTTTCCCTATCATGATTTTTGTCTCTTACACTATTATTTTTGGGTTTTAGATGATGGCTAGAACCTGAACGAACCGTGTTCATCAATGTAATGGACAATGCAATGATTTCCTTCTAAAAAATCCAATGTTATGGGAGATGGAGTGAAAAATAATATTTCTATACATAGACAAGCTATGAATCATTCTGGACATCCAAATGAGCAGAGAAGGTAACAATATTCAATTGAGTCTTTCATGAGGCATCGTCCACCTTCTTTCTGTGGGTCTTCTGATCCACTTATTGCTGAACAATGTATTAGTACCATTGAAATGATATAGCATGAAAAATTCATTTTGGCTGTTTACCAATTAGAAGGTGAAGTAGACCAGTGGTGGACTCTAGTTAAATATTCAAGGCCCCAAGAAGAAATTAAATCCATGTAATGGAACGAGTTCAAGAACTTTTTTTTCAATAAGTATGTCCCTCGTATTCTTCGAACAAAGAGGGAAAAATATTTCCTTGAGCTTATGAAAAAGGATGATGAATCTGTTGTTATATATGAAGCGAATTTTACAAGGCTGACAAGGTATGCATCTGGATTTATCATCCAACCAGAAAGTAAAGTTGATCGATTCTCCAACGGCTTAAAACCAAGTCATCGAAGGTCATTAGCTATAAGAGACCTCATTAGCTATGAAGAAATTCTGTCTTGTGCTATCATGGTCAAAATATAAGTTAGTGTTACATATCCATCTCATGGTTTTGGAAAGAAATAAATGATGGAGTTCAAGGGTAAATCTCAAAATAATGGTAAAAAGAAGTAGAATATTTCTTTATTCTCAAAGTGTGGAAAGAAGCATTGTGGAGATTGTCTTAAAGGAAGTAGAAAATGTTTTCATTGTCGAAAATAAGTTCACCGAGCTACTGATTGTCTATGTAAAGGAAAGAGGGTTTCTAATGATGTGAATAAAGAAAATACTACATAGAACACACCACCAACACTTCAATGCTTCAATTTCAAGGAAATGGGGAATTATGCTAATCAATTCCCTAATCCAAGTGTTAATGATGATCAACGTGAAGAACCTATTAAGGGAAAGGATAAAGGGACTTCACATGCGATCACTATTTGTGATGTTGAGTATGAAAATTATGTTGTGTAATGATTAAGTGTTTAATGGGATTTGAAAATAGTATCATGGAATCTCATTTTTGGTATTGTGGAATTTTGGAATATCTATATATTGGTTTTTAATAATTATTTGGTACCAATAACCATGAAAAGTGATAGAAATATTTTTGGAATGTAGAAAATATGTGAATAATGAAGGGATAATGAACAAAATTAAAGGAGCTCATGACTGATATAAGGACAATTTTATATCATGGTTTGAGTATATAGAAATATTGGGATTTTGGTATGTGGAATGTGTTAAATTTTGACAGCATTTATGTTTTCACTATGGTTCAATGGGTATTAATTATTCAAGAGAATACATGATTAAGGTATTCACATGTTTGTAATTTGACCAACATGATATATCGTATGATATATGAGGGATAAATGATGGTATTCATGTGGTTGTTATATGACCTTTCTAATAATCGTTCTCTTTATACAATGGGTTTTGAATGAAGTATTTTGGATAAGCCTAAATATTGGAACGGATTATGTTAAACATAAGTTAGTATTGTTTAAGGATAGAACTCTTTTCTATATTATTGAGGGAATGTTATAACAGTGTATTTTAAAAAAATGGACAACCTGTAGGATGAGCGACACTCTAGTGCGTCAGAAAATGTTGTGGGAATCGAACCCACAACTAAAGTACAATAGGCCTTTATCGCCTACCACTGGCCTATAGGAGTTCCCTGGTTAGTAGAAACTAGTTTTATTATATTAAGCGATATGATAGTTGATGTATAAGTCCATTTTTTGAATCATAAATGATTAACGTCACCATAGATGGAATTATGTATATTTGATAACATTTCCTAACTTTAGGATAGAGACAGTTGGAATGACATATCATTCTTTTGCATGATCTGCTAACACTTCATGGAAGAAAAATTCAACTTCATTTCTCTAAGAGATGATGTGAAAATTGTTTAAGGCACAAGAAACAGTGATATTGTATCAAAATCAAGTAAGTATTTATTTTAATTAAAAAAGATATTCAACATTAGGGAAATGATCATGATTACAAATAATTTTGTCCTAGTACCCTCATATCTGATGAATCAGATGGTAACATAGATCATCATAAATTTATGGCTTTGTGATTGTTGTCTTTATCATAGCCATGTCCTCTACCACTCTCCATTAGAACTGGATAGTTAGATTTCTCTCTCATATCCATATTTTAAACTATGTTATCCTATGTGGAAACCAATTGATTAGTTAATTTGGGTAAATGTTACATTTCATACACTAGTTTTTAAAGATAAGTTTTGGTATTCCTTTTTACGATGTGGATTTCTATGAAATAAACTCTCATGTACTAAACCATTTATAACCCCGACGAATTTTGTGGGAGAAATTAATTTTATGGGGGTAGAATGTAACACCCTGAGATTTTATGAGATTTATTCTTTTTAATTTCTTTCATATCCTTTTTTGTACGCTACACCAAGATTATCTTGCACTATACACAAGACCGTATTAGCTTGTAGTATACGCAACACTATTCTTGGATCGTGTTACACACAATTTCAAGTTCGTTTGATAGTTGTTAGTCTATGAAATATTGAGTGTGTATATATATATATGAAATTAATAAATGAAATATGGTTGTATTTTATTATACACAACAATAAAGGAGTCTTACACTACACTCAACCCTCACATGTCTTGCATTACATGCAATCACGACCTTCCTCAATAGCTTGTGTTGAACGTAATACTAGGTATCACTAAACAATGATATATGGTTATAATATTATTATGAACTAGACATTATAAATAGTATTAACTACATGTTCAATTTTATAACATTATAATTCATCTTAAACTTTTTCTAGAACATGGTATGATAACAAAATAAATTTTTCTGGTAAAATAGGTATTTTTAAAAAAAATGCAGTTTTGTCGCATTTTGATGGTGAACCCATTTTAAATATAATATTTGACATGTTTATAAGTTCTATTTGACAAAATAGAATTATTATTTGGAATCAAGATATATAAATTTGCTTTGGATAGATTTCTCATCTTATTCTTATCACATTAATATTTTAAAGAATAGTAAAAACATGCTATATTTAATTAAAAAACAAGTTTTTTCATTGCAATAATTTATATGGTCAAATTATAATATATAATTTTTTAAAAGTATAAATAGAATATTTAATTTCCATGTAATATAATGTATTCCATTACCATTAATTTTACATTGAACTCATTGGTAATAAAATTTCAATCTTTTGCAATGTTTTAACTTTTAAAACTTGTTTCCTTAACAACGAGATTAATTTTAATAAATTTTATGCAAGTTTTGTTATTTGAATTAAGAAATATAGATTCCATATTTTAATTCGTTGGGTCCGAATTATGATAATAGGTGACTTTTATTTTTTTGATATTATGAATAGTAACTACGATAATTTTTATTTACTACAGTTAAAGGAAAATCGAGTAATTAATGGTAAACATAAGAATATAAAATTACCCCAAAACCTGCCAAATTTCTACTGGATGACTAAAAGTCGAACCATACTGCATAAGAGTATGAATTGATTAATTGTATGGACTTTTGACCATGAAAATAATTTAATTATATTTAAAACTAAAGAAAGTGAAAACTTGTCACTCTCTTAATTTTTATAATTTTAATAATTTTAATTTAGTGATAAACTTCTTGAAACTTCGACCATGAAAAGTATACATAAAGCTAATAATATTATATACATCATATAAATTTACCTAAATTTTTAAGGATTAAATATTTTTCATTAAAGGTGACACAATAGTGATGATGAAATTATATTATTGATTGAAATATCAAATAAATGGATTTAAAAATATTAAAATAAATATTATATGAACTATTTAATTTGATCCACTAATTTAATAGTTAAATATTAAATTTTATGAATCTATTAATTCTTTTAGTTCGAACAAATATTCTATGAGGATATTATTTAAATGCAGATAAATGAATAGTGTCAAAATTGACACTTGTTATTTTATAAAAATAAAAAAATATAAAAATGTTTAAAAATCACAAAATATTTAAAAATTATAAATTAAAATTTACATGGTCTAAAATATCAAAAATTATCCAATTATGGAAAATACACAACACATAAGTAATATTATATAACATTTTAAAACTTATAATCTTATTACCACAAATAAAATTAAATAGATTAAATAAGGATAAATCACGTTGATAATGTTTAAAATAAATACAAAACATGTCTAAATTTTATTGGTTGATGATTTTACAACCCTATATCATCTAATCTTCGGATTTGAGTCATTTTGAGCATTTTTATGTGGGGTTTGAATTTATAATAAATTATGATTTCTTATAATTCCAAAGGTGCACCTCTCCTCCCTTATAAAAGGACACCTCATCCCTCTATTATTCATACCACATTGAGCCTTCGTGATCATCCAAACCCTTCCAATTTATATTCTCCACTTCCCTAGAAACATTGTGGAGGTTCTGGTCTACACAAAAGACCAATTCTAGTTCCTTAATAGGAAGCATAAATGAGGTTCTTCGAAGAAGGATAATATATTCTACAGATTCTTTCAAGTTTCTTTCTTCATCAACATGTTCTTCTTTAGTTGTTTCATTATAAAGTATTAACATCAGTATCACTAATATACAAATATGTAATTATAAATATGAAACAACCCCATTTCACCCTCTATACATCCTATGGAAAACAAAATCACCGCACATGCGTACGTACGGAATACCGTCCCCACGCTGTGGTGTAATCAGTTTTTTCACCACCATCATACATGGATGGGTATAATGGTGTAAAGAATAACTATACATGGTTATTATAAAATAATTCTTATTTTGAGATATTATATCATCCACTATAGTTCTATTCAAAATTTATGGTAAAGATATCATCGATGGTGAATACGTAGGGACTACCGTCTCCACGAACGCGATGAGATTCATTTTCCATGATTAACCATTCAAGTATGATTATAAAGTATATATAATAAATAATCATGAAATATATTAAAATAATAATGTTTCTGTATTTATGTACATATATGTTTCATTTACTTAATTTCATTCAATTCAAAAAAGGAAACGAAAACAGTGTTCATGCGTATGTTCGGCCTACCGTCTCCATGAACAGTGTATTTCATTCCATTTATCAACCTATCATATATATTTATATGTTAAATAAATGTTTTATATAAATCATGTTTTACATACTGGAATTAAGTAAGACCGGATATTTGTAATAATATCAAGAACCACAAATCTAAATGTGTACGATAAATGAAATGATTTTACCCAAAACGCTGCTTTAACATGGAATTTAAAAAATAATGGGTAGTATAAAGTAATAAGTGATAAATATATGATATCATAACAATTAATATGATTCTGTATTATGTCAATGACATTATTTAAATCATTACATAGGTTGTTCGGATACATACAAAGCATATCAGAAATAAGGTAAGGGATAATTTTCCAATCTCATTTTTATCTGAGATTTCTTATATATTAGTATTTAATGGGGTTATATTTTTCATCCATTTCCATGAAAATGTTTTTGATAAAGTGTTTAATAATGTTCCATGTATGTTAAATGTCATTTTTTCCCTCTTTGACTTTTACATTGTGTTATGGAAGGAATCCTTCTTTTGTTTACTATATGTGGTACTTTTTTGAATTTTCCATTAAAATTACGAGGAGAATGTTTTTTTAACTTGTACGACATTTACAGATTTTTACAGTTTCATAATGCCTTATTTTTATAAAGCTTAATCTACAAGATTTCATGAATATTTTCAAAAAAAAACTTTTATTTTAAAATTTCATGTCATTTTGTGAAATTAAATTTATTCTGAAGAAGAAAGAATATTTTCCTCAGGAATTTATTTCAAGTGTTTTATCAAAACCATTTTCCATCTAAGATGAAATTATTTCATATGTGTATGTTTCAAGTATAATGTCTCTATGATTTACACAGTTTCAATTTTCTTAGGATGAAATGATATCCATTTTTTTATATGGATTATGTTATGATGGGATGAGGTTGATGAATCCCATTTTATTCTTTGGGTTATAATGAAAGATTTATGTTTATGTTGTGGCACAAGTAAGAATTATTTCATTATGATATGGGTGGAACCTATAACTCCCTCCAATGCATTGGGTAATGATTTATATCTCATGAGATAGACATGGCTAGACCGACAAGTAAATCTGGTTCAATGATACATGACTGGAACGAGGAGTGAACTCAATTCAGTAAGGGACATTGTTCACTAAGATGGTATTGGAAGCAATTCCTTGGATACTATGGAAATAATATCATATTCTTAATGTTTTTCCACAATTACATGTTTTTTCCCAAGCTATTTTATCTAGATTGATGTTCCATTATGATCTATGACTTATGTACTTCCAGGTTTTATGTCATTGGTCATGATTTTGAAGTTTAAATATTATTTTCATGTTTTTATGTTCAAATGTATATGGTTTGTTTTATTTTCTCCATGCTTACACTTACTGATCATTTGAGATCACCCTTTATATAATTTATTTTCCCCATGATATAAAGAAAGGTTTTAGGTATGAAAACGAAAGGTGAAGATCTTTATGAAATATTTTCAAGATCAATCACCATGATTAGAAGATTATGTTCCGAGTTTCCAAAGACACTAAACTATTACGGTCCTTTGGTTTCCGTTTTTGTTATGTATTAGATATTCCTCAAAAGTAATTTAATGTCCATGTACGTCAATTCTGGGGTCTCTACAGTGAGTCGGGAACTGATTAAATTGTAGAACCTGAGAGAGGTTGGGGTGCAGAGTATAGTAGTATAGTCTCTCCGTCTAGTGGTTCAGCATCCAATGGAAGGAAGAAACAATTTTAGGATTCTTGTTAGTGGAGTAGCAACCAGACCACTAGTATTGGTAGTGTTGTTTTCTATCATTAGTGTGGTATATGGGGACACCTGAAGAATCATTGTGATCGTGACCTAGTGGATTGTTGATCTTGTTGATGGATTGGCCATGTGAAACATTTCTATATGATAATTCCACCAATAGTTAGTTTAAGAGGTTCATCCCAAACTCTTGGTTCAGGAGAAGGTTTCACAAATCTGCATCAGGAATGGAGCTACAGTAGTACTGTCTTTTTGTGTGATGTGGTGGTGGTTGTGTTTGATGAATTCAGGATATAGTTATACCTAGATAGTAGAGTGGTATTGATTAGAGTAGTGAGGTTATATCATATGGTTGTGGTTTAGGGTAAATATATTTTTCACATCAAACCCCCATAGAGAATGGTGTTTGACTATCTAGAGTGATACGTATGGTCTAAGTATCCTCTACCCTTGTATGTTTACATTTTTACACTGGATCATCAGATAGTTTCATATTTGTACATGTGGTGGAATTCTATAGTCACGTCATTTAGTCTTCCAGGGGATTTATATTGCTTAATACTCAATTTGGGATAAAAAATAGGATGTACCTCAGTGAAAAAAGTTCCCAATTAGGATTGGTGGGTGTCAAATCATCTATGAATTTTTTATCCTTTACATTATTGTGTTTGATGGCATACTTTGTATGGAATTGATTTTTTTCTTATTGAGTATCGATGGATTAGTATCACCATATGGTAAATTCACATAACCAGAGGGTGTGGTGTTTATTCATAAGGATGAATGGGATGTACAACAAATCTGAGTTGGACCAAATCATCGTGGGGTGGGCAAGAGGATATCCGAGATTGCAAGCATTTATCTAGATTATAGGGATCATGTTAGGTGGGATTTCCTCCAGCGGTTTATCATGTTAGGGATGATTTTTGAAATGAATTTCTAGTTTACATTTTATAATAGAGGTTGAGTTATCAATAAATCTAGTTCAATGAGAATCACTGATATCCAGTCCTCTTTACAAGATGGCTATTATGGACATACATGAGCTCAAGAGGTAGCTAGAGGACTTGAAAGAAAAAGGGGTTAATTCGGTATGTACCTCTCTATGGTGTTCACTATTACATTCTGTGAAAAAGGATAATAATATCCTTATAATATACATGAATTAAAAGAAATTAATCCAACATATGTTCAAGAACTAGTATCGCATTCCATAGTTATATAATTTTTTTTGATATTCTTTTAGGAGATCAGGTGTTTCGAAATATTTATTTGAGATCAGGATATTACGAGGTACGTGTTAGACCTAAAGACATACCTTATACATATTTTTGTAAAAGAAATTTTATTTCTGCATATATGGTTATGTCATTCATCCTCAAAAACATGCTTGTGATTTATATGGAGCTAACGAACCTTGTTTAGAAAATTTATCTACGTTGTTTTTTTTTTTGGTTTTCGTGGATGATAACTTTGTGTATTCTCACAATAGACATAAAAAATACAAATATCTTAAGATAAATTTGGACGAAACTAGAGAGAATATGTTATATACTAACATCAAAAAGTGACACTTCTATAAGGATAATATTCATAATCTAGGTCATATTATCTATGATACAATTGTATCAGTTCTATCATAGAAGGTGAGAGTTGTAGTTTCATGTGAGAAACCCAAGAATATCTCTGACATACATAGTTTATTGGGGATAGTGGGTTGTAATAATATCTTGATATAGTAATTATTATTCCTATAATCAGTGCTTATAGACACGACCTAGAAGGGTGTAAATTGTGTATTGAATGATACCTATGAGATATCTATTTAGGAATTAAAAGAGTGACTATCATCAAAACCTGTCTTGATTCCTCCAGATCCAAGTAAAAGCTACACTGTGTATTTTTCTTCTTCATTTATCATGATATAATTAGGTCTCATGTAGGGTGATAGAGTCAGGATGTACTATTATTGGTAGTTGAGGACACATGATTGTAATTAAATGACTCTTGACATAGAGGTAGATAAATTTGTACAAGGATTGCACTGTAAGGGATAGTCATTACAAGGTGATCATTTTGTGGTGAAAACAGACCATAAAATAATGAAGTAAATATTTTCATAGTGTTATGTGAATTTGAGATAGTGATTTTTTTTTGAGTACCTATATTCCTATAACATAGATCTAGACTACAAACATAAAAAAGGTAATTTGGTAACCAATGCATTGAGAATGAGGACTCATATATAGGTGGTATCTTAGGAAAATAAAAAGTGAAGGATTATGGATTTGATCTATAATATGAACTTGTATGTGAAGGATATTCAGTTTAGAATTTTCGTCATTCCTTATTTGTGAGCTATACCCCACAATATAGAGTAATAATTAGATACTGTTTGATTTAGAGGTCATAGTTTGACCGGAGAGTGTGGCAGGTGAAGAACCATATCCTAGTGGGAATGTAGTTTAAGATGATATCCTGCATATACATGGACGCATGTGGGTTCTAGTAGACATACATGAAGATCTGATGTAAGAGTTCCATGCCTCGGTTTTTTACATTCACTGAGGTATTACCAAGATGTATTGTGACATACATTGTTAGTTATAGTGGTCGAGGATGAAATTTGATGTCTCTAGTTTTTTTATTCGGTGTTCCACCTGTCACCAGGTGAGTAAAGTACATCAGTGACCAACCTTAATTTTACAGTAGTTACCTATTCCCAAGTACAGATGGTGTGATGTCGTGATGGATTTTAGGACTAGTTTAACAAGGTCTCCTCGAGGTAGTGATGTTGTATGGGTTTTCGTTGATAGGCTCAAAAAGGATTCTCATTTCCTTCCGATCAAGGAGTCCTTCATTTTAGACGATCATGGGTTTTTGTATATCTGTGTGATATTAAATCATCATGGGGTCCCTTGTATTATCATTTTAAATAGGGATTCCCAGTTTATATCTTTCATATAGAAGAGTTTGTAGAGGGTTTTGGGTACACAGGTGCTTCTGAGCACAATATACCACCCTCAAACTGATGGCCAATTAGAGCATATGATACATGTGATTGAGTACATTCTTCATGCATGAATATTTGTTTTTTGGGGATATAAAGAGAGGCATATTTCAATATTTTAGTTCTCCTACAATAATAGTCCTAGTTGATTATACATTTGAAACATTATGTGGATTTGTATGTTCATCCATTTTGATCGCCCATTTGATGGTTAGAGGTAGGTGATGTAGCATTACTTGGAACACGTATCATGTTAGAGACATCCAACCAAGTCAATTTGATTTGAAAGTTGATGGATATTGCATAGTCTAGATAGAAATCTTCAACTTATCCTCATCTATGGCCTATAGTGTCTAATTTAGGGAATCAGGTGTTTTTATGTATCTCACCAAGGATGGGAGACAAATGTATTAGGAGATAGGGTAAGCTTTCACCATGATATTTTGAGTCGTTTGAGTTTCCGGATAGATTAAGGATGGTAGAATGTCAGTTTCAGTTACCTCAATGAACCCAGAGAATGTACAACTTCTTCGATGTATCTACGCTATGAAATTATCACTCAGACTCATTTGATGTTCTACAGCCTAAGTATGTTGTGTTATAGATGGATTCATCCTTTGAGTATCATCTAATTCATATCATTGATAGGAGAATAAAGGTTCTTAGAGACTTTTTATATCCTATAGTATGGGTGTAATGGTAGTATGACTACGTACAAGATGACACTTGGGAGCTGGAGAATTACATAATTTCTCAGTGGCTGGAGTTATTTATAGGCAATTCTTGACCACCCTTGAAAGTTAAATCCGAGGAAAAAATTCATTATGGTGGGTGAATATAAGATATCATGTTTTCCTATGAGGTATAAATATTTTTTCTATTTATATTCTTAATTACATCGTAATGATAAGACACTTTGGTGTCATGGGGTCGAAGGGTATGTCTTGGGATTGTTTAGAGACCGAAACCCAACTATTGGAGAAACATATGTGTGTTACATGGTTAGGTGTAATAGTGTGACCTAATCCATAAGGATTAGTGAAACCATGTGGTGTAGGGAAAAGGACTTCAGGAGCCTATACGGTTTGAGTGAACCATACAGATGGAGGAGAACGCCATTGTGGTGACCTCTTCAATTTCTGGCAGAGGGATGGGACACATTTTACGCATGGTTTGAAAATATATGTGAACTAACCATGCATTGTTCCCCTCCAGATAGTGGACAGAGAAAAATTGGTGCATAGTTTTGAAAACCATGAATTCAAACCATGCGGCCCATCATTTTGATGGAAAATTAACATTTTTTCCTTTAAAACTATCCAAACCTAAAACCTAATTTCTAATTCTCCCTATAGTGGAAAAAAATCATTTTAGATGTCCCCATTGATAAAATTTTGAATCTTTTTATCTCTTTATTTAATCGGTACATAGAATCTAGTGTCTTTAGTAATGTCATATTCATGCCAATGAGAACTCATTTCCTTTTGTTCATTTCTTAATTTTCCATTGTATTAGCTCTACAATTAATTGATAGCTTGTATGCCCTATTTTTATGATTTTCATTCTTTCTTCATTCTTTCTTCTAATCTGAGCCAATTCAAAAGATGATACTACAATAGCACTCAATTATAGTACTATGTGAGGTGTTATATACATTTCCCTCAGGATTGGTGCTTTATATGCCTATTAATAGTTATTATGCATTCTATTTATTTTGGTTACTCCTTAATAATTAAATGAATTATTAAAATGAACATGTTGGAACATTTTAGAGATTCTATTTAGTTCATTGATCTTAGTTTGAGGTTTTATCCCCATCCTAGTATGATAATGGGGTGTGCCTCGTGAATTTTGTTTTCTTTTACTATTGTTTAACAACATAAAGGGCGAGTGGTGTACCATTCCTAGTTAGAGGAAGCCCAGTTATATGTGAAATGAATTAAATTGATTATTTAGTAAATGGTCTTCCACCTTCACTATTTTAGACACAATGTGAATTGTTTAAATATTTAATTTTAGTTGTTATATGAGTGGGTAAACCCATTGAATGAATTTGAAAGGGAATTTTTATATGAGTTGGAAGGACTCAATGATTGTGATGTTATGACATGATAATTGAATTGAATGATGGATATTTATATAGGATTTCATGGGTGTGATACACCATAGGTCATGATATTGATAGTAGATGCCTCGAATGAGATTCGTCCTTGGGTATTTATATTATGTGATTCTAGGGGCCTTTTTAACCCTTCAATTTGGATTTATTGTTCTTATAGTGGACATGTTATGTTAAATGATCATTGGTCCCAAATCCAAGACTAATAGAGTTCCCATTGAGATGCTCATGTGACCCAACAAGGACGCCTTGGTCTACTATACCTTGGATCTATCCCCATGGGGTATGACACTTATGTAACACATCTTAGCTATAATAATTGTGTTATTCTTGATTATATGACGTCATATTGTTTGACATAATATAATGGTTATATTTAATGGTTTTGGTTGGTATGAGATATTGTATATACATTTTGGTCATGGTGTTTATTTCTATTGTTCCTTATAATATCCTTGTTTTAAGATATTGATCCTTGGTTTGTAGGAATCCTTTCTAGGCTTGATAGTATCACCTTAAAGTTATTACATTTTCTATTTAAATTTTTCCTGTATTACTATCATATCTGTTATATACCTTGCACACTTCTTATATTTTATTTTACATGTCGGACTTTTTTACACACTGTTTGTTGTGTCCTACTGGTATTTTATTTCACACCCTGTCTTGGGACACCATTGGGTACCCATATAGACATTATAAATTCCAGATGGGATTGGTAAAACACCAAAAAAATTATTCCTTAATTTTTTCATGTGTAAGAGTATGGTAGCACATGACCAAACTGTGGATTATGATGTTTTCAAGAGATAATGCTTTTTTTATTTTTTCTATTTTGATACATGTATTATATTGATTACTATACACGTATTTTAAATTATTTATAGGAGAATCACATGATATATCATTTTGGTATATGATATTTATTTTTTAATTTTTGTATATATTTTCCTTTGAATGTTATCTCCTATTCAGTTATTAATGTACTTCCACTACGGAGGGTTTCTATTCATGTGGTCTTAGTGTCTATATTTGCTTCTTATTAATTGTTATATTGCTTCTATTATTGACTTGTTTGATTACTAACAATGTGTTCATCTATAGTAAGGGGGATTATCTCCCCACTGACACTCCATTATCCATCGCTTCTAGTCATCATCCTGTGATTTTCAGGAATATGCTCTTGAGGCCATGTGTCTAACCTGTATCGGAGAACTGTTAATTGGCATCGGGGGTCAGGATGTTACACCCCATGAAATTAAAATTGACTGAACTCACTATACTCAATGGAATGACATTTCAATATAATTTCAAACAATTACAACAATCACTTTACTGTTAAAATTTTATCTATTATCAAGAATAGATTAGAATTTTAATTTTTCAAAAAGGGAAGATTTATTCTTCATTAAAAAATTCACTACAAAAATAAATGAAATAGATAGTGAAATTCATAGAATAATAAGGTTTTTCCCATTGATCATCACTACCATAGGCTCTTAAGAGTTTAACTGAGCTTTTCTAAATCAACTCACATATTATTCTTCCTCCCATTTCTATAGTCACTCTATGAGAATCATCCATCCAATACCAATTGATCGTGAACCACACCATCACCTATAAAATTATGATATCAATTTTTCTAATTAAAATCAACCATAACATTTCAGAAATAGTAATCAGTAAATGACTTTAAATGATTTCAATACTCAATCAATCCTTTTGAACAACTATGAGAGTATAACAAAAAGATCATTATTTCTTCAAGGTGTATTAGTATAAACATCATTAATAATATGGGTGAGAAATTAATTCCTTTCACAACAATGTTTTATTTCCCGTCTAAATCATTCCATGAACTTAAATTCATAACCTCCTCTTTGAATTAATCCATGTTTATTGAATTAAATTGTGAAGTGTGGAGATTAAATGGTGAGATCATCTTTTCTTCATACAGTTATTTAGTGGATGATCCATGTGTCAGTCCTTATCTCCCATGATCATTACACATTTTTCATTTTCAGATCAATTCCTTATAATGATTCAAAATGTATTGAATTGCAAGACGACATATGCATCATATAATTTCCATTTAATATGAATTTATAATTCAAATACATGAAAACATCATGTGATTAGGAAAAGGTTCATATAGGACTCAGAAAAATCTTACAGAATCTAAAAATGTCATAGGGGATCATATCTTCTATAATGTAGAATATCTTATATGTTCTCTTAAATACAAAATAATTCCATAATTCTCCCATGTAGCCACCAAGAGTTATACTGTTAGTGAAAAATATCATAGGGGGTTAAAATTTAAAAAAATAATTATAATAATGGTAAAAAAATTTCTCCTATGTGGGTCTCTAAAGTCATACGGGATCAGAATCATATTCCAATACCAGATTTCCGAAAATTGAATTATCATACATTTTCTAAATTATCTATGAGGAATAAATTTACCTATTTAGAAGAATGAAATATCCTTCAAGGCATGATATCTAAAAGTAAAATATCATATGAAGTATTCTCTTATGAAGTAATGAAAATTTTCCAACATGATAAATTGTCTTATGAGATAGGTTATATTATGGTCCAAACATAACAAAAAGATTCTCATTTTGAGTTCAATAAAAATACATAAAAATGAAATTTACACATAAACACTAAAATCATTCCATTGTAAATTAATTTCATAAATGAAAAAAAACATATAAAAACATTGAATTAATCCATTTTCATACAAATTCAAAAACAATAATTCGAAATTAAATATTAATGAGATTTTACAAAAAATGAGTGTGTATTAAATCATTTAAATAAAAATGATAGATCATGTATATATCAACTATACCCAAAAGGATTACATAATTTGGCTCATTATAATAATTATACTTATAATAAATGTTTTATTTTGTATAAAGTGGATAGGGATATTAGGAAATCACTAAAATAAATACCTTAAAATGAAAATATCCTCACTATAAAAAATTTCCATCAGTGTAATATAAACATTAAAATAGTACAAAAATATGAGAGTAAAATTAATTTGATTGATTCCCCACTACCAAATGATCCGCATCAGGAAGATGGTGGGTGTGAAAATTATTCATATTTTAGACACTTGGATGAAGCATTCAATTTTTACATAATTATGTAATCATTAATGATATACCAATAATGGGTTTTATATTTCAAATATAAAACACTTAGGTGTTTTAAATTATTTATTATTAGGTAAAATGTTTAAACCCCTTTCATTATTAAAGGTTATTATGCCAATTAGATTCTAGAAATAGAACACAAATATGAAACTAAACTACTTCAAGTAAAAGTTAGAGGTAAATTTTCATTATTCGGGACTTTTTGGATATGAAAATAGTATAAATATAAATATATAATTGATCATTCATATATGATATTCTATTAGAATATTAATATATTATAGAGGTAAAATAAATATTGATCTTGGTAGGATGATAAATGAGGCCTCAATAAGTGTGAGTTTGAGAATATATTAAACAAGAATTCATCAATAATTAATTATATGGTACATATTTTACATAAAATCACATATCCTTATACACATATGAAATATAGTGTTATTAAAAGGATAAATTACACCTTTATCTTCAGGGTGAAATTTATTATGATTCGTGAAATTATTTTATTATCCTTTTATGATATTATTTGAAAATAATAGTTTTAAAAACTATTAATATTCCATATTAAATGATATATTGGATCTCATAGGAGTTATAATATGAAATAGATACATCATTTCATAAGTTTGTGTGTTATGATGTGAATCATTTGTCAAGGATAATTCTATAAAAAACATTCATCAGTAATAAAATGTGTGTAATTGTGAATTACCAAAATGTTACTAACAATATTATATAAATCCCTAATATGGAAACTAAAAATTCAAATGAGATATTGTTTTTCTATAATAATGGGAACATTTATAATTTTTCTAGCTGGTGAAATAATTAATATGCTAATTTCAAGTTCTAATATGTATAAGATTTTCATAGGAAAGCTATACATTGGCCATATTTTATCTATATTTTGGTTCTACATTTTTTAAGAAGTTAGGGGTTGATATTTTAGATTACATGATAAAAAATATAGGTTCCGGATATGTATATGTTTAGTAGTAACTAGGTGGTAACAGTGTGATATGAATTATTTGGTTCTAGTGGATTTTTTTCCCTATTTCAGTATGGTTTTTCGAATTGTGAATATTTCATGGAAACCCATGTGATAGGTTGGTTTGGTTTTAGAGGTGGTTTCATGGATTTATCATGACCTTTTTAAACCATGTGGTTATTTATATGTAACAATTCACTTCAATTTTCAAGGGATAGTAGCGACCACATGGTTATCAAACAATATTTCAAACCAGGCATACAAACCATTTGATATATATAAATTTATTAAAAATGGAAAATTACCCCAATACGAATGGTCATTTTGACCCATATTTCACCATAATATATCATTAGTATGAACAATCCTTTCATTAACACTTCATTAGGTTATCCATTGGGTCTCATAGTGATTTTCTATCAATTTAGTTGTATCTATTTATGTGATGTTTAAATATCTTCTACATTTTGAATTTGTTATCTAGAATTACTCTCAATCTCTCTTCCCCTGGATTCATTGGATCCAAAATGGGGTTTTATGGGAAAATAGAAGGTTTAATGTGTATAATAGAATATTTTTATTATGGATCTAGAATTTTGAGGTCTATATGTCTTAATTTATGAATAATATTTTCAAAAGAAAACTGGGTTTCCACTATTGGTGTTGTAGTTGTCTCTATATAATATTAATATTTTCATGAAAATAATTATCAATAATTTTTTTCTATTACTTCTACTAGTAGAAAAGGTTTATTTTATATCTACAAGGGTTGATTTATGAAATTTCATCTTTTTCATGAACTTTTTTCTAAAAGTGATTTTTCATTAAAAAAATTTAAAACTTCATGTTTTTTATGACATATTTCATTGATGACATGGAGTATAAAGTGGGTTTTCTATAATGGGAGTGGTAATGATGTTTATAATTAAATATTTTATTATGTTAGAGGAATTATTTACATGGCTGTCTTATGAAAACAAATCACATGGGAACCTTAGCTACATCAGGTTATTATGTATGAAAACCTCCGTGAGTGTGGTACCACTAAGGGTTATATGTGAGATATCGATATACTATGGTAGGTTTTTATATCATTAAGATTCATATTATATTGTATTAGTTTTTTATTGTGTACTAGGTATATATTTCCATGTGGTAGATCTCGGATGAGCATGGTTTTATTCATGATAGTGATGTTTCATTCTTTGATTCCTCAAATGTATACATTTTTAGGTATAGAAACTCTTCATTACATCCATTTATGTAATCATTCATATTTATTTCCATATTCTTATGGATTTGAATATGGATAGTTTTAAGGGAAAATCAATGTATTTTAAATTAAAATATTTTCAAATGAAATTATCATGAAATTTTTATTAAAGAAATAACTAATGGTTACATAGAGTATGGTGTCATGGTGGTATACTGTTAGGAATTCACCTCACCCCATGTACATTCCATTAGTAATATACATACATAGATTTATATTATACAACTATTTTTAAGGATGGCATGTTTCTAGATAGATTCTCTTGATTGTTGTCTCTTCATGGTGATTTTTTAATATCATGAAGGATGTTCACTTGGATGATTGGTTTTGGTCTTGGACTTATATAGTTTCTTGTATTATCCTTCTAACATATTTTTTTCTATATCATGTCTTTATAACTATTATTAAATTAATTACAATGGCTCTATATAATTATATTTTTATATATGATACATGAAATAATTTTATTTCACGTTAAAACCATTCTAGTGATTGTTTGTGATGATATATAGGTTCTTGTCAGTAGTTTGTGGTGATAAAAAACCCTATTCCAATTGTGATGGATGGCTTAGGTGACATGTCATGTTAACGTAGGGTGATATGTTACAAAATTTCATCAATTAGAGGTTTTATCCGTGGTTTATTTTATACATGGGTTACTACCATACAGACTCAAGTGGTAAGCGCATAAGGGTTCCTGGTCAACTAGATTTCACATATAACCCTTAGTTACCATGATTTGTCAATAATTTTTTAATCAATATCGTAATCATGAATTTGGATTTACTTTAATGAACCTTTTTAATTTTCTCTATTAGTTTCTACTATTTTCTTCAATCCTTGTTTTTTAAAGAATTTATTAGGGATTCTTGAAGTTTAAATTTTAATTAGGATATGTATTACAATTATAAAAAAGAGTTACCTCTTGTGTTTAATAGATAATTTCTATAGAATAGTCCATATGATTATAAGGGAAGTACCTATTGGAAAAATTCAATATTAAACCCCGTATTTCAACCCTTATTTGGTGGATGTAGAAATCTGGCCTATTCAATAACAAGGTCAATATGGTTGTGGAAGCAGAGAATGGATGGTGAATTATCCATTAGTGGTTACAGAAAATATTACAGAAATATTCTGTGATGACAAAGGAACAAAAGAACATGATCAATGGATTAAGATAATAGAACATATTTTCCACTTTATAGGGGCTCTATATGACTATATATTGGGAATTTACACTTATATTCTCTATGTTCAAAGAATTTAATTGTTAGATTCCATAATGATAGATAAATTATAAAAGGAACTCATATAGAAAACATTAAATGTTTCTATCAAAAAGAAGTTGTATCCTAAGATCTTACATGTGGAAAAAGATTTGGATTTTGTACCCTTGGATAAAGCTGACCATTTATTAATAGATTTTGATAATCATTTCACCATGTTATTTCATATATCTCCAAAACAAAGAACATATGGATACCTAAAGGCTATATGGTTACTGATGTGACTGATGCTAGATATTTAATTGATTATTATGATCATGTTCGTGATTACCTTTACCGATGTATTTGATAATTTGGTTATAGATTATGTAGAGTTAGTTGGGAAAATAGGTCTTAGTAAAGCACCTGTTATAATTGGGGGTAGTCATGGGGTGTTACCTATCCTAAAATGGAAGCATAGTAATGGTTCGTTTTTTTCATTGTGATCTATTAAAGAGGGGTCATATGTAAATTTCTATGTAGTTTCCTTCCATTATAGAATACGTAGACATTAATAAGCTTAATTATAAAGTAACTCCCTAGATCATCCATCACTATTGAAAATTTGGTCATCATAAATGTTTTTAGAAGACTTTCAAATAGAAGTATAGTTGGATACACCTTATCAAAAGATTTTATGATTAGCTAGAGGATATGAAAAGGTGGTGGATCTCATTAAATTGTTAAAGTGGATAATTATGATATAAGTAAATTTCAAATAGGTGTTCATTTTGGATTCCTTTATACCACAGATAATGCTCCAAAGGAATATAAAGTGGGACTGCCAACATTGATATGTACAATATTTATTACTTACTCTATAGTATCAATGTGTTTGATTCTAGTGCATCCCATTAATTTATATCATCAAATTTGATCTACATTTTGGGATTAATCTAGGATCTTATTTCATTATTTATGGATCTTTATACTCTATTATGAATGATTAAATAGTAACGTTTTAAATACTCCATGTGCTAGGGTATGATCACCGACCATGAGGTCATTTTTAATTTATTAGTTCTTGATCTTCATATCTTTAAATATACCATTAAAATGGATTATATGGTCGTTTTTATGTCCCAGGAAGACTGTTATCATTTTCATATTTTGTTTCTATCTCCTAATGGCGTTACTTGTGTCTTTCAAAGTTACTAGGATCCTATATATGGTTGAGTAGGGAATATTTTTACAAAGGTTCAAATGATATCATGTTAATTTTTAGAGATTTTTATTTAGTCCTTTTATAATCAGTATTGGATTATTATTCATACTGTAACAAATCGAAAGCATAATGACATTCCCAGTAACATTTTCTAGGATAGTTCTCTCAAGTGAAATAGAGTTTACGATTGACATGCTTTAGAGGATGATCTTCCGCTCCTCACAATTTTATAATATGACATTTGCATAGTAAAATGAAAATAATCTATATATATGAGGATCTTGAGTCCAAAATATTTGTTTTTATGAGTATGTCACCTTTTACTTCTCAGATTCTCTTCGTAAATAATTATATGGCAGCCATAAGATGTGTTTTGAATACTAAAGTTTTAATAAAATGACTATTCAGAAAGGGTACCATGTTCCTAGGATTGATGATATGTTAGATCAACATTAGGGATCATGATTGTTTTATTATATTGATTTCTAATAGGGGTACAATAAGATATGAGTTAGAGAGGAGGATATTTTGAAGACTACATTGTAAAACAGGTATGAAAATTCTAGGTATTTGGATATTTAATTTGGTCTTTTTAACACTCATGTGGTGTTTTAATATTTGATGAATTATATCATTTATTGGTTATTGGACCCCTTCATGGTTGTTATTGTGGATGATATTTTTGATATTTTAAATTCTAAATAATTACTCATAGGTCATATTGATATTGTTCTCAGAACTATGAGCTAACATCATATGTATTGAAAGATTACTAAATTCATGTTTTTGATCTGAAAAGTGAGGTTTTTAAGCCATGTTATATCTATGTGATGTATCTCATAGAATCATAAATAGGTTCAGGCATTGATTTCCTTAGATAAATCAATAATGTGTTATAGATTTAGATCATCTTAGTTTTGTATGGTAATTATAGAAATGTCATTATATATATCTCTATGATTCTATCTCATTTGTAAGAGTTGATCTATACAGGTATTGAGTTTAATTGGAATGATAATTCTAAATTATCATTTGAATAAATTAAAGTTAGGATGACTTAATATCTACTTTTTATTCTTTTGGAATTGGGTTTTTGTTACAACCTATTTTTTGGTGCCTTAGCTACTGGATGAGGATGACTTCTGATGTACGAGAAAAAACAAGTGGCAAATGGATCTTACTAATTAATCCATCATTAAATTATTTATACAAACACTGATCTTGAATTTCCTACCATTATTAATACTATTAATAATTGGAACCACTATCTATTCATATAGATTTTTACTATATATTTTGATTATATGTGTCTAATGTATATTTATTCTTGGAGGCATATAAACCTATTAAAGGGATGTTTGGTTGGGTATATAAACAATTTTGATATTGATATTTCATACACACCTTGAAAATATAATGTGTTCACTAATTCATTAAGAATTAATTTAACAAAACATACCAAGAAGGAATCTACGGATGAATGATCATTGATTATTTTATTAACTGAGATGTGCTTTGACGTTGATTAAGTTTATAGAAAGGATTGATTGACTTGTGTGAAATATGATTCTTTATTTGATGATTGTATTCCTATTAGAAAAGAAATAGACACATATTTTCATCATTTTATTTAAATACACTCTGGTAATATGACCTTTTGGTGATCAGACTGAGTCTCCTTATGTTGTTTTTCTATTTTGAGGTAGATCGGTCATTCTAATAATTTTTTTGCGGGAATAGATGGATAGTGGAAATAAGTCCATTTATTCCATACACCATGTGACTTCTAAGATGAATCATGATTTGAGATTTTTTTATTAGTTATTATAGATTAGGTAGTCAATTGGGGATTTTTTATCATGATTCTTTATCTAAAAAAGATTAATTTATATCACCAATGACTAGACAATTTGTTTTTTCCATTTCCAATATTAGTATGAATGTTTGATGAGATACGACTTCATTATAGGATTATAAGGAATATATTTGGGATAGTATGATTTGGGTGATCATTTTTTTACTTTCAAAATATTCTAATTTCATTTATATTAGTAAGACAAAAGAGGTAGAAGATCTAGAGAACACATATATATGAATGATCATGAAGCCCTATGAATTTCCTATTGTTATTTTTTATAATAGAGATATGTGATTTAAATCGTTGTTTTAGAAATTATTATAAGAAGTGATAGGTATCCAATTGATGTTAAATATAGTATATAATACCCAGATTGATGAATAGACTCAATAATCCATTCAAATTTTTTAGGATATTCTTTAGGAAATCATTATTTATTTTGATGGATTATGGGAAAAGAATTGGTCCTTATTTCAGTTTCCCTATAAAACTGTTATTAGTATTTGATTAAAATATAATCCATTTTATAATTTTATGGGTATCATAGAAAATATACATTATGTATGGAGGATTTATAAAAATTGTCATTGGTTGGACAAAAATTTATTCAATAGATTAAAAATATTTTGGATGTTATATGAAATATGTTAACAATAGATTATCGTCAAAAAAAATACTATGTATACTATTGTCATTTCCTAGTTTAGTTTTTAATATTTTATTTGATTTTTCACAGGGATTCACCTTACACAGGACATATTCTTTTGGGATTATATGGAAAGTTGGTAACATGGTTTTTTGGAACTTTCAAAATCGATACACATATTTGGAATGTGGGATATTAGATGGACTTAATATCTAACATGACATCAATATGAGATGGGTTTCATGTTTTCCAACAAATGAAGTATCAACAAGACCATTCATAATTTTTAGAATGGGAATATATTGATTTTAATCCTAAAACCTTAGTCTATGATATCTTATTTTAGATCATGCATCATCTGAATATGGATTTTTTTGGAAAAATGTTTCCCTTGATCCAATGAATATGGAATTGTGGATAAGACAGACACATGGTTTTGGAACATCAATTGTTGATGATGAAACAGTGGCCTTTTCCTTTGCATTTTAATAATCATAAGATCGTTCTAGGGAATGAAATTGTCACGGTGGTGACAATTTTGACACCCATCAAGTAACATGTATGTTATATTTTTGGCATATTTTTCAAAACCATGGTTCTAAATGTGCTTAGAATATTGGGGGTCAATATTTCCTATTTAGGGGAGAAATTGGATTGGAATATGGCTTGTGAAAATTATTAGTAACTATGAAATAATCAATAAATATGTATTTGTTGGATCTAATTAAATTTTAAATATTTTTAGTAATATTTTTCTAACTGATAGTGAATTTTAGGAAAATCATGTGGGAGGATTGGTATATATATAAAGGCAACATCACGCCTGTCACAAAATTTTTCTAATTATGTGACTATTCCTAGGTAACCGTACACTTTAGTATTAAGTGATAGTTATGACCACATGGTTAGTTCATGGATTTTCTATCTGTGAATCCAAACTACGTGAATCATATTGGTTTTATAAAATTAGAAAAATACCTAGACACCCTTATTTATTTAACCAATTTTTACCATATTCTTTCATTATTTTGAAACACACTTCCCTAGACACTCAATAAACATATCACATTTTTATCTAGGTGATTCTCTATCTATTTTAGTGGATATATTCAAGGTTTTTTTCCACGTGATTCCTCTTATTTTCTCTATATCTACACTCATTATATCTTCACCTTAACTCATTAGAACACTTATATGGCTTGAAAACAATATCTAAGGTGTCGGTTGAGGAATTAATTAGTTTTAATATAGTTTTAGGCCTATGAGGATTATATAATTTCATTTGAAATCAATTTTTTCGACGGTGACTATGTTTCAACCATTTTTGAGATAGGTGACTATAGGTAATTGTAATTTCTCATTGCATTACCTATACTTATTATGTTTTACTTTGCATTCAATTATGGAAATGTGTTTTTTGAAATCAATCATGTCAAATTTATCTAGTTGCATCGTTATTAGCATAAAAAATGGTATTAAGGGGTATTATTTGAAAAAAAAATTACACACTTAATGTGATTGATGAAATATATCAAATATGGTATTGAATCTCAAATTTATATTCATTAATGGGACCGGTAATTTTAACTTATAGATGATTTTTTATTTTTATGGGAATTATTTAGTAGAACTCCTTGAGAAAACATAGGACATGGGGACCTCGTATGAATTATGTTATAGACATATGAAAATCTAAGTATGTGTGTCACCACTAAGGGTGACAGTTATAGTACTGATACATTGTGGAAGGAATTAGTATCCCTAGGATTCACATTATGTTATCTTACTATTACATTGGTGTCCTAATTACACATTATCATAGGCTTGAAACCAAATATTCTTGGTTTAATTCATGATTTCTATGTTTCATGCTGTAAATGATTACTGGTTTCCCGTTTTAGATATGAAGTATCTTGATCAATTTTATTCTTGAAATAATTATTATTAATTTCCATATTGTAATGAAATTGAATATGGATTGTTTTAATGGAAAACCAAAGGTGGTTTTATGGTAAAAAATTTCACATAAAATTATTCATAAAACATATTTTGTAATGAAAAAAAATAATGGATTCATTGTGATAGACATTATATAGATTCATGGTTGTATCCTAATAGGTATTTCAATCATACACTGCATATTTTTTTGGGGTCTATGCATATATAGTTATATAGGATCCCGATAAAGGGATAGTTATCATGCATTGTTATAACTTATATTATACAATTACAATACGTGGTGGTTTACGATAGTTATGGTGGATAGTCACATAGAGACTTACTTTTGGTATTTGATTTATGTCATTCTTGGGATTAAAATTTTGGATTGTTATGTAATGTCTCAAGTTTTCATAATGCATCTTCCCTGACACACTCTAAATGTTTACCTTTATCTTATTATATATAAGACATGTAGTGTTGTTTTGTAAGGGTAAATCATTCCAAATTAAGAATGTGTTGATAATAAGGTGTGTGTTTCCATCCAATTCTGACCTGGAACATGCTTTATTGATTAGGGTGGGCCATCTTGGGAGATGTATCAGGTCTACCTAGGATATTTCATTACATTAATATATTTTATGTTTGAATGTAAAAATAATATTTTTAAATTGAAACCTTTTGAATATCAAAAAATATAAAACTATAAGGGTTTCTAACCAGAAAATATTCAATATATTAAAAATAACACATAGATACATTAAATGATCCAAGAAATTATTCAATCATGGAATGAAATTTTTTTCCTGTGTGTAAATGAGTTTAGTGGGAGAATCATTGTTTTCTGTGTGATATTTATTGATATCATATTAAAAATAGTATCATTATAGTTTATTAAGGATTTATTGATTATATTTCCTCCTGAATGACTTAATGTAACAAAACATGTTTAGGGAAATAGAATAACTGATATCAAACTATGCATTTCTTGGACTATTTCAACATTTATAAATTGAAAAGGAATTGAAAAATAAAAGTTGAAGAAATTGAGGAATATTTTTTAAAATTTCACATGTCATAAAATAATTACATGGATTCGTATTAGAAGAAATATCTAGAGATTAATAAAAGAAATAAAACAATATATATTTTAGTTATGGAATTGTCACATATTCAATATTATAAACTAGATTTTATATTTCATATGTATAATTCAGGGAAAAATTATAAAAAAATCCAAGAGAATTCCATTTATTGGTAATTATAACTATCCAATAATACATATGATGTACAAGGGACATGTATATCGTAAATATAAAACAATTAGAGTATTTTATATATGGGGGATAATAACTACCCTTTATATAGATCAATATGATCTAATATTAGATTTAAGAAATGTAAATGAGAAACATAATATCATTATTGAAAGTGGATACATATTTTAAAGAATAACATTATATTACATATTCAATATCAGTAAAACAAGTACTATAAATATGTATCATTATTCTAGATCATGGAATTATAAAAAATAACTATATTTTTTAATCATTATTATAATAATAATATTACAGTAGTGATTCTAGACAAGAACTCTAGGTTATGATAATGGTAATTAGTAATATACTTTTTATTTATCATATCTTAAGGAGTTTTACATAATAAGGTTATGTTACAGTTAGTGAACTGTACATATGAAATCATGGAATTCATAATTACTTACAATATATCTTATTAGAACCAATATTTTTCATTGGAGAGTTTATATGATGTGAATAGTTAATTGCGGGCTCCATTGAAACTAATGGTTTTATTAACTTTTTTCCCTTTGACCAATAGAAAATGAAACTTTTTGTTATTTTGTAATGCATAGAGTATGATATATTTATAATTTATATATACCATGAGAATAAGCAATTTTTTATGTAATAGATACTACAATGCACATATATTAAATGTTGTATACAATATTTATAGAAAAACATATCTATAATGAGAAACCATTGAAAACATTGCAATAATGTTAAGAATAGGAAATATTCTATTGATTAAAAAATTTTATGGGTCAAAGATGATGTATGAGATTATCTTGTTGGGGGAATAGAATACTACGTGGGAAATGGATTCTAGAAGCAATTTAAAACACAAAAAATTGGTTCTATAAATTTTTTCAAACCATTGTGGTGTACTTAGTCAAATATTAAATAACATATATTTTTTACTAATTATGGTCTTAGAGGAAATTTATTAATCTATAAATTGTTTCTATAGTGAATGTGAAAATTTAAATTATTTTATTTTTATAATATTTAGTTGTAGTTATAAATATTATGGAAATATTTTCATGGGGTTATGTAAATTACATAATTATTAATACATTAATGGACCTTATAACCACCATGAAAATATATCATAATGGTTTAGTAGGGCATACCATAAATTGGAGATGGTTTAGGAGTAGGTAGTGGAAATTAAAATAAATTCTAAATAAATAGCAGCACTTTATTATTTAGCGGTGTTTTAATCAATTTTTATACACTAAAAATTTAACATGTAATAAGGGAGATATATATACACTACTATCATTAATTTAAAGTGTTTAAATATCTATACATTGTTGATTTTTTTGTATAAATACTTTGATAAAACAAAAAATATTTAATAATTATTAAAATTATATAAGAAAAAAAATTATATACATAAATATATTTTTATCAATGAAATACTACAAGGGAAGCATATATATGTTTTACAAGAAAATATAAAACACATGAATAAATGTATCCAATATCAACTCTGTCACAAATAGTTATGCGGACATCACCCATAGGATCTATTGTACTCATGTTCCTCTTTACCAATAGCCTTCGACACATCTCATTCCTATGATAAATATAATTTAAAATATAAATTATTTTTCATTACAAATTTTTTATAAAATTAAACTTATAAAAAATATAAAAATTGTATAAACATATTAATATAAATGTAATAAGTTTAGTACAACCCATATCAAGGTTGAAATTTCAGGAGGAGTTCAATTTTTCCTGTCTGGAAATAGATATGAAAAATAATTACACATACATTTGATATAAATATAATTTATAATACACTATAAATATTTTTTTACTAACATTTACTTGTTTAGAAAATATATAATTCTTCTAACTGATTTAAATGTTTCTTTGGCCAAGATATATGATGGAAATGGCCATCATCTCACAAGATAATTTCTTTATATTTACTACTACCGTATACTAAAATCATCATATATAACCCCATGTATGTCAAATGGAAAAATCATTACAACTATTTAAAAATTATTCATTCAAATTTAATAATTCTTTATAATAAATTCCATACTCTAATACGATCAGGATGGTAATTATGACATCATATTCTTTGTCAATGACCACTACAAATAAACTCCATTCAATCCCCCTGACATCCTTGAATCAAAATACATCAAAATAGTGGTATATTTAAAAAATTATCCTAGTATTGGAATTTGGTGAGAATATAGTTATAATCATCAAATAAAATTCAGAAATGGTATATATAAAACCATTTTGTGAAAATTATAATACCTATGTATATTGTGAACAACTATATTGAAATATTATTTTTTACTATAATTTGTTTCAAATATCAAAAATCGACTGTTTGATTTTTAATTAAGATATTTTCTTGGAATATTATCTTATGTTATGCAATTTAAGTTGAAATATTGGATATAATTTTTTGTGTTTAGTTTTAATAGGGTTTTTATATAGAGAATTATAATTTAGCTGATGATAGTGGAGATATATAATGTGGATAGTAAAACTGTATAATGTAGAGATCTATATGGTATAGAGAATTGGGAAAATTATTTAGTAGGGTGTAATGAGAGTTATTTTGCTGAGGAGTGAGACGTAGTTATCTTATTTGTAGATTTAATAGAGACATGTAATGATAATAGAATCTCGATATAATGAAACTATGTAGAATTCATTATGAAGGTGTGAGGATATAATATCAGTTTGATGACATATGATTTTTTAAATAGTTCTTTTTTATCATTAAATTTTATGGTTTTAGCCTAAATGTATCCAAAAATTATATAAAATAACTTATAGCATGATATACAATATAAAAAATGTAAAATATTTTAAAAATAATGGATAAATATTATATTACTTGGCATATTCTAAATAAACAAATAATATATAACTTAAAATTGTACTAATAATAAAATAAATTGATTCATAAATGAACATTTTATTTTTATCCTCTATTAATATCATGATTTAATCATATTTACCACCCCTTACAAGAAAAAATAATTCAATATCATCAAAGATAGATAGATTAAACTTATAATGATAAAAGAGTTCATTGTCATAAAAAATTATTCAACTTCATCCCTCATATCATACATTTCTATTGTCATGGAATACACTCAAACACCCCCATAATGAATCTATTATATACATTTTAGACAATTTTAGCTTGAGAATCCAAAATATAGAGATCTTGTTATATATGCACACCTATATTGATCAATAGAGGTATGCTAAAATAATTAAATTGTATTAAAGAACTCCTTATTCACAAATAAATATTGACTCTCTTGAATATAAATATCACAAATGGAAATTTTCAATGATAATTTAATTCAAAAATTAAAATAAACAATCTAGAGTATACGAATCTTGAGAATTTTATGAAATTCTTTCTATTTTTAGTTATAAAATCAACATCATTCAAAACTATATAAAACATGGAGGCACCAATATTATAATCATAAATATCTTAGACTTTTTCAAAGGTTATTAATCTAAATATTTCAAACTATCAAAAACTATAGCTTGATTACCAATAATCACGATCTATATTTATAAAAATAATACAAATTTATACAAATTTTATAATTTTATTTAAATATTATGAATATAAAATTGATTATGATCTTAGAATATGTTAAAAACAATCAATAATTTTTTTGTTAATGGATTTTATTTTCTCTTTATCCATTACTGTTCAACATCATATTCATATCTTTGTTTTCATATTAAATTCTATAACAAATGGATTTAAAATATCTTTATTTAGTAACACATATCCATGTAATTATATTGTCTATATTTCTATCAATTAAATAAATGATATTTTCCTAAAAAGATGACATAAAATTGTATTTTTTTATATGTTGTATGACTACAATTGATTTGTGTTATCATAAACATGTCTAACTCAACTAAATCAGGTTTCAATATTATATAAACACATTGAATAAAAGGTTAGACTCCCTTAAATTATATGAACTTTAGAAATATAACTATATGGTTCATATTTATTTCTTATAAAATACATTAAATGACTTATATACCTAATAAAAAAAGTAACATAGAATAATAAACCATATATGTAATGATTATGAAAATTTTATTGTTGTATCAATTATTAAGTAAGATGAAACTACCACCCTATTTTATACATCCATCGATAAAGAATAAACCATATAACTTTCACTTCCTCAACCATATGCACATTTATATGAACAATCATAGTGAAAAATGATATAGGGAATATAATATCCAAATATAAAAAATAAATAAAATAATTTATTGTCATTTTTAATGCTAAATGGGGTTTAATGTTTTCACAAAAATCTATTTAGTGTATCTAAAAAACTCAAATAAAACCGTAATTATTTTTTCCGGTAATAGTTTATACAATACCAAAGGTATAAATTTCCCAATAAAAATATGAGATTCCTCACTTTTAAGACCATGTAATAGAAAATTTTTATGATTAAATTCATATTGATATGATACCCGAATATCAGTGAGGAACTTTCACATTTTTCATTCTTTAATGGAAAACATACTATTATTATTCTTTCAATGAAAAAATACTTCAAAAGACATTAAATTATCATTTTACATAGAAAATGTTTTAACATATTTTCTTCTATGTCCTTATGATAATTATGACTAATTTTTTATTTAACAAATCATTCAATATTATAAAATATATTTCACATACATATATTCATAAAATTATGATTATGATGTAAAAATTAAAATTCTTGAAAAGATGGTTTGAAAAAAAATACTATGTTTCGTCCTTTTTTTTAAAACAACATATGATAAGATGTAAAAATATTCCTAAAAACATTCAACATATACACTCTACTAAATTTTTCATCAAAAATTAACAATTGTGACCTAAAATTTTAACATGAGAACAATTTTGTTGGGGGCATAAAATTATTTCCTTCATTGATACATAACATATTAAACTGATATCTTTGAGATAGATATAAGAATTTATGATTATGAATCAAATAAAAGTTTCTTCTATGATTTATTATTTTAGGGTTTAATTCATATTTACCAACTAGACATGCCTGGATAGTATGAGCGTTAAAAATAGGCCTTTTCCTAATACCAGGAAATCTGTAATCATCCACATTAGAGAAACAAATATTTTGAACAGTTTTTCATTCGATGTATCATATCTATATACACCACAATCCTATAACCCTTGAAATAATATTATAATGGGAAAAGGTGTACATTTATATCATTTCTATGAATTTTTTTCCTATATAGATCATCAATAAAATGAATTAATTTCATTGCATTTTCGTCTTCTTATGATGATTATAAGAGATACAAATAACTAACCATCTATTAAAGGTTGTACATAGAGATCTGAATAGATTAAATCTATTATTATAATATATCAAACATAAAATACTAGGATATAATGAAGAATTTGGATAGGAATAATAAAATTATTTCAAGGCATTAAATTCTATTGGATGATGTGTAATCTTATGATAATTATTTTACCTAGAACAACAATTTATTTTATTTATAGGTTTAAAAAATATAATCAGTCATAGTAATAATGGATCAATTTTAATGTAATGTAAATCCTTAATAGTATTTTTATTTATATTATTATTTAAAATCAATTAATTCAACCTTTCATCATTATTAATCAAATAACATATATAAGTATGACATATTTTACACTCTTATCTATCAAAATATTCCCCAAGATAAATCAACCAGTCATTAGGACATTCATGTATCCTTCTGCAATTGAGAAAGATATTGTTAATAACATTATTCATCTTATAAAATAAATAATGAATCATATATTAAATTAATGAATAAGGTATAATAAACAATATCATTAACATTTGTTTATTTGTAATTCCTCATAAGCACTCCATATGAAAAAACATCAGTATAATGGAAAGTGGTTTATATTTTATACATATCTCTAAAAATCCCCACTTCGATCATCCACAAATTCATAAAATTAATTTTATTAATCAATCCACCTATATATTGTATTAATCTATTAAAAATTAAAAATATACAATATTAATATGGTACAATCATTATTTTGTTATGATTAGTGTCGAATAATCATTAACCAACTCTTGATTTTCATTCAATACTATTAGGCCAATAGTTATTTTATTCTACTAATGGAATCATGTAAATATTTATAAAATCATAAATACCCCAAGAAAAATAAATATAGCATATCAAATAGGAAACTTTTCAAATATCATGCTCACAAAATCATAAAATATTGGAAACTATCTTATGAAAATAAAATCAATATGTAGATATCTTATTCTTCCATTTACAAATCATTTTATAATAATAAAAGAAAAAACACCTCTAATTCCATAATATAATTAGTTGTATTCTAGGTATTTTAATCTTAATTTAATCCATGTGTACCCTTCTAATTAATATCTCCATAATAAATATAACAAACCCTAATTAAAAAAATTCATGTTCAAAATAAAAAATATCAAGGAATAATATATAAAAATTTATAAAATTTAATTAAGAAATATCCATCAAATACAATATAATTACAAACACTTGATTTTATAATTACATATTATATGATATAAATATATCAAATAACATGTAGATAAATATATATGAAATAATAAATGAATGACTAATCTATAATTTATTAACATCTAAACAAAAAAAATTAAACATAATTTATAAATGCATAAATAAATTTAAAGGGAAACTAAAACCAAAAAAATACACTAATAATCAAAAAATATATCATTATTTTATATAATCAATATAATTTATAATTAACTAAAAAGTTATATATATATATATCCCAACATCATTAATCATGAAATCCATAATTAACTATAATTAAAAACTGTTATCTCCATCAAGTCAAATATATAATGTTAAATGCATCTATTAGTCCAATGGAGTTCACTGAAACCAAAAAATAAAATAGAAAAGATAGTAGTAGATTTCCCAGAAACATACTATGTACCCAGAATAAATGTATAGAGAAGGGTAATAGGTTTATGTGACATATAATATAGGAGGATCACCCACAACAAATAAATAGTTGTTATGGAAAATAATGGCAGGATGAGATTGAGAAATACTAGAGGGGTTTGTAGAATGAAGGAAAAGGGGTTGGGCGGTTCACTGTATTGAAGGAGGAGTATAGGGGAATATGTAGTGGGGATGGTTTTTCAATGTATGGAGGACGATTCGGATTCAAGTGATAGAAAAAAGTGAAGGAGAGGTGGTGTGACTATAAAAAATGGGATTAAATAAAAAATGATTGTAATCAAATATTGATATAAAAATATTATTTTTGGGTTCTAAAACAATTGACACCTATATTTAGTTACATGGTGATTGTTGTTAACTAACACTAATAAAATTGAATTAAATGGTATGGGGATTAGGTGTTTAATTAGTGGTTGTTTTTGGAACATTTTCTAATAAACCACCACAAAGGAAGTTTTTTCGTGTACTCTAACTATTGATTATTCTACTCTTGATGTTCACAGCTTTTGATCATTAGTATTATAGATCATGAGGAAAATACATCTAATTGTAAAAACCCATGTTTTGGGTTAGATGGATATTCCCATATATGAGAATTTATATTTATCTCTTAGTGTGATATAATTTTAAATATATATCAATGATTATATACATTGATATATCATGAAAACCACAACATTGTATGAATTTGGGTAGGTATTTTCATTTAGTGTGTTATTAAAATTATGAAATTGATTGAATGATCAAGTTTGGTTTTATTATATCTTTTTATAGTAATATGATATCACTTGGACATCGACTTGGAATTGAGTTCCTTGAATAAATTCATTAACATCGTAAATGAAGTAAATTGAATCATGTATTGTCAAATAATGGTAAATAAACAATTATAGGACATTGAAACAAATTATCCATCCATATTTATGAAATATTGTAAGATGAAGATTTTATAATAGAATTTTATAGTTAATAGAAAGTTTCTATAGATATGAAAAAATATATGTCTCTTTATGGACTTCATTATTTTAGAAACACCTAATATTCTTTGAGAAACACTAAACACTATCTACATATGGTACAAGAGTTTCATAGAAAATGTTTATTGATATGTTTCCTAAATTATGGTGAATTTTACTTTAGGATGAAGTGGTTCTCATGTCTATCAATCGGTTAATAGACTATTTTAAATGATCATATATTAATTAGTAAATAAATTTAATTATATGTTATTCAATTTTAGAATAATTAAAATTAAATATTATTATCAAAGTAGTCATAAGTTATTCGATATTAAATTAATAAATCATGGAATATAGTTTTTTGAATGAATATTTATTATACAAGTTTTATTATTTATATTTGAGAGGAACAAGCTATGGTAATGGTGCTCATTTCATCTCTTGACATTTTAAATTATTACATGTTACTAGTGAAAAAAAATTAAAATTTCCAATAAGTAAATAAAGTCATAAATTTCATTTCGGGTCAGGGTTGAGGATTATTCTAATTAAAATTTTATAAGACACTAAAATAAAACTTAATTACCATTATAAAAATTTATTTAAGATGCCCTGAATTTTTATTTAGATAATTTCCGTGAAAATAAGTCCCCACATGACTTCTATTAAACAATAATGAGAGAAACAATAGAGAATAATGAAATCAGGTTTTTTCCTCCTTTTGTGTAATCATTCAATTCATATAATTGCCGTACATGTATCATAAAACACTTAATTTTTTATATAAAATACTAGTTTAAGGTTAAAAAAATATGAATTTATGGTGATTGTGAGGAGGATTTATAGGGATCATCATTTGGGACCTTCAATATGGAATAATTTGTAACAAAGTGGAGTATGTTCAGATTACATGAATTAATGTGGTATTCTTTATTTTATGTTTATCATACATAAATTTTTTATATTTTTTACATTGATGAATTTGAAAATTATTATTCCAAATCTTATTTTCAAAATATAACTAGTTCAAAATGAAATTAAAACATTGATACAGATCACTTCCTTTTCTCGAAAATTTAGTTTGATTACTAATTTCTTATATACATGCATATAGATATTTTATATCAATAAGTTTATCATATCTTCATATTATGAGTTAGGTAATATTTTATAAATCATGCATATATGTTATTCCCAAAATCAAGGAATTATACATGTAGTTTAGTGTTTATATAACTAAATTGGAATCTATTAGAGTTTTATCTATGGTTTATTATGATATAATGAATATTCTGGGTCAATATTTTCAGAAACCTCAACTATAGTAATTATATAAGTATGTTACATTATATGACTTTGATATTTATTGATGATAAGACATCAAATAAATTTATTTTGATATATGTAGTTGAATTCACCAATATAAAATTTGGGAGGATGATTTTCATCAATGCGACAAATAGTTTTATCAAAAATTAATTTTAATGAGATTTCTCACTGGCTAACAGAGAGGTGAAACTATCAAATGGAAATGTATATAGTGTAATAATTATTAGTATTCCAATTATAGGGATACTACAAGATTTCTTTTTTGATACCTCTTTTTGAAGCATGATGTATTCCTTGATAAGGGTATATGTAAGTTTTTATAGGTATAATGAAGACATGTGATATTCAGAATATTATAGAGTATATAAATAAATAATTGAATTATTATTATCATGTTTATTAGTTATATTTTTAAAGATATTTGAGATTAAATAATGAATAGTTGAATGTGATTATGCTATATGATATTGATGTATCTCTTGTTTTACTAGGTTTCATTCATGGGCCTGAACTAATTTGATCATGGTCTGTTACATGTATTCAAGACCTTGTAGTTTTGATATAAAGGTATGTGTTCCTAATATACTGTCAACCATTATGAATGATAATAGTGGTTGGTATCAGTATTCCTAACATCTAATGACCAAATTTATTATGGATTCTAAGGTAGAGATATACGGTCTTAAATAATGAACTTTTTAGTTGCGATTAAATCGTGGAAAATTAGAGATACTAATGTTTAATTTAATAGAGGTAAATGTTGACTGAAATTGATTTGGAATCAAAAAATTTAAATTTTTTTGTGATGACGTGGTTGAAACGATGTGGGTGTAATTCACTCTATTTAATTTTATATGATCTTGATAATAACATCTTGAATTTTGTATAAATTCTTATTAAATTATAGGAAGAGTAAATCGATAATATAATTACAATATTCTTATAATCAAGAATTATTATCAGATAATTGTGATGATAATTATTAGATATATGAAAACATTGGTTTTATAGAGTTATACATTGAGTTTAATGATCCTTTCACTTATATGAGAGGGAAAAATATATTCTAACAATAATATTGAGAGATAATCCATGAAATATGTAGTTCTTTACAACGAAGTAATAATGAAGTGATAAAATAGTTGAAATGACATCATGATTATTTAATTATTCATATCTATATAGAATTGAGATATTATAAAAAAATTAACATTAATTTTTCTAATATCAAGTTAATTATTTATTTAGTTATCACTCTTTGAATAGTGGTTTTACAGTTATGGTATATAGAATCTCTTGTTCATTTAATAAACATTCCTTTAAAGTGGTAAGTACAAGTTAGAATGAGGGTTTAAGGTGAATAATTAATGAAATAGATTTTATGTATATATATTCTGTGTTCTTAATAAATTTCAATTAGTGTTAGTTTAATCAATGGGAATAATAAGTTGTTGTATGTTTTCTTTGGGTTTGACAAAGAAAGATGTTCTTATGTTCAAGATGGTGATATTGTGGAAAGTAAGAAAAATAACTTTTTTTATTGATATGTTGTGTTATGATCTATTGTACTGTCTCAAATGGTTATATGTGAATAGATTAAATGTTCGTAGGTGAAATTCCTGGAATTCATTCTTTAATATGGGAATCATGATTCTATTTACTAATGATATGTAGAGAAAATATGTGAAGAAAATCTCTCACTTTCAGACAGTATAATTATGAAAATTATGAAACATTAATTTTGATTAAATTTTTATGATGTTAGAAAATGTTATGTATTGGTTTATTAATAACATGTTTCCTTGTATATTAGAGAAAAAGTATGTTGTGAATTATTTTTGGATTTGTGATCGATCACTTTCCATTATATAGTTAAAATGGAACTGTTGCAGAAATACAGGTTTGTCACAATACAACATTAGTTTTCCACTATTATATTATTTGAATTATTTATTTTTAGGTATCTATTGTTTCTCTCTCCTTTAGGGAAAAATTCCTTTGTATTTTTATATTTTTTGTGTGTCTAGTTCATATTACACAGTTCTGTGGACTATTATTACTAATCATGCAACATCTATGTGACATGAGTACATGTTTTTGAAGATCCAATGACATGGTTGGATCATAATTAGTATAACCATGCACCATATTCTAGGTACTTCAGTAAGGTTTTCATGGTTTGGTTAATCAGTCCTCTACAACATGTGATATCCCTATGTATTAATTTTTGGGAATCCCTATTGTACCCCAATATAAATTAAATTCTGAAACTCACACCTCATTACTTATTCACATGATGTATAACCCATGGATCATTCATTATTCTTATTTCCATAAATTCATATCTTTAAAATATAAATTCCCAAGGGTTTATTCATGATTTTAGTATGTATCAGCAAATTTTGAACTTTGTCCTCTTTAATTTCCTCCTTATTTTCAATTTCATTATGTTGCATCTTCTCCCCCAGGTTATGTTTATTTTTGGATCTACCTTAATAAGAATGTTCTTTTTTATTGGTTAGTACCTAGGACATGTGAGGCTCTCTATGAATCATTTTCTATTGAAATTAATCAAGGAATACAATTTTATCATGATATCGGTAGGTTTCCACTATTACATAACTATTTTAAAAAATGGAACCATTATATTATTATTTTTTAAAAAATAAAATTCATAATGATAAGTAAAATATTCATCTATGAAAATTTTGAAAAGGTGAACCACATTTCACTTGGTTTCAAGGGAATGTTAAGGGCCTTTCATTTAAAATATATGACTTAAATCTATTTGTTAATTACCAACCACACTATATTTTTTTATATTCCCCAATCAATTTTATTAATGGATTTAATATTATAAAAGGTTTTATAATTATGTAAACTAATTTTTAAAAGAAACAAATGGGTTTTAACAGTGTTATTTTCCTTTAATGAATGTGGGTTGAGTTTTTTTATGTTGATATTTCATTTTATTCATGTTTCTGGTTTTAAAATATATTTTTATAACAGTGTAAACCAAATTATATTAGAAGTCCCATCTTGAACTTTCTTACATAATTTTTAAGGTCACCATGATTCATGCCCCTTTTTATGTTTTTGAGAAGTGTTATCGCTTAAATATTTATTTCCCAAAATGTTATATTTTATTGTTGATTATTATTAGAAATTAAATAGATGGGTTTTTTAAATGGTGTTCTGTGGTGAGGGTGAGTTATTATTCTTTTTTGTGTTATTTATTAATGAATGACATCCTTACCTATATATTTATTTCAATAGAAGAAATGGGTTGTTAGGTGACACCAATAGTTAAGAATGCTACACTAGTTCCAGATCCTGATATATGTAATCACCAGAAGATAAAATATGCTCATCTTTTTTTATTTTATACCTTAATTATGTTGGGTTGGGAAATGTTGGTATTTATTGACGGTTGTTGTTATCTAGAATCAGTTATATTTATTATTTTTTGTCATTTCCTATTTTATACCCTATGATCCTTGGTTCCCATGAAAATTATTATATAACTTTTAATGCTAGTATGATTGTTTTTTCTTATTCTGAAAATATTCCTTTTTTCTAAAATTCCATGAGGATTTTTTAAACAATATTTTGAACAAATTTTATTTCTTTAAAACACGATACATTAAATTTAATTTCAAACTAATTATTATATTAAAATATTCATAGGAAAATTAAAAAATTTATAATTGAATGTTTCATTTAATAAAATGGATGTGTATAATTTATAAAATGGAATATACTTGATTTTTATTTTTATTTTGCTTCAATTTAGAAAATTAATTTTATATGTTCATTTTCAAGCTATATTGAAGTGGTATTACTTTTTAAGGATTATGAATAATGGGTGGGTAGAATTCATGATGGGCCTCCATGATAACACCTATTGGAAAGTTATGTTCTATTTAATCCCTTGATTTCTCAAAGATTATTCTTGGGTTTTGGTTGTCTGGTTATTCATGGAGTAACTTGGAAGTATATCAGTTATCTTTTTATTTTTATTCCATTGTTTCATCCATGTGATCATCCAGTCCTATTTTCGTTACATTATCATATCGGGTGTTTTTATGCAAGTGTCATTATAGATGTTCAATAAATGGGTTTATTTCATTAATGGATGTTGGAGGATATGGTGATTTATTGTTTGTGATTTATTTTCTCTTTATCACCAATTATTTTATTATTCATGATCATCCAATCTATATATGAATCATTCTAGAATTTTGAGTAAATTGTATGCTACTAATTTAAGTTATATTATGGAAGAAATCACCCCTATAAGTATTTTTCATATTACCTAGGGCTTATTTACATCCTATGTGGATCGTGAACACCCCATCATCCTTTCCATGGGATAGTTTGGGAATTTGAAAGTTGAGAAATTTAAGTTGGCTCATAACAAAATAGTATTATAGGTTAGGTTCATATATGGTCCTAGGTTCATGGAGGACCATTTATTATTTGGGTTTAAATTTTTGTTATAGATAATACTATTGGAACACTATCTATAAGTAAATAATTAGTATATCCAACTCTTTCACATTTAATGACTTGATTTTTAATATAAATTCATGTTGTTAGTCTTCATTTTAATGTTCCTATAATTTACATCTAATATGTGATATTTTTGGTTGTCTACTATTTTGGTTGATGATAAGGGGTGTGAGATGGGCGTAGATAGTAAGATCTCTGTGCTTGGAAAACCATATAGATCCTGAGTGTAGGATTCATTATGAATCCATGTACTAGTTGTGTAGTTCGAACATGGTCCACCTATCCATTTTTCCATGTTGCAGAGAGACGCTAATCCACCTTTCAATAATTTGTTGGACTTGTTCTGTTTTTAATTAATTTTTCATCATGTCATTCTCATGTTATTTTTATATAACATCAATTTAAATTTTCAAGTAATGGTTCTAAATGATCAGGCTATTATTTTTCAATTTAATAAATGAGTTTACCTAAATATATTTCAAGGAAAATTAGGTGTGTGAATTTATGAAAAAATCGTTTTGATAAGAAGGTGGTTCCTGCATAAATTATTTGGTTGGTAGACCCATATTTTAATAATTGGTGTGTGTATGTTTAAATATGTTAATGTTTTTTTAGTGGAAGGGTGGCTTAAATAATGAAATTTGGGTTTTTGGAAATAATGATTTTGGGTACCATTAGGTGAGATGAAATGAATTTAATATTTTTAATATTGTTAGATTTTTAATGTAATGATTTATGTTTAAATGTAGTGAATGTAACACCCCGGCCCTAGTTACCCAGAGTTGGTGCATTATTACATAACATTGGCATGATCACAAAAGATCATGTCTCGAGGGACATATTAGTTTAGTAGACTTGGAATGACAATATACATTAATAAAGTTTACATTACATCTTAAAATTAAAACTACAACAACATAGTATCCATAGTCCACACTCATATACCCTCATACTATCCATGCAAGTCATTCATAAAATACATCTTCACATCCTGGGAAAAAGAAAACATATAAAGGGGTGAGATCAGATTCCCTGTAAGCATAACAATATAGAGGAAACCTTCATAATTAAATGTAAACATTTTAGAAATATATAACTGAAACAAATGCCTTTTAAACTTGAACTTCAACATAATTTGGAAAATTTGAAAAGAAATATTTCCATTTACATATTCACATGGATATTTGACTAGTAGAATAATCACATGAAATATCAATAACCACTTTCATAATGATGGAATTCATAATGCCAGGCTATCATAACCACATAATCAAGGCCTCGTGCCAAGACTACAAATAAGATTTTATCAAGGGCTTGTACCAAGAAACTTGTTTGTCTCATTATACCTATCGATGCAGCAAGGAGCTATAGCTGGCTCCACCTGTCCCTTACAATGTCTAATGCATTCCTCCTTGGAAAAATTTGAAACATAACATAAACATTCATATTGAAACTAGCATACAAAATGTCATTACTTTATCCACAAACCATGAATGGTATAAAAATAACACATCCTCAGTCAAACATAACTCATTCAATACAATATGAAATATTGTATTATAACAGATTAACCTCAATCAAAAATAATTAAGTATATTCACATAGATAAAAATAATCATTAAAATGATTAGAGATAAATATCCCCTTTTTATTGAAAACATTTAAATGCCATGCTATTTGTCAAGAATCCATTTAAAAAAAGATTTCTGAATCAATGTTTCCCATATGACTTTGAAACGTTTAAAAGGAATTTTGATATGAAAACATTAATGTCCATATAAATAAATACTTAAAACCATTTTTAAAACATGTACATTAATGGGAAAGATTTAGTATAATAAATCTTTAAAACATTTTAAAACGATATTTAAGTTAGAGGTTCTAACCAAAAGAGATACACATGAATAAAAATAATTGAGGTAATAAAAACATTATAATATCATGAGAATAAAGGGATTCATGATATACTATTTCTATGTACATTATATACACTATATAAAAGTGATTTGGTTTATAACAAAAAAGGAGTCTCAATGAAATGTAATTTGAGATGAAATCTCCCATAAAGGATGTATCCATAGGTTAAGGATAAATCAACGACATAATTATGTGTGAAAAATATAAATACTCTCAATATTATTTTATATTCAGAGTAAACAATAAAAGTACATTCACATATATTCTTGTAAAAACAACAGCAACGAATTAGAGGTTGGACTCAACAAATGGTGATTGAGTAAAAAAATAATCTTATCAATTTCATACTGATGAAATTAGAATTTATAAATGGAGTGATTATGTGTATAAAAAGTATATCAACATAAAGGGGAGTGGAAATTATGACATAATCAAATGAATAGTGATTCCACACATATTCATGGAGTAAAATAAAAACTTGAAGTATGCGTAAAGTCGAATGAGTGGAAATTGAAATTTCAAATTCCCTTATTGATTTGGTAACTTATGAAACATACACCCATGAAATAAAGATCATACAATGATTCTGTAAATATACATGAATAAAATTATATTACACAATGAATACAAACATGTGAAGTACACACACCACATACACTAAATAAGTGGTGAATAATGGAAATCTCACCGAATTAAAAGTGAGATAAAAAACCCTTTACTTTGAACTTTTTCCTAGGTATAGGGAAGGTTAGCCTCCTATAGAATGGTGAAATAGTTGTTATTTAGTTATAGAAGAATCATAAACATTAATATGATATCATATATGATCTTTTAGCATTTCTTTGTTAATAATATCTTAGTATTATCTTCGTTTCGGGTGTTAACTTTCTCATTTTATTTTATATGTTTTGTTACATAAGTCGGGTTTGTTATGGATATGTTGTATATTATTCATATACAGAATGATATCAAGTTGTTAAACATTATTTTTAATCATAATTTGAGAATTATACTTCTATGGATACTATGGGGAATGAATCTCATCGCGTTCGTGGAGACGGTAGTCCGTACATATGTACGAGCGATAATATCATTGTTTTTGTATTAAAATCATATATAATTGGATGTTATATCATTTATAAAAAATCATTATCGTTTTATACTTATTATTTACATGAATTACACATCATTATTATACCCATCCAAATAATAATGTATTGAATTACAATTACACCACGACGTGGAGACGGTAGGCCGTACATACGCACGTATGAGGACATGTCATTCAAAGGATGGATGAAATACTGAATATGGTTGTACCATATTTATATTAACATCACAGTATATAAAAGATACTGGATTAATTATTTTATAATGGAAATAACAAATAAATAAGAATTTGAAGAAGAAAGGAACTTCAAAGAGGGTGGTGAACACATTACATCTTCTTCGTGTTCTTCCTTTTGATTTGATCAAAAGCAATTCTTATAATGGATTTCATATAAATATAAGGCCTATAGGTTGATTTGAGGGAAGTTGAGAGAATATTTAGTCATGTTTTGGCCGAGACAAAAGGATTTGAAGGTGTGAATTATTGAGAATGGTGAGTACCCTTTTATAAGAGGGGTGAGGGGCACCTTTGGAAAATCTAGTAATATTATTTTATAATAAATTCATATTCGGTTTCTAATGTTTCCAATATAAATTATTTAAAGGTTAAGGTGGTTATGGGTCATAATCCTTTCAAAAAATATATTTTATAAAGGTTTGTGTCACTATATTAACTTTATAATTTATATTTTACTCTTAGTTAAATAGTTTGACATTTACCAAGTATCTTTGTATTTTTATATTATATAGTTAATAAACTTACTATATACCTCCAAGAGTCCCCCAAGTGGTCCATTAATGATACAACTATAATTATATAAGTTATTCGTTCTATCCTTAGGTTTTTAGGAATATAATATCAATTAATAATATAATATTTGTTTTAAAAACTCTTTTATGTCAATTTTCACACTATTGGGTGTTTTGTTTTTGATAATTTCATAACAGCATTATTACATGGAAAAAAATTATATAACCAATCCTAATATATCATATTAACCTATAAAATTAGTGGAATTAATAAAAAGTCTTAAATTACATTTATTTTTATATTTATAATATCAATTATTTTAATATTTCATTAATTAGGTAATTACTGCATCAGAATTTTTTCATAAATAAATTAAATTATTTAATGTCTAAAAATAATAAACAAAATACCATTATTTAGGAAATCTATTTATCATTCTAATAAATATTTATAATCTAATTTATCTTATGTATAACCCTATATTAAAAATGTTTTAGTTATTAATCATTGATTTTATCTCTTTTAACTCTTCTTTGAATTAAATAATAATAAATCTCTTAATCTAATCCACATGGACCAAAACGATAATATTTTTTTCCTAAGGTTTTTTTTGGTCAAGATACACTTTTCCAATAGAATTAGGACATCTTTTAGGGTAATATTAATATCATTTTTACCCTTAATTACCAAATTTAATTTTAACTGTGGTAAATAAAAGTAAGAGGTTACTATTCAGCAAAAATTATTTTCATCTCATTAAACAACATTTTACTCCTTGATATTTACCTTGTCTCTCGCATTTTTGAAATTCCACTCACATAAGTGTTAAAATTTATGTTTATGTGATTTTCAAAATTCTCATAGGAGGTGGGTAAAAGATGTTGAAAAGTTCAATAAAAGTTTTATATATATATAATTATTCTAAACTAACTCCAATGAATTACATTAAACTTATATATGTATTATATATCTATTTTGAAAATAATTAAATTTAAATAAAATAAATTATTATTTAAATAAAAATTCATTTTTAAAGTATAACTGAGTGTTTTTCACTATTCATCAAAAATTGAATGTTTTCAGAGAAATACCAAAAATTCAACCTAAGCAAATTTCAATATTCCAAATCTAAAAATAAAGTCCATTTTGAAAGATAATATTTATAAAATTTAAAAAGTGGGTATTACAATTCACAATGGCTAGTTTGATTTGTTGTGGTGTGTGTTGGAACTCGAAGTTGCGTACAACACATGCTTTTGAATTATTCAAAGTGAAGTGTACCGTGGAATCTTGCGGTGTTACATTCTCCCCTCCCTAAAATAATTTCATCCTTGAAATTTTTAAAATTGGGGTTGGGAATATAATGGAAATTTCCACATTGGAAAAAGAGTCAATAAAACTATCACCTTAAAAGAAAGAGAAGTACAAAGGTCACCAAAGATAACTCATACTCCGGTTCTATGTAGGAAAACAAGGATATGGAAGATAAACAATTTGTAAAGTTCTGATGGAGAGGGAAAGAAAACATGATCAGGAGAAAGTTAACAACAAGAAATCCACAAACTTATGATGGGACAAACGGTCATTATTTTCCCAGTTGGAAATGTATACATACAACATTTTTTTAAAGTTATATTACATGAAGATGAGGAATTCATTTACTAGATTGACTATGATAATAAAGAGATATGCTTAATTTTTAAGTACAATTTCAATATTTAATAAATTTCCACCACTAACTCATTTTTTTAAACAATGATTATTCAAGAAGACTTGGTCACACTGGAAGATCTACAATAAACTACTATAGAATCACATGATCCACGAAGGATAAACTATATATTTACCTTGTCTTTAGAGATTAACACAAACCAAAATTGTTAGTACAAGATCTGATGATCCCTTAAAGGATATTCCTTTAGAGAAAGAAACAGTAATCTTATTTTCCAAAATTAAACCAACAATACCGCAATGTTAAATAAAGACGATTCCAAAAACAATTATCCTTTACATCCTTCAATATAATCCAAAATAATATTAAAACACAAAACATAGAATAATTTGGTTATGTAGTCTTCCACGTAAAATTGTATCTCCAAACGACATCAACTAATCTTAAAGTCACATACTTAAAAGTAATTAACCTAATCGAACATTATCTATTATAAGTTAATCATTTATATAAATATCCAAAATCACTATAATTCCATAATAAAAATGCAGATAAAAATCCACCATTACTCCTCAAATAAAATCCCATAGTATTCTAGTTTCCTTGGGCATACAGCGTTCCAACAAAGTGAACATCTTCCAAAATAACATTTATCAGTTAATCACCAAATCATTTTCTTATAATAAGGGTATTAATTTGATATGACATAAGAACCCAGATCAACTTATTATTGATCAATAAAATCATTTAACTAAAAATAATTAGTCACACTAACCAAGGACATCACGTAGTCCAGTGGTAGACTATAAATCTCAATCGCACATTGGTTGTGGGTTCGATTCCCACAGCTTTGCCCGACGTGACGGGTTGTCACACAATCTGCAAGTTTTACTTTTTCAAAAAACTATATTTTATATCATTACAAAAATGAAATAAATTCCCGCAAAATAACCATAACATAATTTTAACCAGAAATGTTATCTTATACCTTGCATTTTCATCCCAAAATAAAAAAACTTGTAATTGCCTCAAACCCAATGATAATATAAAACAATATGGTTATTTATAACTATATCAACAAGGGAAAAGATAAGTCTTCCTCAAATATCATTCTCTCATGGAAAACTATGGGGTAACATATAGAAGTGAAAATTATTCCAAAGAAATCCCATTAACAAGGAGCAATAATACTTTTAAACATTTACCTAACCATTTATTTCCACAAAGATTCTTCTTTGACCAATAAAATATCCTATAGAATAGGGAATTAACTTGTGTAATGGCCTTGTCCCTTACATTAAAATAAAATGACTGTAAAGGAATTTTTCAAACCATTTTTATTTTCGTCCATAGTACTCTTCATTTTTATTCAGCAATTATTCACTTTTTGTCCTTTCCTGCGCGTAAAGACTTTTTTGGTTCCGTTGAGACACTTTAATGGGTGTCTTCATCCACATTTCCTACAAGATGGAAATTTAGGATTCTTTTCTCCATGTTATCCACTACTAGAGCTCTTATCATTCATCCCCTTTCTCTTCTTTGTTGAGTCTGGGAGTTGGATAATATATATGCTGTTGATCATATTTTTGGAAAACTGATTTGGCATGAACATGATATCTTTTACGCATGTCAACATTCCATTTTTTTTGCATCTCAACCACTATTTCCACCTTTTACATCATTCTAAAAGTTTCTATGACTACCTTGGAAACCAGCCATTGAAAAAATTCAGAAAGCATTTTGTGAGTAACAGTAGTCATAAAATCATTTAGAGAATATCAGGACACCATATTCTCTATTTGAAACACCTTAGGATTAACCATGGTAATTTATTCTCATATTATATTAAAATAATTCAAATTGGTTTGTAAATAAAATGTAAATTATCCTAATTATATCCCCTGGGAGTATCGTAACAAAGAGTGTAGCAAGGCCCATTGTCGTGCACTAGTTCTCGTTCGAGTCTATCTCAAAACGGTGTTTTCGGGTTTTACCCCTAGCTACATCTGTGACAGAGAATCCTCTACCTGCTCGTATCCAGAAACAGATGTACTTCCTGGAAAACTCAAAAAATCTATACAATACCAAAATTCATGAATGTTCTTCTATACTAATCATCAGATTATATCTTAGGGCTATGTGCTCTAATCTGAGTTTATCTAAATCTTGTTTCCATGGTTTGTACTAAACAACCTTTGATACAAACTGTAACGCCCAGACCCCAGTTACCCAGAGTCGGTGTATTATTACATAACATTTTCATGATGAAAAAAGCTCATGTCTTGAAAGACAAATTAGTTTAGCTGCCTTGGAATCACTAGAAACATTCATAAAGCTTACATTACATTATAAAATGAAAACTACAACAACATAGTCTCCATAGTCCACACTCATATCCCCTAATACTATCCATGTTGTTCATTAAGAAAATATTTCTTCACATCCTACAAAAAATAAAACATAGAAATGGGTGAGCTCAGATTCCCATAAAGGATAACAATATAGCGGATACATACATAAATAAATGTAAACATTTAAGGCAATGTATAACTAAAACAAAAGCCTTTTAATCATGAAATTCAGCATAATATGCAAAAGATAAAATGAAATAACACCATTTAATTATTCACATGGATATTATACTAGTCAAATAATCACATGAAATATCAATAACCACTTCCGTAATGATGGAATTCATAATGCGGGACTATCATAACCACATAGTCAAGGCCTCGTGCCAAGATTACTAATAAGATTTTGTCAGGGCCTTCTTCCAAGACACTATTTTGTCTCATGAGACCTACCGATGCATCAAGGAGCTATAGCAGGCCCCACCTTTCACTTACTAACTCCAACGAGTTCCTCATAAGAAAAATTTTGAAACATAACATAAACATTTGTATTGAAACTATCATAATAAATATCAATACTTTATCCAAAACCATTAATAGTATAAAAATAACACATCCACCGTAAAACATAACTAATTCAATACAATATGGAAGATTTTATTATAACGGATTATCCTCAATCATGAATAATGAAGGATATTTATTTAGATGAAAATAATCATCAAAACTATTTGAGATAAATATCCCATATTTCTTGAAAACATTTAAAAGTCACAGTATTTGTCAAGAAGCCATTTGAAAATAGATTTTTGATTCAAAGTGTCCTATACCACATTGAAACTTTTAAAAGGAACTTTGATTTGAAAAAAATAATGTCCATATAAAAAAATCCTTAAAACCATTTTTAATACATGGACATTGGTGAAAAAGATTTTGAATAATACATCTTTAAAACGTTTTAAAATGATATTTTAGTTAGATTTTCTAATCAAAAGAGAGAAACTTGAATACAAATAATTGAGGTAATTAACACATTATAATATCATAAGAATAAAAGGATTCATGATATACTATGTCAAAGACAATTATACACACCATATAAAAGTGATTTTGTGTATAATACAAAAGAGTCTCAATGGAATGTAAATTGAGATGAAATTTCACATAAAGGCCATATCCTTAGGATGAGGATAAATCAGCGACATAATTATGTTTGAAAAATATAAATACACTCAATATTATTGGATATTTAGTGTAAAACAATCAAAGGACATTCACACATATTATTGTAAAAACAACCCAAATGAATTGCATGTTTAACTCAACAAAGGGAGATTGAGTAAAAAGTACTCTTATCAAGTTCATACCGATGATTTCAAAATATATCAATGGAGTGATTATGTGTACCAAAAGTATATCCACATAAAGGTTAGTGGAAATTATGACATAATCCAATGAATTGTGATTCCACACATAATCTTTTAGTAAAATAATCAATGCAGTATGCATAAAGCCGAATGGGTGGAAATTGAAATTTCAAATTTCCATATTGATTGGGTTACATACGAAACATACACCCATGAAAGATGGATCATATGATGATGAGGTAAATATAAATTAATTACAGTATATTACACAATGAATAAAACATGGGCAGTACACACACCACAAGAAATAAATATGTGGGTGAACAATGGAAATCTCACAGATTTTAAAGTGAGATAAGAAACCCCTTACTTTGAAATTTTTCCTTGGTCGAGGGTAGGTTATCCTCATATATAATGGTGGTATAATTTTTATTAAATTATTCCATAATCATATACATTCATATGATATCATATATGAACTTTTAACATTGCTTTTTTAATAATATCTTAGTATTATCGTCGTTTCGGGTGTTAACTTACTCGTTTTATATTATATGTTTTGTTACATAAGACATGTATATTATGGATAGGTTGTATCATATTCATATACATAATGTAATCAAGTCCTTAAACATTATTTTTATTCATAATTTGAGAATTAGACTTGTATGGATACAATGGGGAATGAATCTCATCGCCTTCGTAGAGATGGTAGTCCGAACGTATGCACGAGCGATAATATCATTATTTTGATATTAAAATCATATATAATTGGATGTTATATCATATATAAATAATCATTATCATGTTATAATTATTATTTAAATGAATTATACATTATTATTATACCCATCCAAATAATAATGTATTAAATAATAATTACACCACGACGTGGAGACGGTAGGCCGTACGTACGCACGTACGGTGAAATGTCATTCAAAGGATAGATAGAATAGTGAATATGGTTGTACCATATTTATAATAACATCAAAGTATATAAAAGATACTGGAGATATTATTTTAGAATGGAAATACCAAAGAAATAAGATTTTGAAGAAGAAAGGAAATTGAAAGAGGGTGGTGAAAACATTACCACTTCTTTGGGTTCTTCCATTTGATTTGATCAAAAGGGATCCTTAAGTTGGACTTATGATCCAAATAAGGCCACTAGGTTGATTTGAGGAAAGTTGAGAGAATATATGGGCAGGGATTGGTGGAGAAAAAAGTCTTTGAAAGAGTGAATTTGTGAGAAGGGGGAGTACCCTTATATAAGAGGGGTGAGGGGCCCCTTTGGAAAACATAGAATTATTAATTTATAATAAATTCATATTCGGTTTATAATGGCCCCAAAGTAGATTATTTACATATTAAGGTGGGGATGGGTCACAATACTTTTAACCAATAGATTTTAGACATGTATGTGTCACTATATTAACCAAATAAATTATATTTAACTCTTAGTTAAATAGTTGGACATTTACCAAGTATCTTTGTATTTTAATATTATATAGTTACTAAACATACTATATACCTCCAAGAGACCCCCAAGTGGACTATTAATGATACACGTATCATTATATTATTCGTTTGGTCGATCCATAGAATTTTGGGTATAGAATATCAATTATTAATATAATATTTATTTTAAAAACACTTTTATGTCAATTTTGACAGTATTGGGTATTTTGTTTTTGATAATTTCATAACAGCATTATTACATTGAAAAATATTTATATAAACAATACAAATATATCATATTATACTATAAAATTATTGGAATTCATAAAAAGGCTCTAATTACATTTATTTTGATATTTATAATATCAATTATTTTAATATTTCACTAATTTGATAATTACTGCATCACCATTGTGTCATAAATAAATTAATGTAATTAATGACTAAAAATTATAAATAAAATACCACTATTTAGGAAATAATTTTATATTTCTAATGGAAATTTATAATCTAATTTATCTTTTGCATAAAATTATATTAAAAATGTTTTAGTTATTAAACTTTGATTTTATCTCTTTTTACTCTTCATTGAATTAAATAATAATAAATGTCCTAATCTAATCCATGTGAACCTAAATGATAATATTCTATTCCTAAGGTTTTTTCTAGTAGATATACAATTGTCCAATAGAATTATGACATGGTTTAGGGTAATATTAATATCATTTTTACCCTTAATTACCCTATTTACTTTTAACCGTGGTAAATTAATGTAAACTGTTACAATTCACCAAAAAGTATTTTCATCTCTTTGAACCACATTTTACTCATTGATATTAACCGTGTGTCTTGAAATTTCAAAATTCCACTCACAAAAGTGGTATAATTATGTTTAATGTGAATTTATAAATTCACCTAGGAGGTGGGTAAAAGACGGTGAAAATTTGAATAAAATTATTATATATCTAAAATTATAGAAAACTAACTCCAATGAATTACAATTAACTTATATAGGTATTATGTATCTATACTGAGCTTAATAAAATTTAAATAAAATAAATTATTATTTAAATAAAAATTCAGTTTTAAACTATAACTTATTGTTTTTCACTATTCATCAAAAATTGAATGTTTTCATAAAAAATCCAAAACTTAACCCTAGTCTAATTTTTATATTCCGAATCAAAAAATAAAGTCCATTTTTATAGGTAAAATTTTTAAAATTTCAAAATGTGGATATTTCTATTCTTAACTTCTAGTTTGATTGGTTGTAGTGTGTGTTGGAACTCGAAGTTGCGTAAAACACACGATACTGTATTATTCAAAGAGAACTGTACTGTGGAATTTTGGGGTGTTATAGTGAGGGGTTTGTTTTCCCAAAAACATGATATTCATTTTGATAACTATAGTTTTTAAATAAATGGGGATTGGAATTCATGTGATTGAAGATGGATTAAAAATTAATTATGTGAAATCGTAATAATGTATTATTACTTTTTAGGTGATTTTTTATTGAATATTAAATTATAAATGGATTTTAAAATGAAAAAATAGATTTTAAAGTTGGTAATCATAAATTAAAAAATGTTATGTAACAACTTTTTTTTTGAAATATTAGTAATAGTTTCAATAAAGGATTTATGAAAATATTATGTTGGGTTATAAGTGGGAATGTGGGGGATTAATTCATAGTGGTTATATGAAATTAAATTTATTGGATTTATATTTGAAAGAATTAACATGGGGTATGTTTTATCTTTTAAAAGGTGGTGAGTTATATTATGGAATTCTTGTTTTTTGGAAACAAGTTTCAAATATTTGAGATGAAATTTATGGGTTTCAAAATTGGAAGAAACTTTTTTTGAAAAAATTCTATTTAATTTTTTCTATATGTATTTCTAGGAACATCTATTGATGTAATTTGAATTTTTATACTTTAGTTGATAATTATTATTTATAAGTTCATATTCCATATGTAACATTTCATTTCACAACCATAAGGTTATTGATTAATAGGATGATTTTCCTACCAGCAGCATGCCTTCTTTCCATTTTCTATGTGTATTTATGTTGTAATTTGGTGGTGGTTATCTATATTGTTAATTTTAATTTATATCATTGTATTTCATGAATTTTTAATGTGTTATTTGGATCATTAATATTCATGTATTTTTACAAGCATTATATTGGTGTTATGTTGATCATTTTAGAGATATTTTTCAGTAGTGATCCACGGATTCTTTTTTACCACAAGGAATTTAGAATTTTTATATTTACAATTTGTGAGGGGTTGTGATTAGGAACCCTTATGTGTGTTCTACAGTAGTTGGGATGAGTGTTACCCATAGTCATGGTTACATTCTACATAGTTCCTTGGTTATTCAGATGGGCTCACTAGGTTTCAGAGATTTTGGAATGATTCCCCAAGTTACTTCAACATCAACCTCTATTATAAGGCTATAATTGTTTATTCTCATATTAAAATTTACATATTTAGGTAATTATAGTCATGTCTTGTATTATCCCAAATGGATTTATGGGGTTTTCTATGCATAATTTGATATATATCATGAGATATTGTACATAGTGAAATATTTGAGGTCTATAGATATGGATTTCTATTGTGGTACAAATAAATTTCAATGGTGTCCTAGGTAATAACTCCGTGTAATATTTCACCACATTGAGTGATTTTAATCTTTCTCATTTTAGTGAATGAATTGTAATTTTGGATAGTTTTTGTAATATTGGAATTATAATATGGTGGGGAGTCCTCCATTGATGATCCTTTTTTTGGTGTTTTAACTATATTTTATGAAGTATGTGCCTTACATATTATGATGAAGCAATGGTATTGGGTGGATGAATTTGTTTTGATTCATTACCAGTAACTCCCATAAAATGAATGGTTTTGATCATTGGTCTATGTTTGGTAATTAGGTTATTTCATCTACATTTGTTTTTTGTTTTTTGGTTGGTAAATCATTTCGTTTGAGATTGGGTGTTCCTTGGGTTTTGAGTTTTTGGTTTATGAAGTCATCAGTTTTCCATCTTCGGAGTGTCTTCCATTTGATTAGAGTCTTTGTTGAATTCTATTAAAGTCCATTATGGTTATACATGATTAGGGAATTAGACAACTTTGGTTTTCCCATTTCACATAGAGTCATAAATAATTGGTAGTAATATCAATTAATATTCATGTTTCTTAAATCATTACCTTAGTATGGGGGTGTAGCTCCATTTCATTTCGAATAAACCATTTTATTCGAGTCTCTCTAATAAAAAAATAATTATTGAGGGGATAATTTTCACAATGTAAAAATTTTTTATCTAAAATTTTATTTTTTTTATTTTTTATTTTTTTTTTATTTTTGAGACTATATAATTTCCCTCTCTCTAGGATAAATTAGCATGCATTTTGAATTTTTGGGGTATAGTTCATGTTTCATGGTTTGGAAAATACTTATTATTAACAATGTTGAAATTAGGTGGTAGGTAAATAAAATTTATATGTTCTAATTGCACAATTAGTAAATGGTAATTTTAACCATGATGCTTTTCTATTATCCAATATCAAGGTCCTCCAGTGACACTTTATAAGTCAGAAAAGGGTTATTCTAAATTTTTTATATACATAGTTTTTAATTTTTGGGAATTCTAATTTTTACGCTCTTAAATTAAATCTGCACCATCATACCTATTCATGCGATGTGCCACCTAGGCTATCATCAAATCCACCTCATACCAGTAGTTCATTTCCCACTCATAGTGATTTAATTGGATTAATTTATGATTTGATTCTAGATCATTAATGTTTAGTCATGATTCTCACCTATATCATTCATATTTCTCGTTTCTACTTGTTTCTTCTTCAATCTACTATTTTTTTTATTTTTACTAAGCCGTAATTGGAAGGGGTGATTCTTAATAGTAATTTTTTTTACCTAGAACATGAGTCTCTTTCTTTGAAACCTTTTGAGATGTATTTTTCATGGGATATTATTTTTTCTTGATTAACGTTGATTTCTTCTTTTTATAACTATTTAAAATATTGAACCCAGATTTGTTCTCTTTAACCCATGTCTTAAATTCCAACTATGTAATACAATATATGTCTATGAATATTTTAAAAATCAAAACGAATTTTTACTTGGTTTCCAAAGAATACCATGGCACTATCTTTTAAAACACATGTTATAAATATCTTATTCCACTTTAAAGAACAAAAATTATTGGTAAAAAGAACCTATGTATTTTATTAATGTATTTAAATTATAATTTTTTTTTAGATATATAAAAACTTCTTCAATGGAAACTCTTAGATTTTATGGGTTTTCATGGACTATAAATCATGGGTTTTAGTGGTTATGGATGTTGATATTTCATGATGGTTGTGTGTATGATTTTAAAAGTCTGAACTAATAATTTGGTTTCTCAAGCAATATTAAAATGCCTGATTTGAAATTGTTATAATTGTTTTAATGGTCACCCTTGAATCATTCTTTTATTTGGTTTTGTAAATTGATATGGGTTATGAATAGATTTCCTTTAATAGTGGCAGTAATAAAAATTTAGGCTATATCCATGTACCTTTGACAATGGTTTTTTAGTTATGTATCTATAAGATATTTATAGCCACAATTCAGTTATACGACAATGGCTAAAAAAATTCCTTCCCTTTTTTCCCAAAACGCATCAAGCTCCTCCTCAACCCATACCTGATCTGTGGCCCTCTGAACCCTCACCCTCTCTAATTTAGGAACTATCATCACGGATACCCACTTCATGTGACCATCCTTCTCTAACCCATCTTGACATCTCCTCTCCCCGATCCTCCTACACCGATGGTGCCCCTAGCTACCTCCTTATAAGGAAACCCCATCGCGAGCTGCTTCCACCGAACATAGGACACCTCACCACCCCTCGATTACTCTACTCCTAGGTGGTAACCCCACCTCCTCTGGTTTTCCTCCGATATGGTCGGCCCCCTCCAAGTGATCTTAATAATCCTTTTTATGAACAATTATGTGTTCATTATTTTGTTTTCAATGTGTGTATAAGAAAACTAGAATAGATTCACATTTTTTAGTATTTTAATGAGGCTTTTTAATTAGATACATTATTATAATTTTAATTAATAATAGGGGAGTGGGGGAAAATAATTTTTTAGTGAAGAGGAAATTAGTCTAGATTAGGAATATGAATATTGGAGATTTGGAGAGTTGGAATCAATAAAAAGTGATGGTATAAAATAATTATGGTCAAATTGGGATTAAGGGGATCATCCTGGTTTCTTTTCAAGGATTTTAATTCTTTTGGTTTGGAGTTTTTAAAGACCCACACAATAACTAGTATGGTAATTTCCATGGAAATTTGATTTTTTTTCCAGATATAGGGAGATCTCTGAAAATTGGCATGTGAATTGGGATTTCAAAAGTTAGTACACATCTGTGATGTGTTATCACTTGATCCTAATGGTTATTTATAGGTTTGGGTGAAAAATAATAGGGTTGTTTCTAACTATAAAATATATCAGTCTTCATTGGGTATTCTATTAATAGGCACATGGTGCCTCACAATGGGTTTTTAAAAATATATATCCTTTATATGGTAACTGATGGAGGGGTACTAGGGACTCCGTTGGATGGAAAGTGTAGTAGTCCATTTATAAGGGCCCTCAGGTAAAAAATGGAGGTGGATTGGTTACCCATAGGATATGGGTGGGTTTTTTTAAGGATAATAGATAGTAATTATAGATTCATCCTTTAAAATACGTTATGAGGTTATTCAATTTAAATGGCTAAAACTAGGGAAGGTGATCTCCCTTCTCCTCTACTTTTTTATTTTCCTTTATGAAACTGTAGAGATCCAAGACTCTTTCGTCCTAAATAATAGTGGAAAATATTATTTTTCTACATCCATTATTCATTCTTATACATATCATTTAATATTATAGTTTTTACAATATGGTTTATATCATATTTCATCAAGACATGGTGAAATTGGACAATTAATATGGGGATTTATAGAGTGGTGGAATAAGGGTGTTTTTTAACATCATCACCTAGACCACAAAAACTATATAATGCATAGATCAGAGGATTACTCCATGTGACCTCAAACGGTCCTCCCCATATGCTAAAGCCCATCCATCACCAAATAGGGTTATGTTTCCATGATTTATGTATATATTGATGAGTGGAAAATATTGTGGTAGATGGAAACATTTTATTCGGTTTCTCATTATGTTAGATACTCCAATTATCTATTATTTATTATAGATATCTTTTATAAAATCATTACCTTGTCAGTATTACCTCATATAATGTTGTTCAATGGCATTAATATTCCACATTATCATCTTTAACCATGATTTCACATGATCTTATTATTCCTTTACTTTTGATATCTTTTCCCAAAAAAACTAACCAATTGATATAGTATATTTTTTCTATCATGATTATTATTCATCATGGTCTATTCCTTGAATAAATATTCCCACAAAAATGTTTCTTATAGATTATATTTTGATACTATTCTAATATTTCTGGGATTCAGGTATGATATATCATGACCAAGATAAACCTTGATCAGATTTTGGTGTTATATTTAAAAATATAGATGTTCCAGAATCATCTCAAAGCTAAAGTTGAGCTCATAGAATCTATAGATCTATCATATAGTTATAAAATCGATTTTTTAACCAATGATTATTCTTTAATGGTTCGTCATTATATTATTCAACATTATCAATAATGATAATGATGTTACCGTAATTGAAGCTACTTAATAATGCCATGGGACCAATAATATTCTCCCCACTTGGATAATTTTAAATGTTATATCTCCCAATTTAGCTCTAGTTATGAAAAATAATGTTTTTTTTCTAAAAACAATATGTAATTTCATAATTATAAAAATAAACTTCTAAACATTCTAGAGTGAGATGATGTTATTCTACATGTTAAATTTACTATTTTCATAAGTAATACTACAAGAAAAAATAATGGAGACGTGGAATTTTTATAAACTTTCATCTCCCAATTTATAAGACAATATAATTACATTTCATTATAACCTACAAGTGAAATTGTAAGCACTTATTTTATATAGAATATTAAAAATGGATGGATTTGATACTTGTAACCATATGATGATAATGAAATCCCACCAGTTTATTAATGTATCCCATATATGATCTAAGAATCCTTCCAATTTACATCATGATGTAGAGTTCCATACGTTAATGATGAATCCATCCATGAATAACCATTAGATATTCACTCAATAACATATTGTGTCCCCCCTATATGGACTATTTTTTTATGAATAATAATAATTTCCCCCTTTCATGAAATATATAAATGACTGAAAACATGGAATAATTTAATTATTAAATAAATATGATTTAATATTTTAACCATCTCCTTACTTTGTTACTCTCTCACTCATATTTTCTTCTATTTAGAACATCATACTACTACAATTTGTCTACATTCAAAACATATTTCTTATTTCTCTTCATTTTTATGTACATTAATCATCAAAATAAAAAAACATTTCAATTTTTTCATTATTTAAACATGTTCTCATTTTTATTCATTATGGTTATCAGATTATTTTATTGGTGACATAATGATATTATTTGAATCACCATATAATCATTGAATGTTTTCAATAATTAATTTTGTTCTCATTTTTATTAATTATGGTAATCAAGATTCATTGCTCCTTCAATTGAGATAGGTCATCAAGCCAATGACTATTTCAATGATCATGATGATGGTTGTGGTGGTGGTGGTATTAAAAGCAGTGATAATAATGTAGGTTTTTCTATAGGAGATGATGAGGGTCATGATGGTTCTGGGGATGTAGATATTGATGTACATTTTAGATGATAATTTTATTCTTGGTTTTTACATTTTATTTTATAAAATATTTACTTATCTTATGATTATATTGATATTGAAATTAAATATTGTTTATATTGGAGACAGTATGAATTCTTATTATATATATAGTATTATTTTTGATTAATTTTTATTTGTAAGGATGTAGTTACTTTCATAGATTGTTGATGTGAGTACTCCTATAAGGTGAAACAATTATGGTAACATTTGGTGATTAGGTATTTCCAGGTTGGAGTCAATTAACATGGGTAGTAACAGTGGATATATGGTCTATTTTCAATGGTTTAACCAAGTGTGTAGTAAAAATTTACCATTGTTAATATCATGGATTTATCCTATAATTTACATGGGATTAACCATGGTATTATACTATAATTTCCAAGGATAACCCAATGCCATACATGTATTAATTTTAAATTTCAATCCATTTCTATATATGGAATAATTCCCTGGATTAAACACATTTGTTGGAAACCTCTACTGAAACATCTTTTGCATCCACAGTTTGGGAAACCATGGATATAACCTATTTATATGGATTTTTTACCAACTACACTAGTTCCAAACCATAAATATTGGTAAAGTTTCTAGTTATTATTGAAAAGTGATCATGAGATCATGTAGATGCGAATCCACCCCTAATTATTGTAAAATGTAAATCGCTACCCTAAATGATTAAACTGTATGAATGATGTCTCATTTTATTACGCAAGAAGAAACCAAATTTTTTAATAAAATGAATATTATAAAATTCTATGAGACCCAATAATGGATAATTTATGTAGGTGATTATATCACAGATTAATACTTTCATAAACTTAACAGAAACCTTTTAGGGACAATTGAAAAAAAGTAAGGGTGTATATATGAAAAATCTGGACATATTTCACCAATAAGGTAAAAGGTATTTGTTTTATACTATCTATATTGTGGGTGGTTTTTTCACATGATCATAGATATATTTCAAATCATGTAAACATATTAATTTTATATGAGACAAATATGTAGGTGAAAAATATGAATGAGAGAACAAACTTTTTGTAAAAAATAAACAAGTTTCATAAAAGAAGAATAAATTTTCATTGATGAATAAATTAGAAACTTGTGAAATATTATGAGAAACTAGAAACATATATAGAAACACATATAACAAATTTTTTTACATTTTAGCCTTCCACTTCACTCATGATTATATTATTAATAGTCTACAATAATAGATGAAAAATTGGAATGAGAGGACTGAAATGTTTTCCTTGGGAAAGCATACAACTCCCCATTATCCAAATAAGGGTTTATGGGATCTTAAATAATCATTACATAATGAATAATGGATTTAATTTTAATCAATTATGATTACGTCTTACTAGAATTTCACATAAAATATAATAAGATTCTTCCAATGTGTTGGTGAGTTCCATTCAACCATTCTGAGAAAGTTTGAATGTGGAAAAAACACTGTGAAATCATATATTAGGTGATGATGATAATCATTCATCTAATAAGTAACCATAACAGGTCATAGTTTGTGATTTCCTAGGTGTTATGCAGGTCCCTAGGGTTACCTCCTAGGAGGTTTTTAAGGATGTGTGAGTGTGACAAAAACACATTGAAAAAATATATATCAATTTGTGAGGATAGTAATTGTTATAATAAGTTGGCTCTACAAGATAATAAATTATGGTCATTATGTTAATGAAATATTTAGTAATGTGGTCATGATTGATAAAATCTATATTTCTTTACCCATCATAACTTGATTTTCAAGGATATCTTATAAGATTTGTTACATTTTTTTGTAATTTTAATTTTATTTTATCCACTTAAAATTCAGTTCCTTCATTATTTTTGAATATTTTATGTTTTCAAAAGTTTTTTATCCATACTATTTCATTAGTAAGTTGTGGTACACTCTAGTTATGAGGATATAGATCTCATGATCAAAGTAGAAAGGAAAAAATAATTGACAGGGTGTGCTGGGGGCTGGGTGAGAGCTTAGGATGTGGAGGGGGAAGGGTGAGGGTGGGAAGGGGGTGTGTAGGGGAGGAGGGGGTGTGTATGGGGAGGGGCATGGAAAAGGGGGTGATGGGGTGATAGGTGTGTGCAGGGAATATGGTGAGGGTGTAGGTGTGGGGGTGGGGGTTTCCAATGGGAAGGGTGAGTTGCAGTGAATGTGGGGTGTGTAGTGAGTAATGGGTAGGGGTACATAGGACAGAGGGAGGATGAATGTGGGGTGCAAGGGGGTGGTCAGGTGGTTGTGCAAGGGTAATAGTGGGGGTCATAGTGTCAATGGGGGTGTGTATTTTGTAGCGGACATGAGTGAAAGAGGTAGGCGAAGGGGTATAAAAGGCATTGGTAAGGGAAGGTGGAGGGGGTGATGGGGGTTTGTAGAGTGTAGGGTGGGGGTTGCAGGGGGCAGGGTGAGGGGTGGTGAGAGGTTCATGTGGGCGGTGCAGTGATGCGCGCCTGGGGGTGTAAGGGGTAGAGTGAGGGTGAAATGGGGTGGGGTATGTGGGTGTTTATGGGGGCATGGTGGGTGGTTGGGTGTGCAAGGGTGTTGGTAGAGAGGAGGGGGAAGGGGGATCAAAGGGATGTGGGAGGGTGAAATATGTAGGGTAGGGTGAAAGAGGTTGAAAAGAGGAGGGGGTGGACAATGTGGGGGGTTAAAGGGGGGATGTGCTTTGGTGTCTAGTGGGAGGGGTGAATGGGGAGGGGTGAATGGGGGTTTTTAATGAAGATGGGTAGGAAAAGGGTGAAAGTGGGGAAGGGGGTGTGTAAGATCCAGGGTAGTGGGTGCTGGTGTAGGGTGGGGGCTATGGGTGGGGGGGAAGGGGGCCGATACATGGTGATATATGTAGAGGGGATGGGGTTATATTTCTTTTTTGTAGTGGTTTAACCATGGGTTATTTTTTTCTAGGGATTATAGAGGATGCCACTTAAATGAATCTTTATTTATGATATACCAATGATTATTAAACTTCTATTCCCTTATTATATATCTATTATTTATTATTAGTATTTATTAATTATGCACATGAATTATTATATACTAGATATTTGTGATTTATATTTTTCCAAGATCCCCTTCCAAATGTGTTTTTTGTATACATTTTCTCACATATTAATTTTTTTATTTTGTCCCATCTTAGTATATAATTATTCTCATATCTAGTGCTTTGAAACTTATACATTTGATATATTCTAATAGTATTCTTCTTTCAAGAAATCCTTGAAAACTTATTAGGTCTCCCAAATGTTGATCATTTTCATAATGGAATCAACCAAAAGATAGGGTTTATTTTCTTTTGAGATCTAATTGGATAAAGATCCATTCTAAATTAACCAAAAAAATTTAGGTTTTTGTGTTATTTTCTAGATGTTGAATAATTATGTAGACCCTCTATCATGAATCCTTTTGGAATTTGAAGACCATTATGTACTTTGTTCCTCAATCGTATTCACTTATTCCCTGGTGATCATTTTTTATATTTTGTTTTATTTTTTTGATGAGTATGCCAGATTTAAGAAAGGTTTTAGATTAATTTCATATTTTATCAAGTTTTTGACTATGATTTTTATTTTTGGTTTTAATCCATATTTCAATCACCCTTCAATTTCACTTTTCAACTATTTTCAGTTGTTGGTTTTGAAAAAATGCATATAGATATATAAAATACTATTTTCTATTTTGTTACTATTCATTTTTCACCTCCATTCATCTTATATATAAATCCACTATAATCTAATTATAGAAATAAATATTTTATGGATTTAAAATTTGTATGAACTGGATGTATAAGAACCACTTCCCTTTTTTGATAATATTCCCTATGTATTCCACCTGATATAAGAGAAGTGATTTAGATAGGTGGATTTTTTGCATGCTATAATGTAATAAAATATGTTTTTCAAATTTTCTAGAAATCATGTTAGGGAAATAAATTTTACAATATATTTAATCATTTATTTTTTAATTAATTTCAAAATAAAAAATTTTCCACTATTTTTTTCTTTTCAAGTTTATATTTAGTTAATTCATCTCATTATTTTTCATGAATTTATTCCTTTTCAAGATTTTTAATATGAAGGTGATTTGTTTCAAAACTATTGATGTGGAAGTGTATTTTTATATTAATTATGAAAATAATATAATATCAATTGATTTAAGTGGTTTATCCATATCATTTTTTATGTTATCATTTTTAGTTGTTTACTAATATTTAATTTTTACCTATCTAAATAATTTTGAATTAAATATTTATGATTATAAGGGGAAATTTGGTTAAATACATAATTTTTTTTCTTAATTTATGATTTTTTAAGAAAAATTGTCATTATTTAATCGGTATTTTCTAATGGTATTTTAATTATTATAATAAAGTTAAGGGGTATGATTTTGAGTTTATAGAACTGCTCTCCCAAAAGAATTCATCAGATTTATTTTCTTGAAATTATTTTTTATATCCTTAATTTATCTCATATGTATATATATGGGATGCAATTCAATTTTAAAAATTTTGTTCTTAATAATAATTTTACAAATGTATGTATATATATATACCTCATTGAATGTTAAATATAATGTTCTCCCACGGTTTTCTCTTCATAAAAGTATTTTCTTGATTTTTCCACTATATACCTAATTTAAGTTTTCAAAAGTTATGCTTAATTAAAATTTATTTATTTTCAAACAATTATATGTGTATATATATTTTCATAAATTGATCATTTAATATGATACATTTTTAAAATATGTAGATTTATGTATATAGAAACATATTATTTTAGGGTGAAACCAAATTTTATTCTCACATCAATAGATATGTATATATATAATTTTATTTATATATGTGTCAATTTCTGTGATACTATTTATTTCTTATATGTTTGTAAAAAATGTATTTATAAATATATTTTTCATTATTCATACACATACATATGTGTGTTGATATGTAATCATGTTTTAATCCTATATATATATAAACAAATGTATATATATATATATGTCTTTTTATGTAAAATTGTTAAATATGTATATATGTTTATAAATTTATATTTACACATTTCATTTCATGAAAAGTTTCTTTTATCATGAAACATCTATAACCATGTAATTTTCTTTTTCATGAAATGGATATCCAATATCAAGATCTTTTAAAAAAAATAGTCCTTACAATATAAAATAATTTGTATAATTTTCTTAATTCTAAAGAATCACATGTGGATATTATGTGAATGAATGAATGGAATGGGGAGTGAAACCAAACCCTTAAGTAAATTTTTTCTAATCATGTTATGGGTACACCCAGAATTATATAGCACTCTAATACATTGGGTAATGTTGAAATATGATGTGATGTCAAGTATGGTGTGCGAGAGGTGTATCCCACGCACACTATGGGGTTAGGGAGTGAACATGATACATCATGTGACTATGTACATTATGTTATACTGTCTTTGAAGTGAATTGTGACTACATGTTATGATCCAAGGAGCCTTTGGGACCAATTTATGAATGTTTATGGTATTTTTCACAACTCGTCCCAGTGGGGCCCACGCCGCAACTCCCCAACCCTGCCTTCAATAGGCCAGGGGTTGGTTAATAGCACCTAGTAGGCATATAAATAACTTAAGAGGCATAGTCTAAGTTCCTATACACACGAACACATCTACAATCCCACAAATGCTGATACGTTAAAACCAATAAGGAACAAAATTAAACAATACAACTAAACCCAACCAATAGAGTAGAATGGATGTAGAGTGCGGAAAGTAAAATAATGCTAGAATTCTAGTCCACAAAAAAAAAGAGTCTACAATCTACAAAGTCCCACCTGTAAGAACAAAGAGGTATTGGTACTGCTTCTCATATCCTTAGGGACACCTCGATCTGTAGGGAAATTAGAAATCACGTTCCATTCCTAGTTCTCAATGGACACCGTCAAAAGGACACTCCTCTGCAAAAAACACGACATGTGTGGGAAAATACCATGTAGGGGTGAGTATAATAATACTCATTAGAGGACCCCAAAAACCAAAATGAAACACTCAAATAAAAAGGTACAATTGGATCTAAATAGTATATGTCTACTAAAAATATAATAAGAGAAACAACTCCTGATATACTCAAAACTCAGACTGGTAGTCTAAAGAAATGTTACACAACCGCATACACCCGCTAGGGATTCCGTTCAATGATTCCTCAAAGAACATGTCTGGGTGAACTAACTCAATGAGTCTGATAGAACTGATTTCGTCTTTTCGAGAAGTACTGATCAATGGGAAATTCCATGATATATAGATACACTCATTCTAGGAGAACACACTCCTGAGTGGGGAGAGATCACAATACACAAATAAGGATAATATATAGGACCTTAGTGGATACCGAGACACATCTAGATTCATTTTCTATGTGTAGGATCATAATATTATAAGAGTAGTCACTATGAAACCAGACTCTAACTAGTGTCACGAATGGATAGAGGATCTCACTCCGGGCCTCATGGAGGGATTCCCGACTGTATGTCGAAATGTCTGATTGAAGATATCATACTCATGTGGATGAAAATAATACCTGATCTTTAGAGGAACATAAGGGGGGTAATAACACAAAAAAATGTCAAAGATATAGTGTACAAGAGCCTGAATACATCATCCAGGTTATAAATAGGGTATAGAAGGGTCGCACGCCAGTTCTCTTGACTCTGGGTACGACCTGGGTAAAACCGACTGAGTCAGAAGAACATGCCATGTAGAAAATTAGGTACAAGATGTGTCGTATGGACCACATGTCATGTCTAATTAACCAGGGTTCCCTCCATGTATGTTGTCGTGTGCCCATACATGGTTTCGACCCATCTGGGCCATCTCGTTTAACTGGTACACAGGTTAGCCTGTGTAGATGGCATGGTCTGGTCCTGTTATGGAGTGCATGACTATGTACCCACCCCATGTTCATGTACCATGAGAGTCCCACACTGAGTCCTTGTAAGGACCCACAAGCCATGTGATAATAGACACACATTGTATTAGTAATTCTCGTCGCCCAGAACGCCAGCCACCACTGTGTGGGACACAATCACCATGTCTCCCCAGAGGCACACCATATTATTCATCGTGTGTCACATTCAAACCCTATCCTCTAACGCCAATACCACATGGCATGTTATTCAAGATACACTCTGTGTGTTCTAGAAAAACTCTATAAACACAAACATGGTCTGTCAGGCCTATGTTTTTCTCCAATCATAGATTCGATAATCTGTTTTCCCTGAATCTCGAATATTAAGGTGGCCTCGACATCCCTATGTCATGTACATTGTTTTTAGACCTATTATCATCACTAAAACCACATGGTGGTTTGAGATAGTTGTGGAGGACGATCACTTAGAAACTTATTTTTGTTCTCTGATTTATGTCATTTATTGTATTAGCCTTTTGTATTGTTATGTTATGTCTCATGGTATCTTATTGAATCTTCCCTAACACACTCTAATTTATTACTTTTATCATGTAATATACGAGACATGTTGTGTTGTATTTTAGGGTGAAATAATTCCAAATATTTTATGTGTTGATACCCAGGTGTGTGTTTCCATTTAGTAGTTATATAGAATTAGCATTAGGTCTTGTGCAATGCCATCTTGGGAGACGGGTAAGGCCTACATGGGTTGATTAATTATATTAATATATTTTATGGTTGAATTTAGAAATAATTTTTTTAAATGGAAACCATTATATTAAATTATAATATAAAACCATAAGGGTTTCTGACTTAAAAATATTCAATATATTAAATAATAAGCAATGACCAAATAAAGGATCAAAGAAAATATTCAATGATGGAATAATATGTTTTTCATGTGTCTACGAGAGTTTAGTGGGATAATCATAGTTTTCCATGTGATATATATTGACAACATATGATAAAAAATGTAGTCTTATAGTTCATTAAGGCTTGGTTGAAAATATTTCATCATGAATGACTTAAAGTAACAACCAATGTTTAGGGAACATGATTTACTGATATATATTTATGGGATAAGTGCACTAATTCAATATTCATAAATTTAAAAAATATTGGAAAATAATAGTTGAAGTAATTGGGGTATATTTTTTGAAAGTTTCACATGTTACAAGTCATTCCCTAGTGACATGTCAGAAGAAATATGAGGAGACTGTGAAGATAAATAAAACAATATATCGTTTAGTGTTAGAATTATCACATATTCTATATTATATACCAAATTATATATTTCGTATATTTTAATCATGGTAAAAAAATATTAAACAAATCAATTATAATTCCATTGATTGGTAATTATAACTATTCAATATTACTTATTATGTACAAGGGACATGTTTATGGTACATATAGAATAATAATATCAAGTTATCAAGGGGTTATAATAACTACCCTCCAAATAGATCATCAAGAACAAGTATTATATTTAAGAAAATTAAATGAGAAACACAAGATTTTTTTAGATAGTTGTCACCAATTTTATAGAATATGAGTATATTAAAATTTTTAATTTAGTTAATTAGGTATTATATATATGTATCTTTATTCTAGTTCAATGTATTATACAAAAGACGAATATTTTTTCATCGTGTTAATCATAATATTATTATTATAGTGATACTTGACAAGAACTCAAGGTTATGATAATGTTCAAGAGTAATATACTTTTGAGATATCATCTTTTCTATTATTATACATAAGAACGTTATGTTATAATTAGTGAAATAAACATATGAAAACATTTTATGCATAATTAGTAAAAAAATATCTTAGTAGAAACAATATTTTTAATGGGAGAGTTAATACATTGTGAATAGTTAATTTTTGGGTCTAGTAAAAGTCAGGGTTTTATTATGTTTTATTCCATTACCCAACGTAAAAATTATAATTTTTATTACTATGTAATTCAAGGAGTGTGATATATGAATAGTTTATATGTTCCATGATAATAACAAAACTTTTTTATGTAATAGATATGGTAGTGTACCAATATTATATTTTGTATAAAATATTTATAGCAATACATATGTTTAATGAGAACCCCATGCAAACAAGACAGTAATATTAATCATATGACCTATTATCGTGATTAAAAAATATGATGGTACAAAGATAATATATTACTTTAACTTTTTTTGGATCATAATAGTACATTAGAAATGTATTCTTGAAGTAGTTAAAAACACCAATAATTGGTTCTCTTAATTATCTTAGACCAATGTGTTTTAATGAGTAAAATTTTAATTAAAATAATTTTTTACTAATTGTGGTCTTGAAAAACATTTATGAGTATATAAATAGCTTCTATCATGAATGTAGCAATTTAAATTATTTTATTTTTATAATATTTAGTGGTTGTTGTAACTATTGTTGAAATATTTAAATGGGGTTATCTAAATTATATATATTTTAATATATTAATTTCACTTATAACCACCATGAAAATATTTCATGATGCTTTAATAGTGCATACCATATATTTCACTTGATTTAGTAGTAGGAAGTGGTGGTTAAAAAATGCTAAATAAATAGCAACCCATTTTTATTTCAAGGTGGTTTAAACCATTTTTTTACACTATAGAAATTTAATAGGGAATAAGGGAGATCTATATACAATACTATCATCAATTTGAAGTGCATATATATCTATAACATATTGAATTTTTAGCTTTTAATAGTTTAATAAAATAAAAAATTATTTAATAATTATTAAAATTATATAAGAAAAAATTTTCAATAATTAAATATATTTTTATCAGGGAAATACTAAAAAGAAAGCATTTATAAGTTTTACAAGAAAATTTACAACACATGAATAGATGGATAAAATATCAACTCTATCCCCAAACGTTTGGCTAGCTTCCCCTATATGATCTACAGTACTCATGTTCCTATCGACTAATAGTCGTCGATACATCATATTCCTATGTTAAATATAATTTGAAATATAAATTAGTTTTCATTACATATTTTGTATATAAAAGTTAAATTATAAAAAAAATATAAATAATATAAACATATTAATATAAATGTACTGGATTTAGTACCACCCATTTCAGGGTTTTTAATATCAAAAGGATTTTTTTTTTCTTACCTTGAAATAGATATGAAAAATAATTTGACAAAAATTTGATGGAAATATAAAATAAAATACGATTATTATTTATTTTGACATACATTAACTTGTTTCTAAAAAATATAATTCTTCTAAGAGATTATAATTTCACTCTAATCATGATATATGATGGAAATGGACATCATGTCACAATCGAATTTCCGCTGTATTTACTAGTACAATCCTCTATCATCATCTGCAATAACCCCATATATGTAAAATGGAAAAATCATTATACCTATGTAAAACATTATTTTTTCAGATTAAACTTTTCATACAAATCATGGCCAAGCTCTAATACCCCCTGATGGTAATTAGGACACCAGATTCTTAGTTAATGACCATTCCAAAAAAACTCTATCTAATCCCACTGCCATTCTTGAATCAAAATACATCAAAATAGAGTTATTTGTAAAAAATTACACTAAGATTGTATTTTGGAAAGTACATGTTTATATTCATAAATTAAAATTCACTAATTGTATATATAAAACCATTTTCTAAAAAATTATAATATATATTTCTATAGTGGAAAACTATATTGAAATTATTATTTTTATTACATATTGTTACAAAACAAAAATATTTATTATTTGATCTTTAAGTATGGTATTTTATTAGCATATTATCCTATGTTAAGAAATTTGAGTTGAAATATTTGGTATAATTTTCATTGCATTGTCTTAATATGGTATTTAGACTGGGAATTAGTATTTTGTTGATGATAGTGGGGCTATATAACGTGGTATGTTAACCCTTATAGTGTAGAGAACCATAAGGTATTTTGAATTAGGAAAATTAGTTACTAGGGTGTTATGAGAGTTATTTTGTTGAGGATTGGTGCCTTTTGATCTTATTTGTAAATTTATTGGAGTCATGTAATGACAATAGAATCCCAATATAATGAAATTATATAGAATACCTACTGATAATGGGAGAATATAATATGGTTCTGATGACATATGATTTTTAGAGACTTATTTTTATCATCAAAATCATGGTTTTTAGCATAGCTGTATCCAAAAATATTATAATATAAGTTATAACATGATATGCAATATAAAAAAGGGAATATATTTTTAAAATTATGTATAAATATTATATTACAAGACGTATTCTAATGAAACATATAATATATATGTTAAATGAGAAATAAGTATACAATAAATATATTCATCAATGAACATATTATTTTCAGCCTATGACATTAACATGACTTCATTATCTACACCCTCCCTCGTATGACTAACTACTTCAATATCATCAAAGACATTTAGATCAATCTTATGTTGGTGATAGATATCATTGTCCTAAAAATTCATCATCCTTATCTCCCCTATCATACGTTTCTATTAGCTAGACATGCACTCCAACACCCCCACCATCTTGAGTCTATTATCCACATTTTCAAAAACATTAGCATCTGAAGAAAAAATATAGGGATCATGTAATATATGCTCAATTATATTGATCAATAGAGGTATGTTAACATTATTAAATAGTATATAATTATTCCTTATTTCCCAAAAAAAATTTAATCTCTTGGATTTTAATAACAAAATGATAATTTTCCATGATAAGACAATTCAATAATGAAAATCAACTTCATCGAGTATGTTAACCTTGTGAATTCTTTGAAATTTATATTAATTTTTTAAAACCACCATCACTCAAAACTAAATAACACTTGGATCACTTAATATTATAATCATAAAATATCCTACACATCTTCAAATGGTACTCAATCTAAATATTACAACCTTAAAGCATTATAGCTCAATTACCAATAATCATGATATATATATATATTAATTTAAATTATTTTGAGATACATAAGATAATTTTATTGAAATATTATGAATATAAAATCTATTATTATCATGGAATATGTAAAAAAAATAAATTATGTATTTGTTAATGGATTTTTTATTTCTTTATCAATTAGTGTTGAACATCAAATTCATATCTTTGTTTTCATATTAAATTCTTTATCAAAAGGATTTAAAATATCCATATTGAGTATCACATATCTATCTGCTTATATCATATCTATTTGGGTCATTGAAATTAATAATATTTTCATACCATGTTAACTAAACATTGGATTTTGTGTTGAGATTTTGTGGGAGTACATTTTATTGGTGTTATCAGAAACATGTCTAACTCAACTAAATGATGTTTCAATATTATCTAAAAACCATGAACAGTAGGTAAGATTCCATTAATCTATATATTCTTCAATAATATAGCCATATGGTTGAGATTTATTTCTTATAAAGTACATCAAATAACCTAAATACCTAATAAAAAAGTAACACAGCATAATAAACCATTTTTCCAATGATTATGAATGTTTTAAAATTGTAATTATTAATAAATTTGATTAAAATACAACACTATGGTATTCATCAATCAATAAAGAATAATCTATATAACATTAACATTATAAACCAAATTAATTGTTAGATGAGCCATCACAGTGAAAAATGATAAAGGGAATACAATATCCAAAATATAAAAAATTATTAAAAAATATTTATGTTGTTTTTCATGCTCAAAGGGGTTTAATTTTTTCACACAAATGTATTTAGATAATATGAAAAACTCAATTAAAGGTGATATTATTTTTTAGGGAACATTTTATACAATAATAAAGGTATAAATTTCTCTATTAAATTATTTGAGTATTTACATTTAAGACCATGTAATATATAATTTATTTTGAATAAATTTATATTGATATGTTACTAAAATAACAACGAGTTACTTCAACATTATTCATTATTTAATAGAAAACATATTTATTTTTAATTTTATAATGAAAAATTACTTAAAAAGACAATACATTATAATTTTTACATAGATCATGCTTTATATTTATTTGTTCAATGTATATATTATAATTATGATTATATTTTTAATTTCTCCAAATCATTCAATCTTAAAAAAAATTTCCAAATACATTCTATTAAATGTTCATAAAATCTTGATTATGATGTCAGAATTTAAATTCCCAACAATGTGGTTTGAACAAAAATATATTATGTTTCTTCCATTATTTTACCAACTACGTATGATGATATGTGACTCATTTACATGAAATGTTCAAAATATACACTTTACAAAATTCTTCAAAAAAATTAATAATTGTGACTTATAATTTAAACCTGAGAACAATTTTATTAGAGGCCACAAATAATTTCATTCATTGATTCTTGTGTCTTTAAAATGATATCTATGATATATATCTATGAATTTATGATGACACATGAAACAATAATTTCTTCTATATGGCTATATTCAGCGGATGAATTCAAATTTTCAAACTACACATGCATGGAAAATTGAGTTTTCAAACTAGACATTTTTCTAATCCTAGGAAATCATTAATCTTCCATATAAGAGAAAAAAATATTATTAACATTTCTGTTTTGGATGTATCGTTGTTATCTACACCATTGTCCTATAACACTTGACATTATTTTATTAGAGGATGAAGGTATACATTGATTTCATTTCTAAGAATTTTTTTCCTAGAATGATCTTCAAAAAAAGAATGATTTTTTTTTGTGAACACATCCTCTTATGAATATTTTAATTGATCAAAATAACAAAAAAATATTATATGTTGTACATTGATTCCTGAATATATTAAATCCATTAGTTTAAAATACCAAACATACATTACTAGGATATTAAGATAAAGTTTGATATGAATAATAACATTATTTATAGGATTTAAAATCTCTTTGATGATGTGTAAACTTATCATTATTGTTTTACATGGAATGACACTTCATTTTATTTAGATTTTTAAAAGATGTAAACAATCCTTGAAATCAGGGATCTAATTGAATTTAACATAAAACATTTATAGTATTTTTATTTATATTATTATTTTAATTATATTAATTCAAGCATTCATCATTATTCATCTACTTGAATCTAGAAGTATGACATATTTTGCACTCTTCTCTATCAGAATATTCCACCTAATAAAACAACCAGTCATTGGGAAATGCATGTATCCTTGTGTAATTGAGAATGATGTTGTTAATATCATTCTTCATATTATAAAATAAATCATTAATCATATATTCAATTAATGAATCATGTAGCAACAACATTATCTTTAACAAATTTTTATATTTAATTCCACATAAGAAATTGATATGGTAAAACATCAGTAGAAGGGACAATTATTTATATTTTCTATATAATTGGATACAAATCCTCACATATATCAACAAAAAATTAATAAAATTCATTTTATTAATCAATCTACTTATCTGTTATATTAATATCTTTAAAATTATAAATATAAACCATTTAATTGATAAAAACTTTATCTTGTTTTTATTAGTTTCAGCGCATCAATGAACATGTTTCGAATTTCATTCTATACTATTAGGCCGATAGTTTGTTTATTCTCTTGATGGAATCAAGTCAATATTTATATAATCATAAATTACCATTGAAACAATAATTCTAACATATCCAATAGGAAATTGATAAAACATCATGTTTTCAAAAACATCATGTATTGTCATATATCTTCTGAAATTACAATAATTATGTAGACATCTAATTCTTCCATCTACAAATCAATTAACAATTCCAAAATAAAAAAACAACCCCAATCCCTTAATATAATGAGTTTTATTCTGGGTAAATTAATCATAATTTAATCCATTTTTTACCCTATGAAGAAATATCTCTAAGAAATTATAACACAACGTAATTAAATTATCTCATGTTAAAAATAGAACATATCGAGGAATAATATATAAGAATATATAAAATTAAATTAATAAAAATTCATCAAATAAAAAAAATCAATTTATTTTATTATTTCATATTCTATTATACAAATATATCAAATAACAGGAAGTAAAATATATGTGAATTAATAAAATAATTAATAATCTAAAATTTATTAATAAATAAACTAAATAAATCAAAACTAATATGAAAATAAAAAAAATTACATGGTAACCAATCCAAATAAATTACCTTAATAATCAACAAAAAGTTATCTATATATTATATAAGAAATAAAATTTATAATTATTTAAAAACCTATATATATCCCGACAATATAAATCATGAAATCCCTTATTCATTATAAATTATAACTTTTATATCTCAACAAGTCAAATCCACAATTTTAAATACCACTATAAATCCTTTTTATTTAATCCAAATCAAATAAAAATAAAAAAATGATAAGAGTATTTATTAAAAAAACAAACCATGTACCCAGAATAAATGTATAGATAAAGGTAATAGGTTCATCTGACAAATTATATTGATCGATGACCAATTTCGAATAAATAATTGATATAGAATATAATGGGATGAGGAGATTGAGAAATATATAATGGGTTTATAGAAAGAATTGTAAGGGGATTGTAGGTTCATGTGATTGAAGTAGGAGGACAGGGGATGACGTGAATGGGATGTGTTTCCAACGGATGGAGGACAATAGGGATTCATGTGATTGAAAAAAGTGAAGGAGAGGAGGTGTAACTATAAAAAAGTGGGTTGAATTTTTTTTAAAATAATTATTTATATAAAAATATTATTTTTGGGTTTTAAAATAATTTCCACTCATATTTCATTACATGGAAACTGTAGTTAACTACCACTTATAAATTTGGATTAAATGGTAAGAGCATAAGGTGTTAAATTAGTGCTGGTCTTTTGAAACTTCTGTTAATAAACCACCACAAAGGTTGTTTTTTATTATTGTGTAATCACTGAGTATTCTACTCCTGATGTTCACAGTTTTTGATCTTGAGTAATATTGGTAATGAGTAAAATCCATCAAATCATAACATCACATATTTTGGGTGTAGATGGATATTCTGATATATGAGAATACATATTTATCACATCATGTGACATAATTATAAATATATATTGTTGATTATATACATTGATATATCATGAAAACCACAACAGTTTATGATTTTGGGTGGGTATTTTGCATTTATTGTTTTATTATAATTATGAAATTGATTGATTGATCAAGACACGATTCATCATATGTTTTTTATAATAAAATGACATCTCAAGTACATCGACTAGGATGTCAGTGAATTGAATAAATATATGGCATCATAGATGAAGGAAAGTGATTCAATTATGGTTAAATAATTATAAATAATGAAATATTTGATAATTAAACAAATAATCCAACCATCTTTATGAGATGTGATAAGATAATGAAATTATAATAGAAAGTATGAGGTAATACTATGTTTTAATAGTTCTGAAAAAATATTTACATGTTTATGGGAAACGTAATTTTTTCACAACACATCGTAGTCTATGAGAAACACTAAACAAAATCTATATGTGGTATAAGAATTTAAAAAAAATGTATCGATAATTATAAGTAATTCTGGTGAAATTAAGTTTATAAAGATGTGGGTTTCAGGTATATCAGTAGGATAATGTCCAAGATTGAATGATCATAAGTAAATTAATAAATAAATTCAATTATATGTTTTTCAAGTTTATAATAATTACAATTGAATATATTTATCAATGTAATCATATGTTATTTAGTATTAAATTAGTGGATCTAGGAATATCATTTTTTGAATACATATTTATTATTCAAGTTTTATTATATATATTTTAGAGGATCATGATATGATAATGGTACATATTTCTCACATGATTTTTAAAATTATCACATGTGACTTGTGAAAAAAATATAACATTTCCAATAAGTTAATAATGTTGTAAATGACATTATGGGTTATGATTAAGGATTATTCATCATAAAAGACCTTAATCCACCAAAGTTAAACTAAATATAATTTACATAAATTTTTTAAAGACCCTTGAATTTTTATTTAGATATTTTAATTGAATCTGATTCCTATTATGACTTCTCTCAAGCATTAGAGTGAGAAAAAAAAGTAAATTGATATTCGGTTACTTCCAACTCTTGGATAATTTTTTTATTCTTAAGTTTATTGTATATGTATCAAAAAATAGTTAATTTTGTATGAAAAAAAATAAGAAGTAGAAGAATAATAAAACAGTATTAAATTGTTTTTGGGTTGATTATTAATAGGGTTCATCATTTTCTCCCTTAAATCTAGAATTATTTAAAACTGAGTAGAGTATGTTGGGATTACATGAATGAATATATTAATCTTCATTTTATTTTTATCATATATAAATTATTAATATCTGATCCACTAATGAAATTGAGAATTATTATTCTCATTCTAATTTTCAAAATATATATACTTCAAAAAAATTAAAACATTGATATAGACCCCTTCACTTTTATCCATAATTTAGTTTTATTACTAATTTATTACATACATGTATGGAGTTATCATAATATCATTATGTTTCCCTCATCTCCTTATTAAGAATTAGGAAATATTTTAAATATCATGCACATATGTCATTACAAAAATCAAGAACTTCTAAATGTATTTTAGTGTTTGTATAACATAATTTCAATCAATTACTGTGTTATCTGTCATTGATTATGATATCATGAATATTATTGGTACATAGTTTGAGTAACCTTTCCTATTACCATTTTATATGTATGTTAAAAAGTATGACTTGGATATATTGTGCTGATAAGACATAAAATAAAATTTATTTTTGAGATATGTAGTGGAATTCACCCATATAAGAATTAGGTGGATGATTTTCTCATAATGACTTAAAAATTTATCATGATATATTTTTTGATGAGATTTTGTGTTGGTTAATGGAGAGGTGAGACTATATAATAGAGACATATGTAGTATAATTATTCATAGTATTCCCATTATAGGGATACTACATAATGTGTGTTGTGATACTTCTTATTTAGGCATGCGGTATATTTTTATATTTCATTATGTTTTCTAAGGTATAGTGAAGACTTGTGATATTCAAAACATTATATAGTATATATATAAGAAATGGAATTATTATTATCATGTTTATTATGTCTATTTTTTATGATCTTTAGGTTGAAATAATGAATAGTTCAATGTGATTATGATATATGATATTGATGTATCTATAGTTTTATTAGGTTTCATTCACGGGCATAGACTAATTTGATCATGGTCTGTTACATGTATTCATGAACATACACTTATTCTATGAAGGTATGGGTTCCAAATAAACATTCTACCATTATTAATGACAATAGGGAGTGGTAGCAATATTCGTAACATGTATGACCTACTTTATTGTGGATTCTAAAGTTGAACAATAGTGTATTTATTAATTCATTTTTATTATGCGATAATATATTGGAAAAATAGAGATAATATTGTTTAATTTCATAGAGGTTTATGTTGATTTAAATTGATTTGGAATCATAATTCATAAAATATTATGTGATGACTTGGATGAAATTATGTGGGGGTAATTCACTTTAGTGAATATTATATTATGTTTATAAGATACTCTAGATTACTATATATATTCATATTATATTACAAAAAGAGAAAATCTATATTATGATTACAATATTCTTATAATATGGGATTATTATTAGAAAATGATTATGATAATTATCAAATAGATAAAAACCTAGGTTTTATAGAGTTATAAATTTATTTTTATGATGTATTCATGTATGTGAGAAATTAAATTTTTTCTCAACTATAATATGGAGAGATAACCGATGAAATGGTTAGTAATTTACAATGATGTAATGAAGTAGTCCTAAAATAGTTGAAATGACACATGATTGTTTAATTGATCATCTCTGTATAGAATTTATATATTCTAAAATATATTTAAAATAACATTGGAAATATGAAGTGAATTATTTATTTAGATATCAATCATTGATCAGTTGTTTTATATTTATTTTATATGGTATCTCATGTTCTTTCAATAAGAATTCCTTTTAAATGGGAAGTACAAGTGAGATTGAGGTTTTCAAGTGATTAATTAATGAAATTGATTTGATATTTATCTATTGAGTGATCTTAATAATTTTCAACTACAGGTTATTTCAATCAAAGAGAAAATTGATTTTTTGTATGATTTTGCATGGTTTGAGCAATAGAGATGTTCTTGTGTTTTTGATGGGGAAATTATGAAATGTAAGAAAATACCTACTTAGTTTATTGTTATGTTTTTTTGTGATCTGTTATAATGTCGCAAATTATTAGATGTGAATAGATTAAATGTTCCCATCGAAAATTCCAAAAATTCATTCATTATTTATGGAATCTTGATTCACCTTTCTACAAATAAATAGAGATAAAATGTGAAGAAAGTATCTCATTTTATTTTGATGATTACGCATCAAATGAATTGTTGTATTAATAACATGTTTCCTTTTCTATGAGATAAAAATTATGCGGTGAATTATTTTTGGATTGGTGATCGCTTAGATTAAATTCTATAGCTAAAATGAAACTATTATAGTAATACAAGTGTTTCACAACACAAACTCGGTTTTCCTCAATTATTTTATTTCTAATATTTATTTTTCGGTCTCTTTTTTTTCTCTCTCCCTATGGGACAAATTCGATGGAATATTTATATTTTTTGGTGTGTACTTCATATTCCACAGTTTTGCGGAAAATTATTACTAATATTATAGAAACCATGTGACATGAAAAAAAAAATTGAGGATAAAATTAAATGGGGGAAAAATATTTATTCTAACCATGCATCGTAATCTACATATTGTAGTGGGGCATGCATGGTTTGGTCAATAACACTCCCACAACATGTGATATCCCTGTGTTTTAATATTTGGGAATCCCTATTCTACACCCACATAAATTAAATCCTCAGACTCATATCTCCTTCACTTTTTCGCATGGTGAACCACCCATGGATCCTTGATTGTTCATCATTCCCTACATTCGTCTATTTACGATTGAAATTCCATGGGGTTTATTCATGATTTGAGTCTATATATTGAAATTATGAACTCCTTTCTATTTAATTTCCTCATCATCCCATATTTCATCATGTTTCATCCTAACCCCCTTGTTATGTTCTTATTTAGATCAGCCTTAACAAAAAGGTTTCTTTAGTTTGTTACTTTTAATACATAGATATTGTAAAGCTCTCTGTGAAACATTTTCTGTCGATATTTATCATGGAATATGAGTTTATCATGATGATGGTAGGTTTTCTCTATTGCATAACTCTTTAAAAAATTTAAAACATGATTTCCTGGTGTTAAACCATATTTTAAAATCCTAATGATAAGTAAAATATATTTCTAGGATTCTTTTTAAAAGGTAAAAAACATTTCACCTGGATTCAATAGAATGTTATGGTCCATTAATTTAAAATATATCACTTAAATATATATATCAACTACCACTCACATTATTTTCTTGAATTCCCAAATAGATTTTATTAATGGATTTCATATTATTAAAGTTTTTATACTTATTTAAAAAAAATAACAGAAATAAATTTTTTTTCAGTGTGTTATTGTCCTTTAATGAATGTGGATTGAATTTTTTATGTTGATATTTCATGTTAGTTATTTGTTTGTTTTTATAATATTTTATTATAACCTGGATTCACAAATTATATTATACGGTGAAATTAGAACTTTATTAAATAATTTTAACGGTCACAATGAATCATTCCACATTATATGTTTTGGATAATTGTTATTGATTATATATTTATTTACATAATGGGTATATTTAATTATTGATTATTATTCTAAATTAAAGTTAGGGGTTGATTCTGTGAATGGTGTTTAGATGTGAGGGTGTGTTATTATTCTTGTTTTTGTTTTTTGTAATGACATAAATTATTACCTCTTTTTTTATTTCATAAGAAGCAAAGAGTTTTTAGGTGACACCTCCAGTTAAGCATGTTAAACTAGTTCATTATCATGATCTACGTACTAATCCTGGGATAAACTACTATCCACTTTTATTATTTTATCCCTCAATTATGATGGGTAGGGACATGTTGATTTTTATCAAAGGTTGTTTTTATCCAGAATCAATCATATTTATTATTTTTATTGTCTCTTCATATATTATCCCATATGATCCTACATTCCTAAGAAAATTTTCATTTTAATTTCGATGATTCTGTGTGTGTTTTTTCTTCTTATTATTTTTTTACTAAAATTATGTGATGAGTGTTTAAACAATATTTTGAAGTAATTGAATTTCTGTAAAATGTTCCCCTTTAAATTGAAATTTATATAAATAATTAATTAAAAATATTCACATTATGGCAAAAAAATATTCTAAGAAATTGTTTCATATAATAAAATAGACATTCATGTTTTATAAAATGTTATATACTTGATATTTATTCTTCTTATGCTTTACTTCCAAAAACTAATTTTATTAATTCATTTTCTAACTAGATTGTAATGGTTTTACTTTTTAGTGATAATGAATAGTGTATGGGGAGGATACCTATTGGGCCTCCATGCTCACAACTAGTTAGGTTTTTGGTTCTATTTCATCCCTTGATTTCTCATGGAGAATACTAGGGATCTGGTTGGATGGTTACTCATAGAGTCACTTGGAAGTATGTTTGTTTGTTTTATTTATTTTCCATTTTTTTGTCCCTGAGATTAGCCATGCCTATATTCCTTCCTTTATCTTATGGGTAGTTTTTATAAAATTGGTGTTATAGATGTTCAATAAATGGGGTTTTTTCATTTAAGGGATTTGGAGGAAATGGTGATTTTTTATTTTTTATTTATTTCCTCTTTATTCCCCTTTATTTGATTCTTCATTAACATTTAATGTATATCTGAATCATTCTAAAATTTCGAGTAAATTTTATGATCTCAATTTATCATATTTTATAAAATAAATCATCCCCCATAAGTTTTTTTTGATTCCCTAGTTCTTATTTTTATCCTACGTGGATCGTAAAAACCATTTGGGCCTTTCCATGGGCTGGTTATTTGCATCTGAAAGTTGAGAAATTGTGGTTGGTTTGTAACAAAATAGTATTACAGCCTAGATTCTTATATGATACTAGGTTGTTGGAGAACCCCTTATTTTTTTGTGTGTATTTTTTAGACTATTGATAGGAAAATTATAACACTATATTTAATAAAACAATGATTCTATTCCACTGGCTTACTTTAGATTCCTTGATTTGTGCAGGAAATTCATGTTTTTATTCTTAATTTTTATGTTTCTTTCATTATGTTCTAATACGTGATTTTTTTGGGTTAACTTCTGTTTTGTGGGATGATAAGGGGAGTTACCTGGGGGATCATGGTGGGATCCAAGGGCTTGGAAAAGCATCTGGATCCTGAGTGCATATTCATTATGAATTTATGTACTGGTTCTGTAGTTTTCACGTGGTCCACCAATACATGATTCCGCGTAGCACATAGACACTAGTCCACCTTTCAATTATTTTCTAGAATTATTTTTTTAATTATTTTTTTATCATTTCATTATAAATTTTATTTATATAACATCAGTTTTAAATATCAAATCATGGTTCTAAATTTTTAGGTTATTAATTTTCAATATAATAAATGAGTTTAACTAAATTAATTTATTGACAAACTGGGAGATTAGATTGATGAAAAAAAAATTTCTTATATGAAAGGGGATACATAATAAATAATTTTATGGAGAGGACACTTTTTTAATAATTGTATTTTGTATGTGTTAATGTTGTAAATAATATTTTATTGGAAGGGTGGTTTTAATTTAGAAATTTGGGTTTTGGAAATAAATGTTTTTAGTTCCACTAGGTGAGATGAAATGATTTTCATATTTTAAATGTTTTCAGACATTGAAGGTAATGATTGATGTATAAAGCTATTGAAGGGTTTATTTTCACAAAAAATTAATATTCATTTTTTTTAACTAATGTGTTTTAAAAATCGGGGGTTGGATTTTAAGTGATGGAAGGTGGTTTCAATATTAATTGTCTAAAATTGTAATGATGTTTCAATATTTTTATATAATTTTTTTTATTAAATTTTAAATTATTAATGAATTTTCATAGAATAAAATAAATATTAATGTTTGTAATCAGAAATTTCAAAATGTTATAGAATAATCATTTTGATTCGAAATTCTAGTTAAATTTTTAATAAACGATTTTGGAATTTTATATGTTGGTTTTTTAGTTGGAATATCGGGGATTAATTCATTGTTGTTATATGAAATTATTATTTTTTGATTTATAATTGAAAAATGTTAATGGGTGGGTTTTTTCATTTAAAATGTTGGAATTTCTTTTGTGGTGTTCATGTTTTTGAAAAAATGTTTCAAACATTTGATAGGAATTTGATGTGTTTTAAAAGGGGAAAATGGAATTATTTAAAAATGTGTTTTGAAATTTGGTATATGTATTTCTAGAAACATCTATTGATATAATATGAATTTTTTTGATTTTAGTTGATAAATATAATTAATCTATGCCTATTCAATATGTTATTTTTCATTTCACTCCCATACAGTTTTACATTAATAGGTTCAGTGTCATACGAATAGAATGAATTCCTTCCATTTCTAGGTGTATTCTTGTTTTAGTGTGGTAACGTTTATCTATTTTGTTTTATTATTACGTCTTTCCTTGGATATTATAGACGTTCAAATGTGGTATTTGGTTCATTTTTCCCATTAGGTTTTTAAAAGAACTCTCTTGGTTGAATTTCGATACTTTCGGGGATATTCTTCATTAGTGATCCTAGGTGCCTTTTTTTCTACAAGGATATTAGACATGTTATTTTTCTCATTTGTGATGGGTTGTGATTTGGAAGCCTTGTTAGTGTTCTACGGTAGTAGGGATTGTCACGAACCAACCTGGGTCATCCTAGAACTGGTCACTCGAGTCTGTCTGCGACATGGCCCGAGAGGCATTCCAGATCCTCCCGAGCTTGCAATAAGCGCCAGGGCATCAATAGAGGATAATATAAGAATGATTTATTGAAATAAAAATAAATAATGAAGTAGGAATAAAATAGAACAACACAAAAAAATGAAGGACACAAAAAGGAAGAACAACCCACAACAGAAAACTAACCTAACCCCGTCGAAAACTCCTTGCAAGCCTGAGAGTCGCTCAACAAAACACAACCAAATCGCTCCCATGGAAAGAAAGCTCAAGTAAAACATGAAATAGTATCTAAAGATAGGAAAAAACTAAAGGTATGAGTATTTTAACTCAGTAGGCGTGCCCAACAAATAATTCACAATGCACTACCTTTAGATAATGAATTTATTAATTTCAATATTGAACTAAATTATATAAAATATTGGTTTCCATAAACACTTTCATTTTATAAACATGTAATAGTTCATTTCCCTATTAATTTAAAAACAAGTCTAATGTTGAAATAAATAGGTGCATTGGATTTTAAAACGTTTTTTACGAACAATTTAGAAATCAAGAAGTTATTTGTTAGTCAAAAGGAAAACCACACACAACACACAACACACACTAAGGGAAATGGAGAAAGTGGCACATACGGGCCAGAAACTGAACTTGACCCCTCAATCATCTTCCACATACAAATAAGCACTAAAAGAAACATGGGTCGAACATAGGAGCTCGTGAAAAATGTCGAACGTACTATACATGTGACTCATCCAGAAGGAATGCATACTCTTGAAGATGACATAACATTCAACAGCTCGGTATCACTCTACCTGGCCTACCCAAGGGGCCCAATCCCCTAGCAGAGTATAATTCATACTAAGGGCCACTAGCCAATGCATTATCTAGAGTAGTGTAGCAATCATTTTTAGAAGACTCAATTACTATGCCAGGTTCACATGTCAACATGTGTAATAAAAATGTGTTTAATAAATAATGTCAATCATGTGACCAGTCATTCTACAAAAACATCACACACAACTAATGCATCAAGCGTATAGAAAATAATCACCCCTGAGTCTCCTCAAAAATGTTTTTCAAAATAAATAATTTTATCAATCTACCAAATAGGCCTTAACCTACTTTAAATAAAAACCTCATTTCTCAAGAGAATCAAAACACTTTTTCATGCATCAGAAGAGGTCATGTATCATAAAACCATATCTACAATAGAAATTCTGTGAGTTATTTCCAACGACCAAATGAGCATTCATTCACTATTGTGGATCAATTCACCATGAAAATATTTCAAGTGACATGTATAAAATAAATATCTATTTTTATATTGACTGATCATTCCAAAAATGATTATCTAATACTCATTATTATTTTATAAAATTAATAAAATATCATGAAATTAATAAATTATAAATATAATGGTGAGTTATGTGGAGGACCTAACTCAGCTCGCAGTCCAAACATAATGGGGCATCACACCTCTCACATACGCACAAGAAAGCAGAAGATGACAACTGCAGTTTCGCATAATTACCTCACCAATGCGCTGGAACAAACAAACAACAACAAAAAACCCATAACCCCTGACTTAATAAAATCCAAATGAAAAAAAGTTGTAAAAACCAAATTGTCATGTTTTTAAAACTAACTTTGTACCATTTAAATTATTTCCCAAAAACATTAAAATTTGTGATTTTTTTCCCAAAAATGATCTCATAGTTTTACACACTCAAAACCCCTTTCATATCTTCTTTTATGACCAGTCGTAGATCCCCAACAAACCTAAACTAAAAACACATGAAATACATCAACGAATAAAATAGTTTAACTACATAATAAAAATACACCACACGTCAAAGATCCATTTTTAAAACCATACACACTAACTTTTAATGACAAAATACCTACTTAGAATACCACTGAAGGAAAACCAACCACCTCTTTAAATCCATAAAAACATTTATAATAGTCAATCAGGCATTTGGTAAACACTTATGTTGCACAGCATAAGTAGAGCGCCTGAAAAATGCCAAACGTGCATTACATATATTCCTAAAAAACAACTGTCATACATAAGTGAAAGAAGCCAATTTTAAACAAAAACACATTAGAGATCCATTTGGGAAAATTTAAATAACCATTCTTATAAACATCAAAAATATATTTTTATGACCAAAACATGCTTCTAAAAATTATAACCATTTGAAAGCGCCAAATGTGGTATCAACCAAACACGAGGCATGTTCCATTCATCAAACCCACGTCACACAATCAAAAAAATGACATAATATATCATTTCACATAGAACAAATACTATAAAAATAGACCATTACTAATTTAATAACCAAAGAGGTGCGAAAAAAAGGAACCAATGAAATCAATAATTTAAATCCAATGTGGAAGGCATCTGAAAACCTAAATTTTTTTATTAAAAGTAACTGAAAAAATGAAGCCCAAAATCACCTTGACACAGGGGAATGCGGGTCAGAACAAACCCAAACGACTAACCCTCGACAGCGGGTGATGAAACATAAGACCAAATGACACAGAAATCCAATGCACCCCAATTGATGAGGCATGTGGCCAGTTGCGTGAACAAAGGAGGAAGGGGGGGGGGGGGGGGATGGAACCCATCGCCATACCCTAGTAGGCTTGTGAGGTGCTCTGGACGTCAGAAAACTTATCATAATAGGGGGATATGTAGCGAGGAAGGGTTGTGCGGGTTGAGTTTCACCCCGCCTGGAAGATGCCTGTCCTAGAGAGGGAGGTTGAGCTAGCCGAGAGTCACGTGCGAAAGAGGGTCAGTCGGACATGGGTGTGTCGGAGAAGCATGCGGCTGGCTAGAGGGCGCATGACTACGGGGGTGTGCTCAAAAGACACAGCATCAGTACAGTTCATCAGATATGGCCGACAGGAGGAGCTGTGAGTCATACGGTGCGAGCCGGAATAGGCACCAGCAAGGGGTGTGGTTGCGACGGGAGGCGGAAGTGCAGTGCGAGAGGAGGCAAGGCCCTAGGTGCAACATGGATTGTAGGGAGGGAGAAGGTGAAATCAAGGAGGGTGGCATAAGTAGAGGTGTGGTGGGAGGGTACTTCGCATGGGGGAAGGATAAGGGAGAGATGAGAGAGGCAGTGGGCTGAGTGAGAAGAGAGAGGAAGAAAATGTGGGGGGGGGGGGCGTTACGGTTTGAGGAGAAAAAAAATTGAAAATAAAATATTAATGAAAAAAACCAAAAAAATAATAAATAACAAAATTTTTAATATATACTAATAATAACCCTAATAAAAAATATATGGATAATACATAAAATAATAATTACAACATTAATAACAATACATAAATGATAAAAATAATAACATTAATAATAAAAACTCTTTAGTAATAATAAAATATTATTAATCATGAAAAATATTATTATCCTTAGTACATAACTTATTTATTTATCAAAATTTATAGTATGCAACTATTGTAATTTATTTTTTATTTGTTCGCTTCAAATACTGTAGTTGTACGGTACCTGGACTAATGGAATGAATTCTACTTGTTGTGTGGTTCCCAAACAATAAGAATGTTAAATAACATAGTATATCACAATCTTTACTCATTTTAATTTTTCTGAATGTAGGCGAATTGTTCCAATGCCTAAGTAGAGTCGTACGGGGTTCCAAACATGTGCTCTACCCATTTGCTCAGCGACATCAGCTGAAAAACACTCACTTTTTAACAAATCTCAAATTTTTTTCATCCTGGACTCAACCGAGACCCCCAAAAAATATTTTAATCAAAGAAAACTTATAAAATAGATTAAAAGATAGGTCGGGGTGTGGCAATGCTCCCCAAAATAATTCTTTCCTCTCTCGGAAATCCACAACTAGATCTAAACCCAAAGATAAAACTTATTAAGTGTCACCCACCTATAAATGTTAAAGTTATTTTAGGTGATCTATACAAACAGACACCAAAAACCCATCACATAAAAGTCAATCATAGTCTAACAGATCCATTGGGTATATTCCAATCCCAACAATTACACAAGAGGAAGAACATAGGATTAATTGGTTACACACGAGACAAGTAGCCAAAAAATGATAGATGAAAATAATCTCTAATACTGACATGGGAGGACCGAACGAACTCCCCACCATAAGGGTTATTCTAACAATAAATTACATATTGTGAAACTCTACGAGACCCACAATGGTTCTCCCCCCAAAAGAACTGGTGAGATAAATCAAACTCGGAGGCTTACGCATGAGCTAGAAACCACAACATAATGGGAGGGGTAGGAAGGGTAGGGCCCAACTGATAGAGTATCAAAACTACCGACATTGCAACACTAACAACTTCACACCCTCAAATGAAACTGAACCATTACTGTCACGACCCGTCCTCAGGGCCCGTGTCGTGACTACCCCAAGCCCGCCTTCCATAGGCCAGGGGCTGGCGACTAGCACCAAAGGCGTAAATCCCGATAACTGGGAAGAAATTGCCTTTATAAAAGTAAACAAAACACCACAGAGTATAAGCGGAATTAAAACACTAAGTACAAAAGAAAGTGCTGAAATGTAAATGGGCTAGAATAGAAACTCAATTGAAAGTACAGCTACAACCGAAAGAAAGTACAACAGAAAAAGACAAACAGCTGGAAGGAAGGAAGCAGCTCCTAGGTCGTCCTCCTCGGATCCTACCTGAAGGGTAGGTACAGATAGCACAACTCCTGGATCGTCCACCACGGATCCTACCTGAAAGGTAGGTACAGATAGCGCAGCTCCTGGATCATCCACCACGGGATACTGACTCGTCGAGTAGTCCACCTCCGGGTACCGTCCAGTCCTCGAACACTCAGCGTTCGTCAGCTCTGCCCGTCGTCTGCATCCAACACAACGAGGTGTGGGCATAACCCGTGCAGGGGTGAGTATAACAATACTCAGTAAGGACCCTGAGACCCTCAAGGTCTCACTAAAACCAAAAAGGATAACTAAAAAGAAGATCTCAACAGATAACCTCTACTTAGGTATATGCTCATGCATATACCTAAGTTATCAAGTAACTCATCTCAATCATGAGGAAAACACCAAGATCAGAAATCAATGGATAACCCCTACCCAGGTATATGCCCATACATATACCTATGTTGTCAAGTGACCCATCTCAATCATGAGGTAAACACAAAGGTCAAAAGACTCAACTCAAACCAGGATTTTCATTATCAAAATTGTAACTGCTGAAGAGCTCCGTCTCTGGAGAGTACAGTGGTCCTGTCATGACTCCGAGGTACTGCTCACCAACCTAAGACTGCTGAGGTACTCCTCCTGTCGAGTACCGCGGGCCTGCCACCTCACACAGTAATGCTTCCCGCCATGGGTCTGCCACCTCACACAATAGTGCTCCCTCTCATAGCCTACAGAGGTACTCCTCCTATCGAGTACTACGGGGCTGCCACCTCACAGAGTAGTGCTCCTCCTCCGTGGGTCTTCCACCTCCCCAAGTAGTGCTCCCCACTGGGCTATGCAAGTCACTCCGAAACGAATCGGACAAGCAGTCGTCAGGTCTCAGCCGGCTACACGGTCTTAGTACTCCACACGCTCGCCTCCGGGAGGGTCCACTCCACGAGCTACTGGTCAATTCTCCAAGTAACACAATGTACCACGAAGAAGTATCTCAACAGACCGCCTCGTCATGGGGGTATCAACGCAACAGATGAGCTGTCAATCGGGTGCCCGATCTATGAGTTATTAACATTTTCGTCCCAGGGGCCCGGTTGGTTACGTGTGCGAACCAACCCGGACGTATCTCAATTGTACCCCGAACTCTCATAGGGTTACTCATAGGGACCGTTTCTCAACAAGATCACCAACGCCACTGACGGTTCGTCAGGCGGACGTCTGGTCTGAAAGATAATAGCTTTTCCGTTCCAAGGGCCCGGTTGGATTTCGGGTTCAATCCAACATGGCCACTATCCAACATAAACCAAAACTCAGGCGAAGTATGCCCAAAGATCCGTCTCATCAAGAGGAATTCAACGAGAAAGACGGCGTATCAATCGGACACCCGGTCTGTGAGTTATTGGCTTTTTCGTTCCAGGGGCCCGGTTGGTTTCGTGAGCGAACCAACCCGACCGTACTCCGACGGCATCCAAACCTCGAGAGGAGTAATCCAAAAGATCCGTCTCACTTAGAAGAATACATCAATGTTGACGACACGTCAATCGGACGTCCGGTGCTCAAGATATATCTGTTTCCGCTCCGAGTGCCCGGTTGGTTTCGTGTACGAACCAACCCGGCCGAACCCAAAGTTCTCCGAAACCTTGAGTGTAATATCCAACACGGCCACTATCCAACAGAAAACAAAACTCGGGCGAAGTATGCCCAAAGTTCCGTCTCATCAAGAGGAATTCAACGAGACAGACGACGCGTCAATCAGACACCCGGTCTGTGAGTTATTGGCTTTTTCATTCAAGGGGCCCGATTGGTTTCGTGAGGGAACGAACCCGACCGTACTCCGAGGGTATCCAAACCTCGAGCGGACTAATCCAAAAGATCTGTCTCACTTAGAGGAATCCATCAAAGTTGACGGCACGTAAATCGGACGTCTGGTGCTTAAGATATATCTGTTTCCGCTCCGAGGGCCCGGTTGGTTTCGTGTACGAACCAACCCAGCCGAACCCAAATTTCTCCAAAACCTTGAGTGTAATATACCAAAGTGGATGCATCAATTAAATGGTCATGTTGCCGCTGACGACACGTCAATCGGAGGTCTGAAGCCCAAGATATGGGAAAAAGACCGAAACGGTCCGAAAACACGGGGGTCTGGGCCCGGACCGACCAGGCCCGACCCCCCGGGTCGACCCGAACCAGGTCGACCCGACCCGGGTCCAACCCGGCCTGGCCCGGCCTGAGCGCGACCCGGCCCGACGGGTCGGCCCGACTCAGCTCGGTCGAGCGGCCGAGCGAGGGGAAGCCGCGGGGGGTGGCGTGCTGCCCCCGCATGAAAAAAAAACGTTGCGGCCCCGGTTGGGGCCGCCTCTCCAGTAGACGCGGCGGCTGGGCCGCGTTCCTCTTCCCGGTTCCCCGCTACCGCGGAACCGGCTCGCCGCCTCGGCTTCGGCCACGGCGGGTTTTGCCGGTCGCCGCCTCTGACCGTCGGCGCCGGCGGGAGCTTCCGCGGGCCACCGGACGCGCTCCGGTGGTCCGTTTTGCATGCGGTCTTTGCCAGTGGTCCTCCCACGAACCTTTCTTCACTGCCAGGCCCTCGAATCACCCTTGCGGCCCCGTTTGTCGTCGTCCGCCGTTTCACGCACCAAGAACGGAAAGGTGTTGTGGGTTCGGACTTGATTGTTCGTCCGCACCCACCAGGTTAGCGGTTTTAAAGATATTCTCCCAACAATATTTAAACGACCGGGGATTTAATCACAAAGATTTAAAGAATCAAACCCCTACATTAACTTCGTCGTCGGACGCGAGATCGACCGTCGCGGAAGAAAGGGTCGCCGCGTCGCGGAAGGGCGTCGCTGTCGTGCGGTACTCGGCGTCGCGTCGACAAACTCTGAGGATTGAGAACATACAAATTTAATTATAATAATTAAATCAATGTTGATGTTATAAACCAAAAATAATTAAAAGGAGCACTACCCCCTACCTTTTCATTGTCGATCGAAGGTTGTCGCGGGGTTGGATTGTCGTGGAAGAAGCGTCGCGGTGGGAGAATCGTCGGCGTTGCGGAACACGGCGTCACGTCGCCGATCTCCGAGGGTTCGGCATTCTTCGTGTTCTTCGCGAAGGCTGTTGAAGTTCTTCAAGCTCCTCCCAAACCCCTCAATGCCACAAGATCCAACAGAAAAATAAAATAAGAGTTTTCTTATTTTATTAACACACACGACATGTTTGAATTTGAAAAGAAAATAAACAAAAAATTAATTCAATGAATTAATTGTAACAAAAAAACAGCCCAATTAATGAGGCCTTAAGAATTTAAAACACGCGTCAGTTGACTTTCAATTAAGAAAGTTTTTCACGGTTGCGTTACTTAGGGGAAAAGAAACGGTGGGGCTCGTGCATTCCCCACCTCACAAATAACCTACCAAGTGGGTAGGATAATTTGGATTTCACCCAATCCGTTTCAACTAAGCTTAAGTAGCTTAAAGTGGTCATTAAGTGACCTTAAGTGAAATAAAATAATGTTTTTCATACCACATTATTTATTTCTTAACTTAATGCCCAAAAAATTAAAAACCACACCCGATGAAATGCAACACTGGAAGAGGCGTGTCTAAGCAAATACTGGCACTGTGATTCCATCGGTGCCCTCGGAATTCGATTCCGGGCACCGGTTCAAAAGTTAGAAAAAACCCGCTCGTCCGTTCACTGAACGTACCCGAGCCAAACTTCGAAAAAATGATTCCGGGCACACCGGGCCTCGGAATCAGTGCCGTCAGAAACTGCGTTCTTGTAAAATTCCAAAGGAAATTTAGAAAAAAAATTCCTTGAAATTTCCGAGTCTTTACATTACTCCCACCACAGGGCTTTACATCATCGTAAAGCTTTAACACAAACTAGGGTTACTAAAGAGGTACAGAGCACGCATTTGAGACTTCCGCTCCCATGTGCTCACCTAGAGGTTCCCATACTGCCAGAGAAAGTGCACCCGACAAATCAATCGTCCTCGTAGGATCCGCTCCTGTCGATCCTCGATCCCCACTGGAACCTCTGTGAAAGACACCCCATCACCATCGTCCAGCTCCACATGGTCGATGATATGTGAAGGGTCGAGCACATATCTCCTCAGTTGAGATACGTGGAAGTTTTTGTGCACCTGGTGCAACTGAGGTGGATGGGTCAAGCGGTAAACCACCTCGCCTACCCAGCTGAGGACCTAGAAAGGTCCACAGAACCTCGGAGATAACTTGCCGCCTTGGCCACATCTCTGTAAACCTCGTCGAGGTGAGACCCGTATAAGGACGTGATCATCATCCTCGAACTCCAGAGGTCTCCAATTCCTATTAGAACTGGAACTCAAACGACTGCTGCCACGAGGGTAAGGTTGACCGACTCAAGAGTGATCAGTCACACCCTCTTATGCATGAGTTATCATGTGCTGCCTGGGGTTTCCTTTTCTCCGACCAAGAAAAACCCATCCCGACGTCGTAGTTAAACTACAACCTTTTTGCCTAAAACCATCAATTTGTGTATGAACTGTGATTGTCCAGTCCATACTCAAACCAACGTCGTAAGGCCTCGACGCTGCCACAAAGAGATTCCAACTGAAACTCTCTCCTCGAGGGTCTGACCACACCGTCGACGTAAGTGTGATTATCAAGTCTCCTCCCAAGGTATCTCCAGACGTGAGGGTCAAGTCCACGACTTACCGGAAACTCTAGGTCTGGGACAAGATTTGTGAAAGCGAGGAATGATTCATATCGACGTCTGTTACTACAGAAGATAGTAGTGGAAACAGACTGTCCCTTGAATCATTTTTAGAGCCATTGGGTCACACTCCATGACCGCATGCAGCCACACTCTTCCTCCACCATCCAGCTCCCTGAGTCTGGCGGGGATAACTAAGGTGGTTGGTTGTAGCATGTTAAGATGTACACCACCTCATGTTGTTCTCCTAGCTCTACCTCCACATCTGCCGCTTCGCATACTCATCTCTCTTTAAAGCTTCCTCTTCTTGAAACATTTAACATGCCCGAGTCTCTAAGACTGGCACCAGTTTCCTGTTTCGTACTGCACTGTGCAGTCTTCATTTGCTCCTGGATGATCCGGAACTTCTTTGCCTACGATCTAGAAGAGCTTCTAAAATTTCTCCTTTGCCGAAAAGAGAAACACGGTCTCATCCCCATGGATGAACCACGCCCATTTTGCTAATACAGTCAATCCTGACATGAAGGATGCATTCATGCCATGGATGACGTCGTAAGGCCTCGACGTAATTACTATGAGATCCAACTGTCACTCTTGCCTCCAAGGGTCAAGTCACACCGTTGGCATCAGTGTGAGGTCACTGGGTCTCCTCCAGTAGGAATCTCTAAAGTGAGGGTCAAGTCAACAGTCTTAACCAGGACCACTCAGTATCAACCAAACAAAAAGTATAGTAAAGCAAACATCACAAGGATAAGTGCCTTTTTTATATTATTGCAGCTCATAGTACAAATACACAAATACAACAACAAAATGGAACTATAAGTACAAGGGACATATCCACTAGTTCCGCTCCTGTCCATCTGCTTCTGGAGCTCCATGATCGTAGGCCTCGGGTGCCTGAAGCTCAGCTCTCCCATGTCCACCAACCCCCTGCGGTCGGGGTTGACCTCCTGGTGGTGGTGGTGGAAAAACCTCATAGCGTCGTCCACCTCCAGTTGAACGGCCAGCTTCTCCCCCTCGGCCTTCCGCTCCTTGTGTTCCGTCCCGATCGAACCTCTACATCTTCCTTGGATGTTCATCATTTATCCACTGGTCATCTGCATGGCGGGTCGGACAGTAACGTGCCATGTGACCAATCTCGCCACAGGAGTAGCACTGCATGGCAGGTCTAGCTCTATCCCTCCCCTTGGTGCCTCGTACTACCGACCATGAGTCATGTGGTTGACCACTAGTAGGTCTGGTCCTCTTGGACCTCTGTGTCATCTGTCTACTACCTGCTATAAAAGACTCTGCCGCATTCCGACAAGTGGTGGGTCCTGCTGCTGGAGACTTCTCAACAAGGAAACTCTCCACTAAGAGGGCTCTCTCCAACACCCCTGTCTACGTCGAGATTCTGTGAGAAAAAATAGAAGCTCTAATATCTCTCCTGAGTCGCTGCTGAAATGTTCGGGCCCTGAAGAACGGGTCCCGTACCATATCTGTGGAGTAGCGCGAGAGGTCAGTGAACCTCGCTGAATACTGCACCACTATCATGCTGCCCTGATGCGGCTAAAGTAGCTCATGTATACGCACCGCTCGAAGGGTGGCTGGTACAAACTCTGCCCGGAACAAGCTCTCGAAGTCTGCCCATAGAAGTGTCGCCTCGTCATGTATCTAGAGCATCAGGCTCCACCATCTGCCGGCTGCTTCCTGAAGAAGGCTGGCAGCAAGGATCACCATGAAGTCTGCTGGTGTCCCCACTAGCCTGAAGAATCTCACCATAGCCTCCATCCAATCCTCAGCCGCCTGCGGGTCCATCCCTCCCTGGAACCTAGGTGGCCTCTGGCGTTGGAACTCATGCAGTGCGCTCAAGGGACGTGCACCCTCTGATACTGGGGCTGGTGGCATCGGTGGCCCAATGGGTAGTAGTACCGCTGGTGCCTCCACTGGTGCCTCAACTGGGATATAACCATGTACTGAGGCCTCGTCGCTCAGCGGGCTGTCAGTATGTACCACTCTTGGTGCTCTAGCTGGTCATCCACGAGGATGCATCCTGAAAGAAACAATGTGACACTATCAAACGATTTGTACCTGCTGAGCTGACCAGGTTTGAGCTGACTTTTTAAACTTATGGAAACACACACACAATCAGTGTTTTCATGCACAAAGTCAGAAATCAGTTGTCAGGGTCCTGGTGTATGGATACGTCGGCCGCCCGCACCAACACTGGACTCCCTGAACTGAAAACCACACTCGGTACACTTAACACTATCGCTTCACAGAAAGAAAAATATCAGAGTATAAGTTCTGCAGTAGAACCGACTCCTCTGATACCAATTGTCATGACCCTTCCTCGGGGCCCGTGCCGTGACTACCCCAAGCCCGCCTTCCAGAGGCCAGGGGCTGGCGACTAGCACCAAATGTGTAAATCCCAATAACTGGGAAGACATTGCCTTTATAAAAGTAAACAAAACACCACAGAGTACACGCGGAAGTAAAACACTAATTACAAAAGAAAGTGCTGAAAAGTAAATGGGCCAGAATACAAACCCAACTGAAAGTACAGCTACAACTGAAAGAAAGTACAATAGAAAAAGACAAACAGCTGGAAGGAAGGAAGCTTCTCCTGGTTCGTCCTCCTCGGATCATACCTGAAGGGTAGGTACAGATAGAGAAGCTCCTGGATCATACACCATTGATCCTACCTGAAGGGTAGGTACAGATAGCACAGCTCCTGGATCGTCCACCATGGGATACTGACTCGTCGAGTGGTCCACCTCCGGGTACCGTCCAGTCCTCGAACACTCGTCCTCCGTCAGCTCTGCCCATCATCTGCAACCAACACAACGAGGTGATGGCATAACCCATGTAGGGGTGAGTATAACAATACTCAGTAGGGACCCCGAGACCCTCAAGGTCTCACTAAAACCAACACGGATAACCACAAAGAATATCTCAACAGATAACCTCTACATAGGTATATGCTCATGCATATACCTAAGTTATAAAGTAACCCATATCAATCATGAGGAAAACACCAAGATCATGAAATCAACGGATAACCCCTACCTAGGTATATGCACATACATATACCTATGTTATCAAGTGACCCATCTCAATCATGAGGTAAACACAAAGGTCAAAAGTCTCAGCTCAAACCAGGATTTTCATTATCGAAACTGTAACTGCTGAAGAGCTCCGTCTCTGGAGAGTACAGTGGTCCTGTCATGACTTCGAGTTACTTCTCACCAACCTAAGACTGCTGAGGTACTCCTCTTGTCGAGTACCGCGGGCCTGCCACCTCACACAATAGTACTTCCCGCCATGGGTCTGCCACCTCACACTGTAGTGATTCCCCTCATAGCCTACATAGGTACTCCTCTTGTCGAGTACCTCAGGTCTGCCACCTCACACAGTAGTGCTCCTCCGCCGTGGGTCTGCCACCTCACCATGTAGTTCTCCCCACTAGTCTATGCAAGTCACTCCGAAACGAATCGGACAAGCAGTCGTCAGGTCTCAGCTGGCTACACGGTCTCATTACTCCGCATGCTCGCCTTCGGGAGGGTCCGCTCCACGAGCTACTGGTCAATGCTCCAAGTAACTCAAAGTCCCATGAAGAAGTATCTCAACAGACCACCTCGTCATAGGGGTCTGAACGCAACAGACGGCACGTCAATCGGGAGCCCGGTCTATGAGTTATTAACATTTTCGTCCCAGGGGCCCGGTTGGTTTCGTGTGCGAACCAACCCGTCCGTATCTCAACTGTATCCTGAAATCTCATAGGGTATACTCATAGGGACCATTTCTCAACGAGATCACCAACACCACTAACGGTTTTTCAAGCGGACGTCTGGTCTGAAAGATAACAGCTTTTCTGTTCCAAGGGCCCGGTTGGATTTCGGGTTCAATCCAACATGGCCACTATCAAACAGAAACCAAAACTCGGGCAAAGTATGACCAAAGTTCCTTCTCATCAAGAGGAATTCAACGAGACAGACGACGCGTCAATCAGACACCCGGTCTGTGAGTTATTGGCCTTTTCGATCCAGGGGCCCGATTGGTTTCGTGAGCGAACCAACCCGACCGTACTCCGACGGCATCCAAACCTCGAGTGAAGTAAGAAAAAAGATCCGTCTCACTTGGAGGAATCCATCAAAGTAAACGGCACGTCAATCAGACATCCGGTGCTGAAGATATATCTGTTTCCGCTCCGAGGGCCTGGTTGGTTTCGTGTACGAACCAACCCGGCCGAACCCAAAGTTCTCCGAAACATTGAGTGTAATATCCAACATGGCCACTATCCAACAGCAACCAAAACTAGGGCAAAGTATGACCAAAGTTCCATATCATCAAGAGGAATTCAACGAGACAGACGGCGCGTCAATCAGACGCCCGGTCTGTGAGTTATTGGTTTTTTCGTTCCAGGGGCCCGGTTTGTTTCATGAGGGAACCAACCCGACCGTACTCCAAAGGAATCCAAAACTCGAGCGGAGTAAGCCAAACGATCCTTCTCACTTAGGGAAATCCATCAAAGTTGATGACACGTCAATCGGACGTCCGGTGCTCAAGATATATCTGTTTCCGCTCCGAGGGCCCGGTTGGTTTTGTGTACGAACCAACCCGGCCGAACCCAAAGTTCTCCGAAACCTTGAGTGTAATATACCGAAACGGTCGTCTCAATCCAAGGGTCGCGTTTCCGCTGACGGTATGTCAATCGGAGGTCCATAGCCCATGATATGGACAAAAGACCGAAAAGGGTCCGAAAACAGGGGGGTCTGGGCCCAGACCGACAAGGCCCGACCCCCCTTGGTTCGACCCGACCCGGGTCCGACCCGGCTGGACCCGTCCTGGCCCGGCCCGGCCTGGCCTGGGTGCGACCCGGCCCGGCGGGTCGTCCCGGCTCGGCTCGGCCGAGCGGCCGAGCGAGGGGAAGCCACGGGGGGTGGGGGCCGCCTCACCAGCAGACGTAGTTGCCGGGCCACGTCCCTCTTCCCGGTTCCATGCGGCCGCGGAACCGGCTCGCCGCCGTGGCATCATCCGCGGCGGGTTTTGCCGACGGCACGCCGGGCGTCGCGCAGGCGTGGCTTGCCGGCGGGAGCTTCCGCGGGACACCGGACACGCTCCGATGGTCCGTTTTGCATGCGGTCATCGCCAGTGGTCCTCTCGGGACCTGATCTTCATTGCCAGGCCCTCGAATCGCCCTTCCAGCCCCGTTTTTCGTCATCCACCATTTCGCGCACCAATAACAAAAAGGTGCGGTTGGTTCGGACTTGTTTGTTTGTCCGCAACCACCGGGTTAAGGGTTATAAAGATATTCTCCCAAAAATATTTAAACTACCGTGGATTTAATCACAAAGATTTAAAGAATCAAACCCCTACCTTAACTTCGTTGTCGGACGCGAGATCGACCATCACGGAAGAAAGGGTCGCCACGTTGCGGAAGGGCATCGCTGTCGTGCGGTACTCGGCGTCGCGTCGACGAACTCCGAGGATCACGGACATATAGATTTAATTATAATAATCAAATCCATGTTGATGTTATAAAAAAAAGAATTAAATGAAGCGCTACCCCCTACCTTGTCGTTGTCAATCGATGATTGTCACAGGGTTGGATCATCGTGGAAGAAGCGTCGTGGAGGGAGAATCGTCGGTGTTGCGGAACACGGTGTCGCGTCGCCGATCTTCGAGGGTTCGGCGTTCTTCGCGTTCTTCGCGAAAGAGGTTGAAGTTCTTCAAGATCATCCCAAACCCCTCTACGCCACAAGATCCAACAGAAAAATAAAATAAGAGTGTTCTTATTTTATTAACGCACACGACATGTGTGAATTTCAAAAGAAAAGAAACAAACAATTAATTCAATGAATTAATTGTAACAAAAAAAATAGCCCAATTAATGAGGCATTAAGAATTTAAAACACGCGTCAGATGACTTTCAATTAAGAAGGGTTTTCGTGGGTGCGTTACTTTGGTGAAAAGAAACGGTGGAGCTCGTGCGGGACCCACCTCACAAATATCCTACCATGTGGGTAGGATAATTGGGATTTCACCCAATCCATTTCTACTAATCTTAAGCAGCTTAAAGTCGTCTTTAAGTGACCTTAAGTGAAATAAAATAAATTTTGTCGTACCACATTATTTATTTCTTAACTTAATGCCCAAAAAATTAAAAACCACACCCGAGCAAACGCAACTCCAGAAGAGGCGTTTCTAAGCAAATACCGACGCTGGGATTCCATCGGTGCCCTCAGAATTCGATTCCGGGCACCGGTTCAAAAGTTAGAAAAATCCCCCTCATCCGTTCACTGAATGTACCCGAGCCAAACTTTGAAAAAATGATTCCGGGCACACCGGGCCTCGGAATCAGGTGCCGTTAGAATCTGCGTTCTTGTAAAATTCCAAAAGAAATTAAGAAAAAAATTTCCTTGAAATTTCCAGGTCTTTACAATGAAACACTAAAGATATGTATTAAATCAAGAACATTTTTACACCACATGGGTTCTCTTGACTTCGTTCCAACTTCACTCTAGAACCTAAGGATCGATCTCTGATGATTAAAGCATCTCATGCCTTGTAGTCAAGCTTTAGAGACCACTAAAACAATTCTATTTAAAATAATGGTTTCCTGGAGGTTCAATAATAAAAATTCATACAACTGAAGTAAAATAAAAACAAAAAATTCCCCATGTGACGACTAATAAATCCACGAATCACTACAAATAGAACCCCTCAAACTTCTCCCCAAACATTTCCCTACTGCTATTGACAGATTGAGCTGGCCTTCAACGAGCCAGGTTTGGCTTCAACGCATTTATATGAAACGCCTCGACAGAATCGCTGCAAGTGACCCAGACATCCATTGGTGTGGCAGGGTCTTGGAGCACTTGGGCACGTCGGCCTCTTCTGACCCAGCGTACCACACTGGTGAAAGATCACAACATTTCACTTTGGAGAATATTTTTGAAGGTCTGAAGGCCTCTTGATCCCTCTACCAGCAATACCAGCATCATCTCACTTCCATTTATTCTTATCACCATTCTCTGCACTACTTCCCAAAGATGGATAATTCCCCCCCTCAAGTCCTCCTACTAACCCAGCGTCAGACAAAAAGGAATTCACCACAATATATGGGATGGTAATTAGGTTGATCTTTGCAACTTTTGACTGCATTTCGGGTCCATGTCCATTATGAAATTGTCGATCCTTACCGGGATCATTCGCAAAAAACCATGGACCATACCTAACTAGGTCTATAAATCATCAATAGAATTCCAGTACTGATTCAATGCCCTACTGAAGACAACACAACTCTATCCTCTTCCTCATCTTTGTCAACTCATAGAAGTGTTGTTGGATGAACGATGACTTGAAAAACTCCCATGTTATATCATCACGATGTTTATTCTGAGACACAGACCTCCACCATTTTAAGGGTGGACCTTCAAGCAGAAAGGTAGCCAACATCACCATTAAAGAATCAGGCAAACCCAATGAAACAGAAGTTCCTCTCAATCTTACGCAACCACTCATCTACCTCAAGAGGCTCTTCTTGTCCATAAAAGAGAGGAGGGTTCAATTTCCAAAACTCGAGGACAAAATCTATTAGCTGATCAACTGGAGTATTTTCATATGATCCACCAACGGAAGCTACAACTTGGTCATCCATCGAACCTTCATGGGGGTGAACACTAAGGAATGACAAAAAAGGAATGAGATCAAAACATGTTCTATACCATTTTAAATTATCCCTTTTACAATTTCCGAAATAAAACGTTGTAAACCAATTATTAAAAGTAATGAACACCCAGAAAAACCGCAAAGAGAAACTAGTGATGATGGGTGACTCGTACATATGGTTGGTGGCCATATTCCATCAACACCACCATCACAAGGAGAATTCTAGGGTAATTTCCTTGGCTCCACATGGATTTATAGACCATGCGAGCTCACAGAGGTCACTTTCCTAACTCCAATTTCATTTTTCAACGTAAAACAATTCAAAAGAACCAAAAGACACCTACAACCCGAACATCCCATGGTAACATGAAGTTTAGAACGAACAATGATTCATGACGCCCTGCTCATCCGTACACTTTGAGTCCTAACTATTCTACTCCTCTTACGTTGACAACCCTAGAAAAAAATGGCCATTCTGAAAAATATGGTTCGATCAAATGCCAACTTGCCTCTAAGAACATTTTTTCACGAAGCAACCTAGGTCGACCCTAAACCGGTCACATAATTCGTTCTCTGACATGGCCTGAGAGGCATTTCTTATCCTCCAGGGTTGGAGACAAGTGCCAGGACATCATTAGAGGACTACATGGGAATGATTTCACCCAATAAAAATAAATAAGGCAGTGGGAAAAAAGAGAACATTACAGAACAAAAAAATGATACAAAAATGAAGAGAAACCAAAAAAATGAATAACATGGCCACATACAAAATTCCTCATGACCCCGAGTGTCGCTAACCAATCCACAACAAACTATTTCCCATGACGAGAATGCTCGAGTCAATCTAGCAATAGAAACTAAAAACAGGATAACACTATAGGTATAAGTATTAAAAGAAAGTAGGCGCGCACAAAAAGCAATTACCAATGATGAAATTTTAAATAAATAATATTCCAATTTCAATTTTTAATGAAATTATATAAAATATCGGTTTCCACACACACTTTAATTTCTAAAAAAAGTAACAATCCATTTCCTTTTATAATTTAAAAAAAAGTCTAATGTTGAATGAAATAGGTGCATTGCATCTTAAAACATTTTTTTCAAAAAAAATATAAATACAAACATTAGTTTTTAGTCCAAAGTAAAACCACACACAACATAAAACACACACTAAGGGAAATTGAAAAGGTGGCACACATGGGCCATCATCTGAACTCGACATCTCAATCGGCATCCACATCAAAATAAGCACTAAAACAATCGTGGGGCAAACCTCGGAGCTCATGAACAATCTAGAATGTACTATACATTTGACTCATCCTGAAGGCAGACCTACTCTCCATGATTCCATAACTCCCATATGTTCAATATCACCCTACATGTCCTAACTGATGGGCCCAATCCCCTTGAATTGTATAATATTTAATAAGGGCCACTAGATAGTGTGTAATCTAAACTAGTAAAAACATTGTTCTTAGAATATTCACATACTATTCCAATTCCCCAAGTCCACACATGTAATAAAAAGTGGGTGAATAAACAAGGTCAATCAAGTTACTAGTAAAACTGCACAAATGTCACACACAACTCACACAACCAACGTGCACAACTGAATCATCCCAGAGTCACCTCAAAGAATGTTTTATAGAAATATTTATTTTATCAAAGTTCCTGACAAGCCTTAACCACATTAAAGAAAAAATAATTTCTCAAGAGAACCGAAACAATTTTTCTAATTTTAGAATAAGTCATTTATCATCAATCCATAACTACACTTGAAATTCTGTGACTTATGTTCAAAGGACAAATGGGTAATATTTCACTATTTTGATTCAATTCAACAAGAAAATCATTCAAGTGATGTGTATAAAATAAATAGCTATTTTTTACATCAATTTATCATTCCAAAATTGATTATCAAATTATATTAATTATTTATTAAAATTCATGAAATATAATAAAATTAATAAATTTTAAATTTAATGGAAATTGAAGTGGGGGACATACCTCAGCTCATAGTCCAAACACAATGGTGCGTCATGCCCCGCACAGGCGCACAAGCACATGCAAGCTGAGAACCATAGTTTCATGAAATTACCTCGAAAATGTTCTTCAAAAACACAAAAAAAACTAAACACCCCTAAAAAGTGACATAAGACAATCCAAATGAACAAACAGTGAAAAAAAACCTTGACATGTTGTCCAAAAATACTTTGCACCATTTTCATTATTTCTGAATAAACATTTAATTTAATGAAACATTTTATTTCAAAAAGTATCTCATAGATTTACACATTCAAAACCACCTTGAAACCCTCTTTTATGAATAATCGCAGATCCCCAACAAACCTAAACAGAAAATGCACGACTTACACTCTTGAATAAACTAATTGCAGAACCTAATAAAAATAAACCACACGTCAAATGTCCATTTTTAAAACTGTAAGAACTCACATTTAATGACAATAGACCTACTTGGAATCCCATTTAAGGAAAACCAACCACCAATTTAAATCCATAAAACATTTATAATAGTCAATCGGGAATTTTCTAAACGCTTAGTTTGTACAGCATAAGCAGACCTCTTCAAAAATGCCAAACAGGCTTAACATATCTTCCTCAAACCAACTATTATCATACATAAGTGAAAGAAGAGAATTTTATCCCAAATCAGATTATAAATCCATTTGATAAAATTTCAATAAATTTTATTGTAAATGTCAGAAATATATTATTAATACCAAAACATGATTTTAAAAATTATAACCATTTGTAAGATCCAAACGTGTTATCAACTAAACCTGAGGAGTGCGTCATTCTTTAAACCCATGTAACACTATCAAGGATAAATGACAGAACATTTCATTTCACATAGAAATAATACTATAAAAATAGTACATTACTAATTTAGTAACCAAGGAAGTGAGAAAAAAATGAACCAATGAAATCATGAATTTAAAAAATTGTGCATGACATCTAAAAACATTAAAATGTTGATTTAAATTAACCAAAACAGGGAAGCAAAAAAATCACCTTGACACAGAAGCAGGAGGGTCGGTACTAACCCAAACCACATGCCCTCAGCGTCGGGTGTTGAAATAGAAGATAAATTGATCCAGCAAGCCATCACACCCCCAATCGAGGAGGCACATGTCTAGTGGCATGAACAATGTTGGGAGGGGGGAGAGATGAGACTGGTTTCCAAGCCGTAGAATAATGGTGAGGTGCTGGGGACATTGGAGAACTTGTCGTCAGAGGGGGTTGCATGGATGGGAAGGGTTGTGCCGGCTGATTTGCGCCCCAGCAAGAAGAGGACGGTCCTTTAGATGGAGGCCGAGCTAGCCGATAGTCACGTTGTCAAGAGGGTATGTCAGACATAGGTGTGTCGGTGAATCATGTGATTGGCTAGATGGTGCATGGCTACCACGGTGTGCGCAAAGGGGGGGAGGCATTGCCACAGGTCATTAGAGTTGGACAGCAAGATGAGTTGTGGGTGATATGGTGCGTGTCAGAATAGGCACCGATGAGGGGCACGACTGAGCCTGGAGGTGGTGGTCCAGTGTGCTGAGGAGGCAAGGATAGAAGTGCACCATGACCAGTAGGGAGGGTGGAGGTGCATGAAATGAGGGCGGTGTGGGTAGAGGTGTTTCATTTGTTTGCGTCGCGTAGGGGAAGGAGAACAGAGAGATGGGAGAGGTGGCGGGCCAAGTGAGAAGAGAAAAGAAATAAACTAGGGGACACTAGGGTTAGAGAGGAAATAAAAAATGAAAAGAAAAAAATAAGGAAAATAAAATAATAAAGAAAATAACAATAAGAATAACAAATAACAAGAACGTTAATATATACTAATGATAACCCTAATAATAATAATATTAATAATACACTAAATAATAATAAAAACATTAATAACAATACAAAACTGATAAAAATAATAACTTTAATAAGAAAAACTCTTTAATAATAATCCAATATTATTATTCATGAAAAAATAGTTTTATCCGTACTCTATATGTTATTTATTTAACCAAAATTGTAATTTGTAACAAATCTAATTTATTTTTATTTGTTCACTTTAAACACCATAGTCGTACGGTACCCAGACTAACCATTTGACTTCCGCTAGTCATGTGGTTCCCACCCACCAACCTAAAATAATAATAATAATTATTATTTTTATTATTATTATATTTATAATTTCATTATTAACAATAATTATTAATTTATTTACAACAATAAAAATTTTAAATAACACAATAAATCACAATATTTACTCATTTTAATTTTTCTGAAAGCAGGAAAATTGTGGAAATGCCTATGTTGAGCTGCACGGGGTATCCAACATGCTCTCCCCCCATGTTGTAAGTTACATCAGCTGAAAAATGTGCACTTTTTAATATAACTCAAAAGTTATATTTCTGGGACTGAACCCGGACCACAAAAAAAATTATATCCAAATAAAATTTTAAAATAAATTAAAATATAGGTCGAGGTGTGATATGGATTGTTATTACCCCTAGTGTAAGTTATATATTATGTGATTCCATGGTTATTCAAATAGTTTCAATAGGTTTTTGAGTATTGGGAAATATTCCCAAAGTTACATCTAATTCATCCTCTATTATAAGGCTATAATTTTTCATTCTCCTTTGGGAATTTACTTTAGGAGGTAATTATAATCATGTATTGTATTCTCCCAAATTATATGTCTTAGTTTTCCATGGTTATAGTGATATATATCATGGGATATTGTTCATAGTGGAATATTTGAGGTCTTAGAGATATGGATTTCTATTGCAGTACTTCTAAATTTCAATGTGGTCCATAGTAATCATTGCCTTTATCAGGGAAGATTTCATCCCTTGTAGTGATTTTAATAATTGACATTTATAGGAATGAATTATTGTTTTGGAGATTTTGTGTGTTATTACAATTCTAATATGATGGGGATACCTCCATTGACGATCCATTTGTGGGGTTTTCACTGTATTTTACCCAGCATATTCCTTTCATATTGTGATGAAGCTATGGTATTGTGTGGGGAATGTGTTTTGATTCTTTTCCAACAACTCCCATCAATGGAAGGGTGCTGATCATTAGTCTATGTCTAGGTATTGGGTTGTTTCATCAGGTTTTCTTTTTAGTTTTTTTGGTTGGTCCATCATGTCCTTTGAGTTGGGGTGTTCCTTTTGTTTTGAGGTTGTGCTTTATGAAGTCATCATTTTTGAAACTTTAGAGTGCCTTCCATTTGTTTTGAGTCTTTGTTTAATTATATTAAAGACCATTATGGTTTCCTATGATGAGGTAATTAGCCAATTTTGGTGTGTCCAATTTCAACATTGAGGATAAAGTCATCAATCACTGGTAGTAATCTCATTTAGTATTCATGTTTCCAGAATCATGACCTTAGAATGGGGGTTTGGATCCAATTATTTTTGAATCAACAATTTTATTAGAGTATCTATAATAGGAAAATCATTATGATGGAGAGGACTGAAACATCTTCACATTGGGTTTACTCAATCATTTTATTTGTTTTAATTTTTTTAAGTCTCTATTATTTCCCTCTATCTAAAGGATAACTTACATTGAATGTTGATGTTTTTTGGTGTATAGTTAGGGATTCATGGTTTGGCGCATAGTGAGAATTAACAATATAGAAACTAGGTGATATATACATTACATTTAAAAGTTCTAATTACACAGTTATTGAATTTTATGTTTAACCATGCGACTCGCCTAATATCCGTGATCAAGGTCCTTCGGTGACTCTTTATAGGTCAGTACAGGGTTTTTCTAATAGTGTGATATACCCAGTTTTTAATTTTTGAGAATTCCTATTTTTTCCCACATAAATTAAATACTTACCCCCCATTCATGTGTTGTTCCACCTAGGGTGTCCACAAATTCACCTGTTCCCCTTAATTCATTTACCTATCATAGTGATTCCCTGGGATTTATTTTTGATTTGACTGTATATCATTATTTTGTAATCTCATTTCTCATATATTTCACTTTTCTTCCGCATTTATACTAATTTCCTTGTCATTGCATTGTTTTGTTACATTTGTACTACTCCTTAATTGGAATGGGTGTTTCTTAATATTGATTTTTTGTACCTAGAACTTGAGACAAATTCATTGAAACCTTTTTAGAGGTATTTTTCTAGGGATATGAATTTATATTGACTACGGTTGGTTTTCTCCTTTGTATATCTAATTAAAATTATTGAACCATAATTTCCACTCTTTAACCAATGTTTTAAATACATAATGAGTTATACTATATATTTCTATGAATATTTTAAAATGGAAACAAATTTGTAATTGGTTTCCAAATAATACTATGATATTTCTTTTAAAACAAAACTTATAAATATCTTTTTCAACTTTTGGGCACACCAAAAGTTTGATAAAAATCACCAATTTATTTTATTAAAGGATTTAATTTTATAAATTATTTTTTAGATATATAAAATAATTTTCAATTGAAACTCTTTGATTCTCTGTGTGTTTTGGACTATAAATAATGGTTTTTAGTGGTTTTGGACGTTGATATGTCATGTTGGTAGTGTGTATGATTTTAAAAGTGTGTAATAATAATTTTGTTTCTCATGCGATATTAAAAGGACATATTTGAACTTTTTTGAATGGTTTTAATTGTCACCAATGAAACATTACATTTAAAAAAAAATTGATATGGGTTAAGAGTTGATTTCCCTTAAGAGTGGATCTAATAGATAATTGGTCTATTTCCATGGACCTATAACCATGGTTTTATAGATCCGTGTCTATAATATATTTATATCCACAATTCATTTGTATGTCCATGGCTAAAAATTCTCCTTATATTTTTTCATAAAAGATGGTCTAACACCTCCTTGATCATTCCCCATTCCATGACCAATCGTACCCTCAACGTATCTAACAGAGACACCCTCCTCCTTGATACCATCTGTGTGAAACATTCCTTCCCCAACCCATTGTGACCTCTCCTCTCCCCGAACCTCTCCCATTGATGATGCCCTTCACTTCCATTGAACAAGGAAACCCCACCGCGGGCCGCTGAAATTGAATAAGGGACACCTCACCTCCCCCCAATGATTCTTTTCTTTGGTGTCCACCCCACCATCTCTGTTGTTCCTCCTATATGGTCAAAACCCTCCATGTGATCCTCCTCCTCCTTTAATGAAAAATTATTTTTTCATTATATTTTTATCAATGTGTGTAGAAGTAAGCTGGGAGAGTTTCACATGAATGAGTATGGTAAATATGTTTTTTAATTAGATACATTATTATAATTATAATTGATTAGAGTGGAGTGAGAGACATGAAATTTTCAGTGAGGAGGAAATGATTCTAGATTGGAAATATGAATGGTGGAGTTGTAAATAGTTGGAACCAATAAAATGTGATGGTATCAAATTTTTATGGTTATATTGGAAATCAGGGGATCATCCAGGATGCTTCTCATGGACTTTAATTTTCATGATTGGGAGTTTTAAAGACCCACACATTTATTAGGTCTGTAATTTCAAATGAATATTGAATTTTTTTTCCTTATGTAAGGATATTTTTGTGAACTAAGATATGAATTGGAATTTCAAGAGATAGTACATCTCTAGGATGTGTTTTAACAAGTGATTAATAGTTATTTAGAGGTTTCAGTTCCAAATATTATGGTGGTGGCTAACTTAAAAAAATTACAGTAGTCATTGGGTATTCGATTGGGAGGAATTTGGTGCCTCTTAATACTTTTTTTTAAAATTACAACCTTTATATAGTACACAATGGAGGGGTACCTGGTACTCGGTGAGCTGGACAGTGTAGTGTATCTATTATAAGGGCCATCAAGAATACAATAGATGTGGATTGGTTATCCAGTAGGGATGTGTGTTGTTTTTTAAGGATATCATAATATATATTATATATTCCTTCTTTAAAATTCCTTACGGGGTTTTTCTCATTTAAAAAGCTAGAGCCAAGGGATGGGATCTCCTTTATCCTCTCATTTTTCCTTTTTCTTTATGAGATTGTGGAGATCCAAGAATTTTCCATCATTCAATATAGATGAAAATATTATTTTTCTACCTCTATTGTTTATAATTATTCATATCATTAAATATTATTTTTTACAATATATTTTATATCATAATTCATCAGGACTATGTGAAATTTTATTATACAGATTAATAGAGTGGTTGAATAATTGTGTTTTTTGAACATCCTCCTTCAGACCAGAGCAATTAAGTAATTCCTATATTAGAGAATTAGTCATTGTGACCATAGATTGTACTCCACGTATGCCAAAGGCCATATATCACCAAATATGGAAATGTTAGTAAGATTTATTTATCTATTGATGTGTAAAAAATATCGTGTAACATGAAAACATTGAATTATTTTTCTCATTATTTTAGATAGTCCAATTAATTCTTATTTATTAAATCTATCATTTACTAAATAATTACATTGTCACCATTCCCTCATTTAATGTAGTGTAATAACATTAATCTTTCATAATCTCATCTTTAACCATGATTTCATGTGATATTATTATTTTTTATCTTTTGATATCATTTCCCAAACAAAATAACACATTAATATAGTATGTGTTTAATAGAATGATTATTATTCATCATGGTTGATTCAAAATATATGTATTCCCACAATAGTTTTTCTAATTGATTTTATGTTAATACTATTCTAAAATTTCTTGGATGAAGTTGTGAGAAAACATGAAAAGAATGTATCATGATAAAATTTAGGTGTTATATTTAAAAATTAAGATGTTCTTCAATCTTACCGTATCTAATGGTGAGATCCTAGAATCTACAGATCTATCCTATATTGAAAAAATCGATTATTTAATAACTGACTATTCTTTAGTGGATAATCATTATTAAAATCAAAATTCTCAACAGCTATAATGATGTTTCCATCATTGAATCTACTTTTTAATGATTTGGTCCCAATTCTATTCTCCACACTAGGATAATTTTAAATGTCACATCATCCTCTTTACCTCTAGATGTCAAAAAATAAAAATAAAAAAATTTCTAAAAACAATATGTTCTTTCATAATTCTTAAACTAAACCTATATACTTGCCAGAGTGAATTGATGTTCTTAAAGATATTCAATTTACTACCTTCATAAATAGTACTAAAAACATAGTGGAAACATGGCATTTTTAATAAATTTCATCTCATAATATGTAGGACTACATTATTATATTTCATTATTAGCTACAAGTAAAATTTTAACCACTTATTTTATATAGAATATTATAAACAGTTGGATGTGATCCTTATAACCAACTAATGATATTGACATCCCTCCAGTTTATTCATGTATCCAAATTATGAAATAAAAATCCTTCCAATTTTCATCAACATGTGGTGTTCCATAAGTTAATTATATATCCATTCATGAATAACCATTAGATATTCACCCAATAACATATTGTGTACCCCCTATATGTACTAATTTTTAATTTATTTTTTGAATCATAATAATTTCCACCTTCCATGAAATATAAACATGAATAAACATATATAATAATTCCATTGTAAATTAATATGATTTATTATTTTAACCATCTCTAAACATGATTACTCTCTCCTTCTTAATTTGTTCTATTTAGTACATCATACTCCTCTTATTTCTCTATATTCTATACATCCTTCGTATTTGTCTTCAAAATTATGTTCTCAAATCATCATACAGAAGAATATTTCAATATTTTCATTAATTAAATGTCTTATAATTTGTATGAATTATGTTTATCATAGTATTTTATTGGTAACATAATGATATTATATGAATCACCATATAATCGTTGAGTGTTTTCATTAATTAAATGTGTTATCATTTGTATACATTATGTTTATTGTGATTCTTTGCTCCATATATTGATTTAGGTGAATAATAAAATGAATATTTTAACGATCGTAATGATGGTGGTGGTGGTGGTGCCATTAGGGGAGGTGATAATGATGTTGGTCTTTCTATAGGAGAGATGAGGGTCATTATAGTTCTGTTAATGCTGATATTGAGAAGCATTTCAGATATAAATATTATTCTTGGTTTATATATTTAATTTATTCAAATATTTATCTTTATAATGATGAAATTGATATTAGTATTGAAATTTTAAAATGTTTATATTGGGGATAGTCTGAATTCATATGATATATATTTTATAATGTTTGAGTTTATTTTAATTTGGATGGTTTTGTGTGTTTTTTTACTCGTAACTATAGGATGTGAGTAATGATATAAGGTGAAACTATTATAGAAGCATTTGGTGATTAGGTATATCTTGGATGGAATAAATTTACATGGTTATTAACTATGGCTGTAGAGTCTAGTTTCCATGGTTTTTGAATGTGTTATTAGTAACCCAGATCTTTGGTTCAACTAGGGGTGTAGTTAAAAATTACAATTTTTATGATCATGGATTTAACCTATAATTTCTATAGAAATATTTATCGTATTATAATCTAATTTCTAAGGTAAAACCATGGAAATTCATGTACGTCATATATATTTCAAACCATTTATATATATGGAATAATTCCATGGATTAAAACTCATATGTTGAAAACCACTATGACAACAGCTTTAGCAGCCACAGTTAGGGAAACCCTGGATATAACATATTTCTATTGACTTTTCGACTACTCTCAAAGTTATAAACCACAAATATATTTAATTTTTTGATTTATGATGTAAAATGGATCATGATATCTTGTAGATCAGAATACACCCCAAATTATTGGAAAATGTAACTCACTACCCTAAAAGATTATTCTGTAGGAATGAAGTCTCGTTTTCATATGTAAGAAAAAACCATAGTTTAAAAAATATGAGTTTCAAAATATTATATGAAACCCACTAATGGATAAATTGTGTAGGTATGTCTATCACATATTAATATTTCTGTAAACTGAGTATAATAACTTGAAGGGACAACTAAAAAACAGTAAGTGTGTCTAGAAAAAAAACATGACAAATTTCATCAATAATGTAAATGGGAATTATAGGCTACTGTATGTTTTGTTTGAGTTATTTTCACATGATCATAGATATTTTTCACAAAATTTAAAAATATTAATTTTGTCGGATATCTTGTTATAGGGGAGAAAATGTTAATGATACAACAATCATGCTGTAAAAAATATACATGTTTCACAAAATAAGAATAAATTATCATGGGAGGATAAATTATAAATTCATGAAAATTTATATGAATCTAGAAACATATATGGAGATGAATGTGGTGAATTTTTGTAGGTTACAACCATACACTTCACTCTTGATTATAATATAAATATTCAATAGTATTATATGAAAAATACGATTAATAGGAATGAAATGTATTCCATCGGAAGGAATAAAACTCCCCATAATCCAAAGAAGGGGTTGGGGGATCTTCATTAAAATTGATGTAATGAACTCATGAAATAATTTTATACTATTAATAATAATTCTAACAAGGATTTCAAAAAAATATAACAAGGGGGATCCATTGTGTTAGTTAGTTCCATTCAAGTTTTAGTAGGAAGTGTCAATGTGGGAAAAAAACAATGAAATCATGTGTTAGTTTGTGACGATAATCATTAATCTAATATGTATCCCTAAAAAATTATAGTTCATGATGTCTTAGGTGTTATGGAAATCCATATTTGGACCTCCTTGGATGTTATTTAGGAATTGTGAGTGTGAACAAACAAATTGAAAAAATATGTTTTAAATTTTGAGGATAATAATTTTTATAATAAGTTGGCTCTAAAAGATAATAATTTATGGTCAGCTGACTAATAAAATGTTTAGTAACGTGGTCATTATTGTTAAAACATTTATTTTGATTACACATATAAACATTATTTTCAAGGATATCATAGAATATATTATACCATTTTTGTAATTTTTTTAAATTTTTACCCTTAAAAAATAGTTCATACATTATTTTTGAATACTGTATATGCATTAATGTTTGTTCTATGCTCCTATGTCATTAGAAATTGGATATACAAAATATTTATGAGGATAAATTTCTCACAATCAAATTAGAAAGACAAAAATAATTAGCAGGGGTGGTAGGGGCTGGTTTAGTGCGGGGGGTGTGTAGGGGGAAGGGGGTGTAGGAGGGAGGGGCAGGGGGTGTGCCCGGGGGGGGGGGGGGGGGGGTTAAGGAGAAGTGGTTGATGGGGTTTACATGGGACATGGTGAAGCTATAGGAGTGTCTAGGTGGAAGGGTGAGTGGTGGTGAAAGGGGGATGTGTTGTGAGTAGGGGGTAGGGGTTAAAGGGACAGAGAGAGTGTGTAGGTGGGGTGCAAGGGGGTGGGGAAGATGGGTGTGCATGGGGCATGTTGGGGGTGGGGGTGTGCAAGGTGTTCTGCATTGAGGATGGGTATGGTGATGAAATGGGTAGGGGGATGGGTGAAAGTGGTAGGGGTGGGGGTGGGGGTGTGTAGGGGTAGGGGTCGGGCGGTGGAGTGACCAGGGGGCAGGGTGAGGTGGGATCTTGTGGGGTGTGCAGTGTGGAGGGGGAAGGGGTGTAATGGGAAGAGGGAGAGTGATAGGGTGTGGGGACGGAGGGTGGGGGAGGGTTTGTGTAAGGGGGTGGCCAGTGAGTAGGGGGAAGGGGGTGCAAGGGCATGGGAGGGTGTTATAGGTAGGGGAGGCTGTAGTTGGGTTGAAAGGGTGTAAGGTGGTGTGGGAGGGGTTGAGAGGGGGAGTGGAAGTCGGTGTACAGGTGTAGGGTAATTGGGAGGGGTTTTAAGGGGGTGTGCCATGAGGAGGGGAGTAAAAGGGTTCAAGTGGGGTGGACGTGTGCATGAGCAGGTTGTAGGGGTGATGGTGTGGGGTGGGGGGATTTGGGCAGGGGGGGCGGGTTGGAATAGGGCAGTTGTGTGTAGTGGGGATAGGGTTGTATTTCATGTTTGAGGTGGTTTAAACATGGGGTATTTTGTTTCAAAACTATAAAATAACCTTATAACAATGGTTTGAAATCATGGGTATAGACCATCAAACCGTGGGTATAGGCTACACCGACGGTTTTATGAATCATGGGCTCCCGAGGCTTGAGGATTTCTCTATACCCACGATTTTATAGAAAACATGGGTATATCCCAATTAAATTTCATCTTAATTTTGGTTCTAATAAACCATGGTAATACATTTTTACAGCAGAAATTATATACCCATAGTTACATAAACCATGGTTATAGAAAGGTGTCATCACATCACACATACCCACGTTTCTTCAAACAATGGGTATAGATAGTTCTAAAGAAGAATAAATAATTATGGTATTTCAAACAGTGTGTATAGATGGTTTTCCAAGAAATATCAGCTGCCCACCTTTGTTTCACCTTGCTCTTGCAAAATAGAATGCAAACCACTATGAAACTACTACCCCTACCCCATTTCACACCCTCATTATCCCACTAGTCAACCCCTACAGTCCCTCCTCCTTGAATAGAGCCCCCCTACAACACCCCCTCCACCCATTCATATCGCCTACTATCCCCATAGACATTGCATGCAACACCTCCCCCCTAGACAGACCCCCCCGACACACCCCCTACCCGTTGCACACCCTCACTCCCCCCTAAACACCACTTGTAGCCACTCCCTTCCCCCTAGATAGACCCTCCCCCACAGAACACCATATCCCCCCTTGATCACCCCCACTCCCCCTAGACCGAACTCCCTTTCAACCCCCCCCCCCTATACAGAACCCTGTTGCACACCCCCCAGGACACCATTGGACACCCCCACTGAACACCCCCCCACTGTACCACCCCTAGACACCCCCTACATCCCCAACCTATCCCATGGACTGACCCCCACCCACCCCTCCAGCACACCCCCTCCCCCCATGCACACCCCCAATCTCCTTATGGACACCCTCTACATCCCATCACCCCCACTTGATATCCCCCCCCCCCTCCATCCTAATTCATCCCCCCATGCACACCCCATTATCCCCCCCTAGATAGAACCACCATGAAGAATCACCTAGATATAACCCCCTTTCACCCCCCCAGAGACACCCCACTGGAATTGGAATCCCCCTAGACACCCCCACATAACCCCTCCACCCCCAAGGCACCACCTTGGAACCCATGGAAAAACCCATTACACCCCCCTCCCCCCCCCCATGCAGACACCCATATACACCCCCTAGACACCCCTCCCCTTAGATATCCCATAGAAACCTCATGGACACACCCATGCTTTCATATACGTGGAATCTTGCATATTAAGAAAAGGAAATATTTAAAAAGATAAAAGAAAAACTATAAACTGATAGAATGTATATAATATTTTTTCTAAAAAAATATACAGTCACTAGATTCAAAAGTTCAAATATGGGGATCAATTATCCAACCATGATACAGATCAATGTCCATAATATCGAATATTACACACTCAGGAGTAAACTCTAAATCATCAATTCTTCATTTTTGGTTTATGGAAAGTCAATTTGAATAAAAACACAACCATGATTTTTGTGCAACGTATGTAGTTGTTCCAAAAATCATGACCTAATGAAAGGAATGAAATCGTAAAAATATATTCAATAATCAATACATTCAACTGATAAACTAATAAATAAAAAATTACTCACTGGAGAAGTATAATCATTTCCATCTGTATTGTGCATTTCAACATGAATTGAATCTAAGGGAGAAGACTTCCTCAATCCAACAATCCCAACTATGACTACAAGCTCCACATAACAATTTGTAAGTTCAAATTCCTCAAACAGGGTTCTTCATCATTGTCATCAACGCTAAAAAATATTTTTTTTGAAATAGATGGTGATGGAACCATCCCAATTCACCACTCTCTCTATTGAATCTATATACAAATCAGTATTGTTCATGTAATGATCCAATCTCTTGAGGGATGTCATGGCTTGGGATATCGAGATAATGGTACAAGGGAAGGTTCCAATGGGTTCCCACAAAATCATGAAGAGCATCATGTTCGTGAAAACAAAAATAAAATTGCATTCTATCCTCAAAATGAACTTAGTCAGGAATGTGATGGTCAAGGCGAGCACTGATGTACTCCATAACACAAAAATAATTCCTACAACATAATAGATGAGCTCAGATTACCATCCATGGAATAAAAGAATGAAATTGGAGATGACAATGATTTTGAAGAGAAATACAATAAAGGAATCCAATTACTAATGTAGACCAATGGATACATGACATAGTAGAATTGAAATAAAAAACTACACATATGATAACACAACATAGAATTATAGTAATCGGTTTGGTAGGATAGTTTAGAAGAATAGAATTTCACATCATACCACTACTTGGACATTGTAGACATCCTCTTGTGAAGAATATAAATTAATATTAAAAATTTTTAATATAAAAAATACATTTCATAGTAGAAAAAGTGGATCCTTTATTCATACTAATTTATATGTTTACATGAGTTTATAATTAATTATATCATGTTTGGTTTGATGATTGTTTCAAAAATTCGTAGCTACATAGAATCAAAATACATGTATAAAAATTCAAATTGATGATTATTTAAAACACTCAAAAAACATTTCATTGCATAATATAAACAATTTATACCATAACATTATTTTTCAGAGTGGTATAACATAATAATGAATTCCCAATTAACACCCCTGATGAAAAAATAATCAAAATGCATGACATTTCAGGATGAAATTCACATCATATCATAAATGAAATCATTCTAGAATAACTATTTTAAAAAAATATTAATGACTTATAAATATGTATTATTACCTAAATATTCTTCTTCATGATGAATCAATGATATGTAGAGTCATTACCTTGATGTCTGGAAAATGTGAGAAGAATAAATATCAAAAATTCTATTATTTAGATCTTATGCAAACTGTACAAATGAAGCAAGAAAAAAACATAATTTATCATAGCAGATATCATGCAAAGAGAAATCAAAATGGATGGTAACTATTATTTTTTTAACAAAACTGTTAGCCAACACTAAAGAAAATAAAAGGCAAACATCATCACCAAAACAACATAATAATGTTTTAAAAATTCAATACCTAAAACTTATTTATATATTAATTTTTTTAAAACGTGACATATATTGTTATATTCATAAGATGTAGTAATATTACATTCAGGAGTACTAGAATCATTGTTTTTTTTGTAAATCTAATGACTGATTTTGTGATGAAAAATTGCAATAAAAACATTCATGTGTTGTTGACTATACCACATTAAATAATCGAATTCCACTCTAAATAGACATTTTGCTTGAACATTAAATTTAATAAAATTAAATATGAAAGGTAATAATTAAATGTGGATTGATGAAAAAACAATAATACAATTACATCGAATCACACATATACAATTAATAAAATTAAATACATATATGGGTCAACAATGGATGATCGGTGATACCTCGATCATAATCCAGGTAACTGGGTGATGAAAGGTGGCATCCATGACATCCTACATCATCTGGTAATCATATCATTTCTATATTATCTATATTTTAGAATATTATACATCCTTAATAGACATTTTGACGATTAATTTAACTAGACATGAAAACTCTTCGATAATATGGTTCATAAAATGTCATTATAAAGGAAATACAAATTTCTTTTACAATGATAATTCATATAATGTAACCTCTTGGGAAAATAAAACAAATCATAAAAATAAAATCACAATCACAATTGTGACGAGATAATGTAGGATTCAAATGAATTTACAACTATGATTCATTGCATTCATATTTTATAACAACTCATAAAACTAAATTTCATTATTTAATTTCAAAATGTATTCATAAAAAGATCCAATATTTTTATTCTGATAACTTCATGTTTAGATGAGACATAATTACAATAAAAATTCATAACTAAATATTTCACTAAGATAAATTCTGAGAAACCTATCTAAGTCATCTTTATAATCAAATTTGATGTAGTTATTACATATTATGAAATAAATTAAGATCTATTCCATGATTATCTATAAAATAGAAAAATCATAAAGTTAAATTGAATATGGAATGAGAAATTATAGTCTTCACATAATGAAATTAAAAAAAACATAGCGGTAATCTATATCAAATTAATTTGTACTACGGTTTTCAAAATAGTGGATATAGAAGCATTACGAACTCACTACCAAAGAAGATTAGGGGATAATGCCAAAGTAGGAGATGGTAGGTCATTGATCAGGTGAAATAATAATTCAACCTATGAGTGAGAGGGAAAATGGACATGTGGGGAAGGGGAAACAAGGGAAGGGGGAGGCATGGAGTCATAGGCCAGGAGGTTGAGGTTTAGGGATGGGGAGGGGATAGAGGTGAGACCGCGTAGGGAGAGACATATGGGATGTGATGCAGAGTCCGGGAGGTTCTGGATGGTGGGAGGAAGAGGTAGAGTCGGATGCTATGAGGTTGAGGTTCAGGTTGAGGTCGAGGTCGAGGCTGAGGATGTGGACGATGTGTCAATATACACCTATAATGAAAAAAACCTGACACCATATTGACTCAACAAGACACGGTCGAGGTTGAGGTCAAGACCGAGGCATAGGTGTTAGTATAGACCTATAATGAAAAACTCCCATCACCATATTTACTAATTAGATTACACAATATATTTTACATCCCAAACTCACATAAAACTAACATACCAATAAAAACCCAAGACCCCACAATGCTCCACTATATGACTTCAAAACTACTAAAATTCACCAAACACCCAGATATCCTACTACACAAACGATTCACCAACCCATCATATATGTTCAAGAAATATGAAATACCCTATATATAAACCCCAAATGAATGAATATCAAAATAATCATCATATTCTAATTCCCAAAAGATACACTCATTCACCTCAGGCGCACATCCAGATCGCTATAGGTTGGAATAAATTAAAATTGTTCAAAACTAAATAGTGAGAGGTGATTTACCTAGAATGAGTTTCAAATCAAAAATAGAAGCCATCATGGGAATTCAACAAGACCTCCAGATATGTAGGTAACTTCCAATATAACCATTCTATAGAATTTCAAGACTATAATAAATATATAACCAATATGATCATGCATGGACCTTAAAAAATTTTCAAACAAATTAACAACTATAAAATATGACAAACTCAATAATATCCACATGTATTAGAATTTCATAAACAAAACAGGACATAAATATCTATAAATTTATGTCCAAACTATGGAGACACCTTTTGATTAACCCAGGATATCCTCATTGCACTTTTTCTATGTGAGTATCAAGGAAAGAAAAATACAAAACATGACTCCATAAAATATGTATCTAACAACAACCATGATCAATTAGGAGACATAAATCTATTTCATGAAAAAATCCCTATCTAAAGTATAAATTACTAATGTCTACTAGAGTTTGTATGAATGCTATGAGTATATACATGGTAATTATGGAACCACCTAGGTGTCTTAACAAAGTGGTGAATAATCTGGTGTATTCATGATCATGTCTAGTCAGATAAAAAAATATAATACAACAAAATTACCAGAGGTTAAAAATGATAGAATTATAATGGTAACCAATGATGGTATTTATATAACAAAAACTAGCTATAAATAATAATACAAAATACTGAGAGGGCCCACACAAATATTATATGATTTAGGCTAACATAAGGAATATGAGATGATAGGGGTGGGTCCAATCAAAGCCCCATCCCCACAAACCAAGTGTATGTATATTATACACATAGAGGATAGGAGAATAGCTCCATCACATAGATCGGATAATCTATATACTAAATTCGGTGCTCCGGGTTCCCATCCCATTGGTGAAAATGGAAAATGGGTATATGTAGACATGGTTTAATACATTTTCCATTCAACCATATACATCATAGGCTAACACACCATTTTATATTTTATATAACAAAAATATATTCTCCCCTTATTGTGTATTTACAAATTTATTTAATAAGTATACATTATTAAGAAATAATTACTTTCTATATGAACTATAATTCTTAAAAAAATAGGGTGAAATCATGCTATACATATATAAATATAATCTACCCTCAGATACTTATTAATTATAACAATTTTTATGTTAAATATATGAAATGATGGTCATTCTTTTATATTCAACATTAACTATTTTACTAGTATAATGAGATTTAAACATGCTGTGAATGAGAACATTAAGACGACATTTAGTAAAAAAAATTAGTATAATAACATCTAATCAACCATTTCACTAGTTACAACATGATATATATATTTTAAAACATTTCATTCTATTTTTTTTGTTTTATTCTATCTATTATAGATAACGTTATGTTGATTCAATGTGAATAAATTCAATAAGGTTTGTTTCTAATCAGTTCATGTCGAGTTAGCATGGGTATATGCATGTATGTTCTATTTGGAGAGGTACAAGTTTTGTTTGTTTTGTTTTTTTTCATTCTACATGGAACAAAATGCATATAAGGGCCAATTGGACCCACGATCCCTAAGCATCAAGAATAAAACTAGAGAAAAACCCACAAAATGAGATCTATATAAACAATAAAAATGTATCACATTATAATAATAGAAATGTTCTATGAAAAAGTTGCAAACATATATTATGGGATATTTGGTAAAATATTTAAAATTATTTTTGGATTTAATAATTTAAAATGAATTGTTTTTAGTCCATCGATATTGTATAATGGTATTTCAATTTTATTTTTATAATGGTAAGTGGTTCATTTTGAGTCAATAAATCATTTCTTCCACAATTATTCATGAGATTTATTTTATTGAATTTTCTTAAAAAAGAACCCTTAATTTTTCTCCAATATATATAAATTTCATGATATTAAGTATATATTTATAATAATAATATTGAAAATGTATTTATATATATTTTTGGATTTAAATGTTAAAAATCAGGTTATTCCATAGTTTTCTTTTTATAAAATTATTTTCTAGATTAGAACACGTTATGTGCTAGTGAAGTTATCGATTTTTTCAAAATTTACGTTTAAGTTAAAATTATTTTATTTTAGAATATGAGTATATATATATACACACACACTCATAAATTTATCATTTTATAAGAAATATTTTATAAAAAATTTATACATATATATATATATGTGTATTATTTTAGGGATAAATTGAATTTTAATCTATCATAAATCGATACGTTTATATAAAAATATATTTATATATGTATATATTTATGTAAAAAAAAATTATTTCCTATATGTATATAAATAAATTCATGTAAATATATATATTACATTCATAATTAATCATACATATACACATGTGTGTGGAGATGAAATCATGATTTATTCTAATATATTTGTAAACAAATGATTATATATATGTATCTTTTTATTTAAAACTATTATATACGTATATCTTTAAATGAATGAATACATAAAAATTTCAATTCATGAAAGAATAACTTTATCATGGAATACATATAACCATGTAATTCCACCTTTGAGGAAATGGATTTTGAAGTTGATTATTTTTTAATAAATTTCATTGTCCTTATGATATAAAATACTAGTTTTAATAAATTTTAATTAAAAATAATCACACTTGGATATTATGTCAAAGAAGGAATTTAATACATATTTAACAAAATCAATTTTGGGACTTTTTTCCAATCATGTGATGGTTGTGTCCTGAATTATATAGCGCATTAATTCATTGGGTAATGTTGAAATCTCATGAGATTTCATGTATGGTGCGCATGACGTGTATCCCAAGAACGCTATGGGATTAGATAGTGATCCTAATCTATCATGGGATTATGCCCATCTTATTTTGTTCTCTCTGGAGTAAACTGTGACATCATGTTCGGATTCCATGTGTTTTTAATAACTATTTATGAATTTTTACGATTTATCAAAAGAAATTTTGATTGTTTCATAAATTAATGAAATGTATTTATATAAAGGTTAAAATTTTAAAAAAAAAATTAGAAATAAATATTATTATTTTAATATCAACAAATGATTTTATAAATTTTTAATTATCACGATGTATCACAAGTTTTACTTTTTCTGTTGAATTGAAAAATATAGATATGTTTCCTCATGTTTTGAAACCCCTTACTGAGCAATTTGTTTCTCAAACTATATTCCTCAAATAATTTTTTTCAAAGGGAATAAGGACATGTAGAAGCGAGTGACTGTACAATGACCCTTTATGTTGTTTAACCCTTATAAATCATAAGAATAGAATTATAGTCCTCTATTTTTTTAAGGTTCTAATTAGAATTCTCCGATGTATCCAGAAAGTTTGAAACTCTAAACCATTGCGATCTCTGGTGGATAAATAATAAATTATTTATAAAAAATGGAACATGTCTTGGGAAATCATATATGGTGTCATATATGTGGTTTAGAAAACATTAGAGCAAAATATATGGATAAAACCCTTGAACTTTTAGAGTCCCTCTCTATATTTTAATGGATATTACATTTAGGAAAATTTTGGAGCTCCTAGTTTTCTTAATTCTAAATAGTGAAATTCATAATTTCTATAGGTAGTGAAATATAATTTCGAGGATGAAAATAATTTCATGGGAAATATTGTAAAATAACTGATATTAATAATTCATTTGTATTATATAATGAAAAATAAATTTTTGTCACGTGACAAGATTAAATATGCCAAAGTAAATAATAATAATTTTGAATATTTATATTATTCATATATAATATTATTATTACCTTAATTATAATAGATAATTTATTAATTTTTTTATCAATTATACTTATATTTATACTATTTTATAATTTTTGAAATAAAATATAATAATATTTTATTTTAAATTATAAAAAATGATGATTATAGTTTAAATGAATATTTTAACATACATTTTTTTAATTAATTATTTTTATAAAAACAAATGTTTTGCATGATAAAATAAATAGATTATTTAAAGGGGAAAATAATTATGAAATTGATATCATTAATCATGTCAAAATATTATTAACATTATAAATAAATTATAGCAATATATTTTTTATCTAGTATAAATTTATTTGTTTTTTATTAGTTATTAGTATAAATATATTTATCTGAACTTATGAATTAAATTAAATATTATAAATATAAAACAATTATTAAAATTACTAAAAATATTATATTAAAAATTGTTAAACCAAAAAAATAAATATAAAGAGATAAAAAGTTTCATATAAAAATTTGTTATGAACTGTTAAAAAGTATTATAAAAAATGATAAAAATGATAGAAAATTTGATAATAGGTGTGGGGGGATGCGTTGATCGAAAAAGGAAATTGGGTAAGGGGAAAAAGGATTCAGTCATTGATTGCATCTGAGTGAGAGGGATTGATCCAAGCATGATTTAGATTGAGTCATTGTGGGGGGATTTACCCTAGGAAGACCAAATGATGTCAGAGATCCTGAGAAATCCTTGACCACCAATGAGAGATCTTCAAGGTAGAGCATTGTCAAAAGGGGTTTGACCAAGACTTAGTGTTTTGTTTCCATGTGAGATCTGATTGAATGAAATTTTGATCTACATAAACCTAACCATGGATGGTTTTTGTTTTATTTTCTAGATGTCAAATATTTATATAGACTATTAACTATTAATCATTTTCACATGGGATCACCTATGTGTCCTTCTACCTCAATTGTATTTGATTATGACATATTGATCATTTTTTGGTCACTTTGATGAGTATTCCATATTTAATAATGGATTTAGAATAATTTAATATTTTATTTGGTTATTGACTCTGATTTTTATTTTTGGTTGTAATACACATTTCAACCGCCCCTCGATTTCCATTATCCACAAGATTGAAATATTTATTTTGATAAAAATTCATATAGATATATAAAGTAGTACGGTCTATTTTCGTGTAGTTAATTTTCCACCTCCACTTGGATTACATATGAACCTAATACAATATCAATATATAAATGTATATTTTTTGAATTTAAATAATGTATGAACTGGATATATATGTATCTTTTCCATTTTTTGAGAATAATCCCTATGTAATTAATCCTCTATATAAGAAAAAATTCAAATAGGGGAAGTTTTTGGAAGATATAAATTATTATAAAAATAATTTCTTATTTTTTGTAAATAAAGTAATTGAAATTATTTTTAAAATATATTAAAACATTTTTTTTCAAAATCAAACCTGATTTCAGTTTTATATTTTTTTCTTATCATGATTATATTTATGTAAGGGAACTACTTATTTTTCAAGCATTTATTTCTTTTAAATATTTTTTATATGAAGGTGATTTGATTCAAATCTATTGATGTGAAAGATAATTTTTCATTTCATTATTAAAATAACATATAATCAAGTGATTCAATGTTGTTATCCATTTTAGAGATTATGTGAATCTATTTTAGTGTTTTACAAATATTTATTTTATATTTGAATAATTAATTTTTAATTATATTTGTATGATAGTAAGGGGAAATGTGGTTAAATATTTAAATCTAATTTTGAATTTAAGATTAGTATATGAAATAATTTGTTTTTTTATTAGTTTTGACAAATGGTATTTTAAGTGTTTTTATAATGGTAAGGGTGATTATTTTGAGTTTATAAAACTATTCAAACAAAACAAATCATGTGATGTATTTTATTTTTTTTAAAAAAATCCATAATTTAACACATATGTATATACAAGGTATGTTATTCGATTTTCAAAATTATTGTTTTAATAATAATGATTAAAATGAGTGTATATATATATATATATTACCTATTTGCATGCTAAAAATTATGTTATCCCATTTTTTTCTCTTCATAAAAATATTTTCTTGATTGAGCCACATTAACTGCAAGTGGAGTTATCGAATTTTTCAGAATTTATGCATAAGTTAAAATTGTTCTATACATACAAAATTATATGGGTATATATATATTCATAAATATATAATTAAATATGAAATAATTATTTAAAACATGTATATATTTATATGTATCAACATATTTATTATTTTAGGGTGAAATATAATTTTAATCTAACATCAATAAATATGAATATATATAAATGTATATATAAATGTATCAATTTTTGTAAAAATAACTATTTCCTATTTGAATGTAAATAATTGCATATATATATATATATTTCGTTATTCATACCTATAAATATGTGTGTGTAGATTCAATCATGTTTAATTCCAATATATATGAAAAAATATGATTATATATATATATATATATCTTTTTTTTCAAAACTGTTATATATGTATATATGAATTTGAATGTACATATACGAATTTCATTTCATGAATACATAATTGTATCATGAAACATGTATAACAATGTAATTTTCCTTTTTCACAAAATGGATATCAATGTTCATGATTTTTAAGGAACCATTGTGGTTGTTATGATATAAAATAAAAGCTATTATGTTTTTAATTCCAATGAATCTCACTTGGATATTATATTAATGAATGAATGGAATGAAGAGTGAAACCAAACTCTTATGGTACTTTTTCCAACAATATGATGGGTTTGACAAGAAATAAATAGTGCTCTAATGAATTGGTTAATGATGACATCTCATGTGATGTCTTGAATGGTGAAAGAAAGGTGTATCCCAAGCACACTATGGGAATAGGGAGTGAACATAATCCATAATTTGATTACGTCCATTATGTTGTTATATCAAGAGTGAACTATTAATTCATGTTATTATCCAAGGTTCCTTTCCGAACTATTTATGAAAGTTTATGAGATATCAAGAGAAGTTTTTATTAATTCATAAATGACTGAAATGGATTTTTAAAATGGTTAAATATGTTTAATATTAGTTACAAATAAATATTAATATTTTCAAAAGTACTCATAATTTAATAAATTCGAAATCCTCATGTTGTATCTCATGTTTTACATTTTCTATTGAAGAAAACAAAATTGATTGGATTCCACATGTTTTCAAACACCATACTGAGATTTTTTCACACAACCATTTTTCAAAAACCAATTCTAATATAGAATATGGATGCATAGAAGTGAGGGAGTGGTATAGACCCTATTATGGTGTTTATCCCTTGTAAACATCAGAATAGTTTTGTTGTCCATTATTTCTTTGAGAGTAGTAATTATAATTCCTTAATGTATCTGGACCCTCTAAAACTATAATACTTTGGGTTCATGGTTTGTTATATAATAAATTAATTATAATATATAAAAAATGGAATAGGTTTTAGGATGTCATAGGGTCATTGTAGGATTCAGATACCTAGGATGTTAGTGTCCAGGTTTGATAGAACTTTTGTGTTTGTGGATAGAATTGATCTATGGTAGACCAATTTTCTCTTCCATAGAGGTATAATGCAATGCACGATGTTTTTCATGTGTCACAAATTAGAATGTACCACCCTAAGCCTTATAATGTGATCGATGTTGATTATGTATAGTTTTAGACTGACATGTAATTTAGGAATCATCTGATACATGTTAATGATTGTAGTGATAATGTTTTGTAAGAAGAATCATGTTGATAATTCAGTTATTGTGGAAACATTGATGTGTGTAGGTGGAAAAGTGGGAGAGATAAGAAGATATTTGGGTTCATTGGGATAATATCATTTCCTCATAATCATAGAGATTCATGGGAGTAAGGGTAAAGGATGTGCTGTTATAAGGTGGAGAGATTTTATGATCTCAGCCTTTTTGAAAATGTCGCATGCACGTTTTTATGTACTCATTTAACCTTATGGTGGTATATCATTGGTGGGATTTTTTTCTTGTTTTTTCATGTGGAAATTTGGTATTTTTGTAGAAAAAGGTAAGTTGATGGTTGGCACATGGTTTTCTTAAATGGTGCAGCTACCCCATGAAAACCATGTAGTAACAAATAGAGGGGACTTTAATAGTTGGAAAAATGGTTTTAAAAACACATGTCTACTTAGAAGAAATCATGCAACCTAAGGATGTGTCACATGTTTATAGATAATAGTTTAGAAAATCATGCCAACCTACCTAGGAAACCGTCTCTGTGGATTTTAATTACCTAGAAATTTATAAAGAATCATACCTTCCCGGTATTAAACACAAATAAACCTAGCGTAACCCTAAACCAATTCCTCCAAATTTTGAAACTCTTAAGAGGGTTATAAGGACCCTTGAAACTCATTCTGAATGAATCAAATATCATATTGATGGATAATATCTCATCCAGTTTGTGATTTAATCCCCATTTGGACTCTTCTATCTTCCATCTCTCTTTCTAGATAAAGAGGAATGATTTATAATATGATATAAATGGTTTTGATTTACATTCTATTGGATCTTAATCTATTTGATATTGATCTTAGGTTTTGGTCTATATCTTCTATGTCATTGTGATCATGAATGTTCTACTTCAATTTGGGGATTTCTAGTTTAGTGTACCTCCATAATAAGTCCTTAGGTATATGGTTTTAATATAAATTCCCATAGTCTTGAATTATAAATGTGTGTATGTAATTTTGGAATTTCTATTTCCAAATTTGTTAATTAATCATTAAATTTAATTAATTAATTAATTTCTTGGTTTATTGAGTTGTTAAAATAATATGATTATTGTATTTCTAAAATTAGTGATTAAAAAATTGGTTATAATTGGATTGATTGGTAATAGGAATTAAAGGGTTGGTTGGCATATCCTTGAAGGGTTAAAGGATATTGTGATTAAATTTGATATATCGTTTAATAATGAAATTTTCTTATCATTGCATGTGATTTGATTAATGGACCGTGATTTCTGGGATAAAATCAAATTCTGTACAATGATGAAAGTATTTGATAATATTTTTAATGATTAATGACCATGATAAATGTTATATTTATGATAAATGTGATGTATTTTGATATATGTGATAACGATTGTGAGATATAGACTTATGCTCCAAATACCCATATGTGATAATGAGTGTGTGACAAGTATTGATGCTTCAAACACCCATATTTCATTACAATGAGGCGTGTGATAGGAACCAATGCTCCAAATATACATAGGGTGATAGAAATGATTGTCTACTCCAAACACATTAGCATTGGAATGTAGTTCCTATTATCCATGGTATTAAAATTGGAATTAAATGATCCCTTAAATCCAATGATATAATTATTTTTTATTCCCTTTGATATATGGTTTAGATTACATCACATGGAAATGTAGTTATTGATTGTTTGCATGTCATCTTGAAAATTGGTAATTATTAAGTTAATTACATAATAATGAATTTTGATTTTTTTACATTATTTATTATATTTTAATTATAAAACCGCACATAGTGTTATAGACTAGATAAATCATAGACACATATTGTGATGTCCAACTAATTTGTATTCAGACCCTACTTAGGATGCCTGATCGGTACCCAAATTGACTTTATTTTAATAATAATTTATAATGGATAGAGCACACTATTATATGGATGAGTTGGGGTGGACCATGGATGAGGGAACAAGACAGGATTTCAGGACCCACTTGGGAGTTTTCAGTGCCTTTATTCATGATTTTTCATACTGACACATGACACATATTGAAATAACATATCTACTATTTTTAATATGTCATGTTATTTATGTTATGATATTATCATGTGATTTTGGTCTTTATTGATTATGTAATTTTTATAATTAATTTTTTTTTCAAATTTTGATATTTTTAATTTATTTCTTGTTTTTTTCTAATCTGACAGAGAGGGTATAGTCTCTCGATGGTTTATTTTAGAACCCCTCTACTAGTCGGAAGCCTCTGATATGTGTGGAGGTGTTCTTAAGGTCATTTAACCAACAGTCATTGGGCTCCGATGTGGGGTACCCAGGGTAGGGCAATACTATATTACTCAAAAATAATTTCAAAATGTTCTAGATATTAATTGTAATATGTTATTTCATAAATCAGTAAACCATATATATTTTTTGAAAATATTTATTTAATGAATTAAATAACATTATTAAAAATATGGATATTATTTATTATTCATTTATCAATACATTTATATTGAGTATGAACATTATATATATTTTATAAAGTACTAAATCCTATTTATATCCTCCAATTTAATAGATATGTTATACTTATCACATTAAAATAAAAATATTCCATTGTTCTTGAAGGCTTGGTGTTGTGTATCATGTACTCTAGCGAACATATTGTTTATTTAAAATAATAGTGTATTATAGTCTATCCTAAATAATAAATTGCATCCTCAAAATTTTATCTTGTTCTAAGTAATCAAGGTTTTGACATTTATAAATTCCTTGGTTGTAAACCCCCTTCATAAAAAGGGATAATGTAACATCCAGTTTAAATGAGGGAATGTAAAATATGAATGTTATTTATAAAAATAAGTGACTTTGTTCTCAAATAGGATAACATTAGTGAGAATTGAAAATATGTACATTGAAGAGAAAATTAATTCGCAATGACTAATTGAGTGCGATATAGTACATGGTCTTGAAAAGGTAACATCCACCGAAACATGAATCAATGAGGGGTTTAAAATACCATCAATTTGTTATAATTTATGGTTATTGAAAACCCATTTTTTATTAAGAAACGTTTTATAATGTTAAGGTATTATTTTACCATATAGACTATGAAAAGAAAGAAATAAAAAAATGTGGAATACAAATTATCATCCTTTTTTAAATTTCATTATGAATCTACTTAATAAATCCAAATTATGAGTATTCAAGTTGAATATTTTTTGACTAAGTCACTAAAATCAACATCTAATAGATCAAAAAAGTATGTCATGATATTCCTCCAATATTTAGGAATTAACTAAAACCAAAAATGGTTACCAATAGAGAATTCTCAGAATCAATAAACCATAAAACTAGGAAATACAACATAATTATCAAAGCATTAATTATATAAATAACCACAACATTAAATAATGTTTTCATCTCAAAGGTACATCATACCCTTCATCTTACATATTTAAAATTTTGATTTCATTCTCCCCAAATTTTCTTTCATGGTAAATCAATTATTAAACATTAGTCTTACATATAACCCATCCCAATGAAACATATCAAAAATATAAATAATCACTAGGATAAATAAATATATACTCTTTTAATATAGTTTAATTCTCAAAATTATCTTGAGTCCAATTTATATAATAACCTAAAAGGTAATACGCAACATTACCATAACTATCTATGAAGATTTCAACATATCATTGAATCACATATAAACCATATTGATTATTTATATTCCACAATATATTAATGAATAATTAACAACAAATAATATACTAAACACAACGTTTTATATAAAACAGTATATATTTTTTTCCTAATTCCAAATTAAAGATTCACATCAATTCAAAATAACTTCACTTAAAATATAAAAAATGGGTTTTTATGCCTTTGAACAAAGGATTAACTATAAAAATATACAATAATTATGGTATCAATAACTTATATGTTATGTTCAAATGTAAACCAATATGCTTACAAAAATTAACACTTTACTTATTCCTTAAATAAGTTAATAAACTATTGAATATATTCTATAAACCGAGAAATTCAATATCAAAAAAAATTAACTAAATCAATATGTCATAAAATAACAATTTTAAAATTCACCAATACTATTATACCAATGTCAATATTATCTTTTTCCAAAGTATGTATATATTTTCAAATTCTTCTTTGGAACAATCCTTATATGATTCATGATCCTTCAATCCAAAACAACATTGCTAAAAAAATAACATAACAAAATTCTGAAATCATAATGCATTAATAAATGAAACCTTTATCTTCATAGGTCATTATTTTGTCTAGATATTAAGCCTTAGATTAGTCAATTGGTTCATATAATCCTCATATTCACTACACATAATAAACTGAACTATAAATGTTACATTAGGATGATCTTCATTTCCCTCCATTGAACATTTCATTTTTCTATAGTAATTAAATTCTCTATAAGCTTTATTTACACATAAAAAGTATCTTTTTTTAACTTGGTACATAACAAAAGTTTCTCTTCCAACATTCCCTACATAAAGAAATATAAATCTTAATTCCTTCATATTCACCACCACCTGATATCTTAATGAACTCTATCCTCTCTTCTTTTGGAATTCTGAGAGTCAGTTAAGGTGAAAGATATTAATCTTATGTCCTGATAACTGATTAGGAATAATCCCATGATTTCACATTATAACTCCCATTTCATTAGGTTAATCATGAGGATAATAATTCCATTTTCTCTCAGCATTAACACAAGAACTCCATGTTCTATCCATTAACTAAAATCAAAAATAATATTATGACCAACAATATTCATAGAGAGGAACCCTAGAAAATCATTTAATGGATTTCTAAATCATGAAAAATCATTTTAAATCTATTACAAATTATATTTATCTCGAGTTATCCATAATAATTACCAATGTTTTTGGATGATATCATATAATTAGACTCATACCAAAGGTTTTCAGTAACATTTTCTCATCCTAGTTTCCAAAGGATAACTAAAAAGTTATCTGATACAAACTGTATTTTCCCATACATTTCATACATAGATATTACATCTTAACAGGTTAATATCCATTTCTTAACATAACGATCCATGCCAAATTGAATAGGTCAAGTCCATTGGGATTATTATACACATAAAAACGTTCCTAATATATGATCAATATTTTCACCCACTATATTCATCATAAGTATAATACTACATAGAAACATTATACATAATACTATCTTCTAAACCTGGAGAAAATGAAACAAAATAATTTGTAAGCATAGATGCTAGGAATTAGAAACAAATGGATAATTTATTGATCACTTGATCTCAACATGGGCATAAGGTTATGATAACATGATCATACCATTAGAAAATAATATCCTACATATCATATATCATAATAGTACATCATGGAATAATTTTTTTAATTTCATAACACATCGATCATAAAGTTATATCTGAACATGAGCCAAGAGATGATGATATATTCATAATACATAGTTCTAGGTCATACGCATAATCAAAGAAAATAATTTCCTAATTTTAAAAGGATCATTGAAAATAGTATCGTTGTGAATTTAATTTCTCCTCAAACCCTCATTGGAGTCATGATTCTCTCCCAATACAATCATAGTTGAAACACTCCATTGCTAAATAGTGTTCACCCCTCATTACATTCATTTTTTTAGTATATCAATAACTACTCAATGAATTGGAGTGATATATAGTTATCAACCATTAAATAATGATACTCATACATATATTCTCGGTAATATCATAAAACATTCATCATATCATAATCCAATAAAAGGAATTATTTTCGTAAACAATTAATCATTTAATCATAGCATAACCCATGGAAGAGAAACAAGTTTCATAATAGTATTTTCATCATATACATAAACCTTATAGATAAAGAATAAATTTGGTATCATTTGTTCATATCTCCAGTAATTTATAAGTGAAATCAAGTTTTATTATCATTGATTATTATAAATATGATGAAAATATAATTACAATTTTATTAAGCAAAATTTCATTTTAATTTTAAAATGACATATTTATAATATAATAATGTTAAACATATTATGGAAAACATTTTATTAGAAAATATACATAGAAAATTATAAAGGAAACTTAAATAAATTTAGTTGTCATGATGGTGTGAATTTGGTTTCAGTCATATATTAAAAAACATTCCATTCATACTTTTCAAAAGACAAAAAAAGTCCCTACTTGGGAAAATGAAAAAAATAGTAATTTTAAAACTATTTATAAAAAATTAATTCATTTATAAAAGTAACATAAAATAATCGAATTTAAATTTTAATAACCTTCTTTAAAACATCTAAATATATGAAAAAGATTTTTGGATCGAAGAGACAAATAAAGTGGGCTTTATTTGAAGGTGTTATTTTAGTATATTGGGTACTTAATGATATGAAAAATTAATTAAAATTTTATTCTCTAGAATTAACCAAGGTTTAATAAAATAAATGATATTATATAACTTTATATCATATAATTTTAGCATCAAACCTTAATCATAAATAATCTCAATAAATAATGATATTATAACATAAAATCCTTTCTTCTTCTTTAACAATCAAATCATTAGACCCATGAAATAATAAACCATAAAATAATATTTAAAACCCATACATTTTGAAGAAATAATCATAAAATAAATTCTTGTGTACTATATAAACCACACCAGAGAAAAAATTGGTGAATATGGAATGTGTCCCCCTGAAATAAAAATGAAATAAAAATTCATTACCCTAGGAATGTCTTCCATCATCAGGATTTGAACATTATATATAATTAACATATATTTATTATAAATATATTAAAAATAAATAATCATATATATAATCACATATATTATTTACTTATTACTTTTTATCATATATTTGTTATCAAATATTTTATAAAATCATTGTTCTGGGTGATATCTACTTCGTTTTTCATGTATGTTTTGGTACGGTAGTTATGGTCCCTTTAAGTTGAACAATTTTATATAAAATATATAATATTTATAATTATATAAATATAATATATATTCATTTTATAATTATTTATCATCATATATAAAATTTGGGATAAATAAATGAATCACAACATTCATGGAGGTGGTGGGTCATACATACATATGAATGATGATTTCAGTTTTCAATGAATTATATAAGATAATGGTAAATAATAAATAATCATTAAAGAATATTTATTATATAATATATTTATTATACATTAAATTTATACATCCTTATTACCATCCAATTGAAACAAAAATGTAACATGAATCACATTGCTTTGTAGAGGTGGCAATCCACATGTACACACAAGTGATGTAATTATTTTCCAACTGGTTGAAAGGTAAGATGTTATATATGATATAATAAATAATAATTTTTATATATTTAATATATATAATATATAAAAATTAATCCCATCATAATACCCAAAAATAAAATGTAACGATGAGAAATGAATTGTATCATTACATATATACAGTAAGTCATACATATGCAAGAGCAAAACATTCACTTCCCATTTCATGAATAGATGGTGAATAAATGTGGTTTCATAATTTTAATAAAATTTCATTATATTGAGGATAAATAATTTATTATTTTATGAAAAATATAAAAATATTATTGGGAGATAAAAAACAATTAAAAAGAATGTTATTTGTTAAGGTGATTGACTCTTTTTTGGAATAACTCCTTTAAATGTCACCTTAAAGACATTGTGGTTGGTCTTTTGGGAAGATTAAAAATTATGTAATGTGTAAAAGTAAGTTTATAGGTTATTTTCATGAGGTTATAATTGAGATATAATGTAAAAAATTCTGGATAAGTGAAGGTTGGAGGTTTCCTGTTATAATTGAGGTAAGGCGGAACTTTTGGAATTTTTTAAAAAATTAAAATATAAAAAATTAATTACCTATCCCAAATTCCTAAAAAATCCAAGGTATTATTATTTAATATATTATAGTGTTTAAATAAAAATATCCAACATCATTTTTACATGTTTAAGTGTTGTTTTAATTCTTATCATTTGGTTTAACAAATTATTTAAAACATTTTAACAATAATCATTTTATCATATTTTTCACATAAAAAATGATTATAAATTTAGATTTAAAGTTAATATTGGAAAATAAATGTCCCTGGGATTTTATTTTAGACCAAATATTATCCTATTTTTTATATTTAAATATTTTTTTAAATTTTTTACGTAATTTAATGAAATATTATTTTGATAAAATATCATTAATGTCAATTCAGACACTATTCAATTGATTAGATTTAAAATAAAAAAATAATTTTTTAAAATATAATATAATAATTTAACAAAACACTAATATTTAATATTCATATAAAAGAATCATGTAACACTATAACCCACTAAAATTATATTACTATTAGATTTCTTAAAATAATTTATTTTATTTTTCTAATCATTGAATAAATAATACGATAACATTGTATAAGAATTTAAGGTAATGGTATAATATTTTAATGTTATAAATAAATTTATTTTAGGAGAATAATTTAATGAATCTCAAAATAATCAATTATCTTCATTCATAGATTTCTATTTTCCATATGTGTACATATAAGGGATATTTAAAACATAGCGGTTGACAATTTATAACTTCAATTTCATTAAATATTAAATATGTAATATTCTTAGATCTATGTCCATTAAATAGTTAATGATAAAAGATAAGTTGATAATAATAGAATATTGATCATCCAAAAATATTTACAATGAAAAAATATTTCCTTATCACTTAGATTTATCGTAGATTAACTAGATTTACCCTTTACTGTGGTGATAATTATTACCATGATTATTATTGATATTGACCTAAAATAAAAGGGAGATTTTTTTAAAAAATTAAATATGTAGATTAAAAAATATATAATCATTTTTATCAAATAAAATTTCTATATTTGGATGAAATTAATTTTAAAATAATCATGAAACAGGCGAAGAAAAAAACATTTTAGAAATATACATTTTTTAGCAAAACATTATATATTTTTACCACATGCCTACAAAAGTATTAAATAAATATTATAAAAATTTATATCTATATTAAAAATATATTTTATAAAAATCAATAATAAATAGATAATAGTTTAAATTATAAAGAAAATACTGCATTATATGCATAAAAACTATTTTTTAGAAAAATGACTTTTACGTATAAAAATGTTCCTTACAAATTCATTCAGAAAAATGATTTCAATGAATGAAATTTGATTATTTTAAACAAAATGAAATGAAATTTAATTTGAATCCATTTTACCGAAATGTGTAACTCTATACATGATTGAAATGAAAATATACTTTTTAATAAATATCAATAATTTTTACTATTCATTGAAAAAACATACATTTAAAAACATTATAAACAATTCATCTTTAGATAATTTTTAAATGATGAATTAAAAAATGATATTCATTTAACAAATTATAATCTATAAATTTTTTATAAATTATTTTTAATATTTTCTCAAAAAAAGAAATAAAAACCTTAATTTGCAGAAAGTGTTTCTTTCAATAATAAAAAGTCTTTCCTAAAATATTAGTAATTATTTAATAAATATTTATCAACAAATTTATATATGTTATGAATATTATACATATTTCATAAATTATTTATTATTTTTGACTATGTATATTTTAAGGCTAGGTTATAATGATCATATTTAAATAATAATATTTCATTATTTTTTTAGGCTCTTTGTTTCATATCTTGTACACTATTGAACATAGAGTTCATTAAAACTATTATGATGTGACAATTTTCTTATTTGGAAGGACATTTAAAAAACTTACAATCTACTTGAGATAAGATAGTAGTTTGTTGTAGAGTCTTTATCCTTCTTGTTTGTACAGGATCTATATAATCCCCAATGATATTTTCCTCAATGACATCATCCATACTTATTTATTTTATTATAGATATTGATCCCACGATAACTAACTCATAATTATTTGCATTGTAATAGAATATTCCACCACCATATGATCCACCTAGGGTTCTCACTTAAGAAATTATTCAGTATTGCATTCCTTTAAACGATTATCACTATTTTTATATGATAACTCTTTATTTGATTGAGATTTCTGCTCATTTTCAAAATAATGGATCTTCAATTTTAGGACTATTTATGAATTATTTTTGAATTTATATTCCAGGATTTTAGATGAATGCCCATGGAAAATTCTATCATCCCCATGAGATTCAATTTTCCAGTTCTTCTCTTTTTTTTGAATAAATAATTTACTCCCTAAAACTCAAAAGTATTCCAAAGATGGATTGTTCCTATACTATATTTCATACATTTTATTATCTTAATTTGGACTTTTAAATACTATTTTTTGTAGATATAAAGTACATTAATCACTGTTTCCTTTTATTTTTTCACTGAAAAATCGTGTATTGTCATTTATTTCATGAGATATTCCACCACCTGATTCATAGTTAATTAAACATATTTTTCATAGTATAACTTCTTTATTTTTATTTCTATTATTTTCTCTTATAATATAAACTAATATTTAATACACTTAAACACTCTATATTTGAAGGATTTGTTCATAAACAATGTCATCATAACATAATCATTAATAAATATAGTGTAATAACATTATTCATTCATGGACATGGGTGAACTTATACCCAAAACATCGTCCTTTAGAAACTCATGAAATATCATTCATAACTTTTCATTAATCATGTATGTTTTTCAATTAATTATCTGTTTTTCAGAATAATAATAGTTTGAGTGTCACTATGATAATGTTTTAAGATATTTTAAGATTCATAATCCTCCACCACATATTTTTTTGGATTAAGTGGACATGAATTTTTTTCCATATATGTTTCTATTATTCCATGGATATAAAGTGCCTATAATATTAACCACTAATGAGTTAAAAATTGTTTTTATTTGATTCCCTTGAATAATTGTTTTTCCATATCTTCCTTTGATGATTTAATCATTCTTACTGAAATTGATCATATTCCATGAGTTAGATAGTTATCTCATACTGAAAATATTGAGACTAATGTCATCAAAAACAAATTAATCCATGAACCTTAGTTATTCACCAATGATTTTGTAATTTATAATGATATTAATTTTCAAACACTAGTTATTAACAAGGAGAACAATTTAATTAGTACATACGTGATGATCATGAAATGGTATTTATTTCCCATCATCTAGGATGTATATCCACTATGATGAATCCATACTCCAACATGATATCAATATCTCAATGAAATTTCTACAACATTAACCTTCCTAGAAATTAAATTCTCGATCCATATTACTCATTTTCCTTAATTTTTTGTTCAATAGATTTCCACCCCATGATCAATGGAATCAACCTCATCATTCAAGTCTATGAATTTACTATGCATTCTTATCCTGGATAATGATGTTTTCAGCTACTATGATTACATCTTATGGTTCTCTTTTAGAACATTTATTTATCAAATTTAAAGTAAAATTTATGGATTTGTATATGTAAAAAACAAATAAAAAATAGTTTCCTTATAAAATATACAAATTATAGGAATTTAAAGTAATCTATTTTTTTACTAGGGATCTTTGAAATGTATTTTTTCAAAAGGAAACACAAATTTTATCCAATATTACTATAGTAATAAATCCACATTTATTTTGTATTATTTTTTGTATTTTCTACTCTACTTATATCTTTTTGAGACCATTGAGAATCACCCAAATCAGACTTCTTATAGGATATATGATATTGTGATTTCACATTAATTGCCACTATTTTTTCCTTACAAAAAATACCCTCAATAAATTTTCATTACCTTTCAGACAATGTACATGTGTATATGGGTATCATTTCCTATTATATCTATGTTTCCCTCCTTATCCTCTTCAACATCCCACACAATAAAGCTCCATGATGTCGTTTTGGGAGATATATGTCTCTCATGATCATCAATATTTTGTCAAATCATTAGGACTTTGACTTTGAGATTTTCAATTATTTTTATATGATTTTTAACGAAATCAGTTAATAATTCAGTTATATTGGCTGAATCATTGATTTTGATGTCGAAATCAATTTACTTCTACTTGTTTCCAGTATTTTGATACATGATTGTTTCAATATCAACCTTTAACATTTATTTTAAAGTTTTTTCTCTAACATATAGTGTTTGGAATCATCTACCACTACATAGAGAATTTAATCACATATCCTTAAAATAAAAACTTTATTCATGTTTATATTCTATCACATCAATATATGTATAGTAATTATATAATATTAGTGATTACATTATTATTTCTCACTAATTTATTATCTATTTAATCAATAAGAACCTCTTTATTTAGGTCCAAACAATCTACAATTTACTACACTTAATTATCCTCTGATATATAATTTTATTATTTATGATATTTATTATTTTTTGTTAATTTATGATATTAAAAGATATTTCATACCACACCATTAATAGTTTCTCCATGGGTTTGTTTTCGTTATTTTCATCTCAAAATTTATTTTTATACATAGAAGCACAAGGCACAACTTTTCCAAATTGATAATAAGCATGTGAGGGATTACCATTTAATATTTCATCCTAATTTTTAATGTTTGGTGAAACGATAAGAATTTCCTCATCAACTTCCATATCTTTAAATTCATCCTCTATGCTTATTTTATTAATTTTATTAAATTCCACATCTTATGAATTATCCTTTTTTATGTACACATTTTTATTTTTCCTTATCTTATAATGGATGAGAGTTTTTTAAATAATATCCAACACCACCCCTTTGGGGTCCTTGACATCAAGAAACATGAAATTTTCATTGAATCACGATGGTAATATTTTTAGGATAATGTTTTATTTATTGAAATAATCAAGGAATTCAATGAGTTTTCTCATTACATCGACAATAATACATAGTTGTTCAATAAATTCATCAAAGAACTCATTTGGATGCATTCTTAAATCCGCATATTGGTTCCATAGAAACAAAAATTCATCTTTACATGCCATGGAGTCACCATCATAAATGATTAATGTTCTTTCAATGTTTAATGTGAGTATATAAATGAATTCATACTCACATATATTTCATTGAATGTTCTTGCAGCTATGTTTTCAACTAGGCTCAGAGCAGCACTCAATGTAATTTGGGTTCGGGACATAACAAAGCAATATCATGTCCTTCATTTCATTTATTTACTATTTTGATAAAACATATGGGGTTTTGAAGGAATATTAATTTGTCAATGAGTTGTTCTAGTGAGTAGCTAACCCATGTAAAGGAAAATCCATGTTTCATCAAATGAAATTTTTAGTATTCTGGATTTGACTATTAGATTTATTTGACTCCACCATTATGTAATGAACTTGTGGTAGGATGTTTATTATGTTTTTTTATTTTTTCTATTTCTTATTGAGATGAGTGGTTCATCTTATGCATCATTTTATAAAACTTCTAGAATTCAAATTCCAAGAATCATGTCATTCCATATAGGCTTCATTGCTTCAGTGAATGACTTTGTGATATGTTCCTTTTGTGATATACTAGATGTTTTTATAGGTATTTTGTTAGGGGACTAGGAAACGTGGTTGATACCTGGAGTTCTAATTGTAACATAAACAATGTTTTCCTTATTAGTCCATAATAGACACCCTGAATAGCCAATTCTGTCATGTTGATTCATGGACCATCAATAGCATTGACTGGAATGTGTTATGGTGTGAATTAGGTGGACACAATATTTTGGTCCATGTGGAATATCGGGCCTTTTGGATCATATTTTTTGATCCATTTTATTCAATAAAAAAAAATTAAATTGTAATAAATGTGAAATAAAATGGAAATTTGAAATTATAAAATAGATATCTTTATAGAGCCCCGACTATTGAGTGGTATGTAGGAAGTCTCTCAAGTGATGTTTTTGACTTTTTATTTTAACAATCATGGATTTAGTAGAATACACTATGGTATGATGTTTTATAGAAAGGATTTTACTATTCTTATGCATCTAGATATGAATTTCATGATTTTGATTCCATTTAAGGTGAGTGATTAGTATTGTAGAGACATGAAACCATGAACACCTAATGTCATAAACCTGGTGGGTAGAAACAAACATGATCTAGAGGTGGTGTTCCATGGTTTATTAGTGGAAACATTTATAGTTCTTGTTGAGGAAGCATTATTAGCTCCAAAAATAGGTGTTCAGGAACACTTCATTGAGATATTTACATGATTTATAAGTACATTTATATAATCACCATAGCATGAATCATATATTTTTGATCTGAAGTGTATGTTCCAGCAATAGAATCCTCCCACGTTATCAGGTTACGGAGATCCATAGGATTCAGATATGTTCCTTGATACTACATGGTCAATATTTTAATATCTAAAGACACTTTATATGAGGATACAGAGGATCACAACATACATATTTTGGGGAGTAGAAAAGAACTCATGGGATGTTTTAAACCCTAATTATGCACTATGTTACATGGTTTTGTGAGATTTACAAACTTGATTCTGAAGAAAACATGTTCATAATTGATGATTGGATATTTTAATTATTTTTATAATATAATTATTTCAATATATATGGAATAAATATATGAGGATACATGGATTCATGATTGGATGATTCCTGGAGAATTTTTATGGACTCACATTATTTCATTGGATGCCACTCTTGTGAAATTATACAAATTAATTGTGATGATAATTGTGCTGATCATAAATGGAAATTAATTCAAGTGTCGATGGTGAAGGAAGATTGTCAATAAAATGTGTAATACCATGAAATATTTTATTTTCATGAAGTTAATAAGAATAATTAAATAAGATGACCATAAAAAAAATATTTATATATATATTAAGAAGAATACTAAAATCTGATGATAATTGAATTAATCATAAATATCCCAGACATGTGTCAATAATAACAAACTACTTCTGACATGGAAGATAATTTATGGTCATGATAATATTCATATTCATGTGGATTTAATTTGAATTCCATGTATTATCCCCATATTAGAAATGAGGTATTGATAATGGGTTTTCATGTCAAATGAGTTAGTACAACGTCATGTGCCATGTGCGATCATCCAAAGCACATTGGAATTATTGAAATTAGCTATGTATGGTTTTCTTCAAGTTATATGAATTTTTGTGATGTTGAGTTTGCGAATGAGGTTTTCATGTAAAGGATGGTTCATGGTTTTCATATAAAAATGATACATTTTTCTAAACATCAATAATGTGATGTGTGATTACACTATTTTAAATAGATCTTATGTTATATTTAGGTGATGTGAATATAAATAATTTATCATACTTTTTATGTTACATTCATGGGAATAGAAAAGATGGATGATAGAACAAAATTGATATTCTCATTCCCAGTACACTACAAATCCATAAATTGATGCGACATAATGCTATTTGATATATATATGCTATACTATATTCATGTTATACGTATATAAAAAGATAACATTACTATTTGAGGTACATTTAGTGGAATATAAATTAAGATTTATAGAATACAATTTATATTCCCATTCACATTATTATAAAGATCAACAATTTGATGCCAATATACGCTATTTGACATCAATTATATGATATATTATTGACATGTGGATTGAAAAACATTAGCATACTATGTGTCCAATTTATAGTTGAGATGTGTACTATATGGGAATTTCTTCGAAAAAATGATATGGTGCTATGTGAATGAATAATTCTTTTCAAATGATGAGCATCTTGGAATGTAATTCTTTGAGAACATCCATACAGTATACAGTGCTGGTCCATTACGGGATTTCATGTAGTTCATGTATGAATATTTTTTCATGGATGATGAGTATATTTGTGGGTTATGTATTTTTCATGGATCCATTTTGATAGTGGATATAATGAGATAAACCACTGTAAACTAATTTTCATTACCACATAATATTTATGATCTCAATGGTTTGATAGCCTATATTTGTTGTCTATAAATACAAGACTAAATCTCTCTCTGAAGTGATCAATAATTTGAGATAAGTGGTCATTTTATTTATAAGATCCTATTATTCGCCATTTTGATTCCAGAACACAGTTTTTTTTACCGAATGATTAAATGGCATCTGAGGTTCAATGCTATGTGTTCCACTATGATAAGGTTATTGATTCTCTTTGTGGTCAACTAGTATGATATTTTATTTTTTAGGTGAAGTGAAATATGAACATCAAAAATAATTTAATGAATAATCATTCATCAATTTTCTAATAATCAATAAATTCAACCAATAGTACACGATGTTTCTTATAGGCTATTATTTGATCATAGGAACAATTTAAGAAACTATTGGAAGAATATATTATGAATAGAAAAGTGAATTGCAATACAATAAAAGAACTAGTTTTCCAAGAATCAATAAATTCATCCTATGGTACATGACTTATCATACATGCTATGATATGATCATTTCATGACCATATGGACAATTTTAAAAACTATTTGAAGAATATATAATGAATATAAAAGTGAAGTGTTATACGATGCAAGCATAAATTTAGTAATAATTAAAGTTGTATACCAATGGTAGGGTACATGTCATAATATTTATTCTATGACCATTTCATTATCATTGGAACGATTTAACGTACTGTTTGATCAATATATAGAGAATAAAAAATTTATGGGAAATATGATCCAAGCATCAGTATGCTATTAATCAAATAAGTGGACCAATAGAATGTTACATTTCATACGTTATATGCTATGATAATTTCTTGATCATTGGAATAATTTAGCATATTAATTGATATATATATATATATACAAGGAAGAGAAAATTGGAGTGCAATATAGTTTGAGCACCAGTATGCTAAGAATCAGATAAGTTGACCAACGATACATTAGGTATCTTATATTCTATGTTATGACAATTTCAAGTGTATGGGGTGAATTTAGTGTGCTATTTAAAATTTACAAAGTTGATAATAAAATGGGAATTCCAAGAAATAGAAACGATTTCATGATGTATTTATCTGGATAATCCTGGGATATGTTATTCTGAGTTATGCAAGTATCTATTTTAATAATATAATATTAAAGATATTGTGTGCATCACATATATACATTATTTGAGTTTGGGAATTCATCATATTAAGGAAGAATCATTGATCGAGAAGAAATATTTATATATTTTATCATCACTCGAGATCAGAAGATTAAGAGATTAAAGCTTGAATAATCTTGCAGTGGAAGGCATCCTGGTCTAAGCATTCAATAATCTGAGATGATCTGTATAATTCAAGATCTGGTGTGAATGTGTTTCATGATCGAAAATATTATTTCAATAACCATTTGATGATATTTAATTTCTACATGAGTATAACATATATAGTACACACGTGAAGGAAAATATATTTAAAGTGTTTAAGAATAAACTAGAAGAAAATATACATTTTTCAATTTGTGGATCAAATACATTTAGAATAAGTTTCTTCAGATTGCAGATTCTACACAGTTACTGAATAGGCTTAAGGCTGGGGTGTCTAACCAATATAGAATAAAGAGTAAAGAAGATGTTTTGGTTATACTACTGTGATCAATTTGAGGATATAATATTGGGGTGTATAATTTTTTGTTTCCTTAATCATTCTAATCACCTTATTATATAGTGTATCATCCATGTTTGGGGGTTTAACCCATAAGGAGCAGAGTATGATTTTTTACCAAACATTGTAAATATTGTGTTTTATGATTCCATTGATTATTTATACATAAGATGTGAGGTTGTTATATAAAACTGTGTGTATTGAGAACATTTACATTTTGATGATGTTAAATTCAAGAGAAAAAAAAATAAAAATTTAAACCATGGATTCACCCCCTCTCTCGGCATTTAATATATACTAGGGAACTACAATTTTTATCAGATCTTAGGTCCCTATAAACATCAAAAATATTTCAAGGATCGTTTTTAAAATAAATTATTATGTGAATATTTCAATAAGTGTTTTAGTTACATCAAACTGAGAGATAATAATTTACTCTAAAGGATAATAATATTTGGAGTTCTTCAAAAAAAAGAAGGATAGAAAGAGAAGTTTGGAAATGAAGATAAAAATGTATCAAAATGTTAATGGATAAATACCACTGAATAATGTTAATCATATTTTTACAAGTAGTAATTATGATTATGATTATGATTATTCGAATGATCTTTTTCTGGGAAAACAAATCACTAGGTGATCTTAATTTTGAAATAAAATAACATCTGAAGAAGTGTTTTTAAGTATTTTTTACTCTATTAAATGAATATTTTTCATAAATCATGGTTAGAAGTGCCTGTTGAAGAATTATAGGGTAAAATAAGTAATATTTTTAGAATTTTCATTACTCTAAAAGACCTAGTACAAGTAAAGGAACAATCCATTTTTCATACAAAATAAAAATTTCAAATGTATAACAGTAAGAATGTTGTATTTGAGAATATTTTTAAATAATCCGTTAATGGACAAGAAAAAATGAACAAAGATTCTGTGGATGTCAATAATTCTAAACTGGACATAAAATCCAAGATGATCATGGATCTTGACTCATTATTTCATGATAATATTTTATTCCATAAAGTGGTTATTTAGAATATGATGAATGATTTTGATGATAAAGTGGAATTTATAAATGATTATAAGAATTCCCTTAACATTATATATATTGAATTGAAAATTAAATTGTAAATTTTGGAATAGCGTAATTTTAGACCCCAAAATATAATATGTATGTATCTACTTCAAAACAATTCTCTTTCAAGGATTCTAATATTAAATATTCTTATTCACAAGGGAATTATATCATTACATCATCTAATGATCTTACCAAAGAATATGTAATGAAAGAGGTAGAATACGTATAACAATGTAAAATTTTTTTAGTATGTTTCTATAGAAAGTGTAAGTTTAAATAAAAACTCATTAATAATATGGATGTTGAGAAATAGAGATGAACCAACCACCGTGTAAATAGTGGATATAAAGAGATGTATAAGTTATGGTTCCCCATAAGAATCCTAGTAGGTGGTGAAAAAGACTCAAAACATTTTATTGGAAATATTTGACAACAATCATAAAATATAAAAATAACATGGTTTTTGGTTCAATGTTGGTGCTGCAATAGATTTGGAAAATTTTTGTGGAATATTGGTACAATAGAATAAATTCAAAATCCCAAAATATTCCTTTACAAAGGGTAATAATAAAAATTATGATTCAAAAACATTTATATACTAAGAAAACAATTTCACGTTCAAACTGATTCGAACATCTTGGTTATGTCTATTATGTTTTCAATAAAAGTGTCCAAAAATGTTATAAATGTACATCTCAAAATAAATTTAGAAACTATGGACCACCTAGGGAATAAATGAAAACCTTGGGTAGAAATATGGAAAATGAGGAAAATTGGATTTGTCCTATAAACATTCATGATATGAAATACATGGAATCAATTCATAAGAATGATCCAAAAAACCATGTCTATGATGATTAATATGTGCACAACATCTCAAAATATATATATTAAGATAGTCACCCATGTAAATCCATGTGTAAAATACAACAAGCTGTAAATATTCCTTATGATATTCTTGTGTTTTTTCAGAGGATTTGGAGAAATATAGAATGTTATAAGAATCACAAGAAAAATATCATGATAAATTTAAAATTAATATTCCACATGAAGAATGATAATTTACTAGATGTTTTCATAAATACAAAAGTCATGTGTTGATAATGTTCATTTTGAGAGATTCAATAAATCTAGATATAATGAAAGGTAATTCTTCACGACATTTCCATCAAAATAAAAAGTCTTCAATATAATTAATAATGAATTAGAAGTTGTATAATACATTAAGGATATAGAAATAAGATCAATCCCACATAATGAAATGATAGGTGTTATATGATCCATGTCACCAAAGGATAAATTAGATTTGAAAAATAGATGTGGAAGAATGAATTCTTGAGAATGTGGAGAAACATATTTGAGAAAAATATCTCATATATTCTTTTAAAAATGAGGAACAAGTTACCACACATTATTCTGTTATATATTAGTCTTTTTTTAAACTAAAAATCATTTGAATTGAAGAATATAGTTTAGTCTATGAATTTTGGATATAATGATTATATTGTACCTCCCAGAGTTTACTGAATTCCATGCAATGAATGAAAATTGTGTATCTCTTATGGGAGAGAATTTATGAGATGAAACTATTAAATATTTATTTCACAGTGAATATGGTACAACTAAACAGATTTATAATATTTTTTTTGTGGTATATCAATCATTCTTTTATCTGTAATTCCTATTTATATTAATCATATCAATTAATGGGGAGTTCTTTATTGATTTTAAGATGTGAAAAATTGGGGTCTATATCAATTTTACATAGATTTTCCAATGTGTCTGCTGAATGTTGTGCATGATATAATGTTTCATTGATGAATTTGATTATTTATAAACCCTATAATATGATTTGAGGATTTCTGAGCAAGATTTCACATGAATGGTATTTATGGATCGATTATAAAACCTTGGTTGCATCTATCATATTTTATACACTAGGTTAGATGATGTAAACATATATTTTATATACTAAAGGCTATTTTTTAAGAGAATAATATGATATAATTTATCAATTTAATGTGATCATGAAATATTCATATAAGGGAGATGATCATGATTTTGAGAAAAAGTTGAGATTGGATGATCCACCACATACCCTTTGCCATTATTTTTTATAAGGAGGAGAAAAATAATGACTTTTTAAAGTGTAGAAGTATCAACATAAAATTCAAAGGGTGAGTTGAAGAATATATGTTCTTTATTGATGAATGATTTTTTTATTTTTTTATTAGAATATCCTACAGTAAATATATATTGAATACTTATATGAGGAGTTGGGGATTATTAAAGTGGTGATGCATTGAGAATTGTTATGGACTCACTTGATGAAATTAGATTTCATGATTTAGAGATTTTCCATTAATTATGATTTTTTAGTGGTTGTATTAAAATTAATTCAAGACAAGGGTTGATGGTGAAGGAACATTATCTACGACATCTGAAAGACTGTGAAAATGCTTTTTTTCATGAAGTTAGGAGTATGAATTAATGGATATGGAAATGAAAAATGTATTTATATATATGTCATGAATAAGAATAAAATTTTATTTTCTTAAAAATAATCTTAAATCTCAAGTACATGTGTTAATAGTGAGACTTTGTTTGCTAGATAAAATATTTTTTTATGATCATGAAGATATTCATTTTGATGCGGATTTGATTTAAAGGTCTTGTAATATCCCTATATTTAAAATGAGTTCATGATGATGGGATTTCATGTTAAATGATTTTTTACAACGTTTGGTTCCATGACAGATCACCCATAGCTCATTGGAATTATTGAAATCATATATGTATGGATTTATGGAAATTATAAGAAAATTGTACGAATTTGAGTCTGAAAATGAGGATTCCAGGTAAATGAGGGTTCATGTCCTCCATATAAAAATACAATAGTTCACTAAACATCAATAGAGTGATACCATAGTATGATATTTTAAATAGATTCCATTCAATATACATGGCAGTGATTAATAACTTGTTAACATACTATTTGAGGTAGATTTAGTGGAAAATCAATGTATGTAAATAGAACATAATTTAGATTCCAAATCATTGTTTGGTAAACATCAATAAAGTGATTTCTTATTATGGTATTTCACATATATGCTATTCTATATTCATGTTATCTGAATATTAGAAATTTAACAAACTATTTCAGGTATATAGATTGCAAATTAAAATCAAGTTGATAGAAAAAAATTGATATGCCCATGCAGATATTTCTAAATATTAATAATTTGGTTCCACTATATGTTGTTGGACATAGATGCTATGATATTTTCATGAGATGTAGGCTGGAAAAATTTATAATACAATATGTTCATTATATAGTTTATAAGTATACTATAAGGATATTTCTTCAATAAAATGTTGTGGTGGTAAGCGAATTAATAATTCCACACAAATGACTTGTTTCATGGAATGTGATGCTTTATGACCTGCTGTGCAATATTTGGTGATAGCCCTTTGTGGGTTTCAATGCAGTTTACAGATAAATATTTCTTCTTTAATGATGAGATTATTTTTGGGTAACGTCCTTTGCAGAAATCCATTTTTATGGATGATATGTAGATATGATCCTTTTTAAACATCATTACATGATTAAAAAAATCATCAAGTGCTAAATAACATAATAATCACAATTTTGTCCTATATATATCGGGATAACTCTATCACAAAAAGTGATATATAATTTGGGATGTGTTTATTTTGAGTGAATGGTCATATTCTACTCTATTTGGTTTCTATAAAGCAATTTGTTCTTTTATAAAAGGATAAAATGTTTTGAGTGGTGTTGTTCTAAGAGAGGCACTACTCTAAGTGTATTTCTTTTCAAAGTGGTGAAGTGCTATGAAATTTTATATGGAGGTTTTGTTCTATGATATCTTCAATAAAAAGTCAAATAATATTCAATAATTCGTTCCCTAAGAATCAAGAATGTTAACGAACAATACATAAATACTCATATATGTTATTCTATGATGATTTCATAATCATAAAAAATGTTAAAAACCATTTGAACAGTATAATCTGAATAGAAAATGAATTTATATGAGATGAAAAAAATTACATCACCATGAATCATGAATGTAATACAAAAGTATGTGACATTTCATATATTCTATGTTGTAATAAGTCAATGATCATAAGAACAATTTAGAAAACTTTTTGAAGAATATATAGTGAATATAAAGGTAATGTGCTATGCGATGCATGAATTAGTTCGATAAGAATCAATGAAGTGGACCAATATTATGATACATATCATTCATGATATTCTATGATTGTTTCATTATCATTAATATAATTTTTCATATTTTTTGAACTATATAATGTGAATTAAAGATAGATGTGAAATATGATTCCAACATCAGTATAGTAAGCAGCAAAGAATTGGACCAAAAGTATGATACATATTATACATTCTATTCTATGATCATTTCATGATAATTGGAAAAATTTATCTTCTTGTTTGATCAATATAGAGTGAATAGAAAACATATGGGCAATATGACACAAGAACCAGTAACTTAAGCATCAAAGTAGTTTACAAACAATATGTGACATATCATTCATGCTATGTTATGATCATTTCATGTGTTTAGGATCAATTTAGAATATTTTTTGAAGTTTAAAAATATGTTTAGAAAATGGTATGTCCATGATAAACACATGGTATTATGATTTATTTGAGTGGAGATTAATAAAAATAGATTATTATGAGTTTTTCAAGTCAATATTAGGCATTAAATTATATTGAAGAAATTATTCACTCCACCTGAACACATTATTTGAGGTCAGGATATCGTCATTAGAAGGAGAAATAAATTCCCAAGAATAAATATGATAAATATCTAATCAAAAATAATGATTAAAAGTTAAAGAGAGTGAATTCATAATATAATTGTTGGAGATGGTATCAACAATCTATGAATATTCAGATAATTCAAGATCTAGCGTGAATGGATTTTGAGACAAAAATGATCATTTCAAAAATTCGATGATGATCATGAATTAATACAAGAGTATAATAGATCTAGTACACTCATGTAGGATGATATATGTAAAGTGTTTCAATAGAAACCAGAAGCAAACAATGATCTTTCTATTTGTGGATCATGAACATTGATAAAAAGAAGCTTGGGACTAGGGATTGTAAACTGTTTTTGAAGATGTTTAGAGTTGGGGGGTCTAACATGTTTAAAATAATTAATAGATAAGTTGGATTTGGTGTATAACCTACCATGTTAGATTATTTGGTTAATGGTGTGTAGAATCAAGATCAATTGGAGAATCGACTACTGGGACGTATAAATAGTTTTTCCCATATTCATTTTAATCTCCTTCCTATTTTGTATAGAATCCAGTTTAGTGGATTAACCAATATAATAAGGAGTAGGTATTTATATTGATCCTTTTATATAATGTGTGTTGTACCCTTTCTAGTAATTTGTACATATGAAGTGATATTGTTAGATATCACCATGTTGATTGAGACCATTAACCAGTTTGAGAGGTTAAATTAAAAAGAAAAAAATGTAAATGTAAACCACTAATTCACCCACCCCATATATCATTTAAATCCATACTAGGGAAATATATTTTATATGACTACCTATTCAACGAAACACTGATGGAAGAGGAAGTTAGTGAGTTAATGTGTCTGGAGAAGGGCACAATGATAGTTATGGAATATTCAATACACTTTACATAGATATAGTGTTTTTCACTGATGAAACTTGTTGATGAGGCTTTGAGGGAATTATGCTACGAATATGGTATCATACATGTTGTGAAATATAAAGTCAATGTGTTCAAGAAGGCTACTATTACTGAGATAGTGAATCAAAAAATGACTACATAGAAGAACCAGAGAGAGTTTGGGGGTGTATAGTAGAGTAGTATAGTCTCTCAGTCCTGTGGTTAGACTTTTATTGGAAGGATGAAGTGATTTGAGGATTCTCGTGATATGAGAACCATTCATACAACTATTATTGGTAGTGATGTTTTTTGTAATTAGTGGGGATGATAAGGACACCTGAGGAATAAATGTGATGTGACACAATAGAGTGTTGATCTTGTGGATGGATTGACTGTGTGCAATTTCAATATGGACTTCCCTCCAATAGTTTGTAGAAGAGGGGAACCCTCCACTTAGGGTTCAGTAGAGGGGTTCACAACTCATCAATAGGAAGGGAGCTAGAGTAGTGTGGTCTTTTTTGTCAATGTTGGTGGGGGTTGTGGTTATGTAATTCATGAACTAGTTATACATACACAATAGTGTGATCTTTCTATGGGTAGTGAGGTTATATAAAAGTGTTGTCATTTTGGATAAATATATTCTTCATAGCCTACCCCCAGGAAGTAGGGTGTTGGGATATCTAGAGTGAGGGGTATGATCTTTGTTGCCTCTCCTCTTGAATATGTCATTATTTACAAAGGTGCATCACATAGTTTCATATTTGTACCCGTGGTGGAATTCATTAGGCTTAATTTTTAGTTTTCAAAGGGAATTATAATACTTAATACACCATTTGGGATTAATATAGAAGATGTATGTTATTGACGGGTTTTCCCCCATGAGATGGGTGGGTGTCACATTATAAGAGATCTTTTTTTATCATGATTACTGAGTTTGATGTCATACATGTTATGGAATGTCTTGTTTCTTATCAATCCACTATTGATTTTTATAACCAGAGGGTGACATTCACATCAACATAGGGTAGACTATTTAGTGACAAGGATGAATGGTATTTTAAGGAATCCGAATTGTTCAACCATATTATAGGATGGGTTGGAGGAAAACAAAGATTTATAGAATTTATCTTAATGTAAGGGATCATGTTCGATGAAATTTCTTCCAGTGGCTTATCATTTTAGGGATTCTTCATTAGAAGACTTTCCTAATTTACTGCCTAAGATAGAGGTTGAGTTCTCAATCGAGCTAGTTATTGGAGTATCCCCAATATACATTCCTCCTTACAGGATGGATAATATGGACTTACAAGAGCTCAAAAGGTAGCTAGAGGATTTGGTGGGAAATGGGTTTATTCAACTCAGTACTACATTGTGGGGCTCACTGGTAATTTTTGGGAAAAAGGTGCATAGTACTCATAGTCTATGCATGGATTATCGTAAATTTAACAAACATATGATAAAGAACCAATATACATTTCCATTATTATATTACCTTTTTGATAAGATTTGAGGAGACCGGGTGTTCTCCAAAATTGATTTTAGATCAGGTTATCAACATTTAATTATTCGACCTGAACACATTCCTCATAAATATTTTTGTAGCTGGTATCATCTTGTTTGAGTATCTGGTTATGTAATTTGGACTCATGAACTTGCTACTGATTTTCAAGGAGCTAATGAAACATGTTTTTCATATTTATCTACATTATTTTATGGTGATTTTTAAGGATGATATTGTGGTGTATTCTGACAATTGAAATGACCATAATAAACATATAATGATTATTATTGAATCCCTAGGAGAAAATCAGTTATATTCTATGCTCTGAACGTTCTCCTTTGGTATGGATAAGATTCACAAACTAGGTCATATTGTCTCATAAACACTAGTTTTAGTTTTCCAAGAGAAGGTGATATTTGTATTTTCATGGGAGGATCCAAAGATTGTCATTGAAATAAATTGTTTCTCTGGGATAGTGGTATAATATTATCATTTAATATAGGAAATACCATTCATATAATAACAAATTATATACATGACCAAGAAGGTTGAGATGTTTTAATGGATAGATACTTGTTAGATAGCCTTTCAAAAACTGAATGGTAGTCTGAACTCATCAACCGTTCAGATTCTTCTAAAGCGGGGCAGAATCTACACTATGTATTGTGATTTATTAGGCATCAAGATAGAAGTATTGATAATGTAGGGTGATATAGTTAGTATGTATGGGTCTCAATATTTGATTACACGTGAGAGTAATTAACTAACTCACGATCTATGGTTAGCTTCATCTATACACTGATTGAACTATTATAGACACTCTATACCGGGAGATAATTTTTTGGTGTAAACAGATCAACAAAGCTTCTGGTATATATATTCATAGAGTGATATAAATATTATGAATTGAAGGTTGGGGGACTATCTATAATATATTATCTTTGAGAAATACTAGAAACCTAAAAAATGTAATTTGTTGGTTGATACATTTAGAAGGAGGACTCATATATATATTCTATAGTTTGCCAATAGCGAGTGTATGCTTGTTGAATTTATCTATAAGATGCACCTGGATGTGTAGGATATTCAGGGAATAATTTTAATTCATCATTAGTTGTTACCTTTAGGAATAAAAATGGAATAATAAGGAGAAACAATTATATTTAGATGGTCTAGTTCTATGGGAGAGTGTGGGAGGTTAAGAACTGACTACTAGTTGGACTGTAGTTGAAGAAGATATCCTTCATATGCAGGGATGTGTATGGGTTATTGTAGAAATACATGAAGATTTGATGTATCATTTTCATGCCTCAGTTTGGGAAGTTCATTGTGGTGTTACCAAGATTTATTGAGGCTTACGTCGTCAATACTGGTGGTCGGGGATAGATCATGAGGTATCTAGTTTTGTTATGTGGTGTTAAACAATTCAACATGTGAGTTAAGAACATCAGTTACTATCCAGACATTTATAATAGTTTTGTAATCCTAAGTAGGGATGGAATGATTTTGTGATGGATTTTATGACTAGTTTGACAAGGCCTCCTAGAGGTAGCGATGTTGAATGGTTTTTTTTGTTGGGCTCGCAAAGGTTTTTCATTTCCTTCTGATCAAGGTGACATGTATTATAGATGATTTCATTTGGTTGTATATATTTTTGATATTAAAACATCATGGTCTCCTTTACTATCATTTTATATCAGATTTCCTAGTTTGTGTCTCCCTTATTCCATAGTTAGTAGAGGGCCTTGGGTAAAAAAGTTCTTCAGATAACAACATACTACCCTCAAACTGATGGCTAGTCAGATTATAGGATACAATTTCACGAGGACATGCTTTGAGCTTGAATATTATAGTTTGGGGGATATTGATAGAAGTATATTACCATAGTTGAGTTCTCCTACAACAATATCAATCAGGTGACTATATAGATGGATCATTGTGAGGTTTTTTATGTTAAGCCATGTTAATCGCCCATGTGATGGTTAGAGGCCGATGAGGTTGCTTTACTAGGACCAAATCTCCTATAAGTGACTTCTGAGTAAGTTTAGTTGATCATTAAATTGATGGAGAATGCAAATTCTGTACATAAATATTATGTTGATCACTGTTAATGACCTCTATAGTTTGATGTTAGTTATTTTGTCTTATTATGTATCTCACCAAAGCTGGGAAATGAGGTATTAATATATGGGGTAATATTTCACCATCATATGTTAGGCCATTTATGATATTGGAGGGATTTGGGATTGTAGATTTTACGTTTTAGTTAACTATGTGTTAACAGAACATGCACATCTTATTCCATGTATCTCAGCTATGCCATTATCACTCATACCCATCTCATGATCTGCAGGATTGGAGGTGGAGATATATGAAGATTCATCATTTTAGGATCATCAGATTTGTATCATTGATATAAGCATAAATTTTCTCCGAGAATGGTTAGATCCTCTATTATGGGTGCAATGGCAGTGTTTCAATTTATAAGACAAGGCCTGGGAGCTAGAGGCTAATGTATGTGATTCATGTCCAGAGTTATTCTATGGAAATTCATCACCACCCTTGAAAGGGAAATCTGATGAAAAATATCTTTAAGGGGGATTATTATAAGATCACATGTTTTCATATGATTAATAAAATCTTTTTTTCTATTTAAATTCTTAATTACATCCTAATGTGATGAAACTTCAGTGTCATGGTGATTTTGGGGATTTTCATGGCCTATTTAGAGTCTGGAACACAAATCTGTGAAATAATAGATTGGTTACAATATTATGAGTATCAATGTGACCAAATCTATAAGGGTTGGTGAAACTATGCTGTGCTTGAAAATGAACTATAGGAGCCCATACGGTTTGAGTGAACCATGAAGGTGGAGGATAACACCCTTGTGATGTCCTCTACAATTTTCGGAATAGGTTTTAGACATTGTATGGGAATGATTTGATAGACATTGTTCACTAACAATGTGAGGTTCCCCTCCATACATTGAAGGTATCACAATTCGTTGATATTTTGGAAAATTGTGCAACCAAACCATGCGACCAAGATTTTTATGAGAAAAATATATTTTTTCATAATAAACTATCAAAACGTAAAACATAATTTTTTTTCTCCTTATAGAGGAGAAAACTCATTATATATCTCCCCATGAACAAATTTTATTAGCTTTCGATCTCATTCATACATCTGAACTCCGAATTTAGAGACGTTAGTCTTATTGGATTCACGTCAATGTGTACACATTTCCTTTTTTAGCATTCATCATTTCTCTTGGTATCATATTTTCTATATTGGTGTAATATAATATTCTCTATTATCAATCGTTTCATTCGTTCTTAATTTTTCTTCTAATCTGAGCTAAATCAAATATGTTACAATATTATCACATAATTATAGACATATGGTTTCTGTTGTATACACTATCCTTGGGGTTTGGTTCTTTATATTCCCATTTTTTGTTATTTATCACACCAAGAGTTTATTTTTGCACCATGATAATTAATTTAATTATAAAATGAACATGTTGGAACATGTTAGGGATTAATTATAGTTTTTTATCATAGATATAGGTTTTCTCCCCAAATGAGGCCACAATTGGGGCATGCCTTATTATTTCCATTTTCATTTCATAATATTGAAGAACCAAATGGGTGAGTGGTTGAGCATTAATATTTTTAGGAAGACCTATTATATGTGACCTTAATTAAAATGATTATTTAAAAAATGTCCTTCATCCTTCACCATGTTATAAATGATGGGAATTGTCTAACTATTTAAATTTCAATTGTTATAAAAGTGTCCAAACTCATTAAATGTATTTGAATGAGAATTTGTATATATGTTGGAAGGAATAAAATAATGTGATTTTATGAAAGGATAATTGAATTGAAGGAGGGATGGCTTTATATTATTCCATGGGTGAGGTACACCATGGGTATCGATAGTGGTATTAGATCCCTTGGATGAGATTATGCCTAGGGTCTTCATTTATAGGGATTCCTTGGGCCTTGATACCCCTTAGATTTTGATTTATTGGGAACATGGTGGACAAAGTATGTTGAAATTCTCCTTGGACCCAAATAAAATCCTAATAGATTTTCCATCGAGATGCTCCGGGTACCCGAGGAGGATGCCTTGGCCCACTATAGCTTCGATCTATCCCCATGGGGTCGGACACTTATGTTATATAGATTAGCGATGGTAATTGTAGTATAATTAATTTTAGTTAATGGTCATGTTTTATATAATATATAGGATACAAGGCATGGTAGTGTTTGGTTTGAGATACTGGATATATGGCTTTGAAATGGTGTTTAAATATTTTGTTTCTTATACCTTCCTTGTTTTTGGATCATGACCATTATTTTGTAGGATTTCTTTCTAGGCTTGACAATATCACATTACAGTTGTTACCTTTTCCGATGAATAATTTCCTCAATTACTGTAATATCTATTATACTCCCTTGCACACTTCATAGATTGTATTATACATCCTGGATTTTTTCCAGTCTGTTGGTGGAGGCCTAATAGTGTTTTATATCACACCCATTCTTGGTCCGTTGTTAGGTACCAATAAATATTTTATTAATGAATGATGGGATTGGTAAAAACACACAATGTATTATTCTTTAATATTTTTAATTTCTACGAGTGGAGGAGAAGAGGACCAAACATTGGTTTATGATGTTATCAAAAGATATTGAATTTATCTATTTTTTCTATTTTGGTACATATTGTTTCCGACGCTTTCGCCAGGGCGCGCGCGTCCGTCCGCTGGGGAGGGCGCGCCGCTTGTGGCCCCGCATTCCCGCTTTCCAAAGGCAGACGACATCCGTTCCTTGTTCAGGTACGTCTTCTCCTTGATCGAAACCGGGATGATGGGATGTCGGTTCTTCCTTCCGTGAATTCCTCCTCAGAGCTCGTCACCTAGTCCGGGTCTCCCTCATAGATTTAAGACGGGTTTGTGAAGCTCATTCCTGGTTCCATATCCATATGGACGCCAGTTAATTACACTGCTTCCGTCAAGATTCTCCAAGGGGTCTTGTTGGGACAGCAACCTGCGGTGAGGAGAATGGTCACGTTGGGGCATCGTCGGCATGTCTATCTTTGGTCCCTCATAACAAGGATTCTCGAGGGCGCGGAAGCCCGAGGCATCCCACATCGAACGCAGGGAATGTTAACCATGTGAGGTTTTCCTCAGCTTCCCATGTTTAACATGGGGTATGTCACGAGTTTAACGTCTTGCGGAGACAGATCAGGTTGAAGGACCCCTAGGGGGAACACCGATGTTGGGGCCAGCACATGGGCGGCTTCCCATATATCATGGAGTGGGAAGGGGTGGCATGATCTCACCGGGATGTGGCGGCCCAGGTATGGATCAGGATGGATGGTGGAGTGAAACATGGGTCTTACGTTCTGAGATGACCCAAGAGGGGGGATATAGTTTAACGTCATGCGGGACGCGATACAGTTTAACGTCACGCGGAACGGAATACATTTTAACGTCACGAGGGACAGAATACAATTTAACGTCTTGCGGGACGAAATACAGTTTAACGTCATGCGGGACGGAATACAGTTTAACGTCATGCGGGATGAAATACAATTTAACGTCATGCGGGACGAAATATTTGGGGCTTACACTCTGAGGAGGCCCAAGGTGGTCAGGGAACCGACATGGAGAGGTCGGGACGACCGGGTGGTGGGATTGAACCTCGTGGAGGCTTCCTACGTACCATGCATTAGCACGGACCAAAGTCCACGTAGTTCGCTGGGATGGGGCTTACGCTTTGAGGCAGCCCATAGGAGGATGTCATGGTCGATCTGCACTCTAAGCCCACGTGAGTCATGCTCGGTGTGGGAAACAAGAGGCAGCAGGGACCAGACGATCACATCGCGAAGGGTGCGTCCGTGAGAAGTGGAATGGGGCTTACGCGTTGAGCAGCCCAAAGAGGAAATAGGGGCTTACGCGTGGTTAGCGGCCCTTGGTGTCGGGGCTTACTCCAGGGTGGAGGCCCGTGGTGCGACAAAGCGCAGTGGGAAAGTACACCACTAGCCTTGGCAGGGGGGAAGTACGGAGATGCACGGGTGCAATCATCAGTACGAAAGGCTAGGGGCTTACCCTCTGAGGCGGACCTTCCCCCATGAACAAACACTCCTACGACTAAGAGGATCTCATTCCACGCGAGGAAGAGTCCATTACTGTGGAGACGAGTGGCCATAATGAATGTCCGAGCTGGGAGGACCCTGCGTGCGATGCACGGGGTCGGACCACAGTTTAACGTCTTGTGTTAAGGACGAGGTACTTAGCAGTTTAACGTCCTGCATCTTGGACGAGGTGGGTTCTCTCTACACCCCTAGGGCTTACATGCCCAACGCCCTCTACCCCTTTTGGAAGGGAAGGAATCGGCAAGGCCATGGCGAAGGGGGGCCACAGGGCGAACCACCGGTGGTCCACGTTAGCATGGCTATGCGAAGAAGCAATAGCCGTTAGTGTGCCTATGAAAAGAAGCATAAGGCAAAGCAACACAACAGGAAACACGGCCAAAGGGACCTTGAGGTTACTTCGCACGAGCCTGGAAGGCCGTGCGGGAAAACAACGCATGGCGCGCATGCCCGGCAGGGGAGACATCAGGTGCCAGTGCAGGGGGGCAACCAAGGGGCGTCAAGGTGAGGGGTCATGGGCTTTGCACGCAATAGGGATGATTTTCGCGCAAAACACCAGGACGAACTGCAATTGGAGCAATGGAATTGCGCGCGAAGAGGGAATTATGCGCAAGGTTTTTCGTGCACGGCAGGGTATTGCGCGCATGAACCACGGATTGCGCGCAAGTGGGGAAACCGGGGGAAGGGGCAAATTCACTGAAGCCGGTGGAGTTGCGCACAAAGGTGAACTCCGGGTAAAGGTTGCACAGAATTCGGGATTACCTGGATGTCATCTTTCGCGTGGGGGGAGTCGAATTGCGCGCATGAGAGTCGCTTCGGATTCCTCAACCCCCAAACCGTTCGGGGTAACCTTATATTTATAGGCGACCTCCGGCGCGGAATCCAGGTGGCGCACAATGTTTTCCATGCCGGGAATAGCTTGCACGCAAAATCTCTCCACGGAGAACCGGCGCGCGCAATTATTACACGCATCACCGGTCCAATTCCGCGAATCCCGAGAGCACTTCGCGCGCAGAACAATTTTGCGCGCGGATCCTCCTTTATTTCGCGCACCACTTCCAGGGCCTCTGGATCGGGCCTCTGATTCCAAATATGACTTTGCTTCGTCATTCCAAAACATCCTCCGAGATTTACGTGGTTTTTTTTTCAGCGTCAACAAATGCCCCCCCTTGGAATTGGATCGGCGAGAGGTCGCAACGATCAGATTCCAAGGGAAATGCCGAAACTCCAAAGTGTGGAGCCTCCTGGTCAAGTTGCGTGCAAAATTTAGATGGGGCGCCCAAAATGCCAGACTCGCACGGAATCCTCTTTCCACACAGCGCAGAACCCTGGCCTTGCCTATAAAAAGGGGTGCTGGGTCCCAACTCCGTACACCCGCTTTTTCCGCACGATAAGCTATTCACTCTCGTGCGTGAAATCGCTCCGCGGCTGCACGTAATAACGCACTGGCAGCGCGGAATTCCTTCCGAAATTTGGTCGTGATTTCACGCTAAACCGGGATCTTCCGCGCTTCGCATGCCGATTGCGCGCTCATCTCCCGGATTTCACGCAACTCCTTCAGAATTCGCACAAAACTCTCCGATTTCGCGCACTGCATCCTAATTTCTCCCAACTCCCATAAAATTCGAGATGGCCGCAAACCGAGTTGATGAGGGGGAAGCCGCTGCCTGTAGGACAGAAATGGCGGCAAACGAGGAGGTTTATGGAACCAAGGTGATTGTCTCGAACAATCTAAACTTGTTCAATATGCTAACTCCGGCCCAAAAGGCATATCCCTTGTCGGACAACCTCCCGCTCTGGAATTTTGGAATCCTGGAGGAGGTACCACTGCCGGGCTTCGAGGTGGACACACCGCGGTCATGGGTGACTCGGGAGGATGAACTTCCTCGCTACAACATCACCAACAATGCCATCCTGCCAGGGAAACTAGACATATGGATTTTTAAGTCCTGAACCTGAGGACTAGGACCATTACCAGAGACGAGCCTGTGGCAGAGGATTCTCCGGCCCTCTACATGAGCACGTTCCGTCAGAGCATCACGGATGACATGAAGGGCTGGCTGAAGGATTGGGACCTGTAGTCCGGGGGTAACTTCACCAGTGATTAGGCCTGGGTGTTCTAGGTTCGCCATACCTGTGACCAGATCGGGGACGAACTGCGGTATATCGGCCTGTTCGAGGCGGTATGGACATCGCAGTTCCATTTTCACTGCCATCCTGAACTCGGACCAGAGCTATTCACCTGGTGGTCTCCTGACACCAAAACGTTCAACCTTCATCATGGGGAAGTCGGCATCAGTCTCTGCGACGTTCACTGCATCGGAGGTATCCCACTGGAGGGTTACCAATACGACGAGTTTGTTCCTCTAAAGAAAACCTGGGGAGACAGGTCGCAGACGCCTATGCTGACGTGGCACCTACTGCAGCTGGCCAAGGAGAGGCTGGGGGTCCAGGACTTCCTGAAGGACATCACCTACATGGGCTGGTTCAACCTGTTCCTTGAGAGGGATCCCGCCGTCAAGATGCCGGGACGGGGAAAACGGTGCCCAACCGCGACTCAGAGGAGCAAGGACGGGTCATACTGGAAGACCCTGGAGGCGGGGCGATACCAATCATGGGGCTACCATGTCATTTAGGCCCGGGACCCAAACGTCTAGTATGCCGGGTTCCTTGTCTCTTTCCTGAGCTGGTGGCTCCTGCCTGTGCGGGACGTGAGGATGGGCATCCGTCCAGCGACTTTGGTAATGACGGGCTCCATGGCCGCCAACAAACGGTTCAACATGGGTGTCCCCGTGCTGGCCAAGCTATATACCATCCTGGGGCGCTTCTCACGAGGGGGGTCGCCTCGGAGTGTCTGTGGTCCCTTCCAGATCTTCCATGGATGGGTGGCGGCTCATCTCGGCTGCTATACTTTCCCAAACGTCGTCAGTCCTCCGGGCAATGGCTTGCGACCATCCTTGCTAAACAATGGAGGGGTGGCGCCATTTACGCTCAATGAGGATGGCGTGAGGATCCGCATTGGTAACCATTCCAACTTCAACTTCATCCCGTTCCCCACCCCGGTTGGCCAGCTGGTGGACAACGGGCGAGGCTCTCTGGAATAGCAGGAACATTTCCAGAGCATTCGGGGTGGGGTGCTCGTGGCTCAGATCGATGGGAAGGTGATCTGCGAGCCCTACGTGCCGTCCTGATTCGCCAGGCAGTTCGGGTACCTTCAACGAATGCCGAAGAATGTATTCATGGCTATCTGGCAAAAGAAGAATCCATGCGTCCTGCGCCAGATGTGGTTGATGTTTACCACATTCGGCTCTGGCGATGTCGTTACTCTTCCTCCCACCGGGGTCGACGCCGGCCTAGCAACCGAAAATGCCGAAAACTGGACCATTGCATACCCGAAGGGGATATTATGCAAGCACGTCCGGCAACTCGAGGTTACTCGCACAGAAACCGGGCGACGGGAATGAAGGCATGATGTAGTCGGAAGGGGAGATCCAACGGCGCATTAGGAAGCTAGGTCTGCGCAGGCCGGGACTTCGGCAGCGGGAACATCACATGGTGCTGCCACATCCTCGTTACCCGTAGGGGGGTCACATGAGGTGGCCAGGGAACTGCTCGGGAAGCAGATAAGATATCTGCTCGAACCTTCCCAAGATGCAATTCTCCCGGCACTGTGGTCGGCCTGGATGACCCTGCGGAAATCGCTGAGCGTCGAAGCCATATGGAAAAAGATAATGCAGAACGGGATCCAACTGTCGGAGGTCGGGCTCGTTCGGATTACTGACCGAGTGAACTTCAATTGGCGGAATGCTTTTCTGACGGCCATGGATGCATACGCATGCCAAAGGGGGCTGCGTGCGGAGCCAAATTTCCTAGTGAAAGTGATGCTCGGCCAGGATCATGATCCGGAAGCGATGTCGCCGGGAAAAGGCGATAGTGATGAAGAGCCGGAGGGGGAGGAGGAAACCGGAGAGGACGAAGGCGAGGGAGAAGACGAAGAAGAGGATCTCGAAGGTGAGGGTTCGAAGGGGGCGACCTACCAAGGGAGTCTCCGAGGGAGCGGCGAGATTTCCGACTCTGATCTTGGCATAACCGAGATTCTCGAGGTTTGTCTCTGTCTTCATTCATTTCCCTCATTCATCCATTCTACTTCCCAACTTCTAACTCACTTCCCCATCCTACTCAGGAGCAGCGGAGCGGTGGACGGGCGTCCCCACCAGAGGAGGGTGGAGAGGAACTAGCGGGACACGATGGGGATCCGACACCCATCATTGAATTAACCAGCACAGAGGGGTCTCCCCTTATGGCGTCTCCTGCAAAGGCCGGAACACTGGGGACCGACGCCCTGGATTCCTGTATGTCTCACGATTCACTACTGGTGCTTGGTGTCAAAAGATCTCTTCTGACCAGCGTATGTCCTGTGCAATGATCTCAATACTGGAGGCACGTCAGGCTGCGGAGCCCGGGCCATCCGCGAGCGTACCAGCGGCGGACATACCACCTCGCTCGGAACATGCTCTCGACAATGAGCCGGCCCCGAAAATACATGAACAGAGGGCGGTGGACATCAGCGGCATTGTTCCTGAAATGCGGTCGAAAGCTGGTGGAGGCATCATTGCTGTTGGGGCGAGGGAAGAAGGTCACCCGAATGTCGAGGATTCTACCCCTCACGAAGACATCCCTGGGGTGGATCCTGCTGCCGATCTGCTGGCGGCCTTCCCTGTATACCGACCTCCTGACCCTGAGGAGATAGATGACTCAGACTCAGAGGCGGCCAAGGAGAGACGGATGACACGGCGCAAGGGGTGGAAGTGTATCCAGCGCTTTCTCAGGCAGCCCCAGTCCGATTGGCTGAGGCAGCTGGGGTCACATCAGACCTGGCTGCACTTCCGGTGCGCCGGAGGGGCTGATGCTCAGCGCCTTCATCTGATGGTCCGTGATTACATGGTCAAGAAGATAAGCGAGAGCATCCGACGCACCGACATTTCCCAGCGCCAGGAAGGATCGGCGAGCGCTCAAGCAATGCTGAGGGTGGAGCAGGAAGTCCGGCACCTCGAAGGGCAGGCATCAGATAAAGAGACCTTGATCGCAACATGCTCTGAGCTCGTGGAGCAACTGACCGCCCAGCTGGCTGATGCACAGGAACAACTGGTGGAGGCGAGTCACTAGATGACCGTGCTTCTAAGAGAGCGGGCGCAGGCACAAGCTAGGGCTGATGAGTTGCGCTATGTGGTGACCGATGAGGAGAGAGTCTTCAAAGAGCGGGAAGCGGCCCGTGAGGCTACCAACCAGAGGGTAGCAGCGCTGGAAAGATCGCTTCAGCACGTTAAACCCTGAGGGCATCGTTGTCGCCATCTCATGAACTTTTTTTTGCTTGTACTGCTCATCGTCTCAGTCCAATATATGGCCAAATCCACTCTTTTGTACCCTTGGTTTAATGTGCTCAACCACATTTTTGAAACGAATAACAACTCACCCCTAGGCTCCTATGGGACATGCCCAACTCAAGAAGCAAGAGATGCTCGTACCATCATTTCGTTCAACTGTGGGGCATTGACCAAGCTTCAGGAATCCAAAATCGGGCCTGGACTTTTTGAAGAGACCCCGTGCTGGCCAAGCTATATACCATCCTGGGGTGCTTCTCACGAGGGGGGTCACCTTGGAGAGTCTGTGGTCCCTTCCAGATCATCCATGGCTGGGTGGCGGCTCATCTCAGCGGATATACTTTCCCAAACGTCGTCAGTCCTCCGGGCAATGGCTTGCGACCGTCCTTGCTAAACAATGGAGGGGTGGCGCCATTTACGCTCAATGAGGATGGCGTGAGGAACAGCATTGGTAACCATTCCAACTTCAACTTCATCCCGTTCCCCACCCCGGTTGGCCAGCTGGTGGACAACGGGTGAGGCTCTCTGGAATAGCAGGAATATTTCCAGAGCATTCGGGGTGGGGTGCTCGTGGCTCAGATCGATGGGAAGGTGATCTGCGAGCCCTACGTGCCGTCCCGATTCGCCAGGCAGTTCGGGTACCTTCAGCGAATTCCGAAGAATGTATTCATGGCTATCTAGCAAAAGAAGAATCCATGCGTCCTGTGCCAGATGTGGTTGATGTTTACCACATTCGGCTCTGGCGATGTCGTTACTCTTCCTCCCACCGGGGTCGACGCCGGCCTAGCAACCGAATATGCCGAAAACCGGACCATTGCGTTCCCGGAGGGGATATTATGCAAGCGCGTCCGGCAACTCGAGGTTACTCGCATAGAAACCGGGCGACGGGAATGAAGGCATGATGCAGTCGGAAGGGGAGAACCAAGGGCGCGTTAGGAAGCTAGGTCTGCGTAGGCCGGGACTTCGGCAGCGGGAACATCACATGGTGCTGCCACATCCTCGTTACCCGTAGGGGGGTCACATGAGGTGGCCAGGGAACTGCTCGGGAAGCAGATAATATATCTGCTCGAACCTTCCCAAGATGCAATTCTCCCGGCACTGTGGTCGGCCTGGATGACCCTGTGGCAATCGCTGAGCGTCGAAGCCATCTGGAAAAAGATAATGCAGAACGGGATCCAACTGTCGGAGGTCGGGCTCGTTCGGATTACTGACCGAGTGAACTTCAATTGGAGGCATGCTTTTTTGACGGCCATGGATGCATACGCATGCCAAAGGGGGCTGCGTGCGGAGCCAAATTTCCTAGTGAAAGTGATGCTCGGCCAGGATCATGATCCGGAAGCGATGTCGCCGGGAAAAGGCGATAGTGATGAAGAGCCGGAGGGGGAGGAGGAAACTGGAGAGGACGAAGGCGAGGGAGAAGACGAAGAAGAGGATCTCGAAGGTGAGGGTTCGAAGGGGGCGACCTACCAAGGGAGTCTCCGAGAGAGCGGTGAGATTTCCGACTCTGATCTTGACATAACCGAGATTCTCGAGGTTTGTCTCTGTCTTCATTCATTTCCCTCATTCATCCATTCTACTTCCCAACTTCAAACTCACTTCCCCATCCTACTCAGGAGCAGCGGAGCGGTGGACGGGCGTCCCCACCAGAGGAGGGCGGAGAGGAACCAGCGGGACATGATGGGGATCCGACACCCATCATTGAATTAACCAGCACAGAGGGGTATCCCCTTATGGCTTCTCCTGCAAAGGCCGGAACACTGGGGACCGACACCCTGGATTCTTGTATGTCCCACGCTTCACTACTGGTGCTTGGGGTCAAAAGATCTCTTCTGACCAGCGTATGCCCTGTGCAATGATCTCAATACTGGAGGCACGTCAGGCTGCGGAGCCCAGGCCATCCGCGAGCGTACCAGCGGCAGACATACCACCTCGCTCGGAACATGCTCTCTACACTGAGCCGGCCCCGACAATACATGAACAGAGGGCGGTGGACATCAGCGACATTGTTCCTGAAATGCGGTCGAAAGCTGGTGGAGGCATCATTGCTGTTGGGGCGAGGGAAGAAGGTCACCCGAACGTCGAGGATTCTACCCCTCACGAAGACATCCCTGGGGTGGATCCTGCTGCCGATCTGCTGGCGGCCTTCCCTGTATACTGACCTGCTGACCCTGAGGAGATAGATGAGTCAGACTCAGAGGCGGCCAAGGAGAGCCGGATGACACGACGCAAGGGGTGGAAGTGTATCCAGTGCTTTCTCAGGCAGCCCCAGTCCGATTGGCTGAGGTAGCTGGGATCACATCAGTCCTGGCTGCACTTCCGGTGCGCCGGAGGGGCTGATGCTCAGCGCCTTCATCTGACGGTCCGTGATTACATGGACGAGAAGATAAGCGAGAGCATCCGGCGCACCGACATTTCCCAGCGCCAGGAAGGATCGGAGAGCGCTCAAGCAATGCTGAGGGTGGAGCAGGAAGTCCGACACCTCGAAGGGCAGGCATCAGATAAAGAGACCTTGATCGCAACATGCTCTGAGCTCGTGGAGCAACTGACCGCCCAGCTGGCTGATGCACAGGAACAACTGGTGGAGGCGAGTCACTAGATGATCGTGCTTCTAAGAGAGCGGGCGCAGGCACAAGCTAGGGCTGATGAGTTGCGCTATGTGGTGACCGATGAGGAGAGAGTCTTCAAAGAGCGGAAAGCGGCCCTTGAGGCTACCAGCCAGAGGGTAGTAGCGCTGGAAAGATCGCTTCAGCACGCTAAACCCTGAGGGCATCGTTGTCGCCATCTCATGAACTTTTTTTTTGCTTGTACTGCTCATCGTCTCAGTCCAATATATGGCCAAATCCACTCTTTTGTACCCTTGGTTTAATGTGCTCAACCACAGTTTTGAAACGAATAACAACTCACCCCTAGGCTCCTATGGGACATGCCCAACTCAAGAAGCAAGAGATGCTCGTACCATCATTTCGTTTAACTGTGGGGCATTGACCAAGCTTCAGGAATCCAAAATCGGGCCTGGACTTTTGAAGAGACCCCGGGCCGATTGATGTGTCGACTTCTCAATGTGCCTTAACACACGAGCGGGGAAATGCTGGGGCATTGAAATCCATCCAAACACAGGGGGATGGAGAGAAAAGGTGCATCACGCTGTCCAAATTCGGAACCCAATGGGGCGCAACCATGGAGGATAACTGTCAACCGTGGCAGAAACACATCATCCATGTCACGTTGGCCCAGAATGGGAGGAAAATAAATGAGGGCTGACCGCTGACCATGTTCTCAACACGGGGCCTAACTCAAATATCGTTGGTCAGTTTTCTGGAACGTTGGCCCAGGACAGCAGGCGGACCATAGGTCGAGCATCAATACTGTTAGGGGGTCCCGTCAAACATGACCAGTTCTCTGGAACGTTGGCCCAGGACAGTAGGCAGACCATAGGTCGAGCATCCATACTGTTAGGGGGTCCCATCAAACATGACCAGTTCTCCGGAACGTTGGCCCAGGATAGTAGGTGGACCATAGGTCGAGCATCCATACTGTTAGGGGGTCCCATCAAACACAAAAGGAAATGAGGGTCTGAACAAGGGGGAACGCAAAATGCGGGAGGTGGAGCGGTGGCTTGTTCGAACATAGTCCAACACTCTCGATATTGTGCCACACGGGCGAAGGCTAATTAGGCGGATGTACCAACCTGATCACGGGTCGTCCCGATTTCCAGGCAGGACCTCTTTGGCGAGAGAACTGCTGCTTCCCATTATTACCATGGGGCATCCCGAACATGCTCGGGGTAGATATCCCGATTACACCACTTCCCATGAAGTCGGGCCAAGTGACCCACAATAAGGAAGGACGGGGTTTATTAATCCCTGGGGCTGGACCCAAGACGAAACGTCCGGGCGGTCCTACGTATCTCATGAGGATGAGAATCAGGCCACACGTAGTTCTGAAAATATAGTTTAACGTCATGTGGGAAGAAATACAGTTTAACGTCATGCGGGACAGAATAAGGATCTTAGTTTTAGGTCTTATAGCTCGGACCTTAAGGATCTTAGTTTTAGGTCTTAGAGCTCGGACTGTAAGGATCTTAGTTTTAGGTCTTAGAGCTTGGACCATAAGGATCTTAGTTTTAGGTCTTAGAGCTCAGACTGTAAGGATCATAGTTTTAGGTCCTAGAGCTCGGACCGTATGAATCTTAGTTTTAGGTCTTAGAGCTCGGACCGTAAGGATCTTAGTTTTAGGTCATAGAGCTCGGACCGTAAGGATCTTAGTTTTAGGTCTTAGAGCTCGGACCATAAGGAGCTTAGTTTTAGGTCTTAGAGCTCGGACACAAAGGATCTTAGTTTTAGGTCTTAGAGCTCGGACCGTAATGAAGGGGAGAAACGGACACATGGTTGGGCGGTTATAAAACCCGACGTGATGGAGGACCTAAACCCTACTTAACATGTTCTCTCTGGGGATATGCTTGAGTCGAGGGACCGAACACGGAGGTAGGCTGGACCCGCGGGGAAGTGCCCCAGGCATTCCTACGTATCTCATAAGGATGAGAATCAAGCCATACGTAGTTCTGAAACGTGACACGGTAAGATACCAGTGCCAGGGAAAAGGGGAGCGCGGGCGTGGCCCTTGCACTAAAAGGCGCGGAATTTGATAAATCTTGTTTTTCTTTTAAGGTGAGTGGTTTTTTTATTGTGAAGCGACAGACCTAGAGTAGCAGGCCACGGTGTCTCCACAAGCATCAATTCGTGATAGGCGTTGACGAATGGCATGACATAAAACCAATACCCAACGTGATGTCCTCTACAATGAGGTCACCACAATGCAGTGCCGTTTTTCGTCTTGCGGCCAGGACAATAATGTCACAGTTTAAGGTCATAAGGTTTGGACCAACAACACAGTTTAAGGTCATAAGGTTTGGACCAACACCACAGTTTAAGGATGTATGGTTTGGACCAACAGCACAGTTTAAGGTCATATGGTTTGGACCAACAGCACAGTTTAAGGTCATAAGGTTTGGACCAACAACACAGTTTAAGGTCATAAGGTTTGGACCAACACCACAGTTTAAGGTCATATGGTTTGGACCAACAGCACATTTTAAGGTCATAAGGTTTGGACCAACCACACAATTTATGGTCATAAGGTTTGGACCAACAACACAGTTTAAGGTCATATGGTTTGTACCAACAGCACAGTTTAAGGTCATAAGGTTCGGACCAACCGCACAGTTTAAGGTCATATGGTTTGGACCAACAGCACAGTTTAAGGTCATATGGTTTGGACCAACAGCACAGTTTAAGGTCATATGGTTTGGACCAACATCACAGTTTAAGGTCATATGGTTTGGACCAACAGCACAGTTTATGATCATATGGTTTGGACCAATAACACAGTTTAAGGTCATATGGTTTGTACCAACAGCACAGTTTAAGGTCATATGGTTTGGACCAACAACACAGTTTAAGGTCATATGGTTTGGACCAACAACACAGTTTAAGGTCATTAGGTTTAGACCAACCGAGAGAGGAGCCTCGGGCAAAGGGGCCTACGAGGGTTTGACAATCAGGGAGGGGCAGTAGATGCTAGCTCCCAGCTAGGCTGGGCCCGAAACACAATGTCTGGGCGACTCCTCACTCCCTTAAGGGGATGATGGTCTAGCTTCACGCAACTCGTAAAGAAGAGACCCAAGAACATACTCTAGCGCTCGGATCGTGGGATCCCCGAGAGACACCGTTATGTAGCTCGGTCTGTCTGATGTGCGGGGGTGTACTGAGGGTTAGTACAAGGTGTGTCGAGATTCCACCTTGGCACAGCGGGGCGGAACATGACATGAACCATGCCACTAACATTCAGGGCCTGCGGTACCGGCGTGACGACTGAGGATTACTGTTGACCATGTTCACAACACAACAACCTGTCATGTTAGCCATGGGGACAAACAAATGAGCATCAACCGCTGACCATGTTCGCAACGCGGGATTTGTATCAATTTGTTGTCTGAAACCCTCGGGGGCATTGGCCCATGACGGTTGGGGAGCCCATGGGCATTGTACCCAGGCTGTTCTTGGGGGTCCCTCCGGGTATGAAGGATGACGGGGGCCCGAATGAAGGGGAACACGAAACTTGGCAAGTGGATGGGACTTGCCTAAGTCGAATCTGGCACTCCATGTTCTAGACCAGAGTGCCTTGAGCACATCAGCAGACCACTGGAAAGGGTCAGAGGGCTCATTCCGAGAGTGGCTAAGAGATGGAGGATCCCTGCGCAAAAGAGGGGTCGTAATGCCAAACACCCTGGGCACCGGGAGATCGTGGGACCTCCTAAGAGATGGGGCTGGACCTGACATCTAAGTGTTCAGGCAGTCCTACGTATCCCATGAGGATGAGAATCATGCCACGGGTAGTTCTTGAAATGCGTCTTTAAACGCCATGGGACAAAGGAGGGCTAAACCCTGAGGACAGGGTGTGCGGGGTGCAGCTATCACAAACCTGACGTGAATGGGGACATACTCTCACACCATGCCACGCCACCCTGTGGTCGAAGTCTCAAAGGCGAAATAGTCGCGACAGCGGACCTCAAGTTGGAACCAAAGACGAAAGTTCTGGGCGTTCCTACGTATCCCATTAGGAAGGGAATCATGCTAGACATAGTTATGTAAATACATTTTAATGTCATGTTGGACGAAATATGGGTCTTAGTTTTAGGTCTTAGTGCTCAGACTGAGAAGGAAGGGCGAAATTTGGTAACTTCTGGGTTGGACCCAAGATGAAATGTCTGGGCGGTCCTACGTATCTCATGAGGATGAGAATCAAGCCACACGTAGTTCTTGACAATACAGTTTAACATCATGTTGGACGAAATATATGTCTTAGTTTTAGGTCTTAGAGATCGGACCGTGAAAAGGGAAGAACCAAAAGAGGATCTTAGTTTTAGGTCGTAGAGCTCGGACAATGGTGCCCAGATGCAGGGCATGGTGTAGTTTAAGGTCATGCTGGACCATACAGTTTAAGGTCATGCAGGACCATAGAGCCCAAATGTAGGGCAATGTGCAGTTTAAGGTCGTGCTGGACCATATAGTTTAAGGTCATGTAGGACCATACAATTTAAGGTTATGTTGGACCGTAGAGGCTAGGAAAAGTACTTCTTGAGGAACCTGGCATTGGTGGGAGGAGTGATACGCTCACCATCCATAGTCACCAGGGAATATGCACCATTGGGATATACCTTATAGACAAGAAAATGTCCCTCCCACTTGGGTTCCAACTTGGGTGGTTTCCTGCCGGGAATCATTGGTGCTCTGAGAGCCAACACCAGGTCAACTTGTAGGAAGGAGCGGAGGCGAACCTTCTTATCAAAAGCTCGAGCCATCCTGCTCTGATGCCTTTCCAAGTTTTGTAAAGCGTGAAGCCTACTTTCGTCCAGCGCTTCAAGTTTGGCTAGACGGATCTTGGCAACTCTGTCTGGCGCTTGCTGGTCGTAGACCGCCGTGCACAATGAGGGCAGTTGGACCTCGATGGGAAGGACGACCTCAGCTCTGTACACTAGGGAATAAGGGGTCACCTGGGTGGAATTGCGAGTCGTCATCCTATAAGCCCAGAGGGTGTTGGGGAGCTTGTCCGTCCAACTCTTCTTGTTCTGACCAACCATTTATTGCAGAATGTTAGAGAGGGTTTTGTTAAACGCCTCAATAAGCCCATTCGCCTACGAATGATCGCGGGAGGTGTGGTTAGAGAGAATGTTGTACTTGGCGTACAATCTCTTCAGCTCGGCCGCTCGGAACTTGGTTCTGTTATCCATGAGGATAGGGTGAGGTATTCCAAATCGGTGGATGATATTGGAGCTCATGATGTCGGCGATAGAACCAGCCTTGACTTCCCTAAACGAGGCTGCCTCTTCCCACTTTGAGAAGAAATCCGTGGCGGTTAAGATGAACCGGAACTGGCGGGCCGTTGCCGGTGGGTAAGGCCCTACGACATCTAACCCCCAGACTGCCAAGGGCCAAGAATACTTAGTAGTATGGAGAGGCTCTGGTGGCCGATGCACAAAGTTAGCATGAACTTGGCACGCATGGAAACTCTTGGCGTACTCGATGCAGTCGTGGATCATGGAGGGCCAGAAGTATCCCAGTCTCCAAATCTGGTGGGACAACATTGACCCGGCCTTGTGGGCGCCACAGGAGCCAGCGTGCACTTCCTGCATGACCTGCGGGATCTCAACTCCTTGAAGACAACGGAGGAGAACACCGTCAAACCCACGCCTGTAAAGAAGCTGCTCACGGCTAGGACCGCTTTGAGGGGTGAACTGCGGCGCGCGGCGCCGGATTCGTTCCCGCTCTGCTCGGTCCATCGGAAGAATGTCGTGCCAGAGATATTCAACCAAGGGTGTCCTCCAGTCAGGGACTGTCTCGATCACCACGCCTGAAACCCTGGGGTGTCCTGACGCGGGGGCACCAGCGGTGAGATGGTTCAATCGTGGGCCACAACCGCCCTCCATGATAACAGGAGCAATGACTATTCGGTGCGCCACATGGATGATTAGGTCATCCTGTTCGGGCTCCGTGAGTGATGTGGCCAGGCCGGCCAAAGCATCTGCTCGACTGTTCTGCGACCGAGGAACGTGAACGACATCTGGTTGGGAGGGGAACTTAGCCATTAGATGGAGGGTGCACTCCAGCAACGACACGAGTTCTGGTTTCCTGACAGCGTAGTCACCGTTAACCTGCTTGATGACTAGCTCAAAGTCCCCTTTTCCATACAGGTGGGGTACGTCAACCTCCAGAGCAAACTCGAGGCCAGTGATGAGGGCATGATATTATGCCTCATTGTTGGTGCAGCCCTCTGACAACAAGAAAGAATATGGCAGAACGACTTGCTCCAGGGTGATGAAGAAGATACCCAGGCCTACTCTGTTAGGCCTAGGATCGTTGATCCTTCTACTGGTAGGGCTTCAGGAGGCGCTGTCAAAGTGCATTTTCCAGCATGGGGTGGCGTGATCGAATGAGAGGATTTCCTCATCAGGAACTACCAAATCTAGCGGCTGGTCCGCAGAGGTTGGATGAGCATCTAGGAAGTCTACCAACGCCTGTCCTTTGACGGCCTTCTGATGTAAGAACCTAATGTCAAACTACTAGAGGATCACCGCCAAGCGTGCCAATCGGCCGGTCAACATAGGCTGGCTCAGGATGTATTTCAACGGGTCTACCCGAGAGACCAGCTGTACCTCATGGTGCTGCAAGTAGTGCCGCAATTTCTGTATGTCGAATACGAGCGCCAGACAGCTCTTCTCAATGGGAGAGTATCTAACTTCCGCATCGAGGACCATTCAGCTGAGGTAGTAGAGGCTATTATCTGTTCCCACACTGTTTTTCTGGGCGAGAAGGGCGCCGAGGGATCGCTCCAGGGCGGTCACGTAAAGGACCAGCGGCCTTCTGGGAATGGGTGGCATCAGGACCGGAGGATAAAGCATATACTGCTTGATTTCCTCAAAAGTGGTCTGACACTCTTCGTCCCACCCATAGGCGTTGCCTTTCTTCATGAGCCGAGAGAAGGGATAACACTTGCCATCCAAATTCGCAATGAATCAGCATATGTAGGCTAAGTGGCCATGGAGGCCTCGAAGCTCCTGAATATTACTTGGGGGAGGCATCTGACTGATGGCCTTGATCTTCTCGGGGTCAATCTCGATACCTCGATACCTGACGATGAAGCCAAGAAACTTTCTGGAGGTGACCCCGAAGGCACACTTCAACGGGTTCATCTTTAAGTGAAGAGAACGGATCAAACCGAACACTTTCTCAAGGTATTTGAGATGGTCTTGGCGCTGATGAGATTTGACCACCAGGTCATCTACATAGCACTCCACCAACGTCCTGAGGATCGGCTTGAATATGCGGTGCATAGCCCGTTGATAGGTGGCACCCGCGTTCTTCAGGCCGAAGGGCATAACCCGATAGCAGAAAGTGCCCTGGGGGCCCTGAAGTCAGTGAACTCTTCATCCTTAGGGGCCATCCGGATCTGGTTATACCCGGAGTACCCATCCATGAAGGAGAGGGCTTGAAACCCAGTCGTTGCTTCAGTCAACATTTCTGTCATGGGAAGGGGAAATTCATCCTTCGGACAGTGGCAATTAAGATCACAGAAGTCGATGCAAACCCGGATCTGCCCGTTCTTCTTCCTGACGGGCATAATGTTGGCAAGCCACCTAGGGTACTGGTCTTCCCTGACGAAGTTGGCCTTAATGAGCTTATCAAATTCTGCCTTAACCATGGCACAGTGAAAGGGGTGCATTTTTCTGGGAGGCTGCTTGAACCCGCGATGGTTTGCTGGGAGGCCAAGGCGGTGGACGGCTACCTGGGGATCTAGTCCCAGCATCTCATCATAACTCCAGGAAAACACATCATGGTGCTGTCTGAGGAAGCCAATGTACTGTTGCCATTCCTCGGGAGGCATAGCGGTGCTGACCAATGTGGGTCTCGGGTTCGCCTCACTACCGAGATTCACCTGTACGAGCTCGTCGGCCATGGCAGAGACACCCTCCTCAAAGGCAGGAGGAGCATCTTCCATGTATTCTTCTCCGCTTGTGGAAGGATCATCCATGGGGGGAGCCATCTCGGGGCTTCTCGACCCAGATGGGGAGCTAGCACCGACTTGGGCGGTAGGGGTCATCACGACGGGAGAATTGTGCACCGCGGAGACCGTAACGACAAAGGCGGTTGATCCAATCCCATCCGGCCTGCGGCCTAAGGGGCCACACCATATGACATCGATGCAGTGGTGTCATGTTGGCCTGAGCCGGTCAATCCCGGCTCGGCGAAACAGGCACGCATGACGTACTGCCATTGCCATAAGCCCAACGTCCCGATATCGTACAGGGGTAGGAGGCTCGGGGATCACCCAGGCTTGGTTGGTGTAAGAGTACGAGGTGATTTCCCGCCGTCGCTTAGACCCAGAAATATGCATTCCTCTGGTACCCGAGACAACAAAGCACTCTCCCATGTCGGGAGTCGTGGCCTCCATCCGATGGATTGGGAAGACATATGCGTCATCCAAACCTGCCCTGGGATCGCTCGCGACAGCAGCAGGCTCAACATCCCCTGCCAGGATCTTCTTGCCCTTTCTCTTTTAATAGTCTGCGTCCAGGTAACGAGCTTCACAAGAGGAAAAAGGAGACGCATCTCCTTGGAGCACACCCACTCGACCCTTAAGGGATTATTTGAGGCACTGATGGTATGATGAGGGAACCACTGCGTGAAGATGGAGCCACGGCCTGCCCATCAACGCGTTGTTGGCAGTGGCCTGAGAGACAACCATGAATTCAGTATTGGCAATTAAGCTGCCGAATTGGGTCTTCAGACGAATCTTGCTGATTGGAGTTTGCTCGGTCCTGTCATACCCCTGGATTCTGAGCTCGGAGGGAATTAAATCATCCTCTGACAACCCCAGTTTTCGCAGTGTCCGAGTTGGGATCAGGTTAATCCCATAACCCATGTCGACAAGACAGCGACGGACCTCCACGCCATTGAAATGGCCGGTGATGTACAGCGGGTGGTTGTTCCCCTATATGGGAGGGTCTTCGTCTTCACCAGAGAATGAGATAACCTCCTGACATTCGGCGTCCTCAATCACCTCGGTGTGGAAGGCTTCTGCGGCCGGTACCTCCGTTTCAAACTAGAGGGGGCTCCTCAGAGCCTCGGTGAGCACCTCACGCATCTCAGACGACAGGCGGAGGGCCTCAAGGAGGGAAAACCTCACCGGAATGTCGGCCAAATGCTTTAGGAATATTGACTCAATAAGGTTTTCCTTATGACTTTTCCATTCCTTCTTGTTTTGAAAATCACAAGCACCTTATCTTTAGGAAAATCGCTTTTATAAGGAAAATTGCATTCTTAAGGAAAATCGCTTTTATAAGGAAAATTACTTTCTTAAAGAAAATCGCTTTTATAAGGAAAATTGCTTTCTTAAGGAAAATTGTTTTTATAATGAAAATTGCTTTTATAAGCAAAATCGCTTTTATAAGAAAAATTATCCTTATCATATTTTCATCCATATTTTTCTTAAGTATGAGATTCAGATTCATTTTCATGGAATTGTTTAAAACATTGATATAAAGCATTCTGTTTTAGGATTCGGATTTTGGATAAGAACTATAAGGAAGTATCATTCCGAATTCCAGATATGAACTCTGATTAAGTTCTATTCCAGATTCAGAATACGAAGTCTGAAGAAGAATTCTCATTATGAATTCTGATGAAGAATTCTCATTACGAATTCTGATGAAGAATTCTCATTACGAATTCTGTTGACGAAATCTCATTACGAATCCTGATGATGAATTCTCATTACGATTTCTGATGACGAATTCCTATTCAGAATTCTCATTCCGAATTCACCTATTAAACATAATTTGAGTCTCTTTGTTTTACACACTCTGAATTTATTCAGACTCCAAAAAATATCTTTGTTAGACTTCGAACTTTTATATTACTTACATTTCTATAATTTGTCTACTCTTTACTATTGTTCCTTACACTCCGAAACTTCACTCCGAAGTTTTCATTCCGAACTTTTATATTAGATTTTAAAATGATGTCGTACATTCTGTTACATTTGTTTTGTTATAAAACGATGTCGTCTGTTTTGTTATAAACTAACCGTTGTCTAAGTGACACGTGTACAGGTCCCTCCGATATTTATGGAAAATATGACAGTTGGAGAAGGAGCCGACCTTACCTATAAATAGGTGCTCATTTGAAAGAGCTCGCAGCTGATAGCTGATGAAAGTGCTGAAAGGATGATAGATCTTCTACTCATGTGATTACATGCTTGAAGTGATTTCTAGAGAGAGAGGCTCTTATTAACTCTCAAAGCTTCGTGCGACTCCGAATGTTGGTGATTACATTTGAGGGCTTCCGGGGATAGGAAGACAGAGGTGCCGACTACCTTGAAGTTCGAGGGCTTCCTTGCTGAGGAAGACAGAGGTTTCCAACTACGTTGAAGTTGAGGGCTTGGGGGGATAGCAAGAAAGAGACTCCAATCTTCGTATCAAGGTCTTACCCTGGTGTGGATAAGACAGACTTTCTTGAATGTATAAATCAAGGGACCTTTATCCAAGGTTGTTGGATACCCTTCTCTTTGGGTTAAAAGACTTATATCTTGTTACTTGTAGTTTAACTACTTGTTTTATTTCCGCTGCATTTTGTATTATAAGGAAAGTATAACTTTCTTATACTTCCTTACTTGTACTCTGATTAATTTAGATTCTATACGCTTTAAGGTAGAATCACATATTGTTACCTTTTGTTAAGTTTCAATTTCCGGAACCATATTTCTGGAACCCTCATTCGGAATCTCTTTCCTAGTTTGCATTCTGTGTTATGAGGTGTTGTGAATTTGCTTAGTTTAACTTTTTTAAACTTAGACTTCTCCATTGCTTAAGAAAAACATAGTTATTCTTAACTAACCTTAAAGGTTCCAAAGGAATTTTTAAAGTATACAATTCACCCCCCTCTTGTATATTGAGCATCTACATCATTATTTCGATCCTACAATTGGTATCAGATGTTGGAAACCTCTTACTATATACCAATCCTACAATTGGTATCAGAGCAGGTCTCTGAAACACTTGTACTCACATACAAGTTTTTCTTTCTCACTTTTTCATTCTGAATTTCTATTATGAAATCTTCCCATTCCGAACATTTCTCAATCCGAACTTTGTTATTACGATTCTTTGCTACTAACAAGTTTGTGTGCAAAGTTATTTTAGTATGGCAGGAATTAATGTTGGATCAATTGACAATCTGAATCCTACAAGACCACCTATCTTTGATGGTAATGATTATGAATACTGGAGAGATCGTATGAAGACTTTTGTTATCAATACTGGAGTAGACAACTTTGTTATGCTTACTGGGGATTATAAAATTCCTGACAAGGAAGTCAGAACCTTTACTAACCAGGAAAAGCAAGAATATCAACTAAACTATAAGGTACGTAACACTTTACTATGTTCAATGACTAGAAATATATATAGAAAAATTTCTTCTTGTGAAGAAGATAACTGTATATGGAAGAAGTTAGAAGTTACACACTTTGGAACTTCCAAGGTGATTGAAACTAGAAGAGCTATGCTTAGAGCTGAATATCATGGATTCAACTTTCCTTATGGAGAACCTATCTGTAAATTTCAACAAAGATTTATGACTATCGTCAATAGTCTACAATCTATGGGAGAGAAAGGTTTAGATGATGAAGCTCTTGTGGACAAGATAATTGACATTATGCCCAATGAGTGGGAATCCAAGAGAACAACTATAGATGAGAACAGGAAGGTCACTCAAATTACTCTTGATGAATTATTTGGAACTCTTCTACAACACGAAACTAGAATGAAGAGAGATGCTGACAACATCAAGAAAAAGAATGGAAAAGGTACTGTTGATTTTACTACAACTTCAAATCAGATAAAAGCTAAGACTCCTGAGAGAGTAACAAGATCCAAGTCTAAGAAAGTTATTTTCCAATCCGAATCAAGTGAGAGTGAAGTTTCAGAAAATGAATTAGCAAATCTTGCTCGAAGGATGAACAAGATAGCTGCACAGAGAAATTTTAAATCTAAGTATAAGAAAAAGGAAATGAAAGATAAGAAAGATGGAGAAGTTACTTGTTATGAATGTAAAAGAGCTGGACATATTAGACCAGATTGCCCTATGCTCAAAAAGAAAGAAAGGAAGGAAAGACATTCAAACAGAAACAGAAAGAAGTATTATAAAGCCAAGGCTAAGAAAGTTTTGAAACCTAATGATACCTGGAGTGCCAGTGGTGGTGACTCTTCAGATGAATCTTCTGACTATGAATCTTCAGGACAGAATAATCTTGGTCTTATAGCCAGATTACCTATTGATAATTATTGTCTTATGGCTATAGTACGAAATGCTGAATCTTTGAACAATGTTTCTTTAAATTCTAATGATAATAAGTATTATAACTCTTCTGATGAAGAATCATCTTCTGATGAGGAAAATACTTTACCTACTTATGAAGAAGTCTCTAGGTTTGCTGAACTTCGTGAAATTGAGAATTCCAAACTCAATAAGAAACTTGATAAGGAAAACTCTAGGAATTCTATTCTTACAAAAGAGATATCAGATCTTTCTAAAGATCATGATAAGAAAAATGCTGATTTTGAAAGTATTTCAAAAAATCTTGAGGAAGTAAGTTCTGAGAAGAACAAAATTTCTAAAGAATTAGAAAAAGTAATTTCTAAGAAAAATGTTTTCGAGCCTAACTCTCGTTCAAAAACTAATGATTTTGAGGATAAAAACTTGGTTGTAAAACTCAAGTCCGAAATTTTTTCCTTAAAGAAGTGTTTATCAAACTTTACCCATGGTAAGGAAAATTTTGATAAGATGTATTCCCAAATACGACCTTTAAGAAATAAATCTGGATTTGGTTATACCCATGCAAAACCTATTTTCAGTAACAATTATTTTGTTCCTCAAAGTGCCCCATTTTGTACCAAGTGTCAATGTGGTGGTCACTGGACAATGAATTGTTCCTTAAACAAAACCCAATCTCTAGGATTTCACAAAGCTTATTTTTCTAAAAAGATGTGGATACCAAAATTTTTATTGTCTGGAAATCTCGTATCCAAACAAGTTTGGATTCCGAAAGTCTAATTTTCTTCTTGATTTCAGGATAATAAAGAAAGTACCAACAACAATACATGGTACATGGATAGTGGATGTTACCAGAACATGACTGGTAACAAAAGCTTTTTTGAAAAGATTATCAAAACAAAAGGAGGAAAGGTAACTTTCGGAGACAATGCTAAGGGAGAGATTGTTGGTATTGGTAATATTGTTTTTCTTGGTAAAACCTTGATTTCAAATGTTCTTTTTGTTAAGGGTCTTAAGCACAACCTCATTAGTATAAGTCAGTTATGTGATGAAGGTTACCTTGTGAATTTTAGGAATGATAAGTGTTTAGTACACAATTCCATGGAAGAATTTATTCTCTCAGCCAACAGGAAAGAGAATGTTTACACCTTGAACTTAGAAGATCTTAGAAGCCAAGATTTACCTTGCCTAAGTGCAATGGAAGATCATTCCTGGTTATGGCATAGAAGACTAGGTCATTATAATCTTAGAAACCTATGTAAACTCTCTAAGAAGAAACTAGTTAAAGATCTACCAGAGCTTAGATTTGATTCTTCTAAAGTTTGTGATCCTTGTCAATATGGAATGCAACATAAATCTAGTTTTAAATCAATCGGTGAAGTCTCAACAACTGTTGCATTACAGTTAGTGCACATGGATCTTTTTGGTCCAACACAAACTGGAAGTATTGGAGGAAAATACTATGTGTTTGTTCTAGTTGATGATTACACTAGATTTACTTGGGTCTATTTTCTAGAAAAGAAATCTGAAGCTTTTTCCTATTTCAAAAGTTTTTGAGCTCAAGTTAAAAATGAGAAAAACCTTCCATTGAAAACTATTCATAGTGATCATGGAGGAGAATTTCAAAATTATGATTTTGAAACTTTTTGTAGTAATAAAGGTTTTACTCACAATTTTTCAGCACCTAGAACTCCTCAAAAGAATGGTGTAGTTGAAAGAAGAAATAGAATTCTTCAAGAAATAACTAGAACCATGTTGAGTGAATATTCTATTGCTAGACATTTCTGGGCTGAAGCTGTAAGTACTGCTTGTTATACTATAAATCGAGTTTTGATTAGAACTTTTCTTAATAAAACTCATTATGAGTTATGGAATGGTAGAAATCCTAGACTATCCAACTTCAAGGTTTTTGGTTGCAAAGTATTCATTTTGAATACTAAAGATAACCTACATAAATTCGCACCAAAATCTGATGAAGGAATTTTCTTAGGTTATTCCACAACTTCTAAGGCTTATAGAGTTTTTAATAAAAATACATGCACTGTTGAAGAAACAGTACATGTAAAATTTGATGAATCAGATCCTTTTGTTTTTAAAGCATTTCAACTTACATCTTCGGATGTGTTTTCAAAAACTGATTGTCAAACTTTGATAGAAGAATCTTCTGATAAGGAAATTGTTCTAGAAGATACTTCTGAAACATTTACCCCAGAAGACTTTCTACCCTATGTTGATGAAGAGGTTTTACAAAACCCAAATCAGGTGTTTCTTAAGAATCATCCCAGTGATAGTATCATTGGTGATGTAAATCAACCTGTAAGGACTAGAAGTTCCTTAAAAAATGAAGTAGAACATCTAGAATTCCTTTCCCAATTAGAACCTAAAAGCACCGATGAAGCTTTAGGTGATGATGATTGGATTAAAGCCATGCAAGATGAACTAAATGAATTCGAAAGGAATAAAGTCTGGACCTTGGTTGAAAGACCTAAGGAAACCTCTGTTATTGGAGTAAAATGGGTTTTCAGAAATAAATGTGATGAAAATGGAGTCATTGTTAGAAATAAAGCTAGACTTGTTGCTAAAGGCTATAATCAGCAAGAATGAATAGACTATGAAGAAACCTATGCTCCAGTAGCTAGACTTGAATCTATCCGTATTCTACTTGCCTTTGCAGCATTCTTTAATTTCAAACTTTTCCAAATGGATGTGAAATGTTCTTTTCTTAATAGTTATGTTCAAGAGGAAGTTTTTGTTGAACAAACTCCTGGCTTTGAAGATACAAAACATCCTGATCATGTTTTTAGACTTACCAAAGCTTTGTATGGCCTTAAACAAGCCCCACGAGCATGGTATGATAGACTCACTAGATTTTTGCTTCAAAATAACTATGTTAAGGGAAATGCAGATCCAACCCTTTTTATAAAGAAAGATAAGAAAAATGTTTTGATTGTTCAAATTTATGTTGATGACATTATATTTGGTTCAACTCAGCAATCTTTGACTGACTCTTTTTCTAGTCTAATGAAATCTGAGTTTGAAATGAGTATGATGGGTGAGTTAACATTTTTCCTTGGTTTTCAAATTTCTCAAAAACCAGAAGGAACCTACATATCTCAATATAAGTATATTAAAGATCTTCTTAAAAAGTATGGTTATGACAACACTAAGAGTATAAGTACTCCCATTGGTACCTCAAACTCTTTAGATCGTGACGAAGCTGGGAAACCAGTAGATCAAACATCTTTTAGAGGTATGATAGGAAGTCTACTTTACTTAACAGCTAGTCGACCAGACATAATGTTTTCAGTATGCTTATGTACAAGATATCAATACAATCCTAAGGAATCTCACTTAAAGGCAGTAAAAAGAATTTTTCGCTACCTTAAGGGAACCATGGATCTAGGATTATTTTATACTTATGGAAATGATTTTGTTCTAAAAAGTTTTTCTGATGCTGACTTTGGTGGATGTAGAATGGATAGAAAAAGTACATCTGGAACTTGTCATTTCTTAGGAGATTCTTTAGTTTCTTGGTCCTGCAAGAAGCAAAATTCTGTAGCACTCTCCACTGCTGAAGCTGAATATGCAGCAGCTGGAAGTTGTTGTGCTCAAGTGTTGTGGATGCAACACACACTCACAGACTATGGCTTGAGTTTTACCATAACTCAAATTTTGTGTGATAACACAAGTTCCATTTCCCTCAGTAAGAACCCTGCACATCACTCCCATGCAAAACACATAGATATTAGGCATCACTTTCATAGGGATCACACACTCAAAGGAGATATTATTCTTCAGTTTATCGGAACGCAAGATCAACTTGCTGATATTTTCACAAAATCATTGCCTTCTGATATATTTGAATATATTAAACAGAAGTTAGGAATTATAACCGTAAGGTAATCTTTCTTAATTAACATTCTGTTGAAAAAGTCTCCTTACAGCAATAAACCCCTTTTCATAGGGGGAGTACATTTGATTGTTTGTTTAATAAAGTTTTTCAAAATTTGTTTTCATACTTTTCGGAAAGAAGATTTCCAGAATGGAATGTCCGAAACTAAAATTTTTCATATTGGACATTCTCGTATAGAATACTTCTGAAATAGAAGTATTCGTATTGAAAATTTCTGGAATGAAAATTACGTACTGGCAGTTTCATAACCAGATTTTTGTACCGATTTTTTACCCGTAATGTGTTTTTCGTATTGATTTTTTTTTCGTACTGAGTTTTTCGTAGTGAGATTGTTTTCCGTAGTAAACTTTTGAGAACATTGTTTTTTCATAATAAATTTTTTTTTTGTAATCATCTTTTTTATTACCCATTACGAATAATCCTCCTAAGCCAATTCGAAAGGTATGATTACCTTACTCAAGTTTTCGTAGTCATATTTTACTTGCTGGAATTTTCTTATACTATGTTTTCGGATTATAGTTTTCCTAATTCCTTTTTTAAATAAAAACCTCAAAAAGATCAGATTCAAGATTTCAACCGTCAGATCTGATCTCAGCTTATTCCAACCGTTAGATCAACCGTGGAAGTTGAACTGTCATCTCGTTGCCTATTTAAAGGGAACCTAATTACTCGTCCCACATCGATCTCAAGCTATCGCGTCTCGAATCTCTGCCTCTCTGATTTAAGGACGTTCCGAACTTCAAATTTGTCTATTCCGAACTTCTCAGAGGACTTCAGATCCGAATGTCTGTGGAGTTAGCATCTCAAGAAATGTCATCCACTAAGCCTATTTCGCAATAGTTAGTTTACAGAGAATGGTTAGTCCATCCAGATTTCTTCAACAACTATGATTCCCTTATTTCAAAGAACATTAAGTTGAATGGCTGGGAAGATGTTGCAGTGTCAAAAACCGGGAACCAAGATGAAGTATATTCAGACTTACTTGTTGAGTTCTATGAATGAGTTTCTTTCTTTAAGGAAGATAATAGAGAGACGTTCTCTTTTAAGTCTTATGGCAAGACTTACAAGCTTTCTCACACCAAGGCTGCAAGCTTGGTAGGGCTGTCTTATGAAGGAGAAGCCGAATTTATTTCACATGTGTTGCCAGACTCTAAGGGTATCTTCGACAAGGAAAAGGCCTTAGAAACTCTCGGACTGGCTGATGACAAGGCTCCGAAGATTGCAAGTCTATCTACAAATTTTCGGATTCTGGAGTTATGGGTGCAAGGAATTATCGTACCAAGGAAAGGTGATAAAGATAGTTTGAAGAAAAGTGAGATCTATATCTTAGATTTCCTGATAAATCTAAGGAAGTTTAACTTGATAAAGCACATTCTTCTTACTATTGAAAATTTGAAGAAAGGAAATCTGAGAGCTCAGATTATTATGTACCCAGCAATCCTCTGCAAGTTAATTGTTTGGTGCCTTGAGTCTTTCAAGGAGGCTTGAAAATCTAAGCCAAGAGTTTGCAAGATCATGCTGGTTAGCGATGGTACTCTTAAGAGGATGGATGTGGCTTTTAACAAGGAAACTGGTGAGTTCTTCGATTTGCCAAATCAAGAAGTAGCGGCTCCGAAGGCTGCTGAACTGGAATCGTCTAAGCCAGTAAGAAAGAGAAAGCTGAAAGAAGTGGAAGTACAAGCAGAGAATCCTAAGTCTAAGGAAGTCCATTCCGCACCACCAAAGCCTAAGAAGAAGAAAGCCTATCCTGACGAGTTTGTTACAAAGTGGAGAGCTGATAAAGAGAAAAGGAAAGAAGGGGATCCACAGTTCGGATTGGACCCTGCAGAGGCTAAGGCCTTGAAGGAGAGAACTGCTGATGAGCTTGAAAAACAAGCAAAGAAAAAGAAGCACAAGAAGAAGATGTCTAAGGCTGAGGTAGCTCAGGCTTTGTTGAAATTCAATGAAATGGTTTCAGCAACTATTCCAGTTTCGAGATCTTCTCCTTAGAATCTCTACCTGAGACTCCAGGAAGAAATCTCGTTGCTCCAGAAGAAGTTGTTGCTAAGAATACTGAGGAAGTAGAGCAAGTTGAGCAAGTGGAACAAGTAGAAGAGGGTGCTGAAGGAAGTGGTGAAACCGGAGATGTGCTGAAACAAGTAGATGATTACAAGGGGACACCTTCAGAACACTTATCACTCCGAACTTCTGAAGCAGAATCATCGAAGATAGTTAATCCAGCAATAGAAGAAGATAAAGGAGAAGAAGAAGTTTCTTATCATAGAGAAGAATAACATCTTTTACTTGATGTTGCTCAGAAAGAAATCGTAGGGGTTCGTGTTCAGGAAGTCGCTGATGAAGAACATAATGTTGTTCAAGTTTCTGATAGTGAGAAGAGAACTCCGGAACATGATTAAATTCCGGAAAAAGACAAGGGAAAGAAAATTCTTGCTGATACTCCAAGCTCAGAAGTGAAGAAGAGGAAGGAAGTTGGTAGCTCTTCAAAGAGAAAGCTTGAACTTGTTGAAGAAGAAATTTCTCCAAGCAAAGTTTCAGATTCGGAGTCATCTTCAGTGGGGCATGACTTTGTTGTTCAGTCTTTGAAGAAGTTGGTGGGAACCATTCTAACCTTCTCAAGTATTGATTCAAGATGCCAGATGCTCCAACATGCTTTAAATCAGAAAACTGACTCCATATCTATGGTTATGGACAAGTGTGTTGAAATAGAGGCTCAGTTCAAAACGTTTTTCGTTGGCTACGAAGCTCATAGAAAATCTTGCAAGAGGATGAAAAATTGGTCGAAGAAGACTCTAGAAGAGATGAGGTTGCTCGATGAGTTTCAAGACAATGTTAAAGATGCTTTTGAGACCGAGGACAAGAAGATAAATGAGTTAACTGCATCCTTTGAAGAGAAGTTGACAGAAGAAAAGAACTTCCAGATTCAAGAAGAGAGAGATCTGAATGGGAAGCTCAATTCCGTTTCTCAAAACTGGAAGTTTAAAAGGGATCATCGGATTGATTTTGAAGAAAGGATGAAGGCTCAGGAAGAAAAGATCAAATCTCAGGAAGAAAAGATGAAAGCCCAGGAAGAAAAAATTGAAGCTCAATCTGAAAGAATAGTTGTCTTAGAGAAGCAAGCTGAAGAAGATCATAAAGACCTGAAGAAGATCAAGACTATTCTAAAGGGGCTCATGTCAAAGGAAAAAGATCCGAAATAACCAAATCCGATCTTTTTGTTGTAATTTTTTTCTTTGTTATCGAGATTTCAAATCTAATGAAATTTGTGCCTCTCGTTTCTTTTGTTGTCATTACTAATATTTCAGGTACATTTTTATTTTTTTCCATTCCCTCCAATTATTTTTGAAAATAACAAAGGGGTAGAAGGAAAAGATCCTTAAGAAAAAGAAGAACTCTAATAAGAGTTTATCAAAGGGGGAGAAGAAAAAGATCCTTAAGAAAAAGAAAAACTCTAAATAAGAGTTTGTTTAAGGGGGAGCTTTTTTATTAAAGAAGACATTCTTATCTATCACTCCGGAAATCTGAATACGATCCTTAGAGTTTCAAATCCTAAGGGGGAGTTAGTCGTATTCATCAATATCCTTAAAGCACAGGGAGATAAGCCTTAATGTTTTTCTTTCTTCTTAGAATTTCTTTTTTGTAAGGATGTTTGTGCTTTCCAAAAAGGGAGAGATTGTTGAGTCAATAAGGTTTTCCTTATGACTTTTCCATTCCTTCTTGTTTTGAAAATCACAAACACCTTATCTTTATGAAAATCACTTTTATAAGGAAAATTGCTTTCTTAAGGAAAATCGCTTTTATAAGGAAAATTGATTTCTTAAGGAAAATCGCTTTTATAAGGAAAATTAATTTCTTAAGGAAAATTGCTTTTATAAGGAAAATTGCTTTTATAAGCAAAATCGCTTTTATAAGAAAAATTATCCTTATCATATTTTCATCCATATTTTTCTTAAGTATGAGATTCGGATTCATTTTCACGGAATCGTTGAAAACTTTGATATAAAGCATTCTGTTTTAGGATTCGGATTCTGGATAAGAACTATAAGGAAGTATCATTCCAAATTCCGGATATGAACTCTGACTAAGTTCTATTCCAGATTCAGAATGCGAAGTCTGAAGAAGAATTCTCATTACGAATTCTGATGAAGAATTATCATTACGAATTCTGATGAAGAATTCTCATTACGAATTCTGTTGACGAATTCTCATTACGAATCCTGATGATGAATTCTCATTACGATTTCTGATGACGAATTCCTATTCTGAATTCTCATTCCGAATTCACCTATGAAATAGAATTTGAGTATCTTTGTTTTATACACTCTGAATTAATTCAGACTCTGAAAAATATCTTTGTTAGACTCCGAACTTTTATATTACTTACATTTCTATAATTTGTCTACTCTTTACTATTGTTCCTTACACTCCGAACCTTCACTCCGAAGTTTTCATTCCGAACTTTTATATTAGATTTTAAAACGATGTCGTACATTCTGTTACATTTGTTTTATTATAAAACGATGTCGTCTATTTTGTTATAAACTAACCGTTGTCTAAGTGACACGTGTACAGGTCCCTCCGATCTTTATGGAAAATATGACCGTTGGAGAAGGAGCCGACCGTACCTATAAATAGGAGCTCATTTGAAAGGGCTCGCAGCTGATAGCTGATGAAAGTGCAGAAAGGCTGACAGATCTTCTACTCATGTGATTACATGCTTGAAGTGATTTCTAGAGAGAGAGGTTCTTATTAACTCTCAAAGATTCGTGCGACTCCGAATGTTGGTGATTACATTCGAGGGCTTCCGGGGATAGGAAGACAGAGGTGCCGACTACCTTGAAGTTCGAGGGATTCCTTGCTGAGGAAGACAGAGGTTGCCAACTACCTTGAAGTTGAGGGCTTGCGGGGATAACAAGACAGAGACTCCGATCTTCGTATCGAGGGCTTACCCTGGTGTGGGTAAGACAGACTTGCTTGAAAGTATAAATCAAGGGACCTTTATCCAAGGTTGTTGGATACCCTTCTCTTTGGGTTAAAATACTTATATCTTGTTACTTGTAGTTTAACTACTTGTTTTATTTCCTCTGCATTTTGTATTATAAGGAAAGTATAACTTTCTTATACTTCCATACTTGTACTCTGATTAATTTAGATTCTATACGCTTTAAGGTAGAATCTCATATTGTAACCTTTTGTTAAGTTTCAATTTCCGGAACCATATTTCCGGAACCCTCATTCGGAATCTCTTTCCTAGTTTGCATTCGGTGTTAAGAGGTGTTGTGAATTTGCTTAGTTTAACTTTGTTAAACTTAGCCTTTTCCTTTGCTTAAGGAAAACATAGTTATTCATAACTAACGTTAAAGGTTCCAAAGTAATTTTTAAGGTATACAATTCACCCCCCTCTTGTATATTGAGCATCTACATCATTATTTCGATCCTACAAGGACGTCATACTTTTGCGCCAAACGTGAGCTTCTGCTTACATGAGGTCGCTCTGCGATTGGGGCATGACGGGCCCTTCTGGCAGGACCAGTGACTGACTGGTACTAGGCATGTCCCGCTGTTCTCCAGCTGAAGCCCGGGAGGTGGCTGCCATGCTAGGACCGGATGGCCGTAGTCGTCCAGTGGAAGGGCTGGGCTAGTCGTGACGCGGGAAAGGCGATTCCGCCCGATCCAGCAACACAAATGGTGGTGGAAGCGAACCTGTTGCCACCGGATGAGGGATCCGTGAGTGCTACTCTCTACATCGGGCCTGCTGCCTAGTCTCGGTGGCGTGCACAGCCTGACTGGAGGTGATGACCGCCATGCCCCGGAGATTCATGTAGCCATGGCTCCGTCGACGTTGGCGACGGCTGGGGACATTGGGGAGGTTCACCCGGCGCTCCTCGTCGTCGGGAGCCACAAAGGGATTTACCAACTCTACGGTGTTAACCGAAGTGTACCCCGGGATCTCGGGGAGTTTCACCCGGTACTCCTCGTCGTCGGGATCTACAAAGGGATTTACCAACTCTACGGTGTTAACCAAAGTGTACCCCTGGATCTCGGGGAGGTTCACCCGGCGCTCCTCGTCGTCGGGAGCCACAAAGGGATTTACCAACTCTACGGTGTTAACCGAAGCGTACCCCGGGCTCTCGCAGAGGTTCACCCGGCGATCCTCATCGTCGGGAGCCACAAAGGGATTTACCAACTCTACGGTGTTAACCGAAGCATACCCCGAGCTCTCGGGGAGGTTCACCCGGCGCTCCTCGTCGTCGGGAGCCACGAAGGGATTTACCAACTGTATGGTGTTAACCAAAGCATACCCCGAGATCTCGGGGAGGTTCATCCAGTGCTCCTTTTCGTCAGGAGCCACGAAGGGATTTACCAACACTACGGTGTTAACCGAAGCGTACCCCGGGCTCTCGGGGAGGTTCACCCGACACTCCTCGTCATCGGGAGCCACAAAAGGATTTACCAACTCTACGGTGTTAACCGAAGCATACCCCGGGCTCTCGGGGAGGTTCACCCGGCGCTCCTCATCGTCGGGAGCCACGAAGGGATTTACCAACTCTACGGTGTTAATCGAAGCGTACCTCGGGCTCTCGAGGAGGTTCACCTGGCGCTCCTCATCGTCGGGAGCCACAAAGGGATTTTCCAACTCTACGGTGTTAACCGAAGCGTACCCCGGGCTCTCAGGGAGGTTCACCCGGCGCTCCTCGTCGTCGGGAGCCACAAAGGGATTTACCAACTCTACGGTGTTAACCAAAGAGTACCCTGGGCTCTCGGGGAGGTTCACCCGGTGCTCCTCATCGTCGGGAGTCACGAAGGGATTTACCAACTCTATAGTGTTAACTGAAGCGTACCTCGGGCTCTCGTGGAGGTTCACCCGGCGCTCCTCGTCATCGGGAGCTACGAAGGGATTTACAAACTCTACGGTGTTTACAGAAGCGTACCCCGGGCTCTCAAGGAGGTTCACCCGGCGCTCCTCGTTTTCGGGAGCCACGAATGGATTTACCAACTCTACGGTGTTAACCAAAGCGTAACCCGGGCTCTCGGGGAGGTTCACCCGGCGCTCCTCGTCGTCGGGATCCACGAATGGATTTACCAACTCTACGGTGTTAACCGAAGCGTACCCCGGGCTCTCGGTCGAGGAGTCATCCATTACCGGACGGGGTCTCGGAGGGATCCCCATTCCCGGGGGCATGAAATCGCCAAGCGTGTGAGAAGACGACGGCAACGACAGGGCACGTTCTTTCTTCATGCGATGTCGCCTGCTCTTCTGGGAAGAAGTAGGATGGGAAGACGGTGCCAAAGCGGCGCTCACGGATTCCGAGGGCTATGGTTGGTCCAGGCGGGCACGGATGATGCCATGGGCACGGGCAACCGTCCTACGGGCCATCCAGTCGTTATACTTCCGGGACCCACGGTCGGAAACCTGTTCCCACCCGTCCCCGTCATCACTACTGCCATTTGATCCCACGAAGACACCTGCCACATGTGCCAGGGCTGGGCCCAACCTGACTATGTTGTTGTCAATCTGGTCTTGGAGCCAGTCCTTGAACACATAGCATTGCTGGATGGTGTGTCCCAGGAACCGGTGATAAGGGAAGTAGTTGGGGTGATCAGTGAGACACGCCTCTTCTGGATTCCGGCACTCAGGCAGTCGCATGATCCTCTACTCCAAGGCGCTACGGAAATAACCGGGGACCTGTGCCTCGCAAAACGAGTAAGCCCGATCCCTTATTCCTAGAAAAAGGAATCTTGGGGACTGACCATGGCCAGGGGCCGGTGGAGCAGGCCGAGGAGGCGGAGCCGGATTACCTCACCTAGGTGGTGGCGGTGCGTTACGCGGAGGTGCCTGCCGATTCTGAGGCGGTCGCTGCTGGGCCGGAGGCTGTGGGGGTGGACCCCTATGAGCCTGCTAAGATAGCCTCAACGACAGTAACTATATCTGTCTGGGGGCCTCTATCTACGCCACATCAGCGGGATCAGCTCTGGCGGCTCTCCTTGTAGAGATCACAGGAGGCAGCGGGCGTGCCTGACTGGCCTGTTGCAGGGCTTCTTCGAGGTGCTGAGCCTTGTCCGATAAGTCCCGAAACCCACCAGGGTAATTCTGCGTGATCAGGGAAGGAACCAACTCCAACTTGACATTCCCCACACACATCGTCAGTAATTTCTCTTGAGTCAGTGGCATGTCAAGGGAGTACGTGAGCCCCTTCCACCGGGCGACAAAGTCCGCGACTCGCTCGTCGGGCCTTTTCTTGCACCTGATGAGGTATGAAATGTTCATCTTCCGGGTTGTGGAACTGAACTAGTAGAGGAATTGACGATGAAGGTCCTCCCAGCTATTCACTGATCCAACAGGGAGCTGGCTGTACCAAACGAACGATGGTCCCTCCAGTGTCTGAACGAAGCACCGGAGCTTAGCAGCCTCCTGCTGCACCGGAGTCCCAAACATAGGCTTGCACCTCGAGATGAAGTGGGACAAGTGTTTTGTTGGGTCTCCGGTCCCATTAATGGGGGGCGATAGTGGGGTTCCCAAATCCCGGCGGGGCCGGCATGTGATCCACCCATGCGGGGTACAGCTTTCCATCAAGTGGGATCGCCACCTGCTGGGTTTCCAGGGCCTCCAAGCGAGCGATGAGTACTTCCATAAGATCATCCGGATTCGGATTCATCTCCTGACAGGGATCTCTAACCACAAGCGCATTTCCAGAATCTTCGATACGATAGTCGCGCTCAGCGGCTCAGGGGGCAGCTGGTGGAGCGACTCTCGGAGCAGCGGGAGGAAACCGAGTAGGGTCTCCTAGGTTGCCTCGCTACTCAGGAAAGTTCGGCGAAACATATCGCGCACTCTTTCCATGGGCTCCAGTGTCTCCCCTGTAGGCGAACACGACACGGTCACGGTTGCCCGGGGGGATCTCAGCAAGGGGTAGATGCTCCTGCCCCTTCTGTCCTGGTATAGGGTTGCCGTAGACAGGCTGCCGCTCTGCAATGCGCTCGGCCAAGAGCTCATCAACCAGCCTCTTTTGCTGGGCTAGCTGTTGGCGTAGCGTGGCCTTCTCAGGATCTTCCTCTACCTCCTGCATTGAGGCAGATGGGTTGGTGAGTTTGACAGACCTGACGGGCTCTTTAACCTTGCCGATGTTTCGGCCGAGTGCCAGTGCCTCCGTGGGTACAGGAAGACCTATGAGGCTCCTCTGTTGGCGAGTAATCCTCCCAGATGGGTCCAGTAGCGGCATGTCCTCGGGGGGTGAGTCCCCGTCAAGGGGCTCCACAATGTTTCCCTCATCTGAAGGTTCAACCATGTTGACTGCCACTGCCCTTGGCGACGTTCCATCAGGGTCACCCAGTGGATCAGGCTGCTGGCGGATCGCACAGAAGAGGAGAGCAATGTACTGCCCCAACCCATGGACGTGCGCGTGGGGGGTGGCCTCCTCAATAATTCTACGGAGTACTTGAAAACTCTGGACGCATTGTTGCTGAAGGGCCTCATGGAGGCCCAGCGACTCGGGATGCTGGACCGCGGGGAGTGCTGCCAGGTCAACCCGACGACACTGCTCACCAATCTCCTCGAGATGCGCCTGGCTCCCAGGATAATGTGCTAGCTGATGATGGAGGCGGGAGTGAGTCACCTGAAGAATCTAGCGGAAGCATTCAAACTCTCTCGGGGTGAGTGACTCTGGCACATCAAAACCCGATTCCGCGACTGGCCAAAACTTCTCAGGGAAGTGGCCCGCTGCAAAACGGTCCAGAAGATCCATGGCTCGGGGTCCGGAACATGCCGCCCCTGCTCGTCCACTGAGGAAAGTTGGTGAATTGGCAATGGCGACGAGGCAGGCCATCGGGGCGGTGGGCTGGCCGGCGGGGAATACGGCGAACATGCCGATTGGCCGCTGATCCCTGGGTCATCCTCCCGGGGTTGTAGTGCCCTGGCCGCCACATCGCGATAGAATGGGCCGGTGGATGGGCCTCCGGTCACAACGTCGGTGCTCTCCGAGGGTGTTTCGCCTAGCGATCCTTCCATCGGTCCCCAGATAAGTTCCTCACCCTCCCTAACAGGGGCAGGAGGTGCTTCCGAGGAGATCAGCGGCAACTACGGGCTTGATCCCTTGCGGTACGCCAAGTCCTCGTCCTCTTGGATATACCTTCGAAGGGAGGAGGGAATCATACATATCTCTCATTCGGGGAGTACGAGACTGACGCGCTGTGTCCCCATCCCTACCCTCAACTAGAAAGGTTGGGGGGAGGTTCTATCGTCAAATCGTACTCAACCCCAGAATCCGAGAAACGGACTGGTCTGATTCCCGTCCAGACTACCCTGACATTTCTCAAACGGCGACGATGCCTGACCTTCCTGCCCCTGGGTACCTCCTCAGGATAAGGATGACTTTCGTCATGGGGTCCCCCGACCATAATAGAGCTGGGGCAGAGGGGACCAATGTCTGGGGTGCGAGAAGCACCAGGACAGATGTCGAAAGGGACATGGGGAGGACATCCATGTGAGTGAGCGACTGGATACACGACGGATCCATGCTCGTCACCGGCGGTAGGGGGAGTGACCTCATACCCCATGCAGTGGGTGCTGGAAGAAGCCATACCCAGAGCATAGCCGTTGCGAAGAATCATTCAGCTTCCCAGATCGGTGGCACGGAATGATCCTTCATGGTGAGCGGCACTACCGCGGATTGGTCCGTAGTGGCCATTGCCTGTGTCCGCGACCGGGAGATTCGACCCAACCTGCCTGCAGGGCGGTCGGGGTTTCGATCCCAGTCGGGCATGTGGCATCCCCTGCTCAACATGTTCAGGGATCTGGGAACAGGAGTCAGAAGTGGCTGGGGCCATGACGGTTGCTGATGCTGGTGCCCCAGGACGGGCATTCTCCCCCACTCGCGCCCAACGCTGGAGTCGAGTTAGATGGTCCAGAGCCGGCGGTGCGGGCATGAAGATTGCCTGCTCCTTGGCACGGGGAGTCGGGCGGCGGCGTCAGCGCGGCCTGACGGGGTTCTTTCCATTAACCCCTTTGATGGATCGCCGATCGGGCGGACCTGGACATCCCCCACCTCATTGGCGTATGGGAGGGATGTGTCAAAGCACTCTGGGGATAGGCTCCCGAAGTGGTTGAACGTCAGTGTGGGGAGCGGCGGGTCACTGCGCGGCCCTCGAGGGTGGCGATGGTGGTGAGGCGCGGCCGCCTCTAGATCCAAGAGGGCCATGCCCCTGGTGGGGATGACCCCTTCCTCGTCATACCTACGAACCGGGCTATTGATCACCCATCGTTGGATGATATCTGATTGGGAGAGGGGGCGCAAGCGCCTGGCTTCTACGACGGTCGAAATCGAAGCGACCGTGGGATAGGTGGGACCGCGCGGGGTAGCCGTGTCGGTACTGCCCCTGCCCCTACGCCGATGGGCAGGTGGCGATCGAGCTCCGAATGCAGTGATCTGATTCCTGGAATCAGGGAGATGAACCCATTAGTATCAACAGGAAAGGAGATCCACAACCAAGTCCCAGTGTCATTCCATCTTCCATGGTCGGCGAGAGGGATCCACGCTGACGACGTCACAGAACGGAGTAGTCAACGTCCTGACGGCCTCGACCCCTGGTGGGTTCACGTCCCGGTGGGGGTTACCCGGAACTGGTGACATGCCATTATTCCGATGCTCCAATGGCTACCATTCCCCATGTTGAGGAGAAGAGCTTCACGTCGGGTTCACCATTTTTTGTTTCCAACGCTTTCGCCGGGGTGCGCGCGTTCATCCGCTGGGGAGGGCACGCCGGTTGTGGCCCCGCATTCCAACTTTCCAAAGGCGGGAGACATTCGTTCCTTGTTTAGGTACGTCTGCTCCTTGATCAAACCAGGATGATGGGATGTCGGTTCTTCCTTCCGTGGATTCCTCCTCGGAGCTCGTCACCTAGTCCGGGTCTCCCTCATAGATTTAATACGGGTTCGTGAAGCTCATTACCAGTGCCATATCCATATGGACGCCAGTTAATTATTCTGCTTCCGTCAAGATGCTCCAAGGGGTCTTGTCAAGACAGAAACCTGCGGTGAGGAGAATGGTCACGTAGGGGCATCATCGGCATGTCTGTCTTTGGTCCCTCATCACAGGGCTTCTCGAGGGCGCGGAAGCCCGAGGCATCCCACATCGAACGCGGGGAATGTGTACCATCTGAGGCTTTCATCAGCTTCCCATGTTTAAAACGGGGTATATCATGAGTTTAACGTCTTGTGGAGACGTATCGGGTTGAAGGACCCCTAGGGGGAACAACGATGTTGGGGCCAGCGCGTGGGCGGCTTCCTATATATCATGGAGTGGGAAAGGGTGGCATGATCTCACCGGGATGTGGCGGCCCGGGTAAGGATCATGATGGATGGTGGATTGAAACATGGGGCTTATGTTTTGAGACAGCCAAAGAGGAGGGGATACAGTTTAACGTCATGCGGGATGCGATATAGTTTAACGTCGTGCGGGACGGAATACAGTTTAACGTCATGCGGGACGAAATACAGTTTAACGTCATGCGGGACGATATACATTTTAACGTCATGCGGGATGAAATAGAGTTTAACATCATGAGGGATGAATGATTTGGGTCTTACACTCTGAGGCGGCCCAAGGTGGTCAGGGAACCGATATGGAGAGGTCGGGACGACCGGGTGGTGGGCTTGAACCTCGTGGAGGCTTCCTACGTACCATGCGTTAGCACGGATCAAAGTCCACGTAGTTCACTGGGTTGGGGCTTACGCTCTGAGGAATCCCATAAGAGGATTTCTTGGTCGATGCGCACTCTAAGACCACGTGAGTCATGCTCGGTGTGGGAAACAAGAGGCAGTAGGGACCAGACGATCACGTCGCGAAGGGTGTGTCCGTGAGAAGTGGAATGGGGCTTACGCGTTGAGCGGCCCAAAGAGGAAACATGGGCTTACACATGGTTAGCGGCCCTTGGTGTTGGGTCTTACTCCAGGGTGGAGGCCCGTGGTGTGACAAAGCGCTGTGGGAATGTACTCCACTGGTCTTGGTAGGGGGAAGTACGGAGATGCATGGGTGCAATCATCCATACGAAAGGCTAGGGGCTTATGCTCTGAGGTGGCCCTTCCCCCATGGACAAACGATGCTCCGACAAGGATGATCTCATTCTATGAAAGGAAGAGTCCATTACCGTGGAGACGAGTGGGTGTAATGAATGTCCGAGATGGGGGGACCCTGCGTGCGAAGCACGGGGTCAGACCACAGTTTAACGTCTTGTGTTAAGGACGAGGTTCTTAGCAGTTTAACGTCCTGCAGCTTGGACGAGGTGTGTTCGCTCCACACCCCTAGGGCTTACATTCCCAACGCCCTCTACCCCTTGTGGAAGGGAAGGCATCGACAAGGCCATAGCGAAGGGGGGCCACAGGGAGAACCACTGGGGTCCACGTTAGCGTGGCTATGTGAAGAACCAATAGCTGTTAGCGTGCCTATGCGGAGAACCATAAGGCAAAGCAACGCAACGGGAAACACGGCCCAAGGGACCTTGAGGTTACATCGCACAAGCCTGGAAGACACGGCCCAAAGGACCTTGAGGTTACTTCGCACGAGCCTGGAAGGCCGTGCGGGAAAACAACGCATGGCGCGCATGCCCGGCAGGGGAGACATCAGGTGCCGGTGCAGGGGGGCAGCCAAGGGTCGTCAAGGTGAGGGGTCCTGGGCTTTGCGCGCAATAGGGATGATTTGAGTGCGAAACACCGGGACGGCGCGCAATTGGAGAAATGTAATTGCGCGCGAAGAGGGAATTATGTTCAAGGTTTTGCGCGCACGGCAGGGTATTGCGCGCACTAACCACGGATTGCGCGCAAGTGGGGAAACCGGTGGAAGGGGAAAATTCACTGAAGTCGGTGGAGTTGCGCGCAAAGGCGAACTCCGGGGAAAGGTTGTGCAGAATTCGGGATTACCTGGATGTCATCATTCGCATGGGGGGAGCCTAATTGAACGCACGAGAGTCGCTTCGGATTCCACAACCCCCAAACCGTTCGGGGTCACCTTATATTTATACGTGACCTCTGGCGCGGAATCCAGGCGGCGCGCGAAGTTTTCCGCACTGGGAACCGCTTGCACGCAAAATCTCACCGCAGAGAACTGGGGCACGCAATTATTGCGCGCCTCACCGTTCCAATTCCACGAATCCTGGGAGCACTTCCCGCACAGAACAATTTTGCGCGCAGATCCTCCTTTATTTCGCGCACCACTTCCAGCGCCTCCGGATCGGGCCTCTGATTCGGAATATGACTTCGCTTCGTCATTCCGAAACTTCCTCCGGGAGTTACATGGTTTTTTTTCGGCATCAACACATATATTGTATCGATGCCAATATACATGTTTTAGATTATTTGTATAAACATGACATGATATATATAATTTTTTATATTATAATTATTTTATAATTGTTGTATATATCTATCATTGTATGTCTTCACATATTTAGTTACTATTGTACTTCTTTTACGGCGGGTTTCTAGTCCAGTTGTCTTAGTTTCTATTCATGCGTCTTATTCATTGTTATATTTCTTCCCCTATGGACCAATATTATTACTACCACTATGCTGTACAATATCATGGAGGAATTATATCCCCATTGAAAAACCCTTGGACCTCTATTCTAGTCATCATCCATTGTTATTTGGGGAGATGTGCTTGATGCAATGTGGCTAACTAGTCTTGGAACACCATTCATTTCTATTGGGGTCTGTGATGTTACACTCCATGAATTTACATTGGGATAAACTCACAATGATCAAAGGAATTACCTACTCAAATAAGTTTAAATTAATAAAAAATTCACATTACTATCAAAATTTTAGCTATAATCTTTAATATATTAGAAGAAAAGTCATTAAATAGGGGAAAATATCTTCTTAATTAAAAAACACAATTTCTAATAAAATGAATGAAATATGTTTTCAAATGAATGGACTCAAAAGGGTTTTACCATTGATATCCACTATCATTGGTTCCTGGGAGTTTATCTGAGCATTTTTAAATCATCTCACATATTATTCCTCTATTTTTTATAGTAACTCTTTGAGAATCCTTCATCTAGTACGAATTGATCATGAACCACAACATCACCTATAAAATTAAGATATCATTTTTTGTAATTCAATTTTTCCTTCATATTATTGAAACAAAAATGTGGAAATTATTTTCAATGATTTCTAATATTCAATTGATCATATTGAAACTCCATGATATTACATCAAAAGAATCATCATTTCATACAGGTTGTAGTAGTATAAATTTCAATAAACATAGGGGTGAAAAATTAATTTCATGTACACAAATGTTTTATTTCCCCTCTAAATCATCCAATGATCATAAAACAATCATATCATCTTTGAATGAATCCATGTTTATCGGAATAAATTATGATATGTGGATATTAAATGGGTAAATTATCTTTTCTTCTTACACTTATGTAGTGCATGATCCAGTATTCTTCCCTTATCTCCAATGACATTAATATAGTGTCTATTTTGAGATTAATTTCTCAAAATATTATCAATGTATTGAATCGTAAGACGTCATCTACATCATATTATTTCAATTTCATATTAATTTATAATTCATATAAATGAACATCTCATATGATCAGGATGAAGTTCTTATATGACTCAAAAATACCTTAGATGCTCTAACAATGTCATAGGGGATCATGTTGTTTTTTTAATGGACATTTTCCTATGTGATATCTAAAATACCAAATAAGACCTAAATTATCCCATGCAACCACCTAGAGTAATAATGATAGTGAAAAATATCCAATGGGGTTAAAATTTAGTAAAATGAATTATCATTTTGGTGAAAAATAATTCTCTTATCTCGGTCCAAAAAGTCCTATGGGATCATTATTATCAACCAAAAGTAGATTTTATCAATTTAAATTATCATACATGGGGTAAATTATCCTATGGCTGGTGAATTTACATATTTAGAAGACTAAAATATCATTCAAGGTAGCATATATAAAAGTATAAAATCATAGTAAATATTATATTACAAAGTAGAAAAATTTATCCTATATGATAAATTGTCGTATGCAATATATTATCTTATGGGACAAATATAAACAAAATATTCACATTTTGAGTTCAACAAAAGGTCATAACATGGACTTTACTACATTAACACTAAAATTATGGATTTTTCAAATAATTTCATAAATGAATAAAACCCACAAAAACATTGATTTAATCCATTTTAATAATAATTCAAAAAAACAATACTTGGAAAAAAAGGACGTGATTTTTCATAAAAAGAATGTGGATTAAATAATTTAAATACAAATTATAGTTCATGAATAAATAAGCTCTATCAGGAAGGTTAGAATAATATTGTTCATTGCAATAAATATACTTTTAATAAATTTTTTATTGTGTATAATGTAGAATGTGATATTAGGAAATAAAAAAAAACTATTCTTGAAAATGAACATATCCACACTAAAATAATATCAATGAGTGGTACAAGAACATGAACATGGTACTATGATGCAAGTGTAAATTTTAAGGGTTGGATTACTCATTAAATAATGGTCCACCTCAGGAAGCTAGTGAGTGTGAAAATTTGTCCTATTGTAGACCCTTAGATGATGCATTCAATGTCGACATGATTATGTTATCATCGATGTTATACCAATAATTGTTTTTTCCTTTCACAGATAATACTATGAGTTATTTTACATGATTTCTTATTAGGTAAAATGTTTTAGCCTCAATTCATTATTAAAGGATATAGTTCCAAAAACTTCTAGAAATATATCACAAAGATGAAACTAAACTATTTATTGTAGAAGATAATAGTAATTTTTCAATGATCATGACATTTTGATGATGTCACTAGTTTATATAGATATATATAATTGATAAATAATCAATTATATTCCACTAAAATATTTATATACTATCGAAGTTAAATAATGATTTATCTTGGAAATAGGATAAAATTGGCTTCAATTGGGGTGTGATTGGGAATATAATAATAATTAAATCATCAATAATTATGTATTTAGTATATATTTTTTCTAAACTCACATTTCTTAATAATATATTATTTATAGTTTTATGAAAATGATAAATTAAACCTTTCAATACATGGAAATATTTATTATGAGTCATAAAATAATTTTATTATCCATTTAGGATATTAGATATAAATAATATCATTAAAACCTAAACATATACCAAATATAATGATTGATTAGATCTCATATGAGTTATAATATGAAAAAAATACATCATGTCACATGTTTGTGTGTTAAGATGTGAATAATTTTTAATGTATAATTCTATAAAAAACAGGCACTAGGAATAAATTGTGTGCTATTGTGAATTATCAAAATGGTAATAATGATATATATAAATACCTATGGTGGAAAATAAACATTCAAATAAGAGAACTTTTTTATATGAGAAATGATATATCTATAATTTTGATAGTATGATAAATAAATAATATGTTGAAGTCAAGTCTTACAATGCACATGATTTTGAAATATAAAAATGTTCCATAATTGTTCATGAAATATAATCATATTGATATTCATTATTTATAAGAATGTCACAACCAATGATAAATGGTTTATAATCACCATGTTAGGGGATATTGTATTTATTGGGGATAATTGATCCTTATACTTCAAGGTTGTAGTAAATAGGAAATAATTGTGTAAATGGAAAGTATCTACGACTTAATAAATAAATTCATTTAATGAAAATAATGTTAATATTTTAGTATAACATATTAATATTTTGAATCCAAATATATCTATGTGGCTTTTAAATAATGTTATAAAAAAGAATGGTAATTAAAATACCTATAAATAAATATTTGTTGATAAATTTTTTAATATAATCCAAGATGTTGTATCTAATGAAACATTTTAATCAATATATATATTATAATTTATTAAAATTAAAATTATTATTGAACTGTACCATGAAAATTTGTAACACCTTTTACATCATAGGTATGATATACATTGGGAGAATTTTATCTCTATTTTGGTTCTATAGTTGTTTTGGGGTTCAGGGTTTTGAATTTTGATTATAGAGGAAAAAATAAAGGGGAATGATTTATACTGGTTTAGTAGTAACTAAGTTGTAATTTTATGAAATGGATTATTTGGTTCTGGTGGATTTTTCAACATTTTGAGAATGGTTTTTCTAATTGAGAAATATTTCATTGAAAACCATTTCATTGGATAGGTTTGGATCTAGAGGTGGTTGCAAGGATTTCTCATGACTTTTCTAACCATGTGGATATTTCGTGGTATTCATGTAATTCCATTTTAAAGGGAAAATAGAGACCACATGGATAACACAAAAATATTCTAACCATTCATTCAAACCATTTGATCAATATGAATTTCATAAAATTGGAAAATTACCATAATTCCCTTTTTAGTGTGTGATCCAAATTTTACCCTAATATCTCATTGTCATGACTCAAATTTTACTTAACACTATAGGAGGTTCTCACTTGGGTATATTGGTGATTTTATGTCGATTTTTGTGTATCTATTTAAAGTTTGTGTAAATCTATTCTTCATTCATCATGTACTCTCTATATTTCCTCTCAATCTCTCATACCCATTATTCGTTGGAACTCAAATGTGATTTTATGGGAAAATATACGATTTAATGTGTGGAATTGATTATTTTTATTATGTGTATATAATTGTGAGGACTAGGTGTCTTCATTTATGATCAATATTTCCAAATGAAACTATGTTTACTCTGTTGGTGTTGTAGGTGACTTTATCTAATAGTTATTCATTATGGAACAATTTATTAATATTTTGTTTTTTTATGTTCATCTAGTGGAAAAGGATAATGTGATATATATTTGTGTTGATTTATGAAATTGATTATTTTTCATGGAAGTTTTTTTAAAAGTTGGTTTTCAATAAAAATATATTTATACACTTCGTGTTTTTATTGAAATTTATAATTGATGGATTGGAGTATAAAATTAGTTTTCCATCACTAGAGTGGTAATTATTTTCTTATAAAAATATTTTATTAAATTGTGGGTTTTATTTAATTGTATTTTTTTGAAAACATATCACATGGGAACCATAGGTACATCAGGTTATGGACATATAGAAACCATAGTGAGTGTGGAACCACTAAGGGTTACAGGCATGATACTGAAAGACTATGGTAGGTTTTTTATTGTTAAGATTCCAATTATGTTATATTAGTGTTTCTTGTGTGTCTTGGATATGTATTCCCAAAGGATATTGCGCAATTGTGCATTTTTTATTCATCATAGTGATGTTTCATGATTTAATTCCTCAAATGATAACATTTTGAGGTATATAAACACTTCATTACATCCCTTTTTGTAATAATTCATATTTATTTCCAAATTATTTTGTATTTTAATATGGACTTCTTTAATGGAAAATAAAATTATTTTTTAGAGAAATCTTTTCAAATGAAATTATTTATAATTTTTTTTGTTTTAATGAATGAACTAATGGTTACATAGCAATGGACATTGTAATGGATTAATGGTGATATTCTATTAATAATTTATCTCACACATTTTATATTTCATTAGCAATATACATACATGGGTTTATAATATCCATGTAAAGGTTAGGTTTACATTTATGTAGATGAATTATCTTGGTTGATGTCTCATCAGGGTGATTTTTTAACATCATAAGGGATGGTCACATGGATGCTTGGTTTGGTCTTAGACTTAAGTTGCTTCTTAGATTATCCTTCTTCATTTTTTGTTATTACTCATGGTTATTTATCTCTAATTATATTATATACAATGTTTCTATATCGTTATCTTATTATATATGATACATGTTAAAGGGTTATTTCATTTTCAAACCATTCTAATGGTTGTATGGGTTGACAATTATGTGCTTGTCACCAGTCCATTGTAATCAAAAACACTCTCCTGATGTGGTGGGCTCACATAGGTGACATATCAGTCGACCAAGGTTGGTTTTTAAAAAAAATCATAAATAGGAGGTCTCTTTGGTGGTGTTTTGTATACTAGAGTTGTGACCATTTAGACTTAGGTGGTAACTACAGAAGGATTGCTAGTCAATTCAATTTTATATCGTACAATCAGTTACCATTATTGGTCATGGAGTTTCTCATCAAGATTCTATGATTGATATTGGGTTTATTTGAATTCTCTTTAACAATTTTCTCTATTGCTTTATATTATTTTCTTCAATCCTTCTTCATTAAGTGATTTAAAAAGGATTCTTGAAGGGTATATTTTAATTTTGTGATGTATTACAATGATAATATGATGTTACCTCATTTATTTAATTGATTATACCTCCATATGGTTTTCTTTGATTCTACGGAAATGACCTATTGTAGAAATCAAATATGAAACCCCTTCATTCAACAATTCTTTAGTGGAAATAGTAATATAGGTTCTTCATTTAGAAGGTCAATTCAGTTGTGGAAATCGAGAATGGATGGTGATATTTCCATTATATTTTCCCATGAAAATGTCACCAATATTCTTTGGTGACCGAGGAACTCACATAGAATACATTCAATAAGTCCTTCTATAATCAGTTCTATCCTATGTCCTTACCAGTTGAAAAATCATGGATGTTTTTCACCATGGTTCAGGGAGACCATTTAGTGATGGATTATGATACTCTTTTAACCAATTTATATCCAAAACATGGAACTAATAACTACCAAAAGCTTATATGGTTTTATATGGGTATAATGTTATATATTTTATTGATTCTTATTGTCTTGTTCTTGATGAAATTTACCTATTTGGTTTATAATGTCGCTATAGTTGGCACTGACAAAGTCTATAAAATATGTCTTACTATTTCATATATTATTATAGGGGGTAGTTAAGGTGTGTCACCCATACTAAAAAGGAAGCACAATCATGGTTTTTATTTTCTATTTGGATCTATTAAAGGAGGTTAATCAAAAAAATACAAGGTGGTTTTCTTCTATTGTGGAAGACATAGACATTACTAAGCCTACTTTTACAGTAACACGCAATATCTTCCATAACTCTAGGAAATCTGGTAACCTTAAATGTTTTTTAGAATATTTATATATATAAGTATACTTTGATAAACATTAACAAAATATCCAATGATATTCTTGATTCTATGAAAAGCTGGTCAATCTCATTCTAATTTTACGGTGGATAATTAAAAAATAAAGACAGTTCAGATAGGGGTTTAGTTTGTATTCCTTTATACAGTAGAGTATGAACCAGAGGAATCTAAAGTGGGTCTGACTACTATGATATGTACAATTTTTATTACTTCCACTATAGTCTTAGATTTGTTTGATATTACTGAATCTCATTAATTTATATCATCATATATGGTCAATTTGTTGGGATTATTCTTGAATATTATGTCATTTTTTAGGGATCATTCTACTCCCTCATAATGGTGGAAAGAGTAGGGTTTTAAATATTTGATGTGCAATGGAATGATCATTGAACATGAGGTCATATCGAATTTCATTGTTCTTGATCACAATATCATTTATCATATCATGGAAATGGATTAGATTGTTTATTTGAACTCCCTGGTCAATTGTTATCATTTTTATATTTAGTTTCTATCTCCAAATGGGGTTAATTGTGTCTCTCAAGGTGTATGAGATCCTATATCTGTGAGAGTAGATATATTTTTTCTGGAGGTTAGAATGATCTTAGGAAAATTTTCAGATTTGTTTATTGTGGCCATTTATCATTAGTAAAATGTTTGTCTTCCTAATATTATGAATGAGAACATAACGTCTTTTATGGTAACATATTCTAGTTTAATTCACCAAATAGTAGTCAAGTTTACTATTTACCTGCATCATTGGATGATCCTTATCTCTTATCAATTTTATCATATGAAATCCACTAAGTAAAATGTAATTATTGTTCTTGTACAGGATATTGAGTCAAAAATATTTGTTTTTAGTAGTGGGTAACCTTTCGCTTATCTAATTCTTTTCATAAACAAGTATATTCAAAACTTCAGTTTAATTAAAACTACTAAATGTTTAATGAAATGATTATTTTGAAAGGGTACACTATTTTTAGGATTGATGATATCATTGATCAACATAGGGGATCCTGATATTTATCTAAAATTTATTTGTGACAGGGGTACCATTAGTTAAGAGTCTGAGAGTATGATATCCTAAAGAATACATTCCTGAAGTGTTTGGACATTTTTAGTATTTGGGTATTACATTTGGCCTTGTTACCACTAATGTGGGGATTATATATTTGATGAATTAGATCATTTATTGGTTATTGGACTCCTTTATGGTTGTTATGTGGATTATATTATAGTGATTTTAAAGAATAAATAATATCTAATAGATCATCTTAAATTTTTTCTCATCTATCTGAATGAACATAATATAAATTTAAAGATAACTAAATTCTAGTTTTGGATATCAAAAGTGAGGTTTATGGCCCATTTTATATATGAGAGAGGTGTCTCAGTGAATCATAAACAAGTTCAGGAAATGATTTCCTTGGATCGACCAAGAATGTGTGTGAGATATAGACTTTTTTGGTTTTGTATGGATATTTTTTAATTTTCATTCTATATTTCTATATGATTCCATCTCATGTGTTAGAGTTGAACCATAAGGGTATTGATTTTTAATTGAATGATAATTCCTAATGATTATTTTAATATGGTAAAGTGGGGATGTCTTTGTATCATTTTTTTATTCTTTTGTAATCGAGTTTTTGTTAACACATATTTTTTATGCCTCAACTAAATGATTAGGAAATGTTTTGATGTATAAGAAATAGGAAGTGTCATATGGACACTTCAAATTAAACACTCTTGATAATAATAATCATAATAATGACCTTGAATTTCCTATCATGATTCATGATCTAAATACATAGAACAACTAAATCTTCTTAGATTGGTTTTCTATATATATGGATTATAAGTGCCGAAATTATATTTCATCCTAGAGGCATCTGACATATAACTAATATTATTGGTTGGGTATCTTCAAAATTTTGATTTCAATATTTCTTACACACCAAGAAAATAGAACATTGTCACTAATTCAATGATAAATAATTTAAATAAACATACCAATAAGGAATCTATGTAAGAATGATATTTGATGATTTTATTAACTGAGATGTGCTTTGACATTGGAGAAGTTGATTATAAGGGGTGCTTATCTTGTGTGAAAGATGATACTTTATTTGATTATTTGATTCCTCTTGGAAAATAAATAAACACTTATTTTCATCATTTTTGAAAAATATTATATGATAAAGTGAAATTGGGTTATTGAACTCACTCTCCTTTTGTTTTTTTAATTCCTAGGTAGATTGATCATTCTAATAACATTACAGTGGAATGTGATGTATTGTGTAAATTAATACAATTGTTCCATACACCCTATTACTAACAAGATGAATCAATATTTGAGATGTTGGATTTATTTTTTGGGGAGAAGAAGTTGATTGGGGATTTTGTGTCATGATTCCTTATCTATAAAATATTATGATAGATCACCAATAACTATATGGATTGATGTTTCCATTACCAATTATGGTATTCAAGTGGGATGATATATCAATAGAATTCATTGTAGGTTTACTATAAAATACTATTTATAGATTCATTATTTGGGTTATCATTGATTTACTTTCAAAGTCATATGATTTCTTTCACATTTAGGATACAAATATAGTAGAAGATCACGGGAACATATATATCTAATGGATCATGAATCTCTATGAAGTATCTCTTGTTATTATTAATAATAGATATGTTTGATTTATATCTTATTTATTAAATGTTTATAAGTTGTTATAGGTACTCAATTGATGTTTAACATATTATATCATGCTCATACTGATGGATATATTGAGTGATACATTTGGATTCAATATGATATGCTTCAGTAATTCATTCATTATTTTTATGGTTCATGGGAATATACTTGGTCATTAGTTGAGTTTTGATATCAAATAGTTATCATTTTTTTTATTAAAGTATATCCCATTAAATAATTTTACTATTATTATTGAAAATATAAATTATTTTGGGATTATATCGGACAATAGACTTTGGATTGACCAAATCTTATTCTACAGATTAAAAATAAAATTCAGTTTATATGAAATATGTTATCCATAGCTTAGAGTCAACATAAAACCTATGTGTATTATCATCATTTACCACTAGAGTTTATTTATGTGATCTGGTATTTCTCATGGATTCACCTCATTCGATAAATATTCATTTGGGAAGATATGTGAAGATGGTAACATGGTTTATTTGAACATTAAAAATCAATATTCATATTGGAAATGATTTATATTAGATGGTCTTATTATCTCACAGTACATCAACTGGTAATGCCTTTCATGTTTTCCAACTAAAGAGGTATGAATTGGACCCTTCATAATTGTTAGGAAGGGATGATGATGATCTAAATCCAATCACATTAGTGGATAAGTTCATATTTTAGATTATAGATCATCTGAATAGTGTTTTCTGTGGTAACATATTTTCCTTCATCAATGTAATATGGTCGTGGTGATGGGATACACACAAGTTGTTGGTACATGAAGCATTGATGAAGTAGATGTTTCCATTTGTCTTTGTGAGTTCAGAATCATAATATCATTCTACGAAAAGAAATTGACATGGGGGATCATTTTTTCAACCTCTTGGTCACAAGTATGTTATGTTTTTTTTCCTCTTTTGTCACTATCATGGTTATAAGGGTCTTTTGAAGTTAGGGATCAATAATTTTTATATATGGGATAAAAACAATTGGGACATGGCTTATGAATAGTTAGTAGTAACTATGAGATATTTAGGAGATATTTATTTTTTGGTTCCAAATAATTTTTGAATATTATTGGAATGGTTTATCAAAATGATAGAGATTTCTAGGAAAACCATGTGAGTGGATTGGTTGGGATATTGTGGAAACATCATTGCTTTCTCACAATTATTCTAACTATGTGAATAATATTATGCTTTCATACACTTTAGTTTTTAAGGGATAGTTGTGACCACATGGTTAATTCATGGATTGTCTAATCGTGAATCCAAACTATGTGACTCATACAGGTTTTATAAAATAAACAAGATACCATGGCAACCTTACTTGTTTATAACACAAATAATTCCTTATTCCCCCATTATTTTGACCCAAACATTCATTGACACTCTATAAAGTTCTCCCCTTTTTATCATGGTGATTGTTTATCTATTTGTTTGAATTTATTCAAGGATTTAAAGAATATATATTCCAGTATTTTTATTTTCTCTACATTTAACCTCATTTTATATTCATTTTAACTCATTAAAACCCTAATGTGGCTTGACAATAAGATCTAAGTTGATTTATGAGGAATTATTTATATATTTATATAGATCTAGGCTTGTGAGGATTGAATCTCCTCGTTTATAATAATTTTTTTTGGAGGTGACTATGTTTCATCCATTAATGAGATAGGTGTATCTAGATAATGGTTATTTATCAGTGACCAAGTTATAATTATTTTTGGTTTCCTTTTTATTGGATTATAGAATTTTTTTTGATATCAATCATTTCTAATTTATAATGTTGCATCTTTAATTTCATGGAAAATGGTTTATAAGAGGTTTTATTTAATAATAGTTTTAAAATATTTATGTGTTTTATGAAATCCCTCAAATATGGTATTGACTATAAAATGGTTATTCAATAATGGGAGTAGTAATTTACTATGTTTAATTTTTTTTATAAAATTATAGGAATGTTTTTCTTGAACATAAAATGAATACATGGGACATGGGGACCTCGGGTGAATCAGGCTGTGGACATAAGAAAACCACAGTAAGTGTGTAACCTCTAGGGGATATAGTTATGGTACTAATATATTGAGGAAGGAATTAGTATCACTTGAATTCACATTATGTCATTTTACTATTAATGGTGTTTCCTAGTCATGTATTCTCATTGTCTATAGCCCAATTATTCATGGTTTTATTCATGATAGTGATGTTTTATTCATTAACTACATACATGTTTCTCTTTTTAGATATGAAGGATCATGATCGATTTTCTAGATGTTATAATAGTTATTTATTTCCTTATTCGTATGAAATTGAATGTTTATTTTTTTAAATTGAACCCAAAGGTTATTATATTATAAATATTTCAATTAAAATTATTTATAAAACAAATTTATTATTTAATATAGAACGAATGGTTTCATTTTTCTAGTCTTTGTATACATTCATGGTGGTGTCCTACTTAGTGTTTACCTCACACCCTGTATATTTATTTGGGTGTATACAGAAATAGTTTTGTAGCATCCAGATAATGGATGGTTATCATGTATTCTTATAACATATCATATAAAATTTCACTTCATGGTGGTTATATATAGTCACGGAGGACGATCACATAGAGGGGTTGTTTTGGTCTTTGTTTTATGTTATTTTTGGGATTAACCTTTTGAATTTTTATAATATGTATCATGTTTTCAAACATCATAATCCATGACACACTCTGTTTTTTTACCATTATCTTATTATATATGTGACATTTTGCTCAGTTTTTTAGTGTGAAATCAATCCCATTTTTGTATTTGTTGATACCCGGGTGCATGTTTCCAATTAATGGTGATCTGGATCATGAATTAGGCCTTGTGGAGGGCCTTATTGAGTTATTTTTCAGGTCTACCTGGGTTGGTTCATTACATTAATATATTTTATGGTTGAAGTTAAATATAATATTTGTAAATGGAATCATTTAAAATATCTTATAATATATAACTATAATGGTTTCTGACCAAAAAATCATCAATATATTACAAGTGATACAAGGATCCATTAAAGGATAAAATAAAATATTCAATCTTGAAATGATTAATTCTCCACGTGTCTAAAAGAGTTTAGTGGGATAATTATAGTTTTCCATGAGATATATAGTGATAAAATATGGAAAAAAGGGTAGACTTATAGTTCATCAATGCTTGTTTGAAAATATTTCCACATGAATGACTTAATGTAATATCCCTTGTTTAGGGAAAATTATTTACTAAGATCTACCTACGAGTTTGTTAGACCAATTCCATATTCATAAATTGAAAAGGTATTGAAAAATAAAAGACGAATCAATTAGGGAATATTTTTTGAAAATTTCACTTTTCATAAATCTGTCTATAGTGATATCTCCGAAGAAATATATAGAGATTCATAAAATAAGTAAAACTATATATCCATTAGTGATGGAATTATGACATACTCTATATTATATACTAGATTTTATATTCACAATCATTAAATCAAAGTACCAAATATTAAAAAATACATGATAATTCCAATGAGCGGTAATTATAACTATACAATAGTACTTAATAAGTACAATGGACGTGTTTATGGTGCATATATATTAATAAGAGAAAGTAATCATGGTCGTATAATAACTATCCTCCATATAATTCAAAATTATCTAGTATTAGAGTAATGAAAAGTAATCGAGAATCATAAGATCATAATACATAGTGGTAAGAAATTTTATAGAATATTATTATATTACATTTTCTAATTTAGTTAATATAGTAGTATAAATTTTCATCTTAATCATAGATCACAGTACTATACCAATGATGTATATTTTTTCATTATATATATTATAATAATATTATAGTAGTGATAGTAGACAATAAATTCAGGTTATGATTAACGTCAAGAAATATATAATTTATAGATATCATCTCTTGAGGTATTTTAAATCAGAAGGTGAAGTTACAACTATTGAACTATAAATATGAATACTTGGTATATTGAATGACTAACAATATAACTTACTTGAAACAATATTTTTCATGGGAGGGTTAATACATTGTGAATACTTAATAGTTTTCACTAGTGAAAGGGGGATTTCTATTAGCTTTTTTTCTTTTACCCACCAAAAAATAAAAAAAAACAATTTACTATGTAATACATGGAGTATGATATATGAATAATTTATATATACCACGAGAATAAAACAAATTATTTATGAAATAGATATTTTCTTGAAAATATATTACATGTTGTATAAAATATTTAAATAAAAACATATCTATAATGAGAACCCTAAGAAAACGTGAGAGTAATATTAAATATGTGACCTATTATCTATATTAACAAATATGATGGTACAACGATTAGGTATCAGTTTTACTTTTTGCGGGATCATAACATTACATGAGAAATGGATTATAGAATTATATTAAAATAATAATATATTTTTATCTTAATTTTATAAAAAAAATTGTGTTATACTGAGTCAAATACCAATTTAAATCAATTTTTCTAACTAATTGTGGTCTTGTAGAACATTTATGAATCAATAAATTGTTTCTGTAATGAATTTGTAACTTTAAATAATTTTATATTTATAATATTTAGATTTATTTATAACTGTTGTGGAAATATTTCTTTGGGTTTATCCTAATTATATATATTTTAATATAATAATGTCCCTTATAAAAACCATGAAATTTTTTCATAATTTTTTGGTAGTGCATACCATAAATTAGATATGATTTATAAGTAGGTAGTGTTGGATAAAACCAATGATAAAAAAATTGCAACAACTATTTATTTTGTGTTTATTTAATCTGTTTTTTATACACTATAAAAATTTAAAACGAATAAAGGGAGATCTATATAGGCTACAACCATGCATTTAAACTATTTAAATTTCTATAACATATTGAATTTTGTACATTCAAAATTTTAATAATTCAAAAAATATTTAATAACTATAAACAATATATAAAAAACATATTAAAAACATTAATATATTTTATTTCAATGAAATAATACAAATCTATCATATATATGTTTTACAAGAAAATATTAAACACCTGAATAGAGGGATCCATTATTAACTCTATCACAAATAGTAAGCCTGGCTTCCCCCAGATGATGTACACTACTCATGATCCTATCGACTAATTTCCTTTGAAACTTCTAATTCCTATGTTAAATTGAATTTAAAATATTAATTATTTTTCATGACATATTGTGTAAAAAAAAATAAATTTAGAAAAACTATCATAATAATATATACATATAAATATAAATTTACCAATTTTTATACCACCCATATCAAGGTTTAAATATTAGTAGGGGTTCTCTTTTTCCTAGCATGAAATAGATATGAAAAATAATTATACATATATTTTATAAAAATATGAAGTAAAATACACTATAAATATTTACATGGACTAAAATTTCTTGTTTGTAATTAATATAATTCTTCCAATCAATTATAATATTACTCCATACATGATATACGATGTAGATGGTCATCATGTCACAAGATAATTTTCCATATATCTACTAGAATAATTCTCTAGAATCATCTTTAAAAACCCCATATATATATAATTGAAAAATATGTTTCACATTAAAATTTCCAAAGAAATCATGTTAATGCTATAATACCCACTTGATAGTAATTATGACACCATATTTTCGGTCTATGAACACTCAAAATAAACTCTATATAATCCCACTGACATACTTGAATAAAAATACATAAATATAGTGTAATTTTTAAAAAAACATAGGATTGAATTTTGGTGAGCACATATTTATATTCATAAATTAAAATTCAATAATTTTTTATATAAAATTGATTGTTTTATTTGAAATTGACATATTCTATTGGAATATTATCCTATGTTATGTAATGTTAGTTGAAATATTTGGTATAATTTTTAGTGTGTAGTCTTAATAAGAATTTTAGAGTGGGAATTGCAATTTAGTTTATGATAGTGGGACTATATAATGTGGTAACTGAAATATTATAGATTAGATATCCATAAGGTAGAGTAAATTAAGAGTATTAGTTATTAGGGTGTAATGAGAGTTATTTTTCTAAGGAGTGGTATGTTTTTATTTTATTTTTAAATTTATTGTAGTAATGTAATGAAAATAGAATCTCAAAATAATGAAACTAAGGAGCATGCCCGATAATGGTGGGAAATACCATAGGGGTTTGATGACATAAGATTTGTTAAATATCTCATGTTTTTATTAAATATTATTTTCTTAATAACACGAATGAAAATTTTCAATGATAATTTTATTCACGAGTGACAATCAAAATTCTAGAGTATACCAAGATAGAGAGTTAATTAAACATTAAACTATTTTATATTTTAATACAATCATCATGAAAAACTATATAAAACCTGGATCCATTAATATTATAATCATTTAATATCCCACACTACTTCAATGGTCCAAAATCCAAATACTTTAAACCATAGAGCACTGTAGATCGATTGCCAGTAATCCTGATCTATATGAATAATTATAAAATATTTTTAGATACATATAATAATTTTATTGATATATTATGAATCTAAAATTGATTATAGTCTTCAATGATCTGAAATCAATCAATAATGTATTTGATAATTGATTTTGTTAACACTTTATACATTAGTGTTCAACATCAAATTCAGATCGTTGTTTTCATATTCAATTATTTAACGAATGGATTTACAATATCCCTATTGAGAATCACATATCTATGTTCTTATATGGTCACTATTTGTTTTAATGAAATTAAAGATATTATCCTAACAATATGAACTAACCTTGGATTTTTTGCTGGCAAATTATTAGACTACAATTGATTTTTCTTATCAGAATATTTTCTAACTCAACTGAATCTTGTTTCAAAATTATCCCGACACTATGAACAATAGGTAATACTCCCTTAAACCATTTAACATTCAGTAATGCAACCATAAGGCTGATATTTATTTCTTATAAAATACATCAAATGAACTCAATACGTAATCCAAAAAAGTAACATATCATAATAAACCGTAAATGTAATGATTATTAAAATTTAAATGTTTTAATGATTTATAAGTAAAATAAAAAATACATCCCTATGGTATACACCCATCGATAATGATTTATCCATCTAATATTATCTTCCTCAAAAAAATCATATTTAGATGAACCGTCAAAGTGAAAAATGATAGAGGTAATATAAAAACCAAATTTCAAAAGAAACAATAAAAAATCATCTTTTTTTATGCTCAATGGGGTTTCATTTTGTCACAGAAATCCATTTCCAGAGTCTAAAAGTCTCAATTAAAAATACTATCATTTTAAAAGGTAATAGTTTATTCAATTCCAAGTGTATAAATATATATATAAAATTATGTGACTCTTCACAATAAATACCAGGTAATATAAATAATTTATAAATAAATTCATATTGAAATGTCACTTTAATATATATGAGGAACTATAAAACAAATTTAGTCATTACTGAAAAATTGATTTTCATAAAATTTTCAATGAAACAACTACTTTTATAGACTTTATATTATCATTTTGACATAGACCATGATTTATATTCATTTATTCTAAGTCCTTATAATAATTAATATTATAATATTATTTTACCTAATCATTCAATATTATAAAAAACAAATATTCAAATATATTGTTTTCAATGTCCACAAAATCGATATTATGATATAACAATTGAAATTCCCAATTTGGTTGTTTTAAAAAAAATACTAGGTATCATCCATTTTTTTACCAACTAAAACTGTTTAGAAGTGAATATTTCCCTAGAAATGTTAAAATTATAAACCTTACTATATTGTACATAAAAAATTAATAATTCTTACTAGGAATTTGATCATGATAAAAAAATTTAGTGAGGCCTCAAATAATTTCATTCATCAATTCATGACTTATTTCACTGATATCTATGAGACACATCTAAGAAATAATTATGACATATGAAACACTAATTTCTTCTATATGGAAGTATTCAACAAATCAATTCAAAATTACATACTGTACATGCATTGAAAATGGGAGTTTTCAAACAATATATTTTCCTAATCCCCGGAAATCAGAAATCTTCCACATTAGAGCAAGAAATATTTTGGATATTTATTTTTTTGATGTATCATATGTATCTACACCATTTTCATGTAACTCTTGAAATTATTTTATAATAGGTTGAAGATATAAATTGATGTCATTACTATGAATTTTTTTCTTATAATGATCATAAGAAAATTAAAGACTATTTTTTTGATACACAACCTCTTAAGAAGATTGGATGAGAAAAAAATTAAAAACCATCAATTACAGATTGTACATAGAGTCGTGAATATATTAAATCCATGAGTACAAAATACAAAACCAAAATTAAAATGATATAACGATACATTTCTATATGAATCATAAAATGATTTCTAAGCATTAAAATCTCTTTAATGATGTGTAAACTTGCCATTATTGTTTTACATGGAATTATACTTAATTTTCACTATAGTTTTAAAACACATAAGCAATCCTTTAAATCATGATTCTAATGGAATTCAATGTAATACCATTATAGTATTTTTATTAATATTATTATTTTAATTCTCTAAATTTAATCTTTTGTAATTATTCATTACCTTCCAACTAGAAGTATAACATCATTTACACTATTCTTTATTAGAATCTTCCACGTGATAAAAAACCAATCATTTGGACATCCTTATATCCTTGTTTAATTGAGAATGATATTGTTATTATCATTCTTCATCTTATAAAATAAATAATAAATCATATCATCAGTTATTAAATCATGTAGGAACAAAAATATCATCTTCATTTCTTTATTTTTAATTCTGTATAAAACAAGTTATGGTAAAACCTTCTTAGAAGGGACTATTTTGTATATTATCTATATCATTCATTCTAATCCCCACATCCATCATCCACAAATTAATAAATTTCATTTTATAATTCAACCCACTTCTCTATTGTATTAATATCTAACAAAATAAAAATATACACAATTTATGTGATACAATCATTATATTATTATGAATAATGTCAAAGAATCGTTAATCAAGTTATTAATTTCATTTTATACTATTAGGCCAATAGTTTTTTTATTTTATTGATGGAATAAAGTCAATATTAATATAATCACCAATTATCCATGAAATATATATATATCATATCCAATATAATATTATTACAATATCATGTTCTAAAAAACATCATGTATTTTCATCTTTTGTCTGAAATGACAATCAAAATGTAGATATCATATTCTTCCATCTACAAATAAATTTACAATTCCAAAATCAAACAACACCTATAATCCCTTAATATACTAATTTGTATTCTAGGTAAAGTAATCCTAATTTAGTCGAATTCTACCCTACTAATTAATATCTCTATAAAAATTATAACACAACCTAATTAAATAAACTCATGTTAATAATAAAACATATCAAGGAATAATATATAATTATTTTTAAAATTTAATTATGAAAAATTCATCTAATATAGTATAATTACACTCAATTGATTTTATAATATTACATTTTATGATATAAATATATTGAATAACATGTTTAAAAACGTAATTTCCCAGACCACTCTGGTCCATTACATTGTGAAAATCTGGTGTTGGAGGTGTTCCGGGAGATCATGATGACTTATCCCCAACACTTTTCAAAATTTATAGTTCTATTAACAGTTTTATCAGTTTTATGAATAATTATGGTAGGAGAACGGTATTCTATCGGTGAGGTTCAGTGAACAATGTTCTATCGGTGAGGATTTGTGAACAGTTCTATCAATGAGGATCAGTGAACAATGTTCTATTTGTGAAGTTTTGTGAACAGTTCTATCAGTGAGGTTTTGTGAACAGTTCTATCGGTGAGGTTTGTGAACAGTTCTATCGGTGAGGTTTTGTGAACAGTTCTATCGGTGAGGTTTTGTGAACACTCCTATCGGTGAGGTTTTGTGAAAAGTTCTATCGATGATGTTTTGTTAATAGTTTTATCGGTGAGGTTTTGTGAACAGTTCTATCGGTGATGTTTGTGAACAGTTCTATCAATGAGGTTTGTGAATAGTTCTATCGGTGAGTTTTTTTAAAGAGTTCTATCGGTGATGATTGTGAAAAATTCCATCGGTGAGGTTTGTGAACAGTTCTAACTGTAAGGATTTGTGAACAGTTCTATCGGTGAGGTTTTGTGAGTAGTTCTATCGGTGAGGTTTTTTGAACAGTTCTATCGGTGAGGTTTTGTGAACAATTCTATCAGTGAGGATTTGTAAACAGTTCTATCGGTGAGGTTTATCAATAGTTCAATCGGTGAGGTATCATGAATAGTTCTATCGAAGAGGTTTTTTGAATATTTTTATCAGTGGACTTGAACAGTTCATCTAGAATGGTAGGTGTACAGTGTTTCCAAGACAATGAGGTCTATCAGTAACCTGTAACGGTGACGTCTATCGGTAATCTCTAAAGGTGAGGTCTATCAGTAACCTCTAACGGTGAGGTCTATCTGTAACCTCTAATGGTGAGGTCTATCATTAACCTCTATCTGTGAGGACTATCAGTGACCTTTTCTGTCCTTTTCCAAATTTTTAGTCTGTGAACAGTGTTTCAATCTTCCTACAGATTCTCCCCTTTGACGTTTCATTTGACATAAAATACATTTAAATCATTATTTTAAGGACTCTAAGGCCAATTCAAAGGCCATAAATCCTATATTAATTTTTCCTAAGGTAATGATGTATTTACTTGGTAAAACTGCATGGGTTAATGCGATCTATTTTTAATGGAGAATTAAGCGGATCTTAAACTGTCACCGCAATAAATCTTCAGAAAGGGCCAATATATCATTCTCCGTTGTTCTTCTATATTCTTATCAGATATGAGATGCTAGAACCATTCAATACATTCCGTAGGAGTTTCACAATCAAATTGTACTCCTCAGATCAGTTCCACTCTGTTTTGATGCAATAAATCTATATCGATCAATATTCGATATATGATATGTTTTATCATCGTTCCTTTGGGATCATCTTCTCAGGATTAATCATTCCATCTTATAGCATGTATTCTCCATTCTTCTAATGTGGTTTTCTTGGGGCTTGGTTTGTGCGGAGGTATCGTGGCCTCCTCGGGTGGATGCAGTGGTCACGATAGGAGTATTGTGACCCATTGTGTGGATAAAGAACGTTAAGAATTGTTTAGGTAGGGGATTCATTGGTTCTCTTTTCATTTACATGCAACTGTATCATCATCATGTTTTATCCCAGGGGATCACAATGGAATTGAAATGACAATTATTTGAACTAGATTAATAAATTTATTTCTATTGTTTGTTATTGCCTCTTGTTTTGCTAGATTGTGTGATATCTATAACTGCTTGTTTATATATTTGTTCATGATGAAAATTCGTAAAGAACATAAACTGGGATTAATTGAAATGTGTTGGCTAAAGATAAAAAGGAATTAAAACAAATCTATTTTTTTGTGCTTTGATGTCAATCAAATTAGTGTAGTTGGCATGTTTATTTATTTCTGATATCATACTGATTAGGTTTCCCAAATTTTGGAACCTACGTTTGAAAAATCTATTAATTCAAGATGGATTAAGGAACTAATTTTTTATAATTTCTAAAAGGTTTCGGATTTACCCTCTTGATTATTAAATGGCCATGATCCCATTGATGTGATGTTTATTTTCCTGCTGCTTGTGCTGTGATGTGAGCCTAGATGGCTGTTGTGATATGTGGAGGCATGTTGACTTTTAGTTGTGGCAGCAGATTTCCTAGAGTAGAGAGATGCATCAGGTTAAGCATGTGGGTGTCGAGGAGGACACCCATGATGATGGAATGGGATGGATGTTATTTTTGGATGCTTGCTAATATTATTTGGTCATTTATCTACTTTACTTTTCCTTACTGATCAAGGAAGATGGTCTTGCTTACCCTTCTTTCGAAGGAGGCGAAGACACATAGGGTTTGCCACATGCTTTCAGTGTTTAGCTTCTCAAGGAAGGATGGGTCTAGGATATTTCTATAGGAGGAAATGACTCGACGAGTAGTAAAACTACTCATAGTTTTGAGCCCCATTTTGTTTAGTATCATTAAATGTTTTTCTAGAATGCCTGGGAATATGGGAATGTAATTCTGTAATGAATAATTGAATAAATTATGTTAACTCATAGTGTTTGAGTTTCTGGAACATAATGATGAGGCTGTAATTTGGAAGGTACAGTGGATATATGGTGTGTTGCTAATGAAGTTTAATCTTATATTGTTCATGGTTAATTAATGTTAAAGAATTAATTAACGTATTGTTGAACTAATAAAAAAGGGAATGATGTAATCTAATAAAGCTCTTTAATTGGTTGTGTGCTTATAGGAAACCTAGTCTTGGAAGTAGTTTCCCAGAGTATGAGACACGTTAGCTGCTGTTGTGTCTAAGACTAGGTAATACCCATAGTGTGGTTGTGAGTTATAATATATCATGTACTTTTTGTGTTTCTATACGCTACTCCACCCTGTCAGTAAGGGAAACTAACACACCATGGATTCTGAGCCATCGGGGTTGGAGGGTTCTTTCCCCAACATTCCAGTAGGAGGATGAATGGCTGACAACCCCCTTTGGCCCCACTCTCTTCTCTTGGTAGCTACTTGGGCTGATAGGCACATTGGTTAGTTTTCCCTATATATGTGTGTAGAGGTCTCTAATGTATTTTGATTATTTACACACATATATTCTGGATATATTATAATATGGAATACTATAGGTGTAACGTGTATAGGCTGTGATGTCTTGAGGATCCTTACTTGGTGTATGGGCTGAAATGGATTGAGGTATAACACCCGATGTATGATACATGTTATGTGAACTGTGGTGGATCCTGGAAACTACCTAGTTACTTTTGATTGTGAGGATGGTGTGGTGCTTTGCACATGTGTCTATTGGAAATCCTGAGTGGGGCATGAGGTGAAGATTGTGGTGCTTCACCCAGGTGTCTGCGGGTAATCCTTTTTGGAGAGAAATGCATAGGATGTGCGGCATTGGGGCAAAGTGGAAAACTAGTGGTGAAGTTGTAGCAGGGTACCCTTGATATTCTTTATTATATGATATATTATTGTATGTGTTACTTGGTGAGATTATCCACGGCAAGGTTGGGAACATATTATACCTGTTTAGGTGATGAGTTAGTTTCACTTGTTGTTTACTGTGTTTTAGCATGCTTTCTTTATTTATTCACTAGAGGATTTAGAGATGATCTTACTAAGTATACTGTTATACTCACCCTATTTATATATAATCTTTTTTGCTCACTTGGATTAGGTTCAAGATCAGGCTAGTTACTACTAACTTCTTATTGCATGAGATGTTCGGGTTGTGGTAGCTGCTGTTTTTCTTTCTTTTATGTACATGCTGTTTTTCCCTTCCAATTGAAGTACTTTTACATGACATTTCTTATGTGTACATGGGTTTCGTTTATATTCCAATACTGATTTGGATTTTATTGGTGTCTATCTTATCTCTCTCTTCTAAATGTGTTCTCTTAGAGGGTAATGCCTCCCATTTGTGTGTCTACTATACCCTCGGTGATAATCTCCAACCCAAGGCCTACTGGAGGCGGGACTTGGGGGTAATTATCTCCCTTTCACAAATTGTCAGCCCAGGAGGTGTACACATTTTGAGGAGGTGGTCGTGACATAATGGTAACAGAGAGGGGTTAAGGGATAGGATGGAGTTTGGAGTTAGGCATAGGTGAGGTTTCATGGGTTAGTAGGGAAACAGTGTCATTCATGTTTAAAAAGTGAGTTAAACACTTGAGACCGGCTAAGATATTAGCGTTTAGGTCCCCCTATGATTGGTTATAAGAACCATTAAATTTACAATGGATACTAAACAAGTTGATACTATTTGCAGGGTAGATACCTATGATAGGATAATGCATCATTCTTCTTTGTGTCTGTGTTTGAATGGGTAGAACTTGGGATATGTTAACCTAAAATGAATGAATGAAAAAAATAAATTAATTAATGTATAGTCTTCCATATTCCATGTTTAGGAGCTCTAACAGTTTTTTATTTTACATGTATGGCTCTAGGTCGACTTCCTTATCAGGTTTTCATAGAAAATGTCCAGCAGGCTGTTCCAGCATAACGCTGCAGGGTAGAGGTTGACGACGATGACACATGGAGGAATACACTTAGAGAATTTTAGCCCTAGAGTCTGCAAAATTATGAGGGCTTTGTTTCAGATGCAATCATGGAAAACTGGTTAGAGGAGGTCGAGATTTGCTTCAGTTCAGTTCGTACTCCTAAAGAGAATCAGGTGTCCTTGGTTGTGACAATGTTGCGTGGAGATGCGAGGCAGTGGTGGTTCTTGTTCCTCCGGGATCATGAGGAGTCTGTAATCTCATTGGAGGAGTTCTGAGACAGGTTTAGAGTCATGTTTATTTATTCAACTATGAAGGAATCTAGTTTCTAGGAACTTCATACCATTCAATTTGGGAGCTATAGTTTTCGGCAGTTTTGAATCCATTTCAATAACCTTTTACGAAATTCTTCAGACCTACTGTCCGATGAGGAGGCAAGAGCGAGGCATTTTGAAGAGGCTTTGCATCGATAGATCCAGCGCCATGACACCCCATTTATGCTGAAGAAATATCTTGAGGTGCTGGTGAGGGAAAAGGTTGTAGAGGGGACATTTTCCATGACCAGATCATCAAGCGAGGGGAATCAACATGATTCCTAATGAAGCATATCTGTGGTTCGGGGTTCTCGGTTTTCAGGGTAGAAGAGTTTTCGTTCACCCGGGGTTAGGTCTCAGCCCATCACATCTCGTTTCACTAGAGGAAGCAACTCTCAGGCCTATGCCAATGGATCAGGAACTTGTTTTTCTTGTGGTGGTTGTGCTCATCAATAGCGGGAGTGCCTGACCTTTCAGAGTGGCCATCATGTGCCAGACACTACACTCCAGGATCTTCCATTGAGACTGTTCTAGTTGAGGCAGCAGCTGCCAGTTGCACCAGCTTTAGATCAGCAGTTGGTAGATGGGGCAGGCAAGGACAACCCCATGATGCTCCTTATCCACATAGAGTAGAGCATGGTCGTGGTGGTGGTCATCAGTAGGGTCAGAGAGGTCGTGGAGGAGGTCACGGTTAGCTTCATGCCCTACTGTTGCCTGCTCCTGGTGAGCTAGACGTCGTCTGAGGTTCCCTTTGCTTTTTTTACCTTTGTGAATGCATTGTTTAATTCAAGAGAGAAACAATCCTTCATATCAACTACCCATGTCCATGCTTCGGGACTTGAGGTTGAGAGGCTTCCAGTGCCCCTGGCGTTGACTACGCCAGTTGGAGGTCGAGCTGACTTGTTTTTAGAATGTAGAGATTGGGAGCTAGTGTTGGGGAAACACCGCTCTTGTGGATATTTCATATGTTTATGAATACAACCATATGATGTTATCCCTAGAATGTATTGGTTGTATTCGGTGAAGGCTATCACAGATTGCATCGGGAAGAAGGTCACCTTCATCGATGTGGATGGGGAGCAGGTGGTGTTTCTTGGGGAGTGAGATCCTCGAATGGGTCATAAGCGCATTCTTTACATATCATCCATGATGACTGAGAAGTGGATTAATTTATCAGAGGTTCAGCAGCTGGGGATTCATAGGGTCATTGAGGAGTATCCTGATGTATTTCCAGAAGAGGTTGTAACATTACCCCCATGACGAGAGATCGAGTTTGGGATTGAGCTACATCCATGAGCATCTCTTATCTAAATGTCTATATATAGGATGGCCCCTTCTATGTTATGAGAGCTACATATATAGCCAGATGGTCTATTACAGTGTGTTTTTGTTCATCCATGTATGTCACCGTGGGGTGCACCAATTTTGTCCATGATGAAGGGTGGTGGTAGATTGCGGTTGTGTTTCGATTATTGTCACTTAAACAAAGTGTCAATAAATAATCGACATCCTCTTCCATGGATTGATGATTTATTTGATCAACTGAAATGTGCAAGTTGGATATCAAAGATCGACATGCGGTCCAGATATCATCAGATGCATGTAACAGATGATGATATCCCGAATACAGCATTCTGTTGTCATCATGGGAATTATGAGTTCGTTTTGATGTTGTTCAGCATGATGAATTTTGTAGCTGTGTTCATGGGATTGATGAATAATGTGTTCCGTGAGTTCCTAGAAAAGTTCGTGGTTATCTTCATCGATGACATCCTTGAGTACTCCACATCTTAAGAGGAGCATAAAGAAAATATATGAGGGATTTTGTGAGTTATTTTTCAACATCAGTTGTTTGGGAAGTTGTTAAAGTGTGAGTTTTGGGCTCGAGAAGTCCGTTTCTTGGGGCATGTTTTGTCCCAACAGGGAGTAGATATTGATCCATTGATTATATAAGGAGTTGTGTTTTGTGCATTCCCAAAGACAGTCTCCTAGGTGTGAAGTTTCCTTGGGGTCACATGATACTACAAGAGGTTCATAGCCAATTTATCATGAGTTGCAAATCCTCTGAATCCTTTGACTAGAAATGATCTGGCATTCATATGGATTGATCAGTCTTAGGTAGCTTTCGAGTATCTAAAGGAGAAGTTAGTAAGTGCTCCAGTTCTTTGTCTTCCTGCTGAGGGAGTTCAGTCTGATGTTTTCTACGATGCTTCGCATCTGAGGTTAGGGTGTATCCTCATGAAGCAGTGGTCAGTTGTTTCTTATGGGACTTGGCAGTTACGTCCCCATGAACGTAATTATGCCACCCATGATCTTGAGTTGGCAACTTTCATGTTTGCACTGAATTTATGGAGACATTACCTCATTGGTGAGAGCTTTTTGGTTTTCACTAATCATAAGAGTTTGAGGTATGTTTTCTCCCAACATGACTTGAACTTATGAAAATGTCAGTGGATGGAGTTCTTTCAAGAATACGACTTCGAAATATCATATACACCTGGAAAAGGGAATGTTGTAGCTGATGCGCTGAGCCAAAAGTCACATAGTGATGATGTGCGTGAATAAAGTTATTCTTGGAGAGTAATGGAAGAGTTGTAAGCATTACATCATGATATTGGAGAAGTTTGGGGAAAAGGTTTTCTTTTTCAGATGACTGTATAGAAATCCCTGATGCAAAAGACGGAAGAGTCCCAGTTAGGAGATCTTGAGGTAGAGGTCTGGAGATACTAATTTTTTTTTGGTGAGGCCCCTGATGGTTGGTATGAGGATGAACAACACCCAGTGTTTTACCAATAAAGGCTATTCATTCCCTTGACGCTGTGTGAGGCGGTTCTCAAAGAGTTTCATAGTTCACCTTTAGTAGTACATCTGGGTGTGACAAAGATGTACTGATCCTTGAGGAGTCAGTTTTGGTGGCCTAGTCTGAAGCGAGCGGTTGTAGAGTTTGTGTCTCGATGTTTCGTTTTCCAGAAGGTAAAAACCGAACATCGTATTCCTGGTGGTCTTCTCTAGCAATTAGAGATTCATCAGTGGAAGTGGAAGGACATCTCGATGGAAAATGTTATAGGTTTACCTCGAGCTCTGGGTGTAAATGATGTTATTTGGGAGGTAGTGGATTGTTTAACAAAATCGGCCCACTTCATAGAGATCAAGGAGTCGATTTCGGTGGATTTTTTATTGAGGAAGTATCTGTAGGAGGTGGAGAGACTTCATGAAGTCCCTAGGATGATCATTTATGATTGAGATCCCCGTTTTACCTCCAGGGTGTTGAGAGGTCTCCAACATGCTTTCGGTTCACAACTATGCCTTAGCGCTACTTTTCATCCTCAAACAGATGGGCAGATAGAGCAATCCATCCAGACTCTTGAAGACATGTTACGCTCTTGTGTTCTTGATTTTTTTGGTTCATGGATGTGGCACTTACCCCTGTTGGTGTTTTCTTACAATAATAGTTTTCACTCCACCTTCGGTATGGTGTCGTTTGAAGCTGGTATGGCCAGCCTTTCCATTCTCCATTGTGCTAGACTGGGGTCAGTGAGTCCACAATTCTTGGACCCGAACTAGTGCAGAATACAACAGAGATGGTTCAGGTGATTTGTGAGAGGATGAATACAGTGCAAGATCATCAGAAATCATATGATTTTCAAAGAAGGAGACCCTTAGAGTTTAATATTGGGGATTATGTGTTTCTAAAGGTGACTCCCCATCATGGGCAGCGAAAGTTTGGTCATTGAAGTAAGCTTTCTCCCCAGTTTGTTGTTCCTTTTGAGGTGTCAGCTCATGTTGGAGCTGTGGCGTATCGAGTGGAACTTCCCCCACAGATGAGTTAGATACATAATGTTTTCCATGTATCACAACTTCGTCATTATCTTAATGATGACTCTAATGTTATCGATTGGGGAGTGATCGATGTTGATGATGATGCATCCTTCGAGGATCAACCTGTGGAAATCCAATACCACAAGTAGAAGTTGTTTTGTGGGAGTTCTATCCCCTTATTTCGTGTCTTTTGGTGACACGGTGACATAGAGGAGAGTACCTGGGAGAGTGAGTTAGAGATACATGCTCAGTACCCAGAGTTTTTTAAGGTTTAACTCTTTTCATGTAATTATGTTTCATTCATGGTTAGACATTTCATTTATTATTTATGAACTTTTTTGTTCATTTTGTCGCTTTCTCACTTTGTAGAGGTATCTCGATGGGTGGTGTTTCAGACCCCGTTTCTCTTTTTTTTCTCTTTAGGTTGGTTTTGAATTCTCGAGGACAAGAATGTTTTGCGATGTATCTGATGTAATGGACTAGACCTCTCTGGTTCATTACATTGTGAAAATGTGGTGTTAGAGGTGTTTCGGGAGGTCAATGTGACTTATCCCCAACACGTTTCCAAATTTCCAGTTCTATGAATAGTGTTTCCGGTTTTATGAATAGTAACGGCAAATGAATAGTGTTCTATCATTGTGGTTTAGTGAAAAATGTTCTATCAGTGAGGTTTTGTGAACAGTTCTTTCTATGATGTTTTCTGAACAGTTCTATTGGTGAGGTTTTGTGAACGGTTTTATCGGTGAGGTTTTGTGAACAGTTCTATCGGTGAGGATTGTGAATTGTTCTATCGGTGAGGTTTTGCGAACGATTCTATTGGTGAGGATTTGTGAACAGTTCTATAGGAGAGGTTTTTTGAACAATTCTATCAATGAGGTTTTGTGAACAGTTCTGTCGGTGAGGTTTTGTGAACAGTTCTATCGGTGAGGTTTTTTGAACAGTTTTATCAGTGAGGTTTTTGAATAGTTCTATCGGTGAGGTTTTGTGAATAGTTCTATCAGAGATTTTTGTGAACACTTCTATCAGTGAGGTTTGTGAATAGTTCTATTGGTGAGGTTTGTGAATAGTTCTCTCAGTGAGGGTTTTCGAACAATACTATCGGTGGACTTAAATAGTGTTTCCAGAATGGTAGGTGTACATTGTTTCCTGGATGGTGAGGTCCCTTGGTAACCTCTAATGGTGATTTCTATTGGAATCCTCTAATGGTGAGGTTTATCAGTAACCTCTAACTATGAGGTCTATCAGTGACCTTTTCTTTCCTTTTCCAAATTCTGAGAATGTGAACTGTGTTTCTAGCTTCCTACAGATTCACCCCTCTGACGTTTCCTTTGACGTAAAATGCATTTAAAGCCTTATTATAAGGACTCTATGGCCAATTCAAATTCCATAAATTCTATATTAATTATTCCTAAGGTCAAGATGTATTATCTTGGTCAACCCATGTGGGTTAATGCTATCCATTTTTAATGGAGAATTAGGTGGATCTTAAACCGTCACCCTAGTATATCTTTAAAATGGGACGAGATGTCATTATACCTTGTTCTTCCTCTTTGTTATCGGCTATGAGATGGTAAAACCTTTAAATACTTCATGTAGTAGTTTCAAAATCAATATTTACTGCTCGGATCAGTTCTGCTCTGTTTTTATTTAACCAAGCTGTATCGTTCAATCTTTTATATAAGGTATGTTTAATCGTCATTCCTTTGGGATTATATTCTCTTATTTCTTATTTTCATCTTATATCATGTATTATCCATGGATCTAATGGGATTTTTGTGGGGATTGGTTGGTGCAGACGTATCGGGGTATCCTCGGGTGGATGCATTTGTCGCGAGAGGATGATTGGGACCTGTTGTGTGGATAAAGAACGTCAAGAATTGTTGAGGTAGGGGATTCATTGCCACTCTTTTCTTTTACGTGCAACTGTAACGTCAGTATGTTTTATCCCAATGAATCACAATGTAATTGACATAATAAATATTTGAACATGATAAATAAATGGATATCTATCGTATGTTATTGTCTCTTGTTTTTCTAGATACTGTGATATCAATTATTTCTTGTTTAGCTATTTGTTCTTGATAGAAATCGGTAAAGAACGTAAACCGAGATTAATTAATAAGTGTTGGCTAAAGATAAAGAGGCATGAAAATGAATTTCGTCCTTATTGTGAGTTTGTGTTAATCAAATTAGCGCAGTAATCATGTTTATTTCTTTGTGATAACTTACTAATTAGGTTTCCTGAATTTTGGAACCTACTCGTATTAAATCTGTTAATTCAAGATGGATTAAAGAACTTCTTGTTTGATAATTCCTAAAATGGTTTTGAGTTACCCTCTCTATTATTAAAGGGAAAACATCCCATTGATGTGATGTTTGTTTTCCTGTTGCTTGTGTTGTGATGTGGGCATGGATGACTATTGTAATATGTGGTGGCATGGATACTTTTGGTTGTGGCAGCAGATAACGCCTAGATTGGCGAGATACATTAGTTTATTCATGTGGGTGTCGGGGAGGACACTTGGGATGATGGAATGGGATGGATGTTATTCTTGGATACATTTTGATTCTATTTGGTCATTTATCTGCTTTACTTTTCCCCACTTCTCAAGGCAGCTGGTCTTGCTTACCCTTCTTCTAATGTTCATTTCATGTTTTGTAGTAAAATTCAAAACCATAATAATACCATTGGGCATGTTCAAAATTCCCCATTAATATAATGAAGATGGTTTATTTTTGTTTATTTCTAAATACCATATATAAATGTGGGAATTAATAAGAACATATAATCCAATCAAAGAGCCATATAATGATCTCTTATAAAACTATTCAAGAGAGACTTCCTAATGTATAATTCTTATGAGATAACTTATAAAATAAATTCTCTTAGTTTTTAAAAAAAAAATCATCTCAGTGGGTAAATGGTTGTTTTAATCCACTACTGATGGATTATGTTCTTGTAGATCTCTAGTATGAAATCATTATAATCCACTCCCTCCATAAAATAATTAATTTTGTTACATTATCCCACTGAAATCTCTACAAAAGGCTCCAATTATGTTAAAGCATTTTTATCCAAATTCACTCTAGTTCAATATCCAACACTAATAAGTACTCTAAGATCAACTCTATAGAAGTATACTCCATTCCATAAGTAATATGATATATATTCATAGATCTAAATGAATATATAACATCATTATCTATATCAACATATTTTATAATATGCATGTAAAATTTAATTTTTTATGAATTCTTGACATTTAATGTCTACCCATCCCCATCTATTGTTTGGGTTAAACGAGCCATAGAAAATAGTAAAGTTGATTTTTGGATAAATACCCACATAGAGAAGAGTTATGGGTTGTTTGGATGGTTTGGATTAGGTTAGATGATGGAGATGTGAATTGGTTTGGTGAAAGTCCTTGTGAGGGATCATGTGGTTGTGTGGGAAGCTTATAAATTTTATATTTTGTGAATCTCAAAGGTTTATTATGTTTTATTTTTATTAATTAGTATTTAGCTTCTTATTTTTTGTTAACATTGTTAGTTTAATCCATTTTTGGATGGATACCAATATGGAGGAGTTATGGCTCGAGATGGATTCATATGGGTTTTTTCAATGGGGTTTTGTCGTGGTTTGGAAACTTTTTTATCATTATATGTGTATATGGAACATTCATTGTTTGTGTTGGGAAACCGTGTAGTATGTATGATGAAATGGGTTTGAGGAGGAGTGAAATTCAAGAAAGAGAGGATCTAGAAGTGTAACTTTACTACTTGAAGGTGGTCAGAACCTGCTCAAAAGGATATGAAAATAAATTTAGGGAGAACTGAGAGATGGGGAGAGGGATACTAATAGAACAATTTAGGTATTTATGTTTAGTATTAAATTTGATTGAATAAATTGTGGCATGATAGATTTCATTACAACTTGACTTTACTATATCTAAAACCTTGGCATGGTTCAAACTTATTCCTCTACATTAGCAACACCGTGGGGGGGGGGACACCATACAACAAACATATCAGTTTATCCCTCTGTGATTTATTTTAGGTTGAAATAATGACATGAATCCTACCCTAGAAATATTAATTTTTCCTATTATTTCTCTCTTGAAGCAATATATAATAAAAAATTACTTCTCATCGCAGCTTGATTTTTCACTCCATATTATGCTTTTATGGGGATGGGTTACAGTGTTAAACCGCCATATCTGGGTAAGGGTATTTTTTATCCAAGAAGATTAAATAATTATAGTGTACTCAATTATTGGGAGTCGTTGGTCTAGAATGATGACTAGGCTATATAGTTTGTAATTACATGATATATTTGGCTACACCGTAAAAATGTTTTATTTTATCTATTAGTTATTACGCCTCTCAAATTTTATATTGTCTCAAATGGATCATCAGTAAGGGAGTAGGGTAGAGTTCCCTATAGTCGCTAAACTATTTTTCCCTAATAATATCTAACCAATCTTATGTAGAATTAAAATCCAAAGAAAATATAACTAGGTTCCATTATAAAGAGCACTTTATTTAAAGTCAATATGTAGATATAGCTTTGTATTTTCAGTGAAATTTTAGAGATATAGTAGATTAATTTTGGAAATTATCCATGTATAGATTAATCCATTTTTATTTAACTTGAATGAAGTTTCATTCCATATTTATATCTAAATGGACCCATGTTAAAATTCATTTATGCCACGATGGTTTATAACCAATGGGGCTGTAGATATCATAGAAAAAATATGAAACATGATTCAAACAATAGTATTGTATCTCCTAGTATGAATATTCAATGGTTGATTCATCGATCACTCCAATTAATGATTTTATATTCATAGATATTTTTATTCTTATATGCATCTCTTTCAATCTCATAAAATTCAACCGAATATAGTATTCACTTTCTATCTTTGTGGGAGCCCATAACAACTTTATTCATAGACCTAAATTATCGATGCTCCAGATCCACCAGTAAATGGCCTAGTTTTTCAGAGATATGACTAAATGGGGATATAGTAGTCATCATTTTTAAATATACAATATATTACTATAAATTATTGTCATGATTTTCATTATAATCATTTCGTATTGAACATGTATGTTTCTCCAAAATCATCGTAATCACTCAGTTGAATAATTATATTTTCCTATGAGTTTGTGGGTGATGAGGAGAAATGGTATTGTATCGAACTCTCTAATTTTCTTGTTCACACAATAATATATAATCTTATGTACTTATAATGAAATTATGATTTACCTATATATACCAACAAGATAGTGTAAGTTCTTTCATAACAATTTCACTATTATATTGGATATATTCTTCAATGTCACATCATATTCTACCCATTTATTATTTTAAATCAAATACAAAAGTATGTATATGTTTCGCATGGATCTTGGGAAGGGCCCCATAGAATCAAATCTCTATACATCGAACAAATCAACTTATAGAATTTTGTTTTATTTGGAATCTCAATTCATTTACGAATTTTATTTATTTGTTGGCATAAATCATTCCTCATATTAACTCCCTTTAATCATTGTGTATATAAACCAAAATAATCTACATTTTTTTGATTTCCTTTATTAATCCATTTCAATTAACCAAAATGGTAATACATAACTTTACCATAACTATCTACAATTATATCAACATATCAATTAATTACATTTTATCCATTAATATTATTCATATCCACCAATATATTAAAACATAATTAAAATAAAATAATATACTAACCCCAACGGTTTATTTAAAACTTAATATATTATTCTTCCTCATTCCCAAAAATAGATTCAAAGCAATTCAAAATCCTGTCATGCAAAGAAGAAAAAAGTTTTTGTTGATTCCTTTGAACCTATGGTTAACTATAAACTTACACACCCATGATTGTATCCACAACTTTTATTTTAACATAAAATGAAAACATGTAGGATTCTAATAATTAACACAATCCTTATTCCGTAAATAAGTTCAAAAACTATTCAATAAATTCCATAAACCTAAAAATCCAATAACATCAAAGATGACCTAATTCAATATGTGATCAAATTAAAATATTCAAATTCATAAATACTATTATAATAATGTCAGTCATTTCTATATGACAACTAAATATAATTTTCTAATTCTACTTTGAAAAAATCCATAGATGTTTTACGATCCTTTTATACAAAACATCATTGATATAAAACAACAATAACATAATTTCTGAATCATAATGTATAAATAATTTAAACCATTCACATCATAGGTCTTTTGTTTCTCTATAAATTAACCCTTGGATTAGGAAATTCTGTCAAATATTCTCCATACTCCCTACACATAATACATTTAACTACAAATGTTACCTTAGAATGTTCTTCATTTCTGTCCATCAAAACATTCATTTTTCCTCCATAATTACATGCTCTATACACAACATTTACACATAAAAATCATATTTTTTTACATTGATACATTAACTTTAGTGTTAATTCCAACATTCTCTATATAATGGATGTCAAATCTTTTATCCTTTATAATATGCACAACCTGATCACTTATTAAAATATATCCTTCTCTTCATTTAGGAGTATGAGAGTTTGTTAAGGTGAATGATATTAATCATATATCATGATAACTAATTGGGAATAATCCCAAGGTTTTTCATTATAGATCGAATTTAACTTGGTTAACAATGAAGATAATCATTCAATTTTCTATCTGCGTTAACACTAGACCTCCAAGATCCATCCATTAACTAAATCCAAAAAGCATATTATGAGTCATAGATACGTGCTCAGTACCCAGAGTTTTTTAATGTTTAACTCGTTTCATGTAATGATGTTTCCTTCATGGTTAGACCTTTCATTTATTAATTATGAACACTTTTGTTCTATTTTGTCGCTTTCTCACTTTTGAGAGGTATCTTGATGGGTGGTGGTTCAGACCCCGTTTCTCTTTTTTTCTCTTTATGTTGGTTTTGAATTCTCAAGGACAAGAATGTTTTGAGAGGTCTTTGATATAATGGCCCGACATCTCCAGTCCATTACATTGTGAAAATGTGGTGTTGGAGGTGTTTTGGGATGTCAAAGTGACTTATCCCCAATACTTTTCCAAATTTCCAGTACTATGAATTGTTTTTCCAGTTTTATGAACAGTAACGACATATGAATAGTGTTCTATCTATGAGGTTCAGTGAACAATGTTCTATCGGTGAGGTTTTGTGAACAGTTCTTTCTGTGATGTTTTATGAACAGTTCTAACGGTGAGGTTTTGTGATCATTTCTATCGGTGAGGTTTTTTGAACAATTCTATTAGTGAGGTTTGTGAACAGTTCTATTAGTGAGGTTTTGTGAACATTTATATCAGTGAGGTTTTGTGAACAGTTCTATAGTTGAGGATTTGTGAATAGTTCTATCAATGAAGTTTTGTGAACAGTTCTATCAGTGAGGTTTCTGAACAGTTCTATTGGTGAGTTTTTGTGAATAGTTCTATTAGAGAGGTTTGTGAAAACCTCTATCGGTGAGGTTTGTGAACAGTTCTATTGGTGATGTTTGTGAACAGTTCTCTCAGTGAGGTTTTGTGAACAATACTATCGGTGGACTTGAATAATGTTTCCAGAATTGTAGGTGTACAATGTTTCCAGGATGGTTAGGTCCATTGGTAACCTCTAACGGTGAGGTCTATAGGTAACCTCTAACGGTGAGGTCTATTGGTATCCTTTAATGGCGAGGTTTATCAGTAACCTCTAATGGTGAGGTTTTTCAGTGACCTTTTCATTCATTTTCCAAATTTTGAGATTGTGAACAGTGTTTCCAGCATCCTACAGATTCATCCCTTTGACGTTTCCTTTGACGTAAAATACATTTAAAGCCTTATTATAAGGACTCTATGGCCAATTCAAATTCCATAAATTATATATAAACTATTCTTAAGGTCATGATGTATTAACTTGGTCAAACCACATGGGATAATGCTATCCGTTATTAATGGAGAATGAGGTGGATCTTAAACTGTCACCCCAGTAAATCATCAAATAGGGATGAGATATCATTCTAAGTTTTTCTTACTCTTTGTTATCAGCTATGTGATTCTAGAACCTTTAAATACTTCCTATAGGAGTTGCACAATCAAACTTTACTCCTCGGATCAGTTCCGCTCTATTTTGGTTTAACCAAGTTGTATTGTTCAATCTTTGATATAAGGTATGTTTAATCGTCATTCCTTTGGGATCATCATCTCCTGTTTCTTATTTCCATCTTATATCAGGTATTATCCATGAATATACTGAGGTTTTCATGGGGATTGGTTGGTGCAGACGTATTGTGGAATCCTCGGGTGTATGAATTTTTCATGAGAGGAGGATTGTGTCCCATTGTGTGGATATAGAACATCAAGAATTGTTGAGTTAGGGGATTTATTGCTTCTCATTTCTTTTACGTGCAACTGTATCGTCGGTATGTTTTATCCCAGTGGATCACAATGGAATTGACTTAATAAATATTTAAACTGGATAAATAAGTTGATATATATCATATGTTATTGCCTCTTGTTTTTCTAGATAGCGTGATATAAATTATTTCTTGTTTGGCTGTTGTTCTTGATAGAAATAGGTAAATAATGTAAACCGGGATTAATTGATAAGTGTTGGCTAATGATAAAGTTGCATGAAAATGAATCTGGTTCATGTTGTGATTTTATGTTAATCAAATTAGTGCAGTAAGCATGTTTATTTATTTTTGATAACATACTGATTAGGTTTCCTGAATTTTGGAACCTACGCTTATTAAATTTGTTAATTCAAGATGGATTAAAGAACTGCTTGTTTGTTAATTTCTAAAAGGGCTCTGAGTTACCCTCTTGATTGTTAAAGGGACAAAAGCCCATTGATGTGATGTTTGTTTTTCTGGTGCTTGTGCTGTGATGTGAGCCTGGATGACAATTGTGATATGTGGAGGCATGGATACTTTTCGTTGTGGCAGCAGATAACACCTAGATTGGCAAGATACATCAGTTTATGCATGTGGGTGTCTGGGAGGAAATTGGGGATGATGGATTGGGATGGATGTGATTTTTGGATGATTTTTTATTCTCTTTGGTCATTTATCTCCTTTATTTTTCCCCATTGCTCTTGGTAGCTGGTCTTTCTTACCCTTCTTATAATGTTTATTTCTTGTTATGTAGTAAAATTCAGTACCATAATAATATCATTGTGCTTGTTCAAAATTCCCTATTAATATAATGAAAATGATTTATTTTTATTGATTCCTAAATACCATATATAAATGCGTGAACGAATAAGATCATATAATCCAATAAAAGAGCCTTATGATGATCCCTTAGAAAACCATTCAAGAGAGATTTCCCAATATATAATTCATAATAGATAACTTATAAAATAACTTCTCTAAGTTTTCCAAATTTTTTTCATCTCAGTGGGTAAATGGTTGTTTTCGTCCACTACTGATGGATTGTTTTCTTATAGATTTCTATTATAAAATCAATATAATCCACTATCTCCATAAAATCATGGTTTTTTATACATAATCCCAAACCAATCTCTAAAAAAAGGCTCCAATTATGTTGTAGCATTTTTATCCAAATCTACTCTGGTTCCATATTCAACACTAATAAGTACTCTAAGATCCACTCTATAGAAGCATCCTCCATGCCCTGAATAATATGATATTAATTCATATCTCTAAATGAATTTATAACATCATTTTCTATATCAACATATTTTATAATATGCATGTAAAATTTCATTTTTTATGAATTCTTGACATTTAATGTCTACCCAACCCCTTCTAATGTTTGGGTTAAACGAACCATAGAAAATAGTTAAGTTGATTTTTGGATAAATCCCCACACAAAGAAGAGTTATGGGTTGTTTGGATGGTTTGGATTGGGTTAGATGATGGAGATGTGAATTGGTTTGGTGAAAGTCCCTGTGAGGGATCATGTGGCTATGTGGGTAGGTTATACATTTTATATTTTGTGGATCTCAAAGGTTTATTATGTTTTTTGTGTGTTAATTAGTATTTATCTTCATATTTTTTGTCAACAGTATTAGTTTAATCTATTTTGGGATGGATACCAATATAGATGGGTTATGGATCGAGATGGAATCATAGGGGTTTTTTCAATGGGGTTTGGTCATGGTTTGGAATTTTTTTATCTTAATATGGGTATGTGGAACTTTCATAGTTTTTTTTGGGAAACAGTGTTGTGTGTATGATGAAATGGGTTTGATGAGGTGTGAAATTCCAGCAAGGGAGGATCTAGAAGTGTAACATTACTACTTGAGGGTGATGAAAACCTGATCAAAAGGATATGAAAATAAATGTAGGGAGCACTGAGGGTGGGGGAGAGGGATACTAATAGCACAATTTAGGTGACTTTATTTAGAATTAAAATTGATTGAATAAATTGTGGTGTGATCAAAGTCATTACAACTTGACTTCACTAGATCTAAAACCATGGCATGGATCAAAGTTATTCCTCTACATTAGCAATGCCATGGGGGGGTCACCGTACAACAAACATATCAGTTAATCCCTATGTGATTTATTTTAGGTTGAAATCATGACATGAATCCTACCCTAGAAATATTAATTTTTCCTATTATTTCTCTCCTGAAGCAATATATAATGAGAAATTACTTCTTATCGCTTCCTAATTTTTCACTCCATATTATGCTATTATAAGGTGGGGTTACAGTGTAAAACCACCCTATCAGGGTAAGGCTATTTTCTATCAAAGAACATTACAAAATTATAGTGTACTCAATTATTGGGTGTCATGAGTCTAGAATTATGAATAGGGTGTGTAGTTAGTAATTACATGATATATTTGGCTGCTCCGTAAAAATTATTTATTTTATCTGTTAGTTTTTACACCTGTCAAATTTTATGTTGTCTCAAATGGATCTTCAACAGGGGAGTAGGGAAGAGTTCCCTAGAGTCTCTAAACTATTTTTCCCTAATAATATCTAATCAATCATTTGTAGAATAAAAATAAAAATAAAATATAACTAGGTTTCTCCACAAAAAGCACTTTAATTAAAGTCAATATGTAGATATAACTTTGTATTTTCAGTAAAAGTTTAGTGATATAGTAGATTAATTGTTGAGATTATCCATGTATATATTCATCCATTTTTATTTAACTTGAATGAAGGTTTATTTCATATTTATATCTAAATGGCCCCATGTTAAAATTCATTTATTCGATGATGGTTTATAACCAATGTTGCTGTATTTATCTTGGAAAAAATATCAAACAGGATTTAAACAATAGTATTGTATCACCTAGCATGAATATTCAATGGTTGATTCATCGGTCACTCCAATTATTGATTATATATTTATAGATATTTTTATTCTTATATGCATATCTTTCAATCTCTTAAAAGTCAATCGAATATAGTAGTCACATGCTATCTTTGTGGGAGTCCATAGCCACTTTCTTCATAGACCTAAATTATCAATGCTCTGGATCGACCAGTCAGTGTCCTAGTTTTTTAGGGATTAGAGTAAATAGGGATATAGTAGTCATCATTTTTACATATACTATATATTACTATAAATTATTATTATGATTTTCATTATAATCATTTTGTATTGAACTTGTATGTTTCTCCAAAATCATCATAATCACTTAGTTGAATAATTCTATTTCCCATGAGTTTGTGGGTGATGTGGAGAAATGGTATTGTATCTAACTCTCTAATTTTCTTGTTCACACAATAATATATAATCTTATGTACTTATCAAGAAATTATTAGTTACCTAGACATACCAACGAGATAATATAAGTTCATTCATAACAATTTCACCACTATATTGGATATATTCTTCAATGTGGACTCATATTTTACCCATTTATTATTTTAAATCAAATACAAAAGTATGTATATGTTTCACATGGATCATGGGAAGGGCCCCATAGAATCAAATCTCCATTCATTGAACACATCAACTTTAAGAATTCTGTTTTTTTTTGGAATCTCAATTCATTTACGAATGTTATTTATTTGTTGGCATAAATCATTCCTCATATTAAGTCCTTTTAATCTTTTTGGATGTAATAAAAAATCATCAACATTTTTTTGATTTCCATTATTAATCCATTTCAATTGTTTCTTGTATTTGGCGATGAATAAAAAATTTAGAGAATGATATCCACTGAGGATTTAGGCACACATCAGTAAATTAATAATTCAATCTATTGCATAAATAATAATTGATCGTCAAAAAAATGTTGTTAATTATCAATATATGTTTATTCATTACTAGTATAATTAAAAAATATTTATGGTCTTGTATTCTGAATAATATAAAAAGTTGAAAACCCGGAGAAGGGATTGTAAATCATTATAGAAATGCTTCTCATCTAGGATTTCATCTCCAATTTAGCTCTCCCAATCATCTTATTTATTCGTTGGGAGTAATATAAATAAATGGTCAGCCACTAGAATATCAAATCCATTTTTCTATTTTAATCTTATAAAAATAAATTAGTTATAAGTTACTCAAAATTGTGAATGGATTACAATCACGTTTTAGAAAATAACTCAAAATTCATTATCTATGTAGAAAATCTCCTCGAATATTACTAAATATGTTTTGTACTTATCAAAAGAAAAAATCGCTCATATAGGTTTATTTTCATTGATATTTTAATTTATTTTGGACTTTTATAGAAATGGATTTCATAATAGATTGGATGAAAAATATGATAGACCCACTATCATAGACTGTCTTCAATAATGAAATCACATGGATCTAGCATTATGTTGATAGTTTTCTCCAAATTTTTAAATATCATGATCGGTGTGGGCAACGATTTTTTTTTCAATTTATTAAAGTCATCATTAAATGATGATTCAAATATAAAAAAACATTCTTTGACAAAATATGCATGAGTGGCCAAAATATCCGGAAAAATTCATTTATAATGTTGGAGGGAATCTATTATGTACAGGATATAGTTTTATTCCCTTCATTGTATTATGATGATGGAGATCATTTATGAATATTTTCATTTATATATCAACCTTGATTACTTGTTTAGATATTCTACTCACTAAAATGTCATCTCCCTGAACTATAGAGTGGAACTTTTCCCAATAGTGGACTAAGAATTTTTCTTCCAAATTAGTGGGGGGAAATATTTCATGTCCCATAAATCATTAAATTTCCTTAATTGAATTATGATGATGTAGATATTTTATGAATATTTTCGTTACTAGATCATCATTGATTCCTTGTTTACATATTCTATTAACTAGAATGACACCACGTTTAACTATAAATTGGAACTTTCCCAAATTGAGAACTAATATTATTTCATCAAATATTTTAATTACAAAATAATGTATTAATTTGAATACTTTAATTGATATCCCATATACTGAGAAATCATCCATTAAAATCTCATGAAATTATTCAACCATGTTGTGAAAAATGAGTGGAACACGCCATTGAAAAGTAACATGTGTATTAATCATTCAAAAATACAAGAGATTATAGGAGAGCGTTTGATATAGGTATGTAAACATTGAATTCTATTTTCTATTTAGATAAACCAGTATTTTGTTGTAAATAGAATATTAATCTAAATTGAAAAGGAACTCATATTGATATAACCTATTAAGAATTGATCCATGATTAATAATGGAAAGTGGTCCACTCTTATAAATGTCTCCAATATTTGATATTATATGAATACCCAATATTATGTAACTAACATAATAGTGATCATCTCATTATCTTTATTCTTTATAATAGTCTTCCTCATTTATTTGGGATTACTTATAATGGGGTGAACCATATACATTTTTATATTGAAATTATGATCACTACATCAATTAGTTCAAGAACTATTAAGAAACTTATATGGTTTCTGTTAGTATCACATGTAGTAAAATATTTATTATACCTACAAGAACCTTCAATATAATGTCCTAAGATACTTTTTAAAATTTTTAAGCATTATTTTACCCTCTATAATAAGAAAATATGGAAATATAATAATTTGGAATATATATTTTCTCTAAATAATTCCCAAAAAAATAAATTCTTTTAATCCAAATTATGAGTATTCAAGTTGAATTTTTTTTAATCCTATAACACTAAAATAAAAATCTAATAAATCTAAATTGAATGACAGATATTTATCCAATAATTAAGAATAAACAAAAAAAAAATGTTTAGCACAAGATAATTCTGAAAATAAATAAACCATAAAATGAGGAAATAAAACATAATTCCCAAATCCATAGTAACCTAAATAAACACAAAATTAAATAATGTTTAAATATCAATTGATATATCAATTCGTTAATTATAACTATTTAAAATTTTAATTGTATTCTTCAAAAAATATATTTATGGTAAATTAATTATTTAACCTATGTGATATGCATACCTCATCCTAATGAATCATCTTCCAAATATCAATAATCAGCTTGACAAATAAATATATACTATTGTAATTTAGTGAACTTTACCAAAATATCGGGAATGAAATTTATATATTAACCAAAATGGTAATACATAACTTTACCATACCTATCTCTAATTATATCAACATATCAATGAATTACATTTTATCCATTAATATTATTCATATCCGCCAATATATTAAAACGTAATTAAAATATAATAATATACTAACCCCAGTGGTTTATTTAAAAAATAATATATATTTCTTCCTCATTCCCAAAAAATAGATTCAAAGCAATTCAAAATCCTGTCACTCAAAGAAGAAAAAAGGGTTTGCTGATTCCTTTGAACTTATGATTAACTATAAACTTACACACCCATGATGGTATCCATAACTTTTATTTTAACATAAAATGAAATCATATAGGATTCTAATAATTAACACAATCCTTATTCCGTAAATAAGTTCAAAAACTATTCAATAAATTCCATAAACCTAAAAATCCAATAACATCAAAGACGACCTAAATCAATATGTGATAAACTTAATATTTTCAAATTCATAAATTCTATTATGACAATGTATGTCTTCTCTATATGACAACTAAATATATATTTTCTTATTATACTTTTGAACAATCCATATATGATTCATGATCCATGTATAAAAAACACCATTGATATAAAACAACCATTACATAATTTATGAATCATAATGTATAAATAATTTAAACCATTCACATCATAGGTCTTTTGTTTCTCTATAAATTAAACCTTGGATTATGAAATTCTCTTAGATAGTCTCCATATTCCCTACACATAATACATTTAACTACAAATGTTACCTTAAATTGGTCTCCATTTCCCTCCTTTGGATCTTTCATATTTCCTCCATAATTACATGCTCTATACACTGCATTTACACTTAAAAATCATATTTTTTTACATTGATACATTAACTTTAGTGTTTATTCCAAAATTCTATACATAAAGGAAGTCAATAATTTTATCCTTTATAATATGCACAACCTGATCTCTTAGTGAACTATATCCTTCTCTTCATTTGGGATTATGAGAGTTGGTTAAGGTGAATGATATGAATCATATATCATGATATCTAATTAGTAATAATCCCAAGGTTTTTCATTATAGATCCAATTTAACTTCGTTAATCATGATGATAAGCATTCTATTTTCTGTTTGCTTTAACACAAGACCTCCAAGATCCATCCATTAACTAAAACCAAAATGAATATTATGTGCAACAACAGTCATAGTGAAGAACCATGAAAAATAATTTATATGATTTATAAATCCTGAAACATAATTTTCAATATATGAATCCATATATTTAACCCATGTAATCCATAATCATTACCAAATTTTTTGGATGCTTTTATATAATAAGACGGATACCTATGGTTTGTAGTAAATGATTCTCATCGTAGTTTATGAAGTATAACTAAGATATTATCTAGTATAAACATCATTTACTCATACATTTAATACATAGATATCAAATCATAATAGAAAAATATCTATTAGATAACACAATGATCCATTATAATATTGTATAGGTCTAGTTCCTTGGGAATCTCAGAGACATAAAAATGTTGTTAATAAAATATCAACATCGTCTCCCACAACATATATCATAATTGTAATCCTTCAAAGAAACATCATAAAGAACACTATCTTATAAACATGGAGAAAACGAAAAAAATGAAAAGGTCATCTCAGATTCTCATCCATTGAAAACAATGGATAATTCAATGATCACTTGATCTCAACATGAGAAAAATATTATTAGAACATGATCATAACATTATAAAATCATAATATACTTATCATAGATCATAATATTAAGTCGTGAAATAAATTTTGGCATTTCATAATTCATAAATCATAAATTAATAAAAGAAATTATCCAAGAGAGAATGACATGTGCATATGACATAGTTGAATGGAAAACACATAATCATAGAAAATAATTTCCTTAGTAGTAAATGATCATTGGAAAGAGCATCATAGTGTAATTTATGTTCTCCCCAAACCCTCATAGAAGTAAATTTTCAATCCTTATAAAATCATAGATTAAAAATTCCCTTTCTAAATTGGGTTCACCCATCTTTCTAGGCATGTGTATCTCATTGGATATCAATTGTTACCCAATGCGATGGATTAAAATATAGATACCAACTATTACATAATCAAAATAATACATATTATCTCTGTATGATCACAAAACATTAATCATATCATAACCCAATGAAATGAATGGGTTTATTAAACATTTCATCGTTTAATCATCGCATAGACAATTGAAAAGAATCAAGTTTCATTAACATATCCTAACCGTAGACATAATAATTATAGATAAATAATAAGATTGGTATCATTGGATCATATCCCCCCATAATGTATAAGTGAAATCAATGGTTATTTTCATTGATAATTATAAATTCCCTTAAAATATAACTAATATTTTATTATAGAAATTATCATTTCAATTTGAAAATAACATATTTAAAATATAAAAATGATGAAAAAAATTATGGATAAAATTTTAATGAAAAATATATTTAGATACCTATAAAGGAAACTTCAATTCATTTAGAGGTCATGATGGTGTGATTTTTCATCTGTCATAAAAGATAAAAAACATTCCTTCCATACTTTTAAAAATCCAAAAAAGTACCTCATTTGGAAAATGAAAATAATATTAATTTTGAAATTATTTTTTAAAAATTAATAAATTCTTAATAATTAATTTATATAATCAAATTTTATTATTAGAAAACTTCTTTAAAACATAGACATGGAAGAAAAAAATTGGATCAAAGAGATAAATAAAGTGGAATTTTTTAAAAGCATTATTTTAGTATATTGAGTACATAAAGAGATAAAATTTTAATGAAAAAATGACTCTCTAGAAATTTACAAAGTAGAATAAAATCCACGATATTCAATAATGTTATATAATAAAATTTTAGTATCATAATGTAATCTAAAAAATCCAGATAAATAATTAGATTATAACATAAAATCCTTACTACTTTAGTAATAATTGAATCGTAAGACCCATGAAATAATGAACCATAAAAGTATAATTATGCCTCCATTAATTTCTTAATAATAATAATAAAAACATTCATGGGTACTATATACACCACAGAAAAAAATTAATTGGTGAATATGGATTGTGTCCCCCAGAAATATAAATGATATGAAAATCCCATACCCTGGGTTTTTCTTCCTTCGTTAGAATTAGAACCTTATATATAATAAATATATATTTATAATACATATAATATAGAACCATAAGTATGCATATTAAATCATATATTATTTAATTATTATCTTTTTCATCCATATTTTAACATATATTTATTAAAATAATTATCAATGGTGATATCTTCGTCGTCTTTCATGTATGTTTTGGTATGGTAGTTCTAGTCCATTTAATTTTATCATGTTTCAATAACATCTATAATATAAATAATAATATAAATATCAAATATATTCATATTATAATTGTTTATATTCATCCATATAAGTAGATATAGAATAATGAATGACACTATTCATGGAGATGATGGGTCGTACGTACATATGAATAATGATTTAATTTTTTCACCGACAAAATAATAGAAAGGTAACTAATAAATAATCATTAAAGAATAATTTTATATAATATATTTGTTATATATTCAATAAATCCATCCTTATTACCAACCTACTAAAACATAAATGTAAGATGAATCACATTGCTACGTGGAGGAGGCAGACCACACGTACTCACAAGAGATGTTATTATTTTTCAACGGTTTGGAAGCTATGAAGGAGTATATGATATCATAAATAATAATTTTTAAATATTTAATAAGTATTACACAAACACATTGTACCCTTAATAATACCCATCCATAAAATATGGCAGTCAGAAATGAAGTGTATCGCTATATGAAGATGGTAAGTCATACGTATGCAAGAGAGAAACATTCACTTCCCATTTCATGGATAGATGGTGAAAAATGTGATTTCATAATTTTATTAAAATTTAATTATATTGAGAATAATAAATTTATTATTTTATGAAAATCTAAAATATTTATGGGAGATAAAAAATAATTAAAACAAAGTGGTGTGTTAAGGCGAGTGACTATTTTTTGTAATAAGTCCTTTAATCTCCCATTCAAAACCTTGTGGTTTGTCTTCTGGGAAGATTATAAAATATGTAATGTGTATAAGTATGTTTATAAGGTATTTTTTTATGTTTTTGTCAAGATAAAACGGAATAATTTCGGAATAATGGAAGGGAGGAGGTTCCCTTTTATAAATGAAGTAAAGGGGATCTTTTGGAATTTCGTATAAATTAAAATATTAAAAATCATTATATATACCAAATGCCTCCAAAATACAAGGGATTATAATTTAATATATTATGGTGTTTAAATAAAAAAATACAATAAATTTTTTACAAGTTTATGTGGTGTTTTAAAATTTATCATTTTGTTTAATGCATTAATTAAATCATTTTAAAATTAATCATGGTATCATATTTTTCACATAAAAAGGGTAATAATTTTACATGTGAGGTGAAAATTGAAAAATAAAGGTCCAAGAAATTATATTGTATAAAATATATTTTTCTCAATTTCTTATTGAAATATTTCTTAAAATATTTAAATAATTTTATGAAAAATTATTTTCATAAAATATAGACAATAAAAATTGTGACACTATACATATGATTAGATTTAATATAAATAAATAAATTATTTTAAATTGAATATAATAAATTATCCCAAAATAAATATATTATAATCCTATAAATGAATAATGGAACACTATAACTAACAAAAAATATATTACATTTAGAATTGATAAAATCATTTATTTTATTTTTCTAATCATTAAATATATACTACAATAACAAAGTATATTAATTTAAGGTAATTTTTTTATTATTAAAAATTATAAATAGATTTAATTCAGTAAAACAATTTAATGTATCTCAAAATAAACAATTTTCTTCATTTATATATTAATTTTTTTCCAATGTGTACATATAAGATACATTCAAAACATAAGGAATGACATTTTATAATTTTCATTTCATTAAATATAATATATATCATATTACTGTAATGGTGGTCATAAAAATAAATAATGTACATATATAATATTATAATAATATAATAACATTAATCCAATAATAGTTATTATGAAAAAATATAGCCTTATCACATGGTGTTATCCTATAATAAAAAGATTTAGCCTTTACCATGTTCATAATTTTTACCATGATTGTGATTGATATTGAGAAAATATAAAAGGGAAATATTTAAAAAAAATTGAAAAGATAGATAAAAAAATATAGAATTGTGTTTATCAAATTCAACTTCTATATGTTAATGAAATTAATTTTGAAATAATCATAAAACATGCGAAGAAAAGTACTTTTTAGACAAATATATTTTTAAACAAAACACTTTGTTTTTTATCTCATGCCCATAATCATAAAACATGCGAAGAAAATTCCATTATACTCATAAAAGCAGTTTTTCAAAAAAATTCATTTAACGTATAAAAATGTTTTTTTTCAAATTCATCGATAAAATTGAGTCCTATAAATTTAAATTTGATTATTTAAAACATATGGGAACTAATTTTACATGAATAACCAATTTATAAAAAAAATTAACTCTATACCTGAATGAAATTTTGATATAGTTTTGAAAAAAAATTATACATTTTAATTTTCAATGAAAAATTAAACATTTTTTAAAATTTTAAAAATTGAATCCTTAGATTATTTTTAAATGAAGAATTTAAATATGATATCCTTTTAATAAAATTGAATTTCTAAATTCTATAGATATTAATAATGATATATTCTAAAAAAATGAAATAAAAACAATTTTTCTGAAATAGTTTCTTTGATGAAAAAAAAGATATTACTTAATATTTAGTGACTATTTACAAAATATTTATCAATAAATTAATATTTATAATGATATATATATATATATATCATAAAATAATAAATATTTTTTATAAATAATAATTTAAGGCAAGGATATAAGGATCATATTTATATAATAATATTTCATGATTTGTTTAGGATCGTTGTTTCAAATCATGTACACAATATAAAATAGTGTTCATAAAAAATATTGGGGTGTGATGATTTTCATATTTAGAAGAATATTTAAAAAACATACTATCTAATTGAGATAATATATAAGTTTATTGTGTAAACATTATCCTTATAGTTTTTATAGGAGCTATATAACCCCCAATGATATTTTTTAATGACTTCATCCCTAATTCATTCATTTCATGAAAATATTGACCCAAAATTAAATACCTCATCATTTTTTTCATCCTATGATTATAATTTATCCTCGTGTGCTCCCCCTATGATTCTCACTTAAACATCTATTCAGTATTTCATTCCACCAATGGTTCATCACTATTTTTATATGACAACTCCTCATTTTTTTTATATTTCTGCGCATTTTCCCAAAAATGGTTCTTGAATTTTAAGGACCTTTCGTGAATTTTTTTATAATTTTCATTCCATTAATTTAGATGAATACCAAAGAAAAATTCTATCATCCCCATGAGTTTCAATCTTTTAGTTCTTCTCCCTGTGAAGAATAAAACATTTCCGCCCCAAAACTCAAAAGTATTCCAATGTGGGATTCTTCTAATATCATATTTTGTATGGTTTCTTCTCTTCATTTAGACATAACAATACCCTTTTGAAGATATAAACTATATTTAAGACAATTTTCTTTTAATTTTTTCTAAATCTTGGTCTATTATCCTTTATTTTTTCGGACATTCCTCTACCTTATTGTTAGTTAATTAAATACCATTTTCAATATAAAATATCAAAATTGTTTCCTTAGTATCTTCTCTACTAATATAAAAAAATATTTAATTCTCTCAAACCACTCTTTATTTGAATAATATGTTCATAACCCATTTCATCATACAATAATCATTAATAAATATAGTGTAACAACATTATTCATCCATGGACTTGTGTGAAATTATCCGCCACACACCCACCTTCACTAACTCAACAAATCTCATTGACATTTTTTCCATAGTCATCTAATTATTTCAAATAATTTTCCATTTTTAATAATAATCATAGTATGCATGTCATAATTAAAAAGATTTAGGATAATATTAGATCCTTCATTCCCCACCACATCTTATAAGGGATTTTGGATTAATTATCCATGAATATTTTTCCATATCTTTTTCTATTATTCCTTGGATAGAATGTGCATATAATATTCGCCACTACTAAGTTAAACATTAAATATTTTGTCATTCCCTTGAACCACTATTGTTCCATATAATCCTTCCATGATTTAGTCCATTTTTATGAAATTGACTTCATGCCCTCAGTCACATTGTTTTCTCATACAGATAAGATTGTGACAAATGTATTCAAAAAACATGTAATCCATACACCTTAGTTATTCTTATATCATTTTGTATTTCAAAAGATAATAATTTTCAAAACATTGTTATTAACAACGAGAACATTTACATTAGTGCATATATGATGATCATAAATAGATATTTATTTCCCATAATCTAGGATGTGTATCCACTATGTTGAATCCATACTCCATTATGATTTGTTTCTCTCAATGAAATTTCTGGAACATTAATTTTCATTGAAATTGCATTCATGATCCATGTTAGATGTTTTTTATAATTTGTAATTGAATAAATTTCTACATCATTATCTATTGAATCATCCTTATCTTTTAGGTATGTGAATTCAATATGAATTCCTAGTATAACTAATGAATATTTAAGCTACTATGATAACTTCTTATAGATCTATTTGAGTACAATTATTAGTTATATTGAAGAAAAATTTATGGATTTGTGTGCATATCCTTCATATAAAAACAATACCATTTTAAAATATACCGATTTTAGTAAATTATAATAATATATTTTCATTACTATAGTGCCTTGAAGTTAATTTTGACAATATAAATCAAATACATCTTCCCATATTACAACAGTAATAATGCAATACTCATGGTATATTTATTTTTGTCTTCTATACTCCTCTTATAACGTTTTCATTACATTGGGAATCTCACAAATAAAATTTCTTATTGGGTGTGTGATATTTTGATTTTACATTAGCCACTACTATTAATTCCTTATAATGAAAACCCTTGATTGATTTTAGTTACCTTTGAAACAATGTACATGTATATATGGGTATAATTTTCACATTATCTCCATGTGTTCCTCCTTATATCCTTCAGTATCCCACACACTAAAACTCAATGATCTCATGTTGGGTTACATTTTTCCCTCATGATCATCAATATATCATCAAATATGTAGGAATATGAATTTGATCAATTCAATTGTTAATACAGGATATTTTAACAAATCAGTCAATAAATCAAATGTCTAGGACTGATATTTGATTTCGATATTGAAATAAATTTTATTCAAATAGTTTATAGTATCATTATACATTATTGTTTCAATATCACCATTAAAATTATATTATTAGTTTTATTTCTCTAACATATATAGTTTGGAATCATGTACCACTACATTGAATTTAATCACTTATCCATCAAAAAATTTACTTCTTCATGTGAATATTTTATCCCATCTATGATGTATAATCATTCCAATAAATCCTCCAATTAGTACAAATTATTGTCCTATGATATATAATTTCATTATTAAATTAATTTCTTTTTGAGATAATTTTTTATATGAATTTATCTATTCTACCAAACCCATAAATAGGTTCTAAATGGGTTCTTTATATTTATTTTCATCTTAAAATATATTTTGAAAAAATAGAATCATAAGGCCCCACTTTTCCACAATTAAAATAGGAATGTGAAAGATTTCATTTTAATATTTATTTTTCATTAAATGTTTGAGGAAAAAATAGGCATTGAATCTTTAACATAAATATCATTGAGGTCATCTTATATGGTTGGATTAATAATTTCCTTGAATTCCACATCCAGTTAATTATCTTCATCAATGACACATTATTTTTTTTCTCCTCTTATATTTGATGATAGTGTTGTAAATAACATCCCACACCACCCCTTTGGGTCCTTTCCTTCATGAACCATAAACCTCCCATTGAAACTTGATGGTAATATTCTTAGGATAAATATTACGGTTTTTAAATAATCAAGGAATTCATTTAGTATTCTCATTCCGTCAAAATAATACTCACCAGATCAATGAATTCATCATTGAACTCATTTGGATTCATTCATAATTCCATATACTTGTTCCATAGAAACATAAATTTATATTCACATAAAATGGAATCATCATCATAAATGTTTATAGGTTTATTCCACATGTAATGTGAGTATTTAAATGACTTCATATTCCCGTATATTTCATTGGAAAATGCACCTACCATTACATTTACTTTTTTCATTGGTATCAATCCCTCTTCAATATTTTTATAATATTTCTCTACAAATCATTCATAATAGAATCCCATGAAAGTTATCCAATTAGATGTAAATTTTCAATGATCAGAAATAGTTTTTTGTTTTATTATTCCATTTTTTGTAAATTACTATCCTCAAAGATTATAATTTCCTTATAGTTTATTTCATTTGATGTCTCTTCAAAGAGAAAGAATATCAAAATATATATATAGTATTAATAACACTTTTTTTTCTAAGAAAGGTCAGTACCCTGAGAGTGGTTGAAATAAGGTTTATCTACTTATTTAAATAACCATATCCAATAAGCTTGTTTAAAAATTATTAAGAAGAATATAACACCCACAAATTATATGAAGTGATAATAAAAATTAAATGGGGACATAAATGATTTTACCTCGTTCATACAAACATGGATAATATAAGGAGCATGAAATAGTGATGAGATTATGCACCTATACATTAATAGTACATGTTTTTTTACATGTTTAAACATCCACAATAACCAGTTTTTATATCCATCAGAAGAAAATGTATAACTCACTAGTCTCACTAAATGAATGATCTTACTAATCGTCTTATACTATTTTTATCATTATATGAATAGTATATAGAAATTACACTAAGGATCATATAGAAATATTCTCATGTTTCATCAATGTGATGAACTCCATGATCTTCTTGTTATATATTCTCATGTATATCCCTTTTCATTTCATGTATATCATTATAACACTCATACTATAATACTTCTTATTATCAATTATCCTTCAAATACATATAATATACATCCATCACTTATTCATTGAATTTTTTCTATTATGTGATCCACTATATTCTCCTAATTTTCAAAAAATATATCTTAACTTTTTTAAAATCCTTCTATCATATCCATTTAATTAATTAATAATCATGAAATAATTTTTTAGGGACTCTGAAAGGGTTATGTTCATATCTTTGATGTCAACACATTTCTTCTTATATTAAATTTTTTTCTTCTTCTAGAAATGACCACTTAAAAGTGTGACTCATTCTCCATAGTGTAATTCTCTATCCACTTTGAAACCATGTATTTGAACTGTTTACTTCACATAAACTACCATGAAAAAACATTTCCCTACAACAATATGTCCACATGAATAGCAAAAACAAATTTCTATAAATCGAGTCTCTAAGTCATTATCCAAATCCACATAGTAGAAAAAATAAAAGTATAGAATAAAAAAACAACCTAAATTAAGTCTTTTCATGGACCTAGATTCCACATAATAAATTAATTAATTCTCATTTGAAAAAAATAATCATTTTTTATATTATTAAATCATCATCAAAAGACACTTTTGTATTAAGGTAATTTTCCATATTTTTATATTCATGTCCCCTAAAAACATGAAATATGATCTCATGGTGTAACTTAAGTAATTGTATTAATATAACTGTAATCCTAATTCACATTATGACCTATCATAATGTTATTATTCCACTTTATTCCAATTTTCAATTTTTTATCATCTACCATGGATGGGTAAAAATGTTACCAAATGTGTTACAGAATGTCTCATTTTCTTCTCCATGTGATAAATTCTAAAACTCCAAGCATGTTTTTAAGGGAACATTCATAGTATTTTGAAACCCTTACATATGAAAATAACTATAACCCCTTTTTATTTTCCTAGAAAAATGCCTCATGACGTGACCATTGTTATCATTTTATGAACCTCTACCATTATTAAAAAGCATATCCAATATTCTCCCAAAACACATATATCATTTCACTTTTAATTTGTAGGATAATTTGGATGTATTACAACATACATATCAGAAAACATAACCCAAAAATTCTTCACTTATGTTTTGAATAATTATATTATATGTGATGAGGTTTATGTATGTGATAGCTACATGTGAGATCAATTGAGTTTGGTACAAGAAAGGATAAATATAATAGATCACTAGTTTATGAGGGTGGAAATTACATTATAGAGTCTATTTATTTGTGGTATAATTCTATTTGTCTTTTGATAATTTTTACTATATTTGGAAAATTTTATGATTTTGTTTGATCTCAGATTATATGTTTAGATAGGCACAGATAGAATAATAGTCTTCATGGATCATAGAGCTTTATTAATGGATCCTTGGTGATTACCTAGTTGAAATAACGATTGTTTTATATTTTATAATTTTTTTATTAATATGTGTGGGTTTGAATTGTTATTTCATAATAATGGTTTTCTATTCATAGGTGTTTGGGGTGGGATTTTTTTTAAGGGTCCAAGTGTGGGAAAAATGTCATGCTATTTTTTTCCCACATATTTTAAATATTTATTTGTTTTTTATTTTAATTTATATAAATGAATATTTTCACATGGATTTAGAAGGTAAATACAAGAGGTTTTTTTTATAAATGGTTTCCACTATTTTACCACATGTGTGTGAACCCCAATTTTTTATTGATTCTATGATTCTATATGTTTTTTTAAACATATGTAATCCCATGTTTTGTGATACAATAGGAATGACAGGAGAAAACATTACTTATAAAAATGATTAATTGGACTTTGTTAATATTTTCATTGGGATTACATAAGAAATAAGTGAATAAAACCATGGAATACTTCTTTATCTGTTTTATTCTATAATAGTGAATAATTAATGGTTGAGTTATTCATCGTTGTACTTTGGGAAATACTTGAAATTTTTATGATGATGAGTTTTCCTACTATGTTCCTTATATGGGTATGGGTGTCGTGTGATTTGACCACAATAATTGATGTATGAGTTACAACCAAAGTTCTATGTTTTTTAGATTAACATAGTTCCATGGGTTTTGATCCATGTGTTATAATGATCCATGGTCTATATCTAAAGGATAATTGATGGAATTAAAGATACGTTATCAATGAGGTCTTCTTGGATAACAATACAGTATCCTGTGTATTAGATAATTTCATTTGGAACATATCCTAATAGGCATTGTGATTTTTTCGGAAGATCTCTTGAAAACATGGTAATACCCATGGGTGGTAATAACTAGGAAGACTGTAAAGAGAAATTTTAAGTATGGAGAATTTATGTACTCTTGTTTCATTATTGTTTATTAAATTGATTTTCCAAATTGGGATAAAACTTTTCATGAAATTATCTCCCCCATATAAATTGAGACATATAGAATTGGAAAATTTATCACTAGGAGAGATGGTGATCAAACATAGTTTGGTGATAGAAGGATATATGGGAAAGATCTAAATCAGATCATCCAAATTACCCATGTGAGGTCAACCCATGGAAATAAAACACACTATTTAACATTGATGGTAATATGTTTGTATCATATAAATGATTGGGATATATATGATGAGTTGTATCATTCTGGAGTGGGAGCCATCATCAGTGATGACCTTTGATATTTGTGATCAATCAAGTGATGATTTATATGTAGTATTGTAAAAGATACATAAATTTTTGGAATGATGAGTTGAGAATGGTGTGAAAGATGGATAATGTTATTTCATATGTATGGGAACCATTATTTTTCTAATTATTTTTTATTATCATTTTATTGTTATATGGTTATTTGTGCCATCTTTTCATGATGATTTTTTGTTTTTTATTGTTTCACATGTGATTGATTTTTTACCTGTATTGGTTCATATGTTTTATATTCTATTATTTATCATTATATCCTATTACATTTTGGGATTTATATTATTGTATGATAGTGGGATGACAGATGGGTTAGGTGGGCTATAGAAGATATATCCTAGTGGATTTAGAGAGACCTCATAATGGTTATAACTATTGTCAATAGATCTATGAAGTATAAATTATCAAGTAATTAAGGTACACAGATCATCAGATGCATGAAGGTGGTATATGGTCTATGTTGGGAAGTATTGGTTTTTTTATCATAGTTCGTGTGTCTTCTAGAGACATAGGTGTAGGATTATAAATTATGTGTATTTTGTGTTATGTTTTCAGGTGGTAGAGTTACATTGGGTATCCAATTTCAAACACTCCAAATAATTTCATGCATATACACTTAATCACAAAATCACTCAGTGTATAAGGGTGAGTATAAAATCTTTTTGGGTCATTAGACTCACCCCAACCTATATACACAGCTTGAGTTTTTATGTACACGGGTAGACCATCGTATCTTATTTCATTTATAAATTTTTCATTAAATCTCAATGGGTGGTATGAGACTAATAGTTTATGTGAGGTCAAATACTCAAAAAGTGGTTTGTATGACTTTTGATAGAGGCCACTATATTTCTATTTCATTTTAATTTTATCGGTATCATCCTACATACATATATAATTTTTCCCTATACTACCCTTTGTGAAATTTTATTTAATTATTCATTTCTTTCATTTATTCATATTCTATTTTTTATGATCATTTATATATTAACACATATTTTTTATTTAACTAGTAATATATTCTGATATTCAGAGGAAAATTGGTCCATGTTTATTATCTATAGGTTTTGGGTGCATATGTTATATAGATAGATTATGTAAAACTATTGAAAGCATCAGGAATGATCTGTGGGATTTTATTTTGTGGGAATATAATATCCATTACTATATCCAACCCTTCATATTATTCAATAATCTCTGAGGTATGGGAGGATGCACCGATGTCCATATTGTGACTCCCACTCGAGTATGTATTGGGTGTCTTGAGATGGTACATTACATTAATAGTGGGAAACGGTTATTCATAAAATCTCTTTTCAAATTGGAAATCATAGAGTGGTAAAGAATGTTAATCTTCTTTTTTGTTATGTCAGTCCATTTGAAATAGATGAATATCTCCATAAAATGTCATACCTTCCATTATTACAGAAGAATTTGATATCTATACATGTTTTATATCATGTATCTCATTTAACGAAATATTTTTTTGAATCTCTATCATATGATTGAATGATGAGATCTAGATTTGGAACTCAATTCCACTATAGTGAAGCAAATATTGTGTATCATTAATCATAAAAACAAGGTTGTATTGTGAAAATATATCCCTTATAGATTAGTTCTTTAATATAATGCGATATATATCCTTGTGAGTATAAATTATATAGAATTGATACACAGAAATAGCCTCACATTTTGTCAGTAAAGAACATTGATGAATTTATTATGGTAGAAAGTTTAATGGTGAGGAGCATAGTGCCACCCATATAGTCAATAGTTGGTGTTAATTCTATTATTCATATTATTTTTAGTAATTTGGGTGTTTAAAATTTTAAATTAATGAAATAATGTGACAGTTATGGATCCATGACTAGTACAATGCAATATTAATCATACATCTCAACCATTCAAGGGGGGGGGGGTTGATTCTGGATTTATTTTCATGGTTGATGTATAGATTCACTGAATATAAATCTATACTACATAGGGGGTGTGGCTATATTATAGGATTAGTCTCCCAGTTGGCACCCAATTTTTGAATATGTTTATCCATAACCTATAATTTACACCAAATAACCTTCTATCGTATTCTTTTTATCCTTATTTTTGTTTTCCAATTTTCCTCCTCCATTTCAATTGATCTCTCCTTGAACATCTCCACAAAATGTCATCTTTTAATCCATTACCATTAGTTATTTCGCTCTTTATATAATGTGAATACTCAAGGTAAATTTGGTATTTATCTTCTATTATATATTATCCTTTTCTCATTTTCCATTCCCCTTCCATGATCTTCCATGTTATTTTTCTCGCTGGCCATAGTTTTCAAAGCTAGTTTTCTTCTATATCTAAATCATGAATTGTGTCATTTCATGGGATTGTGAGGACCTTATACAATTCTAATATATCGTTATTTTAATAATTAATTTATCTTTAAATGTATTTATAAAGGTGTTTTATTGTATCTTCATTTTATTTTACAAAACCTTTACTGTTTTTTCATTATGTTATTCCATGGGTAATTAGAATCATTATATTTATATTTTAGATATATTCATGATATATACAAAGTTTAATTTATTTTAATCCATGGAATAATTTTTTATACGTTGGTTTAAATGGAAATTCATTCAATATGAATACCAATTCCCATAAGTGGTTTAATAAGGTGTTTCTAATAAATTTATTACTTTAAATGAATTTATAAAAAATAACAAGTGATTAATTTTATATAAAGGTAGTTTTATGATTATTTACAATTTTATAACATTAAGGGTTTTCATTTGAATATTATATTTGTTTTTTACTATTGATTTCCTATGTTATATATGCCCCTAGTTGTGTTTATTGATAAATATCAAATTTTTTATATAAGTTACATTTTTATGTAATTGATAATGGGGGGATATGGTGTTGATGGTTCATTGGTTTATGTCTTAGTTGTAATATTTTAAATTATTTCATGGATTATATTTTCCAGATATAACGGCTCACATAAGATCCTTGGGGGATTAGAATGAAATCAAGGATGGGTGTTACCTTCGTTTGTATTTGCCTCTATCCATAGATCCTCTATTATCGATTATCTCTAGATAGGGGTGTCATATCATTGCGTAAATGTGGGTAACCTAGGGTTTGAGTCTTTTAGGATTATTTTTTAGGCTACCATTTTATCCATAAGAGTGTTGTAGGTTATCTCCAATAGAAATAATATTTCCAATCCATTTTATATATTTTTTAACATGCATTATGATTTGATTTTCATTGTTCTTGGTGATATATATTTGTTATGTGATATTATTATCTTATTAAATCATATGAATTTTTAAAAAGTTTTTTAGTAAAAAAATAATGAATTTATATGGATTTATTTTAAAAATTAATCATAAATGTATACATCCTACTTATAGTTAAAAATATCATTTGTAGTATATAATAAGAAAAGTGTTAAACTGATTCATTGAGGTGTCCAACTAGGTATTATATCACACCCTACATAAAAATGTTTGTATTCATGTAGAATTTGTTATGGATGATACAATGAGAGTTAAGTGAGTTACATCATATGGTGGTGTACATTAGACACATTCTTAATTAATTAATGAAAAAATTATAAGTTAGTGATCGTGGGTCATGTGGAGATAGATGGTTTCAACATTTTGGGAATATTGGTTAATATTTGGATGTATATTTTTTTGGTATCACTATTATATCCTTATTTTGATCTCTCTTGTATTATATATTTCATGTCTTAACTGATATTTTTTTATGGTGGCATATTTAGAAGTCCATATTGGTTTTTATTATTTTTCCAAGGTTGCAAGAATATTTTTTGGCACGACCCGTCCTCAGGGCCCGTGCCATGACTACCCCAAGCCCGTCTTCCATAGGCCAGGGGCTGGCGACTAGCACCAAGGCGTAAATCCCAAAAAAGGGAAGACATTGCCTTTGAAAAGGTAAACAAGAACCACAGAGTAAGAAAGCGGAAAAGTAAACACTAAGTAAAAATTGTACAAGCTGTGCTGAAAGTAAAAGGGGCCGGAAATACAAGCCCAACTGTAAAGTACAACGGATAGGAAAAACAACAACTGAAAGGAAAAACTGCAGCGTCGAGCCGTCCTCTGGAAGTCCCACCTGAAGGGTGGGTACAGATAACCTCCACTGCTCCTCGGGTCCACCTGACCGCTCCGAGTACGTCCCGCCCAGTGGTCCACCTCCAGGTACCGTCCTGCTCCGCACGCCTCCACCACGATCAGCGATGTCCGTCGTCTGCAACCAACACAACGTAGTGCGGGCATATCCCTTGCAGGGGTGAGTATAAGCTACTTAGTAGGGACCCCGAGACCCCCGAAGGTCTCCCGAAATCCACAAAGGATAATCCACAAAGGAAAGATACAATCACGAAGTAACATCTAACCCGGCTTAGGTATTTGCCCATACATATACCTAAGTCATCAATTCCCATTCGGCTCCAACGTCCGAGCCCAAGCACAACCCAGTCCACACAGGAAAGCAAAACGTATACCCACACAGGATAGCTCAACACAATCCAAAAAGGAGAGTAAACAGTAAATCCACACAGGATAGCTCAACACAATCCACAAAGGAAAGTAAACAGTAAATCCACACAGGATAGCTCAACACAATCCACAAAGGAGAGTAAATAGTAAATCCACACAGGATAGCTCAACACAATCTACAAAGGAGAGTAACACAAGATTCATCTCACACATGTATACTTCTTAGGATGACGATAAAGATGATCACTGATCCATCTAAGTCGTCGGACCCACGAAGGATCGGTAGGTAACTATCCCCCGCAATGACCAACACAGGATCGGGCCCACACAGGACCTGTAGGCGCTGGCTCACACAGAACCGCTGAGTTCTGACCCACACAGGATCGGACCCACACAGGATCGGGCCCACACAGGACCTGTAGCACTAATCCACGTAGGATCCCTGAGTGCTGTAGTCGTCGCAGTCCACTGAGGATCTCTACACAGTCGTCAGCGCAGTCCACTGAGGATCTCTGCACGGTCGTCGCCGCAGTCCACTGAGGATCTCTACACGGTCGTCGCTGTCGAAGTAGCAGTCGCAGCCAGCTCTAGGGTTCCCGCACACAACAAGCTCGTTCAGGAGGGTCCGCTCCACGAGCCGAGAAGCTGATACATCAACTGTCACAAAGTCCAAAGTTGATGTATCCAAAAGATCCGTATCGTCAACAGGAACTCAACGTCGCAGACAGCGTGTCAATCGGACGCCCGGTCTGAAGGTTATTGGCTTTTTCGTCCCAGGGGCTCGGTTGGTTTTTAAGGCAAAACCAACCCGACCGTACTCCACCTGCGTCCAAACCATGGGCGGAGTGTGACAAAAGATTCGTCTCACTTAGAGGAATTCAACGAAGCTGACAGCACGTCAATCGGACGTCCGTAGCTCAAGATATGAGCGTTTCCGCACCGAGGGCCCGGTTGGTTTCATGTACAAACCAACCCGGCTGAACTCAAAGTATTCTGAAACCTTGAGTGCGATATACCGAAACGGCCATCTCGATCCAAGGATGACGTTGCCGCTGACGGCGAGTCGTTTGGAGGCCCGTAGCTCAAGATACGACCATTTGAACGAAAACCGTTTTAAGACGGTGGGTCCGGGCCCGGGCCGACCCGGCCCAACCCCCCTGGGTCGGACGAACCGGGTCAACCCGGTATGAACCGGATCGACCCGGTCCGACCTGGTCGGACTCGGTCCGGGCCGGCCAGGGCGCGGCCCGGCCGGTCAGACCCGCCTGGCTCGGCCAGCCCGGCTTGGCTCGGCCGAGTGGCGCGGGGGGGAGCCGCCACCCGCGCGTGACACCCCCGTGGCACCCGCGGGGTGTTGGCCAGACAACCGGACGCGGCTGAAGCCGCGTCCCGAGTGACGCGGGGGGGAGCCGCCGCTCCCGCGTGACACCCGTGGGACACCCGCGGGACACCCGCGGGGTGTCTCCATGGCGCCGGACGTGGCTTCAGCTGCGTCCCGCGACCGCCGCCACTGCGGCCGGTGCCGCGGCGGTCTCGTCCAGCGGCGCGCCGGGCGCCACCGCCTCCGGGCGCCGGAGTCGCTCCGGTGGCCCGATTTTATTCCCGTCTGCGCCATTGCTCCTCCCGGGTTCCGTTATTCACTGCGTGATCATCAAACATCTGTTGCGGCACGTTTCGTCATCGCCCGTCAAATCCGCACAAAAACGAAGAACGGCGGAGGGTCTTCGGGCCATGTTCGTTTGGCCCGCACCCTCCGTGTTAGAGATAAACAATGGAAGGAATTAAAGTTCAACACATGAACGCATATCCAAAATAATTTTTAATGAAATAAAATTGTTTCATAAAACGGGTTCCTCATTTGAACGGAAACAACAAATTTAAAATTGTTCACAAAACCAGTTCTTTAACTTTTTAAAGAAACATTTACGGGAATATAAAAAAAAGGGGGTAATTCTAAAAATAAAATTACTACCTCGTATTCGTCGCGCGTGAGCGTTCTTCGCGGAATTGCTCGTCGCGGAAGGTGGAGATCGTCGCGTCGTCGCAGAAGGGCGTCGCGTCGTCGCGGAACACAGCGTTGAGTCGGCGAACTCAACGGACCATGAAATAACAGATTTAATTTAATTAATTAAATCCGTGTTTTGGTAAAGAACCACGAAGGAGATTAAAAAAAGAAAGTCTGAGACTCTTACCTCAAGCAGCCGATCGAAGATCCATCGCGGAGGAAGAGTCGTCGCAGAAGAACGTTGCAGGAAGGGGACGTCGGCGTCGCAGATCACGGCGTCGCGTCGTCGATTTCCGGGTTCTGCGTTCTTTGCGTTTTTCGCGTTCTTCGTGAAGGAGGATGAAGGTTCAAGGATCCTCTTTCGACGAATAATCCTCCAAAAGATAGGTTGGTCTTATTTTATTATTATGCCAACACACGAAAAGGGGTAAGTAACGACCCATCAATTCGTTGAATTAATTCAACGAAAGAAACAGCTCATTTAATTTATGAAATAAACTGCCCAATTAAATGGTCTGTTAAGAATTTAAGAAAACACGTCTGTTGACTTTCATAATGACGGGTTTTCGCGGGTGCGTTACTTAGCGGAAAGAAACGGCGGGGCTCGTGCGGGCCCCACCTCACAAATATCCTTCCAAGGGGGTAGGATATTTCTGGATAGCATCCTATCCGGATCAACTCAGTTTAAGCCATCTTTAAGTGGCTTCAAGTGGCTTCCATGTGGCTTAAGTGAAATAAAATAAAGTTGTCGCAAAATTATTTTATTTCTTAACTTTAAACCCGAAAATTAAAAACCACACCCGAGAAAACGAAACTCCGGAAGAGGCGTTTCTTAGCGAATACCGGCGCTGCAATTTCATCAGTGCCCTCAGAATTCGATTCTGGGCATCAGTTCAAAAGTTAGAAAAACCCGCTCGTCCATTCACTGAATGTACCCGAGCGAAACTTCGGAAAATGATTCCGGGCACACCGGGCCTCGGAATCAGGTTCCGTCAGAAACTGCGCTCTTGTAAAATTCCAAATAAAATTAAGAAAAAAATTTCCTTGAAATTTACAGGTCTTTACATTACTCCCACCTCAGGGCTTTACGTCCCTGTAAAGATACATCAAAAACTAGGGAAACAAATGTGGGTACTAAGCACACATCTGAGCCTCTCGCTCCCATGTGCTCTCCAGGAGGTTCCCGTGCTGCCATCTGATACCAATTTGTCACGACCCGTCCTCGGGGCCCGTGCTGTGACTGCCCCAAGCCCGCCTCAGAAATGACGTGCCCCAAGATGTGGACCTCACGTAACCAGAAATGGCACTTTGAGAGCTTTCCATAAAGCTGGTTCTCTCGGAGTGTGTCTAGTACAACCCGCAGGTGGTAGGCATGCTCCTCCTCCGTCGTCGAGTACACCAAAATGTCATCGATGAAGACCACGACAAATCGATCGAGGTATGGCTGGAAGATCCAGTTCATGAGGCTCATGAACACTACTGGAGCATTGGTTACACCGAAAGGCATAACCAAGAACTCATAGTGGCCATACCGACATCTGAAGGCCGTCTTCTGCACATCCTCGTCTCGAACTCTGAGCTGATCATAGCCTTACTTGAGGTCTATCTTCGAGAACCACCGTGCTCCGTTGAGCTGATCGAATAGGTCATCAATCCTCGGTAGCGGATACTTCTTCCTCACTGTCACCTAGTTCAGGCGACGATAATCGACACACCGTCACAAGCTCCCGTCCGCCTTCTTGGCGAACAATATCGGGGAAGCCCAGGGTGAAACACTAGGTCGGATGAACCCCTTGCCCTGCAAGTCCTCCAACTGTACCCATAGCTCTCGAAGCTCGGCGGGGGCCATCCGATATGCTGGAGTGGATATCGGGGCTGTCCCGGGGTACAAGTCAATATAAAAGTCAACATCTCTACGAGGAGGTAGCCCTGGAACGTCATTGGGGAAGACGTCCGCATACTGATCCACCACTGCAGGAAAACTAGGACTCCGCACATCAACTGCTCCAAGGATGAGGCTAGCCAACTGATGAGTGATGGGCTGACCTCTCCTCTGCGAGAGTCCATCCTGTGCTGCGAAGGCTCCCTTCTCGCCGGAGAAGGTGAAACTGCTCCCGTCGGTGCGCACAAATCGCACCTTGTGCCTAAAATAGTCAATCTGAGCATGGACTGTAGATAACCAATCCATGCCCAAGATGACATCGTAAGGCCTCGACGCCGCTATAAGAAGATCCCAGCCGAAGCTCTTGCCTCCTAGAGTAATCTCACTCTGCCGGCACCAGTTCGTAATCGTCGAGTCTGCTCCCGTAGGAGTCTCTAGCTGTAAGGATCGAGCCAACGGCTCTGTCGGAATCTCCGAGCTCTGAACAAGGGCAGTGGCTATGAAAGAGTGACTCGCTCTTGTGTCTATCAGAACCGCCGCAAGGGTTGAATAGACACAGATCGTACCTCGAATCGTCTCTGGCGCGCCGTGGTCGTAGGCCTCTGCTGCCTGGAGATGTGCATGTCTCTGCCCGCCAGCTCCCTGTGGTCGGGGCGGGCCTCCTGGTGGTGGTGGTGGCAGAGCCTCAAAGCGTCGCCCCCCACCTGCTGCTCGGCCAGGTCCTCTGCCTCGTCCGCCTACTCCCTGCGGACCACCACGGTCGACCCTCTGCCTCTGCCTGGGTGGCCCCTCCACCGTCTTCTGCTCCTCCGTACGACGGGTTGGGCAGTCACGAGCCATGTGGCCCTGCCCGCCGCAGGTGTAGCACTTCCTGACTCTCGGAAGACTGGCCCCGCGCTGTGTGCCCCGTACTGCTGAGCCAGTTTCCCGAGGACATCTGCCGGAAGGTCTGGTCTGCCTGGAACCCTAAGTCATCCGTTGGCTACCAGCTGCCGAAGACTCTGCTACCTGCCGCCATGCGGTAGGTCTCGCTGTGGACTCAGCCAGGAAGCTCTCGATCAGAAGGGCTCGCTCAAGCACTCCTGCCTGGGTCGGGATACTGAGGGAGATTAGAGATGCCCTGATCTCGTGTCTCAATCTCTGCTCGAAGGTCCGGGCTCGGAAGAAGGGGTCTCGTACCATGTCGGTCGACTAGCGAGAAAGATCGGTGGACCTCGCCACGTACTGAGCGACCATCAAGCTGCCCTGTCGCAGCTAAAGAAGCTCCCGAATGCGCACCGCTCGGAGGGTGTCCGGGACGAACTCTGAGCGGAAGAGGCTCTCGAAGTCTGTCCAGATGAGGGAGGCCTCATCGTGTACCTGGAGCATCAAGCTCCACCATCGTCATGCTTCTGCGTGTAGTAGGCTCGCCGCAAGGATCACCATGAGGTCTGCTGGTGTACTCACTAGCCTGAAAACTCAGACGACCGCCTCTAGCCAGTCCTCAGCTGCCTGGGGGTCCGTCTCCCCACGGAACCTGGGTGGTCACTGGCATTGGAACTCGTGCAGAGCTCCGAGGCATCCTGCATCGTCCGCCATCGGCGCTGGAAGCATCGGGGGCTCGACGGGTAAAGGTACTGTCGGTGCCTCGGCTGTCAACGGGCCCTATACCGAGGCCTCATCACTCTGCGGGCTATCGTCGCGCTCTACTCTCAGAACCCTAGCTGGCTGCTGTCGTTGGGCCATCCTAAAAAGGAAACAAGTGTGCCACGGTCAGAACAGTATACCTGGTGAGCTGACACAAGTAATCACAAAGAAAACTTGAAACACACAAACAATCAATGTTTTCGTGCAATAAGTCGGAAATCAGAAGTCAGGGTCCTGGTGTACGATACGTCGGCCGCCGCACCAACACTGGACTCCCTGGACTGATAACCACACCCAATACGCTAAACACTATTTCTTCACATAGAAGAAAGATCAGAGTCTGCGGTAGAACCGACCACCTCTGATACCAATTTGTCACGACCCGTCCTCGGGGCCCGTGCCGTGACTACCCCAAGCCCGTCTTCCATAGGCCAGGGGCTGGCGACTAGCACCAATGCGTAAATCCCAAAAAAAGGGAAGGAATTTCCTTTGAAAAGATAAACAAGCACCACAGAGTAAGAAAGCGGAAAAATAAACACTAAGTAAAAACTGTACAAGCTGTGCTGAAATTCAAAGGGGCCGGAAATAAAAGCCCAACTGTAAAGTACAAATGATAGGAAAAAAACAACTGAAAGGAAAAATTGCAGTGTGGAGCCGTCCTCTGGAAGTCCCACCTGAAGGGTGGGTACAGATAGCCTCCACTGCTCCTCGGGTCCACCTAACCGCTCCGAGTACGTCCCGCCCAGTGGTCCACCTCTAGGTACCATCCTGCTCCGCACGCCTCCACCACGATCAGCGATGTCCGTCGTCTGCAACCAACAAAACGTAGTGCGGGCATAGCCCGTGCAGGGGTGAGTATAAGCTACTCGGTAGGGACCCCGAGACCAACGAAGGTCTCCCGAAATCCACAAAGGATAATCCACAAAGGAAAGATATAATCACGAAGTAACATCTAACCTGGCTTAGGTATATGCCCATACATATACCTAAGTCATCAATTCCCATTCGGCTCCAATGTCCGAGCCCAAGCACAACCCAGTCCACATAGAAAAGAAAAACGTATACCCACACAAGATAGCTCAACACAATCCACAAAGGAGATTAAACAGTAAATCCACACCGGATAGCTCAACACAATCCACAAAGGAGAGTAAATAGTAAATCCACATAGGATAGCTCAACACAATTCACAAAGGAGTGTAAATAGTAAATCCACACAGGATAGCTCAACACAATCCACAAAGGAGAGTTACACAAGATTTAGCTCACACAGGTATACTTCTTCGGATGACGATAAAGATGATCACTGATCCATCTAAGTCGTCGGACCCACAAAGGATCGATAGGTAACTAACCCCCGCAATGACCCACACAGGATCGGGCCCACACAGGACCTGTTGGCACTGGCTCACACAGAACCGCTGAGCGCTGACCCACACAGGATCGGACCCACACAGGATCGGGCCCACACAGGACCTGTAGCACTGATCCACGTAGGATCGCTGAGTGCTATAGTTGTCGCAGTCCACTGAGGATCTCTGCACAGTCGTCGCCGCAGTCCACTCAGGATCTCTGCACGGTCATCGCTGCAGTCCACTGAGGATCTCTACACGGTCGTCGCTGTCGAAGTAGCAGTTGCAGCCAACTCTAGGGTTCCCGCACACAGCAAGCTCGTTCGGGAGGGTCCGCTCCCCGAGCCGAGAGTCTGATACATCAACTGTCACAAAGTCTGAAGTTGATGTATCCAAAAGTTCCGTATCATCAATAGGAACTCAACGTCGCAGATGGCGCGTCAATCGGATGCCCGATCTGAGAGTTATTGGCTTTTTCGTCCCAGGGGCCCGGTTGGTTTTTAAGGAAAAACCAACCCGACCGTACTCCACCTGCATCCAAACCTCGGGTGGAGTGTGCCAAAAGATCCGTCTCACTTAGAGGAATTCAACGAAGCTGACGGCACGTCAATCGGACGTCCGTAGCTCAAGATATGAGTGTTTCCACTCCGAGGGCCCGGTTGGTTTCGTGTACGAACCAACCTGGCCGAACTCAAAGTATTCCTAAACCTTGAGTGCGATATACCGAAATGACCGTCTCGATCCATGGATCGCGTTTCCGCTGACGGCGAGTCGTTTGGAGGCCCATAGCTCAAGATACTACCATTTGAACGAAAACCAATTGAAGACGGTGGGTCCAGGCCCGGCCCGACCCCCCCTGGGTCGGCCGAACCAGGTCAACCCGGTACGAACCGGGTCAACCCGGTCCGCTCCGGTCGGACCCGGTCCGGGGCGGTCGGGGCGCAGCCCGGCCGGTCGGACCGGCCCGGCTCGGCCAGCCCAGCTTGGCTCGGCTGAGCGGCTCGGGGGGGAGCCTCCATCCCCGCATGACACCCCCGCAGCACCCGCGGGGTGTCGGCCAGACAACTGGACGCGGCTGAAGCCGCGTCCCGAGTGACGCGGGGGGGAGCCGCCGCCCCCGCGTGACACCCGCGGGACACCCGCGGGGTGTCTCCCTGGCGCCGGACGTGGCTTCAGCCGCGTCCCCCGAGCGTCACCGCCGGCTTCCGCGGGCCGCCGGAGTCGCTCCAGTGGCCCGATTTTCTTCCCGTCTGCGCTGTTTCTCCTCCCGGGTTTCGTTCTTCACTGCGGGATCGTCAAACATCCGTTGCGGCACGTTCCGTCGTCGCCCGTCAAATCCGCACAAAAACGAAGAACGACGGAGGGTCATCGAGCCGTGTTCATTTGTCCTGCACCCTCCGCGTTAGAGATAAACAACGGAAGGAATTAAAGTTCAACACATGAATGCATATCCGAAACAATTTTTAATGAAATAAAATTGTTTCATAGAACGGGTTCCTCATTTGAACGGAAACAACAATTTTAATAAATTTAAAATTGTTCACAAAACAAATTCTTTAGCTTTTTAAAGAAACATTTACGGGAATATAAAAAAAGGGGTAATTCCAAAAATAAAATCCCTACCTCGTAGTCGTTGCGCGTGAGCGTTCTTCGCGGAATTGCTCGTCGCGGAAGGTGGAGATCGTCGCGTTGTCGCGGAAGGGTGTTGCGTCATCGCGAAACACGAGGTTGAGTCGGTGAACTCAACGGTCCATGAAACAGCAGATTTAATTTAATTAATTAAATCCGTGTTTTGGTAAAGAACCACGAAGGAGATTAAAAAAAGAAAGTCCGAGACTCTTACCTCAAGCAGCCGATCGAAGATCCTTCACGGAGGAAGAGTCGTCGCAGAAGAACTTTGCAGGAAGGGGACGTCGGTATTGCGGATCACGGCGTCACATTGTCGATTTCTGGGTTCGGTGTTCTTCACGTTCTTCGTGTTCTTCGCGTTCTTCGCAAAGGAGGATGAAGGTTCAAGGATCCTCTCTCAACAAGTAATCCTCCAAAAGATAGGTTGGTCTTATTTTATTATTATGCCAACACACGAAAAGGGGTAAGTAACGACCCATCAATTCGTTGAATTAATTCAACGAAAGAAACAGCTCATTTAATTCACGAAATAAACCGCCCAATTAAATGGTCTGTTAAGAATTTAAGAAAACGCGTCAGTTGACTTTCATAATGATGGGTTTTCGCGGGTGCGTTACTTAGCGGAAAGAAACGGCGGGGCTCGTGCGGGCCCCACCTCACAAATATCCTACCAAGGGGGTAGGATATTTCTCGATAGCATCCTATCTGGATCAACTCAGTTTAAGCCGTCTTTAAGTGGCTTCAAGTGGATTCCAAGTGGCTTAAGTGAAATAAAATAAAGTTGTCGCAAAATTATTTTATTTCTTAACTTTAAGCCCGAAAATTAAAAACCACACCCGAGCAAACGCAACTCCGGAAGAGGTGTTTCTAAGTGAATACCGGCGTTGCGATTTCATCGGTGCCCTTAGAATTCGATTCCAGGCACCGGTTCAAAAGTTAGAAAAACCCGCTCGTCCGTTCACTGAACGTACCCGAGCCAAACTTTGGAAAATGATTCCGGGCACACCGGGCCTCAGAATGAGGTGCCGTCAGAAACTGCGCTCTTGTAAAATTCCAAAGAAAATTAAGAAAAAAATTTCCTTGAAATTTATGGCTCTTTACATTTTTTGTGATGTATTTATGTATTTATCATGATTATTCTATGTATTGATACATTATATAATGATTTTTTGTTTGTTTTGTTGTATTTTTTGTGAAATATTTCACAAAGGAACGTGTTTGATACTCTTAACACTTGTTCCTATCCTATAGATATCAAAAAATATATTTGAATTATATTGTGGGTTGAGTTAGGGGAAGTAGAAACAATGAGAGAGATATTACATGATATAATTTATAAATAATGTTATCCCCAATTAGAATTTAGAAGATAATTTCCTTGGGTTGTCTCATATAGAGGTTTTTTGACATATTTTTCAACCTATCATGTTGTTTGTGGAAATATTTTAGAACCAACAACAACATTAGAAAATTGGTGATCCATTGGACACTCACATATTCAATGATTACATTAATTATCTAATTGTATTTCTCATTGAAACCCTAGTGATATATCTCATAAAACCTAAGTATTTATTTATACCATACCAATTCATCGATATTGAGGGTTATCCAAATATAAAATTGATTCAAATACCCTATAAACTCCTTGTCAGAAATCGGGTTCTCTGATAATGTACGGATAATTTTTTTTAAAAATAATTATTTATGGACTATTATTAATAACCTTTGAGGTCTGGGGGTAGAAATAGAGTGAATGGTTTTTTCATAGGCTAGAACCCATATTTTGGAAAAAATTAATAGGTCCACAAGGATAGGAGTAACTATACACTCAATCCACATGGTTTGGTGAGATAATATAGTGCTGGATAAAGGGCTTTAGAATACCATATATATTGAGTAAGCTATGTGGATAAAGGGCCCCTCCTTTACGATGGCCTCTATAATTTTTTATAGTTTATTGAGAAATGTATTTTGTATTGTTTGGAAAACTATACAAATGAACCATGTGAGGCACCCATACATACAATAAAGGGTGCACAATTAGTGCATGCTTTGGCCAACATGGAATCCAATCTCTGAGGCTATGACTTTTGAGGGAAAATTACCTTTTCTCCACTAAATATAATTCAATCCTATAGAAAAATATATATTTATCAATACTACAGACATAACTCATTTGAGATCCCCCCTTGAGCCAATTTGTATTCTTTTGATCTTTTTTTCATCCGTACTCAGAATCGAGTGTCATCAGTCTTGTTGGATTCACATTGGTGACTACTCCTTTCCTTTTGTGTCATTATTTTTTAAGTAGTATCATATATGCTATTCTAGTGCAATATAATATGCCTCTGTTCTAGGTTTTTCACCATTTATTAATTATTCTTCTTATCTGAGCTGATTCAAAAAGATATATTGGATGATCACTATACTATAGACCTATGGTATATGTTCTATACCTTTCCCTTGGTGTTGGTGATTTATATTCGAAGTTGTAATTATTCCCCATTTAATATTTTTTTGAGGTTCCTAAATAATTAATTGAATTTTTTTTTGATGTGTTGGAAATTTTTTTGTATAACTTTTTTTCTATGAGCATAGTTTTAGTTTGTTTACCAATCAAAGGCCACATGTTTTTCATTCAATGTGATTTCCTATTATTTTTACTATTGTTGAACCAAACATGTAGTGATTGGTTGAGCGTACATAGTTACAGGAATCACTATTATAAAAGATTTGGATTTAATTTATTGTTTAGGAAATGGTCTTCCGCTTTTTCCATGTTATACATGATGTGATTTATTTAACATCTTAACGATGAATTTTTATGTGATTGGGTAAACTAATTGAAGGTATCTGAATGGGAATTTCTATATGAGTTAGAAGGAATCATGGAATACAATGGTCTAAAATGATAATATAATATGACGATGGATGTTTCTATAGGATTATAGGGATGTGATAAACTATAGGTCCTAATAGCGGTAGTGGATGTCTTGGATGATATAGATCAATGGGTCTTGATTTCAAGGGATACATTGGGCCTTGATACCCCATTATATTTATATTTCATCTGATGGAAATAGACAATGTAACGCCCTGACCCTAGCTACCCAGAGTCAGTGCATTACTTCGTAACATTGGCATGATCACAAAAGATCAAGTATCGAAAGACCGATTAGTTTAGTAGCCTTGGAAACAGTAGATACATTCATAAATGTTACATTACATCATAAGGTGAAAAACTACAATAACAAAGTCTCCATAGTCCACACTCATATCCTCTTCTGACTATCCCTGCAGGTCATTCATTAAATACTTCTTCACATCTTGGAAAATATTAAAACATTGAAATGGGTGAGCTCAGATGCTTAGTAAGGATAACAATATAGCGGAAGCTTTCATAAATAAACATTAACATTTAAGGCAATATATAACTAAAAAAAAGTCTTTTAAACTTGAACTTTAGCATAATATGGCAAAAGTAAACGGAAATAATTCCATTTACTTACTCACATGGATATTCTACTAGTCGAATAATCACATGAAATATCAATAACCACTTTCATAATGATGGAATGCATAATTCCAGACTATCATAACCACGTAGCCAAGGCCTCATGCCAAGACCACAAATAAGATTTTGTCAAGGCCTCGTGCCAAGACACTAGTTTGTCTCATGAGACGTACTGATGCATCGAGGAGCTATAGTGGGCTCCACCCGTCACTTATTAAGTCCAATGCATTCCTCATATGAATAGGTTTAAACATATCATAAACCATAACATAATCATATCACATAAAACATGCATAAAGGAAACATAACATTTCTACATTTCAATCACAAGATATCAATACAACACATTGATATAATCAAAACGCTTTCAAAACCATTTTCAATACCAAAATAAAAGAAAGTTAAAACTTGGTATTTATTTTTCATTAAAAAAAGTGATGGCTTGTAGAGGAAGCCGAAACTCAAATAATGGTCACGACGGTGGAGAAGTCGTTGTTGCCGCATAAGTACGGAAAGAAAAACATTCCCTTTTTGTCGTTAAGTAAAACGATTCATATAAAAAATATTCCTTTTGAATAAACGTAAAAGTCAAAGGGGTTTAAACATAGTATAAAAGAAAGTTGTGTACAAAACCAAATATGCCTCAATGAAAGGAGATTGAGACGAAGTCCTTAAAAAGATCATTGTTTTTAAATAAATTACATATATCATGTGTATTCACTATAAGTAAACATAAATAAAGTACAAATACAATATAGGACATAATAATATCATGTCATAATTTGAAAGTAGGAGATTAACCCAAAGAATAGAAATTGGGTTAAGAAGTTCCCTTACCTCGTGTCCGACTTGACTCGACCGCTATTTAACCTCCTGAATAATAAACTAGAGTTAATATATACCTTCTTAATAACATTTTTCAAGTTCATTATTCCTTTTATATCACTTATTACCATGTCATGAACATTAAGTAATTATTTATGTTTATAACGGTCATTTTGTCGATCTTAGGTACTTGAGTCAAAAATAAACTTCTTATAATTACAAGTTGTTCATGTGGTGAAATATCCATTATAACCAGAATTATATTAATGATTTATATATCATATATATCATATATATCCAGTATAAAAATTCATTCTTAATATTACGTAACATTTAGAGGAATGAAATGAAATGCACCGTTCATGGAGATGGTAAGCCGTACGTACGCATGAACGCTACTTTCATTTATATTTTGTATTTAATGGTATGAAATCATAATTATATAAAGGTATAATATATTTCCAGTATAATATCATATATAATATCATTTAATCTATCCTTTATACATCCCACATATGGAATTAACGATTCACATCACTTTGAGGGGGCGGTAGTCCGCACTTCCTAAAATAAAATTATCGCGTTTACCCATAATGGAAATCATAAAGGTATGCCATAAATAAAAAATACAGAAGATTAAGTAAAACATAAACCTATTATATATCATATCTAAATATAGTGGCATCTTAATGGCCACCTTTGAAGGTGTTATATGAGTGTTGAACAATCATCATTTCGTGAGGTAGAAATTCTCCATCCACAGAAACCGTATGTTCTTTAACCATTAGATGTAGGTGTGTGTAATTGTAGCTCAAATACTCATTATAACAACATACTAGTATATTGAGGATACTGGTGTTGTTACAAAATAATGTAATAAAAAGAGTCTAAGGGGTTGGAGAAGAAAAATAAAACAAAACAACATTAGAGAAGACATTACCTTAAAATCGGGTAACTCTTTTTGATTTGAGCCAAAGGCTTCCTTGGGAAGAATTCTGCCCAATGTGAGGCTTCTAGGAGTAAGGGAGGGAAGTTGGGAGAGTATTTGGGCATAGGTTGGCAGATCCAAATGGCTTGAATGTTTTAATATGGTGGGTGTGGTGGGGGCCTTTTATAAGTGGAGAGGAGGAGCACTCTTGGAAAGTAATGAAATATTACTTTATTACACAATGATTTTCGGATTCGAAAAGTCCCACAATTATATAATTCAAGGATAAGGGGATAAGGGTTCTACATATACCCATCCAATAGGCTTTGGACAAGTGTAAGCCTTGTATTTTACATTATCTTCTCATTTTATTTAAATCGTTAAATAATGAGGTCATCGCTGCATCATCATGATGTCATAAATAATTTAATTTATTTAATGTCTAAAAATTATTAAAAAAATACTATAATGTAGGAAATCTTTTTATCTTTCAAATTAATATTTATAGTTAAAAATATGACTTGTATAACCCCATTTAATAATTGTTTTATTAAAACAACTCTTGTTTGTGACCTTTTTATTTTAACATTAAATAAAAAGTTATTTATGTCATTTTCCTACCAAAGTGGCTCCATGGGGTCCCCAAGTTGACCCATAGATTGTATTGGTCATCCATGACACATCCAATAGGGGTAGGACAAGTGAAAATGTATTTTCAGATTTTTATAATATCATTTTTACCTTAAATTTCACTAATTACCTTTAATCGCGATTAATTAAACTTAAAAGTTACTATTCACCAAAAAATTATTTTAATTCCATTGAACAACATTTTACTTCCTAATTACAACCACGTTTGTCGGATTTTTGAAATTCAAAACACAGAAGTGGTAAAATTTCATTTAAATGAAAAATCATTTATTTAACTACCACTTAGTGGTTTCACTATTTATGAAAAATTAAAGTTTTTCAGAACAATGCCAAAATTTCACCCTAAGCTATAAATGATATTACGAATTCAAAAATGATGTCTATTTTATGAAATTCCAAACATATAACTTGAATTAATTAATTTTATAATTAATTCCCGTTGTCACAACAAATAGCGTGTTTTGAAGAAACAATATATATCAAAATATTGACAATTGTTTTGTCCAATTTCAAAGTGAAATTAATTCTAATGAACACCATTGGATAAAATGGTAAAAATATATTCTAATTATACATTAAAACCACTCAATAGTATAATTTATCACTATAATTTTTTTTGATTAAAAAAGTTGTTTTAAGTATTTTTCACTATTCACAAAAATTTGGATGTTCTCAGAAAATTACAAAAAATTCAACATAAGCTAATTTCAACATTACAGATCCAAAAATGAAGTCCATTTTGAAATATAAAATACATATACTTTCAAAAAGTGGGTATTACTATTCATAATGGCTATTTTGATTAGTCGCGGTGTGTTAGAATCTCGAACTTGCATACAACGCAAGTTATTGCATTATTGAAAGAGAAGCGTATCGTGGAAGCTCAGGGTGTTACATTCTCCCCTCCTTCAATAAATTGCATCCTCGCAATTTGAAATTTTTCTTGGAAAATAAAAAGTTGAAAATAGAAAATACCTTTGTGGAAAACCCAAATCAGAAATAAGGTTAATAAAAATATAGCATTAAAAGAAAGCAAGATAAGTACAAAGGTCACCCGAGATAGCCCTTTTTAGGATTCTATGAAAATATGGATATGGAGGAGAAACAAACCATCAAGGTCTGATAGAGAGTTTTAGAAATCAGTATTAGGAGAAAGTTAACCATAAGAAAATCACAAACTTGTGATTGGTTAAACGGTCATTGAATCCCTAGTTGGAAAATTTAACCGACAACGTTTTTGTTTTAAGTTACCTTTTATAATGTTGATGAATTTATTTAAGAGATTTTCCAAGAACGTAAGGAAATATACTTACTTGTCGTGTAGACTTTAGTTCCTTAATAAATTTTTACCACAAACCCATCTTTCACTCCAAATGGTAACAGAACTCAAAAATATTTTATTTATCCTAATATTATAAGGTTCTAAATATTACCACATACCATTTAGATTAGTAAATCTATTTTGTAATAACTAGGGACTTCTTGTAGGCTAGTGGTAGGTAATAAAGGCATGTCGCACTATGGTTGTGGGTTCGATTCCTGTAGCTTTGTCCGACGTGACGGGTTATGCCCCACACTGCAGGTTGTCCTTTTCCTAAAACTATAGTATTATAATATTCCAAATATAATCTTCAGAAATGTTTTAACCTTAATCAATATTATCAAAAGATCAACTTAATCCATTCCAACCTTTATAGTTATCCAAAATACTTCTATCAAACTCACAGTCCAAATTTTATAAGGAAGGTAAACATAATGAAGATCCTTTTTTCTGCGTAACAACATGTGAACACCTTCATCATATATTCTTTTAAAACACTGCAATTACCAATGATCCATTATTCCTTATAGAATACTAGATATACTCCTTCTATCTAAAAATGTATACAAATCATTAATCAGTTTCAAGGAAGTTAAGAATATCCAATATAATTTATCCAAATCAATCATGTATTATTCCAAAATCACTATCTCGGTATCAGAACCATATTATGGTTTATCTTTCTCCCAACCATATATTTACCAAAACTTTAACCTACTGTGGAGTAACTTTTCTTGGTTCCACACAATCTCAAGTCCTTGATGAAATAGTACTGCAGTACAATCCTTATATACTCAATAATTTTTATAACCAGTACATCATTGATACAACACTCAAATGAAAAAATTATTTAATAACAACATAAGAACTCTAATCATTCCTCCTCATCTGTGGTAGTATCATAACTTCATTATTATCCAATAACATCATTTGGGGCATACTCTGATGATTTGGACATTGTTTTTCATAGTGTCCCCACTCCTTGAAGATGATGCATTGTACATTTGAAACCTTTTTCTTACCCTTGAAGTCACGCACTTTGTGTCCTTTTTCTCCACACTTATAACAAACTCTCATTCCCTTCAGGAAAGTTCCAAGGTGTTTCTTCCCACAGTTATCACATATTGTAAAATTCTTCTTTTCCCACGTCCATTTTTCCATCATTCTCTCTTCCATCCTTTTCTTCTCTTTCTTCCCTTCAAATCCATAAGACTCAGAGAATTATTTACTTATCTTATTAACACATGATACTATTTCTTCATATGTTGATAACACATGGGAGATTATTTCCCTTCTAAATGTTGGCTTAATACCGTGAAAGATATGATCCTTCTTACGCTTTGGATCATACGTATTGCTGGAGTTCACATTCCTTCCACTGGGCACCATTTCTATACAATGGCATAAACTAGGTTAGTTTATGAATTGCAACTAATAATTCCAAACTTGTAAAATACTTAATGTAAATTGAATGTCTTATGGATATAATCCATAATCATAAAAAAAATTTCCTTGAGGAAGTATATACTCATAACCCTTCATAGTGGTTTGTAATGAAAACGATAATTATCCTAATCATATCCCCCAGGAGTGTCGTAACCAAGAGTACAGCAAGGCCCGTTGTTGTGCACCAGTTCCCGTTTGAGTCTAGCTCAAAGTGGTGTTTTCAGGTTTTACCCCTAGGTACATCTATGCCAGAGCCACCTCTACCTGCTCGTATCCAGACAGGGATGTATTGCTCGGAAAATTCACAAAATCTCTACAACAACAAAATTCTAGGAAGTTCTTCTATACTAATCCTCAAAGTTTATTTTTGGGCTATGTTCTCTAATCAGAGTTTATCTAAATCTAGCTTCCAAGGTTAGTACTAAACTGTCTCTGATACCAACTGTAACGCCCCGACCCTAGCTACCCAGAGTCAGTGCATTACTTCGTAACATTGGCATGATCACAAAAGATCAAGTCTCGAATGACCGATTAGTTTAGTAGCCTTGGAAACAGTAGATACATTCATAAATGTTACATTACATCATAAGGTGAAAAACTAAAATAACAAAGTCTCCATAGTCCACACTCATATCCTCTTCTGACTATCCCTGCAGTTCATTCATAAAATACTTCTTCACATCCTGGAAAATATTAAATCATTGAAAGGGGTGAGCTCAGATGCTCAGTAAGGATAGCAATATAGCAGAAGCTTTCATAAATAAACATTAACATTTAAGTCAATGTATAACTAAAAAAATCCTTTTAAACTTGAAATTTAGCATAATATGGAAAAAGTAAACTGAAATAATGCCATTTACTTACTCACATGGATATTCTACTAGTCGAATAATCACATGAAATATCAATAACCACTTTTATAATGATGGAATGCATAATGCCAGACTATCATAACCATGTAGCCAAGGCCTCGTGCCAAGACCACAAATAATATTTTTTCAAGGCCTCGTGCCAAGACACTAGTTTTTCTCATTAGACCTACCGATGCATCGAGGAGCTATAGCGGGTTCCACCCGTCACTTATTAAGTCTAATGCTTTCCTCATATGAATAGGTTTAAACATATCATAAACCATAACATAATTGTATCACATAAAACATGCATAAAGGAAACATAACATTTCCACATTTCAATCAAAAGATATCAATAAAACACATTGATATAATAAAAACGCTTTCAAACCCATTTTCAATACCAAAATAAAAGAAAGTTAAATCTTTGTATTTATTTTTCATTAAAAAAAGCGATGGCTTGTAGAGGAAGCCGAAACTCAAATAATGTTCACGGCGTCAGAGAAGTCGTTGTCGCCACATAAGTACGGAAAGAAAAACATTCCCTTTTTGTTGTTTAGTAAAACGCTTCGTATAAAAAAGATTCCTTTTGAATAAACGTAAAAGTCAAAGGGGTTTATACACCATATAAAAGAAAGTTGTGTATAAAACCAAATATGCCTCAATGAAAGGAGATTGAGACAAAGTCCTTAAAAAGATCATTTTTTTAAATAAAGTACATATATCATGTGTATTCACTATAAGTATACATAAATAAAGTACAAATACAATATAGGAGATAATAATATCATGTCATAATTTGAAAGTAGGAGATTAACCCAAATAATAGAAATTGGGTTAAGAAGTTCCCTTACCTCGTGTCCGACTTGACTCAACCGCTCTTTAACCTCCTGAATAATAAACTAGAGTTAATCTCTACCTTCTTAAGAACATTTTTCAAGTTCATTATTCCTTTTATATCACTTGTTACCATGTCATGAACATTATGTAATTATTTAAGTTTATAACGGTCGTTTTGTCGATCTTAGGTACTTGAGTCAAAAATAAACTTCTTATAATTACAAGTTGTTCATTTGGTGAAATATCCACTATATCCAGAATTATATTAATTATTTAGATATCATATAAATCATATATATCCAGTATATACATTCATTCATAATATTACGTAACATTTAGAGGTATGAAATGAAATGCACCGTTTATTGAGACGGTAAGCCGTACGTACGCATTAACGCTACTTTCATTTCTATTTCGTATTTAATGGAATTAAATCATAATTATATAAAGGTATAATATAGTTCCAGTATAATATCATATATAATATCATTTACTCCATCCTTTATACATCCCACATATGGCATTAACGATTCACATCACTATGAGGGGGCGGTAGTCCGCACTTCCTAAAAGGAAATTATCGCGTTTACCCATAATGGAAATCATAAAGGTATTCCATAAATGAAAAATACAGAAGCTTAAGTAAAACATAAACATATTATATATCATATATAAATATAGTGACATCTTAATGGCCACCTTTGAAGGTGTTATATGAGTGTTGAACAATCATCGTTTCGTGAGGCAGAAATTCTCCATCCACAGAAACCGTATGTTCATTAACCATTAGATGTAGGTGTGTGTAAGTGTAGCTAGAATACTCATTATAACAACATCCTAGTATATTTAGGATACTGTTGTTGTTACAAAATAAAGGAATAAAAAGAGTCTAAGGGGTTGGAGAAGCAAAATAAAACAAAACAACATTAGAGAAGACATTACCTTAAAATCGTGTAACTCTTTTTGATTTGAGCCAAAGGATTCCTTGGGAAGAATTATGCCAAAAGTGAGGCTTCTAGGAGTAAAGGAAGGTAGTTGGGAGGGTATTTGGGCAGAGGTTGGCCAATCCAAATGTCTTGAATGTGTGAATAAGGTGGGAGTGGTGGGGGCCTTTTATAAGTGGAGAGGAGGGGCACTCTTGGAAAGTAATGAAATATTACTTTATTACACAATGATTTTCGGATTCCAAAGGTCCCACAATTATATAATTAGAGGATAAGGTGATAAGGGTTCGAAATATACTTATCCAATAGGCTTTGGACAAGTGTAAGACTTGTATTTTACATTATCTTCTCATTTTATTTAAATCGTTAAATAATGAGGTCATCGATGCATCATCATGATGTCAAAGATAATTTAATTTATTTAATGTCTAAAGATTATAAAAAAATAATATAATGTAGTTAATATTTTTAGTTTTCTAATGAATATTTATTTTCAAACATATGACTTGTATAACCCCATTTGAAATTTTTTTTGGTAAAACAACTCTTGTTTGTGACCTTTTTATTTTAACATTAAATAAAAAGTTATTTATGTCATTTTCTACCAAAGTGGCTCCATGGGGTCCCCAAGTTGACCCATAGATTTTCTTGGTTGGCCATGACACATCCAATAGGGGTAAGACAAGTGAAAAGGTATTTTCATATTTTTATAATATCATTTTTACCTTAAATATCACTAATCACCTTTAATCGCGATTAATTAAACTTAAAAGTTACTATTCACCAAAAAATTATTTTAATTCCATTGAACCACATTTTACTTCCTAATGAATACCATGTATGTCGGATTTTTGAAATTCAAAACACAGAAGTGGTAAAATTTCATTTAAACGAAAAATGAGTTATTTAACTACCACTTAGTGGTTTCACTATTCATCAAAAATTGAAGTTTTTCAGAACAATGCCAAAATTTCACCCTAAGCTATAATTGATATTACGAATTCAAAAATGATGTCTATTTTATGAAACTCCAAACATATAACTTGCATTAATTAATTTTATATTTAATTCCCGTTGTCACAACAAATAGCGTGTTTTTAAGAAAAAACAATATATATCAAAAGATTGACAATTGTTTATGTCCAATTTCAAAGTGAAATTAATTTTAATGAACACCATTGGATAAAATGGTAAAAATATATTATAATTATACTTTAAAACCACTCTATAGTATAATTTATCACTATAAATTATTTTGATTAAAAAAGTTGTTTTAAGTAATTTTTACTTTTCATAAAAATTTGGAAGTTCTCAGAAAATTACAAAAAATTCAACATAAGCTAATTTCAACATTACGAATCAAAAAATGAAGTCCATTTTGAAATATAAAATATATATACTTTCAAAAGGTGGGTATTACTATTCATTATGGCTATTTTGATTAGTCTCGGTGTGTTAGAATCTCGAACTTGCGTACAACGCATGTTATTGCATTATTGAAAGAGAAGCGTATCGTGGAAGCTCGGGGTGTTACAGACAAGGTATTTTTACATGATCCTTCAGCCGGGATCCAACTCTACCAATATTTACATAGAGATTCTCCTCCTAGTTGATAATGATGCCTTGGTCTAATATTCCTTGGATTTGCCTCTTGGGGTTTGACCATTCTGTTATATATCTCAGTCGTTGCAATTTTAACATTCTTGATTATATAAAATGTACATGTTTAATATGATATACATGGGTAACGTCATATCCATGGTTGGAATGAGATACAGGATAAAAATCATGGAAGTGGTGTTTGTTTCAGTGGGGATTTAATGTTTCCTTGCTTGAAAAGAATAAATAGTTTTGCAGGAATCCATTCTGGGATTCCCAGTATCAACATATAATTATTACTTTTTCCATGGATAATTTACTTGTGTTAATGTCATATCTATTATATATCATTCACACTAATTATTTTTTATTGCACATATTGGATGGTTATAGTCATCAGTTGTGGTTTCCTACTTAGATTTTATCTCACACACTATCTCAGGTAGTAGTTGGTTAACTAGACATATGTTATGGGTATAGGTATGGATCAAGGATTGTTCCCAAAATTTTATTCTATATTTTTTCAATTCTATGAAGAATGGGAGCATAAGATAGAGTTGAGGCTCATTATGCTATAATGAGATAGTGCTTTTGGGCCTTTTTGTGTATTGATACATGTATTTTACTGATGCATGTATGCCTATTTTAGATTCTTTATAGATACTTGAAATGAAATATCATTATGGTATACAATATTTATTTTTTAATTTTGCATATATATGTGTTTTGGTGTTATCTCCAATTCATTTATTATTGTTCTTCCACTAAGGTGGGTTACAACTCTTGTGATCTTAGAGTCTATTCCTGCAACTTAATTTTATTTTTTTCAATCGTTACTGATATATATGATTTTTACCATTTTTTAACACTATAATAAGATGGAATTGTCTCCCCCTAGACACACAGTAGGAATCTTCTTCAATTTTGCAGCCTTTGGAATTTGGGGAGAAGTGCTTGAGGCTAGGTGGCCAACCGGGATCAGAACACCATTCAGTGGAATTTCGGTTCGGGACCTTACAATGTTTTATCATAGACTTAAATTCAAGGATTTACTTTTTTGAGACAATATATGGGGGTTATGATGGAATATTAATTTGGTAATTAATTACTCCAAGGAGTAACCAACCCATGTGAAGGAAAAATCCCTGTTTCCTCAAATGGAAATTGATTTTTTCTAGATTTATCTCTTAATTTTTATTTGATTCCACCATTTTGTAATGAAATTGTGGTTTTATGTTTATTATAATTTCTTATTTTCTCAATTTCCCGAGGAGATGAGAATTGAATCTCATCCATCATTTTAGTCACCAACTAGAATTTAAATTCCATGGATCATGTCATTTTATATAGGCTAAATTTCTTGACTGCATAAATTTGTGATATATGTCATGTGTGATATACCTTATGTTATTATAGATAGTTTTTGCAGGGGATTAGGAAAAATGGTTGGTACATAGAGTTCCTATCATTACATAAAGAAGGTTTTCATTACTAGGCTACATTGGATTCCCAAAAGATCCAATTGTGGAATGTTGATTCTTGGACCGTCGATCGCGTGGACTAAAATGTGTTCTGGTGTGAATTAGTAGGATACCATTTTCTAGTTCATGAGGATTATGGGACCTTGTGGTTCATAATTTTTGAATCATTTAGTTCAACATATTCAAATGAAATGTGTAATAAATATGAAATAAAATATAAATTTGACGTGATGAAATAGATAAGTTTACACATCCTCATATTTTGATTTGGCACTAGGCAGTCTATCTAGTGATTTTTTGACTATTTATTTTACCATTTCTATATTTAGAAGAACACTCTATGTTATGATCATTTATAGGACGTTTTGAACTAGTTTTATGATTTTAGCTATGAATTTCAAGCTTTTTCTTAATTTTGAGTTGTGTGATTATCATTCTAAAGACATGTCACCATGAAAACATCCAGTAATAAACAAAGAGGGTAGAGACGAACAAGATAAAGAGGTGTAGGGCCCAGGATTATCAGTGGATCATTTTATAGTTCTAGTTGATGTGTCAATAGTAGTTCTAGAGATATATTCAGAAGAACACTTCTTGGAGAGATTTACACGATTTCTGAATACTTTTCTGAATAAACTATAGCATGCCTCATATATGGATGAGATGGAGGGTGTGTTATAGTAGCATTATCTTCCTAGGTTTCAGGGGATGGTGAAACATAGGATTCAAATTCGTTGCTTGAGACTAATCTATAAATATATGACTATCTAGAGACACTTTTTGCGAGGAGAGTGAAACTCGAAACAGACATGCTTCACAGAGGAAAAAAGAGCTCATGGGATGTTTTGATCTAGTACAATGAACTAAATGACATGGTTTGGTGAGGATTACAACCTTGATTCTAAAGATAATATATATAAAATTGTTCAATGGATGTTTTAATTGTTTTTAGTATATTATTAAGTCAATATATATGGAATATATATATATATATATATATTAGGAAATAGGGAATCATAAAGTGATGATTCCTATAGACTTTTTATGGAGTCACTTGATGTTATTGGATGTATCAATTGGGAAATTGTACATATTAATCATGATGATCATTGCACTAATCATTAAAGGAATTCAAGAGAAGTGTTGATGGATAGGAATCATTATCTACAAATTGTGTAATACAAGGAATGTTTTTATTTTTATTAAGTGAATAAAATTAATTAATTAATATGAACATAAAAAAATTATGTATATATATAGCATGAAAAAGAAGAAAATATTATGATTTTTGAACTAATTATCAATCACAAGGACTTGTGTCAATAGTGACACACTGTTTCTAACAAGGAAGATAATTTATTTTCATGAAAATATTCATAATAATGTTGATTTCATTTGACGTCGAGGTAATATTCTCATAGTTGGATGAGGTATTTATGATGGGTTTTCAAGTAGAATGTGTTTTTACAATGTTAGGATCCATGTGGGATCATCCAATGATCATTGGAATTATTGAAATCAGTTAAGCATGTAATGTTTTTCAAATTATATGAAATGATTTTGATGTTGAGTTTGAAAATGAGGTTATCCTGTAAATAAGGGTCTGTGGTTTGCATAAAAAATGAATCATTTTTCTAAACATCAATAATGTGATGCCACAACAAAATATTTTAAATATATATAATGTTATATTCATTTGATGTGAATATAAAAATTTATCAGAATTTTTAATCGTTCATTAATGGGAATAGAAAAGAAGGTTGATAGAACACAATTGAGATTCCCTTGCACAATATAGTATAAATTAATAAAGAGAATGTATTGTATTCTATTTGACATATATTCTATGATATATTCATGTGATGTGAATATAATAAGATTAGAATATTTATTTAGGTACATTCCATGGAAAATATATGAAATTTGATAGAATAAAATTGATATACCCATGCACAGTATGATAATCATCAATAAAGTGATTCCACAGTATGCAATTTGACATAGATTATATGATATATTTCTATGATGTGGGTTGTAAAAATTTAGTATAATATATGTCCAAAATATAGTTGAGATGTGTACTATATGAGAATTTATTTTCTAAAATGCTACGGTGCTACGTGAATGAAGAATTCATTTCAAATGAAATTCTTTGGGGATTGTAATGCTTTGAGAACATACATGAATATTGTAGTGATGTTAAAATGTGGGTTTACATGTAGTTAACAGATGAATATTTTTCTATGGTTGATGAGTACTTTTTGGGTTATGACCTTTACAAAGAGACATACTGATTATGGATATGAGGAGATAAATCGCTGTAATATAATTTTCATGATTACATAATCTTCTGGTGCTCAATGGGATGATAAATTATATTTGATGGCTATAAATATAATTCCAAATATCTCTCTAATGGTGGTCAATAAATTTTTAGAAGTGTTTATGTTTTTTCATAAGATCTTGTTATTATCTATTTGGATTCCACAAATCAATTAGTTCTTTTAAAGAAGGATGAAATGGTATGTGACTTCAATTATTCAGTTCCTATATACAAAGGGTATTTATTATATATGTAGTCATCTAACATGATATTTTCATTGTACGTGAAGTGTAGTACAAACATAAAAATTAATTTAATGCATATTCAAGCATCAATTTTCTAATAATCAACATTTTCAACCAATATTACATGACTTTTCCTATATGCCATTCTATAATCATTTCAAGATTATAGGAACAATTTAGAAAACAATTTGAGGAATATATTATTAAAATAAATGTGAAGTGTTATACAATGCATGAACCGATTTTCTATGAATCGATAAATTCATTGAATATTTTGTGACATATCATATATGCTATGGTATGATCATTTCATTATCATATATACAATTAATATAACTATTTGATGAATTAATATAGAATAGAAAAGTGAAGTGTTATATGATACAAGCATCATTTTATTAATAATCAATGAAGCAGACCAATAATAGGCTACATGTCATACTTGTTATGCTATGATCATTTCATGATCATTGGAAGAATTTAGCATACTATTTGATCAATATATATTGAATAAAAAAGTTATGAAAAATATGATAAGAGCATCAGTTTGCAATGCATTAAAAAAGTGGACCAATATTATTCTACTTATCATACGTGCTATGTTATAGTAATTTCATGTTCATTGGAACAATTTAGAATATTATTTGATCAATATACAAGGAATTGAAACAGATGTGAAATGTGGTCCGAGCATCATTTTTCTAAGAATCTAATATGTGGTCCAAAAATATGCCACATATAATGCATTCTATTTTATTATCATTTTTTCTCTATGGGGGAAAATTTACTGTACAATTTGAATTTTACAAATTGGGTATGAAAATGGGAAGTATATGATATACACATGATTCAATGATGAATTTTTTTATAGATTCAAAGGACAGATTATTCTGAGTTGTGAAGGTCTCTATGATTCATAATATAATATTGAAGAAACTGTGTGCATCACATGCACACATTATTTGATTTCATAAATTCATCATAAGAAAGAAATATCATTGATCGAGTTGAAATATTAGAAATATTTCATCATCACAAGATATCAGAAGATGAAGAGATTGAATCCGGAATACAATTGTAGGATATGGTAGCCTCGTATGAGCATATAGTAATCTGAGAAGATATAGAAAATTCATGATCTAGTGTAAATGTGCATCAAGACCAAAAATATTATATAAATATCATTTCAATGATATTTAATTTCTACAAGAGTATAGCAGATCTCGTACACTGATGGAGTAGGATAGATTTCATGAGTTTCAGGAGAAAGTAGAGTGAATCATATATATTTCTTATTGTGGAACAATATCATGTATAATAAGGTTCATCATTCTGTGGTGCCTACCTAGTTGTTGAAGAGGCTTGAGGTTGGGGTTTCTAACCAGCCTAGAATTAGGAGAAGATAATATGGTTGTGGAGTATAATAGTGATCAATTAGAGGACATACTATTGGGGTGTATAACCAGTTGTTACCTTATTAATTGTAATGAACACATTATATAGTTTAGAATATATGTTAGGGGGATTAACTGACATGGAAATAATATGTATTTTTATTGAACTTTGCAAATATTGTGCTCTATTATCCCATTGATTATTTATACATATTATGTGAGGTTTTTTAATATAACTGAGTAGATCTAGAACCTTTACATTTTCAAGAGGATAAATTCTCATTAAGACAAATCAAAAAATAAACCACTGATTCACCCCCTCTCAGTGTTTAATCCATCCTAGGGCAATACAATTGGTATCAGATCCTAAGTCCCACTAAAGATCCAAAAGATCATTTTATTGTTTTTAAAATAGATTATAAAGTGCTGAATTCTGGTAGTGTTTGACTTACATCAAATGGAGAGATAATAATTTACTCATAAGGAAGAAAATATTTGTATTTCATACGAAACACAAAATAATATAAAGTGAAGAGTGTAAATAATTTTAAAAAATAATCAAAAAGTTAATGGATAAATACCACATAAAAATGGTAATAATAATTGTACAAGTAGTAATTTTTATTATTATCATGATTATTCTAATGATCTATTGCGGGGACAATGAATCACAAGGTGATCTTCATTTTTAATTAAAATAACATATGAATAATTTTCCTAAATAAGTGTTCAAGTTTATTTTTTGCACTATTAAGGGACAGAATTTGGATAATGCTTAGCTAGAAGTGTTTGTTGATGAATTAGATGATGAACTAAGTATGAAGTCTAGAAGGTGAATCACTCTCTCATTCCTAGTGGGTGTAAATGAACAATCCATTTTTCATACTGAGGAATAATTTAAAATGAATAATTGTAAGAATGTTTTATTTGTTATAATTTTTAATCAATGCATTTATAGACCTGGAAACTTGTAAAAAACATACTATTTAATTCAATATTTCTCAACTAGATATCCAATCCAAGTGGATCAAGGAGGTTGAATCATTGTTTCCTGAGAATATTTTATTGCATGAATTGTGTGTTGAGAATATGAGGTTTTACTATGAAGATAAATTGTATTTTTTTGATGATTATAATAATGCCCTAAACATGAGATATCTTGAATTGTAAATTAAATTGGCCAAATTTGGAAAGACTTATGTTAAGACCTTAAAATAAAATAAGTATGAATCTACATTAATAGAATTAAATTTCAAAGATTATATTATTAAATAATGTTTTTCATGGGAAGAATATAATTACATAATCTAATGATAATTATAAATAATAAATAATGAATTAAGTACCATTAATATACCAATGTAATAATTTTTTAGTCTGTTTTAATAAAAAGTATAGGTTAAAATAACAACTCTTTAAAAATATGTATTTTTTGAAATGGAGATGAAACTACCAACATGTTAATGGTTGATTTAAGAAGATTTATAATTTTTTGTTCCCCCAATAATCCTAGAAGGTGGTAAAGAAGACCCAAATTCATTATGATTGAAATATTGGAAATCAATCATAAAATTAAATAAAATCATGGTTTTTGGTTCTATGTTCGAGATAAAATAGATTTGGATTTTTTTTGGATTATTGGTACAATAGTTAAAATTATAAATCTCAAAAGAATCCTATACAATAGGGGAATAATTCTAGAGATGATGTAACAATATTTACATACTAAGAAACAATATCTCGTTCAAACCGATTTTAACTTCTTGGTTATGTTTATTTTGTTTTCATTAAAAGTGGTTAAAAATGTGAAAAATTTACATCTCAAATTTTATTAAGAAAAAATGGACCACCTAAAAATTAAATGAAAAACTTGGGTAGAAATATGGAATATGATGAAAATTTGATTTTTTCCAAGAAGTCTCATGATATGAAATACATGGACTAAAAACATAAGAATGATCACAAAAAAATCAGGTATATGAAGTTGAACATGAGTTCTTCATATCAGTATGGATATTTTAGTAATATCACTCATGGGAATCCATGTGGAAACTCCAAATAAGTTGTAAGTATTCCTAAAGGTATTCGTGAGATTTTTTCATCTGATTTTGAGAAAGATAGATTATTATAAGATTCACAATAAAAATTACATGATAAATTAAAAAATGAAGATTCCACATGAAGATTGATAATTTATGATAGGTTTTGAGATATACAAAACTCATGGTTTGATAATGTTCTGTGTGAGAGATGCATTAAGCCTGGACATAATGAAATATGATTCCACACCAAATTTCCATCCCAATAAGATACATTGAAGCTAATTAATCATTCATTAGAATATTTATAAGACAATAAGTAAAAATAAGTAAGAACCATATTAAATAAGGAAATGATAGGTGTGATACGATCCATGTCACTAAAGAATAAATCATATTTGAACATTAGATGTGGAAGCATGAATTTCTGAGAAAGTGGAGCAACATGGTTGAGAAAACTATCTCAACATTTCTTTTCACATCGAGGAAAAAGTGACCCCTCTATATTATTTTATATATTTTTGTGTTTTTTAATGAAATATATTTTGTTTTGATGGAGATGTTTGAGGCTATGAATTTTTCACATCACATTGATATTTTAGTTCATGGAGTTAACTGAATTCCATGAAATGGAAGGAAAACTGTGTATCCATTGTGGAGGATAATTGATGAGGTGAAACTCTTAAATCTTCATTACAGATTGAAAATGGTACATCTAAACATATTTATAAAAATATATATTGAGGTATGTCAATCACACATTTTTCCCTCCTTCCTAATTATGATAATCATATCAATTAATGGGAAGATCATCATTGATGATAAGATAAGTAAAACGGGGGTCTATATCATTTTCACTTGGATTGTCTAACGATTTTGTTGAAGTATGTATTTGATATAGTATTTCATTGATGAATTTTATTATTTCTAAACCCTATAATATGATTTGAGGATTTAAGACCATGATTTCACATCCATGGATTTTATTGACAGATTATTAAACCTTAGTTGCATCTCTCTTATTTTATACACAAGTTAAACCGATGTTGACATAGATTTTATTAACTAAATAATATTTTATTAGAGAATAATATGTTATAATTCATCTTTTTGATGTGATCATGAAATTTTCATATAATGGATATGATCATGATTTTGAGAAAAATGTGAGATGGGAAGATCCACCACATGCCATTTGCATTTATTTTTGATAAGGGGGAGAAAAATAATGTTATTGTAAAGTGTAGAAGTATCGAAAAAAAATTCAAATGGGGTTTAAAAAACACAAGATCATGAGTGATGAATGATTTTTTGTAATTATATCATAATGTCAATATATATTATAGACATATATGAGGAGATATGGATTCATAATGTGGTGATTCCTGGAGAATTGTTATAGACTCATGTTATGGAATTGTATGCCATGATTGAGATATTATGAATATTAATTATTATTATTTTTGTGATGGTATTTAAAGTATTTCGTGATAAGGGTTGATGATGAAGGAACATTATCCACGACAAGTGAAAGACCATGAAAATTTAATTTTTCATGATGTTATGAAGAATAAGAAAATGAATATGGACAGGAAATATATGTGTGTATATAAGTTATGAATAAGAATAAAATTTGAAATTCTTAATGGATATTAATGATCAAGGACAGGTGTTTATAGTGAGATGATTTTTGAATCATGGAAGATTATTGATGTTTAGGAAAATATTCATTTTCATCTAGATTTGATTTGATGGCCATCTATTATCCCTATATTCGAAATGATCTATTGATAATATTTTTCATGTTGAATTATTTTTTCCAATGTTAGGATTCATGATTGATCATCGAAAATTTATTGTAATTATGGAAATCAGATAAGTATGGATTTTTTGAAACTAAATAAATTTCGAGGTTGTGTTTAAGAATGAAGCTTCCGTGTAAATGAGGTTTCTTGGTTTCCATATAAAAATACAATAGTTCACTAAACATCAATAACACGATACCATAGTATGATATTTGAAATATATTCCATGTTATATTCATGTAATTGGTTAAAAATAATTTATCATACTATTTGATGTACATTTATTGGAAAATAAATGTAGGTTGATAGAACACAATTTAGATTCCCTTCCATAGTACGCTAATCTAAAATAAAGTGAAGTTATAGTATGGTATTTTATATGTATACTATTCTAAATTCATATGATTTGAATATAATTAATTTAACATACTATTAGAGGTATATAGATTAGGAAATATAATGTGGTTTATAGAAAACAATTGATATTCCCATGACCAGTATGCTAAATGTTAATAATGTGATTCCACAGTATGTTATCTGACATAGATGTTATGCTATATTCATGTGATGTGTATTTGAACAATTTTTCATACTATATGTGAAATATATTGGTTAGAGGTTTACTATAAGGGAATTTCTTCACTTAATTTCAATTGTTGTATGTGAATGAAGAATTCCCCACAAATGAAAAGCTTTATGGATAATAAATCATTGTGAACTGCCATGTAGTATGTTGTGATGGTCCTTTGTAGGTTTCCATGCATTTTAATGATGAATATTTCATCGTGAATAATGTTATGCTTTGTGGGTGATGTCCTTTGATGCTATCCATGGTCATGTAAAATATATAGAGATGAACCTATTTAATCATCATTGCATGATTAAAAAAACATCATACACTAAATTTATTGATAATAACTATTATACGACTATAAATACAAGTCTAAATCTCTCTCTATAGGTGATCGATAATTTGAGGGAAGCATTTATTTTTTTGGGATGATCTTATTCTGCTCAATTTAGGTTCTTTAGGGAAATTTGTTTTTTTATAGAAGGATAAAATGTTATTTGAGGTTCTTTTATAAGAGAGGATCTATTAGAAAAGTGATGATATGTTTTATGAAAACATCATATCCCAATACATCAATAATGTCAAACAAAAGAATGTGACTGATCATATAATCTATGTTGTTTTCAGTTAATAATCATAAGAACAATTTAGAAATCTGATTGAAGAATATATTGTGAATAAAAAAGTAAAGAGCTATGCGATGACACAATCAGTTCGATAAAAATCAATGAATTGGACCTGTAGTATGATAGATATTATAAATGATATGATATCATCATTTCATGAAATTTGAAAAAATTAGCATATTTTTTCAAAAATATAATGTCAAAAGGAAAAAAATTCAATATGATTTAATCATATATTTTATAAGCATCAAATAATTACACCCACAATATGCTACATATCATACATATTATGCTTTGATCTTTTCATGATAATATGAACAATTTATGATACTATTTGATCAATATATACTGAATATAACAGTTTCTATAATATGATCCAATCATTAATAATATAAGAATTAATGACGTGGACCAACACTATGGGAATTATCATACATGACACGTTATTATCATTTCATGTGTGTAGGATCAGTTTATAATATTTTTTTATGTTTAAAACGTTGATAAGATAATGAGATATCCAAGAAAAAACATGGTTTTATTATGTATTTGAGTTGAGATTTTGAAAAATATTTTATTATGTGTTTTTCAAGTCAATATCATGATAAAATTATATTTATGAATTTTTTTATAACCACCTGCACAAAATATTAAAGGTCAGTAATTCATTAAATGAAGTAATAATCATTTACCTAAAATAAATATGATAATTTACTAATCATTAATAAATATTCGAAGTTGAAGAGACTATATCCAGAATATAATTGAATGAGAAGGTAGTAAGGTTAACGAATTTTATAATTTAAGAATATTCAGTTAATTTAAGTTTTATTGTGAATGGATTTTTAGACCAACAAGATTATTTCAAGAAGTTGACGAATATCATGAATTACTACATGAGAATAACAGATCATGTATACTCATCGAAGATGTTTATTTCTGGTTTTGTTGAAGCAACGATAAGAAAACAGTGATAATTCTCTTTTTGGATCATGAACATATATATAAATGATCTTGGGACAGGGGCGTCTAACTAGTCACTAAAGTGTATTAAGGTTGGGTTGTATAACTAGTCTAGAATAAGTTTAAAAGAAAATGCTTGTCGTGTGTAACCAACCAAGGTAAATATTTGTTTTATGTGGTTAATAATCGGGATCAGTTGGAGAATTGACTATTGGGGCATATAAATAGTCTTTTCCTTATTCATTATAACAAACTTATTATATAGTGAAGAATCTATGTTGGGGGATTAACCAACATAATAATGAGTATTTGATTATACCGAACCTTGTAAATACTATGTTTTGAGCTCATTCTAGTGATTTATACATATGATATGATATTGTGAGATATCACCAAGTGGATTGAAAACATTAACAAGTTTCGGAGGTTGAATAAAAAATTAAAAAATATGAAAAATTAAACCACAAGTTCACTCTCCACCATCATGTTTTCAATCCATCCTAGGGAACTATAGATTATATGATTACATTTTTTCTAATACAATGTGGGAAGAGTGAGCTAGCGAGTTCATGTGTCTGGAGCATGGCCTGATGTTAGTTATGGAATATTCAGTACTATTTACAAATATTTTGTTTTTTTCGCAAATTTAACTGGTTGATTTGGAATTGAGGGAATTAGGCTTCGATGATGGTCTCATACATGTTGGTCAATCTCATTTTAATGTGTTCAGTTTGACCATTATTACTGAGATTGCTAATAAGTAACTGATTACATAGCACAACCTGAGAGAGGATTGGGGCGTATAGTTTTTTATTAAAGTCTCTCAACCTAGTGGTTCATCTTCTAGTAGTTGGAAGTGAATATTTGAGGATTCACATGAGAATTATAATCAACCAGACCACTATTTGTTGTAGTGAACTTTTATTTCATCAGTGTAGATGACATGGACACATGAAAAATCATCTTGATCATAACCTAATGGAGTGTTGATCTTGTGGTAGGAAGGAACATGTGCAACATTTCTATTATACCCTCCCTCCATTAGTTTGAGGAAGCTTGCCCGCATCATCTCTAGGTTCAAGATAAGGGCTCACATCTCCTAATCATGCATGTATCATGAGTAATACGGTAAATTTTGGTTGAGGTAGTGGTGGTTGTGGTTGAGTACTTTTGGAACCAGTTATAAGTAGACAAACGAGTGGTCTTTCACTAGGTTGTGTGGTTATATCATAGGGTTTCGGTATAGGATAAATATATTGTGCCTGGACTACCCCTGTGGAGAAGGGTTTTGGACTATCTATAGTGAGTGGTATGATTTTAGTAGCATATACTCTGATATTTGAACTTATTTACATAATTAAATCGCATAATTTCATGAGTTTACATGTGTTTCAATTCTATATGATTGTGATTTAGTTTTAAAATGGTATTATAATTCATAATACTCCATTTGGGATTAATACATAGGATGAATTTTAGTGATATGTGTTACCCCTAGATATTGTTGGGTTTCACATATCTTGGGATCTTTTTTTCATTATAATTACCAAGAATGAAGTTATACTTTGTATGGAATGGCTAGTTTTTATCAAGACACCATTGATTTTTATCAACATAGGGTATCATTTACATCACCATAGGGTGGAGTGTTTATTCACAATGATAAAGGGGTTGTCTAGGAAATATTAGTTTCACCAAAGCATCATGGTATCAGTGGGAGGAAAATCTATAATGCTAGAATTTATATGGATGATAAGGATAATGTTCTATGTAATTTCCTATCGTGGTTTATTGTTTCATGAATTCTTTCTCGAAATACATTTCTAGATTACCTCATTTGATAGTGGATGGGTTCTCCATAGAGCCAGTTCTATGAGAATCACTGATATCCAATCCTTCTTACAGGACGGCTACTATGGTGTTACATGAGCACAAAAGGTATCTTGATGACATGTTGGAAAATGAATGTATTCGGCCCGGTTCTTCTTTAGGGGGTTCACTAGAACATTTTGAAAAAAGAAGTGGATAATACCCTTAGTATATACATGGAATACTGTAAATTGAAACAAATGATTGTCAATAACCACTATATATTTCCACTGATATATTACCTTTTTGATATTATTTTAGGATGTTGGGTGTTCAAGAAAATTGATTAGAGATTAAGATATCACCATATACATGTTCGACCTAAAGACATACCTCATATAGATTTATGTAGAATGTATGGTCTGTTTGAGTATCTGGATATATCAAGAACCACAATACCCTTAGATTCAACATGAATATGGTGGAAGTAGACATGGTATGTTGACAATCTCCTTGGAACTGGATCAAAGTCTAGCCGAGTTTCCATCGAGATTCTCATGGGAGTCGATGATGATGCCTTGGTAAAATATACCTTGGATCTGGCCCCATGGGGTTTGACACGTCTATTATATGGCTCAGCTGTTGAAATTGTATCATTATTTATTATATGTCATGTACATGTTTGATATTATATAAAAGTTATATGTAATATCAATTTTTTGTATAATATATTGGATATACATATTTGAAGTGGTGTTTGATTTGGTTGTGCTTTAATGGTGCCTGGTTTGAATTACATGGCCCTTGATTTGCAGGAATGTTATCTTGGATTGATAATATCACCTTATAATTATTAATTTATTTATATGGATTTTACATGTGTTACCGTCATATATATTATATACCATTCACACTAATTATCTTTTATTGCACATCCTAGATTGTTATAAACATCATTGGTGGTGGCCTACTGGGATTTTATCTCACACCCTATCTCAAATAGTCATTGGGTACCCAGACATACATTATGGATATAGGTTGGGATCAAGTAATGTTCCCACAATTTTATTATTGAGTTTTTAGACTCTTAGAATAATGGGATCATGGGATAGAGTTGAGGCTCATGTTGCTATCTTGATATTGTTCTTTTTGGAGTTTTTGGTATCTTGATACATGTATTTTATTGATTAATGTATACCTATATTGGATTATTTGTAGACACATGAAATGAAATATCATTATGGTATATGAGATTTAATTTTTTAGGTATATATCTGTCAAGGTGTTTCCATACCATATGATTTACAAAAAATAAACTTCAATCATTTTCTTTTTATCCTTATTTGGGTTTTCCCATTTTCATCCTCCATTTCAATTGATCTCTCCAAGAGTTTCAACAAAAAATTTCAACATCTTATCCATTACCATTAGTCATTTCAAACTAAAAATAATGTGAATAATAAAGGTAAATTTGTTATTTATCTTCAATTCCATCTTCCCCTTTTCTAATTTTCCCTCCCCCTTCCATGATCATCCTTGTTCTTTTTCTCACTGGCCATGGATTTGAACCCTTATTTTGTGCACTATCTAAAGCATGAAATGTGTTATTATATGGGATTGTGAGGAAATTCATCACTCCTATTATCTCTTTATTTTAATAATTAATTTATCTTCCAATTTATATACAAATGTTTTTCAGTGTAGCTTCATTTTATTTTACAAATCCTTTGGTGATTTTTTCATTAATTGATTCCATTGGTAATTAGAATCATTAAAAGAATAAATTTTTTATATTAAAGATATATCTAAATTGCTTTTAATTTTAATCCATGTAATAATTTTTTTCCCATAGGTTTAAATGGTTTTTCATTCAATATGAATACCAATTCCCATAAGGGGTTTAATAATGTGTTTCTATGAACTTTATTAGTTTGAATTAATTTTCAAAAAATAATCAATGATTAATTTTATATACATGTAATTTTATGACAATTTAATATTTTATTAATTAAATGTTTATGATTTTTATATGATTATTGTTTTTTCTTAATGATTTCCTATGTAAGATATGCACCAAGATGAGCTTTTTTATAAATATCAAATTTTTTATATCAGTTATATTGTTATGTAATTGTTAAAGGTGGGATACGATGTTGATGGTCCTTTAGTTTATGTCTTATTTATTATATTTCAAATTATTTCATGAATTATTTGATTTAGATATATTGGTTTACCTGAGGGCCTTGGGGGATAAGAATGAAATCATGGATGTGTGTTACCTTCGTCTGTATTTTTCCCTATCTACAAGTCCTCAGTTACCAATTATCGTTGGATATGGGTGTCATCTAATTAAATAAATGTGTGTAATCTAGGGTCTTATACTTTTATGATTATATTTTAGGATACTAGCGGATCCATAATAGATTTCTAGGTTATCTCTAATATAAAATATATTTATATTCCATGTTATATTTTTTTAACATTCATTAGGATTTGATTTTCATTGTGCCTAGTGATATATGATTGTTACGGGATATTATTTTCATATTAATTCATGTTATTTTTTATAAAAATATTTTTTAAGAAAAAATAAATAAATGTATTTGTATTTATTTTAAAAAATAAACATAAATGTATACATCATAATTATATTTCAAATTAGCATTCGGATTATTACATATGAAAAGTGATACAATAGTTCATTGAAGTATCCTACTTGGTATTATCTTACACCCAACAAAAACATGTTTGTGTGCATGTAGACTTTATTATGGATGATACAATTAGGGTTAAGGGAGTTGAATATTTTGTTGGGGTACTTTAGACACTTTCATAATGATTTAATAAAAAAAATGATTAGGTACTGACCATTGGTCACGTGGAGATTGTTAGATTCAACATTTGGAGAATATTGGATAGTCTATGGATGTATATGAGTTGGTATCACTATGATCTCTTTATTTTGATCTATCTTGTATTATATATTTCACGTGTTAACTTATATATTTTTCTTATAGAGGCATATTTGGAAGTCCATTTTGTTTTTTTATTAATTTTCCATGGTTTCATGATTTTTTTGGGATGTATTTCTGTTATTATCATGATAATTCAATGAGTTGATACATTATATAATGATTTTTTGATTTCTTTATTGTATTTTGATGGTGAAATATTTCACAAAGGAATGTGTTAAATACACTTATGACTTGTTTTCATCCTATGGATATCAAGAATATTATTTTTAATATATTATGGGTTGATTCAGGGGAAGTAGTAATGATGAGAGAGATATTACATTATTTACATTATCAATAATGTTGTCCCAAATAAGAATATAATAGATAATTTCATAGGGTTATCTCTTCGGGAGGTTGTTAGACTTATGTTTCTACCTGTGACATTTTTTTCTGATTATATGTATAAAGTAGAACTAAATTAGGGAAATTAATTTATTCAATAAAAATAAAAAAAATCTAAAATAATTAAATAAAATGATATAATTTTCCAAAAATATATAAAATTTTGATTTAAAATGTGTGTGAAAATATTTTAGGAAAAACAACAACATTAGAAATTTTTTGATCATTTGGACACTCACATATTACATGATAACATTTATTATCAAATTAAATTTCTCAATGCACACCTAGATATTTATATCTTAACAACTAAATATTCCTTGATACCATACCAATTCATCAATATTGAGTTTTATCCTATTATAGAAGTGATTCAAATACACAATAAATCCTTGTAAGATATCATGTTTTCCTATAATGTAAGGATTGTTTTTTTATTAAATGATTAATTATGAAGAAATATTAATACCCATCGAGGACTAGGGGTATCAATGGTGTCCATGGATGTTTTAGAGCCAAAAACCCAAAATTTGGAGATTATTAAGTAGACCAGAAGGATAATAGATACTATACACTAAAGCCACATGGTTTGGTGAGATCATTAAGTGCTGGATAGTGGGTTTCAGAAACCCAAATATTTGGAGTATGTTATGTGGATAGAGGCCCAATCCATTATGATGGCCACTATAATTTTGCATAGTGGATTTAGACATGGCTTTTTCCTGGTTTGGAAAACTATACATAGAAACCTTGTGAGGTACCCCTCCATGCAATGAAGGGTGCACAATTAGGGAATGCTTTGGACTGTAGTGAATCCAATCTGTGAGGCTATGTCTTTTGAGGGAAAATTACCCTTTTCTACTAAATACTATTAAAACCTAAAGAAACATTTATATTTTTCATTCCTACAGACATAACTCATTAGATATACCTCCTTTAATCAATTTTGTATCTGTTGATCTTCATTTTCCATCCGAACTCATAATCGAGTGTCATAAGTCTTGTTACATTCTCATCGGTGGCTACTCCATTCCTTTTGTGTCGTTATTATTTTTAAATAGTATACACTATGATATTCTATTGGAATATAATATCCCTTATTTTTATGTAATCCATAAATTATTCAATTTTCTTCTGATCTATGATAAATCAATGGTTATAATAGACAATCACTCTACTACAGACCTATGGTAGGTGTTCTATACCTTTACCATGGTGTTTGCTGATTTATATGCCATGTTGTCATTATACCAAATTTCAGACATTTTTTAGGTGCCTAGATAATTAATTGAATATTTTAATTGAATATTTTGGAAAATTGTGGGGATTACCATTACTTCTACGAATATAGTTATCTGTTGTTTTCCTCTGACATTCCACCCATGCTTCCTACCTTGTGATTTCATATTCCTTTTACTATAATTGAACCACTCAAGTGGTGATTGGTTGAGATTACATAGTTACAAGATGTACTACTATACATGATTTTGATTTAATTTATTTTTGATGAAATTTTCTTCCTCCTATTACATGTTATACATGATGTGATTTATTTAACATCATAAATTTGAATTGTTATATGAGTGGGTAAACTCATTGAATGTATCTGAATGAGAATTTCTATATGAGTTGAAAGGACTTATGGAATGTTATGGTTTGAAATGATAATTTAATTGAATGATGGATGTTTCTATAGGATTCCAGGGATGTGCTAAACTATAGGTCCTAATAGTGGAAGTGGACATCTTGGATGAGATAGTTCATTGGGTCTTGATTTCTTTTGATACCTTGGGTCGTGATACACCATTGGAATCATCTTTCATAATATGGAATTGGACATGATCTTTTGACATGGCCATTGGACCTGGACCCAAGTCTAGCCATGATTCCATAGATATTCTCATGAGAGTCGATGATGATGCCTTGGTCCAATATACATTGGATCAGGCCTGATGGGGTTGACCATTCTGATATATAGCTCAGTCATTACAATTGATATATTATTTATTATATTACATGTACATGTATGATTTTAGATACATGTTATACTTCATATCCATGGTTGTTATGAGATACTGGATAAAAATCTTGGAATAGGTGTTTGTTTTAGTGGTGCTTTAATGTTTCCTTGTTTGAAAAGCATGACACTTGTTTTGCTGGAAGGCATGCTAGGATTGTCAGTATCACCTCATAATTATTAAATTTTCCTGTGTTACTGTCATATCTATAATATGCCATTCACACTAATTATCTTGTATTGTACATCCTGTATTGTTATAGACATAATTGGTGGTTGTGTACTATGATTTTATCTCAAACCCTTTCTCATGCAGTCATTGTGTACCAAGACAGATTCCATATGTATAGTTATGGATCTTGGAATGTTCCCACAGTTTTATTCTAGAGTTATTACATTCTACGATGTATGGAATCATTGGATTGAGTTGAGGCTCATGATGATATCATGAGATAGTTATTTTTGGCACTTTTGGTATTTTGATACATGAATTGTACTGATGCATGTATTTTTGTTTTAGATTCTTTATTGAAAAATAAAATGAAATATCATTATGGTATATGAGATTTATTTTTTCATTTGTAATATATTGTTCTTTTTGTATTATCCTCTATTCAGTTATTATTTTTCTTCCACTAAGGTGGGTTACTATTATAGTAATCTTAGAGTCAATTCCTTCTACATAACTTGATTTTTACATTTGTTATTAATATGTATGATTGTTACAATTTTTTAACACTCTATTAAAAGGGAATTCTATCCCATAGACAAACCCAAGCCCCTTGATACTAATTTGATTCCTCTGTATTTATGGGGGATGCGCTTGAGGTATTGTGACCAACTAGGATCGGAGCACCATTCAGTGGAAATTGGGTTTAGTAGTTTACAATGTTTTATCAAAGCCTTAATTTCTTGGATTTATTATTTTGATGCAATATATGGGGGTTCAGAAGGAATATTAATTTGGAAATGAGTTATTCCAGGGAGCAGCTAACCCATGTATAGGAAAAATCAATGTTTCCTCAAATGGAAATTTTTTTCTGTATTTAAATATTATAGTTGATTTGATTCAACCATTGTATAATAAAATTTTGGTTTAATATTAATTCTGAATTTTGTTTTTTTTATTTCCAGATGAGATGAGTGTGGAATATCATTCGTCATTCTATGCACATTCAATAATTCAAATTTCATTCATCATGTCATTCAATATAGGATAAATTTCTTGACATTGTTGCTTTTGGATATGTTCTTTATGTGATATACCTTATGTATATATATATTGTTTTAGGGGATTAGTAAACATGGTTGGTATATTTGGTTCATATGAATATTTAAACAGTTTTTTCCTAATAAGGATAGGGTAGACACCCATAATACATAATTGCGGTACATTGATTCTTGGACCATCGATCACATGGAATTGAAAGTCTTATAGTTTCAACTAGTTAAACAAAAAAATTTGGTTCATGAGGAGTAGGGGAACTTATGGATCTCAATTTTGGAACCATTAAGTTCAAAAAATTACAATGAAAATTTGAATAAATGTGTAATAAAATGGAAATTTGAAATGATGAAATCAAGATATTTACATAGCCCAGACATTTTAGAGGGAAGTAAGTAGTTTCTCTTGTGATTTTCGTTACTCTATATTTTACAAATCCTGGATTTAGGAGAACACTCAGTGGTATGATATATTATAGGACGATTTTGACCAGTATTATGCTTAAATCTATGAATATCATGTTTATGATCTTTTTTTGAATTGTGTGATTAGCATTTTACTAACATGCCACCAAGAAGATATCTAGTCATACAACATGAGGGTGTAAAAGAAGATGATCTAGAGGAGGTGGGATACATATTATCATTGGATCCTTTAAAAGTTACAATTGAGCAACCAATAGTTGTTCTATAAAAAGGTATTGGGGAACAATTCTATGGGAGGATTACACTATTTATAAATACTTTTCTAAAATCATTTTAGCACACCTCGTATAAGGATGATCTAGAGTATATGTTCCAACATCAGCATCCTCCAATGATTTTGGGGGATGGACGTCCACAACATTCAAATTTGTGCCTTGATACTACTCTATTAATACATAACTAAATGGAGACACTTTTTTATAGGAGAGTGAATATATCCACTTATATGCTTCGGGGAGCAGAAAAGAACTAATTAGATATTTTGAACGAGGCTGATGCACTACATGACATGGTTTGGTGAGATTTACATACTAGATTCTGAAGAGAATTTGTTAATAATTGATAGATGTATATTTTATTTGTTTTTAGTATATCATTAATTCACCATATATGAGATATATATATGCTGAGATGAAGATTATTAATGTGACGACTCCTGGATAATTGTTATGGACTCACTAGATGGAATCAGATGTCACTCTTGAGGAAGAATACACGTTAATTGTGAGGATCATTGTGATGATCATAAAATGAATTCTGGACAAGTTTTAATGGTGAAAGAACATTTTCATCCAAAAGTTGAATAACATGAAAATTTTTATTTTCATGAAGTGATGAGGACTAATTATACAAAATAACCCTGATTAATTTATGTATATATATAACATGAATAAGACAAAAATATAAAAATTATTGACCTAAAAATGAGGCTCAAGGACTAGTGTCAATAGTGAAACACTTTTCTTAACATTAACTATTATTTATGATGATGAAAATATTCATTTTAAGTTGGATTTAATTTTAATTCCAACTAATATACCAATATTTGGTATGAGGTAATGATGATGTGTTTTTATGTCGAATGAGTTTTTACAATGCCAGGTTCCATGTGGGATCATCCATAGAACATTGTAATAATTGAAATTAGATAGGTATGGATTGTTGATAATTGAATGAAACGTTTTTGGTGTTGAGTTGGTGAATGAGGTTTTCATGTAAATGAGGGTTTGTGTTTTTCATATAAAAATGATACATTTTTTTAAACATCAATAATTTGATACCAAAGTACACTATTTGAAATAGATCCTTTTTCATATTCATGTGATGTGAATAGAAATATATTATTATACTTTTTAGGTACATTAATTGGAAATAAAAAAAGGATGATAGAAAAAAATTGAGATTCCCATGAACAGTACAATAATCATTAATAAAGTAAAGCTCCATTATGCTATTTTAAAAATATTCTTTTCTATATTCATCTGATGTGAATATAATCATTTTTTAATACTATTTCAGGTATATTCAGCAGAATAGAAATGAAGTTGGCATAATAGAATTGAGATTCCCAAACACCGTAATCAAAACATCAAGAAAATGATGCCATTGTGTGGTATTTGACACAAGTTCTATGAAATATTCACAAGATGTGGATTAGAAAATTTAGAAAACTATAATTCCCATATATATTTGAGATGCATAATATATGGGAATTACATTGATAAAATGATATGGTGCAACTTGAATTAAGAATTATTTTCAAATAATGTTCTCGGTGGATTATAATTTTTTGAGAACATCCATGTAGTTTGCAGTAAAGGTCCATTGAGGGTTTCCATGTAGTTCATGTGTGATGATTTTGTCCAGATTGATGAGTATCATTGTTGGTGATTTCCTTTGCATTGATTCTTGTCAATAGTTGATATAAAGAGGTAAAATGTTTTAAAATACCTTTCATTATCACAAAATCATCATTCACATAATGATTTTATAACAAATATTTGTTTTCTATAAATACAAGGCCAAAAATCTATCTAATGGGGATCAATAATTTGAGAGAAGTGTCCATTTTGTTCATAAGATCAAAGTATTTTAAATTTGGATTCCACAAATCAATTTGTTATTTTAGTGAAGGAAAAAATGGTATTTGATGTTCAATGTTAATAGTTCCTATATGCTAAGCATATTAATTCACTATGTGGTCAACTACTATGATATTTTCCTTACGGGTGAAGTGCACTGCGATGATAAAAAATAATTTAAATCAAATTCAATCATTAGTTTGATAATAATTAATAATGTCAACCAATAATACATGAATTTTCTTATATGTTATTCTATGATCATTTCATGATCATAGGATCAATTTATCAAACCATTGGAACAATAAATTACGAATACAACCGTGATGTGTTATACAATGAAATAACTAGATTTCTAAAATTCAATAAATTCATCCTATGGAACATGACTTATCATACATTATATGATATGATAATTTCATGATAATATGGGAAATTTGGAAAACAATTTGAAGAATGTACTCTGAATATAAATGTGATGTGTAATACGATGCAAGAATCAGTTCAGTAAGAATCAACGTAGTGGACCAACAATAGGCTACATGTCATACTTGTTTTGTTGTTGTTATTTCGTGATCATTAGAATAATTCAGTATATTGTTTATTCAATATATATAGAATAAAAAATTTATGTGAACTATTATCATTGCATTATTATGATTTCAATCAAACAATTGGACAAATAGTATGGTACATATCATATGTACCATGCTATGATAATTTTAGTTTCATCGGAACAATTTAGCATATTATATTATTTATATTCAAGGAATAGGTAACTGATGTGAAATATTGCCCAAGAATCATTATTCCAAGCATCAAATATGTGGACAAACAAAAATAAACCTATTATACATTCTACATTATAATCATCTCATGTATACAGGGTCAATATAGTTTACTATTTGAATTTTACGAACAGCATAAGAAATTGAGAAGTCAATGAAATACACACTTTTTCATGATGTATTTTAGTGGTGATTCAGATAATATATTATTCTGAGTTGTAAAAGTATATATCAATCAAAATATCATAATGAAGAAATTGTGTGCATCTCATGCACAAAATATTTGAGTTTTGGAATTCATCATAACAAGGAAGAACCAATGATCAAGTAAAAATGTTAGAAATATTTGGTCATCTATGTAGATTATAAGTTTAAGAGATTGAATTCTGAATATACTTACAAGAGAAGGAAGCTTTGTTTGAGCATTCAGTAATCTGAGAAGATCTATATAATTCAAGATCTGGTGAGAATGGGTTACAGGACCAGTAAGATTAGTTCAATAAACATTTTAAGATGAGGAATTTCTACATGATTATTAAAGTCCAATACACTCATGGAGGAATATATATTTAAAGTGGTTCATTTGAAACTAGATGAAAATGGATATATTTCTATTTGTTGATCAAGAACATTTAGTAGAAGTGTCTTCGAACTGCGATGTCTACCCAGTTACTGAAGAGGCTTTGGGCTGGGGTATCTAACTAGTCTAGAATAAAGATAAGAGAATATGGTTGGGGTGAATGACTGTGATCAATTGGAGGTTAGAATTTTGAGTTGTATAACAAGTTGTTTCTTTATACATTTTAATCACATAATTATATACTGTAAAATCCATATTCGGGGGATTAACCAAAATGAAAGGAGTATAAATTTTTATCAAAACCTGTAAATATTTTTATTGATCCCATTGATTATATCTACATATGATGAAAGGTTATATGATATATTAATATAGATTCACTATGTAAAATGTTAATAAAGTGAATCACTCTAACAGAACTAATGGAAGTAAGGGGAAAAATATATATTTCATCCGGATGAATAATTTCAAATGTATAATTGTAAGAACATTGTATTGGAGATTATTTTTAAATAATACATTTATGTACTTGAAAATTGAACAAATTTTCTATGGTTTTCAATAATTTTCAACTGGATATCAAATCCAATATTTTTAAGGATCTTGATTCATTACTGGAAGTGAAGATTGTATTACATGATGTTGGTGTTGGGAATATGAGGAATGGTTGTGAAGATAAAGTTGAATGTATTGATGTTCATAAGAATTACATCAACACTTGATATCATGGATTTAAAATTTAATTTCCCAATTTTGGGAATACTTATATTGAGGCCTCAGAGTCAAATATGTATGTATCTACTTCAACACAATTATCTTTCAACGATTCGACTATTAAATAATATTCTTCACATGTGAATAATATCAATACATCATCTAATGAAATTTCCATATAATAAGTAATGAAACAAATATTTTCCATATCCCAATGGAATAATGTTATTATTTGTTTCTATAAAAAGAGTAGGTTGAAATAAAAACTCTATAAAAATAAGGATGATGACAAATAGAGATGAACCTACAACCATTTCAATTATAGATATATGAAGATGTATATGTTACTGTTTCCCATAGCAATCCTTGATGGTGGTAAAGAAGACCAAAAAGAATTAATATCTAAATATTAGACAACAACAATAAATAAAATAAAATAATGGGTTTTGGTTAAATGGTTGCTTTGCAATCTATATAGTCATTTTTTGGATTATTGGTGCAATATTTTAAATTCAAAATCACAAAAGAATCCAATATAAAGAGTAATAATTACAGATATGATGCAACAACATTTAAAGACTATGAAAAATGTTTCACTTTCAAACTGATTTTATGTTCTTGGTAATTCCTATTATAATTTCAATAAAAGTGGACAGAAAAGTGATAAATTTACCTATCAAAATGTTTTAAGAATATATGGAACACATGAGAAATAAATGAAAACCATGGGTAAATTTTTTGAAAATGATGAAAATCTATTTTCTCTGATGAAGATTCATGATATTAAATCCATAAACTCAATACATAAGGTAGAAAAAAAGGTCCATAAAGAGGAACATGAGTGCTACATATCAGAATAGAGATATTAATAATGTAACTCATGTGAATCCATTTGGAAAATACAAAAAAGCTATATTTATTCGTAAATATATTTTTGTAATTTTTTCTAGTCATTTGGAGAAAGGTATAATGTTATAATAATCAGAAGAAAAAACTCCTGGTAATGTTAAAATGAAGATTCCACTTAAATAAGGATAATTTATTTGAGGTTTTCATAAAAAGGATACTCATGTATTGATAATGTTCTCTGTGTGAGATGCAATAAACAGGGTCATAATGGAAGAGGATTCATCACCACATTTCGATCATAATAAGAAGTCTTGAAGAGAATTAGGCATTCATTATAATATGTATAAGATATAATGGATAAAGAAAGAAGAACCATCTCACAGAATGAAATGATAGTTGTGATTTCATCTATATCACAAAAGGAAAAATCAAATTTAAAAATTAGATTTGGAAGCAATAATTCTAGAGAATGTGGAGACACATGGTTTAGAAAACTATTCCAACTTTTGTTTTCACATTTAGAATCATGTGACCCCTCCTTATTATATTATATATTTCTGTGTTTTTGAACTACAAATATTTTGAATTGGATGATATTTTTTAGGCTATGAATTCTGGACACATGATGATGTTGTACTTCACGGATTTTACTAACATTCATGAAATTAAAGAAAACTCTGTATCCATTTTGGGGGAGTATTGATGAGATGAAACTATTAAATATTCTTTTCATAGTGGATGTGGAACATCTAAAAAAGTGTTATAAAATTTAATGTTGTGTTATACAAATCACACATTATCCCATATTCCTAATTATGTTAATCATATCAATTAAAGGGGATATCTTGATTGATGTTAAAATAAGAGAAATGGGGATCTATATCTTTTCACGCGGATTTTCAAATATGTATGTTGATGTACATACATGATATAGTATTTCATTGATGAATGTGATTATTTCTAACCCAATAATATGATTTGAGGATTTGTGATCATTATTTCCCATAAATGGTATTTATGGATAGATTATAAAACCTTGGTTGTATCTCTTTTATTTTCTACACAAAGTTAGCTGATGTTGACATAGATTTTATTAACGAAAGGGACTTTTCTATTAGAATAACATGATATAATTCATCATTTTTATTTGATCAAGAAAATTTAATATTTATTATATGATCATGATTTTGAGAGAATAGTGAGATGAGAAGACCCTCCACTTACCCATTGCCTTTATTTTTGTTAAGGGAGAGGAAATAAATGAATTTATAATGTGTAGAAGTATCCACAAAAAATTTCAAGGGGGGATTGTGGAACATAAGTTCAATATTTATGAATGAATTATCTATTTCATGATATTATATCATAAATTCATTATATATTGAACTTTTATATAAAGATATGCTGATTCTTAATGTCACGATTCCTGGAGAATTGTTATGGACTCACATGATGGAATTGGATGTCACATTTGGGAAATTATCCATATTAATTTTTATTATTATTGTGATGTTATTAAAAGGAATTCAAGATGAGGGTTTATGGTGAATGATCATTATCTACGACAAGTGAAAGTATGTGAAAATGAATATTTTCATGATGTTAAGAAGAATAATTAATGAATATGGACAAAAAAATTTAATTAATATATATTTCAAAAAGAATAATATAATTTCAAAAAATATTAACTGATCTTAATGATAAGGGACATGTGTCAACAGTGACACGTTGTTTACAGGATGGATGATTATTGATGATGATGAAAATATTCATTTAGAGGTAGATTTAATTTGAAGGCCATGTAGTATTATTATATTAGGAATGAGTTATTGATGATGGGATTTCATGTCAAATGATATTTTACAATGTTAGGTTCCATGATGGATCATCAATAGATCTTTGGATTTATTAAAATCAGATAAGTATTGATTTCAGGAAACTATGAAAAAAAACTCTGAAATTGAGTTTTCAAATGTGGCATCCATGTAAATGAGGGTTCGTGGTTTTCATAAAAAAAAATACAATAGTTAACTAATCATAAATAGGGTAATACCATATTATTCTACATGACATAGATTCCATGTTATATTCTTGTGAGTGATTAAAAACAATTTAGCATACTATTTGTGGTACATTCATTGGAATCTCAAAGAAGGTTGATAGAACATAATTGAGATTCCCATTAATAGTATGCTAATCATCAATAATGTGAAATTATAGTTTTGTATTTTACATATATGTTATTCTATATTCAGATGATGTGAATATATTAAATTTAATAAACTACTTGAGATACTTATATTGGAAAATAAAATCAGGTTGATAGAATTAAATTGATTTTCCCATGCACAATATGATATTCATTAATAATGTGATTCCAAAGTATGTTGTTTCACACAGATGTTATGATATATTCATGATATGTGGACAAGAAAAATTTATCACAATATATGTGCAATATATATTTGAGAAGTGTACTATATGGTATTTTCATCACTAAAATGCTATGGTGGTATATGAATAATGTATTCCCAACAAATGACATTCTTCATGGATAGTAATTCATTGTGACCCTCTAGGCAGTATGTGATGATGGTCCTTTGTGGGTTTCCATGAAGGTCATAGATTAATATTTCTTCATGAATTATGTGATCATTTGTGGGTGAAGACTTTTGCATACATCCATAATCATGGAAGATATAAATAGATGAACCAATTTAACAATCTTTACATGACTAAAAAATATCCATGCTTTAAATGGCCTGATAATCACTATTTTATACTATAAATACACGACTAACTCTCTTGCTAAAACTATTGATAATTTGTGGGAAGGGTTTATTTTGAGTGCATTTTCATATTCTGCTCAATTTCGGTTCAGTTAATAAATTTCTTCATTTACCGAAGGATAAAATGTAATGTGAGATGATATTCTAATCGAGGAACCACCCTAAGTGTATTGATGTCTTATGGTATTTTTTATGAAGGATAAGTTCAATGGAAAAATCAAAAATAATTCAAAGCAAATTCTAGAATCGGTTCCCTAAGAATCATGAATGTCCACCAACAGTACACAAATATCATATATTCTATGCAATGATCATTGTATAATCATAGGAAAATTTTTAAAAACTATTTGATGAGGATAATGTTAATAGAAAAGTGATGTTCTTTGTGATGAAAATATCACTTCACTAAGCATCATGAAATTAAACTAAAACTATATGACATATCATATATTCTATGTTGTGACCACTTAATGATCATAAGATCAATTTAGAAAACTGTTTGAAGAATATATAGTGAATTTAAATGTGATGTTTTATGCGATGAAAGAATCATTTTGATAAGAACAAAAGAAGTGGACCAGTAGTATTCTACATTTCTTATATGATATGCTCTGAGCAGTTTATGATCATTGAAAAAATTTATCATAATTTTTTAACAATATAAACTGTATAGAAAACAGATGTGAAATATGATTTGAGCATTGGTACACTAAGCATCAAATCATTGGACCAACAATATGATACATATCATACATTCTAATCTATGACCATATCATGATCATTGGAATAATTTATCATATTTTATTACACATATATAGTGAATAGAAATATTATGTGAAATATGAACCACGAATCACTAAACTAAGAATTATAGATGTGGACCAACAATATAAGACATATCATAAATGCTATGTTATGATCATTTAATCTGGGAAAGATCAATTTTAATATATTTTTTGATGTTTACAAATTGGATTTGAAAATGAGATATACATGAAAAACAATTGGTTTTATGATGTATTTGGGATGAGATTCCAAAAAAATATTATTTTGAGTTTTTCAATTGAATATATTGATTAAAATTATATTGAATAATTTTATTTCACCACCTATACAAATTATCTGAGGTCAGGAATTAATCACAAGAAGGAAAAATCATTGACCAATAAGAAATATGATAAATATATAATCTTTCATAAAGATTAGATGATGAAGAAACTAAATCCAGAATATAAATGCCTGAAATGTCAGTAATGTTTGAGCCGTCAAAAATTTAAGAAGATTCAGATAATTCAAGATATAGTGTAAATGGATTTTGAGAAAAAAAGTATTATTTCAAGAAGTTGTTGAAGCTATTGAAGGACTACATGAGTATAAATGATATGGTACACTCATGGAGTAAAATCTATTTCAAGTGTATTAGGGGAAACTAGAAGCAAACAATGATCTTTCTATTTGTGGATCAGGAATATTGATAAAAAAGAGCTTGGGACTAGGGTGTCTAACCAGTTACTAAAGAATCTTAGTGTTGGGGTGTCTAACTAGTCTTGGAGATGGATAATTGAATATGGTTGTGGTGTCTAGACATCCATGGTATAAAATTTGGATGATGGGGTTTAGAATCAGAATGAATTAGATAATTGACTAATAGGGAATATAAACAATCGTTTGCATATTAAATGTGATCACATTATTATATTGTGGAGAATCAAGGTTGGGGGATTAACCAAAATAACAAGAAGAAGGTATTTATACTAAACCATGTAAATACTCATTTTAGTTCTCTTTCTAGAAACTTCTACATATGAATTGAGATTGAGAGACATCACCATGTTGATTGATATCCTTAACAAGTTTCGGAGGTTGAATTAAAATGAAAAAAATCTAAAAATTAAACCAATAATTCACCCACCCACTCTATTTTTTCAATCTATCCTAGTTATCAATAGATTATATGACTACTTTTTCCTTGTAACACTGAGGGAAGATTGAGCTGGTGAATTCATTTTTCAGGAGCAAGGCAAGATGATAGTTATGGAATATCAAATACACATTACATAGATGCTTTTTTTCACAGATGTATCCTTTTGATGAGGTGTTGAGGGAATGATTATTCGAGGAAGGTCTCATAATGTTGTTAAATCTCAAGTCAATGTGTTCGGTTTGACCGCTATTTCTGAGATAGTGAATCCGGAACTGATTACATAGTTGATCCTGAGAGAGGTTGGGGGCATATAGTAGAGTAGTACAGTCTCTCAGCCCTGTGGATCAGCTTCAGAGGTAGGAAGCGATGATTTTAGGACTATAATTTGGTGAGAACCAACCAAACCACTAGTATTGGTAGTGTAGTTATATTTGATTAGTGTGTAAAATAGGGAAAATGAGGAATCTGAGTATGTGTGACCCAATGGAGTGTTGATCATTTGGGAATATGGACCATGTGAAACATTTATGTAGGAAATTTCCTCTAGTAGTTAGGGTAATATGGTCAACCTTAACTCTAGGTTCAATATAAGGTCTAATAACTCTAAATCATTTAGGGATCTAGAGTAGTAAGACCATTTTGGCCATGTTGGTGGTGGTTGTGGATGAGGAATTTAGGAATAATATATACCTAGACAAAAGAGTGGACTTTATCTAGGTAGTTAGGTTATATCACATGGTTTTGTTTTAGTAAAAATATATTCTACATAGCCTACCCCTAAGGAGTAGGGTGTTGTAATATCTACAGTGAGGGGTATGATATTACTAACCTCTACTCTTGTATATGTACTTTATTACATAGGTGAATTGAATAATTTAATATTTCTACATGTGGAGTAACTAATTAGTCATTTTTTTAGTTTTCCAAGGGAATTATAATACTTAATACTCTATTTGGTATTAATACAAAGGATGTATTTAAATGCAGGGAGTTCCACCTTGAGATTAGAGGGTGTCACATCATCATGGATATTATTTCCTCAACATTATAGTGTATTATTTCACACATGGTATAGAATGGATATTTTATTATCAAGACACCATTGATTTTTTTCACTAGATGGTTACATGTACATCACCATAGGGTAGAGTGTTCATTCAAAAGGATGAATGAGATGTCCAGGAAATCTGATTTGGACCTAAGAATCATGGGAAAGGTGGGAGTAAAATATTGATTTCTATCATTTATCTAGATTTTAATGATCATCTTCGATTGAATTTCCTTCAATGGTTTATAGTTTTTGGGATTCATTCCCAGAATACATTTACAGTTTACCTCCTAAGACAGACATTGAGTTCTCCTTAAATATAGTTCTAAGAGGAGCACTAATATCTATTCCTCCATAAAGAATGTCTAAAATGGACTTACATGAGCTCAAGATATATCTAGAGGACTTGGAGGAAAATGGGTTTATTCGGCCCAGTATATCTTTGTGGGATTAACTGGTACTTTTTGAGAAAAAGGTAGTTATACCCTTAGGCTATGCATGGATTACAATAAATTGAACCTAAATATGGTCAAGAACCTATATATCATTCCACTAATATATTACATTTTTTTATAATCTATGATGAGATATGGTGTTCTCAAATATTGATATGAGATAATGATATCCCCATGTATGTGTTCTACCTGAAGACATACCTCATATAGATTATTGTATTATGTATGATTTGTATGTGTATCTGGTTATGTCATTCGTCCCCATGAACCTGCCAGTGGTTTTGCAGGGAGATATGGTACCCAGTTATTAATATTTATATTTATTATTGTATGGTGGTTTTCATGAATGATATCTTAGTGTATTATCAAAATTGGAACGACCAAGAAAAACATCGTAATATAATTTTTGAAGCAAATATATAGAATTATTTATATTCTATGCTCACAAAGTGACACTTTGGGTAGGATAAGATTCACCACCTAGGTCATATTTTCTCAGATATACTAGTATTATTTGACCTGTATAATGTTAGAGATTTCATTTCATGGAAGAGTCACAATAATTTAATTGGCATACATAGTTTCTTTTGGCTAGTGGGATATTATAATCATTCCCTATATGATTTACCGTGCTTAGAATCAACACTTATAGGAATGAACAATATTACAGTTATGTTTTAATGGATAAATAACTATGATATGGAATTTCAAGAACTAAATGATATTCTAAACTCAGCACCAGTCATGATACATCTAGAGAAGGGAAGAAGCTACACTATATATTGTGATTCATCATATATTAGAACATATGATGTTATTATGTAGGGTTATAGATTCAGGATTCCTAGGTCTCGGTAGTTGAGAACACATGAGAGGAATTATCAAACTCGTGATCTAGAGAATGCTTCATTTGTAGATGGATTACACTGTTAGAGACACTCTTTACTGGGAGTTAATTTCATGGTGTAATCAGACAAAAAAACATCAAGTACATATATCCATAGCATGGTATAAATTTTAGGCAGTGACGGTTATGGGAGTCCCTTTAGTATTTTAACATCGAGATAGATTACACACCTAACAAGGTTAATATGGTGGTTAATTCTTTGAGAAGGTGGAATCATATATTCAGGATATAGTAGGAAAACAGCGAGTGGAAGCTTATGAATTTGATCACTAAGATGCAATTGGACTTCAATATATTCAAGGAATAATATTCATTCATCTTTAGCTATGACCTATACCCATCAAAACAGAGCATGAATGAGAAATTATTGGACTCAGAGGGACTAGTTATATGGGAGAGGGTGGTGGGTGAAAAGATGGCTCCTATTGGGACTATAGTTGAGGATGATATCCTATGTATACATGGATGAATATGGGTTCTGGTTGATACACATGAAGATATAATGTAAGAGTTTCATGCCTATGTTTGGGAAGTTCATCGTGGTGTAACAATGATTTATTGTGACTTACGTTATCTGTACTGGTGGTCAGGAATGAATAACGAGGTATATGGTTTTGTTATGTGCTATTCCACCTATCAGATGATGAGTGAAGAACATTAATGACCATTCAGACATTTACAGTAGTTACCTAATCCAAAATAGTGATGGAATGATGTCGTGGTGGATTTTCTGACAAGTTTGATACGGTATCCTTGATGTAGTGATGTTGTATGTGTTTTTTTATAGGAACAAAAATGTTTTCCATTTCCTACTGATCATGGATATCTTCATTATAGATGATAATGGATGGCTGTATATAAATTTGACAGTAAAAAATCATGGGGTCCCTTGTATTATAATTTTATATTGGGATTCCATGTTTAAGAATCGATTATGGAAGAGTTTCCATAGAGAATTGGGTACATGGGTGATTCAGAGAAGAAAATAGAATCCTCAAAATGATTGCTAGTTAGAGAATATGATACAGGTGCTTGAGGACATTCTTTTAGTATGAATATTTGATTTTGGGGATATTGGGAGAACTATATTACCATAGATGAGTTCTACTACAATATTAATTATATGGTGACTATACAATTGGAACCTTAATAGGTTTTTTATGGTCAACCATATTGATCGCCCATGTGATGGTTAAAGGAAGGTGAGGTAGCTTCACTAGTTTATGAACTCAGGTTTTTGGAACGGGTAAAAATCCCGACCCTGTTTGAATTTTTGACTCATCTCTGAGAAAATAGGGAAATTGGACAATTTCGGATTAACCTTTTAAATTTTGGGGAGGTTTTTTTAGGTGCGCACGGTTGGTGTACGGTTTGTTCAAACCGTGTAGAGATACTGTGTGATGTCTTTGGGTGAGACAGTGGGCTCTACACGGGTGACACATGGTTTTTCAAACCGTGCGGGTTGGTGGTATGAAGATTTCGGGTGAGGCAGTGGAAACCGCACAGTTGGCGAACAGTTTTCCAAACCATGCGGGTTATCCATAAAGCCACTTAATGTTATGGTTTTTAAGTTCCATTCCACCCTGGAATTCCCATTCTTCTCTCCTTTCTTCCTCCCACTCAGGGTTTACGCGGGGAGAGCCGACCAGACCATCTTCTTGCTCCCGTATCTTCGTCTCAACTCCGATCCAAACATCGTTTGATGCGTTGGAATACCCTTAGAAAGGCCTTGATTCCTCTTGAGCCATTTTTCTTCATTTCTTCCTTAGATAAAGGTATTAGGGTTTGAATGGTTTTGAATCTTTTGTTGATCTAAAATGTTTTTAGACCTAATTGGAGGCTGCTATCGGAGGATTAACATCATAATAGAATGAAGTAGTTGGTGCATACCTTCTTTCATGTTTTCGTGGTCATTTGGGTAGCACGACCTATGGCGCATTTCAGGTATTTTTGGGAGAGACCCTAATTTATCTGTAACTGCTCATTAAATTTCTTATTTGAACCATGGGATACCTTTGGGTATGCCCTTCGTCCTGTTTTGATTGAGCAGGTCCGGGCGAGAGGCTGTTGCTCACATGGGGCATTTTGGCCGGGGTTTCCAAAATGATAATACTTGAATGGTATTGGTTTAAACTATTAGGTTTAGTTATTAAATATTTATATAAATTGCTATAGGCATTCAAGTCCTCAGTGCTGTTGATTGATGAATGTTGGGTTAGGTCAATTTGATAATTGATATGTTTTTCCTGTTTATGTTTCTGGTTTAAATGTGTTTTATATGTAATTGTTGAATTTCATATGCTGGATCCTTCGGGTTGTGTTGGGCATGGCACGTATATTGTTGAGTGATGTTGATCACATGTTGGGATTGACCTGGGGTTACTTTTTGTGGTTTTGAACACTGGATTGGGGGGGCATGGGCGTTGGCTTGACGCAGGATGACTTTTAGGTTGGGCATGGCCCAGGTTACTCTTGAGCGGCATGGTTGCAGGGACACAAGGTACGAGATTTGTGGTGGCTTAGATACTATTTTTGTGATTACTGCTCACTCGAAACTTTGAGTAGTGTGAAAACATAAATAATTTTTGATGAGGTGGTTGTGACCACTCTTATGGGTAGATTCCCCTGTAGATTTGGTTTAGGTACTTAGTTTGGGGGTGCATGCCGCAGGATGCCACGTGGGAGGTGTGGAGCCTCATGGGGATAGCATGAGGCTATCAGGTTGGGGGCTGAGGCTTGTCATGATTTGAGGGTAGATATCGGTATCCCTCATATTACATGATTTGAGAGAAGAAATCGCGGTCCCTCTGGCTTTTTTTAGGCCAGGTATCGTTGTCCCTCTAGTTACTTATTTGAGGATAGGTATCGCTATTCCTCTCGGTTACTTCTTGGGCATGCCTTCGGGATGTCGGTACATGAGGCACGAGGTGTTAGGAGGCACAAGGTGTCGGGATACTATTCTTGGGTGTGCCTTCAGTACGTCAGTACTTGAGACCCATGGTGTAAGGGGGCACATGGTGCTAGGTTACATGACAGAGATTCTAGCATTGGCCGAAGCAGGTGACACTCCCTGATGGCAGCTGAGAACCAGTGGAGTTTGTGTTATTTGGTTTATCGTACTGTTTAATGTTTTCCTTCATTCATGCTTAAACACTTATAATTTGTACACACCGTTGGGTGGTATCCTACGGAGAATTGTCTCACACCCCGCATGGGCCCTTCGGGACGCGTGCAGACTTTAGGGATTTACGTGCAGGAAAGAGGTCAGCTTCAAGAGTTGTGATGTCTTAGTTGTTTCATGGAGATGGTATGGACCTTGAAGTCATGACTAGCTGGAGTTTACATTGTTTTTCATTCTTTACTGTATTATCATGATTATGTTTTATGTAGCTACAGTTGGTTATCCATTTTCACCCTTTTGTATATTGACTTGCTATGGATGCTTGCTTGGTTTGTCTAGTAGTTACATTTGGTTTTCAACATGATGTTGTGATTACTTTCCGCTGATTTTTATCATATCTATTACTTCTGGTATTTATTGTTATTGAATATTCTTCCGCTCTGTAGGTCTGGTTCGAGTCTGATGAGTTGTTATTCCACTGTATCTTTATTATTGTACTCGGAACCGTATCGTTATTGTTATCCTCCGAGAGGGTTTAGCCTCCCAAATATACCTATTCGTCCCTCGCTGCTAGTCGACATCCTTTGGTGTTTTGGGAGGTGTGCCTAAGGTAGTAACACCAGACCCATTTAGAACTATTCGGGTGGCTTCTTGGTTCCGGGTCATTTCAAAGTGGTATCATAGGAGTTCTTTATAGGGATTTAGTAGCAATGTTTTTTCTGGATACTAATGAGATTGAGACTTCTCTTTTATTTCTACTAGTTTTACTATTTGGGATATGGTAAGCTGGAGATAGGTTGCTATTGTAACTGTATTTTTAACAGGTTCTTGGGTGCCTACAGCCCCATGTACGAGGGACATATTGAGTTGTCGTGGCTGGGAATTACTGTTTGAATTTTCTCAGATTAAGTATCTATGATTTCCACCTTGGTGGCTCACCTGATGTGTGATATTATTGATTCTGATATGTGACCCTACACTCAGTATGATAAGGTGGAATTGGACCTTGTCTTGGTATGGCACAACTTGTTTTCATCGCTTTTGATAGGCACATTTTTAGGGTATTTCAATTTCATGATTGCATATATGCTTTGTGAAGTTATAATACCATCTGAATAAAAATTAATAGCCAACCTTGTATGCTCTGATATGTGAATGGGTGAAATTCTTGATCGAATTTCTTGTTGTTTCAATGTGTATGCCATGAATTATATTTTTATAGAATTGCATGTTGCAGAATAATTGGGGTTGGCTCTTGTATGAGAAGGCATGTACTTTTATAGATAATGACTCTATAAGGTTCACTTCGATTCTAAGAGAAGGACCTATTGGAAAAATGACATACAAAACCACTTCATTCAACATTTATTTAGTGTAAATAGTAATCCAAATTTTTCAATCACAATGTCAATATTGTTGTGGAAACCATGAATTGATGGTGAATTATCCTTTTGATTTTACCAAGAAAATTACACCCATATTCCTTAGTGACAAGTTAACCAAAGAACCGCAAAAATATATTGACAAAATAAATCATATTTTCCACTATTTGGCGGATCTATATGACTATATGGAGGGGCTTTTAACTTATATGATTGAAGTTCCAAGGATGAAATGGTTGAATTCAATTATGGTAGATAAATTACACAATGAATGCAGGTAGACCACTTTCTTGAAGTCCTTCAATAAGTTGTTTTATCCTATGACCATACATGTAGAAAAGGCTTGGGAGTTTGTCACCATGGATCAAGGAGACCATTTTGTGATGGTGTTAGATTCTGATTTCACCAATCTATCTCCAAAACATGGTAATAATTACTCTCTCAATGATATATGTTTTTTCATGGTTATAGTGCTAGAGATTTAATTGATGCTTATTATCAGGTTCATGATGAGCTTTACAGATGTAGATCATAATTTGGTTAGATATTATGTAGACTTAGTCTAGAAAATTGGTCTTAGTGGTGCATATGTGATTATAGGGGGGTAGTCAAGCTATGTCACCTATCCAAAAAAGAAATCACAATAATGGCTATTTTTTTCTTTATGATATATTAAAGAGGGTTACTCAATAAAATACCTGGTGGTTTTTTTTTCATTGTGGAAGACATATCCAATACTATATCAAATTGTACAATATCACCCAATATCATCCATCGTTGTGGAAAATCTGGCCACCTTTAGTATTTTGTTAAAAGAGATTCATATGGAAGAATAGTTGGATACACTTACCAATAGAAATTGTGATCCATTAGATTCTTTTAAAAGGTGGTGGATCATATTCAATTGTTAAGGGGGGTAATTATGAAAAGACGAAATCATGGATATGGGTTCTGTTTTGATTCCTTTATACACAAGAGTATGCACGAATGTAATCGATGTGTGTCTAACTACTATGAGATGTAAAATGTTTATTAATTCTTCTACAGTACTAGATCTATTTGATACTAGTGCATCTCATTATTTTATGTCATCACATTTTTTCAATTTTTTGGGATTATTCTTCAAACTTATGTCATTTTCTATAGATCATTTTACTCTCTATTAACAGTTGAATGTGTAGGGTTTTAAATACTCCATGTTCTAGGGTATGATTGCAGACCATGAGGTCTTATGGAATTTCATAGTTCTCAATCATAATATAATTTAACTTATCAATGAAAAGGATTGTATGAGGATACTAGTGACTTTCAAGGTGAGTTGGATCCAATATCTGGGTGAGTAGGGATGTTTTTTATTGATGTTAAAATGACTCATGTAAATTTTTAGATATTTTTATTCTGGCCATTTATCAATTGTATTGTGTTCTATATCCAACTATTATGAATTAGTAACATAAAGAAATTCCTAGTAACATTTTCTATGACAATTCCCCAAAGATAAGTTGATTTTACTATTGAAATTATTCGGTATATGATCCTTCTCTCATCACCATTTTATCATATGACATCCACTGAGTAAAATGAAAATATTGTTCGTAATGAGGTTATTGAGTCCAAAATATTTGTTTGTATGAGTGATTAACCTTTTACTTCTCCGATTCTCTTCATAATTATGTATATGGAATCCTTTAATTGTGTGCTAACTATCAAAAGATTAATCAAATTACTATTCAGTAATGGTACCATTTTCCAAGGATTGATGATATGTTTGATCAAGATAGGGGATCCTGATCATTTTCTAATATTGATTTGTGGTAGGGGTACCATCAGTTAAGAGTCTGAGTGGAGGATATTCTGAAGAATATGTTCTATAAAATGTCTTGAAATTATGAGTATTTTTATATTGTATTTGGTCTTGTTAACACTCATGTGGTGTTCACAGCTTTGATGAAATAGATCATTTATTAGATGTTGGACTCCTTCATGTTTGTTTTTGAGGATGATATTTTCGTGATTTTAAATAATAAGTAAGAATATAAAGATCATATTGATATTGTTCTCAGAACTCTGAATGATCATCATATATTTTTAAAGATAAGTAAATTCTATTTTTGGATCTAACAAGTGAGGTTTCTGAGCCATTTTATATATGATAGAGGTATCTAAGAGAATAATAAATAGGTTCAAGAAATTATTTCATTGTGTCAACAAAGAATGTGTTTGAGATTTATATGTTTTTGTTTTTGTATGGTTGTTATAGAAATTTCATTCTAAATTTCACCAAGATTCAATTTCATATGATAGAGTTTAATCGTAAGGTTATTGATTTTTAATGGAATGATAATTATAAATAATTATTTGAAGAAATAAATGTTTGGATGACTTTATATATTGTTTTTTGAATCTTTTGGAATCGGTTTTTGGTTGCCACATATTTTTTGATGCCTCAGATATAAAATTAGGTCGTGTTCGGATGGAGGGGAAACTAGATGTGTCATATCGACCTCTCTAATTACAACCTCATGATAATAATTATCCTTAAAATTATCTTAAATTTCATATAATAATTAATTTTATAAATAATTAAAACAATAATTTATTTATTTAGAGGCTTACTATATATTTGGATTATAAGTGCCTAAAGAATATTTCATTCCAGATGCATCTGAACTTATAACAGATATATTTGGTATGGTATCCCCACAATTTTGATTTTCATATTTCATACAAACCTAGAAAACAAAATACGGTCACTAATTTATTTAGAAGGAATTTAAATAAACATACCATTAATTAATCTATGGAAGAATGATTTTTTATGTTTTTATTAACTGAGATGTGCTTGGATGTGGAAGAAGATGATGGGATGGAGTGCTTATCTTGTATGACAGATGATTAATTATGTGATTATTTGATTCCTCCTGGACAAAAAAATGGATAGTTATTTTAATAATTTTATCCAAATAATCTATTTTAATGTGACCTTGTGTGGTTGGACTCAATGTACTTATATATATTTTCATTTATGAGCTAGATTTTTCATTCTAATAAATTTTCGGCTGAAATTTATGGATAGTGGAAATATGTACTATTATTTCATACATCCTGGTACTACCAAGATGAATAATGATTTTAGATACTGGAATTAGTTTTTTGGGACAAGGATGTCTATTAGTGATTTTGTATCATCATGCCTTATAAAAAAATATTAATTTAGATAAAAAAATACCACCCAGTTTGATGTTTCCTTTACCAAATCTAATATTAAAGCCATATGAGACATACATAGACTTCATTATAGGTTTACCATGGAATACTATTTGGAAAAATATTATTTGGGTGATATTTTAGTAACATTCAAAATAATCACATTTCTTTCACATTTTGGAGACAAAAAAGGTAGAAGATCATTAGAACATATATATCATAAGGATCATGAATATCTATGAAGAATATTATGTTATTATTAACTATAGAGATATGTTATTTAAAGATTGGTTTTTCGAAGGTTTATAAGTGTTGAAATGTACCCAATTGGAGTTAATCACAGTATATCATTAAGAAAATGATTGACAAACTGATCAATGCATTCAGATTCTTTATGTTTTTCTATATGATTTCATTCATTATTTTGGTGGTTCATGGGAAAATAATTGTTCCTTAGTTGAGTTTTCCAATAATACAATTATCATTATTTTATTGAAATATAACCCTATGATATTTTTTATGGGTATCATTGAAAATATAATTTATTTTGGGAAGATTTAGGGAAATTTTATTTGGTTGGACAAAGTTTTCCTCAATAGATTAAGAATATTTTGGAGTTTATCTGAATTATGACAGAAATATCATAGAGTCAATAGAAATAATATGTAAACTGTCATTATTTCCCACTAGAGTTTGTAGTATGTGATCATGATTTTCTTAGGGATTCACCTCATTTGAGACATATTAATTTTGGAAGATATGTACAGTTGGTAAAAAGGTTTATTGGAACATTAAAAATCGATAAACATATTCGAATGGTGGGATATTTGTTTAACTTTCTATCTAACTTTACAAAAATCAGTTTTGTATTTCATGTTTTCCTACTACAGAGGTGTCAACAGAACACTTCATAATACCTAGAAAGGGAAGATGTTGGTCTAAATCCTAACACCTTAGTGGATGAGATCCTAATTTAGATTATGGATCAACTGAATAAGGTTTTCTGTTGTAAAATTATTCCCATGATCCATGTAATATGGAAGTTTGGATGGGATAGACATATGGAATGGTTACATGATGCATTGATGATACAATATTGGATTATTGTCTTTGCAAGTTAATATTAATAAGATCATTGTAGGGAATGAAATTGACAGGGTGGGGAGAATTTTGACACCCTTTGGGTCACATGTATGTTATGTTTTGGTCTTATTTTGTTACTATCATGGTTATAATGGTTTTTATAACTTAAGGATCATCATTTTTTATTTTTGTGAGAAAAATGATAGGCACATGGATGTTGAAAAGGTAGAAGTAACTATGTGATTATAATGAAATATATTTTTTTGGTTCTAATTTTTTTTTTAATAATTTAATAATTTTTTTTCAAACTAATACTGAATTCTAGGAAATCTATGTGATATGATTGGTTTTGATATAGTGGAAACAACAAGGATTTCACAAAATTTTTATATCTACGTTACAATTCCTAGGTAACCATACACTTTAGTTTTTAACTTATATGTGTTATCACATGGTTAGTTCAGGGATTTAAAGTAGTAAATCCAAACTATATGACTTGTACGAGTTTTATAAATTGATAAAAATAATAAGACAAACTCATTTATTATGAACCCAAATGTTTCCCTATTTTACAATTATATTGACCCATACATTCCATGACACTCAATAAAGTTCTCACATTTTCATCTTGGTATTTTCTCTCTATTTGGATGGATATCTTCATGGTATGTGTGAATATCAACACAATTTCTTATTTTTTCTATAGATCTACCCTCATTATCTATTCCCATTAACTCATTAATACCCTAATGTGGCTTGACAATAAGATATATGTTGATGGGTGATGAGTTAATTATTTTTCTTATAGATCTAGGCTTATGAAGATTGGATATATTCATTTATAATCAGTTTTCAAGGTTACTATGATGCATCCGTTATTGAGATAGGTGTCTCTGCATAATGGTTATTTCTTATTGATCAAATTATAATTAATTTTTTCCTCCATTGGTTTGGATTATGGTTATGTTTGGTTTCATATCAATCCTGTCTAATTTATAATGTTTTATCTTTAATGGAATGAAAAATGTATTAAAAGGGGTTTTATTTAAAAATACTTTTACACACATCATGTTTTTGATGAAATCCCTCAAATATGGTATTAACTATAAAATTTTTATTCAAGAATGGGAGAATAAATTTTTAACTTGTAAATGTTTGGTATAAAATTATAGGCATGATTTACATGAATGTCGTGAAAAAACATGGGACATGGGGATGTCATGTGCATCTGGTTATATATATATGAAAACCTTAGTATATTTTGAAACACTACAGGTTATTCCTATGGTACTGAAATATAGAGGAAGGAATCAATATCACTAGGATTAAAATTACATCATCATAATAGTACTTGTTTATCCTAGTAATATATTCTCACAGGCTAGAACACAAATATTCTTGGTTTTATTCATGATAGTGATTTTTTATTCTTGAAATGATTACATGATTTTAATTAGAGATATGAAAGATATTGATCAATTCTCTCTATGTTCTCATTAATATTTATTTCAATATTCATATACAATTTAATATGGATTGATTTAAAGGAATACCATAGGTTGTTTTATGATAATTTTTCTCAAATAAAATGATTTATAAAACATATTTTTTATTTTATCTTGAACTAATGGTTTCATTTTTATAGTCTTTGTATAGATTCATGGTAGTATCCTACTAGTTGTTTCCCACACACCCTGAATATTCCATTGGTTGTATGCATACATATTTTTGTAGTACCAATATAAATGAATGGTTATCATGTATTCTTATAACATATCTTATAAAATTTCATTCCATGGTTGTTTCAGATAGTTTTGGAGGAAATGACATAGAGAATTTGTTTTGTCATTTGATTTATGTTGTTTCTGGGATTAGCCTTTGGGATTGTTATGTCAAGTCCCATGGTTTCATACATCTTCTTCCATGAAACACATGGGTTTTTTACCTTTGTCTTGTTATATATGATACATGTTGTGTTGTTTTTTAGGGTGAAATAATTACCATTTTTGTATATCTTGATACCTAGGTCCTTTTTTCCCTCCAATGGTGATCATGAGTGTTCTTTATGCCTTGTGGAGGGCCATCTAAAGTGACATGGCAGGTTTACATCGATGGGTTCATTGGATTAATATATTTTATGGTTGAATGTAAAAAAAGAATATATTTAAATAGAACCCTTTAATATATCTTATAATATATAACTATAAGTGTTTCAGTCATAAAAATCATCAATATATTAAAGAAGTTAGAAGTATCTGTTGAAGAATCAATGAAAATATTCAATAATGGAATTATTATTTATTCATATGTCAAGAAGAGTTTAGTAGGAGAATTATAGTTGTCCATGTGATATATATTGGTAACATATGGAAAAAAGTGTAGTATTATAGTTCAATAAGGCTTGGATGAAAATATTTCCTCATGAATGACTTAATATTACAAACCATCTTTAGGGAAAAAGATTTACTGATATCGACCTATGGGTTTCTTGGACAAATTCATCAATATTAAATTGAAAAGATATTGAAAAATGAATGATGAAGAAATTGGGGGATATTTTTTTAAAAATCAAATGTCATAAATCATTCTATCGTTAAATCTCAAACGAAATATGTGGATATTATAAAAAGGAATAAAACTCTATATCCTATAGTGATGGAATTATCAAATAATCCATATTATATACTAGATTTTATATTACATAGTTTTAAATAGTGGTAATAATATCATAAAAAATACATGATAATTCCACTGATCGATAATTATAACTATCCAATAGTACTTAAGAAGTACATAGGATGTGTTCATGGTACATATACAATAATAAGTGAATGTTATAAAAGTGGTATAATAACTACCCTTCAAATAGATCAATATGATATAGTAATAGAGTTAAGAAAAGAAAATGAGAATCATAAGACTATTTTATATATTGGTCACCAATTTTATTGAATATGTGTATATTACATTTTTCTAATTTAGTTAAAGAAGTAGTATAAGTATGTCTTTATCCTAGATTATGGTATAATATCATGGATGTATATGTTTTCATGATTTATATTATACTAATATTATAGTATTGATATTGGGAAAGAACTCTATGTTATGAAAAAGGTCAAGAGTTGTATACATTATAGATATCTTCTCTTGAGGTATTTTACATAAGAAGGTGAAGTTACAGCTAGTGAACAATAAATATGAAAACATGGTATACTGAATTAGTAAAAATATATCTTAGTATAAAAATTATTTTTCATGGGAGGGTTTATGTGTTTGGAATAATTAATTGTTGGATCTAGGGAATTTGGGGGTTTTATTATATTTTTTTACTATACCCAACCGAAAAATGAAAAATTGTATTACTAAGAAATGCATGGAGTATGATATAAAATATATTTATATGTAACATGAGAATAACACAACTTTTTTAAATAATGGATATGGTTATACACATACATTATATGTAATATAAAATATATATTGTAAGCATATATATAATGAGAACCCCATGAAAACATGATATTAATATTAAACATATGACCTAAAATCTAGATTAAAAAATATGATGGTACAAAGATGATTTATCAGTTTCACTTGTTCGAGGATCATAACACCACATGATAAATGAGTTCTAGAAGTATTTTAAAGCACACAATATTGGTTATCTTAATTTTCTCAAATCACTGTGGTATACTGAGTGAAATATTAATTAGAAGCTATTTTTTTACTAATTGTGGCCTTGGAGAACATTTATGAATCTTAAAATCATTACTATAAAGAATGTGTAAATTTAAATTATTGTATTTTTATAATATTGGGTGGTAGATATAACTGTTGAGGAAGTATTTCCTTGGGGTTATCTCATTTATTTAAATTTTAATATATTAATGTCCGTAATAACCACCATGAAAATATATCATGATTTTTTAGTAGTTCATACCATAAGTTGGCGATGGTTTAGCAGTAGGTAGTGGAGAGTAAAACAAATGTTTAATAAATTGTGACCCTTTTCTATTTCATAGTGGTTTAATTCATTTTTATAGATTATAAATAATTAATCGGAAATAAGGGAGATCTATATACACTACATAAAACAATTTAAAGTTTGGATATATCTATAACATATTTTATTTTTTACCTTTCAAAGATTAATAAAACGAAAAATATTTATTAATTATAAATATAATATAAGAAAACATTTAAAATAAATAATAATATTTTTATCAGTGACATATTTCAAAAGAATCATATATATGGTTTACAGGAAAATATACAACACATTAATAAAGGTATCCAATATCAACTCTATCTTCAAAAGATTGGATAGCTTCCCTGATATTCTTTACATTACTCGTGTTCCTGTTGAATAATATCCTTCATCAAATCTTATTCTTATGTTAAATAGAATATAAATTATAAATTATTTATCATTAAATACTGTTTATAAGAAACAAATAATGAATAATTTTCAAAATAATATAAATGTATTAATAGAAATGTACTAGATTTAGTACCACCCATGTCAAGCTTCAAATTTTAGGAGGACTTATATTTTCCCTACCATAAAATAGATATGTAAAATAATTAGACATACATTTGGGAGAAATAAAAAATAAAATAAAATATAAATATTTATATTGACTTACATTTACTTGTTTAGAAAAAAAATTAATTCTTCTATGAGATTAGATTATTACTAAAATCATGATATATGATGGAAATGGACATCATTTCACTATATAATTTCCCTAATATCTACTGGAACAATCCTCTAGAATCATCTGCAGGAACCCTATATATTTCAAATTGAAAACTCTATTATACATTAACATTTTAATATCAATCATTGTCATGCTCTGATACCCAAATAGTGGTAATGGTGAAAAAATATTCTCAATCTATGACCAATCAAAATAAACTCCATATAATCCTTGTAACATCCTTGAATAATAGTAAATCAATATAGTGGAATATTTTAAAAAAATACACAGGATTGTATTTTGGTGAGTACATATTTATAATCATAAATTAAAATTCACTAATGATAGATATAAAACTATTTTGTGAAGATTAATAATACATATGTCTATAGTGGCCAACTATATTTAAATTTTAATTTCTTATTTGAATTTATTACACATATATTAAATTGATTATTTGATTTGGAAATGACAAAATCTAATGGCATATTATCCTGTGTTATGTAATTTACGTTTAAATATTTGGTATAATTTTCTGTGTGTAGTCTTAATTGAATTATTAGAGTGGGTATTAGTATTTAGTTGATTGTAGTTGGGATATATAATGGGGTGAGTGAAACATTATAGTGTCGAGATCTATAAGGTAGTGATAATTAGGAATATAATTTGTTATTGTGTTATGAGAGTTATTTTACTTAGGAGTGGTATGTTTGAATCTTATTTGTAAATTCATTAGAGTTTTGTAATGAAAATAGAATATTATTATAATGAAAATAAAGATCATACTTGATGAATGTGGGAGAATATCAAATGGGTCTGATGGCATAGGATTTGTTAAATACCGAATATTATCATAAAATTGTCTGTTTAATCATACATGAATCCAAAAGACTCTAAAATATTTTATAAAATGCTATTCGATATAAAAAAATAAAAATATATTTAAACTAATGTATAATGATTACATGAATTCACATATTCTAAATAATAAAATAATATATAAGATGAATGAGTACTAATAATACAATAAAATGAAGCATTAATGATCATTTTATGTTAATCATCTGCCATTAACAAGATTTCATCATCATTAACCACCCATACATATCCAACTAAATCAATTTCATCAAATATAGATATATCAAACTTCTGTTACTGATAGAGTTCATTGTCATTAAAACCATCAACTTTATCACTCATATCATGCATTTATTTTTGGGATTACATATACTACAACACTACCCCTTCTCGACACTATTATCTACATTTTAGACAATTTTAGCATGTGAATCCAAAATATATGGATCATGTTATATATGCTCTCATATATTGATCATTAATAATAACTTAACATAATTAAATTGAATATAATAATTCATTATTCCCCAATAAATATATACTCTATTTAAATTTAATAACATAAAATAAAATCTACCATGATGATTTAATTAAATAATGAAAACCAACATTCTAGACTATACCAACCTTGAGAATGATATGAACATTCCAATATTCATTTATTTTAAAACCTTTTTCCTGAAAAACTATATGACACATGGAGACATTAATATATAATCATAAAATATCCTATGATTTTTTAAATGACCTAAATCCAAATATTTCAAACCATCAGGAACTATTGATCGATTACCAATAATCAATATCTATATGTATTAATATAAATTTATTTTAGAATCAAAAGATAATTTTATTGAAATATTGTGAATATAAAATTTATTATGATCCACATTTATTTAAAAAACAACAAATGATATATTTGGAAATGGATTTTATAATCTCTTTATCCATTAGTGTCCAACTTCAAAATAATTTCTTAGTATTCATATTCAGTTATTTAATGAAAGAATTTAAAATATCCCAATTAAGTAGAACATATCTATGTGATTATAAGGTCTCAATTTTTCTAATTCAATTTAAGGATATTATCCTAACAAGATGACATAACATTATATTTTTTCTGAAATGTTATTGGACTATAATTTATTTTTTTATAAGAATCATGTCTAACTAAACTGAACCCTATTTCAATATTATCCAAATACCATGAATAAAACTTAATACTCCCTTAAACCACACAAACTTTAGCAATAGAGCCATATGTTTGAACTTTACTTCTCATTAAAGATATCAAATGACCAAAATCCCTAATCAAAAAAGTAACATAGCCTAATATACCATATATGTAATAAGTATGATAATTTTATTATTGTAATGATTAATAATTAAGATAAACATACCACCCTATGGTATACATCCATCAATAAATAATGATACACCTATCTTTAACTTCATCAACAAAATTCATATATTGATGAACCATAATATAGAAAAATAATAGAGGTAATATAATATCCAAATTACCAAAAATCATTAAAAAAGATTATGATGTTTTTTATGCTCAATGGTGTTTAATTGATTGACACAAATATATTTTGAGAAACTGCAAAACTCAATTACAAATTCTATTATTCTATCATGTAACAGTTTTTATAATGATAAAGGTATAAAAATATCTATAAAAAAATGGTATTCAACACTTATAATACTAGGTAATATATAATGTTTTTATAAAATCCAAATTGATATGTTACTTTAATATCAATGAGGTTCATTCAATTTTTTCAGTCATTAATGGAAAACATAAATTTATTTAATTTTTAATGAAAAAACTACTGAAAAAACATTAAATTATAATTTTTAAATTGATCATGCTTTATATTCATTATTTCTAATCCATTATTATAATTATTATTATATTTCTACTTTTTCATATCATTGAATATTATGAAAACAAACTTTTCACATATATTCTTTTCAATGTGCTTAAAATAAAAATATGATGTAACAATTAGCATTACTAATAAGATCGTTTGAAAAAATACTAGGTTTATTCCATTTCGTACCTACTACATTTGATAAGAATTGATTATTTTACCAGAAATGTTCAACATATACACTTTACTAATTATTTTATAAAAAATTAATAATTGTGACATCAAATTTGAACATGATAATAATTTTGGTGGAAGCCTCCAAAAATTGTAGTCTTTGATTCATGACTTATTAAATTGATATATATTAGATAAATCTAATAATTAATGACGTCACATGAAACACTAATTTCATATATATGGTATTTTACTAGGGTTGAATTCAAATTTACATACTAGACATGCCTAGGCAATATGATTGTTCGAAGTAGAGATTTTATTATCCAAGGAAATCAATAATCATCCACATTAGAGCAACAAATAATTTGAAATTTTTTGTTTTCGATGTATCATATGTCACTACACCATTGTCATGTAACTATTGTTTTTATTTTATAATAGGTTGAAGATATACATTGATATAATTTATATTAAATTTTTTCATTAAATTATTTTAAAAAAATAAATGAATTTTTTTCAAAGACATCCTCTTAAGAATATTTTAAGAGACCAATATAACTAATATTCTATTATAGGTTGTGCATATAGTCCTGAATAGATTTAATAAATTACTATAAAATACTAAACACAAATTACTAGGATATGATAAATTTTTTATATGATTAATAATATGATTTAAAAGATTTAAAATCACTTGGATGATATGTACACATATCATTATTGTTTTACATGGAATGACCATTCATTTTTTTACAATTTTAAAATACATAAACAGTACGTTAAATCATTGATCTAATGGAATTTAATGTAAATCCTTTATAGTAGTATTTTTGTTATATTAATTATGTAAATTAAAACTTTTATCATTTCCCATCTTCTTCCATCTAGAAGTATGACAACATTTACAATATTATCTATCAGAATCTTCCCCTAATAAAACAAATTGTCATTGGGAAATACATGTATCCTAGTATAATTAAGAAATATATTTTTAATAACCTTATTCATCATATAAAATAAATCATGAATCAAATCTTCAATAAATTAATCACATAGTAACACCAATATCATCAACATTTATTTATTTTTCATTCAGCATAAGAACTTGATATGTTAAAACATCAGTAGAATGGACAATTGTTTATATTTTCTATATCTTTCATAAAAATCCCCACATCGACCATCCAAAAATTCATTAAATTAATCTGATTTATCAATACTCTTCCTTATTGTAATATTCTATAAAAAATAAAATATTACCTCATTATTACGATAAAATATTTATCTTGTTATTCATAGTGTAGATGTACAATTAATCAAGTTTTTAATTTCTTTATCTACTATTAAGACAACTGTTTGTTTATTATATTGATGAAATAAATTCAATATTTATATAATCATCAATTCTCCATTAAAAATATATCATAATAATCCAATATAAATTTTTTTACAATATCATGTTCTAAAAAACATCATGTATTTTCAACTATCTTCTAATCCTACAATCCGACTGTAGACATATTATTCTACCATCTATTAGTAAATTAATAATTCCAAAAAAAGAAAGGTCCTCTGATCACTTAATATACATGGTTGTATTCTCGTTAATGTAATCCTCATTTAATCCAATTGTACCCTACTAATAAATATCTCTAAAATAATATAACACAACCTAATTAAATAAAATAATGTTTATAATATAACATATCAAAGAATAATATATAATTTTTTTAAAAAAAATTCAATAAGAAAAATTTATCAAATACAATATAATTGTAATCAATTGATTTTATAATTTCATATTCCATGAATTAAATATATCCAATAACATGTATAAAATTTTGTGTGAAATAATAAAATAATGACTAATATATAATGTATTAAAAATAATCTACAAAAAATCAAACATATTTTATAAATGAATAAAAAAAAAATATTTTAAAAAGGAAAATAAAACAAAAAAAGTTACCCTAATAGTCAACTAATAATTTTATATATTTTTTATAATAAAAAAGTTAATAATAAATTGTATAGTTATATATATATACCTAAATGAAAAATCATGAAATCCCCAATTCATTTTATTAAAATCTTTTATATCACAACAAGAAAAATACATACTTTTAAATACCTATATAAATCAAATTGAGTTTGTTAAAATCAAATATTAAAAAAGAAAATGTAAGAGTATTTCTTCTTAAAACATACCTTTTACCTAGAATAAATGTACAGAGAATGTTAATAGGTTCCTGTGTCATATGATATAGAATATTAACCCACTTCTAATGATGAGTTGTTATGGAAAATCATGGTAGGAGGAGATTGATAAATATAAGAGGGGGATATAAGATGAAAGAAATATAAATGGGAGAATCTTGGGATTGAAGGAGGAGGATAGGGGATGATGTGGTGGGGATTTGTTTCCAATGGATATAGGTCCATAGGTATTCCTGTGAGAGAACAAGTAGTAGGATAGGTGGTGTGAATGCGAGAAATTGGATTAAATAACAAATGTTTTTAAATAACTATTGATATAAAAATAATTGTTTTCAGTTTTAAAATAATCAACACTGAAATTTAATTACATGGTGATTGTAGTTAACTACCACTAATAACGATGGACAAATTAGTAAGAGCCTTGGGTGTTTAATAAGTTGTGGTTTTTTTAAACATTTACTAATATACCATCAAAAATGATTTTTTTCTTATAACGTAATCATTGTGTATTCTATTCAAAAATTTCACACTTTTTGATCATTATTATTAGTGACCATTAGTACAATGCATCTAATTGGAACACCAAATATTTTGGGAGTCGTTGGATGTTCCTATATACGAGCATGTGTATTTATCTCTTAATCTATGATAATTTTAGTTATATATCATTGATTATATACCTTGATACATCATGAAAACAATGACAGTTTCTTTCCTAGGGTAGGTATGTGTCATCTAGTCTGTTATTAAAAGTATGAAATTGATTGAATGATAAAAATGGAATTTATCTTCAATTTATATAGTAATTTGATATCTATAAGAATTCGACTAGGAAGGTAGTGCCTTGAATATATTCATGGCCATCTTAGATTAAGGAAAGTGAATCATTTATGGTCAAATAATGAAAAATAAACAAATTTATGATAGTGAAACAATGTATACATCCATCTTAATGATATATAGTAAGATAAATACATAATATTAAAAAGTAAGAATAAATAGGTAGTCTTTATAGATATTGAAATATATATATCTCTTTAGGGGCCATGGTTATTTAGAAACACCACATAGTCTATTTGAAACACTAATCACTCTATATATGTTGCAAGAGTTTCATTGAAAAAGTGTATTGATATGTTTTAGAAATTTTTATGAAATTTCATTTAGGATGAAGTGGGTCTCATGTCTATTAGTCAGTTAATAGTGTTGTTTTAATGATCACATGTAAATGAATAAATAAATTCAATTATATATTATTAATGTTTAGAATAATTATATGTCAATATATTTATCAATGTTGGTATAATTTAATCGGTATTAAATAATTGTATCTATGAATATAGTTATTTGATTAAATATTAATAATTCAAGTTTTATTATGTATAATTTATAAGAACAATCTATGTTAGTGGTAATTATCTCTTTACATGATATGATAAATTATTACATGTGATTAGTGAAATAAAGTATACAATTATGATTATTCAATTAAGTCATAAATGACATTTTGGGTTAGGATTGAGGATTATTCTTCTTAAGGATCTTAAGCCATTAAAAGAAAAAATAATACCTTTTATAAAAATTTATTTAAGACTCATGATATTTTATTTAGATAATTTCCATTAATCTATGTCCTCCTATTACATGTATCAAACATTAGAGAGAAAGACAAGAGAGAAAAATGGCATCAGGTTACTTCCTCCTCTTGGATAAAGTGTGCATTCTTATGATTATGGTTCTGGTATCATGAAAACATAATTATTATGAAAAAATAGTAAAAGGACAATAAACGAGGATATTATTATACTTGTCTCTATGCTATATTGGGTTAATCATATGGTTACTTAAATCTAGAATAATTTGAAACCGAGTTGAATATGATGGTATTACTTGAATGAACGAGGTATTCTTCAGTTTCTGTTTATCAAAAATAAAATTTTCATATATGATACATTGATTAATTTGAGTATTATAATGCCCAATATTATGTTCAAAATATATCTAGTTCAAAAAAATTGAAACATTGATACAAAACCCTTCCCTTTTCCCCACAAATTTAGTTCGATTTCAAATTTCTTAAAAACTTGTAGAGATATATCTTTCAATGATTTATTTTATTTCATCCTATTATTAGGAATTAGGTAATATTTTATAAATCATCCCAATATGTTATTCCAGACATCAAAGACTATACATGTAGTTCAATGTTTGTATCACTAAATATGAACCAATTAGAGTTTTATTTGAGGTTGGTTATTATATGATGAATATATTTGGTCTATAGTTTGAGTAACCTCACCTATAACCATTATATATGTATATTACTTTATATTACTTGAATATGATGTGCTGATAAGACAGAAAATAAACTTATTTTTGAGATAACTAATGAAATTCACCCATTTAAGATTTATGTGGATGATGTTTTTATAACATCTATTTTTTTATCATAAATTCATTTTGGATGTGATTTTTCAGTTGTTAATAGAGATCTGAATCTATCTAATGGAGATGTATGTAGTATTATTATTCATAATATTACAACTATCTACACACTACATGAGGATGGTTATGATACTTCTTGTTTAGTCATGAGGTATTTTTTGATAAGAGAATATGTTATTTTTTGAAAGGTACCATGAATACTTCTGTTATTGAAAAAATTATAGAGTATATAGATAAGAAATTGAATTATTATTATCATGTTTATTATTTATATTTATAATATCATTATGGTGTAATGATGAATAGTTTAAAGATATTATGATATATGATATTGACATCTATCAAGTTTTATTAGATTTAATTAATGGGCTTTGACTAATAGGATCATGGTCAGTTACATGTATTCAAGGCCATCTACTTTTGATATGAATCTATGGGTTCCTAATATACATTAAAGCATTATGAATGACAATAGTGGTTTGTAGAAGTATTCATAACATATAAATAGCCACTTTATTTTGTCAACTAATTTTGTGTGACGTTGTCTTTGTTGATGAATTTTTTTTATGTGATAACAAATTTGAAATCTTGTGACAATAATGTTCAATTTCATAGAAGTTTATGTTTCCTGGAATTTATTTGGAATCATAATTAATAAATTATTATGTGTTGATTGGGATGAGATAATATGGGTCGTAATTCACATTAGTGAATTTTATATTATTTTGATTAGAACATATTGATCAGTATATGAATTCCCACAATATTATGGGATGAGTAAATCAATAGTATTATTAGAATATAATTATGATGTAGGATTATTATCCGATAAGGATGATGTGAATTATCATGTAGAAAAAAACCTTGGTGTAATAGAGTTATACATTTAGTTTTATGATGTATTCACTTATATGATAGGTGTAAATATATTTTTACTATAATATAGAGAGATAATCCATGAAATGTGTATTTCATGGGAATGATGTAATTAAGTAGTGATTGTTGATCCAATAAGGTTTCCTTATGACTTTTCTATTCCTTTATGTTTTGAAAATCACAAACACTCTAAAATCCCAAACACACACTTTCGTATGGGAAATTTCTTTTTCCCTTATATTCATCATTATAAGAAAAAGTTTTGTTCCACAATGAAAATTTACCATTATCTATTTTCATTCTTCATGTTTCAGTTCTTCTAAGTCTAACTCATTTAATTTCTATATTTAAAAATTGGTTTGATATTGCAATAGATAAGAATCCTAGATTGTTTGAATATAGAGCATCCTTTTTTATGATCTAAATTATGGTTCTAAGTTCTCTGAATTCAGACTTCGAAATATTCTAGGGATCTGAATCCGAGTTCTATGAATTAAGTCGTTGAACATTTATGAGTTCGGACTCTGAGATCTTAGGAATTCAGACACTGAACATTTATTATTTCAGACTCTGAGTTCTTATGAATTCAGACTCTGAATTCTAGTTTCAAATTCTTATGAATTCAAACTCTGAAATCTGATTACGAATTCATATGAATTCAGACTCTAAATTCCAGTTACGAATTCTTATTAATTTAGACTCTGAATTCTTGTTAAGAGTTCTTTTGAACTCAAACATTGAATTCCTTGATAAATATAATCTGAATATCATGTAATATAGACTCCAATTTTTCAATTAGTTTACACTCATAACTTTTAAATTTTAATATACTCATAATATTATTTTTTCTTAGACTCCGAATATTATACTTTCTTATGCTCAAAATATTATTTTTGGTTAGACTCCGAATATTATATTTGTTTAAGAAACTATTTTTTTATCTTCTTTGATATAGTTATGATACGATGTCATAATTTCTGTTTCTAACTAACCATTTTTTGAGTGACAGGTGTACAGTTCCCTCTAAGATTCAATGAAAAATATTATTGTTGGAGGAGGGAGCTGGCCATATGAAATGTGTCTATAAATATGATCTCATTTGAACAAGCTCACAACTTTGATAAACTATTCTATGAATCTAGATATTACATATTGTTGATGTGATTTCTATAGAGAGACTCTCATGCTTTGTGCCTACAGAACATCTATTTTATATTGCTTCATGCGACTCGGAATGTTGCTGAGTACATTCGAGGGATTTCGGAGATAGGAAGACAGAGGTGCCGACTACGTTGAAGTTAGAGGGCTTGCAGGGATAACAATATAGATTCCGATATTCTTATTGAGGGATTACCCTAGTGTGGGTAAGTCAAACATTATTGAAAGTTTAAATCAAGGGTCTTTTAACCATGTTTCTTGGATACCCATGTCATTGGGTTAAAAGATTTCTTACTTGATACTTGTATTTTTTCATGTTTGTTTTTCCACTGCATTTTGATTGATAAGGAATGTATAACTATCTTGTACGTCCTTGTTTTTTTACATTTTAACTAGCAATATTCTATACGTTTTAAGGTATAATCTTTTGTTGTCAAATTTTCTTAAGTTTCATTTCCTGGATCTATATTTCCAAAACCTAGAAATTTGTAAAACTAAGAGGTCTTGTGAATTTATCTTGTTTACCATTGTTAAACATAGTTTTTCTTAAGGTTAAAACTAATGTTTTTATGCTAACATTAATTGTTCCAAATTTTTTTTTCAATGTATACAATTCACCCACCTCTTGTATATTGAGCATCTACATCATTATTTTAATCCAATAATTGGTATTAGAGGAGGTCTCTGAAATAATTATATTCACAAATATGTTTTTCTTTCTAAGGTTTTCATTGTTCTATATTTTCCTTCCTTAGGAATATTTTTTTTGATTACAAACTTTTTCTATTAACATTGTTTGTGTGGAAAGATATTTTCTCTTAATATGGCAGGAATGAATGTCAGTTCAACAACCAATATCAATCCAAATAAACCACCAATTTTTTATGGGAATGATTATGAATATTGGAGGGATCATATGAAGACATTTGGTATTAACACTGGAGTAGAAATTTTTGTTATGCTTCCTGGAGAATATCAATCCCTGAAAAGGAAGTTAGAACTTTAAAATCACGAAAATCATGAATATCAACTGAATTACAAGGTACGCAATACATTTTAATGTTCTATGAATAGAAATATATATAGAAAAATTTCATCTTGTGAAAAAACAAATTTTATTTGGGAGAAACTTGATGTTACTCACATTGGTACATACAAAGTTATTGAATCTAGAATATCTATGCTCATAACTAAAAATCATGGTTTTTTCATTCCTTATGGAGAACCCATATGTAAGTTACAACATTGATTCATGACTATTTTCAATAGTTCACAATCAATGGGTGTGAATAGATTAAATAATGAATCTCTTGTGGATAAGATCATATAAATCATGCCAAATGAGTGGGAATCGAAGAGAAAAACTATAGATGAAAGTAAGATTGTTACTCATATTTCTATTAATGAATTATTTAGAACTCTTCTTCAACATGAAACCAAAATGAAGAGATATTCTAATAATATTAATAATAATAATGGTAATGTTAGTGTGGAATTTACAACAACTTTAAATCATATGAAATCCATGTCTCCTTAGAGGGTTACAAGATTTATGTCTAAGAAAGTCACTATTTTATCTGAATCGAGTGAAAGTGAAAATTTGGAGAATAAAAAAGATAATCTTGTTCGAAGGATGAAGAATATTGTTAGGAAGAGAGATTTTCAGTATAGATACAAGAATAAAGAAAGGAAATAGAAGAAAGACTCAGAAGCCACATGTTACAAATGCAAATGAACTGGGCATATAAACCTGGATTTCACTATGCTTAAGAGAAAGGATGGAATGGAAATGCATTCTGAGGAAAATAGAAATAATTACTACAAGGTTAATGCTAAGAATGTTTTGAAGTCCAATGAACCTTGGAGTGCTAGTGGTGGAGACTCTTCTGATGAATCCCCAGAATAAGAATCTTCTGGTCAGAAGAATATTGGTCTAATAGCCAGAATACCTATTGAAAATCATTGTCTGATGGCTAAGGTACACAATGCTGAAAATATGAACAATGATTCTGTGAATTCTAATTATAATGATGATAGATATTATAACTCTTTTAATAAAGAATCCTATTTAGATGAAGATTGTACTTTTCCTTGTTATGGAGAAATCTCTAGATCTACTAAATATCTTGAGAATGAAAATTCTAAAGTCAAGAAAAATCTTGATAAGGAATATTTTAGAATTTATATTCATTATAAGGAAATATCAGATCATACTAAAGATCTTGATAAGAAAATTTTAGATTTTGAAATTATTTCAAAAAACTGTGAGGAAGTGAATTATGGGAAGGATAAACATTCTAAGGAATTAGAAAAGGTAATTTCTATGAAATATATTTTAGGGACAAGATCTAGATCTAAAAACAATTTTTTTGATGCTAAAAGATTGATTATTAAACTGAAGTTAAATATATTTACCCTGAGGATGTTTTTGTCAAACATTACCTTAGGTAAGGAAAATTTTGATAAGATGTATTCCAAATTACGACCGCTAAGGAATAGTTCTGGTTTTGGTTATACCCATGCTAAACCTATTTTAGTAATAACTATTATGTTCCAAAAAGTGCTCCATTGTGCACTAAATGTAAGCGTGGTGGAAATTGGGGGAGTAGGTGTTATTTAAATAAATCCCAATCTTTAGGTTTTCATAAAGCATATTTATCCAAGAAAATGTGTATTCATAAAATTTTATTTCTGAAATTCATGGATAGAAGAATGTTTGGATTCTGAAAGTATAATTCATTTATTTTCAGTAAAGTAGGGAGAGTACTACAAAAAATACATGGTACATTCATATTGGATGTTCCCGTCATATGACTGGTAACAAAAACTTCTTTGAAAATATTATCATGTCGAAATGAGGAAAAATAACATTCAGAGATAATTCTAAGGGAGAAATTATTGGAATAAGTAACATAGTTGTTCTTGTTATAACATTGATTAGAAAAATGTTTTATTGTTTAATGGACTCAAGCACAACCTAATTTTCTTAAGTCAATTATGTGATGAATATTACCTTGTGAATTTTTGGAATGATAAATTCCTAGTACACAATTCCAAGGAAGAATTTAATCATTCTACCAATAGGCAAGAAAAGGTATACACACTAAACTTTAAAGGCCTTAGGAGCCATGAAATACCTTGACATAGTGCAATGGAAGATCATTCTTGGTTATGGAATAGAAGGGTAAGTCACTATAACAATAATATCTATGTAAATTTTCTAATAAAAGACTTGTTATAGATTTCCGGAGCTTAAATTTGATTCTTCAAAAGTCTGTGATATTTTTCAATATAGAAAGCAACATAAATCATGTTTTAAATCAATTTGTGAAGTCAAAAAATATGATGCATTACAGTTTTTTCATATGGATCTTTTGGGTCCTATGCAAACTGGAAGCATTGGTGGAGAATATTATGTGTTTTTTATAGTTGATGATTAAATAATATTTATGTGGGTCTATTTTGTAGGAAATGAGTTTAAATAGTTTTCATATTTCAATAGTTTTATATCCCATGTTGAAAATGTGAAAACCCTTCCATTGATAACTATTCATAGTGATCACGTTAAAAATTTCAAAATTCTAATTTTGAAACATTTTATAGTAGAAAAGGGATTACTCAATATTTCTCAGCAATAATAACTCCTAAACAGAATGGTGTTGGTGAATGAATATATAGAATTATTAAGGGATTAATATTACCATGTTGATTGAATATTCTATAGCATAAAATATTTGGGATGAAGCTATGAGTACTTCTTGTTATAAAATAAATCGAGTTTTGATGAGACTATTTCATAATAAAACTCTTTTTGAATTATGAAATGGTATAAAATGTATAATTTTATTCTTCATGGGTTTTCATTACAATGTATCCATTCAGATAATAAATACAATTTTCACAAATTTTCACCAAAATTAGATGAAGGAATTTTCATAAGCTACTCCACAACATATATGGCTTATAGATTTTTCAATAAAAAAACATTTATTGTTGATGAAACAGTTTATGTAAAATTTGATGAAACAGATCATTGTGTTTTTAAACAACTCCAACATACACTTTCGGATGTGTTTTCCAAAAATTATTTTCATCCTTTGATATAATACCCTTATTATAAAGAAAATGTTCATGAAAATGTTTCTGAAACATTTACCCCAGAAGATTTCATATCATACGTTGATGAACAAGTTTTACAAAACACAAACCAGTTGTTTCTTAAAAATCATCCTAGTGATAGTATCATTGGTAATGTAAATATACCTATACAGACTAGATGTTCCTTACAAAATGATTTAGAACATCTATCATTCATTTCCCAATTAGAACCAAAAAGCACTAATGAAGCACTATATGATGATTATTGGATAAAATCCATGCAAGATGAGTTAAATTAATTTGAATGTAATAATGTCTTGTCATTGGTTGAAAGACCTAAGGAAACCTCTATTATTGGAGTCAAATGAGTCTTCAGAAATAAGTGTGATGAAAATGGAACCATAGTAGGAAATAAAGCTAGATTCGTTGCTAAAGGATACAATCAACAAGAAGGGATATACTATGACAAATACTATTTTCTAGTACCTAGAATTTAATCTATTTTTATTTTACATGCCTTTGCAACATTCTTTAATTTCAAACTTTTTCAAATGGATGTGAAATGTTCTTTCCTTAATGGTTATGTATAAGAGGATGTTTTTATTGTACAACCACTTGGTTTTGAAGATACATAACATCCTGATCATGTTTTCAAAACTACCAAATCTTTTTATGGACATAATAAAGCTTCTAGAGCCAGGTATGATATACATACATGATTTTGCTTCAAAATAATTATGTTAAGTGAAATTCTGATCCAACACATTTTATAATGAAATATTTTAAAAACGTTTTGATTGTTCAAACTTATGTATATGAAATTATATTTGGTTCAACTCAACAATATTTACTGGATTCATTCAAGGATCTAATGAAATATGGGTTTTAAATGTGTATGATGGATGGGTTAACATTTTTCATTTTTTTAAAATTTCTAAAAAACAGGAAGGAAATTATATTTCTCAACATAATTATATTAAATATATTCTTAAAAAGTATGTATATGAAAATACTAAAAGTATTAGTACTCTCATCGGTACCACAATCTCACTTGATGTTGATTAAGCTGGGAAACAAGTTGATCAAAAAAAATACAGAGGTTTGATAGGATGATTAATATACATGAAATATATTCATCCAAAATTAATGTTCTATGTATTCTTATGTTCCAGATATCAATCCAATCACAAGGAATCTCATTTAAAGGCAGTGAAATGAATTTTTCACTACTTAAAGGGAACCATGGATTTATGACTCTTTTATAGTTCTGAAAATTATTTTGTCTTAAAAAGTTTTTCAGATGATGAATTTGGTGGATGTAGAATGGATAGAAAGTTAATATTAAAAACATGTCATTTCTTAAGAGATTCATTAATTTCTAGGTCATGTAAATAGAAACACTTAGTAGCACGTTCCACTGATGAAGCTGAATATGTAGTACCTATATGTTTTGTGAGCAAGTAGTGTGGATGAAACACACACTCACATACTATAGTATGAGTTTTACCAAAACAAAAATTTTGTGTGATAATACTAGTTCTATTGATCTTATTAAAAACAATTCACATCACTCTCATGAATAACACGTAGATATTAGGTATAACTATCATAGAGATCACACATAAAAAGGAAATATCATTTTTCAATTTATCGGAAGAAAAGATAAACTTGCTGATATATTCACAATATTATTACCATCAGATAAGTTTGAATACATTAAACAGAAGATAGGAATTATAATCATAAGGTAATCATCCATATTAACTTCTTGTTAAAACCTATTCCCTCACAGTAATAAACTTTTTTTAGAGGGGGAGTACATTTTCATGTGAGTTAGTTTAAAATATTTCTTAATGAAAAATTTGTAGTTCAAATTTTCATAATGATGATTTTTTAAATTTTTTTAATAATGATTTTCTAAATTTTCGTAATGAATATTTTCTAAATTTTCGTGATGAAAATTTTCTAAATATTCATAATGATGATTTTCTAAATTTTCATATTGAATATTTTTTAAATTTTCAAAATGAAGGTATTCTAAATCTCATAATAAATTATTTCTAAATATTTGTAATTAATATTTGTTAGATTTTTGTAATAAAGATTTTCTAGTTTTTCATAATGATGATTTTCATACATTTAATTTTTGAAAGGAAAAATTTCGTTCTTGAAATTTTTTTAATGAAGATTTTCAAACATGAAATTTTTGTAATAGAAATTTTAGTATTCAAAATTTTCGCAATGATTATTTTCATGCTCAAATTTCTCAAAATGGATGTTTTCAAAGTAATATTTTTTAAAAATAATTTATTCAAGAAGAATTTTACTTATTACAAATAATCTTCCTAGAATTTGTAAAGGTATGATATCCTTTCTTAAGACATCGTAATCATGTATTATTTATTAGTAGTTTGTTTTAAAATATTCAGATACTTTTTCCCTTAAATTCAAAATATTTGTTAAAACCTAAAAAGATTGGATCCTACAAAATTTTCCTTTCTTCTATCTTTTCAACCATTAGATCTGATCAGATGGATTTTCAACTATTGAATTTATTTTGGAAGATGAATCATCACCATTAATGACTATATAAATTACCTCCGATGGTTGTCCCTCATCGAAATACAATACTTCTTATACCAGAGCTCTACTCTTCTACTTATGCACGTTCCGAACATCTCAGAGATTTCTTAAATCCGAATGTCTATAGAAGAATCTTTTCAGAAAGATATTTCTACTTTAAAGATAATATAGGAGTGGCAGATCAATAGGGAATTGTTGGTGAATCATATATTCCTAGCTAAGTAGGATTCAATCATCTCCAAAAACATTAAGCATAATGGATGGGAGAGTGTTTGTGTATCGAAGCCAGGGGCTCAAGAATTAGTTTATCCGAACATACTAGTTCAATTCTTTAAATCAGTCAGTTTCTTCAAGGAAGAAGGCATAGAGAAATTTTTGTTCAAGAGTTATGGAATGACTTAATCTCTTTCATATATTATGGAAGCTATATTGGTTGGTATTCAATATGAAGGGGAAGCTGAGTTCTGTTCTAATAAGATTACAGATGTCAAATGAAATATTTTTAAGGAAAAGGATATGGTATGTCTTGGACTCTTTGATGTAATGACTTTGAATATCGCTCAATTGTCTACAAATTATCGGATTCATGAATTCTGGGTTCAATGATTGATCATTATGAGAAAAGGGGACAAAGACACATTGAAAAAGTGTGATATGTATATCATGGATTTCTTAGTGAGCCATAGGAAGATAAATTTGGTTAAGCATATTTTCATTACGATTGAGAATATTAATAATGGGAACATGAAGGCTCATATAATAATGTATTCAGCCATTCTGTCTATGTCAATTGTTCACTAATTATAATCATTTTAAATTCCTTTTAGTTCCAAGCCTAGGAATTTCAAAGTCATGTTGGTCTGTGATGACACCTTGAAAATGATGAATGTTGGATTTTATAAGGAATATGTAGAATATTTTGATTTACCAGTTGATGATGTTTAATTTGTTCTAAAGAAACATGAAGTGGATGAACCGTCCAAAAAGGGAGAAAGTAAGATAAAGTTGAAGGAAGTAGGTGATGAAGAAAAAACCCAAGAGCCTAAAAAAAACCAATCCATACCTCAAAATCCTAATATGTAGAAAACATATCCAGATTAGGTAGTTGTAATGTGGAGGGAAGAAAAAGAGAACATGAAAGCAGGGGAGCCATGTTTTGGTTTGGATTCTGCTGAATCAAAATTTCTGAAAGAGAAGACTTCTGATGAGATTTAGAAGAAAGAAAATGAAAAGAAACAAAAGAAGAAAATTATTGTAGCAATGATAGTCCAATATCATTTAATGGATGATGAGAATGTATCATAAAACATTATGGTACAAAAATATTTCATGGTAGAACCCTTACCTGAAACACCTGGAAAGAAGTTTTTCACACCAAAAAAAGCTTAAGAAAATCTTGTTGTATAAAAAGAAGTAGTAGAAGAAGAATTTGAACAAGAAGAATGCAGTGGTGACACATCAAATTTGATTAATCAATTTGATGATTTCCATGAGAAAGAAACTCCATCAGAGAAAATTTCAATCCAAACATCAGAAGAAGAGTCCTCAAAGCTTGACACGCCATGGAATGATGAGAAGGTTGAAGATGAAGTGAATAAGAATTATGAGGAATAATGTTCTAATCAAGACTTCATTGAACCAGAGGATACTGAGGCATAAGATGAGAAAGAAAAGGTTGCTGAAGATATGATAGTTCAGTTGACTGATAGTGAACACATACCTCTCAATCAAGAGAAATCCATTCTGAAAGTTGATAAGGGAAAACATGTTTTTGTTGATACTCCTAGCAGGGATGGAGTGAAGAAGAAGGAAGCTGTTGGTTCATCAAATAGGAAAGCTATTGAGTTAGAGAAATATCCCTCACCATGAAATGTCTCAGATTCAGAATCATCATCCTTTGGACTTGACTTTGTAGTCCAATCCTTAAATAAGCTTTATGGGACCATTCCAATATTTACAAGACTATATTCCAGATGTTAGATGATTCAACACACCTTGAATCAAAAGTCGTATTTGGTATCCATGGTGATGGATATGTGTGTTAAAATGGAGGTTGATATCAAGTCATTAATCATAGGATAAGAAGCTCACAAGTGATCTTGGAAACAGATTAAAAGATTGTCAAATAAAAGAGGTCTAGATTTACAGATTCTCAATGAATTTCATGATAATATTATGATTTAATTTGAAACCAATGACTACAAGATTAAGTATTTATCTAATAGCTTGGAGGAAAACTTAACTCTTGAGAAAAATACTGAGATTCAAGAAGTAAAAGACCTGAATTGGAAGTTTTATTTTGTTGCTCAAATATGGAATATGGAAAGGGATCTCCAGAATGAGATTGAAGTGAAGCTAGATAAGAAAGTTGAGTTGTTGAATTCTCATGCAGAGCCTCTCAAGGATAGGGAAGAAGAGATCAAATCCATAGGGAAGAAGTCAAAGGTTCAGGATCATCTCCTAAAGAAAGTATAGGAATACCACAAGGTGCTAAAAAAGATGAAAACCATAGTGATGAAACTGATACCCAATGAGAAAGAAGGAAAATAGATCCAATCCCATATTTTGTATTACTTTCCTAGATGCACAAATTTATCATATCTTAATGAAATTTTTGGTTGCTCGCATTTTTTGTTATCTAGTACTACTATTTTAGGTAATATATTTTTTCTTTTCTATACCGAGTATTCATTTTTAAAAATCAAAAAGGGGGACAATTGAATGTGAAAAATAATACTAAGTAAAAGAAGAAATTTCCCAAAAGGAGAGTGAATCTAAGGGGTAGTTTTCATCATAGAGATTGTTTTATTCAAGATAGTGAAAAATCTCATTTGGGAAATAAGAATAAGATCCCTAGTGGTTCTAAATCCTAAGGTGGAGTTAGTCGTATTCACCATAATCCATAATTAATGAGAGACAAGTTTTTATTTTTAAGTTCATTTAATTTTTAATTCAATATATTATTTTTCTTTAGGATGCTTGTGTTATCCACAATGGGGGAGATTGTCGAGTCAATACAGTATCTTTATGGCGTTTCCATTCCTTCATATTTTTAAAATCACAAACACCATAAAATCACAAAAACACTCATTCTTATGGCAAATTTATTTTTCCATTGGTTTTATCCTTATAAAAAAGTGTGTCCTTCCCCAAAGAAAATTTACCCTTAAATTTTTTCATTGTTCATATTTTAGTTCTTCTATGTCTAACTCATTTTTTTGCTATGTGTAAAATTCGGTTTCATATTTAAAAAAATTGGAATCCAATTATACATGAATATAGAGCATTCTATTTTAGAATCTGATTTCTGGTTTTGAGTTCCCTAAATTCAGACTTTAAACTCTTCTATGGATCTCACTCCAATTTCTATCAATTCAGACTCCGAACAATTATGAGTTTATACTTTGAGATCTTATGAATTCAAAATCCAAAAATTAACGAGGTCAGACTCCGAGTTCTTATGAATCCAGACTCCAAATTCTGGTTATGAGTTCTTATAAATTAAAATCCAAATTCTGATTACGAATTCATATGAATTCAGACTCCGATTTCCAATTACGAATTCTTATGAATTCAGACTCCAAATTATGATTACAAATTCTTGTGAACTCAGACTCTGAATTCTCTGATAAACAGAATCTGAATATCCTGTAATATAGACCCCAATTGTTCTATTTGTTTTGACTATAGATTTTTCACTTTTCATAGACTCTGAATATTGTTTTTTTCTTAGACTCTGAATATTAATTTTTTGTCAGACTCCGAATACTATTTTTGGTTAGACTCTGAATATTGGATTTTTTTAAGTAGAAATTTTGTGCTCATCATTGATATAGTTATGAAACAATTTCTTTATTTTTGTTTCTAACTAACTGTTGTTTGAGTGACACATGTACAGGTCCCTCTGAGATTTAAGAAAAGATATGACTATTGGATGAGGTAGTCAATCATTAGAGAAGTTTTTATAAATAAGATCTCATTTGAATGACCTCACAACATTGATAAACGGTTCTTTGACTATAGAGATTAAATGTTGTTGAAGTTATTTCTAGAGAGAGACTCTCATGCTTTTTGAATATTAATCATATTATTCAGATTGCTTCATTCGACTATGAATGTTAGTGATTACATTCGAGGGATTCTAGGGATAGGAAGACGGAGGTGCCAACTTCCTTGATGTTCGAGTGCTTGTGGGGATAGTAAGATAGATTCCAATGTTCTTATTGAGGTATTACCTTAGTGTGGGTAAAATAGACTTTATTGAAAGTATAAATCAAGGGAAATTTATCCGAGTTTGTCGGATACCCTTCTATTTGGGTTAAAAGATTTCATACATGATATTGATATTGTTTCACGTTTGTTTTTATGGTACATTTTTATTAATAAGGAAGGTATAACTATCTTATAATTCCTTGTTTTTGTACACTCTAACTTGAAAGATTCTATATGCATTAAGGTAGAATCATTTATTATAAACATTTCGTATGTTTCATTTCCGGATATATTTTTCTGAAACCTATCAAGTTGTATAACTAAGAGGTCTTGTGAATTTACCATGTTTAACTTTATTAAACATAGTTATGCTTATGGATAAAAACGAAAGTTTTTATACCAATGTTAATGGTTCCAAAAAAGATTTTTAAAGTATACAATTCACCCCTATTGTATATTGAGAATCTACAACATTATTTCGATCCAATAGTGATAAAATATTTTATATGACACCATTATTGTTTAATTAATCATCTCTATATTGAATTGAGATATTTTTTTGAATTTACATTAATGTTGGTAATGTGATGTAAATTATCTATTATCCTATTAATCGTTGAAAATTGTTTTATAGTTATGGAATATAGAGTCTCTTGTTCCTTTAATAAGCATTCAATTCAAATGGAAAAATAAGTGAGATTGTGGGTTTTATGTGATTAATTAATGAAATAGATTTCAGTATGATATATTGGGTGATCGTTATGAAATAATATTAATGGTTCGTTTACTCAAAGATAATATTTATTTGCTATATAAATTTTTTTCCATTTGACCTAGAGATATGTCAGTGGGTTCCTGATGGTGAGGTTATGAAAAGTAATATAATACCTAGTTTTTTTTGTTATGTCATTTTGTGATCTTGTATAAAGTCTCAAATGATTAAATGTGAATATATAATATTTTTTATGGTGAAATTACATTAATTCATTATTTAATTTGTGGATCTTTATTCCATTTTGTACAAATAAACAACAAAATATTTTGAAGAATGTCTATCACTTTCAGATAGTGGAATTATGAAAATTATGAAAAACTAATTTAGATATAATTGTAATGTTTTTAGAGCATTGTATGTATTGGTGTATTATTAACATGTCTTTGTTTCATTGAGAGAAAATTTAAGATATGAATTATTTTTGGATTTGTGATCTATCATTTTACTTTATATAGATTAAACGAAACAGTTGTAGTAATACATGCATGTCACACCATATCCTTTGTTTTCCTCTATTATAATATTTTCATTATTTATTTTCGGATAATCTTTTGTTTATCACACCCTCAATTCCAAATTATATTGAATTTTTAAAATTGTGGGTGTCTAGTTCATGTTGCAATGTTTTTTTCATGCAATTATTACTAATAATGAAGAATCCATGTGGGATTACTGCATATTTATGAAGATACAATTACATGGTTAGATCATAAATAATCTGACCATACACTATGCTCTAGGTTCTATAGTAATGAATGAATGGTTTTTTCAATCTTGAATCCACAACATGTGATATCACCATGTTTTAATTTTTTGGAATCCTAATTCTGCCCCCATGTAAATTAAATACTCACCCTCCCACCTCATTTTCTTATTATCATGATGAGCCACGCAGGGACCCTTTAGCGTCCCTCTTTCCCAATTTTCTCTTATTTACTAGAGAAATTCAATGGGATTTTTTCATGAATTGAGTTTATATACTCATATTATGAATTTATTTCCCATTAATTTCCTCTTCATTTCCTAGGTATTCATGTTTCATCTTCACCCCTTGTTGTTTTCCTCTTTGGATTATAATTAATCAGAAGGGTTTGTTTCTAATTGGTTTAATTTAGTGCCTATGGCTTTTGAGGCTCTGTAAGATTCATTTTTTTATCGAAATTCAACAAGGAATCTGTGTTTATCTTGATTATGTTAGGTTTTATCTATTACATAACTCATTAAATATTTTGAACCATGATTTCTTGGTTTTAACCCATATTTTAAATTTTTAATAATAAGTAAAATATATTTTTATGAATCTATTGAAAATTAAAACCACATTTTACTTGGATTCAATGGAATGTTAAGTGAATTTCATTTAAAATGTGCAATTGAAATCTATTTTTCAACTAACAGTCAAACTATTTTTTTTAATAATTACCCTATAAATTTTCTTAACGTATATAATATTATAAATTTTTTTCTAGTTCATTAAACTAATTTTTAAAAGATACAATTCGTTAAAAAGGTTTTTATTGGACTCTAATGAATGTGGGTTAAGTTTTTTTATGTTGATATTTCATGTTATATGTCTGCTTGGTTTTGAATGAAATTTTTATAACATGGTTTCCCAAATTAAATTAGAGGCCCCATTTGAAACATTATTTAATAATTTTAAAATTCATCATAAAGCATTCCCCTTTTCTGTTTTGAATCATTTTGTGGCTTATATATTGATATCACTAAAGGGTATACTTTATTATTTATTCTTATTATAAATAAAAGAGATGTGTTGTTTTATTTAATGGTGTTTAGAGGTGAGGGTGAGTTTATTATTCATGCATGTATCATTTTGTAATGATTGAAATTATCACTTCTATTTTTATGTCAATAAAGGAAATGGGTTGTTTGGTGAAGCTCTAGGTAGGCATTCTAAAACAGTTCGAAATCATTATCTATGTACTAACCCCAATATATAATATGCATTAATTTTTTATTTTATCACTAAATTTTGATGTGTAGGAAAATTTTGGGTTTTATTAAATATTTTTGTAATTTTGAATCATTAATTTTTAGATTTTTTATTTCCATGTATAGTTTTATCCCTTATTATCCTAGTTTCCCATGATATAATTATTTTTGTTTTGATTCTAGAGTGTGGGTGTTTTCCTTTTTCACAAAATATACCTTTTCTTTCTAAAATTCTTTGAGGGTTTTTTTAAAAAATATTTTGAACTAATATAATTACATTATAACACTCTCCTTTAAAGTGAATTTAATATAAATGATTATATTAAAATATTCATTGGGTAGGTAAATATTTTCTAATCAATTATTTCGCTTAATTAAATTGAAGTGCATGTTTTATAAAATTGAATATACTTGAAATTTATTTTTATTATGCTTGACTTCCAAAAAATGATTTTTTTTAATTCATTTTCAAACTATACTGAGATGTTTTTCCTTTTTAATTAGTATTTATAGGCTGTGTGAAGGATCCTTGTTGGGCTTCCATTCTCACACATAATGAAATTTTAAATTCTACTTCTTCCCATGATTTGTCATTGAGTATTAAATTCTTTTGGTTGGATGGTTACTCATGTAGTCACTTGGATGTATGTTTGTTATTCGTTAAAATTATTTTCCATTGCTTCATCTGTGAAATCAACCATCCCTATTTAACGTCCATTCTCTTATAGGTGGGTTTTATGCATGTGGTGTTATGGATGAAAAAAAGGGGTTTTCTCTTTCAAGGGAGTTGGAGGAAATGGTGAGTTATTTTTTGTGATTTATTTTCACTTTATACCCATTTATTTGATTCTGCATGAGAATCTACTATATATATGAATCATTCTAGAATTTTGAATAAATTATATGCTATAAATTTAAGTTATTTTACTGTTTAATTCTTCCCTACTAAATTTTATTACAATCCCCTGTTCTTATTTTCATCTTAAATGGATTTTGACCACCCCATGGGCCTTTCTATTGGCTAGTTTGGGCATTTGAAATATTAGAAATTCTAGTTATTTGATATCAAAATAGTATTAGAGCCTAGTGTCTTATATAAGACTAGGTTCTTGGAGAACCATTTATTGTTTGGTTGTATCTTTTAGATTTTAGATAGGATGATAATAACACCTATGTAACTAAATAATTATTCTATTAATCTCTTATACATTTTAGGCCATTATTTTTGAAGTAAATTAATGTTTTTAGTATTAATTTTTAGTTTTCTATCATTTAATTTTGATATGTGATTATCTGGGTTATTGTTTGTTTAAGGGTATGGTATGGGGAGTGAACTAGTGGTACATAGTGAGATCCCAGAGCTTGCAAAGGCATATGGAGAATGAGTACATGATTCATTATGAATCATAGTAGTAGTTTTGTTGTTGGAAAGTGGTCAACAAAATCAGTGTTTCCATGTAGCATATAGACACTAGTACACCATTCAATTATGTGTTGGAAATATTTTTTTAAATTATTTTTTTATCGTGTCATTCTCGTGTTGTTAGTATAGAAATTTTGTTTTAATTTTCAAAACATTGTTCAATATGTTCATTTTATTATTATTCAATGTAATAAATGAGTTTACATAAATTTATTTAATGAAAAACTATTTGTTTAGATTTATTAATAAATAGGTTTGATAAGAAAGTAGTTCCTTTATAAATAGTTTGTCGGCAGTGAAACCTATTTTAATAATTGTAGTTTGTATGTTTAAATGTTTTTAAGGGATTTTAAGAAGAAGGGACGGTTCAATAAAAAAATTTGGGTTTTCGAAATAAACATTTTTTTCCTTTTGTGGGGAAGAAATGATTTTCATATTTTAAATATTTTCAGACATTTTAAGTAATGATTGATGATTAAAGGTAGTGAAGGGTTGGTTTTAAAAAAAATGATATTCATTTTGATAAAAATAATTATTCAATTAATGGGGATTGGGTTTTTAGTGATTAAAGGTGGTTTTAAAAATAATTATCTAAAATTTTAAGAATTTTTTATTGTTTTATAGTAAAACGTGTATTGAATTTTGAATTATAAATTCATTTTTAAACAAATTAATAAAATATAATAATGGTAATGAGAAATTTTAAAATTTTATAGAACAATAAATTTTATTTGAAATTATAGTTATTCTTTCAATAATGTATTTTAGAAAATAATATGCCAGTTTTTATGTGGTATTGTTACAGATTAATTCATAGAGGTAATATGAAATTAAATTTTTGGATTTATAATTGAAAAAATTACTTTGTGTAGGTTTTTTATTTTCAAAATGGGGATGTTATTTTATAGTTTGTATGTTTTTTTTGGAATCATGTTTCAAACATTTGACAAGAAATTGGTGAGTTTAAAAAATTTAATAAGAAAGTTTTTTAAAAGGCGTTTTGAATTTTCATGTGTGTATTTCTAGAAACATATATAAAAGAAATTTTAATTTTTTTTATTTTAGTTGATAAATAGAGCTTATCTAGGTCTATATCATATGTTACTTTTCATTTCCCTCCCATAATGTTTTGGATTAATATATTGAGTGTCATACAATCACAAATTTCTTCCTTACAACATCTAGGTGTATTCATATTTTAGTATAGTGATGGTTATCTATTTTTTTATTTTTTCATGTCAGTACTTTGATATTTTGGAGTTTTTAATGTTTTTTTTGTTTAATTATGCTCCTTTTATTTTTACATGCAATCTATTGGTTGAATTTTTTTGATTTTAGATTTTTTTTTCTGTAGTGATCCCAGGTGCCTTTTTTCCATAAGGTGTAAGACTTGTTATTTTTCTCATTTTTGATGGTTTGTGATTTGAAAACCATATGTGTGTTACAAGGTAATAGGGATGAGTGTTACCCCTATCATTGGATATATCTTAGTGGGGGGAATTGGTTATTCAGAATGGTTCCCTAGGTTTTTGTGTTTTGGTATAGATTCCCCATGTTACTTCCACTTCATTTTCTATTATAAGGCTATTATTTTTTATTATCATCTGGGAATTTATTTTTTGAGGTAATTATAGTCATGTTTTGTATTCTCCTAAATATATTAGCTTTTTTGTCCATGGTTAGTGTGATTAATATCATGAGATATTGTTTATAGTGTAATATTTGATATCTACTAGATACTGAATTCTATTGTGGTACTACTAAATTTCAATGGTATCCTTAGTAAGCCATTCCTCTTTAGTAGGAATATTTCATCCATTGCAATGATTTTAATATTTCTCATTTCTTGGAATTAATTTTTTTAGGGATTTGGTGTATTATTGTAATTATAATATGGTGGGGAGATGTCCATTGAAGATCTTTATGTGGGGTTTTAACTATATTTTTCCAACCATGTTCCTTTCATATTGTGATGAAGATATGGTATTGAGTGGGGTCCTGTGTTTTCATTATTTACAAAAAAACATCCACCAAAGGAAAGGTGTTGATCATTGTACTGTGTTGTTGTCTTGGGATGATTCATCTAGATTTGTTTGAGTTTTTTCTATTGGTCCGGTATACCCTTTTAGTTGAGGTGTTCCTTGGGTTGTGAGGATTGGGTTTATAATGTCAATATTTTCCCAAATTTGGAGTTCCTTCCATTTTTTTTCATTCTTTGTTGAAATATACTAAAGTCTATTATGGTTACCTATAATTAGGGAATTAAAAACATTCGGTTTTACCCAGTTCAACATTGAGAATATATTCATCAATATTTGGTGGTAATTTAATTTAATAATCATGTTTCTCGAATCATGTCTTTAGTTTAGAGGCTTGAATCATTTTTTTAATGAATGTTTTTATTCGAGTCTCTATAAAGAAAAAAATCATTATAGTGGAGTGAATTGTCACAACGTGACCTTGGTTTTCCTCTATTTTTAATTTTTTTAATTAATTTTTATCTTGAATTTATTTTTGAGTTTCTATTATTTCCCCCTATTTCTAGTATCAAATACCTTGATTTTTTATTTTCGGTCTATAGTGAATGTTTTGTGGTATGGTGGATATTTAGTATTAATGATGTAGAAATTTGGTGAAATATTTACTTCTTTAAAATATCTAATTGCACATCTAGCAAATGGTTAGTTTAACCATGATTCTTGCCTATAATCCATGATAATGGTAATCTAGTCAAACATTATTGGTTAGAACATGGGTTTTTTAACAGTGCGATATACCGAGGTTTTAATATTTGGGAATTCAAATTTTCCCCTATTAAATTAAATCCACACCCTCCACCTATTCATGTGATGCACCAGATATAGTAGCCCAAAATGCACCACTTCCAATTCGTTTATTTACCTCTCATGTAGATTTCTTGGGATTTATTTATGATTTTATTTTGGACCATAAAGATACAACCTCTTTTATCATCTATTTCATTCTTCATCCTTATTAATACTCATTTCCACATTATCCCAATGTTTTATTACACTTTGACTAATCCCTAATTGGAAAGGGTGTTTCTTAAAAGTGAATTTTTGTACCTAGAACTTGACACTCCTTCCATGAAACCTTTTTATAGTAATTTATAAAGGGAAGTGATTTTTTCTTGATAAATGTTGGTTTTATCCTTTGTATAACTATTTAAAATCCTTGAAGTGCAATTTATTCTCTTTAACCCATGTTTCAAATCCCTATAGTGTTATACTATATATGTCTATGAATATTTTAAAAATGGAAAACAATTTTACCTTTCTTTCCAAATAATACCGTGGGTAATTATTTTAAAACACATTTCATAACTATCTTTTTCAACTGTCATGCACAAAAAATGTTTGATAATCTTTTACAATTTATATTATTAAGAGATTTTAATTTATAAATGATATTTTAGATCTGAAAAATAATTTTCAATGGCGTCTCATAGTTCATATGGGTGTTATTATTCTATAAATAATGGGTTTTATTGTTTTTGATGTTGATATTTCATGTTGGTTATTTGTATGATTTTCAATTTGTGTACTAATAATTTGGTTTCTAATGCGATATTAGAATGACTCATTGAAACTTGTTTAAATGGTTTTAATGGTCACCCTCGAAGAATTACATTTTTTAATAAATGATATGGGATATGAATAGGTTTCCAATAAGATAGAAAGTTTTTTTATTTTTATTCTCATTGAAAGAGAAGTGGTTATTTCTGGGAAGGGTTTTCAGAAGATCCAATGAAATTTTTTCTTGATTTTGATCATTTGTTATGATTGACTTGCGCAGTTGCATTTTTTATTTCATGGAAATCATTTGGTTTTTATGAAGAAAATCTAGGTAAATAATTTGTACTAGGTCCCAATCATACTATGAATAGTATCTCTTAGATAAACTATATTATTATTGTGCGATTGTGCCACTCAGTTAAACCATGTATGACAATATTAGGTGTTAGGATAGGTTGTTTTTATTTGAAATCAGTCAAAAAAAAAATTATTATCATTCCATGGTTTTTCCCAATGATCATAAGTTCTCATGATAATTGTGTAACACCCCATGATTTGTAAAATTTATTTATTATTAAATGTGAGAATGACCAATACTCTACCAAAAACCACATTGTTATAAACTATCCAGTAAACATAATATTTCCAACTCTATGATTTTAATTTTAAAACACTAACATACACAGTTGTGTTCTATAAGATATTTAATGTCTGATAAAACAAAATAATTATTTCGTGAAATGTAGAATACCCTAATGTATACTAATATTAATATTAATATGACCCTTATGAATAGTAATTCATATTATAATTTTCATGTCTTAAGGATATATGATAATGGGATCTTGATTAATTTATCAAGGTGATATAAAACAAAATATAGATTTAAAACTTGTATTTTTTGAATAAATTATTATTTTATTATAAAATAAAATTAATAATCATTTTAAAATTAATTTCAAAAAATTGTGTTCATTTTGTAATTCTACATGTACAATAATGGAGATAGTGAATTTTTGGGATTTTTCTGAAATAACCAAATTTTTTATCAATAGTAAAATATGGTAATTTAACGTATATATAAATTACCAGTTAAACTCACTATTAATAGCTTCTTGGGTGATGTAAGAACACATGGTTCGAAACCACCTTCACATATTACTATTCCTGGTCCAATGAATCAATACTATTGGTTTTTATTGGAAAAATAATAAAATAATGAGTAAAATAATCGGATAACCCTCCTCTCCACCACTATAAAACCCCCTAACTCCCTCTCATCTTCACTCCTATAATCCTGGACTCTCTTCATTGATCATCCCAAATACCCTTCCCTAGTCACTCCCCACATTGAAGAGATCATTTTTTTTCCAAAACACCATGACCCTTCCCTTAAAGGGATTCTCAATGAGGTGGATTCAAGATGAAAATTCACATTCTATTTCATTCAATTTCATTTCAAGATCCATTCTATTATAATCCAATAATCACCTCCTCTTTCCGAATGACCATTAAAACTACATTATCATCTATATAATAAAATTATATCATGTGAATGGAAAAATAATCATAAATTTCATTACTCTATCTATTTTATTTTATAATTTAAATCATCATTCGTGAGAGGAAAATTTACAACCTTCGAGGATGAGGAAATTTTGAACTTTAATTTTTTCTTCAATACTGGTCATGAAACCATTTTCATGGTTTAAATAGTATATAATATATGTATTATAACCTATTTAGTATTCATGATCTGGTATATGTATATAACATTAAATCATAACACAAAATTACTTCCTAATATTCACAATACCTCTTAAATAATCTATGTGATTGTCATTAAGATTTCATCTAATGATTCACCCTAAATACAGGAATCAAAATGATATAAATGACCATTAACACCTATTAATATTCATAAACAATGTTTAAATTAATTTTTTGATATTTACATCCATTCCACATTAACTCCATTACTTAAAAAGAAGTGAATCGATTATGGAAATCATGAAAATTAATACTCTGGAATGATAGAATTAAATATTATAAATTATCATTATGAACAGAAATGAACTAAAAAATATGATAAACTAAATACATGTAAAATTTGTTCTTAATTATGTTATTAATGAGTATAATTTCAAATTCCAAGACCATAAGTTCAAAAACATAACATTTATACATAAGGTATGAGTTTTCCACCAAAACCTGAATTTTCATTTGGGTTACATTTATTACCTACATACATCACTAAAATTATTTTGTATTATTATTTACCCTAAATTAATTCTGTTTTGTTTTTCTATATATGTATGCCTACAATAATCCTTCTTTTTTGTGGAAATGGATATCTTAAAAGGAACATTCATAATTGATTCCAAAATAAAAGCCCAATTCAAGGGAATTTCTAAAATTTGTACATATTTTCGAGGGCATTCTATAATCTATTTCTAGAAACCATTATCATTAAAAAATCCCTCATTTTATTTTTAAAATACTATCTTACAATCCTTTTGATTTTATCCAAATATTTTTCAAAAATTACCATTGTTTGGAAAATAAATGAGTATTTATCTCAATAATTACAAGGTGATTTTATAAGAGTATCTTCATCTATTTCAACACTCATGTTAATTATTTTGTATTACTGGGACTAATATTTTATTATATAATTTAAAATATTTAATTTAATGGTTTATTATTAATTTTAATGTAAATATACTATCTTAAAACCTTTCACCAATTTACATTGAATGGTTAGTGATTATGATTAATGTTCAGGGAATGTTAATTTAGTTTCATTTGTTAGTTTCAATATGATTGTATATGTTTTTTATCTTTATCCCTATTCATATTAAGAATTAATTTGAATTAGTATGTGTTGGGTGGGTCCCGCTATATCCCCTCGGTGGATTTTCAGTTCTCATGAGACATACTACAATCTTGGCACAAGGCCTTGACAAAATGGTTATTTATGGTCATTGCATGAGGCATTGATGTTATGGTTATGATGTCCCTCATTATGCATTCCCTCATTCTGAAAATATTATTTATGCTTAATGTGGTTATTCGACGAGTATAATTCCCACTATTATATTTTAGTATTTAATTATCTATTCATCTCTTATTCCTTCCAAAATTTGGTCAAGTTTATTGTTGAAGGCATGTATTTATTGGTATTCACCATTCCTAATGTTTATATGTATGATATATTTCCATTCATTACATATCCTTACTAAGTGATTGAGATCACCCATTTATTATGTTTCATTTTATCAAGACATTATGAAATTTATTATGGATGACCTGAATGGATAAGCTTAATTTTGTGGATGTTCCCAATAAAACATATTTGTTGTTTTTTATATCACGTTGTAACATTGATCTTATATTAGTATCTAGATTCCAAAGATACTAAAAAACTTAGACCTTTAGGATTCATAATACTTTTTTATATTCCAATGTAATAAAATGAGACACCAGCTCCAGGCAACTGGGGTGTGGTCCTTATAGTTGGTATTATAGGAAGTTTAGTAGAAAACATGAAGACTATATTTAGAAAACATAGATTAGGGAACAAATACCTAAGATAATTTTTGTTGATAAACATACTAGAACATCATGGTATTTTTTTATGTAATAGATTATTTGAATATTTCAAGCAAATATGTCCATTTCTAGATACAAAAATGGGATGTGGTTATGGAAGAGATGTACCTAGGAGTTAAAATTCATACAAGGAAATCGAGCTTATCCCTTGGTAGCTTGGTGTAAGACAATGTGCCTTACTTTTCACCTGGTTCGAAACTCTCGAGGGGTATGCTAAGGATAATTTAAATTTTCATTAAAATCCATTCTGAATGATTGAAATGTAAATTTTTTCGCAAGGAATCGTTGTTTATGATTATGATATTAGTTATGTATGGAATTTCTATTTATGCTAAGTATTTTTTGACATTGAGATTAATCATTATGACTCAAAACCAAATCTAGTGTATGTCATTATATAGAAATGGTGCCTATTTTTAGCAATGGATTCCACATGAAAACACATATCCCATTTAGGGATTTCCCACTGATGTATGTTAATGATGTTTAATATAGAGCTAAGAATAGTGATTATAAACTTATAACTATACTATTGAAATTAACTAAGGTTTTGAAAAATAACATTACCCATATGAAGAATCCTGATTATAATGTCTAGGATTATTTGTGTATTATTTTAAAATATAATATGGAATTATCACAAGACTAGTATTTTGACAGTGTGTGATTCCACATACTGACGTTCAAAGAATAAATGTTTGAAATAAATTAAATTATCAATATAACGTGATTATTTTTCTAGAAAAAATGAAATAAAGTTAAAACTATTGCTCGGATTAGAAATATGAGGTAACCATTGCATTTAGATTTGTGACTGGAAGGGACTAATAGTTACAGGCATGTGTCAGCTACATGTGTTAGTTTTTGAACATTTTAAAGTATATAAATTAAAATATTTTACATTATTAATTTTTAATGTTTCCTTAAATTCAGTAACCCAATCCTCCACTATCAATACATTCTTATGGAAATTCTGTGGGTTAGCCTCATAACATTTCAAATTAAGGATTTCCATTATAGATTTGGAAGAGAACCCATTGACGGACGATGACCCTGCAATTGATGGACATATATCCGATTCAAAGATCCTCACCAACAAATTCAATGCGGTGATCGTTCATTATTATAATTGAGGTAGGGGTTTTGTTTATATTTTTTCTTTCCTTGTTTATTGATTTAACGATGAATGCGGATCAACCCATGAATATATTTATCTATGGAAAGATTCTTATTGTAGGAAGGATTCATTTTCTATTGGGTTAAGTATTTTGATTCGGGAATCTATTTTATGATAATTATTGGATTGACATTAGATTCTCTTATTAAAACTATTAATAGGAGTTAATTAACGCTGTGATGATTGACGACGGAGGTGAGTTCCTTATTTGTTTATTAAATTTCATCCTTCTTTTTTAACCAGCATTGTCAATGTTCATCACAGGGTTATCACTAATGGATCCTTTTGATACTGTTTCGCAATGCAATGATCCAAAATCGGAGATTGAGCATCCCAACAACCTAGTGTATTTGTGACATCGACAGTGGGCGACGAATCGTCTCGGATCATGGAGGATTTTTCTTTGAGAATTCTTCATGCGGGTGTATCAATACTTGTTTTCGGGGCAAATTGGTGGTTCAAAAACGAAAAATACTACTTATTAATGTTGGTATGACCTCAAAAATGGAGTATCACGATGACCAGATGGCTGCATCGAGGATCAGAGGTGCACATGAGGTACGGTGATGAAGAATAACATGTATTGGAAAATTCTAATCAACACGGGATGTTTCCCAATGAACACAATGTTTAGGTTCACCCTGCATATGGCTAGGGCAACAATGTTGGACATGGTGAATAACATGACATTACTCATGGAAGACACGTTGTGTGTTCCCCACCCAGCGGTGACAAGAGTATTAGGTGACTGGAAGCATTGAAACAACCTGTGACCATCGTCACACGATGTGTGTGTGTCCTTACACAGACTAATCATGTCTCTCAGAAGATACAACGACATAGTAAGGAGTACGTGTCATGTACTCCACTACATGGCCAACCATGGCTAGTTATGTGAGATACCCCATGACCTGGTAAATGGTCTGCGACACATGAGTTGAAGTCATGTGGGAACATGGCTAATTTATATGGAGCCTTCCTTGTGTAGAAAAACATTTGTGTTTTACACTCTTACATTTCGTTTAGACATTCTTTAACCCTACAAGCCTTATGACATGAGTTGTTGTACACATGAAGTACCCTAGGTCAGAGGACACAACATGTGATGCTTCTACACGCAATGTACTTATCTATACATGGATGGATCCTCTCATACACTGTTCTGAGACTAGTTTCATTAGGTTTGTTCCCCTTTTCTCGTTCCCCAAATGGTCAAGTATCATATCAATCCACAAGATTATGATCTATTACGAAGGACTTTATAAGATATATTTGGGTATCCCTATGAGAGGTTCGGAGTGAGATCATCTCTCTATTATTGAACATAGGTAGAGTTGTGTACTGACATTACCAATCCTACAAGACGTCGGGCCTCTACATAGAATGTGAATCCAGATGAGTTTCATTATCCATCATGGCCCTTACAGTGATCCTCATCTGTGTATCATTATCATTCCTCACCGAGGAGTGTGTTCTCTCAGAAAGATTGTATATATTCTCTCATTAGATCAATTGATGAATCTATCTATCTCATGTATTTTTTAGAAAAATAGTAATTCTTGGATGGACTTCATCAAATAAATCTATCTCGTACAGTGAGCTCTCCCAAATGAGTTATTTTTGGAATCTTCAAACTGAATCCCTCACGTGGGTATGTGGTCGATGTAGACTACAGGTCTGGGTTTCGTGTAAATCTGTATCTATATCAACTTATATATGTCTTGTAGTCATATAAAATGGAGAATCTTATTGTACCTTTATTTTTTTATTTCTTTTTACTTTTCAGCGTCCTCTTCTGAGTATTGTTATACTCACCCCAGCACGGGCTATGCTCGAAAATGTTGTGTCTTATGTAGACAAGTTTCATTTTGATGCATTCTAGGGAGGACTAGGATAGGACTGAGCATTATGAGTTCCTTGCAGGATGATGAGTTTCTATGGATATGAGTGGAAGTCCAAGTACCTACTTTTTCTTACATGTGGTACATTGATGTTGCATACTCATTTTCTTTTGGTGGGATTGAATTTTGGCCCAGCTTACATTCCACACATTATATGTGTTCTACTCTATTATTTAGGTATATTTGTGTGAATTTATTTTGTTCCTTAGTGGTTTTTACTTTTTAGAATTCTTGGGATTGGAGATGTGTTCATGTGTACAAGTAATTAGGAAATTACTCCCATTTTAGTGATATGCCTACTTGGTTATAGTCATCATCCCCTGGCCAATTAAAGGTGGGCATGGGGAGTCGCAAAACGATCCCAAATCGGACAGGTCATGAAAGAGTTGTATTAGGGGTTATCAGTTCTACCTTAGGAGAAAGAGTCTATCTGATTGGTTAATCACAATACTGTTAATTGTTTTGAGCTTGAATTTCATTCCAGGGACTCCAGTGTTTGTGCAGGAGGCCCATGTATCCATACACCAGGACACTGATAACATTCTTTTCGACTCGGTACATGAAAATAGAAGTTGTGTGGATGTAAACTAATGGTACATTAATTATATATGAATGGATGGTGTTTTCCTTGTACCTTGATTTGGAAATCTAGATATACCCATTAACCATGTTAAATCTTGTTTCCTTATAGGATTCCTCCACAACACATACCCGCTGTGATCCAGAAGCTTGATCATGGGGATGAACCCCTCTATTATGAGGCTTCCATACAGGGACCAATTCCCTATGGTTTACCTCTATGTGTTGAACCTATTATACCATCTCAAGTGAAGTATCATGTTGTATAAATAAAACTTTAAGACAAGGAACACAGTTCGAGTGTGCTCCATGATTATCAAATAAAGAGACCACTTAGGTTTCAAGGCGAGCCTGACCCTTAGGAAGTTGATGAATGACTTGGGGTTGTGACCAGAGTTTTCCTTCTAGTGAGGACACCAACAGACTAGATGGTTATCCTATTAGAAAGCCTTCTTCTGGGTTTGGTGGGACATTGGCGGATTTTGACCATAAAGAGTCATGAAATGCATACACTTTCATGGACGGAGTTTGAGCGGCTCATTAGATAGGAGTTCTCTCTGGCTGTACTGAGGGAAGTGAAAATTCTAGTTATTCTTTATCTCTAGTAGGGTAGTTTGATGGTGGATCACTATTCATAAAAGTTATCTATCTTATCCATGTACATGGTGGATATGTTCATAGATCAGTACTTCAAATCTTGGAACTTCAAGCGAGGTATGTGGTGTGACATTTGAGCTAGTGTTATAACTCAAGGGACTTTTATTTAAGCTAGAGATCTCAAGTGAGCCTTGGTGTTTGAGTGATTCTTTGCAGAGCAGAGAATTCCAATGGCAGTCAGTAGGAGGAAGACAGGTGAAAGACGTCACTAGCTGGGAGCCGAGGTTAGGCGTAGGGTTTGGGGTGTGGGAGACTTCATAAGAGTACCCAAGACATGGGATAGACAATCAAGGGCTCTCAGGCTAGATCCAGTCAGCCTAGTGAGAAGTGATGCTACTCATGTGACAGTAGAGTACATCTCAGTACAAACTATCCATCCCAACACGATGTTGATAGGTGGGTAGTGGATAGACCACCGAGGCAGAGTCATATAGTGGTGCATGATTATTAGTTATCCAACAGATTTGGAATAAGAGTAGAGAGAGATTCAAGTGGTGGCATCCAATTTGATCTACTTCGTCAACCACCCAAAAGTGGTCCTCACTAGGCTAAAGGAGCTAGGTGTACAAGGATGTGGATAGATGCATGTGGTTGAGGTGTACAACCTAGGGAAAACTAGGATGAATCAAGGTACGATCTATGTATTTTCTTCTTTATCTTCTGAACATATAGAAACATGTCTACTCATTCATTCCTAACCACATGTCTACTGAGAAACCATGATATTTTGATATAGCCATTGACTCAACCCTTACACAAGGAGTAACATACGAGAAGAGACTCGATGAACATGCATCATTGCAGAAAGTATGGTATTTTCCTTGGAGGATAGATTTTCGGTTGGAACCTCTTGGTAGTAGAATAGAGGATTTATGATGTTATTAATGGTATGGATTGGCTATATTCATTCCACAACCAGATTTACTGGTTTAGGAGAAGAGTGAGGTGTGTCCGTTGTGATGGTACAAGGTTTTCCTTTTTGGTGAAATGAAAACCCAAGAAACATAGAAAGGGATCTTGCATAGGAGGGTCCAACCGATCACTCTTGAGTGGGATATCCTTACCCCCAGATTAGTAGATGTCGTCAGATTTCAGTTCGCAGTAGTAGGGGAAGAGTAAGAGGACCACTTCCTAGAAGATATTCTAGGATTACCCACCGGTGATTGACATCATCATCGACTTGCATCCATACAAGTCAATGATATCCTGAACAATGTTTTGTATGGATCCCATAGAGCTTCACGATCTGAGGTTGCGGTTGGAGGAATTTTTGAGTAACAGATTCTTAAGACCCAGTGTTTCACCAAGGGTGGACCCAATGATATTTTCAAAGAATATAGACAATAATATGAGGTTGTGTGTGGATTAACATTTCCTAAACTAGGTGGTAGTGAATAAAAAGTATCAAATAACTTAGATCGACAGCCTTTTCGATCAACAGAGATGGGAATTTTGGTTCTTGAAGGTTGACCTCAGGTCCAGTTATCATTATCTTCGATTACAGGATGATGTTTTTCCAATGACGACTTTCATATGCTGTTATGGTTACAATGAGTACGTGGTGATGTCTTTTGGAATGAAGAACAACCCCGTAGTGTCAATGGGACTTATGAATGGTATCTTCCAGCGATACGTAGACGTGTTCATACTGGTCTCCATCGACAACTTCCTTATGTATTCAGCATTAGAGGAGGCCAAGGTGAGACACCATCCAATGGTTATAGAAAACTCTGAGAGAACATTCTTTATGGGAATCCCTCAATGTGCTTGTTATATATATTGGAATTCCACTTTATGGAACATGTTATCTTATTAGACATAGTATTAGTAGACTTGACCAATATCGATAACATGTTATCATGGGTGCCACCCCAGAGCATGATAGAGGTTCGAAGATTCCTTGGGCTAGAAGGATTCTACTAGTGATTTAACTTGGATATTAGAACCAATGATGGACTTGTCATAGAAGGGGAATCCTTTTGTATTGTTGGAGTAGTTTCAGTAGGATTTCCAGTAGTTGAGACATAGTTTCCTGAGCACACCAATCATTATATTTCCAAAGGAGGGTTTCAGGTACATAACTTTCTACGAGGAATTAGGGAACATGCATGGCTATGTCCTAATGCAGAGACAATCGATGATTTATTATGCTTTACTCCATCCAAGGCTAGAGGAACAAAAATATGTTACCCATTATCTAGGGTTGCAAGATTTAGTCTTCTCATTGAAGATTTGGTGACAATACTATATGGGTGAACTTTTTATAATCTACACTGACCACTAGAGCCTCAAGTACATCTACTCATAGAGGATCTAAATCTGAGGTAGATGTGATGTCTAGATTTTCTCCGTGATTATAAATTTTAGAACTTATATACTCTTGGAGGGGGAATGTTGTTATATGTGCACTCATCAAGAGATTGAGTTCGCAGCTTTCGAGAGTGCCGACATGGCAGTTGTCCTTACTATAGATATCCTTCATGGATGGAGATGATGTAGATAATCGACTTTAAATGGATGTCCCCCCTAAACTCTTACAAAAAGTAAGGGAGGCATAGATAGGGGATGTCAACTTCAAGACATTACGAGATCATTTATCCGTAGGACATGATTCTTATGGATTTTCTCAAGATATGGATTGTATAGTCCTTTTTAGAGGATGCATAGTTTTTCTAGTGGAATTGCTGGAGGTGGTTTTATGGTAGTTTCATACACCCCCCTTAGTGGTACATCATGGAGTGGTGGAAATATATGAGGAACATCGACGTTAGTTATGGTGGACTTGTATGAAGAAGTCAATAGTTGTGTTTGTTTCTCAATGCCTTACAAGACACCAGGTAAAGGCTGAGCACTAGGATATAGAAGGGTTATCTCACCCCATGGATGTTCTAGAGTGGATGTCGGATGAAATATTGATTGGATTACCACAGACATCCAAGGTACATGATTCTATCCAGGTGATCTTCAAACAACTCACCATCTCGGCCCACTTCATATCTATTAGGGATCATAGTTCCATAGAGGGCATGGGACGAATCTACATGAAACAGATAGTTCATCTTCATGGTCTCCCTTATAAAAATGTCTAGGATCGAGATGTGTTCATAAAATACCGGTTGTGGAAGGGATTATAGTAGGATTTAGGGACTCATATATTCTTCAGCATAGTGTTCCATGTCCATACCAATTCTCAGATGGAGGGGACCATTCATGTTCTAGAGGATATGTTTTGGGCCTATATATTGGACTTTGGTTATAGTTGGGAGGCCCAGATACTATTTTTGTAATTTCATACAATAACAGCTACCACTCCACCATTGGAATGACACAGTTTGAGGCCTTATACGGGTGACCCTACAGTTCAATGATTTGTTAGACAGACCATAGAGAGTCATCAATCATGGGTCCAGAGTTGGTACGAGCCACAACCAAGAAGGTGCAGATCATCCAAGAGTGGATGAAGACATTTTATAGTTAGAATAAGTGTTATGATAACCGACGAAGGTGATCTATGGAGTTCGAGGAGAGAGATCATGTCTTCCTTCGAGTCTCACATTAATAAGGGTTGAGGAGATTTGGTCAGGGTTTCATGTTGTCTCCGACGTTCACCATCCATTCTCAAATACTACACATAGTTAGAGAGGTGCCACACTACCTAGCTCAACCATCAATGTTTTACATAGTGCATGATGTCTTCCATGTGCCACAATTGAGGGGGTGGGTGCGTGAACCAAAACACATCATCGTCTGGGACATGTTGTACATTGAGTATGGAGAAACCATCATTGAGTATTTATTGGAGATAAATGATCGAAAAGAGAGGATCTTTTGTGGGTGAGAGATTCTTCATGTGTGTGTTTGGTGGGAGCATGTTATTCTTTAGGAGAGCATGAGTTTCAGATTGGTGTGTGGTACCAACATCTGTTTGAGTAGCCTCTTGTCCTGGAGTTATGGGGACATAATTCTCTAATTTGGGGAGAATGTAATTTGTATGATATTTCATGTATTATTTTTAAATTTTATGTTTAATTATTTAAAGACAACCCTTTCTAATGACATGCGATTCTGAGGCATGGAATTCCCAGAATAATTTTTTGACATAAATTAAAATCTAAATAGAAAACACGAGCGGTTTTCCAGAAAACATTAAATAAAATTTAAATGGTTTTCTTGGATTGGAAATTTGAGGGCACAATTGAATTTAGAGCATTGATATTTCCTTAGGCGGGGCCTAACAATTACTGTCATTTGTCAGCTGTAGGAGTTATTTTTTTGAAGATTAAAAGCAAATAAAATAAAATAAAAGATTTAATTTTTATTATTTTGTTCCATAAACGCAATGACCTAGTCCCCCTATTAAAACATACATATGGAAAGTATATAGGGTTAATTGTATAATCCTTCGAATTGGGGATTTCAATTAGAGTTTTTGAGGAGAACACGTTGGTGGAAGATGATGATGCAATTGATCGGCACATCTTGGATTCAATGACACCCCTCCCCCCCCCCACACACACACAAAGAACAGTAAGTAGTGATCATTCTTTGACCAAATTAATATAGGGGATCTGTTATTGATTTTTTATTTTATTATTCATCAATTTAATGATGTAGGCAGATCAACCCACGAATAGGTTGATCAACAGATCTTATTTTCATGGGGTGGGGGGGGGGTTTATTTTATATTTCTTTTGAGATTTTGATTCGGGAGTTGATTTTTTGTTAACCTATTTGACATTGTTTGACTGGCCTGTTAAACATATTATTAGGAGTAGATAGATTTCATGAAGAATGATGGAGGATGTGTGTTCCTCCTTTGTCAATTGATTTTATTCCTCCTTTTAACCCCATATTCTTCACGTTCTTCGTGGGGTTATTAACAACAGATCACTGCATGTCCATTTTTCAATGTAATGATCCCAAATCGGAGATTGGGCATCCCGACAACATAGTGGTGGTGCGACAGTCACATAAAGCAACAAATCTTCTCAGAACAAGGAGGATTTTTCATCAAGAATTCATTATGATGGTTGATAAGAAACTTTTTTTATTGGAAGATCATAGGAATAAAAACAACGGAAACAACTTTTCTATTTCGGGAGGACCTCAATCCAAGAGTATCGAACCGATTAGATGTCTCGATCGAGGATAAGAGGAGAACCAGAGGCATGGTTACCAAGAATGACACATTAAAGAAAATTCCATTCAACGCAGCGTGTATCATAAAGAACACATTTTTTAGGGTTGGACTGGTGGAAGCTACTGTTTTTGAGCTGTATGTGGTGAAGAACAAGTCGTGCCTCAGGGAAGACATGTCATGTGGGCCCCACCTGATAGTGGCTAGATTTCTGGGTGACATGAAGCATAGAAATGGTGTGAGACCATCTCCATATGGCATCTAGATCCTTACGCAGACTCGGCATGTATCTTGAAAGATAAATAGACACATGGTGTAGTACATGACATGTCCTCCACCACACAACCAGACATGGCTTGATATACAAGAAACCGCATGTACTAGTACACGGTCTGTGACACATGGGTTGAAGCTAGGTACATGCACATGGTTAGCGTACATAGAGATTTCCCCATGTATCATAACATGTGGTGTCACACTCCTACACTCAATGTATCCACTATTCTATACTACAAGCCTTATGACACGAACCATTTTACATGGGAAAATCTCGGGTTCAGAGGACATGACATGTAATACTTATACAAATTGTTTACTCCTCAGTAAAAGGATTTAAACACTTTTCCATTGTTACATTGACAAGTTTCACTAGGTTAGTGCCGCTTTTATTATTCCCCGAAAGGTCGGGTATCATTTCCATCCAAAGGAGTATGATCCCATTAGTAAAAAATTCTAAGATAGAGTTCTGTATCCCTCCAAGTGGCCTGGAGAGAGATCCTATACCAATTCTTCACCCTTGGTAGAGGCATATATCGACATGACCAATCCTAAAGGACAATAATTGTATACATAACATGTTAATCAAAAGGAGTGACAGTATTGTTCAAGGCCCCTATAGTGATCTTAATCTATGTATCATGACCTTTCCCCACTCCGGAGTGTCTTCTCATGGAATGTGTGTATATGTTCTATCATCAAGTATAGCAGTGCATCTATCTATCTCATTGATTTTCCTGACAAACAACACATTTCAGATGTAATTCTTCAGATCTATCAGACTCATGGATTATGTTATCCTAGATGAGTTCTTTTTGTAATAATTAAACTGAATCTCAAATGTGGGTATGTGGTTACTATAGACTACGAGTCTAAATTTTGAGTATATCTATATGTTTTTTACTATATCTTTGGTAGACATATAATGTGTAGATGTGGATTGTGTCATTACAACGTGTATTGCTTTGTGGTTTTTTGGTCCCTCTACTGAGTATTTTTATACTCACCCCTATACAGGAATTTCCGACATGTGTCATGTCTTGTACAAATGAGTAGCCATTTGATAGAGTCTAGGGTGGAAAATAACCAGACCTGGATTTCTGAATTCCTTGTAGGGAGAGGTGGTCCTATGGTTATGAGTGGCAGTCCAAGTACCTCATTTAACTTACATGTTGGAATTTTTAGTTTCATACTCTTTTACTATTGGGGGTCTTGTAATTTTTGCATATATTACACTCTACATTTTACTTCCAATGTACTCAACTGGTTAGGTTTAGTTGTATGCATGCATGTTGTTCCTTATTTGTTTGTACTTTTCATCATTTTTTTGATGAGATATGTGTGGATGCATACATGTACTTAGGAAATCCCTCCCATTTTAGTGATATTCTTACTTGGTGCAAGTCACCAGCCCCTGGCCTATTAGAGGCGAGATTGGGGAGTTGTGGCAAGGGCCCCACTGTGACGAGTCCTGAAACTGATCCACAGTGTGGAGGATCTATGTTGGATCTCTTTATCTAAAACAAACTATATCATTCAATGGGACTACAAACCCTTTTGTAGATAAGTAGTGGATAAGTTCACTAGAGAAGATATTTCTCACTTTGGGATGTAATGAAAGAGAGTAGGTTGTCATGGCAATTTATCATCTCTAAGGAGATACTTATCAGTGCTGGTCATTAATTTAAAACACAAAGGAGGGGGATGAAATAAAAGATAATGAATGGTAGGATGTAAAAGAAATATTACTATAAAATTATTTTCCCCATGAACAATTAATGGATATGGAATGAAAATTCGTAAAATCTTAATTAAATGGATTATAAAAATGTTGCTACGTATGAAGCGAAGTTCACAATGTCAGCAGGATATGACACAAACTGCATATGTAGTCCAAGGAGACAGATTGATTGATTATTTAATGATTTAAAATCATTCCTCCAAAGGGCACTAGTTTCCCAATGTTTATCCTCATATGAAGATAGATTCTCATGTTCTATCAATATAGAAAAGGTATTTTATACGTCTTATGTCATTAAATGAAAACCAAAGAAGAAGAGGGTTTCCGAAAACTCTAGAAAAGGAAATGTTAAAATGTTGAAGAAGGGAAGATTTGGTCTTCCATCATGCAGTAATTGTTGGAGGAAACACCAAGGATATTTCTTTAAAGGAATGGGAGTCTATTAAAAGTGCATAGAAAAAATCCACCTATCTTGGGATTGTAAGGGGAAGAATTAAGCTACCAATATATAATGATAAAATTGAAATAATATGGGAATTATTCACATTAATTTTCTAAGCATCATAGAATCATTCCACAAATAAATCCAAGGGAGAAAGGCCAATATTTTGTGGTCCAAACTGGGGAGGTTGAAGTTCTTAATGATGTGTGGGCATGTAATTTAATCATTTCCACAAATATAGAGAATGATTTATTTGATTCTAGATCTTTTCAATCATTCATATCTTCCTAGTTTTCCATGAAAAGTAGATACTTACAATTTGATTTAATAAGAGAGCTTTCATTCAAAACTACTAAATGATGTATCATTGAAAAAAATTGTGTCATCCAGTCCCCATTATGCCATACAAACATACATTGTCTTCATATTATATTGTCTTACCCATGATTGGATTTGATATATTCCTTGATGTGGATTGTATTTCGAACAATGATGTGAAAACTTATTGTAATAAGATGTAGGTTACAATTTTTAAGGAATATGTGAAAAAATTTATCTTTAGGGAAGAAAAAACATCATCTGATTACCATCTAGATACACCCCTAGTAGATCTACTAAATTAAATTATTTGGGAGTAATGTAATGAAATAACAATGGGTGAGGAAAATAAGGTCAAAATAGAAGATGTACCTATTGTGTAAGATTATGTTGAAATCATTCCAAGGGATTTACTTTGCATCCTCTAGAGTGGGAAATTGAGTTTTACGTTTAATTAATTCCAGATTCAAGGCCAATATCAAAGGCCCCATATAGAATGGCCACCGTGGAAGTAGTGGAATTGATGAAAAAACTAGAGGAATTGAGTGATAATGGATTTATTCTCCCTAGTGTTTCTTTATGGGGAGACCTTGTTCTTTTCATTAAGATGAAAAATGGATCTATGAGGATGTGCATTGACTATAGAGTGATCAATGATATAATAATAATGAAAAATTATCCCTTACCACACATTGAATATTTATTTGATCAACTTAATGGAGATCAATATTTTCAAAAGATTGAACTTCGATCTGGATTTCATAAGTTTCTTGTGAAGATGGAAAACATTCTTAAAATAAATTATTGAACTAGGGGAGCCTAAGGATCTTATTATGAAAAAATACCCAAATCTTTTTGTAAGGCAGCATTCTCTTAATTTTGAAAAAGTAATTTTTTAGAGGGAAGAATGTAACAACCCATAATTTTTAAAATTAATTTAATAAGGAATTCATCAAACTATAAGTGTCTAAAAACACAACTTTTTTATAACCTAACTAGTAATCATAATTGTTCCACCTCTGTGATTTGAATTTCAAAAAATTGACATACATTTTTTACTTTAGTAAGATATTTAGAGTATGAGAATACAAACAAATTTTTTTTGTGAATAGTAACATACCCTTTATAAATAGTATTACAAATAGTAATATACATCTTATTAATAGTAAATAATATTATTTTTTATTATCTTTAGTATATAAGATAATGAGATCATGATTAATTTTTGACGGTGATATAAAACATAATATAGTCTTCATATTGTTATTTTTTGAATAAATTATGATTTAATTTGAAATTTAAATAAATTATATTTAATTAATAATTTTAAAAAAATGGATTTAATTTTTAAATTGTACATGATGATAAATGGTAAGGGTTATTTTTTGGTATTTTTCTAAAATACTCAAATTTTGGATGAATAGTAAAATACGGTAATATAGTATATATACACATTATCAGTTAAATTAACTATTCCAAGAATCACGACTAATTTAATCAAACATGGTACGAACTAAAATTAACATATTACTATAATTGGTCACAAGTCTGAATACTATTGGTTGCCATTTGCATAATATTAAAATAATGGGTAAAACCTCCTCTCCCCCACTCAACCCCCCCCACTCAAACTTCTCTTCGCATCACTAAGTCTTGATGATCCTGAATTTTCTCCCCAAATAACCTTCCATAGTCTCTACCCACGTCCAAGATCCATTGGCCATTCCAATAGTCCATAACTAATTCCCTAAAAGAGATTCTCAATGAGGAGGATTCAAGAGGTAATTTCACATTCTATTTCTATCAATTTCATTTCAAGTTCTTTTCTATTGTTATCCTATAAACACCTCCACTATACAAATTAGAATTAAAAATATAGTATCATCTATATAATGTAATTATATATTTTCTATTTAAGATCAATCATGAATATCCTTACTCTCTCTCTTTTATTTTATAAACAAAATCATCGTCTGTGAGGTGCCAATTTTTAACGTTCATGGACGACGAACTTTCTTTACTCATTTTCCCCATAAGAAATGGTTATGAAACAAGTTTATGGTTTAAACATTCTATAATATATGTAATATAACATATTTAATATTTAGTACAATGTATATGTACATAATATTAAATCATATGACCAAACTAGTTCATAATAATAAAAATACCACTGAAATAATCTATGTGATTCACATTAAAAATTTAATATAATTATTCATCCTCATTCCAAGTAACTAAATCATATAAATTACCATTAAAACCAATTTATGTTCATAAATAATCTATATATTCAATTATGGAGATATACTTCCATTCCACATGAACTCCATTACTTAAAAACAAGTGAACTGATTATGAAAATAAAAAAAAACTCATAAATGGAAAAATTAAATATTATAACTTATTAATAAAGACATAAATGAACTAAATAAAATTATGATAAATAAAAAAATGACTAATATGTTCTACATTAAATAATTAATTAGTCTATTTTCATATTCCATGACTATATGGTCAAGAGAGGTACATTCATACTTATGGTAAGGGTTTTCCACCTAAACCTCCATTTTCATTCGAGATATATTTATTGCCTACATACCTTAATTTTATTATTATGTAATATAAATTAGTCCTCATAAATCATGTGTGATAGTTCTATATATGTTTACCATCCAGAATACTTCAATATTTTTTTGGGTAGAAACACGTCTTAAAAGGATGTTTCAAATTCTTTTCCAAAACACAGGCCCGATTTAAGGGAATTTCTGAAATTCCTACCTATTTTCATGGGAACTATATAATATATTTATGGATAAAATTATCATTAAAAATATTTATTATTTTATTATTAGAATAATATCTTACTTCATTTTTGAATTTAAACAGTGATTTTTCAAAAAGAACTCTTCTTTTCAAAAGAATTATTATTTATCTCAAGATTTACTTGATGATTTTAGAAGAGTATCTTATTCTTTTTCGGCACTCATGAGGATTATTATGTCTTATTTCGATTAATATATTAATTTATCATATGAAATATTTTATTTAAGGGTTTATGATTATTTTTATTGCGGATATTATATCTTAAATCCATTCACCAAGTTACTCTAAATGGTTAGTGTTTATGCTTAATGTTTAACGAATATTATTTACGTTTCAAATGAATGTTTCAATAAGACATTATATGTTGTTTATGGTTATCCCCAATCATGTTAGGAATTTATTGTACTTAGTATGTTTCAAGTGGGGCCTGTTATAGCCCCTCGGTGCATTGATAGGTCTAATGAGAGAAACTACATTCTTCACACAAAGCATTGAGAACATGGATATTTATTGTCTTTTCATAAGGCCTTGACAGTATGGTTATGATTTCCTACATTACGAATTAAAAACTTATGAAAATATTATTGATGGTTCATGTGGTTATTTGATAAGTAGAATACCCATTGTAATATTTTATTATGGAATTATTTATTCATCTCTAATTTCTACAATAATGTGTTAAATATTATTGCTAAAGCCATGTGTTTCATATTATTCACCATGTATGATGTTTATGGTTATGATATATTCCAATTTATTACTTACTCTTACTGAGAATTTGATTTCAACCCTTTATTATGTTTCATTTTATCAGGACATAATGTTTTTTATTATGGATTACATGCAGGGATAACCTTATTATTGTGGATGTACCCAATAAAACATATATCTTGTCTTTTATTTCATGTTGTAATATTGAACTAATGTAAATATCATGTATCAAATCTACTAAAATAAATCGTCCTTCAGGATTCATATTACATTTTTATATTCCAATGTAATCAAATAAGGCACCAGCTCTAGGAAACTAGGGTCTGGTCATTACAAATTTTGACTACAATTTTTATGTGGGTGTATGTCTTTTTCTTATGCACCAAGAATTCCATATTTTATTAAAGTCAATGAGACTACATATAAAAATTATTTTTATCTTCTTTGTTTTGATTAATATAAATCTTCTTTACTATTAATTTAAAAATTATTTATTCGGTTAAAATAGGTATAGTCCAATAAAATATTTTCAAAGTAAATGTTGTATTTAATAAAAATAAAGATGATGTTTTAAAAAATGGATTAGACACGATATTTATATTTCATGTTATCACCTGCCAAAAAATAATTCTAAATATGTATTTATAATCTATAATGAAATGGTTTTCCTTTTTATAGATTATGTATGGGGAATGGGGTTGATTCCAATTGAGACATTACGTTTGTGAATAATATCATTTCATGTTATTGTTCAACTACTGATTTATCGTTGATCATGCATGTTTTGAGGTTGGATGGTGATTAATTTAGTCATATGGAGGTATGTGGGTTATTGTGTTCTATTTTTTGTCCCTTATTGCATCATCCATCCTCATTTTCCTTCCTTTTCATTATGTGTAGTATTTATGCATGTGGTGTTATGGATGTTGAATAAATACATTTGTTTCTTATAAGAGATATAAATGCGAGAGTGATTTTATATTCATGGATTATTATATTTTCATACATGTTAATTTTTTTTGGCAAGGGAATACAATGTATTTATGCATCATGGCCGTATTTTTGATAACATAACCACAATAATTTCAATTTTTTTGTAGGAAAAATCATTCCCACTGATTTTTTTATGATTCACTTCTGATTTTCACCAGCCCATTGTGCTTAAGACGCCCTCTGAGCCATTTGATACTCTTATTGGGGTGTTTGGTGGATGGAAAACTCTTGATGATTCATTTTAATGTGCCTCATATCCTTCTTATGTTTATGAATATACATTTTTATAATTTAATTATAATTATACTCATTTTTTTACATTTTTAAAGTGAAAATTCTTGTAATTTAATAAATTACTATTCATATATGAGGATATGTTTGATATTGAATAATTTTGATGATTATTTTAAATGGGATGACTAATAACCACATGAATCTTGTGAATGTATTACAATTTCATATTTTCACTCTTTATCCCTTTCTTAATAAGCCTTTATTTTCTATATATATGTGTAAATGTTTATATTTCATTGTATTTTATTTTATTGGGGGTTAATTGAATGTGTAATTTTTTTGGAAATAATTTATATGGGAGTATAGATGTGGATGTCTCATTTAATAATCATGTAATCCACAATATACCAATTTAGGGTTTCCTAACTTTTTAATTCCAATATACCATGAAATTATTTTTGAATGTGTTGGAATCCTTCTATTTGACAATTATGATTGGTAATGCTGTTTCATATTTTTTCATGAGACTATGGAATGATTTATACAAAATTTAAGAATATAACTTTACTAGTTACTAATTTTGATTTACTTTTAAATAGAAAAATAAAATGTATTTTCATTCTGAAATGAAAATATAAGTGAGAAATATTTGTCTTTAAATATCATACGTGTTGTGGATTATTTTTTCAGGATATAAATATTTAAAGGTGGTGGAACTGTAATAATACAATAATTCATTGAGGATGAATAATCCTATAGTTAAGGTTTTACTATAGCTATTTTAACTTTTTATATTTAATTATGTTATTATTTTTTAAATGGTTCTTGCACTACCACAAAACACGTATCTACAACACCACCCATTAACAACACAAAAACAATGTTGATAAACGATACATTATTCATCACTACAAAGGAGCTATTAACAGTACCCCTTTATTAATGATTTTTATAGGGGCGACTGAATTTATTTTCAGGTATGACACACATATTGATATTATGGATTTGAATTATTATTATTTTTTGCAATCTAATGGTATTTATAATAAAATATATAACAATATATACATATTTTTTTCTATATTCACCAATAAAAATTTAATTTTATAAATAAATAACTAATCATATTTGTATATAAAATATATTTCTCAATATATAATACTTATCTAAATAAAATCTAATATACATTTTATTTTGATTATAAATATATCAATATTTATATAACTATATAATAAATTTGTGTGTTTTTTGTGTGTTCCTGTATTTACAAAATGAGATATATTTCTATATATTCTATTATATGTATATATGTATTAATATATAATATATGTAATTATATATAAATATGTATAATTATACTTATAGATACACAAATATAACAAATTTTTTATGTGTGTTGTATATATATATATATATGTATTTTTTTATTTATTTTGAACACAAAAAAACATATTTTATAAATGTATTTAATACCAGTATTATAAATTTATATTAATATATGAATCATATACAGATAATAAATAAAACTAAATAAATAAATAAATATATATATATATATTAATATACGAATAAACATGTAAATATATGAATATAACATTATATCAATATATATATATATATTAATATATGAATATATATATATATTTATTTATATAACTATATATATATTGAGCTAAATTTATTTATATGCACATGAGTTTTATTCATTTTGGGTGGTATCACCAAACATGGGTTTTATGTTCATTTAAAACATATAAATTTGATTATTTTTAATAAAATCAGTAATATTATTATTTTTAATATTTAAATGATTAATATATACCATGTTTATTTTTTATGAAACAGATATCCTATAATATGAGATGTATATCAGCCCTATAATTATGTGTTAAAAAATTATGCACATAAGAAAAATAATTAAAAAATTTACTTTCAAAAATAATAATTTTTTGTGTTTAATTTTTATAAAAGAGTGTCTTCAATGTCTTGTAAACAACAATAAAATATCTTGATCATAATAAAAAATGATATATAAATATATTTTTTAAAAAATGAATCATATCACCACACATAATTCATAAAAAAATTATTACCTCATCATTTCAATAAATGAAATGTAGTTAAAAAATCCATTAAGATGAATCCCTAATTGATGGTTTTATCCAAAACCTTGTTTTTTAAATTTCCAAATTAAAGACCATTTATGGGTTAAGTGAGTACAATCACAAAACTCCATCGTAATAGACACCCAAAAAACAAAATATTGCAAAAAAAACAATAAAATGGAAATATCAAAGACTCAAATCTAAAAAAACATCTATAATTTCAAATAACGGACATGAAAAACAAATATGGAATGGGTTTTCATGTTGGTTATTTGATAACATATGTGAAAATCCATTTTTTAATAATTTTATTTTGAATTCTCCCCTCTATAATATACATTAATAAAAATTGGAAGAAAATATAAAAAAACATGTGGAAAAAAATTAGAAAAAAAATAACCAACAAAACACACATACAATTAGAACATTCATGATTACAATATATATAAAAATAAAATAAAATCCAATAAAATTTTTTACATGATCACCTTTATGAGAATTTTTTTATTGGGGAATATATTCATTCCCATGGATTACATTAATATTGATATTATGGCTTTGAAATTTTATATTCTTTCACAATATACTATTATTTATAATCAAATATATAAAAATAAATACATATTTTTTATATACTCACATGTAAAAATTTAATTTTATAAATAATCAATTAAAAATATTTACATATAAAATGTATTTCCTAATATATAACCTTCACATAAATAGAAACTAATATCCATTTTATTTAAAATAAAAATATATGAATATTTATATACCTATATAACGCGTTTGTGTGTCTTTATGTGTGTGTTTGTGTTATCAAACCGAGATATATTATATATATATCCTAACATATGTATATACAAATTAATATATAATATATGTACATAAATATAAATGTATAAAATTATACATACATACACACATAAAATATATGTGTGTGTGTGTGTCTGTGTTGTATATATGTATTTATGTATATATTTATAAACACACACAAAATAATATTTTATAAATGTATTTAATACTATTTTTACAAATATATATTAATATTTGAAACATATACAGATAAAAATTATATATAAATATATATAAATAAATAGATATATATATATATATTAATATACGAATAAATATATAAATATATTAAAACAACTATATATTGACCCATATATATATATATATTAATATACAAATATTTATATTTATATTAATATAGCTATATATATAGCTAATTTTATGTCGCAAAATTTAGTTTTTCTCCTACATATTCAATTTTATGACATTTGACAAGAAATGAATGTCAAATTAGTATTAAACAGTGTTAAATGTAACAGAGTTAGATTAAATCAATCAAATTTATAGATTGAGGTTATTCTTATACTGTATTTATTTAATCTCACACTCCACTTTCATATTTTATGTCAATATTAATAAATTCATATGGAATGGATTATATTTTTAGAATCTTTATTTCAAGATATTTTAATAGACATATTATTTTTTATTTCGTGAATTCATGTTTGAAATAAAATCTACAGAGAGGTTATATCATTATTTTTTATTAACATTTTACACACATCAAACATCGAATAATATAATGTAAAATAATATATCATTCATTATTTTAATAGAAGAGCTCGTTTTTATTGATTTTGGATGGCATAACCGAACAAGTTTTTTATGTTCATTTAAAACATATGTACTTTGATTATTTTTTATAAATTAATTAAAAAAATTATTTTATATATTTAATTGATTAATAAATACCACATTTATTTTCTATTAAACACAGAAGATATAATATAAGAGGTTTATCAAACCTTTCATTGAGTGATAAATAATCAGACACATAAAAAATTAAATAATCCATTACTAAAAAAATATTTTGTTTATTTTATTTTTATAAAACAAATTTTCTTCAAATTCTTATAAACAACTATATAAAATTATTATAATAATTAAAATATATATCGAAATATATGTTTTCGAAAAAATGAAAAATATCATGACTCTTAATTCATAAAAGAATTATTCTATCATCATTTGAATAAATAAAAAGTAGTTCAAAGACCACTATGATGCAACACCTACGGAAGATTTTATCAACAATCACTAATTTTTGGGATTTCCAAATAAATTCTATTTTGGGGGTTATGTGAGAATAATTAAAAAACCATCCTAATAGACACCCAAAAACCAAATGTTGAAGTAAACTATAAAATCAAAATATCAAAGACTCAAATCCATTATCAAACATAACTACTTTCAAAAACAAACATGAAAACCTTATATAGAATGGTTTTTTCACGTCGTTTATTTGATAACTGGATTGAAAATACATTTTTTAATAATATTATTTTGATTCTTACTCTCCATAGATTACATAAATAGAAACTAAGAGGACAATATGAAAAAAAATTATAAAACATGCATAAAAACTAGAATAACTATCAACAAAACACAAATGTAGTTATAACATTGATGTTTACAATATATACACAAAAAAATTCCAATAAAACTAGTGAAATATTTTTCTCATTAAATTTTTATGTTTCTCAACTCCTATAAAATATAATTGAGAGGATTATAAAAAATCTAAAAATTAAAATCAAATCATTTAACAAGTATTCTGAATTAAATGAATGAAATATTAAGGAATAGTTTATAAAAAAAACTAGCCTTCTGGAAAGTTCTATTTGTACAAGTAGGAATTATTTCTTACATTAACATTAAAACATATTAACCCTGGTAATTTATTCCATATAGATTATGAAAAAAAAATTTAACGAATTTTTCAATTCCAAATAACACTTTTAAGAAAAATATCATAAATTTAGAAATTGTAAATGAAAATCCACCTTTTCTTTTACATATATTATATTTGGTCCATTCTTTCATATCAACTCTATAGTGAAATTTCATTCCCTATATGAAAATGACATAAATAAAATACAATTAAGAGAAATATAATATAAAAAGGTATTAAATAATGAAAATTTATGTTTTCTATACCGTTATAAAACTTTCTCGTACATCTTCATAGATAGAATGTAGCTAGTTAATTTCCTTCCCCCTTGAAAACAACACCCAACCTCCAATGGACAATGATATAAAATAAAATTTTGTTTTATTTTTTATTACTCTATGGGATATATAACACTTTTTGCGTATATGTTTAATACTCTTGAAGATAAAGAAACATCTGGCACTAAATAATTTCTTTCTTCTGAAATCATTGAGACATATAAACTATTTTATATACATCAATCATTGTCTTTTTTGTATTTGAAATATAATTATGGGTCAATAAATACATATACTACTATCTTGTGATGATCATTTTAAATTTTATAATGACACCAAATAAGAAATTACACATAATTATAACTTTTCAATTAATTAAATTTAAATGTTTAGGTTAAGAATTACATGGAAAAAACATGAATCGTGCTGATTACCAACAGATCTATATTTACAAGATCTATCATATTGTTTTCCAAATGTCCCATAATCATTTAATGCCCATAAATTGTTTCTTTAATTTAAAATTCATAAACATCCTACAACAAATTTGAATATGTCGAATAACTACCAAGACTAGTAGAATTATAATTTGAAGTCATAAAACTTTTTATTTGTTATTCTCTATATAATATTTATTTACCTTTAATGTATTAAATAAAAAATTAGATATATATAGAAAAATTATAATTTTAAAAATAATTTACTTGAAAAAAGAAATGAAAGATAAAATATACACATTCCTCTATGGAAATATGTCGAACAAGTGTAGATGGCTAAACTAAAAAGTTTTCATTACTTTGTACAAAATGCACAAACATCTTCTTATATTTAATGTAACTTTTGTTTATCAATCTATAATATCATATATAGTAACATTATGATGCTTCATATCTATCTATTGATAATGAATGGTATAACAAATATAAGATATAGCCCCATATGAAACAATGTGATTTTTGGGATCATCAACATATAACTCAAAATAACAAGGATTCTGTAGAGGATGGTTGAAAGAGTAGGATATGAATAAGTGTGGCCTACATGTGGAGGTGGAGGTGTGGGATCTACTATAGGATGGCGGGGAGTTGAATCAACTGACTAAAATTTTCCTGTTATGTCTGCAAACATTGATTGTATTGAAACTCTGGTCATGTCATCGATTATCATGGTAATATGTTGAACTTAATATTCCAGTGATTATATTTTTTAAAACACACTCTATTGAAAAATATTTAGAATATGGAAACCCATTTTTCACTAATACACTTTCTGGGTATCCTCATACATGAATTAAGTGTTTGGTATTTCCCAATGTTATAGATAAAATATCCCTCCTACCCTCATATATAAATACACCTAGGGTTTTCTTCTCCTCAAGAGAATCCTGTATAAAATAATTGAAAAAATACATAAAGAATCACAATATATAATGAATTTATTTTACATAAATAAATAAATAAAGAAAACATCCTACACTACTCTCAGGTAAAATCCCTAAATATTTTGTAAGATATATTCCTTTGATAATCATAAGAGTCCTATTCCATTTTTCATATATAGAATTGGAGAGGAGCGTCGTCCTCTATAGAACTTGATGACTCAACTCTCAGTAGTTGAAAATTTTCAGCACTAATTTTTTCATCCAATAAAATATACCCTCCTTGAGATAAAGTATGAGGGTATGCATTTCTAGACTCGATCTCAAGATGATATCTCCCAGATTACTACAAATTAATTATAAATAAGTCATCAATAACATCATTAAAATTTAAAAAAATTAAATGTAAACATTCACATACCAAAAACTGATTTTCATATTTTAAATTCATCAAATTACTTCCTTGTATCTTCTTCTATGAATGGATATATATCAAATGGATTATGATATTTTCTAAACCCAAAAATGTAATGTTATTTGATGGTTAATTTCAAATCTCTCCATATTCTAATGTCCAATGATGAGGCATTTCCTCTTAACTCAACTAGTATCAGGGATATCATATATCATCTGATAGGAAAGTTGGAAAAAATGTATTACTATAAAAATTTCATGATAAGTAAAATAATCACAAATGTACATACCAAATCGGTTTCCCACAAGTTATATATTGTCAATTTTTCAAAACATCTCCAATCATCAATCAAAATACTAAAATTTCTTTTCACAAGAAATGCTATAAAATTCATGATTTTTTTTGAATTTGGACCTCTTGGAAGGTCATTATCTATAAATTAAATATATATCCTCTTGTACCGGATATGGGTAACTAATAATTTTGGAGAATGTGTATTTTTATATTTATCAACCCTCAAACACTTCTTTTCCCCATAGAATTAGATGTCACTTGTAAGGAAGGATGATTCTCATCAATAACAGCATGTGAACATTCCTCCCTGGAGGAATGAGTATGATCATCTCTAGGAGTATGTGGTGGATCATATTATTGATATTTCATTACCCAACAAATCAATAAACCAAAAATTTAGTACACAAATCTAAAAAACCAATAGTTACATACTAATTTAAATAAAAAATATAAATTTATTGGACAAAAAATTAAACTAATCTAAACTATACATATTTTTATTCATATTTTTTTAATTTAATTCAAAATAAAACAACATTAATAAGATAATAATTGACATATTAAAGATTAAAAACAAATCAACAAATTGTTTTTGAATAGTAAAAGTTCTCCAACCAAATAAATCGTTTTTTTCACCAAAAAAATACATTATGAAATTACACTTATACAATACTTTAGTTTCTATTTAACATATTATATTTAGAATATTTTTTTTTCAATAATTTCATTTAATTGTTATGTTACTTAAGGGTAACCATGGAAAAAATCTAATATAAATAAATATTTTAACGTATTAGTTATAAGAAATGTTTTAATTAAGAAAATAAAATTAAAATATCCATCATTTTATGAAATTTAAAATGTAAACGGGAAATAATAAAAATATCCCTAAAATGATGATAATAAAACATCAATATCATTTTCGGGATGTTTTGGTCTGGAGATCATTAAACCCTACATGACATATTTTGACATCATACAAATTTCAGGATATCATATGTAAATTAATAATTAAATAGGCCATGAACTAATTGTGCTACTATGGATTTGATATGGATTCAACCAATCCATGAAATGTCCAAGTATTAGATTTCTAACATTACCTCTAATATTAGAAAACATATGATCAATTTTTATCCACTGTGGAAAACCAATCGGATGATATAATTTTCAATCACATATCTTCTCATATTCATTCCTTATTACCCTTTTTGAATTAGGTGAATTTGAAAATAAATTATTCAAATGAATAATTATAGGAACATACAAAGATACCATTGATGGGGTTTATATAAGAGCAACATAAGCCTATAATTTTTCATTTAACTCATACTCTGACATCCCACATTTAGGAAACCCTTATAGAAATTCATATTCCTTCCTATATAGAACACAATCATTTTGGTAGGTATTTTTATTATTCTAATCCCATCAGGAACAATATTTTATTCACATAACAATGTAAATCTAGATGGTCATTGTTTTGGATAAAAATATATTTCAAAATTTTTGGATACTCTATAAAACTATTTTCACTCCATCCATGTTTCTTCTTCATGTTAATAAATTTTAAAACCTTAAATAAAAAAATTAAATTCGGTAAAACCATAATATAATTTCTTTTCAATCTCACCATATAGATTCTAAATTTTCTATTTTTTCTCAATTATTTCTACTTCAATATTATGAGTCATTTATTAAATATGATTGGAGGATGGGCTCGTAAGGGGTTCTCCGCAGTTAGGTTTTCCCCATCGCTGCTTCCTCCCCTTCCGTATTTGGTTAACTCGGTCCCCCTTGGTGATTGAATGGCGATCTCATGGCGGAGTCCTCCTTCTGCGGCAGTGTCATGTGACCTCCTGGGATCGGCGGCCTCAACGCTTCTCTCCAGTGATGACCTTCTTCTCACCAAACTCCACCTATGCTTGATAGGGTTACAAAAGCATCCCAGTGATAGTCTGTGGCCGAGATCCAGCTTCTGCGTCTGAGGGTTGCTTCCTCGTCTCCAATGTGTGCGGTGGGTGGTCCGCTGCAGTCTCCGAGACATTCGGTTGTAGCGATGGGATTTGGGTGTGGGATTGTGATAGGATCCGGTGAGATTTGTGTTCGGATGGTCATCGACAAGGTGATATCTCTAGCCCCTTGATTTCTGCTCTCTATATTTTCTTTGTATGGATCTTTTGTTCACGTTTTGGTTGAATCAGCATTTTCTATATTGGTTTGGGATGATGTGCGGTGCTTGGGTCTACTATTTTTGGTGATGGTCTTCAGATTTTCTGTTTACCGGATCGAGGAGATGTTTCATTCCATTGGTGATTGCGGCATTTAACAACCCATCTGTGGATCTGGTGATATGGATCGTGGCTTCGTTGATGTTGGTGCGGGGCTCGATGTCTTCCTAGTTTTTTTCTGGAATTTTGAATTTTGTTTGCGGATTTTGGGATTTTTGTGTGCTACTATGATCTGCTTGACTCGACGGTGCTGGATGGAATCATCGACAGTGGTGACGACAATGGTGGCGACCTGTGGGTGTTTTTGAATGTTGAACTTTGAAGATTGTATCTGGGTAATTTGGTTCCCACCTATTGTGTAGCTTACCAATCATCCAAAAAGCAGCTTCTGAAAATCAAATAAAATATCATTTTTTAGTCAGTCATTTATAAAATTTGATAATGGTTATCATCATTCAATACACCATCATTAATAGACCCAAAATTCTATCTAGTTTCACCCTGACAAATTAAAGGGCTATAACGTGGATAAAAACGCCGACAAATTAAATGATTTTGACCTCTCTACATTTCATCTTCTTCATATCTAAACATTTCAAGCAGGTACAGAAAAAAATGTTGTGGTTTGGAACATTTCATTTGTAAAATTCAAAAAAAAAGATCAACACCTTCTTCATATTCATCAGATATTCAATGTCACATAATCCAATTCTAACTCATTATTATCTATAAAAATTTCAAAAAAGCTTTTAAAAAGAATATATTGGTGATAAAAGTGAGTAATATTGGGAATATTACATTATTTCAATGATAATGAAGAAGACACACGTGTTGTAAAATTCATCAGTAAAATGTTTCTATAATTTTCACCAATAGTGAATATAATGTTTAAAAAGATAAGATCATTGGATATTAAATTTAATTTTAATTGGAATGATTATAATAAAAGTAAATAAAAAATAAAGTAACTATATATAAAATATTTCATGATTAGAAATTAACAAAATTTTGAAATTTTAAAAAAAATTATTCGTTGAAAAGTATAATTAAAAATTCAATTAAATAATGTAATAAAAGATTAAATATTGTTGGTAAATAAGAAAAAGAAATGCATGGAAATAATTTACAAAAGAAAATGTAGTTATACCGTTCTTTAGTTTTTAATTTTCTTTTGAATTTAATTACATTAAACATGAAATTAGATATTATTTAGTAGAATTGAAATCAAGTGTGCATTTTATATTTTGATTTGAATTATTACTATCGAATTTTTACATGATTTTTCATGACAAAACCAAGAATTATTAAAGGAAACATTGACTCATACTATAATATAATAATATAGTACAATTAAAACAACATAATGTTGACTTTTTAATGCGTTACATATATTTATATAATATTAATTATTATTTATGTCTACTATATTATGTAAATTTGGAGATGTATATAACATAAAATGTCTTATATGAGAAAATGTTGTATTTTAATTTAACACACTCCCAACACATGTTTTAAATATTTCAGTCTAATTCAAGTGATACAATAAAAATCGAAATTAATTGGGAGTAAAATACTTTCAGTGTGAGTACCATGTGATGCATGTGTAATTCCAAGAATATATTACATTGAAAAACTAAATCTATATAGTTTTATAATTCAGAAAAAATTTAAATTAATTTAACGGGAAATTATGTCTAGGGATAGAAACTAGATCAATATATATTATCATTTCTTCCAAGTAGGATAATTAGTCCATACAGGGTGAAAATCTAACATATATCTATCAGAATATAAAAAATATATGTAATGGAACCAATTGATAATTCTTATTGTGTATTCACCAATAATGTCAACATTATATTGATATTAACTCATAATATAGAGATTGTATCTTTAATATAAGATTTTTGATGATAATAATATTATCACATCATAATAATAGTGTTCATATACATATACATCACTTATATGATATATAATTTTGAACTATATGAAAATTACAATGTATGTAAATTTTAAATTTTAAGATTACCAAGTCACTAATAAATGAATAACACTGATAAAGATTTATCCATATACATAAAAGTGTATCCATAAATAATGAATGTTTCAAAAAAACATCATCCAATTAAGAAACATTTAGAGATTCAATATAGAAATTTAAGATGTGATGTGGTATAGACAACAATGAAACAATACAGTGAAAACACAATTCAATATAGTAGAATCACCATATCATTAATATATAATGCGGAAATTTATGATATAACATAGAACATTATGATATATTGAAATACACAAGCATTTTCATTTATATAAATGGATAACTAATGTATATGAAGAATGAAATCCATGATTAATAGTGAATAAGTCAATATTCAAAAAATATTTATTAGGGCGATGAATCTTGAGGGTTTATGAAGATTGTAATCGTAACTCCCTGACCCCAGTTTCACAATGTCAGTGCATTATTTTAATACATTGTCATGATTTCAAGGAATCATTTCCCGATGGACCGATCAGTTTAGTAGTCTTGGAAAATAGATAACATACATGAATGATACATTACACTTTCTAACATATAACTCAACATAATTAATCTTTTGAAAATGCCATTGTTCCCTTATCTTAACCCTTCTTCTCAATCATAAAATACTTCTTGGGATCCTATGAAAATAAAACATATGAAAGGGGTGAGCTCAGATGCTCATTAAGGGTGGATAATTTAGTGAAATCTATAAACATTTAAGGCAAGATGTTTAAGAAAAACAACATCCATTTAAACATAAAATTGAACATAATATGGAAAAAATAAAACAATCATTACAATATTAACATGCACATGGATATTCTATTAGTCGAATAATCACATGTATTAAATAATTTCATAACGAGGGAATACATAATACCAGACATCATAACCACAAATTCAAGGCCTCGTGCCAAGACTACATATAATTTTTTTTCCAATGCCTTATTTTAAGACACTAGTTTCTCTCGTGAGACCTACTGATTCATCAAATAGATATAGTGGTCTCCACCCTTCACTTACTATGTTTAATTCATTCCTAATATGAAATGTTTTAAATATAACATAAACATTCGTATTAAAACTATCATACAAAATGTCAATACTTTAACCAAAAACCATCAGTGGTATAAAAATAACAAATCCACAGTAAAAAATATCACAAAACATTCAATACAATATGGAAGATTGTATATATAATAAATAAACATCAAAAAAATTTAAAATCCATTAAAGGATGTTGACATAAATGTAAATAATTAGTAAAATTCATTGGGAGAAAACCCACTTTTTCATGAACTCATTTAAAAGTCTCACAATTTATAAAGGAATTCATTTATAAGAAATTTTTGAATAAAATTGTCCTATAGAACATTGAAACATTTGAAAAGAATTATCATTTCAAAAAATTCATGTCCATATAAATAAATCATTAAAACCATTTGGAAAACATGGAAAATAATTAAAACGGTTTTGAACGATAAATCATGAAAACTATTAAAATGATGATCTAGTCAAATAGACCCTCTAATAAAACCTTAAAAGATTAATTTTGAAAATATTTTTATGAAATATGGGTATCGATGAAAATTATGTCCTATAAAATACTTACACACGAACAATCTCATATAATAATGAGATTAAGGAAATATCCCTTACCTTGGGCTTTCCTTTGGTCGAGTATACATTTAACCTCATATATAATGAGTAGTACTTGTTATTAAATTACAACAGCACCAAATTCATATTTAATATATAATAAATGATTCATTTATGACATTATAATACCCATTTAATAATGATTTTCAAGTTAAATTAATGTTTCGGTTAATAATTGCTTTCTTTATCGTCCATGTGTTATCTTGTTATTCAAGATCATATCATTTAGATCATGATTTAAATACTTCCAGAATATAAACCATTATTTATGAATTATATATATTTTGAATATAAATATTTAAAATATATATATATATATCATTTGGAAAACAACCATTATTGAGGCGGTAGGACGTATGTACGCATAAATGACGGTTCAGTTTTTATATCGTATTGAAATGAAGTAACAGAATAAGAAATATATGCATACATAAATACATATATATATATATATAAATATATATATCTCCAGTAGAATTATTATGTCATATATATTATATAATTATTAATAATAAATATTTTTATAATCATCGATGAATGGTGAACATGGAAATGAATCTCATCGCGTCGTGGAGACGGTAAGCCGTACGTACGCAATAGCAACAATATCACTTACTTAATTATTAAATGTTGTGGAATTGTATTGTATATTAATATTACATATACATTTCCATGTTATTTTCATTATTTATATCCATATTACTCATCATTATTTCCATCCAAATAAAATAGTGTTGAATAACAAATTATACCATGGCATGGAGACGATAAGACGTACGTACGCACACATGGTGACATTATAATTCATAGGATGGATATAATAATGAATATGGTTGTGAAATAATTATAATAACATCACAGTATGTATAAGTTACTGGGGTAATTATTTTGGTATGGTAATACAAAATAAATAGGAAGCGGAAGAAGAAAAGAACTTGAAAGAGGGTGGTGAAATTATTACATCATCTTCAGGTTATTCCTTTTGAGTTGATCAAAATGGATCCTTATGTTGGATTTTTGATCAAATTAAAGACTCTAGGTTGAATTGAGAGAATTTTGGAGGATATTTTTGTGGGGTTGAGCCGAGAAAAATGGCTATTGAGGTGTGATTTTGAGAGAAGGTGAAGTGTCATTTTTTAATAGGGGTGAGGGTCACTTTAGGAAAAGATTAAAGTATTAATTTATTATAAAATCATATTCAGTTTATAATGGATCCAAATGAATTTATTTCGAGACATAGGTGGTTATGGTTCTATATAATCTCATCCAACAGGCTTTAGATAAGTTTAAGTTTCCATTTTAACCTTTTCATTTCGATTTAACTCTTAGTTAAATGGTTTAACTTTTACGGTGTCTTCTTGTATTCTTATATTTTATGGTTAGTAAATTTACTCTATAAATAAAAGAGAACCTAAAATGGTTTATTAATGAAATATATAATATTATTAATTCCCTTTGAATGAACCTTATATTTTTAGCAATGTTATACCAACCAATAATATTGTTTTTTTATCTTCTTATGTCAATTTTGAACCTATTTGGTATATGTTTTTTGATAAAATCATAACTACATTTTTACTTCAAAAAAATTTATTTAATAAACCATATCATGTCTTAATAACCTATAAAATTAATGTAATTCATCAAAAATATCAAATTATCTTTATTTGTGTATTTATAATATCAATTATTTTAATCTTTTATTAATAAGGTAATTACTGCATCATCATTGTTTAATAAATAAATTTTAATATTTAATGTCTAAAATTTATAAGTAAAATAAAATTTTGTTGGAAGTCTTTTTATATTTCAAATAAATATCTATAGTTGAGTTTATCTTATGTATAACCATATATTAAAAAAAAATTTGTTATTAAAACATGAAATTAACACTTTTTGCTCTTCATTTAATTATATAATAATAAATGTCCTAATATAATCCAAGTAGACCAAATGGATCATATATTATTTATAAAAATGTTTTTGTCGAATTACACTTATAAACTATAATTAAGACATGTGTTAGGATAATTATAATTTCATTTTTACCCTTAATTACACTATTTACTTTTAACCATGGCAAATAAAAGTCAAAAGTTACTATTCAAAAAAATTATTTTCATCTTATTGAACCACATTTTACATATTAAGATTAACCATTTCTCTCAGATTTTTAAAATTCAACTCAATAAAGAGGTGAAATTAAGTTTTATGCAAATTTACAAATGCTCCTAGAAGGTGGGTAAAAGACGATAAAAGGTTCAATGAAATTTTATATATTTAACCTTATTATAAATTTTATATAATGAATAAAACTGAACGTATATAGGTATTTTGTATCTATTTTTTCATCAAATAATTAAAATAAAATAACTAATTACCTAAATAAAAATCCAGTTTTAAACAATAATGTAGTGTTTTTCACTATTAATCAAGAATTGAATGTTTTCAGAAAAATAAAATAAAATTATCCTATGTTAATTTTGATATTCTGAATTCAAAAATGAAGTCTATTATAGAAAATTAAAATCATATTTGTTTCATTTATTAATTTAAAATTAATTCCCATTGTAAAACCCAAAAAGGGGTTTTAAAAAAAAGAAAAAACTATCAAAATATTTACATACATTTATGTCAAACATAAATGTGAAATTACATAATATTACAACCATTGTATTAAATGATAAAAATATAATCTAGTTATACTTACATACCATTCAATTATATAATGGAACGATATAAATAATATTGATTAAAAAAGTTGATTTCATTTAAAATTTAGTATTTTTCACTATTCAACCAAATATGAAAGTTTTCAGAAAAAACCAAAAAATAATAAAAAATTAAATTTTATTTCTTGATTCTAAAGAATAAGTTTTTTTTTCAAATTGAATACATGAAATTGTCAAATATTGTATTTAAAAATTGTTCTCCATTAAAATGTGGTAAAATTGCATTTTTTTTATAAATACTTCTTTTATCTAAAAAAATTGAATTTGTTCTTATATTATGACTAAGAAACAAAAAATATGGAATATATATTTTTATAGAGTATATAAAATTCAAAATGTAGTTAACACAATTTATAATGTCTGATTGAATGGCTAGTTTGGTAAGTTGTGGTGCGCTCAAACTTGGTGTTTCATGTTGCGCATGTTATTGAAATACTTTGAAGAGATAACGTACTATGAAATGATGTTTTGATACATTATTCCCTCATTTAATAAATATCTTCCTCAAAATTTAAATCTTTTCTTTGAAAATAAATTTATTAAAATAGAAAATACATTTGTGGAAAATCCACATTGAATGCTGGGTTAATAAAATTTAGTCTTAATAAGAGGGAAAGGGAAATGAAAGGTCCCAAAAAAATTATGATCACAATTAGGAGAACATTGGAGGAAATTAGAGACACATAATTAGAGGAAAGACGTTAATATTTATAAGGAAGGATTAAGGTAATCAGTCACAAATAAATGTTAAATTTGGGGCCTCAAAGCCATCAATCTATGATGATTTAAAATATCATTAGTTCAACATAACATAAGGTATTAGGATAAAAAAATTTGATTTTAAGATCCCTTCTATAAGGTTTAAGAATTAATTTATTAATAGAATAAGAGGAATGAAATATACATGACAAGTTGAGTATCATCCTTCAACTAATTCCTACCACAAACTAATCTTTCACTCCAAAAGATAATAGAAATAAAAAGTATTATAGTCATCCTAATTGTATAGGGTTCCAAAAATAATGATTTTATAATTCATTTTTTCAGAATATTTATGAAAACTAGATTAAACAAACCAGGAAATCACATATGCCAGTGGTAGGTGATGCACCCTTGTCACCCGTCGGTTGCGGGTTCAAGTCTCGTAGCCTTTAACGGATGCGACAGGTTGTCGCCCAACTTTCGTGTTTTCCTTTTTATAACAGTCCAACAAAAATCTTAATAAAATTTTTAACCATAACAATAGTATCCAATTTCAAACAGTATCCATTCCAACCATTAGACTTATCCAAAATACTTATGCCCAAAAATACAGTCCAAAATTTATAAGGAAGGTAAACACAATGTAGACCTTTTTTCACGTAATAACATGTGAATACTTTTTCATGTATCATATAAACACAATGTGGCACCATGAATTAACTTAAAACCTTATTGATTACATTCATTCTCCATTTTTCCTTATAGAATACTATATATATTATTTATATCCAAAAATTTATAATACTCCAACAATTATGAAATTGGAAAACCAATAATTAGTTCCAAGGTAGTCAAGAATATCCAATTTAATTTATCCAAATCAACCATCTCTTCTTCCAAAATTACTACCTTAGTTTCAGGACAATATTAATGTTTATCTTTTGCCCTACCATGTATTTTATAAAAAGTATGAATTTTTGTTGAGACACATTTCATCGAACCATATAATCTCAAATCCTCAATGAAATATAATTGTATTAAAATCCTTATTTATTTATATAATTCAACCTACTCATATATCATCAATACAACAATAAAATGAGATAATTATTTAATAACAACATAAGAACAATAGTCATTCCACTTCATCTGTGGTAGTATCATAACGTGATTATTATCCAATTGCATCATTTGATTTATACTCTGATGACTAGGACATTGATTCGCGTAGTGTCTCAACTCCTTGTAGATGAGACATTTTACATTTGAACACATTTTCTTACACTTGAAATCACGTACTTAGGGTCCTTTTTCTCTACACTTTTAACAAACTCATATTCATTTCAAGAATTTTCTATGGTGATTTTTTCTACAGTTATTACATGTAGGAAAATCCATCATTCCCATCTTCCCTTCATCCATAATTCTCTCTACCGTAATTTTCATATATTTATTAACATCAAAGAAATAGGACTTAATGAATTATTTACTAGTCTTAATGACCCATGATATTATTTCTTCATATGTTAAGAATTCGTGGGAGACTATTTCTATTATAAATGCTGGATTAATACCATGAATGATATGATCCTTCTTACTATTTGGATCATAATTATTTATGGTGTTCTCATTCTTCTTACTGGGTGCCATTTCTAAACAATGTCATATACAACATCAGTTTATGAATCACAATTCATAATTCCAAACATGAATAATACCTAACGTTAATTGAAAATTTTTGGGTATAATCCATAATAATAAAAATGATTTATTTGAGGAATTATTTACACCTTAATCCTTCATAATGTATTTTAATGAAAATGTGAATTATCCAAAGAATATCCCCCCGGGAGTGTCGTAACCAAGAGTGCAGCAAGTCCCATTATAGTGCAACCAGTTTCCGTTTGAGTCTAGATAAACGTAGTGTTTTTGGGTTTTACTACTCGGTAAATCTATACCATATACGCCTCTACCTTCTTATATCTATAGAGGGATGAATTTCGTGGAAAAAACATAGAATCACTATAGTACAAAAATTTCAAGAACTTCTTCTATACTAATCCTCAAAATCTATCTTAGGGTAGTGTTCTCTAATCAGAGTATTTCTAAATCTAGTTTCCATGTTTTGTACTAAACATTATCAGATAAAATCTGTAATTCCAAGAGCCTATTTACCCAAATTTGTGCATTATTTTAATAAAATGGCATGATTACATGGAATCAATTCTTGAAGGTCCGATCAGTTTAGCAGTCTTGCAAAAAAATACTACATAAATGAACATTACATTACACTTTTTATCATAAAACAAATCCTAAATAATCCTTTTAGAACTCTTTTCCTCCCTTCACATAACCTTGAATCTCAATCATAAAACAGTTAAAGGGATCCTAGGAAAATAAAACATAGAAAAGGGCTGAGATAAAATGCTTATTAAGGGTAAATAATTTAGCAGAAGCTATAAACATTTAGGGTAAGATGTGTAATAAAAACAACAGCCTTTTAAACATAAAAACGAACATAATATGGGAAAAATAAATAAAAAATTAACATATTCATATTCCCAAGGATATTCAACTAGTCAAACAATCACATTTAAAAACTAATTTCATAATTTGGGAATTTATAATTCCTGAAATCATAACCATATAGTCAAGGCCTCATGCCAAGACTACATATAATTTTTTTTCTAATGAATTTTTACAAGACACTAGTTTATCACATGAGACCTACCGTTTCATTGACAAGATATATAGTGATCCACCCATTACATACTATTTCCAATGCATTCATCATATAAAACGTATTAAACATAACATAAACATTCATATTAAAACAAGCATATGAAATGTCAATAATTTAACCATAAACCATGAATGGTATAAAAATAGTACATCGACAGTAAAACATATAAAAAAACCTTCAATACAATATATAATATTGAATTTATAATAAATAAACATCAAACATGTTTAAGATCCATCAATGGATGTTGAGATAGATGGAAATGATCAGTAAAATGCTTTGGGACAAATACCCCTTTTTCATGAAATCATTTTAAAGGCTCACAATTTATAAAGGATGTAATTTAAAAATATTTTTGAATCAATGTGTCCCATAAAAATATGAAAGTATTTAAAATAATTATCATTTCAAAACAATCATGTCCATATAAATAAATACTTAATATCATTTTGAAAACCTGGACATTAATTAAAAGTGTTTAGAAAGATAAATCATTAAAACATTTTAATTGATGATATGGTAAAATAAACCCTTCCATAAAACCTTAAGATATTCATTTTGAATTATTTTTATGAAATATGGGTTTCTATGATAAGAATATACCAGAAAATAATACATAGGACCAATATAGGATAATAATGATATTGAGGAAATATCCCTTACGTTCCACTTTTCTTTGGTCGTGGGTTCATTTACCCTCATGTATAATGATAATTTTATTTAATTAAATAACACTATAACTATATTCATATATTTTTTATGATACATGATTAATTTATTACTTTATACTACTGATTTAATTATGATTTTCATGATAATTAGCGTTTCTGTTAAAAATCATTTTCTTTTTCGTATATGTCTTATCTTGTTAATCTTGATCGTATCATTTAGATCATGATTTAAATACATTCAAAAAATAATCCCTGAGTAATATATGATATATATTTATATTATAAATATTTATAATAGATAAATATATGAAATTTAAAACACTGTTTATGGAGATGGTAGGCCATACATACACAAAAACGCTATTTCTGTTTTCATATCGTAATGAACAGAAGTAAGTGAATTAGATATATATATGTACATAAATACAAAAACATATATATATATATATATATTAGAATTTTAATTTCATATATTACATACTTATTAATAATATAAATTTTTATAATCATCGTTGAATGGTGAACGTGGAAATGAATCTCAGCGCATCATGGAGGTGGTAATCCATACGTATGCACGAGCGACAATATCAGTTCATTAATGATTAAATATTGTGGAATTGGATGGTATATTAATTTTACAGAGACATTATAATGTTATTATCATTATCTGTATACATATGTCTCATCATTATATCCATCCAAATACCATAGTGTTGAAAAACAAATTACACCATGGCGTGGAAATGGTAAGCCATACGTACGCACACATGGTGACATTATAATAGTAAATGTTAAAAAGTAAGGAAATAATTAATTACCTCAATGATTTATTTAATATTTCTTCCATTGATAGGTGGAAGGAATTTACTAGATAAAAATTCTACGCATTGATTGATTGTGAGGGATTTTATTTCCCAAAATGAAAAAATTGAACTAGGTAACTTGATATTGTGAAAATTTAATATTTATTTTGGTTTAGAATAAATTGATGAAAAAAATAATATTTTATATGTTTTAATTCAACATGTTATATAAAGGATAGATAATGAACACAGAAGGATTGTAAATTTTGTAAATTAAAAAAATTATGAGAATATAAAAAGAAAATATATGGAATTAAAACAATTTTGATTGGGGAGGAGATCTTATGACTCCTTGGTTCCATCCCCCATATCCTCATTGAGATTCACCTCCACTGATGTTGTATTCAATTAAATCAAGAAAGCGCTGAGGAACTACCCCTACAATAATTTAATCACATGATACATATCCAAAATAATTTCATCGACAACTAATGTCCTATAAGGGATGGTAGAGTATTCCAAATCAAGGTTGTGTTAAAAACTACCTCTATCACACCCAATAAATGAGGAGTTACATTTAATGATGGTGATAAAAACTACGATGTTGAATTATCAATCAAGGATATTTATGAATTATATATCTAAGTGTTTTATAATGGTACTTATGTATTAATAGTGTATATGGAACCCAACTAGGTAGAGTTTCCGCAGATCCATGACTCTTGGAATGTTTAGTGTTTACAAGAAGAATAACTATAATATAAATATCTGTATTTGTAGTTTTAATTTGTGTATCACTATAAAGGGATATTATAGTGACTACGATAGTTGTATGAGTCAATTGATAGTCATTATATTGAGTTGGTATCTCCTTGATCCTTAGCGAGGTCATGTGATTATCAACTAGGTCAATAAGTGGAAATTCTATTATAGGGTCATTTATTATAACCTTTCCATTAGTCAGGGAATCCAACTAGAACTATCCTCATTCGTTAGTATCGATAAGATAACTACTATCCCATGTTTAAAAATATAACGTGTGGTGTGATAGGTCTGGTATAAATGATCAATCATGGGAGGTCTAATACAAACTAAATATGTTGATGGATGAGTGGGAGTAAAATATTTAGTTTGGAGGAACCTAACATGTTCCCACTACTGTGGATATAGTAGATGAAATGGGTGTTGTGTTAGGCCATATGGTAGAATTATATTTGGATCAAATTCTACTTTCATATTTTCATATAAATGGTTCTTGATCCCAATCATATACTGAATGATATTGGGAAATAATGATTCCATTCCCTTCAAGGAAAGGGTGGTGGTTTTTCCTAAGTATGTAAATCATCTATTAATCCTCTCAGTGTTGTATTTTATTGGGAAGTAAAAGAAACATGTGAGTGTACCTTAATAGATTCATAATTAACTATTCTGTAAGTATAATTTTCATCCCATTCATTCTATTTCCATCTATCATCAATGGGAACATTTTTTCTAATAATGGGAGGTAAGATAACATTATCTACCCCAATGATGATAGGTGCATTGATTTGTTAAAAACATCAAAGTACATTGCTTGTTACATAGTGAACATCCCACACATAATAATACCCATGGGGATGTTCAAATATATTCCTTAATTTAATAAAAATGATTTGGTTTTATTGATTCTTATCTACCATAGATATATATGTAGTAAACAAGAATAACATATAATCTAATCAAAGAGCCTTATGATTACCCCTTACAAAACCATTCATGAGAGATTTCCAAATTTATAATCCTTAAGAGATAAATTCTCAACTATTTTTTATTATATGATTCATGTTTGTTACTTCTCATTGGGTAAGTGGTTGTTTTCATCAACTACTGATGGATTGTGTTCCTATAGCACTCTAGAATAAAAGCATTATAATCAAATCTCTCCATAAAATCATATATTTTAATACATTATCCCACTCTAAACTCTACAATAAAAAGTCTCCAATTATGTTGAACCATTTTTAACTTAATATTCTCCATTTTCATATCCATTACTAATAGGAACTCTATGAAACATTCTATAGAAGCATCATCAAAGATGTGATAAATATGTTATAAATTCATAAATTCGAATGAATATGTAACTTCATTTTCGATATCAAAATATTCCATAATATAAAAATTAAATTTCATTTTTATGAATTTTGGAAATTTAATGTCTCACCAGCCTCTTCTAGTTTTTAGCTTCAATGAATCATAGGAAATAGATAAGGTTATTTTGGGATAAATATCCACATAGAGATGAGTGAAGGGTTGTTCAATTGGTTTCTATTCAATCAATTGATGAAGATTTTAATTGGTTAGGTGAAATTCTTAGTAATGGATTATGTGGTTTTGTGGGTATTTTATTGATTTCATATTTTCTGGGTCTTATAGGTATATTATACATTATTTTTTTAATGAGTATTTAGATTTGTTTTTTTAACAATCATAGTTTGATCCATTTTGGGTGGGATACAGATATGGATGGGTAATGTCTTAAGGTTCATTCATAGGGGGGGTTTAAATGGGGGATTATTATGGTTTTATGTTTTTTTTATGATTAAATTTGTATGGTGAATTTTCATAGTGTGGGTTGGGAAACTGTGCAGTGAGTAGGTTGAAATCGGTATGATGAGGTTTCAAAGACAAGTAAGAGATGATCTAGAAGTGTAACTTTACTGCTTGAAGGTTATCCAAACTAGATCAAAAGTATATGATAATAAATTTAGGGGGAAATAAAATATGTGGATAGGGATACTAATTACAAAATTTAGGATTAATTATTTATTATTAAATGTGTTTGAATACATTGTGGCATGATCAATGTCCTTACAGCATAACTCCATTAAATCTAAAACCATTTTTTTTCAAAACATACTCTTCTAGAGTTGCAACACCATGGGGGGAAACCATAAAACAACTATATTAGTTTATCCACATGTCATTTTTTCAGGTGGAAATAATTACACGAATAATATCCTATAAATACTAATGTTTCCTTCTTTTCTATCTTTATGTACTATAAAATGGAAAATGGATTCCCATCACAACCTTATTTGTCACTCCATATTATGATATTTTGGGGTTGGGTAACAATGTAAACCCACCCTATCAAGGTAATGATATTTTCTATCCAACAGTATTACATTAATACATTGTGCTTACTTATTATGTGTAATGGGTCTATAATGATTAATTGGGGGTGTTGTGTGTAATTACATGATATATCTGGCTGGACATGAAAAATGATTTCTATTATCTGGTGGTTATTAGTCCTCTAAAATTCTATGTTCTCTCAAATGGATATTCAGTAGGGGAGTAGGGGAGAGATCCTTAGAGACTCTAAACTAATTTTACATAATAATTTGTAAAAAATCTAATGTAGTAGTATAATCCAAATATATACAACATGCATACGTTTCTCCACACATACCTCTTTAATTTAATTAATATCTTGATGTAACATTGTATTTTATGTAAAATTTGAGAGATATAAAAAATTAATTATGGAAATTATCCATGTATAAACTAATCCTTCTTTATAGAACATTAATGGAGGTTCATTACATATTTTGGTCCAAATGTCCCCATGTTCAAAGGAATTTGTGTCATGACGTGTTGTAACCAATGTGACTGTAGTTTTCATGGAAAAAATCTCAAACGATATTTGAAAAACTTATTATATCTCCTGGTATGAATCTTCCATGGTTGATTCACCAATAATTTAACTAATTGATTTTTTATTTATAGATATTTTAATTATTATGTGAATCTCTTTCATTCTCGTATAATTCAACCAAATATAATTGTCTCTTACTCTATTGTGGTAATTCTATAGCCACTTTATTTATAGCCCTATATTATCAATTCTCGAGATTCAATAGTAAATGGCCTAGTTTATCATCAATAATCTTAAATGGGGTTATACTAGTAATAATTTTGAAATATATAATTTATTACAATAATTTAATGTAATTTTTTTAATGTCTTTCCATATTGAACATATTGTTTTATCCAAATTTTCATAATCACTCTGTTGGATAATTCTACTTTCCCATGGGTTTGTTGGTGGTTAGGGGAGACGGTATTGTATCAAAATCTATAATTTTCTAGTGCACACAAAAATATATTATTTTATTTACTCCTTATGAAATATTGAGTTACCTAGACATACAAAAAAGACCAAATAAGTTTTTTATTATGAATTTTATCCCTATATTGGAAATATTCTTCTATGTGGCCTCATATTACACACATTTAGTCATGTAAATCTCATACACTAGTATATATTATTTCTTATGGATCTTGGGAAGGGCCCTTTAAAATATATTCTCTATACCTCAAACACCTGAAATTTTAGAATTTGGTATTTTTGGAATCCCAATTATTTTCCCAATGTTATCTTTTTATTAAAATCATTAATAGCCTCATATGAACTCCCATTAATCATTCCGAATTTCAAAAAAATAATCCACATTGTATTATCATGGACATTATTATACTATTTCAATGGTTTCCTCTATTTGGTGATGAATAGAAAAATTATATAATGAACTATAACATTAATTAGGGCACACATAAATAAATTAATCCTTCTCTACATTTCATGAATAATAAGTGATCAACAAAAAACAATGTTCTGAATTATCAAAAAATATTATTCGTTAATGATATAAAAAATATGGATTTATGGACTCGTTTTTTGAATAATCTATAAAGATGATAAATCATGGAATAGATTGAAAATAAGTATAGATAATCTTCTCATTCAAGAACTCATCATCAATTTTTCCCTCTCTCATATTCTTTATACTTTTGGAGTGATCTCAAAAAATTGTCATCCACTACAATATATAATGAGTTTTTATATGTTAATCCAATAAAAATATTATTGTATGAAGATACAACAAATCAGGCATGCATTATAATCCTTTTTCGGAAAATACATCAAAATTAATGATCTGTGTAAATAATCCCCTCAAATATTACTAAATATGTTTTGAACATATAAATAAATCATTATTATAAGTTTCTTCGTAGTGAAAGAAAAATTTATATGGTAATTATTATTTTAATTGTTATAAGAAATGATAGGTTTAAAAATATTATTAACCCACTATCATAGAATATATCCTATAATGAAATCACTCTGATCTGATATTATATTGAAATTTTTCTCCCAATTTAGAAATATCATGATTGGTTTGGAAAGTTTTTTTTTTCAATGTAATATATTCTTCGTTGCATAATGATTCAATTACAAAAACATACATTGAAAAATATGGGCGATTAGCCTAAATATCATGAAAAATTCATTTATAAAGTGGTGGAAAAATTTAGCAGGTCCAAGAAATATTTAAATCTACTTCATTGTATTATGATCATAGAGATATTATATGGATTATTTGTTTATGAGATCATCCTTGATACGTTATTTTGATATTATATTCACAATAATGGCATCACCATGAATTATAATGTGGACCATTCCCCAATTAAGAAATAATATTTATGCTTCAAATATTTTATGTACCAAATAATGTTTGAATAGGTATACTTTAATGGGTATCCCATATTATGAAAAATCATAAATGAAAATATCAATAAATTATTCCACTATGTTATAAAATATATGTGGAATGTAACTTTTAAAAGTCACTTGTGCATTAAAAATTCTGAAATACATGATTTCATAGGAGAATTCTTGATTTGTGTAAGTAAATATTGTCTTCTATTTGTTATTTTTATAAAACTGGATTTGGTTGTAACTTGAATATCATTCTAAAATGAAAAATAACTCATATTGAGATAAGATATTAAGAATTGATCCATGATTAATAATGGAATGTGGTCATTTATTATGGATGTTTCCAATATTTTATAGGATATTTATACCTTATATAATGTAACTATAATTGTAGGTATCATCTCATTATCATCATTCATTATCATAGTCTACATCCCTTCTTTAGAATTACTTGTAATGGGGTCACCCATTTAATTTTATATATTTAAATGACGATCCCCGAATCAACTATATTATGAACCTTTTTATAGGAAAAATAATTTATAATTTTAGTTTGTCTCACTTATAGTAACAATCTTATTTTTTTCAAATGGAATAACATTTATATTTGTGTCAAAATGGTAGGATTAATTACGTTGATCATGGAAATAAATTGTCTACATTCTTCCATATTTTTCCTAGTGATATATTTCATATTTTTAGCTATTTATTCTATATTAAACCTTATACTACCTATATGTTTTGTTAAAAATGAAACTTTTATTTAATTTTATTATTGAAAAAAAATTAAGTTAATTTTTTCCTATTACATAAATGATATAATAATTTTTATTTCTAAAAATTTCATATTTAATCCTTATTAATCAATGTTATTTAGTATTTTTCACCCCAAGAATATTTACCATAGTGTTTCTGTCAATGGATTAAACTAAAGGATTTTTATTTTTATGATTTAAGTAATTAATACCATATAAGATTCTATTTACATTTTTTTCTCCATTGCATGACTTGAACTTCTTCCACACCCTCTTGTTTTAAATTATCCTTGTTTGTTTCCACAATATCATGAATTAGTTTCATTATATTACCTTCTTATCTTTTTATAGACTCATTATGGATGGGTGGAATTTAATAGAAAATATATTATAAAAAACATATTATTTATTTGCCTGATTAATAGTTTTAATAAGATAAACTATGTCTCATTCATCACTAAATTTGAAATTATTCATCATTGATAAACATTTATAAAGGTTTTTTTAGTTTCAATTAATGTACATCCAATGATTATGGGAATATCTCAATCTTATTCTATCATGAGGATAAATAAATCTATGGGGAATCTAAATCTTTCCACCATGAAAGGAGATATTCAAAAATACTCTTGAGAACATCATCGTTATACCAATATGTTAGAGTAAAAATAACAAAATATTTGGAATATCCAATAACATATTTAAAAACACACATAGGGGATTAACTATATCTCCTTAGTCCTATATTACAATGTTAATTAATGAATGTTTAAGAAAAAATTTTGAACAGGATGAAAAAAAAATCTAGATCTATGATCTTTGGGGGTAAATTATTTTGAAATTAAATTAAACACTCTTTTCATTGGGAAATAACACTACAAACATCTAGAATTATCTTTTTATTGTAATTCCATTAAAATATTATCATAATCCATCAATTAAAAAATAGATTCATTAAAATAGATGTCTATATATTGTTGTAGTAAAACATATAAAAATTCTTTAATTGTATTTAAAAACAGAATTTTCTTTATCCTTTCCATGAAGAAAATAAGGGGACTACATGGTTTTATCTTGTTATTTCATTCTTCTCATTACAAAACTATTTTATAGATTTTTACATCATATACATTTCGTTTTATTATTCTCCTTAATCCTTATTATAGTATTGATTTTTCTCTTTCACCCTTAACTTTTATTTTTCTATTTACACAAAATTTTCTTTTTATTTTTATTATTTTCTCCATCTATAACCTAAAAAACGTTTTATTTCCTACATATTTTCTCTTGGTTTTCTTCTAAGTTACATTGTAGGGTACTATGTAGTATCTCTATTAATGATTTATATATTTTTCTCACTTGGTTTTAGTGTTTTAGGTAGTGTATTGTGAATTTGTTATAGAGTTATATTGTCTTCAAATCTATTGATATTAATTTTGGATGAGGTATACAACATTACTTTATGTGATTTTTAGGGGATTGGAATATGTTTTTGGATGTAATTTATGTTTAGGATGGTTGGTTTATGGTTGGGGAGGTGGTAATAGTTATGATAAACTCATGTGTTGTGGTAGATGTTTTTATTTGGGTATACGATTTTATTAATTTCAAATTAAGAAAAATTTATATTACCTATAAAATGTTTTTATTTATCGATTGTGTTGAATCGACCTCAATTGGTTATATGTATTTTGAAATTTTTTGGGGGATTGATTATAACTAACACAACTACAATAAAATGGTTTATTATCCTTTAAGCCCTACTGAATGCTTTGTATGTGTGGAGTCCTCTTCACATCTCATGATATTGTGAAATGGTTTGGAGTGGTAGTGGTAATGAATATATTGATCGAGTTAGTTCCAATATAAATTATAAGTTATTTCATTTATTTATCAAGGATTTTAAATGGTATCCAAAATGTTTATGTCATCCAATTAATATATCTCTCTCCTTAGTTGACTCTAGCCACTTTTAAATATTTTAGAATAATGAGGAATCTCATAGAGATTTTTTTACAACTTCAATTGTTTCCATAATTAATCCATTAATGGATAGGTCATTGATCGTGACACATGTAATAGGATGTAAAAAATAATTACTTAATTCATTTATAAGAAAAAATTGATTCCCATATGTAGAAAATTCCACATAAACTGTTTGATTTTATCCCATTTTTGAAATATATTTTATCCAAAAAATTCTGAAATTATGGGGATTTCATTTCTGAACTGCTATATCCTCCATCGTGAAAAGTATTTGTATAATAATCATTTTTAAATTTTACCCTAGGTTTTTATGTAACAATAATTTTAACTCATTATACAATATATTACTATGAAATAGAGATATAATTTGAATACCCTAAATCATATCAAATTTTACGTTACTCAAATTTTGCTGATCATGTCACAAATTTCACCGAGGAAAATTAATTTTCTATATAGATCATCATTTTTCACACAACTAAATCATCATAAGTTTTTTTATTATTACTATGTTTAGTTTAATATTAAAATTGTTCACATATATCAAAAGGTGAACAAAACTATAGGAAAACCCATCAATTGATGATTAATCATAGTCCATTCTGTATCTACCTTGGGGAATTTGTGGTGCCCCAATATACTGGATCTCATTAGAGATTTTTCATTGACGTACATTGGGCATAGATGAGAGAATATTCTATTTGATGGTAAATCATTTTTATAGACATTTGAACCTATTGTTATTAGGGTTATAATCCATCATTTATCCTGAATCAAGGATCATTGATCTTGATTTTTTCATCTTGATCATGAAATATGTTTCCTGAAATGAATAAAAACACATTCACTTAAAGAGAATTAAAAATAAAAGGTATTATTAATTTAAGAATCTAATTTGTTTATAAAAAAATATTATACTCCTATTTTAACACTGGATCACTACAAATAGTGAAAAAACATTTTCCATCCCAATGTAATTATCTATTATACTGGGTAATCATGATTAAAAATTATGTGTTCATGATTTTTATTATTCCACTATGTCATATAATAATGAAGGTCCAAATTAGGTCCCATGAGTAATACATATAATCCAAATGATAATGGCATAGGCCTTGTTGTTACGTATAAATATATCAATTTAGATGGATAGATAAAAATTAAAACAAATTTATAAAGGTTTTATAATAATCAATTGAACATAGAATCAACATGTCAATTTCAAAGTTAATTTTTGAATGATATAGCATACCCTTTCATTTATTAATTGTTTTAATAATCCAGTTTCAATATTTTTTAAGTTTAAACATTTCATATGGTAAACTTTATTTATTCTGATAGATATATTCTAAATCTATAGGTCAAATAATACGATTAGACTGATTTCATTAAGTTCAATATTTAAATTTAACAATAAATCAAATATATTATAAATATTTTAATTTTATCAACTAGATTTCATTTCCTTAATTAATATGTAATTTTTTAAGTACTAACTAATAAATTATATTAGAATTAGTGACTCAAAATGATTAATAAATGAAATGAATATTCATGACAAAATTGATATATAATTTAAAATTACATACTTCTACTCTTGATCACATACCACCATGTGAATTTACACTCATGGTTGATGGAAGATGAACCATATTTTACTTGATTATCATTTAAAGTGAGAGAAAATGTAAATTAATTCAAATGCTTGTAGAAATATGAGAATATAATCCCTTCAATAATAATAGTACATAAATATTCTAGCATTTACAAGAGAAGTGAGTTTTATTGGGGGTCATGCTGCAAGCTATGACGTAGCGGAATATTGTATTATAATTTTCATTAAATGAAGGAAGGGAACTTATTTTTACAATATCATAAAAAAGATGTTTGTTTTTTTATTTCAAAATTAAATAGGATTTCAGTTTAAAATTTGTCTTGTCATGTTTGTATTTATGTAAGGGAACTACTTATTTTTACAGCATTAATTTCTTTTCAATCTTCAAAATAAGAAGGTGATTTGTTTCAGAACTGTTGATGTGCAAGAGATCTTTTATTATTTGGTTAAAAATAAAATCTTCTCAAATGATTAAAGTGGGTTATGCATTTTAACATATTTGTCAATTTTCTAGTGGAGTATTAATATTTATTTTCAATTTATATAAATATTTTTCAATTATATATTTATGATAGAAAGGGGAAATTAGGTTAAATATTAAAAACTATTTCAGGATTTAGTAATTTTAAGGGAAATTTTGTTTATATCTCAATATAGCATAATGGTATTTTAATTAACATTTTATAATGGTAATGGGTCATTTTTAGTTTTTAAAAAATTTCTTCCACAATTAATCATTATAGTTTAGATTATTAAAATGAATTTTTTTAAAAATATTACCTTGATTTGTATCAAATATATATACATGGAATGTTATTCAGTTGTAAAAATTATTTTTTTCATAATAATTTTGAAAATGTATGTCTATATATATATACGGATTTGAATGTTAAAAATCATGTACTCCAACAGATTTCTCTTTAAAAATTATTCACGTTCGATTAGGCAACTTTATGTGCATGTGATGTTATCTAAATTTTCAAAATTTTCATTTAATATAAATTTATTTTATTTTCAAATAAGAATATATGTATATATATACACATAAATATGTCATTTCATATGAAACTTTTTTTAAACATGTATACATATATATGTACAAATGTATTATTTTAGGATGAAACATAATTTTAATCTAACATTAATACACATGTTTATATATAAATGTATTTTTATATGTTTCAATTTGTGTAAAACTATTTATTATATATATATATGTAAATAAATGAATGTATATGTTTATATGTTATATATATATCATTATTCTTACCTCTACATATTTGTGTTGGGATGGAATCATGTTTTATTCTAATATATTTGTAAACAAATGTATATATATGTGTATCTTTTTATGTAAAACTGTTATATATGTAAATATTTATATGAATGTATACTTAAAATTTTCATTTTCATGGAAAACTACTTTTTTCATAGAACACGTATAGCCAAGTAGTTTCGTTTTTTATGAAACATACATTGATTCTCATCATTTTTTAAAAATCTTCATAGTCCTTATGTTATAAAATACAAGTTGTAATGTTTTTAATTCCAAATAATTTCACCTGCATATTATGTCAATAAAGGCATGGAATGGGTAGTGAACCCGAAATTTTTTTGGGAATTTTGTCCAATCATGTGATTGGTGTTCCCTGAATTATATTGTTCTCTAATTCATTGGGTAATGTTAAAATCTCATGACATATCATGCATGGTTCACGAGATAAATATCCCAAACACACTATAGTATTAGAGAGTGAACCTAATCCATCATGAAATTATGTATAAAATGTTATGTTCTCTCTAGAGTGAACGATGACTTCATGTTATGATCCAAGGGGTTTCTGATAACTATTTATGAACATTTATGAGTTTTGAAGAGAAATTTTTATTATTTCATAAATGAATTATATTTATTTTTATAAAGTTTAAATATTTTGAAACCTAATTAGATATTAATGTGAATATTTTCATATAAAATAATTATTTTATAAATTTTAAATTCTCAAGATAAATCACTTGTTTTAATTTTTATTTTGAAGTGAAAAAATATGTATATGTTTCCACATGTTTTGTAACCCCTTACTGAGATTAATTTTCTCACCCCATGTTTTTCGAGGCCTAATTTTGTCAGAAATAAGGACATGTTGAAGAGAGTGACTAGATAGGTCCCCTTCAAGGTGTTTAACAATTATAAACAATAAGAATATTTTTTTGTCCTTTATGTTATTGGAGTAGTAATTATAATTCTATGATGTATCCAGACTCTCTAAAAATCTAAACCTTTGAGATCTAATTTTTTTAAATAATAAATTAATTATAAAAATTTTTCAATATATCTTGGGATATTATAGTTGATGTCAGAGATGGTTATTAGAAAACATTGTAGTTAAAGATACAGATAAACCCTTTTGATCATTTAGAGTCCTTCTGTAAATTTTATAGGATTTTACTTTATGGAAAAATATTTTACACTTAGATTTATTAATTATGAATAGAGAAATTTTGAAATTCTATAGGTTCGATAGGGGAGTTTTGTCGATGAAATTATTTTAAGGGGGGATATTGTTATATCACTAATTTAAATATGTTTTTTATTTTAAATAAAGAATAATAAACATTAGTCATATGTTAAGAATATAATTTTCAAATTTAATAATAATACATGAGAATATTTGTATTATTTTAAAATAATAATAATAATAATAATAATAATACATTTATGTGAAGTAACTTTTTTTAAAATTATATTATCAATTATAATTTTATTTATAATATTATATAATGATTTAGATAAATTATTATATGATTTTATTTTAAATTAAAAACAAATGCTGTTTTCTAATTAAGAAGAATATTTTAAGATAAATATTTGTAATTATTTATTTTTATAAAAACATATGTTTTCTATGATAAAATCAAAATTTATTTTAATTGTAAAATAATTATGTAATTATTATCAATAATGATGTTCAATCACATGTTAATTTGTCAACTGAAATATTTATTAATGGAACAATTTTAAAACTAATATGTTTTTCAATAATCAATATCGGTTTACATAAAAATTTATAAAAATATATTTTTTATTTATTATTTATGAAATAATTAGTGTTTTTAATATGTAAATTATAATAGTTACAATTTATCAAAAACAAATGAGGGTACTAAAAATCAATAACTATTTTTCTTAATAAATTATAACAATATATTTCATAACTCTTGTAAATTTATATGTATTTTATGAATTATGAGTATATATATATTTATATGAAATTATGAATAAATTTAATATGATAAATATAAATCATTTTTTAAAATGACTAAAAACTTATACGGAAAAAATTAATATAATAATAATAATAAAATGGTAAAATGTTTTTTTTAAATAGTTGTATGAATTTTTACAAAACCATAAAACAAAATTATAAAATATGGAGATAATGATATAACAATGGTGGGGGACATTAATCGAGAAAGAAAATTGGTTAAGAGGAAAAAGGGTTTAGTCGTCGGGTGCATCTGAGGGAGTGTTATCAATCCAAGATAGATGTAGGCTGATCCACAGAGGGGGGTTTTGACCTAGAAAGACCAAACTGCAATGAGGATTCCAAGAAATATTTGACCGCCTATGAGGGTTCCTGAAGTTCTAACATTGTAAAAAGGGGTATAAACATGAATTAGGGTTTCGTTTCAATGAGAGATCTGACTTGATGAAGTTTTTATCTACTTCAACCTAGCTATGAATGGTTTTTGTTTTATTTTCTAGAATATAAATATTTATGTATACCATTTTTTATTAATCCTTTTGGCATAGGATGACATGCGTGTCCTTTCATCCTCAATCATATTAGGGTATGCCATATCGATCGTGTTTTTTATTTTATTGGTCTCTTCAATGGGTATTCTATATTTATGAATGAATTTAGATTAATTTCATATTTTATCTGGTTTTTCACTCTAATTTTTATTTTTGGTTGTAATCCATGATTCAATCACCCTTATATTTCTTTATTCAATTGGTGTGGACTATTGTTTTTGAAAAAAAATTCATATAGATATATAAAATACTATTTTCTATTTTCTTGATGTTCATTTTCCACCTCCACTTGGCTTACTTATGAATCCACTACAATATCAGTATCAAAATGAATATTTTATGATATTGAAATTATCTATTAACATGATATATAAGTACATATTCCCTATTTTAGAATCATCCCTATGTAATACACCCTATGTAATAGAACCATGTTAGAAAGGGGGAGTTATTTAATGTAACAATGTAGTATAATAAGGTTGACTTATTTTATGTAAATCAAGTAAAGGAATGTATTTTTTCAATAACTTTAAACATTTTTTTCTTGTTTAAAAATAAAAAAATTTATCAGTTTTAAATTTTTTCATTACATTTTTATATTTATGTAAGGGAACTACTAAATTTTCTTCATTTTTTTTATTTTCATGATTTTTCATATGAAGGTGATTTTTTTCAAAACTAAAATTGTGCAAGAGAATATTTCACTTCATTATGAAAATAGTATATACTCAAATGATTAAAGTGGGTTATCAATTATAAATTTTATGTCAATTTGTTTTAGTGGTTTACAAATATTTATTCTCTCTATATATAAATAATTTTGAATTATATTTGTATGATATTAAAGGAAAAATGTTGTTATATATTTGATTCTGTTTCTGAATTAAAGATTCTTATTTGAAAAGTTTGTTTTTGCCTAAGGGTATTGTCTAATGGTATTTTAATTGTTTTTAATAATGGTAAGGGGTTTATTTTGGGCATATAAGACATTTCTACCAAAAAAAAATCATGATATTTATTTTCTAGATATTAAAATTTTAACCTTATTTTGTCTTATAGGTATATACATGACATGTTATTCTATTTTCAAAATTATCGTTTTAATACTAATGATTCAAGTGTATGTATATATATATATATATATATATATTACCTCTTTTCATGTTAAAACTTAGGTTCCCCCATTGTTTTCTCTTCATAAAAATATTTTCTTGATTATGAAACTTTAAGTGCAAGTGACATTAGTGAATTTTTCAATATTTAAGAATAGGATAAAATTAGTTTATATTAAAAAAATTATATGTATATATATATATTCATAAATCTATTATTTAATATGATTCTTTAAAACAAATATATATTTATATACCTATATATGTATTATTTTACGGTGAAACAAAATTTTAATCTGAAATCAATATATATGTATTTATATAAATGTATTTATATATACATAAATGTTTTTAAAATGATTTATTTCATATATGTATGAAAATAAATAAATTTATATATATAAGTCACTATTCATACCTATACATAGGTGTGTGGAGATACAATCATATTTTTTTTCAATATATATATTAAACAAATGTTGATATATATATAAATCTTTTGATGTCAAACTTTTATATATGTATATATGTATATGAATGTATATTTACAAATTTTATTTCATAAAGCACCATTTTTATCATAAAACATGTATAAAAACTTATTTAATCTTTTCATGAAATGGATATCAAAGCTCATGATATTTAAATAATGTTTATGATCTTTATGATATAAATTAGAAGTTACTATGTTTTTAATTCCAAAGAATCACACTTGGATATTATGTGATTGAGTGAATGGAATAGAGTGTGAACCAAAACCCTTATGGTACATTTATTCTATCACGTGATTTGTACAACTAGAATTATATTGCGCTCCAATGTATTGGGTAATGTTGAAATCGTGTGTGATGTCCTGTACGGTGCATGAGAAGTTTATCCCACACACACTATGGGATTAGGGAGTGACCCCAATCCATCATGTGACTATTTCCATTATGTAATGTTGTCTCAATAGTGAACAATGACTTCATTTTATGATCCAAGGTTTCATTCAGGAATATTTTTGAATTTTGTGAGTTATCAATAATTTTTTTTATTTCATAAATGAATGAAGTGCATTTTTCATAATTATTACATTTGTTGAATCCTATTTAGAGATAAATATTTTTATTAAAAAATGTAAACATGATTTTTTAAATTCGAAATTATCAAGTTGTATCTCATGTTTTACATTTTATGTTGAATTAAAAAAAAATTAATTAGATTCAAAATGTTTTCAAACACCATAATCAGCTTTTTTTCACTCACCCTTTTATTATGAAACCTTTCATAGGGAATAATGATGCATAGAAGAGAGTGAGTGATCGAGTACCCTTTACGGTGTTTAACCCCTGTATACATCAAAAAAGTTTTCTTGTCCATTATTTTTTTAAGAGTTATAATTATAATTCATCAATGTATCTGGATTCTCTACAAATATAAACCATTGGGATCTCGAGTTATTAAATAATAAAAAGAATTATAATATCTAAAAAACATAATTGGTTTTTTTTCATCATAGGTTCACTGTAAGATTCATATATTGGGGAACAAAGTTCCCGGGTTTGTTGTAACAATGGTGTTTGTGGAGAGAATTAATGTAACACCCCAAGCTTCCACGATACACTTCTCATTTAATAATACAATAGCGTGTGTTGTACCCAACATCGAGTTCTAACACACATCACAACCAATCAAACTAGCCATTATGAATAGTTATACCCACTTTTTGAAATTCTCTCTATCAAAATGGACTTCATTTTTGGATTCAGAATATTGAAATTAGCTTAGGGTGAATTGTTTTTATTTTTCTGAAAACATTCAGTTTTTTATGACTAGTGAAAAAACATTGAGTTATAGTTTAAAACTGAATTTTTATTGAAATAATTATTTATTTTATATAAATTTAAAGAAGGTCAAAATAGATACATAATACCTATATAAGTTCAATTTAATTTATTAGAGTTATTTTAGAATAATTTTAGATATATAAAAATTTTATTGAACTTTTCCCGTTTTTAACCCACCTCATAGGAGAATATAGAAATTCACAGAAAACATAATTTTACCAATTATGTGAGTGGAATTTTGAAAATCCAAGAGACACAGTTAATATCAAGTAGTAAAATGTGGTTCAATAAGAAAATATAATTTTTGGTGAATAGTAACTTTTTACTTTTATTTACCACGATTAAAAGTAAATATGGTAATTAAGGGTAAAAATGATATTAATATTACCCTAACACATGTCTTAATTCTATTGTAAAAGTGTATCTCAACCAGAAAAAACCTTAGGAATAAAATACTATCATTTAGGTTATCTTTGATTAGATTAGGACAATTATTATTATTTAATTCAAAGAAGATTTAAAAGAGATAAAATCAATGTTCAATTACTAAAACCTTTTTAATATAGGTTTATAGATAAGATAAATTCTATTATAAATATTCATTATAAGTGTAAAAATATTTCCTACATAATGCTTTTTTATTTATAATTTTTAGTCATTATATAAGTTAATTTATTTATGACACAATGTTAATGAAGTAATTACATAATTAATGAAATATTAAAATTATTGATATTATAAATATCAAAATAAATATAATTTTTGACTTTTTATAAATTCAACTAATTATCTAGGTTAATATGACATATTAGTATTGGGAAAATAATTTTTTTTCTATGTAATAATGCTGTTAGAAAATTATCAAAAACAAAATACCCAATATTGTCAAAATTGACATAAAATAGTTTCTAAAAAATATAATATTATTAATTGATATTCTATTACTAATAATATAAGGATTAGAAAAAGGACATATATATTGATTTTTTAATAATTAATGGACCACTTGGGGGTCTCTTGGAAGTATATAGTATGTTTATTAACAATATAATATAAAAATACAAAAAGACAAGGTAAATGTCAAACTAATTAACTAAGAGTTAAAACTAAAAGAAAAGGTTAATATAGTGACCCAAGCCTGTCTAAAACCTATTGGATGAATGGTTTTTGATGTATCCCCACCATAAAATTTTAATAATCCAATTTGAACCATTAGAAACCGAATATGAATTTATTATAAAATAATATTTCTATCTTTTCCTAAGGTGCCCCTCACCACTCTTATAAAAGGTCACTCCCCCTTCTCTCAAATTCATAACATCAAAATATTTGGACTTGTCCAACCTCTGCCCAAATACCCTCTAAAATATCCTCCCTTCATTCTAGAGGCCTTCCTTTAGTAATACTTCAAACCTAAGGATCACTTTTGATCAAATCAAAACGAAGAACCCGAAGAAGAGGTAATGCTTTCACCACCCTCTTTCAAGTTCCATTCTTCTTCAACATCTTCTTTCGTTGTTATTTCCATTCTAAAATAATAACTACAGTATATTCTATGTAATGTGATGTTTTTATATAAATGGTACAACCATATTCATTATTATACCTATCCTTTGAATGACAGGTCACCATACGTGCGTACGTACAACCTACCGTCTCCATGTAGTGGTGTAATTGTTATTCAAAACATTATTAATGGATGGGTATAATAATGATGTGTAATTAATGTAAATAATTAATATAACATGATAATGATTCTGTATATATGATATAACATCCAATTATATATTATTTTAATATCAAAATAATGATATTGTCACCCGTGCATAGGTATGGAATAACGTCTCCACAAACACGATGAGATTCATTCCCCATCGAATCCATTCAAAAATAATTTTTAATGACTGGATATCATTCTGTATATGAATAAGATACAACCTATCCATAACAAACACAACTTATGTAACAAAACATATAAAAGAAAACGAGTAAGTTAACACCCGAAACAACGATAATACTATGATATTATTAACAAAGCAACGTTGAAAGATAATATATGATATCATATTAATTTAAATTATTCATTTATAATTTTATAACAATTATTTCACCATTATACAGAATTTTAACCCACCCTCAACCAATGAAAAATACATGGTAAGGGTTTATCTCACAATCTCTTCATTGTCTGAGGTTGTTTATGCGTAATTATCTACTGGGACCTTTTTATTATCCACATCCATGTTTCTTAAAAATGTATTTCAAATCATTCTTACTTTTTTGTAGACTATTGGTTAAAGTCATTTATATCATTTTTGACATTTTATAAGATGTTTAAAAAGGAATATTTTAGTTGTTTTCCTAACAAGGTCCTTTTTAACCTTTTCAAAAAAATTAAGGTAAACATGTTTTTTTAACATATACGGTGGGTGTAGCTATTTTCCACCATTATAAAATCTTTGAAGATTCCATTATAGGCTTATTATTATATTTTTAAAGTTACTGTTTTATTTTATAATTTTGTGACTTTTAAATGATTTCAAAAAAGAGATATTTATCTCAAAAAGTTTTGATATCATCAATGTCAACAACCTTTGATGGATTTTAAGCTTATATGAAGTTGATTTTTTATGATAGAAAACTTGCATATTGTATAGATGTTTTTGTGATATGTTTGACTGTGGATGTGTTATTTTTATACCATTCATGGTTTATGATGAAATTATTCACATTTCGTATGCTAGTTTTAATAAGAATTTTTTTGTTATGTTAAAACCTACTCATATGAGGAATGCAATGGACTTAATAAGTGATTGGTGGAGCGTTCTATAGCTCCACGATACATCAGAATGTCTCATGAGACAAACTAGTGTCTTGGAACAAGGACTTGACTATGTGGTTATGATAGTCTGGCATTATGCATTCCATCATTATGAAGGTTTTTATTGATATTGAATGCGATTATTCGACTAGTCGAATATCCATGGGAATATATAAATGCAATCATTTCATTTTATATCTTCCATATTATGCTGAAGATCATGTCTAAAAGGCTTTTGTTTTAGTTATATATTGGCATAAATGTTTATGATTATTTATGAAATTTTTTGCTATATTGTTATCCTTACTGGGAATCTAAGCTCACCCCTTTCAATGTTTTATTTTTCCCAGGATGTGAAGTAGTATTTTATGAATGACCTGAATGGATAATATGACGGGATATGAGCGTGGACTATGGAGACTATGTTGTTGTAGTAATGTAATGTTTATGAATGAATATAGTGATTCCAAAACTACTAAACTAATTGGTCTTTCGAGACATGATCTTTTGTGATCATGCCAATGTTATGTAATAATGCACCAACACTGGGTAACTGGGGTCTGGGCGTTATAGTTGGTATTAGAGGTATTCTAGTACAAACCTTGGATGCTAGATTTCGATAAACTCTGATTATAGCACACAGTCCTAATAAGTACAATGAGGATTAGTATAGAAGAACATCCTAGAATTTTGGTATTGTATAGATTTTGTGAGTTTTTCGAGAAATAATTCCCTGTCTGGATACGAGTAGGTAGAGGCGGCTCTGGAATAGATGTACCTAGGGGTAATACCTGAAAACACGGCTTTGATCTAGAATCGAACGGGAACTGGTTCACAACAATGGTCCTTGCTGCACTCTTGGTTACGACAATCCTGGGGGATATGCATATGATGATTCTCATTTTATTTACAATCGATTTTGAAGGTTTTATGAGTATATACTTCTCAAAGAAAACTTTTTGTTTATGATTATGGATTATATATACATAAAGAGTTCAATTTATGTTAATTGTTTTACATGTTTGGATTAATGTATTGTGATTCATAAACTAATCTTGTTTATAACATTGTTTAGAAATGGAACATAATGGAAGGAATGAGAACTGTATCGATGCACACACTCCATGTAAGGATTTCCTCCAGCTCAAGATAATTATAGTGGAGCTGGTGATGCAACTGGTTCTAATCATCTAATCACCATACTGGGGAAACTCACTCAGGTTATGAATAATAACCTTACCTGTACGGAGTACCCTGATCTACAGCGTGGAAGATCAATGTTATATCGCTTCATGAGTGAGAAACCACCAACATTAAATGGGAGTACAAATCCATTAGTATTTGAGAAATGGATAAGTTCCCTCGAGAAAATATTTGATGCCTTGGGGAGTAGTGAAAGAAAAAAAGTTACCATGGTAGTTTACCACCTAATTATTGATGATGATCAATGGTGGTCATTGATTCATAACACAATTGAAGATGATGAAGTATCAAAAATTTAATGGAGAGAGTTCAAAGAGTTTTTCTTAGAAAAATACATTCCTTGTGGGCATGAAGAAGATATGGAAAGGAAATTTCTGAGTCTGAGACAAATGATGGATAAGAATGTCGCAAAGTATGAGGCTAACTTTTCAAGGTTAGAAAGGTATGCTATAGATTTTATACGTAACCAATGAAGTAAGATTTATCATTTCTTTGATGGGTTAAAACCGTTACTCCGTCGAGGATTAGTCTCACAATCTTTCTCGTCGTATGAAGATATTTTCTCATGTTCTATCAAGAAAACAATGGAATTCACAACGCCGTATGAATTTAATGAAAAAAAGAGATGAAGATATCTGCTGAACACTACGGAAATGGAAATAAAGGGAAGAAAGGAAAAGTTGATTATCCATCCTACAGTAAATGTAGGAAGAAACACCCTGGTACTTTCTTGAAGGGAATGGGAGTCTGTTAAATGTGTGGTGAGAAAGGCCACCAAGCTCATGATTGCAAGGTAAATAGAGTTTCTTTCAATGTGGAATGATATAATTGTAGAGAAATGTGATATTATCCAAATGAATTTCCTACGATTCAGGAGAAATTACCTCAGAAAAGGCCAACGGATCAAGGCCAATCTTATGATATCACTACTGCTGAGGTAGAAGCTCCGAAAGACGTAGTGGCAGGTAATTTAATGGTTTCCCCAAGTTTAGAAAATGCTTTATTTGATTCTATATCATCACATTGTTTCATATATTCCCAGTTTTCATTGAAAAGTAGATATTTCAAATTTGATTTAACAGAGGATTTTTCAATTAAAACTCTTAAGGGATGTATCATTGCAACAAACCTTTTTGAATCAGTCCCCATTAGAGAACATAAATGTTCTTTATCTGCTAATATCATCGTCATACCAATGATTGAGTTAGATATAATCCTTGGTATGGATTGTCTTTCAGACCATGACGTGATGATTTGTTGTAAGAAGAAGGAGGTTAAGATTTTTGATGATTATGATAAGGAACACCTTAACTTTAGAGCAGAATCATCACCACATAATTCTTATCTAGATCCACCCCCAATAGCTCAACTAATATCAATTATTGGGGAGGAAGAGAATGAAATGATTGTGGCTGAGGAAAGGAACGTTCAAATAGAGGATGTATCTATTGTGAATGAATATATAGATGTTTTTCCGTATGATTTACCTGGACATCCTCCAGAATAAGAAGTTAAGTTTTCCATTGATTTAATTCCTGGATCAAGGCCTATATCGAAGATCCATTATATAATGGCCACTATAGAATTAGTGGTACTAAATGAAAAACTAGAGGAATTTAGTAATAAGGGATTTATTTTCCCTAGTGTTTCTCCATGGGGAGCCACTATCCTTTTTGTTAAGAAGAATGATGGATCTACGAGGTTACATATCGAGTACAGGGAGATCAATGCTATAAAAATAAAGAACAAGTATCCCCTACATCGCATTGATAATTTATTTGACCAACTTCATAGAGCTCAATACTTTTCCAAGATTGACCTTCAATATACATACCATCAGTTGTGTGTGAAGAAGGAAGACCTTACAAAGACATCATTTCGAACCAGGTACGGGCATTAGGATTTTATAGTAATGCCTTTTAGACTGACTAATAAACCTTCAGTATTCATGGATCTAATGAATTGAGTTTTTAAAGAATATCTTTATGGTTTTGTGGTTTTATTTATTGATGATATCTTGGTATACTATAAAATCTATAAAGATCATGAAAATCACTTGTGCATTATCCTAAAGACACTGAGAATACCTGAATTATATGGGAAGATTTGCATTTGTGAATTCTGGCATAGGGATATTTCTTTTATTGGCCATATTGTCTCTAAAGAGGGAATATTTTTTGATCCTTATAAGACCAAGAAAATCCAATAATGGCCTGTACTGACGAGTATATCTGAGGTATAAAATTTTATTGGTTTAGAAGATTATTATCTATGTTTGTCCCAAAATTTTTCTCGGTTGGCTAACCCATTAACTATGCTAAAACGTAAAGGGATTAAATTTGTTTGGAAAAAAGAGTTTGAATAATGTTTTGAAGAACTGGAGAAAAGATTAGGCAATGAACCAATATTGACACTACCATAGAGGAATGATGTGTTGGTTATTTAGAGTGATGCATCGAAGAAAGGACTTGGTTGTCTCCTTTTGCAAAATGATAGGGATATTTACTATGCATCACGACAGTTGAAAATTCATTAGCAAAACTATCCTACTCATGATATCGAGTTAGCTATTGTAATCGTTGCTTTGATGATATGGAGACACTACCTCTATGGTGAAAAATGTGTGATTTATACTGATCACATGAGTTTGAAGTATATTTTCTCACAAAAAGAACTCAACATGAGGGAAATGAGATGACTTGAATTACTCAATGATTATGATTTCATTATACACTACCAACCATGGAAGGCAAATAAGGTGGAAGATGCTTTGAGCAGAAAATATCATAGAGTTTTGAACAATATGATAATTGAAAGGGATCCAATTTTCATGGATCTAGGGAAGATATACATGGGAATTACCATGGAAGGTGAAACATCAATGCTTTTTTAAATTTTTCCCAAACCATCTTTACTAGAAAGGATTAAGAGTTCTCAAACCAATGATGAAGAATTTAAAAAGTTGATTAAAGTTGTGAATGATGGGAGTTTGAGTGACTTAGTGTATAAAGATGTAATTTTGAAATTCGGGAAGAGACGTTGTGTTCCCGATATACCTGATCAAAAAAGGGAATTGTTGGACGATGCTCACAGTTCCAATTTATCTATACACCTTGGGAGAACCAAAATGTAGAGAGATTTGAAGGAACATTTTTGGTGGGTAAACATGAAGAGGGAGATTTCTGATTTTGTGTCAAGATGTATGGTTTGTCAACAAGTGAAAGCTGGAAGGCAATAGCCTGGAGGATTCATGCAACCTCTTCCCATACCTGAGTCGATATTGGATAATATCACGATGGACATTGTCATGGGTATACCAAAGACTCATAGAAGGAATGATGAAATATGGTTTATTGTTGATCGTCTTACCATGTCAGCACATTTTCTTGATATAAGAGAGGATATACCCTTGGAACTTCAAGGAAAACTATAAATTAATGACATTGTGAGACTTCATGGTGAGCCCCTATCGATTGTTTCTGATCGTGATCCCCAATTTACATGAAGATTCTGGAAAAGTCTTCAGAAAACCGTGGATACTGAACATCGTTTGAGCACAGCCTACCACCCCCAAATGGATGGACAATCTGAACGAACTATTTAAACATTAGAAGACATGTTGAGATCGTACTTAATTGACTTTCATGGTATATGGGATCAATATTTACCTCTGGTGGAATTTTCCTATAACAATAGCTTCCATTCAAGTATTCAGATGGCACCATATGAAGCGTTATACAGAAAGAGATATCGCACACCAACCTTTTGGGTTGATGTTGGAGAAATAAAACTCGTAGGCCTTGAACTGGTGGAGGAAATGATGGAAAAAGTAAAGGTAATCCAAAACCTCATCAAAGCAGCTCAAAGAAGGTAGAAGAGCTATGCCGTTAACTGATGGAAGGATGTGGAATTTTAAGTAGGAGATCAGGTTTTGTTGAAGGTATCTCCATAAAAGGGAGTTTACGTTTTGGTAGGAAAGGTAAATTGAGTCCCGGGTATATCGGACCATTCAAAATTCTAGAACGAATTGGGGTTGTAGATTACCGTTTGGCATTGCCGCCAAATCTCTCCAATGATCACGATGTGTACCATGTATCAATTTTGAGAAAAAAACATGCCTGAACCAACGCATGTACTCACATACAAGGAATTTGAAATAGAACCCAATGTGTCTTATTGCATAGAACATGTCATGATTCTTGATACAAGAGAACAAGTGTTGAGAAACCGGATGATTTGTCTGGTAAAAGTTATATGGAGAAACAATAAAATGGACGAGGCAACGTGGGAACCCGAGGATGTTATGATAAAGAACCACCTGATTCATTTCATGCGGTATTATTATAGAAATTTTGAGGATTAAATTATTTTAATGCGGGGAGAATATAACACCCCAAGGTTCCATAGTATACTTCTCCTTGAATAATACAGTAGCGTGTGTTGTACGCAACTCCGAGTTCTAACACACACCACAACCAATCAACTAGCCATTATAAATAGTAATACCAACATTTTTAAATTTTATCATTCCAAATCGACTTCATTTTTGGATTCATAATATCAAAATTATCTTAGGGTGAACTTTTGGTATTTTTTTGAAAACATTAAATTTTTTATGAATAGTGAAAACACAAAGTTGTAGTTTAAAACCGATGTTTTATTTAAATAATTATTTATTTTATCTAAATTTAATTAAGGTAAAAATAGATACATAATACCTATATATGTTCACTTTAATTCATTATAGTTAGTTTAGAATCATTATATATATATATTAATTTTATTGAACTTTTCACCCTCTTTTACCCACCTCATAGAAAATTTAGAAATTCACATAAAACATAATTTTACCGCTTAAATGAGTGGAATTTAAAATATCCTAGAGACACAGTTAATATCATGGAGTAAAAATTGGTTCAATAAGGTAAAAATAAATTTCAGTGAATAGTAATTGTTTACTTTTATTTACCACGGTTAAAAGTAAATAGGGTAATTAACGGTATAAATGATATTAATATTACCCTAACACATGTCTTAATTCTATTTGACAAATTTATCTCAACCAAAAACAACATTAGGAATAAAATAGTATCATTTAGGTCCACTTGGATAAGATTAAGACATTTATTATTATTTAATTCAAAGAAGAGTTAAAAGAGTTAAAATCAATGTTTAATTACTAAAACATTTTTAATATAGGGTTATACATAAGATAAATTCTATTATAAATATTCATTTAAATTCTAAATATAGTTCCAACATAATGGTATTATATTTATAATTTTTAGACACTAAATAAATTAATTTATTTATGACACAATGGTGATGCAGTAATTACCTAATTAATGAAATATTAAAATAATTGATATTATAAATATAAAAATAATTGTAATTTGAGACATTTTATAAATTAAACTAATTTTCATTATTAATATGACATATTTTGGTTGGTTATATAAATATTGTTCGAAGTAATAATTCTGTTATGAAATTATCGGAAAAAAACACTGAATAGTGTCAAAATTGACATAAAAGTGTTTTTAAAAAAAATATAATATTATTAACTGATATTCTATTCCTAAAAATATATGTATCAGACAATGGACTTATATAATGATAGTTGAATCATTAATGGACCACATTGGGGTCTCATGAATGTATATTGTTAGTTTATTAACAATATAATATAAAAATACAAAAAGACATGGTAAATGTTAAACTAATTAACTAAGAGTTAAAACTAAAAGATAAGGTTAATATAGTGACTAAAACCTGTCTAAAACCAAATAGATGAATGGTTTTTGACCTATACAAACCTTAAAATTTAAATAATTCACATTGGATCCATTAGAAACCGAATATGGATTTATTGTAAAATAATATTTCTCACTTTTCCTAAGATGCCCCACATCCCTCTTATAAAAGGGAACTCCCCCTTCTCTCAAATTTATACCTTAAAGGCCTTTGGGATCCTCCGTCATCTTCCCAAAAACCCTCTATAATATCGTACTATCATCCTAGTGTCCTTCCTTTAGTCATAAATCCATCCTAAGGATCCCTTTTGATCAAATCAAAAGGAAGAACCCAAAGAAGAGGTGATGTTTTCACCACCCACTTTCAAGTTCCTTTCTTCTTCAACTTATTATTTCTTTGTTATTTCCATTATAAAATAATAACTCCAATATCTTATATATACTTTGATGTTATTATAAATATGTTACAACCATATTCAATATTCTATCCATCCATTGAATGACATGTCACCATACGTGCGTACGTACGGCCTACCATCTCCACGTCTTGGTGTAATTGTTATTCAATACATTATTATTTTGATGGGTATAATAATGATGTTTTATTCATGTAAATAATAAATATAACATGATAAATATTCTGTAAATATGATATAGAATCCAATAATATATTATTTTAATATAAAAAGAATGATATTGTCACTCGTGCGTATGTACGGAATACCGTCTCCACAAACACGATGAGATTCATTCCCCATCGTATCCATTCAAGAATAATTCTTATTTAATTATTAAAAATAATTTCTAAGGACCTCATATTATTCTGGATATGAATAAGATACAAACTATCCATAGAAACATGGTTTATATAACAAAACATATAAATGAAAACGAGTATGTTAACACCCGGAACAACAATGATACTACGATATTATTAACAAATCATTGTTGAAAGATAAGATATGATATTATATTAATTTATATGATTCTTGTATAATCTGATAACAATTATTTCACTATTATACAGGTGGTTAACCTACCCTCGACCAAGGAAATGTACAAGGTAAGGGTTTATTTCACAATCTCTTCATTATCCGAGGTTGTTTATACGTAATTATCTACTGGGACCTCTTTATCATCAACTTCCATGTTTCTTAAAAATTAATTTCAAATCATTCATACTATTTTATAGAATATGGGTTAAAGTCATTTATACAATTATTTAATTTTTATAAAATGTTTATAAAGGAATCTTTCCGTCATTTTCCAAAAAGGTCCTTTTTATCCTTTTAGACAAAATTAAGGTAAGAATGTTTTTTTAACTTTTACGATAAGTGTGGGTATTTACTTTCATTATAAAATCATTGAAGCTTTAATTAAAAACTTATAAGGATATTTTCATATTAAATGTTTTATTTTATAATTATGTGACATTTAAATGATTTCAAAAAAGAGATATCTCTCTCAATGATTTCATCTATGTCAGCATCCTTTGACGAATTTTATGCTTATTTGACATTGATTTATTATGATAAAGAACATCCATATTGTATTAAAGGTTTTGTGATAATTCTTACCGTGGATGTGTTATTTTTATGCCATTCATGGTTTATGACGAAATTATTGAAATTTTTTATGCTAGTTTTAATACGAATGTTTATGTTATGTTAAACCTATTAATGTGAGGAATGCATTGGACTTAATAACTGACGGGTGGAGCCCACTATAGCTTCTTGATGCATCGGTAGGTTTAATGAGGCAAACTAGTGTCTTGGAACAAGGCTTTGAAAAAATATTATTTTGCAGTCTTGGCACAAAGACATGACTATGTGGTTATGATATTCTGGCATTATACATTCCATCATTATGAAGGTGGTTATTGATATTGAATTTGATTATTCGACTAGTAGAATATCCATGTGAATAAGTAAATGGAATTATTTTATTTTATTTCTACCATATTATGCTGATGTTTATGTTTAAAATGATTTTTATTTAGTTATACATTGTCTTAAATGTTAATGCTTATTTATGAAATTTTCTGCTATATTGTTATCCTTACTGGGCATCTGAGCTCACCCCTTTCTATGTTTTATTTTTTCCAGAATGTGAAGAAGTATTTTATGAATGACATACAGGGATAGTATGAGGGGATATGGGTGTGGACTATGTCGACTATATTGTGGTACTAATGTAAACATTATGAATGTATCTACTGATTCTTAGGCTACTAAACTAATCGGCCTTTCGAGACTTGATCTTTGGTGATCATGCCAATGTTATGTAATAATGCACCGACTCTGGGTAACTGGGGTCAGGGAATTACAGTTGATCTGGTGGAATACTAATTTCCAATTCCATAGAGGTATAGTGAAATGAATGATGTTATTCATGTGTCAAAACATTGGATGTATCAACCTGATCCTTATAATGTGATATATGTTGATAATGTTGAGATTGAGTGTCATGACCCGACCCTACCGGTACCATGCCACGACTACCCTAGGCCCGCCTCCATACCTCAGGGGCTGGAAAAAAGCACCGAAGGCATAATGATATCAAGGAGTCCTTCACCTAAGTACATTTACTCAAATAGTCACAACCCACTCAATAGAGAAGTGCTGAGTAAAAAAGAAAACCAAAGTACAACAACCATAACCCAACCACAAGCATACATCAACCTTTAAAGCATAACGAGTAAAGTTCTGAAAAGTAGACTAAATAGTAAAAGGGTAAAACACGTGCCCAACTAGGAATGTGCCACAACACGGAAACATGTAAACAATGTAAGTAGCTAGTATCCTCGCACATAAAAGTGCTACTATGACTTCTAAACACTGCCAAAACTCTGGCGTCCGCAACAGTCCTCTTTAGTCTCGATCAATATGTCCATCGTCTGTAAGTGCACACCATGTGTGGGAATAGCCCAAGCAGGGGTGAGTATAAAGATACTCAGTAGGATGCCCTGAAATCTCGAGGGAGTGACAAGAGGGGGTAACAAAACAGAGAGTAGTATAGAGAACCAAAAACTATTAAAGACTGTAGTAAATAGAGTGCATCTCAACCCAACAAGAGAAAAGAAGTAGGCTTGTCCTACCAAGAGAAGCTATACATAGAAAGCATGTGGCATACCATTCATGTCTTCATCCCTCATTTAAGGAGTGTAACTAAACCCAAGGAGTGGGAACAAAAGTAGGGTGTATATGTATATATATATATATTCTCAACAATAAACATGAACGAGTGAGTTCGGGGATATCCATCTAAAGGCTCATCTTAGGATAATTCGTTAATAGTTCTAAGGTTAGCCATCAACGATTCCATATAGTCTCTTGCGTCAAATCTCCCTCAATGCTAATCCGTACCACCAAAAGTCTCACTTCGGTAATCACAGAGAAAGTCCACTGACTAGACACATCGAAAGTGCTGTGTTTGAAATGCTGATGTGTGACCTAGTGTCCATCCCTATTGTAGGGTAAACCCCACAAAATCCATAGTGACCCACTGCCTAGCCCTGCTAGAGGGTAGACCCTAATAAGATGTCGGGTGACCCACTACCCATCCCCTATTGAGGGTAGACCCTAATAAGACGTCAGGTGACCCACTACCCAGCCCGACTAGAATGTAGACCCTAATAAGACGTCAGGTGACCCACTGTCCAGCCCAGTTGGAGGGTAGACCCAAATAAGACGTCGGATGACCCCTTCCCATCCCAGTTGGAGGGTATACCTGTAATCGGTTAGATAATTCCATTATAGAATCCAACATCACCGGATGTCACCAACTGCTCTATCATGCATTGGTTTGGAGTGCGTAATAGGGATCTCCATCCAACACCCTTTTATGTTTCCAAAATTAATGAGATCTCTAAAGAGGTTCTGCTCACCCAAACAGATTACACCATTGAAATATTTGTGGAAAAAACACACCAAATCATCTATTCATCCACCTGACATGGACTCCTAATGGAAATGTCACAAAACTCTGCACGTCGCTTAAAAGATGGCCTATAGGTACCATGCCTCAACATTAACTTTAACACCCGAAACCATAATGGTAATCCCCTCCTCAATGCCAGGGTCACAATTCCACTTACTGTGCTCAAATCGGACATCATATGTGTTCGTGCCATCAAAAACAAGAACCCAAGGAAAAACACCAATCCACTTAATGGGCGTGTCGTGCCACTGAGGCCCCCATCCCGGGATTTAAAACCCACAAAACCATCTCAAATTCTTCGTCTCGAGCCGAGGATCATACTTTCGTAGATAACATGAAAAACATACATCTGTTGGGAAAGTTACGGGTGTCCGATTTTTGAGGGGATGAACCCCCATGGGCTGGACCACCATGGGTCGGCCCGCGCCGGCCGGCTCGGCTCAGCCGCAAGGCCTAGTTCAGCCACGCGGCCCCGTCATGGACCAGCAGTCCCCCCCATCGCAGACTGACCCTCATGGCCGTTCTTGGTCTCCCGTGGAGAACCATCGAAGTTGGGTCTCGGTCCTTCAAGAGATCACGTGCCGCGACACCACCCCGTCGCGCCGCGACACCGTCCACCGTGCCTGCCACCTGTGGCCGCCGCCTAGTGCCCCCGCAGTGCCGCCAGGGCCTGCCGTTGTGCCGCCTGGTCCTGTCGCCGCTCCTCCATCCTGGAACTGTGCTACCACTGCCTAGAACGCCTCGCGCCACCGCCGCCACCTTTCAGATCTCCCTGGAACCGCCGTAAATTGGTAAAATGGCACGGAAACATTCTAGGGCCACCCTAGATGCCCCGGTACTCGAATATTTGATCTGAAAGGATCGTTGGGAAGATAAAAACAAGACCTAAGAAACCATGGGCTTCAATCGATGATAGGAAAGAGATTTAACGTATGAAAATCAATTTAAATATGGGGGTTTCAGGATTTAGAACGACCAAAATGCAAGACTACCTCCATGGTTGTAGCCTGATGGTTCACCAACGGTCCTCCGGAGTAGTCACACCTCGCCGGAGAGGTGGATGAGAGGGGAGGATCTCATTGATAGGGAACCTCCAAGGAGAAGTTCTGAGGGGGATAAGGGGGTTTGGGTGGTGTGTTTAAATAGAAAACACCTAAACCCCCGCCCCTAGACCCCATTCATGAACTTTCACCAGGGTCGGGGTTAAGCTACCCCTAGGGTAAAAATCATGTCCTGAGCGCAACAGCTGTATCAGATTATTAATATGAGCATTCAATTAAAAGTGTTATAGTCCACGCCTGAGACCGCTAAATTACGAAAAACACCCATGGGGTGAATTTCAAAGTTCGCCCATGCCCGCGAAAAATTCACCGCTCCAAGGGTAAACGACATGCGCCAGACTCAACGGTGCCCTCAGACCTCCCGTACGAGATACCGTTTATGAGTTATTCTATTTATTTATCGCATCCAGTGTGAACGCATGTCAAATTTAATTCCGGCCACATCGGGGCTCGGAATCACACGCCATTTGAACATCCTATTCTAGAATAACATCAAGTAATACACAATGTCTTATAGGTTCAAAACCCGGGTTCATACATTGAGACTGAAATGTTATTTGAGAATCATTTATTAGGTGTAATTATTCACTGGTAGAAAGTGATGTAGGGAAGGATCATGTCGATAATTCATGTATTGTGGCAAGATTGATGTGTTAAGGTGGAAACATGGGAATGATATGTAGATATATGGTCTCATTTTCACAATCTTTTTACCTCATAATCATAAAAATTCATAAGAGTATGGGTTAAGGACATGTTTTTATATGGTGGAAGGATTTTATGAAATCTACCTTTTTAATGGTGCATCATGCTAGTTTTAATGTTTTCATTTAACCATATTTTGGTATATCATTGGTGGGTTTTTTTAGGTTGATTTACGTGGAATGATAGAATTTGGGATAAAAAATGAGTAGTGCAGGGTTAGCTCATGGTCTTCCCAATGAGTGCATCTACCCCAAAAACCATGTAATCACATAGAGAGCAGAATTTCCTAGTTGGAACATGATTTTTCAAACTGTGTTTCCACATAGTAAAAGTCCTAAACCACAAGGATGAGGCACTTGGTTAGAGTGTATGGTTTTTAAAACCATGAAACCGTACATATGAAACCATTAATGTGGATTTTAATTACCTAAAAATTTATAAAAAATCCTACAAACCTGGTATTAACCTCAAATCAACCTACAATGACCCTAAACCAATTCTAATAAATTTTTAAACTCTTGAGAGGATTCTAAGTCTCCTAAAACCACATTCATAATAAATAAATGCTCTAGTAAAAGGATCATCTCTCCTATGATATGTCATTTTTCCCCATTTAGATTACTCTCTATTCCTTATCTATTTCTAGATCAAAAGGAATGGTTTATAATCAATTGTAAATTTTTTATATTTACTTTTTCATGGATCTTAATCTATTTGATCTGGATCTTAGTTTCAGGTCCAATATCATCAATGTAATTGTGATCTTGAATATTCCTCTTCAATTTGGAGATTTCCATTTTAGCGTGCACACACAAAAAATCATGAGGTATTCGGTTATAATATCAATTCCCACAGTCTTGAATTATAATTGTGTATATGTAATTATAGAATTTAAATTTCCACATTTGGTATTTCAATCTCAAAATTTAAGTAATTAATTAATTAATGGGTTTATAGTGTTGGTAGAATAATGTTATTTTGAATTGCTAAAACTAGTGATTATGGAATTGGTGTTTACTGGATTGATTGGAAATTGAAATAAAAGGGTTTGTTTTCATAACCATGAAGTGTAAAATTATATTATAAATAAATTTTTATAAATTGTTTAACAATGAATTTTTCATATTATTCTATAAATAAAAAACAATTATTTTTTGGATAAATTTAAAATGTGTACCAAGATTAAAATGTATTATTACATGGTTATTGATAAATAACTTTGATAAATGTGATATTTATGAGATATGTGATATAATGTGATATTTATGATATCTAGTGTGGGATATAGACTAATGTCCCAAATACCAATATGTGGTAATGGCTGTGTGACAAGTAATGATGATTTAAACACCCATATGTGATAAAAATGAGGTATGGGATAGGGACCGATTCTCCAAATATCTATAGAGTTTTAGACATTATGTTCTAGTCCCCACACAATAGCATTGGAATTGAGTTCCAATTACACATGGTATGAAAATTTTAATTAAATGATTAGTTTCATCAAATGATATATAAAATTTTCATTCCATATGATATATGGTTCATACTATATCACATGACAAAGTTGGTATTGATTGTATATTTTTCATATTGAACATGGGTAATTATGTTGTTAATTAAAGAATAAATAATTTTGAAATTATTTTACATGATTTATTGTACTTTATTCTTTATAAAACTACATACAATGTTATAGACTCAAAAATTATTAGACACTGTTGGTGTTGGACTATTTAGTTGCATTCAATCCCTACTTATGTAGCCTTATTTCTACCTAAATTTTCATCATTTTTATATGAAATGATAAGGGAAATATCACATTGTTATGTGGATGATTTGTGATTGTAACACCCCAGGTAAATAAAGAATATGACATTTTCATATTTATCCATATTTGTGAATAAAATATTAATATGACTCTAATTGGGACGCTATGCTTGATGGCGTACCCAACACGCAACAACAAGTTTCTTGGGAATCTTACGTTGCACTCTAATAATAAAATAATATTATTTTAAATGGTAGTTAACATGTAGCCGTTGTATTGGCGGGAACGGATAGAAATAACTAAAATATGATTATATATGTTTTTAAATGTTTTTACATTTATCCAATAAAAGATAAAGGCATAAAATACGGAAAGAATTCAATTTTAGGTGTATATGCCCTAGTTTTCACTAAAGGTTCACTTATCGCCTTTTGATGGAGAACCATCATTAAATATAGTTTTGTTCACTCTTATACATCCTTTTGTACCAAATAAAACTCTTCTTATGAATTGGGACATCAAAATTTACTTTGTGTAAATTTTTGGTATCTTTCTGATAAAGTTCATTTTTTTAATGAATAGTGTAAAATGTTGTATTTTAATTCAAAACCTCTTTTTAATCTAATTTATTTATATGATTATATTATCTTTTGAATTGGGTTTAAATTGAAATTAGAATATATTTTTACTATTAAATCCAATAGTGGTCATTGAAATTAATTTCACTTTGAAAACAGATTTATACTAGTGTCAATCTTTTGATACTTATTGTTTCATAAAAACACGCTATTTGCTCTGACAGTGGGAATTAATTATTAAATTAATTAATGTGACTTATATGTTTTTAATTTTGTAAAATAGACTTCATTTTTGAATTCGGAATATCAAATATATCTTAGGGTGAATTTTTGGGATTTTTCTGAAAAACTTCAATTTTTGATGAATAGTGAAACCACTAAGTGGTACTTATAAAAAATAATTTTTCATTTAAATGAAATTTTACTACTTCTGTGTTTTGAATTTCAAAAATCCGACATACATGGTTGTCATTAAAAAGTAAAATGTGGTTCAATGAGATTAAAATATATTTTTTGGTGAATAGTAACTTATTAAGTTTTTAATCGCGATTAGAGGTAATTAGTGTAGTTTAAGGTAAAAATAATGTTTTAATAATATGAGATGAGCTTGACACATGTCCTACCCTCATTGGTTGTGTCATGGTCGACCAAGACAATCCATGGGTCAACTTGGGGACCCCATGGAGCCACTTTGGTTGGAAAATGACATAAATAACTTTTTATTTAATGTTAAAGTAAAAATGACACAAACATGAGTAATGTTACTAAAACAATTTTTATATGGGGTTATACAAGTCAGATTTTTAAATGTAAATATCCATTAGAAATCTAAAAAGATTTTCCACATCATATTATTATTTTTTTAATTTTTAGACATTAAATAAATTAAATTATTTATGACATCATGATGATGCAGCGATGACCTCATTATTTAACGATTTAAATAAAATGGAAAGATAATGTAAAATCTAAAACCTAAACATGTCCAAAACCTATTGGATTAGTGGATTTAGAACCCTTATCACCTTATCCTCGAAACACAGCAATGTGGGACCTCTTAAATCCGAATACCATTTTAAAATAAAGTGACTTTTCTTTACCTTTCAAGAGTGCCCCTCCTCTCCTCTTATAAAAGTCCCCCACCTCTACCTCCTTACCCACACTCCCAAAGCCTTTGGCTCGGCCAAACCCTACCCATTTTGTCTCTACCCTTCCGTATCTTACACCTTAAAGCCTCACTCTGGGCAGAAGTCTTTCCAAGGAAGCCTTTGAGCTCAAATCTAAGAGAGTTACCTGATTTTAAGGTAATGTCTTCTTTTGAGTCCTTTTGTTTTATATTGCTTCTCCAACCCCCCAAACTCTTTTTATTATTTTTTTTTGCAAAAAATCCAGTATCCTCAATATACTAGGATTTTGTTATAAGATGTATTATAGCTACAATTACACGCACCTAAATCTAATGGTTAAAGAAAATACTGTTTCCGTGGATGGCGAATTTCTGCCTCTCGAAACGATGATTGTTCAACATTCTTTTAACACCTTCAAAGGTGGCCATTAAGATGACACTATATTTATATATGATATATAATTTGTTTATGTTTTCCTTAAGCTTCTGTATTTTTCATTTTGGGCATAACATTATGGTTTCCATTATGGGTAAACATGATATCTTCATTTAAGGAATTGTGGACTACCGCCCCCTCAAAGCGATGTGATTTGTTAATGCCATATGTGGGACGTATAAAGGATGGATTTAAAGTTATTATATATGATGTTATATTGGAATTATAATATACCTCTATATCATTATTATTTCTTTCCATTAATGTATGAGATAGAAATGAAAGTAGCGTTCATGCGTACATACGACTTACCGTCTCCATGAACGGTGCATTTCATTTCTTATCCCCAAATGTAATGTACTATTATAAGTACATGTATATAATGGATATATATGATTAATTATACATCTAAATGATGAATATAATTCTGGAAAATAAAATATAAATACCTCTCATTTAGTTTTAATTCCATTAATATGACATAGAAATGAAAGTAGCGTTCATGCGTACGTACGGCTTACCGTCTCCATGGACGGTGCATTTCATTTCTTACCTCTAAATGATTATGTAATATTATAAATACATATATATTCTGGATATATATTATATATATTATATCCAAATAATGAATATAATTCTGTATATAATGAACATTTGACCACACGAACAACATGTAATTATAAGAAGTCCACTTTCGACTTAATAACCAAATATCCACAAAACAAACATTATTAACTTAAATGATTACATAATGTTTATAACCTAGAAATAAGTGATCTAAAAGGAATAATGAACTAGAAAAAGGTTCTTAATTAAGTGGAACTCAAGTTTATTATTCAGGACATTAAAGAACGATCGAGTCAAGTCGGACCTGAGGTAAGGGATCATACTCCTCTCTTTCTTTTTAAGTACACTCTTTTATGTTTTTCCTTTTAATGCTCATCTTTATTGTTATTGGAATGTTATGTTATATTAATTTTACTATAATTTTTATGTTCATGTGATGTGAGACCCTATTCTCTCTCATCAATCCATTTTGGATGTTTTAAGTGGCGCCGTTAGGCTGCCGAATTTTCGTAAGAGATCTAACCTCTCTCTTTCTTTTTAAATACTCTCCTTTATGTCACTTATTTTAAGATCATATTTGTTATGTTGGGGGAAGTTATTTTATATTCCTATTTCTATAAACTTTATGTTAATATGATGAGATACCCTATTTGATCTCATCAACCCATTTTTGTAAGTTTTATGTGGCGTCGTTAGGCTGCCGAGTTTTCGTAAGGGATTTTTCATGTCACTTTTATTCCCGGGAGATTTATGCTACATTTTCCACAATTTCCTTTGAGTGGAGTATGTACTGACTATTATTTTACTCTTTGTGTAATATAATTTCTATTATGAGTATTTACATCAATGTTGTATTTTCCTTCTTTCACAAGGTGTATGTTTCGAAAGATACCCATGTTGGTAAGGGAACCTTTCACCCTCTTCTTTTTAAAAGACTTCTTTTGTTGGGTCTTTTAATTTACATATTTTTATGTTAGGATATGTTCTCATATATCCTTATTGATGTAAATTTTATGTCCAAGTGATGAGATACCCTTCTTTTTTATCTCTCATCAACTCATTTTGATGTGACGCCGTTAGGCTGTCAAGGGAACTTCTTAACCCAATTTCGATTTCTTTGGGTTCAACATGTAGATATTGAATATGTCATCCTTTGAATATGTGTGAATGACCTTTGATTATTTTACACTTAATATCCACTTATATTTTTTGTATTCTTTTGTCAAACATAATTATGTAATTGATTTATCCTTAAACCAAGGATACCGTCTTTGTATGGGACTCCGTCTCAATATCCTTTCATTGAGACATATTTTGTTTTATACAAATCCTTCTTTTATACGGTGTATAAACCCCTTTGAATTTTACTTTTATCCAAAAGGAATCTTTTTTATACGAAGGATTTTACAAAACGTCAAAAGGGAATGTTTTTGACGTACGTATGCGGCGACAACGACTTCTCCGCCGCCGTGACCATTATTTGGGTTTCGGCTTCCTCTACAGGCCATTGTTTTTAAAAGAGAAATAAATACCATGTTTTACTTTTCTTTTATTTTGGTATTGAAAATGTTTTTCATGATGTTTTTATATCAATGTGTTGTATTGACATCTTGTGATTGAAAGGTGGAAATGTTATGTTTCCTTTATGCATGTTTTATGTGATACGATTATGTTGAGGTTCTTGGGCATGGTTATGAAGACGGGTAGTTCCGTGATAAACCAAGGTCGGGTGAGCCCGATATAGCTCTCCAATGCATTGGGTAACGCGAAGGAGTGAAACGTTAAGGTTTCTCCGAAGAGATTTAGGGAATATACTGTGATGGGAATTCCAAACGTAACCAAGAGGGTTACTCCCTATGTAAGAATGTTATGAATGCCTCAAGTTACCTTTATGTCTTATGATTTCTATGATTTATTCATGGTTTGATGAGGTATGTTAATGTGCCTATGTTTTATTGGTAAAGTATGATTTCATTCTTATGTACATATGAACTAATGTTTCCTTTCCATATTTTTTTAACCCTTACTGAGCTTTTTATGCTCATCCCAAGTTTTTGAAATGTTTTTCACAGGTCAAGGGAAAGGCACATGATGTGATGATAGTGTCAAGGATGTGTCAAGAAATAATCCGTGTTTTATTTTAAATATGTTTCCGTTGATGGGAAGAATGAATATTGTATTTTATGTAACCCCTTTGTTTAAATGTCTAATGTAATGCATGTTTCATGATCTAATTCTCTAAAACTCTAAACCTAAAAAGATCCTCAATGTGTAATCTTGTAATAACTCAAGATTAAGTAAGGTTTAAGGCTGGGGCCTTATAGTTGGTATCAGAGGTCGGTTTAGATAACTTTAGAGGTTATGGTATTCTCTAAGCATAAGTGGCATTACCATAATAGTTAGGATTTCAGAAAGAGTCCTAGTTTTAGATAAAGTAAATGGGTAAGTATATCTTAGTGTTTACCTTCCTCATTAGAACATGATGGTTTTGTTGATATACTCACACTGACATTTCTGTTTTTAGTGAATGGATGGATCTAGCAGGCACCAAAGAGACAACAGGTTTGAAGGAAACTGTGGTGGTTCTCTGATTAAGATACTAGATAAAATGGAGGATTCAATGAGGAAACTCGTGGTTGGTCTAAACCAAATATCAAGGAGTCATGATAGACCAATTGAACCTTGGTATGTTCTGTAATGCATCATGTACGAGATGACCAATCGATGTGTAAGTTCAGGTAATAATTATAAAGGTAACCATTAGAGTTTATATGATCCTTACTTTTGAGGTAATTATGGGTTATTATATGATATGCTGGAAAATGAAAGGCATGAGATAAACTTGAGGTTAAAATATGTTATGATCATTTTTTATGATTTTATCTCTTTTTAGGGAATGATGTATGAATTATATAGTTTTTGAAAAATGACAACACACAGACCGTGTGACAACCCGTCGCGTCGGACAAAGCTGCGGGAATTGAACCCACAACCAAAGTGCGACTGGTATTTATCGCATACCACGGGACTACATAATGTCCCTGGTTAGTTTGACTGATTCCTTTGTGTTATATGATTTTATGAATTAAGAGTATGTTTATTTTGGGTTATTTATAAAAATGATTAACCTATAATAGAGTATATTTGATTAGGTTAATTACTTTTCAATACGGGACTTTAGGAGCAACTGATGTTGTTTGGAGATAAATGTTACGATTTAACTTGAAAGACTATGTGACTAAATCCTTCAAATATTTGGATTTCAATCTTATATTGGTTTACTTTGAAGAATTTTATGGACAAATTGTTTATCGGATGGTCCTCGTTGAACTTTGGGTTTTTTTAGACAAATTTTGGAGATTAAGCATAGATTTTCTTTTTAATGGGTTATCCTTTTCTGGATTATCTAACCTTGTACTAACCTTTTTGGTTTTAGTTTTGGTTAAAGCCTAAAGACATGGGATGTATATAGTTCTCTTTGTTGGATTAGGTGATTCTCTAGAAGTTGATTATAGTACTCTTAATGTGAACAAGTCTCCCTAAATACTCGTCTTTTGGAGAAAGTACGAGTCTGTGTGAGAAATCTAGAACAAGTTGAAAGTCAACATGACAAGTAAGTATGTTTCCTTATCTTTAAATTAAGCTCAAAAATAAATTCCTCAATAAAAAGTAACTTAAAACAAAAATTTTGTCTATTAACTTTTCCTACTGGGGAACCCAACACCATTTAACCCATCAAAAGTTTGTGATTTTCTTATGGTTAACTTTCTCCTAGACATGTTTACTATCACTCTACCACAAGAACATGACCCTTTGATTTTTCTTCCATGTCCATGTTTTTCTACATATGGGTTAACTCGGGTGACCACTGTACTTATCTTCCTTTATTTTAGAGTGATTGTTTTACTGACTCTTGTTCCGATGTGAGACTTTCAAGGATGTTTCCAAGCTCAATTTTAAAAATTGCGAGGATGCAATTCCAAAAAGGGGGGAAGGATGTAACACCCGAGGTAAATAAAGAATATGACATTTTCATATTTATCCATATTTGTGAATAAAATATAAATATGACTTTAATGAGGACGCTATGCTCGATGGCGTACCCAACATGTAACAATGTGTTTCTTGGGAATCTTACGTTGCACTCTAATAATAAAATAATATTATTTTAAATGGTAGTTAACATGTAGCCGTTGTATTGGCGGGAATGGATAGAAATAACTAAAATATGATTATATATGTTTTTAAATGTTTTTACATTTATCCAATAAAAGATAAAGGCATAAAATACAGAAAGAATTCAATTTTAGGCGTATATGCCCTAGTTTTCACTAAAGGTTCACTTATCGCCTTTTGATGGAGAACTATCATTAAATATAGTTTTGGTCACTCTTATACATCCTTTTGGACCAAATAAAACTCTTCTTAAGAATTGGGACATCAAAATTTACTTTCTGTAAATTTTTGGTATCTTTCTGATAAAGTTCATTGTTTAATGAATAGTGTAAAATGTTATATTTTAATTCAAAACCTCTTATTAATCTAATTTATTTATATGATTATATTATCTTTTGAATTGGGTTTAAAGTGAAATTATAATATATTTTTCCCATTAAATCCAATAGTGGTCGTTGGAATTAATTTCACTTTGAAAACAGATTTACTCTAGTGTCAATCTTTTGATACTTATTGTTTCATACAAACACGCTATTTGCTCTGACAGCAGGAATTAATTATTAAATTAATTAATGTGACTTATATGTTTTGAATTTTGTAAAATAGGCTTCATTTTTGAATTCGGAATATCAAATATAGCTTAGGGTGAAGTTTTGGGATTTTTCTGAAAAACATCAATTTTTGATGAATAGTGAAACCACTAAGTGGTACTTATAAAAACTGATTTTTCGTTTAAATGAAATTTTACCACTTCTGTGTTTTGAATTTGAAAAATCCGACATACATGGTTGTCATTAGGAAGTAAAATGTTGTTCAATGAGATTAAAATATTTTTTTGGTGAATAGTAACTTATTAAGTTTTTAATCGCGATTAGAGGTAATTAGTGTAGTTTAAGGTAAAAATAATGTTTTAATAATATGAGATGAGCTTGACACATGTCCTACCCTCATTGGTTGTGTCATGTCCTACAAAGAAAAGACATGGGACATCTTGGGGACCCCATGGAGCCACTTTGGTTGGGAAATGACATAAATAAATTTTTTTTAATGTTAAAGTAAAAATGACACAAACATGAGTTATGTTACTAAAACAATTTTTATATGGGGTTATACAAGTCAGATTTTTTACTGTAAATATCCATTAGAAATATAAATATATTTTCTACATCATTGTATTTTTTTTATAATTTTTATACATTATATAAATTAAATTATTTATGACATCATGATGATGCAGTGATGACCTCATTATTTAACGATTTAAATAAAATGGAAATATAATGTAAAATATAAAACCTAAACATGTCCAAAACCAATTGGATGAGTGGATTTCGAACCCTTATCACCTTATCCTCGAAACAAATCAATGTGTGACCTCTTAAATCCGTATACCATTTTAAAATAAAGTGACTTTTCATTACCTTCCAAGAGTGCCCCTCCTCTCCTCTTATAAAAGGCCCCCACCTCTACCTCCTTACCCACACTCCCAAAGCCTTTGGCTCAGCCAACCCCTGCCCATTTTGTCTCTACACTTCCCTCTTTTACTAATTGAAGCCTCACTTTGGGCAGAAGTCTTCCCAAGGAAGCATTTGATCTCAAATGTAAGAGAGTTACTCGATTTTAAGGTAATGTCTTCTTTTGAGTCCTTTTGTTTTATTTTGCTTCTCCAACCCCATAAACACTTTTTATTCTTTTATTTTGTAACAAATCCAGTATCCTAAATATACTAGGATGTTTTTATAAGAATTATTAGAGCTAAAAATACACACACCTACATCTAATTGTTAAAGAACATACTGTTTCCGTGGATGACGAATTTATGCCTCCCGAAATGATGATTGTTCAGCATTATTTTAACACCTTCAAAGGTGGCCATTAAGATGACACTATATTTATATATGATATATAATATGTTTATGTTTTCCTTAAGCTTCTTTATTTTTCATTTTGTGCATACCTTTATGGTTTCCATTATGGGTAAACACGATATCTTCATTTAAGGAAGTGCGGACTACCGCCCCCTCAAAGTGATGTGATTCGTTAATGCCATATGTGGGACGTATAAAGGATGGATTTAAAGTTATTATATATGATGTTATACTGGAATTATAATATACCTCTGTATCATTATTATTTATTTTCATTAAAGTATGAGATAGAAATGAATGTAGCGTTCATACGTACGTACGGCTTACCGTCTCCATGAACGTTGCATTTCATTTCTTATCCCCAAATGTAATGTACTATTATATGTACATGTATATAATCGATATATATGATGAATTATACATCTAAATGATGAATATAATTCTGGAATTAAAATATACATACCTCTCATTTAGTTTTAATTCCATTAATATGACATAGAATTGAATGTATCGTTCATGCGTACGTACGACTTACCGTCTCCATGAACGGTGCATTTCATTTCCTACCTCTAAATGATTATGTAATATTATAAATACATGTATATTCTGGATATATATGATATATAAGATATCCAAATAATGAATATAATTCTCGATATAATGAACATTTGACCACACAAACAACATGTAATTATAAGAAGTCCACTTTCGACTTAATAACCAAATATCGACAAAACAAACATTATTAACTTAAATGATTACATAATGTTTATAACATGGAAATAAGTGATCTAAAAGGAATAATGAACAAGAAAAAGGTTATTAATAAAGTGTAAATTAACTCAAGTTTATTATTCAGGACGTTAAAGAATGACTGAGTCAAGTCGGACCCGAGGTAAGGGATCCTACTCCTCTCTTTCTTTTTAAGTACACTCTTTTATGTCATTCCTTTTAAAGCTCATATTTCTTGTTATTGGGATGTTATTTTATTTCAATATTACTATAAGTTTTATGTTCATGTGATGAGAGACCCTATTCTCTCTCATCAATCCATTTTGAATGTTTTAAGTGGCGCCGTTAGGCTGCCGATTTTTCGTAAGAGATCTAACCTCTCTCTTTCTTTTTAAGTACTCTCCATTATGTAAATTATTTTAAGCTCCTCTTTGTTATGTTGGGGGATGTTATTTTATATTCCTCTTTCTATAAACATTATGTTAATAATATGAGATACCCTATTTGATCTCATCAACCCATTTTTTTAAGTTTTATGTGGCGCCGTTAGGCTGCCGAGTTTTCGTAAGGGATTTTTCATCTCACTTTTATTCCCGTGAGATTTATGCTACATTTTCCACAATTTCGTTTGAGTGGTGTATGTACTGACCATTATTTTACTCATTGTGTAATATAATTTCTATTATGAGTATTTACATCAATGTTGTATTGACCTTCTTTCACGAGGTGTATGTTTCGAAAGATACCCATGTCGGTAAGGGAACCTTTCACCCTCCTCTTTTTAAAAGACTTCTTTTGTTGGGTCTTTTAATTTACATATTTTTATGTTGGGATATGTTCTCATATATCATTATTGATGTAAATTTTATGTCCAAGTGATGAGATAACCTTTTTTTATCTCTCATCAACTCATTTTGATGTGATGCCGTTAGGATGTCAAGGTAACTTCTTAACCCAATTTCGATTTCTTTGTGTTCAACATGTAGTTATTGAATATGTCATCCTTTGAATATGTGTGAATGGCCTTTGATTATTTTACATTTAATATCCACTTATATTTGGTGTATTATTTTGTCACACATAATTATGTAATTGATTTATCATTAAACCAAGGATACCGTCTTTGTATGGGACTTCGTCTTAATCTTCTTCAATTGAGGCATATTTTGTTTTATACAAAACCTTCTTTTATATGGTGTATAAACCCCTTTGACTTTTACATTTATCCTAAATGAATCTTTTTTAGACGAAGCATTTTAAAAAATGAAAAAGGGAATGTTTTTGACGTACGTATGCGACGAAAACGACTTCTCCACCACTGTGACCATTATTTGGGTTTCGGCTTCCTCTATAAGCCATACATTGTTTTTAAAAGAAAAATAAATATCATGTTTTACTTTTATTTTATTTTGGTATTGAAAATGGTTTTCATGATATTTTTATATCAATGTGTTGTATTTATATCTTGTGATTGAAAGGTGGAAATGTTATGTTTCCTTTATGCATGTTTTATGTGATACGATTATGTTGAGGTTCTTGGGAATTATTATGAGGACGACTAGTTCTGTGATAAACTAAGGGTGGGTGAGCCTGATATAGCTCTCCAATGCATGGGGTAACGCGAAGGAGTGAAACGTTAAGGTTTATCTGAAGAGATTTAGGGAATATACTGTGATGGGTATTCCAAACGTAACTAAGAGGGTTACTCTCTACGTAATAATGTTATGAATGCCTAAAGTTACCTTTCTGTCTTATGATTTCTATGATTTATTCATGGTTTGATGAGGTATGTTAAAGTGACTATGTTTTATGGGTAAAGTATGATTTCATTCTTATGTACATATGAACTCATGTTTCCTTTCCATATTTTTATAACCCTTACTGAGCTTTTTATGTTCATCCCAAGTTTTTGAAATGTTTTTCACAGGTCAAGGGAAAGGCACATGATGTGATGATAGTGTCAAGGATGTGTCAAGAAAGAATCCGTGTTTTATTTTAAATATGTTTCCGTTGATGGGAAGAATGAATATTGTCTTTTATGTAACCCCTTTGTTTAAATGTGGAATGTAATGCAAGTTTCATGATCTAATTCTCTAAAACTCTAAACCTAAAAATATCCTCAATGTGTAATCTTGTAATAACTCAAGATTAAGTAAGGTTTAAGGCTGGGGCCTTATAGTGATGGCCCATGGATGAGTGAACAAGACATTATTTAAAGACCCTATTTAGAGTTGTTAGTGTCTTTATTCTTGCCTTTTCATATTGACACATGACACATATTGAAATTACATATCTACTATTTTAGTTATGGCCAGTTATCCATGTATTGGGATTATCGTCAGATGATGGTATTTATTAGTAATGTAATTATTATAATTATTTTTTATTACCACATGGATGTTGTTTTTTTATTTTTTGTTATTTTCTAATATCATATAGATGGTATAGTCTTCCAAGGGCTTATATTAGACCCACTCTACTAGCTGGAATCATATGAAATATGGGGAGGTGTTTTTGAGTACATGTAACCAACTATCTCATGCAACCATTGTTGGGTAACTGGAGTATGTCATTATACTATTAATAAATAATAATTTTAGAATGTTCTTAGAAATTAATTAAAAAATGTTCTCTCAGAAATAAATAAAACATATTCTTTTGATGAAATCATTTATTTAAAGAATAAAATTACTTTATTAAAAAGTGGGAGATTATTTACTATTCATTTATAAACAAATTTATATTTTGTGTGGACGTTATATTTTTTTCATAATTTATTTAATAATTTTCATTCCCTTAAATTTATTTGATAAGCTATAATTTTCATATTAAAATATAAATATTTAATGGTTCATTAAGGCATTGTGTTGCGTATCATGTACTCTTTCAGATAGAGGGTTAATTTTAAATCATAGTGTATTACATTATATCATAATTAATTAATTTCATCCTCATAATTTTAACTTGTTCTAGAAAATCATGGTTTTGATATTTGGAAATTCCATTGTTGAAAACCCCCTTTATAAAAAGGGTTAATAAAATATCCTCATGAAAATATGGAAAGGAAAATATGAAGGTTATCTAGAATAATACATAACATGGTTCTAATATAGGATAACATTAGTGAGAATTGAAAATATTGATATGGAAGAGAAACTTATTTCCCTAATGACTAATTTAGGGTCATATAGAACATGGTCTAGAAAATGGTATCAACCATAGAATAATGAATCAATGAGGGGTTTAAAAGGCCATTAATTCATCATTAATTAAGATTATTAAAAAACAATATTGTCTGAAGACACCTTTCTTTATGTTGAGGAATTATATCACCATCTAGTCAATGAAAATAATGAAATATAAAAACCTGTAATATAGATTTTCATCCGTTAATAAATTTCATTAAGAATCTATAATGATAATCCAAATTATTAGTATTCATGATGAATTTTTTAAATCCTAAAGATTTAAAATCAACAGATAATATATCAAAACGGAATATCAAGATATTCCTCCCATATTTATGCATTAAAAAAACAAAAAATTGTTAGCACAAGATATATACCAAAATTAATAAACCATTAAACCAGTAAATACAATATAATTCTAAAATCCATTATTTTATCAATAACCATAACATTAAATAATGTTTTATTCTCAAAGGGAATATCACACCCTTCATCTTACATATTAGAAACATTAGTTTCATTCTTCCAAAATTACCTTTAAAAATAAATAAATTATTAAACATAAGTTTTATACATTCCTCATACATATGAAACATCTCTCAAATATAAATAATCTTTGTGATAAATAAATATATACTCTTTTAATATAGAGTCATTTTCCAAAATGTCATGAATAATATTTATATATTAATATAATTGGTAATACATAAAATTAACATAACAATCATTGAAGATATAAACATATCAATGAATAACATGTTATCCATCATGATTATTTATATTTAACAATATATTAAAGCATAATTAACATCCAATAATTTAGTAACCCCAATGGTTTATTTAAAAAATACTAGATTTTTCATCATAATTTTCAATAAAATATTCAAATCAGTTAAAAATCGCGTCACTTAAAACAAAAAAAGGTGGTACTGATTCCTTTGAAGCTATGATTAACTATATACTTATTCACTCATGATTGTATCCATTACATTTGTGTTAACATAAAATGAAAACATATATGATTCCTAAAATTAACATTGTCCTGATTCCTTAAATAATTTCACAAACTATTCAATATTTTCCATAAACCCATTAATTAATGATCATCAAAGATGACCTAAATTATTATGTCATCAACAAACCATTTTAAAATTCACCATTAATATTATTCCAATTTAAATCAACTCTATATTACAACTAAATATATATTTTAAAATTATACTTTGGAACAATCCTTAGACATTTCATGATCCTTGTATCCAAAAACACATAGATATAAAATTTCAATCACATATTACCTAAATCATTATGCATAATTAATTTAAACATTTCAAATCATAGGAATTTTGTTGTTCTGGTAATTAACACTTTGATTAGGGAATTGGCTCAGATAATCCCCATATTACCTACACATAATACATTGAACTATAAATGTTACCTTAATATGACCATCATTTCCATCCATCAACCATTGAATTTTTACATAGTAATTAGATGATATATAAAATTCATTTACACATAAAATCATCTTTTTGATAATTTTATACATTAACTAATGTGTTTCTTCCAACCTTATCTTCATAAAAGAAGACGAATATTCATTTTTTTATGATCCCTGCCAGCTGATATCTTAGTAAACTCATTCCTTCTCTTCATTTGTGAGTCTGAGAGTTTGTTAATGTAAAATATGTTATATATATATATATATAATGAAAATTAATTAGGAATAATCCCAATGTTTCATATTATATCTCACATTTCATTTTGTTAATCATTAAGACATTCATTCCATTTACTGTAAGCATTAACACAATAACTCCAAGTTCCATACATTAACTAAAACCAAAAAACAAATAATGAACAACAATATTTATAGTGAGTAACCATGAAAAATCATTTATAAGATGTATAAATCATGAAAAATTCTTTTTAATATATGACACCTTATATTTAACCCAAGTTATCCATAATCATTACCATAATTTTTGGATGTTATCATATAATTAGAATCCTAACTAAGGTTTTACGTAAAATATTTCCATCCTAGTTTCCAAAGGATAATTAATACTTTCTCGAGTACAAACTACATTTACCCATACATTTAATACATTGACATCACATCATAACATGTTAATATCCATTACACAACATAATGATCCTTTTCATATTTGTATAGGCCTACTGCCTTGGGAATCATAGACACATAAACAAGATGTTAATAAATGATCAACATAGTCTCCCACTATATTAATCATAACTATAATCCATCGTAGAAATATCATTCATAAAACTATCATTTTTAACTAGAGAAAAGGAAACAAAAGAAAGGCTGATCTAAGATGCTCAGCCGTGGAAAACAATGGATATTTCAATGATCACATGATTTCAACGTGAGAATAAAGTTATTATAACATGATAATAATATTATGGAATCATATCCTACATATTATAGATCATAATAGTAATACATGGGATAAATTTTGGAATTTTATATGACATGAATCATATAAAACGAAATAAACATAAGCCAAGAAAAAATGAAATATCCATAAGACATAGTTGTATGAAATACACATAATCATAGAATTTTTTTTTGTAGTAAAGGATCGTTGAAAATAGTGTCATAGTGGAATTAATTTTCTCCCAACACCCTCATAGAAACCATTTTTCAATATCAATATTATCATATATGACAAGGTCCCTAGAAAAATTTGGTTCACCCCACAATCCAGTCATGTTTATCTCATTGGATATCAATCATTACCTCAAGCATTGGATTGTGATATAGGTCTAAAACATCACATAATTTAAATCATAAATATTATATTTAAAAGGTCATAAAACATTCATCATATCATAACCCAATAAAAGTAATGGGTTTCATAAACATTTAATCATTTCATCATATCTTCAACCATGGAAAATATTTTTTTTTTGAAAAAATCATTTCATCAAAGACATAAACCTTATAGATAAAGAATATGGTAGGATTCATTGGATCATATCCCCAATAATTTATAAGAGAATTAAAGGTTTATTGACATTGATAATTATAAATATTATTAAAATATCAATAATCCTTTATTGGGGAAAATATCCTTTCCATTTTACAAAGAAATATTGAAAATATATAAATGATAAAAATATCATAGAAAAAAATTTAATAGAAAATATAATTAGTAACCTATAAAAGAATAATTAATGAAGTTAGTGATCATGGTGGAGTGAAATTTAGTTTCGCTCGTATATGATAAAAAATTCATTTCATAATTGTAAAAATCCCAAAAAAGTACAGCATTTGGAAAATGAAAACAGAATTAATTTTGAAATAAATTTTAAATATTAATAAATGCATAAAAAAATTTAAATAATCAAATTATAATATTAAAAACCTTCTTTAAAAAATGGATATAGACTAAAATGATTTTTTGGATCGATGAGATATATAATGATCATTTTCATTAAATGAATTATTTTAGTATATTTAGTATATAAAGAGAGGAATATTTAATGAAAAATGTATTTTATAGGTATAATATGAGGATAATTAAATCCATGATATTTTATAAGGTTATATCATACAATTTCAGAATAATTACATAATCATAAACATTCTCGACAAATAATGAGATTATAACATGAAAGCCTTACTGAAAACTTCTATATAATAAATATGGAATGTGACCCCAAGAAAGAAAAATTAATATTGATTTATTATAAATATGATATTGTTCCATAATGATATATATAATCCTATATATTATTTTTTTATTACCTTTTATCACTAATTCTCTAACAAATCATTTTTAAAATCACTGATTTGGGTGATATCTGCTTCGTTTTTCATGTATGTTTTCATATGGAAGATCTAGTAAATTTAACATGATCATGGTTATATAACATATATAATATTAATAATAACATAAATATCATATATATTAATTTTATAAATTTTTTTATTCATCCACAAAAGTAGAGATATAAAAATGAATTACAGCATTCATAGAGATGGTGGGTCGTACATACATATGATTGATGTTTTCATTTTTCATATGATGAAATAAGATAAAGGTAAATAATAAAAAATATTTAAATAAAAATTATTATATAATATATTTATTATATATTCAATAAATACATCCTTATTAACATAATAGGACAACAGAAATGTAAAATGATTAACATTACTTCGTGGTGGTTGCAGTCCACACGTACTCACATGCGATATTATTATTTTCCAACGGTTTGTAATGTAAGAAGGTATATATGATATTATAAATAATAATTTTTAATTATTTAATAATTATAATATATAAATATTAATCTCATCATATTACACATCCATAAAATATGGTGATGATAAATGAATTGTATCTCTACGTGGAGACGGTAAGTCATACATACACAAGAACGAAACATTCTCTTACCATTTCATGGATAGATAGTGAATAAATATTGTTTCATAAATTAAATAAAATTTAATTATATTGATGAAAATTAATATATTATTTGAGAAAAAAATCAAAAATATTTATGGGAGATAAAAATTAATTTAAATGAAAGTGATCTATTAAGGTGATTGTCTCTTTTTTGAAATAACACCTATAAATATATTCTTAAAGACCTTATGGTTGGTCTTTTTTGAATATCATAACATATTGAATGCATATATGTAATTTTATAAGGTATTTTTTGAGGTTATGGTATAGATTTAAGGGAAATGATTTGAATAAGTTAAGGCAGGATGTTCCATTTCATAATTGATGTAATGGGGAACTTTTGGAATTTCTTATATGATTTAAATATAAAAAAATCATTATCTCTCCGAAATGCCTCCAAAATCCAAGGTATTATAATTAAAAATAGTATGGTGTTTAATTAAAATCATTAAATAAAATATTTTCAAGTTTATGTGGTGTTTTAGAATATATCATTTGGTTTAACCCCTTCATTAAATCATTTTAACATTAATCATGGTATAATATTTTACAAATAAAAAGGATTATAATATTTCAAATATGTTTAAAATTGTAAAATAAATGTCCAAGGTATTATATTTTAGACAATATGTTATCCTCTTTTTAAAATTTAAATATTTATTATTTAAAATTAGTAATTTTTTTTATAAAATACTATTATGATAAAATATCATTACTGTCAATTGTGACACTATAAATTTGATTAGATTTAAAATACATAAATATTTTTTTTCAATAGAATATAATAATTTAACAGAACAATAATATTTAATATTCATCTAAAAGAATCATGTAACACTATAACCCCCTAAACTTATAATACTTTTAGAATTCATAAAATAATTTATATTATTTTTCTAATCATTTAATAAAAAAATTAATTACATTATATAAGAATTTAATTTAATGTAATAATTTATGAAAATTATAAATAATTTTTTTCCAGACAAATATTGAATTAATCTCAAAATAAAAAAGTACATTCATTCATAGATTACTTTTTTCACTATGTGTACATATAAAAGACATTTAAAACATAGATATTGGGATTTTATAACATTCATGGAATTATATATTATATATATCATATTCTTGGAAAAGATTCTATTAAAAAAATAATGTTCAAAAATAAGTGGGAAATAGTAGATTATCATTTAAAAAAATATTATGAAAAAATATAACCTTAGCAAATAGTTTTAATATAAATTAACAGCAATTTCTCTTTACTGTGGTGATAATTTTTACTATGATTATGATTGATATTGACCAATACTAAAATGGAAATATTTAAAAAAATTAAATAAATATATTGAAAAGTATGGAATCAACTTTATCAAATTCAATTTATATCTGTGGTAGAAATTAATTTTAAAATAATTATGAAACATGTGGAGAAAAACTATATTTAGAATAAAACATTTGTTATCAAAACAGATTGTTTTTTATATCTTGCATTGAAAAATAATAAATAAATATTAGAAAAATTAATTACTATATATTATATATATAATCTTTCAGAAATAGATAATAGTTAAATTTATTGAGGATAAAATTCATTACTGACATAAAAACAGTTAATTAGAAAAATGACTTTTACATATAATGTCCATTTTGAAGGATAAAAGGTATAAAATTTTAAATGGTGTGTATTACTATTCTTAACGGCTAGTTTGATTGGTTGTGGTTTGTGTTAGAACAAGAAGATGCATACAACACAGACTACTGTATTATTCAAAGAGAAGCGTACTATGGATACTTGGGGTGTAACATTATACCATCCTTAAAAAAAATTTTCCTCTTAATTTATGATCGCTATTGGAAATATGGCGTTTACATTTCAAAATATCTTAGTTGAAATCCCGCATTGAAAAATTAATTAACAAAGACCCTATTTAAAATAAAGAGTGGTATGTATGTAGGATACCTAAAATAACTCATACTAGGGTTCTGTCACGACCCGCCTTCACCAAAAAGGAGGGAAGGGTCAGCAGATTGCCAGGCCCTTCCTTCGTTAAGTTGAAGGAGGGATAATGACCCCCGAAACCCACCTTCAATAGGTCCCGGAGTGGCGACTAGCACCAAGGGTATAGAAAATTCTTGCAAATGGAAGGCATTACCCTTTTTATTTTATAGGATCGAAAGATAAGGAGAAGAAAACCCAACAACACCAAGGTAGAAAGAAAAGTAAAGCAAAAAGTAAACCATTCCCACATGCATGTTTCAAAATTGAAAGCCACAAAGTGAAAAAGGTGACTATAAGGTAAGTACCAAAAAGAAAAAGAAAAAAAAACTGCAACTGCTCCAAAAGTCCGAGCTAGTAAGGTCCTGTGTGATCCCCGAAGTCCTCCTGGAAACCTGAACGTAGTTCTATATACGTAGGGTGAGTATACAAGTACACTCAGTAGGGAAAACCAAGACTCTCGTGCACAAGTGGGGGAACATACTAAAGTCCCGTGAGAAAAGAGTAAACCAAACACCTAACAAGGCAAACTATCCGTCCCAGGCCTCACCAAGGCTCACTCCCCAAATAACGCAAGTCAAGTAATATATATAATAAGATCACATCGAAGTTTGGGTACCCAGCGCCACTTTCCCACTGGTTATTTAGACATCCTACGCATCGGACCAATCCCGCCATTCTTACCGCAGTCCCACTGCCACACCCGCCCGCACACACCTGGGCCACAACCACACGCAGTCCCACTGCCGAAATCCCGCCCGCACACACCTGGGCCTCAACCACACGCAGTCCCACTGCCGAATCCTGCCCACACACACCTAGGCCACAACTGTCACATGTAACCATGCCTGCAAACACCTAGGCCAGAACAACAACCGCCACGCCCGAAGACACCTGGGCTAAAGGATCCACTGCCACGCCCGAAGGCACCTGGGCCTCATCCCGAAGACACTTGGGAAACCACCTGCCGCACACACCTGGCCAACCACCACAACGCCCCGCCCGATGGTTCTTGGGCTAATAATGGACTTCAGGCCATCACATCCTGCCCGAAGGTACTTGGGCTATCCGGGAAAGGGAGCAGAAAAGGAGCTAATAACCAGCCACTAAGGATAGTGTTGGGAAAAACACCCTCCCCCCATAAATGGGGGTGTTCGGCACTGAGTGCTCAACTTGGGTGGGGCGCGAATAAGAAACACAAAGCTACAAGTATAGATATAGGTAATAAACACTCACCCAAATCTTATGTTTTCCTAGCCAACCTACAGAACACAACACCACTGCATCCGAGTCACAGTTCACGACCCTTACCCACAAAAGAAAAAAAAAACATTTGTCCCATTCTTGTTTCACGTTCAGTTAAAATGTTCAATTAATTTTAAGCACTACTGGGAAACTACCATAAGCATAACCAAGGGAAGCGTTAAAAGCATGGATCAACCAAAACACTCACACCCGGTCCTGTCAACAGAGGATCTCTCCCCAATTTGTGATATGAACGAGTAACCACTCGGATTTAAAACTCACAACCACCGAATCCATACCAATAGGGAATCCCATCCCCAAATTCACACAACCACCGAGAGTATAAAAGATCAGGGGATCCCATCCCCTCCCATATTTCCAGCAATCGGCCCGAAAGGAAAACAACCGACTACCACTACCAACACAAGTCAGGGATTTTCAGATTTAAACGACTTAACACACTCCATGATTTCAAATTCCGTGTGTTCTAACCGGGAGTTATCACAGAAGGGTTGATCCTGGTGCTTTCAATTATTCAGCCGGATATACGTGATTAACCAATTTAACAACATGAGTTCACAATTTCAGCAACCCATTTAAAACCTCACGAGGGGATTCATCAGTGCACATACAACGACCACCAACGGCCTCAATTTTCAAAAACATAAACCAGCACAACAAAAAGTATGATCACAAGATAAAGCATAAACAACGATCACAACCCCTTCCCCTTCTTTCTTTAGAACCTCGTTTATTATCTTCATTAAGGTTCGGTTCAACCAATTCCATAGGAACAAAATAACGCCCACCCCGCATGATACACAAAAGTGAGAGACGAGAGAAATTCCCTACTTGTTGATAGATGATCGACGTTTAGGCCGGGGGCGCGGAACATTACGTATAACGATGCGGCGGTCCCGATGCACCAGAAGATCCACGATCGAAGAAGGGGGAAACCACGGCCTAACCCTTAATTTATAAGAGCCGGGGACGGTTGAGGTGAAAACGTGAAACCGCGCAAGACGTGGGAGTCGTGGGTTGACCACGCGGCTTGACTCATCATTAAAGGTGCTGGGTGGTTTAAACCGACTCATGAGTCGATTCAGTATCTAATTAAAACTTTCGTGCGCGTGTTGGGTCTTTAAGACATTTTCTTTTCTTTTAAACGAGGCAGAATAGGGTTTAAAACCCTATTTGCGAAAAAGGAGCATTACTGGAACAACTTGGCAAGGCCGGGTGACTTCGGCCGGTTCCGCCGATCGGTCACACCGATCAGTCTCACTGATCGGTCACAACGATCCGTCACACCGATCGGTCTCACCAATCGGTCGTACCGATCGGTCTCACCGATCGGTCTCACCGATTGGTCGCACCAATCCCCTTAAGGATCTGGATTTTGGCAAAGGAAGGGACCAATGGGGGTCTGGGTCATCACATCAGATACCTCTTAAACGATTCTCATCCTAGAGAATCACAACAAATCAGAAGGAAAGAGAGGGTCCGAACAATCATCTTCGAAAGATACATCTTAGGAGTGAACCCCTGCTAACTAAAAACACTCCCCTATCAAGAACCAAGCAACATACCACGCCAAACCGCCCGGTCACGTGGGTTTGGGGAGTTTCCCTCCCCCATGTCAAGATATTATCCGCTTTGGGCGGCACTGACTCGCTCGCACGGGTTTAATCGCATCCACCTTAATGCATCTTGATTAGGGGTCGGGTTCCCTCTTCCATTTAGCCGGGGCTTTTCACACACAACAGAGGAAAAAAACCAGTATATTTCATAGCCAAAAGTCAAACGTTCCACCACAACAGGTACAAAAGGAACAAAGCTCAAAACAACTCGGGGTATTGGGCACGCATCTGTTCTTCCCTCTCCCACGTACTCTCTTCGAGCCCGCCATGTCTCCACAACACACGAACCAAGGGAATGGCTCGCCCACGAAGCACCTTCTCCTTGCGATCCTCGATCATCACTGGTTTTTCCACAAAGGTTACGTCGTCCTCGATGTCCAGTTCACCCCAATCAAGGACGTGTGAATCATGGTGCAGATAACGACGGAGCTGGGATACATGAAAGACATCATGTATCCTTAGCAGCGGCGGAGGTAACGCTAGCTGATAAGACACTTCGCCGACCCGCCGCAACACTTCGAAGGGTCTGACGAATCTGGGGGAAAGCTTACCCCCCTTGCCGAACCTCCGTTGCCCATGCCGCGGGGAGACCTTCAAGAACACGTGGTCTCCAACCTCAAACTCCAAGGGCCTTCTCCTGGTATCAGCATACGACTTCTGTCGGTCCTGGGCCGCCTTCATCCTTTCCCGTATGAGCTGAATTTTCTCTGTCGTGTTCTGCACCACCTCCGGGCCAAGGATGCCTACCTCTCCTACTTTGGTCCAACACACAGGTGAACGGCATGGCCTCCCGTACAAAGCCTCAAATGGGGCCATACCGATGGTAGAGTGGTAGCTATTATTGTATGAAAACTCTACTAGAGGCAAGTATCGCACCCATGACTCTCCTGAGTCCAGAACACATGCCCGTAGCATATCCTCCAAGGTCTGGATGGTTCGCTCTATTTGTCCATCTGTTTGGGGATGGAAAGCAGTGCTAAGGCGTAACTGGGTTCCAAACGCATGCTGCAATCCTCTCCAGATTCGCGAGGTAAACCGTGCATCCCTATCCGAGACTATAGACCTCGGAACTCCATGCAACCGCACCACCTCATTCACATACTTTCGTGCCAAAGCATCCACAGTACTTGACACCCTGATTACCAGAAAGTGAGCCGATTTCGTCAACCTGTCCACCACCACCCAGATGGCGTCGCACCCTCCTTGGACCTTGGGTAGTCCCTTGAAGAAATCCATTGAGATGTCGTCCCACTTCCACTCGGGAAGAGCTAAAGGCTGCATCAACACGCATCCCAGGCCCTGTCCTGAAGCATCACAAAATACCTCATAGGCCATCCCTTCTTCTGGTAATCTCAACACTGGGGCACTAACCAGCCTTTCTTTTAGGTAGCTGAAGGACGACTCGCATTGCTTGCTCCACACGAAAACCTGGTCCTTCGTGGTCAAAGACGTAAAGGGGCTGCTACTCGGGAGAAGTTGGGTACGAATCTCCGGTAGTAACCTGCCAGTCCAAGGAAACTCCGGACTTCCGCCACATTCTTGGGTGCTGCCCAAGAAACAACTGCCTCAACCTTTGATGGGTCGACTGCTACCCCATGCTCAGACACCACATGCCCGAGGAAGTGCACTTCTCGTGTCCAGAACTTTCACTTTGAAAACTTCCCGTAGAGCTGGTGCTGTCGGAGGACTTCCAAAACTGTCCTCAGGTGCTCTACATGGTCCTCTTCTGACCTTGAATAGATCAGGATATCGTCGATGAATACCACCACAAACCGATCCAGGTACTCCCGAAAGATGGAGTTCATAAGACCCATGAACACGGCCAGGGCGTTCGTAACACCAAAGGGCATGACCACGAACTCGAAGTGCCCATACCTGCACCTGAATGCTGTCTTCGGGATGTCGCTCTCTTTCACCCTCAGCTGGTGGTCTCCGGACGACAGGTCGATCTTCGAGAACCATCCTGCCCCTTTCAGCTGGTCAAAAAGATCATCTATCCTTGGGAGAGGGTAGAGATTCTTGATCGTCACCTGATTCAACCTCCTGTAGTCGATGCACAACCTGAGGCCACCATCCGCCTTCCTTGCGAACAAGAATGGAGCGCCCCAGGGTGACGCACTTGGACGAACATAACCCCTCTTCATCAGATCTTCAATCTGTATCCGCAACTCCCGTAGCTCCGAAGGTGCCATCCGGTAAGGAGCCATCGAGATTGGTCGAGAGCCGGGCTGCAGGTCTATCCCGAACTCGATATCACGTCGAGGGGGTAGAGTCGTCACCTCCTCCTGAAAGACGTCCATAACTCACGGACGATCTCTGGTACTTCCACCATTTCCGCATCTACTGATTCTACCGTCAGTTCGGTCAACAAGGAGAGGAGAGGTTCCTCCATCCTGTTTCCCTTCGGACAGCTCCGCTCGCCGGTGAAAGTAACACGCTGGCCGTCCAAACCGGAGAACACCACACTTATTTGGAAACAGTCGATGACGGCGCACACATGAAATAGCCAGTCGATGCCTAGGATGACATCGTACGACTGAATCTGTCGCAGAAGGAGATCCCTAACCGACTGATGTGGCCCTAACATCAGTCTACATCCCCGACAAATGAACAGCAAGTCGGTCTGACCTCCAACTGGTGTGCTCAACACTAGGGGCACTGGAAGTCTCTCAGCATCTAGACCCAAGGCACGGACTAGACTGGGTGCAACAAAGGAGTGAGAAGCTTCGGTATCGAACAAAGCATAAGCAAGAGTGCTAAACACATTGATCGTACCTCGAACAACCTCTGGACCTGTTGGAACTGTTGCCTCTGCGGCGTGTAACTCTCCACGCCCAGCCCCCTGCCCCTCGGCTGTCGGCCACCTCCCCGACCACGCCCTGGTCGAGGTCCCTGGGGAGCGCCCTGAGGTCGGCCTCCTCCTCCTATGTCTGTCTGCGGAGGAGCGGGAGCTCGCTGTCCCTGCTGCTGCTGCCGAAATGGTCTGGCTGGAAACTGCTGCTGCAACGGATGCTGGGGATGACTGCCACTGCTGTACTGCACCCGATCGGGGCACTGACTCTAGAGATGTCCAGGGCTCCCGCAGATGAAGCACCGTGGTCCCGAGCCTGAAGGGAAAGAACGTGGGCCAGGGGATCGAAACTGAAACTGTTGCGGTCTGCTCCCTGTGGGTCGGAACCTGGAGGGTCCCGATGCTGGAGGCCTGGTGCTGACGGCCTTCCCCTTCGATGGTCCCAGCTGGATCCCTTCTCGTGACACTCCTCCCAGAGCATGCATCCTTTCCACCACTTCGGCCTTCTTCTGGACCTCTAAGTATGTCGGAAGGGTAAAGGGGGTAACAACATACTGGAAGGAGGGTCGGAGCGCCTCCTCCAAACGTCTTGCCCGAGACTCCTCCTCAGGAAAGAGGTCCGGAGCAAAACGTAGGAGGTCCTTGAACTTGATTCCAAGTTCCCTCACGGACGTGCTCCCCTGCTGGAGGGAGAGTAGCTCCTGCCTCTTCTCTGCCTTCATTGTCGAGGAGAGGAGCTCCGCCCGGAACTCCTTCTCGAAATCCGCCCAGGCAACCTCAGACTCTTTCCTATTCCCCAGGTGAAGCATCCACCACTGACGTGCCGCTCCTCGCATCTGGCTAACATCCAGAGGAACCCAGTACTCGGTCGGGGCCCGAATCAGGCCGAAGGCTATGACTAGCTCCTCTAGCCAGCCTTCCGTCTTCATATCGGAGGTGCTGCCCTCAAACTTCTCGAGGGCCTGTCGCTGGAAGGCTCGAAGAGTCTTCTGCCACTGGTCGTCTTCTTCCTCTCGATCAGCTCTCTGCCGATTGGCCAAAGTAGTCTTAGGGGCCTCGATCGCCTGTACCACACGTGGTCGCCCTCCAGGTGCCATAGCTGCAAGGTAAACAAGGAATGCCTAAGCCCAAGTAGTGCAGAATATCGTTCTTAAAACTTCTTAAGATTTAATTTATTCTTAATTCCCAAGACATCCCAGAAACACAAGGACACAAGTCATTATGATGCATGTAGCTTTCCTAGGGTCTCTACTCGGCAATCAGTGTGGCCTCACTTGGTCGTTCGGTAGGTCCAGAGTCCTTGCATCGGATCACGGGGGGCCCTAAAATGCCCTGTCCTAGCCAGTCTTCCTTGTCCTAATTCACGCTCCAAGGTCACCCAACACCGTTTCCTTACCATCCCATGCAATCCTCACTGTGCCTAACTCCAGACTCTGTCCTATCTCTCAACCATCACCTCTGATACCATTCTGTCACGACCCACCTTCACCAAAAGGAGGGAAGGGTCAGCAGATTACCAGGCCCTTCCTTCTTTAAGTTGAAGGAGGGATAATGACCCCCGAAACCCGCCTTCAATAGTTCCCGGAGTGGCGACTAGCACCAAGGGTATAGAAAATTCTCGCAAATGGAAGGCATTACCCTTTTTATTTTATAGGATCGAAAGATAAGGAGAAGAAAACCCAACAACACCAAGGTAGAAAGAAAAGTAAAGCCAAAAGTAAACCATTCCCACATGCATGTTTCAAAAATGAAATCCACAAAGTGCAAACAGGTGACTACAAGGTAAGTACCAAAAAGAAAAAGAAAACAAACTGCAACTGCTCCAACAGTCCGAGCTAGTAAGGTCCTGCGTGATCCCCGAAGTCCTCCTGGAAACCTGAAAGCAGTTTTATATACGTAGGGTGAGTATACAAGTACACTCAGTAGGGAAAACCAAGACTCTCGTGCACAAGTGGGGGAACGTACTAAAGTCCCGTGAGAAAAGAGTAAACCAAACACCTAACAAGGCAAACTATCCATCCCAGCCCTCACCAAGGCTCACTCCCCAAATAATGCAAGTCAAGTAATATATATAATAAGAGCACATCGATGTTTGGGTACCCCGCGCCACTTTCCCACTGGTTATTGAGACATCCTACGCATCAGACCAATCCCGCCATTCTTACCAGATTCCCACTGCCACACCCGCCTGCACACACCTGGGCCACAACCACACGCAGTCCCACTGCCGAAATCCCGCCCGCACACACCTGGGCATCAACCACACGCAGTCCCACTGCCGAATCCTGCCCGCACACACCTGGGCCACAACTGTCACATGTAACCATGCCTGCAAACACCTAGGCCAGAACAACCACCTCCACGCCCGAAGACACCTGGGCTAAAGGATCCACTTCCACGCCCGAAGACACCTGGGCCTCATCCCGAAGACACTTGGGAAACCACCTGCCGCACACACCTGGCCAACCACCACAACACCCCACCCGATGGTTCTTGGGCTAATAATGGACTTCAGGCCATCACAGCCTGCCCGAAGGTACTTGGGCTATCCGGGAAAGGGAGCAGAAAAGGAGCTAATAACCAGCCACTAAGGATAGTGTTGGGAAAACCACCCTCCCCCCATAAATGGGGGTGTTAGGCACTGAGTGCTCAACTTGGGTGGGGCGCGAATAAGAAACACAAAGCTACAAGTATAGATATAGGTAAAAAAACTCACCCAAAGCTTAGGTTTTCCTAGCCAACCTACAGAACACAACACCACTGCATCCGAGTCACAGTTCACGACCCTTACCCACAAAAGAAAAAAAAACATTTGTCCCATTCTTGTTTCACGTTCAGTTAAAATGTTCAATTAATTTTAAGCACTACTGGGCAACTACCATAAGCATAACCAAGGGAAGCGTTAAAAGCATGGATCAACCAAAACACTCACACCCGGTCCTGTCAACAGAGGATCTCTCCCCAATTTGTGATATGAACGAGTAACCACTCGGATTTAAAACTCACAACCACCGTATCCATACCAACAGGGAATCCCATCCCCAAATTCACACAACCACTGAGAGTATAAAAGATCAGGGGATACCATCCCCTCCCATATTTCCAGCAATCAGCCCGAAAGGAAAACAACCAACTACCACTACCAACACAAGACAGGGATTTTCAGATTTAAACGACTTAACACACTCCATGATTTCAAATTCCGTGTGTTCTAACCGGGAGTTATCACAGAAGGGTTGATCCTGGTGCTTTCAATTATTCAGCCGGATATACGTGATTAACCAATTTAACAGCATGAGTTCACAATTTCAGCAACCCATTTAAAACATCACGAGTGGATTCATCAGTGCACATACAACGACCACCAACGGCCTCAATTTTCAGAAACATAAACCAGCACAACAAAAAGGATGATCACAAGATAAAGCATAAACAACGATCACAACCCCTTCCCCTTCTTTCTTTAGAACTTCATTTATTATCTTCATTAAGGTTCGGTTCAACCAATTCCATAGGAACAAAATAACGCCCACCCCGCATGATACACAAAAGTGAGAGACGAGAGAAATTCCCTACTTGTTGATAGATGATCGACATTTAGGCCGGGGGCGCGGAACTTTACGGATAACGATGCGGCGGTCCCGATGCACCCGAAGAGCCACGATCGAAGAAGGGGGAAACCACGGCCTAACCCTTAATTTATAAGAGCCGGGGACGGTTGAGGTGATAACGCAAAACCGCGCAAGACATGGGAGTCGTGGGTTGACCACGCGGCATGACTCATCATTAAAGGTGCTGGGTGGTTTAAACCGACTCATGAGTCGATTCAGTATCTAATTAAAACTTTCGTGCGCGTTTTGGGTCTTTAAGTCATTTTCTTTTCTTTTAAACGATGCAGAATAGGGTTTAAAACCCTATTTGCGAAAAATGAGCGTTACTGGAACAACTTGGCAAGGCCGGGTGACGTCGACCGGTTCCGCCGATCGGTCACACCGATCGGTCTCACCGATCGGTCGCACCGATCCCCTTAAGGATCCGGATTTTGGCAAAGGAAGGGACCAAGGGGTGTCTGGGTCATCACAGGTTCCATGTAAAAAAATTTGGTTATTGAAAAGAAATCTAACCATAAATATCTGATGTAGAGTGGTAGATATCATGGCTATGAAAAGGCCAACAATCCCAAAGCCATAAATTTGTGATGATCTAAGGTACCATATAGGACAAAATTTTTGTTCTAAGTTCCTTTTTTTAATATTTAGGAATTTATTTATGATATAGGCTTAGATCATAAGGAGATATAGTTACTTTATTATTAGAGTTTTATCCATTAATAAATTTCTAACAAAAACTCATCCTTCACCACAAAACATAATACAACTCAAAAATACTCAATTTATCCTAATCGTACAGGGTTCCAAATATAATGAATTTATAATTCACATATCAAAACCCTTAAAAATAAAAACTACATTATACAATCCAGTATCATCACGTAATCCAGTGGTAGGAGATAAATCCCAATTAACACTATGGTTGTTGGTTCGATTCCCACAACTTTGTCCGATGTGACGGGTCGTCACACGGTCTGCGTGTTTTTATTTTATAAAAATCCAAAAATAATCTTTCAAACATAATCCCTTACAACCTTTTGACTTATCCAAATTAATTATGTAAACTCTCAGTCCAAAATTTATATGAAAGGTAAACATAATGTATATCTTTTTCACCCCATAATAGAATGTGAATACATTCATCATGTATTCTTATAAAACACTGAAACATCCTGAATTCCAATAAAACCTTATTGATTATAGTCATGCTCCCTTATTCCTTATAGAATACAGGATATACATCATCCATCCAAAAATGTTGTAAACTCCAACAATGATGGAATATACAAATCATTAATCAGTTTCAAGGCATTCAAGAATATCCAATATAATTTACCCAAATCAACCATATCATATTTTAAAATTAGTTCCTCAATATTAGGACCATATTATGGTTTATCTTTCCTTCAACCATGTAATTTAAAAAAAAATAAACATTCTGTAGAGCCTCTTTTCTTAGTACCATAAAAAAATAAATCCTAAATGAAATAGTATTGCAGTACAATCATTATTTATCTCCAGTACAACATTGATACAACACTTCAATGAAATAATTACAAAATAACAACATAAGAACACAAATAATTCCTCTTCATCTCAGGTAGTATCATAACGTGATAATTATCCAATAGCATCATTTGCGGAAAAGTCTGATGACTGGGACATTGGTTCGTGTAGTGTCCAAACTCCTTGTAGATGAAGCATTGTACTTTTGAAACCTTTTTATTACCCATGTATTCACGTACTTGGTGTCCTTTTTCTCCACACTTATAACATAATCCCATTCCCTTCAATCATCTTCCAAGGTGATTCGTTCCACAGTTATCAAATATGGGAAAATACTTCATTACTTTATTACCTTTATATGTCATTCTCTCTACCATCTTTTACTTATCTGGCATCCTTTCAAAGCCATAGGACTCTGAGAATTCTTTATGTTGACCCCTCTGGAATTAAGTGGATTTTTTGTGTTTTGATAATCCCAACCATTCGTTCTTTATATCTTGATAATACTTCATACATTCCAAATATACTTTAATATATGTTGTTACTTTCAGTATGCTTAAATTGAGTCTTTTGAATTATCAGATTTATGTTTACTATGACTTAACTCATTCTGCCAAGTGAATGCTCAAACAGTTTTCAGACAGTAGCCACCGTTATGGATTAGAGCTACCGATATCAAATAGAGCTACCGATACCACCGTTATAGATGAGAGATACTGATATCGAATAGAGCTACTGATACGGAGTTCACCGATACATCATGTTCACCGGTACTCCAAGATCACCACTACATCAAAGTCTACCGATACAGTACATCTAGTCTACCGATAGAGTTACAGTTACAAGCTCACCAGTACTCAAGCCTACCGCTACATCGAAGTCGACATCTACCGATACAGAGCTACTGATATGCTGAAGTCCACCATTATGCAAAGTCTACTGATAGAGAGTTATCGCTACTGGTAAAGGCAGAACCACCGTTACTCTTACAAGTCCACCGCTACCGATACATCAAGTCTACCGACAGACAAGTCTACTATTACAAATGTCTACCGATACTCAGACCTACAGACACCCACTATAACACAAGTCTACCGATATCAAGAGCTACCGCTCCAGAGACAGAACCCAACACTGCTTTAATTTATTTATAATTATTTAATCTAACCAATGGTCATATCATGTATATTTTAATACACTGACATTTATTTAATGTGTGCTGTTGGATGTCAGGGAACCGTACCTCGTACCTGCAAAAAGCAAATCATCTTTTGCCGGAGCACGTGGTTTATCTAAAGGAAGGATGCTACTAAAAAAGAGCATGAATAGACGAATACAGACATAGAGAACATAGGCTCTGCGAGACACAGACAAATACACGAGACATTCAAAACACGAAGGCGTGCTGGAAGAACAATAGAGTGTGAATGCAAAGAGACGACTAAACGTACACGAAGAAATCATTACTGCATACCAGTGAAGAGATGAGAATGAGAACATAACACAAGAGCTTCATCGACTGTCTCTACACCTGGAAATCAAGGAAACAGACGATACTCTGTTTTCCAGAAAAAAACCAGAAAAGGACTCAGAGCGAATTCTGATCAATCAAAGGAGTCCAGAACTGAATGAAAATCACTAGAGCCATTTCTAAACTCTAAATATTTTCTCTGTGATTTATTCTTTTAAATATTGAGCAGTGTGTGTTATCTGTTTCATTTTAAACACACACTGTTTCTTGTACTCTAACTTGAGGATTTGTAAATCCTCACTCACCTCTCTTACATTTTGTATTTCCCACTGGGATAGTGGTAGAGGTCGTGTGTGACCTTGACAGATGGTTGCTGTTGTTCTTTTTCCCACGAATAACAGTGGTAGAGGTCTTGGACCGGGACAGCTAGTTGCTGTTGTTTATCCCCGATCCAGGGTGTGGATCATCTTTTTATAAAAGTTTTTGAGAGGACTAAGTCTCAGCTTGAGACTGAACCTCTTGGTTATATTTGCTGTGCTATATCTTTCAATGTTATTCTTTTATTACGCTGCTAATCTCTTTAAAACCAAAAGTATTTTAAAGTCACTTTGATAATTAAATTTTCAAGTGTTTATATCAGTTGCAAATCAGTAAGTTGGTTTCAAAAGTTAATCAACCTTTCTGTTTTGATTAACTGGGAAATAATCAATCCCTTGAGAACCCAACCGAACCCTTACTTTGATATAAATTCACTATAGTTTAATTTAGTATTTTATTTGGGGTTTTTAAGACAAAGTTTTTAAAACAGAAATTTTAATTGGAACTCAATTCACCCCCCCCCCCTTCTTGAGTGCCCAATCTGACCAATATTTGGTATCAAAGGTTGTTTAAAATATTTTGTACTCTGTTTATCAACTGTGATTTTATTTGTATTTTAAAGTTCTTAAAATTTATGTTATTTCTAAATTTTTATCTCTTTAAAATCGTTTCTTATAGTTAGCTATCATGGATAATAGACTTGAAGGTGTTGCTACCAATAGACCACCATTTTTCAATGGCACTAACTATGCTTAGTGGAAAATCAAGATGAAAATTCAGTTAGAAAGCATGGGTTTTGATATTTGGACTGCTATAGAATATGAATATAAAATTCCTAATACTGTTATAACTACTTGTAATGAAGATACTAAGACAACCTACAATAATAATTGTAAATCTATGAATGCTTTTTACTGTGCTCTAGGAGATGAGGAATTTAATATAATATCTTCCTGTAAAACTGCTTATGAAATTTGGGATACCTTAGCTGTTTCTCATGAAGGAACAACTAATGTTAAGGTAATGAGATTGAACACCTATACTATTAAGAATGATAATTTTAAGATGAAGCCTGATGAACCCTTTTATGATATTTATCTCATGTTCAATGAAATTTTCAACACAATGACTTCCCTAGGAAAGGATGTTCCAGCAAAGGAACAAATCATGAGAATTTTGAGATGCCTACCTGAAAGATGGAGAGGAACCTCTATCTCTATTAGAGAATCATGTGACATTGGAGAACTGCCAATCAAAGAACTAATTGGCAAACTGATGATGTATGAAGAGGAACTCAAAGTAAACAAAGAAGAAGATGATGAACCTAGTAGAAAATCTTTTTCCTTCAAAACTACAAACTCAAAGAATAAGGATAAGGAAAAGATTCAAGCTATCAATGAAAGTTCAATCTGTGAAGACAGTGAGAGTGATTCTGATAGTGATGCTGAGATGGATCACATTGCTAGAAGGTTTAAGAAATTTTATAGGAAGAAGAAGTTTTTTAGAAATTCCAACTACAAATGTAAGTATGACAACAAAGGACATTGGAAAAAGGATTGGAATAAATCTGAAAAATCAGATGAAGTTGTGTGCTATGAGTTCAAAAGGAAGGGACACATAAAAGCAGATTGTCCAAAGCTGAAATACAAGAAGAAGTATGAATACAAGGATAACAAGTATAAGAATGACATGAAGGCCACTTGGAGTGCTTCTGTGGAAAGTTCTAGTGAATCTGAAGTTTCTGAAACTGAACACAGAAACAAGGCGAACATGTGTTTTATGACAAACACTTCTGAGGTAACTTTAGAAACTCTTGCTTCTAATTCGAATTATTCTAGAGATGATTCTGAATGTGATAACATGTCTAAATCTGAACTATTTGAATATTGTGATAAGTTAGAAGAAACTTGTAATTTGCTGAAAGAAAAATACAGAGGTTTAAAGAAACAGTATGCTTTAACTGTTAAACATAAATCCGATATGGATATTAAAGTAGAAAAGAATGCTCAGTTGCTTAAAGAGAATACTAAACTAAAATTATCTAATGAGAAACTCAAGAAAGACTTAGATAAATTTACCAATGGTAAAGATACTCTTACTCAAATGCTAGGTATGAAAATAGCACCTAGATACACTACTGGTATAGGATACCTACCTGGTTAAAGGAAAATTACCCAAACTAGATTTATTCCTAAATCTGGACAGAATGTAGCTAGCTCTGGAACTTCTTATGCTTCGACTAGTTATATTCATAGTTATGGATCTAATAAGGTTTATCTTTCAAAATCTGTTGATTCTAGAAATTTCATGAGACCCATTAGACAAATATGGGTACCTAAAGTGTTATTGGCTAACCTGTCTGGACCCACGAAAATCTGGGCACCAAAATCATTTCCTGTTTAAATTTGTTTTGTAAGAAACCTTCTTAAATAGCTCCTATAAAAAGTCCTAGTACTTGGACAATGGATGTTCAAGACATATGTCAGGAGACTTCTCATGCTTTAAAAGCTTAGTTAGAGTTGATGGAGGGTTTGTCACGTTTGGTGATAACTCAAAAGGAAAAATCATCAGCATAGGCCAGATGGGTAACACTAACTCAGTATTAATTTCTAACGTTTTATTTGTTGATGGACTTAAATAAAATTTGTTATGTATTTATCAGTTATGTGATGATGGTTTTTATGTTAAATTTGAAAATGATTCTTTCAATGTTTTCAATTCTAAAAATGTTTTAGTGTTTGCTGCTTTGGGAAATGAAAATGTTTATACTATTGATTTAAATTCTTTAGATAAGCAAAATGTTCCTTGTTTAAATGACTTTCATAAAGAGTCTTGGCTTTGTCACAGAAGATTAGGACACTAAAACGTGCATTCACTTAGAAAAATCGCTAGGAAGAACCTAGTTAGAGACCTACCCAAACTTGAATTTCCAGGAGACAAAGTTTGTAATCCCTGTCAAAAGGGAAAGCAACATAAAGTTTCATTTAAATCAAAGAAAGAAGTGTCAAATTATCAACCTCCCGAGTTGGTTCACATGGATTTGTTTGGACCTTCTAGAGTTTCTAGTTTAAATGGGAAGCATTATGTCTATATTCTTGTAGATGACTTTTCTAGATTTACTTGGGTATATTTTCTAGCTCACAAAAGTGAAGCATGTTATTTCTTTGTAAAATACTCAAAGTATGTAGAAAACCTTAGTGGACTTAAGATTAAAACTCTGAGAAGTGATCATGGTCATGAGTTTGAAAATCATGAGTTCGAATCCTGCTGCTCACACAATGGCTATAGTCACAATTTCTCTGCCCCTAGGACACCTCAGCAGAATGGTGTAGTAGAAAGAAGAAATAGAACCCTGCAAGAAATTTTTAGGACTATTCTTAATGAGTATGACCTAACTATTTATTTTTGGGCTGAAGCTGTAAATACAGCTTGTGATGTTATCAATAGATTCTTGATTAGACCCGTTCTTAAGAGGAAATCCTATGAGTTGTGGAACCATAGGAAACCTAAGGTTAACTACTTCAATGTTTTTGGCTGCAAAGTCATTATTCTTAATACTAAAGACAATATTGACAAATTTGCATCCAAGATTGATGAAGTAATTTTCCTAGGATACTCTATTTCTAGTAAAGCCTATAGATTTTTCAATAAGAGAACCAAATGTGTGGAAGAATCTGTTCACACCAAATTTGATGAAACTGATCCACATGAACCTAAGACCTCTCCTGAAAATCTTGAGGATGATCTATCTGTTTTGAACCTTAATGATAAAGACAGTGGACCTGTAGTTAAAACATCCAGTTCTGAAAATTTTCCAGACCCTGCTTCTGTTGAACCTCAACCTGTAGATGAACGTGAAATCTCTAGCCCTACCATTTCAAGACCAACTAGGATTCTAAAGAACCATCCTTTAGATGCTGTTGTAGGAAACCTTGATAGAGGGACATAGAATAGAGCTTCTCTTAGAAATTAGGTTGAACATCAAGCCTTCTTCCCATAGCTAGAACCTAAAAATGTCAATGATGCTATCAATGATGAATTCTGGGTAATGGCTATGCAAGAGGAACTAAATCAATTTGAAAGAAACTAAGTCTGGAAATTAGTAGAAAGACCTAAGGAAACTATCACCATAGGCACACAATGGGTGTTTAGAATCAAAGTTGATGAATTTGGAAACATCATTAGAAACAAAGCTAGGCTAGTTGCACAAGGTTACAATCAAGAAGAAGGAATTGAATATGAGGAATCCTTTGCACCTATAGCTAGATTAGAGGCTATTAGGATCTTTCTTGCCTATGCATCACATCTGAATTTTATGTTATATCAAATGGATGTGAAAAGTGCTTTTCTAAATGGTTTTATTTTTGAAGATGTTTTTGTAGAACAACCACCTGGTTTTTCAAATCCTCATTTTCAAAATCATGTTTTTAAACTTTCTAAAGCATTATATGGTTTAAAACAAGCTCCAAGAGCTTGGTATGAAAGACTTTCAAACTTTGTTATTTCAAAAGGATTTACAAAAGGAATAACTGATCCCACTCTTTTTATAAAAAGGGCATCAAAAGATGTATTAATAGTACAAATCTGTTGTGATGATATTATTTTTAGATCTTCTAAAAATTCTTTATGTACTGATTTTTCAGAAGTTATGCAAAATGTGTTTGAAAAGAGCTTAATGAGAGAGCTTAAGTATTTTCTTGGTTTTCAAATCTTTCAAACTAAAGATGGTATTATTTTAAATCTACCTAAATATACTAAAGATTTGTTAAAACGTTTTGGTTTGAATAGTATTAAGGAATGTGACATACCTATGAGTACCACCTGTAAATTGGATGTTGATGAATCTTGGAAACTAGTTGATCAAACTAATTACAGAGGTATGATTGGGAGTTTACATTATCTTACTGCTAGTCGACCAGACATTATGTTCAGTGTATGTATGTGTGCTAGATTTCAAGCTAATCCTAAAGAATCACACTTGCTGGCTGTTAAAAGAATTTTTAAATATCTTAAGCGTACTATGAATTTAGGTTTGTTTTATCCAAAAGGAAAATCATTTGACTTAACAAGTGATTCAGATGCTGATTTTGCTGGCTTTAAGTTAGATAGGAAGAGCACATCTGGAACATGTCACTTACATGGAAAATACCTAGTATCATGGTGTATTAAGAAACACAACTCAGTTGCATTGTCTACTACTGAAGCAGAATACATCGCTGCTGGTAGTTGCTGTGCACAGATTCTGTGGATGAAACACACACTACAAGATTATGTATTTGACTTTAAACATGTTTCAATCAACTGTGACAACACTAGTGCAAATAATATCTCTAAGAACCCTGTGTCTCACTCTAGAACTAAACATATTGATGTTAGACACCACTTTTTAAGAGATCATCATCAAAGAGGTGATATAACACTTGAGTTTATAGGCACTGAACTTCAATTAGCTATTATTTTCACTAAGCCTTTAAGTTCAGAAAGATTAAGTTTCATTAGACACGAAATAGGAATGATAACTTATCCTTAAACCGTTAGAGAAACCTCACCGTTAGAGAAACCTCACCGTTAGAGAAACCTCACCGTTAGAAAAACCTCACCGTTAGAGAAACCTCACCGTTAGAAAAACCTCGCCCTTAGAAGACCTCACCGTTAAGAGACGTTACCTGTACATCTCGCGCTGTTTTAAAATTCTGTAAATCTGAGTCATCAAACTATTGTTTAGTTTATTTATGATTTATGTGATTTATTAATCCTAAATGATATTAAAACTCGAACTAGACTCACTCAATCTCACCGCGAACCTGTCTGCTCGAATTCTCCTAAACCTAAACCTCTCGATCTTCAAACCCTAGCCTCCAATCCGTAATGGCCCACGTCAAGAGACCCCAAGTCACAGATGGGAGTGATGAGCCGCAAGAGAAACGATAGAAAGTATCGAATGCTAGTGTAAGTGGAAGTGGAAGTGTAGCTCGAAGGAATCAAATCATCCCGCATCTCTCAAGGAGAGAGATTGTTGTTGAAAAAGAAGTGTGTGCAGAATGGCTGATGGAAAGAAAATCGTTAGTTCTTAAGGTTTTACAAGAATAAGGTTGGATAGAATGCTTCGCGAATAACAACGGGCCTTATTTTCCAGGACTGGTGAAACAGTTCTACGAATTCGTTCGTTTTGAAAAGTCTGAACAAGAAAGAAGAATGGTTTCATATGTGAAGGGTCAGGAAGTATTGTTTACTTCAAGAGAATGGGCTGAGAACCTAAGAGTCCCTCATGAGGGCGATTTTACTTATTATTCCAAGTCTGTACCTTCAAACAGTGATGTGTTTCAATATGAAGATGCTCTGCTGGAACTCACAGGGAATGGGACCCCTAGAAAGGTGATTGCTGCAGAGACGGTAGGAGAAGAAAAACTGTTGTTTAAGTTTATTCAGCATGTTGTTAGTCCGAGAAGAGGAGACTTTTCCACATTGAGATTCCAAGACATATATCTGTTTCATTTGCTGAAGCACAGTGTGAGAATCAATCTATGTAGATTGATTATGGTTCAAGTTGAAGAGATGACTAGAACGAAGTCAAAATCAAATGCCTTGTTTTTCTCAAAACTAATTTCTGTGATGCTGAAAGTGAAGGAGATAGATGGACCTCAGGATGAGCTGGTAGTGGTCAAGGATAACTTTTGTATTACAAGAACTATCTGTAAATACATGAAAGTCAGCTGGAATCCTTGGACGAAATCACGGGTGAATGATGATGGAAATATTTATGACAAGTATACTCCTATGGATAATCCTTCTAGACAAAAGGATGTGAGGGATCCTGGTCTTAGACCAGATGAGCTAGAACCTGTCTACAGTGATGATGAAGCTGAGGAGGAAGAGACATCAGTAGAGGAAGGAGGAGATCCAGACTTACCCCTAGTCCCGTGCATCATGTTATTTCTTATGGAGCAGCTATCCCTCCAACAGAACTACCAAAAAGAGAAACTGTCTTAAAGGACAATGATAAAGAGACTACAGAAGAAGAAGAAGAAGCATGTCAGTATGTTGTAAAGGAAACCTCTGAGGAGGATGAGACAACCTAATCTGATCATAATGTTAATGGAGAAAAAGAAGCTGATGGTGAAGTAGATGATGAAGAAAATGTTAAAAAAGATCACAGTTTGAGTCCTCTAATAGTCAGTACAGTCAGTACATTGGATGATCAGGAAGACATAGCAGCGGCACCTGTTAATGAGAGAGTCATTAATGACTCAGAACAAATGGCTATTGAATCTGCTGTGGTTGTAGAGGAAAGTGCATAATTACCTCAGGAAGAATAGTTGGAAGAAATATCATAGGAGAATGTTCCAAGTGAGGAGGATAGTCTTGGCTCAGTATCAGTGTTATATGATATTGAAGGTTGGACATCAGATCCCGGATATATGATTCTTGGACTTTCTTATGGAGATTCGGATGAGGAAGACCAATCCCAAAAGGAATCAGTTACCTTACCCACTGTGGCTGAAAATGTGGCAACGAAGAAGGACCTTGAGTCTTTAAAAGAAGAATTGAAAGAAGGAATAAGAGAATCAGTGGCAGATATGAAGAACAGTATGGTTGAAGAGATGAAAAGTGTGGATCAATCCCTTGAGTTATCCATTGGATGTAGTGTGTCCAGTCCTGTGAAACAAATGGTGGATGAACTTAAGGTGTTCCACACTCAGATTGAGAGTTGGACAGGAGTTGTAGTTTCTCTTAGACAATCAATCACTTCATTTACTTCTTTGAATAGTTCTCAAAACCAAGTGCACACTGACATTCATTATATCCAAGAAGTGGTCAAACAGTTTGTGGAAGTTTTTGAGGCCTTTAAGAATTCAGTCAAAGAACATATGAATAGTCAGGATGAACTTGTTCAGAAGGTAGTTCATAGTCTAACTCAATCTTTCAAGGAGACAGTGGCCTTCTCAATGAAACCTCTTCCCTCAAATAGCTCTACTGTGAACCTTGACCAGATACGCACTATTATTCAGGAATAATTGGCTAAGGCTAGTCCCAGTGGTGCATTAGATACTCAGATTCTTGCTACCACTAGGGAAGTTAGTAGTTTTGTTCATGATCCCCTGCGGGCAACTACTGCTTCTCAAGAGGCAATCAAAAATAAGGTGGATTCTTATTTTGAAAAAGTTTATACCAAGCACCAAATGACAAACCATTTCAAGATTTTTCTTGAAAATATGAAGTTACCTCCAGTTACCCAAGCGTTTAGGGTACAAGTAAGTAAGATCAGGGAGCTTACTCCTGCTTTGGATAAGTTTATAGAAAATAGAGATGATTTTGTGTTTGCAATGGAGAGAGGAGGAAGCATTATAATTGATTTCTGAAACCTGTTGCTGCCCTTCCTGCATGTGGATGCCAGACCAATGATTGTACCTCCTGCACTTCCTGCTTCTGCCACTGGGAGTACTCGTCAACTGACTCCCGTTCAAGCCATCAGGAGCCTGACACCGATGATCACTCAGAGGAGCTCAGATTACAGATCTGGTACTATATCAGTTGCTGATCCACCAGTAGTTCTTTCCGAACTTCCCAAGCCTGCTGACTCTACCTCTGAACACTCTGCTGATCCCAAGGGAAAGACACCCGTTCAAGAGGATTATTGAGTGCTTTCTAGCCATTTTTTTGATGGGATTCATTGTATTTTTGTAATTCTCTGATTTTACCACTGTATCCTATACTTATCAATCAAATACTTCATTCCTCTCTTCCCTGTCTATTTTACTCTGTCTATTTTCTTTCCTAGTCCTTCTCTTTTCTCTAATACCCTCCTTTTTGTTAATCACAAAGGGGGAGAAATTTTTGGAAACCTGAGAATGTTGTTCACCTAAGGGGACAAAAGGGGAGAAAATCAATACTTTGGAGGAGAATCCTGTAGTTAAATTGATAGGGGGAGAAATATGCAAACCAAGGAATCTTGCTTGTGCTTTCCTCTGATACTACATTATTTCTTGATATATTCCTATTTCCATATTTTTCCTCTGATACTATACTATTGATATCATACTTTGATATATATTTTTGTTTTGTTTTGTTTCCTCTGATAATACTTTATTTTGGCATAAGTTGTGATTATCAAAAAGGGGGAGATTGTTGACCCCTCTGGAATTAAGTGGATTTATTGTGTTTTGATAATCCCAACCATTCTTTCTTTATATCTTGATTATGCTTCATACATTCCAAATATACTTTAATATATGTTGTTACTTTTAGTATGCTTAAATTCAGTCTTTTGAATTATCAGATATATGTTTACTATGACTTAACTCATTCTGCCAAGTGAATGCTCAAATAGTTTTCAGACAGTAGCCACTGTTATGGATTAGAGCTACCAATATCAAATAAAGCTACCGATACCACCGTTATGGATTAGAGCTATCGATATCGAATAGAGCTACTGATACGGAGTTCACTGATACATCAAGTTCACCGGTACTCAAAGATCACCAATACATCAAAGTCTACCGATACGATACATCAAGTCTACCGATAGAGTTACAGTTACAAGCTCACCGGTACTCAAACCTAATGCTACATCGAAGTCGACAGCTACCGATACAGAGCTACCGATATGCTGAATTCCACCGTTATGAAAAGTCTACCGATAGAGAGTTACAACTACTGGTAAAGGCAGAACCACCATTACTGTTACAAGTCCACCGCTACCGATACATAAAGTCTACCAACAGAAAAGTCTTCCGTTACAAATGTCTACTGATACTCAGACCTACAGACACCCACTGTAACACAAGTCTACCGATATCAAGAGATACCACTCGAGAGACAGAACCCGACACTGCTTTAATTTCTTTATCATATTTTAATCTAACCAACGGTCATATCAGGAATATATTAATAGACTGACATTTATTTAATGTGTGCTATTGGATGTCAGGGAACCATACCTCGTACCTGCAAAAAGTAAATCATCTTTTTCCGGAGCATGTGGTTTAACTAAAAGAAGGATGGTACTACAAAAGAGCATGAATATACAAATACAGACATAGAGAACACAGGCTGTGTGAGACATAGATGAATACACGATACATACAAAACACGAAGGTGTGCTGGAAGAACAATAGAGAGTGAATGAAAAGCGACGAATGAACTTACACGACGAACTCATTACTGTATACCAGTAAAGAGCTGTGAACGAGAACATAACACAAGAGCTTCATCGACTGTCTCTACACCTGGAAATCAAGGAAACAGACGATAATCTGTTTTCCAGACAAAAATCAGAAGAGGACTCCGAGTGAATTCTGATCAATCAAAGGAGTCCAGAACTGCATGACAATCACTAGAGCCATTTCTAAACTCTAAATATTTGCTCTGTGATTTATTCTTTTACATATTTAGCAGTGTGTGTTATCTGTTGCATTTTAAACACACACTGTCTCTTGTACTCTAACTGGAGGATTTTTAAATCCTCACTCACCTCTCTTACATTTTGTATTTCCCACTGGGATAGTGGTATAGGTCGTGTGTGACCTTGACAGCTGGTTGCTGTTGTTCTTATTCCCACGAATAACAGTGGTAGAGGTCTTGGACCTGGACAGCTGGTTGCTGTTGTTTATCCCCGATCCAGGGTGTAGATCACCTTTTTATAAAAGTTTTTGAGAGGACTAAGTCTCATCTTGAGACTGAACCTCTTGGTTATATTTGCTGGGCTATATCTTTCAAAGTTATTCTTTTATTCCACTGCTAATGTCTTTAAAACCAAAACTATATTAAAGTCACTTTGATAATTAAATTCGCAAGTGTTTATATCAGTTGCAAATCAGTAAGTTGGTTTCAAAAGTTAATTAACCTTTCTGTTTTGATTAACTGGGAAATAATCAATCCCTTGAGAACCCAACAGAACCCTTACTTTGATATAAATTCACTACAGTTTAATTCAGTATTTTATTTGGGGTTTTTAAGACAATGTTTATAAAACAGAAATTTTAATTGGAACTCAATTCACCCCCACCCCCTCTTGAGTGTCCGCTCCGACCAAAACTTTACTTATCTTATCAACACATGATACTATTTCTTAATATGATGATAATACATGAGATACTATTTATATTTTAAATTATGTCTTAATACCATGAAAGAGATTATCTTTGTTAAATTTTTGGATCATGCGTATTGCTGGAGTTCTCATTCCTTCTACTGGTCGCCATTTCTAAACAATGTCATATAATAGATTGGTTTATTAATAGCAATACCTAATCCCAAACATGTAAAACACTTAACATAAATTATATTGCTTATGGATATAATCCATAATCATAAAAATTTCTTCTTTGAGGATGTATATACTCATAAACCCTTCTTAATTGTTTGTAAAGAAAATAAGAATTATCCTAAGCATATCCCCAAAGAGTTTCGTAACCAAGAGTGCAGCAAGGCCCATTGTCATGCCCCAGTTCCCTTTCGAGTCTAGCTCAATGTGTTGTTTCCTTGTTTTACCCCTAGGTACATCTGTGCTAGAGTCTCCTCTATATGCTTGTATCCAGACAAGGATGTATTTCTCGGAAAAATCAAAAAATCTCTACAATATCAAAATTCTTGGAATTTCTTATCTACTAATCCTCAAAGTCTATCTAAGGGCTATGTGCTCTAATCAGAGTATATCTAAATATAGCTTCCAATGTTATTTCTAAACATCCTCTGATACTAACTGTAACGCCTCGACCGAAGTTACCCAGAGTCAGTTTCTTATTTTAATACACTGTCAAGATTACAAGGAAACATGTCCCGAAGGAGTGATCAGTTTAGTTGTCTTGGAAAAAAGACAACATACATGAATGTTAATTAAACTTTATATCATAAAAAACAACAAAAATAATCCTTTATTACCTCCATTATTCCCTTAGTTGAACTGTGCATATCAATTACAATACACATCTTAGAATCCTGGGAAAAATAAAACATAGAAAGCGGTGAGCTCAGATGCTCAGTAATGATAACAATATAGCAGAAACTTTTATAAATAAGCATAAACATTTAAGGAAAATTATAACTAAAAAAATCATTTTAAACATGAACTTTAACATAACATGGAAAAAATAAAATTAAATAATTCCATTTACTTATTCACATGGATATTTACTAGTCGAATAATCATATGCAATATAAATAACTACATTCATAATGATGGAATGCATAATGCCAGACTATCATTACCACATAGCCAAAGCCTCATCCCAAGACTACAAATAAGATTTTGTCAAAGCCTCGTTGCAAGACAGTAGTTTGTCTCATTAGACCTACCAATGCATCGAGGATCTATAGAGGGCTCCACTCGTCACTTACTAATTCAAATGAATTCCTCATTTGAATAGTTTTAAACATAACAAAAACAATCATATTAAACCTGGCATAAAAATTGTCAATATTTTATCCCTATACCATGAATGGTATAAAAATAATACATCCATAGTCAAACATATCACAAAACCTTCAATATAATATGGAAGATATGTATTATAATAAATCAACCTCTGAAAAAAATAATATCTAGTAATGGATGAGGACAAAGTTGAAAATGATGAGTAAAACTTTTTGAGAGAAATACCCTTTTTGTAATATCATTTAAAATTAACACATTTATAAAGGATATAATTTAAACTTATTTTTTAATCACAGTGTCCCATACCACTTTGAAACATTTGAAAAGAATTATCATTTCAAAACATTCATGTCCATATAAATAAATCTTTAAAATCATTTTTGAAAACATGGACATTAATTAAAAAGGATTAGAAAGATAAATAATTAAAAAATATAAAATTATGATCCTGATAAAGAGTAATATTCAAAAATCCGTAAAATATTCATTTTGAAATCAATTTTGTGAAAATAGACATGGGTGATAAAAATGTCCCAGTAAATACTTACACATAAACAATCTCGGATAATAATGAGACTGAGGAATTAACCCTTACCAAATTGGTAACTTACTGAACATACACCCCATGAAATAATAATCATATAATGAATATGTAAATACACATAAATTAATGTGTATTACGCAAATAATACAAATATGGGTAGTATATACACCACACAAAAGGTAATAGTGGCAATATGGCACGAATCTCACGGGAATAAAGAGTGAAATGAAAACCCAAAACCTTGTACATTTCCATTGTTTAGGGTAGGTTAACCTCATGTATAATGGTTAAATTATTGTTATTAAATTAAAAATGAATAATAAACATTAATATGATATCATATATAATCTTTTAACATTGCTTTGTTAATAATATTTTAGTATTATCGTCGTTTCGAGTGTTAACTTACTCATTTTATTTTAAATGTTTTGTTACATAAGTAGTGTTTATTATGGGTAGGTTGTATCTTATTCATATACAGAATGACATCAAGTCCTTAAACATTATTTTTAATCATAAAATGAGAATTATACTTGAATGGATATGATGTGGAATGAATCTCATCGCATTCATGGAGATGACAGTCCGTACATACGCACGAATGCTACTTCAATTTCATTTTTCATTTTAAAAGGAATGAAAACCAAATGATACATAGCTATAATATTATTCCATTATAATATAATATCTTTTATGTGTTACTTATTTTCATTAATACAATCCTTTATACGTTCCATGTATGGTATAAACGAGTCATATAACTTTGAGGGGGCGGTAGTCCGCACTTCATCAAATGAAATTATCGTATATATATAAAACATGAAACGAATAATGGTATTCTATAAAATGGAATTAAATATGATTATATATAAAATAAATATCATATTTAAATATAGTTCCATAACAATGGCCACCATGAGAAGTGGTTGAAGATAATTGAACAATCATCGTTTCATGAGGCGTTTGGTTGCCATCCACATAAACATAATTTTTTACCCAATTTGATGGAGGTGTGTGTAAGTGAAGTTCGAATACTTATCATAACAATATCCTAGTATATGAAAATAATAAGAAGATTTTCGGGGTTAGACTAGTAAAATAAAAGAAAAGAAGCTAAGAGAAATCATTACCTGTAATTTGGGTAACTCCCTTTGGATTAAACCAAAAAGGACTTTTGAAGTGCCTTATGCCTATGGTAATGCTTATAAAAGGAGTAGAGGGATGTAGGGATCTTAATTGGGAAGAGTCTGGACGACGAAAAATGCTTGAGAGGTGTGAGTAATTGGTTATAAGTGGTGTCCTTTTATAAGGGGGAGGAGGGTATCTTTAGGAAAAACATAAATTATTAATTTTATAATATGTTCATATTCAGTTTAAAATCACTCCAAACTAGATTATTTAAATTCTGAGGTGGGGATGGGACTCAATCCACACAACAAATGGGTTTTATATAAGTTTGGGTCACTATTTTACCCTTATCTTTTAGATTTAACTCTTAGTTAAATAGTTTGACATTTACCTTGTCTCTTTGTATTTTTATATTATATGGTTAATAAAAAATATATAAACTACCATGTGTACCCAAAGTATTTAATTAATTAAATACCTATAATAATATAAGACCTTTGTCTAACCCTTAGATTTTTAAGAATATTATATCAATTAATAATATAAAATTTATTTTAAAAACTCCTTTGTGTTAATTTAACACTATTTAATAATAGTTTTTTTACTAAAGTCTTAATAACTTTATTAATTAGAACCACATTCATTTAATAAATACTAACATGATATATTAACCAATAAAATTCTTATAATTCATTAAAAGTCTCAAATTATATTTATTTTGGTATTTATAATATCAATTATTTTAATAGTTCACTTATAAGGTAATTATTGTATCATCATTGTGTCTTAAATAAATAAACTTATTTTTGTCTAAAAATTATAAATAAAATACCATTATGTAGGAAATAATTTTATCTTTCTAATGAATATTTATAATATTATTTATCTTATGTATAACCCTATATTAATAATTTCTTAGTTATTATACTTTGATTTTAACTCTTTAAACTCTTCTTTGAATTAAAATACAATAAATGACCTAATCTAATCCAAGTGGACCAAAGAGGTTCATATTTTATTTCTAATGATGTTTTCTGTCGAATTATACTTAGCCAATAGAATTAGAACATGTTTTAGGATAATAATAATATCATTTTTACCCTTAATAACCCTATTTACTTGTTACCGTGGTAAATAAAAGTATAAAGATACTATTCACAAAAAATAATTTTTATCTTATTGAACCACATTTTAATCCTTGATATTAATTGTGTGTCTCGTATTTTCAATATTCGACTCATAGAAGCAGTAAAATTATGTTTTATGTGAATTTTCAAATTCTACTAGGAGGTGGGTAAAAGGCGGTGAAAAGTTAAATAAAAATTTTATATATCTAAAATTATTATAAATCATCTAAAATGAATTACATTGAACTTATATAGTTATTATGTATCAATTTTGAAATAAAATAAATTAAATAAAATAAATAATTATTTAAATAAAAATTCGGTTTAAAACTATAACTTAGTGTTTTTCACTATTCATCAAAACTTAAATGTTTTTAGAAAAATTCCTAAAATTTACCCTAAGCCAATTTTGATATGTTGAATTCAAGAATGAAGTCTATTTTACAAAATTAAAAACATAGAAGTTTAATTTATTAATTTAAAATTAATTCCCGTTGTCAAAACAAAAAATGAGTTTTTAAGAAATATTAACTTCCAAAAGATTGACACTTGTCTATGTCCGGTTTAAATGTGAAATTATGTCTAATGACCAACATTGGATTAAATGGTCAAAATATATTATAAATATAATTTATAACCACTCAAATTCAAAATTTATCACTATAAATTATTTCGATTGAAAATGTTTTTTTTAAATAATATTTATTAATTTTCACTATTCATCAAAATATTAAAGTTATCAGAAAAGTACCAAAAATTCACCCTTATCTAATTTTGATAATCCGAATCTAAAAATTATGTCCATTTTGAGTGATAAAATGTATAAAATTTCAAAAAGTGGGTATTACAATTCACAATGTCTAGCATGATAGGTTGTGGTGTGTGTTAGAACTCGAAGTTGTGTACAATACATGCTACTATATTATTCCAAGAGAAGTGTACCATGGAATATAGGGGTGTTACAGGCTAGGTTATAGTGATCATATTTGAATAATAATATTTAATGATGTGTTTTGGCTCATTTCTTCATATCGTGTACCCTATTGATCATAGTGTTCATTAAAAATATTTGCGTCTGATGAGTTTCATATTTGGGAGACTATTTAAAAAACATAGTATCTACATGAGATAAGAGAGAAGTTTTTTGCAGGGTCATTATCCATCTTTTTTTATATGAGATATCCAATAACTAATGATATTTTCATTAATGTCTTCATCCATATATCTTTCTTTTCATGCAGTTATTAATCCTACATTAACTACCTCATCATTTTTTTCTTCCTATGAGTATATTATATCCCCATGATCTCCCACTAGGATTATCACTTATGCTTTTATTCAGAATTGCATTCCTCTCAATTTTTATCACTATTTTTATATGTCAACTCCTCAGTTGATTGTTATTGAAGCTCATTTTTACAATGATGGTTCTTGAATTTTAAGGGCCTTTCAATAATTGTTTTTAAAATTTCTATTCCATTATTTTAGATTATTTTTCAAGTAAAATTCTATCATCCCACTGATTATCAATCATTTAGATCTTCTCCTTGTTTTGAATAAACAATTTAACCACTAAAACTCACAATTTATTCCAATGTGGGATTCATCTCATACCATAATTCTTATGGTTTGTTATCTATAATGGGATATTAAAATCCCCTTTTTTAGATATAAAAAAAATTAAACACTATTTCAATTTTATTTTCCTCTGATTCATTTTGAATTATCATTTATTTCAGGGGATATTCATCATCCTGATTTTTAGTTAATTAAATACCATTTTCAATCTCTAACTTTATTTGTTATCCTATTAATATTTATACTAATATAAAGTAATATTTAATAAACTTAAGCACTCAATATTTGAAGTATATGTTCATAAGATATGTCATCATACAATAATCATCAATATGATGAGTGTAATAACTATATCCATCTATGGACATGGGTGAAATTATCCCCCACACATCCACCTTCACTAACTCAAGAAATCACATTGAAAAAGTTTCCTTAGTTTAGTAAGTATTTCAAATTATTTTATGTTTTTAAAAATAATCATAGTCTGAGTATCATCATGAGAATGTTTTAGGATATTATGAGATCCTTCATTCTCCACCACATCTTATAATGACTTTTGGATTAATTGGCAATGAGTTTTTTTCTATATCCTTTATATTATTACATGGATAGAAATTGCCTATCATATTCCAATTTTATGAGTTTTAAAATGGTTTTTACGAGATTCTCATGAATCATTGTTGTTCCATCTATTAATTTCATCAATTAATAATTCTTGTTGAAATTTACAGCTTTCCCTGAGTTACATAGTTATCTCATACTTAGAATATTGTGACTAATGTCTTCAAAAACCATGTAATCCATTTACCAGAGTTATTCAACTACTTTTTTTTATTTTTTTCTTTTTTTTCCAGAGATAGGAATGATCATCATTGACGAGGTCCCAGCAAATTAAATTCCAATATCATTGAGGATGAAAGTTATTTTTGAAATCCCACCCCGATGCGGTCTTCCAAATTTGGATAACTATTTAATTTCTGTAAATATCAAGGCAATAGGAAGGCCCTCTTGGGCCAGCGTGGGCACAGGGGTGGTTAACCCCTGTGTGGGTGGGCCGCAGATGGTGAGGGAATAGATGGAACATTATCTGTTTGTGTCACGTCCCATTATCTTTTTGTGTCGCGTCCCATTATTTAGAGTCGGTTCAATTATACTGGGATCCCACAACAAAGTGGGCATTGGTGGGATTCGATACCTGAGCGGCTGAATCAGAAAAGCAATCCATTAATATTCAAACAATCTCTATTAACAAGGAGAACAATGTCATTCATAAATATTTGATGAACATGAAATGGTATTTGTTTCCCATCATCTAGGTTGTATATGAACAATATTGAATCGATCATCCAACTTGATCTATTTATCTGAATTTATTTTCTTCAACATTAACCTTTGTATATATTTACATTCTTGATCCATGTTTTATGTTTACCATAATTGGGTGTTCAATATATTTCCTCATCAGGATCTATTGAATCATTCACCTCTTTCAAGTCTGTAAATTTATTATGAATTCATAACCTGAATAATGATGTTTTTAGCTAATATTATCACTTTTTCTGGATATCTTTTATCAAATTTATTGATTCTATTTAAGAGAAACTTATTTCTATGATATCATAACCTTCACACAAACAACAACAGCCTTTTAAAATATAAAAATTTTAGGATATTATTCTAAACTATTTTTGTTACTATAGAGCCTTGATATCTATTTTGTCAATAGAAAACAAATATTTTTCCCATATTACTATGGTAATAATACAATATTCATGGTATATTATTTTTTGTTTTTTCACTCCAATTATATATTATTGAGTCCTTTGAGAATAACCCTAATAAACCTTCTTCTAGGATGTGGGATACTGTTATTTCACATTAGGCACCTCTATTTATTAATTTTAGACAATATCCTCAATAGATTTTCATTACTGTTGAAACAATTAACATCTGTAGAGGGGTATAATTTCCACATTATCTTGATGTGTTCTTCCTTATCTTCTTCAGTATCCCACATTGTAAAACACCATAATGTCATGTTAGGAGATAGATGTCCCTCATGATCATTAATATTTCATCAAATCATTAGGTCTTTTACATTGGGATTTTCAATTATATTTACATGATATTTAACTGAATCAGTCAATAAATATATTTTTTGGGATTCATCTTCAATTTTGATATTGAACATAATTTCCTTCTATTAGTTTCATGTATTTCAATACATGATTGTTTCAATATCATCATTTAACTAATATTTTTACTCTTCTTTCTCTAACATGTATAGTTTGGAATCTTCTACCATTACATCAAATTTCATCAATTATCCCTAAACACAATAATTTTTCATATCTAGATTCAAGCACATAATTGATGAATAATCCTTCCATAACATTAGTGATTTCATCATCATTTTCAACCAACTGTTTATAAATTTAACCCCTAAGGACCACCTCATTCAGGTCTAAACAATACACAATTTAATATGCATTATTATCCTTTAATATATAATTTTATTATTAATGAAATTTATTAAATTTATACAATTAATGGAAGGAATATATATTTTCTACCACAAATATAAATAGTTTATTCATGGGTTCATTATCTTTATTTTCATCTCAAAAATTATATTGCAACCTAGAACCACAATCCCCACAATTCCCTAGTGAAATTTAGTATGTGAATGATTGAATTTTAATATTTCTTTTTCCCTATAAATGTTTGATGAAAAGATAGACATTTACTTATTAACATCCATATCATTGAGATCATCTTGTATAGTTAGTTTCTTAATTTGATTGGATTCAACAACCTATGAATAATTCTTTATCAAGGACACATTATCTTTTTTTCGTCATATATGAGATGGCAGTGTTGTAAATAATATCCATAACCACCTCTTTGGGGTCCTTCTCTTCAAGAACTATGAACCATTCATTTAATAATTACGGTAATATTCTTATGATAAACATTATTATTTCTAATAATTCAAGGATTTCATTGAGTTTTCTCATTTAATACCCAAAAATACTCAACCAATCAATGAATTAATCAAAGTAATCATTTGTATTCATTCTTAAATATACATACTAGCTCCATAACAATATAAATTTATCTTCACAAACTGTGGAATCACCATCGTAAAAGTTTATTTGGGTTTTTCAAATGTAATGTGATTATTTAAAAGACTTAATATTCAGATATATTTCATTGGATAACGATCCTCACATTGAATTATCTCTTTATTAATGGTTATCAATCCATCGTAATTATTATCTAATAATACTTTAAACATCATGCTTTCTAAAATTCCATTCATGGTATCCATGTGGTTGTACATTTCAACAGATAAAAAATCGGTTTTTATTTTATTCTTCCATATTTTTAAATTACTATCATCGAGGATTAGAATTGTTTTATGGTTTATTTCATTTTATGTCTCTTTAATTAGAAAAAAAGTCACAAAATATATGTAGCTTTGATAAAACATTTTTGTCCCAAGAGAGGTCAATACCCTGATAGGTGGTAAATTAATGTTTATATATTTCATTAAATAACAATATCTAATTATTTTGTTTCAAATTTATTAAGAATAATGTCTCCCCCATAATTCATATGAACTGATAAGGTAAATGATTAAGGGACTTAAATGATTTTACATTGTTTATCAAAACTAGGAAACTCTAATGATCATGAAATGGTAATGCATTGATGCACGTAAAAAATTAATAATTAACCTTTTTATACAATTTTAAACATTCAAACTAACCATTTGTTTTTATAACCATCTCATGAAAATCGATAACTCACTAGTCTCCCTATAATAAGGTTCTAATTACTCTACTTATTTTATTTTTTTCATTATATGAGCAGTACATAATAATTACAAAAATAATTTTGTCGAAATATTCTCTAGTTTCATCAATTTGATGAACTTCATGATCTTAAATTTATATATTATCATGTATATCCCTTTTATTTTCTCTTTTAGCTTTCTATCACTCATCCTAGAAGACGTTTTATTCTCCTTTTTTTCTTCCAACACGTATAATAAAAATGAATCACTAATTAATTGATGTTTTTCTATTATGTGATCAATTATCTTATTCTTATTTTTAATATATATATATTCTCTTTTTTGGAATCCTTCTACCCTATCCATTTATTTATTTAAAACTATTGACATCATTTTTTTAAATTCCCTAAAAGGGTTGTGTATACTTCATTAACATTCACACATTTCTTATTATTTTAAAATTAATCCCACATATAAAAATGAATTTTATGTAGTGTGACCCATTCTATATAGTGTCATACTCATAAAAATTTTAAACCATTAATTAGAACCATTTCCTTCACAGAAACTACCATGTAAAACCACTTCCCTTCAACAATATGGTTACCTGAACACCAAAAATATTACCTCTTATAAATCATGTCTCTAAGGTATGATACAACTCCACATAGAAGACACCTTTAAATGATAAAACAAAAAATATCCTACTAAATCAAGTCATTTAATGGCCATACCTACCAAATTATTACTCACTTATTTCCTATTTTCAAAAAAATGAATAATTATTCATATGATTCAATACTCATCAAAATACTATTTTTTATTAAGTTAATATTCCACATTTTCATCTGTATGTCCCCTTAATATGTGAAATATTCTCCCATGACATAACCTAATTAATTATAATAAAATAACTCCAATCCTAATTCACATGAGGTCATATCACAATGTTATTCTTCCACATGATGCTAATGTTTAGTGTTGGATCATTTCCCATAGTTGACCAAAAATTATACCAAATGTGTCATGGAATGTATCATTTTATTCTCCTTGTGAAAAAGTATAAAACTCCAGAATGTTTTAAATGGAACATTCCTAGTATTTTAAAACCCATACACATGAAAATAATTATTTCCCCTTTTCATTTTCCTAAAATATGAATCATGACGTGACTATTTGTTTCATGGTATGGATTTTTTACTTTATAAAAAAGCTTACTCAACATTCTTTGAAAATTCTTCTATCATATTCCATGACATTGTAGGTTAATTTGGGTGTATGAAAACATTAATATAAGGAAATATAACCCAAAAATACTCCACTGATGTTTTTTATAATTTTTATATAATTGATAAGGGTTATGGATATAATAGGTGCTAATGAGATCCATAGAGGTTAGTACAAGCTAGGATGATTATTATATATCTCTAGGTTTGGTGGTTGTCCTTTATATTATCATGTCAATTTATTTTTTGAATTAATATATGGGACCTTTAACCATTATTACTCTTTTATAGAAAATTTAATGATTTATTTTGATCTTAGATTATATGTTGCAATGTGATTTTATCAACTAATATTCATTATATAACATAGAGACGTATAAAGGTATCACTGGTGATAACCTTGTCGAATGATTGATGGTTTACGATTTTATAATTTAGTAATTTATTTTAGTGGTTTTGAATTAGTTTTTCAAAAAAAATGTTTTTTCAAATAGCGGATTTTGGGGGTGGGTTTTTTGTTAAGGGTCCGAGTTTGGGAAAATGGCATGGGGTTCCTATTATAGATATTATAGATTATATTGTTTTTATATTTTAATTTATATAAATTATGATTTTTACTGCTTTTTAAAAAACATTCCAAGAGGTTTTTTTATAAATGTTTTTCCTTATTTTACCTCAGGTGGGTGACACCCTATTTGTTTATTTATTTTATGATTCTATATGTTTATTATTTATGCATAAACATATGTTATCCCATGTTATATGATATAATAGGATCCATAAGAGAATCAATTTCTCATATAAATTGTTTATTATATGATGTTGAGATTTTTATTGGGATTAATTGGGGAATACGTCCATGAAACCTTTGAATTCTTCATTAGTTGTTTCATTCAATAATTATGACTGATTGATGGGTGAGTTTTTATTCCTTATAATTTGAGAAATCAAAGACATTTTTATTATTATTAGCTATCTTACTGTGTTTTCTGTAAGTGTTCCTTGTGATTTGACCTCAACAATTGAAGATTTACTAACTCACAAAGTTCTATGATTGCTGGATTAATATAGTTCCCTGGGTTTGGATCCAAGAGTTATCATCATAATTGGTCTATATCTAATGAATAATTTATGGAATTAAATGTACCTTTTATATATGGTCTTTCGAGAAAACAATTCCTTTTACCATATGTAAGATAATGTGAATGGCCACATATCCTAACATGCATTGGGAGTTTTGAGGTAGATCTCTTGATAACATGTAAACATCCATCAGTGGTGATATCTAGGAAGACCGTAAAGATAAATTTTTTTATTCAGGAACATAATTTCTTTTTTTTCATTGATGTTTATTCTATTGATTTTTTAAATTGGGATACAACGTGTTCGTGATGTGATATCCACCATAATAATTGAGATTCGTAGCAATGGAAGAATTGGCACTAGGAGAGATGGAAATCAAACATAGTGAGGTGATGGAAGGATATATGGGATTGATCTGAATCATATATTCCCAATTACCCATTTGAGGCTATCACATGGCTATAAAACATTCATTTTTACATTGATGGTCATTTTTTGTATCATATACGTGATGTAGAAATATATGAAGTGTTGGATCATTGTGGAGTGAGATTCATCATCAGTGATGACTTTTGATATTTGTGATCAATTGAGTGATGATATGTGGGTAGTCTCATAAAAATAACATAAATGAATGGCATCATGAGTTGAGAAGGGTGTGAAATATGGTTTATGTTATTTGATGCAGTTGGGACACATTCCTTTTCTTTTATATTTTTTATTTTGGTTTTAGTGTTATTTTATTTTTGTGTTCCCAATTTTCCAAATCAATTTTTGTTTTTTTGGTTTCACATGTGATTGATTATTTACCCCTTTACTTATTCATATATTTTATATTCGTTGTTTGATCATTATTTCCTTCGATATTTTGGTTTTTTTCATTAATGATGCATAGTGGGATGACTGGTGGGTTAGTTGGGCCATTGAAGAGAGAGCCTAATGGAATTGGAGAGACCTTATAATGGTTATATCTATTGTAAAGAGTTAAATGTTTCATAAATTATTATTTCATGAAGGTATAAAAATCATTAGATGCATGATGGTGATATATGGCCTATAATGGGATGTATCAGTTTGTGTTTTCAGAGTTCATGTTTTTTCTAGACACATATGTGTTGGTTTGTATGGTATATTAATTTTTTGTTATGCTTCCAAGAGGGATAATTACATTGGTTATCCAATTTCACACTCTCTCAACAATTTCATGAATATAAACTTGATCAAAAAAATCATGCAGTGTATAAAGGTGAATAAGAAGTCCTATGGGTTCATTAGACTCACCCCAACCTATATACACAACATGAGTTTTGATGTACATGAGTCGAACATCATGTCTTATTTAATTTATAGGTCTTTGAATAAATCACAATGTGTGGTTTGAGACTAATTGATTATTGGAGGTCAAATACTCAAAAAATGGTTTATATGAATTGGGATAGAGGACATTGTATTTCTATTTCATTTTTGTTGTATCAGTATCATCCTACAATTTTTTGTTATTTTTTCCATATACCACCCATTGTTCCCTTTTATTATATTATTCATTACATTAATTTATACATATTCTATTTTTTATGGTCATTTATAGGTTAACACATATTTTGGTTATTTTACTACTAATATATTTTGGGACTCATAAGATAATTGACTTCATATTTATTGTATATAGGTTTTGGGAACATATGTTATACATATGGATGATGTAAAATAAATGGGAGAATCAAGAATGTTCTATGAGAGTTTATTTTGTGGGAATATATTCCCCATTACAATATCAAACCCTTTATATTATTCAAATGTCTTTAGTGTGTGGGGAGATTCATATGAGACCATGTAGTGACTCCAACTAGAGTATAGACTGGGTGACATAATATGGTACATTACATTTTTAGTGGGATAGGGTATTTATTAATGTCTCTTTTCATGTGGGAAATCATACACTGGCCAATAATGTAAAACATCTACATTGGTATGTCAGACCGTTCGAAATAGAGTAATATCTCATGAAAATGTTATACCATCAATTATTACCATAAATTTAGATATATATACAGGATGTATATCATGTATCTCATTTAACCAAATATGTTTTGAATCTATATATTTTTATTGAATGATATGATCTAGATTTGGAATCAATTCACATGTAGTGATGCAAATAGTGGGTATCATTGATCATCAAAATAACTTTTTATTGTAAAACTTTATCCCTCATGGATTTGTTCACCGATATTATGGGAAATATATCCATGTGACTCGACGTAGTAAGGAATTGATATGGTGAAATAACCTCACATGTTTTCCAATAAATAACATTGATGAAATTCTTAGGGTTGAAATTTGAATTGTGAGAAGAATGGTGACACCTATGTATTAAATGGTATGTATTAATTATATTATTTTGTAGATTTTTGATGATTGGGGTGGTTAAAATTGTAATTTATATAAATTATGTCTTAGTAATAGATTTATTTCTAGTACAAAGTCATTCTAAATAATACATCTCAACCATTCAATGGTTGGTTTGATACTAGAATTATTTTCATGGTTGGTGCATAGGTTCATTGAATAAAAATCCATACTATGTAGGGGTTGTGCCTATATTATATATTTTCCCTCCTAGTTGTCACATAGTTACCAAAAATTTGTATCCATAAAATGAAATTTAATGAAAATAAAATTTCATCATTTTCAATTTATCCTTATTTTGGTTTTTTAATATTTTCCTCAGGCATTTCACTAGATCTCTCCATGAGCATCTCCAAAAAATATCATCTTAACATCCATTCCAATTTTTTATTTAGCTCCATATATCATGTTAATATACTAGATAAAATTGGTAATTATCATCCATTACTTCTTATATTTTTTCCATTTTCCCTCCTCATTCCATGATCTTCCATATTCTTCTTCCAACTGGTCATGATGTCCAACCCTAGTTTTGTGCTCTATTTAAATGTTGAAATGTGTCATTTATTAGGATTTTTGCGATGTTCGTCAATCCTAATATATATTTATTTTAATAATTTACATAGATTAATGTTTATTTTCATTATTGTTTTAGAGTATCTTCATTATATGTTACAAAACCATTGGTATTTTTTCATTAAGTGTTTATATGTGTAATTAGAATCATTAAAAGTATACTATTGGTATATTAAAGATTTCACTAATGTGTTTTGCAATTTAATCAATGGAGTGATGTTTTGTCCCAATGATTAAATGTTTATTAACTCAATATGAATAATAATTCCTATAAGTTGATTAATAATGTTTTTTAATAATTTTATTAGTTCAACTGAATTTACCAAACGAATAACAAGTGATTAATTTTATATAAAAGTGATTTTATGAAAATGTAATATTTTATAAAGTTAAAGGTTCTGATTTTTATAAGATTATGGTTTCTTATTATTTATTTCCTATGTCAGATGTACCCCAGGTTGAGTTTTGTTATAAATATCAAATTTTTAATGTCAGTTACTTTGTTAAAGAATTGATAAAAGAGTGATATGTTGTTGATGGTTATTTGGTTTATGTATTAAGTAAATTATTTTATATTATTTTATGACTTATTTGATTTTGATATAATGGACTAATTAGATCCTTTGGGGATAAGTATGATATTAAGGATGACTATTAACTTAATTTGTATTTTTATCTAGCCACAGGTCCTATGTTGTTAATTATCTCTAGCCAGGGGTTTCAAAACATTGAGTAAATTGGGGTAATATAGTGCCTGATACTTTTAGGATTACATTTTCGACATCTAGTAGATCCATAATAGAGTTCTAGTTTTTCACTTATAGTCATTATATTTCCTTACCGTTTTATATTAATTTTAGTTTTTATCATTCTTTTTTTATTGTTTTTATTTTTCCTAGTGATATATGTTTGTTATGTGATATTATATTCTTATTAATTCATATTATTATTAAATTTATTTTTTGAATAAAAAATAATTGAATCTATTTGAATTTATTTTTAAAATTAGGCATAAATGTATATAGTGTAATTATAGTTCAAATGATCATTTGGATTGTATCTTAAGAAAATAGTTACATTGATTCATGGAAGTATCCTACTGTGTATTATATCACACGATATATAAACTTATTTTTGATCATGTAGATATTTTTATGGATGATACAATTAATTTTAAGGGAGTTACATCCATTAGTGGTGTACCTTAGATAGATTCTTAATTATTTAATTGAAATATTATTAGTTAGTTACCATGGGTAATGTAGAGGTGGGTTGTTTCTAAATTTTGAGAATATTGGTTAATAATTGGATGCATATGTTTTCATTTCACTATTATTTCCCCATCTTCATCTATATTGTATTATATATTTCATGTATTAACTTATATATTTTTCTTATGGAGGCATGTTTGGAAGTCCATTTTGGTTCTTTATTAATTTTACTTGTTTTGATGATTTTTTGGTGTGATGTATATATGATTTTAACATAATAATTTAATATATTGATACTTTATATAATGATTTTTGTTTTAGTTTATTTTATTTTGATGGTGATATAATTCACAATGGTATGTGTCCAATACCCATATCAAATGTTGTCATCCTATGGATATCAAGAATATTTGTTTTAATATATTACGGGGTGAGTCATGGGAAGTAGTATTGATGATAAAGACATTAAATGATATCCATTATAAATATTTTTATCCACAATAAGAATATAGAAGATAATTTTCGTGGGTTTACTCTCATGGAGGTTGTTGGACTTATGTTTCTACTAGTCATGTTGATTTCTTGTTTATATGTATAAAGTCTAACTAAATTTATAATTTTTATGTGTTTCAACAACAAATAATGGAAAGTAATATAAATAAATAAAATGATATAATTTTTTGAAAATTTGATCAATTTGATTAAAAATGTGTGTTAAAATATTATTAAAAAATAGCAACATTAAAAATGTGTTGACCCTTTAGACACTATATTCTTCCATGATTATGATATTTATCTAATTATATTTCTCAGTGGACACATATAGATATATATATTAACACCTCAATATTCCATGATACCATACTAGTCATCTATATTGAGGTTTTTCCTATTATAAAGGGGATTCAAATACTCAAATAACTCCATTTATGATCTCAGGGTTTCCTATGATGTAAGGTTATTTTTTGATTGAATGATTAATTGTAGCCTTATATTATAACCTTCAAGGTCATGGGTAACAAGGGTCTCCATGTATTTTTCATAGCCTTGAACCCAAATTATGGAGAGGAATAGCTCGGCTGCAATGATACGAGTTACTATATAACCAAGAAAAATGGTTTGGTGAGATCATACGGTGCTGGATATAGTGCTTCAGGAGCCCACATTGTATGAGTAAACTGTGTGGATAGAGGACCTCTCTTATACTATTTCCACTATATTTTTTATAGAGTATTGATATATGGGTTTTTCATGGTTTGGAAAACATTACACACTAACCATGTGAGGTACCCCTCCATAAAATGAAGGGCGCTGGATTAGTGCATGCTTTGGCCAACCAAGCAGCCAAATTATGAGGATTTGTCTTTTGAGGGAAAATCACCTTTTATCTGATAAAAAAATCAAAACCAAAAGAAATTTTTTTCTCATTCCTTTAGAGAAAACTCATTTGTGAGCACCCCACTTGAGTCAATTATATATCATTTAATCTCGTTTTTCCCTATTAACTCAGAATCGTGTTTCATCACTCTTGTTTGATTCACACCGGTGACTACTTCTTTACTATTGTGTCATTATTATTTTTTTAGTATTGAACAAGCTATTAAAGTGATATCTCATATGAATTATTTCAAGTGGTTTCATACTTTATTCATTTTTCTTCTGATCTGAGGTGAATCAAAAGGTTATACTGGACGATCATTATATTATATCCCTATGGTAGGTGTTCTATACCATTATCTTGGTGTTTGGTGATTTATATGCCATCTTTTCATTATACCGAATGTCGAACTTTTTAAAGGTTCCAATATAATTAATAGAATATTTAAATTGAATGTGTTGGGAACTTTTAGGGATTACCTTTAGTTCGTTGAGTTTGGTTAGAGGTTGTTTCCCTAATAAAGGCCACTGATGGGGAGTGTCATGTTGTTTCCTTTTCTTATATTTTTGAACCACCAAAGGGGTGATTGGTGGATATTATCTTCATAGATGAAGAACTACTGTAGGTGATATGATTTTTATGATTGTTTCGGAAATGATATTTGTCCTTCTCCATGTTATAGATGACGTGATTTATTTAACTCTATAAATTTTTATTTTTATATGAGTGGGTAATCTCGTTGAATGAATTTCAATATGAATTTCTATATGAGTTGGAAGGAATAATGTAATGTGATGGTATGAAATGATAATTGAATTGAATGATAGATGTTTCCATAGAATTCAATGGATGTGCTAAACCATAGGCCATGATAGAGGTAGTGGATTCCATAGATGAGATAGATCCTTAGGTCTTGATTCTGTGGGATACCTTGTACCTTGATTAACCATTGATTCATCATGATTGATAGATAAGTAGACATGGTATGGTGAAATTCTCCTTGGACTTGGATCCAAGCCTATCTGAGTTTCCATCGAGATGATCCTAATAGTCGATGATGAAGCCATGGTTCAATATACCTTGGATTCGGCCCCATGGGGTTTGAGACTTTTGTTATATAGCTCACCCATTTTAATTTTAAAATTCATAATTATATATAATGATAATTTTTTTATATTATATAAAAGTTATACAGAATTTCCATGGTTGGTATGAGATACTGGATATACATCATGGCAGTGGTTTTGGTTTAAGTTTTGTTTTAATGTGGCATTGTTTGAAAAGCCTGACCCTTGTTTTGCATGAAGAATTTCTAGGAATGATAGTATTTAAATAGAATTATTACTTTTTAAATGAGGATTTTAGTTGTGTTACTTCTATATCTATTATATAACAGTCACACTAATTATCTATTATTGCACATCCTTGATTGTTATAGACGTAATTTTGTGGTTGACTACTTGGATTTCATCTCTCACCCTATCTTAAGAAGTCACTGGGTATCCAGATAGAAGTTATAGATATAGGTATGGATCATGGAAGGTTCCCACAATTTTATTATAGAGTTTTCCCATTCATAGAATAATTGCATCATATGATAGACTTGAGGTTCATGATTCTTTCACGAGATAGTATTTTTTAGACTTTTTGGTATTTCTATACATGTATTGTATTAAGGCATGTATACCTATTTTGGATGCTATATAGACACATCAAATGAGAAATGATTATGTTATATGAGATTTATCTTTTAAATTGGTATATAGCTGTCTTTGGTTTCAACCTATTATTCTATTATTATTGTGCTTCCGCTAAAGTGTCTTACCATTCCAGTTATCTTAGTGTCTATTCCTGCTACTTATTCATTGTTTAAATTCATTCATTACTGATATGTATTATAGTTACCATTGTTTTAAACTCTGGTAAAAGGCAATAGTCTCCACATAAAACACCATATTCCCTTTCTACTGTTTAGTAGCCTCTAGAGTTTGGGGAGATGTTCTTGAGGCTATGTGACCAACCACACTCAGAGAACTATTGAATGGAATTTGGGTTTGAGAAATTACATAGTGTTTCAGAGCCTTCATTTCATGGATTTACTATTTTGAGACAATATATGGGGGTTAGGAAGGTATATTAAATTGGAAATGAGTTTTTCTACGGAGTATCTAACCCCCATATGGGAAACATCCATGTTACATCAAATGAAAATAATGTTTTTGTATATTTAAATTTTAGAGTTGATTTCATTCCATCATTGTGTAATTAAATTGTGGTTTGATGTTTATTATGATTTTTTATTTTTTTATTCACTGATGAGATGAGTGTTTCATATCATGGATCATATTAGGAACCTTCTAGAATTCAAATTCAATTGATCATTGCATTCTATATATGCTGCATTGTTGGAGTGCATGACATTGTGATATGTGCCTTGTGTGATATACCTAATGTTATTAATGATATTTCTTACAGGGATTAGGAAACATGGTTTGTAAATAGAGTTCATATCATGACATAAACAAATTTTTCCTTATTAGGCTGTATTAGATAACCTGAATAGCCAATTGTGACACATTGATTAATTGGCCATTGATCGCATAAACTGGAATGTGTTACGATTTGAATTTTTTGGACACCATAGTTTTGTTCATGAGGATTATGATACCTTTTGGATATATTTTTTTGAACCATTTAGTTCTACATATTAAAATTAATTGTGGAATAAATTTAAAATAAAATTGAAATTTGAAATGATGAAACATTTATCTTTACAAAGCCATGAATTTTGAGTGGGTAGTAGGCGGTCTCTTTAGTGATTTTTATGACTTTTTATATTACAAGTCATAAATTTAGGAATACACTCTATGTTTTGTAATTTTATAAGATTTTAGGATCATTATTATGTTTCTAGATATGAAATAATTTCTTTTGATCATTTTTGAGGTGTGTGATTAGCATTGTAGAGACATGCCACTATGAAGGACTCTAGTCATACATCAATAGTGTGTAAACATACATGATGTAGAAGTGGTAGGACATTGTTTATCAGTACATCCATTTATAGTTCCTGTTGAGGCACAAATAGTTATTCCATACCGAGGTTTTTAAGAACACTACTATGAGAGATTTACACTCTTTGTAAATAATTATGTGAATACATCGTAGCATGCCTCATCTAGGGATGTGATCGAGTTTGTGTTCCAGCATTAGAATCCACTCACATTTTCATGGGATGGCGGTCCATAGGGTTCAGATTTGTGGCTAGAGAATACTCTATCCATATTTGACTACCTTGAGATACAATCTGAGAGGAGATTGAAGCTCGCAACATTCATGCTTCGGGGAGAATAAAATCACTCATGGGATTATTTGTACTAGGCTAATGAACTAATTCCTATGGTTTGGTGAGATTTAGAAACTACCTTCTAAAGAGAACATGTTCATAATTGATGAATGTATGTTTTCAGTATTATTATTATATAATTATTTCAATATATATGTTATTTGATATATGGGGAGATGGGGATTCATGAACTGATGATTCATGGAGATTTTTTATAGGCTCAAATGATGGAAATGTATGTCACTCTTGAGAATTCATATATTTTAATTGTGAAAATCCATGTGCTAATCATAAAAGGAATTCAAGAAATGTGATGATGGTGAAAGAAAATTTTCTACAAAAAGTGGAATACCCTAATATTTTTTTTTCATTTACATGAAGTGAAGATAAAAAATTAATAAAGATGACCCTGAAAAATTTATGTATATATATATATCATGAAGATGAAGAAAATATGATGATTATTGAACTAATCATAAAGCTTATGGACTTGTTTCAATAGTGAAAAACTATTTCTAACTTGGATTTTTATTTATGATAATGAAAATATTCATTTTCAGGTGGATTTCATTTTAATTACATGTTATACCCCAATATTTGGAATAATGTATCGATGATGGGTTTTCATGTCGAACAAGTTTGTACAATGTCAGGTTCCATGTGGGATCTTCTAAAGCTCATCGGAATTATTTAAATTATCTATGTATGGTTTTTTTAAAATTGATTTCATTGTTTGTGATGTTGAGTTTGTGAATGAGTATTTCATGTAAATGAGGGTTCTTGGGTTGCATATAAAAATGAAATATTTCTATAAACATCAAAAAAGTGATGCCACAATACAATATTTGAAATAGATCCTATATTATATTCATGTTATGTGAAAATAAATATTTCTTCATAATTTTCAGGATACATTCATTGGAAAAGAAAATAAGGTTGGTATAACATAATTCAGATTCCCATGAACATTACACTAATAATTAATAATGTGAAGGAATAATATTCTATTTGACATATATGAAATGCCATATTCATGTGATGTGAATATAAAAAGTCCATCAAAATATTTGAGGTACATTTAGTGGTAAAGAAATGAAGGACGTTATAATACAATTGAGATGACCATGCAGAGTATATTTAAAATCAATTGAGTTGTTCCACAAAATATTATTTGACATAGATTCTATGATATATTCCATAGAAGTGTATTGGAAAATGTTAGCTTTATATATGTCCAATATATATCTTATATGAATACTATATCGTAATTTCATTTCTAAAATTTTATGGTGCTACATGGATGATTAATTTTTTTTCTAATGATGTGATTCATGGATTTTAATGCTTTGATAACATCCCACCAATATGCAGTGATGGTCCATTCCAGGTTTCCATGATGTTCACAGATGAATATTTATTCATTGCTGATGAGTAGCTTTTATAGGTGATTTCCTTTGCAGATAGCCATGTTGATAGTGGATACATGTAGATAAATTACTATAAATAACTTTTCATGATCACATAATATTCATGCACTCAAATTGTATGATAACCTATATTTTTTTCTATAAATTCTAGGCCAAATTTCTCTCTTAGGATGATCAATAATTTGAGAGAACTATTCATTTTCTACATAAGATATGATTATCATCCATATGTATTCCAATAAGATATTTGTTATTTTAGAGAATGATTAAATGGTATGTGATGTTAAATGTTAGAGTTTCACTAGGAAAAGGGTATTGATTTTCTATGTGGTCAACTACTATTGAATTTTCTTTTAGGTGAAGTGAAATTCGAACATCAAAAATAATTTCAAGAATATTAATTAATCAGTTTTCCATCAATCAATATAGTCAAAAAATAGTACATAACTTTTTGTATATTCTATTCTATAATAATTTCATGATCATAGGAACAATTTTTCAATCTATTGGATGAATATTTCATAGATATATAAGTGATGTGTTATACTATACAAGAACCAGTTTTACATGAATCAATAAATTCATCCAACGGTAAATGAATTATCATACATGACATGCTATTATCTTTTCGTGATCATATAGTACTTTTGGAAAACAATTTTATTAATGTACAGTGAGTAGAAAATTGAAGTGTTAAATGATACAAGCATCATTTTAGTAAGAATCAATGTAGTGCACCAACAGTAGGTTGCATGTCCTACTTGTTATGTTATGATAATTTCATGATCATTGGAAAAAATTATCATATTATTTGATCAATATAAGGAGAATAAAAAAAATATGTGAAATATGATCAGACCATCAGTACGTTATGCAACATTGATGTGGACCAATATTATACTACATATCAAACGTGAAAAGCTATGATAATTTCATTATCATTGGTACAATTTAGCATTTTATTTTATCAATATACAAGGAATGGGAAAATGATGTGCAATATGGTCTGATAATCAATAAGATAAACATAAAATAAGTGTACCTAAAATATGCCACATATCATTCATTCTATGTTATGATCATTTCATGTGTATGAGGTCAATTTAGTGTACTGTTTTATTTTTACAATTTTGATAAGAAAATTGGATTTTGATGAAATACACACAATTGCATGATGTATTTTAGTGATGATTAAGAGGATAGGTTATTTGGAATTATGTAATTCTCTATATTTCATAATATAATATTTATGAAATTGTATGAATCACATTCACAAATAATTTGCATTGAGGAATTAATCATAATAAAGAAGAATCATTGATTGAGTAATAATATTAGAAATATTTTTTCATTACTGGAGATCATAAGATAAAGAGATTAATGATAGAATATACTTGCAGGATAAGGTAGCCTAGTCTGAGCATTCAGTAATCTAATATGATCAAAATAATTCATGATCTGGTGTGAATGGGATTAAAAAAAATCTTATTTCAAAATACTTTTGATTATATTGAATTTCTATATGAGTATAACCGGTCAAGTAGAGTCATGGAAGAAGATATATTACTAGTGTTTAAGGATAATGTAGAAGAAAATTGACATATTTCTAATTGTGGTTGAAGAACATTTAGAAGAAGGGTCTTCAGATTGCTGTGTCTACATATTTACTAAAGAGGTTTCAGGTTTGGCTGTCAGAATAGTCTATAATAAGCATAATAGAAGATGGTTGGGTGTATAAATTTGTTCAATTAGAGGATATAATATTGGGTTGTATAACTTGTTGTTTCCTTATTCATTTTAATCACATTATTATATAGTGTATAATCCATATTTGAGGGATTAACCACTATGGAAATGACTATGAATTTTTATTGATCCTTGTAAATATTGTGTTTTATAATCCCATTGATTATTTCTATATATAATGTGAGGTTGTAAGATATAATTTAGTGGATCAATAACCATTACAATTTCTAGAGGTTAAATTCTAAAGAATAAAAATAAAAAAATAAACCATTGATCCACCCCCACCCTCTTAGTGTTCAATACACCCTATGGAAATACAGTTGGCATCATATCCCAGGTCCCTCTAAATATCCAAAGGCTTTTCGAATTGTTTTTAAAATAAATTATGAAGTTCAAAATTTAGGATGTTTTTGAGTCACATCAAATTCATAGATAATAAAGTACTCCTAAGGGAAAAAATATTTTGTGTTCATACAAAACTCAAAAGAATAGGAATAGAAGAGTAAAAATTAAGTTAAAGAAGAATAAAAATGTTAATGGATAAATACAACTGATTAATGGTTATCATATTTTTACAATCATTATTTATTATTATGATTAGGATTATTCTAATGATCTTATATGTGGTCAAGGAATCAAAAGGTGATCTTCATTTTTAATTAAAATAACATCTGAACAATGTCTCAAAAAAATAGTTTATGTTTATTTTTGGAACTATTAAAGGACTCATTTTTGATAAATCACATCTAAAATTTTAATTTAAATAATTAGATGATGAACTAAGTATGAAGTCTAGAATGTGGAACACTCTCACAGAGCTAGTGGATGTATGGGAACAATCCAATTTTCATACGGAAGACTAATTTCAAAGGAATAATTTTAAGAACGTTATATTTCATATTATTTTCGAAGAATCTATTCTTGGACATGAAAAATTGAACACAGTTTCTTGGGATTTCAATAATTCTCAACACGATTCCCAATCCAAGAGGATCATGGAACTTGACTCATTATTAGCAGAGAATATTTTATTGCATCAAGAGGGTGTCAGGAATATGAGGAATGACTATGAAGATAAATTGAAATTTTTTTAAGATAAAAAGAATTCACTCAGTATGATATATATTGAATTAAATAATTAAGTGGTGAATTTGGTAAAGACTTATGCTGAGACCTCAAAATAAAATATTTATGTATCTACTTCAACAGATTCCTTTTCAAGGACTATATTATTAAGTAATCTTCTTCACGTTAAAATAATATCATTTAATGATATTTCCAATGAATAAGTAATCAAAGAGTTTCCAATTGTATCCCAATGTAAAATTGTTTTTTAATATATTTATATAAAAAATACATGTATAAATAAAAACACTTTTATATTATGAATGATTAGAAATAGATATGAACTCACCACCATGTCAATGGTTTATATAAGATGATGTATAATTTTTTGATCCATATAAGAATCCAAGTAGGTGGTGAAGAAGGCCCAAAACATTATGATTGAGAAATTGGGAAATAATCATAAAATAAAATAAGATCAATGTTTTTGGTTCAATCTTGGTTCTACAGTAGATTTGGACATTTTTTGTGTATAATGGGTCAATAGTTTAAATTCTAAATCAAAAAGTAATCTTATTCAAAGGGGAATAATTCCAGATATCATGAAACAACATTTACAGACTATGAAAACATTTTCACATTCAAAATTATTTTAACTTCTTTTTTATGACTATTATTTTCTCAAAATAAGTGGTCAAAAAAGTGATAAATGTAAATCTAAAAATGTATTAAGAAACTATGGATAAAATAAGAAATAAATGATATCCTTGAGTAGAAATCTAGATAATTAAGAAATTTGAATTTGTCCTAAGATGTTTCTTGATATGAAATACATGTACTCGATAAATAAGAAATATAATAAGACATGTTCCTTGAAGTTGAACATGAGTGATACATCGTAGAATATAGATAATAATAAATTCACTCATTTGAATCCATGTGGAATTTTCAAACAAGCTATAAATATTCGTAATGATATTCTTTTGATTTTTTTAGTTGATTTAGAGAAAGATATAAAGTTAGAAGAATCATATGAAAAATCTAAATCTAAAGTTAAAATGAAGTTTCCACTTAAAAATGATAATTTATTAGAGGTATTAATAAATATAAAACTCATGAGTTGATAGTGTTCCATTTTAGAGATGCAATAAATATGGACATAATTTGAGAGGATATTTTACCACGTTTCCATCACAATAAGATGTTTTTAAGAGAATTAACCATGTATTATAATATATATAACATTACAGATAAAGAAATAACAACCATCTCACACAATGAAATGATATGTTATATATGACCCATGTCACCAAAGGATAAATCAGATTAGACAATTAGATGTGGAAGCATGAATTATGGAGAAAGTGTAGAAACTTGGTTGATAAAACTATATCAACTTTTCTTTTTCACATTGACAAAAAAGTGACACCTCCTTATTCACTAATATATTTGTGTTTTTTTATTAATAATTTTTTTAATTGTGGTATATATATGAGGCTATGAATTATGGACATCATAATGATATTGTAATTCATAGAGTTTAGTGACATCCATGAAATGGAATAAAAGTGTGTATCCCTTGATGGGGAGCATTGATGGGATGAAATAATTAAATATTTATTTCATAGTAAATGTGTGTCATCTAAACAGAGTTATAAAATTTTATGTTGTGGAATTACAATAACAATTTTATCCCTCATTCCAAAATATATTAATCATATCAATTAATGGGGAGTTATTTATTTATGTTAAGATAAGAAAAAGGGGGACTATATCATTTTCACTTGGATTTCCTAATGTGTATGTTGATGTATGTGTAGGTTTAGTGTTTCATTGATAAATTTTTTTATTTCTAAACCCTATAATAATATTTTTGGATTTCTCTTCATGATTTCAAAGTCATGGTATTTATAGACATATTATAAAACCATGGTTGTATATCTCTTATTTTGTACACCGGTTTCACCAATTTAGACTTATATTTTATTAAATAAAGGCTCTTTTCAAAGAGAATAATACGATATAATTCATATATTTGAAGAGACCAAGTAATTTTAAAATAAGGTATATGATCATGATTTTTATAAATATGTTAGATGAGAAGATCCACCACATACCCTATGAATTAATTATAAATAATGCGGAGAAAAATAATTAACTTGTAAAGTGTAGATGTATGGACAAAAAACTCATTGGGGGGGATTTATGAAAACATGGTCATTATTTATTAATGAGTTTTTTATTTTTTGTTAGTATATGATAAAGTTAATATATATTGAAGACATATATAAGGAGTTGGGGATGCTTAAATTAGTGAGGGATGGAGAATTATTATAGGATAACATGATGGAATTTGAGGTAATGCATGAGAGATTATCCATATTAATTCTAATAATTGTTGTAATGTAATTAAAATGTATTGAAGAAAAGGGTAGATGGTGAAGCAACATTATCTATGACCAGTGAAGGACTGTGAAAATGTTTATTTTGGTGAAGTTAAAAAGAATAATAAAATAATATGGACATGAAGAATGTATGTACATATATGTCATGAAAAATAATATAATTTAGTTTTTTTAACTAATCATAATTCTAAAGGACTTGATTCCACAGTGAGATGTTTTTTTGTAACATGTAAGATTATTTATGTTTATGAAGATATTAAATTTCATGATGATTTGATTTAATATCCATTTATTTGGAATTAGGTATTGATGATGGGTTTTGATGTGGAATGATTTTTTTACAATGTTTAGTTCCATGATGGATTATCAAAAGCTGATGGTAATTATGGAAATAAAATAAGTGTGGAGATTAGGAAACTGTAAGAAAAAATTACAATGTTGAGTTTTCAATGAGGGTTCCATGTAAATGGGGGTTCAGTTTTTTCATATAAAAATACAACATTTTAATAAACATTAATAAAGTGATATCATAGAATATTATTTGGCGTAGATTCCATGTTATAATCATGTGATTTATTGAAAACAATTTATCATACTATTTGACATACATTCAGTGGAAAATAAATGTATGTTAATAGAACACCATTGAGATTCCCATTCATAACATGCTAATCTTGAATAAAGTGACGTTATTTTAGGGTATTTTTTATATATTTTATGTTATATTCATGTGATTTGAATATATTAAATTTAACAAAATATTTGAGGTACATATATTGGAAAATATAATCAAGTTGATAGAACACATTTGATATTACCATGAATAGGATGCTAAACATTAATAATTTGATTTCACAGTACATTGCTTGACATAGATGCTATGATATATTCATGAGTTGTGGATTGGAGCAATTTAAGATAGTATATGTAAAAAATATTTTTGAGAGGTGTACTATAAGGGAAACAATTCGCTAAAATTCTATGGTGGTATGTGAATGATGAATGCCCTGCAAATGACATGTTTCATGTATAATAAACCTTTGTGAAATTCCATGATTTATGTGGTGATGGTCCTTTGAGGGTTACTATGCTGTTCATAAATGAATTTTTCTTCCCGAATGATGAGATTCGTTATTGGAGAAGTCATTTGCAGGCAGCTATTCTCTTGTCATATATCTAGAGATGGATATATTTAAACTTCATTACAGGATTAAAAAAATATTCATTTGTTAAATGGATGGATTATTACTATTTTTTTCTTATGAATATAAGGATAACTCTCTCTCTAAAGGTGATTGATAATTTGGGGGATGTTTTTATTTTGAGTGTAAGATCATATTTTTCTCCAAATGAGTTATGTAAAATAGTTTGTTGTTTTAGTGAAGGATAAAATGTTATGTGATGTGATGTTCTAAGAGAAGCACTGCTCTATGTAATTGTTTTCCTATGTGGTGAAGTACTATGATATTTTTTATATAGGTGATGTTCTTTGAAAACATTAAAAATAATTCAAATCATATTCATGAATCAGTTCCCTAACAATCATGAAAGTCACCCAACAATACACAAATTTTCATATATGCTTTGATATGATCATTTCCTGATCGTAGGAGAAATTTTAAAAACTATTTGAAGAGTATATTGTGAATTGAAAAGTGAAATTATATGTGAAGCAAACAATAGTTTCCTATTCATCATGAAATTCAACTAAAAGTATTTGGCGGATCATATATGCTAGGTTGTGATCAATTGTTTGTCATAGGAACAATATTACAAATTATTTGATGAATGTGTAGTGAATAGAAATGTGATGTTTTATGTGATGAAATAATCATTTTGATAAGAATAAATAATTTGTACCAATAGTATGCTACATGTCATACATGATATGCTATGAGCATTTCATGATCATTGAAAAAAAATCATATTTTTTGAATAATTTAAAGTGAATATAAAGTAGATTCACAATATGATTCGAGCATCAATACACTAATAATAAATGAATAGTACCAACAATATTCTACATATCATTCATTCTATTCTATGATCACTTCATGATCATTGGAAAAATTTTCCATATTTTTTGAATAATATATAGTGAATAGAATATTTATTTTAAATAAGATACAAGAATCAATAGACTATTCATCAAACAAGTTGACCAACAATATAGGTCATATCATACATGCTATGTTATGATGATTTCATGTCTGTATGATAAAATTAGAATATTATTTAATGTTAAAATTTTTTATATGAAAATGTTATGTCCATGAAAAACCCTTGGTTTTATGATTTATTTCAGTTGACAATCTGAAAAAAAGATTGTTTTTTGTTCTTATAGTCAATATCATGAAAAAATTTATATTGAAGAATTGTTTCACCACTTGGACACATTATTTGAGGTCGAGAATTCATCATAAGAATGAAGAATCATTTCCCAGTAATAAATATGATAAATATATAATCATAAATAATGATTAGAATTTGAAGAGACTAAATCCATAATATTATTATAGGAGAAGGAAGTAAGGTATGAGAATTCAATAATATAAGAAGATTCGGATAATTCAAGATCAAGTGTGAATGGATTTTGAGACAAAGAAAAATAATTCCAAGAATTCATTGAATATATTGATGTACTACATGAATATAAAATATCTAGTACACTCAAGGTGGAAGATCTATTTCATGTTTTGCAAGATAAACCAAATGAAAACAGTGATCATTCTATCTGTTGATCACGAACATTGATTAAAATGAGCTTTGGACTTGGGTTTATAACTAGTTACTGAGGAGTATTAGTGCTGCGATGTATAAATTGACTAGAAGAATGATAAGAGAATATGGTTGTGAGGTCCCAATAACCATGGTGGAATATTTGGTTGATGGGGTTTAGAATCGGGATCTATTAAAGAATCGACTAGTGGGGTATATAAATAGTTGTTTCCTGATTTATTATAATCACCTTCTTATTTAGTGGATAATCCATGTTGGGGGATTAAAAAACATAATATGGAGTAGGTATTAGTACTGAACCTCATATATATTGTGTGATTTTCTCTTGATAGTTATTTCTACATATGAAGTGAGATTGTGAGATATCACCATGTTGATTGGGAACATTAAAATGTTTGATAGGTTGAATTAAAAAAAATAAAATAGGAAAATTAAGCTAGTAATTCTCCCACCCCTCTATGTTTTCAATCCGTCATAGGGAACTATAGATTATATGATTAATTTTTTCCCACGACATTCAGGGAAGGGTGCTATAGTGAGTTCATGTGTTTGGAACTTGGCACAAGGATAGTTATGTACTATTAAATACACATTACATAGATGCAGTTTTTTTCACTGATGTAATGTATTGTTGAGGCATTGTGGGAATGATTTTTTGAGTAAGGTCTCATACATGTTCTTTAATATCATGTCAATGTGTTTAGTTTGACTTATAATATCAAGATAGTGAAGTAGGAACTGATTACATAGCATAACATGAGAGAGGATGGGGGTGTATAGTAGAGTAGTATAATCTCTCAGCTTAGTGGTTCAACTTCTAATTGTAGGAAGTGACAATTAGAGGATTACCAGGATATAAACACCAACTAGACCACTAGTATTTTTAGTGAAATTTTCATTCATCATTGTGTATGATGGGGACACTTGAAGAATTAGTGAGATCGTGACCCATGGATTGTTAAGCCTATGGATGGATGGACCATGCGAATCATTTCTATAGGACCATTATTAGCGCCGAAATGTGGAGTGTAGCGCCCCGACCCCAGTTACCCAGAGTCACTGCATTATTGCGTAACATTGGAATGATCACAAAAGATCAAGTCTCAAAAGACCGATTAGTTTAGTAGCTTTGGAAACACTAGATACATTCATAATTGTTACATTACATCATAAAGTGAAAAATCACAATAACAGTCTTCATAGTCCACACTTCTATCCCCTTCATACTATCCCTGTAGGTCAGTCATAAAATATTTCTTCACATCCTGGGAAAAATAAAACATTGAAAGGGGTGAGCTTAGATGCTCAGTAAGGATAACAATATAGCGGATGCTTTTATAAATAAACATAAACATTTAAGGCAATGTATAACTAAACCAAAATCTTTTTAAACTTGAACTTCAACATAATATGGAAAAAGTAAAATGAGATAATGTCATTTACTTATTCACATGGGTATTCTACTGGTCGAATAATCACATGAAATATCAATAACCACTTTCATAATGATGGAATGCATAATGCCAGACTATCATAACCACATAGCCAAGGCCTCGTGCCAAGACCACAAATAAGATTTTGTCATGGCCTCGTGCCAAGACACTAGTTTGTCTCATGAGGCCTGCCGATGCATCGGGGAGCTGTAGAGGGCTCCACCCGTCACTTATTAAGTCCAATGCATTCCTCATATGAACAGGTTTAAACATATCATAAACCATAACATAATTGTTTCACATAAAACGTGCATAAAGGAAACATAATATTTCCACACTTCAACCACAAGATATCAATACAACACATTGATATAATAAAAACATTATCAAAAACATTTTCAATACCAAAATAAAAGAAAAGTAAAGCATGGTACTTATTTTTCTTTTAAAAAGAAGTTATGGCTTATAGAGGAAGTCGAAACTCAAATAATAGTCACAGTGGTGGAGAAGTCGTTGTCGCCGCATACGCAAGAAAAAACATTCCTTTTGTCGTTTAGTAAAAACTCTTCGTATAAAAAGATTCCTTTTAAATAAAAGTAAAAGTAAAAGGTGTTTATACTCTGTATAATAGAAAGTTGTGTATAAAACAAAATATGCCTCAATGAAAGTAGATTGAGTTGAAGTCTTTAAAAAGATAATTTTTTAAATAAAATAGATCTATTATGTGTATTTACTATAAGTACTCATAAAGAAAGTACAAATACAAGATAGTAAATAATAATATCATGACATAATTTGAAAGTTGGATATTAACCCAAAGAATGGAAATTGGGTTAAGAAATTCCCTTACCTCATGTCCAACTTGACTCGAACGTTCTTTAACCTCCTGAATAATAATCTTGGGTTAATTTATAATTTATTAAGATCCTTTTTCATGTTTATTATTCATTTTATATCACTTATTACCATGTTATGAACATTATGTAATTATTTATGTTAATAATGCTCGTTTTGTCGATCTTTGGTATTTGAGTCAAAAATAAACTTCTTAAAATTACAAGTAGTTCATGTGGTAAAATATCCATTATATGCATAATTATATTCTTTAATGTAGATATCATATACATCATATATATCCAGTATTTACATTCATAATATTACGTAACATTTAGAGGTAAGAAATCAAATGCACCGTTCATGGATACGGTAAGCCATACGTACGCATGAACGCTACTTTCATTTCTATTTCGTATTTAATGGAATGAAATTATAATTATATAAAGGTATACTATATTTCCAGTATAATATAATGTATAATACCATTTACTCCATCCTTTATACATCCCACATATGGCATTAATGATTCAAATCACTTTTAGGGGGTGGTAGTCCACACTTCCTAAAATGAAAATATCGCGTTTACCCATAATGGAAACCATAAAGGTATGCCATAAATGAAAAATACAGAAGATTAAGGAAAACATAAACATATTATATATCATATATAAATATAGTGACAACTTAATGGCCACCTTTGAAGGTGTTATATGAGTGTTGAACAATCATCATTTCGTGAGGCAGAAATTCACCATCCACAGAAACAGTATGTTCTTTAACCATTAGATGTAGGTGTGTGTAAGTGTAGCTCGAATAATTCTTATAAGAAAATCCTAGTATATTTACGATACTGGTGTTATTACAAAAGAAAATAATTAAAAGAGTTTAGGGGGTTGGAGAAGCAAAATAAATCAAAACAACATTAGGGAAGACATTACCTTAAAATCAGGTAACTCTTTTTGATTTTAGACAAAAGATTCCTTGGGAAGACTTATGCCCAAAGTGAGGCTTCTAGTAGTAAGGGAGGGAAGTTGGGAGTGTATTTGGGCAGAGTTTGGCCGAGCCAAATGGCTTGAATGTGTGAATAAGGTGGTAGTGGTGGGGGGCCTTTTATAAGAGGAGAGGAGGGGCACTCTTGGAGAGTCATGAAATGTCACTTTATTATATAATTAGTTTCAGATATTAAAGTTCCCAAACATATATATATCGAGGATAAGGTGACAAGGGTTCGAAATATACTCATCCAATAGGTTTTTGACAAGTGTATGTCTTAAATTTTACATTATCTTTTCATTTTATTTAAATCGTTAATTAATGAGGTAATCGCTCCATCATCATGGTGTCATAAATGATTTAATTTATTTAATTTCTAAAAATTATAAAATAATTATCATGATGTAGGAAATCTTATTATGTTTCTAATGAATATTTATAGTAAAAAATATGACTTGTATAACCCCATTTAAAAATTGTTTCAATAAAACAACTCATGTTTGTGACATTTTTATTTTAACATTAAATAAAACGTTTTTAATGTCATTTTCCTACCCATGTGGCTCCATGGGGTCCCCAAGTTGACCCATGGATTGTCTTTGTCGACCATGACTCATCCAATAGAGTTAGGATAAGTGTAATGACATTTTCATATTTTTATAATATCATTTCTACCTTAAATTTCACTAATTACCTTTAATCGCGATTAATTAAACTTTAAAGTTACTATTCAAAAAAATTATTTTTATCTCATTGAACCAAATTTTTCATCCTAATGACAACCATGTATGTAGGATTTTTGGAAATTAAATCATAGATGTGGTAAATTTTCATTTAAATGAAAAATCAGTTTTTAACTACCACATAGTTGTTTCACTATTCATCAAAAATTGATGTTTTTCAGAACAATGCCAAAATTTCACCCTAAGCTATAATTGATATTCCGAATTCAAAAATGATGTCTATTTTACAAAATTTCAGACATATAAGTTTCATTTATTAATTTTATAACTAATTCCCACTATCACAACAAATAGCGTGTTTTTAAGAAACAATATATATCAAAAGATTGACAATTGTTTATCTCCAATTTCAAAGTGAAATTAAATTCTAATGAAAACCATTGGATAAAATGGAAAAACTATATTTTAATTATACTTTAAAAAACTCAATAGTATAATTTATCACTATATTTTATTTTGATTAAAAAAGTTATTTTTAAGTATTTTTCACAATTCATAAAAATTGGAAGTTCTCAGAAAATTACAAAAAATTCAACATAGGCTAATTTAGATATTCCGAATCGAAAAATGAAGTCCATTGTGAAATATAAAATATATATAATTTCAAAAAGTGGGTATTAATATTAATAATGGCAATTTTGATTAGTCGCGGTGTGTTAGAATCTCGAACTTGTGTACAATGCAAGCTACTGCATTATTGAAAAAGAAGCGTATCATGGAAGCTCGGGGTGTTACATTCTCCCCTACTTCAAAAAATTGCATCCTCGCAATTTGGAATTTTTCATTGAAAATAAAAGGTTGAAAATAGAACATACCATTGTGGAAAACCCACATCCAAAATAAGGTTAATAAAAATATTACATTAAAAGAATGAAAGAGAAGTACAAAGGTCACCAGAGATAGCCCATACTAGGATTATATGAAAATATGGATATGGAAGAAAAAAAAACCATCATGATCTGATGGAGAGTTGTATAAAAGAGGATTATGAGAAAGTTAACCCCAAGAAAATCACAATCTTGTGATTGGTTAAACAGTCATTGAATCCCCAGTTGGAATAGTTAACCGACAATGTTTTTGTTTTAACTTACATTTTATAAAGTTGAGGAATTTATTTAGGAGATTTACTAAGAACGTAAGTTAAAATACTTACTTGTCATGTAGACTTTCATTCTTTAATAAATTTTTACCACAAACCCATCTTTCACTCCAAATGTTAACAAAACTCAAAAATATTCTATTTATCCTAATTGTATAAGGTTCCAAATATTACCACATACCATTTAGATTAGGAAATCTATTTTTTAATAAATAGGGACTTCTTTTGGGCTAGTGGTAGGTAATAAAGGCATGTCGCACTATGGTTATGGGTTCGATTCCTGCAGCTTTGTCCGACACGACGGGTTATCCCCTGACCTGCCGGTTGTCCTTTTACTAAAATTATAGTATTTTAATATTCCACAAATACTCTTCATAAATGCTTAAACCTTAAAAAATACTATCCAAAGTTCATCATTATCCATTCCAACCCTTATAGTTATCCAAAATATCTCTGTCCAGACTTTCTCTAAAAGGTCTGTAAATTCCAAAATCAATTGTAACATCAGATTCCCCAAACAAAGTAAAGTTTCTCTTATTGTCACATACTAAAAATATGATTACCTTCATCATATTAAAACCTTAATGAAAACAACAAGTACAAAAGTATAATCCGTATCTATATATCACATTATTCTTATAACCATAATATAGTCCTTGAGTGCAAAAACACCAATACATTAATTATTCCACTTCAACTGTAGTAACAACATAATATTGTCCTTGATCCATTTTCCTTTTCCGAGTTAAGTTTCTCTGACACTTAGGACATTCATTTGCATAATGCCCCATTTCCTTACAATTGTAGCATTCAACATTGATAGCCTCTTTCTTTCCCTTGCAATCATGAGCCTGGTGACCTTTTTCTCCACATTTATAACAACCTCCCATTCCTTTTAGGCAAGTACCGAGGTGATTCTTCCCATAATTATCACATAATGGAAAATCCTTCTTTCCCTTCTTTCCCTTTATCTGTCTCTTGTTCCACCATTATCTTCTTCTCGGGCTATACATTGTTGTCATAAGACTTAGAGAATTCCTTTTATGTCTTGATAGCACACAAGAAAATATATTCGTACGATGTGAACGATTGTGATACTAAATCTCGACGGAGAAATGGTTTTAACCCATCAAAGAAATGATCAATCTTACTTCTTGGGTTACGTATATAATCTACAGCATACCTCGCTAACCTTGTGATGTTGGCCTCATACTTTGTGACATTCTCATCCTCCTTTTGTCTCAGACTTCAAAATTGCCTTTCCATATCAGCTCGATGGTCACGAGGAATGTATTTTTCTAAGAAAAGATCTTTGTACTCTCTCTATTCCATACTTGATACTTCTTCATCTTCCTTTGTATTTTAGATCAATGACCACCATTGATCAGCATCTCCAGTGAGGCGGTAAACTGCCATAATAACCTTTTCGCTTTCACTACTCCCCAAGGCATGGAATATTTTCTCTAAGGAGTTTATCCATTGCTCATCTACTAAGGGATATGTACCCCCATTAAATGTTGGTGGTTGTTGCCTCATGAAGCGTTCTAACATTGATCCTCCACGTTGCGGATCAGGTGCTCCATACGATTAAGGTTGTTATTCATAGCCTGAGTGACTTGTCCCAGTATGGTGATAAGATGATCAGCACCAGTTTTATCACCAGCTCCATTATAATTATATTGAGCAGGAGGTCAATCCCTACACGGAGTGCGTGCATTGATACGGTTTCCATTCCTCCCACTAGGATCCATTTCTAAACAATGGCATAAACTAGATTAGTTTATGAATTAAAATACATAATTCAATACTTGTAAAATACTTATCATAAATTGAACTATTTATGGATATAATCCATAATCATAAAAAAAATTTCTTTGAGGAAGTATGTACTCATAATCCCTTCATAATGGTTTGTAAACAAAATGATAATTATCCTAAGCATATCCCCCAGGAGTGTCATAACCAAGAGTGCAGCAATGCCCATTGTCATGCACCAGTTCCCGTTCGAGTCTAGATCAAAGCGGTATTTTTGGGTTTTACCCCTAGGTACATCTGTGCCAGAGCCGCCTCTACCTACTCATATCCAGGCAATGGTGTATTGCTCGGAAAGCTCACAAAATCTGTATAATACCAAAATTCTAGGAAGTTCTTATATACTAATCCTCAATGTCTATCTTTGGGCTATGTGCTCTAATCAGAGTTTATCTAAATCTAGTTTCTAAGGTTAGTACTAAACTGCCTCTGATACCAACTGTAGTGCCACGACCCCAGTTACCCAGAGTTGGTGCATTATTGCGTAACATTGGCATGATCACAAAAGATCAAGTCTTGAAAGGACGATTCGTTTAGTAGCCTTGGAAACACTAGATACATTCATAAATGTTACATTACATCATAAAGTGACAAATCACAATAACATAGTCTCCATAGTCCACACTTCTATCCCCTTCAGACTATCCCTGTAGGTCAGTCATAAAATATTTCTTCACATCCAGGGAAAAATAAAACATTGAAAGGGGTGAGGTCAGATGCTCAATAAGGATAACAATATAGAGGAAGCTTTCATAATTAAACATAAACATTTAAGGAAATGTATAACTAAAACAAAATTCTTTTAAAAATTTACTTCAACATAATATGACAAAAGTAAAATGCGATAATTCCATTTACTTATTCACATGGATATTCTACTGGTCTAATAATCACATGCAATATCAATAACCACTTTCATAATGATGGAATGCATAATTCCAGACTATCATAACCACGTAGCCAAGGCCTCGTGCCAAGACCACAAATAAGAGTTTGTCAAGGCCTCGTTCCAAGACACTAGTTTGTCTCATGAGACCTACCGATGCATCGAGGAGCTATAGTGGACTCCACCCGTCACTTATTAAGTCCAATGCATTCCTCATATGAACAGGATTAAACATGTCATAAACAATAACATAATTGGATCACATAAAACGTGCATAAAGGAAACATAAGATTTCCACAATTCAATCACAAGATATCAATACAACACATTGATATAATAAAAACTTTATCAAAACCATTTTCAATACCAAAATAAAAGAAAGGTAAAACATGGTATTTATTTTTATTTTAAAAAAAGATATGGCTTATAGAGGAAGCCGAAACTCAGATAATAGTCATGGTGGCGGAGAAGACGTTGTCGCCACATACGCAAGAAAAAACATTCCTTTTTTCGTTTAGTAAAAACGCTTCGTATAAAAATATTTCTTTTGAATAAATGTAAAAGTCAAAGGGGTTTATACACCGTATAATGGAAAGTTGTGTATAAAACAAAATATGCCTCAATGAATGGAGATTGAGATGATGTCTTTACAAAGATCATTTTTTAAATAAAATAGATCTATTATGTGTATTTACTATTACTACTCATAAAGAAAGTACAAATACAAGATAAGACATAATAATATCATGACATAATTTGAAAGTGGGAGATTAACCCAAAGAATGGAAATTGGGTTAATAAATTCCCTTACCTCGTGTCCGACATGACTCGACCGTTCTTTAACCTCCTAAATAATAAACTAGAGTTTATTTATAATTGCTTAAGTACATTTTTCAAGTTTATTATTCCTTTTATATCTCTTATTACCATGTTAGGAACATTATGTAATTATTTATGTTAATAACGGTAGTTTTGTCGATCTTTGGTACTTGAGTCAAAAATAAACTTCTTAAAATTACAAGAAGATCATGTGGTAAAATATCCATTATATCCATAATTATATTCATGATGTATATATCATATACATCATATATATCTAGTATATCCATTCATAATATTATGTAACATTTAGACGTAAGAAATGAAATGCACCGTTCATGGAGACAGTAAGCCGTACGTACGCATGAACGCTAATTTCATTTCTATTTCGTATTTAATGGAATGAAATTATAATTATATAAAGGTATACTATATTTCCAGTATAATATAATGTATAATACCATTTACTCCATCCTTTATACATCCCACATATGGCATTAACGATTCAAATAACTTTGAGGGGCGGTAGTCCACACTTCCTAAAATGAAAATATCACGTTTACCCATAATGGAAACCATAATGGTTTTCCATAAATGAAGAATACCGAAGCTTAAGGAAAACACAAACATATTATATATCATATATAAATATAGTTACATCTTAATGGAAACCTTTGAAGGTGTTATATGAGTGTTGAACAATCATCATTTCGTGAGGCAGAAATTCACCATCAACAGAAACAATATGATCTTTAACCATTAGATGTAGGTGTGTGTATTATAACAAAATCCTAGTATATTGAAGATACTGGGGTTATTACAAAAGAATAGAATAAAAAGAGTTTAGGGGTCTAGAGAAGCAAAATAAAATAAAACAACATTAGGGAAGACATTACCTTAAAATCGGGTAACTCTTTTCGATTTGAGCCAAAGGCTTCCTTGAGAAGACTTCTTCCAAAAGTGAGGTTTCTAAGAGTAAGGGAGGGAAGTTGGGAGAGTATTTGGGCAGAGGATGGCCGAAAAAAATGGCCTGAAAGTGTGAATAAGGTGGTAGTGGTGGGGGGCTTTTATAAGAGGGGAGGAGGGGCACTCTTGGAAAGTCATGAAATGTCACTTTATTATATAATGAGTTTCAGATTTTAAAGATCCCACACTTATATATTTCGAGGATAAGGTGATAAGGGTTCGAAATATACTCATCCAATAGGTTTTTTACAAGTTTAAGTCTTAGATCTTACAATATCGTTTCATTTTATTTAAATCGTTAATTAATGAGGGAATCTCTGCATCATCATGGTGTCATAAATAATTTAATTTATTTAATGTATAAAAATTATAAAACAATTATCATGATGTAGGAAATATTTTTAGCTTTATAATGAATATTTATAGTCAAAACTATGACTTGTATAACCACATTTAAAAATTGTTTTAGTAAAACAACTCATGTTTGTGACATTTTTATTTTAACATTAAATAAAACGTTTTTAATGTCATTTTCCTACCCAAGTGGCTCCATGGGGTCCCCAAGTTGACACATTGATTGTCTTGGTCGGACATGACTCATCCAATAGTGGCAGAACAAGTGTAATGATATTTTTATATTTTTATAATATCATTTTTACCTTAAATTTCACTAATTACCTTTAATCGCGATTAATTATACTTATAAGTTACTATACACAAAAAAAATAATTTTAATTCCATTGAACAAAAATTTTCATCATAATGAAACCATGTATGTCGGATTTTTGAAAATCAAATCACAGAAGTGGTAAAATTTCATTTAAACGAAAAATCAGTTTTTTAACTACCACTTATTGGTTTCACTATTCATAAAAAATTGATGTTTTTCAGAACAATGCCAAAATTTCACCCTAAGCTATAATTGATATTCCGAATTCAAAAATAATGTCTATTTTACAAAATAAAAAACATATATGTTTCATTAATTAATTTTATAACGAATTCCCGATGTCACAACAAATAACATGTTTTAAAAAACAATATATATCAAATGATTGACAATTGTTTATGTCCAATTTCAAAGAGAAATTAATTATAATGAACATCATTGGATAAAATTGTAAAAATATATTCTAATTATACTTTAAAACCACTCAATAGTATAATTTATAACTATAAATTATTTTGATTAAAAAAGTTGTTTTTAATTATTTTTCTCTATTCATAAAAATTGGAAGTTCTTAGAAAATTACAAAAAAAATCAACATAGGCTAATTTTGATATTCCGAATCCAAAAATGAAGTCCATTTTGAAATATAAAAAATATATAATTTCAAAAAGTGGGTATTAATATTCATAATGGCTATTTTGATTAGTCGCGGTGTGTTAGAATCTCAAACTTGCGTACAATGCAAGCTATTGCATTATTGAAAGAGAAGCGTACCGTGGACGCTCGGGGTGTTACACAGAGCATGCCTACATAGGGTTAGATAACGAGCAACAAAAAGATCTAGGAGACAAAGTGAAGACTCGGGGACCCAGGAAGCAGGTGCATGGAAGATTCCCATGGTGCTTGGAAAGGGATGTCTATCACGCAAAGACTTGTGTTCCCAATGCGACATAAAAGGATACCTTTCACGCTGATGAATGGGAAAACAATTTCAGTCCAGAGTGTGATGGTCTTCATCAGTGTGCACCCCTTGCGAGGTGAATTCAACATCAAACAGTGGTTTACATGCATCATAATTTTTCATTAATCTCTAGAGGACTTAGGCTATAAAACGAAATGCACCCCTGCCATCCAGGGACTGTAATGGAAGATGACACAATGCACTGCTACGCAAAATACATAGCTTTCATCACCACATGAAAAACCAACATGGCCTCCAGGAATGGGATCTTGCACGATAGATCACATAATGGACATCCATCGGGTGCACCCACCTGGGCACGATCCTTGTCCAGTTCCTTATGCCCTAATTCCTTTTCATGAAAGAATTTCCTCCTTCATGATAGTTTATCCTTCATTAGACTTCTTTCACATGGTGCTGGCGGGACATAGTGGGGGCTCTCCTTATGATCCTCTGGAGGGAGACCTCAGCCGGGCTGGCCTGGACATCCCCCACCTCAATGGAATATGTGCGAGACTCATTAAATCATTTCGGGGAGAGGCTCTTGAAGAGATTGTACGTTGGCGTGGAGAGATGTGGGTCCCTACAAAGCCCTTAGGGGCACGGTGGCGACACGGGGCAAACACCTCTAGATCTTGGAGGGCCATATCTTGAGTAGGGATGATCCATGAATTCTTGTATAACCATTCAAGGTCATTTATTATCCATAGTTGAATGTATTATTAAGTGGAGATAAGGTGCGGAAGCCCATCAGCTGTGGATATGTGGTCCTCCATTGAAGTGGCATGGCAATGCCGGATTTCCATTTGGATGCATCCCTTTCCCCTGCATCAGTGGGTGGGTGGCGATAAGATCTCAGATGCAGCGACCTGAGTCCTAGAAGGATGAATGATTAATCAACTAGTCCAAAAATAAAGAAATCGATGTCCAATGCCCCAGAGTCGTTTTGTATCCTATGGTTTGTATTATGTATCCTCCCTGACAATGACATAGACTAGGGTTCCCATCATTCCACTTGCCCAAATTCTGGTGAGTTTCACGGCAAGACTACCATTTTCTTGGCAGGACCTGGCCCAGAAAACTGGATTTACTGACACGCTATTCCAAGGATGTCTTAATGTTACTAATCACCACATTGAGGAGAATAACATCACATTGGGTTCACCATTTCTATTTTTGATGCTTTTTTCGGGGATGGAACCCCCTTCAGTTGAGGGACGGTGAGGGAACACTGTCTATTTCCCCACATTCTGTATTTCCAATGGTGGGCTGCACTCGTCTCTTATTCAGGAACATTTTCTCTATGATCTAAATGGGATGATTGATGTAATTTCTTCCTTCCGTGTATTCCTCCACATAACTCGTTACATAGTTTGATTCTCCCTTATAGATTAGGATGTTGTCTGTGAAACTCTTCCTAGTACCATATCATGATATATGCTAGTTAATTATGCTGCCTCTCTTTGGAAATTCCAAGGTGTCCAGTCAAGGCAGCAACCTTCGGTCAGGGAAGTAGTCATGTTGGGACATCACTGGTGTGTCGAGGCACTAGAACACTGGTGCATCTGGTTTTCATCCCTTTGTTATATGGATTTTCGATGGTTGGAAGCCCGAGGATTCCCACGTTGAGTGCAAGGAATTATATTCCATAGACATGTCTCTAATATTTTCATTAGATTATCATGATTAACATAGGTTATACCATGATTTTTTCATCTAGTGGAGATGGATTGAACTGGACAAAAGACTGACTGGAGGGGATCAGATGAGTACGACCCCTAGAGGGAGCACTGATACTAGGGCTAACGCTTGGTTAGCCACCCGATTGCAACTTATTTAATTGAAGAGTTGAATAGAAATATCCCAGATGGAGGTGGAGAACTAGGTGATAATGGAAAAATAATGAGGTGGAGACGATGTTAGGACATCAGTGATTTTTGGGATTAAATATAGAAGGGACCTCATATGCATCCTCCTGGCAGGGAATCAATGTCAACGTAGTTCAGTGGTACGGTGGGACACCAAGGAGGTGACCCGTATGGTTGGGACCAAGAGGAAGTGGATCCTCCGGGTTAGGGCATAGAATTGGGGTGAAATCAGAGGAAAGGGACCTGATTATATATTCTGGCTTATGAATGTTACGTAGACCGGGTTGGTCGGAAACCAGAGGGGAGGACCAGAGAAGTCGGTCACATCAAAGGGGACGAAAAGAACTTACATTCAGTTGTGAAAACAATGGATTAACACTGATGAGGTGGAAATGAATTACCATTGATTGGGGGAAACAACTTACCACTGATTGGGGCACAATGATTTACCGCTGATTGGGGGACACAACGACTTTACCCTGGATGCAAAAGGGGTGTAGCGACTTACTGATTAATAGAGGAGTCACGATGGTTTACCATTTGATGGGGTCACAAAAACTTAACAATGAAAGGGGTCAAACCTCATGGAGGATTCCTATATACCCAAACTTAGAAAGGATTAACCCTACATAGTTTGAATGGGTATAGTTTATCATAATGTGAGATGAAGTTGAACTGACGTAAAGGGGGGTCGGAACCAGGTTTTTGGTCTTGAACGTCAGGGAGTAATCATACATAACATTCTTTGGAAAGGATCAATGTCAACGTAGATCGGTATGGAGGTTTGGTGTGCCGATGCAAAGATTGATAGGACCAATGATTGTTGGGCAAGAACCTAAGAGAGGCTTCCTACATACCATGCCTTGGCAAGCATCAAAGTCCCTGTAATTCGAGATGGGGTCTTGGTGCACTGATGCAATGATGGTCCGAACCAATGGATGTTGGGATTGAATCTCAGGGAGGCTTCCTACATACCCACTTTGGGAAGGATCAATGTTCCTATAGTTTGGAATGGTGTTGGCAAACTGACGTGACGTGGGTCAGAACAACTGGGTGTTGGGCTTGATCCTCAGGGAGGTGTCCTATGTACCTTGCCTTGGAAAGGATCAAGGTATACATATTTTGATAAGGGGCATGGTGCGCCGACACGAAAATGGTCAGGACCAATGGTTGTTGGGATTCACCCTCAGGGAGGCTTCCTACATAGCTTGTCATGGAAAGGATCAAATTCCACGTAGTTCGTAATGGTGTAGGTTAAATGACGTAAAGGGGGTCAGAAGAACTGGGTGTTCGGCATGAACATTAGGGTTTCTTCTTATATACCTTTCTTGTGAAGGACCATTGTCTATGTAGTTCAGGATGGGGGATTGGTGCAGTAACACGAAGATGGTCGGGACCAATGGTTGTCGGGCTTGAACCTTAGGGTGGTTTCCTACGTACCCTACCTTGGATAGGATAAAAGTACCCATAGCTTGGGATGGTTTGGGGAATACAGTATAGGATTACTAGATAGGATTTCATGGTCGATGATTACTCTAATCCCACGCGAGTCATGCTCAGTGTGAGAAACAAGAGGTAGAAAATACCTGATGATCACGTCGCGAAAGGTGTATTCATGAGAACAGAAATGGGGCATACAAGTGTTTAGTGTCCCAAAGAGGAAACATGGGCTTATGCATTGTTATTAGACCATGTGGAGATAAATCCAAGGGGTGAGAGGGATTTGGCACCGAAGAGAGGAGGGATCTGATACCCATCCTCCCCTCTACGATCCTCGGCTCGATAGATGATAGGAGGAGAAGGGGTGCTACCTCCCACAAGAAATTCCAGGGGATAAACCAGGATGGTTGCCCTTCCCCCACAGACAGATGTAGCTCCAACAAAGAGGATCTCATTCCATGTGAGGAATATTTCACCCTCGTAGAGACTATCGGGAGAGCATAATTTCCATGGTGGGGGGACCCAGCGTGCGATGCATGGGGTGAGGTCACAGTTTAATGTCATGTGCTGAGGAAAATAGTGCTCAGATGTTTAATTTCCTACATCACAGACAATGTGGGTTCACTCAACACCCCTAGGACTAGCATGACCAGAATGGTTTATCCTTAGGTGAATAGAAGGCACCAATAATTCTATGGTTAGGGGGAGTTATGGAGTGATCCTTTGAGGGGTCCACATTAGCCTGGCTATGAGAAGAAGAAATATATGTTAGAATTCTTATGTGATGAATCATAATTAGAAGTAATGCAACATGAAATACCGCCCAAGGTATCTTGAATTTACTTCGTGAAAATCTGGAGAGTCGCACGGGAAGAGAGCATGTAACACATGTCTGCTGTGCAAAACAGGGTCTCAGACATGGTGCCTCAAGGGGAGGAGGAAACATGGAGCATATGGTAAGGGAGGCATGAAAGTCAATGGTTTTCACATATAAGGGACCATTTTCATGCAAGATGGAATGATCATGCATAAGAGGGGCCGACTCCATGTCAATGAAGTCCAACACAGGAGAAACATGTGCGTATGGGGAAATGATTGTGTTCAATGGACATGGGGCATATATATAACATGATAAGGATCATCCCCATGTGGGAACACCTGAAGGAAGAAACTAATGAGGTATGTCATGAAAGACCCCATACATGTTGGACATGGTGGTTTTTCATGAGGTCTTAGAAGCGGTGTCTTTCGTGCAGCACAAATTTGCTTCATCTTCCGTTACCATCCTTGGATGGAGGGGGTACGTTCCATTTTATTGCCAAAGTCCCCAGGCAGGGCATGCAAGGAGACACTATACTTAAACCGTCATTTGACGTCGCATTAGGCGCACACGGGTTGTGCTCCGATAAATCCCTTCCCCCTCCAGACTAAAATCGTTCTCTCGTTCGTCAGCATTGAAGGTCTCATTTGACGTCGCATTGGGCACACAAGACATTGCGCGCCAGGCGTCCCTTTGCATGCACCTTGGGAATCCTGCATGGACCTGCTTCCCAGGTCCCTGAATCATCTCTTTTTCACTTAGACCTATTTTTTGTGGCTTATCATGTCATGACCCATCCCAGTGGGGCCCGCATCGTGACTCACCAATCCCGCCTCCAATACACCAGGGGCTACTGACTAGCACCGAGTAGGAATATCACTATAATGGGAGGCATTGCTTATGTACCTTTACAAATGCACACATATCCATGACCACAAATGATGAAATGTAAAACACTAAGGAACAAAATGGATGCATAAAACTAAACCCGAACCAATAGAGTAAGACGAATGGTATTGTACTAAAAAGTAAACTATGAACAAATACAATCCCACCAAAAATTAACAAACGAGAGAATGAAATCTGAAAACTCGAACCTGTAATCACAAAAAGGTACTGGGACTACTGCTTGTAGTTGTAGTAACACTACGGCTTGTAGGGAACTTAGAAAGCTCGTCCAAGTCCTGGTATGCCATGGACTCTGTCAAAATGTTTCTCGTCTGCACAAGGCACCAAATGTGTGGGCAAACCCGTGCAGGGGTGAGAATAAAAATACTCAGTAGAGGACCCCAAAAACCACAAATCAGTAAACAAAGTAATGGTACAGTCATCTATGCATAGTATATATCTACAGAATATATAGAACAAACCATATATACTCAAACCCAGCCCCGTAGTCAAGAGACAATTCACACAACCACATAGCCCCCTTTGTTATTCTATTCGAAGATTCCATGATGCACGCGTTCCGGGAGAACACACTCCACGAGTCTTATAGCTATAGCGATGTTCTTCCAAGAAGTGATGTTCGTCGGGAACCATCACGAGAGGTAGCTGCACTCATTACAGGAGACACACTTCTGAGTTGGAAGGTTAAGATAGATAGAAGCACTCATTATGGGAGACACACTCCTGAGTGGGAAAGATCACGATACATAGATGAGGAACACTGCCAGAACCGTGGTGGATACCGTGACTCATCCGGATTCACCATTTAGGTGATACACCGGCTAGGTAAGGGATCAAATCTATGTAGAGATGGTCACTTCGATGCCTGACTCTACCTAGGGTCAGAAATGGATAGATGATCTCGCTCCAGGCCTCTCAGAGGGATGCCGACTCTATCACAGAAAGTTTAGCTGAAGGGATCATACATATGTAGAAGTAAATGATTCCTTACCTTCAGGGGAATGAGAAGAAGGGACACTCACCCAAACTAAAGTTATCTTGGATACGGTGAACTGGAGGACCATGATTTTTTCGAAAAATTACACGGTGTGTAGAAAATATGCACGCCATGTTGTCTAACCCCGTGTACTTCCTGTGCACAATGGCCCATGTCCTAGGCTTGTCATGTAGGAAAACATAGTACATGTCGTGTATTATGGTATACACGCCGTTTATGGGTAAATGGGGTTGGATCCGTGCAGTCTGGCCATGTGCCCGTACACGGTCATCAACCCATGTACACCAACCCGTGTAAGTTCCATATGGGGTGACCCACGTTACTGGCCTCTCCTGGCCGTGTGATGGAGTACACGGTCGTGTACTCCATCCCGTGTCCGCGTATCCCCGAGATACACACCGAGTCCTACCTAGCCGCTTCGGTCACGATGTACACACTGTGCCGCCTGAAGCCATGTAGGTCGTCCCGTGTCCGTGTACTACCCAATGTAGAGGCCGAGTCTTCGGGGAAGGTCCAACATTCCGTGTGACCAAGGTCACATGTCGTGTGACACATCTCTGACCCCCGAAACCCTATCCGCATCCAGTACTACACGACATGTTCTTCAGACGTACACGCCGTGTGTTCTGGAAATTTCTAGAAACAGTGCTCCTCGCCGGCGTGCCTCTTGTGCTGCTCTGATCATTGATCCAGCCATCTGATCGCCATGAAACCTTCAGGTTATGGTCACCCCGACACCACGAAGCCGCTTCCAGTGTTTTCAGGCCCATGATAGGCTCCGAAAACATGATTTTATTCTCCCGCATGAAGAACTGTCAAAGAAAATAATGGGGGAGGAAATCCAATAAACAAATCGAGGAACGAACCTCCACTGTCGTTCGTCACGGTGTTTATCTACTCCCATTAATAGGTTTAAACAGATCTAAGATCAACATAAATAGAAGCATGGATTATATCCACAAAAGCATCCCTAAGAAAACCCTCCCAAAAAAACATAAGATTCCGCGAATCAACTTTTTTGTGGTTGATCCACTTTCATCGTCTAAACACAAAAACGGGGAAAATAAGCTGAAATAACAAACCCCTACATTTTGAAAGGATCGATCGGTGAAGAAGGAACTGTGCAGCCATTATCATCGAGATCCTTCAACATCGTTGGCGCAGCGATACGCAGCATCGATCCTTCGTTGTTTGTAACCGAGAAATTTCTCCAACGCCCCATGGATTCTGTACTGGTTCCTCTCAATCATCACCAACGATCAACAATGCTTAACACATTAAAAAAGGAATTATTTTGGCATTTAATTATGTGGTAGTATTATTAACGCCAGCTTTCTGTCATTAATTTATGAAACAAATATCTTGTCGCAGCACTGCAGTGGCCGTTTCAATAAAATAAAATGAATAATTAGAAATTTATTTTATTATTATTTTACTAAAACGTCCAAAAATTAACATTCTCCCTCAACCCGCGCTGGTTGAGGTCAGGCCCATTCATAGGTAAAGTCATGATTCCGGATACAACGATGCACTCAGATTTTTAATCTGGGCATCTATTTGGAAACTTCCACAACCACGCACAAGCGCCAACTCACATAACTTTAAAAATGTTCAAACCACCATTCCAAACCTAATGGACATTGGAATGATGTGTCGTCTTCGCGACTGGTCTCTATATAATTCCATATAATATTTAAATATAATACATGTTAAACCCAAGACATTACATTATCCCCACATTGGGGCTTTACGTCTTTGAAAATCCAAAACAAAGGTTACTCAAAAAGATGAGTGTACTGGGCACGAATCTGAGCAACCCGATCCCACGTTCTCTCCTGAAGATTCCCATACTGCCACTGGACACGCCCCAAGGGAATTGATCACCCACGAAGGATACTCTCTTGCCGACCCTCAATCTCCACTGAGTAATCAGCGATCATCACTCCATCCTCGATGTCCAGCTCACCCCAGTCGAAGATGTGGGACAGATCATGCACGTACCTCCTCAGCTGTAACACGTGGAAGACATCATGTACCCGATGCAGATGTGGTGGTAGAGCTAGGCAATACGCCACCTCGCCAACACTACACCAAATCTGGAATGGTCTGATGATCCTCGATTATTTCTTTGTCACCTCGGCTAAATCTCTGTAACCCTCATCGGGGTGATACAGAAGAAAGATGTGGTCTCCCTCTTCTAACTCCAGAGGTCACTGTCGTCTGTTAGCATAAGACTTCTGTTGGATCTATGCAGTCTTCATCTGCTCCCAGATAACCTATACCATCTCTGTGGTGGCTCGCAGAAACATTGGACCCATGAGTGCTAACTCTCTGGGGTCGGTCAAGCAATGCAGTGACCGTCAGGGTCTCACAAACAAGGCCTTGAACGATTCCATACCAATGGTGGTGTGGTAACTATTATTTTACGCAAAATCCACCAGTGGTTGGTGGTCCTACCGGCTGGGACCAAAGTCCAAGATACATGCTCGCAACATATCCTCTAGAACCTGAACGGTCCTCTCCATCTAGCCATCCGTCTGAGGATGAAATGATGTTTTCAAGCATAACTGAGTCCCAAAAGCCTCCTGCAATCCCTTTCAAAACCGGGACGTGAAACGGAAATCTCTATTCGAGACTATAGTCGAGGGGATTCCATGAAGCCGAACTATCTACTGCACGTAGAGGCGTCCCAAGCTCTATACGGAACACTGATCCCTGATAGCTAGGAAGTGGGCTGACATGGTGAGTCATTCAACGATCACCCATAAGTAATCATGCCCCTCAGACGTCCATGGTAAGCCTGTCAAGATGTCCATAGATATTCCATCCCATATCCACTCTGGAACATCCAGGGGGTGAGCTAACCCTGCTGAAACCTAGTGCTTAGCCTTCACCTACTGGCATGTGAGGCATCTTGAAACAAACCCTGCTTCTGTCTTCTTCATTCTGGACCACCAGAACTGTTGTCGGAGATCCTGGTACATCTTTTCCACTCCGGGATGTACCGCCAAAGGGGATGTATGAAACTCCCTCAAGACCTCCTCCAGGAATTCCACTGGTACAACAGTGCATCCTTTGAAAAGAAGTATGTTCTCCCTACCTTGTGAATATCTATCAAGAGCATGTCATGTGGATAACTGAGCACGTAAAGCCAGACAGTCGACATCCCCAAGTTGTGCCTCCCTAACTCGCTGTAAGAGTGGAGGGGTGACAACCATCGACTGTAGGTAAGTTGTATCCTTCCCATCCACAAAAAATAATTGTAATGCGACTAACTACTGTGTCGCCTCACTCAACATCTGTGAGATCGACTTCCTGCTAAGGGAATATGCCCCCTTGTTCCCCTTTGCAGGAGTATTGATAATATCGAAATCATAGTCCTAGAGGGAATCTTGCCAACGCCTCTGCCTCAGATTTAGTGCCTTCTATCATAAGATGTACTTGAGGCTCTTGTGGTCAGAGTAGACAATAAATCACTCGTCCACTATGTAGTGTCGCCACATCTTAAATGCGAAGACTACCGATGCCAACTCAAGATCATGGGTCGCATAGTTCTTCTCCTGTGGACTAAGATAGCGTGTACCATAAGAAACCATTGCATGCCGCTGCATCAGGACACATCTGAGCCCAGTCCCTGATGCGTTGCAGAAAACTACTTACTCGACACCCTCCTCCAGCAATCTTAAGAATGGGGAGATCGTCAAACTCTACCTCAACTGCTCAAAATCTTGATGGCACTTCTCCTTCCACATGAAGGTTTTCCCCTTCCTGGTCAAGGCTATCATCGGTGTAGATATCTGGGAGAAATTAGGAATGAATCTTTGGTAATATCCTGCCAACCCAAGGAAGCTCTGTACCTCCATCACGCTTCGAGGTGGATACCATGCTAACACAACCTACACCTTGGAAGGATCTATAGCTACTCTATCTACTGAGATGACATGTCCTAGAATGTGGACCTCCTGAATCTAGAACTGGTACTTCAAGAGATTCCCATAAAGTTGGTGCTCCCGGAGTATGTCTAGAACCATTCGCAGGTGTCTCGCGTGCTCCTCATTTGAAACTAAGTAAATGAGGATGTCGTCGATGAAGACCACTATGAACTGGTCCATGCTTGGCTGGAAGATCCGGTTCATCAGCCCCATGAACACTGCAGGGGCGTTCTTCATGCCAAAAGGCATCCCCAAGTACTCATAGTGACTGTAGAAGCATCTGAAAGCCAACTTCAATATATCCTCATCCCGCACTCGTAGCTGGTGATAACCTGATCGACGGTCAACCTTCGAGAACAAATGTTCCCCTCTCAGCCGATCGAAGAGGTCCTCAATTCTCTGCAGTGGATACTTGTTCTTCACCATCACCTAGTTCAGGCACCGGAAATCCCCGCACAACCTTAGACTTTTGTTTTCCTTCTTGGCAAACAAGACTAGGGACCCCCAAGGTGAAATGCTAGTTCTCACGAATCCCTTTCTATGAAAATCCTCCAACTGCACCCTCAGATCGAAAATATCTACGGGAGCCATCTCATATGCTGATGAGGAAATCGGTGTCGGCCTGGGGTGTAAGTCGATGCAGAAGTCAATTGCCCTGTGGGGTGGTAATCCTGAAACATCTTCGGGAAAGACATCCTCATACTCTGCCACCACCGCTAGGAACTGAGAGATCACAACATCTACTTCTTTGAGGGTATGGCTAGCCAACTCATGAGTTATTGGTTGCACCCTCCTATACAAGAGCTGATTTTGTGATGCCTGAGTTTCCTTTTCTCCGACAAAGGAAAACCTTGTTCCATCACAGCGGACAGACCGTACTCTTCACCTAAAATAGTCAATCTGGGCATGGACTGAAGATAACTAATCCATACTGGAAATGAAGTGATAAGGCCTCGACGCTACAACCAATAGGTTCCAACTGAAATGCTCGCATCCAAGGTTAAGATCACACAGTCTACAAAGGTGTGCGGTCGTCGAGTCTCCTCCCATATGTCTCTCCAAGCATAAAGACCGAGTCAACGGTTCTACTAGAATCTCAGGGTTTTGCACAAGAAATGTGGCTATAAGGGAAAGACATGCACGTGTGTCTATGATTATGGATGCTAAGGTAGAAAAGATACATATCGTACCTCGAATCATCCCTGGAGCCTCTGGGTCTTATGCCTTTACCACATGCAGCTATCCCCGCCACTGTCCCCTAGCTCCCTGAGCCTGGTGTGGACCTCCTGGGGGTGGTGGTGGAAGTATGTCGAAGTGTCTTCCACCAACCATATCTCTCCCTGCTCATTTTCTACGTCCGCCGCCAGGCGGGTCTGCCTGCTCTGTTCTATCCCTCTGCCATGGTGGTCCATCCACCGCTTCCCTGTCAGCAGCTCGACGGGTTGGGAAATCCATAGAGAGATGTCCCCTACCGTCGAATGCATAACATCGATTCTCCCTAGGCTGACTGGATCCATCTTGGTAGCACTGAACTGTCGATCCCCTATCCAGGGTCCTCCTTCAACGTCTCTCACATCCTGATCCCTGCGTCTAACTTCGGCTCTTAGCCGCCAAGGTCTCAGCACCTATCTGCCTACTATTGACTACCGGCGGGTGTCTCTGCTCCGCCAAGAAGTTCTCGACCACCAAAGCTCGCTCGAGAACTCTAGCATAAGTCGATATTCATAGAGAAATTACACTATCATGGATATCTCATCTTAAACCTTTCTCGAAGGTCTGATATATGAATTTCTGATCCCTAACCAAATCCATCGAGTACCTGGCAAGGTTTGTGAACCTCGATGAATAGTCAGCTACTGTCATACCGCCCTACTAGAGCTGGAGAAGCCACTGGATGCATAAAAATCTCAACGTAACCGGAGAGAACTCCTCCTTGAGGAGTCTCTCAAACACTATCCACGAAATGGTCTCCTCATCATGAGTCTATGTGGTCAGACTCCACCATCATCCCGCCGAACCTTGAAAAAGGCTCACTCCTAGGATCACCATCTATTCTACTAGTGTCCTTACTAGACGAAAAACTCTTGTCACCGCATCAAGCCAGTCCTCAGTTGTTTGAGGGTCAGGCTCGCCTCAGAACATGATGGGTCTCTGTCTCTGGAACTCATGGAGCACGCTAAGCCTGCGCTCCTCACCAGTCGGTACTGCAGGAACCACTGGATGCTCCACTGGTGGTGGCATTGCAGGTGAACCACCCGGTGGGAATGCCTGGGTAACTGGTCCCTGTATCGAAACCTCATTACTGAGGGGTAATCCTCGTGATCGTGCTGCTGAATCCTAGAGGCAATGCTTCGCGGAGGCATCCTGTAAGGAAACAATACGTACCATGATCAATGTTTATATCTGGATAGCTAACACAAAGGACATGGAAACCACAAACCATTACTATATGATGCATGTACCTTTTTATTTCCCCTCAACCAGTTTTTTCATCTACCGAGTCGAAATGAAGCTTTTCTGAGCCCTAGTGTATGGATACATCGGCCACCGCACCAATACTAAAGTCTCTGGCCTAAAATCCGAACTCGAAACAATTAACACAGTTTCCCCAAACCAAACTAAAAGAATCTTGGTCCCAAGGTAGAACCAACCACCTTTGATACCACTATGTCATGACCCGTCCCAGTGGGGCCTGCACCGTGACTCCCCAAGCCCACCTCCAATAGGCCAGAGGTAGGTCACTATCACCGAGTAGGTATATCACTATCATGGGATGCATTGCCTATGTACCTGTACACACGCACACATCTCCATTCTAACAAATGATCAAATGTAAAAAACTAAGGAAAAAAATGAAAGAATACAACTAAATAACAAACCAACAGAGTACAACAAAAGGTAGAGTACTAAAAATTAAATTGGGCCAGAATACAAGCCGACTGAAATTAAACAAACAAACAACAAAGTCCAACCTGTAAACAAAAAAGGAACTGGGACTGCTGCTCGTAGACGTAGGAACACCTCGTCCTGTAGGGAACTCAGAAGGCTTGGTCCTGTCCTGGTCCACCCTGGACTCTGTCAAAAGGATGCTCGTCTGAACAAGACACCATACATGCGGGCAAAGCCCGTGCAGGGGTGAGTATAAAAATACTCAGTAGAGGACCCCAAAAACCACAAAGTAGTAAACAAAGTAAATGTACAGTCAGTTAGGCACAATATATGTCTACAGAACCTATAGAATGAGGCATATATACTCAAACCCTACCCCGTATTCAAGGGACAAGTCACACAACTGCATACCCCTATTTGGGATTCTGTTTAGAGATTCTGTGATGAAATCAGTCCGGGAGAACACACTCTACGTGTCTTATAGCTCTGATGATGTTCTTCTGAGAAGTGATGTTCATCGGGAACCGTCATGAGAGGTAGCTGCACTCATATCGGGAGACACACTGCTAAGTTGGAAGGTTACGGTAGTTAAAGTACTCATTACGGGAGACACACTCTTGAGTGGGAAAGATCACGTTAAACATATGAGGATCACTTCCAGGGACATAGAGGATTCTGGAACTCATCCAAATTCACCAGTTAGGTGATACACCAGCTTGGTAGAAGATCAACGCTCGGTAGAGTTGGTCATGTAAATCCCTAACTCATCCTAGGGTCAGGAATGGATATAGGATCTTGCTTCGGGCCTCTCGGAGGGATGCCAACTCTACCACAAAAAGTCAGGTTGAAGGGATCATTCTCACGTAGAAGGAAATGATGACTGACCTTTAGGGGAAAAATAAGAAGGGGAACTAACCCAAACTAATTATGTATCGGTTACGGTGAACAAGAGGACCATGCTATTTTCCAAAAAGTACATGGCATGTAGAAAATATGCACGTTGTGTTGTCTGACCTCATGTACTACTTGTGCACAGCGGCCCGTTTCCTAGGCAAGTCATGTAGGAAAACTTAGTACATTATGTGTAGTATGGTATACACGTCGTGTCTAGGTAACTGGGGTTGGATCCATGCACTCTGGCAATGTGCCCATACACGGTCATCAACCCATGTACACCAACTCGTGTAACTTCCACACGGGGTGACCCGCGTTACTGGCCTCACATGGCCGTGTGATGGAGTACACAGTCATGTACTCCATCCCGTGTCTGTGTATCTTCAGGATGCATGCTGAGTACCACATATCGGCTTCTCTCACACTGTACACGCCGTGCCACCTGAAGCCGTGTAGGTCGTCCCGTGTCCGTGTACTACCCAAAGTACACGCTGAACCTTTGGGGAAGGACCAATATGTTGTGTGACCAAGGTCACATGCTTTGTAACACCTCTCTGACCCCCCGAATCCCTAGTTGCTACCAGTACTACACGGCGTGTTCTTCGTAAGTACACGCCGTGTTTTCTGGTAATTTATAGAAACGACGCTCCTCGCCAGCGCGTCTCTAGTGCTGCTCCGATCGTTGATCCTGCCTTCTGATCACCACAAAACCTTTAGGTTATGGTCTCCCAGACACCACAAAGCCTCTTCTAGTGTTTTCGGACCCAAGATAGGCTCCGAAAACATGATTTGATTCTCTCTCATGAAGAATGATCAAAGAAAAGAATGGGGGAGGAAATCCAAAAAACAAATCGAGGAACGAACCTCTGTCGTCATTCATCATGGAATTGATACGCTCCCATTAATATGATTAAATAGAGAAGATATCAACATAATGAAAGGAATGGATTATTTCACCAAAATCAAATCAAAGATAATCCTCCCGCAATAGCATATGAATCCATAGATCAACTTGTTCGTGGATGATCCACGTTCTTTGAGTAAACTAAAAAACGTGGAAAAGAAGTTCAAATAACAAACCCCTACCTTTCGAAAGGATTGATCACTGACGAAGGCGTTATGCTTCCATTGTCGTCGAAATCCTTCAACGTCATTGGCGCAGTGATTCGCAGCCTCGATCCGTCATTGTTTATCGCCACGAAATTTCTCCAATGACCCGCGGATTCTGCAGAGGTTCCTCCGAATTGTCTCCAACGATCAAAAATTCTTAACCCATTAAAAAGGGAAACATGTTGGCATTTAATTACTTGGTAGTATTAATAACACCATCTTTTCATCATTAATTTAGGGAATAGACGTCCCGTCACTACGCTTCAGCGGGCATTTCCATAAAATAAAATGAATATTAAGAAATTTATTTTATTATTATTTTACTAAAACGTCCAAAAATTAAATTTCTCCCTCAACCCGCACCGGTCGAGGTTTGGCCCATTATAATGTAAATTTGTCATTTTAGATGCAATAGCGCACTCAGATTTTTAATCCGGACATCCATTTGGAAACTGCCACAACCACGCACAAGCACCAACTCACATAACATTAATAAAGTTCAAACCACCATTCCATGCCTAATGGACCTCGCAATGATGTGCCGTCTTCGTGCTTGGTCTTGTAATAATTCCATATAATATATAAAAATAATACACGGAAAAACCGAGACATTACATATCTAACCCCATGCTGGCCTTCTCCGAATTTCGGCACCAACAAGTTTCGCCACTCAAGAATCGGAGTAGAAGGGTGTATGGAAGGGCAGATTCTGAGGGTCCCACAGAAAAATCGAAAAGTGCCCGTTTGGGACGTGGAAGGCCACGATTAATGTGATCAACCCTCTTGAGCACGAACAGAAGATGTGTTTGTGCTTATAAATAGGTTGAGAGCCCCCTGTAGACCCATAATTTTATTTTTCTTTAGAAAGGTCACTTTGGTCTCGTGCGTGAAAACGGTCTCGATCCACGCGTTAGTTACCGCGTCCCACTTTGGGTTTACGTGTGGTCCCGACATTTTCATGTGGATTGAAATTCTTGTGTGCGGCCTAATTTTTTTCATGTTTCCATTTATTCTTACACCCCAACTCCCTTAGGATTTCAAGAATGGCCTCTCAACATATCGATGCCAAGAGGGAGGTCACCGATGCTGTGAGAAGGAATCAGATGATCGAAAACCCTTAAATTTATCACACGAGGAGGGTTGTGTATGATAACCAGATTCTTTTTGGTATTATTTCGAAAGCTAAAAAATATTCTTTCTTGAGTGACAGACTACTGTTATGTAAATTATGCCTTATGGATGAGCTTTTGATGCCCGGTTTCAAAACGGACACACTGCGGTTGTGGGTGATGCATGAGGATAGTCTTCGACAGTTCCATATTGTAAAAAACAACCATCCTACTTGGAAAATGAGAAACACATCTATCTATGTATTAATCCCAAAGACTAGGATGGTTTTGGGAAACAATCTGGATCCTGAGGAATCTCTCGTTATCTATGAATGTACATTAAGAAGAATCATTACTAATGAGACGAAGGGTTGAAAGGAATAGGATTTCAGATATGGGGTAAAAATTACCAATAAATGGGCATGGGCGTTTTGGGTAGGAAACAAATTCATGGTATTTGGGCCAGAGTTGAGGTCCATCAGGCTTTTTCAGGCTGTTTGGACATCCCAATTCATCTTATACTGACAACAGGACTTGTTAGAAATGTTTTTTAGTTGGTGTTCACATGGTATAAAAACACTCCACATCCACCATGGGGAGGTGGATATTAGTCTTTGGTATAACCACTCCATTGGGTGAATCACCTTGGAGGGGTACCAGTACTACGAGTTCTTCCTGATAGTGAATTTCTTGTGGATAGAACACGCACCCCCATACTGTCTTGGAATATATTGGTGCTAGCCAAAGAGTTGTTGAATAAACAATACATTCTGATGGAAAGTACTTTTTTAGAATGGTTTAGCCTCTTCTTGTTTCATAATATGGCTGTGAACATGTCAGGCAAAGAGAAACAGTGCCCAAAATCATCTCATAGAGGAAAAGAGGTGTCATATTGGATGTTCCTGATGGTAAGAGAGTACCGATAATGGGGATTTAGCATTAACGGGAGTCGAGACCCAAATGAGGGATATGTCATGTTTCATGATGAATTCATGGGTGGGTGGCTGTTTCCAGTGAGGAACAAGAGGATAGTGGTCCGCCCAGGGATGCTAGTGAGGGTGGGAATTATGCCAGAAATGAACAAGGTCAACCTGGTGGGTGCCTGTGTTGGCTAGGATGTACAATATTTTGGGGCGTATCTCAAGGGGAAGCACTCCTAGGAGGATATGAGGGTTGTTCAAGATTTTTCGTGACAAGGTTGCAACCAACTATGGAAGGTATGACTTACCGAACACCATTCACCCCTTTGTAACAATATGCGGCCATCCCTCTTGAATATTTCCATAATTTGTCCATTAAAGATCAGATAAGAGGAGATCAAGGTCAAGATCATTAGTGAAGCCCACGTCAACTTCCACCCATTCCAAAACCTAGTCGGTCAATTGGTAGATGATATGCGTGACCCACTAAAGAAGAGGGAGTACATGCAGATAATTCAGGGTAGTGTATTGGTGGCCTGGATCGATTGAAACATCTTCTGTGAACTGTATATACTGACCAAGTTCACCAGGCTGTTCGGGTGTATGCAGCGAATACCCAAGAAAGTATACAAATAGTATTATGAAGAGATTCACCCTTACATTCTCCACCTGCTGTGTCATATGTTCACAAAGGAAGGATTTGAGGAATTCATCACTCTTCCCCACACCAACATCTGTGCGGGACATTCAACATATTATGCCAAACACTTGATGTGAATGTATCCTCTGGCGATTCGTTGGAAACACATCTGGAAGAACAAGGCAGCTAGTGTAGATCCCGAAGAGCATGGGAGTAGAAGAGGTGAAATAGGTAAAGTGAGTCAATGAATGGGTTGGGAAGCCAGCATGGAACATGCTGGTACTTCATCTATAGCAATTTCATATGAGAGAATGACACTCCACCTTTCAGTGAAGGGTGGTCTGACATGCGGACTCATGTTCCAGCCATATAATGTCTAGGGAAAGAACTCAAGTAACTCTGAAAGTCATCTGCCGATGCTATCTTCCCTTATATGTGGTCTTTTTGGAGAATTTTGTGATAGTCTATGTTAACCAAAGTGTTGTGGTAGAGGCTGGTACGTACCAGGATTGATCTACCAGACATAAGGTGCATCCAAATGACGGTTAGGGTAAACATTCATCGCTGACATGCATACAGGATAGCCATGGATATGTAGGCATTCTAGAAAGGGAAGTATGCGGAATCACATATCCTGGTGAAAGTGATTCTTGACAAAGAGCATGACCTAGAAAAGATACCATCTGAGGATGAAAGTATAGTGGAGGAAGAATTGGAAGAGGATGAAATGGAATAAGAGGAATAAGAGAATGAATGTGGAAATGAAGAATAAGTGGAGTGTTGGTGGATAGTCGTGGCGGTGAGGGACTCTCAAAAGCTCTTGCTCATAGGAGAATCTCTCAGTAGAGCGGTGATCTTGGAGGATCAGATACAGAACTGGTCGAGCAGCTCGATCTAATATAAGCTCTTATCTTCACTGGCCCTTTTCTTCCACTATCTCAATCCTTCAAAGAAATTCTATCCTATTTTGGAACAGATGGACGAGGGTTCCAAGAAAGCCTTCCCCACGGGATGAAATGATTTATCCATGGAGGATAGGGACAATCTCAGGATCCTTTCCTTGAGACTGAGCATGGTGGTGTGCCGATCATGGTAGGGGAAGATGAAAATGATCCAAGAGGAAGATACGAAACACCATCCTCTGAGTCCCCCACTATTCACAGTGTTCGAGAGGAGCATGCGACAATGATTGAATTGATAAGTGTCAAAGTCTCTCCTATGATGGTGGTTCATGACATGGCATTGGAAATGGACACCAATAAACATCCAACCTATAAGTCCCTCTTCAATGGCTTTCATCATTTCTAGAGACTTCAGTTAATCCTGATACTAGTCCCTGATGTATTGATCGAAAGGTTATTGGAACAAAAGACCATGGAGTCTGGTCCATCTGTAGGAGTCCTGCCAGTGGCTACATCGGACCTTACATAGTCCACCATTCTAGGTGGCCCTACCTCGGTACTTGATGAGCCAAAGAATTAAATGATCAGTGGAAATGCTGCAATAGTGGAGTTCCATCCTGACGATAGTGAAGTCGCTGACGAAAGTGTTCCCGATGAAGACCCTATCATAGAACTTCTTTCTATTTTTACCAAATACCGTCCTGTAGACCCTGAGGAAATTGGCAATTCTGACACTGATGCTTCTGAGGAGAGACAAATGTCATGGCTCCAAGCCTATAAGTGAATCAGACACATTCACAGTCAGCCACATGCAGAATGCCTAAGCCAGATGGGGGAACTCCGCACCCATCTATGCATTCTCTGAGCTGGAGGGATAGATGCTCTCTATTCTCACGTAACGATCCGTGAATATATGGCAGAGAGGATATAGGCTGATAGATGATGTTATGACATTTCCTGGTGCCAGAAGGAATTAGAGATTACTCAATCATTCATAAATGTGGAGCCGGAGGTCCAACACCTTGAGGGACTAGCAAATGAAAGGGAATCATTCATTGAAAACCATTCTAAAATCATTATGTGATTGATAACCCAACTCACGGATGATCAGGATCAGATAACATATGTGAATCGACATATGAATGAGATTCATAGTGAACAATCAGGGACACATGCACGGGCTAATGAGTTATTCCCCATCGCTGTTGTCGAAGAGTAGGATCTTAGGGGATGATAAGCTATGTAAGATGCCATAAGTCGGTAGGTGGAAGCATTAGAATAGTCCATCCAAAATGATTATCATTAGGGGAATTATTTTTGCCAATCCCCTAAGGTTATATTTATTTTTTTACTTACGAATATGAATTATATTCCTAGATAGACTCTTTTCCAATATAGTTTAATACACTTCGATCACAATCCTGAAATAAAAAGTGATCCATCCCTAAGATCATGTGGGTCGTTCCCAACATGAGAATGAAGGGATGCTCGCACTATTATTCCATTTGAATGTCGGAGTGACAATCATACTTCTGACACCTTGGGTAGAAATGAACTTTTTGGGCTTCCGAAAAGATTGGGGAAGACCTGAATGGAGAATAAGGTCCTTGGAACAGTCAAACTGTCATTTCCCCAATATTACATAGTGCATGAGTGGGGTAATGTCGGGGACGATAGAACAAATCTGAATAGGGGGAGTGGAAAGTGTTAATTTTGATACCCAAAATTTGGATCACTTTAGAGGGGTCTTGAAAAAGAAGGATAACTGTTGACCATGCTCAAAACACATTATTTAAATGGTATTATCCTAATATGTGGATAAAAAATGATCGGAAACCGTTGAAAATGTTAGAAAAACATGTCCTGGCTCAAAATACCTTCCATTGGTTTTCCGGAACGTTAGCCCATGATAGCAGGTGAGCCATAGACCGAGCAACCATACTGTTATGGGGTTTTCTTAAACATGAAATAAGATGAGGATCCAAATAAATGGTATGGAAATCATGGAGGGTGGAGTGATGATGGTTCGAATAGAGTCCAACACTCTCAAAATGACACCACCATAGTGGAAACACATTAGGTGGATGTACCGGTTTGATCAAGGATCATTCCTACTTCCATGCAGGACCTCTCTAACAAGGAAGAAGACGTATCCCTTAATTGTCGTGGGGCATTCTGAACATGTTCAGAGTAAAGAAGATTTTATAGGGTACCCCGAAAGCATTCAGGCAAGGGGGACAAAATAGAGGGGGGAAAGGACATATGATTCCGGGGGCTGGAACCGAAGGAAATATTCATGAGCGTTCCTACATATCCCATGAGGATTGGAATCAATTCGTACATAGTTCTGGAAGATGTCATGGAGTTGATCATCATGTGTAAGGGACATGGAGTGATATTAGTTTATGTTCATTGATCATCGTCCATGGATGGTAGGGAATGAGGGAGACTCATGGTGATGTAATTATAAAACCCATCATGAATGGGGACCTGAAGTCCGTGTTCCAGGGTATGATTGTCGACCGTGAGTTCATATGTAATTTTGTAGTTTTCGATCATAATTTCCTTGAACATATCATTGATATGGATTAGAGGTTTCATTTTATGTCAATGGTCAATTGTTATCATTTATATCTTTAGTTTCTATCTCATGATGGGGTTACTTTTTTCTTTCAAGGTGAGTGGGATCATATATCAGGGTGAGTAGGGATGTATTTTCCTTAGGTTAGAATGATGTCATGTAAATTTTTAGAGAAATTTAATGATTCCATTTTCATTAGAAAAGTGTTCTACATCCTACAATTATGAATGAGTAACATAAATACATTCCTTGTTACATTATCACATTCAATTTCCCAAAGAGAAATCAAGTGTACTGTTGACATTATTATAGGGATGATCATTAGTTCCCAACAATTTTATCACATGATATCCTCTGAGTAAAATGAAATTAATGATCAGATTGAAGAAATTGAGTCCAAAATAATTGTTTGTATGAGTGGGTCACCTTTTACTTGTCTGATTCTGTTCATTAATATGTATATGGATGCCTTAAATAGTGTGCTAACTACAAAAAGATTAATCAAATGACTATTCAGAAAGGGTACCTCTTTGTAGGATTAATGATATGTTTATTTATCATGGGGGATACAAAACATTTTCTAATATTGAATTATGATAGGGGTACAATCAATTAGGAGACTGAGAGGATGATATTCTATTGCCTAAATTCCAGAAAACGTATGTAAATTATGATTATTTTTTATTCCATTTGGTTTTGCAGACACTCATGTGGTGGTTATCGCTTTGAAGAATTAAATATTTTATTGGTTATCAGACTCCTTGATAGTTTTTATTATGGGTGATATTATGGTGATTTTAAAGACTAAATCATAACCAAGGGATCATATAGATATTGTTCTTAGAACTCTGAATGAACATCATATGTATAGAAATATAACTAAATATCAATTTTTGATCTAAAAAGTGAGGTTTCTGGAAATTTTTTTATCTGAGAGACATATCTCAGAGGATCCTAAATAGGTTTAGGAAATGATTTCCTTTAATCAAACAGGAATGTAGTTGTAATTTAGATATTATTTTGTTTTTATGGTTATTATAGAAATTTCATTCCATATTTCTACAAGAATCCATCTCATATGTTAGAGATGAACTTTAATGGTATTGAGATTTAATGGAATGATAATTCTCAATGATTATTTGATTAAATTAATGTTAGGATGACTTTATATCTAGATTTTTTTCTTCTGGAATCGGGTTTTTGTTGCCACATATTTGTTGATTCTTCAGCTACAAGATTTTGATGTGTTTTGATGTAAGGGTAATGGGATGTGACATGTTGATTTTTATAATCACACCCACGTGATAATAATTACTTGAATATTGATCTTGAATTTCCTACCACGACTCATGATATAAATACTTATAACCTCTATCTCTTCATAGAATGTATTACTAATTATTTGGATATATGTTCTTGATTTATATTTCCTTCTAGAGGTATATAAACCTATAAAAGAAATGTTTGGTTCGGTATCATCACAATTTTGATTTTGATATTTCATACACACCTAGAAAATAAAATTTGGTCACTAATTAAATGAAAAAAATTAATTACCCATACCAAGAAGGAATCTATGGAAGAATGATCTTTGATGACTTTATTCACTAAGATTTGATTGGACATGGAAGAAGTTGATGGGACAGAGTGCTTGTCTTGTGTGAAATATGATTCTTTATTTGATGATTTAATACATCCAATAAATTTAATATACACTTTGTTCTTCATGTTTTGTTAAATACTATATGTTAAAGTGACCTTGGGTGATTGGACTTTATCTCTTTATGTTGTCTTTCATTTTTGAGGTAGATTTTTCATTCTAGTAGCTTTTTGGTGGAAAATAATGGATAATGGAAATCCTTCCAATTGTTCCATACACCATGGTACTAAAAAGACGAATCAGGATTTGAGATGATGGTATTAGTTTTTGAGGATGAGGTAGTCGATTGGGGATTTTGTATCCTGATGCCTTATCTAAAAATTATTAAGGCAGATCACCAAAGATGAGACAGTTTGTTGTTTCCTTTACCAATTCTAGTTTTATTGTTAGATGAGATATCATCATACATCTTTGTAGGTTTACCACATACCTTTATTGAGATAAATATTATTCGCGTGATCATTTATTTACATTCAAAATTATATCATTTCCTTCACATTTAGAAGACAATTTTTTTAAGATTATGGTAACATATATATCTAAACGATCATAATGCATTATGATGTATCTTATGGTATTATTAATAATAGATATGTGTGATTTAAATCATGGTTTCTGAAATGTATACAAGTGTTGATAAGTACCAAATTGAAGATAACCATGGTATACCATGTCATACTGATGGACATACTGAGCGATACATTCAGATTCATTAGAATATTCTCTAGGAATTCAATAATTATTTTGATGGTTTATAAGAAAATAGTCAATCCATAGTTGTGATTTCCTAAAAACAATTATCGATATTTGATTAAAATATTACCCTTTTAAGAATTATAATGCAATCTTTGAAAATATACATTTTTTGGGAATATAATGGACAATAGTCTTTGGTTGGAAAAAATATTGTTGAATAGATTATAAAATTTTTGGAGTTTATATGAAATATGTTAGCAAAATCATAGAGTCAATAAAAATATTATGTGTACTATCAATATTTCCTACTAGAGTTTACAGTATACTGTCAGGTTTTTCTAAAGGTTTCACCTCATTTGGGACATATTCATTTGGGAAGATATGGATTGTTGGTAAACATGTTTATTGCAACCTTAATAATCGATAAACATTTTGGAAAGGTGGGATATTAGTTGGACTTTCTATCTCACTTAACATCAATTTGTGATGTATTTCATGTTTTCCTATTACAATGATATCAACCATACCATCCAAAATTATTAGAAAGGGAGGATGTTGACCTGAATCCCAACACCACAGTGGATGAGATCCCAATTTATAATATGGATCATCTGAATATGATTTTATGTGGTAAAATGTATCTCTTGATCCATGTAATATGGAAGTGTGGATGGGGTAGACACATGGTGTTGGGACGTTAAGAATTCATGATGTAGTATAAGCCTTTTGTCATGGAATGTTCAGAATCATATGATGATTCTAGGAATGAAACTCACACGATGGAGAGAATTTAAACACCCTTTGGGTCACATGTATTTTATGATTTGGGCCTCTTTTATAACTATCATGGTTCTAATGGTTTTTAAAATTTAGTTATCAAAATGTATTATTTTTGGTAGAATAATTCTTGGCACATGGATTGTGAATAGTTAGTAGTCACTATGCGATAATCATGAAATATGTATTTTTTGGTTCCAATGAAATTTTGAATAATTTTAGAAATGTTTTCCTAACGGATATAGAATTCTATAAAATAATGTGAGAGGATAGGTGGGGATATAAAGGAAACATCAGTGCTTTAATAGAATATTTCTAAATATGTTAATATCCCATGGTAACCATATACTTTATTTTTTAAGGTATTGTTTTGACCATTTGGTTAGTTCATGAATTTTCTAACCATGAATCCAAACTATGTAACTCATACTGGTTTTATAAAATTAGGAAAATACCCAGACAACCTTAGTTGTTTTTATAAAAAAATTCCTTAATTAATTTTTTTGCTTGACCCATACATTCTTTGACACTCTACAATGTTTTACATATTTTATTTGGGTAAATCTCTATCTATTTGGGAGTATATCTTCATGGTATGGAAGAATATCAACTCGATTAATCAGGTTTTCTCTAGATCTTCCCTCATTCTCTATTCCCCTTAACTCATTAAAACCTTAATGTGGATTGATAATAAGATATACGGTGATGGATGTGGAATTAATTATTTTTCTTATATATATTAGATTGCGAGGATGGATATCTTAATTTACAAATTTTTTTGATGGAAAATATGTTTCATCAATTAGTTAGATAGTTGTCTTTAGATAATGGTTAGTTCTCATTTAAAAATTTATAATTATTTTTTTCCTTTGGTTTGGAAAATGAAATGTTTGGTTTGATATCTATCTGGTATAATTTATATAGTTGAATAATTAATGGAATGGAAAATGGTTTAAAAGTGGTTATATTTAAAATTAGTTTTCCAAGCTTCATGGGATTAATGAAATCCATCAAATATGGTATTTAATATAAAATTTTTATTCATGAATGGGAACAATAATTTAATACTTTTAATGGTTTTTTATAAAATTATTGGCATGATTTACTTGATCTTCATGAGAAAACATGGGACATGTGGACCTCATGTGCATCAGGATATGTACATATGAAAACCATAGTGAGTGTGTCACCACTAGGGGTTACGATTGTGGTACTAATATATTGTGGAAGGAATCAGTATCACTATGATTTACATTATACCATAATACTGTTACTTGTGTGTCCATGATATGTATTCTCATAAGCTATAGCGTAAATATTCTTGGTATTATTTATGATAGTGATGCTTAATTCTTTAAAAGATTACACCTTTTTCTTTTGAGGTGTAAAGGATCATGAACAATTTGCTATATACTATCATTCATATTTATTAATATATTATTATGAAATGGAATATGGATTGATTTAAAGGAAAACCAAAGGTTGTTTTATGATAAAATTTTTCATATAAAAATATTTATAAATCCTATTTTTTATTATTCTAGAAAAAATAGTTTTATTTTTATAGTATTTTTATATATTCATGGTTGTATTGTAATAGGTTTTTTCCTCAAACCCTTCATAATTTTTTTGGGTGTATGAATACATAGTTTTTTAGGATTAAGATAAATTTGTGGTTATCATGTATTCTTATAACTTATATTTTAGAAATTCACTTCATGGTGATTTCAGATATTTGTGGAGGATGGTCACATAGATACTTAGTTTTGGTCTTTGATTTTTGTTTTTTATAGGATTAGACTTTTGGATTGTTATGTTATTTCTCATGGTTCATACTTCTTATTAATGACACATTATGGGTGTTTTCCATTATCTTTTTATATATGATACTTTTTTTGTTTTTTATTATGAAATAATTCCCATTTTTTGTATGGCTTGATATCAAGGGGCATGTTTCCAGCCAATGGTGATCTGGACTGTGCTTCAGGCCTTGGGGTGGGCGATCTTAGGTTACGTGTAAGGTATACCTATGTTGGTTCATTACATTAATATATTTTATTGATGAATGTAAAATTAATATTTGTAAATGAAAAACATTTAAATATATTATAATATATAACTATAATGGTTTTTGTCCTATAAATCATAAATATATTAAAAAATATATAAGGATCCACTAAAGGATCAAATAAAACATTCAATCATTGAATGATTATTTTTCCACGTATTTAAATGTTTTTATTTGGAGAAATTTAATTTTACATGTTATATATAATGATAAAATATGGATAAAGGTGTAGTCTTATAGTTCATTAAGGCTTGGTTTAAAATATTTTATCGTGAATAAATTAAAGTAACATCCCATGTTTGGGAACACGATTTACTAAGATTGAAATATGATTTTCTTTGACTAAATAAGAAAAAAAATGAAAATTAATTAAAAAATAAGATTTTATGCAATTGGGTAATATTTTTTGAAAATATCACATGTCATAAATCCTTCCATGGTGACATATCAGATTTAATATGTGGAGATTAACATTAGAGATGGATTTATTATATATACCACATTATATACTATATTTTTTATTCCTCTCTATAAATCATGCTAAAAAATATCAAATAACTAAATGAGAATTCCATTGATCGGTAATTATAACTATCCAATAGTACATAATAAGTACAAGGGACGTTTTTATGGTACATATAGAATAACAAGATAATGTTATAATGAGAATATAATAATTACCCTCCAAATTGATCAATAAGATATAGTATTATAGTTATGAAATGTAAATGAGAATCATATGATCATTATAGAGAGTGGTCACCAATTAATAGAATATGAGAATATTACATTATATAATCCAGTTATAGAATAATATAAAAATTTATCATTATCCATGATCATGTAATGATTCCAATGAAGTATATTTTTTCATTATGTACATTAATTTAATATTAGTGATACTGCTCAAGAAGTATAGTTTATGATAAAGCACAAGAGTAATGTAATTTAGAGATATCATCTCTTGAGGTAATATACATAAGAAGGTGTAGTTACAGGTAGTGAACTATACATATGAAAACATGGTCTTCCAAATGACTAATAATATATCTTAGTAGAAATAGTAAATTTCATTGTTGAGTAAATACATTGTGAATAATTAATTATTGGATCTACTGAAAGTGGGGGTTTTATTATCATTTTTCCATTACCCAACAGTAAATGAAATTTTTTATTACTATTTAATGCATGGAGTATGATATATGTATACTTTACATGTACCTTGAGAATTAAACAACTTTATTATGTAATAGATATTGTATTTCACATATATTAAATATTGTATAAAATATTTGTATGAAAACATATCTATAATGAGAACCCCAAGAAAGCATGAGAGTAATATTAAACATATGACCTATTATCTATATTTAAAAATATTATGGTACAAAGATGATGTATAACATTTATTTATTGGGGGATCATAACACAACACATGAAATGGATTCTAGATGAAGATTAATAATCCAATTATTTGTTCTCTTAATTTTCTCAAATCATTATGGTATACTGTATAAAATATTAATTTAACGTTGTTTTTTTACTCATTGTGGTCATTGATAATATTTATGAACATATAAATAATTTATATATCAATATAAGCCATCTTAATAGGTTTAGGTTTAGGGCTATAGTTTGTTCCTCTCAAAGGCACTGGATGCCCTATGCGGTGATGAGACTCTCTTTGTCCCTTCCTTCCTCGAAGGGGGAGGTTCATCTGATGAATCTATATGGTGATTAGAATTCCCCCATTGTCACCATTTGAATCCCTTATAGAATAACTAAATTCCATGGTTTCTTATATGTCGTAAAATTTCACAATACTTTGATGGCCTCCCACTTCTACTGCTCTCAACTCTAGAGTTCACTGAGGTGTCTTAACTGTTGAATATGACCATGATTGAATGTTTCAAGAATCATTGGAAATTGGTGGAATCTTTCTGGCAGTTGAATTTTGATTCTCAATGTTTATAGGATAAGAAACTGTTTTTATTCTTAACTCTAGTAGCATCATGATTTGATTTCCCTCTGAAGATGACTGGATTCTCGCATGGTCGAGCTCCCCTCGCTCATATGATGTTGCTCACATCCTCCACTTCATGTGGTCATATGATATTCATATGAATAATGATCCCACAAATCTTGAGATTTGGGAATGTGTTCTTGAACTCCCTTTCCCAATCCAAAATCCATCTATTCTCCGCTTCCTCAAAAACATGTTGGGTGTTACCTCTATACTAATAGTAGAACCCATGCAATTTTCCTAACAATTTATGTCACGGACCGGATTTGGTAACCATTAAACCAGCACCAAACCTAGCCCATGCCAATACCTGAAGGGCGCTCCCGATCCCCACAGGTTGGGAAATGTTCCTGGGTATCATATAATGATAATTGGGAATGATTTACCCGATTTTATAAACATAAAACAACAAACAAACTAAATAAAACAAATCTGGATTTTTCAACTAAAACTGTCATTTACCATATTTCAGAACTGAATTAAATAAATTAAAATTATGTGTAAAGACCCTTAAAAATGTACAAAACCAAATAAGTACAGCCCAAGAACCCTCATGGCAAGGGGCACCGCCCTTAATCCATCTCCACAAGACTTCAACCCCAAGGACCTGTCAGAAACCCGAACCACTGGAACTAAAAAATGTAACCAACCAGCGAAAAAAAAATAAACCAAGTCTACTTACACCCAAGGGGGAAAGTAGGGTGTGATACAAAGCCCAATATGATACCACCACTAATAGATTCCATGTGATAAACATTTAATGACGAAAAGAATGTTTGTTTTCAAAAACATGAGATGCTAGTTAAAATTTCTAAAAGATGCTAAATTAAATAAAAATGGTTTTCTGGTGGGCTAATTTAAAGAATAAAAAAAATTTAAAATTAATACCATAGCTACTGAATTTTCCAGCCTCTCATACCATATGCCGACGGTAAGCACAAAACATCCAGTGAGCACAAGCAATGTGAATTTACCCCTAGGCACTAGCTAGCTGTGGGTCCCAGGTACCTCGTATATCGGTGAGAGTAACCATCACAAATATCTGTTCTCATGCACCAGCCACTAGTAGGGAACATAACCATAACCTAGTGGTCCACAATAATCATTATCATAGTTTAGTTAGAGTTGTAGGAGTGAATCTTTCTAAGTGAAACTGAGGCCAAACCCCACGGATTCACTAGCATACCAGTACACATCCACCCACCCAGATAACTAGGTTTTCCCATTGTTCTAAAACAAATTCTACAAGTAAATAAATATAATTTTCACATTAAAATATAATTTCCATAAAAAAAATTCACCAAACATCCCTCATGTATACCAAACAAGTCACAAAAGTAAGCTTTTCATTCTAATTTATTTTGAAATTTGACTCACACAAAAATAACCCACAACACTCTTCACATTTCATTGACACTTCCACAATCCTTTAAACAATTTTTATAAACCATTCAATGACATTCTAACTCACATAACAGCCCACTAAAATAACATATAATACCTCTTTCATAAAAAACATTTAATTTTCACACCAGACTCACACAAAACAACCTACACCCATGTTTTACAGCTCCCTTTCCATATTCCAAAACATTTCATCACTTTATAAAACATTCTAAAAAAATATATATGATATCTTGAATAACCACCATACCTTTCAAAAACCCATATGAGGTGAACACACACCCCAAATAGTACATATACACCGTTTTATCCACTTTGTTTAACCAAACAAAACATTCACAATATTCATAAAACAACTCAAGGGGTGTAACTATGTCTTGCACACAAATCCCATTTCAACACACCCATTTAAGACACAAACCATACAAATTCCTATAAAAAAATATTTGGAAGCCCTAGATACATTTATAAAAAACACTTTCAAGTGTTATAAAATAACCTAGAATAATACCACAAAAGATACAAATTAAAACACACATTATAATAAAATGACCTCAAGAAGTATAACAATGTTTTACACATCAATTCTATTCAAAAACCTTCTTTTTAGGACAACATGACAGCGGTAAATTACCAATATAGAATTTTAAGGCCAAAAAAGTTTTGATAAACCAATTTTAGTAGTTATAGACTACACCCAAATAAAACCCCATGAGTTACACATGAAAACACCCAATTCTAAGTTAAAAAGCTACTATAAAATTTAACTCATAACCAAATAAATCATAAACAGTTTTCACACCTCACCAAACATATTAGGAATATGATAAAATGGTTAAATACATCAAGATAACTCATCAATAATTGTTTACACATGGAACCACCTACCTTTTGAGTCAGAACCCTTGAATCTTGGTGTGAAACCTCAACCATACCTCCGCCGCACCACAAGGATGTGAAAATGAAACCCAAAATATAATATTTCACCAAAAATACCCCAAATAAAACTCTAGTTATGAAACCTAACTTCTGGACACTATATAAATTTATGAAAGTGGGAGGAAACCCTAAAGAGAAGGAAGGAATTGAAGAGAGAAACACATACCCAAAATAATTTTGATGAAAACGACCCGTAATCCACCAACATCTGAATTTGAAAACATCCAACCATTCATGGGAGGTCTGAAAAATGATTAGGAGATCATTTTGGAACTAGAATGGGAGAAATAGAGTAAAAATAGAACGAGTTATGAAAGGATAAATTTTCCTCTCCAAATCTGGCTGATTTCTGAAATCTAGAAACGATTCGACCACTTTTGAGATTCTATCGTGCTCCAAATTGTAGGAGGGGGGAATGGGGGTGCGCCTTATGTAAGTGGTCTCGGGTGAGAGTTGGAATCACCGAAAAATATCAAATCTTTATTGAGATATTAAAGAACTAAAATTTATTTTTAATGTAGAAAATGGGATTTCGGGAAGGCCCAATCCCTTAAATAAAAACCCATATCCACCATGATTATGGATTTATAAATAGTCCAGATTAATATGGTGGTGTTAATAGGTCAGGGGAGGACAATTAGGAATTGGAATTGATGATAAATGTTGAAAAATTAAGGAGTTATAAAGGAATAAATATTTATTTTTAAATCTGGAATTATGCTCACGGTTTGTCCCAATTCATAAAAACTCACCCATTCCTCCATAAATTATTGAGAAACCTTCAAAATAAAGCATGAATGGAAATTAAATTGAATTTACCTTTATAATAAGTCATGTATGTGACAATTCTCCCCACCATGAAAAAATTCCGCCCCAGAAAGTCACATCAAGGCCAAAGCAATAACAAAATCCAACTAAGAAACCAAGGGGTACTCCCTTGCTAGGTTTCACCCCCAAAGGCCAAAACACCTCCAGTGATCAATTAAGGATTACTCTCACAACCAAAACATACACCACATTCCTGAAATGATCAATCACATTCTTACTTAATCCTAAAAGAAAACTCCTCTAACACTATCTGAACAAGACTCAAGCAATTCACCCAAACGAACAACAACTTTGAACAAGGTTACACTTACCGTGGTTAACCAATCCATTGGGTGCTCTCTAGTCCTAAATTTTACCCAAGGAAGAAGTTGGTAGCTAGATATCTCCGAATAAGTCTATCAAAACCAACCCTAGACGATGGATAAATCTAAGTTAATGGTATGGGGGGACACAAATATGCTCCCCACAATAAGAGACAACCAATATTTTTTCCGAGACAGAATCAAGACACTAATAGGGGGAGGCCTGAATGGACTCCCTGGTACATAGGGTAGACTTCCATTCAAAATTTCCAAAGGAACATACATTATAATCCTAGTGGTTCTCCCCACCATTAGAATCAACCATCTTAACCGACTAGCAGGGACTGGCACAGAAGAACCCAAAAATTTCAAAATTTGGGAAGGTCGCACGGTTAGTCCGCACAGTTTGTGAAACCGTGAACTAACTATGCTGATCAATATTCTTTCATTACTTCCATGAACATAGTCTCTCTTAATCTTTCACAAACCATGTTCTAAACCTTTCTAACCAAATTTCCAACCATTCTGCAAAGACTCAATGGAAATCAAAGGGGATGGAATGACATTGGGCAATGTCATGTGTACAAGGCCCTCCACCTATTTCCACCAAACATGAAAAACAGATGAAAGATAATGATACCAGAGGATTAAACTCTTCCTATCATTCATATTTAGCATAAGACTTTGTACACGGGTTTAAATGACCCTGTTATTTCCCTTATCTACGAGCCATCTTCTCTTCGAGGCCTATGGAAGGATCCCAAATAATTGAAGCATCTTTGGACTCTCAGTTAGTCATTGGAAACCCACTAAATGAGAATTCTTCTTTCGGTTCCACAAACAACTACACCGCAATCCCAGATAAGTTTTCCAGACATAACAAATTCCAATCTCACTTTACCCTATCCAGATATTTCACTGAAACAAGGGATAAGAAGATGCACACACATCACATCATGTTTCTTCAGGTGAGAAACAATAGAAGTAAATAACACCTACACTCACCTTTCTCTAAAATGGGTGATTATGTTGTTTTTCCAAGGGAGTCAATTTCCCAACATAATAGGGAATCTCGGAGGATTTCATGACTTTCACCTATACGGTTAATCGAGCACATGACATCATAAGGCATCACCGAACATGACCATTGTGACTGATATAAACAATTCATGGAGAGGGACCTTATAAAACATCCCCAAACAACACACAATTCTAGAAAGTTGCTACAATATCCTATCTTGACCATATTTCACACACCGGTGGTTTAACATGAACTCATGCTTCATAGAAACTTTGAAGAACCCAACGGTCCTCTTAGACACCATCGAGACACTCATCCACACTAACAACCCTAGACCACATCCACCTTCGACGAATCAGAAACTTAAGAAACTAAGGTCTCTTTAAACCATCCATGATAACTATCCTATTACAAGAGGATCTAAAAATAAAATAAAGTAATGGGTATAGACTCAATCTACAGATCTCGAAAGAAAATATTCCTTATATTGATCATCTGGAGGATTTTCGAATGGAAAAACAATCTGGGTTGCAGTTTAGTTATGCATTAACCCTTAATGGGGGCATACCTTATCCAACAAGAGAACCTAAAGACCCAAAAAAGCTGATCCATTGGTGAAAAAGGTCCACAAACCAGATCCAAACACATGAAAGTATCCACCATAAAGGTGTCCCGAAACATATCTCAGAAGCGACTACTAACCGGTCCTTCTACCCAGCTTACCGACCAAACACAAAATCAAAACACAGTTCGAACAAGAGGGGTTCTTGGACTCAAAACATCCCACAAAATCTACATTTTCCAAAAAAACATAATATAAACCATCCCAAAAAATTAATCAAGACATCATTATTATCTTTAAAAATATTTCTTTGAAAACAAATGCTTCAGCGGTTAGCACATCCACCAATGGTACCCCATGGGCCTTACACATGCATGTTTCTATGCCACACCGGGAACCCTCCTCATATCCATCTCAACACTCATCCGGTCATGTCATCAACTATCCATCTTCCCATATAACCCCATGCATGTGTTTGGTCACGAAAATACAAAAGGTTAAAAAAATTCCTTCCACTTTTAAAAACCAAAAACGGTCAACCAATAAATCCTTTTTCTCAAAACCGCTAACCATGAGATCAAAATATCTACTCACATATTACAAAACTTTTCAGAAAGACACAACCATTTAAAAAATAATTCACATTCATGATATTCACATAAATTTCAAAACATCTCTTCCCATTAAAACACACTTTCATTTTTTAGAAAACTCTATTGGAAACACTTTTTAAAACCAACATCAATATAGTTCCTACATTCAAAAGAGGTGTAAGCACACCATTTTCCATTTCAAAACAAATCTGAAAATTCAGTTCTGACATTTCATAAGCCAAACCATTACCTCTTTATTTGAAAATATTTTCAAAAATACATTACGCTTCTCTAAACCCAAAGTGCCAAGATTTCAAAAATAAAGCGCAAAACAATGTGAGAGGAATCTAGTTTCAGTGGGTGACTTGGAAATATGATTGGACGCCATATTCCAATCACTTCGATATCATAGAGAGTGTTCTAGGGAATATCCCCAGCTCCACATGGCTTTCCATATAACGACCCATACTTTACATACATTGTTACTACTTCAAAATTTAAGCACACTTATTACAACATATGACAAAACCACAAAGGACCATATAGGTATAGTGTCTTTAGAAACTGGGAAACATAAACAACTGGTTCATAAATCTTCTACAGTGTCTCCCATTTATTTCATCATATCTAGGGTCCCTTTTAGCATATTCTACTTAATATCCATCTTCCTGACCTGGGGAAAAGAAAACATAAAAGGGTGAGCTCAAATGCTCAACAAGGGCAAATAATGGAAATAAAAATCATATCATATCTTTATCAAAACCTGCAAAAGAGATCATAATATCTTAACATGGAATAAATCATAGAAGTGAAAATGAGATCCCCATAATCATAACATAAAACTTGAAACTTTGTGGCATGCACACATAATCATGGAAATCATTTCTTGTTAGTCATGACTCATTGCCAAGACTATCTTAGTGGACAAAGTCCCTTTCTGAACCGAGTTCACTCCTCGTTTCAGTCCTGTATCACTGAACCGAAATAACCTTCCATTCCAGCCATGTCTATCTCATGAGATATAAAATCATTACCCAATGTATTGGAGGGAGATATAGGTCCCACCCATCTTATAATGAATCCTTTCTTATGTGTGCCACATAATCATAAAACATACATCATCGCATAACACATATAAAAAAAATGGGATTCTTGAAACATCATGACATCATAAATCAATTCATATATGATAAAGGAATTCATAAACATAATTCCATCACAACATAGTCAAACCAATGTAAAAATATGGATAGAAACAGAACCCTTTATTATCTTAGATGGAAAATAATTTTGATAAAACACTTGAATTGAATTCTTGAGGAAAATATCCTTTCTTCTTCAAAATTTTTTTTCCTTTCATAACATGTCATACAACTTTAAAATAAAAGAAGTTGATTAAAAATAAACTTGAAAACTTGTAAAGGAAGCTTCTTTGAAGTAATGTTTTAAAAATCCATTCATGCCGTATAAGTTAAAAAAAAACATTCTTCGTACTTTTGTCGGAAAAGTCAAAAAGTACCTCGTACGGAAAAACGACAAAAGATTCCTTTCATATTCTTTACCAAAAACTCACCTAAAGGTAAAATTGGATTTAAACTATTTCATGTGGATGGAAACAATATTACATATTGAGGGAACATGGATGTGGATGATAAAATACACCCCAGTAAATACTTACGAATAAACAATCTCGGATAAAAATGAGATTGTGATATTTCCCTTACCTTAGGTCCGATTTGCTTTGTTCGTGTCCGAAGCTCCTGTATAATGGTTTAAATAATGTTATTGACTTATTCCAGAATCATACATATTGATATGAGATCATATATGGTCATATTATTAGCTTCTTGTTAGTAATATTTCATTGTAACTTGTTACTCGGGTCTTTATAACTTTTTGTTCTTATGCGTGTTTTGTCGAATAAATTCTTATTCTTATCTTTAGGTTATAGATAATTCATTTCCAGAATGGTATCAGTGTAGTATATACCATATTCATTCATTCAATTCATTTATATAATCATTATGAAATGAAGATCATGTAGAACGAGTCGCATCACATCGTGGAGACGGTATTCCGTACGTACGCACGAGTGATGATATCGTTCCTATGATCGTGGAATTGTGTTGGAGTATATATATATATATTATTTCAGTATCAATATTACTTAATAATAATCATATATAGTTACTGATTACACCATTATACCCATCCTTGTAAGGTGATGGTGGAAAATAGATTACACCACGGCGTGGAGACGGTATTCCGTACGTACACACGCGCGGTGATTTCATTTTTCCGTAGGATGGATAGAAGGTGAATTAGGGTTGTTTCATATTTATAATAACATATCAGTATGTAAGTAATACTGATGCTATTACTTTATCATGAAACAACTAAAGAAGAAGAAGTTGAAGAAGAAAGAAATCGAAAAGATCGGTAATGGATATTACCTCTTCTTTGGAACGCCTTTTTGAATCCTCCACTTAAGGAACTAAGATTGGTCTTTTGAGAAGACCAGGACCTCTAGGATTATTCTAGGGAAGTGGAGAAGGGAAAATGGCAGGGGTTGGTCGAGCTTGAGTGCTCAATTTGGTGTGAGGAGGAGGGGGAGGAGGTGCCCTTTTATAAGGGAGGAGAGGGGCACCTTAGGAATATCTCAAAATATTATTTTATATTAAAGTCAAAATCGGTTTATAATGGTTCCAAAGGGTCTTATTTCGAAGATAAAGTGGGGATGGGTCGAAATAATATCAACCAATAGGATTTAGACAAGTTTAGGGTATTATTTTAACCTTATCAATTAGATTTAACTCTAAGTTAATTAATTTAACTTTTACCGTGTCTTTTTGTTTTCTTTCACTATATGGTTAATACACTTTCTATAACATGCCAAACGAACCCCAAATTGTTTATTATTAATATATATATCCTTATCTAAGTCATTTGGCCGAACCTTAGATTTTTAGGAATAAAATAACAATTAATAATATAATATTTTATTTAAAAACTATTTTGTGTCAATTTTGACACTATTTGATATATGATTTTTGTGAAAGTCATAACAGACTTATATGTTCGAAACAAGTTGATTAAATCAACAATAATATATCATAGTAACCTAGAAAATTAGTGGAATTCATAAAAAGTCTCAAATTACATTTATTTTGGTATTTATATTATCCATTTTGTCAATATTTCATTAATAAGATAATTACTGCATCATCTTTGTGTCATAAATAAATTAAATTATTTGATGTCTAAAAATTACAAATAAAATACCATCATGTAGGAAATCTTTTTAGCTTTCTAATGAATATTTAAAATCGAATTTATCTTATGTATAACCCTATATTAAAAATGATTTACTTATTAAACTTTGATTTTAACTATTTTAACCCTTCTTTAAATAAATTAATAATAAATGTCCTAATCTAATCCAAGTGGGCCTAAATGGTCATATTTTATTCCTAAGTTTGTTTTTGGTCGAATTACACTTTTCCAATAGAATTAGGACATGTTTTAGGGTAATATTAATATCATATTTACCCTTAGTTACCCTATTTACTATTAACCGTGGTCAAAATAGTAAAAAGTTACTATTCACCAAAAAATTATTTTCATCTCATTGAACCACATTTTAGTCCTTGATATTAACCGTGTCTCTCGGATTTTTGAAATTCCATTCACAGAAGCGGTAAAATTAAGTTTTATGCAAAATTCGGTTTTTAACCTACCACTTAGTGGTTTCACTATTCATCAAAAATTGAAAGTTTTCAGAAAAATACCAAAATTTCACCCTAGGCTAATTTCGATATTCTAAGTCCAAAAATGAAGTCCATTTTGAAAAATAAAATTTATAAAATTTCAAAAAGTGGTTATTACTATTCATAACGGCTAGTTTTAATAGCATATTGTTGTTTAGTGAAACTCGGTATTGCGTACGACGCAAGCTATCGAGGAAGGTCGCGATTGCGTGTAAAGCAAGCCAAGCAAGTGTTGTGTAGAAAAAGATTCCTTTGATGATTTATATAACATAAAAGTATCGGGTGTTACATTCTACCCCCCTTAAAAAGAATTTCGCCCTCGAAATTCGTCACTTTGCAACAAACAAATGAGGATACTTCTCCCTCATCATATCCTCAAGCTCCCATGTAGCTTCTTCAAGTTGGTGGTTTCTCCATAAAACTTTCACCAAGCGAGTGGTCTTGTTTCGTAGGACTTTTTCACTACGATCCAGTATCTCTATCGGCTGTTCTTCATAAGAAAGATCTTGCTCTAGCGGTACAACTTCTGAGATGAGTACATGTGAAGGATCTGGTATGTACTTTCTCAGGAGAGATACATGGAACACATCGTGAACTTGAGAGAGATTCGGTGGAAGCGCCAATCGGTAAGCTACCTTCCCAACACGATCCAGTATTTCGAATGGACCGATATATCTAGGGCTCAACTTCCCTTTCTTTCCAAATCTCATAACCTTCTTCCAGGGAGATATTCGTAAGAACACTTTATCACCCACTTCAAACTCTAGGTCTTTTCTTCGGTTGTCGGCATAACTTTTCTGTCGACTCTGAGCTGCTCTTATGTGTTGTTGAATAGATCTAACCTTTTCTGCCATTTCATCAACGAGATCAGGTCCTAATAGCTTTCTTTCCCCAACTTCATCCCAGCAAGTTGGAGTCCTGCATTTCTTTCCATAGAGAGCTTCATAAGGAGCCATCTGAATACTGGAGTGAAAGCTATTATTATAAGAAAATTCCACCAAAGGTAGGTGTTGATCCCAACCTCCTTTGAAATCCATAGAGCAAGCTCTCAACATATCTTCTAGGGTTTGAATTGTTCTCTCAGACTGACCGTCTGTCTGGGGATGATAAGCAGTGCTGAAACTCAACTCTGTATCTAGAGTATGCTGAAGACTTCGCCAAAACTTCGAGGTAAATCTCGGATCTCGATCAGATATAATATAAAGTGGTACTCCATGCAATCTTACCACTTCCTTTACATATATCCTGGCAAGCTGATCTAGAGAGAAATCCTCTCTAATAGCAATGAAGTGTGCAGACTTTGTAAGACGATCAACTATGACCCAGATAGCATTACTGCCTTTGGATGTTTTAGGAAGTCCTGTGACAAAGTCCATAGTGATGTTTTCCCATTTCCATTCGGGTATGGGTAATGGTTGTAACATCCCCTTAGACTTCTGTCTCTCAGCTTTAACTTGTTTACAAACCAAGCATCGAGAGACATATTCAGAAACATCTCTTTTCATGCCATCCCACCAGAAGTACTCTTTCAGGACCCTATACATCTTCGTGCTTCCAGGATGAATAGAGAATGAAGAACTATGAGCCTCATCAAGCAGCTCTTTCTTTAATTCGGGGATGGGAGGAACACAAACCCGATTCCTGAACTTTATTATCCCATCACAATCAAGGTTGAATTCAGGAACATTTCTCACCTTCTTTTGTAACTCGACATCTTCTTTCTGTGCCTCTTTAATCTTCACATGTATAGATGGTTGAACATTCATTTGAGAAAGATAAGATTTTTCCCCTTCCATTATAACTCCAAGATCCATCCTTTTTAAATCCATAAATATTGGATCTTTTGTGATCCTCATCATGGATAAACTAGCATGGTCTTGTCGACTTAATGCATCTGCCACCTTGTTTGCTTTCCCAGGGTGGTAATGGATTGAGCAGCCATAATCCTTAATCAGCTCCAACCATCTTCTTTGGCGCATATTCAGCTCCTTTTGTGTGAAAATATACTTTAAACTTTTATGATCAGTATAAATATCACACCTTTCACCATAAAGGTAATTCCTCAAAATCTTTAATGCAAAGATTACCGCAGCCAACTCCAAATCATGTGTTGGGTAATTTTGCTCATGGATTTTCAACTGTCGTGAGGCATAAGCTATCACCATATCATTTTGCATAAGAACACACCCCAATCCCTTCTTGGATGCATCACTATAGATCACAAACCTTTCTCCACTACAAGGCAGTGTGAGCACAGGTGCACTGGATAACCTTATTTTCAACTCCTTGAAATTCTCTTCACATTCCTCTGTCCAGACAAACTTAACTCCTTTCCGAGTCAACTTGGTGAGTGGATTAGATAATCGTGAAAAATCTTTTACAAAACGTCGATAATATCCAGCCAAACCAAGAAAACTTTGGATCTCAGTTACTGTTGTTGGTCTTGACCATCTTTCGATAACCTCTGTTTTTGCTGGATCCACAGATATCCCCTCTTTTGAGATTATATGACCCAAAAATGCAACTTTTTGAAGCCAAAATTCACACTTTGTAAATTTGGCATAAAGCTTCTCCTTTCTCAGGGTCTTCAATATAATTCTCAAGTGATCTTCATGCACTTCCTTGCTCTTTGAATAGACAAGAATATCTTCTATAAAGACTACCGCAAATTGATCAAGATAGTCTCTAAAGACTCTATTCATCAGATCCATGAAGATAGCAGGGGCATTAGTAAGACCAAATGGCATCACTATAAATTCATAGTGTCCATACCTTGTACGGAAAGCCGTCTTTGGTATATCCTCCCTTTTGACCCTTAATTGATGATACCCTGAACAAAGATCAATCTTGGAAAAGTATTGAGCTCCGCGTAGTTGGTCAAATAAGTCATCAATGCGTGGGAGAGGATATTTGTTCTTGATAGTGATCTTGTTAAGTTCTCTATAATCAATGCAGAGTCTCATTGATCCATCTTTCTTCTTAACAAATAGAACAGGTGCTCCCCAAGGTGACGCACTAGGGCGTATGAATCCCTTATCAAGATTCTCTTGGATTTGCTTCTTCAATTCCTGCAACTCAATTGGGGCCATTCTATAAGGTGTCTTTGAAATAGGCAAAGCACCCGGTACGAGTTCTATTGAAAACTCAACTTCACGATTTGGTGGAAGACCCGGTAATTCCTCCGGAAAGACATCATCAAACTCCCGTACAATGGGCATATTCTTAATCGTGAGTTTCTCACCAACTATTTGAGATAAATAACCTTCATTTAGTGGAATCAATACCCATAAGATGGAAGAAATTTCCACTGGAAGGTTATGTTCATCCTTGCATTGATAGACGATCGTAGGTTGATCTGGAATATGAAATGTGACTTCCCTTCTTTGGCAATTGATATGAGCTCCATGTAGAGAAAGCCAATCCATGCCAAGAATCACATCAAATTCCACTAAAGGAAGGATCACAAGATTTGCAGGAAGCACTTTCCCACAAACTTCGATCGGAGAAGAATTATAAACTTCTGATGCGATTGATGTGCTATTAGGTGTTGTCACAGCTAACTCAACATCTAATTGTTGAGGTAATACGGTGATACCCTTAGAAAATTTTTCAGAAATAAAAGAGTGGGTGGATCCAGAATCAAATAAAACATTTGCTACTTTAGAGTGGATGGTAGGTGTACCTTTCACCACATCGTTATCGTACTCCACATCGCTGATAGAAATTGCATGTGACTTTCCTTTTTCTTTAGCCTTAAGAGTTTGTTGACGTCGACCATCATCATCAACCCTTGGATTTGGGCATTGATTGGCATAATGCCCCATCTCCTTGCACTTGAAACATTGAAGTGTAGCAGGTTCATTCTGTGTATCCCTTCCTTTTTTTGCATCATTAGACATATTCTTCCCATTATCACGGCATTCAAATGCCCGATGACCTTCCTTTCCACATTTAAAACATTTACTTGTCCCTTTAAGACAACTCCCTCCATGTTTCTTTCCACACTTTGAGCATAAGGGAAAGTTCATCTTCTTTTCCGTGTGCTCTTTAGATTTTTCTTTGAATTCCATCTTCCTCTTCTTATCAAACCCATGTGACTGATGGGTTACTCCAATCTCCATCTCGACTTTGAGAGCACATCGAACGATTTCCTCGTAGCTATTGAAGTCCCTTATGGCTAACGCCCTTCGAAGACTTGGTTTTAAGCCACTAAAGAATCGATCGATCTTACTCTCAGGTTGGATAATAATACCAGAAGAGTACCTTGCAAGTCTTGTAAAATTTGCTTCATAGGTACCAACAAATTCATCATCCCTTTGCTTCAGTTCAAGGAACTCTTTCTCCATCTTTGTTCGGAGAATACGAGGGAAGTACTTATTGAAAAATAAGTTCTTGAACTCGTCCCATTCCATAGACTCAATTTCATCCCTTTCCCTTGTATTCTTAACAAGATTCCACCATTGATCAGCATCTCCTTCCAAACGATACACTGCTAGGATGACTTTATCATGCTCAGAACATTGAAGAACTGAAAATATCTTTTCAGTAGTACTAATCCATTGTTCAGCAACTAATGGATCAGTAGACCCGCTGAAAGATGGTGGACGCTGCCTCATGAAGGATTCAACAGAATGTTGCTCCCTCCTTTGTTCGTTTGGAAATCCTGCATGATTCATAGCTTGAGAAAGTTGTGTGAGCATGGCTACAAGATTTTGCATTCCAGCTCCCATATCGTTTGGTTGCTCAGGGGGACAATCATTGCATTGCCCATCGCATTCCGCATTAACACGGTTCCTTCGGGTTCCATCCATTGACTAAAACCAAGAAGAATAGTGTGAGAAACACTAATTATAATAGGAAACCACATAATTCAAGAATAAAATTTTCATGCTTATGGTCTTATCCTAGGTTATTCATGGCCATTTCTAAGATTGTGTTCTATGCTTAGACTTATCCTTAGGGTTCTTACTAAGGCTTTCACATCCTAGTTTCCAAAGGTTGACTATACCTTTCCTCTGATACCAACTATAACGACCCATACTTTACATACATTGTTACTACTTCAAAATTTAAGCACACTTATTACAACATGTGACAAAACCACAAAGGACCGTATAAGTATAGTGTCTTTAGAAACTGGGAAACATAAACAACTGGTTCATAAATCTTCTACAGTGTCTCCCATTTATTTCATCATATCTAGGGTCCCTTTTAGCATATTCTACTTAATATCCATCTTCCTGACCTGGGGAAAAGAAAACATAAAAGGGTGAGCTCAAATGCTCAGCAAGGGCAAATAAAGGAAATAAAAATCATATCATATCTTTATCAAAACCTGAAAAAGAGATCATAATATCTTAACATGGAATAAATCATAGAAGTTAAAATGAGATCCCCATAATCATAACATAAAACTTGAAACTTTGTGGCATGCACACATAATCATGGAAATCATTTCTTGTTAGTCATCACTCATTGCCAAGACTATCTTAGTGGACAAAGTCCCTTTCTGAACCGAGTTCACTCCTCGTTTCAGTCCTGTATCACTGAACCGAAATAACCTTCCGTTCCAGCCATGTCTATCTCATGAGATATAAAATCATTACCCAATGCATTGGAGGGAGATATAGGTCCCACCCATCTTATAATGAATCCTTTCTTATGTGTGCCACATAATCATAAAACATACATCATCGCATAACACATATAACAAAAATGGGATTCTTGAAAAATCATGACATCATAAATCAATTCATATATGATAAAGGAATTCATAAACATAATTCCATCACAACATAGTCAAACCAATGTAAAAATATGGATAGAAACAGAACCCTTTATTATCTTAGATGGAAAATAATTTTGATAAAACACTTGAATTGAATTCTTGAGGAAAATATCCTTTCTTCTTCAAAAACATTTTTCCTTTCATAACATGTCATACAACTTTAAAATAAAAGAAGTTGATTAAAAATAAACTTGAAAACTTGTAAAGGAAGCTTCTTTGAAGTAATGTTTTAAAAATCCATTCATGCCGTATAAGTTAAAAAAAACATTCTTCGTACTTTTGTCGGAAAAGTCAAAAAGTACCTCGTACGGAAAAACGACAAAAGATTCCTTTCATATTCTTTACCAAAAACTCACCTAAAGGTAAAATTGGATTTAAACTATTTCAAGTGGATGGAAACAATATTACATATTGAGGGAACATGGATGTGGATGATAAAATACACCCCAGTAAATACTTACGAATAAACAATCTCGGATAAAAATGAGATTGTGATATTTCCCTTACCTTAGGTCCGATTTGCTATGTTCGTGTCCGAAGCTCCTGTATAATGGTTTAAATAATGTTATTGACTTATTCCAGAATCATACATATTGATATGAGATCATATATGGTCATATTATTAGCTTCTTGTTAGTAATATTTCATTGTTACTTGTTACTCGGGTCTTTATAACTTTTTGTTCTTATGCGTGTTTTGTCGAATAAATTCTTATTCTTATCTTTAGGTTATAGATACTTCATTTCCAGAATGGTATCAGTGTAGTATATACCATATTCATTCATTAAATTCATTTATATAATCATTATGAAATGAAGATCATGTAGAACGAGTCGCATCACATCGTGGAGACGGTATTCCGTACGTACGCACGAGTGATGATATCGTTCCTATGATCGTGGAATTGTGTTGGAGTATATATATATATTATTTCAGTATCAATATTACTTAATAATAATCATATATAGTTACTGATTACACCATTATACCCATCCTTGTAAGGTGATGGTGGAAAATAGATTACACCACGGCGTGGAGACGGTATTCCGTACGTACGCACGCGCGGTGATTTCATTTTTCCGTAGGATGGATAGAAGGTGAATTAGGGTTGTTTCATATTTATAATAACATATCAGTATGTAAGTAATACTGATGTTATTACTTTATCATGAAACAACTAAAGAAGAAGAAGTTGAAGAAGAAAGAAATTGAAAAGATCGGTAATGGATATTACCTCTTCTTTGGAACGCCTTTTTGAATCCTCCACTTAAGGAACTAAGATTGGTCTTTTGAGAAGACCAGGACCTCTATGATTATTCTAGGGAAGTGGAGAATGGAAAATGGCAGGGGTTGGTCGAGCTTGAGTGCTCAATTTGGTGTGAGGAGGAGGGGGAGGAGGTGCCCTTTTATAAGGGAGGAGAGGGGCACCTTAGGAATATCTCAAAATATTATTTTATATTAAAGTCAAAATCGGTTTATAATGGTTCCAAAGGGTCTTATTTAGAAGCTAAAGTGGGGATGGGTCGAAATCCTATCAACCAATAGGATTTAGACAAGTTTAGGGTATTATTCTAACCTTATCAATTAGATTTAACTCTAAGTTAATTAATTTAACTTTTACCGTGTCTTTTTGTTTTCTTTCACTATATGGTTAATACACTTACTATAACATGCCAAACGAACCCCAAATTGTTTATTATTAATATATATATCCTTATCTAAGTCATTTGGCCGAACCGTAGATTTTTAGGAATAAAATAACAATTAATAATATAATATTTTATTTAAAAACTATTTTGTGTCAATTTTGACACTATTTGATATATGATTTTTGTGAAAGTCATAACAGAATTATATGTTCGAACCAAGTTGATTAAATCAACAATAATATATCATAGTAACCTAGAAAATTAGTGGAATTCATAAAAAGTCTCAAATTACATTTATTTTGGTATTTATATTATCAATTTTGTCAATATTTCATTAATAAGATAATTACTGCATCATCTTTGTGTCATAAATAAATTAAATTATTTGATGTCTAAAAATTACAAATAAAATACCATCATGTAGGAAATCGTTTTATCTTTCTAATGAATATTTAAAATCGAATTTATCTTATGTATAACCCTATATTAAAAATGATTTACTTATTAAACTTTGATTTTAACTATTTTAACCCTTCTTTAAATAAATTAATAATAAATGTCCTAATCTAATCCAAGTGGGCCTAAATGGTCATATTTTATTCCTAAGTTTGTTTTTGGTCGAATTACACTTGTCCAATAGAATTAGGACATGTGTTAGGGTAATATTAATATCATATTTACCCTTAGTTACCCTATTTACTATTAACCGTGGTAAAAATAGTAAAAAGTTACTATTCACCAAAAAATTATTTTCATCTCATTGAACCACATTTTAGTCCTTGATATTAACCGTGTCTCTCGGATTTTTGAAATTCCATTCATAGAAGCGGTAAAATTAAGTTTTATGCAAAATTCGGTTTTTAACCTACCACTTAGTGGTTTCACTATTCATCAAAAATTGAAAGTTTTCAGAAAAATACCAAAATTTCACCCTAGGCTAATTTCGATATTCTAAGTCCAAAAATGAAGTCCATTTTGAAAAATAAAATTTATAAAATTTCAAAAAGTGGTTATTACTATTCATAACGGCTAGTTTTAATAGCATATTGTTGTTTAGTGAAACTCGGTATTGCGTACGACGCAAGCTATCGAGGAAGGTCGCGATTGCGTGTAAAGCAAGCCAAGCAAGTGTTGTGTAGAAAAAGATTCCTTTGATGATTTATATAACATAAAAGTCTCTGGTGTTACATTCCAGGCCATTCGAGCTCACTGAAACCATTAACCCAACTCTCTTTTCATTTCCCCTAATCATCATCAAACCAAGAAAACCAAAGGACTAAGATAAATCCTGACATTCCCCGGTGACTCAAATCTCGTCATGAGGTGTGGTGATCAGAAAAAATATCCATAAACGAACTATCAAGTCCCAACAATCATAACTCTAGACTGTCCTGATTTTTCCCTAAATAATGTGACCTAAAGAGTTAACAAGAACCTCCTCTGATACCATTTTGTCACGAATTGGATCTGGGCGCCATCAAACCAGCACCAAACCTGGCACATGCCAATACCCGAAGGGCGTTACCGATCCCCATGGGCTGGAAAAAGTGCCCGAGTATCATATAATGATAATTGGGAATGATTTACCCAATTTTATAATCATTAAACAACAAACAAACTCAATAAAACAAATCTGGATTTTTCAACTAAAATCGTCTTTTAAAAAATTTCATAACTGAATTACATAAGTTAGAACTATTTTTAAATACAATGAAAATGGTACAAAACCAAATAAGTACAGCCCATTAACCCTAATGGCATGTGGAACCTCCCTTTAGCCATCTCCACAAGACTTCACCACCAAGGACCAGCCAGAAACCCGAACCACTGAACGTAAAAAATGTACCCAACCTGCGACAACAAAAATAACCAATCTACTTACACCCAAAGGTGTATGTAGGGTGTGTTCCAAATCCCAATAGGATACCACCACTAATAGATTCCATGTGATAGACATTTAATGTCGAAAACCATGTAAGATTTCAAAAACATAAGATGTTAGTTAAAATGTCTAAAAGATGCAACAGTAAATAAAATTAGTTTTCAGGTGGGATAATTTAAAGAATAAAAACATTTAAAATAAATACCATAGATACTTAATTTTCCATCCTCTCATACCGTATGATGACGGTAAGCACAAAATATCCAGTGAGCACAAGCAGTGGGAAATAACCCCTAGGCACTAGCTAGCTGTGGGTCCCAGGTACCTCATATCTCAGTGAGAGTAACTATCACAAATATTCGTTATCATGAACAAGACACTAGTAGGGAACATACTCATAAACTAGAGGTCCCCAATAATCATCAACATAGTTTAGTTAGAGTTGTAGGAGTCAATCTTGGTACGTGAAACTGAGGCCAAACCCCACAGATTCACTAGCATACTAGTACACGTCGACCCACCTAGATACTCGGGTTTTCCCTTTGTGCTCAAACAAGTTCTACAAGTGAATAAATATACTTTTCACATGAAAATATCATTTCCATATCAAAAATTCACCAAAAAACCCACATGTATACCACACAAGTCACAATAGTACACTTTTCATTCAAATTGATTTTGAAATCCGACTCACACATAAATAACCCACAATACTCTTCTAATTTCATTGACAACTCCACAAATCCTATTAAAATTTTTTATAAACCATTCAATTACATTATAACTCACATAACAGCCCACTCAAATAACATATAATACCCCTTTCATCAACAAAATTCAATTTTCACAACAGACTCACACAAAACAGCCTACAACCATGTTTTTCACCTCTCTTTCAATTTTCTAAAACATTTCAGCACTTTATAAAACATTCTAAAAAAATATTTGAAATCTTAAATAACCACCATACATTTAAAAAACCCATATTAGGTTAACACACACCCCAAACAGTACATATACACCATTTTATCCACTTTGTTTAACCAAACAAAACATTCACAATATTCATAAAACAACTCAATGGGTGTAACTAGGTCTTGCACACAAAACCCATTTCGAAAAACCCATTTAAGACCAAAACCATACCAATTCCTATCATAAACATAATTGGAATCCATATATACATTTATAAAAACACATTCAAGTGTTATAAAATAACCTTGAATAATACCACAAAAGATACAAATGAAAACACACATTTTCATAAAATGACATCAAGAAGTATAACAATGTTTTACACATCAAACCTGTTAAAAAACCATATTTTCAGAACAACATGACAATCAAAAATTTCCAAAATAGAATTGGCAGGCTGAAAAATATTTAATAAACCAATTTTATAAGTTATAAACTACAACAAAATAAAACCCCATGAGTTACACATGAAAACACCCATTTCCAAGTTAAAAAGCGACAATAAAATTTAACTCACAAGCAAATCAATCATAAAAAGTTTTCACACCACACCAAACATAAGAGAAATTTGAAAAAATGGTTAAATACATCAATCTATCTCATCAATAATTGTTTACACAAGGAATCACCTACCTTTTGAGTCAAAACCCTTGAATGTTGGTGTGAAACCTCAATCGCACCTCTGCCACACCGCAAGGATGTGAAAATGGACCCTAAACCATAATATATCACCAAAAATACACCAAATAAAAATCTAGTTATGAACCCTAACTTCTGGACACTATATTAATTTATGAACGTGGGAGGAAACCCTAATGGGAAGGAAGGAATTGAAGAGTGAACCACATACTGAAAATAATTTTGAAGAAAACAACCCAAAATCCACCAGCATCTCAATTTGAAAACATCCAACCATTCATGGGAGGTTCGAACAATGATTAGGAGATCTTTTAGGAACTGTAATGGGAGAAAAAGAGTAAAAATAGAAGGTGTTATGAAAGGATCAATTTACCTCTGCAAATCTTGACGATTTCTGAAAGCACAGAGAAGTTTCGACCACATTCGCAATTCTATCGAGCCCCAAATTGTGGGAGGATGGAATGAGAGCGCGCCTAAGGTATGTGGGCTCGGTTGAGAGTTTCAATCACCGAAAAAACACAAATATTGAAGGAGATATTAAATAATTAATCTTTATTTTTAATGTAGAAAATGGGATTTGAGGAAGACCCAATCCCTTAAATAAAAACCCATATCCACCATGATTATTGATTTATAAATGGTCCAAATTAATATGTTGGTGTTAATAGGTCAGTTTTTGACAATTATGAATTGGAATTGATGAAAAATGTTGAAAAATTAAGGAGTTATAAAGGAATAAAAATTTATTTTTAAATCTGGAATTGTGCTCACGGTTTGGCCCAATACAAAAAAACTCACCCATTCCACCATAAATTCATGGGAAACCCTCAAATCAAAGCATGAATAGAAATTAAATGGAATTTAACTTTATAATAAGTCATGTATGGGACAATTCTCCACACCATGATAACTTTCTGCCCGAGAAAGTCAAATCAAGGGCAAACCAACAACCAAACCCAACTGAGAAACCAAGAGGTACTCCCTTGCCTTGTTTCACCCCCAAAGGCCAAAACACCTCTAGTTATCAATTAAGGATTACTCTCACAACCAAAACATACACCACTTTCCTGAAATGATCAATCACATTCATACTATATCCCAAAATAAAACTCCTCAAACACTATTCGAACAAGACTCATGCAATTCAGCCAAACGAACAACAACTTTGAACAAGGTTACAATTACCTTACATTAACTAATCCATTGGGTGCTCTCCAGTCCCAACGTTTACCCAATGAAGATGTTGGTAGCCAGATATCTCTGAACCAGAATATCTACACCAATCCAAGACCATGGATAAATCTACGTTAATGGTACATGGGGACACAAATACGCTCCCCACCATAAGAGACAACCAATATTTTTTTCCCGATACAGAATCAAGACACTAAGAGGGGGAGGCCTGAACGGATTCCCTGGTACATAGGGGAGACTTCCATTCAAAATTTCTGAAGGATAATACATGAGAATCCTAGGGGTTCTCCCCACCATTATAACCAACCATCGTAACCGACTAGCATGGGCCGTCACAGAAAACCCCAAAAATTTCAATATTTGGGATGGTCACATGGTTAGTCAACACAATTTGTGAAAATGTGAACTATCTGCGCCGATCAATATTCCTGCATGGCTTCCAGGCTCACAGTCTCTCTTAATCATTCACAAACCGTGTGCTCAACCTGTCTAACCAAATTTCCAACCATTCTCCAAAGGCTCAATGGAAACCTAAGGGGGAGGGAATGACATTGGGCGATGTCATGGGTACAAGGCCCTCCACCTATTTCCACCAAATGTGAAAAACAGAAGAAAGATAATGATACCAGAGGTTTAAAATCTTCCTATGTTTCATATTTAGGATAGGAATTAGTACAAGTGTTGAAATGACCCTGTGATTTCCCTTAAGTACGATCCAGCTTCTCTTCGAGACCTATGGCTGGATCTCAAATGATTGAAGCATCTTCAGCCTCGCAATTAGTCTTTGGAAACCCACTGAATGAGAATTCTTCTTTCGGTGCCACCAAAAACTACACTTCAATCCAAGATTAGTTTTCCAGACATTGCAAATTCAAAACTCACTTTACACTATCCTGAAATTTCACTGAAACAAGGGCTATAAAGATGCACTCACATCACATCTTGTTTCTTCAGGTGAGAAACAATAGAAGTAAAGAACACCTACACTCACCTTCCTATAAAATGGAAGATTATGAAGTTTTTACAATGGAGACAATAACCCAACACAATAGGGACTCTCAGAGGATTTCACAACATTCACCTGTTTGGTCAATCGAGCACATGACATCCTAAGGCATCACCAAACATGACCATTGTGACTGATATAAACAATGCATGCAGAGGGACCTTATACATCATCCCCAAACAACAAATAATTCTATAAAGTGGCTAAAATATCCCATCGTGACCATATTTCCTACACTGGTGGTTTAACATGAACTCATGCTTCATAGAAACTTTGAGAACCCAAAGGTCCTCTTAGAAACCATCGAGGCACTCATCCGCACTAACAAACCTAGACCACATCCACCTTCGACGAATCATGAAACTTAAGAAACTAAGGCCTCTTTCAACCTTCCACGAGCACTCTCCCGTTAAAAGAGGATCTAAAAATCAAAGAAAGGAATGGTTGTATACTCAATCTACAGATCATGAGAAAAAACATATTCCTTATATTGGTCAAGTGGAGGATTTTCGAATGAAAAAACAATATGGGTTTCACTTCAGTTATGCATTAACCCTTAATGGGGGCATACCTTATCCAACAAGGGAACCTAATGACCCAACAAATCCGGTCCATTGGTAAAAAGTGAAACAAACTAGATCCAAAAACATGAAGGGATCCACCATAAAGGTGTCCCGAAACATATCTCAGAGGAGACTACTAACTGGTCCTTCTACCTAGCTTACCAACCAAACACAAACTCAAAACACAGTTCGAATAGGAGGGGTTCTTGGACTCCAAACATCTCATGATATCTATATTTTCCAAGAACAAATAATATAAACCATCCCAAAAAATTAACCAAGACATCATGTTTCTCTTTAAAAACATTCCTTTGAAAACAAATAGTTCAACGGTTAGCGCATCCACTATTGGTACCCCATGGGCCTTACACATGCATGTTTCTGTGCCACACCGGGCACCCTCCTCATATCTATCCCGACACTCATCCAGTAATGTAATCAACTATCCATCTTCCCATATAACCCCATGCATGTGGTTGCTCACAAAAATACCAAAGGTTAAAATAAAAAGTCTTTCCACTTTTCAAAACCAAAACGGTCAACCAATAAATCCTTTTTCTCAAAACCGCTAACCATGAGATCAAAATCCCAACTCACGTCTTAAAAAACATTTTAGAAAGACACAAACATTTAAAAAATAAATCACATTCAAGATATTAATATCAATTTCAAAACATCTCATCCCATAAAAACACACATGGATTGTTTAGAAAACTCTATTGGAACCAATTTTCAAAACCAACTTCAATATTGTTCCTACATTAAAAAGATGTGTAAACACACCATTTTCCATTTCAAAACAATTCTGAAAATTCAATTCTGCCATTTCATAAACTATTCAATTCCCTCTTTATTTTAAAATCATTTCACAAAAACATTACGCTTGTTTAAAACCAAAGTTCCGTGATTTCAATACTAAATCACAAAACAATGTGAGAGGAAACTAGTTTCAGTCGGTGACTTGAAAATATGGTTGAAGACCATATTAAAATCACTTCACCATCACAGAGAGTGTTCTAGTTATTATCCCTAGCTCTACATGGCTTTGCAGGCCATGCGAGCTCACTGAGACCATTATCCCAACTCTCTTTTCATTTCCCCTAATCATCATCAATCCAAGAAAAAAAGGACTAAGATAAATCCCGACATCCCCATGTGACTCAAATCCCGGCATGATGTGTGGTGATCAGGAACACTACCCATAACCTAACTACCATGTCCCAAAAATCCTAACTCTATACTATCCCGACTGTTCCCTAAATAACGTGACCTAAAGAGTTAACCAGAACCTTCTCTGATACCATTTTGCCACAAACCGGTTTTGGTCGCCATCAAACCTGTCCCAAACAAGTCCCGTGCCAATACCCAAAAGGAGTTCCCAATCCCCACGGCCTGGAACAAGTTCCCGGGTATCATATAATGATAATTGGTAATGATTTACCCAATTTTATAAACATTAAACAACAATCAAACTCAATAAAACCAATATGGATTTTTCAAATAAAACAGTCTTTTACAAAATTTTAAAACTGAATTACATAAGTTCAAACTATGTTTAGAGACCATTAAAAATATAGAAAACCAAATAAGTATAGCCTAATAACCCTCATGGCAAGGGGAACCGCCCTTAAGCCATCTCCACAAGACTTCACCACCAAGGACTTTCCAGAAACCCGAACCAATGGAACTAAAAACTGTACAGAACCTGAAAAAAATAAAATAACTGAGTCTAACGACACCCAAGGGTGTAAGTAGGATGTGAAACAAAGCCCAATAGTATACCACCACTAATATATTCCATGTGATAAACATTTAATGATGAAAAGCCTGTATGTTTTCAGAAACATGAGAGGCTAGTTAAAATTTCTAAAAGATGCAACATTAAATAAAAAAGAATTTCAGGTGGGCTAATTTAAAGAATAAAAAATATAAAATAAATATCATAGCTACTAAATTTTTTATCCTCTCATACCGTATGTAAACGGTATGCACAAAATATCCAGTGAGCATAAGAAATGGGATATAACCCCTATGCACTAGCTAGCTCTGGGTCCCAGGTACCACATATCTCAGTGAGAGTAACCATCAAAAATATATGTTCTCACGTACAATCCACTAGTAGGGAACATAACTATAACCTAGTGGTCTATAATCATCATCATCATAGTTTAGTTAGAGTTGTAAGCGTCAATATTGCTAAGTGAAACTGAGGCCAAACCCCATGGATTCACTAGAATACTAGTACATGTCCACCCACCTAGATACATGGGTTTTCCATTTGTGCTCAAACAAGTTCTACAAGTCAATAAATATACTTTTCACATGAAAATATCATTTACTTATCAATAATTCAGAAAAAATCTCACACGTATACAACACAAGCCACATTAGTTCACTTTTCATTCAAATTGATTTTTAAATCTGACTCACACAAAAATAACCCACAACACTCTTCACATTTCATTGACACATCCACAAATCCTTTAAAAAAAATTTATAAACCATTTAATGACATTCTAACTCACATAACAACCCACTCAAATAATATATAATACCTCTTTCATCAACAAAATTTAATTTTCACAAAAGACTCACACAAAACAGCCTACAACCTTGTTTTGCAGCTCTCTTTCCATTTTCTAAAACATTTCAGCACTTTATAAAACATTCTAAAAATATATATTTGAAATCTTAAATAACCACCATAGCATTCAAAAACCCAAATTAGGTTAACACACACCACAAACAGTACATATACACCATTTTCTCCACTTTGTTTAACAAAACAAAACATTCACAATATTCATAAAACAACTCAATGGGTGTAACTATGTCTTGCACACAAAACCCATTTCAAAACACCCATTTAATACCAAAACCATACCAATTCCTATCATAAACATAATTGGAAGCCCTATATACATTTATAAAAACACATGCAAGTGTTATAAAATAACCTATAATAATACCACAAAAGATACAAATGAAAACACACATTTTCATAAAATGACTTCAAGAAGTATAACAATGTTTTACACATCAAAACTATTCAAAAAACATCTTTTTAGAACAAAATGACAATGATAAATTTCCAAAATAGAATTGGCAGGACGAAAAAGATTTAATAAACCAATTTTATAAGTTATAAACTACAACAAAATAAAACCCCATGAGTTACACATGAAAACACCCATTTCCATGTTAAAAAGCGACAATAAAATTTAACTCACAAGAAAATCAGTCAGAAATAGTTTTCACACCACAACAAACATAAGAGGAATTTGAAAAAATGGTTAAATACATCAATCTATCTCATCAATAATTGTTTACACATGGAATCACCTACCTTTTGAGTCAAAACCCTTGAATGTTGGTGTGAAACCTCAATCGCACCTCTGCCGCACCACAAGGATGTGAAAATGAACCCTAAACCATAATATATCAGCAATAATACCCTAAATCAATCTCTATGTATGAACCCCAACATCTAGACACTATATGAATTTTTGAATGTGAGAAGAAACCCTAAATAGAAGGAAGGAATTGAAGAGAGAAACATATACCCAAAATAATATAGATGAAAACGACCCGAAATCCACCAGCATATGAATTTGAAAAAATCCAACCCTTCATGTAAGGTTAGAAAAATGGTTAGGAGATCTTGTAGGAACTAGAATGGGATAAAAAGAGTAAAAATAAAAGGAGGTTTGAAAAGATCAATTTACCTCTCCAAATCTGGATGATATATGAATTCTACAGAAGTTTCGATCACATTCACGATTCTATAGAGCTCCAAATTGTGGGAGGAGGGACTGGGGGCGCGCCTTAGGTATGTGGGCTTTGGTGAGAGTTGTAATCACCGAAAAATGCAAATAGTGAAGGTGATATTAAAGAATTACAATTTATTTTTAATGTAGAACATGGGCTTTCGGGCAGGCCCAATCCCTTAAATAAAACCCATATCCACCATGATTATGGATTTATAAAGGGTCCAAATTAATAAGGTGGTTTTAATATGTCATGGGATTTCAATTAGGAATTGGAATTGATGATAAATGTTGAAAAATGAAGGAGTTGTAAATGAATCAAAATTTATTTTTAAATTTGGGATTGGGCTCACGGTTTGGCCCAATTCATAAAAACTCACCCATTCCTCCATAAATGTTTGGGAAACCGTAAAAAAAGCATGAATGGAAAATAAATGGAATTTAACTTTATAATAAGTCATGTATGTGACAATTTACTTGAGGGTCGGTGTCGAAGTTGATGTATCGAAGAATTTAGTGGGAGACCTATTGAGGCTTTCTAGATTGTAGTGGGAGATGAATTTAGATTTAAGATGACAGTAATTTTTGTATCATGGTGTGATTACTGTTCTACATGGAACATTCTAGGGAATAGCATGTTGACCTGTTGGTATAGGGCGAGACAACTAGATGATGCTCTGGAGGTCCAGGAAGACTCTATCAAAGGTGGTTCTCCTAGTGAGGTTGGAATACTTCTGGATACATTTGGGGCAGGTTTAGTGGATGGATGTGTTGTTTTTGGTCAAGGGAATGGAAAGGCTGAGGATATATTGTACTCTGGTGGATCAAGGATGTAGAAACAAGCCAAGTATCAACCTCCTGAACCTTGTGTAGTTGAAATTTTCAAAAGACTACATAGTGATTTTATGATCCCTCCTGGTATGAATTCATTAGAAGAGGGGGTCCAAGCTAATGTAGTGCTAGAAGAAAATTTAGATACATTTAATGCCAAGAATAATACTTTAGGGGAGTCTATTGGAGTTTCTGATCCAATTTCTTTGGTGAGGAGAGTCAAATTCATTGATCCTTTGTTGTGGAAGTGTGTGGTGGTAGTAAAAGTATCTCTAAAAGGGGGCTCCATTCTATTAGAGGGAGTAAGGCTGTTTAGGGACATCAGTTGGAGAAGTCTTCATATAAAATTGGTAGGATTCTGTATACCAAATAGGAAACCAACTTGAGGGTGACCTTGTCCTGTTTAAACATAACACCCTGTTTAAATGTTAGAGTAATGAGCGAGATTATGAAGGAAAGTTCAATTGTCCATCTAGGACCGAGTATGATGAAATTGGTAAATACTCAGATGGTAAAGGATTGGTAAGGCCCAACACAGTCCTGCACAATCAAAAAATGATGTAATGGAATAAATAAAATATAGACCCGAGGTGCTATAGTTTCTCTAGGAATCCAATTCTAAATGAAATTAATGATTACTCACACCTCCCTAGACTTATCGATACCTAGTTGGCCAAAAATGAAGTGAAACTCAAGGATCAGAAGATCCATCCAGTTGTAGGAGAGGAGGGCCACCATGTTTATATAACATAGTCTCAAGATATTGAGAATTAAAAATCAAGGTAGAATTCCAACATGAGTATATGAAATTGCAATCTGAAGAGGCGATGTTGGTGGTGGAGGAGACTATTCCACCTGGACAATGGTGTGCGGGAGGGCCTCCATGAAGCTAGCAGCTCTTGAAGGTTGTGAAGTAGGATAATCATATGGTTACACTCATGAATTATAGTGATGAAATTAATGATTCAACCTTGGGGACCAATTCTACAAGGGATGATATTGGTCATATGATGGGGAAATTAATCGAAGTGGAAATTACCATAGGGAAATCCAATCAGATTGACAAGAAAAACTGCATACTTGTTAGTGGCTTTAAAGTAGAGAATGTTAGAAAATATGAGTTTATTAATCCTTGGGATTATCTAGAACAACATTATGAATAAATCCTAGAGTCTGATCTAGACTACCAGGTTAGTTATTTCCATGAAATTTGTGTATGGAAAGAGATTCCAATTTCCATAGACATGTTTTTAATAAGTTAATTGTATCCTTTAATGCTTCATCTAGTTTTATCTATAAGTGTTATCACTTTCCATTTAAAATTGTTTGGAAATAAAAATGTTAATTTATAGGATAAATCATTCCTATAATGAATATTAAAATTAAAATTAAATTATTTTATAATATTTAGTGGTATTTATAAATATTCTGGAATTATTTCATTGTGGATATCTCATTTATATATATTTTAAAACATTAATTTCCCTTATATCTACCATGAAAATATGTCATTATGGTTTAGTTGAGCATTCCATAAATCGGAAATGGTTTGGCAGAAGGTAGTGGAAGTTAAAACCAATTCTGTATAAATTGAAACACTTTTTTATTTCATGGCTATTTATTCATTTTTTATACTCCATAAAAATTTAATAACAAATAAGTGAGATCTATATACAATACTTTCATCAATTTAAAGTGTGGATATATCTACAACATATTGATTTTTTTATTTCAAAAGATTTAGAACAAAATATTTAATAATTATAAACAATATATAAGAAAACATTTTAAATATATAAATTTATTTTTATTAGTGAAATATAACAAAATAAAAATATTCATGTTTTATAAAAAAATATACATCACATGAATAGGGGTATCCAATATCAACTCTATCCCCCAATTTTAGGCTAAATTACCCCAGATTCTCTACACTACTAATGTTCTTGTCGTCTAATATCATTTGATGTATCTAATTACTATGTTAAATAGAATTAAAAATATAAATTATTTTTCATTACATGTTTTGTATAAAAATTAAATTTAGAAAAATTATCATAATAATATAAATTTAATAATATAAATGTACCAGATTTAGTACCACCCATATTATGGTTGAACTTTTTCGAGGAATTCTTTTTTTACTACCCTTAAATAGATACGAGAAAATACTAAACATACATTTCATATGTTTATAAAATAAAATACACTATAAATATTTATTTTCACATAAATTTACTAGTTTATAAAAATATATAATTCTTCTATTATATTAGAATTTTACTCAAATAATGATATATGATGAAAACAGACATCATGTAAAAAGGTAATTTCCCATTTATATACTGGTACAATCCTCTAGAATCATCAGTAAGAACCCCATATAATTCAAATGGAAAAATCTTTTTCACGTTAAAATTTTCATACCAATAATGGTCATGATCTAATACCATCATGATAATATTTTTGACACCATATTCCCAGTCTACGACAACTATAAATTAACTCCATCTAATCCCCCTGACATTATTGAATAAAAATACATCAATATAGTAGAATTATTAAAAAATTATCCTTGGATTGGATATTGGTGAGTACATATTTACAATCATTAATTAACATTCACTAATAGTACATATAAAACGAATTTGAGAAAAATTATAATACCTATATCTATAGTGGACAACTATATTGATATTTTTATTTTATACTGGAATTTTTTACAAATATATAAAATGTAATTTTTCATTTGGAATTGAGATACTCTATTTTTATATCATCCTATGTTATGTAATGTAAGTTGAAATATTGGGTATAATTTTTAGTGTGTAGTCTTAATAAGATGTTTAGAGTGGGATTTAGTATTTAGTTAATGGTAGTGGGGGTTTGTAATGTGGTAAGTGAAAAATTATTATGTAATGATCCATGAGTTAGAGTAAATAAGTAATATTAGTTGTTAGGGTGTTGTGAGAGTTATTTTGCTGAGGACATGTATGTTTTGTTATTATTTTTAAATTTAATAGTCATGTAATGAAAATATAATATCTATATAATGAACCTAAAGAGAAAACATGATGAATGTGGGAGAATATCACATGGGTATGATGACAACAGATTTGATAAAGAACTCTGGTTATCATCAAATTGTATGTTTTTAGCATACCTTCATCCAAAAAGTATAAAAAATATGTTATACATGATATATAGTATAAAAATCTATTTTTTTAAATCTTGTATAATGATTAAATGAAACGACCTATTAAAAATAGAAAAATAATATATATGCTGAAGGAATAATCCGAATATAATAAATCAATACATCAATGAATATATTATTTTCATCCTCTATCAATAATTTTTTTTCAACATCATCACCCTCCACTACAAGTCTAACAACTTCAATATCATCAATGTCAGATAGATCAATCTTCTATTTCTGATATAGTTCATTTTCTAAAAAAATTATTTAACTTTATCACTCATATCATACATTTATCATGGATTGAAATGCACTAGAACACTCCCCTTCCTTCTCAGCTCTATTATCCACATTTTCAATGATTTTAGCATGTGAATCCCAAATACATTGATTATATTATATATGGTCACATAAATTGATCAATTGAGATATTTGAACATAATTAAAATCTATATAGTAATTCCTTATTCCCCAAAAAATATCTACCATCTTGAATTTTAATAATACAAATGAAAATTTTCCATGATAATTTAATTGTATAATGACATTCAACATTCTAGAGTATACCAACCATGAAAATTATTTGAACATTGCTCTATTTTTTGATTTAAAACCTTCATAATGTAAAAATATATAAAACATGGAGCCATTAATATTTTAATCTTAAAATATCCTAACCTTATTCATAGGTCCTCATTCCAAATATTTCAAACCATCAAGTACTGTAGATCGATTACCAATAATCATGATCAACATATATACATAAAAACTATTTTTAGCGGCGTATGATAAATTTATATAAATATGATGAATATAAAATTGATTATGATCTTCAACGATGTGAAAAATAGTCAATAATGTATTTGATAATTGATTTTGTTATCTCTTTAAAAATTTGTTTTAAACATCAAATTCATATATATGTTTTCATATTCAATTCTTTAACAAAAGGATTTAAAATATCCCTATTGAGTATCACAAATCTATGTGCTTATATGGTCTATATTTGTGTTAATGAAATTCAGGATATTATCCTAAAAAAATTACATAACATTGGATTTTTTATGATATTTTATAAGACTACAATTGATTTGTGTTATCGAAATAATGTCTAAATCAACTAAATCAGGATTAAATGTTATCCATAGACCATGAAAAAATGGTATGATTCCATTAAACCATATAACCGTAAGAAATGGATCCATATGGATGAGAATTATTTCTCATAAAGACATCATATGACCACAATACATAATCAAAAAATGTAACATAGCATAATAAACCATATATGTAATTAGTATGAAAATTGTAATGTTGTAATGATTAATAAGTAAGGTGAAAATACCACCCTATGGTATGCATCGATCGATAAAGTCGGATCCATAGAACATTAACATACTCAACCAAATTCATAGTTAGATGAACCATCATAGTGAAAAATGATACAGGTAATATAATATTCAAATTAAAAAATATAAATTAAAAAAAATATTAATGTTTTTCATGTTCATTGGGGTATAATGTTTTCAAAAAAATTTATTTGGATAATTTGAGATACTAAATTACAACATCTTTTCTTTTATCAGGTAACAGTTTATTCAATACAAATGGTATAACTATATCAATAAAATTATGCGAGCCTTCAATTTTAATACCAGGTAATATATAATGTATTTAGTAAATTTGTATAGATATGTTAAATTAATATCAATTAAGTTCTTTTTAATTTTTCAGACTTTAATGAAAATCATTCTTTTGTTAAATTTTCAAATAAAAAAACTACATAAAAATATATTATATTATCATTTTTACATAGATCATTCTATATATTCAATTATTCTAAGGCCTTATAAAAATTATGATTAAATTCATATTTTTACTAATCATTCAATATTATAAAAACCATATTTTATCATATATTCATTTCAATGTGAATAAAATCATGATTATGATTTAATAATTTAAATTACCAATAAGGTGGTTTGAAAAATATATTATGTTTCATCCATTTTTAACCAAGTACATCAGTTGAGTAGTGAATATTTTCCTATAAATGTTAAACATGTACACTTTATAATCTTTTTCATCAACAAATAATAATTATGAGTATAAATTTTTACTTGATAACAATTTTGGTGGAGGCCTCAAATAATTTAATTCATCGATTGACGGATTATTAAACTAATATCTATGATATACATCTAAAAATTTATGATGACACATGAAACAAAAATTTCTCTTATATGTTAGTAGTCTAGGGATGAATAAAAATTTACATAGTGGACATCCCTAGCATGTTTGAGTGTTCAAACTAGTCATTTTCTTAATCCCAATAAATTAGTAATATTCTACAATAGAGCAACAAATAATTTGAATACTTTTGTTTTTGATGTATCATATGTATCTACAACATTGTCTTGTATCTGTTGAAATTATTTTATAATAGTTTGAAGATATACATTGATGTCATATCTAGGAATTTTTGTTCTTGGAATAATCACACAAAATTAAATAAATTTTATGAATACACATCCTCTTAATAAGATTTTATGAGATCAAAATAACTAACCATCTATTATAGGATTCACATAAAGTCTGAAATAGATTAAATAAATTAGTATAAAATAAAAAACACACATTACTATGATATAAAAATAAATTTTTATTTGTATGATAAATTTATTTCTTGGAATTAAAATCTCTTGGATGACGTGTAAACTTATCATTATTATTATTAATGGAATGAAACATCATTTTCATTACAGTTTTAATAGACAAAAACAGTCCATTAAATCATGGTTCTAATTGAATGTAACGTAAAAACTTTATATTAGTTTTATTTATATTTTTTTTAATTTTATTAACTAAAAATTTAGTATTATTCATATATTTCCATCAAGATGTATGGAATATTTTACACTCTTCTCGATCAGAATCTTCTCCTTGACAAAACAACCATTCATTGGGACATGCATGTATCCTTGTGTAAATTGGAAATATATTATTAATAAAGTTCTTAATCTTATAAAATTTATCATGGGTCATATTTTCAATAAATTTATCATGTATGAACAACAATACCCTCAACATTTATTTATTTATAATTCCACATCAGCACATGAGCAGGTAAAACTTCAGTAGAAGGGAAAAATTATAATATTTTCTACATGTTTCGAACAAATACCCACTTGGATAATCCTCAAATTCAAAAAATTAATTTCATTGATCAATACACTTCACTTATGTATTAATCTATAATATATAAAAATATACACCATAAATATGTTAGAATCATTATCTTGTTATGCTTAGTGATAGAGCATCATTAATCATAATTTTAATTTCATTATCTACTATTATGCCAATAGTTTTTTTATTATATTGATGTAATAATGAAAAGATTTATATAATCATCAATTCCCAATAAAAATTTGATCTAGCATATCCAATTGGAAATTCTTATAATATCACATTCTCAAAAACATCTTGTATTTTTAAATACCGTCTGACTTTACAATAAGAATGTAGACATCATATTTTTCCATATACAAATCAATTTATCATTCCAAAAATCAATAAACACCTCAAATCCCTCAATATACATAGTTTAATTCTGGTTATAAAAATACTGATATAGTCCATTTTTACCCTACTAAGAAATATCTATAGAAAAAAGATAACACACACCAATTAAATAAACTCTTGTTAAAAATAAATCATATCAAGGAATAATATATAATAATTTACAAAATTTATCTAATAAATATACATCAAATAAAATAAAATTACAATCAATTGATTTTATAATTTCATATTCTATGATATAAATATATCGAATAAAATGTGTAAAGATATATGTGAAATAATAAAATAATGACTAATCTATAAAATTTTATAATATGAACTACAAAAAATAAAACATAATTTTGAAATGTATATAAAACAATTTTAAAATAAAACTAAAAAAATTACACTAATAAAAAAAATTATTTGTATTTTATATAATAAATAAAATTAATAATAAAATAAAAAGGTATGTATATCACAAAATGATAACTCATAAAATCCTTAAAACATTATAATAAAAAACATTTACATCCTATCAAGGCAAATCCACAATTTTAAATACCTCTATATATCCCTTAGAGTTTTTTTAAATGAAATAATAATAATTAACATATAGTATTAGTTCTTCCAGAAACAAAAGAAGTACTCAAAATAAATGTATAGAGAATGGTAACAGGTTCACGTGACATAGGATATAGAAGGGTAACCCACTTCAAATAAAGTGTTGTTATGGAAATTAATTGTAGGATGAGATTGAGAAATATAAGAGGGGTTTATAAGAAGAATGAAAATCAGATGGGAGGTTCTTGGTATAGAAGGATTATGATAGGGAATGATGTGGTGTTGATGTTTTTCCATGGAGTGGAGGACCATAGGGGTTCATTTCATAGATCAAAGATAAGTAAAGTTTGTGTGACGACGATAAATGGGTTTAAATAAATTTTTTTTTAAATAGATATTCATATAAAAATATTAGTTTTTTGTTTTAAAATAATCGATACTAATATATTATTAAATGGTTATTGTAGTTTAATACCACTAATAAAGTTGGATGAACTTGTAAGAGATTTTCATGTTTAATTAGTGGTGGTTTTTTAAAATATATTCTTATAAAAAATCACAATGGATGTTTTTTCTTGTAGTGAAATCATTGATTATTCTACTAATGATGTTCACAATTTTTGATCATGAGTATTAGAGATCACGAGTACAATCTATCAAATTAGAACACCACATATTTTGGGTGTTTCTGAAAATTATTACATACGATCATTTGTATCTATATCTTCATGTGTGATAATTTTAAATATATATCACTGATTATATACTTTGATACATCATGAAACCCAAAGAATTTTATGTATTTCTGTAGGTATGTGTCATCTAGTGTGTTATTAATATTATAAAATTCATTGAACTATCAAGAAGATATTTATCACATCATTATATAGTAATTTGATATCTCTATGACTTAGACTAAGAAAGAACTTTCTTGAATTAATTCATGGCCATAAGAGATTAAGTTAAGTGAATCGGGTACAGTCAAATAATTATAAATAAAAAATATATGGTATAGTGAAACAACATATCCATCAATAATTATGATATATAGTAATATGAAGACATTATAATAGACTGTAAGAGTTAATGGGTAGTTTTTATAGATACCAAAAATATCTATCTCTTTTGGGGCCATGGTTTTTTTAGAAACAAATCTTAGTCAATGAGAAACTCTAAACACTATCTATATAAGGTACAAGACTTTCAAGACAATGTGTATCGATATGTTTCAAAAATTCTACTGAATTTTATTTTAGGATGAAGTGGGTCCCATTTCTATCATTGGGTTAATAGCTGAGTTTGAATGATCATAAGTAAGTGAACAATGTAAAGTAAATTATATGTTATTAAGGTTTATAATTATTATAATTGAATATATTTATCAATGTAGTCATAATTTATTTGGTATTAAATAACTGGATATAGTAATATTTTTTTGAATTAATATTAATTATTCAAGTTTTATTATTTATATTAGAGTTGAAAAAGCTATGTTTGATGTATTTATTTCTTCACTTGATATGTTAAATTATTACACATGAGTAGTGAATTAAATTTTACATTTCCCATAAGTTAATAATGCCATAAATGAAATTTTGGGTCTGTCTTGAGGATTATTCTAATTACAAGATCCTAATCCACTAAAAGAAATCATAATCACGTTTATAAAAATTTATTTAAGACCCTTGATTTTTTATATATAATTTCCATGAATCTGAGTCCTCCTATGACATTTATCAAACATTAGAGAGAGAAAAAAGAGAGAAAAATTACATCAATTTACATCCTCCTCTTATATAATGTTTGTATTCTAATGATAATGGTATAGGTACCAAAATGACATATTTTTATGAAAAAATAGTAGAATGATAATAAAATATGATTTTTTGGTATGTGTGTGGATGATTTATAAGGTTCATCATATGGTTTTTTAAATCTAGATAAATTTAAAACTGAGTGGAGTATGTTTGGATTGCATGAATTAATGTGTTATTCTTCAGTTTATGTTTATCATAATAAAATTTTCATATATTACCCATTGAAAATTTTGAGAATTATTATGCCCAATCATATGTTCAAAATATATATCATTGAAAAAAATTAAAACATTGATACAAAACCCTTCCCATTTCTCCAAAATTTAGATTGATTAATAAATTATTACATACATGTGATGAGATATATTTATATAATTAATATCTTCTCATCTTGTTATTATGACTTAGGTAATATTTTAGAAATCATGGCAATATGTTGTTACAATCATCAAAGGCTTCTACATGTAGTTTAGTGTATTTATCAATAAATTTTAATCAATTAGAGTTTTTATGTGGTTGATTATGATATGATGAAATTTTCGGGACCATAGTTTGAATAACCTCACCTATAACCATTATATTATTATATTACATCATAGGACTTTGATATGTTGTGATGTTAAGAAATAAAATAACTTTATTTTTGATATATGTAGTGTAATTCACCCATATAAGATTTAGGTAGACTATTTTCTCATAACGAATTTTTTATTATCTTAAATTAATTTTTGACAAGATTTCTCAGTTGATAACATAGATGTTAAACAATATAAGGTAAATGTATATAGTAAAATTATTCATAAAATTCCAATTATGAGGAAAATACATGAGGTTTTTTGTGATACTTCTTGTTTAGGCATGATGTATTTTTTATAATGTGTTATCTTATTTTTTTAAACGAACATGGTAGACATGTGATATTCAAACCATTATAGTGTATATTGATAAGAAATTGAATTATTATTATAAAGATTATTATGAATATTTTTTATTATGTATAGGATGTAATGATTAATAGTTGAATGTGATTATGAAATATGATATTTATTTCTCTCTAGTTTTATTAGTTTTAATTCATGGTCCTGGTCTAATTTCATCATGGTCAATTACATGTATTGAAGACCATATTCTTATTATATGAAGGTATATGTCCCTAATATACTATCAACTATTATGAATGATAGTATTTGGTGGTATAATTATTCCTAACATGTAAATACCTAATTTATTATAGTTTTTTAAGTTGAGCAATAGTGTCTTTATTGATGCATTTTTAGGTGCGATAAAATATTGGAAAATTGAGACAATAATATTTAATTTCATAGAGGATTATATTATATGAAATTGATTTGGAATAAAAATTAATAAATTATTATATGATGACTATGATTAAATATTGTGGTTGGTAAATCACATTAGTGAATTTTATCTGATTCTGATAAGAAAAACATGAATAGTATATAAATTCCTATTATATTACTAGAATATTAAATCAATAATATGATTAAAATATGCTTATGATCATTGATTATTATAAAATATTGATGATGATAATTATCAGATAGATAAAAACATAGGTTTTATAGAGTTATAAATTTATTTTTATGATTTTTTCATGTATATGAGAGGGTTAAATATATTTCAACTATTATATGGAGAGATAATCCATGAAATGTGTATTTCATAATAAATATGTAATGAAGCTGTGATACAATAGTTGAAATGACACCATGATTGTTTAATTAATAATAGCAATTTGGAATTTAGATATTTTAAAAAAATTTACAATAATGTTTTTAATATAAAGGGAACACTTTATTTACATATTAATTTTTGATCAGCTCTTTTACAATTATGGTATATAGAGTCTCTTGTAAGATTAATAAAAATTCATTTCAAATCGAAAATAAAATTGAGATTGAGGGTTTCCAGTGATTAATTAATTAAATTGATTTTGTTTTGATTTATTGGTTTATGTCAAAAAATTTCAATTAGTGGTTATTTTTCTCAAATATAATATTGATTTGTTATATTATTATTTTTTTGGGTTTGACCTGATGTTATGTTTGTGTGTTTCATATGGTGAGGTTATGAAACGTAAGACAATATCTTTTTTTATTTTGATGTTTTGTTGTGATCTATTATAATCTCTCAAATGATTAGATGTGAATAGATTCAATGTTTTCTGGATAAATTCCATGAATTCATTCTTTAATTTGGGGATCTTTATTCCCTTTTCTATGGATAAGTATAGGAAAAATGTGAAGAAAGACTCACACATTCAATCGAGGGAATTATGAAAATTATGAAAATTTAATTTGGATTAAATTATTTTGTTTTTTGATCATAGAACGTATTAGTGTATTAATAACATGTTTCCTTGTCTATGAGAGGAAAAGTACGATGTGAATTATTTTTTGATTTGTGATCAATAATTATTATTTCTATAGCTAAAATAGAACAGTTGTAATAATACATGTGTGTTACACTACAAAATTAGTTTTCCTCTATTATGTTATCTTGATTATTTATTTTCATGTCTCTATTGTTTCTCTCTCCCTCCGGGAAAATTTGCATTGAATTATTATATTTTATGGTGTATACTTCTGAATTCGTTGTTCTGTGAAAAATTATTATTAATATTGAAGCATCCATGTGACATGAAGACATATTTTTTATGATCTAATTACATGTTTGGAACATAATTAGACTGACCCTGCACATTCTCTATGTACTCTAGTGACGTATTCATGGTTTGGTCAAACGTGTGTCCACAACATGTGATATCCAAATGTTTTAATTTTTGGGAATCTCTATTCTACCCCCACTAAAATTAAATACCCACCCTCATACATCATTAACATAATTGAATGATGAACTACCGAGGGTAACTCAATTGTTCCACTTTTCCTACTTTCCTCTCATTAATATGTAAATTCCATGAGGTATATTCATGATTTATCTTTGTATCTTATCATTATAATCTTCTATCCCATTAATTTCCTCTACATTAACTATTTCCTCAGGTTTCTTCTTCTCCCCCTTATTGTGTTCATCTTTAGATCAGCCTTAATTAAAAGTGATTGTTTAAAATTTGATAAAATTAGTACATAGGTATTTTGAGGATCTATATGAAACAATTAATATCAAAACTCATCAAGGAAGATGAGTCTATCTTTATTAAGGTTAGTTTTCTCTATTACACAACTCATTAAATATTTTGAACCATGATTTCTTAGTTTTAGCCCATATTTTAAATAGCTAAAGATAAGTAACAAATATGACATTGAAATTTTGGAAAAGGGAAACCAAATTTCATTTCTTTTCAATGGAATTTAGAGGTACCCTCATTTAAAATATGTGCTTCCAATCTCTTTATAAACTACCCTCACACAATTTTCTGAAAAATTCCCCTGTGGTTTTATTAATGGATTTCATATTATAAAATATTTTAAAGTTATTTAAACTAATTCATAAAATAATAAAATGGTTTTTAAGGGTGTTATTTTACTTTAATGAATGTGTCTTGAGTTTTTATTATTATCATATTTCACATTTTTGTGGGTTTATTTAAATATTTTTTTATATCCTTTTTTCCCAAATTATATTACAAGACCCATTTGAAGCATTCTAAAATAATTTTAATGGTCACCATTAAGCAAGAACCTTTTATGTTTGGAAATGTGTTATGGATTATATATTGATTCCCCTGAAGTGGATATTTTTTTATTGATTCGTATTCTAAATGAAAGATAGGTGTTGTTTATGTGAATGTTGTTTAGAGTTAAGGGTGGGATTATTATTATTTTTTGTGTCATTTTTTAATGATATAAATTCTCATCTATATTTTATGTCAAAAGAATCAATAGTTTGATAGGTGACACCCCCAGGTAAGTATGCTACAGTTGTTAAATATCATGAACTAAGTACTAAAACCAAGATATACTATGCACTACATTTTATTTTATCCATCAATTTGGATAGGTAATTATATGATGGGTTTTTTCAGTGGTAGTGATTCTCTAGAGTCATTGATTTTTTTTATTTTTATTCACATGTACTATTTTATCCACTATGATCCTAGGTTCTCATGATAATTTTTATTTATTTTAGATACTGGAGTTGATGTGTTTCTTATTACAAAAATATTTCTATTTTAAATAAAATGCAACGATGATTTTTTAAACAATATTTTCAAAAAAATTTATTTCATTACAAAATGTTCCTTTAAAGTGAATCTAATATAAATGATTATATCAAAATATTAATAGGGAATGTAAAAATGTTCTAATAAATTTTCTAATTTTATAAAATGAAATTTCATGTTTTATAAAATTGAGTATACATGATATTTATTTTTCTTATGAATGTTCACCAAAAAATAATTTTATAAATTGATTTTCAAACCAGAATGAAATGATTTTCCTTTTTAATGATTATGCATAGGGTGTGGGGAGGTTACTTACTGGGACTCCATGCTCAAACTTATTGACATTTTATGTTCTATTTCAGACCATCATTTATCAAGGAGTGTGCTTGAGTTGTGGGTGTATGGTTACTCATAGAGTCACTTTGATGTATGTTTGTTATTTTTTTATTTAGTTTCCATTGTTTCAAATATGAAATCATCCATCCATATATTCCTTACATTCATTTATGGGTGTTTTTTATTCATTTGGTGTTATGGACGGTCAATAAATGGTGTTGTTTATTTCAAGGATGTTGGAGTAATGGGTGAGATTTTTTTGATTTAATTTCTATTTATATAGGATTATTTGATTTTTCATGAGAATCCAATGTATATTTTAATCATTCTAGAGATTTGATTAATTTTTATGCGATTAATTTAAGTTACTTTATGGAATTATTCATCACCAAAGATATTTTTCATAACCCCTAGGGCTTATTTTCAACATACGTGGATCGTGAACTCCCCTTAGGCCTTTTCATGGGGGTTTTTTGGGTGTCATAAAGATGATAAATTCAGGTTGGTTCCTTTCAAAATAGATTATTGCATATGATCTTATATGGAACTTAGTTATTGGAGCACCCATTATTGATTGGGTGTATCATTTAGATTATATATTGGACTATTGGAACAACATATGTAAGTACATAATGAGCCTATAAATCCCTTTTAAATTTGGTAACCTGATTTCTGAAGGAAATTCATATTTTTAGTCTTGATTTTATATGTTTCTATAATTTATTTCTTATATGTGATTATTTTTTTTCATCTTTTGTTTTGGGCGATGATAAGGGTAGAGAAATGGTGGTACATGTATAGATCTCAGGGTTGGGAAAGGCATATATATCTTGATTACATGATTAATTATGAATCTTAGTACCAGTTGTGTAGTTTTCACATAGTCCACCAATCCATGGTTCTATGTAGCACATAGACACTAGTCCACCTTTCAATCATGTGTTGGAATTATTTTGTTTTTAATTAATAATTTTATTAAATCATTCTCATGTTTTTTATATAAAATCAGTTATAAATTTTAAATCATGGTTCTAAATATACTTGTTATTAATTTTCAATGTATTAAATGAGTTTACAAAAATTCATTTAAAGAAAGATTATTTGTTTGGATTTATGAAAAAATGGGTTTGATAAGAATGTAGTTCCATCATAAATAATTTGGTGGGGTGCCCCATATTTTAATTATTGGGGTTTATATGTTTAATGTTAGTTAAGGGTTTTCATGTCAAAGGGTTGGTTCAATAATGAAATATGGGTTCTGAAAATAAACATTTTGGGTTTCTTTAGTGGATATGAAATTTTTTTTATATTTTGAGTATTATCTAACATTGTATGTATTGATTTTTTTTAAATGAAGTGATGGTTTGATTTTCAATAAAAATTTATATTCATTTTGTAACTAATGTTTTTTAATAAATGGTGATTAGATTTTATGTGATGAACAGTGGGATTAAAATTATATACGTGAAATTTTAAGGATGTTTCATTGTTTTTTAGTAATTTTTTTATTGTATTCTGAAATATAAATTATTTTTAAAAGAAAAAAATAAAATTTAAATTGGAAATTAGAACTTTTAAAATGTTATAGAACATAAATTTTGATTTGAGATTCTTGTAAAATGTTCAATAATGGATTTAGGAAACTAATATGTTGGTTTTTATGTTGGAAAGTGGAAGATTAATTCATAGGGATTATATGAAATTAAATTTTATGGATTTATAAATGGGAAATTTAAATTGGGTAGGTTTTTTCTTTTATAAGGGGGAAAGTTCTATTATGTTGTACATGATTTTTGGAAATAAGTTTCAAACACATGACATGAAATTTATGGGTTTTAAAAAGGGAAGATGATTTTTTTAAAATGGTGATTTTAAATATTGTGTGTGTATTTCTAGGAATATTTACGGATGTAATATAAATTTAATTTAATTTATTGGATAAATATAGTTTAGTTTGTCTTATTCTAAATGTTACTTTTCATTTCCCTCCCACATGGTTTGCGATTAATAGGATGAGTGTCATACCTACAGAATAACTTCTATTTTTAAGGTGTATTAATTTTTTACTATGGTGATGGTTATCCCTTTTGTTATTTTTTCATATCAATCCATATCTTTTTTTTGAGTTTCTAATGTGTTATTTTCTTAATTATCCCCCTTAAATTTTTTCATGTGTTATATTGGTGTAATGTGGATCATTTTAGATATATTTTTTCTTTACTAATATGAGGTTCATTTTTTTCCACAAGGATGTTAGACTTTTTATTTTGTTCATTTGTGAGGGGTTGTGATATGGAAGCCTTATGTGTATTATATAGTATTAGAGTTGAGTGTTACCCCTAGACTAGGTTACATACTAGCTGGTTTTTTGGTTATTCATATGGGTTAATTAGGTTTTGGAGTTTTGGGATAGATTCCCTATTTTACATCCACATCAACCTCTTTTATAAGGATATATATTTTTATTCCCATATGGAAATTTATTTTTTGAGATAATTATAGTCATGTATTGTATTATCCCAGATGGATTGCCTTGGTTTTCCATGGTTAAGGTGATATATATCATTATATATTGTTCATAGGTGAATATTTGAGATCTAGTAGATATGGACTTCTATTGTAGTACAACAAATTTTCAATGTTGTCATTGGTTAGTTTATCCTCTTTTATATGAATATTTCGTCCCTTCTAGTGATTTTAATGTTTCTCAATTTTTGGTATGAGTTTATTTTGAGAGAGTTTATGTATTATTGAAATTCTAATATGTTGGGGAGACATCCATTTAGGATCCTTTTGTGGAGTTTTAACTGTATTTTACCAAGTATGTTCCTTTAATATTTTGATAAAGATATGGTATTGATTGGGGTCATGTCTTTTGATTCATTCCCAACAACTACCACTAATGGAAGTGTGTTGATCATTTGTCTCTTTTTGTGTCTTGGGTTGTCTCATCTAGATTTTTGTGTTTTTTTCTATTTGTCTATCATGCCCTTTTATTTGGAGTGTTACTCGGGTTTTGAGGTTGTGGTTTATATAGTCATAATTTTTTACACTTTGGAGTTCCTTCCATTTGTTTTGAGTCTTTGTTTAATTCTATTAATGACCATTATTCTTACCTATGATGAAGGAATTAGAAAAATTTTTAGTTTCCTATTTCATCATTTACAATAGATTCATTTATCATTATTGTTAATTTTAGTTAATATTCATGTTTCTCAAATCATGACCTTTGAATGGGGATTTTAATCCATTTCATTTTTAATCAACAATTTTATTTGAGTCTCTACAAGGAAAAAATAATTATGGTGTGGAAAACTGTCACACCAAAACCATGTATTTCCCCAATTATTTTATTTTATTATTAATTAAGGTTTTTTTGAGTCTCTATTATTTCACTCTCTCTCTAAGATCAATTACATTGAATTTTGATGTTTTTTGGTGTATGGTGCATGATTCTTGCTTGGGTGCATGGTTATAATTAAAAATGTAGAAATTAGATGCTATATCTTCAAATAATAAATGTTCTAATTGAACAGATACCCAATGGTATTTTTAACAATGTAACATTCCTAAAATCCAAGATCAAGGTCCTATATTGACACTTTCTTATCCAGAAAAATTATTTTATAACCGTGCGATACACCCTGTAATTAATTTTTGGCAATTCATATTTTCCCCTCATAAATTAAATCATTTCCCTCCCCTCCTTATTCATGTGATTCACCACCTAAGGTATCCCCAAATTCACCTTTTTCCCATTTTTTTGTTTCCCTCTCATGGTGATTCCATGGTATTTATTTGAGGTTTTATTTTGGATAATTAAGGTACAACCTCCTTTATCATATATTTCATTCTTATTATTCATTTATACTAGTTTCCTTTTTATCTCGTTGTTTTGTTACACAATAACTACTACCTAATTGGAAGGGGTGTTTCTAAATAGTGATTTTTCAAACCTATAACTTGTGACTCCTTCCTGGAAACATTTTAGAGTTATTTTTCAAGGGATGTGATTTTATCTTTATTAATGTAGTTTTCACCTATGTATAACTATTCAAAAACTTTCAACAATGATTTCTTCTCATTAAACCATTTTTAACTCCCTACTGAGTTATAGTATATATTTATATGAATATTTTAAAATTTAAATCTAGTTTTGAATTGGTTTACAACAATACCAAGTGAATTTATTTTAAAATACATGTTATAATATCATTTTCCACTATAGGGAAGAAAAATTATTCGATAAAATTATACAATGTATTTTATTAATGGATTTTAATTTAAAAAATATTTTTTTGGTCTATAAAATAATTTACAATGTAAACTCTTTGTTTCTTTGGTTGTTAATATACTATAAGATATACGTTTTAGTTTTTTTTGGATATTTAGATTCCACGTTGGTTGTGTGTATGTTTTTCAATATTTTAATTAATAATTTGGATTCTCATAAGATATTAGAATGTTTTCTCGAAACTTGTTTAAAATTTTTAATGGTCACCCTTGAATAATTCTATTATTTTATTGAAAAATCACATGGTATATGAATTTATTTCCCCTATGATTGGATGTTTATTTTTTATTGTTTTTATCAATGAATGAAAAGGGGTTGTTTCTGTGAAGAGTTTTCAGAGGTTCTAGTGAATTTCTATCTTTTTTATGTTCATTTTTATGATTAATATGTGCACCTCCATTTTTATATCATGGGAATAAATTGATTGTTAGGAAGGGTATATAGGTAAATAGGTTGACCTATGTCCTAATCATGCTCTAAATAGTAGCCCTTAGATTGAATATATTATTCTTGAGAAATTATGGCCCTCATGTAGGCCTTGTACAATATTTAAAGTCTGATAAGACAAACATAATTTCTGGTGAATAGTAACATAACCATATGAATAGTTATATTAATAGTTATATTACACTTATGAAAATTAAATCATATTATTATTTTATTTTCGTTAGGATATAAGATAATGATATCGCGATTAATCATTCAAGGTTATATAAAACTAAATATAAATTTAAAATTATTATTTTTCGAATAAATTATAATTTTATTTAACAAATAAATTATTAATATATAGAAATTTATTTTCAAAAAAGGTTTTGATTTTGGGAATCTACTTGTCGAAAAATGGTTAGGGTGAATTTTGGGATTTTATGAAACACTTAAATTTTTTATGAATAGTAACATATGTTATTTTAACATATATATACATTATTTGTTAAATTCAATATTACTAGCATCATGGATTATTTATTAACACCTTTATTGAACTAACATGCACATATTACTATTATTGGTCACAAGAATCAATAGTATTGTTTATCATTGGAAAAATAATAAAATAATGAGTAAAATAATTGAAAAATCGTCCTATACTCCATTATAACCCCCCACACTCCCCCATATCCTCACTCATATAACATATTAAACACCTAAAATGTCTTCCCAAATACCCTTACCTAGTCATTTATCACATCAAAGTGCTCTTCGTGTTTTAAAAAAACCATAACCCCTTCTAATAAAGAGATTCTCAAGGAGGTGGATTCAAGAGGTAAATTCACATTATATTTCATTCAATTTCATTTTACGTTAATTTCTATTATTATACTCATCTAAAATCCCATGTCCAAATTAAAATTTTAACTCTTGTATCATCTATATTAATAAATTATGTCATGTTAATCAAATAACCATCATCAATATCCTTACACTATCTCATTTATTTCATAAATGAAATTTTCATCCGTGAGGTACCAATTTACAACCGTTGTGGTTGATGAAGTTTCATTCATAAATTTCCCCTTCAAAAATTATCATCAAACCATTTTTAGGTTTTAAAAAGTCTATAATATCTATATTATATCATATTTAATATTCATGAACCAGTATATTTACATAATATTAAGTCATATGACCAAACATGTTTATAATAATGAAAATATCGCTAAAATAATATAAATGATGGTCATTAATATTTCACCTAATGGTTTATCCCAAATACCTATAATAAATGACATAAATGAACATTAATAAATATTTATGATTGTAAAAAAAAATTTAACTTCAATTTGAGGGATTTACATCCATTCCACTGAAAATCTATTACTTAAAAAAAGCGAACCGATTATGAAAATCATGAAAATGAGCACTCTGGAACAAATGATTCAATATTATAAGTTATCATTAAGGACCGAAACGAACTTAAAAAATTATCAAAAACATAATAAATGTATAGTAGGTTTGTAATTATGTAATAAATGAGTATAATTTCATATTATCGAACAATAGGGTTAATAGCGGAACATTTAAGCATAACGTAAGGGTTTTCCACCAGAATGTTCATTTTCATTCGGGTTACTTTTATTTCCAACAAAACTTAATGAAATTCTGTTATATTATTATTTTCTCCTCATAAATTATGTGTGAGTGTTATATATATGTCTTCCAACCAAAATCATTCTTTATTTTATGGGGAGATACATATCTTAAAAGGAACTTTCGAAATTCATTTCAAACTACAAGCCTGATTCGAGGAAATTTCACAAATTATTACCTATTTTAAAGACCACTATATTATATATTTTTGGAAAAAATTATATTTATAAAATCTATCATATTATTATGAAAATAATATCTTACTCCATTTCAGATTTTATATAATTATTTTTCCAAAAGAACTCTTCTTTTCAAAGTAAAAGAGTATTTATCTCATGAATTACTTGATTATTTTATAAGAGTTTCTTACTCTAGTTCAAGGATCATGTGGATTATTTTGTATTATTATGATTAATATTATATGATATCATCTACCATATCTAATTTCAGAGTTTATGATTATTTTTATTGTGTATATTCTATCTTAAAACCATTCACTAATTTACTCGCAATGGTTACTCGTTATGCTTCATGATTAGGGAAATTTATTTACATTTCATATATTAGTTTCAATTTAAATGAATATGTTTTTTATGTTTATTTATGTTAATATTAGAAATTCATTATACTTATTATGTGTCTGTTAGGCCCCGATATATCCCCTAGAGGCATCGTTAGGTCACATGATTCGAACATCGATCTTGGCACAAGGCCTTGAAAAAAAAGTTATTTATGGTCTTAACAAGAGACCATCAAAATATAGTTATGATGTCCCCCATTATTAATTCCCTCTCTATGAAAATAGTTTTTCAGGTTCATGTTGTTATTCTATGAGTTGAATAATGATTATTATGTTTTATTATGGAATTATTTATTAAGATTATATTCCTACCATAATTTGTTCATGTTTATTGTTAAAGGTGTGAGTTTTTATTTAATCACCATGCATAATGTTTATATTTATAACATATTCCATATTATTATATACCATTACATAGTGTTTGAGCTCATCCCTATTATGTGATACTTTTTCTCAGGAATTGAATAAGATTATTATGGATTATCTGAGGGATAAAATTTTAGTTTTGGGTGTTCCGAAAAAACATATATTTTAATTTTTATTTCAAGTTGAACTGTTGAACATATATAATTATATAGTTTCCAAAGATATTAAACTAATCACTCATTTGAGAATCAAATTCCATGTTTATATTACTATATAATTAAATAAGGCATTAACTCTGGGAAACTAGGGTCCAGTCTTTATAGTTTTTATCGGAGTATGTTTAGTAGAAAACATAGAATATTCATTTAGAAAACGTAGATGAGGGAAAAATCCCTAAGATAAATTTTTAGGATAAACATACAAGAACATCCTAGTATTATGGTAAGGAATATATTATGTGAATGTTTCTTGAAAATATTTTTTTTGGATTCTACATGTGGACTTGGTTCTGGGAAAGATATACCTCGGAGTGAAAACTACATCAAGGAGTTTCCGGATTATCCTGGGGTATCATGGTACACGACATATGGTTCTCACAATGGACAAGGTTTAACACTCATGTGGGATATGCTGAGGTTAATTTAAATTTTCATTACAAGCCATTATGATGGATTTAAATGTCTATTTTCCCACAATGAAACCATGTTTATGATTATGAGATTAGTTATGTATAGAATTTTGATTTAGGATAAGAATTTTTCTACATTGAGATTATATATTATGATTCATAACATAATCTAGTGTATATCCCAATTTATAAATGGAATATAGTGTATGTAAAAGAATCCACATGAACATGTGTATCTCACGAAGGGATTGACCTCTATTGCATGATAATAATATTGGATCTGGAACTAAGACTAGTGCGGAAAAACTTATAACTATAATGGGAAAACTAAATCATGTTTTGAACAGTAACCATACTCATATGGATCATCCTGATTTTATTTTCTCAAATTTTCTCTGTATTATTTTTAAGTATTATATGGAATTACTGAGAGACCAGGATTTTCGACGGCTTGTGATTCCTTGGCCAGGAGTGCCCATAATAAATGATTGAAATAAGTTATACTCTACATAGTCTACGTGAGTGGTTTTCTAGAAAAGGTGAAATAAATTTTAAACAGTTACAAAGATCAGAAATATGAGGGCACCGTTGATTCAGAGCAGTGAGTTTTCTTTACGTTAGTTCTAACATTGACTAGTGTGAGTTAGCTACAGGATTGTTTTGGACATTTAAAGGTAAATAAAATAAAATGAAATAAAATATTTTATTTATTTTTAATTTTTCCTTAAATATAGTCACCTAAAATTACCTTATTAATACCTGCTTATGGAATGTCTGCATGGTCAGCAACATAAACCTGTGAACTAAGGATTTATATTGGAGCTTTGTAAAAGAACATGTAAGTGGAAAATGATGCTACGATAGATCAACACATCTCTAATTCAATGAACCACACCAACAAATGTGATGAGAAAATATTTCATCAACTGAATCTAGGTAGGTGTTATGTTTTGATTTTTTTATTTCCCTATTCTTTGATTTAATGATGAATGTTGATCAACCCACAGACAGATTGATCTTATGATCGTGTGTTCTTGCGGGTTGGTGTTATTTTCCTTTTAATTTGGGGTTTTTCTTCAGTAATTGATTTTATGATAATTTTTGGATTATCATTTGATTCTCCTATTAAAACTATAAATGAGAGTGGATTGAATCCATGGAGAATGATGTTGGAGGTTCATTCCACCATTGCTAATTGAATTTCTTCCTCATTTTTAACCTCATGTTTTTCTCAATCATTGTGGTGTTAAAAACAATGGAAAATTTCACATCTTTATTGCAACACAAAAATATCAAATCAGAGATTGAGCATTGTGAAAACCTAGTGGATGTGTGATAGTGATAGTGGGTGAAAAATCGGTTCGGTTTGAGGAGGATTGTTCTTTGAGCATTCTTCGTGTGAGTAGATTGAAACTTGTTTTTCGGGCCAATCAGAGGACTAAAAGAAAGGAAATATATTTTCTGTTTCGGGAAAATCTCAAAAATGGATTATTGCAGGGATATGTTTGTTGGATTGAGGATCGGAGGAGCAACTCAGGTGCGGTGATGAAGAATGGAGCCTTCATGAAATTTTCAATCAACACAACATGTATCCCATAGAACATGCCATGTAGGGTTGGCCTAGAAGTGGAATGTGTTTTTGAGAAGCACAATGTGAAGGCCACGGTGTGCCTCTAGGATGACACGACATTTGTGCCCAACCCTACAACGGCTGGAGTTCCGGGCGATAAGAAGCGTAGACACAACGTGTGAGTACTTACGTAGACTCGGTGTGTATCTCGAAAGATAAATATACATGGGGTGGAGTACATGTCATGTACTCTACCAAATATCCAGACATGGTTGGATACATGGGATACCATCTTTACCGGTACACTGTCTGGGATACACATGTTGAAGTTGTGTATGACCACATGGCCTGCGTACATGGAGCCTTCCGTGGGTAGTTAAATATAGAATGTTTTGATCTTACAAAAAGTGTATACCTTCATCTACATGACAAGCCTTATGACATGGGTCACTGTACATGAGTAGTACCCAGGATCAAAGGAAACGGCGTGTGAAACATATACAAACCATGTACATCTAATTATATGGCTTGATCCTCTTGTCAAACATTCCTTAGACAGGTATCATTGGGTATTTCCCCTTTTCTCATTCCACTATAGTTTAGATATCATTTCTATCCACATGATTATGATCCCTTCAGAAGGACATTCATTGGTAGAGTCAGGTATCCCTCTATGTGGAGAGGAGCAAGATAATTTATCCAATCATCATCCTAGGTAGAGTCTGGTATCAACATGGAAAATCCTATAGAATTTTGATCCTCTAAATTGAAATGGAATCTAGATGAGTAAAAGTATCCATCAAGAACTAGTATTCATCCTCATCTATGTGTCATGATCTTTCCCTACTCATGAGTGTGTTCTCCCAAAATGAGTGTTTATGTTCTCTCATCAGATCTATAGGCGAATCTATCTCTCTTAAGGATTTTCAGGAAGAACAGTACTTCACAAATGGAAATTATCAAAGCTATCAATATTTTTATGTGAGTTATCCCATAGAGTGATTTGTGGAATCTTCGAACTAAATCATTAGAGTGGGTATACAGTCGTATACGATTTCAGGTCTTTGTTTCTTGTATATCCATATGTTTTTATATTACACTATGTTTGGTAGAAATATATTATATAAAATCTGACTACACCTTTAATTTTTGTATTTCTTTTTGGTTTTTAGGGTCATTAACTCTATACTATTTTACTCACCCCTACATGGGATTTTCCCATAGGTGTCGTGTCTTGTGCAGATGAGAGTCCTTCGAACGGAGTCTATGGAGGACCAGGACCGGACCAAGATTTTTGTGTTCCTTATAGGGATAGGTGTTTCTACAGCTATGAGTGGCTGTCCCAATAAATTTTTTTTTGTTTACAGATTAGACTTTGTAGTTTCATACTCGTTTTCTATTGGTAGACTTGTATTCTTCCCTAGTTTACTTTCTGTACATTACTTATATATTAGTGTATTGGTAAGGTTTAGTTGTGTGATTTCTTGTTGTTACTTTGTGGGTTTTTACTTTTCAGTGTGTGTGTCCTTAGAGATGAGTGTATTCATACAGGTACATAGGAAATTCTCCCATGTTAGTGATATATGCCTACTCTGTGCTAGTCATCATCCCCTAGCCTTTTTGAGGAAGGAATGAGGAGTCGCAGCACAGGTACCACTAGGACAGTTTGTGACAAAGTGGTATCAGAGTTGGTCAGTTCTACCTTAGGAACAAGAATCTGTGAGATTGGTTTGGGGAAATAGTGTTAAGTGTTTGAGTTTGACATTCTGGATAGGGACATAAGTGTTGGTGCAGGTGGTTGTCGTATCCATACACTGGGACTTTGTTAACCTTATTTTCAACTAAGTATATAATAACACCAATTGTGTTGAAATATAAAAATGGTACAGACATCATATATGAATGGTCAGTGATTTCTATGTCCTTTGTGTCTGCTAAACGAATATACTCATTGACAATGGTACATCTTATGTCCTTACAGGATGCCTCTATAATGCATACCCTCTAGGATTCAGCAGCTCGATCACAAGGATGACCCCCTCAGTGACAAGGCATCAATACAAGGACCAGTTCCCCAAGTGTTACCTCTAGGTAGTGCACCTTCTATAACACCAAACATGGAGTAGTACTTGGTATCAGTAGTACTAATATATGAGGATCAGAAGCTGAGTATGCTCTATGAGTTTCAGAGACAGAGACCCCTTATGTTCTGAGGGTATCTGAACCCTCATGCGGCTAAGGATTGGCATGATGCAGTGAGAGTGGTTTTCCGTATAATGAGGACACCAACGGACAAGATGGTGATCCTAGGAGTGAATCTTCTTCATGGATTGGTGGGAAAATGGTGTATTTTGACCATTCAGACTCACGGTGAGGATACTACTTCATGGAATGAGTTTGAGCGGCTCATTAGCGAGGATATCTCTCAAGTTAAGATGTGAGTAGTGCGTATCCAGGAGCTTCTTCAGCTCCATTAGGGTAGTTTGATTATGGATAAATATTCATCAAGGTTCACCAACCTCACTAGGTACTCAATGGATATGGTCAAGGATCAGTAATTTATATATTGGACTTTCGATTTCGGTCCATAGTGGGACATCTGATCTAATTTAGTTCCTCTATGTATTTTAACTTATGGTGGATTGCTCGAGTGAGACTTGGTGATTCATATCATCTTGGTGAATCAAAGGCTTCCAGTGGTAGTCAATAGCAGGAAATCATGTGCAGACACCTCAATAGTGGGGATTCAGTATCACGTGCATGTTTTGGGATGTTGGATACATCAGTTGAGGACCTAGGTTATGAGATCGATATTCCAAGGCTTTCAGACGAGATAAGTCATCCCACGGAGAGGTTATACTACTCATGCAACAGTAAAGGACATCTCGCTAAGGATTTTCCAAACCATCAAGATACGGATAGGGAGGTTGTTGATGGACCATCGAGGTAGTGGAAGAGAGTGGACTGGGAAGACCCACTAGAAGGATGACATGGTTGAAGAGCCATGGGAGTGGCATGTTGTTGCAAACTCATTGATCTACTTCCACCACCACCCCCAAGAGTGCAATACCAGGCATCGAGATTTGGGGGGAAAAGGGTATGGAAAATTTAATGCAGTCGAGGAGTACGACCTTGGGACTCCAGGGATGATCTGAGGTGGGATTTTTGTGTTTTATTCCTTAGATTCCATACATATAGACACATGTTCCGGTCATTCTATCCTCTCCACATGTCTTGTGCATGACCATGATATTCTGGTATAGACGCTGAATCGACCCCTATGCTTGGAGACACATATGGGAGGAGACTTGATGAGCATGCATCATTAAATATATTATGATATTTTCCTTGTAGGTGATAGTTTTTGTTTGATCCTCTTGGAGGAACCATCGGTTCCTTATGACGTCATTCTCAATATTAATTTTCTATCTTCGGTCCATGCCAATATTGACTGCTTTAGGTGAAGAGTATCATGTTTCTGCAGTGATGGGATGATGTTTTCCTTTTTTGGAGAAAAATAATACCATAAATAATATAATGGTCTCATTCATAGGATGGTTCATCCAATCACTCATGATCTGGCTACCGATACCCTCGAGAAGAAAATGATGTGAGCCTTCAGTTCCCATCAATTGTGTCAAATATATGAAAAACTTTCTAGAAGATATTCCAAGATTACCTCCCCATCAGGAGATCGACTTCATCATCGACATACACCCCTAGAAGGTACCGATATCCTCACTATCATATCGATTTTTTCACAAATAGCATCATGAGATGAGGGTGTCGATGGTTGATTCATACTGTAAGGGCTTCGTAAGAACCAATGTTTTACCTTAGCCAACCCCAATGTTCTTTACGAAGTAGGGATATGGGAGTTTGAGGATATGTGTGGATTAGTGGGGCCTAAACCAATGACAGTGATGAACAAGTAGACATTTTCTAGGATCGACGGCCTATTCGATCAACTGAGATGGGAATACGGGTCCCCGAAGGTTCAACTTAGATTGGGTTATCATTGGCTTCGAGTACGGGACAAGGATGTTCCATAGAAGGAATTATGTTGCCTCCAAATCCATTATGAGTACAGAGTGATACCTTTCAGCATGAAAAACACCCCAATAGAGTTCATGGGAATTATGATCCGAATCATACAACCATAAAAATATCAGTTCTTTTTCATCATCATCAATGAAATCTTTCTATACTCATCGTCAGATTAGTAGAACAAGAGACACCTAAAGATTGTTCTAGACAATCTCAGAGAGAACCACGTTTATGGGAATATCATGAAGTGATAGTTCTGGATATAGGAGGACCAATTTCTGCGACATTTTATCTCATCAGATAGAATATAATTGGCCCCTTCCATGGTCGAGGTGGTGTTAGCATGGGAGCCCCCCCAGAGTGTGATAGAGTTGTGGAGCATACTTGGATGGAAATATAATAAAAGAGATTTATACCTAATTTATCCTAGATATTAGCACCAATGATAGCCTTGAATTCGAAGGTTCAAACTTTTGTATGGATGGATAAGTGTCAGCATGCATTCTAGTAGTTGAGTCAGAGTTTGACGAGTGCACTAATTTTGAGAATGCTAGAGGAGGGAGTCAGGTACGTAGTTTTATCTGAAACATTAGGGACGGGGATTCACTATGTCTCAATGAAGAGACCAGAATTGATTGCATATGGTTCACTCCATCTAAGTTCACACGAGTAGAACTATGTAACCAATGATCTTTAGATGGTAGCTGCAGTCTTCTCATTGAAGATGTGTTGACACTACATGATGGGTGGAAAATTTATCATCAACTCTAACCACAAGTTCCTTAAGTACATATTCTATTAGAGGGATCCCAATCTGTGGAATAAGAAATTTCAAGAGTATCTCTTGGATTATGAAATTGATATAGTTTATACTCATCGTATGGGGAACTTTGTGGAATAAGATCTCAGAAGAAGATTGATTTCATAGCTACTGAGTGAGGAGATTGAGAATTTGGCCTCACTAAAGTTATTATTCGTAAATTTGGATGATAATACTAGTGTTTAGTCAATGTTTGTCACTATTACAATCTTACAGGGTGTCAGGGACTCAAAACTAGGGGATTTGGACTATGATACATTATGTGATCAATTATTCTTATGACATTATCCTGCTCGATATTTTCATGGTGGGGATGGTGTAGTTCTTTTATGAGGATGCGCATTTGTTCCAATATCATTGCAGGAGGAGGTTGTGATGGAGTTTCATTGATCCCCTTTTGTGGTACATCTTGGAGTGGAGAAAATGTACTAAGACCTCCGACATCAGTTCTTGTGGGTAGGTATGAAGAAGTTAGTAGAAGACTTCGGTTCTCAATTCCTTACATTCCATTATGTAAAGGATGAACACTATGTTTCATCAGGGTAAGCTCAACCCATGATGTGATAGAGTGAAAGTGGGATGGAATATTGATGGAAATCGTGACGATCATACCACAGAAGTCCATGGGACATGATTACATTTGGGTGATCATCGACCAACTAACCAAGTTGCCACACTTCATAGCTATCAGGTATTAGTGTTCTATAAGTAGATTGGGAAGAATCTACATGCAGAAGATAATTCAACTTCATGTTATCCAATCAATGATTGTCTTAGAATGTGATGTGTGCTTCATACCCCGGTTGTGGATGGGATTGTTGAGGGATTTTGGGAATCATCTATGCTTGACCACAATGTTCCATCCCTAGACTGATGGTTAGACAAAGAGGGCAATTCATGTTCTATAGGATATGTTTTGGGCTTGTATCATGGTCTTTGGTCATAGAAGGGTGGAACACCTACCACTAGGGGAGTTTTCATACTATAATAGCTCCCCTACACCATTGGCATGGAACCCCTTGAGGCCTAATATGGGAGACCCTACCAGTAACTGCTTTGCTAGACCGACCCAATATAGTCAGCACTCATGGGACCAGAGCTAGTGTGAGATAACACCGAGATGGAGAAGATATTCCATGAGTGGATGTGGACTAAATAAAGTCAGTAGAAGTATTGTGCTAAATAATTATGGAGAACTATAGAGTTTGAGTAGTTTTTCCATGACTTCCTTAGGGTATCACCTCAACGAGGGTTGTAGATATTATTAAGGGGATCCATGTTGTCTCTGGGGTTCATTGGCCCGTTTCAAATAATTCACAGAGTTGGATAAGTGGAATATCACTTATGTTTACCTACATAGTTACACCGGGTGAAAGATGTCATCCATGTGTCGTAACTGAAGAGGTATGTTCATGAAACATCACATGACATTGATTGGGTCATGCTGGACCTCATGTATACAAGGACATTTGTAGAGTATCCAATGCTGATCGAGGATAAACAGTAGAGGATCCATTGTGTGTGAGTGATTCCCATAGTGTGTGTTCGATGGAAGCATGTAAATATTTTGGAGATCACATAGGATAAAGCGGCTCATATTCGTGCGCAGTACGAACATCTTTTTGAGTATGCTTTGGTTTTGGATTTTCGGGGGGGAAATACCTATGGTGGGGAGAATATAATGTCTCGTATTTTCCCTGTATTATTTCTAAATATAATATGGATTTATTTTGATATATCTTTATGTAATGGTGTGTGATTCCAAGGCCCAGATTTCCCAGAATAAATGTTAGAAATATATTAAACACTAAATAGAGAACGTGATCTATTTTCCGGAGAATGTGAAAACATTTAAACGGGTTCCCGAATTAGAAATCATAGGGCACTTTTGCATTCAGGGCAGTGACATTACCTTAACTGGCGTCTAACAACGACCATCTCAGGTCAGCTGGATGATTCAATTTTTGGACGTTTAAAAGGAAATAAAATAAAATGAAATATTTTATTTTATTTTATTTATATTAAATGTTTCCTTAAATGCATCGACATAATCCCACTTATTAATATATTTTTATAGAATGTCTATAATGTTATCCACATACCCCAGAAAATTGAGGATTTCAATTATATATTTGTAGTAGAACCCATTGGTGGATGATGATAGTGTGATTGTTTAACACATCTCATATTTGGAAAACCTCACCAATGAACCTAATGCAGAAACGTACTTCAAATGAATTGAGGTAGTAATTTGTTTTATGTTTTTTCTTTCCCTTCCATTCGATTTAATGATGAATGTAGATCAACCCACAAATTGATTGATCTGGGGTTCATGTGTTCATGTTGGAGGGTGCTAATTTCTATTTCTATAGAGGTTTAAATTCATAAATTGAATTTATGATAATTGTTGGATTATCGTTTGATTCATCGGTTAATCCTCTTAAATGGAGCATATCGACATTGTGACCCATGATGGAAGAGATGTGTTCCTCCTTTGTTTTTTAAATTTATTCATCCATTTTAACCTCGTTTTCCTTGCGTTATTTGTGATATTAAGAACCATGGATAATTGAGAATATGTTTCGCATTGCAAGGATCCAAAATTGGAGATCGAGCATCGTAACAACCTAGGGGAGGTGCAATGATTAACACGAGTGATGAATAGAATTGCATCAATGATGATTGTTATTCAAGAGTTATTTACGTGAGTAGATTAAAAAATGTTTTTGGGGACGATCAGAGGACCAAAAAGAATTTAAATAGCTTTACAGTGTTGGGATGACTTCAAACATGGTGTATAACGACGATCAGATGACCGGATCGAGGATCAGAGTAGCAACTGAGGTTTGAAAATGAAGAATGACACGTTCTGTAAAATTTTGATCAACACAGAATGTATCCCAAAGAAAATTCTATGTAGGTTCATGATGGTCATGGCAAGGGTTTCGGTAATGCACATGATGAATAACCTAACATGCCTTTGAGAAGACACATTGTGTGGGACCACCCAACTATGGCTGGTGTTCTGGGGGACAGGAAGAGTATACATGGTGTGTGAACATCATCACAAGGTTTTTGGTTCATTAGGTGGACTCTCTATTTATCTCAGAAGATACAGATAGAAGGGGTGGAGTACAGAAAATATACTCCACTACATGGCTAGACATATCTAGATATGTGGGAAACTGCATGTACCAGTACACGGTCTGTGAGACATGGTATGAAGTCGTGTATAAGAACATGTATAGTTTACATGGAGCCTTCCCTGGGTAGCATAACATGGTGTTTCCCACTCGTACATGTTTTGTATATGTTCTTCAATATGACAAGCCTTAAAACACATGCCATTGTAAACTATTAGTACTCGGGGTAAAAGGACATGGCATGTGACCCTTCTACACATCATGTACTTCTCAGTAAATGGATTGGTCCTCTTATCCAACATTCCTTGGACATGTTTCGTTGGGTTAGTTCCCCTTTTCTCGTTCCCCTAAAGGTCATGTTTAGTTTCCATCCATAGGAGTATGATCCATTCAGTAAGACATTTGATGATAAAGCTAGATATCCCACTAAGAGGCCCAGAGCAAAGATTTCATATCCATTCATTACCATAAGTAGTGTCTATTATGGACTTAACCAATCATAGAAGACATTAATTTTCTACTTAGATGGTTAATCTGGATGAGTCACGATATCCATCAAGGCCCTATAGATGATCATCATCGGCATATTCTGATCATTCATGACTCATGAGTGTGTTCTCCTAGAATAAGTTTACCCATTCTCTCTTCAGATATGTTGGTGAATCTATCTCTCTCATGGATTTTACCATCAAATAGTACTTCTCAGACAAATATTTTTAGAGCTATTAGACTCCTGGAGTGAGTTCTGTCAGATGAGTGCAATGTGCAATATTTGAACTGAATCCCATGCATGAGTACGTGGTTGTTGTAGACTATGGGTATCAGTTTCGAGGATATGAAGAATTTTTATCTTTATATATTTTTGGTAGACATATACTATGTAGAATATGACTATTCCTTTATGTTTTGTATTTATTTATGGTTTTCGGGGTCCTCTACAAATTATTTTTATACTCACCCATTCACAGGGTTTTCCCACACATGTCGTGTCTTGTACAGATGTGCATCCTTTTGATGGATTATAAGGTAGACCGGGTCCAGACCAATTTTTTTTAGTTATTTGTATGTTGAGGTGTTTATCTGGTTATGAGTGGTATTCCCAATAAATCCTTTTTGTTACGGTTCGGTCTTTGTAGTTTCATACTAATTTTTTGTTGGTGGGATTTTATTCATGCCCATTTTATTTTCCACATGTTACTTCCATTTTACTCTAGTTGTAGGGGTTTTTTCTATGCATGCATGTTGTTCTTTAGTGGATTATTTTTTTCATAATTTGTTGGATTGGAGATTTGTGTGTGCTTACATGTACTTAGTAAATGCATCCCATGTTAGTGATTTGGCTACTCGTTGGTAGTCACCATACCCTGGCCTATTAGAGGGGCGCAAAGGGAGTCGAGGCACAAGCCCCACTTGGACGGTTCATCACAAGGATCCCCAACCTAGAGGGCCTTTGCTGGATCACATTATGCGACAAAAACCTCTAACATTAAATAGACTAAAAACCCATTTGTAGATGAGAAGAGGATTAGTTCCCTTGAGAATATTTTATCCACATTGGGATATAACGAAAGAGAGAAGGTTTCCTTCTATGATTATCGTCTTTCAAGATATGTGGATTAGTGGAGGTCGTTAATACAAAACACAATGTGGTGGATGAAGTAAATGATATATAATGGAGGGATTTTATGGAAATCATCATAGAAAAGTATTTTCCCCATGGAAAATGAGCAGATATGGAAAGGAAATTCATAAATCTGATGGAGAAGGAGGATGAAAAGGATGTAAAGTATGAATCAATATTTACATGGATTTAAATATATGACGTCGACTACATATGTAATCAAAGTAGAATTATGGATTTATTCTTTGATGGTTTAAAATAATTCCTCTGAAGTGCAGTAGTTTTCCATGATTCCAATTATATGATGATATAGTCTCAAGTGCTGTAAAGATGGAAAATGAATTTTCTATGTATTATGACTTTAAAAGAGAATCAAGAGAAGAATATTGTTGCTGATAACACTGAAAAATAAAATAAGAAAATTGGGATGAAGATATGAGTTGTCCTTCCATCCTGCAGTAATTCTGGGTAGAAACATTGTGGCACTAGCTAGAAGATAATGGGATTATATGACAAGTGTGGATAAAAAGGTCACATGTATCAAGATCGTAGGGGTAATAATGAACCTACTAGTTTTAAATGCTATAATTGTAGGGAGATGTGACACTATGAACACAAATGTCCTAAGAATCAGAGAAAAATTCCCTAAATTATGCCTAGGGAGCTGGGCCATGCTTATGTAGTAACAAAATTCCGAGGATTATGATCCTAACGATATGGTGAATGGTACACATATCATTTCATCAAACTTATCCACTTATTTATTTTATTCTAGATCATCACATTCTTTTATATCATCCATGTTTTCTATGAAAATTAGATACTTGTAATTTTATTTAATAAGGAAGTTATCAGCCAAAACTACAAAGGGATGAATCATTAGAACAAAAATGTGTCTGGAAGTCACCATTATGGAATATAAACATTCTTTATGTAATGATTGATTTTCATTCCCATGATTGAATTTGATATAATCTTCACTATGGACTAGATTCTGAACCATGATGTGAAAATTTATTGCAATAAGAAGGAGGTTACAATTAATGAGGTTGATGTGAAATCCCTTATCTTTAGGGTAGAAACATCACCATCAGATTCTCAACTACATCCACCACCAGTATCTTTAATAAATTCAATTATTGGGTAGGAAGGGCATTCAATAACTATGGTAGAGAAAAAGAATTTTCAAATATATTATGTACCAATAATTCAAGAATAAGTTTACGTCGTTCAAGAAGGATTTCCCTGGACAACCTATAGAGTGGGAAATTGAGTTTTCCATTGACTTAATTATAGATTCAAGTCCCATATGAAAGACCCCTTATAGAATGGCCACATTTGAATTAGTGAAACTGAAGAATGAACAAGAATAATTGAGTGTTAAAGGATTTATTTTCCCTAGTGTTTTCTATGGGGTTCCCTTGTTCCTTCATTAAGAAGAAAGATTGATCTATGAGGTTGTGAAATGACTATAGAGAGATCAATGCTATAAAAAGAATGATCAAGTATCACATACTTTCCATTGATTATTTATTTGATCAAATTCCTTAAGGTCAATATTTTTTGAAGATTGACCTTCGATCTGCGTTACATCAGTTTATCGTGAGGAAGGAATACATAACAAAAAATATAATTTTGAACCAGGTATGGGAATTACGAGTTTACAGTAATAACTTTTGGACTTACTAATGCACCCTCTATTTTCATGGATCTAATGAATAATGTTTTGAAAGAATATCTTGATGACACTGTGGTGGTATTTATTGATGATGTCTTGGTATACCATAAAAATTATGAAGATTGTGAACATAAATTTTGCACTATTCTAAAGACACATATTTAGAATGAATTATATGTGATGTTTAGAAAGTGTAAATTTTTTATTCAATGGTTTTCCTTTCATGGAATCATTGTCTCTAAGGATGTAATATATATTGTCCCTACAAAGGAAATGGCTATTAAATAATTTAATAATCAAATTAATATATCATGGTATATAGTTTTATTGGTTTAGAAGTGTATTCAAGGTGTTTCATTCATACCATTGCCCATTTAGCCAACCCAAGGGCCATGCTTAAACATAAAGGGTTTAACATCATATGGAAAAAATAATGTGAGGATTGTTTTGAAGAATTGAATAAAAGATTAGTGACTATTCTGATCCTAACTCTACCATCGGGGGATGATGGGTCTATGATATATAGTTATGCATCAAAGAAAGGACTAGTTTTTGTCCTTATGTGTAATTATAGAGTTATTTCCAATTCCAAAAGGCAGGTAAAATTTCATGAACAAAACTATCCTAATCATGATATTGAGTTAGCTGTTGTGATCTTTTCTCTAAAAATATAGAGACACTATTTATATGGTGATAGTTGTGAGATATATACGAATCACAAGATTCTAATGTAGATATTTTCACATAAAGAACTCAATATGAGGCAACAACGATGGCTCGAACTACTCAAGGATTATGATTGTTTAATACACTACCACATTGGAAATTCGTATAAGGTAGATGATTCGTTGAGAATGAAGGATCATGTAGTTTTAAACATAATGAGTACTGAAAGAGATCTTGTGTTCATGGATCTAATAGGGATGGATATGTGAATTATCAAAGAAGGTGAAACATCATGACTTTTTCAATTGTTTTCCAAACCATCTTTACTAGAAAGGATTAAAATCTCTCAACATGATGATGAGGACCTTAAAAAGAATTTTAATGCTTTGATTGATGGGATGTTGGATGACTTCATATGTGAAGAAAGAATTCTGAAATTTGGGAGGAGGCTATGTGTTCCCTCTATAACTGAGCTAAAAAGAGAGTTATTTGATGATGCTCAGCTCAACTTTCTCTATACATCCTTATAGCACTAATATGTATATAGTATTGAAGAAAAATTTCTGGTGGGACAACATGAAGTGGGAAATTGATGATTCTGTATGAAGATGTCTAGTCTATCAACAAGTGACGGTCGAATGACCACATCCTAGAGGAGTGATCACGTTGTCATGTTTTCCAAATTAGTTGATTTATTTTTAATTAATTTATGCAGTGAAACAACAATCCTAGGTCGTCTCTCGATGGAGCCTTAGATCATTAATTTAAACAGTAGTGTTTGATTATTAAAATAAAAGGTGAATGATATTTTGGAAAATATGGGATTTGATTATTAAATATGATATTATAAATCAAAATAAAAAAAAAATTATAAATGTACAAGATTAGTTAAACATGATCAACCCAGAAAAGTCTTCTGATTCTAATCCTCCATCTCTTCTAATAAAGGGTATAGATCATTTAATCCCTGGTTTGTAACAAATAGTACCATAATGTTACTATTTTTATGCTATGATACCTCCTAGGGGTCCTTAGAAATCTCACAATGATTCACCGAACACCTCTGATGAATGTGTGATTTGTGTTCGACTTCATAACTGAAACTCATCAAGTCAACACATGAAGAACTCAATGTGATGTCCAAGTATGTATTTTTTTTATTTTTGATACCATGAAATAAATTTACATGGCCTTGAAAGTGCATTTGTGAGTACAAATGACCAATATAAACCCCACAAACCATAAAATTGGACGATGGAAGAATAAAGGATTAATAGTTTGTGAAACATAACTTGAAAGGGTACCCCCACACATGATCATTTGAGTTTGAGTATAACGTACCAGTATATAACTCAATTCATCTAAAATATAGGATGAATAAAAACAACATTCAACTAGAAATTAAAAAGATAATTCAATGTAATAAAAAATCATGTCCAGGACAACATCATCTTCCTCCCCTGGTGATCATAAGGAATTTTGAAATCCATGGGAGGGGATGAAGAATATTATGTTGATGTATCTCTTCCTATAGACTCTAAAACTACTAGGGATGATCATGAGACACCATAGGGACTCCAAAATGGAAGCACACTGCATCATGGATGAACTCCAAAATATGGTACCCAAGTTTCCAATTTATAGGAAATGTGGGAAGTGGTTTTGGGCACCCTGATATCGAGAATCCTATTATTCCATTGTTTTTTTAGTCATACAGTCTTAAATAACATTGAAAAAACCTAATGATTTTTTGGGAAGTCATAGTGTCTACCTCTCTGTCAAATTGTGTAGCCGGATATGGTCCATAATAAATTAATTTCCCAAATGTGGAGTGTAACGCCCCGACCCCAATTTCCCAGAGTCGGTTCATTATTTCGTAACAATGGAATGATCAAAAAAGATCAAGTCTTGATATACCGATTAGTTTAGTATGCTTGGAAACATTAGATACATTCATAAATGTTACATTACATAATAAAGTGAAAAACTACAATAACAATGTCTCAATAGTCCACACTCATATCCTCTTCTGACTATCCCTACAGGTCATTCATAAAATACATCTTCACATCCTTGAAAATATTAAAACATTGAAAGGGGTGGGCTCAGATGCTCTGTAAGGATATCAATATTGTGGAATCTTTCATAAATAAACATTAACATTTAAGGAAATGTATAACTAAAACAAAATCCTTTTAAATTTGAACTTCAACATAATATGGAAAAAGTAAAATGAAATGATTCCATTTACTTATTCACATGGATATTCTACTGGTTGAATAATCACATACAATATCAATAACCACTTTCATAATGATGGAATGCATAATGCTATATTATCATAACCACATAGCCAAGGACTCGTGCCAAGACCACAAATAATATTTTGTCAAGGCCCCATGCCAAGACACTAGTTTGTCTCATGAGACCTACCAATGCATCGAGGAGCAATAGCAGGCTCCACCCGTCACTTATTAAGTCCAATTCATTCCTCATATGAACAGGTTTAAACATATCATAAACCATAACATATTCATATCACATAAAACATGCATAAAGGAAACATAAAATTTCCATATTTTAATCACAAGATATCAATACAAAGAATTGATATCATAAAAAAACATTCAAAACCATTTTCAAAACCAAAATAAATGAAAATTAAATCTTGGTATTCATTATACATTTAAAAAGAAGTTGTGGCTTATAGAGGAAGCCGAAACTCAAATAATTGTCACGGCGGCGGAGAATTCATTGTCGCCACATACGTACAACAAGAAAAACATTCCTTTTTGTAGTTTAGTAAAACGATTCATATAAAAAGATTCCTTTTGAATAAACTTTAAAGTCAAATGTGTTCATACACCGTATAAAAGAAATTTGTCTATAAAACAAAATATGCCTCAATGAAAGGAGATTGAGACGAAGTCCTTACAAATATAAATTTTTAAATAAGATAGATCTATTATGTGTATTCACTATAATTACACATAAATAAAGTACAAATACACGATATGAAATAATAATATCATGACATAATTTGAAGGTAGGAGATTAACCCAAAGAACAGAAATCGGGTTAAGAATTTCCCTTACCTCCTGTCCGACTTGACTCGATCGTTCTTTAACCTCCTGAATAATAAACTAGAGTTAATTTATACTTTAATAAGAACCTTTTTCAAGTTCATTATTCCTTTTATATCACTTATTACCATGTTATTAACATTATGTAATTATTTAAGTTAATAACGGTCGTTTTGTCGATCTTTGGAACTTGAGTCAAAAATAAACTTCTTATAATTACAAATTGTTCATGTGGTGAAATATCCATTATATCCAAAATTATATTCATGATTTAGATATCATATATATCATATATATCCAGTATATACATGCATTTATAGTATTATATTACATTTAGAGGTAAGAAATGAAATGCACCATTCATGGAGACGGTAAGCCGTACGTACGCATGGACGCTATTTTCATTTATATTTCATATTTATTGGAATGAAATCATAATGATATAATATTATATTATAATTCCAATATAATATAATATATATTATCATTTACTCCATCCTTTATACATCCCACATATGGTATTAACGATTCAAATCACTTTGAGGGGGCGGTAGTCCGCACTTCCTAAACTGAAATTATCGCGTTCACCCATAATGGAAATCGTAAAGTTAGGCCATAATGGAAAAATACAGAAGCTTAAGTAAACAATAATCATATTATATATCATACATAATTATAGTGACATCTTAATTGTCACCTTTGAAGTGTTATATGAGTGTTCAACAATCATCATTTCGTGAGGCACAAATTCACCATCCACAGAAACAATATGTTATTTAACCATTAGATGTAGGTGTCTGTAAGTGTAGCTAGAATCCTTCTTATAAAAAAATCCTAGTATATTGGGTATATTGGTGTTGTTACAAAATGTACGAATAAAAAGAGTTTAGGGGGTTGGAGAAGCAAAATAAAACATAAGAACAGAAGATAAAAAACTACCTTTAAAACGAGTAACTCTTTTTGATTTGATCCAAAGACTTCCTTGAGAAGAATTATGCCCAAAGTGAGGCTTATAGAAGTAAGAGAGAGTAGCTGAGAGATTATTTCGGTAAAGGTTGGCCGAGACAAATGGCATGATGGTGTGAATAAGGTGGTAGAGGTGGGGGCCTTTTATAAGAGGAGAGGAGGGGCACTCTTGGAAAGTAATGAAATATTACATTATTATGAAATGATTTTCGGATTCTAAAGGTCCCACAATGATATATTTCTAGGATAAGGTGATAAGTGTTCGAAATATTCTCATGCAATTGGTTTTTGACAAGTGTAGGCCTTATATTTTACATTATCTTTTCATTTTATTTAAATCTTTAATTAATGATGTAATCACTGCATCATCCTGGTGTTATAAATAATTTAATTTATTTAATGTCTAAAAATTATAAAAAATATATAATGATATAGGAAATATTTTTATCTTTCAAATTAATATTTATAGTTTAATATATGACTCTTATAACAACCTATAACAATCTTTTTAGTAAAACAACTCATGTTTGTGACAATTTTATTTTTACTTTAAATAAAAATTTATTAATGTCATTTTCTTACCCAAGTGGCTCCATGGGGTCCCCAAGTTGACCCATGGATTGTCTTGGTCGGCCATGACCCATCCAATATTGGTAGGACAAGTGTAAAGGTATTTTCTTATTTTTATAATATCATTTTTACCTTAAATTTCACTAATTACCTTTAATCACGATTAATTAAACTTAAAAGTTACAATTCACCAAAAAATTATTTTAATCCCATTGAACCAAATTTTACTTCCTAATGACAACCATGTACATTGGATTTTTGAAATTCAAATCACAGAAGTGGTAATGTTTCATTGAAATGAAAAATCAGTTTCTTAACTACCACTTAGTGGTTTCACTATTCATAAGAAATTGAAGTTTTTCAGAACAATGCCAAAATTTCACCCAAATATGTAATTGATATTACGGTTTCAAAATTGATGTCTATTTTAAAAAATTACATACATAAAAGTTGCATTAATAAATTTATAATTAATTCCCCATGTCACAATAAATAGCGTGTTTTTAAGAAACAATATATATCAAAAGATTCAAAATTGTTTATGTCGAATTTCAAAGTGAAATTAATTCTAATGACCACCATTGGATAAAATGGTAAAAATATATTCTAATTAAACTTTAAAACCACTAAATAGTATAATTTATCTCTATAAATTATTTTGATTAAAAAAGTTGTTTTGAAGTACTTTCCACTAAAAATTGTAAGTTCTCAGAAAAATACCAAAAATTCAACATAGGCTAATTTTGATATTCCAAATCCACAAATGAAATCCATTTTGAAATATAAAATATATATAATTTCAAAAAGTGGGTATTAGTATTCATAATGGCTATTTTGATTGGTCGTGGTGTGTTAGAATCTTGAACTTCTGTACAATGCAAGCTATTGCATTATTGAAATAGATGTGTATCATGGAAGATCGGGGTGTTACATTCTGCCCTCCTTCAATAAATTGCGTCGTCGCAATTTGAAATTTTTCTTTGAAAATAAATGGTTGAAAATTGAAAATACCTTTGTGGAAAACACACATCGGAGATAGGGTTATTTAAAATATAACATTAAAAGAAAGAAAGAGAGGTAAAAAGGTCACCTGAGATAGCCCATACTAGGATTATATGAAAATATGGATATGGAGGAAAAAAAAACCATCAAGGTATGATAGAGAGTTGTAGAAAACAGAATTAGGAGAAAGTTAACCTCAAAAAAATCAAAAACTTGTGATTAGTTAAACTGTTATTGAATCCCCAGTTGGAAAATTTAACGAACAACGTTTTTGTTTTAAGTTACCTTTCATAATGTTGAGGAATTTATTTAAGAGATTTACTAATAATGTAAGGAAATATACTTACTTATTATGTAGGATTTCATTCTTTAATAAATTTTTACCATGAACCCATCTTTCACTCCAAATGGTAACAGAACTCAAAAATATTCAGTTTATCCTAATTGTATAAGGCTCCAAATATTACCACATACCATTTAGATTTGGAAAACTATTTTTTAATAACCAAGAACTTCATGTAGGCTAGTGGTAGGTAATAAAGGCCTGTCGAACTATTATTAGGGTTCGATTCCTGCAGCTTTGTCCGACTCGACGAGTTATCCCCTACCCTGCAGGTAGTCCTTTTCCTAAAACTATAGTATTATAATATTCCAAAAATAATCTTCAGAAATGTTTTAACCATAAACAATACTATCCAAAGAACAAATTAATTCATTCCAACCTTTATAGTTATCCAATATGGCTCTGTCTAGACTTTCTCTAAAAGGTCTCCAAATCCCGAAATCAATTGTAACATCAGATTCCCCAAACAAAGTAATGTTTCTCTTATTGTCAAATACTAAAAATATGATTACCTTAATCATATTAAATCCTTAATGAAAACAACATGTATTGTAGTATACTACTTATATATATATATATATATATATCATATTATCCTTATAAACAGAATATAATCCTGGAGTCCAAAAGCACCAATACAATAATTATTCTACTTCAACTGTAGTAACAACATAAGATTGTCCTTGATCCCTTGGCCTTTTCTGAGGTATGTTTCCCTGATTCTTAGGACATTCATTTGCATAATTCCACACTTCCCTACAATTGTAGCATTCAACATTGATTGCCTCGTTCTTTCCCTTGCAATCACGAGCCTGTGGACATTTTTCTCAACACTTATAACAAACTCCCATTCCTTTTAAGCCAGTACCGGGGTGATTATTCCCACAATTATCGCCTAATGGAAAATCATTCTTTTCCATTTTACCATTATATGTTTCTTGTTCTACCGTTCTATTATTCTCTTTATTTACTTTATTTTCATAAGATTTAGAGAATTCTTTTTCTGTCTTGATAGAACACGCGACTATATCTCTGTACGTTGAGAAATATTGTGATACTAGTGCTTGATGGAGAAATAGTTTTAACCCATCAAAGAAACGATCGATCTTACTTCTTGGATTACGTATATAATCTGGAGCATTCCTCACTAACCTTGTAATGTTATCCTCATACTTTGCGATATTCTCATCCTCCTTCTAGCTCAGACTCATAAATTTCTTTTCCATATATGCTATATGGTCACGAGGGAAGTATTTTTCTAAGAAAAGATCTTTGATCTCTTTCCATTTCATACTTGATAATTCTTCATCTTCCTTTGTATTTTGAATCAATGACCACCATTGATCAGCATCTCCAGTGAGGCGGTAAACATCCATTATAACCATTTCCATTGCACTACTCCCCAAGGCATGGAATATTTTCTCTAAGTATTTTATCCATTTCTCATCTACAAATGGATTTGTACCCCCATTAAATGTTGGTGTTTTTTGCCTCATAAAGCGGTCTAACATTTATCCTCCACGTTGCGGATCCGGGTGCTCCATACGAGTAAGGTTATTATTCATAAATGGAGTGAGTTGTCCCAGTATTGTGATATGTTGATCAACACTAGTTGTATCTCCATCTCCACAATAATTATCTTGAGCAGGAGGGAAATCCCTACATGGAGTGCGTGCATTGATACAGTTTCCATTCCTCCCACTAGGCACCATTTCTAAACAATGGAATAAAATAGATTAGTTTATGAATTAAAATACATAATTCCATACATGTAAAACACTTAAAATAAATTGAACTAGTTATGGATATAATCAATAATCATAAAAATGTTTTCATTGAGGAAGTATGTACTCATAAGCCCTTCATAATGGTTTGTAAAGAAAAGGATAATTATCCTAAGCATATCCACCGGGAGTGTCGTAACCAAGAGTGCAGCAAGGCCCATTGTCATGCAACAGTTCCCGTTCGAGTCTATCTCAAAGAGGTGTTTTCGGGTTTACCCCTAGGTACATCTGTGCCAGAGTCGCCTCTACCTGCTCGTATCCAAACATGGATTTATTCCTTGGAAAACTCACAAAATATCTATAATACCAAAATTCTAGGAAGTTGTTTTATACTAATCCTCAAGGTCTATCTTAGGGCTATCTGCTCTAATCAGAGTTTATCTAAGTCTAGCATTCAAGGTTAGTACTAAACTGCCTCTGATACCAACTGTAACGCCCCGACCCCAATTTTCCTAAGTTGGTGTATTATTGCATAATAATGGCATGATCACAAAAGATAATGTCTCGAAAGATCGATTAGTTTAGTAGCCTTGGAAACATTAGATACATTCATCAATGTTACATTACATCATAAAGTGAAAAACTACAATAACAAAGTCTCCATAGTCCACACTCATATCCTCTTTTGAGTATCCCTGCAGGTAATTCATAAAATACTTCTTCACATCCTTGAAAATATTAAAACATTGAAAGGGGTGGTCTCAGATTCTCTGTAAGGATATCAATATTGTGGAATCTTTCATAAATAAACATTAACATTTAAGGAAATGTATAACTAACAAAAAATCCTTTTAAAGTTGAACTTCAACATTATATGGAAAAAGTAAAATGAAATAATGCCATTTACTTATTCACATGGATATTCTACTGGTCGAATAATCATATGAAATATCAATAACCACTTTCATAATGATGGAATGCATAATGCCAAATTATCATAACCACGTAGCCAAGGCCTCGCGCCAATACCACAAATAATATTTTGTCAAGGCCTCATGCCAAGACACTAGTTTGTCTCATGAGACCTGCTGATTCATTGAGAAGCTATAGCAGGCTCCACCCATCATTTATTAAGTCCAATGAATTCCTCATATGAATAGGTTTGAACATATCATAAACCATAACATAATCATATCACATAAAACATGCATAAAGGAAAGATAACATTTCCACATTTCAATCACAAGATATCAATAAAACACATTGATATAATAAAAACACTTTCAAAACCATTTTCAATACCATAATAATATAAAATTAAATCTTGGTTTTCATTTTTCATTTAAAAAGATGTTATGGCTTGTAGAGGAAGCCGAAACTCAAATAATGGTCACGGCGGAGGAGAAGTCATTGTCGCCGCATACATACATCAAGAAAAACATTCCTTTTTTCATTTAGTAAAATGCTTCGTATAAAAAGATTACTTTTGAAGAAACCTAAAATTCAAAGGGGTTCATACACCGTATAAAAGAAATTTGTCTATAAAACAAAATATGCCTCAATGAAAGGAGATTGAGACGATGTCCTTACAAAGATAGTTTTTTAAATAAAATAGATCTATTATGTGTATTCAATATAAGTACACATAAAGAAAGTACAAATAAAAGATAGGAAATAATAATATCATGACATAATTTGAAGGTTGGAGATTAACCCAAAGAACGGAAATCAGGTTAAGAATTTCCCTTACCTCATTCCGACTTGAATCGATCGTTCTTTAACCTCCTGAATAATAAACTAGAGTTAATTTATAATTTCTTAAGAACCTTTTTCAATTTCATTATTCCTTTTATATCACTTATTACCATGTCATGAACATTATGTAATTATTTAAGTTAATAATGGTCGTTTTGTCAATCTTTGGTACTTGAGTCAAAAATGAACTTCTTATAATTACAAGTTGTTCATGTGGTGAAATATCCATTATATCCAAAATTATATTCATGATGTACATATCATATATATCACATATATCCAGTATATACATGCATTTATAGTATTACATAACATTTATAGGTATGAAATGAAATGCACCGTTCATGGAGACGGTAAGCCGTACATACACATGAACGCTACTTTCATTTCTATTTCATATTTAATGGAATGAAATCATAATTATATAATGTTATATTATAATTACAATATAATATAATATATACTATCATTTACTCCATACTTTATACATCCCACATATGTTATTAACGATTCAAATCACATTAAGGGGGGCGGTAGTCCGCACTTTCTACACTGAAATTATCACGTTCACCCATAATGGAAATCATAAAGTTATGCCATAAATAAAAAATACAGAACATCAAGTAAAACATAAAAATATAATATATCATATATAAATATAGTTAAATCTTAATGTCCACCTTATAAGGTGTTATATGAGTGTTGAACAATCATCGTTTTGTGATGCAGAAATTCGCCATCCACAGAAATATTATGTTCTTTAACCATTAGATGTAGGTGTGAGTAATTTTATCTCGAATAATTATTATAATAACATCCTAGTATATTGAGGATATTGGTGTTGTTACAAAAGAAATTACTAAGAATAGTATAGGGGGTTGGACAAGCAAAAAAAAAACATAACAACACAAGATAAAACACTACCATTAAAACGGGTAACTCTTTTTGATTTGAGCCAAAGGCTTCCTTAGTAAGAATTCTGACAAAAGTGATGCTTCTAGGAGTAATAGAGGTAAGTTGAGAGAGTATTTGGGTAGAGGTTGGCCAAGAAAAATGGCTTGAAGGTGTGAATAAGGTGGTAGAGGGGGGGGGCTTTATAAGAGGAGAGGAGGGGCACTCTTTGAAAGTAATGAAATATTACATTATTATGAAACTCTTTTCGGATTCTAAAGGTCCCACAATGATATATTTCGAGGATATGGTCATAAGGGTTCGAAATATGATCATCTAATTAGTTTTTTTACCAGTGTATTCCTTATAGTTTACATTATATTTTCATTTTTTTTAAATCGTTAATTAATGAGGTAATTGCTGCATCATTATGGTGTTATAAATAATTTAATTTATTTAATGTCTAAAAATTATAAAAAAATATCATGATGTATGAAATCTTTTTATCTTTCCGATTAATATTTATAGTCTAATATATGACTCTCATAACACCTTATTAAAACTGTTTTAGTAAAACAACTCATGTTTGGGATAATTTTATTTTTACATTAAATAAAAAGTTATTAATGTCATTTTCTTACCCAAGTGGATCCATGGGGTCCCCAAGTTGACCCATGGATTGTCATGGTCGGCCATTAAACATCCAATAAGGGTAGGACAAATGTAAAGGTATTTTCATATTTTTATAATAACATTTTTACCTTTAATTTCACTAATTACCTTTAATCGAGATTAATTAAACTTAAAAGTTACTATTCACCAAAAAATTATTTTAATCCCATTCAACCACATTTTACTTCCTAATGACAACCATGTATGTAGGATTTTTGAAATTCAAATCACATAAGAGGTAATGTTTCATTTAAACGAAAAATTAGTTTTTTAACTACCACTTAGTGGTTTCACTATTCATAAAAAATTGATGTTTTTCTGAACAATGCCAAAATTTCACCCAAAGCTATAATTGATATTCTGAATTAAAAAACTATTTCTATTTTAAAAAATTCCAAACATATAAGTTTCATTAATTAATTTTATAATTAATTCCCATTGTCACAACACATAGCGTGTTTTTAATAAACAATATATATCAATATATAGACAATTGTTTATGTCCAATTTCAAAGTTAAATTAAATCTAATGACCACCATTGGATAAAATGGTAAAAATATATTATAATTACACTTTAAAAGCACTAAATAGTATAATTTATCACTATAAATTATTTTGATTAAAAATGTTGTTTTTAAATATTTTTCCCTAAAAATTGGAAGTTCTCAGAAAAATACCAAAAATTCAACATAGGCTAATTTCGATATTCCGAATCGACAAATGAAATACATTTTGAAATATAAAATATATATAATTTCAAAAAGTGGGTATTATTATTCATAATGGCTATTTTTATTTTTTGTGGTGTGTTAGAATCTCGAACTTCCGTACAATGCAAGCTATTGCATTATTGAAAGAGATGTGTATCGTAGAAGCTTGTGCTGTTACACAGAGGTAATGTTTTAGCCCCGTGCAGATTCATTTTGTTGGAAATATCGGTCTGTATGGGCCTCTTAATTGATGAATAATCTTCGGTTCCTTCTGATGAAATATTTATCATTAGAGTTTGAATCATCCCCTAATGATTCAACCCATTTGGATGCACAGTTTAGTAGTAGTATGCATTTTAGTCCACTGCTCTTTTTGGATCCTATGCAGATTGGCCCATTATTCATGGATTTTATCATGGGTCCTCCAAATCACCTCCACCTAAAATGTAATTATAAAAACATGTAAAATTGTCCATTTTAAATGTTTAAAACAAAAAATAATAATCAATGTTGGAACAAATTTTTTTATTATATGTGTAATTTTCAATACCAAACCAGTTTAATACATTGTTATACGAGAGAGAAAAAAGTGAATCGTGGTATGATCACACCACCACACATAAAAATTTTCACTCATGGGAAGAGTATAATATCATAATTATCAATCATTCCTAAATAAAATGTGTGAAAACATACAAGATTATATTAATATGATATTTATCATGTCCCGTTTATGGAATCAGTTTTTCTATCACTTTTCTTTTCTCACATTCGAATTGGTTCAATGTCATTTGTTCACCAATGAAACATGTCGCAACCTACCTCACCTAATAATTTTTCCTCTTCATTCAATGAACATATGAAAGCAGTTTTATGCCATTTTCCCAAAGTTCATGTGATCTTACCAAATTGTTTCCATGATTCTCATTTATCTGCTACCAGAATCTAGTCTGTTAATCAAACAGACTTCCAACAAGGTGTTCTGAGGATCAAGGGTTGGTAGGATTTAAATTTTAAACAATATATATCAGAAGAAGTGTTTTTAATCTCTTATGTACCAAACATGTCAATATTCAGTAGGTGTCCAAAATGAATGTACACACTCAACCAGTGACAATATTTATCACATCCAAATCACTCTCCTCATTGTCCATCTATGTGGGTCACATCCTAGAAGTGAATAATAATAAGTAAACACCCCATTTTCCCCAATTTTTTCTTATTTTATTCAATGTATAGAAAAAAAATTTATAGTTTTTTAGATAAATGGGATAACTTGTGTAAAACAATGATGTAATATGGTTTGTGAACCCATTGCCCACAGAAAATTTAGACACCATTTATATCAAACCATAACAATGATTCTCTCCCCAAAATTCCCATTGAAACACCCTCTCACCCTCACATACCAAAAATAAACAAAAATATACAGAATATATGGGTAGTTAGTGAGAAATTATCATGTTATGTGGCTACCTAACTGGCATTTGATGTTATCTAAGGCTTAAGAAGGATAAAATGTAATTCTAGTAAAAAATAGAGGATAATTGTGCCAAAGGATTTTCAAGGAACAATTACCTTGATCTTGAATGAATAATACTTCAATCTTATGGCTTCAAACAAAATAATAGAATGTTCTAGTTTTCTATACATTAACAAAGATTCTCAAGAAAGTGATTAAGAAGAATATTATTTAATTAATGTCTTATAATGTCTCTCAGGTAAGGGATTAAAATATTGGTCACTGATAATGAGGCATATGATTCAAAAATTCAATAAAAAACTATGAATTATTTTAAAATATAAATTTTAGAAAAATATTCTATATCAACATTTATTTTAAAAAAATTCCCAAAATAATGGAATTTTCTGCACAATCGACTCAGGCATAAAAATGATTTTGGATATTCTTTTTAAGATCAATTTTTATCTAAAACACAAAATAATGAAAAAAAAAATCAAAAATAAAAACACATTTTTCTTTTAATTTTTTTTTGTATTTTGTTTTTTTTGTTTAATCCTATCTATGACATGTCACCCTATCACACACCTAAAAGTTACATTTTCATCAATTAACAAATTTTAAATAAATAGACAAGTAAATAAAGGAAGTTAGAAGGTATATCCTGCTAAGTGGTGTCAAATGTGTCATATATCAGTTGAATTTCATCCATGAGATTCTTTGGAAAATCATCATCCAAATGTTTGACCCTCTTCACATTGACATTAATCCTCTATCCACACTTCTCATGAAAATACATTATAGTATCAAAAGTGTAAACATTAGTAACGAGATAAGGACTGAGACCGTGGGAACAAAGCATACATGGGTAGATCTTTATATTGGATTTTTACATTAGTACCTTCTCACTAATATGGAACATCCACTAATGAATCATGAAATCATGGATAGTCATTGTATTCTCTTTATAGATCATGTATTTATTATATTCATCACATTGAATTTTATCTGGGCATTTTATCTACAGCTTCCTATGCTCACAAGCATATTTAAGATTCACATTACATTGTTTAAAATCCTAATATTCATAGTGTTCTACCACCACATGGAAGTGATAATAATTTAAAAGCACAATATTGTATGGTGACATTGTGATTGGGGTTTTAAAAGTTGTAATATATGACCAAAGTGCATCGTCCAATCGCAAATATCCAATCATTCCAATTGGGTTGTGCCGTTTTCTCCAATATTATCTTAACTTCCCATTTTAGGACCTCACAAAATCATAACCCACTTGAGATTCATCGGTCCTGGTTGCCATATCTTCCACCCATTTAGATAAATATTCAATATATAATAAGATGTACACAAATAAAAATGAATTTGGAAAACTCCACATGATGTCAATACACAATGCATCAAAAATTTTACTGAATAAAATTATTTATTATGGAATTTCATTCCTCTTGGATATATTCCCTGTGAATTGAAAATGGCTAAATGAATTGAAAAATCTATTGGAATCCCTATACATTGTTTTCCAATAAATTCATATGTCATGGACCTTTTTAGTTGTACGTTCAGATCCATAGTGTCCCCCACATGCCAAAGTATAAATGAAGGTCAAAACATAGGTGAACTCATGGTCAGGGACACAGCAATGAACTACATGGTCACCACAAATTCTACATAAATATGGGTCATCAAAATTGTACCACCAAGATTCAAGTTTATGTATCTAGGATTGTCAATTGATGAAATCAGTGAGGACCATAGATTTTTCTAGAAAATTTACAATGTTTGTATACTAGGGGGTAAGGTCCATAATATCATAATTTTTCTCATTAGGGATGAAATCTCAAATGGGTATAGGTGAGTCAAAATGATGGTCCAAATGGGGGAAATCCTACTAATGTGGTTAGCTACCACATTTTCCACTCCTCTCTTATCTCTAATATCAAGATAAACTCCAAGGGGATGAGCATCCATCGAATGAGGTGGGGCATAGCTTCCGGTTTCTATAGGAGAAAGAGAAGAGTATCATGATCAGAAAATACAATTTTTTTAACCAATAAGAAATGAACATAATTTTTCGAAAAAAACAAAATATAAATATGTTATTTTTCGGTGGTTGTGTTTTTTTCTAGTTAGGTTCAATGGTACATAAGGCACACAGAATTGCACGAAGATCCTTCTAAACCCTATGTGATAAAACTTCCCCAACTAGAATGTTAGAGGCATCAAAAATAATCTATAAGGTGAGGTACAACCATTTTTTGGACAACAGGAGGTGATGTGTGAGTCCTGTTCAGTTAATTTAATGCTTCATCAAAATTTTTATCAGACACAAACTCGAAATCTTTTTGTAATAAATTTTACAATGGATGTGCAACCTTACTGAAGTATTTAAAGAATAATTGGTAAAAAATAGAATGACCCATGAATGATCACATCTCACGAATATATTTTGGATAACGAATCATTGAAATTAATCCAACTTTTGATTTATCCAGTTGAATTACCACTTTTGAAATAACATGTCGTGAATTATCCCTCGTTCAACCATGAAATTTCATTTCTCATAATTTAATAAAAGAACATTTTCTATGGAACGACAGAAGATAAATCCTAGGCGTAACAAAAAATCATCCAAATAAGATCCATAAACTAAGAAATCATCCATAAAAAATTCAATGAAAATATCAAGGTAGTAGGAATATATAATCAAAAAAGAATGCTGAAATATAACCTTAGCATTACAAAGACAAAAATTCCTCCTTTTATATGAAAATGATCCAAATGGAAAGGTAAATATTGTATTTTCTTGATCCTGAAGGGCTATATGGATTTGCAAATAACCTAAATAGCCATCAATGGAAAATGTATGGGACTTAGTAGCCAATAGTTCTAACATTTCATAAATTAAAGGTAGAGGAAAGTGGTTCTTCTATGTTGCTTGATTCAGTAGACAATAGTAAATACAGACTCACCAATTGTTTAGCATATGTGTTAAAAGTAATTCATTCCTTCATTTGTCACAACTGTAATTTCAATTTTTTATGGAGAAAATTCACTGGGCGAACCCATTTATTATAATATATAGGATAAATGTCCCACACAATTTGTAATTTACTGACTTCCAATTTTACCACTTCAAGGAGAGTGGGATTCAATTGGCTTTGATATTGCCTTACGGTCGTAGACTCATCATCTAAAAGTATATGGATCCTAAAAATAGATGGGATAAGCCTGGGAATATCATTTAATGTCATATTATCTCTATTTTACACTCTCTGAAAAGGTTGAACAAGTTTCATTTATTCAGTGGAAAGAAGTTATTGGAAATAATGATGGGCAATTGGTCAATACCCTCAAGATACGAATATTTTAAATTAGAATGATGTGGTTTAATTTACATCACTAGTGGTATTCTAGATTGATATATGGTGTTTAGGATGACTGATATCCATGAAAATATATATTTTATCATGTTTATTATCTATGTAGAGATAATATATTAAAATGAGACTTGAAGAATCATCAATGGTCAGAGGTAACTCAGAATTAACACACTCATTAATAAAAGAAAAAACTATACACTTTCCATAACACACACAACACTCAAAACATGAATGAAATCTCAACTTATCCAAGTGTGAATAAGAGGAAAATGAATCATAGTATGGATTGAAGAGATGATTGAATGTTTTGGCATCATTTGTGATCACTTACTTCATATAGATAGGAAAAGTGTAGTTCTCTTCAACAATGTGTTTCATAGCCTCAAGGATGATAAAACATTCCTTTTCACCACAAAACTCAATGGAAGGAATACCATTGTGAACCTTGATTATTGTCTGTACTATTTTTATGAATTTAATCCCATGTATGATAGGGAAATTTCCTTGACATAGGGTATCCTCTATCTCAAGAAAGTAGAAGTTTGTGGGGAAGATGAGATTATTCCCATTTACAAAGACATCATTAACCACTCTTTAGGGGTGTGTAGTGCTCTGGATGGAAAGTTTCACAATGATTCCTATCAGTTGAAACTCTACAACATGTAGAGAAGTGTACAAAGAATAATCCAATTCATTATTTGAAGAACCAAAATCTAACATAGAATCTAAAAATAATGTCTCCCTTATGGTCCAAGGTATCATGAGTGTTCTCAAAAGAATAAACATGGATGAAATTGAGAATTGAATCAAGGCTGAGAAATTTCTTCCCATGTTGACTCTCTCATACACCTTCAATCACCATCTATGGGTGAAAATATTTTTATGAAATGTAGTATATCTAAGGATTTTTGTAACTGCATCTAATAATGGAATTTTAACTTGTACCTTTTTAAATATATCCATTATTTCCATTACAATGTCTTTATCACAATTATTCATAGATTTAGAGAGTCTTTGTTTGAATGAAAGAGTAATGGATTGTTCATGGGAATCCTCAAAAAAATTGGTTTACCCATTTGGTAATTTTTTTCACTATAATCTTTTATGGGTGGAGAAAGATTGTTTTCAGAAGGGGGACATAACTTTTTTTAGAATCAATAGAAAGAGAAACTTTGTCACCACAACGTAGTGTAATTTCAAAAACATTACCTTTTTTTCTTCAGATTATCTATGGGTTTGAATTTTAGTTTTCCAAAACCTTGAATCACGATCTCACGAATATTGTTTTCCAATTGTCCAACTTGACTTTGTAGGTCTTGAATAGATGATTGTGGGGTATGTTAGAACTGGAGGTTTTGGGATTCCATTTTCGTTAGCATGTCTTCAAATCTAGTTTCACATTTAGGAGGAGGGGGATGATTATTCTAAGAATTTAAGGGATAAAAACATTTCATATCGTGGACTTATTGATTCCAATTTTTCATGGGATAGCTTGGGATGCCTCCTTGTTGGTATTGTGGTTGTGCTTTCCATGTGGGGTTTGGATTAGGCATAATTGGATCCTGCATAAAGGGTGGTGCTTCCGGAAAGGAACACTGAGGAATATTGATTCAAAATACTCATATGAATCCTGAAGTTGTTGGCACCGGTCATAAAAATGAGTGTTATCAGAACTAAAATCACAATGTAATGGAATAGAATTAGTGTATCAGTTACCTTGTTCTTGAGATAATTTACGTAGATGGAAATGAATCCCATCATTTTTATTATCTACCATTTGTTATGCGGATGAATGACTTACATAATGAACTCCTTTTGTTGGTGCAATAGCTAATGCACCAAATTTTTATGCATTTTATTCCATGTTAGCTATTATTTCATGAGTGTCGGAAGGAGTTTTATCATCCAAGGAACCACCAAATTCAGAATCAATAATTCCATGATCCATGGGTATATTTACCTCATAGAATTATTGAATTACCAATTGTTCAATAATTTGGTTGTCGGGGAAACATGAGTAATGTTATTTGAATCTCTCCTAATAATCATAATGGGCCTCTCCTTGGGATTTCATAATTTCACATATTTATTTTCTAATAGATGTAGTTTGGGAGGAATGGAAGAACTTCACCATAAAGAGTCATTTAAGGTCATTTCAGCCCCAAATTATGGTAGGAAGATAGTATAGATAGTCTTTGTCAATGCCATTATGGGACAAATGTAAGGCCTTAATAATAATTAGTTATTTAGAAAAATTACGGGGATTCATGGTGGACCACACTATGGGAAACTCTTTGAGATGTTTTTGAGGGTCCTCACCTAGAAGAACATGGAATTTGGGAAGTATGTGGATGAGGCCAATCTACGATCGATGTTGGATACATCTTCATGATATTAGATGTACGCAGGTTGGTACTCCACATCTGGGGTGGTCAATTATTTTAAGATTTGATTATTTACATCCATGACTTCTGATGTTTTACTGGGATTGTTTTTTGAGTGGGTAAGGTACACATGAGGTTCCTCACTGTAACTATTTTTACCGCAGGTTGGTACTCCACATCCGGGGTGGTCAATTATTTTAAGATTTGATTATTTACATCCATGACTTCTTAAGTTTTACTGGTATTGTTTTTTGAGTGGGTAAGGTACACATGAGGTTCCTCACTGTAACTATTTTTACCATCTATAAATTCCATAATTTTTGAGGGAAGTGTATTTTTAATTTCATGGTCAAATTCAAGTTGTATTATCTCTTTCTAATTAGATCATGAAAATATGTTGTGATAATGTTTTTGGGTTTTTATGATTGAGTATGGATAAATCATATAATAAGGGTGAAATTTGAATAGAATATTATACTAAAGAATTATAGAGAGAGATATCAAAATGAATAACAATAGAGAGGGAGAGAAAGAACACAAAAAAATAGAAACAAATATACAAAAAGAAAATAATCAAATGGGGTGATGGGATATTGAAAGGATTTCTAAATAAGAACTAAAATAAATAAATAAATTAGAATAAAATGTTGTTTGTTCCCCAACAATGGTGCATAATTTTTATATCTTGGTCGAGCGCGTCAAATTTGTTGTTTAATTTATACTAGAATTTATGCAATATAGAAACAACCCTAGTTTGTATCTCAATGGAGAATTAGATCATTAATTTGAAAATTGGGGTTTTATTTTTAAAATAGAAGGAAAATGATATTTGATAAAAAAATGGGATTTTATTATTAAATTTGAAAATAGGAAAACAAATCAATATAAAAAAGCATAAATGAACAAGATTAATTAATCATGATCAACACAGGGAAGTCTTGTGATAAACATCCTTCATATATTACAAATAAGTGGTATAAATAATTTAATACCTAGTTTGTAAAAACTATTACCATATTGTTACAAATTTAATCATAGGATACCAATTAGGGTTCAGTCGAAAACACAAAATGATTCAACAGACACCACTGATGATTGAGTGATTTTTTTCCGGCTTCATAATCAAAACTCACCATGGAATCACATGAAGAACTCGATGTTCTATCTAGGATTTTATGTTATTTCATTGGGATACATTGAAATAAATGTTCATGACCTTAGCAGTGCTTATATGAGTTCAATTGACCATTATGAACCACACAAAAACTACAGTTGAATGAGGGGAGAAAAAGGGATGAATGGTGAGTGAAAAATGACATGAATGGCTACCCAAAACATGATCATTTGAGTATTAGTGTAACATTATAGTATATAGTTCAATTATATTAAAATATATGATTAATAAAAACAACATACATTCTGGAATTAAAAGGATCATTCAAAATAATTCAAAAATGAATCTCAGGATTACATCACGTTAATCCATGGGTGATCACAAGGGGTTTAGAAAACCATAGGTGGGGAAGAAGAAAAACATTTTTACATATCACAACCCTTGTCATACAAAACTCAGAGGTATAATGAAATGAATCCTTTTGGAATCACCTTGGCTCCTGGTCGACTAAAAAATATGGATCCCAAGGTGCCAATTTATAGGAAAAGTGGGAAGTGATTTTGGGCACCCAGATTTTAATAATATGATTGGTCCATCCTTTTAGCTTGTCATACAATCGTAAATCACTTTGTTCAAAACAATAGAGATTTTTTTCCGACTCCTTCTATAACTCAATGTCAATTTTTCTAGTCAGATCTGGTATATAATAAGAGATATTTCCAAAATACATAGGCAATGTATTTACCCCATGAAGATTATTATTTTTGGATATATAAGCCTATATGGTCCTCTTAATAGACAAATTAGGATTTGGTTACTGAGGATTAAATGTATTTCATTAAATTGTCATCCAGTTCCCAAAGTTTCAACAAATTTTAATCATGGTTTAGTAGAAGTATGCATTTTTCTACAGTGGTATTCTTAGATCCTGTGCAGTTTGGCCCATTGTTCTTGGATTTCATCAAGGGTTCTCCAAATAAACTCCACCTACAATGTAATTATCAAAACAAGAAATATTTTTATTTTTAAAACTGTAATATATAAAATATTTGAATCAAACATAGAGTGAAGATTTTTATTATACTTTTAATTTACAGTACAAATTCAGTTTAATACATCGGTATAATGGTGAAATAGAACCATTAATCATGGTATGATAAAGTTGTCATGAAACCTATAAATATTCCTACATAGAAATAGAATGTCATCAACATGTATTTTGTCACTGTATTAACCAAAACACTTAGAATGTATGATTCAATATAGAAAATTGTGGACCGATATACATAATCTACACTATTCAACATTATAAGAGAGGATTTCGACTATTGTGGCTAGAACAACACTATATAAATGAAGATGTATGATTTCATGGAGAAACAATTTCAATATGTTCAGGACTTGAACCACAATTTACATCAAAATTATGTAAATGTTTTCAAAAATCTTTTGATACTGAGCTTCGTTTGATTACTTATTACCACCCAAAAACTAAGGGGCAATCAGAAAGGACGATCCAAACTTAGTGGACATATTTAGATCTTGTTCACATGACATTCGAGGTGTGTGGGACCAATATTTACCTTTTGTGTTTTTTTGCTACAATAATATTTTCCATTCATCTACTCAAATGTCACCATATGATGGATTGTACAAAAAGAGATATCGCACGCCAACTTTTTTTGATGATGTTGGAGAAATGAAACTTTTTTTCTCAGAGCATGTGGAGGAAACAAAAATGAAGGTAAATAATATTCAAGATAATATCAAAGTAACTCAATATAGATAAAAAATCAATGTTGTTAATCGAAGGAAGGATTTGGTATTTCAAATGGGAGATCATGTTTTCATAAAAGTATTTCCATGGAAGGGTGCTTTAAGATTAGGAATGAAATGGAAACTCATCCCTAGGTACATGGGCAATTTTGAAATTTTGGAGGGAATTGGAGATATTGCATATCATTTTTTATGACCCCTATCATGACTAAATTACACAATGCATTACATGTCTCATTGCTGAGAAAGTACATGCCAGACCCAATGAATATCCTCACTTATGAAGGTATATAAATTAAACCTGAACAATCTTACTATGAAGAGCCTATCAGGATTCTGGACACAGAAGAACAAATTTCAAGGAATCATATGAATGAACTGGTAAATATTCTTTGAAAAAAATCATAAAATCGAAGTGGAAAATGGGATCCTGATGAGCTTATGATGAATAAGTAGCAAAATATTTTTGTGAGTTAACATTCTGGTAATTTGGAGAATGAAATTTTGTTAAGGGGGGGATAATATAACACCCCACTTTTTTAAAAATAAATTAAATAATGAATGTATGAAACAATAATTCTCTAAAAAACAACTCTTTGTTATAACCAAGCTAGTAAACATAATTTTTCCACCTATGTGATTTTATTTTTGAAAAACAGACATACACAATTGGGTTTAGTAAGATATTTAGAGTCTGATAAGTCAAACATAATTTTTGGTGAATAGTAACATACCCTTATGAAGAGTAAAATTAACATTAATGTTACCCTTATGAATATTAAATGATATTATTATTTTATTGCCTCAAGGATATAAGATAATGAGATATTGATTAGTTTTTTAAGATTATATAAAATGAAATATAGATTTAAAATTATTATTTTTTGAATAAAGTATAAAATTCCATAAAAAATAAATTAATAATATTTAGATATTTATGTTAAAAAAATGGAGTTATGTTTTTAATTATACATGACAAAAAATGGTAACTGTGAAATTTTTGGATAGTTATGAAATACTCAAATTTTGGATGAATAAAAAAATACACCAATTTACCATATATATATTATGAGTAAAATGAACTATTCTTAGAATCATGGTAGATGTAAGGACACATGGTTCAAACTCACATGCACATACTAAAATTCTTTGAAAAATGAATCAAAACTCTTTTTTGTCAATGGAAAATAATAAAATAATGAGTAAAATAATGGGAAAAACATCCTCTCCTCCACTCCCCCTCACATCCTCTTCTCGTCACATTTCTATGCATTGATGCTCTTAAAATTTCTACCCAAATAACCTTCCCTATTCACTCCCCAAATAACCTTCCCTATTCATTTTAAGTTCCTTTCAATTGGTATCCTATCGTCACCTCCTATTTCCAAATGACCATTGTAAATTCAGTATCATCTATATAGTGTAATTATATCATTTGAATGGAAGATCCATCATCAATATCCATACTATATCTCTATTATTTTATATAAGATATCATCATCCCCGAGGTGCCAATTTACAACCTTCATGGATAAAGAAGTTTCTTTCATCAATTTCCTCTTCAATACTGGTCATGAAACCATTTTTATGATTTAAATAGGCTATAATATATGTATAATAACCGATTTAATATCCACGAACTAGTATTTGTAAATAATATCAAATAATATGACCACACAAGTTCCCAATAATCAAAATACCACTAAAATAATCTAATTGATTTTCATTAATATTTCACTTAATGATCCATCCTCATTACATGTATCAAAATTATATAAATGACCATCAACACATATTAATATTTATAAATAACGCATAAATTCAATTCTGGAGATTAAATCCATTCCACATAAAATCTCTAACATAAAATCAATTGAACTGATTATGAAAATAATGAAAATGATCACTCGAGAATGAAGAAATTCAATATTATAACTTATCAATTAAAACATAAATGATATAAAAATTCATGATAAAAAATTACATGCAGAATTTGTTTTATATAATGTTATTAATGAGTCTAATTTCATATTGCTTGACCATAAGGTCAATAGAGAATCATTTACACTTAAGGTACGATTTTTCCACCTAGAACTACATTTTCATATGGGATACTTTTATTGCCTACATAACTCAATGAAATACTTATGTATTTTTATCTATACCTCATAAATTTTGTGTTAGTGTTATATATATGTTTACCAACCAGATTGAACCATTATTCTAAGGGGATATAATCATCTTAAAATGATGTTCCAAAATTCATTCCAAAATACAAGCCTGATTGAAAGAAATATCTCAATTTTAAAACATTTTCATGGGACCTATATAATATATTTTAGAAAACCATTATCTTTATAAAATATCTCATTTTATTGTGAAAAAGAAATATTACTTACATTCTAATTTTAAAAAAATACTATTCCAAAATATCTATTATTTTCGAAGTAAAATATTATTGTCTCAAGAATTACTTGATGATTTTGTAGGAGTATCTTTATCTATTTCAACACACATGTTGATTATGATATATTATTTGGTTTAATATTTTATGAAATAGTATAATTTTTTTAATTTAATGGTTTATGATTATTTGTATTGTGGATATTTTTTCTTAAAACCATTCACCAATTTACTCTGAATGGTTAGTGTTTTTGCTTAATGTTCAAGGGATGTTATTTACATTTCATATGCTAGTTTAAAAACGAATGTATTTGTTTTTTATTATTATCCATGATCATATTTGGAATTAAATGGACATATGATTTATTGAGTGGGTCCTTCTATATCCCCTCGGTGTAACGGTAGGTCTTATGAGACAAACTGTGGTCTTGGAACAAGGTCTTGCCAAAACAGTCATTTATATTATTGATATAAGGTCTTGAAAATATAGTAATGATATCCCACATTTTTCATTAAATAATTATGAAAATAGTATTGATGGTTCATGTGGTTGTTCAACGAGTATAATAAAAATTATTATGTCGTATTATGGAATTATTTATTCATCTCTTATTCCTACAATAATGTGTTCGTGTTATTTTATCAACATGTGTTTTTAGTAATTCACATTGCTTAATGTTTATGATTATTATATCATCTCCTGTATTGATTACCCATACTATGAATTTTATCTCATCCCATTATTATGTTTTATTTAATCATGAAATAATGTAGTTTATTATGGATGACCATCATGACTAAACATATTGTTGTGGATGTTCCCAATAAAACATATATTTTTTTTTCTTTTCTATTTTTAATTTTGGACTTATTTATGTATGATGTTTCCAAATATACTAAAGTAATGAGTCCTTTTGGATTCATATTCGTTGTTTATATTCAAATGTAATAAAATAAGGCACCAGCTCTTGGAAATAGGGGTCCGGTCTATACAAATTTAGACCATAATTATTATGCTAGTGTGTGTCTTTTCCTTATGCAACATGAATTCCATATTTTATAAAATTTAAGGAGACTTTTTATAAAACATATTTTCATTTTCATTTTTTTAATTTATATCATACTTCATTGATGTGAATTTTAAAATTATTGATTCTGTTAAAAGTGGTTTAGTCTAGGAAAATCATTTTTATTCAATTTTTTCCTTTAATAAAAATTATGTGGATGTTTTAAAAAATTTATTAGACATGATATTTATATTCCATGTTCTAACCTACAAAAAATTATTTTAAATTTTAATTTTAAAATGAGAATGAAATTGTTTTTCTTTTCATTGATGAGATTTGGAGAATGTGGGGGATTCCTACTATGACCTTACTTCCGTGCATATTATCATTTTAGGTTATTGTTAAAATATTGATTTCTCATAGATCATTATAGTTTTGAGGTTTTATGGGGACTCATAGAGTCACATATATGTATGTGGGTTATGTTATTTTTTAGTTTCCCAAATTGCATAATATGTACTTATTTTCCATCCCTTCTATTATGGTTCATGTTTATGAATGTGGTGTTATGAATGATTAATAATTTTGTTCGTTTCTTGAAAGGTTGATAAATATGAGAGTGAGTTTTTATTCATGGATTATTATCACTTTATACATGTTTATTTTTTGGCATGGGAATCCAATGTATGTATGCATCATGGCATAATTTTCGATAATATTCCCACTAAAATTTAATTTTTTTAATGGTAAAATCATTCCCATTGAGTTTTTTATTAATCTTTTGTGCTTTAAACCGTCCCATGGGGATCTGAACACCCTCTTGTCCTTTAAATAAAAATTTTTGGTTTTCGGTGGATGGAAAACCCACGTTGGTTAATGGGAATGTGCTTCCAAACATTATTATGTTTATGAATTTTCTTTAGTAAATGTAAATGATAATGATACTCTTTTCTATAAATTTTTGAAGTGGAAAATTATATAATTTTATAATTTAGTATTCATATGTGAGGATATGTTTGAGATTGAATAAATATATTGATTATTAAAAATTGGATGAATCCTAGCCACTAGAATCTTGAGAATATATGACTATTTAATATTTTGTTCTCATTATCTCTGTCTAAATATGAAATTTTTTTTCATATATATCTGTATGTGGTTAAATTTCATTGTATTTTGATTAATTGGTTGTTAATTTAATGCGTGTGTTTTTTTGGAAAATTATTTTACGGGAGTATAGATTTGGATGAGTCATGTAATAATAATGTGTTCCACCATATACCTATTTAGGGTTAATATAATTTTTAATTAAAAAACAATATGGAAATTATTTATGAATGGGTTGGTATCCTTGTGTTTCACTTTTATGATTGGTAGATTTCTTTGATATTTTTTTCGTTAGATTGTGAAATGTTTTTATACACAATTTTACAATATAATTTTCCAAGTTACTAATTTTGAGGTATTTTTTTTACATAAAAAGAGAATTTATTTTATTTATGAATTGAAAATATCATTAATGAATATTTGTCGTTAAATATCATACTTTTGGTGGATTGTTTTGTTTTTATGGACAAACAATTTAAAGGTGGGGTCACTGTAATAATCCAATAATTCATTGAGGAAGAAAAAAACTATAGTTAATGTATGACTATAGTTATATTTATCTTATTATATTTAATAATGTATTTATTTATTAAATGGTTCTTTCACTATCTCAGAAGTAGGTATCCACAGCACCACCCTTTAACAGCGCTAAAAAAGCACTATTAAATGGTACTTTTAACAACACTTAAAAATTCACCCTTATCAATACCCCATTATCAGCGTTTTTTTTCTGGGGAATGAATTTATTCCAAGGAATAAAATTCATAATGATATTATGGATTTCAAATATTATCAATTTTTCAAATATTCTATTATTTATAATCAAATATATAAAAATAAATAAATGTTTATTATATATTTACATATACAAATTTAATTTTATAAAAAAATAATAAAACACGACGTGCCTTTTGGCCGTGTGGTTCTGCCCGTGTCCGTGTATCGTCCAGATTACATTTCAAGCCTCATGTTGTTGTCTTTTCCAAACTGTGCGGAGAGTACAAGCCATGTGACCGGGGCCACACGCCGTGTGGCACTCTTTTGATGTTTGTTACTTTAGCCACAAAACACTTGTACTACACTGTGTGTGCTTCAGAAGTACTCATCGTGTATTCTGGAACATTCAGAAACAACGCCTCTGGACAACACGCCTCTTGAGGTACCCAAACATCATTCTGTTGATCCGTTTTCCCTGAAACATTCGCCTCATGGTCGTCCTGATTTCCTAAGGTCGTTTCTGATGTTTTTGGGCCTCCGATCGGGTCCAAAAACATAACACTAATTACCCTCTCAAAGAGCATCCATGAACACATCATGCATTCACAAGAACACCGAAGGAATCAGGCTATGTTAATTTGGTCTGGTTCTACCTCATTCATTTAATATCAAGCGGCTTATGAGAATAACATCCAACATAGAAGGAGGAAATTCATAGTTGCTCCAATAAAAACACACCCCTACCTCGATCAAGGATTGTTCGTCGAAGATGCAGAAGATGGTGTCTCACTGTCAACGTCAGAGGAAGAGCCACCATCGTTGGCGACGTTCCGCACGACAGGGTTTCCTCCCTTGACAAGGAGGTTGAAGAACTTTGAATAAATAGCATCATGACGTTCGGCTCGTGGAGAATTCTTCGTGTTCTTCATGGAAGAACTCTCCCTCTCTAAATCTCCAAAAATTCCACCACAAATATTTTCCAACAAAAATAATAACAAGGATCTCCCATATTATAACATTTCCATGTATTTTCAAATTAATTAAAAATGGAAATAGAATTAATTATGGATTTTTATTTGGAAACATTAATGGATGGGAGATGGAATGGCCCCACATTTAAGTGGAAGTCCAATGGTTTTATGTGGGTTATCAAAAATTAATTAAGTGAATGTTAAAGGAGGAGTTAAGGGAAGATGAAAGGATTATGGATCGTGTGGTCCGCGCCTCACTAATTCCTCTCATGGGAGGTTATGTGGGTTTGGACCCCACATCTAACTCAACATTGTAGGATATATCTAACATTTTTAAATAAAATTGTGTGCTATAATTTTATATATTTTATTCAAAGTCCCCAAAAATTAACTCTCAACCCGCATAAAACGCAACTACGATAAAGGTACCCTTATGTGAATATCGGCACAACGAGTTCATCATTGTCCTCATATTTCAATTCTGATCACCTATTAAAAAGATAGAAAAACGCGAACATACGTTTACTAAACATACCCGTTGAAAACTTCATAAATTGACTCTGGGCACATCGGGCCTCAGAATCAACAGCTGTCAGAAACCACAGACTCATAAAATTCAAAAGTATTTAAGAAAAATTTTCCTTGAAATTTCTTCTGTATTTAAATTACTCCCACCTCAGGGCTTTACATCCCCATAAAGCTAAAACACACCCTAGGGAAACAAATGGGGGTACTGAGCTCGCATATGAGCCTCCTAGTCCCATGTGATCTTCAGGAGGTTCCCATGCTGCTAGCGAATGCTCACCTTGAGGAATCAACCGTCCTCATAGGACCCACTCCTGTCGATCCCCGATCTCTACAGGGACCTCCTTGAATGCCCCCCATCATCGATGTCTATCTCACAGCTGTCGATGATGTGGGATGGGTCGTGCACGTTTTCCTCAGCATAGATACGTGAAAGATGTAATGAACCTGGTGCAACTGAGGTGGAAGGCCCTAGCGGAAAGCCTCCTCGCCTAACCTAATGTGGAACATGAAAGGTCCAATGAAACAAGGAGATAACTTTCCACCCCGACAAAATCTCCGTAGACCTCGACGAGGTGAGACCCATAAGAAAACGTTGTCGCGATCCTCAAACTCTATTGGTATCTGTCTTCTATCTTTTTAGGAAATCTATCTGTTATGTGTAGTCTTCATCTCCTCCTGAATGATCTGCACCTTCTCTATCGTAGCCTGAAACATCTCTAGTCCTACAAGTGCTGACTCCCCTGGGTCAGTCCAGCATAGAGGTGACATGCATGGTTGGTCGTACAGTGCATCGTAATGTGCCATATTGATGTTGGAGTGGTAGCTATTGTTGTACGCAAACTCTACCAAGGGTAAATGATCCTCCAAGCTGTGACCATATTCAAGGAAACATGCATGGAGTATGTACTCCAAAGAAGGAATGGTCCTCTCTCTCTAGCCGTCCGTCTAAGGATAGAAGGCGGTGCTCAGACGTAGCAGCCTCCCAAAAGCCTCTTGTAACCCCTTCAATAGCCGATAAGTGAAATAGCCATCACGATAGGAAATTACGGATGATCGAACACCATGAATTCGTATGATCTCCTGAATGTAGAGGCGTCCCAAACTATCTACTGAGCTCTACTATCGGATCTGTAGGTAGTGGGACGACTTGGTGAGTTGTTCTATGATCACACAGATAGAGTCGTGTCCTCAGGATGTACGTGGAATCCCCATCATGAAATCTATCGATATTATGTCCCACTTCCACTCTGGGTCCTCTAGGGTTGTACCTATCCTACACCTACCTGGTGCTCTGCCTTTACTTGGTGACAATTGAGGCATCGTGAAACAAACTATACTACAACCTTCTTCATACGCGGCCACCAGTGCTTTCGCCTAGGTCCTGGTACATCTTCGCCACTCCTAGATGTACCTCTAGAGGGGAAATATGAAACTCTTGTAGCACCTCCTCCTGTAATTTAACATGTACCACAGTACGTCCTCTGAAGAGGATGACGTGCTCCCTTCCTTCAAAAAATCCAACAGGCACCTACCCTATGAATATCAGAGCATGTCTCATCTCACAGTCAATGTCCCCACGTCGTGCCTCTATGACTCGATGAAAATGTGGAGGAGAGACTATGAGAGACTAAAGAAAATATGCTCTATCTCTATCCACAAAGGATATCTGCAACGTGGAAAGCTGCGTCTTTGCCTCTACTAGCATTTTAATTCCCAATCTATTGTTGAGAGCATCAGCTACAACGTTCCCCTTCCAAGGAGTATTGATTATCTCAAAGTCACAGACCTAGGGGAACTCGATCCATTGCCAATGTCTTAGGTTAATGACCTTCTATGAGATGATGTACCTGAGACTATGGTGGTCATAGTAGACTGTAAAGCACTCTACCATAAGATAGTGTCTCCACATCATCGAGGTGAAGACCAGTGCTTCTATATACAAGTCATGGGTAGCGTAGTTCTTCTCATGATGTCCCACCTGCCATGAACCATACGTGATCACTACTCTCTCCTGCATCTGGACACACCTGAGTCTAGTCCCTGATCCATCGCAGTCAACTACGTACCCTACATCCTCCTTTAGTACCCTCAAGATGGTCGCAACAGTCAATCTATGTCTTAGCTCCTCAAAGCACTGATGACATATATCTGACCACACGATGGGTTTCCCCTTCTTTGTCAAACCTTAAAGCAGTGTTCCAACTCTAGAGATGTCTGGCACAAATCTCCGATAGTACCCAGCCAGACCCAAGAAACTCCGCCCCTCCATCACACTCCTGGGTGTCTCCCAATCATGTATTTACTCGATCATCTCTGGATCCATTTCAAATCCAGCCTTCGAGATGACCTGTCCCAAGAAGCGAACCTCTCTAATCTAGAACTAGCACTTCGAAAGCTTAACATAAATCTTGTGCTCCCAAAGTGTAACATCCCAAGTAAGTAATGAATAATATATATTTTTTATCTATGTCTATTAATGAATTAGATAGTGTTTTAGAGGCTTAAAATGAAAATAAATCCAATCTTATGCATGGAATACACTAATATTCTTAAAAGATTGTTTTACTGCCTTTTGATGGAAAACCCTTTTTAAATCTATCTTTTTACAATTTTATAAGATATGTTTGTCAAAATAAAATTATTATTTATGATTGGGACATCAATATTTACTTTTTGTGAATTTTTGGTATTTTTCTGACGATGTTCATTTTTTAATTAATAGTGAAGAATTCTGCATTTTACATCAAAACTGCTTCTTAATATAATTTATTTATATGATTATATTATCTATTGAATTGGTATTAATGTGTAATCTGAATATATTTTTACCATTTAATCCAATGGTGGTCATTGGTCTCAATTTCACTTTGAAATTAGACTCAAACTGGTGTCAATCTTTTGATACTTATTGTTTTATAAAAACATGTTATTTGCTCTGACAGCGGGAATTACTTATTAAATTAATTAATGTGACTTATATGTTTTTAATTTTTTAAAATTGACTTCATTTTTGAATTCGGATTATCAAATATATCTTAGGGTGAATTTTTGGTAATTTTCTGAAAAACTTAAATTTTTTGATGAATAGTGAAACCACTAAGTGGTACTTATAAAAACTGATTTTCCGTTTAAATGAAATTTTTCCATCATTGTGTTTTTAATTTCAAAAATATGACATACATGGTTGTCATTAAGAAGTAAAATGTGGTTCAATGAGATTAAAATAATTTTTTGGTGAATAGTAACTTATTAAGTTTTCAATCACGATTAGTGGTAATTAGTGTAGTTTAAGGTAAAAGTAATGATTTAGTAAAATGAGATGAGCTTGAAACATGTCCTACCCTCATTGGTTGTGTCATGGCCTACCAAGAAAAGCCATGGGTCAACTTGGGGACCCCATGGATCCACTTTGGTTGGGAAATTACATAAATAACTTTTTATTTAATGTAAAAGTAAAAATGACACAAACATAATATGTTTTACGAAACATTTTTTTTCATGGGGTTATAAAGATCTGATTTTTGTTTATAAATAGTAATTGGAAAGCTAAAAAGATTTACTACATCATAGTATTTTCTTTATACTTTTTAGACGTTAAATAAATTAAATTATTTATGACATCATGATGATGCAGCGATGACCTCATTATTTAACGATTTAAATAAAATGGAAAGATAATGTAAAATCTAAAACCTACACATGGACAAAACCAATTGGATGAGTGGATTTCGAATCCCTATTACCTTATCCCCGAATTATATCAATGTGGGACCTTTTTAATCCGAAAATCATTTTAAAATAAAGCAACTTAACTTAACTTTCGAAAAGTGCCCCTCCTCTCCTCTTATAAAAGGCCCCCACCTCTACCTCCATACCCACACTCCCAAAGCCATTGGCTCGGCCAACCCCTGCCCATTTTGTCTCTACACATACCTCTCCTAATCATAGAGGATTCCCTTTGGGCAGAATCCTTTCAAAGGAAGCCTTTAGTCTCAAATCAAACGGAGTTACACTTTTAAAGGTAATTCATTCTCTCTTGTTCATTTGTTTTATTTTGCTTCTCCAACCCCCTAAACTCATTTTATTTACTTGTTTTGTAACAACAACAGTATCATAAAAATACTAGGATGTTGTTATAAGATTTATTCAAGCTATACTCTCACACAACTACATCAAATGGTTAAGGAACATACGGTTGCCGTGGATGGCGAAATTCTTTCTTCCGAAATGATGATTGTTCAATACTCATTTAACACTTTCAAAGGCGGCCATTATGATGTCACTATTTTTATATATGATATATAATATGTTTATTCTTTCATTAAGCTTTTGTATTTTTCATTTATGGCATACCATTATTGTTTCCATTATGGGTAAACACGATATCTTCATTTTAGGAATTGCGGACTACCGCCCCCTGAAAGTGATTTGATTCGTTAATACCATATGTGGGATGTGTAAAGGATAAGGTTAATGATATTATAAATGTTATTATACTGGAATTATAATATACTCTTATATCATTATGAATCCATTCCAGAAAATATGAAATAGAAATGGAAGTAGCGTTCATGCGTACGTACGGCTTACCGTCTCCATGAACGGTGCATTTCATTTCTTACCTCTAAATGTGATGTTATATTATAAGTACATGTATATTCTGAATATATATGATATATATGTTATCCAAATCATTAATATCATTCTGGATATAACGAACCTTTGACCAAATTAACAACATGTAAGTGTAAGAAGTCTATTTTTGACTTAAGAACCAAATACCGACAAAATGAACATTATTAACTTATATGATTACATGATGTTCATAACATGGTATAAAAGGAATAATGAACTTGAAAAAGGTTCTTAAGGAAGTAGAGATTAACTCAAGTTTATTATTCAGGAGATTAAAGAACGACCGAGTCAAGTCGGACCCGAGGTATGAGACTTCGTCTCAATCTCCTTTCATTGAAGCATATTTTGTTTTATACACAACCTTCTTTTATACGGTGTATAAACCCCTTTGACTTTTACGTTTATTCAAAAGGAATAATTTTTATATGAAGCGTTTACTAAATGACAAAAGGGAATGTTTTTGTCGTACGTATACGGCGACAACGACATCTCCGCTGTCGTGACTGTTATTTGAGTTTCGGCTTCCTCTAAAAGCCATACCTTCTTTTTAAAAGAAAAATAAATGCCATGTTTTACATTTCTTTTATTTTGGTATCGAAAATGGTTTTCATAATGTTTTTATATCAATGTGTTGTATTGATATCTTGTGATTGAAAGGTGGGAATGTTATGTTTCCTTTATGCATGTTTTATGTGATATGATTATGTTGAGGTTCTTGGGAATTATTATGAAAACGGGTGGTTCCGTGATAAACTAAGGGCGGGTGAGCCCGTTATAGCTCTCCAATTCATTGGGTAACGCAAAGGAGTGTAACGTTAAGGTTTCTCCGAAGAGATTTAGGGAATATTCTGTGATGGGTATTCCAAACGTAACCAGGAGGGTTACTCCCTATGTAAGAATGTTATAAATGCCTCAAGTAACCTTTATGTTTTATATGATTTATTCATGATTTGATGAGGTATGTTAAAGTGAATATGTTTTATGGGTAAAGTATGATCTCATCCTTATGTATATATGTACCCATGTTTCCTTTCCATATTTTTATATCCCTTACTGAGCTTTTAATGCTCATCCCATGTTTTTTTGAAATGTTTTTCACAGGTCAAGGGAAAGGTACATGATATGATGATAGTGTCAAGGAAGTGTCAAGAAATAATCCATGTTTTTTTTAAATGTGTTTCCATTGTTGGGAATGAAGAATACTATCTTTATGTAACCACTTTTTTATATGTGGAATGTAATGAAAGTTTTATGATATAATTCTCTAAAACACTAAACCCGAATAGATCCTCATTGTGTAATCTTGTAATAACTCAAGATTAAGTAAGGTTTAATGCTGGGGCCTTATAGTTGGTATCAATGGGAGGTTTAGATAACTTTATGAGTTAGAATTATATTAAATTGTTATCCAAAAATATTTTTTTTATGGTCAAATTGAAATGATAGAGAATTTGAAGATTACCATGTTGCTTAATCTAAGACATGTTTGTTCAGAATGGTTTTCCGCAGAAGAAACAGGGAAGCAGTGCTAGGAAGGCATACAGAAGGAAATAACCTTCTGAACCAGCATCCTGAGATGGTCGGAATAGGAACTGAACAGTTTGTTGCAGTAATGGTGCAGTTGACTCAGGCTATAAATGGTGGTGGTATCCATGCACGAGATCAGCCAGATCAACCGCAGAGGAACATGTCAGTGGTGGAACATTTCATGAGGCAACATCCCCCATCATTCAGAGGATCATCTGACCCTGTGCTAGCTGAAGGGTGGATTAAAGCACTGGAGAAGATTTATGATGTCATGGGGTGTTCAGACAATCAAAAGGTTAGTTTTGCTATTTACCGTTTGGAGGGTGAGGCAGATCAGTGGTGGTCTATGGTTAAAAATATCAGGGACGCTGAAGAGATTGATGCTCTTGACTGGGACAAATTCAAAGGTATGTTTCTTGAGAAGTATTTTCCTAAGGCTGTTCGACTTAGGATGGAAAATAAATTCTTGGAATTGAGGCAAGAGGAAGACTCAATGGCTACCTATGAAGAAAGGTTCACTCGATTGGCAAGGTATGCTCGAAATTTTATCCGAGACCTTGATAGTAAAATCAATCGTTTTTACTCAGGATTAAAGCCAAAATATCGAAGTGAATTAGCTTCTCGTGAGTTTTAAAGTTATGAAAAGCTTGTTCGATGTGCTGAGAAGGTGGAAATTGCCGATGATCAAGTGTTCTATAACAACCAACAGAAGAAGAGACCAAGGTGGTAGGAGAAAGGTATGAATTCTTCAAAAAAGTCTGATGGTAAGAAAAATAAGTTTCCAGTTTGTGATAAATGTGGCAAAAGGAATGCTGGGGAATGTCTTCTGAATTCTGGAAAGTGCTACCGATGTGATAAGATGGGACATAAGGCTCATGATTGCACTGAAAAGGATCAAGGTGAAGGTAAGAACAAATTTGATTTATAGTTAGTGAAATGTTTTAATTGCAATGAGATGGGTCACTATGAAAATGAGTGTCCGACAAAGAGCTTGAGTGATGGGTAGCAGTTAGACTACAAGCAGAAAGGGGTGGTGAAATCCTTTGCAACTACTTCAGTAGATGTAGGGCCATCAAATGAAGCTGTATCAGCTCCAGGGAGCTCAGTTTTTTTCAAAGATTGACTTGAGATTGAGGTACCATCAGCTGAAAGTAAAGGAGGCAGATATTCCGAAGATCGTGTTCCGTACAATATATGGCCATTATGAATTTGTAGTAATGCCTTTTGGGCTGACCAATGCACCTTCTGTATTCATGGACTCAATGAATAGAATTTTCCATGAGTTCATGGATAAGTTTGTGGTGGTTTTCATTGCTGATATTTTGGTGTTTTCAAAAATTAAAGAGGAGCATAAAAGACATTTGAGGGTTATCTTTCAAACCTTAAAAGAAAAGAAATTGTATGGGAAATTCAGCAAGTGTGAGTTTTGGTTGCAACAAATTTCCATCCTTGGTCACATTGTTTCTAAAGATGGGATAACTGTTGATCCTATAAAAACAAAAGTTGTGGAAGACTGGACAAGACCCACAAATGTAACAGAGATTCATAGCTTCCTTGGTTTGGCAGTCTATTACCGAAGGTTTGTTAGAAATTTTTCACGGTTATCTAGTCCAATGACTAAGCTAACTCGGAAGGGTGTTAAGTTTATCTGGACAAAAGAATGTGATGATTGTTTTCAGGAATTAAAAAGAAGATTGGTGAATGCTCCAGTTTTGGCACTACCTTCCAGGAATGGTGAGTTTGTTATATACATTGATGCTTCATTGAAAGGACTTTGTTGCGTCCTAATGCAGAATGATAAGGTAATTGCTTATGCTTCACGACAGTTGAAAACTCATAAAGTAAATTACCCTACACATGATTTGGAATTAGCTGCTTTTGTTTTTGCTTTAAAAATTTGGAGGCATCATTTGTATGGAGTAAAGTGTGAAATATATACCGATCAAAAAAGTTTATGGTATATATTCACTCAGAAAGATTTGAACATGAGACAAAGGAGATGGCTAGAATTAATCAAGGATTATGATTGTACAATTCATTACCATCCGGGAAATGCAAATAAAGTGGCTGATGCTTTGAGTTGAAAAAGTAATGCTTCATTAGCAATGTTGTGTTTGGAACGTGATCCTTTGGTTAAGGATTTGATGAACTTTGGCATAGAAGTTGTTGGTGCAGGAAGTTCTTCTGTTTTGTTTCAGGTATCAGTGAGATAATCTCTATCAGATAGAATCAAGAAAGCACAGAAGCAAAACAGTGAGTTACAGAAAAAGGTAGAGCTGGTTCAGAAAAATAAGTTGCCTGAATTCAACATTGATAATGATTTTGTTTTGAGATTTGGGAAGAGATTGTGTGTTCCTTGTGATTCACAGTTGAAGAGAGAGTTGTTATGTGAAGCTCATAGTTCTCCGTTTTCAGTTCATCCTGGCAGTACTAAGATGTACAGAGATCTACGGGAGTATTACTGGTGGGATGGAATGAAAAGAGATATTGCTGATTTTACTGTGAAGTGTTTGACTTGTCAGCAGGTTAAAGCAGAGCGGCAGTTACCGAAAGGGATGCTTCATCCTTTACCAGTGCTATATTGGAAATGTGAGAATATATCCATGGACTTTGTTTTGGGATTACCGAAGAGATCTCGAGGTAATAATGAAATCTGGGTTATTGTTGATCGCTTGACCAAATCTGCTCATTTCCTTGCTATACGAGATAATTTTTCCCTAGATCAACTTTCCCGTTTGTATCTTAAAGAGATAGTCAGGTTACATGGAGTTCCTCTCTCCATTGTATCTGATCGTGATCACATGTTCACTTCTAACTTTTGGAAAGGCCTTCAGAAGTCGTTGGGTACTGAATTAAATTTTAGTACATCATTTCATCCTCAATCAGATGGGCAGTCAGAACGAACAATTCAGACATTGGAGGATATGCTACGAGCTTGTTCTATGGATTATCAGGGATGTTTGGACCAACATCGTTCTTTGGTTGAATTTTCATATAATAACAATTTTCATTCCAGTGTACAGATGGCACCATTTCAGGCATTATATGGGAAGCGGTGTCGAACTCCAGCTTTCTGGGATGAAGTGGGAGAAATGAAGTTGATGGGACCAGAATTGGTAGAAGAGATGGCAGAAAAAGTTCAGCTGATTCAGAAGCACATGAGAACAGCTCAGAGCAGGCAGAAGAGTTATGCGGCTAACTGGAGGAAGGATCTATCTTTCAAGGTAGGTGATCATGTTTTTATCATGGTTTCTCCTTGGAAAAGTGTGATGAGATTTGGTAAGAAAGGAAAGATGAGTCCAAGGTTTATTGGACCATATGAAATTCTGGAGAGAGTTGGATCAGTTGCATAACGGGTGTCTTTACCTCTGAGTTTACCTCAGGTACACAATTTTTTTCACGTTTCTATGTTGAGAAAGTATATGCCAGATCCATCTCATGTATTGAGTCCAGAGGTAGTTCAGCTGGAAGAGATCCTATCTTATGGGGAACAACCGGTCCATATTTTTGACCACATGGAGCAAGTGTTACGGAATAAGGTGATTAAGCAGGTAAAGGTTTTGTGGAAAAACCACATGATGGAAGAGGCAACATGGGAATCTGAAAATGCAATGAGGGATAAGTACCCCCATTTATTTAATAAGTAAATAAATTGCGGGGACACAATTTTCTAAAGGGGGGAAGGATGTAACATCCCAAGTAAGTAATGAATAATAGATATTTTTTTATCTATGTCTATTAATGAATTAGATAGTGTTTTAGAGGCTTAAAATGAAAATAAATCCAATCTTATGCATGGAATACACTAATATTCTTAAAAGATTTTTTTACTACCTTTTGATGGAAAACCCTTTTTGAATCTATATTTTGACAATTTTATAAGATATGTTTGTCAAAATAAAATTATTATTTATGATTGGGACATAAAAATTTACTTTGTTTGAATCTTTGGTATTTTTCTGACGATGTTCATTTTTTAATGAATAGTAAAAAATACTGCATTTTACATCAAAAAATGCTTCTTAATCTAATTTATTTATATGACTAGATTATCTTTTGAATTGGTCTTAATGTGTAATATGAATATATTTTTACCATTTAATCCAATGGTGGTCATTGGAATCAATTTCACTTTGAAATTAGACTTAAACCGGTGTCAATCTTTTGATACTTATTGTTTTATAAAAACACGCTATTTTCTCTAACCGCGGGAATTAATTATTAAATTAATTAATGTGACTTATATGTTTTTAATTTTGTAAAATAGACTTCATTTTTGAATTCCGAATATCAAATATAGCTTAGGGTGAATTTTTGGTAATTTTCTGAAAAACTTCAATTTTTGATGAATAGTGAAACCACTAAGTGGTACATATAAAAACTGATTTTCCGTTTAAATAAAATTCTTCCATCATTGTGTTTTGAATTTAAAAAATCCAACATACATGGTTGTAATTATGAATTAAAATGTGGTTCAATGAGATTATAATAATTTTTTGGTGAATAGTAACTTATTAAGTTTTTAATCGCGATTAGTGGTAATTAGTGTAGTTTAAGGTAAAAATAATGCTTTAATAAAATGAGATGAGCTTGACACATGTACTACCCTCATTGGTTGTGTCATGGCAAACCACGAAAAGCCATGGGTCAACTTGGGGACCCCATGGATCCACTTTGGTTGGCAAATGACATAAATAACTTTTTATTTAATGTAAAAGTAAAAATGACACAAACATAATATGTTTTACGAATTTTTTTTACATGGGGTTACAAAGATCATATTTTTGTTTATAAATAGTCATTGGAAAGATAAAACAATTTCCTACATCATAGTAGTATTTTTATAATTTTTATAATTTAAATAAATTAAATTACATATAACATCATGATGATGCAGCGATGACCTCATTATTTAACGATTTAAATAAAATGGAATGATAATATAAAATATAAATCCTAAACATGGCCAAAACCAATTGGATGAGTGGATTTCGTAGAATTATCACCATATCCTCTAATTATATCAATGTGTGACCTTTTAAATCCTAAAATCATTTAAAAATAAAGCAACTTTACTTTACTTTCCAAGAGTGCCCCTCCTCTCCTCTTATAAAAGGCCCCCACCTCTACTGCCTTACCCACACTCCCAAAGCCTTTGGCTCGGCCAACCCCTGCCCATTTTGTCTCTCCACATACCTATCCTCATCCTAGAGGATTCCCTTTGGGCAGAATCTTTACAAAGGAAACCTTTAGGATCAAATCAAAAGGAGTTACATTTTTAAAGGTAATTCATTCTCTCATGTTCATTTGTTTTATTTTGCTTCTACAACCCCCTAAACTCTTTTTATTTACTTCTTTTGTAACAACACCAGTATATTAAATATAATAGGATGTTTTTATAAGATTTATTCGAGCTACACTCTCACACAACTACATCAAATGGTTAAGGAACATACGGTTTCCGTGGATGGCGAAATTCTGCCTCCCGAAACGATGATTGTTCAATACTCATTTAACACCTTCAAATGTGGCCATTATGATGTCACTATTTTTATATATGATATATAATATGTTTATTCTTTCCTTAAGCTTCTTTATTTTTCATTAAAGTCATACCATTATTGTTTCCATTATGGGTAAACACAATATCTTCATTTTAGGAAGTGCGGACTACCGCCCCCTGAAAGTGATTTGATTCGTTAATACCATATGTGGGATGTGTAAAGGATAAATTTAATGATATTATAAATGTTATTATACTGGAATTATAATATACTCTTATATAATTATGACTCCATTCCAGAAAATACGAAATAGAAATGGAAGTAGCGTTCATGCGTACGTACGACTTACCGTCTCCATGAACAATGCATTTCATTTCTTACATCTAAATGTGATGTAATATTATAAATACATGTATATGCTGAATATATATGATATATATGTTATCCAAATCATTAATATCATTCTGGATATAATGAACCTTTGACTAAATTAACAACATGTAAGTGTAAGAAGTCTATTTTTGACTTAAGAACCAAATACTGACAAAATGAACATTATTAACTTAAATGATTACATGATGTTCATAACATGGTATAAAAGGAAAAATTAACTTGAAAAATGTTCTTAAGCAAGTAGAGATTAACTCATGTTTATTATTCAGGAGATTAAAGAACGACTGAGTCAAGTCGGACCCGAGGTATGGGACTTCATCTCAATCTCCTTTCATTGAGGCATATTTTGTTTAATACACAACCTTATTTTATACGGTGTATAAACCCCTTTGACTTTTACGTTTATTCAAAAGGAATCTATTTTATACGAAGCGTTTACTAAACGACAAAAGGGAATGTTTTTGTCGTACGTATGCGGCGACAACGACTTCTCCGCTGTCGTGACTGTTATTTGAGTTTCGGCTTCCTCTACAAGTCATACTGTCTTTTTAAAAGAAAAATAAATACCATGTTTTACATTTCTTTTATTATGGTATCGAAAATGGGTTTCATAATGTTTTTATATCAATGTGTTGTATTGATATCTTGTGATTTAGAGGTGGGAATGTTATGTTTCCTTTATGCATGTTTTATGTGATATGATTATGTTGAGGTCCTTGGGCATTATTATGAAGACGGGTGGTTCCGTGATAAACTAATGGCGGGTGAGCCCGTTATAGCTCTCCAATGCATTGGGTAATGCGAAGGAGTGTAACGTTAAGGTTTCTCCGAAGATATTTAGGGAATATACTGTGATGGGTATTCCAAACCTAACCAAGAGTGTTACTCCCTACGTAAGAATGTTATGAATGCCTCAAGTTACCTTTATGTCTTATATGATTTATTCATGATTTGATGAGGTATGTTAAAGTGCATATGTTTTATGGGTAAATTATGATCTCATCCTTATGTATATATGTACCCATGTTTCCTTTCCATATTTTTATATCCCTTACTGAGCTTTTTATGCCCATCCCAAGTTTTTTTTGAAATGTTTTTCACAGGTCAAGGGAAAGGTACATGATATGATGATAGTGTCAAGGAAGTGTCAAGAAATAATCCATGTTTTTTTATATGTGTTTCCATTGTTGGGAATGAAGAATACTATCTTTATGTAACCACTTTGTTTATATGTGGAATGTAATGAAAGTTTTATGATATAATTCTCTAAAACTCTAAACCCGAAAAGATCCTCAATGTGTAATCTTGTAATAACTCATGATTAAGAAAGGTATACGGCTGGGGCCTTATACAGAGTGTATCCACTACTACCTGAATGTGGTAGGCGTGATCCTCCAAAGTAGTCTAGTAAATCATTATGTCGTAGATGATGTGTACGGAAAAACGATTGAGGTAAGGCTGGAATATCCTATTCAATAGAATATTGAACACTGCTGGTGTGTTGGTTACACCGAAAGGCATAACCAATTAAAGAGAATCATGATCAAAGAAGAATGTGCAGGGGGTAGGGTGAGTGGGCATGTGGGGTGCATAGGGGAGGGGTAGGGGGTGTGAAGGGTGAGGGAAGGGGTTAGGAGTGTGTAAGGGACATTAATACGGTGGGGGTCTAGGGGATAGGGCGAGTGGTGTTGAAAGTGGGTTGTGTTTTGAGGAGGGTTCAGGGGGTGCATGGGACAGAGGGAGGGTGTAGGTGGGGTGTAAGGCGGTGAGCCAGGTTGTTGTGCTTGTCGAAGGGTTGGTGTGGGGTGTTCAAGTGGGTGTGTAGTGTGGTTGGGGAATGGAGGAGCAAAGAGAATGTGGAGGGGTTCAAGAGGTAGGGGTAGGGGGTGTTGGGGGTATATAGAGGGTTGGGTGAGGGGGTGTGCAAGGAGCAGGGTGGGGGGTAGTGGGGTGTTGAGTGAAGAGGCCACAAAGGGTGTATTGGGAAGAGGGAGGATGAATGTGGGGTGCAATGGGGTGTGTAGTGTGGAGTGGGAAGGGGGGTGCAAAGGGCTGCTGTAGTGTGAAAGCGGTATGGGGAGGGTGCAGGCGGGGTGCAAGGGAGAGGGGTAGGTGGGGGTTAAGGGGGGGGGGGGATGGGAGAGTCTAGGGGAGGGGGCATGGGAGGGGGTTCATGGATGCATGAATTGAATAAGGGAGTGAATGGAAGAATGTTGTGTATGGTGGGTGTATGAGTAGGGTGTGGGAGTATTGGTGTATGATGGGGGATATTGGTGGAGGAGGGGGCTGGTACAAGGGGTTGTGTGTAGTGTGTCTAGGGGTGTATTTCTTGTTTGAGTTGGTTTAGCCAGGGGATATTGTATTTACTAGGATTGTAGATTATAACACTTCAATGCATCATTATTTATGATATACAAATGATTTATAAACATCTATTCTATTATTATAATATTTTATTTATAATTATAAATAATTCAATATCCACTTGAATTATTATATATCAGATATTTTTTATTTAGATTTTTTCATGATCCCCTTCCATGAATGTTTTTTGTATATATTTTCTCACACAGGCATATTGTTATCCATTTATACAATCTTAACACATTCTTGTGATTATGTCTTGTGCTTTCATATTTATACATTTTATATCTTCTCAATGTATAATTTTTTCCTTCTTCCACTATATTGGGATTTATTCTTGATTTTTATTTTAAATATAAATATCTAATTTAAAAATACTTTATTACTCCTTTGAAAACTTTGATTAAAATTTCAATAGAGGGTCTTCATGTTTCCAAAATGAAAATGGCTAGACTTCTCATAATATCATCCCGAATATAAATAACATTGAAAAACATCTTATTCACATCAATTTATTCCTTTTAGTATGAAAGGTATAAATTATTTTCAATATTTTTTTAACTTGTGGAAATCAAATTGGGCTTCCACAATAGAATCATGTTTCTACAACAAAATCCAATAGTATAGATTTTTTAGGACATCATCATGAATAAAAATTTTATTGAAACAATTATGTTTCTCATGTATTTTTATTTAGTATGAAAGGAATGAATTATTCATGCAACACTAGTTTTTATATCACACTTTGATATTTACAGTCTACAATATGTTTTTTTCGTTCTCCTAAACTCTCTTCTATGCTTATAAAATATTTTATACCATGTGCTGTGGGAGTGTAAAGGGTGGGGGGTCTGTCTAGGTATGGGGACTATCCGGGGGTCTATTAAGGTATGTGTTGTGTACGGTGGGTTGGGAAATTCTATTGAGGGAAGGTGTGTTGGGAGGGGGGGGGGTTGTAGGGGGGTATCTAGTGATGATGACCATTCCCAATTTTTGTATTTTTTTTTATTTATTCTAATTTTTTTGTAAAATGGTAGGACAATTCATTTGTATTATTTCATATTACATGTACATATTTTTCCTGGAATTAATTTTTTTCCAAAAGCTATGTGGATCATTGTGGACCAAGAGAGGGGTGTCCAGGGGGTGAAGGGGTTTCTTTATATAGGGAGGCGTGTCCATGAATGGGGTGTCCATAATGGGGGGGATCTATCTAGGGGGGAGTGGTGTAGAGTGGGTTTGTCTTAGGACGTGGGAATATCCAAGAGGGGGCTTGTCCAGGAGGTAGGGGTGCTATCTAAAAGGGGGGTTGTCCAAGAGGGGATTATCAATGAGGGAAGGGGAGTCCAGGAGGGTGGGAGGGGATTTTTCCAAGGGGGGAGGGGTGGCTGTCAAGGGGGTGCATAGGATGGGGGGTGTCCAGGGGGGTAGCTGTCCACGAGGGGGTTTGTCCAAGGGGTGTCCAGGATGGAAAGGATATGTTGGAAAACTCAAGTATTGTTAAATATAAAGGTAAGGATAGGTTTGAAAACTATAGTATTGAAACTAACTATAAAAGGATGATGATCCAAGTTAAGTCTCGATAGAGTTATCCTAGAAATTCTATCCCATTTAACAATGGATTTGTTGTAACGCCCCGACCCCAGCTACCCAGAGTCGGTGCATTACTTCGTAACATTGGCATGATCACAAAAGATCAAGTCTCGAAAGACCGATTAGTTTAGTAGCCTTGGAAACACTAGATACATTCATAAATGTTACATTACATCATAAAGTGAGAAACTAATAACAAAGTCTTCATAGTCCACACTAATATCCTCTTCTGACTATCCCTGCAGGTCATTCATAAAATACTTCTTCACATCCTGGAAAATATTAAAACATTGAAAGGGGTGAGCTCAGATGCTCAGTAAGGATAACAATAATGCGGAAGATTTCATAAATAAACATTAACATTTAAGGCAATGTATAACTAAAACAAAAGCCTTTTAAACATGAACTTCAACATAATATGGCAAAAGTAAAATGAGATAATGCCATTTACTTCTTCACATGGATATTCTACTGGTCGAATAATCACATGCAATATCAATAACCACTTTCATAATGATGGAATGTATAATGCCGGACATTCTGAAACATTTTGTCAAGGCCTCGGCCAAGACATCTAAAATGATTAAGGCCTCGGCCAAAACCATAAATCAAATTGGGAAAGGGCCTCGGCCAATTCCACGTCTAGTTGTCTCATGAGACCTACCGATGCATCGAGGAGCTATAGCGGGCTCCACCCGTCACTTATTATGTCCAATACATTCCTCATATGAATAGGTTTAAACATATCATAAACCATAACATAATCATATCACATAAAACATGCATAAAGGAAACATAATACTTCCACATTTCAATCACAAGATATCAATACAACACATTGATATAATAAAAACGCTTTCAAAACCATTTTCAATACCAAAATAAAATAAACTTAAAGCTTTGTATTTATTTTTCATTAAAAAAAGATGGCTTATAGAGGAAGCCGAAACTCAAATAATGGTCACGGCGGCGGAGAAGTCGTTGTCGCCGCATAAGTACGGAAATAAAAACATTCCCTTTTGTCGTTTAGCGAAATGCTTGTATAAAAAGATTCCTTTTGAATAACCGTAAAAGTCAAAGGGGTTTATACACCGTATAAAAGAAAATTGTGTATAAAACCAAATATGCCTCAATGAAAGGAGATTGAGAAGAAGTCCTTAAAAGATCATTTTTAAAATGAAATAGATCTGTTATGTGTATTCACTATATGTGCACATAAAGAAAGTACAAATACAATATAGGACATAATAATATCATGACATAATTTGAAAGTAGGAGATTAACCCAGAGATTGGAAATTGGGTTAAGAAATTCCCTTACAAAGATCATTTTGTAAACAAAATAGATCGCCCATGTGTATTCACTATAATCTCACATAAATAAAGTATAAATACATGATAAGACATAATCATATCATGACATAATTTGAAAGTAGGAGATTAACCCAAAGAATGGAAATTGGGTTAAGAAGTTCCCTTACCTTGTGTCCGACTTGACTCAACCGTTCTTTAACCTCCTGAATAATAAACTAGAGTTAATATCTACCTTATTAAGAACCATTTTCAATTTCATTATCCTTTTTATATCACTTATTACAATGTTATGAACATTATGTAATTATTTAAGTTAATAACGGTCGTTTTGTCGATCTTTGGTACATGAGTCAACAATAAACTTCTTATAATTATAAGTTGTTCATGTGGTGAAATATCCATTATATCCAGAATTATATTAATGATTTAGATATCATATATATCATATATATACAGTATATACATTCATTTATAATATTACGTAACATTTAGAGGTAAGAAATGAAATGCACCGTTCATGGAGACGGTAAGCCGTACGTACGCATGAACGCTACTTTCATTTCAATTTCATATTTAATGGAATGAAATCATAATGATATAAATGTATAATATAATTCCAGTATAATATAGTGTATAATACCATTTACTCCATCCTTTATACATCCCACACATGGCATTAACGATTCAAATCACTTTGAGGGGGCGGTAGTCCGCACTTCCTAAAATGAAATTATCGCGTTTTACCCATAATGGAAATCATAAAGTATTCCATAAATGAGAAATACAGAAGCATAAGTAAAACAAAAACATATTATATATCATATATAAAAATAGTGACATCTTAATGGCCACCTTTGGAGGTGTTATATGAGTGTTGAACAAACATCGTTTCGTGAGGCAGAAATTCGCCATCCACAGAAACCATATGTTCTTTAACCATTAGATGTAGGTGTGTGTAAGTGTAGCTCGAATCATTCTTATAAAAACATCCTAGTATATTGAGGATACTGGTGTTGTTACAAAAGAAATGAATAAAAAGAGTTTAGGGGGTTGGAGAAGAAAAATAAAACAAAACAACATTAGAAAAGACATTACCTCAAAATCGGGTAACTCTTTTTGATTTGAGCTAAAGGCTTCCTTGGGAAGAGTTCTGCCCAAAGTGAGGTTTCTAGGAGTAAGGAAGGAATGTTGGGAGAGTATTTGGGCAGAGGTTGGCCGAGCCAAATGGCTTGATGGTGTGAATAAGGTGGGAGAGGTGGGGGCCTTTTATAAGTGGAGAGGAGGGGCACTTTTGGAAAGTAATGAAATGTTACATTATTTCAAAATGCTTTTCGGATTCTAAAGGTCCCACATCTATATAATTCGAGGCTAAGGTGATAAGGTTTCGAAATATCTTCATCCAATAGGCTTTGGACAAGTGTAAGCCTCGGATTTTGCATTATCTTCTCATTTTATTTAAATCGTCAAATAATGATGTCATCGCTGCATCATTATTATGTCATAAATACTTTAATTTATTTAATGTCTAAAAATTATAAAACAAATACTATGATGTAGGAAATCTTTTTAGCTTTCCAATGACTATTTATAATCAAAATTTGGACTTGTATAACCCCAATTAAAAATTGTTTTAGTAGAACAATTTATGTTAGTGTCATTTTCACTTTAACATTAAATAAAAAGTAATTTATGTTATTTCCCAACAAAAGTGGATCCATGGGGTCCCCAAGTTAGGCCATGGCTTGTCTTGGTCGGCCATGACTCAACCAATGAGGTTGGGACATGTGTCTAGGTCATTTCATATTATTAATGTATTATTTATACCTTAAACTACACTAATTACCACTAATCGCGATTAAGAACTTAAAAGTTACTATTCACCAAAAAATTATTTTGATCTCATTGAACCACATTTTACTTCTTAATGACAACCATGTATGTCGGATTTTTGAAAATCAAATCACAGAAGTTGTAATATTTCATTTAAACGAAAAATCAGTTATTTAACAACCACTTAGTGGTTTCACTATTCATCAAAAATTGAAGTTTTTCAGAATAAGGCCAAAATTTCACCCTAAGCTATAATTGATATTCCGAATTGAAAAATGATGTCTATTTTACAAAATTCCAAACATATTAGTTGCATTAATTATTTTTATAATTAATTCCCGCTGTCACAACAAATAGCGTGTTTTTAAGAAACAATTTATATCAAAAGATTGGCAATTGTTTATGTCCAATTTCAATGTTAAATTAATTCTAATGACCACCATTGGATAAAATGGTAAAAATATATTCTAATTATACTTTAAAACCATCAAATATTATAATTTATCACTATAAATTATTTTGATTAAAAAAGTTGTTTTAAGTATTTTTCACTATTTATAAAATTTTAGAAGTTCTCAGAAAAATACCAAAAATTCAACATAGGCTAATTTCGATATTACGAATACAAAAATGAAGTCCATTTTGACATATAAAATTTATAATATTTCAAAAAGAAGGTATTACTATTCATAACGGCTACTTTGATTAGTCGCGGTGTTTTAGAACTCGAAGTTGCGTACAATGCAAGCTATTGTATTACTGAATGAGAAGCGTATCGTGGAAGCTCGGGGTGTTACATTCTCCCCTCCTTCAATAAATTGCGTCCTCGCAATTTGAAATTTTTCTTGGAAAATACAAGGTTGAAAAAAGAAAATACCTTTGAGGAAAACCCACATCGAAAATAAGGTTAATAAATATATAACATTAAAAGAAAGCAGGATAAGTACAAAGGTCACCCGATATAGCCCATTATAGGATTCTATGAAAATATGGATATGGAGGAGAAACAAACCATCAAGGTCTGATGGGGAGTTATAGAAAACAGGATTAGGAGAAAGTTTAACCACAAGAAAATCACAAACTTGTGATTGGTTAAACGGTCATTGAATCCCCAGTTGGAAAAGTTAACCGACAACATTTTTGTTTTAAGTTACATTTTATAATGTTGAGGAATTTATTTAGGAGATTTACTAAGAACGTAAGGGAATATACATACTTGTTATGTATACTTTCATTCGTTAATAAATTTTTACCACAAACCCAACTTTTACTCCAAATGGTAACGGAACTCAAAAATATTCTATTTATCCTAATTGTATAAGGTTCCAAATGTTAACACATACCATTTAGATTAGTAAAACGATTTTGTAATAACCAGGGACTTCCTGTAGGCTAGTGGTAGGAAATAAAGGCTTGTCGCACTATGGTTGTGGGTTCGATTCCTGCAGCTGTGTCCGACGCGACGGTTTATGCCCCACCCTGCAGGTTGTCCTTTTCCTAAAACTATAGTATTATAATACTCCAAAAATAATATTCATAAATTTTTTAACCTTAAACCGTACTATCCAAAAATCAACTTAATCCACTCCAACCTTTATAGTTATCCAAAATACCTCTGTCCAGACTTTCTCTAAAAGGTCTCTTAATTCCAAACTCAATTTATCAGATTCCCCAAACAAATTAAAGTTTCTCTTTTGTCACATACTAAAAATATGATTACCTTCATCAGATTAAAACCTTACTGAAATCAAAAAGTACTGCAGTACAATCCTTATATAGATCACATTATTCTAATAACCAGAATATAATCCATGAGTCCAAAAGCACCAATACATTAGTTATTCTGCTTCAACTGTAGTAACAACATAAGATTGTCCTTGATCCCTTGGCCTTTTCTGAGGTAAGTTTCCCTGACGCTTAGGACATTCATTTGCATAATGACCCATTTCTCTACAATTGTAGCATTCAACTTTGACAGCCTCTTTCTTTCCCTTGCAATCACGTGCCTGGTGACCTTTTTCTCCACATTTATAACAGACTCCCATTCCTTTTAGGCAAGTACCAGGGTGATTCTTCCCACAATTATCACATAATGGAAAATCCTTCTTTCCCTTTTTCCCTTTATCTGTCTCTTGTTCCCCCGTTCTCTTCTTCTCTTGCTTTACTTTGTTGTCATAAGACTTAGAGAATTCCTTTTCTGTCTTGATAGCACACGAGACAATATCTTCGTATGATGAGAAGGATTGTGATACCAAAGCTCGACGGAGAAATGGTTTTAACCCATCAAAGAAACGATCAATCTTACTCCTTGGGTTACGTATGTAATCTGTAGCATACCTCGCTAACCTTGTAAAGTTAGCCTCATACTTTGCGACATTCTCATCCTCCTTCTGCCTCAGACTCAGAAATTGCCTTTCCATATCTGCCCGATGGTCACGAGGAAAGTATTTTTCTAAGAAAAGCTCTTTGAACTCCCTCCATTCCATATTCGATACGTCATCATCTTCCTTTGTGTTTCGAATCAGCGACCACCACTGATCGGCATCTCCAGTGAGGCGGTAAACTGCCATGACAACCTTCTCCCTTTCACTACTCCCCAAAGCCTGAAATATTTTCTCTAGGGAATTTATCCATTGCTCGGCTACTAAGGGATTTGTACTCCCATTGAACGTTGGTGGTTGTTGCCTCATGAAACGATCTAGCATTGATCCTCCACGTTGCGGATCAGGGTGCTCCATACGAGTAAGGTTGTTATTCATAACCTGCGTGAGTTGTCCCAGTATGGTAATAAGTTGATCAGCACCAGTTGTATCTTCAGGTCCACAATAATTATCTTGAGCAGGAGGGCAATCCCTACACGGAGTTCGTGCATTGATACAGTTTCCATTCCTTCTACTAGGCGCCATTTCTAAACAATGGCATAAACTAGATTAGTTTATGAATCAAAATACATAATTCCATACTTGTAAAATACTTAACATAAATTGAACTATTTATGGATATAATCCATAATCATAAAAAGGTTTTATTTGAGGAAGTATATACTCATAACCGTTCATAGTGGTTTGTAAAGAAAATGAGAATTATCCTAAGCGTATCCCCCGGGAGTGTCGTAACCAAGAGTGCAGCAAGGCCCGTTGTCGTGCACCAGTTCCCGTTCGAGTCTAGCTCAAAGCGGTGTTTTCGGGTTTTACCCCTAGGTACATCTGTGCCAGAGTTGCCTCTACCTGCTCGTATCCAGACAGGGATGTATTGCTTGGAAAACTCATATCATCTCTATAATACCAAAATTCTAGGAAGTTCTTCTATACTAATCCTCAAAGCCTATCTTTGGGCTATGCGTTCTAATCAGAGTTTATCTACATCTAGCTTCCAAGGTTAGTACTAAACTGCCTCTGATACCAACTGTAACGCCCCGACCCCAGCTACCCAGAGTCGGTGCATTACTTCGTAACATTGGCATGATCACAAAAGATCAAGTCTCGAAAGACCGATTAGTTTAGTAGCCTTGGAAACACTAGATACATTCATAAATGTTACATTACATCATAAAGTGAGAAACTAATAACAAAGTCTTCATAGTCCACACTAATATCCTCTTCTGACTATCCCTGCAGGTCATTCATAAAATACTTCTTCACATCCTGGAAAATATTAAAACATTGAAAGGGGTGAGCTCAGATGCTCAGTAAGGATAACAATAATGCGGAAGCTTTCATAAATAAACATTAACATTTAAGGCAATGTATAACTAAAACAAAAGCCTTTTAAACATGAACTTCAACATAATATGGCAAAAGTAAAATGAGATAATGCCATTTACTTCTTCACATGGATATTCTACTGGTCGAATAATCACATGCAATATCAATAACCACTTTCATAATGATGGAATGTATAATGCCGGACATTCTGAAACATTTTGTCAAGGCCTCGGCCAAGACATCTAAAATGATTAAGGCCTCGGCCAAAACCATAAATCAAATTGGGAAAGGGCCTCGGCCAATTCCACGTCTAGTTGTCTCATGAGACCTACCGATGCATCGAGGAGCTATAGCGGGCTCCACCCGTCACTTATTATGTCCAATACATTCCTCATATGAATAGGTTTAAACATATCATAAACCATAACATAATCATATCACATAAAACATGCATAAAGGAAACATAATACTTCCACATTTCAATCACAAGATATCAATACAACACATTGATATAATAAAAACGCTTTCAAAACCATTTTCAATACCAAAATAAAATAAACTTAAAGCTTTGTATTTATTTTTCATTAAAAAAAGATGGCTTATAGAGGAAGCCGAAACTCAAATAATGGTCACGGCGGCGGAGAAGTCGTTGTCGCCGCATAAGTACGGAAATAAAAACATTCCCTTTTGTCGTTTAGCAAAATGCTTGTATAAAAAGATTCCTTTTGAATAACCGTAAAAGTCAAAGGGGTTTATACACCGTATAAAAGAAAATTGTGTATAAAACCAAATATGCCTCAATGAAAGGAGATTGAGAAGAAGTCCTTAAAAGATCATTTTTAAAATGAAATAGATCTGTTATGTGTATTCACTATATGTACACATAAAGAAAGTACAAATACAATATAGGACATAATAATATCATGACATAATTTGAAAGTAGGAGATTAACCCAGAGATTGGAAATTGGGTTAAGAAATTCCCTTACAAAGATCATTTTGTAAACAAAATAGATCGCCCATGTGTATTCACTATAATCTCACATAAATAAAGTATAAATACATGATAAGACATAATCATATCATGACATAATTTGAAAGTAGGAGATTAACCCAAAGAATGGAAATTGGGTTAAGAAGTTCCCTTACCTTGTGTCCGACTTGACTCAACCGTTCTTTAACCTCCTGAATAATAAACTAGAGTTAATATCTACCTTATTAAGAACCATTTTCAATTTCATTATCCTTTTTATATCACTTATTACAATGTTATGAACATTATGTAATTATTTAAGTTAATAACGGTCGTTTTGTCGATCTTTGGTACATGAGTCAACAATAAACTTCTTATAATTATAAGTTGTTCATGTGGTGAAATATCCATTATATCCAGAATTATATTAATGATGTAGATATCATATATATCATATATATACAGTATATACATTCATTTATAATATTACGTAACATTTAGAGGTAAGAAATGAAATGCACCGTTCATGGAGACGGTAAGCCGTACGTACGCATGAACGCTACTTTCATTTCAATTTCATATTTAATGGAATGAAATCATAATGATATAAATGTATAATATAATTCCAGTATAATATAGTGTATAATACCATTTACTCCATCCTTTATACATCCCACACATGGCATTAACGATTCAAATCACTTTGAGGGGGCGGTAGTCCGCACTTCCTAAAATGAAATTATCGCGTTTTACCCATAATGGAAATCATAAAGTATGCCATAAATGAGAAATACAGAAGCATAAGTAAAACAAAAACATATTATATATCATATATAAAAATAGTGACATCTTAATGGCCACCTTTGGAGGTGTTATATGAGTGTTGAACAAACATCGTTTCGTGAGGCAGAAATTCGCCATCCACAGAAACCATATGTTCTTTAACCATTAGATGTAGGTGTGTGTAAGTGTAGCTCGAATCCTTCTTATAACAACATCCTAGTATATTGAGGATACTGGTGTTGTTACAAAAGAAATGAATAAAAAGAGTTTAGGGGGTTGGAGAAGAAAAATAAAACAAAACAACATTAGAAAAGACATTACCTCAAAATCGGGTAACTCTTTTTGATTTGAGCTAAAGGCTTCCTTGGGAAGAGTTCTGCCCAAAGTGAGGTTTCTAGGAGTAAGTAAGGAATGTTGGGAGAGTATTTGGGCAGAGGTTGGCCGAGCCAAATGGCTTGATGGTGTGAATAAGGTGGGAGAGGTGGGGGCCTTTTATAAGTGGAGAGGAGGGGCACTTTTGGAAAGTAATGAAATGTTACATTATTTCAAAATGCTTTTCGGATTCTAAAGGTCCCACATCTATATAATTCGAGGCTAAGGTGATAAGGTTTCGAAATATCTTCATCCAATAGGCTTTGGACAAGTGTAAGCCTCGGATTTTGCATTATCTTCTCATTTTATTTAAATCGTCAAATAATGATGTCATCGCTGCATCATTATTATGTCATAAATACTTTAATTTATTTAATGTCTAAAAATTATAAAACAAATACTATGATGTAGGAAATCTTTTTAGCTTTCCAATGACTATTTATAATCAAAATTTGGACTTGTATAACCCCAATTAAAAATTGTTTTAGTAGAACAATTTATGTTAGTGTCATTTTCACTTTAACATTAAATAAAAAGTAATTTATGTTATTTCCCAACAAAAGTGGATCCACGGGGTCCCCAAGTTAGGCCATGGCTTGTCTTGGTCGGCCATGACTCAACCAATGAGGTTGGGACATGTGTCTAGGTCATTTCATATTATTAATGTATTATTTATACCTTAAACTACACTAATTACCACTAATCGCGATTAAGAACTTAAAAGTTACTATTCACCAAAAAATTATTTTGATCTCATTGAACCACATTTTACTTCTTAATGACAACCATGTATGTCGGATTTTTGAAAATCAAATCACAGAAGTTGTAATATTTCATTTAAACGAAAAATCAGTTATTTAACAACCACTTAGTGGTTTCACTATTCATCAAAAATTGAAGTTTTTCAGAATAAGGCCAAAATTTCACCCTAAGCTATAATTGATATTCCGAATTGAAAAATGATGTCTATTTTACAAAATTCCAAACATATTAGTTGCATTAATTATTTTTATAATTAATTCCCGCTGTCACAACAAATAGCGTGTTTTTAAGAAACAATTTATATCAAAAGATTGGCAATTGTTTATGTCCAATTTCAATGTTAAATTAATTCTAATGACCACCATTGGATAAAATGGTAAAAATATATTCTAATTATACTTTAAAACCATCAAATATTATAATTTATCACTATAAATTATTTTGATTAAAAAAGTTGTTTTAAGTATTTTTCACTATTTATAAAATTTTAGAAGTTCTCAGAAAAATACCAAAAATTCAACATAGGCTAATTTCGATATTACGAATACAAAAATGAAGTCCATTTTGACATATAAAATTTATAATATTTCAAAAAGAAGGTATTACTATTCATAACGGCTACTTTGATTAGTCGCGGTGTTTTAGAACTCGAAGTTGCGTACAATGCAAGCTATTGTATTACTGAATGAGAAGCGTATCGTGGAAGCTCGGGGTGTTACATTTGTTGTTTGTGAAATATCAATCAATTTTACTATCTAGAATCCTACTATGGTGCCTTATAAATAAATATAGAATATTCCTTTAGTCATGGATTTTGGGATAGTCCCCCATTCCATTTACGTTTAGAATTATTATTCCTTGTTGATTTATTCCATGGTTTTCAGACTTATCCTTACAAATTGGTGAGTCTCTATCCTATTTATGAATGGGAATGTAAGGAGAAAATATATTAACATTCAAACTAGATTTTTCATCAATTTTAGTAATTCCTTCATAACAACTAACTTGATGATTTATGATATCTACTTCAATGATCTTCATGTACTCTTCAGTTTAGAAATATATATTTTTGACTATGTTATTTTTTAGAATGATGTTTTCATTCTGTTCATGGTCCGAATATGCAGTCCTCAAATTATCATTAAGAGAGATTTTAATAGATGTGTAAGACAAATAAATCATTTCCATATGTGCCTCATTCCCCTTGATATATGGAACAAGAGATAGTGTCATGTCTATAAGTACTTCATCATATTTCATCCACTCATTCAGTCTACACATATTTGATCCCATAGAGGTGTCTTTGCCGTTAGGGTTTTTTATAATTTAGTGAAAACAAATCTTTTTAACTCCATAATATTCACTATTGATAGCAGGATTGGACATATAATCTTGCATGCAGATATGTTTTTGCACAGATATGGCAGTGTTGAAGTATGTGGATTTCTCCATCAAGATTTCCTTTTACGGTCCAATAGAATCACTTCCCATAAATCCAAAGTTTCAAGAGACAATAGTGTTTCCATTATTTTTAGATAATGTCTTAAATTATTATAGAATTCTTTCTACACTACATCTACATGGTTCATTTCATTGTTGATTTGGGTTTCCATCACGTTGGTTATGTCTCAACATGTTAGATCATGTTGATGTATATTCATATGGGAATGGGATTTTTTTTCAGAAGTTGTTCAAATAATGTCCAACCCATATGAATTGTTCTTCTGGGATAAACATCATACTGTTGTTTTCATCATCTGAGAGATCATATTAAAGCTTATTGACCAAATCAAAGAAATTTCTCAATTTCATTAGCAATTTACTAATAATAAATTGTATTATCATCCTCTACAACCATGTCATCCTAGGATTTACCAACATTCCCTAAAGTATTATGGATTCAATGATTTCTAACCGACACAACACTACACATTTTGAGAGGTTTAGGTTTTTTAAATAGGATCTTCAAACTTTCTCTTCCTTTTAACATTAGTCCACTCTATGTCATTCAGTGGGGAAAATTTTTAACCAACCTATAGTTTCAATAGAGCGGTCCAATTATCTTTCAAAAGTCACCAAAGGGATGGGTGGGGGTTCCTGGGTATGTACAAGGTGGTGTCCAGGAGGGAGGGTATGTCAAGGAGATGGAGGTATCCAAGAGGGTGGGATGTCCAGGTGGGAGGGGGTGTCTAGGAGAGGGGGGTATTTCTAATAAGTTGTGGATATCTAGGAAAGGAGAAATGGTGTCTAGTTGGGGGGTGATGGGGAGGGGGATCTAGGAGGGAGAGGGTGGGGGGTATGTTGGGTGGGTGAAATGGGGGTTCTAGGGGGTTCTAGGGGGTCTGGTGGGGGGAGGGGTGTGTAGGGGGTGAAAGTAGGCTTTGCAGGGGGGACGCCAAGGGGGGTCTATCCAGGGAGGGGGTGGGGTCTATCCAGGGTGAAATGGGGTCTATCTTGGGGGGTGGGTCTGCCCATTGTGAAAGGGGGCATGTCCATAGAGGGGGTGGTCTATCTGGGGTTCAATGGGTGTCTTTCCAGGGAGCAAGGGAGTCTTTATAAAAATGGGGGGTCTTTCTATGGTGCAAGGGGGTCTGTCCAAGAGGGGGTTCTTTCCAGGGTGCAAGTGGTTTCTACCTATGTGGGGATCCGTCCAGGGAGAAAGGGGGTTATATCCAGGGTGCAAGGTGGTTCTGTCCAGGATGGGGGAGCATGTGTAGATGAGTGACTAAAAGGGAATGGGGAGGTGGAAGGAAGGGGGTGGGGGAACTATTGGGAAGCAGATGGTGGGTAAACATGGTGAATGTATGGGGTGGTGAACATGAGCAGGCATGTAGGCTTGCTATGTTTTTTATGACATTTAATCTATAGCCACAGTTTCAATCTGTGGATATAGGGTATGTTTCTATTTTTCCTAGAAATTAAATATGTATCCATGGATTGAACTATGGTTATGGGACTATAGCCATGATTCAAACCCTGGAAGGAGCCCTATGTCTAGACTTCAAACAATTTTTATAGGGATTTATCCACAGTTTGAACCGCGGCTATATGGATTTAGCCGTGGATTGATCTGTGTCTATAGGGATTGTTTTTAGGAATTCAAATCATGTGATCTAAAGGAAGATAGGTTCATGGTTTTACATGAAAAATTTGACAAAATCAATAGTGTTCATAGTGAAGTAGTGAAGATGCTTAAACCTAGATTTGGTGAGATGCCCGAGTTTTTTCCACTGAAAGGAAGTAGTGGGTATGTTCAAGTCAGGCTCGGGACTGCTATAGTTCCCAAAGTTGTTACCTTGGAGCACATGAATAAGAGTTTTCATTATTATTGGTGAAGTGTGAACAAGGAGTGTCAGATCTCGGGGTGGATGAAAGGTCCCGACACCGAGTCCCAAATCTCAGGCTGGATAAAGGGTCGAAACCCCAAGTGCACAGACAATTCATATGGAAATATCCTGATCGTTGAGTTCAGTTATGACATCGAAATGAGAAATGCACAGACCATTACGGTGGAGTATTCTGGTGACATGGGCATAGTGGACATGGTCTTGCTCGACATTGCCTAAAACCATGGAAAACCTAACAACACATACTTCTATTGGGTGTCAGTGCATGGTCATGAACCGAGCTCCCTTCAGGTACTCGATGCACACCCTTGACATGTCTGCACCACTCCCACTCTCTACTTTTGGTTTTAAATTTTCTATTAGTCATTCAAGACCATGAGACTATTTGTATATTGGTCTCCTCCTAGATGGCACAGTTATTTAACCTGCAATTTTTGAGACATTTAAACAAGCCCTCTGAGTCATTAGAAGTTTATTCAATTTCTCTCATTAAATTTCATTTAATAAATTTTCTGTTATGCGACTCTTCATTTAATGATGTGGATTCGGTGTATTGGCATTAGATTTTTATAATTCAAAATATGAAAAAGATGTTTTATGATGATAACGTGAACAAATAATCCAAATCATAAATAAAATAATAAGATAATGATTTTTTTCTTTAGTTGAATTATATAATAATAATTTAATTATTAAATTGGTTGAAACAAATTAAAATTTTAAAAAATAAAACTTGCATCTTATAATAATTGTAGCAGTCTGACGTATATATGTAACATATTAGTTGGTTCATACCATCCCATAGCCTCATCTCCACGTCCTATAATTTCTTGTTTTTCTATTTCTAATGAGGGCCTAAACCCAAAATTATATATAATATTCCCTCAATTAATAAAAAAAGGTTTCATGTTATCAAATCCTTTGATAATATAATCATAAGTTTTTTTAAAAGAATCACTTCATCCAATGAGTAAAAAAATCATAAAATCTATGTTACTTAGGTTTGACACCAATATTAATTAACATTTCAAATGTTATATCATATTTAAATAACTATCCATAATTTCCAAAATGGAATAATTGATGGAATATTGTGCATTATAGATTTTTATTGAAATATATAGTTCTCATTGAAATAATTTTTTTCATATTGTTGTGATATTTATTTTGAAGATAAAATTTTTAACCCCCAAAATGGATTTAATTAAATTGTAACTATAAAAATATACGAAATAATAAGAATGACATTGTCACATCCGATGTTGAATTTTATAATAAATTATATTAAATCCTATGTGTATTTTGATGACTTCCTCACACCTATATACCAATTAGTCCTTCCATGAAGTAGTGCATGGGGTGGGGATAAATAGAAGTATCCCATGGATGGAAAATGGTTGATCTCTAAAAATCATGTAAGGGTAGTTTTCCTTGGTGCGGAGTGATCATTGGCTAAACATTTTAGTCAATGAATATTATATGATAGGGTAATTGGGTATACTTGTAGTGATCCACGTGTATGATCCATGGATATATCCTTGTAATATTAAACAAAGTAAAATATTTGAATCTATAGGTGTATTAAATTTTTTATTTAATTTTATATTTTGGTACATATGAATTAGATAAAAATAAAATTTGTAATGTGTTCCTTCTAACATGGGAAATGGATTTGATGATCAAAGAGGTTTAAAGTTTATAGAACTTTAAATCTATCATTACGATTATTCACACCACTCTAGGTGTCATGAGACTCATATCATATCCTGGATATTTAAACTAATGGTGCTAGATCCTAAAGGTTATGATTTTATGATCAATATATTATATCTAATTTTAAATCTTTTAAACAAAATGGATTTAACATTCCAAGAAAAACATTTATTTAAATGTGTAACCATGTTTAAAATTTTTCTCTAATTAATTATTATCAAACATCCAGACAATTGAAATGTAAAGGACTGAGGTAAATCCCTTGATGAATATGTACGATCATTATGAGCAAGGCTTGGGCATTATTTTTAATAATAAATGTTATAATTTATGTTGATAAAAATAATTTAATCTAAAATATAATGGTTTGAAAAATTCAATTAATAAATTCAAAGGATTAATATCCATGGTTTGGTTACTACGAGATTACTATCACTCTAATTTATAAATTGAGTCGAATCAATTTGTTGTTATAATGTACTAAGGATACTAATTTATTATAAAAAATTTCTCAATTTTTATATAACCTAATATAAATCTCATGGTCAAAGAAGAATATCTACATAAATTCAATAATTTTAATCATTAAAACCAAATAAAATTCCATTCTATTTTGTATATCATAAATTTATAAAACCTTATGGAGTCCATCATTTATAAGACTTTTTTAATGTCATTCTAACAAATAAGATAGGGATTATTGATTTAATTTGATTCCTATTAAAATTAATATCCTTGAATGAAATTCATAGATAATATAGACAGTCATATATATACACTTGACCCCACACATCTTATGTGATGACGTGTTAATGGCTGAGGGAAGCTAAATCATGTTTTATTTTACTATCTTAAGAAATGGGTGAAAATTTTAAAATAACAGATGAATAAATAAAAGATATTTAAAAATAAAATTTCATACATTAATTAATTATTGGAACAATAAATGGGAACTTATAGGATTAAAAAGAGTATAATATGTTCCAAGTATCTAATAAAATTCAAAATAAGGTCTAATTATTCCAATGAATTGGCTGAAATAACCTATTTATAGACTTCTTCTTCATTATGAAATTATTTTTTTTTCATTGTGGAATGATGTTATATCCCATATATATAAACCATTATCTATTCCTCATAGGTTACATCACTACGGTTCAAGGGATGGTGTTGGTGTTCCATGGATACATCTTTCTCTTAAAAAAAATCTCTCATGGACCACGAAATAATATTCTGTGTACTTCAAATATAACTTTATATTCCCTTATATTTCTATGTATCATTATATCCTGATGTTAAAAATATTATTGATTAATCATACTGGTATTTTATATCAATATTACATCATAAAGTCATTGAATAATGGGAATATCTTATAAAATGAACTTCTATATCTCCTTAACGAGGTATAGATATAAAAATTCAATATGAAGTGGATACATCTATAATATCACTACATTATTTCTCTATTAGATCCTGTGTGACTCATCCCAAATTAAAACATTACATTATTTGTATCCTATTTCATAACTATTATTTCTATTAATATCTTTTATGGTTCCCCTATTGTTCAATTATACCACAACACGTTCTCCTCAACATGTCCAATACTATTGTCCCCTAAACCCACACTTCATCCTTGTGAATTAAACTATTTCATGTCCTAGAGATCATTTTACTACATTAATGACTGTCTACATCCTTGATGTGAATCCAATCATTAGAGAATTTGATTGAATTATTTTTCTTTTACTTTTTACATAAAATTTATTAAACAATAGAATACAATCCTAACATCATAAGGAAATATTGGGAAATCATATGTATCATATTTTCTGTCATGTGGTGAAGTGATGTCCCTTATTTTGGTGAAATATCATCAAAATCACAATTAGACACACTGTGACACCATATAGTGGAATTCTTTACTTCTAGGTTTACCATTTCTACTTTTTTCCAACTAACTGCATAATGAAGAAAACATTTTTTGGAGTAACCTCTCTACAGTTTCTCTCAGAACATCATGGAAGGATCCAAAAGCATTCATAATCTCTATCCTCCATAAATGAATAAAAATAACAAATCCTTGTATCATTATGTACCATAATAAATGAAAAGGATGATAAAAAAATATGAATGAATAATAGTTATCAAATTCCCCCTAAATTGAACATTTTATTATCCTTAAGAAAAATATATTTACAATGATTGAAAATTAATTCAATCCATTAAAAAAGAGAAAATCAATAGTGAACATGTCAATAAAACAAAATATTAGATGAAAATTTTCAAATTATAATATTCTCATCCTCTCTATGTAATCATACAATAATATTAATATTTTTATGCATTTATTATTCTCATACATAATTATTTTTCAACAATTATTTAGACATACATACCCATATAGTGATATAACAATTTAGGAAATTTCACATTCAACACTCAAGAATAATGTAAAACTAGTGTTATTCTCATTATATGATTCATGTATTATATTTGTAGACTTCTATAATATCTCAAATCACATTATAGATATATGACCATATAAATGAATAGGAAATCTTAAAAAGGTTATAATTTCATTGAGGTCAGATGTGTGTAGTTCATGATGAAAATAATAAAAATTAAGGATTTATGAATTGGGATAAATTATTTATGTATAAATGAAGATTATATTTTTAATCTCAATGAAATGAGGACCTACATATCCACTTCAAAGTCATCATCTCCAATAAATCTCTACTTCTCTTAATGATTCAAATCACGGAAATTCAACAACATTTACTAAATTTTTCATAATATTTTTCTTTACTTTTACTTTATTTCAAAGGTAATTGAACCAGGATCAAGTATCACACCCATTGAACTACCTTTTTTTGATCTCCTCATAGAACTATTTATAATAGTTATAATAATATCATAGATACTGTATTAGTTATCATTAAAATGAACAAAATATGACCTATTATATAGATTTGTTTTCCAAAATAAAATAAAAATAAAGTAATAAAAATATAAAATATCTTATATTAAACATAAATATCACTAATTACAATTCTACCACCTAATCTTACATGGTATTCTCAAACGGTAGTTCCATGCATCACCAATCACCCTTTTTAAACTCAAAGGGAAAAAAGTATTTGTACTAAATAATTTATCTTATGAAGGATAAATTAGCATATAATTTGGAATACTTATCTAGAAATTTTATTGATTTTACTAGAATAACATATGGTAGATATAGGTTAGTTCTAAAGGTAAAAAGGGTTAAAAATATCCTCAACCATATTTGTGTGGTGTGAAAAAAACATGTTCTTTTGGAAAAGATCATAGATAAATTTTAAATAGTAATTATTATATGGTCTTCTCTTGTGAAATAGGTTATTAGAAATAATATGACAATATTTTAAAACACATATCAAGAATGTTATTTAAAAATAATAAAAAATCACTCATCACTTAAACGTTATTTAATAATCAAACAAACAAATTAATTTTAAATTTTAAATTAGATGAAAAAATAATTTTGTAATTATATTGGATATAGTTTTAAGAATTTACAAGTAATTTATTTTCAATAATTCCAAATTAAAATTTTTTCTTTTTTTTACATGTGTGTTCATTGTTTTCTATAGTAAAGAGATCTATCCAAAAAATTTCTCTTTGTACTTTGATTTGAAGAAACAATTCATGTGTTTCTCAGAATACCTCCATTAAACATAATCTAAAATAGTGTCTCCATTAATTAAAATCATTTTGAAATAGGTGAAAATGAATATTAATTTAAATATATCATAGTAAATTATCAAATTTCAAGAACTAATTAAGGAAATTCATGATTTATGTAAGAATGTTTTCTTTGATAATGTTATGGAATTTAATTTATGAAATTACAATGTAATAATGTATTATGGTGAATTTTATTTCCTAAAATGAAGACATTGAACAAGGTAACATCATTTTGTGAAAATGTTTTATTTATTTTGGTTGAGAATAAATTTATGTGAAAAATAATATTTTATTTTTTTCATTTAAAATGATATCTAAAGGATGGATAATGAAAAAATATATATAATACATCATAAAAAATATGATAAATTAAAAAAAAATATAAGGAAATAAAAAAAATTTCAAGGGGGAGGAAATCATATGGCTCCTTAGTTCCATCCCCCATCACCCCATTGGGATCCCACTTCACTAACGTTTTAGTCAATGAAATCATGAAATACCTAAAGGACTAAACCTACCAGCATTGAATCACCAAATAATTATCCAAAATAATATCCTCGACAAATAATGTTTTATAACGGATGGTAGAGTACTATAAATATAGGTTTTGTTAGAAACTACCTCTATCGCAACCTATAAATGAGGAATGATAGTCAATGCTACTGTTGAAAACTACTGAGATGAATTATCAATAATGTATATTGCTAAATTATATGTCTTAGATTTTGATAATGGTACTTAGCTAGTAATTTGGGTATATGGTAACCCACTAGTTAGGGTAGCTATAGATCCACAACCCTAGGAATGCTCATTGTTTACAATAGGATTATCCAGAATATAGATATCTGTATTGGTAGTTTTATTTTCGACAACACTCAGAATTGATATTATAGATACAATGCTAGTATTAGGAGTCAGTGGATGATCATTTTATTGAGTTGGTATCTCCCTAATCCTTAGGAAGGTCATGTGGTGATCAACTATTTCAATAAAGATAACATCTATTATAAAGTAATTTATCATACCCCTTCCATTATTTTGGAAATCAAACTTTAACTATCAATATTCATCAGTATCCATAAGATTAGTAATATCCCATGAGTCAAATGATGATGAGGGGTGGGTTGGGTATGGTATAAACTCTCAATTTGGTGTTGTTCAATACAAACTAAATATTTTTATGGTTGAATTTGGTAAAAATATTATTTTGGGATGAACCTTACATTAACCCACTAGGGTGGATATATAGACAAAATGGGTGTTGTGTTAAGTCATGTGGTAGATAAAGAGGAAGATACAATTATACATAAATATAATCATATAAATGGTGATTGTTCCCAATCATATACTGAATGAAATTGTAAAATAGTAATTCCAATCCATATATGGAAAGGGAGAGAGTTATTCCAATGAATGTGAAACTTCTATTCATCCTATCGGTGTTGGGGTTGTTTGGGATGTGAATTAAGCATGTGAGTGTCCCTAAATGGAATCATAATCCACCATTAAAAATGTATAATTTTTATCCAATTAATTTCGTTTACCTCTATCATTAATTAGAGAATTTTCCTAAAAATGGGAGTTCAGACAACATAATCTACCCAAATGAGGATAGCTGTAATGATTAGTAAAAAATATCCAAGTGATTTTCTAGTTAAGTAGTGAAATTCCCACGCATAATAATACACTTGGTATTGTTCCAAATTAACCCTTAATATAATGAAAATCATTTAATCATGTCGATTATAACTGCCATATATAGATGCTAGAATGTATATGAACATATAATCTAATCACAAAGCATTATGATGATCCCTTATCATACCGTTAATTAATGATTTTCCGATGTATAATCCTTAAGAGATAACCTGTCAAATTATTTCTATTAGTTTTTTATGTTTTTTCCTTCTAAATGGGTAAATGTTTGATTTCATGTACTACATATAGATTGTGATCTTTTAGCTCTCCAACATAAAATCACTATAATCCACTCTCTCTATAAACTCATAGTTTTTGACACATTATCCTGCTCCAAAAAATAAAAAACAAAGGATCCAATTATATTGAACAATTTTTTTCATAATATACTCAATTTTTCATATCCAATAATAATAGTAACTCTAAGATCCACTCTATAAAAGCCTCCTCCAATACATGAGTAATATGTAATAAATTCATATCTTTGAATTAATATATAAGTTGATCGAATACATCAACATATTACATAATATTAATTTAAAAATTCATTGTCTAATGAATTCCTAAAATTTAATGTTTCCCCAGACTCTTCCAAATTTTGGGGTCCAGTAAACCATATAAAATATTTATTTTGATTTCTGGATAAATCACCAAACAAGGATGAGTGATGGGTTGTTTGGTTGGTTTGGATTAGTATAGGCTATAGATATGTGAATAGGTTAGATGAAAGGATTAATAAGGGATCAGGTTGTTTTGTGGGTAGTTAATCCATTTTATATTTTTTGGCTCTCATAGGTATATTTTTCTTATTTGTGTTAATGGGTACTTATCTTCGTATTTGTCATTAACAGTCTTAGTTTGATCAATTGTGGGATGGATAGGTATATAGATGGGTAATGTATCGAGATGGATTTATATTCGGGTATAAATGTGTTGTTTTCGTGGATTGGAATATTTTTATGTGTAAATTATTATGGTCAATTTTTTTACTGTGGGTTGGGAAACCGTGTAGTGAGGTGGTTGAAATAGGTATGAGGAGGTGTAAATGTCAAGCTAGAGAGGATCTAGAAGTGTATCATTACATCATGATGGTTACCAGAAGCAGAAAATATATATAAGAAAAACAATTTATGGAAAACTCAGAGATGGGAAGAGGGTTTCAAATAGCATAATTTAGGTTTTTTTGTTTAGAATTAAATGTATTTTAATACATTGTGGAATGAAGCAAGTCATGACAACAAGACATTCGTAGTTCTAAATCCATGCTATTTTTCAAACTCAGTCCTATAGAGTTGCAGCACCATGGGGAAAGCCACTACAGAACAACCATGTTAGTTTATCCCTATTTGATTCTTTTCAGGTCAAACTCATGACCTGAAGACTACCCTAAAAAATTAATGATTCTTTTTTTTTCTATCTAGAAGTATTATAGAATGAGAAATTACTCCCCATAACAACCTGATGTGTCACTCAATATTATCATATTTCATGGTTAGGTAATAGTGTTCACACACCCTATTTGGGCAAGGCTCCTTTCTATAGAATAACATTACATTATTATAACGTAATCAGTTACTATGTGTCATTATTATAGAATGATGAATTTATGGAGTAGGGTTTTGTGACATGATATATCAGGATGCTCCTTAAAAATGATTCCTTTTATTCGTCGGTTATTAATCCTCTCAAATTTTATCTTGTCTTAATATGATCTTAATTAGGGGAGTAAGGGAGAGTTCCTTAATGTCTCTAAACTAATTTATCCTAATAATTAATAACCCATATAAAGTAGAATTATAATCCAAAAAGAGAAAACATACCAATGCTTCTCTACACCTAGTGCTTTAATTAAATCCAATATATTGTGGTAACTTTGTATTTTCATTAAAATTTGAGTGACCAGATAAATTTATTATAGATGTTATCCATGTATAGATTCATACTTTTTTATTGAACTTCACTGAATGTCCATTACATCTTAGATCACAATGGATCCATGTGAAAAGGATTTTATAACTTGAAAGTTCATATCCAATGTGTGTCTAGATTTCATGGAAACAATATCAAACATGATTTAAACAAAAGTATTGAATCTCTATGTACGAATATTCAATGGTTGATTCATAAATTATTTAACTGATTATCTATTTATAAATCTTTTAATTATTATATTCATCTCTTTCAATCACTATTTATTTATCCAAATATAGTAGTATCATTCTATCTTGGGGTGAGTCCATATCCACTTTCTTCATAGACCTATATTATCGATGCTCGAGATCCACTATCTAATGTCATAGTTTCTCATCGATAAGCCTATATGTGTTTATACTTTTCATGATTATAGAATATATCATTTATAACTATAAATTATTACAATGATTTTTTCTATAATCATTAGATTTTGAGATTGTTGTTGTCTCCAAAATAATTATAATAACTCAATTGTATAATTTTACATTCTCATATGATTGTTGGTGGTGTGGGGAAATGGTATTGTATCAAACTAATTAGTTTTATTTCAAACACAAAAATATATAATTTTTTTCATGTGATCCTTAAGCAATTATGAGTATCCTAGACATAACAATAAGATAAAATAATTTATTTCATAACATTTTCATCATAAAATTTGATATATTTTCCTTTTGGACTTATATTATACACATTATGTAATAAAAACCACATAAAAAGTATATATGCATTTCACATGGATCTTGGGAAGGGCCCCATAAAATATGTTCTCCATATATCAAACACCCAAACATTGAAAATTGGGTTTTATGGAATCCCCATTCTTTTTCCAAAGTTATCCATTTATTGGAATGAATCATTGCCTCATATGAAATCCGTTGAATCGTTGTGGATATCAATAAAAAATTATCCAAATGTATTATTTTGGCCATTATTTTACCTTGTCAATTATCTTCTCCATCTGGTGATGAATAGAAAAATTATAGATTGAACGTCACCATGGATTTGGTCACACAACACTAAATTAACAATTCACTACATTCCATGAATAATAAGTTATTATTACAATTTTTTTTATTTATCTAAATATATAATTCATTACTGATATAAAAAACAATGATTTATGGTCTTGTTTTTTGAATAATCTACAATGATGGAATAGAATGGTTGATATTTTAAATCATTACAGAAAATCCATTCCTCCAAGAAATCAACATCAATTTCTCTCTCCTAATCCTCTTTTATCTTATTTTTGAGTAATCTCAAAAAATGGTTAGCCACTATAATATATAATCCATGTTTTCTGTGTAAGACCTATAAAACTATTATAGTGATATGATACACCAAAACAGTCATGGATTAGAATAATGTTTTAGAAAATAACTCAATAGGTGTGATCAATGTTGACAATCACCTAAATGATTACTAAATATGGAGTGAAATTATCAAAATAAGAAACCATTGTTACACTTTTTTTCTCAGCGATAGTTTAATTTATTTGGGAATTATTACAGGAATGTATTTCAAAATAGATATTTCAAAAAAAATTATATACCTATTGTCTTCGAGTATCTCCTATAATGAAATAATATGGATGTCACATTATGTTGAAAATTTTATACCAAAATAGAAATCTATTTATTGATGTGGATAAAAAATTATTTTTCAAAGAAATAAATACATCCTCACATGATGATTCATATATTAAAAAAACATACTCTGAATTTTTTTTGTCTGGTCTAGATATCATAAAAAATAATTTTTAAAGTGGTTGGAATTCCATCATCATCGAGAAATATTTAAATTCCTTCATTGTATTATGGTCATGGAGATCATTAACGAACATTTTCATTACAAGATCAACCATTATTCCTTATTTTGATATTTTGTTCACTATTATTACACCAATATGAACTATAAAGTGGAAATTTTCTTAATTGAGAACTCTGAATTTTTCATCACATATTTTACATATAAAATGTTGTTTGTATAGGAATACTTGTATTGATATCCCATATACATCAAAATCAATAATGAAAATATCAAGAAATTTGTCCACAATGTTCTTGAATATAAGTATGAAACACCTTTGAATAGTCATGAGTTCATTAAAAAAGACAAATACATGAGATTATAGAAGAATGATTGATATCAGTAAGTAAACATTTTCTTCCCTTTTTTATTTAGATAAAAAAGTATTTGGTTATAACTAGAATGTAAATCTAAAAGGAAAAATAACTCATATTGAGATAACCAATTATGACTTTATCCGTGATTAATAATGTAAATTCATCATTTCTTATGGATTTTTCTAATATTTGATTGTGTATGCATAACTAATATTTTGTAACCATCATTGTAGGCACCATCTCATATTTATCAGTAATTGCCATAGTATTCCACCATTATTTGGAATTAATTATAATGGGGTCATCCATTTAAATTTTTATATTGAAATTATAATCCCCATGACAAGTAGTTTATGAAACTTTTTATTGGAAAAATATTGTATAGTTTCTATTAGCCTCACTTGTAACAAAAATCATAGTTTTCTCACATCGTCTAACAATGATATTTGATTGAAAATTTTTGGATTAATTCCATGGATAATGGAAATAAACTATGTGAGTTATCCAATATTTTTCTCAATGGGGTATTAATTGTTTTTATATATTTAATTTCTTATAACCCTTCTTCTATAAGTAATTGTTTTATGAAAATGACAATATAAATTTGTTTTGTAAATGAAAAACACGATGTACGTGATTTGTTCCTTTTCCTTAAAAAATATAACAATTTTTATTCCTATTAATTTTTTATTTATGAATTAATAATCATTGTCAAATATTCCCTTTCACCCAAGAATATGTACCATAGTGTTTGGGTCAACAGATTAAAATAAAGCATTAATATTTTAATTATTAATGAAATTAATTTGGGATAAGAATATATTTACAATTTTTTTCTCCACTGCATGACATCAGCTTCTTCCTCACCCTCTGGTTATAAATTATTCACCTTAAGTTCCACCATATCCTCAATTAGTAGCATTATAATACCTAATTTAATATTTAGATACTCATTATGGATGGGATTTGTTTAGTATAAAATATTATATAGAAATCATATGATTTAAATTCATGATTAATTTTTTTAGTAAGATCAAATTTGACTTATTCATCACTAACTATGAAAATTATTCATCATTGGTTGACATTTATAAATGATTTTTTTTGTTTCAATGAATTGCCTTCTAAGGATTATGGGAATATATCATTATTATTCTATCATGTGGATAAGAAAATCTGTGGTCAATCTAAATTTTTCCACCATGACAAGACTTATTCAAATATCCTTAAGGGTACTTCATTGATAAACTAATACATTTGAGTGAAAATAATATCATATTTTGATCATCCAATCCCATTTATGAAAACCCTCATATGAAAATAACATTTTACCCCATTCCCATGATACAATGTGTATTCTTGAATTGGCATGATCTATGGGTGACCATGATTAAATATATTCCAATATCTCTTATCCTTGAAGGTATATTGTTTTGAAATTATATTAAACACTTTTGTAATAATGAAATAACACCACAAACATCTATAATTGTATTTTTTATAGTAATTCCTTTATTTTTTTCTCAATCCAAAATTTAAAAAATAGATTAAATAAATTATATGGCTATATAAAGTTGTATGTAACCATATAAATCTTCATTCATTGCGTTTAAAAATTGAATTTTATTATCCTTTCTAGGAGGGAATGATTGGGTCTATATGGTTCTGTATTTTTGATTCATTCTTCTCCTTGAATTTTTTTTTGATATTTTCCAATATTAGAATTTTTGTTTTCATATTTTCTTTTATCCTCATTCTATTCTCAGTTTTTATCTTTGAAACATAATTTATATTATTCCATTTAATCAAAATTTTTATTCTCTTTTTTTATTTTCTTCCACCTCTCACCAATAAATGTTTTATAGCCTTCACATTATCTCTTGGGTTTCCCCCGTGTTACTCGGTAGGGTATTGAGTAATAACTCTAATAATGTTTGATATATTTTCCACACATGATTCTAGAATTGTAGTTTGGGGATAACTGATCCATTATCAAATTCTATTTTATTATAGTCTACTATGAAAACTTTTGGATGGAGTTATTGAAAATTCCTTTAAGTGATATTTTTGGGGATACAAATTTCTTTTTTGATAGAATTTATGTGCATGTTGGTTGGTATATAGTTGAGGGGTTGGTAATAGTTAGAATACCCTCAATGGTTGTGGTTAATGTTAATATTTAGGTATACCACTATTTTATTTTTAAATAAAGACACATTTCTAATAGTTATAAAAATAATTTAGTTATGGATTTTGTTTAATTCACCTCAAATGGTTGTAGGTATTTTGGAATTTTTTTGGGGGATTGATTATAACTAACCTAGTTTCCATTGATCATTTTATTATTCGATGAACCCTATAGATTCCTTGGTATATATGGGTTCCTCTCTAAATATTACGATCTTATAAAATGCCTTTAAGTGATAGTGGTTGTGAATACTATGATGGAGTCAATGACACTATAAATTATATGTTAATTAATTTATTTATCAATGATTCTAATTGGGTATCCAAGAAGGTAATCTCATCGAATTACATTATTTATCTCCTCGGTTGAATCAAATCACTTTTTAAGAATTTAGCATTACAAGGAATCTCATAGAGAATGTATTTTAAAACATCAAATATTTTTATAATTAATCCTTTACTGGATATGTCAACAATTGTGACTCATTCGTAGGATGTAAAAAATAAATAATTTATTTATTAATTGGAAAACATTTATTATCTTATATAACAACATCCTCATTAAATCTTTGATTTTATCCCATGTTTTAAATATATATTTTCCATTGACTTGTGAAATGATTGAGATTTCATTTCTTAACATATATATCCTACAAAGTGTAATATATTTGGTTAAAAATCATTTTTATAGGTTATCCATCATTTTAATGTAACCATAGTGTTAACTCATTAGACAATCTATTTCTCAGGCATAGAGATATAATTTGAATACCCTCAATCATATGGAATTTTATGTTACTCAATTATTGTTAAATATATCACATATTTAACAAAGGATAGTCAAATATATATATTTAGATCGTCAATATACATGCCACTAAATCAACCAATGTTTCTTTATTTTTATTTCTCATAGTTTAGTCATAAAATTGTTCAAATAAATCAAAAGTAGAAAAAAAGGAAAACCCAAAAAATAATGGATAATTCATAGTCTATTGTGGCTATAGGATGGTGAATTTTTTGTTCTTCATTATATTGGTTCTCATTTGAGAATTTTCCTTGAGGTATATTGGGTGTAGTTGAGATCATGATCTCTTAGATGGAAAATCATCTGTATGGAAATAGGATCCTATTATTATTGGGTTTAGAATCAATCTTTTTTCATGAATCAATGTTCCATGATCATGTTTTGTAATCCTAGTTATGCATTAAGATCATTAAATGAAAAACAAAAAAAAAAGAACGTAAAGAGAATTCAAATAAAATAATATTAATAATTCTAAAATGGGATTGCTTATAAAAATGATTTATTATACTGCTATGATCACCCTCGATCACTTCCATTAGTGAAAAATACATTGGAAATCCCACTAGAATATTAAATTTTAGCTGGTAATCATGATTAAATATTAAGTGTTTAGAGTTTTTATTAATCTACTAAGTCATATAATAATTATGGTCCAAGGTTGGTCCCATGGGTGATACATATAATCCACAGGATAAAGCTATAGGCCACATTGTTAAGTAGAAATATATGAATTTTGACTGATAAAAAAGAATTGAAACAAAATTATAATTGTTTTAAAATAATAAAAAATATACAATAGAAAATTTTAAATTATATTTTTGAAATATATACCAACCTCATGCATTCATTAATTGAGATTAATAAATATGTTCCATGAATTTTTTTATTTTAACCGTATCCTATTGTAATATTTATTGATTTTAACTGATAAAATCTAAATGTATTGGTAAAATAGTAAAATTAGACAAATTACATTAAGTTAAATCCTATAATTAAAAGATAAATACAATATACTGTTGATTACTTAATTTTATCAACTAGTTTTTAGTTCCATTCTTAATAAGCCCTTTTAAAAATAAAAACTATAAATAAGATTAGAATTAGTGACTCAAATTAATTCATAATTGAAAGGGATATTTGTGAATAAAATTGATAGATAATTTAACCTCCCCTACATATACTCTTAATCCCTTACCTCCAAATTGAATTTCCCCACATGGTTGAGGGAAGATGAACTATATTTTAATTGAATATATTTTAAATTGAGTGAAAATAGTAAATTAATTCTGATTGATATGGGCATATAAACATGTCATACATTAAATAAAAATCTTAATTAATTATTTGACTCCCTGAAATAGAATTGAGTTCGAAAGGGGTGTTACTTCAATCTATGAAGAAAAACAAGAAGGTTTTATGATTTTCTATAAATCATTTAATGAAATTTAAATTCAAAATATCATTAAAATAATATTATTTTTTCTAATCTAAAAATCAATCATTTTTTCAATTTTAAATTTTTTGTTCTCAAGATTATATTTATTTAAGGGAAATAATTATATTTCATGTATTTATTTCATTTAATGCTTCTATATAAGAAGGTTATTTGTTTAATAACTATTTATGTAGAAGAGAAATTTTCCTTATTCTATGAAAAAAATTCTTCACAAATGATTCAAGTGGGTTATTAATTTTAGATTATATGTCATTTTGTTGTATTGGTTTACTTATATTTATTTTCTATCTATATAAATAAATTATAATTATTTATTTATAATATAAAGGGGAAATTTAGTTAAATTTTTTAAAATAATTCTAGATATAAAATTTCAATATGAAAAATTGGTTTTAATCAATCGAACTTATATAATGGTATTTCAATTCTCTTTTAATAATAGAAAGGGGTAATTTACAATTTATAAGACTTTTCATCCACAAAGATTCATTAGATTTATTTTATAGGATTAATTTTAATAGAAACTTAACTACTCACTAAGATATATACATGTAATCTTATTCGGTTGTTAAAGTTATTATTTACTAATAATATTGAAATTTATTTTATGTATATATAGATTTTAATGTTGAAAATCATCGACACCAATAGTTATCTTTTTATAAATTTTTTTTATTAGACCACTTTATATACAAACAAGGTTATTAACGTTTTTATAATTTATATTTAATTTAAAAATATTTTATATTCAAATAAACATATGTGTATATATATACTTAAATATATCATTTCATAGGAAACATTTTTTAAAAACATGTATAAATATGTTTCTACATATGTATTATTTTAGGGTGAAACAGAATTTTAATCTATGATCAATAGATACGTTTATAAGTAAATGTATTTATATATGTATCTGTTTATATAAGACTATTTGTTTCATATATGTATGTAAATAAAGGAATGTATATATATATATATTATATATATATATATGCATCATTATTCATACCTATACATATGTTTGGGGTGAGGAAATAATGTTTTATTCTAATATATTGGTAAACAAATGTATATATATTTGTATATTTTTATATAAAACTATTATATACATATATATGTATATATATGATTGTATATTTACAAATTTCATTTCATGAAAAACCAACTTTATCAAGGAACATGTATAACCATGTAATTTACATTTTTAGTAAATGGTTATCAATGCCCGTGATTTTTTAAGAAACTTAATGGTACTTATGATATAAAATACAAGAATTAATTTTCTTAATTACATATAATTTCTCTTGGTTATTATGTTAATGTAGTCATGGAATAGGTAGTGAAACATAAACATTTTTTTCATTTATCCAATCATGTTATTGGTGTTCTCTAAATTATATCGGACTCCAATTCATTGGGTAATTTTGAAATCAAATGAGATGTCATGTATTGTGAACAAGAAATATATCTCAAGAACTATTTGGGATTAGAGAGTAAACCTAATCCATCGTGGGACTGTGTCCATAATTTTATGTTTTCTCTATAGTGAACATTGACTTCTTGTTATGATCCATGATACTACTTAGGACTAACTATGAATGTTTATGAGCTATCAAGAGAAATTTTTATAATTTCATAATTCAATGAAATGTGTATTTCCAAAGGTTACATGTGATGTAACCTATTTAGAAATAAATTATATTATTTTTAAATCAACACGTGATTTTTTGAATTTGGAATTCTCAATATGTATCACATGGTTTACTCTTTATTTTCAAGTGAAAAAATCCTGATACGATTCCACATGTTTTGAAACCCTTTACAAAGATTTTTTTCTCAACCTATTATTTTCAAAACCTCTTTTAAAAGGGAATAAATTCACATTGAAGAGAATGACTAACCAAGGATTCATTATGATTTTTAAACATTATTATGATTAAGAATAGTTTTCTTGTCCTTTCTTTATTTAGATTTGTAATTATAATTATCCAAAATATCCAAACTGTTAAAAAAACTAAACCATTGCAGTCTCAAATTGTTAAATAATAAATGAATTATAAAAAAAGGAAACAGGTCTTGGTTTATCATAGTTCATATCAGAGATATGTTTTAGAAAAACATTTATCTAATTATATGGAATATAACTTTGAACATTTATAGTCCTTCTATATATTTTATTGGATTTTACTTTAATGAAATGTATGGAGATCCTATTTTTATTAATTGTGAATATGAAAGTAAGAATTACTATAGGTATGGTAATGTAATTATGAGGATGAAATTCATTTAGTTGTGAATAATGAAACATCACCAATATTAGGAACATTATTGTTTTAAGTAAATCAAATTAAATTTATATCGTATGTAATGATTAAACATGTAAAATTAAATATTAATACTTGAAAATATTAGTAATATTTTTAAAAAATAATAATTATAATAATTAATTTATGATATGTGATAATTTATTAAATTATTTTATCAATTATACTTTTATTTATAATATTTTATAATTTTTTAAATAAATTATTTTATTTTTTGAATTTAAATTATAATTAAATTATGTTCTATAGTTTAAAATCATATTTTTACAGAAATATTTTTAAATGATTATTTTTGTAAGAACATATGTTTTCTGTGAAAATATAAAAATAATATTTTGAAAAGTAAAATAGTTATGAAATAATTATCAATATTCAATTTTAATTACATGTCATATAAAATTATTGATTATATTTAATATGATAAATATAAAAGAATTATTAAGATTATTAAAATATTATATGAACAAATATAGATATAATAATAATAATTATAATAAAGTGATAAAAAGTTTTGGAAAAAAATGTTTTATGATTTGTTAAAAAATAATAAAACAAAATGAAAAAAATAAAGAGATAACACGATATCTGGGGTGGGGGAGGCATCATTTAAGAAAATAAATTGGCTAACGAAAAAAAAGGGTTATGTTTTCCAGTCTATCTGAAGAAGAGGGATTGATCCATACACGATAGAGGTCGAGTAAATGAGGGGGGTTTTGAAATAGGGAGTCCAAATGAAGGCGAGGAGTCCGGGCGATCTTCGATCAACAATGAGGGCTCCCTATGGTCGAGCATTGACATAAGGGATTCAACCGTGAGTTAGGGTTTTTTTGGTAGATCTAATTGGTTGAATATTGTATCTACATCAACCTAACCATGGTAGTTGTTTTGGTTCTTTTCAAGATGTTGAATATTTATGTAGTCCGTTTTTAGTGAATCCTTTTGGCATATGATGAAATGTGTTTTCTTTTTCCTAAATCTTAATCAGTTATGCCTTACGGATCGTTTTTTGTTTCTCATCGATGAGTATTCCATTACTATTGTCTAATGTTTTTTTCTTTTTTTATACCATTATGGGGTATCATTTTGATTTTATAAAACGGTTCTTCCAAAACAATTCATGTGATTTATTTTCGTGAAATTATAAATTTTTAAACATTAATATTTCTCCTATGTATATTCAAGGGATCTTATTTAAATTCAATACTATTTTCTAATAATAATGTTAAAATTTTTTTATACATATATATACCTCTTTAGATGTTAAATATAATTTTTTCTCATTGTTTTTCCTTCATAAAATTATTTTCTTGATTTTTCCACTTTACGTGTTAATGAATGTATCGAATTTTACCAAATTTATGCTTAATTTATCATTTAATGATTTTCAAACATTTATATGTATATATATATATATATATTCATAAATAGATCATTTGAAAAAAATCAGTTTTTTAAAACCTGTATATATATGTATCTACATTAGTATTATTTTAGGGTAAAACAAAATTTTAATATCACATTAATATATAGGAATATATATAATTTTATTTATATACATGTCAATTATTATAATACAGTTTATTTCCTATATGTATCTATAGAAATGCATTTATATATTTTTTCATTATTCATTCCTATACATATGTGTGTGGATATGCAATCATTTTTTATTCCAATATATATATATATATAAACATGTGTATATATATTTATATCTTTTAGTGTAAAACTATTATATACGTATATATGTACATTAATGTATATTTACACATGTTATTTAATGAAAAGATACTATTATCATTAAACATATATAACCATGTAATTTACCATTTCATGAAATGGATATAGAAGAAAATGATTTTACTAAATCTTTATGGTCCTTATGATATAAAATATAGGATGTTATGTTTTTAATTCTCAAGAATCACACTTGGATATTATGTGAATGAAGGCATGGAATGTGGATTGAACCCAAACCCTTATAGAAATTTTTTCTAATAAAGTGATCGGTACACCCATATTTTTATAGTACTCTAATACATTGGGTAATGTTGAAATATCATGTGATGTCATGCATGGTGTGCGAAAGGTGTATCCCAGTCACACTATGGGATTAAGGTGAGAACCTAATCCTTCATGTGACTATGCACATTAAGTTATGTTTTCTCAGGAGTGAATTGTGACTTTATGTTATGATCAAATGTGCACTTGAGAACTATTTATTAATGTTTATGAGTTATGAAGAGATATTTTTATTATTTAATAAATGATTGATATGGATTTTTCAAATGGTTATATATTTTGAATCATATTTAGAATGAAATATTATTATTTGAAATAGTAATCATGATTTTATAAATTTGAAATTCTCAATTTGTATCTCATGTTTTACATTTTCTATAGAAGTAAAATAATTTATTTGTTTGAACATGTTTTCAAACCCCTTACTATGCTTTTTCTCTGTCCCCATTTTTTAAAACCTCTTTTCATAGGGAACAAGGAATCATAAAAGTGATTGATTGGTCGAGTCCACTTTATAATGTTTAACCATTATATGCATTATAAAGGGGTTTTTTTTATTTTTTTCACTGTTTTAATTATGAATCATCATTAAATCCAGACTCTCTAAAACAATTTCTACAAATATGGCCTTCATCATTGATAAAAAATATCAATAACAGCTCTAGAAATGCACTATTAATCAATGAAAATATTATGGGGAAGGTGTCCCTTTAATCAGCACTGAAAAATAAGCTGATAAATTCCCATTTATCAGTTCTACAAAAAGTGCTGAGAAAAGGAGTCTATTATAAGTGCAATAAAAAAGCACAGATAAAAGAATCCTTTTTTCTCCGCATTTTTAGCACTATTAAATGTAAAAAAACATTAAAAAATTATTTTTTTCAGTTTGTAGAGGGGCTTCAACAGCACCCCACCACCACCCGAACCCACACTCCCCAGGCACCTCAACCCCCTTTAACATTGCCCCACACCCTTTAACAATGATAGGAATTATTCCCACCTGCATGCATGACCTGCCCCCCGCAATATTCCAACTCAGGACCCGTTGTATGTGTGCCTCAGCTTTTACCACTCCACCATATGGATTTTATCTTCATTTAATAATATATATTTTTATTTATATAAATATTTAGTAATATTTATTCATATATTAATATATATATATATATTTAGTTATATTATTATATATATATATATATCCGTATATTAAAATATATATAATTATATTTATATATTAATATATTTATTCGTATATTAATATATTTTTATAAGATCAGTTTTCAATACATTTATAAAATATGCTTTTTTGTGTGTGTTTATAAATAAATAAACACATATATACAACACACACACATATATTATATAATTATTTTTAACTATAATTATACATATTTATATATATTTACAAATATTATATATTAATATGAATATACATTTGTTTAAAATATATAGATAATATATATCAGCATGACAATACAGACAGACACAAAATATATACACACAGACATAAACACATCATATATGTATATAAATATTAATATATATTTATATTAAATAAAATTAATATTAGTTTTTTATTTTGTTAACCGTTATATTTTGAGAAATATAATTTATATGTGAATACATCACATTATTTATTTATTAAATTAACTATTTAGGGGTGAATATATAAAATATATGAGTATATAGTTTTATATTTGATTATAATTAATAATACATTATTAAAATCGATAAAATTAAAAAGATATAATATCAATATAAATGTGACCCCTCATAATATATTCAGTCCCCAGTGAAAAAGGTCCAAAAGTCCCCCTTAAACGAGGCTGATATTTTATATAATGTTAAAAACATTGCATATAAGTTCTAACAACTCAATTTTGGAGGCCTTGTTGGCCATTTTTGGCATAACAGATTGTGATTGAATGTTCTCTTCAGTTACAATGCATAGTGATCGCTGCATGCTTCGATTTTATATGCTATAGAGCTCAAATGAACACTCGGATCTAAAGTTATGGTTGTTTGAAGATTGAGTTACATTTTCAATATATTTTAGACCTTTTATAAACTTTCTTTATTTTTTGTGTCTTCAAATTTTTATTAAGTTATTATTAATCAACGATAATTAGAAATTTATTAATTAATAATATATTTTAAAATATTTTAAATAAACTTTTTCTAGATTTCTTATATATTAAATGTAATAGTAAATTTAAACATATCTAAAACATATTTAAAAAATATATAGTATATTTATATCAATATAAATATACTTATATATAAATATTATTATTTATTAGAAAGTATTAATTTGAAATATAAACATTACTTGCACAAGTAAAAAGTGTTCCTAAATCACCCCCCTTATCAGCGCTACTAAAAAAATTGCTGATAATAGGGGATCATTTAATAATGGTAAAAATCAATAATAAACGGGGTGCCTTTATCTCCTCTAAAAAAAGCACTAATAAAGGTTCACATTTAACAGCGCATTTTTTAGCACAGATAATGGCTCCCCCTTTATCAGCGATTTTTTTAGTGCTGATAAATTGTGGTGGTGCAGAAACCGTCTTTTGGGGTAGTGAACTATAATCCTATGGGATCTCTGGTTTTAAAATAATAAATGATTTATAATGTATAAAAAATCGAAAAGGTTTTGGGTCATTAGAGGGTCACCATAGGATTCAGTGATAGGACATGTTAGTATCGAGGTATGTTGGACCATTATGTATTCTGTATAGAATTGACCCTGTGGCATACCAATTTTGTTTTCTGAAGAGGTATAGTGAAATGAAAATTTTCTTTCATATGTCACAACTTTTGAAGTATCACCTGGATACTTCTAATGTGATCGATGTTGATTATGTTGAGTTTGAGACAGATGCATCATTTTAGAATCATAGGATATGTGTTATTGATCCTTGTGAGAATGTGTTGCGGGGAAGGATCATGATGATAATTAAATTATTGGGTAAATATTGATGTGTTTATATAGAAATATAAGATATATAATTATATATTTGGGCTCAATGGTCTGATATTTTTACATTATAATCATAGAGATTATTGGGAGTACGTGTTGCAGACCTGATGTTATAATGTGGGGAGATTATAAGAAATCAATCATTTTGAATATGTATCAGGATCATTTTCAGGTACTCTATTAAGATTATATTAATATTTATTTGGTGTTTTTTAGTTATTTCAAGTGGAATTATCTAATTTTTTATGAAAAGGGGGTACTGCGTGGTTAGCGCATAGTTTTCCCAAATTCTGAACCTTCCAAAAGAAAACTGTTTAATCCCAATGAGAGAAGAATTTTCCAATTGGAACATGGTTTTTCAAACCGAGTGCCCACATAATAAAAATAATTCTCCCCAATGATGAGTCATATGGTTATAGTGAATGGTTTGGAAAACGATGAATCTCTACCCAAGAAACCATCCTTATGGATTTTAATTACCCAAAAAAATATTCATACCCTTGGTATTGAACTCAAATCGACCTAATACGTACCTAATGAAATTCTTCTAAACATTTTAAATTATAAGAGGTTTCTAAGGAACCTTGTATCTCATTATTAATGAATAAAATATCCTATTGAAGGATCATCTCTCCTTCAATATGTAATTTCTTCCGAATTTGGATTCCACATTCATCTGTCTCTCTTTCTCAATCGCGATGAACAATTTATACTCTAATAGAAATGGTTTTGATTTACATTTTACTGGATCTTAATCAATTTGATCATGACCATAGTTTTTGGTCTTAGATCAACCATGACATTGTGATCTTGAATTTTTCTCTCCAATTTTGGGATTTCTGGTTTAACATACATCCATAAAAAATAATGAGGTATGTTGTTTAAATATCAATACACGTTGTCATGAATGATTATTGACTATATGTAATTTTAAAATTTCAATTTCAACATTTTTATTTGAATATTAATATTTAATTAACTAATGCATTTATGGAGTAGTTAGAATAATGTGATGATTGACTTAAATAATGTAGTGATTATAGAATTAGTTATTATGGAATTGATTCGTAACTATACTTAAAGGTTATTTTGGGTTACCTTGAATGTATAAACGATATTAGGAATATATTTTGATAAATTGTTTAATAGTGAATTTTTGATATTATTCCATGTGATTTAAAAAAAGAACTATTTTTTTGAAATAAAATGAAATTGTGCACCATGATGTGAATGTTTGATAAGATGGATAATGATGATTAACCTTGATAAATGTGATTTTAATGTTATAGGTGATATATTGTGATATTTTTGATAACGATTGTGGGATACATACTAAGGATCCCAATACACAAAAGTGATAATGAGCGTGTGATAAGTATTGATGCTTCAAACAAAAATATGTGATAACAATGAGGTGTGACATAGGGACCAATGCTCCCAATATACCCAGGGTTCTAGACATGATGTTTAAGACCCAACAGATTGGCAATGAAGTGGAGTTACTATTAGACAATTTGTGAAAATTTGAATTAAATGATTAGTTAAACCTCATGATATAATGAATTGTGATTCCGTATGATATACGATTCAGACTCCATCACATGCTGAAGTAGGTATTGATTGTTTTGGTGTCATCTTGAACATGGATAATAATGTGGATAATTAATGAATAATGAATTTTGAATATTGTAACATTATTTATAATACATTATTAATTATAAAACTACATACAATGACATAGATTGGATGATGTTTAGAAATTGATTGTGGTGTCTTACTGATTTGTATTCACACCGTAATCGGGATGCCTGATCAATACCCAAAATGACTTCATTTTTATAGGAATGGATAAGGGAAATATAATAATGTTATATGGTTGAGTTGGGATGGAATATAGATGAGGGAACCGGAATAGATTTTAGGATTCATTTGGTAGTTTTCAATGTCTTTATTATTTATTTTTCATATTAAAAAATGACACATTTTGAAATGAAAAATCTATTATTTTAGTAATAGTCAGTTATCCATGTTTTGAGATTATCATGTGATGTTGGCATTTACTATTAATGGAATAATAATAATAATTTTTTATTACCATATTAATATTAATTAAATAATTAATTATTTTAACCTTTTAGAAATTCTATAGTCTCCCCATGATTTATATTATACCATCACAACATGTCAGAAGACTATAGAAAATGGGGAGGCATGCTTGAGGTCATGTAGCCAAAAAGCTCGAGGCACCAGTGTGGGGAACCAAGGGGTGGAAAATAAAATGTTAATCAAAAATAATTTCAAAATTTTCTAGGAATTAATATTAATTTGTTCTTTCTAAAAACCAGAAAACATATTTTTTTGAAGAAAATATTTCTTTAAATAATAAAATTACATTAATAAAAATTAAGTGATTATTTACTAATCATTTATCAATACATTTATATTAACCATTAAAATTATATATATTTCAAAATTTATTTAATAATATTCTTAAACTCCATTTAATTTAATAGGTTATAATTGTCATATTATAATAAAAAAAATTTATGGTTTATGAAGGCTCAGTGTTGCGTATCTTGTGTGCTATCGAACAACGTGTGTATTTAAAATAATATTGTATTACATTCTCTCCTAATTAATAAATTGTATCCTCATAATTTCAACTTATTTTCTCCTAATTAATTACTTTCATGCCTCAAAAACTACCTTTCATTGTAAATCAATTATTAATCCTTGGGGTTACATATACCTCGTCATAATGAAACATCTCCCAAATATCAATAATTACCATGATAAATAAATATATACTCTTTCAATATATTGATATTTTCCAAAATATCAGGAATCCAATTTATATATTAACCTAACAGGTATAACATAACATTACCATAACTATATTTGAAGACATCAACATATTAATGAATCACATTTCATCCATCAAGATTATTTATATTCACCAATATTATAAAACAAAACTAACATTAAATAATATACTAAACCAAAAGGTTTATTTAAATCTCAATATATTTTTCTTCTTAATTCCCAACAAAAGAATAAAATCAATTAAAATTCAGATCACATAAATCATAAAAAAATTGGTTGTTGATGCCTTTAAACTAATGATTTACTATAAACATATACACACATGATGGTATCCATAACTTTTATGTTAACATCAAATGAAGACGTATATTCTTATAAAAATTAACAATGTCCTTATTCCATAAATAAGTTAAAAAATATTGAATATATTCCCTAAATCCCAAAATTAAATATCCTAAAATATTACATAATTCAATAGGTAATCAACTAAACATTTTCGAATTTACCAATACTATCATACCAATGTCAATCATCTATTTATTCCAACTAAACATATGTTTTCAAAAACTAATATAGAATAATATTTATATGTTTTGAGATCCTTGTATCCAAACCATCATTTATATAAAACATAAATAACACAATTCATGAATCATAATGCATAAATACTTTAAACCATTCACTTCGCTGGTCTTTCTTTAGTATATTATATAAAACATGGATTACGAAATTTTCTTGGATAATCCTAATATTCCCTACAAATAATACATTAAACGATAAATGTTACCTTATGATGATCTTTATTTACCTCCATAAAACATTGAATTATTCTTCAAAAATAGCATGATATATACCCTTCAATTACCACTAAAAATAATAATTTTTTTACATTGATAAATTCAATTGAGTTCTTATTCCAACATTCTCTACATAAAGTGAAAAATGCATGAAACACATAAAAACAGTTTTTCATGAAATTTTCTTTTACTTATTTAAAAGTATTTTTTTAAATTCATTCATAAATTGATTCCCATGAATGTAATTTGATTATTTAAAAAATAAAATATCTAATTTTACTTTGGAACTATTTTATAATTAAAATATATCTTTCAACGTGATTGAAATGATAATATAGTTATCAATAAAAATTTATACTTTTTACTTTTCATTAAAATTTCATACTTTTCAGAAAATTATCAATATTTTCATCCTCAGATAATTTTTACATTCTAAATTAAAAATTGACATCATTTTAATAAAATATAATTTCTAAAATGTCTAGAAATTATATTTTATATTTTCTATGAAATATAAAAAAAACTATTTTATAAGAAAGTCTTTTTTTGAAGAATAAAAATACTTCACTATATAATTTGTGATTATTTAATAAATATTCATCAATAAAAATATATTTATTATGAAATTTATATATATTTATTCAATTATATTATATTTTTGATAAATTATAATTTAAGGGATATGTTATTATGATCATATTTAAATAATAATATTTCATTATTTGACTAGGATTGGTGTTTCATATTATGTATACTACTGAACATAGTGTTCTTTAAAAATATTGGGGTGTGATGATTTTCATATTTGGAAGAGTATTTAAAAAACATAGTAACTAATTGAGATAGGATATATGTTTGTTGAAGTGTCTTCATCCTTCTTTTTCCTACACAAGTTATCCAATCACCAATGATATTTTATTCATTGATTTCATCCCTACTGTATCCTTTCTTTCAGATATTTATCCTATATTAACCACCACATAATCTTTTTCTTTACATGAGTTTACTCCATCCCCATGTGCTCCCCTAGGAAGCTCTCTTATGCATCTCTTCAATATTTCATTCCTATAAATGTTTACCACTTATTTTCAATGAAAACTACTCAATTGATTGAGATTTCTACCCATTTTTACAGAAATGGATCATGAATTTTATAGACCATTAATTAATTTTATTAGAATTTCTATTCCTTGATTTTATATGAATTCCCAAGGAAAATTCTACCATCCCCATAAGTTTCAATCTTTCAGTTCATCTCCTTGTTGAGAATAACCAATTTACCCCCAAAATTCAAATGTATTCCAATGTGGGATTCTTCTCGTACCATATTTCCTATGGCGTGTTATATTCATTTGGAATTAACAACCCCTATTGTATATATAAACTTAATTAAGCATGATTTCATTATAATTTTTCTTTTAATTTGGGTGTGATATCATTTATTTCTGGGGATGTTCCTCCACTTGATTGTTAGTTAATGAAATACCATTTTGAATATATAACTTCTGTATTTTGATCCATAGTATCTTCTCAACTAATATAATGTAATATTCGATACACTTAAACACAATATATTTGAAATATATGTTTATAAACCATGTCATCCTACTATAATAAACAATAAATAGATTCTAAAAAATTTATTCATCCATAGACATGGGTGGCATTGACCCCCACACATCCACCGTTACTAACTCAATCCATCTCACTTAAATTTTTTTCCATTATCATTTATGAATTTATAATGATTTCCCATTATTAAAAATATTCATAGTATTAGTGTCATCATGAAAATGTTTTAGTATATTATTAGCTCCTTCATTCTCCACCACAACTTATAAGGAATTTTGGATTAAGTGGGAAAGAATTATTTCTACATCCTTTTATATTTTACCTTGGATATAATGTGCTGATATTATTTCCCACTAATGCATTAGACATTCTATGATTTATGTTTATCAAACACTATGGTGGTTATCTGTTTACAATACTGTTTTAAAAACCATTCTATAAATTAAGATAGGTATTAGAGAATTATTTTTATTCCTAAAAAAAATTTATCCAGTAAAGAAATTAATGGATAATATAAACACTATACATTTTACTCTTTATCTCTCACCTCTTAAGTGATGAGGTGCTAATGGTTTTTGGATGCTCAATCAAATTTAATTTTATTATCTTATGAAGTGAGTGAAAATTGTAAAAGAATATTAGATAAATTAATAAATATTGAAAAAAATTACTTACATTAACTTATTATTAGAACAATATATGTTAACTTCTATGAAAAATATAGTATAATTGGGTCCATGTATTTAATGAAATATAATGTGACGACTAATAATTCAAAATATTTGGCTATAATATCCTATTTATTTACATCATCTTCATCATGAAAATAAAATTTTCATTGTGGAATGAAGTTATATATCATAGATATAAAAACTTATCTATTCCTCATAGGTTACATCATTGTAATTCAAGGGATGGGGTTTGTGTGCCATGGATATATATTTCTCCTTCAAAATCATAATCTCTCAATGGTCATGAAATAACATTCCAAGTAATTAAAAGATGACTTTATCATACCTAGTATTTATCAATATCACTAAATCCAGAAGTGGAAATATTATTGTTTAATTATAAATTTATTCTATATCAATATTACATCATAAATTCGTAGAATAATGGTCCTATGTTATAAAATGATCTTCTACAGCTCCTTAAATGGGTAACGATATTTACATTCAATATGAAATGGATACATCTCTAATATTACTGCATGATTTCTCTATTAGATCGCATTAGAGCCATCCCACATTAAGACTTTACATTATTGGTATACGTTTTCAAAATCTTGAGTTTTATTACAATCTTTTATGTTTCTCCCCAAATGTCAAATGATAAAACAACTTGTTATACTCAACCCCTCCTAGAATTTTTTCCTATAAACCAACACTTCATCCATGAACATTAAACTATTTCATTTCCTAGAGAAATATTACTACTTCAATGACGGGAGAAAACCTTGGTGTGAACATATTCATATGTTGATTTGATATAATTTTTTTCTCCTTTTAGGTTTTACCTAAAATGTATTATAAAATAGCATAAAACCTTACATCATATGTCATTTTTGGGTAATCATATATATCCTATTTTGTTTCATGTTGTGGAGTGAGGACCCATATTTTGGTACAATATCTTCACAATCACATTCAACCAAACTGTGACGCCATTTTGTTAAATTATTTCCTTCCAGGTTTACCATTTCTACATTAGCCAAACTAACTACATAATGGAAAAAACGTTTTTGGAGTAATCTCTATGCAGTTACACTAAAATAATGATAAAACATATGCATCAATAATAGTTATCAAATTCCACCAAAATTGAACATTTTTTTTCATCCTTAAGAAAAATATATTTGTAAAGATTCCAAATAAGTTCAATCCATTAAATTATGAAAACAAAATGAGAACATGAAAATAAAACAAAATATTATATGACAATTTTCTAATTTTAATATAAAAATTCTCCCCAATATACTCATATCTCATCAATCTATAAAATATTGGAATCAAGTAATAAAAATATAAAATATATTTGAATCAATATCCATATAAAAAATTAAATTATATAACCTTATCTTACAAGATATTCTTACATGGTAGTTCCATGCGTCACCAATTTCCCTTTTTAAAATCAATAAAAAAATATATTATTTGTACTAAATAATGTTATGCATGAAGGAAAAATTATCCTATAATTTGGGTTACTTGTATATAATGTTCCTTGAAATTAAAAGATTTAAATAATGTTATAAATAAGATAGGTCTAAATGAAAAAAAATGGTAAAAAATATCCTCAATCATATTAGTGTGGTTTGAAAAAAAATCATTTGTTTTGAAAATGGTCAAAGAGAAAGTTTAAATATTACTTTTTTTGGACTTCTCTTATGAAATAGGTTAATAAAAATAATATAAAAAATTTGTATAAAACAACTATAAATAATGGAATTTCAAAATATTAAAAAATAGATCATAAAATAAATGTTATTTAATAATCGAATAAACAAAAAATTTATAAATATTAAATTAGAGGCTAAAATAATATTTTCATTATATTAGACATCTTATTAAGAATTAAAATGTAATTTATTTTAACAAATTATCAATGAATTTTTTTTCTTTCATTTAAATGTGTGTTCATAATTTTCATAAGTCAAGAGATGTATCCAAAAAATGTCTCATTGTCAATTTATTTTAAGAAAAAATTCGTGTGTTTCAAAGAATCCCTCCACCAAACTATATTTCATATACCATATCAACTATTTAAAATCATTGTGATATAAATGAAAATGAATATTCTTTTAAATAACTTATAGTAAATTAACAAAATTCAAGAAATAATTAAGGACCTACATGATTTATATAATATTTTCTTCAATGATATCTGGATGGAATTTACTGAATGAAAATCAAATGCATTGACTTATTGTGGTAGATTTCATATCATAAAATGAAAACATTGAACTAGGTAACAAGATAATATGAAAATGATAAATTTATTACTGTTAAGAAGAAATTGATGAAAAATAATATTTTATTTGTTTTCATTCAACATATTATATAAAGGATAGATAAGGAATGCAAAGGGAATGTTAATATAGTAATTTAGAAAATTTTTGAGAAAGTAAAAAATTAGATGCCATTAAAAAATTTTGAATGTAGACGAAATCCTATGAATCCTTCATTTTGTCCCCCATCTCCCCATTAGTATTCACATCCCCTATGGTTATAGTCAATGAAATCAATAAATCCCTAAAGAAATATACCTAACAGCATTGAATTATATAATACATCACCGAAATAATTTCCTCAGTGACTAATGTTTTATAAGGTAAGGTATGGTAGTCTAAATATAGGTTATGTTAGAAGCGGCCTTTATCGCTCCCTATAAATAGGGAATGAGAGTTAATTATGGTGTTGAATACAACTAAGATGAATGTTTAATAAAAGATAATTCTAAATTATATGTCTGAGTTTTTGATAATGGTAATTATGTAGTAATATGGTTATATGGTTCCCCAATAGGTTGGGTATCCAAACATCCATGACCCTAGGAATGTTCAGTTTTCCGAAAAAGATTTACTAGAATTTATATATCTGTATTGGTTGTTTTAATTTTTGCATCACTAGGAAGGGATATTATAATGACTATGTTTGTAGTGGGAGTTAGTGGATTGTCATTATATTGAGTTGGTATCTCCCTGACCCATAGGGTGGTCATGTGGTGATCAACTATGTCAATAAAGTTAAACTCCATTGTAGGGTAATTTATCATAACCTTTCCATTTTTTGGGAATCCAACTCGCACTATCATCATTCATAAGTATTCAAAAGATAAATGGTATGCCATGTGGTCAAAGGTAAAGAGGGTGGGTTAGGGATGGTTTAAATTCTCAATTTTCTGTGGTCAAATAAAAACTAAATATGTTGATTGATGACTGAGAGACAAATATTTAGTTTGAAAGAACATATCAGGTTCTCACTAGTGTATATATAGTAGACAAAATTGTTGTTTTGTTATGTAATGTCATAGAATTGGAGGTGGATCAAATTCTACCTCCATATTACCATATAAATTGTGGTTGATCCCAATTATATACTGAATGAAATTGGAAATTAATAATTTCACGCCCTATGAGGAAAAGGTGGGGGTTGTTCTTTAGAATGTGAAACTTTAATTTTTCCTCTTAGTGTTCGATTTGATTGGGATGTTAAAGATGCATTTGAGTGTCCCACAATGGAATCATAATACACCATTAAATAAGTATAATTTTCATCCCATTCACCCCCTTTCCATATATCATTATTGATACATATTTTTTTCAAGTAATGGTAGGTTATAAAACATAATCTACTCAAATTACGATAGATGCAATGATTAGTCAAAAACTCATATGTTTTTTCTCATTATATAGTGATATTCCCACCAATAATAATACCCTTAGGGTGGTTTAAAATTCACCATTATTATAATGAAAATGTTTTAATAATTTTTATTCTTAACTACATGATATAAATACTAGAATCTAGAATAACATATAATACAATCACAAATCCTGATGGTGATCCCTTAGGAAAACATTCATGAGATATTTCCCAATGTATAATTCTTATGAGATAACTTTTAAATCAAGTTCTCTTAGTTTTTATATTTGTTATTTCTCAATGGGAAAATGATTATTTTCATCTACTATGGATGTATTGTGTTCTTCCATCCCCCCAATATAAAATCATTATAATCCTCTATCTCTAAAAACATATAGTTTTTGACACATTCTCCTGCTCCAAAATCTATAAACCAATGGATCCAATTATTTTGAACGATTTTTAACTTAATTATGTCCATTTACATATTTAATACTAATAGTAAATATAAGATTCACTCTATTAAAGACTCCACAAACACGTGATTAATATGTTATAAATTCATAGATTTGAATGAATATATAACTTGATCAGATATATCTATATATTGCAAAATATGCATGTCAAAATTTACTTTTTAATGAATTCCTATCATTTAATTTCTCCTTAGACTCTTCCAGTTTTATGGTTCAGTGAACCATATAAAATAGTTAAGGAGATTTTGTGAAAAATTCCAACATAGTGATGGGTGATGGGTGATTTTTTGGTTTGGATTAGGTTACGTGACAGAGATATGATTTGGTTAGGTGAAAGTATTAGTTCAGGGTCAAGGGGTTGTGAGGGTAGTTTATCCATTTTATATTTTTGGGTATCGTAGTTATATTAAGTTTCTTTATCATGATGGGTATTTATCTTTGTATTTATTGTTAACTATATTAGATTGATCCATTGTGGGGGGGGGGGGGGTATGGATATTGATGTGTAATGGATTGAGAAGGATTCATAAGAAGTTTTAAATGTATTGTTTTCATGGTTTGGATATGTTTTTATGTTTAGATGGGTATGGGGAATTCTCATAGTGTGTGTTGGGAAATAATGAAATCAGTAAGTTGAAATATGTATTAGGAGGTGTGAAAATAAAGAATCAGAGGATCTAGACGTTTAACGTTACTACTTGAAGGTGATCATAACAAAATAAAACAGCTAAGAAAAGGAATTTTGGGAGCACTGAGAGAAGGGAATTGGGATACTAATAGAACATCATAGGATTTGGTGTTTACATTTAAATGTATTTGAATAAATTATGGAATTAACCAAGTCATTACATAATTGAATCATTAGTTCTAAAACCAAGGTATTTTTCAAACACAGTCCTCTCGAATTAAAACTCCATCGGGGAAGCCACCATAGAACAACCATGTCAGTTTATCCCTATTGGAATAATTTTTGTTCAATATCATAACAAAAGGCCTACTATATAAAAATAGTTTTTCATTTTTTTCTAACATGATGCAATATAGAATGAGAAATTACTTCCCATCGTAACCTAATTTATCAGTACATATTATTATATTTTAGGATTAGGTTATTGTGTACACCAACCCTATCAGGGTATGGCTCTTTTCTTTCTAATAACATTACCTTATTATAATGTTATCAATTAGTGTGTTTCATAGGTCTATAAGTATTAATTTACGGAGTTGTGTTTTATGACATGCTATATCTGGATGCGTTATAAAATGATTCCTTTTATATGTTGGTTATTAATCCTCTCATATCTAATTTTGTCTCAATTAGATCATTAGTAAGGGAGTATGAGTGAGTGGCTGAAATACTCAAAAATAATTTATCCAAATAATTTCTAACCAATCTAAAGTATAATTATAATCCTAATAAATAAAACATAACTACGATTCTCTACACCTCATGCTTAAATAAATGTCAATATCTAAATATAAATTTTTATTTTCAGTAAAATTTGAATGATAAAATACATTAATAATGGAAATTATCCATGTATAGATTCATCATTTTTTATTAAACATGAATGAAGTTACATTGCCCATATAGATATAAATGGGTCTAGGTGAAGACACATTTATACTATGACTGGTCGTATCCAAAATCACTATAGATTTCTTGGAAACAATCTTAAACAAGATTTAAACAAAATTATTGTATCTCATGGTATAAATATTCAATGGTTTATTTATATATCTAACTACTTATTTATCTTCTATTTATATATATTTTAATTCTTATATGGATATCATTAAATCTATTATAAGTTATCCAAATATACTAGTATCTTTTTATCTTGGTGTGAGTCCATAGAAACTTTCATAATAGACATATATTATTGATGCTAAAGATCCACCAGAAATGGCCTAGTTCATTATCATCCATTCTAAATGGGGTTATACTAGTCATCATTTTAAAATATATAATTTATTACTATAATGTATTATTATAATTGTTTCTATAATAATTATATATTGAACATATAGTTTTCAAAAAATTATTTATAATAACTGAGATGGATTATTATACATTCTCATAGGATTGTGGGTGGTTAGGGTAGATTGTATTGTATCAAAAATTTTAATTTTCTCACACAAAAAAATATATATAATTGATTTAATGTGTTCCTAAAGAAGTTATGAGTATCCTAGACATACCAACAAGTTAAGATAAGTTCTTTCTTAAAAATTTCATCACTAAATATGATATATTTTATATGTGGCCTCATATTCTACCAATTAGGTTATATAAATCACATACACAAGTATATATGTGTTTCACATGTATATTGGGAAAGTACCCATAAAATGGATTCTCTATACATCAAACACCTCAAATTTTATAATTTCATTTTTTAGAATATCTATTTTTTCCCATTGTTATATATTTATTGGAATCAATAATAGTCTCATATGAACTCCCTTCCATTTTTTGGAGGTCAAAAAAATACACATTGTATTACCATGTACATTATTTTACCATGTCAATTGTGTTTGTTGTATGGCTATGAATATAAAAATTATAGAATGATATTCACCATCGATTTGGTGACACATTACCAAATTAATCATTCACTACATTACATGAATAATAATTTTTTACCAAAAAATAAATGTTTTGAATTATCTAAATATATTATTCATTACTGATATAAAAACATTTATTTATGGTCTCATTTTTTGAAAAATCTATAATGTTGATAAAGAATGTATGATATTGTAATTAGTATATAAAAGCATCTGTTATAGGAACTCACCATCAATTTGTCTCTCCTCCTCATCTTCTATATTATTTCAAAGAAATCTAAAAAATATTAACTCACTACAATATCAAAGCCTTTTTCCCGTTGTTAATGTTATAAAACTATTTTAGTAAGAATATACACCAAATCAGACATCGATTAGAATCTTGTTTTAGGAAATAACTCAATAGGTGTGATTAATGTATCCAATCAACTCAAAGATTACTAAATATGGTTTGAAATTATCAAAGGGAAAAATATTGTTATATGTTTTTTTTCTCTGCGATAATTTAATTCATTTTGGACTTATTATGGGAATGGATATCATAATAGATAGGTTAAAAATATGATCTTTCCACTGACTTAGAGTATCTCCAATAATGAAATCCCTTGTATCACACCATATGATAAAAAATTTCTTCCAATTTAGAAATATCATGATTTCTGTTGCCAACTAATTATTTTTCATATAAATGATGTTTTTCATACACGATGATTAAAATATAAACAAAACATACATTGAAAAAAATGGATAAGTGTCCTAGATATCTTGACAAACACGTTTTTAATGTGTGGAAAATTCCTCTTGTCCAAGAAATATTTAAATCCCCTTCATTGTATAATGATCATGGAGATCTATTATGAATGTTAACATTACGAGATAAACCTTGATTCCTTGTTTATATATATTATTCAAAATAATGAAACCGCCTTGAACGTTGAATTGGAACTTTTCCTAATTGAGAACTATGAATTTATCTTCGAATATTTTAATTAAAAACTCATGTTTTAATTGGAATAATTCAATGGATATCTCATATATTGAGAACTCATCCATGAAAATCTCAAGAAATTATTCCACCATATTTTGAAAAGTAAGTGGTACACACCATTGAAATGTGACTAGTTCATCAAACATTACAAAATAAATGAGATGATTGGAGAATGATTGGTATGGGTAATTAAACAATGTATTCTATTTTTAATTTAGATAAAAAATAATTTGGGTTGTATCTAGAATGCCATTAAAAAATTATAAAACTCATATTGTGATAATCTATTAGGAATTGATCCATCATTAATAATGGAATATTTTAGTTTTCATCTCATTATCATAGATCATTATCATATAATTCCACCCTTAGTTGGAATTAAATATTATGGGGTTACCCATTTACTTTTTTTATTTAAATAATGATTCCTCGATCATGTAGATTATGAAAATTTATATTGGAAAAATATTTCGTAGTTTTTGTTAGTCTCTCATGTAGAAGCAATATTAGTTTTCTAACAACGTCTAACAATGATATTTTTATGAAACTTTTTGGGTTAATTCCATTAATATTTGAAATAATCTATGTGCCATATCCCATATTTTTCTCAGTGAAGTACGTCTCATTAATTGCTATTTTCTTGGTTTTAATACATCTTATAGATATATGTTTTTTGTGAAAATGACAGGATTATTTTTTGTTATGATGGAAAAAAAGTATGTGATTTGTTCCTTTACTTAAAACAAATAAAATTTTTTATTCATATTAATTTCTTAATTATTCATTAATAATATTGGTTAAATATTCCTTTTCATCCAATAATAAATACCATAGTGTTTGTGTCAATGGATTAAACTATAACAATATTGTTTTTATGATTGAAGAAATTAATTCTGGATAAGAATCTATTTACAAGTTTTGTCTCCACTACATGAATTCAACTTCATCCTCACCCTATAGTTATAAATTACCCCCCTTACTTTCCACCATATCATCAATTATTTGCATTATATTACCTCAACTACTATTTATTGACTCATGATGGATGGGAGTTCTTTTGTAGAAAATCTTATATAGAAATCCAATGATTTATTTTCATTATTAGTATATTTAAGATGATCGAATCTGAATTATTAATCACTAAATATGAAAAATATTCATCATTTCATGACATTTATAAATGATTGTTTAGTTTCAATGAGTGGTATTCCAATGATTATGGGAATATATTGTTCTTATTCTATCATGAGGTTAAAAAATATATTGGTAATCTATAATTTTCCACCATGACAAGACATATTCAAAAATCCTTAGGGTTACTTCATCGATATACTAATAAGTTAGAGTGAAAATTATATCATATTTGGATTATCTCATCCCATTTTGAAAAACAAACATAGTGGAAAAACATTTTCACCTCATTCCTAAGTCATAATTTGTATTCTTGAATGTTCATTGAATAATGGTGAATAAGATGGAATGTATTCCAAGATTTATCGTCTTTGATGGTATTTATTTTGAAATTATATATAACACTCTTTTCATGGAGAAATAACAACACACACATCTAGAATTATCTTTTTTATAGTATTTGCATTAAATTATTATCATAATCCAACATTTTTGAAATAGATTTTCTAAAAGAGATATCTAAATAATTTTCTATGAAACCATATAAAACATGTTTTATTTCAATTCAAAAATGTATTTCATTCTCCTCTCTAGGATGGAATGAGGGTTCTATATGGTTCTATTTTTATATCATTCTTCTCCTTACAAACATATTTTCTAGATTTTTGTATCTTATAATTTTCATTTTCCAATTATCTTTTATCCTCATTCCATTATAAATTTTTGACTTTCACATTTAATTTTCATTATTCCATTTAAAAAATATTTTATTACTATTTTTGTTATGTCCTTCTACCTCTAAATTGGAAAATGTGTCATAGCCTTCACATTCTCTTTTGGGTTTCCTCCATGTTACACCATAGGTTATTGAGTTGTCACTCTAATAATGTTTGATATATTTTACCCACTTTGTTATAGAGATTAAGGTATAGTATTAATGATTAATTATACAGTAATATTGTTTTATAATATATTGAGAATACTTTTCAATGAGGTTATTAAAAATTCCATTAATTCATTTTTAGGGTATATGAAGGTGTTTTTTGATAGAATTTATGTGTAGGATAGTTGGTTTATTCTTCAGGGGGTGGTAATTGTCAGAATAGCCTCAAGGGTTATTGTTAATGTAAATATATGGGTATACCATTATTTTATTTTATATTTAATACAAAATACTAATAGTTATAAAATTGATTTAGTTATGGATTGTTTTGATTTCACCTCCATTAGTTGTAGGTGTTTAAGAATTTTTTAGGGGCTTTATTATACCTTACATAGTTTCAATTGAAATGTTTATTATCATATGAACCCTACTCAATCCTTGGAATATGTGGGGTCCTCTACACATATCACGATATTATGAAATGGGTTTGAGTGTTAGTGTTTGGGAATACTGTGATTGAGTCAATTCCACTATAAATTATAAGTAATTTAATTTATTTATCAATAATTATTATTGGGTATCCAACAATGTGATATCATAAAATCAAAAAATTGTTCTCCTCGGTGGACTCTAATCATATTTTCATAATTTATCATTATGAAATATCTCATATTTATTTTCTTTTACAACTTCAAATGTATTCATAATTACTCCCTTACTGGATATGTCATAGATCTTGACTAAAGTCATTGGATGAAAAAAATAGATTATTATATAGGAAAACATCAATTCTCATATATAACAACTTATTCATGAAATCATTGACTATATCCCACATTTTAAATATTTATTATCCATTTAATTGTGAAATTATTGAGATTTCATCTCTGAACTCTTATTCCCTCGATAGTTGAAGGTATTTCTATAATAATAATTTTTATTGGTTATCCTTTGTTTTAATGAAACCATTTTGAATCTATAACATCTATATTTTTATCCCTAGTATCTTATATACTAATATAACGTAATATTTAATACACTTAAACGTCTATATTTGAATGATATTTTCATAAACCATGACATCCTTCCATAATAAGAAATAAATCGAGTGTAATTAATTAATTCCTCCATAGACATGTGTAACATTGGAAGCCACACATCCACCTTCACTTACTTAGTCCACCTCATTTACATTTTTTCTTTTATATTTTATCTATTTAAAATTATTTCCTATTATTAAAAAGAAACATTGTATTAGTGTCGTCGTGAGAAAGTTTTTGGATATTATTTTCTTCTCCATTATCCTCAATAGCTTATATGGACATTTAGATCAAGTGGCCATGATTTGTTTTCCACATCGTTTTATATTCTACCTTGGATATAAAGTTCCTATATTATTCCCCACTAATGTGTTAGATATTTTATGGTTTAATCTTCTCAACCACTATGGAGGTCATCCATTCACAAGACTATTTTTAATGACATACTAACAAATAATATAGGGATTATAGATTTAGTGTGATTCCAAAAAGAATCTATCTATGAACGAAACATATAGAGAATATAAACACTCATTCTTTTACTCTTTATCCATCACCTCTTTTGTGATGAGGTGTTAATGGTTGAGGGAATCTAAATCATGTTTTATTTTATTATCTTTGGATGTGAATGAAAATTGTAAAAGAATAATATATGAAATAATAAATATTGAGAAAAAATTAATTACTTTAATTTATTATTTGAATAATATATGTGAACTTATATTATGAAAAAGAGTATAATAGAGTTCATGTATCTATTAATATATAATTTACAGCTAATAATTCCTAAAATTTGGTTATAATATCCAATTTATAGACTTCATCTTCATCATGATAAAAAATTGCATTTTGTAATGAAGTTATATAACCTAGATATAAACCCTTATCTATTCCTCATAGGCTACATCATAGTTATCCTAGTGATGGGGTTGGTGTGTCAGGGATACATCTTTCTCCTTACAAATCATAACCTATCAATGGTCATGAAATAACATTCCATGAAATTAAAATATAACGTTATCTTCCCTTATATTTCTCAAAATCATTAAATCCAGAAGTGGAAAATGTTATTGTTTAATTATAAATTTATTCTATATCAATTATACAACATAAATTCGTAGAATAATGGTCCTATGTTATGAAATGATAATCTACAGCTCCGTAAAAGGGTAACTATATTTAAATTCAATATGACTTTGATACATCTATAATAGCACTACATTATTTCTCTATTATATCTCATTAGAGTCATCCCACATTAAAACATTACAGTATTTGTATCCTCTTTGATAATCATGAATTATATTACAATCATATCTATTTCTCCCCTATTGGAAAATTATACCACAATTTATTCCCTTCTACTCATCCTAGAATATTTTATATTCAACCCACACTTCATCCTTGATCATTAAACTATTTCATATCCTAGATATGTATTTACTACTTCAATGAAAGGTTAAAACCTTGGTGTGAATACATTCATATGTCTATTTGATGGAATTTTTGTTCTGCTACTACATTATACATAAAATGCATTATTGAATAGAAAAAATCAGAATAACATCAGTCATTCAAGGGTAATCATATGTATCCTATTTTGTGTCATGTTGTAGAGTGAGGTACCTTATATTGAGGAAATATATTACCCATCACATTCATCCACATGGGGAGCCAATTTTGTTAATTTTTTTCCTTCTATGTTTAACGTTTCTACATTTTTCCAACTAATTACATAATGGAAGAACCTTTTTTGGAGTAATATCTCTCTAGTTACTCTAATTACATCAAGTTAGGATCCAAAAACACTCTTAAGATTTATCATTCCATAAATCAATAAAAAAACAAAAACTTTGTAGCATTTTGTCCCATAATCAATTAAAAACAAGATAAAACATATGCATGAATAATAGTTATCAAATTACCCCACAATTGAACATTTTTTTATCCTTAAGATAAATATATTTACAATGATTCCCAATATGTTCAATCCTTCAACTTATGAAAATAAGTAGAGAACATGTAAATAAAACAAAATATTAGCTAAAAATTTTCAATTAATAATATACTCATCCTCTCTAATATACTCATCTCCCATCAATCTCTACTTCTCTTAATGATTCACATCATGAAAAATCATCAATAATGACACATTTTTTCATCATATTTCTCATTCCTTTTCCTTTCATAAAAATTAAATTGCACTTGGATCAAGTATCAAATACATAAAACTATCTTTGTTTGATCAACACTGTAATGATCTAACCCCAGTTAACATGAGTCGGTGCATTATTTTAATACATTTTCATGATTACAAGGAATCATGTCCCGAAGGCCGGTCCGTTTATAATTCTTGGAAAATAGATTACATACATTAACATTACATTACAATTTCAAAAATAAAACACATCTCAAAAAGTTCTTTTAGAACACCATTATTTCATTTAGTTTAACCTTGCATATCAATTATAATGCAATTCTTGGAATCTTGGGAAAAATAAAACATAGAAAGGGGTTAGTTCAAACTCTCAGAAAGTGTAAGAAATACAGTGGAAGATAACATAAATATTAATCATGGAGAATAATTGAAACAACATATCTGTACCAATAATCAACATGATTAAATTAATGGAAGGAATATTAGCTGAGTAAATAATGCAATAATAAAACATAATAATGTGTAATCTACGGGTCGAATGACCTCATGAACCATCAATATTATTTTCATAATGATGAAATGTATAATGCCAGACGTTCTAAAATATTTTTTTCATGGCCTTGGCCAAGACGTATAAAAATGAATAAGGCCTCGGCCAAAACCATATATCATATTTGGGAAAGGGACATGGAAAATTCCATGTCTATTTGAATTATGATACCTACCGATGCGTCGAGGAGATATAACGGGCTCCACCCATCATATAATATGTCTAATACATTCCTCAAATGAAACGATTTAAACATATCATAAACATTCGTATTAAAACTAGCATAATAAATGTAAATACTTTAACCATAAACAATGAATGGTATAAAATAGCACATCTATATTATAACATTCACAAAACCATCAATACAATATGGTTGTTGTGATTCATAATAACTAAACATCAAATAAACATAAAATCCATTAATGGATGTTGACATTGATTGAATGAAAACCCTTTTTATAGAAATATCTCTTTCTATTTTGAAATTATAGAAGAGTCAAATAATTATAAAGAAAACATTTATTTTGAAAATATTCTAATAAGAATTTAAGGGAAGCTTTGATGATGTTATAATGGCGGAAAATAGTCACACCCACCATATATGTTAAAAACATTCTTACATTAAATTTGTCAAAAATGTCAAAAATTGCCTTGTTTGGAAAACGAAGGAAATATTCCCTTAAACACACATAAGAGTATAAATGACATTAACCCATTATCTAGTAAATAGTAAAAATGTTTTAAATACTTTTTTATGAATAATGGATGTGGTTTACAAAGAGGTACCATTGGACGATTACATATAAATAACCTCAGATAATATAGATATTGTGAAATTAAACATTACCAATTTGGTAAGTTAAAAAACATTCATCCCATGAAAGAAGTATCACCCAATGAATATGTAAATACATATAAATTAATTTTTATTACACAAATAATAAAATTATGGGAAGTACATACACCACACAAAAAGTAATAGTGGTAATATGGCATTAATCTCATGGGAATAAGGAGAGAGATGAAAACCTCTTACCTTGCACTTTCCTTTAGTCGAGGGTACGTTTAACCTTATGTATGAAGACCGTAGTATTTTGTTAAATTATAACATAAACATATTAATATTAATGAAATCATACAATATTCATTTATGACCTTATACTACCCATTTAATAATAATTTTGATGTTAAATTAACATTTCGGGTAATAATCACTTTCGTTATCGTACATGTTTTCACTTGTTACTCTTGATTTTATCAATTAGATCATGATTTAAATTATTCCAGAATATAAAACATTATTTATATATCATTTATATTTATATTATAAATATGTATAATATATATATATATATGAATTTAAAAACACCATTTAAGGAGATGTTAGTCTGTACGTATGCATAAACGCTATTTCGGTTTTCATAATGTATTGAACGAAACTAATAGAATAAAATATATGTAAGTACATATATATATATATATCTCAAGTAGCATTATTATGTCATATATTACAAAATATTAGTAATATATTTTTTTATAATCGCCCATTAATGGTGAATGTGGAAATGAATCTCATCGCGTCGTGGAGACGGTAATCCGTATGTACACACGAGCGACAATATCATTTCCATAAAGTTGTGGAATTGGATGCTATATTAATTTGAAATAGAAATTATCATTTTGTTTTCATTATTTATATAAATATTAATCATCAATAAATCCTTCCAAATAACATAGTGTTGAATAACAAATTACACCACGACGTGGAGACAGTAAGCCGTACCTACGCATGCACGGGGACATTATCATTTATATGATGGATAGAATAATTAATATAGTTGTGAAATATTTATAATAAAAAAAATTTATATATAAGATACTTGATTTATTATTTTTCATTAGAAATATCAAATAAAGATGAAGTGGAAGAAGAAAATAACGTGAAAGAGTGTGGTGAAATCATTACCTCTTCTTTGGGTTCTTTCGTTTGATTTGATCAAAAGGGATACTTAAGTAGGATTTTTGATCAAAATATGATTCTAAGATGAAGTGAGGGCAGTTGGGAGGATATTAGGGAAGGGGTTGTCCAATCCAAAGGGCATTGGAGGTGTGATTTCGAGAGAAGGGGAAGTTCCATTTTATAAGAGGGGTGAGGGTCACATTAAGAAATGCATAACGTATTAATTTATTATACAATCATAATCGGTTTATAATGGTTCCAAATGAATTTATTTCGAGCCTTAGGTAGTTATGGGTCTAAATCCTCTCAAACAATAGGTTTTGGACAAGTTTAGGTTAATGTTTTAACCTTATCATTTATACATAACTCATTGTTAAATTGTTTAACTTTTACATTATCTTCTTGTATTCTTACTATATATGGTTAATAAACTTACTCTAAAAATCCAAGAGAACCCCAAGTGTCTCATTAATGACATATATAATATTATCTAATCCATTTGGACTAACCATACATTTTTAGGAATATTATATCAACCAATAATATAATATTTGTTATAAATATTAATTTATGTCATTTTTGACAATATTTGGTATTTTGTTTTTGTGAAAGTCATAAGAACTTGATTACTTAAAACAAGATACATTAAATCAGACCTAACATGTAAAAGTCCCCTATAAAATTCTGGGATGTCATTAAAAATTTGATATTATATTTATTTTAATATTTATAATACCATTTATTTGAATCATTCATTAATAGGGTAATTACTGCATCATCATTGTGTCAAAAATAAATTTAATTATTTAATGTCTAAAAATTATATATATAATACCCTGATGTAGGAAATCATTTTATCATTCAAATTAATATTTATAGTGGAATTTATCTTATGTATAACCCTATATTAAAAATGGTTTAGTTAATAAATGATTAATTTATCACTTTTAACTCTTGTTTAAATTAAATAATAATAAATGTCCTATTCCTATCCAAGTGGACCTAAAGGGTAATATTTTATTTATAAAGTTGGTTTTGGAAGAATTACACTTTTTCAATAGAATTAGGGCATGTTTTAGAGATATAATAATATCATTTTTAACCTTAATTACCCTATTTACTTTTAATCATGGTAAATAAACGTAAAAAGTTTCTATTCACCAAAAATTATTCTTATCTTATTAAACCACATTTTACCCCTTGATATTATCCATGTCTCTTGGATATTTGAAATTCAACTCACAGAAGTGGTAAAATTATGATTTATTTTAATTTACAAATTCTCCTAGGAAGTGGATAAAAGAGGGTGAAAAGCTGAGTAAAATAAATATATTTCTAATATTATTATAAACTAACTCCAATTAATAACATAGAACATATATAAATATTATGTATCAATTTGACCTAAAATTTATTAAATAAAATAAATAAATATTTTTTAAAAAAATGGTTTTAAACTATAACTCAGTGTTTTTCACTATTCATCATAAATTAAATGTTTTCAGAAATATACCAAAAACTAACCCTAAGCTAATTTTAATATTCAAAATTAAATAATGAAGTATATTTTAGAAAATTATATACATAGAAGTTGAATTTATTAATTTAAAATTAATTCCCACTGTCAAAACCAAAATGAATATTTTTAAGAAATAATAACTATCAAATGTTTGACACTTGTTTATTTACAATTTCAAAGTTAAATTACTTACAATGACCATAATTTGATTAAATGGTAAAAATATAATCTATTTATACTTCCAAAACATTAATATTTAAAATTTAACACTATAAATTAATTTTATTAATAAAATGATTTTAGTTAAATTATAATAATTTTCACTATTCACCCAAATATAAAATTTATTATAAAAACAAAAAAACTTTATTGGACCTAAATATTTATGTCCCGATTCTAAAGAAGAAGTTTATATTGTAAAATTAATTATATAAAAGTTTCAAATATTGGAGTAAAAGGCGTTAAAATATCATTTATTGAAAAATAATTCTTTTATCTAAAAAAATGTAATTCTTCTTACATTATGTTTAAGAAACTCATAATATGGATTGTAAAATTATAAGGATTATATAAAGTTCAAAATTCAGTTATTACTATTCATAACCGCTTTTGAACAACTAGTTTGGTTTGTTGTGGTGCGCTTGATCTCAGTGTTCTGTGTTGTGCAAGTTATTGAATTACTTTGAAGAAATAACGTACTATGACATCTTGGGGTGTTACATTCTTCCATACTTCAATAAATTTTGTCCCCACAATTTGAAATTATTTTTCGAAAAATAAAATTTGAAAATAGAAAATACCTTTGGGAGAACCCACATCAGAAATAATGTTAATAAAAGTTAGTCTTAATAAGAGGAAAAGGAAAATAAAAGGGTCACCACCAAATTATGTACTCGATTGGGAGAACATTGGTGGCAATTAGAGACATTTAATTGAAGGAAAAAATAAATATTTATCAGTAGTGATTGAGGTCATCAATCACAAATAAGTGTAAACTTGAGGGCCTTAAATTCATCAATCAATGAGGATTTAAAATACCATCAGTTCAAGAAAACATATAGTATAAGTATAACACATTTTTTGTTTTTTGATACCTTCACTAAAGTATAAGAATTAATTTCTTCATAGAATAATATGAGAACAAAAATATATACTTGAAAAGTAGAGTCCCATCCATTAACTAATTTCTACCAAAAACTCATCGTTCATTCTAAAAGATAATAGAATGTAAAAATAATATTCTATTTATCCTATTAGTATTGGGTTAAAAAATTAATTTATAATTCATCTACCCAATTTTTTTTAAAATAACTACATTATTCAATCCAGGACATGACGTGGGCTAGTGGTAGGTGATACACCCTTATTTCGCTTTAGTTGTGGGTTCAAGACCCGCGGCCTTGCTAGACACGACAGGTTGATGCCCGACCTCTGGGTGGTTCTTTTATGGAAATCCAAAAATAATCTCAAACAAGAATTATCCCAAATACTTATGTCCAAATTCACAATCCAAAATTTATAAGGAAGGTAAACACAATGAAGATCCTTTTTTCCGCGTAATAACATTTGAACACCTTCATCATATATTCTTTTAAAACACTACAACATTCTAAATTACCATAAAACCTTGTTGATTACATTAATGGTTCTTTATTCCATAGAGTGTACTGGATATACTCCTTCTACCCAAAAATGTTCTAAACTCCAATAATTATGGAATATAAATATCATTAATCAGCTCCAAGGTAGTCATGAATATCCAATATAATTTATCAAAATCAATCATGTCTTATTCCAAAATCATTACCTCTATATCAGAACCATTTTATGGTTTATCATTCTCTAAACCATATATTTTCCAAAAAATTAACCTTATATTGAGTCACGTTTCTTGGTTTCACACAATCTCATGTCCTTAATGAAATAGTACTGCAGTAAAATCCTTATATACTACATAATTATTATATCCATCACATTGTTGATACAACACTTAAATGACATAATTCCCTAATAACAACATAAGAACTCTAATCCTTACTCCTCATCTATGGTAGTATCATAACATGATTATTATCCAATACCATCATTTGGGACATACTCTGATGATTTGGACTTTGGTTTTTGTAGTTTCCCAACTCCTTGCAGATGAAGCATTTTATATATGAATCCTTTTTCTTACCCTTTCAGTCACGTACATGGTGTCATTTTTCTCCACGCTTATAACAAAATCTCATTCCATTCATGTAAGTTCCATGGTGATTCTTCCCACAGTTATCAATTATAGGAATGTTCTTCTTTTAAATCTTCCCTTTTCCATCTTTCTCTCTTCTATCCTTTTCTTCTCTTGCTTCCCTTCAAAGTCATAAGGCTTTGATAATTCATTACATATCTTATTATCACATGATATTATTTCTTCATATATTTAGAATACATGGGAGACTAATTACCTTATAAATGATGTCTTAATGCCATAAAAGATATGATCCATCTTACTCTTAGGATCATACGTATTGCTGGAGTTCACATTCCTTCTACTGGGCGCCATTTCTATACACTAGCATAAACTAGGTCAGTTTATGAATTATAATGAATAATTCCAAACTTGTAAAATAACTAACGTAAATTGAATGGTTTATGGATATAATCCATAATCATAATGATGTTTTAATTTAGAATGTATATACTCATAAACCCATCAAAATTATTTGTAATGAAAATTAGAATTATCCTAAGCATAACCCCCAGGAGTGTCGTAATAAAGAGTGCAGCAAGGCTCGTTGTTCTCAAACTAGTTTTTTCATATTTTTACCCCTAGGTACATCTGTGCCAAAGCATCCTCTACATGCTCGTATCCAGACAGGGATGTATTTTCTTGGAAAACTCACAAAATCATTACATTACCAAAATTCTAGTAATTTCTTCTATACAAATCCTCAAAGCCTATCATAGGTCTATGTGCTCTAATCAGAGTTTATCTAAATCTAGGTTTCAAGGTTATTTCTAAACTTCCTCTGATACCGACTGTAATTCCCTTACCCTAGTTACCCTGAGTTAGTGCATTATTTTAATAGATTGGATGATTACAAGGAATCAAGTCCTGATAGACCGATCGGTTTAACAGTCTTGGAAAATAGATTACATACATTAACCTTACATTAAAATTACAAACATAAAACAAAGCGTAAATAGTTAATTGAGAACACCATTATTCCCTTTAGCTAAACCCTTCTTATCAATCATAATATACTTCTTGGAATCTTGGGAAAAATAAAACATAGAAAGGGGTGAGCTCAAACGCTCAGTACGGGTAAGCAATATAGTGGAAGATAACATAAATATTAAGCATGGAAATAAATTGAAACCACAAGTCTTTATGAATAATAATGATGAATAATTTTTTGGAAAGAATATGAGCTGATTAAGTAATGCCATGATAAAAAATGAGCATTTGTATTCTACTTGTCGAATGACCACATGAACAATCAATAATATTTTCATAATGTGGAAATGTATAATGCCAGACATTCTGAAACATTTTGTAAAGTCCTCGACCAAGATTTCTAAAAATGATTAAGGACTCAGACAAAAACATATATCAAAATTTGGAAAGGGCCTTAGCCAATTCCACATCTAGTTGTCTCATGAGACCTACCGATGCAACTAGGAGCTATAGCGGTCTCCACCAGTCACTTGATAAGTCCAATACATTCCTCATATGAAACAGTTTAAACATATCTTAAACAATAATATTAAAACAAGCATACGAAATTTCAATACATTAACCATAAACATGAATGGTATAAAAATAGAACATCCATAGCCAAACATATTACAAAACCTTTAATACGATATGGAAGTTTTATATCATAATAAATCATCTTCAAATAAACTTAAAATCCAACAAAGGATATTGACATAGATTTAATCAAAAACCTTTTTAGAAATATATATCATTCTATTTTGAAATCATTTAAGAGTCACATAATTATAAAGAAAAAATTTAATTTTAAAATATTTTTATAAGCTTGTAAGGGAAGATTTGATGATGTTATAATGGTAAAAAATAGCTTCACCCACCATATTTGTTAAAAACATCCTTACATTAAATTTGTCGAAAACGTCAAAAAGTACCATGTTTAGAAAACAAAGGAAAGATTCCTTTCAAAACACATAAGGGTATAAATTAAATTAACCCATAATCTAGTAAATAGAAAATGGTTTTGAAATAAATTTTTAAGAATAATCGATGTGGTTTATAAAGAGGTCCCAGTAGATGATTACGTATTAACAACCTCAGATAATATATAGATTGTGAAATTATCCTTTACCAATTTGGTAACTTAGAAAACATAAACCCCCTGAAAGAAGTATCCCACAATGAATATGTAAATACTCATATATTAATTTGTATTACAGAAATAATCAAATTATGGTCAGTACATACACCACACAAAAAGTAACAGTGTCAATATGGCTTTAATCTCACGGGAATAAAGAGGGAGAGGAAAACCTCTTACCTTGCAATTTCCTTTAGTCGAGGGTACATTTAACCTTATTTATGAAGACCGTATTGTTTTATTAAATTATAAAAGAACCATATTAATATTTATAAAACCATAAAATATTCATTTATGACATTATACTACCCATTTAATAATAATTTCCATGTTAAATTAACATTTCATGTAATAATCGCTTTCGTTATCGTACGTGTTTTAACTTGTTACTATTGATTGTATCACATAGGTCTTCATTTAAATTCTTCCAGAATATATAACATTATTTATATATCATATATATTTAAAATAAAAATATGTATAATAGACATATATATGAAATGAAAAACACCATTTATGGAGACGGTAGTCCGTACGTACGCATAAACTGTATTTCCGTTTTCATAATGTATTAAACGGAACTAAGAGAATAAAATATATATAAGTACACATATACAAATATATACAAATATATATATCTCCAGTAGCATTATTAGGTCATATATTGCAAACATATTATTAATATATATTTTTATAATCATCCATGAATGGTGAATGTTGAAATTAATCTCATCGCGTCGTGGAAACGGTAATCTGTACATACGCACGAGCGACAATATCATTTCCATAAAGGCGTAGAATTGGATGGTATATTAAATTTAAAGAGACATTATAATTTTATTTTTATTATTTATATATATATATTACTCTTCATTATATCAATCCAAATAACATGGTGTTGAATAACTAATTACACCACAACGTGGAGACGGTAATCCGTACGTACGCACAGATGGTGACATATACATTCATAAGATGGATATAATAATGAATATAGTTGTGAAATATTTATAATAACATATCAGTATATAGGAGATACTGGAGTTATTATTTTAGAATTAAAATAACAAATAATGAAGAAGTGGAAGAAGAAAGGAACTTGAAAGAGGGTGGTGAAATCATTACCTCTTCTTCGGGTTATTTCTTTTGATTTGATCAAAAGGTCTCCATTAGTTTAATTTTTAATAAAACTAAGTCTTCTAGGATGACATGAGGGATGTTTTCATGATATTAGGGCTGAGTTTGGCCGATCCAAATGGCTTTGTATGTGTGTTTCTTAGAGAAGGGGAAGTACCCTTTTATAATAGGGGTGAGGGTCACCATAGGAAAAGATTAAAGTATTAATTTCTTATACAATCATATTCGATTTATAATGGTTCCAAAAGAATTTATTTCGAGCCATTGGTGGTTATGGGTTTATATCCACTCATCCAATAGGTTTTAAACAAGTTTAGGTTACCAATTTAACCTTATCATTTATATTTAACTCTTATTTAAATACTTTATCTTTAATCATGTCTTCTTGTATTCTTACTATATATGGTTAATAAAATTACTCTAAACATCCAAGAGAACCTCAAGTGGCTCATTAATGGAATATATAATATTATTTAAACCCTTTGGAGGATTCTGGCATTTTTAAGAATGTTATATAAACCAATAATATAGAATTTGTTTTAAATATTAATTTATGTCAATTTTGACACTATTTGGTATTTTGTATTCGTGAAAGTCATCAAAACATGATTACTTCGAAAGAGATACATTTAATCAGCCCCAACAAGTCATAGTCACCTATAAAATTTGTGTATGACATAAAAAATTTAAATTTAAATTTATTTTAATATTTATAATACCATTTATTTGATTCTTTCATTAATAAGTAAATTATTGCATCATCATTGTGTCATGAATTAATTTTACTATTTATTTTCCAAAAATCATAAATAAAATGAAATGATGTAGGAAGAATTTTTTTCTTTCTAATGAATACTTATAGTTGAATTTATCTTATTTATATCCCTATATTAAAAATTGTTTTGTCAATAAACATTGAATTTAACGCTTTTAACTCTTCTTTAAATTAAATGACAATAAATGTACAAATCTAATCCAAGTGGACCTAAAGGGTCATATTTTATTCATAAGGTTGTTTTTGGTCAAATTAAAGTTATGGAATAGAATTAGGACATGTGTTAGGGTAATAATAATAACATTTTGAACCATTATGACCATATTTTCTTTTAAAAGCGGTAAATAAAATTAAAAAGTTACTATTCACCAAAAAATATTTTTATCTTATTGAACCAAATTTTACTCCTCCATATTAACGGTGTCTCTTGGGTTTTCCTAAATCAACTCACAAAAGTTGTAAATTTATGTTTTATATTAATTTACAAATTCTCATAGGAGGTGGGTAAATGACGGTGAAAAGTTTAAGAAAATTTTTATATATCTAAAATTATTATAAAATGACTCCAATGAATTAAATTGAACATATATAAGTATTATGTATCAATTTTGTCAAAAATAAATATAAATAAAATAAATAATTATTTAAATAAAAATTTGGTTTTAATCTATAACTCAACATTTTTCATTATTCATCAAAAATTAAATGTTTTCAGAAAAATACCAAAAATTCACCTTTAGATAATTTTTATATTATGAATTTAATAATGAAGTCTATTTTACCAAATTCAAAAAATAGAAGTTTCATTTATTAACTTAAATGTAATTCTCACTGTCAAAAACAAAAGGCATATTTTTAAGAAATAATAACTATCAAATGATTGACATTTGTTTTTGTCCAATTTCAAAGTGAAATTACATTAAATGACCATCATTGGATTAAATGGTAAAAATATAATCTATTTATTCTTACTAACTATTAAAATTTATAATTTACCACTACAAATTATTTTGATCAAAATAGTTGTTTTCAGTTAAAATATAGTATTTTTCACTATTCAACAAAATATGAAAGTTATTAAAAAAACCAAAAGCTTATTCAAACTAAATTCTTATATCCCAATTATAAAGAAGAAGTTTATTTTTTCAAATTAAATATAAAAATGTTTGAAATATTTGATTAAAGGTGGTAAAATTGGGTTTTTTTAAATACATCTTTTATCTGAAAAAATATATTTCTACTTACATTATGTCTATGAAACTCATAATATGGATTATAAAAATATAAGGATTATATAATGTTCAAAATTCAGTTAATATTATTCATAACCTCTTTTGAACAGCCAGTTTGGTAAGTCGTGGTGCGCTTGAACTCAATGTTGTGTGTAGTACATGTTATAGAATTACTTTGATGAAATAATGTACTATGAAATCTTGGGGTGTTATAGACACCTGGAACTAATTATAATAGTATTAAAAATTTCATAGATCATGTGTGAGTGGTCATTAAAATGTACATGTTATGATCTATTATTATGATTTTTTTTTCAAAAGTAATATAGTAATCAAGTAATGAAAATATAAAATATATTGGAATCAACTTACAAATCAGTAATTACAGTTCTAAAAACTTATCTTACTTGATATTCTAACATGGTATTTTTAGGCAACACCAACCGCCTTTATTAAACTCAATAAAAATAATCAACTATTTTTAATAAATAATGTCTTGTATGAAGGATAAATTAGCCTATAAATTTGATTACATGTATATAAATTTCCTTAATATTACAAGATTAAAATATTTTTTGATATATGATAGGTATAAAGGTAAAAAATGTTAAAAATATCCCCATTCATATTAATGTGGTTTGAAAGAAACTCAATTTAGTTTTGAAAAAGATCAAAGAGAATGTTTAAACAGTAATGTTTTTCTAGACTTCTCGTATGAAATAGTTTATTAAAAATAATATAGGTAATTTTTTTAAAACACCTATAAAGAATGAAATATCAAAATAATAAAAAATAACTCATAAAATGAATTTTATTTAATAATAGAATAAACAATAAATATATTAATTTTAAATTACAGGTCAAAATAATATTATAAGTATATTCGATAACATATTAAGAATTAACATGTAATTTATTTTAAATAATTATCAATTAAATTTGTTTCTTTAATTTACAAGTGTGTTCATAATTTTCATATGTCAAGAGATGTCTCCAAAAAAATGTCTCTTTATCCATTGATTTAATGAAAAAATTCACGTGTATCCAAGTTTCCCACCACCACATATAATTTCAAATTCTATATAAATAGTATCAAATAAGGGAGATATAGATGAAAATGAATATTCTTTTAAATACATCATAGTAAATTATCAAAATTCCATAAATAATTAAGGACCTCTCAGATTTATGTATGATTTTTTTTTAAATAACATGATTGAATTTTCTGTATGAAAATCCTATGCATTGAAGTATTGTGTTGGATTTCAATTCATAAAATTAAAATAATGAACTAGGTAACAAAATAGTGTGAAAATGTTATATTTATTACTGTTAAGAAGAAATTGATGAAAAAAGTAATATATATTTTTTCATTCATCATGTTATATAAAGGATAGATAATGAACAGAAAAGTAATCAAAATATAGTAATTTCTAAAAAATAAGAAAATGTATAAAATTGTATGAATTAAAAAAATTCTAAAGGAAGAGGAAATCCTATGACTCTTCCATTCCGTCCCCCATCTCCCTATTATGATACACCCCCACGATTGTTATAGTCAATGAAATCAATAAATCCTTAAAATAATATACCTACCAGCATTGAATCATCTAATACATATGCAAAATAATTTCCTTGAAGAATAATGTTTTATAATGTATGGTAGGGTTTTCTAAATCTAGGTAGTGTTAGAAACGACATCTATCACACCCTATAAATTGGGAATGAATGCCAATGATGGTGTTGAAAACTAATGATATGAATGTTAAATCAAGGATGTTTCTAAATAAGATGTCTGAGGGATAGATAATGGTAATTTTGTATTAATTTGGGTATTTGTTTCCCCACTAGGTAGGGTATCCAAACATCCATGACCCTAGGAATGTTCAGTGTTCACAAGAGGATTAAATAGAATATAGATATCTTTATTATTAGTATTAAATTGTGTATCACTAGGAAGGGATATTATAATTACTATTCTAGTAGTGGGAGTCAGTGGATGATCATTATATTGAGTTGGTATCTCCCTGATCATTAGGGAGGTCATGCGGTGACCAATTGTGTCAATAACATGAAATTCTTTTGTAGGGTAATTTATCACACACTTTTTTTTATTTTAGGAATCAAACTCTAACTATCATAATTCATTAGTATACAGAATATAACTATTATCCCATTATCAAAATATGATATGGTGGGTGAGGTCTGGTATAAATGCTAAATTTTGGGAGCCTTAATACAAAATAAATATGTTGATGGATCAGTGGGATAAAAATATTGAGTTTGAAAGAACCTAACATGTTCCCAGTAGGGTGGATATAATAGAAAAAATGAATGTTTTGTTAAGTGATGTAGTAGAATGGAAGGTGGATCAAATTCTACCTCCATATTACCCTATAAATGGTTCTTGATACCAATTATATACTGAATTAAATTGGAACTTACAAATTCCCCTCCCTATGAGGAAAGGGTTGGGTGTTTTTATTAAAACTGTGAAACTTCTATTCATCCTCTCAAAGTTGGGATAGATTGGGATGTTTTATGTGGCATGTGAGTTTCCCTCAATGGAATCACAATACACCATTAAATAATTCTAATTTTCATCCCATTCATTCTCTTTACATCTATCATTAATGAGATCATTTTTTTTCTAATAATGGTAGGTCAGACAGCATAATCTACTCCAATGAGGATACATGAAATGATTAGTCAAAAACTCCCAAGTTCTTTTCTTTGTTATGTAGAGAAATTCCCAACCATAATAATACCCTTGGGCTGGTTCAAAATTCACTGTTATAATAATGAAAATTATTTAGTCATGCTGATTCTTAACAACCAGATATAAATGATAGAATTAATAATATCATATAATACAATCATAAAGCCTGATGAATATCCCTTATAAAACCATTCATGAGATAATTCCATATCTATAATCCTTAGGAGATAACTTCTCAAATATTTTCTCTGTGTTTTTAGTTTTGTTACTACTCAATGGGAAAATGGTTATTTTCATCTACTATTCATGGATTTTGTTCTTTCAACCCTCTAGTATAAAATTATTATAATCCACTATTTCTAGAAATTCATAGTTTTTGACACATTATCCTTCTCCAAACTCAATAATCAAATGGATCCAATTATTTTTATCATTTTTAACATAATACAATCTCGTTTTATATTTAACACTAGTAGTATCTTTAAGATCCACTCTATATAATCCTCCTCAAATACATGATTAATATGTTACAAATTGATAGATTTGAATGAATATATAACATTATGAGATACTTATTTACATATTCTATAATATTCATGTAAAAATAAAATTTGTTACAAATTCCTGACATTTAATGTCTCCCCAGAATATTCTAGTTTTAGGGCTAAGTGAAACCTATAAAATAGTTACAGTGATTTTCGGATAAATCCCATCACATTGATCGCTGATTGGTTTTTTTGGTTTGCATTATGTTAGGTTATATAGATTTGAATTTTTTTGGTGAAAGGCTTAGTTCAGGATCCAGTGGTCTTGTGGGTTGTTTATATATTTTATATTTTTTGGGTATTAGAGGTATATTATTTTTTGTTCATGTTAATGGGTATTTATCTTTGTATTTATTGTTAACTATATTAGTTTGATCCATTTTGGGATTGATATAAAAATTGATGGGTAATTGGTTGAGATGGATTCATATGTATTTTTATATGGATTGTTTTCGTGGTGTTGAATTTTTTTTATGATTAGATGGTTTTGGTTAATTTTCATAGTGTTGGTTGGGAATAAATGAAAATAATAGGCTGAAATAGGTATGAGAAGGTGTGAAAATCAAGAAAAATAGGAGCTAGTAGTGTAACTGTAGTACTTTAAGGTGACCATAACCAAAAAAACAGTTATAAAAATAAATTTAGGGAGTACTGAGATATGGGAATGGGGATACTAATAGAATAATATAGAATTTTGTGTTTAGAATTAAATTTATTCGAATAAATTATGGCATGAACAATGTCATTACCTAGTGGCTTCATTAGTTCAAAAACCAGGGTATTTTTTGAACTCAGTCCTCTAGAGTTGCAACTCCATCAGGGAAGCATCCATAGAACAACATTGTTAGTTTATCACTATGTGATTTATTTCAGGTGAAAATCATAACATGAAACCAATAGTATAAAATATGTTTACTTTTTTTCTATCTTGATGCATTATCGAATGATAAATTACTTCCCATCATAACATGACTTATCAATCCATATTATGATATTTTAGTGTTGGGTTACAGTGTACAGTAACACTATTAGGGTAAGGATCTTTTCTCTCTATGAACAATACATTATTATAGTGTGAGAAATTAATGTGTGTCATAGGTCTTGAATGAGTACATTATGGATTAGTGTTTTATGACATGATATATATGGATGCACCTTAAAAATGATTCCTTTTATCTTTTGGTTATTTCTCCTCTAATATTTTATGTTGTCTCAATTAGATCATTATTAATGGAATATGGGAGATTTACCTAAAGTATCTAAAATAATTTAGCCAAATAATTTCTAAACAATAAAAATTATAATTATAATCCTTATAAATAAAACATTCCTATGATTATCCACACCTGGATCATTAATTAATGTCAATATCTAGATGTAACTTTATATTTTTAGTACAATTTGAGAGATAGAATAAAGTAATTATGGAAATTATACTTGTATAGATTCTTCCCTTTTTATTGAACTTTAATGAAGGTTCATTCCCTCTTTATATCTAAATGGCTCCATGCGAAGAGGCATTTATACTATGACAGGTTGCATCCAAAGTGACTGTAGTTTTTCTGGAAACAATCTCAAAAATGATTTAAACAAAATTATTGTATCTCATCGTACGAATATTCAATGGTTGGTTTATCAATTACACAACCTATTTATCTTCTATTTGTAGATATTTTAATTCTTATATGTAAACCATTAAATGTATTATAATTTTTCAAAATATACTAGTATCATTCTATATCGGTGTGAGTCCATAGACACTTTCTTCATAGACCTATATTATTGATGTAAGAGATCCACCAATAAATGGACTAGTTCCTCACCAATAATCCTACAGGGGGTTACACTAGTCATCAATTTAAAATATATCATTTTTTACATTATCTTATTATTATAACTGTTTCAAAAATTATTTCATATTGAAAATGTAGTTTTCAGAAAAATATTTATAATCCCATAGTTGGAATATTATACATTCACATTGGATTGTGGGTGGTGAGGTGAGATGGTATTGTATAACAATTTCATCACTAAATATGACATATATTCTATGTGGACTCATATTCTACCTAGTTAGATATGTAAATAATATACACATGTATGTATGTGTTTCTCATGTATATTGGGAAGGTACCCATAAATTTGATTCTCCAAACATCAAACACCACAAATTTTAGAATTTCATTTTATCAAATCACAATTTTTTCCCATTACTATCCATTTATTGGCATTAATAATAGTCTCATATGAACTCCCTTACTTAATTTTGGATGTCAAAAAAACACTCATTGTATTATCATGTTAATAATTATACCATGTCAATTATGTCCGATGCTTGGTGATGAATAGAAAAATTCTATAATTATCTACTCCTTATATTTGGTAACACATAACCAAATTAATCATTCACCACATTTCCTGGATAATAAGGATTTCCACAAAAACAATGTTTTCAATTATCTAAATAGATTATTCATTACTGATATAAAAAACATTGATTTACTGTCGCTTTTTTTGAATAATATACAATGTTTAAAAACAATGTAAGATATTGTAAATTAGAATATAAATGCATCTCATCTTGGAACCCACCATCAATTTCTATCTCCTCCTATTCTTCTTTATTAATTAGGATTAATCTCAAAAAATGTTCATCCAATACAATATCTAGTCCTTTTTTTCTTTGATAATTTTATAAAACTATTGCAGTAAGAAGATACACCAAATCAAGCATTGAATAGAATATTTGTTTTTGAAAATAATGAAATAGGTGTGATAAATGTAGACAATCACTACAAAGATTAATAAATATGTATTGAAATTATCAATGGAAAAACAATGTTATATGTTTTTCTCAATGACATTTTAATTTATTTGGGACTTATTATGGGATTGGATGTCATAATAGATTGGTTTAATAATATGATATACCCACTAAATTAGAGAATCTATTATAATGAAATCATTTGGATATCAACTTCTGATAAAAAATTTCACCCAATTTAAAAATATCATAATTGGTGTGGAAAAAAATTTATTTTCCAAAAAATAATGTATTACATACATGATGATTCAAATCTAAACAAAACATACGTCAAAAAAAGGATGAGTGGTCTAGATATCAATGAGAAATTCATATATAAAGTGGTCGAAAAATCAATCATGTCGATGAAATTTCTAAATACCCATCATTGTATTATGATTATGAATATATTTTTTTAATTTTATCTTAAATAAGTCAATCTGTATTATTTCTTTAGAAATAATATTCAAAATAATGAAACCACCTTGAAATATGAAGTGTAACTTTTCCCAATTTAGAACTAATAATTTTTCTTTAAATATTTTATGTATCAACTCATGTTTGTATCAGAATTCTTCAATGGAAATCCCATATACTACGAAATCATCAATGAAAATCTTAGGAAATAAATCAACCATGTTCTGAAAAATAAGTGGCTTGCAGCATTTGTAAGTCACTAGTTCATCAAACATTCCAAAATAAATGATATTATTAGAGAATGTATGATATGGGTATGTAAACAATGTATTCTATTTTTTATTTAGATAAAAATGAATTAAATTATATCTATAATATCAATCTAAATGAAAAAACTCATATTGTGATAATCTATTAAGAAAAGAACAATGATTATTAATTTAATGCTTTATTTTGTAATGTATGTTTATACTATTTGATTGTCTTTGAAAACCCAATATCAAGTATTTATCATTGTACATATCTTATCATTATCATCGGTAATTATCATATACTTCAACCCTTGGTTGGAATTAATTATAATGGGGTTACCCAGTTACTTTTTTATAATGAAATGATCATTCCAATGTCATTTAGTTTATGAAAATTAATATTGGTAACATATTTCTCAGTTTTTGTTAGTCTCGCATATAGAAACAATATTTGTTTTCTCACATCGTCTAACAGTGATTTTTTTTGAAAATGGTTGGACTAATTCCCATGATATTGGAAATAGACTATGTGAGTTATCCATTATTTTTCTCAATGATGTATGTCTCATTGGTAGCTATTTTCTCGGTTGTAAACCTTCTTATAGGTATATGTTTTTTGTGAAAATTATAGTATTAATTCATTTTATGTTTGAAAAAAAATGTAAGATATTTGTTCCTCCTCCTTAAAACATATAACTATTTTCATTCCTATTAATATATAAACTATTCATTAATAAACATTGTTAAATAGTCATTTTCACCCAAGAATAAGTACCATAGTTTTTGTGTCAATGTATTAAGGCAATATTATTTTGATGATTGTAGAAATTAATTCTAGATAAGAATCTATTTACAATTTTTTTCTACACTTCATGACTTCAGCTTCATCCTCACCCTATGGTTATGAATTTTCCCCATCAGTTTCTACGATATCATCAATTAGTTGCATTATATTTACTCTTTTACTATTTATAGACTCATGAAGGATGAGTGTTCTTTTGTAAACAATATTATATATAAATACAATGATTTAATTTCATGATTAATAATTTTATTATGATCAAATATGACTTATTCATCACTAAATCAGATAATTGTTCATAATTTCATGACATTAATAAATGTTTTTTTAGTTTCAATGAATGTCCTTTCAATGATTATGGGAATATCTTGTTCTTATTCTATCGTGAGAATAAAAAAAATATTTGGAATCTAAATTTTTCCACCATGACAATACAAATTCGAAATTCCTTATGGGTACTCCATCGATATACTGATAAGTTAGAGTGAAAATAATATCATGTTTGGATTATCCCATCCCATATTTAAGAACACACATATGGGAATAAAATTATCACCTCATTCTTAAGTATCAAATTTTATTCTTGATTGGGCATGAAATATTGGTGAATAAGATGGAAAATATTCCAAGATATGTTATATTTGAAGGTATATTATTTTGACTTTATATTGAACACTATTTTAATAGGTAAATAACAAACCAAACATTTAGAATTATCTTTTTTATAGTAATTGTGTTTAAATTTTATCATAATACAAAATTTATGAAATAGATTCACTAAAAGTGATGTCTATATAATGGTGTATGAAACCATATAAAATTTCTTGTATTTCATTTCAAAAATTAATTTCTTTATACTATCTAAGAAGGAATGAGGGGTATATATTATCCGGTATTTTTATTTCATTCTTCTCCTTACAAACATATTTTCAAGATTTTAAAATCTTATAATTTTAGATTTATTATTATCTTTTATCCACATTTCATTCTCAATTTCTCTATTTCACCCTGAATATTTATTATTCCAATTAAAAAATATTTTCTTTCTATTTTTATTATTTTCATCCACCCCTCAACTAAAAAATACGTCAGAGCCTTCACATTCTCTCTTGGTTTTCCTCCATTTAATCCATAGGGGTTTGAGTTATCACTCTAATAATGTTTGATATATTTTCCCCACTTGATTATAGAGTTTTAGGTAGAGGATTAATGATTCATTATAGATTAATATTATTTTATAATATATTGAGAATTATTTTGGATGAGGTTATTAAAAATTCCATTGATTTATTTTTAGGGGATAGGAAGGTGGTTTTTGATAGAGTTTATGTGTAGGATAGTTGGTTTATTCATTAGGGGGTGGTAATAGTTACAATATCCTCAAGGGGTATAGTTCAAGTGAATATTTGGGTATAGTATTATTTTATTTGAAAATTAATACATATTTCTATTTGTTATAAAATTAATTTAGTTATGGATTATTTTGAAATCACCTCCATTAGTTGTAGGTCCTTTGGAATTTTTTGGGAGATTGATTATAACTAAAATTTTCAATCGAATGGTTTATTATCCTATATACCCTACTAAATCCTTTTTAAATGTGGGGTTCTCTAAAAATATCATGATATTTTAAAATGGGTTTGAGTTTTAGGGTTTTGGATAATGTGATTGAGTAAATGCCACTATAAATTATAAGTAATATAATTTATGTATCAAATATTCTAATTGTGTATCCAAAAAGGTGATCTCATCAAATTAAAATATTTTTATCCTCAGTGGACTCTAATAACATTTTTATAATTTAGAATTATGAAAAATCTCATATAGAATATATTTTACTACATCAAATGTATTCATAATTAATCCACTATTGGATATGTCATCGATCATGACTGATGTCATGGGATGAAAAAAAAATAAATAATTGATTCATATATTAGAAAACATCAATTCTCTTTTGTAACAAATTCTTCAAAAAATATTTGAATTTATCACACATTTTAAATATAAATTTTAAATCGTCTTGTGAAATGATTGAGATTTCATTTATAAACTGTTATACCCTCCATAGTTGAATGTATTTCCTTAATAATCATTTTTATTGTTTATCCTAGGTTTCAATGTATCCATATATATTTAACTCTATAACAAATATATTTTTCAGACATAGAGAGAGAATTTTAATACCCTCAATCATATAGGATTTTATGTTAATCAATTATTGTTTAATATATCACAAATTTCACTAATGATAGTAAAATATCTATGTAGATCTTCATTTTTCATTATCGTAAATCATCCACTGTTTTTTATTGGTATTGGGCTTGGTTTAATCATACCATTTTTACCTAAATAAAATTATGAATAAAATGAAGGAAAATCAATCAATATACTATAAATCATAGTCTATTGTGGCTCTGGAATAGGGAAATTGTGTTGCTCCATTTTTTTGTTCTCATTGAAGAATTTTCCATGATGTACAGTGGGTGTAGTTGGGAGCATGCTCTGTTGGATGGTAAATCATCTCTATAGAAATATGAACCTCTTGTTCAATGGGTTATAATTATTTATTTTTCATGAATCAATGATACTTGATCATGTTTTTGGCATCCTATTTATGCATTATATTTCATGAAATGAAAAACAAAAAAATAAACACTTGTACATAAATAGAAATAAAATAAAAAAAGAATCAATAACAGAAGAATAGAATGGGTTTATAAAAAAAGTTTTATTATACTCCTATGTTCACCATTGATAAATACAAATAGTTCCAAAAACAATGGCAATCCAACTATAATTATTAGCTCTAGTGGGTAATCATGATTAAAAATTATGTGTTCTTGATTTGTATTATTATACTATGTCATATAATATAAAATTCCCATGGTCATTCCCTTGAGTGATACGTATAATACACAAGATAAAGCCATGGGGTTTATTGTTAAGTATAAATAAATGAATTGAAATAGATAAAAAAATTAGTAAAAAAATTATAATAGTTATAGAATAATTAAAAAAACCAAAGTAACAATTTCATTGACAATTTTTAAGGACATACCAACCTATTTAATTCATTAATTGGGTTTAATAATTCAATTACAAGAGTTTTTGTAATAATAAACTTTTATTATGGTAATAGTTATTGATTTTAACTGATACAATCTAAATCTATTGGTCAAATAGTATGATCAGTCTGATTTCATTTTGTTCAATCTCTAAATTAAATGATAAATATAATATATTACTAATTTCTTAATTTTATCTTCTATTTTTCATTTCTGTTCTTAATAAAACATTTTTAAAAATAATAACTAATAAATAAGATTATAATTAGTCACTGAAATGTTTTTCTAATTGAAATAAATATTCGCGAATAAAATTGATAGATAATTTAAACACTCATAATTTTACTAATAATCCCATAACTCATAATTGATTTTCCACACATGGTTGAGAAAATATTAGCCGTATTTTACATCAATATATTTTAAAGTGAATGAAAATTATAAATTAATTCTGATGAATAAGGCTATATAATCACACATTTCCTACACTAATAATCATCCACAAGTATTGCACCCTACGTAATAGAAGGATGTTAGATAAGTCATGATTCTTCATGATATGAATCAAAAATAGAATATTTTCTGATTTTCTATAAACCAAGTAAGAAAACATAATTTTGAAACATCTTCAAATTTTTTATTTTTTATTAATTTCAAATAAAAATATGTTATTAGTTTTAAAATTTTTAATTTTAATTTTATATTTATTTAAGGGATATAAATATATTTCATGCATTTATTTCATTTCAATCATCAATATGAGATAGTGATTTTTCCTAGAACTATTTATGTGCAAGAAAACTTTTCTATTTTATGTGAAAATAAATTCTTTTCAAATGATTCAAGTGGGTTATAAATTTTATATTATATTTCAATTTGTTTTAGTGGTTTATAATTCTTAATTTATATCTATATAAATAATTTATAATTATATTATTATAATAGAAAAATGAAATTTTATTTAATATTTAAAAGTATTTCTATATTTGATATTTTGATTGAAAAAATTTGTTTAATTAAATCGATATTGTATCATAGTATTTTAATTGTATTTTTATAATGGTATTAGATCATTTTGAGTTTATAAAACATTTCTTGCACAACTATTCATTATATTTGTTTTATTTATTTTTTTATAAATAACATTAATTATTCTTTAATATATACACATGGAATGTTCTTCAGTTGTTAAAATTATTATTTTAATAATAATAGTGAAAATGTATATATAGATATATATATTTATTTAAATGTAAAAAATCATGTCTATCTACTTTTTTCTATTTATAAAATTATTTTCTTGATTAGGACACTTTATGTGCAAGAGAAGTTGTAAACATTTACAAAATTTATGTTTAATTTAAAATTATATTATTTTTTAATAAACATATTATATATATATACATAAATATATCATTTCATATGAAACATTTTTATAAACCATCTATACATATGTATCAATATAATTATAATTTTAGGGTGAAATAAAATTTTAATCTAAGATCAATATATACGTTTATATATAAAGGTATTTATATATGTATCATTTTTAAAAAAAATATTTTATTCTTATATTTAAGTAAATGAATGAATGTATTCAAATATATATATATATTATATATGAATAATTATTCTAACCTATACATATGTGTGTGGAGATGAAATAATTTTATATTCTATTATCTTTTTAATCAAATATATATATGTGGTTCTTTTTTTGAAAAACTATTACGTACATATATATATATATATATATGAATTTATATTAAAAAGATTCATTTCATGAAAAAATACATTTATCATGGATAATGTATAATCATGTAATTTACTTTTTCAAGAAATGGATATCAAAGCTCATGATGTTTCAAGAAACATTATGGTCCATATGTTATAAAATACAAGATGTAATGTTTTCAATTCCAAATATTATCATGTGGATATTATATCAATGAATTCTTGGAATGGGGAGTAAACCAAAACCCTTTTGGGACTCTTATCTAATAATGTGATAGGTGTGCCCCGAATTATATAGCACTCTATTTCATTGGTCAATGTTGAAATATAATAGGATGTCATGTGTGGTATGGGACACATGTATCCTAAGAACACTCTGGAATGAAACTATGAACCTATTCCATCATGGATCTTTTTCCATCATGTTACATTTTCACTAGAGTGAACTATCACTTCATGTTATGATCCATGGTGCTTTCCAGAACTATTTATAAATGTTTATGAGTTATCAAGAGAAATTTTCATTATTTCATAAATGAATGAAATGTATATTTCGAAAAGATACATATGATGAAACCTATTAATAAATAAATATGATTATTCTCAAATAAAATCATGATTTTATAAATTTGGAAATCTGAGGATGTATCACATGTTTTTATTTTTATGTTGAAGTGAAAAAATCCTTGTATATTTCGACATTTATTGAAACCCCTTATTGATATTTTTTTCACAGCCTTTGTTTTCAAAACCTCTTTTAATAGTGACTAAGGACATGTAGAAGCGAATGACTAGACAAGGCTCCATTATGGTTTTTAAACATTATTAAGCATAAGAATAGTTATTGTGTCCATTATTTTTTTATAGATATAACTATAATTATCCAATGTATCCTGACTGCCTAAAACTCTAAACCATTTCCATCTCATGTTGTTAAATAATAAATAAATTATTAAAAATTGAATATTTCATGGGTAATCAGTGTTGGCATCAGAGATTTGGATTATAAAACAGTATAGGTGATGATATAGAAATACCCTTTGAACATTTAGATTCCTTATGTAAATTTTATAGGATTTTACTTTACGGAAAAATCTCACACCCCTAGTTTTTTAATTTTGAATAGTAAAATTAAGAATTTATATAGGTACGATAATGGAATTTTAAGGATGAAATTATTTTAATGGGGAATAATGTAACATCATTAATATTAATATGTTCATTGTTTTAAATATGGTAAATTATATTTTGGTCATTTGTTAAGATTAAATATGTTAAATTAAATAATAATACAAGAATATATTTTTTTATTAATCAAAATTAATAATTATGACAATTCATTTATGATAATTGATAATCAATTAAATTGATTTATCAACTATACATTTATTTATAATATTTTATAATGTATTAAATAAATTATTATATGATTTCATTTTAAATTATAATCAAATGATGTTTTATAGATTAAAATAATATTTTAAGACAAATATTTTTAAGTGATTACTTTGGTAAAAACATATTTTTTGTATAAAAAAGTAATTTTTTTTTATCAAAGGTAAAATCATTATGAAATTAATATCAATAATCATGTTGAGTTATATGTTTAATTGATAACTAAAATATATTTTGATAAATCATTTTTAAATTTCAAATGTTTTTCAATAATCAATATTGTTTACCATATAATTTTATAAAAATATTGTTTCTTTACTTTTTAATCATGAATTAATTCGTGGTTTTACCAATTAAATTATAATAATTAAAATTTAACAAAAAAATATATTACTGAAATTCAATCATTAATTTTCTAAATAAATTATTACAATGTATTTTTATACAATTAAAAATATATATATTTTTTAGGAATTTTGAGTATAAATATATAAATTTGATATTATGAATTGAAATTAATATGATAAATAAAAAACAATTAGTAAAATTACTAAAATCATATATTTTTTTTAAAAAATAATAATAATAATAAATCGATAAAATGTTTTTGAAAAAAAGTTTCATGATTTGATAAAAAACAATAAAACAAAATGATAAAAAGAGAGAGATAACGTGATAAAAGGTGTGGTGGAGGTGTCGATTGAGAAATGAAATTAGGTAAGGGGAAAAAAAGTTTGGTCATCGAGTTCATATAAAGGGGGAGGTATTGATCCATGTATGATGGAGGTCAAGTAACCGAATGGGTTTTGACCAAGGGAGGCCAAATGACTGGGAATAGTTTGAGTGATCACCGACCAATGATGACGGATCCCAAAGGACAATCATTGTCAAAAGGGGTTCAACAATGAGTTAGGGTTCTATTTCCATGTGATATATAACAGAATGATGTTTCAAACTACATTATCCCAACCATGGTTGGTATTTGGGTGTTTTTCTTGATGAACAATATTAATGTAGACCTTTTTTTTAAATCCTTTAGGAATAGTATGACATGTGTGTAATTTCTTGCTCAATCATATTTAGTTATTCCATGTTTATCATTTTTTCTTCTTTTAGATATCTTAAAGGAGTATGAAAAATTTAGGAAAAATTTATATTAATGTAATATTTTATCTAGTTGACGACTTTGATTTTTTTTTAATCCACATTTCAATCACCCTTCAATTTCCTTTTTCTATATTTTTAGTCTGTTGGTTTTGAAAAATTGAATATAGATATATAAAATACTACTGTCAATTTTTTTGTTGTTTATTTCCCACCTCTACTCAGCTTATATAGTAATCCACTATAATAAAACTATAGAAATTTATATTTTACGGACATAAATTATATTTGAACTGGATATATAAGAACTTATGAACTTTTCGGAGAATCGTCCCTTTGTATTACACCCGATGTAAGATATGTGAGTTATATATAGGGAGCTATTGCAATGTATAAAGTAGTAGAATAAGGTTTTCTTATTTCCTAGAAGGTATGTTAGGGAAATTATTTTTATAATATCTTTATACAATTATTTTTTTTTTAAATTTCAAAATCAAAAATGTATTCAGTTTTAAATATTTTCTTTTCATGTTTATATTTATGTAATTGATCTACATATTTTTCATTCATTTATTTCCCGTTACTATATTTCGTACAAATGTGATTTGTTTAAAAAATATTGATGTGGAGGGATATTTATTTTTCATTATGAAAATTATATATTCTCAAATGATTAATGTGGGTTCTCCATTTTAGATTTTATGTCTATTTATTTTACTTGTTTACTCATTTTTATTTTATGTATATCTAAATATTTTTGAATTAAATATTTATTATAGTAAGGGGAATAGTGGTTACATATTTAAAACTATTTTTGAATTTAGTATTCTTATATAAAAAATTTTATTTAGTCAATCAGTATTAACTAATGGTATTTTAATAGTTTATTATCATGTTAATGGGGTCATTTTGAGTTTATAAAACTATTCTTCCAAAACAATTCAGGAGATTTATTTCCATGATTTTTTTAAAAAACCACAATTTGTATCCTATGTATATACATGGGATATAATTCGATTTTAAAAATTGTTTTTAATAATAATTTTAAAAGTGAATGTATATATATATACCTATTTTCTTATTAAAAATCATGTTCACTGATGGTTTTATCATCATAATATTATTTTCTTGAATTTCCACATTATGTTCAAGTGATGTTATTAAATTTTTAAAAATTTATTCTTAAGATAAAATTGTTTTTTGAATAATTATATAAATATATATTAATAAATTGATTATTTAATATGAAACAATTTTTTGAAACATGTATATATATGTATCTATATAAGTATTATTTAAGGGTGAAACCAAATTTAAATTTCACAAAAATAGATACATATATATTTATATATATTTATATGTATCGTTGTTTTACTAATTTTTATTTATTATATGTATGTAAAGAAATGCATATATATTTATATATTTATATATACATATATCCTTAATCATTCCTATAAACATGTGTGTTGATATGAAATCATGTTTTATTCATATATATTATATGCTTATATATATATAGGTAAAACCTTTATATATGTATATATGTATATGAATGTATATTTAAACAAGTCATTTCATTCAAAGCTACACAAAACATTATACATTTATAAAAATGTAAATTTCTTTTTCATGAAATAGATATCAATGCTCTGATCATTAATGAAACAGTGTGGTCCTTATGATATAAAATTAAAGGTGTTATGTTTTTAATTCTAATGAATCACACTTAGATATTATGTGAATGAAGGCATGGAATGGGGAGTGAACCCAATCCATTATGGTAATTTTTTCTATTCATGTGATCGGTACAGAGAGAATTATATAGCACTCCAATGCATTCAGTAATATTGAAATCTCATGTGATGTAATGTTTGGTGCACATGAGGTGTATCCCAATCACACTATGTGATTAAGAAGTAAACATAATCTATCAGGTAACTATATAAATTAGGTTATGTTATCTCAGGAGTGAACTGTGACTTCATGTTTTTATCCAATGTCCCTTTATGAACTATTTATCAATATTTATGTGTTTTAAACAGAATTGTTATTATTTCATAAATGAAAGAAATAGATTTTTTAAATGGTTACATATAATGAATATAATATAGAAATAATCATTTTTATTTTAAAAAGTACTCATGATGTTATAAATTTGAAATTCTCATGTAGTACATCATGTATTACTTTTTCTGTTGAAGATAAAAAAAATTGATTAGTTTCCACATGTTTTCAAACCCCATATTAAGCATTTATTCCCTCAACCTTTTTTGGAACCCCTTTTCCTAGGGAATATGGACTCATAGGAGTGAGTTAGTGGTTGAGTCCCTATTATGGTGTTTAACCCTTAAAAAAATCAGAATAGTTTCCTTGTCCTTTATTTTTATGGAGATGTTTTTAGATATCATCCATGTATCCGGACTCTCTAAAAATATAAAACTATGGGATATCAGGTTATTAAATAGTAAATAAATTATAATATATAAAAAAATGGAAGAGTTTTTTGGTCGCCATTGGGTAACCAGAGTATGTGTAGATAGGGAAGTCAGTAACTAGGCTTGTTGGACCTTTTCAATGGGTGGAGTGAATAGATTTAGTGGCATACCTATTTTCACATCACTAGATGAATAAGGTAATGCACAATTTTTTTCATGAGTCCCTACATTGGAAGTTTCACCTTGAGCCTTCTAATGTGATAGATGTTGAATATGTTGAGTTTTAGATAGATGCATCATTTTATAATTATAGGATACATGTTATTGATGGTAGTGAAAAAGTGTTGTAGGGAAGGATCATGTCGATAATTGAAGTATTATAGAAATATTGACGTGTTCAGGTGTAAAAGTCAGAGATATAAGTAAATATATGGGATCATTGGCCCGACATTTTTAACTCTTAATCCTAGATATTATTGGTAGTATGGGTTGATGATGTTCTATTGTATGGTGGGAAGATTGTATGATCTCGGCCTTTTTGATGATGTCTCATGCTTGTTTTCAGGTACTCATATAACCTTATATTTTTATATCATTGGTGTGTTTTTTGTTTATTTCATATGTAATGTTATAATTTTTGGAGAAAAAGGTGTACTACATGGTTAGCGCTTAATTTTCCCAAATAGTGCACCAACCCTAAGAAAACTAGGAAAACCGAAAGAGAAGAGAATTTCACAGTTAGAACATAGTTTTTCAAACCGCATGTCCACAAAGTGGAAATCATGAAACCCTTAGATGATGCACATGGTTATAGAGAATAGTTTGGACATCCATGCATCCCTACCTAAGAAACCATCTGTGTTGAATTTCATTACAATAAAATTTATAAAAAAATCATACACCTGGTATTAACCTTTAATCGACCTAGTATGAACATAAAAAAATTCCTCTACATTTAAAAACTCCTAAGAGTGTTATATAGATCCTTGAAAAACGTTATTAATGAATAAAATATCCAATCAGAGGATTATCTCTCCCCTGATATGTGATTTCTTCTCCATTTGGATTCCTCTATATTTCATCTCTCATTCTCGATCAAGTGGAATGATTTAAACTCCACTGGAAATTTTATTGATTTTACAGTTCTTGTATCTTAAACTATATGATATTGATCATATGATTTTATCCTAGTTAATACATGAAAATGTGATCTTGAATATTTGTCTTCAATTTGGGGATTAACAATTTAGCATACGTCCATAAAAAATCACAAGGTCTGTGGTTTGAATATCAATTAACATAATATTCATTGATAATTGTGTGTCTATAATTTTGAAATTTCAATTGACACATTTGTTAATTTAAACAATAAATTTATTTCTTTAATTAATTAATTAATTGGTTTACGGACTTGGTAGAATAATCTGATTATTTAATTTCATAAACTAGTGATAATGGAATTAGTGTTTATGGAATTTATCTGTAATTTGAATTAAAGGGTTCGCTGGATTAACCTTAAAGGGTTAAATGATATTATGATTAAATTTTGATAAATGGTTTAACAGTAAATTATTCATAATATTCCATGTGATTAAAATAATGAATCATGATTTTTGGGACAAAATGAAATGTTTTACCATGATTTGAAATTTTCATAAGATTGTTAATAATGAATAACCTTGATAAATGTGATTTTTTTGAGATATATGATATATTGTGATATATGTGATAATGAGGCTAGGATACGGACAAATGATCCCAATACCCATATGTGATAACGAGCATTTGACAAGGACTAATGCTTCAATCACATATATATGATAACAATGAGGTGTGGGATAGGGACTGATTCTCCAAATATCCACTGGGTGATTGACATGATGTTCTAGACGCAAAACATTGGCATTAGAGTGGAGTTCATATTAGACATGCTTTGAAAATTGGAATTAAATAATTAGATAAATCTCATTATATAATGAATTGTGATTCCCTATGATATAAGGTTCAGACTCCATCATAAGCTAATGTATGCATTGATCGATTGGGTGTCATCTTTAACATGTGTAATTATGTGGTTACTAAATTAATACTGATATTCGAATTCTTTTACATGATTTCTTGTACATTATTCATTATAAAAAAATATACATTATTATGGAATGGATTATGTTTAGACATAGTTGGTGGTGTCTTACTTATTTGTATTCATACCCAACTCGAGCTGCCTGATCGACATCCAAATTAGTATCAATTTTATAGGACAGGATAAGAGCAAGATAACAATGTTGTATAGATGAGTTTTCATAGAACGTGGTTGAGGGAACCAGACATGATTTCAAGAATTTCGTGGGAGTTTTCAGTGTAGTTATTATTTCATTTCCATATTGACACTTTAATCATTTTGATATGACATATCTAATATTTTAGTCATGGTCTATTATCCATGATTTAGGATAATCATGTGATGTTGGTATTTATTGGTAATGGCATTATTATAAATATATTTATTACCAGTTTTCTATTATTCATTTGATTATGTTTTTTACTCTGATAGTGATGGTATATCCTCCCCATGGTTTATGTTAGACCGTCGATACTAATGGGAATCATATAGAATACGTGGAGGCATGAATGAGGTCATGTAACAATCCATCTTAGGGCACCAATGTGGGGTAACAGGGGTCAGGCAATACACTTTTAATCAAAAATATTTTCATAATGTTATAGAAATTAATTATAAGATGTTTATTGAAAAATCAATAAATTTTTTTTTGAAAATATTTATTAAAAAACTAAAATGACATTACCAAAAATTCTGAAATTATTTACTAATTATTTTTTAATACATTTATAATGATTATGAAAATTATATATATTTCATAAATTAGTTAGTCTTATTCATAACCTCCAATTTTATAGATAGGTTATAATTGGCATGTTAAAAAAATATTTCAAGGTTCAATATGTGTCATTGTTTTATATCATCTATTCAATCAAACATTGTGTCTAATTAAAATCATAGTGTATTACATTCTCTTCTAATTAGTAAATTGTATCCCTATAATTTTAATTGGTTATCTCTTAATTAATAAATTTCATTATTCCAAAATTATCATTCCTGGTAAAACAATTATTAATACCATGTGTAATATATACCCCCTCCTAGTGAATCATCTCCCAAATATCAATAACCACTGTGACAAATAAATATATACACATTCAATATATTAATATTCCCAATATATCATGCATCATATTTATATATTAACGATAATTGGTAATACATAACATTACCATAAATATCATTAATGATATCAATATATCAATGAATAAAATTTCATCTGTCAAGATAATTTATATTCCACAATATATTAATGCATAATTAAAACAAAATTACATAATAACTCCAATGGTATATTTAACCCTCAAAATAATTTTCTTCATAATTTAAAAGAAAGAGTCAAATAAATTCAAAATCACATCACTTAAATCATATGAAATGGGTTTTTGATTCTGTTGAACATATGAGTAACTATAAATATATTCACCCGTGAAGGTATTGATATCTTTTATGTTAACATTAAATGAAAAAATATATTCATTGAGATATTAACAGAGTCCTTACTACTTAAATAATTTTAAAAACTATTTAATTTATTCCATAAATCAAAAAATTCAATATAATCAAAGATGAAATAAATAAATATGACATCAACTAACCTTTTCAAATTCACCAATACTATCATACAAATTTCTATCATCTCTTTATTCCAACTAAACATATGTTTTCTAATTTTACTGTGGAATAATCCTCAGATATTACATGAGATTTTTATCAAAAACACCATTGATCTAAATCTTCCATAATATAGTTTCATAATCATATTTCCAAAATACTTTAAACCTTTCACTTAATAGTTATTTCCTTAGTATATTAGTTTACACATTGATATATATTTTATAAATTAATATAACATCATAATAGGTAAATATCCATTACATTACATGATGATAAATTCTATAATTGTATATGTTTAATTCCTTTAGAAACATAGACACATAAAAAAGTTGTTAATAAATGATCTAATTCATCTCCCACTATATTCTTCGTCACTATAATCCTTCTTAGAAATATCATACAGAAAACTATCTTCTTAACCTAGTAAAAAGGAATCAAAATAAAGGGTGATCTCAGATGCATAAAAATGGAATACAATGGATATTTCAAGGATCTCTTGATATCAATATGAGAATAATATTATGAGAACATGATCATAACTTGAAAAATTAAAACACTACATATCATAGATCATAATAGTAACTCATGGAATTAATTATGGCTTATCATAAGACTTGAATATTAAAATAAATAAATGAACATGATCCAAGAGAGAATGACATATTTATAAGACATAGTATTGTGGAATACACATAATAAATTAAATAATTTCAATAGTAGTAAATTATAATTGATAATACTATCTTAGTAGAATGTATTTTCTCCCCAATCCATCATAGAAGTCATGGTTCAATTCCATGAATATCATTGTTGACAAATTTCATTACTAAATTGGATTCAATGCTAATTATAGTCAAGTTTATCTCATGGGATATCAATAATTACCCAATGAATTAGAGGGAGATATTTATCTTAAAAATTAAAAAATTGAAATCAAAAAATGTTCTCTATATTTTCATAAAACATTCATCATATCATAAACCAATAAACGGAATGAGTTTAAAAAATATTTCTTCATTTAATCATCACATAACCCATGGAAAAGGAAAATGTTTCATAATCATCTGTTGATCAGAAATATAAAACTTATAGATAAATAATAAATTTGGTATCATTAGATCATATCCCCCACATATTATATATGAAATCAATGGTTATTATCATTGATGATTATAAATACCATTAAAATATCAGTAAATATTTATTGGGGAAAATATATTTTCCATTTTAAAATTACATATCAAAAATATATATATGTTAAAAATATCATGGAAAACATTTTATTTGAAAATATCCTTTGAAAAATATAATAGAGACTTCAAATCACTGAGTGGTAATGATTGTGTGAAATTTTTTTTCGTATAAATTAAAAAACTTTCCATTCATACATGTAAAAAGACATAAAAATTAATCATTTGAAGAATAAAAAAAATTACTTTTGAATTAATATTTTAAAAATTAAAACATGAATAAAAATGAATTTAAAAATTTAAATTATAATATTAATAAAATTATTTTAAACAAGGATATGAAATAAAAAGTTTTTTTTATCGAAGAGATAAATAAAGTAGCTTTTATTTGGAAGCATTATTTTGGAATATTAAGTACTTTTAGAGAGGAAAATGAAATTAAATATCTATTCTCCAGAAATAAATAGTGGAGATTTTAATCCATGATATTCTATAAATTTATATTATTCAATTTCATCATTATAACTTAATCAATGACAATCCCAAAAACTAATGAGATTAAAACATAAAATCCTTACTGAAGTATTAATAATTGAATTGTAGGCCCCATGAAATTAAGAAGCAAATAATTTTATTTATAACCCCGTAAGTTTCATAATAATAATAATAAAATAAATTAATGATTAATATATACACCACACAAAATAAACAATTGGTGAATATGGAATGTTTCCCCCACAAATAAAAATGAGATGAAAATCCATTACCCTAGGTATGTCTTACTTTAGGGTCATTATAACCTTATGTAAAATAAATATATATTTATTATAAATAAACTATAGAAAAATAATAATATATATAATCCCATATATTATTTACTTATTACCTTTTATCGCCTAATTGTTAAAATATCATTATTAAAATCATTGTTCTGGGTGATATCACTTTTGTTTTTCATGTATGTTTTGTTACGGTAGTTGTCGTATATGTACATTGATTATGGTTATAAAAAATTTATAATATTAATAATAATATAAATATCCAATATATTTATTTAATAATTATTTATATTTATTCATAAAATTAGAGAAATAAAAATGAATTACATTGTTCATGGAGACGGTGTGTCGCACACACGTATAATTGATGTTTTCATTTCCCAACTGATGAACTAAGAGAATGTTATAAATAAATAATATTTACAAATAAATTATTATATAATATATTAATTATATATTAAATAAATCCATATTTATTACCATTCAGGTAAAACAAGAATTTAAAATTAAGGGCATTGCTTAACAGAGGAGGCAGTCCTCACGTACTCACAAGCGATGTAATTATTTTCCAATGGTTTTAAATGTATTAAAGTATATATGATATTACAAATAATAATTATTAAATATTTAATAATTATAATATATAAACATTAAACCTGTTATAATACACATCCATGAAATTTTGTGATCAGAAAGTAATTGTATTGTTACATGGAGACGGTAATTCATACATACGCAAGAGAGAAACATTCATATTCAATTTCATGGATGGATGATGAATAAATGTAGTTTCATAATTTTAATAAAATTTATTTATATTGAGGATAATTGATATATTATTTTACTAAATTGTTAAATTATTTATTGTATATAAAAATAATTGAAATGAAATAGATCGGTTAAGGTGGCTGACTCTTTTTTGAAATAATTCCTTTAAATCTCCCCTTAATGACCCAAGGGTTAGTAATTTAAGAATACAATTACATATAGAATGTGTATAAGTAATTTCAAAACGTATTTTATTTTGGTATGGTTGATATATAAGGTAAACAAATTCTGAATAAGTGATGGGGGGGGGGTTCCTTTTTATAATTTTGGTAGGGGAACTTTTAAATTTCTTAAAAGTATAAAATATAAAAATGTTATTATCTATCCCAAATTCCACAAAACTCAAAAGGATTTTAATTTAAAATATTATTCTATTTAAATAAAAATATCAAATAATAGTTCTACAGGTTTATGTGGTGTTTTAAACCTTATCATTTGGTTTAATATATTAATTATACCATTTTAACATTAATTAGGGAATAATAATTTTCTAATAAAATTGATTATAATTTCTCATTTTAGGTGAAAACTTGATAATAAATATCAAAGGGATTATATTTTATACAATATATTATATTATTTTTCATATTTAATTTTTTTTTATTTTATGAAAATTTATGAAATATTATTTTGATAAAATATATTTAATGTCAATTATGAAACTATTAATTTTATTAGATAAAAAATAAATAAATAATTTTTTTTAATAAAATATAATAATTTAATATAAAACTATAATGTCATATTCATCTAGAAGAATCATGGTTCACTATAACTCACTTAAATTATATTAATTTTTTGAATTCTTAAAATAATTTATTTTATTTTTCTAATCATTGAATAAATACAATGATTTCATTGTATATGAATTTATGTTATTTTTATAATTTATAAATACTCTTAATAAATGTATTTCAAAAATATAATTTAATTAATCTAAAAATGAACACTTATCTTCATTAATAGATTTATTTTCTCCCTATGTGTACATATAAGTGAAATTTAAAACTAAGAGAGTTACATTATTTAACATTCATTGCATTAAATATTATTTATGTCACATTCTTGAAAAAGTGTCCATTAAACAAATCACGTTAAAATATAAGTTCATAATTGTATAATATACTTTATCCAATAATATCTATTATGAAAAAAATTTACGTTATCAATTTGTTTAAAACTAGATTTACTCTATTTACCCATTAACGTGGTGATACATTTTACCACATTTGTGATTGATATTCAGCGAAAACAAAAAAGAAATATTTTAAAAAATATAATAGATAGAATAAAAAAATGGAATCAAGTTTATAGAATAAAATTTCTATATCTTGATGAATATAATTTAAAAATAACCAAGAAACAAACAATGAAAAACTCTTTTTAGAAAAATACATTTTTAAGCATAACCCATGGGTTTTTCTTTTATCAGATCTACAAAAATATTAAATAAATATTAAAAAATTTCTTGAATATATAATATATAAATATTTCATTTAAATAATTCACCAAAATTTAATAGTTTAATTTATTAATAAATAAATTCATCACATGTATAAAAATAATTTTTCAGAAAAATGAATTTTACATAAAAATGATTTTTTAAATTCATTCATAAAATTGATTGCAATGAAACAAATTTGATTATTTAAAACATAAGAGAAATAATTTTAACTTTTGACTATTTCAAATAAAATTAAATATAAATATGATTGAAATGAAAATATAGTTTTCTATAAAAATATATAAGTTTTACATTTCATGTAAAAATCCTACTTTATAAACAATTATCAAAAAAATAATCAATATATAATTTTTTTGACATGAGGACATAAAACATGACATCATTTTTATAAAATATAATTTCCAAATTCTCTAGATATTATATTCAATATTTAATCAAAAAAATATGTATACAGTTTTTAAGAAAGTGTTTCTTTGAAGAATAAAAAGATTTTACTAAAAATGTCGTGATTATTTACTAAATATTTATCAATGAATTTATATTTATTATGAACAATATATATATTTCTTAGATTATTTAACTTTTTTGATAAATTAAAATTTAAGGGATTGGTTATAATTATCATATATAAATAATAATATTTCATGATTTTTTTGTCTTGGGGTTAGATATCGTGTACACTATTAAACATAGTGTTTATTAAAAATATTGGGGTGTGATGATTTTCATATTAGGAAGACTATTTAAAAAAATTAGTATCAACTTGAGAAAATTTAGATGTTTGTTGATGATTCTTCATCCTTTTTTTGTACAGGATTTATCCAATCACCAATGATATTTTATTCATTGACATCATCACTACATCATTAATTTATTTCATATATTGATCCTACATTAACTACATCATAATTTTATTCTTCATTTGATTATACAATATCCCCATGTTCTCCCCCTAGGTAGCTCATTAAAGAATCTAAATTGTAATTCATTCCCTTAAATTTTTATCAATATTTTTCAATGAAAACTCTTCATTTGATTGATATTTCAGCTCATTTTCAAAAAAATGTATCTTGAATTTTATGGAACATTGATGAATTTTATTATATTTTTTATTAAATTATTTTAGATGAATTCCCAAAGAAAATTCAATCATCCCCATGAGTTATAATATTTCAGTTCTTCTCATCATTGGGAATAAAAAATTTAACCCAAATAATTCAAAATTACACCAATGTGGGATTATCCCTATTCTATATTTTTTATGGTTTGTTCTCTTCATTTGGACTTAACAATCCCCTTTTTTAGATATACACTAAATTAAGAACAATTTGTTATCTTATTTTTTAATCTTTGTGCATTATCATTTATTTTTTGGGATGTTCTTACACCATCTTTTATGTTAATTAAATATAATTTACATCATATAACTTCTAAATTTTTATTCCTATTATCATATATACTAATATAATGTATTATTTAATACCATTGAGAACTCTATATTTGAAGGATATTTTCATAAAACTTGTCATTCTAAAACAATCATGAATAAATAGAGAATCATATCTTTATTCATCCGTGGACTAGGGTGAAATTGGCCCCAACACATACACCTTCACTAACTCAAGCAATCTCATTGAATTTTTTTATCATGTATCTATTTAAAATTATTTTCCATTTTTAAAAATAATCTTAGTATTAGTTTAATCATGATAATGTTTTAGGATATTATGTCCTCATACATTATCCACCACATCTTACATGGACTATTGGATTATGTGGCCCAAATTTTTTTCCATATCATTATATATTATTCCATGAATAGAAAGTGCATATCATATTCCCCACTCATTAGTTAGAAATTTAATTTTATGTGATTCCCTTGAATCAATATTTTTCCATATCTTCCATTCTTGATTTAATCCTTCTTTCTAATATTGACTTTACACCTTGAGACACACAGTTATCTCATTCTGAGATGAATGTGACTTCTGCCTTCAAAAACAATAAAATCCATGGACATTAGATTTTAAAATATGATTTTGGATTTTCTAGAGATATTAATTTTCAAGATTTAAATATTAACAAAGATAACAATTCCCCTAGTGCATATGTGATGATCATGAAATGGTATTTGTTTTCCATCATCTAGGATGTGTATACACTTTTTTGAATCCATAATCCATTTCATTTGTTTATCTTAATGAAATTTCTATGACATTAACCTTCATAGAAATTACTTTATTGATCCATGTTATATGTTTTTCTTAATTTGGTGTTTAATTAATTTCCACATCATAAGATATTGAATCATCCTCATATTCAATGTTTTGAATTTATTATGAATTTTTAGCTTGACTGGGGATTTTTTAGCTTCTATTTTCACCTCTAATGGATCTATTTTAGAACATTTATTTACTCAATTGAAGTGAAATTTATGGATTTTTGTTCATAACCTTCACACAAAAATGCATAGACTATTAATGTATACCAAGTGTAGAAAATTCTTCTCATCTATTTTTCTTACTATAGAGACATGAAATGTATTTTGTTAATATAAAACTCATATTATTCCTATATTACTTAAGAAATAAAACATGATTCATGGTATATTATTTTTACTCTTTTCCAATCCTCTTATATCTTTTTGAGTCTTTTGAGAATCACCCAAATCAACATTCTTCTTGGTTTTTGGATACTGTGATTTCACATTACCACCACTATTTTTTTCATATAATAAATACACTTATTATATTTTCATTACCTTTGAATCATTATACATATGTATATGTGTATAATTCTCACATTATCTCCATGTGTTCATCCTTATATTCTTTAGTATCACACAAAATAAAACTCCATGCTGTCATATTGGGAGATAGACATCCCTAATGATAATCAATATGACACCAAATCATTAGGACTTTGACTTTTTATATTTTCAATTTTGTTGAAATTATATTTAACAAAATCTGTCAAAAAATGAATTATTTGGGCACGATCTTCAACGTTGATATTGTAATCAATTTCCATCTATTAGTTTCTATTATTTTTATACTTGATTATTTAAATATAAACCTTTAACTAATATTTAAAATCTTCTTTCTCTAATATATAATGTTTGGAATCATGTACCACTAAATTTAATTTCATCACTTATCCATCAAAACTAAAAATTCATAAAATGTAAATTATATCACATCATTAATGTATAATCATTCCATAACATTAGTTCTTTCATCATCATTTTCCACCAATTGATTATATATATCATCCATGAGGACCTCCTCATTTAGGTCCAAACAATATTAAATTTACTACACATTATTATCCTATAATATATAATTTTTTTTAAAGAATATTCTTATTTTTATAGATTTTTTGGTGAATAGATCGTTCCTACCACACCTATAAATAGTTTCCTCATTGTTTCTTTAGCATTATTTTCATATCAAATATTATTTTTTATCCCAGATGCCAAATTCCAATCTTTTCTACAATGAAAATAGCATGTAATGGATTAAGTTAGAATATTAGCTTTTCCCTTTTATTGTTTGATGAAAAGATTAAAATTTCCTCAATAATTACATATCTTCAATAACATGCTCTATGGTATGTTTGTTAATCTCCTTGAATTGCACATCCGAATAATTATCATTTATGAAGGAAACATTATCATTTTTTCTCATCTTATAAGAGATGTGGATGTTGCAAATAATATCTAATGCCACCCCTTTAGGGTCTGGGTCTTCAAGAAAAATGAATTTTTCATTGAAATATTATGGTAATATTATTAGGATCATTGTTATTTTTTTAAGAAATCAAGTAATTCATTGATATTTCTAATTCTATACATAAGAATACTCAGCGTATCAATGAATTTATAATAATAACTCATTTAGTTGCATTCTTAAATCCATATACTTGTTCAATAGTAACAAAAGTTTATCGTTAAATATCGTGGAATCTCCATCATAACTCTTGAGTGGTTTTTTACACATTAAATGAGAGTATTAAAATGACTTAGTATTCATTTATTTTTATTTTATAATTATCCCCCAATTTATTTGATTATTTTTTTTCATTGGTATCAATACCTCTTCATAAATTTTCTAATAATTCTCTACACTTCATGCTCGACAAAATCCCATGGATGATATCCATGTAGACATCTATTTCCAATGATAAATAATTAATTATTATTTTATTCTTCAATATTTGGAAATTTACATCATAAAATATTAGAATTGGTTTGTGGTTGACTGTGTCAATTTCACCTAAAAGGGAAAAAATGTCACAAAAAGTAAATATAATTTATAACACCATTTTGTCTGAGAAATGTTCAATACCTTGAGAAGGGTAAATAATAGTTTATAAAATTCTTTATATAACTATCTCCATTGAGATATTTTCATAATTACAAAAAAACGTATAACTCCAAATTGATATGAATTGATAAAGTTAATGAATTAGAGACATAAATAAATTTACCCAGTTCATCCAAAATAGGCTAATATAAGGAGCATGAAATGGTGATGTGAGGAGGCACCTAAAACATTAATAATAATTTTTTTTACAATTTCATTTATCCAAACTAACCCTTTATTTTTAAAACCATCACAAGAAAATTGATAACATACTGGTATCCCAACAATAATGATCTAACCACTCCTATAATGAAATGTTTTTCATTATATTAATAGTATATAGAAATTACACCAAGGATTTTATATAAATATTCTATAGTATCATTAATGGGACGAACTCTAGGAACATGTAGTTATACATTTTCCTATATATATATTTTCTTTTCTATTATATACTTCTATAACATGGCCTATAATACTTAATATTCTCCATTTTTCCATCCATCACATATATTAGAAATCCATCACTTATTCATTAATGTTTTTCTATTATTTGATCAACTATCTTCTCTTATTTTCAACAAATATGTCATCACTATATTTGGAATATTTAATCCCTTTGCATTTATTTATTTATAACTTTTGATATCATTTATTATAAATATCCTTAATGGTTTGTGTACACTTTTTTTATTTTCACACAAATATTTTTATTTTAAATATTTCTCCCCTCTAGAATCGACCAATTCATAGTGTGAATCATTCTCCAGAGTGTGATTCTCATTACATTTTGAATCCATGAATTTGAACCACTTCTATCATAGAAACCACCATGTCAAACAACATCCCTATCATAATATGGTAACCTGAATGCCAAAAATATTATCACCTATAAATCAGGTCTCTATGAAATGATCCAACTCTGTATATTAGACACCTCAAAATGATAGAACAACAAAAATCCACGTATATTATGCCATTCATGGCCATAACTCCATCTTAATAACTCATTTATTTCCCTTTATTAAGAAAACTAAATAATTTTTCATATAATTCAATCGTCATAAAAAGACACATTCATATTAAGGGAATTTTCCATATTTTATTCTGTTTAACCCCTAAAAAAATGAAATATTATACCACGGTGTAACAGTATTAATTGGATTAAAATTACCCAAACCCTAATTCACCTGAGGTCTTATCATAATGTTATTCCTCCCCACTATTCTAATGGTTAGTGTTGGATCCTCTATCATGGATGGGTAAATATGTAACCAAATGGTTCATGGAATGTCTCATTTTCTTCTTGTAAAAAAGTATAAAACACCAATCATGATTTAAATGGTACATTCATAATATATTAAAATCATTATATTTTAAAATAACTCGAACAAATTTCATTTTCCTAAAAAAATGCATCATGACCTGACCATTGATTCCATGGTGTGACATTTGACCTTCATAAAAAACTTATTCAATATTCTTCCAAAAAACTACAATCATTTATATATGACATTGTATGATAATTTGGATGTATTCTAAAATCAATATTAGAAAATAGAAGACAAAATTCTTCAGTGATATTTATTCTAATTGTATTCAATTTGATGAGGTTTATGAATGTGATAGGTGCTAGTGAGATCAACAGAGGTTGGAAGAAACTAGGATAATTATTATATATATTTATTTTAGTTTGATGGCCTTTACATTATCATGTCTATTTTTTATTATTAAATTGTTAATTTTATTATTATAACTCTTTTTGGAAAAAATTATTATTTATTTTGATCTCATATTATATGTTTTGATGGGCTCAGAAAGACTAATAGTATTTCTGTATCATAGAGGTTTTAAATAGATCGATTGTATTTCCCTGGTCGAATGAGTGATGGTTTTTCATTTGATAATTTTTTATTGATATGAGTGGTGTTGAATTGTTTAGTCAAAAATGGTTTTTATTTTAGACGAGTTTGGTGTGAGATCTATATTACGGGGCCCAGTTATGGAAATATTACAGGGTGTTCCTTTTCCAGCTATTATAGATTTTTTTGGGGTTTATATATTAATTTAAATAAGTGAGGATTTTGGATTGGTTTTGAAAAATAAATCAATGAGTTATTTTGATATAAATTCATTTCTTTATTTTACCTCATGTGGGTGAAACCCAATTTTTTAATGATTTTATGCTTCTATATGTTTATTTTTTATAGTTTAACTTATGTTAACCCATGTTGTGTGATCCAATAGAAACCATAAGAGAAATAATTACTCATATAATGGGATTATTGGGATATGTTGAGATTTTCATTGGGATTAATTGGGGAATAGGTTCATTAAAACCGGGAATACTTATTTATGTGTATGATTCTATAATTGTGACTAATTTATAGGTGAGTTTTTTTTATCATTTTACATTGTGAAATACATGAAATTTTTATAATGATGGGTGGTCGTACTATGCTCCTTATAAGGGTGACTTGTGATTTGACCTCAATAGTTGATGTATGAGTTACGCCAAAAGTTTAATGTTTTATAGATTAAAATAGTTACATGGGTTTTGATCCACGTGTTATAATTTTCCTTGGTCTATATCTAATAAATAATTTATGGAATCAAAGGTAAATTACCTATGTGGTCATCCTGGATAACAATAACTTATAACATATATGAGATAATGTGATTGGGAATGTATCCTAATAAAAATTGAGACCAATTTGGATGTTCTACTTATATCTGGTCAAAACATATGGCTTGTGATGACAAGAATAACCGTAAAAAGAAATTTTATGTTTGAGAAACTTATGTATTTTTTTAATTGTTTCATATTCTATTGTTTTTCGAAGTTTGAATACATATTATTCTTGATATGATCTACCCCATATCAATTGAGATGCATAGAAATGGAATAAATGCATCATTGGGTGATTTTAATCAAACATTGTGAGGTGATGGAAGGAAATATAGGAATTATTTGAATCAATGCATCCCAATTACCCATGTTATGTCAGTCCATGGACATAAGACATACTATTTAACATTCATAGTGGTTTTTTTGTATCATCTATGTGATTAGGATATATATGTAGAATTTTATCATTATGGCGTTAGATCTATCATCGGTGATGACTTTTGATTTATGTGATCAATCCAGTAATGATCTATGGGTACTCCGGTAAAAGTTACATAAATTATTGGCACGATGGTTTGAGAATGGTGTGATAGACGAGTTATTTTATTTCATTTGGTTAGGACCCATTCGATTTCATACGATTGTTTTATTATGGTATTACAATTTATCTTTATTTGATTCGTTGGGACCTCTTTACCTGATTTTTTTGATGTTTATTGTTTCGTAAGTGATTGATTATCTATCCCTATATTATTAAATATGTTTTATATTCTTTTTTTGATCATTATATCGTATTATATTTAGGATTTTTTTTATTTTAGGATAGAGTGATAACTAATGGGTTCGGTTGGACATTGAATATAGAGCCTTGAAAATTTAGAGAGACCTTGTAATGATTATAACTATGGTCAAGAGTTAAATATAGTATACATTATTATGTAATGAAGGTATAAAAATAACTAGATGCATGAAGGAGGTACATGGCTAGAATTGGGAATTATTAGTTTGTGTTATCTGGGTTTAAGTGTCTTCTAGATAAAAATTTGTATGTTTGTACGGTATGTGAATTTGATGTTATATTTCTAGGTTGGCGAGTTATATTGGGTATTTAATTTCACTATCCCAATAATTTCATGCATATACACTTGAGCACAAATTCACCCAGTGTTTATAGGTGAGTAGAAATCATATAGGGTCATTTGACTCACCCAGACTAATATAAAAAACCAATGTTTTGATGTACTTGGGGAGACCATAATATATTATTTCATTTATAGGTGATTGATTAAATCTCTAGATCTTGTTTTTGACTAATAGGTCATTGGAGGTTTAATATGGTTTATATGAATTGGGATATAGGACAATATATTAATAATTAATTATAATTTTATCGATATCATCCTAGATGAATATATTATTTTTTACCTATACTCTCCTCTATGACCTTTCTTATATTATTCATTATGTTCCATTATTCATATTCTATTATTTATGCTAATTTATATGTTAACACATATTGTGGTTATTTTACAAATAATAAATTCTAGAATTCAGAGGCCATTTGGATCTATGTATATTGTCTATTGGTTTTGGGTACATATGTTATACAGATGGATCATTTAAAATTATTGGTAGAATCAAAATTGATCTGGGGAACATTATTTTGTGGGAATATACTCCCCATTAACATATTAAACTCCGGATATTATTCAATAGCCTTTGGGGTATGGGGAAATTCTTATGATACCATGTAGTGACTCCCAATTGAGTATGGATTGGGTGACTCAAGATGGTACATTACATTTTTAGTTAGAGCAGGTGTTTCTTAAAGTCTATATTCATGTGGGAAATTGTAGATTGGTAATTAATGTTAATCTTCTTCATTGGTATGTATGACAATTTAAAATACATGAATATCTCATGAAAATGTCATACCATCCAATAAATCTATAAAAATTGATATCTGTACATGATGCATTTCATGTATCTCATTTAATGAAATATTATTTAAATTTTTATCTTGTGATTAAATGATAAGATATAGATTTGGAACTCAATACCAGTATAGTTAAGAAAATGGTGTGTATCAATGATCATAAAAATTCGGTTTTATTGTTAAAATTTTTACCTCATGGATTTGTTTTGTGATATCATTAAAAATATATCCATGTGACTCAAAATCATAAGGCTTTGATATGGTGAAATTGCCTCCCCTGATTTCCAATAAAGAGCATTGATGACATTCTTAGGGTAGAAAGTTAAATGGTTAAGATAATGGTGACACACATATATTCAATGGTTTGTATTAAGTATATTATTAAAATTAATTAATATTATTTTGGAGTATAAAATTCAATATTATTGAAATAATGGGATAGTTATGGATAAATGACTAGAACAGATTCAATCATAATCAGACATCTCTACCATTCAAAGTGGGGTTTTGTGTCTATATTTAGTTTAATGGTTGGATGATAGATTCATTGAATATAAATCCATACTAAGTAGTGGGTGTGTCTTTACTAAATTATTTGTCTCTCATTTGGCACATGGTTTCTCAAAATGTGTTGCCAAACCTTGAGATTTACTAACAAATATATATCTATCATATTATTTTTATCTTCAATTGGTGTTTTCCAATTTTTTATCCCCCATTTCACTTGATCCATCCATGATCTTCTACACAAATTTTCATCTTATCATCCATTTCCTTTATTTATTTCACTCTCTGTATCCTGTGAATAAACAAGGTAAATCTAGTATTTATCTTCTATTCCTTCTTCTCCATTTCTCCTTTTCCCTCCTCCTTCGACGATCTTCCATGTTCTTTTTCTCAAAATCCATGTTTTTCAACTGTAGTTTTTTGCTCTATATAAATCAAGTAAATGTGTAATTTATTGGTATTTTTTGGACCTTCTTCAATAATCATATCTCTTTATTTGAAGAATAAATTTATCTTCAAATGGTTTTAAAAAGGTATTTTAGTGTAGCTTAATATTATTTTACAAAACCATTGGTGAATTTTTACTTTAAGTGATTTCATAGGTAAATACATTCATTAAATGTGTACTTTTGGTGAATTCAATATTTCTTTAATGTGTTTTATATTTTAATCCATATAATAATGTTTTTTCCTTGGATTTTAAAGCATATTCATTCTATATGAATACTAATTCCTATAAGTTGTTTGGAAATGAGATTCTATGAATTTTTTTAGTTTAAATGAATTTACAAAGAAATTAACATGTTATTAATTTTATATAAAGTTGGATTTATGTTTATTTACTATTTTAGGACGTTAAATATATTTAATGGAATATTATTATTGTCTTTTATTTATGATTTACAATGTATGATATGCCCCTAGTAGAGTTTTTTTATAAATATCAAATTATTCATGTCAGTTACATTTTTATGGAATTGAAAAAGGGTTGATATGGTGTTGAGGGTTCTTTGGTTTATGTATTATGTGTTTTTTGGATTTTATTTCATAACATATCTGATTTGGATATAATGGTTTACATTACATCATTGATGGATAAGTAGGAAATCAAGGATATGTGTTACCTTCATTCATATTTTCCTCTTGCCACAGATCCTTAGTTATCAATTACCTCTAGATATGGGATTCATATTATTTAATAAATAAGGAAAATATAGGTTTTGAGACGTTTAGGATAACATTTTAGGTTTCCAATTGTTCCACAGGGGAGTTCAAGGTTATCTACAATAGACATTATATTTCCATTCAACGTTATATTTTTTTTTGTTTTTTTAAATTCTATATGTATTTATTTTTAATGTTCCGAGCAATATATGTTTGTTATGGGATATTATTTTCATATTAATTCATATGATCTTTTAAAATGTGTTTTCTAATAAAAAAATAAATTAATTTACTTTTATTTTTTAAAAAGTATACATTAATGTATACGGTCTAATTATAGTACAAATTTTTATTTGGAGTATATCTTATGAAAATATTTACATTGATTTGTGGAAGAATCTGGCAGGTGCTTGTCATGGGGTGTGACAAAAAGAAATAAACCCTAAGTTAAAATGTAGTAATGTGGGTAACCTATGTTATCTTCAAGGAGGAGTTCACAATAATTAAACTTGACACTTAAATTAACGAAAAAAGAAGGTGTTGTTTTTGAAAATGTTTAAGTTGAAAAATAATGAAATCAATTGAAAATAAATATTAACCACTAATGTATGAAAAGAGATATGGGGTCAGGGTAGGATCACATTTTTTATTGTCATCATAGTAATTAATATCATCTTCACTCTCTTCCTTTTTAATGAAAAATGTATAACTCCTCGATCGAGTGATAAATCACCCATGGTTATAGAATCAAATGGAAATCACTCTTATGTGCATGGATTTTCATAAAAAATCCACAAAAAACTAAGGAATGTCCCAATCATGAATTTTATCTCCTTAGATCACTTGAAAAATTGTATTACTTCCACACACATGCCAACGATCTCTAAATACTCACCACATATCACAATATGCTCGATCGAGACAAATTGCACTAGGCAGAGGGAGATTAAAAGTCATTAACCAAATCTAATAAAAATGAATACACAAAACCCAAAACATGTTCACTTTAATAGAATTGAGAAACACAGATAATATAAGTCATTCAAAAGAAAAATTGGGTTTTACATTTAAGCACAAAACTCCAATTTGGGACGTCGGGCCACTGATTTGGGCCTACGGGTCTCCAGGGCCTTTGGGTCATCAAAGGCCTTCGGGCCACAACGCTTTCGGGTCTCGTAGACAATGGAGTATCCAAGTTCACATAGAACTGGCCCCAGAAAAGGATGAGAGCAACAGGAGTAGCAACCATCAGATGCAGAGCTAATCAGATTGGAAGAATGAGATGGTATGGAAGCTTCCATAGGGACCATGCACCATGCAGCTTTGTACATGTAAATGCTATCTAATCATCAATTCATGGTGGGAGCTTGCTGATCAATGATGTAGAAAGCTATAGAGGGGCTGTTCAAGTGGGCTTGGCCTACAGGTCATGTATTTGGCTTCGTATGCCTCTGGGACTTCGGGTCATGTATTGCGGGTTTGTCGGGCCATGTAACTTGGGCCTACGAGTCATGTATGGGTTCCCCTTCAACCCCTAAAATGGGTATTATCCATAATAAAATAATAAATAAGGCCTTCGGTCATTCGGGCCTCGATCACTCAAAGGTTTTACCCCTACAAGTGAAGGGTAATATAATTAAATGGGTATGAAGAGAACATATTGAAATAAATAAAATTGAAAATAGAAAATATATATAACTTCATGAATTCAATATTCCATAACAGCCCCTATTGAACCTTTTTGAACACCTTTTAATGGATGTTAACACTCTTATTTATAGGCTTCTGGAGTAGAAAATTTCCTCCAAAATTACTCCACCAATATTATGAGTCCGGATGGAATATCGAATAACCGAATTTAGAAATTTTTCCTTCATTAATGTTTTTCCTCCACATCGAATCTAATGACACATTAATTTTCAGATTCATTGGCCAAGAAATTAATGTGTTATGTCTTCCTCACTCAGAATATTTCATTCTGCCAGACAGACATTCTGTATTCCCATATGCCGAGATTCAACAAAATTATGACCATGAAAATGAAATATTTAGGTGCAGACATAATATTAAAACATTTTATTCCAGATGTATTCAAGCTCCATGTAATGTTTCATCTCCAATGGTTCAGTAATTAATGAGATATGCGCCTCACAATAAATTTATGTAGTTCTGTGTACAGTTTTCGAGGCCTGACTAGTGTGCTGAATATGAAATTCCAAATGATGGATTGTGCTTTGGGTCTATAAGGATAAAATGACGAAAATCGAACATAGAATCCTATAAAAGAATAAATTTTAAATATGAATCAGGTTAGATAAAATTATGTCCGAAAAATTAAATTAAATTAATATTTTTTAAATCCAAAATAAGCTATTTTAGCAATTAAGCTCAAAAATTTAACTAAAACATAAAATTTGACAATTACACATTAAATAACACATTTTTGGGATTAAAATATTTGAAATTCAAAATAAAATAATTTGAAATATTTCATCTATCAATTCGTCAACACTTAGCACTTGGACTCCCGGACAAGTCAAAATCAAAATCAAAGCAATGAAAATTCAAAACAATGCAATTGAGATCCAACAATTCGACACCATTAAATAAAAGATATCATGCCTCATCAAAAATAATTATTTTATGTTCTCAGGTCAGATAATTCAATATTTTTCCTCTTCATTTATCCTCTAATTCTCACAAGACACCTACCTCACATGAATTTTTTTTAATCTGATAAATATCAATTTTCAAAAATGTTTTTCTCATCCAAAGCAATGAAAGGGTAACCATAGGATTGAAAATCTCTTACTTATATACACCATATGTTTCAAGGACATGTGTTTATCACGAGGACTTTTTAGGGTTATTCTGTGGCTTTTGGTTGGTAGGCTTTTCATGTGAAAAAAATATGAGGCCGAATGGGTAGGGACTGGCTCCTTTTGATGAAAATTTTAGCAATTCTAATTTTCACTCAAGTATGGTATCCTCCTCACTCCCCTTAGTATAAATTATTCTCTATCATCATGAAATATAATAAAATTTTAAAACATCCCAACATTCTAGCAGCAGAAAATTCAATATTCTCAAACATTATTTTTCATGAAAGCTCAAAAAAAGGAAAAACATTTTTCCTAAATTAGAAGATTCATAAAGGCACAAGGTATTTTATCATGTAATCTTCCCAAATGGCACAACATTCAAAACAATGATTTTTCATCAGCACACACATCTATTCAACATTTGATTGTCTACCCAAAAATTCACTAAATGAGGTAGCAAAACACAAGATAGCTTCCCCCATTCATAAGATCATCTAGATCATCCAATTTTAATTCAATATTAGTTTTGATAGGGAAAAATGGCTTGTAAAATGGGTAACCTAATAGGTTGTTCATAGTTTTTAAGGGATACATGGATTAAATTCTCATGGTAGGTCACAGTGAATGAGATTCTCTTAAAAATGGGTCTTTAAAACAAATTAAATGGCTCTATCTTGTAAAACACATGTACCCAAAACCTTCATGTTTTAAAAGGAATAAATCAAATTCTGGTTTAAACAATCATGGTTTGGTTCTATAAATAAGTGAGGTTACTGAAAATAATATGACAGCAATGTTTCAGAATCCTCATGGGAATATGATTTCAAATATAATGAAAGTGAAATGTGGTATGAGATTTAAAAATCAGAGTACTTTTCCTGAAATTCCCAAAGAATTGATCTTCAATCTAAGACATTTTCAGTATTCATTTATGCTCAGTTTCATGAAATAAATTGGTTCACTTAATGAAATGGTTTTCAAAAATGGAAATGATAATCATTTCAGCTCAAAAGATTCAAAAATACACCTAAAAAAGAAAAAATCACACTATTTTTTTTTATTTTTTTGAAAAACAAAGAACAAATGAAATTCATAAACTAGAAAGGTTCCCTCTCACACACATAAAAGATACAGTTTCATCAATGCATTCAAGTTGATCAAAAATGTATGAAGTTTTTAAAATTAATCACAACAACAATCAAGTGTAAACAAGATGTACAACCTGACTTATTGGAAGTGAAACATTGAGTTAAGATCCTATGTATTTCACACTAAAAACCTACATGAAAAATAAAAGAAGAAAACATAAGACATTTATTGAAAAAACTGAAAATATAAATAGAATAAGAAAATAAGGATAGATCGTCGTTTAATCCCCCAAGCAGGACCTGGGTTCATACTACCTCCAGATGGGAAGTTTCAGTCGGTTATCCCCAATCTGATGGTGGGTTGAATTTCTTTGTGATGAACCAACAAAACATCTTCAACACATCCTACGCTTCATCATTTTTTAGGAAACCATGGGTATGGTGCACCGTATCCACCCCTAGGACAATATAATAAAATTGTCCTTGTGGGGGTAGGAAAATGAATGATTCTTCCACTATCATGGTTTCTATTTTCACAATATCTTTTTTTATCCCATGGTTTCTAATGGAATACTGCATCATTGGAATAATCAATGGTAAATTCAGAGAATAATTCAATTTGAACACAATTAAAGCATGATGAATCAATATTGAATTTTTCCTTTTCAAATTAATCATCTTCTGATTCTTTTTCCTTAAGAAATTCCACTTGAATAATATCATGTACTCCCTCCAATAAATTATTTACATGTTTGGGGACCTCAAACCATTCCTCTTTAATTGCATCATTCTTTTCTTCCTCATCCTCCAAAACAAAACATGAGTTTTCTAAATCCAAAAATTTCAAGCAAACAAGAGTTGATACTCAATTCATATTCAATAAAATTAGAAGTTAATGAGTTCATTAAATGATTATCTCCATGAGTTTTCTCAGTTTCAGTTGCTTGTTCAGTGGGAAGTGAAACTTGGAGTAGAGTAGTAGTAGATGTAGGAGGGAAGTCAGGCTCCTCATCATTCTATTCAAATTCCACCACATTGTTGGTGTATTCCTTCAATGATTCTATATCTTCAATATTATGATGAACTGGGGGCTCATGTCATTCCTCAAACACATTCCAGATGTCATCCAAATCCTATTGATCTCCCCTACATACATTATAAGGCACATCTTCATCATCATTATTCATCAACAATGGTTGGAATGGTACATATGGATCTTTTTTTAAATTCATCATGGTCTTCCCAGGTTCATCAACAATAAGTAATAGTAGGGAATCCACTTCCACTAATGGATCATGTTTAGGTTTGGTTTTCTCTTCGGATGTGTGAACATATTCAATTAGCCAATCCATTTTTCTCTCCAGGTCTTGTATTTTTGCCCAAAGTCCATGAAACTAATATTTTGTTTTAATTTACTCTTCTTATTTCACCTCAACCACTTCTTGATAAAATTATGGGAAATAATCTTTATGTTCAACTAATTCTCTGGAAAATCCCTCCAATACTGGATATCCATGCTTTGGTTTAAGGTATTCAATGAGATCCTTGAATTCATCCTCATTGGTGATTTGGATTCAAGCTCCCCTGATCTTTTTAGCAAAGAGAGAAACATTATCCTTTATAGATGAAGGTGTTTCAATATTTTTATATTTCACTCGTGGATAATTATTCCATGAATTAATGAAAAAATCATTTGAGAACATCATGGAAAAAGAAATTTTTTATGTTTTTTTTAATTTGAAAAGAGTATAATATTTACAATTTTATTGTTGGCACATCCTCCCAGGAAATGATGCCACGTTTTTAAACATTCCTATCGTGGACTATGACATAAAAAATTAATACATAAGTTAAAATGTAGAAATGTGGGTAACCTAGGTTGTATCCAAATAAGAGTGCACAATAATTAAACTTGTCATTTAAATTAACGAAAGAAGAAGATGTTGTTCATGGAAATATATAAGTTAAAAAATATGAAAGCTATTGAAAATTAAGAATAAAAACTAATGGACGAAGAGAGAAATGTGGCTAGGGTAGGATTAACTTTTGTAATTTCATCATAGTAATAAAGATCATCTTACCTATATTCCTTTTCAATGAGAAATTAAAGACTCCTCGATCGAGTTATCAATCACCCTTGGTTAAAGAAAAAAATGGAACTGACTCCATTTTTCACAGAAGTTCATAAAAATTCTCTAAATAAATAAGGCATGTCCCAATTGAGAATTTTTTCTCCTCATAAATCTATTAAAGGTTTACTAGTTCCACACACGTGCCAATGATCACTAGACAATCAACACCTAACACAATATACCCGATCGAGACAAATTGCACTGGGCGAAGGGAGATTAAAATTATTTAATCAAATATATTACAAATCAATACACAAAACCAAAAACATGATCTCATTAAGATAATTGTGACACACTAATAAAATAATTTATTCAAAAGAAAAATAGGGTTTTACATTTAATCACAAAACACCTACATTACAAAAGTGATACTCCCCTTCACTGATCACAGAAATGTTTTACCCCTCCATTATAAGGGTAATAGAGATATAAAGGGAAGAAGAGATCATTTTGAAATAAAAAAACAAAATACAGAAAATATAAGTTACATCAAGATGTTAATCCTCCATAACATTCCCTCTTTCACCATCTTAAACCCATTTGAATGAATGTGAACACTCTTATTGATGGGCTTGTGGAGTTGAAAATTTCCCTCCAAAATTACTCCAACACAATTATGAGTCTCGATGGCATATTCAAAATCCCAACATTATAATTGGTCATTCTGTAAACTAGTTCATCCATCTCTTGTCTTTTAACAATTGAAATTTCAGTTTCATTGGACTTGAAATGAAGGAGTTATTTCCACCTCACTCAGAGTATTTAATTCTTCCAGACATAGATTTAATATACCAATATGTCAAGTTCCAATGAATTTATGTCCTTGAAAATGAATGAATCAGAAACTTCCTTATTAATTACACCTCTTATTCCAGATTTTTTCTATATCCATGTATAATTTCTGCTCCAATGGTTCAGGAATTTTTGAGATACGAGCACCACAATAAAATTATCTAGTTATGTGCACTGTTTTTGAGGCCTGAATTATGAGTGGAATTTAGCTTCCAATTGATGGATTGAGATTTGGGTCCATAATGATAAAATTAAGAAAATAGTACATAGAAAAATATAAAATAAGAAATTTTATATATGGATCAATTTTGAAAAAAATATATCTGAAACATTAAAATAAATTAAAACTGTTCAAATCCAAAATAGGACATTATAGAAATTAAGAAAAAAAATGTTCCTAAAACATAAAATGTGTAAATTCCATAATAAATAACACATTTTTGGGAATAAAAACATTGAAATTAAGATTAAAATTATTGAAATTATTTCCCCTATCAATTCCTCCACACATAGAACTTGGACTCCTAGACAATTCAAAATCAAAATCAAATCAAAACAAATTCAAAACAATGCCATCGAGATCAACCAATTCCATAACAAGACATAAATGATATCATGCCTAATAAAAAACCATTATTCCATGATCTCAAATCAGATCATTCAATATTTATCATATTTATTTATACTCTCATACACACAAGACACCCACTTCACATGAATTTTCTCTCATATGAAAAATATCAATTTTCAATAAAGGTTTTCTCATCCAACCCAATGCAAGGGTCACCATAGGTTTGAAAAACTCATACTTGTCCACCAGATGTTAGTCCAGGACATGTGTTTATCATGAGGACTTTGTAGTTTTATTCTATGTCTTTCGGTTGGTAGGATTTTCAGGTGAAAAATATAAATCTAAGGAAGAATGAGGAGGGCTTGGCTCTTTCTGAAGAAAAATTGCACAATTCTAATTTTCACTCAAGTATTGTACCCTCATCAAATCCATTAGTAGAAATTCCCCTCCATAATCATTCAATATAACGAAATATTCAAACATCCGAACATTCCAATAGAAAAATATTCAATCTTCTCAAACATTATTTTTCACTAAATCTTTAGAAAAGGCATAATGTTCTTCCTCACTTAAAAGATCCAGAAAGGCAAAACATCAAATTCATGAATGATCCAGAAAAGGCACAACATTCAAAAGAATGTTTTTTCATCAGCACACATGTCACTTCAGTATTGTATTTTCCACCAAAAGATTCACTAAATGAGGTAGCACAACACAAGACAGCCTCCCCCAAAATTAAGTTCAACTAGATCACGAAATTTTACATCAAGAGTAGGATGGATAGGGAAAACTGGTATGTAATGTGGCTAACCTAATAGGCTGTTCACTGTTTCTAAAGACTACAAGGATTAAATTTACATGGTAGGCTGGAATGAAATAGATTCTCTTAAAAAGGGGGCTTTAAAACTAAATAAATGACTCATTCATTTAAAACACATGTTCCCCAAACTCTCGAGTTTTTAATGGAATTAATTGAATTATGGTTAAACCAAGATTGGTTTTGTTATCTAAAAATGTGATATTATTGAAAAGAATATGACAAAAAATTTCCATAAGCCTCACGAGAATGTGATTTCAAATATAAATACAGTGAAATGAAGCCTGAGATTCAAAAATCATAGTAATATTCATGAAATTTGAAAATAATTAAACTTGAAACAAATTCATTTTCTACATTCATTTAATATTAATTTCAAGGAATAAATTGGTTCAAAAAATTACTTCTGTTTCTAAAATGGAAATGATAATCATTTCAGCCAAAAAGATTAAAAAACACACCAAAAAACTAAAAAATAAACACACACATTTTTTTTATTTTTTATTTTTAAAAAATTAACAACAAATGAAATTAAAAAACTACATAGTATCCATCCCCCACACATAAGTGATGATTTTTCCTCAATTCATTATAGTGGATCTAGCATGTAAGCAGATTTTATTAGGAATCACAACAGAAAGAAAGTTTAAATGAGAGGAACAACCTAACTTATTGGAAGTGAAACATTAAGTTAAACTATTAATTGTTTCACACAAAAAACCTACAAGAAAAATTATAGAAGAAAAAATAAGACAATTTAGAAATAAATAAAAATATAAATAGGATAAGAAAATAAGGATTGATCTCAGTTTAATCCCCCTTGAAGGACCTGGGATTTGACTGCTTCCAGATGGGCAGTTTTAGATGGTTATCCCAAATCTGATTGTGGGTTGTGTTTCATTGTGATGAACCAACAAAAATTCATCTTCACATCATGCACTTCATCCTTTTTTTGAGGAAACCAAGGGTATAGTACACCACATCCACCCCTGGGACAATAGATTAAAACTTTCTTGGTGGGGGTTGGACAAAGAATGTTTCCTCTACTATCATTGTTTTTACTTGCACAATATCGTCTTTATAATCCCGTGGTTGTTGAAGGTATTCTGTATCATAGGAAAAATCAAAGGGAGTGCCAGATCATAATTCAATTTCATCAATATTAAACAAAGAAAAATCAATATCGAATTCTTTCCTTTCAAATTACGAATCTTGTGACTCTTTTTCCTAAGTAATGCTACTTGAACAATCAAATGTACTCCCTCCAATCAATGATCAACATGTTTGGGGAGCTACAAATTTTCCTCGTTAAGTGAATCTTCTTTTTCTTCCTCATCCTCCATGATAATACATGAGTTTTCGGAATTGGAAAATTTCAAGCAATAGGAGTTGATAATCAATTCAAATTCAATAAAATTAGAAGATAATGAGTTCAAGAAAATATCATCACCCTGAGTTTTCTTGGCTTTAGTTGCTTCTTCAGTGGGAAGTGCCACATGGAGTAGAGTGTTATTAGATGGAGGATGGTAGTCAGGCTCCCCAGCATTATCTTCAAATTCCACCACATTAGTGGTTTATTCCTTCAATGATGCTAGATCTCTTACATTATGAAGAACTGGGGGATCATGTAGTTCCTCACGAACATTCCAGAAGTCATCCAAATCTTATTGATCTCCCTTACTAACATCATAAGGAACATCTTCTTCATCAATCTTCATCAACAATGGTTGAAAAGGTACTGATGGAGCTTATTTTAAATCCATCATATTCTCCCCAAGTTGTTCAACATCAAGTAATAGAAGGGACCCCATTCAACAAATGGAACATGTTAATGTTCGGTTTTCTCTTTATATGTGTGAAAATATTCAATTTTCCATTCCATTGTTATCTCTAGGTCCTGTTTTTCTTCCAAAATTACAAGAAACTGATCTTTTGTTTTAATTTCTCTTCTTGATTCACCTCAGCCACTTCTTAATAAAAATATGGGATATAATCTTGGAGTTCAATGAATTCTTGGGAAAATCCCTCCAATACTGGATATTCAAGGTTTGGTTTAAGGTCCTGAATGAGATCCTTGAATTCATACTCCATGGTGATTTGGATTTGAGCTCCCCTGATCTATTTAGAAAATAAAAAAACACTATCCTCTATAGAATTATGTGAGTTAATAATTGGTTCTTTCACTCTTGGATAATTTTTCCATGAATTAATGAAAAAATCATTTGAATAAAATCATGGTAAAAGAATTTTTTTATGTTTTTTTTAAATTTTAAAAGAGTAAAATAATTAAAAATAGATAGTTGGAACAACCTCCCCAGAAACGGTGCCATGTTTTGACATGTGCCAGTCATGGGGTGTGATAAAAAATAAAGCCTTAGTTAAAATGTAGTAAATTGGGTAACCTAGGTTATCTTAAAAGAGGATTGCACAACAATTAAACATGTCACATAAATTAACAAATGAAGTAGATGTTGTTTTTTAAAATGATTATGTTCAAAAATAAAGCATTCAATTGAAAATAATGACTAAACAATAATGGATGAATAGAGTAATGAGGTCAGGGTAGGATAACATTTTTTAATGACATCATAGTAATTAAGATCATCTACCCTCTCTTCCTTTTTAATGAAAAATGAAAGACACCTCGATCGAGTTATCAATCTACCTTGGTTAAAGAAACAAATTTAACTCACTTCTACATGCATGGAAGTTCATAAACAATCCATAAACAACTAAGGAAATTCCCGATAAGGAATTTATGCTCCATAGAACTCTAGAAAATGTTTAATAGTTCCGCACATGTGCCTTCTATCGCTAGAAACTCACCACCTTACACAATATGCTCGATCGAGACAAATTTCACTAGGCGGAGGGTGATAAAATGTTTTTATCCAAAGCAATTAAAAACGAATACACCAAACCCAAAACATGAACGCATTAAGAGGATTTTTAAACACTAATAATATAAGTCATTTAAAATAAAAATTGGTTTTTACATTTAAGCCCAAAGCTCCGACATTAAAAAAGTGAAACTCCCCCTTCCACGATCAGTCAAAGGTTTTACCCATTTATATGATGGTTAATACTGTTGAAAGGGGAAGAAGATATAATTTTGATACAAATAAAATAGAAAAGAGGAAATATAAATATCTTTAAGAATTAAATCCTCCAGAACATCCCCTCTTTCACATTCATGAAGCCCTTTGAAATGGTATGAACACTCCTATTTATAGGCTTGTGGAGTAGAAAATTTCTCTCTAAAATTACTCCACCACAATTATGAGTCCAGTTGGCATATTAAATACTGTAATTTGGAACATGTTCCTTCTATAATGTTGCTCCTCCATCTCTCATATGTCTTCACACGAATTTTCAGCTTCATTTCCTAGAAATAAGGATTTATGTTCGCCTCACTTAGAATATTTAATTATTCTAGACAGACTTTTCATATTCAAATATGGTGAGTTCCAATGAATTAATAGATTTGAAAATGAATGAATTAGGTTTGAACATATAAATGAAACATGTTATTACAGATCATTTCTAGCTCCATGTGATATTTATGCTCCAATGGTTCTATCATTTATGAGATATCGGCCCACAATAAAATTATGCAGTTTCATTCATAGTTTTTGAGGCCTGACTTGTTAGCTAAATTTGAGCTTCCAACTGATGGATTGAGCATTGGGTCTAGAAGGATACAATTAAGTCAATTGAAAATAGATACCTGTAAAAGATTATATTTTAAAGTTGTATCAGTGTAGAAGAAATTATGTCTAAAACATTAAAATAACGTAAAATGGTTTAATTCCTAAATAATCTATTTTAGAAATTAAGCTAAAAACGATCCTAAAACATAAAATGTGACTATTGAACATTAAATAACACATTTTGTGGGATTAAAAACATTCAAATTAAGAATAAAATATTTGAAAATATTTCCCCTATCTATATCTTACTCGGTTTTAGCTCACACCCTACATAAACATGTTATTCTGTATATAGTCTTTGTTATGGATCATACAATTAAAGTTAAGGGAGTTACATCCTTTGATGGTATACCTTATACACAATCATAATGTTTTAATGGAATTATTATTAGGTAGTGACCATGGGTCACGCTGAGATGGGTTGTTTCTAAATTTTGAGAATTTTGGTTTATCATTGGATGTATATGTTTTGGTCCCATTGTTATATCATCATTATGATCTCTCTTATATTATATATTTCCTAAATTAACTTATATATTTTTCCTATGAAGGATGTTTTGGGAGTCCGTTTTGGTTTTTTATTATTTTTCCTTGTTTGTATGAATTTTTATTATAATGTATTTATGTTTTTATCATGATTACTCAATGCGTTGATACTTTATATAATGAATTTTTGTTTGTTTTATTCTATTTTTATTGTGAAATATTTCACAATGGTATGTGGCCAATACCCTTATCACTTCTTGTCATACCATGGATATCAAGAATAATATTTGTATAATATTATGGGTTGAATCAGGTAAGATATGAGTGATGAGTGAGATGTTCAATAATATCCATTAACAATAAAATTTTCCCCAATAAGAATATATAAGATAATTTCCTTAGGTTGTCTCTCTAGAATGATTTTATAATTATGTTTCTACCTCCCATGTTGATTTTTTGTTTTACGTATAAATTCTTACTAAATTAGGGATTTTTATGTTTTACAAGAAAAATTAATGGAAACTAAAATAATTAAATAAAAAGATATAATTTAATAGAAATATGATCAATTTTTATTTAAATTTTGTGTGAAATTATTTTAGAAAAAAGAATCATTAGACAACTGTTGATCCTATGGAGACATACTTCTTCCTTGATTACGTAAATTATCTAATAGTTTTTATCAAATAAAACCATGAGATATCTATGAAAACACCTATATATATTTTAAAACCATACCAATTCATCGATATTGAGTTTTATGCTATTATAAAATTTATTAAAATACTCAAGGAACTCCATGTAATATCGTAGGTTTTCCTGTGATATTTGGATATATTTTTTGTTTAAATGATTAATTATAGTATAATATGAATACCATTCAAGGTTATGGGGGTATCTAAGTAATTCTTGGGTTTTTCTATTCCAAAAAAACCAAATTTTGAAGAAAAATATCTTGACCACTATGATTGGAGTTACTATACACCCACACTACATGGTTTTGTTGAGATCATGCGGTGTTGGATAAATGGCTTGAGGAGCCCTCATAGTTTTAGTGTACTGTGTGTAAAGATGACCACTCCTATAATATAGCCTCTATAATTCTATATAGTGGATTGATACATGGTTTTTGTATGCTTTAGAAAATCATGAACACTAGCCATGTGAGGTATCCCTCCATAAAATAAAGGGCACATGATTTGTTCTTGGTTTAGCCAAATAGGAAGCCAAACTGTGAGGTTGTGTGTTTTAATGGAAAAATATTGTTTATACTATAGAAACTATTAAAACCTAATACTTTTATTCCACATTCCTTTAGATTGAACACATTTGAGATCTCCCCTTTGAGAAAATTTTGTATCTTTTCATTCCATTATTCCATATGAACACAGAATTGAGTGTCATTGATCTTGTTGGATTCACACCAGTGACTACTCTTTCCATTTTATATCATTATTCATTATTCATATCATTATATAAGATATTTATGTGCAAGATAATAATCTATATTTCTAGGAATTTGACCCTTTAGTAATTTTTCTTGTGATCTTAGATGAATCCAATGGTGATACTGGATGATATCTCTAATAAATCCCTATGGTAGGTGGGTTGTATCATTCCCTTAGTGTCTGTGGATTTATATAACTGTTTGTCGTTGTGATGCATGTCATACTTTCTATAGGTACACAGATAATTAATTGAATAATTTAATTGAATGTGTACTAATATTTTATGGATTACCATTAGTTTCTCGTGCTTAGTTAGAGGATATTAACCAAACCAAATCCACCTATGGGGCATTCCTTGTGATTTCCTTTGCCTTTTACTATTTTTTGACCACCCTATGGGTTATTGGTTGAGAATAACTAGTAAGAGGTAGCACTTCTATACATGATTTGAATTTTATTTATTGTTTAGGAAATTTTATTACTCATTTTCCATGTAATACATGATATTATTTATATAACTTCTTAAATTATAATTGTTATATGGGTGGGTAAACATGTTAAATGTATTTGAATGGGAATTGCTTTATGAGTTAGAATTAATCATGAAATGTGATTGTATGAAATGATAATTTAATTTAATGATGTATGTTTTCATAGGATTCCATGGGTGAGGTATACCATAGGTCATGATAGGAATAGTGGATTCCTAGAGTGATATATTACCATGGGAGTTGATTTAATGAGATACCATTGGCCTTGATACCATTTGGATTCATCTTCCTTAAGCATATAATAGACATGGTCTATTGACAATATAATTTGTATCTAGATCCAAGTCTAGCTGAGTTTCCATCAATATGCTCCTAGGACTTAATGATAATGACTTGGTCCAATATACCTTGGAACGAGCACCATGGGATTTGAAACTTCTAACATATGGCTCAACCATTGAAATTATGACATTATTGATTATACATCATGGATCTGTTTGATATGATATACAAGTTATATAACATATCCATTGATGGTAACATATACTATATATACATCTTGGCCATAGTGTTGGTTTTAGTTGTGCCTTAATGTTTCCTTGTGTGAAATGTGTGACCCTTGTTTCGTCAAAATCCTTGATAGGATTGACAGTATCACCATAAAATTATTTAGTTTTCCTTGTGTATTTTTCTTCTGTTACTGTCCTATCAGTTATATTACTTTCACACAAATTATCTTTTATTACACATCTTATATTGTTATAGAAATCGTTGGTTGTGGCCTATTGAGATTTTATCTCCCTACTTTTCTCAGGCAGTTGTGGGGTAGCCAGAAAAATGTTATGGATATAGGTTGGTATCTATGAGAGTTCCCACAATTCGATTCAAGAGTTTTTTCATGTTTAGGAGCATGAGAGTATATGATAGAGAAGAGGTTCATGATGATATCATTAGATAGTTTGTTTTAGTCTTTTTTGAATTTTTATTCAGGTATTTATATTAAGCATGTATACTAATTTTGGATTCATTATAGACATGTGAAATGAAATATCATCATTTTATGTGTGATTTTTATTATAATTGTTGTATATATCTGTCTTTGGGAGGTATCTCTTGTTTAGTTCTTATTGTGCTTCCACTAAGAAGGGTTACTAGTCGAGTTGTCTTTGTGTATCTTCTTATTACTTATTTATTCATTTATTTCTTTCTCTACAGATATGTATGACTATTAAAATTGTTCTGAGCCCTTGTATGAGGGAACTGTCTCCTTATAGACGCACCCTAGGTCATTGCAACTATTTTGGAGCCACGTTATTTTGGGGAGATGCGCTTGAGGCCATGCGACCAACTAGGCTCGGAGCACCATTTAGAGGAATTTGTGTTCCGAACATTACAAAGTGGTACTAGATCCTTCATTTTTCGTATTTACTATTTTGAAAAATTATATGAGGGTTAGGAAGGAATATTAATTTAGTAATGAGTTGATCCAGAGAGTAGCTAACCCATGTATATAAAAAATCCTAATTTCCTCAAATTGATTTTTTTTGGATTTGACTATTAGAGTTGATTTGATTCTACCATTGGGACATGCACTTGTGGTTCGATGATTATTCTTATTCTATATTTTTCATTTACCCAATTAGATGTGGGTTTTATCTCATTCATCATTTTAGGAACCTGCTAGAATTTGAATACAATGAATCATGTCTTTCTATATAGGTTGCATTTCATGACTGCATGACTTTTTAATATGTTCCTTATGTGAAATACATAATGTTTTTATAGATATTTTGTGAACGGGATTAAGAAACATGGTTATTAAAAAGTGTTATTATCATAACATATACAGTTATTACCTTATAATAATTCAATATACACCCTAAATATAGTGAATTGTTGATTCATTGACCAACGATTTCATGGACTAGAATGTGTTATGGTGTGAATTTGGTGGAAAATATATTCTGGTCAATGAGGAGTATGTTCCCATTTGGATCATTATTTTGGAACCATTTTTTTCAAAATATTAAAATGAATTGATGAATAAATGTGAAGTAAAATTTGGAAATTGAAATAATAAAATAGAGATCTTGACATAGCCCCAACATTTAAGTGGGTAGTAGGTAGTCACTCTAGTGATTATTGTGACTATTTATTTTATCAGTCCTGGATTTAGGAGAAGATATTTTGTTATGATCTTTTATAGGATGGTCTTGACCAGTCTTATGCTTCAAGCTATGAATTTCATGATTTTTATCCTTTTTGAGGTGTGATATTATAATTATAGAGATATTACATCATGAAAACCTCTAGTCATACACCAGGAGGGTGGAAACAAACATGATATAGAGGTGGTGGACCATGGTCTAATAGAGGATCATTTTATAGTTCCATGTGAGGCTCCAACAATTTCTCCACACATATGTGATGAGTAACAATTCTACGAATGATTTTCATGCATTATAATTACTTTTCTGAAAACACCATAGCATGCCTCGAATATGGATGAGTTGTAGTGTTTGTTCCTATAACAGCACCCTCCTATGTTTTCAAGGGATGGAGTTCCACATGATTCATATTTTTGGCCTAAGACTTTATTCTTAATTTGTTCCAGTCTAGAGACAATTTCTGAGAGGAGAGTTAAGTTTTCAATATACATGCTTCAGGGAGAAGAAAAGTGATTGTGGGAATTATTAAACCTGGATGATGCACTCTGTGGCATGGTTTGGTGAGATTTACAATTACTATAATGAAGATAACTATTTTATAATTGTTGAATGGATGTTTTTTCTGTATATAATTAATTCAATATATATAATACATGTATTAGGAGTTGGGGATTCATGATGTGATGATTCCTGGTGAATATTTATGGACTCGCTTAATGCATTAGACGTCACTCTGGAAAATTTCTACATATTAATTGTCATGATCATTATGCCGATCATAAAAATATTTTATGACAACTTTGATGGATATTGAGAAATTTCTACAACAAGTGGAATACCAAGAAAATTTTTATTTACATTAATTGAAGAGTAATAATTAAAGAAGATGACCATGAACTATAAATGTATAAAAATAAAAGAAGAGGAAATTCTAAGGATTATTAAAATAATCATAAAGCTCAAGGAATTGTGTCAATAGTGACATATTGTTTCTAAAATGGTTGTTTATTTATGATCATGAAAATATTTATATTCATGTGAATTTCATTTTAAGGAAATGTAATAACCTCGTATTTGGCATGAGGTGTTGATGATGGGTTTTCATGTTGAACATGTTTTTACAACGTTAGGTGATAGGTGGGATCATCAAAATCTCGTTGGAAATATTGAAATAAGAAAAGTATGGATTTTTTCAAACAATACGAAATATTTGTTAATTTGTGTTTACGAATGTGGTTTTCATGTAAATGAGGGTTCATCGTTTAGATATAAAAAGTAAATAGTTTTCTAAACATCGATAATGTGAGGAAATGGAATTATTTTTTAAATAGATCCTATTTTATATTCATGTGATGTGAAAATAAACCATTTATCATAGTTTTTATGGTGAATTCATGGGAAAAAAAGAAGTATCAAGGAACACAATTTAGATTCCCTTGAATATTACACAAAACATTACTAATGTGATTCTAGAATATTCTGTTAGACATATATCATATGCAATATTATTTTGATGTGAATATAAAACGTTTTCAATATTATTTTGAGGAACATTCAATGGAATGTAAATGATGGTTGATAGAATACATTTGAGATCCCATGAAAATTATTCTAAAAATCAATAAATTTATGCCATATTATACTATTTAACATAGATTCTATTTTATATTTTATATATGTGGATTGAAAAAATTTATCATACTATATGCCGAATAATTATTTGAGAAGTTTATTATATGGGAATTCATTATCTGAAATGCTATGGTGCGACGTGAATGAAGAATTCATTTCAAATGACATCCTTCACGAATAATAATTCTTTGAGAACATAAATGTAGTACGTAGTGGTGGTCTTTTATGGGTTTCCTTGTAGTTTACAGATGAATATTTCTTCGTGGATGATGTGTAGCTTTGTGGGTGATGTCCTTTTGGGATATTCAGGTTGATAGTGGATTTTAGGATATGAACCATTGTAAACTACATTCAATGATATCATTATCATCATGTGATAAATGGTTTGATAACCTATATTTATTGGCTTTAAGCACAAGGCCAACTTTCTCTCTAAATGAGATCAATAATTTTAAACAAGTGTTCTTTTTGTTCAAAAGATCTTTTTATTTTTTATTTAGGATTCGACAAAGAAATTTGTCTTTCATAGGAGGATAAAATGGTATGTGAGGTTCAATACTAGGAGTTTCACTATGATGGGGGTATTGATTCGCAATGTGATCAACAAATATTCTATTTTTGTTGCAGGAGAAGTGCAAAGCAAACATCAAAAATTATTTAATGCATATTCAAGAATCATTTTTCAAATAATTAATATTGTCATCAAATAATATTTGAATTTTCCTATATGATAATCTATGATAATTATATGATAAGAGGGACAATGTAGCAAACTATTGGTAGAATATACTATGAATAGGAAAGTGAAATGTTCTATAATGAAAGAACCATTTTATTAATAATCAAGGCATTCATCCAAAAGTATGAGACTTATCATATATGATATGATATGATCATTTTAGGATCATACGTACAATTTAGAATACTATTTTATGAATGTACAAGGAATAGAGAAGTGAAGTGTTATACGATGAAATCATCATTTTCATGAGATTCAATGAAGTCCACCGATAATAGGTTACATTCCATAGTTTCTATTATATGTTCATTTCCTGATCATTAGAACATTTTAGCATATGGTTTGATCAATATACATAGATAAAAAATTGTAGTGATATATGATCAGAGCATCCGCACTCTACGCATCAAATAAGTCTACCATTAGTATTCTTCATATCATACATTCTATGCTATGAAAATTTCTTGATCATTGGACCAATTTATCATAATATTTGATCAATATATAATGAATATAAAATAGATGTTCAATATGATTCGACCATCAGCTTGATAAGAATCAAATTAGTGGACCAAAAATACGCAACATATCATACATTCTATGTTATTATAATTTCTTGTGTATGGTGAAAATTTAATATACCTTTTGAATTTTACGAAGTGGATAATAACATAGAAAGTCCATGAAATACACCTGATTGGATGATGTACTTTAGTGGAGATGAAGAGGTCATATTATTTTGAGTTATTCAACTCTATATCTTTCGTAACATAATATTGATGAAATTGTGTGAATCACATGCAAACATTATTTGAGGTAGGGAATTCCTCATAATAAGGAAGAATCATTGATCGAGTATAAATATAAAAATGTTTTTATCCTCACTAGATATCAGAAGATGGAGTGAATGAATACAGAATATATTTGTTGGAAAAGGGATCCTGGTCTATGAATTTAGTTATTAATGATGAACTATATAATTCAAGATCTTTTGTGAATGGGGTTTAAGAACAAAATGATTATTTCATGAACTTGTTAAAGACATTCAATTTCTATATGAGTATAATTGATCCGGTAAACTAATGGTGGAATATCTATTTCATGTGTTTCTAGGGAAACTAGTAGAAAATTGATATATTTAAATTTTTGGATCAATTAAATTAATAAGAAGGGACTTCATACTATGTTGTCTTCCTATTTACTAAATAATCATTAGGCTGGGGGGATTAACCAACAGGGAATAGAGTATGTATTTTTACAAAACATTTTACATATTGTGTTCCATTATCCCATTGATTAGTTCTAAATATTAATTGACATTGTTATATATATCTGAGTGGATCAAAAACTTTTACATGTTGAAGTGGTGAAATTAAAATGAAAAAAATTCTATGAATTAAACCACTGATTCACCCCCCTCTTAGTGACTATTTTTTTCCTGGGCTAGTACAATTGATATCAGATACCATATACCTCTAATGATATAAATTTTTTATGGGATTTTTATGAAATACATAATGAAGTTAGAAATTCAGGATGTTATTGAGTTACATAAAATAGAGAGATGAGAATTTTATCCTAAGGATAAAAATATTTGGAGTTCTTACAAAACACAGAAGAATAAAATGAGAAAAGTGGAATTGAAGTTAAAGGAGAATCCGAAAGTTCATCAGGAAATAAAAATTACAAATGGTAATCATATTTGTACAAGTAGTTATTAATATTATTATTCTTATTCTTACAATGAACTAATGTGGGGAAAATGAATCAGATGGTGTTATTAATTTTGAATTAATATAACATCTGAAGAATGTTCCTAAATAAGTGGTTAAGTGTATTTTTTCAATATCAAGGGACTCCTTTTTTATAAAGAAAAACTATATGTGTAAGTTGAATAATTAGAGTATACACTAAGTAATAATATTATAAAGATCATTACCCTCATAGAACTTGTTGATTTATGTAAAAAGATACATTTTTAATATTTTGAATAATAAATTCAATGGTATTACTATAAGAATGTTGTATTTGAGATTAAATTTTTAGAATGCATTATGGGACTTGAAAAATTAAACAAAAGTTTTATGTATGAAAAGAATCTTCAAATGCATATCATGTTCAAGTGGATCAAGGAGCATGAATAATTATTTAATGTGAAGTACGTATTGTATCAAGTGGTTGTTGATAATATGAGGAATGATAGTAAATATTATGTAGAATTTTCTATAGATCATAAGAATTACATGATCATGAGATATCTTGAATTGAAAATTAAATTTTCAAATATTGGAAAGACTTATTCTGAGGCCTTACAATCAAATAGGAATGTTTCTACTTAAAAAAAATTCATTCAAGTATTATAAAATTAAATAATATTTTTCACATTGGAGGAATATCATTATATCATCTAATGATCCTTTTAAATATTGAGTAATGAATGAGGTACCATCTATATTCAAATGTAATATATTATTTTAATTTGTTCAATTAAAAGTACATGTTTGAATAAAAACTCTTTAAATATATGGATGATGAGAAATGTAGAATAACCAACCACCATGTCAATGGTGGATTTAAGAAGATGTATAATTGTTTCTTCCGCCCAAAAATCCTATCTTTTGGTGAAGAAGAACCAAAAACATTATGATGGGAATATTAGACAACAATCCTAAAATAAAAAAAGATCATGTTTTGTGGTTTAATGATGGAGATTAAATAGATTTGGTGATTTTTTTAGTGTATTACTGGTATAATAGAATAAATTATAAGGCACTAAAAATCCTATAAAAATCTGAATAATTCCCAATATGAAGCAACAATATTTCAATATTATTAAAAAATGTCACGTTCAAACTGATTTTAAATTCTTGGTTATGTTTATTAGATTTTCAATAAATGTGATGAGAAACATTATACATGTACATATCAAAATGAATTAAGAAACTATGGACCACATGAAAAATAATTAACTTACATAGATAGAAATATAGAAAATGATAAAAATAATATTAGTCCTAACAATTTTCGGGAGATAAAATCCATAGACTCAATACATAAGGAAGATAAAAAACTAGGTCCATGAAGATGATCATGATTTCTACATCATAGAAAGGATATATTAATAAAGACACACATTTTAATCCATGAGGAAAATCCAAAGAAGCGATAAATATTTACAAAGGCATTCCAATGATTTTTCATCTAATTTGGAGAATGCATGATTGTTATTAGAATCCCAAGAAAAACATCATGATAAAGATAAAATTAAAATTCCACTTGATGAATGACAATTTTCTGAGAGGTATTCATAAATATAAAACTCATGTGTTGATAATGTTCATTGTGAGAGATGTAATAAATCTAGACATAATTCAAGAGGATTCTTCATCATATTTCTTACACAATTAGATGTCTAGATGTGAATTAATCATACATTAGAATATGTATAAGACAATAAAGATAAATAAAGAATAATCATCTCACACAATGAAATGATAGGTGTGATATGGTCTAGGTCACCAATGGATAAAACATATTTTGAAAATTAGATGTGGAAGCATGTATTTTGGAGAAATTGGTGCAACTTGGTTGAGAAAAATATCTCGACTTTTCATTTCACATTGAGGAACATGTGACCCCACATTATTTCCTTATATATATATTTTTTTGTTTTTGAACTATTTTTTTTTTTGAATTTCCGGAGGTGTTTGAATCTATGACTTATGGACATCATGATGATATTTTACCTCATGGATTTTACTAACATCAATGAAATGGAATAAAAGTGTGCATACATTGATGGGGGGATTGATGAGATGAAAAAATTAAATCTTAATATCAGAGTGAATGTAGCACATGTAAATATATTTATAATGTTTTCCTTTGTGGTATGCCAATAAAAAATTCATCCCTTGTTCTTAATTATATTAATAAATCAATTAGAGGATTTCTTGATTGATGTTGAGATAAAAAAGGTTGGTTCTATATCATTTTCACTAGGATTTTTTGATGTGTTTAATTAAGTATGTTAAGTATATAGTATCTCATTGATGAATTATATTATTTATAAACCTTATAATAAGTGTTTAATAATTATGATCATGGTTTCACATTCATGGTATTTATGGAAAGATTGTAAAATTGGGTTTCATCTCTCAGGTTTTCTACACTAGGTTTGCCGATGTACACTTAGATATTATTAACTAAAGTATATTTTAATACAGAATAATATGAGATAATTCATCCATTTTATCTCTTCATAAAATTTTCATATATGTGATATGATCAATTTTATTGAGAAAAAACTGAGATGAGTAGAACCACAACATACCCATCGCATTTATTTTTTATAAGGGGGGAAATATATTGAAATTGTAAAGTGTACTAGTTTCGAAAAAAATATTAAAGGGTGATTTAATAACACATGTTCATGATTGATGAATGAATTTTTTATTTTCTATTAGTATATCATAATGTCAATATATGTTGAAGACTTATATGAGGTGTGGGAGATGCTTGAATTGGTTATGCTTGGAGAATTGTTATGGACTCACATGATGGAATTTAATGTTATCCTTTATAGATTATCCATATTAACAAATATAATAATTGTGATTCTATTAATAGGAATCAAGAATAATTTTGATGGTAAAGCAACATTATCTAAGAAAAGTGAAATACCATGAAAATGTATATTTTAATGAAGTTAAGAATAATAATTAAAGATGATATACATGAAAAATATAAGTATATACATGTCCTGAAGAAGAATAAAATATTAAATTTGTTTAACTGGTCTTAAATCTCTAGGACTTGTGTCAATAGTGAGACATTGTTTTCATCATGGATGATTATTGATGTTCATGAAACTTTTCATTTTCATGCGGATTTGATTTGAAGGCCATGTATATCTTTATATTTGTAATTAGGTATTGATGACAGGTTTTCATGTAAGATAATTTTTTATAACATCAATTTCCATGAGGGATCATCCAAATCCCATTGGAATTATGGAAATTAGATAAGTTTGTATTTTTGGAAACTGTAATAAAAAATTTGAAGTTGAGTTTTCAAGTGAGGATTCTATGTAAATGAGGGTTCATGGTTTTAATATAAAAATACAGTAGTTCACTACACATAAATAACGATTCCATATTATACTATTTGACGTATATTCTATGTTATATTGAAGTGAGTGATTATAAACAATTTAGTGTACTATTTTAGGTACATTCATTGGAAAATAAAAGCAGGTTAATATGACACCATTAAGCATCCAATTCATAGTACACTAACCATCAATTTATTTAATTTATTTCATGGTAGTCGAAATATATTCTATTCTATATTCATGTTATGTGAATATAAACAATTTAATATTATATTTGAGGTATATTTATTTGAAAATAAAATCAAGTTGACTGAACACAATTTAGATTCCCATGCACAGTATGATAAATTTTTATAATGTGATTCCACAGTACATTATATGACATAGATGCTATGATATATTCATGATATGTGGATTGTAATAATTTAACTACTATATGTGCAATATATATTGTATAAGTGTACTATATGGGAATTTCATAGCTAAAATTCTATGGTGGTTTGTGAATGAGGAAATCCCCACAAATGACATGCTTTATGGAAAATAAATATTTTCCAACAACTATGGAGTATGTGGTTATTGTGGTTTTTGGTATCCATGGAGTTCGCAAGTGAAGATTTCTTCATGAATGGTGATATTCTTTGTGGGTGAATTCATTTGTATATATCTATGCTGATGTAGGATATGTCCAGATGAAAATATTTAAACATGATTACCTGATTAAAAAATCGACATGTGCTAAATAAAATTAAAATTTCTATTTGTTGAGTAAAAATACAAGGCTATCTCTCTTCCTAGAGACAATAGATAATTTTGGAGAAGTGATTATTTTGATCAGAATTTATTATTCTACTCCATTTGGGTTCTGTAAAAGAATTTGTTCTTTAGTGAAAGGATAAATTGTTATGTGATGTAATATTCTAAGAGAGGCAGTATACTAGGTGTATTTATTTTTCTATGTGGTGAAGTGTAATGTTATTTCCATTGTTGGTGAAGTTCAAGGAAAACATCAAAATTAATTGAATGTAAATTTAATAATAATTTCCCTATGAATCAAAAAGTCATCTAACAGTACGAAAATTTTCATATAAGTTATGCTATGATCGTTTCAGGATCATATTAAAAAATCATAAAACTATTTTCAGAGTATAATAAAAAAAAAGTGATGTGCTATGTGATAGAACAATCAGCTCACTATGTATCAAAAAATTCAACAAAAAGTATGTGACCTATCATATATTCTATGTTCCGATCATTTGATGATCATAAGAACAATTCAAAAACAATTTGAAGAATTTATATTGAGTTGAAAAGTGATGTAATACGCTACAAAATAATCAGTTTGATAAAAATCGATTAATTAGACCAGTAGTATAGTACATGACATACATTTTATTCTATGATCATTTCATTATCATTGGAAAATTTAAACATATTTTTTGAATAGTATAATGTGAATAGAAAAATGATGTGCAATATGATTTGATCATCAATACACTAAGTATTAAATAATTGACACCACAATATGCTACATATCATACATGATATGATTTGATCATTTCATGATCATCGGAAAATTTTTGAATATTGATTGATCAATATATGGTGAATAAAAATTTAATGTTCAATATTATCCATGTATTAGTAAACTATGTCTCAAAGAAGGAAACCAACAGTATGTTACATATCATACATGATATTTTATGATCATTTCATGTGTGATGGATCATTTTAGAATATTCTACTATGTTTACAAAGTGAAAAGGAAATGGTATTTCCTTTAAATACACATGTTTTTATGATGTATTTGTCATGAAATTTATAAAAATAGATTATTCATATTTTTTCATGTCTATATATATTAGGAAAATATTTTGATGAAATTTTTTAACCACTAGAACAAATTATTTGTGGACGAGATTTCATCATAATAATGAATAATCATTTTCCAAGAAGAAACCTACGAAATTTATAATCATTAGTAAATATTATATATTGAAGACATAGAATCTATAATATTCCTGAAGGAGAAGGAAGCCAGGTCTAATCATTCAATTATCTTAGAAGATCTAGATAATTCAAGTTATACTGTGAGTGTATTTTGAGACCAACAATAATATTTCAATAAGTTTTTGATGACCTTGAAGTATTTCATGAGCATAAAATATCTATTAAACTCATGGATGAAGACATATTTCAAGTGTTGTATGATCAATCAGAAAAAAACAGTGATCTTTTTGTTTGTAGATCAAGAATATTGATATATAGAGCCTGTGAATGGGGTGTCTAACCTGTTACTAAAGATGCTCAGGTAGAGGGTTTCTAACTAGTCTAGAAAATTTATAACATAATATAATTGTGTTGTCTAAAAAATCATGGAATATTATTTTGTTGATGGGGTGCAGAATCAGGATAAATTAGAGAATCGACAACTAGGGTGTTTAGAGCAGGGCACAATGATAGTTTAGGAATATTCAACACACATTACAATGTCGCAGTGTTTTTCACTTATGTAACATGTTGATGAGGCATTAAGGGAAATATTCTTATAAGAAGGTCTCATAAATTTTGTTCAATCTCATTTAAATGTGTTTGTATTGACCGCTACTACGGAGAAAGTGAATCAGGAACTGATTACATTGCAGAACCTAAGATATGTTTTGTGCACAAAGTAGAGTAGTATTGTTTCTCATCATAGCTATGCAGATTCTAATGGAATGAATAAATGATTTGAGTATTCTCATGAGATGTGCAACAACTAGTCCACTAGTATTGGTAGTTCAGTTTTCTTTTATTAGTGTTGAAGACATGAACACATGAAGAATCACTGTTATCATGAACCAGTGGATTGTTGATCTTGTAGGAGGTTTTTCCATCTGCAACACTTCTATAGGAACATCCATACAGTTTTTTGTCGAAGAGGTTCATCCTAAACATTGGGTTCAGTATAAGGTTTCACATCTTTACGATAGGAAAGGATCTATAGTATTATGTGCTTTTTGGTTGAGGTGTTGGTGGTTGTGGTTGAGGAATTCTGGCAATCGTTATCACAAGATTGTGTATTGGGGTCTCTTTGAGTAGTGAGGTTATATCATAGGTTTGTGTTTTAAGCTAAATATATTTTTCACACAAAACACCAAGGGGGAAGGGTGTGGGTCTATCTAGAGTGAGAGGTAAGATCATAGTATCCTCTAATCTTGTATATGTACTTTTTAACATAGGATCATCACATTGTTTCATATATATACAAGTTGTGGAACTTGATAGTCTTATCATTTAGTTTTCCAAGGGAATTATAATGAATAATACTAGATTTGGGATTAAAAAAGAGGATGTACAACAGTTCTACGGCGTCTCCATTAAGATTTGTGGGCATCACATTGTGTCAGATCTTCTTTTCCTTGGGATTACTAAGTTTGATGGGATACTTGGTATGGAATTGATATTTTATTATTAATCCACCATTGATTTTTATCAACATAGGGTGAAATTCACATTACTTGAGGGTGTAGTGTTTATTTACAAGGATTAATGGGTTGTACATTAAATCTATATTTGTTCAAAGAATCGTGGGTAGGGAGGGGGATAACCCAGATTTGAAGCATTTATCCGAATGATAGGGATTGTGTTATTTGGATTTTCCTCTAGTGGATTATCATTTCAGGGATGCTTTCTCGAGAACAATTTCATTTTTACCTCCTATAACATAATTTGAATTAACCATCGAACTAGTTCTTGGAGAATCACCAATTTCCATTAACTCCTTACAGGATGGCTACTATGGACTTACATAAGGTCAAGAGGTAGCTAGAGGACTTGGACGAAAGGGAGTTTATTTATCCCAGTACATCCCTATGGGGTTCACAAGTACTTTTTGTAAAAAATAATGATAATTACCTTAGAATATAAATGGATTACCAGAAATTGATCCAATATATGTTCAAGAACTAGTATCCATTTACATTGATATATTAACTTTTTGATAAGATTTGAAGAGAAAGGGTGCTCTCAATAATTGATTTTAAATAAGGATATCACCAGGTACGTGTTCGACCAGAAGACGTAACTCATATACATTTTTGTTGTAGGTATGGTCTATATGTGTATCTAGTTATGTCATTCTTCCTTAGGAACCTCCTAGTGATTTTTAGAGAGCTAATGAACCTAGTTTTTCAATTTTATATAGATTATTTTTCAGTGGGTTTAATGGATGATATATTTGTGTATACTCACAATCAAAATAACCATGAAAAACATATTAATATAATTTCTCATGCACCTTGTGAGAATATGTTATATTATAATCTCACAAAGTTCCAATTCTAGAAGCATAAGATTCAAAACATGGGTCATATTATATCTAATAAAATATTATTAGTTGACTCAATGTAGGTGAGAGTTGTAGTTTCATGAGGGTATCCCCATAATGCCATTGAAATTCATAGATTCTTGTAGATAGTGGGATATTATAATCATTTTATATAGTAATTCCCAATCATAGAATCACCTCTTATAGGCATGAAAAAGAAGGGCATGATGTTTTTATGGATAGATACCTTGATACATCCTTCCATAAACTGGATGGGAGACTAACCTCAGCACTAGTCCTGATTCCTCTAGATCAAGGAAGATTCTACATTTTGTATTTTGATTCTTCAGTTATAAGGATCGAAGTTGTTATGATTCAGGGTGATAGAATCAGGATTTATGGGTCTCGGTAGTTGAGGACACATTATATGAATTAACTGACACATGATATATTGTTAGATTCATTTTTACAAGGATTGCACTATTAGAGACACTCTTTAAGGGGAGATTATTTTGTGGTGTAAAAAGAATAAAAAATAATCATGTAAATATTTTTCATATTGTGGTGTGAATTTTAGGTAGAGAAGGAATGGGGAGTAAATATAGTCTTTTAACATTGAGCTATACTACACACCAATAATAGGTAATGTGGTAACTGATGAATTGAGAACGAGGACTCATATATAAGTGGTATAGTAGTCCAATTTAATGTGGAATATTTTGCATTTGATCTATGAGATTCACTTGGACATGAAAAATATTCATTTAATAATCTTAATCTATCAATATTTGTGACTTATAACCCTCATGATAGAGTAAGAAATAAATACTATTGGATTTATAATGTCATTTTCTACGTGAGAGTGTGGGAGTTTAAGACTCAGATCCTAGTTGGACTGTAGTTTAAGATGATATCCTTCATATAAATGGGTGTCTATGGGATCTAGTAGACATATAGTATGATCTAATGTAGGGCTTTCATGCCTGAGTTGGGAATGTTAATCAAGGTGTTACCAATATTTTCTGTGACATACGTCGTTAGTTCTGGTGTTTTGGACGAAACAGGAGGTTTCTAGTTTTGTTCTATGCTGTTCCGCCTGTTACTAGTTGTGAAAAAACATCTGTGACCGTCAAGACTTTTACAGTGGTGGCATGATCCCTATTAGATATGGGATGATGTGATGATGGATTTCATGAATGGTTTTACATGGTCTCCTCGAGGTAGTGATTTTCTATAGGTTTCTATTTATAGTCTCACAAATGATTCACATTTCCTTCTGATCATGGAGACCTTTACTCTAGATGATCATGGATGGTTGTATATCTGTGTGATAGTAAAACTAAATGGGGTACCTTGTATTAAAAATTTTGTTTGGGATTCCTAGTATATGACTTTCTTATAGTAGAGATTGCAGAGGGAATAGGGTACATAGGTTGTTTAGAGAAAAGTATAACACTCTAAAAACTAATTTCCAGTTAGATAATGTTATACATGTGCTTAAGGGCATGCATCAAGAATTAATATTTGCGTTTTGGGGATATTAAGAGAGTCATATTACCATAGTTGAGTTATCCTACAATAATATCCATCAGGTGACTATACATATGGATCCATACATGGATTTGTATGTTTCTCCAGGTTGATTTCAAAAGTTCTGGTTAGAGGCATGTGAGGTATATTTACTTTGACCACATCACATTTAAGATAATTTTGAGAAAATAAACTTGATTTGAACATGGATTACTATTACACAATCTTGAAAAAAATAATAAACTGATCATCATCGATGACCTATAGTGTTTGAGGCTAGTTATCATGTGTTTTTACATATTTCAGCAAGGATGGGAGATACATGTATTATGATATTGGGTAAAAATCCACCATGATATTTTGAGATGTTCATGATTTGGGATAGATTCGGGATGGTAGCATGTCATTTTCAATTACCTTTGGGGTACTAGAATATGCACAATGTCTTTGATGTATTTCATCTATTCCATTATCACATAGTCACAACTCATTTTTTAGCCTATGTATATGGAGGTATAGATAGATTCATCATTTCAAGATCTTCTAATTCATATCATTGATAAAAGCGAGACTATTCTTTGAGAATGGAATGATCCTTTGGTGTGGCTACAATGGAAGTATAACCGTTTACACGATTAGACATGAGAGCTGGAGGATAACGAACATGATCAGGGGCCGAATATATTCTAAGGCAATTCTCGACCACCCATGAAAGGAAAATCCGAGTAAAATTTCATTAAGGGGGTGATTATAATATCTCATGTATTACTTTGAGGTATATACATTTTTCTCTATTTAAATAATTAATTACATCCTAATCATAAGACACTTTTGTGTAATGTTGTTATTGGGGGTATCATGAGCATTTTCATATCCCAAAACCCATCTCCTAGACAAAAATATGTTGGTTACACCGTTAGGAGTAATAGTGTGACCTAAGACATATGTCTTGGTGAAACCATTAAATTCTGGGAAAAGGAGTTCCGGAGCATGTATAGGTTTAGTGAACCATGCTGATGGAGGATAATGAAATACTGATGACCTATACAATTTCTGACATAGGGATAATACAAGATTTGCACATGGTTTGACAAATGATGTGAACTAACCATGCGAGGTTCCCCTCCATATAGTGAATGGAGCAAAATTGTTTCACATTTTTGAAAACCATGTATCCAAATCATGTCGGATAATGTTTTGATAGAAAATTAACTTTCAGTTCTTAAAACTATCAAAACCTGAAAGCTAATTTCTATTTTTCATTACAGTGGAAAAAAATCATTTTATATATCCCCCTTCATCAAATTTTGTATCTATTGATCACATTCTTGCATCAGTACTCAGAATATCATGTCGTTAGTCTTGTTGGATTCACGCCAATGAGTACTCATTTAATTTTTTCCATTTCATAATTTTTCATGGTATCATCTGTGCTATTAAGGGAAAGTTATTATTCCCTATTTTTATAGTTTTAATTCTTTCTTAATTATTCTTCTAATCTGAGCCAAATCAAAAGATTATACTATGTGAGAAGTCAATTAAAGACCTACGTTAGGTGTTCTATACATTTCAATTGGGGATTGGTACATTATATGCCTACTATATTTGTTATCATACATTCCATATTTTTTTTCTCCCTGATAATTGATTGAATTAATAAATTTAACGTGTTGTAACATTTTAGGGATTCTCTGTAGTTCCTTGATCTTAGTTGGAGGTTTTTTCCCTATCCTAGTCCACAAATGGGTTGTTCCTTATGATCTATGTTTTCTTTTTTATATTTTAAACAAAATATGGGTTGATTGGTTGAGAATTCTTATTTTGTGGAATCCCTATTATATGTGAACATAATTAAATTTATTATTTTGGAAATGTTCTTCCACCTTTAATATGTTATTCATGATTTTAATTGTTTAACTGTTTAAATTTTAATTGATATATGATTGGGTAAACTCATTGAATGTATTTGAATGTGAATTTTTATATGATTTTAAAGGACTCAAATAATTTGATGTTATGAAATGATAATTGAATTGAATGATTTATATTTCTTTAGGATTCCATGTGTGTGATACACCTCAGGTGGTGATATTGGTAGTAGATGCCTCGAATGAGATTTCACATTGGGCCTTGATTTTGTGGGATGTCTTGGGCCTTTCTACAAATTGGATTTGGATTTCATGGGATTATATTGGACAATGTATGCTGAAATGAATCTTGGAAAAAAATCCATCCTAGTAGAGATTCCATTGAGAAGCTCATGGGACCCAAGAAGGACGCCTTTGTCTAATATACCTTGGATCCAGTCCCATGGGGTATGACACTTCTGTTATACGGATCAACTAAGGTAATTATGGTATTCATGATTATATGGAACAATCATGTTTGATATAATATAATTGTTATATGGAGTGTTTGTGTTTGGTATGAGATATTGGATATACAGATTGGTCATCTTGTTTATTTCTGTTGTGCCTTATAGCTTCCTTGTTTGAGGATCATGACCCCTGCGTTGTAGGAATCCTTGTTAGGTTTGACAGTGTCTCCTTACAATTGTTAATTTTTCCATTTTAATTTTACTTCTATTATAATAACAAATGTTATATAATTTGTGAAATTATTATATTTTATTTTACATACTAGATTTCTATAGACACATCATGTTGTGGCCTACTTGTATTTTATATCACACCTTGTCTCGGGCCGCTATTTGGTACCCAAATAGACATTACAAATGCAGTTTGGGATTGGTAAAAACACCCAATGTTTTATTCATTAATTTTTTAATGTCTAATAATAAGGGAGCACAGGACCATACTGTGTCTTATGATGTTATCAGCAGATATATCTTTTTTATTTTTCTATTTAGATACATATGTTACATGTATGAAAATATACATTTTATTTGTATGGACATGACATGATATATCATTTATGTATATGATATTTATTTTTTAATTTTACATAAATATTTCTTTGGATGTTATCTCTTATTCAGTTATTAATGTACATCTATTAAGGAAGTTTCCTAGTCCAGTGGACTTAGTATCTATTTATCCTTCTTCTTAATTTTTATATTTCTTCCCATATTGACATGTTTGATTACTAATTTTTTTTTCTACATTAATGGTGGATTTTCTCCTCACTAAGACACCATTATCTAACTGTTTAGTCATCATCCTCTGTTGTTCGGGAAGATGCGCTTAAGGCTATGTGACTAGCCAGTCTCAGAGAATAGATCACTGGAATTGTGGTCTGGGATGTTACACTCCATGAAATTAAAACAAACTAAACTAACTATTCTCAGGGAATGGACTTTCCAAATAACATTAAATAATTAAAAAAATAACCTAAATGTTAAAATTTAAACTATAATATTGAATAAATTGGAAGAATAATTACTCATGAAGGAAACTGATATTCTTCATTAAAAATATACAATCTCAAGAAAATTAAATGAAATATACAGTGATATGCGTGGACTCATATGTTTTTTCCCATTGATCTCCACAGAAATTGGTTCCAGGGACTTTAGCATAGCATTACTAAATAAACTCTCATATTATTCCTCCTCTATTTTCTATAGTATCTATATTAGAATCCTTCTTCCAGTAACACTTGATTGTGAACCACACCATCACCTCTAAAATTATAATATATTTTTTTCTAATTAAAATTTTCCATCATATTTTTGAAACGATAATAGGTAAATTAATTTAAATGACTTAAATATTCACTCAATATTATTTAACCTCCATGAGAGTGAAACCAATGAATAATTATTTCTTTAAGGTAGAAGTAGTATACATATCATTAATAACTGGAGTGAAAAATAAATTCCATGCACTCTAATGTTTTATTTACCGTCTGAATCATCCCATGATCCTAAAATCATCATCTTCATTTAGAATGAATAATTTTTTTTGGAATAAATTATGAACATTTGAGATTAATTGGTGATAATATATTTTTTTCATACCCATACGCACTGAATGATCAATGTGATTATCCTTATATCCCATGACTATAACACATTGTCCATTTTGAGTAAAATTGAAATTAAATATTCATAGTTTATTGAATAATAAACCTTCAAATGCATCATATAATTTCTATTCCATATGAATTTATAATTAATATAAATTAAAACATCATTTGATTAGGATAAAGTACATATATGACTTATAAATATCATAAAATATCTAAAAATGTCAAAGGGGTTCATATTTTTTTGTAATGTAAAATATCCTATAAGATATCTAAAATACCAAATAAGTCTATAATTATCTTAGGAAACCACCAAGTGTCATAATGTTAGTGAAAAATATCCTATGGGGGTTAAAATTTACAAAAAATAATTATCATATTCGTGCTAAAATATTCTCTTATGTGAGTCTAAATAGTCATTCATGTTCAAAATTATCTTCCAAAACCAGATTTTAGGGATGTAAATTTTCATACATGGGGTAAATTATCCAATGAGGGGTAAATTTACCTAATTAGAAGACTGAAATATCCTTCAAGGTAGGATATATAAATGTAAAATATTATATACAATATAATCTTATGATATAGAGAAACATATCGTACAAGTCAAATTTTTAATGAGATAGATTATCTTATTGTCCAATCATAACCAATAGTTTTACATTATGAGTTAAATAATATGGAATAACAATAAATTTTCAATATTTACACTAAAATTTTGTATTTTTTAAATAATTTGATAAATGAAAAAAAATTAAAAACATTGAATTAGGCCATTTTCATAATTACTCAAAAACTATAGATGGAAAAAATTCATTTTATTTTACATTAAAATACTGTTGATTAAATAATTAAAATAAAAATGATAGATCATGAATATATTATCAATATTATGAAGGTTAAAAAAATTTCTTTCATTACAATAAATATATTTATAATCTATGTTTTATTTTGTATAAAGTGTAATATGATATTAGTAAATCTCTAAAATTAATAATTGAAAATGAATATATACCCTATATAAAAAATTACTATGAGTATAATAGAAAAATGAAAATAGTACAAACATATGATAGTAAATATAATGTGTTCGGTTCCCCAGTACCTAATGATCCGCCTCATGAAAATAGTGACTGTGAAAATTAATCCTATTTTAGACACTTGGATGATGAATTAAATGATTACATCATTATTTTATGATAAAAAATATAACAATAATGGTTTTTCAATTTCTATAATAAATCTATTAGTTGTTTTAAATGATTTCTTAATAGGTAAAATTTTTAATCCCCCTTCAATTATTAAAGGTTATAATGCCAAAAATATTCTAGAAATAGATTACAAATATAAAACTAAACTATTTCAAGTAGAATATAGGGGTAAATTTTCATTTTTCATAACATTTTGATGATGTAAATAGTATAAAAATAAATATATAATTGATCACTCATACATGATATTCCATTAATATATTTATATATTATAGAATTAAATTAAATATTGATCTTTGTAGTTTGATAAATGAGGCTTCAATCAGGGTGATTTTGAGAGTATCATAACCATGAATTCATTAATAATTAATTATATATTATATATTTTCCCTAGAATCACTTTTCCATATACACATATTATTTATTATGTTGTTAAAAGGATAAATTAAACCATTAATTTCATGTTGAGAATGATTATGAAAATTTAAATAATTTTACTATCCACTTACGATATAATTTACAAATAATAGCATTTCTACCTATATATATTCCAAATAAAATTATATATTGTATCACATATGAGTTATAATATGAAATAAATACATCATTTCATATGTTTTTGTGTTACGATTAGCATTACTTGTCCAGGATAATTATATAACAAAACATGCATCAGGAACAAAAACTGTGTTGTTGTAAATTATCAAAATGTCACTAACGATGTTCTATAAATCCCAATGATGGAAACTAAACAATGAAATGAGAAATTGTATTTATATTATAAATATAATATATATAATTTTAATAATGGGATAAATAAATATTATGTTAATGTCATATATTATAATTCATACGATTTTTCAATAGTATTATGTTCCAAAATAGTTCATGGAAAATAATTTTCTTGAGGAACATTGTTTATAGGAAAGATATAACCAATGATAAATAGTTTATAATCACTGTGTTAGGTGATATTTTATTTATGTAGAAAATGAATCTCTATCCTTCATGGAAGGAGTAAATAGAATATTATCTATTAAATGGAATGTAGCTATGAATTCTTTAACAGATTCCTTGTATGAAAATAATGTTAGTATTTTTGTAGAAGATATTACTATTGTGATTCTCCATAGGTCCAAATGGATTTTCAGGATTTTTTTGAACATAGATGATAAACAAATACCAATAAATAAAAAATGATTGAATTTTTTTAATATAATCCAAGTTGTTGGATCTAATGAAGCAACTTCATCAAAAGTTAAATTATAATTCATTTAAATTATAATTATTATAGAAGTGTACCATGGTAATTTGTGACATGCTTCTTTTAATTGTTAGGCTTTACATAGGACCTATTTTATCTCTATTTTGGTATTATAGTTTATCAGGAGTTAGTGGTTGATATTTTTCATTATAGGTGAAAAAATAAAGTTGGTTTCTTTATAAAGTTTTATTAGTAACTGGGAAGTAACTGTGTGATATAGATTATTTGGTTCAAATTGAATTTTTCATAGCATGGTAATGGTTTTAGAATTGTGAATATTTCATTGAAACCACATAATAGGTTAGGATTGAGTCTAGAGGTTATTGCATGGATTTATCATTACATTTATAACCATTTGAATATTTCTAGGTAAAAATGAAATTTAGTTTTCAAGGGACAACATAGAAAACCTGGTTATCACCATGTTTTTATAACAATTCATAGAAACGATTTGATATATATGAATTTCATAAAAATAGAAAATTACACCAATACCAATGTTCCTTTTAACCCAAATTTCAACCTAATATATCTTTAGTATGACACAACATTTCTTTAAAATTATAGTAGGTTCTCCCTTGGGTATCATAGTGATTTTCTATCAATTTTTGTGTATATATTTAAAGTATGTGTAAATATATTCTTCATTAATAATTTTTTATCTAGATTTAATCATAATCTCTCTTCCCCTGGATTCATTGGAACACAAAGTTGTTTTTTTGGTAAAATATAAGATTTAATATGTAGAATTGACTATTTTTAATACGGATCTAGAAATTAGAGGACTGAATTTCTTCATTTATGATTAATATTGTCAATGGAAATGATGTTTACTATATTGGTGTAGTATATATCTCTATATAATAGTTATTTTTCATGGAATTGTTTTTCAATATTTAGATTTCCTTTAGTTAGTTCAGTGGAAAAGGATTATTTGACATCTTTTAGGGTTGATTTATGAAATTGATTACTTTTCAAGGATAATATTTTAAAAGTGGGGTTTCATTAATAATTGTTTTATACAATACATATTTTTGATTAAATATATCATTGATTATTTGGTGTATAAAATGATATTTCCGTAATAGGAGTGGTAATGATTTTCATATTAATATAATTGATTAAATTTTGGGAATTATATAATTGAATTTCTTATGAAATCATATCATGTGGGAATATTAGGTACATTAGGTTATGGACATATGAAAACCTTACTGAGTGTGGAACCACTAAGAGATATGGGTGTGATACTGATATACTATGGAAGGCTTTTATATCATTAGGATTCAAATTATATTGGATTGTTATTTCTTGTATGTCCTAAATATGTATTCTTATATGGTAGATCCCAGTTGAGCATTATTTTATTTATGATTGTGATGTTTCGTTCTTTGATTTCCCAAATGATTACATTTTGTGGTATGTAAACTCTTTATTACATACCATTATGTAATAATTTATAATTATTTCCATATTCTTATGGATTTGAATAGGTATTGTTACAAAGTAAAATCAATGAATTTTTTATTAAAATTCTATTCAAATAATAATATCCAAAAAATCTTTTTAACCAAAAACTAATGTTTACATATAGTATGGATTCATGGTGGTATAATATTAGGAATTTACCTCACACCTTTTATATTCTTTTAGTATCATATTTACTTTGATTTATAGGATCCATTTAATGATAATGTTGTCATGTCTTTCTGTGGATTCTCTTGGTTGATATCTCTTCAGGGTGATTTTAAAAAATTCATGATTGATGGTCACATGGATGCTTGGTTTTTTTCTTGGACTTATGTAGTTTCTGGGATTATCCTTCTACATATTTTTGTTCTATCTTAGGGCTTTTTACCTCTTTTTCAATTATATACAATAGTTCTATATCATTATCTTATTATATATGATACAAGATAAATTTTTATTTCTTGTTCAAACCATTCCAATGATTTTTTGTGTTGATAACTTGGTTATTTTCACTAGTACATGGTGATAAAAACATTCTTCAATGGGGAAGTCATGCTTAGGTGACATGACAAGTCAACCCAGGGTGGTTCATTAAAAAATATTATAAATTGGTGGTTTATTTGGTGGTTTATTATATACTAGAGTTAGGACCATCCAGACTCAGATGGTATTTGCGTAAGGGTTCCTGGCCAACTCAATTTCATATCTAACCATTAGTTACAATTTGTGGCCAAGGATTTTCTCACCAAGATCCAAATCATGATATTTGTTTAATATAAATGAACCTAATCAATTTTCTCTATTGGTTTCTACTATTTTATTCAATCCCTGTTTTTAAGTGATTTAATATGGATTATTGATGTTTATATTTTAATTCGGAGATTTATTGATATTCTAATAAGGTGTAACCTCTTATGATTAATAGATAATTCCTCTAGAAGGTTGTTTTTGATTATATAGGAAGGACCTGTTGAAAAAATAACATATGAAACCCCCTAATTCAACCATTCATATTATAAATAGTAATATAGGCTATTCAATCACATGATCGATATGGTTGTAGAAACTGAGAAATTATGGTGAATTATCCTTTGGTGTTTACAAAAAAAATTACACCAATATTCCTTGGTGCTAAATAAACAAAAGAACCATAGGAATAGATTGAGAGAATAGAACATATTTTCCACTTATTATGGGATCTAAATGATGATATTATGGAAATTTTCACCTATATGGTTGATGTTATTAGAATTAAATGCATGGATTCCATCGGGATTCATAAATTATATAAGGAACTCACATAGACGACTTTCAAGAAGTCCTTCAATATGTAGTCATATCCTATGACTATAATTGTGGAAAAGTATTGGGATTTTGTCACCTTGGATCAAGGAGACCATTTATTGATGGATTATGATAATAATTTAACCATTTATTTAATATATCTCCAACAAATGGCACTAATGGCTTCATAAATGCTAGATGGTTTTAGATATTTCTGATGCTAGAGATTTGGTTGATGCTTATGATCATGTCCTTTATGACCTTTACCGATGTAGTTGATAATGTGGTTATAAATGATGCAGACTTAGTTGGAAGAATATATATTATGGGAATGATTGTTATTATAGGGGGTAGTCAGGGTGTGTCACCTATCATGAAATGAAGGATATTAATGGTTCTTTGTTTTCATTAAGGTCGATTAAATTGGCATCTTTAATAAAATACTATGTATTTTTCCTCCATTGTGGAATACGTAGCCATTAATAAGCATATTTATATAGTAACACTAATTATCATCCATCATTGTGGACAATTTCGACACCTTAAATGTTTTTATAAGGGTTTCATATAGAAGTAGAGTTGGATACACCTTACCAAACGATCGGATGATCAGTTAAAGGCGATGAAAAGGTAGTGGATATCATTATAATGTTAAGAGGGATAATTATGCTTCAATGAAATCTCAAATAGGGGTTTAGTTTCGATTCTTTTATGCAGTAGAGTATGCACTAGAGGAATCTGATGTGGGTCTGAAAAATATGATATGTACAATATTGATTACTTCATCTATAGTCTTAGATCTGTTTGATACCAGTGCATCTCGTTATCTTATATCATAAAAAAAATTTCAATGTATTGGGATTATGATCAGAGATTTTGTCATTATTTAGGGATAATTCAAGTCCCTTATGAAGGTGTAAAGAGTGGGGTTTTAAATATATTGAGTACCAGGTTATGATCTTCGACCTGAGGGTTATATGGAATTTCCTTGTTACTGTAGTTAATATATTTGAACTTATCATTAAAATGGATTAGATGGTTAATTTTATGTCCCAGGATGATTGTTATGATTTTCAGCATTAGTTTATATCTCCCAATGGGGTTACTTTTGTATTTCAAGGAGAGTGGTATCCTATATCTGGGTGAGTAGGGAATATTTTCATGAGGATAGAATGATATCATGTCAACTTTTAGAGATGTTTTTTCAGGACTTTTATCATGAGTATGGTTTTCTTCTTTCTACTATTAAGAGTGGATAGTATAAAGACATCTCTATTAACATTTTATATGTCAATTCCTCATAGGGAAGTCGAGTTTACTATTGAAATTATTTGGGGATGATCCTCATCTCCTCCCCATTTTATAATATGACATCTACTGGGTAAAATGAAATTAATGATTAGATTGAGGAACTTGAGTCAAGAATATTTGTTTGTATGAGTGTATCTGCTTGTAATTATATAATTCAATTCAGAAATAATTATATAGAAGCCTTCAGTTGTGTGATGACTACCAAAAGTATAATAAATGTACTATTCAGAAAGGGTCCCCTTTTCCTAGTATTGTTGATATTATTGATCAAAATAGGGGATCCTGATCATTGTCTAATATTGATTTGTGATAGGGGCACAATTTGTTAGGAGTCTGAGAAGATGATATTATGAAGACTAAATTCCAGAAAAGAAGGGTAATTATGAGTATTTGGATATTCAATTTGGTCTTGTTAACACTCATGTGGTGTTTTAATCATTGATGAATTATATCATTTATTGGTTGTTGGACCCCTTTATGGTTGTTAATGTGGATTATATTTTGGTGATTTCAATGACTACATAATAACTCATAGATCTTATTGATATTGTTCATAAAACTATGAGTTAACATAATATATATTGAAAGATAACTAAATTATAGTTTTCGATATGAATAGTGAGGTTTCTGGGCCATGTTATATCTCATTGATATATCTTATAGAATCTGAAATAGGTTCTGGAAATGTTTTGCATGGATAAACCAAGAATGTGTTTGACATTTAGATCTACATAGTTTTCCATGTTTATTATATAAATTTCATTCTACATTACTTCAAGATTCTATCTCAATTGTTAGAGTTTAACATTAAGGGTATTGAGATTGAATGGAATGAAAATTATCAATGATCAATTGAATAAATTAATGTGATGTTGACTTTATATCTATTTTTTATTCTTTTGTAATCAGATTTTGGTTACCACATATTTTTTGATGCCACAACAACAAGAATAGGATTTGTTCTGATGTAGTGGAAGATGCCAGTGGCATATTGATCATACTAATTAATACCTCATAGTTGTAATTAAAAAACAATTATATTTAATTCCATACCATGATTCATTCTATAAATACTTGGAACCACAATCCATTCAAAGAGTTGTTTACTCTATATATGTATTATAAGTTCATGATGTATATTTATTCCTAAAGGCATATGAACCTATAAAAGAGTTGATTGGTTTGGTATCATCACAATTTTGACTTGGATATTTCATACACTCTGTTAAAATTTAATGTGTTCACTAATTCATTAAGAGAGTATTTATAAAAACAGACCAAGAATGTATCTATGGATGAATGATCTTTGATGATTTTATTAGTGGGATGTGCTTTGATATAGAAGATGTTTATGGGAAGGAGTGCTTATCTTGTCTGAATGGTTATTATTTATTAGATTTTTTGTAGACAATAAATATACACTTATATGTATCATTGTAGTTAAATACTATATGGTAAAGTGACCATTGGTGATTGGACTCAACCTCCTTATGTTTTATTTTTATTTTTAAGGTATATTAGTCATTATAATTACTTTTTTATAGAAATTGATGAATAGTGTAAATCAATACAATTATTCCATACACCCTGGGACTACCAATATGAATAATGATTTGAGATTTTTGTATTAGTTTTTGGGGATGAGGTTGTCAATTGGGGATTTTATATCATGATTCATTATATAAAAAATATTAAGTTAGATAACCAAATACCCGACAGTTGGTTGTTTCTTTAACCAATAATAGTGTGAAAGTGGGATGTGATACGACTTCATTGTAGGATTTACATGGAATCCAATTTGGAAAATATTATTTCGGTGATCATTGATTTACATTCAATTTCATCTCATTTACCAATCATCGTGGAGACAATAGATGTACATGAACTTGGGAACACATATATCTGAAGGATCATGATCCTCTATGAAGTACCTTTTGTTACTATTGGTAATAGAGTTATATGATTTAAATATTGTTTTTGTGAAGGATTAGTAAAAGGTGATAGGTATTCAAATTAATGTTAACTATAGTATATCAAGCTCTGACTGATGGACAGACTGAGCAATCCATTCAGATTCTGTAGGATATGCTTTAGGAAATCATTTTTTATTTTCATGGATCATGGGAAAATAATTGGTCCTTAGTTGAGTTTCCATTTAAAACAGTTATTATTATTTGATTAAAATAAAACCATTTGAATAATATTATGGGTATCTATGAAAATATACATAATTTTGGGAAGATTTAAGAAAATAGTCTTTGGTTAGACCAAATCTTATTCAATATATTACTAATATTTTATAATTTATATAAAATATATTAATGATTAATTAGAGTCAACAGAAATCCTTTGTGTAATAGTGTCATTTCCCGAATGATTTTTCAATATGTTATTTGGTATTTATCCCTGATTCACCTCATTTGGGACATATTCATTTGGGATGATAAGGAAAGTTTGTAACATGGTTTACTGGTACATTAAAAATTGATAACCATATTAGAACTGTGGTATATCAGTTGGACTTACTATCTAACTTGACATCAATATGAGATGTGTTTCATTTTTTTTAACTAAAGAGGTTTACCCCAGAACCTTCATAATTGTTAGAAAGGAATGATTTGGATCTTACTCTGAAATCCATAGGGGAGGAGATCCCAAATTAGATTATGGGTCATCTTAATATGGTTTTTTGTGGAAGAATGATACACATGATCCATGAAATATGGAATTGTGTCTGGGATAGACACATGGTTTGGGAATATGAAGTGTTGATTAGGAAATAGTGGACTTTTTCCATTGTGAGTTTAGAATCATGTAATCATTTTTGGGAATGAGATTGGCATGATAGGGAGAATTTTCACACCCTCTAGGTCACATGTATGTCATGTTCTGGGCCTCTTTTTTCACTATTATTGTTTTAATTGTGTATAGAAGTTAGGGATCAATATTTTATATTTTGGGTAGAAAATGTCTATGTATATGAATTGTGAAAAATTAATAGTAACTATAAGATAATCATGAAATATGTATTTCTGGAACCAATGATATTTTGAATATTATTTGCAAGATCTTTTTAACTGTTAGAGAATTATAAGAAATCAATGTGAGATGATTCATTTGGTTATATAGGAAACTTCACGGGATTCACAAATTTTTTTAGCTATGTTACTATTCCTCGGTAATCATACACTTTACTTTTTAATGGATAGTTATGACCACATGGGTAATATTGGATTGACTAACTGTGAATCCAAATTGAGTGATTCATGTTGGGTTCTATTAAATTAGATAAATACCCAGACACCTGAATTTTTTTGTAACCCAAATTTTACCCAATTCTCCCATTTGATTGACTCATTATTTCCTTGGAAATCAATAATGATATCCCCTTTTAATCTATGTGATTCTCTATCTTTTTAGGTGGATCTCTTCAATGTATGCGAGAATATACACTTAATTCCTTATCATTTCTCTAGATCTACCCTATATCTCTCGTCCCCATAACTCATTAGAACCATTACGTGTCTTTACAACAATATCTATGATTTTGGGTGACGAATTAATTTTTTTATTATAGATATACTTTTATGGGGAATAGATCTCTTCATTTCCAATCATATTTTTTTATGGTGACTATGTTTCGTCCAATGGTGAGATAAGTTTCACTACATAATTATTATTTCCTATCAGACAACATATAATTATTATGATTTCATTTGTTTTGGATTATGTAAATGTGTTTTTTGATATCAATCAAATCACATTTATGCAGTTGTATCATTATTAGCATAGAAAAAGGTTTTAAAGGGTGTTTATTTAAAATTAATTTTACATACTACATGTGATTGATGAATTCCATATAATATATTATTGACTCTAATAAGGATATTAAATAATGGGATGCATAATTTATTACCTGTATATGTTTTTTATAAAATTATGGGCATGATTTACATGAATATCATTAGACAACATGGGACCTTCAGACCTCATGGGCATCGTGTTATAGGAATCTGAAAAGCGTAGTAAGTGTGTCACCACTAGGGTTGAGTGTTATAGTGCTGATTTATTGTGGAAGGAATCAATATCACTACGATTCACAATATGTTATCTTATTATAACATGTCTATCCTAGTTAGTTATTCTGATATGCTAGAGACCATTTATTCTTGGTTTTATTCCTGATAGTGATTCTTCATGCTTTAAATGCATACATGAATCTTTTTTGAGAATTGAATGATCATGATTAATTTGATCTATGTTATAATTCATATTTATTTCCAAATTCTTATGATATTAAATATGGAATTTTTTAAAGGAAATCCAAAGGTTGTTTAATGATATATTATTGGAAATAAAATTCTATATAAAACATATTTTGTATTGAATTTAGAACTAACTATTTCAGTTTGATAATCTTTTTATAGACACATGGTGGTATACAACTAGGTGTTTACCTCACAACCGGCATATTACATTGGTTGAATGCATATATAGTTATATTGGATCCAAATAATGGGTTTTTTCTCATGTATTCATATAACATATCTTATACAATTTCACTCCATGCTGGTTTCAGATAGTTGTGGAGGATAAGAACATTGATAATTAGTTTTTTTCATTGATTTATGTTGTTTCTAGGATTAGAATTTTGGATTGATATGTTTTTTCTCATGGTTTCATTCTGCTTCTTCCCTGACACACTCTATATTTTTACTGTAATCTTTTTGTATATAAGAAATTTTGTTTTATTTTTGTGTTTGAAATCATTCCCATTTTTTTGTGTTGATACCCAGGGGGATGTTCTTATCTAAGGGGGATCTAGAAAGTGCTTTAGGACTTGTTTTCGGCCGTCTTGGGAGTTGTTTCAGGTCTACCCGGGTTGATTCATTACCTTAATATATTTTATAGATGAATGTAAAAATAATATTTTTAATGGAAACTTATAAAATATATTATAATATACAACTATAAGGGGTTCTGACCTAGAAATATTCAATATATTAAAAAACACACAAGGATCCATTAAAGGATAAATGTAAAAATTCAATCCTGGAATGATAATATTTTAATGTATCTAAATGAGTTTAGTGGGAGAATCATAGTTTCCCATGTGATATATATTGATAACATATGAAAAAAGGAGTAGTCTTATTGTTCATTAAGGTTTTGTGGAAAATATTTCATCATGAATGACTTGACTTAACAACCCATGTTTAGGGAACATGATTTACTAAGATAGAACCATGACTTTCATGGACTAATTAAACATTCATTAATTGAAAAGGAATTGAAAATTAAATGTTGAAGCAATTGGGGAATATTTTTTTTAAATTTTCTTATGTCATAATTCTTTCAATGGTGACGTATTAGGAGAAATATGTTGAGATTAAAAAAATAAATAAAACTACACATATGTTAGTGATGTATTTATAAAATATTCCATATTATATAATAGATTTTATTTTTCCTATGTTTAAATCATGGTAAAAAAAGTATCATAAAATACAATGAGAATTCAATTTATTGGTAATTATAGTTATCAAATAGTAATTAATAAGTATAAGGGGCATGTTTATTGTACATATCAAATAATAAGAGATATTTATCAAGGGTTTATAATAACTACCTTCCAAATACATCAATATGATCTAGTATTAGATTTATGAAAATTCAATGAGATGCATAAGATAATTATAGATAGTGGTAACAAATTTTATAGAATATGAGTATATTACATATTCTAATTCAGTTAATGAATTACTACAAATATGTATCTTTATTCTAGATCATGGTATTATTCCAAAGAGGTATATTTTTTTCATTATGATTATTATAATAATATTATAGTATTGATACTGGACAAGAACTCAATGTTATGATAAAGGTCAAGAGTAATATACTTTCGAGATATCATCTCTTAAGGTATTTTACATAATAATATGATGTAACATTTAGTGAACTATACATATGAAAACATGGTATACCAAATTAATAACAATATAGGATAGGAGAAAAAATATTTTTCATGGGAGAGTTAATATGTTGTGAATAGTTAATTACTGGATTTATTGAATATGGGGGTATTATTAGATTTTTTTCCTTTACCCAACACAAAAATAAATATTTTTTTACTATGTAATGCATGGAGTATGATATATGCAAATTTTATATGTACCATAATAATAACACAAAATTTTTAGCTAATAGATCTTGTAATGAATATATATTACATGTTGTATAAACTGTTTATAGAAAAACATTTCTATAATGAGAACCCCATGAAAACATGTGTATAATATTAACCATATAAAAAATTATCTAGATTCAAATATATGATGGGAAATGATTATGTACGACATTCACTTGTTGGGGGTCATAAAACTACATGAGAAATGGATTCTAGAATATTTTTAAAACACCAATAATTGTTTCTCTTAGTTTTATCAAACCACTATGCTGTATTATGTCAAATATAAATTAATATAATCTTTACTAATTGTGGTCTTGGAGAACATTTATGAATCTATAAATCATTTCTATAATGAATGTATAAATTTAAAATATTATATTTTTATAATATTTAGTGTTAGTTATAATTATTGTGGAAATATTTTCATGGGGTTATGTAAATAACATATATATTAATATGTTAAAGGCCCTTATAACCACAATGAAAACATGTCATGATAGATTAGTAGTGCATACCAAATATTGATGATGTATTAACACTAGTATTTGCAGTTAAAACCATTTATAAATAAATAGCAACACTTTTTTATTTCAAGGTGTATGAATCCATTTTTAAACACTATAAAAATATAATAGGGAATAAGGGAGATCTATATACACTACTATCATCAATATAAAGTGAATATATATATAACATATTTAATTTTTGAGTTTCAATAGTTTAATAAATCAATAATGATTTGATAATTATAAACATTATATACAAAAAAATTTAAATACATAAATATATTTTAATAAGTGAAATACATCAAAGGATGGATATATAAGTTTTATAAGAAAATATAAAACACATGAATAGAAGGATTAAATATCAAATCTTTCCCAGAATGATATTATAGAATTCCCTAAATGATCTACACTACTCCTTTTCATGGCGACTAATAGCCTTCGACAAATCTTATTCTTATTTTAAATAGAATATACAACATAAATTAGTTTTCATTACATATTGTATATAATAAATATATTAATAAAAATTATCATAATAATATGAACGTATTAATATAAATGCACAAGATTTTGTACCACGCATATCAAGGATGAAATTTCATGAAGAGTTCTCAATTTTTCCCCTTAAAAAATATGAAAAAAATTAGACTTTCATTGAATATAAATATAAAATAAAATACACTATAAATTCATATTTTGACTTATATTTTTCTATTTATAATAAAAATAAAACTCTTCTATTAGATTATAATGTTACATCAACCATGATATATGATGGAAATTGACATCATGTCACATACTAATTTCTCCTATATTTATTAGTACAATCCTATAGCATCAAATGAAAGAAACCCATATATTTAAATTGTAAAAATCAATATACCTGTGTAAAAAATTATTCATTCAGATAATATAAATCATGGTAATGCTCTAACACCCTCATTATAGTAATTATGATACCATATTCTTAGTCAATGACCACTCCAAATAAACTAAATCTAATCCTCCTGACATCCTTGAATCAAAATACTTCAAAATAGTGGTATTTTTTAAAAAATACTATAGGATTGTATTTCAGTGAGTACATGTTTATAATAATAAATTAATATTCAGTAATGGTAGATATAAAACCATTTTATGAAATATTATTATATTTATGTCTGTTGTGGCCAATTATATTGAAATTTTCATTTTTATTATAATTTGATAAAAATATAAAAAATTGATTATTTTAATTTAAATAAATATATTCTATTGAAATATTATCACATGTTAAGTAATTTATGTTGAAATAGTTTGTATAATATTTAGCGTGTGTCGTAATAGGGTGTTTCGAATGGGAATTAGTATTTAGTTGATGATAGTGGGGATATATAATGTGGTAAGTTAAACCATATAGTGTAGAGATACATAAGGTAATGTGAATTAGGAAAAGTAGTTATTATGGTGTTTTGTGAGTTATTTTTTAAGGAGTTGTTTGTTTTGATCTTATATGGAAATTTATTGTAGTCACATAATGAAAATTGAATCCTGATATAATGAAACTAAGTAGAATATCTAATGAAGGTGGTAGAATATAGTATGGTTATGATAACATAATATTTTTTAAATACTTCATGTAATCATCAATGTTTTTGGTTTTTAGAATACCTGTATCCAAAAATAATATAAAATAATTTATAACATGATATAAGATAAAAAAATTAAAATAATTTTAAAATGATGAGTAATGATTATATTACAAGACATATTATAATGTAAAAAATAATATATAAGTTAATAGAGTACTAAGAATATAATAAATTTATTAGTCAATGAACATATTATTTTCATCCTCTGTCATTAACATGATTTCATCAACCTCACCCTCCTATACAATACCAACTTCTTCACTACAATCATAGATAGATATATCAATCTTATATTTCTAATTGATTTCATTGTCATAAAAAATCTTCAACAATATTTCCCATATATTACAATTCTATTTCCTGACAAGCACTCCAACACTCCCCCTTTCTTGACTCTATTATCTTAATTTTAGACAATTTAATCATGTGAATCCAAAAAATATGGATTATTTTATATATTCTCTCCTGTATAGATCAATAGATGAATGTTAACATAATCAAATTGTATATATTAATTCCTTATTCCCCAATAAATAATTAATGGCTATAATATTAATAAAAATGAATATTTTCCATGATAATTTAATTCAATAATGAAAATCAATATTTTAGAGTATAAAATACTTAAGAAGTATAAAAAAATTATGGATTTTTTTTTGAAACCTTCATCATTAAATACTATATAACATATGGAGCCATTAATATTATAATCATAAAATATCCTACACTTCTTCAATGTTCCTCAATAAAAATATTTCAAATCATCATGCACTATAGCTCAATTACTAATAATCATGATCTATATGTATAAATATAAAATATTTTTAGATACATATGATATTTTTATTGAAATATTATTAATATAAAATTGAATATCATTTTAGAATATTAAAAAAAATTCAATAATGTATTTTTTAATGAATGTTATTATCTTTTTATGAATTAATGTTCAACTTCAAATTTATTTGTATGTTTTCATATTAAATTTTCTAATGAAACCACTTAAAATATCTATATTTAGTAGCACATTTACGTGTCCTTATATAGTCTCTATCTGTGTGAATGAAATTAATGATATTTTCCTAACAAAATGAAAAACAAAATTGGACTTTTTTTGACATAATGTAGGACTAAAATTGATTTGTGTTATCAGAAACATGTATAACTCTTCTAAATCTGGTTTTAATATTATCTAAACAAATTGAACAAATGGTTAGAATCCATTAAGCTATATAACCTTCAGAAATGGAGCCATATGGTTGATATTTATTTCTCATAAAATACATCAAATATCCTGAATACATATTTATAATGTAACATATCATAAAAAACAATATATGTAATGAGTATAGAAATTTTAATATTGTAATGATTAATAAGTAAGATGATAATACGACCCTATCATATACATCCAAAGATAGAAAATGTGTCATCTAAATTCATATTCATCAAACAAATTCATAGTTATAGGAACCATAACATTGAAAAATTATAGAGGAAATATAATACACAAATTAGAAAAAATCATTAAAATGTTTTCTTGATGTTTTCTTGCTCAATGTGGTTTAAATTTCGCAACACAAATCTATTTAGAGATCAGAATAACTCAATTACAACTCCTATTATTTTTCCAGGTAATAGTTTATACAATACAAAATTTCTAAATTTATCTATAAAATTATTTGTTTCTACACTTCTATGACTAGGTAATATATTATGTATATTATTAAATTCATATTGATATGTTACTTGAATATCAATGAGGTACTTCCACATTTTCCAGTCATTAATGGAAAACATAGTTTTATTAATTTATCAATGAAAAACTACTTCAAATGACTTTATATTTTCATTTTGACATATATTTTGATCTACATTAATTTCTTGTTTTTCTTTATGATAATTAAAATTTAATTTTTAATTATCCAAATCATTAAATATTATAAAAAATTCAAAAACACTCTTTTACATGTTCCTAAAATCAAGATTATGGTATAATAATTGAGATTCCCAATAACATGGTTTGAAAAAAAATACTATGTCTCTTTAGGGGCCATGTATTTTTTAGGAACACCTCATAGTCTATGAGAAACACTATGAAATATATATATAAGGTACAATCATTTCACATACATAGAGTATTGATATGATTTAGTAATTCTGGTGAATTTGAGTTTAGGATGAAGTGGGTCTGATGTCTATCGGTTGGTTAATGGCCATGATTGAATTATCATAAGTGAATTTCTAAATAAATAAAATTATATGTATTCAAGATTATAATAATTAGAATTGAATATATTTATCTATGTAGTAATAAGTTATTCGTTATTAAATTAATGAATGTCATAATATTGTTTTCTGAATTAATATTAATTATTCATTATTTATTATGTATATTTGAGAGGAACAATCTATGTCAGTGGTACTTATTTCATATCTTGATATGTTAAATTAATACATGAGAATAAGGAAATAAATGTTACATTTATGATAAGTTAATAATGTCATAAATGAGATTTTGTGTTAGGATTATAAATTATTCTTCATAAAATATCTGAAGACACCAAAAGAATCTTAATCCCATTTACATAAATTTGTTTAAGACCAATGGATTTTTATTTAGATAATTTCCATTAATATTAGTCCTCCTAAGAACTTATCTCAAAACAATTTATAGATAATGAAATGAAAAATGACAAATATTTACTTCCTCCTCTTGGATAAAGATTGTATTCTTATGATTATTGTATAGGTTTAATATAACACATAATTTTAAATGAAAAAATAGATAGAGGATAATAAAATTGGATTTTACAGTGCATGTGTGTATGATTGATATGGTTCATAATTTGGTTTCTTCAATATATAATAATTTGAAACATAGTCTATAGTGTTGGGATTACATGAATGAATACAATATTTTGAATTGATGCTTATAATACATAAATTTTTCATATGTGATCCATTGATGAATTTGAGAATTATTTTTATTGATCTTAATTTTAAAATATATGTAGTTCAAAAAAAATAAAAATTTATAAATAAAAAATTCCCTTTTCACAAAAATTTAGATTTATTACTATATTCTGATATACATGTAGAGAGATACCTCTATATCATTACAATTATCTCATCCCCTTGTTACGAATTAGGATATATTTTAGAAATCATACCTATATGTATTTCCAAACATCAAGGAATTATACATGTTGTTTTGTATCTGTATATCAGAATTTGAATCTATTAGTGTTTTATCATTAGTTTATTATGTTATGATATATATTTTGGGTCCATAGTTCGTGTATCCTCACATATAACCAATCTATAATTATGTTACATTATATTACTTTGATATTTTTTGCTGATAAGACATCAAAAAATTTATTTTTGAGATATTGAGTTGAATTCCCCCATATAATATTTATGTGGATAATTTTCTCATTATGACATTTTTTTATCATAAATTCATTTTCGAAGAGATTTCAATGTGGTTAATAGAGAGGTGAAAATACTAATGGAGATTTATGTGGTATAACTATTCATAGTAATACAATTATATTGATACTATATGAGGATTATTGTGATTAATTATGTTTGTTTATGACGTATATTATGATAAGGTATTATGTTATTTTTCTATAGTTATAGTGAAGACTTGTGATATTCAAAACATAATAGTGTTTATAAACAAGAAATTGTATTTTTAATATCATGATTATTATGTATATTTTTATTGATAATTTGGATGTAATAATGAATAGTTTAAAGTGATTATGATATATGATATTGATGTATCTCTAGTTTTACTAGGATTCATTCCTAGGCCTGGACTAATTTGATCATGGTTTGTTAAATTTATTCCAGACCATATACTTTTGATATGAAGGTAATAGTTCCTAATATACAGTTAACCATTATGAATGATAGTAGTGGGTGGTAGCAGTATTCATAACATGTAAAGACCTAATTTATTATGGATTCTAATGCTCAATGATAGTGTCTTTATTAATTCATTTTTAGGTGTGATAAAATCATGGAAAAACAGAGAATTTCATTAATATCAAAGAGGTTTATATTGGATGAAATTTATTTTGAATAATAATTACTAAAATATAACATGATAACTAGGATGAAAAGATGTGACTGTAATTCAATTTAGTGAATTTTATATGATATTGATAAGAACATATTGATTAGAATATAAATTATAATTATATTATGAGAAGTATAAATACATAATATGATTATAATATGCTTATGATCAATGTTTATTATCCGATAAAGATGTTGATGATTATCATATAGATAAAAACCTAGTTATTAGAGAGTTATACATTGAGTTTTATGGTGTATTCACCTATATGAGAGGGTTAAATATATTTCAACTATAATATTGAGAGAAAATTCAAGAAATTTGCAGTTCATTACAATGATGTAATGAAGAAGTGATAATGTAGTTGAAATGAAACCATGATTTTTTAATTAATCATCTCCATACAAAATAGTGATATTCTAAACAATATATTGACTTTGATGTCGGTAATATGTTGTTAGTTATTTATATAATTATATATCATTTATTTGTGGTTTTAAAGTAATGATATATGGTATCTCTTGTTCCTTCAATAAATATTACTTTAAAATGGTTGCTTCATGTGAGATTGAGGGTTTCAAGTGATTAATTAATGAAATAGATTTTATTTTGATCTATTGGGTGATCTTTATAAATTTCAACTTGTAGTTGTTTTAATCAAGAGAATATTTATATTTTATGTGGTTTTTAGGGTTTGACCAAGAGAGATGTTCTTGTGTTGCAGATAGTGAGTTTATGAAAATTAATACACACCCTATTTTGTTATATGTTGTGTTTTTATTTATTATATTGTCTCAAATGATTATATTTGAAAAAAATTAATGATCTAAGGGGAAATTCCTTGAATTCATTCTTTAAATTGTGAATCATTATTATATTTGCTACAGATAAATAGTTAAAACATGTGAATAAAGCCTCCCACATTCATACATTGGAATTATGAATATTATGAAAATGAAATTTTTATTGAAATATTATGTTGTTTGAACATGGTATGTATTAGTGTATTACTAACATGTTTCCTTTTCTATGAGAGAAAAGGTAAGTTGTGAATTATTTTTTATTTTAGTGATCCATCATTTTCTATTCTATAGCTAAAACAGAACTACTGTAGTAATACATACATGTCACGCTACAACTTCAGTTTTCCACTATTAGTTTATTTTATTTATTTATTTTTGAGTCTCTTGTTTATCTCTTCCTCCAGGCCAAATTCCATTGAAATATTTTATTTTTTGTTGTGTAGTTCATATTTCAAGGTTCTGTGGACAATTATTACTCATATTGCAGCAACCATGTGACATTAATACATATTTTATAATATACAATTACATGGTTGGAACATAATTTGTCGAACTATGAACCGTTATATCGGTACTTCTATAAGGTATGCATGGTTTGGTCAATCAAGAATATACAACATCTGATATCACTATGTTTTTTATTTGGTAAATCCCTATTTTACACCCATATAAATCAAATCCTCAAAATCACACCTCATTTATTCATTATAATGATGAACCAAACGTGGATACATTTTTATTCCTCTATCAATACACTACTCTCTTTAATATGTAACTTCCCTGGGAGTTTATTCATGATTTGAGTCAGTATCTTCAAATTATGAACTCCTTTCTCTTTAATTACCACCTCATTCCCTATCTATTCATGTTTTATCTTCAATCCCTTAATAATTTCTTCATTCGATCATCCGTAATTAAAATGATTTCTAATTGGTTACTTTTAGTACCTTAGTCTTCTGAGGCTATCTATAAAAAAATTTCTATCAAAATTCATCAAGGAATATGAGTTTATCTTGATGAAGGTGCGTTTTCTCTATTACATAACTCTTTAAAAAATTTAAATATTATTTCTTGGTTTTAAAACAAATTTTAAATTCCTAACGATAAGTGAAATATTTTTCAATGAACATTTTTAAATGGTAAACAACATTTCATTTGGTCTCAATGGAATATAATGTTCCTTTCGTTTAAAATATATGACATAAATATATTTATAAACTGCCATGCACACTATTTTATTTAAATTCTCCAATTGATTTTATTAATTAATTTTAGATTATAACAATATTTATAGTTATTTAAAATAATTTTAAAAAAGAAACATTTGTTTTTTAAGGTTTTTACTATCCTTTACCGATTGTGGTTTGGGATTATTTTATGTTGATATTTCTTGTTTGTTGTGTGATTGGTTTTCAAATATTTTTTTTATCATGGTTTCACAAATTTTATTAAAACTAGTAGTTAGAACATTATTATATAATTTTAAATGTCACAATAAATCCTTCCCCTTTTTTGTTTTTAAAAAGTGTAGTGGATTATATATTTATTTCCAAGGAGGGGAAATATTATTATTGATTATTATCCTAAATGAAAAATAAGGGTTGTTTTTGGGAATTGTGTTAAGAGGTAATGGTGTGTTATTATTCTAGTTTGTGTCATTTTTTAATGACTAACATTCTTACATCTATTTTTTTTACAAAAGAAGAAATTGGTTTTGAGGTGACATATCCAGTTAAGCATGATACACAAGTTGAAGATCATGATCTAAGTAATAACACTGATATAGACTATGCTTCATTTTATTTATTTTATACCTCAATTAGGATGGGTAGGGAAAATATGGGTTTTATCAAATTTTTTTTATCCACAATCAGTCATATTTATTATTTTAGTTTTCATGTCTTATTTTTCCCACTATGATCCTGGGTTCACAGGAAAAGTTTTATTTTATTTTTGATGCTAATGTTAGGTGTTTTTCTTATTCTGAAAATATTCCTTTTTTTCAAAATTTCCATGAGGATTTTTTATAAAATATTTTGAACAAATTTTAAATATCTTTAACAAATTAAATACAATTGAATTTAATCCCAATGATTATATGAAAATACTCATAGGACAATTAATATTTTTCTAAGATATTGTTTCATATAATAAAATGGATGTGTATATTTTATAAAATGGAATATACTTTATATTTATTTTTCATATGCTTGAAATCCTATAAATGATATTATAAATGCATTTTCAGACTAGAATTAAATTGTTTTTCTTTTTAAAAACTATGAATTGGGTGTGGGAGGATACATATTTGGCCTCCATTCTCACACCTATTGACATTTTATGTTCTATTCCAGCCCTTTATTTTTGAAGAATAATGCTTGGTTTGTGGTTAGATGGTTACTCCAAGAGTCACATGGAAGTATTATTGATATTTATTTACATAGTTTTAATAGTTTCATCCATGAGATCTTCCATTACTAGTTTCCTTCTTTTATATGATTGGTGGTTTTTATACAAGTGGTATTATAGATGTTCAACAGGTGGGTTTTTTTCATTCAAGGGAGTTGGAAATAATGGTTATTTTTTTGTGATTTATCTTGTATTTATTCCTGTTTATTAGATTCTCCATGAGCATCCAATGAATATATGAATCATCCTAGAATTTAGAGTAACTTTTATGCTTTTAATTTGAGTTATTTTATGAAAAACATCAACCCTAGTTTTTTTTTGGATTCTTAGGTGCTTATTTTCTACCTATGTGGATCGTGAACACCCCATGGGCCTTTTCTGGTGCTTTTTTGGAATCGTAAAGATGAGAAATTTGGTTTGGTTCATAACAAAATAGTTTTATGTCATATGTTGTTATATTGGAATAGGTTCTTGTATCAAACATTATTATTTGCGTTTATCTGTTAGATTGTACATAGTACTATTACAACACCATAAGAAAGTAAATAATGATTATATCCAACCCTTTTACACATTTCCCTTGATTTGTGAAGGAAATTGTAGTTTTTATTCTTGTTTTGTTATGTTTATATCATTTAAATATAATATGTGAGTTTTTGGTTATATTTTATTTTGGTTGATGGAAAGGGTAGTGAAATGAGGGTACTTGGTGAGATCCTAGAGCTTTGAAATGCATAGGGAGCCAGAGTGCATGATTCATTATGATTCCTAGTACTAGTTTTTTGTCAGCACATGGACCACCAATCAATATTTACATGTAGCACATAGACATTAATCACCCATTCAATAATTTTTTGGTGTTTTTTATGTTTTTAATTAGATTTTCATCATATCAATCTATTATTTTGTTTATAATTTAATTTTTAATTTTCAAATCATGGTTCTTAAAATTCAACTTATTATTATTCAATGTCATAAATGAGTTTAAATAAAATTTATTTAATAAATAACTGGGTGTTAGGATTTTTAAAAAATAGTTATGATATGAAGGTTTCTCTTTCATAATTAATTTAGGGGGAGACCCCAATTTAAATAATTAGTGGGTTTTTGTTTAAAGGGTGTTAATATTTTTTTAGTTGAATGGTGGGTACAATGAATAATTTAGGTTCTTGGAAATAAACATTTTATGTTCCTTTATGTGAGATGAAATAATTTTTATATTTTAAATTTTGACAGACATTGAAAGTAGTGATTGATGGTTAATGAAATTGATGGGTTGGTTTTCCCAAAACAATGATATACATTTTCATAACTATAGTTTTTAAATAAATGGGGATTTAATTTTAAGTGAAGTAAGATGGATTTAAAATTAATCACTCTAAATTTTAATGATATTTCATTATTTTTTACAATAAATTTTATTGAATGTTAAATTTTATATGAATTTTAAAATAAAAAATTAAAATTTAATAATGGTAATAATTTTTTTTAAAATATTGTGGAATAAGTATTTTGATTTTAAATTATAGTAAACGTTTCAATAAAAGATTTATGAAAATAATATGTTTGATTTTATGTAGGAAATCACTAGATTAATTCATAGTGGTTATATGAAATTAATTATTTTGGATTTATAATTGAAAAAAGTAATGTGTGGGAGGTTTTTTCTTTTAAAAGGGGGAAGTTCTTTTATGGTTTAAATTTTTTCTAGAAAAAAGTTTCAAATATTTGATATAAAATTTATAGGTTTTAAAATAGGAAGAGATTTTTTTTGAATTTTTTTTTTCATATTTTGTATGTGTATTTCAAAGAACATTTATTGATGTAATTTAATTTTTTTTAGTTGATAAATATAGATTGGTTTTGCCTATTCCATATCAAAATTTTCATTTCACTCTAATAAGGTTTTTGATTAATAGGATGAGTGTCATACAATAAGAATTCCATCATTCCATTTACATGGTGTATTCTTGTTTTAATGTGGTGATGGTTATCTATTTTGTTTTTTTATGTGGATCCTTGTCTTTTTAGGTTTTTCTAAAGTGGTATATTGTTCATTATTGTTCTTAGAGTTTTACATGCATTATCATGGGGGAATTTTGGTGATTTTATAGATATTTTTGTATAGAGATTCAAGGTTCCTTTTTTCCCACAAGAATGTTAGACTTTTTATTTTTATAATTTGTGAGGGGTTGTGATTTGGATTCCTTAGGTGTGTTCTACAAAAGTGGTGATGAGTTTTTTCCCTAGTGTAGGATACATTTTTACTGGTGCCTATGTTATTCACAAGGGTTCACTAGGTTTTGTGTTTTGGGAAATATTCCCCAAGTTACTTCCACTTCATTTTCTATTATAGTGTTATAATTTTTTATTCTCATATGGAAATTAACTTTTTAAGGTAACTATAGTCATGTATTTTATTATACCAAATGGTGTGGTTTGGTTTTTAATGTTTAAGGTGATATATACCCAAATATCTTGTTCATAGTGGATTATTTTAGGTCTAGTATATTTGGTTTTCTATGATGGAACTTCTAAATTTCAATGGTTTTCTTCTTAATTGAACAACCGGTGGGTTTTCTTCTTGGTACTGACGAAAAAAACGATTGGAATCTAAATAATTATCTATATGGATTGATACAGGCACCATGAGAATGGTATTCACAGCTGGATTCTTATCTTAAGAAGCTGGAATTCAAAAGAGGAGGAGTAGATCACATGCTTTATGTGATGAATTCTACAAAAGATTAGTTCATGGGTCTAGTTTACGGCGATGACATTTTATTTTGTGGTAGTAGGAAGAAATCAGTGGATGAATTTTCCAATCACATAAATTATAAAATTGAAATGTAAATGATTGGGGAGCTCACGTATTTCTTGGGGATGCAGGTGATTCAAAAGAAGGATTTCACATTCATTTCTTAGGAAATGTATGCAAGAGATCTGCTGAAGAAGATTAATATGAAAGACTCCAAACCAATGTCAACTCCGATTGCAGTTGGAACTAAACATGGAAATCATGAGGATGGGACCTCTGTAGTTCCCACCATGTACAAGAGTATTATTGGAAGCCTACTGTACCTGACAGTGACACAACGATATACTGTCTTTTCCACCTTTCTTGCAGCCCACTTTCAGAGTATTCCAAAGGAGAACATATGGAAGTAGTAAAAATAATCATGAGGTGTATTCAAGGTACTCACAATTGTGGATTATACATTGTTGAAGGGAGGGAAAATGAATTATTAGCATTTTCATATGGTGATTGTTCTAGTAATGTAGTGGACATATAGTCTACTAGTGGTGGAGCATTCTATATTGGGAATAAATATGTTGTATGGTTGAGCAAGAAACTAGAAAGTACTTATCTTAGTACTACTAAAACTGAGTATAACTCCACCACAAAGTCAGGCACTCAACTACTCTCGATAAGGCAACAACTAACAGATATAGTTGATGAGGTGAAACTACCAATGGTGATTTACTATGATAACAAGAGTGCAATTGATCTTTTGAAGAATCCTTTTCATCATTCTCATACGAAACATTTTTAAACCAGGTATCACATTATCATAGGAAAGTTGAGCAAGTCATGATTAGAATGGATCATGTGAGAAATGATGGTCAAGTGGCGGATATTGTGACCAACCCACTGTCAGCGGTTGTGTTTGAGAAGCATCGGTTTAACCATGGTGTTTAGCCACATCCCAGTGCATAAAGAGGTTACCAAAATCCCCTCTCCCCAGTTGTGTTAACTGGTTTTAATCTTTCTGTGGATATGATGCAGGTTTATGTGGTAGATACTATCCAGGGGTGTATTGAAGTGCTCAATGAGAAAATACCGATCTTTGGGTTTATTTCCAGTGGGGGATAAAAAATAAAATCTGAACATATTTTGTATTATGATGAGAATTTTGTGATGTCATTTTTGGAATCATGATGAGAATTCGGGAATCAGATAAGAAGGAATTCTTTGGACATGTAATGCTTCTATGAAAAGAATTCTTTGGACATGTAATGCTTCTGGTAAAATTTACGAGAATTACTTGGGAGTCATTGATGAATTCCAAATCACTGGATCCCAATTCATAGTTCCCCAATTGTTTTCTACACCGAGCATTGCTGACATAGAATTATAGTGTTGGCTGAGTTTATTCTTGACTTTTAGGTTTTTATTATGGTTGGTTCTCTGTGAATTTATCAGGTGATTGCCAAAAAACCTAAAGGGGGATATAGTTGGAACCATGGTCGGTCTATGCATGAAATGGAGTATGGTTTGTGATTTTTGTAAATCCTTAGTTTAAGTTCAGAATGTGTTCCAACAATGTAATCATACAGTTCATGCATATAAAAGTATTGAAGGTGAACCTTTTTTCATGTGTTTGCCAAATTTTTGGCCTTAAAGATCAAAAAATTGACAATAATGGTTTTCGGAAAAGAGACTTGTGTGCCAAAGTCTAGGAGGTAAGGAAAATTTTGCGGCATATGTTTTTCAAGATAAGATCATTAAAATTTGGAAAATTAATAAGGGTCTCACAAGTTTTGGGTTTGGTCGCACAAGTGACTAGCGCGGCAGAGATTAGGGTGGCTGAGCTTGCGCACTAAGAGGAAACTTGTGCACCGTCACACAAGGTGTCCAGAATGCCTATAGATAGAGGAATGTAGCGGTATATAATTACTAATAGCGGACTATAATTGATACCTATAAGGGCACTCCATGGGTGGCTACACCCCCTGCGTGGGACACACCACCATCCCCAATGGCAACCATTTCCTCTTGAAGCCCTTGGGCGGAGAGCCATGACTCGTCCAAAGCTCACATGTGAGAGTTCCCAAGAATCGGATTAATTTATACCTCCTTTGCATCTAATACCAACTGTAGAGACACAATTATTGACGTACATGGACATTACATTACTTTTGCGGAATACTTAATACATAACAAAAACAGACACCAATGGATCGTAATAGTTTAGTGTCATTGGAAACACCGAACATAATATTCTAATAATGGTGAATGATATTCAACATATCCCATAAATATCTTCCTCTGTTTTCATACCTAAAACCTTTCTTTATATCATGGGGAAAATGAAAAATATAAAGGGTTAGCTGAATTCTCAGTATGGGTATGCATGGATAATATAAAACAAACCATATAAATTTGAACATAAAAACATGAACATAATGTTTAATCATCAAAATCATGGGCAATGACATAAAACATGGTAGTACATAAGGCATAACTCATAATGTAACAACACTAATGATAAAATTTCTTGGAAATAAATCTTTTAATTGTGGAAAAACATTAAGCACATGATATTATTTCCATAGTATCCAAGCTGTTGCTGCCAAGACCATCTTAGTGGAAAATTTCCCTTACTAAATTGAGTTCACTCATCGTTCGAGTCCTGTATCACTGATCCGTAATAACATTCTATTATAGCCATGTTTATCTCATGAGATATAAATATTTACTCAATGCATTAGAGAGAGATATAGGTCTCACACATCTCATAATGAAATCATTCTTTCTTGTGCAACAAAATAAACATAAATCATTCATCATAACCCAAAGAATAAAATTGGTTTCATAAATGTCATCCCATCATAACATAATACATATAAAACAAATGGATATCAATTCATCATAAGAAAATTGAAACCATTTAAATCATAGTTATATTATAAAAATATGAAATAATTTCATCATAGATGTAAAATAGTATTGACAATAAACTTGAAATGAATTCTTGAGGAAAATATCCATTCTTCTTCAAAATCATATTCTTTTCACAAAATGACATTCAATTTTAAAAGAATGGATTTTGTTGAAAATAATTTTGAAATCCCGTATAGGAAGCTTCATGGAAATAAGGTGTTATGAACCCGTAAGAATCATATCATGCCATATAAGTTAAAAAAACCTACTCATACTTTTTTCAGAAAAGTCACAAAGTACATAGTATGGTAAAAAAAAGAAAGATTCCATCCATACAATGTGGTAAAAGAAAAAAAAGGGTAAAATGACTTTAAACATACATGGATGAAATTTAAAGATTTTATGAAAACATATTGAAAACATATGGACATGGATAATAAACATAACCCCAGTAAATACTTATGAATAATCAATTTCGTATAAGATTGAGATTGGAATAATTATCCCTTACCTTAAGTCCAATTTCTTCCGTATATGTCTGAGACTCCTATATTATGGGTTTAAAAATATTTTTAACTTGTAACATAACCCTAATAATATTTATGATATCATATATTATTCACTTACGACTTTATATTATCCAATCATTTGTCAATTCCATGTTAGAGCAGCGTTTTGGGTAATATCATTTCATATATCATCCGTGTTTTGACTTGTAATTATTAATATAATTACATAGGTCATGATTACTTAATTCTTGAATATAAAACATGATTTATATATAATATATATTCATAATATACATATATATAATAGATCGATAAATGGAAAGAAATACACCGTTCATGGAGACGGTTGGCCATATGTACGCATGAACGATGTTTTTCGTTTCCTTATTGAATTGAATGGAATTAAGTAGATGACACATATATATACATAAATAAAGTAGAATTATTATTTCATATATTTAAATATTATATATTCCTTATAATCATTCTTGAATTGTTAACATCGAAAATGAATCTCATCGCGTCGTGGAGATGGTAATCCATACGTAAACACAAGCGATGATATCATTCCCATAATTATTGAATCGAATTGTAGTGGATGATATAATATCTTATAATTAATATAATGTTATGAAAATAATATATAGTTATTATTTACACCACTATACCCATCCAAGTAAGGTGGAGGTGGAAAAACATATTACACCACAACATGGAGATGGTATTCTGTACGTACGCACGGGTGGTGATATTGTTTTTTATATGATTTATAGAAGGTGAAATAGGTTTATTTCATATTTATAATAACATATCAGTATATAATTAATACCGAAGTTATTTTTGGTTAGACTGGATACTCAAGAGGGGGGTGAATTGAGTTCCAATTAATATTTCTGTCAAAAATATTTCTCTTAAAATCCCGAAATTTAAAAACAATGTTAAACTATAGTGAATATATACAGAGTGTAAAGGTTCAATTAGATTCTCAAAGATTTATTAAGAATCAATTAACATAATTTGAAGATTTAATTAACTTTTGAAACTAAAATACTGGTTTACAAGAATTATAAACACTTGAGAATTTAACTATCAAAGTAGCTTTAAGATAGTTTTGTATTTCAAAGTAATAGCAGCAGAATATGTAACATATATATTTAATACTTAAAATAAAAACACAGCAAAGTTAACCAAGAGGATCAGTGTCATGCCGAGACTTAATCCTCTCAATAATTTATATAAATTGATCCACACCCTGGATCGGGGTTAAACAATAGTACACTATGGTCTATGTACAAAGACCTATAGCATAGTTCATTGTGGGAAAATAAACAATTGAAAACAGGCTGTTCAAGTATTACTCGACCTCTACCACTATCCACAGTGGGAAACAAAAGAGTTATAGAGTTTGAGTGATGATTTAAGAATCCTCTAGTTTAACATAAGAGATAGTGTGTGTGTAAAATAAACATGGTACACACACTTCTCAAAAAGTAATGATAAAATCACTAAGAGAACTATGATTGAGTTTAGAAATGCTTTAGTGATTAGCAGTGCGGATCTGGACTCATTTTGTTTATCAGAAAAGCTTATGAGTCTATCTCTGGTTTTTTCCTGAAAAACAGAGTGTCGTTTTCTTCTTTGATTCTTGGTCCAGATTTGTAGCATGAGTGCTTGAAATGTTTCTTGTAGTTCTTCACGTAAGATGCAGCTTGTGTTCTCCTCTAGAATAAGTTTCTTCATGTATGTCCATGATTCTTGGAGTATGGATGTGGACTAGAGAAAAACACTCCACACATGAATTCTTTTTCATCTCTTGTCTCTTTTACTTCGTGTGTCTTCTTAGCACCTTTTTGTGTCATATATCTCGTACTTCCAGTGTTCTATTTCCATCCATTTATATCTCTCAGCACTGGCAGAAAAGAATAATCGCCTTTTTCATGGGTACTAGGTAAGGATCCCTGACATGCAAAAAAATAATAAAATAACATTAACTGCATTAAAACCATCAAATGTATCCGCTAGCTAAATAAATAAATAGTATGAAGAGTATAGGGTTTTAATAGTTGGTCAAGCATTAGTAGAGTTATATTGGTAGACGTGCATGATGTAATTTCTGTCTCAGAACCTTCCATCAGTAACCCTTTTGGACTTTCATCGGTAGCTCATATACCGGTAGTTGTTGTAACATCAGTAGTTCTTTGCATTAGTAGTTTATCAGTAGACTTATTCTACCAGCAGACTTCTATCCGTAGCTCGATATATTGGTGACTATACTTGTATTGGTAACTATCTATGAACTGGCCCTATCGGTAGACTTCTGCCTATCAGTAGCACTAGTATACTATGTATCTGTAGCTCAGTATACTGGTTATATCAGTACACTTCATTCTATCAGTAGCTCTGGTAGACATGCACATCGGTAGCTCATTGCATCAGTGACCTTAGTGTATCAGTGACTCTGTCTATCGGTAGACTAAGTCTATCGGTAGACTGAGTACCAGTAGCTCTATAAAAGTAGCTATAACAGTTTCCTTTTTTATTCACAACACTTCCAAATGGGTTAAAAGAACTTCATTACTCATATAAACATAGATATACATGGATTAACATATTTCAGAGATCATTTTAATATTATTATCATCTTGATCACATATTGAAAGAATTAATATATAAGAAATCATTAGATTGAGATTATAAAATTATATTATGGCATAATTGGGATTATCAAAATAGGGGAGGTCAACAATCTTCCCCTTTATGAAAATCACAACTTATGATATTATTATTTTTTATATAAAAATTTATCAGAGGATATATAATTAAACTAAATTTTCTCAGAGAAAACAATATTGTACAAAACATAATTTATCAGATATTGAATTAAATGTATCAGAGATAAACAAAAAATCCATGGTATCAAAGGTAATATTTAGTGGTATCATAGAACATCATAGAACTAAATGAAATGATACCATAGAATGATTGAAATGATAAAATGGAATCAGAGGATGAAATGGAACAGTATCAGTGGAGTAAAGAATGATAGCTTTTCCATAGATAAAATTTATCCCCCTTTCATTAATATCTCTCCCCCTGAGTGAATATGTCTTCCTCTTTAATACATAAAGAGTATTTCACCCCAATTTTAAATGCTTGGTAAAATATTTCTCCCCCTTTGTGATAATAAAAAAGTGGGAAACTAAAGAGAAATAGAATAAATAAAAAAGAAAAGAGATGAAAAAAATTTCATTTCATGTTCCAGATAAAGTACAAATAATGAAACAAAATACATAGGAGTCCTATCAAACAGTCCAACCACTTGATCAATCCACATCCTCAACATGAGATTTTCCCTTGGGGTCAGAAGAGGATTCATGTGGTGAGGATTCTGGTGATGGCTTAGTAATTCATGAAAAGACCACAAGAGGCTGAGAAACTGACACTCTTCATGGCCTGTATTGAGGATTACTTTGTGTGATCATAGGTGTAAGGCTTAGACTGGATTGAACAAGAGTCATCTAAATTGGATAAGTAGTGGAGGCAGAGGCATGCAAAGCAGGAGGGACAATTACTGGCCCAGCATCAACATGCAGAAAAGGTAGCAACAGATTTCTGAAATACATAATGATTCCTCCTCCTCTCTCCATAGTGGATATGAAGTCATCCTTGTTCTCCATAAACTTTTCCAATGATGGAGTCTGTTCTCTGATCTTGCTAACTTTCTCTATGAAGGCTTGATTGACTGGAGGCAGTTTCATATTCTCAATTAGAAGCATTAAATGACTGGTCATTTGGGTTTTTCTGTAAATTTTGGAGAAATAGGAGTCCACCTTTTCTTTCAATTCATTATGAGAGGCAAGGGCTTATCTCATGTAATCTTGGATGATCTTCATAATTTCTCTAGATGAATCTCTGATAGAGAGAACAACTCTGTTCAGCTTAGATGTGTCCATAGAGCCACTGGTTGAGGCAGATCCAAAATCTTCTTTCATCATAGCTCGAATTCGATTCAAATCCATCAAAGGATTGGATGCAATAGAACCAATAGATAAGGATATAGTCTCATTGAAGCTTTTGGTCAAACCACTGATAAGATTTTGAACATCGGATTCCTGGGTTTAAATATGATCTTTCATAGACATTTTGAAACCTTCAATAAATGAAACCATCTAGCTTACAAAACTTTTCACAAAAGCGATGTCCTTATCTTCTTGGGATTTTGAGCTCATGTAAGAGTATAAAGAAACAATAGAATCCTTTAGAGAATCACGATCTACTTCAAGTCTAGAAACATGAGCCTTGATGTCTTTAACTTCTTCAATTATTCACCCATAAAGGTTGATAAATTACAGGAAAGAGATAGTTCAATGGAACTTTCTAGCATAATCATTTATTCAGAAAAACTCTACTTCATCTCAACAATAGAGGCACTAAAAGATTCTTTCATCTCATTTTTAAGATATATATATCAAACTTGGTAACCAAATCAGCAGGTGAAACTGCTAAAGATGCTATTTCTAAGGCTAAACTAACCACATAATTAGTCATAACTGATTGAATTGAAGATACCATAGAAAATTCCATTTTCATCACCTCTTCCACAAAACATTCCTTATGGTTTTTCTTCACCTTATCCAGGTCTTGGATTCAGACCACATCTTCAAGAAAAAACTTATAATCGACATCATAAGTAATCATAGGTATATTTTGAGATGCCTCATCAACTGAATATGAATAGTCTAAACTACATACTATAAAACCAGGGTCATCTGCCCAATAATTAAAACTAACAGCCACTGTAACACTTCTAAACTTAGATCGATGCTCCCCCTCAGTGGGTGCATCCACAATTAGGATAACAGCATTCTCAGAAACATTCACAGTAACATCCTCATCAGGTATTTCATCCTGAGGAAAATCTTCCACTATCAATTCCATCACTGCAGCAGCAGGAGGGTCTTCTGGATTAGGTAAGGGTATGTTAACTTCATTTTCTTCCTCAGAAGGTACTAAATATTGTCCAATAACTGGACTCAGCCTCAAATTTGCTGACAGAGATGCATCACTCTCATGAGCATCTTCTTAGTTCTCTACATCAGCTACTTCGACAGCCTCTAAAGTAGATTCTTCCTTATCTGATATATTCTGAACTAGATTTTCAGGAGCTGGGCTAGGAGGTAAGTCAGGGTCTCATCCTTCATCCGTAGAGGACTCTTCCCTTTATGAGTCATCACTGTATTTTGGTTCCTTTTCATCAGGTCCCGGACCTATATCCCTTACATCCTTTGGTCTAGAAGGATGATTCATAGGATTAAACTTGTCATACACCCTCTGGTCATCGTTGAACCATTCTCCTTTCCAAGGGTTCCAATTTATTTTCATGTAGATACAAACTGTAGTTGTGATACAGATGTTATTCTTAACTACCATCGTCTCATCTTGAGACACAACAACCCCTTTTAACTTGATCATCACAGAGATCAACTTAGTAAAGAATATAGAATTTGTTCGGCCTCGTCATATTTTCCATCTGAAGCATCAGCAATCTTCAATAATTAACCTTTACACAATGTCTTAAGAGGTGCATGAGATAGGTATCCTAATATCTCAAATTAGAAATGTCTCCTCTCCTCGGTATCAAGACATGTTGAACAAATTTGAATAAAAATCTGTTCTCTTCATCCATTTCTGCAGCAACTACTTGTCTTTTAGTTCCATCGCCAGTAAGCTCTTCCAAAGCAGTCTCATAATCAAAAATAGCACTGGTAGGTGTCATGGATCTCATGAAATATCTAGATACTCCTTCATGTGGAACTTTCAAGCACTCATCCCATTCAACAGATGAAAACTTCATCTCCTTTCCATTCACAAAAAAGGTTACTCGATTTTCATTCTCCGATTCTTCAAAGGATACAAAATCGTAAAACTGTTTCACTAGTTTTTGAAAGTAAGCACCATTGTTTTTCAAAAAAACACTCTACCCATTTTTGCTCTTCATGAACTTTGAGAACTAAGGACCTGCTAGGAAGTGACCATTCTACACACAGTTCCTTTTCAATCACAATAACTCAATTTTGTAGATGAGGATTCACTTGTCGTCTCCCCGACTTAGTTCTAGAAACACTTCCACTACCACTTGCTTCTTGATCGGTCCTCTTCTTCTTTGTTTTCATCTCAACAGAGTCATCTCTGACTGTAGAAAGTTTGGTTTTTGCCATTGATGGTTCAAAGGATTTAGGGTTCTCTAAGGTTTCGGGAGATAAGGTTTAAGGTTTGAGGCTCTGTGGATTTAGTAGTAGCTCGGACTTTAGTTTTATCATTTAGGAATCATAAAATAAATAAACAAAATAAAGTAAAGACGATTCAGATTCTGGTGGCACAAAAGTTTCAAAACAGTGCATATCGGTGAGAATTTTACATCGGTGTGAATTAACTAGCAATTGTTGTTAAACATCCCCAACTCGGGTCTAATGTAACCTATCCTATTCGAACTCAATGGTTAAGTGAAAATGTCAGCTTGTTGATGTTCAGTGCCTATAAACTCAAGAGTAATATCGCCCTTTTGTTAATGATCTCTTAAGAAATGGTGCCTTACATCAATATCTTTGGTCCTAGAGTGAGACACAGGGTTCTTCGTGATATTTATTGCACTGGTATTGTCACAATTGGTTGACACTGCCTAAAGTCATATCCATAGTCTAAAAGAGTGTGCTTCATCCACAAAATTTGTGCACAACAACTACCAGCAGCAATGTACTCTTCTTCGGTAGTGGATAATGCAACATAATTCTGCTTCTTAATACACCAATATACTAAGGACATTCCCAATAAATGACATGTTCCTGATGTGCTTTTTCTATCCAACTTGCAACCAGAAAAACCAACATCTGAATAACTCTTTAGCTCAAAGGGTTGTCATTTTGGGTTAAATAAACCAAAGATTACAGTATGTTTAAGATACTTAAAAATTATTTTAACAACAAGTAAATGATATTATTTGGGATTATCTTGAAATCATGCACACATACACACACTAAGCATAATATCTGGTCGACTAGAAGAAAGGTAAAGTAAGCTTCCAATCATACCTCTTTAATTTGTTTGATCCATTGGTTTCCCAGTTTCATCTGTATCCAATTTACAAATAGTACTCAAAGGAGTTTCACATTCCTTAATACTATCCAAACCAAAACGTTTTAAACGATCCTTTTTATATTTACTTTGATTCAAAACAATACCATTTGCATTTTTAAACACTTGAAATCCAAGAAAATATTTATGTTATCCCATTAAACTCATTTCAAATTCATTTTGCATATTCATTGAAAAATCAGTACATAAAGAATGTTTGGAAGATCCAAAAATAATATCATCAACATATATGTGTACTATTACAACATCTTTAGAAATTATTTTAATAAAAAGAGTTGGATCATCAATCCCATTAGTAAAACCTTTTGAAATAAAAAAATTACTATGTCTATCATTCCAAGCTCTCGGATCATGTTTTAAGATATAAAAAGCTTTCGAACGTTTAAAAACATGATTTTGAAAATGAGGATTAATAAATCTAGGTGGTTTTTGTACAAAAACATCTTCAACAATAAAACCATTTAGAAAAGCACTTTTCACATCCATTAGATATAACTTGAAATTTAGATGAGCAGTATATGCAAGTAAGATCCTAATCGATTCTAATCTGGCTACAGGTGAAAAGGTTTCCTCATAGTCCATACCTTCTTCATGACTATATCCTTGTGCTACTAGTATATATTTGTTTCTAACTATGTTTCCAGACTCATCAACATTGTTTCTAAAAACCCATTTTGTGCCTATTGTTAATGTGTCTTTAGGTCTATCAACTAATTCCCAGAATGTGTTTCTTCCAAGTTGATTTAACTCTTCCTGCATAGCCATTACCCAAAATTCATCATTGATAGAATCATTGATATTTTTAAGTTATAGATGTGAAAGAAAGGCTTGATGTTCAACATGGTTTCTTAGAGAAGCTCTAGTCTGTGTCCCTCTATCAAGATTACCAACAACATCCTCCAAAGGATGATTCATTAGAATCCTTGTTGATCTAGTAAAGGTAGGACTAGAAATTTCATGTTCATCTATAGGTTCGGGTTCCAAAGTAGCAGGTTCTGGAATATGTCTAGAAATGGAGGTTTTAATCACATGTTCTTCAAATTTATCATTAAGGTTCAAAATACTTAAATCTTCATTAAGATTTTCAAGAGAGGTTTTAGGCTCATGTGGATCAGTTTCACCAAACTTGATGTGAAAAGATTCTTCCCAACATTTGTATCTTTAATTAAATACTCTATAGACTTTTCCAGTTAATGAATAACCAAGAAAAATTCCTTCATCACTCTCAGAAGCAAACTTGTCCAGATTACCCTTTGTATTAAGAATAAAAACTTTGCAACCAAAGACACTAAAGTAACTAACTTTACGATTTTTATTATTCCACAACTCATAAGGGGTATTCATAAGAACTAATCTAATTGAGACTCTATTAATGATATAACAAGATTTATTCACAGCTTCAGCTGAAAAGTAAATAGGCAGGTCATATTCATTACGCATGGTTCGAGCTATTTCTTGAAGTGTTCTATTCCTTCTCTCTACTACACCATTCTGCTGAGGTGTTATAGGAGCAGAAAAGTTGTGAATATAGCCATTGTTTAAGCAATAAGATTCAAATTCTTGATTTTAAAACTCACGGCCATGATCACTTCTTAGTAATTTATTCTTAAGTCCACTAAGATACTCTATAGACTTGGAGTATTTAACAAAATAAGAACAAGCTTCACTTTTGTGAGCTACGAAGTATACCCATGTATATCTAGAAAAGTCATCTACTAAAAAAAGACAGAGTTCTTCCCATTTATACTAGAAACTATTGATGGTCCAAAAAATTCCATGTGAACCAACTCGAGAGGTTGAGAAGCTGAAACTTATTTCATTGATTTAAAAGAAAATTTATGTTTCTTTCCCTTTTGACAGGGATTAAAACATTGTCAATTTGGAATTCATGTTTAGGTAGGTCTATAATTAAGTTCTTCCAAGTCAGTTTTCTAAGTGAATAGAAGTGGTAGTGTCATAATCATCTGTGCCAAAACCAAGACTCTTTATTAGAAGAATTTAGGTAGGTAACATTTTTTTAGCTAAAGAATTTAAATCAACTGCATAAACATTTTCATTACATAAAGCAGAAAATACTAAAACATTTTTTGAATTAAAAACATTAGAAGAATAATTTTCAAACATTACAATAAATCCATCATCACATAATGGATAAATACTTAACATGTTATACTTAATTCCATCAACAAATAAAACGTTGGAAATTAAAACTGAATCAGAGTTACCAATTTGATATAGGCTGATGATCTTTCCTTTAGAATAATCACCAAAGGTGACGTGGCCTCCATCAACCTTTATTAAACTTTTGAAACATGAGTAATCTCCAGGAATATGTCTTGAACATCCATTGTCCATGTACCATACCTTCTTGTGAGAACTCTTCAAACAGGTTTCCTTAGATGTGTTGGACATGAAACACATGTTAGCATGATTCTTCTCAGAATCAGAAACTTCATATTCACTTGTGTTGTCCTCTAAAGCACTCCAAGTTGCTTTTACAGCATTCTTGTACTAGTCCTTATAATCATATTTCTTTTTTTACTTTTATTTTTGGACAATCAGCCTTGATGTGTTCGTTCATTTTACACTCATAGGAGACTATGTCATCATTCCTGTCATCTTTCTTCCAATATATCTTTCAATGTCCCTTGTTTTCATACATTCCTTTGTAGTTAGATTTCCTGAATAATTTATTCTTCCTATAAAACATCTTGAATCTCTTGGCTATTTGAGCCATCTTAGTATCACTATCTGAATATGAATCTTCACTAGTTGAACTCTCAGTAGGTATTTGTATTTTCTCCTTGTCTTTACTCTTAGAGGAAGTAGACTTGAATGCTAGGATTTTATCTTAGGTTCATCATCTTCCTCATTTTTCACCATGAGTTCCTCCTCATACATCTTTAATTTACCAATATGCTCCTTTACTAGAAGTGCTCTAATGTCACATGACTCTCTAATTGAGACAGAGGTTCCTCTCCATCATTCTGGGTGACATCTCAGTATCCTCATAATTTATTCCTTAGCTGGAACATCTTTCCCAAGTGAACTCGTTGTATTGACTATCTCATTAAACCTCAGATACATATAAGAAATAGGTTCATAAGTTTTCATTTTAATATTGTCATATTTAATAGTATAAGTATTCAATATCATTTCTTTAACATTGGTTGTTCCTTCATGAGAAACACCCAAAGTATCCAAAATTTCAAAGGCAGTTATACAAGAAGAAATTCAATTAAACTCTTCATCTCCTAAAGCACACTACAGCGAATTCATAGCATTATAATTGTTATTGTAAGCAGTCTTAGTAGGTTCATCCCAAGTTGTTTTTTCAGTTTCTCAAATTTTATATTGAGATTCTATAGCAGTCCAAATATCAAAACCCATTCTTTCCAAATGAATTTTCATTTTTAGGATCCACAGGGCATAGTTTGTACCATTGAAAAACGGTGGTCAGTTAGTAGCAGCACCCTCTTGTCTATTATACATAACTAGATTTTAGAAAAGAAAATTTTCAAGAAAATAAATTTAGAACTAACAGTAATTTAAGATCTATGAAGATGCAACTAAAATCAAAGTTGAAAAATAGAGTATTTAAAAAATCCTTTAACAAAAACAAACCTCTGATACCAAATGTTGGTCGGAGTGGATACTCAAGAGGGGGGTGAATTGAGTTCCAATTAAATTTTCTGTCAAAAATATTTCTCTTAAAATATCCTAATTTGAAAATAAAGTTAAACTAATTTAAATCTATACAGAGTGTAAAGGTTCAATTAGTTTCTCAACGATTGATTAAGTGTTAGTTAACTTAATTTTAAGATAAAATTAACTTTTTAAAATAAAATACTGGATTACAATAAGTATAAACACATGTGAATTTAACTATCAAAGTAGATTTAAAATTGTTTTTTTTATTTCAAAGTAATAGAAGAGGAATATGTAACATATATATGTAATACTTAAAATAAAAACACGGAAAAGTTAACCAAGGGGTTCAGTCTCAGGCCGAGACATAGTCCTCTCAACAATTTATATAAATTGATCCACACCCTGGATCGGGGTTAAACAATAAGTACACTACTGTCCAGGTACAAAGCCCTCTACCACAGTTCTTTGATGGAAAACAAACAACAACACATAGGCTGTTCAGGTCTTACTCGACCTCTACCACCATCCACAGTGGGAAAAAAAGAGTTATGGAGTTTGAGTGAAGATTTAATAATCCTCCAGTTTAGCATAAGTGACAGTGTGTGTGTGTAAAATAAACAGGGTACACACACTGCTCAAAAAGTAAAGATAGAATCACTAAGAGATGTATGATTGAGTTTAGAAATGCTTTAGTGGTTAGGAGTGCAGATTTGGACTCTTTTTGTTTATCAGAAAAGCTTTTGAGTACATATCTATTTTTTCTCAGAAAACTAGAGTGCCGTTTTCTTCTTTGATTCTTGGTCTAGCTTAGCAGCCTGAGTGCATGAAACGTTTCTTATTGTTCTTCACTTGAGATGCAGATTGTGTTAACCTCTAGAATATGATTCTTCATGTATGTCCATGATTCATGGAGTATGGATTTATACTAGAGAAAAACGCTCCACACTTGAATGCTCGTTCAGCTCTTATCTCTTTTACTTCGTGTGTTTTCTTAGCGCCATTTTGTGTCATATATGTCATACTTCCAGTGTTATCTTTCTATCCTTTTATAGCTTTCAGCTCTGGCAGAAAAGAATAATCTCCTTTGGCATGGTTACTTGGTATGATTCCCTGACATGCAAAAGAAATCATTAAAAAAATTAACTGCATTAAAACCATCAAATGAATATGTTAGCTAAATAAATCAATAGTATGAAGAGTATAGGGTTTGACTAGTTGCTGAAGCATTAGTAGATTTCAATTGGTAGACGTGCACGATGTACATTGTGTCTCAGAACCTTCCATCAGTATCTCTTTTGAATTTGCATCGGTAGCTCATATACCGGTAGCTATAGCTCAATCGGTAGCTCTTTGCATCAGTAGTTTATCGGTAGACTTATACTACTAGAAAACTTGTATCGGTAGCTCGATATATCAGTGACTATACTTGTATCGGTAACTATCTATGAATTGTCTCTATCAGTAAACTTTTGTCTATCAGTACCTCTGGTCTGTTCTGTATCGGTAGCTCGGTAGACTGGTTCTATCAGTAGAATTCTATCTATCGGTAGCTCTAGTAGACATGCACATCGGTAGTTAATTGCATCAGTGGCCTTAGTGTATTGGTGACTCTGTCTATAGGTAGACTAAGTCTATCAGTAGAATGAGTACCGGTAGTTCTATAACAGTAGCTATAACACTTGTCTGTTTTATGCACAACAGATCCGAATGGGTTAGAAGAACTTCATAACTCATATAAACATAGATAGACATGGATTAACATATCTCATGGATCATTTTAATATTATTATCATCTTGATCACATATTGAAAGAATTAATATATAGGAAATCATTAGATTGATATTATCAAAGTATATGATTTCATAATTGGGATTATCAAAATAGGTGAGTTCAATAGTTATTAATTTATAATGAAACAACTAAAGAAGAGGAAGTAGAAGAAGAAAGATACATGAAAGAGTCGGTAGAAGAGATTACCTCTTCCTCGACACACCTCCTTTAATCTCTTTCTTAGGGCACTAGAGTTGGTCTTTTGAGAAGACCAGAACCTATATGATATTACTAGAGAGTTTGAGAAGTGGTATTGGCCGGTTTTGGCCGAGTTTGATGTCTCAAAATGGTGTGAAGTAAATAGGGAAGGGGTGTCCTTTTTAGAAGGGAGGAGAGGGGAACCTTTGAAAAACATAAAATATTATTTTATAATAAAGTCATATTCGGTTTATAATAGTACCAAATTGATTTATTTCGAAGCTAAAGTGGGGATGGGATGAAATACTCTCAACCAAAAGGTTTTGGACATGTTTAGGTTACTAGTTTAACCTTATCATTTAGATTTATCTGTAAGTTAAATAATTTAACTTTTATCATGTATTCTTGTTTTCTACAAATATAAGGTTAAAAAGAACACAATAACAAGCCAAATGATCCCCAAATGGTTCATTATTAATATATATAACCTTATATAAGTTATTGGGCCAAAACATAGATTTTTAGGAATATAATAACAATTAATAATCTAATATTTGTTTTAAAACTATTTTATGTCAATTTTGACACTGTTTAGTAATTGATTTTTTGAAAATTCTAACAACATTTTTATTTCAAAAAATGTTAATCGAATCAATACTAACATGTCATATTAACCTATAAAATTAGTTGAATTCATAAAAAGTCTCAAAATAAATTTATTTGGTTATTTATAACATCAATTATGATAATATTTCATTAATAAGGTAGTTACTCCATCATCATTGTTTCATATATAAATTAAATTATATAATGTATTAAAATTATAAATAAAATAACATTATGTAGGAAATCCTTTTATATTTAAAATTAATTTTTATAGTTGAATTTATCTTATGTATAACCCAATATTAAAAATGTTTTAATTATTAATCATTGGTTTTAACTATTTTCACTCTTCTTTAAATAAAATAATAATACGTGTCCTAATTAAATCCAACTGGACCTAAAGGGTAATATTTTATTCCTAAGGTTGTTTTTGGTCGAATTACACTTATCCAATAGGATGAAGACATGTGTTAGGGTAATAAAAATATCATTTTTACCCTTAATTACCCAATTTACTTTTAACCGTAGAAAATAAAATTAAAAAGTTACTATTTACCAAAAATTATTTTTATCTTATTGAACCCCATATTAATCCTTTATATTAACCGTGTCTTTTGGATTTTTGAAATTCCACTCACAGAAGTGGTAAATTATGTTTTATGTAAATTTTCAAATTCTCCTAGGAGGTGGGTAAAAGACGGTGAACAATTCAATAAAAAAATTTATATATCTAAAATTAATATAAAATGACTCAAATGAATTACATTGAACTTATATATGTATTATGTATCAATTTTTGACCTAAAAAAATTAAATAAAATTAATAATTATTTAATTAATTTTTTTCAAATAGTAACCTTGTGTTTTCATTTTTCATCAAAAACTAAAACATTTCCGAAAAATACAAAAAAAATCACCCTAGGATAATTTCGATATTCTGAATCCAAAACTAAAGTCCATTTTGAATGATAAAATTTATAATATGTCAAAAAGAGGGTATTATTATTCATAACGGCTAGTTCATAGTAATATTATAATAATATCTCATTTAGTGAAACTCAGTATTGCGCACTACACACGCTATCGAAGAAGGTCTTGGTTGCGTGTAATGAAAGCCAAGTCAAGGCTTTGTGTAGTGAACGCTCTTTTTGGTGTTTCATATAACAAAATCAAAACTTATTTCATTTATACATTAAACAAAATTTATAATTAATTTTGCGTAGAATAATTTCCACAAAACGAACTCAAAATTTTGTGTAACACGAGCCAAGAATATTTTTGTGTATATAGAATGGTAATACAGTTTTGCATATAGTACAAGATAATCTTAGTCTAGGGAAAAATACATGACATCAATGAAATTAAAAATAATATATCTCATAAAATCTCTGGGTGTTACATTCTAGCCCCCTTAAAATTAATTTCTCCCTCGAAATTCATCGGGGTTATAAATGGTTTACTACTTGAAAGTTTCATTCATAGAAACCCACATCGTAAAAAGAAATACTAAAACATTTTTAAAAAAAGGGAAGTTAGAATCATAACAGTCACCCAAAGTAACTCAACCCTGTGTTTCCACATAGGACAACATAGTTTAAAATATGGATATGGAATAGAAGTCTAACCGTCAAATTCTAATGGAGTGTGGCAGAAAACATGGCTATGAAAAACCCAACAATCACAAAGCAATAAATTTGTGATTATTTAAGATACCATCTGATTCAATGGATATAAGGACACTAGGACAACATTTTTTTGTTTTCAAGACCATTTCCCTAAATTTCAAGAATTGTTGATTTAAAGGAAATAATTACTTGATTTTCTTACAATATTAATTTTGTTTGTGCCTTGAACAATTTCCACTTCATCTCTACAAGAAATGAAGTTGAATTAGTCTTCCATGAAGTGTTATTAGATAATGCGATAGAATTATAGGACATTCCTTCTATCTCAAACCAAAGGATTAAAAAATTTACTTAATATACATAAGTCCATCTATTGTGCAATTAATCATATATGGTTCCTAAAATTGACTTATACATCATATATATACCTCATAATTTTATAAAACTAGTTTCTACTAAACATGGACTTCATGTAGGCTAGTGGTAGGCGATAAAGGCCTCTCGCACTTCCGTTGTGGGTTTCATTCCCACAGCCTTGTCTGATGCGACGGGTTGTCGCCCATCTTACAGGTTGTCCTTTTTCTAAAACTACATTATTATAACATTCCATATATAATATCGAAAAATTTTCTATCCTTAAATAATTCTAACTTGTGTACAACATAATCCATTCCAATATTTAGGCTTATCCAAAATACTTCTGTCCAAGCTCATAGTATAAAGAAAACAATTACTAGAAATGTCATATATCGAGCATGTGAATACCATATATTGTTGGTCAAATTACAAACATGTGAATACCATAATCATGTATTCTACTGAAAAATGAATACACATTGAACCTTAGTGAAAACAAGAATGCTATCAAAATTTAACACTTTCCAAATTCCAAAATCAAAAAAACTATATATACTCAAACCATGATTTAACTTTTTCCTTATATCAGTCATGAGATCATTTCATTTTTTTCTGTATACCTTTATTATGTACATATCATCATCTTTCCAAAAATATTTCAATCACTTTTCACAGTTACCGATACCATATTATTGAAAACTAATACATAGATATTCCAAAATTCCACAATACCATAAATGAGATTCCATGATACTATTTTGAATTCCCATTTCATAAACACATAATCATTACAAAACATCATTGTAATACTCAACATCAAAAATAGTGATCGCATGTGACTTCCCTTTATCCTATTCCTTAAGTGGTTGCTCAATTTGATCATCATTAACCCTTGGATTAGGTCATTGATTAGCTTAATTCCCCATTTCCTTTCATTTGAAGCATTGAAGTGTTGGTGGTGCATCGTCTGTAGTAGTTTCTTTATTCACCTCATTAGAAACCCTTTTCCATTACTTCGACACTCAGCTGCTCGATGACCTTTTCCAAACATAAAACATTTTCTATTACCATTATGACAATCTCAAAAATGCATCATTCCACACATTGAGCATAAATAAACATTCAATTTCTTTTCACCATTATTCTGAGATTTCTCCTTGAACTCCATATTTCGTTTCATGTCAAAACCATTAGATGGATATGTAACACCAGCTTCCATTTCTTCCATGATAGCACAAATAAGAATTTCATCATAGCTATTGAAGTCTATTATAGATAATGCTCTTCGAAGACTTGGTTTTAAAGCACTGAAGAATCGATCAAAATTACTTTTAGGTTTGATGATAAAGTTAGATTCATACCTTGCGAACCTTGTAAAATTTTCTTCGTATATACCAAAAGATTCATCTTCCTTTTTTCTTATGATCAAGGGAATATATTTCCATCTTTGATCTATGATTAGGTGGGAATTATTTATTGAAATGTTTTTTCTTGAAGTCATCCCATTCAATAGATTCAATTTCATCTCGGGGCCTCGTATTTTTAATTAGATTCCACCATTGATCTGCTTTACCTTCTAAAAGGTAAATAGGTAGAATGACTTTTTCATGTTCCTAACCACAATGTATGGAAAATAAATTTTCAATGGTACTGATCCATTTTTTAGAAACATGTGGATCAGAAGACCCATTGAAAGAAGGTGGATGTTTCATCATGAAGGACTCAACAGAACATTGTTCCCTTCTCTGCTAATTTGGAAGTCCAGAATGATTTGTAGCATGTTTAAGTATAGCAATAATATTTTTCATTCTATATCCCATAAAATTGGATTTTTCATGAGTGAAATCATTTCATTTTCCATTTCATTGGTCAACACAGTTCCTTCAGGTTCCATCCATCGTCTAAAACCCAAAAAGAATTGTGTGAGAGGAAAAAAATCATGCTATGTAAAACAACATAATAAAGGGGGAGTACCTTCAATATATAACATCTTATAGTTAATTATAATATTGTTACTGTAATTCTAGTACTATAACCTATTCTTATACTTAACCTTAGGTACATCCCTAGATATACCATAGAAATATCTATAGGGATCTCGTTAAAGTTTTTGCATCCTAGTTTCCAAAGGTTAACAAAACCTTTCCTCTGATACCAACTATAGCGGTCTGGAATTACCTCCAGTTGACTATAATTGATACCTATCAGGGCACTCCATGGGTAGCTATACCCCTCTGGTTGGGACACAACATCATCCCCAATGGCAGCCATTTCCTCTTGATGCCCTTGGGCAGAGAGCTATGCTTCGTCCAATGGTCACATTTGAGAGTTCCCAAGGATTAGATCCATTCCTACCTCCTTTGCCTCTAATACCAAATTTAGATACCCAAAGGGTGACATACATGGACATTACATTACATTTTTTGAATACATAATACATAACAAAAATATACACCAAAAGATCGTAATAGTTTAATGTCTTTGGAAACATGGAACATAATCTTCTAATAATGGTGAAAGATCTTCAACGTATCCCATAAAGATCTTCCATTTTTTTCTAACCTAAAACATTTCTTTATATACTGTGGAAATTAAAACATATATAAGGTGAGATCAAATGCTTAGTATGGGTAAGAATGGAGAAAATAAAAAAAACCATATACATTTGAAAAAAAACATGAACAAAATGGTAAAACATCAAAATCGTGAGCAATGACATAAAACATGGAAGTACGCAAGGTATAGATCATAATGGAATATCAATCATGATAAAATATATTGGAAATAAAACTTGTAATTATGGAAAAAAATTAAGGACATGATATGATTTCCATTGTTTTCACGACATTGCTGCCAAAACCATCTTAGTGGACAAAGTCCCTTACTGAACCGAGTTCACTCATCATTCCAGCCATGTATCACTGAATTTAATTAACTTCTCATTCCAGCCATGTCTATGTCATGAGATATAAATTGTTACCCAATTCATTGGAGGGAGATATATGTCCCACCCATCTCATAATGAAACAATTCTTAAGTGTGCCACTAAATAAACATAAATCATTCATCATAACCGAAAGAATAAAATGGGTTTCATAAACGTCATCCCATCATAACATAATCCATATAAAACAAATGGATATCATTACATCATAATAAAAGTGAAACCTTGTAAATCATATAGACCATTACACACATATGAAGTAATTTCATCTTAGATGTAAAATAGTTTTGAAAAAACAGTTGAAATGAATTTTTAAGTAAAATATCCATTGTTTTTCAAAATCATTTTCTTTACAGAAAATGAAATGAAATTTTAAAAGAAAGGATTTTGTTGAAAATAATCCTGAAAACTCATATAGGAAGCATCATGTAAATAAGGAATTATGAATCCTTAATAATCTGTTCATTCCGTATAAGTTAAAATAACATTCTCCTTGTACATTTTTCAAAAAAGTCAAAAAGTACATCATATGGAAAAAAATAATGATTCCTTCAATACTATATGGTAAATGTTAAAAAAGGGTAAAAATTACCTCAAACATAAATGGAATAAAGTTAAACATTTTATTAAAACATTTTGAGAACATGTGGACATGGATAATAAACAGAACCTCAGTAAATACTTATGAATAAACAATCTATGATAAGAATGAGATTGGAATAATTATCCCTTACCTTATGTCCAATTTCTTACGTATGTGTCCGAGAATCCTGTATAGTGGGATTAAAAATATTATTAACTTTTAAAAGAACAATAATAATATTAAACATATCATATATTATTCACTTATGACTTTATATAATTCGTTCATTTGTCAATTCCTTGTCAAAGTAGTGTTTTTGGTAAAATCGTTTCATTTTTCATTCGTGTTTTGACTTGTAATTGTTTAAATGATTACATAGATCATGATTACTTAATTCCAGAATATAAAACACTATTTATATAAAATATATATTCACAATATACATATATATAATAGATCGATAAATGGAATGAAATACACCATTCATGGAGACAGTTGGATGTACGTATGCATGAACGATGTTTTTTGTTTCCTTATTAAATTGAATGGAATTAAGTAGATGAAATACATATATATATATATACATAAATCCAGTATCATTATTTTTCATATATTTCATGATTACATAATATATATACCTTATAATCATTCTTGAATTGTTAACATGGAAAATAAATCTCACCGCGTCGTGGAGACGGTAATCTGTATGTATGCAGGAGCGATGGTATTGTTCCCATATTTCTTGAATGGAATTGGAGTGGATGATATAATATATTATAATTTTTATTATGTTATAACAATCATATATTGTTATTATTTACACCATTATACCCGTCCAAGTAAGGTGGTGGTGGAAATACTGATTATACCACAGCATGGAGACGATATTTTGTACGTTCGCACGCTCGGCGATTTCATATTCCGTAGGATGGAAAAAAGGTGAAATAGGGTTGTTTCATATTTATAAAAACATATCAGTATATAAGTAATACTGATGTTATTTCTTTATAATTAAACAACTAATGAAGAGGATGTAGAAGAATAAAGACACTTGAAAGAGTCGGTAGAAGAGATTACCTCTTCCTCGACGCACCTCCTTTAAACTCCTTATTAGGGCACTAGAGTTGGCATTTTGAGAAGACCAGAACCCCTATGACATTAATATAGAGGATGATAAGAGTAATTGTCCAGGGTTGGCTGAGCATCATGTCTCAATATGGTGTGAATAGAAGAGGGAAGGGGTTCCCTTTTTATAAGGAGGAGAGGGGCACCTTTGAAAACAGCTTAAAATATTATTTTAAAATGAAGTCGTATTCGGATTATAATAGTTCCAAATTGATTTATTTCTAAGATAAAGTGTTGGTGGGTCTAAATCCTCTCATCCAATAGGTTTAGACAAGTTTAGGTTACTATTTTAACATTATCATTTTGATTATCTCTAAGTTAAATAATTTAAATTTTATCGTGTCTTCTTGTTATCTTACACTATATTGTTAATAAACATACTATAACAAGCTAAATGAACCCCAAGGGGGTTATTATTTATATATATAACCTTATATAAGTCATTTTGATGAACCTTAGATTTTTTGGAATATAATAACAATTAATAATAAAATATTTTTTTAAAAAACTATTTTATGCCAATTTTGACACTATTTGGTAATTGATTTTTTGTGAAAATAATAACAACATTATTAATTCGAAAACAGTTACTTGAATCAATACTAACACGTCATATTAACCTATAAAATTAGTTTAATTCATAAAAATCATCAAATTACATTTATTTGGGTATTTATAACATCAATTATTTTAATATTTAATTAATAAGGTAATTACTACATCATCTTTGTGTCATAAATAAATTAAATTATTTAATGTCGAAAAATTATAAATAAAATAAAATTATGTACGAAATACGTTTATATTTATAATGAATATTTATAGTCAAATTTATCTTATGTATAATCCAATATTAAAAATGTTTTAGTTATTAAACATTGATTTTAACTATTTTAACTCTTCTTTAAATAAAAGAATAATAAGTGTCCTAATCGAATCCAAGTGGACCTAAAGGGTACTATTTTATCCCTAAGGTTGTTTTTGGTCGAATTACCTTTACACAATAGAATTAGGACATTTATTAGGTTAATAATAATATCATTTTTACCCATAATTACCCAATTTACAGTTAATTATGGCAAATAATAGCAAAAAGGTACTATTCAACAAAAATTATTTTTTTCTTATTGAACCAAATTTTACTCCTTTATATTAACCATTTCTCTCGGATTTTAGGTATTCCACTCACAGAAGCGGTAAAACTATGTTTTATGTAAATATTCAAATTTTCCTAGGATGTGGGTAAAAGACGGTGAAAAGTTAAATAAAATTGTTATATATCTAAAATTAATATAAAATTACTCAAATGAATTAAATTAAACATATATAGGTATTATTTATCAATTTTGACATGAAATAAATTTAAATAAAATATATTATTATTTAAATAAAAAGGCGGTTTTTAATTAGTAACCCAGTGTTTTAACTATACATCAAATATTGAAATTTTCAGAAAAATACCAAAACATCACCCTAGGATAATTTCCATATTCTGAATCCAAAAATGTATTACATTTTGAATGATAAAATATATAATATTTCAAAAACATTGTATAACTATTCATAATGTCTAGTTCATAGTAATATTATAATAATATATCATTTAGAGAAACTCGGTATTGTGTACTACACACGCTATCGAAGAATGTTTCGATTGCATGTAATAAAATCCCAGTCCGGGATACGTGTAGTGAAATTGTCGTTTGTTGTTTCATATAACATAATCAAAACATATTTCATTTATACAATAAACAAAATCAAAACTGAAATTTGGGTTGAATAATTTCCACACAACGAACATGAAATTGTGTGTAACACGAGCCAAGAATAGTGGTTTGTATACAGAAAGATATTATGGTGTTGCGTATAGTACTAGATAATCTTGATGTATTGTATAATAATAGACATCATTGAAATTAAAAATAATATATCTCATAAAATATCGGGGCGTTACAAGGACCACCCCTCCTAATTTCCTATGGAGTTCAAGACATAGAGAATTTTAGAGCTCCCATCATGCAGGTGTTGTAGTAATGCATGTTGTAGTGTGGTAACATAAGAAGAAGTTGGGCGATAGTTGTTTTCTAAATGTCCAAGGTGGTTTGGGTGAGAAAGGAAGTCAGTCGCGCATGTTTTGAGTTGCAGACGCTTGTGTCGCACAAGTGGTTGAGGTTGACATCCGCGCCAGTAATAATTTGTGCGCCGACTTGGGAACTTGTGTGCTAGCTTGGAAACTTGTGTGTCGGCTTTGGGATGCATGCTGGGTGTGTTTGAAGAACGCTGGTCTGGTTGGAGCTTCACAAAAGCTGGATGATTTCCTAATACCTTCTGTGCAAAATGAGATTCCTCTATGGGTGAGAGTTGGACATCAATACAGCATATACATAAAACAGAAGATGTATTCATTATCAATGTTGAATAACACCTTCACGTCTATCAACTGAGTGCGACATCAACAGTGTCAGTGAGCCAGGGGGAGTAAATTGGAGTGGCCCGGGGGACGTAGTGAGCTATCCCTAATCCTTTGTAAAGGCAGTGATCATGTGACCGAGTTTTTGTTCTCGATCCTTTGTAATCAAAATCTAGTGGAGAATAGTGGAATTTGGTACTGCCGGAAAATTTTCAGCGTATGCTCCTTGGAAGTAGCCCTTAGCAGTGATGCAAGTAAAAATTGTTGTTTCATCTCTTTGTATGTGATTGTTTCTTTGTTGGTCATATCCATCACACAGGTTTGACTTGTTCCTAACAACGTGCGAACAAGATTCATGTTTTCAAAAGAATAAGATGACACCCTGATTCACCCCTCCCCTCTCAGGGTGTCCGGGGGTCCTACATTATTCATTGGGGAGGGGCATGTGACAAGTTGTGCTGTGGTTTTAAGGGGACATCGTGAGGGTTTTTTGGGGGTTTCAGTGTCCAAGGGGAAGGTTGAGTGGTGGTGAAGGTGTGGTATCTAGTGAAGAGGTTTTAGTGGGGGTGAGGGATAGAGGGATAGTGCACGTGGGGTGCAAGGGGGTGGGGAAGGTGGGTGTGCAGGGGACATGATGTGGGTGGGGTGTGTTAATAGGGGTGTATAGTGAGGAGGTGGAATGGGATGTAAAAGGTAGGGGAATAAATGAACGAGGCTGGGATAGAGAATAAGGGAATGGGTGCTTGGGATGTGCAGTAGTGAGGGTGAAGAGTGGGTACAAGGGTCAGTGGGAGGGGGTGAGAGACCTTTGGGTCTATGGTGATGATGGGGCATGGGAGTGTAAGGATGATATGGAGGCTTCAAGTGGGTGGGGTATGTGGTGGTGCATGGTTTAGGGATGGTGGGTGGGGGTGTGCAAGGTGTGGGTAGTGAGGAGGGCACATGAGGTGAAAATGGTTGGGGAGTCGTGGAAGAAGTGGTGGTGGGGGGGGGGGGGGGTTGAAGGTGGGGTGCAAGTTTGGAGGGGCGGGGATGCATGAGGGTGAATTGGGGGATAGGCAGGGGTGTCTAGCGGGAGGTGGAAGGGGGTGTAGGTACAAGGGAGTGTGCAAGGTGGAGGGGGAAGGTAATGGGTGTGAGTGGGGATGGGGATGTGTAGAAGTAAGGGGTGGGGGTGCTGGTGCAATGTTGAGTGATGTGGGTGGGGGAGGGGGATGGTATAGTAGTGCTATATGAAGTGGGGATAGGGTTGTATATCATGTTTATGGTGGTTTATCCATGGATTATTGCATTTTTAGGCATTATAGAGGATTCTAGTTCAGTGTATATTTATTTTTGATAAACCTATGATTTCTAAACATGTATTACATTATTATATATCCTTTATTTATAATTTGAATTTAATAGATATCCTCATGAATTATTATATAGAAGATATTTTTGATTTATATATTTTGAAGATCCCCTTCCAACTGTTTTTTGATTATACAATTTCTCACATATTCATTTTTTATCCCATCTTAGCATATTCTTGTGCTTAAGTCATGTACATTCAAATTTATACATATATATCATCTCAAAGTAGAGTTGTTTCCTTCTTCCACTATTATAGGATTAATTATTTACATGGATTTTTAACATACATAACTAAATTATAAAATCATTTATCAATCATTTGACCACATTTATTACAATTTCAACAATTTGTCATTGTGTTTTCAAAATGCAAGATGCTGGATATCTCAGAACATCATCCTAAATATAAAAAACCATGAAAAAATGTTTATTATCTTGTCTTTATTATTTTTTAGTGTGAAAGGTATAAAATATTTTTTATATCTTTCTTACCTTACAAAAATCAATGTTTATTTCCAAAAGAGAATTAATTTTCTACCACAAAATGAAATAACTACGATTTCTCATAACATCATCCTGAATATAAAAACTATTTAAATAATGTCTGATTCCCCTCTATTCTTATTTAGTATAAAAGGATGGAATTATTTATTCAGTTTTGATTTATCTATAATGCATTGATATTAAGATTCTACATGAGGTTTTGTTTTGGTTCTCCTCATCTTTATTCTCTGTATCTAAAATATATATTAGAATGTGTTGGGGGAGTGTATAGGGTGGGTTCAATATAATGGGGGGGCTCTTGTTTGGGGTATGTACTAAGAGGGGTATGTGTAGGGTGGGTGAGGGAATTCCAAGGAGGGTGTGTGTGGGGGGAGGGGGGATGAATGGGGTATCCAGGGATGACGAGAAATCAAAATTTTTTAGTTTTTTTTTTCATATTTCTATATTTTATGTAAAATGGTATTCCCCTTTATTTATGTTGTTTAATATTACTAGTTTTTTTAGGAATGAAAATTTTCCAGAAGCTTTATGGATCATTGTGGACTATGATGGCTGCCTAGGGGATGATGGGGTGATTTGTAGAGGGAGGGGTGTCCAGGATGGGGGGCTGTCCTGGATGTTGGGGTCTATCTAGGGGGGAGGGATGTGTAGATGGTCTGTCTAGGGAGGGGGTGGCTGTCAAGAAGGGGGGTTGTCAATGAGGTATAAGATGTCTATTAAGGGGGTTTTCCAGGGGTGTTATCCCTGAGGGATGTGGTGTCTAAGAGGGAGGGAGGGTGTTTGTCCTGGGGGGAGGGATTGTTGTCCATGGGGCTTCCGGGATTGGGGGGGGGTGGGCTATCCAGCTTGCATCTAGAATGGTAATGATATGTTTTAAAACTCTAGTATTTTTAAATCTAAAGGGAAGGATAGGATTGAAAAATGTAGCATTGAAACTAACTAGAATAGGATGATGACCTAAGCTATGACTAGGATGGGTGATTCTTGAAATTTCATCCCATTTATCATGGGATTTTTTGTTGTGAAATCTCTATCAAGTTTTTTGTCTAGAATCTAATTGTGGTTCTTTATATAATAATATAGAATATTCATTTGTACTAGAATATGGGTCTACCCCCCCTTATTTTTACCTATAGAATTATTTTTCCTTGTTTATTTGGATAGAGAATTTCTATTCTTATCTTTACAATATAGTGAATCTCTATCATGTTGAGGCATGGGAATGTAAGGATAAACTATATTATAATTCACAATAGAGTTTTCCAATATTTGATTAATTGGTTCATGACAACTAATTTGATGATTGAAGACATATCCTTCAATGATATTTCTATCCTATTCAAATTTGAATTGTGTATTTTTATCTACGTTATATTTTAGAATATTATTGTTATTATGTTTCCGGTCAGAATATGCAGGCCTCAAATTAACTTTGTGATAGATTTTAAAAGATGTGTAAGACCAAGAAATAATTTCTATATGTGCCTCATTCCCCATGAAATATGGAATAGGAGACGGTGTCATGTCTATATTGACATCATCATATTTCTTACAGTCATTCAATCTACACATATTTGTTATTATAGAATTGTCATTGTAGTCCACATTTTTCATTATTTCATGAAAGCTGGTCTTTTGAATTCCATCATATTCACTGTTGTTAGTGGGATTAGACATGTAATCATTCATGCATTTCTATATATGCACAGATATGGTAGTGTTGAACTGTGGTGATTGCTCCTTTAAGCATTCATTTTACGATCCAATAGAATCACTACCCGTAACTCCAATATTACAAGAGACATCAGTTTTCACATTCTTTTTAGGTATTGTTTTCAACTATTCTGAAATTCCTTCCATGCTACATCTTCATGGTTCCTTTCATTTTTTCTTTTAGTTTCCCATCACCTTGGTTATATCTTCACATGTATATGACTATTGATATCCATTTATATGAACATTGACATTGTGTTCAGCATTGGTTCACATGTTTTCTATACAAATAAATTGTTCCACTAGGATAAACACCCTACATGTGTTTGTATCCTCTGAGAATTCATGTTCATCATGTAGACAAAATCTAGGACATTTCCCAATTTCAGAAGTAATATCATAATACTCTATTGTATTACCATCCTCTTCTACTAGGTAAGGCCAATATTTACTGTCATTCACTGAAGAATTCTGGTTTCCATTCTTTCTAATCCAAACACCATTTCTCTTTTTGAGGGGTTTAGGACTCTCCGTAGGAGATTTAACATTTCATTATCATTTAAATCTAGCCCAATATAATTCTATGGGTGGAAAAAAAGTTAACTGCACTAAAATTCTCAATATAGTTTCCAATTATCGTGCACATGTCACAAAAGGTAGTAGGGTGGTGCTTTATAGGGTCTGTACAAGGGGGTGTCTCAGAGGGAGGGGTTAATAGTTGGGGGGTGTCTAGGTGGTGGTGTATAAGAGAGGGGGTGTCCATGAGGGTGCGTGTCTAGGAAATATGGGGTGGTGTGCAGGGGGTGTCCTGGGGTGTGTATGGGGGAGGGGTGTTGAGGAGGGAGGGGTGTGGGGGTCTATAGGGTGGGTGTAAGGGGGGTCTTCAGGGGTGTTTCCAGGGGTACATTAGAGGGGGGGTTGTGTACGGGGGGGGGGGGGAGGGGGTGAAATTAGTGTGTGTAGTGGGGGAGGGGTAGTGGGTCTCTCTAGGATGGTGGTACGGTCTATATAAAGTGCAGCTCAATCCTGGGGCTACTGTTTAAGGTGCAAGGGGGTCTATCCGGGGGGGGGGTGATTGACCAAGGTGCTTGGGGTCTGTCTATGAAGGTGGGGTCTGTCCGAGGTGTAAGGGGGTCTGTCAAGTAGGGCTTCTGTCCAAGGTACAAGGGGTGTCTATTCAGGAGGGGGTATATCTATCGTGCAAGGGGGTCTGTCTAGGGTGCATGGTGGGTATGTCTAGGTTGGGGGGACCAAGTGTGGCAGGGGGGACTAACAGAGGGTGTGGAGGTGAAACGCATGGTGTGGGGGCACTGGGGGGAATTTATAGGGTTGGGACCAACGGGGAAAGCAAGGGGTGGGGAACTAGGTGGAATGAGAAGGCCTGTAGGACTAGAGTTTTTTTATTTAAATTTAAAGTATAGTAACATTTTCAAACCGTGGCTAAATAGCATGTTTCGTTCTTTTCCTAGAAATTGAATATGTATCCATGGTTTAAACTGTATATATGGGCGTATATCCATAGATAAAACAGTGGATAAATCGCTATAGATAGTCCTCAAACCATGGCTATAGGCCCTGTATGGATTAAACATTTTCTATAGTTTCAAACTGTGTCTATAGGGATTTAACACCATTTTGAACTCTGGTTATATGGATATAGCCACACTATGAAACCGTGGCTACAGTTCGTACCCTATGTTCATTCCAATACCATCCACAGTTCATTAAATTGTGGAAACAACCTATAGACATTGCTTTTGTCCTTATAATCACGATTTCAAACTATTTCTATAGACTAAATTTCTAGTACTGTGGAAGATTATTTTTATTTTTAATCTCAATGAAATATATGGGGGTGTTTTTATGAAGGGTGTTTATATGTTCTAGTTTTATAATTAACATGTGCATCTCCATTTTTATTTCATTGGAATTCATAGTTTGTTAGGAAGTAACTCTAGGTAAATAGGTTGTACAATGTCCCAATGATGCTCTAACTAGTATCCCTTAAACAAACTATATTATTCATATGGGATTATTCCACTCAATTAGACCATGTACTACAATATCATGTGTTATGATATTTTGTTTTTATTTTAATCTGTTCATATTTTTTGGATTTATAGTTTTTCTTTAGTTTATCCCAAAATATCTTATGTTACTAGGATAATTGTGACTATCCTTTTTAAGATGGTGTTTTGTCTTTTTCTTAGGCACCAGAAATTCCATATTTTATAAAATACAATGAGGCATTTTATAAAACATTATTTTAATTTTTCTCTTTTCATTTTTATCAAAATTATTTAAAGTGAATTTTAATCATATTGATTTTGATAAAATAGGTATAGTATAAGAAAATATTTCAAAGTGATTATTTTATTTAATAAAAATTAAGTCAATGTTTTAAAAAATTGATTAGACTAGATATTTATATTTCAAGATTTCTCTTGCCAAAAAAGTATTCTAAATATGTATTTTAATGTAAAATGAAACGGTGTTCATTTTTAATGATTATGTATGGGGATTGGGGAGGATACCTATTTGGACTTTATGTTTGTGCATATAATCAATTTAGTTTATTGTTAAACTATTGATTGTTCATGGATCAGGATTTATTTGACTTTTTATGGTGACAGATAGAAGCTCATGGTGGTATTTGGGTTTATTTATTTATTTTACCTTATTGCATCATAAATCATTGTTTTACTTCAATTCCATTATGTGTAGTATTTATGCATGTGGTGTGACAAATGTTGAATAATTGTGGTTTTTTCTTGCAAAGGAGAAAAATGTGAGAGTGATTTATTATAAATGGCTCATTATATCTTTATAGATGTTTATTTTTTTGGCATGGAAATCCAATGTATTTATGCATCATTAAGGAATATTTGATACACTATCCATTACAATTTTAATTATTTTTATACGAAAAATCATTTCCACTAAGTATTTTATCATTCCCTTGTGCTTTTCATGAGACCGTGGGGCTTAAGATTCCCTCTAGGACTTTTAATAAACATTATTGGGGTGTTCGGTGGATAGAAACTCATGTTGGTTCATGGAAATGTGCCACTTAACATTATTATGTTTATGAATATTCCTTGGTATATGTAAATGATAATTATGATCATTTTAATAAACAATGTATTTAAATTTTCAAGTAATTTTACAAATTTATATTCATATATGTGGATAAGTTTGTTATTGAATAAAAATATTAATGTTTTTAAATGGAATGATTAATAGCCACTTGAATAATGTGAATATATGAATATTTATTATTTTTACTCTTTCTATAAATCTTAATAAACCATTATTTTTTATATATATGTGTCAATTATTATATTTGATTGGATGTTTTTTGACTGGTGGTTGATTTTATGTGTTTTTTGGAAACAATTTATATGGGATTGTAGATGTAGACGAGTCATGTAATAATCATGTGTTCAACTATATACCAATTTTGGGTTGCTAGATTGTTTAATTAAAATATACCATGGAAATTAGTTTTTAATGGGTTAGAATCCTTTTGTTTCACAATTATTATTGGTAACATATTTTGATATTTTATTCATGAGATTTTAAAATTATGTATACAATATTTAAAAATCTACTTTTGTTGGTTACTAATAGTGATTTATTTTTTAATAGAAAAATAAAATTTATTTTATTTATAAAATGAAAATATATATAAAGAATATTTTAATTTAAATATAATACTTGTTGTGGGTTATTTTGTTTTTCAAGATAAAAAAATTTAGAGGTGGTGCCGCAGTAATAATACAATAATTCATTGAGGATGAAAACTCCAATAGTTATGGTTTGAATACAATTATTTTAAACTTATTATATTTAATTATTTAATTATTTATTAAATTGTTCTCTAATTACCAAAAAATGGGTATCCATAACGCCAACCATTAGCAACGCTAAATAAGTGCTGATAAAAGGGTACTTTTAACCGCCCTTAAAGAAAAGAGTTCTTAACAGTACCCATTAGTCATTCTTTATTTAATGGGTACTAAATTTATTCCTAGGTATTACATTCATATTTATATTATAAATTTTAAATATTATCTTTTTTACCAATCTATTGTTATTTATAATCATATATATAATAATATATACATAATTATTATATATTCAGTCATAAAAATTTTATTTTATAAATAAATAATTAAACATATTTTCATATAAAATATATTAATCAATATATATGCCTATTCAAAATAAAATATAATATCCATTTTATTTAAAATATAAATAAATTAATATTTATATAACTATATAATGCGTGTGTGTCTATTTGTGTGTGTTTGTATTAAAAAAATATGATATATTATCTAAATATTCTAACATATCTATAAATATTAATATATAATATATGTAAATATATATAAATATATATAAATATATATAAATATACATAAAAATACACAAACATAATAATTTTATGTCTGTGTTATATATATATATTTATTTTTTTCTAAACAACAAAAATCATATTTTATAAATTTAGTTAATTCTGGTCTTATAATTATATATTAATATATGAATCATATACGGATTAAAAAATATCTAAATATATATAAATAAATAGATATAAATATATATTAATTTAAAAATAAATATATAAATATATAAATATTAATATATATGTACATATAAATATTAATATATATATATATATATATATATATTAATATATATATATACATATATATATATATTAATATAACTATATAGATTGATTTAATTTTATTTATAAGCACGTGTGTTTTATTTATTTTGGATCGTATCACAGAACACGAGTTTTTGTTCATTTAAAACATATATCCTAATATATTTTTTAATAAAATCATTAATACATTTATTTTATATATTAAAATGATTATAATATACCATCTTAATTATTTTATAAAACACATAAAATATAATATGAGACTTATATAAAAACATTAATTGAGTGTTTAAAGATAATTCCTTTGAGCAAATTTTATGTCTCTAAATTCAATCTTTCTGCAACATATTCTATTTTAGGACTTTCGACAAGAAATGAATGTCAAAAAATATTAAATAGTGATGAATCTAACCAAATTAGATTAAATCATTCCATTTTTTAGATTGAGGTTATTCATAATGTGTATATATTTAATCTCAAATTCCTCTATATAATTTTATGGCCATATAATTAAATAAAAATGAAATGGATTATATTTTCAGAATCATTATTTCAAGAGATTTCACTAGATATATTATTTTTAATTGTTCTAATTCATGTTCAGAAAATAATCAAGAGAGAGAGGTTTTATCTTTATTTTTTATTAATATTTTACACATAACAAATAATGAATAAATGAATTTAAAATAATATATCATTGTTTATATTAATAAAAATGAGTCCAACGAGAGTATTAGTTGACAAATACCATGAAACAATTTAATGATATTGATGAGAGAAATTTGTATGAATTATACTCTCACAAAAATTATTTGTCCCAAAATAAATGATTTTGATACTAAATGTTATATTTTATTGAATCCTTGAATGAAGAAAAATCATAAATTTTTTTGAAATAAAAGTCAAAGGGATAATTGAATTGGTTCTCGAACAAACCATATTCCTAAATATAAAAACCAGAAACCACTTTAACTAAAAAATAAAAATAAAACCAACCTACTAAAAGTGACAACTTATTATTTTAAGGCTGTACAAAAAAATTTAAATGAATTGGATTATATTTATATAATATTAATTTCAACATATTTCGATAGGCATATTATTTTTAAATTTTTGAATTCACATTGTGAATAGAATTTATAGAGAGGTTTTATCATTATTTTTTATTAATATTTTACACACATCAAACAGTGAATAATATAACTTTAAATAATATATCATTATTTATATTAAAAACAAATGATTCAAAAATTATATTACTTTTAGAGTTCATTTTATTATATTTAAAAACATAAATAAATTTTCTTAATAAGAATATAATCAATTATCATAAAAATAATATGTCACATTCAGGTAAAATTATCATGGAACACTATAACTCAGTAAAATTATATTACTTTTATAATTTTTATTATCAGTTATTTTATTTTTCTAATCATTGAATAAATACTATAATACCATTTCATAAAAAGTTTTGGTAATTTTATAGTTAATGAAGATTATAAGTAAATTTATTTCATGAAAAAAAATTTAATTAATCTCGAAATAAACATTTATTTTAAAGAGATATTTAAAACTAAGAGAGTGACGTTTTTTAACTTACATTGCTTTAAATATTATATTTTTCATATTCATAGAGAAGTTCCCATTAAACAAATAAATTTAAAAGGTATGTTTATAATTATATAATATCGTTCATCCATTCATTATAGTTATGAAAAAATATAGCCATATCACGTAGTTTTGTCCTATATTATCATGAATTTAACCTTTACTATGGTGATAAATTTTACAACGATTATGATTGACGTTGTGCAAAAATAAAAGGGAAATATTAAAAAATTTTAAATATATAGAATAAAAAATATTGAATCATATTTATAAAATTCCTTATCTATATGTAGAAGAAATGAAATTAAAAATAATCATGAATCATGAGAATAAAGAACTTTATAGAAAGATACATTTTCAAGCATAACAATGGGTTTTTTCTTCCCTCGTGACTATAAAATTTTTAAATAAATATTAAAAAAATTATTAAATATGTAATAAATATATTACATTAAAAAATCACAACTATTTAATATTATAATTTATTATGAAAAAATGAATTACAAGCATAAATTCAGTTTTTTAGAAAAATGTTTTTTACAATTCATTCATAAAATTGATTCAAATGAACATAATTTGATTATTTAAAATATAAGAGAAAATTTTTTAATTTATATGAATAAAAAACATTACTAAAAAATTAGTGATTATTTCATAAATATTTATCAAAATATTTATAGTTATTTTGAAATTTATATACATTTCACATATTATTTTATATTTTTGATGAATTATAATTTCATGGATATGTAATCATGATCATATTTAAATAATAATATTTCATTATTTGTTTTGGCTTGGTGTTTCATATCATGTACACTATTTGACATCGTGTTAATTAATCAAATTATTCTGTGATGATTTTAAAATTTCTATTAATATATAAATAACTTATTATCTATATGATACATGATATATGTTTGTTGAAGAGTCTTCCTCCTTCTTTTTTGTATAGGTTTTATCCAATCACCAATGATATTTTATTCATTGACATCATCCCTACATCTATCCATTCCTACTGATATTGATCCTACATTATATAACAAATAATTTTATCCTTCCTATAAGTATACTTTCTCTCCATGTGCTCCCCCTATAAAACTCACTTAAGAAACACTTCCGTATTTCATTACCCTAAATTTTTTTCACTATTTTTCTATTATAAATCCTCATTTAATTTAGATTTATGCTCATTTTAAAAAAATGGATCGATAATTTTATATTCCTTTAATTAATTTAATTAGAATTTGTATTACATGATATTTTATGAATGCCCAAGGAAAATTATGCCATCCCCATGAGTTTCATTCATTCAATTATTCCCCTTGTTGAGAATAAACAACTTACCCCCCAAAATTCAAAAGTATTCCTATATAGGATTCTTCCCAACCATATTTCGTATGGGGTGTTATCTTTATTTAGACATAACAATACCATTTTGTTAATATAAACTAAATTAATCACTATTTCTTTTATATTGTTCATTTATTCGTAGTGTATTATCAATTATTTCTTGCGATGTTCCTCTACCTAATTGTTAGATAATTAAATACTATTTTCAATCTATAACTTTTAGATTTTTATCTTTAGTATCATCTATACCAATATCATGTAATATTAAATACACTTAAACTCTCTATATTTGTAGGATGTGTTCATAAAAAATGTCATCCTACCATAATCATCAATAAAATAGAGTATAATAACTTTATTAATCCATGTAATTTGGGTGAAATTGGCCCCCACACATCCACCATCACTAACTCAGGCCAGATCATTATCAAATTTTCCTTAATATTTTAAGTATTTAAAATTAATTTACATATTTAAAATGATTAATTGTATTAGTGTCATCCTGATAATTTTTTTTACATTATGAGCTCCTTTATTCTGCACCAAATCTTACCAGGAATTGTGGATTAAGTTTCCATGATTTTTTTCATATCATTTTATATTCTTCATTGTTTATAAAATTCTTATATTATTCCACACTAATGAGTTCGACATTGCATGGATAAATTTTCTTATCCACTGTGGAGTCCTTCCCTTCAAAATAATTTTTTTCAAATACATGCTAACGAATCAGATAGGGCTTATAGATTTAATGTTATTCATAAAAAAATTAATATCCCTGAAATAATTTTATAGATATTATAAAAACTCATTCATTTACTCTTGTTCCCACACCTATTATGTGTTGAGTTGAAAATTGCAGAGGGATGCTCAATCATTTTTTATTTTACCATAATAAGAAGTGTGTGAAAATTATAAAAGATTAGTAAAATAATGAAATGATACTGAAAAATATTGTTAAATACTGTATTTATTTATTGGAACAATAAATGTGAACCTCTAAGAAGAAAAATATTATAATAGTGTATATGGATCTAATAATATTCAATTTAATGGATAATAATTCCAAAAATTTGGATAGAATGTCCTATTTATAGACATTATCTTCATCGTGACATAATTTTTTCCATTTTGGAATGAATTTATATACCTTATATATAAACCCTTATATATTCCTTATAAATTACATCATTTTGGCTTAAAGGATGGTGTTGGTGTGTCATTTATACATCATTATCGTTCAAAATCAAAATCATTCAATGGTCATGCAATAACTATCCAATTACATTAAATGTAACTATATATTACCCTATATTTCTATGTATCATAATATCATGAATTTGAAAATATTAGTGTTTAATTATTTAGGTATTATATATCAATATTACTTTATAAAGTCATAGAATAATGTTCATATGTTAAAAAAAGGATATTCTATAGCATCTTAAATGGGTATCGATATTTAAATTCTATATGACATGGATACATCTGTAATAGCACAAAATTATTTCCTTATTAGATCACATGAGACTCATCCCAGATTAAATTTTTACATTATTGGAATGCTCTTTCATAAGCATGAGTTATCCTACCATATTATATGGTTCTGGCCTAGTGTCTAAAGATTACAAAACTCGTTCTCCTCTACTCGTCATATAATGTAGTCCCCTCAAACCACACATCATCATTGATAATTAATTTATCTCATGTCCTAGAGATCATGTTACTACTTTAATGACATGATAAATCATTGGTGTGAATCTATTCATAGGATGGTTTGGTGGAATTTTTGTTCTAATTTTAATTTTTACCTAAAATGTATTATAGAATAGAATACTATCCTAAAATCATAATTCCTTCTTAGTTAATAATATGTATCATCATTTGTTTCATGTTATGGAGTGAGGTCCCTTATTTTTGTGCTATATCATCAAAATCACATTCATCCACACTGTGACACCATTTTGAGGAATTAGTTCCTTTTAATATTACCTTTTCTACATTGGGCCAACTAACTAAATAATGAATACCATTTTTTGGCGTAATCACTATACAATTACTCTAAAAATTTCAAGGGAGGATCCAAAAGCTTCCTAAGATCTATCCTTCGATAAATCAATAAAAATACCAAAATATTGTAGCATTATCACCCATAATAAATGAAAAGAATGATAAATAAATATGAATCAATAATAGTTATCAATGTCCCCCACAAATAAAATATTTTTAATGCATAAAGAAAAATGTATTTAAAACGATTCCAAATAAGTTCAATCCTTTAACTAATGAAAAGCAGTAAAGAAAATGTCAATAAAAAAATATTAACTGATTTTTTTAATTCAAATATAATTTTCCACCCTAAGTAATCATATATCTTTATTAATATTATACTGTAATTATAATTATCATCCATAATTATATCCCAACCATTTAATAGATATTCAAAACCATATAGTGATATACGTATTTAGAAAGTTTTACACTAAAAAATCAATAATAATTTAAATCATGAGTTATTCCTAATTTAAATTTCATGTCTTATGTTTAGACCCTTATATAATATCTCAAATCAATTTTTAGAAATCCAACCTGAAAATGAAGATGAAATCCAAAAAAAAAATGTTCTAATGTATTTGAGGCTAATGTTGGGTTGTTAATGATGTAATGATTAAAAATTAAGACTTTAAATATAGGGATAAATCATTTTAGAAAACATAATGATTAAATATTTAATAACAATGAAATGGAAACCTGCTATTACACTTCAAAGTCATAATATCCAATAAATATATACTTCTCTTAATGATTCCCATCATGAAAATTCAACAATAGTGACACTAATTTTCATCATATCTTTCTTTCCATTTCCTTTGAAAGAAAGGAAATTTCACAAGGATCAAGTATCACACCCATCAAACAACCTTTTTCTGAAAGCCTAGTGAAAATAATTCTAATAGTTATAATAATATAATAGATCATGTAAGAGTTATCATTAAAATGTACATGATATGATCTATTATTTTGATTTATTTTTGAAAATAATATTTTAATCAATTAATAAAAATATAAAATATCATGCAATCAACTTCCAAATCACAAATTACAATTCTACCACTTTATCTGACATGGTATTCCCACATGGTTGTTTCATGCATCCACTGTAATTTCCCAACCACAGAAGCCCAAAGATGTAGCATTATTTTAATTCATCAGCAAGATTATAAGGAATCATGTCCCAAAAGATAGATTAGATTAGCAGTCATGGAAAATTTATTAAATACATGAACGTTACATTACACAGTAGAAAGTATAACAAAACCTAAATTTTCATTTGAGAACTCCATTAATCCCCTAGCTTAACCCTGCATATCAATCATAAACACTTCATGGAATCCTGGGAGAATAAAACATAAGAAATGGGTTCCCTCAGATGCTCATTAATAGTAAGGAATACTTCATATGATAACATAAACATTAGCTATGATGAAAAATTGAAAATACATGCCTTTTCAAATAATAAACATGAACACATTATTGTATGAATATGAGATGAATAAATAATTCAATTATATAACATATTCATGGTATTCTTCTTGTATAATAACCACATGAAATCTCAATATCTAATTTCATAATGATTAAATGAATAATGTCAGATATCATAACTAGATAGTCAAAGCCTTATGTCGAGACTACAAATATGATTTTTTTCAAGGCCTTGTGCTAAGACACTAGTTTTTCTCATTATACCTACCGACACATCGAGGAGCTATAGTGGGATCCACTTGTCACTTAATAAGTCTGATTCATTCCTCTTATGAATAGGATAAAACATAACCTAAACATTTGTATTAATACTGTCAAACCAAATGTCAATACTTTAATTACAAACCATGAATGGTATAAAAATAGCACATCCACAGTCAATCATAACTCATTAAAAACAATATAGAAGATTGTATTAACCTTCATCTGAGAATAACGAATGAAATTTACATAGATTAAAATTATAATCAAAACTATTTGAGAGAAATATCACCCTTTTTCATGAAAACATTAAAAATTCTCACTATTTATCACGAAACCTTTTAAATTAGATTTTTAAATCAAAGTGTCCCATACCAATTTGAAAATTTTAAAAGGTATTTTAATTTTAATATATTCATGAACATATAAATAAATACTTAAGTCCATTTTTAAAACATAATCATTAATGAGAAATATTTAGAAGAATAAATAATTAAGACATTTAAAATGATATTTTAGTTAGAGTTCTTATCCAAAAGAGTGACACTTGAAAAAAAATAATTGAGGTGATAAAAACATTATAATATCATGATAATAAAATATTTCATGATATATTATGTCAAAGGATAGTATATACAACACATAAAAGTGAATTGATGCCTAAAAAAATAATCCTCGAAGGAATTTAAATTGAGATGAAATCCCTTATAAGGATTGTATCCTTAGGTAAAGGATAAATCAATGACATAATTATGTGTGAAAAATATAAATACACTAAATTTTATTGGATATTCAGTGTAAATCTTTCATATGGAATACATACATATTCTTGTTAAAACAACACCAATGAATAGAATGTTTATCTAAATGAATGGAGATTGAGATAAAATTACTCTTATCTGGTTCAAATCGATGACTAGAGAATTAATCAAGGGAGGGATTATGTAAATCAGAAGCATATCCATAGAAAGTGTAGTGGAAATTACTACCCAAATAATAAATAGTGATTCCACACATAATCAAGGAGTAAAATAATCAATGAGGTAAGTCTAAAGCCCAATGAGTGGAAATTGAAATTTGAAATTCCCTTACCGATTTGGTAACTTACGAAACATACACCCATGAAAGAAGGATCATACAATGAAGATGTAAATAACAATAAATTAAATTATATTAGAAAAAAAATAAAATCATGGGATTTACATAATACACAAAATTCAATAACTAAGTGGCAAACAATGTAAATCTCATGAAATTAAGAGTGATATAAGAAACCCCTTACCTAAAGTCTGACTTGTCTTTTATGTTCCTTGTTCTTCTTGAATAATAAAATTAAGTCAATTTCTATTTTAATAAGAAAATTTTTCAATATTATTAATACTTTTATATCATTTATTACCTTTATATAAGAATTAGTTAATTATTTGAGTTCATATTGGATATTTTATGGATGTTCAAAACATGAGTTAAAAATGAACTTTGTAATAATTACAATTTTTCTGTGTGGTCAAAAGTCCATTATATCCGTAATGATAGAAATTATTTAGATATCATATATATATATATTATCAATTATATATATATATATATCTATTTAAAATAGTACATAACATTTGGAGATAGGAAATGAGATGTATCGTTCATAAAGACGGTTAGTAGTATGTACGCATGAACAATAATTTCATTTCTATTTTGTATTTTAATGGAATTAAAACATAATTATAAATAGGTATATTATAATTAACTTATATTATAATATATAATATCATTAATTACATCATTTATACGTCCCACATAATGCATTAATTAGTCATATCATTTTGAGTGGGCGGTAGTCTGCACTTCCTCAAATGAAATTTATGCATTTTACCCATAATGGAAACTGTAAATTAATAATATAAATGGAAAATACATAACCATTAATAAATAATAAACAAAATATATTTATATCATATATAAATACAGTGCCATCTTAATAGACACCAAGGGATGCTGTTGGAGATAATCGAACAATCATCGTTTTGTGAGGTGTTAGTTTGCCAACCACAGAAACAGTATGTTCTTCAGCCATTAGATGCAGGTGTGTGTAAGTTTAGATTGAATCATTACAATAAAAACATACTATTATATTTAATATACTGGTGTTGTTAGAATATAAAGGAATAAAAAGTGTTTAGGGGGGTTGGAGAAGTAAAATAAAACAAAATAAGACAAAGGAATTTAATAGAAATTATTACCTTTAATTTGGGAATCTTGCTTCAGTTTGTACCAAAATAACTTTTTGAACTGCCTTATTCCTAAAGTAAGGCATATAATAGGAAGAGTGGGATATTGATAAATTTTATTTTTCATGTTTTTGACAATCCAAGGGGCTTGAGATGTTTGTGGAATGGGATTGAAATGGTGTCCTTTAATAAGGGGGGAGGGGCTCTTTAGGAATGTGTAAAAATATTATTTTATTATATAGTGATATTTGGTTTCAAAAAGTCCCAAACAAATTAAAGTCGAATATAAGATGACTCATGATCGAAATAAAATCATCCAATAATAATTGGACATGTTTGGATTATTTCTTAATATTAATAATCATATTTATTTAATTCATTTGTCAATGAGGTAAATACTACATCATTATTGTGTCATAAATAATTAAATTAATTTGATGTCTAAAAATTATATAAAAATTACCATAATGTATTAAACCTTTTTATATTTATAATGAATATTTATATTCAAAAATATGACATATATAGCCACATGTAAAAATTTATTGACTAAAAGATATTTGTTTGTGTCATTATTGCGATTACATTAAGTTATTTAAAATAAAGTGTCATTATTATTCATAAGTGGCTACATGGTGTCAAAAAACTTACTCAACGATGCCCGTGGTCGTCCATGACTCATCCAATAAGGTTATGATATGTGTTATGATAATATTTTATTATTATAATATTATTTTTACCTTGAATTACCCTATTTACCTTTAACCGTGGTAAATAATTGTCATAAGTTACTATAAACCAAAAATAACTTTCATCTTCATAAACAACATATTAATTACTAATAACAACCATGTATGTTGTATTTTATAAATTAAATTCACAGAAGTGGTAAAATTTCATTTAACTGAAATGGCCAAATTTTTAACTACCACATAGGGGTTTTCCTATTCATCAAAAATTGTTGTTTATCAGAAAAATATCAAAAATTCACCCTAAGATATATTTGATATTCCGAATTCAAAAATGAAGTCTATTTTAAAAAATTCAAAACATATAAATTGGATTAATTAATATAAAATTAATTCCAGTTGCCAAAACAAAACGCTTGTTTTTAAGAAATAATAACAACCAAAAGATTGACACTTGTTTTAGTATAAGTTCAATGTGAAATTAATTCAATGAAAAACATTGGATTAAAGGGTAAAAATATAATCTCATTACAATTCAGAACCAATTTAAAATATAATATAACCATATAAATAAATTAGAATAAAAGTAAATTTTGAAATAAAATACATTATTTCTTAATATTCATAAAAAAATTGAATTTAATTAGAAAAATACCAAAATTTAATCCAAAGAAAATTTGGATTTCCATATTTTAAAGACAAAATTATTTTTTAAAAATGAATATATAAAAGGTTAAAACATTGGATTTTAAAAGTTTTCTCCACAAAATGCGGTAAAATTTTATTTTTTGAAAAGTACTTCCTTTATCTGAAAAAAAAATAAGAATTTGTTTTTATATTATGTCTAAAAAAAACATAATATAGAAGTTAAAATTATATTGAATATATAAAGTTCAAAATATAGTAAATACTATTCCGAACCTCTTTTTTAATGGCTAGTTTGGTAAGTCGTGGTGCACTCGAACATGGTGTTGCGTGTAGCGCAAGCTATTCAATTACTTTAAAGAAAATAACATACTAGGAAATATTGGTGTTTAACATTTTCCCCCCCATTTGGAAATTACATCCTCGCAATTTCAATATTGGGCTTGGGAACATTATTGAAAGTCCCAAATCATAAAAATAGTCTATAAAACAATCACTTTAATAGAAAGAAGGATAAGTACAAAGGTCACCTAAGATAACCCATTGTAGGATTTCAATGTAGAAAAACATGTATATAGAAGATAAACTATGTGTCAAGTTCTGATGGAGAGTTTTAGAAAACATTATCAGGAGGAAGTAAATGATCTTAAAACCATAAATTTGTGATGTGTTAAATGGTATTTGTTTCCTTAGTAGGAAAAGTAAATGAACAAAATTTAGGTTTTAATCTCAATTTTATAAAGTTTAGGAATTTTGTTAAGAGATTGACTATGAACATAAAGAGATATAATTAATTTTTAAATATAGATTCAACTTTTAATAACTTTCTACCACCAACTCATCTTTTCCCCATACGAGGAGTATTATAAATGACTTGGACACACCTGAAGCGCTAGAATCAACATCTAGAGAATCATGTATTCCACAATGGATGAACTATATTTGTATCTAGTCTTTGTAGATTTAAACAAAAAAATGGTTAAGACAAGGTTAGATGTTCCCCAAAATGGATAATATTTGATAGAAATATTACTAATATAAATTTATAAAATTAAACAAACAATAACCAAACATTAATAATGACAATTCAATAAAAGATTGTCCTTAAAATCCTTCAATATTATCCCAACTATGATTGAAACCTAAATCATGGTAGAATTTGATTACATAGTCTTCCACTTTAAATTTCATCTCCAAATAACATCAATTACTCTTAAAGTCACATACTTAAAAGTAATTAACTTAATCACATATTCGCTATGATAGGTTAATTATATTCTTAAATAACTGAATCAATATTAATCCGCAATAAAAATATAGATACCAATCCCCCATTACTCCTCAAAAGGAGTTCCATGGTATTCTATAATCCATAGGCATATAGTGGTCCCAACAGAATGAAGTTCTTCCAAAATGTCATTTATCACTTAGTCACAAAATCATTTTCATATAATAATGATAAATCGTATGTTCCCAAAATCTACATATTCTTGATCCATTAAATCATTTAACTAAAAAAATTGTCATACTAACCAAGGACATCATGTAGTCCAGTGGTAGGCGATAAATCCCAGCTGCACTTTTGTTGTGGGTTCAATTCCGGCAGCTTTATCCGACGTGACATGTTATCACATGGTATGTGTGTTGTCCTTTTTCAAAAACTATATAATTTTATAATATTCCCAAATATGAAATAGGTTCCTCAAAATTACTATATCATAATTTAAGAACAAATTTTATCTGATACCTCAAAATTTCATCCCAAAAAATAATAACATGTAATTGCCTCAAATTCAAGGATCATATAATCCTAAATGGTTTTTATAACTACATCAACTAAAAAAGAGATAATTCATCCTCAAATAACATTTTCAAAAAACAAACTTCAAGGTTACACATATAATAGAATAGTATTCCAAATTAATCCCATACTTTTAATCGTTTCCCCATCCATTTATTCCCACATAGTTTCTTCCTTATCCAAGAGGATATCCTTTAGAATAGAACATTCACTCGAGTAATATCTATGTCCCCTTAATTTATGGAAAATTACTATAAATAGATTCTTCGGTCCATTTTTATTTTCTACCATAGTACACTTCATTTTACCTGAGAAATTATTTATATTATGACCTTCATTACTAGGCATAAATCATTTCATTTTTCCATTGAGAAACTTTCTTGGGTGTCTCCTTCCACATTTATGGAATGATATAAATTGAGCCTTCTTTTCTTCGTGGTCATCACTGTTGTAGCTCTTATCATTCACCACTTTCCCTTTCCATGTTGAGTTTAGGAGTTAGTTAATATATATGTTGTTGATTATATTTTTTGAAAAACGATTCAGCATTAACACGCTGTCTTTTACGCCTGTCAACAAAAACTTTTGTTGATCATTTCAACCACTATTCAAAACTGTTACATCATTCTCAAATTTACTATGACTTCATTGGAATCCAGCCATTGACTAACACAAGAAATCATAGTGTGAGTCAAAAAATAATTTAGAGAATATCATAACACCATATTTTAAATCTAAAACATCTTAAGATTAACCAAGGTTATTCATTCTCATCTTATATTAAAATCCTTCAAATCGGTTTGTAATCAAAATGTGAATTATCCAAATCACATCCCCGGGGAGTGACGTAACCGAGAGTGAAGAAAATACCATTATCGTGTTCCAGGATACACTAGGTCAAGCCCAGAACTCTCTATCATATTTTTCACTCCTAGATACATATGTGCCAGAGCCTCCTCTAACTGATCGTATCTAGATAGGGACGTGTTGCATGGAATATACACAAAATCTCTACAATACAAATATTATAATTAGTTCTTCTATACTAATCCTCAATGTCTATCTTAGGGTAATGTGCTCTAATCAAAGTATATCTAAATCTAGTTTCCAAGGATTGTACTACACATCCTTTGATACCAACTATAACACCACGACCCCAAAATCCCAGAGTTGGTGCATTTTTCCATCCATTGGAATTATTACAAGGAATTATGTCCCGAAAGACCGATCAGATAAATAGTATTGGAAGATAGATTACCTATATGAACGTTACATTATACAATAGAAAATAAAACACAACAAAAATTTTCCTTTGCGAACTCTATTAATCCCGTAGCTTAACCATCATATCAATCATAATACACTTCATGGAATCCTGGGAGAATAAAATATAAGAAATTGGTGAGCTCAGAAGCTCAGGAACAGTAAGTAATACAATAGAAGATAACATAAACATTAGGCATGTTGAATAATTGAAAACATATTCCTCTACAAATAATAAACAAGAACACATTATGGTTGGAATATGAGATGAGTAAATAATTCCATAATAAAACATTGTCTTGGGTATTCTAATAGTCTAATAACCACATGAAATAACAATATCTAATTTCATAATTATGGAATGAATAATGTCGGACATCATAACCACATAGTCAAGCCCTCATTCCAGGACTACAAAAAAGATTTTTTCAAGGCCCTTTACCAAGACACTAGTTTTTCCATTAGTCTTACTGATGCATCGAAGTGCTATAGCAGGCACCACCAGTCACTTACATAGTCCAACAAATTCCTTATATGAAAAGGTTGGAACATAAGATAAACATTGGTATTAATACTAGCATATGAAATGTTAATGCTTTAACCAAAAACCATGAATGGTATAAAAATAGCACAACTATAGTCAATCATAACTCATTAAAAACTATATTGATGATTGTATTAACCTCATATGAGAATAATGAAGGATATTGAATTAGATGAAAATAATCAACAAAACTATTTGAGAGAAATATCCCACTTTTTCTCGAAAACATTTAAAATTCTCACTATTTATCAAGAATTTGTTTAAAATAGATTTTTGAATCAAAGTATCCCTTACCACATTGAAAAATTTTAAAAGAATTTTAATTTTAATATATTAATGTCCATATAAATAAATCCTTAAAACCATTTTTAAAATGAGGATATTAATGAGAAATATTTAGAAGAATAAATCATTAAAACATATAAAATGATATTTTAGTTAGTGTTCCTAACCAAAAGAGATACACATGAATACAGATAATTGAGGTAATAAAAACATTATAATATCATGAGAATAATGGATTTCATGATATACTATGTCAATGGATAGTATATACACCATATAAAATTGAATTTGTGAATAAAAAAATGAAGTCTCAAAGGAATGTAATTGGAGATGAAATCCCTTATAAATATCTTATCTTTAGGTAAAGGATAAAAAAATGACATAATTATATGTGAAAAATATAAATACAGTAAATATGATTGGATATTCAGTGTAAATAAATCATATGACATTCACACATATTCATTTAAGAAACACCAATGAATTGGATATTTATCTAAATGAATGGAGATTGAGTTAAAATTACTCTTATCAGGTTTATATCAATGTCTTCAGAATTTATCAAATGTGGGATTATGTGTATCAAAAGTATATACAGCTAAAGGGGAGTGTAAATTTCTACATAAATTAAAAATAGTGGTTCCACACATAATCATGGAGTAAAATAATCAATGATATATGATTATAGCCCAATGAGTGGAAATTGAAATTTGAAATTCTCTTACCCATTTGGTAACATACGAAACATACACCAATGAAATAAGGATCATAAAATGAAGATGTAAATACCCATAAATTAATGTATATTAAAACACGAATAATATCATGGGAAGTATATAATACACCATAGTCAATAAATAAGTTACGAATAATGGAAATATCACAAAATTAAGAGTAAGATAATAAACCCCTTACCTAAAGTCTGACTTCTCTTGTATGTTCTTTGTTCTTCCTGACTAATAAACATAACATAATTTTTAAATTATTAAGAACATTTTTCAAGTTTATTATTCATTTTATATCACTTAATACCATTATATAAAAATTAGTTAATTATTCGAGTTCATATGGAAATTTTATCGATGTTCGGAACTTGAGTAAAAAATGAACATTATTATAATTACAATTTTTCTGTGTGGTTAAATGTCCATTATGTCCATAATGATATACATGATTTTGATATAATATATATATTATATATCCAGTGCATATATATGTATTTATAATAGTTTATACCATTTGGTGATAAGAAATGAGATGTACCGTTTATGGAGACGGTAAGTCGTACGTATGCAAGAACGTTACTTTCATTTCTAATTTGTATATTAATTGAAATAAAATAAAATGATATATCGGTATATTATAATTCCATTATAATATCATATATAATACCAATAATTACATGTATTATATGTCCAACATAATGCATTAAAGATTCATATCATTTTTAGGGGGTGGTAGTCCGCACTTTCCCAAATAAAATTATCTCGTTTTACTCATAATGGAAACCATAAAAGAATAATATAAATTCCAAATACATAAGCATAATGAAAACATAATATATATATATATATATCATATATAAATATATTACCATCTTAATATCCACCATGGGTGGCTATAGGAGATAATCAAAGAATCATCGTTTCGTGAGGCGTTAGTTTGCAACCACCGAAACAGTTTGAACTTCACCCATTAAATGGAGGTGTGTGTAAGTGTAGTTATAATCCTCCCAATTAAAACATACTAGTATATTGAGGATTATTTTTTTGTCATAAAATAATGAAATAAAATGAGTTTAGGGAGGTTGGAGAAGTAAAATAATACAAAATAAAACAAAAGAATTTATGAGAAAACGTTACCTTTAATTTGGTTAACTTATTTTGGTTTTGAACCAAAAAAACATTTTGAAGTGCCTTCCACCTAAGGTAAGGATTCTAGGAGGAAGAGGGGGATCTTGAGAGATTATTTTGGCATGGTTTGGACGAGCAAATACTCTTGAGAGTTTTGTGGAATGGGTTAGAATTGGTGTCATTTTATAAGGTGGAGGAGGTGCTCTTTTGGAATGTGTGAAAATATATTTTTATTATATAGTGGTATTCAGTTTCTAAAAGTAAAAAACTAATTAAAGAAGAAGATAAGATGACTTATGGTCAAAATAAAATCATCTAATAATAATTGGAACGGGTTGGATATTATTTTTATATTAATAATCATATTTATTTAAATCATTTATTAATGAGGTAAATATTATATCAGTATTGTGTGATAAATAATTTAATTTTTTTTTGATGTCTAAAATTTATAAAATAAATTTCCAATATGAAAGAAATATTTTTTTCTTTTTAATTAATATTTATTGTCGAAAATATGACTTATATAAGCCCATTTAAAAATTGATTTTCTAAAAGATATTTGTTTATGTAATTTTTTCCTTTACATTAAGTTAATTAAATTAAAGTGTCATTATTATTCATAATTTTCTACATGGGGTCCCAAAATTGACCCAAGGATGCCTATGGTGGGCCAGGACTCATCCAATATGGTTAGAACAAGTGTTAAGGTAATTATTTATTATTATAAAATTCTTCTTACTTTTAATTACCCTATTTAACTTTAACCGCGGTAAATAAAAGTCAAAAGTTACTATTCACCAAAAATAATATTCATCTTACTGAAAAAATTGTTACGTATTAATAACAACAATGTATGTCAGATTTTCAAAATTCAATTCACAGATGCGGTAAAATTTCATTTAACTAAAAAAGACAGATTTTTAACTACCACTTAGAGGTTTCACTATTCATCAAAAATTGATGTTTTTCAGAAAAATACCAAAAATTAAGCCTAAGATATATTCGATATTCTACATTCAAAAATTTTGTCTATTTTTCCAAATTCTAAACATAGATGCTGGATTAATTAATTTAAAATTAATCCCTGATGTCAAAACAAAAGCATGTTTTTAAGAAATAATAACTATCAAAAGATTGATACATTTTTTTATATATGTTCTATGTGAAATTAATTCCAATGACCAAAATTGGATTAAAGGGTAAAAATATAATCTATTTACACTTAAAAACAATTTAAAATATAATATAACAATATAAATAAATAAGATTAATTGTTAATTTAGAATTCAAATACATTATTTCCCAGTATTCATAAAAAATGAATAGTATTAAAAAAAGACCAAATTTTAATCTAGAGTAAATTTTGATGTCCCAATTCTAAATAAAAATTTTATTTTACGTATATAAATATGAAAAATGGTCAAATATTGGATTTAAAAAATGGATCTCCATTAAAAGGTAGTAAAATTTTATTTTCTGGAAAAAACATCCTTTATCTGAATAAAATGAATTAGTTATTATATTATGTCTAATAGACATATAATATACATTTTTAAAATTATTTGGAATATAAAAAGTTTATAATTCAGTTAATACTATTCATAATCACTTTTTGAACGGTAGTTTATTAAGTCTTAGTGTGCTCGAACCTGGTGTTGCATGTAGTGCAAGCTATTTAATTACATTATAGAATATACCATACTATGAAATCCTGGGGTGTTACATACCCAATCACCATTTTTAAACTAAAAAGAAGAAAATAATATATTTGTACTAAATAATGTCTTGTATAAAGGATAATTAGGCATATAATTTGAATAATTTATCTAGAAATTTCGTGGATATAACAAGATTAAAATATGGTTGGATATACTTCAGGACTAATGGTTAAAAGGGATAAAAAATTTCCTAAATAATATTTGTGTGGTTTGAAAAAAATTCTTTTAAATAAATCATTATAATTTACGAAAAGTCAAGAATAAATTAAGGACCTCCATGATTCGTGTCAGATTTGTTCCATGATAACTGGATGGAATTTACTTTATGAAAATCATGTGCACTGATGTATTATGTTGGAATTGATTTCGTAAAATGAGGACATTGAACTACGTAACATTATAATTTAATAATTTTATATTTAATATGGTTATGTAGAAATTTTGCAGAAAAATAAAAATTAATGTGTTTTGTTTCTACATGTTATATAAAGGATAAATAATGATCACAAAAGGAATGTAAATATTGTAATTTTTTTTTATAATTGAGAAACTAAAAGAAAAATATATGGCATCAAAAATAATTGGAGGCTGAAGAAATCAAGAGAATCTTGGGTTCCATCCCCATCTCCCTATTGGGATCCACCTCCACTAAGGTTGTAGTCAATAAAACCATGAAATCTCTAAAGGACTACACCTACCAGCACTGAATCACCTAGTAATTCCGAAAAACAATTTCTTCGACAACTAATGTTTTATAATGGAAGGTACAGTAGTATAAATATAGGTTGTGTTAGAAACTGCTTCTATCACACACTATAAATGATTAATAATAATAGATTCTGGTGTTAAATACTACGGAGATGAATGATAAATTAGGTATAACTCTGAATTAGATGTCTGAGAGTTTTATATTGGTACTTATGTAATAATTTGGGTATATAGTTTCCCACCAGCAGGGTATCTGCAGATCCATGACCATAGTAATGTTCAGGAGTTACAATAGGATTAACTAGAATATAGATATCTGTATTGGTAGTTTAAATTTTTGTATCATTAAGAATTGGTATTATAGTGAAAATGCTAGTAGTGGGAGTTAGTGGATGATCATTCTATTGAGTTGGTATCTCTCTGATCCTTAGAGAGTTCATGTGGTGGTCATCTAGTTTAATAATGGGAACCTCTATTATGGAATAATTTATTAGACCCTTTCAATTATTTTGGGAATCCATCTCGAACTATCATCATTCATCAGTATCCATAAGATAACTAGTATCCCATGTCTCAAAATATGAATAAGGGTGGGTTGGGGCTTGTATAAATTCTCATTATGGGGTGGTCTAATACATAATAAATATGTTTACGGTATATTGAGTTCAGATTAACCTATCATTGTCCTACTAGGGTGGATATATTATACCAAATGGGTGTTGTGTTATGTCATGTGGTAGAATTGGAGGTGGATCTAATTGTACCTTGATCTTATCATATAAATGGTACTTTATCCAAATCATATACTGAATGAAATATGAAAATACTAATTCCACTCTCTGTGAGGAAAGGGTGGTGGTTGATTCTATGTATCTGAAACTTATATTCATCTTCTCAATGTTGTTTTGGACTGGGAAGTTAAATAATCATGTGAGATCCCCTCAATAGAATCATAATCCACCATTAAATAAGTATAATTTTCATCCAATTCATGATCATTCCCTCTATCATTAATGGGTCCATTTTTTCTACTAATGGGATGCCAGCCAACATAATCTATCCTAATTATGATATGTGAAATGATCAGTCAAAAACTATGAAGTTCTTTTATTTTTAAGTAGTGAAATTCCCACCCATAATAAAACCCTTGGGCTTGCCCAAAATAAAACACTAATATAATGAAAAATATTTTGTCATGTTGCTTCATAACTAACATTTATAAATGATAGAAATAATAAGAAGGAATATTCTGATCACAAATCCTTACGATGATCCCTTAGAAAACAATTCATGAGATATTTCCCAATGTATGATCTTAAGAGACAACTTCTCAAGTCATTTATTGTAGTTTTTTTATGTATTTTTATATCAAAGGGTAAAAGGTTTTTTACATCTATAACTTATGGATTGTGTTCTTGCAGTGCTCTAGTATAAAATCATTATAATCAACTCTATCTATAAACTCATGGTTTTGGACATATTATCCTACTCCAAACTCTATAAACCAAAGGATACAATTATATTGAACAATTTTTCCCTTAATATACTTCAGTTTCATATCCAATACTAACATTAATTGAAATAGATAGTCTATAAAATCGTTTTCTAATATATGAGTATTGTGTTATAAATTTGTATTTTTGAATGAATATGTAACATTACCGTCAACATAAACATATTTCATAATATGCATGTCAAAATTCATTATTTATGAATTATTAACAATTAATGACGCCCTAGACTCATCCAGTGTTTTGGTTTAGTGAACCATATAAAATAGTTAATGTTTTTTTGGATAAATCACCACACATAGATGAGTGATGGGTTGTTTGGTTGGATGGGATTATGATATGTCACCGAGATGTGAATTGGTTAGGTGAAATACTATGTAATGGATCAGGTGGTTGTGTAGGTTGTATAAAGATTTTATATTTTGTGAGTCTCATAGGTATATTATTTTTTATTTGTGTTAATGGGTTTTTAATTTTTTTAAATTTTTTAAAGCAGTCTTATTTTGATCGATTGTGGGAGAGATAGTGATATGGATTGGTAATGGATTGAGATGGATTCATAGGGGGTTTAAATGGGTTATTTTTTTCAAGGTTTTGAAATGTTAATATGTTTATATGGGTATAATTTATTTTCATAGTGTGGGTTTTGAAACAGTGTAATAAGTTAGTTGAAATATGTATGAGGAGGTGTGAATGTCAAAGAAGGATATTCTTTAGAAGTGTTACCTTACTGCTTCAATGTGATCTGAACCAGATCAAATAGCTATGAAAATCAATTTTGGGAGATCTGAGAGATGGGAAGATGGATACTAATAGCACAATTTAGGTTTTGGTGTTTAGAATTAAATTTATTTTAATACATTGTGGCATGAACCATGTAATTATATAATGACATCATTTGCACAAAAACCATAGTATTTTTCAAAAGCATTCCTCTTGAGTTACAACTCCAAGGGGGAAGACACCATAGAACAACCATGTCGGTTTATCCCAATGAGATTTATTTTAGGTCAAAATCATTACATGAAGAATTCCCTATAAAAATTATTTCTTCCCTTTTTATCTATAAGCATTTGATAATGAGAAATAATGTTCCATCGCAACCTGATTTTTCACTCTATATTATGTTATTTTGGGATTGGGATACTGTGCACACCCACCGTATTTTGGTAAGGCTCTTTTATACCCATGAACATTACATTATTATAGTGTACTAAGTTATTGTGTGTCATTGGTCTATAATGATGAATTTAGGGAGTAGTTTTTTATGACATGATATATCAGAAGAATGTTAAAAATGGTTCATTTTATCCCTTCGTTAATAATTCTATCTAATTTTTTGTTGTCTCTATTAAATCATCAATTATATAGTAAGGGAGAGGTCTCTAAAGTATCTAAACCAATGTATCCTAATAATTTCTATCCAATTTAACATATAAATATAATCTTAAAAATGAAAACATACTATGGTTTCCCCACACCTTGTGATTTAATTAATGTCAATATCTAGATGTAACATTGTATTTTTTTGTAAAATTCGAGAGATATAATAAATTAATTAGGGAAATTTTCTATGTATGGTTCATCATTATTTATTGTACAATAATGAAGGAACATACCCTCTTTAGTTATAAATGGATCTATGTGAAAAGTCATTTATATCATGAAGGTTCGTAACAAAAGTTGCTGTAGTTTTCTTGGAAATAATCTCAAACAATATTTAAACAAAATTATTAAATCTCCTATTATGAACATAAATTGGTTGATTCATAAATATATACAATTATTGATTTTCAATTTATAGATCTTTTAATTCTTATAAGAATCTCTTTAAATATTTTATAATTTATCCAGATATAGTGGTATCATTATATCAAGGTGTGATTCCATAGCCACATTCTTCATAACAATATATTATCGATGCTCGAGATCCACCAGTAAATAGAGTAGTTTCTTATCAATAATATTAAATGAGGTTGTACTAATCATCATTTTAAAATATATCATTTATTACAATAATGTATTATCAAGATTTTTTCTATATTAATCCCTTATTGAACTTCTACTTTTCATCAAAATATATATAATCACTCAGTTTCATAATTATATTTTCACATAGGGTTGTGGGTGGTTAGGGTAGATGGTATTGTATGAAACTATTTAATATATAGCACACAAAAAATATATACAATTGTTTGAATGTGTTCCTCAAGAAACTATGAGTAACCTAGAAATACAAACAAGATAAAAAAAGTTATTTTATAAAAATTTCATCACTAAATTTGATATATATTCCATGTGGATTCATATTCTACCCATTTAGTAATGTAAATAACATACACATGTATGTATGTGTTTCCCATGGACATTGGGAAGGCCCCCCTAAAGTAATATCTCTATATATCAGACACCTTAACTATTAGAATATATATTTTTTGAATATCAATTATTTTATCGACGTTATCCAATTATTGTCATCAAAAATAACCTCATATGAAATCCCTTACATCTATTTGGATGTTAAAAATAAATAAACTACATTATATTAGCCTGGCCATTATTCTACCATGTCCATTCTTTCATCCATTTGGTGATGAATACGACAATTTTAGAATGATGTCCGCCTTGGATTTGTGAACACAACACATAATTAATCAATCACTACATTTCATGAATAATAACTGATATTCAAAAAACAATGTTTTGAATTATCTAAAAATATTTTTAATTACTAATATAAAAAACTTATATTTATGGTCCTATTTTTTTAATAATCTACTATGTTGAAAAACAATTGAATATATTGTAAATTAGTTCATAAAAGCATCTCATCCAGTAACTCATCATAAATTTCTCTCTCCTCCTCCTATTCTATATTATTTCAGATTATTCGTAAAAAATTGTCAGCCACTACAATGTCTAATCCTTTTTCCTATGTTAATTCTATAAAGCTATATTAGTAAGAATATATAGAAAATTAGGCATGGATTAGAAATATTTTTTTATAAAATAACTTGAGAGTTGTGATTAATGTAGACAATAACCTCAAAGATTACTAAATGTTCATTGATGTTATAAAAAGAAGAAACAATTGTTATACATTTTTTTCTCAGTGACATTTTAATTTATTTTTTCCTTAATAATGGAATGAATGTCATGATAGATAGGTTGAAAAATATGATCTACCCACTTTCTTATAGTATGTCCTATAATAGAACCAGTTCGACCTCACATTATGATGACTGTTTTATACCTATTCAAAAATATCATGACTAGTGTGGCCAACAATTTATTTTTTTATGAAATATAGTCCTCCTAACATGATGATTCAAATATTAACAAAACATACATTGACAAAATATGGTTGAGTGGCCTAGATATCTTTAAAAAATTATATATAATGTGGCATAAAAATAAATCATGTCTAAGAAATATTTAAATCTAATTCATTTTATTATGATCATGGAGACCATGTATGGATGTTTTTTTTTCATGATCTACCTGTAATTTATTTTTTGATATTCTATTCACTAGAATGACACCACCTTAAAAAATGAAATAGAAATTTTCCCAATTGAGATCTGATAATTTTAATTCAATTATTTAATGTACAAAATCATGTTTGAATAGGAATACATCAATGGATATCCCTTATACTAAGAAATAATCCATGAATATATCATTACATTCTTCGACCATGTTCTGAAAAATTAGTGTCACACACCTTAGAGAAGTCACCCGTTCAATAAATTTTCCAAAATACACGAGATGATAAGAGAATATTTGATATGGGTATGTAAACATTTCCTTCTATTTATTAGAGAGATAAAAATGAATTTAGTTGTATCTATAATGCCAATATAAAAAGAAAAAAGAATTCATATTGAGATAACCTATTTAGAATTGATCCATGCTTCATAATGGATTGTTTTCATTTCTTATAGATGTTTCTAGAAGTTGATATTTTAAACATACCCAATATCATGTAACTATCATTTTAGGTATCATCTCATTATCCTCAGTCATTATCATAGTCTTTAACCCTTATTTGGAATTACATGTAATAGGGTCACCCATTTACTTTTTTATTGAAATGATCAATCCCACATCAAGAAGGTTAAGACCATTTTTATTCGAAAAGTATCTAATAGTTTGAGTTTTCTCACCTATAGTAACAGTAATTATTTTTTCACCTCATCTAATAGTGATATTTGTTTGAAAATGGTAGGATTAATTCCATTTATAATAGTATGAATCTGTGTGAGTTATCCCATATTTTTCATTGTGAGGTATGTGTTATTTTTAGCTATATTATTTGTTTTAACCCTTCTTCTAACAGTTTGATTTTTTGTGAAAATGACCATATTAATATGTTTTATGTTGTAAGAACCATTTGTATGTTATTTTTTCATTTTCAATAAAACATATAATTTTTTTTATTCCTATTAATTTTATATGGATGCATTAATTATGATTTTTAAATAGTTTTTTTCAACTATTAATAAGTATCATCGTGTCTGTGTCAATGCCTTAAACTATATGATTGAGATTTTGATGTTTAAAGAAATTAATTATAGATAAGAATCAATTTACATGTATTTTCTCCATTTCATGACATCTGCTTCTTCCTAACCCTGTGGTTATAAATTATCCTCTTTAGTTTCTACCATATCATCAATTATTGGCATTATATTACCTCAATTACCATTTATGGATTCATGATGTATGGGTGTTCTTTAGTAGAAAATATTATATAGAAATATTATTAATTAAATATCAGGATTAATAGTTTTAATATGATAAAGTATTATTTATTAATCTCTAACTCAATAAATTATTCATCAATGTTTGACATTTATAAATGATTTTTATTTTCAACTAATGGATTTCCAAGGATTATGGGATTACCTCATTCTTATTATATCATGAATATAATAAAATATATGGAGAATCTAAAATTATCCACCATGAATAGAATTTTTTAAAAAAAATCCCCAGGGGTACATCAAAGATATACTAATAAGATAGAGTGAAAATAATATCATATTTGTATTATCCAATTCCATATTTAAAAACAAACATCAAGGAATAAAATTTTCACCCCATTCCTAATTCACAATATGTATTCTGGAATGTGCATGTACTAATGGTGAACATGATGGAAAATATTTCATGATCACTTATCTAGTAATAATATTCATTATAAATTATATTGAACACTCTTTTCATGGAGAAATAACACCAAAAACACCACAACCATTTAGAATTATCTTTTTTATAGTAATTCAATTAAAATTTAATCATAATCCAAGTAATGGATTCACTAAAAGAGATGCATATTTGAAGTTATATGAAACAATATAAAACATCTTTTTTTATTTCAAAAATGAATTTCCTTATCCTAGATAGGATGGAAAGAGGGGTCTATATGGATCTGTCTTTTTTGTATTATTCTTCCTCTTAAAATACAATTTTCTAGATTTTACCATCTTATATATTTTTATTATTGTATTTTTTCCTCATTCTATTCTCATTTTTTATCATTCACCCTTTTTTTATTAGTCCATTTACAAAAAAAATTTATTCTATTTTTGTTATTTTCTTCAACCCATCACATGAAAATGTTTCATAGCCTTAACCTTCTCTCTTGTATTTTCACCATGTTACTTTGTAGGGTATTTAGCAGTCACTCTAATAAGGTTTGATATATTTTCCCCACATGGTTCAATATTTGTAGGTAGAGGATTATTAAATCATTATAGAGTTATATTTTCTTATAACCTAATTAGAATACTTTTGGTTAAGGTTATTGAATATTAATTTAATTTATTTTTAGTGGTCAAGAAGGAGGGTTTGGATATATTTTATGTGTAGGATTGTTGGTTTATAGTTAAGGGGTTGTAATAGTTATAATACCCACCAGGGTTGTGATTCAAGTAAATATTTTTTCATACATTTATTTTATTTGGAAATTAATACACATTTCGATTAGTTATAAAATGGATTAATTATGGATTCTGGGAAATTCACCTCCATTGGTTGTGTGTATTTTAGAATTGTTTGGTGAATTTATTATAATTAACACATGTTAAATCGAAAGGTTTATTATCTACTGAACCCTACTGAATCCTTGGTGTACGTGGGGTCCTCTTCACATCTCACAATATTATGAAATGGATTTTCATGTTAGTGGTTGTGAATACTGTGATTGATTCAATTCCACTATAAATTATATGTTATTAGTTATTCAAGAAGGTGATCTCATAATATTTAAATATTTCTCTCCTTGGTGGACTATAATCTCTTTTTCATAAATTATCATTATGAGGAATCTCATAAAGAATGTCTTTTAAAACATCATATGTTTTCATAATTAATCCATTACATAATAGGTCATCAATCATGACTGAAGTCATACGATGTAAGAATTAAATAATTGATTCATTTATTGGAAAATATTGATTCTATTATGTAACAACTTCCTTATGAAATCATTGATTTTATCCCATGTTTCAAATATAGAATATCAATCAACTTGTGAAATGATTTTGATTTCATTTCTGGACATTTATATCCTCTATAGTGTAATGTATTCGTCTAATAATAACTTTTATATGTTGTCCAAGGATTTTGTATAACCATTGATTTAACTCTTTAAAATATATATTTCTCAGACAAAGAGTTGGAATTAGAATACCCTTTATCGTACTGAATTTTATGTTACTCAATTATTGTTGAATATGTCACAAATTTCTCTGAGGATAATGAAAAATATATGTATATCATTATTTTTCATGCAACTAATTCATACTGTGTTTTTTATTTGTATTATTCTTATATTAATCTTAAAAAATTACACCTAAATCAAATTATTTAAAATACAAAAGGAAAAACTATCAATAGATGAAAAATCATAGTCTATTGTGGATCTATCATGGGGAATTTGCGGTCCTCCATTATGTTGGTTCCCATTGGAATATTTTCCTTGAAGTGCATTGGGTGTAGTTGAGTTATTGTTCTCTTTGATGGAAAATCATCTATATGGACATAAGAAACTCTTGTTATTAGGGTTATAATCATTCATTTCTCATTAATCAAGTCTACTTGATCAGGATTTTGGAATCCTGGTTATGCATTAAGATTAATGAAATGAAAAAAAACACATTCACAAAACGACAAATAAAATAAAAAAGTATTAATAATTTTAGACTAGAATAGGATTATAAAAAATATTTATTATACTCCTATTTTCACCCTTTATCACCACTAATACTTCCAAAAAATATGGTCATCCCACTAGAATAGTCAATTCTAGTGTGCAATCATGATTAAAAAATATGTGTTCATGATTTGTATTATTCTAATAATTCATATAATAGTGATGGTACAAGGTCGGTCCCATGATTGATATATATATTCCACAACATAAATCCATATGCCTTATTGTTAAGTATATATATATGAATTTATATGGAAAAAAATTGAAAAAATATAATGTTTTTAAAATTACAAAAAAAATTGAATTATCAATTTCTATTTCTATTTTTGAAACATATTCCAACCTATTTCATTAATTAATTTTGTTTAATAAATATGTTTAATGATTTTTCTTAGTTCAACAATTTCATATGTTAAAATTTATTTATTTTAATGGAGAAAATTTAAACTATTTGTCAAATAGTTAGATCAGACAATTTTCATTAACATTAATCATTAAATTAAATGATAAATACAATATATTGTTAATTTCTAAATTTTAGAAAATAGTTTTTATTTTGGTTCTAATTTTACCTTTTTAAAAATACTAACTGATATATAAGATTAGAATTAGTGAATCAAATTTATTCCAAATTGAAATGAATATTCATGAATTAAATTGATAGATAATTTAAACACCCTTAATTCTACTCTTAATCCCTTACCTCCTATGTGAATTTCTACAAATGGTTGATGGAAGATCAACCATATTTTAGATGAAAAAAGTTTAAAGTGAGTGAAAATAATAAATTAATGACGATTCATATGGATACATTAGCATGTATTCTTTTCACTAATAATCATCCTTATGTAAGAACTCTTTGTGATATAGGTGAGTTAGACAGGGGTTGTTTGTGAAAGATATGATGTAACCGAATAAGGTTTTCTAATTTTCTATAAATCATTTAACGCAATTTATTTATGAAATATCTTCAGACTATGAATTTTTTATTTATTTCAAAAGAAAACATGTATTCAGTTTTAAATTTTTTGTTGTCAAATATATATTTTTTTATCGGAAATAATTATATATCGTGAATTTATTTCTTTTCAAGATTCTACATAAGAAGGTGATTTTTATTAGATCTATTTATGTGCAAGATAAATTTTATTTTTTTTTTGTGAAAAATAAAATCATCTCAAATGATTCAATTGGGTTCCTATCTTTATATTATATTTAAATTTTCTTAGTTGTTTACTAATATTTATTTTTTATCTATTAAAATAATTTTTATTTATATATTTATAATATAAAGTCGAAATTTGGTAAATTATATAAAACTATTTCTAGATTTAATATTTTCATATCAAAATTTCGATTTTCTCCATCATTATTGTATAATGGTATTTTAAATGTCTTTTAATAATGTTAAGGGTTTCATTTGAGTTTATAAAACATTCATCCACAATGATTCATGAGATTTAATTTATTGAAATTTTTTAAAAGAAAATTAACGGGTCTCTAATTTATATACTTGTCATGGTATTTGGTTTTCAAATTTATTTTTGAATAATATTAATAATCAAAATTTATATATATAAATATAAATTTGAATGTTAAAAATCATGTCTTCCCACATTTTTATCATTATAAAATCATTTTTTTGACTAGGCCACTTTACGTGGAAGGGTTGTTATTGATGTTTTCAAAATTTATGTTTAATTTAAAAAAATTTATTTTTGAACAAGAATATGTTTATATATTTACATAAATATGTCATTTCATTAGAAAAATTTTATGAAAACATGTAAACATATGTCTCTACATATGTATAATTTTAGGGGGAAACAAAATTTTAATATAAGATCAATAGATATGTTAATATATAAATGTATTTATATATGTATCAATTTATGTAAAACTATTTACTTCATATATGTATATAAATAAATGAATGTGTATATATATATATAATATATGTATCATTGTTCTTATGTATTCATATGTGTGTGGAGATGCTATCATGTTTTATTCTAATATATTTGTAAAAAAATGTATCTATATGTCAATATTTTTATGTAAAAACATTATGTACATATAAATATATATGATTGTATATTTATAAATTTCATTTCATGAAATACTACCTTTATAATGTAACATGTATAACCAAGTAATTTACCATTTTTGGAAATTGATATTGAAGCTCATGACATTTTAAGAAATCTCATGGTCTTTATGATATAAAATAAATGTTTTAATGATTTATTTCTAAATAATCACGCTTGGATATTTGGTCAATGAAGGCACGGAATTGGGAGTGAACACAAACACTTTTGGGACTTTTATACTATCACGTTACGGGTGTGCACTGAATTATATTGCGCTCCAATTCATTTGGTAATGTTTAAATCTCATGAGATTTCATGTATAGTGAATGAGTGTGTATCAAAAGAAATATATTGGATTAGAGAGTGAATCAAATCAATAATGGGGATATTTCCATCATGTTTTGTTTTCTCTAGAGTGAACCGTGACCTCATGTTATGATCCAAGGTGCTTTTGAAAACTATTTATTCATTTTTTTGAGTTATCAACAAAAATTTATATTATTTCATAAATGAACGAAATGTATTTTTCCAAATGTTACATATGTTTAAACCTATTTAAACATTAATATTATTATTTTCAAATCAACTCATGATTTTATAAATTTGGAATTCTCATGATATATCACTTTTTTACCATTTATATCCAACTGTAAAAATCTTGATTTGATGCCACATGTTTTGAAAACACATACCGGGATTTTCATTCTCATCTTATGTTTTTCAAAAACTATTTTCATAGGGAATAAGGAAATGAAGAAGCGAGTGACATTCCAAGTCTAGTTTATAGTGAGTGGCCATATTTATGAATTAGAATATTTTTCTTGTCCTTTATTTTTTTAGATTTGTAATTAGAATTATCAAATGTATCCAGACATTATAAAACTCTAAACCGTTTCATTCATAGATTGTTAAATAATAAATTAATTAAAATAAATGTAATAGGCCATGGGTAATCATATTTGGTATCAGATATGTGTTTAAAAAAATATTAGAGGTGATTATACAGAGGACTACTTTGAACATTTAGAGTCCTTCTGTAAATTTTATAGGATTTTAAATTATGTAAAAAACAATCCATCTATGTTTTCTTAATACTGAATAGTGAAATTGAGATCTTCAATAAGTTTGGTTATTGAATTTCAAGGATGGAATCCATGTAATGGGGAATAGTTTAACGTCACTTATATTAATATGTTCTTGATTTAAAGTAAATCAAATTACATTTTGGTCATATGTTAATATTAAATATGTCAAATCTGAAAATTATACATGAAAATATTTGTATTATTATTCAAATATAATAATTATAATAATTCCTTTATGATAAGTGATAAGTTACTTCATTGTTTAATCAATGATACATTTATTTATAATAATTTAGAATTATTTATATAAATTATGATATGTTTTGATTTTAAATTATAATCAACTGTTGTTTTATAGTTTAAAATTATATTTTAATATTAATATTTATAATTGATTATTTTTGTAAAAAAATATGTTTTGTATGGAATAAATATTATTTGAATGGTAAAAGATTTAAGAAATTATTATCAATAATAATCTTGAATTACATGTTATATTGAAATTTAATATATGTTTTAATAATAAATTTTAAAAACAAAAATTTTATCCTGTAATCAATATGACAATAAATATATTAATATGAAAATATAAAATAAATTTAATAAGATAAATATTAATCAATTATTAAAATTATTAAAATTTTATATGAAAAAAGGTTAAATAATAATAATATTGTTATAATGTTTTTTTGATGAAAACGTGGTATGTTTTGTTCAAAAAATACAACAATTTGAATAAAATTGAGAGATTACATGGTAATAGGGGTGCGAGAGGCATCGATTGAGAAAAAAGATTGGGTAAGTGGAAAAAGTGTTTGGTCATCGAGTGTGTCTGATAAAGAGGGATTAATCCAACCATGATGGTGGTTTAGTAACCGAGATGGGTTTTGACATAGGGATTCCAAATAATTTTGAGGAGTCCATGCAATATTCGAACACCGACAAGGGCTCCCAAAGGTTTAGCATTGTCATAAAGGATTCAACCGCGAGTTAGGATTTCATTTCGGTGTGAGATTTATTTTCATGATGTTTTGATCTACATCAACCTAACCGTGGTAGGTTTTTGTGTTATTTTATAGATGCTAAATATTTATGTAGATTCTTTTTCATGAATCCATTTATCATAGGATGAAATGTGTTTCCTTTCACTATTAATCATATTCCACAATACCTTAATGAACATTTTGTATGTTTTTGGATATCTTCGAAGAGTATGCCAGATTTATGAAATGATTCAGATCAATTTCATATTTTACCTTATAATTGACTCTGCTTTTTCTTAATACAAATTTCAAACACACATTGATTTTATTTTCCCTCCGTTTTGGACTGTTGGTTTTTAAAAAATACATATACTTATATAAAATACAACTTTCTATTTTTTTGCTATTTAATTTTAACTTCAACTCAACTTATATAACATTTCACTACAATATAACTATAGAATTGAATATTTTATTGATATATATTATTTATGAACTAGATATATAAGAACCTATTCCATTTTCTGAGAATCATCCCTATGTATTTCACCCAATGTAGGAGATGAGATATAGATAGGGGGTGTTTTTTCAATCTATAATGTAGTAGAATACCGTTTTTTTATTTTATCAAATCGAGGTAGGGAAATTATTTTTAAAATATATTTAAACAATTTTTTTTAATTTTGATATCAAACATGTTTCCAGTTTTAATTTTTTTCTTTTCAAGTTTATATTTATTTAAACGAAAAACGTAGTTTTCATGCATTTATTTCTTTTCAATAGATTTCAAATGAAGGTGATTTGTTTCAAAACTATTGATGTGGATGCGAAATGTTTTTTCATTATGAATAAAATATATTCTCAAATTATTCAAGTGGGTTCTCCATTTCATATTTTATGTTAATCTGTTTTAGTGGTTTACTGTATATATATTTTTAATCTATCTAAATAATTTCGAATTACATATTTATGATTTTAAGGAGAAATATGGTTAAATATTTAAATCTATTTCTAAATTTAATATTTTTGTATAAAAAATATGCTATAGTCAATCGGTATTGTCTAATGGTATTTTAATTGTTTTTATAATGTTACGGGGGTATATTTTGAGTTTATAAAACTGTTCTCCCAAAACAATTCCTCGCCTTTATTTATATATTAATTTTTTTAAACCGTAATTTGTCTTATATTTATATACATGGGATGTCATTTGATTTTCAAAATTGTTTTATAATAATAATTTAATAAATATATATATTTATATATACCTCTTTGCATATTAAATATCATGTTCTCCCAAGGTTTTCTCATCATAAAATTATATTCTTGATTTCTCTAATTCATGTCCAAGTGAAGTTAACAAATTTTTAAAGTTTATTCTTAATATAATATTTCATCACTTTCTTTCAATTATATGTGTATATATATTCATAAATAGATAGTCTAAAAATAAAAAATTCATTTCAAACATGTATATATATGTATCTACATACGTATTATTTTAGTGTGAAATAGAATGTTAATCTTACATCAATATATACATATATATATATAATTTTATTTATATTTGTATCAATTTTTTCAATACAATTTATTTCTTATATATTTGTAAATAAATGAATTTATAAATATATAATTCTTTATTCATACATATAAATTTTTTTCTAGATATGAAATCTTGATTTAGTCCAATATATATATAAATATATTAAAATATATGTATATGAATCTTTTTATGTAATACTTTTATATTTGTATATATGTTTATTAATGTATATTTACACATGTCATTTCATGCAAGGATACTTTTATCATGAAACACGTATGACCCAGTAATATACATTTTCATGAAATGGATATCAAACCTCCACATCGTTAAAGAAACATTGTGGTCCATACGATATAAAATAATAGGTCTTATGTTTTAAATTCTAAAAAATTACACTTTGATATTATTTGAATGAAGACATTAAATGTAGACTGAAACCAAACCCATATGGTAATTTTTTCATATCTTGTGATGGGTACACCTAGAATTATATAGTACTCCAATACATTTGGTTATGTTGAGATCTGATGTGATGTCATGTATGGTGTGAAAAGGTGTACCCCACACACACTAAAGGATTAGGTAGTCAACCTATTCCATCATGTAACTATATAAATTACATTTCTTTGTCTCAGGTGTGAATTTTGACTTCATGATATGATCCAATGTTCATTTTAGAAATATTAATGAATTTTTATTAGTTACCACGTGAAATTTTTATTATTTCATAAATGAATTATGTGGATTTTTCAAATGCTTACATATGTTGAATTCTACTTACAATGAAATATTATTATCTTAAAAATTACTGATGATTTTAATATTTTGAAATTCTGAAGTTGTATCTTGGGTTTTACATTTTTTTAAGTTAAAAAATTGATTTGTTTCCCCATGTTTTCAAACCCCATTGTATGATTTTTGGCAGTCTCACTTTTTGTAAAATGATTTTTATAGAGAATACAGACTCATATAAGTGATTGAGTGATCAAGTATCCTTTATGGTTTTTTTCAAGACCTGTCCCACTGGGGACCAAATACAATCACACTAAAAACAAGAGTCTATAACCTACATAGTCAATCCTGTAAGCTCAATGTGGTACTGGGACTATTTCTCATAGTTGTAGGAACACATCGGCCTATAAAGAACTCAAAATGATCGGTTTGGTTATGGTACTCCCTAGACTCCGTTAAAACTTCACTCATTTGCACAAGACACAAAACGTGCTGGAAAAGCCTGTGAAGGGGTGAGTATAACAATACTTAATAGAGGACCCCAAAAACCACAAAGCAGCAGAAAAAGGAAACGGTAAAATTATATATACACAATTTTTGTCTACCGAACATATAAAAAGAGAAACAACTCCATATATACTCAAAACCCTAACCCGTACTCTAGAGATAAGTCACAAAAATGAAAACCCATTCTAGGGATTCAGTCCAAAGATTCCAAAAAGAATTTGTATAAGAGAACTCACCCCTTGAGTCTGATAGATCTTATGTAATCCATCTGAGAAGTACTAATCATTAGGAAAATATATGATATATAGATGCACTCATTCTTAGAGAAAACAATCTAGAGTGAAGAGATATCACGATACACAGATGAGGATCACTTCTAGGGTCTTGGAAGATACAACAACTCATTTCGATTCACCTGGTATGTAGAGGATCATCATCTTGTACGAGTGGTAATTTCAATACCTAACTCCACCTAGAGTCAAGAATGGATAGAGGATCTTGCTCATGGCCTTTCATAAGGATACATGACTCTATATCAGAATTTCCAGCTGAAGAAATTATACTCTTGTGGATGGAAACGATACCTGACCTTCAAGGGAATGAAAATGGGGTGTACTAACCCAAAACGAACCTATCCAACATATGGTGTAAAATAGGCTCAAGATATGTTCCATGAAATATATAGCATGTAGAAGGGTCACACCCTGCGGATCTTGACTCTAAGTACTACCCGTGTAAAATGTCCAAGTCTGAAAAACTTGTTGTGTAGAAAAGTATGTACACAATGTGTTGTACAGACTACAAGTCGTGTATGAGTAACTGGGGTTCCATCCTTATATGTGGTCATGTGCTTGTACACTGTTTCAAACCGTGTGTTCCAACCCATGTAACTCGTACATGGGTCGGCATGTGTTGATGGCCTAGTCTGGATGTGTTTTGGAGTACATGGTCATATACCAACCCCATGTCATTGTATCCTCTAAGACACACCCCAAGTCTGTTTAAGGATTCACACACCATGTGACAATGGACAGACGCCATGTTTGTACTTCCTGTCGTCTAGAACACATTTCATTGAAGGGTGAGGGCCACATGTCGTATATCCCCAAAGGCTTATTATATTCTTCATTGCGTTCTGCACGCAAAACCTAGCCTCCATAGCCAGTACCACACATCATGTTCTTCGGGATACACATTGTGTGTTCTGGAAGAATTCCATAAATGCGAACCTCCTTTTCCGCACCTCGGTGTTGCTCTGATCTTCGATTCGACAATATTTTTTCCATGAAACTCGAAAGATAAGCTCGCCCCGACGTCAAGATTACTTCTTCATTATTTTCGAGCCTCCGATCGGATCTAAAAATTCTTATTGATCCCCCAGTATAATGAATGATCGAAGATTGGTCTCTCCCGATATGAGCAAATTTATTTTCATCCATCATTGTTGCACCTCCCCAAGGTCATCATGATGTCGAATCTCCAATATTGGGTCATGTGTTGTGCAACGATCAGTTGTTCATAACACCACGAAGAACGTGGGGTTAAAATAGGAGGAATAAATAAATAATAAAAAGAAGAAATATCCTCTTCCAATGTTCATCAATGTGCTGATTCTCCCTAATTATAAGAATTATTCATGATTAATCAAAAGATAATACATCAATATTAACGAAATCAATTCCCAAATCAAACCCCCTATATGAAACTCTAAATAATGACCTCTTGGAAGAACGCATGATCCACAGATAAACCTGTTCATTGGTTGATCTATGTTCTTCAATTAATAAAATAACTGGGAAAAAATAAATAATAATTAAATCCCCTAACTGGATTTAGTTGAATAATGATCGCCACATTGTATTCATTGGCGAGGTTAATCGAATCCGAGATGTGTTGATAGATTGTGTCGTCATCGTATGTCATCGAGTTCTCCTCCAATGCTCCAATAGCAATCCACAATTTGCATGGTTTTGAAGATAACCCATTTAAAATTCAATAAGAAGGTATTTAATGGTGAGGAATTTGGGTTTTTCAGAAAAAGGAAACATTTAATCTAAATTTATTTCCAATTTATTTTATTTCCTTTATAAAAATATCAATAACTAACTTTTTCAACCATCCCACACCAGTCAATGTTAGGCTATGGCTAAGGTAATGTTGATGCTTCAAACACAATGGTTCCCTCATATTTCTAATCCATGTAATTGAATATATTTTATTCCACCTTTTTAGGAAAACCATTCACACACAATTTTTAAAATATAAATATATTTCAAACATTTATTCTGGGCACCCTGGGCCTCAGAATCGTACGCCATCAAAAATCTGGGTCTCGAAATAATTACATATAATATTTAAAAATAATACACATAATATCCAATTCATTACATTCTCCCCACCTTAGTTTATTGCATCCTTGAAAATTTAAACACAAGGCTACTCAAATAGATGTTTGTACTATGCAAGAATCTGAGCCAACCACTCCCACATGCATCCTAAGGATTCTCGTGCTGCCACCGGACGTGCACCAAGGGAATCTATTTTCCATGATGGTTCATCTCTTTACAATACTAGATCTTTACTGGGTACTCATCAATTTTAACTCCATAATCGATGCCTATCTCCCCGTAATAGATGAAGTGTGAGTGGTCATGAACGTAACTCCCTAGCTGCAACAATGGAAGACACCATATAACCAATGTAACTGTGGTGGTAGAGATATGTGGTACAACACCTCGCCAACTATGTGCATTATCTCAAAAGGTCTGATCAACCATGGTGATAGCATTCCGCACTATCAAAATCTTCGTAATCTATGTCGAGGTGAGACCCAATAAAAGACATCATCTCCCTACTTGACCACTAGTGGTCTACGTTGTCTATCATAAAAATAAATTATCCAGTTATGTGTAGTCTTCTTCTACTCATGGATGATCTGCACCTTTTTGTTGGTAGCTCACTCCAACTTTGGACCCATGAGTGCTGACTCTCCATGGTCAGTCCAGCAAAGTGGTGTCGACAGAGTCTTCTATATAAATCCTTAAATGGTTCTATACCAATTGTGGAGTGATAACTGTGGTTGTACAGAAACTCCACCAGTAGTAGTTGGTCCTCCCAACTATGACCAAATTCCATGATACAAGATCAAAACATAACATCCAAAACCTGAATGGTTCTCTCAAAATTAAAATATTTTTGGGGATGGAACACTGTGATCAATCACAACTGTGTCCAGAAATCATCCTGAAAACCCGTTCACAACGGGGATATGAAACAAGTTTCTCGATCAGAGACTATTATCTATGGGACACCATGAATCCAAACTATCTCATGAAAATAGATTCACCTCATGCTCTTTACATAACTCTGCACATTGATATCTAGGTAGTGGGCAGACATGGTGAGCTAGTCGACGATCACCCTTATTGAATCATGCCCCATAGTCATTCATGGTAATCCCATCCTGAATTTCATTGATATTGCATCCCACTTCCACTATGGAACTTTCAATGGTGATCCAACCCTTCGGGAACCTAGTGCTCTCCCTTCACCTGTTGGCACGTAACCCAATGATAAACGAACTTCGCTACTACCTTCTTCATTCCTAACCACCAGAACTGTCATCGAAGTTCCTGGTACATCTTCTCCATGCTATTGGGTACTACCAAGGGTATCTAGGAAACTCTCTTAGGACATCCTCCTGCAACACCACTATTACAATAGTCCATCCTCTGAAAAGAACTACATGCTCCCCACCTTGTGAATATCCATCATGAGCATGTCCTGGGGATAACTGATCACGCAATGTATCGCAATTGACATCTCGCAACTATTCCTCCCTACATCTATATAATATTGGAGGGGTGAAAACAACCTAATGAAGGTTATATGAGTCCTCCTTATCCATTATGTATAACTGTAATAAGCACAACTTCTATGTTACATCATTCAGAACCCTTGAAATCAAACTTCTACTGAGAGATTCTTCCATATTGTACCCCATCCCAGAAGTATAAATGATCACAATGGCATAATCCTAGAGTAAATCTGGCCATCACCTTTTTCTAATATTCATTTCCTTATATGAGAATATGTATTTGATACTCTTGTGGTCAGATTAGAGTATATACCACTCTCCTAAAAGGTAGTGTCACCACATCTTTTTTTTATAGAAAATATCATATCAATAGTTCTTATGATGTGGTATATTCTGCCACGAACAATATGCCATCACTACTTGTCTCTAAATCTAGACACATCTACGCCTGGTCCTTGATTCTTTGTAGAAAACTATATACTAGATACCCTCTTATGGAACTATTGAGATTGGGGTGCTTGTCAAACACTATCTCAATTACTTTAAATCCTACCAGAACTTCTCTATCCACATGAAGGGTTTCCCCATCATGGTCATGGTTTCCATGGATGTTGATATCCAGTTGAAATCATGAATGAATCTTCGGTAACATCATTCCAACTAAAGGAAGCTCCTCACCTCCATCATGCTCTAGGGTGACTCCCCTTAAAACACTGACTCCACCTTGGCTGGGTCCAGAGATACTCTATATGCTGAGATGGAATGTCCCAGAATGTGGACCTCCTAAATCTGGAACTGGCACTTCTAGAGATTCCAAAAAATCTGGTGATATTGGATATTTTTTAGAACAATCAGGAGGTATCTCATGTTCTTCTCTACTGACTCAGAGTACACAAGGATGTCGTCTATAAAGACCACTATGAACCAGTCTAAAAACAGATGAATGATTTGGTTCATAAGTCCCACAAACACTATAGGGGCGTTCGTAACACCAAAAGTCATCACTATGTACTCATAGTGACCTTAGAGGCATCAAAAACACATCTTCGGTATAGCCTTGCCTCATACTCATAATTGGTGGTAAATTAACTGAAGGTAAACCTTCAAGAACCACTATTCCCATTTCAGTTGATTGAAGAGGTCGTAGATCACTATAAGTGGATTCTTTTTCTTCAACATTACCAGATTCAAGCACAGGTAATACTCACACAACCCCAAAATCCCATATACCTTTTTTGAAAACAAAATTAGTGTTTCCCAGGTAGAAACTCTAGGTCTTATGAAAAACATTATATGTAAATCCTCCAAATGCACCATCAGATCGTGAAGCTCTATAGGATACATCTAATATGATGTTGAGGAAATTTGTGTCGTCTCAAGTTGTATGTCGATGAATAAGTGGATCTCCCGAAGGGTAGGTAGTCCGGGAATATCAACGGGAAATACCTCCTCGTACTCCTCCACTACTACTGGGAACTAGAAGCTCACAAAATCTACTTCACCATGGGTAAGTCTACCCAACTCATAAGTAATCGGCTGCTACCTCCTTTTATGATCACGTTCATTACTGACTGGGTCTACTTTTCACTGATAATGGAAATCATCTTCCCATCAATGTAGACACAACACACACTTCACCTATAGCAGTCAATCTAGGACTAGACCAAAGATAACTAATCCATACCAAGAATGATGTTGTTATGCGTCGATGATGCCACACAAAGGTTCCACCCGAAAAACTTGCCTCCAAGAGTAAGATCACACTATCTGCAATGGTGGGTTATCATCGAGTCTCCACCAACAAGAGTCTCAATGTGTAAGGGTTGAGTCAAGAGCTTTACCATAATCTCAATGTTTCATACAAAACTTGTGGCTATGATGGAATGTCTTGAACCGGTGTCTAAAATTATGACATATAAGGTAAAAAAGACACAAAAGGTACTGCATATCATCTCTGATTTCCCAAGGATGTACACCTCGATCGCAAGAAGATATCACCTCCATATCCCCTAGCTCGCTGAGCTGGGTATGGACCTCTTATGGGTGGTGGAGGAAGTATATCGAAGTGTATGCCATAACCAGCAACTCTCCCTTATCCTCTACCACATTGCACATCTTGCGGGTCTTTCTGCTTCACTCTCTTCTTTTACCTTGGTGGTCCATCCTACTTCTCCCTATTATCATCGTGATGATCCAGACAGTCTTTAGAGAGATGTCCCCTACATCCACAAACATAGAATCACATCTCCCTAGGCTGAATGTATCCAGCATGAGAGCCCTTGACTATTGATCCTCTGTCGTAGGTCCTCTATGATGTCTCCCACATCCTAATACCTATGTCTGATGTCAGCTCCCTATTGTGGTGGCCTCTGCACCCGTATGCCTGAATTTGATTGTCGTTGGATATATCTGCTCCTCAAAGAAGATATCGATCACCAAGGTCCACTTGAGAACTCCAACACAAGTCAAAATGAGTAGAAGAATGACACTCGCTCGGATGTCCATTCAGATACCTCACTTGATGGTCCAAGCATTGATGTTTTGTTTCTTGACCATATCCATTGAGTTCCTAGAGAGGTTGGTGAACATCAATCAATAGTCAGCAACCATCAAACTGCCCTTATGGCACTGAAGTAGCTATTGGAAACAAACTACTCTCAACGTAACAAGATAGAACATCTCCCTATAAAGTCACTCAAAATCATTCCATAATATATTCTCGTCATTGTGTGTATGTGTGGTCAGACTCCACCATCATCATGGAGAACTATGAATCAGGCAATCTCCTATGATCACTATCTGGTCTGCTAGGGTCCTCGCATGATGGAAAACAGTGGTCACCACCTCATGCCAGTCCTTAGATTCCGGAGGGTTAGCATCACCTCGAAACCTTACGGATCTCTATCTCTAGATGTAATGGTGCACGCTCACCCTGTTCCTCTGATCATTCAATACTGCAGCCACCACAGGACACTCCACTGGTGGAGGAATAGCACGTGCAACACTAGGAAGTAATGCCTAGGGACATGTCCTTGTATCGTAGACTCTTCACCGAGGAGGTCATCCTTGTTATCTCATTCCTAAATCCTTGTAGGTATTCATCACATAGGCATCCTATATGGAAACATGATGTACCATGGTTAACGAGTATATCTGTATATCGGACACAATAGATGTGGAAAACAAACCCCATTCCTAAATGATGCATGTACGATTATTTAGCTTCCCTACAACTAGTTTTTTCTTTTAATGAGTCGAAAATAAGTTTATCAAAGTCTTGCTGTGTGGATACATTAGCCGCCCCCATCAACACTAGAGTCTTTATCATGAAAGCTATGCATGAAACACTTCACGTTGATTCCCCCAATCCAATATCACAGACTCTCAGTCCAAAGGTGGAACCGACCATCTTTGATACCACGTTATAATGACCCGTCCTAGTGGGGCCCGTGATGTGACTCTCCATGTTGGCCTCCAATAGACCAAGGATTGGTGACTATCACCGAGTACCAATATCAATAACCGGGGAAGAATTTCCTAAGTACCTATTCACACTCACACATTTTGAATCCCGCAAATATAGAAATGTGAATACCACTGAGGAATAAAATGCATGAATACAACTAAACACATCCAATAGAGTACAACAGATGTAGAGTGTGGAATGGAAAACATGACCAGAATAAAAACCGACAAAAAATGTAACACCCCAAGCTTCCACGGTACGTTTCCCTTCGAATAATGCGATAGCGTGTGTTGTACGCAACCTCGAGTTCTAACACACACCACAACTAATTAAACTAGCTGTTGTGAATAGTAATACCTACTTTTTGAAATCATATATATTTTATATTTCAAAATGTACTTCATTTTTGGATTCGGAATATTGAAATTAGCCTAGGGTGAAATTTAGGTACTTTTCGGATAACTTTTATATTTTAATGAGTAGTGAAAATTACTAAATTTTAATTAAAATCAACTTTTTTAATCAAAATAATTAATATTGATAAATTATGAATTTGAGTGGTATTAAAGTATATTTAGAATATATTTTTACCATTTAATTTAATGTTTGTCATTGGACATAATTTCACAATTAAACCAGACATAAACAAGTGTCAATCTTTTGATAGTTATTATCTCTTAAAAACACGCTTTTTATTTTAACAACGGGAATTAATTTTAAATTAATTTCTGCCACTTCTGTGTTTTGAATTTGGAAAAATGGATTACATATTTGGAATCAGGATGTCCAAATTATGTAAATAAGTAACTTTTATTTTTACACATTTTGAATAATTACTGCGGTAAATATTTTATTTACCATGGTTAAAGGGTAAATCCGGTAATTAAGAGTTAAAAATTAATATTATAATAATACAAAATTACCCTAAAACGTGTCCTAACCTTATTGGTGGGCACATACCCGACCATGGGCATCCTTGGGTTGATTTGGGGACCCCTTAGAGCCACTTGTATGTGGTAGGGACACATTATATTAATAAAGTTAAAATAAAAATAAAAATGACATAAGATTACATCTTTTAGAAGAACAATTTTTACATAGGGTTATACATGTTGCATTTTCGATTATAAATATTCATTAGAAAGCCAAAAATATTTTCTACATAATGATATTTTATTTATAATTTTTAGACATCAAATAATTTAAATTATTAATGACACAATAATGATGCAATGTTTACCTCATTAATAAATCATTTAAATAAATAAGATTATAATGATTAAAATATTATCTAAAACCTGTCCAATTCTTATTGTTTGATGTTATTTAGAAACTGAGTCATCTTATCTTCGACCTCAATGATTTTTGGACCATTATAAACCGAATATAATTATATTATAAAGTAATACTTTCACTCTTTCCTAAAGAGCCCCTCCTCTCCCTTATAAATGGAGACCACTTCTACTCATTCCTCACACCTCTCAAGCCACTTGGCTCGTCCAAAACCTACCCAAATACTCTCCCAACTTCTCTCACTACAACCTAGAGGCCTTAGTTTGATCAGAAAGCCAACCTAAGGATCCCTTTTGATCAAATCAAAAGGAAGAACCCGAAGAAGAGGTAATGTTTTCACCACCCCTTTTCAAGTTCCTTTCTTCTTCCACTTCTTCTTTATTTGTTCTTACCATTCTAAAATAATAACTCCAGTATCTCATATATACTGTGATGTTATTATAAATATGGTACAACCATATTCAGTATTCTATCCACCCTTTGAATAACATGTCCCCATACGTGCGTACGTACGGCTTACCGTCTCCACGTCGTGGTGTAATTGTTATTGAATATATTATTATTTGGATGGGTATAATAATGATGTGAAACTCATTTAAATAATAAATATAACATGTTAATTATTCTGTATATATGATATAACATCCATTTATATATTATTTTAATATCAAAATAATGATATTGTCGCTCGTGCGTACGTACGGACTACCGTCTCCACAAACGCGATAAGATTCATTCTCCATCGTATCCATTCAAGTATAATTATCATTTGATGATTTAAAAATGATGTTTAAGGACTTGATATCATTCTGGATATGAATAATATACAACCTATCCATTAAAAACATGGCTTACGTAACAAAACATATAAAATAAAACAAGTAAGTTAACACCCGAAACAATGATAATACTAAGATATTATTATCAAATCAATATTAAAAGATCATATATGATATCAAATTAATGTATATGATTCTTTTATAATTTAATAACAATTATTTCACCATTATACAGGTGGTTAACCTACCCCAACAAGGAAAAGTACAAGGTAAGGGTTATTTCATAATCTCTTCATTATCTGAGGTTGTTTATACGTAATAATTTACTGGGATCTCGTTATCATCCACATCCAGGTTTCTTCAAAATGTATTTCAAAACATTTTTAATATTTAAAAGAATATGGGTTAAAGTCATTTATACCCTTGTTTGACTTTTTATAAGAGGTTTATAAGGGAATATTTCCTTCGTTTTCCAAACAAGGTTCTTTTTAACCTTTTCGACAATATTAAGATAAGAACGTTTTTTTAACTTATACGGCGGGTGCGGTTATTTTCCGCCGTTATAAAATCGTCAAAGCTTCCCTTACAAGCTTATAAGAGTATTTTCAAATAAAATGTTTTATTTTATATGGATCTTAAATGATTTCAAAATAAAAAGAGATATTTCTTTAAAATGAATTTTGATTTCATCTATGTCAACATCCTTTGATGGATTTTACACTTATTTAAAGTTGATTTGTTATGATACAAAACTTCTATATTATATTGAAGGTTTTGTGATATGTTTGACTGTGGATGTGCTATTTTTTATATACCATTCATGGTTTATGATGAATGTATTGACATTTCGTATGCTAGTTTTAATACGAATGTTTATGTTATGTTTAAACCTTTTCATATGGGAATGCATTGGACTAAATATGTGACGGGTGGAGCCCGCTATAGCTCCTCGATGCGTCGGTAGGCCTCATGAGACAAACTAGTGTCTTGGCACAAGGCCTTGGCAAAATCTTATTTGTAGTCTTGGCACGAGGCCTTGGCTAGGTGGTTATGATAGCATGGAATTATGCATTCCACCATTATGAATGTGGTTATTGATATTACATGTGATTATTCGATTAGTAGAATATCCATGTGAATAAGTAAATGGCATGATTTCATTTTATTTATGCCATACTATGTTGAAGTTAAAGTTTAAAAGGCTTTTGTTTTAGTTATACATTGCCTTAAATGTTTATTCTTATTTATGAAAGTTTCCGCTATATTATTATTCTTACTGGGCATTTGAGCTCACCCCTTTTCTATGTTTTATTTTTCCCAGGAAGTGAAGAAGTAAATTATGAATGACCTGCAGGGATATTATGTGGGGATATGAGTGTGGATTATGGAGACATTACGTTGTTGTAGCAGTTCTTTTTTTTATTTTGATGATGTAATGTAAAACTTATGAATATATCTAGTGTTTCCAAGGATACTAAACCAATCGGTTTTTCGATATTTGATCTTTCTTGTGATCATGCCAATGTTATGTAATTAATGCACCGACTCTGGTTAACTGGGGTCGGGGCGTTACAGTTTGTATCAGAGGAAGTTTAGTACAAAACTTGGAAGCTAGATTTAGATAAACTATGATTAGAGCACGTAGACCTAAGATGAACATTGAGGATTAGTGTAGAAGAACATCCTAGAATTTTGGTATTGTAGGGATTTTGTGAGTTTTCCGAGAAATACATCCCTGTCTGGATACGAGCAGGTAGAGGCGGCTCTGGCACAGATGTACCTAGGGGTAAAACCCGAAAACACCGCTTTGAGCTAGACTCGAACGGGAACTGGTGCACGACAACGGGACTTGCTGCACTCTTGGTTACGACACTCTCGGGGGATATGCTTAGGATAATTCTAATTTTCTTTACAAACCATTATAAAGGGTTTATGAGTATATACATCCTCAAAGGAGACATTTTTATGATTATGGATTATATCCATAAATAGTTCAATTTATGTTAAGTGTTTTATAAGTATGGGATTATGTATTTTGATTCATAAACTGATCTAGTTTATTCCATTGTTTAGAAATGACGCCTAGTGGAAGAAATGGAAACCGTATCAATGCACGCACTCCATGTAGGTATTGCCCTCCTGCTCAAGATAATTATAGTGGAGATGGTGATGCAACTGGTGCCGATCAGCTAATCACCATACTGGGACAACTTACTCAGGTTATGAATAATAACCTTACCCATATGGAGCACCCTGATCCGCAGCGTGGAGGATCAATGTTAGATCGATTCATGAGGCAACAACCACCAACGTTCAATGGGAGTACAAATCCCTTAGTAGCTGAGCAATGGATAAATTCCCTAGAGAAAATATTTCAGGCTTTGGGGAGCAGTGAAAGGGAAAAAGTCATCATGGCAGTTTACCACCTCACTGGAGATGCTGATCAATGGTGGCCATTGATTCAAAACATGAAGGAAGATGATTAAGTATCAAATATGGAATGGAGGGAGTTCAAAGATCTGTTTTTAGAAAAATACTTTCCTCGCGACCATCGAGCAGATATGGAAAGGCAATTTCTGAGTCTGAGACAAAAGGAGGATGAGAATGTCACAAAGTATGAGGCTAACTTTACAAGGTTATCAAGGTACACTGGTGATTATATATGTAACCAAAGGAGTAAGATTGATCGTTTCTTTGATGGTTTAAAACCATTTCTCCGTCGAGCATTAGTCTCACAATCCTTTTCATCGTACGAAGACATTGTCTCATGTGCTATCAAGACCGAAAAGGAATTCTCTAAGTCTTATGACATTAAAGAAAAGCAAGATAAGAAGAGACCTGCGGATCAATCTGTGAATGGAAATAAGGGGAAGAAGGGAAAGGTTGAATATCCATCCTGTGGTAAATGCGGGAAGAAACACCCTGGTACTTGCTTGAAGGGAATGGGAGTCTGTTACATGTGTGGTGAAAAAGGCCACCAAGCTCGTGATTGCAAGGGGAAGAAGGAAGCTACCAACGTTCAGTGCTACAATTGCAGGGAGATGGGGCATTATGCAAATGAATGTCCTAAGCGTCAGGAGAACTTACCTCAGAAAAGGCCAAGGGATCAAGGCCAGGCTTATGCTATCACTACTGCTGAGGTAGAAGCTCCGAAAGACGTGGTGGCAGGTAATTTAATGGTTTCCTCAAGTATAGAAAATGCATTATTTGATTCTGGATCATCACATTTTTTCATATCTTCCCAGTTTGCTAAGAAAATTAGATATTTCCAATTTGATTTAATAAGGGAGTTGTCAGTTAAAACTCTTAAGGGAAGTATCATTGCAACAAAGTTTTGTGAATCAGTCCCCATTAGAGCACATAAATTTTCTTTATCTGCTGATCTCATCGTCATACCTATGATTGAGTTTGATATAATCCTCGGTATGGATGGCTTTCGTACTATGATGCAATGTTTTATTGTAAGAAGAAAGAGGTTACGATTCTTGATGATAATGATAAGTAACACCTTATTTTTAGAGCAGAATCTTCACCACCTAATTCTTATTTAGATCCACCCCCAGTAGCTCAACTTAATTCAATTATTCGGGAGGAAGAGAATTAAATAACTGTCAGTGAGGAAAGGAATGTTCAAATAGAGTATGTACCTATTGTGAAAGAATTTTTAGATGTATTTCCGGAAGATTTACCTGGACATCCTCCAGAACGAGAAGTTGAGTTTTCCATTGATTTGATTCCTGGATCAATGCCTATATCGAAGACCCCTTATAGAATGGCCACTGTGGAATTAGTAGAACTAAAGAAACAACTAGAGGAATTGAGTAATAGGGGATTTATTCGCCCTAGTGTTTCTCCATGGGGAGCCCCTGTTCTTTTTGTTAAAAAGAAAGATGGATCTATGAGGTTATGTATCGACTACAGGGAGATCAATGCTATAACGATAAAGAACAAGTATCCCCTACCTCGTATTGATGATTTATTTGACCAACTGCATGGAGCTCAATACTTTTCAAAGATTGACCTTCGATCTGGATACCATCAGTTGTGTGTGAAGATGGAAGACATTCCGAAGACAGCATTTCGAACCAGGTACGGGCATTACGAGTTTACCGTAATGCCGTTTGGATTGACTAATGAACCCTCTGTATTCATGGATCTGATGAATAGAGTTTTCAAGGAGTATCTCAATGAATTTGTGGTGGTATTTATTGATGATATCTTGGTATACTCCAAAACCTACGAAGATCATGAAAATCACTTGCGCATTATATTGAAGACTCTGAGGAGGCATGAATTATTTGGGAAGTTTAGCAAGTGTGAATTCGGGATTCAGGATATTTCTTTTCTTGTCCATATTGTCTCTAAAGATGGAATCTCTGTTGATCCTTCTAAGACCAAGGCAATCCAAGAATTGCCAGAACCTACGAGTATAACTGAGGTATGTAGTTTTATTGGTTTGGCAGGTTATTATCGACGTTTCGTCCAGAATTTTGCCCGATTGGCTAACCCATTAATGAAGCTCACACGTAAAGGGGTTAAATTTGTTTGGACAAAAGAGTGTGAAGAATGTTTCGAAGAACTGAAGAGAAGATTAGTCAATGCTCCTATATTGACTCTACCATCGGGTAATGATGGGTTCGTTATTTATAGTGATGCATCAAAGAAAGGACTTGGTTGTGTCCTTATGCAGAATGATAGAGTTATTGCCTATGCATCACGACAGTTGAAAATTCATGAACAAAACTATCCTACTCATGATCTTGAGTTAGCAGCTGTGATCTTTGCTTTGAAGATATGGAGACACTACCTCTATGGTGAAAAATGTGAGATTTATACTGATCACAAGAGTTTGAAGTATATTTTCTCACAAAAAGAACTCAACATGAGGCAAAGGAGATGGTTTGAATTACTCAAGGATTATGATTGCACGATACACTACCACACGGGGAAAGCAAACAAGGTGGCAGATGCTTTGAGCAGAAAAGACCATGGAGTTTTGAACATGATGAGAATTGAAAGGGATCCAATTTTCATGGATCTAGTGAAGATGGACATGGGAATAACCAGGGAAGGTGAATCATCAATGCTTTTTCAAATGATTGACAAACCATCTTTACTAGAAAGGATTAAGAGTTCTCAGACCGATGATGAAGAATTTCAGAAGAAGATTAAAGCTGTGAATGATGGGAGATTGAGAGACTTTTTGTATGAAGATGGAATTTTGAAATTCGGGAAGAGACTTTGTGTTCCCGATTTACCTGATCTGAAAAGGGAATTGCTGGATGATGCTCATAGTTCCAATTTCACTATACACCCTGGGAGCACCAAAATGTATAGAGATTTGAAGGAAAATTTTTGGTGGGACAACATGAAGAGGGAGATTGCTGATTTTGTGTCAAGATGTATGGTTTGTCAACAAGTGAAAGCTGGAAGGCAACAACCTGGAGGAGTCATGCAACCTCTTCCCATACTGGAGTGGAAATGGGACAATATTACGATGGACTTTGTCATGGGGCTACCAAAGACTCCTAGAAGGAACGAAGCAATATGGGTTATTGTTGATCGTCTTACCACGTCAGCACATTTTCTTGCTATAAGAGAAGATCTACCCCTGGAACGTCTAGAAAGACTATACATTAATGATGTTGTGAGACTTCATGGAGTACCTCTATCGATTGTTTCTGATCGTGATCCCCGTTTTACTTTAAGATTTTGGAAAAGTCTTCAGAAATCCATGGATACTGAACTTCATTTGAGCACTGCTTACCACCCTCAGAGAGATGGACAATCAGAATGGACTATTCAAACCCTAGAAGACATGTTGAGATCTTTCTCACTTGACTTTCAGGGTATGTGGGATCAATATTTACCACTGGTAGAATTTTCCTATAACAATAGCTTCCATTCAAGTATTCAGATGGCACCATATGAAGCTTTATACGGAAAGAGATGTCGTACACCAACCTGTTGGGATGAGGTTGGTGAAAGAAAACTTGTAGGCCCAGAACTGGTGGAGGAAACGGTGGAAAAGGTGAAGGTAATCCAAAATCACATCAAAGCAGCTCAAAGTAGGCAGAAAATCTATGCCGATAATCGAAGGAAGTATTTGGAATTTCCGGTCGGTGATCATGTTTTCCTGAAGGTATCTCCATGGAAGGGAGTCATACGTTTTGGTAAGAAAGGTAAATTGAGTCCCAGGTACATCGGACCTTTCGAAATTCTAGAACGAATTGGGGTTGTAGCTTACCGATTGGCAATTCCGCCAAGTCTCTCTAAAGTTCACGATGTGTTCCACGTATCTCTGTTGAGGAAATACATGCCTGACCCAACGCATGTACTCACCTATGAGGAATTAGAACTGGAACCTGATCTGTCTTATTGTGAAGAGCCTGTCAGGATTCTTGATACAAGAGAACAAGTACTAAGAAACCGGACGACGCGTCTGGTAAAAGTTTTGTGGAGAAATCATAAGATGGAAGAGGCAACGTGGGAACCCGAGGAACTTATGATGAAGAAACACCCGAGTCTTTTTATGCAGTAATACCCTAGAAATTGCGAGGACTCAATTATTTGAAGGAGGGGAGAATGTAACACCCCAAGCTTCCACGGTACGTTTCCCTTCGAATAATGTGATAGCGTGTGTTGTACGCAACCTCGAGTTCTAACACACACCACAACTAATTAAACTAGCCGTTGTGAATAGTAATACCTACTTTTTGAAATCATATATATTTTATATTTCAAAATGGACTTCATTTTTGGATTCTAAATATTGAAATTAGCCTAGGGTGAAATTTTGGTACTTTTCGGATAACTTTTATATTTTAATGAATAGTGAAAATTACTAAATTTTAATTAAAATGAACTTTTTTAATCAAAATAATTAATATTGATAAATTATGAATTTGAGTGGTTTTAAAGTATATTTAGAATATATTTTTACCATTTAATTTAATGTTTGTCATTGGACATAATTTCACAATTAAACCAGGCATAAACAAGTGTCAATCTTTTGAAAGTTATTATCTCTTAAAAATACGCTTTTTATTTTAACAACGGGAATTAATTTTAAATTTATTTCTGCCACTTCTGTGTTTTGAATTTGGAAAAATGGATTACATATTTGGAATCAGGATGTCCAAATTATGTAAATAGGTAACTTTTATTTTTACACATTTTGAATAATTACTGCGGTAAATATTTTATTTACCATGGTTAAAGGGTAAATCCGGTAAATAAGGGTTAAAAAATAATATTATAATAATACAAAATTACCCTAAAACGTGTCCTAACCTTATTGGTGGACACATACCCGACCATGTGCATCCTTGGGTCGATTTGGGGACCCCTTAGAGCCACTTGTATGTGGTAGGGACACATTATATTAATAAAGATAAAATAAAAATAAAAATGGCATAAGCTTACATCTTTTAGAAGAACAATTTTTACATAGGGTTATACATGTTTGATTTTAGATTATAAATATTCATTAGAAATATAAAAATATTTCCTACATAATGATATTTTATTTATAATTTTTAGACATCAAATAATATAAATTATTAATGACACAATAATGATGCAATGTTTACCTCATTAATAAATCATTTAAATAAATAAGATTATAATGATTAAAATATTATCTAAAACCTGTCCAATACTTATTGGTTGATGTTATTTAGAAAATGAGTCATCTTATATTCGACCTCGAAGATTTTTGGACCATTATAAACCGAGTATAATTATATTATAAAGTAATACTTTCACTCTTTCCTAAAGAGCCCCTCCTCTCCCTTATAAAAGGAGACCACTTCTACTCATTCCTCACACCTCTCAAGCCTCTTGGCTCGTCCAAACCCTGCCCAAATACTCTCCCAACTTCTCTCACTACAACCTAGAGGCCTTAGTTTGATCAGAAATCCAACCTAAGGAGCCCTTTTGATCAAATCAAAAGGAAGAACCCGAAGAAGAAGTAATGTTTTCACCACCCCTTTTCAAGTTCCTTTCTTTTTCCACTTCTTCTTTCTTTGATCTTACCATTCTAAAATAACAACTCCAGTATCTCACATATATTGTGATGTTATTATAAAAATGGTAGAACCATATTCAGTATTATATCCACCCTTTGAATAACATGTCACCATACGTGCGTACGTACGGCTTACCGTCTCCACGTCGTGGTGTAATTGTTATTCAATATATTATTATTTGAATGGGTATAATAATGATGTGAAACTCATGTAAATAATAAATATAACATGTTAATTATTCTGTATATATGATATAACATTAATTTATATATTATTTTAATATCAAAAGAATGATATTGTCGCTCGTGCGTACGTACGGACTACCGTCTCCACAAACACGATAAGATTCATTCTCCATCGTATCCATTCAAGTATAATTATCATTTGATGATTTAAAAATGATGTTTAAGGACTTGATATCATTCTGGATATGAATAATATACAACCTATCCATTACAAACATGGCTTACATAACATAACATATAAAATAAAACAAGTAAGTTAACACCCGAAACAACGATAATACTAAGATATTATTATCAAATCAATATTAAAAGATCATATATGATATCAAATTATTGTATATGATTTTTTATAATTTAATAACAATTATTTCACCATTATACAAATGGTTAACCTACCCCAACCAAGGAAAAGTACAAGGTAAGGGTTATTTCACAATCTCTTCATTATCCGAGGTTGTTTATACGTAATAATTTACTGGGATATCGTTATCATCCACATCCATGTTTCTTCAAAATGTATTTCAAAACATTTTTAATATTTAAAAGAATATGGCTTAAAGTCATTTATACCCTTGTTTGACTTTTTATAAGAGGTTTATAAGGGAATCTTTCCATCGTTTTCCAAACAAGGTGCTTTTTAACCTTTTCGACAAAATTAAGATAAGAACGTTTTTTTAACTTATACGGCGGGTGCGGTTATTTTCCGCCGTTATAAAATCTTCAAAGCTTCCCTTACAAGCTTATAAGAGTATTTTCAAATAAAATGTTTTATTTTATATGGATCTTAAATGATTTCAAAATAAAAAGAGATATTTCTTTAAAATGAATTTTTATTTCATCTATGTCAACATCCTTTGATGGATTTTACACTTATTTAAAGATGATTTGTTATGATAAAAAACTTCTATATTATATTGAAGGTTTTGTGATATGTTTGACTGTGGATGTGCTATTTTTTATATACCATTCATGGTTTATGATGAATGTATTGACATTTCGTATGCTAGTTTTAATACGAATGTTTATGTTATGTTTAAACCTTTTCATATGGGAATGCATTGGACTTAATATGTGACGGGTGGAGCCCGCTATAGCTCCTCGATGCATTGGTAGGTCTCATGAGACAAACTAGTGTCTTGGCACAAGGCCTTGGCAAAATCTTATTTGTAGTCTTGGCACGAGGCCTTGGCTATGTGGTTATGATAGTCTGGCATTATGCATTCCATCATTATGAATGTGGTTATTGATATTACATGTGATTATTCGATTAGTAGAATATCCATGTGAATAAGTAAATGGCATCATTTCATTTTATTTATGCCATACTATGGTGAAGTTAAAGTTTAAAAGGCTTTTGTTTTATTTATACATTGCCTTAAATGTTTATTCTTATTTATGAAAGTTTCTGCTATATTGTTATCCTTACTAGGCATTTGAGCTCACCCCTTTTCTATGTTTTATTTTTCGCAGGAAGTAAAGAAGTAAATTATGAATGACCTGCAGGGATATTATGTGGGGATATGAGTGTGGATTATGGAGACATTATGTTGTTGTAGAAGTTCTTTTTTTTTGATGATGTAATGTAAAACTTATGAATATATCTAGTGTTTCCAAGGCTACTAAACCAATCGGTCATTCGAGATTTGATCTTTCTTGTGATCGTGCCAATGTTATGTAATTAATGCACCGACTCTGGGTAACTAGGGTCGGGGCGTTACAAAAAAATAGTCTGTAAACTACAAAGTAAAACCTTTTTGTAGAAAGAGGTAGTAGGACTTCTGCTTGTATTCATAGGAAGAGTTCGGCCTACACGGAACTCTAAAAGCTTGGTTGTGTCCTGGTCTGCCAGGACTCTACCAAAAGGTCGTGTATCTTCCCAAGACATGACATATGCAAGAAAATCCTATGCATGGTTTATTATAACAATATTTAGTAGGGGTCCCAAAAGACCACAAACAAACACACAATGGAAAAGGAAAAATCATCTCTAAACTGTATATGTCTACCAAACATATAACAGGAGAAACACCTTTAGATATACTCAAAACCCATACCCTTAGTCTAGAGGCAAGTCACATAACTGCATTCCCCCACCAGGTATTCAGTTCATGGATTCCATGAAGCACTCCTCTGGGAGAACTCACTCCAAGAGTCTGATAGATATAATGTAATCCCTCTTAGAAGTACTGATCATCTTGACAATCCATGAGAGATAGACACACTCATTCTAGAACACATTCTTGATTACGGTGAGATCACAATACACATATGAGGATCACTATAAAGGCCATGGGGGATACCACAAATCATCTGGATTTACCTACTATGTAGAGGATCAACGTCCTATATGATTAATCACATTCGACACCTAACTCATCATGGGGTCATGAATGGATAGAGGATCTCACTCCTGGCCTCTTGAAGGGATAAATGACTCTATCTGAGAATTTCTCGCTGAAGAGATCATACTCATGTTGATGGAAGTGATACCAGAACTTTAAGGGAATTAAAAAAGGGGGTACTAACCTAAACAAATCTTGTACAAGATATGGGGGGAAAGATTCTCAATCCATGTTCCATGATATACACGGGATGATGAAGGATCGCATGCCATGACTCTTGACGCTATGTACTACACTTCTAAAATGGCCCGAGTCCAAAGAACATGTTGTGTAGAAAATTAAGCACCCAACATGTCGTATGGACCAAATGCCATGTCTGAGTAACTGGGGTTCTCTCAGAGTATATGTAAGGGTGATCATACATGTTTTCATCTTGTGTGTGTCATCCCGCGTAACAAGAACATGGGTTCGTCCATGAAGCTGGCTTGGTCTGGCCATGTGGTGGAGTAAATGACAGTGTACCCACCCTATCTCTGTCTATCCTTTGAGATACACACTGAGTTTGAGTATGGACCCACACACCTTTTGACAATGTTAACACACTATGTTAGAGCATCCTGTCAGCAATTTCTAAATCTACCACTAGGTGGGTCCCACACAACTTGTCTCCATGGTGGAACGTCGTGTTCTTTATTGTGAGTCATGAACAAACCCTATATGCCACCTCTAGTACCACACAATGTGTTCTTCAAGATACATGTCGTGTGTTCCTGAAAATTTTTTGAAACATGAACCTTCTCTCTGCACCTCAGTGTTTCTCTGATCATTGATCTAACGATCTGTTTTCTTGGAAAATCGAATTTTATGGTTACCTCGACATCATAAAGATGTCTCCATGTTTTTGGGCCTTTGATCGGCTTAGAAAACGTGCATCGATTCACCGGCATGAAGAATAGTAGAAGAATGGAATCTCTATATTCAAGTTGTTTCATCGTCCTCCATCGTCATTACACCTCCACTAGGTCGTCGCGAGGTCAGATCTCTAATTTGAGCTTGTTGTGTGGAAAAACGGATTCGCAATGATCTGTTGTTAATAACACCACAAATAACACGAAGAACACATGGTTAAAATGGGAGGAAGAAATTAGTAAACAAAAGAGAATTGCACCTCCACCGTCATTATCCACGGCCTTAATTTCCTCATATTAGAAGTTTTAAACAGGTTGAATCCGTATATAATCTATCAATTATAATGAAATCAACTCCTAAATCAATCCCCCAAAAAGAAATAGAAAATAATGCCCTCCCACTTGAACATGATATTTGTGGATCAACCAGATCGTGGGATGATCCATTTTTTTCTTTTAATCGAAGAATGAGAAATAACTAAATAAAAATAAAAACCCCTACCTCGATTTGGTTGAAGAAAAATCTCTACATCAGGTTCGTTGGCTAGGTTTGTCGAATCTATGATATGTTGATAGATTTTGTTGTCATCATCCACAAACGGGTTCTCCTCTAAAGCACCAATGGAAATCTGTAATTCATAGGGTTATACAGGTAAACCTGAAAACATTTTATAAGTAGGTATTTAAAGGGTAGGAATTACGTCTCTGTATAAACAAGAAAACATTTGAAATAAATTTACTACCAATTTATTTAATTTCTTGTACAAGAATCCCAAAAACTAACTTTTTATGTCGACCCAAACCTGTCAAGGTTAGGCCCATACAACGTTAATGTCACTGCTCTAAACAAAATGGTGAAAACGGATTTCTGATCTTTTTAATCACTTAAAAGTTATTCCATTTTTTCAGAAATGACACTCGGCCACACACTTTAAAAGTTAAATTTATTTCGAAAATTTATTCTAGGAAATCTCGGCCTTGGAGTCACATTCCATAAAAAATCATAGTCTTTAAATAATTCCATATAATTTTAAAATTAATACATAGAAAATATGAGTCATTAAAGTATTTAACCCTTATAAACATTACAATGGTTTCCTTGTCCTTTAATTTTTAGAGTTGTAATTAGAATTCTTCAATATATCCGGCCTCTATAAAACTATAATCCTTTGGGATCTCTGGTTGTCAATTAATAAATTAATGATAATTTATAAAAAATGAAATAGGATTTGTGTCATTATAAGGTCACCATAGGATTAATAGATAGGTAAATTCAGTACCTATGTTTTTTGGACCTTTTGTGTTTGTGGAGACAATTAATCTAGTGTCATACCGATTTTCTCTTCTATTGAGGTTTAGTGATGTGAATGATTTTTTTCATGTGTCACAACATATGATGTATCACCCATATCATTCTAATGTGACAGATGTTGATTATGTGGATTTTGAGACAAATGCATGATTTAAGAATCATAGGATACATGCCATTGATCGCAGTGAGAATGTGTTTCGGGGAAGGATCATGATAGTAATTCATGTATTGTAAAAATATTTATGTGTTCAGGTGAAAATGAAGGATAAATAAGTCTATATTTTGGATCATTGTCTCAATATTTTTACCTATGATTCTTAGATATTCTTGGGAGTATGGGTTGAGGACGTGATGTTATGTGGTGGGGAGATTGTAAGATCCCATCATTTTTTAAGCTGTATAATACTCATTTTCTAGTACATTTTTTTCATTATATATTAATATTTTTCTTTGTTTTTTTGGTATTTCAAGTTGAATTTAGTAATTTTGGAAGAAAATGGAGTACTACATGGTTATCGCATAGTTCTCCCAAATGGCGCACATATCCTATGAAAACCATGTGATCCCAAGGAGAGGGGGATTTTATACTTGGAAGATGGATTTTCAAACCATATTTCCAATTAGTAATAATCATGCACACCTCGTATGAGGCGTATTTTTATAGATAATTATTTTGAGAACCCTGAATACTTACATAGGAAACCATTAGTGTAGATTTTCATTACCCTAAAATTTATAAAAAAAACTACCCCATGTATTAAACTAAAATTGACATGGTATGAACATAAACCAATTCCTCTGAATTTTGAAACCCCTGAGAGGGGTCTAGGGATCCATGAACCTCGTTCTTAATGAATCCTAGATCCAATTGAAGGATTATCTATCATACAGTATGTGATTTCTTCCCCAATTGGATTACTCTATCTTTTGTCTCTTTTTCTCGATCAAGAGGAATGATTTAAACTCCACTAAAAATGGTATAGATTAACCTTTTTATAAATAATAATTTATTTTATCTTTATCATTGTTTTTTATCTTATATAATCCATGATATTTTAATATTGAATGTTGGTATCAATTTTTTGGATTTCTGAGTTAGCATACATCTATAAAAATCATTAGGTATGTGGTTTAAATATCAATTCACATTGTGAATCACACTGGGTCCAAATGGGTTTTCTAGAAATTTTTCCACAAGGATGGTATATAATATAGCTATAAATAAATATTGGTTGATATTGGTTTTAAGATAAGACAATATATTGATAATAATGAAAAAAATTATCAATAGACATATTATAATTTATTTAAATTATAATTATTCCAGAATTGTACCGTGATTATTTTTGAAACCCCTCTCTTCATTGGTTTGATATATATTAGGCCACTATTATCTCAGTTTTAGATATATTGTTTTTCAAGAGTTAGGGGTTGAAATTTTGGATTATAGGAGAAAACATTTAGGTGCATTATTTGTACATGTTTTGTTGTAACATGGTGGTTACTTTTTGATATGGATTATTTGGTTCCAATGGATTTTTTTCAGATTTGGAGAATGCTTTTTATAATTGTGGAATATTTCTTAGAAAACCATGTGATCGGTAAGGTTTGGGTCTAGATGTGTTGTACGACTTTCTCATGACCTTTCTAACCATGTTGTTTTTTCTAGGTAACCATGCACTTCAATTTTCAAGAGACAATAATGAACACAATGTTAGCACACAATTATTTTAACATTGCATTCATACCATTTGATCTATATAAATTTCATAAAAATGTAAAATTACCCCAATACAATTTTTCATTTTGACTAAAATTTCACCCAAATATCTCATTATCTTGACCCATCCATTCCTTAACACACATGGAGGTTCTCCTGTGGGTCTCTTAGTGATTTTATAGCAATTTTGGTGTATCTATTTATGGTATGTGTAAATATATTCTTCATTCGTCCCCAATTCTCTTGATTTACTGTTCATCTCTTATCCCATAGATTCAGTGGAACCCAAATGGGCTCTGATGGAAAAATATAGTATATAATTCGTGTAATTGATTATTTTCATTATGGATCTAGAATTTTTAAAACTATATGACTCCATTTATGATCAATATTTTCAATGGAAACAATGTTTCATCTGTTGGTGTTATGGGTTTCTCTATATAATAGTTATTTTTCATGGAACAATTTATTAATGATTGTTGGTCGTTACGTTCTTCTAGTGGAAAAGAATTATTTGATATATATTATGGTTGATTTATGAAATTGAATATCATTCATGTAAAATAGTTTAAAATTTGGTTTTCAATAAAAATATTATTATACACTTCATGTTTTTAATGAATTGTCTCATTGATGATTTTGAGTATCAAATGGGTTTTCCAGCATGGGAGTTGTAATGATTTATATATATAAATATTTCATTAAATTTTCTGAATCATTTACATGAATTTATTATAAAAAACAATCACATGGGAACCTTAGGTACATTCCGTTATGGACATATGAAAACCTCAATGAGTGTGGAACAACTAAGGTTTACGTGTGTAATACTGATAGATTTTGGTAGGTTTTGATTTCATTAAGATTCAAATTATATTGGATAAGTGTTTTTTGTGTGTCCTGAATATGTATTACCATGTGATAGAGCCCAATTGTTCAATGTTATATTCATGATAGTGATGTTTCATGATTTCATTCCTCAAATGATTACATTTTGAGGTATATAAACTCCCCATTACATCCCCTTAGGTAGTCATACATTTTATTTCCATGTTATTATTAATTTGAATATAGATAGTTTTAATTCAAAATATATTTTGATTATGAGAAAAGAATTAAAATGATATTATTTATAAAAAATATTTGTTTTGAATCAATAACTAGTGGATACATCTAAATAGACATTGTATGGATTCGGGGAGGTATACTATTGGGAATTTATCTCAGATATTGCATATTTCTTTATTTATATACAAACATGGATTTATAGGATATAGGTAAATGTAAAGTTGTCATGTATGTAGATGAATTGAATTGGATGATTTATCTTCATTGTGATTTGGTAATGTCATGAGGGATGGTCACATTGATGCATGGTTTTGGTCTTGGACTTAAGTAGTTTCTAATATTATGTGTCTTCCATTTTTTGTTATTTATCAGTGTTTTGTATCGCTTCTTCCAATATATAAAATGGTTATATATAATTATATTATTATATAAGATACATGTTAAATTTTTTATCTCATATTCAATACATTCCAATGTTTTTATGTGTTAATACCTAGGTTCTTGTCACTAGTCCATGGTGATCAGTCAAACTCTTCCAAGATTGTAGGCTTGCTTAGGTGACATTTCAGTCAACCCGAGTTGGTATGTTACAAAATTTAATCAATTGGAGGTTTCATTGGGGGTTTAATGTATACTAGATTTAAGACCTTCTAGAATAAGGTGGTAACTATGGAAGGGTTCCTGGTGAACTCAATTTAATAATTAACCATAATATTCCATTATGAGTGATGGATTTCTTCATCAAGTTTCTATGCATAATTTTGGGATTATTTAAATGAACATTATAAATATTCTCTATTGGTTTCTAAAATTTTATACAGTCCTTGTTTTTTATGTGATTTAATATGGATTATTGTTGTTTATATTTTAATTCAGAGATGTATTACAATGCCACTCAGGTGTTAACTCTTCTGTTAAATAGATAATGCCTCTATAAGGTTCTCTTTGATTCTAAGGGAATGCCCTATTTGAAAAATCACATACCAAACCCCTTCAAACAACCCTTATTTAGTGGAAATAGAAATCCAAGTTATACAATCACTAGGTAAATATGTTTGTGGAAATTGAGAGTGGATGGAAAATTATAATTTTAGGTTTACCATGGAAATTACACAAGTATTCCATGGACATAAAGGAACCAATGAACATGTTGAATATATTGACAGAATAGTACATATTTTCTACTATTTAGGGCTCTAGAGGAATATAGGTTGGGAATTTCCACTTATATGAATGAATATACTAGAATTAAATTTTTATATTCCATCATGCAAGATAAATTACACAGGGAACTCACATATACAACTTTAATGAATTCCTTCAATATGAAGTTATATCCATTGACCTTACTAGTGGACACAGATTTCAATTTTTTCACCATGGATCGTGGAGACCATTTAGTGATAATTTATCATACTCATTTCAAAAATCTATCTCCCAGACAGGGCACTAATAATGACATCATGGCTAGATGGTTTAATATTGGTCTAATGCAATTGATTTGATTTATTCTTATTATCATGTGGTGGATGACCTTTTCTGATGTAGTTGATAATGCGGCAATAGCAGTCACAGACATAGTTAGGAAAATAGGTCTTAGTGTAACATTTGTTTTTATAGGTGGGTAGTCAATCTATCTCACCTATCTTGAAATGGATCCATAGTAATAGTTATCCATTTTCATTATGATATATTAAAGACGTTTCATCATGAAAACACCAGGTGGTTTTCTTCCATTATTGAAGACTTATCCATTACATAGCCAAATTATACAGTAACACCCAATATCGTCTGTCATTGTGGAAAATATGGTCACCTTAATAAAATTAGAAGTGTTTTACATTGATGTACAATTGGATACAACATACCAAAAGATCCAACGATTAGTATGATGCCATGAAAAGGTGGTGGATATCAATCAATTGTTAAGGGGGATAATTAGGCAATGAAGAAACCTCAAATTGTGGTTTACTTTGGATTCCTTTATATAGTAAAATATACACCAATGAAATCTGATGTGGGTCTGACTATTATGAGATGTAAAATGATTATTAATTCCACTATAGTCTTAGATCTGTTTGTTACCAGTGTGTATTATTATTTTATATTATCAAATTTGGTCAATGTGTTTTGATTATTCATGAAACATATGAAATTTTTTGTGGATAATTCTACTCCTATATAATGGTGGAAAGAGTAGGGTTTTAAATATTCCACGTTCCAGGGTATGATCACTGACAATGAGTGAACATATAATTTCATAGTTCCTAATCGTAATATATTTGATAATATCATTGATATGGATTAGATATTTCATTTTATGTCCAAATTAAATTTTTATCATTTATAGCACTAGTTTCTATCTCCCAATGTGGTTACATGTGTCTTTCAAGGTGAGTGGGATCAAATATCTAGGTTAGCATGGATTTTATTGCCTAAGAATAGAATGATCACATGTATATTTTTATAGAAATTCATTGATTCCATTTATCATTAGTAAAGTGTACTACTTACTATTATTATGAATGATTACCATAATGACTTTCCTAGTAACATTTTTTTAGTCAATTACGCAATGGTAAATCATGTTTTCTATTGATGTTATTCTAGGGATGATCATTATATCCTCACTATCTTATCATATGAAATCCACTGATTATGAAATTCATGATCAGATTGATGATATTGAGTGCAATATAATTGTTTATATAAGTGGGCCAACTTGTAATTATCTGATTCTGTTCATATATAAGTATATATAAGCCTTCTGTTGTGAGGTAACTACTAAAATTTTAATAAAATGACTATTCAGAAAGATTACCATTTTAGTATGATTGATGATATTTCAGATCAACTTCAAAGATCTTGATCATCTTATAATATTGATTTCTGATAGGGGTACCATCAGTTAATAGTCTGAGAGGATGATATTCTAAAGACTAAATTCTAGAAAAGGTATAGAAATTATGAGTATCTGGATATTCAATTTTTTCTTGTTAACACTCATGTGGTGTTTAAAGAATTGATGAATTATATAATATATTGGTTATTGGACTCCTTCTTGGTTATTGTTGTGGGTGATATTTTGGTGAATTTAAAGAGTAAATAAGAACAGAGTGATCATATTGATATTGATCCCATAACTCTAAACGAACATCATATGTATTTAAAGGTTACTAAATTCAAGTTTTGGATCTGAAAAGTGAGGTTTATCGGCCATTTTTTATCTGAGAGGTGTATCTCATAGAATCATATACAGGTTCATGCAAGGATTTTCTTATATAAACAAAGAATATGCTTGAAATTTAGATATTCATGGTTTTATATTGTTATTATAGAAATTTCATTCTAGATATATCTATGATTCCACCTCATATGTTAGAGTTGAACAATAAGTGTTTTGAGTTTGAATGGAATAATAAATATCATTGATAATTTGAATAAATTAATGTGAGGATGAATTTATATGTAATTTTTATTCTTTTGGATTCCTGTTTTTGATAACAAATATTTTTTGATGCCTCACCTGCATGATTAAGATGTGCTCTAATGTAGGAGAAATGGGAAGTGGAATATGAACCTTCCTAATCACACCCACAATATAATAATTATCCTAATAGTGATATTTAATTTCCTTCCATGATTCAAGCTCTAAATAATTAGTACCACTATAACTTGATATAGAGGTTTACAAAATATTTGATTTATAAGTGCATGAAGAATATTTCTTCGTAGATACATTTAAACCTAGAACAGAGAATATTGGTTAAGTATCATCACAATTTTTAGTTTGATATTTCATACACACCTAGTAATTAAAATGTGGTCACTAATTTATTGAGAATGAATATAAATACCCATAACATGAAGGAATCTATGAAAGAATTATCATTGCAATTTTTATTAACTAAGATGTTCTTCAACATATAAGATTTTTATGGGAAGGAGTTCTTATCTAATGTGATAGATGAATCTTTATTTTATTGTTTTATACCTCTTATATAATAAATATACACTTTTTCATATTTTTAGTTAAATAATCTACTATAAAGTGGTGTTGGTTGATTGTACTCTATCTCTTTATGTTTTCATTCATTTATGAGGTAGATTTTACAATCTAGTATCTTTCTAGAAGAAATTAATGGATTGATTAAATCAATCCATTTATTCCATACACCATGGGACTAACAAGATGAATAATTAATTGACATGTTTGTGTTAGTTTTTGTGGATGAGGTAGTCGATTGAGGATTTTGTATCCTAATGCCTAATCTAAAAAATATTATGTTTGATCACGAAAGACTAGACAGTTTGTTGTTTCATTTACAATTCTAGTATTTAAGTTGTATGATATATCCATATACTTCATTGTAGGATTAACATGAAATCCTATTGAGAAATATATTATTTTGGTGATTATTGATTTACTTTTAAAATCATCTCATTTCCTTGACATTTAGGAGACAATTAACTGAAGATATTGGGACCATATATATCTAAATGAATATAATGATCTATGATGTATCTTATGTTATTATTAATAATAGATCTGTGTGATTTAAATCATGGTTTTTGAAATGTTTATATGTAGTGATAGGTACCCAATTGAAGTTGACAATAGTATATCATGCCATAATGATGGGAATACTGGGCGATACATTCGGATTCTTTAGTATATTCTCTAGGAATTAAATCTTTATATTGATGGTTAATTGGAGAAGAATATTTCCTTAGTTTAGTTTTCTTATAAAAAAATTATCATTATCTGATTAAAATATTACCCTTTGATGAATTTTATGGGATCTAAGAAAATATACTATATTTGTGGATGATTTCAAACAATATTCTATGGTTGGACGAAATCATGTTCAATAGATTAAGAATATTTTGGAGTTTATATGAAATATGTCATTGATAGCATAGATTCAAGAGAAATACTATGTGTACTGTCGTTATTTCCCACTATAGTTTGAAGTATACAATCAGGTTTTTATCAAGGATTCACCTTATTTGGGACAAATTAATTTGGGAAGATATGGAAATTTGGTAAAAGGGATTATCAGAACATTCAAAATTAATAAAAATATTGGAATGTTGGGATATTACATGGACTTACAATCTCACTTGACATAAAATTTTGATGTCCTTCATGTTTTCCGACTAAATATTTATCAACTAGACCATTATTAATTGTTAGAAAGAGAATATGTTGACCCGAATCCCAACACCTTAGTGGATGAGATCCCAATTTATATTATAGATCATCTGAATAATTTTTTATGTGGTAAAATGATTCCCTTGATCCATGTAATATGGATGTGTTGATGAGATAGGCAAATGATTTGGGGATATTAAGCATTAATGATTCAGTAGTGGCCTTTTTTCATTGCGTTTTCATAATCATAAGATCATTGTAGTGAAAGAAATTGACATGGTGGCGAGAATTTTGACACCCTTCAGGTCACACATATGTTATGATTTGGGCCAATTTTGTAACTATTGTTGTTCTAAAAGTTTTTTGTAGTTATGTATCAATAATAATTATTTTTGGGAGAATAAATCATTGTACATGGCTTATGAATAGTTAGTAGTATCTATGCTATAGTCATGAAATATGTATTTGTTGGTTCAAATGGAAAATTTCAATATATTAAGATTTTTTTTCTAACTGATAGATAATTCTTGGAAAACCATGTGAGAGGATTAGTTTTGATATAGTTGAAACTTCAATTCATTGAATTTTTTTTCTAACTATGTTACTATTACAAGGTTACCATACAATTTTGTTTTTATGGGATATTTTTTACTACATGTATAGTTCATGGATTGTCTAACTATGAATCCAAACTATGTGACTCATACAAGTTTTATAAAATTAGAAAAATACATAGACACCCTTAGTTATTTTAACCCAAATGTTTTTTATTCCCCCATTAGTTTTACCCATACATTACTATAAAATCTATAATGTTATTCCCTTTTTATGTTAGTGATTCTCTATCTATTTGGGTGGATATCTTAACGGTATGCAAGAATATCGACTAGATTCCTTGTCTTCTCTCTAGATCTACACTCATTATCAATTCCCCATAATTCATTAAAACCATAATGTGGATTGAAAATACGATCTATGGTGATGGGTGAGGAATTAATTATTTTTCACATATATATTCGCTTGTGAGGATCAGATCTCTTCATTTACAATAAATTTTTTGGACGGAGTCTATGATTCATCCTTTAGTGAGACAGGTTTTTCTAGGTAATGGTTATTTCTCATTGACCAATTTATAAAAATTTTTATTTTCCATTGGATTGGAATATAGAAGTGTTTGGTTTGATATCAATCAGGTATAATTTATATAGTCACATATTTAATGGATTTTAAAAATCTTTAAAATGTTTTTTTATTAAAAATACTTTTTCATGCTTCGGGTGTTTTATGAAATCGATAAAATCTGGTATTGAATCTAAAATGGTTAGTCAAGAATCTGAACTATAATTTATTACTAGTAAAACTTTTTTATAAAATAATGGGAATTATTTACATGAACTTCCTGAGAAAACATGGGAAATTTGGACCTTGTGTGCATCAGGTTATGGAAATATGAAAACCGTAGTAAGTGTGTAACCACTTGGGATTACTGTTGTGGTATTAATATATTTTTGAAAAAACTAGTATCACTATTATTCAAATTAGTTCATCTTACTAATACCTATGTGTCCTAGTTTTGTATTATCATATGCTAGAGCCCAATTATTCTTTGTTTTATCCATGATTGTGAGGTTTCATGATTTAAATGCTTACCTTTATCTCTTTAGAGATGTGAAGGATCTTGACAAATTCTATATAGGTTATCATTCATATTTATTTACATACTATTAAGAAATTGAATATTTATTATTTTAAAGGAAATCCAAATGATGTTTTAAGATAAATATTTTCAAATAAAATGATTTTTAAAACTTATTTTTCATCGAATCTAGAACTAAGTGTTTCATTTTGATAGTTTTCATATAGATTAATGGTTATATCCTACTGGTTATTTCCCTCAAACCATACATATTAATTTTGGTGTATGAATACATTGTTTTTTAGGATCAATATAAATGGATGTTATCATGAATTCTTATAACTTTTCATATACAATTTCAGTTCATGATGATTTCAGATAGCTGTTGAGGACGGTCACATAGAGACGTTGTTTTTTTATTTTTCTTATGCTGTTTCTGGGATTAGCCTTTTGGATTGTCATGTTAGGACTCATGGTTTCACAATTATTATTCCATGTCACAATTTGGTTTTTTACCTTTATCTTTTTATATATCAGACATGTTTTGTAGTTTTTAGGGTGAAATCATTCCCATTTATTATATGTGATGTTACCAAGTTGCGTTTTTCCACCCAATGGTGATCTAGATAATTCATTAAGCCTTGGTGTGGGCTATCTTGGGGGACGTGTTAGGTCTACCTAGGTTGGTTAATTACATTCATATATAATATTGATGAATATGAAAAGTATATTTTTAAATGGAAACCATTAAAATAACGTAAAATATATAAATATAAGGTTATCTAACCTAAAAATAATCAATATATTAAAGAATATATAAGGATCCATTAAAGGGTCAATGAAAATATTCAATCACGGAATGATTATTTTTTCATGTTTTTAAATAGAGTTTAGTGTGAGCATTATAGTTTTCAATGTGATATATATCTATAACATATGTAAAAAGAGTAGTCTTATAGTTTTTTAAGGCATGGTTGAAAATATTTCCTCATGAATGACTTAATGTAACAACCCATTTTTAGGGAATAGGATTTATAGAGATCAATCTATGGGTTTCTTGGACTAATTCCACAATCATTAATTGAATATAATTGATAAATAAAATTTTATGCAATATGGGAATTTTTTTAAAATTTCACATGTCATAAATCATTCAATAATAAATTATGAGAAGAATAATGTATAGATTAATAAAATAAATAAAACTATATATACATTTGTAATTGAATTTTCACATATATAATATTATATAATTCATTTTATATTTCTCTATCTCTAAATGAAGGTAATAAATATCAAAAAATATCATTGAGAATTCCACCGATAAGTAATTATAACTATCCAAAAGTACATAATAAGTACGAGGGATGTGTTTATGCTATATATAGAATAAAATGATAAAGTTATAATGGGGGTATAATAACTAACCTCCATATAGATCAATATGATCTAGTATTAGAGTTATGAAATGTTATTCAGAATCATAATATCATTATAGATAGTGGTAACCATTTTAATAGAATATGAGTATATTAAATTTTATAATTCAGTTAAAGAAGTATTACTAATATGTATCTTTATCCTATGTCTTGATATTATACCATGTAAGTATATTTTTTCATGACGTATATTATAATATTACTATAATAGTGATACTGGACAAGAACTCCATGTTATGATAAAGGTCAAGAGTTATATACTTTAGAGATATCATCTCTTGAGAAATTTTACACAAGAAGGTGATGTTACAAGTATTAAATTATACATTTTAAAAAATTGTATGTCGAATGACTAACAATATATCTTTGTAGAAACAATATTTTTCATTGTCTAGTTAATACGTTGTGAATAGTTAATTGATGGCTCTAGTGAAACTGGGGGTTTTATTTGCTTTTTTGTCAATTAACTTACCAACAAATAAAATTTCTATTACTATATAATTCATGGAGTATGATACATGCATAATTTTCATGTACTATGAGAATAACACAACCTTTTTATGTAATAGATATTGTAATGCATATATATTAAATGTTGTATAAAATATTTGTAGAAAACTATACCTATAAAGAGAAACACATGATAACATGAGAGTAATGTTAAACATAAGACCTAGTATCTAAATTAAAAAATATAAGGGTACAATGATGATTTATATCTTTCACTTATTGGCGGATCATAACACTACATGGTAAATGAATTCTAGAAGGAGTTTAAAATAACAATAATTTGTTATATTAATTTTCTCAAACCACTGTGGTATACTAAGTGAAATATTAATTTAATTATTTTTTTACTAATTTATCTCTTTGAGAGATTTTATGAATCTATTAATAATTTATATATCAACATCCATCAACTTATGATATTTATGATTAGGGATAGGGTTTCTTCCGCTCAACGACACCGGATTCCCTAGGCGGTGATGAGCCTCACTCCAACACCTCCATCTTTGGAGGGGGAGAGTCATATGAAAAATCTCCATGGTGATCTTCCATATCCCATTGTGACAATTTAGAAACTTTATTGAATTATTTCTTTTCCACAAATTCATGTATGTCCAAAATTTACAAAATACATTGTAGGTCTCCTGATTCTTCCGCTCTCAACTGTAGAGTTCACTGAGGTGTCTTCCATAACGAGACCGACACTAATTGTGTGCTTATGGAGGATTTGTCCATTGGTGGACTCTTCCACCCAGTTGATTTTTGAATCTTGGGGTTTCTAGGATATATAAACAGATGGTCTCCCTAACTCCAGGATCATCATGATTCTAATTTCCTCTAATGATAGCTGGATTTTCTCGTGGTCGATATCTCCTCTCTCCTATGATGGTGATGGATACCTCCTCTTCATGTTGTCATACGATATTCAAATCAATCATCATCTCAAATATAAGGTGATTTGGGAAAGGTTTCTTGAACTCCCTATTCCATTGAAAAATCTATCTATTCTCTCCTTGCTCAGTAACATTTTAGGTGTTTCCTCTATATTGAGAGTAGAACTTGTGCGATGTTCCACCCAATTTTTTTGATGATTTGTGTCGAAGTTGATGTATAAAATGGAAATATTAAGGATTTATGAATTTTTATGGGAGAAGAATTTAGATATATATAGGCTATAATTTTTGAATCATGGTGGGATTAATTTTATGCATCCATGATTCTAGGTCATAACATAGAGATCTGTAGGCATAGGGGAAGACAATAATATGATACACTGAAGGTCCAGGCAAACTGCGTCCAGGGTGGGGCGACTGTTGAGGTTGGAAAGCTTCTAGGAACATTTGGTATAGGGTTATTGGATGGTTTTATTGTTTCTGGTCAAGGTAATGGAAAGGTTGAGGATACACAATGCTCTAGTGGAGCAAGGATACATAAACCAGCTAATGCACTATCTCATGAACCTAGTGCAGTTGAAAATTTTAAAATACTAAAGAGTGATTTTATGAGCCCCCTAGTAATAATTCATTAGAAGGGGGTCCAATCTAGTATAGTGGAAGAAAAAAATTTGGAAACAGTTAATGCCATGACATTCTTGCTGAGGAACTCTTTTGGAGTTTTTGGTCCAATTTATAAGGGTGATGAGAGTCAAATTTCGTGCACCTATTCTATGGAAGTGTGAGCTGGTTGTAGCAGTAACTGAAAATGGGGGATCCATTCTACCAGAGGGAGTAAGCCTATGTAGGGGCATTAGTGGGATAAGATATCATATAGTATAGGTAGGTTGTTGAATTCCAAACATGAAACCAACCCGAGGAGGTCCTTTTCCTGTCTAAACATAATAACCCGGATTGAATGTTTGAGTAAAGTGGGATAGTTTGAAGGAAATCCAAATTGTCACACTAAGACCGATTCTGATGAAGTTGGAAAATCCTTATATGGTAATAGATTGGGATGAGCCAGTAAAAACATGCACATTCAATGAAGGAAGAATGGGAATAATGAAAAAAAAGACTCGGGGTGCTGCATTGTCTCCAGGAATCTGAAGCCAAAGGGAGATAATGATTACTCCTACCTCCCTATACTGATAGAGACTCGGTCATCCATAAGAGAGGGGAAACTCAAGGAGCATGAGATCCATACAGTGGTAGGACATGAGGGTCATCATGTCGATGTAACCTAGTCTCAATAGCAAGTGAAAAAAAATCAATGTGTTATGACCAACATGAGGATATGAACATGAAATCTGAGGAGGTGATGCTAGTGGTTGAGGATAATATTCCACATGGATAGTAGTGTGAGGTTGGTCATCCTGCTAGATTGCAGTTCTTGAAGGATGTGATGTTGGATAATCATATGTAACTACCCATGCATTCTGCTAATGAAATGATGGAGGCATCATTGGTGATCAATTCTATGAGGGAAGATATTGATCAATCGATGGGAAAATTAATCCAAGTGGATATTACCCAAGAGCAATACGATTGTATTGAAATGAAGGACCTGATACATATTAGATGAAATAAAGTTGAGGATAATTAAAATGATGAGTATTTTAAATCGTGGAATTATATTGAAACACTTTATGAAGAAATCCTAGTGACTAATCCAGACCTCCATATTAGTTCCTTTCCCTGAAATAATTTTAGTGAAGGATATTCCAAACACTATAGATTTGTTTTTAATAAGTCAGTTGAATCCTTTAACGCATGATCTGCTTTATCTATAAGGGTTCTAACATTCTGCTTAAAATTGATGGAAAATAAAAATGTTAATTTGGAGGAAAAATCATTGCTATAAAAAATGAAAAAATTTAAATTATTTTATTTTTATAATATTTAGTTTTAGTTATAACTATGGTGGAAATATTTCCTTCAGTAAATCTCAATTATAAATATATTAAAATATTATTGTCCCTTATCAAAACAATGAAAATATTTCATGATGGTTTAGAAGTTCATACCATAAAATGGTCATGGTTTATAGTAGGATGTGGTAGTTGAAAAATGATGAATAAATTGAAAAACTTTTTTATTTCACAGTGGTTTGATACATTTTTATAAAAAATAAAAAATTAATAATAAATAAGGGAGATCTATACAAACTACTTCCATATATTTATAGTGTTAATATATCTATAAAATAATTGATTTTATTCTTTCAAAAGATTAATAAAACAAAAATTATTTAATTATTATACACATTATATAAGAATAAATTTTAAATACCTAAATATATTTTTATCTGTAAAATACCATAATTTAATCATATATATGTTTTACAAGAAAATATTAAATAGTTGAATAAACGGATAAAATATCAAATCTTTCCCCAAAAGTAAGGCTAGATTCCCCTAGATGCTCTACACTACTCATGTTCTTGTTGACTAATAGCCTTCGACAGATCTGATTCCTGTGTTAAATATATTTAATAATATAAAATATTTATCATTGCATATTGTGTATAAAAAATAAATTTAGAAAAATTATCATAATATTCTAAATTTAATAAGAGATATGTATCATATTTAGTACCACCCAAACTAGGGTTTAAATTTTAGGACGAGTTCGCTTATTACCTTCCCTAAATTAGATATGACAAATAATTAGACATACATTGGATAGAAATATAAAATAAAATACACTATAAATATTTATTTTTACTTACACTTACATGTTTATAAAAAAATATAATTCTTCTAATAGTATATAATGTCACTCCAATCATGATATATGATGGATATGGAAATCATGTCACATGATAATTTCCCAAATATCTATTGGTATAATCCTCTAGTATCACTCGCATAAACCCCATATAAGTCAAATGGGAAAATATTTTTCATGTTAAAATATTTATACCAACCATGGTAATTACTTTGTAACCTCATGAATCTAATTGTGACACCATTTTATCATAATATTTAACACCCCATGATTTCATATAATGTTATTTCTTCAATGTAATTCAATAACATGCACTACACACAACATTGAGTTCAAGCGCACCATAACATACCAAACTAGCCGTTCAAAAGAGGTTATGAATAGTATTAAATGAATGTTTAACTTTGTATATAATCTTTATAATTTTAGAATCCATATTATGATTTTCATAGACATAATGTAAGAACTAATTCATTAATTTTAGATAAAAGAACTATTTTTCAAATAATGAACGTTTTTCGCATTTTAATGGTGATCCCTTTTTAAATCCAATATTTGAAACGTTTATATATTCAATATGACAACATAAAATTCTTTTTAGAATTGGGACATAATAATTTAGTTTCAATAAATTTCCTACTGTTTTTCCTGATAACATTCATATTTTGATGAATAGTGAAAATTAGTAAATTTTAATTAAAAAAACATTTTTAATCAAAATAATTAACTATCATAAATTATGAATTTGAGTGGTTTTAAAGTATCTTTAGAATATATTTTTACCATTTAATAAAAGTTTTGTTATTGGATGTAATTTTACATTTAAACTGGATATAAACAAGTGTCAATCTTTTGATAGTTATTATTTCTCAAAAATACACCTTTTGGTTTTGACACCGTGAATTTATTTTAAATTAATAAATGATACTTCTGTGTATTTAATTTGGTAAAATAGAAATCATTATTGGATTCAGAATATTGAAATTATCCTAGGGTGAAATTTTGATATATTTCTGAAAACTTTCAATTTTTTATAAATAGTGAAAAACACTGAGTTTTTATTTAAAACATGATTTTTATTTAAATAATAATTTATTTGGATTGAATTCATTTTATGTAAAAATATATACATAATACCTATATAAATTCAATGTAATTCATTATAGTCAGTTTATTATAATTTTAGATATATAAAAGAATTTATCGAACTTTTTATCGTCTTTTACACACATCCTAAGAAATATTGCAAATTCAAATAAAACATAACTTTACAACTTCTGTGTGCTGAATTTTGAAATTCTAAGAGGCAATGTTAATATCAAGGAGGAAAATGTGATATAATGAGATGGAAATATTTTTTGATGAATAGTATCTTTTTTCTTTTATTTACCATGATTAAATGTAAATTGGGTAATTAAGGGTGAAAATGATATTAATATTACCATCACACATGTCCTAATTCTATTGGAGAAGATTATTTCGACCCAAAACATCCTTAGGAATACTATATTTTCATTTACGTCCACATGGACTAGATTAGGACATTTATTTTTATTTAATTCAAAGAAGAGCTAAAAGAGTTAAAATCCTAGTTTAATAACAAAAACAATTATAATATAGGGTTTTAAATAAGATATATTCAATTATAAATATTAATTATAAAGAGAAAAATATTTCCTACGTCATGATATTTAATTTATAATTTTTACATATTTTATAAATAAATTTATTTATGAGGCAATTAAGATGCAGTAATTACCTTATTCATGAGAAAATCAAATAAATTGAATTATAAATATTTAAATAAATATAATTTCAATGTTTTGATGACACCCAATAATTTTATAGGTTAATATGACATGTTAGAATTGATTCAATGTATTTTTTTAAGTAAACATGTTTTTATAATTTCAACAAAAAACAAATACCATATAGTGTCAAAATTGACATAAAATAGTTTTTAAAACATATATTATATTATTAAATGATATAATGGTCTTAAAAATATAAGTTCTGGAAAAAAGACTTATATAATAATATATATGAAATTAATGAACCAATTGGGGTTCTATTGGCTGTATATAGTTTGTTTATTAACCATATAGTGTAATAATACAAGAATACATAGTAAAAGTTAAATTATTTAACATAGAGATAAATCTAAATGATATGGTTAAAATGGTAAGATAAACTTGTATAAAACCTATTGGATGAGTTTTATTCGACCTAACCCCACCATAGACTTTAAATAATCAACTTTGGTGCCAATATAAATAGAATATGAAATTATTATTAAATAATATTTTAAGTTTTTCCTAAGGTTCCCCTCACCCCTCTTATAAAAGGGAAACCTCCCTTCTCTCTAATTCACACCTTCTAAGACATTTGGCTCATCCAAATCCTGCCCAAATACCACATCAACTATCCTACCTGCATCTTATAGGCCTTAGTACGATCAGAAATCCAACCTAAGGAGCCCTTTTGATCAAATCAAAAGGATATTCCCGAAGAAGAGGTAATGATTTCACCACCCTCTATCATGTTCCTTTCTTTTTCCACTTCTTTTTTATTTGTTGTTTCCATTATAAAATAATAAATAAATTAAATTATATATAATGTGATGTTTTAATAATTATTTTACAACCAAATTCATTATTCTATCCACCCATTTAATGACATGTCACCATACATGCGTACGTATGACTTACCGTCTCCACATCGTAGTGTATTTATTATTCAATAAATTATGTTTTGGATGAATATAATAATGATGTGTATTTGATGTAAATAATAAATATATGATGTTAAGGATTATGTATATAATATATACCATCCTATTATATATTATATTAATATCAAAAATATGATATTTTCGCTCGTTCGTACGTACAAATTATCTTCTCCACGACGTGATGAGATTAATTTCCATGTTCACCATTCATCGACGATTATAAAAATATATATTACAAATAAGTATATAATATATGAAATAATAATGCTACTAGATATATATATATAAAAGTATTTATGTACTAACATATATCTTATTCACTTACTTCCGTTCAATACTATATGAAAATGGAAACAACGTTTATGCGTACGTACGGACTACCGTCTCCATAAACGGTGTATTCCATTTCATATATACGTCCATTATAAATTTTTATATTATAAATATATATGATAAATAAATCATGTTTTATATTCTTCATGTATTTAAATCCTGATCTATGTGATATAATTAAGAGTAACAAGTTAAAACACTTACGATAAAGAAAGCAATTATTAATCGAAATATTAATATATCATTGAAATTATTATTAAATGGGTAGTATAAAGTCATAAATAAATAATGTATGATAACATAAATTTTAATATGGTTCAGGTTTAATTTAATAACATACTATAGTCTTCATACATGAGGTAAACGTACCCTCTACTAAAGGAAAGTTCAAGGTAAGGGGTTTTCATCTCATTTCTTATTCTCGTGAGATTCCTTCCATATAGACACTATTACCGTTTGTGTGGTATATTTACTTCCCATTATTGTATTATTTATGTAATACACTTTAAATTATGTTTATTTACATATTCATTGTATGATACCTCTTTCATTGGGTGTATGTTTCGAATGTTACCAAATTGGTAAGGGTTAAATTCACAATCTCTTTATTATCCGAGGTTGTTTTTATTTAAGTATCTACTGGGACATATTTATTAACAATGTCCAAGTTTTATGAAAGATTATTAAAATGGATTCTTTTAAAGGACTTTTTAATAAAACTTCTTTTCAAATTTTTTAAATATTTATTCTTCTAAATCTTTCTCATTAATGTCCATGTCTTCAAAATGGGTTTTAAGGATTTATTTATATGGACATGAATGTTTTTAAAATTTTAATTCCTTTCAAAAGATTCAAAGTGGTATGGGAAACTTTGATTCAAAAATGTCTTTAAATGAATTCTTTTTCAAATTGTGTGACATTAAAATGTTTTCAAGAAAAAGGGGTATTTCTATGAAAGTGTTTTACAAATCATTTTCATCAACTTCAAAATCCATTAATAGATTTTAAACTTTTTTTGAAGTTGATTTATCATGATACAAATTATCTATATTGTGCTTAAGGTTTTGTGATATGTTTTTCTGTGGATGTTTCTTTTTTATACCATTCATGGTTTATTGGTAATGTATTAACATTTCTTATGCCAGTTTTAATATGAATGTTTATGTAATGTTTAGACCTTTTTATATGAGGAATGCATTTGACATAGTAAGTGATGGGTGGAGCCTGCTATTACTCATCAATGCATCGGTAGGTCTCATGAGACAAACATGTGTCTTGGAACGAGGCCTTGAAAAAATCCTATTTGTAGTCTTGGCATAAGGCCTTGGTTACGCGGTTATGATAGTATGGCATTATGCATTCCATCTTTATGAAACTAGTTATTGATATTTCATGTGATTATTCGATTAGTAGAATATCCATGTGAATTTGTAAATGAAATTATTTCATTTTATTTCTGCCATATTATTCTGATGATCAAGTTTTAATGGATTTTTTTAGTTTTATACATTTCCATAAAGGTTTATTCTTTTTTTTGAAAGTTTCTGTTGTATTTCTTATCCTTACTAAGTGTTTTAGCTCACCCCTTTCTACGTTTTATTTTCCCAGGATTCCACGAAGTGTATTGTGATTGTTATGCAGAGTTAAGCCAACAGAATAATGGTGTTCATAAAGTATTATTTATGTTGTTTTTTATGTTATAATTTGTAATGTAACATTCTTGTATGTAATCTATTTTCCAAACTGCTAACCTGATCAGTCCTTCAGGACATGATTCCTCGTAATCACGCCAATGTATTAAAATAATGCATCGAGTCTGGGTAACTAGGTCCGGTGCGTTTTAGTTGGTATCAGAGGAGGTTTAGCAATAAACATGGAAACTAGACTTAGATAAAATCTGATTAGAGAACATTAGCCTAAGATAGACTATGATGATTAGTATAGAAGAACTTCCAATAATTTTGGTAATGAAGATATTTTGTGAGTTTTCCAAGAAAATACATCCATGTCTGGATAATAGTAAGATACACTTTTTGGAAAATAAATGGTTGAAGGAAAGGTAATATTTAATATGGTCCTGATAATGAGGTAGTGACATTGGAATAAGAGATGGTTGATTTTCGTAATTCATGATGTTGTAGGGTTGTAAAGGAATACATGATGAATGCATTCCCATGTTATTACCTAGCATAAAGAATCCTCATAATGTTTAACTTCCTTATAATCTTTGGACTAATGGATTGGATATAAGTAATTTCGTTAATTCTAAAGGTTCGAATGGATTATGATTGAAATTGGATACTATTGTTAAGGTTATTTTGGGATTTTTATAAATGGAAACCCCAAAGTTCTAACGACAACTAGTTGCGTCCAACATGTCCGCGAGACTAAAACTCGCAACCGAAGAGCGCCAAGGGTGAATCACCTATGATTGGACTATATGATATATTGGTATGTATAATTCTTTTTAAATAGTCTGATAAATTAATTATAAATTCATTTTTTTAGGAACCCTATATGATTAGGATAAATTGATTTTTTATATCATATGGAGTGAAATATGAGTTTGTGGTAGAAATTAGTTAAAGGATGGAAATATACTTGAAAATTATTCATTTTTTCTGCCCTTATTCTATGAAGAAATTAATTCTTCAACTTTAGTTAAGGAATCTTAAAACCAATAATGTGTTATCCATATAAAATACATTTTGATGAACTGATGGTATTTTAAATCATCATAGATTAGTGGTTTTGAGGCCCACAATTCTACAATTGTTTTTGATTGATGACATCAATCACCCCTATAAATATTTATTGTTTCCCTCCAATTACGTGTCTCTAATTTCCTCCAATGTTCTCCTAATCGAGATCATAATTTGGTGGTGACTTCTTCATTCCCATTTTCCTTTTATTAAGACTAAATTTTATTAACCCATTTTCCGATATGGATTTTCCCACAAAGGTATTTTCTAGATTCAAACTTTTATTTTCAAAAAAAAATATCAAATTGCAAGGATAAAATTTATTTAAGGAAGGAATAATGTAACACCCCAAGATTTAATATAACATTATTTATTTAATGTAATTTTATTACTTGAACTACACACGACACTGAGTTCAAGCGCACCATAACTTACCAAACTAGACTTTCAAAATCCGTTATGAATAGTATTAACTGAATTTTGAACTATATATATATAATCTTTATAATTTTAGAATTCATATTATTAGTTTCGTAGACATAATGTAAGAACTAATTTATTTTTTAGATAAAAGAAGTATTTTTCAAAAAATGCACTTTTACCGCCTTATAATGGTGAACCATTTATAAATCCAATATTTGAAACTTTTATATTTTCAATTTGAAAACATGAAATTATTTTTAGTATTGGGACATAATAATTTAGTTCCAATAAATTTTTGGTGTTTTCCTGATAACTTTCATATTTTGATGAATAGTGAAAATTAATAAATTTAAATTAAAAAGAAACTTTTTAAATCGAAATAATTAATAGTCATAAATTATGAATTTGAGTGGTTTTAAATTATATTAAGAATATATTTTTACCATTTAATACAATGTTAGTTATTTGACGTAATTTCTCATTTAAACTGGACATAAAAAAGTGTCAATATTTTGATAGTCATTATTTCTTAAAAATATGCCTTTTGGTTTTGGAAATGTGAATTAATATTAAATTAATAAATTAAACTTCTATGTTTTTAATTTGGTAAAATATAATTAATTTTTGGATTCGGAATATCGAAATTATCCTAGGTTTAGTTTTTGGTATTTTTCTGAAAACTTACAATTTTGTAAGAATAGTGAATAACACTAAGTTATTATTTAAAATCTGCATTTTATTTAAAGAATATTTTATTTAGTTTAAAATAATTTTAGGAATAAATAGACACAAAATACATATATAAATTCAATGTAATTCGTTGGAGTTATTTTATTATAATTTTAGATGTATAAAAAATTTTATCGAACTTTTTACCGTTTTTACCCATTTTTTAGGAGCTTCTACAAATTCACATAAAACTTAATTTTACCGCTTCTGTGAGCTGAATTTCAAAAATCCGAGAGACACTGTTAATATCAAGGAGTAAAATGTGGTTCAACGAGATGAAAATCATTTTTGGTGAATAGTTACTTTTACTTTTATTTACCATGCTTAAAAGTAAATAGGGTAATTAAGGGTAAAAATGATATTAATATTGCCCTCACAATGTCCTAATTCTATTAGACCAGTTTATCTCGACCAAAAAAAAACTTATGAATAAAATATTATCATTTAGGTCCACTTGGATTAGATTAGGACATTTATTATTATTTAATTCAAAGAAGAGTTAAATGAGTTAAAATCATAGTTTAATTAGTAAAACATTTTTAATATAGAATTTTACTCAATATAAATTAGATTATAAATATTAATGATAAATACAAAAATATTTCCTACATCATGGTATTTTATTTATAATTTTTATACATTATATAAATATAATTATTTTTGACACAATGATGATGTCGTAATTAACTTATTCATGAAAGAATCAAATAAATGGAATTATAAATATTAAATTAAATATAATTTCAAATTTTTATGACATCCACGAATTTTATAGTTTCATATGACATGTTTGTGTTGATTAAATGTATTTATTTCGAAGTAATCATGTTGTTATTATTTTAACAAAAAACAAATACCAAATAGTGTCAAAATTGACATAAAATAGTTTTTTTAAATTTTTTTATTATTAATTGGTATAATGGTCCTAAAAATATAAGGATAAGCCAAAATACTTTTATAATAAAATATATGACATTAATGAACCAATTGGGGTTCCATTGTCATTTTATATTTTGTTTATAAACCTTATATTGTAAGAATACATGAAGACACTGTAAAAGGTAAATTATTTAACTTAGAGTTAAATCTAAATGATATGGTTAAAAAGGTGACCTAAACACGACTAAAACCTATTGGTTGAGTAGTTTTAGACCTATCCCCACCTTATACGTTAAATATTAAACATTGGAGTCGTTATAAACCGAATATAAATTTATTATGAAAGAAAATTTTATGTTTTTCCTAAGGTGCCCCTCACCCCTCTTATAAAAGGGCACTCACCTTTTACTCTAATTCACACCTTCTAAGCCATTTTTCTAGGCCAAAACCTTCCCAAATACCCTATAAACTATCCTCCCTTCAACCTAGAGTCCTTATTTTGATCAGAAAGCCAACCAATGTATCCCTTTTGATCAAATCAAAAGGAAGAACCCGAAGAGGAGGTAATAATTTCACCACCATCTTTCAAGGTCCTTTCTTCTTCCACTGCCTTTTTCTTTGTTGTTTCCATTATAAAATAATAAATCCAGTATATTATATATAATGTGATGTTATTATAATTATGGTACAACCAAATTAATTATTCTATCCATCCTTTTAATGACATGTCACCATATGTTCATACGTACGGATTACCGTCTCCACGTCATGATGTAATTGTTATTCAATATATTATTATTTGGATGGGTATAATAATGATGTGTATTTGATGTAAAAAATAAATATAAATGATAGGAATTATTTATATATTATATTACATCCAATTATATATTATATTAATATCAAAAGAATGATATTTTTGCTCATGCATACGTACGGATTACTGTCTCCACGACGCGATGAGATTCATTTCCATGTTCACCATTTATCGACGATTAAAAAAAATATATTAATAATAACTATATAATATAAGAAATAATAATGCTACTGGATATATATATATATATATATTTATATATAAATTTTTTTATTTACTTACATATATCTCATTCACTTACATCCTTTCAATACTATTTGAAAACGGAAACAAAGTTTATGCCAACGTACGGACTACCGTCTCAATAAACGGTGTTTTCCATTTCATATATACATCTATTATAAATTTTTATATTATAAATATATATGATAAATGAATCAGGTTTTATAATATGGAAGTATTTAAATCATGATCTATGTTATACAATCAAGAGTAACAAGTTAAAACATGTACGATAAAGAAAGCGATTATTACCCGAAATATTAATATAACATGGAAATTTTTATTAAATGGGTAGTATAATGTCATAAATGAATAATTTATGAAATCATAAATATTAATATGGTTCTGGTAAAATTTAATAACATACTATAATCTTCAAATAGGAGGAAAAACGTACCCTCGACTAATGGAAAGTGCAGGGTAAGCGGTTTTCATCTCACTCCTTATTCCCGTGATATTCATGCCATAATGCCATTATTAGATTTTGTGTGGTGTATGTACTTACCATAATTGTATTCTTTATGTAATACACTTTAATTTATGTGTATTTACTTGTTTATTTTATGATACCTCTTTCATGGGGTGTATGTTTCGTAAGTTACAAAATTGGTAAGGGTTAATTTCACAATCTCTTTATTATCCGAGGTTGTTTTTACGTAAGTATCTACTGAGACATTTTTATTAAACATATCCATGTTTTATGAATGAGTTTTCAAAGGGAATTTTTAAGAAACTTTTTACAAAAACATCATTTAAACATTTTAAAATATTCATTCTTCTAAATCTTTATCATTAATGTCCATGTTTTCATAATGGTTTTTAAGGATTTATTTATATGGAAATGAATGTTTTTTAAATTTTAATTCCTTTCAAAAGATTCATTGTGATATGGGACACATTGATTAAAAAATTTCTTTAAATGAATTCTTTTCCAAATTGTGTGACTTTTAAATGTTTTAATGAAAAAGGGGTATCTCTCTCGAAGAGTTTTACAAATCATTTTCATTAATGTCAAAATCCTTTAATGGGTTTTAAACTTGATTTGATGTTGATTTATCATGATAAAAATTTTCTATATTGTGTTGAAGGTTTTCTAATATGTTTGACTGTGGATGTGTTATTTTTATACCATAAATCGTTTGTGGGTAAATTATTAACATTTCGTATGATAGTTTTAATACGAATGTTTATGTTATATTTAGACCTTTACATATGAGGAATGCATTAGACTTTGTATGTCACGGGTTGATCCTGTTATAGTTCCTCGATGCATCGATGGTATCATGAGACAAACTAGTGTCTTGGAACGAGGCCTTGAGAAAATCTTATTTTTAGTCTTGGCACGAGGCCTTGGCTACGTGGTTATGATAGTCTGGCATTATGCATTCCATCGTTATAAAAGTGGTTGTTGATATTGCATGTGATTATTCAATTAGTAGAATTTCCATGTCAATAATTAAATGGTATTATTTAAATTTATTTCTGCCATATTATGCTAAAGATCATGTTTAAAAGGATTTTGTTTTATTTTTATACATTTCCTTAAATTTTTATTCTTATTTTTGAAAGTTTCTGCTTTATTGCATACCCTTACTGAGTGTTTGAGCTCACACCTTTCTATGTTTTATTTTCCCAGGATTCCAAGATGTTTATTGTGACTGATATGAAGGGTTAAGACAATGGAATACTGGTGTTCATAAAGTATTATTTATGTTGTTTTGTATGTTATAAAGTGTAATGTAACATTCATGTATGTAATATATTTTGCAAGACTGATAAACCGATTGGTCCTTCGGGACTTGATTCTTTGTAATCATGCCAATGTATTAAAATAATGCATCGACTATGGGTAACTGGGGTCGAGGTATTACAGTCTATGAATAATCCAAATTAATTCCATCTAATCCCCCGAACATCTTTGAATAAAAATACATCAATATAGTGGAATTATTAAAAGAAATAACCTTGTATTTGATATTCGTGAGTAAATATTTACAATAATATATTAAAATTTAGTATTGTTAGATATAAAACCATTTTGTGGACAATTATAATACCTATGTCTATTGAGGAAAACTATATTGAATTTTTTATTTTTATTATAATTTTATAGAAATATCTGAAATTGATTTTTTTATTTGTAATTGAGATAGTCTATAGGCCTATTATCCATGGTTATATAATTTATGTTGAAATATTTGGTATAATTTTCATTGTGTAGTCTTAATATGATTTTTAGAGTGGGAATAAGTAGTTAGTTAACGAATGATGGGCTATATAATTTTGTAAGTGAATCCTTATTGTGTAGAGATCCTTAAGGTAGAGTAAATTAGAAAAATTTGTTATTATGGTATTATGAGAGTAATTTTGACGAGGAGTAGTATGCTTTGATCTTGTTTTTAAATTTATTAGAGTCAGGTAATGAAAATAGAATCTTGATATAATGATACTAAGGAGTAGACCTAATTAAGGTGGGAGAATATCATAAGGGTATGATGACATAATATAGGTAAGAGACCTCATTTTATCATCAAATAGTTTTTTTGGCATACCTACATCCAAAAAGTTAATAAAATATGTTATAACATGATATACAATATAGAAAATAAAATAAAATTTAAAATGTTGTTTAATGATTAAATGAATTTACATATCCTAAATAAATAAATAATATATATGTTTATGGAGAGATAATTATATAATAAATTGATTCATCAATGAACATTTTATTTTTAACCTCTATCAACAACACAATTTCATCATCGTCACCCTCCCATACGCGACCAACTACATCAATATCATCAATGAAATATAGACCAATATTCTATTATTTATATAGTTAATTGTCATAAATAATTATACAACATTATCACTCATATCATAAATTTATATTTACTTAACAAGCACTGGATCACTCCCCCCTTCTCAAATCTATTAGCACCAGTTTGGACAATATTAGCATTTGAATCCAAAATATATAAATGATGTTATATTTTCTCATCTATATTGATCAATATACATTAGTTATCATAATTACATTTTATTTTATAATTCCTTATTCCCCAATAAATGTCAACCCTCTTGAATTTTAATAAACAATATTAATATTGTCCTTGATAATTTAATTGAATAATGACAATCAACATTCTAGATTATACCAACCTTGAAAAGTATTTGAACATTCTGATATTTTTTGTTTTAAAATCTTCATCAGGCAAAAAATATAACAATTGGTTCCATTAATACTATAATCATAAAATATCTTACAATTATTTAAACATCCTCAGTCCAAAAATTTCAAACCATCAAGCACTATAGATTTATTACCAATAATCATGATCTATATGCAAAAATATAAAATATTTTTAGATATATAAGATTATTATATTTAAATATGATGAATATAAAATTTATTATGATCTTCAAATATGTAAAAATAAATCAATAATTTAATTGTTAGGGGATTTTATTTTCTCTTTATCCATTACTGTTCAACTTCAAATTCATATCTTTGTATGCATATTCAATTATTTAACAAAAATATTGAAAATATCACTATTGAGTAACAAAAATTTATGTGCTTATATGGTTTATATTTTTTTCATTGAAATTAAGGATAATATCACAACTAGATGATGTAACGTTGGAATTTTTTATTACAAGTTATAAGAATACAATTAATTTGTGTTATTGAAATCATGTATGACTGAAATAAATAATGTTTCAATATTATCCAAACTCCGTGAACAAAATAAAAGACTCCATAAAACAATAGAACCTTCAGAAATGGAGCCATATGATGAGATTTATTTCTCATAAAAGGCATCAAATGACCAAAATATCTAATAAAAAAATTAACATAGCATAATAAACCATATATATAAAGAGTATGAAAACTTTAATGTTTTAGTGATTATTAATTAAGATGAAAATAGCTCCCTATTTTATACATCGATCGATAAAGAATGATCCATCTAAAATTTACATACTCAACCATATTCAAAGTTATTTGAACTTTTATAGTGAAAAATCATAGATGGAATAAAATATCCAAAATACAAAAAATAATTTAAAAATTTTCTTAATGATTTTCGTGATCAAAAGAGGTAAATTTTTTCACAGAAATCTATTTGGAGAATTTGAAAAACTCAATTAAAACTGCTATTATTTTCTCAGGTGACATCTTATACAATTAAAAATATATAAATATCTCTATAAATTTATGTGAGTATTCACTTTTATGAAATGGTAATATATAATGTTTTTAGTAAATTCATATTTTTATTTTACATTAATATCAATGAGGAAGTTTTTATTTTTTCCTTCTTCAATGGAAAACATACTTTTATTATTTTTATATGAAAAAACAACTACAAAAGACATTATATTATCATTTTTACATAGATCATGATTTATATTCATTTCTTCAAAGTCCTTATAATAATTTTGATTACATTTTACTTTTTACTAATCATTAAATATTATAAAACCCACATTTTAACATATATTTATTTCAATGTGCATAAAATCAAGATAATGATGTAACAATTTAAATTCCCAATATGGTGGTTTAAAAAAATACTATGTTTCTCACATTTTTTTACAATGTACATCTAATGGGAAGTTATTATTTTCCTAGAAATGTTCAAACTATACACTTTACTAATTTTTTCATAAAACATTAATAATTGTGACTTTAATTTTTGAACCTCATAACAATATTGGTGGTGGCCCCTAATAATTTAATTCATTGGTTCATGGCTTATTAATATGATATCAATAAGATACATATAAGAATTTATGATGACACCTGAAACACCAATTTCCTTTATAATGATGTATTCAAGGGTTGAATTCAAATTTACATTCTAGAAATTCTTGACTAGTGTTATTGTTCAAAATATACATCTTCATAATCCTAAAAAATTAGTAATCATCCTTATTATAGAAAAAAATATTTCTAATATTTTTTTTGATGTATCATATGTATCTACACCATTTTCCCGTAAGTCGTGAAATTGTTTTATAATAGATTGAAGATATACATTAATGTAATTTCTTGGATTTATTTTCATGTAATGATCATCAATATAAATAAATTATTTTTTTGGAATAAACATCCTTTTATGAATATTTTAAGAGATAAATATAACTTAACATATATTATAGGTTCCATATAGAGTCTTGAATATATTAAATCCATGATTATAAAATACAAAAAAAAATAATAGGATATAATGATAAATATGTATATGAATAATAAAATTATTTACATACATGAAAATCTATTTAATGACATGTAAACTTATTATTATTGTTTTATTTGGAATGAGACTTAATTTTTTTTATAGTTTTCAAAGACATAAACACTCTTTTAAATCATAGTTCTAATGGAATGTAATGTAAAAACATTTTATTAGTTTTATTTATAGTATAATTTTAATTATATTATCTCAAAATTTTATCTATATTCATCGACTTCCATCTAGAAGTATAGAATTTTTAAAAATCTTCTCTATCAGAATCATCCCCGTAATAAAACGACAAGTCATTTGTTCATGCATGCATCCTTGTGTAATTGAGAATTATATTGTTAATAAAATTAATTATCTTATAAAATTAATCATTAATTATATATTCAATAAATAAATCATGAAGGAACACCAATATAATCATCATTTCTTTATTTATATTTCCACATAAGCACTTGATATGGTAAAACATCAATAGAAGGAGAAATTGTTTATATTTTCAATATCTTCCATACAAATCCTCACGTCGATAATCCACAAATTCATAAAATTAATTTTATTGAACAATCCACTTTTCCACTGTATTAATGTCTAAAAAATATAAAGATAAACAATTAATATGATACAATATTTATGTTGTTATACTTAATTTCAAATAATGATTTATATTTTTTTAATTTCATTCTCTACTATTAGGAAAATAGTTTTTTGTTATGTTTATAGACTAAAGTCAAGATTTATATAATCATAAATTCCCCATGAAAAATATATCAAATATAGCCAATGAGAATTTTTTACAATATCATCTTTTAAATAACTTCATTTCTTTTCGACTAGCATCTGAAATTAAAATCTGAATGTAGACATTATGTTCTTCCATCTACAAGTCAATTTACAATTCCAAAATTAAAAAACACCTCTAATCCCTTAATATACTGAGCTGTATTTTGGGTAAACAAATCCTAATTTAATATGTTTTTACCCTACTAATAAATATCTCTATAAAAAATTAAACACATCCTAATTAAATAATATCATGTTAATAATAATAAATATCAATGAAGAATATATAATAATTTATAAAATTTAATTAAAAAAATTCATCAAATTCAATATAATTACAATCAATTGATTTTATATTATAATATTCAATGATAAAATATATCGAATAACATGTATAAAGATACATGTGGATAAAGAAGATAATGAATAATCTATAGCCTATTAACAAATAAAGTTAAAAATTCAATCATTATTTATAAATGCATAAAAAATTATTAAAATGATACTAAAACAAAACAAAAATACTATAATAATCAACTAAAAATTATCTTTATTTTATATAATCAGTTAAATTATTAATAAATTAAAAAGGTATATATATATCCCAACATGATAAATTTTGAAATCCATAATTCATTATAAACTATATGTTTTATATCCTAACATGAAAAATCCACAATTTTAAATACCTCCAAAAATACCATGGATTTTGATGAGGTCAAATAATAATAGAGAAAAGATCGTATTAGTTATTCCAAAACATACCTTGTACCGAGAATAAATATATAGAGAAGGGTATAAAGGTCATGTTACAAATGATATAGAAGGATAACCCACTTAAAATAAATAGTTCTTACGGAAAATAATGGTACGAGGAGATTATGATATAGAAGGATGTTTCTCCTTGTAGTATAATCATTGTGTATTATACTTATGATGATCTCACTTTTTGATATTATGTATTAGATATCATGAGGACAATCTATCCAATTGGAACACCACATATTTTGGGTGTCGCTAAATATTCCTATATACGAGCATGTGCATTTATCTCTTAATGTTATATACATTTAAATATATATTATTGATTATATACTTTGATTCATCATGAAAACAATGACATTTTATTTCTTTGGGTAGGTATGTATCATCTAGTGAGTTATTAATATAAAAAAATTTATTGAATGATCAATATTGTATTTATTACATCTTTATATAGTAATATGATATGTCTAGGATGTCAACTAGGAAGTTATTTACTTGAATAAATTCAAGTCCATCATAGATAAAGGAAATTGAATCTAGTTCGATCAAATAAATATAAATAAAAATACATAGTATAGATAAAAAAAGAATACATCCTTCTTTCTGATATATTCTTAGATGAAGAAATTATAATAGGAAGTAAGAGTTAATATGAGCTTTTTATAGATAAGAAAAATATATATATCTTTAGGGACCATGTTTTGTTTAGAAAAACCACTTAGTATATGATAAACACTAAACCTTATATATATAAGTTACAAGAGTTTCACAGAAAAAGAGTATCACTATGTTTAAACAATTATAGTGAATTTTATTTTAGGATAAAGCGGGTCATGTGTCTATCAGTTGGTTAATAGCTGAGTTTGAATGATCACATGTAAATGAATAAATAAATTCAATTAAATGTTATTATAGTTTAGAATAATTATAATTGAATACATTTATCAATGTAGTCATAATTTATTGAGTATTAAATAACTAGACAAAGTAATATAGTTTTTTGAATGAATATTAATTATTCATGTTTTATTATGTATATATTAAAGGAAAATTTAATGTTAGTGGTAGTTATTTCATAACCTGATCTGTTAAATTATTAAATGTGACTAGTGAAATAAATTTTACATTTTCAATAAGTTAATAAGGTCATAAATGACATGTTCAGTCAGTCTTGGGGATTATTATAATTAAATGGTTAAAATCCAACAAAATAAAACATGATCCACTTAATAAAAATTTATTTAAGAAAATTGAATTTTTATTTATATAATTTCCATGAATTTGAGTCCTGCCATGACTTCTATCAAACATTAGAGAGAGATACAAGAGGGAAATATGACTATAGGTTATATCCTCCTCCTGGATAATATTTGTATTGTAGTGATTATGTTATATGTATCATAAAAACATATTTTGTTATTAAAAAATCTAGTTTAAGGATAATAAAATAGGATTTTATGGTGCGTGTGTGGATGATTTATTGGGTTCATCATTTGGATCCTTCAATCTAGAATAATTTGAAACCGAGTAGAGTATGTTTGGATTACGTGAATGAATGCGGTATTATTCAGTTTATGGTTATCATAATGAAAATTTTCATGTGTGATCCATTTATGAATTTGAGAATTGTTATTCTTTATCTTAGTTTCAATATATATGTAGTTCAATAAAATAAAAACATTGATACAGAACCCTTCCATTTCCCAAAAATTTATTCTGGTTACTAGTTTCTTACATACATGTAGAGAGATATCTATATATCATTAGGTTCCTCTAATATTCTTATTATGAATTAGGTAATATTTTAGAAATCATGTGTATATGTTATTCAAAACATCAATTAATTATACATGTATTTTTTTATTTTTATCACTTAAGTTGAATCAATTAGTGTTTAATATGTGGTTGATTATGAAATGATGAATATTTTGTGTCTATATTTTGAGGAACCTCACCTAAGACCATTATATAAGTATATTAATTTATATTACTTGAACATGATGTGCTAATAAGACATAAAATTAATTTATTTTTGAGATATTTAGTAGAATTCAACCATATATGACTTAGGTGGAGGATTTTATCATTACAAAAAAAAAATTATCAGAAATTCGTCTTTGATGAGATTTGTTGTTGGTTTTAAGTGAGGTTGTACTATCTAATGGAGATGTATGTAGTATAATTATTCATAATATTCTAATATTATGGGTACTACTTGAGGTAGTTTAAAGACCCGGAATTTCCATGTATTTTTTTAAAAATATGGGAATTTTACGAGTCCTAAAAAATTTACGGCGCATGATTCCGAGGCCCAGAGTTCCCAGAATAAACTTCTGAACTTTTCATTAACTAATTTCAGTAAACATACAAGTGTGTTTTTATAACTTTTGAACCGATTCTCAGAATTGAAATCTGAGTGAACCGTTGAACCCAAAGCGTTGGTATACGCTCTAGAAGACTTTCGCCACAATGGAAGTTTGTCGAGGGTGAATGTTAGTTTTTGGGTTTTGCATGGAAATAATAAAATAAAATAAACACACATTTATTTTATTTTTTTATATCCAACCTCCATGTTGATGTTGGAAGTGGGGACCAACAACCTTATCCTACCATGAGTGGTTATAGTGGTGGGGACCACCCGGGGCCAAAACCTCTCAACCCCCCTCATTTAATGTGGACAAGCCTCTTAACTACATCTTCATTAATTGTTCCAATGAACATATCATTAATTGTATTGCCCCCTTGTAAATTAAAAAATAGCATCGTTGAAATTTAGGAAGGTTCCTTATAAATTAACATTCATAAATTCCATGATATTTACACACCTTCTCCCCTCTCCAACATGGGTTGTTATTCGATTTTAAAAGTTGTTTTTTAATAATAATGATACTCGACTAGAATGGCCTGAATGCATTATTTTTTAATTTATTATTGATAAACCCTCTTTTAAGGGTTCAAAGGGAACCCATACATGACTCGTAGGCCCAAGGCACAAGGGCTGGCAATCCCGGAATTATATATCACTCAAATACATTGTGTAATGTTGAAATCTCATGTGATGTCTTGTATGGTGTGAAAATAGTGTGTCCCAAAGAATCTATGGGATTAAGGAGTGACCCTAATGCATCATGTGACTATGTACATTACTATATGTTGTCTCATGGGTGAATTGTAACTTCATGTTATGATCCAAGCATTCTTTAAGACCTATTTATAAATGTTTATGATTTATCAAGGGAAATTTTTATTATTTCATAAATTAATGAATTGGATTTTTCAAATAGATAGATATGTTGAATAATATTTATAATGTAATATTTGTATTTTAAATAGTACTCATGATTTTATAAATTTAAAATTATCAATTTGTATCTCATTTTTTACATTTTCTATTGATGTAAAAAAATTGATTGGTTTCCACATGTTTTCAAACCCCTTACTAAGATTTTTTTCCGTCACCCTTTTTATAAAGCCTCTATTCGTGGGGACTAAGGACTCATAGAAGTGAGAGAGTGGAGAAGTCCCCTTTATGGTGTTTAACCCTTATAAACATAAGAATGGATTTCTTTTTTTTTTTTATAGAGATTTGTAATTATAATTCTTCAATGTATTTAGACTCTATAAAACCACTACTAAAAATAGGTCATTTATCATTACTTGAAAATGGAATTTATAGTGCAAGAAAAGAACTATTAATCGAGGCAAAGAAAAGGGTTACCTTTTATCAATGGTCAAAAAAGTGAAGATAAAGGCCCCTTTTCTAACTACTAAAAAAGTCCTGATAAAAGGGATCTTTTTACAGTGTTTTAAAAAAGCACTGATAAAAGGGTCCTTTATCGGTGCTTTTTTTAGAGATGATAAAAAACCCTTTTTATGTGCATTTTTTGCAGTGATAATAGTTAAAAAAATTAAAAAAAATTAAAAAAAAGTTTATCAATTCGGGGAGGGGCTTCAATATTGCCCCACCCCCACCATAGCCCACAAGCCCCAGCCACCTCACCCCCTCTAACAGAGCCTCACCCCCTTTAACAATGAAAGGAATTATTCCAACCCACGTGCACGACCTGCCTCCCTAGGATTCAAACATAGGACCTGTTGCATGTGTGCCTATGCCTTTACCAATCCACCATATTGCATTTATTAATACATCTATTTATTTATATATATAGTTATATTTATTCAAATATTAATATATATATATATATAGTTATATTAATATATATATGTGTGTGTGTGTGTGTATTAATATCTATATATCCATATATTAATATATATATATATATAGTTATATTTATATATTAATATATTTTTTTGTATATTAATATATATTTATAAGATCAGTTTAAAACAAATTTATAAAATATACATTTACATGCATGTTTATAAATAAATTAATATATATATACAACACACAAACACAAATATTATATGTGTCTTTGTAAGTATAATTATAAAAATTTATATATAGATATAAATTTTACATATTTATATGTATATTCATAGGTTTGGAATATAATGATAATATATATCAGCATTACAATACAGACACACACAAAATACACACACACACATACACACAAACACATCATATTGGTATATAAATATAAATATATTTTTGTTTTTATGAAAATGGATATTAATTTTTAATTTAGATAAGCCTTATATATTGAGAAATATACTTTATATATAAATATGATAATTATATATTTGGGAAATTAAATTTTAATTAGAAAATATAAAAAATATTTTTATATATTGTTATATAATTTATTATAAGTAACATTAAAGTGTGAAAAAATGATACAATTTCAAAGCCATAATATTAATATAAATGTAAACCCTTAGAATAAAATTATTCCCCAATGATAAAGGTAAAAAAGAACCCCCTAAATCGAGGTCGAAATTCCATCGAATGTTAAAAAACTTTGGTTTTGTGGACTAAAAGCATAGTTTTGGAGGTCGTTTGGGCATTTTTTGGCATCAATAAAGGTGGTAAATGGTACCCATGGGTCACAACACATATAGCACATCAGAGTCATCGATATTATATGTTGTAGAGATCAAACGGAGACCCGGATCGAAAGTAAGGAACTTTTGATGTTTGAGTTACATTTTCAACATATTTTAGATATTTTATTATGTTTTTTAATTTTTTTGTCATAAATTTTTATTAAATGATCATTATTCATTGATAACTAGAAAATTATTAATTAATAATATTTTAAAAAATATTTTAAATCCATTTTTAATAAATTTATTTTATAATAAATTTATTAGTCAATTTGTACTTATCTAAAACACATTAAAAATATATATATTATATTTATAACAATAAATATATATTTATATATGAATATAAATATCCTTATATATCAAAATATTATTTTAATGAAAATTTATTTTTTGAGATATACACTTTATCATTGCTAGGAAGAAGCGCTGATAAAGCCCCCTTAATCAGCACTACTAAAAAAACGCTTATATAGGGGCACCTTTAACAGTCCTAACAAATCACTGATAAAGATGGTGCAATTAACATAGCTAAAATAGTTACTGAAAAAGGGTCACATTTTATAGCGTTTTTCATAGCGCTGAAAAATGAACCCCCTTTATCAGTGGTTTTTTTAACGCTGATAAAAGGTGGTGCTGTTGAAACAAGTTTTGTGGTAGTGGTCAATAATCATTTGGGATCTCAGGTTGTTAAATAATAGATGAATTATAATATATATAAAAATGTAATAGGTTTTGGGTCATCATTGTGTCACCAATGGATTCAGAGATAAGCGAAGATAGTTTCTAGGTTTTTTGGACCTTTTGTATTTGTGGATAGAAGTGATACAATGTCACAACAATTTTGTTTTCCATAGAGGTGTAGTGGAATGCACGATTTTTTCATGTGCCACAACTTTGTGAGTATCACACCGAGAATTATAATGTGATAAATGTTTATTATGTTGATTTTGATACGCATGAATGTTTTTAGAATCATATGATACTTATTATTGATTTTAGTGAGAATGTGTTTTAGAGAAGGTCTATGCCGATAATTCAAGTATTGCAGAAATATTAATGTGTTCAGGTGGATATGTGGGATAGATAAGTAGATAATTGGCCTCATTGGCCCAATATTTTAACCTTAGAATCTATAATATGATTGGGAGTATGGTTTTAGGACGTGATGTTATAAGTTTGGGAGATTGAAAGATATCAATATTTTTAATGATATCTCATGCTCATTTTATGCTACTCTTTTAACCCTTTTTTTAAATATATGGTGGTTTTTTTTGTTATTTTATGTGGAATTTTTTTATTTTGGATGAAAGAAGGGTTAATTCATGGAAAGTGAATCGTTTTCCCAAATGGTTCACCTACCCCTAAAAAACCATGTAATCCAAAACATAGGGAAATTTCAATGTTGGAATGTGGTTTTTCTAACCGTGTGTCCACTTTGTTGAAATCACACACCCCTAGGATGAGGCGCATGGTTATAGATAATGGTTTGAAAAACCATACATACCTACCAAAGAAAAACATCCGTGTAGATCTCAATTACCCTAAACTTTATATAAAAAATATTACCCCCGATATTAACCTCAAATTGACCTAGTATGATCCTAAAACAATTCCTCTTAATTTTAAAACTACAGAGAGGGTTCTAAGGCCCCCTAAACCTCATTATTAATGAATCAAGATCCAATTAAAGGGTCATCTCTCATTCGGCATGTGATTTCTTCCCTCTTTGGATTTCTCTATTTTACTTCCCTCTTTCCCGATCAAGAGAATTTTTTATACACTGCTGGAAATGGTCTAGATTTACCTCTTCTTGGATTTTAATCTATTTGAACTTGATATTTTTTTTGTATTAGATCTTCCATGACATTGTGATATTCAATTTTTCTCTTAAATTTGGGGATTTACCGTTTAGTGTACATCCATAAAAAATCTTGAGGTATGTGGATTGAATATCAAATCACATTTTCTTGAATGATAATTGTGTGTATGTAATTTTGGAATTTCAATTAACATATTTTGTAATTGAATCGTGAAGATTAATTAATTAATTAATTATTTAATGGGTTTATGGAGTTGGTAGAATATTGTTTTCATTGAATTAATTAAAGTAGTGATTATGGAATTTTTGTTTATGGAGTTGATTTGTCATTACAATTAAAGGGATTTAATAACTTAACCATGAAGTGTTAAAGAATATTATGAATAAATATCTATAAATGGTTTAACAGTGAATTGTTCATATTGTTCCATGAGATTTTAATAAATAACCTTGATTTTGGGGATAAAATGGAATTATGAACCATGGTGGGAATGTTTGATAAATGGATAGTGATGAATAACCATGGTAAATGTGATATTTAAGAGATATGCGATATATTGTGTTATATGTGATAATGAGTGTGGGATACATATGGATGCTCCCAAATACCCATATGTGATATTGAGCATATGAAATGTTCTGATGCTTCAAATATGCATATCTAATAACAATGAGGTTTGGGATGGGGACTGACGATCCAAATATCCCTAGGGTTCTATAAATGATGTTATAGGCCCTACACATTGGAATTGGATTGGAGTTCATATAAGACATGGAATAAAGATAGGAATTAAATGATTAGTTAAAGCTCATGATATAATGAATTTTGTTTCCTAATGATATACGATTAGGAAACCATCACATTCCGAAGTAGGTATTGGTTTTTTGGGTGGCATATTGAACATGATTAATTATGTGGTAAATTTAAGAATAATTAATGATGAAATTTTTTTACTTTATTTATTATACATTATTCATTATAAAAATGAATAATATGTTGTACACTAGGTAATGTATACAATCTATTGGGGATGTCTTACTGATTTGTATTAAACCCTAATCAGGAATCCTAATTGGTACCCAAATTGACTTTATTTTATAGGAATTTTAATGTGCAATCGAACAAAGTTATATGGATGAGTTGGGAAAGAAAATGGATGAGGGAACCAAAGAAGATTTCAGGACTCACATGGGAGTAGTAAGTGTCTTTATTATTGCTTTTTCATATTGACACTTGACACATATTGAAATGACATATCTGATATTTTAGTTATGGTTAGTTATCCATGTTTTGGGATTATCATTTGTGGTTGGAATTTATTGTTAATGTCATTATTATAATTATATATTATTACAACATGACTATTATATATTTATTTATTAATGTTTTTTAATCTTATAGATAGTTTATAGTTGCCCAACGGTTTATATTAGGCCCTCACTAAAATTTTTATGCCTATGGACTATGGCGAGGAATGCATGTGGTCATGTAGTAAACAAGATCTGAGAACGAGTGTGGGGTTCTTGGGGTCTGGCAATATAATGTTAATAAAAAATAATTTCAAAGTATTATAGAAATTGATTTTAATATTTTCATTCAAAAAAGAATAAAACATATTTTTTTGATAAAATATCTATTTTAATAATAAAATGACTTTATTAAAAATCGATCAATTATTTAATAATAATCTATCAATACATTTATATTAGGTATGAACATTGTATACATTTCCAAAAGTTGTAAATATTCTTCATAACCACCAATTTAATAGATATGTTATAATTTCCATATTAAAATATATATAAATCATAGTTCATGACAGCTTAGTGTTGCATATCATTTTTGATATTGAACACAGTGTTTATCTAAAATCATAGTGTATTGAAATCTATACTAATTAATAAATTGCAGCCTCATAATTTTAACTTAATTTTAACTGACTAATAAATTTCATTCCTCCCAAATAATATTTCATTGTAAATGAATTATTAAACCAATTTGAAACATATACATAATATTAATGAAACTTCTCCCAAATATAAATATTAACCATGATATATAAATATATACCCATTCAATACATTTAAATTTTCAAAAATATATTGAATCAGATTTATATATTAACAAAATAGGTAACACAAAATATTGACATAAATATTTTGAATATATCTACATATAAAGAAATAAAATTTAATACATCAAGATTATTAACATTTGAAAATATATTAAAGAATAATTAACATAAAATAATAAACAAACCCTCAAGGTTTATTTAATCCTCAATAGATTTATCTTCCTAATTCGCAACAAAAGATTCAAATAATTTCAAAAACAAATTACTTAAATCATAAATAATGGGTTTTGGATGGATTTTAACTTATGATTAAATATAAACATATAAAACCATGAAAACATCCATAAAATTTATTTTAATATCAAATGAAAACATTTATTCTTCCAAATATTAACATAGTCTTTTCCTTAAATAATTTCACAGACTATTTAATATATTACATAAATCCAAAAATTCAATATCATTAAATATTACATAAATTAATTTGTCATCAACTAAATATTTTAAAATTCACCAATACTATCATACTAATTTTAATAACATATTTATTCCAACTAATGATATTTGTTTCAAATTCTATTGTGGAATAATACATAAATGTTCCATGATCATGTATCCAAATCACCATTGATATAAAAATTATATAGCATAATTCATGAATCATAATGCATGAATACATTAAACATTTCACTTCATAGGTCATTCCTTGATATAATAGATAATTCTTGGATTAGAAAGTTTTCTCAGATAATCCTCTAATTTCGTACAAAAAATATAATGAATTGTAAAAGTTACCTTAGGATGATCTTCATTCACCTCCATCAAACATTGCATTTTTTCTCTCAAAATAAATTCTATATATCCTTCATTTCCACATAAAAAGCATATTTTTTTATGTCTATACATTTCCTTGAGTTCTTCCTCAATCATTCTCTACATAAAAGAAAAAAATGCATTACACGAATAAAATCTATTTTTCAGAAAAATTAATTTTAATTATAAAAATGTTTTTTTTTCAAATTCATTTATAAAATAGAATTAAATGAAGTTATTTTTATTATTTAAAACATTGGATAATTAATTTAAATTTTAAACCAGTATATAAAAAAAATACAACTTTTTACATGATTAAAATGAAAATATAGTTTTCAATAAAAATATATACTTTTTTATAGTACATTGAAATATCATTTTTTTCATAGAATTATCATAAAATTAATCCTAACATAATTATTACATGCTGAAATAAAAAATCATATCCTTTAAATAAAATATATTTTCTAAATTCTCTATAATTTATTTTTAATATTTTTTCAAATAGATAAATAAAAACTATTTTTTATGAATGTCTTTCTTTGAAGTATAAAATTACTTTACTAAACATATAGTGACGATTTAGTAATTATTTATCAATAAAATAATATTTATTGTTAAATTTTTATATATTTTAATGTTTATTTAATATCTTTGATAAATTATAATTTAAGTGATATGATTTCATGATCATATTTAAATAATAATATTTCATGATTTGTTTAGGCATGGTGTTTCATATTGTGTACTCTATTGAACATAATATTCATTAAAAATATTTTGGTATGAATATTTTAATATTTTTTAGACTATTCAAATTACTTAATATCTATTTTAGACATGATATATGTTTTTTGAATAGTATTCATACTCATTATTTGTATAGGAGTTATCCAATCACCATTGATATTTATTTCATCATCTTCAACCCTATATCTTTAATTTCTTGTAGATATTGATCATAGATTAACTACCACATAATTGTTTTTTTATAAGTATAATCTATCACCATGTTCTCCCCCTAGGCATCTCACTTAAGAATCTCATTAGTATTACATTCCATTAAATAGTTTTCAATATGTTTCCATGAGAAATCCTCATTTGAATGATATTTCATCTCAATTTAACAAAAATGGATCTTGAATTTTAAATACCATTCATAATTATTATTAGAATTTGTTTTCCATGATTTTAGATGAATTACAAAGATAATAACATTAGCCCCATGATTTTAAATCTATCAATTCTTCTCCTTGTTTAGAATAAACAATATACCACCCATAATTAAAAAGTATTCGAAAGTGGGATTCTTCCCATACCATATTTTGTGTAGTGTTTTATCTTCTTTTTCAATTATCAATCCCATTTTGTAGATATAAACTAAATTAATAACGATGTCATTTCAAATTTTCTTTTAATCATGGTTTATTAACATTTAATTATTTGGATGTTCCTCTATCTTATTATTAGTAAATTAAAAAAAATTCAATCTATATCTTATCGATTATTTCCCTAGAATCTTCTATACTAATATCATATTATATTTAATACACTTAAACACTCTATATTTGAAGGATATGTTCATAAACCATGTCATTATTCCATAATCATCAATAAATATAGCATAATAACATAATTCATCCACATACATTGGAGAAATTGGCCCCAACACATCCACAATCACTAACTCAATCCATCTCATTGATATTTCTTCCTTTATCTTATATGTTTTAGAAATTATTTTCCATTTTTAATAATAATCGTATTATAAGTGTCATCATGTGGAATTTTTTGTATATTATGAGCTCTTTCATTCACCACCACATTTTATAAGGACTTGTGGATTAAGTGGTCAGGATTTTTTTCCATATCCTTTTATATTATACCATGAATATAAAGTGCATTTCTTATTTCTCACTAATTATTTATACTTTGGATGTATTAATTTTCTAAACCACTATGGTGTCCATCCCTGAACAATATTTTTTTTCAAGGAAATACTAACTAATAAGTTATGTATTAGATATATAATGTCATTCCTATACAATTTTATATCAATGAATTAAATTTATAGAGAATATAAAAACATATCCTTTTAATATTGATCACTCACATATTAAGTGATGAGGTACTAATGGTTAAGGGAATCTCAATAATGTATTATTTTATAATCTCATGAAGAGTGTGAAAATTGTAAATGAATAGTATACGAATTAAAAGATATTGAAAAATAAAATTACTTACTTTATTTAATTATGAGAAAAAATAATTATATCTTATAGGAATAAATAGAGTATAATAGGGTCCAGTGATCTAATAAAAATCAATGTAAGAGCTAATTATTCCCAAAATTTGGCTAGAATATTCTATTTATTGACTTCATCTTCATCATGACATAATAGTATTCATTTTGGAATGAATTTATATTCTTCATATATAAACCCCTCTCTATTCCTCATATGTCACATAATTCTGGTTCAAGGAATGGTGTTTGTGTACCATGGATACATCATTATACTTCAAAATCAAAATCTCTCAAGCGTCATGCAATAACATTCCAAGCACATCAAATGTAAATTTATATTCCCTTATATTTGTCTATATAATTATATAGTAATGTGAAAAATATTATTGTATAATTATTAATGTATTGTATATCAATATTAATTCATAATGTAATATAATAATGGTTATATTTTATAAAACGGTCTTCTACAACTCTTCAAAGGGGTGATGATATTTAAATTCAATATGAATTGGATACATCTGTAATAGCACTAAATGATTTATATATTAGATCCCATCAGATTCATACCACATTAAAACTATACATTATTGGTATCCTTTTTCATAAGAACGAGTTATATTACCTATTATATGGTTCTTCCCTAGTGTCGAAAGATACCAAAAATCATTCACATATACTCATTCTTTAATAATTTCCCAAAAACAACACTTCGTATTGGATAATTAAACTATTTCATATCCTATATATCGTTTTACTACTTCAATGACAATATATAACATTAATGTGAATCCATTCATTAGAGGATTTTATGGAATTATATTTCTGCTTTAACTTTTTACCTAAAATGTATTAGAGAGTAGCATAAAATTATAACATCATAAATCCTTCTTGGGTAATCCTATGTATCATTTTTTGTGACATGCTGTTGATTGAGTTATCTAATTTTGGTGCAATATCTTCATAATAACATTCATCCACACATATATACCTTTTTTTTTAATTATTTCCTTCAAGGATTACCATTTATGCATCAGTCCAACTAAATACACAATGTAAACAAGTTTTATTGGGGTATTATCTATTCAGTTACTCTAAAAACATAGTTGAGGATACAAAAGCTACCTTAAGATCAATCCTTCCATTAATTAATAAAAATACAAAAACATTGTAGCATTATGTCTCATAATCAATGAAATGAACGATAAAAACACATGCATAAATAATAGTTATCAAATTCCCCCACAATGGAAATTTTTTATCTATAAGAATAAAATATTTACAACGATCCCAAATAATTTCAATCCATTATCTAATGAAAAGAAGTAGATAAAATTTCGATAAAACAAAATATTATCTGAAAATATTAAAATTATAATATACGCATCCTCCCCAATTTACTCATCTCACATAAATATCTACTTCTCTTAATGATTCCCATCATAAAAATTCAACAATAATGACACAATATTTCATCATATTTTACTTTCCATTTCCTTTGTTACAATGGAAACTACACTAGAATCAAGTATCACACCCATCAAACTATGTTTGTTTGATCACCTATGGGAACTAATTATAATAGTAATAATAATATAATATATCATGTATGAGTGATCAAAAAAATTTAAATGATATGATATATTATTTTAATTCTTTTACAAAATATTATATGAATCATGTAATAAAAATATAAAATATATTGGAATCAACATAGAAATCACTAATTACAATTATACCACCTTATCTAACATTTTATTCTCACATCTTAGTTACATGCATTACCAATCTCTCTTTTTAAACTAAAATGAAAATAACTAACTATTTTTACAAAATAATGTCTTGTATGAAGGATAAATTAACTTATATTTTGGATTACTTGTCTAAAAATTTAATGGATAATTACAAGATTTAAATTGGGTATGATATAAGTTAGGTCTAAAAGAAAAAAGGGTTATAAAATATCCTCAATCATATTAGTCTAGTTTGAAAAAAACTCATTATTTGAAAATGATAAATAGAAAGTTTAAATAGTAATGTTTGTCTAAACACATCTTATAAAATATGTTTTACAAAATAATATAACAAAATATTTTAAATCAACTATCAAGAATATAATTTCAAAATATAAATAAATCACTCATAAAGTGGTTATCTTTTAATAATTGAATAAATAAATTTTATATTTTAAATTAGAGGCCAAAATAATTCATTGATTATATTGGAAATCATATTATAAATTATCAAGTAATTTATTTTCAATAATTTCTAAATAAATTTTTTTATTTAATTTAAATGTGTGTTCATTTTTCATATGTCAAGAGATGTCTCAAAAAAATTTAACTTTGTCCATTGATTTCATGAAAAAATTCATGTTTTCTATGAATCCCTCCACCACACTTAACTTAAAATAACATATCCACTATTTAAAATCAAAGAGATATGTATGAAAATGAATATTTTTTTAAATTATTCATAGTAAATTATGAAATTTAAAGAATGAATTATGGACCTCCATGATTTATGTATGATTTTTCCCTTCATAACTGGCTGGAATTTGTGGTATGAAAATACTACACATTGATGGATTGTGGTTGATTTTATTTCCTCAAATAAAACTATAGAACTATATAACACGATAGTGTGAAAGTGTTATATTTATTATTGTTAAGAATAAATTGATGAAAATAATAATAATATATTTGTTTTTATTCATCATGTTATATAATGTATAGATAATTAACACACAATGAATAAAAATATAGTAAATTATAAAAAATATGATAATGTAAAACAAAAATATAAGGCAAAAAAAATTGGAAGGAGGAGGAAATAAAATGACTCCTTGGTTCCATCCCCCATCTCCCTGTTAAGATTAACCTCCACTAACGATTTTTTCAATGAAATCAATAAATCCCTAGAGGACCATTACTACACTCATTTAATCACCTAATACTTCTCCAAAATATTGTATTTTATTACTAATGTTATATAAGGGAAGGTAGAGTCATATAAATATAGGTTGTGTTTGAAATTTCTTCTAACGCACCCTATAAATGACGAATGACAGTCAATGATGGTGTTGAAAACTATAGAGATGAATGTTCAATCATAGATCTTTCAAAATTAGATGTATGAGAGTTTGATAATGTTACATATTTTGTAATTTGGATATATGGTTCCCCACTAGGTAGGGTAGCCAAAGATCCATGAACCTAGGAATGTTCGGTGTTTACAAAAAAAAATTAACTAGAATATAGATATAAGTATTGGTAGTTTTAATGTGTGTATCCCTATAAATGGATATTATAGTAACAATTCTAGTAGTTCGAGTCATTGGATGATCATTATATTGAGTTGGTATGTCCCTAATTTTTAGGGAGGTCATGTGTTTATCATCTTGGTCAATAAATTCCTGAAAATTTCTTTTTATTATTAAAACACTTTTTAATGGAAAAGTGAGAAACCACATACATCCAAAACAAACAATTGGACCCCTACAACCCAGAAAGTGTGCCAATAAAAATCTTCACCAACATAGGACCCCTAATCAAGCAGTCCCATGCAGACGAAAGGGCACAGAACTGATGGAGAAGCCATACCCTCTCAGGCAACCAATTCCAAGTGACCTGCATCAATGAAGTCTTAGTGCACCAATCCTCATCCGGAGTAGTCCAAAAGCATACTGGCAACAAGAAAACTGAACTGTAAGGAACCTGAAGCAACCACGGCTAAAGCAGACCAAACACTCACACGAGCCAACCAAAACCACAAGCTTAAACAACGTCGCTAATGAAAAATTTAATATTATCTATCCCTGTTTCCCTAAAAAGATTCCATTTTAAGGATGATAGGATTTATTCTCTGTCTTCCAAAAGCTGCTTCTCAAAAGATGATAGAAGTTGATCCCAAGTCTGGATGTATTCCTCAACACTGATCTTCCCATGATTGAATCCGCCTACCGGAATTGAGTCCTGTTTGTCAATCCAAGAATATTGATACTCAGTAAGGGGAACCTCAAGAGATCTCCCCATCATCCTAGCAGCCTCCTCCTCAGTAGCGTTTAGCAATAGTACCTGATCAATCACTTCTTCTTCAGAGCTTACGATCAAGACCAAGGGCTGACAATCCTGTTCCCCCGGTCTCAAATGGCTCAAAGGTTCTACCAGAGTTCTCTTGTTATCCATATTCTTCGTCGAGCGAGTGTTCATAGGAGGAGGTAGTGAGTAGTAACCATTCCTCCCCTTCCTTCTTCTGGGACCCCTAGTTCTCTTAGGTCTTAGAGCCTCATCAATAGAGTGTCGGTGAATACTCCGGTTGAGAGCCATCTCATTAGCTCCATCTTCCTATCCTCCACTAACGAGCTCAGAACACTCCTCTGAAAGGCCTTCAAATCTGTTCCTCAAGGTATGTGCACTCTGATCTCCTTCCTTCATACCTCTGTCTAGGATAGCGTCATTGAATTTAGGCCCATGCCTCCCCTTTCTTATCTTCGCACTGCCTACCCATGCCCTCTTAGCCACCAAACCAACGATGTCTAACTTCCCTTCACCCGGTGTCTGCTCCAGAACTGTTTTACGTCCATTCCTATGGTCTTCCGCCTGCATCACTACTGGCTAGTAACCTCGCCCACGATCTTTAGCACCCCGGCTGGAGGGATTGGCCAAATATCTTTTCATCCTACTGAACACATCCACAACCAATGTATTGATATGTTGAGCTACCACAACCGCGTCAAGGGTCTCCACACCCGCTGCGAATCTGCCCTCTACCTCACTACCCATTCGCGCCTCCTCCACACCTGCTGCAAATAATCCCTCTACCTCACTACCCATTCGTGCCTCCTCCACACCCGCTGTAATTATGCCCTCTGCCTCACTATCCGTTCGGACTTCCTCCACAAGTCGCACCTGATCACAAACCAGTGGAGCTTGACCACTGCCCGCCGACCGAGAAGTGTTTTGCCCACCCCTAAGTCAATTATCCCTCAAATACAAGCCAAATCCACTATTCTCCAACACTGAAGGTCTCCGGTTGTTGAAATCAGGGGCGTGCCCCAACTCCTTACACGAGAAACATAAATTCGTCCATCCTTCGTAGATAAATTTCTATCAGCACCGGTATTCTTCTCCAATTGTAATCCAAACGTAGTCAAATGGGACCCTAGACGCATCCATCACTTTGCATATTCTCGGGAAAATCGGGTGACAGACTGCTGCTGTTCTGATATCCGAAAAAAGGTACCGACTGAGGTGGTTGCCGAGCATACATATAATTGAGGGGTTTTGAAATGGAAATGGAAGGTTAGGGAAACTAACCCAAATTGATGCGGACGTCGAGTCACGGTTCATGTGGAAATCGAACGACCACTGGAACAAGAAAAAATGATCGCCATTGGAACGCCGGGGTGCCTTCGACCAGGCGCAGATGAGGTCCTCTTTTGATGAAAACCGGATCATTATATGATGTTTATCGAGCAATCCCACTGTTGCCTGCTCCTGGAGGTCCCAAGCAGCGAAGACAAATCTATCAAAGGCATCAACTGATGGCCTTCGGTGTTGGAACCTTGCGATTAGGGTGAACTTCAGATGCCCGGAGGCCTCATTGTACTCTGATGTTGAAATATGGAGATTTGGGAAGCCATCAATGAGCTCTGGAACCTTTGGCCCTATCACATCTTTCAGAAATGGTGGAAGATGTTCAGGGTTGGAGAAGGGATACAACGGGGACGCCGCATTCCTTGAGAAGGATCCCTCCCCCGCAGGTGGGGGAGGATCTGCCGCGGCCGCCGCCATTGTCACCGTAGGAGATGAGACTCGCTAGGGTTCCATCCCATTGTCCACAGTCCTCCACATCTTATATGTGTCATTTAACATAAATTGGTGATGTTGGGAAACTTGGTCAATAAAGGGAACCTTCATTATAGGGTAATTTATCAAAACCTTTTCATTTTTTTGGGAATACAACTTGAACTGATGAGGGCTCCCAACGATCAAGTATTGTCCTAAGGGATTCAACTGTGGGTTAGGGTTTTGTTTCCAGGTGATATATAACTAGATGAATTTTCTATCTACATCAACCTAACCATGTTGGGTATTTGTGTTATTTTATAGATGTGAAATATTTATATAGACCATTTTTTGTGAATCCTTTTGGCATTGTATGACATTTTGTACTTTAATCCTCAATCATATTCATCTAATCCCTATTGGTCATTTTTTGATCTCATCAATGAATCAGAAATATTTAAGAAAAATTCATGTTAATTTCATATTATACATGGTTGTAGACCCTGATTTTTATTTTTGGTTGTAATCCACATTTAAATCACCCTTCGATTTCCTTTTTCAACCATTTTGGAATGATGGTTTTAAAAAAATGCACATATATATATATAATACTCATGTATATTTTTGTGTGTTTTATTTCCCACCTTGACTCAACTTATATAAGAATACACTATAATCTATCTATAAAAATGTATATTTTATGGATTTAAATTATATATGAACTGGATATATTATAACCTATGCCCTATCTTGAGAATCGTCCCAAAGTATTACACCAGATGTAAGAGAAGTGAGTTAGATATGGGAAGTTATTGCAAGATATAATGTAGTAGAATAAGTTTTTCTTATTTTAATCATGTCAAGTGAAGGAAATTATTTTTAATATATTATTAATCATTTGTATTTTTAATTTCAAAATCAAACAGGTTTAGATATTTTAATTTTTCTTCAATATTATATTTATGTAATTGAACTTCTTCTTTTTCTTGATTTTATTTCATTTTATTATTTTTCATATGACGGTGATCTCCTACTAAAGTATTATTGTGGAATAGATTTCTGTTTCAATCAGAAAATAATATATTCTCAAATGATTCAATTGGGTTCTCAATTTCATATTTTATATCAAATTTTTATGTGGTTTTCTTATATTTATTTATTGTCTATGTAAATAATTTTTTATTAAATATTTTTAAAGTATGGGGATGTTTTAATAAATACATAAAACTATTTCTAAATTTATGATTTTTATATGAAAAATTTTCTTTAATGAATTAGTATTGTCTAATGATGTTTTTATTGTTATTTATATTTTTATGGGGTCGTTTGGAGTTTATAAAACTATTCTCCCAAAACAATTCATGCGATATATTTTCATAAAATTATGTTTTTAAAAAAACTTAATTTTTCTCCTACGTATATAGATGGGATGTTATTCAAATTTAAAAATTGCTTTTTAATAATAATTTTAAAAATTTATGTATATATATATACCTCTTTGCATGTTAAAAATCATGTTCTCCCGTGATTTTCTCTTCATAAAACCATGTTAAAATAGTATTGTTTTTGGAACAATTAAATTTGAATATATATATATATATATATATTCATAAATAGATCATTTAATATGAACCATTTTTTTAAAACATGTATATATATGTATCCACATAAGTATTACTTTAGGGTGAAACAAAATCTTAATATGATATAAATAAATAAATAAATATATATATGAATCAATTTATATACTACTTTTTATTTACTATATGTATGTAAATAAATTAATTTATATATATATATATATTTCATTATTCATTCCTATAAATATGTATGTTGACATAAAATAATGTTTTATTTAAACATATATATAAAAACATGTTCATATATACATATATTATTATGTAGAGCTGTTATATAAGTATATATGTATAAGAATGTATATCTAAAAATTTCATTTCATTCAATGCAACTCTTATCAAGAAATATATATAACCATGTAATATACTTATTCATGAAATGGATATCAAATATAATGATATGTAACGAACTAATGTTGTCCTTACGATATAAAATACAGGGTAGTATGTTTTCATTTCTATAGAATCACACTTGGTTGTTATGTGAATGAAAGGATGGAATCAGAAGTGAAGCCAATCCCTGATGGTAATTTTTTATATTCATGTGATGGGTACACCCCTAATTATATAGCACTCCAATGAATTGGGTAATGTTGAAATCGCATGTGATGTCATGTATAGGGCGAGAGAGGTGTATCCCAAGAACACTAGGGTATTAGAAAGTGAACCTAATGCATAATGTGACAATGAAAATTAAGTTATATTGTCTCAGGAGTGAACTGTGACTTCATGTTATGATCCAAGGTGCCTTTGAGAACTGTTTATGAAAGTTTATGAGTTATCAAGAGAAATTTTTAATATTTCATAAATGAAAGAAAAAAATTCAAATTTTAATATATGTTGAATTCTAATTTGAAGGAAATATAATTATAATAAAAAGTACTCATGATGTTATAAATTTGATATTATTGATTTTTTATATCATTTTTTTCATTTTCTGTTCATGTAAAAAAAATGGTTGTTTTATACTTGTTTTAAAACACCATACTATGATTTTTTTCACTCTACCTTTTATTAAAACCTCATTTAAAATGGAATAAGGACTCATAGAAGTGAGTGAGTGGTTGAGTCCTCTTTATTGAGTTAAACCCAGATAAACATCAAAATCTTATTCTTGTAATTTATGCTTTTTCAGATTTATACTTAGAATTATTCAATGTATATATATATAATGGAATAAGATTTGGGTCTTCATATGGTCACTATATGATTTATAGATAGGTGAAGTTAGTGCCTTGGTTTTTGCTGTGGCTTTTGTGTTTGTGGAGAGAATTGATTTTGTGGCATACCGATATTCTATTCCATAGAGTTATAGTGTAATAAACAATGTTTTTCATGTGTCACAACATTTTAATTATCACCCTGAGCCTTCTAATGTGATTTATGATGATTATGATGAGTTTGAGATTGATGTATCACAATAGAATCATAGGATACATGTTATTGATTGCAGTGAGAAATTATTGCAGGGAAGGATCATGTTGATAAATCAAGTATTGTGGAAATATTCATCTGTTCACGTGGAAATGTGGGAGAGATAAGTAGATGTGTGGGCTCATTGGCCCAATATTTGTACCTCATAATATTATAGATGCTTGTTAATACGGGTTGAGGACATGTTGTTGTAAGGTGTGGAGATTGTATGATCTCAACATTTTTGAAGCTGTCTCATTACCATTTTAGGTACTCTTTTATCTTTATATTTTAATATCATTGGTGGTTTTTTTATTTCATGTGGAATTTTTTAATTTATGACGAAAAATGGGTAGTGCATGGTTACTTCATAGTTTTCCCAAACAGCTCACCCACCCCATGAAAACCATGAAATTCTAAAGATAGGGGAATTTCATAGTGGGAAAATGGTTTTTGAAACCGCGTGTTGACTTTGAAGAAATCATTAAACCCTAGGATGATGTGCATGGTTATATTGAACGGTTTAGAAATCCATGCATCCCTACCTAGGAATCCATCCGTGTGGATTTGAATTACCGTAAACATTATACAAAAATCATACCCCCTGGTATTCAACTCAAATCGACCTAGTATGATCCTAAACGTAATCCTATAAATTTTGAAACTCACACGAGGGTTCTAAGGATCCTTAACCCTTGTTATTTGTAATGACTATCCAATTCACATTGGCTTGATAGTACAACTAGTCATTATTAGGCCATATGTGACATCCCCAAGACGCCAAAGGCTGTAAATAAATGACGTCGGTTTTCAAATAATGTGGGGGACAATTTACCATTTAAGAAATAAACAAATAAACCTACCAAACATAACCAATAATTCATTATATGATGCATGAACAAGCGAATGACAACACAACAACATCATGTATTTCACAACAACATCAAAGTAATAAACAACAGAAGAATAACCAAGTATCAAAGTACACAAAAGATAAACAACACACGACTCTCCAAAGACCTCATGACTCCATGTTCCACAAGCTCCAATCTCCAAAATCACCGAACAACCTAAACATACTGATGTAGTGCTAAAAATGTGTGAAACATTACTGTTTCCCCTGTCCCGGAAGATATCATCTGCAAAAGAACCAAAGTGCCAATGTCGAGGTGAGTATAAAACTCAGTAGGTCTTCCACAATGACATCCCTACTCATGGAAATATGATAAAAGAGTTAGAAACAATTATATAAAATAGTTTATAAAAAAATATATATCAAAAATTGTTTATAACTAAATATAAACAAGTTTCCAAAACCATTCGTTACCAAAATAATACAAGTGCAATTGAAACAAATTTTCCCAGCAATATATTTTTCTAGAAAAATAACTAATCAATATTTACAACCATTTCACAATATTCTATTAATATAAACCCCAACCATTCCTCAGAAAAATGCAATCAACCATGCATTATTTTTTATTGTAGTTCCATACTCATTAGTGGTTTCTCGTCGATCTACCAAGTCGTCACAAGGTATTTTATTTTCATCTACCATTACCCCATTGGTTCCGAGAACATGGTCATATTTCAACAAGGACATGTGTTTGAAGTTCCCATCTGCCATTAAAACTTTGGCATCGAGAACAAATTCAATTTTTTATTGAAAACTATATCTATTTAAAATATCTTTTTCTTCAACCATTTAGAAAATCATGAAAATCCATGATTTAAAATCATCATTTTATAATCAGGATGCTAAACCACCTTTTGCGCAACTATTCACAAAGATCACGCAGTTTCACAAAAACCATAAATCGTCACAAATGAATAATTTTCCATGCATTTACCAAGAAATATTAAAATTGGAATCTAATCCAATCAATTCTATAATGATGAGTCAAGAGAGAATCCTCCTAATTCGATGGTTTTCATGAAACATTCACAAGAGATGAATAACGCTCAAGAAAGCTGGTCGATTATCCAATAATAAACATAGATATATTATCTGAGAAAGATCACGAATCAGAATTGAATTATTTGGATTCCCAATAAAAATATCTACCAACTAGATTTTCTGATCTGAGAATGAATGGAGATCGACAAAGTAGATCTTCGAAGATCATAGAAAGCATGACAAATCTTGAATGAAAGAAGACTTTGATAGAGAAAATATTTTCAATAAATTTATATTGAATATCATTGTTTTAAACCCCAAAAATCGTTCCTCTAAGATTAATTGTTTCATTTTTATGATAATGGTGTTTTTTTGAGTTGAATAGTAAAAATTGGCCATTTTGGGGTTTTAACAGTTTTATCTGATTTCTGTAGTGTGTCTATAAGATTATATACATACATCCAAATTGATAAATTATTTCTTTTCCAGATTAGAAACATCCAGGGCTTCATTTACTATTTTTGGACTAAAAGCTGAATCGGCCATATGGATGCCCAAAAGAAGGTCACAAGTTGGCTCAAGAAAACAGTTTTTAGTTCTGCCTAGTTTTGGTGTGGGATCCATAACTCATCCACTGTGGGCCCAAATCTTGTGAAATTCAGTGTGTGGACGCGCAAAGAGTTTTGGAGCGTCGTTTATGAAGGAATGACCGAGTTAATTGGCCGTTGATGGGGTCATTAAATCACCCTAATCCAGAGGATTTCGTTTTGGAGAGTCTGACTGGACAGAATAAATGTTCATAGTAAAACGGCCATAACTCTCGGAATACATGTCAAAATCTGCTGAGATTTTTAGGGGAAACGGAAAAGAAAATTATGAACAACATTCAAGAAAGTATCAACACTTGACGATGTCATTTAATGGGGATAAAACGTGTCAACATTCAGGGAAAACATTCTGGCTATAAACGGAGGAGAGCTCTACCCTCTAAAATCATGCATTCTCCATCCCATTCCTTCCGGGACACCAAGAAGAAGATATTTTCGGCTTTATTTTTTATTTCTTTTTTTCATAGTTTTATAATGCCTTCTTCTTCCCCATTCAACTTGATTACGCTTACCATGGTGGGGTAATCATTTGGAGTGATTGGGGAAGGTTTGGTTTCATACATTGTAATTCTTGAGTTCTTGGACGCAATTGAATAAATTTCTTTTTTTTTAAAGTTGTTTTCAATTTCTTAAAGAGGATTTATTATAAAGTTCGATCGTTCTTGAATATTAATTCCATTATTAATTTTTTCCGTGGTAAAATAATCAATATCTCCCCCACTAATTCCTAGTTTATATACGATTGAATAAACCAGGAATTAGTGGTGAAGTACTCGATGATCGTCAGTACGTGTAAAAGGTGTGGTGAATGTTCTTGATTGTATGGGATAAACAAAACCCAATCAGGTATTTCCAATTTCAATTAAGGATATTTAATACAACTATTTTAAACATGGAAGGAGAGTTGACCAAACCAAGATCATGGTAAGGGTTTCTCTCACAATAATAATTTCACCAAGGAAGTGAGAGGAAACGATTGTGGAAAATCACTTTAATAAACAAAGAAAAACAGGTTTGAATTAAATTGAACAAGGATAGCATTAAAATTAGGAAACCATCCCTGACCTAATCACCTTTTTAAATATCATAGTTTTTTAATCATTTTAATTTCAGATTTCATTTAAAAAAATATTTTTTACCCTCGTTTTAAAGTGACAACTCGTTTTGTGTGCACTCCACCTCAGGAGGCATCCTAGGTCAACCACTTTACTACATTTTAATTTATGAAATAATTTTTTGCCATGCCCTACAACAGGCGTGCATCAAAATTGGCTCTATTTCCGTGGAGGTAGTGCAACAACAACAAAAAACAAAATTGAATGACCCGCACCTCAAAAGAACCATTAATTGAATTTGGTCCAGAAATTGAAAGAACATTTAACCAACTAAGAAAAAGAAATATACCAGAAATATTTGAAGAAATAGATCTCTCAGATTCATGTGAAACTCATAGTGTTCACTCTGAACCTGAAATCATGGCTAGAAATCCCAACCAAACCCTGCGTGATATATGTGCACCAAAATTTTCCATTCAAAATAACCAACTAATTGCACCCACTGAACCAAATGATTTTGAATTATGCGTCAATATGATTCCTGTGCTTCCAAAGTTTCATGGTCTTGCGGGAGAAGATCCAAATCAACACATGCAAGAATTCAGGTACACTTTCTCAAGCATCAGGCCAAGAGGAGCACCCGAAGACCAATTTCTGTGGAGGGAATTCCCCTTCTCAATTGAAGGAACAACTAAAGAATGGTTGTACAACCTGCAACCTGGGGAGATCAGTGATTGGGAAGACCTAAAAAGAAGTTTCATTCAAAGATTCTTTCCCACATCAAGGAGAACTTCCATCAAGAATGAGATTTACATCATACGACAATCAACTGGAGAAACCCTCTACGAGTACTGGGAGCACTTCAAGAAGCTATGTTCCAGCTACCCACATCATGAAATGGAAGAACGCCAATTCCTTGTGTTCTTTTACCAAGGAATTATGGATAATAATCGAAATCTTCTAGATGCCTCATCAGGGCGGTCCCTGATTGACAATTTTCCTACAGATATCAGAATACTAATTGAAATGATTGCTTAAAACTCACAACAATTTAGACTAAGAAGAATGGGAACCAGGGGGATACATGAGGTAAAAACATCTGATTCATCCACATTGATTGAAACCAATGTTGGAGAACTTGCAGGGGTAGTCCTTAAAATGGCTGTAACACAAGAAAATGGACAACAAGATTCATCTCAGGTATGTGGTTTATGTTATTCTTCCACTCATTATAATTACCAGTGCACTGAGATACAGGGGAAAATATACTGTGGTGCGGCCTTTCAACCAAGAAAATTCCAATAAAATCAGATGAGACCATTTAACCAGCACCCCAGTTAACCCTCTTACCACTAGCCGCAATACCAGAACCCCCCTCCCTTCGAACAATCTTATAAATAACCCTTCTAACAAAAACAATCTTTTTAGCCACCACCATTCCAAAGAAAGACATACGAACAACCATCCAACAGCACAAAACCTTCTGTGGAATAGCTACAATCCAGGTATGTGGGCCTAGCAGATAAGGTTGACAAGCTACCAGACACCGTGGGAAGTCTTATTGAAATAATGTCCAAGAATACAGGGAATCTTCCTTCCCAAACATTTCCAAATCCTAAAGAGAATGTTAGTTCAATCCTAACAAGATGTGGAAAAGAAATACCATCTCCATCCAACCCTGAACCTGAAATAATACCACCTATTCTGAGGGAGAATGACTCAGAAATCTTGTGAGGAACCACCAAGAAGATGAAAAGGAATAGGACGAGGAGAAGGATAGGCCACATAATAAGAAACAAGAAAAACCAATGCAAAGAAAACAAAGGGAGAATAAATAATTACCCCTACCATTTACAACAAGGATGATCTAATCAAGGAAATTCCATGAAGAAGCACTTAAAAAAGAAATTCTGGACACCTTCCCGAAAGTGGAAATCAATATCCCCCTACATGAAGATGTTAAAAAAATTCCATGGTATGAAATTTTTTTGAACGATCATTGCACCAAAAAGAGAAGGCTTCATGGGAATTAACCAATCAACTTGGGAAGTAGTGTCTCAGGCCTTATCACGCTGCAGATTCCAACCAAATGTCAAGATCCAGGGACATTTTCCATTCCATGCACCATTGGTTCATTAAATTTCACTAATGCTTTGTGTGATTTAGGTGCTTCAATTAATGTATTGCCTCACTCGGTATACACTTCTTTGTAGATGGGATAATTGAAGCCCACAAGAGTGGTGGTCCAGCTTGCAAACAGATCCACAGTTTTTCCTGCAGAAGTTTTGGAGGATGTCCTTGTGAAATTCAAAGATCTCTTATTCCCAGCCGACTTCTACATGCTCAATATAGAAGAAGATAGGATCATGTCACATTCACCCATCATTTTGGCGATACCGTTCATGAAGACAGCCAAAACCATCATCAATGTCCACGAGGGGATACTCACCATGGAGTTTGGAGAGAGCACGGTCCACTTCAATATTTTTGAATCCATGAGGCATCCATCAGATGACCACTCCCTATGTTCTCTTTCCCATGAAGTTGGTGTAGAACCAATTGAAGAATCAGGTATTCTCAATGAATTCTTATACTTAAGAGAGACTTCTTCCCTTGGATATATCATTTAACTTGTGGATGCTGAAGATGTTGGAGATTCTGACATCATGTGGGAGGAATAGGTAAAATATGATTTCTTTGAGGATTTTTTAAATAATGAGGAAGATGATATGGTTTCTTGTGTGCAAGAGTTCCAAAATTTGGAAGTGGAAAATGTCAATTTAGTCTCATCCCTTGATCATCCCCCTAATATGGAACTCAAACCACTCCCCACTGATTTAAAATATGTATACCTTAGGGAGGGAGAGAAAATACCAGTGATAATTACTAATAATCTTTCTAAAACCCATGAAAAATCATTTATTGAGCTTTTGAGAAAGAATGTACATGCAATAGGATGTAGCTTAGGTGATATCCCAATAATTAACTCAAAAATATGCTCACATAGAATTTTTGTTGAGGGAGATTCCAAACATTATAGATAGCCCCAAAGGAGACTGAATCCCACCTTGATGGAGGTTGTGAAGAAGGAGATCGAGAATCTCTTAGAAGCTAGGATCATCTATCCCATTGCAGATTCACAGTGGGTTAACCGTAATCATGTTTTTCCAAAAATAACTGGCCTAACCACTGTGATGAATGAAAAGAATGAGTTAATCCCTATGAGAATTCAAAACAGCTGGAGAGTGTGCATTGATTTTAGGAAATTGAACCAAGTCACTCAAAAATATAATTTCCTCATCCCTTTCATTGAGAAGATGTTAGAATGATTAGTAGGGAGAACTCATTATTGCTTTTTGGATGGATTTTCTAGTTACTTCCAGGTACCCATTGCTCCCGAGGATCAAGATAAGATGACATTTACATGCCCTTTTGGTACTTTTGAATATAAAAGAATTCCATTTGGATTATGTAATGCTCCAGGTACATTCTAGAGGTGCATGGTGAGTATATTTTCTGATCACAGTGAAAATTTCTTGGAAGTTTACTTAGATGATTTCACAGTTTTTGGAGATTCTTATGATCATTGTTTGAAAAATCTGGAAAAAGTTTTGAAAACCTGCATTCAAAAAAATCTTATTTTAAATTTTGAAAAGTTTCATTTCATGGTTCAAAGAGGAATTGTGCTTGGTCATGTCATTTCCCAAAATGGAATTGAAGTGGATAAATCAAAAATTGAAGGGATAAATTCATTGCCTTACCCTACTTGTGTGAAACATGTTAGATCATTTTTAGGATATGCAGGATTCTACAGGAGGTTTATCAATGATTTCAGTAAGATTTCTCTCCCTCTCTCGAGATTACATTTGAAAGATACTGATTTTGATTTCAATGGTTCATGTAGGGAATCCTTTGATGTGTTGAAGAAGAGATTTATTTCACCGCCCGTGATGCAGCCTCCAAATTGGGAAGAACCATTTGAACTACTTTGTGATGCCTCCAACCAAGCAGTTGGAGTAGTCCTTTCTTAGTGAATTGAGGGAAGACCACAAGTCATTTCATATGCCTCGATAACTTTAGATGTTTCCCAATTAAATTATACAACCATGGAAAAAGTTTTCTTTTTAGTTGTTTTTTCATTAGAATGATTTAGATCATATCATCTTAGAACTAAAATCAATGTGTCTTCTGATCATGCAGCTATGAGGTACTTGATGAAGAAAGATGATGCTAAACCAAGGTTAGTGAGATGGATGATACTGCTACAGGAATTCAATATAGAAATCAAGGATAATATAGGATCTAAGAACCAAGTGGGAGATCACTTATGTAGACTCCCAAACACTGCTGAAATTGATGTTCCAGAAAGAGACCCACTGAATGATCAAATTCTAGGAGAGCAGTTGTACTTGATTGAAGGACAGGTGCCTTGGTATGCTTACATAGTCAATTTTCTAGTAACATCTCAGTTCCCATTTCATTTCAATTCTCACCAAATTCAAAAAGGTAAAGCTGAATCTAGATATTACATTTTTGATGATCCTTTCCTTTGGAAGATTTTCAATGATCAAGTAATAAGAAGATGTTTACCTGAAAGTGATGTTAAATCTGTTATTTATTTTTGTCACACTTTATCTTGTGGAGGCCACTTTGGACCTTAGAGGACAACAAGGATGGTTTTAGAATCTAGAATTTATTGGCCCACCATTTTTAAAGATGCTAATGAATTTTGAAAAATATGTGAAAAATGGCAGTTTTCAGGAAATATTTCAAAGAGACAAGAAATGTCCCAAATGCCGATTAATTTTTGTGACATTTTTGAAGTACGGGGGATAGATTTTATGGGACCTTTCCCAATGTCATTTTGAAATTATTATATCTTGCTTGTAGTTGATTATGTCTCCAAATGGGTTGAAGAAAAAGCAATCAGAACTGACGATGCTAAAGTTGTTTGTTATTTTGTCAGGTCTAACATATTTTGTAGGTTTTGAGTTCCCAGATAAATCATCAGTGGTCAAGGGACTCACTTCTACAATTTGAGAATGGATACATTATTGAAGAAGTATGGGGTGCATAATAAAACATCAACTCCCTATCATCCACAGACTAACAGGGAAGTTGAAGATTCAAATAGGGAAATCAAGGGAATTTTGGAAAAGACCGTTAATCCAAACAGGAAGGATTGGAGCCAAATGTTGGATGATACCTTATAGGATTACAATACAGCCTACAAAACACCGATTGGAATGAGTCCATATAGGCTGATTTATGGGAAAAGATGCCACCTACATGTGGAATTTGATAATAAGGCATATTGGGCTATGAGGAAAATGAATTTGGACCTTGAAAGAGATGGGAAGGAGAGAAGATTGAAGTCGCAAGAGGTGGATGGAATAAGAAGGGATGAATTTGAAAATTCAAGGATTTACAAAGAAAGAACAAGAGTGGCCCATGACAAGATGATCCAACCAAATGACTTCTCTCCTGGAGACAAAGTGTTATTATTCAACTCAAGACTCAAACTGATGCCAGGTAAACTTCGTTCTAGATGGGAAGGTCCATTTATTGTTACTCATGTGTATCCTTTTGGTGCTGTGAATATTATGAAGGATGGAGAGCAGGATCCATTCACTGTGAATGGACATAGGTTGAAGAAATTCTTTGGGACCATGCCATCAGAGCCAGTGGAGGAGATCATGCTCCTCCAACACATTTATCAACAAGATCCATCAGGTTGTACCTCTCCTTCACATTTTCTTGTTGTTGAGATTCAATCAGAAATCTACATACATGTTAAATCCACTTGAATGCATTGAGGACACTACATCAGTTATGTGTAGGGGAGGGAACCTTTGTAGTATAGGATTTTCAAATGATGTTTATTTTCAAAAAATAAAAAAATAAAAAAATGTGTGTTTTCCAATTATTGTGTGTTTATTTTTCAATTTTTTATGCGTTTATGAAACCTTTCAGCTAAAATGATTATCAATACCATTTTTGAAACCCATTTCAATGAGTGAACCAATCTATTTCATGAAAACGAACTTAAATGAATGCTGAAATGACTTCTTTTCAAGTTCAAATCTTTTAGAATTTCATGAAACCTACACTGATTTTTGAATCCCATGCCGTATTTCACTGTCTATATCTTTGAAGTCACTTTCTTGTGAGGCTTCTGAACCATTTTTGTCATATTCCTTTCATTCACCTCATATCTTTAGAGAACCAGACCATGCTTGATTGAACCAGAATTTGATTTATTCCTTTCAAAACATGAGGGTTGGGGTACGTGTGTCTTAAATGATTGAGGCATTTATTTGGTTTGAATCCCCCTTTTCAAAATAATACATTTCATTATGTCCCACCTTTACATTTATCCTTCACTGTAGTCCCTTTTATCCCGGAATTGCCTGTTAGGTTAGCCAAATTACAAGCCAATTTTCCATATCCTACCTGCTCTTGAAGTAAAATTACATGATATAGTTGAAATTAAGTGTGGTGGAAGATGTCATGTGGTGTACTACCTCATTTGGTTAAACATTGGGAGGAAAATAAATTGTGGAAGAGATGTGCGTGATGCTGAAAAATTATTCTATTGAAAGATGTGCCTTTTCTGGAGATTTTATGACAAGAGAAGTTCTGCCTTTCTGGAGCTTCCAATGTAAAAAGAAAAGCTATGCCTATCTGGAGCTTTAAAAAAATCATGTTTGAAATGATTGAAATGTTTTCTGCTGAGCTGATTGAATGATGATGGAGCCTATTTTCAACAAAGGTGATGTGAAGGAGACCATATTTGAGTGAAAATTAGAATCATTCAATTTTGCTTCATAAAGAGACAAGCCTTCCTTTTTCATCCTTGTAACTTTTAACATTTAAATCCTACCTACTGGAAGCCACAGAACAACCCTGAAATGTCCTCATGAGGAACACATGTCCATGACTCGCATCGGGTGGAGATGTAGGAATTTATCAAGCCTATGGTGACTCTTGTGTGAGTTTGGATGAGAAAATCCTTGTTCAGCCTTTACATTTGTGAGATGAGAGAAAATTCATGTGAGGTAGGTGTTTTGTGTGCATGGGTTAAGAAATGAAGTTGAAATATATTAAAATCTAAAATTTAAAACATGAAATAATTGTTTTTGATGAGGCATGATATCTTTTTGTTTCTTGAAATTGATTTGATAGATATTATTGATATGTGTTTTGGATTTGATTTGATTTGATTTTTACTTCTCCAGGAGTCCAAGTGCTAAGTGTGGGGGAATTGATATGGAAAATATATTCAATTAATTTATATTGAATATAATTTTATTAAAACCACGAAATTGTTCCTCTAAGATGAATTGTTTCATTTTTAGGATAATGGTGTTATTTTGAGTTGAATAATAAAAATTGGCCGTTTTGGAGTTTTAACAGTTTTAACTTATTTCTGTAGTTTGTCCATATCATTATCTACATTGATCCAAATTGAAAAATTCATTATTTTTAAGGGTTTTCACATCCAGGGATTCATTTACTATTTTTGGACTAAAAGCTGAATCGGCCATATGGAAGTTCAAAAGAAGATCTCAAATTGGCTCAAGAAAACTGTTTTCAGTTCTGCCTTGTTTTGGTGTCGGCTCCATAACTCATCCACTGTGGGCCCACAGCTTTTGAAATTTGGTGGTTGGACCCGAAATGGGTTTTGGAAAGTCTTTAATGCAAGAATCACCAAGAGAATTGTCCGTTAATGGGGTCATTAAATCACCCTAATCCGGAGGATTTCGTTTTGGAGAGTCTGACTAGACAGAATAAATGCTCATAGTAATACGTCCATAACTCTCAGAATACATGTCCAAATCCATTGTGCTTTTGAGGGGACACGGACACTGGATGTATGAAGAACATTCAAGAAGGGATCAACGCAATAAGATGTCATTTAATAGGGCTACAACGCGTCAACATTCGGTGGAAACATTCTGGCTATAAAAGGAGGAGAGCTCTACCCTCTCAAATCATGCATTCTACATCCCATTCCTTCCGGGACACCAAGAAAAAGATCCTTAGGATTTATTTTTTATTTCTTTTCTTTTTCATAGTTTTATAATGCCTTCTTCTTCCCCATTCATCTCGATTACCCTTAACATGGTGGGGTAAACATTTGGAGTGATTGGGGAAGGGTTGGTTTCTTACATTGTAATGCTTGAGTTCTTGGACACAATTGAATAAATTTTTTTCTTCTTCAAAGTGGTTTTCAATTTCGTATAGCAGATTTTATTATCAAGTTTCATAGTTCTTGAATATTAATTCTGTTATTTATTTTTTCCTTGGTAAAATAATCAATATCTCCCTACACTAATTCCTGGTTTATATACGATGGAATAAACCGGGAATTAGTAGTGAAGTACTCGACGATCGTCAGTACGTGTAAAAGGTGTAGTGAATGTTCTTGATTGTTTGGGATAAACAAAACCCGATCGGGTATTTCCCATTTAAATTAAGGATATTCAATACAACTATTTTACACATGGAAGGAGAGTTGACCAAACCATGATCTTGGTAAGGTTTTCTCTCACAATAATAATTCATCCAAGGAAGTGAGAGGAAACGATTGTGGAAACTCACGTTAATCAAAAAAGAAGAAGAGGTTTGAATTAAATATAACAAAGATAGCAGTACAATTAGGAAACCAACCACGACCTAATCACCCTTTTAAATATCATAGTTTTTCAATCATTTTAATTTCAAATTTCATTTAAAAAACAATTTTTTACCCTCGTTTTAAATTGACAACTCGTTTTGTCTGCACTCCTCTTCAGGACACATCCTAGGTCAACCACTTTACTATATTTTAACATAGGAAATAATTTTTTTTCCACGCCCTATGATAGGCGTGCGTCAGACATACCTCAAGAATTGGACTCGAAGAAACAAAGGGAAGGCTCTGGGATTTCTCTACATAATGTGGGGGAGGGTTCTCCAGCCTTCTAGTTTGAGTAATATCGAAATAGGGGCGTTTTAAAGCCAAAAAGAAATATATATAGAAAAAGAGTAAGCTCCTAGAAAATTGGATCTAGATTTGAACTCTACGTAAGCTTTGACCACATTGTTTGGGCCAACCATATATGGATCGTGTGACCTTCCTTTTGATCCCAAAACTCCTTATAAAGCCCTTAAACTCTCCATCCTTAACATTTTCCCTTTTTATGGAGACAATATTTTTTATAGAAACATCCAACATTATGTAAACACCCCATTTTTTAGAAACAACACACTTTATGGAATTACCCACTTTATGGAAACAATAAACTTTATGGGAACACCCCACATTATAGAAACAACCCAATTTATGGAAACAACCCACTTTATTGAAAAAACCAGCTTTATGGAAATAAAAAACATTGTGGAAACACCAAACATAATGGAAACTCACATTATTATAGAAAAACTCTAATTTATGGAAAGTATATATTTTATGGAAACTATCTATTTTTTACAAAACAATGAAAAATCCAAAGGAAAGGGGTTATGTACCCAAAATCAGGGCTACTACATTTCCACACTGTTGGTCTTTCCATACATAAAAACTAGAAAACCCTCATTGCATAAAAAGGGTTCTATCCACTACTCTTTCATTTCCTTCTCACATCTCCATGTCTCTTCCTGAATCTTACCATGTTTCCCTAAAACCAGCACTAGGAAGATGCTTTTCCAATGAAGGACTTTCTATTTTATTTCCATGATCCTCATTGGGATATGTATTAGTGTTGCATATGGTTCGAGCTCTATGTGATCCCATCTAATCACATGGTCAGAATCAAGGTGATACTTTTTTAACTAGGATACATGGAAAACATTACACACTGAACTAAACTTTGATGTTAATGCCAACCGATATGCCAGCTCTCTAACCCAATCCAGTATCTCAAAAGGATCAATATATATAGGAGATAACTTCACCTTCTTCCCAAAGTGATGATGTCCATGACATGGAGAGATATATAAGTAGAAATTATCACCCACATAGAATGACAACAATCATGAATGGTGATCTTCATAATATTTCTAACGGCTCTGAGCTGTCTCAGTCTTCTTTATATTAAACTGGATCTTCTCCGATGTTTATTGGAAACGTCTTGGTTGGAGTAGTGAATTTTTTCCCATTTCCACTGATCAAAGTTGTGGATGACAAAGAAACCCATACAATTCATTAAACAGAGACATGTGTACCGAATCATGATTGATTTTATTGTAGGAAAACTCCCATAAGGATATATGATCCTCCCATGAGCCACTAAAATACATTACACAAGCCCACAACATGTATTCCTATATTTGTATCATCATCTCAGATTTCCCATCTGTCTAAGGATGATATGCCATTATTATAGTCAACTACGTCCCAAGGGCTAGCTATAAGGATTTCATCAAATAAGATGTGAACCCCGGATCTCAATCTACGACTATTAACACTGGTACACCTTGACTCATTACCACTTCTCAAATATTTATTCTTGAATGATACATCACCGTATGAGTTTCCCTAATATTGAAAAAATGGGACGAATTGGTTAGATGATCTAATATCACATAAATGGCATCGTGTTTTTGGACTGTTCATGGATGACCTCCAGAAAAATACATTCATATTAGATCCCATTTCCCCACTGGGATTCGAAATCATTATAACATACCTACTAGACTCTAATGCAGTGCTTTAAACTGTTGAAAAGTTGAGCAACGCGAGGCGAACTCCTCCACCATCATTTTCATGGCGCTCCTCCAAAACAGCACCTTCAACACCTTATACATATTTTATGGGCCTGGATGTATAGTCCATCTTGAATAGTTTTAATAATGAAGGTGTTCTTCCATAAAAACCATAGGTACAAACTTCTGATCATTAAAACAAAAAAATAAACCTCTATCATGTTTCCATCCCTAAATGATCACCCAACCATTGAGTCTTGAACATTCAACCAGACAATCAGCATCATTTTTTTGTGCCACATTGATCATATTTACTAAATAAACAACTAGTTTAGATGAATATTAAACCACAACATCACCTTGTTCTTCACATTCCACATGCATGTATGCTAAGGGTGAAATCAACATCAATTAATTTGAATCTTCTTTCACCAACTATGGATATGAATTTCTACTCAATGCAACCACCACCGAACTTCCTTTCCCCAGTCTGTACATCATGTCAATTTCAAACATTTGGAGACACTCTATTCATCTATTTTTTCTCTGATTCAAATCTTGGCTGTGATAAAAAGTGTTTCAATCTTCTGTGATACATAAACACCGTAAATATATCACCAATGAGATAACGTCCCCATGTTTACAAAGCATAGAATATTGTAGCTAACTAAAAATCATTTGTTCATTAATTATTCTCACGCATCCCAAAATTACATAAACCATAAGCAACCACATAGTCTATTTTCATGAGAAAATAGCCCAACCATTATCATGAAGAATCACAATACACCGAATACACCTATCCTGATTCTGTAAATATTAATACTGGTGCCGATGTAAGTCGAGCATTCTGTTCCATGAATGAATTCAGAAATTATTTCATCCATTCTAATAGATAAATATTCTTTGTCAGATCTATCATTGGTGAAGCTAGTCATGAGAAATCATCCAAAAATCATCTTTAGAAACCTGCTAGAGTAGGAAAACATAGTATCTTGAAAACATTCTTTAGGGGTTACTAAGAGATAACGGCTTATATCTTTTCAGGATCAACAAAAATTCCTTTCTCAGAAATTAAATGGCCACGAAAACGTACTTCCTGTATCCAAAAATTATATATTGATAATTTCGCATACAAATAATCATCAATCAAGATTTGTAACACTATTTCGAAGTGCACCTCATGATCAACCCTTTTATATGAATAGTCCAAAATGTCATCCACAAGAACCAAAAAAAGGATCCAGGTATTTTTGAAATATTTGATTCATCATTGCCATGTAGTCCTCTGGTGCATTCATTAGACCGAAAGTTATGACTACATATTCATAATGGTCGTATCTACTTTTGAAAGCTGTCTTTGGAATATCCACTTTCCAAAATCAGAATTTGTGATATCCTGATCTAAATTCAATCATGGAGAACCAGTGAGATCCCCATAATTTATCAAAAATATTATCAATTCATGGATGTGGATATATATTCTTTATCGTAACATGGTTAACCTTATAATAATCAACACATAGTGGAAGAGTTCCATATACCTTCTTCCTGAACAAAACATGTGCTGCCAATGGAGATGTATTTAGTCGAAGGAAATACTTACATCCTAGAACATCTAACTGGACTTTAAATTCCTGTAACACTATTGGTGCCATCCTATAATACATAAGAGAAATAGTACTGGTGCCCAGAAGCAGATCATTCAAAAAATTCACTTCCCATAGAGGTGGTATCCCTAAGATATTCTTGAGAATGACATCTGGAAATTGATCCTCAACAGCTGGAAAATTATTTTTTGTGATCTCTTCCATTGATTCCAAAGTCAATGCTTACAATTTATAAGAGAGAATTCCCACCATTGGTGCCAAAAGGCTCTTTTAATCATTCTTTACATATCCTCTCAACTCTAAAGCGATGCACGATGCCGTCCTCAGTCATGAAACTAACAGTTCACCAATAATAGTTAATTTGTGACTTAAATATTTTCATCCAATCCATACCCAGGATTACCTCATAGACATACAAATCCAACATCGAGAAGTCCAGTTTTTTGCTCATCTCTATCCACAGTTATAACACATTATCTACGCACAATATCATGACATTCTCATTCACCGATAAGTGTTTTATATTTTAAAAAAGAGTGCATCATTACCATTTTTAAACATATCTTATAGTTGACCCACTTCCTCTTCATCATTGTTCTATTGTTCTCACCCCCTATAGTGAAGACAAATATACTTCCTCAACATGGATTTTCTGCAGTGACAGATATCGTTAAGGGATTTTCTAGCAATAGTCCAAACACTACAATTTGAAAATCCTCAGTGATGATTTGATCCAACTATTGGTTCACCTGTAGCTCAGGTGCATCCAAATTCAAAACAATATCTTCTAACTAGTTCTAGTGATGCCTATCAACTGCCATTTTCTAAACCAAAAAAAAAACTTTATAAATATCACTCTATAGAAATTGATGTCTTAGCATTTAAAATTCTATCACATAAACTATCACAACATTGTTTTCCAAAACACCATTTTTCCAATGTTCCAAAAAAAATTTAAAACGCGTCTCATTCTATTGAAAATTAAATGATATAATAAATACGATACACATTTTCTCTTTCGGATAATTTCATTTGAAAACCATTTCTATACTTTTTAAAAAAAATTACAACTTTTTTTTTCACAACATGAATCATTCCTAGAAATGATGTATGGACTCCAAGTGGGAATTAATTCCTCTAAAATGCATGTCATGCTCATATCATTGGATAAACCCATGAAAATGAGATTAAAAATCCTATAAGTTTCTCCAAACACTAATTTTTCAAACACCATGATTACTTGAAGTTCTCCATTAAATTGTTAGATAAATATTTTCATGTTATACATTTCATGATATGACAATCCTACTCCTTTATATGATTATGACACAATGAATATACAAGAATAGATTTAATCTCCAAAACTATTATCATCGATGACTACATGTTAAAAAATGACCAACCAAGTTGATACCATTTGTAATGAACTGCCAATCCCCATTGGCTTGAGAGTAAAATGAGTCATTACAATGTCGTACGTGACATCCCCAAAATGAAAAAGGCTCAAATAAATGCCTAAGGGTTTCAAATACAAGTGGGGGATGATTTAACCTTAATGAAATAAACCAATAAAACGACTATCCATAACAAAAAAAATTCACTATATGATGTAAGAAAAAATTAAAAGCAACTCAAAAACTTCATGAATCCCAAAACCACATCAATGTAATCACCATTGGATGAATAACCAAGAATCAAAGAACACAATAGATAAAACACACAAGACTCTCCAAATACCTCATAACCCCATGATCTACAAGCCCCAAGCTCCAAAATATCTGAACTGCCCAAACATCACTAGTTAGTGCAAAATAAGTGTGAAACATTACATTTTCCATTGTCCTGGAAGGTAGTATATGAAAAATCAACAATGTTCCAATGAAGGGGTGAGTATAATACTTAGTAAAGTTTCCCCAATGACTTCCCAACTCACACCACTAGGATAGAAGAGTTAGAAACAATTATATTATATAGTTTATATTAAAAAATTTGTTAAAAAATTTAATAACTAAATATCAACATGTTTCCAAAACCATTATTTACCAAAGAATAATGTCCAATTGAAACCAATTGTCCCAGGATGAAATTTTTCCATAAAAATAACTAAACAATCATTACAACCATTTCACAATATCCCTTAAACAATATACCCAACCATTCCTCAAACCATTATAACAAACCATGCATGATATGTTTTGACAGTTCAATACTAATGAGCAGTTTCTCATCGATCGACCAAGTCATCACAAGGTAATTGTTTCCCAGGTGCCATTATCCCTTTGGCACCGAGCACAATGTCATATTTAAACCAATCATTGTGTATGAAATAACTATATTCCATTAAATCTTGTAACTCAACATAAGGTCATATTTCAACCAAGACCCGTATATGGAACACGAACACACACCACATATTCCCAACGATCATACCAAAACAACCATTTCAATAAAAACTCATTTTTATTGAAAATCATTTTTTTCAATACCATTTCCATGACAAAAAATATCAATTCCAAACCATTTCAATAAATTCCATTTTTATTGAAAACAGTTTCTATTGAAAATATCATTTTCATCAATCATTTAGAAATTCCAAAGAAACCATAATTTAAAATCATCATTTTAAATTTATGAAACTAAACCCCATTTTTCTCAACAATTCACCAAGATAACCCAAATTCCCAAAAACCATAAATAATAAAAAATGATGTTTTTTACATCAATTTCACAATCAATAAACCAATTTCTATCTATGATAATCAATTATAGAAATAGGCATCGATTGTGGTTCCTCAAACATAAAAAATAATGAGATATGGGGTTTAAATATCAATTCACATAGTATTGAATGATAATTGTGTGTATGTAATTTTGGAATTTCAATTCCAGAATTTAGTAATTGATTCATTAAATTATATTAATTAATTAATTTATTGGTTTATGGAGTTGGTTGAATAATGTGATTATTGAATTACTTAATGTGGTTATTATGGAAGTGGAGTTTATGAAACTGATTGGTAATTAGAAATAAAGGGTTTGTTGGATTAACCTTGACGCGTTAAAGTATATTATGATTAAATTTTGATAAATGATATAACAATTATTTTTCATATTTTTCTATGTTATTTAAATAATGAATCATGATTTTTGGGAGAAAATGAAATGGTATACTAGGATTAGAAAGTATGATCCGAGGATTAATGATGATTAACCTTAATAAATGTGATATTTCTGAGATATGTGATATATTATGATATAAGTGATAAAGAGTGTGGGATACTAACTAATACTTTTAATACTCATATGTGATAACAAGTGTGTGACTAATACTACTACTTCAAACACCTATATATGATAACAATGAGGTTTGGGATAGGGAACGATGCTCCAAATATCCAATGGGTGCTAGAAATGATGTTCTTGGCCCAACACATTGGAATTGGAGTGATATTTCTTTTACACATCGTATGAAAATTGAAATTAAATGATTAGTTAAATCTCATGATATAATGAAATTTGATTCCCAAGGAAATATTGTTCAGAATCCATCATAGGCCAATGTAGGTATTGGTTGTTTGGGTTTCATCTAGAACATGTGTAATTATGTGGATAATTAAAAAATAATTACGTTTGATTTTTATTTACACGATTTATTATAAATTATACATTATAAATCATCATTTAGTGTTATAGAATGGATTGTGTTTAGACACTATTGGTGGTTTCTTACTAGTTTGTATTCACACCCTACTCATGCTGCCAGATCAGTACCCAAAATGACTTCATTTTTATAGGAAATGATAAGGGTAAGAGAACAATGTTATATGGATGAGTTGGGATGGAACATGGATGAGGGAAGAATACATTATTTCAGGACTCTCATGGGATTTTTCAATGTATTTATTATTTCTTTTTCATAATCACACTTGACACATATTGAAATGACATATTTGTTATTTTATTTATGGTTAGTTATCCATATTTTTGGATTATTAGGTGATGTTGGTATTTATTGGTAATGACAATATTATAATTATTTTCATTACCATTTTCAATTATTATCTTATATATGTTTTTTAGTCTGATAGAGAGGGTATGGTATCCCCATGGTTTGTATTAGACCTCGTCTACTAGTCAAAAGCCTATGGAATATAGAGAGGCATGACAGAGTTCATGTAATCAACCATCTCAGGGCCCCAATGTGGGGTACCTAGGGTTGGGAAATACACTTTTAACAAAAAATAATTTCTTAGTGTTCTGGAAATTAACTTTAAAATGTTATTTGAAAAATCAATAAACCATATTTTTTGGACGAAAATATTTCATTAAATATTAAAATGACTATATTAAAAATAATGCGATTATTTAATAATCATTTTTCAATATATTTATATTTCATATGAAAATTATATATATTTCATAATGTAGTTAGTCCTATTCTGAACAACCAATTTAATAGATATTGTATAATTGTCGTATTAAAATAAAAATATTTTGTGGTTCAATAATCCTCATTATTGTGTATCATGTATGATATCAAAAATAGTGATTATTTAAAATAAAAGTGTATCAAATTCTATCATAATTATTAAATTGCATCCTAATAATTTTAATGTATTCTCTCCTAATTAATAAATTTAATTCTTCAAAAATTATTATTCATGTTAAATAAATTATTAATCCTAAGTGTTATATATACCTCATCCTCATGAAACATCTCCCAAATATCAATAATCTCCATGAAAAATAAATATACACATATTCAATATATTTAAATTCTCCAAAATCTCATGTATCATATTTATATATTAAACAAAACTGTAATTCCTAAAATTAATATAATTATCTTTGATGATATCAACATATCACTGGATCACATTTCATCCATCAATATTATTTATATTCCACAATATTTTAACGAATAATTAACATCACAAAATATACTTACCCCAAAAGATTATTTAAACCTCAAAATATTAATGTTTCAAATTTCAAACAAATGAATTAAATCAATTCAAAATCACATCAATTAAATAATAACAAATTGTTTTTTGATTCCTTTCCTCTTATGGTTAACTATAAATTTATAAAACCATAATGGTATACATATCATTTATGTTAACATCAATTGAAAACATATATTCTACAAAAAATTAACACAGTCCTTATTACTAAAATAAATTCACAAAATATTGAATATATTCAAAATATCAAAAAAATCAATATCATCAATGATTACATAAATATATATTTGATCAACTAACCATTATAACATTCACCAATACCATCATACAAATCTAAATAATATATTTATTACAACTAATCATATGTTTTCAAATTCAAATATGGTAAAATCCTTAGATATTCTGTGATCTGTGTATTAAAAACATCAATGATATAAAACATCCATAATATAGTTCCTGAATCACAATACATAACTACATTAAACTATTCACTTAATAGGTCTTTCCATTGTACATTATTTAACAATTGGATTAGAAAATTGGCTCTGATAATCCCCATATTCCATACACATAATAAATTGAACTATAAATGTTACCTTAGGATGATATTAATTTACCTTCCTAGAACATTGCATTTTACCTCATAAATTGAATGCTATATAAACTTCAGTTACTCATAAAAAACTTATTTTTGATAAATTGATAAATTCACATGAGTGCTTCTTCCAACATAATATACAAAAAGGAAATCATGCATTCATTCCTTCACAATCCCCACCTCTACAGCTCTTAGTGATCTATAGCATTCTCTTCATTGTGGATTCTGAGATTTGGTTATGGTGGAATATATTAATAATATATCATGAAAAATTATTAGGAATAATCCTGAGCTATCACATTATAGCTGAAATTTCATTTGTTTAATCATGAGTTTAATCATTCCATTTTTGGTAAGTGTTAACACGAGACCTACAAGTTCCATCACTTGACTAAAACCAAATATCATGTTATTAGAAATAATAATCATAGTGTAGAATGATGAAAACCCATTTATAGGATATATAAATCATTAAAAATACTTTTCAATCTAGGAAAACTTATATTAAACCATGGTGACCATAACCATTAAATTTTTTTTGATGATATTATATAATTAGACATATACCTATAGTTTTATTTAATTTTTTCTCATCATAATTTCTAAAGGATAATGAATCATTTCTCTGATACAAACAACATTTACCCATACCTTGAATAAATAGTGATAACATTTTAATAGGTCAATATCAATTACAATATATAACGATCCATACCAGAATTATAAGGGTATAGTTCCTTTAGACACGTAGAAACATAAACACGTTTTTAATAAATTATCTACATCATCTCCCACTATATTATTCATATAAATAATATTAATAGAAACATCATACATAAAGTTGTCTTCTTAACCTGGTAAAAGTGAAACAAATGAATGTGTGTGCTAAGATTCCCATAAATGAAAAATATTGGATATTTCAATGATAACTTGATCTCAAAATGAGAATCATGTTATAAGAACATGATCATATCATTAGAAAATAAAACCCTAAATATCATAGATCATAATTGTATGTCATGGAATAAATTCTGGCATTTCAGAAGATATAAATCATAAAGAAATAAACAAACACGATCCAAGAGAAAATGATATATGCATAAGACATAGTTTTTAGCATACACATAATAACCAAAAATATTTTCCTTAGTAGTAAAGTATCAATATTTAAATTATCATAATTGAATGTATTTTCTCCCCAAACTATCATAGAAGTGAGGGTTCAATCCAAAAACTATCATAGTCGAAAAAATCCCCTACAAAATTTCTTTAAATTCTCATTATAGTCATGTTTATCTAAGAGTATATAAATCATTACCCAATTCACTGGATGGAGATAGAGGTCTGAATCATTAAATAATGTAAATAATAAATATTTTCTCTTCAATATTTTAAAAAATTCATCATATCATAACCCAATTAAATGAATGGGATTAACAAAAATATCATCATTTAATAATAAAATGACCCCTTGAAAGGGAAACATTTTCATAAAAATATTATCATCATAAATATAAACCTTATATATAAATAATTAGATTTTTATCATTGGATCATATCCCTTGGAAAGTATAATTGAAATAAATTGTAATTATCATTAATGATTATAAATACTATTAAAATATGGGTAAGAATTTATTGGGTAAAGTATCCTTTTCATATTAAAAGTGCATATTTAAAATATAAAAATCTACAAAATATTATGTAAAACATTTTAATTGAAAATATAATTGAAATAATATAATTGGAACTTCAACTCATTGAGAGGTAAGTATGGTGTGAACTTTTTATAGTTGTGTAAATTAAAAATCTTTCATGTAATTCTAGTAAAAATCCATAAAAAAGTATATCATTTGAAAAATTAAAACAATATTACTTTTGAAATAATTTTTTAAACATTAAAACATACATAAAAATGAATTTGAAAATTAAAATAATAATATTAAGAACCTGAGTTAAAACATGGATATGCATGAAAAACTATTTTTTATCAAAGTGAAAAATTATGATGATTTTATTTTAAAGAATTTTTTTTTGTATATTGACTACATCAAGAGGGGAAAATGTAATGAAAAATTAATTCTATAGAAATTAATAGAGGATATTAAAATCCTTAATATTCTATAATGTTATAATAGAAAATTTTAGCATCATAACTTAATCATAGACAATCCCAGCAGATAATGAGATTATAACATTAACGTTTTTACATTGTTAATAATTGAATTGTAAGAACCAGGAAATAAATAACCATAAAATTAAATTTATTCCCCCACATATTTCATAATAATAATCATAAAATACATTCTTGAGTACTTTATTCACCACACAAAAGAAAAAAATTTTCAATATGGAATGTGTCCTGCAGAAAATAAAATTACATGAACATCCCTTACCTAAGGCATGTATTACTTTGGGGGAATTGGAAACTTCTATATAATAAATATAGATTTATTATAAATATAAAATATAACAATAATAATATATATAATCCCATATATAATTTACTTATTTCCTTTAATCACCTATTTGTTATGAAATCATTGTTCTGGGTGATATCTGCTTTTTTTTCATGTATGTTTTCGTTTGGTAGTTCTTGTATATTTAAAGTTATCATGGTTATATAATATATTTAATAATAATAAAAAAATATAAATATCATATATATTAAATTTATAATTATTTATATTCATCTATAAACGTATAGATATAAAAATAAATCACACCGTTCATGGATACGTTTTGTCGTCCGTACGTATGAATGATGTTTTCATTTATCAACAAATGGAATAAGAGAAAGGAAAATAATAAATTATATTTCCAGAATAATTATTATATAATATTTTTATTATATATTCAATAAATCTATCATTTTTACTATCCAAGTGATACACAAATGTAAAATAAATCACATTGCTTAATGGAGGTGGCAGTCCACATCTACTCACAAGAGATGTTATTATTTTCCAATGGTATGTAAGGTAAGAAAATATATATGATATTATAAATAATTTCTTTTAATATTTAATAATTATAATATATAAACATTAAACCCATCATAATACCCATCCACTAAATTTGGTGACGATAAATGAATTGTATCACTACGTGGAGACGGTATGTCGTACATGCAAAAGAGTGAAACATTCACTTCATATTTCATCTATATATTGGGAATAAATTTGGTTTTCTAATTTTCATTAAATTTAATTATATTAAGGATAATTGATTTAATTTTTAATGAATAAATACAATTTTTATTGTTGATAAAAAAGACTTAAAAAAGTTATATGTTAAGGCTATTGACTCTTTTTTGAAATAACACCTTCAAATCTCCCCTTAAAGACCCAATGATTGGTCATTTAAGAATACCATCACATATAGATTGTGTATAAGTAAGTTTATAAGGAATTTTTTATGTAATTTTTGAGATACAATGTAAAAAAAATTATGAATAAGAGATGAGAGGAGGTTCCCATTTGTAATTGTTGTAAGGGGAGCCTTTAGAATTTCTTAAAAAATTGAAATATAAAAAAGTCATTATATATGAAAATGACACCAAAATCCGAGGGATTATAATTTAATATATTAATATATTTAAATAATACCATACAATAGTTTTTTTATAATTTTATGTCGTGTTTTAGACCTTATCATTAGGTTTAACCTATTAATTAACTCATTTTTACATTAATCAAAGTATCATATTTTTTCACATAAAAAGGATTATAATTTAACATGTAAGGTAAAAATTGGATAATAAATGGACAAGGTATTATATTATAGACAATATAATATCCTTTTTTTCATATTTAATTTTTTTAAATTTTTATGAAAATTTATGAAATATTATTTTGATAAAATGCCATTAATGTCAATTATGACACTATTAATTTGATTAGAATTTAAAATACATTAATAGAAAGTTTTAAATTGATTGTAATCATTTAACATAACACTAATATGTCATATACATATAAAATACTCATGGAACACTTTAACTCACTAAAATTATATAGCTATTAGAATTATTAAAATCATTTATTTAATTCTTTTAATCATTGAATAAATACTATAATAGCATTGTATATGAGTTTAAGGTAATTTTATAATTTATGAAAACTATAAATAAATGTATTTCAGGAATATTATTTAATTAATTTAAAATAAAAATTATCTTAATTCATAGATTTATTTTTCCTCTATGCGTACATATAAGAGATATTTAAAACTAAGAGAGTGACATTTTATAACTTTTCTTTAATTAAATATTATATATGTCCAATTCTTGGAAAAGTTCCCATTAAACAAATGATGTTAAAAATAGAGATGATAATTGTAGAATATATTTCATGTAGTAATTATTATTATGATAAAATATAGCATTTTCTCTTTGTTTTAACCTGGATTAACATTTTTACCCTTTACCGTGGAGATAATTGTTACCATGATTATGATTGACATTGACCAGAAATAAAAGTGAAATATTTAAAAAATATTGAATAGTTAGATTAAAAAATATCGAATAATGATTATGAAATTAAATTTCACTAGATTGATGATATTAGTTTTAAAATAAGCATGAATCATGAAATGAAAACTACTTTTTAAAGAAATACATTTTTAATCATAAAACTTGGGTTTTTCTTGTCTCATTTCCAAAGATATATTTAATAAATATTAAAAAAATTATTGAATATATAATTTATATATTTGACAAAAATAATTCACCTGTTTTATGTAGTTTAATTTATTAATAAAAAATTAATTACATTCAAAAAATATTTTATTCATAAAAATGTCTTTTACTTATAAAAATTATTTTTTACAAATTCATTAATAAAATGGATTCTAATGAATGTAATTTAATTATTTAAAACATAGGATAAATATTGTAACTTTTGAACCATTTTATAAAACTGTTTAACTGTATACATGATAGAAATGAAAATACATTTTTCAATAAAAATCTATACATTTTACAGTTTCTAAAGAAATGAAAATTTTCAGAAAAACCGCAAAAAATATCATCATGAGATAATTTATTAGACGATGAATTAAAAAAAATATATAATTTTAATGAAATATAATTTCAGAAATTCTATAGAAATTTTTTATAATTTTTTATAAAAAAACCGTTTTTATTAATGTTTTTCTTTGATGAATAAAAAGAATTTACTAAATATGTAGTGATTATTTAAAAAATATTTATCAATAAATTTATATTTATTATTACCTTTATATATATTTCATATATTTTTTAATATTTTATATAAATTAAAATTTAATGGATTGGTTATAGTGATCATATTTAAAAAATAATATTTAATGATTTTTTTGGATTGGTGTTTCATATCATGTACACTATTGGATATAGTGTTCATATAAAATATTTGGGTGTGAGGATTTTCATATTTTGTGGAATACTTACACATCATTGTATATAAAGGATACAATATAGATGTTTGTTAAAGAGTCTTCTTTCTTCATTTTTGTACAGGAGTTATCCAATCACCACTGATATTTTATTCATTGACATCACCCCTACTTCTTTCCATTATTACAAATTTTGATCCATCATTAACTACCTCATTATTTATTTCTTCTTATGAGTATACTACATAACAATGTTCTCCAACTAGGATGCTCACTTACGCTTATCTTTAGCATTGTATTCCCTTAAATGAATTGTATCACTACGTGGAGACGGTAAATGAATTGTATCACTACGTGGAGACGGTATGTCGTACATGAAAAAGAGTGAAACATTCACTTCATATTTCATCTATATATTGGGAATAAATTTGGTTTCCTAATTTTCATTAAATTTAATTATATTAAGGATAATTGATTTAAATTTTAATGAATAAATACAATTTTTATTGTTGATAAAAAAGACTTAAAAAAGTTATATGTTAAGGCTATTGACTCTTTTTTGAAATAACACCTTCAAATCTCCCCTTAAAGACCCAATGATTGGTCATTTAAGAATACCATCACATATAGATTGTGTATAAGTAAGTTTATAAGGAATTGTTTATGTAATTTTTGAGATACAATGTAAAAAAATTATGAATAAGAGATGAGAGGAGGTTCCCATTTGTAATTGTTGTAAGGGGAGCATTTAGAATTTCTTAAAAAATTGAAATATAAAAAAGTCATTATATATGAAAATGACACCAAAATCCGAGGGATTACAATTAAATATATTAATATATTTAAATAATACCATACAATAGTTTTTTTATAATTTTATGTCGTGTTTTAGACCTTATCATTAGGTTTAACCTATTAATTAACTCATTTTTACATTAATCAAAGTATCATATTTTTTCACATAAAAAGGATTATAATTTAACATGTAAGGTAAAAATTGGATAATAAATGGACAAGGTATTATATTCTAGACAATATAATATCCTTTTTTTCATATTTAATTTTTTTTAAATTTTTATGAAAATTTATGAAATATTATTTTGATAAAATGTCATTAATGTCAATTATGACACTATTAATTTGATTAGAATTTAAAATACATTAATAGAAAGTTTTAAATTGATTGTAATCATTTAACATAACACTAATATGTCATATACATATAAAATACTCATGGAACACTTTAACTCTCTAAAAATATATAGCTATTAGAATTATTATAATCATTTATTTAATTCTTTTAATCATTTAATAAATACTATAATAGCATTGTATATGAGTTTAAGGTAATTTTATAATTTATGAAAACTATAAATAAATGTATTTCAGGAATATTATTTAATTAATTTATAATAAAAATTATCTTAATTCATAGATTTATTTTTCCTCTATGTGTACATATAAGAGATATTTAAAACTAAGAGAGTGACATTTTATAACTATTCTTTAATTAAATATTATATATGTCCAATTCTTGGAAAAGTTCTCATTAAACAAATGATGTTAAAAATCGAGATGATAATTGTAGAATATATTTCATGTAGTAATTATTATTATGATAAAATATAGAATTTTCTCTTTGTTTTAACCTGGATTAACATTTTTACCCTTTACCGTGGAGATAATTGTTACCATGATTATGATTGACATTGACCAGAAATAAAAGTGAAATATTTAAAAAATATTGAATAGTTAGATTAAAAAATGTAGAATAATGATTATGAAATTAAATTTCACTAGATTGATGATATTAGTTTTAAAATAAGCATGAATCATGAAATGAAAACTACTTTTTAAAGAAATACATTTTTAATCATAAAACTTGGTTTTTTCTTGTCTCATTTCCAAAGATATATTTAATAAATATTAAAAAAATTATTGAATATATAATTTATATATTTGACAAAAATAATTCACCTGTTTTATGTAGTTTAATTTATTAATAAAAAATTAATTACACTCAAAAAATATTTTATTCATAAAAATGTCTTTTACTTATAAAAATTGTTTTTTACAAAATTCATTAATAAAATGGATTCTAATGAATGTAATTTTATTATTTAAAACATAGGATAAATATTGTAACTTTTGAACCATTTTATAAAACTGTTTAACTGTATACATGATAGAAATGAAAATACATTTTTCAATAAAAATCTATACATTTTACAGTTGCTAAAGAAATGAAAATTTTCAGAAAAACCGCAAAAAATATCATCATGAGATAATTTATTAGACGATGAATTAAAAAATATATATAATTTTAATGAAATATAATTTCAGAAATTCTATAGAAATTTTTTATAATTTTTTATAAAAAAACCGTTTTTATTAATGTTTTTCTTTGATGAATAAAAAGAATTTACTAAATATGTAGTGATTATTTAAAAAATATTTATCAATAAATTTATATTTATTATTACCTTTATATATATTTCATATATTTTTTAATATTTTATATAAATTAAAATTTAATGGATTGGTTATAGTGATCATATTTAAAAAATAATATTTAATGATTTTTTTGGATTGGTGTTTCATATCATGTACACTATTGGATATAGTGTTCATATAAAATATTTGGGGGTGAGGATTTTCATATTTGGTGGAATACTTACACATCATTGTATATAAAGGATACAATATAGATGTTTGTTAAAGAGTCTTCTTTCTTCATTTTTGTACAGGAGTTATCCAATCACCACTGATATTTTATTCATTGACATCACCCCTACTTCTTTCCATTATTACAAATTTTGATCCATCATTAACTACATCATAATTTATTTCTTCTTATGAGTATACTACATAACAATGTTCTCCAACTAGGATGCTCACTTACACTTATCTTTAGCATTGTATTCCCTTAAATGAATTGTATCACTACGTGGAGACGGTAAATGAATTGTATCACTATGTGGAGACGGTATGTCGTACATGAAAAAGAGTGAAACATTCACTTCATATTTCATCTATATATTGGGAATAAATTTGGTTTCCTAATTTTCATTAAATTTAATTATATTAAGGATAATTGATTTAAATTTTAATGAATAAATACAATTTTTATTGTTGATAAAAAAGACTTAAAAAAGTTATATGTTAAGGCTATTGACTCTTTTTTGAAATAACACCTTTAAATATCCCCTTAAAGACCCAATGATTGGTCATTTAAGAATACCATCACATATAGATTGTGTATAAGTAAGTTTATAAGGAATTGTTTATGTAATTTTTGAGATACAATGTAAAAAAATTATGAATAAGAGATGAGAGGAGGTTCCCATTTGTAATTGTTGTAAGGGGAGCCTTTAGAATTTCTTAAAAAATTGAAATATAAAAAAGTCATTATATATGAAAATGACACCAAAATCTGAGGGATTACAATTTAATATATTAATATATTTAAATAATACCATACAATAGTTTTTTTATAATTTTATGTCGTGTTTTAGACCTTATCATTAGGTTTAACCTATTAATTAACTCATTTTTACATTAATCAATGTATCATATTTTTTCACATAAAAAGGATTATAATTTAACATGTAAGGTAAAAATTGGATAATAAATGGACAAGGTATTATATTCTAGACAATATAATATCCTTTTTTTCATATTTAATTTTTTTTAAATTTTTATGAAAATTTTTGAAATATTATTTTGATAAAATGTCATTAATGTCAATTATGACACTATTAATTTGATTAGAATTTAAAATACATTAATAGAAAGTTTTAAATTGATTGTAATCATTTAACATAACACTAATATGTCATATACATGTAAAATACTCATGGAACACTTTAACTCTCTAAAATTATATAGCTATTAGAATTTTTAAAATCATTTATTTAATTCTTTTAATCATTTAATAAATACTATAATAGCATTGTATATGAGTTTAAGGTAATTTTATAATTTATGAAAACTATAAATAAATGTATTTCAGGAATATTATTTAATTAATTTATAATATAAATTATCTTAATTCATAGATTTATTTTTCCTCTATGTGTACATATAAGAGATATTTAAAACTAAGAGAGTGACATTTTATAACTATTCTTTAATTAAATATTATATATGTCCAATTCTTGGAAAAGTTCTCATTAAACAAATGATGTTAAAAATCGAGATGATAATTGTAGAATATATTTCATGTAGTAATTATTATTATGATAAAATATAGAATTTTCTCTTTGTTTTAACCTGGATTAACATTTTTAACCTTTACCGTGGAGATAATTGTTACCATGATTATGATTGACATTGACCAGAAATAAAAGTGAAATATTTAAAAAATATTGAATAGTTAGATTCAAAAATATAAAATAATGTTTATAAAATTAAATTTCACTAGAATGATGATATTAGTTTTAAAATAAACATGAATCATGAAATGAAAACTACTTTTTAGAGAAATACAATTTTAATCATAAAACTTGGTTTTTTCTTGTCTCATTTCCAAAGATATATTTAATAAATATTAAAAAAATTATTGAATATATAATTTATAAATTTGACAAAAATAATTCACCTGTTTTATGTAGTTTAATTTATTAATAAAAAATTAATTACACTCAAAAAATATTTTATTCATAAAAATGTCTTTTACTTATAAAAATTGTTTTTTACAAATTCATTAATAAAATGGATTATAATGAATGTAATTTTATTATTTAAAACATAGGATAAATATTGTAACGTTTGAACCATTTTATAAAACTGTTTAACTGTATACATGATAGAAATGAAAATACATTTTTCAATAAAAATCTATACATTTTACAGTTGTTAAGAAATGAAAATTTTCAGAAAAACCGCAAAAAATATCATCCTGAGATAATTTATTAGACGATGAATTAAAAAATATATATAATTTTAATGAAATATAATTTCAAAAATTCTATAGAATTTTTTTTTAATTTTTTATAAAAAACCCGTTTTTATTAATGTTTTTCTTTGATGAATAAAAAGAATTTACTAAATATGTAGTGATTATTTAAAAAATATTTATCAATAAATTTTTATTTATTATTACCTTTATATATATTTCATATATTTTTTAATATTTTATATAAATTAAAATTTAATGGATTGGTAATAGTGATCATATTTAAAAAATAATATTTAATGATTTTTTTGGATTGGTGTTTCATATCATGTACACTATTGGATATAGTGTTCATATAAAATATTTGGGTGTGAGGATTTTCATATTTGGTGGAATACTTACACAACATTGTATATAAAGGATACAATATAGATGTTTGTTAAAGAGTCTTCTTTCTTCATTTTTGTACAGGAGTTATCCAATCACCACTGATATTTTATTCATTGACATCACCCCTACTTCTTTCCATTATTACAAATTTTGATCCTACATTAACTACCGCATAATTTATTTCTTCTTATGAGTATACTACATAACCATGTTCTCCAACTAGGATGCTCACTTACACTTATCTTTAGCATTGTATTCCCTTAAATTATTACAACTGTTTTTATATGAAAACACCTCATTTTAGTGAGATTTCTGCTCATTCTTACAAAAATTTCTTTAGAATATTATGGAGCATTCATTAATTTTATTATAATTTTTATTACATTATTTTAGAAGAATCCCCAAGGATAACTCCACCATCCCCATGAGTTTCAATATTTACGTTATTATCCTTGTTGATAATAAAAAATTTACCTCCCAAAATTCATGAATATTCTAATGTGGGATTCTTCCCATACCATATTTCTTATGGTGTGTTCTCTTCATTTGGAGATAAAAATCATTTTAGTAGATATAAACTTAAATAATAACCATTTTATTTTATTTTTTTAATATTTTTTATTATCATTTATTTATTGGGATGTTCCTGCACCTGATTATTAGTTAATTAAATATCATTTACAACATATAACATCTAAATTTTTATTCGTAGTATATTATCTAGTAATATAATGTAATATTTAATACACATAAGAAATATATATTTGAATGATATTTTGGTGAAACATGTCATCCTACCATAATAATGAATTTATATAGAATAATAACTTTATTCATCCATGGACTTGGGAGATATTGGCCCCCACACATAGTCCTTCACAAACCCAAGACATCTCAATGAAATTTTTTCCGTAATCTGATAAGAATTTAAATTAATATTACATTTTAAAAAATAATCATAGTATTAAATTCATCATGAGAAATTTGAAGGATATTTTGATCTCCTTCATTATGTACCACATCATACAAGGACTTTTGAATTATGTGGAAAAGAACTATTTTCTATATCGTTTTAAATTCATCCATAGATATAAATTTATTAAATTATTTCCCACTATTGAGTTAGAAATTTAAATTTATGTGATACACATGAATCATTACTGTTCCATGTCATTATTTATTGATTTATGGATTCTTGCTAAAATTGATTGTATTCCCTGAGTCACATAGTTCTCTCATACTAAGAATACTGTGACTAGTGTTTTCAAAAACACAGTAATCCACAGATCTTAGTTATTCACCAATGATGTCAGATTATCTAAAGCTATTAATTTTCAAAAAATAACTATTATCAAGGCCAAAAATTCCATTAGTGCATATGTAATGATTATGAATTGATATTTTTTCCCCATCATATCGGATGTATATCCACTATGTTGAATCCATACTCCATCTTGATCTATTTCTCTCAGTGAAATTTCTATGAAATTAACCATCATAGAAATTATTTTATTCATCCATGTTTAATGTTTTCCTTAATTTGGTGTTCGATTCATTTCCACCACATGAGCTATTGAATCATCCACATCTTTCAATTCTGTGAATTTGTTGTGAATTTTTAGCTTGACTAATGATGCTTTTAGCTACTATGGTCACCTATACTGGATCTATTTTAACATATTTATTTATTAAATTGAAGATAAATTTATGTTTTTGTGTTCCTAAACTTCAAAAAAACAATATCCATTTAACATATACCCATTGTACAATATTTTTCTCATCTATTTTTGTTACTATAGAGACGTGAAATGTATTTTTTTAATAGAAAACACATATTTTTCCCATACTTCTACATTAATAAAAACAAATTCATCGTATATATATTTTTTCTCTTTTCGAATTCACTTTTATCCTTTTGGGTCCTTTGAGAACATCCAAATTCATCCTTCTTTTCGGTTTTAGGATACTGTGACTTCACATTTTCCACCAATATTTATTTTCATATAATCAATACCCTTAATATATTTCCATTACCTTTGAAACATTGTACATATGTATAAGGGTATAATTTTCCCATGATCAACACTTGTTCCCCCATATATTCTCTAGTATTCCATAGAATAAAACACCATGATGTCATGTTGGGAGATATATGTCCCTCATAATCATCAATATTTCACATAATCTTTAAGACTTTGACTTGGAGATTTTGAATTATTTTTACATGATATTTAACATAATCTCTCATGAAATAAATTATTTGTTCTTGATCTAAAATTTTTATATTGTACCCAATTTATTTCGACTAGTTTCTTGTATTTTTATACTTGATTATTTCTATATCACCCTGAGACATATATTTTTATTTCCCTTTCACAATAATCTAATGATTAGAATCATGTACCACCACATTGAATTTTATCAAATATATGCCAAAAAAACAATTTCTTCAACTGTTATTCTATCACATTCTTCTAGTATAATCATTCCATAACATTACTTCGACCATCATCATTTTCCACCAATTGAGTATCTATTTCATCCATGAGGAACTCCTCATTTAGGTCCAAACATTGATCAATTTACTACACTTTATTATTATTTGATATATATTATTCTTATTAATGAAATTTCTTATTTTTAGATAATTTTTTATATTATGAGATCTTTCCTACCACACACATAAGTAGATTATTCATCGGTTCTTTATCTACATATTCATCTCAAAATTTATTTTGAAACCCAGAAGCAGAATTCCCCAGTTTTCCACAATTAATATAAACAAGTGAGGATTTCCATTGAATATTTTCTTTTCCCTATAATGGTTTGAGGAAAAGATAAAAATTTAATCATTAACAATAATATATTCAATAACAAAGTATAATTGTAGTTTTATAATATTCTCAGATTTGAAATCCTATGAATTATCCTTTACCAAGGACAAATTATAATTTTTTCCCATCTTTTATAAAATGAGGGTGTTGTAAATAATATCCAACACCACCCCTTTGGTGTTATTGTCTTCAAGAACCATGAAAATTTCATTGAAAAATGATTGTAATATAATTATGATAACCATTAATATTTTTAAATAATCATGTAATTCATTGAGTTTTCCCATTCCATATATAAGAATACTAACGTAATCAATGAATTTATCAAATAACTTATTTGGTTGCATTCTTAAATCCTCATACTTTTTCTATAGTAACAAAAATTTATCTTTACATACTCTAGAATCATCACCATAAATTTTGAGAGGTGTTTTACATATTTAATGTGACTATCTAAGTTACTTAATATTTTTTTTATTGTATAATAATCCCTCCATTTCATTAAATCTCTTTTCATTTATATCAGTCCCACTTAATATTCTTCTAATAATTCTCCAGAAATCATAATTTCTAAATTCACATGCAAAGTATTTATGTAGACAAATGTTTCCAAATATCAAAAATATATTTTTATTTTATTCTTCCACATTTGAAAATTACTATCATTGACGATTGTAATTGCATTATGGTTGATTGTAGTTGATTTCTTCTCAAATAGAAAAATTGTCACAAATAATATTTATATTTAATAACACTTTTTTTACAAAACATTTTAAATACCCTAAGAGGGGGTAAATCAATGATTATAAATTTCATTAAATAGGCTTCTCCAATGAGATAATATCAATGTTACAAAGAAGAATCTATCCCTAAAAATTGATATCAATTGATAAAATAAATAAAATAGGGACATTAATAAGTTTACCTGGTTCATCCAAACTAGGATAATATAAGGGTCATGAAATGGTGATGTGATTATTCATATAAAACATTAAAAATACAACCTGGTTTACAATATTAATTATTCTAATTACCCCTTTATTTTTATAACCATCACAAGATAATTGATAAATCTCTTATATACCTACAAGAAGGATGTATCCACACCTCTAATGATATTTTTTTCAATAAATAAATAGTATATTGAAATTACACTAAAGATTATTTATGAAATATTCTATAGTTTCATAAATTTTATGAACTCAATGATTTTATAGTTATATATTATCATTTATTTCCCTTTTCTTTTCCCATATATCATTCTATCAATTATCCTTGAATACTATTTATTCTCTATTTTCCATCCAACACATATATTAGAAATCCATCACATATTCATTAATGTTTTTCCATTTTGTGATCCACTATATTCTCCTTAATTTCAAAAAATAAATCATCTCTATTTTTGGAATCCTTCTACCAGATCCATTTATTTATTAATAACTATTGATATAATTTTTTTAAATTCCCTTAATGGGTTGTGTACACTTCTTTGTTGTTCACAAAATTCATCTTATATTAAATTTTTTACCACTTATAGATTTTTCCATTTTAATAGTGTAAATCATTTTCTATATTGTGATTATCATTCCATTTTGATACCATTAATTAGATCCAATACATTCTTAGAAACTACTATGTAAACCCTCTCCTCTACCACAATATGGTAACCTAAATGACAAAGTTATTATCTCCTATAAATCTGGTTTCTATTGCATGATCCAACCACATATAACAGACACCTTCAAATGGTAGAAAAAAAATCCACCCAAATTAAGAAATTTCATCGCCTTACCTACCACATAATATCTAATTTATTTCCCTTTTATTTAAAATGTAAATAATTTTTCATTTAATTATTTCATGATCAAATGTATCTTTAATATTAATGGACTTTTTTATAATTTCATATGTATGACCCCCCACAACATGAAATATGGTCCTATGGTGTAACATATTTAATTGGATTAAAATAACTCAAATCCTAATTCACATGAGGTCCAATCATAATGTTATTATTCCTCATGATTCCAATGTTCATTGTTGGATCTCCTAACATGGATGGGTTAAAATGTTACCAAATGATTCATGGAATGACTCATTTTCATATCCTTGTGAAAAAGTAAAAAACTCCATCCATGTTTTCAATGGAAATTTCATAGTATTTTAAAACCCTTACAAATTAAAATAAATCTAACATTTTTCATTTTCTTATAGAAATTCATCCTGATATGACCATGGTTGTCATGATGTGACTTTTTACTTTATAAAAAATCATATTCAATGTTCATCCAAAAAACTTATATCATTTATCTATGACTTCGTAGGATAATTTTGATGTATTCTAACCTCCATAACAGAAAGCATAACAAAAAATAATTCATTTATTTATTTTCCTAATTGTTTTATATTTTATTAGGTTTATGGATGTGATATGTGATAGTGAGATCATGGAGGTTGGTAGAAGCTAGGATAATTATTATAGATCTATAGTTTAGATGGTTGGCCTTTACATTATAATGTATATTTTTTATTATTATATGGTTATTTTTATCATTATTACTCTTTTTGGAAAATTTTATTATATCTTTTTATTTCAGATTATATGTTGGGATGAGATCAGATAGACTAATTGTATTTATGTATCATAAAGGTTTCTAAATTGATTGTTTGTGTTTCCCTGGTCGAATGAGTGATGGTTTTTCATTTTATTATTTTTTTATTGATATTAGTAGTTTTTAAATGGTTTATCCAAAAAATGGGTTTCTTTTTAGAGGATGTTGGTGTGTGATTTTTATTAAGGGGTCTAAATTAGGTAAAATGGCATGGGGTAAATTTTCGTGATATTATAATTTTTTTATTTTAATTTAAATAAATAATGATTTTGACATGGTTTTAAAAAGTATATCCAAGAGTCATTTTTTATAAATGGTTTTCTCTATTTTACCATGTGTTGGTGACACCGTATTTTTTAATGATTTTATGCTTCAATATGATTATTTTTTATGGTTAAACTTATGTTATTCCATGTTGTGTGATACAATAGGAAATATATGATAAATTATTACACATATTAAGGGTTTATTGGTATATGATGAGATTTTAATTTAGATTCCTTGTGGAATAGGTCCATAAAACCTTGGAATACATATTTCTGTGTATGATTATATAATTTTAACTTATTAATAGGTGAGTTTTCATCATTGTATATAGGGAAATCATTGACATTTTTATGATGATGGGTGGTCATACAATGTTCCTTATAAGGATACCTTGTGATTTTACCTCAAAAGTTGAAATATGAGTTACCCCCATGTTCTATATTTGATAGATTAAAATAGTTTCATTGGATTTTATCACTATTTTATAATGATACTTGATCTATATCTAATCGATAATTGATGGAATTAAAGATACATTCTTTATGTAGTCATCCTTGATAACAATAGCGTATTCCATGTACAAGATAATGTTACTGGGAACATATCCTAATAGGAATTGAGACAATTGGGGTGGATATATTTATAAAATGTCAACACCTATGGCTAGAGATAGCTAGGAAGATCGTAAAAAGAAATTTTATGTTTGACGAACAAATTTACATTGGTTCAATTATTTTGTATTGTATTTATTTTCCAAATTAGGATATAACTTATTCATGATATGATCTCCCCAATATGAATTAAGATGCATAGAAATTGAAAAATTGAAACCAATAGATATAGTGAACAGACATAGTGAGGTGATGGAAGGATATATTGGATATATCTGAATCAAATCTTCCCAATTACCCGTGTTAGGTCAGGCCATTTTCATAAGACATATTATTTAACATTGATAGTGGTTTTTTGTATCATCTATGTGACTGAGATATATCCAATGAATTGTATCATTATAGAGCATGATCCATCATCAGTGAGAGGGCATTTGATATATGTTTTCAATCAAGTGATGATCTATGGGTAGTCTGGTAATAAATATAGAAATGATTTGTATGATGAGTTGAGAAGGGTGTGAAAGATGAGTTATTTTATTTCATGTGGATATGAACCATTTTTTTTCTTACAATTGTTTTATTATATTATTAATATATAGTGTTATTTGATTATCTGCTCCCTATTATCCAGATTTTCTTTGTTTATTGCTTCACATTTGAATGATTATTTTTCCTTATATTCTTCCATATGTTTTAAATTAATTTATTGATCATTATATCCTATGATATTTTGGGGTTTTCTTTATTGACTGATAGTGGGATGACTGATGGGTTAGGTGGGAAACTTAAGAGAGTGCCTGGTGGATTTTGAATGACCTCATAATGTTTATAATTGTTGTCTAGATTTCAATTTAATATACATTATTTAGTCATGAATGTATAAAAATTATCAAATTAATGAAGGTGATTCAATTCCTGAGTTGGTAAGTATCAGTTTGTGTTATCAGAGTTCATGTGTATTCTAGACACATAGTTGTAGGTTTGTATGATATGTGAATTTGATGTTATGTTTTGTGGTCGGATAGTTACATTGGTTATTTAATTTCACACTCTCCTAAAAATTTCATGCAAATACAAATGAACAGAAAATCACCCAGTGTATAATGGTTTGTAGGAATTCCTACAGGGACATTGGATTCACCCCAACCTATATACACAACATATGTTTTGATGTACATGGGAGGACCATCATATATCATTTCATTTATAGGTGTTTGATTAAATCTCATTTTGTGGTTATTGACTAATATATTATTGGTGGTTGAATATTGTTTATATGAATTAGGATATAGGCCAATATATTTATATTTCATTTTAAGTGTATCAATATCATCCTAAATGCTTATATTATTTTGTACCTATACTACCCTTTGTTCCCTTTTATTATATTATTAATTAATTTTAGTTATTAATATTATATTATTAATGCTAATTTGTAAGTTAACACATCTATTGGTTATTTTACTACAAATATATTCATGGATTCTAAGGCCATTTGGCTACATGATTATTCTCTATAGGTTTTAGATACATATTTTATACATATGGATCGTGTAAAATTATTGGTAGAATTAGGAATGATCTGTGGAATTTTAATTTGTGGGAATACATTCACTATTACTATATTAAACTCTTGATATTATTGAATATCTTATGGTTTTTGGGGATATTCTCTTAATTCCATGTAGTTAATCTCACTTGAGTATCCATTGGGAGACTCGAGATGGTAGATTATATTTTTAGTGGGAGAGGGTGTTTATTAAAGTCTATTTTCATGTGGGAAATTATTGATTGGTAATGAAATTTACACTTCTTCATTATTTTGTCAGAATATTTGAAATAGAATAATATCTCAAGAAAAGTTTATAAATCCATTATTACCATAAAAGTTCATATTTGTCCATGATGTATCTCATGTATCTCTGGTGCCTTACCCCTAACCTTTTTCTCCCTTTTCCTATTTTCCCCTCCCCTTTGCCTTTCTTAGTCTTCCCTGATGATGGGCTTATGTCTCTGTTTCTCCTCAGCGGTGCTTTGTTTCCACAATTACGATAGGATGATGACCGACATCGATCTTCTAAATCTTGTCGGAGATTTCAAGGTGATGTTAAAGATTTTCTTCTCTACGGTGAGGTATTGGTGGTATTGTTGTAGGTTCCTTGATGATTATGCCCTTTGGTTGTGCATACCTCGCTCTGGCTTCTCGTTCCTCTACACTTCTCCATATCGGATCTGGAGCAGTGGAATCTATGAGGTTTTGGGTTCATGGGGCGGCAGTCGAAGGGTATTTGCCGTTTTCTCCCTTGAAGGCTTCATTTGGTGTTTTTTTGTCCGCTCTTATCCCTTCCCCGGCATCGTGTTCCTTTACGCCTCTCCCAAACTGAGCTGGAGTTTTGGTGCTAAGATGTTTTGGGATGTGGGTTGGAGGCCATCGATTGGCGTGATCGGAGTAAGGATGGTTTTAGGTTTTTGGCCTCTATGATGATGGATTTGTTCTGTGTTGGATTTATCAACGTAAATGGAGGTGTTTCTGTTTCGGGTTTGCTAAATTGTTCAGTTTTTTCCTCAAAGTGGTGATACGGGTGACGATGGCATGACGGTCTTCGAGTGGGCACGGTGATGGTATGATGGTCATCAGATGGGTACGATGTAGACATGGTGTATGGACGATGGCAAGGTTGAAGCTCCATTCTGTTTCAATGTTTGAAGTTGTGGTGGTGTTGGTGGTATGGTTGTCACTGGAATTATCTGATGATGGCGACGACGATATGGTTCGATGTCAGGGGCACGGCTCTAGAAGGCTCGCTGCTTGAGGATCCGTGTCCCGAGGCATACTGGTGGTTATTCAATGATGGTTTTTGGGTGATTTTGAATTTTGAATCAAAAAAGAACATCTTGTGAAAGCGGTTTTTGAATTTTTATTTTGGTAATCTCTTTTACGTCTCATCCCGAATTTGAAAATAAAATAAAAATAGAAATTTTAATATCTCATGTATCTCATTTAACAAAATATTTTTCAATTATCTATCTTTTTAATGAATTATAAGATCTACATTGGGAACCAAATACCACTATAATGAAGATAACACTGTGTATCATTGACCATCAAGATAAGGTTTATTGTGAAAATTTATCCATCATGGATTTTTTCAATGATATCATGGAAAATATATCCATGTTACTCGAAATAATAATGCATTGAAATTGTGAAATAATATCACATGTCTTCCAATAAAGAACATTGATAAATTTCTTGGTGTATAATCATGAATCATTTGGATAATGGTGACACCTATGTATTCAATGTTTGGAATTAATTATAATTTTTAAATTATTTTTGACTATTTCGGAGTTTAAAAATATATAATATAAAAATAATTTTATTATTATGGATCAATGAATAGAACAAAGTCAATCCTAATCAAACATGTCAACCATTCAAAGGGGAGATTTGAGTCTATATTTATTTTCATGGACCGTGCATAGAGTCATTGATCATAAATCCATACTAAGTAGTGGGTGTGTCTTTACTACGGATTGTTTCTCCCATTTTCCACACGACGTCACAAAATGTGTAGCCAAACAATTCAAGTTACTAAAAAATAAACATCTACTATTTCCTTTTTATCCTTATTTGGGTGTTTTCCATTTTTCTTCCACTATTTCACTTGATCTATCCAATAGCTTCTCAAAGAAATGTCATCTTATCATCCATTCCCTATAGTTATTTCACTCTCTTTATCATCTGAATATACAAGGTATATCTGTTATTTATCTTCTATTCCTTCTTCTGGTTTTCACTAATTCCCTAATTATTTGATGATCTTCTATGTTATTGTTCTCACTATCCATGGTTTCCGACCATAGTTTTATACTCTACATAAGTCATGAAATGTGTCCTTTATTGGGATTTTGTGGACTTTCTTCAATCCAAATATATCATTATTTTATGAATTCATTTAGCTTCTAATGAATATATAATGGATTTTTAGCTTCATTTTATTTTAAAAAAAAACATTGGTAAACTTTTTCATTAGTTGTTTACATGGGAAATTAAAATCATTAAAAGTATAATTTTGGACAATTCAATATATCTCTAAAGTGTTTTTTATTTTCATTTATCTAATAATGTTTTTTATGTGGGTTTAAATATCTATTCAGTCAATATGAATACTAATTCCTATAAGGTTTATGATAATGTTTTACGAAGAATTTTTTTCTTTTAAATGAATTTAAACAAAATAAAAAGTGATTAATTTTAAATAAAGGGGTTTTAGGATTGTTTCCTATTTTATAACTTTAAATGTTTTTATTTTTATATGATTACTATTTTTTATTATTGACTTCTTATGTACGATATTACCGTAGTTGAGTTTTTTTAAAAATATCATAATTTTCATGTCAGTTACATTGTTATGAAATTTATAAATGGGGGATATGGTGTTGAGGGTTCTTTTGTTTATCTCTTAAGTATTTAATATATTTTATTTAACAACATATTTGACTCAGATATAATTGTTTACATGAGATCCTTTATGGATAATTATTAAATTAAGGATGACTGTTACCTTCATTCATATATTTTTCTAGCAAAAGAACCTTAGTTATCAATTAACTCTAGATGGGGTTTTCATCATATTGAGAAAATAGGGGTACTCTAGAATTTGATACATTTAGTATTACATTATAGGTTTCCAGTTGATCCATAAGAGAGTTCATGGTTATCTACAGTAGACATTATATTTCAATTTCATGTTATATTTATTTTATTTTTTTACATTCTTTATGTATTGATTTTCAATGATCATAGTGATATATGTTTGTTATATGATATTGTTTTCATATAAATTCATATTAATTTTTTTTTAAAAAATTTGTAATAAAAAATAAATGAATTTATTAGAATTAAATTTAAAAATTATACATAAATTTATACAGTCTAATTATAGTTGAAATTATCATTTGTATTGTTTCTTAAGAAATGAGTTACATTTATTCTTAGAAGTATCCTACTGGGTGTTATCTCTCACCATACATACACATATTTTTGTGCATTTAGACTTTATTATGGATGATAAAATTAAAGGGAAGGGAGTTACATACATTGGAGTTATACCATAGAAACTTTCTTAATGATTTAATGGAATGATGATTAGGTAGTGACCATTGGTCACATAGAGATGGTTTGTTTCCAAATTTTTAGATTTTTGGTTTATATACGGATGTATATGTTTTGGTCTCATTGTTATATCCTCAATTTGAAATCTCTTGTATTATATATTTCATGAATTAACATATAAATATTTCTAATGGAGGCATGATTGGAAGGCCATTTTGGTTTTTTATTATTTTTTCAGGTTGGGATGAATTATTTTTGAAGTATTTATGTTTTTATCACAATAATTCAATGTTTTTATAATTTATATAATGGTTTTTTATTTGGTTTATTCTATTTTTATGTTGAAATATTTCACATAGGTATGTGTCCAATATCCTTTTCACTTGTTTTCATCCCAAGGATATCAATAATATTCATTGTATTATATTACATGTTGATTTAGGGTAAGTTGTATTGATGAGAGAGATATTAAATGATATCCATTATCAATAATGTTATCCCAAATAAGAACATATAAGATAATTTCATGTTGATGTCTCTCTAGGAGGATGTTATAATTATGTTTCTACGTCTCACATTGTATTATGGTTTATACATAAAAATTCAAAATAAATTAGGTATTTATATGTTTTCAACACAAATTATAGGAATGTAAAATAATTAAATAAAAAGATTTAATTTTCTGAAAATATGAAAAATGATGATTAAAAATGTGTGTGAAAATATATTAGATAAATAACAACATTGGACAAGTGTTGATCCTTTGGATACTAACAAAATCCTTGATTGTGTTAATTGTCTAATTTCTTTTCTCAACACAAAACTAGATATTACTATCTAAACACCTAAATATTCCATAATACCATACAAATTCATTCATATTGAGTTCGATCCTCTTATAAAAGTGATTCAAATACTCAATGAAGTCTTTGTAATATATTAGGTTTTTCTATCATGTAAGGATCTATTTTTGATTATACGATTAATTACGCCCTAATATGAATACCGTTCCATGTCATGGGGATATCATGGTTTTCCATGGATTGTTTGATCCCAAAACAGAAATTTTGAAGATGATTTATTGAACCATAATGATAGGAGTTACTATACACCAATGCCAAAAGTTTTTGGTGAGATCATGTAGTGTGGGATAGAGGGTTGTAGGAGCCCACATTTTTTTAGTAAACTTGGTCGATAGAGGCCCACTCCTATATGATAGCCTCTATAATTTTTTAAAGTGGACTGATTCATGGTTTGAGCATGGTTTTGTAAATCGTTCACAATAACCATGTGAGGTAGCCCTACATACAATAAAGGGAACATGAATTGTTATTGGTTTATCCAACCTTCCAACCAAACTACGGGGCTGTGTATTTTGAGGGAAAATTACATTTTCAATACAAATTAAAATATAATTTTTTTTATTTCTCATACTTATGTATAGAACTCATTTGAGATCTCCCTTTTGTCCAATTTTGTATCATTTGATTCTGTTCATCTTTATGAACACTAAATCGACTATCATCAGTCCTGTTGGATTCACAACAGTGAATAATCTTTTCAGTTTGAGTCATTATTATAGTTTCATAGCATTAGATATGATATTTAGGTGTGGCTAATATGCCCCATTTCATGTTTTTTCCTCGATTATGCATTTTTCATCTGATCTGAGATGAATAAAAATGATATAATGCATTATCACACTACAAAATACCTATGGTAGGTGGTCTATACCTTTTTATTTTATTTCTCTTTTACTACTGTTTAACTACACAATGGGTTATTGGTTCTGCTTTCATAGTTAGAGGTAGGAGTATTATAGATGATTTCAATTAAATTGATTTTTTAGGAAATGATCATCCTCCTTTTCCATGTTATACTTGATTTGATTTATTTAACTTCTTAAATATGAATTGTTAAATGAGTGGGTAAACCTGTTGAATGTCTTTGAATAGGAATTTCATTATGAGTTGTAAGGAATATTTGAATCTGATTGTATGAAATGCTAATTGATATTAATGGTGTATGTTTTCATAGGATTCCATGGGTGTGCTAAACCATAGGTCATGATTGCGATAAAGGACACCTTATATGGGATAGATCCTTGTTATTTGATTCCATGGGAAACCTTGGTCATTGATAATCCGTAGAGTCATCATTATTAGTCTTATAGTAGAATTGTTTATTGACAAACTTATTGGATCCTGATCCAAGTCTAGACGAGATTCGATCGATATACTCTGAGGACTCAATGATAATGACTTGGTCGAATATACCATTGATCTGGCCCAATGGGGTTTGAAACATCTATTATATGGGTCGACCATTGAGATTTCAACATTTGTGATTATACAACATGTATGTGTTGGACATGATATACAATTTATATAGAATATTTGTGGTTGGTATGAGATAATGGATATACATCAGGGCCATGGTGTATTTTTCAATTGTGATTTAATGTTACCTTATGTGTAAAGTGTGACCCTAGTTTTTCTAGAAGACTTGATAGGATTGAAAGTATCTCCTTACAATTATTACATTTTCCATGTCTGTTTTACATGTGTTTCTTTGTTATTGGTTATAAACCTTTCAAACTAATTATCTTATATTGAACATCCTGAATTATCTTAGACATCGTTGGTGGTGGCCAATATAGATTTTATCTCACACCATGTCTAAGGTAGTTGTTGGGTACCAAGACAAATTTTATGGATATAGGTTTGGATGAAGGAAGGTGCCCCCAATTTGATTCTATAGTTTTCCCATGAATATGATAATGGGAGAATAAGATATATTTGAGGCTCATGATTCTTTCATTAGATAGTTCTTTTTGGAATTTTTCGTTTTTTGATAAATGTGTTGTATGATGCATTTATACCTTGTTTGGATTCATTAAATACAAAATAATTGATATATAATTCATGTCTATTAGATTTAAGTTTTAATTGTGTTATATATAGGCCTTTGTGTGTTTTATCATGTTTAGTTATTATTATTCTTCCACAAAGGAGGGTTACTAGTCCAGTGGTCATAGTGAATATTCCTACTACTTATTCATTGTTTTATTTTATTTGATATAAATATGTATGATTGTTAACATTGATTTAAACTATGGTAAGAGGTAATTGTATCCCCATAGAAACACCCTATTCCCTCTATACTATTTAGCATCCTCTGGAGTTTTGGGTGATGTGCTTGAGGTCATGTGGCCCACCAGGATGAGCACCATTTAGTGGAATTTGGGTTCCGGACATTAAAAGGTGGTATCAGAGTCATCATTTAATGGATTTACTATTTTTAGACAGTATACAAGGGTCAAAAGGAATATATATTTGGAAATGAGGCGTTCTATGGAGTAGCTAACCAATGTACGAGAAAAATCCATATTGCCTCTAATGGAAATTATTGTTTTTTGGATTTTACTATTTGAGATGATTTTATTCCACCATGGGGTAATACAAATGTGGTTAGATGTATATACATCGTATATATTTTTCTATAATACATTGAGATGAGGGTTTCAACTCATGTATCATTATAGGAACTTGCTAGAATTCAAATTCCAAGCATCATGACATTCCTTATAAGATGAATTGCTCGACTGCATGAATTTTTGATATGTGACTAGTGTGAAATAGCTAAAATATTTATAGATATGTTTTCCAGGGGATTAGGAATCATGGTTTTTTCAAGGAGTTAATATAATAAATTAATAACATTTCCTTAATAGGCTACATTATACACCCAGAATAGACAACTGTGGCACGTTGATTTAGGGAACATCGATTTCATGTAGGGGAATGTGTTATGGTGGAGATTAGGTGGATACTATATTTTTTTCATGAGGAGTACATGAAATGGTTGATAATTATTTTTTAAACGTTTAGTTCAACATATTAATATGAAATTTCAAATAAATGTAAAATAAAATTGGAAATTTGAATGATGAAATAGAGATCTTGACATATTCCCACCATTTGAGTGGGAAGTTGGTATTCTTTCTAGTGGTTTATGTGACTATTTTATTTTAATAGTCATGTATTTATGGGAAGACTCTGCGGTATGATCTTTTATTTGAATATTTTGAGTAGTTTTATGCTTCTAACTGTGATTTTCATGATTTTGATCCTTTTTGAGGTGTGTGATTTGAATTGTAGATACATTAAACCATGAAGACCTCCAGTCATACACTAGGAGGGTGTGAATGAAAATGAACCATGTGTGGTCGGCCATGTTATATGATTGGATCATTATATATTTAAAGCTGAGGAAACAAATATTTTTATAGACACTGGTGTTGAGGAACAATTCTATAAGAGATTTACATTCATTATAAATATTTTTCTGAGAACACAATAGCATGCCTCGTCTATGGATGAGCTGGATTGTGTGTTCCAGAAGTAGAATCCTCTCACATTTTCAGGGAATGGAGGTCCACATGATTCATACTTTTTTTCATGAGACTACTATGTCAATATTTTTCTATATGGAGACACATTCTAAGAGTATAGAGAAGATTTCAACATACATTCTTTGGAGAGTAACAATGTGCTCGTGGGATGTTTTGAACCAGGATAATGCAATCAGTGACATAGTTTGGTGATATTTACAAACTGTATTATGAAGAGCACAATTTTATAGATGATGAATGGATGTTTCTTTATTTTTAGTATATCATTATGTGAGTTTATATATAATACATATATGAGTAGATGTTGATTGTTGACCTGATGACGAATAGAGAATTGTTATGGACTCAATTAATTGCATTGGATGTCACTCCTGATAATTTTTACATATTAATTATGATTATCATTGTGCTGTCCATAAATGGAATTCAAGACATGTTTCGATGGAGAAGGAATATTGTATACAACAATTGGAATACCATGAAAATATTAATTTACATGAAGTGAAGAATATGAACTAAAGAATATGACCATGATAAATAAATGTATATATATTGATTGAAGAAGAAGAAAATATGATGATTATTAAACTAATCATAAATCTCAAGGTCTTTTGTCAATTGTGAGACATAGATTCTATAATGGATGTTTATTTATGTTCATAAAAATATTCATATTCATGTGGATATCATTTTATGGAAAAATAGTATCCGTATATATGGCATGATGCATTAATGATGGGTTTTCAAGTCGATCGAGCTTTTAAAACATTAGGATCCATGTGAGATCATCCAAAACTCATTGGAATTATTGAAATCGGATAAGTATGTATTTTTTCAATCTGTATGGATAGTTTGTGAAGTTGAGTTTGCGAATGAGGATATCATGGAAATGATGGTTTATGGTTTACATATAAAAATGAAACTTATTTCTAAAAATCAATAAGTGATACCACAGTATGGTATTTGAAATAGATCCAATGTTATTTTTATGTTTTGTGAAAATAAAAAATTTATTTTTCTTTTAATGGATCATTCATTAGAAAATTAATGAAGGATGACAGAACAAAATTGAGATTCCCATGCATAGTACACTAAACATTAACAAAGTTAATCTATACTATGCAATTTGACATATATGATATTCAATATTATTCTGATGTGAATATAAAACGTTTTTCATAATGTTTTAGGTACATTCAGAGGAAAATAAATGAATGTTGAAATATTACAATTGATATCCCAATGAAAAGTATGCTAAACGTCAATAATGGGATGACATAGTATATTATTTTAAAAATATTCTATGCTATATTCAAGATATGTGGATCGGAAAATTTTATCATACTATATGACCAATATTTATATTATAAGTGTTCTATATGGGAATTGATTAGCAAAAATGCTATTGTGTAACGTGAATGAAAAATACTTTTCAAATGATGTGCTTTGTGAAGTGTAATGCTTTGAGAAATTCAATACAGTACGTAGTGATGGTCCATAATGGGACTCCATGTAGTTCACATATGAATATTTCTTGGTGGATGATGAGTAGCATTGTGGGTGATGTCCTTTGGGGACAACCATGTCAATAGTGGATATGAGGAGATAAACCACTGTAAACTACTTTTCATGATTTCATAATATCCATGCGCTCTATAGTTTGATAACATCTATTATTTGGTAATAAATACAAGGCCAACTCTCTCTCACACTCTAATGGTGATCAATAATTTTAATGATGATTCCATTTTGTTCATAAGATATTGTTATTCTCCATTTGTATTCCACAAAGCAATATATCTTTTATATAAGGATAAAATGGTATGTGAGGTTCAATACTTAGAGGTTAAATATGCTATTCTATGATCATTTCATAATAATACAGAAAATTTGGAAAACTATTAGATTATTATACTAAGAATAGAGATGTGAAGTGTTATATAATAAAAGCATCTTTTTCATAAGAATCAAAGATGTGGACCGATAGTAGGTTACATTCCATACATGATATTCTATGATCATTTCAAGATCATTGAAAAACATTTGCATACTGTTTTATCAATATATATAAAATAAAAAATTGATGTGATATATGATCAGAGCATCCATACTCTATGCATCCTTGAAGCGGACTAATAGTATTCTACATATCATACATTCCATTCTATGATAATGTCATTATGAATGGAAGAATTTGGAATATTATTTTATCAATATATATGGAATATAAAATAGATTTTCAATATGATTTGAGCATCAGTATACTATGAATAAAATATGTGGTCCAACAATACGTGACATATCATAAATTATATGTTATGATCATTTCATGTGAATGGGGTAAATTTATTATACTTATTGAATATTAGAAAATGTATATGAAAATGGGAATTCCATGAAATACACATGATTGAATTATATATTTTAGTGGTGTTTCATAGGATATATTATTCAGATTTGTTCAAGTCTATATCTTTCATAATATAATATTAGAAAAATTGTGAGCATCACATGAAAAGATTATTTGAGATTTAGAAATCATCATAATAAGTAATAATCTTTGAACATGTAGAAATATAAGAAATATTTGTTCATCCTAGGAGATGAGAATTTGAAGAGATTGAATCCAATATATTCTTGCAGGTGATAGTGTCTTGGTTTAAGAATTCAGTAATATGAGAATATTGGTATAATTCCAGATATAGTGTGAATGGGATTCATTAACAATATGATTATTTTAAGAACCTATTAAAGATAATTAAATTATATATGAGTATAATAGATATAGTAAACTCATTGAGTAAGACCTATTTTAAATGATTCCCATGAAACTAGACGAAGATAAATATATTTCTATTTGTGGATCAATAAAATTTAGAAGAAGGGTCTTTGAACTATGGTTTCTACCTAGTTACTAATGCGTCTTGAGGATATGGTGTCTAACCAGTCTTGAATAAATAGAAGAGAATATGGTCAGGGTGTATAATGGTTATCAAATAGAGCATTGAATATTAGTGTGTATAATGATTTATTCCATTATTCATTCCAATCACCTTCTTAATTAGGTTAGAATCCATGTTGGGGGGATTAACCATCATGGAACAGAGTATGTATTATTACAAAACCATGTAAATATTGTGTTCTATGATCACATTGATTATTTCAAAAAATTAATTGAGATTTGTAGATATTACTGAGTTCATCAAGAACAATTACAAGTTCTAGAGGGTAACATCAATAGAAACAAACTAAAAATTAAACCACTTATTCATCCCCCCCCAATATTGTTCAATATATCATGTGGCTGTAAAATTTTTATCAGATCCCATGTCCCTCTAATGATCTAACAGTCTTCCTGAATTTAGTTTAAAAGCCATTATGATGTGAGGGTATTCGGAATTGTTTTATTTCCATCAAATGGGGATATATGAATTTACTCCAAAGGGTAAATTTTTTTGGAGTTATTACAATGCAAAAAATAATAGGAAGGGAAGAGTGGAAATGAAGTTAGAGAACAATCAAAATGTTAATGATGAAATATGAATGACTAGTGGTAATCCTATTTGTATAAGTATTAATTTTTATTATTATTATGATTCTTCAAATGAACATCTATGGGGATAGTGAATCACATGGTGATCTTTACTTTTAATTAATATAACAACTTAAGATTATTCCAACTGATGTGGTTAAGTTTCTTTTTGGTAGTATAATGGGACTCATTTTTGATAAAGCATAACTATAAGAGTATGTTTGATAATTAGAGGATGCAGTGAGTAAAATGTTTAGAATGTGAATCACTCTCATAGAACTATTGGGATTAATTGAATATCCATTTTTCATATTGAAAAATAATTTCAATGGTATAACTGTACGAATGTATTATTTTAGTTTATTTTTACAGAATACTTTCATGGACTGGATAAATTGGTGAAATGTTTAATGGATTTAATGAATTCTCAAATGGATATGAAATCCAATAGGATCATAGATCTTGAATCATTTTTGAAATATCAGATTGTATTGAATCAATTTGGTGTTGAGAATATATGGAATTACTGTGATGATAATGTGCAATTTTCTAAATGTTATAAGAATTTCATCAGTATGAGATATATTGAATTGAAAATTAAATTAGCCAATTTTGGAAAGACATATTTTGAAATCTCTAAATCAAATATTTATGTATCTAATTAGAAATAATTTCATTCATGTATTCAACTGTTAAATAATCTTCATCACATGGGATGAAGATCATTACATAATCTAATGATCTTTCCAATGAATAAGTAATGAAAGTGGTACCATCTATATCACAATGTCATAATTTATTTTAATCTATTTATATAATATGTGCGGGTTTAAATAAAAACTCATTAAATATATAGATATTGAGAAATGGAGAAGAACCTACCAACATGTAAATGGTTGATATAAGACGATATATAATTGATGCTTCCCAAAAAGAATTATAGCTGGTGGTAAAGAAGGCCCAAAAACATTATGATGGAAATATTGGAAAACAATCATAAAATAAAACAATACCAATGTTTATTGTTCAATTTTTGTTATTCAATAGATTTAGAATTTTTTTGGATTATTGGTACATCGGTTTAAATTATAAGGCACAAAATAAACGTATACAAAGGGGAATAATTCTTTATATAAAGAAAAAATATTTATAGACTATGAGAAAAAATTATTTCATACTAATTTGAAATTCTTGATTATATTTATTGAATTTTCAATACAAGTTTTGGGAAAAGAGATACATGTACATTTGAAAATGTATTAAGAAACATGGTACCCCATGAGATATAAATTACATCATTGGATAGAAATCTAGGAAATGATAAAAATAAAATTAGTCATAAGAATTTTCATGAGATAAAATCCATGGACTCAATAAATAAGGAAGATAAAAAACCAGGTCCATGAAGATGAGCATGAGTTCTACATCATAGAATTGAGATATTAATAATGTTACTCATCTTAATCCATATAGAAACTCAAAGCATGAAATAAATATTCCAAATGATATTCCTGTGATTTTTTCAGCTGATTTGGATAAATCTAGAAAGTTAGAAGAAGCACAAGAGAAAGCACATGATATAGTTAAAATGATTATTCCCTATGATGAAGGATATTTCATATATATAAATATCATGTGTTGATAATGTTCATTATAAGAGATGTATTAAATATGGACATAATTCAGGTGGATTACTCACAATATTTCATATAGAATAAAAAGTCATGAAGAGAATTGGGATATCATTTGAATATATATAATTCATTAAGGATAAATAAATATGAACCATCTAACACAATGAAATCATATTCGTGATATTATACATGTCACCAAAGGATAAATAATATTTTAAATTAGATGTGGACGCATGAAATTAGAAGAATCTGGAGGAACATGGTTGAGAAAACTATCTCAACATTTATTTTCACATTGAGGAACAATTGACCCCTTATTATTCTGTTATATATTTGTGTTTTTTTATCTAAAAATATTTTTAATTGAAGGAGATGTTTAAGGCTATGACATGTAGACATCATGATGATATAGTACTTAATGGAGATTATTTAATTCAATGAAATTAAATAACAGTGTGTATCCCTTGAGTGGGATCATTGATGAGATGAAACCGTTAATTATTCATTTCATAGTGAATATGGTACATCTAAACTACTTTATAATATTTTAATTTGTGGTATTCCAATAAAACATTAATCCATTATTCCTGATTATATTATTAATATCAATTAATGTGGAGTGATAGATTGATTTTTTGATAAGAAAATGGGGGGTCTATATCATTTTCACGTGGATTTTTGTGTCTGTTTATTATAGTATGTCCTGGATTAAGTATTTAAAGATTATTTAGGTTATTTCTAAACCCTATAATATGAGTTGAAGAATTTTTTGAATGATTTCACATGCATGTTGTATATAAAATGATTGTAAAACTATGGTTGCATCTCTATTGTTTTATACACTAGGTTAGCTGATGTATACATGGAGTTTACAAACTAATGTATCCTTTATAATAAAATAATATGGGATAATACATCTATTTTAAGTGAAGAATAAATATTCATTAATATTTAATATAATCATGTTTTTGAGAAAAAGGTGAGATGAGAGGATCCACCAATTACCCTTTGCATTTTTTTGATAATGTTGAGAAGTATATTGAATTTGTATAGTATTATAGTATCATCAAAAAATTTAAAGGGTTATTGAAAAAATAATGATAATGATTGATGAATGAATTTTTTATTTTCTGTTAGTATATCATAATTTCAATAAATGTTGAAGACTTATATTAGGAGGTGGGGATTCATGAAGTGGTGATGGCGGGAGAATTGTGATGGACTCACTTGATGGAATATAATGCCATTATATAAAGATTGTCAATATTAATTGTAATGATTTTTTATGCTATTAATAGTCATTCCAGAACATATTTGATGATGAAGTAACATTATGTACGATAAGAGAAATAATGTTAAAATGTTTATTTGATAGAATTTAAGAAGATGAATTAAAGAATATTTATATGAAAAATATATGTATATGTCACGAACCAACTCGGGTCGACCCTGAACCGGTCACCCGAGCCGGCCCGCGACATGGCCCGAGAGGCGTTCCCAATCCTCACGGGCTGGCGACAAGCGCCAGAGCATCAAAAGAGGTCGTGGGAACGATTTCGCCCAATAAAAATAAATAATTAAAGTAGCAGAAAATAAACAGAGCAACACAATATAAATAAACAAAGTAAAGTAACTAACAAGAACAAAAGAAAATAAAACTAACCGAAATTGACAACCACTATCACCGTGTGACCTCGCGGGTCACTCTCCAACTCACGACCAAACGTCACCCAAGGAGACACACCCAAGCTGTAACCTGCAAAAACACTAAAAACAGAAAAGATCTATAGGCGTGAGTATTAAAACTCAATAGGTAGACCCGACTAATTCTATTCCCAATACACATACCAATAAATAATGGATTTATCAATTCTAAGTTTGAACTAAATTATATAAAGTATGGTTTTTCACAAACGCACTTCCATTTTTTTTCAAAACAAGTAACAGTCCATTGTCCTTTTAATTTAGAATGAGTTTAATGTTGAAAGATACAGGTGCAATGCATTTTAAATCCTTTTTCGAACAATTTATAAATCCAAACATTAGTTGTTAGTAAAATGGAAAATCACACACAACACACACTAAGGGCAGTGGGAAAAAGCGGCACACAAGGGTCAGCATCCACACTCGACCTCTCAATCGTCTGCCATATACAAATAGACACTAAAAGAGACATGGGTCAAACCTAGGAGATCATGAACAAACCAGAACGTACTATACATGTGACTCATCCTGAAGGCATGCCATAACTCGATGACGTCATAACGCCCTAACGCCCGGCATAGCCCTACATGGCCTAACCGAGGGGACCAATCTCCATAGCAGTAATAACTCAGTATTCCCCTACTATGGGGCCACTAGCTAGTGTGTGGTCTAAACTAGTGCGGCAATCATTCTCAGAAAATTCACTCAATATGCCAGGTTCCCATGTCAACACAAGCAATAAAAAAAAGGGTGCGTCTACAATGTAAATAAATCAGTCACGATGCACAAACATCACATACAGCTCATGCAAACAACACACACCAAAGATCACCCCGAGTGGGATTTCCAAGACAATCCATTTCATTAAAGTGCCAAACGGGCCTTTACCAATTTTAAAGTAAAACCTCATTTCTCAAAAAGCTCAAAACACTTGTTCAGAAGAAATTATTTATCTTTAAAACTAGAAGCACATTTTAGGTTTCGTGAATTATGTTTTAAGGCCAAACTGGCATTCTTTCAAAACTGGGTGTCCGCCCGTCAAGAAAATGTTCCAATTGTTAGGTATAAAATAAACGGCACTTTTCACACAAAATAATCATTTAAAATTCTATTATCTAATATTATTTATCATTCATTAAAATTAGAAAAACATAAAGCAATTAATAAATTCTAAATTTAATGGTGAGTGCAATATCGCGGGTGTTCCTCGTCGACACGCTGCAACAACCGCATAACTAAAATGCATAAACACGGACTCAAAACAAATCAAACGAACAAACAGCGCAAAGAAAAACTAGCTCGACATGTTTTGAAAATATCACATCAGAACACGTATCAAAACACAACCAAACTGTATATTAGAATCCAATCACAACCTTCAGACACACCAACCACTTTTCAAACATCATACACACCATAGGATTTAAGAAAACAATCATTTGAATAATTTATAAAACATCTGAAAAAGGTGAAACCAAGGTTCACATCAAAACATACACAATTTCACATAAGAAAACACAATAAAACACACAACATCATCACACTAAAACATGACTCACACTTTAAAACCAACCCATAAAACATTTTATGAAACAACACACTTGTTTACAGACACAAAACATTTCCTCTTTTTTATTCAAAACAAAAAAAAAGACTAATTAATATATATGATAAAAATAATTTAAGAAGAAAATTAATTCATAAAACAATCATTAAGCGCATAACCACCTACTTCGGTGTAGACTGACTTCACAAATTACTGCGAACTTACATGGTAAAACAAATCAAAAAATATAAACTCATACCCAAAACAACAGCGGCAAAGCGAGACATTACTAAAAATAAATAAAAAATTCAGGTAATGATGACTCTGGACCAGATAAAGACCTCAAGGGTCAGCAACTCAATTAATAAAATGCAGAACTCTAAAGCAAGTTAATTGAGCACATAATAATGTTGCGAAACAAGTTTTTTTTTAAAATAAAGGAAGAGTGCAAATGTTAGCAGAGTGATCCGGAGATATAAACACATGAATTCACCTTCCTTAGAGGGGCGCGAAGAGGGTCGGGTCGCGCCAGAACAAAGCGAAGGCACTGCGCAAAGGTTCGGATTGCGCCGGAACAAGGCGAAGGCGCCACACAATGCCGCATTCGCCGGAAATGCGCCCAAAACGGGGCTGGGCTCGCCGGAAATGGTTGTGGCCGGTCGTAGGGACGCCGACGGGAGGAAAAAAATGGAGCCAGATGGGGTACCGGCGGACGGCGTAGGGAGAAGAGGTTCCGGCAGGGAAGGGGGTTTCGTGCGGCGGCGAGCGACCGAGGAAGGAGGGGCAGGGGCGGAGTCGGCCGGGAGCGGTGAGAGGCGCCGGGGCTCGGCCGGCGTGGTGCTGGGAGGAAGTCGGCGAGGGGGTTCTGCACCGAACGGGGGGGGGGGGGGGGTGGGGTGGCGCGGTTTGCCGACGATAGCAGAGGGGGAGTCGGGGGGAGCGGGGTTCACCGCCAGGGGGGAGCGGTTGCGTGGAGTGGACGGCGTGGCGGCTGGAGGCGGTTGGCGAGGCGGCTGGAGGCGGATGGCGAGGCGGGGTCGACGAACCAGGAAGGGAGGGGGGAAACTGGGAGAGAAGGGAGGGGTTGGCGCTCGGGTGAGGCGCAGGTGAGGGGACGACGCCCAGCAGCGGCGACGAGGCCGCATCGTGAAGGGAGGGGGGAGGAGTCGCGGTGATGTGCGCCGCAGCGCGAGGGAGAAGGGGGGGGGGCAACACGGATAGGGTTAGGGTTAAGAGAAAAAGAAAGAAAAAAACAATAAATATATATATATATATAATAATAATAATAAATAATAATAAAACAAATAATTATTATTATTATTTATTATCCATTTTATTTTGGGTAATAATAATAATATTATCAATAGAAATTTAAAAAGAAAATATTAAAATAAATTTAAAGATCATTTTATTATTATCATCTGCCAAAATTATATTAACATGGAGATTTGAACATTTATAAAAACAAATTATTTATCTTCTGTATCGGGTAACCGTGCGTTCACCAGTGCCGAACGCACGGGCACCGTTAACGGCGTAGTGACCGCGCTCCGGCCCGAGACCCACCAAAAAGTATAAAACGTCGAAAATGTTAAATCAGGACCCCAACTACACCTCATCCAAACGATGCGAGACCAATAAAAAAAGAAAAAAAAAGGGTGGTGCCCGTGGTCGGAGTGTGACAATTCTCCCCACCACAGACACTTTCTGCACCCAGAAAGTCACCAAGCCAATAGTCAACATAACTCGAGTCCAAGCCCAAACAAAACCCAGAAAAAGTTGTGAATCCTGTGATGACCATACTCTCAACAGGTCACACTCGACCAATTCAAGAGAAAAATGATGCCCGAGGTTGAGGGGAGAACACGGGAGGGTTCTCCCCACCACAGAAATTTACTAACACGGAGACCTTGATAATTGAACACACCACCCCAGGGGGGGCAACGCGGAAACTCCCCAAAATGAAATCATCCCAACTTCTCAATGCTAACGGAAAAACTCCACCACTAGGATTAAAAAATATTCTGGAAACAAACTGGAACACTGAGACACCGGGAAGTAGGAATTCCCTACAAAACTCAAACATGATAAATGAAAATCCATGGAGAGGCGTCCGACCTAATAAAGAGCCCAGAAACGACAACCATTAATTTTCACAAAACCAATCATCCCCCTAATGTACACAATTGAGGCCCAACTCAAAATTAGAACGACCCATTCATTTGTGGGCCCAACACCCTTTAAAAAAGAACCGAATGATTTTGAGAACACACTGAGAACAGATAAGACCGCTTAGACTGCGGTAGAATAAGTTCCTCACATCACCACAACTAAAATGAGCTTTCAATGGTGACAAGAATAGAACAAGGAAACTTTGGGTATTTCCCTTCAGAAAGATGAAAACATAATCTGAAGCGAGGTTCTACACACCCTAGGAAACTCCTGACTGTGCGCGAGCTTCACCCCAAGACCTGTGGATGGGGCCCTGATGGCTGAAGCGTCTCCTGCCTCACAGTCAGGCATTTGCATCCTCTGTTCCCTAGCTCCTTCCTCCTGGATTACACTTCTTCCAGAACTCTCACTAGTTGCCCGAACGGGCACACAGTATCAAGACATCGAAAGGATGTGGCAAGGTGACTTAGAATGTCTGGATAGGCCATACTGGTGGCACACAATAGAGCGGTCCGACGAACTATGAGTCGGTACCGAAGAGGATGGTTTCTTGGAGGCAGGTTCCACTGGCCTATACTCCTTGCCAGGTGGGGAAACTTCACGGAAGTCGACCACTGTTAATCAAACACAAAACTCCAATGACGATGAGACAACTCATATTTACTAGTCCAAAACTGGACCCTCAAATAAACCTAAGACGGTGCGAACCCTAACAAACCTGGGAGTTCCCAACCCGAAGGCTCACACTAATTCCACAACCACACAACTGTACTTAACGGACATTGATTACTTTGATAGATAGACAATATGCAAAAAGAACTGGAAACTGGGCATGACTCATTAGCAACCATAACGACCTTTCTGGGCGGCATACTCATGACAACACGAGAAACATCATCAAAACCGATATCAAGACAAAACTCAATCAAGGCAACAACACAAGTCAAGGTCAAAAGGCCCATAAGCCAAACATATAAAAACACAAGCTTAAATCACTTTCCAAAACCATCATTTCGTTAAAACTTTAAAACTCACCTATGGAACCTTATGAACCGTCACATGTGCGTTCATTCAATCTCACTCACATCATCTGTGAACAAGTGCCACCACACACTTTCCATACATACCCATGAATGTGTGACCCTCCATAAGGAGTTCCAAGGTTCAACCCTTCTTTTCCTTACCAAATCCAAACCCATACCAAATATTTCCGAGCCAATACACCTTCTCTTTAAAACCCCAGGTAAAGCATAACACTAAGAAGACCTTAAACCGGGCACTTTACTCCACATGGGTCACCACCCCATGTGAGGCTGCAATGTGAACTGATTTGATCCCATTGTCATCCCTTAATCCAAAACAACCAAGGAAAAAAGACTCAATCCCGAACTAACCCTGGTAACTCAGGTCTCATCACGAGCGGTGGTGATCAGGCACCGACCCGTAACCTACCTCCTGAGCCCCGACAGTCCTAATCTCCTTCTATGAGACATCCCAAATAACAAAGGGCGCTCTTAAAAGCGAGGTCCGCTAAGAGCCGACCTCCTCTGATACCATTTTGTCCCGAACCAACTCGGGTCAACCCTGAACCGGTCACCCGAGCCGGCCCGCGACATGGCCCGAGAGGCGTTCTCGATCCTCCCGGGCTGGCGACAAGCGCCAGGGCATTAACAGAGGCTGTGGAATGATTTCGCCCAGTAAAAATAAATAATTAAAGCAGCAGAAAATAAACAGAGCAATGAAAAATAAATAAACAAAGTAAAGTAACTAACAAGAACAAAAGAAAATAAAACTAACCGAAAGAGACAACCACTATCACCGTGTGACCTCGCGGGTCACTCTCCAACTCACGACCAAACGTCACCCAAGGCGACGCACCCAAGCTGTAACCTGCACAAACACTAAAAACAGAAAAGATCTATAGGCGTGAGTATTAAAATTCAGTAGGTAGGCCCGAATAATTCTATTCCCAATGCACATACCAATAAATAAAGGATTTATCAATTCCAGGTTTGAACTAAATTATTTAAAGTATGGTTTTTCACACACGCACTTCCATTTTTTTTTCAAAACAAGTAACAGTCCATTGCCCTTTTAATTTAGAATGAGTTTAATGTTGAAAGAAACAGGTGCATTGCATTTTAAATCCTTTTTCGAACAATTTAGAAAACCAAACTTTAGTTTTTAGTAAAAAGGAAAATCACACACAACACACACTAAGGGCAATGGGAAAAAGTGGCACACAAGGGTCGGCATCCACACTCGACCTCTCAATCATCATCCATATACAAATAGACACTAAAAGAGACATGGGTCGAACCTAGGAGATCGTGAACAAACCAGAATGTACTATACATGTGACTCATCCTAAAGGCATGCCATAACTCGATGACGTCATAACGCCCTAACGCCCGGCATAGCCCTACATGGCCTAACCGAGGGGCCCAATCCCCATAGCAGCAATAACTCAGTATTCCCCAGCTATGGGGCCACTAGCCAGTGCGTGGTCTAAACTAGTGCACAATCGTTCTCAGAAAATTCACTCAATATTCCAGGTTCCCATGTCAACACAAGCAATAAAAAAAGGCTGCGTCTACAATGTAAATAAATCAGCCACGATGCAAAAACATCACATACAGCTCACGCAAACAACGCACACCAAAGATCACCCCTGAGTGGGATTTCCAAGACAATCCATTTCATTAAAGTGCCAAACGGGCGATTACCAATTTTAAAGTAAAACCTCATTTCTCAAAAAGCTCAAAACACTTGTTCAGAAGAAATTATTTATCTTTAAAACTAGAAGCACATTTTATGTTTCGTGAATTATGTTTAAAGGCTAAACATGCATTCATTCAAAACTGGGTGTTCGCCTATCAAGAAAATGTTCCAATTGTTCGGTATAAAATAAACGGAACTTTTCACACTAAATAATCATTTAAAATTCTATTATCTAATATTATTTATCATTCAGTAAAATTAGAAAAACATCAAGAAATTAATAAATTCTAAATTTAAAGGTGAGTGCAATGGGGGACCTACCTTGACTTGCAGCTCGGTTACGAAGACGCGGCACGTCTCACACTTGCGCACAAGTACATGAAATCTGCTGACGACCGCAATATGGAGGGTCTTCCTCGTCGACACGCTGCAAAAACTGCACAACTAAAATGCATAAACACGCACTCAAAACAAATCAAACGAACAATCAGCGCCAAGAAAAACTAGCTCGACATGTTTTGAAAATATCACATCATAACACGCATCAAAACACAACCAAACTGTATATTAGAATCCAATCACAACCTTCAGACACACCAACCACTTTTCAAACATCATAAACACCATAGGATTTAAGAAAATAATCATTTGAATAATTTATAAAACATCTGAAAAAGGTGAAACCAAGGTTCACATCAAAACACACACTGTTTCACATAAGAAAACACAATAAAACAAACAACATAATCACAGAAAAACATGACTCACACTTTACAAACAACCCATAAAACATTTTATAAAATAACACACTCGTTTACAAACACAAAACATTTCCGCTTTTTTATTCAAAACAAAAAAAAGACTAATTAATATATATGCTAAAAATAATTTAAGAAGGAAATTAATTCATAAAACAATCGTTAAGAGCATAACCACCTACTTCGGTGTAGACTGACTTCGCAAATTACTGCAATCTTCTATGGAAAAACAAATCAACTGATATAAACTCATACCCGAAACAACAGCGGAAATGCGAGACATTACTAAAAATAAATAAAAAATTCAGGTAAAGATGACTCTGGACCAGATAAAGACCTCAAGGGTCCGCAACTCAATTAATAAAATTCAGAACTCTAAATCAAGATAATTAAGTGCATTATAAAGTTGCGAAACAAGTTTTGAAACAAAAAAAAGGAAGAGTGCAAATGTTAGCGGAGTGATCCAGAGATATAAACACGTGAATTCGCCTTCCTTAGAGGGGCACAAAGAGGGTCGGGTCGCGCCAGAACAAAGCGAAGGCACTGCGCAAAGGTTCGGATTGCGCCGGAACAAGGCGGAGGCGCCACACAATGCCGCGTTCGCCGGAAATGCGCCTGAAAGGGGGCTAGGCTCGCTGGAAATGGTTGTGGCCGGTCGGAGGGACGCCGACGAGAGGAAAAAAAGGGAGCCGGACGGGGTACCAGTTGACGGCGCAAGGAGAAGAGGTTCCGGCTGGGGAGGGGGTTTCACGCGGCGGCGACCGGCCGAGGAAGGAGGGGCAGGGGTGGAGTCGGCCGGGAGCGGTGAGAGGCGCCGGGGCTCGGTCGGCGAGGCGCTGGGAGGAAGCCGGCGAGGGGGTGATGCGCCAAACGGGGGGGGGGGGGGGGGTCGGCCGACGATAGCGGAGGGGGAGCCGGGGGGAGCGGGGTTCGCCGCCAGGGGGGCGCGGCTGCGCGGAGGGGACGGCGAGGCGGCTGGAGGCGTATGGCGAGGCGGCTGGAGGCAGATAGTGAGGAGGGGTCGACGAACTAGGAAGGGGGGGGGAACAAGGAGAGAAGGAAGGGGGGCGTCGCTCGGGTGAGGCCCAGGTGAGGGGGCGGCGCCCAGCGGCGGCGGCGAGGCCGCGTCACAAAGGGAGGGGGGAGGAGTCACGGCGATGTGCGCCGCAGCGCGAGGGAGAAGGGGGGGGGGCAACGCGGGTAGGGTTAGGGTTAAGAGAAAAAGAAAGAAAAAAACATTAAAAAATATATATATATATATAATAATAATAATAATAATAATAAATAATAATAAAAACATAATTATTATTATCATTTATTATCCATTTTATTTTGAGTAATTATAATATTATTATCAATGGAAATTTAAAAAGAAAATATTAAAATAAATTTAAAGATCATTTTATTATTATCATCTTCAAAAATTATATTAACATGGCGATTTGAACATTTATAAAAAAAATTAGTTATCTTATGTATCGGGTAACCGCACGTTCACCAGTGCCGAACGCACGAGCACCGTTAACTGCGCAGTGACCGCGCTCCGGCCCGAGACCCACCAAAAAGTATAAAACTTCGAAAATGTTAAATCAGGACCCCAACTACACCTCATCCAAATGACGCGAGACTAATAAAAGAAAAGAAAAAAAAGGGTGGTTCCCATGGTCGGAGTGTGACAGTATATATATTTCCTGAAGAAGAATAAAATTGGAAAATTGATAAACTTAACTTAATGACGAAGGGACTGTGTAAATAGTGAGACATTGTTTACATCATAAAAGATTATTTATGTTCCTAAAACTCTTTATTTTCATTCTAATTTGGTTATAAGTCCATTAAATATATTTATATTTGGAATTAGGTATTGATGATGGGTTTTCATGTCAAATTAATTTTTAAACAATCATGTTCCATGAAGAATCATTCAATTCTCTGTGGAATTATTTGAATTTGATAAGTTTGGATTTTTGGACACTATAAGAAAATTTAGTGAAGTTTAGTTTGGTAATGAGGATTCCATGTAAATGAGGGTTCATTTGATTTATATAAAAAATCAATAATTCACTAAACATAAAAAAAAATGATATCATAGTATCATATTTGACTTAGATTCCATGTTAAATTAATGTGAGTTATTATATACAATTTAGCATAAAATTTTATGTACATTTATTGGAAAATAACGAAGGTAAATAGATCAATAATTAGATTCCCATACATATTACTCTAATAATTAGTAAACTGATTTTATAGTATGGTATTCTACACATATGTTATGCTAAATTCATGTTATGTGAATATAAACAATTTAATATTATATTTTAGGTATATAGGATTAATTATAAAGTCAGGTATATAAAACAATGTTGAGATGCCCATGCACAGAAAGATAAATTGTAATAATGTGATTCCACAGTACGTTGTTTGACATAGATGCTATTCTATATTCATTAGATGTGGATTGGAACAATTTATAATACTATATATGAAATATATAGTTGAGAAGTGTACTATAAGGAAATTTACTCACTAAAATGCTTTGGTGGTACGTTAATGAAGAATTCCCCGAAAATGACATGATTTAAGGATAGTAATGCGTTGTGTACTACCATGAAATATGCAGTGATAGTCCTTTGGGGGTTTCCATGCATTTTGTTAGTGAAACATTCTTCTCAAATTATGAGATTATATGTGGGTGAAGTCCTTTGATAATATCCATACTGATGGAGGATCTTAATAGAAGAACCTATTTAAATATCATTACATGATTAAAAAATCTTCATGTGATAAATGGCTTGATAATCGCTATTTGTTTCCTAGAAATACAAGGCTAACTATATCGCTAAATACAATCGGTTATATGGTAGAAGAGTTTATTTTGAGGATAATTTGTTATTATGCTCCAATTGGTTTATTTATTTCAATTAATTCTTTTAGAAATGTATAAAATATTATGTGAGGTGCTATTCAATGCGAGGCACTACGATAAGTGAATTACTTATCAAGATGGTGAACTACTATACTATTTTCTATGCAGGTGATGTTCTAGGAAAACAACAAAAAATAATTCAAAGGGTATTAAAGAATCAGTTCACTATGAATCAATAAATTTAACCAATAGTAAAAAAAATTATCATATATGCTCTGCTATGATCATTTCATGATAATAGGAAAAAATTCAAACAATTGGAAGAGTTTAACGTGAATAGAAAAGTGATGTGCTATATGATGAAAACATCCGCTCACTATGTATCAAATAATTGATCCAATAGTATATGATATGTCACATATTCTATTTTTTGATAATTTTATGATCATAAAACAATTAAAAATCAATTTGAAAAATATATAGTGAATTGAAAACTAACGTTATATGTGATTAATGAATCAGTTTGATAAGAATCAATGATGTGGAAAAGTAGTAAGATACATATCATACAAGCTATTCTATGATCATTTCTTTATCATTGAAAAAAATTAGAAATTTTTTTAAATAGAATAATGTTTATATAAAAGATATGTGATATATGATTCGAGCATCAGTACACTAAGCGTCCATGAATTAGACCCACAGTATGATACATATCATACATAATATGCTATGATCATCTCATGATCATTGGAAAAATTTATCATATTTATTTATCACTATATAGTGAATATCAAACTTTTGTGGAATATGATCCAATCATCTATAAATTAAGCGTCATAGTAGTGTACAAACCATATGCGACATATTATACATGATTTGTTATGATCATCTCATGTGTGTTGGGTCAATTTATAATAGTGTTTGATGATTTAAAAGTGGATACCAAAATTGTATTTTCATTAAATACACATGGTTTTATGATTTATATGAGTTGATATTAATAAAAATAGATTATTATGATTTTTTCTATTATATATCTTATATAAAATTATAATGAAGAATTTTTTTACACCATGTGAACATAATATTTGAGGTCGTCACTTCACCCTAAGAAGGAATAATAATTTCCAAAGAAGAAACCTAAGAAATTTCTAATCATAATTAAATATTAGTATATGAAGAGGCAAGATCTAGAATATAATTGGAGTATAATGTAGTCAGGACTGAGCATTCAATAATATATGAAGATCATGATAATTCACCATCTTGTTTGAATGTATTTCAAGGACAACAAGATTATATCAAGAAGTTGTTGATGATCTTGATGTAATTCATGAGTATACTAGATCGAGTAAACTCATGGAGAAGGACCTATTTTAAGTTTTCTTGAATAAACGAGAATCAAATAGCGATCTATTGATTTGTGGATCAAGAGCTTTAATATAAAGGATATTGGGATCGGGGTGTCACATATGTTACTGAAGAGGCTCAGGTATGGGTTTTCTAAGCAGTTTAAAAAAATATAAGAGATTATGGTTGTTGTTTCTATCCAAAAATGGAATAATATTTGGTTGATGCGGTGTAGAATAATGATAAATTGGAAAATTGACTATTGGGGTGTTGGAAGTGCGGAAAAATAATAGTTGTGGAATATTAAACAGACATTAACAGGATGTAGTGATTTTTAATCATGTAACTTGTTGATGAGGCATTGAGGGTAAGATGATTCGACAAAGGTATCATACACTTTGTTCATTCTCAAGTGAAAGTGTTCATGTAGATATTTTTGACTGAGATATTGAATCCTGAACTAATTCCATAGCAGAAACTGATATTTGTTGGGGGCACAGAGTATTGTAGTATAGTCTTTTAGCCGAGTGGTTCAGCATCCAATGGAAGGAAGAAACTATTTGAGGATTCTTGTGAGATGAGCACCAACAAAACCACTAGTATAGGTAGTGGAGTTTTCTATCATCAATGTGGAAGATGGAGACACAAGAAGAATCATTGTGATCATTAACCAATGGAGTGTTGATATTTTGAAAGGATGTCCCATCTGTAACATTTCTATAGGAAAATCCCTTCATTATTTAGTGAAAGATTGTTAGCCTCAACTCTGGTTTCAAGAGAAGGTTTCACAGCTCTGCATCAGGTAGGGAGCTATAGTAGTGTTGTCTTTTCAGTTGACGTGTTGGTAGTTTCGGTTGAGGAATTCATGCACCAATTATAACTAGATAGTAGAGTGGGATGCTTTATGTAGTGAGGTTATATCATAGGTTTGTGGATTAGGATAAATATATTTCATCATCATACCCCCTGTCAGTATGGTGTTGGACTATCTAGAGTGAGTGGAACGATTTTAATAGCCTCTACTCATGTATATGCACCACTTTACATAGTTTAATCACATATTTTTATATTTGTACATATATTGGAACTCCATAGGCTTGTATTTTATTATTCCAAAGGAATTATAATGACTAATAATCCATATTAAATTAAATATGTGGATGTTAATTAGTCCGGGGAGTTATCCATTATGATTGGTGGGTGTCAGATTGTCTGGTTTGTTATTTTCCTTCAGATTACCGAGATTGATGGCATACATGGTATGAACTGGATATTTTATTATTGAGACACCATTGATTTTTATCATTCTAGGGGGATATTCACATCACCAGATGGCGTAGTGTTTATTTACCAAGATTAGTGGGATGTCCAATAAATCCATATTAGTCCAAAGAGTTGTGGGATTGGCAAGAGGATATCATAGATTTCAAGCATTTATCTGGATGATAGGGATCGTTGTAGGTGGAATTTCCTCCATCATTTTATCATTTCAGCGATGCTTTCTATTTTTTTTTAATTTACCACCTATAATAGAGGTTGTGTTCTATATCTATATAGTTCAATAAGAATCATCGATATCAATTACTCATTATAGTATGGCTACAATGGACATATAGAAGCTCAAGAGGTAGCTAGAAGACAAAGAGGAAAAGGGGTTTATCCAGCCAAATGCTTCTCTATGGGTTTCACTAGTACATATTGAGAAAATTTCATAGAATAACATTCGAATATAGATGGATTACTAAAAATTAAACCAATATATGGTCAAGAACTGGTATCCATTTACATAGATATATTACCTTTTTTATAAGTTTTGAAGAGATCTGGTGTTCTAAAAAATTGATTTGATATCTGGATATCACATGGTATTTGTTTGTCGTAATGACATACCTCATACACATTTAATATAGTAGGTATGGTCTGTATGCATATTTTGTTTTGTAATTCGTCATTCATGAACTTCCAAGTGATTTTCAGGGAGACAATGAACCTTGTTTTTCAAATTTATCTAGATTATGTAATGGTGGTTTTGTGGATGATAACTTTGTGTATTCTCATAATCAACATGACCATGAAAAACATATTATGATCATTTTGTATGCACCTAGAGATAATAAGTTATAAGCTATGTGAAAAAAGTGACACCTCAGGAAGAATAATATTCACAACCAAGGTCATATTATCTCAAATACAATAGTATTAGTTGACCCAAAGAAGGCGAGATTTGTAGTTTCATGGGAGCAACCAAAGAATTTATTTGACATACATAGTTTCTTGGGGATTAAATGATATTATAATCATTTCATATAGTAATTCCCATTCCTAGAACCACGACATATATACATGACCAGAATGGTTGATATGTTTTTATGGATAGAAACATGTGAGATAGCCTTCCATAAACAGAAGGGTGAATAACCTCAGCACCGGTACTGATTCTTCTAGATCAGGGTAGAATCGTCATTGTGTATCTTGATTCATCAGTTTTTAGGACAGAAGTAACTATGATGTTGTGGGATAGAGTCAGAATGTACGGGTCTCAGTAGTTAGGGACACATGATAGGAATTAACTTACTCTCTATCCAGAGTTATATGCATTTGTGCAAGGATTTCACTTTTAGAAACACTCATTATATGGAGATATTTTTTGGTGTAAACTAATCAGAAAATCTCAGGTAAATATTTTCATATTGTGATTTAAATTTGAGGTAGTGAAGGATGGTGGAGTACCTATTGTCTTTTAACATTGATCTTGACTACAAACCTAAAAAATGTAATGTGGTAACTGATGCATTGAGAATTAGGACTCATATATAGGAGGATTAGTAGGGAAATATCATGTGGAATATTTTGTATTTTTTCTTTGAGATTCACATAGAAATAAATGATTTTCAATGTATAATTTTTATCTATTATTATTTGTGAACTATACCCCTCAAAATAGAGTAATAATGAGATTCTATTGGATTTAGAGGGCTTAGTTCTATGGGATAGTGTGGAAGGTGAAGACCCGAATCCTAGTTAGAATATAGTTTAGGATGATATCCTATTTATACATAGAAACACATGGGTTCTAGAAGACATTCATGAGGATCTTATGTAGGATTTTCATACCTTATTTTGGTAAGTTCATCGAGATGTTACCAAATCTATTGTGACATAATTTTTCAGTTTTGGTGGTTGGGGATGAAACATGAAGTTCATAGATTTTTTATCTATTGTTATACCTATCACTAGGTGTGTAAAAAACACCAGTGACCATCAGAATTTTACATTAGTTATCTATTCCCATGTAGAGATGTGATGATGTCATGATGGATTTCAGGACTTGTTTTCAATTGTTTCTTTGAGGTATTGATTTTTTTATAGTTTTTTGTCGATAGTCTCACAAAAGTTTCTCATTTTCTTTCTGATCAACTATACCTTCAATGTTGATGATCATGTTTGGTTTTATATCTGTTTCATATTGAAAATTCATTAGGTACCTTGATTTATCATTTTATATAGGGATTCCTAGTTTATGTCTTTCTTATGGGGGATTTAATAGAGGGCGGTGGATTCAAAGGTGCTTCAGAGCACAGTGTACCACCCTCAAAATGATGGACCATTAGTCCATATTATACATGTTCTTGTGGACATGATTCAATCGTGAATATTTGAGTTTTGGGGATATTAGGAGAGGAATATTACAATAGATGAGTTATCCTACAATAATATTCATTAGGTGACTATAGACATGGAACCTTATTTGGATTTTCATGTTCATCCATGTTGATCGCCCACGTTCTTGTTAGAGGCAGGTGAGGTTGATTTTCAGGGACCATGTATCTTGCAAGTGACTTTTGAGAAAGTATATATTATCATAAAATGGATGGCTACTACAATATGTAGATAGAAATCTTAAATTGATCAAAATAGATGAACTATAGAGTTAGAGTCTGGGTATCGGTTGTTTTTACGTATCATACCACAGTTGTGAAACATATGTATTACGATATAGGGTATGCTTTCACAGTGATATTTTGAGACGTTTGAGATTCTAGATAGATTCAAAATGGTAGCCTGTTGGTTTCAGTTACCTCGGAGGTATAGGAACATGGAAAACATATTTGATGTATCTCATCTCTGAGATTATCACTTAGAATCATCGCATGTTCTGCGACCAATGTATGTAGAGTTATAGATAGATTCATCCTTTTACGATCATCAGATTCATATCATTTCTAGGAGCATGATGGTTCTGTATGACTAGTTAGATCTTATACTACGAGTTCTATAGTAGTATGACAATTTTTAAGATATGACTTGGGAGATGAGGCCAATGTATCTGCTCAGTGGCCGAAGTTATTCTCGGGAATTTTTTGACCTCTATTGAAAGGGATATCTGAAGAAAAATTTCATTAAGGGGGAAGATTATAATATCTAGTGTTTTCCTTTGAGGTATAAATAATTTTTCTATTTAAATTATTAATTACATCCTAATGTTAATACAACTTGGTGTCATGGGGTTATTAGGGGTTTCCATAGCTTGTTTAGAGCATAGAACCTAACCCTTGGAGAAAATATGTGGGTTACATGGTTAGGAGTAATAGTGCGACCTAATTCTTTTGGTTTGGTAAAACCATGTGGGTTGAGAGATAGACATTAGAAGCCATTAATATTTGTTTTAACCATACAGATGGACGAGAACTCCATTGCGATTACCTCTACAATTTCTGATAGAGGTTTGATACACAGTTTTCTCATGGTTTGACAATCTATGTGTAGTTACCGTGCGAGGTTCCCCAACATATATTGAAGGGATAATAATTGGTGCATTGTTTTGAAATCCATGTACCCAAACAGTGCGGCGCATATTTTGGATATAAAATTAGCATTATGTCCTTAAAACCATCAAAACCTAAAACCTAATTTATATTTCTGAATACAGTTGAAAAAACTCATTTTAGATCACCCTTTCATCAAATTTTCTATATTTTGATCTCCTTATTACTACTGAGTATTGAATATAATGTCCTTAGTCCTGTTGGATTCATGCCAATGAGAACTCATTTCTTTTGGTTCATTTCTTATTTTTTCATGGTATCATAAGTGATATTAAGTGAAATCTAATATGCCATATTTTTTTGTTTTCATTTGTTATTCATTTTTCTTATAATATGAGCCAAATCAAATGATTATACTATATGAGCACTCAATTATACACATAATTTAGGTGTTCTATACATTTCCACTAGGTTTTGTTGAATCATATGCCTGTTATTTTTTTTATTCTTTGTGCCATAATTTTTGGAATCTTCCTAATAATTAATTGAAATTTTAAATTCAATATTTATAACATGTTAGGGATTTTTTTAGTTCCTTGAGATTTGTTAGAGATTTTCTCCCCAACCTATGCCACAAATGGGGCATGTCTTATGATTGATGTTGTATTTTCATTTTGTTAAAAAACATAAGGGGTGAGTGGTTGAGGATTCCTAGTCAGTGGAATACCTGTTATATGTGATCCTGATTAAATTGATTATTTAGGATATGGTCTCCCACATTCACTATGTTGTACATGATGTGGACTATTTAAATGTTTACATTTGAATTGTTATATGAGTGGATAATCTCATTGAATGTATTTGAATGATAATATTTTTAAGAGTTATAAGGCCTCAATTATTGTAATTTTATGACATGATAATTGAATTTAATGATTGGTATTACTATAGGATTCCATGGGTGTGATACACCATGGGTCTTGATATTAAATGTAGATGCCTCTAATGGGATTTCTCCTTGGGAATTGATTTTTTTGGATGCCATGGGACTTTCTACCCCTTTTATTTGGATTTCATAGTCTTATAATGGAATTGGTATTGTGAAATGCTTATTAGACCTAAATAAAATTGTTAAAATGTATCCATTGAGATGCTCCTGGGACCCAATAAGGGCGCCTTGGTCTATTATACGTCGGCTTCGTCCCCATGGTGTATTACACTAATGTTATATGGCTGAGATGTGGTAATTTTGTTATTCATGATTGTATGGAATGGTTTTGTTTGAAATAATATATAAGTCATATGGAAAAGTTGTGGTTGGTATGAGAGACAAGATATACAACTTGGTCATGGTGATTATTTCTATTGTTCCTTATAGATTCCTTTTTTTAGGATCTTTACCATTGTTTTGTTGGAATACTTAATAGTCTTGATGATATAACCTTATAGTTATTACTTTTTCCATTGAAATTTTACTTGTATTAATATCATATCTGTTATCTACCTTGCACACTTCATATATTTTATTATACATACTAGATTTTTATAGACACTATTGGTGGTGGACTACTGGTATTTTATATCACACCCTTTATCGGGCCTCCATTGTGTACCTATATAGACATTATAAATGAAGGATGAGATAGGTAAAAACACCTGATGTTTTATTCTATAATGTTTCCATTCATATAAGTATGGGAGCATAAGAACAAACTGTGGGTTATGATGTAATAAGGAGATATATATATATTTAGGTTTTTTATTTTTATACATTTATTATATCGATGCCTATATACCTATTTTAGATTATTTGTGGGAAAATGAAATTTTTGAGAAAGTGTTGTTTTCAACAATACATATTATTGTTATGTAAAGGGGGATAATGTTGAGAAAAGTACTCTATCTCTTTATGATATTTTTGTTGCTCACAAATACACTTAATTATTTTCTTATGATTTTTTGTTATGTATTATGCAGGAATTTATTACTCATTATATTTCTATTTCTAGAAAAAATATTTATGTTCTTGAAAATTGAGAATTTATTACTAATGTATTTACAATAGCGTGTTTTGGAAACATTGTTCATAAGAGAGTTCTAGAATCACTGTTCATACCATACGTTGAGAAATGCAGCATAAGGAAGAAATGTATTGTATACATTATGAGATAATAGAAAATTTATCGAAGAGGAACCATATGTTATCGAAAATGTATGAAAGATGAAACCTACATTATTAAGGAACCATGCATTTGGGTTATTAAAAACGTATATAAGGAGAACCGTACATAAGTATTAAACATTACATTTGTTTCTCAAAAGTAAGGTTCATCAACCATTCTTTGGGAACAACCATACAATCTAGAAAAAGTAAGGATCAAGTTAAATTATGGATAATTTATGATACGTATGAATGTTGAATGAAAAAGTATGGTTCATCAACCTTACTTTTGTGAGCAACCATACATTCTTGAAAAAGTATGGATCATGTAAAAGTATGGATCATTTTTCATACTTTTTAAAGTTGAAGTAAAATGTATGGTTGCCAACCCTACGTTTTTATCAACCATACATTTCCCACTTTACGTTTGTGATCAAAGATATGTTTTCAACCATACTTTTATTGACAGATAATTAAAATTCGATATTATTATACAATAGTTAGCAACCTGTTTATTAAGCTAATATCAAGCCAGATTTAAAGCCGATTTTAAAGCATGATGTTGACTGATTCAAAGCTGTTTTATCAACAGTTTAGGGATTGAATTAATTGGATCATTTTATGCTGATTCATCAGTGACGTAACGACTAATTTGTAAATTGAAAATTTTAAATATCACGAGTAAATAAGGTGACTTCTGTGGATATAAATTTTCTAGAGAAGTGATAAATATTATTATATATATGATCTTTTTTTAACAGCAATGTGTGATCTCTCAATCATTCTGAGAAAAGAGGAAGAAAAACAGAGACTATAAAAAAACACAGACCTTCTTATTCAAAGCAGAAACAAAGATATGTTTATTGAATAAGAAGAATCATGATAGAAGATTCACTCACTCTACATCGAAAATTTGTTGTGAATCTTCTACTGCTGAAGTTGTGATTTATAATTCAATATCTAATTTAATGGGATCAACTCAGAATGACTCTTTTGTGAAGATCACTATTTTTGAAGGTGACGATCTATCTACTATCAAATTCTTGCTTTTTCAACTGTGAAGAACATTTGGAAAGTATTTACAGAAAACAGAAATTGTTATTTTTTATTCATGAGTGACCTGTTTCTCGTACTAATATGTGTAGGTTCTGTGAGTGAACTAGAAGGCTTTGTTTTTCCTTATATTTTAAAGGTGTCAACTACCTGAACTTAGTTGTTGAAAAGTCTATTGAAATGAATACCAGATAGTGAAAATCATCTAGATCGTGGATTTGAGCTTTGGTGGAGTGGAATAGGGGCCTTCTGTTCCCCGAACAACTATACATAGTGTGTTTCTAAACGTCATATTTCTGTGTCATTAATTCATCTGATTAATATAAAAGAGCCGAACAAAATCTCATGAAGATTTCTAAAAAGACACAATCCCCCCCCACTTGTGTATATTTGGTATAATCAGATCCCACAATTTGTATCAAATGGAGGTTTCTGTTAAATCCTTAACAAGATGAAAGTGATTATACAAAGAGCAAGATGACTAATACAAGAGAGGGAATGTCTATTGTCAGAGCATTGTACTTCAATGGAGAAAACTATGGATGCTAGAAGTTTTGAATGATTATCTATTTGAAAAACCTTGGATACAGAGTATATTCTAATATTATGACTCCATATGAAATACCAAAAAAGCTAAAACATGGAGTGCATCTACTGAAGTATAATATGTTACGAAATCAAAAGAAATGAATGCAATTATATGTGGTCTATGACCTAATGAATTTAATAGAGTATCTCAATTATTGATAGCATATGAAATGTGGAAAAATATTATTGTTGCTTATGATGGAACTAATAATATCAAGGAAATGAGATATGCAACTACTAAGCTTAAATTTGATACCTTTAAAATGGTTGAAAGTGAATGTATAATGAAAAAGAATGGAATATTGATAGAGATTGTCAATAACATTACTGCTTTGACATATTCTATTAACAATCTGATCATGCTTTAAATGTACTGAGAGTACTACCTACAAGATGGAATGGAATCTCTACTGTAATCAGTCAGTCGACACCTGTCAAAGACTTTACCAAGAGATAATTGATTGGAACAATAATGATGTATGAAGATGAGATGTAAAATGATGCAAATGAACATAATATTCTTATCAAAAGAGATGACATTGCCTTCAATGTGTCATCATAGAGCAGAACCTGAAAGATGAGGAAAAGTGTAAAAAATAAATATGAAAGTTCTGATTTATAAAATTCTGATGTGGAACTAGCTTATATAGCTTGAAGATTCACTAAATTCTATGTAAATAAGAAGGAATTCAAAAAATATATTAAAAAGAATGAAGAGGAAGTCAGATGTTATGAATGCATGAAAATATGCCATATCAGACCTGACTGTCCACAGCTTAAACAATCCAAGACAAAAAAAATCATAAGAAATCATTATGATCACAAGGATAAGAAATCCATGAAAGAAACATGGAGTGTATCTATGGACTCCAGTAGTTCTTTTGAATCGGACTCAGAGAATGAAGAAGTAAATCCGAATGCCAACATGTGTTTTAGTGTAGAAATAGATGAGGTGAAATCTCACTACTCCACTCACTCTAGTTCTAAATCTAGTTACTCAAATGAAAAACATGAAACCTACTGTAATATGCTTCAATAAAAATGTGATTCTATATTTAAGAAGCATAATACTTTAAAGAATATTTTTAAGGATGTTTGTGATGATAGAGATACAATTCTGAAACAGTATGAGGCGTTAACTGAAAAGGATGACTCAATTACCACTATAAATGCAGATTATGAATCAAAGATAAAATCACTGTAAACTGAAGTGGAAACTTATAAAAGTGAATCCCATGATTTTACTAAAGGAGAACACACATCAAATGATATTATTGGAAAAATGTCATTAAAATGAAAAGATTTAGAATTGGCAATAATGGTGAAAAACCAAAGCTGTACAAAAATTATTTTATTCCAAGGGAAAAAATACTAAATGGTAATTACTGTGGAACACGACGACATATTTCTAAATATTGTTTCATAAGACAACCCCTAATAAGATGTATTAAAATTTTTTTTGTATCAAATAATTTATTTGACTCTTTTATTATAAAATCAAAGCATGGCTTGATTCCTATATATTTGCTAGATAACACCCCCAGACCCAACAGAATATGGGTACCAACGAAAATTGTGTAAATAACTTTGTAGGGAGAAGGTAACACTATAAAAAAGAACATCTGGTAAATGGAAAGTGGCTTATTCAAGACATATGAGTGGATTCTCATCGAACTTCACTACACTGACGCAAAAATATGGTGGACTAGTTACATTTGGTGACAATGCTAAAGGGAAGATCATTGGTATTGGAAAAGCTGGGGATCCAGAAGTTGTCTCAATCAACAAATCACTTTATGTAATAGGATTGAAACACAATGTGATAAGAATATCTCAACAATATGATTACGGTAATGAAGTTTATTTTTCTAAAAATTTCTATTCTGTTTTTAAAAATAAACTCTTAAATTTAGAGCACCTAGATCTGATAATGTTTATATCCTGTATTTAAATTCATTGTGTAAACAACATTTAAAATGCTTAGATGCTAAAGTGAATGAATCCTGGATCTGGCATAGGATACATGGACATTGTAATGTATATGTTTTTCATAAATTATCTAAGAAACAATTAGTTTCTGATTTTCATAGTCTCAGATTTGAATGTTATAGATTCTGTGATGCATGTCAACTTGGAAAACTACCCAAATAATTCTTCTAACCTATTAACAGAATTTCTACATCTAAACATATAGAACTAATCCATATGACATTTTTTGGACTCTCAAGAGTAGCAATATTGGCTGGTAAATTATATGTATATTTTTAGTTTATTACTATTATAGATATACATGGATTTTCTTTTTAAAATTTAAAAATGAATCTTTTACTGTATTTGAATGTTTTTGTAAAGCTGTTCAAAATAAAAAAAACTAAAATAATTTCATTAAGTAGTGATCATAGTGGAGAATTTGGGATTCAAGAATTTAATTAATTCTACTCAAATTTGGGTATTAAACACACCTTCTCTGCACTAAGAACACCTCAATAAAATGGAATTGTTGAAAGAGTAAATATGACTATTCCAGAAATGGCTAGGAGTATGGTAAATGAATACAATCTTCCTACAGATTTTTTGGCATAAGCTATAAGTATAGCCTATTATATAATTAATAGAGTTTTAATTAGATCTCTATTAAAAAAGACACACTATGAACTTTCGAATAATAGAAAACCTAATGTAAATTATATTAATGTTTTTCAATGAAAGGTTTACATACTAAACACCATAGAAAATCATGGTAAGTTCAATCCAAATTCTGATTAAGGTATTTTCATAGGATATTCAGCTACCTCCAAGGCTTATAGAGTCTATAATAAGAAGTCATGTATTGTTGAAGAATCATTTCATGTGAAATTTGATGAATCTGATCCCTTTGAGAAAAGGGCAGATCAAATGGATAAGTCTGGCACTAATTATAACATGAGACTTGAGAACTTGAAAAATTATTTTGAAAAAGATATAAATGAAATTCAGTCCATTTCAGAATAACATGACACTAATGAACCTATGAGTGTACTACCAACACAGAATTAAACCCTAAAGAATCATCCTCTAGAAACAATAATAGGTGACTTAGACAGTAGAACAAAAACTAGAAGAAATATTTGAAATATTTTATAATTATTTGCATTTCTATAATAATTAGAACCAATGTGTATAAAAATCATTAGATTATGAAAGATAGATGATATAAATTAAAGAGGAATTAAAACAGTTCAAAAGAAATGATGTCTGGGAAATAGTTTAAAGACCACAAAATTATCCAGTGATAGGAAAAGAAATGGGTCTTTAGAAATAAGCAAGATGATCAAGCTATAATATGCATAAATAAAGAAAGACATGTAGCAAAATGATATAATCAAGAAGAATGTATATATTATGATTATTCTTTTGCACGTGTAGCTAGATTACAATCCATTAGAATTATTTTTAGCCAATGAATTACATATGAAGGATAAATTACTTTAGATGGATATTAAGTCTTCCTTTCTAAATGGTTATTTAATGGTGGATGTTTATTTTGATCAACCTCCTTGTTTCGAAAATTCTCAAAAACCAGATTCTGTTTTTAAAATTACTAATTCTTTTTATGGCATTGAACAAGCACCTAGAGCTTTGTATGAACGATTAATATCTTATTTATTGAAAAATAATATTACTATTAGAATGACAGATCCAACAATTTTTAATAAAACTGTAAATTCTAATATTTTATTAGTTCAAATTTATGTTGATGATGTAATTTTTGGATCAACTAATAAATCCATTTTTCATGAGTTTTCAAAGTTAATTCCAAATTAATTTGAAATGAGTTTTGTGGGAGAATTAAATTTATTTTTAGTACTTCAAATTTATTAAAAATATTTTGGAAATGTTTTGGATCAATGAAAATACATTACTGATTTATTAATGAAATTTGTACTTGAAAACAATAAGACATATAAAACTCTTATGTGTACTAATATAAAAAATTATTTGGATGAAATTGGAAAATCAGATGACAACAAGTTATATATAGGTTTTATTGGTAGTTTATTATATCATACTGCTAGAATGACATATATATTGTATTCAATATGAATTTTTCATTATTTCAATCAAATACTAAAGAATCTCATTTCACTGTTGTTAAAATTATTTTTAGATATTTAAAAGGAACTATTTTTCAATCTCTTTTTTATCCCAAAACTTTTTATTTTGATTTAATTTAATATCTAGATGCAGACTTTTGGAGATGTAGATTAGATAGGAAATGCACTTTGGGTACTTTTCACATTTTAGCGAAATCCTTAGTGTCATGGTCAAGTAAGAAACAACATTATAGTTCATTATCAACAGCTGAGGCAGAATTTGTTTCTGCTCGCGGTTGTTGTACACAGGTGTTGTGGATGAAAAAAAATCTTATGTACTTTGGACTAAATTTTAATAATACGCCTATTTTCTATGATAATAGTAGTGATATAAATATTTAAAAAAATCTTATTAATCATTCTATAACTAAGCATATTGATATGAGACATCACTTTCTATGTGATCATGTTCTTAAAAGGGATATATCTTTGGAATTTGTCAGAAGAGAAATCTAATTAGATAATATTTTTTTATTCACTTCCCACAACAAGGTTTTATTTTATTAAGGGGGAGTTAGGTTTATTTAATTATAAATAAAGTTTTATTTTACTATACTGTTTCTTTATTTTAATAATGTTTAAAATAATTTAGATATTTTTTTTTCAAGAAAAATATTTTTTCCCCTCCCCCATAATCAATTTTTATTTATATTTAAAATCTATGTAATGATTAATTAAAAAACAGGAATCATGGCTGTCAGAAACTATTCGCCTTTTAAACTGTTGGTTTTCTACAAAAACCTCCTCAACCCGCAAAGCCGTGCCTATGCTCGTCAACCGTAATGTTCAATCCTCTGAAACCGTACCTTTCAAAACTTCATAAATTCCCATAGAAATGTAAAATACAAAGAGAACTGATGAGATGGGACTAGTAATGCTATGAAATATTTCCTAGAATGAAGAAAAATTTTGCAGGGAAAGGTTATAGACTTGGAATGGCCCATATCAGACAAATTTTCTGTTGAAACAAGGTCTGGCATTTCAAAATCTAGAACAGACCTTCAATTGTGAGATTTTTGAGTTTTTTTATAACTTAGAACTATGATATATCTTCAATACAATGCATTTTATCTTGGGAGACAGTGAGGACAGTATGCTGTCTACGATAGAGGATTGGGATTTTTCGATCCCATCTGTTGAAATTGGTCAGATTCCGAATTACCCACATGAGGGAGTGTATAATTTTGATTTGAAAAATATTGGATATTATGTTCATAACTCTAAGGACATTATGTCTTTTTATTTTTGGTTCTACTTCTTTAAAGAAGATGTTCATAAAGGATCTGGAGCCAGATCATGAAAATTTTAGTAAAATTTGTGCAAACCGCGATTGAACCGAGGATGTATGTGTTGGATAAAATTTTGTATCCAGATATGTATATAATGATTCTTTTCATGATTGATATAATGATAAAATTTCCTAGGTACATGGTCAGGTACCTTAGTTAATGTTTTCATAGAGAATCCAGAATGAATTTCTACCCTTTGGTAGATTCATTTAAAAACATTTGTTCCAAAAAGATATGGTGAGACTGGTGGATGCCAAAGTTATATGCCATCACAATAATGTTTTAAATGCTATATCATTAAGAAAAATTGGCTATTTATAGAGCACTATAAAATGGTTACTCTTTCTAGTAGGAGCTGAGAAAGAAACAAGGAGTGCTCAAGCTCAGTCTGCAAAGTGCAAAGATAGACAAGATGAATTGAGAGACATCATTGCTGCAAGAAGAATCAGATTAGAAATTGAAGACACTGAGGAAGAAAGAAGTGAGGAGGGACATAAGACTCAGGGAAGAAGAATTGTTAATGAGGAACTTGTTTCCCCTGTACTGAAAACAAGAGATTTATTCTCATATATTTTTTTAAGGGAAGATGGTACTGAAAAGGAAATGGAAGATATTATTGAGAGGGAAGCACCAATGGAAGGATCTCAGATACAATCTTTAATTCAAGATGATGTTAAAGGAGAGACTCAAGAACATGTTAAAGCAGATGTTGATGTTACAAATCAACAGGAAAAAGAGGCATATCCTGGTGAGGAAGTGGCCAGACCTCAGGAATCTCCCGAGGATATTATTTTAGAAAATCCAATAGAAAAAAAATTGATAATGTTTGTGATGAGAATGTTTCTGAAGCTCAAACAAAAGTACGTAATGAGGATTTATTTGTGGAAGAGTTTGTAAAGGACAATGGGAAAAAATCTGTGGATCATCCTGCTTAGGAGAAGGAAAAAGAAAAATCTTATACAAATTCGCTACCTTTAGTACTGTAGCATCACACTAGAACTTAAAATGGAAACTAAGAACAAGGTTCCTCTGATTTAGGGAATAAGGAGGTTGAAGAGATGTAGAAAAGGCTGTCTCAAATTGTATCTAAATATGATACTCTGAGGAGATCCTTAGAATCAAAACAATTAAAATGTCAGAAACATCAGGGAATTACAGTTTCCTGACAAGAAATTGAAGCTTTTACACAAGAGATATTGACATAGTTATCCAAGTTGAATTAAGAAATGATAATGAAGTCAGAACTGTTAGAAATTAAAGAGTTTCTGGAGATACAATTTGCATCTATGGGAAATAGTGCTGCTAGTGGGTCAGGTACTTCAACTAATTAACTTAGAAAATTTCAATCTATCACAACTTCCATGAGCAATATGAGTGACAGATTGCATTATCTTTAATGTAACAGTTCTCCTTTATCAGTCTTTTTCGACAATCAGAAATTTTTGGTTGATTAATTGACATCATGTGAAGCATCTCTTAGACTTCTGCTGACTTAATTCACAAAGAAGTTGTCTTTATTCATGGATTAAGTAGAAATAATTCATTGGTTTTTTCATATTCAACCTCATAAAAGATATTCATATGACTTAAGAGATCTAGGATCAAGTTATTAGGCTTGGCGATGGAATGATGAAACGATTGAGGTAGTAGTTGACAGAAATCAATTCTGCAATGCAGATGAGAAAAACCCTACCTGAACCCTGACTAAACCATGATTCCTGTATTTATCATATTTGTATTTTTAATGAAAATATGTTTCATTATATTTTTTTTTTGTTTTCCTTGTTTCGAAATTCTCATAATTCAGATTTAATTATTGACAAACAGTTAATTATAGCATTTACTTACATTCAATTCTACATTAATCTGCATATTTTGTCATTCTTTTTTATATCACAAGAGGGGGAGAAAAATTGATAAACACAAAATTTTTGACTCTTTTATTATATATATATATATATATTTTTATTTTATTTTATTTTATTTAGGGAGATATTAAAATGCAGAAAGTAAATGGAGAATTTATGTTAAAACTAATATTGTATTTATCTGTTAAACATTCAAAACTATATGTAATTAATTTTTTATGTTAATTTTATATGTTAGTTTATGGTTTTTTTGATCATCAAAAAAGGGGATATTGTTGAGAATGTGTTGTTTTCAAAAATTAATAATATTGTTACTTAAAGGGATAGATTGTTGAGAACAATACTCTATCTCTTTATGATAATTTTGATGCTCACAAATACCTTTAATTAGTTTATATTGTTTTTATTTGTTAAGTATTTTTCAAGAATTTAATATTCATTATATTTTTATTTCACGAAAAAATTAAAGTTGTTGAACAACACGAATTTATTATCAAAGTATTCACAATATCATGTTATGGAAACACTGTTCATTAGGGTGTTTGGGAAACACTGTTCATAAGAGTGTTATGGAAACACTGTTCATACCCTACATGGAGAAACATAGCATAATGAAGAAATGCGGTGTATACTTTATGAGATATGAGAAAATGTATGGAAGAGGAAAGACACATTATCAACAATGTATGAAAGAGGAACCCAATATTAGGAAGGAACCTTACATTTAGGTTATTAGAAAAGTATGGAAGGAGAATAATATGTATGTGTTAAACATTACGTTTGTTTCTCAAAAGTATGGTTCATCAACCTTACTTTTTTTAACAACAATACATTCTTGAATAAATATGGATCAATTAAATGTATGGAAATTTTTTCATACATTTGAATGTTGATAGAAAAATTATGGTTCATCAAACTTACTTTTTTGAAAAACCATACATTCTTGAAAAGTTTTGAATCAAGTAAATGTATGGATCTTTTATCATATGTTTGAATGTTGAAGGAAAAAGTATGGTTTCCAACCCTACATTTTTGATCAACCATATATTTCCAACCGTAAATTTGTGATCATCCATATGTTGTCATCATTCTGTTTGGTGTCATAGAATATAAAGTCAATATTATTATGCAACGATCAGCAAGTAGTTTATTAGGCTGATTTCAAGACAAATTTAATGCCGATTTTAAAGAGCAATTTTGACTGATTCAAATCTGTTTTATTAGTTGTTTAAGGATCGAATTAAAAGGATATTTTATGTCGAGTCTTCAGGGATGTTATGACTACTCTGTAAATTCAAATTTCTGAATATCGCGAGGAAAAAAAGGTCACTTTGGTGGATCTAAATTTGCAAGAGAAGTGCTCATTGTTATTATATATATAGGTGTTTTTCGACCAACAATGTTTCATCTCTCGATCATTATGAGAAAAGAGAATGAAAAATAGGGAATATCAAAACACACAGACTTGTTGATTCAAAGGAGAGACAATGATCTGTTTATTGAAGAAGAAGAATCATGATAGAAGATTCACACACTCTACATTAAAAAATCTATTGTGAATCTTCTACTGCTGATGTTGTGAATTATTTTTCTATATCTACTAAAACGAGATCGTCTCAGAACGTCTCTTTTGTGATGTTCATTATTTCTAAAGGTGATGATCTATATACTATCAATTGCATGCTATTGAAATTGTGAAGAACATCTGGAATGTATTTTCAGAATACAAAAAATATTTATTTACAATTCTAGGGTGACCAGCTTCTCATACTAAGCTTTGTAGGTTCTGTGAGTGAACGAGAAGTCTTTGTTTTTCCTTATATTATAAAGGTGTCAACTTCATATACTCTATTATAGAATGGTCTGTTGAAATAAGGACCAAATAGTGAAAATCACCCTGCTTGTGGAGTAGAGCGTTGGTGAAGTGGACTAGGGGCTTTCTGTTCTCCAAACAACTATACATAGTGCGTTTCTACACTTCATATTTCTGATTCATTAATTCATCTGATTAATGTAAAAGAGAAGAACACAATATTGTGATGATTTCTGAAAAGACACAATTGACCCCCCTCTTGTGTATATTTTTTATAATTAGATCCAATAGACATGATATTTATTTTTGGTATATGATATTTTATTTTTAATTGTTATATATATCTGTCTTTGGATGTTATCACCTATTCAGTTATTAATGTACATATTCTATGTAAGTTTTCTAGTACAGTGGTATTAGTTTCTATTTTTGATTTTTATTAATTTTTATATTTCTTCAGTTACATACATGTTTGATTACTAACAATATGTTTTAGTATTTTAAGGGGGAATTGTCTCCCCACTAACACACCATTATCCCTCGCTTTAAGTCATCATCCTCTGGTGTTTAAGAAGATGCGCTTGAGTCCATGTGGCTAATCAGTATCAGAGCACTATTTAGTGGAATCGAGGTCCAAGATGTTACAGTCCAAGAAATTAAAGCCAACTAAACTTACTATGCTCAATGGACTGACCTTCCCAAATAATATTAAATAATTAGAAAAATCACTTTACTATTAAAATTATATCTATAATCATTAATAAATTTTATGAATAATTATTCAAGAAGTAAAAATACATTCTTCATTAAAAAAATAAAATCTCTTTAATAATAAATGAAATAAACAGTGAAATTCATAGACTCATAAGGTTGTTACCATTGATCCCCGCTACCATAGTCTCCTGGGAGTTTAGACGAGCATCTCTAAATAAATTCACATGTTATTTCTCCTCTATTGAGTATATTAACACTATGAGTATCCTCCATCCAGTACCTATTGATCATGACCACACCATCACGTCCAAAATTATAAAATTGTTTCTTTTTTATTAAAATTTACTTTAATATTTCTAAAACAATAGTGGGTAAATCAATTTAAATGATTTAAATTTTCAATAAATCATATTTCACCTCTATGAGAGTAAAACAATGAATCTTGATTTCATCATGTTGGTAGTAGTATAAATATAATTAAAAGCATGGGTGAAAAATTAATTCTATGAACAAATATTTTTTATTTCCCATATGAATCATCCCATGGTCAAAAAATAATCATCTCCTCTTTGAATGTATCCATGTTAATTGGAATAAATTGTGAAGTGTAGTGATCAAATGGTGACATTTTATTTTACTCATACCATTATGAATTGAATGATCCATTTTTCTATCCTTATCTCTAATGATCGTAACATAATGGTCATTTTGAGTTCAATTACTCTTAAATATTCACAATGCCTTGAATCTTAAGACTTCATTGGCATCATATAATTTCCATTTAATATGACTTCACTATTAATATAAATGAAAATATCGTATTATTAGAAAATAGTTCATATAGGAATCAGAAATATCTCATAGGATCTAAAATTTTCACAGTGTATCATATATTGTTCATAATGTAATGTATCCTATAAGATCTCTAAAATACCAAATAAGTCCAAAATTATTTCATGCAGCCACCAAGAGTCATACAATTAGTTATGAATATCCTAGGGGGTTACAATCTAGATAAAATATTTATCATATTGGTTCACAAAAATTCTCTTATGTTGGTCTCAAATTTCATACGATTTCTGAATTATCTTACAAAAAAATATTATAACAAATTTAAATATGATAAATGCAGTAAATAATGCTATGAGGGGTAAATTTGCCTATTTAGAAGACTGAAATACCCTTTATGTTAGGATATCTAAATGTAAAACATCACATGAAATATTATCTTATGATGTAGGGAAAATTATAGGACATGATAAATTTTATTATGAGATAGATTTTCTTATGATCCAAATGTAACAAAAATTTTCTTATTTTGAGTTCAATAATATGACCTAACAAGTAATATAATACATTAACAATAAAATTGTGGCATTTTAAAATAATTTCATAAATGAAAAAAATATAAAAAATTTGAATTTATCTATTTTCATCATAATTCAAAAAATATACTTGGGGAAAATGATGTTATTTTAATTAAAAAGTGTGTGGATTAGATAATATAAATAAAAATGATAGATCTTGAATATTTCATCTATATTAGCAAGGTTTGCATAATTTAATTCATTACAATAATAATACATAAAATCTATGATTTATTTTGTATAAAGTGGAATGTGATAATAGGAAATCACTAATATCAATACCTGAGAATGAACATATCCTCACTATAAAAAACATCCATGAGTGGTATAGAAACCTGAACATATTACAAACATATTAGAGTAAAAATTATTTCATTGGTTCTCCACTATATAATGATCAGTCTCAGGAAGATAGTGAGTGTTAAAATTATTCCTATTGTAGAATCATGGATGATGCATTCAATGTTTACATCATTATGTTATAATCAATGATATAGCTATAATGGTCCGTAAAATGATAAGAAAAAAATCATAAGTGTTTTACATGATTTTTAAGTTGGTAAAATTTTTAATCCCCATAAATTTATTAATGGTTAAAATTCCAAACAGATTCTAGAAATAGATCACAAACATGAATCTAAACTATTTCAAGTAGAATATAGTTGTAAATTTTCATTGTTCTTGAAATTTTGATGATATATATAGTTAAAATAGAAATATATAATTGGTAATTCATACATGATATTCCATTAAAATATTTATGTATTATAGAATTTAAAAAATATTGATCTTGGTTATGCGATAAATGAGGCTTCAATCCGGGTGAGTTTGAGAGTATCTTAACAAACAATTCATCGATAAATAATTATATAGTATATATTCCTCCTAAATTAAAATTTTCGTATACAAATATGATTTAAAGTGTTATTAAAAGGATTAATTACAATTTTATTTTCATGGTGATATTGATTAGAAGTCTTGAAATAGTAATATTATCTATTTATGCTATTATTTACAAATAATTGAATTAAAATGTATCCATATTCCAAATTAAATGATAGATTTTATCTCATAGGAGTTATAATATGAATGAAATACATAATTTCATAAGTTTTTGTGTCTTGATTTGAATTAATTTTCAAGGATAATTTTATACAAATCATGCTTCAAGAATACAAAGTTCGTTATTATGAATTATCAAAATGTTACTTCTGATATTCTATAAATCCCTAAGATAGAAACTATAAATTCAAATGATAGTTTGTTTGTATATGAGATAAAGAACATCTATAATTTTGATTGTGGGAGAAGTAATGAATATTTTAACGTCAAGCCTTTAGATGCACATGATTTTGATATAGTAACAGTTTCCATAATAGCTCTTGGAATATAAGGTTCCTGAGACACATTGTTTATAGGAATGTTAGAAACAATGATAAATTGTTTATAATCACTGTGATAGGTGATATTGTATTTATTGGATCTAATGATTCCTTATCCTTCAAGGAAGGATTAAACAGAAAAATTCATGTAATTTGAAATTATCTATGAATTAATAAACTAACTCCTTGTATGAAAATAATGATAGTATTTTGGTAGAACATATTACAATTGTGAGTCCCACTGGGTCCAAATGGATTTTCAAGAATGTTCTCAAAATTTATGATAATTAAAATACCTATAAATAAATATTGTTAGAAAAATGTTTTATGATATGATAAAATGTTGGATATAATGAAACAATTTCATCAAAAAATATATATTATAATTTATTTAAATTATAATTATTATAGATGTGTACCACGGAAATTTAGGATACGCTTCATGTCATATGTATTCTATACTTTCACCCTATTCTATATTAATTTTGGTTCTATAGTTTTTAGGTGTAAGGGGTTAATATTTTGGATTATTGGTGAAAAAATATAGGTCCATGATTTTTACATGTTTAATATTAACTGGGTAGTAACTGTGTGATATAGAGTATTTGGTTCTAGTGTATTTTTCCATATCTTCAGAATGGTTTGTTTAATTGTGAATATTTCCTGGAAAACCATATTAATTGTTATGTTTGGGTCTAGAGGTGGTTTCAAGGAGTTTCCATGAATTTTCTAACCATGTGGTTATTTCTAGGTAACAATGAACATCAGTTTTCAAGGAATAGTAGAGACCACATGGTTATAATTTTTTTTTCTAACCATGCATACAAACCATTTGATCTATATGCATTTATTAAAATTGGAAAATTACCCCAATACAAATGGTCTTTTTGACCGATATTACCCCATAATATCACATTACTATTACCCAGACATTTCTTAACACTCTAGGAGGAAATACCTTGGGTATCATAGTTATTTTCTATAAATTTTTGGGTATCTATTTATGATATGTGTAAATTTCTTCATCATTCCTAGTATGTTCTCTAGAATTACTCTCAATATCTCATTCCCTGGATTCATTGGATCCCATATTGGTTTTGATGGGAAAATATAAGGTTTAATGAGTGGAATTGATTATTTTTATTATGGATACATAATTACAAGGACTAGATGTCTTCATTTATGATTAATATTTTCAAAGGAAACTAAGATTCCTCTATTGGTGTTTTAAGTGTCTCTATATAATAGATAATTTTCATTGAACATTTTATCAATATTTTTTTCCTTTAGTTACTCTATTGGAAATGGTTTATTTGATATATATTAGGTTTGATTTATGAAATTGAATAATTTTCCTGGAAAATGTTTTTAAAATTTGGTTTTCATTAAAAATAGTTTTATACACTTCATGATTTTAATGAAATGTCTCATTGATGATTTAGAGAATAAAATAGGATTTCTGTAATGGGTGTGATAATGATTTTCATATATAAATATTTTCTTAAATTATGGGATTTATTTAGTTGAATATCTTATTAAAATATATCAGATGGGAACATTAGGCACACCAGGTTACCTACATTTGCAAACCACAGTTAGTGTGGAACCACTAACGGTTACGGTGCTGATAATAATATATTATGGTAGGTTTGGATATCATTCAGATTCATATTATTTTTGATTATTGTGACTTGTGTGTCCATGATATGTATTCCCATATGCAAGATCCTTCTTGTGCATGGTTTTATCCATTATAGAGATGTTTCAAGCTTTTATTCTTCAAATGTTTATATTTGGAGGTATTAAAAGTCTTCATTACACCCCTTTATGTAATCAATTATATATATTTCGATAATCATTTGCATTTTAATGTGGATTTATTTAAAATAAAATCAATGAATTATTTATTAAATTTGTTTTTATATGAAATTATCTAGAAAATTTTTTCAAACGTAAGAAATAATGGTTACGTAGAGTATGGATTCATGGTAGTGTACTATTAGTAATTTACCTCTGAGATTATATATTCCTTTAGTAATATTTATTCATGGATTTATATGATCCATGTAACGGTATGGTTGTCATGTATCTAGATGGATTCACTTGGTTGATGTTTCTCCATAGTGATTTTGTAAAGTCCTAAGGGATGGTAAAATAGATTCTTGGTTTTGGTCATGGACATCAGTTGTTTCTGGTTCTATCCTTCATCATTTTTTCTATCTCTTGTATTTTTATCTCTTATTCAATTATATACAATGGTTCAATATCATTACTTATTATACAAGATGCATGATATTTATTTATTTTTATGTTCAATCCATTCCAATGATCGTTTATGTTGGTACCTAGTGTCTTGTAATATTGTTATGACTATCTAGATGAAGTTGGTAAGTGTGTAATGGTTCCTAGTCCACTCAATTTCAAATATATCATTTATTTACCATGAGTGGTCATGTTTTTTCACACCAATATTAAATGATTAATTTGGGTTTTATTTTAATGAATCTTATCAATTTACTTGACTGGTTTCTACTATTTTATTCAATCATTTTTTAAGGTTTTTAATATGGATTATTGATGTTTATATTTTAATTCGGAGATGTATTTCAATTATAATAATGTTTTACCTATTTTTATTAATATATAATTACTCTAAAAGATTTTCATCGATTATTAAGGATGGACCTATTAGAAAACATCAATACGAAACCCCTTAATTCAAGAATTATTTACTGGAAATAGTAATATAGGCTATTTAATAACAAGGTAAATATGGTTGTGGAATCTAAGAATGTATACTTAATTATACATTTGAGTTTAACAATGAAAATTACACCAATTTTCTTTGGTGACATAGGAACCAATGAATCTGAGCAATAGATTCATAGAATAAAATATAATTTCCACTTCCTAGGGGCTCTAGAAGACTATATGTTTGGAATTTCAACTTATATTCTTGATTTTCTTAGAATTAAATGGTTGGATTCCATTATTTTTGCTAAATTACACAAGGAACTCACATAGAAAACATTCAATAAGTCCTTTAATAAACAATTATAACCTATTACCTTACATATGAAAAAGGAATGGGAGTTTTTCACCTTAGATCAAGGAGACCATTTAGTGATGGAGTATGATAATCACTTAAAAATGTAATCATATATATCTCTAAAACATGGAAGTAATTTCTTCTTAAAGGTTATATGGTTTCAGATGTGTCTGATTCTAGATATTTGATTGATGTTTATGATCATGGGCTTGATAAAATTTACCGATGTTGTCTATATTGTGGTTATAGTTGATGTAGAATTATATGGGTAAATAGGACTTATTATAGAATCTATTATTATAGGTACTAGTCAGGGTGTATCATATATCCTGAAATGAAAGCATATTAATGGTTCTTTTTTTCATTATGTTCTATTAAATTGTGGTCTTCAGTAAAATACTAGGTAGTTTTCTTTCATTATGGAATACATAGACACTACTAAGCCTAATTATACATTAAAACCAATATCTTTCATCATTGTGGACAATCTGTCCACCTAAATATTTTTAATAAGCTTTTTATATAGATGTAGAATTGGATACACCTTACCAAAAGATCCTATGATCTGTTAGAGTCTATTAAAATGTGGTGGATCAAATTATAATGTTATGGGGGACAATTATGCTAGGATGAAGTATCATATAGGGGTTCAATTTGTATTTCTTTATACAGTAGAGTATGTACTAGGGGAATTTTAAATGGGTCTGACAACTATTAAATATAAAATGTTTATTACTTCAACTATAGTCTTCGATCTGTTGGATACCATTGAATACCATTGTTATATATCATTAAATTTGTTCAATGTTTTGGGATTATGAATGGAACTTATGTAAGTATTTATGAATCATTCTACTCCCATATGGATGTGTAATGAGTTAGGTTTTAAATATTCCATGTGTGAGGGTAAGATGATTGACCATGTGGTCATATGATATTTTATAGTTCTTGATCATCATATATTTGAACATATAAATGAAAAGGATTAGATGGTTCATTTTATGTCCCTTTTCAATTGTTATCATTTTCATCTTTAGTTTATTTCTCATAATGGTGTTACTTGTGTCTTTTATGTTGAGTGGGATCATATATCAGGGTGAGTATGGAATATTTTTCTTGAGGTTAGAATTATACCATGTCTATTTTTAGAGATGTTTATCGAGGCCATTTATCCTTACTAAGGTTTTCTGATTCCTACTGTTATGAATGGATAGTATAAAGACTTCCCTAGTAACATTTTCATGGTCAATTTCTCAAAGAGAAGTCAAGTTTACTATTGACATGATTCTGGGGATGATCCTGTTATCCTCAATATTTTATAATATGACATCTTTTGGGTAATATGCAATTAATGTTTAGATTGACGATCTTGAGTCAATAATATTTGTTTGTATGTGTTTGTCACCTTTTAATTCTAGGATTCTCATCACAAATAATTATATGGATGCCTTCGGTTGTGTGTTGACATCCAAATGTTTAATAAAATGACCATTTAGAAAGGGTACCCTTTTCCTATGATTGAGTATATTTTTGATCTTCTTACGGGATCCTGATCATTTTATAATATTGATTTGTTATTGGGATACCATCAGTTTAGAGTCTAAGAGGATGATATTATGAAGACTACATTATAGAAAAGGTATGGAAATTTTGAGTATTTGGATATTCCATTTGGTCTTGTTAACACTCATGTGGTGTTTTAATCTTTGATGATTTATAAGATTTATTGGTTATTGGAGCCCTTCATGGATGTTATTATTGATTATATTTTGTTGATTTTAATGAATAAATAGTAGCTTAGAGATCATATCGATATTAATCTAAGATCTATTAGTTAACATCATATGTATTGAAAGATAAATAAATTCCAGTTTTGGATCTGAAAAATGAGGTTTTGGGGCCATGTTATATCTGAGAGATGTACCTCATAGAATCATAAATAGGTTCAGGAAATTATTTACTTGGATCAACCAATAATGTGTTTGATATTTATATGTTCTTTGATTTTCATGGTTATTACAGAAATTAAATTCTATATTTCTCCATGATACTATCTCATATTTTAGAGATAAACTATAAGGGTGTTGAGTCTGAATGGAATGATAATTATAAAGGACCATTTGAATAAATTAAATTGATTTATATTTAATATCAAGTTTTTATTCTTTTGGAATCAGTTTTTGGTTGCCACATATTTTTTGATGCCTCGCCTATATGATTAGGATGTGTTCTGATGTAGGGGAAAAAGTCATTCTTATATGGATCTTACTATTTAATCCCTCGTGAAATTAATTATCCCAAAAATGACTTGGAATTTATATCCATGATTCATGCTAGATGAACGTGGAACCACTATATCATCATATATAGTTTTACTATAATTTTGGAATATAAATGCGTGATGTATATTTCCTTCTAGAGTCATATAAACCTATAAAATAGATGTATGGTCGGGTATCGTCACAATTTTTATTTGGATATTTCATACACACCATGAAAATAGAAGGTGGTCACTAATTAGTTAGAATGAATTTAATAAAACAGAAAAAGAAGGCATCTATGGGAGAATGATCTTTGATGATTTTATCAACTGATATGTGCATTTAATTTGAAGACATTTATGAGAAGGAGTGCATATATTGTTTGAAAGATGATTCTTTTAGTTAGTATTTGATTTCTACAAGACAGGAAATAGAACCAGATTTTCATAATTTTTGGGAAATTTTCTATGGTAAAGTGACATTGGGTGATCAGACTCAGTCTCCTTATGTTGTTTTTAATTTTTGAGGTAGATTGTTCAATCTAATAACATTTTTGTAGAAATTGATGGATAGAGAAAATAAGGCCAATTATTCCATACACCCTAGGACTACCAAGATGAATCATGATTTGAGATTTTGGTATTAGATTTTGGGTACGAGGTAGTTGATTGGATGTAATGGCCCGGACCTCCCTGGTCCATTACTTTGTGAAAATGTGGTGTTGGAGGTGTTCCGGGAGGTCAAGGTGACTTATCCCCCAGCTGCTGCCTACCGGTAGCTCGGTCTACCGGTAGCTGCTGATTACCAGTACCTCGGTTTACCGGTAGCTGCTGATTACCGGTAGCTCGGTCTACCGGTAGCTGCTGATTACCGGTAGCTCGGTCTACCGGTAGCTACTGATTACAGGTAGCTCGGTCTACCGGTAGCTGCTGATTACCGGTAGCTCAGTCTACCGGTAGCTGCTGCTTACCGGTAGCTCGGTCTACCGGTAGCCGCATCCTACCGGTAGCTGCGTTTACCGGTAGCCACGGCGTACTGATAGCTCGGTATATTGGTAGCCGCAGTCCAGCAGTAGCTCGGCTAAAACTTTTCCAAATTTCTAGTTCTTTGAACAGTGTTTCTATCGGTGAGGTTCAGTGAACAGTGTTTCTATCAGTGAGGTTCAGTGAACAGTGTTTCTATCGGTGAGGTTCAGTGAACAGTGTTTTCTATCGGTGAGGTTCTATCGGTGGACTTCTATCGGTAGACTTAAACAGTGTTTTCTATCGGTGAGGTTCTATCGGTGGACTTCTATCGGTAGACTTGAACAGTGTTTCTATCGGTGAGGTTCTATCGGTGGACTTCTATCGGTAGACTTGTACAGTGTTTCTAGAATCCTAAGAGCTACCAATCCCATACTTTGCCAAATTTTGAGTATGTGAACACTGTTTCTAGATTCTCAAATTTGACGTTTTCTTTGACGTAAATTACTTTTAAAACCTTATTTTAAGGACTTTAAGGCCGATTCAAAGGCCATAAATTCTATATTAATTATTCCTAAGGCCGTGATGTTTTTACATGGTCAACCCGCGTAGGTTAATGCGATCCGTTTTTAATGGAGAATAAATCGGATCTTAAACCGTCGTCTCTCTAATTATTTTTTTAAAAGGAACGAGATATCATTATTTGTTGTTCTTCCTCCTGGTTCTCATCTACGAGACGCTAGAACCTTGCAATCATCCTCGTAGGAGTTTCACAATCCAACGTTACTTAGATCAGTTCCGCTCTGTTGATGCAACCAAGTTGTGTCGATCGTTCTTCCATATAAGGTATGTTTTATCATCGTTCCTTCGGGGATCACCTTCTCTTGTTCTTCCTTCCATATTAGCATGTAATCTCCATGGTTCTAATGGGTTTTCTTGGGGTTGGTTGGTACTGTCGTACCGTGGCATCCTCCGGTGGATGCAGCTGTCGTGAGGAGAAGAGGACTGTGGCCCGTTGTGTGGATAAAGGACGTCAAGAACTCTTCGAGGTAGGGGATTCATGGCTTCTCTAATTGTGTATGTGCAATCGTAGAATTATCATGATTTAGTACTTTGGATCACAATGAAATTGACTTAATTAAATACTTGAACCGGATTAAAAGAATTGGTTGATCGCATGTTGTTACTTTTGTACCGTGATAACGGTTTGCCTCATGTATTCCTAGATAGGGTGATATCTATGTTTTTCTTTAATTTGTTGCTCGTTCATGATGGAAATTGATAAAGAACGTAAAGCCGGAATTATTTGTTAAATAATTGGCTAAATATAAAGAGGCATGTTAATGAATCTGTTAATTCAAGATGGATTAAAGAACTATTAGTTCGATAATTTCAAAAAGGGTTCTGAGTTACCCGCTTGCTTGTAATGCTGAATGCCTTGTGGTTTGGAGCTCTGAGTGCTCATCTTGTATGAAGGCTGAATGCCTTGTTAAAGGGCCGAGAGCCCGTTTTGTGATCTTTGATTTCCTGCTGCTTGTGATTTGATGTGAGCTTGGATGGCTGTTGTGATATGTGGAGGCATGGAGACTTTTGGTTGTGGCAGCGGATGACGCCTAGTGTGGCGAGATGCATCGGTTTATGCATGTGGGTGTCGGGGAGGACACCAAGGATGATGGTATGAGATGAATGTGATGGTTTGATGATTGGTGGTTTGATTGTTTATCTGCTTTACTTTTCCCCACTGCTCAAGGCAGCTGGTTTTGCTTACCCTCCTTCCGAAGGAGGTGAAGACACGCGGGGTATGCCACGTGCTTTCCGTGTTTAGCCTCTCGATGGAGGATGGGTCTATGCTCTTGCTATAGGCGGCAAAGACTCGATGGGTAGTATATCTAATCACCGTGTTGAGCCCTTTGTGTTTAGTAGCATATGATGCTTTTCTAGAATTCCTGGGAATATGGGGAAGGTAATTCAATAATGAAAGTTTGTTTAAATGGTGATAATCCACGGGGATAGAGAAACTGGAATTTAATAGTGATGTGAATCGTAAAAAGGAGCAGTTTTTGATTGTGATGCCAATTTAGTTTAATGTTGTAAATTGTTCATGGTTAATTAATGTTTAAAGAATTAATTAACGTACAGTGGAATTGATAAAATGAGATCGTAGTAATCTAATAAAGCTCTTCAAATGGTTGTGTGCTTATAGGATACCTAGTCTTAGAAGTAGCAGCCTGGAGTCTGAGAGACGTTAGCTGCAGTTGTGCCTATGACTAGGTAATGCCCATAGTGTGGTTGTGAGTTATATATATTCTGTACTTTTTGTGTTTCTATACGCTACTCCACCCTGTCGGTAAGGGAAACTGACACCCCTGGGATTCTGAGCCCTGGGGGGTGTTTTCCCCAACATTCTGATGGGAGGTTGAATAGCTGACTACCCCCTTTGGCCCCGCTCTCTTCTCTTGGTAGATACTTTTTCCATGAGGCAAGCGGTTAGTTACCCCATATATGTGTGTAGAGGGCTGTAATGGCTTGTGGTTATTCAGACGCATATATTCTGGATATAGTATCCTGTGGACTACTATAGGTGTAACGTGTATTGGCTGTGATGGCTTGAGGATCCTTACTCGGAGTATGGGCTGTAATGGCTTGAGGTATTATACTCGACGTATGATACACATTATGCGAGCTGTGGTGGCTCCCAGAAACTACCTGGTTACATTTGGTTGTGAGGACGGTGTGGTACTTCGCACAGGTGTCTGCGGGAAAGCCTATGTGGTGCACGAGGTGCAGATTGTGGAGCTTAGCCCAGGTGTCTGCGGGCAAGCCTATGTGGTGCATGAGGTGCAGATTGTGGAGCTTAGCCCAGGTGTCTGCGGGCAAGCCTTTGGAAAGAGATGCACAGGACGTATGTTGTTGGGGAAAAGCGGCAAACCAGTGGGGAAGTAGTAGCGGGTTACCCTTGATATTCTATGCTATATGCTATATTCTTGTATGTGTTACATGGTGAGAGTATCCATGGTGAGGTTGGGAACTTAGTATACCTGTTTAGGTAACGAGTTAGTTTCACTTTTTGTTCACTGGGCTTTAGCATGCTTTCTTTACTTTTGCACAAGAGGCTTGAGGAGGATCCTACTGAGTATACTGTTATACTCACCCTATGAACATATAAACTGTTTTTCAGGTCACTTGGAGCAGGTTGGAGATCAAGCTGGTTACTACTAGCTTGCGGTTGGAGGATGAGCTGTTCGGTCTTGTGGTCGCTGTCGTTTTACTTTCTTTTGGGTACTTTTAGTTTCCCTTTCAGTTGTAGTACTTTTTCATGACATTTCATATATGTACATGGGATTCTTTTATATTTCAGTTATGAGTTGGAGTTGGTTGGAGTCTATTCTATCTATCTCTTCTGTATGTGTTCTCTTAGAGGGAAATGCCTCCCATTTGTGTGTGTATTATACCCTCGGTGCTAGTCTCCAACCCGGGGCCTATTGGAGGTGGGACTCGGGGGTCATTATCTCCCTTCTCACATTGCCGGCCCAGGAGGGGTACACTTTGTGGGGAGGGGGTCGTGAAAGAGTGGTATTAGAGGTCTGGTTGAGGGATAGGATGGAGTTTGGAGTTAGGCACAGGTGAGGATGCATGGGATGGTAGGGAAACGGTGTCATTCATGTTTAGAAAGTAGGGTAAACACTGGAGACCGGCAGAGACATAGGCGTTTAGGGCCCCCTATGATCTGTTGCATGGACCTTTAAGCTTACGATAGCTACTAAACAAAGTGATACCAGTTGCAGGGTAGAGACCTAGGAAAGGATCATGCATCATTATTCTTTGCGCTTGTGTTTGAATGGGTAGACCTTGGGATAGGTAACCTAAAATAAATAAAACAAAACAATTAATTAATTAATGTTGAGTCTTCCATATACCAGGCTTAGGAGCTCTAACAGTTGTTATTTTGCAGGTATGGCTCCAGGTCGACGTCCTCGTCAGGTTTGCGCAGAAGATGCCCATCAGGCTGTTCCAGCAGATCGCCGCCGAGTAGAGGTTGACGACGATGACACTTGGAGGAAGACACTTCGAGAGTTTCAACGCCAGAGTCTACAGAAGTACGAGGGATCCGTTTCAGATGCAGTCACAAAAGACTGGTTGGAGGAGATCGAGATAGGCTTCAGTTCGATTCGTGCTCGGAAGGAACACTGGGTGTCCTTGGTTGTGACGATGCTGCGTGGAGCAGCGAGGCAGTGGTGGTTTTTGTTCCTCGGTGATCGTGATGAGTCAGCAATCTCATGGGAGGAGTTTCGAGACAGGTTTAGAGTCGAGTTTCTTTCGTCGACTGCGAAGGTGTCCAGTCGCCAGGAGCTTCTTACCCTTCGACAGGGGAGCTCCAGTGTTCGAGAGTTTGGAATCTGTTTCAGGAACCTTCTACGATATGCTTCAGACCTGTTACTAGATGATGAGGCCAGGGCGAGGCATTTTGAGGAGGCTTTGCGTCCAGAGATCTAGCGCCAGGTCACCCCATTTATGCTGAAGACATATCTTGAGGTGCTGGCGAGGGCAGAGGTTGTTGAGAGGACTTTGGCCAGGACTGGATCGTCACGAGAGGGGAATCGTCATGATTCCTCACGAAGCAGAGCTGTGGTCCGGGGTTCCCGGTTTTCAGGACATAAGAGTTTACGTTCACCTGGGGGTAGGTCCCAGCCCTTCCCATCTCGTTTCTCCGGAGGCAGAAACTCTCAGACCTATGCCAAGGGATCAGGCGCTTGTTTTTCTTGTGGTGGTCGTGGTCATCAGCAACGGGAGTGCCTGACTTTTCAGAGCAGTCATCGCACACCAGGCGCTCCACTCCAGGTTCCTCCGTTGAGGCAGTTCCAGCCGAGGCAGCAGCAGCAGGTTGCACCAGTTTTGGATCACAAAAGGCTAGATGGAGCAGGCAGAGGACAGCCCCATGACGCTCCCCATCCTCAGAGAGCAGAGCGCGGCCGTGGTGGTGGTCGTCATCAGGGTCAGAGAGGCCATGGAGGAGGTCGTGGTCAGCTTCATTCTCCAGCGTTACCAGCCCTAGGCGAGCCAGATGTTGTTCGAGGTACCCTTTGCTTGTTTTCTTCCTTGGTGTATGCCTTTTTTGATTTAGGAGCAGCACACTCCTTCATATCACCTACCCTTGTCCATGCATTGGGACTTGAGGTAGAGAGACTTCCAGTGCCCTTGGCATTGACTACGCCAATTGGAGGTCAAGCTGACTTGTTTGAAGTATGTAGAGACTGTGAGCTAGTGTTGGGGAAACACCGCTCTTGGGGAGATTTCTTATGTTTGCGAATACAACCATATGATGTCATACTTGGCATGGATTGGTTGTATTCGGTGCAGGCTATTGTGGATTTCTACAGGAAGAAGGTCGTTTTCTTTGATGAAGATGGAGAGGAAGTGGTGTTTGTTGGTGAAAGAGATCCTCGAATGAGTCATAGACGAGTTCCATCCTTATCATCCATGATGGCTGGGATGACGCTGAGTTCTTCAGAGGTTCAACGGTTGGCGTTTCCTAGGGTCGTAGAGGAGTACCCTGACGTCTTTCCAGAAGAGGTTGTATCCTTACCCCCTCGACGAGAGATCGAGTTTGGGATCGAGCTACAGCGAGGAGCGTCTCCTATCTCTATGTCTCCGTTTAGGATGGCCCCTTCTGAGTTACGAGAGCTACGTATTCAGCTCGACGGTCTGTTGCAGTGTGGTTTTGTTCGACCAAGTGTGTCACCGTGGGGTGCACCAGTTTTGTTTGTGAAAAAGGCTGATGGCAGTTTGCGGTTGTGCGTCGATTATCGTCGGTTAAACAAAGTGAAAATAAAGAACCGCTATCCTCTCCCACAGATTGATGACCTATTCGATCAACTGAAGGGTGCAAGTTGGTTCTCAAAGATAGACTTGCGGTCAGGATATCATCAGATGCGTGTAAAGGATGAGGATATCCCGAAGACTGCTTTCCGCTGTCGTCATGGGCATTATGAGTTTGTTGTAATGCCATTCGGCGTGACTAATGCTCCAGCTGTTTTCATGGGGTTGATGAATGCTATGTTCCGTGAATTCCTGGACATGTTTGTTGTGGTTTTCATCGACGACATCCTTGTGTACTCCACATCTGAAGAGGAGCATGCAAAGCATCTACGAGCCGTTTTGGGAGTTCTTAGCCAACATCAGTTGTTTGGGAAGTTGTCCAAGTGTGAGTTCTGGGCTCGAGAAGTTCGTTTCATGGGACATGTTGTGTCCCAACAGGGAGTGGCTGTGGATCCTTTGAAGATAGAAGCTGTGGTGTCTTGGCCAGCCCCCAAGACCGTGTCAGAGGTGCGAAGTTTCCTTGGTCTTGCAGGCTATTATAAGAGGTTTGTAGCTAATTTCACCCGAGTTGCGACTCCTCTGTCAGCTTTGACCAGGAAGGATCAAGCGGTCATATGGACTGATCAGTGTCAGACAGCTTGAGAGTATCTAAAGGAGAAGTTGGTAAGTGCTCTCGTCCTTTGTCTTCCAGCGGAGGGAGTCCAGTTTGATGTTTTCTGTGATGCTTCACATCTGGGGCTAGGATGTGTTCTCATGCAGCAGAGGTCAGTTGTTTCTTATGGGTCTCGGCAGTTGCGTCCCCATGAATGCAACTATGCAACCCATGATCTTGAGTTTGCAGCCGTGGTGTTTGCTCTAAAGTTGTGGATACATTACCTCATTGGTGAGCACTTTGTGGTTTTCACCGATCATAAGAGTTTGAGGTATGTTTTCTCCCAACGTGACTTGAACATGAGGCAGCGTCGGTGGATGGAGTTCTTGCAGGAATACGACTTTGAAATATCGTATACACCTGGAAAAGGGAATTTTGTAGCTGACACACTAAGCCGAAAGATACGTAATGATGTTGTGCGTGAATCTGGTGATTCTTGGAGAGTGATGGAAGAGCTATCATCTTTGCATCTTGATATGGAAGAAGATGGGGGTAGAGGTTGTCTTTTCTAGATGACGGTGCAGTCATCCCTGATGCAGAAGGTGGAAGAGTCTTAGTTGGGTGACCTAGAGGTGGAAGTTTGGAGAGACAGAGTTGTATGTGGTGAGGCCCCTGATGGTTGGTCGGAGGATGAACAACACCGAGTGTTGTATCATGGCAGGCTTTTTGTTCCCTTGGCGATGCGCGAGACGGTTCTCCGAGAGTTCCATAGTTCACCCTTGGCGGTACATCCTGGTGTGACGAAGATGTACCGATCCTTGAGGAGTCAGTTTTGGTGGCCTGGGCTGAAGCGTACAGTTGCAGAATGTGTGTCTCGATGTTTAGTCTTCCATAAGGTGAAGGCCGAACACCGTGTTCCTGGTGGTCTTCTCCAGCACATAGAGATTCCTCAGTGGAAGTGGGAGGACATCTCAACGGAATTTGTTACAGGTTTACCTCGAGCTCCGGGAGGACATGATGCTATATGGGTGGTAGTGGATAGTTTAACAAAATCATCCCATTCATAGCGATCAAGGAGTCAAGCTCAGTGGAAGTTTTGTCGAGGCATTATCTGGAGGAGGTGGTGAGGCTTCACGGAGTTCCTAAGACGATCATTTCTGATCGAGATCCTTGTTTTACCTCCAGGGTGTGGAGAGGTCTCCAGCATGCTTTTGGTTCTCAATTATGCCTTAGCACTGCTTTTCATCCTCAAACGGATGGTCAGACAGAGCGAACCATCCATACTCTTGAAGACATGTTGCGCTCTTGGGTTCTTGATTTTGGAGGTTCATGGGTGAAGCACTTACCCTTGGTAGAGTTCTCTTACAATAATAGTTTTCACTCTACCATCGGTATGGCGCCGTTTGAAGCCTTGTATGTCCAGCCATGCCGTTCTCCGTTGTGCTAGACTGGGGTCGGAGAGTCAGCAATTCTCGGACCAGAACTAGTGTCGAATACAACAGAGATGGTTCAGGTGATTCATGAGAGGATTAAGACAGCACAGGATCATCAGAAATCATATGCTGATCAAACAAGGAGATCGTTAGAGTTTAATGTTGGGGATCATGTGTTTCTAAAGGTGACTCCCCGTCGTGGGCAGCGAAGGTTTGGTCGTGGAAGTATGCTTTCTCCCCGATTTGTTGGGCCTTTCGAGGTGTTAGCTCATGTTGGAGCTGTGGCATAACGAGTAGCACTTCCCCCTCAGATGAGTCGGATACATGATGGTTTCCATGTATCACAGCTCCGTTGTTATCTTCATGATGAATCTCATGTTATCGATTGGGGAGAGATCGATATTGACAATGATGCAACCTTCGAGGAGCAACCTGTGGAGATCCAAGACCACAAGGAGAAGGTGTTGCGTGGGTGTTCTATCCCCTTAGTTCGTGTCTTGTGGCGACACGGTAGCATGGAGGAGAGTACCTGGGAGCGTGAGTCACAGATACGTGCTCAGTACCCAGAGTTGTTTAATGTTTAACTCTTTCCATGTAATGATGTTTCCTTTATGGTTAGACCTTTCATGTTTTATTTATGTACCTTTGATGTGATGTTATGTTTGAATTGTTTGGTTATGGATTATTTGTTTCCATACTCTCGGATGTCGTAGTTTTGCTCCAGCTTTTGAACAACTCATGGTGGTTTTCCCCTGAGAGGTATCTTATGGGGTGGTTGTTCGGACCCCTCTTTTCTTCTGGGTTGGTTTTTAATTCTCGAGGACGAGAATGTTTTTAGAGGTATCTAATGTAATGGCCCGGACCTCCCTGGTCCATTACATTGTGAAAATGTGGTGTTGGAGGTGTTCCGGGAGGTCAAGGTGACTTATCCCCCATCTGCTGCCTACCGGTAGCTCGGTCTACCGGTAGCTGCTGATTACCCGTAGCTCGGTCTACCGGTAGCTGCTGATTACCGGTAGCTCGGTCTACCGGTAGCTGCTGATTACCGGTAGCTCGGTCTACCGGTAGCTGCTGATTACCGGTAGCTCGGTCTACCGGTAGCTGCTGATTACCGGTAGCTCGGTCTACTGGTAGCTGCTGCTTACCGGTAGCTCGGTCTACCGGTAGCAACATCCTATCGGTAGTTGGGTTTACCGGTAGCCACGACGTACTGATAGCTCGGCATATTGGTAGCCGCAGTCCAGTAGTAGCTCGGCTAACACTTTGCCAAATTTCTAGTTCTGTGAATAGTGTTTCTATCGGTGAGGTTCAGTGAATAGTGTTTCTATCGGTGAGGTTCAGTTAACAGTGTTTCTATCGGTGAGGTTTAGTGAACAGTGTTTTCTATCGGTGAGGTTCTATCGGTGGACTTCTATCGGTAGACTTGAACAGTGTTTTCTATCGGTGAGGTTCTATCGGTGGATTTCTATCGGTAGACTTGAACAGTGTTTCTATCGGTGAGGTTCTATCGGTGGACTTCTATCGGTAGACTTGTACAGTGTTTCCAGAATCCTAAGAGCTACCGATCCCATACTTTGCCAAATTTTGAGTATGTGAACAGTGTTTCCAGCTTCACAAATTTGACGTTTTCTTTGACGTAAATTACTTTTAAAACCTTATTTTAAGGACTTTAAGGCTGATTCAAAGGCCATAAATTCTATATTAATTATTCCTAAGGCCGGGATGTTTTTACTTGGTCAAACCGCGTGGGTTAATGCGATCCGTTTTTAATGGAGAATAAATCGGATCTTAAACCGTCGCCTCTCTAATTATTTTTTTAAAAGGAACGAGATATCATTCTTCGTTGTTCTTCCTCCTGGTTCTCATCTACGAGACGCTAGAACCTTGCAATCATTCTCGTAGGAGTTTCACAATCCAACGTTACTCAGATCAGTTCCGCTCTGTTGATGCAACCAAGTTGTGTCGATCGTTCTTCCATATAAGGTATGTTTTATCATCGTTCTTTCGGGGATCACCTTCTCTTGTTCTTCCTTCCATATTATCATGTAATCTCCATGGTTCTAATAGGTTTTCTTGGGGTTGGTTGGTACTGTTGTACCGTGGCATCCTCCGGTGGATGCAGCTGTCGTGAGGAGAAGAGGACTGTGACCCGTTGTGTGGATAAAGGACGTCAAGAACTCTTCGAGGTAGGGGATTCATGGCGTCTCTAATTGTGTATGTGCAATCGTAGAATTAGCATGATTTAGTCCTTTGGATCACAATGAAATTGACCTAATTAAATACTTGAACCGGATTAATAGAATTGGTTGATCGTATGTTGTTACTGTGTACCGTGATAACGGTTTGCCTCATGTTTTCCTAGATATAGTGATATCTATGTTTTTCTTTAATTTGTTGCTCGTTCATGATGGAAATTGATAAAGAACGTAAAGCCGGAATTATTTGTTAAATAATTGGCTAAATATAAAGAGGCATGTTAATGAATCTGTTAATTCAAGATGGATTAAAGAACTATTAGTTCGATAATTTCAAAAAGGGTTCTGAGTTACCCGCTTGCTTGTAAGGCTGAATGCCTTGTGGTTTGAGCTCTAAGTGCTCATCTTGTATGAAGGTTGAATGCCTTGTTAAAGGGCTGAGAACCCGTTTTGTGATCTTTGATTTCCTCCAACTTGTGATTTGATGTGAGCCTGGATGGCTGTTGTGATATGTGGAGGCATGGGGACTTGTGGTTGTGGCAGCGGATGACGCCTAGTGTAGCGAGATGCATCGGTTTATGCATGTGGGTGTCGGGGAGGACACCAAGGATGATGGTATGAGATGAATGTGATGGTTTGATGATTGGTGGTTTGATTGTTTATCTGCTTTACTTTTCCCCACTGCTCAAGGCAGCTGGTTTTGCTTACCCTCCTTCCGAAGGAGGTGAAGACACGCTGGGTATGACACGTGCTTTCCGTGTTTAGCCTCTCGATGGAGGATGGGTATATGCTCTTGCTATAGGCGGCAAAGACTCGATGGGTAGTATATCTACTCACCGTGTTGAGCCCTTTGTGTTTAGTAGCATATGATGCTTTTCTAGAATGCCTGGGAATATGGGGAAGGTAATTCAATAATGAATGTTTTTTTAAATGGTGATAATCCACAGGGATAGAGAAACTGGAATTTAATAGTGATGTGAATCCTAAAAAGGAGCAGTTTTTGAATGTGATGCCAATTTAGTTTAATGTGGTAAATTGTTCATGGTTAATTAATGTTTAAAGAATTAATTAACGTACAGTGGAATTGATAAAATGAGAATGGAGTAATCTAATAAATCTCTTAAAATGGTTGTGTGCTTATAGGATACCTAGTCTTAGAAGTAGCAGCCTGGAGTCTGAGAGACGTTAGCTGCTGTTGTGCCTATGACTAGGTAATGCCCATAGTGTGGTTGTGAGTTATATATATTCTGTACTTTGTGTGTTTCTATACGCTACTCCACCCTGTCGGTAAGGGAAACTGACACCCCTGGGATTCTGAGCCCTGGGGGGGTGTTTTCCCCAACATTCTAATGGGAGGTTGAATGGCTGACTACCCCCTTTGGCCCCGCTCTCTTCTCTTGGTAGATACTTTTTCCATGAGGCAAGCGGTTAGTTACCCCATATATGTGTGTAGAGGGCTGTAATGGATTGTGGTTATTCACACACATATATTCTGGATATAGTATCCTATGGACTACTATAGGTGTAACATGTATAGGCTGTGATGGCTTGAGGATCCTTACTCGGAGTATGGGCTGTAATGGCTTGAGGTATTATACCCGACGTATGATACAGGTTATGCGAGCTGTGGTGGCTCCCAGAAACTACCTGGTTACCTTTGGTTGTGAGGACGGTGTGGTGCTTCTCCCAGGTGTCTGCGGGCAAGCCTATGTGGTGCACGAGGTGCAGATTGTGGAGCTTAGCCCAGGTGTCCACGGGAAAGCCTTTGGAAAGAGATGCACAGGACGTATGTCGTTGGGGCAAAGCGGCAAACCAGTGGGGAAGTAGTAGCGGGGTACCCTTGATATTCTATGCTATATGCTATATTCTTGTATGTGTTACTTGGTGAGAGTAGCCATGGTGAGGTTGGGAACTTAGTATACCTGTTTAGGTAACGAGTTAGTTTCACTTGTTGTTCACTGGGCTTTAGCATGCTTTCTTTACTTTTGCACAAAGGGCTTGAGGAGTATCCTACTGAGTATACTGTTATACTCACCCTATGTACATATAAATTGTTTTTCAGGTCACTTGGAGCAGGTTGGAGATCGAGCTGGTTACTACTAGCTTGCGGTTGGAGGAGGAGTTGTTCGGGCTTGTGGTCGCTGCCGTTTTACTTTCTTTTGGGTACTTTTAGATTCCCTTTCAGTTGTAGTACTTTTGCATGACATTTCATATATATACTTGGGTTTCTTTTATATTTCAGTTATGAGTTGGAGTTGGTTGGAGTCTATTCTATCTCTCTCTTCTGCATGTGTTCTCTTAGAGGGAAATGCCTCCCATTTGTGTGTGTATTATACCCTCGGTGCTAGTCGCCAACCCGGGGCCTACTGGAGGCAGGACTCGGGGGTCATTATCTCCCTTCTCACATTGCCGGCCCAGGAGGGGTACACTTTGTGGGGAGGGGGTCGTGACATTGGAGATTTTGTATCATGATTCATAATCTAATAAAATTATGTTAGTTCACCAAAGACTAAATGTTTTTTTGTTTCATTTTCCAATAATTGATTGGAAATGTTTATAAGAGGTGATTGGTATCCAATTGATGTTTACTATAGTATATCATGCTCAGACTGATGGGTAGACTGGGTAATCCATTAATACTATTTATGATATTATTTAGGTAAGAATTCTATATTTTGATGGTTCTTGGGGAAAGGACTGGTCCTTAGTTGAGGTTCCCTATAAAATAGTTATGAGTATTTGATTAAAATATATCCCTTTGAATAATTTTAGGGATATCATGGAATATATACATTATTTTGGGAGCATTTAAGAAAATAGTATTTGGTTGGAACTAATCTTATTCAATAAATTAATATTATTTTGGAGTTTATATGAAATATATTAATGATAGATTAGTGTCAAAAAATATCCTATGTGTACTAATATCATTTCTCTATAGAGTTTTAAATATGTTATTGTGTATTTCTCAAGGATCCTCCTCATTTGGGACATATTCATTTGGGATGATATGGAAAATTGGTTACAAGGTTTATTGGATCTTTCAAAATCGATAAACAAATTGGAATGGTGGGATATTTGTTACACTTACTATATAAATTTTCATCAATATTATATATGTTTCATGTTTTCTGAAAAAATGAGGTATCAGTCAGACCCTTCACAATTTTTAGAAAGGGAATATGTTCATCTTAATCCCAAAACCATAGTAGATGATATCCCAATTTAGATTATGGAACATATGAATAAGGTTTTTTTTGAAATTTGTTTCCCTTGATCTATGAAATATTCCATTGTGGATGGCAGAGACACATGGTATAGGAACATGATTTGTTGATGTTGCAACAATGGCCTTTTTCCATAGTGAATTCTAAATCATAAGATCTTTTTTGGGAAATAATTTGGCATGGTGGGGAGAATTTTGACACCCTCTATGTCACATGTATGTAATGTTTTGGGAATCTTTTTTCAATATCATGGTTGTAAATGTGTTTAGAAGTTAGTGAGAAATATTTTCTATTTTTGGATGAAAAATTATAGTTATATGGCTTCTGAACAATTAATGGTAACTATGTGATAATTATGAAATATTTATTTTTTTTATCCAATGAAATTTTGAATATTTTTTGCAAGGTTCTTCTAATTGATAAATAATTCTATGAAATCCATGTTATAGGATTACTTTGGATATAGAGGAAACATCACGGATTTAACAAAATATTTATAATTATATGACTATTATTAGGTAATAATTTAATTTAGTTTTTACGGGAAAGTAATGACCACATGGTTAGTTCATGGATTGTCTAACTGTGAATCCAAACTGTGTGACTCATATGAGTTTTATAAAATTAGAAAAATCCCCGAACTCCCTTATATATTTCAAACAAAATTTTACCCTATTCTCCCATTAGATTGACTCATATTTTCCTTAACACTCAATAATGTTCATTACTATTTATCTTAGTGATTCTATATCTACATAGTTGGATCTCTTCAAGGTATGCATGAATATCCACTTCATTCACCATCTTTTCCCTAGATATACCATCATTCTGCATTCCCCTTAACACACTAGAATCGTTATGTGTCTTGAAAATAATATATAAGGGTTTGGGTGAGGAATTAATTATTTTTCATATAGATCTAGGCTTTTCAGTATTAGATCTCTTCATTTCCAATCATTTTTTTATTGCTACTATGTTTCATCCAATGGTGAGAAAGCTGTCTCTAGATAATTGTTTTTTCTAATTTCACAACAAATATTTATTAGGTGTTTTTTTGTTTTGGAATTTGGAAACGTGTCATTGGATATCAATCATGTTAAATTTATACAGTTTCATCTCTATTATAATTTAATATTGATTAAAATATTTTTTAAAAATATTTTTACACACTTAATGTGATTGGTGAAATCCCTCAAATATGGTATTGACTATAACATTGATATTAAATAATAAGAGATGTAATTTATTACATTTAGATGTTTTTTAAAAAATTATGGTAATGATTAACTAGAACTTGGTGAGAAAACATTATAAATGGGGACCTCATATGCATCGGGTTATGGACATATGAAAAGCTTAGTAAGGGTGTCACCACAAGGGGTGATGGTTATATTACTTATATATTTTGGAAGGAATCAGGACACAAGGATTGACATTATGTTATGTTATAATAACTTGTGTGTCTTAGTTATGTATTCTCATAGGATAGAGATCAATTATTCTTGTTTTTATACATGATAGTGATTTTTCATGCTTTAAATTCATACATGTTTCTCTTTTTAGTTATAAAGGATCTTGATCAATTTGATATATGTTATCTTTAATATATGATTACATATATCTTATGAAATTTAATATAGATTGTTTTAAAGGAAAACAAAGGGTTTTTTATGGTAATTTTTTCATATAAAATTATTTATTTGAGATATTTTTAATTGAATCTAAATTAAATGGTTTCATTTTAATAGTCTTTCTATAAATTCATGGTGTTATCCTACAAGGCGTTTCCTTCACACCTTTTAGTTATATAGGGTGAATATAAATGGATCATTATCATGTATTCTTATAACGTATCTTATAAAATTTCACTCTAGGGTGGTTTAAGATAGATGTGGATGCAGGACCCATAGATACTTAGTTTTGGTCTTTGATTTATGTCCTTTCTATGATTATCCTTTTAGATTGTTAGGTTATGTCTCACGGTTTCATATTTATTCTTCCCTGACACACTATGGGTTTTTACATTTATCTTGTTTTATATAATACATGTTTTGTTTTTTGGGAGTGAAGTCATTCCCATTTCTGTATGTGTTGATACCCAGGCCTTGTTTCCATCCCATGGTGATCTGGAATGTGATTTAGGCCTTGTGGGGGTCCATCTTGGGAGACTTGTTAGTTGTAACTAGGTTGATTCATTACATTAATATATTTTATGGTTGAAATTAAAAAATATTATTTATAAATAGAAAACTTGAAAATATCTTTCGATATAAAACTATAATTGTTTATGACCTAAAAAAATTATATTTAAAAATACACATAGATACATTAAAGGATTAATGAAAATATTCAATCAAGGAATTATTTTTTTTCATGTGTCTAAAATAGTTTAGTAGGAGATTCATAGTTTTCCATGCGATATATGTTTATAATATATGAAACAAATATTCGTCTTATAATTAATTATGGTTTGGATGAAAATATTTCCACATGAATAACTAAAAGTGACAACCCATGTTTAGGGAACAAGATTTACTGAGATCGAACTATGGGTCTCTTTGAATAATTCAACATTAAATAATTGAAAAGGAATTGAAAAATAAACTTTTAATAAATTGGGGAATATTTTTTGAAAATTTCAAATGTCATAAATTATTCCATAGTGATGTATTAGAGGAAATATGTAGATATTAATAAATTAAAGAAAACTGTATATCTTTTAGTGGGGGTAATTATCACATATTCGATATTATATACTAGGCTTTATATTTACTATGTTTAAATAATGGATAAAAATATCAAAATATTCCATGAGAATTCCATTAATATGTAATTATAACTATCCAATAGTACTTATGAATTAAAAAGGAAATTTTTAGGCAACATATATAATAATAGGATTAAGTTATCAAGGTGTTACAATAACTACCCTCCGAATAGGTCAATATGATATATTATTATATTTAAGAAAAGTAACTGAGAAACATAATAGAATTATAGATAGTGGTGACCAATTTTATAAAATACACTACAAAAAATGGGCAAGAGAAGCGCTACCCTTTTATCAGAGCTAAAAAAAGCACAGATATAAGGGGGCCATTATCATCGCTAAAAGAAGCACTGTTAAAAGTGACCCTTTATCAGTTATTTTTTTATCCCTGATAATGGCCCCCTCTAAATCAGTGCATTTTTTAGCGAAGTTTAAAGGGACCCCTTTATCAGTGCTTCTTTTAATAGTGCTGATAAAAGGGGACATTATTAGTTCTTTTTACTAGTGCTGATAAATTTTATGTTTAAAAAATAATGATAAATAAAATATTGTTTTATAAGTATATTAATATTGATATAAATCTAATATATATTTTTTAAATATGTTTTAGATAAGTATAAATATACTATTACATTTAATATATGAGAAATTTAGCGAAATGGATTAAATATATTTTAAAAAATATAATTATTTAATAATTTTATAATTATAACCGATTATAAATCATTTAATAACAATTTGAAGACATAAAAAATAAAAAAAATAATAAAAGATCTAAAATCAGTTGAAAATGTAACTCACTCTTCAAACGGCCATAACTATTGATCAGTGTGTCATTTTGAACTATACAACAAATCAAATCAAAGCCTTCAATGAGCTCCACATGCTAATAATCAAGGAAATAATTTTTTCCCATTTATAGATGCAAAAAATGCCCAAATGGCCTCTAAAAATGAGTTTTTAGTAAGGATACCCAGATTTTTTAACATTCAAACACGTATAAAATCTGATCTTGATGTCTGTTAGGCCTATACCACATATCATATCGAAAACTGTTTCATTTTCATCTATTTGACTTGTTGTGGAGTTGAAACAGGCTTGTCTAAAACAAGTTATGGTCGTTTTAAGATTCTATGGATTTCCAAATACACATATATTTGTATTTATTCGTAAATATATATATGTATGTGTCTCTATGTGTCTGTGTGTGTTTTTTGTATATATGTATATATGTATGTATTTATTTATTTATAAACATACATAAAAAAATATTTTATAATTGTGTTTAAAACTAATCTTATTAACATATATTATTATGAAAATAAATATACATATAAAAAATTATAACTATAAATATATATATAAATAAATATAAATATATATTAATACATGATTGAATTTATATATACTAATATATGAATAAATATATATATATTAATTTAATTAATAATATTAATATTTATATGAATCTATATTAATATATGAATAAATATAAATAAATATATATAAATATATATATATATTAATATACCAATAAATATATTTATATAAATATATGAGTAAATATATATGTATTAATATAACTAAAAATATGTATATTAATATGAATCTATATTAATATAAGAATAAATATACCTTTATATATATATATATAAATAAATAGATATATCATTAAATAAAGAAAAAACAAAATGGATCAGTGGTAATGGTGCTGGCGTGCAAGGGGGGAGGTCGCGGGTTCGGGTTCGGGTCGATGCAAGGAGGTGCACGCGTGTGGGGATTCAAGGGAATGGTAGTGCACGGGAGTGTTTGAGGGTGGGTGGGGTGGGGGTCCACCTAGCGCTGATAAAGGGGCGTTCAAGCAATATTTAATTCACCCCCACATTATATAATTATTTTTTAATATTTTAATTTTTTTTTTGAGTTTTATTAGAGCTAAAAAATCCCTGATAAAGGGGTTTTTATCATCCATTTATGTAGCACTGATAAAAGGAGTCTTTATCAGTGCTTTTCTGAACTATGATAAAAGGGACCCCCTTTATCATCGTCTTGATTAACAACACTTTTTTTAGCGCTATTGATGAAATTTTGTAGCACTGATAAAGGCCATATTTGTTGTAGTGTTATGAGTATATTACAATATCTAATTATGTTAAAGAAGTAGTATAAATATTTATATTTATTCTATAACATGGTATTATACCCAAGAAGTATATTTTTCCATCAATTTTATTATAATAATATTCTCATACTGATACTGGCCAATAACTCCATGATATGATAAAGGTAAACAGTAATATACTTTTGAGAAATCATCTCTTAATGAATTTTACATTAAAAGGTGAACTTACAGTTACTAAACTATACATTTGAAAAAATGCTATACCTAATTAGTAAAAATATATATTAGTAGAAACAATACTTTTCATGGGGGAGTTAATACGTTGTGAATAGTTAATTTCTAGATCTAGTGAATGATGGGTTTTATTATCTTTTGTTTCCTTTACGCAACAAAAAAAATAAAAAATTTATTACTATGTATTGCATGGAGTATCATATATGCATAATTAATATGTACCATGAGAATAACAAAAAAATTATGTAATAGATATTTTAATGCACATATAATACATGTTGTATAAAATTATTATAGAAGAACATATCAATAACAAGAACCCAATGAAAACATGAGAGTAATGTTAAATCTATGACCAAATATATAGAATCAAAAATATTATTAGAAAAAGATGATGTATAAATTTCACAAGTCGGGTTATCATAAAAATATAAGAGAAATGGATTATAGAAGCACTTTAAAAAACCAGTAATTGGTTCTCTTAATTTTCTGAAACAACTGTGGTGTACTGAGTAAAATATTAATTAAAATATTGTTTACTAAATTTGGTCTTGGATAACATTTATGAATCTATAAATCATTGCTATATTGAATGTGGAAATTTAAATAATTATTTTTATTATAATAAATTGGTGTAGTTATAACTATTGTGGAAATATTTTCATGGGAATATCTAAATTATATATATTTTTATGTATTCAAGGCCCTTATAAATACTATGAAACGATTACATGATGGTTTAGTAGTGAATACCACAAATTGGAGATGGTTTAGTTTTAGGTATTTGTGGTAAAAACAAATGCTAAATAAATAGAGACACTTTTTTATTTCATAGTGGTTTAATCCATTTTTATACAATATAAAAATTTAATATGGAATATTGGATATCTATATACTGTAAAATATTCAATTTAATGTGTAGCTATATCTATAACATATTGATTTTTTTATTTTTATAGATTAATAATACAATAAATATTTTATAATTATTAACATTATATAAGATTTTTTTTAAATAAATATATATATTTTTATGAATGATATACTACAAAGGATGAATATAAACTTTTAATATAAAAATATATAACACATTAATGGAAGGATCTAATATAAACTCTATCCTGAAAAGTTAGGTAGGCTTCAACCATTTGATCTACACTACTCATGTTCATGCAGAATAATAGGTTTTGAAAAATATAATTCCTATGTTAAATATAATTTTAAGTATATATTAGTTTTCATTAAATATTTTGTTTAAAAAATATTTATAAAATGTATCATATGAATATAAATGTATTAATATAAATGTACAACATTTTGTACCACCCATATCAAGTTAGTAATTTTAAGAGGAATTCTCTTTCTCTTTCCCAGAAATAGATGTGAAAAATAATTATACATTCATTTAATAAAAATATTAAATAAAATACACTATAGGTAATTATTTTGACTTACATTTACTTGTTTATAAAAAAAATTCATCTAAAAATTAATAATGTTTCTTCAACCATGATATATGATTGCAATGGACAACATGTCACATGCTTTTTCCCCTATATTTACTACTCTAATCCTCTAGCTTCATCTTCAAGAACACCATATATTTCAAATGGGAAAGTAATTATACCCATGTTATAAATTATTCTTCCCAATAAAATTTTCATTCCTATCATGGCCATGCTCTAACCCCCCATGTTGGTAATTATGACCACATATTCACAGTGAATGGCTAATCCAAATAAACACTATCCAATCCCCATACCATCCTCGAATCAAAATACCTCAAATTATTGGTATATTAAAAATATTACCCTTGGATATGATGTTATATAGTACGAGTTTATAATCATTAATAAAACATCACTAATTGTAGATATAAAACCATTTTGTTAAAAATTATAATACCTATGTATATAATGGACATCTATTTATAATGTTTCATTTTTATATAATTTGTTACAAATTTCAAAAATTTATTGTTTGAATTTGAATTATGATATTCTATATCCATATTATCCAATGATAAGTAATTTATGTTAAAATTTTTGGTCTAATTTTTTGTGTGTAGTCTTAATATGTTATTTAGAGCGGGAATTAGTATTTAGTTGATGATATTGGGGCTATATAATATGGTATGGTAATACTTATAATGTATAGATCCATAATATGTTGTGAATTATAAAAATTGGTTATTATGGTGTAATGAGAGTTATTTTGCTAAAGAGTGTTTTGTTTTGATCTTATTTGTAAATTTATTGGATTCTGGTAATGGAAATAGAATCTCGATATAATTAAAATATGGAAAATAACTGAAGAAGTTGGGATAATATAATATGGGTCTGATGACATCAGTTTTTTTTAAATTCTTCTTGTTATCATCAAATTTAATTGTTTTTAGAATACCTATATCTGAAAATAATATAATATATGTTATAACATGATACACGATATAAAAAAGGAAAATATTTTTAAAATGATGTATAATGATTATATTACATGACATATTATAAATAAAAAAATAATATATAAGTTAATGGAGTACTAAGAATAAAATAAATTTATTCATCAATGAACATATCTTTTTTTCCCTCTGTCATTAACATGATTTCATCCTATTCATATTACCTAAAAAGACCAACAACTTCAATATCATCAATGATAGATTGAACAATATTATTTTTCTAATAGATTTCATTGTCATAAAAAAATTTCAACATTATCACCCATATCTTAAATTTCTATTATCATGACATGTACTCCAACACTCCCTCCGTCATGACTCTATTTTCCACATTTTTAGAAATTTTATCATGTGAATCCAAAATATAAGGATCATGTTATATATTCTCACCTACATTAATAAATTGAGGTCTGTTTAAATAATTAAATTGTATAGCTTAATTCATTATTTCTTAATAAATATTGATTCCTTTAATTTTAAAAACACAAATAAAAATTTCCCATGAAAATTTTATTCAATAATTAAATAAACATTCTATAGTATACCAATGTTGAAAATTATATAAAAATTATGCTATTTTTTTAATGCCTTCATCATTTAAGACTATATAACACATGGAGAAATTAATTTTAAAATCATAAAATATACTACACTTCTTCAAAGGTCCCTAATATAAATATTTTATATCATCATTAACTATAGCTTGATTACCAATTATCATGATCTATATGTATAAATGTAAAACATTTTTTGATGCATAAGATAATTTTAATGAAATATTATGAATACAAAATTTATTATGATCTTACAATATGTGTAAAAAAGTCTTGAATGTATTTGTTGATGGATTTTATTATCTCTTTATACATTATTTTTCAACATCAGATTCATATATTTGTTTTCATATTCAATTCTTTAGCAAAAGGATTTAAAATATCCCAATTGAGTATCACATATCCATGTTCGTATATGGTCTATATTATTGTCAATGAAATTAATTTTATATTCATAACATGTTTACATAACATTGGATTTTTTGTTGAAATGTTGTAGGACTACAATTGATTTGTGTTATCAGAAACATCTCTAACTCAACCAAATCCGGATTCAATATTAACTAAACACCTTGAAAAAAAGTTAAGACTCCCTTTAACTATATAACCATCAGCAATGGAGCCATATAGTTGATATTTTTTCTCATAAAATACATCAATTAACCAAAATACCTAATAGAAAAAGTGACATAGAATAATAAACCACATATGTAATGAGTTTGAAAATTATAATATTTTAATTATTAATATGTAAGATGAAAATACCACCATATGGTATACATCCATTGATAAAGAATGAGCCATCTAACCTTAACATCCTCAACCAAAGGAATAGTTAGATTAACCATAATATTGAAAAATTATATAGGGAATATAATATCAAAATTACAAAAAATAATTAAAAAAATTATTTAAGTTTTTCATGCCCAATGTGGTTTAATTTTTTCACAAAAATCTATTTAGGGAATAAAAAAATCAATTACAACGTCTTTTATAATGTCCTGTAAAAGAATATACAATACTAAATGTATAAATTTCTATATGAAATTATGTTAGCCTCCACTTTTTTGAACAAGTAATATATAATGTTTATGAGTAAATTCATAATGATATATTACTCTAATATCAATGAGGTACTTTCACATTTTTCATTCGTTAATGGAGAACACAGTTCTATTAATTAATCAATGATAAATACTTCGAATGGATTTGAATTATCAATTTGACATTGATCATTATTTATATTCATTTCTTCTATGTTCTTAAGATAATTATGATTATATTTTTATTTTACAAAATCATTCTATATCATAATAAAAAAATCAGAAACATTCTTTTCAATGTTCCTAAAATAATGATTATGATGTAACAATTTAGATTCCCAATAAGGATGTTTGAAAAAAATACTTTACTTCTGCCTTTTTTTTACCAACTACATCTAATGAGAAGTGACACTTTTTCTATATTGGTTCATCACATAGGCATTTATAAATTGTTCATAAAAAATTAATAATTTTGACATAAAATTTGAACCTACGAATAATTTTTTTCGAGGCCTCAAATAATTTCATTCATTGATGAATGACTTATTAATCATTTATCTATGAGATAAATCTATGAATTTATTATGAATCATGGAAACAAATATAGAGTAGTATTCTATGGTTCATTTCATATTTACAGACTGGACATGCCTGGACAATGTTAGTGTTCAATATAGACATTTTCCTTTTCCCAGAAAATGAGTAATCTTCCACATTAGAGAAACTAATATTTTGAACATTTTTTTGATGTATCCTATTTATCTACACCATAGTTTCGTAACTCTTGAAATTATTTTATAAAAGGTTTACGGTATACAATGGTTTCATTTCTTGGAATATTTTTCCTAGAATGATCATCAAAAAATGAATGATTTTTTTTGCATACACATCGTCTTAAGAAGATTGTAATAGATCAAAATAACTAACCATATATTATAGGTAATACCTAGATTTCTGAATAGAATACATATATTTTTATAAAATAACAATCGTACATTACTAGTATATAATGATATATTTGGATATAAAAAATATAATTATATACATGATCTAAAATCTCTTTGATGATGTGTAAAAATATCATTATTGTTTTACATGGATTGACACGTCATTTTATTTACTATTTTATAAGACATAGAAAATAAATTAAATAATTGTTTGAATGGAATGTAATGTAAAAAAATTATAATAGATTTATTTATATTATTATTTTAATTATATTAAATCAAAATTCATCCGTATTAATGGACTTCTACCTTAATGTATGGCATATTTTACACTCTTCTCTATTGTAATCTTCTCCCTGATAACACAATCAGTGATTGGGACATGAATGTTTCCTTTTTTAATTAGGAAATATGCTGTTAATAACATACATCATCATAAAATATTAATCATGAATCATATATTCAATTAATGCATCATGTAAGAACACTAATAAAATTAAAATTTGATTTTTTGTAATTCCGCATAAGCACTAGATATGCAAAAACATCCATAGAAGAGAAAATTGGATATATTTTATACATATTTCCTAAAAATCCCCATGTTTATCACCCAAAAAATCATAAAATTAATTTTATTAGTCAATACACTTATCTATTTTATTAATATCAAAAATTATCTTAATCTACTAAAAGAAAAACATAATACACTTTACATAAATTTATTTAAGACCCAATGTTTTTTATTCAGATAATTTAAATGAAACAGAGTCCTCATTGGTCTTCTCTCAAACATTAGAGAGAGGAAAAAAGAAAATTGAAATTAGGTTACATCCTTCTATTGGATAACGTTTGTATTCTTATGATTATTGTACAGGAATCATAGAACACTTTTTTTATTAAAAAAAACTAGTTTAAGGATTATAAAATAGGATTTTATGGTACGTGTGTGAATGATATATATGGTTAATCATTTGTATCCTTCAATATATAATAAATTGAAACTGAGTAGAGTATATTGGGATTAATTGAATGAAAGTATTATTCTTTATTTAATGTTTATCAAAAATAATTTATTAATATGTTATCCATTGATGAATTTGTTAATTATTTTGCCCAATCATGTTCTCAAAATATATCTATTTGATAAAAAATTAAAGTATTGATACAGAACCCTTCTCTTCTCTATAAAATTTAGTTTGATTACTAATTCTTTATATACATGTAGAGAGATATTTTTATATAATTATGTTTCTCTCATATCATTAATATGAATTAGGTAATATTTTAGAAATCATGCCTATTTGTTATTCCAGATATTAAGGAATTCTACATGTTGTTTAGTGATTGTATAACTGAATTTGAATCAATTAATGTTTTATCTGTGGTTGATTATGATATAATGAATATTATGGGTCTATAGTTTGAGTAACCTCGTCTATAACCAATCTATAATTATGATACATTATATTACCTGGATCTGTTTTCCTGATAAGACATGAAAGAAATTTATTATTAAGTTATTTTGTGGAATTCACCCATATAAGATTGAGGTGGATGATTTTTACATTACGAAAAAATATATTATCATAAATCCATTTTTTAAGATTTCTCAGTGGTTAACCGAGAGGTGAATCTACATAACGGATATTTTTGTAGTATTTGTATTCATAGTATTCCAATTATATGGATAATATATGATTTTTTATACTTATTGTTTATGAATGTGGTATTTATTGATAAGGGATTTTGTAATTTTTCTAATGGTACAGTGAAGACTTGTGATATTCAAAACATTACAGAGTATATAAAAAAGAAATTGAATTATTATTATTGTGATTATTATATATATTTTTAATGATATTTGGGATGTAATAATGAATAGTTGAACGTGATTATGATATATGATATGTATGTCGTTCTAGTCTTATTGTGTTTTATTCATGGGCTTGGACTAATTTGATCATGGTCAGTTACATGTACTCAAGACCATCTACTTTTGATATAAATTTATGGGTTCCTAACATACTATCACCCATTATGAAGGATAGCTGGGTGTGGTAGAATTATTCCATACATGTAATGACATAATGTTTTATTCAAATATAAAAAAATACTATCTTTATTAATTCATTTTTTGGTGTAATAAAATCTTGGAAAACTAGATATAATTATTATTATTTTCATGTAGGTTTATGTTGAACGAAATTTAATTTTTCATCATAATTTGTAAATTATAATGTGATTAATTGGATGAAATGATGTGGGGGTAACTCACTTTATTGAATTTTATAAGATGTTTATAAGAACATATTAATAGTATTTCAATTATTGTTATTTTATAGGAAGAGTAAATCAATAATAATATTAGAATTAGTTTATGATCTAGGATTATTATCAGATTAATAAAAACATGGGTTTTAAAGAGTTATAAATTGTGTTTTAGGAGGTATTCATGAATATTAGATGGTAAAATATATTTCAACAATAATATGGAGATATAATCCTTTAATTGTATAGTTATTTACAATGATGTAATGAAGCAGTCTTACAATAGTTGATATGATACCATTATTGATTAATTAATCATATGCAAATAGAATTCAAATATTAAAAAAAATATTTACATTAATGTTAGTAATATGAATTGAATTATTTATTTAGCAGTCAATATTTGAGAAATTTTTTTACAATTTTGATATATCATATCTCTTATTTCATCAATAAAAATTACTTTAAAATGTAAACTATATGTGATATTTGGGGTTTCAATTGATTAATTAATGAATTAAATTTGATATTGATCTATTAGGTGATCTAAATAATTTTTAATTAGTGGTTAGTTTAATCAAAATTTATATTTATATGTTGTATGATTTTTTAGTGATTGAGCTAGAGAGATGTTCTTGTGTTCCAGATGGCGAGGTTATGAAAATTAAGACAATACCTAGTTATTTATTGAATTTTTTTGTTGTGATCTATTATAATGTATCAAATTATTATATATGAATAGATTTAATGTTATCATGTGAAATTACTCGAATTAATTATTTAACATGGGAATATTTATTCTATTTTATATAGATAAATAAAGAAAATATGTGAAGAAGGTCTCTCATTCTCAGACATTGGAATTATAAAAATTTTGAAAATGTGATTTTGTTTGAATTCTTATGATGTTTAATAAAATTATTTATTGGTTTATTAATAACATGTTTCCATGCCTATCAGATAAAAAGTATTCTATGAATTATATTTATATTGGTGATAAATAATTTACTATTTTATTTATAAAATTGAATTATTGTAGTAATATATGTTTTTTAAACTATAACCTCGGTTTTCCACTATTATTTTTTTTGAATTATTTATTATTTAGTCTCTATTGTTTCTCTCTCCCTCTGGGCCAAATTCAATTAAATTTTTATATTTTAGGGTGTCTATTTCGTATTTCACAGTTCTGCAAACAATTATTACTTATATTACTGCAAACATGTGACATGAATAAATTTTTGATGATCAATTTACATGGCTGGAACATAATTAGTATAACCATGCACCATACCCTAGGTACAAAAGTATGGTATGCATGGTTTCGCCAGTCATGCATCCACATCATGTGATATCCCCATGTTTTAATTTTTGGGAATTCTTATTTTCCCCCACTTAAATTAAATCCTCGAATTCATACCTCATTCACTTATTCTCTTGATGAACAACCCAAGGATCATTGATTATTCATATTTCAATACATTACAATCATTACTATGGAAATTCCTTGGGGGTTTATTCATTATTTGTGGCTATATCTTCACATTATGAACTCATGGATCTTTAATTTACTCCTCAATCCATTTTCCATCATGTGTCATCTTCTCCTAAATTTTTAATTCGTCTTTGTATCATCCTTGATAAAAAAGTTTTTTAAATTTGTAACATTAAGTGCATTCTACTTGTGGGGATCTCTATGAAACATTTTATATCGATAATCATCATGGAATATGAGTTTATCTTGATGAAAGTTGGTTTTCTCAATTACATAACACTTTAAAAAATTTGAACCTTGATTTCATGGTTTTAAAGAAAATTTTAAATGTCTAATGGTAAGTAAATTTTTTGTCTATGAATCATTTGAAAATGGAAACCACATTTCACATGGATTCAATGGAATTTTAAGGGACTTTAATTTAAAAAATGCGACTTAATTCTATTTATCAACTACCAATCAAACTATTTTTTTTTAAAAAAAATTCTCAAATGGATTTTATTAATGGATTTCATATTATATAAGGTTTTATAGATTTTTAATCTAATTTTTAAAAGAACCACTTGGTTTTTATGGGTGTTATTTTCCTTTAATGAATGTGGTTAGAGTTTTTTTGTTGATATATAATGTAAGTTATGTGTTTGGTTTTCAAATATTTCTTTATAATCTGGATACCAAAATTATATTAGGAGACCCAACTGGCACTTTCATAACTAATTTTAAAGGTCATCATGAATCATTACAATTTTATGTTTTTGAAAAGTGGTATGGATTATATATTTATTTCTCTAGTGGTGGTATTTTATTAAAGATGGTTATTATAAATGATATAGATGGGTTTTTTTGGTGAATTGTGTTCAGAGGTGATGGTGAGTTATTTTTCTTGGATTTGTCGTTTTGTAATGACTATAATTCAAACCTCTATTTATACATGAAAAGAACCAATGGGTTGTTAGGTGAATCCTCCAATTTATCATACTACACTAGTTCAAGATCATAATCAATGTAATAACCCTTAGATATACTATGCAATACTTTTTTTACTTTATCCCTCAATTTGGATGGGTAGGGAAATTTGGGGATTTATCGATGTTTTTAGTTATCCAGAATCAATCAGATTTATTATTTTTATTTTCATGTCCTATTTTATCCCCAATGATCCAATGTTCCCATGAAAATTAATATTTTAATTTTGAGTCTACTTTTTTTCATATTCTTTAATTTTTTATTTTTTGCTAAAATTCCAGGATGAATTTTTATACCATATTTTTAAATAATATTATTGTTTTAAAACATACTTGTTTAAATTGATTTTAATATCATTGAGTATATTAAAATATTCATAGGACAATTAATTTATTTATGCGATTATTTCATTTAATAAAATGGAAGTGTGACTTTTATAAAATGGAATATACGTGATATTTATTTTACTTATGTCTGACTTCCAAAAATTGATTTTATAAATTAATTTTCCTAATTGATTGAAATGGTTTTACTTTTTATTGATTATGAATAGTGTGTGGGAAGGATACCTATTGGGCCTCCATGATCACACCTATTGGCATTTTATGTATCATTTCTGCGATTGATTTCTAATTTAGTTTTCTTGGAATGTGGTTGGATTATTACTCATGGAGTGGATTGGATGTATGTTTGTTATTTTCATATTTAGTTTCCATCGTTTCATCCATTAGATCATCCATGCCTATTTTCCATCCAATATCTTATGGGTGGTTTTTATGAAAGTAGTGTTATAGATGTTCAATAAATGGGTTTTTATTATTAATGGGAGTTATTTGAAATCATGATTTTTTGTTTGTGATTTATTTTTTATTTATACGCATTTATTTGATTTTTCATGAGAATGAAATTTATATATGAATCATTCTAAAATTTTGTTTAAATTTTATTTAATGAATTTATTTTATTTTATGGAAAAAATCATCCCCAATGAGTTTTTTTTTAGATTCCTTTGTGATTATTTTCAACCTATGTCGATCGTGATCAACCCTTGGGCCTTTCCATGGGCTAGTTTAGGCATCTGAAAGATGTGAAATCTAGGTTGGTTCGTAACATAATAGTATGAGATCCTAGGTTCTTATATGGGACTAGGTTCTTGGAGGACCTTTTTTTATTTGAGTGTATTTGTTATATTGTATATAGGACTACTGGAACACCATATTTAAGTAAATAACGGGTATATCTAACTTTTTTACACTTTATACTTTGTTTTTGGAAGGAAATCAATGTTTTTGTTTTAATTTTTTTGATTATATAGTTTACCTCTAATATGTGATTTTTTTGTAATCTTTTATTTTGGTTGATTATAAGGGGAGTCAACAGGGGGTACATGGTGGGATCCAAGGTCTTGTAAAGTCATATTGGGCCTGAGTGTAGGATTCATTATGAATCCTAGTACTAGTTGTGTAGTTGTCACATGGTCCACGACTCTATGTTTCCATGCATCACATATACACTAGTCCACCTTTTTATAATTTTATTCACTTATTCTAATTTTAATTCAATTTTCATCATTTTATTCTCATGTTTTTTATATACAACGTCAGTTTTAATTTTAAAATCATTGTTCTAAATTATTTTGTTATTATTTTACAATGTAATAAATTAGTTTACCTCAATTGATTTAATGAAAAACTGGGTGTTTGGATTTATGAAAAAATGGTTTTGACTAGAAGGAATCTCTTTAATAAATAATTTGGTGGGGATACCATTATTTTAATAATAGGTGTGTATATTTATAAATATTGTTAATTGTTATTAAGTGGTAGGGTTTTTTAAATGAATAAATTTGGGTTTTGTAAATAATCATTTTTTGTGCCTTTAAGTGAGATGAAATGATTTTTATATTTTAAATATTGACAGACATTGAATGTATTTATTTACGTTTAATGTTAGTGAGGGGTTGGTTTTCGCGAAAAAAATGATATTCACATTTATAACTATAGTTTTTTAATAAATGGGGATTGGATTTTATGTCATGGGAGGTGGTTTTAAAATTAATTACGTCAAATTTTAATGATGTTTCAAAAAAAATTAGTAATATTTTTATTGGATTTTAAATTGTAAATTCATATTAACAGAAAAAAAAATTATAGTTGGTAATGATATTTTTTGAAATGTTATGGGAAAATCAATATGATTTGTAATTCTAGTAAAAAATTCAATATTGGATTTTCAGCAATAATATATTGGGTTTTAAGTGGGAAAGGGGCAGATTAATTCATTGTGGATATATGATGTTAATTTTATTAGATTTATAACTGAAAAATGTATCTTGCAGTGGGTTTATTCATTTAAAAGGGGGGATGTTCTTTTATTTTGTGAATGTATTATGTAAAAAATAAGGAAATAGTTGATATTAAATTGATGTGTTTTAAAAAGGTAAGAGAATTGTTTTGAAAAAGTTGTTTTAAAATTTGGTATGTGTATTTATTGGAACATCAATTGATATAATTTAATTTTTTTTTATTTTAGTTGATAAATATAGTTTTGTTGGGATTATTCCATCTGTTACTTTTAATCTCACTCTAATAAGTTTTTATATTGGTAGGATGAGTGTCATACCAGCACAATGACTTACTTCCATTTTCTAGGTGTATTATTGTGTTAGTGTGGTGATAGTTACCAATTTTATTACATTTTATATCGATCCATGGATTTTATTGATTTTATAATGTTGTATTTGGTTTATTTTTCTCCTTGGGGTTTTACATGAATTTTATTTGTGGGATGTTGTTCATTTTATTGATATTTTTCTTTACTGATCCAAGGTGCCTTTTATCCCACAAGGATGTTAGAGTTGTTATTTTACTCATTTGTGATGGTTATGATTTGGAATCCTTAGGTGTGTTCTCAGGTATTAGGGATGACTGTTACCCCTTGTGTAAGTAACATTCTTGCTTGTGCCTGGGATATTTAGTTGGGATCACTAGGTATCAGAGTTTTGGGAAAAATTCTCCAAGTTACATCCACATCAACCACTATTATAAAGAATTAATTTTTTATTCCCCTATAGAAATTTACTTTTTGAGGTAATTATGATCATGTATTGTATTCCCCCAAATGGTTTGGCTTGACATACCTAGGTTAAGGAGATATCAATCATGATATCTTGTTCATAGTGGAGTATTTGTGGTCTAGTAGATAATGGATTCTATTGTGGGACTTCTAAATTTCGGCGGTTTTCATGTTAATCATTCCCTTTTTCTAGTAATATTTCAACCCTTGTGGTGATTCTAATATTTCTCATTTTTGGGATTGAATTGTTTTTTTGGAGTGTTGGTGTATTATTAGAATTCAAATATGGTGAGGAGACCTCCATTGATGATACTTTTGTTTGGTTTTAACTGTATTTTACAAACTAGGTTCCTTTGTTATTATGATGAATCCATGGTATTGGGTGGGGGAATGTGTTTTGATTCTTTACCAACTACTCCCATGAATTGAAGTGTGATGACCATTAGTCTCTGTTTGTGTCTTGGGATGTTTCATCTAGATTTTTTTATGTATTTTTTTGTTTTTTCAATCATACAAATTGTGTTAGGGTATTCCTTGGGTTTTGGGGTTGTGGTTTATAAAGTCAACATTTTTCTAACTTTACAGGGCCTTCCAAGTGTTTTGATTCCTTTATTAATTCTATTAATGTCCATTATGGATACCTATGATAAGGGAATTAGAGGATTTTTGTGTGTCCCATTTCGACATTAATGATTGATTCATCTATCATTTGTAGTAAATTCATTTAATATTCATTTTTCTTTAATCATGTCCTTACTATGGGGGTTTGGCTCCATTTCTTTTTGAATCAACCATTTTATTCGAGTATCTCTATTTAAAAATTCATTATTGTTGGGATAATTGCCACACCTTGACCTTGGTTTTCCTAATTTATTATATTTATTTTAATTATTTTTAGTTGTTTTATTTATATTTGTGTCTCTATTATTTCCTTATCTCTTACGGATAAATTACCTCAAATTTTGATTTTTTTGGTCTATAGTGCATGTTTCATGGTTTGGCGCATAATTAGTATTAACAATGCAGAAATTAGGTGATATGTATATGATCTTTTCATGATATAATCACACAATTAATCAATTTTATTGTTTAACCATGTGTCATTCCTATTATCCATGATCATGATCCTCGAGTGACACTATCTATGTAAGAACATGGTTTTTCTAACAGTGTGATATAACTATTTTTAAAATTTTGGGAATTCCTATTTTTACATTATAATTTAAATACTCACCCTCCACCATTTTCATGTGATGTTCTACCTTTGTTATCCCCTAATGCACCTCTCCTCATTCATTCATATCCCACTCATGGATATTCCATGGGATTTATTAATGATCTTATTCTGGATCATTAATGTATAGTCTTCTTTCTCATCTATTTCAGTATTCATCCTATTTTCTACTACTTTCCACTTCGTCCTATTTTTTGTTACATTTTGACTAATCCCTAATTGGATAAGGTGTTTCATAATTTTTTTTACCTAGAACTTGACACGCTTTCCATGAAACATTTTTAGAGGTATTTCTCAAGGGATATGATTTTATCTCCATTATGGTAGGTTTTCACCTTTGTATAAATATATAAAATTATTGAACCATGATTTCTTATTTATGAACCAAGTCTTAAATCCCTATTAAGTTATAATATTTATTTCTATTAATATTTTTAAAAAATAATACAATTTTTAAATGGTTTCCATAGAATACCATCATCCTATTTTTTAAAAGATGTTTTAAATATCATTTTTCATTGTCTGACACACCAAATGTTCGTTAAAAATCTTCAATTTATTTTATTAACGGATTTAAAATTACAATTTTTCATATCTATAAAATATTTTTCAATAGAAACATTTAGTCTCTATGGGTCTTCTAGGATTATAAATAATGGGTTTTAATGTTTTTGGATGTTGATATTTCATGTTGGATTTGTGTATACTTTTCAATGTGTGTAATAATAAATTGGTATCTCATGAAATATTAGAAGGCTTTATCAGAACTTGTTTGAATGGTTTTAATGGTCACTCTTGAATAATTCTTTTTTTTTTTGAAAATTGATATGTGTTATTAATTGATCGCCTTTAATAGTGACTCGAATAATAATTTAGGCTATAGTCATAGTCCTATAACCATGGTTATATATATTTGTGGCTATAAGAAGTTTATAGACACAATTTCTTTTAATTCCATGGATAAAAAATTTCCTTATCTTATTTTTCCCAAAATGCATCGGGCTCCACATCCATCCTTCCTTGATTCGAGACCATATGAACCCTTGAACAGTCTAATAGAGGCACCCTACTCACTAATACCATATGCGTGTGACCCGCCTTCCCAACCCATCATGGCCTCTCCTACCCCCAATCCTCCTACACTGATGGGGCCCCTTACTACAACCGAAGAAGGAAACCCCACTGTGAGCTACTTCGATTGTACAAAGGACACATCACCACACCCCAATGACTTTCCTCCTAGCTGGCCTCCTAACCACCTCCGACGTGGCTCCGACATGGCCAGCCCCCTTCAAGTGATCCTACTCCTCCTTTTTATGAACAATTTTGTGTTCATTATTTATTAATCAGTGTGTGTATATGTAAAATGGAATAGTTTCAAATGTTATTATATAGTAAAGATTATTTCTAATTGGATTCATTATTCTAATTAAAATTGATATGATTGGAGTGAGGGACAATTAGTTTTAGTGAAGTAGAAATTAATCCAGATTATGAATCTGAATGGTGGAGTTGTGGACAGTAATAATCGATAAAAAGTGTTGTTATCAAATATTTATGGTTAAATTTTGAATCAAGGGATCATTCTAGATGATTTTAATGGATTTTTATTATGATTATTGAGAATATTTAAGGACCCAAAATATTACTGGGTTGGTAATTTTAAAATAAATTTTAATTTTTTTCTTGATGGCTAGAGATTTTTGAGAATTGGGATATGAATTTGAATTTCAAGAGTTATTAAATATCTAGGATGTGATTTCACATGAGTCTAATGGTTATTTAGAGTTTTGGATTCCAATTCATTGGGTGGTGTCTAACTGAAAAAAACCACAGTAGACATTGGGTATTCTATTGGGAGGCATTAGGTGCCTCATTAATTGGTTTGTAAAAAACTACAGTCATTATAAGGTACCCGATGGAGAGGAACCAGGTACCTAGTGGTCATGAAAGTGTAGTGGACCATTTATAAGGGACATAAAGTACACAGTGAAGGTGGATTGGTTACCTTGTAGGGATGGATTTTGTTTTTAAGGATAATAGAATAGTTATTCTGGATTCAACCTTTACAAATGTCATATGTGTTTCTTCTCAAATAAATGGTTAGAACCAGGGGAGGGGATATCCCTTCTCCTCTCCATTTTTCTTTTCCTTTATGAGAGTGTGGGTTTTCATGATAGTTTCACCATTCATTATAGAGGTTAATATTCCTCTTCTACCACCATTATTCTTTCTTATTCATATCCTTTAATATATGTAATTTAGGGTATGGTTTATGTCATATTTAAAAAATACAATGTGAATTTAGAAAATTATTATGTGGAATTATTGAGTGGTGGAATATGTGTGTTTCTTAAGCCGTCCATTATGAAATCATTACATTGTCAAAATTCCCTTATAGAATTTAGTGCAATGACAATAATCTTCCACATTCTCATCATTAATCATGATTACATGTGATTTTATTATTTATAATCTTTTGAAATGATTCCCAAAAACACATACCAATTGATATATTATATGTTTACTACCATGATTATTAATCATCATGGTTGATTCCATGCATAAAATTCAACAAATGTCTTTCTTAAATATTACGTGTTAATACTATTCTAATATTAATTGTATTCAGGTATGAGAAAACATGAACAAGGTTTATCATGATCAGATTTTGCTGTTATATTTAAAAATATAGATGTTTTTGAATCATCTCTAAGTTAAAGGTAATCTCATGGAATCTACTGATATATCCTATAGTGATAAAGTTAATTATTTAACCACTGATTATTCTTTAGTGGTTCATAATTATTAGATTCAGCATTCTAAATAGTGATAATGAAGTTACCATTACTCGATGCAACATTGTAATGGCATGGGGTAAATGATTTCAATGCCCCAACCCCAGAATCCCAGAGTCGATGCATTATTTTAAAAAATTGGCATGATTACAAGGAATCATGTCCCGAATGGCCGATCAATTTAGTAGTCTTGTAAAATAGATTTCATACATGAACATTACACTACACAATAGAAAATAAAACAAAACCTAAATTTTCCTTTGAGAACTGCATTAATACCCTAGCTTAATCCAGCATATCAATAAAAATAAACTTCATGGAATCTTGTAAGAATAATACATAAGATATGGGTGATCTCAGATGGTCAGTAATAGTAACCAATACATCGTAAGATAAATTAAACATTAGGCATGATGAATAATTGAGAACACATGCCTTTACAAATAATAAACATGAACACTTTATGGAAAGAAAATGAGTTGAGTAAATAATTCCATAATAAAACATAGTCATGGGTATTCTACTAGTTGAATAACCACATGAAATATCAATATCTAATTTCATAATTATGGAATGCATAATTTTGGACATCATAACCACATAGTCAATGCCACATGCCAAGACTACAAATAAAATTTTGTGATGGCATTTTTCCAAGACACTAGTTTGTATCATGATACCTTTTGATGAATCGAGTAGATATAGTGGTCTCCAACCATCACTTACTATGTCCACTTAATTCCTCATATGAATATGTTGAATCATAACATAAACATTCATATTAATACAACCATAAGAAATGTCGAGTGCCTTGCGCTCGCATCGTGGTTTCTCTAGCTTCAGTTCCGGTGATTGATTCAGGAGAGTTGGTCTTAGCTCTAACCTGTTTTTTGTTCACATTCATCAGTGATAGCTCAACAATGGTGGTTTTGATGTTTTGGACTTGTTGTTGATTGTATGAATGGTTCATTTTTTAAGGTGGAAAGTTTGCGATCCAGACTCGACTTCATGCAATAGAATCCATAGGCAGTTCCAGAGCTGGAAGTTCATCTTTGAAGTGTTCTTTGGATTTGGTTGTTTGAGAGGGTATGGAACCATCCATCGGATCGGGCCTATGCTTTGACACATGACACTTGTTTGCCGAAAAACATTGCAACAGTGAAGGGCTACATTGTTCAAATGCTGGGAGGAGCTGTTCTGTGATGTCATCCTGGTTTTACTCTTTCTATACTTTGAGTGTGATTGTCATATGTCAATGATGTATATTAGGGTTTTCACCCCTTCATCCATTAAAAGGGGGCTTTATCATTTAATAAAAAAATTTAAGGTCTTCGGGCCGTTGGAGGTTGGGCATAAGAAATGTCAATACATTAACAACAAACAATGAATGGTATAAAAATAGAACATCCGCAGTAAAAAATAACTCATTCAAAACAATTGAGAAGATTTTATTATCCTCCAGTGATAATAATGAAGGATATTGATATAGCTGAAAATAATCATTAAAACTATTTGAGAGAAATATCCCCCTTTTTCAGGAAAACATTTTAAAGTCTCACTATTTATTAAGATGCCTTTTAAAATAGATTTTTGAATCAAATTTTCCCAAACCACTTCAAAAAATTTAAAAGGAATATTAATTTTAATATATTAATTTCCATATAAATAAATCCTTAAAACCATTTTCCAAACATGGACATTAATGAGAAATATTTAGAATAATAAATCATTAAAACAATCAAAATGATATTTTAGTTAATGTTCATAACCAAAAGAGATTCATTTGAATACAAATATTTTAGTTGATGAAATCATTATAATATCATGAGAATAATGGATTTCATGATATAATTTGACAAATGATAGTATATACACCTTATAATAGTGAATTGGTGCATAACAAAAAAGAATTCTCAAAGGAATGTAAATTTAGATGAAATCCCTTATAAAGATCATATCCTTAGGTAAAGGATAAAACAATGCCATATTTATGTGTGAAAAATATAAATACAGTCAATATGATTGGATATATAGTGTAAATCTATCAGAGTACATTCGTACATATTCTTCTAAAAAACACTAGTGGATTTTATGTTTAGCTCAATGAATGGAGATTGAGTAAAAATTAATCTTATCAGGTTCATATCGCTAACATGAGAATTTATCAATGGAGAGATTATGTGTATCAAAATTATATCCATAGAATGTAGAGTTTAAATTACTACACAAATAATAAATATTTATTCCACACATAATCATGGATTAAAATAATCAATGAAGTATGCGTAAAGCCCAATGAGTGGAAATTGAAATCTGATATTCCCATAACGATTTGGTAACATACGAAACATACACTGATGAAAGAAGGATCATTCAATGAATAAGTATATAACGATAAATTAATGTATATTACACCATCAATACAATCATGAGAAGTACATAAAACAACACATGAAATAAATTATTGGAAAACAATGGAAATCTCACAAAATTAAGAGTGAGATAAGAAACCCCTTATTCAAGTCGGAATTGTCTTGTATGTTCCTTGTTATTCATGCATAATAAACATATGTTAATTTCTAAATGATTAAGAACATTTTCTAATTTTATTATTCCTTTAATTTCACTTATTACCTTCCTCTAAAATTTACTTAATTATTTGAGTTCATATTGGATATTTTATCGATGTTCAGAACTGGAGTCAAAAAATTAACATTGTTATAATTACAATTTTTCTATGTGGTAAAAAGTCCATTTTCTAAAAATGATATTAAAGATTTAGATATTACATAATATTATATATCCAGTATATATATCTATTTATAATAGTAAATAAAAGTTGGAGAAAAGAAATGAGATGTATTGTTCATGGAGATGGTAAGCCATACGTACACATTAACGCTACTTTCATTTCAATTTTGTATTTTAATGGAATTAAAACATAATGATATATAGTTATATAATAATTCCATTATAATATCATATATAATATCATTAATTATATCCTTTAAACGTCCCATATAAGGCATTAATGAGTCATATCATTTTGAGGGGGCGGTAGTCCGCACTTCTTCAAATTATATTATCGCGTTTTACCCATAATGGAAATCATAAAATAGTAATATAAATGGAAAATACATAAGAATACAGAAAACATAAACAATATTTATATCATATAAAAATATAGGACCATCTTAATAGCCACTATGGTAGGTGGTAGGAGATACTTGAATAATCCTCGTTTTTTGAGGTGTTAGTTTTCCAACCACAGAAACAGTATTTTTTTCACCCATTAGATGGAGGTGTGTGTATGTGTACTTAGAATCCTTCCAATAAAAACATACTAATATATTTAGTATACTGGTGTTGTTATAAAATAAAGAAATAAAAATTGTCTAGGGGGTTGGTGAAGTAAAATAAAACATAATAAAACAATGAAATTTAAACGAAACCATTACCTTTAATTTGTATAAATTCTTTTGTTTTGAACCAAAAGGACTTCATGATGTGACTTCATCCTAATGTAACACTTATAGGTGGAAGATGGGGATTTTGGGAGAATATTTTGGCAGGGTTTGGATGAGGAAAGGGGCTTGAGAGGTGTGTGGAATGGGATAGAAATTGTGTCCTTTTTAAGGGGGTAGTGTCTCATTAGGAAAGTGTGATAATATTATTTTTTTATATAGTGATTTTCGATTTCACAAGGTCCTGAACTAATTAAATTCAAAGATAAGATGACTCATGAACAAAATTAAATCATCAAATTTGAATTGAGCAGGTTTGGATATTATTTTAATATTAATAATCATATTTATTTTAATCATTTATTAATGAAGTAAATACTACATCATTGTTGTGTCATAAATAATTTAATTTATATAATGTTTAAATTAAAAAAAATTAAAAAATGTATTAAATCATTTTATCTTTTTAAGTAATATTTATAGATGAATATATGACTTACATAACCCCATATATAAATTGATTTACTAAAAGATATATGTTTATGTCATTTTTGCCTTTACTTTTAGTTAATTAAAATAAAGTATCATTGTTATTCATAAGTGGAACCATGGGGACCCAAAATCGACCCATGGATTCCCATGGTCATACATGACTCATGAAATAAGGTTTGGACAGGTGTGAAGGTAATTTATTATTATAATAATATTCTTCGTACCTTGAATTACCCTATTTACCTTTAACCACGGTAAATAAAAGTCAAAAGATACTATTCACGAAAAATTACTTTCATGTTATTGAACCAAATTTTACATAATAATAACAACCATTTATGATTAATTTAAAAATTCAATTCAAATTAGAATTATAATTTCATTAAACTAGACAATTGTTGTTTTTAACTACCACTTAGTGGTTTCAGTATTCATTAAAAATTGATGTTTTTCAGAAAAATCTCAAAAATTCATCCTATTCTATATTTGATATTCCTAATTCAAAAATTATATATATTTTTACAAATACAAAATATTGAATTTGTATTAATTAATTTAAAATTAATTCCCATCATCAAAACAAAAGTCTTGTTTTTGAAAATATTAATTATCAAATGATTGTCACTTGTATTTGTATAAGATCAAAGTGAAATTAAATCCAATGACCAACATATAATTAAAGGGAAATATATAATATAATTACACATAAAAAATTATTATATAATATAACCATATAAATTAATTAGATTATAAGTTAGGTTTGAATTAAAAAACATTATTTCTCACTATTCATAAAAAATTGAATATTATCAGAAAAAACCAAAATTTCATCCAAAGTAAATTTGGATTACGTGATTTTAAAGAAGATTTTTTTTGTGAAAATAAATATTTAAAAGGGTCAAATATTGTATTTAATAAGGGTTCTCCATTAAAAGGCTGTAAAATTTCATTTTTTGAAAAATACTTCATTTATCTGAAAAAATGAATTTGTTCTTTTATAATGTCTAATAAACACATAATATAGATGTTAAAATTATATGGAATATATTACGTTCAAATTTTAGTTAATACAATTCATAACCACTTTTTTAATGGCTAGTTTGGTAAGTCGTGGTGGACTCGAACTTGGTGTTTCATGTAGTACAAGCTATTGGATTAGTTTAAAGAAATTAACATACTATGAAATATTGGGTTGTTACATTCCTCCCTATTATTAAAAATTGCATCCTTGTAATTTGAAAATTGGTCATGGGAGCTTTATTGAATGTCCCATATCCGAAAAAGAGTCTACAAAACTATCACATTATAATAAATATAGAAAAGTAAAAAGGTCACTCGAGATAACCCATAATAGGATTTCCATGTTGAAAAAATGGATATGGATGATAAAATAATTGCCAAGTTTTGATAGAGAGTGATAGAAATCTTAACCAGGAGGAGGTAAACGATATGAAAACCAAGAATTTGTGATGGGTTAAACGGTATTTAAATCATCAGAAGGAAAAATTAATTGAACAACATTTTTTTTTAATTTTCCTTTTCATAAAGTTTTGTAATTTATTTATTGTATTGCATAAGAACATAAAGAGATATACTTACTTTTTACGTATAGATTCATCTAATAATATATTTCTACCACTAACTCAACTTTTCTCCAAACGATGAGTATTCAAGATGACTTGGTCACACCTGAAGCGGTATAATCAAGTTATTGAGAATCATGTAATCCAAAAAGTATGAACAATATATTTCTATATTCTTTGAAGATTTAACCAAAAAAATGGTTTGTACAAGGTCAGATGACCCACAAAATGGTTAATATTTTATAGAAAGAATATTAACCTTAATTTCTAAAATTAAACGAACAATACCCAAAGTTTAATAAAGACTATTAAATTAACTATTGTCCTTACAATCATTAAATATAATCCAAACTATGATTGAAACCTAAAACGTGGTAGAATATGATTACGTAGCCTTACACGTTAAATTGAAACTCCAAATATCATCAACTACTATTAAAGTCACTTACATAAAAGTAATTAAACTAATCAAATATTCTCTTTGATATGTTAATCATCTTCATAAATAACATAATCACTATAAATCCGCAATAAAAGCATAGATTAAAATCCACCAATACTCCTCAAATGATGCCCCGTAGTATTCTATTTTCCTTATGCATATAGTGTTTCAAATAGAACGAACACCATCCAAAATAAAATTTATCAATTATTCACAATATGATTTTCATATACTGAGGTTAAATTGTATATTCACAAAATCATCATATTCTTGATATGTGAAATCATTTAACTAAAATGAATTAGTTATACTAACCAGGGAATTCATGTAGTCCAGTGGTAGGTGATAAATTCTAGTCACACTTTTTTTGTGGGATCAATTCCCACAGATTTATCTAACATGACTGGTTGTCACACGGTATGCATGTTTTCCTTTTTCAAAAACTATATAATTTAATAATATTCCCTAAAATGATATAGGTTCCAGAAAATAACTATATCATAATTTAACCACAAATGTTATCTCATACCACGGATTTTCTTCCCAAAAATAAATAAACCGTAATTTCTTCAAATTCAAGGATTAAATAATCCTAAATGGTTTTTATAACTACATCCACAACAGAAGAGATAACTCTTCCTCAAATACCATTTTCACAAAACAAACAGCATGGTTACACATACAAGGGAATTGTATTCCAAAGTAATCCCATACTTTTAAACATTTCTCTATCTATTTTTTCCCACATAGCTTATTCCATGACCACAATGATATCTTATAGAATAGGGCATTCACTAGGTTAATATCTAGGTCCCATACATTTATGGCAAATGACTGTAAATAGATTTTTAGGACCATTTTTTTCTTCCATAATACACTTCATTTTTCCTCTAATATTATTTAGATTATGCCCTTCTTCCCAACACATAAAGCATTACCTTGTTCAATTAAGACACCTTCCTGGGTGTCTCCTTCAACATTTATGGCATGATGGAAATTGAGCTTTCATTTATCCATGGTTTTCACCATTGTAGCTCTTATCATTAACCACTTTTACCTTGTTTTTTTCGTTTGTTGGTTAATATATATGTGGTTGATCATATTTTTTGAAAACTGATTCGACATGAAAAAAAATATTTTTTAAGCCATTCATCATTCCATTTGTTTATCATTTCCACCAATGGTCAAACCATGTACATCATGCTCAATGTAACTATAACTTCCTTGGAATCTAGCCATTTACTAGCACAAGAAAGCATAGTGTGTTTCATAAAATCATTTAGAGAATATCATAACACTGTTTTTTCAATCTAAAACACATTAGGATTAACCAAGGTTATTTATTCTAATCTTATATTAAAATATTTCAAATCAGTTTGTAAAGAAAATGTGAATTATCCTATGAATATCCCCCAAGAGTGTCGTTATGAAGAGTTTAGAAAAGTCCATTTTTGTGTACCAAGATACCAAGGGTCAAGCTTGTTACTCCTTGTCAGTGTTTTCACTCCTAGGTACATCTATGCTAGAGCTGCCTCTACGTGCTCGTATCCATATAGGGATGCATTTCATGGAAAATAAACAAAATCTCTACATTACCAATATTTTAGGATGTTCTTCTATACAAATTCTCAAAGTCTATCTTAGGGTAATGTGCTCTAATAAATGTATATCTAAATCTAGTTTCCAAGGTATGTACTAAACTTTCTCTGATACAAACTGTAACTCCCTGAACACAGAAGCCCAGAGTATGTGCATTATTTTAATATATTGCCATGATTACAAGGAATCATGTCCTGAAAGATGGATCAGTTTAGCATTCTTGGAAAATATATTACATACATGAACATTACATTAAACAATATAAAATAAAACACAACATAGATTTTCCTTTGAGAACTCAATTAATCCCTAGCTTAACCCTACATATCATTCATAATAAAATTCATGGAATCCTAGGAGAATAAGACATATGAAATTGGAGAGCTCAGATTCTCAGAAAGTGAAAGCAATACAGAGGAAGATACCATAAACATTAGGCATGCTGAATATTTGAAAACACATGCCTTTATAAATAATAAACACGAACACTTTGTGGAAGGAATATGAGCTGAGTAAATAATTCCATAATAAAACATATTCATGGTTATTATACAAGTCAAATAACCACATAAAATATTAATTTCAAATTTATTAATGATGGAATGCATAATGTCGGACATCATAACCACATAGTCAATGCCTCGTGCCAAAACAAAAAATTATATTTTTTTCAAGGCATTGTGCCAAGACACTTATTTGTCTCATGAGACCTACTAATGCATCGAGGAGATATATCGGGCTTCACCCATCACTTACTATGTTCTATGCATTCCTCATATGAAAAAATGAAATATAACATAAACATTCATATAAATACTAGCATATGAAATGTCAATACATTATCCACAAACCATGAATGGTATAAAAATAGCACATCCACATTAAAACATAACTCATTCAAAAAATAAAGAAGATTTTATTAACCTCAACTGAGAATAATGAGGGATATTGAGATAAATGAAAATAATCACCAAAATTATTTTAGAGAAATATCCTCGTTTTTTAAATCATTTAAAAGTCTCAATATTTATCAAGAAGCCGTTTAAAATTGATTTTTGAATAAAAGTGCCTGATAACACATTAAAAATTTTAAATGTAATTTTAATTTTTATATATTAATTTTTATATAAATAAATTTATAATACCATTTTTAAAACATGGAAATTAATGAGAAAGATTAAGAAAATAATTCATTAAAAAAATTAATATTATATTTTAGTGAGTGTTCTTGACCAAAAGAGAGACAGTTTAATACAAATAATTGAGGTAATAAAAACATTATAATAACATTAGAATAAACGATTTCATGATATATTATGTCAATGGATAGTAATAAACCATATAAAAGTAAATAGGTGCATAACAAAAAATAACTCCCAAATGAATTTAAATTGAGATGAAATACCTTATAAAGATCATATCCTTAGGTAAAAGATAAATCAATGAAAAAATTATGTGTTACAAATATAAATACTGTCAATATAATTGGATATTCAGTGTAAATAAATCACAGTATATTCACACATATTCTTGTAAACACAACACCAATGAATTGGATTTTTAACTCAATGAATGGAGATAGAGTTAAAATTACTCTTATCAGGTTAATATCGATGACTTGAGATTTTACCAATGGAGGGATTATGTGTATCAAAAGTATATCCACATAAAGGGGAGTAGAAATTACTACAAAAATAATTTATAGTGATTCAAAAAATAATAATGGAGTAAAATAATGAATGATATATGTGTAATGACCAATGAGTGGAAATTGAAATTTGAAATTCCCTTACCGATATGGTAACTTACGAAACATACACCCATGAAAGAAGGATCATAAAATAAATATATAAATACCCTTAAATTAAAGTATATTAAAAAAATAATGCAATCATGGGAGGTACATAATACAACACATGCAATAAGTAATGTGAGAACAATTGAAATCTCATGAAATTAAGAGTGAGATAAAAAACCCCTTACCTCAAGTCTGAAATCTCTTGTATGTTCCCTATTCTTCCTGAATAATAATAGTAATTTTATTTATACTTGGTTAAAGTCTTTTTTCAAGTTTTTTATTCCTTTTATATCAGTTATTACATTACACTAACAATTAGTTAATTTTTTGGGATCATATTGGATATTTTATCGATGTTCGGAACTTCAGTTAAAAATGAAATTTGTTATAATTACAATTTTTTGTGTGGTCAAAAGCCCATTATCTCCATAATGATATACCTGATTTAGATATCATATATATATTATATTTACTCTATATATATATATCTATTTATAATAGTACATATCATTTTCAGTTATGAAATGAGATGTAACGTTCATGGAGACGGTAATCCATACGTACGCTTGAACGCTACTTTCATTTCTATTTTGTATTTTAAAGGAATTAAAACATAATGATATATATGAATATTATTATTCCAGTATAATATCATATATTATATAATCAATTAAATCCTATATACATCTCATATACGACATTAATGAGTCAAATCATTTTGAGGGGGCGGTAGTTCACACTTCCTCAAATGAAATTATCGCGTTTTACACATAATGGAAACCATAAAATAATAATTCAAATGGAAAATACATATGCATAAATAAATAAAAAACAAAATATATATATAATATATAAGTACATTAATATCTTAATAGCCACCATGAGAGGCAGTTGGAGATAATCGAACAATCATCGTTTCATGAGGCATTAGTTTTCCAACCACACAATCATTATGTTCTTCACCCATTAGATAGATGTGTGTGTATGTATTGTTTGAATCCTTCCAATAAAAACATGCTAGTATATTGAGTGTAGTTTTTTTGTAATAAAATAAATGAATAAAATTATTTTTTGTGGGTTGGAGAAGTAAAATAAAAAAATTAAAACAATGGAATTTAAGAGAAACCATTACATTTAATTTGGGTAACTTCCTTTGGATTGAACCAAAATTACTTCTTGAAGAGACTTTATACTAAGGTATGTATTATATGAAGAATAATGGGATATTTGTATTTTTCTTTGGGAGGGTTTGGATGAGCCAAGGGGCTTGAGAGTTGTGTGGAATGGGTTAGAAGTGGTGTCCTTTTTATGGGGGGGAGGGGATCTTTAAGAATGTGTAAAAATATTTTTTTATTATATAGTGATATTCAGTTTCTAATGGTCCAAAACTAAATAAAGATGACGATTAGATGACTCATGGTTGAAATAAAGTCATCCAATAATAATTGGATAGGATTGGGTATTATTCTAATAATAATAATCAAATTTATTTAAATCGTTTATTAATGAGGTAAATACTACATAATTCTTGTGTCTTAAATAATTTAATTTATTTTATGTATAAAAATAATAAAAAAAATACCATAAGGTGTGAAATATTTTTATATTTATATTGAATATTTATAGTCTAAAATATGGCTTATATAACCACATGTAAAAATTTATTTACTAAATGATAATTGTTTATGTCATATTTGCATTTACTTTAAAACAATAAAAATAAAGTGTCATTATTATTCAAAAGATGCTCCACGATGTTCCAATATAGTCCAAAGGATTCCCATGGTCCTCAATGACTCATCCAATAAGGTTAGGACAAGTGTTAAGGTAATTTTTATTATTATAATCTGCTTCTTACCTTGAATTAACCTATTTAGCTTAAACCGGGATAAATAAAAGTCAAAAGTTATTATTCAACAAAAAATATTATCATATTATTTAACCAAATTTTACATACTAATAAAAACCATGTGTGTTGGATTCTCGAAATTCAATTCACAAAAATCAGTAAAATTTCATTTAACTGAAAAAGTCATATTTTTAACTACCATATAGTGGTTTCACTATTCATCAAAAATTGAAGGTTTTCAGAAAAATACGAAAAAATAAGCCTATTCTATATTTGATATTCCAAATTCAAAAATTATGTCTATTTCACCAAATTCAAAACATAGACGTTGGATAATTTATTTAAAATTAATTCTCGTTCTCAAAACTAAAGGCATGTTTTTATGAAATAATAACTATCAAAAAATTGACCATTGTTTTTGTATAAGTTCAAAACTAAAATTAATTCCAATGAACATAATTGTATTAAATGGTAAATATATAATCTAATTGAAATTAAAACCCAATTTATAATATTATATAACCATATAAATAAATTAGATCAAAAGGATGTTATGAATTAAAATACATTATTTCTCACTATTCATAAAAAATATATATTATTAGGAAAATACCAAAATTTCATCCAAAGTAAATTTTGATGTCCCAGTTCTAATGAATAGTTTTATTTTATCAATATTAATATTTAATAGGGTTTAACATTGGTTTTGAAAAGGGTTCGCCATTAAAAGGCTCTAAAATTGCATTCTTTGAAAAATAATTCCTTTATATGAAAAAAATTAATTTGTTCTTATATTATGTCTACTAATCAAATAATATAAATGATAAAATTATATGGAATATAAAAGGTTCAAAATTCAGTTAATATTATTCATAACCATTTTTTAATGGCTAGTTTGGTAAGTCGTGGTGCGCTCGAACTTGGTGTTGCGTGTAACACAAGATGTTGAATTACATTAATGAAAATAACATACTATGAAATCTTGGTGTTTTGAAATGATATTCTCCCTACAAGGAAAACTTTAAATGTTCTATATTCCTCTATTCCTTTAGTTGTTAAATATAATATTTTTTTCTAAAAATAATAACAAATTTTATATTTATAAAACACAAATTTTAAACATGCAAGAGTGAATTTATGTTATTCAAAATTTTAAATTTACTTCCTTAATTAATGTTACTAAATAAAAACATAGTGGATAAATGATTTTTTTATTAAATTTCATCTCCTCAACTATAGAACAACATAATTACATATCATTATATGCTACATGTCAAATCTTAACCACATATGTTATACCAAATATATTAAATTGTTAGATGTTATCCTCACAGCCATATAATGATAATGAAATCCTATCAGTTTATTCATGAATCCCTCTAAGGATATAAGATTCCTTCCAATTTTCCTTATGATGTAGTTTGACATAGGTTATTGATGAATCCATTCATGAATAACCATTAGATATTCAACCAATACCATATTTTGTTCCCCCAATATAGACTAATTTTTCATTTATTTTTATGAATTATAATAATTTACCCATTTCATTAAATCTATACATGATTGAGCATATTGAAAAAAATAATAATTAAATAAATACGATTTTATATTTTAACCATATCCAAACATGATTAATCTCTCATTCTTAATTTTTTTCTATTTAGACCACCAGACTCTTACAATAACTCTATATTCTAAACATCCTTTTAATTTCCCTAAATGTTTATGTTCACGATTCCTTATAAAGAATAATATTTCAATATTTTCATTAATTAAATGTGTTCTAATTTTATGAATTATGTTTATCAGAGTATTTTATTGGTAACATAATTTTATTATATAAATCACCATATAAACACTTAATTTTTTAATTAAATAAATGTGTTCTTATTTAAATTCATTATGTTTATCATGATACATATCTACATAAATTCATTTAGGTTAATAAGACAATGAATATTTAATTTATCATGATGGTGTTGGTGGTGGTGGGTGTATGAGAGGAGGTTATAATGATGATAGTGTTTCTATAGGAGATGATTAGGTTCATGATGGTTCCATTGATGATGATATTGAGGTACATTTCAAATGTAAATTATATTCTTGATTTATACATTTAATTTTATCAAATAGTTCTATTTATTATGATGATATTGATATAGGGTTTTTATATTTCTTATATTGGATATATTTTTATTTCTTATGATATATATTGTATTACATTTGAGTTTATTTTTATTTTGATGGTTGTGTTTTTTATCGTTACTAGTTGATGTGAGTACTATTATAAAGTGAATCTATTATGGAATCATTTGGTGAACAGGTATAGTGAGTTAGGAATAATGTTAAATGATTATTAATTGTGGATATAATGTCTAATTTCCATGTATATGAATGGGTTATTATGTACCAAGATCTGTGGTTTAATCATGGGTGTAGTTAAAAATTACCATTGTTATGATCATGGATTTATCCTAAAATTTATAATAGATTAACCATGTTATAATACTCTAATTTAGAAGGATAACGGATGTCTCCAAATGTAATACATGAATATTTCATGTATTTTCTATATATGGAATAATTCCATTGATTAAAATGCATATGATAAAAACTCATACTGCAATAGCTTTAGAAACAAAAGATAGGGATACCATGGATATATCCTATTTCTATGTATTTTTCACATATTCACACAGTTTGAAACCATAAATATATGTAATTTTTCTAGTTATGATTGAAAACCGATGATGAGATCATGTGGATGTGAATCCTCCCAAAATTGTTGTAAAATGTAACTCACTACCATAAAATATTAGACCGTTTTAATGATGTCTCATTTTCATATGTAGTAAAAAACCAAAAAATTTAAAAATATGAATGTCAAAAAATTATATAAAACCCTATAATTGATAAATTGTGTAGTTCTCCCAGATTAATAGTTCCATAAACTGCATAAAAATATTTTTAGGGAGAAATGAGAAATAGTTAATGTATCTAGAAGAAAAATCATGACATATTTCATTAATAAGGAAAAAGGGACTTGTAGGCTACTGACTATGTTTTTGGGGGTTTTTTCACATGATAATAGATATTTTTCACAACATGTAAACAAAATAATTTTTTAGGAGACTATGTTATAGGGGATAAAATATGAAATATAGAACCAACATGTTGTAAAAAGGAAAGAGGTTTCACAAAATATGAATAAATTATCATTGAAGGATAAATTATAAACTCATGAAAAATTCTATGAAACAGGAACATATATGGAAACTAATATGATAAATTTTTGTATGTTCCTAACATCTACTTCACTAGTGATTATAAAATAAATAGTTTACAATAGTAGATGTAAAATAAAAATTAGAGTAATGAAAAGTCATCCTTGTGAATGCATACAACTCCCCATAATAAAAAGAATGATTTGAAGGATATTCAACAATATTGATGTAATGAATACACGAAATAAAATTAAACTATTTAGAATATGTTGAACCTGGATTCCACAAAAAATATAATAAGATGATTACATTTTGATAATGAGTTCCATTCATTAATTTTTTGGATGTTTGAACGTGGAAAAAACAATATGAAAACATGTGTTAGTTTGTGAAGATAATAATTCATCTAATAAGTAAACCTAACAGATCATATTTCATGATGTATAAGGTGTTCTAGAGGTCCTTAGGGTGTCCTACTTGGAGGTTTTTTTATGATGTTTGAGTGTGAACAAAACACATTGAAAAATTATTTAATGATTCTGGAGGATTTCAATTGATATAATAAGATTCCTTGAAAAGATAAGAATTTATGGTCTGCTAGATATTCAAAAATCATTGAATGTGCCCAGGATTGTTAAAACCGATATTTTTTATCCATCTTAACAAGATTTTAAAGGATATCTCAGAACTTATTTTAACTTTTTTGTAATTTGATTTTGATTTTCTACTCTTAAAATACAGTTCCTACATTTTTTTGAATATTGCATATTCATATAAGTTTTTTCGACAATTTTATAACATTAATAAGATTGTGTACACTCTATTGATGAGGATAATGATCTCACCATAAAATAAGAATAGAAAAATATATTTAGTAGTGGTTGGTGTGGTGTTGGGTGTGTTCCGGGGATGTGCAGGTGGAAGGGTGAATGGGCATGGGGGATGGGCATGGGGTGTTCATGGGAGAGGGGATGGGGATATGGGAGTGGTAGGGGTGTGTAGAAGACATGGTGAGGGTGGGGGGGGGGTTCTGTGGGGTAGGGTGAGTGGTGGAGAATGTGGGGTGTGATGTGAGGAGGGGGTAAAGGTGCAAGGGACAGAGGAATGGTGCAGGAGGGGTTCAAGGGTGTGGAGAAGGATGGTTTGAAAGGGGTAGGGTGTGGATGGGGTGGTTTGCAAGTGGGTGTGAATTGAGGATGGGGAATGGGGTAAAAAGGTGGGGGGATTGATGAGGCAGAAGAAGGGCATGTGGGAAAGGGGTGTTGGGGGTGTGCAGGGGGTATGGTGGAAGGGGCGTTTGTGGGGTAGGGTGATGGGTGGGGTGAAAGAGGGGTGTGAAGTGATGAGGGTGAAGAGTGTGTAAGGGGAAATTGGAGGGTGCAATGGTGTGGGGTAGGTGGGTGTGCTGGGGGAAGGGTGGGGTGTGCATGGTGGTCGATATTGAGGAGGGGGATAGGGGTGTAAAGGGTCAAACGATGGGTGCATGATGCAAAGGATGATGCAAGTGGGTTGAAAGGGGGGAGGGGTGGGGCTGGAGGGGTGGAAGTGGGGAGGGGGAGGGGGTGTCCAGGGGAAGGGGTCATGGGGAGGAGGAAAGGGGGTGTGCAGTGAGGAGGGGGCAGGAAAGGGTGATGGTGGTGTAGGGTGTGTGAATGAGCATGGGGTGGGGGTACTAGTGTAGGGTTGGGGCTGTGGGTGGGGGATCGTAAAGGCAGGCTGTATGTCGTGGGGCTAGGGTTGTGTTTCATGTTTGAGGAGGTCTAACCATGGGGTATTTCATTTATAGTACTGATATAGAATGTCACTTCAATGAATCATTATTTATAATATAACAATGATATCTAATGTTTCATTCCATTATTATACTATTGTTATTTATAATGTGGATTTATTTAATATCCACATGATTTTTATATAGCAGATATTTGTGATTTATATTTGATTAGGATCACCTTCAAACTATGTTTTGTGTATACTTTTTCTCACATAGGAATTTTTTTATTCTTTTATCCCATCATGGAATATGCTTATTCTTATATATAGTGAATTAAAATGTATACAGTTGATATCTTCTCAATGTAGACTGGTTTCCTTATTCCACTATTATATGAATCATTCTTGATTTTTATTTTAAACATACACAACTGAATTAGAAAATCAAGTATCACTCCTTTGAAAATATTGATTAAAATTGAAACTGATGGTCTTTGGGTTTTCAAAACACAAGACACCAGACTTCTCATAAAAACATCCTAAATATTAAAATACATGAAAAAGTTTTGATTATGTTATCTTTATTCTTTTTTAGTACGAAAGGTATTTTCAATCATTTTTCTGACCTGAAGCAATGAAAGTGGGGTTCCACAAGAGTTGTATGTATCTACAAAAAAATGAAATAGGCTAGATTTCTCATAACATAATCTGGAATAAAAGATTTATTTAAAAAGCTATGATAATACTCTATTTTTATTTTTTATATAATGTATGAATTATTCATGATGCATTTATATTTCTATCACATTTTGATATTAAGAATCTACAATAGGGTTTTTTTCGTTCTTATCATCTCTATTCTCGACATCTAAAACATTTTTTATCATGTTATGGGGGATTGTACAGGGTGGGGGTCTATCTAGGAGGGGGCTATAATGGATGGTATGTGTATGGAGGGGTGTGTGTAGGGTGGGGGAGGTCTGTCCAAGGAGGGGGTGTGTGTAGTGATGGGGGGATGCAGGGCGGGTATCTGGGGATGATGAGAATTCACAATTTTTGAGTTTTATTTCATATATCTATATTTTATGTAAAATGGTTGGGCCCATAATTTGTATTGTTTCATATTAATTGATCACCTTTTTATTGGAATTCAATTTTCCAAAATCATTATGGATCATTGTGGACTATGAGGGGGTGTCCAAGGGGAGGAGTGGGTGATTTCAGATTGAGGGGTGTCCAGGATGCGGGGTGTCTAGGATGTGGAGGTCTTTCTAGGGGGGATGGGTGTGAAGAGGGTGTGTCCGAGGAGGAGGGGGGATGTCTATGAGGGAAGGGCTTTCTTGGTGGGGGGTTTTCAAGGAGGGGGGTTTATCCCAGAGGGATAGGGTGTCCAGGAGAGAGGGAGGGGGTCTCTCATGCGTGTAAGGGTGGTGGTCAAGGGAGGGTCCAGGATGGGGGGTGTCCAAGGGGTGGCTATCCCGGAGGGGGGTATCAATGGTGTTTCTAGGATGGGAATGATAGGTTTGAAAAATAGAGTTTTGTTAAATCTGAAGGGAAGGATAGGTTTGAAAACTCTAGTATTAAAACTAACTAGAATAATATGATGATCCGAGTTATATCTCGGTTTAGTGATTCTAAAAATTTGTATCCCATTTACCAAGGGATTGATTTTTTTGTGAATGATTTGTCATGTTTACAGTCTATAATACTATTATGGTGCCTTATTTTCCAATATAGAATATTCACTTGGACCTGAATTTTGGGATACACCCCCCTATATTTTACACTCTAGAATTATAATTCATTTTTGAAATTTTGAGGGTTTTGTTAGAATTATCTTTACAAAATGTTGAGTATCTATCGTGTTTAGGGATGGGAATGAAAGGATACACTATATAATCGTTCATAGAGTAGTTTTACACTATTTGAGTCATAGGCTCATCACCACTAACATGATGATTGACGAAATATCCTTCAATGTTATTCTTGTGATCTTCAATTTTGAAATCATTATTTTTATCTATGTTATTTTTTAGAATATTTTTTTCATTATGTTCCATGTCAGAAGATGCAGGCCTCTAATTATCTTTGTGATTGATTTTAATAGGTGTGTAAGACAAAGAAATCATTTCCATATGTTCCCCATTCCCATTTATATATGGAATAAGATATGGTGTCTTGTCTATAGAGACATCATCATATTTCGTAAACACATTTAGTCTGCACATATGTGCTCTTACATATGTGTCAATATAGTCCAAGTTATTCATAATTTATTACAAAATGCTATTTTGATTTCCATCATATTTATTGTTGTTAGTGTGATTATACATCTAATCATGCATGCAGATCTATTTTTGCATAGAACTGGTAGTGTAGATTTGGGTGGATTTCTACTTTATTCTTTCCCTTTATGATCCAACAAAATACTGACCCATAACTACAAAGTTACTAGACACAACAGTATTGACATGCTTTATAGAATTTTGTTTAAAATTTTATGGAATGTATTCAAATATATATTTGCATGGTTCATTGCTTTTTTTCGTTTAGTTGTCCATAAACTTGGTTATGTCTCCACTTTTATGAGCCTCTTGATGTCCATTCATCTAGTAATATGCATTGTATTCCACAGTGGTTCGCATGTTGTCTAAACCAGTAAATTGTTACACAAGGATAAACACCCTACTGGTGTTATCATCATCTAAGAGTTCATATTGTTCCTACTTGACCAAATCTAATACATTTCTCAATTTAATTATCAATTTGCTAATACTTTATTGTATCATCATCCTCTTCAACTAGGTCAGCCCAAGATTTAATAGAATTACCAAAAGAATTATTATTTCCTTGTATTTTAACCAAAACATCCTTACTCTTTTTGAGGGGTTTAGGATTCTCCATAGGATAATTATGGTATCTTATCCATTTAACTACAGACCACTCTATTTCATTGGGTGTGAAAAATGTATCAATACTATAGTTTGCAATAGAGTCTCAAATTATTTGAATAAGTTAGATATGGGATTGGAGGTGGGGGGGAATTGTAGGGTTTGTCAAAGGGGGTCTCCAGGAGGAAGGGGTTCCAAGAGGGGGGGTCTAGGAGGGGGGTTGTCTTGGTGGGAGGGGGGTTTCTCGGAGATGGGGTGTCCAAGAGGGAGGTGTGTCTAGAAAAGGAGGTGTGGTGTCCAGGGGGTTTGTAGGGGGGTTCCTAGGTGGGAGGGGGTGTGAGGATGCAAGTAGTTCTATAGTGGGGTTTCCAGGGGGTATGAAGGGGGAGGGGGTTTGAAGTGGGGGTGAAAGTGGGGTGCGTAGTGGGGGAGGGGCAGGGGGTCTGTCCAATGTGGGGTTGGGGCCTGTCTAAGGTTCAATGGGGGGTCATTCTAGGCATGGTGGGTTTATCATGGGGGTATGACTTAGTTCAAAGGGGGACTGTCCGGGGGGGTATGTCCAGGGTGAAAGGCGTGTCTGCCAATGAATAAGGTGTCAGTCCAGGGAGTACGTGGTTATATCCTGAAGGGGGTCTGTTCAGGGTATAAGGGGGGTATATCCAGGAGGGGTCTATCCAGGGTACAAAGTGGATTTTTCATGGATGTGGGACCAGGAGTGTTAGGAGGACTAGTAGGGGTGGTGGAGGTGGAAGACAGGTGGTGGGAGAACATGGGTAATGTATAAGGTGGGGAACTATGGGGAAATATGGGGTGGGGACCTGAGTGGAACGAGCAGGCATATAGGCATGGTGTGTTTTTCTTAATATTTCACCTATAGCCACGATTTGTTGTTGTGGCTATAGGGACAGTTTCTTTTTTTTTCTATAGAAATTGAAGTTATATCAATGTTTTGAGTTGTGGATATGGGCCAATAAGAACAGTTCAAACTGTTTATAAAGCTTTATATACATTGATCGAACCATAACTATATGACCTATATTGCAGAAACATTTGCCAGTAATTCAATACATAGATATAGGGATATAGACACAGTTTGAATCATGGACTTATGCCTATAGCCATGGTATGAAACCTTTTATATCGACCTTTCCCTACAGACATTCCAATACCATCCATGATTCATTAAACTATGGGTACAACCAATATCCATAGTTTTTTTCTTTTATCCACGATTTGAAAACATGCCAATAGCCTAAATTTATATTAATGTGTAAGTTTATTTTTTATTCTAATTCTGAATGAATAAGAAGATGATGTTTTTCTAATGGGTGTTCAAAGGATCCAGTAAATTTTTTTCTTGTTTAGGCTATTTTTTATGATTAAAATTCACAACTCCATTTTTATTTCATGGAAATCCTTCAGTTGTTATGATGTAATTCATGGTAAATATTCTGTAATATTTCATAATGATGTTCTTACTAGTGTCCCTTAGATAGACTATTTTCTTATTCTGAGATTTTGACACCCAATTAGGTCATGTACGACAATAAATGGTTTCAGGATAGGTGGATGTTATTTGAATTTGGTCATATTTTTTTGGATTTATAGTCATGCCCTAATTTATCCCCACAGATCTTAAGTTCCCATTATAATTGTTACTATCCTTGTTATGCTGGTGAGTGTCTTTTTCTTAAGCTTCTGTAATTCCATATTTTATAAAATATACTCAGACTTTTTATAAAACATATTATGCATTTTATTTGATTAATTTATATCAAATTTCATTCCTGTTAACTAAAGATTATTGAATCGAGTAAAAGAGGTGTAGAACAAGAATATAATTTCAAAGTGATTGTTTCATTTAAAAAATTGAAGTGGAATTTTTAAAAAATCCCTTAGACTTTATATTTATATTTCATGTTCTCACATGCCAAATAAATTATTTAAAATATGTATTTTTAAACCCGAATGAAGTGGTTTTTCTTTTTAAATATTATGTATGGGGATTGGATATGATACATATAGATACTTTATATTCATGCATATTATAATTTTAGTTTATTGTTCAACTATTTATTGCTCATTGATCATGCTTGTTTTTAGGTTTTATGGTGACTCAAAGATTCACACTGAGGTTTGTGGGTTATTTTATTTTATATTGTTTCCCTTATTACATCATCCATCCTTGTTTTCCATCCATGCCATTATGGGTAGTTTTTATGCATTTGGTGTTATGGATCATGAATAATTGTATTTGTTTCATGCAAGGGAGATAAATGTAAGAGTGAGTTTTAATCCATGGCTTATTATCTCTTTATAAATGCTTATTTTTTTGGCATGAAATGCCAATGTATGTATGCATCATGGGATATTTTTTTTTTAAAAATTCCATTGTAATTTCAATTTATTTTATATGAAAAATCCATCCCACCTAGTTTTTAATGAATACCTTGTGATTTTCACCAGCCCATGGGGTGTAGGAATCCCTCTATGCCTTTTAATAATCTTGTTGGGTTGTTTGGTGGATGAAAAGTCGGGTTGGTTCATTGAAATGTTCCTCCTAACCTTCTTATGTTTATGAATATTCGTTTTTATAAGTAAATGATAAATCTTTTCATTTTAATAAATGTTCTATGTTAAACTTCATGTTAATTTATAAATTAGAATTAATATATGAGGATATGTTTGATATTGATTAAAGATATTGATGTTTTTAAAATCATGAATAATAGCCACTTGAATCTTGTGAATATATGACTATTTCATATTTTTACTATTTATCTCTTTCTTAACAAGCCATTATTTTGCTTATATATATGTGTAAATAGTTATATTTCATTGGTGGTTTTTTTACTGGTGGGAAATTGAATGTGTTGTTTGGAATTCAGTTATTTGGGAGTATAGATGTACCTGACTCATTTAATAATGACATGTTCTACTATATTCCTATTTAGGGTTATGTGAATTTTTTTAATTCTAATACACCATGGAAATTGGTTATGAATGGGTTGGAAAACATGTATTTCAAAATTATGATTTGTAACATTGTTTGATATTTTTTTCTTGAGATTGTCGAATGTTTTATATATAATTTATTTATTTACATTTCCTAGTTACAAATTTTGAATTAATTTTTTATAGAAAAATTATATTTATTTTCTTTCTAAAACAAAAATATCAATAATGAATATTTTCCTTTAATTATCAAACTTGTTTTGGATTATTTTGGTTTTCTGTATAAAAAATTTTATAGTGGTGTTGCTGTAATAATACAATAATTCACTAAGGAGGAAAAATCATATAGTTAATGTTTCACTACAGTTATTTTAAACTTATTATATTTAATGATGTATTTATTAATTAAATTTTTCTTTCACATCCACAAATTGGGTATCCACAATTCCACCATTTAATAATTCTAAAAAAGGGTTGATTAAAGGTAACTTTTAACCAACCTTTAAAAAGAGAAATTAACAATACCACTTTTTTAGCATTTTTTAGTGTGGACTAAATTGATTCCCAGGGTTTATATTAATATTAATCTTAAGGATTTGACATATTAACATTTTTTACAATATATTATTATTTATAATCATATATATAACAATATATGCCTATTTTTTATATATTCATACATAAAAAATTATTTTTATAATTAAATAATTAAAAATATTTACATATAAAATATATTTATCAATATGTATACTTAATAAAAATAATAATTAATATATTTTTATTTAAAATATAAATATATTTATATTTATATACCTATATAATGTGTGTGTGTGTGTCTATATTGACAAAATGAGATATATTATTTTTATATACTGACATATGTATATACATATTAGTACATAATTTATCTTAATATATGTAAATATTTTTAATTATACTTAAAAATACACATATATAATATATATGCATGTGTGTGTTATATATATATATATATATTTATCTACTAATTAATAAACAGACAAAAAACAAATTTTATAAATGCCTTTATTTCCACACATATAAATATATATTAATATGTGAATCTTATACAAATAAAAAAATATAAGTAAATATATATAAATAAAAATATATAAATATATATTAATATACAAATAAATAAAAAATATAAATTTAACTATATATGTATATATATAATTAAATATATATATATATTAATATACGAATATACATATATATATATATTAATATAACTATATATATTGATCTAATTTTATTTATAATCACTTGTGTTCTACTTATTTCAGATATTATCAACGAACAAGTGTGTTATGTTCATTTAAAACATATATCCACATATTATTTTTAATAAAATCATAATGAATTTTATTTTATATATTTAAATGATTAATATATATCATGTTCATTTATCATGAAACACCTAACATATAATATGAGACGTATATCAATCGATTAATTGAGTGTTAAAACATATATCTTTTGAACTAGTTTTATGCCATTAAATTCAAAATTTCACCCAAATCATCAATTTCATGACTATTGAAGTGAAATGAATTTCAAAACAATATTAAATAGTGATGAATGTTACTAAATCAGATTAAATAAATCCAATTTATATATTGAGTTTATTATTAATGTGTATTTATTTATTCTGACACTCATCCCTGATATTATAATGCGATACAAATAAATTTAAATGAAATAGATTATACTTTCAGAATCATTATTTCAATAGACTTCATGATACATATTGTTTTTACTTTTTTGAATTCGAGTTAGGAAGAGAAACTAGAGAGTTGTTTTTTCATTATTTATTATTAGCATTTAAGACACATTAAACATAGGAGAATATAATTTGAAAAATATATATAATTATTTATATTAAAAATAAATGAGTCAGACGAGAGTATGTATGGAAGAATCCCATGTAAAAATTTAATGATATTTAAGAGATAAATTTTTATGAATTATAATCTCTCAGAATTGATTGTCCCATAATAAATGATTTTAATAATACATGTTATATTTTTTAAATACCTTTATCAAGAATATCTAAAAAAAATTCTCAGAAAAAATTCAAAGCACCATTTTAATTTGTGCTTCAACAACCATGATTACTAAATATAAAAACCCGAAACACCTATAAAAAAATAAAAAATAAAAAACCCTACCTGCTAAAAGTTCCTCTATATGCTTTTTAGGCCTTAGAAATAAATTCAAATGAAATTGAATATATTTATAGAATATTTCATTCAAGAGATTTAAATTGACATGTAAATTTTCATTTTTTGAATTCAAGTTGGGAAAAGAAATTAGAGAATGTTTTTATAATTATTATTTATTATCATTTTACACACATAAAATACAGAATTATATAATTTAAATTAATATATCATTATTTATATTAAAAATAAATGAGTCAATAATTATATTACTTTTATAATTCATTTGATTATATTTAAAATCATATATAAATTTTTTTAAATAGAATATAATCATTTAACATAACACTAACATGTCGTATTCGTCTAAAATGATCTGGGAACACAATAACTCATTAAAATTATATTACTTTCTGAATTCATAAATTCATTTATTATATTTTTCAAATCATAGAATAAATACCACAATAGAATTGTATAACAATTAAAGGTAATTTTATTATTTATAAGAATTATAAATAAATTTATTTTAGGAAAATAATTTAATTGATTTTAGAATAAAAAATTATCCTCATTCATAGATTTATTTTGTCATTATTTGTACATATAAGAGATTTTTAAAACTATGAGAGTGATATTTTATAACATCCATTGCATTAAATAATATATATGTAATATTCTAGTAAATTTTTCCATTAAAATATTAAGTTAAAAGATAAATTTATAATTTTAGAATATGCTTCATCGATTTATTATTATTATTAAAAAATATATCCTTATCACTTTTTTAACCAAGATTAACTTGATTTACCCTTTATTGTGTTTATAAGTTTTACCATGATTATTAATGATATTGACCAAAAATAAAAGGAATATATTTAATAAATTTGACTAGACAGATTAAAAAATTTAAAATCAAGTTAATAAAATTCACTTTCTAAATGTGGATTAAATTATTTTTAAAATATGCATACAACATGTTAAGATAACTAATTTTTAGACGAATACATTTTTAGCATAACACTGAGTTTTTTCTTATCTCATGCATTTAAAAATAGTAAAATATTATAAAAAAATTATTCAATATATAATAAATATAATATATTAAAAAAATTCCAGAATATTGAATAATTTAAATCATTACGAAAAAATGTATTTCACACATAACAATAGACTATAAGAAAAATGTATTTTACATATAAAAATGTTTTTTTAACTCATTCATTGAATTGATTCCAATGAACATAATTTGATTATTTAAAAAATTGATAAAAAAATTACTTTTGAAAAATTTTATAAATAAAATATATCTTTTTATTTATTATTGAAATTAAAATATAGTTTTTAATAAAAATCTATACTTTTTACTATTCATTGATAAATCAAAAATTTTAGAATATTATAAAATAATTCATCCTCAGATAAATTGTACAAGATGAAATAAAAAAATTAAATATTTTTAAATAGGTATAATTTCTAAAATCTCTAGATATTATTTTTAATAATTTCTCAAAATGATAAATAAAAATCATTTTTTAAGAAGGTGTATCTTTGATGAAAAAATACTTTACTAAAAAGTAATGATTATTTTCTAAATATTTATAAATAAATTTATTTTTATTATGAAATTATATATATATTTCATATATTATTTTATATTTTAGATAAATTATAATTTAATGGTTATGTTATCATTATCATACACAATAATAATATTTCATTATTTTTTTAGACTTGGTGTTTCATATCGTGTACACTGTTGAACATAGTGTTCATTAAAAAAAATATTCTATGATGATTTTTATATTTTGAATACTTTTAAAAACAATTATCTACTTGAGACAATATAGATGTTTATTGAACAGTATTCATCAATCTTTTTTGTACAAGTGATATCCAATAACCAATGTTAATTTAATTATTGACTTCAGACCTAATTCATTACTTTCTTATAGATATTGATCCAACATTATCTAAAACTTATTTTTCATCTTCCTATGTGTTCAGATTGATCAAATGATCTCCACCTATGTAGATCACTTAAGCATCTCTTCAGTATTTATTTCGTATAAATGTTTATCACTATTTATCTATAAAAACTCTTCATTTGATTGAGATTGTTGCTCATTTTCATAAAAATGGATTTGGAATTTTAAGCATCGTATTTGAATTTTATTATAATTTGTTTTCCATGATTTTAGATGAATTACCATGTTGAATTCCATCATACCCTTGAGTATTTTTCATTCTGTTATTCTCTTGGTTGATAATAAAAAATTTACCCTCCAAAATTAAAATGTACTCCAAGGTGGGATTCTTCCTATAATATAATTTGAATGGTGTGTTTGATTAATTTATACATAACACTCCCCTTTTTTTCTAAATAATCTAAATTACTAACAATATCTTTTTAATTTTCCTTTTAATCATGGTTTATTATCACTTATTTATTTGGATCTTCCTCCACATAATTGTTAGTTATTTAAATACCATTTTCAATCTATATCTTCTTGATTTTTATCCCTAGTATCTTCTCTACTAATATAATTTAAAATTTAATACATTTAAACACTATATATTTGATGTATATGTTCAAAAACCATGTATTCCTACCACAATAATCAATAAATAGAGTGTAATAATTTTATTCATCCATTGACTTTGGGTGAAATTGTCCCCCACACATCCAACTTCACAAACTCAAGCCATATCATTGACATTTTTTCCTTTATATTGAATATTTTTAGAATGATTTTTCATTTTTAATAAGGATCATTGTATTATTGTCATCATGAGAATGTTTTAGGATATTATATGATCCTTTATTATGCACCACATATTACAAGGACTTTTGGATTAAGAGGCCATGAATTTTTTCATATATCGTTTTATATTCATCCTTGGATATAACGTACCTATATTATTCCAAACTAATGAGGTAAAAATTTTATGGCATATTTTTCTAATCCAATATCGAGTCCATCCCATCACAATATTTTTTTTCAAAGACATGCTAATGAATAAGATATGGATTAGAGATTTAATGTGATTCCTAAAAAAATTGTATCCATGAATGAAATTTATAGATAATATAACCACTCATACTTTTACTCTTGATCCCACACATATTAAGTGACGAGGTTCTAAAAAAATAGGGTTTCTCAATAATGTTTTATTTTAATATCTATGAAGTGAGTGAAAATTGTAAAATAATAGTAGAAAAATTAAAAGATAATGAAAAATAAAATTAAATAATAAATTTAATTATTGGATCAATAAACGTGAACTTCTAGAAATAAAAATATTATAATTGTATCCAAGGATCTAACAAAAATAAATAAAAATGATAATGAAAAGCAGTAGAGAGCATGTCAATAAAACAAAATATTAGCTTAAATTTATCAATTTCTAATATACTCATACACCATATGTAATCATACATTCTTTTTATGATAATACATAAATTATTATTCTCATCTATAATTATTTTTCAACCATTACTTAGACATACATTCCTATATAGTGATATACCAATTTAGAAAATTTTACATTAAACACGGGTGAATAATGTAAATATAGAGTTATTCTAAATGTAAAATTCATGTCTTCTATTTATAGGCATGTATAAATTCTCTAATCACGTTATAGAAATCTAACCATAGTAATCAGGGTGAAATCCTAAAAAGGTTCTAATGCCTTTGAGGCTAGAGGCGGGTAGTTCATGATGAAATCATTAAAATTTAAGGATTTAAAAATGGGATAAGTTATTTAGGTACAAATAAATATTATTAATTTATTCTCAATTAATAGGGGATCTACTAATCCATATCAAATTCATCCTATCTCATCAATGTCTACATCTCTTAATGATTCCCATCAAGAAAATTCAACAACAATGAAACAATATTTCATCATATATTTCATTCCTTTTCCTTTTTACAATATAAATTGCACCAGGATCAAGTACCCCAACACTCAAACTACTTTTTTTCAATATCTTCATGGAACTAATTCTTATATTTTTAATAATATTATTGATCATATATTAGTGATAATTAAAATGTAAATGATATGATCTATTATTTAGATTTATTTTCTGAAATAATATCGGAATCAATTAATATAACTATAAGATATCTTATAATCAACTTCCAATTCAAAAATTATAAATCTACTACCATTTCATACTTTGTATCCTCACATGGTAGTTCCATGCTTCACCAATCACCCTTTTTAAACTCAATTGAAAAAAATTAAAGTACTTATAGTAGGTAATGTCTTGTATAAACGATAAATTATACTATTATGTGGATTAATTATCTTGAAATTTCAAGGATATTAAATATTAAAATAGGGTTAGATATAGGTTAGGTCGAAAGGTAAAAATTGTTACAAATATCCTCAATCATATTGTTGTGGTTTGAAAAAAAACTCATTCCTTTGAATTGATCATAGAGAATGATTAAATATTAATGTTTTTATGGACATATCTTATGAAATATGTCATTATAAATAATATAACAATATAGGTTAAAACAAATCTCAAGAAAGTAATTTTAATATAGTTAAAAATCACTCATAACATGGACGTTATTTGTCAAAAAAAATAAACAAAAATTTTCTAAATTATATATTAGATGCCAAAATAATTCTATAATTATATTGGTTGTCATATTAAGAATTAACATAAATTTGTTTCAATAATTATGAATGATTTTATTTTCTTTTATTTACATGTGTGTACATTATTTTTATAAGTCAAGAGATGCCTTCAAAATAATGTGTCTTTTTCAATTGATTTCAAGAAACAATTAACATGTTTCTGAGAATCCCTCCATGAAAATTTATTTCTAATACCATCTCCACTATTTTAAATAATGGTGAGATAGATTAAAATGAATATTCATTTAAATAAATCATAATATATTATAAGAATTCAAGATTGAATAAAGGACCTCCATGATACATGCTTGATTTTTGTCTATGATAACTGGATGAAATTTGCTGTATGAAAATCCTATGCAATGATGGGTTGTGGTGGATTTTATTTCCTTAAATGAAAACATTGAACTAAGTTACATGATAGTATGAAAATAATATAATTATGATAGTTATGATGAAATTTATGAAAAAAATAATATTTTTTTGATTTATCATTTTATATAAAGTTAGATAATGAACAAAAAAAGAATGTAAATATTGTAAAAACTAAAAAGTATTATAAGGTAAAAAAATGAGAATGTATTAAAAAAATGAATTGTAAGGATATCCTATGAATCCTTCATTCCATCCCCTATCTCCCCATTTGGATCCACCTATAATAAGGTTATAGTCAATTTAATCATGAATTCTGCAAAAGACTACACCTATCAGCATTGAATCACCTAATTATTCTTAAAACTAATTTCCTCAGCAACTAATGATTTATAATTGAAGGTAGAGTATTATAAATATAGGTTTTGTTAGAAACTACATCTATCACACCCTATAAATGAGGAATAATAGTCAATTCTAGTGTTGAAAACTACTGAGATGAATGGTCAACTAGGGTTATTTCTATATTATATGTCAAGGAGTATGATAATGGTACTTTTGTAGAAATTTTGGTATATGGTTCCCCACATGGTAGGTTAGCCACAGATCCATGACCTTACGAATGTTCTATTTTTACATGATAATAAACTAGAATATAGTTATATATATTGGTAGTTTTAATTTTTGTATCACTAGGAAGGGATATTATATTTACTATGATAGTAGTGGGATTCAGTGGATGATCATTATATTGGGTTTGTATCTCCTTAACCCTTATGGAGGTTATGTGGTGATATATTAGGTCAATAAAAGGATCCTCCATTGTAGTGTGATTTATCTTACCCTTTCCATTATTTTTGGAATCCAACTCTAATTATCATCATTCATCCATATCCATAAGATAGATAGTATCCCATGTGTCAAAAGCTGAAGAGGGGTAGGTTGGGGATAGTATAAATGCACAATTTGTGGTGTTTTAATACAAACTAACTATTTTTATGGTTGTGTGGGATACAAATATTAAGTTTAGATGAACCTAACATGTTCCCACTAGGGTGGGTATAGTAGAAAAAATAGACGTTGTGTTATGTAATGTTGTAGAATGGTAGGATGATCAGATTAAACCTCCATATTATCATATAAATAGTTCTTGATCCCTATTAAATATTGAATGAAATTGGATAATACTAACTCTTCCCTTTGTGAGTAAAGGGCAGGTGTTATTCTTATGCATGTGAAACTTCTATTCATCCTCTTGTTGTTGTGTTTTATTGTGTAGTGATGTAAGCATGTTAGTGTCCCTAAATGGAATCATAATCCACCATTAAATTTTAATAATTTTCATCTCATTCATTCCTTTTACCATTATCATTAACGAGACCATTTTTTCTAATAATTGGAGGTCAGACAACATTATCAACCCCAATGAGGATATGTGAAATGATTATTCAAATACTCCAAAGTGAGTTGCTTGTTAAGTAGTGAAATTCCCAAACAAAATAATACCCTTGGACTAGTTCAAAACTCAGCATTAACATAATGAAAATGATTTAGTCATGTTGAATATTAATTACCACATATAAATGTTATAATGAATAAGAACATATAATTCGATCACAAATACTTATGATGATCCATCAGAAAACAATTCATAAGAGATTTACCAATGTCTAATCCTTAAGAGATATCTTCTCAAATAATTTATCATAGTTTTTTATGTTTTTCCTTATCAATGTGTAAATGGTTTTTTTCATCTACTTTTTATAGATTGTGTTCTTTCATCGCACTAGTATAAAATCATTATAATCCACTCTCTCTATAGATTCACTGTTTTGGACACATTATCCTGCTCCAAATGCTATAAACCAAAGGATCCAATTATATTGAACAATTTTTTACATAATATACTCTAGTTTCATATCCAATACTAATATTATATCTTATATATACTCAATAGAATCCTCATAAAATAAATGAGAAATATATTGTAAATTTAAATCTTTGATTGAATAAATTACTTTATTTACTATGTCAACATATTCCATTATATGCCTGTCAAAATTTAATTTGTTATGAATTCATGAGGATTAATGTCTCCCTAGGACCTTCCAGTGTTTCTGTTCAGTGAACAATATAAAATTGTGAAGTTTATTTTGGGATAAATCCTTTCATAGATATGAGTTATGGGTTGTTTAGTTGTTGTAGATTAGTTTAGGTTATAGTTATTTAATTTGGTTAAGGGAAAGGCATACTAAGGGATCATGTTTTTGTGAGGTTAGTTTATCAATTTTATAATTTTTTTTGTCTCGTAGGTATATTAATTTTTATTTGTTTTAATGGGTATTTATTGTTGTATTTTTAGTAAAAATTCTTACTTTGATCAATTGTAGGAGGTATAGCGATATAGATGGGTAATGGATTGAGAAGGATTCATTGGGGGTTTCAAAATGAGTTGTTTTCATGGTTTGGATCGGTTTTTTATGTTTAGATGGGTTTGGTTAATTTCCATAGCGTGGTTTGGGAAACCGTGTAGTTATTAGGTAGAAATATATATGCAGAGGTGTTAAATTAATGAAGGATTAGATCAAGAAGTGTAACTTTACTGCTTTAACCTGAAAAGAACCAGATTAAACAACTAACAAAATCAATTTAGGGAGAACTAAGAGATGTAAAGACGGATACCAATAGCACTATTTCGGTTTAGGTTTTTATAATTATTATTTTTAAATAAATTTTTGCATGACCCAATTCCTTACAACATGTCGTCATTTGTTCTAAAACCATGGTAATTTTTAGACTCATTCTTCTATAGTTTCAATGCCATGGGGGATTCCACCATAAAATAACCATGTCAGTTTATCCCTGTGTGATGTATTTCAGGTAAAAATAATGGCATGAATCCTACCATATAAAAATTAACATTTCATTTTTTATATCATGAAGCATTGTGGAATGAGAAATTATTTCCCATCGCAACCTGATTTGTAACTCCATATTTTGATATTTTGGGGTTGGGTTATTGTGTACCCCACCCTTTTAGGGTAAGGACCTTTCCTATCAAATAACATTATATTATTATAGTGTAATCAGTTATGGTGTGTCATAGGTCTAGAATGATGACTTTTGGGAGTAGTGTTTTATGAGAATATATATCATGTTTCACCTTAAAAATGATTCTTTTCTATCAGTTTGTTATTACTCCACTCAATTTTTATATTGTATAAATTTAATAATCAATAGGGTATTAGGGGAGAGTTCCCTAAATTCTCTAAACTAATTAGTCCAAATAATTTATAACCATTACAAAGTAGAACTATTATTCTAAAAAATAATACATTCATAGGTTTATCTATAGCAGCCTCTTTAATTAAAGTCAATATCCAGATGTTAATTTGTATTTTCAGTAAAATTTAATGGATATAATAAATTAATTATGGAAATGTTCCTTTTATAGATTCATCAGTATTTATTAAACATCAATAAACATCCATTCCCTTATTATATCTAAACTTTTTCATGTTAAAATCCATTTATACCATAACAGGTTGAAACTATTGTGACTTTAGTTTTCATGGAAACAATCTCAAACAATATTTATATAATTGTATTTCAACTATTGGTATGAATATTCAATGGTTGATTCTTAAATCACTCAACTTATTTTTTTTCTATTTATTGATATTTTAATTCTTATTTCCATCTCTATAAATATCTTATAATTTATTCAATTATATTAGAATCTTCCTATATTTGTGTGAGTCCATATACACATTCTTCATTCCCTAATATAATCGATGCTCGAGATTGACCAGTAAGTGTACTAGTTTCTCATCGATAATACTTAATTGGGTTATACTAGTCATCATTTAAATATATATCATTTATTACTATAAATTATTATAAGGATTTTTTCTATACTCATTCTATTTTGAACATGTAGTTTTTCTCCAAAATATTCATAATCACTAATTTGGATAATTCTACTTTCTCAGAGGTTTTTGGGTTCTGTGGCGAGATGGTATTGTATCAAACTCTTTAATTTTCTTGCACACAAGAAAATATAATTTTGTAATGTGTTCCTCAAGAAATTATGAGTAACCTAGACATACCAACAAGATAAAATATGTTTTTCAATATAAATTTCATCACTAGATTGGTTATATGTTCCATGTGGCCTCATATTATACCCTATTCGTGATGTAAATAATGTACAAATGTTTTCATGTTTTTCTAATGGATCTTGGGAAGGGGCCCATATAATCAGTTCTACATTAATCAAACAGCTCAACATTTCGAATTGGTTTTTTTAATCTAAATTATTTTCCAAATGTTAACCATTTACTGGAATCAATTATAGCTTCATATGAAATCCGTTTCTTCTTTATGGATGTCCAAAAAAATCACATTATATTATCATGACCATTATTCTACCATATAAATTATGTCCTCCGTTTGGAGATAAATTGAAAATTTCATGAATGATCTTTGACTTGTATTTGGGAACACAACACTAAATTAATAATTCACTACATTAAATGAATAATAATTGATTAATACAGAAACAATGTTTTGAATTATCTAAAATGATTATTCATTACTAATATTAAAAATAATTATTTATGGTCATTCCTTTTGAATAATCTACAATGTTGAAAAACCATGGATGAGATTGTCAATCATTATAGAAAAGTTTCTTATCCAATAACTCATAATCAATTTCTCGCTCATCATCCTCTTATATATTCTTTCAGAGTAATCTCAGATAATGGTCAGACACTACAATATCTAATTCCTTTTTTAGGTTAATCCTATAATACTATTTTAGTAAAAAGATACACAAATCAGGCATGCAATAGAGTAATTTTTTAAAAAAAGTTACTCAAGATGTGTGATCAATGTAGACAATCACCTCAACGATTACTAAATATGGATTAAAATTCGTAAAAAATCAATTGTTATACAAATTTATCTTTGTGACAGTTTAACATATTTTGGATTTATTATGGGAATGGATGTCATAATAGATAGGTTAAAAAATATGATCTACCCACTATCTAAGAGTATTTATTATAATGGAAGCACTTGGATCCCACATTATGAAGAAAATTTTCTACCAATGCAAAAATATCATGATTGGTGTGGCCAAATTTTTTTTTTCAATGAAATAAAGTCTTCCTCACATTATGATTCAAATATAAAAAAACATATTTTGAATGAATATGGGTTAGTTACATAGATATCTTGAAAAATTAATTTATAATGTGGGGGGAAAATATATCATGTCTAATAAATATTTAAATCCCCTTCATTGTATTATGATCATTGGTATACTCTATGAATGTTTTCATTACTAGATCTACCGTTATTACTTGTTTAGATATTCCATGCACTAGAATGAAACAGCCTTGCTCTATGAATTGGAACTTTTCCCAATTGTGAACTATGAATTTTTCTTTAGATATATTAAGTACCAAATAATGATTGTATAGGATTAATTCAATGGATATCCCATATACTGACATATCATCCATCAAAATCACAAGAAATATTTCCTCCATGTTCTGAAAAATAAGTGGCATGATCCTTCTAAATGTCACTTCATCATTAAAAATCCCAAAATACATGAGATTATAGGACAATTATTGATATGGGTAAGTAAAAATTGTATTCTCTTTGTTATTTAGATAAAAAATTATATTGTTGTAACTAGTATTTCAATCTAATATGAAAAAAGAACTAATATTAAGATAACATATTAATGATTTACCCATGATTAATAATTGAATGTTGTCATTTCATGTGGATGTTTCTATTATTTAATAGTCTACTAATACCCAATATAATGTAACTACCATTGTAGGTATCGTCTCATTATCCTCAATCATTATCATAGTCTTCCTCACTTACTTGCATTTACTTATAATGGGGTCACCCATTTTCTTTTTCATATTTAAATTATGATCCCCACATCAAGTAGTTTAAGAACCTTTTTCTGGGAAAATTGATGTATAGTTTGTGTTAGTCTTACCATTACTAACAATCAATGTTTTCTAACATCATCAAACAATTTTATTTGTGTAAAAATGGTAGGATTAATTCTATTGATAATGTAATGAAACTATGGGAGTTACCCCATATTTGTTTATGGCGGTATGTCTCAATTTTTTCTATTTTCTTGGTTTTAAACCTTATTCTAGAAGAATTGTTTTTATGAAAATGACATTATTAATTCGTTTTATGATTTAAAAACACAATGTAAGTGATTTTTTTCGTTTTCCATAAAACATATAATAATTTTTTTCCTATTAATATTTTAATTATGTTTTAATAATCATTGTTAAATAGTCTTTTTCACCCAAGAATATGTGACATCGTGTTTGTGTCAATGGATTAAACTAAAGAATTATTATTTTGATGATTGAAGAAATTAATTCTAAATAAGAATCTATTTACAACTATTTTCTCCATTGCATGTCTTTAGCCTCTTCCTCAGCCTATGGTTATAAATTATCCTCCTTAGTTTCCACTATATCATCACTTAGTTTCATTATATGAACTACTTTAATATTTATCGACTCATCATAGATGTGTGTTCTTTACTAGAAAATATTATATTGAAACCATGTGATGTAATTTCATTATTGAAAGTTTTAAGAAGATCAAATATGAAATTTTCATCACTAACTATAAAAATTATTCATCATTGGTTACCATTTATAAATGATTTTCTAGTTTCAATGAATGTTCTTCCAAGGATTATTGGAATATCTCATTAATATTCTATCATGAGGATAAAATAATCTCTGGGGAATACATATTTATTTACCATGGAAGGAAATATTAAAAAATACATAGGGGTACATCATTGATATACTAAATATTTTTTGTAAAAATAATATCAAATTTTGATTATACAATCCCTTATTTAAAAACACACATAAGGGATAACATTTCACCTCATAACTATGTCACAATGTGAATTCATGAATGTGCATGAACTAATGGTGATCAAAAAAGAAAATATTCCATGATCTCTCATCTTGGAGGTACATTATTCTGAAATTATATTAAAAAATATTTTCAAAGAGACCTAACAACACAAACCTGTAGAATTATCGATTTTATTGTACTACATTTACAATTCAATCATAATTCCGAATTTAAGAAATTGATTTACTAAGATATATGTCTATATAATTATTTGTCGAACAATATAAAACTTTTTCTCTTGCATTTCAAAAATTAATTTGCTTATCCTCGCTAAGAAGGAAAGAATGAGTCTATATGGATTTGTCTTATTGTTTTATTCTTCCCCACACAATCCTATTATATTTATCTTCCCATAATTTAATTTCATTTTCTTTATTGTCTTTTATCATCATTATATTATAAATTTTTTTATTTCACCATTATTTTATATTATTCCATTTATAAAAATCATTCTTCTTATTTTTCTTATTTTCTTCCACCTTTCACCTAAAAAATTAGCATAGCCTTCACATTCTCTCTTGGGTTTCCTCTATGACACTGAGTAGGGTATTCAGTAGTAAATCTAATTATGTTTGATATATTTTCCCCACATGGTCCTAGAGTTATAGGTATAGTATTCTAGATTCATTATAGAGTTATATTGTCTTATAATCTTCTTAAAATACTATTTTTTGAGGTTAGTGAACATTGAATTAAGTGATTTTTTATGGGATATGAAGGTGGATGTGGATAGAATTTATGTGGAGGCATGATGGATTATGGTTATGTTGTGATAATAGGTATAATACCCTCACAGGTTGTGATTCATGTCAATATTTGGGTATACAATTTTATTATTTTAAAAATAAGACACATTTCTGTTAGTTATAAAATGGATTATATTTTATATTGTTTTGAATTCACCTCTACTAGTTGTAATAATTTTTTAATTGTTTGGGGGAATGATTATATCTAACACATTTTCAATCTAATGTTTTACTATCTGCTGAACCCTACTTAATCCTTGGAATATGTAGGGTCCTCTTCCCAACTCACAATATTATAAATTTTTTTTAGTGTCAATGGTTGTGAATATTATGATTGTGTCAATGACACTTAAATTATAAGTTATTTAATTTACTAATCAATGAAAATATTTAGTTATCTTAGATGGTGAAATCATAGAATTAAAATACTTCTCTCATCGGTGGACTCTAATAGATTTTTCATAATTTATCATTATGAGGAATCTCATAGATAATGTCTTTTAGAACGTTAAATTTTTTCATAATTATTCCTTTACTGAATCGGTCATCGATCGTGACTCAATTAGTATGATGAAAAAAAATTAAATAATTGATTAATTTAAAGGAAAACATCAATTCTCTTATGTAACAACTACATAATTAAATGGTTGATTTTATCCCATGTTTCAAATATAGATTATCCATCAACTTGTAATATGGTTGATATTTCATTTATGAATTTATATTTCCACTATTGTGGAATGTATTTGTATAATAATATCTTATATACTTTATCCAAGGTTTTAATTTATCCTTAGAGTTAAATCTTTAAACAATATATTTATGATACATAGATATAGAATTAGAATACCATCAATCATATATAATTTGATGTTACACAATTAATATTTAATATATAAAAAATTTCACTGAGTATAGTCAAATATCTATGCAGATCTTCATTTTTCATTCAATTTAATCATCCCATGTTATTTTTTTTGTATTATGCTTAGTTTAATCATAATTTTGATCATCTTAATCAATAATATAAAAATACTAAAGTAAAAACAATCAATATATGACAAATCGAAGTCCATTGTGGCTCTAGCCTAGGGATTTTGTGGTTATCTATTATGTTTCTTATATTTGGGGAATTTTCCATGAGGTAAATTTGATGTAGTTGAGAGTTTGTTCTATTGAATGGAAAATAATCTGTATGGACATATGAACCTCTTGTTATTAGGTTTATAATCAACCATTTCTCATGAATCAAGTCTCCTTGATCATGCTATTGGCATCCTGGTAATGCATAATGTTTCATGAAATGAAAAAACAAAAAAACAAATGAACATAAATTGAATTAAAATAAAAAAGTACTAATAAATTATGAATATAATTGGTTTATAAAAAAAGTTTTATTATAATACTACATTCACCCTTGATCACAACCAATAGTGCCAAAAACATTTACCGTCCAACTAGAATATTCAATTTTAGAGGGTAATCATGATTAAAAATTAAATGTCCAAGATTTGTATTATTCTACAAATTCATATAATAGTGAATCTCCATGGTTGGTCCTAAGAGTGATACATATAATCCACAAGATAAATACATAAGCCTTATTGATATGTAGAAATATATGTATTAATATGGATAAAAAAATGAAACAAAATTGTAATGGTTTTAAAATAATAATAAAAATTAAATTATCAATTTCAATGTACATTTTTGAAAGAGTTACCAAACTATTAATTTCATTAATTGGGTTTAATAAATCACATTTAGGATTTTTATTAAGATTAACAGTTTCTAATGGTAATATTTCTTGATTTAAACTGAGTCAATTTAAATATTTTGGAAAAATAGTTATATCAGACTAATATCATTATGTTCAATCATTAAATTAAATGATAAATAAAATGAATTCTGTATTATTTTATTTTATAAAACAGTTTTTTTGGTTTTTAATACGCCCGTTTTAAAAATACTAACTAATATATAATATTAGAATTTGTGAATAAAATTTAATGCTAATTTAAATGAATATTCATGAATTATATTGATATATAATTTAAACACCCATACTTATACTCCAAATCCCATTACTTTTAAGTGAATTTCAACACATAGTTGAGGGAAAATCAATCCTTGTTTACTTGAATATATTTAAAAGTGAGTGAAAATAGTAAATTAATGATGATGCATAGGGATATATAATCATGTCCTCCTTTAACTAATAATCATACTTAAGTAACCACTCTATGTAATAGAAGTGAGTTAGATTTGGGGTGTTGCTGCATGATATGATGCAACGAATGCAGGTTTTCTGATTTTTTATATATAAAGTAAAAAAAATTATTTTGGAAACATATTAAATTTTTTTATTTATTCCAAACAGAAACATGTTTTCAGTTTTTAAATCCGTCTTGTCAATTTTATATTTATTTAATGAAATTAATGATATTTCATGCTTTTATTTCTTTTCAAGCATCTAAATAAGAAGATGATTTGTTTCAGAACTAAAAATGTATAAGGACCTGGCCTTAAGACATTACATAATCTTGAATTAAATGAATAATTCAAATTAAGGATATTTTTAGGTTTAGGGTTTTAGATTACTAGGATATAACAATTACATCTCAAAAGATTACAATGTAGACATTTCTATAGAATTTCCATTTTATCCATAAAATAAAAAAACCCTAAAAAAAGAAACATTTTAAGTTCCAGGTTTTAGATAGCATGTCATTCCATGATCCCAACCTTGACGCTATTCACATTTAGGTCCTCTAAAAATCTTATCAAAAACATGGGATGAGCATAATAATCTCAGTAAGGGTTTTATAACAAGGAATTAAAACATTAGATCATCAATATATACATATCATAATATTTTTAACATACCACATGAAATAATTATATTTGTGAAATACACATAGAGTTCATAAATCATAAAGTTATCTTAAGGCATATATATCATACATACATTGTAGCTATCACAACTACATTGTGAGTCACATTTGAAATACCCATAACATTATATTCCATAAATCTTTTCGGAGAAACAATCACGTTTACATTCATCACGTTACCCAATGAATTTGAGCGATATCTTGGGATCACCCGCCCTAGGATTATCACAGAACCACCCGTATATGTAACAATGGCCAAGAACCATAAAATAATTATAACACATAACATAAGATTAAAATAAAGGTAACATTCCCACATTGCAATAAAAATATAACATTTTAAGATATTGAAATAATGAATCCATTCTTGAAAACATTTTCAATACCAGAATACATAAAAAGAGTATATGGTATTTATTTTGTTTTTAAAATATTACGGCTTGTTAAGCATGTCAAAGGTCAAATAATACTCATGGTGTCACAAAAGGTCCTTTTCACCGCTTACATAAAAAAACATTACTTTTTGTCATTTATTAAAACTATTTATAGAGAGAAGATTCAATTTGAATGAAATAAAAATTCAAAAGGGTTTTAAACTCCATATAAAATAATGTCATGTATAAATCAATGTATGCCTCGATAAAAGTAGATTGTGATGAAGTCCCTTAAAAAGACGGTATCCTTAGAGTTAGGATAAATAAATTATGAAATTATGTGTGAAAAATATACATACATCCAATATAAGTGGATATTAAGCCTAAAACAATCATAGGTCATTCACACATATTCACAACACGAAAAAATCATGAATTAGAGGTTTATACCACCGAATTGAAATTGGGTAAAGAAGTTCCCTTACAGAAATTTAACTGCATAACGCGGTCAATTATAAATTCATAAAAAATGAGTTGATGAGATATATAATGTGTATCCCATGACATGGACATAAAATTTACATAAATAATGATATTGAAGAACATATCCCAACACAAGAAGTTGTAAATTAAAAGACATAACAAAGAGAAGTCTTTGAAAAATAGGTGGGTGAAAGGTTCCCTTAATGATTTATGTAACTTTCGAATATTACAGCCCATGAAATAAGGATCATAAAATGAAGATGTAAATACAAATAAATAAAATTATATTATACAAACAATACAATAATTGGAAATAAATACACCAAAAAACATGAAATAGTGGAAAATGTAGCCTGAATCTCACCAGAATAAAAGTGAGGTGAAAAACCCTTACCTTGTTGTAATCAAACGAGTCATATGACCAAAAGATAATAAACACCAAATGAATCGCCGAATACCATGAATATAAATAGAATTATGATAATATATATCAAATAGTTGTTCACAATAAAGAACATGAAATAAATAAGTGGATAACAATGGAAATCTCATTGAATTAAAAGTGAGAGAATAAATCCCGTACGAAAATTCGGCAGCCTAACGGCGCCACATAAAACTTCAAAAAATGGATTGATGAAATATAATAGGGTCTATCATCATATGAACATAAAAATCATAGTTATAGGAATATAAAATAACATCCCCCAACATAATATAGAGTATCTTAAAAGAAATGACATAAAAGAAACTACTTAAAAAGAAAGAGAGAGGTATGATCCCTTACGACATGTCCGACTTGACTCCCTCATTTGTTTTGTGTTCATCCTGAATGATAAAAAAATTAATTAATACTTCCTTAAGAAAATTTTTCATGTTTATTATTTTTTATATCACTAATTACCATGTTATAATAATTATGTAATCATTTAATTTAATAATGGTCGTTTTGTCAATATTTAGTACTCGAGTCAAAATTGAACTTCTTATATTTACAATTTGTTCATGTAGTAAAATAACCATTATCTCTAGATATATATTAATGATGTAGATATCATATATATCATATATATCCAATAAATATATTTATTTATACAAGTAAATAACATTTCAACGTAATAACTGAAATGCACCGTTCAAGGAGACAGTAATTCATACATAAGGATAAACACGATGTTCATTTCCATTTCACATTTAATGGAATGAAAACATTATGATGTTAAGGTATATTATAATTACACTATAATATCATATATAATATCATTAACTCCTTCCTTTATATATCCCTCAAATGGAATTAATGATTCAAATCACCTTGAGGGGGCGGTAGTCTGGACATCCTAAAAATAAATTATCAGATTTACCCATTATAGAAACCATAAAGGAATGAAATTAATGAAAAATAAAGAATAATATGGAATACATAAACAAAATATATATACTAATTACATTTAATCGCTATTAATAAAAGTTAAAAGTTACTATTCACCCAAAATTATATTCATCCTATTGAACCACATATTACATACTAATGATAACCATGTATGTTGGATTTTTGAAATTCAACTCACAGAAGCAGTAATGTTCCATTGAAAGGAAATTCTTTTTTTAACTACCACATAGTGATTTCACTATTCATAAAAAATGATATTTTTCAGAAAAATACCAAAACTTCACCCTAAGATATATTTGATATTCCAAATTAAAAAATAATTTAAATTTTACCAAATTCATAACATATAAGCCTCATTAAATTATTTTATAATTAATTCCCACTGTTAAAAAAATAGCATGTTTTTAACAAACAATATCTACCAATAGATTGACACTTGTTTATGACCAATTTCGAAGTGATTTTAATTTCAATGACCACCATTCTATTAAATGGTAAAATTTTGTTTTAATTTCAGTTTAAACCAAATTAAAATGATAATCTAACCATATAAATAAATTAGATTAAAAGGAGCTTGTGAATTAGAATACGACATTTTTCACTATTCATTAAAAATGAACTTCATTAGAAAAATACCAAATATTTACACAAAGAAAATTTTGATGTCCTGATTAAAAATAAGGATTTTATTTTTTAAATTATAACATATAAAAGTAAAAAAAAATATATTTAAAAAGGTTTTTCCATCAAAAGTTGGTTAATCAACCCTTCAATGAATATTAGAATATTTAGGCTTAAAATTGGATTCAATCACATTTAGAGCCTCAAACATTTATTGGATAAAAGTAAAAATATGTAACACACATATATAATCACTTTTTAGTTAGTTCTGTTCATTCCTTCCATTACAACAACCTGACATTTACTACCCTTTACAATAATTTTATTGTATTATTAGTGTGTATCGTAAGATTTCAATGAAACTCGTTGTTGAGTATTGGGTAATCCATCAAACATATCATCCCCTTTAAAGTAATATTCATATTTTATGATCAAATATTAATAAATTTCAAAATATAATATTCGTTATTTACATGGGATGTAACATTATGTGTATGAGAAATTTTATTTTATTTTGTTAAAATAAAATCTTCTCGAATGATTCAGGTTGGTTCGGCATTTTAGAATATATGTCATTTTGTTTTAGTGGTTTAATAATAGTTATTTTTTATATATATAAATAATTTTTAATTATATATTTATAATAAAAAGGGGAGATTTTGTAAAATATTTAAAACTATTTCTAGATTAAATATTTTTATATGAAAAATATGTTTTAAACGATCAATGTTTTATAATGGTATTTCTTCTGTCTTTTTATAATGGTAAGTGGTTATTTTGAGTTTGTAAAACTTTTCTTCCACAATGATTCATGAGATTTATTTTATTGAATTTATTTTAAAAGAAAATTAACAGGTATCTAAAATATATACTTGTCTTGTTATTCGATTGTCAAATTTTTTAATATTAATATTGAAAATGTATTTATATATATATATACAGATTTTAATGTTAAAATTAATGTCTTCCTACTTTTTTTCATTATAATATTATTTTCGTGATTATGTGATTTTATTTTCAAGTGAAGTTATCAAACAATTTAAAAATTTATGTTTAATTTAAAAAAATTTTAATTTTGAATAAGCATATGTATATATATATACACAAATATATCATTTCATATGAATTTTTTTTTTAAAACGTGTATAAATATGAATGTACATATGTATTAATTTATGGTGAAACATAATTTTAATCTATGATCAACAAAAACGTTTATATATTAATCTATTTTTATATGTATCAGTTTATGTAAAACTATTTACTTCATATATTTATGTAATTAAATGATTGTAAATATATATATATCGATCGTTATTCTTACTTATATATATGTCTATGGAGATGAAATCAGGTTATATTCTAATATATTTATAAACAAATGTATCTATATGTGTATATTTTTATGTAAAACTGTTATATACAAACACACACACACACACACACACACACATATATATATGATTGTATATTAAGAAATTCCATTTCAAGAAATACTACCTTTACCATGTATCATGTATAACCATGTAATTTACCTTTTCACGAAATGGTTATCAATGTTCAAGATTTTTCAATAATCATCATGGTCATTATGATATAAAATTAAAGTTTTATTGTTTTTAATTCTAAATAATCACACATGGATATTAGGACAATGAAGGCTTGGAATTGGGAGTAAACCCAAACCCTCTTGGGAATTTTATTCAATAAAGTGAAGGGGGTTCCCTGAATTACATTGCTCTTATATTCATTTGGTAATGTAGAAATCTCATGAGATGTCATGCATGGTGTGTGAGACGTGTATCAAAAGAAAAATATGGAATTAGAGAGTGAACCAAATCAATTGTGGTACTGTGTCCATAATGTTTTTTTTCTCTAGAGTGAACAGTGACTTCATGTTATGATCTATGATTCTTTTGAGAACTATTTATAATGGTTTATGAGTTATCAAGAGAAATGTTTATAATTTCATAAATGAATGAAATGTATTTTTCCAAAGGTTACATATGTTGAAACCTATTTTGAAATAAATAATATTTTTTTGAAATAAACTAATGATTTGAAAAATTTGTAATTTTAATGATGTATCACTTGTATTACTTTTTATGTTCAATTGTAATAATAATGATTTGTTTCCACATATTTTGAAAACCCATAGTGACCTTTCTTTCTCAATCGTTTTTTTTAAACCTCTTTTCATTGGAAATAAGGACACATAGAAACAAGTGACTAGCCAAAGGAAATTTATGTTGTTTAAAAATTATTAATAATATAAATAGTTGTCTTGTACTTTCTTTTTTTAGAGTCATAATTAGAATATTCCACAATATCTAGACTGTCGTGAAATCTAAAACTTTGCGGTCGGAGATTGTAAAATAATAAATGAATTATTAATAAATGGAATAGGTATTTGGGCATCATACATGGTATCTGAGATTTAGTTTAGATAACATTAGAGTTTATGATATCGAGATACCCTTTGAACTTTTACGGTCCTTCTGTAAATTTAATAGAATTTTACTTTTAAGAAAAATCTGTCACTCCATTTTTTCATAATTCTGAATATTGAAATTGATAATTAATATAGGTATGTTTATGAAATTTAGAAGATGAAATTATTTTAATGGATAACAATATAACATCACTTATATTTATATGTTCTTTATTTTAAATAAATAAAAATAAATTTTGGTCATCTGTTATGATTAAATATGTAAAATTAAATAATAATACTTGAATGTATTTGTATGATTATTCAAAAATAATAATTATAATAACTCCATTTTGATAAGTGATTATTTATTAATTTTTTTATCAAATATATACTTATTTATAATATTTTATTATGTTTTAAATAAATTATTATATGTTTTGATTTTAAATTATAAACAAATGATGATTTATAGTATAAAATTATATTTTAACATAAATATTTTTAATTGATTATTTTTTTAGATACAAATGTTTTCAATAAAAAAATCAAAATATTTTATGAAAGTTAAAATAATTAATAAATTATTATCCATAATCATGTTTAATTACATGTTAAAATGTTAACTAAAATATGTTTTAATAAATCAATTTTAAAACTAAAATGTTTTCCAATAATCAATATTTGTTAACATATAATTTTTTAAAAATATAATTTTTTCTTTTTATTCATGAAATTGTATGTACTTTTAATAAATAATTTATAATAATTACAATTTTAAAAAACAAATTATTGTACTTCAATTAAATAAATAGTTTTCAAAATAAATTATAGTAGTATATTTTTTAACTATTCTAAATTTATAGGCTCTTTATGAATTATGTGAATAAATATATTAATAGGAAATTATAAATTAAATATAATATGATAAATACAAAAAAATAAAATTATTAAATTCTTATATGAAAAAATGTTAAAACAAATAATAATAATAATGTGATAATTTTTTTGGCCAAAACATCTTAGGATTTGTTAATACAATAAAACAAAATGATTAAAATAGAGAGATAACATTATAACAGGGGTGGGGTAGGCTTCGATTGAGAAAATAAATTGGTTAAGGGGGAAGGGTTAAGTATTCGAGTGTGTATAAAGGAGAGGGATTGATTCAACCACGATGGAGGTCAAGTAAGTGAGAGGGGTTTTTACATAGGGAGGCCAAATGACTGTGAGGAGTCTAAGAAATATTCAAACACCTCTGAGGGATTATTAATGTTGAGCATTGTTATAAGGGATTCAACAACAAGTTACGTTTTTTTCTATGTAAGATCTAATTGGATGATGTTTCAATATACATAAACACAACAATATTAGGTTTTTGTTTTATTTTCTAGAGGTCGAATATTTATATAGACCCTTTTTCATGAATCCTTATGGAATAGGATGACATGTGTGTCCTTTATTCCTTAAACATATTCATTTATTCCCTATTGATCTATTTTTCCTTTTTTGGATCTCATCGATGAGTATGGAAGATTTAAAGAATGATTTAGATAAATTTCATATTTTATCTTGTTTTTTACTCTGATTTTTATTTTTGGGTGTGATCCACATTACAATCACCCTTATAATTCCTTTTTCTACTATTTGTTAATGTTAGTTTTGAAAAAATTCATATATATATATAAAATTCTACTATCTATTTTGTTTCTATTTATTTTACACATCCACTCAACTTATATAGAATTCCACTACAACAGAACTATAAAAATGAATATTTAATGGATTTAAATTATGTATCAACTGGATATATAAGAACTTATGCCCTTTTCCAAGAACCAGCCCTAAGTATTGCACCAGATGTAAAATAAGCGAGTTATATAGGGGGTGTTTTAGCATGGTATAAAGTAGTATAATATCATTTTCTTATTTTCATCAAATCAAATCAGGGAAATTATATTTACATTATATTTGAACATTTGGTTTTTTATCTCAAAATAAAACATGTTCCAATATTAATTTTTTTTAAAACTATTTATGTGAAGTACATTTTTTATTTTCATTATGAAAATAATATATCCTAAAATTATTCATGTGGGTTCTCCATTTCATATTTTATGTAAATTTGTTTTACTGCTTTTCTAATAATTATTTTCTGTCTGTTTAAATAATTTTAAATTTATTATTTAGGATTGTAAAGGGATATTTGGTTAAATATATAAATATATTTCTGAATTTTTGATTTTTATGTGAAAAATATTCTTTAGAAAATCGGTATTATCATATGGAATTTTAATTTTTTTAAAATATTAAGAGGGATAATTTTGAGTTTATAAAACTATTCTTCCAAGACAATTCACGAGATTTATTTTTATGAAATTTAATTTTTTTCCAATCGTTAAATTTCCTCTTATGTATATGATGACATCGAAAAAAAGGTCTGTAACTCCCGGAGGAAGTTTCGGAATGACGAAGCAAAGTCATATTTGGAATCAGGGGCCCGTGATGTGGTGTGCGAAATAAAGGAGGATCCACGCGAAAAATTGTTCTGTGCGCGTAGAATCACTGGGTTTCACAGAATTGAGCTGATGAGGCACGCAATCTTTGCGTGCCCCGGTTCTGCGCGGTGAGTTTTTTGCGCGCTGGCTGCGCTTGGCGCGAAGAATTCCGCGCGCCGCCTAGATTCCACGCCGGAGGTCGCCTATAAATAGAAGGTGACCCCGAACGGTTTAGGGGTTTAGGACTTCGAAACGACTCTCGTGCTCGCAATTCAACTTCCCCCGCGTGCAAGATATGGGGAGGAATTGGAACCGGCTCCCGTGCGCGTAATAGCGCGCGCAAAACGGTCTTGAGTTATGGTTCTTTTCAGCGCCAAGTCGCCCCGAGATCCGCCCTTTGTGCGAGATCCCCTATCATAGAATAAATTCCACCCCCTTCGCGGTCCGCCCCTTGCGCGCAATTCCTTCGTTTGCGCGCAAGTCGGTCAAGTTGCGTGCAATCCTTCCTTTGCGCGCGCACCCCTGCCATGGGCGCGCAATTACTTCTTTTGTGCGCAATCCCTTCCTTTTCGCGCCGACCCAGCCTTTTTCGCGCGCATCCCCAAATTGCGCGTTGGCCCGGTGTTTTCTGCGCAGCAGCCTCAATTGCGCGCATAACTGCCCTATTGCACGCATGCCTCCCTTATTGTGTGTAGCCTATCATGGGTGTCGCTCCTATTGCGCGCAACAGTATACATGCTCGCACCCGCTGGTCCATACCACGGGGGATGCACCCTGGCACCCCCTCAAGACCCCCATGAAAAATGAAGAGTCGCCCAACGAACATCTGGGGCCGGGATGTCGGGATATTCCATTGCGCCCTTACGCACACCGACCTTCCACCTAGGGAATACCATGATTTGAGATACTCCTCCGCACACTGCGAAACACCTTGATATGACATATTCCTCAAGGTTTGTTTCCTATGTTGTGAGTTGAGATTCTCATCGTCAATTCCCCTGAGAAGAATGCCATATCATTCAATAATAGGATGCCTCTTGTTCCAAATAAGAGATTCCTTATTCTCCAAGCATGAGATGTCATAGTCTTATCTACATGACTATAAATTGTAGTAAACCATGTGCTCCAAACATAGGATGCCTCTTGTTCCAAATAAGAGATGACTTGTGCGCCAAGAATAAGATGCCTAATGCCATGATTACAGTGGCATAGTTTCATGAGCGTTGGAATACGTTCAAACATTCCATCACTCCACCCCACACTTTGCGTGTCCTTCATTCAGATATTCATCCACTTCCATGTCTGGAGGGACCCCCTAACGGTATGGATGATTGACCTATGGTCCGCCTGTTGTCCTGGGCCAATGCTCCGAAGGGCTTTGGGTGACACTTTGAGTCAGCTCCTGTGTTTCGAACAAGGTCAGCAGTCGACCCCTCATTTGTTTGTCCCCATTCTAGGCTAACGTGATAAGATGATGTGTTGCGAACATGTTCAGCTATTATCCTCTATCACCACGCTGCTCTCATTGCATTCTGAATGCCGTTCATGTGATTCACACTTTTCATATCCCTTTGTTCGGGCCGATTCCAACGCCCTTGGCATTATCCCGCTTGTGAACTTGCGCATAGGTGCATACCACAACTCAGCAGTGAGTTGGGATGCCCTCATCACCAGACGTGAGGAAGACATTATGGTAAGCTTCCTTGCGTATGCCCCATCCACCATAGATACGCTATCGTGGACCCGCTGGTGGTTTTTCCTGCAGCCCCCATCGCTACGACCTTGTCGATGCCTTCCCACCCACAAGGGGTAGAGGGCGTTGGGCATGTAAGCCCTAGGGGTGTGGAGCATACGCACCTCATCCAAGCTGTAGGACGTTAAACTGCTAAGCACCTCGTCCTTAACACATGACGTTAAACTGTGGTCTAACCCTGTGCTTCGCACGCAGGGTCCCCCCCAGCTCAGACATTTTTTACGCCACTCGTCTCCACGGGAATGGACTCTTCCTCACATGGAATGAGATCCTCCTTGTCGGAGCGACGTTTGTCCGCAGGGGAAGGGCCGCCTCAGAGCGTATGCCCCTAGCCTTTCTTGTAGATGACTACACCCATGCATCTCCGTACTTCCCCCCTGCCAAGGCCAGTGGAGTCCTTTTCCCACTGCGCTTTGTCGCTCCGCGGGCCACCACCCTGGAGTAAGCCCTGGCACCAAGGGCCGCTAACCACGCGTAAGCCCCTATTTCCGATTTGTGCCGCTCAACGCGTAAGCCCCATTCTGCTTCTCACAGATGCACCCTTTACGACGTGATCATCTGGTCCCTGCTGCCTCTTGGTTCCCACACCGAGCATGACTCACGTGGGCTTAGAGCATGCATCGACCATGACATCCCCTTATGGGCCTCCCCAGAGCGTAAGCCCCATCCCAGCGAACTACGTGGAATTTGATCCGTGCTAACGCATGGTACGTAGGAAGCCTCCACGAGGTTCAAGCCCACCACCCGGTCGTCCCGACCTCTCCATGTCGGTTCCCTGACCACCTTGGGTCGCCTCAGAGTGTAAGCCTCGAACCCCTTGTCCCGCATGATGATAAACTGTATCTTGTCCCTCATGACGTTAAAATCTATTCCCCCTCTTGATCCATCTAAGAACGTAAGCCCCATGTCTCACTCCACCATCCATCCTGATCCATACCCAAGACGCCACATCCCGGTGAGATCATGCCACCCCATCCCACTCCATAGCATCCGAGAAGCTGCCCACGTGCTGTCCCCAACATCGGTGTTCCCCCCTAGGGGCCCTTCAAACCGATCTGTCTACGTAAGACGTTCAAATCGCAACATACCCCATGTTAAACATGGGAAGCTGAGAAAAACCTCATATGGTACACATTCCCCACGTTCGATGTGGGATTCCTCGGTCTTCTGCGCCCTTGAGAAGCCCTGTGATGAGGGACAGAAGACAGACATGCCAATGATGCCCCAACGTGACCATTCTCCTCACCGAAGTTTGCTGCCCCGATAATACCCCTTGGAGAGTCTTGACAGAAGCATTGTAATTAACCGGCGTCCATGTAGATATGGCACAGGTAATGAGCTTCACAAACCCGTCATAAATCCATGAAGGAGACCCGAACTAGGTGATGAGCTCCGAGGAGGAATCCACATAAGGAAGAACCGACATCCCATCATCCCAGTATCGATCAAGGAGAAGACGTCCCTGAACAAGGAATGGATGTCGCCCGCCTTTCGAAAGCGGCAATGCTGGGTAACAAGTAGCGCGTCCTCCCCACAGACGGATGCGCGCGCCCCAGCGAAAGCATCGAAGCAACAAAAATGGTGAACCCGACGTGAAGCTCTTCTCCTCTATACGGGGAATGGTAGCCGTCGGGGTGTCGGGTCACAAAAAAAAATGGTGAACCCGATGTGAAGATCTTCTCCTCCATACGGGGAATGGTAGCCATCGGGGCGTCGGGTCACACAAAAATGGTGAACGCGACGTGTATAACTTCTCCTCCATACGGGGAATGGTAGCCGTTGGGGCGTCGTGTCACACAAAAATGGTGAACCCGACGTGAAGCTCTTCTCCTCCATACGGGGAATGGTAGCCGTCGGGGTGTCGGGTCACACAAAAATGGTGAACCCGACGTGAAGCTCTTCTCCTCCATATGGGGAATGGTAGTCGTCGGGGCGTCGGGTCAAACAAAAATGGTGAACCCGACGTGAAGCTCTTCTCCTCAATATGGGGAATGGTGGTCGTCGAGGCGTCGGGTCACAAAAATGGTGAACTCGACGTGAAGCTCATCTCCTCAATACGGAGAATGGTGGTCGTCGGGGCGTCGGGTCACACAAAAATGGTGAACCCGACGTGAAGCTCTTCCCCTCAATACGGGGAATGGTGGTCGTCGGGGGATCGAGTCACAAAAATGGTGAACCTGACGTGAAGCTCTTCTCATCCATACGGGGAATGGTATCCGTCGGGGCATCAGAAGAATAGCATGTCACCAGGTCTGGGTAACCCTCACCGGGACGTGAACCCGCCAGGGGTCAAGGCCATCGGGACGTTGACTAATCCGTTCTGTGACGTCGTCAGCATAGAACCCTATCGACGACCATGGTCGAAGGAATGACATTGGGCCTTGGTTGTTGATATTCTTTCCTATTGATACTAATGGGTTCATCTCCCTGCTTCCAGGAATCAGATCACTGCATTCGGAACTCGGTCACCACCTTCCCACTGGCGTAGGGGCATGGGTAGTACCGACGCAGCTACCCCGCGCGGTCCTGCCCATTTCACGGCCGCTCCGACTTCGACCGCCGTAGCAGACAGGTGCTTGGGCCCCCTCTCCTCGTCAGAAATCATCCAGTGGAGGGTGATCAATCACCTGGTTCATAGGTATGATGAGGAAGGGGTCATCCCCACCAGGGGCATGGCCCATTTGGATCAAGAGGCGACTGCGCCTCACCACCATCGCCGCCCTCGAGGGCCGCGTGGGGAGCCGCCACTCCCCACACTGACGTTCAACTACTTCGGGAGTCTATCCCAGGAGTGCCTTGACACATCCCTCCCCTACGCCAATGAGGTGGGGGATGTCCGGGTCCACCCGATCGGCGATCCATCCCAGGGGTTAACGGCATGAGCCCCCGCCAGGCTGCGTCAACGCCGCCGCCCCACTCCCCAAGCCAAGGAGACGGCAATCTTCATACCCGCACTGCCGATTCTGTCCCACTGACTCGACGCCAGTGTCGGGCACGAGTGGGAGAGAATGCCAGTCCTGGGGCACCAACATCAGCAACCACTATGGCACGAGCCACTGCTGAATCCTATTACCAGATCCCCGCACACGTTGAGCAGGGGCAGCCACGTGCCTGACTGGCATCGAAACCCCGACCGTCCTACAGGCAAGTTGGGTCGAATCTCCCAGTCGCGGACACTAGCAATGGCCACTGCCGACCAATCTGCGGTAGTGTCGCTCACTATGAAGGCTCATTCCGTGGCTCTAATCTGGAAAGCCGAATGCTTCTTCGCAGCGGCTATGCTCCGGGTACGAGTCCTTCCAGCGCCCGCTGCATGGGGTATGAGGTCACTCCCTCTACTACTGGCCGCGAGCATGGGGCCGTTGTGTATCCAGTCGCTCACTCAAATGGAGGTCCTCCCCATGTCCCTTTCGATATTTTTCTCGGTGCTTCTCGCACCCCGACCCTCGGTCCCCTCTGCCCCAGCCCAATTGTGACAGGGGGACCCTATGACGGAAATCGTCCTTACCCTGAGGAGCTACCCAGGGGCAGGAAGGTCGGGCGTCGTCACCGTAGGAGGAACGTCAGGGGAGTCCAAATAGAAATTAGACCAGTCTGTTTCTTAGATTCTGAGGTAGAGTACGACTCGACGATGGAACCTCCCCCCAACCCTTCGAGTTGAGGGCTGGGATGGGGACGCGGCGCGTTAGTCTTGTACTCCCTGAATGCGAGATCTGTATGATTCCCTCCTGCCTTAGAAGGTATATCCAGGAGGATGAGGACTTGGCGTACCGTCGAGGGTCAAGCCCGCAGTTGCCACTGGCCTCCTCGGAAGCACCTCCTGCCCCTGTTAGGGAGGGTGATGAACTTTTATGGGGACCGATAGAAGAATCGTGAGGCGATACACCCTCGGCGAGCACCGACGCTGTGACAGGAGGCCCATTCTCCAGACCATCTTATCGCGACATGGCAGCCAGGGGACTGCAACCCCTGGAGGATGATCCAGGGACCGGCGGCCAATCAGCCTGTTGGCCGTATTCCCAGCCGGCCATACCACTGCCCCGGCGGTCTGCCTCAATGCCATTGCAAATTTCCCAACTTTCCTCGATGGGCGAGTAGGGGCGGCAGTTTCTGGACCTCAAACCGGAGTCGTGGAGCTTCTGGACCGATCTTGCAGCGGGCCACTTCCCTGAGAAGTTTTGGCCGGTCGCAGAATCGGATGTTGATGTGCCAGAGTCACTCACCCCGAGAGAGTTTGAATGCTTTCTCCATATTCTTCGGTGACTCACTCCCGCCTCCGCCATCATCTAGCGCCTTATCCCAGGAGCTAAGCGCATCTCGAGGAGATCGGTGAGCAGTGTCGTCGGGTCGACCTAGAAGCACTCCCCGCGGTCCGGCACCCCGAGTCGCTGGACCACCACGAGGCCCTCCAGAAACAATGCGTCCAGAGTTTTCATGTACTTTGCAGAGTTATTGAGGAAGCCACCCCCCAAGTGCACGTCTGTGGATGGGGGCAGTACGTTGCTCTCCTCTTCTATGCGATCCGCCGACAGCCCGATCCACTGGGCGGCCCTGAGGGAACGTTGCCAAGGGCATTCGTAGTCAACATGGATGACCTTTCAGATGAGGGAAACATTGTGGAGCCCCTTGACAGAGACTCACCCGCCGAGGACAGGCTGCTACTGGACCCATCTGGGAGGATTACTCGCCAACAGGGGACCCTCCTAGGTCTTCTTGTACCCAAGGAGGCACTGACAGTAGTCCGAAACATCGGCAAGGGTAAAGACCATGTTGGGTCTATCAAACTCACCGACCCATCTGACTTAGTTCAGAAGGTAGAGGAAGATCCCGAGAAGGCCACGCTGCACCAACAGCTAGCTAAGCAAAAGAGGCCGATTGATGAGTTCTTGGCTGAACGCATTGCAGAGCGGCGACCTGACTACGGTGATCCTAGACCAGGACCACAGGGGCAAGAGCATCTACCCCTTACTGAGATCCACCAGGCAATCATGACCGTGTCGTGTTCGCCGACAGGGGAGAGACTAGAACCCATGGCAAGAGGGCATGATATGTTTCGCCAATCCCTCCCGAGCGGCGAGACAACCTGGGGGACCCTGCTCGGTTTCCCCCCGCCGCTCCGAGAGTCGCTCCGCCAGCTACCCCACGAGCTGCTGAGCGCGGCTAATATATCGAAGATCCTGGAAACACGCTTGTGGTTAGAGATCCCCGTCAGGACAGGAATCCGCATCCAGATGATCTGATGGAAGTACTCATCGCCTGCTTGGAGGCCCTGGAAACTCGGAAGGTGGCAATCCCGCCAGATGGCATGCCGTACCCAGCGTGGGTGGATGACATGCAGACTCCTCCAGGATTCGGGAACCCCACTATTTCCCCCTTTAACGGGACCGGAGACCATCCACAACACTTGGCCCACTCCAACTCGAGGTACCGGCCTATGTTAGGGACCTCGGCGCAGTAGGAGGCTGCCATGCTCCGGTGCTTCGTTCAGACACTAGAAGGACCAGCATTCGTCTGGTACAGCCAGCTCCCTATTGGATCTGTGACTATCTAGGAGGACCATCGCCGGCAATTCCTCTTCCAGTTCAGTTCCACAACCCAGAAGATGATCATTGCAGACCTCTTCAGGTGCATGCAAGAGCCCGACGATCGAGTCGCAGACTTCATCACCAAGTGGAAGGGGCTCACGTACTCCCTTGATATGCCACTGACTCAGGAGAAATTACTGATGATGTGTGTAGGGAACGTCAAGGCAGAGTTGGTTCCTTCTCTAATCATGCTGAATTACCCTGGAGGGTTCCGGGACATCTCGTACAAGGCTCAGCGCCTCGAAGAAGCCCTGCAACAGGCCAGTCAGGCACGCCCGCTGCCTCCTGAAATCTCTACAAGGAGAGTGAGCCGAGCCCACTACTGTGGCCCAGATAGAGGCCCCCCGATATCTATAGTTGCTTACAGTGAGGCCAGCTTAGTAGTCTCATAGGGGTTCACCCCCACAGCCTCTGGCCCAGCAGTGACCACCTCAAAATCGGTAGACGCCTCCGTGTGACGCACCGCCACCACCTAGGCAAGGTCATCCGGCTCCGCCTCCTCGGCCATCTCCTTCATCCCCTGGCCATGGTCGGCTCCCAAGAGTCCCCTTTCAAGATATAAGGAATCGGAATTACTTGTTTGGTGAGGCCCAGATCCCCAGTTATTTCCGTAGCGCATTGGAGCAGAGGATCGTGTGGCTGCCTGAGTTCCGGAATCCAGAAGGGGTGTGTCTCACCGATCACCCTAACTACTGCCCTTATCACCGAGTCCTGGGACACACCATCCAGCAATGTTATGTGTTCAAGGACTGTCTCCAAGACCAGATTGACAACAACATAATCAGTTTGGGCCCATCCCCGGCACAGGTGGTAGGTGTCTTCGTAGGATCAGATGGTAGGAGTGACGACGGGGATGAGTGGGAACAGGTTTCCGACAGGGGGTCCCAGAAGTATAATGACTGGATGGCCCATAGGAAGGTCTCATGTTCCTATGGCATCATCCGTGCCCGCCTGAATTAGCCAGAGACCTCGGAGTCTGCGAGCACCGCTTTGGCTTCGTCGTCCCAGCCTACTTCTTCCCAGAAGAGCAGGCGGCGACGCAAGAAGAAAGAATGCGCCTTTCCATTGCCATCATTTTCTCGCACGCTTGGTGATTTCATGCCCCCAGAGATGGGGATCCCTCCGAGACCACGTCCGGTAGTGGATGACTCCTCGAGCGAGAGCCTGGGGTACGCTTTGGTTAACACCGTAGAGTTGGTAAATCGCTTTCTGGCTCCCGACGATGAGGAGCGCCAGATGGACCTCCCCGAGAGCCAGGTGTATGCTTTGGTTAACACCGTAGAGTTGGTAAATCCCTTTCTGGCTCCCGACGATGAGGAGCACCAGGTGGACCTCCCCAAGAGCCAGGTGTACGCTTCGGTTAGCACCGTAGAGTTGGTAAATCCCTTTTTGGCTCCCAACGATGAGGCGTGCCAGATGGACCTCCCCGAGAGCCCGGGGTACGCTTCGGTTAACACCGTAGAGTTGGTAAATCCCTTTTTGGCTCCCGACGATGAGGAGCGCCAGGTGGACCTCCCCAATGTCTCCAATCGTTGCCAACGTCGACGGAGTCGTGGCTACGTGAATCTCCGGGGCACGACAGTCGCCACCTCCAGTCAGGACGTGCACGCTAATGAGACTAGGAAGCAGGCCTGGTACAAAGAGCATCACTCGCGGCTCCCTCACCCGGTGACAACAGGTTCACTTCCACCACCGTTTGTGTTGCTAGATCGGGCGGAACCGCCTTGCCTGCGTCGCAACCAGCCCAGCCCTGCCACTAGCCGACTACAGCCTTCCGGTCATGACATGACAACCACCTCCTAAGCTTCAGCTAGTGAACAACGGGATGTGCCTAGTACCAGTCAGTCACCTGTCCCGCCAGCAGGGCCCGTCATACCCCCAATAGCAGAGCGACCTCCTGTAAGCATACGATCACATTTGGCGCGAAAGTATGATGTCTTGAAGCATCTAGCTGGCATTCCGGAAAGGCTTTCCTTTCTTGAAGCCCTTCGCCTATCGTCTGAAATGTGTGAGGTGCTCATCGCGGCTCTAAGGAGCCCCCTCCAGTTTGAAATAGAGGTAGCGGCCATAGAAGCCTTCCACACCGAGGTGATTAAGGACGCTAAATGTCAGGTGGTTATCTCGTTTTCCAGTGAAGATAAAGACATTCCCATACAGGGGCACATCCGCCCGTTGTACATCACCGGCCAGTTCAATGGCGTGGAAGTACGTCGCTGTCTCGGCGACACGGGTTCGGGGATTAACTTGATCCAAACTCAGACACTGTGAAAACTGGGGTTGTCCGAGGATGATTTAACTCCCTACGACCTCAGAATATAGGGGTATGACATGACCGAGCAAACTCCACTCGGCAAGATTCGTCTGAAGACCCAGTTCGGGGGCTTAATTGCCAATACTGAATTCATGGTTGTCTCTCTGGACACTACCTACAACGCATTGATGGGCAGGACGTGGCTCCAACTTCATGCAGCGGTTCCCTCATCATACTATCAGTTCATCAAATACTCCATTAAGGGTCGAGTGGGTGTGCTCCAAGGAGATGTGTCTCTGTTTGCCTCTGGTGAAGATCGTTACTTGGACGCTGACTATTACAAGAGCAAGGACAAGAAAATCCTGGCAGGTGAGGTTAAGCCCGCCGCTGTCACGAGTGATCCCTGGGCAGGTATGGATGACGCATATGTCTTCCCAATCCATCGGTTGGAGGCCACGACTCCAGATATGGGAGAGTGCTTTGTTGTCTCGGGTACTAGAGGAAGCCATGTTTGCATGTCTAAGCGACGGCGGGAAATCACCTCGTACTCTTATAACAACAAGGCTAAGGTGATCCCCGAGCCTCCTTGACGCACGCCTGTCGTGGGGCGTGACAAAACAATATTTTATTTACCTATGTATAGTATAGCAGTTGATCCAAGGTAGTCTTCCGAAGAGGAGTGCACACAAAACAAGGTTGTCACTTTTTGTTGGTTTTCTTAAAAAGATCAGTTTTAACAAATGATAAAGATGATGATCGGATTGGGTTCGGCTAGACCTAGTGTTATGCCATCATGGTTTCCAAATTTTATCTCTTCTTCTTCTTTAAACTGGTAAGAGAGAGATTCATCTACCGAGTCCTCTCTCTCCCTTTGTCAGATAAATGTGATGAGAATTTTCCATTCAAAAACCTTAGATTGGTCTATCCTCCTTCCATGTGTTTAGGGTTGTAGAAGGTCTCTTGATTAATTAGAGAAATCCCAGACCTGGAATTGTTGTTCCCTAATAAAACAAGATTTCAAAATACAATCCTACACATGTGCTTGAGAACCGTCAAATAATCACCACCCAACCCTAATCATGTTCCACCGTATACAGATTAGAATTGGGTGGAGGGAGATGTGATCATCGACCAAAGCAATTTATAATATCAGAATAAAAACCTTAACAAAACCTCATTATGAATTTAATACTGAATTATGAATTGAAACCAGAAGAATAAAGAAGAACAAATTTTATTAATTTCAAGCACAAAAACTCAAACACAACACATAGGTCCAGCCTCCCCTCTTTCCGATCACTCAAATGAAGCTACCCCTCCATGGATGGGGTAAGCGAGATAATGCGGGAGAGGAGAGACATTTAAAGATAAAATAAATAAAAGAAAAAAAGCTGAGAATTTCTTCTCCTTGGTATCCCAGAAGGAATGGGATGGAGAATCGGATGTCTTGAGGAGGAGAAGTTCTCCTCCTTTTATAGGCAGAATTCGACCCCCGAATGTTGTCGCGTATTTGTCCCAATAAATGACCTCTTCACGCGTTTCTTCCTTCTTCAATGTTGTGCCTAATTGTCTTGTCCGTGTCCCCTAAAAATCTCATCGTATTTGGACTGGTATTCCGAGAGTTATGGTCATTTTACTCTTATCATTTATTATGTCCATTCAGAATCTCGAAAACGCCAAACCCCGGATTAGGCAGCTTTAATGGACCCTCAAACGGACGAATCCCGCCATGCTTCCTTACTAAACGATGCTCGAAACCTCCTTGCGCGTCCACCCACCGGACTTTGCAAGAGTTGGGCCCATAATGGATGAGTTATGGATCCCACACCAAAACTAGACAGAACTGGAAACAGTTTTCTTGAGCCTACTTGTGAGCTTCTTTTGAGCTTCCATATTGCCGATTCAGCTTTTAGTCCAAAAATAGTAAATGAAGCACTGGATGTTTAGAATCTGGAAAAGAAATAATTTTGCAATTTAGATAAATTTAGATAATATTATGGCCAAAATACAGAAATAAGTTAAAGCTGTTAAAAATCCAAAATGGCCAATTTTTACTATTCAGCTCAAAATAACACCTAAATCATAAAAATGAAATAATTCATCTTAGAGGAACAATTTTGTGAGTTTAAAACAATGATAATCAATATAAAATAATTGAAAATATTTGCTCTATCAATTCCCCCACACTTAAACTATGTATGTCCTCAAGCATAAAATCTCCACATGGAATTCAAAGTGCACCAATGTCACCAATATTTAAATTTCAAATGGAATAAAATCAAATGATTATCAATGTCCAATCAAATTTTCCAGTTCCACAAAAAATAACAATTTAATTTCCCATTTTTCAAAGAAACAATCAATTCATGCATTTTACTTTTCCCCTTTGAAAAATAATGAAGCTTCTCCTTTCATTCATTCAAGCTTCTCAATTTATTATTATTAAACATGCCAAATCATGAACTACCTCACTTTTGAATCTTTTATATCATTTCTCATGATACAATTAATAGTGGAGTTATTCTCATATCATGAGAACATGCTCCTTACCCATACACTTGTAAAGTAACTACTTTCTCCACTTTGTAAAGACAAAACACACATAAAATCATGAGGACTTGCAATAAAAGTTCAAATGACTCTGTGGCATAGGGTTCGTGGGTAAATGATTGAAATAATTTAGGGCTAGAAGTAGGAGGTTTTACTCTTAAGTACAATTCGTGATTAATCAAGAGAAAACACAAGATGAACCTAACTCAAATCCCCTTGAAATTTGAATCACAACACCACTCCCCTTTCAATGACATGGGTCATGAGTCAATAAATGATTACAAAGAATGATATCATCCATGTTCTCCCTATTTTTTGGTAAAGCTCCAAAAAGGCACAGCTTTATTTTCTTCTTTTTTTGTATAAAGCTCCAGAAAGGCACAGCTTTATTTTGAATTTTTTTCTTTTTATTTTCTTTTTTTATGGAGAACCAGCTGAAATGAAAGAAGCATAATGACATGATGACTCAAGCCCAATTTTCTAATAATACATTGCCCAAAATGATGACGCACACATTACACCACCCAAAAATGATACATATCCCAAGGAACGCACACGAAAGGCCCTTCCCCCACACTCAAACTTGAAATAACCATGCAAAAATACTAAAAGTGCAGGTAGGTAAGGAAAAGTTGGATTGTAATGGGGCTTAAACCTATAAGGCAATTCATTGAATTTAAGGGATTACGAAGGATAAACATAATGGTGGGTCTTAGGATAAAATGTGGCTAGCCAAATATATGCCTCAATCATTTAAAATGTGGTTTTGTACAGTCATAGCTTTGACATGTTTCAATACAAGTTCTAGAAGGTGGCACGTCCCAAGATTACTCAAGAAATATGCTCAAGATAAAATAGGAAATATTTTGTCTAGAAATCCTCTCAGGAATGAGAATATGATATTGGACCATCACTTATGGAATGATTAATAATAACAAATTAATTCACATGAATTTCAGAAATTCAAAGATTGAAAAATGGAAGGGAAATTTCATTTACATGAATAAATTAATTTCCATAAATCATGAGTCCTTATTTCAATATCCTTGCTTCACTTTAATCATCCAATTATCCATTTGAATCATTCAATCTCATTAACATTGAAATCTAAAACATGGAATCAAAAGATTCCTAAGAAACTCATGTCTCCTAGATAAGTTGAGTAAAACATTAATTCAAGTGTGGGTATGCAATTCTTATCATTATTTCTTAAAACATGTTTTGGACAAAATATTTAAGGAGTTTAAAATTTAAAATTTAAAATGAACTCCCTTTTGAAATAAAGATTCAGTCCCCTTTAACAAATTTTTGGGGCTTCCTTCTGCCATCATGATCCTACAAAAGAAAATTTCAAAATTAAGAACAAGTATCATGTCATTAAAGCTCAAAATGATAAGGAGGAAAGGGATGAATGCTAAACTACTTCTAAGAAATGAAATTGAAATATAAATTCCTATAAAGCAAGGGATAAGTCTTGGTACGATCCCCCAAGTGGGCCCTGAATTTTTACTGCCTCCAGTGGGTAGTACCAGTTGTTATCCAATGTCTGATGGTGGATGTAGCTTCTTTGATTTGAACCACCACATGTGGATTTTCCCAGCATGTGCTTCATTGTCCTTGTTGAGGAGGATCCCATGTATAGAGTACACCAGATACACCCCCTTCGCAATGTGGTATAGCTTTCATGGCGGGGGTAGGATGAAGTATGGATCCTCGTCCTCTTCAGTTTCTACTTGTGCAAAGTGTTGTTCAAAATCCAGTGGTTTCTCCAGATGTGCTGCGTGAAAAGAATAATCAAAGGGAGATTCAACATTTAAATTTGAAATATTAATTTCAAAATCTTCCCTTTTAAGGTAGGAAACTTTTAGATTTGGTTCTTCATGCATAGCCACTTGTATCTCTTCATAGACTTCCTCAAGTAGATGATCAATATCTTCAGGGAGATCCAGGTGTTCCTCAACAGTTGCATATTCTTTTTCATCTTCTTCTAAGGCAATGTAAGGATTGACCAAATCTGAAAATTAAAAATTATAAGGAGTGATGCTCAAATCAGATTGAATGAAATCAGAAAAGGTAGAGTTCATGGAAGGATCGTCTCCCTGAGTTGGGTCTGGTTCAATCACTTCTTCAGTTGAATGTGCCTCTTGGATTTGATTATCACTAGATGGAGGGAGGTAGTCGTGCTCCTCCATCTTGACTTCAAATTCCACCAATTGGGTGGTGTCTTCCTTCAATGGTGAAGGCTCTTCTTGTTTGAAAGTCTTGAGAAGATCAATAAGTTCCTCACATTCATTCCAAAATTCATCAAGTTCTTGTTGATCTCCCACATGTAGGTCAGTAGGGAAGTCATCTTCTTTTTCATCAATATCGGGTAAAATTGGTTGATTTATGATGAATGAGTCTTCAGGTACCTCAACATTTACCTCCTCTAGTTATTCAATGATGACTGGTGGAATTTATTCCACCATTATCTTAGGTTCTTGCTCCGGCTCAGGGTCGGGTTGCTCCATCATTGCACAAACATAGTCCAATGCCCATTCCATGTTGCTACCCAAATCATCAAAATTATTACTAATCCTTTCAACACGATCATTGAGATCACGATAATAAATTTCTGGTTCTTGATATTGGACCTGTGAGTAATCATCCCATGCATAAAAATTTGAATTTGAAAACATCATGAAAAAAAGAAATTTTTTTTATTTTTTTTTAAATTTGAACAAGTCAAATATTTACAAATAGGTTGTGGCACCTCCTCCCCGGAAACGGTGCCATGTTTGACGCACGCCTATCGTGGGGCGTGGAAAAACAATATTTTATTTACCTATGTATAGTATTGCAGTGGATCCTAGGTAGTCTCCCAAAGAGGAGTGTACACAAAACAAGGTTGTCAATTTTTGTTGGTTTCTTAAAAAGATTGGTTTTAACGAATGATAAAGATGATGATCGGATTAATTTCGGCTAGACCTAGTGTTGTGCAATCATGGTTTCCAAATTTTATCTCTTCTTCTTCCTGAAACTGGTAAGAGAGAGATTCATCTACCGAGTCCTCTCTCTCCCTTAGTCAGATAAATGTGATGAGAATTTTCCTTTCTAAAACCATAGATTGGTCTATCCTCCTTTCAACGTGTTTCGGGTTGTAGAACGTCTCTTGATTAATTAGAGAAATCCCAGACCTGGAATTTTTGTTCCCTAATAAACCAAGATTTCAACATACAATCAAACACACGTGTTTGACAACCGTCGAGCAATCACCACCCAACCCTAATCATGTTCCACCGTATACAGATTAGAATTGGGTGGGGGGAGATGTGATCATCGACCAGAGAAATTTATAATTTCAAAATAAAAACCTTAACACAACTGCATTCGGAATTTAATACTGAATTATGAATTGAAACCAGAAGAATAAAGAAGAACAAATTTTATTCATTTCAAGCACAAAAACTCAAACACAACACATAGGTCCAGCCTCCCCTCTTTCCGATCACTCAAATGAAGCTACCCCTCCATGGATGGGGTAAGCGAGATAATGCGGGAGAGGAGAGACATTTTAAAATAAAATAAATAAAAGAAAAAAAGCTGAGATTTTTTCTCCTTGGTGTCCCAGAAGGAATGGGATGGAGAATGGGATGTCTTGAGGAGGAGGAGCTCTCCTCCTTTTATAGTCAGAATTCGACCCCCGAATGTTGTCACGTTTCGGACCCAATAAATGACCTCTTCACGCGTTTCGTACTTCTTCAATGATGTTCCTAATTTTCCTGTACGTGTCCCCTAAAAACTCATCGGATTTGGACATGTATTCCGAGAGTTATGGCCATTTTACTCTGATCATTTATTATGTCCATTCAGAATCTCCAAAACGCCAAACCCCGGACTAGGAAGCTTTAATGGACCCTCAAACAGACGAATCCCACGTTGCTTCCTTAATAACAGATGCTCCAAAACTCCTTGCGCGTCCACCCACCGCCTTTTGAAAGAGTTGGGCCCACAATGGATGAGTTATGGATCCCACACCAAAACTAGGAAGAACTGGAAACAGTTTTCTTTAGCCAAATTGTGAGCTTCTTTTGAGCTTCCATATGGCCGATTCAGCTTTTAGTCCAAAAATAGTAAATGAAGCACTGGCTGTGTAGAATTTTTAAAAGAAAGAATTTTGAAATTTGGATCAATTTAGATAATGTTATGGCCAAAATACAAAAAAACGTTAAAACTGTTAAAAATCCAAAATGGCCAATTTTTACTATTCAGTTGAAAATAACACCAAAATCATAAAAATGAAAAAATTCATCTTAGAGGAACACATTTGTGAGTTTAAAAAAATGATATTAAATATAAATTAATTGAAAATATTTGCTCTATCAGTCCTACCTCTTTACGATATCGAGACGTTGGACTCATGACAACGGCAGTACGTCATACGTGTCTGTTTCGCCAAGACGGAATCGACCGGCTCAAGACAACGCGTCACCACTACTTTGATGTCGTAAAGCATGGACCCTTGGGCTGAAGGCTGGATGGGATTGGATCAACCACCTTCATCACCATGATCTTCGCGGTGAATGAGCCTTCCGTCGTGACGACCTCTGCCGCCCAAGCCGGTGCCAGTTCCCCATCAGGGTCGAGCAGCCCCAAAACGGCTCCCCCCGTGGACGATCCTTCCTAAAGAAGAGTATAAGACATGGAAGATGATCCTCCTGCCTTTGTGGAGGGTGTCTCCACCATGGTCGATGAGCTAGTACAGGTGAACCTCGGTAGTGAGGCGGACCCGAGACCCACATTGGTCAGCACCGCGATGCCTCCAGAGGAACGACAACAGTACATAGACTTCCTCAGACAACACCGTGATGTGTTTGCCTGGAGTTATGACGAGATTCCATGACTAGATCCCTAGTTGGCCGTCCACCGCCTTGGCCTCCCAGCAAACCATCGCGGGTTCAAGAAGGCTCCCAGGAAAATGCACCCTTTTCATGGTGCCATGGTTGAGGCCGATGTTGATAAGCTCATTAAGTCCAACTTCATCAAGGAAGTCCAGTACCCCAGGTGGCTATCCAACATTGTGCCCATCCGGAAGAGGAACAGGAAGATCAGGGTCTGCATCGTCTTCTGTGATCTTAATCACCACTGTCCGAAGGATGACTTTCCCCTTCCCACGACAGAGATGTTGATCAATGCAACGGCCGGGTTCCAAGCCCTCTACTTCATGGATGGGTAATCCGGGTACAACTAGATCCGGATGGCCCCCGAGGATGAAGAGTTCACTGCCTTCAGGGCCCCACAGGGCACTTTCTGCTAACAGGTTATTCCCTTCTGCCTGAAGAATGCAGGTGCCACCTATCAACGGGCTATGCACCGCATATTCAACCTGATCCTCGAGACACTGGTGGAGTGCTACGTAGATGACCTGGTGGTTAAGTCTTGTCAGCATCGGGACCATCTCAAAGACCTTGAGAAAGTGTTTGGTTTCCTCCGTTCTCTCCACTTGAAGATGAACCCATTGAACTGTGCCTTCGGGGTCACCTCCGGAAATTTTCTTGGCTACATTATTAGTAATCGAGGTATCGAGATCGACCCCGAGAAGATCAAGGTCATCGGTCAGATTCCTCCCCCGAGTAATATTCGGGAGCTTCGAGGCCTCCAAGGCCACTTAGCCTATATACACCGATTTATTGCGAATCTGGCCAGTAAGTGTAAGCCCTTCTCCCGGCTCATGAAGAAAGGCACCGCCTATGCTTGGGACGAAGAGTGTTAGACCTCTTTTGAGGAAATCAAGCAGTATCTACTTCAACCTCCGGTCCTGATGCCACATGTTCCCGGAAAGCCGTTGGCCCTTTATATGACTACCCTGGAGCGATCCCTCGACGCCCTTCTCGCCCAGAAGAACTATGAGGGAACAAAGAGTAGCTTCTACTACCCCAGTCACATGCTCCTCGACACGGAAATTAGATATTCTACCATCGAGAAGAGCTACCTGGTGCTCGTATTCGCTGTACAGAAATTGTGGCACTACTTGCAGCACCACGAGGTACAGCTGGTCTCTCGGGTAGACCCGTTGAAATACATCCTGAGCCTGCCTATGTTGACCGGTCGATTGGCACATTGGGCGGTTATCTTACAGCAGTTCAACATTAGGTTCGTACCTTAGAAGGCCATCAAAGGGCAGGCGTTGGCAGACTTCTTCGCTTCCCACCCAACCTCTGCAGACCAGCCACTGGATTTGGGCTTTCCTGATGAGGCAATCCTCTCAGTCGATCACGCCACCCCATGCTGGAAGATGCACTTTGACGGCGCCTCCCAAAGCCCTACCGGTAGAAGGCTCAACGATCTTAGGCTTAACAGAGTGGTCCTAGGAATCATCTTCATCACCCCGGAGCAAGCCGTTCTACCATATTGATTCTTATTGTCAAAAGGTTTCACCAACAATGAGGCAGAATATCATGCCCTCATCACTAGCCACGAGTTGGGTCTGGAGGTTAACGTACCCCACCTGTATGTAAAAGGGGACTCTGAGCTAGTCATCAAGCAGGTTAACAGTGAATATGCTGTCAGGAAGCTGGAACTCATGCTGTTGCTGGAGTGCACCCTCCATCTAATGGCTAAGTTCCATTCCCGACCAGATGTCGTTCACATCCCTGGTCACAGAACAGTCGAGCGGATGCTTTGGCCAGCCTGGCCGCATCACTCGTGGAGCCCGAACAGGATGACCTAATCATAAACGTGGCGCACCAGAGAGTCATTTCTCATGTTATCCCAGAGGGAGATCGTGGCCTGCGAGTGAACCATCTCACCACTAGTGCCCCTACGTCAGGACCCCCCAGGGCTTCAGGCGTGGTGATCGAGACAATTCCTGACTGGAGGACACCTTTGGTTGAATATATCCGGCATGACAATCTTCCGATGGACCGAGCAGAGCGAGAATGAATTCGGCGTCGCGCGCCGCAGTTCACCCTTCAAAGTGGTCCTAGCTGTGAGCAGCTCCTTTATAGGCGTGGGTTTGACGGTGTTCTCCTCTGTTGTCTTCAAGGAGTTGAGATCCCACAGGTCATGCAGGAAGTGCACGCTTGTTCCTATGGCACCCACCAAGCTAGGTGGAAGTTGTCCCACCAGATTCGGAGGCTTGGATACTTCTGGCCCTCCATGATCAACGACTGCATCGAGTACGCCATGAAGTGTCATGCGTGCCATGTTCATTCTAACTTTGTCCATCGTCCACCGGAGCCTCTTCACACTACTAAGTATTCTTGTCCCTTTGCAGTCTGGGGATTGGAGGTCGTAGGGCCTTACCCACCAGCGACGGCCCACCAGTGCCGGTTTATCTTAACCGCTACAGATTTCTTCTCAAAGTGGGCAGAGGCAGACCCATTCAGGGAAATCATGGCTGGTTCTATCGCCGACTTCATTAGATCCAATATCATATATCGGTTTGGAATACCTCACGCTATCCTCACAGATAACAAAACCATCTTCCGAGCGGCCGAGCTGAAAAGATTGTACGCCAAGTACAACATTCACTATAACCACACCTCTCGCTATCATGCGCAGCCGAATGGACCGATTGAGGCATTTAATAAAACCCTCTGTAACATTCTCCAGAAAATGGTTGGTCAGAACAAGAAAAGCTGGCCGGACAAGTTCCCCAACGCCCTCTGGGCTTATAAGAAGATGACTCGAAATTCCACCCAGGTGACTCTGTATATCCTGGTATACAGAGCTGAGGCCGTCCTACCCATCGTGGTCTAGCTGCCCTAATTGCGCACAGCGGTCTACGACCAGCAAGCGCTGGATAGAGTTTCCAAGATCCGTCTAGCCGAATTGGAAGCGCTGGACGAAAGTAGGCTTCGCACTTTACATAACTTGGAAAGGCATCAGAGCAGGATGGCTCGAGCTTTCGATAAGAAGGTTCACCTCTGCTCCTCCTTGCAATGTGACATGGTTCTGGCTCTCAGAGTGCCAATGATTCCTGGCAGGAAACCACCCAAGTTGGAGCCCAAGTTGGAGGGGCCTTTTATTGTCCACAAGGTGTATCCCAATGGCGTGTATTCCCTGGTGACTATGGATGGTGAGCGTATCACTCCTCCCACCAATGCTAGGTTCCTCAAGAAGTACATTTCCTAAGCACCCGGTCTAGCATGACCTTAAAAGGCATTTTCCCTACATTTGGGCTCTATGGTCCTTCATGACCTTAAACTGTACGGTCCCACATGACCCTAAACTGCACCTTGGTCTGTGTTCTAAGACCTAAAACTAATATCACCATGGTCCGAGTTCTAAGACCTAAAACTAAGATCACCTTGGTCCGAGTTCTAAGACCTAAAACTAAGATCACCACGGTCCGAGTTCTAAGACCTAAAACTAAGATCACCATGGTCCGAGATCTAAGACCTAAAACTATGATCCATATTCCATCCAACATGACATTAAACTGTATTTCCAGAACTACATCTAGCTTGATTCCCATCCTAATGGGATACATAAGAGCACCCAGACCATTCGTCTTTGGGTCCAGCTTCAGGTCTGTTGTCGTGTCTGTCTCGCCTTTGACACCTTGACCACAGGATCACGTGGCATGGTGTGAGATCAATTCCTCATTCACGTTAGGTTTGCAATAGCTGCACCACGTGCACCCTATCCTCCGGATTTAGCCCTCCTATGTCCAAGGGCATTAAAAGGCACCATTCAAGAACTACGTATTTCATTATTCTCGTCCTTATGGGATACGTAGGACCACCTGAACACCTATATGTCAGGTCCAGACCCATCTCTTAGGATATCCAACGATCTCCCGGTTCCTAGGGTGTTCGGCATTACGCCCCCTCTTTTGCCCGGGGATCCGCCATCTTTTGGCCGCTCTCGGAATAAGCCCTCTGACCCTTTCCAGTGGTCTGCTGATGTGCTCAGGGTACTCTGGTCTAGGACTTGGAGTTCCAGATTCGACTTAGGCAAGTTCCATCCACTTTCCAAGCTTCATGTTCCCCTTCATTCGGGCCCCTGTCATCCTTCACACCCGGAGGGACCCCCAAGAACAGCCTGGAGACAACTCCCAAGGTCTCTCCTACCGTCATGGGCCAACGCCCCCGAGGGATTCAGACAAAAAATTGATACGAATCCCACGTTTCGAACATGGTCATTGGTTGATGCTCATTTTTTTGTCCCCATGGATAACATGACCGGATGCTGCGTTGCGAAAATGGTCAGCAGTAATCCTCAGTCGTCCCACCGGCTTCCGCTGGCCCTGAATGTTGGTGGCATGGTTCATGTCATGTTCCACCCCACTGTGTCAAGGTGTAATCTTGACACTCCTTGTACTAACCCTCAGTACACCCCCGCGCATCAGACAGACCGAGCTGTGTAACGGTGTCTCTCGGGGCTCCTGCGATCTGAGCGCTAGAGTATGTGCTTGTGTCTCTTCTTTACGGGTTGCATGCAGCTTGACCCTCATCCACATGGGGAACGAGGAGTCTCCTAGACATTGCGTTTTGGGCCCAACAAAGCTGGGAGCTAGCATCTCCTGCCCCCCAGATTGTTGAACTCTCGTAGGCCTCTTTGGCCCGAGGCTCCTCTCTCGGCCGGTCCAAACCATACGACCTTAAACTATGTTATCAGTCCAAACCATACGACCTTAAACTATGTGTCAGTCCAAACCATATGACCTTAAACTATGTTGTCGGTCCAAACCATACGAACTAAAACTATATGTCGGTCCAAACCATATGACCTTAAACTGTGTGTCGTTCCAAACCATACGACCTTAAAATGTGTGTTTGTCCAAACCATACGACCTTAAATTGTGTTGTTGGTCTAAACCATACGTCGTTAAACTATCTATCGGTCCAAACCATACAACCAAAAACTATGTTGCTAGTCCTATCACACGACCTTAAACTGTGACATTATCGACTTAGCCGCAAGATGAAAAAACGGCAATGCATTGTGATGACCTCGTTGTAGAGGACATCACGTTGGGTATTGGTCTCGTTCCATGCCATTTGTCAACGCCTATCACGGCTTGATGCTTGTGGCGACACCACGGCCTACTACTCCAAGAATGTAACTTCACAAAAAAAACCACTCACCTTAAAGGACAAATGGGATTTATCAAATTCTGCTTCATTCAGTGCAAGGTCCACACCCGCACTCCCATTTTCCTCTGGCACTGGTATCTTACCATGTCACCTTCCAGAACTATGTATGGCTTGATTCTCATACTTATGAGATACGTAGGAGCACCTGGGGCACTTCCCCGTGGGCCGAACCTACATTTGTGTTCGGTCCCTCGACTCGAGCATTTCCCTGGAGAGCACATGGTAAGTAGGGCTTAGGTCCTCATTCACGTCGGCTTTTTTAACCGCCTTGCCATGTGTTCGTTTCTCCCCCTTTAAATTCACGGTCCGAGCTCTAAGACCTAAAAATAAGATCCATATTTAATCCCGCATGACATTAAACTGTATTTCGTCCCGCATGACGTTAAACTCTATTTCGTCCTGCATGACGTTAAACTATATCTCGTCCCGCATGACGTTAAACTATATTCCGTCCCGCATGACTTTAAACTGCATTTCGTCCAGCATGATGTTAAACTGTATTTCGTCCAACATGACGTTAAACTGTGCTTCAAGAACTACTTGTGGCTTGATTCCCATCCTAATGAGATACGTAAGATCGCCCGGAAATTTCGTCTTGGGACCAGCCCCAGGGTTTACTGAACCACGTCCTTACTCATTGTTGGCCCCTCGGCCCAACATCATGGGAAGTGGTGTAATCGGGACATCTACCCTGAGCAGGTTTGGGATGCCCCATGGTAATAATGGGATGCGATAGTTCTCTCGATAAAGAGGTCCTGCCTGGAAATTGGGACGACCCGTGATTAGGTCGGTATGTCCGCCTAATGCGTCTTCACCATGGTGTCACAATATCTAGAGTGTTGGACTCTGTTCTAACAATCCACCACTCCACCTCCCACGCTTTTCATCCCCCTTTATTTGGATCCTCATTTCCTTCCATGTTTGAAGGGACACCCTAACAGTATGGATACTCGACCTTTGGTCCACCTATTGTCCAGGGCCAACGTTCCAGAGGACTGATCATGTTTGACGGGACCCCCTAACAGTATGGATGATAGACCTATGGTCCGCCTATTATCTTGGGCCAACGTTCCGGAGAACAGACAGATGATATTTGAGTTTTGCCCTATGTTGTGAACATGGTCAGCGGTCAGCCCTCATTTATTTTCCCCATTCCGGGCCAACATGATATGGATGTTGTGTTTTCTCCACGGTTGACAGTTATCCACCATGGTTGCGCCCCATTGGGTTCCGAATTTGGGCAACGTGATTCAACCTTCCTCTCCATCCCCCTATGTTCGGATGAATTTCAATTCCCCTAGCATCGCCCCTCTTGTGTGTTAGAGAACATTGAGAAGTCGACACATCAATCAGCCCGGGGTCTCCTCAGAAGTCAAGGCTCAATTTTGGATGCTTGAAGCTTGGTCAATGCCCCACAGTTTAACGGAATGATGGTACGAGCATCTCCTGCTTCTCGCGTTGGGCACGACCCATAGTAGCCTAGGGATGAGTTGTTATTCGTTTCGAAAATATGGTTGAGCACATTAAACCAAGAGTACATATCAGTGTATTTGGCCATATATTGGATTGAGACGATGAGAATTACAAGAAAACAAGTTCATGAGATCGCAAAAACAAATGCCTTAGGGATCAGCATGCTAAAGCGATCTTTCCAGTGATGCAACCCTCTGGCTGGTAGCCTCTAGGGCCGCTTTTCGCTCTTTGAAGACTCTCTCCTCATCGGCCACCACAGAGCACAACTCTCCAGCATTAGCTTGTGCTTGCGCCTTCTTAGTTTGAAGTACGGTCATCTGGTGACTTGCCTCCACCAGTTGTTCTTGTGCATCAGCCAGCTGGGTCGTCAATTGCTCCACGAGCTTAGAGCATGTTGCAATGAAGACCTCCTTATCTGCCGCCTGCCATTTGAGGTGTCGAACTTCCTGTTCTGCCCTCAGCAGCTCTTGAGCGCTCACCGATCTTTCCTAACACTGGGAAATGTCGGTCCGCCGGCTGCTCTCACGTATCTTCTTGGCCATGTAATCACGGACCGTCAGATGAAGACACTGAGCGTCAGCCCATCCGATGCATAGGAAGCGTAACCAGATCTGATGTGATCCCATCCGCCTCAGCCAATCCGACTGGGGCTGCCTGAGGAAGCACATGATACACTTCCACCCTTTGCGCAGTGTCATCCGGATCTCCTCAGCTGCCTTTGAGTCTGAGTCTTCTATCTCCTCAGGGTCAGCGGGTAGGTATATAGGGAAGGCCGCCAGCAGATCAGTAGCAGGATCTGCCCCAGGGATGTCCTCGTGAGTGATAGAATTCACGATGTTTGGGTGACCTTCTTCTCTCACCCCAACAGCAATGATGCCTCCACCAGCTTCCGACCTCGTCTCAGGAACAGCACCGCTGATGTACGCCGCCCCCTGTTCATCAATTGTCGGGGCCGACTCAGTGCAGAGAGCATGTTCCGAACAAGGTGGTATGTCCGCCGCTGGTCCTCTCACGGACAGCCCGAGCTCCACAGCCAGACGTTCCTCCAGTGCTGAGATCACAGCACAAGGAATACACTGGTTGGATGGGGTCTTTTGCCACCAAGCGCCATTAGTGAAGTGTGAGACCTATCAGAATCCAGAGCGTCGGTCCCCAATGTTTCGGCCACTGCAGGAGCCACCGTAAGGGGAGACCCCTCGGTGTTTGTTAATTCAATGATGGGTGTCGGATCCCCATCATGTCCCACTGGTTCCTCTCCTCCCTCCTCTGGTGGGGATGCCCGTCCAACGCTCAACTGCTCTTGAGTGGTATGGGAAAGTGAGTTAGAAGTTGTAAAGGAGAATGGATGAATAAGGGAAATGAATGAAGACAGAGACAAACCTAGAGAATCTCAGTTATGTCGAGATCAGAGTCGGCAATCTCTCCGCTCTCTCGGAGACTCCATTGGTAGGCCGCCCCCTGCGACCCCTCACCTTCGGGCTCTTCTTCTTCGTTTTCTCCCTCGCCTTCATCCTCTCCGGTTTCCTCCTCCCCCTTGGCTCCTCGTCACTGTTGCCTTCTCCTGGCGGCATCGCTTCCGGATCATGCTCCTGGCCGAGCATCACTTTCACTAGGAATGTTGGCTCCGCACGCCGCCCCCGTTGGAGTTCATATTCATCCATGGACGTTAGATAAGCATGCCGCCGATGGAAGTTTACTCGGTCGGTAATTCGAACGAGCCCGACCTCTAGCAGTTGGATCCCGTTTTGCATTATCTTCTACCAGAGGGCTTCGACGCTCAGCGATTGCCGCAGGGTCATCCAGGCCGACCACAGTGCCGGGAAAATTGCATCTTGGGAAGGTTCGAGCTGATATCTTATCTTTTTCATGGGCAGTTCCCTGGCCACCTCATGTGACCCCACTGCGGGTAACAAGGACGTGGCGACACCATGTGATGACCCCGCTACCGAAGTCCCGGCCTGTGCAGGCCTCGCTGCTTGACACACCCTTGGTTACCCCCTTCTGACGGCACCGTTCCTTCTTTACCGTCGCCCGGTTTCCATGCCAGTGACCTGGAGTTAATGAACACGCTTCTGTAATAGCACCTCAGGGTACGCAATGGTCCATTGTTCGGCGTATTCTGTTGCTAGGCCGACATCGACCCCGGTGGGAGGAAGAGTAACGACATCGCCAGAGCCGAAAGTGGTAAACATCAACCACATCTGGTATAGGACGTATGGATTCTTCTCCTACCAGACATCCATGAATAACTTCTTCGGCATTCGTTGGAGGCACCCGAACTTCCTGGAAAATCGGGATGACACGTATGGCTCGCAGATCACCTTCCCATCGATCCGAGCCACGAGCACCCCGCCCCGAATGCTTTGGTAATATTCCTACTCTTCCAGAGAGCTTTGACCGTTGTCCGCCAGCTGGCCGACCGGGGTGGGGAATGGGCTAAAGTTGAAGTTGTCATGGTTGCCGATGCGGATCCTCACGCCCTCCTCATTGAGCGTCATCAGCGCCACCCCTGCGATATTTAGCAAGGATGGTCGCAGACCGTTTCCCAGAGGACGAATGATGTTTGGGAAAGTATACCCTCTAAGATGAGCCTCCACCTAGCCATGGATGATCTGGAAGGGACTAAATACCCTCCGAGGCGACCCCCCTCGTGAGATGTGCCCCAGAATGGTATACAGCTTGGCCAGTACGGGGACGCCCAAGTTGAACTGTTTGTTGGCGGCCATGGAGCCCGCCATCACCAACGTTGCTGTATGGACGCCCATCCTCGCGTCCCGCAATGGTAGGATCCACCCGCTCAGTAGGCGGCAAGGAACCCGGCATACCGGAAATTCGGGTCCCGGGCCTCAATGACACAGTATCCCCATGATTGGTATTGCCCCGCCTCCAGGGTCCTCCAGTATGACCCATCCCTGCTCCTCTGAGTCGCGGTTGGGCACCGTTGGCCCCGTCCTGGCATATTGACGACCAGATCCTTCTTGAGGAACATGATGAACCAATCCTTGAAGGAAACGTCCTTCTGGAAGTCCTCGACCCCAGCCTATCATTTGGCCAGCTCCAACAGGTGCCACGTCAGCATTGACATCCGCGTCCTGTCTCCCCAGGTGTTCTTTGGAGGAATGAACTCGTCGTATTGGTAACGTCTAGTGGGATAACTGCGATGCAGTGAACTTCCCAGAGACTGATGCCGACTTCCACATGATGAAGGTGGAATGTGTTGGTGTCAGGAGACCACCGGGTGAATAGTTCTGGTCCGAGTTCAAGCTGGCGGTGGAAATGGAACTGCGATGTCCATATCGCCTAGAATAGGCCGATATACCACAATTCTTCCCCGAACTGGTCACAGGTATGGCGGACCCAGAACGCCCAGGCCCATTCGTTGGTGAAGTCACCCCCAGACCGCAGGTCCCAGTCCTTCAACCATCCTTTCGTGTCATTCGTGATGCTCTAACGGAACGTGCTCGCGTAGAGGACCGGATAATCCTCTGCCATAGGCTCGTCCCCGGTAATAGTCCTAGTCCTCAAGTTCAGGACATATACATCCATATGTCTAGTTTCCCTGGCAGGATGGCTGTTCTTGTTGATGTTGTAGTGAGGAATCTCGTCCTCCCGGGTCACCCAAGACCGCGGCGTGTCCACATCGAAGCTCGGTAGTGGCACCTCCTCCATGATGCCAAAATTTCAGAGCGGAAGGTTGTCCGACAAGGGATACGTCTTCTGGGCCGGAGTCAGTAGATTTAATAAGGTCATATTGTTGGAGACAATCAGCTTGGCGCCATAAACCTCCTCCTTTGCTCCCATTTCTATCCTACGGGCAGCGACTTCCCACTCATCAACTTGGTTTGCAGCCATCTCGAATCATTCGGGAGTTGGGAGAAATCAGAATGCAATAAGCGGAAACGGAGAGTTATGCACGAAATATGAATGAGTTGCGCGAAATCCTGGAGATGAGCGCGCAATCGGCATGCGAAGCATGGAAAATCCCGAACAGGCGCGAAATCATGTACGAATTTTGGAAGGAATTCCGCGCTGCTTGATAATTTTGACACGCAGCCGTGGAAGTAATTTCACAAATGAGAGCGATGATCTTATCACACGTAAAAAGCGGAAGTTCGGATTTTGGACCCATCGATCCTTTTTATAGGCGAGGCTAGGGTTCGGCGCCGTGCGGAAAGAGGATTCTGCGCGCGTCCATAGGTTTTGCGCACCCCATCAGAATTTTGTGCACAACATGACCAGGGGACATAGAATTTCGGTGTTTCCCTTGGAATCCGATCGTTGCGACCTCTCGCCGATCCAATTCCAATGGGGGGCATTTGTTGACGCCGAAAAAAAGATCGGTAACTCCTGGAGGAAGTTTCAGAATGACAAAGCGAAGTTATATTCGGAATAAGGGGCCCGATCCAGAGGCCCGGGATGTGGTGCGCGAAATAAAGGAGGATCCATGCAAACAATTGTTCTGTGTGCGTAGAATCGCTGGGTTTCGCAAAATTGAGCTGATGAGGTGTGCAATCTTTGCACGCCCTGGTTCTGCGCGGTGAGTTTTTTGCGCGCCGGCTGCACTCGGCGCGAAGAATTTCGCACGCCTCCTGAATTCTGCACCGGAGGTCACCTATAAATAGAAGGTGACCCCGAACAGTTTCGGGGTTGAGGAATTTGAAGCGACTCTCATGTACGCAATTCGGATTCCCCCGCGTGCAAGATAGGGGGAGGAATTGGAACTAGCTCCCGTGCGCGTAATAGCGCGCACAAAACAGTCTTGATTTATGGTTATTTTCTACGCCATGTCGCCCCGGGATCCGCCCTTTGCACGAGATCCCCCCTAGCTTAGACTAAAGTCCATCACCTTCGGGGTCCGCCCCTTGCACGCAATTCCTTCGTTTGTGCGCAGGCCGTCCAAGTTGCGCGCAATCCTTCCTTTGTGCGTGCACCCCTGCCATGGGCACACAATTCCTTCTTTTGTGTGCAATCCCATCCATTGCACGCTGACCCGCCCTTTTTCGCGCGCATCCCCAAATTGCACGCTGGCCCGGTGTTTTCTGCGCAGCAGCCTCAATTGCGCGCATGACTGCCCTATTGCGCGCAGGCCTCCCTTATTGCGCGCAGCCTAACGACGCCACATAAACCATCCAAAAATGGATTGATGGGATCAAATAGGGTCACTCATCATATGGAAATAAAATGTAAATTAAGAGGAATATAAAATAACATCCCCAACATAAGAAATAGGAGCTTAAACTAAGTGACATATAAGAGAGTAATTAAAAAGAATGAGAGAGGTTAGATCCCTTACCACGTGTCCGACTTGACTCACTTGTATGTTCATTATTCATCATGAATGATAAAATTATGTAAATTTATAATATATTAAGACCCTTTTTTCATGTTTATTATTTCTTTTATATCACTTATTACAATGTTATTAACATTATGTAATCATTTATTTTAATAACGGTCGTTTTGTTAATATTTGGTACCTCAGTAAAAAGTAAACTTATTATATTTACAAGTTGTTCATGTAGTAATATATCCATTATCCCCAGATTTATATTCATGATTTAGATACCATATATATCATATATATCCATTATATATGTATTTATACCAGTACATAACATTTGAAGGTAATAAATGATATGCACCGTTCATGGAGACGGTATGCCGTTCATACGCATGAATGCTACTTTCATTTCAAATTTGCATTTAATGTACTGAAAATATTATGATATAAAGGTATATTATAATTCCATTATAATATCATATATAATATCATTAACTCCATCGTTTATACATCCCACATATGGAATTAACGATTCAAATCAATTTGAGTGGGCGGTAGTCTGCACTTCCTCAAATGAAATTATCCCATTTATCCATTAAGGAAAACATAATGGTATGACATAAATGAAAAATATAGAAGCATAAGTACAAATTAGACATAATTTATATCGTATATTAATATACTAACATCTTAATGGCCACCATGAGAGGATGTAGGAGATAACTGAACAATCATTGCTTCGTGAGGCTGTAGTTCGCCGTCCACATAAACAGCATGTTCTTGACCCATTAGATGGATGTGTGTGTAATTGCAGCTTGATTAATTCTCATAAAAACATACTGGTATATTTAGGATACTGAATTTGTTACAAAATAAAGTAATAAAAATATTTTAGGGGGTTTGAGAAGAAAAACATAACTAAATAACATAAGAGAAGACATTACCGTTAAATCGGGTAACTCCCCTTGGTTTGAACCAAAATTGTTTCTTGAAAAGCTTTCGTCCTAAGGTAAGGCATCTAGGATGAATGTAGGCATAATGGGAGATTATTTTAGTTGACTTTGGTCTAGGCAAAGTGATTTAGATGTATGATAAAGGGGTTGGGAATGAGGTCTTTTTATAAGGGAGAGGAGGGGCTCTCTTGGAAAGCATGAAAATATTATTTTATTATATAATCTTTTCAATTTATAAATGTCCAAAAATAATTAAAGTATAAGATATGTTTTTACATGTTATAAATAATATCATCAAATAATAATTGGAAAATATTTGGTTATTACATAGAACAATATCTTATTATTTATTTAAATCATTCATTAATGAAGTAAACACTACATCATCATTCTATCTTAAATAATTTTATTTATGTGATGTCTAAAAATTATAAAAAATTTACTATGATTTAGGAAATATTTTTGGCTTTATAATTAATATTTATAGTAAAAAATATGACTTATATAACCCCACTTAAAATTTGATTTTGTAAAACAATACATGTTTGTGATATTTTTATTTTTACTTTAAATAAAATGTTATTAAGGTCGTTATCTTTCCAATGTGGCTCCATGGGGTCCCCAAGTTGACCCATGGGTTTTAATGGTCGTACATGACTCATTCAATATGGTTATAACATGTGTCAACGTATTTTTATAATTTTATATTACTATTTTTACATTAAATTACACTAATTACATTTAATCGCGATTAATAAAACATAAAATTTACTATTCAACCAAAATTATATTCATTCTATTGAACCACATATTACATACTAATGATAACCATGTATGTTGGATTTTTGAAATTCAACTCACAGAAGCAGTAATGTTCCATTTAAAGGAAAAATTATTTTTTTAACTACCACATAGTGATTTCACTATTCATAAAAAATGATGTTTTTCAGAAAAATATCAAAAATTCACCCTAAGATATATTTGATATTCGAAATTCAAAAATAATTTAAATTTAAAAAAATTCATAACATAGAAGTCACATTAAATTATATTATAATTAATTCCCACTGTGAAAAAAATAGCGTGATTTTAATAAACAATATCTACCAAAAGATTGACACTTGTTTATGACCAATTTCGAAGGGATATTAATTCCAATGACCACCATTTGATTAAATGGTAAAAATTTATTTTAATATCACTTGAAATAAAATTAAAAATATAATCTAACCATATAAATAAATTAGATTAAAAGAAGCATGTGAATTAGAATACATCATTTTTCACTATTCATTAAAAATGAACTTCATCAGAAAAATACCAAATATTTACACAAAGAAAATTTTTATGTCCTGATTGTAAATGAGGATTTTATTTTTTAAAATATAACATATAAAAGTGACAAAAAATATATTTAAAAAGGTTTTTCCATCAAAAGTTGGTTAATCAACCTTTCAATGAATATTAGAATATTTAGGATTAAAATTGTATTCAATAGAATTTAAAGCCTCTAACATTTATTGGATAAAAGTAAAAATATTTAACACACATATATAATCAATTTTTAGTTAGTTTTGTTCATTCCTTCAATTACAACAGCTTGGCATTTACTACCCTTTACAATAATATTATTGTATCATTAGTGTGTATCATAAGATTTCAATGAAACTCGTTGTTACGTATTGGGTAATCCATCAAACATATCATCCCCTTTAAAGTAATATTAATATTTTATGATCAAATATTAATAAATATCAAAATTTAATATTCGTTATTTACCTTGGATGTCACATTATGTGTATGAGAAATTGTATTTTTTTTTGTTAAAATAAAATCTTCTGGAATGATTCAAGTTGGTTCGACATTTTAGAATATATGTCATTTTGTTTTACTGGTTTACTAATAGTTATTTTTTATCTATATAAATAATTTTTAATTATATATTTATATTAAAAAGGGGATATATTGTAAAATATTTAAAACTATTTCTAGATTAAATATTTTCATATGAAAAATTTGTTTTATACGATCAATGTTTTATAATGGTATTTCTTCTGTCTTTTTATAATGGTAAGTGGTAATTTTGAGTTTGTAAAACTTTTCTACCACAATGATTCATGAGGTTTATTTTATTGAATTTATTTTAAAATAAAATTAACTCGTATCTAATATATATAAATGTCTTTTTATTTGGTAGTCAAATTTTTTAATATTAATATTCAAAATGAATGTATATAAATATACACAGATTTTAATTTTAAAAATAATGTCTGCCCACTTTTTTCATTATAATATTATTTTCTCGATTATGCGATTTTATGTGCAAGTGAAGTTATCAACAATTTATAAATTTATGTTTAATTTAAAATAATTTTAATTTTGAATAAGCATATGTATATATATATACACAAATATATCATTTCATATGATTTTTTGTTTCAAAACATGTATAAATAGGAATGTACATATGTATTAATTTATGGTGAAACATAATTTTAATCTACGATCAACAAAAACATTTATATATTAATCTATTTTTATATGTATCAATTTATGTAAAACTATTTACTTCATATATTTATTTAATTAAATGACTGTATATATATATATATATCCATCATTATTCTTACTTATATATATGTCTATGGAGATGAAATCAGGTTATATTCTAATATATTTATAAACAAATGTATCTATATGTGTATATTTTTATGTAAAACTGTTATACACACACACACACACACATATATATATATATATGATTGTATATTTTGAAATTCCATTTCATGAAATACTACCTTTACCATGTATCATGTATAACAATGTAACATACCTTTTCACGAAATGGTTATCAAAGTTGAAGATTTTTCAACAAACATTATGGTCATTATGATATAAAATAAAATTTGTACTGTTTTTAATTCCAAATAATCACACATTGATATTAGTTCAATGAAGGCTTGGAATTGGAAGTTAACCCAAACCCTCTTGGGAATTTTATTCAATCATGTGAAGGGTGTTCCCGGAATTACATTGCGCTTATATTCATTTGGTAATGTAGAAATCACATGAGATGTCATGCATGGTGCGTGAGAAGTGTATCAAAAGAAAAATATGGAATTAGAGAGTGAACCTAATAAATTATGGTACTGTGTCCATAATGTTTTTTTTCTCTAGAGTGAACAGTGACTTCATGTTATGATCTATGTTTCTTTTGAGAACAATTTATAATGGTTTATTAGTTATGAAGAGAAATGTTTATAATTTCAAAAATGAATGAAATGTATTTTTCCAAATGTTACATATGTTGAAACCTATTTTAAAATAAATAATATTTTTTTTCAAATCAACTAATGATTTGAAAAATTTGTAATTTTAATGATGTATCACCTGTCTTACTTTCTATGTTCAAGTGTAATAATCATGATTTGTTTCCACATATTTTGAAAACCCATAGTGGCCTTTTTTTCTCAATCATTTTTTTTTCAAAACCTCTTTTCATATGAAATTAGGACACATAGGAACAAGTGACTAGCCAAGGAAAATTTACGGTGTTTAAGAATTATTAAGAATATAAATAGTTGTCTTGTCATTTCTTTTTTTAGAGTCGTAATTAGAATATTCCACAATATCCAGACTGTCGTAAAATCTAAACCTTTGCATTCTCAAATTGTAAAATAATAAATGAATTATTAATATATGGAATAGGTATTGGTTCATCATACATGGTATCTGAGATTTAGTTTAGATAACATTAGAGTTTATGATATCGAGATAACCTTTGAAATTTTACAGTCCTTCTGTAAATTTTATAGAATTTTACTTTAAAGAAAAATCTGTCACTCCATTTTTTCATAATTCTGAATATTGAAATTGAGAATTAATATAGGTATGGTTATGAAATTTAGAAGATGAAATTATTTTAATGGATAATAATATAACATCACTTATATTTATATTTTCTTTATTTTAAATAAATAAAAATAAATTTTGGTCATCTGTTAAGATTAAATATGTAAAATTAAATAATAATACTTGAATGTTTTTTTATGATCATTAAAAAATAATAATTATAATAACTCCGTTTTGATAAGTGATTATTTATTAAGTTTTTTTATCAAATATATACTTATTTATAATATTTTATTATTTTTTAAATAAATTATTATATTTTTTGATTTTAAATTATATACAAATGATGTTTTATAGTATAAAATTATATTTTAACATAAATATTTTTATTTGATTATTTTTTTAGATACAAATTATTTGTATAAAAAAATCAAAATATTATATGAAAGGTAAAATAATTATTAAATTATTATCCATAATCATGTTTAATTACATGTTAAAATGTTAACTAAAATATGTTTTAATAAATCAATTTTAAAACTAAAATGTTTTTCAATAATCATTATTGGTTAACATATAATTTTATAAAAATATAATTTTTTCTTTTTATTCATGAAATTGTATGTACTTTTAATAAATAAATTATAATAATTAAAATTTTAAAAAACAAATTATTGTACTTAAATTAAATAAATAGTTTTGAAAATCAATTATAGCAGTATATTTTTTAACTATTCAAAATTTATAGGTTCTTTATGAATTATGTGAATAAATATATTCATAAGAAATTATAAATTAAATATAATAGGATAAATATAAAAAAAATTCTTAAATTCTTATATGAAAAAATGTTAAAACAAATAATAATAATAATATGAAAAACAATTTTGCCCAAAAAATTTTAGGATTTGTTTAAAGAATAAAACAAAATGATTAAAATAGAGAGATAACATTATAACAGGGGTGGGGTAGGCTTCGATTGAGAAAATAAATTGGTTAAGGGGGAAGGGTTAAGTATTCGAGTGTGCATAAAGGAAAGGGATTGATTCAACCACGATGGAGGTCGAGTAAGTGAGAGGGGTTTTGACATAGGGAGGCCAAATGACTATGAGGAGTCTATGAAATATTCGAACACCTCTGAGGGATCGTGAATGTTGAGCATTTTCATAAGGGATTCAACAAAGAGTTAGGTTTTTTTTCTATGTAAGATCTAATTGGATGATGTTTCGATATACATAAACACACCAATATTAGGTTTTTATTTTATTCTCTAGACGTCGAATATTTATATAGACCCTTTTTCATGATTCCTTATTTAATAGGATGTCATGTGTGTCCTTTATTCCTTAAACATATTCATTTATTCCATATTGATCTATTTTTCCTTTTTTGGACCTCATCGACGAGTATGGAAGATTTAAGAATGATTTAGATAAATTTCATATTTTATCTAGTTTTTTACTCTGATTTTTATTTTTGGTTGTGATCCACATTACAATCACCCTTAGATTTTCTTTTTCTACTATTTTTTAATGTTGGTTTTGAAAAAATGCATATACATATATAAAATTCTATTGTCTATTTTGTTTCTGTTTATTTTCCACAACCACTCAACTTATATAGAATTTTACTACAACAAAACTATAAAAATGTATATTTAATGGATTTAAATTATGTATCAACGGGATATATAAGAACCTATGCCCTTTTCCAAGAACCAGCCCAAAGTATTGCACCAAATGTAAAATAAGCGAGTTATATATGCGATGTTTTAGCAAGCTATAAAGTAGCAGAATAGCATTTTCTTATTTTCATCAAATCAAATAAGGGAAATTATATTTCCATTATATTTGAACATTTTTGTTTTTTATCTCAAAACAAAACATTTTCCAATATTAATTTTTTTCAAAACTATTTATGTAAAGTATATTTTTTATTTTCATTATGAAAATAATATATCCTCAAATTATTCATGTGGGTTCTCCCTTTCATATTTTATGTCAAATTTTTTACTTCTTCTCTAATAATTATTTTCTGTCAATCTAAATAATTTTAAATTTATTATTTAGGATTGTATAGGGAAATTTGGTTAAATATATAAATCTATTTCTGAATTATTGATTTTTATGTGAAAAATATTCTTTAGTCAATCAGTATTATCTTATGGAATTTTAATTTTTTTATAATGTTATGAGGGATCATTTTGAGTTTATAAAACTATTCTGCTAAGACAATTCACGAGATTTATTTTTATGAAATTTAAATTTTTTCCAATCGTTAAATTTCCTCTTATGTATATGTTGACGCCGAAAAAAAGGTCTGTAACGCCTGGAGGAAGTTTCGGAATGACGAAGCGAGGTCATATTCAGAATCAGGGGCACGATCTAGAGGCCCAGGATGTGGTGCGCAAAATAAAGGAGGATCCGTGCGAAAAAGTGTTATGTGTGCGTAGAATCACTGGGTTTTATGGAATTGAGAAGATGAGGCGCACAATCTTTGTGCACCCTGGTTCTGCGCGGCGAGTTTTTTGCGTGTCGGCTGCGCTCGGCGCGAAGAATTTTACAGGCCGCCTAGATTCCACACCGGAGGTCGCCTATAAATATAAGGTGACCCTGAATAGTTTGGGGGTTGAGAAATTCGAAGCGACTCTCATGTGCGCAATTCGGCTTCCCCCGTGCGCAAGATAGCAGGGAGGAATTCGAACCGGCTCCCGTGCGCGTAATAGCGCGCGCAAAACGGTCTTGAGTTATGGTTCTTTTCCACGCCATGTCGCCCATGGATCCTCCCATTGCGCGAGATCTCCCTGGCTTAGACTAAAGTCCATCCCCTTCGGGGTCTGCCCCTTGCGCGCAATTCCTTCGTTTGCGCGGAGGCCGGCCAAGTTGCATGCAATCCTTCCTTTGCACTCGCACCCCTGCCATGGGCGCGTAATTCCTTCTTTTGTGCGCAATCCCATCTTTTGCGCGCCGACCCGGCCTTTTTCGCACGCATCCCCAAATTGCGCGTTGTCCCGGTGTTTTCTGCGCAGCAGCCTAAATTGCGCGCATGACAGCCCTATTGCGTGCATGCCTCCCTTATTGCATGAAGCCTATCCGGTGTGTCACTCCTATTTCTCAAAATAGTATACAGGCTCACACCCTCTGGTCCATACCACGGGGGTTTCACCCCCGCACCCCCTCAAGACCACCATGAAAAATGGAGAGTCGCACCGTGAACTTCTCGTGTCGGGATGTCGGGATTTTCCATTGCGCCCTTACGCGCACCCACCTTCCACCTAGAGAATACCATGATTTGAGATACTCCTCTTCACACTGGGAAACACATTGAGTTGAAATAATCCTCTTGGTTCATTTCCTATGTCTTGATTTGAGATTCTCATCGTCAATTCCCCTAAGAAGAATGACTTATCATTCAATAATAGGATGACTCTTGTTCCAAATAAGATATTCCTTATTCTCCAAGCATGAGATGCCATAGTCCTATCTACTTGACTATAAACTGTAGTAAACCCTGTTCTCCAATCATAGGATTCCTCTTGTTCCAAATAAGAGATGACTTGTGCGCCAAGCATAAGATGCCTAATTCCCTGATTACTGTGGCATAGTTTCATGAGCATTGGAATCCGTTCAAACATTCCATCACTCCACCCCACGCTTTTCGTGTCCTTCATTCGGATCTGCATCCACTTCCAAGTCTGGAGGGACCCCCTATCGGTATGGATGATTGACCTATAGTCCGCTTGCTGTCCTGGGCCAATGTCCCGAAGGGCTTTGGGTGACACTTTGTGTCAGGTCATTTGTTTCGAACACGGTCAGCAGTCGACCCCTCATTTGTTTGTCCCCATTCTAGGCTAACATGAGAGGTTGCTGTGTTGCGAACATGGTCAGCTGTTATCCTCTATCGCCATTCCACTCTCATTGAATTCTGAATATCGTTCATGTGATTCACACTTTTCATATCCCTTTGTTCGGGCCGATTCCAACGCCCTTGGCATTATCATTCTTGTGCACTTGCGCATAGGTGCATACCTCAACCCACCAGTGAGTTGGGATGCCCTCCTGACCCGACATGAGGAAGACATTATGGGCAGCTTCCTTGTGTATTACTCATCCACCATAGCAACGCTAACATAGACCCCCCCAGTGGGTTGCCCTGCTGCCCCCCTTCAACACGGCCTTGCCGATGCCTTCCCTCCCACAAGGGGTAGTGGGCGTTGGGCATGTAAGCCCTAGGGGTGTGGAGAAAACCCACCTCGTCCAAGCTGCAGGATGTTAAACTGCTAAGCACCTCGTCCTTAATAGATGACATTAAATTGTGGTCCGACCCTGTGCTTCGCACGTAGGGTCCCCCCAGCTCGGACATTTTTTACGCCACTCTTCTCCACGGGAATGGACTCTTCCTCACATGGAATGAGATCATCCTTGTTGGAGCGGTGTTTTTCTGCAGGGGAAGAGCCACCTTAGAGCGTAAGCCCCTGGCCTTTCTTGCGGATGACTACACCCATGCATCTCCGTACATCCCCCCTGCCAAGGCCAGTGGAGTCCTTTTCCCTCTGCGCTTTGTCGCACCACGGGCCTCCACCCTGGAGTAATCCCCGGCACCAAGGGACTCTAACCAAACGTAAGCCCATGTTTCCTCTTTGGGCCGCTCAACGCGTAAGCCCCATTCCGCTTCTCACGGACGCACCCTTCACAACGTGATCGTCTGGTCCCGGCTGCCTCTTGTTTACCACACCGAGAATGACTCACGTGGGCTTAGAGCGCGCATCGACCATTACTTCCCCTTATGGGCTGCCCCAAAGTGTAATCCCCATCCCAGCGAACTCTTTGGACTTTGATCCATGATAACGCACGGTATGTAGGAAGCCTCCACGAGGTTCATTCTCACCACTCGGTCGTCCCGAACTCTCCATGTCGGTTCCCTGACCACCTTGGGCCACCTCAGAGCGTAAGCCCCGAACCCCTTGTCCCGCATGACGTTAAACTATATCATGCCCCGCATGATGTTAAACTGTATTCCCCCTCTTGGGCCATCTTAGAACGTAAGCCCCATATCTCACTCCACTATCCATCCTGATCATTACTCGGGCCGCCACATCCCGATGAGATCATGCCACCCCATCCCACTCCATAGCATCCGGGAAGCCGCCCTCGTGCTGGCCCCAACATCGGTGTTCCCCCCCCAGGGGCCCTTCAACCCGATCCGTCTACGCAAGACGTTAAACTCACGGCATACCCCATGTTAAAATTGGGAATCTGAGGAAAACCTCAGATGGTACACATTCCCCACGTTCGATGTGGGATGCCTCAGGCTTTCGCGCCCTCGAGAAGCCATGTGATGAGGGACCGAAGACAGACATGCCAACGACGCCCTAACGTGACCGTTCTCCTCACCGATGGTTGCTTCCCTGACAAGACCCCTTGGTGCGTCTTGACGGAAGCAGCGTAACTAAATGGCGTCCATGTAGATATGGCACCAGGAATGATCTTCACGAACGTGTCTTAAATCTATGACTGAGACCCAGACTAGGTGATGAGGTCTGAGAAGGAATCCACGGAAGGAATAAACGACATCCCATCATCCCAGTTTCGATCAAGGAGCAGACGTCCCTGAACAAGGAACAGATGCCGCCCGTCTTTGGAAAGCAGGAATGAGGGGTAACAATAGTGCGTCCTCCCCACATACGGAGGCACGCGCCCCAGCGAAATCGTCAGAGCAACAAAAATGGTGAACCCAACGTGAAGCTCTTCTCCTCCATACGGGGAATGGTAGCCGTCAGGGCGTCAGGTCACACAAAAATGGTGATCCCGACGTGAAGCTATTCTCCTCCATATGGGGAATGGTAGCCGTCGGGGCTTCGGGTCACACAAAAATGGTGAACCCAATGTGAAGCTCTTCTCCTCCATACGAGGAATGGTAGCCATCGGGGCGTCGGGTCACAAAAAAATGTTGAAACTGACGTGAAGCTCTTCTCCTCCTTATGGGGAACGGTAGCCGTCGGGAAGTCGGGTCACACAAAAATGGTGAACCTGACGTGAAGCTATTCTCCTCCATACAGGGAATGGTAGTCATCGGGGCGTCGGGTCACACAAAAATGGTGAACCCGGCGTGAAGCTCTTCTCTTCAATACGGGGAATGGTGGTCTTCGGGGCGTCGGGACACAAAAATGGAGAACCCGACGTGAAGCTCTTCTCCTCAATACGGGGAATGGTGGTTGTCGGGGCATCGGGTCACAAAAATGGTGAACCTGACATGAAGCTCTTCTCCTCAATATGGGGAATGGTGGTCATTGAGGCATCAGGTCACACAAAAATGGTGAACCCAACGTGAAGCTATTCTCCTCAATACGGGGAATGGTGGCCATCGGGGCGTCGGGTCACAAAAATGGTGAACCCGATGTGAAGCTCTTCTCCTCCATATGGGGAATGGTAGACGTCGGGGCGTCCGAAGAATAGAACGTCACCAGGTCCGGGTAACCCTCACTGGGACGTGAACCCGCCAGGGGTCGAGGCCATCGGGACGTTGACTACTCCGTTCTGCGACGTTGTCAACATAGATCCGTCTCACCGACTATGGATGATGGAATGACGATGGGCCTTGGATGTTGATCTCCTTTCCTGTTGATACTAATGGGTTCATCTCCCTGATTTCAGGAATCAGATCACTGCATTTGAAACTCGGTCGCCACCTACCCACCGGCGCAGGGGTAGGGAGAGTACCGACGCGGCTACCATGCGGGGTACCACCCATTTCACGTTCGCTCCGACATCGACTGTCGTAGCAGCCCGGCGCTTGCGCCCCCTCTCCCCGTCAGAAATCATCAAGCGGATGGTGATCAATCACCTGGTTCGTGGTTATGATGAGGAAGGGTTCATCCCCACCAGGGGCATGGCCCGTTTGGATCTAGAGGCGGCTACGCCTCACCACCATCGCCGCCCTTGAGGGCCGCACAGGGAGCCTCCACTCCCCATGCCGACATTCAACCTCTTCGGGAGTCTATCCTTGGAGCGCCTTGACACATCCCTCCCCTACGCCAATGAGGTGGGGGATGTCCAGGTCCACCCGATCGGCGATCCATCACAGGGATTAATGGCATGAACCGCCGCTAGGCTGCATCAAAACCGCCGCCCGACTCCCCAAGACGAGGAGCATGCAATCTTTATGCCCGCACCGCCGGTTCCGTCCCATCGGACTCGATGCTAGCGTCGGGCGCGAGCAGGAGATAATGCCCGTCCTGGGGCACCAATATCAGCAACCACTATGGCCTGAGCCACTGTTGACTCCTATTACCAGATCCCCGCACACGTTGAAGAGGGGAAGCCATGTGCCCGACTGGGATCGAAACCCCAACCGCCCTGCAGGCAAGTTGGGTCGAATCTCCCAGTCGCGGACACTGGCAATGGCCACTACAGACCAATCCGCAGTAGTGCCGCTCACCATGAAGGCTCATTCTATGCCTCCAATCTGGAAAGCTGAATGCTTCTTCGCAGCGGCTATGCTCCGGGTATGACTCCTTCCAGCTCCTGTTGCATGGGGTATGAGGTCACTCCCCCTACTACTGTCCATGAGCATGGAGCCGTTGTGTATCCAGTCACTCACTCACATGGAGGTCCTCCCCATGTCCCTTTCGACATATGTCCCGGTGCTTCTCCACCCCGGCCCTCGGTCCTCTCTTCCCCAGCCCAATTGTGGCTGGGGGACCCTATGATGGAAATCATCATTACCCTGAGGAGCTACCCCAGGGAAGGATGGCTGGGTGTCGTCGCCGTAGGAGGAACTTCAGGGGAGTCCGGACGGAAATTAGACCAGTCTGTTTCTCGGATTCTGAGGCAGAGTACGACTCGACGATGAAACCTTCCCCCCAACCCTTCGAGTTGAGGGCATGGATGGGGATGCTGCACATCAGTCTCGTACTCCCCGAATGCGAGATCTCTATGATTCCCTCCTGCCTTCTATGGTATATCCAGGAGGATGAGGACTTGGCATATCATCAAGGGTCATGCCCGCAGTTGCCACTGGCCTCCTCAGAAGCACCTCCCGCCCCTGTTAGGGAGGGTGAGGAACTTTTCTGGGGACCAACAGAAGAATCGCGAGGCGATACACCCTCGCCGAGCACCGACACTGTGACAGGAGGTCCATTCTCTGGCCCATCCTATCGCGACATGGCAGACAGGGCACTGAATCCCCTGGAGGATGACCCAGGGATCGGTGGCCAATCGGCCTGTTCGCCGTATTCCCCGCCGGCCAGTCCACTGCCCCGGCGGCCTGCCTCGGCGCCATTTCCCATTCCCCGACTTTCCTCGATGGACGACCAGGGGCGGCAGTTTATGGACCTCGAATCGGAGCTGTGGAGCTTCTGGACCGTTCTTGTAGTGGGCCACTCCCCGGAGAAGTTTTGGCCAGTCGCAGAATCAGATTTTGATGTGCCGGAGTCACTCACCCTGGGAGAGTTTGAATGCTTCCGCTAGATACTTTGGGTGACTCACTCCCGCCTCCATCATCAGCTGGTGCCTTATCCTGGGAGCCAAGCGCATCTCGAGGAGATCGGTGAGTAGTTCCATCGGGTCGACCTAGCAGCACTACCCGCGGTATGGCACCCCGAGTTGCTGGATCACCATGAGGACCTCCAGCAACAATGCGTCTAGAGTTTCAAAGTACTTCGCAGAGTTATTGAGGAAGCCACCCCCCTGCACACGTCCGCAGATGGGGGCAGTATGTTGCTCTCCTCTTCTGTGCGATCCGCCGATAGCCCGATCAACTGGGCGGCCCTAAGGGAACGTCGCCAAGGGCAGTCGCATTCAACATGGTTGACCTTTCAGATGAGGGAAACATTGTGGAGCCCCTTGAAGGGGACTCACCCCTCGAGGAATGTCCACTATTGGACACATCTGGGAGGATTACTCGCCAAGAGAGGGGCCTCCTAGGTCTTCTTGTACCCACGGTGGCATTGACACTAGGCCGAAACAACAGCAAGGGTAAAGAGCCTGTTGGGTTTGTCAAACTCACCGACCCATCTGCCTCAGTGCAGAAGGTAGAGAAAGATCCCGAGAAGGCCACGCTGCACCAACAGCTAGCTGAGAAAAAGAGGATGGTTGATGAGCTCTTGGCCGAACGCATTGCAGAGCGGCGACCTGACTATGGTGCTCCTAGACCAGGACAGCAGGGGCAGGATCATCTACCCCTTGCTGAGATCCCCCCGGGCAACTGTGACCATGTCTTGTTCTCCGAAAGGAGAGATACTGGAACCCATGGCAATAGGGCGCGATATGTTTCGCCGAACCCTCCCGAGCAGCGAGACAACCTGGGGGACCCTCCACTGTTTCCTCCCACCACTCCAAGAGTCGCTCCGCCAACTGCCCCGCGAGCCATTGAGCGCAGCTACAATATCGAAGAGCCTGGCAACACGCTTATGGTTAGAGATCCCCGTCAGGATAAGAATCTGCATCCAGGTGATCTGATGGAAGTAATCATCACCCGCTTGGAGGCTCTGGAAACTCGGCAGGTGGAAATCCCGCCAGATGGCAAGCCGTACCTAGCGTGGGTGGATGACATGCTGGCTCATCTAGGATTCGATAACCCCACTTTTCCCCCATTTAACGGGGCTGGAGACCCGCCACAACACTTGGCCCACTTCAACTCAAGGTGCGGGCCTATCTTAGGGAACCCGGCGCAGTAGGAGGCTGCCAAGCTCCGGTCCTTCGTTCAGACACTGGAAGGACCAGGATTCATCTAGTACAACCATCTCCCTATTGGATCGGTGAATATCTGGGAGGGCCTTCGCCAGCAATTCCTCTACCAGTTCAGTTCCACAACCTGGAAGAAGTACATTACAGACCTCTTCAGGTGCATGCAAAGGCCCGACGAACGAGTCGCGGACTTCGTCGCCTGGTGGAAGGGGCTCACGTACTCCCTTGACATGCCGCTGACTCAGGAGAAATTACTGACGATGTGTTTAGGGAACGTCAAGGAGGAGTTGGTTCCTTATCTGATGACGCAGAATTACCCTGGAGGGTTCCGAGACTTCTCGGACAGGGCTCAATACCTCGAATAAGCCCTACAACAGGCCAGTCAGGCACGCCCGCTGCCTCCTGTAATCTCTGCAAGGAGAGCCGCCAGAGCTAAGCCCGCTTCTGTGGCCCAGATAGAGGACCCTAGACAGCTACAGTTGCTGCCAGTGAGGCCAGCTCATAAGGCTCATATGGGTTCACCCCCACAGCCTCCGGCCTAGCAGTGACCGCCTCAAAATCCATAGACGCCTCCGAGTAATGCACCGCCACCACCTAGGTAAGGTAATCCGACTTCGCCTCCTCGGCCTGCTCCTCCGGCCCCTGGCCATGGTCGGCCCCCAAGAGTCCCCTTTCTAGACAGAAGGAATCAGACTTACTCGTTTGGTGAGGCCCAGATCCCTTGTTATTTCCGTAGCGCTGTAGAGAAGAAGATCGTGCGGCTGCCTGAGTGCCAGAATCCAGAAGAGGCGTGTCTCTCCGATCACCCTAACTACCGCCCTTATCACCGGGTCCTGGGACACACCATCCAGCAATGCTATGTGTTCATTGACTGGATCCAAGACCAGATTAACAACAACATAATCAGGTTGGGCCCAGCCCCGGCACAGGTGGAAGGTGTCTTCGTAGGATCATATGGCAGCAGTGACGACAGAGATGGGTGGGAACAAGTTTCTGACCGGGGGTCCCGGAAGAATAATGACTGGATGGACCGTAGGACGGTCGCCCATGCCCATGGAATCATCTGTACCCGCCTGAATCAGCCAGAGCCCTCAGAGTCTGCGAGCGCCGCTTTGGCTTCGTCGTCCCAGCCTACTTCTTCCCAGAAGAGCAGATGGATATGCAAGAAGAAAGAATGCGCCCTGCCATTGCCGTCATATTCTCGCACGCTTGGCGATTTCATGCCCCCGGAGATGGGGATCCCTCCGAGACCCCGTCCGGTAGTGGATGAATCCTCGAGCGAGAGCCCGGGGTATTCTTCAGTTAACACCGTAGAGTTGGTAAATCCCTTTCTTGCTCCCGATGATGAGGAGCGCCAGGTGGACCTCCCTGAGAGCTAGGGGTGCACTTCGGTTAACACCGTAGAGTTGCTATATCCCTTTCTGGCTCCCAACGATGAGGAGCGCCAGGTGGACCTCCCCGAGAGCCAGGGGTACGCATTGGTTAACACCGTAGAGTTGGTAAATCTCTTTTTGGCTCCCGATGATGAGGACTGCCAGGTGGACCTCCCCGAGAGCCCGAGGTACGCTTCGGTTAACACCATATAGTTGGTAAATCCCTTTTTGGCTCCCAAAGATGAGGAGCGCTAGGTGGACCTTTCCAATATCCCCAGCCATCGCCAACGTCGACGGAGCCATGGCTACGTGAATTGCCGGGGCACGACAGTTTCCACCTCCAGTCAGGTCGTGCATGCTACCGAGACTAGGCAGAAGGCCCCGTACAGAGAGCAGCACTCGCGGCTCCCTCACCCAGTGACAACAGGTTCGCTTCCACCACCGTTTGTGTTGCTGGATCGGGCGGAACAACCTTCCCCGCATCGCAACCAGCACAACCCTACCACTAGCCGACTACGGACTTCCGATTTGACATGACAACCACCTCCCGGGCATCATCTAGTGAACATCGGGACGTGCCGAGTACCAGTCAGTCACCGGTCCTGCTAGTAGGGCCCGTCATGTCCCCAATCGCAGAGCGACCTCCTGTAAGCAGAAGGTCGCGTTTGGCGCGAAAGTATGATGTCCTGAAGCATCTGGCTGGCATTCTGGAAAGGCATTCCATCCTTGAGGCCCTTCGCATGTGGTCTGAAATGCGTGAGGTGCTCGTCAAGGCTCTAAAGATCCCCCTCCAGTTTGAAACGGAGGTAGCGGCCGCAGAAGCCTTCCACACCGAGGTGATTAAGGACGAAGATTTTCAGGCGATTATCTCGTTTTTCGGTGAAGATGAAGACCTTCACATACATGGGGCACATCCACCTGTTGTATATCACCGGCTAGTTTAATGGCGTGGACGTCCATCGCTGTCTCGTCGACAGGGGTTCTGGGATTAACTTGATCCCAACTCGGACACTGCGAAAACTGGGGTTGTTGAGGATGATTTGACTCCCTCTGACCTCAGAATCTAGGGGTATGACAGGACCGAGAAAACTCTACTCAGCAAGATTCTTCTAAAGACCCAGTTCGGTGGCTTAATTTCAAATATTGAATTCATGGTTGTCTCTCAGGACACTGCCTACAACACATTGATGGGCAGGTCATGGCTCCATCTTCACGCAGCGGTTCCCTCGTCATACCATCAGTGCCTCAAATACTCCCTTAAGGGTCGAGTGGGTGTGCTCCAAGGAGATGCGTCTTCGTTTGCCTCTTGTTAATCTCGTTACCTGGATGCTGACTATTACAAAAGCAAGGACAAGCAAATCCTGGTAGTTGAGTTTGAGCCCACTGCTGTCGCGAGTGATCCCTCGGCAGGTCTGGATGACCCATATGTCTTCCCAATCCATCGGTTGGAGGCCACGACTACCGATATGGAAGAGTGCTTTGTCTTCTCGGGTACAAGAGGAAGCCATATTTCCGGGTCTATGCGACTGCGGGAAATCACCTCGTACTCAAAGACCAACTAGGCTAAGGTGATCCACGTGCCTCCTACCCCTATACGATATTGGGACGTTGGACTCATGGCAACGGCAGTATGTCATACGTGTCTGTTTCGCCAAGCCGGAATCGACTGAATCAAGACAACGCGTCACCACTGCTTTGATGTCATAAAGCATGTCCCCTTGGGCCGATGGCTGGATGGTATTGGATTGACCGCCTTTTTCGCCATGATATCCGCGGTGAATGAGCCTCCCGTCGTGACGACCTCTGCCGCCCATGCCGGTGCCAGCTCCCCATCAGGGTCGAGCAGCCCCGAAACGGCTCCCCCCGTGGACGATCCTTCCTCAAGTAGAGAAGAAGACATTGAAGATGCTCCTCCTGCCTTTGAGGAGGGCGTCTCCACCACGGTCAACGAGCTAGTACAGGTGAACCTCGGTAGTGAGGCGGACCCGAGACCCACATTGGTCAGCGCCGCGATGTCTCCCGAGGAACGACAACAGTACATAGACTTCCTCAGACAACAATGTGATGTCTTTTCCTAGAGTTATGAAAAGATGCCAGGACTAGATCCTCAGGTGGCCATCCACCGCCTTGGCCTCCCAGCAAACCATCGCGGGTTCAAGAAGCCTCCCAGGAAAATGCACCCTTTTCATGGTGCCATGGTTGAGGCCGAAGTTGATAAGCTCGTTAAGGCCAACTTTATCATGGAAGTCCAGTACCCCAGGTGGCTATCCAACATTGTTCTTGTCAGGATGAGGAACGGGCAGATCAGGGTCTGCATCGTCTTCCGTGATCTTAATCGCCACTGTCCAAAGGATGACTTTCCCCTTCCCGTGATAGAGCTCTTGATCGATGCAACGACCAGGTTCCAAGCCCTCTACTTCATGGATGGGTACTCCAGCTACAAACAGATCCAGTTGGCCCCCGAGGATGAATATTTCACTGCTTTTAGGGTCCCCCAGGGCTCTTTCTCCTACCGGGTTATGCCCATCGGCCTGAAGAATGCGGGTGCCACCTATCAATGGGCTATGCACCGCATATTCAAGCTGATCCTCGGGACACTGGTGGAGTGCTACGTAGATGACCTGGTGGTTAAATCTCGTTAGCGCCGGGACCATCTCAAAGACCTTGAGAATGTGTTCGGTTTCCTCTGTTCTCACCACTTGAAGATAATCCCATTGAAGTGTGCTTTCGGGGTCACCTCCACAAAGTTTCATGGCATAATTGTTAGGAATCGAGGTATCGAGATCAACCCCAAGAAGATCATGGCCATCAGTCATATTCCTCCCCCGAGTAATATTCATGAGCTTCGAGGCCTCCAAGGCCACTTAGCTTATATACACCGATTCATTACGAATTAGGCCAGCAAGTGTAATCCCTTCTCCCGGCTCATGAAGAAAGGCGCCGCCTATGGTTGGGATGATGAGTGTCAGACCACTTTTGAGGAAATCAAGCAGTTTCTGCTTCAACCTCCGGTCCTGATGCCACCTGTTCAAGGCTGGTTCTATCGCCGACTTCGTGAGCTCCAATATCATCTACCATTTTGGAATACCCCACGCTATACTCACGGATAATGGAACCAACTTTGGAGCGGCCGAGATGAAAAGATTGTACGCCAAGTACAACATTCGCTCTAACCACACCTCCCTCTATCATGCGCAGGAGAATGGACAGATTGAGGCGTTTAATAAAACCCTCTCTATCATTCTGCATAAAATGGTTGGTCAGAACAGGAAAAGTTGGCCGGACAAGCTCCCCAACGCCCTCTGGGCTTATAGGATGATGACTCGCAATTCCACACAGGTGACTCCGTATTCCCTGGTATACGGAGTTGAGGCCGTCCTACCCATCAAAGTCCAGATGCCCTCATTGCGCACGACGGTCTACGACCAACAAGCGTCGGATAGAGTTGCTGAGATCCGTCTATCCGAATTGGAAGCATTGGATGGAAGTAGGCTTCACGGTTTACATAACTTGGAAAGGAATCAGAGCAGGATGGCTCGAGCTTTCGATAAGAACGTTCGACTCCGCTCCTTCTTGCAATGTGACATGGTGCTGGCTCTCAGAGCGCCAATGATTCCCGGCAGGAAACCACCCAAGTTGGAGCCCATGTGGGAGGGACCTTTTATTGTCCACATGGTGTATCCCAATGGAGCATATTCCCTGGTGACTATGGATGGTGAGCGTATCAATCCTCCCACCAACACCAGGTACTCAAGAAGTACTTTGCCTAAGCACCCTATCCAGCATGAACTTAAACTTCATTTTTCCCTACATTTGGGCTCTATGGTCCTGCATGACCTTAAACTGCATGGTCCCACACAACCCTAAACTGCACCTTGGTCCGAGTTCTAATACCTAAAACTAAGATCACCATGGTCCGAGTTCTAAGACCTAAAACTAAGATAAAATTGGTCCGAGTTCTATGACCTAAAACTAAGATCACCATGGTCCGAGTTCTAAGACCTAAAACTAAGATCACCTTGTTCCAAGATCTATGTCCTAAAACTAAGATCCATATTCCGTCCAACATGGCATTAAACTGTATTTCCAGAACTACGTCTAGCTTGATTCCCATCCTAATGGGATACGTAGGAGCAGCCAGACCTTTCGTCTTTGGGTCCAGCTTGAGGTCCGCTGTCGTGCATGTCTTGCCTTTGGGACCTTGACCATAGGATCGCATGGCGTGGTGTGAGATCTTGTCTTCATTCACATTAGGTTTGCAATAGCTGCATCACGCGCACCCTGTCCTCTGGATTTAGCCCTCCTATGTCCAAGGGCATTAAAAGGCACCGTTCGAGAACTACGTATTGCTTGATTCCCATCCTTATGGGATATGTAGGACCGCCTGAAAACCTAGATGTCAGATCCAGCCCCATCTCTTAGGAGATCCCGTGATCTCCTGGTTCCCAGGGTGTTCGGCATTACGCCCCCTCTTTTGCCCGGGGATCCGCCAACTTTTGGCCGCTCTCGGACTGAGCCCTCTGACCCTTTCCAGTGGTCTGCTGATGTGCTCAGGGTACTCTGGTCTAGGACTTGGAGTGCCAGATTCGACTTAGGCAAGTTCCATCCACTTTCCAAGCTTCGTGTTCCCCTTCATTCGGGCCCCCGTCATCCTTCACACCCGGAGGGACCCCCAAGAACAGCCTGGAGACAACGCCCAAGGGCTCTCCTACCATCATGGGCCAACACCCCTGAGGGTTTCAGACAACAAATTGATACGAATCCTGCATTGAAAACATGGTCAGCGGTTGATGCTCATTTGTTTGTCCCCATGGCTAACACGACTGGTTACTGCGTTGCGAACATGGTCAGCAGTAATCCTCAGTCGTCTCGCCGGCTTCCGCTGGCCTTGAATTTTGGTGGCATGGTTCATGTCATGTTCCTCCCCACTGTGTCAAGTTGGAATCCTGACACTCCTTGTAATAACCCTCAGTACACCCCCGCGCATCAGGCAGACCGAGCTGCGTAACGGTGTCTCTCGGGGCTCATACGATCTGAGTTCTAGATTATGTGCTTGGGTCCCTTCTTTACGGGTTGCGTGCAGCTTGACCCTCATCCACATGGGGAACGAGGAGTCACCCATACATTGCGTTTTGGGCCCAGCATAGCTGGGAGCTAGCATCTCCTGCCACCCCTGATTGTTGAACCCTCGTAGGCCTCTTTGTCCCGAGGCTCCTCTCTCGGCCGGTCCAAACCATATGACCTTAAACTGTGTTGTCAGTCCAAACCATACGACCTTAAACTGTGTGTTGGTCCAGACCATATGACCTTAAACTGCGTTGTCGGTCCAAACCATATGACCTTAAACTGTGTGTCGGTCCAAACCATACGACCTTAAACTGTGTGTCGGTCCAAACCATATGACCTTAAACTGTGTGTCGGTCTAAACCATACGACCTTAAACTGTGTTGTTGTTCCAAACCATACGACCTTAAACTGTGTGTCGGTCTAAACCATACGAACTTAAACTATGTTGATGGTCCTATCACACGACCCTAAACTGTGACATTATCATCCTGGCCGCAAGACGAAAAAACGGTACTACATTGTGATGACCTCGTTGTAGAGGACATCACGTTGGGTATTGGTCTCATGCCATGCCATTTGTCAACGCCTGTCATGAATTGATGCTTGTGGAGACACCACGACCTACTACACTAGGCATGTCGCTTCACCAAAAAAACCACTCTCCTTAAAGGAAAAAGAGATTTATCAAATTCCGCTTCATTCAGTGCAAGGGCCATGCCCGCAATCCCATTTTCCCCTGGCACTAGTATCTTACCATTTCACCTTCCAAAACTACGTATGGCTTGACTCTCATCCTTATGAGATACGTAGGAGCGCCTGGGGCACTTCCCCACGGGCCCAACCTACCTTTGTGTTCGGTCCCTCAACTCGAGCATTTCCCCGGAGAGCACATGGTAAGTAGGGCTTAGGTCCTCATTCACGTCAGGTTTTGTAACCACCTTTCCATGTGTTCATTTCTCCCCCAATCCATTCACGGTCCGAGCTCTAATACCTAAAACTAAGATCCATATTTTGTCCTGCATGAAGTTAAACTGTATTTCATCCCACATGACGTTAAACTATATTCCGTCCTGCATGAAGTTAAACTGTATCTCGTCCAGCATGACGTTAAACTGTATTCCGTCCCGCATGACGTTAAACTGTATTTAGTCCAGCATGATGTTAAACTGTATTTCGTCCAACATGACGTTAAACTGTGCTTCAAGAACTATGTGTGGATTGATTCTCATCCTAATGAGATATGTAGGATCTCCCAGACATTTCGTCTTGGGACCAGCCCCCGGGATTACTGAACCCCGTCCTTCCTCATTGTCGGCCCCTCAGACCGACTTCATGGGAAGTGGTGTAATCAGGACAGCTACCCCGAGAAGGTTCGGGATTCCCCATGGTAATAATGGGAAGCAGCAGTTCTCTCGCAAAAGAGGTCCTTCCTGGAAATTGGGAAGACCCATGATTAGTTCGGTATGTCTGCCTAATGCGCCATCGCCATGGTGGCGCAATATCGAGAGTGTTGAACTCTGTTCAAACAAACCGCCACTCCACCTCCCACGCTTTGTGTCCCCCTTTATTCGGATCCTCATTTCCATCCATGTTTGATGGGACCCCCTGACAATATGGATGCTCGACTTATGGTATTCTTATAATCCTGGGCCAATGTTCCGGAGGATTGATCATGTTTGACGGGACCCCATAACATTATGGATGATAGACCTATGGTCCGCCTATTGTCCTGGGCCAACGTTCCGGAAAACTGACCGACGACATTTGAGTTAGGCCCCGTGTTGCGAACATGGTCAGCGGTCAGCCCTCATTTATTCTCCCCATTCCAGGCCAACATGATATGGATGTTGTGTTTCCTCCATGGTTGACAATTATCCTCCATGGTTGCACCCCATTAGGTTCCGAATTTGGGCAGCGTGATTCACCCTTCCTCTCCATCCCCCCTATTCGGATGGATTTTAATGCCCATGGAATCTCCACGCTCGTGTGTTAGAGCACATTGAGAAGTCGACACATCAATAGGCCCGGGGTCTCCTCAGAAGTCCAAGCCCGATTTTGGATTCCTGAAGCTTGGTCAATGCCCGACAGTTGAACGGAATGATGGTACAAGCATCTCCTGCTTCTCGGGTTGGTCACGACCCACAGGATCCCAGGGATGAGTTGTTATTTGTTTCGAAACTATGGTTGAGCGCATTAAAACAAGAGTACATATGAGTGGATTTGGCTCTATATTGGATTGAGACGATGAGAAGTACAAGAAAAAAAAGTTCATGAGATGGCGAAAACAAATCCCTTAGGGATTAGCATGCTGAAGCGATCTTTCCAGCATAGCTTCCCTCTGGCTGGTAGCCTCCAGGGCCGCTTTTCGCTCTTTGAAGACTCTGTCCTCATCAGCCACCATAGAGCACAGCTCGCCAGCCCTACCTTATGCCTGCGCCCACTCTGTTCGATGTATGGTCATCTGGTGACTCGCCTCCACCAGTTGTTCCTGTGCATCAGCCAACTGGTCCGTCAGTTGCTCCAGGAGCTCAGAGCAAGTTGCAATGAAGACCTCCTTATCTGTCGCCTGCCATTCGAGGTGACGAACTTCCTTTTCCGCCCTCAGCAGCGCTTGAGCGCTCACCGATCCTTCCCGACACTAGGAAATGTTTTTCTGCCGGCTGCTCTCGCTTATCTTATCGGCCATGTTATAACGGACCGTCAGATGAAGACGCTGAGTGTCAACCCCTCCGACACACAATAATCGTAGCCAGGTCTGAAGTGATCCCATCCGCCTTAGCCAATCCGACTAGGGCTGCCTGAGTAAGCGCAGGATACACTTCCACCCTTTGCACCGTGTCATCCGGCTCTCCTCGGTTGCCTCTGAGTCTTAGTCATCTATCTCCTCAGGGTCAGCGGGTTGGTATATAGGTAAGGCTGCCAGCAGATCGGTAGCAGGATCCTCCCCAAGGATGTCTTCGTGAGGGATAGAATCCTCAACGTTTGGGAGACCTTCTTCTCTTGCCCCAGCAGCAATGATGCCTCCACCATCTTCTGACCTCGTCTCATGAACAGCACCGCTGATGTCCGCGGCCTCCTGTTGATCAATTACCGGGGCCGACTCAGTGCAGAGAGCATGTTCTGAACAAGGTGGTATGTCCACCGCTGGTCCACTCACGGACGGCCTGGTCTCCGCATCCTGACGTGCCTCCAGTATTGAGATCACTGCACAAGTCATACGGTGGTTAGATGGGATCTTTTTCCACCAAGCGCCAGTAGTGAAGTGTGAGACTTACAGGAATCCAGAGCGTCGGTCCCTAGTATTTCGGACGTTGTAGGAGCCGCCGTAAGGGGAGACCCCTCCGCGCTTATTAATTCAATGATGAGTGTCGGATCCCTATCATGTCCCACTGGTTCCTCTCCTCCCTCCTCTGGTGGGGACGACCGTCCAACGGTCAACTACTCCTGAGTGGGATGGGGAAGTGAGTTAGAAGATGTAAATGAGAATGGATAAATAAGGGAAATGAATGAAGACAGAGACAAACCTCGAGAATCTCGGTTATGTCGAGATCAGAGTCGGAAATCTCACCACTCTCTCGAAGACTCCCTTGGTAGGCCGCCCTTGCGAGCCCTCACATTCGAGATCTTCTTCTTCTTCTTCTCCCTTGCCTTCGTCCTCTCCGGTTTTCTCCTCCCCCTCCGGCTCCTTGTAACTATTCCCTTCTCCCGGCAACATCGTTTCCGGATCATGCTCCTGGCCGAGCATCACTTTCACTAGGAAAGTTGGCTCCGCACACCGCCCTCATTGGCGTGCGTATGCATCCATGGTAGTTAGATAAGCATTACACCGATGAAATTTTACTTGGTCGGTAATTCGAACGAGCCCTACCTCTGGAAGTTGGATCCCGTTTTGCATTATCTTCTGCCAGATGGCTTCGACATCAGCGATTGCTGCAGGGTCATCCAGGCTGACCACAGTGCCGAGAAAATTGCGTCTTGGGAAGGTTCGAGTTGATATCTTATCAGCTTCTGGGGCAGTTCCCTGGACGCCTCATGTGACACCCCTGCGGGTAACGAGGACGTGGTGACACCATGTGATGACCCCGCTGCCGAAGTCCCGGCCTGCACAGGCCTCGCTGCATGACGCACCCTTGGTTCTCCCCTTCCGACGGCACCATGCCTTCTTTCCCGTCGCCCGATTTCCACTCAAGTGACCTCGAGTTGTCGGACGAGCCTGCGTAATAGCCCCTCAGGGTATGTAATGGTCTAGTGTTCGGCGTATTTGGTTGTTAGGCCGGCATCGACCCTGGTGGGAGGAAGAGTAACGACATCGCCCGAGCCGAAAGTGGTAAACATAAACCACATCTGGCGTAGGATGCTTGGATTCTTTTCCTGCCAGACAGCCGTGAATACCTTCTTTGGCATTCGTTGGAGGCACCCGAACTGCCTGGAAAATCGGGATGGCACGTACGGCTCGCAGATCTCCTTCCCGTCGATCCGAGCCACGAGCACCCCGCCCCGAATGCTCTGGAAGTATTCCTGCTGTTCCAGATAGCCTCGACCGTTGTCCACCAGCTGGCCGACCGGGGTGGGGAATGGGCTAAAGTTGAAGTTGGCATGGTTGCTGATGCAGATCCTTACACCCTCCTCATTGAGCGTCATCGGCTCCACCTCTGCGATATTTAGCAAGGACGGTCGCAGAACGTTGCCCGAAGGACGGACGACGTTTGGGAAAGTATACCCACCAAGATGAGCCCTCACCCAGCCATGGAAGATCTAGAAGAGACCACATACCCTCCAAGGCGACCCCCCTCGTGAGATGCGCCCCAGAATGGTATACAGCTTGGCCAGTACGGGGATGCCCAAGTTGAACCGTTTGTTGGAGGCCATGGAGCCCGCCATCAACAATGTTGCTGGACGGACGCCCATCCTCGCGTCCCGCACCGGCAGGAGCCACCCGCTCAGGAAGGCGGCAAGGGACCCGACATACCAGACGTTCGGGTCCCGTGCCTCAATGACGTGGTATCCCCATGATTGGTATTTCCCCGCCTCCAGGGTCCTCCAGTATGACCCATCCCTGCTCCTCTGAGTCACGGTTGGGCACCGTTTGCCCTATCCCGGCATCTTGACGGCCGGATCCTTCTCGAGGAATAGGCTGAACCATCCTTTGAAGGCAAAGCCTTTCACGAAGTACTTTACCCCCAACCTCTCCTTGTCCATCTCCAACAGGTGCCACGTCAGCATATGCATCCACGTCCTGTCTCCCCAGGTGTTCTTTGGAGGAACGAACTCGTCGTATTGGTAACCCTCCAGTGGGATACCTCCGATGAATTGAATGTCCCAGATACTGATGTCGACTTCCCCATGATCAAGGTGGAATGTGTTGGTGTCAGGAGACCACCGGGTGAATAGCTCCGGTCCGAGTTCAGGCTGGCGGTGGAAATGGAACAGCGATGTCCATACCGCCCCGAACAGGCCGATATACCACAGTTCTTCCCCGGACTGGTCATAGGTATGGTGGACCCAGAATTCCCAGGCCCATTCATTGGTGAAGTTTCCCCCGGACCGCAGGTACCAGTCCTTCAGCCAGCCTTTCGTGTCATCCGTGATGCTCTGGCGGAATGTGCTCGCTTAGAGGGCCAGAGAATCCTCTGCCACAGGCTCGTCCCCGGTAATGGTCCTAGTTCTCAGGTTCAGTACATATACATCTATATGTCTAGTTTCCCTGGCAGGATGGCCGTTGTTTGTGATTTTTTAGCAAAGAAGGTCGTTCTCCCGGGTCACCCAAGACCGTGGCATGTCCACTTCGATGCCCGGTAGTGGCACCTCCTCCAGGATGAAAAAATTACAGAGTGGGAGGTTGTCTGATAAAGGATACGTCTTCGGGGCCAGAGTCAGCAGATTGAACAAGGTCATATTGTTGGAGACAATCACCTTGGCGCCATAAACCTCCTCGTTTGCAACTATTTCTGTCCTACGGGCAGCGGCTTCCCCGTTATCAATTTGGTTTGCATCCATCTCGAATCTTTCGGGAGTTGGGAGAAATCAGAATGCAATGCGTGGAATCGGAGAGTTCTGCGCGAAATATGAATGAGTTGCGCGCAATCCTGGAGATGAGTGCGCAATTGGCACGCGAAGCACAGAAAATCACGTACAGGCGCGAAATCACGGCCGAATTTCGGATGGAATTCCACTCTGCCAGAGCGTTTTCATGAGCATCTACGGAAGCAATTTCGCACACGAGATTGATTAGCTTATCTTGAGGAAAAAGAGGAAGTACGGATTTGGGACCCATCACCCCTTTGTATAGGCGAGGCCAGGGTTCTGCGCCGCGCGGAAAGAGGATTCCGCGCACGTCCGTAGGTTTTGCGCGCCCCATATGAATTTTGTGCGCAACTTGACCAGGGGACTTAGCATTTCGGTGTTTCGGTGTTTCTCTTGGAATCCGATCATTGCGACCTCTCGCCGATCCAATTCCAAGGGGGGAATTTGTTGACACCGAAAAATGGTCCGTAACTCCCGGAGGAAATTTCGGAATGACGAAGCGAAGTCATTTTCGGAATCAGGGGCCCGATCCGGAGGCCCGGGATGTGGTGCGCGAAATAAAAGAGGATCCATGAAAAAAATTGTTATGTGCGCGTAGAATCACTGGGTTTCGCGGAATTGAGCCGATGAGGTGCGCAATCTTTACCCACCATGGTTATGCGCGACAAGATTTTTGCACGCCGGCTGCGCTCGGCACGTAGAATTTCACGCGCCGCCTGGATTCCGTGCCGGAGGTCACCTATAAATAGAAGGTGACCCCAAACGGTTTGGGGGTTGAGGAATTCGAAGCGACTCTCGTGCGCACAATTCGGCTTCCCCCGCGCGCAAGATAGGGGGAGGAATTGGAACCGGCTCCCGTGCGCGTAATAGCGCGCGCAAAACTGTCTTGAGTTATGGTTATATTCCACGCCAAGTCGCCCCAGGATCCGCCCTTTGCATGAGATCCCCTAGCTTAGACTAAAGTCCATCACCTTCGGGGTCCGACCCATGCGCGCAATTCCTTCGTTTGCGCACAGGCCGACCAAGTTGTGTGCAATCATTCCTTTGCACACACACCACTTCCATGGGCGCGCAATTCCCTCTTTTGTGCTCAATCCCTTCCTTTGTGTACTGACCCAGACATTTTCGCGCGCATCCCCAAATTGCGTGATGGCCCGGTGTTTTCTGCATAGCAGCCTCAATTGTGCGCATGACTGCCCTATTGCGCGCATGCCTCCCTTATTGCGTGCAGCCTAACGACGCCACATAAACCATCCAAAAATGGATTGATGAGATCAAATACGGTCTCTCATCATATGGAAAAAAAATTTAAATTAATAGGAATATAAAATAATATCCCCAACATAAGAAATAGGAGCTTAAAATAAGTGACATAAAATACAGTAATTAAAAGGAATGAGAGAGGTTAGATCCCTTACCACCTGTCCGACTTGACTCGCACGTATGTTCATTATTTATCCTGACTGATAAAATTATGTAAAATTATAATATATTAAGACCCTTTTCTCATGTTTATTATTTATTTTATATCACATATTACAATGTTATTAACATTATGTAATCATTTATGTTAATAACGTTCGTTTTGTTAATATTTAGTACCTCAATAAAAAGTGAACATGTTATATTTACAAGTTGTTCATATAGTAAAATATCCATTATCCCCAGATTTATATTCATGATGTTGATATCATATATATCATATATATCCAGTGTATATGTATTTATACCAGTACATAACATTTGAAGGTAAGAAATGATATGCACCGTTCATGGAGACGGTATGCCGTACATACACATGAACGCTACTTTCATTTCAATTTCGCATTTAATGTAATGAAAACATTATGATATAAAGGTATATTATAATTCCATTATAATATCATATATAATATCATTAACTCCACCCTTTATTCATCCCACATATGGCATTAACGATTCAAATCACTTTGAGGGGCGGTAGTCCGCACTTCCTCAAATGAAATTATCACATTTATCCATTATGGAAAACATAATGGTATGAAATAAATGCAACATATAGAATAATAAGTACAAATTAAACATAATTTATATCATATATAAATATAGTAACATCTTAATGGCCACCATGAGAGGCTATAGGAGATAATTGAACTATCATCGCTTCGTGAGGCTGTAGTTCGCCGTCCACATAACCAGTATGTTATTTACCCATTAGATGGATGTGTGTTTAAGTGTAGCTTGATTTATTCTCATAAAAACATACTAGTATATTGATTATATTGAATTTTTTACAAAATAAAGTAATAAAAATAGTTTAGGGGGTTGTAGAAGCAAAATAAATATAAATAACATAAGAGAATACATTACCGTTAAATCGGGTAACTCCCCTTGGTTTGAACCAAAATTGTTTCTTGAAAAGCATTAGTCCTAAGGTAAGGCATCTAGGATGAATGTAGGCATAATGGGATATTATTTTAGTTGATTTTTGACTAGCCAAAGCTATTTAGAAGTTTGATAAACGGGTAGGGAATGAGGTCTTTTTATAAGTGAGAGGAGGGGCTCTCTTGGAAAGCATGAAAATATTATTTTATTATATAATCTTTTTGATTTATAAATTTCCAAAAATAATTAAAGTATAAGATAAGGTTTCCCATGTTATAAATAATATCATCAAATAATAATTGGAAAAGATTTGGTTAATACATAAAACGTTATCTTATTATTTATTTAAATCATTCATTAATGACGTAAACACTACATCATCATTCTGTCTTATATAATTTTATTTATGTGATGTCTAAAAATTATAAAAAAATTACCATGATGCAAGAAATATTTTTGGATTTATAATTAATATTTTACATTCAAAAATATAAATTATATAACCCCACTTAAAATTTGATTCTGTAAAACAATACATGTTTGTGATATTTTCATTTTTACTTTAAATAAAATATTATTAAGGTTGTTATCTTTCAAAAGTGGATCCATGGGGTCCCCCATTTGACCCATGGGTTTTAATGGTCGTACATGACTCATCAAATAAGGTTATAACATGTGTCAAGGTATTTTTATATTTTTATATTATTATTTTTACCTTAAATTACACTAATTACATTTAATCGCGATTAATAAAACATAAAAGTTACTGTTCACCTAAAATTATATTTATAATGTTGAACCACATATTACATACTAATGATACCCATGTATGTTTGATTTTTCAAATTCAACTCACAAAAGAAGTAATGTTCCATTTAAAAGAAAATTTATTTTCTTAACTACCACATAGTGATTTCACTATTCATAAAAAAAATGATGTTTTTCAGAAAAATACAAAAAATTCACCCTAAGATATATTTGATATTCCAAATTCAAAAATAATTTAAATTTTACCAAATTCATAACATATAAGTCTCATTAAATTATTTTATAATTAATTCCCACTGTCAAAAAAGTAGCATGTTTTTAATAAAAAAGATCTACCAAAAGATTGACACTTGTTTTTGACCAATTTCAAATTGATATTAATTAAATGAATACCATTCGAATAAATGGTAAAAATTTATTTTAATTTCACTTTAAACCAAATTAAAAAGATAATCTAACCATATAAATAAATTATATTAAAAGGAGCTTGTGAATTAGAATACAACATTTTTCACTATTCATTAAAAATGACCTTCATCAGAAAAATACCAAATATTTACCCAAAGAAAATTTTGATGTCCTGATTGTAAATAAGGATTTTATTTTTTAAAAATATAACATATAAAAGTGACCAAAAATATATTTAAAAATGTTTTTCCATCAAAAGTTGGTTAATCAACCTTTTAATGAATATTAGAATATTTAGGCTTAAAATTGGATTCAATCGCATTTTAAGCCTCTAACATTTATTGGATAAAAGTAAAAATATTTAACACACATATATAATCACTTTTCAGTTAGTTATTTTCATTCCTTCCATTACAACAACTTGGTATTTACTACCCTTTACAATAATATTATTGTATTATTAGTGTGTATCGTAAGATTTCAATCAAACTCGTTGTTGCGTATTGGGTAATCCATCAATCATATCATCCCCTTTAAAGTAATATTAATATTTTATGATAAAATATTAATAAATTTCAAAATTTAACATTCGTTATTTACCTGGGATGTCACATTATGTGTATGAGAAATTTTATTTTATTTTGTTAAAATAAAATGTTCTCAAATGATTCAAGTTGGTTCGACATTTTAAGAAAAAATGTCATTTTGTTTTAGTGGTTTAATAATAGTTATTTTTTATCTATATAAATAATTTTTAATTATATATTTATAATAAAAAAGGGGGATATTTTGTAATATATTTAAAACTATTTCTAGATTAAATATTTTCATATGAAAAATATGTTTTATACTATCAATGTTTTATAATGGTATTTCTTCTGTCTTTTTATAATGGTAAGTGGTAATTTTGAGTTTAAATTAACTGGTATCTAATGTAAAACCCTAAGATTTTATGAAAAATATTCTTTTAATTTCATTAATTTCTTGTTTCATAATCAATATCACTTTAAAATAATCATATATTGTTTTTTATTTAATCCATTATACCCATCCAAGTAAGGTGGTGGTCGATAACAGATTACACCACGACGTGGAGATGGTATTCCGTACGTATGCACGCGCGGTGATTTCTCTTTCTGTAGGATGGATAGAAGGTGAAATAGGGTTGTTTAATATTTATAATAACATATAATTATATAAGTAATAATTATGTTATTACATTATAGTGAGAAAACTAAAGAAGAAGATGTAGAAGAAGAAAGAATCTTGAGAGAATCAGAAGAAGAGATTACCTCTTTTTCGATGCACCTCCTTTAAGCTTCCTCTTATGGAAGTAGAGTTGGTATTTTGAGAATGCCAAAACCTCCAGATTGTTTCTATGGAAGTGGAGAAGAGAAATGGGCAGGTTTTGGCTGAGCTTCAAGGATCAAAAGGGTGTGAATGGAAGAGTGAAGGGGTGCCATTTTTATAAGGGATGAGATGAACACCTTTGGAAAAACATAAAATATTATTTTATAATAAAGTCATATTCTGTTTTTAGTAGTTCTAAATTGATTTATTTCGAAACTAAGTTGTGGATGGTTCGAAATAATATCCAACAATATATATTATACAATTTTGGGTCGTTATATTAACCTTATCATTTAGTTTTAACTCTTATTTAATTAGATTGACATTTACCATGTCACTTTGTATTTTTATATTATATAGATTTTAAACATACCATATACATCAAAGATACCTCCAAGTGGTCCATTAATCATACATCTATCATGATATAAGTATCTTGACTGAACCATAGTTTTTTAGGAATATAATAACAATTAATAATATAATATTTGTTTTAAAAACTAGTTTATGTCAATTTTGACACTATTTGGTAACAGATTTTTGTGAAAATAATAAAAACATTATTAGTTCGAAAAAAGTAAAATAATTAAATACTAACATGTCATATTAACCTATAAAATTAGTTTAATTCATTAAAAGTCTCAAATTACAATTATTTGGGTATTTATAACATCAATTATTTTAATATTTCATTATTTATGTAATTACTACATCATCATTGTGTCATAAACAACTTAACTTATTTAATGTCTAACTATTATAAATAAAATACCATTATGTAGGAAATAATTTAATCTTTCTAATTAATATTTATTGTTTAATTTATATTATGTATAAACCAATATTAAAATTTATTTAGTTATTAAACATTGATTTTAACTATTTTAACCCTTCTTTAAATAAATTAATAATAAATGTCCTAATCTAATCCAAGTTGACCTAAATGGTCATATGTTATTCCTAAGGTTGTTTTTCATTGAATTAAACATATCCAATAGAATTAGGACATGTTTTAGGTTAATAATAATATCATTTTTACCCTTAATTACTCTATTTACTTTTACCCGTGGTAAATAAAAGAAAAAAGTTACTATTCACCAAAAATTATTTTCATCTCATGGAACCACATTTTAGTCTTTGATATTAACCGTGTCTCTCATATTTTCGAAATTCCACTCACAGAAGCAGTAAAATTATGTTTTATTGGAATTTCTAAATTTTCCTAGTAGGTGGGTAAAAGACAGTAAAAAGTTCAATACAATTTTTATATATCTAAAATTGTTATAAAATGACTCCAATGAATTAAATTGAACATATATAGGTATTATGTATCAATTTTGACCTAAAATAAATTTGAATAAAATAAAAAATTATTTAAATAAAAATTCGGTTCTTAAATAGTAACCCATTATTATCACTATTCATCAAAAATTGAATGTTTTCAGAAAAATACCAAAATATCACCCTAGTCTAATTTCGATATTCCGAATCCAAAAATGAAGTCCATTTTGAGAAATAAAATTTAAAACATGTGAATTACTATTCATAATGTATAGTTTATATAACATATCGTTGTTTAGTGAAGCTCGGTATTTCATATAACCTACGCTATCGTGGAAGGTCACGATTGCATTTAATGCAAGCCAAGTCAGTGATGCATGTATTGAAAGCTCCTTTTGGTGTAGCGTACAACACAAGACATCAATGAAATTAAAAATAATATTTTTCATAAAATCTCAGGGTGTTACATTCTACCCCCCTTAAAATGATTTTCCCTCGAAATTCGTCAGAGTTATAAATGGTTTACTACTTGAATGTTTCATTAATAGAAACCCACATTGTAAAATGTAATACCAAAACTTCTCTTTAAAAACTAATGTATGAAACGTAACTGTTACCCAAATTAACTAATCACTGGGTTTCCACGTAGGGGAACATCGGTTAAAATATGGATATATAAGAGAAATCTAACTATCATGTTCGGATGAATATTGGTAGAGAACATGGCTATGAAAAATCCAATAATCACAAAGCCATAAATTTGTGATGATCTAGGGTGCCATCTCATCATCAGATATAAGGGCACTAGGACAACATTTTTGGTTTTCAAGATCATTTCTATAAAGTTGAAGATTTTTAATTAGAATAAATACTTACTTTATTTTGGTATAATCTTACCGTTGTTCGTACCTCGAAAAATTCCCACTTCATCTATTTAAGAAATGAAGTTGAATTTTTTTTCGCGATGTTTTAGCAGATCATGCGATAGAATGATAAGTCATTCCAACTGTCTCAAACATAAGTTAGAAAAATTTATATACATAAGTCCATATATGGTGAGATTAATCAGATATGGTTCCAAAGTAGACTTATACTTCATCTATCATCCTCTATAATAAAATAAAACTAGTTTCTACTAACCAGGGACTTCCTGAAGGCCAGTGGAAGGAAATAAAGGCATGTCCCACATCGGTTGTGGGTTCGATTCCCACAGCCTTATCTGACATGACGGGATTTCGCATGTCCTCCAGGTTTTTATTTTTTCTAATTCTATCATTACATCAATAATATCAAAAAAGTTCTAGCCTTAAACAATACTAACGTATGTCCAACGTAATCCATTCCAATCTTTAGGCTTTTCCAAAATAATATTGTCCAATATCATATTATAGTGAAAATGATTACCAAAGAGTTCATATAACAAGCATGTTAATACCATCATTTATCCCCATATATCATAAGTTATGTCTTGTTGGTCATATTCCAAACATTTGACGGCCTTAATCATGTATTCTGTTGAAAAATGAATACTCATTGAACCATAGTGAAATCAAGAGTTCTGTCAAAAGTTAACTCATTCCACATACAAAAATCCCAAAATTCTATATACTCAAACCATGATATCACTTAGTCTTTATAACAATCATGATCTCATGAATACTATCAAACATATTATTTCATCCTTATCCATTCAGTATGTGCATATCATCTTCATTCCCAAATTATCTGAATAACCTTTCATGGTTACTGGTACCATTCAACATATACTTTCAAATACATTAGGAAAAAAATAGTGTAACAATCCTTATATGTTTCTTTATTCCATAGTACCATTAAATTACCTATAAAACATAACTATTGATAAACATACAATCATTCCACTACCTTCTTAAACCATTGACCAAGCTTCAACACTTCTTTAATCTAATATATCATTTGTAGACTCCACATCGTCCACATAAATACTACCCATATGACTATGCTGATTCTCTTCATGAGATTTTGCCTTAGGGCATTGGTTTTCATAATGCCCATACATTCCACATTTAAAACATCTAACCATTGTTGATGTCATAGCAATACCATTATCCTTATCCATAGTGTTAACTGAACCTTTTCATTTTCACTTACTGTATTTGTGCCCTTCATTTCCTCACTCAAAGCATCTCCCAGTTCCTTTGAAACATTCTCATTGATGCCTATTCCAACATTATTTACATGATAGAAATTGAACTTTCCTTCCTCTGTGATCATCATGAATCTCTATCATTCTCTTATTAGATGAGTCGGGAAACCTACCAAAGTTGAGATTATATATCATATTATGAGATAGGTGATCAGGAATAATAACGATATGTGACCTCCAGATCAAATTTCATTCTATTTCTCATGAAGAATATAATTCCATTGTCTATCATGTCCTCCATTATCGTGAATCTTTCTGTTCCCAGTCATTTTCTAAAAAAAATAGTATGGTAGGCCAAAATAATAATCAAGGGGGATTACCTTCAATATATAACATCATAGGATAAATTATAAGATTTTTACCATAATTCTAGGACTATAACCTATACTTATAATTAACCTTATGGACATCCCTAGACATACCTTAGAAATATCTCTAGGGATCTCACTAATGTTCTCGAATCCTAGTTTCCAATGGTTGACTAAACCATTCCTCTGATACCAACTGTAGAGGCCTGAATCTTGACGTACATGGACATTACATCACTTTTTTCGGAATACTTGATACATAATGAAAACTGACACACATGGACCGCAATAGTTTAGTGTCTTTGGAAACTCTTAAAATAATCTTCTAATCATGGTGAAAGATATTGAACATCTCTCATAAAGATATTCCCCTTTCTTTCTTAACTAAAACTATTATTTAAATCATGGTGAAAAGAAAAAAAAATAAACTGTGAGATCAAATGCTCAGTAAGGGTAATCATAGAGATCATAAAACAATCCATAAACATTTGAATGCAAAAACATGATCATAAAATCCAAACATTAAAATCTTGAGCAAAGACCGAAATCTTGGAAGTACGTAAGGAAGACATCAAAATGGATCATAAATCATGATAAAATTGCATGGTAATAAAGCATGTAATTTTGGAAACCATTAAGAACATGTTATGGTTTCCATAGCAGCCAAGGCATTACTTCCATAACCATCTTAGTGAACAAAGTCCCTTTCTGAATTGATTTCACTCTTCGTTTCAGTCCTGTAACATTGAACCAGATTAAATTACCATTCTTTCCATGACTATCTCATGAGATATAAATCGTTACCCAATTCATTGGAGGACGGTATAGGTCCCACTCATCTTATAATGAAATAATTCTTTCTTGTGCCACAATATAAACATAAATCATTCATCATAACCCAAAGACTAAATTGGGTTTCATAAACATCATCCCATCATAACATAATTCATATAAGAAAATGGATATCATTTCACCATAAGAAAAGTGAAAACATGTAAATCATAGAGAAATTATACTTGATGCATAAACATATGAAATAATTCTATCATATCTAGAAAATGGTTTTGGTAAAACACTAAAAATGAATTCATGAGAAAAATATCCTTTCTTCTTCAAAATAATTTTCTTTTCACAAAATACCATGAAATTTTAAAACAAAATGATTTTTTTTGAAAATAATCATGAAATATTGTAGAGTAATATTAATGAAGATAATGTGTGATGAAACCGGAAAAATTTATTCATGCCTTATAAGTTAAAAAAACATTATTCTCGTACTTTTTTCGGAATAGTCAAAAAGTGCCTTGTATGGTAATCAAAAGAAAGATTCCTTCCATAATATGTGGGAAAAGTAAAAGGAAGGGTAAAAATGACTTTAAACATACATGTAACAAATGTAAACATTTTATGAAATTTTTTTGAGAACATATGGACATGGATGATAAACATAACCCCAGTAAATACTTACGAATAAACAATCATGGATAAGAATGAGATTGGAATAATTAACCCATACCTTTTGTCTGATATGTTTCGTATGTTTCTAAACCTCCTGTATAATGATTTAAATAACGTCATTGATTTATTACAGAATCATATTCATTTTTATGATGTCATATATGGTTCACTTATGACTTTAGATTACCCATTCTTTTGTAAATTCGATGTAAAAGCAGCGATTTGGGTAAAACCGTTTCATTTATTATATGTGTTTTGACTTGTTGTTCTTTATATTATTACTTATATCATGATTTAAATAATTCAAGAATGTAAAAAAGTATTTATATATAATATATATTCAGTATATACATATATATATGATTGATCGATAAATGGAATGAAATACACCGTTCATAGAGACGGTAGGCCGTACGTACGTATGAACGATGTTTTGATTTCTTTATTGTATTGAATGGAATTAAGTAGATGAAATATATATATATATACATAAATCCAGTATCATTATTATGTCATATATTTCATTATTATTCATTATATATAATTTATAATCATTCATGAATGGTTAACATGGAGAATGAATCTCATCACGTCGTGGAGACGGTAGTCCGTACGTACGCACAAGCGATGATATCCATTCCATGATCGTGGTATTTTATTGAAAAATATGTATAATATTTCATAATAAATATCACTTTGAAATAATAATATATAGTTGTTTATTTACACCATTATACCCATCCATGTAAGGTGGTGGTTGAAAAAAGATTACCCCACAGCGTGGAGATGGTATTCTGTACGTATGCATGGGCGGTGATTTCTTTTTCCGTAGGATGGATAGAAGGTGAAATAGGGTTGTTTAATATTTATAATGACATATAAGTATATAAGTAATACTTATGTTATTACTTTATAATGAGACAACTAAAGAAGAATATTTAGAAGAAGAATGAATCATGAGAAAATCGGAAGAAGAGATTACCTCTTCTTCAACGCACCTCTTTTAAGATTCCTCTTATAGAAGTAGAGTTGGTCTTTTGAGATGAAAAAAACCTCTAGAATTTTTATAGGGATGTGGAGACGACAAATGGTCAGGGTTTGGACGAGCTTTGAGGCTCAAAAGGGTGTGATGAGAAGAGGGAAGGGGTGACCTTTTTATAAAGGAGGAGAGGGGGACCATTGAAAAAACTTAAAATACATTTTTATAATAAAGTCATATTCGGTTTTTAATAGCTCCAAATTCATTTATTTCGAAGCTATGGTGGGTATGGGTCTAAATCCTCTCAACCAATAAATTTTAGATAGGTTTGAGTCATTATATTAACCTTATATTTTAGTTTTAACTCTTAGTTAATTAGATTGACATTTACCATGTCACATTGTATTTTTATATTTGATAGTTAATTAACATACCATATACATCCAAGAGACACCCAAGTGGTCCATTAATGACACACCTATCATTATATAAGTATCTTGGCCGAACCATAGATTTTTAGTAAAATAATAACAAATAATAATATAATATTTGTTATAAAAACTATTTTATGTCAATTTTGACACTATTTGGTAATGGATTTTTGTGAAAATCATAATGGCATGATTAGTTCAAAAAAAGTTAATTAATTAAATAATAACATGTCATATTAACATAAACAATTAGTTTAATTCATAAAAAGTCTCAAATTAAATTTATTTTTTTATTTATATCATCAATTATTTTAATATTTCAATATTTAGGTAATTACTGCATCATCATTGTGTCATAAATAACATAAATTATATAATGTATAAAAATGATAAATAAAATACAATTGTGTAGGAAATATTTTTATCTTTCTCATTAATATTAATAGTCAAATTTATCTTATGTATAACCCTATATTAAAAATTATTTAGTTATTAAACTTTGATTTTATCTATTTTAACCCTTCTTTAAATAAATTAATAATAAATTTCCTAATCTAATCCAAGTGAACCTAAATGGTCCTATTTTATTCCAAAGTTGTTTTTGGTCGAATTAAACATATCCAATAGAATTAGGACATGTGTTAGGGTAATAATAATATCATTTTTACCGTTAATTACCCTATTTACCTATAATCGTGGTAAATGAAAGTAAAAATGTACTATTAACCAAAAATAATTTTCATCACATTGAACCAAATTTTCGTACTTGATATAAACCGTATCTCTTAAATTTTGAATCTTCCACTCACAGAAGCGGTAAAATTAAGTTTTATATGAATTTCCAAATTCTATTAGGAGGTGGGAAAAAGACGGTGAAATGTTAAATTAAATTTTTATATAACTAAAATTATTATAAAATGACTTCAATGAAATTCATTGAACTTATATAGGTATTATGTATATATTTTGACCTAAAATACATTTTAATAAAATAAATAAATTATTTAAATGAAATGTCAGTTTTTAAATAGTAACCTAGTGTTTTCAGTATTCATAAAAAATGAATGTGTTCTAAAAAATACCAAAACTTCACCGTAGTCTAATTTTTATCTTACAAATCTAAAAATGAACTCAATTTTGAAAAATAAAATTTGAAAAAGTGTTTATTACTATTCATAATGGCTAGTTTATAAAACATATCATTGTTTAGTGAAACTCGGTATTGCGTACAACATATGCAATCGTGGAAGGTTGTGATTTCTTGTAATGCAAGACAAGTCAGGGATGCGTGTAGTGAAAGATCCTTTTGGTGTAGCGTACAACACAAGAAATCAATGAAATTAAAAAAAAACATTTTCTATAAAATCTTGTGGTGTTACATTCATGGTTGTTATTTTCTATTATATTTTCGAGATTTTACAGACTAAATAATAACTCAATGATCATATTTATATTGTTCCAAATTCTATGAATTAACAACATATGTATTGAAAGATAACTAAATTCAAATTTTGGATCTGAATGGTTAGGTTTTTAGGCTATGTTATATCTGAGAGATGTATCTCATAGAATCGTAAATAGGTTCATGAATTGATTTCCATGGATCACCCAAGATTTTTTTTGAGATTATGATCATCTTAGTTTTTTATGGTTATTGTAGAAATTTCATTTCAAATTTATCCAAGATTCTATCTCATAAGTTATATTTAAACTATATGGTTATTTAGTTTTAATGGAATGACAATTCTCAATTATCATTTGAATAAATTAATTTGAGTTTGGAATTATATATAGTACTTATTCTTTTGGAGTCGGGTTTTTAATACAACATCTTTTTTGATTCCTCAGCTAAAGGATTAGGATGTGTTCTGATATAGGGTAAAAAGGTAGTGGCATATGGAACATACTAATTAATCACTCATGATAATAATTATCTAATCAATGATATTTAATTTCCTACCAGGGATCATTCTATAAAAACTTGTAACCACTATATCCAAATAGAGATATTCACTATATTCATGGATTATAAGTGCCTGATGTATATTTCATCCTAGAGGCATAAGAACCAATAATAGATATGTTTGGTTTGGTATCTTCACAATTTGTTTTTTTGATATTTTATACACACATTGAGTATATAATGTTGTAAATAATTCATTAATAATGAATTTATCAAAATAGGCCATGATGTAATCTATTGAAGAATGAACCTTAATGATTTTATTAACTATGATGTGCTTTTACGTGGAAAAAGTTGTTGGGAAGGAGTGATTATTTTGTGAGAAAGATGATTCATTATTTGACTATTTTATTCCTTATAGACAAGAAATAACACTTATTTTCATAATTGTAATTAAATAATTAATAGTAATGTGAACTTGGGGGATCAGACTCACTGTCCTTATGTTTTTTCATTTCTAAAGTAGATTTTTCATCCTAATAACATTGATTCAGAAATTAATGGATAGTGGAAATTAGTCCAATTTTTCCATACACCCTGTGACTAACAAGATGAATCATGATTTGAGATTATAGTATTAGTGGTTTGGGATGAGGGAGTCTATTAGTGATTTTTTATCATTATTCTTTATCCAATGAAAATTATCTTAGATAACCAAATACCATAAATTTTTTTGTTTCCTTTACAAATTATAGTATGTAAGTGGGATGAGTTATGACTTCGTTGAATGATTAACATGGAATCCTATTGGGAAAAATAATTTGTGTGATCATTTATTTCTTTCAAAATATTCTAATTTCCTTTACATTATGGAGACAATAGAGGTAAAAGAGCTTGGGAACAAACAAATATTAAGGATCATGATGCTCATTGAAGTTCCTATTGTTATTATTTATAATAGAGATATGTGATTTAAATCATGATTTTAGAATGGTTTATAAGAGGTGATAGACATCCAATTGATGTTAACTATAGAATATCATGCTCAGAGTGATGGACATACTAAGCAATCAATTTTGATTTTTTAGGATATGCTTTAGGCAAGAATTAATTATATTGATTGTTCATGGGAAATGAATTGGAACATAGTTGAGTTTCTTTATAAATTATGTATTAGTATTTGATATAAATATTACCCTTTAAAAAATATTATTGGTATATTTGAAAATAAAATTAAATTTTGGATGATTTTGGAAAATATTCTTTGGTTGGACCAAATATTATTCAATAGACTAAGAAGATTTTGGAGTTTATATGAAATATGTTAATGATAGAATATATTTAACAAAAATCATATGTGTACTATTGTCATTTCCCTCTTTATATTTCAATATGTGAATAGGTTTTTTCACGGATTCACCTCATCTGGGACATATTCTTTTGAGATGATATGGAATGATGGTAACAAGTTTTATTGGATATTTCAAAAATGATATACATATTTTAAAGGTTGGATATTAGTTGTCAATTAAATCACACATGAAATCAATATGATATGTGTTTATGTTTTCCAACTAAGTATTTATCAACTGGACCCTTTCTAATTGGTAGAAAGGAATGATGTTGATCTTAATCCCAATAACTTAGCGGATAAGATCCCAATTTAGATTATGGGTCATCTAAATAAGGTTTTTTGTCGAAAAATATATCCCATGATCCATGTAATAAGGAACTGTTGATGGGATAGACACACGGTTTCAGAACATGTTGTATTGATGATGAAACAATAGTATTTTTCCTTTGTGATTTCAAAATCATAAGATCATTCAAGGTAATGAAATTGTCCTGTTGGGTAGAATTTTCACAACCCTAAGGCCACATGTATGTTATGTTTTGGGCCTCGTTTTTCAATATCATGGTTTTAAATATGTTTAGATGTTTGGGATAAATATTTTCAACATTTGTGGGAAAAATCCTAGGAATATGGCTTTTGAACAATTTCTAGTAACTATGGGATAATCAGGAAATATCTATCTACTGTATCCAATGAAAATTTTAATATTTTTTGCAATGTTTTTATACAATCCATGAACTATCCATGTGGTCACCACTATCCCTTAAAAACTAAAGTGTATGGTTTCCTCGGAATAATCACATAGTTATAAAAATTGTTTGGATGCTGTGAAGTTGCATATATATCCAAACTAATACTCTCACGTGGGTATGTGACAATATCAACTTTATTCCACGTCTTTTCTTTAGATTTACCATCACTCTAATTTCCCCATAACTCATTAGAACCCTCAGGTGGCATGGTAATAATATCTAAGGTGTTGGGTTAGGAATTTATTATTTTTCATATATATCTATAACTGTGAGGACATGATCTCTTCATTTCCAATCAATTATTTTGATGCTTACTATTTTTCAACCATTGGTGAGATATGAGTCTCTAGATAATTGTTATTTCTTATTGCGTAGCTTAAAATTATTATTAAATCCCTTTGTATGGATTATGGAAATGTGTGGTTTGATATCAATCAGGTCTAATTTATACAGTTATATATTTATTAGCATGGAATGTTGTTTAAAATTGGTTTTCTTTAAAATTATTTTTACACCCTTCATATGTATTATGAAATCCCTCAAATATGGATTTGACACTGAAATGGCTATTCAATAATAGTAGGGGTAATTTATCACATGTATAAGTTTTTTATAAAATTATTGGAATTATTTAATTGTACATTGTGGGAAAACATGGAACATGGGCACGTCATGTGCATTAGGTTATGGATATATGAAATCCATAGTATGTGTGTCACCACTAGGGGTAATGGTTATAGTACTGATATATTATGGATGAAATTAGTATCACTAGGATTCATATTATGTCATCTTACTATTACTTTTGTGTCCTAGTTATGTATTATCATAGGCTACAGCCCGATAATTCTTGTTTTTATTAGTGATAGTTATTATTTATTCTTTAAACGCATATATTTTTCCGTTTTTAGATATAATGATTCATGGTCATTTTGATCAATGTTATCATTCATATTTATTTTCATATTCTTATGAAATTGAATATTGATTGTTTTAAAGAATACCAGAGGTTGTTTTATGATAAATATTTTCAAATAAAATTCTTTATAAATCCTATTTTGTATTGAATATAGAAATAATGGTTTAATTTTTATAGTCTTTGTATAGATTCATGGTGGTGTCCTACTAGGTGTATCCCCCACACCCTACATATTCCATTGGTATTATGAATAAATAGTAATATATGATATAGATAATGGGATGGTTATCATGTATTCTTATAACATATCTTATACAATTTTACTCCATGGTGGTTTCAAATAGTTGTGGAGGACGGTCACAAAGAGACTTAGTTTTGTTCTTTGAATTATGTCGATTATGGGATTATCCTTTTTGATTTTTATGTTATGTATCATGGTTTAATATTGATTCTTCCCAATCATATTCTGGTTTTTTACCTTTTTATTGTTATATATGAGACATGTCATATTTTTTTAGTGTGAAATTATTCCAATTTTTGTATGTGTTGATAACTATGTGCATGTTTCAATCCATTGGTGATCTGGGAAGTGCTTTAGGCCTTGAGATGTCAGGTCTACATGGGTTGTTTCATTACATTACTATATTTTATTGTTGAATGTAAAATGAATATTTGTAAATGGAAACATTTAAAAAATATTATAATATACAACTAAAAGGGTTTCTGACCAAAAAATAATAAATATTATAAAAAAGACACATAAATCCATTAAATTATGAAAGAAAAAATTTTATCATGGAGTTATAATTTTTAATATGTGTAAAATAATTCAATGGGAGCATGATATTTTTCCATGGGATATATATTTATAATATATGAAGAAAATATTAGACTTATTATTCATTAAGGCTTGGTTGAAAATATTTCCTCATGAATTACTTAATTTGACAACCCATGTTTAGGGACCAAACATGATGAGATTGATTTATGGGTTAATTGGACTAATAAAACATTAATAAAATGAAAAGGTATTAAAAAATAAAAGTTGATGCAATTGGGGGATATTTTTTGAAAATTTCACATGACAGAAGTCATTCCCTTGTGACGTGTCAAATGAAATATGAGGGGATTATAAAGATAAATAAAAAATACATCTTTTAATGATACAATTATATCATATTCCATATTATATAGTATATTTTATACTTCCCATTTTAAAATCATGGTAAAAAATATAATAAAAATCAATGAAAATTACATTTTTTGGTGATTATAAATTTCTAATAGTACATATGATGTACAAGGGACATGTTTGTGGTACATATAAAATTATAAAATCATATTATAAATGGGGTATAATAACTACCGTCTAAATTGATCAATATGATGTATTATTAGATTTAAGAAAATTAAATTATAAACATAAGATCCTTATAAATAGTGGTCACCATTTTTATAGAATATGAGTATATTTCATTTTTTAATTCATTTAATGAAGTAGTATAAATTTGAATCATTATTCTAGAGCATGGAATTATACCAAAAAAGTATATTTTTCATTATTTTTATTATAATATTATTAATGTAGTGATACTGGACCAGAACAACATGGTATGATTGTGGTTAAGAGTAATATACTTTTGAGACATCATATCTTAAATTATTGTACATAAGAAGGTGATGTTGCAGCTAGTGAACTATACCTATGAAAACATGGTATACCAAATTACTAAAAATAAAAGAAACAATATTTTTCATTGGAGAGTATCTATGTTGTGAATAGGTAATTTTTTGCTCTAGTGAAATTTGGGTTTTTATTATCTTCTTTTCCTTTATCCGACACAAATACAATTTATAACTATGTAATGCTAGTAACATGATGTATTGATAATTTATATAAAACATGAAAATAAAACAACTATCCTATATAATAAATATGGTAATGAACATATATTACATGTTGTGTAAAATATTTATAGAAAAACATATCTATAATGATAGCCCCATGGAAACATTAGTGTAATATTAAACAAATGACATGTTATGTAGATTCAAAAATATGATCAGAAAAAGAAGGTATCATACTTTTAATTGTTGGCGGATTATAACCTTACTTGAAAATGGATTCTTGAAGAAGTTTAAAACACCAAAAATTAATACTCTTAATTTTCTCAAACCACCACGGTGTTCTTAGTAAAATATTAATTAATATTGAATACAAATTTTGTTCTTGGAGCACATTTATGAATCTATAAACCACTTCTATAATGAATATGGTAATTTAAATTGTTGTATTTTTATAATATATATTTGTAGTCATAACTATTGTGGAAATATTTCTATTTGATTATCTAAATTATAAATACATTAATACATTAGTCTCCCTTAGAACCACCATGAAAATAATCTAGGATGGTCTAGTAGTGCATACCATAAATTAGTGATGGTTTAGAATTTGGTATTGGTGGTTACAACAATTTCTAAAAAAATAGGAACATTTTTTTTAATTATTTGTGGTTTAATCCATTTCTATACACTATATAAATTTAACTGGGAAAATGGGAGATCTATATAGTCTACAATCATCTATTTAAAGCGCAAATATTTCTATAACATATTTAATTTTTTTTTAATTTCAATTATACAGTAAAAAAAATTTAATAATTATAATCATTATATAATTTTTTTTTAAATATATAAACATATTTTTATTAGTGAAATACGAAAAAGATTGATTATATAAGTTTTACATGAAAATATACAACCCATGAATAGAGGGATCTGATGTCCACATTATCCCCAAAATTTAGGTCGGCCATTTTCATTTGATATACTCTACTCATGTTCATGTCGATTAATATCCCTAAAAAATATAATTCATATATTAAATAGATTTTGAAATATAAATTAGTTTTCATTAAATATTATATAAAAAAAATAAATTAATAAAAATTATCAAATTAATAATTTAAACGTATTAATATAAATATACCAGATTTCATACCACCCATATCAAGGATTATATTTCAGGAGGAGTTCTTGTTTTCCACCACTGAAATATATATGAAAAATAATTAGACTACATTTGAATGAAATATAAAATAAAATACACTATAAATCGTTACTATGAAGTACATTTGCTTGTTTATAAAAACATATATTTTTTCTAAGGGATTATAATGTTACCTAGATCATGATATATAATAGAAATGGACATCATGTCACAATCTATGTTCCCTTATATTTACTGTTACAATCCTCTTTCATCATCTACAATAACCCCATATATGTCAAATGGGAAAATCATTATACATATGTATAAAATTATTCTTTCACATTAAAATATTAAAAAAATCATGGACAGGATTTAAAATACCATTATAAATCCCATGGAGTTAATTGAAATCTAATTATAATAATGAAAATATTATATTAGTACTTACGAAAACATAAATTATAACCAAAAAAATTTACAGATAAGGGTAATAGGTTCATCTGACACATTATATAGAAGGATAAACAACTTTGAATAATGTGATTTATGGAAAATAATGGAGGAGGATATTGATAAATATATGTGTAGTTTATAGAAATATGGAAAATGGGAAGGGAGGTTCATGGGATTGAAGGAGGAGAATTGGGGATGACGCGGTGGGGATGTTTTCCTTATGGATGAAGGACCATAGGGATTCATGTGATAGAAAAAATAGAAGGATAGGAGTTGTGACTATAATAAATTGGTTTGAATAAATATTTTATTAAATAAATATTGATATATCATTATTAGTTTTGGGTTTTAAAATAATTGACATGAATATTTAAGTACATGGTTAATGTAGATAACTACCACTAACAAATTTGAATGAAATGGTAAGAGCCGTAGGTGTGTAATTAGTGGTAGTTTTTTGAAACATCTACTAATAAACCAATCAAAAGGATTTTTTATAGTATTGTAATCCTTGAATATTATTCTCATGATGTTCACAGTTTTCAATCTTGAGTATTAGAGATCACGTGGACAATCCATCCAATTGAAATACAACATATTTTTGGTGTTACAGGAAATTCCTATATACGAGCATGTGTATTTATCTCTTAATGTTAGATAATTTAGAATATATATCTTTTATTATATAATTTGATATATCATTAAAACAATTACATTTTATTAATGCGGGTAGTTATTATTCATTTAGTGTGTTATTAAAATTATAAAATTTATTGAATTATCAAGACGAGATTAATCATATCATTATATTGTAATATGATATCTATAGGACATTGACTATGAAGTCGGTGCCATTAATAAAACCATGGCCATAATAGATGAAGGAAATTGAATCAGTTATTGTCAAATAATGATAAATAACAAAATATAAGATATTGAATCAAATAATTCATCTATATTTATGAGATACTGTATGATGATGAAATTATAATAGAAAGTAAGAGTTAACAGTATGTTTTTATATATATGAAAATATTATCTATCTATTTATGGGCCCTTTTTTTAGAAACACATCATAGTATATGTTAAAAAATAAACTCTATCTATATAAGGTACAAGAGTTTCATAGGCAATGTGTATCGATATGTTTCAGAAATTCTTGTGAATTTACGTTTAGGATGAAGTGGGTATCAGGTCTATATATTGGTTGATGGACATTTTTAATGATCATATGTAAATAAATAAATAAATTTAATTATATGTTATTAATGTTTAGAATAATTATAATTGAATATATTTATCATTGTAGCCATATGTTATTCGGTATTAAATGAGTGGATCTAAGAATATTGTTTTCTAAATAAAAATAAATTATTGATGATTAATTGTGTATATTTGGGAGGAACAATCTATGATAGTGGTACCTATTTATTAAAATGATTTGTTAAATTATTATAAGTTTCTATTGAAATATATTTGAGATTTATGTTATGTTAATAATGTCATAAAAGGCATTTTGGGTTAGGATTAAGGATTATTATTCTAAAAATATACTAATCCACCAAAAGAAAACATAATTCCCTTTACATTAATTTATTTAATACCCGTGAATTTTTATTTAGATAATTTCCATTAATTTGAGTCCCCCCGTGACTTCTCTCAAACTATATATAGAGTGAATTAAATAAAAATGACATCCGGTTACTTTATACTCTTGTATAATGTTTGTATTGTTATGATTATTGTATTGGTATTATAAAACAATTATTTTTATGGAAAACTAGTTTAAGGATAATAAAATATGATTTTATGGTGTGTGAGGGGATGATTTATGTTGTTCGTCATTTGGTTCCATAAATCTATAATAATTTGAAATCGAGTAGATTATGTTGGGATTACATGAATGAATGTAGTATTCTTCACTATATTGTTATCATACAAAAATTTTTCATATGTGATCCATTGATGAATTCAAGAATTATTTTTCCCGATCATATTTTCAAAATACATCTATTTTTTTAAAAAAATAATACATAGATATTGAACACTTCCAGTTTCTACAAAATTTAGATTTATTATCAATTTATTACCTACATGTAAAGAGATATGATTATATTTTTATCGTTCTCTTATATTTTTTACGACTTGAGTAATATTATAGAAATCATGACTATATGTTATTCCAAACATCAAATACTTCTACATGTAGTTTAGTGTTTTTATATATAAATTTGAATCAATTAGAGTTTTATTTGTGGATGATTATGATATAATGTATATTTTAGGTCAATATTTTTAGTAACCTCACCTATAACCATTCCATACGTATGTTACATTATATGACATGGATATGTAGTACTGATAAGATATCAAATATATTTAATTTTTACATATATAGTTGAACTCAATCATATAAGAATTAGGTGGAAGATTTTCTTATAACAAAATTGTTTTATCATGAATTCATTTTTGATGAGATTTCTCAATGGTTAATAGAGTGGTGAAACTATCTAATGGAGAAGTATGTAGTATAATTATTCATAGTATTCTAGTTACAGGAATACTACAAGGGTTTTTTTGTTATTCTTACTGTTTTGGCATGAGGTATTTTGTTATATAGGAATATTGTTATTTATTTAATGTTAAATTTATGTATTTGAATATTTGAGACTTTATAATGTATATAGAAAGAAAATTGGTTTATTATTATCATGTTTATTATATATATTTTTAATGATCATTGGGATGTAATAATAAAATGTATAAAGTGATTATGATATATGATATTGATATATCTATATGATTTTATTAGTTTTCATTCATGGGCTTAGAATAATTTGATCATGGTATGTTACATGTATTCAAGACCTAATACTTTTGATATAAAGCTATGGTTTCATCATATACTGTAAACGATAATGAACGAACGTTGTGGGTGGTAATATTATTCCTTATATATAAATGCCTAATTTTATATGCATTTTAAATTATGGATATAGTGTCATTATTAATACATTTTTTAGGTGTGATAAAATCATGGAAAACTTGAGACAATAATGATTTATTTCATAGAGGATTATGTTTAATGAAATTCATTTGGAATCATAATTCGTACAATTTTATTTGATGACTTGGATGAAATAGTGTGTGTGGTAATTCACTTTAGTGGATTTTATATGATGTTTATAAGAAAATATAGACTAGCATTTAAATTCCAATTATATTACAAGAATATTAAATCAATAATATGATTAGAATAAGCTTACGATCTAGGATTATTATCTGTCAATGATGAATATAATTATCAAATAGATAAACAACTCAGTTTTATAGAGTTATACCTTGAGTTTTGTGATGTATTCACGTATATGAGAGGATTAAATATATTTCAACTATAATATGGATGGATAATCCATTAAATTTGTATTTATATACAATGATGTAATAAATCAGTTATTAAATAGTTCAAATGACACATTGATTGTTTAATTAATCATCTCTATATTGAATTGAGACATTCTAAAAAATTTACATTAAATTTGGAAATATTAAGTGAATTATTTATTTATCTATTAACACTTGATCAGTGGTTTTACATTTATGGTATATGGGATCACTTTTTCCTTAAATAAGAACTCCATTAAAATGTGATATACAAGTGATATTGACGGTTTCATGTGATTAATTAATGAAATATATTTTATATTGATCCATCGGAGGATCTTAATAAATTTTAATAAGTATATAGTTTAATCAAAATTCAATATTGTTTTTTTATGATTTTTTAGGGTTTGACCAAGAGAAGTTTTCATGTGTTCAAGATGGTGAGGATATGTAATGTATGACAATTCCTTGTTTTATTTTTTATGTTGTGTTGTGATCTATTGTAATGTCTCAAATTATTATATGTCTAATGATTAAATGTTCTTAGGTGAAAATATTTTAATTTATTCAATAATTTGGGAATCATAATTTTCTTTTCTATAGATAGATAGATAAAAAATATGAAGAAATTATCTCACATTAAGACAATGGAATTATGAAAATTATGAAAATGTAATTTGGATTGGATTCTAAAGATGTTTGAGAATGTTATTTATTTGTGTATTAATAACATGTTTCCTTTCCTATGAGAGAAAAGGTAAGCATTGAGTTATTTTTGGATTAGTGTTCCATCATTTTTCATTCTATAGCTAAAATGGAAATGTTGTAGTAATACATGTATGTCACACTAAAACCTTGGTTTTACTCTATTATTTTATTGGAATTATTTATTTTTGAGTCTATATTGTTTCTCTCTCCCTCCATGCCAATTTCCATTGAATTTTTATATGTTTGGTTGTGTAGTTCATATTGTACTATTTTGCAGACAATTATTTCTAGTATTGCACCAACCATGTGACATGAATACATATTTCTATATATCCAATAACATGTTTATAACCTAATTAGTTTAACAATACACCATACTCATGGTAATATAGTGAGACAAGAAAAGTTTGGTCAATCATACTTCCATAACATGTAGTATCGCCATGTTTTAATTTTTGGGAATCCATATTCTACCCCTAGTTAAATTCAATCCTCAAACTCACACCTCATTCACTTATTCACATGTCAAACCACCCATGGATCCTTTATTTTTATTATTTCACTATGTTCTACTCTTTACAAAAGAAAATTCCTTGGGTTTTTTCCATGATTTGAGTATGTATCTTCAAATTATGACCTCCTGACTCATTAAATACCTCACCATTCAATAATTTATCATTTTTAATCTCCACCCCCTTGTTATTTTATTCTTTGAAACATCCTTAATAAGAAGGATTTTTTAATTGGTGATTTCTTGTACCTAGGTATTTTGAGTATTTCTATGAAACATTTTCTATAGAAATTCATCAAGGAATATGAGTTATCTTGATAAAGGTCGGTTTTCTCTGTTACATTACTCTATAAAAATTCTGAACCATGACTTCATAGTTATAAACCATATTTTAAATGCCTAAGGATATGTAAAATATATGATTATGAATATTTTGAAAAGGGAAACCACATTTCACATGGTTTCAATGGAATGTTAAATGGCATATCATTTAAAATATGTGACTTAATTATCTTTTTCAACAACCACTCACTATTTTTTTAAATTTCCCAATAGATTTTATTAATATGTTTCATATTTTAAAATGTATTAAAGTTATTTAAACTAATTTTTAAAAATAAATAGTTTGGTTTTAAGGGTGTTAATGGACTTTGATGAATGCGGGTTTAGTTTTTTCATGTTGATAAATTAGGTTAGTTTTGTTTTTGGTTTTCAAATATTTTTTTTACCCGGTTTCCCAAAATTATATTAGAGGGCCCAATTGGAACATTCTTAAATAATTTTTAAGGTCACCATGAATCATTCCCCTTTTTTTGTTTTTGAAAAGTGTTATGGTTTAATTATTTATTTCCCTAAATGGGATATATTATTATTGATTATTATTAAAAATAAAAGAGAGGATTTCTTTCTATGAATGGTGTTTTGAGTTGAGGGTGAGTTATTATTCTTGTTTTTTTCATTTTCTAATGACTGACAATCTTACCTGTATTTTTATTTCAAAAGAAGCAATGGGTTGTTAGGTGAAACCTCCAGTTAATCATAATACACTAGTTTAAGATCAAAATCTATGTACTAACTCTAATATAGATTGCACTCTAGTTTTTTATTTTATCCCTCAATTAGGATGGGTATAGAAATGATGGGTTTTATCGAAATAATCCAATGTTTTTTCATTCCACTAGATCATAATTTTTCATACAACTAAATCAGCCGATGTATTTATTACTATTATTATTATCTTTATCTTAAAATTGTTCACTTAAATATAAATGGGAAAAAAACTAGAGGAAAACCCATCAATATGTGATAAATAATAGTCTATTATTGATCTAGCCTAAGGAATTTTTGGCTCACCATTATGAAAGATATCAGTATAGAATTTTCCTTGATGTACATTGCGTGTTTTTGAGTGAAATTTTCTCTTGGATAGTAAATAAATTTGATGTACATAGGAACCTCTTGTTCATAGGGTTATAATAAATAATTTCTCATGAATCAAGGCTATTTGACCTTGTTTTCTGAATCATGGCCATGAATTATGTTTCCTAAAATAAAAATATCACATGGACATAAATAAAATTTAAAAAATAGTATTAATTATTCAATAAAAGATTTGGTTTATAAAAAAATATATTATACTAATATTTTAAACCATGATCACTACAAATAGTTCCAAAAACATTGGACATCCCATTTTAATTTTAAATTGTTGTGGGTAATCATGATAAAAAATTATGTTTTCATTATTTTTATAATTATATAAAGTCATCCAATAGTGAAGATCTAAGGTCGATCTCATGAGTGATACATATAATCCACAAGATAAAGGCATAAACCTTATTGTTACGTAGAAATATATGAATTTAAAGTGATAAAAAATTTGAAAAATATTATAATGGTTTTAATAAAATAAATTAAATATAGAATCAAAGGATCAATTTATATCCCTATTTTTAAAAGAGATAAAAACTTCTATCATTCATTAATTGGGTTTAATAAACCAGTTTCAATATTTCATTTCAGTTCAACAGTTTATTATGGCAAATCTTATTGATTTTATCTATGGAAATGTAAATCTATTGATCAAATAATAATATTAGACTAATTTAATTAAAATTAATATTTAAATTACACAATAAATCCAAAATATTATTAATATATTAATTTTATCATCTAGTATTTTTTTCCTTTCTTAATAAGTCCTTTTTAAAAATACTAACAAATAAATAAATTTCAAATTAGTGACTCAATTTTATTACAAATTTAAATGAATATTCATGAATAAAATTGATATTTAATTTAAACCCCCATACTTCTACTCTAGATCCCTTATATCCAATGTTAATTTCCACACTTAGTTGAGGGAAGCTAAACTATATTTTACATGATTATATTTTAAAGTGACTGAAAATATTAAATTTATACTGATGAATTAGGATATATAAGCACACTTTCCCTTAAAAAATAATCTTCTATAAATATATCACCTTGTGTAATAGAAGTGAGTTAGATATGGGGTGTTGCGACAAGCTATAAAGTAGCAGAAGAAGGTTATCTGTGTTTTTGTAAATGAATAAAGGGATCTTAATTTGGGAATATCTACAAAACAATTTGGTTATTTATTTCAAAATCATTCATGTTATAGGTTTCAAATTTTTAATTGTAAATTTTATATTTATATAAGGTATGTACATATTTTTCATTCATTTATATCATCTCAAACTTCTACATAATAAGGTGATTTGTTTCATAACTACTGAAATGAAAGAGATCTATTATTTTTTGTGTGAAAATAAAATCTTCTTAAATGATTCAAGTGGGATATTCATTTTTTCTTATAATTCAAATTTTTAGTGGATTATTCATATTTATTTGGTATCTATATAAATATTTTAAAAAATATATTTATGATAGGAATGGTAAAATTGGTTAAATATTTAAAACAGTTTCTAGATTAATGATTTTCAAATGAAAAATTTGTTTTAGTCCGTCAATATTGTATAATGTTATTTCAATTGTATATTTATCTTAGTACATGGTTCATTTTGGGTTTATAAAAAATCTCTTTAAAAATGATTTATTAGATTTTTTTTTATTTTTTTTAAAAGAACATTAATTGGTCTTCAATATATATACATGACATGATATTCATTTTTCAAAATTATTATTTTTAATAATAATACTAAAAATGTCTGTTTATATATATATATGGATTTGAATGTTAAAAATCTTTATCTCCAACATTTATCTCGTTATAAATATATTTTCCTGATTATGACACTTTATGTGTAAGTGAAGTAATCTAATTTCTCAAAAATTATATTTAATTTAAAATTATTTTATATTCGAATATTCATATGTATATATATATATAGACACAAATATTTCATTATAAATGAAACATTTTTTTCTAAAACATGTATACATATATATATACATATGTATTATTTTAGGGTGAAAATGAATTTTAATATAACATCAATCGATATGTTTATATATAAATGTATTTGTTTGTGTACAACTTTTTATTTCCTATATGTATGTAAATAAATTCATTTATATATATTTATATTACATGAATCATTATTATTACTTATACATACGTGTGTGGAGAATCAATCATGTTTTATTCTAATATATTTGTAAAAAAAATGTATCTTTATTTGTGTATCTTTTTTTAAACGGTTATATACGAATATATGTATATGAATGATACATACAAATTTCATTAGATGAATAAATACAGTTATCATGGATCACAGATAACCAAGTAATTTCCATTTTTAGGAAATGGACATCAAAGCAGATGATTTTATAAGAAAAATCATGGTCTTTATGATATAAAATACAAGTTGTAATTTTTCTAATTCCAAATAATCATACTTGGGTATTATGTCAATGAAGGCATGGAATGGGGATTAATCCCAAACAATTTTGGGACTTTTTTCCAATCATGTACGAGTCTGCCTAGAATTATATAGCACTCTAATTCATTGGGTAATGTTTAAATCACATGAGATGTCATGTATGGTGCTTGAGATGCATATCCTAAAAATGATATGGGATTAGGGAGTGAACCAAATCCATCATGGGATTGTGTCCATTACGTAATTATCCAAAGTATTTTTAGACACTTTTTTTTGAATGTTTACGAGTTATCAAGAAATGTATTTATTATTTCATAAATAAATGAATTGTATTTTTCTAATGGTTACATATTTAAAACCCAATTCTAAATAAATATTATTATTTTCATATCAACAAATTATTTTGTAAATTTTAAATTTTCAATATGCATCACATGTTCTAATTTTTTTGTTTAAGTGAAAGAATCTATATATGTTTCCAAAAGTTTTGAAATCCCTTACAATGCTTTTTTTTCTCAACCAATGTATCTAAAATCCTATATTCATAGTGAATATGGAAAAGTATAAGATAGTGGATGAACAAGGCCCCTTTATAGTGTTTAACAATTGTAAATCAAAATAATATATTTATTGTCCTTTATTTATTTGAATTTTCAATTTGAATTATCTGATGTATCTAGACTATCTAGAACCCTAAACCATTGAGATATCATGTTTTCAAATAATAAATGAATTATAAAAAATATAACTGGACTATGGTCATCATAAATGGTTTCATAGATGAGGGTTAGAAGAAATTAGAGGTAAAGAAATGGATAAACCCTTTGAACATTTAGAGGCATTCTGTAAATTTTTTAGCATTTTAGATTAAGGAAAAATCTTGTGGCCCTAGTTTTGTTAATTATGAATACTGAAATTTCAAATTTTTATAGGTATGGTAATGAAATTTCTAGGATGAAATTATTTTAATGGGTAATATTGTGAATTTTATGATATAAATAAGTTTTTTGTTTTAAATAATGAGAAATAAATTTTCTTCATAGGTTAATATTAAATATGTTAAACTAAATATCAAAACATGAGAGTATTTATATTATTATTCAATAATAATAATAATAATAATAATAATAATTTTATGATAAGTCATAATTTGTTGATTTTTTTTTATCAATTACACTATTATTTATAATATTTTTTAATGTTTTAAATAATTTATTATTATATTTGATTTTAAATTATAAAAAATTTTCTTTTATAGTTTAAAAGAATACTTTTACAAAAATTTTGTTAATTGAATATTTTTATAAAAACATATGTTTTGTATGATAAAATAAAATTTTTATGTGAAAGGTAATATAATTATGAAAGTGTTATTAATAATCATGTCAAAATATATTAATATGAAATTATGAAATTGTTATTAATAATCATGTCAATAATCGTGTCAAAATAAAATTATTTTTCTAAATAAATTTTAGCAATATATTTTTTAACTATTATTAATTTATATGTATTATTATGAAATATGATAAAAATATATTTATATGAAATTATGAATTTAAAATAATATTATAAATATAAAACAATTATTACTATGATTAAAATATTATATAAAAAATTGTTAAAACGGACAAATAATAATAAAGTGATAATATGTTTTTGGAAAAAAAAATGTTGTCTTATTAGTTAAAAATGTAAATCAAAATGAAAAAAATGAGAGATAATGGGATACCATATGTGGGATATGTGTTGATCGAGAAATGAAATTGGGTAAGAGGAAAAATGGATCAGTCGTTGAGTGTATCTGAGAGGGAGGGACTTATCCAATCAAGATGGAGGTTAAGTCGCCGAGGGGGGGGGGGTTACCACCTTTGATGACCAAATGACGTCGAGGATTCCAATCATTCATTGACCACTAATGAGGGATTCTAAAATTCAAAAATCGTCAAAAGGTGTTTTATTACGAGTTATGGTTTTGTTTCTACATGAGATCTGATTGGATGAAGTTTTGATCTACTTAATCCTAACCATGGGAGATTTTTTGTTTTATTTTTTAGAGGTTAAATATTTATGCAGACCCTTTTTAATTAAATTATTCTATATATGATGACATGTGGGTCCATTATTCCTCAATCGTATTCAGTAATTACCTATTGATCATTTTTTTGGGTCTCATCGATGATTATTCCAAATTTAAGAATGGATTCAAATTAATTTCATATTTTATTCGGTTTTTGACTCTGATTTTTACTTTTGGTTGTTATACACATTTATATCACCCCTTTATTTACATTTTCCAACGGTCTGGACTATTGGTTTTGGAAAAATTGATATGGATATATAAAATAATACTACATATTTTCTTACTGTTAATTTTCAACTTCCACTCAGCTTACATAGGAATCCACTTCAATACCAGTATAGAAATTTATATTTTCTGAATTTAAATTATATATGAACATGATATATAAGTACATATCACATTTTTTGAGAATAATCCCTATGTACAACACCCTCTTTAAGAGATTCAAGTCATAGAGTGTTAGTTGTTTCAAGATAGAAAGTAGTATAAAATGGTTTTCTTATTTTATATATATCATATAAGGGAAATTATTTTTACAATATCATCAAACATTTTTTTGTTTGTTTATTTCAAAATAAAAAATATTTTAGTTTTTAGTTTTTTCTATTTCAAAATTATATTTATGTAAGGAAACTACTTATTTGTTATGAATTTATTACCTTTCAATATTTTTTATATGAAGGTGCTTTCTATCAAAACTATTGATGTGAAAGATATTTTTTTCCATTATGAACATAATATATACTCATATTATTCAATTGGGTTATGTATTTTATATTTTATGTAAATTTTTTTAGTATTTAAAAAATATTTATTTAATATCTATCTAATAAATTTTTATTTATATTTTTATGATAGTAATGGGAAATTTGATGAAATTTTTAAAACTATTTATGAATTTATGATTTTTATATGAGACAATTAGTTTCTGTTCATCAGGCATGTCTAATGGTATTTTAATTTTTCAATAATGCTAAGGGGGTTTTTTGAGTTTATAAAAAAATTCATCCAAAACAATTCATGAGATTTATTTTTTTTCATTTTTTATAAAAAACCATAATTTGTCTTCTATGAATATACATGGTATGCTATTCAATTTTCAATATTATTGTTCAAAAAATAATTATTCAAATGTATTCATATATATTTACTTTTTTTAATTTTAATAATCATGTTCCCTTATGGTTTTCTCTTCAAAAAATTATTTTCTTGATTAGGTAACTTTAACTGCAAGTGAAGTTATTAAAAATTTCAAAATTTATGTCTATTTTAAAAGAGTTTTGTATTTTAAATATTATATGTGTATATAAATATTCATAAATATATCATTTATTAGGAATTATTATTTTTAAACATGTTTTTATATATATATTTACATATGTATTATTTTTGGGTGAAACAAAATTTTAATCTAACATCAATTGATATTTATATATACAAATGTATTTATATATGTATCAATATTTATAAGAAAATTATTTATTATATGTATGTAAATAAATGAATGTATATATATATATATATATTTCATTATTCATACCTATACATAAGTGTGTAGAGATGTAATCATGTTTTGTTCCTATATATATGTAAAAAAAATTATATATATATGTACATGTATATTTTTATGTAAAATTTATATATATATATATATGTATATCAATGTATATTTACATATTTCATTTTAGGAAATACTAATTTTTTCACGAAACATTTATAACCATGTATATTTCATTTTTAGAAAATGGATATCAAAGCTCATGATCCTTAAAGAATCATTGAGGTCCTTATGATATAAAATATTGTTGTCTTGTTTTTAATTCAAAATATTCACACATGAATATTATGTGAATGAATGAATGGAATGGTGTGTGACATAAATCCATTAAGGTACATTTTCCATTCATTTAATGGGTATGAATAAAATTATATATCACTCTAGTGAATTGCGTAATGTTTAAATATCATGTGACGTCATCTATGGTGCATGCGAGGTGTATCCCATGAACACTATCAGATTAGGGAGTGAACTTAATCTATTATGTGACTATGTCCATTAATTTTTGATGTCTCAATAGTTAATAGTGAATTTATGTTATGATCCGAGGTACCTTTCTGAACTATTTATGAATGTTTGTGAGTAATCATGAGAAATTTTTATTATTTGATAAATGAATAAATTCGATATTTCAAATGGTTAAATATGTTTAATATTATATTGAAATAAATATTATTATTTTAAAAAGTACTCATGATTTTATATATATCAAATTTGAAAGTTTTATCCCATTGATTACATTTTGTATTTATGTAAAAAAACGGCTTGATGTCAAACTTTTTTCAAACACCTTACTGATATTTTTGACACTCACCCTTTTTTTAAAACAACTTCTTCATAGGGAATTAGGACACATTGAAATGGGTGATTGGTCATGTCCCCTCTATCCTATTTAACCCTAGTAAATCCTAGAATAGTTTTATTGTCCGTTATTTTTTTGAGAGTTGTTATTAGAATTCATGAATGTATCTGGACTCTCTAAAACTATTATCCTTTGGTATCTTTGGTTGTGAAATAATAAATTAATTATAATATATAAAAAATTGGAATAGGTTTTAGGTCGTCATAGTGTCCCTGTAGGATTCAATGACAATGTATGGTAGTGCACAATTTTCATGAACCATTTTTGTTTGTGGAGAGAATTTATCTGGTGGCATACCAATTGTCTCTGGCATAGAGGTATAGTGGAATGAACGATCTTTTTCATGTGTCACAAATTTGGAAGTTTCACCATAATCATTATAATGCGATAAATGTTGATTATGATGATCTTTAGACTGATGTATTATTTGAGAATCATATTATAGGTGTTATTGATCCAATTGAGGAAGTGTTACAATAAAGGATCAAGCTGATAATTCAAGTATTTTTGAAACATTGATTTGTTTTTGGGGGAAATTGGGAGATATATGTAGATATATGATCTTATTAGCCTGATATTTTTACCTCAGAATCATAGAGATGTCTTGGAGTATGGGTTAAGGATGCATTGTTATATGTGGGGAGATTTTATGATCTCAAACTTTTTGAAAATCCATCATGCTAATTTTTAGTTATTACATTATACATATTGTTGTATATATTTGGTGGGTTTTTTTCCAGTTACTTCAAGTGGAATTTTGGAATTTAGGAAGAAAAATTGTTAATGCATTGTTAGGGAATGGTTTTCCCAAATGGAGCACCTACCGGAAGAAAACCATGTAGTCAAAAATAAAAGGGAAATTAATAGTGGTAACATGGGTTTTCACACCATGTTTCCACTTAGTAGAAATCATGGACCCCTATAATTAGGAACATGGTTAAAGAGCATGGTTTGGAAAACCATGCAACCATACCAAGGAAATCATCTGTGTGGATTTTAATTACCCAAAAATTTATAAAGATATCATACCATTCCAATATTTACATCAAATAGACCTAGTATGAACCTAAACCAATTCCTCCTAATTTTGAATCACATAGGATAGTTTTGAGGCTCCTCAAACCCCATTCTTAATGAATCCATGATCTAATCGATGGATAGCCTCTCCTCTGGTATATGATTTCTTCCCTATTTGGATTCCTCTGTCTTCTATATCAATTTCTAAATAAGGAGTATTTATTTATTCTCTTATTGAAATTATTTACATTTAATATTTCATTGATATTACGATATTTTATCTTGATCATAGGTTTTGGTCATATATCTTCCAGGTCATTAAGATCATTAATTCTCCTCTTCAATTTGTGGATTTCTAGTTTAGAAAACATCAATAAAAAGTCATGAGTTATGGGGTATTAATATCAATACACATAGTCTTGAATTAATATTTTGTTTATGTAATTTTAGAATTTCAATTGCCACATTTGGTAATTGATTCATTAAATTGAATTAATTAATTAATTAATGGACTAATAGGGTTGGTAGAATATTGCGATTATTTAATTAATGAATATTGTGGTTATGGAATTGGTGTTTATGGGATTTATTGGAATTTCAAAATAAAGGGTTTTTTGGCTTAACCTTGTAGGGTTAAAGGGTGTTATGATTAAATTTTGATAAATGGATAATATTGAATCTTTCATATTATTCCATGTGATTTTAATAATGAACCCTGTTTTTGGGATAAAATGAATGGTGTACCAGGATGATAATGTTTGATATTATGGTTAATTTCTAATAACCTTGATAAATTTTATATATATGAGATATTTCATATATTGTGATATATGTGATAAAGAGTGTGGGATACATACAGAGGATGCAAATACCTATATGTGATAACAAGTGTGTGAGAAGGACTAATGCTTCAAACACACATATTTGATAACAATGAGGTTAGGGATAGAGATGAAAAATCCAAATATCCATAGGGTGATTGAAATAACGTTCTAGTCCAAACACATTATCATTGGATTGGGGTTTCTAGTAGCCATGGTATAAAAATTGGAATTTAAGGATTAGTTAAATCCCATGATATAATGAATTTTGATTCCCTATGATATATGGATCAGAATCCTTCACAGGTCGATGTTGGTGTAATTGTTTGGTTTCCATATTCAACATGGGTAATTATGTGCTTAATTAACGAATAATCTATTTTGAAATTTTTATACTTTATTTATTATGTTTTATTAATTATAAAACTACATACACAGTTATATACTGGATAATGTATATTCACTATTGGTGGTGGCCTACTGATTTTCATTCACCCATTACTGGGAATTCCTGATCGATATCAAAATTGGCTTTATTTTTAAAAGAATTTATAATGGCAAGATCACAATATTATATAGAGGAGCTGGGATGGGGAAGGGATGATGGAAGAAGACATGATTTCCGGTCCCACATGGTAGTTGTTTGTGTCATTATTCTTGATATTTCATATTGATACTTTACACATATTGAAATTAAATATACATTATTTTAGTTGTGTCTACCTACCCATGTCTTGATATTATAATGCGATGCTATTCTTTATTGATAATTTAATTATTATTATTATTATTTATAACAATTTGGCTATTGTTTATTTATTCCTATTTTTTTTCTAATCTGATAGAGAAGGTATAGTCTCACCATGGTTTATATTAGATCCTCCCTACTAGTCGTAAGCCTCTCGAAGACTTGGAGGTGTTCTTGATGTTATGTTACTAACCGGCTCTATGCACTGATGGGGGGTACCGAAGGTAGGAAACACACCATATTCCAAAAAAATATCAAAATGTTCTAGTAATTAATTGTAGTATGTTCTTCCAAAAATAAATAAAACATATTTTTTATGAAAATAGTTATTTAAATAAAAATATTACTTTATTAAAAATAGTGATATCATTTATTTATCATTTATCAATACATTTATATTGATTATAAAAGTTATATAAATTTTTTAAAGTAGTTAATCTTAGTCATACACTCCAATTTAATAGATATGATATAATTGTCAGATTAAAATACAAATATTTCATAGTTCATTAAGGTATGGTGGTTCATATCTGGTACACAATCTAACGTAGTGTTTGTTTAAAATCATGGTGTATTATATTCTTTCATAATTAATAAATTTTATACTCACAATTTCAACTTATACTCAGTAATCATGGTTTTGATATTTTGATATTCTTTTGATGAAAACCCCCTTCATAAAATGGGTTAAAAAACATACTCATGAAATGATGGAATGGAGAATATGAATGTTATATATACTAATACATAAATTGGTTACCAAATAGGATAAAATTATTGAGAACTAAAAATATGGACATGGAAAGGAATATTAATTCCCAAGGACTAATTGAGTGTTAAATTGAACATGGTCTAGAATAAGTTATTGTCCAAAGAAACCTGAATCAAGGAGGGGTTAAAAAGACCATGAATTCATCATTATTTAAGTTTATTGATATCTATTTTTACTTAAGACAATTTTTATAATGTTAAGGCATTATTTTACCATATATACAAATAAAAGAAGGAAATATAATAACTTTGAATGTAGATCTTCATCCTTTAATAAATTTCCATAAAAAACTATTCATCTAATCCAAATGGTGTGTATTCAAGATGAATTGATTTAATCCTAAAGCATTAAAATCAACATCTAATAGATCAAAAAATAATATCAGGATATTCCTCCCATCTTTAGGCATTAACTAAAACAAAAAATGGTTAGAACAACATAATTATAAAAATGAATAAACTAAAACACCATGAAATACAACATAATTCTCAAATCCTCACTTACCTCAATAACCACAACATTAAATAATGTTTTAAAATAAAAGGCAATATCATACCCATCATATTACAATTTTTTTTTCATTTTATCTATTATATCATTCATGGAAAATAAATTATTAAACATAAGTGTTACAAATACACCATCCCAATGAAATATCTCCAAAATATCTATAATCACCATGATAATTAAATATATACAATAATATAGTGAACTTTTAAAAAAATATCATGAATCTAGTTTATATATTATCCTAGAAGGTAATACATAACATTAACCTTACGATCCATGAAGATATCAACATATCAAATAATAATATTTCATCCATAAATATTATTTTTATTACTCAATATATTACTTAATATTTAACATCTAATTATATACTAACCCCATTGGATTATTTAAACCTAAATATCTTTTCTTCCTAATTCCCAATAAATGATTCAAATAAAATAAAATCCATGTCAATTAAAACATAAAAAGGGACAGTTTTTTACTTTTAAATAATGATTAACTATAAACTTGTACACCCATTATGGTATCCAAAACATTTATGTTATCTTCAAATGAAAACATATATTTGTCAAAAAATGAACATAGTCCTTATACATTAAATAATATAATAAACTATTGAAAATATTCTCTAAAACCAGAAATTAAATATCATCATGGATGAAATAAACAAATATGACATCAAATAAACATTTTCAATTTCACCAATATTATTATACCAATCCCAATCATCTCTTTATTCCTACAAAATATATATTTTAAATAACTACTTTTGAAAAATCCTTAGATGTTTCAGTATCTTTGTATCCAACAAAATTGATATAAAACATCTATAACATAATTCCAAAATCATAGTTTATAAATAATATAATTCTTTCACTTCATTGGTATTTCTATGCTCTAGTAGTTAACCCTTATATTAGGAAGTAAGCTTAGATAATACCCATATTACAGAAACATAATACATTGAACTATAAATTTAACTTTAGGATAATCTTCATTTCCCTCCATCAAAAATTTCTATTTTCCTTTGTAATTACATGGCATATACCCTACATTTACACATACAAATCATTATTTTCTACTTTGATACATTAATTTGAGTGTTTCATCCAATATTCTCAACATAAAAGAAGTCAAATATTATTTCCTTCATAATCACCACAATCTAATATTTTAGTGAAATATATCCTTCTCTTTAATGGGGAGTCTAAGAGTTGGTTTAGGTTAATGATATTAATCATATGCCATGATAACTAATAAAGAATAATCCCATGGTTTCAAATTATAAATTTCATTTCAATTGGTTAATCAGGAGGATAATTATTCCATTTTATGTTAGCATTTACAGAAGACATCCATCTTCCATCCATTAACCACAATCAAAAATCATATTATGAGAAACAATAGTCATTGTGAGGAACCATGAAAAATAATTAAATGGATGTATAAATCATGAATTGTATTTTTCAATCTACCATAATCAATACCAAATTTTTTGGATGTTATCATATAATTGGACTCATACCTAAGGTTTTTAGTAAACACTTATCATACTAGTTTCTAAAGGATAACTAAAAAATTCTCTAATAAAAACTAAATTTTCCCATACATTTAATGCGTTGATATCAAATCTTAAATGATTAATATCCATTTAATAACATAATGAGCATTTTATAATGTTATAGGTCTAGTACCTTTGAAATAATAGACACATAATCAAGTGGTTATTAAAATATCCACATAATATCCCTCTATATTCATCAGAACTATAATCTTAAATTGAAACATTGTACATAAAACTATATTCTAATCCTAGTGAAAAGGAAACAAAATAGATAGTGAGCTCAGATGCTATACATTGGAAAACAATTGATATTTTAATGACCACTTAATCTCAATAAGATCACAAAGTTGTGATAAAATTATCATAACATCCGAAAATAATATCCTACAAATCATAGATCATAATAGAAATTCATGCAATAAATTTTTTAATTTTATAAGACATGATCCATAAAATAATAAATTAACATGGTCCAAGATATAATGACTTTTGTATAATATATAGTTTTATTTCATACATATTATCATAGAAATTAATTTCCATAGTAGTAATGTATCGTTATAAAGATTATAATATTGGTATTTATTTTCTCCCCAAACCCTCATAGAAGTCGCGGTTTTATCCCATGACTATCATATTTGAAAAAGTACCTTACTAAATAATGTTCACCCATCATTCAAGTCATTTTTATATAATGGGATATCAATCATTACCCAATTAATATGAGGGTGATGTAGGTCTAAAAGATTAAATAATTAAAATCATACATATATTATCTATAATATCATACAACATTCATCATATCATAACCCAATAAAATGAATGGGTTTCATAAATAATTTATTATTTAATCACTGCATAACCCATGAAAAAGAATATAGTTTCATATACATCTTTCATCATAAAAATAAACCTTATAGGTAAAAAATAATAGTGGTATATTGGATCGTATCTCCCATAAAGTATAAGAGAAATTTAATGGTTATTGTCATTTATGAATATAAATAAAATTAAAATAACATTAAAATTTTATTGAGGAAAATATCATTTCCATTTTATAATGATATATTTAAAATATTAAAATGTTAAAAATAGTATTGGAAACATTTTATTGGAATTTACCCTTATATTCTTATAATTTAAAAAATAATTTATTGAGTGTTCATGATGGTTTGAAATTTGGTTTCAGTTTTATTACACAAAAATCATTAAAGTCATACTTGTAAAAAGACAAAAAAACATCATTTGGAAAATGAAAAAATTATTAATTTTGAAATATTTTTTTAAAAATTAATACATGCATCAAAATTACATAAAGAAATCAAATTATAATATTAAAAACCTTCATTAAAACATGGATAAATAAGAAAAAGTTTTTTTGATCGATGAGATAAATAAAGTGGATTTTATTTAAAATAATTTTTTAGTATATTGTGTACGTAATGTTAGGAAAATACAATGTAAAATGTATTCTCTAGAAATGACCAGATTAGAAACAAATCCTTGAAATTATATAACTTTATATCCAACAATTTCAACATTATAACATTATCATAAATAATCCTGATAAATAAATATATTATATCATAAAAGCATTAATGCATTAGTAAAAATTGATTTATAAGAACACTGAAATAATGAACCATAAAATTATATTTATACCCCAATACATTTCATAATAATAGTAATTAAATAAATTCATGGGTACTATATACACCACACCATAGAAACAATTGTTGAATATGGAATGTGTCCCCCTAAATTAAAAAGGAAATGAAAATCCATTATGCTAGGTATGTCTTCCTTCATTGTAATTAGAACCTTTTATATAAAAAATATAGATTTATTATAAAAATAATATATAACCATAATGATATATATAATCACATATATTATTAAATTTTTAATTTTTATCTTCTATTTGTTAACAAATCATTACAATGGGTGATATCTTCTTCATTTTTCATATATGTTTTTGTACGATATTTCTGGTCAATTGAATTTGATCTTGGTTAAATAAAATATACAATATTAATCCTCATATTAATATAATATATATTTATTTTGTAATTATTTATATTCATCCATAAATTTAGATATATAAAAATGAATTACACCGTTCATGGAGATGGTGTCTCGTACGTATATATGAATGATGTTTTCATTTTTCGACAGATTAAATAAGATAAACATAAATAATAAATAATATTTCAAGAATAATTATAAAATAATATATTAATTATATTTTCAATCAATCCATATTTATTACCATCAATGTAAAGAATGAATTGTAAAATGAATCACATTTCTTTGTGGTGGTGGCAGTCCACAGAAACTCACAAGAAATGTTATTAATTTCCAATGGTTTGGAGGGTAAAAAGATACATATGATATTATAAATAATAATTTTAAATATTTTATAACTATAATTTATAAAAATAATTCCCTTAATAATACCCATCCATAAAATGTAGCAATGGGAAATTAATTATGTCGCTACGTGGAGATGGTAAGTCATACATAAGCAAGTGAAAATCATTCACTTCCCATTTCATTGATATATGGTGAATAAAGGGGTTTAATAGTTTTAATAAAATTTCATTATATTGAGGATTATTAATTTATTATTTAATAAATAATCTAAAATAGTTATTAGAGGTAAAAATTAATTAAAAATAATTTTATTTTGTTAAGGCGATTTACTCTTCTTTAAAGTAACTCATTTAAATCTCCCATTAAAGACTCCAGTGTTAGAATTTTGGGAAGATCATCACATATATAATGTTTATAAGTATTTTATTAAGATAATTTTTCAGGTTATGGTCTATATATAATGGACAATATTCGAAACATGTGAAGGGAGGAGGTTCCCTTTTATAATTGAGGTAAGGTGGAACATTTAGAATTTCATTAAAGAATAAAATGTAAAAAAATAATTATCTATCCCAAATGCCTCCAAAATTAAAAATATTATTATTTATTATATTATGGTGTTTAAATAAAAACATCCCAAATGTTTTTTACAAGTTTATGTGGTGTTTAAAAACATATCATTTTCTTTAACCCAATAATTATCTCATTTTAAAATTAATCATGGTATTATATTTTTCACATAAAAAGGATTATAATTTTACATGTAAGGTGAAAATTGAAAAATAAATTTATAATGTACTATATTTTAGACAATATAGTCTCCTATTTTTCATATTTAAATATTGTTTAATTTATTACAAAAAGTTTATGAAGTATTATTTTTATAAATATAATTATTATATATTGTGACACTATTCATTTGATTAGATTTATAATATATAAATAGTTATTTTTAAATAGAATATTGTCAATTAACAGAGTACTAATATTTCACATTCTTATAAAATAATCCTAGATAACTATAACTCAATAAAATTATATTACTTTTAGCATTCTTAAAATCATTTATTTTATTTTTCTAATCATTGAAAAAATAATGCGATAACATTTTATAAGAATTTATGGTAATTTTTTAATTTATTAAAGTTATATATAAATTTTTTCAGTGAAATATATTAATTAATATCAAAAAGAACAATTGTATTCAATCATAGATTTCTTTTTTCCTAATTTTTACATAAAATATATATTTAAAACATAGAGACTGACAGTTTATAACATTCATTGTAATAAATATTATATATGGAATATTCTTGGAATGGTGTCCATTAAAAATTTAAATTTAATATTTTTTTATAATAGTATAATATCATTCATTCTATAATTAATATTAAGAAAAAATGTACCCTTATCAATCTTTTTAACCTAGATTAACCTGATTTACCACATACTATGGTGATAATTATTACCACGATTATGAATGATATTGACCATCATTAAAATTGAAATATTTTAAAAAATTAAATATATAGATTAAAAAATATGGATTAAATTTTATTAAATAAAATTTCTATATGTGGGTGAAAATAATTTGAATATATGTATGAAAATTTCAAAGAAAACTGATATTCAGAAAAATTCATTTTTAAGCATAACACTGGGGTTTTTTATCTAATTCCTATAAAAATATTAAACAAAAATTATAAAAATTACTCACTATATAATAAATATATTTCATTAAAATCAATTAAAAATATTTAATAGTTTTAACTCTATGCATGATTGAAATAAAAATATAGTTTTCAATAAAAATCAACACTTTTTAAATTTTATTGAAAAAACATTGTTTTCACAAAATTATAATAATTTCATCCATGGATAATTATTACATGATGAATTGAAAAGCAATATCCTTATAATTAAATATTAATTCCAAATTATCTATAAAATATTTTTAATATTTTATCAAAAAATAAATAAAAACCATTTTTTATGATAGTGTTTCTTTGACGAATAATAATACTTTACTAAAAATATAATGATTATTTACTAAATATTTATCAATAATTGTATATTTATTATGAATATTATATATATTTCATAAATGATTTAATATTTTAGATAAATTATAATTTAATTATTTCTTATAATTATAATATATGAATAATTATAGTTCATGAGTTTTTAGGCTCATTGTTTTATATCATGTACACTAATGAATAGTGTCTTCACTATAAATATTGGGGTGTGACGATTTTCATATTTGGATGGCTATTTAAAAAACTTACTATATACTTGAGACAAGATAGAAGTTTGATCTAGAGTAATTATCCATCTGGTTTGTATAGGAGATATCTAATCATAAATGATATTTTCTTTATTGACTTAATCCCTACATCATTTATATCTTACAAATATTGATCCTAATTTAACTACCTCATCATTTAATTTTCCTATGAGTATAGTCCACACCCATTTGATACCCTGATGCTTCTCACGTAAGGATCTATTCAGTATTTCATTGCCCAGAATTTTTATCAGTATTTTTCGATGACAACTCCTCCTTTTATTGAGATTTCTTTTCATTTTAACAATAATTGATATTTAATATTATGGACTTTTAAATATTTTTTATTATAATTTTTAATCAATTATTTTATATGAATTCCCAGGGAATATTCCATCATCCCCATTTGTTTCAATCATTCAGTTCTTCTCCTTGTTGAAAATAAACAATTTAACCCTAAAACTCAAAAGTATTACAATGTGGTATTCTTACCATACTAAATTTCATATGGTGTGTTCTCTTCATTTGACATTAACAATCCCCTTTTGTAGATATAAAATACAATAATAACTATTTCCTTTTATTGTTTCTTTGAATTTTGGGGAATTATCATTTATTTCTTATAATTTTTCTCCACATTATTGTTAGTAAATTAAATACCTTTTCAATTTATAACATCTATATTTGTATCCCTATTATATTCTCTACTAATATAAAGTAATATACAATACACATAAAAACTCTATATTTGAGGTATATGTTCATAAAACATGCCATCACATATTTATAATCAATAAATAGAGTGTAATAACATTATTCATCCATGGACATTGTTGAATTTTTCCCATCACATCCATCTTCAATAACTCAATAAATCTCATTGAAATTTATTCCTTAATATTATAATTATTTCCAATGATTTCAATTTTTTTGTATAATCATATTATGATTGTCATGGGGAGAATGTTTTAGCATATTATGAGATCCGAATTTCTCCACCACATCTTATAAAGACTTTTGGATTAAGTGGACATGAAATTATTTTCAATATCCTATTCAATTATTCACTATATAAAATGTTCATATCAAATTACCAACTAATGAATTGGAAATTTAAAATTATTTGATTACCTTGAATAATTAGTTTTTCATCTCTTCCATCCATGATTTATTACTTCTTTCTAAAATTAACTATAAGCCCTGAGTCACATAGTTTTATCATACTGAGAATATTGTGACAAATTTCTTCAAAAAATAACTAATATGTTCACCTTTTTTATTCAACTTTGATTTTGGATTTTCTATCACTATTAATTTTAAAACCATCCCTATTAACAATGATAATAATTTAACTAGTGCATACGTGATGATCCTGAAATGGTATTTTTTCACATAATCTGGGATGTATATCCACTATGTTGAATCCATACTCCAACATGATCTATTTCACTCAATGAAATTTCTAAAATATTAACCTTCTTAAAAATAACATTCTCGATCCATGTTATATGGTTTCCTTGATTTGGTGTTCGATAAATTTTTACTTCATGATCTATTGAATCTTCCTAGTCATTATTGTCTGTGAATTTATTATGAATTATTATCATTAATAATAATGTTTTCAACTACTATGATCACTTCTTATGGATATCTTTTAGCACATTTATTTATTCAATTTAAGAGATATTTATGGCATTGTGTTCATAACCATAAAAAATAGTATCTTTATAAAATATACAAATTTTAAAAAATATTGTTGCTTTATATTTGTTACTACAGAGCATTGAAATGTATTTTGTCAATATAAAACAAATATTTTTTTCCTCATATTACTATATGAATAAAACCATATTCATTTTATATTATTTATTGTCTTTTATACTCCACTTATATACTTTTGATTCCTTTTTGAATCACCCAAATCATCCTTCTTCTAGGGTGTGGGATATTGTTATTTCACATTAGTCGTCACTAATTTTTCCATATAGTCAATACCCTAAATAGATTTTAATTACCTTTTAGATTATGTACATGTGTATTAGGTTATAATTTTATAATTATATACATGTGTCCGTCCTTAGATTCTTCAGCATCCCACACATTAAAACTCGACAATGTCCTATTGGGAGATATATTTCCATCATGATAATAAATTTTTTATCAAACATTAATGAATTTGACATAGAGTTTTTAAATTATTTTTAACTGATATTTAATCATATCAGCCAGTAAATAAATTATATGGTATAATATTTGATTTTGATATTGAACTCAAATTCATTATAAAAGATTCAAGTATTTTCATAGTTGATTGATTCAATATCACCCTTTATCTTTTATTTTTATTCTTCTTTCTCTATCATATATAGTTTGGAATCATGTACCACTACATAAAATTTCATCAATTATCCCTCAAAACAACAATTTCTTCAAGTGTATATTATATCCCCTCCTTTATGTATAGTAATTCTATAACATTAGTGATTTCATCGTCTGTTTCCCCAATGTGATAAGCTATTTAATCTCATTTGACCTCCTTATTTAGGTATCAACAATCCTCAACATTATACACATTATTATCCTCATATATATAATTTTCTTATTTTCGAAATATTTTTTTAGATAATTTATCATATGAATAGATCAATAATACCTCACCAATAATTAGTTTCTTCACACTTTCATTATCATTAATTTAATCTCAAATTATTTTTTGAAACCTATAAGAACAAGGCCCCACTTTTCCACAATGTTAATAGGAATGAAAATGATTTCCCGTAAATATTTATTCTTAAAGTTTAATATTTGTGGAAAAGATATACATGGAATCATCATCTTCAATATCATTGAGATCATCACCTATAGCGAGTTTATTAATTTCCTTGAATTCTCCATATATAGAATTATCCTTTATTAAGGACAGATTATCAATTTTCTCATCTTATTTTGGATTAGAGTGTTGTAAATAATATCCAACACCACCCATTTTGGGTACTTGTCTTCAAGAACCTTGAACTTTTCATTGAAACCTTATGGTAATATTATTATGATAAACATTATGATTGTTAAATAATAAAGGAATTCATTGAGTATTCTCATTCCATCAACAATAATAATAACTTGTTCAATTAATTCATCAATTGACTCATTTTGATGCATTCTTAAATCCTTATATCGGTTCAATAACAATAGAAATTTATCTTCACAATCCATTGAATAACCTAAAAAAATTTGGATATGTTTTCTCCACATGTAATGCGAGTATTTAAATTGAATTCATATTCACATATATTTCATTGGATAATGCCCATCCCAATGAATTTACTCTTTTTTCATTGGTATCAATCCCTATTCAATATTTAACAAATAATTATCTACACATAAATCTTGATATAATACCATGGGTGGTTTCAATATAGAGTTACATTTACAATGATAAAATATTATTTTTTAATTTATTCTTCAATATTTTGAAATTAATAGAATAAGTGATTAGAATTACTTTGTGGTTCATTCCATTTGATGTCTCTTCAAATAGATAAAATTTCACAATAATATATATAGCATTTATAACAATTTTTTATCCCTAAAAGGGCAATACCTTGAGAGGGAATGAATCAAGGTTTATCTATTTATTAAAATAAACATCTCCAATGATCTTGTTTCATAGTTATTAAGAATAGAATCTCCCCTGCAGTAGATATGAAGTGATAAAGTAAATGAAATAGGGACGTAAATGATTTTACATAGTTTTTTCATACAAGGCTCATCTAAGGAGCATGAAATGATGGTGATATGATGCACCTAAAACATTAATAATACAATTTTTTTTTTAAAATTTCAAACTCTGACACTAAACCATTGTTTTTATAACCATCACATGGAAATAGTAAACTCACTAGTCTCCTTATATAAAGGATCTAAATACTCCTCTTATGATATGATTTTCATTATATGAATAGTATATAGAATTTACACCAAGGATTGTATAAAATCATTAGTAGTTTTATCAATGTGATGAACTCCATGATATTCAAGTTAGATATTTACATGTATATCCCATTTCATTCCACTTCTATATTTTTAATTCTCTTCCATGAATACTTCTTATTCTCCATTTTTCATTCAAACACATATAATATAAATCCATCACTTATTCAATGATGTTTTTCAATTATGTGATCCACTATCCTCCCATTATTTGAAATAAATATTTCCATATGTTTTATTATTATACTTCTACCAAATAAATTATTTTATTTAAAACTATTCACATAATTTTTTAAATTCCCTTAAAGGGTTGTGTGTAATTCATTGACATTCACACATTTCTTCTTATTTTTAAATTTTTCTTGCTTTTAGAAATGACCAGTTTATAATGTGGATTTTTCTCGATAGTGTGATTCTCATTACATTTTTAAACCCTGAATTATGAAAAATTCTTTCATAGAAACTACAATGTTAAACCACTTCTCCACCACAATGTGGTCATCATAACACCAAAAAACTCATATCTTATAAACTTTTTATCTACGTCATGATCCAACTCCATATAATTAACACCTAAAAATGATAGAACAATGAAAATAAACCTAAATCAAGTCTTTTCCTTTCCACAACACCCAAATAATAACTAATTTATTTCCCATTAAAAAAAGTAAATATTTATTCTTATTATTAAATCCTCATCAAAAGACTCTTTTGTATTATTGTGATTTTCCATATTTTAATCTGTGTGTCCCCTCACGGCCTGAAATATTCTCTCATGGTGAAACCTAATAATTATGATGAAAAATAATTATTCCTAATCCACTCGAGGTCCTATCACAATGTCATTCTTCCCCATTATTTCAATGTTTAATTCTATATCATCTACCACATATGGGTAAAACAATTACCAAATGTGTCATGAAATTTCCCATTTTCTTCTCCTTATGAAAAATTTATAATCCCTATGAATGTTTTCAATGGAACATTCATGGTATTTTAAGACCATTTCATATTATAATTACTCTAACCCCTTTTAATTTTCCTAAAAATGTATCATGAGGTGACCATTATTGTCTTGGTATGACCTTTGTCCATTATATTAAAACATATTCAATATTCTTCCAAAAATGTATTATCAATTCTCTACAAATGTTTAGGCCAATTAGGAGTTATTCCAACAACAATTTCGAGAAATATTACCCATAAATAGTTCACTAATGTTTTTTAATTGTTTTATATTTGATTAGGTTTATGGATGTTATAGGTGATAGTCATATCAATGGAGGTTGGTAGAAGCATGGATGGTTTTTATAGCTTTCCATTTTTGGTGGGTGGGCTTTAAATTATGAAGTCTATTTATTTTTTGTATTAGTATATATGACTTTTTATAATTATTACAATTTTTTGAAAACTTTGTTATTTCATTTAGTTTCAAATTATATGTATGGATGTGCTCAGATAGAATAATAGTTTTCATGTATCATAGATATTTCTAAAAAGATATTTGGTGATTCCCTAGTCGATTTTTTTACGGTTTTATATTTTATAAATTTTTTTTGATATGAGTGGTTTTGAATTATTTTTGAAAAAGAAATGGTTTTCTATTTAGAGGAGTTTGGGGTGGGATTTCTATTAAGGGTCATAGTTTGGTAAAAATTAAATGCGATTCCTTTTCCATATAGTATAATTATTTTGGGTTTTTTATTTTAATTTAGATAAAAAATAATTTTTACTTGGTTTTAAAAATGGAATCAAATAGGGTTTTTAAAAAAAATTCTAAATATTACCTAATGTGGGTGAGAACCTAGTTTTTTTATTTTATGATAATGTGTGTTTATTTTTTATTTTCAAACTTATGTTATCCCAATTTAATGATAGAATAGGAAGAATAGCAGAAACCATTACTCATATAATGATTTTGTTGTACACTGTTGACATTTTCATGGGGATTACTTTGGGAATAAGTCCAAAAAACCATGGATTACTCTTTTATGTGTTCTATTATATATTTGTGACTAATTGATTGTTTACTTTCTTGTCATTTTAATTTAGAAAATCCTTGAGATTTTTATGATGATGAGTGGTCCTACTATATTCCTTATATGGGCTCCATGTTATTTGACCTCAACAGTTGAAGTTTGATTTACTCTAAATGATCTATGTTTTCTGGATTAAAATAGTTCTATGGGTTATTATCCATGTGTTATAATGATCCTTGGTATAAATCTAATGGTTTATTTATGAAATTTAAGATATATTCTATATGTGGTCATCCTGGATAACAATACCTTATATTATGTATGAAATAATTTGATTGGGAACTTATCTTAATAGGAATTCTGATTTTTGAGGTTGATCCCTTGATAACGTGTTAATACCAATGGGTGGTGATTACTTGGAAGGTCATAACGTGAAATTTAATGTTTGAGGAATTTGAGTACATCTCTTTCATTGTAATTTATTATATTCATTTTCCAAATTTGGATAAAAATTTTTTTGACATGATATCCACTATATAAATTGAGATTTATTGAAATGGAAAAATTCCCACTATGAGAGATGGAGATCAAACTTAGTGAGGTGATGGAAGGCTATATAGGATAAATCTGAATCAGATCATCCCAATTACCCCTGAGAGGTTATCCCATGGCCATAAAAAATAATATTTTACATTGATTGGGGATTTTTTGTATAATATAAGTGATTTAATTATATATAAAGATTTGTATCATTTTTTAGTGAGTTCCATAATAATTGTTGAGTTTTGATATTTGTTATCAATCCAGTGATGATATTTAGTTAGTCTGGTAACAGTTACCTAAATTATTGGCATGACGAATTGAGAAGGTTCTGAAAGATTGGTTATGTTATTTCATGGCTTTGGGACCCATTACTTTTATATTGATTTTTTATTATGGTTTTTGTTTTGTTTGATTCTATGTTCCCTCTGTGTATGATCATTTGTTTTTTATTGTTTCACATGTTATTGAGTATTTGTCCCTCTACTGTTTCATATTTTTTATATTCTTTTTTATCCTTATATCATATGGTATTTTGGGGATTTCTATATTGATTGATAACGGGATGACTGATGGGTTTTGTGGGCCATTGATGAGAGATCATTTTAGATTTAGTGAGACAACATTATTTTTATAAATATTTGAAAGTGTTCAGTGTAGTATAAATTATTACATTATGAAGGTATACAAATCATCAGATACACGATGGTGGTACATAGCCTATTTTGGGAAGTGTCAATTTGTGTTATCAGTGTTCATGTGTTTTATAGACACATAGGTGTTGGTATGTATAGTATGTTCATTTGGTGTTATGTTTCCCGGTAGGTTAGTTACATTTGGAATCCAATTCCACACCCACCATCAATTTCATGCATATACACATGAACACAAAATCACCCAGTGTATAATGGTGAGTAGTAAATACTATGGGGACATTAAAATCACCCCAACCAATATAAAAAACATGATTTATGATGTACATGGGTAGACCATCATGTTTTAGTCAATTTATAAGTGTTTTATTGATTATCATTTTGTGATTTGAGACTAATAGGTTATTGGAGGTCAAATACTCAGAAAGTGGTTTATAAGAATTGGATAGAGACCACTATATTTCTATTTCATTATAATTGTAACATTATCATTCTACAAACTTATTTTATTTTTTCCATATACTACCCTTGGCCTCATTTTATAATATTATTAATTACATTCATTTAATCATACTCCATAAATAATAATCATTTATATGTTAACACGTATTTTGGTTATTTTATTACTAATATATTCTGGTATTCCGAGGATAATTTGCTCTATATTTATTTTCTATATGTTTTGGGTGTATATGTTATATAGATGGATCATGTAAAATTATTTCTTGAATAAGGAATGATCTATAGGATTTTAATTTGTGGGAATATACTACCCATTACTATATCAAACCGTTGATATTATTCAATTGCCTCTAGTGTATGGGTAGATTCATCTGAGACCATGTAGTGACTCACATTCATGTATGGATTGGGTGACTTGAGATGGTGCATTACATTTTTAGTTGGACTGTCTGTTTCATAAAGCCTTTTTTCAAATGGGAAATCATAGATCAGAATTGAAAGTAAAACATCTTCATTAGTATTTCAGACCATTTGAAATAGAGGAATATCTCAGGAATATATTATAAATTCCATTATTAAAAAAACAATTGATATTTATACAAGTTGTAAATCATGTATCTCATTCAACGAAATATTATTTGAATATAGATATTTTTATTGAATGATAAGATCTATATTTGGAACTCAATTCCATTGTAGTGATGAAAATTATTATATCATTGATTATCAAAATAATTTGTTATTGTGAAAATTTATCCCTCATGGATTTTTTGGGATATTATGGAAAATATATATATTTTCCTCAAAATCAGAAGGCATTGATATGTTGAAATAGCCTCAAATGTTTTCCAATATACAACTTTGATTACTTAATAAGTCCAGAATGATGAATGGTGTGGATAATAATTACACTTATGTATTAAAAGGTTTGTATTAATTGTATTATTAATATTATTTTTGATGATTTGGGAGTTTGAAATGAAAACTAATTGAAATTATGTCATATTGACCTATCCATTACTTGTACAAAGTCAATACTAATCTTACATCCCAACCACTAAAAGTGGAGGTTTGATTCTATATTTATTTTTATGTTTAGTGCATATATTCATTTAATATAACTCCCTAATAAGTAGGGTATGTTCCTATATTATATAATTTTTTTCCTAGTTGGCACACCATTTCAGAAAATGTGTATCCATACCATGTTATTTAGAAATAAATAAACATCAATCAATTTTTTATCATTATTTTGGTTTTTCGCATTTTTCCTCCCCCATTTCAGTTGAGATATCCAATCGTTTCTCCATAAAATGTAATCTTCTCATCAATTACCATTAGTTATTTCACTCTCTATATCATGTGAATATACAATGTAAATTTGATATTTCTCTTCCATTGCTTCTTCAAATTTTCTCTTTTTCACTCATCCTTTCTTGATCTTCTATATTCTTTTTCTCATTGGGCATGTTTTCTAACCCTATATTTTTCTCATGGAGAAAATTTCGGTCGTGAGAGCCCATAAGTGTCACATCTCATCTTTGCCATTGATTTCCTCCTTTTATCCAGAGAAACTATTAATGAATGTGGGGTGATCAGTCATGTGATCCAACAATATGAGTGGTTGACTGGTCGTTCTATCAATCACGACAAATAAAAAATCTCTTTCAGCGTAGGGGTGCCTCCTACCAAGAGAGATGAGGTTTTATCGTTTTTAGGAATCCATATGGTTGATAAACACCAAAATTATATCTGGATCCCTAAGGTGATTATTTGGTCCAAAAAAGAAATCTTTACATATATGGAGGATATGATTAAGAAAAAAATTTAAGGCTGGACCGCAAAATACATCTCCAATGATAAAAAAGGAACCGTCCTTAAAGCTATCATTCAGTTTATCCCCAGATACTGTATTTCTATGTTTAATCTCATGGAGGCCAACGTTAATCTGATCCATTCACATACTGCCAACATCTGGTGGGGGAAAAATGATGGAAGGGATAGACCCCACTGGTTGGCATGGGAGAAACGTTATAATCCTAAGTTGGAGGGGGTGATGGGATTCCAGAATCTTCTTCTGTTCAATGACGCACTGTTGGCCAAGAAATAATGGCACTTTATCAACCTTCCATCATCTCCCTGTGCGTGGGTACTCCTTGACATGTACTTTCCCCACACAGATTTCCTTGTTTCCTCTCATGCCCCCCCGACCTATCTTCGTCTGGAGAAGTATTTGGGTGGCCCAAAATCTCATGGATTAAGGGATGGGCTGGAGGATTGGAAATTTATCATCTGTCAACATCCGGACCGATCCATCGCTTGTCGATAAGGATGGTATGTGTGCCACATCCCTTGCCCAACAAGGTATTGAAGACGCCACTGTCAACTACCTCTTTTCTGACCAGGGTCTGGGGTGGTGTGTGAAAATGATCCTGGAATGGTTTAATGAAAGAAACCAAAGAATTATTCTGAGAATCCCCTGGGTCCCCGAAGCATACCCCGACTATATTTTCTGGACTAATGATATTTTAGGAGATTATAGGGTGAGATCTGGGTACAGACTGCCTCTTGGAATCCAATCTCTCGACCATGATGAGGGACCATGGAAAGCACTTTGGATGATCAACGTCCCATCAAATTTACGAAAATATTGGTGGCAGGTGTCCACGGGAACCCTCCCTACCATGAGCCTTACCATTTACCGTCATATGGTTAATGCTGAGTCCTACACATTCTGTCCGAATATTCCAAAAACTCCTTGGCACACCAACATTCACTACATGGGAGCAATGGAAATTTGGAATAAATGGGTCCTGGCTTAGGATGCTTCACTGGACATTGCCTCTGACCTACCCAATATTCTAATGAGTTGGTGTTCCTCTCTTTCTTCATGTAATGCATGTTCTCTTTTCACCATTTCCTGGATCATTTGGGTTCGACATAATGATTGGTTTTCCACCACATTCCAAAACCTCCCGAATTCTGGATTCAACGAGCCATTTCATGGATTGAGGGCTAGAAGGACCATAAAGGACACGTTATGCCAGGTGTTACCCCCTCTTGTCCACCTCATTGGTCCCCCCAACAAAAGTGAGTATTAATAATAACATGTAGGCTTCAACCCCCAAGGATGGGATTGTTCCTCTCAGCCTCCTAGCTCGAAATCATATGGGGTAGATCATTGCAGAAAAATATGAATCACATCTTGCCTTCTGGGAACCTATAGTTTTTGAGGCCTTTGTAATCCTCGCAGGTATGATGCACGATGTGTGAACATGGATGGGATGATATCATCATTGAGTCTCATTACCTTAGTGTAATCAATTCTATTAACCACAATGACGCCAGAATCCAGCCTTTTGGATTCATTATCATGAGAATCTACTCGCTTTTCTATGGCTTCTATTGCAGAAACTTCTCCTTTACCTAAAGTGAATGAAAAAATATGGCCCATCAGTAGGGGGCCTCAGGCCCCTTCGATTACAACCATCTATGGCTAGACAATATACCTTCATGGATCTGATTATGTATGGTTGTTGATCTTCATCATTAATATTATCTTTCCTTTTTTTCAAAAAAATATATTCAAAAAACTGTTTTAGTGTAGCTTCATTTAATTTTACAAAACATTTGGTGTTTATTCTTTATGTGATTCCATGTGAAATTAGAATCATTAAAAGTATAATTTTGGTTTATTCAATATTTCTCTAGTGTGTTTTGAATTTTTATTCATGGAATAATATTTTTTCCATGGATTTAAATGGATATTAATTTAATATGAATACTAATTACCATAAGGTCTTTAATAAAGAGTTTCTAATAAATTTTTTAATATAAATGAATTTAAAAAGAATAGAAAGTGATTAATTTTATATAAATTTTGTTTTATGATTAATTACTATTTTATAACATAAAAATTTCTGATTTGTATATGATTATTGTTTTTAATTGTTTATTTCATATGTTAGTTATTCCCCTATTTGGGTATTGTTATAAATATCAATTTTGTCATGTTAGTTACATTTTTATGGAACTGATAAAGGGGGGATATTGTGTTGAGGGTTATTTAGTTAATTTCTTATTTATTGTATTTTATATTATTTCATTAATTAATTTATCTCGATATAATGGTTTACATGAGATCCTTGAGGGATAATTATGAAGTCATGGATGTGTGTTACCTTTGTTTGTAATTTTCTTTAGCTATAGTTCATCTATTATCAATTATCATTGGAAAGGGGTTTCATGTCATTGATTAAATGTGGTTAATATAGGGTTTGAGTCTTTTAGGATTACATTTTTGGCATCCCGTTGAAAAATAAGTGATTTCTGGGTTATCTCCAATACACATTATATTTACATTCCATGTTATATTTATTTTAGTTTTTATCATTTTTATGTATTGATTTTTATTGTTCCTAGTGTTATATGTTTGTTATGTGATATTATTTTCTTAGTATGTCATATGATTTTTTTTAAAAAAAAAATTAAAATTGAAATTAAATGAATTTATTTTGATTTATTTTAAAAATATAAATAAATTTATACAGTATAATTATAATTAAAATTATAATTGGGATTATATCTTAAGATAAGAGTTTCACTAATTCTGGATGTATCATATTCGGTATTATATCAAACCCTACATAAAAATGTGTTTGTATATGTAGAGTTTGTTATTGAAGATACAATAAATGTGAATGGAGTTACATTATTTGGGGGTGTACCTTAGACATTTTTTTATCATTTAATGGAAAGATGACGAGCTATAGACCATGGGTAACGTGAAGATGGTATTTTTCAATATTTTGAGAATATTGGTTAATCATTGGATGTATAGGATTTGGTCTCATTATTCTAATCTCATTTTTAACTCCAACATATTATATATTTCATGTATAAACTTATATATTTTTCTAATTTTGGTGTATTTGGAAGTATATTCTGGGTTATTATTATTATTATTTTTGGATGAATTTTTTTTGTGATTTTTTTTGTTTTTATCATGATAATTCAATGTTCTGATACAATATATAATAATATTTTCTTTGATATATTGTATTTTGATGGTGAAATTTTTCACAATGGTATGTTTTCAATACCCTTATCAATTATTTTCATCCTATGGATATCTAAGAATATTATTTTTATTATATAACAGGTTGAGTTAGGGGATTTAGTAGTGATGAGAGAGATATTACATGATATCTATTATCAATTATGTTACCCCCAATAATAATTCTGAAAAGCGTTTTCTTGGGTTGTCACTCAAGGAGTTTGATAGACCTATGTTTTTACCTTCCACATTTTTTTTGTTTATATTTTTTTAGTTTAACTAAATTGTGGATTATTATGTTTTTCATGATAAATTAATGGAAACTAAAATAATTAATTAAAAAGATATAATTTTCTAAAAATATGAACAATTTTGAAAAACTGTTTTTGTGAAAATGATTTAGAAAAAACATCAATATTAGAAAAGTGTTGATCCATTTGAAACTCACTTATTCTATGATTAAGTTAATTATATAATTATATTCCTCAAATCTCACCAAGATATATGTACCTTAACACCAAAATATTCATTGATACCATAAAAAATCATAGATATTGTGTTTTATCCAATCATAAAATTGATTCAAATACTCAAAAAACTCCATGTAAGTTCTCAAGTTTTTCTATCTTGTATGGATATTTTTTAATTTAAATGTTTAATTATGGACTAATAAGAATACCAATTTAGGTCATGGGTTAAGAATGGTGTCCATGTATTTTCCTGAACCTAGAACCAAAATTTTGGAGAAAAATAGCTCTACAGCAATGATATGAGTTATTATACACCCGTGCCACATGGATTGGTGAGTCTATGCAGTGCTAGATAGATTACTTTAGGATCCCATAATGTTTGAGTAAACAATGTGGATATAGGTATAATCTTGTATGATGGCCTCTAAAGTATTTGACAGTGGATTGATACATGGGTAGTGGATGGTTTGGATATTTGTCAACAAAACCATGTGAGGTACCTCCCTATACAATTAAGGGCGCATAATTAGTGGATACATTGGCCAACCGAGAAGCCAAACCATGAGGCTATGTATATTGAAGGAAAATTTACTTTTATCCTCTAAAATATACAAAAACATAAATAAAAATTCTATTTCTCAATCCTGTAGATAGCACTCATTTTAGATCCCCCCATTAAGACAATTTTGTATATTATGATTCCGATTTTCCATTAGAACTATGAAATAAGTGTAACCAGTCTTGATGAATTCACACTGGTGACTTCTCCTTTCCTTTGTTGTTGTTATTCTATTTTCATTGTATTAGCTACGATATTCAGGTGAAATCAAATATTCCTTATTTCTAGTGTTTTCATCCGTTATTCATTTTTCTTATGATTTGATCTGAATCCAAAGGTTATACTAGACGATAACTCTACTAATGAAAAATGGTAGGTGGCCTATACCATTCCCTTTTTGTTTGGGTATTTATATGCCATGATTTCATTATGCCCTATGTCAGAATTTTTAAAGGTTCCTAGATGATTATTTGAAAACTTTAAATGAATGGATTGGAAAATTTAGGGATTACCTTTAGTTCCTTATGCTGAGTTAGAGGTTGTTTTCCTAATAGAGGCCACCAATACTGTGTGACCTATGAAATAATTTTTCTTTTACTATTTTTGAATTACCCATGGGGTGATTGGTTGAGATTACAAAGTTATATTAAGAACTAATATTAATTGTTTGTATTAAATTAAATATTTTTTAAATTGCCTTCCTCATTTTCCATGTTCTACCTGAGGTGATTTATTTAACTTCTCGAATTTGAATTTTTATATGAGTAGGTAAACTCGTTGAATGTATTTGAATGGAAATTTATATATGAGGTGGAAGGAATAATGAAATGTTATGGTATGAAATGATAATTGAATTTAATGACGGATGTTTTTATTGGATTCCTTAGATTTACTAAAACATAGGTCATGATAGTGATAATTGATGGTTTGGATGTGGCAGATCCTTGGGTATTGATTCCCTGGGATACCTTAGGACTTGATAACCATTGTATTCATATTGATTAGTCTGGAAGTATAAAGGTACTTTTGACACGCTCCTAGTTCCTGGATCCATGTCTAGCCATGTTTACATCGAGATTCTCTAAAGAGTTGACGATGATGCCTTGGTCAAATATACCTTGGATCCGGCCGCATGGGGTATGAATCTTCTGTTATAAGTATCAAAATTTTCAATTGGATCCTTCTTTATTATATGAAATGGATATTTTTATATGATATACAAGTTTTATGACATATCCATTGTTGGATTAAGATACAAGGTATACATATATGTAGTGGTGTTTTTTTCAGTTCTGCTTTAAAATTTCCTTGTATAAAAAACCTGGAATTTGTTTTGCTGGATGCCTTACTAGTATTGATAGAATCACCATACAATTATTACTTATTCCATGGAAATTTTACTTGATTTACAATCATATCTAATATATACCTTTCACAATAATTATCTTATTTTAAACCTCCTGGATTGTTATAGACATTATTGGTGGTGGACTACTGGGATTTTATCTCACACACACTCTCATGCAGTCATTAGGTACCCGGAAAAACATTATGGATATAGGTATGGATAAAGGAAGGTTCACATAGTTTTATTCTAGTGTTTTTCCTTTCATAGAATTATGGTGGAATAAGATAGAGTTGAGGATCGTGAATCCATCATGAGATAGGTCTTTTGGAAGTTTTTGGTATTTGGATACATGTATTGTACTAATACATGTATACCAATTTTGGGTTCTTTATAGAAAAATGAAATAAAATATCAATATAGTATATGAGATTTATTTTTTCATTTTGTATATCCCTATCTTTGGGTGTTATCTCATATTCAGGTATTATTTTTCTCTGCTAAGGCATGTTACATGTCTAGTGATTTTATTGCCTATTCCTGCTACTTAATTATTGTCTTATTTCATTAACTATTGATATATACTATTTTAACCAATTATTTACACTCTTATAAGATGAAATTATCTCCCTTTAGTCCCAACTTAGGCCCTCGCTACTATTTGTAATCCTTTGGAGTTTTTGGAGATGTTCTTGAGGCCATGTTACCAACCAAGATTAAAGCAACATTTAAAGGAATTTGGATTCGGGACATCAAAAAGTGGTATTAGGGTATTCATTTATTGGATTTACTATTTTGATACAACATATAGGGGCTTGGAAAGAATATTAATTTTTTAATGATTTGTTCACGGGTGTTTTTAACCAATGTATAAGAAAAATTCTCATAGCGTCAAATAGAAATCGTTGTTTTCTAGATTTAAATATCTCGATTGTGTAATGCACTTGTGGATAGATGTTTATTATAATTTTGGATTTAATATATATCCCGATGAGATGAGCATTGCATCTCATGCATCATTTTTTGAACCTGAATGAATTCATATTACATGAATCATGTCATACCATATAGGTTTCACTACTCGACTATATGACATGGTGATCAATTCCTTATATGATAAACATGATTTTTTATAGATATTTTGTGTAGGGGATTAGGAAACATGGTTGGTACCTAGATTTATCATCATAACATAAAAATATTTTCTTTATTAGGCCACAGTAGATATCCTGGATTGAAAATTGAGGCACGTTGATAAATCAACCATCGATCGTATTTACTAGAATTGGTTATGGGTTTAATTAGGTGGACTCAATATTTTGGTTCCTAATGATTATGGGACCTTGAGGATCATATCTTTTTGAACCATTTAGTTCAATAAATTAAATGAAATTTGTAATAAATGTTAAATAAAATTGAAATTTTAAATGATAAAATAGAGATATTTATATAGCCCCAAAATTTGAGTGGTTAGTAGTCAGTCTCTCTAGTTATTTTTTGACTGTTTAATTTCTCAGTCCTAAATTTAACAAAATACTCTATGGTATGATCTTTTATAGGATTTTTTTATTACTAGTCGTATGCATATAGCTATGAATTTCATTCTTTTGGTCCTATTTTAGATGTGTGATTTTTATTATAGAGACATTCCCCCATGAAGACCTCCAGTCATGCACCAGGTGTGTGGAATAAAACAAGATCTAAAGGTGGTGGGCAATGTTTTATAAATGGGTCCTTTTATAGATCTAGTTGAGGCACCAATAGTATTTCTTGATATAGGTTCTGAGGAACACTACTTTGAGAAATTTACATGCTTTATAAATACTTTTCCAAAATCACTATAGCATGCCTCATATATAGATCAGCTGGACTTTGGGTTCCAGTAGTAGAATCTTTCCATGTTTACGTGGGATGGATTGAGACTACTTAGTCAATATGTGACAATATGGAGACACATTAAAAGAGTAGAGTGAAGCTGGAAACATACATCCTTAAGGGAGCATAAATGCACTCCTAGGTTGTTTTGAACCATATTAATGCACTACGTGACATGGTTCAATGAGATTTACACACCTGATTCTGAAGAAAACATGTTAATAATTTACGAATGGATTTTTCATTGTTTTTAGTATAACATTAAGTCAATATATATAGAATGAATATTTCAAGATATGTGTATTTTTGATTTGATGATTCCTGGAGAAATTTTATGCACTCACATGATTACATTGAATGTCACTCTTGTGAAATTCTATATATTAATTATGACGATCATTGTGTTAATCATAATAATAATTGAAGAAAATTGTTAATGGTGAAGGAACATTGATTATAGATAGTGTAAAAATTGAAATATTGTAATTATTAATAAGTTAAATGAAAATACCTCCCAGAGGTATAAATCCATAGATAATGAATGAGCCATATAACATTTACATGATCTACCAAATTTATATTTATATGAACTATCACTGTAAAAAAAGATAGTGGGAATTTAAAATCTATATTACAATAAATCATTAAAAAAATTTCATGATGTTTTTCATGATCAGTGGGGATTAATTTTTTCACAAAAATCTATTTGGAGAATCTAAAAAACTCAATTACATTTGATATTATTTTATTAGGTAACAGTTTATACAATACCAAAGGTATAAATATCTCTATAAAATTATGTCATTACTAAATTATAATACCAGGTAATATATAATGTTTTTTTGTAAATTCACACTGTTATGTTACTTTAATATCAATGAGGTCCTTTCACATTTTTCATTCTTCAATGAAAAACATACTATAATTACAATTCAAATTAAAAATTTTACTCCATGAGATTTTTGAAAAATATTCATTTAATTGCATTGATGTATTGCGTTGTACACTAAACCAGTGTTAGCATGTACTATACAGAACACCTTATTAGCTTTCAGTATATGCAAAAATATTCTTGGCTCGTGTTACACAGAATTACATTTTCGTTTTGGATAAATTATTATATGCATAATTAAGTATAGATTTTGTTTAATGTATAAATGAAATAAGTTTTTATTATGTTATATGAAAAACCAAATTTGGCTTGCACTACACGCATCCCTTACTTAGCTTGCGGTTTACGCAATCACGACCTTCCTCAATAGCATGTGTAGTACGCAATACCAGATTTCACTAAACAACGATATATTGTAATAATATTTTTATGGAATATTAGTTATAAATATTATTAACTAAATTTTTTATTTTATAAAATTATTATTCATCTTATACTTTTAATATAACATGGTATGAGAACAAAATAAATTTTTTTGGTAAAATAAGTATTTTTGTAAAAATGTAGTTTTCCGCCTTTTGATGGTGCACCCACAATAAATCTAGTTTATGATATGTTTATAAGATTAATTTGAAAAAATAAAATTCTTCTTTGTAATCAGGATATAAATATTTACTTTGGATAAATTTTTCATATTATTCTGATAACTATAAAATTTTAATGAATAGTAAAAACACGCTATATTTTCATTAAAAACAAATTTTTTCAACGCAATAATTTATAGGGTCAAATTATAATATTGAATGGTTTAAAGTATTAATATAATATATTTTTACCATTTAATATAATTTATATCATTACCATTAATTTCACATTGACTTCATAGGTAAAACAATTTCAATCTTTGGTAATATTTTAACAATTAAATATCATTTTCTTAACAACAAGATAAATTTAAATTTAATTTATGAAACTTCTGTGTTTTGAATTTTGAAAAATGGATTCCATATTTTGATTCAGGGGGTCCAAATTATTTTAATATGTTACATTTATTTTTTTTTATATTATGAATAGTAGCTACGATAATTTTTATTTACATTAGTTAAAGATAAATCGTGTAATTAAGGGTAAACCTAAGATTATAAAATTACCCTAACACATGAAAAATTTATATTGGATGACTAAAATTAGATTCATATCACCTAAGGGTCATATTATATTCGTTTTATGGACTTTTGACCATGAATATAATTTAATTATTATTAATACCAAAGAAAGTAACATCATGTCACACTATTAAATCTTAAAAGTATAATAATTTAAATTTAGTGATAAAATTCATGAATCATCGAACATGAATAGTCCCCAGAATGATAATAAAATTATATACATCATGTGAATTTATTTATAATTTTTATGTATTATATAATTATCATTAAAGGTGACACAATACTGATGTTGATATTATTTTATTGATTGATATATCGAATAAATGGTTTTAAAACTATTAATTTAAATATTATATGAACTATTTAATGTTCTAAATTAATTTATGAGATAAATATTACATGTTATGTATCTATTAAATATTTTTTTTCTTACATCTCTACTGTGTGGATTTTATTTAAATTCAATAAAATTAATTGTGTCAAAATTGATACTATTGATACTTTATATTATTAAATTGTTTAAATATCAAAACAAATATATTAAAAACCACAAATTTAATTTAATTTTATCTAACATGCCAGGATATATCAAATTATTTATAATTAATGACACATATGTAAGTTTTTATAACCATATAAAATTTATAACATTATTACAAAAAATAAAATTAAATGGATTAAATATGGATAAATCAAAATGATATGGTTTAAAATAAAATTAAAACATATCTAAATTTGATTGGATGATGATATTACAAACCTATATTATCTTATATCTTAATTCTAGTCACATTATATGTTTTTATGTGGGGGATAGGTTTATTATAAATTAAAATATTAGAGGTTTCCAAAAGTGCCCCTCTCCTCCCTTATAAATGGTCACCTACTCCCTCTTCACTTCACAACACCTTGAGCCTTAAAGCTCAGAAAAAACCTTCCCATTTCTCTTTTCAACTTCCCTAGAAACATTATGCATGTTCTGGTTTTCTCAAAAGTCAAACTCTAGTCCATTAAGAGGAAGCTTAAAAGAGGTGTGTCGAAGAAAAGGTAATATCTTCTACCGATTCTTTAAAGTTTCTTTCTTCTTAAACATATTCTTATTTAGTTGTTTCAATATAAAGTAATAACCTAAGTATCAATAATATATTGGTATGTTATTATAAATATGAAACAACCCCATTTCAGCTTCTATGCATCTTACAGAAAAAGAAATCACCGTGCCTGCGTATGTACAGAATACCGTCTCCACCCCGTGGTTAAATTATTTTTTCCACCACCACCATACTTGAATATGTATAATGGTGTAACGAATAACTATATATGTTTTTAATAACCTCATACTGATTCTAGAATATTATATCATTCACTTCAATTCTATTCAATAATTATGGAAATGATAACATCGCTCGTGCGTACGTACGGACTACCGTCTCCACGAACGTGATAAGATTCATTTTCCATGATTAACCATTCATGGATGATTATAAAGTATATATGTTATAAATAATCATGAAATATATTATTTAATAATTATAATGGATTTGTGTACATATATGATTAATTTACAAAATTCCACTCAATTCAATAAGGAAACAAAAACAGCGTCAGTGCGTACGTACGACCACCCATCTCCATGAAAGGTGTATTTAATTCCATTTATCAATTTATCATATATATTTATCTAAGGAATATATATTATATATAAATCATATTTTACATTCTGGAATTATGTATATCAGGATATGAGTAATAATATAAAGAACAATGAATCGAAACAAATACGATAAATGAAACGATTTTACCCAAAACAGTGCTTTAACTTGGAATTAACAAAAGAACGGGTAATAAAAAGACATAAGTGAATCATATATGATATTATAAAAATGAATATGATTATATAATAATTCAATAACATTATTTATATAATTATACAGGTGGATCAGATACATACGAATCATATCAGAGATAAGGTAAGGGATTCTTTTGCAATCTTATTATTATCCGAGATTGCTTATTCGTAAGTATTTACTGGGGTTATATTTTTCATCCATGTCAATAAAAATGTTTTCATAAATTGTTTAATATTCTTACATGTATTTTTAAATTCATTTTTACCCATATTTTACTTTTACATTGTGGTATGTAATATATCTTTCTTTTGTTTACCATACGAGGAGCTTTTAGACTTTTCCAACAAAAGTATGAGGAGAATGTTTTCTTAAACATATATGGGATTAATGAATTTTTACAGTTTCATAACGCCTAATTTTCATGATGATTACACTAAAATATTTCATGATTATATTCAATAAAATACTTTTCTTTTATAATTGTTTGGCATTTTTTGAAAAGAAAATGATTTTGAATAAGAAACAATATATTCCTAGACTTCATTTCAAGTGTCTAATCAAAACCATTTCCATAGAAGACAACATTATTTAATATGTGTGTAATGCCTCTATGATTTAAATGGTTTCACTTTTCTTATGATGAAATGATATCCATTTTTTATATGGATTATGTCATGATTGGGTGATGTTTATGAAACCCATTTTATTCTTTGGGTTATGATGAATGATTTATGTTTATGTTGTGTCACACATAAGAATGATTTAATTATGAGATGGGTGGGACCTATATCTTCTTCCAATGCATTCGGTAAATATTTATATCTCATTATATTGACATGGCTGGAATGGTATGTCATTCTGGATCAGTGATATAGGACTGGAATGATAACTGAACTCAATTCCGAAAGGGACTTTGTCCACAAAGATTGTCTTGGAAGCAATTCCTTGGATACTATGGAAATCATATCATGGGATTAATGGTTTCAACAATTACTTGTTTTAATCCCATTATATTTTATCATTATTGATGTTCCTTTGTGATATATGTTGTACGTACTTCCTTGATTTCTATCTTTGCTCAAGATTTGGATTTTTAGATTTTATGTTCATGTTTTTGCATTTAAATGTTTGTGGATTGTTTTATGTTCTCTAGGTTTACTTTACTGAGAATTGGAGCTCACCCTTTTTATGTTTTCCATTTCACATGATATACTGAATGGATTTAGATATGAAAACAAAAAGGGGAAGAACATTATGGGAGATGTTAAAGATCATTCACCATGACTAGAGGATTTTTTTTCCGAGTTTCCAATGAGAATAAACTATTATGGTCCTTGTGTGTTTTTTTTGTTATGTATTAAGTATTCTGAAAAAGTAATGTAATGTCCATTTACGTCAAGATTTGGTTCTCTACAGTTGGTATCAGAGGAAAGGATTAGTTAACCTTTGGAAACAAGGATGCAACAACATTAGTCAAATCCATAGACATATTTCTAAGGTATGTATTGGGATGTCCCTAAGGTTAAGTATACATATAGGTTAGAGTCCTAGATTTATGTTGACGATCATTAATAACCTAGGGTGGACATAATGTGTCTTGGATTAATTAAATATTGATATGTCAGACATCCCATAATGGACTTTTTATGATCATGTGGTTCCTCATTATTTTAGATGTTTCTTACACCATGGTTTTTGGTTTTAGTCAATGGAGGGAACTAGGAGGAATTGTGTCAACAATGAATCAAATGGACAAATTGGCGACTATACGAAATAGAATTGAGTAATTCCTAGAAATAATGATTATTTGATTATGCCGAATCATTAGTTGAGATATATGATTAACAAGGTGAACATTAGTGGTATTCCTAATTCATCAAAGAAGAGGATGATGTAATTTTAGGCATATTCTCATGGTGAGGAGAAAATAGAAAGAAAGATTGATATTTATAAACAAGGGATGAAGATCATTGGTGAATACACCAAATGGAGGGGAAGATGTTATTTTTGTGGAGAAAAGGGTCATAGATTGACAGACTGTTGTGGAGTTCAATTTCTTATCTGTGGAGAACAAGGGAATTATCCAACTCAATGACCGGACCTAAGAGGTTACTTCTAAATCCAAGAATGACTTATTCCATGAAAATCATTAGGGTATGGATTTATGTGTTTATGTATTGGTATTCAAGAGTAATGTTTTTGATGTAATTTTATGGTATATTGGAATATCTATACATTGGTCTATTGTGGGTTTAATTATTTATATGGTACCGATAACCATGAAAAGTGGATGAAATATTTTTGGAAAGAAGATGATATGCGCATAATGAAGGGATAAAAAGATAATGAAATGTTTCATAGAATTAATGAGCTAATGACTGATATAAGGATAAAGTGATATAATGGTTAAAGTATATAGAAATTTTGGGATTTTGGAATGTGGAAAGAGTTAACTTTTGACAACATTCATGTTTTCACTAAGGTTCAATGAGTATTCATTTTTCAAGAGAATACATGATTAAGGTATTCACATGTTTGAAATGTGACCAACAAGATATATCATATGATAAATGATTGAATTCACTTTCTCGGTAGATGACATTTCCAGTAATCATTTTCTTTATACAATGAAATTGGCCAGATGTATTTTGGATAAGTCTAAAAATTGGAATGGATTATGTTGGATATCAGATAAAATTATTTAAGGATATAATTTTTTTTCCATATTATTTATGAAATGTTATTATAGTGTATTTTTAAAAAAAGGAAAACCTTTTGGACAGGTGAAAACCCATCGCATCGGACAAGGTTGCGGGAATCAAACCCACAACCAAAGTGTGACATGCTTTTATCGCCTACCACTAGCCTAGAGTAAGTCCCTGGTTAGTAGAAAGTAGATTTATTTTATTAAGTGGTACGATAGAAGAAGAATATGTCCATTTTAGGGACCATATATCGATAATCTCACCATAGATGGACTTACATATATAACTTTTTCAAACCATGTGTTTGAGACCAATGGAAGAACCTATCATTTTATCGCATGATCTGCGAACACTTTACGAAAGACAAATTCAAATTAATTTCTTTAAATATAGATGATGTGTAAAATTTTCAAGGAATGACCCACGATAATATTACACTGAAATCAAGTAAGTATTTCTCCTTTTGTAAAAATTCATCAAATTTAGGGAAATGATCTTGAAACCGAAAAATGTTGTCCTAGTACTCTCAAATATGATGAATTATATGGTACCTTAGATCATCCCAAATTTATGGCTTCGTGATTGTTGGAATTTTCATAGCCATGTTCTCTACCACTCTCCCTCAGAATATGATGGATCGATTTCTCATCCATATCCATATTTTCACCTCTGTTATCCTATGTCGGAACCAAAGTGATGAGTTACTTTGGGTATTTGTTTTTTTCTAACATTCATTTTTAAAATTATGTTTTAGCATATCTTTTTAACATGCAGGATTCTATGAAAGAAACACTCAAGTAATAATCCATTTATAACCATGATGAATTTCGAGGGAGAAATTCCCTTTAAGGGGGGTAGTATGTAACACCCCAAGATTTTATGAAAAATATTCTCTTAATTTCATTGATGTATTGTGTTGTACACTAAAACAATGTCATCTTGTACTATACGTAATAGTGTATTAGCTTGCAGTATATACAACACTATTTTTGGCTTGTGTTACACAGAATTTGAAGTTCGTTTTGGAGAAATTATTCAACAAAACATTAATTATAGATTTTGTTTAATGTATAAATTGAATATGTTTTGATTATGTTAAACGCAACACCAAACAGAGACTGCACTACACGCATCTCTGACTTGGCATGCATTACACACAATCGCGACCCTCCTCGATAGTGTTTGTAGTACGCAATACCAGGTTTCACTAAACAATGATATATTGTTATAATATTATTATGGACTAGCCGTTATGAATAATATTAATTAAATTTTGAATTTTTATATCATTATTATTCATCTTACACATTTTCTAGAACATTGTATGAGAACAAAATAAATTTTTCGGGTAAAATAAGTATTTTTTAAAAAATGTAGTTTTCCCCCTTTTGATAGTGCACCAACATTAAATCTCATTTTTAACATGTTTATAAGTTAATTTGACAAAATAAAATTATTCTTTGTATTCAGGACATAAAAATTTAAATTTTATAAATTTTTTATATTATTTTGATAACTTTCAAATTTTAATGAATAGTAAAAACACGATATATTTTAATTAAAACACATTTCTTCATCAAAATAATTTATATGGTTAATTTATAATACATAATTTTTTAAAATTATAAATAGAATATATTTTTACCATTTAATATAATATATGTCATTAACTTTAATTTACCATTGAATTCATAATAAAAAACATTTCAATCTTTTGCAAAATTTATCTTTTAGAACTCATTTTCTTAACAATGGGATAAATTTTAATTTAATTACATCTACTTATGTGGTTTGAATTATGAAAAATGGATTCCATATATGGATTCATTGAATCCAAATTATGTTAATAGGTTAATTTTTATTTTTATTTTTGATATATTGAATAGTAACTATGGTAATTTTTTTACTCCAGTTAAAGATAAATCAGGTAATTAATGGGAAACCTAAGATTTTAAAATTTCCCTAACAGTTGCCAAAATTCTATTTTATGACTAAAAGTAGACTCATATCACCTATGGGTCGGATTATATTAGATTTATGGACCTTTGACCATGAAAATAATTTAACTATTATTAAAACCAATGAATGTTACAACATGTCACTCTCTTAAATATTATAAGTATAATAATTTTAATTTAGTGATAAACATTATGAAACATCGAACATGAATTGTCTCCCAATAGATAATAAAACTATCAACATCATGTGGGATTATTAAAATTTTTTAGGGATTAAATAATTATCATTAAAGTTGACATAATAGTGATGTTGAAATTATTTTCTTGATTGAAATATCTAATAAATTTTATTAAAAATATTAAATTAAATAATATATGAACTATATAATGTGATCCAAGAATTTTTTAGATTAATATCACATGTTAGGAATCTATTAAATATTTTACTTCTAACATCTCTACTATGTGGATTTTATTTAAATTCAATAAAATTAATAGTGTCAAAATTGACACTATTGATACTTTATATTATTAAATTGGTTAAAAATCACAAAAATATTATAAAATTTACAAATTAAAATTTATATGATCTAACATGTCATGAAATATCAAATTATGTATAATTAAGAACATATAATATGTATTTATTACCATATAAAATTTACAACAATATTTCCACAAATAAAATTCAATAGATTAAATAAGGATAAATCAAAATGATTTGGTTTAAAATAAAATCACAACATGTAAAATTTGATTGGTTGATCATATTACAACAATATAATATCTAATATCCGAATTTGAGTCACATAGGAAGTTTTTATGTGGGGTTCTGGTTTATTATAAATTAAAATTTTAGTGGTTTCCAAAATTGCCCCTCTCCTCTCTTATAAAAGTGCACCTCCTCTCTCTTACCATTAAAACACCTAGAGCATTAATGCTCAAGAAAACCCAGACAATTTCACTTATCCACATCCCTAGAAATATTCAGGAGGTTTTGGTCTTCTCAAAAGACCAACTCTTGTCCCTTAAGAGGAAGCTGAAAAGCTGTGCATCGAAAAAGAGGTAATCTCTTCTACCGATTCATTCATGTTTCAGTCTTCTTCATCTTCTTATTCATTAGTTCTTTCAATATAATGTAATATCATTAGTATATATAATATACTGGTATTTTATTATAAATATAAAATAACCCCATTTCAACTTCTATCCATCCTACGGAATACGAAATCACCGCGCGTGCGTACGTACGGAATACCATCTCCACGACGTGGTGTAATTAGTTTTTCCACCACCACCTTACATGGATGGGTATAATGATGTAAACAATAACTATATATTGTTATTATAAAATCATACTGATTCTAAGATATTATATCATTCACACCAATTCTATTCAATAATTATGGGAATGATATCATCAGTCGTGCATATGTACGGACTACCGTCACCACGAACGCAATGAGATTCATTTTCCATGATTAACCAATCATGTTTGATTATAAAGTATACATGTAATAAATAATCCTAAAATGTATTACATAATAATGATACAGTATTTATGTACAGATATGTTTCATTTACTTAATTCTATTCAATTCAATTATGAAATGAAAACAGCGTTCATGCGTACGTACGACCTACCGTATGAATGAATGGTGTATTTAATTCCATGTGTCAATCTATCATATATATTTATATACTGAATATGTATTATATATAATTCATTTTTTATATTATTTAATTATGTAAATCAAGATATGAGTAATAATATCAAGAACAACAAATCGAAACACATACGATAAATGAAACGATTTTACCCAAAACGCTGCCTTATCATGGAATTTACAAAAAAATGGATAACATAAAGTCACATGTGAACAATATAAGATTTCATAAAAATGAATATTATTCTATAATAATTCAATGACATTATTTAAATCATTATATAGGAGTTTCGGATACATACGAAGTTCTCATACATATGGTAAGGGATAATTTTGCAATTTCATTTTTATCTAAGATTGCTTATTCGTAATTATTTCTTTGGGTTATATTTTTCCTCCATGTCCATAAAAATGTTATCATAAATTGTTTAATATCTTTCAATTAATTTTTAAATTCATTTTTACCAATATTTTAATTTTAAATTATGTTATGAAAATAATATTTCTTTTGTTTACCATACGAGGAACTTTTTCACATTTTCGGTAAAATTACGAGGATATTGGTTTTTTAAATTATACGGCATGAACTGATTTTTACAGTATCATAATGATTAATTTTAATGAAGCTTACACTACAATTTTTCATGGTTATTTTAATAAAATCGCTTTATTTTGAAATGGTGTGGCATTTTGTTAAAAGAAAATGATTTTGAAGAAGAAAGGATATTCTCCTCAAGACTTCTTTTTTTGTGTTTTATCAAAACCATTTTCCATCTAAGATGACATTAAATCATATGTGTATAATGTATCAATAATTTACATGGTTTCACTTTTATTATGAAGAAATGATATCCATTTTGTTATATGGATTATGTTATGATGGGATGATGTTTTAGAAACGCATTTTGTTCATTGGGTTATGATGAATGATTTATGTTTATGTTATGGAACACGCAAGAATGATTTAATTATGATATGGGTGGGACCTATATCTCTCTCCAATTCAATGGTAAAAGATTTATATATCATGAGATAGACATGGATGGAATGATATGTTAATATGGTTCAGTTATACAGGACTAGAATGAGGTGTGAACTCGATTCCGAAAGGGACTTTGTCCACTAAGTTAGTCATGGCCGCAATGCCTTGGCTACTATGGAAGTCAACATGATATGTTATAATGATTTATGTTCATTTATGATATATTCCTATCATAATTCCAAGATTTATGTCTTTGCTCAAGATTTTGATGTTTAGATTTTGTGTTCAAGTTTTTTCATTCAAATGATTGTGGATTGTTTTATGTTCACTATGTTTACCCTTACTGTGCATTTGAGCTCACCTTTTTTGGTTTTATTTTCCCTAGGATATAATGTAATGTTTTAGGTATGAAAACAAAAAGGGAAAGATCTTTATGGGAGATGTTTCGGATCATTCACAATGCCTATAAGATTTTTTTTTGACTTTCCAAAGACAATAAACTATTACCGTCAATGTGTGTTTGTTTTTTTCTTTATTAAGTATTCCGCGAAAGTACGTTAATGTCTGTGTAAGTCAAGATTTGGGTATTTACCAATAAAATACATCAAAAGACTTTATATTATCATTTTTACATAAATCATGTTTTATATTCATTTATCCTATGTACATATAATAATTATGACTATATTTTTCTTTTTCCTCAACATTCAATTTTATAAAAAACAAATTTTCACATATATTATTTTCAATGTTCATAAAATCAAGATTATGGTGTTACATTTGAAATTATCAATAATGTGTTTTTAAAAAAATAGTTAGTTTCTTCTATTTTTTACCAACTACATCTGATGATAAGTGAATATTTTCCTATAAATTTTCAAATTATAAACATTATAAAAATTCTCTTAAAATATTAATAATTTTTACTTGTAAATTTAACCTGATTAAATTTTTGGGGGAGGCCTAAAATAATTTCATTCATTGATTCATGAATTATTAAACTGATATCTATGATATACATCTTTGAATTTATGATGACACATGAAACAAAAATTTCTTCTATATGATATTATTCTATGGTTGAATTTAAATTTACATACTGGACATGCCTGGATATGAGGATTCAAACTAGAAATTTTCTTAATCCTAGGAAATTAGATGTCTTCCATATTAGTGAAACAAATATTTTGAACATTTTTTTAGTATATAATATGTATCTACACCATTGTCCCAAACTATTGATATTATTTTTTTATGATGTTGAAGATATAAATTTATGTAATTTATAGGAATTTTTCTGATGGAATGGTCATAAAAGAATGAAATAAATATGTTTCATTCACATCCTCCTAATAAGATATTAAGAGATCAATATAACTAATTATATATTATTGGTTGTACATATAGTCCTAAATATATTAATTTCATTAGTATACAATAACAAACAAACATTACAATGATATAATGATAAATTTTTTATGAATAAAAAAATTATTTCCATGCATAAAATCAATGGTATGATGTGTAATCTTATCATTATTGTTTTACATGGAATGTCACTTCATTATCATTAATATTTTAAAAGACATAAACAATTCATTAAATCATGGTTCTAATGTAATGCAATTGTAATTCCTTTATATTAGTTTTTTTATATTATTATTTTATTTATAATAATTCAAAATTATATCATTATTCATCAAATTATCACCATATGTATGAAAACATATACCCATTTCCCTATTAAAATCAACCCCATGATAAAACAACCAATCATTAGGACATGCATGCATCCTTGTGTAATTGAGAACGATATTGTTAGTAACATTTTCCATCTTATAATATTAACCATGAATTATATATTCAGTAAATTTATCTTGTATGAAAAATAATATCATCAACATTTCATTATTTTAAATTCCATATAAACAGTTGATATGGTAAAACTTCAGTTGAAGGGACAACTTTTTATATTTTATATATCATTCATAAAACCCATACATTGATCATCCAAAAATTCATAAAATTAGTTTGATTATCGAATCCACATACCTATTGTATTAATCTAAAAAATATATACCATTAATTTGATACAATATTTATCCTGGTATGCTTACTCTCATATCATCATTAATCAAGTATTTAATTTCATTCACTAATACTTGGCAGGTAGTTTGATTAATCAGTTTATGTAATAATATCATGATTTATATAATCATCAATTTCGAATGAAAAATATATCTAACATATCCAATAAAAATATGATACAATATCCTGTTCTCAAAAACATCATGTATTTTTAACTATTGTCTAAAAATACAATAAGAATGTAGATATCTTATTCTTCTATATACAAATCAATTTACAATTCCAAAATAAAAAAACACCAATAATCCTTTAATATAAATAGTTTTATTATGGGTTAAGTAATCATGATTTAATATATTTATACCCTACTAATATATATATATATATATATATATATATAATATTACACAGCCTTATTAAATAAAATCATGTTAAAAATAAAACAAAACAAGGAATAATATATAATAATTTATAAAATATAATTAAGAAAAATTCATCAAATATAATATACTTACAATCAATTGATTGTATAATTTTAAATTCTATGATATAAATATATCGAATAAAATATAGAAAATTATATGTCAAATAATAATATAATTAATTATCTATAGCTTATTAACAAATAAATGAAAAAAATAAAATATAATTTATTAATGCATAAAAACAATTTAAAATAGTAAATTAAAATAATATATTTACCCTATTAATCAACTAAAAATTATATATATTTTATATAATAAAAAACATTGTTAATAAATTTAATAGTAATATATATTCCAACATGACATATCATGAAATCCATAATTCATTATTAATCAAAACATTTATATCCCATCAAGACAAATCCACAATTTTATATACCTCTGTAAATTCCATGGATTTTGTTGAAATCAAATAATAATAAAGAAAATGTAATATTTGTTCTTCCAGAAACATACATTGTACCAAGAATAAATAAACAATGAATGGTAATAAGTTCATGTGAAAATTGATATATAAGTATAACCCACTTAGAATTAATAGTTGCTATGGAAAATTATGGTAGCCGGATATTGAGAAATATAAGTGTGGTTTATAGGAAGAAGGAAAAGGGGATGGGAGGTTAATTGTATAGATGTAAGAGAATTGGGGATGACGTGGTAGGGATGTTTTTACAAGGGATAGAAGACTGAAGGGATTCATGTTATAAAACAATGATAAGGAGATATGGTGTTACCAATGAATTTTTTTGTAGATAGTTTCCATGTATTTGAGTCCTCCCAAAACTACTATCCAACTATAGAGAGAGAAACAATAGATAAAAATGAAATCAGGATACTTCATCCTTTTGGACAATGTTTTTATTCTTAGGATTCTGGTACAAATATCATAAGAAACATATTATTTTATAAAGATATAACAGTATTTGGATAATAAAATTGGATTATATAGTTCTTATGTAAAGGATTTATAGGGTCCATTATTTAGTTCCTTAAATATAAAATAATATTAAATCGAGTAGTGTATGTTAGGATTACATGAATGTATTCCGTATTATTTAGTATATGTTTATCAGACTTCAATTATTTAAATGTGATACATTGATTAATTTTATAATTATTAGGCTATATTTTATGAACAAAATATATCATGTTCAATAATATTAAAACATTAATACTGAACCCTTCCCTTTATTTCAAAAATGTAGTTTTATTAGTAATTTATTATATACACATTGAGAGATATCATTATGTCATTACATTTCTATTAGCTTGTTATTATGAATTAGATAATATTTAAAAAATAGGGCCTATATGATATTCCAAAAATCAAGGACATCTACATGTAGACTATTTTTTATCACTAAATTTGAATCAATTAGTGGTTTATCTATGGTTGGTTATGATATGATGAATATTTTTGTTCCATAGTTTGAGTATCCTCACCGATAAACATTATATAATAATATTTATATATATGTCCTGGACATGTTGTGATGATAAGACATCAAATAAATTTATTTTTTAGATATTTAGTGGAATTTGACCATTTTAGATTTGGGTGATTTATTTTCTCATAACGACATATTATTTTATCAAAAATTCAATTTTGATGAGATTTTATAGTTGTTAATATAGAGGTGAAACTATCTAATGGAGATTTTTATTATATATTTATTCTAAATATTCCAATTATAGGGATAATACATGAGGTTGGTTGTGATGCGTCTTTTTTAGGCATGCCTTATTTTTTAATAAGGGATTAAGTTATTTTTTTAAAGGTACAGTGAAGGCTTATGATAGTCAAAATATTATAGAGTATATATATTAGAAATTGAATTATAATTATAATTTTTATTATGTATATTTTTTAATATCGTCATGATGTGTTCAGTAAATGTTTAATGTGATTATGATATATGATATTGATGTCTCTTTAGTTTTAAGGTTAAATTCATGGGACTAGACTAATCTGATCATGTTCAGTTACATGATTTCATGACCATCTACTTTTTATATGAATGTATGGGTTCCAAATATATTCTCAACCATTATTAACTATAATATATTGTTGTAGAAGCATTCCATTAATGAAAATACATAATTTATTATGGATTCTTATGTCGAGCGATGGTGTCGTTATTGATTATTTTTTAAGGTGCGATAAAATATTAGAAAACTAGAGACAATGATGTTTAATTTAATAGATGTTTATGTTGGATGACATTTAATTTGAATCATAGTTCATAAATTATTATCTAATGAATGGTTTAAAATGATATGGGTGGTAATTCACATTAGTGAATTGTATATTATTTTGATAAGAACATCTAGATTAGTATATATATTCCAATTATATTATAGGAAGAGTAAATTGATAATATGATCTGAATATGGTTATGGTCTTGGATTATTATAAGATAATGATGATGATAATTATCAGATATATAATAACATAGGTGTTATATAGTTATACATTCAGTTTTATGATTTATTAACATAAATGACAGGGTTAAATACATTTCAACAATTATTTAGAGAGAAATTCCATAAAATTTGTATTTTTTTAAATTATGAAACGAAGCGGTGATAAAATAGTTGAAATGGCATGATGATTTATTAATTAATCATCTCATTAGGTAATTGATATATTTAAAAAAATTACATTAATGATTCTAATCTGATGTAAATTATTTATTTACATATTAATCTTTTGACAGTGTTCTTATAGTTATGGTATATAGAGTATCTTTTTCCTTCAATAAAAATTAATTTAAAATTGGAACTAAAAGTGATACTGATGTTTTTAAGTGATTAATTAATTAAATATATTTTATATTAATCAATTGGGTGATATTAATAATTTTCAATTAGTGGTGATCTTACTCAATGATAATATTGATTTGATATATTATATTTTAGGGTTTCACCAGGAGATATGTTTTTTTAGATGGTGAGAATATGAAAAGTTGGAAAATACCAAGTATTTTTACTGTAATTTTGTGTTTTGATCTATTATATTGTTTCAAATGAATAGATTATAAAATATTAAATTTTATAATGTGAAATTACTTGAATTCATTCGTTAATTCGGGGATATTGATACTCTATTATTCAGATAAATAGAGAAATTGTTTTGAAAAAAGGGTCCTACATTCAAACAATGGAATTATGAAAATTATGAAAATGTAATTTCTATTGAATTCTAATGTTGTTTGACCATGGTATTTGTTGGTGTATTAATATCATATTTATTTATCTATAAGGGAAAAAGTAAGGATTGAATTATTATTTGATTGGTGATAGATCATTTATATTTCTATAGATTTAACAGAACTATTGTAGTAATATATGTGTGTCAAACTACAACATTGGGTTACCTCTATTATTTAATTTAAATTATTTATTTAGGCGTCTCTATAGATTCTATCTCCCTCCAGGATAAATTATGTTGATTTATTATATTATTAGATGTCTAGTTTATATTGCATAGTTCATCATAAAAATAATACTAATTTTATTCCAATAATTTGACATGACTACATATTTTTGAAGATCCAATTAAATTGTTGGAACATAATTACATTGACGACACACCATGGTCTAGGTACTACAATGGGGCATTCACGGTTTGGTCAATTGTGCATCCACAACTTGTGATATATCCATATTTTAATTTTTTTCAATCTCTATTATACCACCACTTATATTAAATTCTCCCACTCACACCTCATTCACTTATTCTCATTACAATCCACATACGGATCCTCATTCATTTCTATTTCCCTACAATAAACCCTTTATAATGGAAATTCCATGGGGTTTATTCATGATTTGATTTTGTATTTTATGATTATGAAGTCCTTTACCTTTAATTACATTCCTATTCCCTATTTCATAATGTTTCATCTTCTCCCCCTTGATGTTTTCCTCTTGGTATCAGCCTTAATTAGAAGGGAATGATTCTAATTGGTTAGCTTTGGTACCATGGGCTTGTGAGTATATCTATGAAATATTTTCAATCAAAATTCATCAACGAAGATGATTTTATATTTATTAATGTAGGTTTTCTATGTTACATTAATATTTAAAATGTTTGAATAATGATTTTTTGGTTTTAACCAATTATTAAATGCCTTAGGATAAGTAAAATACATGTCAATAAATATTTTGAAATAGGAACCCCCATTTTATTTGGTTTCAATTTAATGTAATTTTCCTTTCATTTAATATATGTTATTTAAATGTCTTTATAAACTTCCACTGAATTTTTTTTAAATTACACTATCAATTTTATTAATGGATTTAATATTATAAAAGGTTTTGTAGTTAATTAATCTAATTTTTAAAAGGAAAATTAAGTTATTAATGGTGTTATTAGACATTAATGAATATGGGGTGAAATTTTTTATGTTGTTATTTTATGTTATTTGTGTTATTAGGTTTTTTATAAAAACATATGACCATATTTCCCAAATTATTTTATAAATCACATTGAAAACATTCTAAAATAATTTTAGAGGTTACCGTGAAGTGTTTCTGTTTTATATTTTGAAATGTGTTATGGACAACATAGTGATTTACCTAAAGGGGATATTTTATTACTGGTTCTTATTCTAATTGAAATAGAGGTGTTGTTTTTTTGGGAATGGTTTTCTACGGTGAGGGTGAGTTTATTATTCAAGTTTGTGTCATTTTGTAATTATTGACATTCTCACCTCTATTTTTATGTCAAAATTAGTAATGGGTTGTTTGGTGACACCTCCTGGTAAGCACGCTACACTAGTTCAAGATCATAATCTATTTGATAACCCTGATATAGACTATTATGTACATTTCTTATTGTATCCCTCAATTAGGATCTACATTGAAATGTTGGGATTTATAGAATGTTTTTGTCATCCAGAATCACTAATATTTTTTATCTATATTTTTATGTCCTATTTTATCCCCTAAGATAATAGGTTATCATGATAATTTTTTTTCATTTTGATGTCGGTGTGTATGTTTTTATTACTCAAAAAATATTACTTTTTTTTCTAAAATTCTCTTAGGATTTATTAATCAATATTTTGAACTAATTTTATTTCATTAAAACATGCACTTTTAAAGTGAATTTATTATAAATTATTATATTAAAATACTCATAGGGATGGTAAAAACTTTCTAATAAAATTATTCATTTTATAAAATTTAAGTGTATGTTGTATAAAATCTATTATACTTCATATTTTTTTTCTTATGCCCGATTTCATCAAAACTGATTTTATAAATGAAATTTAAAACTATATTGAAATTTTTTTACTTTTTAATGATTATTTATCGAGTCTAGGGAGGATACCAATTAGGCCAACATGATTACAACTATTGATATTTTATTTTCTATTTTGTCCCATGATATTTAAAAAAGTATGCTTGGGTTTTGGTTGAATGGTTACTCATGGATTCACATGGAGGTATATTGGTTGTTTTTGTATTTATTTTCCATTTTTTCATGCATGAAATAATTCATACCAATTTTCCTTATATTATCTTATGGATGATTTTTATGAATGTGGTGTTCTTTATTTTCAGTAAATGGGGTTGTTTCTTTCAAGGGAGTAAGCAGAGATAGTGAGTTTTTATTTTCCCTTTTTCCCTTTTATTTGATTATGTGTGAGCATCCACTTTATATAACAACAATTATAGAATTTTTTGTGAATTTTATACTCATAATTTATGTAATTTTATGGAAGAATTCATCACTAATGGTTTTTTAGAATCACTTTTGCTTATTTTCAACCTACGTGGATCATGAACACCCCTTGGGACTTTCCATGGGCCGGTTTGGGCATCTAAAAAATGACAAATTCAGGTTGGTTGAAAAAAATAGTATTAAAGCCTACTTTATTTAATGAAACTATGTTACTGGAGAACCCATTATTGGTTTGGTGTTTCTGTTAGATTATATATATGATGTTTGGAACCCGATATGTAATTACTTAATTTGTCTATCCAACTCTTTTACATTTTCTTCCTTGATTTGTGAAGGAAATTTATATTTTTAACATATATTTTTATGTTTCTATCATTTAATCGGGATATGTGATTTTTTTGGTTATATATTGTTTTGGGGGATGATAAAGTGATTAAACTGGTGGTACATGATCAGATCCCATTGCCTGTAAAGGCACATGAATCCTACGTACATGACTCATTATGAATCATAGTACTGTTGTGTAGTAGAGACATGGTCCCCTTATACATGTTTCCATGTTGGACATATACAGTAGTCCACCTTCATATTATTCAATGGACATATTTTCTTTTTAATACATTTTTTTACAGGCCATTCACATGTTTTTTGTATATTAAATCATTTTTAATTTTCAAATCATGGTTCTAAATGTTCAAGTTAATATTTTTCAATGTGTTAAATGAGTTTACCTAAATTGATTAAATGAAAAACATGATGAATGGATTTAAAAAAAATTGATTTTTTAAGAAGGTGGTTCTTTAATAAATAATTTTATGGGTAGACTTCTATTTGAATAATTTGTGTGTGTATGTTTAAAGGTTGTTAATGGTTTTAAAGTAGTATGTTGGGTTAAATTATGAAATATTGGTTTTGGAAATAATCATTTTGGGTTTCTTTTTTTGAGATTAAATGATTTTCATATTTTAAATATTTTCATACTTTTAAGTAATGATTGATGATTACAGGTAGTGATGGTATGGTTTTCCAAAATAATTGATATTAATTTTGATAACAATAGTTTTTAAATACATGGGAATTGGATTTAATGTGAACGAAGGTGGTTTTAAAATTTATTACATGATAATTTAATGATTTATCATTGTTTTGTAGTAAAATATTTATTGAATTTGGAATTTCAAATGAATATTAAAAGATAAAATTAAATTTTAAATTTTGAAATCATAACAATTAAAATGATCGAGAACAATTTTTTGATTTTAAATACTATTCAATTTTTTAATAAAGAGTTTAGAAAAATAATATGTTTTTAATATGTGGGAAAGTGAGAGATTAATTCATGGAGTTTATATGAAATTATTTTTTTGTATTTATAATTTTAAAAAATAACTGGTGGTATGTTTTTTATTTTAAAAGGGGGATGTAATTTTATGGAGTAAATGTTTTTATGAAACATGTTTCAAAAATTTGACTTCAATTTGATGGGTTTTAAAAAGGGAAGAATAAATTTATGAAAAAGGTGTTTTGAAATTTAGTATCTGTATTTCTAAAAGCATTTATTTATTTAATTTGAATTTTTTTTATTTTAGTTTATAATTATAGTTTATTTGTGCCTATTCTATATGATATTTTTCATCTCCCTCCAATATGGTTTTGGATTTATAGAGTGCGTGTCATTCTAGCAGAATTCCTTTTTTACATTTTCTAGGTGTATTGTTGATTTCGAGTGGTTATTGTTATCTCTTTTGTTATTATTTCTTCTAAATCCTTGGATTATTAGGAGTCTCTAATGTGGTACTTGATTTATTAATCACCTTGTATTTTTACATGCATTCTATTAGTGCAATGTTGATCATTTTAGTGATATTTGTTTTATTTACAGATCAAAGGTGCCTTTTTTGCCACAAGGAAGATAGACTTTTTTATTTTTCTCAGTTGTGCGGTGTTTTGAATTGAATGCCATAGGTGTGTTCTATAGTAGTAGGGATGAATTTTTCCACTATTTTAGGTTACATATTAGCTGATTCCATGGTTATTTAGATAGATTCACAAGGTTTTGGTGTTTTCGGAATGATTCACCATGTTACTTCCACTTCAACCACTAATATATGCTATAATTGTTTATTCTCATCTGGGAATATTTTTTTTGAAGTAAATATAGAAATATATTGTATTCTCCCAACTGTCATGGATTGGTTTTCCATGGTTAAAGATATATCTATCATGAGATATTGTTCATAGTGGAATATTTCAGATCTAGTATATGTGGACTTCAATTATGGTACTTCTAAATTTAAATGGTGTCTGTGGTAATTCTTTCTGCTTTTCTGGGAATATTTCATTAATTTTAGTGACTTTATTCTTTCATTTTTTTGGGAATGAATTGAAGTCATTGAATATATGTGAATTACTTGAACTCAAATATTGTGGGTACATTTCCATTGATGATAGTTTTGTGGGATTTTTACTGTATTTTAATAATCATGTCTAATTTAGATTGTGATGATGCTATGGTATTGGGTGGGGGACTATGTTTTGATTAATTCAGAAAAACTCCCATAAAATTAAGGATTTTTATTATTGGTATCTATTTGTGCCCTCTGTTGTTTAATATTGGTTTTTTGAGTTTTTTTTGTATGTCGATCATGACCTTTGAGTTCTATTGTTCCTTGGTTGTTGATGTTGTGGTTTATAAAGTCATAATTAATGCCACATTGGGGTGCCATCCATTTGTTTTGTGTATTTATTTACTTCCATTAAAGTCCATTATGGTTACCTACGATGTGTAAAATAACTAATTTTGGTGTGTTCCATTTCAACATTTATTATAGAGTCATCAATCATTGCTGGTATTTTCAGTTAATATTAATGATTCTGAAATCAAGACATTAGTATGGTGGTTTGACTCCATTTTATTTTGAATCAACCATTTTATGTGTGTCTCTCTAAGGAAAAAATACTTATGGTGGATAGAACGTTTACACCTTTACCATAGTTTTCCTCTATAATTTAATTTGTCTTAATTTATTTATTTATTTTATTTACTTTTTAGTCTCTATTATTTCCCTCTATCCCTAGGATCAATTTTGTTTTATATTGATTTTCTGGTGAATAGTGCATGTTTCATGGTTTGGCCCATAGTTAGTATTAACAATGTAGAAATTAGGTGATAGATCTAGAACTATTATAAGTTTAAATTGAATAGTTAGAATGTGGTATGTTTAATCGTATGACTTGCCTATGAGTTATGATCAAGGTCCTCTAGTGACACATTCCTTGTTGGAAAATGGTTTTTCTAACCGTGAGATATAATGGGGTTTTAATTCTTTGTAATTCCTATTTTCCCCTCTTAAATTAAATCCTCACCCTCCTTACTATTCATTTGATGAAACACCTATGGTAACCCCGAACACACCTCTTCCCATTCTTTTATTTCTCTCTCATGGTTACTCTATGGGATTTATTTATGAATTGTTTTTGAATCATTATGGTACAACTTAAATTATCATCTATTTCATTCTTCTTCCTCATCTCTACTAGTTTCCATTACATCCAATTGTTTTGTTACACATTAAATAATCCATAATTGGAATGGGTGTTTCTTAAAAGTGTTTTTTCATAACTAGAACTTGAGACTCCTTAATTGAAACCTTTTTAGATGGGTTTTTTATAGGATTCTATTATGTATTGATTGAGGTTGGTTTTACCCTTTTTATAACTATTGAAAATTATTTACCACTGATTTATTCCCTTTAACCCATGTTTTATGTCCTTGCTAAATCATACTATATATGTCTATGAATATTTTAAAAATGGAATCCAATTTTTACAAGATTTCTGAACAATACCATTTGATTTCTTTTAATACAAATGTTATCGATATCATCAATCATTTTCGGGCATATCGAATGCTCGATAAAATTATTCAATGTAATTTATTAAGGTATTTCAATTTATAAAAGATTTTTCAGATCTATCAAAAAATTTCAATGAAACTCTTATTTCATATGGGTGTTCAATGAAAATAATTAATGGGTTTTAATGGTTTTTTGATGTTGAGATTTTATGTTGCTTATGTTTATGATTTTCAAATTGTGTACTAATAATTATATTTCTCAAGTGATATTAAAATGCATGGTTGGAAATTATTTAAATGGTTTTAATGGTCACCCTTGAAGAATTACTTTTTCTAAATGGCATGGGTTATGAATTGACTTACCCTATATGTGGAATTTTATTTTTTATTTTTATTCTCAACTAAAGATAAGAGGTTTTATTCGGTGAAGGTTGTTCATAGGTTACAATGAATTTTTTTTGTTTAAATTCTTTTTTATGATTAACATGTGCACATCAAATTTTATATTTGGGAATCCATTGGTTTTTGGGAAAAAAATAAAGGAAAATAGGATGAAATGTGTCCTTTTAATGACTTGACTAGAAGACATTAGATAAAATATAATCTTCTTAAGTGAATTTTTAAATTTTTTTATAGAAAAGTGGTGACATGAACTTGTTTCCCAATTCATGCCCCTAGGAGGATTTATTAAAATCAAGAATTTTGTGTTACAAACATCAGGTGCAATGTGCTTACACCTTCATGGAATTAACTAGGGTATAAAAATAAAGACTAAAGAATACCCAATCTATAAATACAGCCAACCAAAAAGAGATCCCTAGACTTCAATCAATGATCATCCTTTCTATCTTTGACATTCTTCAAATTGAGTAAGAGGGAGGGTCATTCAAGTGTTTCCAAAATTACTCTCTAGTTCATGATTTCATCCACATTTATTTTTCATGAAATGTGTCATCAATATAAGCAAATCAAATTACTGAAAATGAAACATAAAAAAATCCATGGGACAACATCCAAATTAGATCATCATGCTGGAAGGCAATTATAATAGGACAATATCTCATAAAAACCATTCCACAATTCCTTTAGAACCACCAGACCAAACAACTGATTCATAGAGATCTCCTCAAGAACATGTCCTCAAAGTAGAAGTCAGTGACATTATGAAAATATCATATTAAAAAACAATGCATATAATGCCTATAAGACTGCAAAATCTCATCAAAACAACATCCAAATTTGCTGTACAGAATTAGAGTGATTACCCATAAAAAGAAAATTAAGCATTTCAATGAGAGAACATATGCTTCAGAGATCAAATACAGAAATGAGGCAATATCAGAGACATAGTCAATCTCAGTGACCAGAGAAACTGTAGTGCTCAGATCAGATCAAGTAATGGGCAGAAACATGCCATTCATATTAAGGGGGAATGATGATAGCAAACCAGCTAAACAGAGCAGAAAAACAACAAAATCCAACCAAACAAGGATCTCAAAAAGTCCACAAATAAGCTATCAGGTTTTCAGAAAGGTAATAGATGCATTATAGAAAACTAAAATCAGTCTAGTTGTGATAATTCTATATAAATGATTATTTTCACTTATTTAGGCCTTTTACGACAATATCTGATGTTAGGAGAATTTTTTTTATTTGAATTTTCCCAATTTTTTTTTTGATTTTATAATTGTGCCCTAGGTTTTCCCCTATGATCATATTTTCCCATGATAATTGTGTAACATAAAAAGATTTTGAAAATAAATTTACTACTGAATGAAGGAAACACATAGTCTCCAAAAACATCACTTTTTTATAATCTATCCAGTAAACATAAAATTTCAACCTATGTTAATTGAATTTTGAAAAACTGACATGCACGATTATTTTTAGTAAGTTATTTAGAGTCTGATAAGATTCACATAATTTTTGGTGAATAGTAAAATACTATTTTTAATATTAATATGAAACATATGAGTACTAAATTATATTTTTATTTTATTATATTTAGGATATATGATAATGAAATCATGATCAATTTTTCAAGGTGATGTAAAACGAAATATTTATTTAAAATTGTTATTTTCGAATAAATTATGATTTTAATAAAAAATTAAATTAATAATATTTAGAAAACAATTTCCAAAAAATGGGGTTAATTATTGAATTCTAAATGTCAAAAAATGGTTATGTTGATTTTTTTGATTTAGAAAATACTCATATTTTTATGAATATAAAAATATGGTAATTTACAATATATATATATATATACATTATAAGATAAATTAAATATTCCTAAAATCATGGATGATGTGAACACAATTGGATTTAACTCACAATAACATGTTACTATTCTTGGTCACAAGAATCAAAACTATTGATTGGGTATAATAAGGGAGAGACCATTATCTGCTCCACTATAAAACCCCCCTCACTCTCTCTTATGTTCATACCTCTAGGTATTTAATCCCCTCAATGTACTACCCTAAAACCATTACCTAATCACTCCCTATGTCCAATATCTCTTGGTATTTTAAAAAGGAAAAACACCATCCTTTAAGGAGATTCTAACAGATGTCGATTAAAGAGGTAAATTCACATTAGATTGCATTCAATTTCATTTGATGTTCCTTCCGATTGTTATCATCTCCTCACCTCCTCTTTCCAAATGACCGTTATTTGTACATTATAATCTATAGACTATAATTATATCATTTGAATTGATGATCCATCATAAATATCCATAATCTCTATCTTTTATTTGACAAATGAAATCACCTTCTTTGAGGTTCCAATTTACATCATTCATTGATGGAGGATTTTTTTTCATTAATTTTCCCTTCAATACTGGTAATGAAACCATTTTTATGGTTGAACCTGTCTATAATATATGTATTATAACCTATTTAATATCCATTAACTAGTATATTTACATAATATTAAATCATATTAACAAACAATTTCTTAATAATCAAAATAACGCTAAACTAATCTAAGTGATTTTCATTAATATTGCATCTAATTACTCATCATAATTATATTTATGAAAATTAAATAAATGAAAAATAAATCCATTATATGTTTAGAAATGTAATTTAATTTCAATTAGGATGATTTACATCCATTCCATAGGTACTCCATAACTTAAAAACAAGTGAACTGATTATGATAATCAATAAAATAAACAATTCAGAAAGGCAAAATTCAATATTATATCTTATTATTAAAGATAAAAATGAACTAAAAAATTGTGATAAACTAAATACAAGTCTAATAGTATCTGAATTATGTTATTAATTAGTCTTATTTCACATTCCAGTACCAGAAGGTGAAGAGATGAACATTCGTACATTAGGTAATGAATTTTCCCCCAAACATCCAATTTCATCCGTGTTACTTTTATTGCCTACCAACCTCAATAAAATTCTTATTTATTACTATGTACTCTTCATAATTTATGTGTGAGTGTTCAATATATGTTTAACAACCATAATAGTTCTTTATGTTATGGGGAGATAAACATATTCAAAGGAAGATTCAAAATTCTTTCATAAATACTAGCCCGATTCGAGGGAAATTCTAAACATTTTATCAATTTTAAAGTGCACTATATAACTTTTTTTTGAAATTGACACTTTATAAAATCGATCACTTTATAATTAAATTTCTATATCACACCAATTCTGAATTTATAAAATTACTTATTCAAAAGAACTCTTATTTTTAAAGTAAAAGTGTATTTATCTCAAGAATTACATGATAATTTTATAATAGTATCCTCATATATTTCAACAATCATGTTTATTATTTTGGATTATTGGGATTAATATTTTATGATATAATCTACCATATATAGTTTAATAAATTATTATTATTTATATTATATATATGATATCCTAAAACCATTCACCAATTTACAATAAATTGTTAATGTTTTAATTAATGTTTGTGGAAAGTTACTTAAATTTCATATATTAGTTTAAATATGAATTTATATATTGATTATGTTTATCCATGTTGATATGAGGAATTCATCGGATATAGTATGTGTCGTGTGGGTCTAGCTATAACCCCCTTTGGTATCAGTAGGTCCCATGAGACAAACTACGATCTTAGTATAAGGCCTTGACAAAATGGTTATTTATGGTCTTCATATGAGGCCTTGATGGTATGGTTAGGATGTACCACATTATGCATTCACATATTACTAAAATTGTATTGATGGTTCATGTGGTTATTCAGTGATTATAATACCCATTATTATTTTTTAACATGGAATTAGTTATTGAGATCTTATTCATGCATTGTATGTTAATGTTTCTTGTAAAAAGAATGTGTTTTTAGTTATTAAAAATGATTAATGTTTATATTTATGATATCTTCCAATGTATTAAAATCCATTACTGAGAACTTGATCTCATCCCTTTATTATAATTCATTTTTCAGGACATGATGAATTTTATTATAGACAACCTCACAGAATATACTTCTTATTGTGGGTGCTGCCAATAAAACATATATTCTATTTTTCATTTCATGTAGTAATGTTATAATAATGTATGTATATTTTTTCCAACGATATTAAACTAATCAGACATTGAGGAAGCATATTTCTTTCTTATAATTCAATATAATAACAAAAGGAACCATCTCAGGGCAACCGGGGTCTGGTCCTTACAGTTGGTATTAGAGGAAGTTTAGTAGAGATCATGGAAACTAGATTTACAAAACATCGATTAGGGAAAAAATTCCTATGATAGTTTTTTAGGATGAACATACAATAACATAAGGGTATTTTTTTAAGAATATATTATATGAATATTTCTAGAAAATACATCCCTGTCAAGATACTAAAAGTGGATGACGTTCTGGCACAGATGTACCAAGGAGTGAAAACTCTGACATGGAGTTTCGGTCTTCTCTCAGGGAACCCTATTACACGACAACAGTCCTTACTATGCACATGCTTTGATAATCCCAGTGGGATAATCTTAGGTTATGTAAAATTTCATTTATAATCAGTTAGGAAGGATTTAAATGTAATGTTTTCCTCAATGAAAACATGTATTTTATTATGATATTATATATGTATAGAATTTTAATTTATGATATGTATTTTGGTACATTGATATTGAACATTATGAGTCATAACATAATCTATTGTATGTAATTATTCAGAAATGACTCTTAGTGGAATGACTGGAAACTGTGTGAACACATGTATCCCATTTATGGATTTCCTTCTGATGCATGGTAATGATGTTGGATCTAGAGCTACAACTTGGGAAGAGAAACTTATACTAATACTAGGAAAACTAACTCATGTTATGAATAATAACGTTACCTATATTGAGAATCCTAATTACAATGTCTTGGATATTCCATGTATTATATTTAAATATTATATGGAATTATTGAGAGACAAGGCATTGTGATGGCATGCGATTATGAGGAACAAACATTCCGTAATAAATGGTTGAAAATAATTAAACTCTAAATAACATAAACGAGAGATTTTCCTGAAAAAAAGTGAAATAACATTTAAATGGGTGCATGGATAAAAACTATTTGGGTACTATTTCATTCAGATAATCGACTATTCCTTAGTCATTTCAAACAGTGACCGGTGCAGGTCAGCTATAAGAATTAAATTTTTTATGATTAAATGGAAATAAAATAAAATAAAATAAAATATTTATTTTAAATGGTTCCTAAAACATAGAAACCTCATACTCCCCTATTAATACCAAGTTAGTGAATGCGTGTGGGGTTAGCCACATAACCATGTGAACTGAGGATTTCCTTTGGTGATTTAGAGGAGAACCTGTTTGTGGACAACAACGACACAGTCAATCAACGCATCTCAGATTTGACAAACCACACTAACAAATGGGATGTAGAGATCATTCTTAAATTTAATCATGGTAGTGGGTTTGTTTCAATTTTTTCATTCCACATTATTCGATTTAACGATGAATGCTGAATAACCCACAAACAGGTTGATTTACGGATCATGTATTCGTATAGGAGGGTTTCATTTTCCATTTCATTTGGGTTTTTGATTAAGGAATTGATTATAAGATATATTTTCGATTATCATTTGATTCTCCTATTAAAATATTAAATGTAGAGGATTTAAATCATGAATAATAGTGGTAGAGGTGAGTTCCTCCATTGTTTGTTGAATTTCATCCTCCTTTTTACCACATGTTCATTGCGTTCATCATGTGGTAAAGAACAATGGATCATTGTGTATAAATTTCAAAATTCAATGATCCCAAATAAAAGATCAAGAATCGCGACAACCATGTGGTGGTGCGATAATGAAAAAATGCGATGAATCTTCTTAGATCGAGGATGATCATTCTTCAAGAGTTCTTCATGCAGGTTGATCGAGCCTTGTCTTCGGGGCCAATCAAATGACTGAAAACAACATAAACAACATTGTTGTTTCGAGACATCCACAAGCATGGAGGATCACAATGATCAGATGGCTGAATCCAAGATCAGAGGATCAAACAAGGTGCAATGAAGAAGAATGGGGCATTCTAGAAAATTCTGATCAACACAGTGTGTATCCCAAAGAAAATGTTGTGTAGGGTCGACTGAGATGTGGATACAATTTCTGCACTATAAGAAGTGATGAACACAATGTTCCTTTGGGAATACATTGTGACTGGGACCCACCCAGTGGAAGTTGGAGATCCGGGTGATAGGTAGTGTAGAAACGACATGTGACAATCATCACATGATGTGTGGGTCCATACATGGACACGTCGTGTATCTCAGAAGATACATGGACACAGGTTAGAGTAAAAAACGTGTACTTCAATACAATTCTAGGGAGTGATGGATACGTGGGATAACCTGGGTATCAGTACACAGTCCTGGACACCCGGTTTGATGCAGCTTACGGGCACATGACCATTGTACATGGTGCCTTCCCTGAGTAGTTTAACATTGGGTGTCTCTATATTACATGTTGTAAATAACTTATTCTACATGAAAATCCTTATGATAATGTTTGAGGTACATGTTTATCACTCAGGGTCATAGGACATGAAAATTGAACCATCTACATGCTGTGTAATTCTTTGTACATAGATTAATCAACTTATCCACCATACCTTTGACCGGTTTCATTGGGTTATTTTTTCATTTCTCATTCCCTTTAAGGTCTAGTATCATTTCTATCCATGTGATAATGATCCCTTCAGCAATAATTTCTGTTATAGAGTTAGGTATCCCTTCGAGAGGCCCAAAACAAGATCGTATATCTGTTTTTAACCCTTGTTAGAGTCAGGTATCGAAAAGACCAATCCTATAAAAAACTGATCCTCTACATTTAAAGTGAATCTGGATGAGTTGTGGTATCAATAAAGTCTTTGATAGTGATTCTCATCTAAGTATCATGATCCTTCCCCACTCAAGAGTGTGTTCTTTTTGAATGAATGTATATGTTCAATCTTAAGATCTATAATTGTATCAAAATCTCTCAGGTTTTCCCGATGAATAGTACTTCTCATATGGGCGTCATACGAGCTATCAAACTCATGGAGTGAGTTTTCCCAGAAGAGTTTTTTTGGAATTTTCGAACAGAATCCCAAGTGTGGGTATGCGGTCATTGTAGACTACATGTCTGTGTTTCGAGTATTTCAGGATGAGTTTATCTTTCTATATGTTTTGTAAAAATTTTCTATATAGAAAAAGATTATATCGTTACATTGTGTATTATTTTTTGTTTTTCTGGTGTCCTCTACTAAATATTTTTATACTCACACTAGTACATGATTTTATCATGTGTGTTGTGTCTTGGGCAGATGAGCATCATTTTGAAGGAGTATAGGGAGAGCTAGGACCGGATTGAGATTTCTATGTGCCTTGAAGGATTAGGTGTTCATATGACAATGAGTGGATGTCCTTATACCTCCTATTTATTACAGATTAGAATTTAAAATTGCATACACTTTTTTGGGTGGGATTGTATTCTGATCTAGTTTACATTCCCCACATTATATTCATTATACTCTGTTTGTTAGGTTTAGTTATGTTAATTCATGTTATTACTTAGTGGATTTTACATTACATCATTTGTGGTCTTGAAGATGTGTACATAAGTACAGATACATAGGTAATTCCTCTAATGATAGTGATATGCCTACTTGCTACTAGTCACCAGTCTAGGGCCTATTAAAGGAAGGATTAGGATGTCATGACATGGGACCCACTAGGGCTGGACACGAAAGGGTGGTATTAGAGGTGTTCATTTCTATGATAGGACCAAGAGTATCTAATATTTGTTTTGGGAAACATTATTAAGTGTTTCGATCTCTACATTTAGGCCATGGACTCTAGTGTTGGTGCGGGTGGCTAATGTATACATGCACCAGGAATCTGATAACCTGCTTTTCTATTTGGGACATGAAAACACTAGTTGAAGAGAAATAAAATAATGGATCATTCATCATATATGAATTGGTTTTTTTACGATATCCTATGTGTCAGCTATTCAGATATACACATTGACCATGGTACATCTTGTTTCCTTACAAGATTCCTCCATGACAGATGGCCACTATGATTACTCAGATCGATCATAAGGATGACCCCATAAGTAATGTGTCTTCTATACATGGACTATTTCCCCATGAGTTACCTTTAGGTGCTTCACCTGCTATACAACATCAAGTAGAGTATCATTTGGTACCTGTACTACCGACAGACGAGGAACACATGCTGAGCATACTCTATGAGTTCCATAAATAGAGACCCCTCTGTTAGGATGGTATGTGACTGAGTATGATATACTCTATAATACCAAACATTGGATTGAAATAAGAATTAGATTAAAAGATACAAGAGGGGGAGGGGTGAATTGTTCCTATTAAAAATTCACGTAGGAAATTTTAGTATTGTTATGTTTAACAAGGTTTAATAGGATAATTAACAGGACCTTTATCAGTTCTAATGTCTTTCTAGATTCTGGAATAGAGATTCTGAAAATGGAAGTTAACTAAAGTTACAAAGATTATTAATCTAAATTAATGTGTATTCAATCTAACTATATTAGAGTAAAAGGATCGGGAAGTATAAGAATGTATACTTTCTTCAAAAATACAAAATGCAACCAAAAAACTTCTAAAAAAACAAGTAACAAGTAATATGTCTTTTAACCCAAAGTGAATGGTATCCGAAAACCTTGTACAAAGGTCCCTTGATTTAAAAATTCAAGAAATTCTATCTTACCCACACCAGGGTAAGCCGTCGATATGAATATCGTTGTCTTTCTTGCTATCCCCGCAAGCCCTAAACTATTTCGTAGTCGATACCTCTGTCTTCCTCAGAATGGTAGCCCTCACAATCAAGGTGTTGGAAACTATGTCTTCCTATACCCGGAATCCCTCGATTGTACACCACAACAACTAGAGTCGCATGAAGCAAATATGCACATGGAAAAGGATGAGAAGGATGTTCAAACATTCTTCACGAAGCTTGAGAGTTGATAAGATCATCTCTATCTAGGAATCACTTCAACATCATGTAATCAATGATGTAAAAGTTTTGTTAATGTATTTGTCAACATTCAAATGAGCTCCTATTTATAGGTGAAGCTCCAATGGTAGGCTCCCTCCTAAAACGGTCTAATTATTACTTGATTTTTAGAGGGACATGTACACAATTCACTCAAACAACAGTTAGTTAATAACTGAAATTACGACATCATTTTGTAATAGAACAAGTATAAGCATCACTAAAATAATATTTATAATGGAGTAGAAAATGAATGTTTGGAATGGAAAATGATGATGTTTGGAATGGAAGTAAAAATAAATTCAGAGTTTATAATCTTAATAATATTCATATTCTGTTTTGTAGGAATTCGGAACCCGAATGCTGTAGAAATCTGGAGACTAGATTTAAAAAAAAAATTGGATTCTAATTTCACTAGAATTCAGATTCATATCATACAATGTTCTGAGTCGATGATCATGAGAAATCAGAGTCAGACCTCATCATATTTTGGAGTCTGAATTCAGAGAACTCTGAGTCATAACATAGAGAGGATCGTAATCAGAATTCAGAGTGGAACTTTATGAGAGTTCATATCTAGAATTCAGAGTGGATCTTCATGTGAGTTCGTTTTTGGAATTTGGAGTGGAATATCATGAGAGTTCATATCCATAATTTGGAGTGGAACATCATGAGAGTTCATATCCATAATTCGGAGTCTTAAAAAGAATACCTCATATCTATGTATTATACAATTCCAGGGTTTTAGATATGAAAAAAATTTATATGCTTAAGGAAAATATTGATATGAATAGTGAAAAAAATGTAGTGGTAAATTTCCTTTAGGAAGGAAATTTTCTTTATAAAAGTAAAACATGGGTAAAATGATTTTTTCCTTAAGAAAAGGTTTTTTTTATTTTCAAAATAAGAAGAATTGTAAAGTCATAAAGAAACCATGATGAATTATCAATATCATATATAAAGTAATGGAAAATTCATAAGGAAAACCTTATTGAATCAACAATATCCTCCTTTTTTGAATGTGCAAGCATCCTTACGAAAAAGAATGTAATGACGTAGAAATTTTTTCTCTACTTTTAATTAAAGCATTTCTCCCTTTTATTATGATCAATGTTGAATATGACTAACTCCCCCTTAGGATTTGAAACTCTAAGGATCGTATTCTTGGTTAATGGAATGAGAGATTTCATCTGAATGAAGAATTCGTAATGAGAACACCCCCTTAATTAAGGGTTGTTTTTCTTAACTTAGAAGCTAGTCAACTCCATTTTATATTTTTCCTTCTCCCCTAATGTGATTTTAAAAAAAATATGTGGGAATGGAAAAAAAATAACGTACCTAAATCTTTAGTAAGACATAAAAAAAATAAAAGCAACCAATGTTTTCATTAATATTGAAAGGATTTTTACATGGAAATACAATCCAAAAAAATATCGGATTGGTCTATTTGTCTTTTTTTCATAGGGTTTAGCTTCTTCAAAAGGAGTTTTATCATCTTAAACTCATTGTGGTACTACTAGTATTGCTTTTATAAGGCTTTAATCCTATCATGTTGAGCCATCAGAGCCTCATACTGAGCCTTAAGAACATCATCCTTCTTTTCAAGATTCTCTATGATCTCAATTCGGAGACCTCTTTCCCATTTATAGCATTGAGCAACAGAGTTATGCTTCCCATTCAAATACTTCACCTATTGATTCCTCGTATTTTTCTCAAGGATCCACATTTCCTAATGATTCTTCATCATGGAATACTCGATATCAAAAGCTTCTTTTACATAATTCTGAAAGGTATCATGCCCTGTCAAATCATAATCTATTTTCTTTGACAATAAGTCATTTTCTGCAAGATTTTCTATGGACCTCATAATTGATAAGATATTTTTTTTGAATCTGCCTCAATCTTCACACATTTATCAATCACCATGGATATGGATTCTGACTTCTGATTTAAGCTGTGTTGATTTATCTAGCACTAGGTGTCTATTGTAAGAATGATCCGAACTACGGCCATCAAATTCGTTAGAGACTAAAAAACAAAATTGTGTCCCAATGCAGATGACTCTGAATCTGACATCTTTCTAGGTGAATGTTCTTCTTCAATTTTGACAACCTTTCTTTTATAAGAGGCTCCAAATTTTTTGTTCTAAATGATATCTGTCGTTGGGGTGTCCATCAGAACATTCTTACCCTTATCAAGTTTTGTAATGGTTCCCTCATCGGAATATTCTTCCTCACATTCAAATAATTGAACTATCTTGTCTTAATCAGGTTTTTCCTTCTCTCCTCCTTCCTCCAAAAACTGCTCTTCATAGATTTTTTCCTCAGATACATAATTTTCTTTCTCTTCTTCCTTGTATTCATCGTTCTTACCATTTTTCTCTTTTACCTTTCCCACTCTGACAAGCATTGAGGACTCTGCCTCAGACGTTTGTAGTGGTAATTTTTTTGATGGATTTTCCTTTTATTGATAATCATCAACATGTTTAATCAGATCATCTAAATCACCACTATCTTCTTCTACTCACTCTTTTTCTTCAATTTCTTCACCTGCTTCTTCTTCTACTTATTCAACAGCTTCTTTCTCTTTAGAATTTTTCGAAGTGAAAAAATTATTCCCTGGAGTCTTAGTTAAAGGCTCGACAAGGAATGTTTCTGGTACTGTAATATTATCAGAAGCTGCTTTTGTGGATTTCAAACGATATTGTACAACTTCAGTTTTAGACATTTTCTTCTTCATCTTCTTATATTTTTCTATCTTCTCAACGTATTCAGCAGTCTTCTCTCTAAAAGACTTGGCTTCATAAGAGTCCAATCCGAACTGAGGTTCCCCTTCATTCCTCTTTTCCTTATTTTCCATCCACATTGAAACCACCTCATATGGATACGCTTTCCGATTCTTTGGTTTGAGAGGTTCGGATTGAGTTTCCTTTTCTTTAGGAGTTTTGTTTTTCTCCTCCACATCTGTCATCTTTATTTTCTTCTCGACCTTCTTAGATGGCTCAGATTTTTCAATATTTCTAGGTTGGCTTCTACCTCTTCCTTTTGCAGATCATAAAACTATTTTGTCTCCACGGAATAAGCCATATTCATTCTATTAATATCTTCATCGCTAACAATCATATCGTTAAATTCCAACACATGGATTTTCATGCAATATTAAATGATTCGAGACACCGTACTATCATCTTTGAATGTAAGGAAGGAGACCTGATAATTATGGCTCTAATATTTCCATCCTTGATATTCTTGATTGTATCAAGTACATGCCTCATAAAATTTATTTTCCTTTGGTTTACCAGGAAGTATAAGAAATATATATCACTTTTCATTATGGTATCTTTGTCGCCTTTTATTGGTACTAATAAAACTTTTACCCATAGCTGAAGGATCCGATTATTAGAAGAGTTGTGAAAGATTTCGGTTGTCTTGACATCAGCAAGTCCAAGTCATTGCAATGTCTTTACCTTAACAAAACTACCTTGAGAAACCATGAGTTTCTGTGAGAAAAATTATTATTCTCCTTCATTTTCCACCCCACCATGTTTGTAGCCAGGGTGTATGTAAGTTTGTAGGTCATCCTATAACTCTTAAAATAAAATTTTTCTCTACCCTCTTCCTCAAAGAAGCAAACTGATTCACTGAACTCTATGAGAAATTATAGATACACCATGTCTTGAACACCTATCTTAGATATTCATTCTTCTTCCCAACTATTTAACTTAATATTCTTAGAATTTATAGAATCATACTTGAAAAAGTTCGGATAGACCAACATTCCCCGATATACATTAAATTTTGAGATTGGCTTCGTGGTAGACATTTCTTGAGAAGTGTCTTCTATAGACATTTGGATTTGAGGAATTCTGAGTGATTCAGAATGAGATTTAAGAACTAAGGGAGATATTTGTGGCGTGAGGTATTGGAAATCGATGTGGGACACCATTAGGGGTCCCCATTATAATGGTGAATGTGGTGACCTTCCATCTTCCAAAAACAATCTGACAGTTGAAAAACACTCTGATCTGATTTGACAGTTGAAAACATGCCCGCAAAGAATCACTGAATCTGATCTTTTGTGGTCTTAAGAAAAAATATTCATATTTAGGAAGAAACAAATCTGAGAAATTTTAAATGAAAAAGAAACTACCATCAACTAAAAATGATTATGAAAACTTAACTAAGGAAGTCATACCTTTTAGATTGGCTAGGATGTTTATTCATAATAGGTGATATTTTACTTGAATAAAATTTGACATCAAAAAAGTCACTGTATAAAACATACTATAAAAGACATAAGATCAAAAAAATATTATTGAAAAATATTTGAGTACCAAAACACGATTACGAAAATTATGGGACCAAAAATTCCATTTATGAAAATTCTCATTACGAAAATTTTCATTACGAAAATTTCTATTTTGAAAACATCCATTACAAAAATTTCCATTAATAAAATTTCTATTAAGAAAATTTCCATTACAAAAATTTCCATTAGAAAAATTTCAGATCTAAAGACTTCTATTATAAAAGATTCTGTTCCATACATCTCATTACGAAAATTTTTAGTTCCAAAAATTTTCATTAAGAAATTTTCAAAAACCAACTACAAAAACATTATTACGAATTTTTTTTAAAAAGCATTATAAAAACATCATTAAAAAATATATGAAAAAATCACCACGAATAATATGAAAACATCATTATGAAAAAGTTTGAAAACATAATTTCAAAAAAATATTTAAAAACTTATAATAAGATGTACTCCACCTATGAAAGAAACATTTTTACTATAACGAGAATGGTTCAACAAGAAGATAATGAATGAATATTACCCCATGGTTATCATTCATAGCTTCTGTTTGATGTATTAAAATCTATTGGAGGTTAATGATTTTATAAAAATGACAACAAGTTGATCTTTCTTTCTGATGAATAGAAGAGTGATATCTCTTTTTTGTGTATGATCCCTAAGGAAATTGATATCTAATATCTATGATGTTTTCACGAGAGTGATTTCAAGGATTTTACTAAGGGCAATGGGACTTGTGTTATCACATAGTATTTGAGTCTTAGTAAAACTCAAGCCATAGTCTATGAGTGTGTGTTGCATCCACAACACTTGAGCACAACAACTTCCAACTCCTACATATTCAGCTTTAGCAGTGGAGAGTACTACTGAGTATTTCTTTTTGCAAGACCAAGAAACTAAGGAATATCCTACAAAATGTCAAATTCCGGATGTACTTTTTCTATCTATTCTACATCCACCAAAGTCAGCATCCAAAAAACATTTTAAACCAAAATCATTTCCAGAAGTGTAAAATTATCTTAAATCCATGGTTCCCATTAAGTAGTGAAAAATTCTTTTCACTGCTTTTAAATGAGATTCATTTGGGTTGGATTGATATCTTTCACATAAGAATACTGAAAACATAAAATATGGATGACTAGTTGTAACGTAAATTAATCTTCAAATCATACCTATAAAAGAAGTTTGATCTACTGGTTTCCCAGCTTCATCAAGATCATATTTATTCGAGGTACCGTTGGGAGTACATATAGTCATAGTGTTTTCATATCCATACATTTTAAGAAGATCTTTAATATAATTATGTTTGGATACGTAGATTTCTTTTGGTTTTTGAGAAATTTGAAAAGTACGGAAAAAGGAAAACTCACCCATCATACTCATTTCAAATTCAGATTGCATTAGATTCACAAAGTAATTAGTTAAGGATTGTTGAGTTGAACGAAATATAATGTCGACAACATAAATTTGAACAATCACAACATTTTTCTTATCTTTCTATATAAATATGGATGGATCTAAATTTCCCTTAAAATAGTCATTTTGAAGAAAAAATCATGCAAGTCTATCATACCACACTCGAGGGGCTAGTTTAAGGCCATACAAAGAATTGGTATGTCTAAAAACATGATCAGGATGTTTTGTATCTTCAAACCAATAGATTGTTAAAAAACATCATCTTGAACATAAAGGTTAAGAAAATCACTTTTAACATCCATTCGAAAAGGTTTAAAATTGAATAATTTTACAAAGGAAAGTAAAATATGAATAGATTCAAGTCTAGCTATTGGAGAATAGGTTTTTCATTGCATATTCCTTCTTGTTTATTATTGACTTTAACAACCAATCTATCTTTATTTCTTACTATGATACAATTTTCATCACACTTATTTATGAAGACCCATTTTACTACAATAATAGAAGTTTCCTTAGGTCTTTCAACCAAGGTCCAGACATTATTAATTTATAAATCATTTAATTAATATAGCATGGATTTAATCCGATCATCATCACGTAAAGATTCATCAGTGGTTTTTGGTTCTAATTGGAAATGGAATTCTAGATGATCTACTTCATTTCATAAGGAACATCTAGTCCGTACAGGTTGATTTACCTCACCAATGATACTATCACTAGGATGATTCTTTAGAAATCACTGATATGGATTTTGTAAAACATTTTCATTAACATAGGGTAGAAAGTCTTCTAGGGTTAATGTTTAAAAAGTACATTCGTGTACATTTTCTTTATCAGAAGGATCATCTATCATAGGTCGATAATCAGTTTTTGTAAACACATCCAAGGATGTAGGTTGGGGTTGTTTAAAAACAAAAGGATCAGTTTTATCAAATATTACATGTATCGTTTCTTCATCAGCACAAGTGTTTTTGTTAAAAACCCTATTAGTCTTAGAAGTTGTGGAGTAGCCTAAAAAAATTTATTCATCAGATTTGGGTGAAAATTTGCATAAGTTATCTTTAGTATTCATAATGAGTAGCTTGCATCAAAAACCCTTAAATTTTGAAAGTCTAGGTTTTCTACCATTCCATAACACATAAAGAGTTTTATTATGAAATGTTCTATTCAAAACTCGATTTATAGTATAATAAGAAGTACTTATATCTGTAGCCCAAAAATGATTGGCAAAAGAATACTCACTCAACATGGTTCATGTTATCACTTGATGAATTATATTTATTCTTTCAACAACACCATTTTGTGAGGTGTTCTGGGTGCTGAGAAGTTGTGAGTAATACCTTTTCTACTACAAAATGTTTTAAAATCAGAATTTTGAAATTATCCTCTATGATCACTATGAACAGTTTTCAAGGGAATATTTTTCTCAGTTTTAAATTTGGATCTAAATCATTTGAAATAAGAAAAATCATTAGAATTCTATGCCAGAATATAGACCAATGTAAATATAGTGTAATCATCAACCAAAAAAATTACATAGTACCTGCCTCAAATGATTCTAGTTTCCATTGGACCAAAAAGATCCATATGCACTAGATTTAATGAATTAGTAGTTGATACATTCACGACTTATTTAAAACTTGATTTCTGTTTCTTTCGATATTAAAAAGGGTCAAAAACATTTGATGAATAAAATATAAGCTTCGATAGATCCTTAACTAAGCCTTTAATAGAATGTTTATATAAGTTCCTACGATTTCAGTGTCCTAACCATCTATTCCATTACCAATAATGATATTCCATTGCACTATGGAAAGTTAAGTCTTGTCTCCTATGGACTTCTATGTTTATTGTGTAACATTCTCTTCCCATTCGGAATAAATAATAAACTATTCCTTGGAGTGAAGTACTAGGAACTAATCATTATAAAAATTCACAAGGTGGCCTTTCTCACATAATTGAATTATTCTAATGAGGTTGTGCTTAAGTCCTTAAAAAAATAAAACATTTGAAATCAATTTTTTTCCATGAAGAACGATATTATCTATAACAATAATTTCTCCATGAGAATTATCTACGAAAGTTACTTTTCCTCTTTTAATTTTTATAATCTTTTCAAAATAGTATTTATTACCAGTCATATGTCGGGAACATACACTATCGATGTACCATTTATTGTTGTTGGTACATTCCCTATTATCCTGAATGTACGAAAAATTTAGGTTTTTAGAATCTATAATTTGATGGATCTAGAAATTTCAGAAAGCAATATTTTGGGTTCCCACGTCTTCTTAGTAAAATAATCCTTATGAAATCCTAAAGATTGGGTTTTGTTTAAGGAACAAATATTTTCCCAGTGACCACCACACTGACAGTTAGTAATGAATGGGGACCATTTAGGAATAAATTAGTTGTTACTAAAAATCGGTTTTGAACTTGTGTAACCAACAACAGAAGTATTTCTTCGAGGTCGGACTTGTGAATACATTCTATCAAAATATTCTTTACCTAGTGTAATGTTCGAAAAACACTTCCTCAAGGAAAATATTTCTGATTAGAGTTTTATAACTAAGTTCTTCTCTTCAAAAACATTTGAACTAGAGCTACGCTCGAATTTAATTTTCTTAGAAAGTAAATTTTCTATTTCTTTATATTTATTCTTTTTCTAACTAACTTCATAATTATTTTCTGAAATACATTAAAATACGCATTATTTGTATCAAGATAATTAAAAAAATCTAAAATTTCTATAGAAATAACAGTATTCCTAGAATTTTCCTTATCATGTTTCTTCATGAGTTTTGAATTCTCATTTTCAAGAAGTTTGGAAAACCCTAAAACCTCTTCATAGGTTGGTAATGTATTATCTTTATCAGAAGGGGATTCTTCATCAGAAGATTTATAATATTTAATATCATTATAATTTAACGAAACATTGTTCATTGATTCAGCATTGTGTACCTTGGCCATCAAGAAGTGATTATCAAAAGGTATCCTGGTTATACGACCAAGATTCTTCTGTCACGAAGAATCATAATCCCAAGATTTTTATGAAGTGTCTCAACCACTAGAACTTCATGTGTCATTAGCTTTCAACACATTATTATCTTTGGAATTGTAATATTTCTTTCTATTCCTTTTAGAATGACTCCCTTTTATTTATTTTCATTTGAGCATAGTGCAATCAGGTCTTATGTGTTCATCTCTCGTTCAATCATAGCATGTGACCTATGAATCCTCCTTATATTTCATTTCATTCATCTTGTATTTGGATTGAATGTTCCTCTGTCTGGATATCTTGTTCATCCATCAGGAAATATTTTCTAACTCATTATCTGACACTTCACTCTCACTATATTCAGATAGGAAAATAACCTTGATAGACTTGGATCTAGTAACTCTCTCAGGAGTCTTAGCATTCATGTGGTTTGAAGTTATAGAAAAATAAACACTACCATTCCCATTCTTCTTCTTTATGTTTTCATTATCTCTCTTAATTCTCGTCTAATGCTGAAAAAGAGTACCAAACAGTTCATCATGTGAAATTTGAGTACCATTTATGTTTTCATCGATAACAGTTCTCTTTGATTCCCACTCATTGGGCGTAATGTCTATGATCTTGTCAACAGGTTATTCGTCATCTCGACATTTCTCTCACATTGATTGTAAGCTATTCACAATAGTCATGAATCTCTGTTTCACCATACAAAATGGTTCTCCATAAAGAAAATTAAAATCATGATAATCATCTCTATGGATGTCTCTTATAGTCTCAATCACTTTAGATGTACCAAAATGTGTACCATCAAGTTTCTTCCATGTACATTTAGTTGTTTCACAAGAAGAAATTTGGATATATATGTTCCTAGTCATTGAACAAAGTAAAGTATTGCGTACCTTATAGTTGAGTTGGTATTCATGATTTTTTTTATTTGTGATGGTACTAACTTCCTTATCAGGAATATTTTATCCATTGTAAGCATAACAAAATTTTCAACACCATTATTGATAACAAAAGTCTTCATACGATCTCTCCAATATTCATAATCTTTACCATAAAAAATGGGTTGTCTGGATGGATTGATATTGTCAATGGATCCAACATTTAATCCTTCCATTTTTAATAAAATCATTGGAACACAATCTTTTTAGTAGTATGAGTTTGTAAAGTAGTGTAAATATCCTATGAAATAAATTAGATGTTGTAATACTATGAAAAATTGAATCAAAAAAAATATTTGAATCCAAAAAATATGAATATGGAAAATGTTATTCTGAGAATTCCATTCTGAATATAATCGGGAGATTAATTCAGATTGAATGAAATCCTCTGATATGAATTGTTAGGATGGTATGTGACTATGAATGATATAGTATATAATACCAAACGTATGATTGAAATAAGAATGAGATTCTACGATACAAGAAGGGGTTGAATTGTACCTTTTAAAAATTTCCATAGAAATTTTTAGGATGGTCATGTTTAACAAGGTTAAACATGATATTTCACAAGAGCTCTATGAGTTCTAAAGACTTTCTAGATTCCTAAAAAGTGATTTCAAAAATGGAACTTAACTAATGTTACAATGATTAAGATTCTACCCAAATTCCAATAGAATCTAAATATATCATTGTACAAGGATGAGGATTTATAAGAAAGTATACATTCCAAAAAAATAAAAAATGAAGCATAAAAACATGTAAAAAAACAAGTTACAAGTAATAATTATTTTAACCCAAAGAGAAGGGTATCCAACAACCTTGGATAGAGGTCACATGATTTATACTTTCAGGAAAGTCTATCATACCCACACCAGGGTAATCCCACAATAGGATGATTGGAGTCTGTATTGCTATCCCCAAAAGACCTCAACTATTAGGTAGTCAGAACCCTTGAATTCCTCAGCAAGGAATCCCTCAACTTCACGGTGTTGGAACCTCAGTCTTTCTATCCTAGGAAGCCCTCGATTGTACATATCAACATTCGGAGTCGCACGAAAAAAAATCTGCACAAGGAAAAGTTTGAACATGTTGTTCAAACATTCTGCATGATGATTGAGAGTTGATAAGAGCCTCTCTATCTAGAAATCAGGTCAACAGCATGTAAGAACAAATGTAAATGTTTTGTCAATGTTTTTTTCTACATTCAAATGAGCTGGTATTTATAGGTGAAGCTCCAACAGTCGTCTCCCTCCTCTAATGGTTGAATCCTTCCTTGAATTTCAGAGGGACATGTACACGTGTCCCCCAATCGATGGTTAGTTAATAAAAGAAATCACGACACCGTTTTGTAATAGAAAAACTATAAGCACAACTAAAATGATATTCTGAATGGAGTAGAAAACGAATTTTCGGAATAGAAAAGATTGAAGATCAGAATGGAAGTAGAAATAAGTTTGGATTCTATAAACATAAGATTATTCAGATTCTAATTTATAGGAATTCATAACATGAATTCTATAGAAATCTTGAGTCTGAAATTCAATAAGATTTGGAGAATGATTTTACTTGAATTCAGATCCATAACATACAAAATTTTGAGTCTACGTTCATGAAAATTCGGAGTCAGACCTCATCAGTGTTCAGAGTATGACTTTAGAGAACTCGGAGTTAGAACATAGAGATTATTATAATCATAATTCTGAGTGGAACATTAGGAGAGTTGGTATATATAATATTGAGTGGATCTTCATGAGATTTCGTATCTAGAATTCAGAGTGGAACTTAATGAGAGTTAATATCCATAATTCGGAGAAGAACATCATGAGAGTTTGTATCCTGAATTCGGAGTGGAACATCATGAGAGTTCGTATCCTGAATTCTATTTCTTAAACAGAGTACCTCATATCTAAGTATTAAACAATTATAAGGATTTAGATATGAATCTGATATTTATACTTAAGAAAAATATTAATATGAACAATGAAAAAAAGGTAGGGGTAAATTTCCTTTGGGAAGGAAATTTTCCTTAGGAAAGTAAAATAGGGGTAAAATGAAATTTTCCATAAGAATATGTGTTTTTGATTTTCAAAAAAAAGAGGAATGTTAATGTCAAAAGTAAACCATGATGACTTATCAATATCAAATATAATTGAATGGAAAAGTCATAAGGAAAACCTTATTGACTCAACACCCTTAGGTTTTGAGGTGAGCCTGAACCTCCGGTTGTTGAGGACTATCTTGAGGTGGTTACAAGATTTTTCCATATAGTGAGGACACATGATGACCTGATGATGATTATATGATCCATCCTCTTTCAGGGTTCAATAGGATGATGGTGGAGTTTGACCACACAAACTCACTATGAGGATACTATTTCATGGATGGAGTTTAAGAAGCTATTTATGGAGGATTTACCTCTAGTTACACTAAGAGAATTATGTATCCAGGAGATTATCTAGCATTAGCAGGGCATTTTGACAATGGATGACTATTCATCAAGCTTCACCATCACATCGAGGTACTCTATGGATATGGTCAGTGAACAATACATTAGAATTTGGACCATTGAGAGAGGTATACAGTGGGACATCGGAGCTAGTAGGATGTCACTATGCATTTCGAGTAGTGATGTAGTTCTTGAGTGGGAATTGGTTATCGATATCTTTCTGGCAAAGCAGAGACCACTAGTGGTAGTTAGCAAGAGGAAGACAGGTGAAGAGACCTTTGTAGTATGGAGATAGAGTCAGGTGGAGGGTTAGAGATGTGGGAGATGTCACAGGAGGTCCCATGATAGGTGATCGACAATGAGGAGAACTTAGGATGGATCCAGTTAGCATAGGGAGAGGTGATGCAACATGTACGATTTAAGAGGAATTCTTGCTAGAGACTGTCTAACCCATCGATATGCTAAAATCGAGGTGGTGGGTGGAACACTAAGGCAGAGGCAGATAATAGAGAAGCTAGACCCCCAGGTGGTAGACGTGGCATAGGATAATGGAGAGTTTCTGTTGGTGGAAGACACTTTGTTCTACTTCCAACACTACCCCCAGGAGGACTGCACCAGGCTCAGGGTGCTCGGGGATGAGGTTTGGGACTACTTCATGTCATCGAGCCCTAATACCAAAGGACTCCAGGGATGATCGGTGGTATGACATTTGTCTTTTATATAATAGTTTCTTCACTTATAGACACATGTTCCAGTCATTACTTCCTCACCACATGTCTTATGAGAAACATTGTGATTCCATTAGAGCCATTGACTTGACCCTTATTCATGGATACCCCTAAGGGGATGATACTCGATGATCATTAATATTTGAAAAATGTGTGATCTTTCCTTTGGAGGTGATAATTTTTCATGGAACCTCTTGGTGGAAACATCGAGGCCTTACGACGTCATTCATGGAATGGATTGGTTATCTTCAGTCCATGTCTGTATTTACTGCTTTAGGTGAAGAGTAGGGTGAGTCTGTAGTGATGGTACAAGGATTCCCATTATCGGTGTAATGGAAACCTAGGAAACACAGAATGTGCTCATGCATATGAGGGTGTAGCCGATCACTCATGAGAAGTCTAGACATGCCATCTGGGAAGAAGATGCCTTCAACTTTCAGTTCCTGACAGTAGTGGTTGATCATGATGACGTATTTCTAGTTGATGTTCTAGGATTACCTTCCCACCAAGAGATCATCTTCTACATGAACATACCGCCTAGGAAGACCACAATATCATCACCATCGTAATAGATGGCTACCACAGAGCTTCGAATGTTAAGGCTGTAGTAGGAGTATTTGCAGAGTAAGGGATTCATAAGACGCAGTGTTTAACCATGGGAATCCCCAGGGTTGTTTTACTATAAGTCAGATGGGAGTTTGTGGATGTGTGTGGATTACTGGCGCCTAAACTAGGGGATGCTGAAGAACAAGTGACAATTTCCCTTGATCGACAACCTCTTTGATCGACTAAGAGGGGAACATTGGTTTTCAATGTTTGGCCTCAGGATGGGATATCACTTGCTTCAATTACTAGATGAGGAAGTATGAAATACAACTTTTATATGTCGACATTTTCACTACGAGAACATGGTTATGCCTTTCGTTATAATTAAAACCCCTACACTGTTCATGGGACATATGAACTGGATCTTCCGGCCATACGTAGAAATGTTCATACCGGCTTCCATTACTGACATCCTTTTGACTCGGTGTTAGAGGGTGATCATGTGAGACGCATGTGGATAGTTCAAGGAAAATTAAAAGAGAACTTGATTTTTGGGAAGCTCTCAGAGTTCTAGTTCTCGATACATTAGTTCCACTTTTTGGGACATGATATCTCATAAGACTCGGTAGTAGTAAACCCATCAAATGATGAGGTAGTGTTAGCATTCGAGAAATCGAAGATTGTACTAGTGGTGAGGAGCTTCCTTGTAATGGAAGTATACTACAAAAGATTTATGCCTTATTTCTCTAGGATATCAGCACCGATGACAACATTGTCCAAGGAGGGGAAACCATTTGTATGGATGGGGAAGTTTCAATAGGCTCTAATGAAGTTAATTTATAGTTTGACGATCACAATGATCATGATATTTACAAATGAGGGTGTCGGGTAAACTGTTTTCTATGACACATCAGATCCCGATCATGGTTGTGTCCTAAGGAAGAGACAAGTGAATATTTCTTGTTGTTCATGACAGTTAAGTCTGCAGAAGATGAACTTTAGGTCCCATGATCTCAGGTTTTCAACGATAGTCTTCTCATTGAATGTGTGGCGACTCTTCCAGAGGGGTGAACAATTTATCATCTACCCTAAAGAGAAGAGCCGAAAGAACATATTCTCACAGATGGATCTAAATCAAAGGTAGAATTATGGATATTGTTCCTCCAAGATTACGACATCAAGATCATCATTACTCCTAAGAAGGGGAACACTGTGGTAGATTCTCTTAGTATGAGATCGAGTTCACAACTACTAAGTGAGGTGGAAAAGTAGATGGCCTCGCTAAATTTATACATTATGGGTGAAAATGGTGTTTAATTTCACTAGTCAATGGTTTTCACCCCAAGAATTTTAATGTGAGTCTAGTAGGTGCAACTATGGGATGTCGATTGTGATATTTTACATGCTCAATTATTCACCTGACATGATCTGTATTAATATTCGTAAGGTGGGGAGAACGTTGTCCATTTCAGAGGATGCATAGTTGGGCCAGTGGCATTGTGGAGGAGGTTATGATGGAGATTCATACATCCCCAATGGTGGTAAATCCCAGACTGGTGAAAATTTTCTAGGACATACAACATCAGTTTTGGTGGAAAGGTATGAAGAAGACTGTACAAGAGTTCGTTTCTCGATTCCTTACGTGCTAGTATATAATGGTCGGGAACAATTTTCTCGCTAGGTTATCTCAACCCTGGATGTTCCCAATAGAAGTGGGAGGGAATATTGATGGACTTTGTGTAGGGCTTACCATGAACGTCTGAGGGACATGATTTCATATGGGTGATCATCGACCGACTCACCAATTCATCCCACATCCTAGCTATCAGGGATCAGAGTTCCATAGATTAAATGTGATGACTCTACATGTAAGATAAATATCTACTTTACGGAATCCCATTACTAATAGTCTTAGATCGATACATGTGCTTCACAATACAGTTGTGGAAGATATTGTCGGAAGTTTTCGGGACATAGCTATGCGATACCACAATGCTCCATCCCCAGACCAATGGTCAGACGGTGAAGACCATTCAGGTTCTGGAGGATATGTTTAATGCATTTATATCAGACTTTGGTTGTATTTGGTAGTACTTCATCCCACTAGTGGATTTTTCTTACAATAAAAGTTACCACTCCACAATTTTCATGGAACCATTCGTGGCCGTATACAGGTTACCAATCCGGTCAACGCTTTATTAGACCGACCCAATAGAATTAGAACTCATGGGTCCAGAGTGGGTGTGATCCACCACTGAGAAGGATCTAATCATCAAGGAGTTGATGAAGACAACATATAGTCGGCACAAAAAAATTTGATTCCAGACGACTCAGACCACTGGATTTTGAATAGGTAGACCGTGTATTCTTTCGAGTCTCACCACAATGAGGGTTGTTGAGATTTGACTAGAATGGAATGTTGTCTTTGAGATTCATCAGCCATTTTTAGATACTCTACAGAGTTGGAGAGGTGACACACTACCTAGATCTACACCCATTGATAGACTGGGTGCATGATGTCTTCCATGTTTCATAGCTAAAGAGATACGTGCATGACCCATAGAACATGAAGAACTAGGGCGAGATGGACATCGCAGATGGAGAGAACATCCTAGATTATCTAGTGGAGATAAAGGATCAACATGAGAGGTTCCTTCGTAGGATATCGATTCCCCATGTTCATGTTTGGTGGCCGCACAAGAAGCTTCAGTTGAGCATGTTGGAGCATGAGGCTTAGATTTATGTTTAGTGCCCACACCTGTTTGAGAGGCGTATTGTTTTAGATTTTTGGGGATGTAAAGCCCAATGTGGGGAGAATGTAATGTATCAGATTTTCCGTGTATTATTTTGATATAATATATTGATTTATTTCGAGACCAGAATTTGTGATGGTGTGAAATTATGAGGCCTGTAGTGCCCTAAATAAACGTTTGAAATTAATGAAACTCTAAATAGAGCATGCAAGATATTTCCCATAAAAATTGAAATAACATTTAAATGGGTTCCTAGATTAGAAATTCTAGGGAACTGTTGTGATCAGAGCAGTGACTTTGCCTTAGGCGGGGCCTAACATCGACCGACACCTGTCAGCTGCATGAGTTTGTTTTTAGACATTTTAAACGAAATAAAATAACATAAAATATTTTATTTATTTTAAATATTTCCTTCAACACTATGACCAAATACTAACTTATTAATTCCTTCATATAAAAATTCTATAAGGTAAGTCGCATATCCCTAAAAATTAATGATTTCCATTGAAGCTTTGGAGGAGAACCCATTGGCGGATGACGACAGCGTGATCGATCAATGCATCTTGGATTCAATGAACCATACTAATGAATGTGACATGACAATATTTCTTCAACTGAATAGAGGTAGGGGTTTTATTTCAATTTTTCTTTCCTCATTCTTAAATTTGACAATTATTGTGGATCAAACCATGAATAGGTTGATTTTCATATCATGTGTTCTTACTGGAGGGTGTTATTATTCGTTTATTTTGGCGTTTTGATTAGGTAATTGATTTTATTATAATTATTGAATTGTAGTTTGATTAACCTATTAAACCTATTATGAGTAGAAGATTGACGTCATTAAGAATGCCGGTGGAGGTGGATTACTCCTTTATTTATTGAATTTTATTCATCATTTTTAACCACATGTACTTCACGTTCTTCATGGGGATATGAAAAATTGATCTTTGTTCATATTTTTCATAATGAAATAGTCCCAAATTGATGATCAATCATCACGACAACCATGTAGAGGAGAGACAACAACATGGAAAATGGGTTAGCTAGAATCGAGGAGGATCATTCTTTGAGTATTCATTATGTGGGTGGATCGAAAACTATTTTCGGGGTCGATTGGAGGACGGAAAACAATGGAAGCATCATTGAAGTGCTAGGACAACCTCAAATAATGAGTATCGTGATGACCAGATTACCAGAATGATGATCAAAGGACCACCTGGTGAGTATTGATAATGAATATTGCATTCCTGAAAATTCCAATCAATAATGATTATATCCCAATGAACACACCTTGTAGGGTTGGCGTGGTGGCGGCCTATGTTTAATAACTACACACAGCGAATATCATGACGTTCCACTTGGTAGAAATGGTGTTTGGGCCCCACTGAGCTATGAATGGAGTTCCAGATGATATGAAGTGTAAGAACTACATGTGACCATTGTCACATGGAATATGGGTCTATACGTAGACTCAACGGGTTTATTAGAAGATACATAGAAGCGGGATGGAGTTCACGACATGTACTCCACCACACAGACATACATGACTTGACACATGGGAGACCGCATGGGCAGGTACATGGTCTAGGACACATGGGTTGAAGCTGTGTATGGGAACATGGAAAGAATATATCGAGGCTTCCCTATGTATAAAAACACAATGTGTCATGCTCATACATGTCATGTATAACTTATTCTACATGACATGCCCTAAGACACTGGTTGTTGTACACGAGCAGTACCATGGGTCAGAGGACATGCCTTGTGAACCTTCTACCTTCCATGTACTTCTCTGTAAATGGATTTATCCTCTTGTACACCATTCCTTGGACATGTTTCGTTTAGTTGGTGTTCGTTTTCTCATTCCCTCTGAAGTTCGTGTATCATTTTCATCCATAGGTGTATGATCCATTTAGAAGTAATTTTTGTGACAAATTCAGCAATCCCTCCAAGAGGCCCAGAGTGATATCCTCTATCCATTATTGACCTTAGGTAGAGTCAGGTATCTAAATGAAAAATCCTACAAGATTTTGATCCTCTACTTAGTAGGTGAATATATTTGATTCATGTGGTCCTTCATACCCATCGTAGTTATCCCCATCTACGTACCGTAATCATTCCCCACTATTGAATGTGTTCTCCAGGAATGAGTGTATCTATTCTCTCTTCAGATATATTGGTACATCTATATCTACCATGTATTTTCTCGATGAACATTACTTCTGAGATGGACTTCATCAGAGCTATCAGACATGTGGAGTGAGTTATCCCAGACTAGTTCTTTTTTGGAATCTTTGAACTGAATCCTAGCATGGGTATGCAGTTGTTGTAGAATACAAGTCATGGTTTCGAGTGTATCTTGATGTGTTTATATTATAATATGTTTAGTATAGATAAAAAATTTATAAGTTGAATGTACCTTTACATTGTGTAATGATTTGGGGTTTTGGGTTCCTCTACTAATTGTTGTTGTACACACCTCTGCACGGGGTTTTCCCACACATTTCATGTCTTCTACAGTTGAGCAGCCTTTTGACGAAGTCTAGGGAGGGCCTAGATTGGACCGAAATTTCTATGTTTATGGCAGGTCAGGGTGTTCATATTTCTACGAGTGGCAGTCCATGTACCTCATTTTTAGAATAGATTTGAATTTGTAGTTTTAGACTCATTTTCATTTGGTAGGCTTGTATTCTGGTTAGTTTTACTTTTTCCACTTTACTTCTATTTTACTAAGTTTGTTGGGTTTATCTATGAGCATACATGTTGGTATTTAGTTGTTTTTAATATTTAGAATTTTTTGGCATGGATATGTGTACATAGCCACATGTATATATGAAATTTTATCTATGTTTGTGATATGTTTACTAGGTAATATTCACTAGCCCCTAGATTATTAGACGCGTGCTTAGGGAGTCACGACACATGCCCCACTAGGAAGGGTCATGAAATTAATCAAAAATGCATAGGAGATATGTTAGATAAACTGTATATAATGATATATAGATCATCCATTGTCATGGGCTTTCATTGTATATAATGATATATAGATAATCCATTGTCATTAATCCAAAACAAAAAGGTGGAGGGATAAAAACATGATATAAAATGTATGAATTTTATTGAATCCTTACTAGAAAATTATTTTTCCCATGAACAATGAGCAGATATGGAATGGAAATTCTTGAATCAAATGAAAAAGGAGGATGAAAATGTTACTAAGTATGAATGTAACTTCAAAATGTTAGAATGATATGAAATGGACTACATAAATAATCCAACGATCAATATTGACCTATTTTTTGATGGTTTAAAATAAGTCCTCAAAAGGGAACTAGTATCCTAATGTTTCTCATTATATAAATATATAGTCTCGAGTTCTATGAAGACGTAAAATGAATTTTCTAAGTCGTATGAATTTAATGGAAAACAAGAGAAGAAGAAGGCTTCAAAAAACACTGATAAAATAAGGAAATGGGGAATAAGGAAAGAGTTGTCCTTATATCCTACTATAATTGTATGAATAAACACCTTGGTATATGCTTGAATGTAATGGGAGTCAGTTGGAAGTGCAATGAAAAAGGTTATATATCTCGTGATTGATAGGGGAAGAATACAAATAAAAATTTTTAGTGATAAAATTTCATGGATATGGTATATTATATATTGGAATGTCTTAACAATTAGGGAAACATTCGCAAAATATGGAAAAGGGAGCAAGGCCAAGCTTATTTGGTCAGAACTGTGGAGGTTGAATTTCCTAAAAATGTGGTGGCAGGTAAATTAATCATTTCCCTGAAAATAACCAATGTTTTATTTGATTCCGGATCATTCCATTCTTTTAAATTATCATAGTTTTCGAAGAAAATTAGATATTTAAATTTTAATTTAATATGGGATATGTCAGTCAAAACATTTAAGGGATGTATCATTACAAAAAAGTCATGTCAGCAAGTCCCCATTATGGAATATATACACGCTTTATTTGATGATTTTATTTTCTTACCCATGATTGACTTTGATATAATCCTTTGTATGGTTTGGATATCTAACAATGATGTGAAAAATTATTTCTAGAAGAAGGTGGTTTCAATTTATGATGGTGAGATAGAATCAATTATTTCTAGTGAAAAACATCACCATATTATACATATCTATATCCACCCCTAGTAGAACTACATAATTCATTTATTGGGGAGAAAGGGAATATAATAATAATGGGAGAAAAAATAAATTTTCAATTAGAGTAATTAAATATTGTGAAATAATATATTGATGTATTTTTATAGGATTTACCAAAACATCCTCCAGAGTGGGAAATTTATTTTTCTGTTGACATAATTCCTAATTCAAGGCCCATATCAAAGACGTTGTAAACAGTGCCAACTGTGGAATTAGTGGAATTAAAGAAAAAACTAGAGGAATTGAGTGATAATGGTCTTATTATCCCTATTTATTCTCTAAAGGGATCCCCAATTATTTTTGTTAATATGAAACATGGATCTATGAGATTGTTCATTTACTATAGAACGATTTATGCTATAACAATAAATTTCAATTTTCCCCTTACCTCTCATAGATGATTTATTTGATCAAATTCACATAGATAAATATTTTTAGATGATTGACCTTAAATACACTTATAAACAATTTCATGTGACGAAGGAATACCTTCCAAAAATTTCATTTTAAACCAGGTATGAGGATTTCATTTTTACAGTAATTAATATTGGGCTGACTAATGATCCCTCTATTTTCATGAATCTAATGAATAATGTTCCAAATGAATATGTTGATGAATTTTGGTGGTATTTTTTGATTACATCATGGTATTGTCCAAAAATTAATTAAAATGTGGAAAATAACATGTGAACTACTCAGAAAACTCTTAGAAGAAATGAATTACAAGGGGTGTTTTGAAAATGTGAATTATTTATTCAATTAGTTTCCTTTCATGGACATATTATGTCTTAGTATGGAATATTTGTTGATCCAATAAAGATAAAAGGATATTAATTAATGGCCTAATCCATCAATAATAATTGTGGTGAATAATTTTATTAATTTAGTAGTTTATTATTGGCCTTTAGTTCAAAAACTCACATGTTTATCCAACACAGTGACAAAGATTACACATAAAGGGGATAACATCATATGTAAAAAATAATATGAATTATTTTTCATAGAATTTATGTGTTGATTAGTGAATGATCTGATCCTAACTCTACCACCAGGGAATGATGTGTTTGAGATCTATAGTTATGCATCAAAAAATGGAGTTGGTTATGTCCTTACGAAGAATACTAGAGTTATTTCCAATGAATCAATGATGTTAAAAATTCATGAAAAAAACTATAATACTCATGATCTTGAGTAAGCTACTATGATCTTTTCCAGAAAAATACGGAGAAATTATATCTATGGTTAAATATTTGAGATATATATGGATCACAAGAGTCTGAATTATATCTTCTCATAGAATGAACAAAACATGAGGCAACTGTTATGGGATGAACTAATCAATGATTATAATTGTTTCGTATTCTACCACATGTAAAAGGAAAATAAGTATGCCAATGCAATGGTCAGGAATGATCATGGAGTTTCAAACAAAATCTGGACTTAAGGAGATCCTGTGTTCATGGATATAATAAGGATGGACATGGAAATTATAAATGAAGGTGAAACATTATTAATTTTTCAATTTGTTTCCCAAAAAATTTTTTAGAAAGGATTAAAATATCTCAGCATGATGATGAGATTATTCAAAAAAATGTTTATGTCATGAAATATGGGAAGTTTGCTGACTTCATATGTGAAGAGAAAATTCTGAAATTTTGGAAGAGGCTATGTGTTCACTTTATACCAGAGCTAAAATGTGAGTTATTACATGATTCTCATAGATAAAATTTTCATATACATCCTATTATCACTACAATGTATATATATTTTAAGGAACATTTATTGTGGGAGAACACGAAGTGTAAAATATTTGATTATATATCAATATGTCTAGTCTATAAATATGTTAAGGCCAAGCGACAATATCCTAGAGGATTCATCCAAAAATTACCTATTCATATATGGAGATGGGATGAAATAACTATGGATTTTGTCACTTTATTACCCAAAAATACAAGAATTAATGATGCAATATGGGTAATTGTGTACTAAAATATAAAATCAACACATTTTCTTGCTATAATAGAGAATTTTCCACTATAGTGTCTTGCAAGACTCTATATAAATGATGTTTTAAGATTACATGGAGAACATATTTCAATGTTATCTGATTGTTATCTATGATTTACATCAAAATTCAAGAAATTTCATTAAAAATATTTGGTTACCGAGCTTCATTTGAGTACTGCTTACCACCCCAAAATTACAGGCAATTAGAAATGATGATCTAATCCTTATAGAACATGTTGAGATCATTTTTATTTGACTATCAAGGTATTTGGGATCCATATCTACCTTAAGTGATGTTTTAATAAAATAATTGTTTCCATTTAAGTATTCAAATGAAACTATATGAAGCATTATACCGAAATAGATGTTGTACACCAAATTGGTATAATGATGTTAGAGAAAGGAAGCTTGTGGATCCTGAGCTAGTTGAGGAAACAAAAATTAATGTAAAGACAATTCATGGCCATATCAAAGTAGTTCAGAGAGGAAAAAATATATGCTAATAATGGAATGATGTATTTGGTGATTCAAGTATTATATATAGTTTTATTTAAAGTATATCCATGGATGTTTCTTATACGATTTGGGAAGAAAGGGAAATTAATCCCTAGGTAAATAGATACTTTTGAAATTATGGAGTGAATTAAAGGTTTGGAATAACATTTGGCTATGATACCTAGCCTTTGTAATGAATATAATGTGTTCCATGTCTCATTGTAGAGAATGTATATGCCAGACCCAACACATGTCCTCACTTATGATGGTATTTAATTGGAACCTAACCTAACCTACTGTGAACATACTATATGGATTATGGAATCTAAAGAACAAGTGTTGTGGAATATAATGAAATTACTAGTAAATATACATTAGAATGATCATAAAATCTAAGAGGAAATAATGGAGGCGAATGATCTTATAATTAATAACTTCCCAAAACTTTTTTCGAAGTAATATTCTGGTAATTTTGAGTATTAAATTTTTGTTAGGGGGGATAACGTAACTCCACATGATTTTTCAAATAAATTTATTATTGAATTAATAAAAACAATATGTCTCTATAAAACACTAGTTTGTTATATACTGGCTAGTAAACATTATTTTTCCACATATGTGATTTGAATTTCTGAAAATTGTCATACACATATGTGTTCAGTAAGATATTTAGAGTCTGATAAGACAAACATAATTTTTGGTAAATAGAAACATACCCATACGAATTGTAATATGAATTGTAATATTAACCTTATGAATTTTAAATCCTATAATTATTTTATTGTATTATGGATATAATATAATTAGATATTGATAAATTTTACAACGTGATATAAAATGAAATATAGATTAGAAATTTTTATTTATCGAATAAATTATAATTTTATTTAAAAAATGAACTTTTAAATATTTATAATATTAAATTAAAAAAATTGAGTTCATTTTATAAGTATACATGTAGTAAAATGGTTAGGTTGAATTTTTGGGATTTTTGTAAAATACTGGAGTTTTGGATGAATAGTAAAATACGACAATTTACCCTATATATACATTATCATTTAAATTAAACATTCATAGAATTATGTATTATGAAAGAACACATGGTTTGAACTCACATGAACATATTACTATTCATTGTCCCAAGAATCATTACTATTAGTCGCCATTGGTAAAATCATAAAATAATGAGTAAAATAATAGGTTAACCCTACTCTCCTCCACTATTAACCCCCCTCACTCCATCATCCCTTCACTATTATATGCATTGAAGATACTCAATTTTCATCCCAAATAACCTTCTCTAGTCACTCCCACATCCAAGATCTATTTTTCTTACCAAAAATACCAAAACCCCTTCCCTGAAAGGGATTCTCAAGGAGGTGGATTCAAGAGGTAAATTCACATTCTAGTTATTATAATTTCATTTCATGATCCAATCAATGGTTATACAATCATAAAATCCTATTTCCAAATGACCATCATAACTATAGAATAATAAATATTTTGTTATTATATCATGTGAAAGGAAAGAACACCATCAATATCCTTACTCCATATCATTTATTTTCTAAACGAAATTATAGTCCGTGAGGTGAAAATTTACAACCTATGTGGACGAAAATGTTTCTTTCTTCAATTTACCCTTGAATAATTGACATTATACCATTTTTATGGTTTAAAATGGATATAATATATTTATTATAACCTATTTAATATTCATTAACCAATATATGTATATAATATTAAACTATATGAACAAACCAATTTCTAATATTCAAAATAATGCTAAAATAATCCAAGTTATTATCATTAATATTTCATCATATGATTCATCCTCATTAAATGTAAAAAAATGATATAAATTAAAATTTACACTTATTAATTATCATAAAAATTGTATAAATTCAATTCTGTTTATTTTTATTTATTCTACATGAACTACATTACATAAAAATAGGTGAACTGATTATGAAAATAAAGAAAATGAACACTATGAAACAAGAAAATTCAATATTATAACTTATCAATAAGGAAATAAATGAACTAAAGAAATTAATATAAAGTAAATATGTTTATAATAGGTTGTATGTTAATTTATGCATTATTATAATTTCATATTCTATGACCACAAGCTCAATAACACAACATTCGGATACTAGGTAATGATTTTCCACCTGAACCATCGTTTTCATTCGGGTTACATATATTGCTATTTACCATAATGAAATTCTAATGCATTATTATTTAATCCTCATAAATTCTGTGTGGGTGCTCTATATATGTTTACCCACCAGAATCATTCATTATCTAATGTGTATACACGTCTTAAAAGGAACATTCAAAATTCATCACAAAATACAATCCTCATTCAATGGAATTTCTCAAATTCTTAATTATTTTAATTGGAACACTATAAAATGTTTTTGGAAACCATTGTCATTATAAAATATATCATTTTATTATGAAAATACTACACTACATAATTTATGATTTTATGTAATTATTTTACTAAAAGAAATCTTCTTTTCAAAGTAAAAGAGTATTAATCTCAAGAATTACTCAATGATTTTATAAGAGTAACATCATATATTTCAACACTTCAGTTGATTGTTATGTTTTATGGGGATTAATTATTTATTATATAATCTAAAATAATTAATTTAGTTGTTTGTGATAATTTTTATTGTGGATATGATATCTTAAAACCATTCACCAATTTAATCTGAATGGTTAGTGTTTATGAAAAATGTTCAGGAAAGTTATTCACATTTCATATTTTAGTTTAAATATCATTTTATATGTTATTTATTATTATCCCCATTCATATAAGGAATTCATTTGAATTATTATTTTTCTAGTGGGTCCTTCTATATAACCACAGTAAATCTGTAGGTCTTATTTGACAAACTATGGTCTTGGCACAAGGCCTTGAAAAAATGGATATTTATGGTCTTGGCACGAGGCCGTGATAATATGGTTATGATAACCCCCATTATGAATTCCGTCATTATGAAAAGATTATTGATGGTTCATGTGGTTATTAATGAGTATAATACCCATTAATTTGTTTTATTATGGAATTATTTATTTAGCATTTATTCCTACCATAATTTTTTCAAGTTTAATGTTAAAGGAATGTGTTTTTAGTTATTCATCATGTATAATGTTTATGTTTATGACATATTAAGTTGTATTACATAATATTACTGAAAGTTTTTTCTCACCACATTATTATGTTTCATTTTCTCAGGATATAAATATGATTATTATGGATGACCAGTAGGGAAAAAACATATAGTTGTGGGTGATACCATTAAAACATATATGTTGTTCTTCATTTCATGTTGTAATATTGATGTTATGTAAGTATCTTATTTCCAAATCATCCAAAATACTCGGTCCATCAGAATTCATATTCCCTGTTTATATTAAAATGTAATAAAATAATGCACAATCTCTGGGAAACTGAGGTCATGTCCTTACAAATTGTGAACATCCTTTTTCTTCTGGTGTGTGTCTTTTTTTATGCACCAGAAATTCCATTTATTAAAAATTTCAATGATAATTTTTATAAAACATATTTTTTATTTCCTACTTTTAATTTATATATAACTTATTTAATGTGGATTTAAAAATTATATATTCGGTTATAAGATTTATAGTCTAATAAAACCTATTGAAATTTTCTGTTTGAATTATTAAAAAATTAGTGGAAGTTTTAAAAAAATAATTAGGCATGATATTTATATTTTATCTTCTCATGTGGAAAAATAATAATTAAATTTTTTAAAAACATGAATGATATAGTTTTACATTTTAATGATTTTAAATGGATAATGGGTATGATACATACTAAGCCTTTATATTCGTGCAGATTTCATTTTTGGTTATTGTTCAACTATGTATTGCTCATGGATCATGCTTGTTTTGAGGTTTGATGGTGACTTATAGAGTCACGTGATGGTATGTGGTTTATTTTTTATTATTTATTTTTCCTTATTACATCATCCGTACTTGTTTTCCTTTCATTCCATTGTTGGTAGTGTTTATTCATGTGGTGTTATGGATGATGAATAATAATGTATTTTCTTGAAAGAGATATAAATGTGAGAGTGATTTTTTTTTCATGGATTATGATCTCTTCGTACTGGTTTATTTTTTTGGCATTGGAATAATATATATATATATACGCATCAAGGAATTTTTTTCGAAAAAAATACAAACATAAATTTTAATTTATTTTATTGGAAAAATCTTCCCCAAAGAGTTTTGATGATTCTCTTGTGATTTTCACCAGTCTGTGGAGCTTACGACATCCTATGGGAAATTTAATAATCTTGTTGGGTCGTTCAGTGGATAAAAAACTCAGGATGAATCCTGGGAATGTTCCTCCTAAACTTCTTATGTTTATGAATATTCCTTGTTATAAGTGAATGATAATTATACTCATTTATATAAATTTTTTTGGTTAAACTTCATGTAATTTTATAAATCTGTATTCATATATGAGTATATGTTGGAGATTGAATAATGATGTTGATAATTTAAATCGAATGATTAATAGAAAATTTAATCTTGTGAATATTTGACAATTTCATATTATTAATCTTTTCTATCTTTCATAATAATCCAGTGCTTTGAATATTTATGTGTAAATGGTTAATTTAATTGGATTTTGTTTTATTGGTGTATAATTGAATGTGTTGTTTTTTGAAAAAACATATATGAGATTATAGATGTGGATGATTCATACAATAATCATGTGTGACACTATATACGGATTTAGGGTTGACTACTTTTCTAATTCCCATACACCATGGAAATTTATTCTGAATGGCTTGGAATCCTTGTGATTCAAAAATAAGATGGGAAACATAGTTTGATATTTTTTTCTTGAGATTGTGGAATGTTCTATAAAAAATTAAAGATTTCACATTTCCTAGTTATTAATTTTGATTTATTGTTTTTAGAGAAAAAAAATTTATTTTCATTCTAAAATGAAAATATCAGTAAATAATATTTGTATTTAAATATCATACATTTTTTGGATTAATTTTTTGAGTATAAAAAAATTTAAAGGTGGTGCAGTTGTAATAATAAAATAATTTATTGAGGATGAAAAATCATATATTTAAGGTTTGACTAAAAATATTTTTAACTTATTATATTTAATGATGTATTTATTTATTATATAGTTCTTATACAACCCTAGAAATAGTTATTTGCAACACCACCGTATAAAAACACTAAAAAAAGCACTGATAAACGGTACATTTAACAGCACTAAAAAAGTTCTGTTAATATTACCCATTTATCAGCATTTTTTAGTGGGGACTGAATTTATTTTTATGTATTACATTCATATTGGTATTATGGATTTGAAATATTATCATTTCTCAAAATATAAAATTATTTATAATCAAATATATAATAATATATACATTTTTTATATATTCACACATAAAAATTTAATTTTATAAATAATTATTTAAGAATATTTACAAATAAAATATATTTCTCAATAAAAAAGCATTATATAAAAAAATATAATAAAAATTTTATTTAAAATAAAAATATATGAATATATATATATACCTATATAATGTGTCTGTTTGTTTATTTGTGTGTGTCTGTATTAACAAACTAATATATTCTATCTATATATTTTGACATATGTTTATACATATTAATATATAATATATGCATTTATATAGGTATATTTATAATTATACTTACACATAGACATATATAATATGTGTGTGTGTGTGCTGTAAATATGTATTTATTTATTGATTTATTTATAAACATAAAAAAAATATTTTATAAATGTATTTAATATCTATCTTAAAAATACATATTAATATATGAATCATATAGGGATAAAAAATATAACTATATATATATATATATATTTTAATAGATAGAATTATATATACTAATATACTAGTAAATATAATTATATATGTATATATATATATATGAATATATATATATATATATATATATATTTAAAAAGTTATATATATATATATTGGGCTAATTTTATTTATAATATCAGGTGTTTTTTTTATTTTGGATGGTATCACCAAAAAACTATTTTATATTCATTAAAGACATATATCCTTTGATTATTTCTAAAAAAATCATTATGAATTTTATTTTATATATTTAAATGATTAATATATGTCATATTTATTTTTTATGAAACACATAACATATAATATGAGATTTATATAAATCTTTTAATTGTGGGTTAAAAATTAGACACAAAAGAAAAATAATCAAAATAATTACTTTCAGAAAAAATTGTAATTTATTTTTCTAAAATTGGTTGTCTTCAATGTTGTGTAAAAAACTATAATATATACTGATCATAATTAAAAAATATATAAAAATATACGTTTTATAAAAAAAATATCACCACAGATAATTCATAAAACAAATATTCCTTCATCATTTAAATAAATTAAATTTAGATCAAATACCCATTATGACGAAACACCTATGAATGGTTTTTTCCAGAAACTCTATTTTTCTGGATTTCCAAAAAAAGTATTGTTTTTATAAGTGATAATATTCCAAAAAAACAATCCTAATAAACACCCAAAAAATCTAATATACACATACAATATAAAATAAATATATCAAAGACTCAAAACGATCAATAGACATCGCTAATTTCAAATAACCGACTTGATAAAAAAATATATAATGTTTTTTTAAGAAAATTAATTTGATAAATGATGTGAAAATATATGTTGTAATAAATATATTTTTATTACGCGTCCACCAAATAGACATGAATATAAAATAGGAAGAAAATATGAAATAAAAGTATTAAATAAGTAGAAAAACATTAAAAACCCAACAAAACCCACATACAATTAGAACATTCGTGTTGAAAATATATACTCAAATAAATTAAATCCCTATAATACTTGAGAAATTATTCTCCAATATAACTTTTATGTGTATCAACTCCTAGGTAATATTTGTGATAAGATCACAAAAAATGTAAAATTAAAAAAGTAAATCATTTAACATGTATTATAAATAAAACAAATGAAATATTGAAGAAATGTTTATAATGAAATCTAGCCTTCTAAGACATTATAATTGTAACAATTTAAATTATTTATTACACAAACAATAAAATATTGTATCCACATTACTTTATTATTTATTATTTTTTGAAATTTTGTTTAAAAAAATTCAATTCCAAATAAACAATTATGCAAAATATTCAAATTTTAGTAATTGTAAATGAAGATTAATATTTTCTTTTACAAATATGATCTTGGAGCTCTTCTTTAGTATCGTCTCTATAAAGAAATTCAATACTCTATTTGAAAATAACATTAATAAAATAAATATAAGAGTCATTATAATATAAAATAGAATTAAAGAATTTAATATTATTTTTACAATGGCTTTATAAAATTTACTCACACTTCACCATGGTTAGAACATAGCTAGAAATATACATATTACATTGAAAAAAAACATCCAACATCCAATGGCCATTGATATAAAAGAAAATTTTATGTTAGTGGTTATTATTCTTATAGATTTATAACACTTTTTGAGATATATGTTTAATACTATTGATGATAAAAAACAACTAGAACTGAATAATTATTGTTTTGTGAATTCATTGATCCATAATAACTATTCTATCTAGATCATTCATTTTCCCCACAATAAGTGATATATACTTTGGGTTCATATATTAATAAACAATTGTGTATTCATGATCATTACAAATTGTATAAAAACACCAAAAATAAATAAAACATAAGTATACAATTTCAATTAAATAAATGTTGAAAATTATTTATGTTATGAATTGCATGGAAAAAAATCTGATCATGTTGATTCCCAACTGACATATAGTTACAAACTATATGATATAATTTTAAAAAAATTTCATAATCACTACATTCCAATAAATTATAGCTTCAATTGGAGACTCATAAACATCGATCAACAAATTAGATTATGTCGAAAATCATTCAATACTATTATAATTTCTATCTGAATTTATAAAATATTTTATTTTTTATACTCAATATAATATTTTTTAACATTAATTTGTTTCTGTAAATAATTATATAAATATAGAAACATTGAAATTTAAAAAAAAGAAATTCAAAAATGAAAAAAATGAAAAAATATACTCATACCTCTATGGTAATATGTCAAAAAGTATATTTGGATAAACTAAAAAGTTATCGATATGTTGTACACTATACTCAACTAATCTGTTTTAAAGGTGTTCTTTTTGATATATCTGTAATAGCATATATAGTGACCAAATGATGCTCCATCTCAATCTGTTGATAATGAATGGTATTACCAATATAAAATATCAACCCCTATGAAACAATATAATGTTAAAGATCATCAAATTATAAATCACAACAACTCGGATGTTGTGAAAGATGTATTCCAGTATAGGATAAGAATAAAGGTGGTTTACAGGTGAAGGTAGAGGTGTGGGAACTGTTGGAGGAGGGTGAGGAGTTAGATCAGCTATCTGAAACATCACATTCATGTCTGAAAAAATCAATTGTATCAAATATCTCATAATTCCCACCACCATCACATGAATATAATGATCTTTTGCTTCCAAAGATTCTTCTTTTAAAACATCTTACATTGATGAATCTTTACAACATGTATACCTTTTTTTCACTGATACACTTTTCGGGTAATCTCAGACAAGAACTAAGTGTTTGGGTTTACCCAATGTGGATGATAAAATATCCCTCCTACCCTTAGCTATAATGTCACCTAGTGTTCAATGATCCACAATATAATGCAATATGAAATATATAAAAAAAATCAATAAAGACTCACAATATATAATGTATTTATTTTACTTAAATAAATAAATAATTTGAAAATCATACAATCCAATCATGTATAACCCTCGAATCATCCGTTTGTCATTTTACTTTGTTACTCATCTGCGACCTGTTCCGTTTTTCATTTCTAGTGTTGGGGAAGGAGGGTAAACCTCTATAAAAAATGATGACTCAACTCTTAGTAGTTGAAAATATTCATCCATCGTTTTTTCATCCAATAATATATACCCATCACGAAGATAATGTATGACCGTATAAATTTCAATATTGGATCTTATAATGATATCTCCTTGATTACTTCAAATTATGAATAATGAATTCACTAATAGGATCATTAATATAAAAAATCATCGAAATGTAACATTTCACATACAAAAAATGATTTCCATCTTATAATTCCATCAAATATTATCTATATATACTCATATACAAATTGATATATATCACGTGGATTATGGTGTTGTCTATTCCCAAAAATTAAATGTTATATGAGGGTGAATATAAAATCCATTCATATTCTAGTATCTAATGATAAACATTTCCTATTAAAATCCCCAGTACCAGGTGTATAATATGTCATGTGATAGGAATGGGGGAAACATGTATTGCTATTAACATTTCATGATATGTAAAATAATAAAAAACAAACATAGCAAACAGGTCTCCCAAAAAGGATATATTTACAATTTTTCAATACATATATAATCATTAATCAAAATTATAACGTTTTTTAGTAAGAACTTATAATAAAAAAAATTTATGATTTGCATTTGGTCCTCCTGGAATATCATTATCATCAAATTATATCGATATCCTCTGGTCATGGCTATGGAAAACTAATAATTTTGGAAAATGTATACTGTCACGATTATCATGCCACAACCCCTTCCCTGGTGCCTATGTCGTGACTACCACATGTCCACCTTCCATAGGCCAAGGTTTAACGACTAGCACCAGAAAGGTGCATCCATAAAATGGGAAGGAATTTCCTTTAAACTTGTATAATCACACAGTCCAAGAACACAACATGATGAAATCATGATGTAAAACTATAGTAGTATATTTATTTACAAAAATTATAGGTGGGTATGAATACAATCCCAATTGAAAAGGTAAATCTATGTTTGAAAATAAAAAACAGATTATGTGATCATCCACCAAGGATACTAATTGAAGGTTAGGTAAAGCACGTCATGTTGCGCTCCTCGTATACTAGTTTCCTCCATCCACTTCCAGTCTTGGCACCCCAATTCACAGTAAAGGCTTCTCATCTTCATCACAACTCACAACATGGTGCACGCAAAGCCCACACGTGGGTGTGTTTAAAAATACCAAGTTGGGACCCTGAGACCCCTGAAGGTCTCTCATATATCCACAAATGATAACAAAAAACCATGATCTTTATCACAAGATAAAAGCAAAATACTCAACTAAAACTGGATATTCTAGTCTCATCCATAAAGAAACATAGGGTCTCAACATCAATGAATTTCTAGGATTTCTAAAGAATGATCAATGCCTAACTTAAGGATCATTAGTATATGCTCAATGAACTAGACATACCAGATGGAACTCCTCTGAGAGATGTACACCATCATGTAAAACTCAACTATTCCTAATGGAATTTTTGAAAGGACATGATCCATCGAGAAATTTCAGCTATTACTGCTTCTTGTCCTTAAACTAGAGGTCTCACAGTCATAGTCTTATGCCCGAGGAATGATCCTTGGAATCCAAGTGAAAAGGCCCACTCCTCAAAATTGTGTCAGGCAGTCGAGGGAGCTCCAACTCCCCTGAAGGTCCTGCTCCCCATCTCTACTCGGAGACGAGGGATTACTACTCCATATGTGAGGACCTACACACTACCTGGTAAGGGTGTGAAAAAGTTAGTTAGTTTTCTATGGGGGACTTGTTCCCTAGTTCATCAGGGGAGTATAGACCCCAAGCTAGAGGACCTGCACCCTCACATGGAAGGGGAGTACTGACTCAATATTTAAGGACCTGCACACTACCCGGTAGGAGAGTACAACTATGGTAGTTAGTTAAAGGTGGGGGACCCACGCCATAGTACGTCATAGGAGTACTAAACCCATAATAGAAGACCCACAACATGAAACAGTAGTGGAGTACCGACTCTTTTGTAGAACTATATAAGGAGGACATACACCTGGGATTGACAGGGGAGTACCTACTCCTAACATATAGGACATGCACCCTACACAGTAAGATAGGACATGACCATATGCATGTTAATTATGCAGGACCCTCACCCTAGTCCAATAGGGGAGTCCTGATTCCAAAGATAGAAAAACTGAACATATGAAAATAACACACTCATGACGTGGGGAGTCTCGTCTCTACCGAAGTAGTGGAGTAAGGAATACTTTCCCGCTTAGTTATCAAAGGAGTAACCATCCTATCATTGAATACAAGAAACACCCTGGTTATGGTCCTCTAGTAATCATTCAAACCACAACCACCACAAATATTAAAAAGGATGTAACCCGATGATCCATCAGGTCATATGGGTTCCAACACAATAGACAATGTGTCAATCGGACGACCGCTCTCTAAGTTATTGGCATTTTAGTGTCGAGGGCCCGATTTGAACCTGAGTCGATCCATACCGTACGTACTCCAACATTAATAAAGATCCTTGTGGAGTATGTTGAAAGAACTTCCTCACTCCAAATATCCCAGCACTATAGACGGTTCATCAATCAGATGTCTGGTTCGCAATATATATCCATTTTAGTGTAAAAGGGCCCAAATGGTTATGAGTCCGGTCTGAAACAGTCGGTCTTACCCGCCTAGCCCCGCCGAGTCCGACCCGACCCAGCCCGACCAAATTTGGCCTAGGCCTACCCGGTTGGGCTAGCACGTGGACAGGACCATCCCACTGGCAGGGCGCTGCCTGCCGGGTGGTCTGGCCCGATGGTTGGCGTGACCTACGTAGGGGTCATGTAGAAAAACTACCAAATGTAATAAAGGATACATTCGTCTCATTGATTAGAGTTACCATAACGTTAATCGTGGGACCCATTAGAGTGCATTATAGCCTTCATTGTAGCTTCTTAGCCGCATCCTAGTCACTGTAGTGCCCGACGGCATGCCGCCTCGCCGTCACCGCGATCAACACATGTCGCCCGCCCCATCGGTATGTCATGACACCGAGCGGGGATGCCCCCTCCATATTCATCGAGCACCGGCTGCCATCAGAACTGCATGTTTAAACGCAAGTGCTTCCACACCATCATATGTTCTATGGGAAACTCGGTGAGCTCTGATGGTCGGATATTCCTTCTGGACGCACCTAGGGTCCTCTCTGAAAGTCATCGTCATTGCGTGCCTCTTGGCTTCAAGTTTCTGTCATCTTGGAACCACCCTCCTCTGAAGAACATTATATAAAATCATACATAGGAGGTTTCGTGCCTTGTTCGTTGGCCCATGCCCTTAGTGTTATCATTATAACAAGTGGGGGTAATTTATACATAAAATTAATTTAATGATAAATCCCATTCAAATTCCCTGAAATGACCACCAATAAATTTATGGATGAGGAGAATAATTATGGGAATATCTTGAATAAAAATACAACCACTACCTCAATATTTTTTGGAGATGTTGTGGTGGTGGATGATGATTCCGCATTTGATATAGTTGTAGGAATTTATTGTTCCCAGTTTTTTTCCGCATGAGCTTTTGTCTCTATTGGTATAAGGTGTCGCATCACGTCTCTAGAGGTTCCTTACTTTGTGATGCCGTGTGAAAGCTCCATCCTGAGCCTCATTTAAATATATGGGAGAAAAGGTGACTAACTCCCCAAGTAATTAATGAGGTTCATTAATTGACATATTTAATGAGGAACATTAATTAGAAGATGGATGGTTATGCAACTAAAGTGTAACTTGCATTTAATATCAGTATTAAATGTCTTTCCTCCTCCATGGACCCTGCCAATACCGCTCAAGAGGTGTTAGGATAAAATAAAATAAAAATTTTGTTATTTTATTAATTTTATTAAAGTCGCAAAAACATGACCTAATATGGTTGAAGAGATGCATCTAATAAGGGAATCATGATGTTGTGGATTCAATGGTGTCCTCAGATTTCAAATTTGAGCACTGGTTCAAATGTTATAAAATGTCTCTCGTACATTTATTGAATTTACCTTAAAAAATTTGAAATATTATAAGTAGTAACCGATTACCCGTTCCGGTTGAGGCTAGGCTCTGCCTAAGGAAATAAAGGGTCCCCACGAATCAAACAGAACTATCATATTTTCAATATGAGATATGATTTATTAGTCAGAATATTTAACAATAAATTATTTGTTACTTAATTATTTTATTTATGGCCAGAAACTAACTTACACCGTTGGCATGCACCATTCAATGTTGGGGTCTTCCTAAGGATAGAATACCCTAACGAGTTCTGTAGTGGTCTATGATTTTTAATCTGAGTCTCCATTAATGAGTTATAAGCATTTGAAAAATAAAAAATGTACATAATTATTTTATTTACGGTTATTCCATTTTCTTTTTTTTCTCACTGGATGCATGCACCGACAAAACTTAATTCATGGGAAGGTAACCCCACCATCATAAATGCAATTGTTCCCTCAGATATCTAATTTAGTTAACTATATAATATTTATTCCACTTTTTCAGTAAAACTACTCATGCAAGATATTTTAAAATGTACAAATATTCCAAGACATTACATTCTCCAAACCATAGTGATTTACATCATGCATATCCAAAACAAGTCAAACCAATCAAATTATGGTACTGAGCATGAATCTATGCCTCCATCTCCCTTGTGCTCTCTTGGATGTTCCAGTGCTACCACCAATCTCTAACTAGAGATATCCACCATCCACGAAGGACTTGCTCTGATCAATCCTCTCTCTCCACTGGGATCTCTATAAGAGTCAGTCCATCTTCAATGTCTAAATCTCCCTAGATGATAAGTTTTTATTCATTACGCACACAAATCCTAAGTTGTGAAAAAGTTAAAACGTTATGTGCCCTGGAAATCTGTGGGGATATTGGTCGACAATATGCTACATTTCCTACTCTACTAAGAATATGGAGAGGTATGATGGCCCTCAGATTCATCTTGAAGCCATAGCCAAATCTTTTCAATCCCCATTGCGGTGAGTCCTACAAGAAGACATGGTCTCACTCCTCGAACTCCAAGGGTCTATGTCTCCTGTTAGCATACGACATCTTTTTGTTCTTTGCAATCTTTATTCCTGTCCACTGGTACTAACATTGGAGTTCTTGGGACATCATCACCACACCAGGATGTTCCTACCAATGGGATGTGTGGGAATCCATCAACACCTTCTTTGGTAGCTTCCCTAGTTCCATAGTGTGTCCTATTAAAAAGATGACAAGCTCCCCAACTTCATAAAATCATTTAGGAGCCGAACATGATTATATATGAGCATGTTGGGCCTCAAAGTCCACATACCCATGAAATGCCTTCCAAACATGCTACAGGTGGGGGGGAAGGTGATATTTTTAGAATGGAGGTAAGCTACTTCTTCTATATCCACAAAGGTTTCTGTAACACGACTAGCTTCTCTAACACCTCACTCAGCAGCTATAAACCAGACCCCCTGCGAAGTGCATCTGCCACCACACCCCTATCTAATCTCCAAGCTCTTGTAGCTCTATGGGAGCCATTATATATTCATTTGTAGATATCGGTTTCCTCATTAAATTCAACAGAATGCATAAGTACCTCTTTCTTCTGGGAGGTTATACTTGAAACATCTTTTGAAAAGATGTTCCCACACTCTGCCACTACTGATGGGAATTGAAAACACAGAACTCATGCTACCATGAGTGTAAGTCTAGACGATTCAAGAGTGATTGAATGCAACCTCATATTCATTAGTTTTTCCCAAGATACATGGGTTTCCTTTTTCACACAACAAGGAACACACCATTCCAATGATGTAGAGATACCACATCCTTTTTCGTGAAACAATCAATGTGAGTATGAACTGTGGATGTCCAGTCCATACCCAAACAAGTGTCTTAATGCCTCGACATAGCCATCAAGCGGTTCCAAAAGAAAATATGGCCTCTAGGGTTAGATCACACTGTCAGCATAAGTGTAATTATCAAGTATCCTCCCAATGTTATCTCCAGATATAAGGTTGAAGTCAACGGGTTATCCTGAATCTCTAGGTCTTGAAGAATATTTTTGGAAAGATGGAATGATTAATACCTATATCTATTAATACAACATTTATTAGTAGGCATAGATCGTAACTCAAATCAGTACTGGAGCCCTCAGGTCGCACTCCTTGATCTCATGCAGCTACTCCCTTCCCCCTTCCTACTACTACTTGAGATCTAGTTGGGGACACATCAGGGGGGTGGTTTTATCATAATGACATGTATACAAACTTCTAATGCTCTCCTAGATCCTCTTCCATGTTTTTTGCCCTGCATATTCATCTATCCCTATCACTTTATCTTCCAGAATCATTTTACACATCCCTATCTCCATGAATAACATCAGTTTACCTCCTTTCCCACTACTGACATGCATAGGCTATATCTTCTCAGCAAAAATAATTTAAACCAATAACATTCTCCCTAGTACCATAACAGAAGTATGAATTAATATAAATAATTTTCTATCTAATATGTCCCGAAAAACATCATTATTAGAGGTCTGAGCCCGAATAACTAGTCATATCATAGTCATCGTGTACCTAGAATAGTAGGAAAACCTCTACAAATACATAGTTACCGACATGTCATCCTTTTGAAACTGTAGAAGCTCTTGGGAACACAAACCTATTATTTTTTTGAGGGGAAATACCACCTTATATGAGTAAGGTTCTTGATATCAATCCATGAAAAAATCACCTCATTTTAAGATAGGGGTAATCCAAACCATGCTACCCCCCCTGACGATCCAGATATAATGCTCATAGCGAGGTCCTCCATCTAATCGTATGGATCCACAACCAGATGATAAATCGGTCGCTACATCAAGCCAGTTCATAGCCACATCTGATTGGGGATCACCTAAGATCCTAGGGTATATCATTCACTGAAACTCATGTATGTTATTGAGAAAACATGTGTTCTGTACCAGTAAAACTGGTTTTAACTGTTGGAAAGTAGGTAGGGGTTTAGCTGGGACACTACTCGATGGTACCATTTCGGGAAACAATCCTTATAATGATTCCTCATATCATTGTGGGTCATCCTCGTGGTCATGCATTGAAATCCCGGATGGATCTCTGCATATAGGAATCATAAAATAAAATCATGATGAAAAACATTAAATCAGTTATAACAATTGATATGATAGAAAAGAGATCAAAAGTAAAGCATTTTCAAAACACATGAAATCAATGCTTTCATGCTCAGAGTTGGAGATCATAATTCAGGGTCCCTATGTATGAATAAATTGGACACCACACCAACACTGGACTCCTTGAACTGAAAACAAAAATCAAAACACTTAACACTATTGCTCAATAAGAAAGATCTGAGTCCTATTTATTTGGTAAAATCGACTGCACTGATACCACTTTGTCAAGAACTGTCCATTGGGTCCCATGACGTTACAACCCCAAGGCCTCCTTCCATTAGCCAGGGGATGGAGACTAGAACTAGAAATGTGTATCCCTAAAACTTGATGGAATCTATTTTAAATGTTTCCAATCACATTGTCCATGAACACAACCAGATGAAACCACTAAGTAAACCTGAATTACTAATAGTTTTTACAAAATATAGAGGTGGCTGGAATACATTCCCAATAGAAAAGGAACAACTACGGATGAAAATAGAAAACCTCACCCACAATCTTTCACCAAGGATCCTACCTTAACCGTAGGGTGAACATTGTTTCGTGTCTCTCTTCGTTCACTTATTTACTCAATCCATATCATTTCATGGCACCACAAGTCTACGTCATGGTTTCCTGTCATTTCCAGAAGACACAACAAGGTGCCAGCGAATCCACTGAAGGGGTGTGTAAAAAAATAAATAGTATTGACCTCGAGACCCCTGATGGTGTCCCAAAAATTCCACAAAGGAAAAAACATGATCTCAATCTCAATCACAAAGAAAAATACTTACCTGAAACCCGATATACTCATCTCATCCTCAATGAAACATAAGGTTCCAACCTCAATCCATTTCTAGGATTTCCAGAGAATTTTCAAAACATAACTCAAGGTTCGGGAGTACACACTCCATGAACTAGCCATCCCTAATTTAACATGTATGAGATATATACTCCATCTGGTAAAACATATCCATTCCTAATGGACTTTTCTAAAGGACGTGATCCATCATGAACATTCTTCTAGAATTCCCGCTAGTTCCTGACACTAGTGGTCTTGAAGTGAAAGTCTTCCACCAGAGGCAAGACCAAGGGAAACAATGTGAAGATTCCCACTCCTAGATATTGTGTCTTAAATTAGAGGGAGCTCCAAATCCCCTGAAGGAACAGCTCATCATCTCTACATAGAGACAACAGACTACTACTGCATATTTGAGGACCCGAACCCTACTCGGTTGGGGAGTAAAACTACGGTAGTTAGATTGTGGTGTGGGTACCACTCCAAAATACTTTACTGAAGTACTAACCCAGGGCAAGAGGACCCTATCCCTGGCACGACATGGGTGTACAGACTCTATATGTGAGGCCCCACACCATTCCTTGTAGGAGAGTACAACTGTTGTAATTTTTTCTCTGTGGGGGACCCGTGCCCTAGTATTTCATTGGAGTACTGACCCCATACAAGGGGACCCGCACCCTGGATTGACATGGGAGTACAAAATCCTATCATAGGGGACCCTCACCCTACGCAATAGAGATTAACAGACTCTAGGTGATTTAAGTATGGATGACCCGCACCCTAGTCCAATATGGGATTTCCGACTGCAATTTTAGAAAAACAAAACAGAGGGAAACTAACCGGCACTCATGACTTGGGGTGTCTCATCTCTACTGGTGCATAGGAGTAAGGAAGGCACATTCCTTAAGTCATAAATGGAGTAACCATCCTAACTCTCAATACATGAAAAACCATGGTTCTGCTCCTCCAGTTATCAGCCATACCTCAACTACTACGAAGTTCCACAAATAAGCTAACCGATGATCCATCATGTCATCAGGTTTCCAACGCAAAAGACAGTGTATCAACTGGACTCCTGGTCTGTATGTTATTTGAATTTTATTATTGAGGCAATGGTTGATTTCGGTGTTGATCTAACCCATCCATACTCAATCATTCTCCCAAACCCATGTATAATTTGTTAAAAGTACAACCTTGCTCTAAGGACCCCATCGTCGTAGACTGTTCTTCAAATGAGAATCCATTGCAAATCATAGAGTCATTTAAGCATAATTGGGCCCAAATGGGTTCGGGTTCGGTTGGACTCAATCCGACTGAGCACACGTGACCCAGCCTCGGCCAGCTCGACCTAGTCCAGGTCTGACCCAGCCCAGACCAAATCTGCATGGGTTGGGCTGGATGGTCTGGGACATGATGAGTGCGTCCCGTTGGATGGAATGACCCACGTGGGGGTTGAGTGTTCCACCTATCTAAAGGATAAATGGAGAAGTTCATCTCCTTGATTTGTGGTGCAATATGGCACCGCCTCGTCAGCCACGAGACCCATAGGGAAAGGGTCCACACCGTCGCAACAACATCGTAGATGCGGATGGATTACCACGATGCGTGATGGTGAGCCTCCTCTACATCACCGCGGCCGGCCCATGCTAGCTGCCCCTTATGTCCTCCGCAATGACTCCCTCTTATGAAGCAATGACCGTCGGTCGCCGACTTCACCTCCATCACCGGTCACCGGTGCCACTAGCCGATGCCACACCGGAGAATCTTCTTTGGACCACCGGGTGAGCATCAGTGATATGATAATCCTTTTGAATGTGAATACTGTCCACTAGAGATGCCTCCTTCATTGCGCACCTCTCGGTTTCAACGTTCCATCAAATTGGAAGGACCCGACTCCGAAGAACGCATTGAAAAATCAAGTGGTGGGGGTATGGGCTTGTTCGTTCAGCACGTGCCATCCACGTTAGCATTATATCAAGTTGGAGTAATTTATTCATCACATTTAAAAAATTATAAATCCCTTTCAAATCCCATGAAACAACCACCTTCAATGTCACGAATGGGGAGAAGAATCAGGGGAATTGCATAAATTAAAAAACCATTGCTACCTTGAGAATATATGGATACATCGTAGTGGTGGAAGAAGATTCTGCATTTGATGAAGATGGCAACATTTTTCGAATCCAGTTCATTGTCCCTTGAGCTTCCTTCTCCACCCATGGAAGGTGTCACATCACATCGCCTAAGGTTCCTCGATTAGTGATGCCGCTCCAAAACTCCAACCAAAGACTCACATAAATAGAAGGGTAAAAGGGACAGTAACATGACAAGGAATAAATGAGGTTCATTAATTGATATAATTAATGTTCCATATTAATTTCATGATGGTTGGTTACACAACTAAAGTGTAATCATTATTTAATATCCCATATTAAATATCTATACACCTCTGTCGACCCTGCCACTGCCTCTCAAGAGGTGGTTAGTTAAAATAAAATAAAAAAACAATTATTTTATTCTATTAAATCTTTAGAAGTCGAAAATGATAACCTTTTCACCCAACAAACTCTGGTCAAAGTGATGTTTTCCTTATGAGAATCTCGGTAATTCAGATTCAATGGCTCTCGTAGATTTAAATTCTGATCACCGGTTCTAATGTTATAAAATTTAGATCGTACATTTACTTAATTTACCATAAAAATGTTTAAAAATTATTAATAGTCACCCTCAACCATCACCGATTGAGGATAGGCTCCCCCTACGTAAAACATTTCCCCACAAATCCAATGGTACTCTCATATTTACCATCCGAGTTATGACATACAAGTTAGAGAATTATACAATTTAATAATTGTTAAAAAATTATTTTATTTACAAAAAAAAACTAATTTCCATTTTTGGGCCACACATGGAAATTTTAGGTTATGCCTATCGAAAGCATACCCTCACGAGTTCATTGTTGTTGGGAGATATTTTATCTGAGATACTGTTCATGAGTTATATGAATTTGAAAAATAAAATAATTTTATTTAATTATTTTATTTACAGTTTTTCCCTTTTTTTGTTTTTCTAACTGGAGGCTTTCATTGACTAAAATTAAGTCGTTCCTAGGGTAAAACCACCTTCCTCAATGAAATAGTGCCCCCATATTTCTGATCATGGAACCCATTAAAGACTTATTCAATATTTTATAGAATGAAACTCATACATGCTTTAATAAACATAAAAAATTTCTACGGATCAATCCAGGGACTCCTGACCTCAGAATTAAGCATCTTCTGATTTCGTGATCTCAAAATAAATCTATATAATAACAAAATTATATGGATACACCAGGACATTAAATATAGACCCTCAAACTCTTCTTGGGCCCCTTAGAAGTAGATGTCTATTTTAAATATGGATGAGGATCATCTATAAAAGCATGTGTAAATTCTGCCCCGGTGGTATGAGCAAGATCAAATCTGGATGTTTGTGGTGGATCAGATTATTTATCTTTCATTATCCAAATTATCAAAGAAACAAAATGTTAGTACAAAAATCTAAAATACCAACTCTTACATACTATTGTAAATAATAAATGAAAAATTATAAAACATAAATTATAACTAAACTAAAATTAACGCAAGTTTATTCATATTTTTTGGTAGTTATCTAAATGAAAAAAAATATTAATAAGATAATAAATAAGATATTAACGCATGAAAACAAATCAAAAAATGGGGTTTAAATAGTAAAAATATTTCAACATTATAATTTTTTTTCAAGAAAAAATATACATATTGAATATAATCTTAACAAATATTTTCATTTCTATTTAACATATAATATTTAAAATAATTTTTTTTAACAATACCAATTTATAGATATGTTACGCAAGGGCATACATGGAAAAAATAAAAACTACACTACTATAAAGAAAAGAATTTAACTCATTAGTTATAATACAGGTTGTTAATAATAAAAAAATTAAAATAGATAACATTTTATGAAATTTTAAGTGTTTAATGTGAAATAATCAAATTATTCCAATAATAATTTGAATCCACAAATGGATTGTTTTCCCCAATTCCTTCTTCAAGATCCTTACTTATGGAAAAACCAGGTCCATGTATGTTCATAAATTTTATGTTTTAATATTTACATAGAAGCACAGATCTCGCATAAATCATCATCTTCATATATTTGGTCATCACTAATGTACTATTTTTCCCTTTCAATTAAATAGACCACTACATATCAGATTTATCAAGAACATATAATTTTTTTACTATTTGTTTATATTATAACAGTATAATATGTTTATTCCAATCCATTTAGATTAAATAGTGTTATTCCAAATTCATCATGTATGAAATTGATTTTAGTGATTAATCATTTACTTATAAACAAAGGAAGATGAAATTTAATGTAATCAAACTCCTAAATTTCTTCTATGACTTGATAATATGCACTTCATGTGGAAATTGAATTTTTTGTATTTAGATGTCAAAAATTGAATTGATTATCTAAACACCAATACAATATTATTCTAAGCTAAACTTTTATTGTCCTAATATTTTCTATGATGTGTATTTAAATTAATTCCATACCTAAAGAATGATATCAAATTTAAACATAGACCATACACTAACCATAACTATGTTTCTGATGCATATGATATACCATTAACGATCTAATTAATCCATAGAAAATATTCTTTTTATTCTCATTAAATATCAACATATCTTTATTCTTTATATAACATTGATTCAACAGATTATATGAAATTTTATATATGACTGAACATCATCTATGTTATTGAAGAATTTTTAATGTACCTTCATTTTATCTTCCCTTGTTAAGACATAAATTTAAAGCCATAGATCCCCTTTATCTCATAATTAAATCCTTCATGTTGAGATATTGGAAAACCAATGTGCTCTAATTCCAATCAGATTCTTGTAAAAAACTCCACATCCTCCTTAGAAATATACTTCTCAACAATTTAGGATTCTGGTCAATTTGATTCTTAACATACCCCTTCAATATCATTATATATATTTAAAAAGGATACATCCAAAGTATATTTATAGGACATAAAATATTTATTCCACTCAAAAAAATAATAATTAAAATAACTATGATATTAAAAAAATATGGAGGAAAATAAATTTCCAATTGAAAAAGCATAGAAACAGATTCATTATCCAAATTGTTCAAATCAATCAGATCAATATTCTTTATTGATAATTAATATGAAATATTAGAAGTACATCATGCCTATCATTATAATGTAGATGAGAAATATTCCACATGATGAAATTAGCATGATCTATTGAATCATGATGTTATAATCTTGAGATTTCATACCTTTCAACATCAAATACTATAATAATTGAAAAAATTTACATTTTAGGAATAATTTTGTGGAACGTTGATATCATAAAGATACCAAAAAATTCTAATTTTTTACATCAGATAATATATAAAAATATGGGTGTAGGAATGTTCTCCTTCTATCAAGAGTGGTAGTTAACTCCAAATAAATTCTCATTTTGAGTAAGTTCAATCTTTCATGCAACCCATCTTTAGTTAATCATTATTATCTAAAAATGTTCCAATAATGATTTCAACGATATTATTCTCAGATTAAATGAAATAATTGTTATGTTTTACCTAATTATATCTCTAATATTGTACCTCAGAAACTATTTAATTTTTCGTCCAAATATCTCAATAATTTCCATATTTAGGTGTCTTTTCGAATGTCATTCCAATGTTCTTCACCCAACCAAAATATTGATATGTGGATAAAGGTATTGGCAAAATATCAAATTATTATGATACATTTAATTCCTTTTTTAATGTTTTATATGTGCGACACATAGAAAAATCAATTCAATGACCTATGTATACCATTTTCACTCTGATAGAGTTGATAATATGAAGGACATTGTTAACAAATTCGACATGAATTATGATCCTTAACACTATATCCAGACAAATTTCCATATTCTAGGAATTTATTTATAGTAAACATAATCATTTCATGCTATTAAAAATATTTTATTTTATAAGAATAATAAACCCTAATACCGTATTCCCATAAAATATTCAAAACATAAATAATTATGATAAGAAAACATCAATATAATTTTCATGATGATTTTGGTCTATAGATCATTAATCTCTGCCAGAAATATTTTCAATTCATCAAATATCCATGACATGGGATATAAATTAACAATTAAAGAATCCATGAACTATGTGTGATACTAAGGATTTGATATGAATTCATTCCATCTATGCACTATCTATATATGATATTTCTATCTTCACTTCAGAATGTAGTAAACTGCTAATCAAATTTCATCCATTGTGGAAAATAAACTGAATGTAATAATTTACCATCACATATCTGCTCTTCACGATTCCATGTTAACCATTTTGTATCATGACAATTTGAAGTTAATGATTCAAATGTAGAATTATAGGAAGATATAACGATAACTTTCAAGGGGTATCTATAAATAAAACATATGACTGTGATTTTTCTTTCAACTTATAATGTGACATCCCACATTTAGGACACCCTAATATAAATTCATATTACATCCTATATAGAATACAATAATTTTTTTATATATGTTTTTTGTACCCTAATCCAACCAAGAAATTTTATTTTACTCACAATACAATGTGAATCTAGAAGATAAATTCATTGAGTATAAATATCTTTCAAATATAATTGAATCTCAATAAAACTATTTTAACTCATCCATGTTTCTTCCCCATATTAGTAATTATTCAAACCATCAATAAAAAAATATAAATTCCATGTGACCCTAATATATTGGTTTTTTAGAATCACCATATATATTCTCAATTTTCTATTCTTTCTCAATTATATCTTCTTCAATTTTATGAATCATTTCATGAAGTTGATCATGGTTATCATCTTTCAATGCAACATCACATATAGATCAGAAATTATTTCTAGTTTCACTATGCCAAATAAAAGGTCTGTAACTAGAATTAACACAATGAAAAATGAAATGATCATTGAACACACAACTTTTAAGATTCTTTATGTATAAACATTTATGTCATGTACATAAGTTCATGTCATTTTTTGGATCATTTTTTATAGAAAATTCCAAAAAAAAGAATCAAAACCTTCCTTATATTCATCACTTATTAAATATTCAATAATCCAACTCAATGTTATTATGATCCGTAATAAATTTCAAAAATAAATATATTTTAAAAAAATATAATGGTGATAAAAATGAGTAATATGTGTATAGTATATTATATAAATGAAAATATAGAAGACATACTTGTGGAATAATTCATCATAAAAAATGTTTCTATGATATTAACCAACAGTGAATATAATTTTTGAAAAGATAATAACATTGAAAATTAAATTTAATGTTAAATTGAATTTTTATACAACAATCAAATAGTAAATATAGTAACTTTATATAAAAGATGTCATAATTTTAATGTATAAAAAATTTAAATTAAAAAAAAATCCATGCATTGAAATGTATATTTAACACCCCAATCTTCCACGGTACACTTCTATTTGAATAATATAGTAGTATGTATAGTATGCAACTTCGAGTTCCAACAGACACCACAACCAATCAAACTAGTCGTTATGAATAGAAATAACCACCTTTTGAAATTTTATAAATTTCTCTTTTCAAAATGGATTTTTTTTTGATTCGAAATATCGAAATTACCATAGGGTGAATTTTTGGTATTTTTCTGAAAACAATCAATTTATGATGACTATTGAAAAAACCATGTGTTGGAGTTTAAAACTGAAATTTTATTTAAATAAATATTAATTTTATTTAAATTTAATTAAGGTAAAAATAGATACATAATATCTATAAAATATCAATGCAATTCATTAGTGTCAGTTCAATTTTTTTTATATATAATTTTTTTTTGATCATTTCCCCGTCTTTTACCCATTTCCTAGGAGAATTTGGAAATTCACATAAAACTGAATTTTACCACTTTTGTGAGTGGAATTTCAAAAATCCGAGAGACATGGTTAATATCAAGGAGTAAAATTCCATTCAATGAGATGAAAATAATTTTAGGTGAATTGTAACTTTTTACTTTTATTTACCACAATTAAAAGTAAATAAGGTTAGTAAGGGTAAAAATGATATTAATATTACCCTAAAACATGTCCTAACTATATTGGACAAGTGTATCTCGACCAAAAACAACCTTAGAAATTAAATATTATCATTTAAGACCACATTTATAAGATTAGGACATTTATTATTATTTAATTCAAACAAGAGTTCAAAGAGATAAAATAAAAGTTTGAGAACTAATACATTTTTAATATATGGTTATACAAAAGATAAATTATATTATAAATATTCATTAGAAAGATAATAATATTTTCTACATAATCGTTTTTTATTTATAATTTTTAGACATTAAATATTTTAATTTATTTATGACACAATGGGGATGCAGTAATTACCTGAATAATGAAATATTAAAATAATTGATATTATAAATATTAAAATAAATGTAATTTGAGACTTTTTATGAAATCCACTAATTTTATAGGTTAATATGACATCATATTATTGGTTATAAAAACAATTTAGATGTAATAATGTGGTTATGAAATTATCAAAAACAAAATACTCAATAGTGTCAAAATTGACATAAAAGAGTTTTTTTAAAAAAATATTTTATTATTAATTGATATTATATTCCAAAAAATCTAAGGCTCGACCAAAGTTCTTATATAATGATATTTGTATCATTAGTGGACCACTTGGTGTTAATTTGAGGTATATAGTATGTTTATTAACTATATAATATAAAAATACAATGATACATGGTAAATGTAATACGATTTAAGTAAGAGTTAAATATAAATTATAAGGTTACTATATTGACCCAAAAATATCTAAAATATATTAGTTGGAAGGATTTAGATCCATCCACACAATAAACATTAAATAATTTACATTTGATCCATTAGAATCTAATATAAATTTATTATAAAATAATATTTCTAGCTTTTCCAAAGGTCCACCTCAACCCTCTTATAGAACTGTACTCCCCCTTCTCACTAATAAACACTTTCAATGCCTTCTTGTTTGGCCAAACCCTACACAAATATTCTCCGATATTCCCTCGCATCATCTTAGAGGGCTTAGTTTTATCATAAATCCCACATAATGAGCCCTCTAGATCAAATCAAAACGAAGAACCCGATGAAGTGGTAATGTTTTCACCACCCACTTTCAAGTTCCTTTCTTCTTCAGCTTCTACTTTTTTTGTTATTTCAATTCTAAAATAATAAATCCAGTATATTTTATATAATTTATGTTATTATAAATATGGTACAACCATATTCAGTAATCTATCCATCCTTTGAATGACATGTCACCATACGTTCGTACGTACGACCTACCGTCTCTACGTTGTGGTGTTATTGTTATTCAATACATTAGTATTTGTATGGGTATAATAATGATGTTTAATTCATGTAAATAATAATTATAAAATGATAATTATTCTGTATATATAATATAACATCCAATTATATGTGATTTTAATATCAAATGAATGATATTATCGCTCGTTCGTACGTACGGACAACCGTCTCCACGAACGCGATGAGATTCATTCCCCATCGCATCAATACAAGTATAATTATAATTTTATGATTAAAAATAATGTTTATGGATTTTATATAATTCTTTATATGAATAAGATAGTACCTATCCATAATAAACACTACTTATGAAACCAAAATATAAAATAAAATGAGTAAGTTAACACCCGAAATGACGATAATACTAAAATATTATTAACAAAGAAGTGTTAAAAGATCATATATGAATCATATTAATGTATATTATTCCTGTATAATTCAATAAAATTTATTTCACCATTATATATGGGGCTAAACAAACCTCTATCAATGAAAAATTACAAGGTAAGTTATTTCTTATCTCACTTTTAATTCTGTGTGATTTCCATTATTCACCAATTATTTATTGCATGGGGTGTGTTTAATGCCCATGTTTGTATTCATTGTGTAATATACTTTTATTCTATTATATTTAGATCTTCATTTTATGATACTTATTTAATGGTTGTATGTTTTTTTATGTTACCAAATCAATAAGGGAATTTGAAAATTCATTTTCCACTCATTCGGCTTTACGAATAGTGCATTGATTATTTTACTCCAAGATTATGTGTGGTATCACTATTCATTTGATTAAGTCATAATTTCCACTACCCATTCTATGGATATACTTTTCAGACACATAATCACTCCATTGATAAATTCTCAAGTCATTGGTATGAATTTGATAAGAGTACATTTTACTCAAAAACTATTTGTTGAGTTAAACATCCAATTCATTGGTGTTGTTTTTAGTTGAATATGGGTGAATGTCCTGTGATTGTTTTACATTGAACATCCAATCACATTGAGTTCATTTATCTTTTTCTCAAATAATATTGTCTTTGATTTATCATTAACATAACGATTCGACCTTTATGAGAGATTTCATTTCAATTTACATTCCATTGAGACTCCTTTGTTCTTATACACCAAATCACTACTATATGTTGTATATAATGTACATTAACATAGTATATCATGAATCCATTTATTCTCATTATATAATAATGTTTTTATTACCTCAATTATTTTTATCATTTGTCTCTCTTTTTGTTAGTAAATTTATCTAAAATATCCTTTTAAAATTATTTAATGACTTATTAATCTAAATCTTTCTCATTAATGCCCTTGTTTTAATAATGGTTTTAAGGATTTATTTATATAGAAATTAATGTTTTCAAATAATAATACCTTTTAAATGTTTCAAAGTGGTATGTTTAATGCCCCATGTTTCCACGGTTTGCTTCTCTTTGAATAATACAGTAGCGTCAGTTGTACGCAACTTCGAGTTCCAACACACACGACAACCAATCAAACTATCTGTTATGAATAGTAATTCCCACTTATTTAAAATTTATAAATTATATCTTTCAAAATGGACCTTATTTTTGGATTCAAAATATCAAAATTATCTTAGGGTGAATTTCTGGTGTTTTTTTGAAAACATTCAATTTTTGAGGAATAGTGAAAAAACACTGAGTTCTAGTTTATAACTGATTTTTATTTAAATAATTATTTATTTTATTTAAATTTAAGTAAGGTAATAATAGATTCATAATACCTATATATGTTCAATGTAATTAATTTGATTTATTTTAGAATAATTATAGATAGATAAAAAAATTTATGAACTTTTCACTGTCTTTTACCTACCTCCTAGGAGAATTTGGAAATTCACATAAAACAAAATTTTACAGTTTTCGTGAGTGGAATTTTCAAAATCCAAGAGACACAGTTAATATCAAGGAGTAAATTTTTGTTCAATGAGATGAATATAATTTTTTGTGAATACCAACTTTTTACTTTTATTTACAACAGTTTAAAGTCAATAGTGTAATTAAGGGTAAAAATGATATTAATATTACTCTAAAACATGTCCTAATTTTATTGGAAAAGTGTATCTCAACCAGAAACAACCTTATTAATAAAATAATATCATTTATTTCCCCATTTATTAGATTAGGACATTTATTATTATTTAATTCAATGAAGAGTTAAAAGAGATAAAATCAAAGTTTAATAAATATAATTTTTTAATATAGGGCTATACATAAGAAAAATTAGATTATAAATATTCATTAGAAATATGAAAATATTTACTACATAATTTTTTTTTATTTATAAATTGTTGACATTAAATAAGTTAATTTATTTATGACCCAATGGTGATGCAGTAATTACCTAATTAATGAAATATTAAAATAATTGATATTATAAATATCAAAATAAATGTAATTTGATAATTTTTATGAATTCAACTAATTTTATAGGTTAATATGAGATATATGAATTGGTTGTACAAATTTTGTTCGATGTAATAATGCTGTTATGAAATTCTCAAAAGCATAATACCCAATAGTGTCAAAATTGACATAAAAGTGTTTTTAAAACAAATATTATATTATTAATTGATATTCTATACCTAAAAATCTAAGGTTCGTCCAAAGTACATATATAATGATATTTTTATCATTAATGGACCCCTTGGGGGTCTCTTGGAGGTATATAGTACGTTTATTAACTATATAATATAAAAATACAAAGATACTTGGTGAATGTCAAACTATTTAACTAAGAGTTAAATATAAATGATAAGGTTAATATAGTGACCCAAACCTATCTAAAATCTATTATTTGATTGTATTGCCATCCATACCCACTATAAAATTTAAATAATCAACTTTGGATCCATTAGAAACCGAATATGAATTTATTATAAAATAATATTTCAAGCATTTCCAATGGTTCCCCTCATCCGTTTTATAAAAGGGTACTCCCCCTTCTCACTAATTGACTCTTTCAAAGCATTTTGGCTCGGCCAACCCCCTCCAAAATATTCTCTCAACATCCCTCACATCAACCTAGAGGCCATATATTGATTATAAATCCATCTTATGGATACCTTTTGAACAAATCAAAAGAAAGAACCCGAAGAATAGGTAATGTTTTCACCACCCCCTTTCAAGTTCCATTCTTCTTCAACATATTCTTTCATTGTTATTTCCATTCTAAAATAATAACTACACTATCTTTTATATACTGTGATGTTATTATAAATATTATACAACCTTATTCATTATTCTATCCATCCTTTGAATGACATGTCACCATACGTGCGTACGTCCGTCCTACCGTCTCCACGTCGTGGTGTAATTGTTATTCAATACATTATTATTTTTATGGGTATAATAATGATGTGTAATTTATGTAATTAATAAATATAAATGATAATTATTATTTATATATGGAATAACATCCAATTATATATGATTTTAATATAAAATAAATGATATTATCGCTCGGGCATACGTACGGAATATCATCTCCACGAACGTGATGAGATTCATTCCCCATCATATCCATACAAGTATAATTCTCATTTTATTATTAAAAATAATGTTTTAGGACTTGATATCATTCAGTATATGAAAAAGATACAACCTATACATAAAAAACATGACTTATGTAACAAAACATATAAAATAAAACGAGTAAGTTAACAACCGAATCGACGATAATACTAAGTTATTATTAACAATGAAATGTTAAAAGATCATATATGATATAATGTTAATGTAAATGATTCTTTAATAATTCAATAAAAATTATTTCACCATTATACAGGAGGCTAACCTACCCTCGACCAATGAAAAAGTACAATGTAAGGGGTTTCTTTTCTCACTTTTAATTCAGTGGGATTTCCATTCTTCACCACTTATTTATTTCATGTGGTGTGTGTACTACCCATGTTTTTATTAATTGTGTAATATACATTAATTAATGTAAATTTAAATCATCATTGTATGATCCTTCTTTCTTGGGTGTATGTTTCATAAGTTACCAAATCAAAAAGGGAATTTGAAATTTTAATTTTCACTCATTCGGCTTTACACATACTTCATTGATTATTTTACTCCAACATTATGGGTTGAATCACTAATAATTTCATTATGTAATAATTTCCACTCCAATTTATATGGATATACTTTATATACACATAATCACTCCAATGATAAAATCACAAGTCATCGGTATGAACTAGATAAGAGTACTTTTTACTCAATATCCATTAGTTGAGTTAAACATCCAATTCATTGTTGTTGTTTTTTCCAAGAATATGTGTTAATTTCATTTGATTGTTTTACACTTAATATCCAATCATATTGAGTGTATTTATATTTAACACACATTATTATGTCATTGATTTATCCTTAACATAAGGATACAATCATTATGAGAGATTTCATTCCAATTTACATTCCATTGAGACTCATTTGTTGTTATACACCAAACCACATTTATATGGTGTATATAATGTACTCTGACATAGTATATCATGAATCCAATTATTCTCATGATATTAAAATGTTTTTATTACCTCAATTATTTGTATTCATGTGTCTATCTTTTGGTTAGGAACTCTAACTGAAATATCATTTTAGAATGTTTAAAAGATTTATTATTATAAATCATTCTCATTAATGTCCATTTTTTAAAAATGGATTTAATGATTTATTTATATGGACATTAAATTATAAAAATAAAAATTCATTTTAAAAGTTTCAAATTGGTATGGGACACAATGATTCAAAAATCTATTTTTAAATTGCTTCTTGACAAATAGTGTGACTTTTAAATGTTTTCAAGAAAAAGGGTATATTTATCTCAAATAGTTTTGTGGATTATTTTCATCTATGCCAATATCCTTTATTATTCTTGATTGAGGTTAATCTGTTACAATACAATCATCCATATTGTATTGAATGTGTTATGTTTTACTATGGATGTGTTCTTTTAATACCATTCATGGTTTGTGTATAATGTATTGACATTTCATATTCTAGATTCAATACGAATGTTTATGTTATGTTTCAAAATTATCATATGAGGAATGCATTGGACATAGTAAGTGATGGGTGGAGCCCGATATAGCTCCTTGATTCATCATTAGGTCTCTTGAGACAAACTAGTGTCTTGGCAGCAGGCCTTGACAAAATCATATTTGTATTCTTGGAATGAGGCCTTGACTAAGTGGTTATGATAGTGTAGATTATGCATTCTATCATTATGAAAGTGGTTATTGATATTTCATGTGATTATTATAATTGTAGAATATCCTTGTGAATTAGTAGATGGAATTACTTCATTTTATCTTTGCCATATAATGTGGAAGTTCATGTTTCAAATTCATTTCTTTTAGTTATACATTACCTTAAATGTTTTTGTTTAATTATGAATGTTTCCGCAATATTGTTATCCTTAATAGGCATCTGACCTCACCCATTTCTATGTTTTATTTTTCCTAGGATGTGAAAAGTATTTTATGAATGACCTGCATGGATAGTATGAGGGGATATGAGTGTGGACTATGAAGACTATGTTGTTGTAGTTTTCATTTAATTATGCAATGTAAAATTTATGAATGTATCTAGTGATTCAAAGGCTACTAATCTAATCGGACCATTGAGAATTGATCTTCTGTAATCATTCCAATGTTAGGTAATAATTATCTGACTCTGGGTAATTGGGGTAAGGGCGTTACAGTTGGTATCAGAAAAAGTTTAGTACAATCATTGGAAACTAGATTTAGATAATCTCTGATTAGAGAACATAGACCTATGATCGACATTGATGATTAGTATAGAAGAACTACCCATAATTTTGGTATTGTATATATTTTGTGAGTTTTCCATGAAATACATCAATTTTTTGATACGAGATGGTATAGGTTGCTCTGGCACAGATATACCTCGGGATAAAAACCAAAATCACCAGTTTGAGCTGGACCCAAAAAGGGACTGGTGCATGACAACGGGCCTTGCATCACTCTTGTTTACGACACTCATAGGGGATATACTTAGGATAATTTACATTTTCTTTACAAACCACTTTGAATTATTATAATATAAAATGATAATAAATGACCATGGTTAATCCTATGGTGTTTCATATTGAGAATATGGTGTCATGATATTCTTTAAATGATTTTATTAATATTATTACTCATACAATGATTTCTTTTTTTAGTCAATGGCAGGAGTCCAAGGAAGTCATAGTAACTTTGAGAATGATGTAAAAGGTGGGAACGGGGGTGTAAATGATCAACAAAATGGAATATTGATAGGATAAAAAGCCATCGTGTTAATGACCAATTAGTTTCCGAAAAATATTATCAACAACATATATATTTACCAACTCCTAGACTCAACAAAGATGAGAAAGGGGATGAATGATAAGAGCCCAAGCAATGGAGACCATAGAGAAAAGAATCATACATTTCCATCTTGTAGGAAATGTAGAAGGAGACACCTTGGGAAGTGACTCAATGAAACAAATAAATTCTTTACATGTGGAAATGAAAGACATAATGTGAAGAATCGATGATGAAAAATGAAGAGTACTATATAAGATAATAAAAATGATCCCAAAAATCCATTTACAGTCATTTTCCATAAATGTAGGTGACCTGGACATTACTCGAGTGAATGCCCTATTCAATAGGATATTTTCTTAGTCAACGAAGAATCCATGTGGAAATAAATGGGTGGATAAATGTTTAAAAGTATTAGATCTCCTTGTTGATGGGATTACTTTGGAATAATTTTCTCTTGTATTTGTAACCCTGTAGTATGCCATGTGATAATGATATTTGAGGAAGGCTTAACTTTTCCCTTGTAGATATAGTTATCAAAAACCATTTCATTTTATATGGTCATTGGTTTTGAGGCAATTACATGTTATTATATTTTGGGATGAACATGCATGGTATGATATAACATTTCTGGTAAAAATTTTGTTTTGGTTATTTTGAGAAATATATCTCATTTTTTGTAATGTTATAAAATAATGTTTTTTAAAAAGGAAAACATTCAGACTGTGTGACAACCAGTCGCGTTAGACAAAGGAGTGGGAATCGAACCCACAACCAATATCTGATTGGGATTTAATGCCTACCACTAGACTACATGAGGTCCCCGGTTATTGTGACTAATTATTTTTATTTAAATGATTTTATTGATCAATAATAAGTTGATTTGGGTTCTTATGTCTTATAAAATGAATACCCTTAGTATTGGAAAATGATTTAGTGATTAAGTGATAAATGTTATTTTGGAAGATGTTCGCTTTGTTGGGAACACTATATGACAATGGAAACTAGAATACTATGGGATTTCATTTGAGGATTAATTAGGTATTTTTATCTACATTTTATTATGGATTTATAGTGATTTGAGATATTATTGCAATGATTAAACTATAATAGAGAATATGTGATTGGGTTAATTATATTTAAGTATGTGACTTTAAGAGAGGTTGATTTTATTTGGAGATACTATTTAACGTGGAAGACTACTTAACCAAATTCTTCTATGTTTTTGGTTTCAATATTTGTTCGTATTATATTGTAGGATATTAAGGACAATTGTTTATTGTATGGAATTTATTTAACATTGGGGTTTTTTTGGTTTAATTTTAGAAATTAATATTATTATTTCTTTCTATAATGGAATATCCTTTTGGGGGATAATCAGATCTTGTACTAACCATTTTGATTTTGCTTAATCTCTATAGACAAGGTAAATATATAGTTTATCCTTCCTGGATCATATAATTCTATAGAAGTTTATTCTAGCTCTTCCAGTGTGACGAAGTCTTATTGAATACTCATCATTTAAAAAAAATGAGTTAGTGGTAGAAATTTATTAATGAATGAAATTCTACTTAAAAAGAAATTATATCTCTTTATTTTCGTAGTCAATCTAGTAAATGAATTCAACATCCTTTTCTAATGTAACATAAAAAATGATGTCACTATACTTTTCCTAGTGGGAAAGTAATTACCTTTGTCCTATAACAAGTTTGTGGCATTTTTGTTGTTAACTTTCTCCTGTCCATTTTTCTATCCCTCTCCATCAGAACGTGACACATTTTTTATCTTCCATATCCATGTTTTCCTACATGGAATCCTAGTATGAGTTATCTTGGGTGACCTTTGTACTTCTCATTCTTTCTTTTAAGGTGATAGTTTTATTGACTGTTTTTCCAATGTGGTAATTTCCATTATATTCAAAAGAACAATTTTAAAAATGTAGAGAAAGAAATTTTTAAAACGAGGGGAGAATGTAACACCCCATGCTTCCACTGTACGCTTCTCTTTGAATAATACAGTAGTGTGTGTTGTATGTAACATCGAGTTCCAACACACCCCACAACCAATCAAACTAGCCATTATAAATAGTAATACCCACGATTTGAAATTATAGAAATTTTATCTTTAAAAATGGGAATTATTTTTAGATTCGGAATATTGTAATTATCTTAGGGTGAATTTATTGGTATTTTTTCGAAAAAATTCAATTTTTGATTAATAGTGAAAAAACACCTAGTTATAATTTAAAACTGAATTTTTAATTAAATTATTTATTATTTTATTTAAATTTATTTAATGTAAAAATAAGTACATAATAACTATATAATTTCAATTTAATTCATTGGAGTTAGTTTAGAATAGTTTTATATATATAAAAATTTTATTCATCTTTTCACCGTCTTTTACCCACCACCAAGGAGAATTTGGAAATTCATATAAAACAAAATTTTACCGCTTCTGTGAGTGGAATTTCAAAAATATGAGAGACATGGTTAATATCAAGGAGTAAAATGTGGTTCAACAAGATGAAAATAATTTTTTGTGAATAGTAAATTTTTACATTTATTACCACAGTTTAAAGTAAATAGGGTAAGTAAGGGTAAAAATGATATTAATATTATCCTAAAATGTGTCCTATTTATAATGATACGTGTATCTCGACCAGAAACAACCTTAGGAATAAAATATTATCATTTAGGTCCACTTGGTTTAGATTATGACATTTATTATTATTTAATTCAACGAAATGTTAAAAGAGATAAAATGAATGTTTAATAACAAACCCTTTTTTAATATTGGTTTATACATAATATAAATTATATTATAAATATTCATTATAAAAATAAACATATTTCCTACGTAATCGTATTTTATTTAGTTTTTTTATAAATTATATAATTTAATTTATTTATGACACAATGGTGATGCAGTAATTATATAATTAATGAAATATAAAAATAATTTATATTATAAATATCAAAATAAATGTAATTTTTTAATTTTTATGAATTCCACAAATTCTCTAGGTTAATATGACTTATTAAGATTGGTTATATTAAATTTTTTTTAGTAAGAATGCTGTTATGAAATTATCAAAAACAAAATACCCAGTAGAGTCAAAATTGAAATAAAAGAGTTTTAAAAAAAATATATATTATTAATTGAAATTCTATTCCTAAAAATCAATCGATCAGCCAATGTAATTATATAATGATAGGTGTTTCAATAATCTACCACTTTGGGGTCTCTTGAAGGTATATAGTATGTTTATTAACTATATAATATAAAAATACAATGATACTTGGTAAATGTCTTACTATTTAACTAAGAGATAAATATAAATGATATCGTTAATATATTGACCCAAAATTGTCTAAAATATATTGGATGAAAGGATTTCAACCTATCCCAACCTTAAACATTAAATAATCCACTTTTTAGACATTAAAAACCAATTATGAATTTATTATAAAATAATATTTCTATCTTTTCCAAAGGTTCCCCTCACCCCTCTTATAAAAGGGTACTCCCGCTTCTCACTAATTCACACTATCAAAGCCTTTTGGATCGGCCAACCCCTGCCCAAATATTCTCTGAACATTTCTACCATCATCCTATAGGCCTTAGTTTGTTTATAAATCCAACATAAGGAGCCCTTTTGAACAAATCAAAAGGAAGAACTGGAAGACGATGTAATGTTTTCACCACCCCCTTTCAAGTTCCATTCTTATTCAACTACTTCTTTCATTGTTATTTCCATTCATAAATAATTACTACAATATCTTTTATATACCGTGATGTTATTTTGAATATGGGACAACCATATTCAATATTCTATCCGTCCTTTGAATGACATGTCACCATACGTGCGTACGTATTGCCTACCATCTCCACGTCGTGGTGTAATTGTTATTCAATACATTATTATTTCGATGGGAATAATAATGATGTGTAATTCGTTTAAATAATTTTTATAATAAGATAATTATTATGTATATATGATATAAAATCCAATTATATATAATTTTAAGATCAAAGAAATGTTATTATCGCTCGTACGTACGTACGGACTGCCGTCTCCACGAACACGATGAGATTCATTCCCCATCGTATCCATACAAGTCTAATTATCATTTAACGATTAAAAATAATTTTTAAGGATTGATATAATTATTTATATGAATAAGATACAACCTATCCATAACAAACATGACTTATTAAACAAATAATAAAAAATAAAATGAGTAAGTAAACACCTGAAAGGATAATAATACTAAGATATTATTTACAAAGAAATGTTAAAATATTATATATGTTATCATATTAATTTATTTTATTCTTGTATAATTCAATAAAAATTATATCACCATTATATAGGATGATAATGAACCCTCTACAAAGTAAAAAGTACAAAGTAAGGGGTTTCTTATTTCAATTTAAATTCTGTGAGATATCTATTGTTCACCACTTATTTATTGCATGTGGTGTGTGTAATTCCAATGATTGTATTAATTATTTAAAATACATTAATTAATTTATACTTACATCATCATTGTATGTTACTTCTTTCATGGGTGTGTGCTTCGTAAGTCACCAAATCAATAAGGGAATTTGAAATTTCAGTTTCCACTCATTCGGCTTTTCGCATACATCATTGATTATTTTACTAGATGATTATGTGTGGAAGCACTACTAATTTGATTATGTCATAATTTCCACTCCCCTTTATGTGGATATAATTTTGTTACACAAAATCAGTCCATTGATAAATTCTCAAGTCATCGGTATGAACTTGATATGAGTACTTTTTACTCAATCACCATTTATTGAGTTAAACATCCAATTCATTGGTGCTATTTTTACAAGAATAACTATGAATGTACTTTGATTCTTTTACACTGAATATACAATCATATTGAGTGTATTTATATTTTTCACACATAATTATGTCATTGATTTAGAATTATCCTAAGTATAAGTAATTTATGAGTGTTTTCATCTCAATTTACATTCCATTAAGACACATTTGTTGTTATACACATAATCAATTTTATATAGTCTATATAATGTACTTTGACATAGTACATCATGAATCCTTTTATTCACATGACATTATAATGTTTTTATTACTTCAATTATTTGTATTCCTGTGTCTCTTTTTTGGTTAGAAACTCTAACTAAAATATCATTTTAAATTTTTTTAAATATTTATTATTCTAAATATTTCTCATTAATGTCCATGTTTTAAAAATGGTTTTAAGGATTTATTTATATGGAAATTAATTTTTTTAAATCATAATTCCTCTTAAATGTTTGAATGTGGTATGTGACACTTTGATTCAAAAAACTATTTTTAAATGGCTTCATGGAAAATTGTGTGACTTTTAATTGTTTTCAAGAAAAAGGGGATATTAATCTCAAATAGGTTTGATGATTATTTTCATCTATGTCAATATCCTTCATTATTCATGAATGTGGTAAATCTGTTACAATACAATCTTCCATATTGTATTGAATGAGTTATGTTTGACTGTGGATGTGTTATTTTTATACCATTCATGGTTTGTGGATAATGTATTGACATTTCATATGATAGTTTCAATATGAATGTTTTTGTTATGTTCCAAAATTTTCAAATGAGAAATGCATTGGATTTAGTAAGTGATGGGTGGAGCCCTCTATAGCTCCTCGAAGCATTGGTAGGTCTTATTAGACAAACTAGTGTCTTGGAACAAGGGCTTAACAAAATCTTATTTGTAGTCTTGGCACGAGGCCTTGACTATGTGGTTATGATTGTCTGGCATTATGCATTCCATCATTAAGAAAGTGGTTATTGATATTTTATGTGATTATTTGACTAGTAGAATATCCATGTGAATAAGTAATTGGAATTATTTCATTTTATCATTGCCATATTATGCTTAAGTTCATGTTTAAAAGGCTTTTGTTTTAGTTATACATTTCCTTAAATGTTAATGTTTATTTATGAAAGTTTCTGCTATATTTTTATCCTTACTGGGAATCTGAGCTCACGACATTTTATGTTTTATTTTTCCCAGGATGTGAAGAAGTATTTTATGAATGACCTACAAGGATAGTATGAGGGGATATGAGTGTATACTATGGAGACTATGTTGTATTATTTTTACTTTTATGATGTAATGTAATCATTATGAATGTATCTAGTGATTACAAGGAACTAAACTAATTAGTATTTTGAGACTTTATCTTTTGTGATCAGGACACTGTTATGTAATAATGCACCAACTCTGGGTAACTGGGGTCAGGGCATACAATATAATTATAAATTCACGGAAATAATGAAAGATAATTTTAAATATTTTAGGTAAATAATAAAAATCAATATATGGATGTAATTTAAAAAATATATTTATTACATCCTCTCATTTTTTTGAATTTTTTCTAAATGAAATTAGAATAAACATGAAATTGAATATTATTGAATAGAATTTAAATCCACTGTGTATTTTCCATTTTTATTTGATAATTTTTTATCGATATTTTTCACATGAATTTTTCATGAAAAAACAAATAATTACTAGAATAATCATTGATTCATACTATAATGTAATCTTATAGTATAGTTAAAACAACACAATGTTGAATTTTTAATCCACTACACACACACACACAAACATATATGTATAAAATAATATTTTATATTATTTGTGTCTAGGGTATTATGTAAATTGTGAAGAAATATATTATGTAAAATGTTTTATAGGAGAAAATATTTTATGTGAATATAACACACTAATAACACAGAATTTATATATTTCAATTTTCATCAATTGATATAATAAAAATCTAAATTAATTTGTATAAAATTGCTTTTAATGTGAATACCATGTGTTACATGTGATATTACAAAAAAATATAACATTGAAAAACTGTACATATAATTTTTAATAATCCCATAAAATTTTATATTAATGTCACCTAAATTATTACTGGGATATAAATTGTTTCTATTTCAATAATCGTTTTTACAAAATTGGATTATTAGTCCAAACAAAGTCAAAATTGAACATATATCTATCAGAATACAACAAATATATGCAATAGAACCAACTTAAAATTCATATTATGTATTCACCAACAATGTCAAAATTATATTGATATTAACTAATAATATAGATATTGGATATTTAATATAATATTCTTGATGATAAGAATATCATTTAATCATAAGAATAGTTTTCATATTCATATTAAACATTTATATGATATTTTTTATTTAATTGTATGAAAATGAAAATGTATGTATATATTACATTTTAATATTACTTAGTCATTAATAAATACATAACACTGATTTAGATTTATCTATATACATTGAGTTGTATATATAAATAATTAATGATTCAAAAAACATCATCGAAATAATAAATATGTAGAGCATCAATGTAATAAATTTAAGATGTGATCTATTATAAAAATCTACGAAACAATACCGTTAAAAAACATTTTCATATATTAGAATCACCAAATCATTATGATATAATGCATAAATTTATAATATAACATAGAACATTAAAATATAATGATATCTACAATCATTTTCACATAAATCAATGTATAAAAACGTTATATGAAAATGGTAATCCATGATTTGGGGTGAATAGATCTAGATTCAAAATCATAATTATGAGAATTATAAAACTAGAGTGTTTATGACCAAGGTAATGTGAGATTTTAGCCCACTAAATAAAAAACTAGAGGCTCATAGAATCTAGACCATTGAACCACGATAATAGAGATCGACATTTTAGGATTACTTATGGAGACAAGAAGATTGAGTGCATGATAATGATTTTTTACTAATCATGTGGATGTATAAAGATGGAAATATAATATTGGAGTCCACTAGATTGAAGAATAATTGGGTTGGGATTACATGTGAGAGAAACATGCCTTATATCATTAGATTGAATAGCACCAAAATGATTCAAACTGATAATTCATAAAAAAATTAATGGTTTGTAACATCATATATATAAAAATAGATGTGTTAAATTGGTTAAAATTTCATTTTCACATAGCTTATTATCAAAGTAGTGTGAAATAACCTCTTTATCATGTTGGTTATTAAATAAATAATTTGAAAAAGAAAGGGATTTTTTCTTTTTCATGTCAATTATTATATAACCTACATGATAATGAAAAATTTCATCATTTATCATGTCATTTATATAATGAACGATGTGATAAAGAAACATACATGTCATTTTCACATCATTTATATAATAACTGACATGATAAAGTAAAATACACATCATTTTCATCATAGTAATAAATAACCAACATTAAAAGGTCATTGTTGTAATACTTTTTTATACTCAAAAAATATGTAGATTGTATTCAATCATAAATTATGTGAAATCATCAACTATGAGATATTTATCATGGGAGAAAATTACATAATCAATTTCCATAAAAATCACATCAATATATGTTTGAACCCATTTGTTTAAACACCATTGAGTCAACAAGGGAAACATTGTCTCCAAAATTTAATATCCTCTCCTTTTGAAAGATCAATCTTAGTATTCACGAATTTTTTTAATTTTTATATTGAACCCTTTCTAGACATTTCAATGAATCAATTCATTGTTTTAGATAATTTTGTAGTATAAAATGAATCCTTCTCAGCCTGTTCTTGTAAGCTCATTCCTTTGAACATTATCACCCATGTATCTAGTAATATACACCACCATAGTGATGTAGCCTCCACCGGCTCCTTGGAAATATTACTAGTTTAACATACTTGTTCATTGGGGAAGTAGATTTTTTTGTTGATCTCTTATTAATTAAGATGGGTATGTTAGAATAATCCTTATGGTTCTCCTCTTTATATTCACTATAAATTCGTTTAAGTTATTAAAACCATTTTTTCATTTAATAAATCATTAACATAGATATTCTATAACCGGAAATTCATCTTTAAATGAAATTGAAAATTGAAAACCTCAATCTTCTCATGGATCATCCTATGTAATGACATTGGTGACCACTACCTCGAAGTCTTACTATTTCAGACATGTATCTAAGTCTATAGCCCAAACATGTTTCATTTCTGTACTAGAACCTACTAGTTTTCACCCCATGTTATCTATGTTTTGAAGTTCCTAAATCAGTTCTTCAAATTTCTTTTTTACCCCCATAAAATGGATTTAATATTTATCTATTGTGTAGGATATAGGTTTTGAACTACCCATAATCATCCTCTTTATGGATTATGAGGAATGTGTAATTAGAATTTGGGGAAACCCATCATCTAGGATTTTCACTTATGAACCAGCACTATGCTTCATCTCACGATTCACAGGTCAATCATGATTACTACATACATGATAAATAGAGTCCTAAACATATATTCATCACATCTTCAATGAAACCACATATGAGGGAGACCCTACAAAAAAATATTTGGACACTATTTACTAAAGAATTCTAATTAGTGTGGGGAAACATATGAGGTCACTAATTATGATTGAGAACTATATTATCTCATCTATCATTTTTGAATTTTAGTTGGAGGCTGAAACCACAAAAAAATTGTTATGAAATGATTTAATCATAGAATATTTATTTTATTTTTTATAGATTATTAACATACTCAATAATTTTAATGAAAGAAAAATAATATTAAAAAATATTATTCAATTAAGTATCACATTATACTTAATTTTATTCCATTAAATAAAACACACCTAAATTAATTATATATCAATCATAACAAAATTATTCTATGACATTTTAATTTATATATTGTGTATTTAATTCCTGATTTTATTTAATATTATTAAACAAAAACTATTTTGTTAGTATTAAATAATCCATAATGTAATTTTTTGATTTTATTTTCAAAATAATGTACAAAAAGAAAAAATTTTGAATCCTAATTTTTTATTATAAAATAATTATACAACAAATAAAATCATTCAATAATGAAAAAATGATTATTAGGATTTATTATTTTTATATTTCTTATAAATATATGTGATATATTTTTTTCATTTAATAGTTGTATTTGGTGTCTGTTTTCTAATGGTTTTAGGTCAGATAAACATTGAGAAATGATAATGGGAAGTGATATAAATGAGATTAATTCAACACGCTGTTATGTGATTTAATGTTTATGTCTACGTATTATTATTAATCTATAAGAATATTGTCATCATGAGGAGGATATAAATCATAAGGAAAAATATATTATTATTCAAGGTGGTTCTAGAAGAACATGGAATGATAATAGCTAATAGCTTAATATGTAGATTCCTGGATTTATAATTGAATTTAGTAATTTTTTACTTAATAGATAAATTAAGAAATGATTGAATCCATAATGGAGGACCATAAAATAATTTAATTTTATTTAAATTTATGATTTATAATATTTTTTTATAACTTATATATGTATTTAGAAATGTTCAGTCAATTATATTTTTTAAATGGGAAATTTTATATTTTTATGAAGTGTGTGGACAAGTGTGGAGCTATTTTATTTAATGACTAAATAAATCATGAATCATTTATTAAATTACACATATATTTCTATATAGTTATTTCTCTAGATAAATTCATATATATAATATCATGATGTGTTAATATGATATCATGACTCTTTTATCTTATGGTTGAAAAATGTTAAAGATATTTTCATTAGTGAATGGAAAATTAAACCATCAAGAATGAAAAATACATCATAATTGTGTTGGATATGATATACATTTTAAAAAAATATCAATTGTGGTCACGTAGGATAATGTTTATTTAATATTTAACGGATGAAATATATAATTACATTATATTTAATAATGATATTGGGGGCTTGTGATTATAATCTAATAATGTTGTTTTGTTTGATAGTAATTTCTATGAAATTATACTGAAATAGACCCTAATTTGTTGAATAATAAATATATTTACCATGTAACCCCATGGTGGGTGTGTGAAAACAGTTTCATGAAAAAATTTAAAAGAATATTTTTTATAAATCAATTATAGGATTAAAAAATAGGATGAAATTTGGTATATAATAATGTAAATCACTAAAATTTTATTTACTATACTATTATTAATTAATTATAAGTGTTTTAGTGAATCTTTATGTCTTAATTTAATGATTTTGATGGAAATATATACTCATTGTTTTTTTGGAGGATATGGAAGTAATATGAATTTCTTTATAGTGACCTTAATTTCACAATATTATTGGTGAAATTTATATAATTTGATAATTTCAATTCCCCGATGTTCTGAAAGGTCATAGCTCTAGTATAGAGATGTTAACTTGATATACATGGATAAAGGTTAAGGAAAATTAATATTCAATACACAATCAATGAATTTTTAGGAGCATAATAACAAAAAAATCAATCATTTTTTATGATTTTGTTCTTAGTGATTAAAAGAAGGTTGAAATTTTTCTATGAATAAACTTATAGATATGAGAAAAAATAAAAATATAGAATAAAATATAGAATAATAGTGATTGATAATTATTTATAGATATTTTTTATTATTATAGATCCATGAAGGATATATTACTACATATATTAGGATAAAATTAATTAATTATTGTTCATTGTAGAGTTTTATTGAAATATATAGTTTTCATTGGAATACTTTTACTATTGTTGTTGTAGCGATTTTTATTTTGAAGATAAAATTCTCATCTCCCAACATGTATTATTTATGAACTATTACATTAAAAATATATAAAATAATATGAATTACATTCTCACATCATATAATTAATTTTTTAACTGATTATTTTTACACCTATGTTGATTTTCAGCAGTACCACACATCTATATAATAATTAGTATTTCTTTGATGCAATGCATGGAGTGTGTATATATATGAAGGGCCCATGGATTATAAATTCTTGATCTATAAAATTCATTTTAGGGTAGTGTCCCTCGGTGTGGGGTACCCATTGGTTAAACATTATTTTCCATTGAGTACAATATGATTGAGTATTCGGGTATACAAGAAGTGATCTATGTGTGTGATCCATGTATGTATTCCAGTATGACTAAACAAAGTAAAATATACATATATCTACGTGTATTTTTTGGGGTATAGATGAATTTGATAATATTATAATTTGAAATGTGTTATTTCTAACATTGGTGACAAAGTTGATGATCGATGGGGGATAAAATTTGAATAACATTAAATATTTCATTTCCATTATTCACAACCCTCTAGGTTTCATGAGACTCATATCATTTCAGGGTTATTTAAATATATGGTGAGAGATACTTAAGGTTATGAATTTATGATCAATATATTATATTTATTTTGGATTCTTTTTCACAAAAACAATCTAACAGTCCAAAAAAAACATTAATTCAAATTGGTAATCATGTTTGAAAATGTACACTAATTAATTTTCATCCAAATACTAGGTAGTAGAAAATTTAATGACTAAGGTCAATCTCTTGATAAATATGTATGATCCATATGATAAAGGGTTATGCATTATTGTTAGCATTTAATATTTTAATTTAAATATATATCAAATAATTTAAATTAAAATATAATTGTTTGAAAAATTTCAAATAAGAATATTCAATGTAATAATTTCAAAGGATGGGTTCCTAATAGATAACTATCTCTCAAATTCCTAATTTTAGTTTAATAAATTGGTTGTAATATTGATATAATACTACAAATTTATTATAAAAAATTTGCCAAATTCTACATAACCTTATATAAATATAACGGTCAAAGAAGAATATCTAACTAATGTAACTACTTTTAATCATTAAAAATATTTCCATTCTATTATTGATGGATTAATTTATTCAACCACTATTTATTCCATCCCATTGCAAGACAATTTTTCAATAACATGCTAATAAATAATATAGGTATTAGATATTAAATGTGATTCATTAAAAAATTTTGATTCCAGATATAAATTTATAGATAATATAAACACTCATCCTTTTACTCTTAATCCATCATATTTTATGTGATGAGGTGCTAATGGTTATGGGAACCTCAATTGTGATTTATATGACCATCATATGAACATAGTGAAATTTGTAAAATAATTTTAGAAGAATTAAATGATATCAAAAATTAAAATTACTTACATTAATTAGTTATTTAAATAATTATTTTTAACTTCAAGGAAAAATCATTATATAATAGGGTCCACTGATCAAATAAAAATCAATATAAAGGTTAATAATTTGAAAAATATAGCTGGAATATACAATTTATAGACCTCATATTCATCATTAAATAACTATTATCAGTATGGAATGAATTTTTATAACTTAAATATAATCCATTTTCTATTCCTCATATGTTATGTCATCGTGGTTCGAGGTATTATGTTGGGGTATCAAGGATATATCCTTTTCCATCAAAATAAAAATCTCTAATGGGTCATGCAGTAACATTCCATGTAATTCATATTTAACATTATATTCCATTATATTTCTCAGTAACATTATAACTCGATGTAGAAAATATTATTCTTTAATTATAATGATATTATATATCAATATTACTTCATATAGTCTTAGAATGATGTAAATAAGTTATAAAATGATCTTTTACAAATCCCCAAAGGGGTATCGATATTTAAATTAAATATGATGTGGATACAGCTATAATAGAAGTACATGATTTATCTATTAGGTCACATGATTATGATACCACATTAATATATTAAATTATTAGTATCCTATTTCTTAAGACATTTTCTCTTACCATATTATTATGTTCTCCTATAGTATCTGATGACACCACAAATCATTCTCATCTATTTATCCTATAATTATATCCCCTAAAAAACTTATTCCTTTATAGTTAAACTATTTCATGTCCTAGAGAGTGTTTTACTACTTCATTGAATAGCTAAAACCTTGGTGTGCATCCATTAATATGAGTATTTGATGAATTTTATTTCAACTTTTTCTTTTTACTAATAATTTATTATAGAATATCATAAAACCCTTACACTATAAGTCCTTCTTGTATAATAATATGTACAATTTTTTGGGTCATGTTGTGGAGTGAGGTCACTTATTTGGGTGCAATATCATCAAAATCACATTCATCTACACCATGACACCATTTTTGTGGAATGATTTAGTTATAGGTTTACCATTTTATCTCTACTCAAAATAACTACATAATTAAAAAAACATTAGGTAGAGTAATCTCTTTATAGTTACTATAAAAACATAAAGGGAGGATCCAATGATTTCCTTAAGCTCTATCATTCTATAAATAATACCAAATACCATAAAATTATAGTATTATGTACCATAATAAATAAAAATAATAATAATAACACATGAATAAAGAATAGTTATCAAATTCTCCCATAATTGAACATTTTATTATATATACAAAAAATATGTTTATAATATTCAAAATAAATTCAGTCCTTGAAGTAAACAAAAGTAGCAGAAAACCTGTCAATTAAACAAAATATTAGCTGAAAATTTTCAAATTCTAATATACTTATCCTCCATATATAATCAGTCATCCTTATTTAGATTATACTATAATTATTATTCTAATCCAAAATTACTTATAAACTATTCCTTATACATCCATACCTAGAAAATGATATAACTCTTTAGAAAAATTTACATTAAACAATCTATAACAATGTAAAACTTGAGTTATGGTCATTATAAAGTTCATGTCATATATTTGTCGTCTTTTATAATATATCATTTATCACATTATAGAAATAAAACCATATTAATGAAGAGAAAATCACAAAATGAGTCTAATATAATTGAGTCTATAGATGTGTTGTTCATGATGTAATCATTAAAAATTAATTATTTAAAAAGGGTGATAAATTATTTAAGTACAAATGAATATTTTTTATTCATTATCAATGATATTTTTATCTACTTATCCACATCATATTCATCATCTTAGATTAATATCTACTTATCTTAATGATTCATATCATGAAAATACAATAATAATGACACAATTTCTCATCATCTTTTTCTTTAATTTTCCTTTGATATAGAGGAAATTTAACCACAATAAAGTATCACACCCATCAATTTTCCTTTTTTGATCCCCTCATGTATAAAATTCTAATATTTATAATTACTTCACAGATCATGTATTTGTGATCATTAAAATGTACATGATATGATCTATTATTATTATTTTCCAAATTAATATTGAATCCAAGTAATGAAAAAATAAAATATCTTGGAATCAAATTCCAAATAACAAATTAAAACTCTACCATCATATCTTACAGGGATTTCTCACAAGGTAATTCCATGCATCACCAATCGCAATCATTAAACTATAATGAAAGAAATAATTTATTTGTAAAAAATATTGTTTTGTAAGAAAGATAAATTGGCATATAATGTTGATTCACCATCTAGAAATATCATTTATATAATAAGATTAAATTATTTAGATATAGTTATGGTCTAAATGTAGAGAGTGTTAAAAATATACTTTATCCCATTAGGGTGGTTTGAAAAAAAATTCATTAATTTAAAATGATCAAAGAGAATTTTTAAATAGTAATGTGTTTTTGAATTATATTATGTTATATGTTATTAAAAATAATATAAAAAATTGTTTAATAGAACACTCATCAATTGAATTTGAAAATATTAAACAATCACTCATAACATGTATGTCATGTAAAAATCAAATAAATAAAAAATTTATAAATATTAATTTACAGGCCAATATAATTCTACAATTATATTGGATAACATTTTATGAATTAAAATTAATTTATTTTCAATAATTCCAAGTTACATTTTTTTCTTTTATTTAGACGGGTGTGCATTGTTTTAAAAAGTCCTAATATATCTCCTAAAAAATGTCTCATTTTCCAATGATTTCATGAAAAAATTCATTTGTTTCCAAGAATTCCTCCAGAACACTAAATTTCAAATATCGTATCCACTATTTAAAATTATTTTGAGATAGAAGAAATTAAATTTTATTATAAATAAATCATAATATCTAATCCAATGTCAAGAAATAATTAAGGATATCCGTGAATTTTGTAAAATAATTTCCTAGATAAATAGATGGAATTTACTGTATTAATATATGATGCATTTATTGATTCTTTTGGATTTGAATTAATATAATGAAAACATTTATGTAGGTAAAATATTATTGTGAAAATGTTATATTTATTATGGTTAAGAATAAATTTATTAAAAAAATTATTTTATGTGTTATCATTCAACATGTTATGCAAAGGATAGATAATTAACACAAAAGTAAAGTAAATATAGTAAATTATAAAAAATATCTTATATTAAAACAAGAATAAAAGGCATTAAAAAATGTATAAGGGGTAAGAAATCATTTAAATCCTTGGATCCATCCCCCATCTCCCCACTGGGATCTACCTCCACTAATGTTGTATTCAATAAAATTCTGATGTCACTTACAGAATACACACAAAATAATTTAATCACCTAATACATATCCAAAATAATTTCCATGTCAACTATTTTCTTATAAGGGAAGGCGGATAAGTCTAAATCTTTTATGTGTTAGAAATAGCCTCTACAACAACCTATAAATGAGTAATGACATTTAATGTTGTTGATAAAAACTATATTTCCCTGACCCTAGTTTACCAAAGATGGTGAATTAATACATATCATTGAAAATTTCAAAAGAGATCATGTCCCAGCAGACCTATTAGTTATTAGCCTTTGAAGTAATAGATACATACATAATTGTTAAACAACATCATGAAATAATGAAAAACATCATTGTGTCCTCATTTGACATAGTCATATCCCTTATCCTATTCCTACAGGTTATTCAAGATATACATCTTCACATCCTGGGAAAAATAAAACATATAATGGGATGAGAACAAATGCTCAGTAAGGATAACAATATAGAGGAAACATTCATAAATAATCATAAAATATTTATGGCAATGTATAAGAAAAATACACAATCCTTTTAAAGATAAATTTCATCATAATATGTAAAATATTAAATCAATAATGCCATTTACTTATTCACATGGATATTCTACTAGTCGAATAATCACATGTAATAAGAATATCTAATTTCATAATGATAGAATGCATAATGATTAACATCATAACCACATAGTCAAGGCCTCATTCCAATACTACAAATAAGATAATGTCAAAGATTTGTTACAAGACACTAGTTTGTCCTATGAGACCAAATGATGCATCAAGGACCTATATCGGGCTCTACACATCAATTACTAAGCCCAATGCATTCCTTATAAAAAATGGTTGAATCATAATCTAAAAATTAGTATCAAAACTAGCATATGAAATGTCAATATTTTAACAACAAATCATGAATGGTATAAAAATAGCATATACATAGTCAAACATAACTCATTTAATACAATATGGAATATTTTATTATAATAAATTAACCTCAATTGATAATAATTATGGATATTGAAAAAGATGAAAATAATCTTCCAAAATATTTGAGAGTAATATACACCTTTTTCTTGAAAACATTTAAAATTAAAATGATTTTTCAAGGAGATTTTAAGAATAGATTTTTTATTCAACATGTCCAATACCACATTGAAACTTTTTAAATAAATGATAATTTTAAAACATCAATGTCTATATAAATAAATACATAAAACCATTTTTAAAACATCAACATTAATGAGAATGATTTATAAGAATAAATCTTCAAATAATTTAAATTATATTTTAATTATAGTTCCTTTGTAACACCCCATGATTTCATAGTACGTTATTTCATCAATGTAATTCAATAACATTCACTACACCAAACATCGAGTTCAAGAGAACCACGACTTACCAAACTATCCATTAAAAAGTAGTTATGAATAGTATTTTTTACCTCACCTGTTTTGATAATCACAATCATACTTTCATATAATTTGATAATCTTAATATAATGATTTTCTATATATTAATTCTTTCAATCTATGGTCAAGATGATAATAATATAAAAATAATTCCTATGATATGTTAATCTTTGTTTATCCATGTTTATATATGTTCTGAAATAATTCTAACCCAATCAGATGTGTTTTGCATAAAAACAGTTTAAGTGTAAGCTCTTGATCTGCACATAGCTACTGATAAAGAGATAACAGTACTCTGTCTACCGATAGACATAGTATACCGATAGACAGAGTCACTGATACACTAAGGTAACTGATATAAACAAAGTTACTGGTATGCAGACACAAAGTCTACCGACAGAATAGACAAACTACCAATGTGCATGTCAACCAGTAGTTACAGATTGAGTAAGCCAGCTGATACGAGTACTGTCAATCACAAACCAGAGATACCGATATGAGGAAGTCAACTTATAGAACTAGTCTACCAAGCTACCGACTAACAAACAGACAAGAGCTACCGATATACATAAGTCTACCAATAGAGCTAGTTCACAGATAGTTACAGATACATCGAGCTACCTATAGATCAAGAGATAACAATGGAGAAAGAGCTACAAACGGATAGAAACTATTATATAGAGCTAATGATGTAAGAGTAAGAGCTACCGATTGAAGATCCTACGACACCGTACACTCTTACCAACACGAGCTACTATTGATTGACCAACAAGTCAAACTCTATACTCTATACTCCCAATAATATTTTTTTATTAAGCTAACAGTTACATTTGATGTTTTTAATGTAGTTAATGTTATTTAATGATCTATGTTTCCATTTCAAGTAATCGTACCTAGTACCCATGTAAAAAGTAATTATTCTTTTTTTCGTAGCTGAATGATATAAAGGGATAGAAAACGATCATGTAATACACACTTTTTTGAAAGATATAATCAATGCAATAAGAAGATACATGATGGGTGAAAGAGACTAGAGCTAAGTAGTATTAAAATTTGGAGCATTATTCACTAAGTCTACATCCATACTTCAAGAATCCTGGACATACATGAAGAAACATATTCTAGAGGAGAATAAAAGCTGCATCTTGAGTGAAGAACTACAACAAACATTTCATGCACTCAGGCTGCTAAGCTGAACCAAGAACCAAGGACAAAAACGACATTCTATTTTCTGAGCAAGAACCCAAAGAAGGACTCAGAATATTTTCTGATAAACCAAACGAGTCTAGATCTGGAATGCTAATCACTAAGGCCTTTTTAATCCCATTCATACTTATCTTATTGATTCTTTTATTTACATTTCGAGAAGTGTGTGTACCTTGTTTATTTTACACACATACTGACTCCTGTACTATGCTGTAGGATTCTAAAATCCTCACTCAAACTTCATAACCATTTGTTTCCCACTGTGGATAGTGTTAGAGGTCGAGTAAGACCTGGACAACCTGTGTGTTGTTGTTTGTTTTTTCCTCGAAGAACTGTGGTAGAGGTCTTTCGACCTGGACAATATTGTATTGTTGTTTACCCCCAATCCAGGGTGTGGATCAATTTATATAAATTGTTCAGAGGACTATGTCTTAGCATGACACTGAACCTCTTGGGTAACTCTGTTGTGCATTTTTATTTAAGTCTATAAGTATACTTTATATTAATTTAATATTCCGCTGTGAATACATTGAAATATAAAACTATTTTAAAGCTACTTTGATAGTTAAATTCTAAAGTGTTTATACTTATTATAAATTTGTATATCAGTTTCAAAAGTTAATTTAATTTTATATTATGTTAACTGATACCTAATCAATCATTGAAAAACTGATTGAACTTTTACACTCTGTATAGATTCACTACACTTTAACTTTGTTTTTAAATTGGGGGATTTTAAGAGAAATAATTTGAATAGACATTTTTATAGGAACTCAATTCACCCCCCTCTTGAGTATCCACTCAGACCAACATTTGGTATTAGAGGTTTATTTCTGTTAATGGATTTTTGGAAAAATCTATTTTTCAACTGTGATTTTAGTTTCATCTTTAATGATCTTAAATTTCTTATTAGTTTTTAATTTTATCTCTTTAAAGTTTCTTCTCTAAAATCTAGTTATGGATAATATACTAGAGGATGATTCTACTAACATTCCACCTTTCTTCGATGGAATAAACTATGCCTAGTGTAAACTTAAAATTAAAATACATTTAGAAAGCATGGGTCTTGATATCTCGACTACTATAGAGTCTCAATATAAAAATTCTATAAACTGAATAAACTAATTAGGATGAACCTACAAAGACAGATTACTATAATAACTGTAAAGCCATTAATGCCCTGTATTGTGATTTAGGATTTGAAGAGTTTTATAGAGTTTCAGATTGCGAAACTGCTTATAAAATTTGGGAAACATTGGGAGTTTCTCATGAAGGAACAACCAATGTTAAAGAAATGTGATTGAATACATATACTATTAAATATTACAATTTTAAAATGAAAACTGATGAACCTATTTCTGATATGTATCTCAGGTTTAATGATATAGTCAATACAATGATTTCACATGGAAAACTTGTTCTAGATAAGGAACAAATCATGAGAATCTTAAGATGTCTACCAGAATGATGGAGGGGAACCTCTGTTTCAATCAGAGGGGCATGTGACATTAGAGCACTATCTGTAAAAGAGATTATTGGTAAGATTATGATGTATGAGGAGGAACTCAAGGTAAATAAAGATGACAATGATGAACCAAAAAGGAAATCAGGGTCTTTCATGACTACTGCTTCTAGGAGCAAGGAAAAAGAAAAAGCTCAAATACAAACTGACAGTCCAACAAGTGAATGTTCAGACTCTGATAGTGACACTGAAATGGCTCATATAGCCAGAAGGTTTAAGAAATTTTATAGGAAGAAGAAATTTTTCATAAAATCAAATTACAAAAGAAAATTATGACAATAAGGGTCATTGGAAGAATGAATGGAAAAATCCAGATAGAAGTGATGAAGTTGTTTTCTACGAGTGCAAAAGAAAAGGAAACATTAAAGAAGACCGCCCAAAGTTAAAATTCAAGAAGAAATATTATTATAAGGACAATAAGTACAAGAAAGCTATGAAGGATACCTGGAGTGCATCAGAAGACAACACATGTGAATCTAAAGTTTCTGATTCTGAGAAGAATCATGACAACATGTGTTTCATGACCAACACATCTGAGGTAACTTTATATACTCCTATTTTAAATTCCTTTTATTCTAGAAATGATGCCGACTCTGATTCAGATTCTGAAAACATGACTAGTGATGAATTATTTGAATATTCTAATATGCTGGAAGAGACATGCAATGAACTTAAGGATAAATACAAATCATTGAAGAAAAACCATGCTCTCACTACTACTATTAAGACCAAACTTACCATTGAAAAAGGGAATAATTCTCAACTGTTAAAGGAATATACAGAATTAAAAATGTCAAATGAGCAACTTAAGAAAAGACTTAGAGACGTTTACAAATGGAAAGGATAAACTAAGTCAAATTATAGGAAAGAAAGTGGAACCAAAATACACTACTGAAATTGGCTACAAACCTAGACAAAGACAACTTATTAAGAATTGATTTATACCTAAATCTGGATAGAATACTACTAGTTCATGTTCTGGAAATTACTATGCTTCAACAAGTTATTCATATTATTATAGATCAAATAAAGTTTACCATTCAAAATCTATTTATTCCATAAATTATATGAGTCCCATAAAACAAATATGGGTACCTAATGATTTTATTACAAACCTTTTTGGACCAAAGAAGATCTGGGTACCAAAATCATTTTATGTCTAAACCAGTTTTGTAGGAAACCTGTTTGAAGTGTTCTCACAAGAAGGTATGGTACATGGATAGTGGATGTTCAAGACATATGTCGGGAGATTATTCATGATTCAAATGATTAATAAAGGTTAATGGATTCCACGTCACCTTTGGTGATAAATCTAAAGAAAAAATCATTTTCCTAGGCCAAATGGGTAACCCTGATTCAGTTTTAATTTCCAAAGTTTTATTTGTTGATTGACTGAAATATAATATGTTATGTACTTCTCAATTATGTGATGATGGATTTAACGTGAAATATGAAAATGATTTTTATAATGTTTTAATTCTATAAATGTTTTAGTCTTTTCGGCTTTAGGAAATGAAAATTTTTATGTTTTTGATTTAAATGCTTTAGCATAGAAAAATGTTACTTGCATAAATTCCTTTCAAAAAGAATCTTGGATTTGGAATAGAATATTAGGAAACTGCAACATCTATTCACTTATAAAATTTACTAAGAAGAACTTAGTTAGAGACCTACCTAAACATGAATTCCCAAATGACAAAGTCTGTAATCCCTGTCAAAAGGGAAATCAATATAATGATTCTTTAAAATCAATGAGGAAAGTTTCAACTTCTCGACCTCTCGAGTTGGTTCACATGGAATTGTTTGGACCATCAAGAGTTTCTAGTTTAAATGGGACTCACTATGTCTATGTAATGTAGATGACTTTTCTAGATATACGTGGGTATACTTCTTAGCTCACAAAAGTGATACTTGTTCATACATGGTTAAATACTCCAAATATGTAGAAAATCGTGGAGAGATTAAGATTAAAACTCTAAGAAGTGATCATGGAAGTGAGTTTGAAAATACAGACATTGAATATTATTGCTCACACAATGGCTATAGTCACAACTTTTCTGATCCTAGGACACCTCAGCAGAATGGTGTAGTACAAAGAAGGAATAGAACCCTTCAAGAAATATCTAGAACCATGCTTAATGAGTATGACATGCCTATTTACTTTTGGGATAAAGCTATGAATACAACTTTTTATATTATTAATAGAGTCTTAATTAGACCAGTTCTTAAGAAGACCACATATGAGTTGTGTAATAATAGAAAACCTAAATTTAGTTACTTTAGGATCTTTGGCTGCAATGTTTTTATTCTTAATACAAATGATAATTTGGACAAGTTTTCTTCTAAGAGTGATGATGAAATTTTTCTTGGTTATTCTTTTACTAGAAAAGCCTATAGTGTCTTTAATAAAATAACCAAATGTGTGGAAGAATCTGTTCACATCAAGTTTGATGAAACTGATCCACATGAGCCTAAAACCTCTCTTGAGAATCTTGAAGAAATTTTGAGTGTTCTGGACCTTAATGATTAATATAAAGAACCTGTTGTAAAAATATACAGTTTTGGACATATTCTAGAATCTGATTCTATTGAACCTGAACGTGGAGATGAACCTGAAAATTCTAGTCCCACCTTTACTAGATAAACAAGGATTTTAATGAATCATCATTTGGATGTTGTTGTTGGTAATCTTGATAGATTGACACATACTAGAACTTCTCTATGAAACCGGGTTGAACATCAATATTTTCTTTCATAGCTAAAACCTAAAAATGTCAATGATGCTATCAATGATGAATTTTGGGTAATGGCAATGCAAGAAGAGTTAAATCAATTTTAATGAAACAAAGTATGGGAATTAGTTGACAGACCTAAGGAAACTTTAACAATAGGAACAAAATGGTTTATTAGAATCAATATTGATGAGTCTGGAAACATATTTAGAAACAAAGCTAGGCTAGTTGCACTAGGATATAGTCAAGAGGAAGGTATAGACTATGAGGAAACCTTTTCACCTATAGCCATATTAGAATCCATTTGTATCTTACTTGCATATACTGATCATATGAATTTCATGTTATATCAAATGGATGTCAAATGTTCTTTTCTAAATGGTTTTATTGTTGAAGATGTTTTTTTGAACAACTACCTGGATTTATTAATCCTCATTTTCCAAATCATGTTTTTAAACATTATATAGATTTATATGGTCTAAAACATGCTCTAATAGCTTTTTATGATAGACTTAGAAATTTTCTTATTTCAAAAATTTTTACTAAAGGGATTGCTGATCCAAATACTTTTATTAAAAGAATTTATAAATATGTTTTAATAGAACAAATCTATGTTGATGATATCATTTTTGGATCTTCCAAACATTCTTTATGTACTGATTTTTCAAAGAGTATGAAAAATGAGTTTGAAATGAGTTTAATGGGACAACATAAATATTTTCTTGGATTTCATGGGTTTTATAATGAAAATGGTATTATTTTTAGTCAAAGTAAATACAAAAAGGATCTTCTAAAACGTTTTGGTTTGGATATTATTAAGGAAATTAATACTCCTATGAGTACAATCTGTACATTGGATTGATATGAAACTGGGAAACCAGTGGATCAAACCAATTATAGTTGTATGATTGGAATCTTACTTTACATTACTGCTAGTCGACAATATATTATTTTTAGTGTGTGCATGTGTGAAAGATTTCAAGCTAACCCAAAATATTCTCATTTACTTGGTGTTAAAATAATTTTTAAGTATCTTAAACATACTGTAATATTTGGTTTGTTTTACCCAAAAGGAAAACCCTTTGAGTTAATGAGTTATTCAGATGATGATTTTCTTGGTTGTAAGTTGGATAGAAAATGCACTTCAGGAACATGTCACTTATTGGGAAAATCCTTAGTATATTGGTGTAGTAAAAAAGAAGAATTATGTAGCATTTTCCACTGCTGAAGTAGAGTACATAGCTGCTGGTAGTTGCTGTGCACAAATTCTATGGATGAAACACACTCTTTTGGACTACAGATATGATTTAAAGAATGTATCTATCAACTATGAAAATACATGTGCAATAAATATCACAATGAACCATGTGTCTCAATATAGGACCAAAAACATTGATGTAAGGCACAATTTCTTGAGATATCACTACCAAAAGGGTGATATTACTCTTTAGTTTCTTTTTACTGAACATCAATAAGCCGATATTTTCACTTATCCTTTGAGTTTGGATAGGTTAAGTTACATTCGACACAAGTTAGTAATTTTTAACCTCAATCGGTAGCTATTCTAACCGATATAAAATTCTCACCGATCTAAAATTCTCACCGATGTAAAATTCTCACCGATGTGAAATTCGCACTGATGTGATATTCTCACCGATGTGATTCCTCACCGATGTAACCTCACTGATAGAAATTCTCACCGATGAGTGAACTGTTTTAAAACATCTGTCTACCGCCATAATCTGAATCATTTTTGCATTATTTCATTTTATTTATTTATTTTTTGATTCCTAAATGATAAATTAAAGACCTAGCTAATTCTTAATCCAAATAGACTCAAACCTTAACCCTCGAACCTTAGCTCCCGGATCCTTAGAAAACCCTAAATCCTTCGATCCAACGATGGAAAAAACCAAACTTCCTTTTGTCAGAGATGACTCTGTTGAGCCGAAGACAAAGAAGTAGAGGACCGTGCAAGAAGTAAGAGGTAGTGTTGCTAGAACTAGGACGGGGGGACGACCAATGAATCCTCATCTATAAAATTGTGTTATTGTGATTGAAAAGGAGTTGTGTATAGAATGGTTGCTGCCTAGAAAATCCTTAGTGCTAGAAGTACTTGAAGATAAAGAATGGGTAGAGTATTTTTCGAAAAACAATGGTACCTACATTGCAAAAATATTGAAACAGTTTTACAACATTGTAACCTTTGAAAAATATGAGAATGAAAATTGAGCAACCTCTTTTGTGAATGGAAAAGAGATGTCATTTTTATCTGTTGAATGGGTTGAGTGCTTAAAAGTTCCACATGAAAGTGTATCTGGATATGTCTCGAGAGCCATGCCATCTACCAGTGACAATTTCGACTATGAGACTACTTTGGAAGAGCTTACTGGTGATGGATATCAAAGAAATGTAGTTGCTGCAGAAATGGATGGAGAGAACATATTGTTGTTCAAATTCGTTCAACATGTCTTGATACCGAGGAGAGGAGACTTTTCCAATTTGAGATATCATTATATCAATATCTTGTACCTCTTTTTACATTGTGCCAATATTAATTTGTTCAGATTGCTGATGATCCAAATGGAAGATATGACGAGGATGAAATCAAATACAAATGCTTTATTCATTGCTAAATTGATCTATGTGATGATTAAAGTAAAAGGGGTAGTTGAGTATCAATATGAGACAGTGGTAGAGAATAATTTCTTTTGTATCACCTCTATTGTGTGAAAATACATGAGGATCAATTGGAACCCTTGGAGAGGGGAATGGGTCAATGATGCCAAGAAGTTATATGACAAATTCAATCATGTGGATCATCCTTTAAGACCAAAGGATGTGAGAGATCCAGGTCTAGGATCTGATGAAGAAGTTCCAGGATACAGTGATGATTCAGAAGAGGAATATTCCTTTGCTAATGAAGGAGGAGACCCTGACTTACATCCTACCCCAACTACTAAAAATCTTGATCGACAGAAATTAGAAAAGGAAGAAGCTGCCTTAGAGGCTATTGAAGAGGCTGCTGTACAGAATGAAGAAGATGTTTATGAGAGTGAAACATCTCTGTCAGCTGATTCATTTCTTAGTCCAGTGATTGGACATTATTTAATTCTTTATAATGATGCAAATGAAGTTTACATTCCCTTTCCTATTTTGGAAGACCCTCATGATGTTGCATAAGAAGAAATGATTGTAGAAGATTCTCCTCAGGATGGAAGACCTGATAAGAATGCTGTTGAGAATGCTACTGCTGACAATATTGTTGTTTTAATTGAGGATGCACCAGTTTAGGGGAGCATCAAACCAATGATGGAATTGTTACAGTGGCTGCTGGAATTGATGATTGGGCATAATACCCCGGTTTTATAGTATTTTGTTAAAAAATATCCTGATTCAAATAATGAAGAATCTCTCAATAGACATATGATTACATATAATGTAAATTACGAGTTATTGCATGAATATGTGGTCAGATGCATGACCTCAACACTTTAAAGAAAAAGCTTAAGGACAATTGTGTGGAATAAGTAAAGAAGATGGAAGTTTCTCTTATATCTTCAGTTCAATCGGTTATGAATGATTCTGTGGTCAGTTTAGCCTCTGAAATAACATATACTATAGTTTCTCCTACTGATTTAGTTACCAAGGATGATATGGAATCCTTCAAGGATGAATAGAAATAATATTTTAGTTCATTAGTTGCTGAGATGAATCACATTTTTAATGAAGATACGAGTATGTTGGAAAGATCATTTGAACATTCTCTTGCCTGTAATTTATCAACCTCCGTGGGATAAATAGTTGAAGAAGTTAAAGACTACCAGGCTCATGTTTTTAGACTTGAAGCAGATCTTGAAGCTTTAATAGAATCTATTGTTTCTCTAAACTCTTACATGAGATCAAAATCCCAAGCAGTTAAGGACTTAGCTTATGTGAAGAGTGTTGTATGCCAGATCGATTTGGTATTTGAAAGTTTCAAAACTTCTGTAAAAGATCATATTGAAACCAAGTATTCCCATGTTCAAAATAATAACAGTGGATTGACCAAAATCATCAAAGAGACTATATCATTCTCTATTGGTTCCCTTACATATAAACCTTTATTGAATTTGAATCACTTTCGAGCTGGGATGAAGGAGGAACATGGTTCAGTTTCAACCAGTGGCTCTGTGGACTCATCTGAGCTGACCAGAGTTGTTCATTCTACAAGAGATTCAGCTAGGGAAATAATTATGATAGTCCAATACTATATGAGGTAAGTATCTCCCTCTCACAAAAAAGTGAATGAAAAGGTGGACTCCTATTTCTCAAAGATTTACAGAAAAACCCAAATGACCATTCACTTCAAGCTTCTAATATGAAATTTGAAACTGCCTCCTGTCAATCAAGCGTTTACAGATCAAGTAAGCAAGATAAGAGAATTGACTCCAGAGTTGGACAAATTTATAGAGAATAAAGATTACTTCATATCTGCCATGGAGAGAGGAGGAGGAATAATTATGGACTTCAGAAATCTGTAGCTGCCTTTTCTGTATGTTGATGCTAGTCCAGTAATTGTACCACCTGCTTTGCATGCCTCTGCCTCTATTGCTTCTCTAGTTCAAATGACCCCTGCCCAAGCAATTCGAAGCCTCACTCCAATGATCAAACAACATACTCCTCAGTAATGACCCGGAACAGTGTCAGTTGCTCAGCCTCCAATGGTCATTTTCGGGATTCCTAAGCCTTCACCTGAATCATCTTCTGAACCAAAAGGAAAATCTCACATTGAGGATGTGGATTGAACATGTGGCTAGACTGTTTGATAGGAATCCACTGTATTTTATGTTATTTCTCTGTACCTTTTGGAAAACATCTAATACAATTGGATTTCCTTTCTTTCGTTTTGTGTTACATTTTATATTTCATATTGTTTCCCACTTTTTGATTCTCACAAAGGGGGAGAAATGTTCTACAAGGATATTAAGCGGAAGATATGGTTTACCAGGATTTTACACTGGGGAATAAGATTTCCCTATCATGCTTTTCCATTCTAATACCAGTGCTTTTCGCTTCATTCTTTGATACCATTACATTTAGTTCTCTGACACCATTTCATTTAAGTCTTTGATACAACTAAATGTTACATTTGATATTTTTGTATTTAATTTTATATCTGATACTATCACATTTTCTTCCACCTCTGAGCTATTATGTTCTACAACATACTGTTTCTATGAGATAATTTCATTTAATGATATATCCTCATATACAACTGCTCACTATTTTAAAACTATAATTTTATAAGTTGTGATTATCAAAAAGGGGGATATTTTTGACCTCACCTGTTTTGATACTCCCAATCATACTTTCATATACATTGATAATAAAAATCTAATGATTTTCTATATATTAATTCTTTTAATCTTTGATCAAGATGATAATAATATTAAAATAATCCCTAAGATATGATAATATTTTTTTATCCATATTTATATATGTTTTGAAATAATTCTAACCCAATCGGATGTGTTTTTCATTAAAATAGTATAAGTTTAAGAAATAGATCTGCACATAGCTACTGATAAAGAGATACCGGTACTCAGTCTATCGATAGACAGAGTCACCGATACACTAAGGTCACTGATATAAATAGAGTTACAGGTAAGCAGAAACAATGTCTACTGACAGAACAGATTAGCTACCGATGTGCATGTCTACCAGTAGTTACCGATCGAGTAATCCTTCAAATTCAAGTACTGACAATCACAAATCATTGCTACCGATATGAGGTAGTCTACCAATAGATCCAGTCTACCAAGCTACCGACTAACAAACAGACAAGAGCTACTGATAGACAGAAGTCTACCGATAGTGCCAGTTTACAGATAACAATCTATATATCGAGCTACCGAGAAATCAAGAACTACTGATGGATCAAGAGCTACTGATGGAGAGAAACAATTATATAGATCTACCTATGCAAGATCAAGAGCTACCGATTGATGATCCTATGACACCGTACACTTTTACCAACATGAGCTACTAATGATTGGCCAACCAGTCAATCTCTCTACTCTATACTCTCAATATTATTTGTTTATTAAGCTAACAGTTACATTTGATGTTTTTAATGAAGTTAATGTTATATAATGATCTTTGTTTCTATGTCAGGGAACCATACATAGTACCCATGCAAAATGTAATTAATCTTTTTTTGTCGTAGTTAAATGTTATTAAGGGATGTGAAAAGATCGTGCAATACAAACTTTTTTTTGAAAGAGAGAATCAAGGAAATAGGAAGATACACGAAGGGTGAAAGAGACAAGAGCTGAATAGAATTCAAATGTGGAGCATTCTGCACTATGTCTACATCTATACTCCAAGAATCCTGGACATACATGAAGAAACATATTCTAGAGGATAACAGAAGCTGCGTCTTGAGTGTAGAACTACAACAATCATTTCATGCACTCATGCTGCTAAGTTGGACAAAGAACCATGGATGAAAACAATACTATATTTTCTGAACAAGGAACCAGAGAAGGACTCAAAAGCATTTCAGATAAAACAAATGAGTCTAGAGCTGGACTGCTAATCACTAAATCATTTCTATACTCATTTATACTTATCTTAGTGAATCTTTTATTTACATTTCGAGCAGTGTGTGTACCATGTTTATTTTACACACATACTGACTCCTGTACTAAGCTGGAGGATTCTTAAATCCTCAATCAAACATCATAACCCTTTGTTTCCCACTGTGGATAGTGGTAGAGGTTGAGTAAGACATGGATAGCCTGTGTGATGTTGTTTGTTTTTCCCACGAAGATCTGTGGTACAAGTATTTGGACCTAGATAGTCTTGTATTATTGTTTACCCTTGATGTAGGGTGTGGATCAATTGATATAAATTGTTAAGAGGACTAAGTCTCGGCTTGATACTGAACCTCTTGGTTAACTCTACTGTGAATTTTTATTTAAGTCTATAAGAATACATTATATTTATTTAATATTGTTCTTCTATTACTTTGAAATATAAAACTATTTTAAAGATACTTTTATAGTTAAATTCTCAAGTGTTTGTACTTAATGTAAATCAATAATTCTGTTTTGAATGTTAATTTAATCTTTAGATTATGTTAACTGAGACCTAATCAATCTTTGAGAAACTGATTGAACCTTTACACTCTGTATAGATTCACTATAGTTTAACATTGTTTATAATTTGGGGGATTTTAAGGGAAATAATTTTAACAAGATTTTTTATAGGAACTCAATTCACCCCCCTCTTGAGTATCCACTCTGACCAACAAGTATTTAATTAATGTTTAATTTTATATAATACTTATAATTTTATAATCCATATTATGAGTTTAATAAAAAAATATAAGAACAAATTCACTTCTCCAGATAAAAGAATTATTTTTCAACAAAATGCAATTTTACTGCCTTTTAATATAGAACCATTTTTAAAATTAATGTGTGACACATTAATATATTAAATTTAATTAAATTAAATTATTATTTATAATCATGCATAAAAATTTAGTTTTGATAAAAGAAATTACTTTTTTGATAACATTCAATTTTTGATGAATACTGGAAAATACTAAATTGTAATTAAAAAAAACTTTCTTAATTGAAATTATTTAGAGTGTTCAATTATTCATTTGAGTGGTTATAAAGTATAATTAGATTATTTTTTTACCATTTAATCCTATTTTGGTCATTGGAAATAATTTCATTTTAAAAATTGAGATAAACAAGTGTCTGTCTGTTGTTATTTATTATTTCATAAAAAAACACTTTTGGTTTTGACAACAGGAATTAATTTTAAATTAATTTTTTCCACTTCTTTGTTTTTAATATATAAAAATGGATACCATATTTGGAATCCGGAGTCCCAAATTTTGTAAATAGGTAACATTTATTTTTAGACATTTTGGATAATTACTTTGGTAAATATTTTATTTACCATGGTAAAATAGTAAATCTGGTAAATAAGTATAATAAAATAATATTATAATTATGATAAAACGTGTACAAAACAAATATTATAACAAATTTCCAACCATGGCCATCCTTGGGTCGATTTTGGGAAACAATGGAGCCACATGTATGTGATAATGATACTTTATATTAATCAATTTAATGTAAATAAAAAATTGACATAAGCATATATCTTTTAGTAAATTTTTTTACATATGGTAATATACGAAATATCTTAGACTATAAATATTCATTATAAAGATAAAAATATTTCCTACATCACGAAATTTTATTTATAAGTTTTATACAAAAAATAAATATAAGTATATATGACACAATAATGATGTGGTATTTTCCATATTAATGATAGAATAAAATAAATGATATTATAATTGATAAAATTAATATAATTTGAATGTTTTGATAACATACAAGAATTTTATTGATTAATATTACATTTTATTATTTGTTAAAAGAATTTATGTTGAATTTATAATGTTTTTAGTACTTTAAAAAAAATTACTAAATAGTGTCAAAATTGACATAAAAGTAATTTTATAACAAATATTATATTATTAATTGATATAATATTCCTAAAAATCTAAGGTTCAAGAAAAAGGATTTATATAATGATAAGTATACCATTAATTAAACACATGTAGTTACAGTGTTAGTTTATTGTAATTTTATTAACCATATAATAAAAAGACACAAAGAGACATGGTAAATGACAAACTATTTAACTAAGAGTTAAATCTCAAAGATACGGTTAAAATGGAAACATAAACTTGTCTAAAGCATATTGGTTGAAAGTATTTCGACAAATAATCAAAAATCCTAGAAAAATTCATTTGGATCCATTATAAACCGAATATTATTGTATAATAAATTAATAATTTAATAATTTCCTAATGTGACCCTCACCCCTCTTATAAAAGGGAACTTCCCCTTATCTCAAAATCACACCTACAAAGCCTTTTGGCACAACCATCCCCTGCCCAAATATCCTCCCATATTCCCTCAATTAAATCTAGGGGCCATAGTTTTATTTTAAATCCATCCTATGGATCACTCTTCATCAACTCAAGAGGAAACACCCGAAGAAGATATAATAATTTCACCACCCTATTTCAAGTTCTATTCTTCTTCCACCTCATCGTTATTTGTTATTACAATACCAAAATAATAAATGCATTAACAGATGGATACTAGAATGTTATTATAAATATGGAACAACCATATTCATTTATATCAATCCTATGAATGATAATGTCACCATGTGTGCATACGTACAGCTTATCGTATCCACACCGTGGTGTAATTTTTTATTCAACACTATGTTATTTGGAAGAATATAATAATGAGTAATATGTATATAAATAATTAAAATTACATGATAATTTCTCTGTAAAAATAATATATCATCCAATTACACACATTTCAATCCTTAAATAAATGATATTTTTGCTCGTGCGTACGTACAGATTATCATCTCCATGACGCAATGAAATTCATTTCCACGTTCACTATTCATCGATGATTATTAAAATATATATTATTAATAAATATTTGATATATGAAATAATAAGGATACTGGATATATCTTTCTATATATATATATATTTATATGTATGTACTTACATATATCGTATTAATATAGTTCCATTCAACACGATATGAAAACAAAAACAACTTTTATGCATACGTACAACCTACCATCTCCATAAACGGTGTTTTATATTTCATATTTCTATCTATTATAAATATATATATTGAAAATATATATGATATATAAATCATGTTTTATATTCTTGATGTATTTAAATCACGGTCTAAATCATACGATAAATAATAACAAGTTAAAACATACACAATAATGAAATAAATTATTACCCAAAATGTTAATTTAACATGGAAATCATTTTTAAATTGATAAAATAAAGTCATAAATGAATCATGTATGATATAATAAAAATGAATATGGTTTTGGTAAAATTTAATATCATGTAATGGTAAGTATACAAGTTTATAAACATACACTCAACCTAAGGAAACTGCAAGCTAAGGGTTATTTCCTAAATCTCATTATTATCCTTGATTGTTCATGTGTAAGTATTTTCTGGGACATACATATCATCGATACCCATATTTCATAAAAAAGTTATCATGAGTAATATTATAAGTTTTTATGGGATGTTATATTTTATTAGATCATCATTTTAAATGTTTTAAGGATTTATCGTTCTAAACATTTTTAAATTAATGTCCATGTTTTCAAAACAAATTTAATGATTTATTTATATTGACATGAATGTTTTGAAATAATAATTATTTTCAAATGTTCCAAAGTGTTATGGTAAATTTTGGTTCAAAAATATTTTAAAATTAGTTCTCTTATAAATGGTGATACTTTTAAACGATTTCATGAAAAATGGGTATTTCTCTCAAAGATTTTTACTGATCATTTTCATATATGTCAACATACATTGATATATTTTAAAGTTGTTTGAAGTTGATTTGTTATAATACAATTCTTCCATATTGTATTGAAGGTTTTGTGATATGTTTGACTATGTTTCTATTATTTTTATACCATTCAAGGTTTAAGGATAAACTATTGACATTTCATATGCTAGTTATAATATGAATGTTTAAGTTATGTTTCAACCAATTCATATAAGAAATGTATTAGACTTAGTAAATGAATGGTGTATCCCCCTATAGCTCCTTGATGCATCGTTAGGACTAATGAGACAATTATATGTGGAATTGGACAAGGCCTTTCCAAATTTTTTATATGGTTTAGGTCGAGGCCTTAATCATTTTTAGATGTATTTGTCGAGACCTTGACAAAATGTTTCAACATGTATGACATTATACATTCCCTCATTATGAGAATAATGTTGATGTTTCATTATGTTACATGACTACTATAATACCAATGAATATGTTTTATTATTGAATTATTTTTTACTCTGCTCAAAATTATTCCTTAAAGTTTTCATCTTTATCATTTGTAAAGGAATGTGTTTTCAATTATTCACCGTGACTAATATTTATGTTATCTTAAACAATATTACATACCATTAATGGGAATTTGATCTCACCCCATTATTATGTTTAATTTTAAAAGGATATGAATATATTAGTTATGAGTGACTTGCAGGAATAATCTAGGAGGCTTGGATGTTTCTAATGGAATAAATTAGTGATGTTATTCTTTTCAAGTTGTAATGTTGAAGTTCATGTTTGTAATATATTTAACCAGACTACTAAATGGATCGGTCCATCGAAACTTGATTCCTTATAATCATGCCAATGTATTGAAATAACCCACCAGATCTGGTTGACTGGGGTCGGGGTGTTGCAGTTTGTATCCGAATAAGTTTAGTATAAACGGTAGAAACTAGACTATGATAATATCTGATTAGAGAACATTAACCAAAGATAGACTTTGAGGATTAGTATAGATGAAATTCATAAAATTTTGGTAATGTAGAGATTTTGTGACTTTTCTAAGCAATACATCTCTGTCTAGATATGAGTAGGTAGAGGCAGCTCTGGCACATATGTAACTAGGGGTAAAACCCTAAAACACTGCTTTGAGCTATACACGAATGGGAACAGTTGCACGAAAATGGGCCTTGCTTAACTCTTGGTTATGGAACTCTCGAGGTATATGCTAAGGATACATCTCATCTTCTATACAATCCATTATGAAGGGTTTATGAGTATATACTTCCTCAAATAAATAACTTTTAGGACTATGGATTTTGTCCACAAACTATTGAATTTACATTAGGTATTTTACAAGTTTGGATTTTTGAATAGGAATTCATAAACTAACCTAGTGTATGGTATTGTTTATAAATGGCACCCACTAGAAGGAATGAGCACTCCAGCAATACATATGATCCCAAGAGTAAGAAGGATCATATATTTCATGGTATTAATCCAAAATTTATAAGGGAAATAGTCTCCAACATATTCTAATCATATGAAGAAATAATAGCATGTGTTAATAAGATATGTAAAGAATTCACCGAGTCCTATGACATTGAACATAAGAAAGAGAATCAATGGATTTATGTGAAAAAGATGGATAATGGGAAGAGGGGAAAGAAGGAGATCCCCCTATGTGATAACTATTGAATGAATCACTACTATAAATGCTTGAAGGGAATGGGAGTTTTTTATTTGTTTGGACAAAAAGGACACCTTGTTTGTGATTGAATGTGTAAGAAAAATGTTTCAAATTTACAATGCTTCATCTGTAAGGATTTGGGACACTACGAGAATCAATGTCCAAATAATCAGAGTATTCCCCAAATGATGCTATTGGATAATAATGAAGTTATGATACTACCACATATGAAGTTGAATGATTAGTGTTATTATATTTTTATTAAATAATTATGTCATTTCAGTGTTGTATGGATGATGTACCAGTTATATGAATTATGAAAATAAATAAGGATTGTACTGCAGTACAATTTCATTGAGGAATTGAGATTATATGTTAAAATGAAAAGTGACTCAACAACAATTAATATTTTTTGGAAAAAGACATGGTTGGAGAACAGATAAAACTTAAATACGGTCCTGATACTGAAATACTTATTTTATAATTAGGTATGGTTGATTTTGATAAAATATATTCGATATTCTTGAATACACTGAAACTAATTAATTTTTTTATTCAAATTTTGATGGAGTATACAATATTTTTTGATATAATGAGTAAATCCATTATTCTATAAAGAATAATGGAGAATGAATTTAATCAATAATGTTTTATGGTAATTAAGGTTATTACTGGGTTATAAAAGAATACATTATGAAGGTATTCTCATGTTGTTATGTGGCAAAAAGGAACTCTATTTTGTTTACATTCGTTATAAATTTTGGACAGTGAGTTTTGATAGAAGTAATTTGGATAAGATTAAAGTTTGGAATCAATTGTGTTTAATGATTGACACTATTATTAAGGTTAAATAATTTCTTGATATTAATTTTGAATTATCATAAAAAGGAAAACCCATAGTTCGGGTTACAACCTATCGTGTCCGAAAAGGCTGTGAGATTTGAACACACAATAGAAGGGTGACAAGGGTGGATCACCTACCTTTGGTATACAAGATTTCTTCTTTTGTATAAGGTAGTTATTTAAAAAATAGTCTGACAAATGAATATAATTTTATTTTTTAACCCTAAATGATTAGTATAAATATTTTTTTTTATGATTCTAGTATTGTTTGCGTGAAAGATGAGATTGTGGTAGGAATTTGTTAAAGGATGAAACTCTACATGTCAAGTATATCTACATATATACATACATATATATATATATATATATATATTATTTTCCACTTATTCTTTTAATATATTAATTCTTAAACATTAGGGAATATATCTTAAAACCAAAAATTTGTTATCCTAATACAATATAATTTTTTAAACTGATGATATTATAAATCATCATAGATCGATGTCTTTGAGACCCTCAATTGTACACTTGTTTATGATTGATGACCTCAATCACTCCATAAAATTATTTATGTTCCCCACCCACAAAATATGTTTCCATAATTGCCACCAATGTTCTCCTAATCTAGATCATTATTTGGTGGTGTATTTTTCGTTTCCCTTTCCCTTATTAAGTATAAATTTTATTAACCCAAACTCTTATGTGGTTTTTCCAAAATAGTATTTTTTTCTAATTTTAATATTTTATTTTCCGAGAATATTTTCATATTATGAGGATTCAACTTATTGAAGGAGATGATAATGTAACACCCCATTATTTCATAGGATGTTTTCTCTACAATGTAATTTAATAACTAGCACTACATGCACCACCGAGTTCAAGTGCACCACGACATACCAAAAAAGACATTCAAAAGAAATTATGAATAGTATAAACTTAATTTTGAATTTTATATAATTTTTTTAATTTTATAATCCATATTATTTGTTTATAAGACATTATATAAGAACAAATTCATTTCTTTAGATAAAACAAGTGATTTAAAAAAAATGTAATGTTACCATCTTTTAATGGAGAATCCTTTTTAAAAATAATTTTTCATAGTTTTTTTAGATTCAATATAATAAAATTAAATTCATAATGAGAATAGGGTCAATAAAATTTTCCCTGTATAAATTTTTGGTACTTTTCCGATAGCATTTAATTTTTGATGAATACTGAAAAATAATAAATTTTAATTGAAAACAACATTATTAATCAAAATAATTTATAGTATTAAATTAAACATTTTAGTGGTTTTAATTTATTATTATATTATATTTTTTCCATTTAATCCAATTGTGGTCATTGGTAATAATTTCACTTTGAAATTGGACATAAACAAGTGTCAATTATTTGATAGTTATTATTTCATAAATTTTTTTTTTGTTTTGACCATGGGAATTAATTTTAAATTATATTGTTCGACTTCTGTGTTTTGAATTTAGAAAAATGGATTTCATATATTCAATCTTGTGGTCCAAATTTTTTAAATAGGTACATTTTATTTTTAGACATTTTGAAAAATTACTTGGGTAAATATTTTATTTACCATGGTTGAAGAGTAAATCTGGTAAATATGGGTAAAAAAATAATATTATAATTACCCTAAAATGTCTCCCAACCCTATTAGTCAATAAATATCTGGCCATGTTCATCCTTGAGTCTGTTTGGAGACCCCATAGAGCCACATGTAAGTGATAATGCCACTTTATATTAAGGAATTCATAGTAAATAAAAAAATGACAAAAGCATATAACTTTTCGTAAAACAATTATTACAAAGGATTATATAATTTATCTCTTAGACTATAAATATTAATTAAAAAGATAACAATATTTAATTAATCATGATATTTTATTTATAATTTTTAGACATAATATAAATATATATATATATGATAAAATAATGATGCAGTATTTTCCTTATAAGTGAATGAATAAAATAAATGATATTATAAATGATAAAATAAACATAATTTGAATGTTTTGATGCCATCCACGAATTTTATAGGTTAATATGACATGTTACTATTGATTAAATAAATTTATTTAGATTTAAAAACAATTAGTACTTTAACAAAAATCAATTACTAAATAGTGTCAAAATTGACATATAGTGTTTTAAAACAAAATATAATACTATTAATTGATATAATATTCATTAAAATATAAGGATCATCCAAAATACATAAATAATGATATTTATATCATTAATGGACCACTTGGGTTTCTCTTGGATGATTATAGTATGTTTATTAACCATATAATATAAAAATACAACGAGACATAGTAAAAGTGAAACAATTTTACTAAGAGTTAAATATAAAAGATAAGTTTAAAATGGTAACCCAAAATTATCTAAAATATATTGGATGAGAATATTTCGACTCATAAACACCTAAGAATCGATATAAATTAATTTGGAGCCATTATAAATTGAATATTACTATATACTAAATTAATACTTAAATCTTTTCCTAAAGTGACCCTCGCCACTCTTATAAATGGTCACTTACCCTTATCCCAAAATCACACCTCCAAAGCCATTTGGATCAGCCAAAACCTACCCAAATATCCACCCAGCATCCCGCAATTAAACCTATAGGGATTAGTTTTATCGTAAAGAAACAATATGTACCCCTTTTGATCAACTCAAACGAAAACACCCAAAGAAGAGGTAATAATTTCACCACCCTCTTTCATGTTCTATTCTTCTTCCACTTCCACTATATTTTTTATTTCCATACCAAAATAATAAATCAATTAACATAAACATACGATGATGATATTACAAATATGGAAAAATCATGTTCATTATTATATCAATCTTATGAATGATAATGTGACCATGCATGCGTATGTACTGCTTTCCGTCTCCACGCCATGGTGTAATTTGTTATTCAACCCTATGATATTTTGATGGATATAATAATGAGTATTATGAATATAAATAATTAAAATTAATTATAATTTCTCTGTAAAATTAATATACCATACAATTATAAACTTTTTAATCATTAAGTAATGATATTGTCGATCGTTCTTACATACGGATTACAGTCCCCATGACATGATGTGATTCATTTTCACATTCACCATTAATCGATGATTATAAAAATATATATTATTAATAAGTATGTAATATATGAAATAATAATGATACTAGAGATATATATATTTATATATATATATTTATTTATTTACATACTTACATACATCTTATTCACTTAATTCTGTTTAATACGATATGAAAAGAGAAACATTGATTATGTGTACGTATGGACTACCGTCTCCATAAACTGTGATTTCCATTTAAAATATATATCTATTATAAATATTTATATTCAAATTATATATTATTTATAAATGAGTTTTTATATTTTTGAAGTATTTAAATCATGATCTAAAAGATATGATCCAGAATAACAAGTTAAAACATGTACGATAAAGACAACGATTATTACCTGAAACGTAAATTTAACAAGAATATCATTATTAAATAGAAAATATAAAGTCAAAATTTAATCTTGTATGATATAATAAAAATGAATATGGTTCTGGTATTGTTTAATTACATGAAATGGTCATTATACATGAGGTCATACATACCCTCGACCAAAGGATATTAAAAGGAAAGAGTTATTTCCACAATCTCGTTATTATCTGAGGATATTCATGTGTAAGTATTTACTGGGACATACTCATCATTGATACCAATATTTCATAAATAAATTTCAAAATGAATATTTTATGGTTTTATGGGAGGGTATATTTTACTATATCATCATTTTAAATGTTTAATGATTTATCATTCTAAACCCATTTAAACTAATGTCCATGTTTAAAAAATGATTTTAAGGATTTATTTATATGGGCATTATTGTTTTGAAATGAAAATTATTTAAAACAATTTAAAAGTTGTATGGGACACTTTGATTCAAACATCTATTTAAATCACTTCCTTTATAAATAGTGACACTTTAAAACTATTTCATGAAAAAGGGGTATTTCTCTCAAAAAAATTTACTGATCATTTTCATCTATTTCAACATACTTTGATAAATTTTACAATTTTTTGAAGTTGATTTATTATGATACAAATCTTTCATATTGTATTGAAGGTTCTGTGATATGTTTGACTTTGGATTTGTTATTTTTATACCATTCATGGTTTATGGAATAAGTATTGACATTTCGTATGGTAGTTTTAATATGAATGTTTATGTTTTGTTTCAACATTTTTATATGATGAATGTATTGGACTTAGTAAGTGATGGGTAGAGCCCACAATAGATCCTTGATGCATCGATTGGTCTCAAGAGACAAATATACATGGCATTGGATGAGGCCTTTCCAAATTTGATGTATGGTTTTGGCTTAGGCTTTAATCATTTTTTGATGACTCGGCCAAGGATTTCACAAAATGATTCATAATATCTGACATTATACATTACCTCATTATGAAAATATTATTGATGGTTCATGCGGTTATTAGAATTGTATAATACACATGACAATGTTTTATTATGGAATTATTTACTCATTTAATATTCCTACCATAAAGTGTTCATGTTTATCATTTGTAAAGGCATGTTTTTTCAATTATTCACCATGCCTAATGTTTATGTTATCTAACGATATATTTCTTACCCTTATTTAGAGTTTGATCTCACCCCATTCTTATGTTTCATTTTCCCAGGATATGAAGAAGTTAATTATTAGTGACTTGTATGAATAATTTAGAAGGCTTGGATGTTTCTAATGGAATAAATTAGTGATGTTTTTCATTTCAAGATGCAATTTTGAAGTTCGTGTATGTAATATATTTTCCATGACTACTAATCTAATTGGTATTTCGGAACATGATTCCTTGTAATCATGCCAATGTATTAAAATAATGCATCGACTCTGGGTAACTGGGGTAGGGGTATTACATCAAAACCAAATGAGAGATGTTTGAATAAAAATAATTGAGGTAATAAGAAAATTTTAATATCATGAGAATACATTGATTCTTGATATACTATGTCAATGTAAATTATATACACCAAATAAAATTTAATTGTTGTATAACAACAATTAAGTTTCAATAGAATATAAATTGAGATGAAATTCATTATAAAGACTGTATCATTAGGTTAAGGATAAATCAATGACATATTTAGTGTAAAAATTATTAATACACTCAATATGAATGGATATTCAGTGTAAATATATCATAGTACATTCACATTTATTCTTGTAACAAGACCACCAATTACTTGGATGTTTAACACAATGAATAAAAATTGAGATAATAATACTCTTATAATGTTCCTATCGATGACATTAGAATTTATCAATGGAGTGATTATGTGTATCAAAACTGCATCCACAAGAATGGGACTACAAATTAATTTTTAAATAAATAAATAGTTATTTCACACATAATCTTTTAAGTAAAATACTAATTGATGATTTCATTAAACTCAATGAGTGGAAATTAAAATTAGAATGTCGCTTATCAATTTGGTAACATAAGAAACATACCCCCCCCATGGAAGTAGAATCATAACATGAAGATGATAATTCCAGAAAATTATATTAAATTACCCAATGAATACAATCATGGGAAATATATAAACCACCTATAACGAAATAGTGTCAATATAGAATGAATGTCACACGAATTAGAAGTGAAATGAAAACACCTTACCATGTTGTATTCAATAGAGTCGTATGAACAGAAGTTAATAACCAACAAATGAACCATATAATACCATTATTATAAATAGTTTCATGTTAATATATATCAAATGACCATACACAATACACCACATGAAATAAATAATTGCTGAACAGTGGAAATCTCACGGAAATAAAATTTAGATATGAAACCCCTTACCTAGTACATTCGTTAGATGAGGGTACATTATCCTAATGTATAATTGTTAAATAATTTTAATAAATTTGTTCAATAAACATATAAATAAATATAAAATCATATATAATCTTTTAATATTTAGTTTTTAATAATACTTCAGTAGTATCTTTGTTTCAAGTGTTAACTGATTCGTTTTTCTTTATATGTTTTGTTACGTAATTCATGTTTTTTATGGATTGGATGTATTTGATTCATACCCATAATCAAATTATGTTCATTAAAATTAATTTTTATTAATAAAATGATATATATTTTTTAATGGTTATGATGGAGAATGAATCTATTCACGTTCGTGGAGATGGTAATCCGTACATACTCATGAGAGACAATATCGTTCTATTATTGGTGAAAACGTTTTTAATTGGATGTTATATCATATATAAAGAATCAATATCATGTCATATTTATTCTTTAAATAAATTTTACCCATTATTATAACCTGACAAAATAATTTTGTTTTGAATAAAAAACTACACCACGATGTGGAGACGGTAAGCCGTACTTACATACATATGGTGAATTTGTCATTCATAGGATGGATAGAATAATGTATATGGTTGTACCATATTTATAATTACATCAAATCATGTATAAGGTACTGGATTTATTAATTATTTATGGAAAAATGAATGAATGAGGAAGTGGATTAAAAAATGAACTCTGAATGATGTGATAAATTATTACCTCTTCTTGGGGTGCTTCCATTTGATTTGATCAAAAGTGGACATTAGGATGGATTTATGATCAATGCATGGTCTCTATGATTAATTTAGGGTAGTTTTTAGGATATTTGAGTAAGGTTAGGCTGAGAGAAATGGCTTTGGAGGTGTTTTTTTTGAGTGAAGGGAATGTACACATTTTCAGGAGAGGTGAGGGTCACTTTAGGAAAACATTGAAATAGTATTTTATTATAATATCATATTAGGTTATAATGGCTCCAAAAAAATTATTTTGAGGTTAAGGTGGGGATGGGTCTAAAACCTATCAACTAATTGGTTTTATGCTTGTTTAGTTCACCATATAATCCTTGTCTTTTAGATTTAACTCCTTGTTAAATAGTTTATCATTTACCATGCCTACTAATATTTTTATATTATATGGATAATAATCGTAATATAATATTACAAGGGAACCAGATGTTGTTCATTAATGTATTATATATTATAATATATGTATTTTTCCACCTTATATCTTTATGAATATTATATCATATAATAATATAGTATTTGTTTTAAAAACTCATTTATGTCAATATTGACATTATTTAGTATTTTGTTTGTATGAAAGTCATAAAAATTTGATATCTTAAAAAAATGAATCAACACTAAAATGTAATATCAAACTATAATAATTTTGTAATTAATAAAAAGTCTCAATTAATAATTATTTTAATATTTATAATATCCATTATTTTATTCATTCCATTAATAAGGTAATTATTTCATCATCCTAGTGTCATAAATAAATTTAATTATTTAATGTATAAAAACTATAAATAAAATATCATGATGTTGGATATAATTTTATATTTTCAATTAATATTTTTATTCCAAAATATCTTATATATAACCCTATATAAAAAATGTTTTAGTTATTAAAATTTAAATATAACACTTTTAACTCTTTAAATAAAATAATTATAAATGTCCTTATCTAAACCATGTTGTCCTAAAAGATCTTATTTTATTACTAAGGTTAATTTTGGTCAAAATAAACTTATCCAATAGAATTATTACACATGTTAGGATAATTAAAATATCTTTTTTTCTTTAATTAGACTATTTACTTTTAACTATGGTAAAAAAAAATCAACAGATACTATTCACCAAAAATTATTTCAATCTTATTGAAAAAAAATTTACTTAATAATGTCAACCGTGTCTCTTGGATTTTTTAAATTCATTATACAGAAGAGGTAATGTTACATTATATTAATATTTTCTAACACACATAAAAAGTGGGTAAAAAGGATAAACAATTAAATAAAATTCTATACATCTAATTTTATTATAAAACGACTCCAATAAATTTCGTTGAAAAAATTAATGTATTATATTTTTTTACATAAAAAAAATTTAAATTAAATAAATTATTATTTAAATAAAAAGTCAGTTTTTAATCAATAACGCAATGTTTTTCACTATTAATCAAAATTGAATGTTTTTAGAAAAATACCAGAAATTCAACTTAAGATAATTTTTATATTTCGGATAAATAATTGATATATATTTTATCAAATTACAATCATATAATTTTTATTAATTAAATTAATATTAATTCTCCTTTTCATTACCAAATAGCGGGTTTTTGAGAAGTAAAAACTATCAAATGATTGATATGTGTTTATGTCCGATTTAGAAGTGAAATTACTCTAAATGAAAAACATTGGGTTAACTGGAAAAATTATAATATAATAATACTTCCAAACCATTGAAATGTATAATTTAACACTATAAATAATTTTGATTAAAATGTTGATTTCAATTAAAATAAAATATATTTCAGTATTCATCAAAATGTGAAAGTTATAAGAAAAACACCAAAAATGTATCCAATTTTTTTATTACCTACATCTAAATAAAAATTTAATTTCATTATATTTAATATATTAAAGTGTCAAATATTGGATTTAGAAAGGGTTTTCCATTAAAAGGAAGAAAAAGATGATTTTTTTAAAAAAAAATTCTTTTATTCGAAACATTGAATTGTTCCTTATATTATATTTAGGAAACAAAAGATTAATGTCAAAATTATATGGAATATATATAAAATTCAAATTTTGGATATTACTATTCATAACCTCTTTTTAAACAGCTAGTTTGATAGGTCATGGTGTGATTGAACTCATTATTGCGTACAATGCATGTTATTGTATTACTCAAAGGGAAGCGTACCATGAAAGCTAGGGGTTATACATCGATCCCTCCTTCAATAAATTGTTTCCTATCATTTTGAAATTGTTCTTTAGAAATAATAGGGAATACCTTTTTGGAAAACACACATCACAAATAGGCTTAATAAAATTTAGTCTTAAAAAGAGGGATGAGGAAATGAAAACGTCACCACAAAATTAGGATTTAAAATAAAAGAACATTGGTTGAAATTATAATTGGAGGAAAAACATAAATATATATAAAGAGTGATTGAGGTCATCAATCACAAACATGTGAATGGAAAATTTAGGGCCCCATGGACATAAATATAGGATGAATAATGTCAGTTTTTAAGATAACACATTATTTGGTTTGAGATAAATTATTTAATGTTTAATTATTAATTTTTTATAGAATAAGAAAAAAATACTTGAAAAGTAGAGTTACATCGTTTAACTACTTGGTAAAAAAACTTATCTTTCAGTCCATACGATGAGTATTCAGGATGACGTGGTCACACTTGAAGCGCTAGAATTAACTTAAAGTGAATTTCATAATCCAAAAAAGTGGAACTATATATTTCCATTTTATTTAGAGATTAACCAAAAAAAATTAGTTAGTAAAATATTAGATGATCCCCAAAAAGTATAATTCTTTAGCGAAAGAAATATTAATCATAATTTTTAAAATTTAACCAACAATACCCAAAGTTCAATAAATACTATTAAATATTCATTTGTCATTAAAATCCATCAATATAATACAAAAAATGATTGAACCCCAAAACACATATCAATTTGATTATTAGTCTTCCTCATGAAATTGTATCTCTAAATAACATCAACTATTCATAAAGTCACGTACGTAAAAGTAATTAACCCAATCAATTATTCTCAGTGGTAGGTTAGTAATTTCCATAAACATCTCAAATTACTATAAATCCACAATAAAAGAATAGATAAAAATCCAAAATTTATCTACAAATGAAATCCAATAGTATTCTATTTTTCTTTGGCTTATAGTGTTACCAACAGAGGGAACATCATCCAAAAATACATTCATCACTTAATCGCAAAATCAGTTTCCTACAATAAGGATATACAATTGAGAAAACATTATATCCTAAATAAACTTTTTATGGACCAATAATATCATTTAACTAAAAATAATTAGTCACAATAACTAGGGACTTCACACAGTCTATTGGTAGGTGCTAAATCACAGTCACATTATTGTTTTGGATTCGATTCCCACATATTTTTCCATCGCAACAGGTCGTCACATGGTCTACGTGTTGTCCATTTTCGAAAACCTTAATTTATAACATTTTCAAATTGAGATAAATCCCTCAAAATAACCATAACATAATTTAACCAAAAATTTTATCTCATACCTCACTTTTTCATCCAAAAAATTAATAACATGTAATTTCCTCAAATTCAAGGATAATATAATCCCAACTTGTTATATGTAACTATATCTACAAAAAAAGATAATTACTCATTGAATATAATTTTCACATAGCAAACTACATGGTTACACATAAAAGAAATATGTTTTCCAAAATAATCACATCAATAAATACCACCTATACTTTTCAAAAAATATCTATACATTTATTACCACATAGGTTATTCTTTGACAACGAGGTTATGTTATAATAAATTGAATGGACTAAGGTAATGCACATTTCCACTATATTTATGTAAAATGACTACAAATAGATTATTATGATCTTTTTTATTTTCATCCATAGTACTCTTCATTTTTTCTCTGAAATTATTTAAATTATGCCATTCTTTCCCACCCATAAATCATTTCATTGTTCCATTGAGACACATTCATGTGTGTCTCCTTCCACATTTCCTGCATGATACAAATTTAGATTTCATTTCTCCATGGTCTCCACTACTAGAGATCTTATCATTCACTGCCTTTCTCTTCATTATTGAGTCCGAGAGTTGGTCAATATATATGTTATTGATCATATTATTTTTAAACTAATTCAACATTAATAAGATGTATTCTATGAATAAAAAATTCCATTTTGTTTCTCATTTACACCATTGTGCAAACCATGTACAACATGTTCTATGTTACTATGACTTCCTTGGAATCCATCCATTTAATAAAACCAGAACTCAATCTGTGAGTAATAATAGTCATAAAATCATTTAGATAATACCTTGAAAACTTATTTTAAATATAAAACACAATTATATTAACCAAAGTTATTTATTCTCATGTTATATTAAAATCCTAAAAATAAGTTTGTAATTATATTTTGATTCATACTAAGCATATCCCCCAGGACCGTCGTAACAAAGAGTGCAGCAAGTCCTGTTGGCGTGCACCAGTTCTCATTTGAGTCTAGCTCAAAGTGGTGTTTTCAGGTTTTACCGCTAGGTACATCTGTTCCAGAGCCGCCTCTACCTGCTTGTATCTAGAATGGGACGTATTTTTTGAAAACCCACATAATATTTACATTACCAAAAATTTCGGATGTTATTTTATACCAATCCCCAAAGTCTATCTTAAGTAAATGTTCTCTTATCAGGTTTTTTCTAAATCTGGTTTCCATGGATTGTACTGAACTTTCACTGATACCAACTGTAACGACCCGACCCCAGTTACCCTGAGTCAGAGCATTATTACATTTCAACGAAATTATCACAAGAGATAAATTAATAAAATACCGAATAGTTTAGTATCCTTTGAAGTATTAGATACATACATATGTTTAATATTACAACATGATTTAATGAAAAACAATATTGTGTTCCCTTTAAACACACTAATACCCCATAGCCTATTAAAGTAGGTTAACCATGATATACTTCGACACATCCTAGGAAAAATAAAATATATAACTGGATGATTTCAGTTGCTCAGTAAGGATACAATACAACAAAAACTTTCATGAATAAGAATTAACAATTATGGAAATGCATAAGACTAAAACAAGAAGCCTTTTAAAATTAAATTTCAGAATAATTTGGAACATATAATTAATATAAACCAATTTACTATTAAAATAGATATTATACTAGTCAAATAATTTCATGTAATATGTATATATAATTTTATAATACATAATTCCGGATATCATTTCCACATATTCAAGGCCTCGATCCAAGACAACGAACAAGATTTTTCCAAGGGCTTGTGCGATGACACTAGTGTGTCTCATGTGACATATTGATGCATCAACAAGTTTTAGAAGGCTCCAACCCTCAAATACAATCTCCAATGAATTTCTCATATGAAATGGTTGAAACATAATCTAATCATTTTTATTAAAACTAGCATAAGAAATGCTAATATTTTATCCTCAAACCATGAATGGTATAAAACTAGGACATCCATAGTCAATCATAACTCATTCAATACAATATGGAATATTTTATTGTAGTAAATTATTCACAATCATGAACAATTATATATATCGACATTGATGACAAAAATCATTAGAAATATTCGAGTGAAATATCACCCATTTTCTTGAAAACATTTTAAAGTATCACAATTTATCAACAAGATGTTAAAAATAGATTTTTGAATCAACGTGTCTCATACAAGTGTGAAAAATTTCAAAGTAATTTCAACTTTAAAACATTAATTTCCATTTAATTAAATCCATTTAACCATTTTTAAAACATGGACATTAATGAGAATGATTTTGAAAAATAGATCTTTAAACCATTGAAAATGATATTTTAATTAGAGTTCCTAACCAAATGAGAGAATTTTGAATAAAAATTAATGAGTTAATAAAAAGATTATAATATCATGAGAATAATGGAATTCACGATATACTATGTCAAATTATTGTATATACAATATATAAAAGTAAATTGTTGCATAACAACAAATAAGTCTCAGTAGAAGGTAAATTGAGATGAAATTCTTTATAGAGAATGTATCATTATGTTAAGGATAATCCAATGAAAAAATTATGTGTAAAATATATAAATTCAATCAATATGATTGGATGATAATTTTAAATAAATCCAAGGACATTCACACACATTCTTGTAACAAAAACAATAATGACATGGATATTTAAATCAATGAATGGAAATTGAGTTAAGATTACTCTTATCAAGTTCATATTAATACTGGAAAATTTATATATGGAGTGATTATATGTATCAAAGGTATATCTACAAAAATGGTACTGTAAATAACTACATAAATTAATATGTAGTGATTTCACAAATAATCATAGAGTATAATAGTCTATGAATTTTCGTATAACCCAAGGAGTGGAAATCAAAATTTGAAATTTCATTACCGATACAGTAACATATGAAACATGCATCCCCTCAAAGAAGGTTCATACAATGCAGCTGAAATTTCCCATTAAAAAACTTTATTTCAAAATTAATACAATCATGTACACTACATACACCACAGAAAATTAAATATTGGAAATATAGAATGCATCTCATGCAAATAAAAAGAGAGACGAAAACCCTTTACCACGTAATAATCAATCGGTTCGTATGAAAAATATTAATAACCTCAAAATGAATCATTGAACACGATGAATATAAATAGAATCATGATAATATATATATATAATGGAAGAACACAATACACCACATGAAATAAATAAGTTGTTACCAATAAAAATCTCACTGATTTAAAAGTGAGTTAAGATACCACATAACATTTAATTTCCCTAGTCATGGGTATGTTAACCTATTGTATAATGGTGAAATAATTGTTATTAAATTATAAAAGTACCATATACCGACATATTATATCATTTATGATCTTTTAATATTTCCATGTTAATAATACTTCAGTAGTATCATTGTTTCAGGTGTCAACTGATTCATTTTTTATATGTTTTGGTACGTATGTCAAGATTGATATGTATATGATTTATTTGATTCATATCCAGAATGATATAATTTCCTTAAAAATTATTTTTTTATCAAAAAATGGTATTTATTCTTGAATTGATATGATGGAGACTGAATCCCATCGCGTTCATGGAGAAGATAATCCTTACGACCGCACGCGTGATAATACCATTCTATAAATGGTGAAATCGTATCTAATTGGATGATATATAATATATAAAAAATCATTAACATGTTATATTTATTATTTAAATTAGTTATACTCATTATTATAACCATTCAAAATAATTAAGTTTTGAATACAAAACTACACCACGACATGGATAAGGTAAGCGGTACGTACACATATATGGTGACTTTTTCTTTCATAATATTGGTAAAAGAAAGAAAATGGTTGTACCATATTTTTAATAATATCACAGTATGTATAAGGTACTATATATATTATTTTTGTATGGAAACAAAAAAAAATAGAAAGTGTAAGATGAATATAACACTGAAAGAGGTGATGTAATTGTTACATCTTCTCGAGGTGTTTCATTTAGATTTGATAAATGGGAATCTTTATGTTGGATTTCTAATCAATGTAAGCCCTCTAGGTTGACATGAGTGTAGTTGAGAGGATATTTGAGCAGTGTTTGGCATATCCAAATGGCATTGGATTTTTGATTATGAGAATAAGGAAGTACCCTTTTATTAAAGAGGTGAGGGTCACTTTATAAAAAACATGAAATATTATTTTATTATACAATCATATTCGGTTTTAATGGATCCAAAAAGAATTTATTTTGACGATAAGGTGGGGATGGGTCATAAACCACTCAACCAAATGATTTTATTTAGGTTTAGGTAACCATATTAACTTTATCTTTTAGATTTAACTTATGGATAAATAGTTTAATATTTACCATGTCTCCTTTTATTTTTATATTATATGTTTAATAATCATACTATAAAATTCCATGAGAACCCAAAGTGGTTCATTAATGAAATATATATTTTTATATATGGCGCTTCTCAGAATCTAATATTTATAGGACTATTATACCATTTAATAATATATAACTAGTCTCAATAACTTATATATGGCTATTTTGATATTATTTAGTATTTAGTTTTTTGAATGTCATAAAAATATATTAAATAAAAAAACTAATCAACCATAGGATTTAATATTAACCTAGAAAATAGGTTTAATCCATAAAACGTATCAATTAAAATTTATATTAATATTTATAAAATCAAATATTTTCATCTTTAATGAATAACGAAATTACGACATCATCATTATGTAATTAAGATATTTAATTATTTAATGTCTAAATTTTATAAATAAAATCAAATGATTTAATAAATCTTTTTAGAATTATAATTAATGTTTATAGTGGAATTTGTCTTCTGTATGTCCCTATATTAAAAATTATTTGGTAATTAAAATTCAAAATTAAAACATTTAACTATTCTATAAATGAAATAAATAAAACCTTCATAATCTAAACCAAGTGGACTAAAAGGATCACATTTAATTAATATGGTTATATTTGGTCTATATAAACCTATCCAAAAAAATTATGACATGTGTTAGGGTAATTAATATATAATATTTATATTTAATTACCCTATTTACTATAAACAGTGGTAAATAAAATTTAAATGTATGTATTCACCAAATATTATTTTCATAATATTAAGGCACATTTTACTTACTAATTTCAACCGTGTCTCCCATTTTTTTGAAATTCAATTCCAAAAAGAGGTAGAATTACTCTTTATTAAAATTTTCTAAAGTGCCTAGATAGTGGGTAATAGATGTTAAAAAACTAAATATAATTTCATACATATAATTTTAATATAAAATGACTCCATTAAATTACAGTGAACAGCTTCAGCCATTATGTGAGACAAAGTAGGTGGCGTGCGACTCCCCCCCCCCCACATACTAAATGGCTCGACCACCCACTGGGTCGGGTCGAACCAAACTGGGATGGGTTGTCCCATGCCGGGTCAGTCTAGGTCGGGTCGTCCATGTTGGACCGGACCTAGAATAGCTTTGACTCCTTTTCGGTCTTTTAGAAATAACATTACCACTGATCGTCCATTTGAAAAACTATCTACGGTGCCAAAAACTTTATAGTGAGACTATGATTACATTATACCCCACTTGAGATTTGGATACTTTTGGGGTATGGTCGGGTTGGATCGAGCACGAATCCAACCGGGCCCTTGTGACTAAAAAGCTAAGAACATACTGATCGAGCATCCAATTGATATGCTATTTGTTGGGTTGAGACCCCTATGACATATAAGTTCATAGGGATACATATTAATGGGACATTGTGGCAGTTGGAGTATACAATAGTGTCTTGTGGAGAAGACCCTCCCGAAGACAAGCGAGCTTAGCACATTAACCTTTTCATTGGTTGTATCATGAGAAAGGGATCCTTCGTGGGTCTGTATATGAGGATCCCACCTGGATCCGCTCTAGGAATCCATGTGGGTATACTGTAGGATCATTTTTGGTTCTACTATAATGAGATTCTATGTGGTTCTGATAATGAAATAGGATCATATGTGGGTCTGATGATGTACTAGGATTTTCTGTGGGTCCGATGATTTACTAGGATCCTATGTGGGTATGAGAAGTACTAGGATACTATTTTGTTCTGATGTCATACTAGGATCATGTATGGGTCTGATGATGTTGTATGATCCTATGTGGGATTTATGGTTATTGGGGATCCTATATGGGTCTTACTATTAATAGATTATGTTGAATTAGTAGTTACACTTTATCGTCTACACTTTAGTACCTAATCTATAACTGGTGTGAGTTAAGTCTTACCTTTTTTTAATCTTCTAGGTGGAGTACCTTGGGGGTACGTACATACGTGGTATTATCTTTGTGTTAATCTTCTATGTGGCATTCCTTGTTGGTATTTACCTTTTTGGTGATACATTTGTCGTATTCTTCTTTGTGGTGTTCCTTTGTGGAACTTACCTTCGTGTTATTCCTTCCCTTATGGATTAATTGAGCATTGGGATAATTAGTTGGCCTTAGTGTTTCCTAATTATTGAGCTGGTATTTCTTGATAACCTAGGTATATATACAGGTATATATCGATGTAGGATTTGTGGTTATATTCATGCTTTGCGTTATATCCTTTATGGATTTTGTGATAACTTGAGGGTATCGGGGTCCCTATTGATTATCGTTATTCCCACCCATTAAAGGGATATGCCCGCATGCTATTGTGTTTGGTGCTGATGACGGACAATGCTAAATAAGGACGAGTGTACCCGGACTGAAGTTATCTCATATGATGACTTTAGATGAGGCGTACCATAGAGATGGCCATTCGAGAGTTGTACCTACCCTTTAAGTAATATCCTCAGTGGGTGTTCTAGGAGCGAATAATTTTACATGTACATTCCATTTTTCTTATACCTTCTAGTTGGGCTTGTATTCTAGCCCCTTATACATATTGTACATAGTCTTTTACTATACAGTTTACTAATGTTCGTATCTTGTTGTGTGCTTGGTTATGTGTGTTTACAGGATAGAAAGGCAATGCCTTCCCAGTTCTAGGTATTACGCATTTCATTGCTAGTCACCAGCCCCTGGTCGTTGTAAGACGGGCTTGGGGTTGTCACAGAATGATCCCTAGGGGACGGGTCATGAAATACCTTTTCATGGATGAAAATATATTTTATCTTAATCATAGGTTTTGGTCCTAGATATTCCATGTCATTTTTCTCTTTATTGTTCTTCTTAAATTTTTGGATTTCATGTTTAGCATAAATCAATAAAATAATTATGAGGTATGTGGTTTTAATATCAATTCACACAGACATGAATTATAATTGTGCGTATGTAAATTTGTAAATTTAATTTCTATATTTGGTATTTGAATCATAAAATTTAAATAATTACTAAATTAATGGGTTTATGGAGTTGGAAGAATAAAGTGATTATGGAATTGTTGAATTTGGTGACTATGTAAGCGGTGTTTATGAGATTTATTGGTAAATAAAATTAAATAGTTTTTTGGATTAACCATTAATGTTAAAATTATATTAGGATTAAATTTTTATAAGTCATTTTATAGTGAATTATTCATATTATTCCACGTGATTTGTATAATGATACATTTTTTGTGGAATAAAATGAAAAGGTGTTCCTTGAATAGAATATTTGGTAAGATGGATAATGATGAATAAAATATAAAATTGTGATATTTATGAGATATGTTATATTTTTTGATATATTTGATAACGAGTGTGGGATACAAATAGATGTTCCAAATACCCAAATTTGATAACAAGTGTGTGAAAAGTACAGATGCTTCAAAGGCCCATATGTGATAAAAATGAGGTGTGGGATAGGTTTTGCTGCTCTAAATATCCATTGGGTGCTTGACATAACGATCTAGTCCCAACAAATTATCTGTGGAATGGAGTTTTTATTTTCCATGGTATGAAAATTGGATTGAAATTATTAGTTAAATCATATAGAATAATTAATTTTGATTCCCTATGATATATGGTTTAGACTCCATCATAGGACGAAGTAGGTATTGATTGTTTTGTTATAAAATTTAGTATGGGAAATTTTGTGGTTAATTAAATAATAATAAATTTTTATATTTATCTACTTTATTTATTGTACATTATTAATTATAAAACATCATACAGTGTTATAGACTGGATAATGTTGAGATATCGTAGGTGGTGTCCAACTAATTTGTACTCAAACCCTACTCGTGAATGAGAATAATTTTATTTGTATGAGTTGGGATGGTGCATGGATGAGGGAACAAGATATGATTTCTAGACCTGTATGGGAGTTGTCAGTGTCTATATTCTTTCTTTTTCATATTAACACTGGGCACCTATTGAAATTGCATAAATACTATTTTATCTTGGTCTATTTATCCATGTTTTTTTATTATAATATGATGTTGGGTTTTATTGGTAATGGAATTATTATTTTTATTTTTTATTACTGTTGGGATATTGTTTATTTATTTCTATTTTTTCTAATATGATAGAGACGATAAAGTCTCTATACGGTTTATATTAAACCCTCACTACTAGATGGAAGCCTCTGAAATATAGGGAGGCATTTCTGAGATAATGTAGCCAACCCTCTTGGGGCACTGGTGTGGGGTACCCGGGTAGGAAAATATGCTATAAAACAAAATTAATTTAAAATTGTTCTAGAAATTAATTGTAATATGTTCATCAAAAAATAAATAAAACAAATGTTTAATGAAAATATTTATTTAAATAAAAATAATAATTTTTTAAAAATTGAGTGATTGTTTAATAATAATTTATCAATACATTTATATTACGTATGAACATTATATATATTTCATAATTTAATTAATCCTATTAATACCCTCTAATATAATTGATACGTTATAATTGGGAAATTAAAATAAGAATATTTCATAGATCATTATTGATTGGTGTTGTATATCTTATATGCTATCGAACATATTGTTTATTTTAAATAACAATTTATTGCAATCACTACTAATTAATAAATTTCATCCTCACAATATTTACATGTTTTCATTAATCATGATTTTCATATTTAATTTTTTTTTGATGAAAACCACCTTCATAAAAAGGGTTAAATAAATTACCTCTTTTAAAGTGGAAAGGTAAAATATAAAGGTTATCTAGAATAATACATAACATGCTTCTCATATAGGATAACATTATTGAGGATTAAAAATATGGACATTGAAGTGAAAAATAATTCACATAGATTATTTGATGGTGATATAGAACATAGTCTATAAATTTTTAACGACCATAGAACCATAAATCAATGAGAAGCTTAAAAGACCTTCTATTCATCATAATATAAGGTTATTAAATTTTTTTTTATGAAGATAGTTTTTTAATTTTGAATCATTATTTTACCATACAGACTAATAAAACAAGGAAATAAAATAACATGGAATGTATATTTTCATCTTGTAATAAATTTTCATAATAATATTTTCTGTTAATAGAAATGATGAGTATTAAAGATGAATTTTTTAATCCCACAACACAAAAATCGACATCTAATATATAAAAAAGGTATATCAATTCATTACTACCATATTTATCCATTAAACAAAAGAAAAAATCGGAGAACAATATATTTCGCAAAATTAATAAACCATAAAATAAGAAATTAAAAAAAACTCTCAAAGCCTTAAATACCTTAATAACCACAACAATAAATAATGAATTAATCAAAAAATCCATATCATATATGATATCATACATATTTAAAATTTTATTTTCATTCTTCCCAAATTATATTTCATCGTAAATAAATTATCAAACAAATGTTCTACATATGCCTCATACCAATGAAACAACCGCCATATATAAATAATCACCCAAATAAATAAATATATACACGTTTTATATAGTGAAATTTTCCAACATTTCGTGAATCAAATTTATATATTAACATAAAAGGTAATATTTAACATTACCATAACAATCTATGATCATATAAACATATCAATGAAACAAATTTCATCCATCTAGATTATTTATATTCCACAATATAATAATGAACAATTAACATCAAATAACATACTAAACCCAAAGGATTATTTAAACATTAATATATTTTTCTTCCTATTTCCATATTAAAGATTCCAATAAATTCAAATTCACATCACTTAAAACATAAATGGGGAGGTTGATGCCATTTAATATATGATTAAATATAGACCTTTACATCCATGGTGATATCCATAACTTTTAGGTTAACATCATATGAAAAAATATATACTTCCAAAAATTAACATAGTAATTATTCCTTAAACTAGTTCAAAAACAATTAAATATACTCCTTAAACCCAAAATTTCCATATCGTAAAAGATGACCTTAATCAATATTTCATCATCTAACCATTCTCATATTCCCCAATACTATTATACCAATGATAATAATCTCATTATTATAACTAAATATGTATTTTAAAATTCAAATTTGGATCAGTCCTTAGATGTTTCATGATCCTTGTATGAAAAACAACATAGATATAAAACATTTGTAACATAATTCCAGAATCATATTGAATTAATAATTTAAACATTTAACATCATAGGTCATTCATTGGCCATGTACATAAACCTTGTATTAGGAAATTGGCTTGGATAATCCCCAAATTCCATTAACATAATAAATTGAACTGTAAATGTTACCTTATGATGGTATTCATTTCCATTCAATGAAAATTGAATTTTTACTCATTAATTACATTTTATATACATCAATTTATACATAAAAATCATATTTTTGTTAGTTTGATACACTAACATGAGTGTTTCTTCGAACATTCTCTTCACAAAGGAGGTCGAATCTTCTTTCCTTCATAATCCCCACCACCTAATCTCTTTTTAAACTCTATCCATCTTTTCATTTGGGATCCTACGAGTTGGTTACGGTGCATGATATTAAACATATATCATGTTAAAATATTAAGAATAATCTCATATTTTCATATTATAACTCACGTTTCATTTGGATAATCATGAGTATACTCGTTTAATTCTTTGTCTGTGTTAAAACAAGACTTACATGTTCCATCCATTAACTAAATCCAAAAAGAATATTATTATACACAATAATCATAGTGAAGAACCCTGAAAAATATTTTATAGTATGTCTTAATCATGAAAAATCCTTTTCAATCTATGACACATTATATTTAAACCATGTTATGCAGAATCATTGACAAATTTTTTTCATGTTATCATATAATTTGACTCATGCCTATGGTCTTCAGTAAATGTTTCTCATACAAGTTTCCAAAGGATAACTAAAGCATTCTTTGATAGAAACTAAAATTTACTCATAAATTTAATACATAGATATACCATATTAATAGGTTAATATCCATTACATAACATAACAAACCATGAATGAGTGGTATAGGTATAGTACCATGGAAATCTTAGACACATAAAAAAGTTGTTCATAAAATATCAACATCATTTCCCCCTATATTCATCATAACTATATCTTTCGTAGAAACATAATTCAAAAAACTATCTTCTAAACATGGGAAATGGAATCAAAAGAAAGGATTTGATCATATGCTCATACATGGAAAAAATGGATATTTCTTTGATCAATTGATCTCAAAATGAACATAATGTTATGTGATAATGATAATAACATTATAATATTATATCCTACATTTCATATATAATAATAGTATGTCATGGAATAATTTTTTTCATTTCATAAGACATGAATCATAATGGAATAACTAAACATTATCCAAGAGATAATTAAATAAGCAGAAAACATAGTTGTATGGAATAAACATAATAAATGAAAATATTTTACATAGTAGAAAAGGATCAATGTAAAGAGAATCATAGAAAAATGTATTTTCTCCCCAATACCTCCTATAATATATTGTCAAATCCCATGATTATCATATTTTCCAATGTCCCTTTCTAAATTTGGATCACCCCTCATTCCAGTAATTCTTTTCTCATGGGATATCAATAATTAACCAATTTATTGGAGGGATATATAGGTCTCAAAAATTAAATAATAATAATAATAAATATATTCTCTATAAGATCATAAAACACTCATCATATCATATCCCAATAAAAGGAATGGGTTTTATAGACATTTCGTCATTTAATCATAGCATAAACCATGCAAAATAAACCAGTTTCATTAAAATATTTCATCATAAACATAAACCTTATCGATAAAGAATAAGGTTTGTATTATTGGATTATATCTATCATAAATTATAAGTGAAATCAAGGTTTATTTTCAGTGATTATTAAAAAAACCATTAAAACACCAATAAAAATTTATTGAGGAAAATATACTTTGTATTTAAAAATGACATGTTTGAAATATAAAAATGTTAAAAATATTATGGAAAACATTTTATTGAAAAATATCCTTATAAAATTATAAGGGAAACTTTTGTGCATTGAGTGGTCATTATGGTTTGAAATTTTGTTTCAGTCGTATAAGTTAAAAAAAATTCTTTTCATACCTGTAAAAAGCCAAAAATTTGAACCTCATTTGGAAAATGAAAACAATATAAATTTTTGAAATAATTTTTAAAAAATTTATACATGCACAAAAATGACATTAAATAATTAAATTATTATATTAAAAACAATCTTTAAAACATGGATATGGAAGGAAAAGAATTTTTTAATGAAAGAGATAAATAAAGTCGATTTTATATAAAAGGATTATTAAAGTATATTGACTACTATAACAGAGGAAAATTTAATAATAAATTTATTCCAAAGAAGTATCTAGTGGATAATAAAATCCATGATATTCTATAATGTTATATCATCCAATTTCAACATCATAACATAATCATAAACGATCCCGATAAATAATGATATTATAAAAAAATCCTTAATCATTTAATAACAATTGAATCATAAACCCATGAAAAAAAGATCAATAAAATTATATTTATACCCCTATAAATTTAATAATAATAATCATAAAATAAATTCATGGATTCTATACACACCACACAAATGAAACAATTTGTGAATATGAAATGTGTCCCCCAGAAAAAAATGATATGAAAATCCCTTACCCTAGGTATGTCTTCCTTCGAGGGAATTTGAACCTTATATATAATAAATATAGATTTCTTATAAATATTATATTTATCCATACTCATATATATAATCCCAAATATTATTTACATATTACATTTTTTCATCGATTTGTTTACAAATATTTTTTAAAATAATTATTCTGGGAGATATCTTCTTTGTTTTTCATGTATATTTTTGTACGATAGTTCTAGTCCATATAATTTGATCATGATTCTATAAAATCTATAATATTAATCATGATAAAATATCATATATATTAATTTTATAATTATTTATGTTCATCCATAAAAGTAAAAACATAAAAATTAATTACATTGTTCATGGATATGGTGGGTCGTACGCACTTATGAATGAAATTTTCATTTTTCGACCGACTAATTATGTGAAAAGTAAATAAATAATAATTTTCAAAGAATAATTATTATATAATATTTTTATTATATAATCAATAAATCCATCCTTATTAACATCCATGTAAAAAATAAATGTAAAATGTATCACATTGCTTCCTGGAGGTGGCAGTCCACAAGTACTCAAAAAAATGTTATTATTTTCAAATGGTTTGGAAGGTAAGATGGTATATAAAATATTATAAATAATAATTTTTTAATAATTTAAAAATTATAATATATAAAAATTAAACCAATCATACTACTCATCCATAAAATGTGGTGATGATAATTAAATTGTATTGTTACGTGGAGATGGTAAGTTGTACAAACGCAAGAGTGAAACATTCAAATCCAATTTCATTAATAGATGGTGAATAAATGTGGTTTCATAATTTTTATAAAATTTTATTATATTAAGGATAATTAATTTATTATTTTATGAAAATTATAAAATATTTATGGGAATAAAAAAAATTAAAAATAAAGTGATCTCTTAAGGAGATCGACTCTTTTTCAAAATAACTACTTTAAATATCCAATAAAGTCCTTATGGATTAAATTTTGGGAAGATCACATATATTAAATTCTTATAATTAAGATTATAAGGTAATTTTTAAATTATGGTCGAGATATAAGGGAAAACATTATGAATAAGTGAAGGTAGGCGGTTCCATTTTATAATTTTGGATTGGGGATTCTTTTGAACGTTATCATTTGGTTTAACCCATTAATTAACGTATTATAAGATTAATTATTGAATCATAATTCTCACATAAAAAGTATTATAATTATTACTGTAAATTGAATATTATAAAATTAATGGCCAATAGATTATATTTTAGACAATATATTATCTTATTTTTCATATTTAATTATTTTTTAAATTTTTTAATTAATTTTATGAACTACTATTTTGATAAAAGATCATTAGTTTCAATTATGACAGAATTCATTTAATTATATTTAAAATACATAAATATTTTTTAAAATATAATATAATAAATTAACATTACACTAATATTTCATATTCATAAAAAAGAATAATGGAACATTGTAAATAAATAAAATTATATTACTTTTACAATTCTAAATATCATTTATTTAATTTTAAAAATTATTGAATAAATACTACAATAATATTTTCTATGAATTTATGGTAATTTTATAATTAATGAAAATTATAAATATATTTCTTTCAGGAAAATAATTTAATTAATTTCAAAATAAAATATTATATTCATTTATAGATTGAATTTTTCCTTATGATTACATATAAGTGATATTTATAACTTAGATATTGACATTTTATAAGCTTCATTGCATTAAATACTATATATGTCATATTCTTGGAAATGTTTCCATTAATCAAATAATGATCAAAGATATTTTTATAATACTATAATATCATTCATCGATGAATAATTACTATGAAAAATTGTTGCCTTATCACTTGGTTTTAAACTATATTATCATGATTTACTCATTAATCATGGTGATAATTTTTACCATGACTATGAATGATATTGAAAAAAAATAAAAGGAAATATTTGAAATTTTTTAATATATAGATTAAAAATATGGAATTAGGTATATCAAATTTAATTTCTATATATGGATGAAATTAATTTCAAAACAAGCATGAAACATGTGAAGTAAACAAATTTTTAGACAATTTATTTTTAAAGCATAAATATGGGTTTTTATCAAATGACATGAAAAATATTAATTAAATATTAAAAATATATTATTGAATATAATATATATATTTCATTAAAATAATTCACAAATAGTGAATAGCTTAAATTATAAATTAAAAAAATTTATTCCCTCCATAAATAAATTTTTTCAGAAAAATGAATTTTACGTATAGTTTATTTTGCAAATTTATTCAAAATATTGTTTCCAATGAAGGTAATTTATCTTAGGGGAACTAATTTTAGATTGAACACATTTTATAAAAAAATATAACTCTAAAAATTATTTAAATGAAAACATAGTTTTCAAAAAAGAATACACTTATAAATATTTATTGAAAATTCATACTTTTCATAAAAGTTGAAAAAATTCATCCGTAGAAATTTTTTACATTGATCATTAAAAAATAATATAATTTTAGTCAAATTATATTTCGAAATTATCAAATAATTATTTTTAAAAATTTCTCAAAAAATTTAAAACTAATGTTTAAGAAAGTGTTTGTTTATAGAATAAAATGACTTTACTAAAAAATTAGTTGTCATTATCTAAATATTTATCTATTAAGATATATTTATTATAAACATTATATATATTTAATAAATCATGTAGTATTTTTGGTAAATTATAATTTAAAAATAGTTTATAATAACCATATTTGAATAATAATATTTCATGATTTGTATAGGCTCTTTATTTCATATCTTGTAAACTATTGAACATAGTGTTCATTAAAAATACTAGGGTGTGATTATTTTCATATTTTGAATACTATTTAGAAAACATACTATCTACTTGAGACATGAATAATTTTTCTTGCAGAGACTTTATCCTTCTTGTTTATATAGTAGATATCAAATCACCAATGATATTTTCTTAAATGACTTCATCCCTACTTCTTTCCTTTCTTATAGATATTAATTCTACTTTAACGACCTCATCATTTATTTACTCTCGAGGAGTATACTAAATCAATATGTTCTCCCCTTTGGCTACTCACTTATGCCTGTATTCAGTATTTCATTCCTTTAAATTTTTATCACTATTTTTCTATGAAAACACCTCATTTGATTGAGTTGTCTACTAATTATCATAATAGTAGATCATGACATTCACAGAACATTCAAGAATTTTATTATAATTTGTTTCCCATTATTTTATATGAATGACCAAGGAAAATTCAATCATCCCCATGATTAAAAATCTTTCACTTGTTCCCCTAGTTGAGAATAAACAATTTACCCCCATAACTCAAAAGTAATGCAACAAGGTATTATTCACATACCATAATTCTTGTAGAGTGTTATATTAATTTGGAATTAATAATACCCTTTTTTAAATATAAACAAAATTAAGATCTATTTCCTTTTAATTTTTCTTTTAATCTTTGTCTATTATCATTTTTTTCTTAGAATATTCTACTATATGATTTTCACTGAATTAAATACCTTTTTCAATCTATAACATCTAAATATTTATTTATAGTAACTTATATACTAATATAAAGTAATAATTACTTCACATAAACAATATATATCTGAAGGATATGTTCATAACAAATGTCATCAGACCGTAATCATAAATAAATACAGTGTAATAACATTATTCATCCATTTAATTGGGTGAAATTAGACCCCACACATCCACCTCTACTAACTCAAAAAATCTCATTGTCATTTTTTCCATAATCTTTTAATTCTTTATAATTATTTTCATTTTTTAAATATAATCATAGTATGAATTTAATCATGACATTGTTTTAGGATATTATGAGTTTTTTTGTTCTCCACCACGTCATACAAGGACCATTGGATTATGTGGCCATGAATTTTTTTCAATATGATTTACTATTATTGCAAGGATAGAATGTGAATATTATATTCCCTATTAATGAGTTAGATATTGAATTTTATGTGGTTCCATTGAATCATTATCATTCTGTATCTTCCTTTCATGATTTAAGCATTCTTTTTGAAATTGACTGCATTCTATGGACACACAGTTGTCTCAAACTATGAATATTATGAATAATGTCTTAAAAAAACATGTAATCCAAGAACCATATTTATTCACCTATGATTTTTTATGTTCTAAAGCTACTGATTTGGAAACCATCACAATTATCAAAGAGAAAAATTGAATTACATCATAAATTATGATAATGAAATCGTATTTTTTCCCATCATCTATGATGTACGTCCACAATGTTGAATCCATACTCAAACTTTATATATTTCTATTGAAATTACTACCGCATGATCCTTCATAGAAATTAAAATCATGATCCATGTTATATGTTTTCCATAATTAGGTGTTTAATAAATTTCTACTTCATGGTTTATTGAATCATCCACATCATTCAAGTCTGTTAATTTATAATGAATTTTTAACCTGACTAATGATGATTTCAGTTATTATGGTCCCTTATTCTAGACCTCTTTTTATAGATGTTTTTATTAAATTTAATACAATATTATGGCTCTGTGTTGATAAAATTCACCCAAAAAACAATATACTTTTAAAATATACAATTTTTACTAAATTCTAATAATTAATTTTTGTTACTATAGAGCCCTGAAATATATTATTTCAATATAAGACACATATATTTTACCATATTAATATAGTAATGAAAAATGATTCATGGTATATTATGTTGAGTCTATTCTACTCCACTTATATCATTTGTGTCCATTTATAATCACCCAAATTATCGTTCTTCTTGGATGAAGGATATTTTTATTTCACGTTATACACCACTATTTTTTCCATATAATCAATACCCTTAATGTATTTTCATTAACATTGAAACAATTTACATTTGAATAATGGTATAATTTTCCCATTATCATGATGTGTTCCTCCTTATATTCTTGAGTATCCAACACAATAAAAATCTATGTTGTCATGTTAGGAGATTGTTATCCCTCAGGATCATCAATAATAATCAAAACTTTAAGACTTTTAATTTGAGTTTTTCAATTATTTTCACATGATATTTTACCATATTAGTCAAAAATCAATTATTTGGACCTGATCTTCGATTTTCATATTGAAATCAATTTCCTTCTACTAGAATCTTGTATTTTATTACTTGATTATTTCAATATCACCATTAAAATTATTATTTTTTTCTTATTTATCTAACATATATAGTTTTGAATCATTTACCACTACATCGAATTTCATTACATTCTGCTCAAAACCACAATTTAATCAAGTGTAGATTCTAGACCATAAATAATGTTTAATAAATCCCAAAAATTATTGATTTCATCTTCATTTTCACCCAATTGATTATCTATTTAATTCTTAAGGACCTCCATATTCAGGTCCAAACTATCTATAATTTTCATCACTTTATTATCTAATTATATAAACTTATCTTATTTTTGAATTTTCATTTTTAGATAATTTATGATATGAATAAATATTTCCTACCAAACCCATAAAAATTATCTTAATGGGTTCTTAATATTTAGTTTCCTCTCAAAATATATTTTGAATCCCAGAAGAACAAGTCCCCACATTTTCACAATGAAAATTGGTAAGTGAAGTATTTCCATTTAATATGTTTCCCCTTTTAATGTGATTGAAAATGATATACATTGCCTCATCAACATCCATATATTTGAGATCATCCTCTATGATTAGTTTCTTAATTTCCATTAATGCAACATCCTAATTATTATCCATTTTCATGGAAAACTTATCATTTTTTATCATCTTATAGGAGATTAAAGTGTTGTAAATAATATCCAACAACACCCCATTGGGGTCCTTGTATTTGAGAACCATGATATTTTCACTGAAACAATAATGTAATATTCATAGGATTAACATTAAGATTTTTTTATAATAAATAATTGATTGAGTTTTCTCATGTCATTCACAAGAATACTAACCCAATCAACGAATTCATCAAATAACTCATTGGTATGCATTCTTAAATCCTTATACTTGTTAAATGTTAACATAAATTTATATTATCATACCATGGAATCTCTATCATAAAATATGAGAGGTTTTTTTCATATGTAATGTGAGTATTTAAATGACTTCATATTCAAATATATTTCATTGGATAATTCTCCTCCTATTTCCTTGACACTTTTTTCATTGGTATCAATCCCTCTTCAATATTTTTATAATATTTATATACACTTCATTCTTGATAAAATCCAATTTAAGGTATCTATGTAGACGTATATTTCCAAATATCAGAAATAGATTTTTATTTTATTCAAAAATATTTTTAAATTACTATCATAACATATTATAATGTCCCTATGGTTGATTGAATTTGATGTCTCTTCAACGATAAAAAATGAACCAAAATATAAATAGATATAATACCACATTTTTTCCCATTAAAGTTCATTACCCTAAGAGGGTTTGAATCATGGATTGTCGATTTCTGTAGATAACTATCTTCAGTGAGATAGTTTCACAATTATTAAGAAGAATAACGATGGTAAAATTGATATTATGTGATTAAGTAATGAAATAGGGACATAAATGATATTACTTTGTGTATCCAATCTATGATAATATAAGGAACATAAAATGTTTATGTGACGATTCACCTAAAACATTAATAATACTACTTTGTATACAATTTTAAACACTCACACTAACCCTTTGATTTTATATACATCAAAGGAAAAACGATAACTCACTATTCTCCCTACACGAAGGATATAAATAATAATCTTATGTTGTGTTTTTTCATTATATCAATAGTATATAGAAATTACAACAATTATTGTATAGAAATAAACTCTAGTTTAATCAATTTAATTAACTCCATTATCATATAGTTATATATTCTCATGTATATCCCTTTTCTTTTATCATCTATATTTCTAACACTTATCCTAGATTATTTATTATTCTTCATTTTTAATCCTACACATATAATATAATTCCATCACATATTCATTTTTGTCTTTCAATTATGTGATCAACTATGTTCTCTTTATTTTCTATAAATATATATTCTCATTTTTTGAATCCTTCTAACATATCCATTTATTTTTTTATAAAAATGATGCCTCAGTTAAAGGTCCAAAGCATTAAAATATATAAAAACAAATTTTACAAATGTCTAATGGATGTGATTTTCCCATAACCATTAAATTATTAAAAACTGTTGAAATCATAATTGTTAAATTCCCATAAAGGGATGTGTATACTTCTTTCATGTTCATGCGTTCTTCTAATTTTTAAAAATTTTCATTTATCATGTATCAAACAGTTCATAGTGTGAATCATTCTCTATAGTGTGATTCTCATTCAATTTTGATGCCATGAATTAGAACCATTTAATTCACAAAAACTACCATGTGAAACCATTTCCCTACCACATAATGGCCACTTGAACACCAGAAATTATAGATCCAATCAGTTGAGTCTCTACAGAATGATACACCTCAACATTATAGACCTTAACATGATTGAAAAACAAAACTCTACAAAAAACATGTAATTTCATGGACATACCTATGCCATAATAACTCATTTGTTCCCAATTTTCAAAATAAGTAAATAATTTTTCATATGATCTTATCCTCCTCAAAATAATCAATTTTATTAAGGTAATTATCCATTTATTTATTTTCATGTCCCATCACGACGTGAAGTATCATTCCATTGTGTAACCTAATTAATTTTTCTAAAATAACTCTAATAATAATTTACTTGATATCCTAAAAAAATTTTATTCATCCCCACAATGCCAATTTTTAGTGATATATCATCTATAATGGATGGGTAAAAATTTTACCAAATGTGTCATGGAATGTCTCATTTTCTTCTCCTTGTGAAAAAGTATAAAACTCCATGCATATTTTCAAAGGAATTTTAATATTATTTTATAACCCTTACATACAAAAATAGCAATAACACATTTTAATTTTCCAAAAACAATTATGTGATGAGTTTTATGGATGTGATAGGTTCTAGTGAGATCACTTGATGTTGGTAGAAGTTACGTTGATTATAATAAATCTCCAGTTTATGTGGGTGGCCGTTACAAAATCATGTATATTTTTTTATATGGTTATTTGGATCATTAGTACTCCTTTTTAAAAAAAATTATTATTTCATTGGATCTCAAATTATATGTTCGGATTGTATCAGATCGAATAATAGACTTCATTTATTAAAAAGCTTTCTAAATTGATCATTAATTATTCCCTAGTTCAATGAGTGACAGTTTTTTATATTATAATTTTTGGTATTGATATGAGTTGGTTTGAATTGTTTATTATTAAAATTGATTTCTATTTAGTGGAGTTTGGGGTTTTATTTTTGTTAAGGGTCATAGTTTGTAACAAATTGAATGTGGTTCCTTTTCAAAATATTATAGATTCTTTTGGTATTATATTTTAATTTACATAAATGAGGATTTTTACTTATTCTAAATTTTAATTCCAAGAGGGTTTTATAAATTTTTTTCACTATTTTTCCTCATGTGGGTGAAACCCAATTTTTTAAATGATTTTATGCTTCTATATGTTTATTTTTTAAGATTAAACTTATGTTATCCCATGTTTTATGATACAATAGGAACCATAGAAGAAACCATTATTCATATGAAGGGCATATTGGACTGTGTTGAGATTTTTATTGGGATTACATGGGGAATAAGTCAATAAAACATTGGTATACCTCTTTATTTGATTGATTCTGTAATTATGACTGATTTGAATGGTGATATGTTCATCATTTTACTTTTGTAAATGATTTAATCATTAATGATTAAGGGTGGTCCTACTAAGATCATTATAAGGGTTCATTGTGATTTGACCCCAGTAGTTGAATTTTGAGTAATTCCAAATGTAATATGTTTTTTGGATTAAAATATATCCTTTGTTTTTGATCCATCTGTTATAACGATCCTTGTTCTATATCTAAGGGATAATTGATTGATTTGAAGATAAATTATCTATGTTTTTATCTTGGATAACAATACATTATTCCATGTATGAGATAATTTTATTGGTCACATATCCTATTAGGCATTGAGATATTTGATGTAGATCTCCTGATAACATGTCAATACCCATTGGTGGTGATAAATAGGAAGAATGTATAGAAAAATATTATGTTTTAGGAATTTATGTACATTTGTTTCACAGTGTATTATATTGATTTTACAAATTGGGACACAAAATTTTCTTTATATGATCACCCCTATATGAATTGAGGTGAATAGAAATGGAAAAATTGTAACTAAGTGAGATGAAAATCTAACTCAGTGAGGTGATGGAAGGATATATGGGATAAATCTGATTTAGATCTTCCCAATTAACCATGTGAGGACATCCCGTGGCCATAAAACATAATATTTTACATTATTGGTTGTTTTTTTGTATCATATACGTCACTGTGATATATAGGAAGTGTTTTATCATTATGGAGTGAGATCCATCATCAGTGATGACTTTTCATATTTGTGATCAATAGATTAATGATCTATGGGTAGTCTGGGAAAAGTTAAATAAATGATTAACATGATGTGTTGATATGGGTGTGAAATATGGATTTTGTTATTTCATGTAGTTGTGACCCGTCCATTTATTTTTTTATTATGGTTTTAGTGTTATTTGATTCTTTGTGTCTTCTTTTCTAGATCATTTTTCATTGTTTATTTTTCCCATGTGATTGATTATTTGTTACTATACAATTTCATATGTTTTATATTATTTTTTTGATCATTATATCCAATAATATTTTGGGTTTTTCATTATTGACTGATGGTGGGATGACTGTTGCGTTAGGTGGTCCATTTTCGACAGATCCTGGTGGATTTGGATAGACCTCATATTGGTTATTACTATTGGAAACATTTCTATATATTATAATGTATTATGACATGATGGTATAAAACTAATCATATGCATGAAGGTGGTTCACGGCCTAAGATGGGATGTATCAGTTAGCGTTATCAGAGTTCATGTGTTTTCTAGACACATAGTTGTAGTTTTTTATGGAATATGCATTATGGGTTATGCATCCAGGTGGGAGAGTTACGTTGGGTATGAAATTTCACACTCTCCCAAAAATTTCATGCATATACACATGAACACATAATCACCCAGTTTACGAAGGGGATTAATAAATTCTATGGGGTCGTTACACTCTCCCCAACATATATACACAACATGAGTTTTTTTGTACATATATATAACATGATGTTTTATTTAATAAACTGGTGTTTTATTAAATCTCAAAGGCTAGTTTTATACTAATACCTAATTGGGTATCAAATACTCAGAAATTAGTTTATATGATTTATGATAGAGGCCACTATATTTCTATTTCATTTAAATTATACTAGTATCTCCAGACATACTTATATTATTGGTTCCCAAAAGTACATTTTGTTCCCTTTTATTATGATGATCATTACTATAATTTATTAATATTCTATTATTTATGATGATTTATATTTTAACACATATTTTTGTATTTTACTACTAATATATTATTGTATTTAGGGGCTATTTTGATAGTTGTTTTTTGTCTATAGTTTTTAGGTAGTTATGTTATACAGATGGATCATGTAAAATTATTAATAGAATCAGGAATGATCAGTGTGATTTTATTTTGGGGGAATATACTCCCCATTACCATATCAAACCCTTTATATAATTTAATAGCCTCTTGTTTATGGGGAGATGAAGATGAGGCTGTTTAGTGACACCCAATCGGGTATGTATTGGGTGACTTAAGATGGTACTTTACATTTTTAGTGAGATATGGTGTTTCTGAAATTCTCTTTTTATGTGTAAGGTCGTATATTGGTAAAGAATGTAAAACATGTTAATTTCTATGTATTACCATTTGTAATAGTGAAAAATTGTAGGAAAATGTTATACATTCCATTATGAACATAAAATTTTACATCTATACATGATGTACTTCATGTATCTCATTTAATGTAATATTTTTTGAATATCTATCTTGTGATTGAATGATAAAATCTATGTTTGGAACTAAATTCTACTATTGTGAAGAAAATATTGTGTATCATTGATCATTAGAATATGGTTTTATTGTGAAAATTTGACCCTCATAGATGTTTTCTGTGATATCCTGGAAAATATATCCTTGTAACTCGAAACCATAAGGCATTGATATGGTGAAATAGAATCATATGTTTTCCAATAAATAACATTGAGGACATTCATAGGGAATAATGTAGAATGGTGAGGAGAATTGTGAAACCCTTATATTGCATGGTTGAGTTTAATTACATTATTTAGATAATTCTTTACGATTTGGATGTTTAAAATTATATATAATTGAAATTATGTGATAGTTATGGATCCATGACTAGAACAATGTGAATCTTAATCATACATCTAAACCATTCAATGGGAAGGTTTGATTATAGATTTTTTCTATTATTGGTACATAGATTCATTGAATATAAATCCATTCTAATTTGGGGGTGTGCCTATATTATAGAATATGTCTCTTCATGGACACACAGTTTCCCACAATGTGTAGTCATACCATGCGATTTACAAAAAAAATAAAATTCAATCAATTTATTTTTAACCATAGTTGGGTTTTCACATTTTTCATCCTTCATTTTAGTTTAGCACTCCAAGATATTCTCTAAAAAATGACATCTTATCATTCATTCCCATTAGTTATTTCAATCTCCATATCATGTGTATATACAAGGTAAATTTGGTATTTTTCTTTCATTCCTTCTTCTCCTTTGTTCGTTTTCCCACCTCCTTCCTTGATCTTCCATGTTCATCATCTCAATGTCCATGGTTTCCTTCCATAGTCTGGTGCTCATTCTTATTCAGGAAATGTTTAATTTATTGGGATTGTGTGGAAATTCTATAATTATAATATCACGATATTTTAATTATTAATATACCATCCAATTTTTTTATAAATATGGTTAAGTGTATCTTTAATTTTTTTTACAAAACCATCCATGGGTTTATTCTTTATGTAGTTCAATGGGTAAATAGAATCATTAAAATAATAATTTTGGAATATTCAAGATTTCTCTAAAGTGATTTGTAATTCAATCCATGGAATAATTTTTTTACATGTGTTTAAATAATTATTCATTCAATATGAATATTAATACCCATGTGGTGTTTAATAATGTGATTCTAAGAATTTTTTTCTTTAAAGGAATTTACAAATAAATAAATAAAATTATTTAATATAAAGGTGGTTTTATGATTATTTAGTATTTTATATCTTTAAATTTTGAGATTTTTATATGATTATAGTTTTAATTTATTGATTTCCAATTTAATATATGCCCTATGTTGATTTCTCTTGTAAATATCAATATTTCCATGTGTGTTACTTTGTTAAGGAATTGATAAATGGGAGATATGGTGTTGGGGGTTATTTGGTTTATTTAAGAAATTTTGTAGTGTATATTTTTCATGAAATACATTATTTAGATATAATAAATACATGAGATCCTTGGGGACTAAATATGAAATCATTGATGAGTATTACATTCATTTGTTTTTCTCTCTAGCCACAGGTCATCAGTTTTAAATAAACTCTTGATAGTGTTTCATCTCATTACGTAAATGGGGGTAATCTAGGGTTTGAAAAGTTTATGATTATATTATAGGCTTCCAGTTTATCCATAAGATTGTTCTAGGTTATCTCCAATAGATACTATATTACATTTCCATGTTATTTTTATTTTAGTTTTTAACATGTTCTATGTATTGATTTTACTTATGCTTAGTGATATATGTTTTTTAAGGGGTATTATTTTCTTATTAAGTCATATTATTTTTAAATTTTTTAATTTAATAGGAAACAATTGAATTTATTTTGATTTATTTTAGAAAATTTACATACATTTAAAAAGTCTAATTATTGTTTAAATTAGCATTTGGAGAATATCTTAAGAAAAGAGTCACACTGATTCTGAGAAGTATCATACTGGGTATTATCTCACACCCTATATAATAATGTTTTATTGAATATAGACCAAATAATAGATGATACAGTTAATGTTAATTGAGTTACATCCTTTGATGATTTACTATAGACACTTTCATAATGTTTTAATTGAAACAAGATTAGGTTGATACCGTGGGTCATGTGGAGATGGTTTGTTTCAATATTTTGAGAATATTGGTTAATATTTGGATGTATATTTTTTAGACTCACTATTATATCATCATTTTTATCACTATGATATTATATATATATTATGTATTAACTTATATATTTTTCTTATGGAGGATTGTTTGAAAGTCCAATTTTCTTTTTTATTATTTTTCATTGTTTGGATGAATTTCTGTTGTTATGGTTTTATGTATTTTTCATGATAATTTAATGTTTTGATACATTATATAATTTTTTTTTGTATTTTTATTATATTTTGATGATGAAATATTTGAAAAAGGTATGTGTTCAATACCCTTATAACTTCTTGTCATCCAATGGATATCAATAATATTCATTATTCTATATTACGGGATGGGTCATGGGAAGTTGTAGTGATGAGAGAGATATTACATGATAAAAATTATCAACAATATTATCCCTAAAACAATATATAATATAATTTCCTTTGGTCATATCATAGGGATGTTTTTAGACTTATGATTCTACCACTCACACTGTTTTTTATATGTATAAAGTATAAATAAATATTGGTTTTTATGATTTTCATGAAAAATTAATGGAAACTAAAATAATTAAAAATATATATATAATTTTTAGAAAATATGGACAATTTGGATTAAAATATGTCCCAAAATATTTAAGAAATAACCGCAACATTTGAAAAGTGTTGATCATTTGGACACTCACTTCTTCCATGATTATGTTATTTATCAAATTGTATTTCTAAATACACACCTAGAGATATATATCTTAGCCAGTAAATATTCCCTAATACCATACCAATTACTCAACATTGAGGTTTATCATATTATAAATGTGATTCAAATAATCAAATAACCTTATGTAAGATCTAATTTTTTTTCTATAATGTAAGGATATTTTTTATTTAAATGATTCATTATGGGAAAATATGATTACCCTTCAAGGTCATGGGGTAACAGGGGTGTCCATGGTCATTTCAGAGCCTAGACGCCAACTTTTAGGGAGAAATAGTTTGACCACAAGGAAATTATTTACTATACACCCAAACCAAATGGTTTTGTGAGAACATGTGGTGCTGGATAGAGGGCCATAGGAACTCGTATAGTTTGGCTAAATGTTTTGGATAGAAGACCAATCCTTAAAAATGGGCAATATAATTTTTTATATTGTACTCAGACATGGTTTGTGAATGGTTTGTAAAACTGTACAGACTAACCATGTGAGGTACCCCTCTATACAAATAATGGTGCAATATTAGTGTATTCTTTGGACAACGGCGTAGCCAAACTGTGAGGATATTTATTTTCAGGAAAAATTATCTTTTCTCCCCTAAAAACAATTAAATCATAAATTAAAATTTATAATTACCATTCATGATGACAGAACATATTTGTGATCTCCCCTTGAGACAATTTGGTATCATTTGATCACATTTTTTTTGTATGAACTCATAATCGAGTGTCATCAGACATGTTATATTCCTACCAGTGACAACTCCGTCTATATTATGTCATTATTCGTTTTTCACTGGATCAACTAAGCTATTCAGGTAAAATCTAATAGGACTTAATTCTATTGTTTTCAATATTTATTCAATTTTCTTTTGATCTGAGAAGAATGGAAGGGTTATAATGGATGTTCACACTTCTACAGACCTTTCTTAGGTGTTATATATCATTATATTGGGGTTTGGTAATTTATATTCAAATTGTGGCATGTTGATTCATGTACCATTGATATCATGCACTGGAATGTATTATGGTGTTAATTAGGTGGACTCCATATTTTGGATCATGAGATGTATGGGCCCCTGTGGACCATAATTTTTGTAAACTTTAGTTCAATGTATTAAAATGGAGTATGGAATAAATTCCAATAAAAAGAGAAATTTGAAATGATGAAATAAATATATTTACATAGCCATGACTATTGAGTAGGGAGTAGGCAATATCTCTAGTGATTTGACTATTTATTTTCAAATTATTTTATTTTGGTGAACACTCTATGGTATGATCTATTATATGATTTTTTTCACCGTTCGTATTATATTAGCTATGAATTTTATTCTTTTGATCCTTTTTGATGTGCTTGATTAGAATTATAGAGACATTCCACTATGAATACATCCAGTCAAACACTAGGAGGGTGGATAAAACATAATCGATTGTTGGTGGGATATGTTTTATCAGTGGATCCTTTTATATTTACATTAGAGGCACTAATAGTTATTCTAGACACATGTGCTGAGGAACACCTCTATGAGAGTCCTTTAGACTTTATAAATACTTTTAAGATAACACTGTAGAATTCCACTTATATGAACGAGATGGAGTGTGTATTTTATTAGCGACATGTTCCTCATTTTCGAGGGATGGTGGTCCATAATATTTAGATTTGTTTCTTGATATTACTCTGTCAATATTTGACAATCTTGTGACACATTCTAAGAGAAGGGTTTTGCTCACCACATACAATCTTCGAGGAGTAGAAAAGAACTCATGGTGTGTTTTTAACTAGGACGATGAACATTATGACATGGTTTGGTGATATTTACAAACATTATTCTTAATTGAACAAGTTTAAAATGATTAATGAATGTTTTATTTGTTTTTAGTTTATTTTTTAGTCAATATAAATTGAATAAAAATATGAGGATATGGGTATTGTTGAAGTTATGATTCCTAGTGAATTGTTATGTACACACATGATGGAATTGGATATAACTATTGAGAAATTCTAGATATTAATAGTGATGATCATTGTACTAATCATAAATGGAATTCAAGAGAACTATTTTTTGTTTTGGAACATTGTCTAGAAAATGTTGAATTCCATGAAAAATATAAAATTAATTAAGTGATGAAATAAAATTAAAGAAGATGACCTAGAAATTTTTATGAATATATATGGCATGAATAAGAAGAAAATTTGATGATTATTGAAATAATCTGAAATCTCAAGAACTTGTGTCAATAGCGACACGCTATTTCTAACATGGAATATTATTTATGTTTATGAAAATATTTATATTAATGTTTATTTCATTTAATGTCCATTTAATATCAATAAATTTGGGATGAGATATTAATGATGGGTTTTCATGTTGAACAAATATGTATAACGTCAGATTCCATGTGGGATCTCCCAAACCACATTTGAATTATTGAAATTAGCTAAGTATTAATTTATGAAATTTTTTTGTCATTTATTTATGTTGAGTTTGCGAATGAGGTGTTCATGTAAACTAAGATTCATATTTTTCATAGAAAATGAACCATTTTTCTAAACATCAATAATGTGATTCCACAGTACACTATTTGAATTATATCGTATGTTATATTTTTGTTTTGTGAATACAAATAATTTATAATATTATTTATGGTACATTCATTGGAATAGAAAAGAAGGATCATATAACACAATTGAGATTCCCATGCAAAATACACTAAAAATTAATAATGTGAAGATACAATATGTTATTATCCATATATTCTATAATAAATTCAAGTCATGTGAATATAAAATGTTTAGAATACTATTATAGGTACATTTATGGGACAATAAATGGACCTTTATAAAATAAAATTGAGATGCCAATGCATAGTATGCTAAACCTCAATAATGTTATGCCGCAATTTGATATTTGAACTAGATTCTATGATATATTCTTATGATATAGATTGGAAAAAATTATCATACTATATGACGAATATATAGTTGAGGTGAATTATATATTGTAATTTCATTTTTATATTGCTACGGTGCTATGAGAATTAATTATTCTTTTCAAATGATGTTCTTCGTGGATTGTTATGCTTTGTGAAATTCCATGTAGTTTGTAGTAGTGGACGATTTCTAGTTTCCAAGTTGTTCACAGATGAAGATTTTTTCATGCATCATGAGTTTCTTTGTGGGTGATGTCCTTTTCAGAGAGCCATGTAGATAGTGGATAAAAGGAGATAATACTATCTAAACTAATTTTTATGATCACATAATTTTAATGTGCTCAATGGTTTCATATACTATATTTGGTGGCTATAAATAAAATGCCAAATCTGTCTCTAAATGTGATCAATAATTTGAGAGAAGTGTTAATATTGTTTATAAGATTTTATTATCCTCCAATTAGATTCCACCATGAAATTTGTCCTTTTAGCTTAGGATAAAATGGTATGTGATGATAAATGCTAAGATTTCCTCTATGCTAAGTGTATTGATTCTCTTTTTGGTTAACTACAATGATATTTTTTTGATGTTTTATTCCAATGCGAACATATAAAATAATTTAAATCATATTTTTGAATTAGTTTTCTATTAATCAATAATGATATTAAATATAATATGACTTTTCCTATATTCTATTCTATGATCATTTCCTGATCATATGAATAATTTAAAAAAATATTGGATGAATATATTATGAATTGAAATGTTGAGTGATATACAATCCAATAAATAGTTTCCTAAGAATAACCAAATTTATCCTATTGCACGTTACTTATCATACATGATATGATATGATAATTACATGATGATATGAACAATTCGGAAAAATATTTTGATGAATGTACAATGAATTGAAAAGTGAAGTGTTATACGATTAAATAATCAGTTATATGAGAATAAAAGAACTAGGACGACATTAAGATACACGTCATTATTGTTATTCTATGATAATTTCATGATAATTAGTAAAATTTAGCATATTGACTTATTAATATATAGAGAATAACAAATTAATGTAAAATATTATTGGGGCATCAGTACGTTACACATAAAATAAGTGGATGAATTGTATTCTACATAACATATGTGATCTGATATGATAATTTCAAGATCAATTGAACAAATTAGAATATTATTTTATCAATATACAATGAATACAAAACTAATTTGAAATATGGTCCAAGAATCAGTATGTTGAGCATCAAATAAGTGGACCAACAATATGCCACATGTCATACATTATCTGTTATGATATTTTCATGGCTATGTGGTCAATGTAGTGCACTGTTTGAATTTTAAAAAGTGGATAATAAAATGGGAGGACCATTAAACACACATGATTGCATGATTTATTCCATTGGATATTTAAAGGGTAGATTATATTGAGTTGTGATAGTCGCTATATTTCATAATATAATGTTGAATAAATTATGTGTTTCACAATCACAAATAATTTGAGATCATAAATTCATCATAAGAAAGAAGAATCATTGATCAATTATTTATATTAGAAATAATTGATCATCACGGGATATATGATGTCAAAGTGATTGAAGCAAGAATATATCTGAAGGAGATGGCATCCTGGTCTAAGAATTTAGGAATCTGAAAAGATCCAAGTAAATCAATATTCAATGTGAATGGGTTTCAAGACCAAAAATATTATTTAAAAAAACATTTTAAGATCTTTAATTTCTATATGAGTATATCTTATCTAGTACACTCATGTAGGAAGATATGTTTCTAATTCATCAGGAGAAACTAGATGAATATAGATATATTTCAATTTTTGGATCAAGAACAATTAGAAGAAGTGTCTTTGGACTGCGTTTCTACCTAGTTATTCAATAGTCCTGAGGATGGGGTGTCTAGCATGTCTAAAATAATTCAAAAAGAAGATGGTTGGGATGTATAACTATGATCAGTGGGAGCATATCCTATTGTGGTTCATAACTAGTTTTTTCCTTATTCATTGTAATCACCTTATTATATTTTGTGGAATCCATGTTTGGGAGATTAAAAAACATGGAAAATTGAACAGATTTTTAATGAAGCTTGTAAATATAGTTTTTATGATCCCATTGATTATTTATACATATTAAGTGATTTTTTCTGATATAACTGAGTGGATCAAGAACCATTACAAGGTAAATATGATAAATTTAAAATAAAATAATATAAAAAGAATATAATTGATTCACCCCCCTCTCAGTGTGCAACCCATAATGGGGAATTATATTTTTTTTCATATCTCAGGTCCATATAATGATTGAAAAGATATATTATATTGTTTTTAAAAACCATTATGATGTTTATATTTTAGGATGTTTTCGAGTTACATTAAAGCAAGAGATAATAATTTACTACTAAGGATAAAAAAATTTTGAGTTCTTCCAAAAATCATAAGAATATGCAGATAACATTTTAAATGAACTTATAAATGAATACAAAAAATAATTTAGAAATACCCCTGACAAATAGTTATTATATTTCTAAAGGTAGAAATTATTATTATGATTTTTATTCTTCAAATGATCTACTACATGTACAATGAATCACAAGGTGATCTACATTTTGAATTAATATATTATATGAACAATGTTTCAAAAGAAGTGTTTTGGTGTATTTTTGGAACTACCAAGGGATTCCTTTTTTTATAAAGAACATCTAGGACTATATGTTTAATAATTAGATTATGAACTACATAAAATGTTAATAAAGTGAATCAATCTCACAGACCTAGTGGAAGTAAGAGAATAATCCATTTTCACACTAAATAATAACTTCAATGGTATAACTGTATGAACATTGTATTTGATATTATTTTTAATGAGTCTTCACATGGACTTGTAAAATTGAACAAAGATTCTATGGATTTTAGTAATTATCAATTGAATATCAAATCCAAAAATATCATGGTGCATGAATCCTTGATTTAAAAAATTTTTATATTGCATCAGGTGGGTGTTTAGAAAATAATGAATTACTGTGAAGATAAAGTGGATTTTGTTTAAGGTCATAAGAATGATCGTAGAATGAGATATGTTGAATTGAAAATTATATTCGAAAATTTTAAAAAGACATTTATCGAGATCGCAGAGTCAAATATGTACGTATCTACTTCAACACAATTACCTTTCAAGTATTCTACCATTATATCATATTATTTATAAGGGATGATTATCATTACATCATCTAAAGATATTTCAGTATATTAAGTACTAAAAAAGAAAACATCTATATCCCAGTGTAATAGTTTTTCAATATATTTCTATAAAAAGTGTATGTTTAAATTAATAATCTTTAAAAATATGGATGATGAAAAATGGAGATAAACCTACCACCATGCCAATATTGGATGTAAGAAGATGTATAATTGCTGGTTCCCCATAGGAATCCTAGAAGGTGGTGAAGAAGTAACAAAAACATTATGTTGGAAATATTGGGCAAAGAACATAAAATTAAATAATATAAAGATTTTTGGGTTACTGTTTGTTTTATAAATGATTGGGTTATTTTCTTGTGGATTATTGGTATAATATTTTATATTATAAATCCCAAAAAAATCCTATACAAAGGGGAAAAATTCCATAGATTAGGCAACATAATTTACAGAAAAAGAATAATTTTTCAATTTCATACTAATTTTAACTTCTCGGCTGTGTCTATTATGTTTTTAATAAAAGTGTTCAAAATGGTGATAAATGAACATCTCAAAATATATTAATAAACAATGGACCACATGTAATGTAAATAAAAACCTTTGAAAGAAATATAGAAAATAATGAAAATGAAATTTTTCCTAATATGTTTCATGATATGAAATCCATGGACATGATACTTAGGAATGATCAGAAAAAATGTAGGTCGATGATGATGAACATGAGTGTTACATCTCATAATAAAGATATTAATAAAGTCACTCATGTGTATCAATTTGTAAAAGAAGTAGTAAATATTCGTAAAGATAATCCTGTGATTTTTTTTTGCTGATTTGGAGAAAGAGAGAACATTATATGAACCAATATAAAAATATAATGGAAATGATAAAAATAAGATTCCACATGAAGAAGGAAAATTAATGAGAGGTTTTCATAAATAGAAACCTCGTGTGTTGATAATGTTCTATGTGGGAGATGCAATGAATATGGACACAATGAAAGAAGTTTATTCACCACATTTCTAGAATAATAATATTTATTACGGATAATTAATCTTGCAATAGAATTTGTATAAGACATTAAGGATAATGGAGAAATAACAACATCCCATAATGATATTATATGCGTGATACGATCCACGTACTCAAAAGATAAATCATATTTTAAAATTATATGTTGAATAATGAATTATAGAGAATGTGACGAAAATTGGTTAAGAAAACTATCTCAACTTTTCTTTTTAACATTGAGAAACAATTGAACCCTACTTATTATATTATATATTTTCATTTTTTGAACTAAAAGTCTTCGGAATTGAAGGAGATGTTCGAGGCTATGACTTCTGGACATCATGATGATATTTTACATCATAGTGTTTACTGAAATTGTAATGGCCCATACCCACCTGGTCTATTAATTTGCAAAAACACTGCTCCATCAGTTACGGTGGCATTGTGACGTTTGAACACTGGTCATGGTGGCATCGGTTACGGAGGCACAATGAGGGTGGAACCATGACGGTGGCACCGTGAGGGTGGCATCGTAATGGTGGCACCCTGAGGGTGCCATCGTGAAGGTGGAACAGTGAAGGTGAAATCATGCCGCTGGCACCGTGAGGGTGGCACCGTGATGGTGGAACCATGATGGTGACACCGTGATAGTGTCACCCTATCCTCACTAAGTGGACTCGGTTCTTTTCCAGTTCCTGATTTTTTCTTCTCCCGCAATGTATCTTTTGACGTAAAAGCGTTTTAATACCCCATTCAATGATATTCAAAGCCTATAATTAATATCTAAAATCCCCTAAGAGTCAAGAAACCCTTAACATACCTGAAACATGCGTTTTTTCCTTGGTGTCACACCTTTTCCTTCCATTTCTTCCATGTCATGCTTTATTATCTAATTAAAGGAACGTTTTTTACGAAAAAACCTTATGGAAACCTCTCTGATGGGAATTATTTAATTACAATTAATTCCAATATGTGTAACCACCCATCCATGTGGTGAAACCTTGATCCTTCTTTAAATTCATTCAAAATTTCCACATCCCGTAACAACGGGATCATATCCTTATATCGTAGTGGAATTCCTTTTTCTTCTTATTCTTGGTTGGTCACTCGATATTTTCATGGTGCGATTTTAGTTCCCTCCTGAGGAAAGTGGTGCGTATATGCTAGAGTTTTTCCTACTCACCCTTGGAGCCTCCTACGTTCCTCCCCTACAAGTTGTGAATCCCCAGTTCTTGGCGCGCGGAGTTAAAATGTCGATATGTGATCATCCAAGAAGGGTTTCTCCTTCATCTCTCCATAATGTGTATCAGTCTAGTGGGTATTCTATTGTTTTTGTGGGGATGGATGAAAACAAACATAATGAAGATAAAGAACAGAATTATAAAGAATAATGGGGGGGGTGATCGATGTTTTATGTTGTACTCTTTTTTTGATTATGTGTTGTGAATTGTATGGTCTTATGACCACTGAAAATAATGGTCATTTGTGGTCTTTTGTTGTGAACTAATGAAACTCTATGGTTCTTCATATTTACATAATTAAATGAGTGTAACATGGATACTAGTTAACCGCATAAACTCAGTAGATTATATGAATTCCTAGTGAATAAGAATCCTTGTTTGATCACCCCGGTTATCCAAACCGAATTATGGAACTTAATGAATGATGTACTTGAATCTAGAAGTTTTTGTGATCTGTCTTGGTGGTATGTATGTTGTCCTACATGATGCTTATGGGATGATGTGGATGGTGATGGGATCCATTATTGTGGTACGGTTGTTGGTTGTGAATCCGAAGCTTTGTGGAGCTGTATCTAAAGGCATGGTTTGGTTATAGTACATTGAGGGATCTCACGAATCCGCTTGTAGTTGTAACTTTACAAGATAACCGCGTGTGAATGCTTAATTTTTTGTTTGGATGTTTTTCTCCTTGGCATGAGGTCATGACTTTTAGTTTCCCAATGGTGATGAATTACTAAAATTGAATAACGTGAACATGAAAATAAGAATGGTTCAATCGGTAATTGGTTCTGGGAATGATTTGTGACTTGGGTATGAGTGATGTGCCTTTTTAAGAATGAATAGTAATGATGTGTTTGTGTTGGTTTGGTCATGGGAACCCTAGGCTGGGAAGAGTTCCTGTTTTCTATATATATATAGTTGAAGTTCTTATGTTTATTATTCATGCCCCACCCTAGTTGATCACCTTATGCCGAGTGCTTTTGGTTTTCCCTACTGGGTATACTTGTATGCTCACACTACGTTTATAAAAGTTCTTTTAGGATTCTAAAAGGACATCAGGGATCGTGTGGGACCGTACTACCTTATACGTTGGGACATTTATAGTTTCTGGTTTTTTTTCTTTAGTACTTTATCTGTGGAGTTTATTTATAGTTATGGGATTTACTTTTGTAACATGCATATGGGAATGGTTTTCATTGGTTTTACTATACCACGAGATTTGGTGTTGTTGTGATTTAATAACTTATCTCCCAATCCTATTAAATAAAAATGGTAATTACTTCCATCTTGTGTGTGATTCTATACCCTGGGTTCTAGTCGCTACTCTGTGACCTATTGAATGTGGGTCTTGGGGGTCATTATCTCTCCTTCAACACGAAGAAGGGTCTGACAATCAGATGTCCCTTCTCTCATCATGGTGAAGTCATGTCTTGACAGAATGGTATCAGAGGATACATGGATGGTGGAATACCTGGGGATTGTTAGTGATTTTATAGATGTCGTCCTTGAAGAGGTGGTGACTCTACCCCATCAACATGATTTTGAGTTTGGGATAGACTAGAAACTTTGTGCCCATGTGATTTCCATGTCTCCTTACAGGATGGTGCCTTCTGAGTTGTGGGAGTTGTGGATTCAGATTGATGATCTGATGAAGAAGGGGTTTTTTCGACCAAGTGCGTCAACATGGGGTGCCCTGGTCTTGTTCTCAAAGAAGGTAGATGGTGGTATGAGGCTATGCATTGACTACTAGAGACTGAACCAAATGACTGTCAAGAATCGTTACCCCCTCTTGAGGATAGATGATCTCTTTGACCAGCTGAGGGGAGCCGAGTGGTTCTCTAAGATCCATATGTGTTCTGGTTATAACCAGTTGTGTAATTCCCCTTCCCCAATTACCAAGAGTCAGTTAATTATTAGATAACATTTGCATGATCCCAAAAGATCAAGTCTCAAATGACTGATTAGTTTAGTTGCCTTGGAATTACTAGATACATTCATAAAGTTTACATTACATCATAAAATGATAATTAAAACAACATAGTCTCCATAGACCACACTCATATCCCCTCATACTATCCATGTAGGTCATTAAAAAAATACTTCTTCACATCCTGGGAAAAATAAAACACAGAAAGTGGTGAACTCAAATGCCCATTAAGGATTACAATGTAGTGGAAACTTTCATAAATAAACATAAACATTTAAGGCAATGTATAACATAAAAAATTCCTTTTAAACATGAACTTCTGCATAATATGGAAAAGATAAAATGAATTAATGTCATTTACTTATTCACATGGATATTCTACTAGTCTAATAATCACATGAAATATCAATAACCAATTTCATATTGATGGAATGCATAATTCCAGACTATCAAAACCATATAGTCAAGGCCTCATGCCAAGATTACAAATAAGATTTTCTCAAGGCCTTGTGAAAAGACAATAGTCTGTCTCATGATACCTATCGATGAATTGGTGAGATATAGCAGGCTCCACCCATCACATACTGAGTCCAATGAATTCCTCATATGAAAATTTTGAAACATAACATAAAAATTCGTATTGAAACTAGCATATGAAATATCAATACTTTATACACAAATCATGAATGGAATAAAAATAACACATCCATAGTCAAACATAGATCATTCAATACAATATGGAAGATTGTATTGTAACAGATTAACCTCAATCACGAATAATGAAGGATATTTACATAGATGAAAATAATCATCATAACTATTTGATATAAATATATCCTATTTCATGAAAAAAATTTAAAGTCACACTATTTGTCAAGATGCTATTTAAAAATAGATTTTTGAATAAATGTGTCCCATTCCACATTGAAAATTTTAAATGAAATTGTCATTTGAAAACATTAATGTCCATATAAATAAATAATTAAATCCATTTTTCAAACATGGACATTAATGAGAAGGATTTAAAATAATAAATCGTTAAAAAATTATAAAATTATATTTTAGTTTGAGTTCCTAACCAAAAGGGAGACACATGAATACAAATATATTAGGTAATAAAATCATTATAATATCATGATAATAAAGTTATTCTTGATATACTATGTCAAAGTACATTATATACACCATATAAAAGTTATTTGGTGTATAACATCAAAGGAGTCTCAATGGAATGTAAATTGAGAAGAAATCTATTCTAATGGTTGTATCCTTAGGTTAAGGATAAATCAACTACATAATTATGTGTGAAAAATATAAATACACTCAATATGATTGGATATTAAGTCTAAAACAATCATAGGTCATTCAAATATATTCTTGTAAAAACAACACTAATGAATTGGATGTTTAACTCAACAAATGGAGATTGAGTAAAAAGTACCCTTATAAAGTTCATTCAGATGAAATGATAATTTATCAATGGAGATATTATGTGTATCAAAAGTATATCCACAAATTGGGGAGTGGAAATTATGACATAATCAAATGAATAGTGACTCCACACATAATCATGGAGTTAAATAATCAATGAAGTATGCGTAAAGCCAAATGAGTGAAAATTGAAATTTCAAATTACCATATTGATTTGGTGACATAGAAAACATACACCCATGAATGAAGGATCAGACAATGATGATTAAAAGATAAATTAATTAATGTATATTACACAATGAATACAAAACCTAGCAGTACACACACCACTTGCAGTAAATAAATGGTGAACAATAGAAATCTCACAGAATTAAAAGTTAGATACGAAACCCCTTACTTTGTACTTTATCATTGGGAGAGGGTTGGTTATCATCCTATATAATGGTGAAATAATTGTTATTGAATTATAAAATAATCATATAACTTAATATGATTTCATATATGATCTTTTAACAATTCTTTGTTAATAATATCTTACTATTATCGTCATTTCAGGTGTTAATTTACTCATTTTCATTTATATGTTTTGTAACATAAGGAATGTTTTTTATGTATTGGTTTTATATTATTCATATACAGAGTGATATCAAGTCCTTAATCAATATTTTTAATCATAAAAATATAAATATGCTTGAATTGATATGATGGGGAATGAATATCATTGCGTTCGTGGAGAAGGTAGTCTGTACGTACTCACGGGCGATAATATCATTCGTTTGATATTAAAATTATATATAATTTTATGATATATCATTTATAAAGAATCATTGTCATGTAATACTTATTATTTACATGAATTACATATCGTTGTTTTACACATAAAAATAATAATGTATTGAATAACAATTACACAACGACGTGGAGACGATAGAACATACGTACGCACACATGGTGACATGTCATTCAAAGGATGGATAGAAATATGAATATGGTATAACCATATTTATATTAACATCACATTTTAAAATAGATACTGGAGTTATTATTTTAGAATGGAAATAACAAATAAAGAAGAAGTTGAAGAAAAAAGGAACATGAAAGTGGGTGGTGAAAACATTACCTCTTCTAAGGGTTTTTCATTTTGATTTGATCAAAAGGGCTCCATAATTGGCTTTCTGATCAAAATAAGTCCTCTACGTTAATGGGAGTGAAGTTGATAGTATATTTGGGTAGGGGTTGGACGAGCCAAAATGATTTGATTGTTTGAATTAGTGATAAGGGGAGTACCTTTTTATAAGAGGGGTGAGGGGCACCTTTGAAAAAGTTAGAAATATTATTTTATAATAAATTCATATTCGATTTATAATGGATCCAAAGTGTATTATTTAAAGGTTATGGGGGGTATGGGTCGCAATCCATTCAACCAATAGATTTTAGATAGGTTTGATTCACAATATTATCCTTATCATTTATATTTAACTCTTAGTTAAATAGTTTGACATTTACCAAGTATCTTTGTATTTTTATATTATATAGTTAATAAACATAATATATACCTCGATGATTCCCCCAAGTGGTCCATTAATGATAAAAATATCATTATATATGTCCTATGGACGAACCATATGTTTTTTGGAATATAATATCAATTAATAATATAATATTTTCTTTCAAAACTCTTTTAAGTCAATTTTGACACTATTGGGTATTTTGTTTTGGATAATTTCCTAAAAACATTATTACTAAGAACAGAATTTATATAACCAATAATAATATGTCATATTAGACTAATGATTCGTGTAATTAATAAAAAGTCTCGAATTATATTTATTTTAATATTTATAATATCAATATTTTTAATATTTCATTAATTAGGTAATTACTGCATCACCATTGTGTCATAAATATATTATCTTATATAACATCTAAAAATTATAAATAAAATACCATTATGTAGGAAATCATTTTATCTTTATAATTAATATTTATAATCTAATTTATCTTATGTATAACCCTATATTAAAAATGTTTTAGTTATTAAACATTGATTTTATCTCTTTTAACTCTTTTTTTAATTAAATAATAAGAAATGTCATAATCTAATCCAAGTGGACCTAAATGATAATTTTTTATTCCTAAGGTTGTTTTTGGATGATATACACTTGTCCAATATAATTAGGACATATTATTGGGTAATATTAATATCATTTTTGTAAGGACCCCGATTCTCAGGTTCCTTATGAGACATGATGTATCAAAAATTACATTACAAACATTTACAAATAATATATCATGTCCCATATTTACAGATGATGGCGAGGTTCAGGTTCTGGGAAACCGGCAGCATATTAAAAAACTTTTAAGGCATGGTCTATACCTGAAATATTTTATTTAAAACACAGGGTAAGAAAAGCATTCCTATTAAGGGGTTTTAAAAATAGCTTGAAAATAATATTTCTTTACTAAAATGAAAATAGTACATCTGAAAATAAAACATAAACATTAGAAAACTAAATATCTTGAAATGAAGAAAACTAAAAACATAACTTCTAATCATGATCATAGTACACAATTACAATTTGGGAAAATTAAATCCTTGAATATAACATGACTATTAACAATATTCAATGCAATGAATACTACTAGCAAGGTTGTTCTGAGTGCACAAGACATAATCAAAATGCTATAATATTGAACATAACTGGTGCACATATCATATTGGCCATATACATATCATTTCACATGTAATAACATAAAGCTGTTGTTAATTTTATCAAGTCCATAACTACTGTTACATATCATGTCATTCTATTAATTCATTTTCTGTATAAAAATGACTCTGAACCAGGGATATCCTACTAGTCGGGATATCCCATGGTTGGTCACTTATATTAAAACATAGTGAGGAAATGCACAATTCTGGACTCATGTCTCAATGTCAAGGGCCTCGTTCCATTACCTTAGGGTATATACCCACATAAACTATCTCATGGGATATTTGATGCATCGTGGAGCATACTTTTACTGGTCTCCAAATGATCAATGCATGAATTGTATAGTCCTATTGCATTTGGAATATTAGTCAAATAAACAAGGTGTTAATAAAATAAAAAAATAGTCTCCCACTATATTTATCATAACTATAATCATTCATATAAATTACATACATAAAAAATTATCTAGACTTGGAGAAAATGAAACCAAAGAAATGGTGAGCTCAAATTCTCATCCATGGAAAAAAATGGAAATTTCAATGACCACTGGATCTCAACAAAGACATTAGGTTATGAGAACATGATCATTACCTTACAAAATCATATCCCACATATCATAGATCAAAATAGATATTCATGGAATATATTTTGGAATTTTATAATACATGAATCATAAGGGAATATATGAACATGAGTAAAGAGAAAATGAAATATGCATAAGACATAATTGTATGGAGTATACATAATCATAGATAATAATTTCCTTAATTGTGGTGTTTAATTTAAAATAGTGTCATAGTGGCTTTTATTTACGCTTTATGCCCTCATAGATTTCATGGTTCAATCCCAAGAATATCATATTTGACAAAGTCTGATGAAAAATTTGGTTCATCCCCCATTCCTGTCATGTTTATCACATGGGATATCAACCATTACACCTTGCATTCGATGGCGATATATGTATTAACTATTAAATAAAAAATTCATACATATGTCCTCTATAATATCATACAACATTCATCATAAAAAAACCCAATAAAAGTAATGGGTTTTATAAAGATTTCATCATTTAATCATGTCATAACCCATTGAAAAAAAATAAGTTATAATAATTATCTTTTCATCATAATCAAAAATCATATAGATAATGAATAAGGTTGGTATCATTGGATCATATCCCCCATAATTTATAAGTGAAATAATGGGTTATTATCATTGATGATAATAAATATCATCAATACCCCTATAAAATTTTAGGGAGGAAAATATACATTCCATTTTAAAAATAAATATTTACAATATAAAAATGTTAAAAATATTATGGAATACATTTTATTGGAAAATATCCATAGAAACCTATAATTTAAACTTCATGTGCATTGAGTGTTCATGATTGTTTCAATATTAGTTTCAGTCATATATGTTAAAAAACATTCTGTTCATACATATAAAACCCAGAAAAGTTCTTTATTTGGGAAATGAAAACAATATTAATTTTGAAATAATATTTCAATAATTTAAAAAATATAAAAATTACATTAAGAAAATATTATAAGATTAAAAACATTCTTTAAAACATGGATATGGATGAAAATATTTTTTTTATCGAAGAGATAAATAATGTGGATTTTATTTGAAAGAATTCTTTTAGTATATTGAGTAACTAAAGAGATAAAAATTTAAGGAAAAAATTATTCTCTAGAAATAACTAGTGGTGATTATAATCAATTTAATTATATAAAGATTTATCATAAAATTGTATCATCATTACTTAATCATAAACAATACCAATAAATAATGAGATTATAACATGAAATCAATACTACATTTGTAAAATTTGATATGTAAGACTCATGAAATAAATAACAATAATAGAATATTTATATAATAATAAATTTCCTAATAATAATATTTTTTGGTCGGAGTGGATACTCAAGAGGGGGTGAATTGAGTTCCAATTAAAAATTTATGTTAAAAATATTTCTCTTAAAATCCCCTTATTTAATAACAAATGTAAACTGTAGTGAATTTATATAGACTGTAAGTGTTCAATTAGTTTGTCAATGATTTATTAGGTCTCAGTTAATTTAATCTGAAGATTAAATTAACTTTTCAAGCTAACATACTGGTTTATAATAAGTATAATCACTTGCTAGTTTAACTATCAATGTAACATTAAAACAAATTATATTTCAAAGTAGTTTCCAGCTGAATTTGAAATATATAGTATACTTATGACTTAAACTAAAATGCATAGAAGATGTAACCAAGAGGTTCAGTCTCAAGCCGAGACTTAATCCTCTCAAACAATTTATATAAATTGATCCACACCCTGGATCGGGGTAAAAAACAGTGCAAAGACTGTCCAGGTTCAGAGACCACTACCATAGTTCTACGAGGGAAAAAAACAACAACTCATAAGTGTCTAGATCATAAACGACCTCTACCACTATCCATAGTGGGATACAAGGGATTTATAGAGTTCGAATGAGTATTTAAGAATCCTCCAGATTAGACTTAGAGACATTGTTTGTGTAAAATGAACACGGTACACACAATGCCTAAAATGTAAATAAAATAATCACTAGATTAAGTATGAATGAGTTTAGAAAATAATTAGTGATAAGCATTGCAACAGTATACTCGTTTGATTGGTCAGAAAAGCTTCTGAGTCCATCTTTGGTTTTTGTCTGAAAAACAGAGTGTCATTTTCTTCCTTGGTTTTCAGGTTCAACTTATCAGCCAGAGTGCAAGAAGTGTTTTTTGTAGTTATTCACTCAAGATGCAGCTTGTGTTCTCCTCTAGAAATGAATTTTTTCGTGTATGTTCAGTGTTCCTGGAGTATGGATGTAGTCTTTTCATATGCACCACTTCTCAGCTCTTTCTTTACTCTTCAAGAGCATTCTTAGTTTCTTTCCTATGATATTCCTATATTCACACAATTCCAGATGGATTGTTACATTCCCTTTTATAGCTTTCAACTCCAGTAAAAAAGAATGATTACCTTTTTCATGGGTACTAGGTACGACTCCCTGACATGCCAACAGATATCATTAAATAACATTAACTGAATTGAAAACATCAAATATAACCATTAGCATAATAAATAAATAATATTGAGAGTATATATTTTGACTGGTTGGTCAATAATTAGTATCCTTCTGTTGGTAGATGAGTATGGTGGACTTTGTGTAGTAGTGACCTTCTATCGGTAGCACTTTGAACTTGTATCGGTAGCTCGTGGTATCGGTAGCTCTTGGTCTATCGGTAGCTCTAGTTTATCGGCGGCTCTATGTATTAGTGACTTTCTATATCGTTATCTCTCTTAGTTCCAGTGATTATGTGTATCAGTAGACATATGCATATCAGTAGCTCCATTCTGTATTATCAGATGACTTGTTCTATTGGTAGCTATATGTATCGGTGGCCTTGGCTTATCGGTGACTCTATCCATCGGTAGACTATGTTTATCGATTGACTATGTACCATTAGCTCTATATCAATAGCTATACGAAGATCAGTAACCAAACACTTATTTGTTTTATAGAAAACATATCCCATTGGGTTAGAATTACTTCAAAACTTATATAAACACAGATAAACATTGATTAACATATTTCAAGGATTATTTTAATATTATTATCAGATAGAATGTCATAGATTGAGCAAATTAGAATATAGATAAACATTAATTGATATTATCAAAGTAATTGAAAGCATAATTGGTATTTTCAAAACAGGTGAGGTCAACAATCTCCCACTTTTTGATAATCAAAAATTATGATATTGTAGTTTTAATATAGTGAGTAGTTGTATCAAAGGATTTTTTCATTAAATTCAATTATCTTTGAGAGAACAGTATGTTATAGAACATAATGTATCAGAGGTAGAATTAAATGCAATGATATCAGAGGGTCAATTCATGGTAGTCCTTCCTTAGATAATATTTCTCCCCCTTTGAGAATATTTCTCCCCATTTGATATTTTGATAATATTTCTCCCCCTTAGTGGTAATCAAAAAGTGGGAAACAACAAAGATAAGTGGAACAAAATGAGAATGAAAAAAAGTAAATTGAATTATATGTTGCAAAAAGGTACATAGAAATAAAATAAAATACAAGGGATTCCTATCAAACATCTTAGATACATATTCAATCCACACCCTAATGATTGATTTTCCCTTTGGATCAGAAGTGGATTCAGACTATGTGGATACTAGTGAAGGATTAGGAATTCCGTAAATGATCATAGGGGGTTGATCCATAGAAACTATGCTTTGCCTGTATTGAGTTGTTTTTTGAGTGATCATAGGTGCAAGGCTTCGAAAAACTTGGGCTGGAGTCATCTGAACAAGAGAAGCAGTACAGGTAGAGGAACGTAAAGATAGAGGTACAATCACTGGACTAGCATCGACATGTATGAAAGGCAACAAAGGTTTTCTGAAATCCATAATTATTCCTACTCCTCTCTCCATAGAAGATATGAAATCATCCTTTTAATCCAATAATTTGTCCAAGGCAGGAGACAATTCCCATAGTTTGCTGACTTGATCTCTGAAGGCTTGATCGACAGGAGGTAACTTCAGGTTTTCTAAGAGAAGTTTGAAGAGATTGCTGAGTTGATTATTGGTGTAAACCTTTTGGAAATAGGAGTCTACCTTGTCTTTCACTTCTTTCTGAGAGGCAGAAGATTCTCTCATATAGTCTTGGATTATCTTCATTATTTCTATAGATGAATCTCCAGTAGAACTCACAACTTTGCTCTGGTTAGAAGAGTCCACAGAGCCACTGGTTGATGGTGATCCAAGGTCCTCCTTCATCACAACTCGAATCTGATTCAAATCCACAGAAGTTATAGAAGCAACAGAACCAATAGAGAAGGTTACTATTTCATTGATGTCTTTGGTCAACCCACTAATACGGTTTTTCACTTGGGAATCCTGGGTGCTGACATGTTCTTTCATAGAGGTTTTAAAAAATTCAAACACGGATACCATCTGGCTCACAACTCTTTTGACATAGGCTATGTCCTGGTCTGATTGATATTTTGAACCAATGTAAGATTCTAAAGAGATAACATATTTCTTTAAATCATTAAAATCCACTTCCAGTCTAGATACATGGGTCTAGAAGGCTATAAATTCTTCCACTATTTCTTCCACAATAGATGTCATATTACAACAGAGAGAGTGTCCAAAAGATTTTTCCAAATTTCTCACCTCTTCAACAAATGAGTGCTTCAAATCAGCAACAGAATCACTAAAGGACGCTTTCAGCTCATCCTTTATGGATTCAAGGTAATCCCTGGTGATCATATCAGCAAGAGAAATAACAACAGGATCTCTTTCAGATGGTATGCTGGCCACTAATTCATTCATAATCTATTGAATTGAAGAAACGAGTGAAACATCCATATTCCTTGTCTCTTCCATGAAACTGACCTTAAGATTCTTCTTCAAATTATCCAGGTCATGAATTCTGACCACATCTTCAGGTAACAACTCAGTATCAACATCATAAATGGTTTTTGGTCTATTTAGAGATGCCTCATTATCAGAATCAGGATAGTCTAATCCACAGACCAAAAAACACGGGACTTCTACCCAGTCCTCAATCACAATAGCCACTGAAACACTTCCAAACATAGTTAGATTCTACCCCTAAATGGGTGAATTCCCATGTACAACAACAACGTTATTAGCGGTTCATTATTCCTCATAAGAATCTAATACTATCAGTTATATCTCTGCAACAGAATTAGGGTCCTCTGGATTAGGTACAACTTCTTCCATTTCTCTTACTACATCGTTAGTAGGCACAACTGAGCTTCCAATTAATGTACTCAGACTTAATCAGATAGAATCAGAGGATTGAGATTCATTCTCCTTTTCTTCTTCATGATCTAGGGATGTCTGGTCTTCCTCATCAGCAGGAATCTCTTATTCTAATAGATTTTCCTTTCTAGAAGATACAATTTCAGCATCAGAACTTGGAGGTAAGTCTGGATCACTTCCATCATCCATAAAAGTCTCTTCTTCTTCAGTCTCATCACTGTACTCATGTTATTCTTCATCAAGTCCTAGATCTGGATCCCTCACATCCTAATGTCATGAAATATGATCCACATGATTTAATTCATCATATACATTCGTGTCATCATTAACCCACACTCCTCTCCATGGGTTCTAATTTATCTTCAGGTATTTGCACATTGTGCTTATGATACAGATGGTGTTCCTTAATAACACTATCTCATATTGAGACTCATTTCCCCTTACACTTTGATCATCACTAAGATCAAATTGGGAATTAATAGGGCATTAGTCTATGATTTTGGCATTGTCATGCACAGATTAAATTTTACACAATGTCTCAAGAGATGTAGGAGATAGATATCTTAATATCTTAAATTCACAAAGTCCCCTCTCCTTGGTAAAAAGAAATGATGTAATAACTTGAACAATAATTTATTCTCTCCATCCATTTTAGCAGCCACCACTTGTCTTTGATATAAATCACTGGTGAGCTCTTACAAGTAATTCTCCTAATCGAATATTTTACTTGTAGGTGGTATAGATTTTGAGACATATCCATATACACCTTCGTGAGGAACCGTCACGTATTCATCCCACTCAACAGATGAAAAAGATATCTCCTTTCCATTCACAAAAAAAATCACTCGTTTCTCATCTTCTGATATATCAAATAATATAAACTCATAAAATTGATTCACTATTTTTGGATAGTAGGGTCCATTATTGTTTGAAAAGCAATCTACCCACTTTTGATCTTCCAGCACTTCGAGAACTAATGATTTTCTAGGAAACAACCATTCCACATAAAACACTTTTTCAATCACAATATCTATATTTATCAAATGAGGGTTCACTGGTCGCCTAACCGACCAAGTTATACCAACACAACCACTAGCTTCTGGATCGGACTTTTGCTTCTTTTCATTTAGATCATTAGTGTCATCTATGATGGTTGGGAGTTTGGTTTTGGCCATATCAGGTTCGAGGGATTTATGGTTTAAGGGTAAAGGGTGCGAGGTTCGGTGGATTGAGATGTATGTTGGACATTGTTTTAATATTTAGGAATCCTAAAATAAATAAATAAAAACAAGTAATGTAAAAAATATTCAGATTATAGCGGCCGACAGAAGTTTAAAACATCGCACTTATCGGTAGGATTTATCGATGAGAATTCTTATAAGTGAGGTCCATCGGTGAGGTTACATCAGTGAGGTATCACATCGGTGAGGTTACATCAGTGAGGTATCTAATGATCGAGTTTAATCATTCCCAACTCATGCCTAATGTTACTTAACCTATCCGAACTTAAAGGTTTGGTGAAAATGTCAGCTAATTGATGTTCAGTACCTATAAACTCAAGAGTAATGTCACCCTTTTGGTAATGTCCTCTTAAGAAATGGTTTCTTAAATCAATGTGTTTCGTCCTAAAGTGATATAAAATGTTCTTTGAAATGTTTATTTCACTAGTGTTGTCACAGTTTATAGAAACATTCTTAAAATCATATCCATAATCCAAAAGAGTGTGTTTCATCCACAAAAATTGTGCACAGCAACTACCAGTAGCTATATACCCCGCCTCAGCAGTGGAAAAAGCCACAGAATTCTACTTTTTTTGCTACACCAGGATACTAAGGATTTTCCCAATAAATCACATGTTCCATATTTTCATATTCTATCCAACATGCAACCAGAAAAGTCAGCATCTGAATAAATAATTAACTCATACGATTGTCCTTTTGGGTAAAACAAACCTAATTTTACAGCAAGTTTATGATAATTAAAATTATTTTAACATAAATTAAATGAGATTATTTTGGATTATTTTCAAATCTTGCAAACATACACACAGTAAACATAATTTCTGGTTGACTGGTAGTAAGGTAAAGTATGCTTCCAATTATACCTCTGTAATTGGTTTTATCCACTGGTTTCCCAGTTTCATCTGCATCCAATTTACAGACTGTACTCATATGAGTATCACTTTCATTAATACAATCCAAACCAAAATGTTTTATAAGATCTTTTTTATATTTACGTTGATTCAAGATAATACCATTTTAATTTTGAAAAACAAGAAATCCACGAAAATATTTGACTTCTCCCATTAAACTCATTTCAAATTCATTTTGCATAATTTATGAAAAATTAGTACATAAGGAATGTTTAGAAGATCCAAAAATAATATCATCAACATAGATTTGTACTATCAAAACATCTTTACAAATTTTTTTAATAAAAATAGTTGGATCATCAATCACTTTAGTAAAACTTTTTGAAATAATAAAATTACTAAGTCTATCATACCATCCTCTTGGAGCATGTTATAAACCATATAATGCATTAAAAAGTTTGAAAACTCGATATGGAATATGAGGATTAGTAAATCCAGGTGGTTGTTCAAAAAAACATATTCAATTATAAAACCATTTAGAAAAGCTCATTTGACATCCATTTGATATAACATAAAATTCAGATGAGCAACATAGGAAAGTATGATCCTAATATCTTCTAATATATCTTCAAGGGAAAAGTTTTACTCATAATCTATACCTTCCTATTGATTATATCCTTTTAAAACTATCCTAGCTTTTTCTCTAACTATATTTCAATATTCATCAACATTGTTTATAAAACCCCATTTAGTGCCTATTGTCAAAGTGTCCATGGGTCTGTCAACTAATTCCCAAACATTGTTTCTTTCAAATTGATTTAACTCTTCTTGCATAGAAATTATCCAAAATTCAACATTTATTGAATAATTGACATTTTGAGGATCTAAATGTGGAAGAAATGCTTGATGTTTAACCTGGTTTCTTAGAGAATCTCTAGTCTCTTCCCCTCTATCAAGATTACCAACAACAACATCCAATGGATGATTCATTAGAATCCTAGTTGATCTAGTAAAGGTAGGACCTGAAATTTCAGGTTTATCTATAGGTTTGGGTTCAACAGAAACAGATTCTGGCATATGTCCTGAACTGGATGTTTTTTAATCATGTTCTTTAGTTTTATCATAATGATCCAGAATACTCAAATCTTCTTCAAGATTCAAAAGAGATGGTTTAGGTTCATCTGGATCAGTTTCATCAAACTTGTTGTGAAGAGATTACTCCACACATTTGGTCCTTTTATTAATGAATCTAAACAATTTACTAGATATGGAATAACCTATAAATATTCCCTCATCACTTTTAGAAGAAAATTTATCCATATTATCCTTTGTATTATGATTAAGGTCATTGCAGCCAAAGACACTGAAATAACTATCTTTAGGTTTCCTATTATTCCATAACTCATAAGTGGTCTTTTTAAGAACATGTCTTATCAAGACTCTGTAGATAATATAACATGTTGTATTCATAGAATCAACCCAAAAATAATTAGGCAGGTCATACACATTAATAATTGTTCTTACTATTTCTTGAAGGGTTCTATTCCTTCTTTTTTACTACACCATTCGGCTGATGTGTTCTAGGAGTAGAAAATTTGTGACTATATCCATTGTGTGAGCAATAAGATTCAAACTCATGATTTTAAAACTCACGGACATGATCACATTTCAGGGTCTTAATTTTAAATCCATTAAGGATTTCTACAAAGTTGGAGTATTTAATAAAGTAAGAACAAGATTCACTTTTGTGAGCTAAGGAGTATACCCAAGTGTATCTATAAAATTTATATACTAAGACATAAAAAAAGTGCTTCCCATATAAACTAGAAACTCTAAAATGTCCAATCAAGCCCATATGAACCAACTCGAGAGGTTGAGAAGTTGAATCTTATTTCATTGATTTAAAAGAAGAAATATGTTTCATTCCCTTCTGATAGGGATTACAAACTTTGTCAGATTGGAATTAATGTTTAGGATGGTCTTTAACTAAGTTCTTCTTTGTCAGTTTTCTATGTGAATAAATGTTGGAGTTTCCTAATATTATTTTCCATAGCCATGATTCTTTATTAAAAGAATTTAGGCAAGTAACATTTTGTTTGTATAAAGAATTTAAAACAACAATATAAACATTTTTATTTCTCAAGGAAGAAAATACGAAAACATTTTTAGAGTTAAAAACATTATAAGTATCAATTTCAAACTTGACATTAAAGCCATCATCACATAACTAATAAATACATAGAATGTTGTATTTCAATCCATCGACAAATAGAACATTTGAAATTAAAACTGAGTTAGTGTTACCAATTTGGCCTAGGCCGATGATCTTTCCTTTAGAATTATCACCAAAGATGAAATAGACTCCATCAACATTTATTATGCTTTTAAATCTTGAGTAATCTTCAGAAATGTGTCTTGGAAATCCACTATCCAAGTACCATACCTTTTTGTAAGAATTTATCAATTAGGTTTCCTACAACACAGATTTAGATGGAGAATGATTTTGGTACATAGATATTATTTGGTCCAGATAGGTTAGTAATCAATGCTTTAGGTATCCAAATTTGTCTTATTAGTCTCATATAATTAAGAGATTCAACCGATTTTGAATGATAAACTGTATTTGATCTATAACCATATAAATAAATAGTTGAAGCATTGAAATTTCCAGAACTAGAACGAGCATAATTTTTTCTAGATTTTGGAATAAATCTTGTCTTAGCAAGCTTTCTCTGTCCGGGTTATTAACCTATTGAAGTGGTATATTTTTGTGACAATTCTTTTCATTGAATTTGTGTAAGTGTATCTTTTCTATTTGTAAATTTTTATAATTCTTTTCTTCAATTTCTCATTAGACAACATTAGTTCAGTATTTTCCTTTAACATTTGATAATTATTTTCCTTTTCTATATCAAAGGCAGATTTAACATTAGCAGTGAGAGAATGTTGTTTGTTTAATGACTCATATTTTTCCTTATGTTCATTACATGTTTCTTCCAACATGTTACAATATTCATATAATTCATCTTTAGTCATATTTTTATCATTATCTGAATCACTATTATTTCTATAATAATAATCATTTTGAACAGGGAAATCAGGTACCTTAGATATGTTATTCATGAATCAAATGTTATCATGATTCTTTTCAGAATCAGAATATTTAGATTCACTTGTGCTATCTTCCGATGCACTCCAGGTTGCTTTCATGGGTTTCTTGAACATATTGTCCTTATGATCATATTTCTATTTGAATTTTAATTTTGGATACTAATCCTTGATGTGACCTTTCCTCTTGGATTCATACCAGACTATATCATCTTCCTTATTAGATTTCTTCCAATCTTTCTTCCACATTCCTTTATTGTCATACATACCTTTCTAGTTTTATTTTATGAAGAATTTTTACTTCCTATAAAACGTCTTAAATATCGTGGCTATTTGAGCCATTTCCTCATCACTATCATAGTCCGAACATTCACTTGATGAACTTTCAGTAGGTACATATATTTTCTCCTTGTCTTTTCTATTTGAAGTAGTAGACTTGAATGCCAATGATTTTCTCTTGGGTTCATCTTCTTATTCATTTTTCACTTTAAGTACTTCCACATACATCATAAGCTTACCTATTAATTCCTTAATAGGAAGTTTTCTTATGTCGCATGATTCTATAGAGAAAAGAGATGTGCCTCTCCATCTTTCTGGTAGACATCTTAATATCATCATAATTTGTTCCTTTGCAGGAACAACCTTTCCAAGAGTGCTCAAAGTATTGACAATATCATTGAACCGTAGATACATGTCAGAAATAGGTTCATCAGTCTTCATTTTAAAATTATCATATTTAATTGTATAGGTATTCAGCCTCATTTCTTTAACATTGGTTTTTCCTTCATGGGAAACACTCAAAGTATCCCATATTTCATAAGCAGTTTTACAAGAAGAAATTATATTAAACTTGTTATCTCCTAAAGCACAATACAAGGAATTCATAGATTTACAATTATTATTGTAAGAAATCATTATGGGTTCATCTCAAGGGGTTCTATCAGTTTCTGGAATTTTATATTGAGACTCTATAGCAGTCCAGATATCAAAACCCATACTTTCAAAATGAATTTTCATCTTAAGTCTTCACTGGGCATAGTTTGTATCATTAAAGAAAGGTGGCCTATTAGTAGAATCACCTTATAGTCTGTTGTTCATAACTAGAATTTAGAAAATATATTAAAGAGATAAAATTTATAACTAATTGAAATTTATGATCTTTAAATATGCAACTAAAATCACAGTTGAAAAATAGAATGTTTTGAAAACATGTATAAAATCATCTGATACCAAATTTTGGTTGGAGTGGATTCTCAAGAGGGGGGTGAATTGAGTTCCAATTAAAAATTTTAGGTAAAAATATTTCTCTTAAAATCCCCCTATTTAAAAACAGTGTTAAACTGTAGTGAATTTATAAAGATTGTAAATGTTCATTTAATTTCTCAAAGATTGATTAGGTCTTAGTTAATTTAATATAAAGAATAAATTATCTTTGGAAGCTACCTTACTGGTTTACAATAAGAATAAACACTTGATAATTTAACTATAAAAGTTACATTAAAAAAATTATATTTCAAAGTAGTTAGCAGTGGAATATGAAATATATAGTATACTTATTACTTAAACTAAAATGCACAGCAGATGTAACCAAGAGGTTCATTATCAAGTCGAGTCTTTGTCCTCTCAAACAATTTATATAAATTGATCCACACCCTGGATCAGGGTAAACAACAGTGCAATGACTGTCCAGGTTCAGAGACCACTACCACAGTTCTACATGGAAATAAAACAAAAACTAATGGTTGTCCTGGTCTTACTAGACCTTTACCACTATCCACATTGTGATACAAGGGTGTTATAGAGTTTCAATGAGGATTTAAGAATCCCCCATATTAACTCAGGAGATAGTGTGTGTATGAAATAAAAAGGGTACACACACTATTAAAAATGTAAATAAAATAATATCTAGATAAAGTATGAATGTGTTTAGAAAATCATTAGTGATAGTCAGTGCAACTCTGGACTCGTTTGATTGGTCAGAAAAGCATATGAGACCTTCTCTAGTTTTTGTCTGAATAATAGAGTGTCGTTTTCTTCCTTGGTTTTCAGGTTTAGCTTATCAACCTGAGTGCATGAAGTTTTTTTGAAGTTCTTAACTCAATATGGAGCTTGTGTTCTCCTCTAGAAATGAATAACTTCATGTATGTATATTGTTCTTTGATTATGGATGTAATTTTTTCTTATGCACCACTTTTCAGCTCTTTCTTTACTCTTCAAAATCCTTCTTAGTTTCTTTCCTATGATATTATTATATTCACACTCTTCCAGCTAGATCTTTATCTTACCATTATTAGCTTTCAACTCCAGCAAAAAATAATGATTAACTTTTGCATGGGTACTAGGTACGGTTCCATAACATGCTAAGATATATCATTAAATATCATTAACTTCCTTAAAAAAATAAAATGTAACTGTTAGCATAATAAATAAAAATTATTGAGAGTATAGAGTTTGACTGGTGGGTCAATAATTATTATCCTTCTATTGGTATATGTGTACCATGGAATTTGTGTAGCAGTGACCTTTTATCAGTAGCTCTATGAACTTGTATCGGTAATTTTTAATATCGGTAGCTCTTGGTCTATCAGTAGCTATGGTCTATCGGTAGCTCTATATATCAGTGACTGTATGTATCGGTAGATTTCTTATATCCTGTGATAATGTGTATCAATAGACTTATGCATATCTATATCTCCATTCTGTATTATCGGGAGACTTGTTCTATTGGAATCTATCTGTATCGGTGACCTTGGCTTATCAGTGACTCTGTCTATCGGTACACTAAGTCTATCGGTAGAGTAAGTACCAGTAGCTCTATATCAGTAGATATACACTGATCAGTGACCTAACACCTGTCTGTTTTATGCAAAAGATATCTGATTGGGTTAGAATTACTTCAAAACTTATATAAAAAAAGATAAACATTGATTAACATATTTCAAGGATTATTTTAATATTATTATTAGATAGATTGTCATAGATTGAGCGAATTAGAATATAGATAAACAATAATTTGGATTATCAACGTATGTGAAAGAATAATTGGGATTATGAAAACACATTAGTTCAATGATAATAATATATATTGATGGGTAATCTAATCAGCAGACAACAGAAACAATTGGTGAATATAGAATGATTTCCCTATAAAAAAAATCTGATGAAAATCCAATATCATATTTATGTATTCTTACATTGGATTTGAAAACATCTCTATATTAAATATAGATTTATTATAAATATAATATAGAACCATAATATTGGATATAGTCTAATATAATATTTACATATTACCTTTTATCAGATATTGTTTAACAAATCTTTATTAAAATCATTGTTTTGGGTGATATCTGCATTATTTTTCATTTATGTTTTCGTTTGGTAGATCTAATACATTTACTTTGATAATGGTTATTTAAAATCTATAATATTAATCATTATATAAATATATTAAATATTTATTTTATAATTATTTATATTCATTCATAAAATTAGAGATAGAAAAATGAATTACACCGTTCATAGAGATGGTGGGTCGTACGTACATATGAATGATGTTTTCATTATTCAAACTTTGAAATAATAGAATTTTATATAATAAATAATATTTATATAATAAATAAAATTTAATATATTTATTATATGTTAAAAAAATCAATCCTTGGTAAAATCCATGTACAAAATGTAAAATTAATCCAATTGTTCCGATGTTGTGGCAGTCCACACGTACTCAAAAGCGATATTATTATATTCCATCACTTATGAAGGTAAGAAGGTATTTATGATATTTAAAAAAATAATTTTAAATTTTTTAAAAATAATAATATATAAACATTAAATCCATTATAATACCCATCCATAAACTATCACAATTGGAAATGAATTGTATAACTATGTGGAGATGGTAAGTCGTACACACGCAAGAGCGAAACATTCCCTTAACATTTCATGGATAGATAGTGAATAAATATAGTTTCATAAATTAAATAAAATTTTATTATATTTGGGACAAATAATTTATTATTTTAAAAAATATCTAAAATATTTATGGGAGATAAAAAATAATTAAAAAGAACGTGATCTGTTATGGTGATTGGCTCTTTTTTAAAACAACTCCATTAAATCTCCCCTTAATGTCTGTGGGGTTTGTCTTTTGTAATATAACCAAATATTTAATGTTTATAAGTATGTTTATAAGGTATGTGTTGAGGATATGGTTGAGATATAAGGGAAAAAATTCAGAATAAGTGAAGGTAGGAGGTTCCCTTTTAAAATTGAGTTTCGGGGGAAAGTTTTGAATTTCATAAAATATTAAAATAAAAAAAAATCATTCTCTATCTGAAATGCCACCAAAATACCAGGGATTATAATTTAAAAGATTATGTTGATTAAATAAAAACCTATAAAAGATCTTTTACATGTTTAGGTGGTATTTTAAACCTTTTCATTTGTATTAACCCATTAATTAACTCATTTTAACATTAATCATGGTGTCATATTACTCACATAAAAATAATTAAAATTTTAAATTTAAGGAGAAAAATGGATCATAAATGGTCAATGGATTGTATTTTTGTCAATATATTATCCACTTTTTAATATTTAATTTTGTTTAAAATTTTAAAATAATTTTAGGAAATATTATTATGATAAAATATCATTAATGACAATTGTAACACTCTTCAAATGATTAGATTTAAAATTCATAAATAAAGTTATTAAAATTGAATATTTCATTTAACAAAAAAATAATATTTTATATTAATCTAAAAGATTCATGGATCACTATAACTCATTAAATTGGAATTACTTCTATAATTTGTAAAGTTATTTATTTTGTTTTTCTAATGATTAAATAAACACTATGAGAACATTGTATAAGAATTTAAGGTAATTGTAATATTTATGAAAATTATAAATAATTTTTTTGTCAGAAAGATAATTTAATTACTTTCAAAATAAACAATTATCTTCATTCATTGATTTAACATTACATATGTGTATAAATAAAACATATTTAAAAAATATATATTTACATATTATAACTTTCATTACAATAAATATTTCTTATAACATATTATTGGAAAGGAGTCGATTAAAAAACAATGTTCAAAATTAATTTATAATTGTAGGATATCATGAATCCATTAATTATTATTATGATAAAATATATCGTTATAACTTACTTTTAATGTAGATTAACATGATTTATCCATTACCATAGTAATAAAGTTTACCAAGATTATGATTGATATTGAATAAAAAAATATTTATTAAAAATTAAATTGATATATTAAAAAGTATGGAATATTTTTTATCATATTAAAATACTATATTTGGTTAAAATTAATTTTAAAATAATTATGAAACATTCAAATAAACTACTATTTAGGCAAATACATTTTTAAGCATAGAAATGCATTTTTTGTCTCATGTCCTGAAAAATATTAAATAAATATTAGAAAAATTATTTACTATATAATATATATATTTCAATAAAATCATTGACCAATAGTTGATATATTATTTTATTAAGAAAAAATATTCATGAGACACATAAAAACTGTTATTATAAAAAATTCCTTTTATGTATAAAAATGGTTTTCTCAAATTCATACATAAAATGTAGTCCAATAAATGAAATTTTTTCATTTAAAAAATACATGAACTAATTTGACTTGGAATTTTTTTTAAAATGTAACCCAATACATTATTGAAATGAAAATATAGTTTTCAATAAAAATCTATAATTATTATTATGCAATGAAAAAAAATACTTTTTTGAAAATTCTAAAAAATTGATCCTTTGATAATATTTACTTTATTAATTAATAAATGATATAATTTTAATCATATATAATTTATAAATTCTCAATAAATTGTTTTTTAGTTATTCTAAATAAATGAAATAAGAAACATTTTCTTCCAGAAAGTGATTCTTTGAAGAATAAAAATACATTACTAAAAATTTATTGATTATATACTAAATATTTATAAAATAGATTTATATTTATTATAAATGTTTTATATATTTCATAATTATTTATATTTATTTATAAATTATAATTTAATTCTACGTTTTATTGATCTTATATAAATAATAATATTTAATTATTATTTGGGCACATTTATTCATATCGGGTACACTATTAAACATAGTGTTCATTAAAAATATTGGGGTGTGACGATTTACATATTTTAATGATTATTTAAAGAACATAATATCTACTTCCGATAAGATAGATATTTTTTTATAGTCGTTATCCGTCTTGTTTTTACTGGATCTACCAACCCACCAATGATATTTTATTCATTGACTTCATCCTATCTTATTTCCTTTCTTACAGATATTGATCATACTTTAACTACCTCATCATTTTTCTATTCCTATGAGTATACTCTATCCCCATATTCTCCCACTTTGATTCTCACTAAAGCGTTATTTCAATATTTCATTCCTATAAATTTTTATCACTATTTTTATATGATAACTACTAATTTGATTGACATTTATGATCATTTTCACAGTAATGAATCATAAATTTTAATTACCATTCAATAATTTTATTAAAAATTATATTCCATGATATTAGATTAATTCCCAATGAAATTCCCATCATCCATCTCTGTATCAATCATTCATTTCTTATACTTGTTGAGAATCAACCTTTTACACCTTCAATCTCAAAAAGTATTCCAATGTGGGATTCATCCCATACCATATTTTCTATGGTGTTTTCTCTTTAATTGGAAATATAAATACTATTTTGTAGATATAAACTAAATTATTCACTATTTCCATTTAATTTCTCTCTTATTCGTTGTTTATTATCATTTATTTCAATTGATATTCCTCTACCTATTTGTTAGTTAATTAAATACCATCTTCAATCTATAAATTCTAGATATTTATGGCTATTATAATCTATAATAATATAATTTAATATTTAATAAACATAAAAACACTATATTTGATGTAAATGTTTGTAAAAAATGTCATTATACCATAATAATCAATAAATTGAAGTTAATAACTTTTTTTCCATCCATGGACGTGGGTGATATTAGCCCGCACACATCCACCTTCACTAAATCCAGTAAACTCATTGACATTTTTCCTTAATAATTTACGTATTTTAAATTTTTTTACATTATAAAAAATAGTATGAGTGTCACTATGAGAATGTTTTTGGATATTATGAGCTCTTTTTTATCCATCACATATTTTAAGGGCGTATGGACTTAGTTGCCATGATTTTGTTTCTATATCATTTTTAATGATCATTGGATAGAAATTTCCAATCATATTCCCCATTAAGGAGTTAGACAATGAATTTTAGGTGATTCCATTGAATCACTATTGTTCCATCTCTTCCTTTCATGATTTAAGCATTCTTGATGAAATTAACTTCATGCCCTGAGTCACATAGTTGTATCATACTGAGAATATTGGGACTAATGTCTTCAAAAACCATGTAATATAAGAAGCAAAATTATTCACATATGATTTTGTATTTTCTAAGCTATTGATTTTCAAACAATCAATATTAACAAGGAGAAAAATGTCACTAGTGCATACACAATGTTCATGAAATGGTATATGCTACCCATTATCTAGGATGTATATACTCTATGTTGAATCCATACTCCAACAAGATCTATGTATATGAATGATATTTATACATCATTATCATTCATAGAAATTACTATCATGACCCATGTTATATGTTTTCATTAATATTGTATTCAATAAATTTATATATTATGATCTATTGAATCATCCTCCTCTTTCTAGTCTGTGAATTTATTATAATTTCTTATCCTGAATAATGATTTTTTTTGCATCTATAATCACTTCTTATGGATCTCTATTAGCACATTTTATTTATTAAATTTAGGGGAAATTTATGGCTTTGTGTTCATTATATTCACACAAAAAACAATATCCATTTTAAATATACCAATTATAGGAAATTCATCTAATCTATTTTTTACTATAGAGCCTTGAAATCTATTTTTTCAATTGAAAACACTTATTTATTCCCATATTACTACACTAATAAAACAATATTCATTGAATATTATTTTGTGTCTTTTCTACTCAACATATATCTTTTTGAGTCCTTTGGGAATCACCATATTCAACATTCTTTTGGGATGTGGGATATTGTGATTTCACATTAGCCAACATTATTTTTTCCATATAATAGATACCCTCAATACATTTTCATTTCCTTTGAAAAAATGTACATGTGTATAAGGGTATAATTTTTCCATTACCTCCATGTGTTCCTATTTAGAAACATCAGTATCACAGAAGATAAAACACCATGATGTCATGTTGGGATATATATTTCCATCATGATCATCAATATTTTTCAAATCATTAAGACATTGACATTGGGATTTTTTATTATTTTTTCATGATATTTAACCAAATTAGTTAATAAATCAATTAATTGGTATTGATATTAGATTTTGATACTAAAATCAATTTCATTTTAATATTTTCAACTATTTTCATACATTATTCTTTCAATATCACCATTTATCATAAATATTAATTTTCAATCTCTAACATTTATTTTTTGGAATCATGTATCACTATATAGAATTTAATAACTTGTCCCTAAGAGAAACAATTTCCTTAGGTGTATATTTTACCACATCTTTGATGTATAATAATTCCAAAATTATACAGATTTCAACATCATTTCCCACAAATTTATTTTCTATTTAATCCATGAGGACCACCACATTCAAGTCCACAAAATCCTCAATTTAGTACACTTTATTATCCTTTGATATATAGTTATCATATTAATGAAATGTCTTATTTGTAGAAAATTTATGATATGCAACGATATTTCCTACCACACCCATAAATAGTTACTTCCTGGGTACTTTATCTTTATTTTCATCTGAAAAATTATTTTGAAACCTAGAAGCACAAGGAAAAAAGTTTCCACAATGAAATTGAGAAAGTGAAAGATTGAATGTTAATATTTTATTTTCATTTTTACAGTTTGAGGAAATAATTGAAATGGCCATATCAACTTCAATATCTTTGAGATCATATTATATGGATAGTTTCGTAATTTCATTTGATTCAAATTCATAAGAATTATCCTTTATCAATGAAACATTATAATTTATTTCCTATTATAGGATATGAGAGTGTTGTAAATAATATCAAACACCACCCCTTTGGGGTACTTTTCTTCAATAACCAAGAACATTTCATTTAAAATGATGATAATATTAATAGGATAAACAATATTATTTTAAAATAATAATGGAATTAATTGACGTTTCTCATTTTATCCATAGAAATACACAACTTCTCATTAAATCCAATAATGAACTCATCTGAATGCATGCTTAAATCCTTATACTTTTACATAACAATTGAAATTTATCTTCACATACTACAGAATCACCATCATAAATGTTGATTATTTTTTTCCACATGTAATGTGGGTATTTATGTTACATCATATTCACATATATTTCATTAGATAATGAAACTCCAAATGCATTGACTCTTTTTTTATTAATATAAATCCCTCTTAAATAATTTTCATAAAATTCCCAACAGTTAATTCTTTCTAAAATCCAATGCATGGTATCTATGTAGAAATACATTTCCAAAGATCAAAAAAAAATATTTTTATTTTATTATTCCATGTTTTTAAATTAATATAATCAAATGATTGAATTGAATTTGGGTTGATAGATTTAGTCAAATCTTCACTGAGAAAAAATGTTACAATATATATATCTTTGAGAAAAGTTTTTCGTCCTAGGAATGGTCAATACCCAGAGAGGGGGTGAATCAAGGTCTATATATTTCATTAATTAACCATATACAACGATCTATATTAACAATTATTAAGAAGAATATCTCCCCCAAAATTGATAGGAAGTGATAATGTAAATTATATTGGGATATAAATGATTTTACAGGGTTCATCCAGTCTAAAATAATCTAAGGAGCATAAAATGGGCATGTGATGATGAACCGAAAACATTAATAATACAACATTGTTTACAATTTTAAACTCCCACACCAACCCTTTTTTTATAACAATCACATGAAAAAGGAAAAATCACAATTCTCTCTACAAGAAGGATCTAAGGAATCCTCTTATTCCATATTTTTCATTATATGAATAATATATTATAATTACACTAAGGATTATATATATGTATTTTATAGTTTCTTCAATGTGATGAACTACATGATCTTATAGTTACACATTCTCATTTATATCCCTTTTATTTTCACTTTCATATTTCTAACACTCATCCTATAATACTTCAAATTATCCATTTTTTATTCCAAAAAATATAATAGAATTACATCACTTATTCATTTATGTTTTTCTATTATGGGATCCAACATATTGTCTTTAATTTAAATAAATATATATTATATTTTTTGGATTTTTTTACCCTATGAATTAATTTATTTAATATAGATGACATAATTTTTTGATGTCTCTTAAATGGTTTTAAACAAAAATTTGATAGTTACACATTTTTTTAATTTAAATTTTTTCCCATGTCTAAAAAATACCACTTTATAGTGTGACTCATTTTCTATAGTTTGATTATCATTAGATATTTAAAACAGTAATTATAACCATTTACTTCACAAAAAATACCATGTAAAAACACTTCTTACCAAAATATGGTCACCTTAATACCAAAAAAATTATATCCTAAAAATATTGTCTATAAGGAATGATCCATCTCTACATAGTAGACACCATAAAATCATAGAACAATAAAATATACCTAAATCATGTCCTTTGATAGAAATACCTACCATATAATAACTCATTTATTTCCCCTTTTCAAAAAATTTATACAATTTTTCATATGATTCAATCTTCATCAAAAGACTCTATTATATTTAGGTAATTTTATATATTTTTATATGTATGTCCCCTTGTGATGTGAAATATTCTCCCATGGTGTATCATAATTAATATGAATAAAATAACTCCAACTATAATTCACCTTAGGTCCTATCATAATGTTAGTATTCCCCATGATTCAAATGTTCAGTACTAGATCACATACCACAGATGGGTAAAAATGTTACCAAATGTATCATGGAATGTATCATTTTCATCTCCTTGTGACAAAATCAAAAACTCAATGCATGTTTTCAATGGAACATTCATTGTATTTTAAAATATTTACATATGAAATTAACTCTAAACCTATTTCATTTTCCTCAAAAATGCATCAGGACGTGACAGTTTTTTTCATGCTATGACTTTTGACCTTTATAAATGTACTTATTAAATATTCATTGAGAATTATACTATCATTTTATAAAATTTTTTGGATTTTTTTGATGTATTCCAACATCCATACTAGGAAACATAACCCAAAAATACATCACTGTTGTTTTTTCTAGTTGTTTTATATTTGATGAGGTTAATGGATGTGATGGGTTCATTTAAGATCAATGGAGGTTGGTACAAGCTAGGACTATTACTATAGTTCTCCAAGTTAAGAGGGTGGCCTTTATATTATCATGTCTATATATTTATTGTATTAATATATTGGTCTTTATAACATTATACATATTTTTGGAAAATTTTATTAATTTGTTTGATCACAGATTATATATTGGGATGGGAATTGATCAATTAACAGTATTCGTGTATCATAGAGAGTTCTAAATAGATATTTGGTGATTCATTGGTCAAATGAGTTATGGTTTTCTATTTTATAACCTTTTTATTGATATTAGTGGTTGTGAATTGTTTTTCAAAAAATAAATTACTATTATACGTGTATGGGGTGGGATTTTTGTTAAGGTTATTAATTTGGGAAAATGGAACATTGTTCCTTTTCAAGATATTATAGTTTTTTTGGTTTAATATTTTAATTAAAAAAATTGAGTATTTTAACTTGGTTTTAAAAATCATATAGAAGAGTATTTTTATAAATGTTTTTCTCAATTTCACATCATGTGGGTGATATACTATTTTTTTATGATTTTATTCTTCTATATGTTTATTTTTTATGGTTAATCTTATGATATTATATGTTTAATGATACAATAGGAACCACAGGAGAAACCATTACTCATATAAATGTTTTATTTGAAAATTTTGATATTTTCATTGGGATTTATTGGGGAATAAGTCCATAAAACCATAGACTACATTCTCAGGTGTTTGGTTCTATAATTGTGACTGTTTTATGGGATATTTGTTCATCATTGTACACTATTGAGTCCATGAAATTTTAATTATGATGGGTTGTATTGATATGTATTGAATAAGGGTACCTTGTTATTTGACCTCAATAGTTGAAGTTTGAGTGACTCCCATATTTAAATATTTTCTAGATTAAAATAGTTCCTGGAATTTAGATCCATGTGTAATAATGATCGTTTGCCTATATCTAATGGATAATTGATGTAATTAAATGTACCTTCTATATGTAGCTGCCCGGGATTACAATACCTTATAACATGAATATGATATTATGATTGGCCACATATCCTAAATCTCTTTTAGAGTTTTGAGGTAGTTCACTTCATAACATGTCAATACCCATGGGTGGTGATAACTAGGTAGACCATAAAGACATGTTTTATGTTTGAGGAACATAATTAATTTTGATTCATTATTGTGTATTCTACTAATTTTATAAATTAGGATACAACTTTTTCTTTATATAATCTCCACCATATGAATTGAGATGCATAGAAATAAAAAAATGGACACCGTGAGAGATGGAGATAAAACATAGTGAGGTGATGGAAGGCTATATAGGATAGATCTGAATCAGATCATCCAAATTGCCCATATGAGGATAGTCCATGGTCATAAAACATACTATTTAACATTGATGGTTATTTTACTATATCATATACATTATTGAGGTATATATGAAGTGTTGTATCATTTTTGTGTGAGATCCCTCATCAGTAATGACTTTTGATATTTTTTATCAATCAAGTGATGATATATGGGTTGTCTAGTAAAAGTAACAGAAATTATTGTCATGCTGAGATTATATTGTTTTGAAAGATGGTTTATGTTATTTCATGTGGTTGGGACCCATTCCATTTCTTTTGATTTTTTTTGTTTTAGTGTTATTTTAATATTTTTTGTAACTTTACCTTATCATTTTTTGTTTTTTATTATTTCACATGAGATTTATTATTTTTCCCTCCATTGTTTCATGTGTTTTATATTCTTTATATGACTATTATATACTTTAGTATTTTGGGTTTTTTGTTATTGACGGATAGTGGGATAACTAATGGGATAGGTGGGACATTGAAGAGATATCCTAGTGGATTTGCAGAGACCTCATAATGGTTATAAATATTGGAACGATTTCAATGTAGTATAACATATTATTTCATGAAGATATAAAAATCATCAGATGCATGACGGTGGTATATGGCCTATATTGAGATGTATTGGTTTGGGTTTTCAGAGATCATGTGTCTTCTAGACACATAAGTGTTTGTTCGTCCTGGATATGAATTTGTTTTTATCTTTCCAATAGTGTGATTTACATTGGGTATCTAATTTCACCCTCTCACAAAAATTTTATGAATATACTCTTCACGAAAAAATAATTCAGTGTATAAAGATGAGTAGGAAATCATATGGGGTTATTATACTCACCCCACCATATATACACAATAGAAGTTTTGATGTTCATTGGAAGACCGTCATGTTTTATTTCATATATAGGTGATTGATAAAATCACAATGTGTGGTTTGAGACTAATAGGTTGTTGGAGGTCAAATACTTAGAAAGCGGTTTATATGAATTTGGATTGAGGCCACTGTATTTCTATTTCATTTTAATTGTATCGGTATCATCCTACATAAATATATTATTTGTTCCTTATAATACCCTTTATTTCCATTTATTATATTATTCATTACACTAATTTAATCATATTCTATTATTTATGGCCATTTATATGTTAACACATCTTTTGGTAATTTTACTATGATTATATTCTGGTCTTTAGAGGATAGATGAATTCATGTTTGTTGTCTATAGGTTTTCAAAACATATGTTATATAGATAGATCATGTAAAAGTATTGGTATAATCATGAATGATATGTGGGATGTTATTTTGTTGGAATATACTCCACATTACTATATCAAAACATTGACATTATTCAAATGCCTCAATAGTATGCGGATATGCACATGAGGCTATGTAGTAACTCCCACTCGAATATGGATTGGGTGACATGAGATAGAACATTACTTTTATACAAGGGTGGGGTAATTATTAATTTCTGCTTTCAAGTGGGAAATCAGTGTTTGGTAAATAAAGATACACTTATTCAATGTTATGTCATACCTTTTGAAATAGACAAATATCTCTAGAAAATGTTATGACTTCCATTATTACAATAATATATGATATATATAAATGATGTATTTCATTAATATCATTTAACAAAAAAATTTTTGAATCTATATCTTGTTATTTAATAATATGATATATATTTGGAACTCAATTCCACTATAGTGATGCAAATAGTATGTATCATTGACAATCAAAATAAAGTTCTATTGTGAAAATTTATTCCTTGTGGATTTGTTTTGGGATATCATGGATAATATATCCATCTGACACAACATAATAAGGCCTTTTTTTAGGAGAAATAACATATCATATTTTCAAATAAAGGCTATTTATTAATTTTTTAAGGCATAATATAAAATGGTGATGATAATGGTGACACCCCGGTATTCAAAGGATAATGTTTATTCTATAATTTATAATATTTTTGATGATAAGTTATTTGAAAAAATTAAAATTTTGATATTATGTGATAGTTAAGGATCCATGAATACTAAAAACACAATCCTAATCATAAATATCAACCATTCAATATGGAGGATTGATCCAAGAATTATTTTCATGGTTAGTTTATATATTCATTGAATATTATTCAACACATACTAGTGGTGTGCATCTATTATAGAATTTTCATCCTAGTTGGAAAATAGTTTCCCAAAATGTGTTTCCATGCCATTTAATTTAATGAATGTAAACTTAAATCATTTTCTTTTTATCGTTATTTGGGTTTTTTGTTTTTTCCTCATACATTTCACTTCATCTCTCTAATAGATTCTCCAGAAAATTAAATATTCTCTTCCATTCTAATTAATTATTTTACAATCCATATCATGTGAATATATAAGGAAAATTATGTATTTATATTCAATTAATTCTTATCCTTTTCTCATTTTACCTCCTCCTTCCATAATCTTCCATGTTCATTTTCTCATCGGCCACATATTCCAACCCTAGTTCTGTGCTTTATATAAATATTGAAATGTGTCATTTCTTGGGATTTTGGGGACCTTCTTCAATCCTAATATATATTTATATTAATAATTAAACTACCATCCAATGTTTTTATAGTGTTTTATTAGTGTTGCTTTATTTTATTTTCTAAAACCTTTAGTGATTGTTTTAAGTGTCTTATGGGTAATTAGAATCATTTAAAGTATAATTTTGGTATATTCAATATTTATATAAAAGGTTTTTAACTTTTATTCCATATAATAATGCTTTCCCCTGGGATTAAATGACAATTAATTTAATATGAATACTAATTCCCATGAGGTGTTTAATAATGTTATTTAAAAAAATTAGTTTAAATGAAGTAAAAAAGATTACAAGAGGATAATTTTATATAACAGTGATTTTATAATTATTTACTATTTTATAACATTAATTGTTTAAATTTTTATATGATTATTGTTTTTTAGTTTTTATTTATTATTCCATATATGCCACTGGTTATGTTTTGTTTTAAATATCATATTTTTCATGTCTGTTACATTTTTAAGGAATTGATAAAGAAGGGATATGGTGTTGATGGTTCATTTCCCTATGCCATAATAATTTTATTTTATATAATATTATGACTTATTATATTCTATTATAATGGTTTACATGAGATCCCTTGGGGATGAGAATGAAATCATGTATAATTGTAACCTTTTTTTGTATTTTTATCTAGCCACAGGTCCCTGATTATCAATTATCGCTGGAAATGAGTTTCATCTATTTGAGAAAATTGCTGAAATATAGGGACTAAGACATTTAGAATTAAATTTTAGGCTTCCAGTTGAACTATAAAAGGTTTCTATGATATCTATGATTGGAAATATATTTATATTCTATGTTATATTTATTTTATTCTTTAACATTATTTATGTATTTTTTGTGCATAGTGATATATGTTTATTTGTGGGATATTATTCTCATATTATATCGTTTGATATTTTTAAATGTTTTTAAATAAAAGATCATTGGATTTATTTGTATTTTTTGTAAAAATTATAGATTAATTTATATAGTATAATTATAGTTCAAATTAGAATTCATAGTATATCATATAAAAATAGTTCAATAGATTCATGGAATGATCCTACCATGTATTATCACAAACCCTATATAAACATATTTTCTTTCATGTATACTTTTTTATGGATGATAAAATTAATGTTAAGGGAGTTACATTCTTTTTTGGTGTACCATAGACACATTCTTAATGTTTTAATGCATAGATGTTTTTATAGTGACAATGGGTCATGTGGAGATAGTTTGTTTCATAATTTTGAGATTATTGTTTAATAGTTGGATGTATATGAAATTTTCTCACAATTATATCATCATTTTATTCTCTCATATCTTATATATTTCATGTATTAACTTATATATTATTCATATGGAGGAATATTTTGAAGTCATTTTGGTTATTTATTGTTTTTCCTTGTTTGGATGAATTTTTTTGTGAAGTATTTATGTTTTTATCAAGATAATTTAATGTGTTGGTACTTTATATAATTATTTTTTATTTATTTAATTTAATATTTATGGTGAAATATTTCTCAATGGTATGTGATCAATATGAATATCAATTGTTGTCATCTTATGGATATCATGAATATTATTTGTTTTACATTATAGTTTGAATGAATGGAATTAGTAGTAATGATAGTGATATTACCTAATATCTATTATCAATAATGTTATCCACACTAATAATACAGAAGATAATTTCGTTGGGTTGTCTATGTGGGAGGTTGTTGTACATATGATTCTAGTTGTCACATTGTTTTCTAGTTTACATGTATAGAGTTTAACAAAATTTGTGATTTGTTTATTTTTAAAAAAAGGAAACTAAAATAAATAAATAAAAATATAAAATTTTATTAAAATATAATGACTTTTGATTAAAAATTTGGGTAAAAATATGTAAAAAAGTAGAAACATTAGAAAAGTGTTGATCCTTCAGACACTCACTTCATTAATGATTACATTAATTATCTAATTCTATTTCTCAAAGGAAACCAAGAGATATATGTAATAACACCTAGAAATTCCTTGATATAAAACCAATTAATCGATATTGAGGATTATCCTACTATAAATGTATTTCATATTCTACAAGAATTCCATGTAAGATCTCATGATTTCCTATGATTTAAGCATTTTTTTATTGAATGATTAGTTACTTCCTAATAAGAACACCCATAGAGGTCAGGGGTAACAAGGGTTTCCATGGATTTTTTATAGACATGGACACAAATTTTTGATAGAAATAAATGGAAAACAAGGATAAAAGTTACTATACTCCCATGCCACATGGTTTCGTGAGATAATGTCGTGCTGGATAAAGGGTGTCCGGAGCCCAAATAGTTTGACTAAACATTGTGGATAGATGCACACATATATATGATGGCCTCAATTTTTTTTATTGTGGATCAAGACATGTTTTGGTCATGGTTAGGGATACTGTACATAGTAACCATGAGAGGTACACCTCCAATCAATGAAGGGCGCATGATTAGTTCATGCTTTGGAAAATTGAGAAGCCAAACTGTGAGGATTTTTAATTTGAGGTAAAATTAGATTTTATCTTATAAAACATATTATAAACTGATGAAGAAATTATATTTCCCATTCCTCCAAACATAGCTCATTTGATAGCTCCACCTTGAGATAGTCTGATATCTTTTGACCACATTTTTTTATCTGAACTCAGAATCGAGTGTCATCAGTCTTGTTAGATTCACATCGGTGACTACTACATTAATTTTGTGTCATTATTTTTTTATTAGTATCATCTATTATATTTAAGTGCAATATAATATGACTAATTTCTAGGGTTTTCATCATTTATCTATTTTTATTCTAATCTTAGCTGAATAAAAAGGTTATACTAGACGACCACTCAAGTACAGAACTATAATACGTGGTCTATACCAATCCCTTGGTGTTTAGTGATTTATATGCCAAGTTTAATTATGCCCCACATCCAACATTTCAAAGGTTACCATATAATTAAATTAATATATTAAATGAATGTTTTGGAAAATTTTAGGGATTGCCTTTATTTCCATGAATTTAGTTATAGGTTTCTTCCATAACAATGGCCACCCAAGGCGTCTACCTTATGATTTACTTTTACTTTTACTATTGATGAACCACCCAATTGTAGATTGGTTAATCATAACTTTTTAGTGGAGGAACTACTATAGATGAATTGTATTTAATTTATTTTTTTGGAAATTTTCTTCCTCTATTTCCATGTTATACCAAATGTGATTTATTTTACTTCTTAATCTTGATATGTTATACGAGTGGGTAAAAACATTTCATGTATATGAATGGGAATTTATATATGTTTTGTAAGGACTCATGGATTTTGATGGTATGAAATGATAATTAAATTTAATGATGGATTTTTCTATAATATTATAGGGATGTGCTATACAATAGGACATGATAGGTTTAGTGGATGTTTTGGATGAGACAGATACTTGGGTCTTGATTCTGTGGGATGAATTTGTCCTTGATAAAACATAGATCCATTTTGATTAATCATGAAGTATAATTGTTATGTTTACTTGATCCTTGGACTTGGATCCATGTCTATCTGAGTATCCATCGAGATGCTCCTCGGAGTCGATGCTGATGCCTTGGTCCAATAAACCTTTGATACGACCCCATAGGGTTTGACACTTTTGTTATATAACTCTTACATTGCAATTGAAACATTCATAATTATATATAACGAACAATTTTGATATGAAATAATATTTATTAGGAATATCCATGGTTGTTATGAGATACTGGATATACATCATGGTAGTGGTGCTTGTTTCAGTTGTACATTAATGTCGCCTTGTTTGAAAGGCATAACAACTGTTTTGTTGAATGCCTTGCAGTGATTTGAAGTCTAACATTACAATTATTACTTTTTACAATGGAATTTTGATTGGGTTTCTACTATATCTATTATATACCTTTCACAATAAATATATTGTACTTCACATGTTGGATTGTAATAGACATTATTGGTGGTGGAATATTTTTATTTTTTCTCACACTCTGTCTCAGGCTGTCATTGTGTACCGAGAAAAATGTTATGGATATAGGTAGGGATATATGAAGGTTCCCAATGTTTTATTCTATATTTTTCCCATGCATAAAAGCCCCGGATAATAGGATAGAGTTTAGGATCCTGATTCCATCTGGGACTGTTCTTTTTGTACATTTTTATATTTTGATACATGTATTGTAAATATGAATTTATACCTTTTTTGGATGATTTGTAGACACATGAAATAAAATATAATTATGGTATATGAAAAATATATTTTCATTTGTTATATATCTCTCTTTGGGTGCTACCTCTTATTCAGTTATTACTGTGCTTCTTCTAAGGTGAGTTACTATTCCAGTGATCTTAGTGGCAATTCCTTCTACTTATTCATTGTTTTATTACTTAAATTATTTATATTTATAATTTTTTACATTGTTTTTAATTTTATTGATAGGGAATTTCCTCCCCATAGACACACCATAGGCTCTCACTTCTTTTTGGTATCCTATGGAGAATATGGAGATGCGATTGAGGCCATGTGGCTAACCAGACTCAGAGCACCATTCAGTGCAATTTGGTTTTCGAACATTACAATGTGGTATCAAAGCCTTTATTTTTTGGATTTACTATTTTGTGATAATATATGGGGGTTAGGAAAGCCTTAATTTTCTTTCTTTATTATATGATCACTGAATCTCATGCATGATTTTAGGAAAATGATAGAATTTAAATTCCATGAATCATGTCATTCCATATATGTAGAATTTCTTACGTGCATGACTTCATCATATGTGCCTTGTGTGATATATATAGTGTTTTTATAAATATATTATCAGGGGATTGGAAAACATGGTTTGTACATAGAGTTTTTATAATAAATTAAACAATTTCTTCCCTATTAGACAACATTAGCCACCCTGAATATCCAATTTTGGCACTCTAATTCATGGAACATCGATCACATGGACTAAATTGTGTTATGGTGTAAATTAAGTGAACACAATATTTTGGTTATTGAAGTGTTTGAGCCCTTGTGGATAAATTTTTCTGAACCATTTAGATGAACATATTAAAATGAAATGTGTAATAAATGTGAAATAATATGGAAATATGAAATGATGACATAATGATCTTTACATGCCCCGACTTTTCAGTGGCCAGTAGGCTCTCTCTCAAGTGATTTGTGTGAGTGTTTATTTTACCACTCCTATATTTAGGATAACACTCTATGCTATGATCTTTTATAGGATGTTATTGACCAATTATATGATTCTAGAAAATAATTTCTTTCATTTGATACTTTTTGATGTGTGTGATTAGCAATGTAGAGACATAACACCAAGAATACATTCAGTCATACACCAGGAGGGTTGAATCAAAGATGATCTAGATGTTGGGGGATGTGGTTTATCAGTTTATAATTTTATAGATATAGTTAAGGCAGCAATATTTATTCAAGACATAGGTGTTTATGAAAACTTATATAAGAGATTTATACGAATTATAAATATGTTTTTGAAAATAGTGTTGTATGAAAAATATATGGATGAGATGGAGGGTGTGTACCAGTAGCTGCATCCTCACACATTTTTTGGGGATTGTGGTCCGTAGGATTTTGATTTGTGGCTTGAGACTACACTATCTTTATTTGACTATCTAGAGTCTCTTTTTGAGAGGAGATTGAAGTTATCAACATACATTCTTCAGGGAGACGAAAAAAACTCATGTGTTGTTTTGAACAAGGATAACACACTATGTGACATGGTTTGGAGAGGTTTACAAACCTGATTCTAAAGATAAAATGTTCATAATTGATAAATAGATGATTTCATTGAATTTATTACGACATTTTTTCAATATATATGTAATACATATATGATGAGATGGTGATTCTTGAAGTGATAATTCATGTAAAAGTTTTATGAACTCACTTGTTGGAATTAGATGTCACTCTTGAGAAATTCTACATATTAATGGTGACGATCACTATGCTAATCATAAAATGAATTCAAGAAAAGTGTTGATGGTGAATAAATTTTGTCTTCAAAAGTGGAATACCCTGAAATATTTTATTTTCATGAAGTGAAGAATAATAATTAAATAAGATGACCATGAAAAGATTATATATATATAGCATGAAGAAGAAGAAAATTTGACGATTATTGAACTGACCATAAATCTCATGGACTTGTGTCAATAGTGTCACATTGTTTCCATCATGGAAGATTAATTATGATCATGAAAATATTCATCTTCATGTGGATTTAATATTAATAAAAAATAATATCCCCATATTTTTCATGAGGTATTGATTATGGCTTTTCATGTAGAACAAGTTTGTACAACATCTGCTGCCATTTTGAATAATCTAATGCTCATTGGAATTGTTTAAATCTTCTCATTATGGATTTTTTAAATTTGAATGAAATGTTTGTGAGGTTGAGTTTGCGAATGATGTTTTCATGTAAATGAGGGTTCATGGTTTGTATATAAAAATGAAATTTGTTTCTAAACCTACATAATGTGATTCCACGTTACACTATTTGAAATATATCATACATTAAATTGATGTGATGTGAATATAAATAATTTATCATACATTTTAATGTACATTCAATGGAATATAAAATAAGAATGATATAACACAATTGTGATTACCATGCACAATACACTAATAATTAATAAAGTGAAGCTACAATATGCTATTTGACGTATATGTTATGTTATATTCTTGTGATGTGAATATAAATAGATTAGAATAATATTTGATGTATTTTCAGTTGAAACGAAATGATGGTTGATAGAATACAATTGTGATTCCCTTGCTAGTAAGATAAAAATCAATAATGTGATTCCAATGTATTATATTTTACATTGATTCTATGATATATTCCATAGATGTGTATTAGAAAAATTTACCATCCTATATTTCCAATATAAAGTTGAGATGCATATTATATGGGAATTTAATTTCTAAAATGATATGGTGCTACGTGAATAATGAATTATTTTCAAATGATGTTCTTCATTGATTGGAAATCTTTGATAAAATCCATGTTGTATGCATTGATGGATTATTTTTGGATTCCATGATGTTCACATATGAATATTTTTTCTTGGATGATGAGTATATTTTTGGGTGATGTCCATTGCAGAGAGAAATGTTTTTAGTGAATATAACAAGATACACCATTGTAAAATGCTTTTCATGATCAAATAATTGTTAGGAGCTCTATGGTTTGATATCCTATATTTGATGGCTATCACAACTAGGCCAAACCCCTCTCTAATTCTGATCATTAATTTTAGTAAAGTGTTCATTTTTTAATATGATATAATTATTCTCTATTTGGAATCTACAATGAAAATTTTTATTTTAGAGAAGGATAAAATGGTATATGAGGTTCAATGTTATATTTTCGCTATGCTAAGTGTATTAATTCGCTATGTGGTCACCTATTATGATATTTTCTTTACAAGTGATGTGAAATGTGAAAATAAAAGATAATTTAACGAATATTCCTGCATCAGTGTGCTAATAATAAATAAATTTAACCAATAGTACGTTACTTTTATTATATACTATCCTATGATAATTTAATGACAGTAGGAAAAATTTATCAATCTATTTGGAAGAATATATTTTGAATAGAAAAGTGATGTTTTATAAAAAACAAGAACCGGTTTTATAGGAATCCAAAAAAATCAATGGTATGTGAATTATCATACAAGATATGATATGATAATTTCATGATCATATGGAAAATTTGGAAAACTATTCGGTGAATGTACAAGGAATATAAAATTGATTTTTTATAAGACGGAAGCATCAGTTTAGTAATAATACAAGAAGTGTACTAATAGTCTGATATATTTCATACTTGTTATTCTATGATAATTTCATGATCATTGGAACAATTTATCATAATATTTGAACAATATATATATAATAAAATTTTTATTTGAAATATGATTAGAGCATCAGTATGCTATGCATCAATGAAGTGGATCAATAGTATACTACATATCATACGTGCTATGCAATGATAATTTAACGATCATTGGAAAAAGTTAGAATGTTATTTGATCAATATACATGGAATAGAAAACAGATGTGAATACGGTAACATCATCAATATGATATGCATCAAAAAATTAGACCAGAAATAGTCAACATATCACACATTCTATGTCATGATCATTTCATGCATAGGGGGTCAATTTAGTGTATGGGATGAATTTTTAAAAGTTTTAAAAAAATGGTATGTACATGAAATTCACATGATATCTGGATTTAATTCAATAGAGATTAAGAGAATATGTCATTCAGAGTTGTGCAAGTCTCTATCATTCATAATATAATATTGATGAAATTGTGTGAATTCCCTGCACACATTATTTGAGATAAGAAATTTATCATTAAAAGGAAGAATCATTGATCAAGTAGAATTATTAGAAAAATTTAATCATCACTAGAGATCATAAGATGAGTAGATTGAAGCTATAATATACGTGTAGGAGAAGGTACCCTGGTATAAGCATTCAGTAATATGAGAAGATCCAAATAATTCAAGATCTCATGTGAATGGGTTTCATAAAAAATACTGTTTCTATAACATCTTGATGATATTAAATTTATACATGAGTATAACAGATCTAGTACACTCATGGAGGATGATATAATTCATGTTTTTTAGTAGAAACTAGAAGAAAATGGATATATTTATAATTTGGGATCAAGAACATTATTACAAGGTTCTTTAGACAGGTGTGTCTACATAGTTACTAAAGAGGCTTGAGGATGGGGAGTCTAACCAGAATATAATAAGGATAAGTGAAGATGGTTGGGGTGTATAACTTTGATCAATTATAGGAAAAACTATTTGGGTGCATAACTGGTTATTTCATTATTCATTATAATCATCATATTATATAGTGTAGGATCCATGTTGGGAGATTAAACAACATGAAATGGAGAATGAATTTTTACCGAAAATTCTAAATATTGTTTTCTTATCCCACCGATTATTTCTATATATGAATCGTAGTTGATAGATATAACTGAGTGGATCAAGAATCATTACATGTTCAAGAGGTTAAATTATGAAGAAAAAAATTTAAAAATTAAACTACTGATTCAGCCACCCCCGCCCCTCTCTGTGTTAAATATATCCTGTGGAATAACAATTGGAATCAGATACCAGGTTCCTTTAAAGATCCAACCATTTTTTTGGATTGTTATTAAAATACATTATTGATGTGCATATTTTAGGAAGTGTTTTAGTTCCAAAAATGTGTAGATAATAATTTACTCCTAATGTAAATAAATATTGTTAGTTCTTTCAAAACACAATATAATTGGAATATAATTATGGAAATGAAGGTAAAGGAGAATCCACATGTTAATGGAGAAATACCACTGACTATTGGTAATCATATTTTTTCAAGTAGTATTTATTATTATGATTATGATTCATCTAATCATCTTCTACGAGGACAACGAATCACATGGCAATATTTAATTTTAATTAAAATTACATATTATGAATGTTTCTAAAGAACTGATCAAATGAATTTTTCGCAAGATCAAGGGAAACCATTTTGATAAAGCATAGTTAAAAGTGTAAGTTAATGAATTATAAGATGGACTATGTATGAAGATTAGAATGTACATCACTCTCAATGAACTAGTGGATATATGGGAATAATAAATTTTTTATACTAAATTATAATTTAAAATGTATGATTGTAAGGTCGATGTATTTGATTTTTTTTAAATAATCCAGTAATGGTCTAGAAAATTGATCATTGATTCTATAGATGTCAATAATACTCAACTAGATATCAAATCCAAGAGGATAAAAGATCATGACTCATTATTTCAAGAGAATATTACATTGCATAATGTGGGTGTCATGAAAATGAGTAATGACTGTGAAGATAATGTGGGATTTTTTGAAGATCATAATAATTCCCTCAGCATTAGATATCATGAATTTGAAATTAAATTGGAATTTTTTGGAAAGACATCTATTTAGACCTCACAATAAAATATGTATGTATCTACTTCAATGTAATGCTCTTTAAATTATTATACTATTAAATAATAAACTTCATATTGGAATAATATCATTACATCATCTAATGATCTTTCCCAAGAATAATTAATGAACGAGGGACCATCACTATCCTAATGTAATACATATTTTGTCTATTTAATTAAAAAGTGCAATTTTAAATAATTACTATTTAAACATATGGATGATGAGAAATTGATATGAACCTACCACCATGTTAATGGAAGATATAAGAAGATTTATATGTTCTAGTTCCCCATAGGAATTATTGTTGGAGAGGAAAGAAAACACAAGAAAATATGATGGACCTGTTGGAAAACAATCATCCAATAAAACAAGATGTTGGTTTTTGGTTCAATAATGGTGATGAAGTAGATTTCGACATTTTTTGTGGATTATTATTACAATATTTTAAATTCTAAACCACAAAATAATCCAATTTAAAGTGGAATAATTCGAGAGATTATAAAACAACATTTACAAACTAAGAAAAAAATTACAAGTTCAAAGGGAAATAAATGTCTTGGTTATGTATATTATGTTTTAAATAAAAGTTTTAATAATAGTGATAAATGTACATCTCAGAATGTATTAATGTACAATTTAACACATGAGAATGAAATGAGATCATTGGGTAGAAATCTGGTAAATAATGAAAATCATATTTTTTCTATGAGTATTCATGATATTAAATTTATGGACTAAGTAAATAAGAAAGATCAGACAAAATCAGTTCCATGAATATGAAGATGTATTTTACATATTAGAATAGATATACTTCTAATGTCACAAATGTGAATCAATTTGGAAACTCCAAACAATCTATAAATATTCATAATGATATACGTGTAATTTTTTAGCTGATTTAGATAAATATATAAAGTTATTATAATAAAAATAAAATTATCATGATACAGTTAAAATGAAGATTCTACATGAAGAATGACAATTTAGGAGATTTTTTCATAAATTGAAAACTCATGTGTTGATAATGTTCTGTGTGAGAGACATAATAAATTTGTACATAATGAAAGAGGAATCTTCACTGCATTTCAAGCATAATAAGAATTCTGTAAGAGAATTAATCATTAATTAGAAATATATAATACATTAAGTAAAAATAAATAAGATCCATATAACACAATATAATGATTTGAGTGATATGATCCATGTCACCAAAGGATAAATTAGATTAGAAATTTTTATGTGGAAGCATGAATTCCTGGAGAATGTGGAGAAATATTGTTGAGAAAAATATATCAACATTGCTTTTCACAATGAAAAATATGTGACCCCTACATATTCTATTATATATTTTTTTCTTTTTTGAGTAAAAACATTGTAATTGAAGGATATTTTTGAGGCTATGAATTCTGGGCACCGTGATGATATTGTACTTCAAGGAGTCTAGTGACATCTATGAAAGCGATGAACATTGTGTATCCCATGAGTGGGAGTATTGATGAGATGAAATTTATAAATACTTATTTAATAGTGAATGAGGGACATATAAACATATTTATAAAATTTTATGTTATGGTATTGAAATAACACATTTATCTCACATTCCAAAATATAGTAATCATATCAATTAATGATGGGTTCCTTATTGATGTTAAGATAAGAAAAATAGGGTCTATATCATTTTGACATGGATTTTCTATTGTCACTGTTGAAATATGTCAAGGTATAGTATTTCTTTGATGAATATGATTATTTCTAATCCATATAATAAGATTTCAGGATTTATGAGCATGATTTCACTTGAATGGTATTTATGGAAGTATTATTTAACCTTGGTGGTAACTCTCTTATTTTTCTACAACAGGTTAGCCAATGGAGACATAGATTATATTAACTAAAGTCGCAATCCTAATATAATAATAAGATATTTTTCATATATTTTATTTCATCAGGAAATTTTCATATAAGGGATATGATCCTAATTTTGAGAAATATGTGATGTAGGATTATCCACCACTTACCTTGTACATTTATTTTCTATATTGGGGAGAAAAATAATGACATTGTAAAGTGTAGAAGTATCAAAAAAAATTAAATGTGGTATTTAAGAACACAATTTCATGATTGATGATTTTTTTTGTTAGTATATCATAAATTCAATTTATATTTATGACATATATGAGGATCTGGGGATGCTTAAACTAGTAATTCCTAGAGAATTGTTATTGACTCAGTTGATAGAATTGGATGTCATGCATGAGAGATTATCCATATTAATTTTAATGATTGTTGTGATGGTATTAAAAGGAATTGAAGAAAAGGGTTGATGGTTAAGTAACATTATCTATGACATGGGAAAGACTATGAAATTTTTTATTTTTGTGAAGCTAAGAAGATGAATTTAAAAATATGTTCATGAAAAATGTATGTATATATATGTATTGAAGAATTATATTTGAAATTTGTTATCTAATCATAAACATCAAGGACTTGTTTTAATATTGATATATTGTTTGTAACATAGAAGATTATTGATTTTCATGAAAATATTCATTTTCATTCTGATTTGATTTGAAGGATTTGTAATATCCCATAATTTTGAATGAGGTATTGATGATGGGTTTTCATGTCGAATAATTTTTTTCAAGGATACGTTCCATGATGGATCATCCAAATCTCATTGTATTTATGGAAATCAGATATGTACGGATTTTTGGAAACCGTATGAAAATTTTTTGATGTTCAGTTTGTAAATGAGACTTCCATGTAAATGAGTGTTCGTGGTTTTAAAATAAAAAATAAAACACTTCACTAAAAATAAAACATTTCAATAAAAATACATGGGGTAAATTATCCTATGAGGGGTATGTTTACCTATATAGAAGACTTAAATGTCCTTCATTTAAGGATATCTAAAAGTAAAGCATCATATGAAATATTTTCTTACATTGTATCGAATATTATCCTACATGATAAATAGTATTCTGATATTGATTATTTGATGGAAAAAACATAACCAAAATTTTCCCATTTTGAGATCAATAACAGGACATAACAAGATATTTTCTTCAATAACAATAAAATTATGTCCTTTTAAAAAAAATTCATAAATTACAGAAACCAATAACAACATTTAATTAATCCATTTTCATAATTGTTCAAATACTAAACAGAGGAATAAAATGATGTGGTATTACATAAAAATACGATGGATTAATTAATTTAAATTCAAATGTTAGATCTTGAATATATAAACTCTATTTGTAAGGTTAACATATGTTGGTTATTTACAAAAAATATACTAAAATATAGGTTTAATTTTTTATAATGTGGAAAGTGATATTAAGAAAAAACTAAAATCAATATTTGAAATTGATAATATCCTCTCCAAAAAAATCCAATGAGTGCTATAGACACTTGAACATAGAACTAATATATGAGAGTAAATTTTATGTGTTAGATTCCCCATTACATAATGATCCACCTCATGATGCTAATGAAAATGATTTCTATTGTAGAAACATTGATCATCGATTCAATGTTTTCATGATTATGTTTTCATCGATGATATACCAAAAATGGGTTTTCCCATTCTAAGATAAAACTCTTAGTTATTTTACATTATTTTTATTTGGTAAAATGTTTAAGGCTTCTTTCATTAGAAAAGGTTAATGTTCCAAAATGCTTCAAAAAATAGATCACAGTGATGAAACTAAACTATTTCAAGTAAATGATATGGGTAAATTTTCATTTTTCATGACATTTTTAAAATGTTAATATTATAAGTAAAAATATATAATTGATAATTCATACACGATTCTCCATTAAAATATTTATGTATTATAGAAGTTAAATATAGATTAATCTTGGTAAGAGGATAAAAGTGGCTTCAATCAGGGTGAGTATTAGAATATATTAACCATTAATTCATCAAAAATTAAGTATATTGTATATATTTATCCTACACTCATAGTTCCTTACACATATATTATTTATAGATTTATTAAATGTAAAAATTAAACATTTTTTTCATGGAGTGATTGAATATGAATCTTGAAATTGTTTTATTATACTTTTATGATATTATTTGAAAATAATAGAATCAAAACCTAACCATATACCAAATAAAATGATATATTAGATCTCATATGAATTATAATATGAAAGAAATATATCACGTCACAAGTTTTTTTGTTGGTGATGTGAATCATTATTTATGTATAATTCTAAAAAAATGCACACATCATGAATACAATGTCTTTTATTATAAATTATTAATATTCTAGTAAGGATATTCTATAAATCCCTAAGGTGGAAACTAAACATTCCATGGAGAGATTTATTTTCTATGAGTAAAGGAACATCTATAATTTTGATATTGGTATAAATAACGAATATGTTAATTTCATGTATTAAGATGGATATGATTTTGTAATATAAATAAGTTCCATAGTTGTTCATGGATATTATTTTTATTGAGAAACATTATTTATAGGAAATTTATAAACAAATATAAATAGATTATAATCATCATGTTATGTGATATTTTCATTATTGGGGATAATAATTCCTTATAATTCAAGGAATTAGTGAGTAGAAAATAATATTTTAAATTGGATGTAGCTATTAATTCATTAATAGATCCCTTCAATTGAAATATTTTTTGTATTTCTGTAGAATATATTACTATTGTGATTCCCACTGTGTCCAAATGAGTTTTTAAGAATGTTCTCCATAAGGATAGTAAATAAAATACCTATAAATAAATATTGGATGATAAATGTTTTAAGATAAGTAAATATGCAGTATCTAATAAAAAAATATCATCAATAGATATATTATAATTTATTTAATTATAATTATTATCGAAGTGTACCATGATAATTTGTGACACCCATATCTTCATATGCATGATATTATTTGGGTTGATTTTATCTCGATTTTAGTTCTTTTGTTTCTCTAGAGTTTGGGGTTGAAATTATGTATTATTGGAGAAAAAATAAAGGTGCATGATTTGTATATATTTAGTAGTAAGTAGGTGGTAACATTGTGATATTGATTATTTGGATCAAATTGAATTTTTCATAGTTTGAGAATGGTTTTTCTAATTGTGAAATATTTCTTATAATATCATGTGATAGGTATGGTTTTTGTATAGATGTGGTTTCATGGATTTCTCATGACTTTTATATCCATGTGGTTATTTCTATGTAGCCAAGCATTTCAGTTTTTAAGGGATATCAAAGAAAACAAAGTTAGCACACAATTTTTCTACCCATGGATTCAAACTATTTGATCTATAATAATTTCCTAAATATTTAAAATTACACAAAAACCCATTTTTCATTTTTTATACAAATATCCCCCTAATATATCATTATGCAGACCCAACCTTTCCTTATAACTCAAGGATGTTCTCCCTTGGGTCTCTTAGTGATTTTCTATCGATTTTGATGTATCAATATAGTGTTGGTTTAAATCTAATCTATATAATTCCTTTATTATCTAGATATACTCTTCATCTCTCATCCCCTTGATTATGTGGATCACAAATGGGTTGTGATGGAAAATATAGGATTTAATGTGTGAAATTGATTATTTTTATTATGGATCTAGAATTTTTAGGACTATATGTCTTAATTTACGATTAATATTTTCAAAGGAAACTATGTTTCATCTAGGGGTGTTTTCGGTGTCTCTATATAATTTCTTTCATGGAATGGTTTATTAATATTTTGTTTTACTAATGTTCTGCTAGTGTAAAATATTTTTTAGATTTATATTAGGTTTGGTCTATGAAAGTGAATATTTTTATGGAAAATGGTATTAAAATGGTGTTTCAATAAAAATAGATTTATACACTTCATATATTTAATGAATTTTATCATTGATTGTTTGGAGTATAAAATGGGGTTTCCATTGGGAGAGTGGTAATGATTTTCATATCAAATTTATTTATAAAATTGTGTGATTTATTTAACTGAATTTTTTATGAAAACCTATAACAAGGGATCCGAAGGTACTTCAGACTATGGACATCAGAAAAACTAAATGAGTGTGGAACAAATAAGGGTTACAGGTGTGATACTAATAGAATATGGTCAGTTTCAAAATCATTATGATTCAAAATAATTTGTATTAGTGGTTCCTGTGTGTCCTGGATATGTTTTCCCATAAGTTATAGCCCAATTGTGCATAGTTTTATTCAGGATTATGATGTTTCATGCTTTGCTTCCTCAAATGATTAAATTTTTAGGTATATAAAAACGTCATTAAGAACTTATCTCACACATTTTATATTCCATTAGTAATATATATACATGGATTTGTAAGATACAAGTAATGATAATGTTTTCATGTATATAGATTGATTATGTTGGTTGTTATCTCTTCATAGTGATTTTATAAAGTCATGAGGGATGGTCACATGTATTCTTGGTTTTGTTCTTATATATAAGTTGTTTCTTGGATTATCCATCTTCAATTTCTTGTTTTATCTCATGGTTTTTTTATCTATTCTTCAATTTTAAACATTTATTATATATTATTATCTTATTATATATGATATATGTTAAATTTTTATTTCATATTCAGTCCATTCCAATGGTTGTATGTGTCGATACATAGGATATTGTCACTAGTCGATTGTGATCAAAAACACTCTTTTGAGGTGGTAGGCTTACTTAGGTTACATGTTAGTCGACCCAAGTAAGATTGATAAAAAAATTCATTGATTGGAGTTTTCTTAATGGGAATATTCTATACTAGAGTTACAAATTATAGACATGGTTGGTAACTACATAAGGGTTCCATGTCAACTCAATTTCATATCTGACTATCAGTTATCACGATTGGTTAAGGATTTCATCATCATAATTCTATGCGTTATTTTGGGTATTTTTAAATTATTCTTAACAATCGTCTCTTTTTGATTCTACAATTTTTTAAACCTTTGTTGTTTATGGGATTTAATATGGATTCCAGAAGTTTATATTTTAAATAAGTAATGTATTCATATGCTAATAAGGTGTTACATATTGTGTTTAATAGATAATACCATCATAAGGTTCTCTTTGATTATAAGGGAAGGACAAATTGGAAAAATCGCATATAAAACCCCTTCATTCAACCCCAATTTAGTTGAAATAGTAATCTATGTTGTTCAATAAAGTCATAAATATGGTTTTGGAAACTGAGAAAGAATGGTGAATAATCCATTGGTGTTTACCATGAAAATTACACCAATAATCCTTAGTGAACATGGAACCAATGAACATGAGGAATATATTGATAGAATGGGACATATTTTCCAATTTTTAGGGGCTCTAGAGGACTATATGATGGGAATTTACACTTATATACTTGATGTTACTAGAATGAAATTGTTGGATTCCATCATTCTTGCTATATTACATGAGGAACTCACATATACAACATTTAATAAGTCCATTAAAATGTTTTGTCCGATGAACATACATGTTGAAAAGGATTGGGAGTTTGTCACATTGGAAAAAAGATACCATTTAGTGATGGATTATGATACTAATTTCACTAATCTATCTCCATGAAATGGAACTAAAAACAACTTCATGTCTATAAGTTTTTATATGGTTAAATTTATAGAGATTTTATAGATCCATATTATCATGTGCTTGATGACCTTTACCGATGTAGCTAATAATGTGGATATAACTGATGGATACATTGTCAGGAAAATATTTATTAGTAGAGAATTTATTATTATAGGAGGTACTCAAGGTGTATCACATAATCTAAAAAAGAATGACAATAATAGATCTTTGTTTTTAGTAGGATCTATTAAAGAGGTTCTTCCATAAAATACATGTTGTTTTTCATCCATTTTGGCAGACATAGCCATTACTATTCCCAAACGTACAGTAACACCAAATATCTTCTATCATTGACGACAATATGATAAATATAAAAAAAATTAGTTGAGTTTCAGATGTAATTAGATTTGGATACACAATCCCAAAAGATACTACGATCAGTTAAATGTTATAAAAAAAGTAGTTGATCTCATTCAATTGTTAAGGGGGATAATTAGGAAATGAAGCATCCTCATATAGGGGTTCAATTTGGATGGATTTATGTAATGGAGTATGCACCAAAGATATCTGAAGTGGATCTGCCAAATATGAGATGTAAAATGTTTATTACTTCCTCTATAGTCCTAGATTTGTTTGATACTAGTGAATCTCATTATTTTATATCATAAATTTTTCGTCAGTGTGTTGGGATTATTCTTGAATCTTATTTTATTTTTTATATATCATTATACTCTCTTATATGGTGGAAGTAGTAGGGTTTTAAATTTTCCAAGTGCCAGGGTATGATCACCGACCATGAGGTCATATGTAAATTCATATTTCACGATCTTAATATCTTTGAAAATATCATTTATATGTATTATAGGGTTCATTTTCAGTCCCAGATCTATTGTTATAATTTATAGCATTAGTTTCTAAATACCAATGGGGTTAATTGTGTCTTTCAAGGTGAGTGGGATTCAATATCTGGGTGAGTGGGGTTGTTTTTTCCTGAGGATATGATGATATCATATAAATTTTAATAGAATTTTATTGATGTAATTTATCATTACTGAAGATGTATAATTCCTACTATTAAGAATGAGTAAAATAAATACTTTCCTTGTCAAATTTTCTAGGTCAATTACCCAAAGTGAAGTCAAGATTACTATTGAATTTCTTCTAGGGATGATCATTATTTTCTATCTATATTATCATATGTCATCCATCATGTAAAATGATATTAATTTCCATATTTAGGATATTGAGTCAAAAAATTTTGTTTTTATGGGGTGTTAACCTTGTAATTCACTAATTCTCTTCCTAAATAATTAATTGGGAGCCTTTACTTGTGTTCTGACTACCAAAAGGTTAATCAAATGACTATTCATAATGGGTTCCCTTTTCGTATTACTGATCATATTATCAATCAATTTTAGGGATCATGATCAATTCAAATATTGATTTTTGATAGGTTTACCATAAGTTATGAATCTAATAGGAGGATATTATGAAGGCTAAATTCAATAATTTCAATGTAAATTATGAGTATTTGGATATTCAATTTGGTCTTGTTAACTTTCATGTGGTGTTTACATCTTTGACGAATTAGACATTTATTGGTTATTGGACAACTACATTGTTGTTATTATGGGTGATATTTTGGTGATTTTAAAGACTAAATAATAATTGATAGATCATATTGATATTTTTCACAGTATCATGAATGAACATCATATGTATTGAAAGATAACAACATTCCACTTTATGATTTGATAAGCGAGGGTTCTAGGCCATTTTTTTCTAAGAGATATATCTTGGAGTATTATAAACAGGTCCATGCAATGATTTTCTTGGATCAACCAGGAATGTGTTTCAAATTTTCTTCTTCTTGGTTTTGTATGTTTATTATAGAAATTTCATTCCATATTTTTGCAAGTTTCCATCTAATATGTTAGAGTTAAACCATAAGGCTATTGAGTATGAATGGAATAATAATTTTCTATAATATATTTAATAAATTAATGTGAGGATTACATTTTACCTAGTTATTATTCTTTTGGTATTAGGTTTTGGTTACAACACATGTTGTGATACCTCAGCTACATGATTAGGATATGTTATGATGTACGAGAAATGAGATGTGGACTATAAACCATTTTAATCACACACACATGATAATATTTATCCTAAAAATTATCATTACTTTCTTACTATGATTCATGATCTAAATACTTTTAACCAATATCTATTCATAGAGAGGATTACTAAATATTTGGATTATAAGTGCCTGAAGACGATTTCTTCGTATAAGAATCTAAACCTATAACATATATGTTTTGTAGGGTATCATCACAATTTTAATTTTGATATTTCATAAACACCTATAAAATATAATGTTGTCAATATATAATTTAGAATGAATTTAATGACACATATCAAGAAAGAACCTATGAAAGAATTATATCTGATGATTTTATAAACTGAGATGTGATTCGACAAGGAAGAAGATGATGGGAAGTAGTTCTTATCTTATATGAAATATGATTCATTATTTGATTATTTTATACCACATATCCAATAAATAGACACTTTTTTATCAATTTATTTAATAAAATATTGTAATGTGACCTTGGGTGATTAGACTCAGTCTCCTTATGTTGTCTTTCATTTCTGTGGTAGATTTTTCATTCTATTATCTTTGCGGAAGAAATTAATGGACAATGTAAATATGTCCAATTGTTCCATACACCATTTTACTATAAAGATGAATAATGATTTGAGAGATTGGTAATAGTTTTTGGGGATGAGGTACTTGATTGGGATTTTGGATCCTTATTCCTTTCCTAAAAAGGATTATGTCAGATCACCAATGACCAGAAAATTTGTTGACTCCTTTACTAATTCTAATATGTAAGTGAGATGAGATATCCATAGACTTCATTATATGTTTACCATGTAATACTCTTGTGAAAATTATTATTTGGGTGATAATTTATTTACATTTTAAATCTTCTCATTTCCTTCATATTTAGGAATTAATTTTTTTGAAGAACTCATGATCATATATATCAAGATGATAATAAAGAACTATGTTGTATCTTCTGTTATTATTAACAATTGAGATAGTTGATATAAATAATGGATTTTTATTTGTTTATAAGTACTGATAGGTACCAAATTGAATTAAACCATATTATATCATCCCCGACTGATGGACATACTTACATATACATTTAGATTCTTTAGGATATTCTCCAGGCATGCATTCTTCATTTTGATGGTTCATCGGAAAATAATGAATCCATAGGTGAGTTTTCCTATAAAAGAAATATCATTATTTGATTAAAATATAACCCCTTAAAGAATTTTATGGGTATATTTTGAAAATATACTTTATTTGGGAAGATTTCAAAAAATACTTTTTAGTTTGACCAAATCGAGTTCAATATATATTAAGAATACTTTGGAGTTTATATGAAATATGTTAGCGATAGTTGAGAGTCAAAAGAAATACTATGTATACTATCATCATTTCCCACTAGTGTTTGGAGAACTAAATTAGTTTTTTCTCAAGGATTCACCTCATTTGGGACATATTCACTTGGGATGATATGGAATGTTGGTAAAAAATATTTTGGTTACATTCAAAATTGATAAAAAGATTTCAAAGGTAATATATAAGTTGGACTTACTATCTCACATGACATCAATTTGTGATATCACTCATGTATTCGAAATAAAGATGTATCAAAAAAATATTATTATTAGTTAGAAAGTTACGATGTTGACATAAATCCAAACAATTTAGTGGATGAGATCCATATTTATATTATGGATCATCATAATAAGGTTTTATGTGGTAAAATTTTTCCATTGATCCATGTCATATGGAACTGTTGATTGGATATGAACATGGTGTGAAGATATAAATCATTTATGATGAAGTACATGCTTTTTTTCTTTATGAGTTTAGAATTATAAGATCAATCTAGGTAAATAAATTTCCATTCTGGTGGGCATTTTGACACCCTTTGTGTCACATTTATGTTATGTTTTTTTCTCTTTTGTCACTATCATGGTTCTAATGGATTTTAGAAGCTAGGTATCAATATTTTTTATTTCTGGGAGAAAATATAATAGGACATGGATTGTGAATATCTAGTAGTAACAATGCGATAATCATGAAATATATATTTTTTGGATCAAAGTCTATTTTAAATATTTTTAGAAAGGTTTTTCATGCCGACAGAAAATTCATGGAAAACCATGTGAGAGGATGGGTTTTGATATAGTGAAAACTTCATGGCCTTCACACAATTTTTCTAACTATGTCACTGTTCCTAGGTTACCCAAAAAATTAGTTTTTAATGGATATTTATTACCACTTGGTTCGATTAGGGATTTTCTACTCGTGAATCCAAACTATTCGACTATTATTCGTTTTATAAAACTAGAAAATACAAAGGAACCATTAGTTGTTTTAACCCAAATGTTTCCATATTCTCCAATTATATTAACCCATATTTTCCATGACTCTCTATAAAGTTATTACCTTTTAATGTGGTTTATATTTTATCTATTGGGGTGGATATCTACATGGTATGTGAGAATATCCACTTGATTCCACATCTTCTCTCTAGATATACCGTCATTCTCAATTTCCCTTAACTCATTAAAACCTTAATGTGTATTGAGAATAATATATATGATGATGGGTAGTGAATTAAATTTTTTCTTATATATATAGTGTTGTGGGGATAAGATCTCTTCATTTACAATAATTTTTGTTCAATGAGACTGTGTATCATCCATTAGTGAGATATGTGTCCCTAGATAATGGTTATTTCTATTTGAACAAGATATAATTATTTTTTTTTCTATTGGTTTGTATTATGGAAATTTTTAGTTTGATATAAATTAGGAATAATTTATATAGTTTCATCATTAATGGAATGGAAAATGGTTTAAAAGGGATTTTATTTGAAAATAGTTTTTCATGATTCATGAGTTTGACGAAATCCATAAAATATGGTATGGACTGTAAAATGGTTATTCATGAATGGGAACAATAATTTACTACTTGTAAATTTTTATTATAATATAATGGGAATGATTTAATTGATCTTTATGGGAAAAAATGCGACATTGGGACCTCATGTGCATCGAGTTATGGGCATTTGAAAACCATTGTAAGTGTGTAACCACTAGGGGTTATAGTTATGGTACTAATATATTGTAGAATAAATTAGTATCACTATGATTCACATTATGACATCTTATTATTACTTCTGTGTAACCACTAGGGGTTACAGTTTGTAATTTGATTTATGTTGTTTTTGGTAACAACCTTTTGGATTTTTATTTTATATCTCGTTGTTTAATACAACATCTTCTATGACCAACTCTTTCTTTTTACCTTTATATTTTTCTAAATGATATATTTTGGGCCGTTTTTTATGGTTAATTCATTCCCATATTTCTATGTATCGATACCCAGGTGCATGTTCCTAACCAATGGTGATATAGAGCGTACTCCAGGCAATGGGGCGGGGCATCTTGGGTGACATGTCAGGTTTGACTAGGATGGTTCATTACAATAATATATTTTATGGTTGAATGTATAAAGAATATTTGTAAATTTAAACCATTAAAATATCTTATAATACATAACTATAAGGGTTTTTGACCTAAAATCATCAATATATTAAAAAGGATTCAAGGATCCATTAAAGGATAAATGAAAAAAATCCATTCTTGTAGTGATTATTTTTCCTTGTGTTTGAAATAGTTTAGTGGGAGAATTATTGTTTTCCAAGTGATATATATTGATAAAATATGGAAGAAAGAGTAGTATTATATTTTGTTAAGGCTTGGTTGAAACTATATCCTAATGAAAGACTTAATGTAACAACCCATGTTTATGGAACAAGATTTACTGAGATCTAAATATGGTCTTCTTGGACTAATTTAACATTAATATATTGATAATGAATTGAAAAATAAAATTTGATGAAATTGGAGAATATTTTTTGAAAATATCACACTTCATTAATCATTCCATGGTGACATATCATATGAATTATATGGATATTAATAAAAAAATATACTTTTGTGATGAAATTATCAGATATTTCATATTATTTACTAAATTTAAAATTTCCTATATTTAGATCATGGTAAAAAATATCAAAAAATTCAATGATTATTCCCTTGATCTGTAATTATAACTACCCAGAAGTACTTAATAAGTACAAGGGGCATGTTTATGGTATATATGGAATAATAAGATAATGTTATAAATCGGTTATAACTACTACCCTATAAATAGATCAATATGATCTTGTATAATAGTTAAAAAAAGTAAATGAGATTCATAAGATCATTATAGATAGTGGTAACCAATTTAATATAATATGAGTATATTACATTTTGTATTTCAGTAAAAGTAGTAGTATAAATATGTATCATTATCATAGATCACGATATTATACCATCAAAGTATATTTTTTCATGATGTATATTATAATAATGATATTGTAGTGATTTTGGACAAGAACACCATGTTGATATAATGTTGAACAGTTATATAGTTTATATATATCATCTCTTGAAATATTTTATAAATGATTGTGCAGTTATATCTAGGGAACAATATATATGAAAACATTGGGTTATGAATTTCAAACAATATATCTTAGTAGAAAAAATATTTGTCAGTTTATAATTAATACGTTGTGAATAGTTAATTGTTGGCTCCATTGAATGTGGGGTGTTTATTAGATTTTTTTCATTTACCTAACATGAGAAATAAAATTTTTATTACTATGCAATTCTTAGAGTATGATATATGCATAATTTAACTATACCATGAGTATAACACAAATTTTTATGTAATAGTTATGGTAATGCACATCTATTAAATGTTGTATAAAATATTTTTAGAAAAACATATCTATAATGAAAACCCCAAGGAAAAATGAGAGTAATATTAACCATATGACCTCGTATCTAAATTCCGAAACATGATTGCACAATGATAGTTTATAAGATTCACTTACTAGGGGATCATAACATAACATGATAAATTTATTCTAGAAGTAGTTTAAACCCCCATTATTTGGTTCTCATAATTTTATCCAACATTTGTGGTATACTAAGTCAAATATTATTTTAAATCTCCTTTTTTACTAAATGTGGTATTTTAGAACATTTATGAATCTATAAATCATTCCTATACAAACATCCATCAACATAATAGGTTGAGGTTTTGGGATATAGTTTGTTCCTGTAAAAAATGATGGATTCCCAAGGTGGCGACGAGACTCGCTCCACCCCATCCTTAAATGGAAGGGGTTGGTACCCTGAAGAATCTCCATGGTGATCAGCCTTATCTATTAGTTACCTTTCCAAAACTAATTGAATACCTTATTTTCAAAGGATTCATGTTAGCCTGAATGTTCCAAAATACTTTGAAGGCCTTCCGCTTCTGCCACTCTCAATTTTGGAGTTCACATAGGTTTCTTCCTAGATGAATTTGAACATAATTGCATATTTCATATGGAGGTGGCCATTGGTGACTCTTTCATCTAGTTTATTTTTGACTCATGTGGTTTTTAGAATAAATAAACAGTTGGTCTTGTTGACTCCAGGATCATGATGATTCTATTTTACTCTGAAGATGACTTGATATCTCTTGGTCTACTACCCCTCTCTCCTATGATGGTGCTCACTTCCTCTTATTCAATTGGTCGTACAATGTTCATATGAATCATGATCCCACAAAACTAGAGAATTGGGAACGGTTTTTTGGAATTCCCTCTTCTATTTTGAATTTCATATATTCTTCGCTTTCTCAGAAACATGGAGTGTGTTTCCTCTATACTAATAGTTAAACTATGTGATGTGCCAACCATTTTCTCTAAGGGTCCGTGTCAACATTGATTAAATGAATGCACATATTGAGGCTTTCTGGATTATCGCGGGAGATGAATTCCTATATAAGAAGGCCATAATTTTTGAATCGTGTTATTATTACAATTTTGTGTGGATGATTCTAGGGAATAACATGGAGATTAGTAGGCATATGAGGGAGACAACTGGATGATTCTCTAGAGGTACATGAAGGCAGTGTACAGGGGGTTATCCGGGAGAGGTTGGAGAGAATCTGGATAGGTTTAGTGTAGGGTCAGTGGAAGGTTGTGTTGTTTCTGATCAAGGGAATTTCAAGGATGAGGATACACTGTGCTCAGGAGGAGCAAGGATGAAGAAACAATCCAAGGATCTATGTCACAAACCTAGTGTATTTTAAAATTTTAAATGACTAAAGTGTTATTTTTAGATCCCACCTAGTATCAATTGATTATAAGTCGGTACCCATATAATGTAGTTGTAACAGAAAATTTTGATACTATTAATGCAAATAATCTTTTTTTATCGGGACTTGGTTGGAGTTGTTGTTTAAATTTATATTAATGAGGAGAGTTAAATTTCATTCCCCTATGCAATGGATGTGTGCGTTGGTGGTAGTAGTAACTCAAAGGGTGGGGGTGCATTATACTAGAGGGAGTGTGGAAATGTAGGGATAGGATTGGGAGCATACATGTTATAGAATTTGTTGGTTTCTTAATTTAAAACTGGAAACCAACCCGAGGAGGACATTGTCCTATCTAAAAATAAAAAACTCATTTTAATGTTGGAGTAATGAGGGGGAGTTTAAAGGAAATACCAATTGTCCCTCTAAAACTGAGTCTGAAAACGTTTGAAAGTCCTTAGATGATAATGGATTTGGAAGGCACAATAAAGGCCTACATATTCTATGATGGAATATAGGTAATAATGAAATTAGAGACCTGAGAAGCTATGTTGTCTCCAGGAATCTGGAGCCAAAGGGACATAAAGATTACTCCAACCTCCCTCGACTGATGGATACCAAGTCAGCCAAAAAATAGGGTAAACTCAAGCATCACAAGATCTAGAAATAGATAGGGGAGGAGGTAGATCATGTCGATGTAACCTAGTCTCAAGAGAAAGTGAAAGTATCATCAAAGGTAGAGGGCCAACAAGAGGAAATGAACATGAAATCATAGGAGGTGATTCTGGTCGTGAAAGATACTATTCCTCATGGATAGTGGTGTGAGGTAGGGCCTCCTAGAATCTTGCTGTTCTTAAAGGATGTGTAGATGTGTAAGTAGGTGGAAATACATGTACATGCTATTAATAAATAGAAGGAGGTATCCTTGGTGATCAATGCTATGAGATAAGATATTTATCAAATGATGGGAAGATTAATCCATGTGTAAATTACCAGAGAGAAGACTGATTGGATTGAAATGTAAGACCACATAATTTTTAGAGGATTTCATGCGAAGAATATTAGCAATGATGTGTATATTAATGATTGGAATTATCATCAACAAAATTATAACGAAATCCTAGAGGTTGATCCAGAATGTCGGGTCAATTCCTTTCCATGCAATCTGTTTAGTCAAGGAGATTCCAATCTCCTTAGACTTGTGTTTAATTATTCAGTTTTATCCTACAATGTTTGTTCATCATTATCTATGAAGTTTCTCACATCCCCATTAATGTTTTTGAAAATAAAAATGTTAATTTGAAGGATATAGATTTTCTATATTGAATGTGAAAATATAATTTTTTTTATAATATTAAGTTGTAGTTAAAACTGTTTTGGAACTATTTACTTGGGGATATCTCAATGATATGTATTTTAATATATTAATGTACCTTATAACCACCATGAAAATATTTAATGGTGTTTTAGTAGTGATTACGATAAATTGGAAATGGTTTATGAATAGGTAGCGCATGTTAAAACCAATTATTAATAAATTGAAACACTTTTTAATTTCATGGAGGGTAAATCGTTTTTATACACCATAAAAGTTTAATAGTAAATTATGGAGATCTTTATAAAATACATCCATCAATTTAATGTGTGGATATATCTATAACATATTTATTTTTGACCTTGAAATTTTTAATAAAGAAAAATAATTTTAATAATTATAATCATTATATAAGAAATATTTTTAATTACATATATATATTTTTATCAATGAAATACAATAATGGAAACATATATATTTTTTACAAGAAAATACACAACAAATGAATAGAGGGATCCAACATCATCTATATCCCAAATGATTGCCTAAATTCCCCCATATTCTCTACACAACTCATGTTCCTGTCAACTACTAGCCTTCGACACATTGGATTCCTATGTTATATAAAATTAATAATATATTTATTTTTCATTATATATTGTGTATAAAAATTTTTTACAAAAAATATAATTTTAATATAATTTTAATAATATAAATGTACAATATTTAGTACCACCCATATTATGGTTGAAATTTTTGGAGTTCGCTTTTTCATACCCATATATAGATAAGACAAATAAATAGACAACATTTTATTGAAATATAAGATACAATAAAATATAATTATTTATTTTGACATATATTTACATTATTATAAAAAAATATAATTATTATAAGATATTAGAATGTTACTCCAGTAATGATATATGATCAAAATGGACATCACGTCAGAAGATAATTTCCCATATATGTACTGCTACAATCCTATATTATCATCTAAAAGAACCCCATATCAGTCAAAGGGAAAAAACTTTTTAATGATAAAATTTTCATACCAATAATGGTCATTCTTTAATACCCTCATGATGGTTATTGTGAAACCATATTATCAGTCTTTGGCCACTCCCAATTAACTCCATATACTTCCCCTCACTTCCTTGAATCAAAATACAATAATATCATTGAATTTTATTAAAAAAATAAGATTGGATTGGATTTTTTTGAGTAATTATTTACAACCATAAATTAAAATTTACTAATGGTAGATATAATTTTTTTTAAAAACTACAATACCTAATTCTATTGTGGCCAAATATATTGAAATTTTAATTTTTTGTTAGAATTTGTTTCAAATATATAAAATAGATTTTATAACTAGTAATTGAGATATTCTTTTGTAATATTATCAAATTTTGTGTAATGTAAGTTGAAATATTTGGTATAATTTTCAGTATGTATTATTAATAGTATATACGAAGTAGGAATTAGAATTAAGACAACAATAGTGGGGCTATATAATCTGGTAAATGAAACCTTATTGTGTAGAGATCCATAAGGTAGCGTAAATTAGTAAAATCAGTTATTAGGGTGTTGTGAGAGTAATTTTTATAAGGACTGGTATGTTTTGATATTATTTGTAATTTTATTAGAGTCATTTAATGAAAATAGAACCTCGATATAATGAAACTAAGGAGCATACCAAATGAAGGTGGAATAATATCATATGGGTATGATGACATATGATTCGTTAAAGACCTCATGTTATAATCAAATACTATGTTTTTTTACCATACCTGCATCCAAAAATATTTTAAAATATGTTAAAACATGATATATAATTAAATAAAACAAAATATTTATAAAATGATGTAAAATGATAAAAAAAATTAACATATTTTAAATTGAAATTATTTTATAATATTAAGGTTTAATAATAATACAATAAATTGATTCATCAATGAACATATTATTTTCATTATCTATCAGTAACAAGATTTCATCATCATCACCCTCCCCTATAAGACCAACTACGTCAATATCATTAAAGACAGATAGATCAATACTTTATTTGTGATAGAGTGCATTTACATAAAAAATTCTTCAACATTATCCCTAATATCATATATTTCTCTTGGCTTAACATGCACTATAACACTCCCCCCTTCTAGACTCAATTATCCACATTTAAGAAAATTTTAGCATGTGATTACGAAATATATGTATCATGTTATATATTCTCACCTATTTTGATCAATAATGATAAGTTAATATAAATAAATTGTATAGAATATTTCATTATTCCCCAATAAATATCAACCCTCTTGAATTTTAATAACACAAATGAAAATTTTCCATGATAAATTAAATCAATATTTATAATTAGCATTCTAAAGTATACCATCCTTGACAATTATGTGAACATTCATTTATTTTTTTATTATAAAACCTTCATAATGAAAAACTATATAACACATGGATCAATTAATATAACAATAAAATATCCTAAAATTATTCAAAGGTACTCATACAAAATATTTTAGACTATCATGAACTATAGATAAATTAAAAATTATCATGATCTATATTTATAAATATAAATCATTGTACGATACATAAGATAATTTTATTGAAATATTATGAATATAAACTTTTTTAATATATTCAAATATGTTAAAAAATGTATTTATTAATGGATTTTATTAAATATTTATGCCTTATTATTCAATATAATATTAATATCATTACTTTCATATTCAATTCCATAACAAAAGGATTACAATATTCATGTTTATTAGAACAGATCTATGTGCTTATATGATTTATATTTGTGCCAATGAAATTAAGTATATTATCCTAAAAAGATGAAGTAACATTTTATTTTGTTGACATGAAATTTGACTAGAATTAATTTACGTTATTGAAAACATTTCCGACTCCACTAAATCATGGTTCAATATTATCCAAACACCTAAACAAAAAGTAAGACTCCATTAATACGTTTAACAATTAGCAATGAAGCCATATGGTTGAGCTTTATTTCTTATAACAGAAATCAAATGACATAAATACCTAATCAAAAAGAGTAACACAGAAAAATAAACCATATATGTACTGTGTATGAAAATTTTAATGTTGTAATGGTTAATAAATAAGATGAAAATACCACCCTACGGTATACATCCTTTGATAAAAGGATGATCTATATAACATGAACATACTGAACCAAATTCATAGAAAGATTAACCATCAAAGCGAAAAATGATAGAGGGAATATAATATTAAAATATAAAAAAATAATTAAAAAAAAGTAATTAATTTTTTCATGGTCAATGGAGATTAATTTATTAATAAAAAAGTATTTTGAGACACTAGAAAACACAACTACAACTACTATTATCTTATCAGATAATAGTTTATACAATACAAAAGGTAAGAATTTCTATATAAATCTACATGAGTATTCAATTTTAATATCATGTAATATATAATGTTTATAGTAAATTAATATTGATATGTTAAATTAATATAAATGTGTTACTTTGAAAATTTTCAGTATTAAATGGAAGACATACTTTTATTAATTTTCAAAACAAAATACATCTTCAAATGAATTTATATTATCATATTGATATAGATCGGGTTTTGTATTCCTTTTTTATACGGAAATATGATAATTAGAATTATATTTTTATTTTAAATAATCATTCAATACTATAAACACCAAATTTTTACATATATTCATTTCAATGTGCATAAAATCCACATTATGATGTAATAATTTAAATTTGAAATAAGGTTGTTTGAAAAAAATACTAAGTTTATTTAAATTTTTTTACCAACTACGTTTGATGAGAAGTGAATATATTTCTAGAAATGTACATCTTAATCAATTTACTAATTTTTTAATCAAAAATCAATAATTTTGATTTAAATTTGAACCCGAAAGAAATTTTAGTGGATGCCACAAATAAATAAATTAATCGATTCATGGATTATTAAACTGATATATATGAGATACATCTAAAAATTTATCATGAAACATGAAACAAAAATTTATTCTATATGGTAGTATTCTAGGGATGAATTCAAATTTACATACAGGACATGGCTGGCCAGTGTGAATGTTCAAAATAGACATTTTCCAAATCTCAAAAAATTAGTAAACTTCCACATTAGAGCAACAAATATTATGAATATTTTTTTTTGATGTATCATATGTATAAACCCATTTTCCCATAACTCATGAAATTATTTTATAATACTTTTAATATAAACATTGAATCCATTTCATGGAATTGTTTTCTTGGAATGATCATAAAAACAATGAAAGAATTTTTGCACATTCACATACTCATATAAAGATTGTAAGAGATTCAAATTACTAACCATCTATTCTAGATTTCACATAGAGTCCTGAATAGATTAAATATAATAGTATAAAATACAAAACACACATTACTAGGATATAATAATAAATTTTTAAATGGACAATAAATTTATTTCCATTCATTAAAATCTCTTGGATGACGTGTAAACATATAATTATGTTTTTCACGGAATGACACGTCATTTTCATTAAAGTATTAAAATACATAAAAAATCTTTTAAATCATGGTTCTAATAGAATGTAATGTAAAACCTTTATATTATTTTTCATAATATTTTTATTTTAATTCTATTAAATAAAACATTTATCATTATTCATCGACATCTATCTAGAATTATGGAATCATTTAGACTCTTCTATATTAGAGTCATTCCCTTGATAAAACAACGGATCATTGGGAAAGACATGTATCCTTGTGTAATTGAGAAATATATTGTTAATATATTTCATCATCATATAAAATAAATCATGAAACATATATTATAAAAATTTATCATGTAGGAAAACCAATATCATCCAGAATTATATATTTATAATTTCACATGAACACTTGATATGGTAAAAAATAATTATAGGGGACAATTGATTATATTTTCGATATCTTTCATACGAATGCATACATCGATCATCCAATAATTTGTTAAATTCCTTTTATTGATCAATCCACTTTTTTATTATAGTAATATCTAAAAAATAAAAATATGCACAATTAATATAATAAAATATTTATCTTTTTATTCTCAGTATCAAAGAATCATTAATCATGTTTTTATATTAATTATCTAATATTAGGCTAATAGTGTTTTTTATTGATGGAATAAAGTCATGATTTATATAATCATCAATTCCCCATGAAATATATATCTAACATATCCAATAGAAAATTGTTAAAAAATCATGTTCTCAAAATCTACATGTATTTTAACTGTTGTCTGCAATTAAAATTAGAATGTAGACATAATATTCTTCAATATACAAATAAATTTCAAATAATAAAATAAAAAAACACCTCCAATCCTTTAATATAATGAGTGATATTCTAGGTAAATTAATCCTAATATAATCCATTTGTACCCTACTAATAAATATCATTATAAATATATAACACACCCTAATTAAATAAAATAATATTAAAAATAATATATATTAATGAATAATATATATTAATTTATAAAATATAAATAAGAAAAATTCATCAAATGCAATATAATTACAATCAATTGATTTTATAATTTCATATTATATGATATTAATATATTGAATAATAAATATAAAAATATATGTGAAATAATAAAATAATTACTAATCTATAATGTATTAACGAAACAAAAACAAAAAATCAAACATAATTTATAAATTCATCAACAAAACAATTTTAAAAGGAAACTAAAACAAAAATAATTACCTTTATAATGAATTTATCATTATCTATATTTTATATAATCAATAAATTTTTTTTAAAAATTAAAATGCTATGTATATCCAGTCATGATAATCCATGAAATCGCAAATTCATTATAAACCATAACTCTTATATCCGAACGAGGAAAATCCACAATTTTAAATACCTATAAAAATCCCATTTATTTTGTTGAAATCATATAATAATAAATAAAATATTGTAATAGTTCTCCCATAATAATATTTATACCAAAAATAAATGTATACAGAAGGGTAACAGGTTCATATGACATATGATATAGAAGTATAACCAACTTCGATTAAAGAGTTTTTATGGAAAATAATTGTAAGTGGATATTGAGAAATATATAAGGGGTCTATAAGAAGAAGATAAAAGGTGTGGTGGGTTCATTGGATGGAAGGAGAAGTTTAGGGGATGGTGTGGTGGGTTTGTTCATCCAAGGTATGGAGGACCATATGGATTCATGTGATAGAAAAAAGAGAAGTAGAGGTGGTGTGACTTTGATAAATGGGTTTAAATAACAATGTTTTTTAAATAATTGTTGATATAATAATATTAGATTTGGTTTTTAAAATAATCTACATTAATATTTCATTAAATTGTAATTGTAGTTGAATACATCTAATAAGGTTGGATGAACTGGTAAGATCCTTGGGTGTTTAAATAGTTGTGATTTTTTAAAACTTCTTCAAATAAACCATCACAAATGATGTTTTCCTTGTTGTGTAGTCATTGATTATTCTAACCATGAAGTTCACACATTATGATCTTGAGTATTAATGATCATGAGGACAATCTTTCCAAAGGGAACACCAAATATTTTGGGCGTCGCTAAATATTCCAATATACAAGCATGTGTAGTTATCTCTAAATGTGAGATAATTTTATATATATATCATTGATTATATACTTTTATACATCTTGAAAACAACAAAATTTTATATATTTTGGTAGGTATGTATCATCTAGTGTGTTATTAATATTATAAAATCCATTAAACAATCGTGATGGGATATATCACATCTTTATATAGTAATATGATATCACAAGGACTTCAACTGGGATGGTATTTCATTGACTAAATTCATATAAATTATAGATTAAGGAAAGAAAATAATGTAAGGTAAAATAATGATAAATAAAAAAAATATTATATTGAAACAAAGTGTCCATACATCATTATGATATATTGTAAGATTAATACTTTATAATAGAAAGTAAGACATAATATGAGCTTTTTATAGATTAAAAAATTTATATATTTTTTAAGGAGCCATGAGTTTTTTATAAACATCTATTAGTCAATTAGATACACTAAAAACTATCTATATAAGTTATAAGAGTTTCATATACACAGTGTGTAGATATGTTTTAGCAATATAGTGAATTTTAGATTATGATGAAGTGGGACCCATGCCTCTGAGTTGGTTAATAAATGAGTTTCAATTATCATATATAAATGAATAAATAAATACAATTATTTGTTATTCATGTTTATAATAATTATATTAGAATATATATATCAATATAGTAATAATTTATTCGGTATTAAATAAGTAGATATAAGAATATAGTTTTATGAATGGATATTAATTATTCTGGTTTTATTTTGTTTATTTGAGAGGCACAAGATATTTTTGTAGTAGTTTATTCTTCACATTATATATTAAATTATTACATATTACTAGTGAAATATATTTTACATCTATGATATGTTAATAAGGTCATATATGAAATTTTGGGTCATTCATGAAGATTATTCTTATTAAACGATAAAATGAAACTAAAAGAAAACTGAATCCTTGTTATAAGTATTTATTTAATACCCATGAATTTGTATTATGATAATTTCCAGAAATGTGAGTCCTCCGATGACTTCTATCGAACATTTGAGTGAGAAACTAGAGGGAAATTGACATCAGGAAACCTCTTCCTCTAGGATAATGTTTTTATTTTTATTATTTTTGTATATGTATCATTAAAAAATATTTATTTATGAATAAAAATTAGGTTGTTGATAATAAAATAGGATTTTATTGAGTGTTTTTGGATGATTTATATGTTTCATCATTTGGTTCCATCAGTCTAGATTAATTTTATAGTGAGTATAGTATGTTGGGATTACTTGAATGATTGTGGTATTCTTCAGTTTATGTCTATCATATCTAAAATTATCATATGTGATCCATTGATGAATTTGAGAATTATTATGCCTAATCTAATGTTAAAAAAATATCTTGTTGAAAAAAATTAAATCAATGATACAAAAACGTTAACTTTTCTGTAAAATCTATTTTGATTACTAATTTCTTACACAGATGTAGAGCGATATCATTATATAATTAAGTTTATATCATATTCTTAATATGAATTAGGTAATATTTTAGAAATCAGTCATATATGTTATTGAAAACATCAAGGAAATATACATACATTTTAGTGTTTTTATCACATAATTTGAATCAATTAGAGATTTATCTCTGGTTGATTATGATATAAGGAATATCTTGGGTCTAAAGTTTGAGTAACTAAACCTATAACCAATCTATAAGAACATTACATTATATGACTTGGATATGTTGTGATTATAAAACATCAAATAAATTTATTTTAGAGATATGTAGTTGAATTAAACCATATAAGATTTAGGTGGATGATTTTATCATAATGAAAACAATTATCATAAATTTATTTTTGATGAGATTTCTTGATAGTTAACAGAGAGTTGAAACTATCTAATGTATATATATGTATTATAATTATTCTTAATGTTAAAATTATATGCATACTACATGAGGTTTGTTGTGATACTTCTTGTTTTGGGATGATGTATTGTTTGACATGGGTTTATGTTATTTTTTAAATTGTACAGTGAAGCCTTCTGATATTCAAAACATTATAGAGTATATGGATGAGAAATTTAATTATTATTGTCATGTTTATTATGTACATTGTTATTGATATTTATAATGTAATGAGGAATAGTTAAATTCTATTAAGATATATGATATTGATGTATCTATTGTTTTATTATGATTAATTCACGGTCTTGGACAAATCAGATCATGGTCAGATACTTGTTTTCAAGACCATCTAATTTTGATATAATGGTATGGGTTCATAATATAATTTCAACCATTATGAACGATATTATTGGATGGTATAATTATTATTAACATGTAAATATCTACTTTATTATGGCTTCTAAAGTCGAGTGATCATGTCTTTATTGATTTATATGTTAGGTGCAATAAAATATTGTAAAACTAGAGATACTAAGGTTTAATATAATAGAGGTTTATGTCGGATGAAATTGATTTGGAATCATATTTTGTAAATTTTTATTTGATGACTGGGATGTAATCATGTCAATTGTAATTAACATTAGTGAAATTTATAGGATTTTGATAGGAACATCTTAATTACTAAATATATTTCTATTATATTACGTGAAGAGTAAATCGATAATAAGACTAGAATATGCTTCTGATCTAGGATTATTATCACATAATGATGATGATAATTAGATGATAGATAAAAACCTAGGTTTCATATAGGTATACATTTATTTTTATTATATAATCACGAATATGAGAGAGTTAAAATTATTTCAACTATAATATGGAGAGATATTCCATGAAATGTGTATTTCATTACAATGATGTAATGAAGCAGTGATAAAATATTTGAAATGATACCATGATTATTAAATTAATCATATCCATATTTAATTTATATTATTTAGAAAATAAATTAAAGTAGGTAATCTAATGATAATTATTTATTTACCGATTTTTCTTTGATCTGTAGTATTAATGTTATTGTATATAGTGTCTTTTTTTCCATTAATAAACATTTCTTTCCAATGGGATCTAAAGTGAGATTGAGGGTTTTCAATTTATTAATTACTGAGATAGTTTTGATATAGATATATTGGGTGATCTTTATACATTTCAATTAGTGGTTAATTTACTCAGTGATAATACTGATTTGTTATTAGAATTTTTTTAGGTCTGACCATGAGATATGTTCATTTGTTACAAATGATGAATTTTTGAAAATTAAGACAATGCCATGTTTTTTATTATTATTATTTTTTGTGATTTATTAAAATATCTCAAATGATTATATGTGAATAGATTAATTATTATTAGGTGAAATTCCTTGAATTAATTATTTTATTTGGTGATCATGATTCTATTTTCTACAGAAAAATAGAAAAAAAATGTGAAGAATGCCACACTACAACCTCGATTTTCCTCTATTAATTTAATTTCATTATTTATTTTTGATTCTCTACTGTTTATCTCTCGCATTGGGATAATTTAAATTGAAATTTTATATTTTTGGGTGTCTAGATCATAATGCATAGTTCTGTAGACAATTATTAATAATATTGCAGCAACCATGTGACATGACTACATATTTTTGAAGATCCAATTACACGTTTGGAACTAAATTAGACTCATTGGGAAACATTCCCTAGGTACTCTAATGAGGAATTCATGTTATGTTCAATTATGTTCCCACAACATGTGATATCCCCATGTTTTAATTTTTGATAATTTGTATTCTACCCCTAATAAGATAAAATTCCTAACCCTCACACCACATTTATTTAATTTCCTGATGAACCACCCAGGGATACTCAATCATTCATATTTCCCAACATTCCTCTCTTTAGTGTAGAAATTCCTTAGGATTTAACCATGATTTTTGTTTTCATATTCATATTATTAACTTGTTTCCCATTTATTTCCTCCTCATTCTATAACTCTTCATTGTTTATCTTCTCCCCCTTATTGTGTTCATCATTAGATCAACCATAATTATAAGAATTTGTTTCTAATTCGTTTACATTAGAACCTTGGGCTTATTAGGATCTATAAGAAACATTTTTTATCTAAATTCTTTAAGGAAGACGATTTTTTCTTGATTATGGAAGGTTTTCTTTATTACATAAGACATTAAAAAATTGGAGCCCTGATTTCATTGTTTTATCCCATATTTTAAATGCCTAATGATAAGTAAAATATATTATTTTAAACATTTTTAAAAGGGAAACCACATTTCAACTCGTTTCAATGGAATTTCAAGGGCCTTTAATTTAAATTATGTGATTTAAATATCTTTATAATCTACCCCTAAAATTATTTTCATAGCAATTCCCCTATATATTTTCTTAGTTTATTTCATATTATAAAAGTTTTTATAGTTATTTAAACAATTTTTTTTTAAATGTTTTTATGGTAGTTATTGGAAATTAATGAACGTGATTTGAAATTTTTATATTGATATTTCATGTTATTTTTTTGTTTGTTATTTCAATATATTTTGAAATTATGGTTTCCCAAATTATATTACAAGACCCATTTGAAGCATTATGAATTAATTTTAATGGTCACCAATAAGCATGGCCCTTTTATGTTTTGATAAGTGTTATGGGTTATATATTGATTTCTATAAAGGGGATATTTAATTTTTGATTCTTATTCAAAATTAATGATAGGTGTTGTTTTTGTAAAATATATTCAGTGTTGAGGGTGATTTTATTATTATTCATTGTGTCATTTTGAAATGACTAACATTATCACCTATTTCTTTTCAAAATATGTAATTGGTTTTTAGGTGACACCACCGGGTAAGCATCCTACACTAGTTCAAGATCATGATATATGTACTAACAAGGAGAGATATTATGCTCTATGTAATTATTTTATACCTCAATTAGGATTGGTATGGAAATTTTTGGCATTATCAATGGTTATTGTTATCCATAATCATTCATATTTAGTATTTTTATTGGCTTGTCTTATTATATCCTCTATGATCCTAGGTTAAAATGATAATTTTTTATTTATTTTTCATGTTGGTGTGTATGTTTTTCTTATTCTAAAAATATTACATTTTTCTAAAATTCCATTAGGATTTTTTTATTAATATTTTTAAAAAAATTTATTTTATTAAAACTTTCTCTTTTAAATAGAATGAAATATAAATTATTATATTAAAATATTCATAGTGAAGGTAAAAATATTCTATGAAATTATTTCATTTAATAAAATGGAATTGTATGTTTTAAAAAATAGATTATTATTGATATTTATTTTTCATAAGATTGTCTACCAAAAACCGATTTTATAAATTCATTTTCAAAATGGATTGATTTTTTTTATTTTTAATGATTATTCACAGGGTTTTGAGAGGATATTTATTGGACCTCCATGCTCACACTTATTGACATATTTATTTCTATTTTAGCCCTTTATTTCTCAAGGAGTATGCTCGGGTTATGGGTGGATGGTGAATAATGGAGTCACATTGAGGTATGTTTGTTATTTTTTATTTAGATTCCATTGTTTAATAGTAGAAATCATCCATTCCTATTTTCCTTAATTTCTCTAATCGGTGGTTTTTATGCATGTTGTGTAATGGATGTTCAATAAATGGGGTTTTTTTCCTCATGAATGATGGAGTAAATGTTGAGTTATTTTGATTTATTTTCTCCTTATTCTCTTTTATTTGATTCTTCATGATAATCAAATGTATATATGAATCATTATCGAGTTTTGAGTAAATTTTACACAAATATTTTTATGTTATTTTATGGAATAATTCACCCCAAAGAATTTTTTCATAACCCCTATTGCTTATTTCCATCCAATGTAAATTTTGAACACCCCTTAATCATTTCCATGAGTTTGTTTTGGAATCTGAATGATGAAAAGTTTGGGATAGTTCTTATAAAAGAATTATTAGATCCTAGGTTCATTTATGGGACTTTTTTCTTGGTGTACGCATTATTGTTTGGGTGTATCTATTAGATTCGATATAAGACTATTGGAACACAAATTATAAGTAAATAATGATTCTATTCCTCCCTTCTACAATTGATATCTTGATTGGTGAACGAAATTTGTGTTTATAGTATTGTTTTTTATTTTTCAGTCATTTAATTCTGATATGTGATTAGTTTTGACATATTTTGTTTTAGATGATCATAAGTGGTCTGAAATAGTGGTACAAAGTGAGATCTCAGGGCTTATAAAGGAATATAGATCTTGAGTACATCATTCATTATGAATCTTAGTTCTAGTTGTGTAGTTGGCATGCAGTCTACCAATCTGTGGTTCCATGTAGCACATAAACACTACTACACCATTAAATTATATGTTGGACCTATTTTGATTTTAATTAATTTTTTATCAAGTCATTATCATGTTTTTGTATATAACTCATGTTTTAATTTTCAAATCATAGATTCAAATGTTCAGGTTATTATTTTTCAATGTAATAAATGAGTATACATAAATTGATTTAATGAAAAATATGATGTTTGGATTTTTGAAGAAATTTTATTGATAAGAAGGTAGTTAATTAATAAATAATTTTTTTGGGTTACCCCAATTTAAAATCTTTTTGTCTGTATTTATAAAGGATGTTAATGTATATTAATTTTAAGGGTGGTTTCAATGAAGAAATGATTTTTTGAAATAAACATTTTGGTTTCCAGTAGGTGATATGAAATAATTTTAATATTTTAAATATTGTTAGAATTTTTATATAATGATCGATGATTAAAGATAGTTCATGGATAGTTTTCCAAAAAAAATTATATTCATATTGACAACCACCATTTTTTAATTAATTTGTATTAGACCTTATGTGATTTAAGGTGGTTTTAAAATTAACTATGTGAAATTTTAAGGGTGTTTCATTGTTTTTTTAGTAAAATGTTTATTCTATGTTTAATTATAAATTATTATTAAAATAAAAAAATAAAATATAATGTTGGAAATACAAACATTTATAATTTTATAGAACAATCATTTTGAGTTGAAATTTTAGTAAAAGTTTTAATAAATAATTAGGTAAATAATATGTTTGTTTTTATTTGGGAAAATGGGAGATTAATTCATAGAGGACATATGCAATTAATATTTTGGATTTGTAATTTAAAAACATAAAATTGGATATGTTTTTCTTTTTAAATGGGGGATGTTCTATTAAGGTGTACATATTTTTTGGAAAAACTTTCCAATCATTTGATGTGAAATTAATGGGTTTTAAAAAGGGAGGGTGAAATTTTTTAAAATGGTGTTTTGATATTTTATGTGTGTATTTCTAGGAATACTTATTGATTTAATCTAAATTTAATTGATTTTATGTGATAAATATATTTTATCTGGACTTATTTCATATGTAACTTTTCATTTCCCTCCCATTAGTTATTTTTATGAAATGAACGAGTGGCATAGTAACAGAATTCCTTCCTTCAATTTTTATGTGTTTTACTGTTTTAATATGGTGATTGTTATCGCATTTTCTATTTTTTCTTGTCAATCCTTGGATTTTTTAGAGTTTATAAAGTGATGTTTGGTTAATTATTATCCTTTTATTTTTACATGAATTCTATTAGTATAATGTTGACCATTTGAGTAATATTATTTCATTAGTGATCCAATGTGCCTTTTTCCCATTAGGATGTTAGACTTGTTATTTTATCTTTTTTGAGGGGTTATGATTCAAATTCCTTAATTGTGATATATGGTATTATGGATGAGTTTTACCCTAGATTAGGTTACATCCTATTTGGTTCCTTAGTTATTCAGATGGTTTCACTAGTTTTTGGAGTTTTGGGATATATTCCCCATGTTACACCCACTTCAAACGCTATTATAAGATTGTAATTTTTTATACTCATAATGGAATTTATTTTGTGAGGTAATTATAGTCATGTATTGTATTATCCTAATTGGATTTCCATAGATTTCCATGGTTAAGGTTATATATATCAGTGGATCTTGGTCATAATGGAATACCTGAAATCTATTTGATATGGACTTCTATTTTGGTGCTACTAAATTTCAATGGTGTACTGGGTAATTCTCTAATCATTTCAGGGAATATTTCACCCTGTGTTGTGATTTTAATCTTTCTCATTTCTGGGAATGATTTTTTGTTTTGGAGAGTTTGTGTATTATTGGAATCTTAATATCATGAGGAGATGTCAATTGATGATTATTTTGTGGGGTTTTAACTGTATTTGACCGATCATGTTCCTTTCATATTATGATGAAGCTATTGTATTGAGTGGGGGACTGTGGTTTGATTCATTCCCAACAACACCAAAAAAAGGAAGGTTGTTGATTATTGGTATTTGATTGTGTCATGGGTTGTTTCATCTGTATTTATTTGTCCACCATACACTTTGATTTTGGGGTTTCCATGGGTTTTGAGGTTGTGGTTTATAAAGTCAAAAATTTTCCAACATGGAGTGACTTCTATATGTTTTGAGTCTTTTTGAACAATATAAAATTCTATAATAGTTGATTATAATGAGTAAAATAGATATTTTTTTGTGCCCTATTTCATCACTAAGGATAGAGTCATAAAAAATTAGTTGTAATTTCATTTAATATTCATGTATCTAGAATAATGACCTTATTATGGGGGTTTGAATACATTTCATTTTGAAAGAACCATTTTATTCACGTCACTTTATGGAAAATATAACTATCGTTGGAAAATTGTAAAACCATGACCTATGTTTTCTTCAAATTTTTATTAAATAATTTATTTTTTTGATAAATTTTTCAGTCTCTATAATTTCCATCACTCTAAAGGATCAATTACATTGAATATTGATGTCTTATGGTGTATAATGCATGTTTCATGCTTTGGCGCATAGTTAATATTATAAATGTAGAAATTAGCTGATAGATCTAAAACATTTAAAATATATAATTGAATAGTTATCAAATGATAATTTTAATCATTCGTCATTCCAATAATCCGTGATCAAGATCCTCCAGTGACACTTTCTTAGTCGGAGAATCATTTCTCTAACATTGTGATACACCTATGTTTTAATTTTTGGGAATTCCTATTTATTACTCTAAAATTAAGTCCTCACATTCCCCATATTCATTTGATGCACCACCTGGGGTATCAAAAAATGCACCTGTTCTCATTTTTTCATTTCCCTCTTATGGTGATTCCATGGGATTTATTTGTGATTTTATTTTGGATCATTAAGTTAAAACCTCCTTTCTCATATATTTCATTCTTATTCCGCATTTATAATAGTTTCCTCTTCATCCCATTGTTTTTTACACATTAACTAATCTCTAATTGGAAGGGGTGTTTCATAATAGTTATTTTATGTACCCAGAATATGATACACCATCCTTGAAACATTTAGAGTTTCATTTTTCAAGGGATATGGTTTTATCTTCATTAAGGTCGGTTTTCTCCTTTTTTTAACTATTTAAAATTATTTAACCATGATTTATTCACATTATTCCATGTTAAAAATCCCTATTATGTTATACTATATAAATATATGAATTCATTAAAAATGGAAACCAATTTTTACTTGTTTTCAGAAAAATACCATGGACATTTTTTTAAAATACATGTTATAAAATTTTTTGTCCACTGTCGGTGTAACACCTAGAGACTTTATGAAAAATATTCTTTTTAATTTCATTGATCTCTAGTGTTGTACGCTACAACAAAAAGGGATTTCACATAATGCATCCCTAACTTGGCTTGCATTACATGCATTCATGACCTTCCACGATAGCGTCTATTGTACACAATAACGAGTTTCACTAAACAATGATATGTAATATAAACTAGCCATTATGAATAGTAATACCCACTTTTTGAAATTTTATAAATTTTATCATTCAAAATTGACTTCAATTTTGGATTCGTAATATCGAAATTATCCTAGGGTGAAAGTTTGGTATTTTTCAGAAAACATTCAATTTTTGATGAATTTTGAAAACACTCAGTTACTATTTAAAAACCAACATCTTATATAAATATTTAATTATTTTATTTAAATTTATATTAGGTAAAAATTGATAAATAATACCTATATAAGTTCAATTTAATTCATTCGTGCCACTTTATAATAATTTTAGACATATAAAAATCTTATTAAACTTTTCACCGTCTTTTTCCCACCTCCTTGGAGAGTTTGAAAATTTACATAAAACATAATTTTACAGCTTCTGTGGGTGAATTTAGAAAATCCGAGAGACAATGTTAATATATAAGAGTAAAATGTTGTTCAATAAGGAAATCATTTTTTGGAGAATATTAACTTTTTACTTTTCTTTACCACGGTTAATAGTAAAAAGTTTAATTAAGGGTAAAAATTATATTACTATTACCCTAAAACATGTCCTGATTTTTTCGGATAAGTGTAATTCGAACAAAAACAACCTTAGGAATAATATATTACCCTTTAGGTCTACTTAGATTAGATTAGGACATTTATTAATATTTTAATTAAAGAAGAGTTAACATAGTAAAAATCAATGTTTAATAATTAAATCATTTTTAATATAGGGTTATACATAAGATAAATTTGACTATAAATATTCACTAGAAAGAAAACAATATTTCCTACATAATGGTATTTAATATATAATATTTAGACATTAAATAATTTATTTTATTTATGACACAATGATGATGCAGTAATTAAATTATTAATGAAATATTAACATAATTGATGTTATAGATACCCAAATAAATGTAATTTAAGACTTTTTATAAATTAAACTAATTTTTTTGGTTAATATTACATGTTAGTATTGATTCAATTAATTGTTTTCGAACTAATCATGTTGTTATGAGTTTTAAAAAAATCAATTACCAAATAGTATCAAAATTGACATAAAAATAGTTTTTAAAACAAATATTACATTATTTATTATTATTTTATTCCTAAAAATATATGTTTCAGCAAAATGAAATAGATAAGGTTATATATATTAATAATTAACCACTTGGGGTTTTTCTTTCTTTTTGTAGAAAGATTATTAACCATATATTGTAAGAAAACAAGAAGACGCTGTAAAAGTTAAATTATTTAACTTAGAGTTAAATCTAAATGATAAGGTTAAAATAGTAACCTAAACATCTCTAAAACCTATTGGGTGAGAGGATTTGGACCCATCCCAACTTTATCATTGAAATAAGTCACATTGGAGGCATTATAAAACGGATATGACTTTATTATAAAATAATATTTTAAGTTTTTCAAAAGGTTCCCCTCTCTTCCATTACAAAAAGGGAACCCCTTCCATCTTCTCTTCACACCCTTTTGATCCATGAAGATCAGACAAACCATGAAAATTATTCTTCTCAACCTATTTAGTTATATCATAGAGGTTCTGGTCTTCTCAAAATACCATCTTTAGTGCCCTAAGAAGAAACTTAAAGGAGGTGTGTCGGGGAAGAGGTAACCTCTTCAACCGACTCTTTCAAGTTTATTTCTTCTTCTACATCCTCTTATAATGTTGTTTCATTATAAAGTAATATCATAAGAATTAATAATATACTGATATGTTATTATAAATATTAAACAACCCCATTTTACCTTCTATTCATCCTACTGAAATCCAAATCATCGCATGTCCGTACGTACGAAATACCGTCTCCACGTTGCGGTGTAATCTGTTTTTCCACCACCACCCTACATGGATGGGAATAATGTTGAAATGAATAACTATATATGATTTTTATAACATCATTATTATTCTAAGATATTATATCATCAACTCCAATTTAAAATAAATAAATATGGGAATGATATCATTGATCGTGCGTACGTACGGATTACCGTCTACACGACACGATGAGATTCAAATTCCATGTTCACAATTCAAAATGATTATAAATTATATATAATAAGTAATCATGAAATATATGAAAAAATAATGGTACTGGATTGATGTATATATATATTTATGTCATATACTTAATTCCATTGAATTCAATAAGGAAAGAAAAACAACATTCATGTGTACGTACGGCCTACCGTCTCTATGAATGGTGTATTTTATATCATTTATCTATCTATTATATATATATATACTGAATATATATGATATATAATTCATGATTTAAATTCTGGAAGTAATTAAATCATTATATAAGTAATAATAATATCAATAACAACATGTCCAGACATGTAGATTTTACCCAAAACGCTGCTTTAAAAGGGAATTTACAAAATAACAGGTAATATAAAGTCATAAGTGAACCATATATTATATAATAATAATGAATATGATTTTTTAATAAGTAAATGACATCATTTAAATCATTACACAAGAGGTTTAGATACGTACGAAGCATAACTGACTTAATGTAAGGGATAATTATTCCAATCTCGTTCTTATCCAAGATTTTTTATTCGTAAGTATTTACTGGGGTTATATTTTTCATCCATTTCCATAAAAACGTTTTCATAAAGTGTTTAATAATCATCCATGTATATTTAAATTCATTCAAAACCATATTGAGTTTTACATTGTGTTATGGATGAAATATTTCTTTTGTTTACCATATGTAGTAATTTTCGTCTTTTCCGGCAAAAGTACGAGAAGAATGTTTTTTTATCTTATATGGAATAAAAGGATTTTTAATATTTTATAACGCCTAATTTTCATGAAGCTTACTCAAAAACATTTCATGACTATTTTCAGCAAAAATACTTTTCTTTTAAAATTGCATGGAATATTTTGAAATTAAAATGATTTTGAAGAAGAAATGATATATTCCTCAAGAATTAATTCATGTGTTTTATCAAAAACATTTTCCATCTAAGATTACATTATTTCATATGTGTATATTTCATGAATAAAGTCTCAATGATTAACATGGTTACAATTTTTTTATGATGAAACGATAACCATTTCATTTATAGGGATTACGTGATGACGGGATGATGTTTATGAAACCCATTTTATTCTTTGGGTTATTATGAATAATGTATGTTTATTATGTGGCACAAGTATGAATTATTTAATTATGAGATGGGTGAGACCTATATCTCCCTCCACTGCATTGGGTAAAGATTTACATCTAATGATATATACATGGTTTGAATGGTATTTTATTCCAGTTCAGTGTTACATGACTGAAACGAGGAGTGAACTCGATTCAGAAAGGGACATTGTCCACTAAGATGGTCTTGGCAGCCATGCCTTGGATACTATAGAAATCATATCATGTGTTTAATGGTTTACTATAATTACATGATTTCTACCCATTATATTTATCATTATTGATGTTCCATTATGATATATTCCTTAAGTACTTCCAAGTATTATGTCTTTACTGATGATTTTTTTTAGAATTTATGTTCATGTTTTTTAATTCAAATGTTTTTGGATTGTTTTATGTTCTCTATGTTTATCCTTACTGGGCATTTGAGCTCACCCTTTTTATGTTTTCTTTTCCCATTGATATATAGAATGGTTTTAGGTAAGAAAATAAAAGGGTAAGATCTTTATTGGAGATGTTGAAGATCATTCACCATGATTAGAAGATTATGATCCATGTTTCCAAAGAAACTAAACTATTACGATCCTTTGGTGTATGTTTTTGTTATGTATTAAGTGTTCCGCAAATGTAATATAATTTCCATGTACGTCCCACTTTGGGTCTCTATAGTTGGTATCAGATGAAATGATTAGTTAACCTTTCGAAACTAGGATGTGAAATCTTTAGTGAGATCCCTAGATATATTTTTAAGGTATGTCTAGGGACATCCCTAAGGTCAAGTATACGTATAGGTTAGAGTCCTAGAGTTACGGTATTTATATTATAATTAAACCAAAAATGTTAGATATTGAAGGTACTACCCCTTTCATATTTTTTCCCCGAGCATGATTTTTTCCTCTCACAGTATTCTTTTTGGGTTTCAGTCAATGGTTGGAACCTGAAGGAACCGTATTGATCAATGTAATGGACGATGAAATGATTATCCTCCAAAACAAACCAACTTTATGGGAGATGGAGTGAAAAATCTTATTTTTATACTTACACAAGCTATAAATCATTCTGGACATCCAAATGAGCAAAGAAGGGAAAAATTTCTATTGAGTCCTCAATGAGGCAACGTCCACCTTTTTTAGTGGGTCTTCTGATCCTCTTGTTGCTTAACAATGGATCAATACCATTGAAAATATATTTTCCATACTTCACTGTTCGGAACATTAAAATGTCATTCTGGCTATTTACTGTTTAGAAGGTGAAGCAGATCAATGGTGGACTCTAATTAAGAATACACGGGCCCATGATGAAAATGAATCCATGGAATGGGATGAGTTCAAGAACATATTTATCAATAAGTAATTCCTTAGTATTCTTCAAACAAATATGGGAAAGGATTTCCTTGAGCTTAAGAAAAAGGATGATAAATCTGTTGGTATATACGAAGCGAATTTTACAATTCTAGAAAGGTAAGAATCTGGCTTTATCATCCAACCTGAAAGTAAAGTTGATCAATTCTTCTATGTCTTAAAACCACGTCTTCGAATGTCATTAGCTATAAGAGACTTCAGTAGCTATGTAGAAATTGTGCATTGTGCTATCAAGGTAGAAATGGAAGTTGATGTTACATATCCATCTCATGGTTTTGACAAGAAATGAAAGATGGATTTCAAGGAGAAATCTCATAATAATGGTAAAAAGAAGATAAATGTTTCTTTATGCTCAAATTGTGGAAAGAAGCATGGTGGAGATTGTCATGAAGGGACTAAAAAATGTTTTTGTGTGGAATAGAAGGTCATCAAGCAGCTGAGTATTGAAGTAATTGAAAAAGGTTTGCTAATGATGTGAATAAAGAAAATAATGCAGAGAACGCACCACCAACACTTCAATGCTTCATGTTCAAGGAAATGGGGAATTATGAAAATCAATGCCATAATCCAAGGGTTAATGATGATCAACGTGAGCAACCTATTAAGGAAAAGGACAAAGGGAAGTCACATGCAATCACTATTAGAAATGTTGATCATGACAACTATGTGGTGGAATGATTATGTGTTTATGTAAAGGGATTCAAAAATAATGTTGTGGAATCTCATTTATAGTATTGTGGAACTTTGGAATATCTATGTAATGGTTTATTGTTGTTTTTGATAATTATATGGTACCAGTAACAATGAAATGTTATTCAAATATTGTGGAAAGCAGATGATATGTTCACAATTAAGGGATAATGAGATAAGTAAATCTTTGATAGTATTCATGAGCTCATGATTATATAAGGACAAGGTTATATCATGGTTTGGGTATATTAAATTTTTGGATTTTGGTATGTGGAGAGAGTTAACTTTTTAAAACATTCATTTTTTCTATAAGGTTCAATGGGTATTCATTTTTCAATAGAATACATGATTAAGGCATTCACATCATTGGAATGTGACCAATAAAATATATGAGGGATAAATGATGGTATTCATGTTCTTGTTATATGATGTTTTTAGTATTCGATATCTTTATACTATGAGTTTGGAAAGAAGTATTTTTGATAAGACTAAATATTGGAATGGATTATGTTGAACATAAGTTAGTATTGTTTATGGCTATAAATATTTTTCTATATTATTGATATAATGTTATAATATAGTAGTTTAAGAAAAGGGACAACCTGCAGAATGGGCGACAAACCATTGCGTCGGACAGGGTTGCGGGAATCGAACCCACAACCGAAGTGCGACTGGCCTTTAACACCTACCACTGGCCTACAATAAGTCCATGGTTAGTAGAAACTAGTTTTTTTATTGAGATATATGATAGATGATGTATAAGTCCATTTTTGGAACCATATACGATTAATCTAACCATAAGATTGACTTATGAATATAACATTTTCTAATCCTATGTTTGGGATAGATGTAATGACCTATCATTCTATCGCATGATCTGTTAACACTTAGAAAAAGTTAAATTCAACTTCATTTCTTTATGAGATGAAGTGGAAGTTGTTCAATGCACGGGCAATGGTAATATTGTTCCAAAATCATGTATGTATTTCTATTAATTCTAAAATTCTGCAACTTTAGGGAAATGATCATGAAAACCAAAAATGTCGTCCTAGTGTTCTCATATCTGATGAATTATATTGTACCTTAGATCATCACAAATTTATGGCTTTGTGATTGTTGTATTTTTCATAGCCATGTCCTCTACCACTCTTCATCAGAATATGATGGTTCGATTTGTCATCTGTATCCATATCTTCACCTATGTTATCCTATAGGGAAACCCATTGATGAGTTAATTTGAGAAAACATTATGTTTCTTACATTACTTTTTAAAATTAAGTTTTATTTTTCCTTTTTAAGATGTGGGTTTCTATGAATGAAACTTTCGAGTAGTAAACCATTTATTACCCCGATGAATTTCGAGGGGGAAATTCATTTTATGGGGGTAGAATGTTACACCCCGAGATTTTATGAAAAATATTATTATTTTTATTTCATTGATGTCTTGTGTTGTACGCTACACTAAAAGGATCTTGTGCTACACACATCCCTGACTAGGCTTGCATTACATTCATTCGTGACCTTCCACAATAGCGTATGTTTTACGCAATACCGGGTTTCACTAGATAACGACATGTTATATAAATTAGTCCTCATGAATAGTAATACACACTTTTTGAAATTTTATAAATTTTATCGTTCAAAATGGACTTCATTTTTGGATTCGGAATATCAAAAGTATCCTAGGGTGAAATTTAATATTTTTATGAAAACATTCAATTTTTGATGAATAGTGAAAACACTGGGTTACTATTTAAAAACCGACTTTTTATATAAATAATTAATTATTTTATTTAAATTTATTTTAGGTAAAAATTGATTCATAATACATATATATGTTCAATGTAATTAATTGACAAATTTTTTAATAATTTTAGACAAATAATAATTTTATTGAACTTTTCACCGTCTTTTACCCACCACCTAGGAGAGTTTGAAAATTAACATTAAACATAATTTTACCACTTCTGTGAGTGGAATTTCGAAAATATGAGAGACATGGTTAATATCAAGGAGTAAAATGTCATTCATTATGATAAAAATTTTTTTTGGTGAAGAGTAACTTTTTACTTTTATTTACCATGATTAAAAGTAAAAAGAGTAATTAAGGGTAAAAATGATATTACTATTACCATAAAACATGTATTAATTATATTTGATAAGTGTAATTCGACCAAAAACAACCTTATAAATAAAATATTACCCTTTAGGTTTACTTTGATTAGATTATGAAATTTATTATTATTTTATTTAAAGAAGAGTTGAAATATTTAAAATCAATGTTTAATAACTAAACCATTTTTAATATAGGGTTATAGAAAAGATAAATTCGTCTATTAATATTAATTATAAAAATAAAAAATTTTCCTACATAATGATATTTTATTTATAATTTTTAGACATTAAATAATTAAATTTATGTATGACACAATGATGAAGCAGTATTTACCTTATAAATGAAATATTAACATAATTGATGTTATAAATATCCAAATAAATGTAATTTTAGACTCCTTATAAATTAAACTATTTTTTGGTTAATATTACATGTTAGTATTGATTCAATTAACTTTTTTCGACTAATCGTGCTCTTATGATTTTCACAAAAATCAATTACCAAATAGAATCAAAATTGACAGAAAAATAGTGTTTAAAACAAATATTATATTATTAATTGTAATTCTATTGCTAAAAATCTAAGGTTGGTCCAAATGTCACAGATAAGGTTATATATATTAATAATTAACCACTTGGGGTTTTTTTGACTTGGTATAGTCAGTTTATTAACTCTATAGTGTATCAAAACAAGAAGACACAGTAAAAGTTATATTATTTAACTTAGAGTTAAATTGAAATGATATGTTTAAAATAGCATCCTAATCTTGTCTAAAACTTATTGGTTTATAGTATTTATACCCATTACCACATTATCTTTGAAATAAGTCACGTTGGAGCTATTATAAACCGATTATGACTTTATTATAAAATAATATATTATGTTTTTTCAAAGGTGCCCCTCTCCTCCCTTATAAAAAGGGCACCCCTTCCCTCTTCTATTCACACCCTTTTGAGCATTGAATATTGGCCAAACCCTACCAATTACACTTATAAACATATATATATATATCATAGAGGTTTTTTTATTCTCAAAAGACCATCTCTAGTGCCCTAAGAAGAAGATTAAAGGAGGTGCATCGAGGAAGAGGTAACCACTTCTACCGACTCATTCAAATTTCAGTCTTCTTCTACTTCCTCTTATTTAGTTGTTTCATTATAAAGTTATAACAAAAGTATTAATTATATACTGATATTTTATTATAAATATGAAACAACCACATTTCACCTTCTATCCATCCTACGGAAAACCAAATCACCGCGCGTGCATACGTACGAAATACCGTCTCCACCTCGTGGTGTAATCGGTTTTTCCACCACCACCCTACTTGGATGGGTATAATGGTGTAAATAATAACTATATATGATTATTATAACATCATAATGATTCTAAGATATTATATCATCCACTCCAATTCCATTCAGTAAATATGGGAGCGATATCATCGCTCATGAGTACGTACGGATCACCGTCTCCATGACGCGATGAGATTCATTTTCCATGTTAATAATTAAATAATGATTATAAAGTCTATATAATAAGTAATCATGAAATATATGACATAATAATTCTATTGTATTTATGTATATATATATATGTAAGTCATCTACATAATTCCATTCTTGTAAATAAGGAAAGGAAAACATTGTTCATGCATACATACGACCTACCGTCACCATGACTGGTGTATTTAATTTCATTTATCTACCTATTATATATATATATACTGAATATATATGACATATAGATAATGAATTAAATTCGGGATGTAATTAAATCATGATATAAGTTATAATAATATCAAGAACAACAAGTCCAATCAAGTACGATAAATAAAACTTTTTTTACCTAAACGCTGCTTTAACATTGAATTTAAAAAAGAACACGTAATATAAAGTAATAATTGAACCATATATGATATAATAACAATGAATATGATTCTGTAATAATTAAATGTTATTATTTTAATCATTATACAGGAGGTTCAGATACGTACGAAGCATATCGGACCTAAGGTAAGGGATAATTATTTCAATCACATTCTTATCCGAGATTGTTTATTCGTAAGTGTTTACTGGGGTTATATATTTCATCCATGCCCATAAAAATGTTTTCAAAAAGTGTTCAATACTCTTCCTTGTATGTTTAATGTCATTTTAGCCCATATTGTCTTTTACATTGTGTTATGGAAGGAATCTTTCTTTCGTTTACCATATGTGTTACTTTTTGCCTTTTCCAGCAAATGTAAGAGAAGAATGTTTTCATTATCTTTTATAGAATAAATGGATTTTTATGGTTTTATAAAGCATTAATTTAATGAACATTACTCTACAATATTTCATGACTATTTTCAGAAAAAATCATTTTATGTTAAAATTTCATGGCTTTTTGTGAAAAGAAAATGCTTTTGAAGAAGAAATTATATTTTCCTCAAGAATTCATTTGATGTGTTTTATCAAAATCATTTTCCATCTAAGATAAAATTATATCAAATGTTCATGTTTTAAGTACAATCTCTCTATGATATAAATGGTTTCACTTTTCATTTGATGAAATGATATACATTTCTTTAATAAGGATTATGTGATGATGGGATGATGTTTATGAAACCCATTTTATTCACTGGGTTATTATGAATGATGTATGTTTATTTTGTGACATAAGTAATAATGATTTCATTATGAGATGGATCAGACCTATATCTCCCTCTAATTTATTAGGTAAAGATTTATATATCATGAGATATAAATGGCTAGAACAGTATGTTAGTTTGGTTCAGTGTTACCGGACTGAAACGAAGATTGGACTCGATTCAAAAAGGGTCTTTGTCCACTAAGATGGTCTTGGAAGCAATGCATTGGCTAATATGGAAATCATATCATGTGCATAATGGTTTACCATAATTACATGTTTTATTTACATTATATTTTATCATGATTTATGTTCCATTATGATATATTTCTTACGTACTTCCATGATTTATGTCTTTTCTCATGATTTTGATGTTTAGATTTTATGTTCAAGTTTTTACATTCAAATGTTTATGGATTGTTTTATGTTCTCTATGTTTACCCTTATTGGGAATTTGAGCTCATCTTTTTTATGTTTTTTTCCACAGGATTTAAAGAAAGGTTTTAGGTAAGAAAATAAAAGGGTATGATATATATAGGAGATTATGAAGATCATTCACCATGATTAGAAGATTATGTTCCATGTTTCCAAAGACAATAAATTATTACGGTCCTTTGGTGTCTATTTTTTTATCAATTATGTATTCCAAAAAAGTAATATAATGTCCACGTACATCAAGCTTTGGGAATCTACATTCGGACAATTTTTTTTTGATAAAATTCAACAATATATTTTATAAAGGGATTTCAATTTTAAAAAAAAAATATTTAGATCTATAAAATAATTTTCAATGGAATCACTAACTTCTTTTGGGTAGTCATAAACTATAAATAATGGTGTTTATAGGTTAATGGATGTTGAGATTCCATGTTGGTTTTGTGTATGATTTCAATGTGTTTATTAGTAATTTGGGTTCTAATGCAATATTAGAATGTATGGTTGGTACTTGTTTAAATATTTTTAATGGTCACCTTTGAAACATTCCTTTATTTTTGAAATATGATATGGGTTATGAGTTGATTTACACTGAGGGTGGATGTTTATTTTTTATTGTTATGATAAATGATATATAAGGGGTTATTTACATGAATGGTTTTTAGAGGATATAGTGATTTTTTTCTTGTTTATGTTATTTTTTATGATTAACATGAGCATGACCATTTTTTTCATGGTAATCCATTGGTTATTAGGAAGGAACTATAAGTAAAAATGTTTTAATAGGTCCAAATCATGCTCTAAATAGTATCCCTTAGATACAATATATTCTTTTTGAGAGATTTTTCTACTCTGTTATTCCATATATGAAAATATAGGCTGTTAGGATAGGTGGTTTTTTGTTTGAATTCAGCCATTTTTTTTGTTTTATAATCAGACCCTAGTTTTTCCCCATTGATCATAAGTTCCCATTATAATTGTATAACACCCCATGTTTTTTATTAGAAATATTATATTTAATACATGAATCACTAATCCTCTAAAAAACTCCACATTGTTATAACCTAGCTAGTAAACATATTTTTTCCACATCTCTCATATGAATTTTGAAAACTGAAATAAATGGTTGCGTTTAATAGAACATTTAGTGTCTGATAAGACAAACATGATTTTTAGTGAATAGTAACATACCCTTATTAATAGAAATATTAATACTAACATGACACTTATGAATATTAAAACTGATTATTATTTTATTGTCTGAAGTATATGATATAATGAAATCATGATTATTTTTTCAAGGAGATATAAAACAAAATAGAGATTTAAATTTTTTAATTTTTGAATAATTTATGATTTTGTTGAAAAATTTATTTAATAATATTTATAGAATATTTTTCAAAAATTGGAGTTCATATTGGAATTCTACATGTCAAAAAATTGTTTGCATGAATTCTTGTGATTTTTCTGTAATACATCAATTTTTTATGAATAATAAAATGTGGTAATTTTGCGTATATATACATTATTTTTTAAAGTCACTATTACCATAATCATGGATTATTTATGAAAACATGTTTTGAACTCACATTAACATATTACAATTATTGGTCACATGAATCAATACTAATTGTTATCATTCGAAAAATAAAAAAATAATGAGTAAAATAATGAGAAAACCATCCTCTCCTCTACTATAACCCCCTCTATACCTCTTCTATTCACTTCTATAAACTTGAAGATCCAAAATGATCTTACCAAATATCCTTCCCTAGTCACTCCACATATCCATGAGCTTTTGGTCTTGCCAAATGACCAAAACCACATCCCCTAAAGAGATTCTTAAGGAGGTGGATTCAAGAGGTAAATTCATATTCTATTTCACTCTATTTCATTTTATGTTACGTTATATAGTAATACTCCCCTAAACTCCTCTATCCAAATGACAAAGATAACTATAGTATCATCTATATACAAAAATTAGATCAATTTAATGTAAGAACCATCATGAATATTCTTACTCTCCCACTTTTATTTCATAAACGAAATCATCATCCATGAGGTGCCAATTTACAACAATCGGGAACGATGACGTTTATTTCTTAAATTTCACCTTCAACAATAGTCATGATGACATTATTATAATTTAACAAGGATATAATATATTTATTATAACCTATTTAAAATCCTGGAACTAGTATATGTACAGAATATTAAATCAAATGACCAAACTAGTTACGAATAATCCAAATACCCATTAAATAATGTAATTGATTGTCATCAATATTTCATCCAATGATTCATCCTCATTCCTTGTATCCAAATGATATAAATTTCCATGAAAACATATTTATTTTCTTAAAAAAATTTATACTCAATTTTGTATATTTACATCCATTCCACAACAACTCCATAATTTAAAAACAAGTGAACTAGTTTTGAAAATCATGAAAATGAGCACTCTAGAATGATATAATTAAATATTATAACATATAATTATGGGAAAAAAATAACTAAAAAATAATGATAAACTAAATATATTTCTAATAGGTTTTTAATTATGTCATAAATGAGTGTAATTTTATATTATTGTACCATAAGGTCAAGAGAGTAACATTCAGACATAAGGTAAGGGTTTTCCACCCGATCCTCTATTTTCATTCGTGTTACTTTTATTGCATACTTAACTCAATGAAATTGTTATTTATTATTATGAACATTTCATAAATTATGTGTTATTTTTATATATAATTTTTTCAACAATAATATTTCTTTATATTATAGGGAGATACAAGTCATAAAAAGAACATTCAAAATTCATTCCAAAACAGAAGAGCGGTTCAAGGGAATTTCTAAAACATTTATCTATTTTTAAAAGGCACTATATTATGTGTCTTTTGAAAACCATTATATTTATAAAAAAATTCATTTTATTTTTAAAATAATCTATTACAACATTTCTGATTTTATACAATTATTTTTCCAAAATAACTCTTCTTTTCAAAGTAAAAGATTATTTATCTCAAGAATTACTTGATGATTTTATAAGAGTATCTTCATCTATTTCAACACTCATGATGATTGTTTTGTATTATTGTGTTTAATATTTTATGATATCATATAAAATATTTAATTTAATGTTATATGGTTATTTTTATTGTCGATATGCTTTCATAAAATCATTTACCAATTTACTCTGAATGGTTTGCCTTTATGATTAATGTTCAAGAAACATTATTTACATTTCATATGTTAGTATCAGTATGAATTTATATGTTTTTTATTTTTATTCATTTTCCAAAGAGGATTTCATTAGACTTAGTAATTATTGTGTGGGGCCCTCTATATCCCCTAGATGCATCAGTAGGTCTCATTATAAAAACTAAAATCTTTACACAGTGGCCTAAAAAACGGTTATTTATGGTCCTGACACAAGGCCTTGATGGTATAGTTGTGATCTACCACATTATGAATTCCATCATTATGAAAATTGATTTTATTGTTCATGTGTTTATTCAATGAGTGGAATAAAAAATGTTCTGTTTTATTAGGGAATTATTTATTCAGGTCTTATTCGTGCCATAATTTGTTCATGATTAGAGTTAATGGAATGTGTTTTTAGTTAACCACCCTAACTAAAGTTTATATTTATGATATATTCAATAGTATTTCGTACACTTATTGAGAATTTTGGGTCACCCTTTTATTATGATTCATTTTCATAGGTCATGAAGAAATTTATTACGGATGACTATGAGGGATAAACATATAGTTGTGGATGTTCCCAATAAAACATATAAATATTATTTTATATCATGTTGTAATGTTGTACATATATAAATACATTGTTTCCAAATCTAGTAACCTACTCAGTCCTTTGGGATTCATATTCATGGTTTATATTCCAATGTAATAAAATGACGCACTCTCTCTGAGTAACTTGGGTATGGTTTTTAGAGTTGGAATTAGTGGATGGTTATTAGAAAACATGTTAACTTGATTTAGAAAACGTAGATGAGGGGAAAATTTCTAGGATAGTTTTGGAAGATAAACATACATGGACACATTGATATTTTTGTAACGAATAGATTATGTGAATGTTTCTATAAAAAAAATATCTTTTTGGATACTATATGTGGAGGTGGTTCTGGTACAAATATACCTAAGAGTGAAAACTCCGACAATCAGTTTCAATCTATTCTCGGGGTATCCTGGTACACGACAACGAGCCTTAAAATGAACCTAGTTTTACACTCAAAATGATATTATTAGTTTAATTAAATATTATTTATAAGCCATTACGAAGGATTTTGATGTAAATTGTTCCTTAAAGAAAACATGTTTATGATTATGAGATTAGTTAAGTATAGAGATTCAATTTATGTTAATTATTTTTCTAAATTGAGATTCTATATTTTGATTCAAAACCTAATCTTGTGTATGTCACATTTTAAATATGGATCCTAGTAGAAGGAATGGAAACCACATGAACACGTGTATCCCACAAAGGAATTTTCCTCTAATGTATAACAATGATGTTGGATCTAGAGATATGACTAGTACTGGGACACTTATAACTATAATGGGATAACCAACTTAGGTTATGAAAAATTGCGCTACTCTTTTGGATCATCAAAATTTTAATGTCTCATATTTTATGTGTATTATATATAAATATTATATGGACATATTGTGAGACCAGGACTTGTAACGGTATGAGATTTTGAGGAATGGAGTGCTTAGAATAAATTTTCGAATTAAAATTAAACTATAAATAGTTATCGTGAGTGATTTTACCAAAAAGTGAAATATATTTTCAATGGGTTCCCAGATTAGAAATCTGAGGGTACCGTTGCATTCTTATGTGTGAGATTGCCTTAGGTGAGGTCTAACATTGAACACCACAGGTCAGCTGTAAGAGTTTTTCTTTGGCCATTTAAAATGGTATAAAATAGAATAAAATATTTTATTTATAGAAAATGATTCCTTAAATAAAATGAAATTATCATCCATTATTAATAACATCAAATGGAAAGTACGCAGGGTTAGCGGCATAACATTGTGAATTAAGGATTGTGATTGGAGATTTGGAGGAGAACCCATTGGTGGACGATGACAATGAGATCAATTAATGCATATCTTATTCTACAAAACTCGCCAAAAAATCCGATGTGGCGATCGTTACTCTATTGAATCGAGTTTGGGGTTTTGTTTTAATTTGTTATGTCCTTGTTATTCAATTTAATGATGAACATTGGTCAACCCGAAAATAGGTTGGTCTGTGAATTGTGCGTTCGTGCTGGTTAGAGTTATTTTCCATTTATTTTCAGGTTTTGATTTGGAAATTTATTATATGATAATATCGGTATTATTGTTTGATTCACCATTTAAACATATATATGTGAGTGGATTCATTCCATGTCGAATGATGGAGGAGGTGAATAACTCCTTTGCTAATTGATTTTCACCCTTCTTGTTAACCTCGCATTCTTCACTTTCTTTATGGGGTTATTATCAACGGATCACTGCGCATATATTTTGCAACTCTAAAATCCCAAATCAATGATTGAGAATTGCGACAACGTAGTAAAGATGTGATGGTGACAATAAGTGACAAATCGACTCGGATTGAGGAGGATTTTTCATGGAGAATTCATCATGAGGGAGGATCAAAACTTGCTTTCTAGGAAAATAAGAGAACTAAAAACAACCGAAACAGATTTTTGATGTCATGTCATCCTCTAACATAGAGTATCACAACAATATGATGGTCGGATCGAGGATCAGAGGAGAACCCGAGGCGCATTTATGAAGATAGATACATTCTAGAATATTTTAATCAACACATCATGTATCCAGTTGAACACGCCATGTAGGGCCGGTCTGATAGTTGCAAGGGTTTATACGCTACACACAACGAAGAACATGATATTCCCTTAAGAATACATGATCTCCAGGCCCCACCCAACTGCAGATGTAGTTCTCAGCGATATGATGCATGGACAGGATGTGTGGGTGCTTACTGAGAATCGACATGTATCTTGAAAAATACACAGACAAAGAGTGGAGTACAAGGCATGTTCTCCTCCACATGGCCATACACGGTTGAATTCAAGGGATACCATGTGTATCAATACACGGTCTGGGACACATGGGTTAAAGATGGGTATGGGCACATGTCCTGCGTACACATAGCCTTCTGCTGGTAGAGAAACATGGCGTGTTGCACTCTTACATGTAGTGTATGCCTTCTTCTATATTAAGGGCCTTACGTCCTAAGCCATTGTATACATGAAATGAATGCGATCATAGGAAATGTTTGGTGACCCTTCTACAAGCAGTGTACTTCTTAGTATATGGGTTGACATTCTTGTCCACTATTCCTTAGACCGGTTTCATTGGGTTAGTTTCCCTTTTCTCATTCCTCTGAAGGTTGTGTAACATTTCCATACACATGAGTATGATCCCTTTAGTAGAAAAATCATTGATTGAGTCTTGTATCCCTCCATGAGTCCTGTAAAAATATCATGTATCCATTTTTAACCCTAGGATGAATATAATATCGATGTGAACAATCCTTGATAACATTGATCCTCTACTTTACATGTAAATCTGGATGAGTCATGGTATCCTTCAATCCCTAGAAGTGATCCTTATCTATGTACCATGATCTTTCACCACTCATGAGTGTGTTCTCCTATAATGAGTGTATATGTTCCCTCTTGATATCTATCAGTGCATCTATCTGTATCATGGATTTTCCAGATGAATAGTACATATCAGATGGACATTATCAGACATATGAGACTCTTGGAGTGATTCCTCCTAGATGAGCGCTTTGTGCAATCCTTGAACTGAATCCCTATCATGGGTCTGCAGTTTTTTTTTGACATCAGTTCTGGGTTTCGAGTATATATAGATGTGTTTCTATTACTATATATCTGGTAGACATATAATATGTAGAATCCTAATGCACCTTTACATTGTGTTTTAATATTGGTTCTTCGAGGTCCTTTACTAAGTATTGTTATACTCACCCCTAAATGGGACTTTCCCAAACATGTCATGACTTCTGTAGATGGGTGGCCTTTTGATGGAGTCCATGGATGTCCAGGACCGAACCAAGATTTTTGAGTTTCTTTCAAGCCAGTGTGTTCCTACGAACATCAGTGGTAGTCCCATTACCTCCATTTTCCTATTTGTTGGAATTTGTAGTCACATACACTTTTGCTTTTGGGGGACTTGTATTCTAGCACACATTACTTTCTACACATTACAAATGTTGTACTCACTTGGTTAGGTTTAGTTGTTTGAATGAATGTTGTTCTTTACTGGTTTTTACATTCTAGTATGTTTTGGATTGGATTTGTGTGCATTAATACATGTACTATGTAAATTCTCCACTGATAGTGATATTCTTACTAAGTTCTAGTCACCAGCCCATGGCCTATTAGAAGCAGGCTTGAGGAGTTGCGACACATGCACTACAATGATGGGTTGAGAAAGAGTTGTAAAATAGGTGGTTGGTTCTACCATAGGAGCAATAGTCAATGAGATTGATTTAGTAAAACTGGGTTATGTATTTTGAGCATGAATTTCTGTCTAGAAACTCCAGTATAATTGCGGGTGTCTGTCGTAACCATATACTAGGACTCTGATAAAATTACTTTCACCTCGGTATATTAAAACAATAGTAGTGAGGAAATAAAATAATGGTACATGATTAATATAGTAATGGTTGATATTTTCCATGTCCTTTGTGTCAGCTATATGGATATTATCATTGACCATGGTACATCTTCTTTCCTTAAAGGATACCTCTATGATGAACACCTTCTAGGATTCAACATCACGATCACGAAAATTACCCCCTCCATGATAATGATTCGATACATAGACCAGTTCCCCAGGTGTTACCTTCATGTGGTTCACCATATATACCACCACCAGAAGAGTAGAATGTGGTACCTGCATTACCAACAGATGAGGAGAATAGAATGAGCATGCTCCAGGTGTTTAATAGACAGAGACCCCTTAGCTATCAAGGCAAGCCCAACCCATAGGCGGCTAAGGACATGCTTGAGGTGGTGACCAATGTTTTCTATATAGTGATGATACCAAAAAACTAGTTGTAGACCATTGGATGAACATTCATAGGGGTTTGGTGGGAAAATAGTGGAGTTTAACCATGCAAACTCACAATGAGTATACTCTTTCCTGGAAGGAGTTCGAGCATCTATTTAGGGAGGTTTCCTCTACATTTACACTTAGAGAATTGTGTATATATGAGCATATTTAACTCTAGTAGGGAATTTTTATGGTGGATGACAATTAATTGAGATTCACCAAACTCCCCAGGTACTTGATGGATATGGTTAGGGATTCGTACTTCAATGAATGGACCTTCGAGTGAGGTCTATGGCGGAACATCTGAGCTAGTGTTGTTCCACTTTGTATTTCAACTTATGTTGGAATCCTCTTGGGGTCCATGGTGATTCAGAGATTATTGGTGGAGATGAGACTGCCAGTGGTAGTTAGTAGTAGTAAAACAGGTGCAGAGACCTCAGTAGTAGGGAGTCGACATTAGGTGTAGTGTTCGAGAAGTCAGAGATGTCACAGGAGTTCCCATGATAGGTGATCGTCACTCCAGGGATCATTGACTAGATCCATACAGCCTTGGGAGAGGTGATGCTACTCGTGCAATAGTAGAAGAAATTTCACTAGATTATTTCCAACTCATCATGCTGCTCATAGGGAGGTTGTGTATGGACCATCAAGGAATAGGTAGAAAGTAGACCAGGAAACCCCACCAAGAAGAATATGTGGAAAATGATCTAGGGGTGTTTTAGGTGGAGGAAATTGCTTTGATCTTCTTCCACCACCACCCCCAGGAGGTCCATACCAGGATCAGCGAATTGGGTGACATGGTTAAGGACATATTCATGAAATCTAAGCGTACTACTCAGGGACTCCTGGGATGATCTAAGATATTATCTATCTCTTTTATACCATAGATTCCATACATATAGAAACATGTTCCAATCATTCCATCATTGCCACATGTCTTGTGAGAAACCATGAGATTTTGGTAGACATGTTGAATCGACCCTTACTCCTGGATACACCTACGGTAGGAGACATGATGATCACACATCTTTGCATATTGTTTGATATTTTCCTTAGAGGTGAGAGTTTTGAATGGAACCTCACGGTTTAAGCGTCGAGCCTTTAATACATCATTCTCAATATAGATTATCTATAATGGGTTCAAGTCCAGATTGACTACATTTGATGAAGATTTTGGTGTTTCCACAGTCGTAGGTGGGTGGACCACCTACAACTTGTGGGGTTTTCATAAAATAAAATTTACTACTCCACCATTACCATGGACCAATTTTAGGCCTTATATGGGAGACCCTACCAATCACTGCTTTGCTGGAATGGGACCATAGAGTCAGAACTACATGGTTTAGATTTGGTTCGAGCCACCACCGAGAAGGTGCAAATCATCCATGAGAAGATGAAGGGTGCATAATGTCCACAGAAGTCTTATGTTTACTAACGACAGAGACCTCTGGAGTTAGAATATGGAGACCATGTATTCCATAGGGGCTTACATCAACATGGGATGCAGAGATATGGATGGTGATCCATTTTTCATTGAGTTTCATTGGACTTCTTCAAATACTGCTCTGAGTTGTATGTGTGGCATACCGCCAAGATCTACCGCTGCAGTTGCACAAGATTCAATATGTCTTCCTCGTGTCATTTCTGAGGATGTATGTTCATGATCCATCACATTTCATTGATTGGGGAAACATGGACATTGAGGATAGAGTGACATTTTCCGAGTATCCAATAGAGATCGAGAATAAATAAGAGAGGATCCTTTGTGGTAATGAGATTCCCCTATTGTGTGTCTGGTGGTAGTAAGAGAATAATTAGTAGATCATGTAGTTGCAGGAGGCTCGGATTCATGCGGAGTACCGACATCTGTTTGAGTATAATTTTTGTTTTGTATTTTCTGAGACAATATCACTATGGTGGGTAGACTGTAATGTCTCTTATTGTCTCTGAATTATTTTAAAATATTATAAGAAATTATTTCGAGAGGCTTCATTTTGACAAAATTTGATTTTGGGGCCCGGAGTTCCCCAAATAAATGTTTGAAATAAAGTAAACACTATATATCCCACATGAGTGGTTTTCCTGAAAAAATAGAAATAAGATTTAAATGGAATCCTTGATCAGAAATATGAGGCCACAACTTCATTCAATGCAGGGAATATCCCTTAGGTGGGTAATAACGGTGACTAGTGTCGGTATCTGCATGAGTTAGTTTATGGATGATTAAATGGAAACAAAATAAAATTGTTTTTTTATTAATTTAAAATTTTTCCTTATATGAAGTGACCTAATCCCACATATTAATACATGGTTATTGAAAGTTTAATGGTTTAGATACATAACCCTGTAAATTGAGAATTTCCATTACTGATTTGGAGGAGAACTGTTTGGCAGACGATGGTGGTGTGATTGATCGACACAGCTTCAATTCGTTGAAACTCACGTATGAACGTGGCGTGGAATTCATTCTTAAACTGAATTGAGGTAGTGGTTTTTTCAATTTGTTTCCCTGATCATCGATTTTAATGATGAACACTGATAAACCAAAGAATATGTTGATCTGTGGATCATGAGTTTTTGGTGGAGGGTGTTATTTTCCATTTCCTTTGGGGTTTTGATTACATGATTTATATTATTATAATTATTTTACTATTTTCTAATTCACATGTTATTGATATTAATGGGAGAGGATGGACGTCCTGACCAATGATATAAGAGGTGTGTTCCTCTTTTTAATTGAATTTCATCAACATTTTTAACCATGTGTTCTGCATGTTCATCGCGGGATTATGAACAATGGGTCGTTGTGCATCTGTTTCACAATAAATGGATCCCAAATCGGTGATTAAGAATCGAGAAAACCTAGTGGAAGTGCAATGATGATGGTGTGTGATGAATCAACTCATGTTGAGGATGATTTCTCATCGAGTGTTCATTATGGGAGTGGATCAAAACATGTTTTTGGGGCTGATCAATGGTCTACAAACAACAGAAACAACTATTCGGTGTCAGTATGACTACATACTTGGAGTATAGATATTATTGGATGACTAATTCGAGGATCGGAGTAGAAATAGAGGCGCGACGATGATGAATGACATGTTCAGGAAAACTCCAATCAAGAATGGATGTAAAACAAAAAATATGACGTGTAGGGTTGGCATGATGGTGGATAGGGTTTCCGTACAACACACAATGAAGAACAATACATGCCTTTTGGAAGACATGTTGTGTGGGACCCACCTAGTAGTGGCTACTATTATGTGGTATAGGAAGTGCAGAAACAGTGTGTGACCATTTTCACATGGCATGCAGGTCCATCTGGAGACTTGGATCATATCATGGATGATACGTGGACATGGGTTAGAGTATGCTCAATATACTTCACTACACGGCCAGACACAACTGGATACGCGGGATACCCCTTGTACTAGTACATGGTCTGGTAAACATGGGTTGAAGTCGTGTACAGGCACGTGGAGAGCTAACATGGAGCCCTCCTTGGGTATTAGAACACAATGTGTTTCACTATTACATACTACAAATAATTTCTTCTACATAACAAGCCATACATCATGCGTATTTGTACACTAGAAGTACCAAGAGTCAAAGGACATATCATGTGATCCTTATACATTTCGTGTACTTCACATTAAATGGAATGATCCTCTTATCCACAATTCCATGGACATGTTTTGTTAGGATAGTTTCCCTTTTCTCATTCCCCTAAATTTCAGGTATCGTTTCCATCCATAGGAGTATGATCCCATCGGTATAAATTTCTCAGATAGAGTCAGGTATCCCTCCAAGAAGCCCGAAGCGAGATCATCGACCTATTCTTGGCCCTAGGTAGAGTCTCGTATAGACATTAAAAAATCCTACAAGATGATGATTCTATACATAGAGGGAGAATCTGGATGAGTCACTGTATCTGTCACGTCCCTGGTGTTGATCCTCATTTGTATCATGATCTTTCCCCACACATGAGTGTGTTCCCCTGGAATGAGTGTACCTATTCTCTATTTTGTTATATTGGTACGTCTATTTATCTCATGTAATTCCCCAACATATAATACCTATCAGAGAGATTTCGTTAATCATATGATACTCATGGAGTTAGTTCTATCAAATGGGGACTTTGTGGAATCTTCGAACTGAATCCCACGAATGGGTATGTGGTATTTTTTGACTATGGGTATTGGTTTCGAGTATATCTAGTTGTGTTTCTTTTATAATATTTTTGGTAGAGATATACTATGTAGAAGATAACCGTATATTTAATTTCTATATTATATTTTTTTTGTTCCCCTAAAAATTATTTTTGTACCCACCCATGCATGGGATTTTATCGCACATGTCGTGTCTTTTGAAGATGAGTGGCCTTTTGATGGAGTCTAGGTATAAATGGTACATGACCATAATTATTGGGTTCCTTACAGGCTGAGGTGTTAATATGGTTATGAGTGGAAGTCCCAATACCTTATTTTTCTTATAGTTTTGAATTTTTATTTTCATACTCTTTTTCTTTTGGTGTGATTATATTCCGGGCAATTTTACTTTCCACCCCTTACATAAATTCTACTCTATTTGGTGGGGTTATATATGTGCATGCATGTTTCTACTGAGTGGTTTTTACTTTTCATCATTTGTGGGTTTGTAGTTGTGTTCTTGCGTAAAGGTACATTGGAAATCCCACCCAAGTTAGTGATATGCCTACTCAGTTCTTGTCACCCTCCCCTGGCCTATTAGAGGCGGGCTTGGGGAGTCGCGGCACGGGCCCCTCTGTGACGGGTTGTTACACTGATCCACAACATGGAAGTGCTATATTGTATCACATTATGAGACAATAACCACTATCATTCAATGGGACTATTAACCCATTTGTAGCAAATAAGTGATTTAGTTCCCTAGAGTAGATATTTTCACTTTTGGATGTAACAAAAGATAGAATGTTGCATGGTAGATTATCATATATCAAGTTATTCAGATCAGGGGTGGTCGTTAATCCAAAACACAAACGAGGGGGTAGAAAAAGAAGATATGGAATGATGTGATTTTATTTAAATAGTCCAAGAAAACTATTTCCCCATGATCAATGAGCGGATAATGAGAGTAAATATCAAATTCTGAGGCAGAATGAGGATGAAAATAATGAAAACAATGAAGCTAACTTCACAAGGATAGAAATATATGATGCAGACTACAAACATACTCCAAGTAGAAATATTGATTGATTCTTTGATGGTTTTAAGTCATCCCTCTAAAGGGAACGAGATTCCAGAAGATTCTCATTATATGATGATATAGACTCAATAGATTTCAATATGGAAAAATAATTTTCTTTGTATTATGACATTAAAGGATAAAACAGAAGAAGAGGGTTGCTGAATACTCTGGAAAAGGAAATAAAGAAATGGGAAATAATGTAAGAGTTGACCTTCCATCCTGCTGTGATTATGGGAAGAAATATCCTATCACTTGCTTGAATGGAAGGATGGTCTATTACATATGTGGTGAAAGAGGTCACCCATCTCAGGATTTCAAGGGGAAGAAATATTCTAACAATGATCATTACTACAATTATAGGGATATGGGACATTATGCACATGAATGTCCTAAGCATCAGAGAAACATTCCCCATATAAGGTCAAGAGATCAAGGCCGATCTTATCTGGTCACAACTACCGAGGATTCTGATCCTAATGAAATTGTGGTAGGTACATTAATAACTTCCAAAAACATAGCCAATATATTATATTATTCTTGATCATTTCATTCTTTCGTATCATCCCATTTTTTTAAAAAACATTAGATAGTTCTAATTTGATTTAATAAGGGAGTTTTCAGCCAAAACTCCTAATGGACCAATCATTGGATCAATATTATGTCAGGAAGTCCCCATTGTGGCATATAAACATTCATTATCTTCAGATTTTACTGTCATAACCACTATTTTCATTGATATTATCCTCAGTATACATTGGCTTTAAAACCATGATATGGAAATTTATTTCAATAAAAAGGATGTTAAATTTTATGAGGATGTTGTGGAATCCCTTATATTTACGGTAGAAACATCACCATCTAATTCTCATCAAGATCCACCCCTATACCTCTACTGAATTCAATTTTTGTGGAGGAAGGGAATGGAATAACTATTGTTGTGGAAAATAATTGTCTAAAAAAATGTATCTATTGTGAAAGAATATTTTGACATCTTTACATAGGATTTACCTAGACATCCTTCAAAAGAATAAATTGAGTTTTCCTTTGGCATCATTCCTTTTTCAAGGACAATATCAAATACACCTTATATAATTACCACTGTTGAATTAGTGGAACTAAAGAAAAACCTAGAGGAATTGAGTGAAAATGGATTTATTCTGCACAATGTTTCTCTATGGGGAGCCCCTGTACTTTTCATTATGATGAAATATGGATCTATGAGGTTGTGCATTGACTATAGAGAGATCATTTCATTATCAATAATTAATAGGAATCCCCTACCTCACATTGATGATATATTTGATCAAATTCATGGAGGGAAATTTATTTTGATCATTGAACATTTATTTGGATGTCATCAGTTGATTTTTAGGAAGGAATACATTAGAAAAAAAGAATTTTGATCCATGTATGGGCATTTTGAGTTTACAATAATGCCTTTTGAACTGGACAATTCACCCTCTATTTTAATGGATCCAATGAATAGAGTTTTCAAGAAATATAATGATTACATTGTGGTGGAATTTATTGATTATAACATGTTATAATGAAAAATCTATGAAGATCATGAAAATCAGTTGTGCACTATTCTAAATATCTTTATAAGAAATGAATTATATGTGACGTTTATCAAGTTTGAATTTTGGATTCAATGTGTTTCTTATCTTTTCCACATTGACTATACGAATGGAATATATGTTGATCCTACAAAGAAAAGGGCTATTTATGAATGGAATAATCCACGAAACATAACAAAGGTACATAGTTTTATTGGTATATAAGATTATTATCGGTGTTTCATTCAGAACATCACCCATTTAGCCAACCCATGGACAAATCATACATGTAAAGGGGTTAACCTCATATGAAAAAAAAGAATTTAAGGATTTTTTAGAAGTATTGAAGAGGATATTAGTTAGTGAACTAATCATAAATCTACCATTGGGGAATGAAGATGTTGTTATCAATATTGATGCATCAATGAAGTGACATGGTTGTATCCTTATGCAGAATTATAGAGTTATTTTCATATGCATCAAGCCAATTTAAAATTCATGAACAAAACTATCCTACTAAAGATCTTGAGTTACCTGTTTGGATATTTTATATAAAAATTTGGAGAAACTATTTCTATGGTGAAATTTGGGAGAAATATATGGATCACAAGAGTCTGAAAAATATTTTCTCATAGAAAGAACTCAACACGAGGCAACAATGATGGATCTAACTAATCAAGGATTATGATTGTATCATACACTACCACTTGTGAAGGGATAATAACGTAAATTTTTCATTATGAAGGATGGATCAAGGTGTTTTAAACAAAATAAAGGCTGAAAGATATCATGGGTTCATGGATCTAATAAATATTGATTTGGAATTTATAAAATAATGTGAGACATCATTATTTGTTTAATTAGTTTCACAAACATCTTTATTAGAAAGGACTAAAATCTCTCAGCATGATGAAAAGAAACTTCAAAATAATGTTAATGTTGCGAATGAAGTGAAGTTGGTTTACTTCATATGTGAAGATCAATTTCAACATATTAGGAGGAAGATATGTGTTCCCTCTATAACTGAGCTGAAAAGTGAGTATTGGATGCTGCAAACTGAATTTAGTTATTGTATCAGAACCTATAACATTAGGAAAACTTCATCATCCAAAGAATATGAACAATGGAAAACTTTTATAGGAGGAGGTTGAGGCATGTGATATTTTTCTAATCCAACCCATAAAACAATTCTGACAATGAGTATGAACCACCCACATATGTCATACATGAGACTGTCATATTCCTTCTTGTTCGTCTTATTGTTGGATCCCTGATAAATTTGTTCCCTTGAATCAGATGAGGTATATGGATTTGCTTGGAAATACTTGTTGAGATAGGTCAGGTTTATGGATCTATGTGTGAAACTCAAGGAACATAGCAGCTATTTCCAGAGAATTTTTATATAAATCATTTCTCGAATCCTCATCTGACGTGCCTTGGTAGCACAGAATGTCCTTCTAAAAGTAGCCACATCCCTTAATTTGGTTAGGGGTACGAAATGAATAATACATATAAGAATTTTGAAGATACCAACGAGTTTCATGTTTATTGTGATTAACTAGAAGTCCCACTTCCAGCTTTGTTGTCATGTATTAAAGCATATTTCTTGAATCATAAATACCATTCTGGAACTGTACCAACTCCAATACTGACCGTCTCCACCATTTCAGATATTCTTCATCATGTCAGTCCTCGGCACAATTAGATTCAGTTGTTTAATGCGTGTTCTTGAATAATAAGATAAAATATAATTTGTTAGGAATATCAATATCGATAATCACAATAATCCTAAGTGATGGTGTCCCAGTTCCGGAGGGCTAGGATTCTGTCCCCCAGTTATTGGATGATGCTCATAGCTAAAATTTCTATATACATACCTATAACACTAAGATGTATATAAATTTGAAGGAACATTTCTGGCTGTGAAACATGAAACATAAAACTATTGACTATGTATCAACATGTATAGTTGGTCAACAAGTGAATGTAGGATGACAAAATCCTAGAGGGATGATCACATTTTCGAGTGTGTCTAATTAGTTGTTTAATTTTTAATATGATTTCTACAATATGTCAGTAACCATAGGTCGTCTCTCAATGGAGCATTAAAATATTAATTAAAAAATAGGGGTTTTATTCAAAAAATATAACGAGAATGCTATTTTTTAAAACATCGGATTTGATTATTAAAAATGAAAATAGAAAATGATTGCGATAAAACAATGTAGAAATCATCAAGATTAGATAAATGTGATAAACCCGGAGAAATATTGTGATGCTCATCCATTGCCACTTCTAGAGAAAGGGTATAGATAATTTAATCCCTAGCTTATAACAACTATTACCATATTGTTACTATGCTTATTCTATGATAACTCCTAGTTTTCAGTGGAAAATACACAATGATTCACCATACACAACAAATGATTGGGTGATTTGTGTTAGACTTCAAAACTGAAAATCACCAAATAAACACAAGAAAGACTCGATGTGCTATCTAGGATTGTATGAAATTTAATTCTGATACTAATAATGAAATTTAAATGGCCTTCATAGTTCTTATTTGAGTTCAATTGACCTATATGAACCTTATAAACACCGCAATTGAATGAGGGAAGATAAATGGATGAACAATGTCAGAATCATCACATGAAAGGGAACCTCCAAACATTATGATTTTAATTTTAGTATAACATACCAGTATAAAAATAAATTAAATTAAAATATAGTATGAATAAATAATATATAAAACCTGGATTTAAAAACATCATTCAATATAATACAAACATGATGTTCGATATTACATCACATTCTTCTCGAGGTGATTACAATGTGTTTAGAAAATCATGGGAGGGGAGGAACAATAAAATGATGGAGTATCTCTTACAATAGCCTCCATAACTCATAGTTATGATTATAGTACTCATTGGGGACTCAAAAATGGTAGGACTATTCCTTCTGGTCGAACTCCAAAATAGGGTGCCCAAGGATCCAATTTATTGGAAAAGTGGGAAGTGGTTTTGGGATCTCTGATTTTGAGAATTCAAGTGATCCATAGTTTTGTTCAGATATAATGTCTTAAATAACATTGATCAAATCTAAAAAGTTATTGTATGACACCATGTATACCTCCATGTAAAATTGGGAGGATGGATCTGGTATATAATAAGAGATATTGTGAAACTACAGAAGCAATGTTTTGACCACGTGAAGATTCGGTTTGTTCGAAATATCAGTCCGTATGGGACTTTTAATGGATGAATTTGGCTTTAGTTCCTTCAGATGAAATATAGATCATTAAATATTGGATCATCCCCCCCTTGTTTCAACCAATTTGGAAACACAGTTTATTATCATTGTTTTTTTATTCCACTAGTCCGATTGGATCCTATGTAGATTGGCACATTTTTCTTGGATTTCATCAGGGGTTCTCCAAATATCCTCCTCGTACAATGTAATTATAATAACAAGTAAAATTGTTATTTTTACAGTGTTAGTAACAAGATCATTTAATCAACTAGGGATTAAAATTTGTTATTATACTTTTATTTTTCAATACATAGCTAGTTTAATACATTGGTATACGGGTGAAATAATATCGTGAATCATGGTACGATCACAACCCCACACATAATCATTTTCACTCCTTGGAAAAGTATAATATCCTAATCAGGTATCATTCCTAAATAAAAGTCTTAAAGACATAAAATATTATTTTCAAATTAAATTCAGCATATCTCGTATATGGAATCAATTTTTCTATCATCATTCTTTTCTCATAATCAATTTTATTCAACTTCATTTGATCACCCATGAAACAAGTCACGACCTACCTCACATAAACATTTTACATCTTCATTCAAGGAAAATATGAAAGTGTATTTATTCTATTTTACTAGAGTTCATGATATCATACAATATGTTTTCCAGGACTCTAATTTTTTTTCTGGAAAAAACTAGTCTGGTACTCAAGAGGACATTCAACAGGTTGTTCTAAATTTCAAGGGTTTTTAGGATTTAAAGTTTAAAAAATATGAGGTAGAAGACGAGTGTATAATATTTATATAAAAAACATGTCAAAATTCAGAATGTGTTCACAATGAATGTACCAACTCAACCACTTACACTTTGTACCACCTCTAACTCACTCTCCTTATTGTTCATCTTTGTGGGTCACAAACATGAAATGAATAATAATTGGTAAACATCCTATTTTCTCCATTTTTTCCTTTTATTTTATTTTTTTATTGTTTAGATATGTATTTTTTATATATTTTTATATATAAATGGGGAAACATGTATAAGACAATGATGTAATATGGATTCTTAACCCATTGCCCAGGGAAAATGTAGGCACCATTTATATAAACCCATATCAATTATTATCTCCATAGAAATTCCATGGAATCACTCTCTCACCCACACTTGATAAAAATAAACAATAATATACACAACAGATGGGTAGGAAGGGATAAATTAAAATGTAATGTGGCTACCAACATGCATTTCATGGTCCATAAGGGATAAAAAATAAAATGAAAATGTGGTAGAAAATAGATGATAATTTAAAAAATGAATTTTCAATGAATGATTGACTCTATCATGAATGTCGCATACATGAAGCTTATGAATTCAAACAAAACCAAGGAAAGTTATAGTTTTTCTACATGACGAGGGACTCCCATGGAAGTGATTAAAAGGAAGAAAATTCAATAAAGGTATTATAATTACTCTTGGGTAAGGGATTAAAATATTGGTCACTGCTAATGAGGCATGGTATTTAAAAATCCACAAAAAATAAGAATGATTTGAAAATACAAATTTTATAAAAAGATTCTATATCAACAATCTCGTGAAAAAACATTTTACTAAAAACATTTGAATCTTCTGCAAAATTGACCCATGATGAAAAATAATTTTTGATATTCTTTTTAAAATCAATTGTTATCTAAAAACACAAAATAAGGAAAAAAGAAATCAAAAATGAAAACAAATTTTTCTTTAAATGTTTTTGATTGTTTTGTTTAAACCTAACAATGAGATGTCCCCTCCACCTCACCTACAAGTTACATTGTCCATAGTGAAATAATTTTATATAAATAGACATGTAAATAATGGTAAATATAAGGTACAACCTACTATGTGGTTTCATATGTGGCATATATCAGTTGGATTTCCTCCCAAAGATGCATTGAAAAATCATCATAGAAGTTTTTGAGCCTCTGACCATTGAAAGTAATCCTCTATCCACTCATCCCATGAAAAAAATGTATAACACCAAAAGGGTGATCATAATTAATGGTATAAGGACCAAGCCATCATGAATAAAGCTTATCTGGGTGGAGTTTTAGCCTTGAATTGTACATGAGTACCATCTCACCAATATTGAAATTCTGTTGATGAATCTTGTAATCATGGATATCCTTTTTCTTCTCTTTATAGATCCAGGAGTTCTCTGTTGCATCACATTGAATTTCTTACAACCATTGAATCTAAATCTTTATATGCTCACCTACATCTGAAAGATTCATATTACATTGTTTAACATCCCAATATTCATGGTGTTTTATATCCACTGGGAGTTGAAAAGCTATTCTTACCACAATACTATATGGTGAAATTCTTATTGGGTTTTTAAAAGATATATGGAATGCGCAAAGAGAAAAGTCCAAGTGGGAACACTAATCATTCATGTTTGGTTGTACCATTTTTTCCCAAGATTCTCTTAACATCCTGATTTGAGATTTATTCTTGTCCATTAGTTTTGGGATGTTATGTAGTGGAGACTTTATGGAAGACCCCATACATTAAAAAAAATTCATGTTGTGATTTCAAAAATGTGAACCACAATCACTAATAATGAATCTTCGTAAACCAAACCTACTACAAATTTGGGACCTCACAAAATCAACAACCAATCAAGAGTCAACGGTCCTTGTGGCCTTTGCTTCCACCCATTTAGATACATAGTCAACAGTTAATAAGATGTACAAGAATCCATAGGAATTTGGAAAAGGCCAAATTAATCCAATGCCCAATGCATAAAAAATTTCACCAAATAACATGGGGTTTGGGACATTTCATTACCCTTTAATATATTCCCTATGAATTAACAATGACTAAATGAATTGAAAAATATCTACGAAACCTTATAAAATGTTGGCCAATAATGTCCAGAGTCCTGGACCTTTTGATATGTACATTGATAACCCAAGTTTCCCCCACATTCCAATGTGTGAAAAAAAGGTCAAAACAGAGGTGGACTCAGGGTCAGGGACACACCAACAGACTACTTGGTCCCCTAAAATTCTCCATAAATATGGGTCAACCCAAATGTACAACTGAGAATCAAGCATAAGTCTCTGGGATTGTGAAGTCATGAATTCAGTGGGGGCAGTAGATGCTGCTAAAAATTTCACAATGTACACATGCTAGAGGGTAAGGTCAACAACATCACAAAGGTTGTCATTAGGGAATAATTCTCCAATAGAGAGCGGTGAGTCAACATGATAGTCTAATGGTTGATAAATTCATACTAATGTGGTCAACTACAACATTTTACACTCTTATCTTATCTCTAATCTCAATGTAAAACTTGTGAATGAGGATCATCCATCGAATGAGGTGGGGAATAGAATGATGTTTCATTAGGAGAAAACAAAGGGTGGTATCATTCAAAAAGTCAATTATTTCTGGCCCGATATGATATGAAAAAAACCGATAGTAAACAAAATAGAAAGAAGTTAGTTTTCCGTGGATATGCAGTATCCCTTGGCATAGCCAAGGGTATGTCATTCATTCAAATGTACATGAGATTCATTCTCAGCCCTTTGTGATAAAACTGCCCCAAATAAAAATTTAGAGGTATCACACATAAGCTAAATGAGGAGATCCATCCTTGCTGTTTGGATGGTGGGAGTTTATGTGATACACTTTTTTAGTGAATTGAATTCATCCTCAAAAATTTTATCAATGAAAATATGAAAATCATTTTTTAATATCCAGGACATGGGAAGTGCGATCTTAATGACGTCATTAATGAATCAGTAGTTAAAATTAGCATGACCCACAAAAGATCTCACCTCATGAACAAAATTTGGATATGGAAGCATAGAATTTAATTCAATTTCAGATTTATCAACATGAATTTCCTATTTTAAAATATCATTCCCAAGAATTATCCCCCATTCAACCATGAAATGGAGTTTCTCGTATTTTAATAGAAGATGTTTTCCCATCCAATGATGGATGATAAAACCTAGATTTTTCAAACAGTCATAAAAATATGATCCATAAACATTGAAATCATTCATAAAAACTTCCATGAAAATATCAAGGTACTCATAAAATATACTCAATATACAAGGCTGAAAAGTACAAGGAGCATTAAAGAAACCAAAATTCATTCATTTTTATTCAAATGTTCCAAATAGATAGGTGAATGTTGTCTTTCATTGATACTTAGGGGATTTATGGATTTAAAAATTAGCCAAATAGCTATCATGGAAAAAATTATGGGTCTTACTATTCAATCATTCTAATAGTTATTCAATGAATTGTAGAAAAAAGTTGTCCTTCTCATGGCTGTATTCAGTCAATGGTAGTCAATACAGGATCTCCAACTGTTTTTCACATGTGTTGGAACCAATTCATTCCTTCATTTGACAAAATTGTTATTCATGTTTTTAGGCATAATTTTCACTTGGCTAACCCATTTACTACCAGATAGTGGTTAAATGATCTCTTCACCAATTAATATACTAAATTACAATTCTACCACTTCAATGAAAGTGGGATTAAACCAGCTTTGATATTGTCTTACATGTTATCCTAATCATTCAAAAGATTACAGTGGAAACAAATATATAGTCTAATCCCGAGAATATAATCCAACATCCATCCTATCACCTTTTTACACTCTCTCAAAAGGATGAACATTTTTGATTTCTGGTGTGGAGGGAGCTTTTTGGAAATAATGACAGGAAACTAGTCAAAAATATCAAGATAGACGTATTTGAAATTAGAAATATGTTTTTTATGTTCCAACACCAATGGTTTTTGGATTGAGGGAGGGTGTTTAGGGGGAGTGAGGTCCATGAAACTATATATATTCTCATGTTTATTATCTAAGGATAGATAATGTATTTATATGTGATTTTCAGAATCATCGATAGTCATGGGTACCTCAAAATGAAAACACTCGTCAATTAAATAAAAATATTTAAACTTTTCAGAACCTACACAATACATAAAAAAAGATTCAATCACACATCATCGAATGGTGATGATGAAGAAAATGAATCAGACTATGGGTTGACGAGAGATTTTTGTGTGTTTGCATCATTATGAGATCACTTCCATCTAATAGACAAGACGAATTGAGTTCTCATAAATGGGATGTTTCATAGCCTCATGGATCATAAAACATATCTTTTCCCTAGAAAATTCCATTTACATCGTAGAATTGTTAACCTTTATGATTTTCATTGTCGTTTTGATGAATGACCTCCCAAGTATGATATGGGAATGTACTTGAGTTCGGTTGACCTCCATCAGAAGAATGCAGAAGTCTGTGGGGATGTTGAGATTCTCTACTTTTACAAGGACTACCTTGACCACTGCTGATGTGTGTATTATGCTTTGGTTGGCATGTTTCACTATGGTTCATGTTGTTTTAAGCACTCGAACCTTTAGAGATGTGTAAACAGAGTAAGGAATTATATTATTTGGAGCACAAAAATCTAACATAGCATCTGAAATGAATGTCTCCCCTATGGTTCAAGGTATCATGAATGTTCATGGATCCTTAAACATGATTGGAATTTATTATTGAATCATGGATGGTACATTTCAAACCATGTTGACTCTCTCATTACCCATAAGTATCCTCTATGGGTGGAAATCACTTTAATAAATTTGGATTTTCTAGGGATTTTTTAACTACATCAAATATAGGTATATTAACTTGTAGCTTTTTAAATGTGTCAATTATTTCCTTATCAATGACATTTTCACAATTCATCATAGATTCAGATAGTTTTTGGGGGATAGGAAGAGGAATATATTCTTCATGGGAATCATCAACGATAATTGGATTACCCTTTTTGTTTTTTTTAATATCAAGAATTTTTTATGGGTAGAGAAAGAGTGTTTTCAAGAGGGGATATTCATTTTGGGTAGAATCAATAGAAGATGAAACTTCATTACCACTATGAAGTATAATTGAAAAAACATTACCAGTGTTCTTTGGATTAGAAATGGGTTGGGATTTTATTTTTCTAGAACATTGCATCATGATCCATGTAATAGTGTTTACAAATTGTCTCAAATGATTTTGTTGGTATTTTATAGCTAATTTTGTAGTCTGTTGGAACTGGAGGTTTTGGGATGCCATTTCCTTCACCATGTCCTCGATTCATGTTTCACGTTTTGGAGGAGGAGGATTATTATTCTGAGATGTTTAGGGATAAGAAAATTGCATAACTTGGTGTTATTGATAGCAATTTTTGTTGGGGTAGCTCAGGATGCCTCCTAGATATTACTATGATTTTGATTTCCACATAGGGTTTTTATTTGTCCTAAATGGATCCTTATTGATGGATGGTTCTTGCTAAAAAGGACGCCTAAGAACACTGTTTCACAAGACTCATATTAATCGTCAAATTGTGGGCACTGGTCATAATAATGATTATTAACAGAACAAATACCTCAAAGTAATAGAATAGAATTAGTTTGAGACTTACCTTTTGCTTGATCCAATTGCCTTATAAGGGAATGTATATCATCATGTTTATTATTTATCCTTTGTTTTTGGGATTAATGACTTACATCATGAACTCCAAGGGATGGTGCAATAAATCATGTACCAGATTGTTGTTCATTTTGAGCCATGCTGGATATTAAGTCTCGAGTGGAAGAATGAGTTTTATCCACAAATGAACTACCATATATATCATCAATCATTCCACAATCCATGGGGATATGTACCTCATAGAAGTAATGGGTTAACAGTTGTTCACTAATTTGGTGGTGGGGGAATCATGAGCAATGTATTTTAAATCTCTCCCAATTTTCAGGAAGGGTTTCTCCTTGTGATCTCCTAATTCCACATATTTCATTTCTAATAGATGCAGTTTGGGAGGGGGAAAGAAAATCTCTAGAAATAGTCATTTATATTCATTTAAGCCCCCAATGATGGTAGAAAACTTGTATAGATATTCTTTTTCTACACCATTAACGGAGAAAGGGAAGTCCCTAAACATAATTAGGTCCTCAGACACATTTTTGGGTTTCATGGCATAGCACACTATGAGAAACTCATTGAAATGTTTGATAGGGTCCCCACCAAGGATAATGTGTAATTATGGAAGTAGGTTTATGAGGAATGTTCTCAAATCAATTTTTTCTTCATCCTCATGATATTGGAAGTATGTAGGTCGGTACACCACATCAGGGATGGTCAATTCTTCTTTGGTTGGATTGTTCTCATCCATGTTTTCATGGGTTCGTTTGGTTTTAATTTTTGAGTGTTTTGGTAACACATGATGTTACACAAGAGGTTACTAAATATTAATTTTTTTTACCTACTTTATATTCCATAATTTTTGTGTGAAGTGTATTTTTAATTTTAGGGTCAAATAATAGCAGTTTTTCTTTTTCTCATCGGATAATGCAAATAGGATGTGAAGTATTTTTTTTATTTTTTCAATGATTTAATATGTATAAAATCAATTATTAATGTTTAAATGAGTATATAAATTTATATTACATAATTATATAGAGATATATGGATAATAATAAGAATAGAGAGAGATAGAGAGAAAGATGACATAAATGCAAACAAAAATAAAAACAAAAAAACAAAAAAACAAAAACAAAAACATTCAAATGGGGGGTGCGATATTGAAATGTGATATAATAATAAAGTAAAATAAATAAATAAAATAAAATAAAATTATTTTTTCTCCCCGACTACGGTTAAAATATTTTATCACATTATTCGGTGCGTCAAATTAATTGTATAATTTTTACTTGAATTTATGCAATGTTGCAGCAACCCTAGGTAGTCTCTCAATGGAGCCTTAAATCGTTAATATAAAAATAGGGGTTTGATTATTAATAGAATTGGAGATTGGAATTTTTGAAAAAAAAATGGGGTTTTATTATTAAATATGATAATAGAAATTGAAAGCGATAAAACAAAGCAGAAATGAACAAGATTAATTAAACATGATCAACCCAAGGATCTCTTCTGATGATCATCCATCATCTCTTCTAGAGAATGGGTATATATATATTAATCCCTAGTTTTTAGCAAATAGAACCATATTATTAATAATTTTATTCTAGGATACCTCCAATGGTTTATTAGAAAACACATAACGATTCACAAGACACTACAGATGAGTGGGTGGTTTGTGTTCGACTTCATAATCGAAATTCACCAAAGAAATACATGAAGAACTCAATGTGAGATATATGTTTTTATGTTATTTATTTATGATACCATAACATAAATGTTCATGAAATTTAAAGTGGATATATGAGTTCAATTGACCAATATGGAAGCACCTTGGATACTAATCGAAATCCAAAATACGGTTCCCAAACTGCGGATTTATAGGAAAAGTGGGATCTGATTTTGGAAAACCTGATTATGATAATCTTCTTGGTCCATTGTTTCGGATAGTCAGAAAGTCTTACATCACATTGAAAAATATATATTTGTTTTACTAAAACTTTTCTACATCCATATCAGCTTTGGGGGCCGTATCGGGTATATAAAAAGTTATATTTCAAAAATATAGTGTAATGGGTTTGACCCTGTGCAGATTCGTTTTGTTGGACAAATCAGTTCATATTGGAATCTTAATGGATTAATTGGGATTTGATTACTTCATATGAAATGTATTTACTTAAATTTTGTATCATACTACAATGATTAGTTTCATTTCGATGAAATTTTTAGTAGAAGTATGCATTTACATCCAGTGGTCCTCTTGGATCATGTGCACATTTTCCCATTTTTCTGGGATTTCATCATGGGTTCTCCAAATCAACTCAACAAACAATGTAAATATCAATAAAAGTATAATTTTTCTTTTTAACATTGATAAACACAAAATAATTTAATCAAACATGAAGGGAATGTTTTTATTATGATTATAAATTTAAATAAAAAAACAGTTTAATACATTGTCATATGGGTGAAATGAAATAGTGTATCGTTGTACGATCAACACGTCATGAAACCACAATATATTCCTAAATTGAAATAAAATGACATAACCATCTATTTTTTCACATTATTAACTAAAACATCATGAATGTATCTTGAAATATGGGTAATTGTGTACCTACATATAGAATCTACACATTTCCTCTCTATAATGGTGGATTTTCCAATGTAGAGGCAAGCACCTCTCTATATATACGAAGTATTAAGAGTTCATGGAGATGCTCTTTCAATAGTTTCTGACCATGATCCATAATTTATATTTGAAAGTATCAAAAATAATTCAAAAATCGTTGGATATTGAGCTTCGATTGATTACATCTTAACACCCACAAACTGACAGGAAATAAGAAATGATGATCCAAACCTTACAGGACATTTTGAGATCTTGTTCACCTGACATTCAATGTATGTGCGATCAATATTTAACATTATTGTAGTTTTACTGAAATAATAGTTTCCATTAATGTATTTAAATGGAACCATATTAAGAATTTTTTGGAAAGAGATTTTGTACATCAACATTTTAGTATAATGTTTGAGAAAGGAATCTCATGGACCCAGAGCTTGTAGTATAAATAATAGACTATATAAAGATTATTCAAGGCCATATAAAAGTATCTCAAAGTAGAAAAAAATTATATGATGATAATTGAATGATTTATTTGGAGTTTCAAATGGAATATTATGTTTTTTTAATTCTATATCCATTGAAGGGTGTCATATGATGTGGAATGAAAATAAAACTGAGCCCTATGTACATATGACAATTTAAAATTATAGAGAGAATTGAAGCATTTCCATATCATTTGTTTATGACACCCAGAATTTCTAAATTACTCAATATGTTCCATGTATCTTTGTTGTGAAAGTACATGCTAGACACAATGCATGTCCTCACATCTAAATGTATAAAATTTGAACCATGTCAATATTTCTGTGAATTCGTTATTTGGATTTTGGACACTAATTTTTTTTAGAAATCAGATGCCCCGAATGGTAAAGATACATTTGAAAAATCATAAAATATAAGAGAAAATACGAGATACTGAGGAGAATATGATGAAGAACTACATAAATATTTTTGTGAGGTAACATTTTGGTAATTTTGAGGATGAATGTTTTGTTATGGGGGGAAATTATAACACCCCATGTTTTTGGAAATAAATTTATTATTGAATGCATGAAACAATAAGTCAATAAAAAACACCACTTTGTTATAACCTTCCCAGTAAACATTATTTTTCCGCCTCGGTGATTTGAATTTTTAACAATTGACATAAATGATTGCGTTCAGTAAGATATTTAGAGTTTGATTAGACAAACATTATTTTTGGTGAATAGTAACATAACCTTATGAATATTAATATGAACATTATGAATAGTTAATCATATTATTATTTTAATTTCCTAAATATATATATGATAATATAATCTTGATAAATTGTTTATGGTGATTTAAAATGAAATATAGATTTAAAATTGTTATTTTTCAAATAAATTATGACTTTAATTAAAAATTTAATTAATATTATTTAAAAAATTATGTTCCAAAAATGGGGTTCATTTTTTAATTCTACACGTATAAAAATGTTTAGGTATAAGTTCTAGGATTTTTATGAAACACTCAAATTGTGGATGAATAGTAAAATTTAATAATGTACTATATATATTATCCGTTAAAATCATTATTCCAAGAATCATGGATGATGTCAGCACTGATGGTTTGTACTCACATGTACACATTACTATTCTTGGTCACATGAAACAATAATATTGGTTTTATTTTTGAAATTTTAAAATAATTAGTAAAACAATGTGAAAATCATCCTCCCCTCTATTATAACCCCCACACCCACTCTATCCTCTCTTCATTCTTCTATGCTTTGACGATCCTCATAGATATGCCGAAATACCCTTCCTTATTTACTCCCTAATCCAATATCTATTTTTCTTGACAAATGACCAAAAATCATTCCCTTAAATAGATTCTCAAGGATGTTGATTCAAGAGGTAAATTCACATTCTATTTGTTTCAATTTTATTTCATTTTCCATTATATAGTTCTCCACTACTCACATCCTCTATCCTAGTGATCATGATAAATTCAGTATCATCTAAATACATGAATAATATCTGGTGAATTGAATAAACACCATCTATGTCTTTATTTTCATTCATTTATTTTATAGATGAAATCATCATCTCGGAGGTTCCATTTTAAAACCTTCGCAGATGATGATGTTTCTTTCATCAATTTCACCTCCAATAATGGTCATGAAACCATTTTTATGATTTAAAAAGGATAAAATATATGTATTAATACCATTTTATATTCATAATCTAGTATATGTACAGAATATTAAATCATATGTCCAAACATGTTCCTATTAATAAAAATACCGCTAAAATAATCTATGTGATTGTCATTAATATTTAATCTAATGATTCACCCTCATTACCTATAACCAAATGTTATAAATTTCCATTAAAACCAATGTATGTCCAGAATTAATTTTTAATTCCATTCTAAATATTTACATCAAGTCTACATGAACACTCTTACGTAACCACAAGTGACCTTATTATGAAAATAAAGAAAATGAACACTCGAGAATGAAAAAATTTAATATAATAACATATCAATAAGAGCCTAAATTAAATGAAAAATTATTATAAACTATGACAATGTTTAATAATATCTAAATTCAGTTATTAATGAATTTAATTTTATATTCCAAGACCATAAGGTCAATATATGAACATTTAAAGATAAGGTAAGGGTTTTCCACCCAAACCTCCATATTCATTTGGGTTACTTTTATTACCTACATAACTCAATGTAATTCTTATGTATTATTATATACCCCTAATAAATTTTTCTTTAGTGTTCTATATATTTTTAACAACAATATTACTTCATTATTTTATGGAGAGAATCACATCTTAATAGTGAGTTATAAAATTCCATCAAAAATACAATACTGATTCAAGGGAATTTCTAAAATTCATACATATTTTCCAGGGCCCTCTATAATTTCTTTTTGGAAACCAATATCTTTATAAAATATTTCATTTTATTTTGAAAATAATATATTAATTAATTTCTTATTTTATACAAATATTATTCAAAATGAACTCTTTTTTTCGATGTAAAAGATTATTTATCTCAAGAATCTGTTGATGTTTTATTGGAGTATCTTCATCTATTACGACATAAATGTTGTTTATTATTTATTATTGGGATTAATATTTTATTACATAATCTACCATATTTAATTTAATGGTTTATGATAATCATTACTTCAGATATTCTATCGTAAAACCGTTCACCATTTTACCCATAATGGTTAGTGTTTATGCTTAATGTTGGAGGAATGTTATCTACATTTCATATTATAATTTTAATATGAATTTATATTATGTTAATGATCATACACATTCATATTATGAATGAATTGGAATAATAAAGTATTGATATTGGCCTTCTATGGCCCCACGGTGCATTGGTAGGTCTTATGAGACAAACTTAGTCATGGCATAGGGACTTGAAAAAATAGTTATTTATAGTATTGGCATGAGGTAATGACAGTATGGTTATGATTACTCGCATTATGTATTCCCCCATTATGAAAATAGTATTGATGGTTCATGTATTTATTCAACGAGTAGAATACCCATGATTATGTTTTTTTATAAAATTATTTACTCAACTCTTATTTACGCCATAATGTGTTCAGGATTATTGTTAAATCCATGTCTTTTTAGTTATTCAAATAACCTAATATTTATGATTATGATATCTTATGTATTATTATATACACTTAATAAGTATTTGAGCTCACCCATTTATTATATTTCATTTTTTCATTACATAAATAAGATTATTATGGATGAACTTAGGGATAAACATAGAGTTCTGGTTATTCCCAATAAAAATTGTTTGTTGTTTTCCATCTCATGTTGTCTTGTTGACCATATATAATAATCATGTTTACAAATATACTAAACTACATAGTCCTTCAGGAGGCATATTCTTATTTATATTCCAATTTAATAAAATAAGGAACCGAATCCGGTAAACTAGGTTCCGATCCATACAAATTTTGACTTCCATTTTTAAGTTGAAGTGTGTATTTTTTTATGGACCAAGAATTCCATATTTTATAAAATTCAATCATACATTTTATAAAACATATTTATAATTTACTTGTTATAATTTATATCAAACTACTTTTGTGAATTTAAAACTTATTGATTCAGTTAAAATAGGTGTAGTCATACAAAATCTTTTGAAAGTTATTATTTCATTTAATAAAAATGTAGTTGATGTTTTAAAAAATTGAATAGACATGATATTTATATTTTATATTCTCACATACAAAAAATTTATAATAAATATGTATGACTAAACTAGAATGAAATTGTTTTCCATTTTTAATATTATGTATTGGTAATGGGGGGGATACCTACTGAGACATTGCATTCGTAAATATTATCATTACGGGTTATTTTATAACTATTGATCGCTCATGGATAATGCTTGTTTTGTGGTTTTATGGTTACTCATAGAGTCACATAGAGGTATTTGGGTTGTTTTATTTAATTTTATTCCCCTTATTGCATCATTCATAATGTTTTTCATTCCATTCCATTATAGGCAATGTTTATGCATGTGGTATAATGGATGTTGAAAAATTGTGGTTGATTAATGCTAGGTTCATAAATATGATAGTGGATTTTTATTCATGTCTTATTATCTCTTTTTACATGTTTATTTTTGGAATGGGAATCTTGTGTATGTATGAATCATGGATGGATTTTTTATAAAATTCACTGGACAATTTAAAATTATTTTATGGAAATAATCATTACCACTGAGTTTTTTATGATTCTAATGGTCATTTCACCAGCCGAAGGTGCTTTGGATGCCCTCTGGGCCTTTTAAAAACATTGTAGTTTGTTCAGTGGAAGGAAAACTCAGGTTTTTTCATGGGAACGTTCCTCCTAACCTTTATATTTTTATAATTATTCCTATGTACAAGTGAATGATAATTCAACTTATTTGTATATATTTTCTAAGTGAACGTTAAAGTTATTTTTTAATTAGTATTCATATATGATTAAATGTTTGAGAATGAATAAATATGTTGATGATTTAAAATGGGATGATTCAAAGACACTTGTTTCTTGAAAATATATGACTATTTCATATTGGTACTCTTTCTATCTTTATTAACAAGCAATTATATTTCCTATATATGTGTAAATGGTTATATTTTATGGGATTTTGGTTTATTGGTATTTAATTGAATTTGTGTGTTTAAAAAAACATTTATATGAGTGTATATATGTGTATTATTCATGTAATAGTAATGTGTTCCACTATATACTTACTTAGGGTTACATGAATTTTTTAATTTCAATACACCATAAAAATTGATTTTGAATGGGTTCGAATCATTTAGTTTCAAAATAATGATTGGTAACATTGTGCGATATTTTTTTCTTGTGATTTTGGAATGTTTTTATATAAAATTTAATAATATACATTTCATTGTTACTGATTTTGATTTATTATTTTATAAGAAAAAAATCATTTTCCTTATGAAATGAAAATATCATTAACGAATATTTGTAATTAAATATCATACTTGTTGTGGAATAATTTTTTTTCTGGATGATAAAATTTAAAGGTGGTGTCGCTGTAATAATACAGTAATTCATCAAAGATGAAAAATTATAACGTTATGGTTTCAATACTATTTTTTGTAACTTATTGTATTCAATAATTTCTTTATTTATTAAATGGTTCTTTCAATACCACAAAAGCGGGTATCCACAACGCCACCCTTTCACAAGGCTAACAAAGTGCTGATAAAGGGGAATTTTAACAGCGCTTAATGAAGAACTCTTAATAGTACCCTATTATCATCATTTTCTAGTGGGGACAGAATTTATTGCAAAGTATTAAATTTATATTGATAAAATTTCGTTGAAATATTATTTTTTCTCCAATATATTGTTATTTATAATCAAATATATAATAATATATAATTTTATTTATATATTTGCACATTCAAATTTAATTTTATAAAAAAATCGTTATACATATTTACATATAAAATATATTTGTCAACATATTAGCCTTACCATATTTTTGTATTATATTTAAGAATATGGATTTTTTTGAGTCATCTATAATCTAAAGGTGTCCTCATGGAATCTAAGGATCTATCATATTGTGTTAAAAATGATTATTTAACCACTGGTTATTCTGTAGTGGTTCATCATTATTAGATTCAAAATTCTCAATAGTGATAATGATTTTACCATCATGGAATTTACTTTTTAATAACGGGGGACCAATGATATTCCCCCACTATGAAAATTTTAATTGAATATATTCAACTTTAACTCTAGTTATCATAAAAGAATTTTTTTTTTCTAAAAATAATAAGTAATTTCATAATTCCTAAACTAAAACTCTAATCTTGACAGAGTGAATTGATGTACTTAAACTTGTTTGATTTACTACATTCATAAATATTGCTAAAAGAAAACATAATGGAGACATGATATTTTTAATAAATTATATCTCTTAATTTATAGGACAACACAATTACTTTTCATTATAAGCTATAATTCATATCATAACCACTTATTTTATATAGGAATATAATAAATGGTTTGATGTGATCCTCATAATCATATAATGATAATGGAATCCCACTTTTTTATTCATTTATCCCACTTATGATATAATAATACATCCAATTTTGATCAATATTTGGTGTGACATAGGTTAATGATGAATCCATTCATAGATTGCCTTTAAATATTCACACAATAAAATATGGTGTTACTCTATATGAACTAATTTGTAATTTATTTATTTGATTTATAATAATTTCCCCCTTTTATGAAATCCATACATGAAATAACATACAGAATAATAGAATCATTAAATAAATATGATTTAATATTTTAACCATTTCCAAACATTATTACTCTCTCATTCTTATTTTGTTCTATTTATACCTTCACACTCTTAATATTTTTCTATATTCTAAATAGCCTTATTAATTCTCTTCAATTTTAGGTTGATGAATCACCATAAACATAAATATTTCAATATTTTCAATAATTAAATGTGTTCTCATTTATATTAATTGTGATTCTCAGAGTATTTTATCTATATCATAATGATATTATATGAATCACCAAATAATAATTGAATGATTTCATTAATTAAATGTGTTCTTATTTTTATTAAATATGATTATTTGGATTATTCACTCCTTCCATTGATTTTGGTGCATAAGCCAATGAATATTTCCAGGATCGTGATGATCATGGTGGTGGTGGTGGTCTAAGAGGATGTGATAATGATGTTGGTGTTTCTATAGGAGATAATGTGTGTCAGTATGATTATGGATATATTAATTTTGAGGTACATTTCAGTTGTATATTTTATTCTTTTTTTACATTTAATTTTATGTATTTTTTATTTCCATTATAATAATATAAATATTAAAATATTATATTGTTGATATTTTATATTTTTTTAATTCGTATGATATATATTGTATTATGTTTGAGTTCATTTTTATTTGGAAGGTTGTGTTTCTTTATCCACGTAGCTAGAGTGTGTGAGTACTACTACAAAGTATAGCTATTATGGAATCATTTTGTGATTATGTATAACTGTATATGAATAAGATAACATTGGTATTAATTGTAGATGTATGTAATATTTTCCATGGTATTGTGAGTGTTATTAGGGACTAATAAAAATTGTTTAACCAAGGTTGTTGTTAAAAATTACCATTGATAAAATCATGGATTTATCCTATAATTTCCATGGGATTAACAGTGGTATTTTACTCTAATTTTAAAGGATAAACCAAGTCCATACATTTACTACTTAAATATTTTAAATTATTTATATAAATACAATAATTAAATGGATTAAAAAGTGTATATTATAAACCACTACTACCGTATCTTTAGCTGCCACAGTTAGGGAAACCATGAATATAACATATTTCTAGGATTTTTCACCAACTCGCACAGTTCCAAAACATAATTAACCTTGATTTTTCTAGTTATGATGGAAAAGGGATCATAATATCATTTGGATGAGAATGCACCCCTAATAATTGGAAAATGTTACCCACTACCCTAAAAGATTATAATGTATGAATGATGTCTCATTTTATTTTTAGGAAAAACCCAAATTTTTTAAAAATATGAGTCTAAAAAAATTATATGAATCTCACTAATGGATAAACATGGCAGTTAATTATATCCCAGATTAATAGTTCTATAAACTGGGCATAAATGTATGGAGGGACAACTAAAAAGTAGTTACTGTGTTTAGTAGACAAATCATGACAGATTTCATCAGTAAGGTCAAAGGGATTTGTAGGGTACAGTCTCTGTTGCAAGAGGTTTGGTCACATGATCAAAAAAATTTCACAACATGTAAACATATTAATGTTATAAGAGACCAATTTATTGGGGATAAAATATGATATAGAGAACAAGCTTCCTTTAAAAAAGAAATAGGTTTCCCATAATAAGAATAAATTATCATTGAATGATAAATTATAAATTCATGAAAAATTCTGTGACATTGTAAACATATATGGACACAAATACGATGAATTTTTGAATGTTCCAACCATCAAATTAACTCTGGATTATAATATAAATAGTCCAAAAAAATTAGATGAAAAATAAGAATTAGAGGAATGAAAATTCTTCCTTGGGAAAGCATATAAATACATAGAATCCATAGAAGTATTAAGAGAATCATTAATAATCAGAAAATAATGAATACATGAATCAATTTTAAACTATTAAGGATAATTCTGACTAGAATTTCACAAAACAATTAATATGATTCTTATATTTTGTTAGTGAGTTCCATTCAATATTTCAATGGAACTGTGAATATAGAAAAAGTAATGTGAAAACATGTGTTATTCCATAAAGATAATCATTCATATAATAAGTAAGACAAAAAATATCATAGTTCGTAATGTCCAAGGTGTTATGGATGACCTTAGCGTGACCACCTTTGAGGTTTTTTAGGATTCGGTATGCGCGAACAAAACACATTGAAAAAATATGTATTATTTTTTGAGGATAGAAATTGTTCTAATATGTTGGCTCTATTGGATAATAAACTATGGTCAGATGATTAATAAATTACTAAGGAATGTGTTCATTATTGTTAAAACCATTATTTTTTTAACCCATCTTACAATAATTTTCAAGGATATCCCAGAATATTTTTTAACTTTTTGTAATTTTAATTTGATTTGATTCTCTAAAAATATATTTCCCACATTATTTTTAAATATTTCATATGATATTATGTTTTTTCAGTAATTCTATGTCATTAGGAAGTTTATGTACACTCTATTAATGAGGATAAATATCTCACGATCAAAGAATAATTGAAAAAAGATAGTGCATGGGTGGTGGGGGGATGGGTGGGAGATGTGGGTGTGTAGGGGGTATGGTGAGGGGGGTAATGGGGTTTTTATGGGTGAGGGGAAAGAGGTCTGTAGGGGGAGGGGTAGGGGTTTAGGTGGTGCTGTGGTGTGAAGGATACATGGTAATGGTGGGGGTGGGTGTACAGTGGGACACGTGAGTGGCAGTGAAAGTGGGGTGTGTAGTGAGGAGGGTTTAGGGGGTGCAACGAATTGAGGGAAGGTTTTTTGGGGAGTAAGGGGTGGGGAAGTGGGTGTGAAGGGGGGAGCATGGAGGTGTTGGAGTGTAAGGGGCTGTGTAGTGTAGAGGGTGAGTGGGTGAAAATGGAAAGGGGAGGGGTAATGGAGGCAAGGGGAAATGTATGGGAAGGGGGTGTTGGGAGTTGAGGTGTATAGGTGGTAGGGTGGGGGTGGGTGTAGGGGACATGGTGACAGGGGAGGGGGTATGTTGTGAGGAGGGGGAAGGGGGTATAAGTGGCATAGGGAGGGTGTAAGTGGGGTGAATGGGGGGAGGGGTGGGGTATGTGGGTGGGTAGGGAGAATGGTGGGGTGAGAGTGGGGGTGTGCAAGGGGGTGTGCAGTGAGGAGGGGGAAGGGGGTGAAAATCATTAGGGTAGGGTGCAAGTGGTAAGATTGGGTTCATGTGTGCTGCATGGGGTGAGGGGGTTGGGTCAGGGGGGTTGAATGTGGGGAAGTCAAAGGTGTGACTAGGGGGAGTGGGTGCAAGTGGGTGTGTAGTGAGGAGGGGTGGGCACGGTTGCAAGTGTGGTAGTGGTTGTGTAGGAGTAGGGGGTGGGGGAGCTATTGCAGTGTGGGGGTATATCGGTGGTGGATGGGGTCCTGGTACATGGGGGTTGCGTGCAGTGGTTCTAGGGTTATAGTTCATATTTGATGTGGTTTTACCATGGTTTGTTTCTTTTTTAGGGATTAAATAGGATTTCACTTTAATGAATCATTATTTATGATATTCAAATGATTTCAAAAATTATAATCCATTATTATATAGTCATTTGTTATAATTATGATTTTCTGAATATCTACATGAATTATTATATAGCTGATTTTTTTTTTCACGATCTCCTTCCATATATGCTTGGTGTATATATATTCTCATATATGAATTTTGTTATTCACTTATCACATTTTAACATATACTTATTATTATGTATAAAGCTTTCATATTTATAAATTTGATATCCTTTCAATGAAGACTTGATTCATTCTTCAAAAATTATGTGATTCATTCCTAATTTGGATTTTAAACATACATAGCTAAGTTATAAAATCATTTGTAACATCATTGACCACATTGATTACAATTATAAAAGATTTTTTTTTTCAAAAATCACAAGGCCAGATTTCTCTAAACATCATCACATATATAAATGTCATTGAAAAAGTATGATTCTCCTCTATTTATTCTTTTTTAGAATGAAATTTATAAATTATTTACAATGTTTTTCCTGACTTGGGGCAATCAAAGATGGTTTCCAAATGAGGATTATGTTTCTACAACAAAGTGCAATTGGCTAGATTTTATATAGCATCATCATGAATATATCAATTATTGAAGAATATATTATTATCATATCTTCATATTTAGTATGAAAAGAATTAATTATTCATGAAACATTGATTTTTCTATCATGATTTGATATTAAGAGTCTAAAATAGTTTTGGTGATCTCCTCAACTATCTTCTATTCTTCTAGAATATTTAGTAGCTTGTGCATCAAGAGTTTACAGGGTGGGGGTCTGTATAGGAAGGGGCTATCAAGGGGGGTCTATACCGGGAGTGGGTGTATAATGTTTGGTTGTTCTGTCCAATGAAGGAATTTTTGTAGGGGGTGCTTTAGGGTGTATATGTGGATGATGTGCATTCACAATTTTTGAGTTTTGTTTCATTTCATCCTAAATTTTATTTATAATGGTAGAACCATTCATTTTTATTGTTTTATATTACTTCTCCGTATTTTTTATGGATTATTGAGTACTGCGAGAGGGGTATCCAGGGGTGGAGGGGGTTCTTTGTAGAGGTAGGGGTGTCTATGAAGGGGGTGTCTAGGATGGGTGGGTGGTCTGCCTAAAGGGGTGGGGATGTGGAGAGGGTTTTTTCCAAGGATGGGATTTACCATGAGGGGATTGTTCAAGAGGGAGGGGTGTTTTCTAGGAGGTGGGTTCTCCAGTAGGGGGGGGGGTTATCCAAGTGGTAGGGGTGTCCAGAAGCGTGGGAGGGGGTCAGTCCTAGGGGGACTGGTGGATGTCCAGGGGGTGTCCAAGATTGGTGCGGGGGAGGGGGTGTCTAAGGGGGTGTCTATGGGGGGTAGATTTCCAAGAGGGGGGATTTCCAAGGGGTGTCCAAAATGGGAAGGATATGTTTGAAAACTCTAATATTGTTAAATCTAAAGGGAAGGTTAGGTTTGAAAACTCTTGTATTGAGACAAACTAGAATAGGATGATGATCCTAGTTATGTCTGTGAATGGTGATTCTAGATATTGTACCCCATTTATCAAGGGATTGGTTGTTTGTGAAAGCACTATAAATTTTACTTTCTAAAATACTATAATGACGCATTCTATACCAATATAGAATAATCATTTTGACTTACATTTGGAGATATTCGCCCTTTGTTTTTTACCTCTATAATTATTATCCCTTTTATAATTCATGATGGATTTGATAGACTAATACTTACAATTTATTGGTGTCTTTATCCTATTAGCCATTGGAATGTAAGTAGAAACTATATTTTCCTAACTTCCAGAGTTTTACGCAATTTGAGTCATTGGATCATCACCATTAACTTGATGACTGATGAAATATCCTTCAATGACCTTCTTATCCTCCATAGTTTTGAAATCTATATTTTTTATGATGTTATTATTCAGAATTGTATCGTCATTATGTTCCTAGTAATAAGCTTCATGCCTCAAATTATCTCTATGAGTTATTTTAAAATTTGTGTATGACAATGAAGTCATTTCCATACGTTCCTCATTTCCCTTGGTATATGGAACAAGAGATGGTGTCATGTCTATAGGGACTTCATCATATTTCATCCACGTATTTAGCCTTTATATTTTTGCTCCTACAGAGGTGTCAATTCAGTCTATTCTTTTATTATTTAATGGAAACTGATCTTTGGAACTCCATCATATTCACTATTGTTAGCGGGATTGGACATCTAATAATCCATGCATATCTATTTTGGCACAGAGCTAGAAGTGTTGAACTGTGTGTATTTCACATTCATTCATTACATTTAAGATTTATCAAAATCACTACTCACAACTATAAAGTTACTAGATATAGCCTTATTGACATTCATTTTAGATAAAGTGTTCAATTATTTTGGAATGCCTTGTATGCTACATCATAAAGATTCATTGAATTGTTTCTTTTTTTGCCCATCACCTTGGTTAGGTCTCCACAAGTTTCAGCCTCTTGATTTCAATTCATATAGGCATGTAAATTGTGCTCAATTGTGGTTCAAATGTTGGGGAAACTAGTGAATTTTTCCACTATGACAAACATTGTATTTGGGTTTTCATCATCTAAGAGTTCCTATAGATCATGAATGAAAAAATATAAGAAATTTCTCAATTTCATTAGAAATTTCCTAATAACTTGTTATATTATCATCCTCTTCAACCAGGTTAGACATGGATTTACCAAAATTCCGTGATGAATTATGGTTCCCTTTATTTTTAACACACACACACCATTACTCTTTTTGAGAGGTTCTGGATACTCCATAAGAGATTTACCCTTTATATTCCTTTAAACATTAGTCCATTCTATATCATTCAATTGGAATTTTTTTACTACAATAAAGTATGAAATAGAGTGTCCTATTATCTCATCACAAGTCACAAAAGGGAGTGGGGGAATTGTAGGGTATGTCCAAGGGGGTTTCTAGTAGGGAGGGAGTGTCCAGAAGATTGGGTGACCACGATGGGTGGGCTTTATAGGTGGGAGGGGGTAACCATGAGTGGGGTGTTGTCCCTAAGGGAGGGGTTTCCAGGAAAAGAGGGGTGGTTTCTAGGAGGGGGTTTAGGGGGGGGTCCTTGAGGGAGCGGGTGTGGGGGTGATGTAGGTTGGGTGCACGGGCGATCTACATGGGGTGCTAGGGTTTCTGTAGGGGGTAGGGTGGTGTTAAGGGGGTGAATATGGGTTTTGAAGGGGGATGAGAAGGGGGTTTATTCAATTAGGGTGGGGGGCATCTAGGGTGAAAGACGGTATGTCTAGGGGGAGGGGTCTATCTAGGGGTTGTCCAAAGTTCAAGGGGTCTGTCCAGGGAGAGGGGTCTGTTCAGCGAGCAAGGCGCCCGTCCAGGGTGCAGGGGGGTGGTCTTCCCATGTTGCAAGGGGGTTTGTCCACGAGGGTTGTCTGTCTAGGTTGTATGGGGGGATATCTAAGAGTGGGGGTCTATCAAAGTTGCAAGGGGGTTCTGTCTAGGGTGCTAGGTGGGTCTGTCCAGGATGTGGGGACCAGGTGTGCGAGGGGGACTAGAAGGGGGTAGTGCTAGAAAGCAGGGGTGGTGTAACTATGGGGGAAATCAGGGCTAAGGAACTTAGGGGAATGAAGGGGTGGGGAACCGGGTTAAACAAGCAAGCCTTTAGGCCTTCTATGTTTTCTTATTCAAATTTAATCTGTAGCCATGTTTTCTAACGGTTGTTAAAGGTCATGTTTCTATTTTTCCATTAAATTTAGGATGTATACATGGTTTGAACTCTGACTATGGGCTTATAAGAATGGTTCAAAACAATGCTAAATCCCAATATCCATCATTGAAACCATGGCTAAAGGGATTTAGCCATAGTTGGAAATCTAGATATAAGGGTTTATCCATTGTTTGAACTGTGGGTACATGTCATTATACATGATTTAAACCATGGCTATAGGCCTATAGTCGTAGATTGAACTGTGGCAATATGGATATTACCACGATTTGAAACTGTGGCTAAATAACGTACAATTTAACCACGCCAATACTAGACGTGGTTCATTAAACCATGACTACAACTTATAGCCATGTGTTTTGGGCTTCAAGCCACAATGTCAAACTAGATCTATAGTCTACTTTTCTAGTAGTGTGGAAGTTTATTATTGATTGTTATTCTCAATTAATGAGAAAGGATTGTTTGTCGGTTGGGTGTTCATTTATTCAAGGGAATTTTTTTTTGTTTATGTAATTTTTTTGATGAATAACAAGTGCAAATATATTTTTATTTCATGGGAATTAATTTTTTGATAGGAAGGAAGTCTAGGTAAATTGGTTGTACCAGGTCTAATTCATTCTCTAACTAGTATCTCTTAGATAGAATATATTCTACTTTTTTGATTGTACCACATATTTAGGCCATGTATGACAACATCAAGTGTTATGATTGGTGTTTGTTTTTTGAATTCTCTTATATTTTTGGGTTTTGTAGTCATTCCCTATTTTATCCCCAATGATCGTAAATTCCCATAATAATTATGATTTTCCTTTTAATGTCGGTGTGTTTATATTTCATATGCACTAGGAATTCCATATTTTTAAAAATTCAATTCGACTTTTTATAAAAAATATTATTAATATCTTTGTTTTAATTTATATCTATCATAAATTAATTCAATTAAAATATTATTGATTTTGTTAAAATAGGTGTAGACCAAGAAAATCTTTTCAAAGAGATTTTTTCAATTAATAAGAATTATGTGGATGTTTTAAAAAAATTGATTAGTTTTTATATTTATTTTTCATGTTGTAATCGGCCAAAAAAATAATACAATGTATGATTTGTTAAAATAGAATGAACCACTTTTCCTTTATATAGATTATGTATGGAGAATGGGGAAGATACCTATAGAGACATTACATTCACAGATATTATCATTTCAGGTTATTGTTCAACTATTGATTGCTCATGGATTGGGATTATTTTGATATTTTATAGTGACTCATAGAGTCACATGGATGTATGTTGGTTATTTTTATTTATTTAGATTCCCTTATTAGATCATCCATCCATTTTTTCCTTCTAGAAAATTATGGTTAGTCTTTATGAATTTGGTTTTATGAATGTTGAATAATTACATTTGTTTTTTATAGGGGATATAAATGTGAGAGTGAGTTTTTATTCATGGATTATTATAAGTTTATAAATGTTTATTTTTTTCATGGGATGGTAATGTTTGTTTGCATCATGGGAGAATTCTAGAATAACATCCCACTGCAATTTTAATTTATTTTATGAGAAAAATCATTCCCACTGAGTTTTTTATGACTCACTTGTTCTTTTCAACAACCCATGGGGCTTGAGATTACTTATGGGACTTTTAATACATTTGTTGGGGTGTTTTATTGATGGAAAACATAGGTTGGTACATGGTAATGTGCCTCCTAAACATCTTAGGTTTATGAATATTTGTTGTTATAAGTGAATGATAATTTTCTGCAGGTTTATAAACATTCTATGTGAAACATCATATAATGTTATAAAATAGTATTCATATATGCGGATATCTATGAGATTGAATTAAGATATTGATGATTTTAATTGGAATGATTAATATCCACTTGAATCTTGTGAAAATATTATTATTTCATATTTTTACTTTCTCTCTCTCTCTTTTAATAAGCCATTTTTTGTCATATATATGTGTAAATGGTTATATTTCATCAGATGTTTTTTAATGGAGGTTAATTGAATGTTTTTGTTTTTTTAAATAATTTATATTTTAATATAGATGTGTATGAGTCATGTAATAATAATGTGTTCAACTATATACATATTTAGGTTTACCTGATTTTTTTATTACAATACACCCTGGAAATTAGTTTTTAATGTGTTTGAATCCTTGTGTTTCACAATTATTATTGGTAACATAGTTAGATATTTTTTTGTGATATTATATAATGGTTTATAATAATTTTATGATTCTAGTTTCATTGTAACTAATTTTGAATGATTTTTTTATAAAAACATAATTCATATTCATTCTGAAATGAAAATATCAATATAGAATATTTTTCATTAAATATCATACATGTTGTGGATTATTTTGTATTAGAGGATAAAAAATATAAAGGTGGTGTTTATGAAATAATATAATAATTCATTGAGGGTGAAAAATACTTTAGTTAAGGTTTTAATATAGTTAATTTTAACTTATTATATTTAATAGTCTCTTTATTATTAAATTGTTCATTCACTACCAAAAACTGGGTATCCACAACGCCACCCTTTAACACCACTAAAAAAAGGTCTTATAAATGGTACTTCTAATAATGCTTAATAAATCTCTCTTAACGGTACACATTTATCAGAATTTTCTATGGGGAATAAATTTACTCCAAAATAATACATTCATATTGATATTATGGATTTTAAAAAATTTCTTTTATCCCAATATACTGTTATTTATAATCAAATTTGTTAAAAAATATACATATTTTTAATATATTCAAAAATAAAAATTTTATTTAATAAATAAATAATTAAAAATATGTACATATAAAATATATTACTCAATATATAATCCTTATCAAAATAAAAATCATTATCCATTTTATTTAAAATATAAATATACGATTATTTATATAACTATATTTGAGTTTGTCTGTCTATTTGTGTGTGTCAGTATTAACTATCTGATATATATAATTTATAAATTCTAAATTATGTATATACATTTTAGTATATAATAAATATGTAAATATGTAAAATTTTACTTACAGATAAACATATAATATATATATATGTGTGTGTGTGTGTTGTATATATGTACTTATTTATATGTGTATTTATAAACACGCACAAAAAAATATTTTTAAATGTATTTAATCAAGGTCGTATAAAGATATATTAATATACGAATCATATTGGGGCTTAAAAAAGATATATTTCCAACTAGAAAAATCTGATACCCCATCCTGTTGAACTAAAAAAAATTAGGAAATCACATTAGCTAAAATTGCTTGCATCACCTTGATCCCTTCCTCAATATTAGCATCGGTTGCGTCCATCACCGCAAAGTGGAGAGAAATTGAATTTATTCATAGAGAGGTCGCCCTTACTGAGTCCAACTTCTTCGATGATGACAAGGCTATATATGACAGGGATAAAAAGAAGGGTGTTGGCAGTTCCGCTATCTTGCCTTGCCGGAGCGGGAGGGTAAGTGCGCGTTCTGAGAAGCTGAGATGGTCAACCATACTCGGTGTGTGTGTGAAGATTATATTTCTCATCCTCCTTCTTCTTGGGTTCTAGAAGATGGTTTGGGTACTCTAACTAAATTTTTCTGACAACTCATTAAAGATTCCTATGATGGATTTATATATTGATGTTTTAATTGTGCAATTGAAAGCGTTTTTAAAGGAGACGACCAAGATGTTCCAATTATAGCTGTATTGGTATGAACATTTCAGAATTATTAATTTAATAGAGATGTTTTATGACGACATCATGAAAAAATAATGCATTTCATAAATAAAATAATTAGATAATGATTTTTTTCTTATGATTAATTAAATATTAACAATTCAAAGATCAATTTTTTTGGAAAAAATAAAATTTCTAAAAATTAAAACAAGAATATTATGATAATTGTAACAGTCTGACTTATATATGTGACTATATATTTGGTTCACACCATCCAATAGACTCATTCTCAACAACAAAAATGTCATGGTTTTCTATTTGTATTGAGAGACTAAACCCAACATTAAAGATAATATTCCCTCAAATTATAAAAAAATGTTAAACTCATCAAATCCTTATATAATATAATCATAAGTATATTTTCATGTAGTCACTTCATCGAGGAAAGAAATAATTCATAAAATCTATGTTACTGAGGTTTAACACCAATATTAATTAACATGTTAAATTTAATATCATTTTTAAATAACTATAAATAGTTTCAACAAATGGAATCATTGACAGAATATTGTTCTTTTTGGTGTTCCTTAAAATATATAGTTCTCATTGAAAGATTATTATTGTTATTATTGTGATGTTTTATTTGAAGATCATATTTTTAACTCCAAACAAGGATTTTAATAATTTGTAACATTAAATATAGATGAAATAATATGAATTACATTGTCACACCCTATTAAAAATTTTCTTGTGGATTATATTAAACCATATGTTTATTTTGATGAGTACCTCATGTCAATATACTAATTAGTTCTTAATTGAGGTAGTGCATGGAGTGGAGATAAATAACAATATCCCATGGATGAGAAATGATTGGTATATAAAAATCATTTATGGGTAATGACCCTTGGTTTGGAGAGGACATTGGCTAATCATTTTTCCTATTTAAAATTATATGATAGGGTAATTTCGTATACTAGTAGTGATCCATGTGTATGCTCCATGGATATATCCTCGTATGATTAAACAATGTAAATTCTATGTATCTATAGGTATATGAAATTTTTTATTTTATTTTAATTTTGTTAAAAATACAATGTGTTTCTTATGACATGGGAAATGGATTTGATGATCAATGATGGATAATGTTTGAAGAACATTAAATCTATCATTATCATTATTCACACCACTCTAGGTGTCATGATACTCATATCATATGAAGGTTATTTATAATTTTAGTGCTATATCCTAAAGGTTATGATTTTATGATAAATATATTGAATTTATTTTTAATCCTTTTTCACAAAAAGTATTGAACATTCCACGAACAACATTGATTAAAATGGGTAATCACATCTATAAATATAATTTAATTAATTTTTATAAAACTACCAGGTTGTAGAAAAGTGAATGAATGAGGTCAGTCCCTTTATGAATATTTATTCTACATAATATCAAGGTTTGAGACTTATTGTTATTAATAAATATATTAATTAATATTTATAAAAAAATTAAAACTAAAATCTAATGGATTGAAAAAAATAAATTAAATAAATCAAAGGATTAATATCCAGGGATTGGTTTATAAGAGATAACTATTTCTATAAATCCTAAATTGAGTTGAATCAATTGATTGTATGAATGTTCTAAGGATGACGATTTATTATGAAAAATTACCAAATTCTACATAACCCAAACTAAATATCTTGGTCAAAGAAGAATATTTTCATATATTCACTAAATTTAATCATTAAAACTAAAAAAAATTACACTCTTTTTTAAGGGCTTAATTTTCACAATCACTATAGTGTCCATACCTTTAGAAGACATTTTTTCAAAGACATTCTAACAAATAAACCATGGATTAGTGATTTAATTTGATTCCCAATGAAAAAAATTATCCATGAATAAAATTTATAGATAATATAAACAGTCATCCTTTTACTCTTGATCCCTAAACTCATAAGTAATGAGGTGCTAATGGTTAATGGAAGCTCAATAATGTTTTATTTTACTATCCTAAGTAGTGAGTAAATTTTTTAAAAGAATAGAATAAGAATTAAAATATATTTAAAAATAAAATTAAATACATCAATTAATTATATGAGCAATAAATGTGATATTCTAGGAATAAAAGAGTATAATAGGGTCCAATTATCTATTAATATTCATTGTAAATGATAATAATTCCTGAACATTGGCTGGAATATCATATTTATAGACTTTATCTTCATCATGAAATAATTTCATTCATTATGTAATGAAGATATATAGCTTTGATTTTAACCCTTATCAATTCTTCATAGGTTACATAATTATGGTTAAAGTGATGTTGTTGGTGTTCCATGGATACATTTTTCTACTTCAAAATCAAAATATATCAAGGGTCATTCAATAACATTCCAATTACTTAAAATTTAACTTTATATTAAATTATATTTATTATTATCATTATATCCTGAAGTGGAAAATATTATTGTATATTTATAATGGTATTTTATATCAATATTACTTAAATATTTCAAATAATAAAGGCCATATGTTATAAAATGGTCTTCTATAACTCTTCAAAGGGTTATATATATTTAAATTCAATATGAAGTGGATACATATATAATAGCACTACATGATTTTATTATTATATCCCATGAGAATCAACCGACATTAAAACTTATCATTATTAGTATCCTCTTTAATAAGAAAGAGTTCTCTTACCATCTTATGTGGTTCTCCCCTTGTGTCGAATGATACCACAACCCATTCTCCTATACATTTACAATAATGTTCTCCCCTCAAGTCACACTTCATCCTTGAGAATTAAACTATTTCATGTTGTAGAGATCGTTCAACTACTTCAATGAGTGGCAATAACCTTGGTGTGAAACCATTCAAAGGAGTAATTGATGGAATTCTTATTTTATTTTTAATTTTTACCTAAAATTTCATATAGAATATAATAAAATCCTAACATAATAATTACTTCTTGGGTAATCATCTGTATCCTCTTGTGTGTCATTTTTAAGAGTGAGATCCCTTATTTGGGAGCAATATATTAAAAATCACATTCATCCGCCCAGGGAAACAATTTTGTGGAGTTATCTCCTTCATGGTTTAAAATTTATACTTTGGTCCAACAAAATGCATAATGAAGAATTTTTTTTTGGATTAATCTCTCTACAGTTACTCTAAAAACATCAAGGGTGGATATAAAATCATCCTTATGATCTATCCTTCCATAAATAAACAATAACAACAAAAAATTATATCACAATGTCCCATAATCAATGCAATTCATGAAAAAAACATAATCATAAATATTAGTAATCACACCCCCCCCAATGGAAAATTTTATTATCCTTATGAAAAATTTATTTACAATTGTTTGAAATATGTTTAATGATTTAACTAATAAAAAATAGGAGAGGACCTGTTAATAAAACAAAATATTATCTGATAAATTTTCAAATCTATTATAAGCATCCTCCCTAAGTAATCATAAATCCTTGTTAAGAAAATATTTCAATTATTATTTACAACCAAAATTATCATTCAACCATTCCTTATACATGCATACCCATACAATGATATACCTATTTAGAAAATTTCATGTTCAACACTCATGAATAATGTAATACTAGATTAATTCTCGTTATAAATTTCCTTTATTAAATTTTTAGGCTTGTATAATATCTCAAATCACAGTATCGAAATCAAACTAGATAAATCAAGAAGAAATATTAAAAATTATATAATTTATTTTAGGCTAGATGTGTGTTGTTCATGAATTAATCATATAAAATTAATTCTCTAAAAATGGTGATAACATATATATGTACAACTAATGATTATTTATTTAATCTTAATGTAATGGGGACCTAGATATCAACTTCAAATTCATCATCTCAAATCAATCTCTAATTCTCTTAATGATTCCCATCATGAAAATTCAATAATAATGATAAAGTATTTCATCATATTTTATTTACTTTTCCATTGTTATATTGGAAGTTACACCAAGATCATGTATTGCAGCAACAAAACTACCTTTATTTGATTGCCACTTCAAACTAAATCTAATAGTTATAATAATTTAATACATCATGTATGAGTGATCATTAAAACATAAATGACATAAAATATTATATATATTTTTCTTCAAAAATAATATAGAAATCATGTAATAAAAATATACAATATTTCATAATTTTTTTCTTTCATTGTATTATCACATGGTAGTTCAAGGCATCACCAATCACAAATTTTTATTCTTAAAATAATGAAATCAAGTATTTGTACTAAATAATGTATTGTATGAAGGATATGTTAGCCTATAATTTGGATCACTTGTCTATAAATTTCATGGATATTACAAGATTTATATAGGGTTATATATAGGATAGGTATAATGGTAAAAAGGTTAAAAAATACCCTAAATCATATTTGTGTGGCCTGTAAAAATCAACTTTTTTTTGAAAATGGTCATAGAGAATGCTTAAATAGTAATGTTAGTCCACACATCTCTTATAAAATAGGTTATTATAAATAATATACCAAAATAGTTTAAAACACGTTTCAAGAATTAAATTTCAAAATATTTAAAATTAACTCATAACATGAAAGTTATGTAATAGTCAAGTAAAAAATTTATTATTTTTAAATTAGATTCCAAAATAATTCTATAATTACATTGGATATCATATTAATAATTAACATGTTATTTATTTTCAAAAATTCCCAATTAAATTTTTTTCATTTAATTTCATGTGTGTTCATACTTTTTATAAGTCAAGAGATATATCCAAAAAAAGTCTACTTGTCTATTGATTTCGTTATAAAATTGACATGTTTCGATGAATCCCTCTACCACACTAAATATAAAATATAGTCTCCACTATTAAAAATCATGTTGAGATATATGAAAAAGAGTATTTCATTAAATACATCATAGTATGTTATCAATAGTGATGAAACAATTAAGGACCTCCATGATTTATTTAAGAATTGTTTCCTTAATAACTGGATGCGATTTACATTTTTAAAATTATATGTGTTGATGTATTGTGGTGGATTGGATTTCCTGAAATAAAAACATTTAACTAGGTATCATGATAGTGTGAAAATGTTATATATATTATTTTTATGAATAAACTAATGAAAAATATATATATTTTTTGTATTCATTCAAAATGATATATAAAGAATATATAATGAACTCAAAAAGAAATTAAATATAGTAAACTCTAAAAAATATGGTAAATTAAAACAATAATATAAGGCATTATAAAAATATATAAGGGGGAGGAAATCTTATGAATCCTTCTTTCTATCCCCCATATCCCCATTGGGATCCACATCAACTATGGTTTTAGTCAATAAAATAAATAACTCTCTAATGGACTACCCCTACCAGTATTGAATCACTATATACATATCCAAAATAATTTCTTCGTCAACTAATGTTTTATATGGGATGGTATAGCTATCTAAATCTAGGTTATGTTAGAAACTGCCTCTATCACACCCTATAAGGGTTGAATGACAGTTAATGCTGGTGTTGAAAACTGCTAAAATGAATGATTAATTAGGTATATTTCTAAATTATATATCTAAGAGTTCAATAACGGTACTTAGTTATTCATTTGGGTATATGGTTCACCACTTGGTAGGGTATCCACAGATCCATAAACCAATGAGTGTTCAGTGTTTACAAGAGGATTAACTAAAATATAGATATCATTATTGGTATTTTTAATTTATATTGATTGTGCTGGTAGTGGGAGTTAGTGGATGATCATTCTATTGAGTTGGTATATACCTGATCCATAGGGAGGTCATGTGGTGATAGACTAGGTCAATAAATAAAAGCTTAATTTTAGGGTAATTATTCAGAACCTATCCATTATATTGGGAATCCAACTCAAACTATCACCATTCATCAGTATCCATTAGATGACGAGTTTCCAATTTTTAAAATGCTGAAGGGGGTGGTTGGGGATGGTATAAATTCGTAACTTACAGTGGTCTAATACAAACTAAATATGTTGATGGTTGAGTGGGATAAAAATAATGGGTTTGGACGAACCTAACCTATTCCCTCTAGGGTTGATATAGTATAAAAAATGAGTGTTCTGTCAAGCCATGTGGTTGAATGAATGGTGGATCAAATTCTACCTACATCTTATCATATAAATCATTCATGATCCAAATAATATACTAATTGAAAATGGAAAATAAAAATTCCATTCCCTATGAGGAAAGGTTGGGTTTGTTCCTAAACATGTGAAAATTATATTCGTCATCTCGGTGTAGGGATTGATTCAGAAGTGAAAGAATCATGTGAGTGTCCCTTAATAGAATCACAATCCAACTTTATATAAGTATAATATTCATACCATTAAATCTCGTAACCTATATCATTAATGGGTACATTTTTTCTATTAATTGGAGGTTGGACAACATAATCTACCCCAATGAAGATAAGTGCAATGATTAGTCAAAAAAACCCAAGTTCTTTTCTTATTATGTATTGAAATTACCACCCATAATAATACCCTTGGTCTTGTTGAAAATTCACCATTAATATAATGAAAATGATTTAATAATGTTTACTCTTAACTACAATATATAAATTCTAGAACAAAATAATAACATATAATCTAATCACAAATCCATATGATGATCCCTTAGAAAGTGATTCATGAGTGATTTCACAATGTGTAATCCTTAAGTGAGAACGTCTATGCTAATTTATCATAGTTGTTTAGGATTTTTCATTATGAATGGGTAAATGGTTTTATTCATATAGTACTTATAGATTGTGTTCTTGCAGAAATATAGTATAAAATAATTATAAATCACTCTCTCTATAATTTCATTTTTTTAACACATTATCCTCCTCCAAACATAATAAACCAATGGATCAAATTATATTGAAACTTTTATAACTTAATATACTACAGTTTCATATCCAATAATAATTGTAACTCTAAGATCCACTCTATATAATCCTCCTCCAATTAATGAGTAATATGTAATAAATTCATATCATTGAATGAATATATAACATTATTGGCTATATGAACTTATTCCATAATATGCATGTCAAAATCCATTTTTGATGAATTCATGAGATTTAATGGCTCCCCAAACTCTTCCAGAGATTGTGATAAGTGAACCATATAAAACCATTAAGATGAATTTTTGATAAATCCCCACATAGAGATGTGTGATGGGTAGTTTGGATTGTTTATATTAGGTTAGGTAACAAAGATGTGAATTGGATACGTGAAAGGCTTAGTAAGGGATCATGTTGTTGTGTCGGTATTTTATCTATTTTATATTTTTTGGGAATCATAGGTATATTTTTTTTTAATTTGTGTTAATGGGTATTTATCTTTTTATTTGTTGTTAATATTATTAGATTGATCCGTTGTGGGCGGGATATGTATATAGATTTGTAATGGCTCGAGATGGATTCATAAGGGGTTTTAAATGGCTTGTTTTCATGGGTTGGAATGGTTTTTTGTTTAGATGGGTATGGTGAGTTTTCAATGCGTGGGTTCGGAAATAGTGCAGTGAGTAGGATGAAATATGTATGAGGAGGTGTGAACATCAAGCATGAGAGGATATAGAAGTGTAAATTTTCTATTTGAAGGGGACCAGAAGAAGATCAAACTGATAAGAAAATCAATTTATCAAGGACTGAGAGATGGGAAGACGAATACAAATAGAAAACATTAGGTTTTAGTGTTTGGAATTAAATTTTTTTTAATAAATTGTGGAGTGACCTAAGTCATTAGAGAAAGATGTAATTAGTTGTTAAGAAATGGTATTATTCAAACTCATTTCTCTAGAGTTACAGTGCCTTGGGGGAAGCACTATTGAACAACCATGTCAATTCATTCCTATGTAATTTATTTCTGGTCAAAATCATGACATGAATCCTACCCTATAAAAATTAAAGTTTCTATTTTTTTTATATCTAGAATCTATATAGAATGGCAAATTAAATCCCATAACAACCTAATTTTGCACTCCAAATTATGATATTTTTCGGTTGGGTTTCTATGTACACCAACCCTATAAGTGTAAGGATATATTCTATCAATGAACTTTAATTTTTTTTAGTGTACTAAGTTATTGTGTGTTATAATTCTATAATTATGATTTAAGGGATTAGTGTTTTATGACATTATATATCTAGATGCACATTAAAAATTATTCCTTTTATCTGTTGGTTATTACTCCATTCAAAATTTATTTTTTTTTTCAATTAGATCATCAGTATGAGAGTAGGGGAGAGATCCCTAAAGTCTCTAAACTAATTTATCCTATTAATATCTACCCAATATAAAGTAGAGTTATAATACTAAAAAATAAAACACACCAAGGTTTCTCCACCCATAGTTCACTAATTAAAGTCATTATCTAGATTTAACGTTCTATTTTTGAGTAAAATTTTAGAGATATAATAAATTAATTATGGAAATAATTCTGTATATATTCATCATTTTTTATTGAACATGAATGAAGGTTCGTTCCCTCTTTTGATATAAATAGATTCGTCTGAAAAGGCATTTATATAATGATGGTTCGTAACCAAAGTGACTGTAGTTTTCATGGAAAAAATATCAAACAAGATTTAATGAAATGTATTGTTTACCATACTATGATTAGTCAATGGTTAATTCATAAGTCACAACACTTATTGATTATCTATTTATATATCTTTTAATTATTATTTTCATCTCTTTGAGTCTCTTATATTGTATCCAAATATAGTATTATCTTTGTAAATGTTTGTAATTCCATAGACACTTTCTTCGTAGCCCTATATTATGGAAGCACGATATCCACCAGTTAATGGTCTAGTTTCTCATCAATAATCCTAAATGGGTTTATAATAGTCCTCATTTAAAAATATATCATTTATTAGTATAAAATATTATTAGTATTTTTTCTATAATCATTCCAAATTTATCTTTGATTTTTTAAAATCATTATAATCACTCAGATAGATGATTCTACATTCCCATAGAATTTTTGGTGGTGAGGGGAGATGATATTATATCAAACTCTTTAATTTTCTAGCGCACAAAAAATATATATTGGTATGAATGTTTACCTCATGAAATTATGAGTAACCTAGACATACCAACAAGCATAAATAATTTATTTCATAAAAATTTCATCACTAAATTGGATATATTTTCCATGTGGCCTCAAATTATACCCATTTAGTGATGAAAATAAGATACACATGTATGGATTTGTTTCTCATGGAGATTGTGAAGGGCCCCATAACATCAGATCTCCATACATCAAACACCTTAACTTTTGGAATAGGGGTTTTTGGAATCTCAATTATTTTACCTTTGTTATCCATTTATTGGCATCAATAATTTCTTCATATGAACTCCCTTTCATCATTGAGGTCATCAATAAAAAAATAAAAATTGTATTATCATGGACATTATTCTACCATGTCAATCATTTTATTTGTTTGGAGATGAATAGAAGCATTATTGAATGATATTATCTTTTGATTTGGTAACACATCATTAAATTAATCATTAACAATATTTCATTAATAATATGTTATTATAATAAAACAATGTATTGAATTATATAAAAATATTAATCATTACGGATATGAAAAGCAGTGATTTATGGTCTCGTTTAATGAATAATCTACAATGTTAAAAAACCATGGAAGTGATTGTAAATCAGTACTGAAAATATTATCATCTATGAAATCATCATCCATTTCTGTCTCCACATAGAATTTTATATTCATTCAATGTAATCTCAAAAAATGGTAATCATCTAAAATATCTAACACCATTTTTCTATATTAATCCTATAAATTAACCGAATCAGGTAGGTATTGGAATCCTTTTTTTAGAAAATAACTCAAGAGGTGTGATAAATATAGAGAATCACATCAATGATTACTAAATATAGTTTGATAATATTTAATGAAAAATCATTATTATATGTTTTTATTTTAGTGACAGTTTAATTTGTTTGGAAATTATTATGGAAATGGTAGTCGTAATAGATATGTTGAATAATATGATCTACATACTCCCATAGAGTATCAAATATAATGGAATCACATGGATCTCACATTATAACAAAAATTTTATACCAATATAGAAATATATTGATTGGTGTGGAATTTGTTTTCAAAGAAATTATGTATTCGTTACATTATGATTCGAATATAAACAAAACATACATTGACAAAATATGGGTGAGTTTCCAAAATATATTGACATTTTAATTTATAATGTGGTGGAAAATCCATCATGTAGAAGAAATATTTAAATCTTCGTCATTGTGTAGTAATCATGGAGATATTGTATGAATTTTTTCATTACTAGATCAACCATAATTCCTTGTTTAGATATTTTATTTACTAGAATGACACTGCCCTGAGCCATTAATATGATCATTTCCGAATTGGGAAATAATTTTTTTTCTTATATTTTATGTAACATATCTTTTTTGTATAGGAATACTTCAATGGATATCGCATATACTGAGAAAACATCCATGAAACTCTCATGAAATTATTTAACCATTTTTCTAAAACATAAGTGGCACACACCTTGGAAATGTCATTACTTCATTAAACATGCCAAAATAAATGAGATGATTAGAGAATGTTTTATATGGGTATGTAAACATTGTCTTCTCAGTGTTCATTAGATTAACATGTAATTGTTTGTAATTATAATGTCAATCTAAAAGGGTAAATATTATATTGACCTATTAAGAATTGATACATGATTACTAATGGAATTTTTTCCTTTCTTATGGATGATTCTAATATTTTATATTCAATGAATACCCAATATCATGTAATTATCATTGTAGGAATCTTCTCATTATCATTGATCATTATCGTAGTCTTCCACCCATATTTGGAATTAATTGTAATCGGGTCACCATTTAGTTTTTTTATTGAAATGATGATCCCCACAAAAAGTAGTTTAAGAAAACCTTTCTTGGAAAAAATTTTATAGTTTGTGTTAGTCTCACCTATAGAAACAATCTTATTTTCCTCACATTGTCTAACAGTGATATTTTATTGAAAATGTTAGGATTAATTCCATTGATAATGGAAATAAGCAATGCGAGTTATCACATATATTTCTCAATGAGTTATGTCTCATTTTTAGATATTTCCTCAGTTTTATACATTCTTCTAGAAATATGTTTTTTTGTAAAAATAACGTGATTAATCCGTTTTATGATGGAAAAACACAAAATAAGTTATATACTCTATTTCATTAAAACATATAATAATTTCATTTCCTATTAATTTAATAATTATTCATTAATAATCATTGTTAAAAAGTGTTTTTCAGCCAAGAAAAAGTACCATAATGATTTTTCGAATGGAATAAACTAAAGCATTAGTAATTTTATTATTAAGGAAATTAAATATGGATTAGAATCTATTTAAATTTTTTCCCCATTTCATGACTTCTGCTTCTTCCTCACACACTATTTATAAATTATCCTCCTTATTTTACACCTTATAATCAATAAGTTGCATTATATAACCTCAATTAATATTTATATACTCATGATTGATTTGTAAAATACTATAAATTTTATAGAAATATGTTTCTTAAATACTTCGGAATTTTAAAATTATGCGGCTACTGATGACACTTGATTCTGAGGCTAGGTGTGCTCGGAATCAATTTCCAATGTTTATCTTGGGTACGTACAGTGAACGATCGAGAGTGTTTTTCTACATTTTGAACAGGTGCTTGAAATTGAAATCTGAGGGCACCGAATAACTCGCAACGCCAGTAATTTCTTAAGGGGACCTTTACCGTAGTTGCGTTTGCAAGGGAAGAGAAAATGAAAAATTATGGATTATATGAGAAGTGAATAAAATTGTGGAACAATTTTATTTTTATATATAATGTGGTTTTATCTTACATGGGGGAGTTAGAGTGGGACCCACTAGAACCTAACTACCCATGTGAGGATTAATGTGAGGTGGGGCCCATACGAGCCCCAACCATTCACATTCCCTACAACTCCTTAAACCCCCTATTAATGTTTGTAAATTCCTAATTACTTGTAAAACCATTCCACCTCCTCTCTCTCTCCCTCATTACTCTTTCCAACACACTTTTATCAATTAATTGAACCACTTCTATTAATTAATTAAGTGATTTGAAATATAAAATTTTTAATTCATGGCATGAATAAATAAAATAAGGTGAAGCCTTATATTATTTTTGGTTTGTCTTGTTGTGTTGAGATTTTGGGGATAGAGCTCTTGTGTTTCGAAAAACGCTTTATCTCTATTGTCGAAGAATGCAAACTCTCCTATGAAGAACATGGACTCGGCGACCACGTATTCTCCATCCCCTACTTCCTCCGCAGCAAGGTATTAGACACCGACATGGGATCTCGCCAACAACGTCTTACCTTATAATCTTCTCTCTGTGACAAAAGTGGAGACGTCGCTTCCTCCTTGGGCTCACTTCGTCGTCTCTTATAGAACCCCACCACGCGACGCCGTCTTCCACGACGCCTAATGTTTGATATCTTTTGTTGAGGTAGGGGTTTTTTTTCATGTCATTATCATCATTCTTCATTGCATAAGGTTTGGGCGCAAGATATCGTCATAAATGGAGGAGATCGGACCGCACAAACACGGCTGATTCTCTTCCCCTCTTCTTTGTTAATCTTTATTGATGTTGTAGGTGGAGCCACATTGAGCCGTTGCACCATGTGGTGATTGGAAGGGAACCACCGCCATGCAACGCTGTGACGAAAGCGGCGAAGGCGGCATGGTGACATTGCACCGCATAGAGACGTAGAGGGTTGTGGCCGGAGCAGGCCGCAACGGTGGTGTGCGGCACCGTTTCACCATGCTAGAGAGACCGAGGAAGGCCATGGAAGGAGAAAGCGATGGTGGAGGGGCGCGGTGCCATCACACCGCATCAGAGAAACGAGTCGCGGCCTAAGGTCGCTGCAGTGAAGCAGGGGCATCCAGCCAAGCCGACCGACGACGTCTCCAAGAAGTGAGACCCCTTCTAGGTCCCGCGGCAGCTCACAAACAAGCCGGTGTTAATGGAATGAAGTTACCGGGAAACTCGGGGGTGTAACCCCCTGACCAGATGCTAGGGAGGACCCCGTTGGGTCCGTCATTTCCAAAAACAGGGGGTCGCGCCCCATTTGTGTCCCGCTCGGACAGCAGCTGAGCCGCCGTCAGCTTCCGAGCTGGGCCGCAGGCCACACGGGTCGAGCCTCCCATAGGCCACGCGTGTTGTGCCACGCCCAGCCGGCCTGAACCGGGGGGGGGGGGGGTTGGGCTGTAATGGAACGGGCCCAGTCCCCCACTTCGGACCATTTTTAGAAATTTGCGCAAAACATGACCTACAGACCTCCGATCGAAGCACCTTTAGTTGTGTAGAAATACTTGGATCGAGACTGTGGTTTCTGTATATTACCCTCGAGGGATTGGCAATGTTTGGATACATCTAGGTTGGTTCGAACCTGAAACCCACCGGGCCCTTGGAGTGGAAAATATTATAACAAAAGGACCGGACATCCATTAGGCGCGTCTTCAAATGAATTGAAATTATCTTGATGAGATGGTACTTTTGAATTACTACTCATGAGGTTCGGACGCAGCTAGAGCATGGTCGGGATGGATTTAGCTTTAATACCAACCAGGGACCTGGGATGAAAAAGCCAATATCTATCAGACCGGGCGTCCGATTGATGCTCCCTCTATTGCATTGAGTTCCTATTGAAGAGACATAACTTCATGATACAACAAATCTAGACTACGTGACAATTGATGTATCGAATCCCCTTGGATCATGGAGTGGACCCTCCCGGAAACGATCGTGATGTGTGCAGGAACACAAGAGCAGGCTACGACTGCGATGACAATGACAACTATACATGGATCTTACGTGGATTTGGCAGCGAGGACGACTGTACTTGGATCCCATGTAGGTTCGGCAGTGAGGACGACCGTATTTGGATCCTCCGTGGGTTCAGTAGTGATGAGGATTATACATGGATCCTACGTGGGTTCGACGACGATGGTTACTGTACATGGATCCTACCTGGGTTCAACAGGGACGACTTCTATAAATGGAACCTATGTGGGTTCGTAAGGGGAGATGATTCAGAGGCTACATCTATCATCTCCACCCCTCTTCGTGAGTAGTATACCTGTGTGAGCAGAGTCTTGACATTCAATCATTATCATCAATGTGTTTAACTTGCTTTCCTGTGTGGACTGGGTTGTGCTTTACTATGTGTACTGGGTTGTACATGGGCTCATGAGTTTGAGCCAAACTGGAATTGATGACTTAGGTATATTTATTGTAATATACCTAAGTAGAGTGGTTTGATACTTCGTGTTTGTAACTTTCCTTTTTTAGTTTATCCTTTGTGGATTCTGGAAGACCTTCAGGGGTCTCCTGGTCCCTACTGAGTATCGTATACTCACCCTTTCATGGGTTATTCCCGCACTACGTTGTGTTGGATGTAGACGACAGATAACACTAATCGAGGTGGATTTTTGTGGAGCGGAATGGTACCTGTGGGTGGACCACTTGGCGGGACCTACAAAGAACTGATGACCAGACCCGAGGAGATTAGGAGACCATTTGTACCCACCCTTTAGAAGGGACATCTGGAGGATGACTAAATGGTTGCTGGTTTACTTTACTATAGTTGTTCTTTCTTTACGGTTGTTCTGTACATTCATTTGGGTTTGTATTCTGGCCCATTTACGTTCCAGCACTTACTTTTGTACTCTGTTTACATAGTGTTTACTTCATCTTACTTACTCTGTTGTTATTTTTTACTTATATAAAGGAAATGACTTCCCTTTAATCAAGATTTACACCTTTGGTTCTAGTTTCCATCCTCTGGCCTATGGAAGGCAGGCTTGGGGTATTCACGACACGGGCCCCAAGGACGGGTCGTGAAAACTTGGTATCAGAGGAGTCAGTTCTACCGCAAAACTCAGGACTCTAATAATTTATTCTGTGAAGCAATAGTGTTAAGAGTATTGAGTGTGGTTTTAAATCTAGGGAGTCCAGTGTTGGCGCGGCGGCCGACGTATCCATTCACTAGGACCCTGAATTCTGATTTCCAACTCAGTGCTCAAAAAACTGATTGCATTTTTGTTTCAGAAGTTTTCTTTGTGATTAAATTGTGTCATCTCACCAGGTATACTGTATTAACCATGGAACACCTGTAACATTTATAGATGGCTCCACAAGGGCAGCCAGCTAGGGTTCCGAACTTTGTGCGAGATGGCAGCCCACCGAGCGACGAGGCCTCGGTGCAGGGCCCCATTACAGTAGAGGCACCAGCGGTATCTCTACCCACTAGGGCAACGATAATGCTAGCCCCAACAGCATTGAGTGAATGTCGCCTGAGTATGCCACAAGTGTTTCAGCGGTAGAGGCTGCCCAGGTTCTGTAGTGAGATAGACCCTCAAGCAGCAGAGGATTGGATGGAGGCTATCGTCCGAGTCTTCAGATTCGTCAGGACACTATGATATCTTATGGTGATCCTTGCGGAGTGTCTCTTGTACACAACAACAGGTAGATGGTGGATCCTGATGCTCTAGGTGAATGACGAGATATCTCTACTTTGTATGAAATATGAGAGCCTCTTCCGCTCGGAGTTTGATCCATCCACCCTCCATGTGGTGTGCATCCAGGAGTTACTACTACTGCGGCATGGTAGCATGATAGTAACCCAATACTCGGTGAGGTTTACAGACCTCTCACACTACTCCACAGACATGGTAAAAGACCCATTCTACTGGTCCTGAACCTTTGATAAGGGAATGAAGAATGAGATAAGGGCATTGATCATCTCCCTCAGCATTCCAACGCATGAAGGAGTACTGGACTGTGACCTTTTGTGGAGAGATTCATTACTGAGCCTACGCCAGAAGAGTGGCCTGCTGCAGGGCGACACATAGAGGAGAGTTCTGCAGTTGGTATTAGACAGATGCCATTGAGGTCCAAGAGGACCAGGCCATCAGGGGGTCAACCTCAGGATACTGGTTCAGAGGTGTGCGGAACACACAACAGAGCTTGTCATACGAGAGGAAGGTAGTGCTATTCATGTGGTGGGTAGGGTAACATGGCTCGTGACTGCCTGGATCGCCATGCAGAGGAGAAGTAGAAAGTTGAGAGACCACCCCGGCAGAGGAAGAGTTTCTACTGTGGTGGATCATAGGGAGATGGTGGACGAGGAAATGGCGATGGTCGAGCAGCAGGTGGTGGACGATGCTTCGAGGCTCTACCACCACCACCAGAAGGTCCACCCCGACCACAGGGAGCTGGCAGACAGAGGCAAGCTCAGCTTCAGGTAGTGGAAGCTTATGACCACGGTGCACCTAAGATGATTTGAGGTACTATGTGTGTCTAATCAACCCTTGTTGCAGTTCTTATAGACACAAGAGCGAGTCATTATTTTATTGACACTTCCCTTGTTGAGATCGTAGAGATTCCAACGGAGCCATTGGCTCGATCCCTACGGCTAGAAACTCCTATGGTAGGAGACTCGACGATTACACACTAGGTCCAGTACTGTGAGATTACTCTAGGAGGAGAGTGCATTGTCTGGGATCTTCATGTAGTGTTTTGAGGCCTTATGACATCATATTCGGCATGTATTGGTTATCTAAATCCATGCCTAGATTTATTGTATTAGGTGAAAAGAGTGGTGTGTCCGCACAAATGGGAGCAGGTTCACCTTCACCGGTGATAAGGGAGCCTTTGCAGTGCATGATGGGCTTACATATAGGAGAGGGAAGCTGATCGCACATCAGTTATCTAATCTCATCTTTGCAGTGGTTGATGTCTGGATTCCGAGTTTTCATGTTGTGGTGGATCATTATGCGGACATTTTCCCTGACAATGTTCTGTGACTAACTCCTCGCAAATAGGAAGAATTATAAATGACATGTACCCCAGGACAACCCTGATATCTACTCCAGCATATCAGATGGCTCCCATTGAGCTTCGTAAACTATGGATACAGTTGGAGGATTTGCAGGGAAAGGGATTCATCTAACCCAGTGTTTCACCCTAGGCTTCTCCGATTTTATTCACCAAGAAGGTGGGTTGGAGCTTACGACTATATTTCGACTACCGTCGCCTAAATAAAGAGACTATAAAGAACAAGTATCCACTCCCGAGGATTGAAAACCTCCTTGATTAGCTCAAGGGGGCATGATGGTTCTCAAAGATAGAACTCAAGTCAGACTATCATCATCTCAGAGTTCGATACAAGGATGTGCAGAAGGCAAACATCAGTTGTCGGTATGTCCACTATGAGATCTTGGTTATGCCTTTCGGCATAACCAACACTCCAGCAGTGTTCATGAGTCTCATGAACATGATCTTCCAGCCTTATCTCGATCGATATTTCGTATTCTTCATCGATGAAATACTTATTTACTCGACTACTGAGTAGGAGCACGCCTACCACTTGTGGGTTGTACTGGACACTTTCCGAGAGCACCAGCTATATGGTAAGCTCTCAAAGTGTTAGTTATGGATTAAAGTGTTACACTTCTTGGTCAATGTCTTCTATGAGATGGGTGATGTGGTAAATCCTACGAAGATCGATTCACTAGTTTCTTGGGAGGCACTTTAGAGTGTTTCGGAGGTGCGATGTTTCCTTGGTCAGGCTGGGTACTATATGAGATATGTGCTAGACTTGTCCAGAGTTGCAACACCACTTTCATATTTGACGAATATGGGGAATCCCATTGTGTGTTCATATAGATGTCATTAGAGCTTCCAGGAGATGAGACAGAGATTTACCAATGCACCCATCTTGAGGCTACTGGATGAGGGAGTATGGTATGTAGTTTACTCTGATGCATCAGGGACTAGTCTCAGGCGTTTCATGATGCTGGAGTGGGTAGTGATTTCTTACAGTTCACGAAATTTGGGGTAGCATGAGCAGAAATACGCTACCCATTACATGGATTTAGCAGCAGTGGACTTCGCCTTGAAGATATGGCGGCACTATCTGATGTGCGAGCATTTAACAGTCTACTCTGACCACCAGAGTCTCAGGTACATTTTCTCACAGAAGGGCCTGAACCTGAGACAGCGGCGATGTCTTATGTTCTTCCAGGATTATGACTTTGAGATAGTCTATACTCCTTCGAAGGGGAACGTAGTAGCTGATTCCCTCAGTAGGAGATCGGGCATTCAGCTACTTGGAGAGGCGACGAAGGAACTAGATGTGTTGCAGATATCCTTAGTGGATATAGATGGAGGATCCTATCTACAATCACTCACAGTCACTCCTCCACTACTTCAGCGGGTCCGAGAGGCACAACATGGGGACGTGGACTATGAGATGTGATGTGCTCATATTTTCACAAGGCATGCTCTAGATGGATTTTCGGAAGGATCGGAGCTCGTTATCCTTTTCAGGGGACGTACCATGGTTCCATTTGACCTAGAGGAGAAATTGCTAAATTAGATTCACACTTTCCCTCTTGTGGAACATCTAGGAGTGGTGATGATATACTAGGATTTCAGACAATAGCACTGATGGCCAGTTATGAAGAAGGATGTGGAAAAGTTCGTTCCACGATGCCTCACATGCCCGCAGGTGAAGGCGGAGCACCAGGTACTGGAATGAATGGTGCATCCCTTAGTGTTCTCGGAGTGGAACTGGGATGGGATATCCCTAGATTTTGTGACAGGGAAGCCACATATTTGCTGAGAACATGACACCATCTGGGTGATTGTCGACTGACTCAACAAGTCGGCCCACTTCCTACCTATCAAAGAGCAAGGATCAGTGGAGAGATTAGGATGAAACTACATTCATGTGATTGTAAGGATTCATGGTGTGCCATAATCTATCATCTCTGATTGAGACTCTCTCTTTACTTCCTTTCTTTGGAAAGGGTTGCAGGAGGCTTTTGGAAAACAGATACGCCTGAGCACCGCCTTTTATCCTCATACGGATGGCCAGAAGATGAGTACCATTCAGACACACGAGGACATGATCCGTGCATGTTCCCCAGACATTTGTCAGAACTGGGAGGATCACCTTCCATTGGTGGAGTTTTCATACAAGAACAACTACCACTCCTTCATCGGTATGTCACCATACTAGGAACATTACGACCGACCATGCTGATCACCTAAGTGCAGAACTAATCCTGGGGAGTCAGCACTCGTAGGACTAGAGATGGTTTAGCCTACGATAGAGAAGGATCAGATCATCCAGGAGAAGATGAGGACTGCACAGAGCAGATAAAAGTCCAATGCTGATAGGAGGCCGAGACCACTAGATTTATAGGATAGAGAAAACATTTTCTTACAGGTCTCACCTAAACGTGGATTACAGAGAAATGGCCAGGGCGACAAGTTATCTCCGCGCTTCATTGGATCATTCCTAGTTCTCATCAGGGTAGGCGATTCACTTTATTGCCTGGCTCCTCTACATTAGTTGCACCCGGTGCACGACGACTTCCACATATCTCAACGGAGGAGATACGTTCATGGCCCGACATATATCATCAACCACGGGGAGCTGGATATCGATGTTGGGGTGCTATTTGCAGAGGACCTAGTGGAGATCGAGGATTGATAGGAGCAGGTCTTACGTGGATGGTCGATTCCTCTGGTGTGCATTCATTGGCAGCATGGGAACCTCCAGGAGAGCACATGGGAGCGGGAGACTCATATGCATGCTCAGTACCCTCATTTTTTCACTTGTTTATGATGTAGTTTTACTAAGACGTAATGTCCTGAGGTGGGAGTAATTTAAAATACCATGAAATTTCATGTAAAATTGTTTCTTAAATACTTTGTAATTTTACGAGTCTGTGGATTTTGATACCACTTGATTCTGAGGCCTGGTGTTCCTGAAATCAATTATTTAAGTTTAGCTCGGGTATGTTTAGTGAATGAACGAGCGGGTTTATCTATCATTTCAACTAGTGCTTGGAATTTAAATCTCAGGGCATCGATGAACTCACAACGCCGGTAATTTCTTAAGAGGGACCTTTACCATAATTGCATTTTCCTGTGAAGAGAAGTTGAAAAATTATGGATTAAATAATAAGTGAAAAAAAATGTGGAAAATTTTATTTTTATATCTATGGTGTTTTTATCCTACATGGGGGAGTTAGGGTGGGACCCACTAGCACCTAACAACCCATGTGAGGATAAATGTGATGTGGTTTCCATACAAGCCCCAACCCTTCACTTTCCCTAAAACTCCATAAACCCCCACTTAATATTTGTAATTTCATCATTACTGGTGAAACCTTTCCACCCCCTCTATCTATCCCTCATAACTCTTGCCAACACACTTTAATCAATTAATTAAACGACAATAATAAATAAATTAAGGCTTTTGAAATTTAAATTTTTTTATTCATAGCATGATTAAATAAAATAATGACAGGTGTTATTTTATTTTTGGGTTGGCATGTAGTGATGAGATTTTGGGGAGAGAGCTCTTGAGTTTCGAAGAATGCTTCATCTACTTTGTTGAAGAATGACAAGTATTTAATGAAGAACATCGACTCGGAGATCCTGTATTCCCCATCCTTTTCTTCCAATGAGACAAGGGAGTAGACACCGACGCGAGATCTCACCAAATATGTGTCATCTTATAATCCTCTCTCTATGAAAAAAGGGGAGACATTGCTTCCTCCTCGGGCGCACTCCGTCGTCGCTTATGGAACCTCACCCCACAACGTCTTCTTCTGTGACTCCTGACGTTCGATATATTTTGTTAAGGTAGGGGTTAATTTTGTGAAATTCTTTATCATCATTCTTCATTACATAAGTTTTGGACGCATGATATCGTCATAACGGGAGGAGATCAGACCGCGAAAACACAGTCGATTCTTGTCCCCACTTCTTTGTTAATCTTCGTTGATGTTGAAGGCAAAGGTGCACGGTGTCGTTGAATCATTTGGTGATCGGAAGGGAACCACAGCCATGCAATGCTGCGCAGAAAGCGGCGAAGGCGGCGTAGTTCCATTGCACCACATAGAGACGTATAGGACTGCGGCTGGAGAGGGCTGCGGTGGTGGTCCGCGGCACCATCGCTTCGCAACGGAGAGATTGAGGAAGGCCGCAGCTGGAGAGGGCCACGACTGAGTTGAGCAGCACCGTTGAGACTAGTCATGGCCTAAGGACGCGGCGGACCTGGAGGGGCGGCCATCAGAGCCGGCCACCGATTTCTCCAGGAAGCGGGACCCCTTCTAGGTCCGGCAGCTGCTCACAAACCGGCCAGCCATAATTGCTGGCCTTTACCCGGAAACCAGGGGGTGTGTAACCCCCCCCCCCCCCCGAGCAGCTACTAGGGTGGACACCACTTGATACACTGTTTCCAAAAACAGGGTGCCATTCCCCCTTTGCATCTTTCTCGGCATGCGGCTGAACCACGGTCGGCTTCCAAGCTGGGCCGCAGGCCGCACGGGCCGGGCCAGCCACAGGCATCACGGGACGGGCCAACCACACCCCGCCGGGTCAGGTCGCGCCCTGTCGGGCTGAGACACACCCTGCCAGGCCGGGTTCCACCATACCATGCTAGACCCAGACCTGGGTAGGGATGCCTTAGTGCGGGCCGACCTGGGGGGGCTTGGGTAGGGTCGAACCGTGCCCAGACCCCCACTTCATAACCGTTTTCGGTCTATTGCCCATAACATGTGCTACATACATACGATCGACACACCGTTAGTTACGTAGAAATACTTGCATCAAGGTTGTCGTGACAACATATTACACTCATGGTTTTGGGAATGTTTGCCTACAATCAGGTTTGTTCGAACTCGAAAACAATTGGGCCCTTAGAGCGGAAACACATATAACATAAGGACTGGACGTCCGTTTGACATGCTGTCAACTACATTGAATTTCTCTTGATCAGAGGGTCCTTCTAGCATGTTCCCCTTGAGTTTTGGATCCAGCTGGAGTATGTTCGGGATGGGTTTAGCTTAAAAAACCAATCGGGCCCCTAGGACAGAAAAGCCAATATCTCTCAGACCGGGTGTCCGATTGATGGGCCCTCTGTTGCGTTGATTTCTTATTGACGAGATGGAACATTGAGATACATCAAATCTAGACTACGTGAAAGTTGATGTATTGTCCCAACTTGGCTCGAGGATCAGACCCTTTCGGAAACAAGCGTGTTGTTGGTGGGAACCCAAGATCATGCTGCAACTCCGACGACGATGACGATTGTACTTGGATCCTATGTAGGTTCGGTAGCGAGGACGACTGTACGTGGATCCTACATGTGTTCGGCAGCGAGGACAACTGTACATGGATCCTCTATGGGATTGGAAACTATGATGACTATACTTGGATCCTACGTGGGTTCGGTAGGGACAGCTACTGTACTTGGATCTTACGTGGGTTCGTCAACAATATCTTCTATACTTGGATCCTAACGTGGATTCGGCAGGGGAGATGACACTGAGGATACATCTAACATATGCACCCCTATTAGTGAGTAGTATACCTGTGTGATCTGTGTCTTTAATTTCAGTCATTATCATCGATGTTATTGACTTGTTTTCTTGTGTGGACTGGGTTGTGCTTTCATGTGTAGACTGGTAGTACTTCGGCTCGTGAGTTGGAGCTGAATTGGAATTGAGAACATAGGTATATGTATGGGCACATATATAAGTATAGTGGGAGGATACATCCTCTTTGAATCATTCCTTTGTGGTTTACCATTTATGTATTCTAGGATAACTTTTGTGGTCTCGAGGTCCCTACTGAGTATCGTATACTCACCCCTGCAGGGGCAATGCCCGCACTAAGTTGTGTTGGATGTAGACGACAGACAACACTGATCGGTGTGGAGTCTTATGGAGCGGAATGGTACCAGGAGGTGGACCACTTGGTGGGACATACTGGGAGCAGACGTCCGGACCTGAGGAGCTGATGAGACCATTTGTACCCACCATTCAGGTAGGATATCCGGAGAACAACTCAGTGGTTGCTGGTATACATTACTGCAGCTATTATTTCATTATTGTTGTTTTGCACTTTCAGTTTGGTTTGTATTATTGCCCATTTACTTTCCATAACTTACTTTTATACTCAGTTTACTTAGTATTTACATCAGCTTGAATATTCTGTTGTGTTCGTTTACATATATTAAGTAAATTCATTCCCTTTGTTCGTGATCTATGCCTTTGGTTCTATTTTCCAGCCCCTATCCTATGGAAGGAGGGCTTGGGGTATTAATGGCACGGGCCCCAAGGATAGGTTGTGACATGATGGTTGTGCTTTAGTAGAAAATATTTTATATAAATCCAATGATTTAATACCTTGATTATTAATTTTAATATGATCAAATATGATTTATTCATCACTAACTCTTAAAATTATTCATCATTGGGTGAAATTTATAAATTATTTTTTGTTTCAATGAATGGTCTTCTAAGGATTTTGGGAATATCATGTTCTTATTCTATCATGAGGATACAAATATATGGAGAATACAAATGTTTCCACCACGAAAAGACATATTCAAAAATATTGTGGTGTGATTCATATATATAATAATATGTTTGAGTGAAAATAATATCATGTATTTATTATCCAATCCAATATTTGAAAACAAACAAAAGGGAAAGAATTCACCTCATTCATAAGTCACAATGTTCATTCGTAAATGTCGATAAAGTAATAGTGAATAAGATAGAAAATATTCCAAGATCTATCATCTTTGGAGGTATATTATTTTGAAATTCTATTGAACATTCTTTTAATAGATAAATAACACGTCAAACATCTAGAATTATAGTTTATATAGTTATTACCTTAAAATTATTCCATATTCCAACATTTTTTAAATATATTCACAAAAATATATGTTTAAATAAATTTGTATGAAACCATATAAAACATCTTGTATTGAATTTCAAAAATTCATTTCCATATATTCTCTAGAAAAGAAACTATGTGTTCTATATGGTTATATATTTTTGTCTCATTCTTCTCCTTACAAACCCATTTTCTAGATTTTCCCATCTTATAAATATTATTTCCTTTTTTTCAATTAGCCTTATTCTATTCTCAATTTTTCTATTTCACATATAATTATTATTTTTCAGTTTACAAAAAATATGCATTATATTTTTTGGATTTTTATACACCTCTAACATGAAAAATTTACATAGCCTTCACCTTCTCTCTTGGGTTTCCTCAATGATACTTGGTAGGTTATTGAGTAGTCACTTTAATAATGTGTAATATATTTTCCCACTTGGTTCTAGAGTTTTATGAAGAGGATTATTGATTCATTATAGAGTTTTATTGTCTTATAATCTATTGATTATACTTTTGTAGGATGTTATTGAGCATTCCTTTAAGTGATTTTTATGGGATTGGAAGGTGGTTTTGGATATAATTTATATATAGTCTAGATGTGTTATGGTTGAGGGGGTGGTAATATTTAGAATAACATCATGGGTTTTGGTTCATGTAAATGTTTGGGTATACCATTATATTATTTAAAAAAATAAGAGACATTTCTAATAGTTATAAAATGGATTTAGTTATAGATTGTGTTGAATTCACCTCAATCAGTTGTAGGTATTCAGTAATTGTTTGGGGGATTGATTATAACTAACGTTGTTTCAACAAAAAGGTTTATTGTCCACTGAACCATATAAAATCCTTTGAATGTGTGGGGTCATATTCAGATACCACTATATGATAAAATTGATTTATGTGTAAGTGGTTGTGCATACTGTGATTTAGTCAATGAAAATATAATTTATAAGTTATTAAATTTATTTGTCAATGATTTTAATTAGCAATCCAAAAATCTGATTTCATAAAATTAAAATATTTCTCTCCCAAGTGGACTGCAATGACCTTTTCATAATTTTTCACTATGAGAAACCTCATAGAGAATGTCTTTTACAAAAACAAATGTTTTCATAATTATTCCATTACTAGATAGGTCATTGATCGCGACTCAAGTCGTTGGATGTAAAAAATCAATAATTGATTCATTTATAGGAAAACATCGATTATCTTATATTACAACTTCCTCAAGAAATATTTGATTTTATCCCATGATTCAAATAATGATTACCCATCGACTTGTGAAATGATTGATATTTCATTTATGGACTTCTATATCATTTGTAGTGGAATGTATTTGTCTAATAATCAATTTTATAGGTTATCCTAAATTTTCATGTAACCATAGATATAACTCTTTAAACAATCTATTTCTAAGAGATAGAGATAGAATTAGAATACCCTCAATCATAAAAGAATTTTATAAAACTCAATTATGTTTGAATATGTCACAAATTTCACTGAGGATAGTCAAATATCTATATAGATATTCATTTCTCATGCCACTAAATCACCCCATGTTTTTTATTTATATTAGGCTTACTTTAGTCTTAATCATTTTAACCTAAGTCAAAATACAGACAAATATAAATTGAAACCCCATCAATAATTGGTAAATCATAGTACATTGTGGCTCTAGCTTGGGAAATTTGTTGTTCTTCATTATGTTGGTTCTCATTGTAGAATTTTCATTGAGTTATATTGGTTGTAGTTTAGAGGGAGATCTCTTAGATGGTAAATCATCTGTACGAACATAAGAACCTTCAATTAATTGTGTTATAATCAATCATTTCTCAAGAATCAAGTCTCATTTATCTTGTTTTTGGAATCCTGGTTATTCATTAAGTTTCATGAAATGAAAATAAAAAAAACACATACACATAATAAATATTAAAATAAAAAAATATTAATAATTCAATAACTGGATTTGATTATAAAAAAGATTTATTATAGTCTTATGTTCACACTTGATCACCACCAATACTTCCAGAATCATTGGCCATCCCACTAAATTTTCAATTCTAGTGGGTCATCATGATTAAAAATTATGTGTTCATGATTTGTATTATTCTACTATGTCATATAATTTTAAAGGTCTGAGGTCGGTCCCATTAGTGGTACATATAATCCACAAGATAAATCCATATTCTATATTTTTTTGTAGATATATTTGAATTTCTATAGATCAAACAAAATTGAAACAAATATTAAATTGTTTTAAAATAAAAAAATAAATGGATCAATTTCAAAGCCTGTTTTTAAGGTGATGCTAACCTATTTCATTCATTAATTGTGTTTAATAAACCAGTTTCATCATGTTTTTATGTTTAAGAGTTTCTTATGGTAAATTGTATATATTTTAAACGATACAATATAAATCTATTTTTGAAGTCGTAAGATCCAACTAATTTCATAGGTTCAATCATTAAATTAAATTATAAATACAATAAATTGTTAATTGCTTAGTATTATCAACTAGTTTTTATTTTTGATCATAATAATCCATTTTTTAAAATACTAAATAATAAATAATATTATAATTATTGACTCAAATTTATTACTAATTGAAATGAATATTCATGTAGATAATTTAAACACCCATAGTTATAGTCTTATTCCCTTGACTCTTATGTGAATTTCCACACATGGTTGAGGGAAGATCAACAATATTTTATATGAATATATTTTAGTGTGATTGAAAATATTAAATTAATGATGACACATATGGATATATAAGAATGTCTTCCCATAAATATTAATCATACTTACATATTGAAGTATGTGTAATTTAAGTGAGTTAGATTGGGGGTGTTTCTGCAAGATATGAATCAACGAAAGAAGGTTTATGATTTTCTCTAAATCAAGTAACGAAATTTATTTTGGAAATATCTTCAAATTTTTTTTCATTTATTTAAATATATAAAATGATTTCTGTTTTAAAATTTTAATTTTCATGATGATATTTATTTAAGGGAACTAATTATATTTCATGCTTTTATTTATTTTCAAGCTTCTACATAAGAAGGTTATTTATTTCAGAATTATATATATGCAGGAGAAATTTCCTATTTGTGTGAAATTTAAATACTTTCAAATGATTCAAGTGGGTTATGCATTTTATATTATATGTCAATTTGTTTTAGTGGGTTACTAATATTTATTTTGTATCTATATAAATTATATTAAATTATATATTTATAATAGAAATTTTAATTTTGGTTTAATATTTAAAAATATTTCAAGATTTATGATTTTCATATGTATAATTGGTGTAACTCTATCCATATTGTATAATGGTATTTCAATTGTAATTTTACAATGTTAATGCGGTGATTTTGAGTTTATAAGACTTTTCTTCAACAATAATTCATGAGACATATTTTGTTGAATTTAATTTTTGTTAATGAACATTACCTGGTCTCTAATATAGACACATGGAAAGTTATTCGCTTGTCAAAATTATTTTTTAACAATAATATTGAAATTTATTGTTTATATATTTTTACATATTTGATTGTTTAAAATCATATATATACACATATATCACATTAAAAAAATATTTTCAACATTATTCCACTTTATGTGCAAGCAAAGTTATCGACGTTTTCAAAATTTATGTTTAATTTAAAATAAAATTATTTTTTAATAATCATATGTGTATATATACACATAATTATATAATTTATTATGCATCATTTTAAAAAAATAATTATACATATATCCTTATATATTTATTATTTTCGGGCGAAACAAAATTTTAATCCAAGACCAATAGTTACATTTATATATAAATATATTAAAAATGGTATCAAATAATGTAAAACTATTTATTTATTAAATTTATGTAATAAAATGAATTTATATAATATATATATATATATGTGCATCATTTTTCTTATGTATACATAGCTATGTGAGATGCCATCATGATTTACTCTAATAGATTTGTAATTAATGTATCTATATATGAAACTTTTTATTTAAAACTATTATACAAGTATATATATATATATGATGGTATATTTACAAATTTCATTACATGAATTACTAGATATATCATGGAATATGTATAATCACATAATTTCTCTTTTTAGAAAAAGGATATTGAAGTGCATAATTGTTTAAGAAACATCATTGTCGTTATGATATTAATTACAAGTTTTAATGTTTTTAATTCCAAATAATAGAACATGGATATTATTTCATTGAAGGCATGGAATGGGGAGTAAACCAAAACCCTTTTGGGGATTTTATGCAATCATCTCACAGGTGTTCCCTGAATTATATAGCACTCCAATTCATTGGTAAATGGTGAAATCTCATGAGATTTCATGTATGGTGTGCGAGGCGTGTATCCCTCGAACACTATGGGGTTAGAGTGTGAATCTAATCCATCATAGGATAGTGTCCATCATGTTATGTTTTATCTGGAGTGAACTATGACATCTTGTTCTGATACATGTTACTTTTGAGAATTATTTATTAATGTTTATGGGTGATTAAAAGAAATTTCTATTATTTCATAAATGAATTAAATATATTTTTCCAATGTTTAATATGTTGAAACCTATATAGAAAAAAAATTTCAAATGAACTCAAGATTTTAGAAATTCATAATTCTCAATATGTATATAATGTTTTACTTTTTATGTTGAAGTTAAAAAATCATGATATTTTTCTACATGTTTTGAAACACCTTAATGATATTTTTTCTCACCCTATGATTTTCAAAACATCATTTCATATGGAATAAGGACACATAAAAGTGAGTGACTAGTCAAGGATACTTTATAGATATTAACCATTATTTTTCATATGATTTGTTTTCTTGTCCTTTATTTTTCTTAGTGTTGTCATTTGAATTATCCAATGTATCAAAATTTCCTAAAACTATAAACCTTTGTGGTTATGAATGATGAAATAATAAAAGTATTTTACACAATGGGAGTGTTCATAGGTCATCATAGTTCTTATTAGAGATGAGGATTATAAAAATATAGAGGTGATGAATTGGAGAAACCTTTTGAACATTTAGAGTCCTTCTGTAAATTTTGTAGTATTTTACTTGAAGGAAAAAAATGGCCCTCCATGTTTTCTTAATTCTGAATAATAATATCCAGAATTTCTATATGTACGGTACTGGAATTTTGAGGATGAAATTTTTTTAATAGGGAATAATGTGACATCACCAATATAAATAAGATATTTGTTTTAAATAAATTAAATTAAACATTTATCATATGTTATGATTAAATATTGATATTAAATAATAACACATGAAAATCTTTTTATTATTATTCAAAACAATAATTATAATAAATCTATTATGATTAGTGACAATTTAATTAATTTTTTTTATCAAATATACATTTTTTATATAATTTTATAATTTTTTAAATATTTTATTATAATATTTTATTTTAAATTATAAACAAATGATGTTTTGTATTTTAAAAGAATATTTTAATAGAAATATTTTTATTGATGATTTTTGTAAAATAATATGTTTTGTAATAAGAAATAATAAAATTATTTGAAAATTAAAATAATTATGAAATTATTATCAATAATCATGTCGAATTAAATATCAAAATTGGTAAGTAAAATATATTTTAATAAAAACAATTTACAACTGAAATATCATTCAATAATTGATATTTCATAACATATAATTTAATATAAATAAGTTTTCTGTAATTATTTTTTCATGAAATAATTTATGGTTTTAATAAATAAATTATAATAAATAAAATTTAACAAAAACAAATGATGGTCCTTAAATTCAATAATTAATTTTGTACATAAATTGTAGCAATATATTTTTTTAATGTAATAATTTTTTTTGTTTTTATTAATTATGAGTATAAATATATTTATATGAAATTATGAATTATATATAATATGATAATTATAAATCAGTTATTAAAATTATTAAAATATTATATGAAAAATTGATAAACCAAATAATAATAATAAAAGAATAATTTTTTTTGAAAAAAATGGGTTATGATTTGATATAAAATAATTAAACAATAAGATAAAAATAGAGAGATAACAATATAACATGGGTGGGGTAGGTGTCAATTGAGAAAAGAAACTGGGTAAGGGGAAAAAGGGTCCCGTCGTCGAGTGCGTCTAAAGGAGATGGATTGATCCAAGAACGATGGAGGTCATGTTACCATGGGGGTTTTGAACTAGGGAGGCCACTGATTGTGATGAGTCTAAGTGATCATCAAACATAAATGATGGCTCTCGATGGACAAGCATTGTCATAAGGGATTCCACCACGAGTTATGTGTTCGTTTTCCTGTGAGATCTAATTGGATGGTGTTTTGATCTAAATCAACCAAATCATGGTATGATTTTTTTTATTTTATAGATGTCGAATATTTATGTAGACCCTTTTCATGAATCGTTTTTCAATAGGATTACATGTGTCCTTTATTCCTCAATCATATTTAGTTATGCCAAATTGATCGTTTTTTCTTTTTTTTTGAATCTCTTCGATGAGTATTATATATTAAAGAAATTATTTTAATTATTTACATATATTATATGGTTGTTGAATATGATTTTTATTTTTAGTTGTATTCCAAATTTCTATCACCCATTGATTTCCTTTTTCGAACATTTTGGACTGTTAGTTTTGAAAAAATGCATATAGATAAATAAAAAAATATTGTCCATTTTGTAAATATTGATTTTTAAACATATATTCAGCTTATATAATAATGAAATATAATATTACTTTAGAAATACATATTTTATAGATTTAAAATAAGTATGAACTAGCTATATAATAACCTATTCCCATTTCATTGAATCATCCCTAAGTATTTCTCCCAATGTAAGAGAAGCGAGTTAGATTGGGGAATTTGTTTTAAGATTTAATGTAGAAGAATAAGGTTTTCTTATATTATGTAAATCAAGTTAGGGAAATTATTTTTACAATTTATATAAATATATTTTTTTAATTTCAAAATCACTCAGGTTTTCAGTTTTAAATTTTATATTTTCATGTTTTTATTTATATAATTGTACTTATTTTCAAGAAATTATTTCTTTTCAAGATTTTTCATACAAATGTTATTTGTTTTAAAACTACTAATGTGTAAGAGATTTTTTCTTTTCATTATGAAAATAATGTATACAGAAATTATTCAATAGGGATTTCCATTTCATATTTTATGTCAAATTTTTTTATTGGTTTACTAATATTTATTTTTTATCAATCTAAATTATTTTTAATTAATTATTTATTATATTAATGAGAAATTTGGATAAATTTTTAAAATTATTTCGCAGTTTATGATTTTTATATGAAAAATTTTCCTTAGTCCATCAGTATGGTCTATTAGTATTTAAATTATTTTTTATAATATTAAGGGAAATCATTTTGAGTTTTTGAAACTCATCTTCAAAAACAAATCATAAAATTTATTTTCCTAAAATTATTTTTTTAACATTAATTTGACTCATATGTATATACGTGAAATATTATTCCATTGTCAACTTTATTATATAATAATGTTACGAATGTATGTATATATATACCTCTTTGCATGTTATATATAATGTTCACCCATGGTGTTCTCTTCATAAAACTATTTTCTTATTTTTTACACCTTATGTGCAAGTGAAGATATGGAATTGTTCAAATTTATGCTTATGTTAAAATTGATTTATTTTAGAAAAATTATATGTGTATAAATATTTATAAATAGATCGTTTAATATGATTTTATTGAAAACATGTATATATAAGTATCTACATACATATTATTTTTTGGTGAAACCCAATTATAATATTTCATAAGTAGATATGTATATATATAATTTTTTTATATATGTATCAATTTTTGTAATTTTGTTTCTTTGATATATGTATGTAAATAAATGAATATATATATATATATATCATTATTCGTACCAATATATATGTGTGTGGATATGCAATCATGTTTTATTCAAATATATTTATATAAACATGACTATATATATATTAATGTATTTTTTATATAAAATTATTATATATGTATATATTTATATTAATGTATATGTACACATTTTATTTCATGAAATATACTTTTATCATGAATAATGTATAACAATGTAACATAATTTTTTATGAAATGGATATCAATGATCATTATCATTAATGAATCATTTTGTTCATTACGATATAAAATACTAGTGGTTATGTTTTTAATTTTGACAATCACACATGGATATAATATTAATTAAGGAATGGAATGTGGAGTGAACACAAACCCTTATTGTTATTGTTTCTAATCATGTGATGGGTACTACTAGAATTATATAGAACTCCAATACATTGGGTAATGTTAAGATCACTTGTGTTGTCATGTTTGGTCTGTGAACGATGTATCCCAAGCACACTATGATATTAAGGAGTGATCCTAATCTATCTCGTGACTATGTAAAATATGTTATGTTGTCTTATGAGTGAATTTTGATTTCATGTTATGATCCAAGATTCCTTTGAGAACAATTTATTGATTTTTATGAGTTATCAAGTGATATTTATATTATTTCATAAATGAATGTATTTTTCTAATGGTTTTATATGATGAATATTATTAACAAGGTTATATTATTATTTTAAAAGGTACTCATTATTTTATAAATTCGATATTCTCAATTTGTATCTCATGTTTTAAATTATATGTTGAATTTTAAAAAATAGATTGGTGTCCACATGTTTTCATACCCCTTTCTAACCCTTGTGTTAGTTACCATTTCACAAATTCTCTTTTCATATGGAATAATGAATCATAGAAGTGAGTGAGTGTTCGAGTCTCCTTTTTGGTGTTTAACCCTTATAAACATCAGAATGGTTTTCTTGTCCTTTAATTTTTTAGAGTTATAATTATAATTATTCAATTTATAAGGACTCTCTAAAACCACTACTGGAAATATATCCTTTATTTTCACTAAAAAAGGGAATTAACAGCTCTATAAATGTATTGTTAATCACGCCAAGATAGGGGGTCCCTTTTATCAGTGCTCATGAAAGTGATGATAAAGGACCCTTTTATAAGTGATAAAATAAAGCACTAATAAAATGGGTCTTTTACTAGTGATATAAAAAAGCACTAAAAATGGATTCATTTTTCATCACTTTATTATTGACGTTAAAGACATGTTTTATTAGCACTTTTGTTAGAACTGATAAAATTTTAAAAAAAAATTAAAAATTAAAAATAATATTTCTATAATTTGGTGAGGGGCTTCAACAGAGCCCCACCCCCCATCTGAGCCTGCATCGCCCAGCCACCTCACCCCTCTTTAACACCTCCCCAACACCGATTTAATAGTGCTAGGAATTATTACAACCCATGTGTGCGACCTGCCTCCCCCGTGATTTGATATCAGGACCTATTGTATGTGCGGCTAAGCCTCTACCACTCCACTATATTGCTTTGATATTAATTTATTAATATATCAATTAATTTATATATTTATATAGTTATATTTATTCGTATATAAATATATATTTATATATTTACATATTTTTTTAATATTAATAAATATATTTTTTTATATTAATATATATATTAATATATATATATATATATCAGTATATTAATATAAATATATATATATATATATATTTATTTATTTATATATATAGTTAAATTTATATATTAAAATATTTATTTGTATATTAATATATATTTATAAGATCTGTTTTAAATACATTTATAATATATGAATTTTTATGAGTGTTTTTTAATAAATAAAAATATATATACAACATAGAAGCAAAGCCAAATTATATGTGTATTTGTATGTATTATTATACATATTTATATACATTTTCAAATAATATATATTTATATGTATATACATATCATTAAAATAAATAGAAAATATATATCAGTATTACATTATATATGCATAGAAATATATGTATAAACACACAAACAAACACATCATATTGGTATATAAATATTAATTTATTTTTATTTTAAATACAATAAATTTTATTTATTTATTTACACAAGCCTTATAAATTGAGATATATACTTTAGATGTAAATATGATTAATTATTTACATATAAGATTTAATTTTTATGGGTTAATATATTTGAAATTTGTATATATTTATATATAATGTATTATAAGTAACATTAGATTTTGAAAATGATAAAATTTATAATCCATAATATCATTATAAATCTAACCCCTCAGAATAAATTCAGTCGCTGGTAAAAAAGGTCAAATTGACTTTCTGAAACAAGGTTGTACTTCCATCAAATGTTAAAAACATTGTGTATGTGGACTAAAAACTCATTTTTAGTCCTTATAAGGGGTTTTTGGCCTCAAAATGTGAAAGATGCATCACATTAGTGAGAACTCCTAGATCTCGTCGCAGGATTCAATTTGATATGTTCTATATCACAAGCTGACACACGTATCAAAAGTTATTATCGTTTGACGTTTCAGTTACATGATCAATTTATTTACAATTTTTTATTAATTTTTATTTTATTTTTTATGTATTAAAATTTTAATTAAGTGAATATTAGTCAATGATAATTAGAAAATTAATAATTAATAATAATTTTTAAAATATTTTAAACCCTTTTTCACTAAATTTCATATATATTAAATGTAAAATTCTATTTACACTTATCTAAAACAAATTTAAGAAATATATATTTTATATATATTAATATACATATACATATCTAACAATATATTATTTTCATTAATTCTTTTTATTATTTTAAATAAAAACATTATTGGCCCCTAGAAAATGTGATGATAAATCTCCCTTATTAGTTCTATTAAAAAATCACTAATAGGGGGGGCATTAACAACTCTAAAAAAATCTGATAAAGGGTGTGACATTATCAACTATCGAAAAACACTGATAAAGGGTAAATTTTAACAATGTTTTTTAGAAGTGTAAAAAGTGCCCATTATTAGTGCTGACAATGGTACCACTATTATCAATTATTTTTTTAGCACTAATATATGGTGGAACTGACTGTGGAAACCTAGTTTTCTGGTAGTGAACTATAATCTTATTGGATATCAGGATGTTAACTGTCAAATTGATTAAAATAAATAAAAAATGGAATATGTTTTGGGTCATCATAGGGTCACCATATGGTTCTTAGATAGGTGAAGTTAGTGTCTAGGTTTGTTGGACCATTTGTGTTTTTGGATAGAATTGATCTGGTGGCATACCAATTTCTTGTTGAAAAGTGGTATACCGAAATGCACCGTATTTTTCATATTTAACAACTATGGAAAAATCACCCCAAGCCTTCGAATGTGATTGATGTTTATTATGTTGATTTTGAGACAGATATATCATTTTTGAATCATGGGATAATTTTATTTTTCGCAATGAGAACTTGTTGCGAGGAAGGATCATGCTGATAATTCACGTATTGTGGAAATACTCTTTTGTTCAGCTGGAAATGTGGGAGAGATAAGTACATATGTGGGCTAATTGGATCGATATTTTTACCGTGATATCGTAGATATTCTTGGAAGTACGAGTTGTTGATGTGATGTTATAAGGTGTGGATATTGGTTGATATTAATATTTTTAAATATGTCTCATGATCAATTTAAATTACTCTTTTAACCATATTTTTTTAATATTTGGTGGGTTTTTTGGTTATTTAATGTCTAATTTTATAATTTTGGATGAAAAAGGGTACTACGTGGTTAGCGGATAGTTTTCCCAAAGGGTGAACATACCCCAAGAAAACTATATTATCCAAAATAGTGGGGAATTTCACTGTTGGATCATGGTTTATCAACATACCTGTCCCATTAGTATAAATCATTCACCCCTAGGATGAAGCACATGGTTATAGAGAACAGTTTGGAAAACCATGCATCCACACCTAGGAAACCATTAGTGTGGATTTTAATTAAAAAAAAATTATAAAAAATACTTCCCCACGTATATACCTCAAACAGACCTTGTATGAACATAAACCAATTCCTCTAAAATTTGAAACTCATGAGAGGGTTCTAATGCTCCTTATACCTCATTCATAATGAATCAAAAATCCAATTGAAGGATCATATATAATTCGGTATGTGATTTCTTACCCATTTGGATTCCTCTATCATTCATCTCTCATTCTCGATCAACAATATCGATATATAATCCCATTGAAATGGTTAAATATACATTATCTTTGATCATTATATATTTTATCTTGATCTTATAATTTTGTCTTAGATATTCCATTACATTGTGATCTTGAATTTTTCTCATCAATTTGTTGTTTTCTAGTTTAGTGTACGTCTATAAAAAATCATAAGGTATTTGGTTTAACTATCAATTCATATAGTCTTGAATGATAATTGTTTGTATGTAATTATTAAATTTCAATTTCAACATTTGGTAATTGAATTTTGAAATTGAATTAATTAATTAATTAATGGGTTAATGGAGTCGGTAGAACAATGTGATTATTGAATTACATACTGTAGTGAATATGGAATTACTGTTTATGGAATTTATTAGTAAATTGAATTAAACGGTTTTTTGGCATAACCATTAAGGGATAAAGGATATTATAAAAAAATGTTGATAAATGATTTAACATTGAATTTTTCCTATTATTCCACATGATTTAAATAAAGAACCATGATTTTTTGGATAATAATAAAATTGGGCACTATGATTGTAATGTTTGATAAGAAGGTTAATGATGATTAACCATGATAAATGTGATATTTATGAGATATTTGATATATTGTGATATATTCGATAATGGGTCTGTAATATATACTGATGCTACCAATACCCATATGTGGTAACAAGGAAGTTTAAAGTACTGATGCTTCGAACAACAATATGTGATGACAATGAGGTGTGGGATAAAGTTTGATGCTCTAAATAATCTCCAAGGTTCTAGACATTATGTTCTAGGCCCTATAACATTTCATTGGAGTGGAGTACCTTTTAGACATGGTGTGATATTTACAAATAAATGATTAGTTAAATTTCATGATATAATAAATTGTGATTCTCTATGATATTCAATTCAGAATGCATCACATGTCGAAGTTTGTATTAATTGTTTGGATGTCATCTTGAACATGGTTAATTATGTGGATAATTAATGAAAAATGAATTTTGAAATTGTTTTGACATTATATATTATACATTATACATTATAAAACTATATAAAGTGTTGTAGATTGGATAATTTTGAGACATCGTTGGTTGTATCTTAATGATTGTATCCCCAGCCTAATCAGGATGCTTGATCGATAACCAAATTGACATCATTTCGATAGGAAATTATGAGGGAAAGAGGATAATGTTATATGGATGTGTTGGGATGGGAAGTGTATGGGGGAACTAGACATGATTTCAAGAGTCACTTGGGAGATTTCTATTCATTTATTATTGATCTTTCATTTTTTATTTGACAGATATGGAAATGAAATATCTACTATTGTATTTATCTCCACTTATCCATGTTTTGGATTATCATGTGATGTTGGCCTTTATTGATAATGGAATTATTATAATTATTTTTTATTACCATTTCACTATTATTTATTTATTATTGTTTTTTTTAATATGATAGATATGGTATATTCTTCTTATGGTTTTTATTAGACCCTATATACTAGTTGGAAGTGTACAGAATATGGGAAGGCATTCTTGAGGACATGTATCCAACCAGCTCGGGGCATAGATGTTGGGTACCTATGGTCAAGAAAGACACTCTTAATGAAAAATAATATCAAAATGTAATATAAATTAATTTTAATATTTTCTTTCAAAAAACCATAAAACATATTTTTTTGATGAAAACATTTCATTAATAATAAAATGACATCATTAAAAATTAAGTAATTATTTTAAAATAAATTATCATTACATTTATATTACGTATGAACAATATATATATTTCATAAAGTAATTAATCCTATTCATAACCTAAAATTTAATAGATAGGTTGTAATTTTCATATTAAGTTAAAAATATTTCATTGTTCATTAGGGCTTAGTGTTGTGTATCTTGTTTTCTATCGAATATGGTGTTTATTTAAAATCATAGTGTATTACATTCTCTCCTAATTAATAAATCACATCATCATAATTTTAACATATTTTTACCTAATTAATAAAATTCATTTTTCCAAAATTATCATTCATGGTAAATCAATTATTAAACCTAAGTGTTAAATATACATCATCCCAATGAAACATCTCCCAAATATAAATAATTACCATGATAAATAAATATACACACTTTAAATTTATTGAAATTATCCAAAATATCATGAATTAGATTTATTTATTAACCTAAAAGGTAATATATAACATTACTATAACTATATTTGAAGATATCAACATATCAATGAATCAAAATTCATCCATAAATATTATTTATATTCCATAATATATTAAATCCTAATAAACAACAAATAATATACTAACCCAATGTTTTATTTAGACCATAATAAATTTTTCTTCCTAATTCTAATGAATATAATAAAATCTATTAAAAATCACATAACATATGTCATAAAAATTTGGTTGTTGATAACATTGAACTTATGATTTACTATAAAATTATACACCCATGATGGTATCCATAACTATTATTTTCACAAAAAATGAAAAAATATATTCTTCCAAATGATAACATAGTCATTATTCCTTAAAGAATTTCTAAAACTATTGAATATATTCCATAAATAAATAAATTAAATATCATCAAATATGACATAAATCAATATGTCAGAAACTAAACATTTTCATATTAAATAATACTATCATACCAAGATCAATAATCTCTTTATTCAAACTAAATATATGTTTTAAAATTCTGCTGTGGAATAATCCTTAAATGCTCCACAATCCTTGTATCCAAAACATCATTGATATAAAACTTCCATATCATAATTTCTGAATCATAATTTGTAAATACATGAATCCCTTCACTTCATAATTATTTACCAGGTATATAAGATAACATGTGGATTAGAAAATTGGCTCGGATAATCCTTATATTCCTGACACATAATACATTAAACTATAAATGTATCCTTAAATTGATCTTCATTTACCTCCATCAAACATTTCATTTTTCCTGATAAATTAAATGCAATATACCCTTAATTTAAACTTTAATGTAATCTTTTTTTAACATTGATTCATTCTCTTTACTTATTCATCCAATATTCTATACATAATGGAAATAGAATATTCTTTCATTTATAATCACACCACTATAGCTCTTAGTTCACTCTACCATTCACTTCATTGGGGGAGTCTAAGTGATTATTAAGTTTAATGATATTAATAATATATCATGATAACTTATTAAGAATAATCCCAAGATATTTAACCCATTTTATCTATAATCATTTCCAATTTTATTGATGTTATCATATAATTAGACTCATACCTATGGTTTTATGTAATTTTTTTTCATCATATTTTTGAAAAGATAACTAAAACATTCTATAATAAAAAATCCATATACCCATACATTTAATAAATAGTTATCACTTTTTAATCGATTAATATACATTACATAACCTAATGATCCATGCCATAATTGTATAGTTCTAATTCCTATAGAAACTTAGACACATAAACAAGTGGTTAATAAATGATCTACATCATCTCCCACTATTTTCTTAACAACTAAAATCCATATAAGAAGCATCATAAATAAAACTATCTACATAACCTGGTGAAAATAAATTTAAAGGAAGGTTGACCTCAGATTCACAATAATGGAAAAATGTATATTTCAATTATTACATGATCTGAAAATGTGAATAAGGTTATATGTACATGATCATAACATTCTAAAAAAATTCCTTATATATCATAGATAAATATAGTATGTCATGGATGAAATATTGGAATTTCATAAGACATGAATCATAATGGAATAAATTAACATGTGTGAAGATAGAAGGACATATTCATAATACATAGTTGTATGGAATAAACATAATCATAGAAAATAATTTCTTTTTTAGTAGAGGATCATTGTGAAGACTATCACAATATATTGTATTTTCTCCCCAAACAATCTTAGAAGTCATGGTTCAATCAATAGACTATCATAGTTGACAAAGTCCCATACTAAATTATCTTCACTCCTCATTCCATTCATGATTATAACAAGGGATATCAATCATTACCGAATGCATTGGTTGTAGATAGAGGTATCAATCATTACATAAATTAAATCATACACATGTTATCTATAAGATCATAGAACATTCATCATATCATAACCTAATAAAATGAATGGGATTCAGAAAAATATCATTATTTAAATCCAGTATAAAGCATAGAAAAAGAAATTGTTTCATTAACATATTTTCATCAAAAATATAAATCATAGAGATAATGAATAATGTTTTATCAATGGATCATATCCCCCTCAATGTATAAGTGAAATCATGGGTTATTATCATTGATGATTATAAATACAATTAAAATATTATTAAAAATTCATGGGGGAAATATAATTTCCATTTTAATATTACATATTTATTATATAGAAATCTTAAGAATAAATGGAATTTTTTTTGAAACTATCCAAGGAAACATACAAATGTATCTTCAAAGCATTGAGTGGTTAGGATGTTCTGAAATTGTTTTTCTGTCGTATAAATTAGAAAACATTACTTTCCTACTTGTAATAAAAATTACCTCATTTGAAAAATGAATATGATATTGGATTTTAAATAATTTTCTAAAAATAAAAAAATCTATAAAATGACATTAAACAACAAAATAATAATATTTAAAACCTTATTTAAAACATTTATTTGAATGAAAAGAAATTTTTGGTTTAAGAGATAAAAAAGTGGATTTTATGTAAAAGTAATATTTTAGTATATCGAGTACTTAACGAGGGAAAAATGTAATGAATAATTTATTCTCCATAAAAACAATGATGAGAATAAAATCCCTGATATTTTATAAATATATATAATACAATTTTTTTATCATATCGTAATCATTGACAATCCCAATAAATAATGAGATTATAACAAAAAAGCCTTACTGCTTTTGTTACTATTGAATCGTAAATCAACTAAAATAAAGAACAATATAATTATATTTATAACCCCATAAATTTCATAATAATAATCATAAATTACATTAATATGTTCTATATATACCACCCAATAGAAAAAAATCGTTAATATTGAATGTGTCTTGCAGAAATAATATTTAGATGAAAATCCCCTACCCTAGGTATGTCTTCCATTGTGGGAATTGGGACATTATATATAATAAATATAGATTAATTATAAATATAATATATATCTATAATAAAATATATTATCTCATATGTGATTTACTTATTACCTTTTATCACAAATCTGTTAAAAATCATTATTAAAATCATTATTCTGGGTGGTATCTGATTCATTATTCATGTATGTTGTGGCACGATAATTCTGGTTCATTTAATTTGATCATGTTTATATAAAATATATAATATTAATAATAATATAAATATCATATATATTAATTTTATAATAATACATATTCATCCATAATAGTATATATAAGAAAATGAATTACACCGTTCATTGAGATTGGGGGTTGTACGTACATTTGAATGATGTTTTCATTTATCGACAGATGAAATATGAGAAATGTAATTGATAAATAATAATTTAAGAATAAATATTATATTATATATTTGTAATATATAAAATAAATCCATCCTCATTAAAATCCATGTAAAAATGAATGTAAAATGAATCACATTGGTTCATGGAGGTGGTTGCCCACACGTACTCACAAGCCATGTTATTATTTTCAAAAAGTATGGAATGTAAGAAGTAATATAAAATATTATGAATAATAAATTTAATATATTTAATAAGAATAATATCTATTCATTAAACCCATAATAATACTCATCCATAAAATTTAGTGATGAGAAATGAATTGCATCGCTATGTGGATATGGTATGTCTACGTATGCAAGATCGAAACATTCACTCACCACTTCATGGATAGGTGGTGGATAAATTTATTTTCATATTTTTAATATAATTTAATTATTTTTAGGATTATGGATATATTATTTTATGAAAAGACTAAATTATTTATTGTAAATAAAAAGTTATTAATAAAAAATTTATATATTACAGAAATTGACTCTTTTTGAAATAACTCCTTTAGATCAGTCATTAAAAACCAAAGGGTTGGTCATTTTGGTTTACCATAACATTTATAATTTTTATAATTATGTTTTTAAGTTATTTTTCAACTTTATGTCATAGATATAAGGTAAAAAAATTCTGAAAAAGTGATGGAAGGAGGTTGCCTTTTATAATTGAGGTAAAGGGGAGCTTCTGGAATTTCATAAAATATTAAAATATAAAAAAGTCATTATATATCCCAAATGAAACCAAAATTACATGTATTATAATTTTATATATTATTATATTTAAATAAAAACATCTAGTAACATTTTAACTAGTTTAAGTGCGGTTTTAAACAATATCATTTTGTTTAACCCATTATTTATCTCATATTAAATTTATTCATGCTATCATATTTTTTTATATAAAATGGATTATAATTTTACATGTGATTTGAAAATTAGATAATTAATGTCCAAGATATAATATTTTAGTCAATATTTTATCCTATTTATTATATGTAAATATTTTTTGAAGTTTTTAAATAAAATTTTGAAATAATATTTTATAACATATCATTATTGTCAATTATGACACAATTAAATTTATTAGATTTAAAATAAATAAATAAAAAGTTTTAAATCAAATATAATAATTTAAAAATTACACTAATATGTCATATTATTCTATAAGAATCATATAACACTATAACACACTAAAATAATTTTACTTTTAGAATACTTACAATCATTTATTTTCTTTTTCTATTAATTGAATAAATACAACGATAGCATTGTATTAAAATTGAAAGTAATTTCATAATTTATGAAAATTATAAATAAATTTATTTCCAGAAAAAATTTTAATTAATCTAAAAATAAAAAATTATCTTAATTCATTTATTTATTTTCCATTTATGTGTACATATATGAGATATTTAAAACAACGAGGGTGACATTTTGTAACATCCATTGCATTAAAAATTATATTTGTCATATTATTAGAAATGTGACCATTAAAAAAATAAAGTTAAAATATATTTCTATAATTATAAAATATCCTTAATCCATATATTGTTATTATTAAAAAAATATCGAATTATCACATAGTTTAAATGTAGATTAAATTGATTTACCCTTTATCGTGGAGATAATTTTCACCATAATTATGATCGGTATTGACAAAAAATAAATGGGAAATATTTAAAGAAATTAATATTTATCAAATAAAAAATAAGGAATCATGATTATAAAATTCATTTTCTATATTTGGATGTAATTAATTTTAAATTAATAATGAATCAATCGAAGAACAACCCTTTTTAAACAAAATTTTTATGCATATCACTGGGTTTTTTTATAATCTCATGCCTAGAAAAATATAAAAAAAATATTAAAAAACTTTTTTGACTATATATAATATATAATTAATTAATTATTTTCCAGTAGTGAATAGTTTACATTATTATGAAAAACATTCATCACACGTGTAAAAACTGTTTATCAGAAAACAAATTTCTTTATAAAAAACCATTTTTGAAATTAATTCATAAAATTGATTCCAATAATTGTAATTTGATTATTTATAACATAAGATAAATAATTTTACTTTTGAAATATTTTTAAAAAAATATATAAGTCTATTAATGTTTGAAATGAAAATAATGTTTTCAATAAAAATTTATACATTTTTTGGATCATTAAAAAGTCATACATTTCAGAAAATTTTTAAAAAATCATCCATAGATAAATATTACATGCTGAATTAAAAACAAACTCAATTTAATCAAATATAATTTCTAAATTCTATTGAAATTATTTTTTATATTTTTGCAAAAAGGTAAATACAAATCATTTTTATTAATGTGTTTATTTATAGAATAATAATACATTTCTAAACATTCATTGATTAATTACTAATTATTTATCAATAAATTTATATATAATATAAAATTTTTATATATGAAATATATAATTCAATTTTTTTGATAAATTATAATTTAAAGGATACGTTATCATGATCATAATTAAATAATAATATTTTATGATTTGTTGAGTACTTGTGTTTCATATCGTGTTAAATATTTAACATATTATTCATTAAAAAATTTTGTGTGTGAAAATTATCATTTAATTAAGAATTAAAAAAACACAGTATATACTTGAGAAAAGATAGATGTTTGTTTATGAGTCTTATCTATATTTTTGTACAAGGATTTTCCGAATCACAATTGATATTTTATTCATTGATTTTATCCATACTTTGTTAATTTTCTTGTAGATATTTATCCTACATTAACTACCACATAATTGTTTTCTTCTGATGAGTATATTCCATCCCCATGTGCTCCCCCTTGGAATATCACTTTTTCTTCTCTTCAGTATTAAATTACGCTAAATTTTTATCACATTTTTTCTATGACAACTCCCGATTTGTTTTAGATTTCATATCATTTTCCAAAAATTGTTCTTAATTTTTTATGAATATTAAATAAATTTTTTTTTAAGTTGTATTTTATGTTTTTAGATTAATTATGAAGGAAATTTGAATAATCTACATGAATTTAAATCATTAAATTCTTCTCATTATTTAGAATAAACAATTTAACCCACAATATTATAAACATAGTCCACTATGGGACTCTTCTAATACCATAATTTATATGTTGTGTTATCTTTAGTTGGAATTAACTCACAATTTTTTAAGATATAAACTAAATAAAGCACTATTTCGTTTTAATTTTTATTTTAATCGTGGTGTATTATCATTTATTTCATGGGATTTTCCTCCAACTAATTGTTAGTTAATTAAATAATATTTTCAATATGTATCTTCTGGATGTTTTCCCCTAATATCTTCTCTACTAATATCATGTAATATTTAATACACTTAAACACTCTATATTTTAAGTATATGTTCATAAACCATATAATAATACCATTATAATTAATAAATAGAGCATAATAACCTAATTCATCCATGTACATGGCTGAAATTGGCCCCTACATATCCACCTTCACTAACTCAAGCCATCTCATTGAAATTTTTTCCTTAATATTGTATGTATTCAAAATTATTTTCCATTTTTAAAAAGGAACATATTATTAGTGTCTTAATGAAAAATTTTGTTGATATTATGAGCTCTTTAATTTTCCACCTCATCTTACAAAGAGTTTTGGATTTATTGGCCATGAATTGTTTTCTATATCCTTTTATATTCATCCATGAATATAAGCTGCCAAGGTTATTTCCCACTAATGGGTTAGAAGTTGGATGGGTTAATTTTTTCAACCACTATTTATTCCATCCCTTTACTAGACTTTTTATTTCAAATACATACTAACTAATAATATAGGTTTTAGAGATTGAATGTGAATAATAAATAAAAATTCTATCCATGAATATAAATACTCATCCTTTTACTCATGATTCCCCACATCTAAAGTGATGGGGTGATAATGGATGAGGGAATCTCAATAATGTTTTATTTAAAAATCTTAAGAAGATTGTGAAAAATGGAATAGAATTTTAGAAGAATTAAAAGATAATGAAAAAAAATACTCACTTCAATTAATTATTGGAACAATAAATTTGAACCTATATGATGAAAAAGAGTACAATATGGTCTGAGGATCTAGTAAAATTCAATGTAGCATATAATAATTCCAAATAACTGGATGGAATTTCCAATTTATAGACATTATCTTCATAATTTAATAATTTTATTCATTGTGTCATGCTGTTATATACCTTATATATAAAACCATTCTATTCCTATGAGGTTACATCATTGTTGTTCATGGGCTGATGTTGGTGTTCCATGGATACAACTTTCTCCTTCAAAATCAAAATGTATCAAGGGTCATTCATTAACATTCCTTGTACATCAAATGTAAATTACCCACCCTTATATTTCTCATTATAATTATATCCTGAAGTAAAAATTATTATTGATTAATTGTAATGGTATTATATATTCATATTACTTTATAACCTCATATAATAAATGTCGTATGTTATAAAATGATCTTCTACCTATACTAAAATCGTTATCGATATTAAAATTAAATATGCATGGATACATATATAATAATACTACAGGAATTCTCTATTATATCCCATTAGAAACATACAACATTAAAACATTAAATTATTGGTATCCTCTTTCATAAGAATTATTTATATTACCATCTTAAGTGGACCTCACCTATTTTCAAATGATACCACAACATGTTCTCCACTAATCATCCTATAATGTTATCCCCTAAACCCACACATAAACCTTGAGAATTAAATTATTTCATGTACTAAATATCATTATACTACTTCAATGACTAGCGAAAACCATGGTGTGAATCCATTCATAGGATTATTTAATGGAATTTTTTGTCTTCTTTTACAGTTTACCTAAAATGTATTATAGAATATCATAAAATCCTAACATCATAAGTCCTTTATAAGTAATCATATGTTTTTTCTTTTTTCTTTTGTTTCATCTGGTTGAGTGATGTACCTTCATTTATTTTATTATCATCAATATCACATTCATCCACTCCATGACACCATTTTGTGGAATTATTTCCTTCTTGGTTTAACATTTCTTATTTAGTCCAACTAACTACATAATAAAAAATCATTTTTCAAGTAATATCTATATTTTTATAATAAACATATTAAGGGATGATCCAAAATATTCTTTTTAACCTATCCTTCAATTAATCAAAAAAATCATAAACTATATAGAATTGCGTCCCATAATCAATGAGAATCATGATAATAACATAAGTATCAATATTAGTTTTCAAATTCCCCCACATTTTATCATTTATTTTAATTTGGAAAAATCTATTTAAAAATATTCCAAATATGTTAAATCCTTTAACTTATGAAAAGAAATAGAAAACATGTCAATAAAACAAAATAGTAGCTATTTTTTCAAATTATAATATACTCTTCCTTCCTACATAATCATACATACTTATTAAGATTATATTTCAATTTTTATTCTCATACATGATTATTTTTTAACCATTCCATAGACATCCATTCCCATACAATGATATACCTATTTAAAAAATTTCACATTAAACAGTCAAGAATAATGTAAAACTATAGTTATGCTCATTATAAATTTCATGTTTGTTATTTATAGGCTTGTATAATCTCTCAAAACACATTATAAAAATATAACTAGAGAAATCAATTGGATATTCTAAAATTGTTCTAATGTCTTTGAGGCGAGAGGTGGGTAGCTCATTATGTAACAATTAAAAAATAAGGCATAAAAAATGGCGATAAATTATTTGTGTAGAAATAATTATTATTTATTTAATATCAAGGAAAAGGGGACCTATATATCCCATTAAAATTCATCATCCCCAATAAATATCTACTTTTATTAAAGATACCAATAATCAAAATTCAAATATAATGACAAAATTTTCACCATATTTTTCATTCCATTTCCTTTGTTATAATGGAAATTGCACCAGGATAAAGTATCACACCCATCAAACTACCGTTCTGTGATCACCTTAGGGAAAAAATTCTAATAGCTATAATAATATCATAGATAATGTATGAGTGATCATTTAAATGTACATTATATGTTATATTATTTAGATATTTTTTCCAAAATAATATATGAATCAAGTAATTAAAATTACATGTATTATAGTTTTATATAGTTTTATATTTAAATAAAAACATCCAGTAATATTTTAACTAGTTTAAGTGCGGTTTTAAACCAAATCATTTTGTTTAACCCATTATTTAACTCATATTAAATTTATTCATGCTATAATTTTTTTTATATAAAATGGATTATAATTTTACATGTGATTTGAAAATTAGATAATTAATGTCCAAGATATAATATTTTAGACAATATTTTATCCTATTTATCATATATAAATATTTTTTGAAGTTTTTAAATAAAATTTTGAACTAATATTTTATAAAATATCATTATTGTCAATTATGACACAATTAAATTTATTATATTTAAAATAAATAAATAAAAAGTTTTAAATCAAATATAATAATTTAAAAATTACACTAATATGTCATATTATTCTATAAGAATCATATAACACTATAACACACATAAATTATTTTACTTTTAGAATACTTACAATCATTTATTTTCTTTTTCTATTAATTGAATAAATACAACGATAGAATTGTATTAGAATTGAAAGTAATTTCATAATTTATGAAAATTATAAATAAATTTATTTCCAGAAAATATTTTAATTAATCTAAAAATAAACAATTATCTTAATTCATTTATTTAATTTCCCTTTATGTGTACATATATGAGATATTTAAAACAATGAGGGTGACATTTTGTAACATCCATTGCATTAAAAATTATATTTGTCATATTATTAGAAAAGTAACAATTAAAAAAATAAATTTAAAATATATTTATATAATTATAAAATATCCTTAATACATTTATTGTTATTATTAAAAAATATAGACTTGTCACATAGTTTAAATGTAGATTAAATTGATTTACCCTTTATCATGGAGATAATTTTCACCACAATTATGATCGGTATTGACAAAAAATAAATGGGAAATATTTAAAGAAATTAATATTTATCAAATATAGAAATAAGGAATCATGATTATAAAATTCATTTTCTATATTTGGATGTAATTAATTTTAAATTAATAACGAATCAATCGAAGAACAACCCTTTTTTAAAAAAAATTATGCATATCACTGGGTTTTTTTATAATCTCATGCCTAGAAAAATATAAAAAAAATATTAAATTTTTTTTTGTGTCTATATATAATATATAATTCATTAATTATTTTCCAATCGTGAATAGTTTACATTATTATGAAAAACATTCATCACACATGTAAAAACTGTTTATCAGAAAACAAATTTCTTTATAAAAAACCATTTTTGAAATTAATTCATAAAATTGATTCCAATAATTGTAATTTGATTATTTATAACACAAGATAAATAATTTTACTTTTGAAACATTTTTTAAAAAATATATAAGTCTATTAATGTTTGAAATGAAAATAATGTTTTCAATGAAAATTTATACGTTTTTTGGATCATTAAAAAGTTATACTTTTCAGAAAATTCTTAAAAAATCATCCATAAATAAATATTACATGCTGAATTAAAAACAAACTCAATTTAATCAAATATAATTTCTAAATTCTATTGAAATTATTTTTTATATTTTTTCAAAAAGGTAAATACAAATCATTTTTATTAATGTGTTTATTTATAGAATAATAATACATTTCTAAACATTCATTGATTAATTACTAAGTATTTATCAATAAATTTATATATAATATGAAATTTTTATATATGAAATATATAATTCAATATTTTTGATAAATTATAATTTAAAGGATACGTTATCATGATCATAATTAAATAATAATATTTTATGATTTGTATAGGCTTTGTGTTTCATATCGTGTTAAATATTTAACATATTATTCATTAAAAAATTTGGGGTGTGAAAATTCTCATTTAATTAAGAAATTAAAAAACACAGTATATACTTGAGAAAAGATTGATGTTTGTTTATGAGTCTTATCTATATATTTGTAAAGGGATTTTCCGAATCACAAATGATATTTTAGTCATTGATTTTATCCCTACTTTGTTAATTTTCTTGTAGATATTGATCCTACATTAACTACCACATAATTGTTTTCTTCTGATGAGTATATTCCATCCCCATGTGCTCCCCCTGGGCATATCACTTTTTCTTCTCATCAGTATTGAATTATGCTAAATTTTTATCAATATTTTTCTATGACAACTCCCGATTTGTTTTAGATTTCATATCATTTTCCAAAAATTGTTCTTAAATTTTTATGAATATTAATTAATTTTTTTTGAAGTTTTATTTTATGATTTTAGATTAATTATGAGGGAAATTTCAATAATCCACATGAGTTTAAATCATTCAATTCTTCTCATTATTTAGAATAAACAATTTAACCCACAATATTATAAACATAGTCCACTATGGGACTCTTCTAATACCATAATTTTTATGTTGTTTTATCTTTAGTTGGAATTAACTCACAATTTTTTAAGATATAAACTAAATAAAGCACTATTTCGTTTTAATTTTTATTTTCATCGTGGTGTATTATCATTTATTTCATGGGATGTTCTTCCAACTAATTGTTAGTTAATTAAATAATATTTTTAATATGTATCTTCTGGATGTTTTCCCCTAATATCTTCTCTACTAATATCATGTAATATTTAATACACTTAAACACTCTATATTTTATGTATATGTTCATAAACCGTATAATAATACCATTATAATTAATAAATAGAGCATAATAACCTAATTCATCCATGTACATGGGTGAAATTGGCCCCTACATATCCACCTTCACTAACTCAAGCCATCTCAATGAAATTTTTTCCTTAATATTGTATGTATTCAAAATGATTATCCATTTTTAAATTGAACATATTATTAGTGTATTAATGAGAAATTTTTTTGATATTATGAGCTCTTTAATTTTCCACCTCATATTACAAAGAGTTTTGGATTTAGTGTCCATGAATTGTTTTCTATATCCTTTTATATTCATCCATGAATATAAACTGCCTAGGTTATTTCCCACTAATGGGTTAGAAGTTGAATGGGTTAATTTTTTCATCCACTATGTATTCCATCCCTTTACTAGCCTTTTTATTTCATATACATACTTACTAATAATATAGGTTTTATAGATTGAATGTGAATCATAAATAAAAATTATATCCATGAATATAAATACTCATCCTTTTACTCATGATTCCCCACATCTAATGTGATGGGGTGATAATGGTTGAGGGAATCTCAATAATGTTTTATTTTACAATCTTAAGAAGATTGTGAAAAATGGAATATAATTGTAGAAGAATAAACAGATAATGAGAAAAGTACTTAATTCAATTAATTATTGGAAAAATAAATTTGAACCTATATGATGAAAAAGAGTACAATATGGTCTGAGGATCTAGTAAAATTCAATGTAGCCGATAATAATTCCAAATAACTGGATGGAATTTCCAATTTATAGACATTATCTTCATAATTTAATAATGTTATTCATTGTGTAATGATGTTATATACCTTATATATAAAACCATTCTATTACTATGAGGTTACATCATTGTTGTTCATGGAATGATGTTGGTGTTCCATGGATACAAATTTCTCCTTCAAAATCAAAATCTATCAAGGGTCATTCATTAACATTCCTAGTACATGAAATATAAAATTACCCACCCTTATATTTCTCATTATAAATATATCCTGAAGTAAAAATTATTATTGATTAATTATAATGGTATTATATATTCATATTACTTTATAACCTCATATAATAAATGTCGTAGGTTATAAAATGATCTTCTACCTATCCTAAAATCGGTATCGATATTAAAATTAAATATGCATGGATACATATATAATAATACTACACGAATTCTCTATTATATCCCATTAGAAACATACAACATTAAAACATTAAATTATTGGTATCCTCTTTCATAAAAATTATTTATATTACCATCTTAAGTGGACCTCACCTATTTTCAAATGATACCACAACATGTTCTCCACTAATCATCCAATAATGATATCCCCTCAACCCACACATAAACCTTGAGAATTAAATTATTTCATGTACTAAATATCATTTTACTACTTCATTGACTAGCAAAAACCATGGTGTGAATCCATTCATAGGATTATTTAATGGAATTTTTTGTCTTCTTTTACTATTCACCTAAAATGTATTATAGAATATCATAAAATCCTAACATCATAAGTCCTTTATATGTAATCATATGTTTTTTCTTTTTTCTTTTGTTTTATCTGGTTGAGTGATGTGCCATCATTTATTTTAATATCATCAATATCACATTCATCCACTCCATGACACCATTTTGTGGAATTATTTCCTTCTTGGTTTAACATTTCTTATTTAGTCCAACTAACTACATAATAAAAAATCATTTTTCAAGTAATCTCTATATTGTTATAATAAAAATATTAAGGGATGATCCAAAATATTCTTTTTAACCTATCCTTCAATTAATCAAAAAAATTATAAATTATATAGAATTACGTCCCATAGTCAATGAGAATCATGATAATAACATAAGTATCAATATTAGTATTCAAATTCCCCCACATTTTATCTTTTTTTTAATTTGGAATAATATATTTAAAAAGATTCCAAATATGTTAAATCCTTTAACTTATGAAAATCAATAGAAAACATGTCAATAAAACAAAATAGTAGCTATTTTTTAAAATTATAATATACTCTTCCTTCCTACATAATCATACATACTTATTAAGATTATATTGAAATTTTTATTCTCATACATGATTATTTTTTAACCATTCCATAGACATCCATTCCCATACAATGATATACCTATTTAAAAAATTTCACAGTAAACAGTCAAGAATAATGTAAAACTATAGTTATGATCATTATAAATTTCATGTTTGTTATTTATACGCTTGTATAATCTCTCAAACCACATTATAAAAATATAACTAGAGAAATCAATTGGATATTCTAAAAATGTTCTAATGTCTTTGAGGCGAGAGGTGGGTAGCTCATTATGTAACAATTAAAAAATAAGGCATAAAATTTGGGGATAAATTATTTGTGTACAAATAATTATTATTTATTTAATATCAAGGAAAAGGGGACCTACATATCCCATTAAAATTCATCATCCCCAATCAATATCTACTTTTCTTAAAGATGCCAATAATCAAAATTCAAATATAATGACACAATTTTTACCATATTTTTCATTCCATTTCCTTTGTTATAATGGAAATTGCACTAGGATCAAGTATCACACCCATAAAACTACCGTTCTGTGATCACCTTAGGGAAAAAATTCTAATAGCTATAATAATATCATAGATAATGTATGAGTGATCATTTAAATGTACATTATATGTTATATTATTTCAATATTTTTTCCAAAATAATATATGAATCAAGTAATTAAAATATAAAATATTTTGGAATAAACTCCCAAATCACTAATGACAATTCTACTACTTTATCCTACATTGTATTCTCACATGGTAGTTTTATGTATACCCAATATCCCATTTAGACTAAAAAAATTATAATGTATTTGTACAAATAATATCTGGTATGATGGATAAATTAGGCAATAATTTTGAATAATTTTTGATAAATGTCCTGTAAATTAAATTAGTAATATAGACTTAGAAATATGTTTGGACTAAAGTTAAAATGGGCTGACAAATATCCCCAATCGTATTAGCGTATTTTGAAAAGAAACACATTTTTTATAAAAATATCAAAGAGAAATTTTAAATAGAAATGTTTGTCTGGAATTCTCTTATGAAATTGGTGACTAAAACTAATATAACAAATTAGAATAAAAAACCTATCAAAAATGGGAATTCAAAATTTCTAAAAATCACTCTTAAATTGAACGTTATGTAATATTAGTATATACAAAAAAATTATATTTTGAAATTAGAGGCAAAAATAATTCTGAAATTATATTGGATATCATATTAAGAATTAATACATAAGTTTTTTCAATAATTACCAATTTTTTTCATTTTAATTACATGTGTGTTCATAATTTTCATTAGCCAAGAGTTTTCTCCAAAAAATGTCTCTTTATCCATTGATTTCAAGAAAACATTCTTATGTTTCCAATAATCCCTCCACCACACATAATTTCAAATACCATCTCCACTATTCAAAATCATGATGATATAGATGAATATGAATATTATTTTAAGAAAATCATAGTAAATTATCAAAATTCAAGAATGAATTTAAGACCACCATGATTTATGTAAGATTATTTTCTGTGATAACACAATGGATTTCACTATATAAAAATCATATTCATTGATGGATTTTGGTGGATTGGATTTCCTAACTAAAAAACACATAACATGGTTACAGGATTGGTTTAAAATGTAATCATTATTACTGTTCAGAAGAAATTGTTGAAAAAAAATAATATTTTATTGGTTTTCATTCTACAAGTTATATAATTTATAGATAATGAACCAAATAGGAATGTAAATATTAAAATTCTAAAAAATATGATAAATATAAAAAAATAGAAGGAATTAAAATAAACTGGAAAGGGGATGTAATCCTATGATTCCATGGTTTAATCCTCCATATCCACATTAGGATCCACCTCCATTAAGGTTGTTGTCAATGAAATCAACAAATTCCTAAAGGAATAAAAATACCATCATTGAATCACCTAAAACAACTCCAAAAACAGGACCTTGACAAATAATGTTTTTTAAGTGAAGTTAGAGTAGTCTAAATCCAGTTTGTGTAACTAATTCTTCTATCACACCCTATAAATACGGAATGATAGTCAATGATGGTGTTGAAACCTAATGAGATGCTTGATCAATCAAGGATATTGCTAAATTAGATGTTAGGGAGATTGATAATGGTACTTATGTAGTAATTTTGGTATATGGTTCCCCACTAGGTTGTCTAAACGAAGATACATGACTCTAAGAATGTTTAGTGTTTACAATAGGATTAACTATAATATAGATATCTATATTGGATGTTTTAATTTTTTTATCACTAGTATGGGATATTATAGTGAATATACTAGTAGTGAGAGTCCGTAGATGAAAATTCTACTAAGTTTGTATCTCCATGATCATTAGGGAGGACATGTGGTGATCTACTAGGCCAATAAAGGGAACCTCCATTGTAGGGTAATTTATTAGAAAATTTCCATTATTTTGGGAATCCAACTCGAACTATAAAAATTCATTAGTATCAATAAGATAAATATTATCCCATGTGTGATAATCTGAATAGGGGTTGTTTGGGGCTGGTATAAATGCTCGATTTGGGGTGCTCTAATACAAAATAAATATGTTGATGGATGAATGGATAAAAATATTTAGTTTTTATGAACCTAACATGTTCCCACTAGGGTGGATACAATAGAAAAAATTGATTTTGGGTTAATCCATGTGGTAAAAAATATGTGGATCAAATTCTACCTCTATATTATCATATAAATGGTTCTTGATCCCAATAATATACTGAAAGAAATATGAACATTAAAATTCCACTCATAGTGAGGAAGGGTTGGGTGTTTTTCAAAATCATGTGAAATAACTATTTTTCCTATCTGTGTTGGGATTTATTGGTAATTGAAAGAAGTATATTAGTTTTCTTCAATTGAATCATAATCCACAATTAAATAAGTATAATTTTCATCCCATTAATTCACTTTCCCTCTATCATTAATGGGATCATTTTTTCTAATATTGGGATATAATACAACATAATCTACCCTAATAAACATAGGTGCAATGGTTACTCAAAAACCCCCAAGTGAGTTTCATATTAATTAGTTAAATTACCTCCCATAATAATAACCTTGGGATTGTTTAAATTTCACCATTAATATAATGAAAATGATATAGTCATGTTGATTCATAACAACCATATATAAATTTTATAATTTAGAATAACAAATAATCCAATCACAAAGCCTCATAATGATCCCTTAGGAAACCATTCATGATAGATTTACCAATCTATAATCCTTAAAAGATAAATTCTCAACTAATTTCTCATAGTTTTTGAGTTTGTTTTGTCTCATTGTGTAAATGTATGTGTTCATCTACAAGTTATTGATTTTTTTCTTTCATCCCTCCGGTATAAAACCATTATAATAAAATATGTCTCTAAAGTCATAGTTTTTCACACATTATCTTACTCAAAATTCTATAAACAAAAGGATACCATTATCTTAATCAATTTTTAACTTAATATACACCAGTTTCATATATACTACTAATAGTATTTCTATTATCCTCACAATTGAATCAACATGCAATACATGATTAGTATGTTATAATTTCATATAATTGAATTAATATATAAATGGATCGTCTATATCAACATCATCCATAGTTTTCATGTAATAAATTAATTTTTTTATTAATTCATGACATTAAATGTCTCCTCAAACACTTCCAATGTTTGGGTTTAGTGAACCATATAAAATTGAAATATTATTTTTGGATAAATCCCCTCACCTAGATTGGTGAGGGGTTATTTGGTTGGTTTGTAGGAGGACATGTTTCATAGATGTGAATTGGTTAGGTGAAATACTTAGTAAGGGATCAGGTGGTTGTGTGGTTAGTTTATCCATTTTATATTTTTTGGGTAACATAGTAATATTTTTTAATGTTAATGGGTATTTATCTTACTATTTTTTTTCACAGTAATAATATGAGCCACTATGGGTGGGATAGGGATATTTATGGGTAATAGATTGAGATGGATTCATGGGATGTTTAAAATTGGCTGTATTCATTGTTTGGAAATGATTTTATGTTTTGATAGTTTTGGTGAATTTTCATCGCGTGAATTATGAAATTTTGTATGGAGTAGGTTGAAATATGTATGAGGAGGTGTGAACTTTAATCAAGATGGGATCTAGAAGTGTAACTTTAATGATTTAAGGTTACTACAAACAAATCAAAAAACAATGAAAAACAATTTAGGGATCACTGAGAGATTGGAATCGGGATATTAATAGCCCTATTTTGGTTGTGGTGTTTACAATTAAATGTATTTGATACATTGTGGCATGAACCAAGTCATTAGAGAAATAAATCATTAGTTATAAAATAATGGAATGTTTTAATCTTACTCCTCTAGAGTAGAAACTCCATGGGGTAATCCACCATAGAACAACCATGTCAGTTTATCTGTATGTTATTTATTTCAGGTCGAAATCATGAAATGAAGGATACACTACTAGAATAAACACCAATAGCGATCGCCAAAAGCTGTTGCTAAAGGTTTTTAGCGACTGCCTTCCGGCCGCTTTTGGCGGTCGCAATTGCTCCGTCGATAAAAACTAATAGCGCCCGCCAATGGCGGCCGCTAAAGGTCCTTTTAAAAAAATCAGGTTTCATGTCCGCGGGATAGTGTGGGTGCGACACCGGACACGCGGGGGCACGAGGCGGAACCAGAGTCCTCGAGTGGTCGGCCATGGCGGATCTACGGTGGCGGAGGGAGGGGCGGGTGTGACGACATGTGAAGGAGGGGTGGCCGGAGGGTGGTAGGGTGATGGCATGTGAGGGAGGGGTGACTGGATGGCGGTGACCGAGGGAGGTAGAGCGACGGCGGGGCGCGACGGCGAGCCGCGATGGCGGGGCGCGACGGTGGGGCACCACGGCGGCAATAGTGATTTTCAGGAAGAGAGCAACGATGGGGCGGGAAAAATCCTGCCCATTTATTTCCGTATTAGGTACCACCTTTGGCGGTCGCTAATACTTTCAATAGCGACCGCCAATGGTGGTCGCCCCTACCCAGAGGCGCAGAAGAAAATTTTTGTAGTAGTGATACCTTATAAAAATGAATTTTTCCTTTATTTTTTCTATCTTGAGGTATTATAGACTGAGAAATTACTTCCCATCACAAACTGATTTTTCAATCCATATTATGATATTTTGGGATTGTGTTACAGTGTACACCCACCCTATTAGGGTAATGATATTTTCTATCCACGAACATTACATTATTATAGTGGGATCACGTATTATATGTCATAGGTCTAGAATGATGATTTTAGGGAGTAGTGTTTTATTACATGACAAATCTTGTTGCACCTTAAAATGATTCATTTTATCTGTTGGATATTACACCTCCCAAATTTTATGTCGTCTCAATTATATCTTCTATTATAGAGTAACATATATTTCCCTAAATAATGTAATCTAATTTATCATAATAATCTATAACCAATATAATGTATTATTATAATCCTAATAATGAAAACATACATAGGCTTCTCCTAACATTGTTCTTTAATTTCAGTAATTATCTAGATGTAAATTTGTATTTTCTGTAAAATTTGAGAGATAGAATAAATTAATTATGGAAATTATCCATTTATAGATTCATCCTTTTTTATTGAACTTGAATGATGGTTCATTCCATATTTTGACCTAAATGGCTCCATGTGAAATGGAATTTATACCGTGATGGGTCATAACCAATGTGACTGTAGTTTTCTTAGAAAAAATATCAAAAATTATTTAAACAAAATTATTTTATCTCTTTGTATGAATATTAAATGGTTGATTCATCAATAATGTATCTTATTGATAATCTATTTATAAATCATTTAATTTTTATATGCATCTCTTTCAATATCTTCTAATTTATTTAAAAAAAATAGTATCTTTCTATCTTTGTGTGATACCATAACAACTTTCTTCATAGGTTTATATTATCGATGCTCGATGTCCACAAGTAATTAGCCAAGTTTCTAATCAATAAGAATAAATGGTGTTATTCTAGTCATCATTTTAAAATATATAATTTATTACTATAAATTACTATCTGAATTTTTCATATAATCATTCCATATTGACAATGTAGTTTTCTCCAAAATAATTATAATCAATCATTGGGATAATTCTACTTTCCCATAGTTTTATGGGTTGTTAGGGGAGATTTTATAGTATCAAAGGCATCAATTTTGTAACAAAAAAATATATTATTTTTTTAATTTGTTCCTCATGAAATTTTGAGTATCTTAGATATTCCATAATGATTAAATAAATTCCTTCTCATCAATTAGATCACTATATTGGATATATTTTCAATATGGCCTCATATTCATCCTATTTAGTGATGTAATTGACAACAAAATTTATATATGTGTTTCTCATGGATCACGGTAAGGGCCCCATAAAATCAATTTTCCTAACATCAAACAACTAATATTATTCAATTTTGTTTTTTTTTGAATCTCAATTAATTTCCCATTATTATCCATTTTCTGGAAATAATCATAGCCTCATATGAACTCCCTTGAATCTTTTGGGATGTCAATAAAATAATAATACACATTTTATTATCATGGCCAATATTCTACCATGTCAATTGTTTCCTCTGTTTGGTGATGAATAGTGAAATTCTAGAATGATATTTTCTGTGGATTTTGGAACACATCAATAATTTAATCATTCACTACATTACATGAATAATAATTGATTATCACAAAAAAAATGTTTTTAATTATCTAAAAATGTTATTCTTTTCTGATATAAAAAACAATGAATTATGGCATCATTTTCGGAATAATCAACAATGTTTAAAAACAATAGAAGAGATTGTAAATCATTATTGAAAAGCATATATTCTAGTTACTCCCCGTCAATTTCTCCCACATCTTAATCTTCTATATTATATCAGAGTAATCTCAAAAAATGGTCAATCCAAAACAATATCTAATTTTTTTATTTATCTTATAAATATATTTTCATAATAAGATATCTGATATCAGGAATTGGATTATAATCCTTTTAATAAAATAACTCAAGAGGTGTCATCAATGAAGACAATAACCTCAAATATTACTAAATATGGTTTGAAATTATCCAAACAAAAAACAATTTTTTTCATTGAGAGTTTAATTTATTTGGTACATATTATTGTAATTGTTTTCATAATAGAAAGGTTAAAAATATAATCTACCAACATTCTAAGTGTTTATATTATAATGATATAACATGGATCTCACATTATGATGAAAGTTTTCTACCAATATACAAATATCATTATTGGTGTGGCCATAAATTTATTTATCAAATAAATAATTTCTTCCTTAGATGGTGATACAAATATAATCAAATAATTACTTGAAAAAATATTGTTATGTGGCATTGATATCTTAAAACATTCATTTATTAAGTGGTAGAAAAATCCATCATGTCCAAGATATATTTAATTCGTATTCATTGTAGTATGATATTAGAGATCTCATATGAATTTCTTATTTACAAGATCAACCTTGATTCCTTGTTTAGATATTCTATTGAGAACAATGACACCACCTTGAAATATGAAGTGGATATTTTCCCAATTGAAAATAATGAATTTTTCATCAAATAATTTAAGTACTGAATCATGATGATATATGATTACTAAATTGGATATCCCATACACTGAGAAATCATTAATGAAAATATCATGAAATTATTCCACCATGTTTTGAAAAGTGTGTGGCACACACCATTGAAAATTCCCGATTTCATTATAAAATCCAAAATACATGAATTGAGAGGATAATGTTTTATAAGGATAAGTAAACATTGTCTTATCTTTATTACTCATATAAAAAATTATTTAGCTATAACATAATGTCAACCTAAAATGAAAAATAAATCATTTTCAGATAACCTTTTATGAATGGATCCATGATTAATAATGTAAATTTTTTCTTTATTATTGATGTTTCTATTATTTAATTGTCTATGAATCCCCAATATCAATCAACTATCATTGTAGGAATTACCTCATTATCATCAGACATTATCATAGTCTTCCACCCTTTTTTGGAATTACTTGTAATAGGGTCACCCATTTACATTTTTATATTGAAATTATGATCCCCCATCAAGTAATTTAAGAAAAAAATTAAGGGAAAAATATTTTATAGTTTGTGTTAGTCTCACCTATAGTAACATTCTTATTTTTCTCATATCATCTAAAAGTGTTATTTCTGTGAAAATGGCAGGATTAATTCCATTAATAATGGAAATAAACTATGTGTATAATCCAATATTTTTCTCAGTGATATATGTCTCATTTTTATCATTTTTATTCATTTTAATCCTTCTTATTTGATTATGTTTTTTTTGTGAAAATCAATCGATTAATTCGTTTTAGGATGAAAAAAACTAATTAGGTGATTTATTCCTTTTCCTTAAAATATATAACATTTTTTATTTCAATTATTTTCATAATTATACATTGAAAATCATTATTAAATAGTCAATTTTCACATGAGAATAAGTAAAATAGTTTGTGTGTGTCAATAGAATGAACTAAAACATTAGTTTTTTGATTATTTAAGAAAATAATTATGTATTAGAATTTATTTACAAGTATTTTCTGAATTGCGTGAATTCTAATTCTTCCCCACCCTATGGTTATAAATCATCCTCCTTAGTTGCAAACATATCTTTAATTTGATGTATCATATTGCCTCCTCTACTTTTTATAGACTCATTATGGATGGGTGTATATTAGTAAAAAATATTATATAGAATTGCAATGATTATATTTAATGATTAATAGTTTTAATATGATCAAATACGGATTATTCATCAATAAATGTGGAAATTACTCAATATTGGTGGAAATCAAAAATGATTTTTTTTGATTCAATGAATGGTCTTCCAAGGAGTATGGGAATGTCATATTCTTATTATATCATAAATATAAATAAATATACATGGAATCTAAATTTTTTCACTATGACAAGATTTATTAAAAAATCCTTAGGGGTAGTCCATCGATATACTAATATGTCAAGTAAAAATAATATCATATTTGGATTATCCAATCCCATATTTAGAAATAGGCATTGGGGAATAAAATTTTCACCTTATCCTGAAGTCACATTGTGTATTAATTAATGTGCAGGTTATAATCATAAATAAGATGGAAAATATTCCAAGATCTATCATTTTTTGAGGTACATTATTTTTAAATTCAATTGAACACTATTTTCATTGAGAAATAACACCACAAACATCTATATTTATCATTAATTATATTAATTCCTTTAAACATTTCCCATTATCCATCATTTTAGAAATATATTCACTAAAAGATATGTCAATAAAAAGTTGTATGAAACCATATATAACTTCTTGTATTTAATATGAAAAATTAATTTCCTTATCTTATATAGGAAGTAGATATGGGGTTTGTATGGTTTTGTCTTTTTGTTTCATTATTCTCCTTAAATACTATTTTCTAGATTTGCCCATCTTATAATTTTCATTTTCTTATTCTATTTTATCCTCATTACATTCTAATTTTTTTTCTCTCACCCTTAATTATTATAATTACATTTACACAAACAAGTTTTCTTATTTTTCACATTTTCTTCCACCACTCACCTGAAAAAAGTTTCATATCCTTCACTTTCTCTCGTGGGTTTCCTCCATGTTATTCCGTAGGGTATTGAGTGGTCACTCTAAAATTGTTTGATATGTTTTCACCAATTAGTTATAGAGTTGTAGGTGGAGGATTACTGATTAATTATAGAGTTATATTGTCTTCTTATATACATAGAATAGATTTATATGAGGTTATCGTACATTCCTTTAAGTAATTTTTCGGTGATAGGAAGGTGGTTTTTGATAGAATTTATTTACAAGCTATTTTGTTTATGGTTTAGGGGGTGTTAATAGTAATAATAGCATCATGGGTAATGGTTCATGTTAATATTTGGGTATACCATTATTTTATTTCAAAATTATTACACATTTAAATTAGTTATAAAATGGATTTAGTTATGGATTTTATTGAATTTACCACCACTAGATGTATGTATTTTGGGATTTTTTGAGGGATTGATTATAACAAAGACATTTTCAATCAAAATGATTATTATCCTTTGAACCCTATGTAATCCTTGGAATATGTTGAGTACTCTTCACATATAACTATATTATAAAATGGGTTTCAGTGTTAGTGTTTTGGAATACTGTGATTGAGTCAATACCAATAAAAATTAAATGTTATTTAGATTATTTATCAATGATTCTAATTGGGTATCCAAGAAGGTGATCTCATCAAAATAAAATATTTCTCTCCTTGGTGGAATCTAATAACCTTTTCATAAATTATCAATAAGGAATCATATATAGAATTTCTTTTACTACATCAAATGTTTTAAGAATTAATCATTTTCGGGACATGTCATCAATCATGAATCAAGTATTAGGATGTAAGAAATAAATAAATGATTAATTTATAGAAAAACATCAGTTTCTTTATGTATCAACTACTTTTTGAAATATTTTATTTCATCCCATTTTTCAAATATAGATTACCCATTGACTTGTGAAACAATTGATATTTTATTTCTGAACTTATATATCCTCCATAGTGGAATAAATTTGTCTAATAATCATTTTTATAGGTTATCATAGCTTTTAACGTAATCATATAATTAACTCTTCACCAAATATATCTCTCATACATAGAGATAGAATCATATCACCCTCAATCATATAGAATTTTATGTTACTCAACTATTCTTTACTATATCACAAATTTCACATGGGATGGTCAAATATCTATATAGGCCTTAATTTATCATCACAATAAATCATCCAATGTTTTTTAATTGGTATTAAGCTTATTTTAATCTTAAATTTTTTTAACTAAATCAAAATATGAACAGAACTAAAGTAAAATCCATCAATAGATGATAAATCATAGTCTATTATGGCTATTTCATGGGAAATTTGTCGTACAATATTATGGTGGTTCACATTGGAGAATTTTCTATAAGTTACATTGGGTGTAGTCTAGATTATGTTGTATTATATGATAAATCAACTGTGTGGAAATTAGAACCTATTGTTTATAGGGTTATAATCAATCATTTCTTATGAATCAATGCTTTGTGATCATTTTTTGGGCATCCTGGTCATGCATTATATTTTTTGAAATGGAAAATTTAATCACATGAACATAAAGAGAATGAAAATTAAATAAGTTTTATTAATTTAATAATAGATTTTTTTTATATAATTTTTTAATTTAATCATATGTTTACCCTTGATCACTAACCAATGTGAAAAAACATTGTCCATCACACCAGAATTATCAGTTATAGTGGGTAATAATGGTTAAAAATTAACTATTCATGATTTTTATTATTCTACTAAGTCATATAATAGTGAAATTATGAGGTTTGTCACACGAGTGATACATATAATCCACAATATAAGTCTATAAGACTTATAGTTAAGTAGAAATATTTGAATTTAGATGGAACAAACAAATTTGAAATATGAGTCTAGTTGTTTTAAAAACATCAAAAAGATCAATGGATCAATTTGAAGGTCTATTTTTGAAAGAGATACAAAAATATTTAATTCATTAATTGGGTCTAATAAATGTGTTTCAAGATATTTTAAATTTTGACAGTTTATTATTGTAAAATTTATTGATTTTAACTGAGACAATCTAAATCTATTTGATAAATAGTAATATCATAATTATTTCATTAAGTTAAATCATTAAATTAAATGAAAAGTAAAATATATTGTTAATTTATTAATTTTATCTACTTGTTTTTGTTTCCATTATTAATAATCCCTTTTTAAATATACAAACTAATAAATAATATTAGAATTAGTTGCTCAAATTTATTCCTAATAGAAATTAATATTAACGACCAAAATTGATAGATAATTTAACCACTCATTCTTCTAATATTAGTAACTTACCTACAAAGTTAATTTCCTCTCAAGGTTGAAGAAAGTTCAACCATATTTCACTTGAATATAATTTATATTGAGTGAAAATAGTAATTTAATGATGATGAATATGTCTATATAAGTACATATTCCCTTCACTACTACTCATCCTTCTGTATTGTACACTGTGTAATAGAAGTGAGTTGTATAGAGGGTATTACTGCAAGCTATGAAGAAACGAAATAAGGTTTTATGGTTTTCTATAAGTCAAGTAACATAATTAATAATGGATATATCAGCAGACATATTTATTATTTATTTCAAAATCAAACATGTTCTCAGTTTTATATTTTTCATTTCATGTTTTTATTTATTTAAGGGAACTAATTATATTTCATGCAATCTTTTATTATCAAGATTTTACATATGATGATGATTTGTTTTGGATGTATTGTTCTCTAAGAGAACTTTTCTTCTTTGTAGGAAAATAAATTCATCTCAAATTACTCAATTGGGCTCTACATTTTAGATTCTACATCAATTTGTTTTAGTGCTTTACTAATATTTATTTTTTATCTATAAAAATAATTTTTAATTATATATTTATAATAGAGAGGTGAAAAATGGTTAAACATTTAAAACCATTTCCATATTTGAGAATTTCATATGCAAAATTGTTTTTACACCGTCGATATTGTATAGTGGTATTTCAATTTTCTTTTTATAATGGTAATGGGTAATTTTGAGTTTATAAAACATTTCTTCCACAATGACTTATGAGATTTATTTTATTGATTTTTTTTAAAATAACTATAATTAGACTATAATATATATACATTTCTGGTTATTCGGTTGTAAAATTTATTATTTTTTATAATAATATTTAAAATGTATGTATATATGTATATATATAATGTTAAAAATCATGTTCATCCACATTTTTCTCTTTATAAAATTATTTTATTGGTTATTCCACTCTATGTGCAAACTAATTTATCAATGTTAATAAAATTTATTATTCTTTTAAAACTATTTTATTTTTGAATTAGAATATTTTTATAGTTATATACACAAATATTTCATTTCATATGAATCATTTTTTTTAAAACATGAATACATAAGAATCCACATATGTATTATTTTAGGGTAAAAAAAATTTTAGTCTAAGATCAATGGATTCTTTTTTATATAAATATATATATATATATATATCAATTAATGTATACTATTTATTTCTTATATATATGTAAATAAATGAATTTATATTATATATATATATATATATATATTTGAATCATTATTCTTACCTATAAATATGTGTGTGGATATGTAATGTTGTTTTATTCTAATATATTTGTAAAAAAATGTATGTATATGTGTACCTTTTATGTAAAACTATTACGTATATATATATATATATCAATGTATATTAAGAAATTTCATTTCATGGAAAATTATTTTATAATGGAACATGCATAACAAAGTAATTTCCCTTTTTTGGTGAAGTAAATTGAATCTCATGATTTTTAAGAAAATTGATGGTATTTATAAAATAAACTAATAGTTGTAATGTTTTTAATTCCAAATATTCTCATTTGGATATTATGTCAATGATGTCATCAAATTTCTAGTGACCCAAAAAAAATTTAGGACATTTATCGAATCTTTTGAAAGGTGTCCCCTGAATTATATAGCGCTCCAATTCATTAGGTAATGTTGAAAACACATGAGATGTCATGCCTGGTGCATGAGCCGTGTATCTGAAGACCACTATAGGATTAATAAGTAATCCTAATCCACTATGGTATTTTTTACATCATGTTATGTTTTCTTTGGAGTGAACTGTGACTTCAAGTTATGATCCAAGGTGATTTTGAGAACTATTTATGAATATTTATGAGTTATCATGAGAAAAATATAATATTTCACAAAAGAATGAAATGTATTTTTCCAAAGGTTATGTATGTTGAAACCTATTTAGAAAAAAATATCATTATTTACAAATAAACTTTTGATATTATAAATATGGAATTCTAAAGATGTATCACATCTTTTAGTTTTTATGTTGATGTGATAAAATCTTGATTTGATTCCACATGTTTTGAGACCCCTAACTGATCTTATTTTTCTCACCGAAGGTTTTTCAATCACTATTTTAATAAAGAATAAGAAAACGTAGAGAGTGACTGGAAAAGGCTCCCCTATGGTGTTTAACCATTATTAATCATATGAATAGATTTCTTGTCCTTTCTTTTTTTTTTAGATTTGTAATTTGAATTATCCAATGTATCCATGCTGGCTAAAACTGTAAACCTTTGTAGTCTCAGAATGTTAAATAATACATGAACTATAAAAAATGGAATATTTATTGGGTAATCATAGTTGGTATTATAGTTGAGGATTTGAAAAAATTATAAATGATGATACGAATAATCCCGTTGAACATTTAGAGTCCTTTAGTAAATTTTATATGATTTTACATTAAGAAAAAATCTTGCCCTCCTAGTTTTCTTAAAATAGAATAGTGAAATTCATAATTTATATAGATACGGTTATGAAATATCTAGGATGAAATTTTTTAATGGGGAATAATGAAACATCACTGATATTAATAAGTTCTTTTGTTTTAAATAATGAAAATTTAATATAAGACAAATTCTAAGATTCAATATGTCAAATTAAATAATAAAACTTAAAAACATTTAATATTATTCATAACAAATAATTAAAATAATGACTTTATGATAATAGATAACTTATTAATTTATATTTATCAATTTTAGTTTTATTTATAAAGGATTATAATGTTTTATATAAATTATTATATGATTTGATTTTAAATTATAAACAATTGATGTTTTATAGTTTAAAATTAATATTTTAACAGAAAGATTTTTAATGGATTTGTTTTTAAAAAACACCAATTTTGTATGAAAAAATCAAAATTTTATTTGAAAAGTAATATAATTATGAAATTATTATCAATAATAATTTAGAATTACATGTTAAATTGATATCACAAATATGTTTTAATAAAAATAATTAATAGTAAATTTTTTTTTCAATAATCAATATTGTATTACATATTATTTTATAAAAATATTTTTTTTGTTTTGTATTCATGAAATAATAAGTGGTTTTTATAAATAAATTATAATAATTACAATTTTACAAAAACAATTGATGGAACATAAATTCAATAATTAATTTTCTAAATAAATTTTAAGAATATATTATTAACAATTATAAATTTATATTCTTTTTATGAATTATGAGTTTAAATATATTTATATATTATTATAAATTAAATTTAATATGATAAATATAAAACAATTATAAAAATTATTAAAATATTATATGAAAATGTGACAACCGGGTCCCAGTGATAGCACAACCACCCCGCCTTAACATGGCCGTCAGGTCCTGGCCCACCAGGTACCCCCAGTTGCCCCGCAGACACGTGGGGCCCACCCCAGGGTCCACCCATGTGCCCGAACGGGTCATCTGACTAATATGATAGTCCCCACATGCCAACACATGTCATTTCCAGTGTGCTTTGTCCTCACTCACACACACCCTGGGGAACTTCCCAGGAGGTCACCCATCCTGATCACTACTCCAGGCCAGGCACGCTTAACTGTGGAGTTCTAATCAGGTAGGCTCCCGAAAAGGAAGGTGCACCTTGTTGACATGAGTCATATCATTTAGTCATTTAACCCTTTATCATTCTGGGGTGTTACAATCACCCCCCCTTTAGGGCACAACGCCCTCGTTGTGGGCCCTACATCTCAACCCAGGCAGTGCACCGCACTTAAGGCTGGGTTCCTCCTTTGATACCAAATGTGACAACCGGGTCCCAGTGATAGCACAACCACTTGTTGACATGAGTCATATCATTTAGTCATTTAACCCTTTATCATTCTGGGGTGTTACAAGGCTATTTGTCGTAACAGCGGGAATTAATTATAAAATTAATTAATGAAACTTATATGTTTGGAATTTTGTAAAATAGACATCATTTTTGAATTCTGAATATCAATTATAGCTTAGGGTGAAATTTTGGCCTTGTTCTGAAAAACTTCAATTTTTGATGAATAGTGAAACCACAAAGTGGTAGTTAAATAACTGATTTTTCGTTTAAATGAAATATTAGCACTTCTGTGATTTGATTTTCAAAAATCCGACATACATGATTTTCATTAAGATGGTAAATGTGGTTCCATGAGATTAAAATAATTTTTTGGTGAATAGTAACTTTTAAGTTCTTAATCGCGATTAGAGGTAATTAGTGTAGTTTAAGGTACAAATAATGTTTTAATAATATGAGATGAGCATGAAACTTGTCATACTCCTATTGGATGAGTCATGGCCGACCAATACAACCAATGGGTCAACTTGGGGACCCCATGGAGCCACTTTAGTTGGAAAATTACATTAATATATATTTATTTAATGTTAAAATTAAATTGACACAAACATGAGTTATTTTACTAAAATAGTTTTTAAGTGGGGTTACACAAGTCCGAATTTTGACTATAAATATTCATTAGAAATATAAAACGATTTCATACATCATAGTATTTTTTTCATAATTTTTAGACATTAAATAAATTAAATTATTTATGACATCATTATGATGCAGCGATGACCTCATTATTTAACGATTTAAATAAAATGAGAAGATAATGAAAAATCCAAGGCTTACACTTGTCCAAAGACTATTTGATGGGTAGATTTCGAACCATTATCACCTTATCCACGAATTATATTAGTGTGGGACCTTTAGAATCCGAAAAACATTGTGTAATAATGTTACATTTCAATCTTTCCAAAAGAGCCCCTCCTCTCCACTTATAAAAGGCCCCCACCTCTCCCACCTTATTCACACCTTCAAGTAATTTGGCTCGGCCAACCTCTGCCCAAATACTCTCCTAACATCCCCCTATTACTCCTAGAAGCCTCACTTTGGGCAGAACTCTTCCCAAGGAAGCCTTTGGCTCAAATCAAAAAAAGTTACCCGATTTTGAGGTAATGTCTTCTCTAATGTTGTTTTGTTTTATTTTTCTTCTCCAACCCCCTAAACTCTTTTTATTAATTTCTTTTGTAACAACAACAGTATCATCAATATACTAGGATGTTGTTTTAAGAATTATTCGAGCTACACTTACACACACCTACATCTAATGGTTAAAGAACATACGATTTCTGTGGATGGTGAATTTCTGCCTCACGAAACGATGATTGTTCAACACTCATATAACACCTTCAAAGGTGGCCATAAAGATGTCACTATATTTATATATGATATATAATGTGTTTAGGTTTTACTTATGCTTTTGTATTTATCCTTTATGGCATACTTTATGATTTCCATTATGGGTAAAACGCGATAATTTTATTTTAGGAAGTGCGGATTACCGCCCCCTCAAAGTGATTTGAATCGTTAATGCCATATGTGGGATGTATAAAGGATGGAGTAAATGGTATTATACACTATATTATACTGGAATTATATTATAAATTTATATCATTATGATTTAATTCCATTAAATATGAAATAGAAATTAAAGTAGCGTTCATGCGTACGTACGGCTTACCGTCTCCATGAACGGTGCACTTCATTTCTTACCTCTAAATATTACGTAAAATTATAAATGAATGTATATACTGGATATATAAGATATATATGACATCTAAATCATGAATATAATTCTGGAGATAATGGATATTCTACCACATAAACAACTTGTAATTATAAGAAGTTTATTTTTGACTCAAGTACCAAAGATCGTCAAAACGACCGTTATTAACTTAAATAATTAAATAATGTTCATAACATGGTAATAAGGGATATAAAATTAATAATGAACATGAAAAAGGTTCTTAAGTAAATATAAATTAACTCTAGTTTATTATTCAGGAGGTTAAAGAACGGTCGAGTCAGGACATGACGCAAGGTAAGGGAACTTCTTAACCCAATTTCCATTCTTTGGGTTAATCTCCTACTATCAAATTATGTCATTATATTATTATGTCATATCTTGTATTTGTACATTATTTATGTGTACTTATAGTGAATACACATAGAATATCTATTTTATTCTAAAAATGATCTTTGTATGGGACTTCGTCTCAATCTCCTTTCATTGAGGCATATTTTATTTTATACACAACTTTCTTTTATACGGTGTATAAACCCCTTTGACTTTTACGTTTATTCAAAAGGAATCTTTTTTATACGAAGCATTTTACTAAACGACAAAAAGGGAATGTTTTCCTTTCCGTACTTATGCGGCAACAACGACTTCTCCGCCGTCGTGGCCATTATTTGAGTTTTCGGCTTCCTTTACAAGCCGTAACTTTTTTTAATAAATACAAAGTTTTAAATTTCTTGTATTTTGGTATTGAAAATGGTTTTGAAAGTGTTTTTATTATATCAATGTGTTGTATTGATATCTTGTGATTGAAATGTGGAAATTTTATGTTTCCTTTATGCATGTTTTATGTGATATGATTATGTTATGGTTTATGATATGTTTAAACCTGTTCATATGAGGAATGTATTGGACTTAATAAGTGACGGGTGGAGCCCGCTATAGCTCCTCGATGCATTGGCAGGTCTCATGAGACAAACTAGTGTCTTGGCACGACGCCTTGACAAAATCTTATTTGTGGTCTTGGCATGAGGCCTTGGCTACGTGGTTATGATAGTCTGGCATTATGCATTCCATCATTATGAAAGTGGTTATTGATATTGCATGTGATTATTCGACCAGTAGAATATCCATGTGAATAATTAAATGGCATTATCTCATTTTACTTTTGCCATATTATGTTGAAGTTCATGTTTAAAAGGCTTTTGTTTTAGTTATACATTGCCTTAAATGTTAATGTTTATTTATGAAATCTTCCGAAATATTGTTATCCTTACTGAGCATCTGAGCTCATCCCTTTCAATGTTTTAATATTTTCCAGGATGTGAAGAAGTATTTTATGAATGACATGCAGGGATTGTGAGAAGAGGATATGATTGTGGACTATAGAGACTTTGTTATTGTAGTTTTTCACTTTATGATGTAATGTAACATTTATGAATGTATCTAGTGTTTCCAAGGCTACTAAACTAATATGTCTTTCGAGACTTGATCTTTTGTGATCATGCCAATGTTACGAAGTAATGCACCGACTCTGGGTAGCTGGGGTCGGGGCGTTACAGTTGGTATCAAAGGAATTTTAGTACAAACATTGGAAGCTAGATTTAGATAAAATCTGATTAGAGCACGTAGACCTAAGATGAACTTTGAGGATTAGTATAGAAGAACTTCCTTGAATTTTGGTATTGTAGAGATTTTGTGAGTTTTTCCAAGAAATACATCCCTGTCTGGATACAAGCAGGTAGAGGCGGCTCTGGCACAGATGTTCCTAGGGGTAAAACCCGAAAACACCGCTTTGAGCTAGACTCGAATGGGAACTAGTGCACGACAACGGGCCTTGCTGTACTCTTGGTTACGACACTCCCGGGGGATATGCTTAGGATAACTCTAATTTTCTTTACAAATCATTATGATGGGTTTATGTGTATATACTTCCTCAAAGAAAACATTTTTATGATTATTGATTATATCCATAAATAGTTCAATTTATGTTAAGTGTTTTATAAGTATGGGATTAGGTATTTTGATTCATAAACTTATCTAGTTTATGCCATTGTTTAGAAATGGAGCCTAGTGGAAGAAATGGAAACTGTATCAATGCACACACTCCATGTAGGGATTGCCCTCCTGCTCAAGATAATTATAGTGGGGCTGGTGATGCAACTGGTGCTGATCAGCTTCTCACCGTACTGGGAAAACTCACGCAGGTTATGAATAATAACCTTACTCATATGGAGCACCCTGATCCTCAACGTGGAGGATCAATGTTAGACCTCTTCATGAGGCAACAACCACCAACCTTTAATGGGAGTACAAATCCTATAGTAGCTGAGAAATGGATAAATTCCTTAGAGAAAATATTCCAGGCCTTGGGGAGTAGTGAAAGGGAGAAGGTTTTCATGGCAGTTTACCGCCTCACTGGAGATGCCGATCAGTGGTGGTCACTGATTCAAAACACAAAGGAAGATGATGACGTATCGAATATGGAATGGAGGGAGTTCAAAGAGCTTTTCTTAGAAAAATACTTTCCTCGTGACCATCGAGCATATTTGGAAAGACAATTTCTGAGTCTGAGGCAGAAGGAGGATGAGAATGTCGCAAAGTATGAGGCTAACTTTACAAGGTTAGCGAGGCATGCTTCCGATTATATACGTAACCCAAGAGGTAAGATTGATCATTTCATTGATTGGTTAAAACCATTTATCCGTCGATCATTAGTATCACAATCCTTCTCATCATACGAAGATATTGTCTCGTGTGCTATCAAGACAAAAAAGGAATTCTCTAAGTCTTATGACAACAAAGTAAAGCAAGAGAAGAAGAGAACGGTGGAACAAGAGATAGATAAAGGGAAAAAGGGAAAGAAGTATTTTCCATTATGTGATAATTGTGGGAAGAATCACCCTGGTATGTGCCTAAAAGGAATGGGAGTTTGTTATAAATGTGGAGAAAAGGGTCACCAGGCTCGTGATTTCAAGGGAAAGAAAGAGGCTATCAAAGTTGAATGCTACAATTGTAGGGAAATGGGGAATTATGAAAATGAATGTCCTAAGTGTCAAGGAAACTTACCTCAGAAAAGGCCAAGGGATCAAGGCCAATCTTATGCTGTGACTACAGTTGAAGTAGAATAATTATGTATTGGTGCTTTTGGACTCAAGGATTATATTCTGGTTATAAGAATAATGTGATATATATAAATATTGTACTGCAGTACTTTTTGATTTCAGTAAGGTTTTAATATGATTAAGGTAATCATATTTTTAGTATGTGACAATAAGAGAAACATTTCTTTGTTTGGGGAATCTGATGTTACAATTGATTTTGGAATTTAGAGACCTTTTAGAGAATGTCTGGACGGAGGTATTTTGGATAACTATTAAGGTTGGAATGGATTAAGTTGAACCATGGATATTATTGTTTATGGTTAAAGCATTTTTGAAGATTATTTTTGGAATATTATAATACTATAGTTTTTGGAAAAGGACAACCTGCAGGGTGGGGAATAACCCGTCGCGTCGGACAAAGCTGCAAGAATCGAACCCACAACCATAGTGCGACAAGCCTTTATTTCCTACCACTAGCCTACAGGAAGCCCCTGGTTATTACAAAATAGTTTTACTAATCTAAATGGCATGTTTTAACATTTGGAACCTTATACAATTAGGATAAATAGAATATTTTTGAGTTCCGTTACCATTTGGAGTAAATGTTGGGTTTGTGGTAAAAATTTATTAACGAATGAAAGTATACATAACAAGTATGTATATTCCCTTACGTTCTTAGTAAATCTCCTAAATAAATTCCTCCACATTATAAAAGGTAACTTAAAAAAAAAATGTTGTCGGTTAACTTTTCCAACTGGGGATTCAATGACCGTTTAACCAATCACAAGTCTGTGATTTTCTTGTGGTTAAACTTTCTCCTAATCCTGTTTTCTATAACTCTCCATCAGACCTTGATGGTTTGTTTCTCCTCCATATCCATATTTTCATAGAATCCTAGAATGGGCTATATCGGGTGACCTTTGTACTTATCTTCCTTTCTTTTAATGTTATATATTTATTAACCTTATTTCCGATGTGGGTTTTCCTCAAAGGTATTTTCTCTTTTCAACATTTTATTTTCAAAGAAAAATTTCAAATTGCGAGGACGCAATTTATTGAAGGAGGGGAGAATGTAACACCCCGAGCTTCCACGATACGCTTCTCATTCAATAATGCAATAGCTTGCATTGTACGCAACTTCGAGTTCTAAAACACCGCGACTAATCAAAGTAGCCGTTATGAATAGTAATAACCACTTTTTAAAATTATAGAAATTTTATATTTCAATATGGACTTCATTTTTGTATTCGGGATATCGAAATTAGCCTATGTTGAATTTTTGGTATTTTTCTGAGAAATTCTAATTTTTTATGAATAGTGAAAAATACTTAAAACAACTTTTTAATCAAAATAATTTTTTATGATAAATTATACTATTTAGTGGTTTTAAGGTATAATTAGAATATATTTTTACCATTTTATCCAATGGTGGTCATTAGAATTAATTTAACATTGAAATTGGACATAAACAATTGCCAATCTTTTGATATAAATTGTTTCTTAAAAACACGCTATTTGTCATAACAGTGGGAATTAATTATAAAATTAATTAATGAAACTTATATGCTTGTAATTTAGTAAAATAGACATCATTTTTAAATTCGGAATATCAATTATAGCTTAGGGTGAAATTTTGTCCTTGTTCTGAAAAACTTCAATTTTTGATGAATAGTGAAACCACTAAGTGGTAGTTAAATAACTGATTTTTCGTTTAAATGAAATATTACCACTTCTGTGATTTGATTTTCAAAAATCTGACATACATGGTTTCTATTAAGATGTAAAATGTGGTTCAATGAGATTAAAATAATTTTTTGGTGAATAGTAACTTTTAAGTTCTTAATCGCGATTAGAGGTAATTAGTGTAGTTTAAGGTACAAATAATTTTTTAATAATATGTGATGAGCATGAAACTTGTCATAATCCTATTGGATGAGTCATGTCCGACCAAGACAACCCATGAGTCAACTTGGGGACCCCATGGAGCCACTTTATTTGGAAAATGACATTAATATATATTTATTTAATGTAAAAATTAAATTGACACAAACATGAGTTATTTTACTAAACCAATTTTTAAGTGGGGTTAAACAAGCCCAAATTTTGACTATAAATATTCATTAGAAAGCTAAAAAGATATCCTACATCATAGTATTTTTTTTAATTTTTATACATTATATAAATTAAATTATTTATGACATCATTTTGATGCAGCGATGACCTCATTATTTAACGATTTAAATAAAATGAGAAGATAATGCAAAATCCAAGGCTTACACTTGTCCAAAGACTATTGGATGGGTAGATTTCGAACCATTATCACCTTAGCCACGAATTATATAAGTTTGGGACCTTTAGAATCCGAAAAACATTGTGTAATAATGTAACATTTCAATCTTTCCAAAAGAGCCCCTCCTCTCCACTTATAAAAGGCCCCCACCTCTCCACCTTATTCACACCATAAAGCAATTTGGCTCGGCCAAACTCGGCTCAAATACTCTCCCAACATCCCCCTCTTACTCCTAGAAGCCTCACTTTGGGCATAACTCTTCCCAAGGAAGCCTTTGGCTCAAATCAAAAAGAGTTACCCGATTTTGAGGTAATGACTTCTCTAATGTTGTTTTGTTTTATTTTTCTTCTCCAAACCCTAAACACTTTTTATTCATTTCTTTTGTAACAACACCAGTATCCTAAATTTACTAGGATGTTGTTATAAGAATTATCCTAGCTACACTTACACACACCTACATCTAATGGTTAAAGAACATACGATTTCTGTGGATGGCGAATTTCTACCTCACGGAACGATGATTGTTCAACACTCATATAACACCTTCAAAGGTGGCCATTAAGATGTCACTATATTTATATATGATATATAATGTGTTTATGTTTTACTTATGCTTCTGTATTTCTCATTTATGGCATACATTATGATTTCCATTATGGGTAAAACGCGATAATTTTATTTTAGGAAGTGCGGACTACCGCCCCCTCAAAGTGATTTGAATCGTTAATTTCATATGTGGGATGTATAAAGGATGGAGTAAATGGTATTATAAACTATATTATACTGGAATTATATTATACATTTATATCATTATGATTTAATTCCATTAAATACGAAATATAAATGAAAGTAGCGTTCATGCGTACGTACGTCTTACCGTCTCCATGAACGGTGCATTTCATTTCCTACCTCTAAATGTTACGTAATATTATAAATGAATGTATATACTGGATATATAAGATATATATGACATCTAAATCATGAATATTATTCTTTAGATAATGGATATTCTACCACATAAACAACTTGTAATTATAAGAAGTTTATTTTTGACTCAAGTACCAAAGATCGTCAAAACGACCGTTATTAACTTAAATTATTAAATAATGTTCATAACATGGTAATAAGGGATATAAAAGGAATAATGAACATGAAAAAGGTTCTTAAGTAAATATAAATTAACTCTAGTTTATTATTCAGTAGGTTAAAGAACGGTCGAGTCAGGACAGGACGCAAGGTAAGGGAACTTCTTAACACAATTTCTATTCTTTGGGTTAATCTCCTACATTCAAATTATGTCATTATATTATTATGTCATATCTTGTATTTGTACTTTATTTATGTGTACTTATAGTGAATACACATAGTATATCTATTTTATTGTAAAAATGATCTTTTTATGGGACTTCGTCTCAATCTCCTTTCATTGAGGCATATTTTATTTTATACACAACTTTCTTTTATACGGTGTATAAACCCCTTTGAATTTTACGTTTATTCAAAATGAATCTTTTTTATACGAAGAATTTTACTAAACGACAAAAAGGGAATGTTTTCCTTTCCGTACTTATGCGGCGACAACGACTTCTCCGCCGCCGTGACCATTATTTGAGTTTTCGGCTTCCTCTACAAGCTGTAACTTTTTTTAATAAATACAAAGTTTTAACTTTCTTGTATTTTGGTATTGAAAATGGTTTTGAAAGTGTTTTTATTATATCAATGTGTTGTATTGATATCTTGTGATTGAAATGTGGAAATTTTATGTTTCCTTTATGCATGTTTTATGTGATATGATTATGTTATGGTTTATTATATGTTTAAACCTGTTCATATGAGGAATTCATTGGACTTAATAAGTGATGGGTGGAGCCTGCTATAGCTCCTCGATGCATCGGCAGGTCTCATGAGACAAACTAGTGTCTTGGCACGAGGCCTTGACAAAATCTTATTTGTGGTCTTGGCACGAGGCCTTGGATACGTGGTTATGATAGTCTGGCATTATGCATTCCATCATTATGAAAGTGGTTATTGATATTGCATGTGATTATTCGACCAGTAGAATATCCATCTGAATAATTAAATGGCATTATCTGATTTTACTTTTTCCATATTATGTTGAAGTTCATGTTTAAAAGGCTTTTGTTTTAGTTATACATTGCCTTAAATGTTAATGTTTATTTATGAAAGCTTTCGCAATATTGTTATCCTTACTGAGCATCTGAGCTCACCCCTTTCAATTTTTAATATTTTCCAGGATGTGAAGAAGTATTTTATGAATGACCTGCTGGGATTGTGAGAAGAGGATATGAGTGTGGACTATGGAGACTTTGTTATTGTAGTTTTTCACTTTATGATGTAATGTAACGTTTATGAATGTATCTATTGTTTCCAAGGCTACTAAACTAATCGGTCTTTCGAGACTTGATCTTTTGTGATCATTCCAATGTTACGAAGTAATGCACCGACTCTGGGTAGCTGGGGTCGGGGCGTTACAGTTGGTATCAGAGGAAGTTTAGTACAAACCTTGGAAGATAGATTTAGATAAACTCTGATTAGAGCACGTAGACCTAAGATGAACTTTGAGGATTAGTATAGAAGAACTTCCTAGAAATTTGGTATTGTAGAGATTTTTTGAGTTTTTCCGAGAAATACATCCCTGTCTGGATACGACCAGGTAGAGGCAGCTCTGGCACAGATGTTCCTAGGGGTAAAACCCGAAAACACCGCTTTGAGCTAGACTCGAACGAGAACTGGTGCACGACAACGGGCCTTGCTGCACTCTTGGTTACGACACTCCCGGGGGATATGCTTAGGATAACTCTCATTTTCATTACAAATAATTATGAAGGGTTTAAGAGTATATACTTTCTCAAAGAAAACATTTTTATGATTATTGAATATATCCATAAATAGTTCAATTTATGTTATGTGTTTTATAAGTATGGGATTATGTATTTTGATTCATAAACTGATCTAGTTTATGCCATTGTTTAGAAATGGCGCCTAGTGGAAGAAATGGAAACCGTATCAATGCACACACTCCATGTAGGGATTTCCCTCCTGCTCAAGACAATTATAGTGGGGCTGGTGATGCAACTGGTGCTGATCAGCTTCTCACCATACTGGGACAACTCACGCAGGTTATGAATAATAACCTTACTCGTATGGAGCACCCTGATCCGCAACGTGGAGGATCAATGTTAGACCGCTTCATGAGGCAACAACCACCAACCTTTAATGGTAGTACAAATCATATAGTAGCTGAGCAATGGATATATTCCTTAGGGAAAATATTCCATACCTTGAGGAGTAGTGAAAGGGAGAAGGTTGTCATGGTAGTTTACCGCCTCACTGGAGATGCCGATCAGTGGTGGTCGCTGATTCAAAACACAAATGAAGATGATGACGTATCGAATATGGAATGGAGGGAGTTCAAAGAGCTTTTCTTAGAAAAATACTTTCCTCGTGACCATCGAGCAGATTTGGATAGACAATTTCTGAGTCTGGGGCAGAAGGAGGATGAGAATGTCACAAAGTATGATGCTAACTTTACAAGGTTAGCGAGGCATGCTTCCGATTATATAGGTAACCCAAGGAGTAAGATTGATCGTTTCTTTGATGGGTTAAAACCATTTATCCGTCGATCATTAGTATCACAATACTTCTCATCATACGAAGATATTGTCTCATGTGCTATCAAGACAACAAAGGAATTCTCTAAGTCTTATGACGACAATGTAAAGCAAGAGAAGAAGAGAACGGTGGAACAAGAGACAGATAAAGGGAAAAAGGGAAAGAAGTATTTTCCATTATGTGATAATTGTGGGAAGAATCACCCTGGTACGTGCCTAAATGGAATGGGAGTTTGTTATAAATGTGGAGAAAAGGGTCACCAGGCTCGTGATTGCAAGGGAAAGAAAGAGGCTGTCAAAGTTGAATGCTACAATTGTAGGGAAATGGGGAATTATGAAAATGAATGTCCTAAGCGTCAAGGAAACATACCTCAGAAAAGGCCAAGGGATCAAGGCCAATCTTATGATGTGACTACAGTTGATGCAGAATAATTAATGTATTGGTGCTTTTGGACTCAAGGATTATATTCTGGTTATAAGAATAATTTGATATATATAAAGATTGTACTGCAGTACTTTTTTATTTCAGTAAGGTTTTAATATGATTAAGGTAATCATATTTTTAGTATGTGACAATAAGAGAAACTTTTCTTTGTTTGGGGAATCTGATGTTACAATTGATTTTGGAATTTAGAGACCTTTTAGAGAAAGTCTGTACGGAGGTATTTTGGATAACTATTTAGGTTGGAATGGATTAAGTTCAACCATGGATAGTATTTTTTAAGGTTAAAGCATTTTTGAAGATTATTTTTGGAATATTATAATACTATAGTTTTAGGAAAAGGACAACCTGCAGGGTGGGGAATAACCCGTCGCGTCGGACAAAGCTGCAGGAATCGAACCCACAACCATAGTGCGACAAGCCTTTATTTCCTACCACTAGCCTACAGGAAGTCCCTGGTTATTACAAAATAGTTTTACTAATCTAAATGGTATGAGTTAACATTTGGAACCTTATACAATTAAGATAAATAGAATATTTTTGAGTTCCGTTACCATTTGGAGTAAAAGTTGGGTTTGTGGTAAAAATTTATTAACGAATGAAAGTATACATAACAAGTATGTATATTCCCTTACGTTCTTAGTAAATCTCCTAAATAAATTCCTCAACATTATAAAAGGTAACTTAAAACAAAAATGTTGTCGGTTAACTTTTCCAACTGGGGATTCAATGACCGTTTAACCAATCACAAGTTTGTGATTTTCTTGTGGTTAAACTTTCTCCTAATCTTGTTTTCTATAACTCTCCATCAGACCTTGATGGTTTGTTTCTCCTCCATATCCATATTTTCATAGAATCCTAGAATGGGCTATATCGGCTGACCTTTCTACTATTCTTTCTTTCTTTTAATGTTATATATTTATTAACCATATTTCCGATGTGGGTTTTCCTCAAAGGTATTTTCTCTTTTCAACATTTTATTTTCAAAGAAAAATTTCAAATTGCGAGGACGCAATTTATTGAAGGAGGGGAGAATGTAACACCCCGAGCTTCCACGATACGCTTCTCATTCAATAATGCAATAGCTTGCATTGTACGCAACTTCGAGTTCTAAAACACCGCGACTAATCAAAGTAGCCGTTTTGAATAGTAATAACCACTTTTAAAAATTATAGAAATTTTATATTTCAAAATGGACTTCATTTTTGGATTCGGGATATCGAAATTAGCCTATGTTGAATTTTTGGTATTTCTCTGAGAACTTCTAATTTTTTATGAATAGTGAAAAATACTTAAAACAAATTTTTAATCAAAATAATTTTTTGTGATAAATTATACTATTTAGTGGTTTTAAGGTATAATTAGAATATATTTTTACCATTTTATCCAATGGTGGTCATTAGAATTAATTTAACATTGAAATTGGACATAAACAATTGCCAATCTTTTGATATAAATTGTTTCTTAAAAACACGCTATTTGTCGTAACATCGGGAATTAATTGTAAAATTAATTAATGAAACTTATATGTTTGTAATTTAGTAAAATAGACATCATTTTTGAATTCGGAATATCAATTATAGCTTAGGGTGAAATTTTGGCCTTGTTCTGAAAAACTTCAATTTTTGATGAATTGTGAAACCACTAAGTGGTAGTTAAATAACTGATTTTTCATTTAAATGAAATATTACCACATCTGTGATTTGATTTTCAAAAATCCGAAATACATGGTTGTCATTAAGAGGTAAAATGTGGTTCAATGAGATTAAAATAATTTTTTGGTGAATAGTAACTTTTAAGTTCTTAATCGCGATTAGAGGTAATTAGTGTAGTTTAAGGTACAAATAATGTTTTAATAATATGAGATGAGCATGAAACTTGTCATAATCCTATTGGATGAGTCATGGCCGACCAAGACAACCCATGGGTCAACTTGGGGACCCCATGGAGCCACTTTAGTTGGAAAATGACATTAATATATATTTATTTAATGTTAAAATTAAATTGACACAAACATGAGTTATTTTACTAAACCAGTTTTTAAGTGGGGTTAAACAAGTCCAAATTTTGACTATAAATATTCATTAGAAATCTAAAAAGATTTCCTACATCATAGTTATTTTTTATAATTTTTAGACATTAAATAAATTAAATTATTTATGACATCATTATGATGCAGCGATGACCTCGTTATTTAACCATTTAAATAAAATGAGAAGATAATGCAAAATACAAGGCTTACACTTGTCCAATGACTATTGGATGGGTATCTTTCGAACCATAATCACCTTAGCCACGAATTATATAAGTTTGGGACCTTTAGAATCCTAAAAACATTGTGTAATAATGTAACATTTCAATCTTTCCAAAAGAGCACCTCCTCTCCACTTATAAAAGGCCCCCACCTCTCCCACCTTATTCACACCTTCAAGCAATTTGGCTCAGCCAACCTCTGCCCAAATACTCTCCCAACATCCCCTTCTTACTCCTAGAAGCCTCACTTTGGGCAGAACTCTTCCCAAGGAAGCCTTTGGCTCAAATCAAAAAGAGTTACCCGATTTTGAGGTAATGTCTTCTCTAATGTTGTTTTGTTTTATTTTTCTTCTCCAACCCCCTAAACTCTTTTTATTCATTTATTTTGTAACAACACCAGTATCCTAAATTTACTAGGATGTTGTTATAAGAATTATTCGAGCTACACTTACACACACCTACATCTAATGGTTAAAGAACATACGATTTCTGTGGATGGCGAATTTCTACCACACGAAACGATGATTGTTCAACACTCATATAACACCTTAAAAGGTGGCCATTAAGATGTCACTATATTTATATATGATAGATAATGTGTTTATGTTTTACTTATACTTCTGTATTTCTCATTTATGGCATACTTTATGATTTCCATTATGGGTAAAACGCGATAATTTTATTTTAGGAAGTGCGGACTACCGCCCCCTCAAAGTGATTTGAATCGTTAATTCCATGTGTGGGATGTATAAAGGATGGAGTAAATGGTATTATACACTATATTATACTGGAATTATATTATACATTTATATCATTATGATTTAATTCCATTAAATACGAAATAGAAATGAAAGTAGCGTTCATGCGTACGTACGTCTTACCGTCTCCACGAACGGTGCATTTCATTTCTTACCTCTAAATGTTACGTAATATTATAAATGAATGTATGTACTGGATATATAAGATATATATGACATCTACATCATGAATATAATTCTGGAGATAATGTATATTCTACACATAAACAACTTGTAATTATAAGAAGTTTATTTTTGACTCAAGTACCAAAGATCGTCAAAACGACCGTTATTAACTTAAATAATTAAATAATGTTCATAACATGGTAATAAGGGATATAAAAGGAATAATGAACATTAAAAAGGTTCTTAAGTAAATATAAATTAACTCTAGTTTATTATTCAGCAGGTTAAAGAACGGTCGAGTCAGGACAGGACGCAAGGTAAGGGAACTTCTTAACCCAATTTCAATTCTTTGGGTTAATCTCCTACTTTCAAATTATGTCATTATATTATTATGTCATATCTTGTATTTGTACTTTATTTATGTGTACTTATAGTGAATACACATAGTATATCTATTTTATTCTAAAAATGATCTTTGTATGGGACTTCGTCTCAATCTCCTTTCATTGAGGCATATTTTATTTTATACACAACTTTATTTTATACGGTGTATAAACCCCTTTGAATTTTACGTTTTTTCAAAAGGAATATTTTTTATACGAAGAATTATACTAAACGACAAAAAGGGAATGTTTTCCTTTCTGTACTTATGCGGCGACAACGACTTCTCCGCCGCCGTGACCATTATTTGAGTTTTCGGCTTCCTCTACAAGCCGTAACTTTTTTTAATAAATACAATGTTTTAACTTTCTTGTATTTTGGTATTGAAAATGGTTTTGAAAGTGCTTTTATTATATCAATGTGTTGTATTGATATCTTGTGATTGAAATGTGGAAATTTTATGTTTCCTTTATGCATGTTTTATGTGATATGATTATGTTATGGTTTATGATATGTTTAAACCTGTTCATATGAGGAATGCATTGGACTTAATAAGTGAAGGGTGGAGCCCGCTATAGCTCCTCGATGCATCGGTAGGTCTCATGAGACAAACTAGTGTCTTGGCACGAGGCCTTGACAAAATCTTATTTGTGGTCTTGGCACGAGGCTTTGGCTACGTGGTTATGATAGTCTGGCATTATGCATTCCATCATTATGAAAGTGGTTGTTGATATTTCATGTGATTATTCAACCAGTATAATATCCATGTGAATAATTAAATGGCATTATCTCATTTTACTTTTGCCATATTTTGTTGAAGTTCATGTTTAAAAGGCTTTTGTTTTAGTTATACATTGCCTTAAATGTTAATGTTTATTTATGAAAGCTTCCGCAATATTGTTATCCTTACTGAGCATCTGAGCTCACCCCTTTCAATGTTTTAATATTTTCCAGGATGTGAAGAAGTATTTTATGAATGACCTGCCGGGATTGTGAGAAGAGGATATGAATGTGGACTATGGAGACTTTGTTATTGTAGTTTTTCACTTTATGATGTAATGTAACGTTTATGAATGTATCTAGTGTTTCCAAGGCTACTAAACTATTCGGTCTTTCGAGACTTGATCTTTTGTGATCATGACAATGTTACGAAGTAATGCACCAACTCTGGGTAGCTGGGGTCGGGGCGTTACAGTTGGTATCAGAGGATGTTTAGTACAAACCTTGGAAGCTAGATTTAGATAAACTCTGATTAGAGCACGTAGACCTAAGATGAACTTGGAGGATTAGTATAGAAGAACTTCCTAGAATTTTGGTATTGTAGAGAATTTGTGAGTTTTTCCGAGAAATACATCCCTGTCTGGATACGAGCAGGTAGAGGCGGCACTGGCACAGATGTTCCTAGGGGTAAAACCCGAAAACACCGCTTTGAGCTAGACTCGAACGGGAACTGGTGCACGACAACGGGCCTTGCTGCACTCTTGGTTACGACACTCCCGGGGGATATGCTTAGGATAACTCTCATTTTCTTTACTAATCATTATGAAGGGTTTATGAGTATATAATTCCTCAAAGAAAACATTTTTTTGATTATGGATTATATCCATAAATAGTTCAATTTATTTTATGTGTTTTATAAGTATGGGATTATGTATTTTGATTCATAAACTGATCTAGTTTATGCCATTGTTTAGAAATGGCGCCTAGTGGAAGAAATGGAAACCATATCAATGCACACACTCCATGTAGGGATTTCCCTCCTGCTCAAGATAATTATAGTGGGGATGGTGATGCAACTGGTGCTGATCAGCTTCTCACCGTACTGGGACAACTCACGCAGGTTATGAATAATAACCTTACTCGTATGGAGCACCCTGATCCGCAACGTGGAGGATCAATGTTAGACCGCTTCATGAGGCAACAACCACCAACCTTTAATGGGAGTACAAATCCTATAGTAGCTTAGCAATGGATAAATTCCTTAGAGAAAATATTCCATGCCTTGGGGAGTAGTGAAAGGGAGAAGGTTGTCATGGCAGTTTACCGCCTCACTGGAGATGTCGATCAGTGGTGGTCACTGATTCAAAACACAAAGGAAGATGATGACATATCGAATATGGAATGGAGGGAGTTCAAAGAGCTTTTCTTAGAAAAATACTTTCCTCGTGACCATCGAGCAGATTTGGAAAGAAAATTTCTGAGTCTGAGGCAGAAGGAGGATGAGAATGTCGCAAAGAATGAGGCTAACTTTACAAGGTTAGCGAGGCATGCTTCCGATTATATACGTAACCCAAGGAGTAAGATTGATCATTTCTTTGATGGGTTAAAACCATTTATCCGTCGATCATTAGTATCACAATCCTTCTCATCATACGAAGATATTGTCTCGTGTGCTATCAAGACAAAAAAGGAATTCCTTAAGTCTTATTCAACAATGTAAAGCAAGATAAGAAGAGAACGGTGGAACAAGAGACAGATAAAGGGAAAAAGGGAAAGAAGTATTTTCCATTATGTGATAATTGTGGGAAGAATCACCCTCGTACGTGCCTAAAAGAATGGGAGTTTGTTATAAATGTAGAGAAAAGGGTCACCAGGGTCGTGATTGCAAGGGAAAGAAAGAGGCTGTCAAAGTTGAATGCTACAATTGTAGGGAAATGGGGCATTATGCAAATGAATGTCATAAGCTTCAAGGAAACTTACCTCAGAAAAGGCCAAGGGATCAAGGCCAATCTTATGCTATGACTACAGTTGAAGCAGAATAATTAATGTATTGGTGCTTTTGGACTCAAGAATTATATTCTGGTTATAAGAATAATGTGATATATATAAAGATTGTACTGCAGAACTTTTTGAATTCAGTAAGGTTTTAATATGATTAAGGAAATCATATATTTAGTATGTGACAATAAGAGAAACTTTTCTTTGTTTGGGGAATCTAATGTTACAATTGATTTTGGAATTTAGAGACCTTTTAGAGAAAGTCTGGACGAAGGTATTTTGGATAACTATTAAGGTTGGAATGGATTAAGTTGAACCATGGATAGTATTGTTTAAGGTTAAACCATTGTTGAAGATTATTTTTGGAATATTATAATACTATAGTTTTAGGAAAAGGACAACCTGCAGCGTGGGGAATAACCCGTCGCGTCGGACAAAGCTGCAGGAATCGAACCCACAACCATAGTGCGACAAGCCTTTATTTCCTTCCACTAGCCTACAGGAAGTCCCTGGTTATTACAAAATAGTTTTACTAATCTAAATGGTATGTGATAACATTTGGAACCTTATACAATTAGGATAAATAGAATATTTTTGAGTTTCGTTACCATTTGGAGTAAAAGTTGGGTTTCTGGTAAAAATTTATTAACGAATGAAAGTATACATAACAAGTATGTATATTCCCTTACATTCTTACTAAATCTCCTAAATAAATTCCTCAACATTATAAAAGGTAACTTAAAACAAAAATTTTGTCGTTTAACTTTTCCAACTGGGGATTCAATGACCTTTTAACCAATCACATGTTTGTGATTTTCTTGTGGTTAAACTTTCTCCTAATCCTGTTTTCTATAACTCTCCATCAGACCATGATGGTTTGTTTCTCCTCCATATCCATATTTTCATAGAATCCTAGAATGGGCTATATCGGGTGACCATTGTACTTTTCTTGCTTTCTTTTAAAGTTATATATATATTAACCTTATTTCCGATGTGGGTTTTCCTCAAAGGTATTTTCTCTTTTCAACATTTTATTTTCAAAGAAAAATTTCAAATTGCGAGGACGCAATTTATTGAAGGAGGGGAGAATGTAACACCCCGAGCTTCCACGATACACTTCTCATTCAATAATGCAATAGCTTGCATTGTACGCAACTTCGAGTTCTAAAACACCGCGACTAATCAAAGTAGCCGTTATGAATAGTAATAACCACTTTTTAAAATTATAGATATTTTATATTTCAAAATGGACTTCATTTTTGGATTCGGGATATCGAAATTAGCCTATGTTGAATTTTTGGTATTTTTCTGAGAACTTCTAATTTTTTATTAATAGTGAAAAATACTTAAAACATCTTTTTAATCAAAATAATTTATTGTGATAAATTATACTATTTAGTGGTTTTAAGGTATAATTAGAATATATTTTTACCATTTTATCCAATGGTGGTCATTAGAATTAATTTAACATTGAAATTGGACATAAACAATTGCCAATCTTTTGATATAAATTGTTTCTTAAAAACAGGCTATTTGTCGTAACAGCGGGAATTAATTATAAAATTAATTAATGCAACTTATATGTTTGGAATTTTGTAAAATAGACATCATTTTTGAATTCTGAATATCAATTATAGCTTAGGGTGAAATTTTGGCCTTGTTCTGAAAAACTTCAATTTTTGATGAATAGTGAAACCACAAAGTGGTAGTTAAATAACTGATTTTTCGTTTAAATGAAATATTACCACTTCTGTGATTTGATTTTCAAAAATCCGACATACATTGTCGTCATTAAGAAGTAAAATTTGGTTCAATTAGATTAAAATAATTTTTTGGTGAATAGTAACTTTTAAGTTCTTAATCGCGATTAGAGATAATTAGTGTAGTTTAAGGTAGAAATAATGTTTTAATAATATGAGATGAGCATGAAACTTGTCCTACTCCTATTGGATGAGTCATGGCCGACCAAGACAACCCATGGGTCAACTTGGGGACCCCATGGAGACACATTAGTTGGAAAATGACATTAATATATATTTATTTAATGTTAAAATTAAATTGACACAAACATGAGTTATTTTACTAAAATAGTTTTTAAGTGGGGATACACAAGTCCAAATTTTGACTATAAATATTCATTAGAAATATACAAAGATTTCCTACATCATAGTAGTTTTTTTTATAATTTTTAGACATTAAATAAATTAAATTATTTATGACATCATTATGATGTAGCGATGACCTCATTATTTAACGATTTAAATAAAATGAGAAGATAATGAAAAATCCAAGGCTTAAACTTGTCCAAAGACTATTGGATGGGTATATTTCGAACCCTTAACACCTTAGCCACGAATTATATTAGTGTGGGACCTTTAGAATCCGAAAAACCTTGTGTAATAATGTAACATTTCAATCTTTGCAAAAGAGCCCCTCCTATCCACTTATAAAAGGCCCCCACCTCTCCCACCTTATTCACACCTTCAAGCCATTTGGCTCGGCCAACCTCTGCCCATATAGTCTCCCAACATCCCCCTCTTACTCCTAGAAGCCTCACTTTCGGCAGAACTCTTCCCAAGGAAGCCTTTGGGTCAAATCAAAAAGAGTTACCTGATTTTGAGGTAATGTCTTCTCTAGTGTTGTTTTGTTTTATTTTTCTTCTCCGACCCCCTAAACTCTTTTTATTCATTTCTTTTGTAACAAAACCAGTATCCTCAATATACTATGATGTTGTTATAAGAAGTATTCGAGCTACACTTATACACACCTACATCTAATGGTTAAAGAACATACGATTTCTGTGGATGGCAAATTTCTGCCTCACGAAACGATGATTGTTCAACACTCATATAACACCATAAAAGTTGGATATTAAGATGTAACTATATTTATATATGATATATAATGTGTTTATGTTTTTCTTATGCTTCTGTATTTCTCATTTATGGCATACTTTATGATTTCCATTATGGGTAAAACACGATAATTTCATTTTAGGAAGTGCGGACTACCGCCCCCTTAAAGTGATTTGAAACGTTAATGCCATATGTGGAATGTATAAAGGATGGAGTAAATGGTATTATACACTATATTATACTGTAATTATATTATAAATTTATATCATTATGATTTAATTCCATTAAATACGAAATAGAAATGAATGTAGTGTTCATGCGTACGTACGGCTTACCGTCTCCATGAACGGTGCATTTCATTTCTTACCTCTAAATGTTACGTAATATTATAAATGAATGTATATACTGGAAATATAAGATATATATGACATCTAAATCATGAATATAATTCTGGAGATAATGGATATTCTACCACATAAACAACTTGTAATTATAAGAAGTTTATTTTTGACTCAAGTACCAAAGATCGTCAAAACGACCGTTATTAACTTAAATAATTAAATAATGTTCATAACATGGTAATAAGGGATATAAAAGGAACAATGAACAATAAAAAGGTTCTTAAGTAAATATAAATTAACTCTAGTTTATTATTCAGGAGGTTAAAGAACGGTCGAGTCAGGACAAGACGCAAGGTAAGGGAACTTCTTAACCCAATTTTCATTCTTTGGGTTAATCTCCAACTTTCAAATTATGTCATTATATTATTATGTCATATCTTGTATTTTTAATTTATTTATGTGTACTTATAGTGAATACACATAGTATATCTATTTTATTCTAAAAATGATATTGGTATGGGACTTCATCTCAATCTCCTTTCATTGAGGCATATTTTATTTTATACACAACTTTCTTTTATACGGTGTATAAACCCCTTTGACTTTTACGTTTATTCAAAAGGAATCTTTTTTATATGAAGCATTTTACTAAACGACAAAAAGGGAATGTTTTCCTTCTCGTACTTATGCGGCGACAACGACTACTCCGCCGCCGTGACCATTATTTGAGTTTTCGGCTTCCTCTACAAGCCGTAACTTTTCTTAATAAATACAAAGTTTTAACTTTCTTGTATTTTGGTATTGAAAATGGTTTTGAAAGTGTGTTTCGCACGGATTCCGGGGATGACCTCCTGGACGGGAGATTCAAACGTTCCGATCGGTTTCTAACGGGTTTGTTCGTAGAATCGGAAACATCCAATGATTCCACATCCGTTTGGACCTACTTTCCAAAGGCAGGCGCTCATTAGCTTGTGGACTAATAAGGCATAGGAATTTGCATTGGTCGAGAGGATGGTAGGTCGGACTCATCACACCTTTTTGAGGGGAATTATTGTCTACTCCGGGACTCTCTTTATAGATTTAAGTTATGTTCCTGAATCCTTATTACATTACCAAGTATAAAATGAGCTTTCCATAAGTTTTAACAATCAATGATTAAATATGAAAGAAATTTAGAGAATCTTTTATATGTATTCGAGGTTCTTCATCAATAGAGAATCATCTATATCTGTTTAGAGATTCTTGGTCAATGGAATCCTTCAAAACATTTATATAAAAGTCTCTTGGTCATTATGATGACCAGGCTGGTTTTAAAGCCATTCAGTGGGGCACTTGAAGTTTATCGTCATTCAGAAGGACATGGATTATTTCAAAGTTGGGATCGAACCCATAAATGGGCTACCTACGTATCCTTTGTTTTGGAAAAGGAATTAGAACCCACGTAGTTCGAGTAATGGAGTATGATGTTTATGATTGATGGATCAAAGAAGAATGTCATAATTACTTTTACACTCTAAGCTCACGTGAGTCATGCTCGGTGTGAGAAACAAGAGGTATCAGTAAAAATTAGACAATTGTGCCATGAAAGATGCAATCATAAGAAATTGTTTGGGGCTTAGGTATGTATGACTGCCCAGATATATGAAGTTTTAGGATTCTCTTTTAGGGAGAAAATCCAGGGACATGGTCCATAAAGGTATATGTGCTTTCTGGAGATTTGAATACTCTAATCTTGGGGATTACTCCTAAGGAGGATGCCCAGGTTAGGAGGGGAATTATGATTGGGTTTTACTCCTGAAAAGGAAACCCAACTCAAGGGTAAATTAAGACTGGTTAAGAGAAATTTAAGAAACCTGGGGCTTACTCTTAAGGAGGATGCCCAAGGTTTATGACTGGGACTTATTCTTGAGAAGGAAGCCCAGGTTAAAGATTAAGGCTTGGGGCTTACTCCTAAGAAGGATGCCCAAGATTTATGACTGGGACTTATTCCTGAGAAGGAATCCCAGGTTAGGGGACTTGGTTTGGGGCTTACTCCTGAAGAGGATGCCCATGTTGTGAGATTGGGATTGGGGCTTACTCCTAAGGAGGATGCCCAAGTTAAGGAATTAAGGTTTGGGGCTTACTCCGGAGGAGGATGCCCATGTTTGGGAACTTTAAGAATTTGGGGCTTATTCCTAAGGAGGATGCCCAGATTAAAGGACTTATAACTGGGGATTATTCCCAAAAAGGAGACCCAGGTTAAGGATTCTCTCATCTTAAACGATGAGGTTGAATGAATAAACTCTCCATATTTAGTGACATAAGGATATTAAAATCACTAGGTTTTGAGAGATATTCCACAGAATTCCTTTCAGATAAGAAAGTCAAATCAAGAAATCATGCCATAAGTGGCTTTGAAGAGTGTCTTGAAGACTGAATCTTGAAAAGGAAAGGTGTGATGGCTTAAGAGGGGTGACATGGGAAAGATGGGCACCCAAAAAAAAGTAGGGGCGCGCAAGTCTTGAAAGGCGCACAAGTATTGCGGTGGCGCGCAAGTATTGGTCGTGCAAGTATACTTGCGTGACATGGGGGGTACTTGCGCGATTCTCAATCGGAATTGAAATACTTGAGCGACTTATTTTTAATCACTTTAGAATCCTCTTGAGGTTCTTCCAGAAAAGGGATGCGCAAGTTACATTGAAGGAAATAAGTCGGCGCGCAAGTGTTTGATAAGTTTCAACACTTAGGCCTTCCTTCTTCTCTTTAGATATTCCGTTCTAGGTAAAAAATTACCTTAGAAGTGTTCCGGAAGCTTTGAGAAGACACTTGGGTGTCGAGAGCTTCAATCCGAGTTTCTGGAAAAAGATCCTCACGAATGGGGGGGCCCACAGGGTCTATTTATAGGCAAAAGAAGGCCCTAGGAGGTTACTGAGTGGTTATCACTTAGGTCGCGCAAGTCACTTGCACGACCATAAGGCGTCGCGCAATTAGACTCGTACGACCACTAGGCAGTGCGCAAGTACTTGCACGACCACGAGGCGGCACACAAGTGTACTTGCGCGACCATGAGGGAACTTGCGCGACCTATGGGAAATGTTCTCCTTGTTCATCCCTTTGTCGATTTTTGATGTTTCTTCAAAGGATGAATCACTTTATGCTCAGATATTCCCCTTTTCCGATCTTTAGATTCTGTGACGAAAGGAGCGTCAACAAAAGTCCCCCCTCAGAGTTGGATCCGGAAAGAAATGAGGATTTGACTCTAAGGAAATTGAATCCATCCAAAGGAAAAGGGGGCGCGCAAGTCTTCAGGGAACAGAAGGCAGCGCGCAAGTGTGCTGGAACATGACTTTTATTCAGAGTTCCTTTGTCTTTTGTGGGCAGTTTAAAGTCATGCATGCCGGACATAAAGGGGCTAATGTTTAAGGTCGAAATAGCTTTGACCGAAATGGATTAGAATTGACTCAATTCCTTGATAACTCATCTGAAAACATACTACCATACTCAAGTATGAGGGAAAATATGTAAACTATGGCTTAAGAATATTTGAATCTGAGGAATGATATGAAAAAGATCTAAAAGGCATTAGAAGAAGTAGTTTCCAAGAATGAAGTTACTATTATTTAACAATACCCGTTAGGGGGTTGAAATATGCAGGGCCACATAAGGGCATTGGCTGCATGGTCAAATAAATAGCATATTTTGGCTGACATGTCTGTTATGTGGACTGTTTATGCAAGGCCACCTATGGGCACGTGCTGCATAGTCAGGCGAAAGAACTCTTAGAAATTTACTTTCCTAGTGCTAAAAGCCAGTGAAAGTTTATGGAGATTCAAATTTTCTAATGTATAGAGTTTGTTGTATGGAAAGAGGTACTTGAATATGGAGAAGATATTTCCGAACAAGAATATCGAAGAACTGGATGAACATCACTCCTACGAAGGTCTGACCCAAACGTAGGGAAGAAGAATAAACCATAGACTTGAATAATTTCAGATCATGAAAAAGGATATGGGACAAATATGTTAAGGATGACTATTTTTTGCGGATCCCTACATATTGTCGTTTAAGAAAAATAAGGACAAAAGAGGCATTCTTCTCAAGAATGAAGTTACTATTATTTAACAAAACCCGTTAGGGGGTTGAAATATGCAGGGCCACCTAAGGGCATTGGCTGCATGGTCAAATAAATAGCATCTTTTGGCTGACAAGTCTGTTATGTGGACTGTTTATGCAAGGCCACCTATGGGCACGTGCTGCATAGTCAGACAAAAGAATTCTCAGAAGTTTGACATTTTTGTGATTAGAAGTCATGAAAAGGGTTATGAAGATCTGAAAATATTTAAGGTTAGGATTATAACACATAAAGATGGGTATTTTCCAATGTATATAGAGATACATAGGTCAATGATAACCATAATCATGTTGTGGCTGAGTCCTGAATTGAAACTTGGAATTCACTACGTATCTCATAAGAATGAGAATCAAGCCATACGTAGTTCTTGAAATGCAGATTAACGTCGTGCAGGACGAAAGTATGAGTGATCTTAGTTTAGGGTCATATAATTCGGACCATAATAATGAATACACAGTGTGTGTTTTCATGAGGACTTTTCAGCCAAGGGACTGAAAGTGAAATTTGGGGTTAGGCCCAAAAGACTTGGGACTGGATTCGAGGGATACTCGAATGTTCCTACGTATCCCATAGGGATGGGAATCATGTCCACGTAGTTCTAGAACTACCCTTTGTACAAATTTGATTTGTACATGTGAAGGGTGAAAGGGGACTTTAGTGCAATGATGGTTTAACCTAAGATAAAAAGTTTAGGCATTACCATGTATGCACGTAGTCTTTTGAAAATGAAAACCATGATTGAAAAATCAATGTCAATAATAGTTCTCTCTCAAATGAGGAAATCAAAGAATACTGTAGTTTATTGTCGTACCAGACAAAAGTGTTGTATAGTTTAATGTCGTATAACAAGGACGAAAGTGAATCAATGTAAAGATATTGATTCCAGGGGCGGTTTCACGAATCAACATCATATGAGATGGTGGTGAACCGATGTGAAGAGATTGTTTTTTTGGGCTTGAACCCTGGGAGGTTGCCTACATACCCAGCCTGGAGGGCAAGGATCAAAGTCTGTGTAGTTCAATTAAAGAATGAATTAAGGATCTAGTTGTTCTTGGGGGCAACGATCTAATTAAAATGTTGTTGGGACTTACACATGGTTAGCGGCCCAAAGGGAGTGTTATGGTTGATGTTCGCTCTAAGCTCACATGAGTCATACTCGGTGTGAGAAACAAGAGGTAATAACAACCTTAACGATGCACAGTTTAATGTCATGTAGGACATAAAAAAAGGGACTATGCAATTTAAAGTCTTGCAGTTAGGACTATTGGTGCTGCACAGTTTAGTGTCATGTAGCAGGGACAAAATAACAGTTTAATGTCATGTAGGACATATCAAGGATTTTCTGTACAGTATAGCGTCATGTAGTTAGGACGATGAGGACAATATAGTTTAACGTCATATTGGACGAAAGGGTGACTGTGCAGTTTAATGTCATGTCGTAAGGACAAAATAACACACCATTTATGTCATGTTGGACGAAAGTGTGAATAGTTTAAGGTCATATGCATGGACCGTGGATGGTGCAGTTTAATGTCATGCTGGACCTTTGATGATTATATAGTTTAACGTCTTTTCAGACGTAAGGGATTTTTATACAGTTTAGCGTCATGTAGTTAGGACGTCACAGTTTTAAGGTCATGCTGGACGGTTTAGGGAACTTTTTCACAGTTTAATGTCTTGTGGGACGAAGTTGCATTTTAAAGTCATACTGGACCATTACTGTATAGTTTAACTTCATATAGAAAGGATGAAGGTGAACCAATATGAGGATATCAGTTCTGGGGACTTTTTACAGTTTATCGTCATGCTGGACGATGAAAGTGCCACACAGTTTAATGTCATGTTGCTAGGACACAATATAGTTTAATTTCATCTTGGACATATACAGTTTAGTGTCATGTAGGACATATTAGTAACCAATGTGACAGTTTAACGTCATGTTGGACGATAAGGGAACTGACACAGTTTAACTTCATGCTGGACGATGAAAGTGCCACACAGTTTAATGTCATGTTCCTAGGACAAAAATATAGTTTAATGTCATCTCGGACATATACAGTTTAGTGTCATGTAGGACATATTTGCAGTTTAAGGTCATACCGGACCATTGCTGTATGAACCAATTGTATGTCTTAGTTCTGGGGACCATATTTTGTGTTTATACAAAATATTTCATCAGAAATCTGGCATTGGTTGGAGTCGTGATGTGTTCTCCATCTATTGAGATTAGAGAATATGCTCCATTGGAGTAGGCCTTATGTATTGAATACAGTCCTTCCCATTTTGGTTCATGCTTGGGAGGCTTCTTTCCTGGTATCATTGGTTCTCTGAGAACCAATACCAATTCTCCCTGAATGAATGAACGAAGACGAAATTTTTTGTTAAAAGCTCGTGCTATTCGATTTTGATAGATTTCCAATTGGTGCAAAGTGCACAATCTTTTCTCATCTAACTGTTCCAATTCATTCAACCGCTTTTGGGATTGCTCATCTGTAGATAACTGATCACGAATGGCTATTCTGAGTGAGGGCAATTGAACTTCAATTGGTAAGACTGCTTCTGTTCCATATACCAATGAATATGGAGTTGACTGCGTCGCATTGCGAGTGGTAGACCGATAAGCCCATAAAGCATGAAAGAGTTTATCAGGCCATGACCTCTTATCTTTATCCACCATCTTTTGCAGTATATTTGAAAGAGTCTTGTTGAAGGCTTCTATCTGGCCATTAGCCGCTGCATGATATCGAGACGAATGGTTGGAATTAATGTTGTATTCTTGATACAATTTCTTTACCTCAGAAGAACAGAAGTTGGTGCCGTTGTCCGTCAATATGGTATGAGGGACACCAAATCTAGTAATGATGTTAGACTTGATGAAGCTAACAATGCATTTAGAACTGACTTCTTTGAGAGGTACTGCCTCTGCCCATTTGGAAAAGAAATCAGTAGCAGTAAGAATGTACTTAAACTGTTTGGCCGTAGCTGAAGGGTAAGTTCCCACCACATCCATTCCCCATGTGGAAAATGGCCACGAGTATTTAGCTGTATGAAGAAACTCTGGAGGTTGATGAATGAAGTTGGCATATACTTGGGATGAATGACACTTCTTTGTGAAATTAACACAATCTTGTATCATTGAAATCCAAAAGTATCCAAGTCTTCGAATTTGATCAGACAGTCTATGTCCAGACTGGTGGGCACCACAGACTCCTGCATGCACTTCTTTTATGACATCCATTGTCTCTTCACCATAAATGCATCTGAAGAGAACTCCATCAAAACCACATTTGTATAGAATTTTCTCGAGGTGGTTTGGGCTATCATAAAGAGTAAAATTGACCACACGTCGCCGAATTTGTTCTTTCTCGGCTCTATCAGGTGGAAGTGTTCCATTTCGAAGGTATTCCCGGATAGGTGACATCCATCCTGTAGTATGACCATACGATTCAGTAATGGGACTAATTTCATTAATTTCCTCTGTTCTGACTTGAACATAAGGTGAAATTGCACGACGGTGGGCAATATTGATGGTTGTCTCATCCCGATTTGGATCTGCTAAAGCTGTAGCTATATTAGCCAGTGCATCAGCTTGAGCATTTTGTGATCTTGGGACATAAGAAAATGTCGATTCTGAAGGGAATTCCGACATTAACTCTCTGACGTAATCATACAAAGGGATTAATTCTTCTTTTCTGATGGCATAATCCCCATTGACTTGTTTGATTACCAGGTCTGAATCACCTTTTACCTTTAAGCGATTCACTTGTGCTTGAAGCGCTAACTCCAAGCCTGTAATGAGAGCTTGGTATTCAGATTCATTATTGGTACCACCTTCCCACAACAAAAAGGAATAAGGTAACACTGCCTTATCTGGAGAAATGAGAACAATTCCTAAACCAACTTTGTTGAATTTAGGATTTTGCATTTTCTTTCTTGTTGGACTTCTAGAAGCACCATCAAAATACATTTCCCATATTTGAGGACTCTCTTGAATAGAGAAAACTTCCTCATCAGGGAGTTCAATATCTGAATACGTGTCTTCTACTTAAGGATGTTCAGCCAGGAAATAATCCAGAGCTTGGCCCTTAATTGCCTTTTGAGACACATACTGAATGTCGAACTACTGTAGAATAACCGCCCACCTTGCCAGACGTCCTGTAAGCATTGGACGACTAAGGATGAATTTGAGCGGATTATTACGAGATACCAATTGGACCTCATGATGTTGCAGGTAGTGTCTCAGTTACTGAACTGCAAAGATTAATGCTAGGCAGCACTTTTCAATACTTGAATACCGGGTTTCTGCTTCAAGAATAGTTCTACTGAGATAGTAGAGACTATTTTCACTCCCAGCATCATTCTTTTGAGCGAGAAAGGCACCCAATGATCGCTCTAAAGCTGTCACATAGAGGATAAGAGGTCTACCCTCAACAGGTGGCATGAGTACTGGTGGACTCAATAGGTATTTCCTGAGGACATCAAATGCTTCTTGACATTCTTCATTCCACTGGTAAGTGACTCCTTTCTTCAAAAATTTGGTAAAGGGTAAACTTTTGCCTGCCAAATTGGAGATGAAACACCGAATATAGGCTAAGTGTCCTTGAAGTCCTCTTAATTCTTTCAAATTCTGAGGAGGTGACATACCAAGGATTGATTTGGTCTTCTCAGGATCGACTTCAATACCACGATGGCGTACAACAAAGCCGAGGAATTTTCCTGAGGTTACCCCAAAACCACATTTTAAGGGGTTCATCTTCAAATTATGTTGTCGAAGTTTGTGGAATATGACTTCCAAATCAGCCAAGTGATTAGAACGTTGTTTGGATTTAACCACCAAATCATCCACATAGCATTCAACAAACTTCCCTAAAAGAGATTTGAAGATATGATGCATGGCGCGTTGATATGTTGCACCTGCATTCTTTAAACCAAAGGGCATCACCCGATAACAAAACACACCTTGAGGAGCTCTGAAGGCTGTATATTCCTCATCTTTTGGGGCCATTCGGATCTGATTATATCCAGAATATCCATCCATGAAAGAAAGTATTTCATAGCCAGCTGTCGCATCAATTAAGAGTTCTGTAATCGGAACTGGGAAATCATCTTTTGGACAATACCGATTAAGATCTCTGAAATCGATGCAAACCCTAATTTGTCCGTTCTTCTTCTTTACAGAGACAATATTAGCCAACCACTTGGGATATTGAACTTCTCTGATGAAGTTGGCTTTGATCAGCTTATCCTCTTCAGCTTCAATTTTGGAAGCATAGGTTGGGTGTGTTCTTCTCGCGGCTTGCTTGAATCCTCGATGTTCTTTTGGTAAACCCAAATGATGAGTAGCAACATCAGGATGAAGCCTAGGCATTTCTGTATAATTCCAAGAAAAAATATCTTTATTTTGCTTTAGAAAATAAATATACATATCTTGCTCTTCAAGGGTCATGGCCGCACTAATTAAAGTGGGGCGTGGATCTTTCTCTGTACCCAGATTTACTTCTCTGAGTTCATCAACAGTGGTAGAGATACCCTCTTCAAATGCTGGAGGAGCATCTCTAAGATCTTCCTCTTCCTCTTCATTATGTGTTATTTCTTCCGTTTCTACTTGCGAATTAGATGAAAAAACGAAATTCTCATGATCATAAGAAATGTCAAAATTTTCACATTTTGAAGAAGAAGCTTCCATTTCCGACCCTATTGATGATAAATGGTCTTCTTTGGGAATCAAAGAGGAGATGATGGATCGAGAATCGACATCATTATTCACCTCTGGTGTTGCTATAACTTCTTCTGGCCTGATTAGAGAAGTATAGACTTGTTGGATTTCAACAGACGAAATGAAAACATCACCACTTATGCTTTCATCGTTGCTTGGTAAGTTACCAATTCCTCCCATGTTGTCTGCCTCAATTGCCGTAATTGACATTATGGATCTTTCCATAAGAGTATTTTGATTTGGGCCTATTTTGTCAATTTGACTGATAGGTGACACATAATCTGTACTCACATGTGAAAATGGATTTATTGGAATTTTTTCCAAACCATATGGAGCTTTAATTTTGGTAATTTCCTTCATTGTATATTTTTCTCTTCCCTTCATGTGATAAAATTCTGCCTCAATGTATTGAGACTCACATGTCTTGAATGGGGCCTTATCACCATATAATGTTCCAACTTGACCATCGAAACAGTATTTGAGACATTGTTGGTATGATGACGGAATAGCTGCATGCTGATGTATCCAAGGTCTTCCAAGCAAGATATTGAAAGCTGAGTCTTGATCAATAATCATGAAATCCGAATTGGAAACAAGATCTCCAAACTGAGTTCTGAGTGTAACTTCTCCTAGTGGTTCTTGTTCATTTTTATCGTATCCTTGTAACATCATGGTAGAAGGAGATAAATCAGATTCTGTGAGGCCCAATCGACGAATTGTACGAATGGGCATGAGGTTGACTCCTGAACCATTGTCAATGAAAGCTCTTCGAACATCTATACCATTGACTTTTCCAGATAAGTAAAAAGGTTTTATGTGCCCATGCACAACATCATCTTCATCTTTATCAGTAAAAGATATCACTGCATGGCATTCTTCAGGATTATTCTCTATGTGATAGATTTTAGCTGCATCAATTTCAGCTTCAAACTCCTGAGGACATGAAAAAGCTTCGATAAGTTCTTCCCGAAGATCTTTTGATAGATTCAAAGCATCCAAAATTGATAACTTGTCTGGTACTTGGGCCATGTGTTTCAATATATCATACTTTTGATCTAGAGGTCTGCGTTTCCCAATAGGAATATTTGGTTTAGCAGGTACCTTGGAAGCAGATGCTTTGGAAGCTGATGCAACTTGTATTGAAGTTGGCAACATCCTTGGTTTTGGAAGATTAGACTGATTAGATCCATTTACTTTCTGAGATAAATAAGATGGAACCTTTAATCGGTCTTCCAAAATAACTGTGCCAAAACTGAGTTGGCCATTGGCAGAAGAGCTTGATTGTTCTTTTTGAGCTCGCTGAAGGGCTCTACCATGAGTTTCTGCTGCATATACAGTGCTAGCAGGGGTAGAATTAGAGTAGTGGCTTCGGAAAGATCCACGTCTTCCCCTATATCATGAACCTCTAGAACCTCTTCGGATTCCCTTATTTGATACAGGGAATTCAGGCTCATCAAGACTGGAATATGGATCTGTTAATTGAATCATATTAATAGAACCAAAGATTAACTCTTCGTTTGATAAAGACTCTGCCTGGTTAGCATGTTTAGGTTGTGCCGTTTGATGGGGTGGTGCCCGTGGCTTTCAAGTAGATGGCATGAAATCTGCTAGAGTCAAAGACAATTTAGTCTTTGAGACATACTCATCTTCTTTTGATTCCTCTTTCTTCTTTGAATTGCGCTGCCCTTTTGAGAATTTGTCTTTTGATGGAGGCTTTACTGCAGCTTTTGTAGGAGACACAATTGGCTTCTTCAATTGTGTTCGCAAAAGGGAATGGGTCCGATTGATTGTATTTCTGACCATCCAATCAACATATTTTTTCGCAGTTTTGCTTTTGACTTCCTGCCACTCGCCTCCTTCCTCTGGATCTGTAGCGGTAATACACGCTACATGAGCTGAAGAACCCTTCAATTTGACCTGTCCCAAAACGACCATCTTTTGCAGGAGGTCTTTAAAGACAAAACACTCTTGGATGGGATGCCCCAACATTTGATGAAAGGGACAATAATTGGGACGGTCTTCATCTCCTTCCTTGTTTGGCCTCATGGGCACTGGTAATTGAACCAAATTATTTTCCAGAGCTGAAATGAAGTAACCAGGAACTTGCTCACTTCGGAAAGAGTATGTTTTACTCTTCATATCCTCAAATTGTTTTCGTCGTTGATATTTTTGATCATTTGGACGAAACAGTTTCTGCTTTACCCATTCTTCTTTTTGAGGCTGATGGAATTACACGAGATTTAACCTTAGCCTGTATAAGGGAATCTTCAATTTGTTGAGCGATTGAAGTAAGGTCTCGAAACCCTCCTGTGTATTTCACAGGGATCAATGGCGTGCGTAATTCGTCCCGTAAATTTGCCACACAGATTGGCAACAATTCCTCCTGAGGGAGTGCTAATCTCAAGGAATACGTTAATCCTTTCCAACGAGAAATGAAATCAGAGACTCTTTCATTCTCCCTTTGCTTGCAGTTTGTAAGATCGAAAACTATCGTTTTTGGAAAAGTTGAGCTAAACTGAAGAAATAATTTTTGACGAAGATCCTCCCATCCGATGACTGATCGGGATTGCAAGCTTGTATACCAGACAAAAGCTGGTCCTTGCAAGGTTCGCACGAAGCATCTGAGTTTCACTGCTTCTTGCTGCTCTGGAGTTCCCATCATAGGATCACAACAAGACACGTAATGCGTCAAATGTTGTTCAGGGTCGCCTGATCCGTTGAAAGTAGGGAAAACAGGGTTTCCAAAACTGGATGGAGGAGAAATTGAATCTACCCATTCAGGGTAAACATTCTTTTCAGGTTGAACATGCGCTCGTTTCCCTTCCATAGTTTCCAATCGAGCTTTTAATGACTCAATAGTAGTTATTAACTTTTGAGAAACATCAGGTTGAACTTGGTTTTGGGTATGTGCAATGAATGGAACTTGGACAGACGTGGTGGTTGGTATTGCAACTGATGGTAGTGCTGCCAACCGTTGTTGCGTTTGACCCGTAGGATTAGACCTCTGAGGGTGTACTGATAAAGGACGATATTCCTGATCCATCTCAGTAGTTACAACAAATTCTTTTGGCTGTCGGACTTCAGCATTCTTAAGAAGAAGACTACTCTGAAGTAGTTCTGCATTCAACCTTCTTAATTCTTTCATTTCTTCCTCCTGTTGTGCAAACCTTTGCTCTAATGAGAGCGATTGACCTCCTTCAGAGGAAGGGTGAGAAGTAACCTGATTCTATCCTTTCCCCTTATTGGATCCTTTTCGGAGAGGGGGAAGTGGGTTACTTGAAGGAATACCCAGATTTTGGGTAAGCATTTGATTACGTGTACGCACACCTTCTTCATTTAGGTCAGTGTGCGCAACTTCTTGAGCAGGAACCTCTTCGGCTGATCCCTCTGATTGAGCCTCATCTGGTGAATCAGCAGCAACGGAATTGATGACATTAATGGATGCATATTGCATGGAATCCTTTCTATCAGCATTTCTATGATATTGTCTTCTTCCATGTCCATAATGAGACATGGAATTCCGTTGACTTGATCCCTCAAGAACTTCTTGGAAAACCGTCACTTGGAGAAAATCTCTTGATAGCTTGGCTCTTCGTTCTTTTTGAGGCTTATTCCCTAATCGAGAGAATACTGACTTTCTCTGAGGGAGAGATTGAGGATTTGAAAAAGTCCCCAGTCCGGTGGACTGGGGGTGTTCCTGCTGCTTCTGCTCAACTCCTCGAATCCCATTTGTTGACTCTGAGGGTTGGGTTAGAGAAGTCCCCAGTCTGGCAAGCTGGGGTGTCTCTTGACATGCTATGTCTGAGATCTTCTTAAAACCTCTCTTGATCTTGCGAATCTTAGTTCGGAAATTTGCTGAATGCATCAACCTGTATCCACTTTTATCACCTGGTTCAACAGATCGTTGGATGATTTCTGAAACTTCTGTCATTTGATGACGTGTTTGCTCCAGACGAGAGGCTTGTGCAATATTCTCGCCTGCTTGATGTAGGAGAAATTCAACAACTTGTTCTCTATATACTTGATTTTGAAAGGAACTAGTTGAAGCCTGTTCTTGAGCAAGCTTTTGATTATGATCAAAGCCCATTGATTGTGGCCGGCCATGGGCAATAACATTGCAAGACACCATTTTCGGCGGGCTTTGCTGACCGGAAAGCACTGTGAAATGTAGTGCTCCATGAACACCCCATCCTCTGATATGAACATCAGATGGAGCATTGGCAATTAACTGACACAATTTTCTTAGTGCGCCAAGGCATGAACGTTGAAGGGTTCTCTGTTGCTTTTCAGCCTTCGGATACCGAGAGACTGATAGAGATGCCAAATCAATCTGGTGTTGTAATCCTTCTATTATCTTAATATGACTTTCATAATCACCATAAGATAATACCTTCTTCTTTAATTGACAAAGAGTTTTCCATATGTTGAGATGAATATCATGGATTCCATCATCCGTCAACATCTTTGGAATGTCGTACTGGGAGTCAGCCAAAGGCCAAAACATGACTGGTACTTCACCTTTTGCCAGTTTTTTCCTCATGTTCAGCATTTCCTCTTTATCATTGAATGAAGATTCTTCTACCTGTTTGGACCAGAGTTGGTGTTTCCTTGTTGCTTCATCGGATTCAACAAGATTGGTAGAGATATCACTATTCATGCTGGATGATGAATGACCCAGGGGTGGTTCGGAGAATAACTTGAACCCCAAGCTATCTTCTGATGGAGAAAGAGTTTCACCTGCCGATAGTAAAGCTTCAGACATGACTAGTTTTACGTTTGCAAGTGCCTCGAGATAGGAGGGCTTTCTCGTCACTACATTGCCTTCTGAAGAATTTTCGAGACAACGTGAATCACTACGGTGGAGAGGACATTCGCAGCGAAGTTCATCACCATGAGGAGGACCGTCATGATGGGTTACAGCAAAAGATGAAATCTCTTGCTCCTTGGTCTTCTGACCACACAGAGGGTTCTTGTGGCTCTCATCTGAAGAATAAACATCGAGATTGACCGAACTTTCATGAAGCAAGTCTTCATGAGGAAGTGTCTGTTGAAGACCTTCAGAATTAATGTTCCCGTTATTGGGAACTGAGGGAGTATAATCTTGAATTCCGACAGATAAATGTATGAGGGCTTCAAGAACTCCAGCATCGAGCAAGGATTGGTTACAGATTGGCCTTTGATCACCTGACTATGCTGGGCAGATCTTTTTCTTAGATGCTTTCTTACTCGCATTAGAAACCACTTGATGACGAAAGTGATTGCTCTGAGCAGGTGTATGTGCCTGATCAGGAAAGATGGTCAGGTTAGGCTGACGATCTCCACTCAAATCAAGTGTATGTGCCTGACTTGGTTGTCCGTATGATATGGGGGTGTTTGCCCCATAACCCTCTTGGACTGGAACAGATGTGTGTGTTTGTTCCGGAGTGAATCGTTGATGTGTCACTCCACTGCTAGGGATAGATTTATGTGTCTGTCCCTGAGATGATGCTGAAGTTGTTATGATATCCTGGAAAGCATCCAGAATATGAGCAGGAATTTTCTTCTGCTCCTTCACCATTGACAAAATATGTTTGGTGACTTCAGCCGCCGGAACGGGGATATACGTCCATTCCGGGCTTGGAGTAGGTGTATGTGCCTGCTCCTGTCCTCCTTTTCCTGTCGGTGAATCCTGAAAGTACTCAAGTGTGGAGGTAGAGAGTTTAGTATGCCTCCTGTTTGTCGTCAGGACTTTCCGACTGACTTCTCCGTGTGCTACCAAACGAGACTATTGGTAAGCTTGCTTAGTATTAGCAGGTGTATGTGCCTACTGATTACACTTCTCCAAATGCGGTTGACGAGATCCATCATATGTAGTCAGACGAGCCTGCTGACTAACTGGTGATGTATAAGCAGGTGTATGTTCCTGCCTATAGTACTCCGCCGGAATTGCCTGGCGGGATCGGCTTGATGTTGCCAGACGAGTCTGCTGGACAGCGGAATTAAAACGGGCAGGTGTGTGTGCCTGCTCGTTGTTTCCCACCAAGTTAGGTTGGTGGACTTCTCCGGAGATGGTAGGGATGACAACCTGCCCATTGTTTACCGGATTCCGTCTCTGGCGGTTCATCTTGCCTGCTCGGGTTTGAGGAACCTGTGCTGAATGCCTGGAGTCGGTACCCTCATCATGTTGAGGGCGCACTACCGCATGAGTCTGGCGGCGATTGTTGATGGGAGCCTTTGAGAAGGACTCCTGTCTTTTTGAATTAAGGTCCTACGGGACCTGCTCATTCACTTCCTCAGAGTAAGGGAGTGAATGGAAATTGCGTTCCGGGGATAACGACCCGAAACGGTTGGAGACGGTAGTCAGGACTGCCTGCTTCTTGATCGCTGGTCGCCGTTGTCCGGACGACCAGGTAGATTTGTTAACTTGGAGGGCTCGACGAGCGCCATCCAGAGCTGGGATAGTACCGTTGCGACGGTACTCCTTAACCAGTGCATTAGAAACCCAGCGTTAAAGATGCTGAGTTGGTGATGTCATCCTTAGAGCGGATGACGTTCCAGCATGAGTATCAGCATTGGTTTTCACAGCAGCAGACCTCACAGTAGAGGTGTTCACAGCAGCAGTATTCACAGGGGTGAATTTAAGAAAAGCCATTTTGCAGAAGATCTTGAGAAAAGATTGCCTATTCCATATAACAGACATAATCAAGATGAATCCGGCCACTGCATCTTTTGAATGAGAACATGTCAATTATTGATTTGTTGGCCCAAGGGGCCTAACAAATAAGAGAAAATTCATTTTAACTTGGTTAAGGTTTCACGTCGGGTTCACCATTATTGTTTCGCACGGATTCCGGGGATGACCTCCTGGACGGGAGATTCAAACGTTTCGATCGGTTTCTAACGGGTTTGTTCGTAGAACCGGAAACATCCAATGATTCCACATCAATTTGGACCTACTTTCCAAAGGCAGGCGCTCATTAGCTTGTGGACTAATGAGGCTTAGGAATTTTCATTGGTCGAGAGGATGGGAGGTCAGACTCATCACACCTTTTTGAGGGGAATTATTGTCTACTCCGGGACTCTCTTTATAGATTTAAGTTATGTTCGTGAATCCTTATTACATTACCAAGTATAAAATAAGCTTTCCTTAAGTTTTAACAATCAATGATTAAATATGAAAGAAATTTAGAGAATATTTTATATGTATTCGAGGTTCTTCATCAATAGAGAATCATCTATATCTCTTTAGAGATTCTTGGTCAATGGTATCCTTCAAAACATTTATATAAAAGTCTCATGGTCATTATGATGACCAGACTCGTTTTAAATCCACACAGTGGGTCACTTAAAGTTTATCGTCATTCAGAAGGACAGGGATTATTTCAAAGTTGGGATCGAACCCATAAATGGGCTACCTACGTATCCTTTGATTTGGAAAAGGAATCTGAACCAACGTAGTTCGAGTAATGGAGTATGATGTTTATGATTGATGGCTCAAAGAAGAATGTCATAATTACTTTTAAACTCTAAGCTCACGTGAGTCATGCTCGGTGTGAGAAACAAGAGGTATCGGTAAAAATTAGACAATTGTGCCATGAAAGATGCAATCATAAGAAATTGTTTGGGGCTTAGGTATGTATGACTGCCCAGATAGATGATGTTTTAGGATTCACTTTTACAGAGAAAATCCAGGGACAGGGTCCATAAAGGTATATGTGCTTTATGGAGATTTGAATACTCTAATCTTGGGGCTTACTCCTAAGGATGATGCCCAGGTTAGGAGGGGACTTATGATTGGGTTTTACTCCTGAAAAGGAAACCCAACTCAAGGGTAAATTAGGACTGGTTAAGAGAAATTTAAGAAACCTAGGGCTTACTCCTAAGGAGGACACCCACGGTTTATGACTGGGACTTATTCCTGAGAAGGAAGCCCAGGTTAAAGATTAAGGCTTGGGGCTTACTCCTAAGAAGGATGCCCAAGATTTATGACTGGGACTTATTCCTGAGAAGGAAGCCCAGGTTAGGGGACTTGGTTTGGGGCTTACTTGTGAAGAGGATGCACATGTTGTGAGATTGGGATTGGGGCTTACTCATAAGGAGGATTCCCAAGTTAAGGAATTAAGGTTTGGGGCTTACTCCGGAGGAGGATGCCCATGTTTGGGAACTTTAAGAATTTGGGGCTTATTCCTAAGGAGGATGCCCAGATTAAAGGACTTATAACTGGGGATTATTCCTAAAAAGGAGACCCAGGTTAAGGATTCTCTCATCTTAAAGGATGAGGTTGAATGAATAAACTCTCCATATTTAGTGACATAAGGATATTTAAATCACTAGCTTTTGAGAGATATTCCACAGAATTCCTTTCAGATAAGAAAGTCAAATCAAGAAATCATGCCATAAGTGGCTTTGAAAAGAGTCTTGAAGACTGAATCTTGAAAAGGAAAGGTGTGATGGCTTAAGAGGGGTGACATGGGCAAGATGGGAACCCAAAAAAAAGTAGGGGCACGCAAGTCTTGAAAGGCGCGCAAGTATTGCGGCGGCGCGCAAGTATTGGTCGCGCAAGTATACTTGCGCGACATGGGGGGTACTTGCGTGATTCTCAATCGGTATTGAAATACTTGAGCGACTTCTTTTTAATCACTTTAGAATCCTCTTGAGGTTCTTCCAGAAAAGGGACGCGCAAGTTACATTGAAGGAAATAAGTCGGCGCGCAAGTGTTTGATAAGTTTCAACACTTAGGCCTTCCTTCTTCTCTTTAGATCTTCCGTTCTAGGTAAAAAATTACCTTAGAAGTGTTCCGGAAGCTTTGAGAAGACACTTGGGCATCGGGAGCTTCAATCCGAGTTTCTGGAAAAAGATCCTCACGAATGGGGGGCCCACATGGTCTATTTATAGGTAAAAGAAGGCCCTGGGAGGTTACTGAGCGGTTATCACTTAGGTCGCACAAGTCACTTGCACGACCATAAGACGTCGCGCAATTAGACTTGTACGACCACTAGGCAGCGCGCAAGTACTTGCACGACCACAAGGCGGCGGGCAAGTGTACATGCGCGACCATGAGGGAACTTGCACGACCTATGGGAAATGTTCTCCTTGTTCATCCCTTTGTCAATTTTTGATGTTTCTTCAAAGGATGAATCACTTTATGCTCAGATATTCCCCTTTTCCGATCTTTAGATTCTGTCACGAAAGGAGCATCAACAAAGTGTTTTTATTATATCAATGTGTTGTATTGATATCTTGTGATTGAAATGTGGAAATTTTATGTTTCCTTTATGTATGTTTTATGTGATATGATTATGTTATGGTTTATGATATGTTTAAACCTATTCATATGAGGAATGAATTGGACTTAATAAGTGACGGGTGGAGCCCACTATAGCTCTTCGATGCATCGACAGGTCTCATGAGACAAACTAGAGTCTTGGCATGAGGCCTTGACAAAATCTTATTTGTGGTCTTGGCACGAGGCCATGGCTATGTGGTTATGATAGTCTGACATTATGCATTCCATCATTATGAAAGTGGTTATTGATATTGCATGTGATTATTCGACCAGTAGAATATCCATGTGAATAATAAAATGGCATTATCTCATTTTACTTTTGCCATATTATGTTGAAGTTCATGCTTAAAATGCTTTTGTTTTAGTTATACATTGCCTTAAATGTTAATGTTTATTTATGAAAGCTTCCGCAATATTGTTATCCTTACTGAGCATCTGAGCTCACCCCTTTCAATGTTTTAATATTTTCAGGATGTGATGAAGTATTTTATGAATGACCTACAGGGATTGTGAGAAGAGGATATGAGTGTGGACTATGGAGACTTTGTTATTGTAGTTTTTCACTTTATGATGTAATGTAACGTTTATGAATGTATCTAGTGTTTCCAAGGCTACTAAACTAATCGGTCTTTCGAGACTTGATCTTTTGGATCATGCCAATGTTACGAAGTAATGCACCGACTCTGGGTAGTTGGGGTCGGGGCGTTACAAACTACTTCTTGAGCACTTGCAACTCAGGTGTGGCCTTTATATAAGAAGGAATTGACACCAGTGTCACTCCTAGCATGAGATCAATAGAAACGATTACCTCACACTCTAGAGGCAAACATGAAAAGTATTCTGTAAAGACATCTCTGAAATGATCCACCACTAGAGGAAAGTCTACCTGTGAAGTCCCCTAGTCATCCAGATACAGACTTGAAATCTGAACTATTACTCCACCAAGCCCATGGTTCTCAGGTCTTTCTCAACTCACCTGGACATTCAACTTTCCTTGATGAAGAAGAGATACACCCTCTCATGATATGAAACTCACCCTACAATGATAATAGTCGACGAATGCCAGGAATGGTAAGTGCCAGTTCATCCCAAGAATGAAATCATAGCCTGTAATATCTAGGACATAAAGATTCCACAAAAACCAACCCCCACCAACGTCAAGGGGGTAGTCAAAGAACTGACGCACACTAGCTGTTCTAATTCCCATGGGAGTGTCTAGCGTCATCATATCCTCTGAAATAAGGATAACAAGTCTAAGGCTCTCCAAAACATTGTCAAAAATAAATCTATAAGAAGCTCTTGTATCAAAAAGTAAATAGGACAAAACTGAGGCAACTGAAATCATACCTCGAAATGTAGAAGGTCTAGGATCCTTCTCCTGATGAATCTTCTTTACTGCAAATGTCTGGCCTACACCGCGGACCTGTGTAGAAGTCTGAGATCCCTGAGCTGATCCTCCCTGAGCATGACCATCATGTCCACGGCATCTACCCCAGCCTGAAAAACCTGAATAACTCCATCCCCTAGTCTACTGCAGTACTGGTAATCATAATCCTATACGAGGTGTAGAAACTCATCCTACTTCACTAGCTTCTGGGAGAAGAACACAACAGAAATGTTGTAGATGACCTATCATGCAACAAGATTGGCACTATACTAGATCTCTTGTGCACTGAGGATTCTTATTCTAGCTCTTTCCACACTTATTGATCACCACTTGACTTCCATAAGGAAGATATCATCTACCAGAAGAAATAACTTGCTTCCTCGAGTCACCTAGTGTAGACTCTCATTGGCACATTCTGATGTCTATCTGAAGCGAATCAGCCCTGAATGCGAAACCACCCGAGTCCACATCTCAATTCTCCCTTAGATTTCTCTCTGTGATAAGAACCTAGTTGAATATGAGAGTAATAAAATTAAACTTAATGACGTTCAACTGTGATCTGATGTCAATCCTAAGGCCTTCCTAAAACAGCATCACCAAAAAACTCTCATCATTTCCCACAACGTGAGTTAAACGCTGTAACATCGTGAAGAAAGAGGAATACTCCATATCTGTGAGAGTACCCTACTGGAGTTTCATTAACACTCTGGATCTGTCAGCCCTCAGTGTCTCCAGATAGAAGTAGTTGTAGAACGTACGTTGAAACGCCTCCCATTCCATAGCTCATTGGCACCATTCCTATGAAACCACATCCCACCATCTCTTGGTGAAATCTCTTCTCCGGAGACATATCTAGGTACTTGATGATTGATAGCATGGCTTCTTGCCATGAATTCGCAGCATATAGTCCCCCATCAGTAGTGCTCGTTGGAGGAAGCAGCTGCTGAATGAAACAAGTCAGTTTTTCCATAGACAGGGCAGGATGATGAGCTCCCTGGAAGGTATTCATGAATCTCATGAAACCCTCTCTGAACAGAGCGTCAGCACCAGTGTCTAGAATCACTGGAGGTTCCATGTCTGGAATGATAGGCTAGACTACAGGTAGTCCCTAATATGCCAAATTAGGTATACGATCACTACCTAGTTCCACATGTGCAACGGTAGGACGTCTTGTTGGCATGACTATGTAAGTTCACAAGAAACCCTTCATTAACAATGAAAAAAGTTTGAAAAAAGAAGAGAAAAAATGGAACAAAAGAGGAAAAACTCTTAAAAGTTGTAAAACATGGTTACACGGCCTGTAGTCCCGACACACGGCATGTTCCAGAAATATTTTACTTGGGCGTGTACACCGGACAACCTGGATGTGTAAACCCAACTACATGGCGGGTTATTACATATACATGGCATGTACATACCTTTTTCCTCTTAAACTGTTACATCTACATGAATAAGTCACACAGACTATCCCAGTTAAAGACTACACGACATGTATATCCACTACACGGAATGTCATTGATGAAATTTTTCACTGTCTGTGTCATTAGTCACATGGACTGGTACATGGACCATAACTATACGGCATGCCAACAATGTACACATCGTTTTATCGCTATGATTTTCAACCCATGTATTCAACTATATGGATGGGTCACACAGAAGAAAAATGCATGGTGTGTATATGAAAGTACACGACGTGTAACCATGAAAAGTGGTTCTCCCTGAATAGAAGAACACACAACGTTTTTTTCATAAGACCACAAATAGTGTTATTTGGGTTTCTAGATAACAAACATACAAGAACCCCAAAACCACTGAAAACACTCTAACAAGCACCTATGTTACAATTTCTGATCCGTAGTGGCCCATACTCCCCATGAATCAAAGCATAGAATCATAACAACACATATATCATGTAAATAGAATAAAAAAATCATGATTCACAAAATTCTGATCCTTGAGGGCCCATAACACCTCTAAGACCAATGTTTGGTGTCCATGATAAAGAATCTATTAAACAAACCATACCCTATCAACATAGCAGGTACTCTATCACAGCATCTATCACAACAATATGCATAGTCTATCACAAATCCTATCACAACAGCATGAAATTTCTAATGATATTTAAATTGCATGGCAAAAAAGCATGACATGTTATTTTCTAACAAGTTCTTATATGATGCATGAGATGGAACACCCTCATTTCATCAGGTTGCGATAGAAATAGAACCATAATAACAACAACAGTTTCAACACAAAGCATGTGAATCACCCAATTGTGAAATCATATAAATAGTAAAATTTTCAAACCAGTAAAACTGTAATAAACGTGGTATTATAGATTTTCCTTGTACACATGTTAGCTAATCTTGGGTACAGATTATTACCAAGTACATATTACATCCTATCACTGGCTCTAGGTTCCATACAATAAGTTAAGAAAAACAACCCTCCTCAGATACCACATTGTAATGACTTGAATCCGGAGCCACTCAATCGGTGCCCCATACCCAGCTCTCAGATGATCTCAAACACATTTCCTCAAATGCCAGAGGCTGCTGACTAGTAGGGAGGACCTTGGAAAGTCAATGGGGAATCTATGCCCTCATTTGGTATGGTACATAGCAGAAGGATAAACATAAATAATTATAGAAGCAATACAAATAATAAAATAACTGAAACTAAATAGTGGATGAAATGAATATATAGTAATGATGATAATTATGCAGCATGTACAAGTATCTAAGGAAAGTATAAAAAACAAAAATGTGCTGAATACAACTAAGAAACAAAGTATGAAAAGTATATAGCAACTCCAGTAGCATCATAAGCCTATGCTCGGTCCTATGTTCTCTAGCTACAACCATCAATCATGTACCTAAAGAAGAAGGGCCACAATCCTTATCCACATCTACCACCATATAACCAGTTTGGGCTGAAAAGAAGGACCCGAACAAGGTGTGATACTAATCCCAGTAGGCAACCACCACAAGTTCTGTGTCCTACTGTTTAGTGAGAAATATAGAAAACGTAAAGGAAATAATTTCATTAAAGAAACTGTAGTACACTACAGTAAAAAACCCTAAAAATCTCTATTAAATTTTATTTATTAATTAAATCGGTCATTGATTTATCAACCAGGGAGTCTATCAAACAGCTTTGTTTTCCCAAGGCATAACAACTAACACAACAGGTATATCCAGAGAATACCTAAAATGACATGCAGTATAAAACACAAGCTTGTTCGTTGTATTGGTTGACTCGTCACAACCAACTAAACAATATTATAATTGAATCTCTATCTGGCTCAAACTAGTTGACCCCTAGAGTCATGTAATCATAAAAATTTATCGACACTCTGGGAAGAACTCACATAAAATTCCCCTGTAGTCATGCAACGATAGCAACAGACTCTCTGAGGAAGCAATTACGTCTAATTCCCCCCATGGTCTCGATACATGCGTAAATTAAGGACCACTCTTAGGAAGCACAAATTTCAATTCTTGTAGTTCATGTGTACAAAACTAATTCCAACTGACCCCCTAGGGAAGCAATTAATTTTCTATTCCCTCTTTGGTCTCCCTCACCAGATTCTCACAGCCCTAAGTAGTCCCGTCATGCGTAATCAACTGTCAGCATCCCTAAGTATGTTAAAAAACTACTTGTATAATAGCTTAAATGCATCAAAATCATATAAACAGTAGGAAACACATGCTATCAGTTATAACAAGAAAACTATAAATTGCAATAGGGTTTTCCTCGCAGACAAAGAGTGCCAAAGAAAGAGATACAACCAATCATGGATAACACCCATGGGGTGATCCTCAAACAAGAAAAAAAGCTGATATTATTATCAAACAACCTTAATATAATAAGAAATATATGTAAATTAAACAATAGCACCCAAATCCCTCAACTGGGATACCCGAGACATGGAAATCTGGCACTTTTGCAAAAAAAACATAATTACATTCATCTTAAGGAAAAAAACACCTACCTCGATCATATGAGATCGATATTCTTGAACCTAGGCCTGTGAATCAGCTAATAATGGATTAGATCGGTAAAAAATTCAAAAATAGTCAAACTCATATAACTCGCATGAGTGGAAGAATAAAGAAACGAGGTTAAAGAAGAACTAATCACTCACTGATGCGATTCTAATGCAGCCGACAGTGTACGATTCAGATAGCCGGTGATTGATCGGTGGATCAGAGAAGATTCGACCCCCTCGAACACTCTGGACAGAATTAGGTGATGATGGAGACAAAAATAGGGATTAGATGTGACCTCGGTCTGTTTAAAGAAATAAAAAAAATGTACACGACATCTAATTTGAGAGTACACAACACATACATGGTCTTTCTGTACTCCGAATTAGGTGTCCTCCACATCACCCCACACGACCATGTGTGTGGCCCGGACACTGCCAGCACATAGCCTCGTGCGGTATCGAAGTACACGGCGTGTACATATAATGTAAATGGTGTGTACTCTGAAAATTTCCAGATTTTCCTCTTCATCTCAAGAAAGACCGCAAAAGGAAGAAAATAACTTAAAGGAAGAGTTGGGTTCTTACAAATTCCATTAATTTGAAAGTGTATTTTGATGATGGTTTAATTATATGAAAAATTATTTACTGTTTAAGAATTCAAATAATTGAGTTATTATGTGGGTGGTATGGACATAAAATGACTTTATTTAGGTGTATTTTTGTTGTTAAATCATTTTAAGGTGTCTACTATATATATATGGATCATGCTGTAGAGGCCCTATTTATTGGAGATAATAATTTTGTCATTTAGGAGATGATATGGTGCTTGGGAAGTGATTTTACAAGGTAGTTTCTAGGAAGGAAGTGGTTTTAATTCATGGTTTCAAAATGGAATGAGAATCATACTATGGATAATGGGTCGTAATATGAACTGTTCAATTCTAGAATGGGAAAAAATTAAAAATATTATGAAACTTTTTAACATAAAATATGTGTACCCAACCCATGAAGAGACATTAAAAAAATGATATCATATTTTCTAAGTAAATAAATATATAGGGTATACATATTCTCAAAATGGAAAAGATATATTTTTTGAAAATAAAGAGAAGATAGTGGATTACATAATAGAAAAACATTAATGAATAAGTGATGGATTTATAATATATGTGTTGGAATGAAAAATAGAGAATACGAAGTATTGTAGGCCAAGTTTTAGAAAGATAGAAGAGAAATGAAAAGGGATATACATGAGAATATATAATTAGAATATAATGGAGGTCATCACATTGATGAAAATATATAATATTTATAGAAAATCTTTGGAGTAATTAATATATACTATTCATATAATGAAAAACATAGCATAAAAGGAGTGGTTAGAACCATCTTGTATGGATACTAGTGAGATATAAATTTTCTTTTGATAGTTATAAAAATAAAGGGTTAGTTTTATTGCTTAAAAATGTGAAAAAAAATTGTACTGTTAATGTTTTAGGGGCATCATCTCATCAACATTTCATTCTCATAAAAATAGCATAGTTTTCATTGACTAGGTAAAATTATTTATGACCCTAGTAAATTTATGTTATTACTTCATATAAAATTTTAGGGATATATTCTTCTTAGTAAATGTCAAACTAGATCATTGAATATATTTATATAAAGAAATTGATAAACCATGATTTACCCCCTCTCAGGGTATTGAACCTTCTTGGGGAAAATAGTCTTATCAAATCTATAGATTTATTTTGAAATTTTTTCACTTTTAGGAGACATCAACTGCAATAGAAAACAACACAATTCTATTTTTTGATGATAGTAATTTCCAGATATTGAAGAATAAAATAAAAATTTATTTTGTATATTTGGGAATTTATTTTTAAATGGATACCTTGAATTTGATTTTATCAAGCATGATGTGTAGAGAATTATTATAAATATATTGAATAGGGATTTTTATCATTGAAAAAAGAGTCAATGAAATTTTAGGATCATTATACAATAAAAAATAAATGAATATGAAGGCATTTAATAACTCCCATTAAATGTGTAAAAAATCTATCAACACTTATGATGGTGATTCCATGGTATGTGAAGATAAATTTTGTTACTGTGGAACATGTATAAGTATTTATGAATGAATCCAAATTGAGTTCATTGATAAATTCACTGATCGTGTGAGTATTATTATGTATAGAAAGATAAAACTAAATGAATTTCATGATTATTTAAAAATCATAATGTTGATCCTAATATTATTATCATCATTTTTCAATGAAAAGTTTATAGTTTTTTAAGTCAAGGACACAAATTTGTGGTGTTGGATATTATTCACAACACTCTAATGTACTATAATATGAGAGAAAATGATAATGTGTCCTTGATAATTTATAAGTCTTTCGATGTGGAATTCTAGGAGACTATAAAAATAACCATAGAGCATGTTATTAAAGAAATGAAAGTTTATGAGGAACTATTTTTCATTTCATAAAATATTAAAAAGGAAAAATAAATATTCGAAGACAATCCTTCACTTTTCTATTTTCATTATGGAAATTTGGGGAATTATGCATCTGGGTATCAAAATAAATTTTGAGATTAAAACATAATGTTAAAACACCATGAAGAAACTTATTATGGGTGTTGAAAGAATGATCTTTTCATAGAAAAAATTATCTAAAAATAATAAATTTCATTAACAAGAAAATTATATATCAATGAAAAAGAAAGTGTGCTAAATTTAAGATTGTTTTGACATAAATCTTTAGGTCCTCATTGATGAAATAGATAATAAATTAGTGGAAAATGATGAATAAAGAACTAATGTTATGGAATGATTATACATCAAGGATTCACTTGAAACTACAGTTGATGAAATTTCTATTTTGATGGATAAGTGATGAAATTCAATATAGTGGTACATGATTCCAAACATTATATTTTAGAGAAGTTTGAATAAAAATATAAGATAAATGCGGATAGTGAAATAATTAAGTATAAAAATACTAAAAACTTATAGAAGGAAATTGAGTAAAAAATCAAAATTGAAGATCAATACCAAATTATTTTTTTCATGACATAGTTTTTTAAATATCATGTAAAAATATAATAAAATATAAAAGTCAGTGTCTTTATGATTTGGTGAAATGATGATTAGAATTAAGGAAATATATCTCCCAACATGATATCATGGTGTTTCATTGTGTTGGATACTCATGAAAATGTGGAGGAACACATGGATATAATGGGAATAATACACTCTTATTCATATGTAAAATGCATCAAAGGTAGTGACAAACTACTGAGGGTATTAATTATATGAAAAAATAGTTGTGGCTAATGTGAAATCATAATATGCCAAATCCTAGAAGAATGTTTATCATAGGTGGTTCTCAAATGACTCAACATGATATAAGCTTAGTGTTAATGATAAAAAATAATATATAAAGAATCTGGGTTTATTATTATAGTAATATGGGGAAATATGTGTTTTCTATAAAAAAATACATTTCATGTCTCCATAGTAACAAAAATAAATGATAATCATTTTCTTCACCTAGCATATCTTAAAAGTCTATTGTTTTTTGTGTGAAGGGTATGAACACAAAGCCATGATATTATATCCAATTTAATAAATTAACGTGCTAAAAGAGATATAGTAGAGGTGACCATGGAAGCAAAAAACAATATTATTCTGGATAAAAATTCAAAAAAAATCATAGAATTAAAAGATGAGGATGATTCAATATCTCATGAAGTGAAAATTAATTGAACACCAAATTTTGGAAAACATATAACATATATCATGAATGTAATTTATAGAAAGGTTAATTTCGTAGATATTTCATTGAGATAAATAGATCATGTTGGAGTATGGATTTATCATATTGTATATACATCCAAGAAGATTGGAATCAAATCCCATTCCATGATCATCACATATAAACAAATGGAATTGTTCTATATGTTAATAGATAATGTTCGAATATTAATACTGTTATGATATCCAAAATCATATGTCAATAACTAATGTTCATGGAATACTTGATTTTTGAAGGCAGTAGTCACAATCTTCATAGTATGAGATAACTATGTGACTCAGGGCATACTATCAATTTTGGTAACAAGACATAAATCCAGAGAAAAATAGTTGGAACTATATTTATTCAAGGGAATCACATAAAATTAAATTTATAACTCATTAGTGTTGAATAAGATAGGAATATTATATCTATGGAATAATATAAAAGGATATGGAAAATTTTCTTGGAGATTTAATCGCATAGTCATTGAATGATGTGTTGGATAATAAAAGAGCTCATAATATTATAAAAATTTCTCATCATGCCACTAATACTATGATTTATTTTAAAATTGTGAAATCGTTTTAAATACAAACAATATTGAGGTTAAAATGTCAATGATATGGCTTGAGTTGGTGTAGGTGGATGTATGGGAGAAAATTTCACCCATGTCCATGGAAGAGTAAAGATATGAATCATTATTTATTAATGATTATGTTAGGATTCTATGGTTTATGATCATATCCTTCAAATATAGAGTCTTTACATGTATTAAATGTTATATGATATTAATAGAAAAGATACTAGTAATGAGAATACAAAGGATATATATTGATCGTTTTATTTAATTAACTAACAATAAGTTAGAGGAAAATACCCATAAATAAATGATAATACACCAAGATTAAATGAAAAAATTAAACAAAATAGTTTTTATTTTGTTTATATCTACAAAAGTAGCATTATTAAGTCCAAATTAATAGAAAACACCATATGAAATATGGTATTGGTAGAATCCCAGATTGGAATACATTTTAATTTTAGGGGGTAAATTTTTTATTTCCATCAAGGTGAATAACATAAAGATTGAAACTCATGGGATGATGGAATTTTATATCATAAATCATCTAAAATAATGGAATAAAAATTATAATAAAATTCATTAACAGTCCTTAAAATTAGAGATCCATTATTGTGAAAATGAGTAGAAATCTCAATCAAATTACGAGTTTTCGTATAAAAATAGTGAAAAAATTTAGAGGAATACAACACTGAAGAGATTCAAAAGTGATTTTCCTGGGGAGAGAACATGGTGATAGAGTATACTCATAGAACGAAAAAAATTCTGTGGTTTTCAAAGTAGTATAAATATCTTTTAATAATGAAAATAAGTAGTGATGTAGTCAATGATTAAAATATCATTGGTGATTAGATAACTCTTGTACAAAATAGAAGGATAAAGACTCTTCAACATTCCTCTATCTGGTCTCATGTAGATACTATGTTTTTTAAATAGTCTTCTAAATATGAAAATCGTCACAACCCAATATTTTTAATGAACACTTTGTTTAATAGTGTACAAGATATGAAACACCATGCCAAAAAAATCATGAAATATTATTATTTATATATGATCCTTATAACATATCCATTAAATTTCAATTTTTCAAAAATATTAAAGAATCAATTACATATATATAATGTTCATAATAAATATAAATTTATTGATAAATATATAGTAAATAATCACTAATATTTTATTTACGTCTTGTTATTCATTAAAGAAACACATTCATAAAAATTGTTATTTATTTATTTATTTGAGAAAATATTAAAAATAATTCCAAGATAATTTTGGAATTATATTTGATTAAATGTATATCAATATTTAATTTAGCAAGTAAATAAAATTTATGTGAATTTATGTAGAATTTTTAGAAAAATTTGTTTTTTCCATGAACAATAAAAAGTAAATATTTTTATTGAAATCAATATTTTCCTTTTAAATATGAATAGAGTTCATTTAAATAGTTAAAAAGTAAAAAAAAATTGACTTTCAAATAATCAAATTACATTCATTAGAACCAATGTTATGAATTAATTTGAAAAAAAATTATAAGTAAAATGCATTTTTCTGAAAAACTATTTTTATGCGTGTAATGAATTTTTTCTAAATAAATTAAAATATTCACTATTGGTGAATGATTTTAATGAAATATATATATTATATAGTCCATAATTTTTTAATATCTATTTAATATTTTTCTTCACATGAGATAAGAAAAAACCAATTGTTCTTCTTAAAAGTGTATTTTTCTTAAAAGTGATTTTCATTCCATGTTTGATTCTTATTTTAATATTAATTTCATCCACATATAGAAATTGAATTTTATGAACTTGACTTCATATTATCTAATATATCTACTCAAATTTTATTAACTATTTCCCTATTATTTTGTTCAATATCATTCATTCTCGTAATTAAAATTATCACCATGGTAAAGGGTAAATCATGCTCATCTTGGTTAAAACAAAGTGATAAGGATATATTTTTAATAACAATAATTATTAGATAACAGATATTTTAAATTTATCAAATTATGTTTTAATGTTGTTTTTTTATTTAAAAGTTTCTAAGAATGTGACAAATATAATATTTAATGCAGTGAATGTTAAAAAATTTCACTCTCTTAGTTATAAATATCTCTTATATGTGCAAATAGGGACTAAAGAAATCCATGAATGAAGATAATTTGATTTATCAAGATTTGTTAAAAAATTTGAAATAAATTTATTTATATTTTTCATAAATTTTTAAATTACCTTATATTATTATACAATTTTATCATAGTATTAATTATACGATTCGAAAAAATAAAATAAATGATTTTAATTATTCTAATAGTAATATAATTTTAGTGAGTTATTGTGTTCCATGATAATTTTAAATTAATTTGAAATATTTTTGTAATGTTAAATTATTATATTCTTTTTAAAACATTTTATTTATGTATTTTAAATATAATCAAATGAATAGTGTCATAATTGACATTAATAATATTTTATCAAAATAATAATTCATTATTTAAAAAAAATAAAAAAATTTAAAATATGAAAAATAAGATTATATATTACCGAAAATATAATACCTTGGCCATTTAATACCTAATTTTCACCATACATGTAATATTATAAACCTTTTTATCTTAATAATATGATACGATGACTCGTGTGAAAATGAGTTAATTGATGGGTTAAACCAAATGATTTGGAATAACACCACACATAAACTGGTAAAAAAATTATTAGATGTTATTAAATAAGAATAAGAGTATATTAAATTATAATCCATGGGATTTTTGTGGAATTTGGGAAAGGTATTGACTTTTTATACATTAATCATTATGAAATTCTAGAAGCACCCCTTACCTCAACTATAAAAAAGAACCTCCTCCCATCACTTATTCAGAATTTTTTAACCTTATACCTTGACCATAACGTTAAAAAATAACTTATATAATTACTTATACCCATTCTATATGAGTTTTTACTCCAAAATGTCTAACCCTTGGGTCTTTAAGGTGATATTTAATGAAGTTATTTCAAAAAATAGTCAATTGCCTTAATAGTCACTTTATTTTTAATAATTTTTGATCTACAATATATATCGTGGTTTTTTCATAAAATTATAAATCAATTATCCTCAATACAATTAAATCTTATTAAAATTATGAAACTATATTTATTCATCATCTATCCATGAAATTGGGAGTGAACGTTTCCCTTTTGCGTAAGTATGACTTATCATCGTCACATAGCGATACAATTAATTTGTCATCACCAAATTTTATGGATGGGTATTATGATGTTGTTGGTATTTATATATTATAATTATTAAATATTTAATAATTATTATTTATAATATCATATATAACTTCTTACCTTCCAAACCATTGGAAAATAATAACTTTGCTTGTGAGTACATGTGGACTACCACCTCAGTGAAGCAATGTGATTCATTTTACATTTTTATTTTACATTGATGGTAATAAATATGGATTTGATGAATATAAAATATATATATTATATAAATAAATATTCTTGAATAATTATTGATATTTAACTTTCTCTTATTTCATTCCCCTAGAAATTAAAACATCATTCATATGTACGTATGACCCAAAATCAACATGAACTATGTAATTCATTTTTCTATCTCTAATTTTATGGATCCATATAAATAATTATACAATTAATTTATATAATATTTATATTATTATTAATATTTTATATTTTATACATCAATGATTAGGTTAAATGGTCCATAACTACTATACCAAAACATACATGAAAAAAAGAGATATCACCTAGAGCATCGATTTTAATAATAATTTGATAAAAATGGGTGATAAAAGGTAATAAGTTAAAAATATATGGGATTATTTATGTGATTATGTTTCTATATTATATTTTTAATAAATATATATTTATTACACAGAAGGATCCAATGTCAACAAAGGGAGACATACCCAGGGTAAGGGATTTTCATCTCATTTTTTTTCTTGGGGACTCATTCCATATTCAACAATTGTTTATTTTGTGTGATGTATATAGTACCCATGAATGTATTTTATGATTAATATTATGAAATTAATTGGGGTATAAATACAATATTATGGTTATTTATTTCATGTGGATTACTATTCAATTGTTACCAAAGTAGTAGGGGTTTAATGTTACAATATCATTATTTATTGGGATTTTCTATGATTAAGTTATGATGATAAAATTCTACTTTATAACATTATAGAATATCATGGACTTTATTCTCCTATGGTTAATTCTAGAGAATACATTTTTCATTACATTTTCCTCTCCTTAATTATTCAATATACAAAATGATTGATTTTGGGCCTACGGGTCATGTAAGGGCTAAATGCCCACTGGGCCTTTGGGCTATGTAATGGGCATCCCTCTACCCAGTTAAAGAGGTCTATTCTTTGATTTAATTATAAAATGATGCTTTGGACCCAACCATTAAAAAAAATATTTTATGAAAAAATATTTATGAAACATTTTCCATTTCTATGGGTTATTCAATGATTAAGTGATGAAATATTTATGAAACTCATTCCTTTTATTGAGTTATTATATGATGAAATGTTTTATGATCTTATAGAGATCATATTTATGTTTTTCATTATTTAATTTTGAGACCCCTATATCCCTCCAATAAATTCGGTAATGAATGATATCACATTAGATAAACATGACTAGAATGAGCTGTGGACCCAATTTAGTAGGGGCATTGTGAACTATTATAATCTTGGGATTGAATCATGACATCTATGATGGCTAATGAAGAAAATTCATTCTAATATGATTGTCTTCGAAATGATCATTTACTACTAAGGAAATTATATTATATGGTTATGTGTATACCATACAACCATGTCTTATGCATATGTCATTATCTTTTGTCTCATGTTTTTTATTCTTTTATGATTCATGTCTAATGTAATGAAAGAAATTATTCCATGACATACTATTATGATCTATGACATGTATGGTTTGATTTTCTAATGTTATGATCATTTTGTCATAACATTATTATAAATTTGAGATCAAGAGATCATTGAAATATTCTTTATTTAATTTTTAAGCATCTGATATCACATTTCGTTTGTTTTCTTTTAACCAGGATAATTTTTTTTATGTATGATGCTTCTATTAAGGATTTTACTAATGAAGAATGTAGTTTGAGATGATGTAGATCATTTATTAAAAACTTGTTTTTGTGTCTTAGTTTATATATTCAGGAGACCAATAAAATTATGGCATGAATCATTATGCAATGTAATGGATATTAACCTATTATTATGTGATAATCTTGTATAAAATGTACAGGTGAATTCAGTTTGTATCAGAGAAAGTTTTGTTTATCATTTGGAAAGAATGATGATAAAAATTACCTAAAACTGTAGGTATGAGTCTAATTATAAGACAACATCAAAAAATCTTGTAATGATTATGGATAACATGGGTTAAATATATGGAATCATGTATTGAAATGGAATTTTAATGATATATACATTATATAAATTATTTTTCATGGTTCATAACTATGAATATTATTTCTCATAATATTCTATTTGGTTCTAGTCAATGGATGGAACTTGGAGGTTTCGTGTTAACAATGACCGGATGTGAAGCGAAAATCCTCATGATTAACCAAATTAAATTCGGGCTATAATTAGAATCCTTGGGATTATTCCTAATTAGATGTCATGATTTATTATTAATATATTTCATCTTAACCAACTCTAAAACTCCCCAATCAAAAGAATGATAGAGTTCACTATGATTTCTAGTGGGGGGTATTATGAAGGAATAAAGATTTGATTTCATTTCTGTTGATAATGTAGGAAGAATCACTTGAGTGAATACATCAAAGTATCAAAAATATGATTTTTATGTCTAAATAAGGGGTATATAGCATATAATTTATGAGAAAAAAATGAAAAGTTCGATAGTGGTAAATAAATATCATTCTAAGGTACATTTATAGATTAATGTATTATGTGTAGGTAATATGGTGATTTTTTTAGCCAATTTCCTAATCCAAGGGTTATATAATATACAAAGGAAATACCTACGAAGTGAAATGTTTAAATTATTTATTCATTATTATTCGTGAACTTTGTTATGGAAGTTTTATATCAATGATGTTTTGGATACAAGGATCACAAAACATCCAAGGATTATTCCACAGTAGAATTTGAAAACATATGTTTAGTTTGAATCAATATGTGATTGAAATATGTATGATAATATTGGTGAATTCGAAAATGGATAGTTGATGAAATATTAAATTATTTCATATATGATGATATTAAATTTTTTGATTTATGGAATACATTCAATAGTTTGTGAAATTATTTAAGGAATAAGGAATGTGTTAATTTTCGGAAGAATATATGTTTTCATTAGATGATAACATAAATGATATTGATAACATCATGGGTTTATAATTTCATAGTTATCCATGTGTTCAAAGGCATCAAAAAATCATTTTCTTATTTATGTGAGATGATTTTGTAATTATTTGAATATGTTTTTGTGAATTAGAAAAACAATATTGAGGTTTAAATAATCCTTTACAGTAATTATATTTCTGAGGTTAATTATTATTTAATATTTGTGGAATATAAATAATCTTGAAGGGTGAAATGTGATTCATTGATATGTTATTATCTTCAATGATTGTTATGGTAATGTTAAGTATTAAATTTTTTGTTAATATATAAATCAGATGTAACAACCCATGTAAATAAAGAATATTACATTTTCATATTTATCCATATTTGTGAATAAAATATTAATATGACTTTAATGGGGACGCTATGCTCGATGGCATATCCAACACGCAACAACGAGTTTCTTGGGAATCTTACATTGCACTCTAATAATAAAATAATATTATTTTAAAATTGTAGTTAACATGTAGCCGTTGTATTGGAGGGAATGTATAGAAATAACTAAAATATGATTATATATGTTTTTAAATGTTTTTACATTTATCCAATAAAAGATAAAGGCATATAATACGGAATGAATTCAATTTTAGTTGTATATGCCCTAGTTTTCACTAAATGTTCACTTATTGCCTTTTGATAGAGAACCGTCATTAAATATAGTTTTGTTCACTCCTATAAATCCTTTTGTAACAAATAAAACTCTTTTTAAGAATTGGGACATCAAAATTTACTTTGTGTAAATTTTTGGTATCTTTCTGATAAAGTTCATTTTTTAATGAATAGTGTAAGATGTTGTATTTTAATTCAAAACCTCTTTTTAATATAATTTCTTAATATGATTATATTATCTTTTGAATTGGTTTTAAAGTGAAATTAGAATATATTTTTACCATTAAATCCAATAGAGGTCATTGGAATTAATTTACTTTGAAATCAGATTTAAACTAGTGTCAATCTTTTGTTACTTATTGTGTCATAAAAACACTCTATTTTCTCTGACAGCGGGAATTAATTATTAAATTATTAATGTGAATTATATGTTTTTAATTTTTTAAAATAGACTTCATTTTTTAATTTCTAATATCAAATATATCTTGGGGTGAATTTTTGGGATTTTTCTGAAAAACTTCAATTTTTGATGAATAGTGAAACCACTAAGTGGTACTTATAAAAACTGATTTTTTCCGTTTAAATGAAATTTTTCCATCATTGTGTTTTGAATTTCAAAAATCCTACATACATGGTTGTCATTATGAAGTTAAATGTGGTTCAATGGGATAAAAATATTTTTTTTGGTGAATAGTAACTTATTAAGTTTTTAATCGCGATTAGAGGTAATTAGTGTAGTTTAAGTTAAAGATAATGTTTTAATAATATGAAATGAACATGACATATGTCCTATCCTCATTGGATGTGTCATGTCCGACCAATACAACCCATGGGTCAACTTGGGGACCCCATGAAGCCACTTTGGTTGGAAAATGACATTAATATTGTTTTATTTAAAGTTAAAGTAAAAATGAGACAAACATGAAATGTTTTACTAAAACAATTTTTACATGGGGTTATTCAAATCAGATTTTTGACTATAAATATTAATTGGAAATATAAAAATTTTTCCTACATCATAGTATTTTTTTTATAATTTTTAGACATTAAATTAATTAAATTATTTATGTCATCATGATGATGCAACGATGACCTCATTATTTAACGATTTAAATAAAATGGAAAGATAATGTAATATCTAAGACATAAAAATTTCCAAAACCTATTGGATGAGTGTATTTCGAACCCTTATCACCATATCCTCTAAACACATAAATGTGGGACCTCTTAAATCCGAATACCATTTTAAAATAAAGTGACTTTTCTTTACCTTCCAAGAGTGCCCCTCCTCTCCTCTTATAAAAGGCCCTCACCTCTACCTCCGTACCCACACTCCCAAAGCCTTTGGCTCGGCCAAACCCTGACCATTCTGTCTCTCCACTTCCCTCTCTTACTTCTTGAAGCCTCACTTTTGGCATAAGTCTTCCCAAGGAAGCCTTTGAGCCCAAATCTAATAGAGTTACATGATTTTAAGGTAATGTCTTCTTTTGAGTCCTTTTGTTTTATTTTGCTTCTCCAACCCCCTAAACTCGTTTTATTGTTTACTTTTATAACCAATCCAGTATCCTAAATATACTAGTATGTTGTTATAGAAGGATTAGAGCTACACATACACACAACTGCATCTAATGGTTAAAGAACATATTGTTTCCGTGGATGGCGAATTTCTGCCTCCCGAAACGATGATTGTTCAACATTATTTTAACACCTTCAAATGTGGCCATTAAGATGACACTATATTTATATATGATATATAATATGTTTATGTTTTCCTTAATCTTCTGTATTTTTCATTTTGGTCATACATTTATGGTTTCAATTATGGGTAAACACGATATCTTCATGCGTACGTACGGCTTACCGTCTCCATGAACGGTGCATTTCATTTCTTACCTCTAAATGATTATATAATATTATAAATACATGTTTATTATGGATATATATGATATATATGATATCCAAATAATGAATATAATTCTGGATATAATGAACATTTTACCACACGAACAACATGTAATTATAAGAAGTCCACTTTCGACTTAATAACCAAATATCGACAAAACAGACATTATTAACATAAATGATTACATAATGGTTATAACATGGAAATAAGTGATCTAAAATGAATAATGAACTAGAAAAAGGTTCTTAATAAAGTGGAAAATAACTCAAGTTTATTATTCAGGACGTTAAAGAATGATCGAGTCACGTCGGACCCGAGGTAAGGGATCCTACTCCTCTCTTTCTTTTTAAGTACACTCTTTTATGTCATTCCTTTTAAAGATCATATTTCTTGATATTGGGATGTTATTTTATATTAATCTTACTATAATTTTTTATGTTCATGTGATTTAAGACCCTATTCTCTCTCATCAATCCATTTTGGATGTTTTAAGTGGCGTCGTTAGGCTGCCGAATTTTCGTAAGAGATCTAGCCTCTCTTTTTCTTTTTAAGTACTATCGTTTATGTCACTTCTTTTAAGCTCCCCATTGTTATGTTGGGGGATGTTATTTTATATTCCTCTTTCTATAAACTTTATTTTAATATGATTATATACCCTATTTGATCTCATCAACCCATTTTTGTAAGTTTTAAGTGGCGCCGTTAGGCTGCCGAGTTTTCGTAAGGGATTTTTAATCTCACTTTTATTCCCATGAGATTTATGCTACATTTGCCACAATTTCCTTTGAGTGGTGTATTTACTGACCATTATTTTACTCATTGTGTAATATACTTTCTATTATGAGTATTTACATCAATGTTGTATTGTCCTTCTTTCACGAGGTGTATGTTTCGAAAGATACCCATGTCGGTAAGGGAACCTTTCACCCTTCTCTTTTTAAAAGACTTCTTTTGTTGGGTCTTTTAATTTACATATTGTTTTGTTGGGATATGTTCTCATATATCCTTATTGATGTAAATTTTATGTCCAAGTGATGAGATACACATTTTTTTATCTCTCATCGACTCATTTTGATGTGACGTCCTTAGGCTATCAGGGGAACTTCTTAACCCAATTTAGATTTCTTTGGGTTCAACATGTAGTTATTGAATATGTAATCCTTTGAATATGTGTGAAGGACCTTTGATTGTTGTACACTTAATATCCACTTATATTTGGAGTATTCTTTTGTCACACATAATTGTGTAATTGATTTATCCTTAAACCATGGATATCGTCTTTGTATGGGACTTCGTCTCAATCTCCTTTCATTGAGGCATATTTTGTTTTATACAAAACCTTATTTTATACGGTGTATAAACCCATTTGACTTTTATGTTTATCCAAAATGAATCTTTTTTATACGAAGCCTTTTACAAAAAGACAAAAGGGAATGTTTTTTACGTACGTATGCAGCGACAACGACTTCTCTGCCGCCGTGACCATTATTTGGGTTTCGGCTTCCTCTACAAGCCATACCTTGTTTTTAAAAGAAAAATAAATACGATGTTTTACTTTTCTATTATTTTGGTATTGAAAATGGTTTTCATGATGTTTTTATATTAATGTGATGTATTGATATCTTGTGATTAAAAGGTGTAAATGCTATGTTTCCTTTATGCATGTTTTATGCGATACAATTCTGTTGAGGTTCTTGGGCATAATTATGAAGATAGGTGGTTCCGTGATAAACTATGGGCAGGTGAGCCCGATATAGCTCTCCAATGCATTGGGTAACACGAAGGAGTGAAACATTAAGGTTTCTCCGAAGAGATTTAGGGAATATACTGTGATGGGTATTCCAAACGTAACCAAGAGGCTTACTCCCTACGTAAGAATGTTATGAATGCCTCAAATTACTTTTATGTCTTATGATTTCTATGATTTATTCATGGTTTGATGAGGTATGTTAATGTGCCTATGTTTTATGGGTAATGTATTATTTCATTCTTATTTACATATGATCTAATTTTTCCTTTCCATATTTTTATAACCCATAATGATCTTTTTATGCTCATCCCATTTTTTGAAATGTTTTTCACAGGTCAAGGGGAATGCACATGATGTGATGATATTGTCAAGTATGAGTCAAGAAAGAATCCGTGTTTTATTTTAAATATGTTTCCCTTGATGGGAAGAATTAATATTTTCTTTTATGTAACCCCTTTGTTTAAATGTGGAATGTAATGCAAGTTTCATTATCTAATTCTCTAAAACTATAAACTTAAAAAGATCCTCAATGTGTAATCTTGTAATAACTCAAGATTAAGTAAGGTTTAAGGCTGGGGCCTTATATCGGATACATGATATTTTGGATAATCTCAATACATATAATGTTTATATATATATTTATCATGATGGTTATTATTTTATGGGAGATGTTTCATTGGAATGAGGTATATATAACACTTAGGATTACTAATTTATTTACCATTAATTATATTTTGGGAAGAATGATATTTATTAATTAGGAGATAACAAGATAAAATCACAAGGATGAAATTTATTATTTATGAGAGTATATAATACACTATGATTTTAAATAGACACTATGTTGGATATCATACAAGATACGCAACACTAATCCATAAGGAACCCTAAAATATTTTTATTTTAATATGATAATTATAAACTATCTATTAAATTGGATGTTATGAATATTATTAACTACATAACGAAATATATATAATTTTCACACACAATATAAATGTATTAACAAATGATTAGTAAATAATTTCCCAATTTTGTATAATGTAATTACATTATTTGAAGAAATATTTTCAATAAAAAATGTTTTTTATATTTTTGAAAGAACATATTATAATTATTTTCTAGAACATTTGGATATTATTTATGATTAATATTGTATTTAGCAAACCCAATTACCCCACATTGGTTCCCCATGTTGGTTTGTTACATGATTTTGGGAATGCCTCCCATTATTCCATAGGCTTATACATAGTAGTGATGGTCTAATATAAACCCTGGGGAGACTATACCATCTCTATCACACTAAAAAATAAACTAATTAATAATAGAAAAATGGTAATAAAATATTATTATAATAATTCCATTAAAAATATTGACCTTCATCACATGTTAATAAAAAAACATAGATAACTAACCATAACTAAAATAGTAGATATGTCCCTTCAATATTCTTCAATGATCAATACTAAAAAGAACTAATAACGACACTTACAACTACTATGATAGTCCATAAATCATGATTGGTTCTCTCATCTATGTGCTATCCCAACTCATCTATATAACATTTTTCTCTTTACCTTATCCTTTCCAATTAAAATAATGTCAATTTGGGTACCGATCAGGCATCCCAAGTAGGGTGTGAATACAAATTAGCAAGTCACCAATATGATTTTCAAAACATAATCCAGTCCATAAAACATTTTGCAGTTTTATAATGAATAATGTAGAATAAATCATGAAAAAAATTCAGACACCATTATTCTTTAATTAACAACATAATTACCCATTTTCATGATGACTCCTAAAAAATAAATACCTTCTTTATCATATGATGGAATATAAACTGTATATCAAATGGAATCACAATTCATTAGATCATGAGAATTAACAAATCATTTAATTCAAATTTTCATTCCATGTATAACAGGAAACCCACTACAATAACAATTTTTATTGCCTAGAACATCATATCTCTCACCATGTATATATTTGGACCATAGGTACCTATCCTACACATCATTGGTACCACATATAGGTGTTTGAAGAATCAGTCCATGTCACAGGATTGATATCACAGATGGGTATTGAGGGAATCAATCATTATCCCACACTAATTATCACATATATCACAATATATCACATAACTCACAAATATCACATGTATGAAGGTTATTTATCATTAATCATATTATCCAGAATTATAGTCATGTACAACATTTCATTTTATCCCAAAAATCATTCTTCATTATTTAAATAATAGGGAATATTATGAAAAGATCATTGATAAAAATTTATCAAAATTTAATCAAAATATTCGTTATCCCTTCAAGGATTATCCCACAAACCCTTTCATTATAAATACCTATCAATTCCATAACCACTAATTACCAAATAACTACATTAAGTAAATCAATAGTCACATTATTCTACCAACTCCATAAAACCTTTAATTAATTAATTCAATTTCATGATTCAATTACCAAATGTGGATTGATATTTTAACCACATACCTCATGATTTTTTATGGATGTATGCTAATCCAGAAATCCCCAAAATGAAGGGAAACCATCATGATCACAACTTCAAGGATGATCTAGTACAAAAAATGATGATCAAGATTAAATAGATTAAGATCCATGAAAAGGTAAATATAACCATTTCTAGTGGAGGGTAAAACATTCATCTTTATCGAGAAAGAGAGAAAAAATATAGAGGAATCAAAATGGAGAAGAAATCACATGTCAGAGGAAAGATGATCCCTCAATTGGATCATTTATTAATTAAGAATGCAGTTCAAGGTGTCTTAGAACCATCTTAGGAGATTCAAGATTTAGAGGAATTTGTTTAGGATCATACCAGGTAAATTTGAGGTAAATAGCAGGGGTATTTATATATATATATAATTCTTGGGTAATTAAAACCCACAAGGATGTTTTACAAGGTAGGGAAGAATGGATTTGAAAACCATTATCTATAAACATGCACCTCATCATAGGGTTGCATAATTTCTAATAAGTGGACACGTGGTTTGAAAAACTATGTTCCAACTATGAAATTCTCTTATCTTTGGGATTACAATGTTTTCATGTGGTGGGTGCACTGTTTGGGAAAACAATGCACTAACCATCTTGTACCCCTTTTCATCCCAAATTATAACAGTACGTCCTCAAACCGTCTATGAGTCTGAGGGAAAAATATTTTGCCAATTAGGCCACATATATACTTATCTCTCCAAAATTTCCACATAAACAAATAAATATTTCCACAATACTTTAATTATCGATATGATCCTTCCCTACAACACATTTTCATTGTGTTTAAGGACATGCAACCTATGATTCTCGAATGATGCATCTTTCTCAAAATCAACATAATCTACATCGATCGCATTAGAATGCTCGGCGTGATACATATTATGTTGTTACACAATAAAAGCATCGTGCATTACAATATAAATATAAGGAAGTTAAAATATGTATGCCACTAAAACAAATCTCTACACAACCAAAAACTGTCCAACAAATGTAGGCACTAATTTCACATTTCCCTGAATCCTATGATGACACTATGTTGACCCAAAATCTATTCCATTTTTTATATATTATAATTCATTTATTTCGTATGAACCTGATATCCCATTTGTTTATGTTTTTTGACATTCTAGATACATTGGACAATTCTAATTACAACTCTCAAAAAAATAAATGACAAGAAAACTATTCTGATGTTTAAATTGGTCAAACACCATAATGCAGAATAAACCACAAATTTTCTTATATGATTCCATATTCCCTATTTAAATCGTTTTAATAAAAAGCGCGAGTGAAAAAAGTCTTAGTAAGGGGTTTGAAAACATGTGAAAACAAATCAATTTTTTTTACATCAACAAGAAAATTAAAAAAGGATATAAACCATGAGAATTTCGAATTTACATCATCATGAGTAATTTTCAATATAGTAATGTTTCTTTCTAAAAAGTATTTATCATATGAATCCATTTAAAAATATATCTCATTAATTTATGAAAAAGTAAATATTTCTCTTGATAAATAATAAATATTCATAAATTGTTATGAAAAGATCCTTGGATCATATCATGAAGTCACAGTTCACTTCTAGGACAATATAACATAATGCACATTATGAAATGATTTATTAGGATCACTCTTTAATCCCATTGTGTTCTTGGGATACACCTCTCATGCACCATACAGGACAACACATGAGATTTCAACATTTTCTTATGAATTGGAGTGCTATATAATTCTATGTGTATCCATCAAATAAATAGAAAAAATTACCATAAGGCATCGAGTTCACTCCCCACTCAATGCCTTTATTCAAAAAATCTCCATGTGTGATTCTTTACAATAAAAAACATAACAGCGTGTATTGTATATCGTAAGGACCCCAATGTTTCGTTAAAGATCATGAGATTTGATATCAATTTCATAAAAAATGTAAATTAAATGGTTATTTATTAATCATTATAATAGTATCTTTTCATGAAATGACATCTATAAATATACATTCATATACACATATAATTATATAATATTTTTACACAAATATAAATAAATAAATAAATATATATATAAACATGTTTATATATATATTGGAATAAAAAATGATATCATATCCATACAAATTTGTATAGGTATGAATAATGAAATATATATATATATATATGAACATTTTTACATAAATATAGAAAATAATCAGTAGTACAAAAATTGATAAAATATTAAAAAATTATATATATATATATATTTATATATATCTATTGATGTGAGATTAAAATTTGGTTTTACCCTAAAATAATACGTATGATGATAAATGTATATACATGTTTTCAAAAATTGTTTCATTTTAAAAAATATATTTATGAATATATATATATATAAACATATAATTTTTCAAAAATAAAAAAACATTCTCTTAAGAATAAATTTTGAAAAAAATGATAACTTCACTTTCACTTAAAGTGGAAATATCAAGAAAATAATTTTTTAAAGAGAAAATCATGGGAGAAAATGATATTTAAGATACAATTATGCAAATATATATACTTAAATTTGTAAAATTATAATTAAAAAACAATATTTAAAATCAAATAACATTCCATGTTAATACATAGGATAAAATTAAGGTTTTATTAAAAAAATTAATAAAATAATCTAATGAATTGTTTTGGTAGAATTTTTTAAAAACTCAAAATGACCCCCTTAACATTATTAAAAAATTATTAAACTACCATTATACAATGATGATGGAATACTGACAATTGTTCATATATATATATATATATTAAATTCAGAAATAGTTTTAAAATTATAAAAAACACCCTTTCAATAAAAAATATTTAATAAAAAATTATTTAGATAGGGAGAAAATTATTATTATACGACTCAAAAAATTGAAATAAAATATGAAATGGATAACCAATATTAATCATTTTAGAATATATTATTTTCCTAATGAAAAGAAAAATTCTCTTTCACGTCAATTGATTGGAAACAAATCAACTTTGTATGAAAAATATTGAAAAGAAATAAATTCATGAAAAATAAGTAGTTCAATTACATAAATACAATCATGAAAATAATATGTTTAAAATAAGAAACATGTTTTTTTAATTAACAAAAAAATATTTAATGAGATTGTAAAAATAATTTCCTTGACTTGACCTCTAGGAAATAAGAAAACTATATTCTAATACATTATAGCTTGCAACAACTGCCAATATCAATCTCAGTTCTCTTACATGGTGTGAAATACATAAGGATGATTCTTATAAAATAACATAGATTATTATATATCATGTTCATACATATTATAAATCCCCAAAATTTAAATTTTATAGTAATATTATAGTGGATTCCTATATAAGATGAGTGGAGGTGGAAAATCAACAAAAAAATAGATAGTAGTATTTTATATATCTATATGGATTTTTATCAAAACCAACAGTCCAAAAGAGTGTAAAAGGAAATTAATGGGTGATTGAAATGTAGATTACAACTAATAATAAATATTAGAGTCAATAAATAGATACAATATGAAATTAATCTGAATAATTTCTCATATATGGACTACTCATTGAAGAGTACAAAAAATGATCAACACGGTATATCTGAATACGATTGAGGATGAAAGGAGAGAATGGTCGTCCTATGCCAAAATAATTCAAGAAAAAGGTTCTACATGAATATTTTACATCTATCAAATAACACAAATACCTACTATGGTTAGTTTGATGTAGAGAGAAACTTAATCTAATTAGATATCACATTAAAATGGAACCCTACATCATAGTTGAACCCCTAATGACAACGCTTGACCTTCAAGAGCCCTCATCGGTGGTCAAAGATTTCTTAGACTCCTCACAACCATTTAGCCTATCTAGGTCAAACCCCCCCTCAATTACTCGACCTCCATCATCCTTTGATCAATCCATATCCCTCAGAAACACTCAGCGACCAAACCCATTTCCACTTGCCCAATTTTATTTCTCAATCGACGCCTCCCTCACCCATATTATCAGGGTATCTCCATAATATTATTCTTTTGTTTTATTGTTTTAAAAAAAACAAAACAAGTTCATTCAAAAGTATTTTATCAGATTATTAGTATTATTATTTGTTTTAACATTTTTTCTGTCACGACCCGCCCTCGGGGTCCGAGCCGTGACTACCCCAAGCCCGCCTTCCATAGGCCAGGGGCTGGCGACTAGCACCAAGGCGTAAATCCCGGTAAAAAGGGAAGGCATTGCCTTTGAAAAGAAAACACACACCACAGAGTAAACAAGCGGAAGGTAATCACTAAGAAAGCAGAGAACAACTGAAAGTGCGGAAAAGTAAATGGGCCAGAATACAAACCCAAACTGAAAGTAAAGTACAACTCGAAAAGGGAAAAAAACAGCAACTGAAAAGTAAAGCCGCTACTCCGAGCTGTCCACTGGAAATCCCACCTGAAGGGTGGGTACAGATAGCTCCTCTGCTCCACGGGTCCCGCCGTCCGCTCCGAGCACGTCCCGCCCAGTGGTCCACCTCCGGGTACCGTCCCGCTCTGCAAGCCTCAGCTAAGGTCAACGCTGTCCGTCGTCTGCAACCAACACAACGAAGTGCGGGCAAAGCCCGTGCAGGGGTGAGTATAAGCTACTCAGTAGGGACCCCGAGACCCCTGAAGGTCTCTCAAATCCACAAAGGATAAACCACGAAGAAAAGTACAATCACGAAGTAACAACCGACACTGCTTAGGTATATGCCCATACATATACCTAAGTCATCAATTCAAATACACTCCAACCTCCGAGCCCAAGTACAACTCAGTCCACGCAGGAAAGTATACGTATTCCACATAGGAAAGCAAAATATAATCCACACAGGATTGCACAACACAATCCACACAGGAAAACAACAGGATTCAGCTCACACAGGTATACTTTTTCAAGGACGATAAAGATGATCACTGATCCATCTAAATCGTCGGACCCACGAAGGATCGATAGGTAACTAACCCCCGCAGAAGACCCACACAGGATCGGGCTCACACAGAACCTGTAGGCGCTGGCTCACACAGAACCGCTGAGCGCAAGGACCCACACAGGATCGGGCTCACACAGAACCTGTAGCACTGATCCACGTAGGATCGCTGAGTGCTGTAGTCGTCGTCGTCGAATCCACACAGGATCTCTGTACTGTCGTCGCCAAATCCACACAGGATCTCTGTACTGTCGTCGTCTAATCCACACAGGATCTCTGTACTGTCGTCGTCAAATCCACACAGGATCTCTGTACTGTCGTCGTCAAATCCACACAGGATCTCTGTACTGTCGTCGTCAAATCCACACAGGATCTCTGTACTGTCGTCGTCGCAGTCACAGTAGCAGTCGTAGCAGTAAAACAGTCGCAGCCAGCACTAGGGTTCCCGCACACAGCAAGCTCGTACGGAGGGTCCGCTCCACGAGCCGAGAGGCTGATACATCAACTGTCACGAAGACCGAAGTTGATGTATCCAAAAGTTCCGTATCGTCAACAGGAACTCAACGCAACAGACGGCGCGTCGATCGGACGCCCGGTCTGAGAGTTATTGGCATTTTCGTCTCCGGGGCCCGGTTGGTTTTTAAGGCAAAACCAACCCGACCGTACTCCACCTGCGTCCAAACCTCGGGCGGAGTATGCCAAAAGATCCGTCTCACTAAGAGGAACACTACGCGTCTGACGGCACGTCAATCGGACGTCCGTAGCTCAAGATATGAGTGTTTCCGCTCCGAAGGCCCGGTTGGTTTCGTGAACGAACCAACCCGGCCGAACTCAAAGTAAACCGAAACCTTGAGTGCGATATACCGAAACGACCGTCTCGATCCAAGGATCGCGTTGCCGCAGACGGTTCGTCATTCGGAGGTCCGAGGCTCAAGTTATGAGCGAAAAACCAAAACTGGTCCGAAACGGGGGGGTCCGGGTCCGGGCCGACCCGGCCCGACCCCCCCCCCCCGGGGGTGGCGCGGCGGCGGCGCGGCGGCCGGCGGCGGCGGCGACGGCGGCGCGGCGGCGGCGGGCCGCGTGGCGGCGGCGGGCCGCGTGGCGGCGGCGGGCCGCGTGGCGGCGGCAGCGGCGGGCCGCGCTGGCGGCGGCGGGCCGCGTGGCGGCGGCAGCGGCGGGCCGCGCTGGCGGCGGCGGGTGCCGCACGGGGTGGTCACGCGGGGGGCTTGATTGCCCCCGCGTTTTTCTCAAGCGGCACGGCTCAAGGCCGTGCCTTTGCCAAAAAAAAAACGGCCCCCCACATAAGGGGGCCGGCTGGAACGAACCGGGGGGGCTTTGCCCCCCCCTCCTTTAAAGAACCGCCCCCCCTCATTAAGAGGGGGGTCTTGAAGAACCGGCCGGGGGTTTAATCCCCCGGCTTTTAAGACATCCGGCCGGCCGCTGGCCGGCCGGTTTTTACCAACGGGACCGGAATTTCCGGTCCCGCCCTCGACTCCCGACGCCGGCGGCACGGCCGCCGGTCTTTCCTTCCGCCGCGGCCCGGAACCGGCCGCGGTCTCCTCGTCTCACCGCGGCCCGGAACCGGCCGCGGTGTTCGTCGTCCGGCGCGGTGCGACGGCACCGCGCCCCCTCTCGTCGTGCCATGAATCCTCCCAACGCGGCGCGACGGCGTCGCGTTCTTGAAATCTCTCCTCGGCGAAGCGCGACGGTATTGCGGAAATCATAAGCATGTTCATCCGCGTGGTGCGACGGCACCACGCCTCTTGCTTCCACCCGCATGAATCAACATGAACGAAGGAGGGGGTTTCGGCCGTGTTCGTGCGGTCCGACTCCCCTCGCGTTAACAAATAACATAACTAAAAAGTCTCACGTTTAGTCATGCTAAAATCCACGATTCAGGAATGGAATAAAATAATTAATAAAAACATCCCCTACCTCGGGTTTGAGATTCAAAGAAATCCTCTACGTTCCGCGGAAGACGGCGTCGCGGAATTCAGGCGTCGCGGTCGTCGTTCGTCAAATCCGTTGACGAAGATTTACGTCCGATGCGACACGTTGTTGGCGGATCTTCGTTTGCCGACGAAGAAGGTCCGAAGAGGAAGCAGAGGTCCGAAGATACTAGGTCTCCGAGTCGATGATCCTTGACGAAGAGTTGTCGTTCTTCGTTGAGGATGAAGACGTTCTTCGTTCTTCGTCAGAGCTTGGAGATGAAGGGAAAGCTCTCCCAAGACAAACAAAGAACCCTCAATAAAATAAGAATACCACTTATTTTATTAACACACAACTCAAAAGGATTTCAAATGTTTGAAATTCAAAAGAGTTAACTCCCAAAAATTAAATTAAGTAACTTAAGCCATTAAAGAGGGGGGTTAAGTATGTTGAGAGAATTTGAAAAGAAAAGGGGGTTCGTGTGGGCCCCACCACACTTAATCCTCCCAAGGGAGGTTAAGTGGGTGTGGGTCCCACTTCCAACCACCTTTGATAGGTTTTTAAATAAGTTAAAACAAAATTTGTATTACACAAATTTTATTTAACTTAACTGAAAAACCCCAAAACGTAACTCTCAACCCGCAACAAACGCAACTCCCGAAAAGGTCTCATTAAGCGAAAACCGGCGCTGCGAGTTCATCGGTGCCCTCGGATTTCAATTCCGAGCACCGGATCAAAAGTTAGGAATTCCTGCTCGTTCGTTCACTGAACGTACCCGAGCCAAACTTCGGAAATTAATTCCGGGCACTCCGGGCCTCGGAATCAGATGCCGTCTGAAACCGCGCTCTTGTAAAATTCTAAAGAAAATTAAGAAAAAATTTTCCTTGAATTTTACGGGTCTTTACATTACTCCCACCTCAGGGCTTTACGTCCCCGTAAAGCTACATCAAAAACTAGGGAAACAAAAGAGGGTACTGAGCACGCATCTGAGCCTCCCGCTCCCATGTGCTCTCCTGGAGATTCTCGTGCCGCCATCTGTTGCGCACAAGAGGAATCGATCGTCCATGTAGGACCCGCTCCTGGATGACATGGACCTCTTCTGACGTGGCCCGGACCATCTCTGGTCCCACAAGAGCTGCGAGATTTCTACTTTGCCGAAAAGAGAAACCTGGTCTCATCCCCTGGATGAACCACATTCTTTGCCTAAAACAGTCAATCCTAACATGGATGATACTAATCCATACTAAGGATGACGTCGTAAGGCCTCGACGCTACTACTAAGAGATTCAACCGTTACTCTCGCCTCCAAGGGTTGTGTCACACTGTCGGCATCAGTGTGTGGTAACTGGGCCTCCTCCAGTAGATGTCTCACAAGTGAGGGTCAAGTCAACAGCCAAAACTGGAACCTCTTAGTAACATTACGATAGAGGACAGGAACGAAAACATCACAAGGTATGCGTCTTTTATTATTGCAGCTCGTAATACAAGACGCTACACAAAAGCAACAAGGAACTAGAAGTACAAAGGATGTAACCACTAGTTCTGCTCCTGTCCATCGGCTCCCAGAGCTCCATGATCGAAGGCCTCGGCTGCCTGAAGCTGAGCTCTCCCCTGCGGTCGGGGTGGACCTCCTGGTGGTGGTGGTGGTAGAGCCTCAAAGCGTCGGCCACCACCAGCTGCTCGTCCAGCTCCTCTGCCTCGTCCGCCTCCTTCCTGCAGACCGCCACGGTCGAACCTCTGCCTCTGCCTAGGTGGTTCCTCAACCGTCTGCTGCTCCTCCGCATGGCGGGTCGGGCAGTCACGAGCCATGTGGCCTCGCCCGCTGCATGCATAGCACTGCCTTCCACTCGAAAGACTGGCTCCGCGTTGTGTGCCCTGCACTGCTGAGCCAGTGCCCTGAGGTCTGGTCTGTCTGGACCCCTGAGTCATTCGCCGACTGCCAGCTGCAGATGACTCTGCCACGTGCCGTCCTGCGGTGGGTCTCTGTGCTGGTGTAGACTCAGCAAGGAAGCTCTCGATCAGAAGGGCCCGCTCCAGTACTCCTGTCTGAGTCGGTATGCTGAGGGAGATCAGCGATGCCCTGATCTCGTGTCTCAAACCCTGCTCGAAGGTTCGGGCCCGGAAGAATGGGTCCCGTACCATGTCAGTCGAGTAGCGCGAGAGATCGGTAAATCTCGCCGAGTACTGAGCGACCGTCATGCTGCCCTGCCGCAGCTGTAGAAGCTCCTGGATACGCACCGCACGAAGGGTGGCTGGGACGAACTCCGAGCGGAAGATGCTCTCAAAGTCCGTCCAAAGAAGAGATGCCTCATCGTGCACCTGGAGCATCAAGCTCCACCATCGTCCTGCTGCTGCGTGTAGTAGGCTCGCAGCGAGGATCACCATGAGGTCTGCTGGTGTCCTCACTAGCCTAAACACTCGAACCACTGCCTCCAGCCAGTCCTCTGCTGCCTGGGGATCCGTCTCCCCGCGAAACCTGGGCGGTCGCTGGCGCTGAAACTCATGCAGTGCGCTGAGGCGACGTGCATCGTCAGCGGCTGCTGCTGGAAGCATCGGGGGATCGGCGGGTAAAGCTACTGCCGGTGCCACTACTGGAAAAGGGCCCTGCACCGAAGCCTCGTCGCTCGGTGGGCTGTCGTCTCGCTCGACTCTCGGAACCCTAGCTGGCTGCCGTCGTGGGGCCATCCTGAAAAGGAAACAGGTGCGCCACGGTTAGAACAGAATACCTGGTGAGCTGGCACAAGTAATCACAAGGAAAACTTGAGACTTTCATAAAGCAGATCAGTATACCCGGTGAGCTGACACAAGTAATCACAAAGAAAACTTTGAAACACACACGCAATCAATGTTTTCGTGCATTAAGTCGGAAATCAGAAGTCAGGGTCCTGGTGTACGGATACGTCGGCCGCCGCACCAACACTGGACTCCCTGGACTGATAACCACACTCAATACGCTAAACATTATTGCTTCACATAGAAAAGATCAGAGTTCGCGGTAGAACCGAACTCCTCTGATACCAATTTGTCACGACCCGCCCTCGGGGTCCGAGCCGTGACTACCCCAAGCCCGCCTTCCATAGGCCAGGGGCTGGCGACTAGCACCAAGGCGTAAATCCCGGTAAAAAGGGAAGGCATTGCCTTTGAAAAGAAAACACACACCACAGAGTAAACAAGCGGAAGGTAATCACTAAGAAAGCAGAGAACAACTGAAAGTGCGGAAAAGTAAATGGGCCAGAATACAAACCCAAACTGAAAGTAAAGTACAACTCGAAAAGGGAAAAAAACAGCAACTGAAAAGTAAAGCCGCTACTCCGAGCTGTCCACTGGAAATCCCACCTGAAGGGTGGGTACAGATAGCTCCTCTGCTCCACGGGTCCCGCCGTCCGCTCCGAGCACGTCCCGCCCAGTGGTCCACCTCCGGGTACCGTCCCGCTCTGCAAGCCTCAGCTAAGGTCAACGCTGTCCGTCGTCTGCAACCAACACAACGAAGTGCGGGCAAAGCCCGTGCAGGGGTGAGTATAAGCTACTCAGTAGGGACCCCGAGACCCCTGAAGGTCTCTCAAATCCACAAAGGATAAACCACGAAGAAAAGTACAATCACGAAGTAACAACCGACACTGCTTAGGTATATGCCCATACATATACCTAAGTCATCAATTCAAATACACTCCAACCTCCGAGCCCAAGTACAACTCAGTCCACGCAGGAAAGTATACGTATTCCACATAGGAAAGCAAAATATAATCCACACAGGATTGCACAACACAATCCACACAGGAAAACAACAGGATTCAGCTCACACAGGTATACTTTTTCAAGGACGATAAAGATGATCACTGATCCATCTAAATCGTCGGACCCACGAAGGATCGATAGGTAACTAACCCCCGCAGAAGACCCACACAGGATCGGGCTCACACAGAACCTGTAGGCGCTGGCTCACACAGAACCGCTGAGCGCAAGGACCCACACAGGATCGGGCTCACACAGAACCTGTAGCACTGATCCACGTAGGATCGCTGAGTGCTGTAGTCGTCGTCGTCGAATCCACACAGGATCTCTGTACTGTCGTCGCCAAATCCACACAGGATCTCTGTACTGTCGTCGTCTAATCCACACAGGATCTCTGTACTGTCGTCGTCAAATCCACACAGGATCTCTGTACTGTCGTCGTCAAATCCACACAGGATCTCTGTACTGTCGTCGTCAAATCCACACAGGATCTCTGTACTGTCGTCGTCGCAGTCACAGTAGCAGTCGTAGCAGTAAAACAGTCGCAGCCAGCACTAGGGTTCCCGCACACAGCAAGCTCGTACGGAGGGTCCGCTCCACGAGCCGAGAGGCTGATACATCAACTGTCACGAAGACCGAAGTTGATGTATCCAAAAGTTCCGTATCGTCAACAGGAACTCAACGCAACAGACGGCGCGTCGATCGGACGCCCGGTCTGAGAGTTATTGGCATTTTCGTCTCCGGGGCCCGGTTGGTTTTTAAGGCAAAACCAACCCGACCGTACTCCACCTGCGTCCAAACCTCGGGCGGAGTATGCCAAAAGATCCGTCTCACTAAGAGGAACACTACGCGTCTGACGGCACGTCAATCGGACGTCCGTAGCTCAAGATATGAGTGTTTCCGCTCCGAAGGCCCGGTTGGTTTCGTGAACGAACCAACCCGGCCGAACTCAAAGTAAACCGAAACCTTGAGTGCGATATACCGAAACGACCGTCTCGATCCAAGGATCGCGTTGCCGCAGACGGTTCGTCATTCGGAGGTCCGAGGCTCAAGTTATGAGCGAAAAACCAAAACTGGTCCGAAACGGGGGGGTCCGGGTCCGGGCCGACCCGGCCCGACCCCCCCCCCCCCGGGGGTGGCGCGGCGGCGGCGCGGCGGCCGGCGGCGGCGGCGACGGCGGCGCGGCGGCGGCGGGCCGCGTGGCGGCGGCGGGCCGCGTGGCGGCGGCGGGCCGCGTGGCGGCGGCAGCGGCGGGCCGCGCTGGCGGCGGCGGGCCGCGTGGCGGCGGCAGCGGCGGGCCGCGCTGGCGGCGGCGGGTGCCGCACGGGGTGGTCACGCGGGGGGCTTGATTGCCCCCGCGTTTTTCTCAAGCGGCACGGCTCAAGGCCGTGCCTTTGCCAAAAAAAAAACGGCCCCCCACATAAGGGGGCCGGCTGGAACGAACCGGGGGGGCTTTGCCCCCCCCTCCTTTAAAGAACCGCCCCCCCTCATTAAGAGGGGGGTCTTGAAGAACCGGCCGGGGGTTTAATCCCCCGGCTTTTAAGACATCCGGCCGGCCGCTGGCCGGCCGGTTTTTACCAACGGGACCGGAATTTCCGGTCCCGCCCTCGACTCCCGACGCCGGCGGCACGGCCGCCGGTCTTTCCTTCCGCCGCGGCCCGGAACCGGCCGCGGTCTCCTCGTCTCACCGCGGCCCGGAACCGGCCGCGGTGTTCGTCGTCCGGCGCGGTGCGACGGCACCGCGCCCCCTCTCGTCGTGCCATGAATCCTCCCAACGCGGCGCGACGGCGTCGCGTTCTTGAAATCTCTCCTCGGCGAAGCGCGACGGTATTGCGGAAATCATAAGCATGTTCATCCGCGTGGTGCGACGGCACCACGCCTCTTGCTTCCACCCGCATGAATCAACATGAACGAAGGAGGGGGTTTCGGCCGTGTTCGTGCGGTCCGACTCCCCTCGCGTTAACAAATAACATAACTAAAAAGTCTCACGTTTAGTCATGCTAAAATCCACGATTCAGGAATGGAATAAAATAATTAATAAAAACATCCCCTACCTCGGGTTTGAGATTCAAAGAAATCCTCTACGTTCCGCGGAAGACGGCGTCGCGGAATTCAGGCGTCGCGGTCGTCGTTCGTCAAATCCGTTGACGAAGATTTACGTCCGATGCGACACGTTGTTGGCGGATCTTCGTTTGCCGACGAAGAAGGTCCGAAGAGGAAGCAGAGGTCCGAAGATACTAGGTCTCCGAGTCGATGATCCTTGACGAAGAGTTGTCGTTCTTCGTTGAGGATGAAGACGTTCTTCGTTCTTCGTCAGAGCTTGGAGATGAAGGGAAAGCTCTCCCAAGACAAACAAAGAACCCTCAATAAAATAAGAATACCACTTATTTTATTAACACACAACTCAAAAGGATTTCAAATGTTTGAAATTCAAAAGAGTTAACTCCCAAAAATTAAATTAAGTAACTTAAGCCATTAAAGAGGGGGGTTAAGTATGTTGAGAGAATTTGAAAAGAAAAGGGGGTTCGTGTGGGCCCCACCACACTTAATCCTCCCAAGGGAGGTTAAGTGGGTGTGGGTCCCACTTCCAACCACCTTTGATAGGTTTTTAAATAAGTTAAAACAAAATTTGTATTACACAAATTTTATTTAACTTAACTGAAAAACCCCAAAACGTAACTCTCAACCCGCAACAAACGCAACTCCCGAAAAGGTCTCATTAAGCGAAAACCGGCGCTGCGAGTTCATCGGTGCCCTCGGATTTCAATTCCGAGCACCGGATCAAAAGTTAGGAATTCCTGCTCGTTCGTTCACTGAACGTACCCGAGCCAAACTTCGGAAATTAATTCCGGGCACTCCGGGCCTCGGAATCAGATGCCGTCTGAAACCGCGCTCTTGTAAAATTCTAAAGAAAATTAAGAAAAAATTTTCCTTGAATTTTACGGGTCTTTACAAGCCTGTTTTTAAGAAACAATTTATATCAAAAGATTGGCAATTGTTTATGTCCAATTTCAATGTTAAATTAATTCTAATGACCACAATTGGATAAAATGGTAAAAATATATTCTAATTATACCTTAAAACCACTAAATAGTATAATTTATCAGAAAAAATTATTTTGATTAAAAAGTTGTTTTAAGTATTTTTCATTATTCATAAAAAATTAGAAGTTCTCAGAAAAATACCAAAAATTCAACATAGGCTAATTTCGATATTCCGAATCCAAAAATGAAGTCCATTTTAAAATATAAAATTCCTATAATTTTAAAAAGTGGTTATTACTATTCATAACGTCTACTTTGATTAGTCGCGGTGTTTTAGAACTCGAAGTTGCGTACAATGCAAGCTATTGCATTATTGAATGAGAAGCGTATCGTGGAAGCTCGGGGTGTTACATTCTCCCCTCCAATAAATTGCGTCCTCGCAATTTGAAATTTTTCTTTGAAAATAAAATGTTGAAAAGAGAAAATACCTTTGAGGAAAACCCACATCGGAAATAAGGTTAATAAATATATAACATTAAAAGAAAGCAAGATAAGTACAATGGTCACCCGATATAGACCATTCTAGGATTCTATGAAATTATGGATATGGAGGAGAAACAAACCATCAAGGTCTGATGGAGAGTTATAGAAAACAGGATTAGAAGAAAGTTTAACCACAAGAAAATCACAAACTTGTGATTGGTTAAACGGTCATTGAGTCCCCACTTGGAAAAGTTAACCGACAACATTTTTGTTTTAAGATACCTTTTATAATGTTGAGGAATTTATTTAAGAGATTTACTAAGAACGTAAGGGAATATACATACTTGTTATGTATACTTTCATCCGTTAATAAATTTTTACCACAAACCCAACTTTTACTCCAAATGGTAACAGAACTCAAAAATATTCTATTTATCCTAATTGTATAAGGTTCCAAATGTTAACAGATACCATTTAGATTAGTAAAACTATTTTGTAATAACCAGGGACTTCCTGTAGGCTAGTGGTAGGAAATAAAGTCTTGTCGCACTATGGTTGTGGGTTCGATTCCTGCAGCTTTGTCCGACGCGACGGGTTATTCCCCACCCTGCAGGTTGTCCTTTTCCTAAAACTATAGTATTATAATATTCCAAAAATAATCTTCAGAAATGCTTTAACCATAAACAATACTATCCATGGTTCAACTTAATCCATTACAACCTTAATAGTTATCCAAAATACCTTCATCCATACTTTCTCTAAAAGGTCTCTAAATTCCAAAATCAATTGTAACATCAGATTTCCCAAACAAAGAAAAGTTTCTCTTATTGTCACATACTAACAATATGATTACCTTAATCATATTAAAACCTTACTGAAATTAAAAAGTACTGTAGTACAATCTTTATATATATCACATTATTCTTATAACCAGAATATAATCCTTGAGTCCAAAAGCACCAATACATTAATTATTCTGCTTCAACTGTAGTCACAGCATAAGATTGGCCTTGATCCCTTGGACTTTTCTGAGGTAAGTTTACTTGACGCTTAGGACATTCATTTGCATAATGCCCCATTTCCCTACAATTGTAGCATTCAACTTTGACAGCCTCTTTCTTTCCCTTGCAATCACGAGCCTGGTGACCCTTTTCTCCACATTTATAACAAACTCCCATTCCTTTTAGGCACGTACCAGGGTGATTCTTTCCACAATTATCACATAATGGAAAATCCTTCTTTCCCTTTTTACCTTTATCTATCTCTTGTTCCATCGTTCTCTTCTTCTCTTGCATTACTTTGTTGTCATAAGACTTAGATAATTCCTTTTCTGTCTTGATAGCACACGAGACAATATCTTCGTATGATGAGAAGGATTGTGATACAAATGATCGACGGAGAAATGGTTTTAACCCATCAAAGAAACGATCAATCTTACTCCTTGGGTTACGTATATAATCGGCAGCATGCCTCACTAACCTTGTAAAGTTAGCCTCATACTTTGCGACATTCTCATCCTCCTTCTGCCTCAGACTCAGAAATTGTCTTTCCATATCTGCTCGATGGTCACGAGGAAAGTATTTTTCTAAGAAAATCTCTTTGAACTCCCTCCATTCCATATTCGATACGTCATCATCTTCCTTTGTGTTTTGAATCAGCGACCACCACTGATCGGCATCTCCAGTGAGGTGGTAAACTGCCATGAAAACCTTCTCCCTTTCACTACTCCCCAAGGCATGGAATATTTTCTCTAAGTAATTTATCCTTTGCTCAGCTACTATAGGATTTTTACTCCCATTAAAGGTTGGTGGTTGTTGCCTCATGAAGCGGTCTAACATTGATCCTCCACGTTGCGGATCAGGGTGCTCCATACGAGTAATGTTATTATTCATAACCTGCGTGAGTTGTCCCAGTACGGTGAGAAGCTGATCAGCACCAGTTGCATCACCAGCCCCACTATAATTATCATGAGCAGGAGGGAAATCCCTACATGGAGTGCGTGCATTGATACGGTTTCCATTTCTTCCACTAGGCGCTATTTCTAAACAATGGCATAAACTAGATCAGTTTATGAATCAAAATACATAATCCCATACTTATAAAACACTTAACATAAATTGAACTATTTATGGATATAATCCATAATCATAAAAATGTTTTCTTTGAGAAAGTATATACTCATAAACCCTTCATAATGATTTGTAAATAAAATGAGAGTTATCCTACGCATATCCCCCGGGAGTGTCGTAACCAAGAGTGAAGCAAGGCCCGTTGTCGTGCACCAGTTCCCGTTCGAGTCTAGCTCAATGTGGTGTTTTCAGGTTTTACCCCTAGGAACATCTGTGCCAGAGCCGCCTCTACCTGCTCGTATCCAGACAGGGATGTATTGCTCGGAAAAACTCACAAAATCTCTACAATACCAAAATTCTAGGAAGTTCTTCTATACTAATCCTCAAAGTTCATCTTAGGTCTAAGTGCTCTAATCAGAGTTTATCTAAATATAGCTTCCAAGGTTTGTACTAAACTTCCTTTGATACCAACTGTAACGCCCCGACCCCAGCTACCCAGAGTCGGTGCATTACTTCGTAACATTGGCATGATCACAAAAGATCAAGTCTCGAAAGACCGATTAGTTTAGTATCTTTGGAAACACTAGATACATTCATAAAAGTTACATTACATCATAAAGTGAAAAACAACAATAACAAAGTCTCCATAGTCCACACTCAGATCCTCTTCTCACAATCCCTGCAGGTCATTCATAAAATATTTCTTCACATCCTGGAAAATATTAAAACATTGAAAGGGGTGAGCTCAGATGATCAGTAAGGATAACAATATTTCGGAAGCTTTTGTAAATAAACATTAACATTTAAGTCAATGTATAACTAAAACAAAAGCCTTTTAAACATGAACTTCAACATAATATGGAAAAATTAAAATGAGATAATGCCATTTAATTATTCACATGGATATTCTACTGGTAGAATAATCACATGCAATATCAATAGCCACTTTCATAATGATGGAATGCATAATGCCAGACTATCATAACCACGTAGCCAAGGCCTCGTGCCAAGACCAAAAATAATATTTTGTCAAGTCCTCGTTCCAAGACACTAGTTTGTATCATGAGACCTGCCGATGCATCGAGGAGCTATAGCGGGCTCCACCCGTCACTTATTAAGTTCAATACATTTCTCATATGAACAGGTTTAAACATATCATAAACCATAACATAATCATATCACATACAAAATGAATAAAGGAAACATAAAATTTCCACATTTCAATCACAAGATATCAATACAACACATTGATATAATAAAAACACTTTCAATACCATTTTCAATAACAAAATACATGAATGTTAAAACTTTTTATTTATTAAAAAAAGTTACGGCTTGTAGAGGAAGCCGAAAACTCAAATAATGGTCACGGCGGCGGAGAAGTCTTTATCGCCGCATAAGTACGGAAAGGAAAAAATTCCCTTTTTGTCATTTAGTAAAATGCTTCGTATAAAAAAGATTCTTTTTGAATAAACGTAAAAATCAAAGGGGTTAATACACCGTATAAAAGAAAGTTGTGTATAAAATCAAATATGCCTCAATGAAAGAAGATTGAGACGAATTCCCATACAAAGATCATTTTTAGAATAAAATAGATATAATATGTGTATTCACTATAATTAAACATAAATAAAGTAGAAATACAAGATATTACATAATAATATAATGACATAATTTGAAAGTAGGAGATTAACCCAAAGAATGGAAATTGGGTTAAGAAGTTCCCTTACCTTGCGTCCTGTCCTGACTCGACCGTTCTTTAACCTCCTGAATAATAAACTAGAGTTAATTTATATTTACTTAAGAACCTTTTTCATGTTCATTATTCCTTTTATATCCCTTATTACCATGTTATGAACATTATTTAATTATTTAAGTTAATAACGGTCGTTTTGACGATCTTTGGTACTTGAGTCAAAAATAAACTTCTTATAATTACAAGTTGTTTATGTGGTAGAATATCCATTATCTCCAGAATTATATTCACGATTTAGATTTCATATATATCTTATATATCCAGTATATATATTAATTTATAATATTACATAACATTTAGTGGTAATAAATGAAATGCACCGTTCATGGAGACGGTAAGCCGTACGTACGCATGAATGCTACTTTCATTTCTATTTCGTATTTAAGGGAATTAAATCATAATGATATAAATGTATAATATAATTCCAGTATAATATAGTGTATAATACCATTTACTCCATCCTTTATACATCCCACATATGGCATTAATGATTCAAATCATTTTGAGGGGGCGGTAGTCCGCACTTCCTAAAATAAAATTATCGCGTTTTACCCATAATGGAAATCATTAAGTATGCCATAAATGAGAAATACAGAAGCATAAGTAAAACAGAAACACATTATATATCATATATAAATATAGTGACATCTTAATGGCCACTTGTGAAGGTGTTATATGAGTGTTGAACAATCATCGTTTCGTGAGGCAGAAATTCGCCATCCACAGAAATTGTATGTTCTTTAACCATTAGATGTAGGTGTGTGTAAGTGTAGCTCGAATAATTCTTATAACAACATCCTAGTATATTGAGGATACTGTTGTTGTTACAAAAGAAATGAATAAAAAGAGTTTAGGGGGTTGGAGAAGAAAAATAAAACAAAACAACATTAGAGAAGACATTACCTCAAAATCGGGTAACTCTTTGTGATTTGAGGCAAAGGCTTCCTTGGGAAGAGTTCTGCCCCAAGTGAGGCTTCTAGGAGTAATAGGGGGATGTTGGGAGAGTATTTGGTCAGAGTTTGGCCCAGCCAAAAGGTTTGATGGTGTGAATAAGGTGGGAGATGTGGGGGCCTTTTATAAGTGGAGAGGAGGGGCTCTTTTGGAAAGATTGAAATGTTACATTATTACACAATGTTTTTCAGATTCTAAAGGTCCCACACTTATATAATTCGTGGCTAAGGTGATAATGGTTCGAAATCTACCAATCCAATAGTCTTTGGACAAGTTTAAGCCTTGGATTTTGCATTATCGTCTCATTTTATTTAAATCGTTAAATAATGAGGTCATCGCTGCATCATAATGATGTCATAAATAATTTAATTTATTTAATGTCTAAAAAATATAAAAAAACTACTATGATGTAGGAAATATTTTTATCTTTATAATGAATATTTATAGTCAAAATTTGGACTTGTTTAACCCCACTTAAAAACTGTTTTAGTAAAATAACTCATGTTTGTGTCAATTTAATTTTAACATTAAATAAATATATATTAATGTCATTTTCCAACTAAAGAGGCTCCATGGGGTCCCCAAGTTGACCCATGGGTTGTCTTCGTCGCTCATGACTCATCCAATAGGAGTATGACAAGTTTCATGCTCATCAAATATTATTAAAACATTATTTGTACCTTAAAATACACTAATTACCTCTAATCGCGATTAAGAACTTAAAAGTTACTATTCACCAAAAAATTATTTTAATCTCATTGAACCACATTTTAAATCTTAATGACAACCATGTATGTCATATTTTTGAAAATCAAATCACAGAAGTGGTAATAATTCATTTAAACGAAAAATCAGTTATTTAACTACCACTTAGTGGTTTCACTATTCATCAAAAATTGAAGTTTTTCAGAACAAGGCCAAAATTTCACCCTAAGCTATAATTGATATTCCGAATTCAAAAATGATGACTATTTTACAAAATTCCAAACATATAAGTGTCATTAATTAATTTTATAATTAATTCCCGCTGTTACGACAAATAGCGTGTTTTTAAGAAACAATTTATATCAAAAGATTGACAATTGTTTATGTCCAATTTCAATGTTAAATTAATTCTAATGACCACCATTGGATAAAATGGTAAAAATATATTCTAATTATACCTTAAAACCACTAAATAGTATAATTTATCACAATAAATTATTTTGATTAAAATGTTGTTTTAAGTATTTTTCACTATTCATAAAAAATTAGAAGTTCTCAGAAAAATACCAAAAATTCAACATAGGCTAATTTCGATATTCCGAATCCAAAAATGAAGTCCATTTTGAAATATAAAATTTCTATAATTTTAAAAAGTGGTTATTACTATTCATAACGGCTACTTTGATTAGTCGCGGTGTTTTAGAACTCGAAGTTGCGTACAATGCAAGCTATTGCATTATTGAATGAGAAGCGTATCGTGGAAGCTCGGGGTGTTACATTCTCCCCTCCTTCAATAAATTGCGTCCTCGCAATTTGAAATTTTTCTTTGAAAATAAAATGTTGAAAAGAGATAATACCTTTGGGGAAAACCCACATCGGAAATAAGGTTAATAAATATATAACATTAAAAGAAAGCAAGAAAAGTACAAAGGTCACCCGATATAGCCCATTCTAGGATTCTATGAAAATATGGATATGGAGGAGAAACAAACCATCAAGGTCTGATGGAGAGTTATTGAAAACAGGATTAGGAGAATGTTTAACCACAAGAAAATCACAAACATGTGATTGGTTAAACGGTCATTGAATCCCCAGTTGGAAAAGTTAACTGACAACATTTTTGTTTTAAGTTACCTTTTATAATGTTGAGAAATTTATTTAGGAGATTTACTAAGAACGTAAGGGAATATACATACTTGTTATGTATACTTTCATTCGTTAGTAAATTTTTACCACAAACCCAACTTTTACTCCAAATGGTAACGGAACTCAAAAATATTCTATTTATCCTAATTGTATAAGGTTCCAAATGTTAACACATACCATTTAGATTAGTAAAACTATTTTGTAATAACCAGGGACTTCTTGTAGGCTAGTGGTAGGAAATAAAGGCTTGTCGCACTATGGTTGTGGGTTCGATTCCTGCAGCTTTGTCCGACGCGACGGGTTATTCCCCACCCTGCAGGTTGTCCTTTTCCTAAAACTATAGTATTATAATATTCCAAAAATAATCTTCAGAAATGCTTTAACCTTAAACAATACTATCCATGGTTCAACTTAATCCATTACAACCTTAATAGTTATCCAAAATACCTCCATCCAGACTTTCTGTAAAAGGTCTCTAAATTCCAAAATCAATTGTAACATCAGATTCCCCAAACAAAGAAAAGTGTCTCTTATTGTCACATACTAACAATATGATTACCTTAATCATATTAAAACCTTACTGAAATCAAAAAGTACTACAATACAATCTTTATATATATCACATTATTCTTATAACCAGAATATAATCCTTGAGTCCAAAAGCACCAATACATTAATTATTCTGCTTCAACTGTAGTCACAGCATAAGATTGGCCTTGATCCCTTGGCCTTTTCTGAGGTAAGTTTCCTTGACACTTAGGACATTCATTTGCATAATTCCCCATTCCCTACAATTGTAGCATTCAACTTTGACAGCCTGTTTCTTTCCCTTGCAATCACGATCCTGGTGACCCTTTTCTCCACATTTATAACAAACTCCCATTCCTTTTAGGCACATACTAGGTTGATTCTTCCCACAATTATCACATAATGGAAAATCCTTCTTTCCCTTTTTCCCTTTATCTATCTCTTGTTCCACCTTTCTCTTCTTCTCTTGCTTTACTTTTTTGTCATAAGACTTATAGAATTCCTTTTCTATCTTGATAGCACACGAGACAATATCTTTGTATGATGAGAAGGATTGTGATACTAATGATCGACGGAGAAATGGTTTTAACCCATCAAAGAAACGATCAATCTTACTCCTTGGGTTACGTATATAATCGGCAGCATGCCTCGCTAACCTTGTAAAGTTAGACTCATACTTTGCGACATTCTCATCCTCCTTCTGCCTCAGACTCAGAAATTGTCCTTCCATATCTGCTCGATGGTCACGAGGAAAGTATTTTTCTAAGAAAAGATCTTTGAACTCCCTCCATTCCATATTCGATACGTCATCATCTTCCTTTGTGTTTCGAATCAGCGACCACCACTGATCGGCATCTCCAGTGAGGCGGTAAACTGCCATGACAACCTTCTCCCTTTCACTACTCCCCAAGGCATGGAATATTTTCTCTATGGAATTTATCCATTGCTCAGCTACTATAGGATTTGTACTCCCATTAAATGTTGGTGGTTGTTGCCTCATGATGCGGTCTAACATTGATCCTCCACGTTCCGGATTAGGGTGCTCTATACGAGTAAGGATATTATTCATAACCTGCGTGAGTTTTCCCAGTACGGTGAGAAGTTGATCAGCACCAGTTGCATCACCAGCCCCACTATAATTATCTTGAGCAGGAGGGCAATCCCTACATGGAGTTCTTGCATTGATACGGTTTCCATTTCTTCCACTAGGCGCCATTTCTAAACAATTGCATAAACTAGATCAGTTATGAATCAAAATACATAATCCCATACTTATAAAACACTTAACATAAATTGAACTATTTATGGATATAATCCATAATCATAAAAATGTTTTCTTGGAGGAAGTATATACTCATAAACCCTTCATAATGATTTGAAAATAAAATGAGAGTTATCCTAAGCATATCCCCCGGGAGTGTCGTAACCAAGAGTGCAGCAAGGCCCGTTGTCGTGCACCAGTTCCTGTTCGAGTCTAGCTCAGAGCGGTGTTTTCGGGTTCTACCTCTAGGAACATCTGTGCCAGAGCCGCCTCTACCTGCTCGTATCCAGATAGTGATGTATTGCTCGGAAAAACTCACAAAATCTATACAATACCAAAATTCTAGGAAGTTCTTCTATACTAATCCTCAAAGATTATCTTAGGTCTACATGCTCTAATCAGAGTTTATCTACATCTAGTTTCCAAGGTTTGTACTAAACTTCCTATGATACCAACTGTAACGCCCCGACCCCAGCTACCCAGAGTCGATGCATTACTTCATAACATTGGCATGATCACAAAAGATCAAGTCTCGAAAGACCGATTAGTTTAGTAGCCTTGGAAACACTAGATACATTCATAAACGTTACATTACATCATAAAGTGAAAAACAACAATAACTCAGTCTCCATAGTCCACACTCATATCCTCTTCTCACAATCCCTGTAGGTCATTCATAAAATACTTCTTCACATCCTGGAAAATATTAAAACATTGAAAGGGGTGAGCTCAGATGCTCAGTAAGGATAACAATATTGTGGAAGCTTTCATAAATAAACATTAACATTTAAGGCAATTTATAACTAAAACAAAAGCCTTTTAAACATGAACTTCAACATAATATGGAAAAAGTAAAATGATATAATGCCATTTAATTATTCACATGGATATTCTACTGATCGAATAATCACATGCAATATCAATAACCACTTTCATAATGATGGAATGCATAATGCCAGACTATCATAACCACGTAGCCAAGGCCTCGTGCCAAGACCACAAATAAGATTTTTTTAAGGCCTCGTGCCAAGACACCAGTTTGTCTCATGTGTAACGCCCCGACCCCAGCTACCCAGAGTCGGTGCATTACTTCGTAACATTGGCATGATCACAAGAAGATCAAATCTCGAAAGACCGATTGGTTTAGTAGCCTTGGAAACACTAGATATATTCATAATGTTTTACATTACATTTTAAAGTGAAAAACTACTACAACAACAAAGTCTTCATAATTCACACTCATATCCCCACATACTATCCCTGCATGTCATTCATAACTTACTTCTTCACATCCTGGGAAAAATAAAACATAGAAAAGGGGTGAGCTCAAATGCCCAGTAAGGATAACAATAAAGAGGAACATTCAAAATAAGCATAAACATTTAAGGCAATTTATAACTAAAACAAAAGCCTTTTAAAATTGAACTTCAACATAGTATGGCATAAATAAAATTAAATAATGCCATTTACTTGTTCACATGGATATTCTACTAATCGAATAATCACATGCAAAAATCAATAACCACTTTCATAATGTTGGAATGCATAATGCTAAACGTTAATTTCTTTGTCTAGGCCTCATCCCAAGACCTAGGGGTTACTTCTAACCGGAACCCAACCCGGAGTGCCTCTAATAACCGGACACCAACCCGGAGTGCCTCTAATAACCGGACACCAACCCGGAGGGCATACTTTTACCAGTCCCTAACCTGGAGGGCTTACTTTAACCAGTCCCCAACCTGGAGGGCTTACTTTTACCGGTCCCCAACCCGGATCATACTTGTTTAGCACATTCATCTGAAGAAAAGTTTGAAATATAACATAAACATTCGGATTAAAACTAGCATACGAAATGTCAATAATTTCACCATAAACTATGAATGGTATAAAAATAGCACATCCACAGTCAAACATATCACAAAACCTTCAATTAAATATAGAATTTTTGTATCATAATAAATCAACTTCAAATAATCTTAAAATCCATCAAAGGATGTTGACATAGATGAAATCAAAATTCTTTTTAAAGAAGTATCTCCTTTTATTTTGAAATCATTTAAGATGCATATAAAATAAAACATTTTCTTTGAAAATATTCTTATAATCTTGTATGGAAAGCTTCAATGACTTTATAAGGGTGGAAAATAACCGCACCCGCCGTATAAGTTAAAAAAAACATTCTTACCTCAATTCCGTCGAAAAGGTTAAAAAGGACCTTGTTTTGAAAACGACGGAAAGATTCCTTTATAAACCTCTTATAAAAATTCAAACAAGGGTATAAATGACCTTAACCCATATTCTTGTAAATAGTAAAAATGTTTTGAAATACATTTCGAAGAAACATGGATGTGGATGATAAAGAGATCCCAGTAGATTATTACGTATAAACAACCTCGAATAATGAAGAGATTGTGAAATAACCCTTACCTTGTACTTTTCCTTGGTTGGGGTAGGTTAACCTCCTGTATAATGGTTAAATAATTGTTATTAAATTATACAAGAATCATATATATTAATATGATATCATATATGATCTTTTAACATTGATTTGTTAATAATATCTTAGAATTATCGGCGTTTCGGGTGTTAACTTACTCATTTTCTTTTATATGTTTTGTTACATAAGTCATGTTTGTTGTATCTTATTCATATCCATAATGATATAAAGTCCTTAAACATCATTTTTAAATCATTAAATGATAATTATACTTGAATGGATACGATGGAGAATGAATCTCATCGCGTTCGTGGAGACGGTAGTCCGTACGTACGCACGAACGCTACTTCCATTTAATTTTTATTTTAAAAGAATCGAATCCAAATGATACATAGGTATATTACTATTCCAGTATAATATAATATTTTATATATGTTACTTAAGTTCATTAACACCATCCTTTATACGTTCCATGTGTTGTATGAACGAGTCATATCATTTTAAGGGGGCGGTAGTCCGCACTTCCTCAAATGAAATTATCGTATGTATATACAACATGAAACGAATAATGGTATGAAATAAAATGGAATTACAGAAGCTTATATATAAAATATATATCATTAATATCATATTTAATTACAGTTCCATCATAATGGCCACCATGAGAGGTGGTAAGATGTATTTGAACAATCATCGTTTCGTGAGGCGTTAGTTTGCCATCCACAGAAACATTATGTTCATCATCCATTAGATGGAGTTGTGTGTATGTGTAGTTTGAATACTTCTTATAAAAACATCCTAGTATATTGTGGATACTGGTGTTGTTACAAAAGAAAGGAAATAAAAAGAGTTTGGGGGTTGGAGAAGCAAAATAAATGAAAATAATTTAAGAGAAATCGTTACCTTTAATCTAGGTAACTCACTTTGGTTGGAACCAAAGGACTTCTTGAAATGCTTTCTGCCTAAGGGGAAACTTCAAGGAGGAGGAGAGGGATGTGGGGAGCTTAGTTTGGCAGAGTTTGGACGAGCCAAGTGGCTTGAGAGGTGTGAAGAAATGAGAAGGAGGAGTGCCCTTTTATAAGAGGGGTGAGGGGCACCTTTGGAAAAGCTAGAAATATTAATTTATAATAAATTCATATTCGGTTTTAAAAGGCTCCAAAGTTGACTATTCAAAGGATGAGGTGGGGATAGGTCGAAAACAACTCATCCAATAGAATTTAGACAGGTTTGGGTACTTATATTAACCTTATCTTTAAGTATTAACTCTAAGTTAATTAGTTTCACTTTTACAATGTCTCTTTGTATTTTTATATTATATGGTTAATAAACTTACAATATACATCCAAGAGACCCCCAAGTGGTCCATTAATTACTAACCTATCATGATATAAGTCTCTTGGCCGAACCTTAGATTTTTAGGAATTTAATATCAATTAATAATATAATATTTTTTTTAAGAACTCCTTTATGTCAATTTTGACACTATTCATTAGTTGATTTTTGTGAAACTCATAACAGATTGATTTCTTCAAACAAAGTCAATTAAATCAATCCTAATATATCATATTATCCTATAAAATTAGTTTAATTCATTAAAAGTTTCATATTATATTTATTTGGGTATTTATAATATCACTTATTTTAATTTTTCACTATTATATTAATTACTGCATCATCATTGTGTCATTAATAATTTAACTAATTTGATGTCTAAAAATTATAAATAAAATATAATCATGTAGGAAATCTTTTTAGCTTTCTAATGAATATTTATAATCGAAAATACAACATGTATAACCCTATGTAAAAATTGTTCTTTTAAAAGATGTAAGCTTATGCCATTTTTGTATTCATTTTAACTTAATTAAAATAAAGTGTCATTATCACTCACAAGTGGATCCATGGGGTCCCAAAATAGACCCAAAGATGCCCATGGTCGACCATGTATCAACCAATAGGGTTAAGACACGTTTTAGGGTAATTTAGTATTATTATAATATTATTTTTTTTACCCTTATTTACCGGATTTACCCTTAACCATGGTAAATAAAATATTTACCGCAGTAATTATTCAAAATGTCTAAAAATAAAAGTTACATATTTACACAATTTGAACATCCTGATTCCAAATATGGGATCCATTTTTCTAAATTCAAAACACAGAAGTGGCAGAAATTAATTTAAAATTAATTCCCGCTGTCAAAACAAAAAGCGTGTTTTTAAGAGATAATAACTATCAAAAGATTGATACTTGTTTATGTTCGGTTTAATTGTAAAATTATGTCCAATGACCAACATTATATTAAGTGGTAAAAATATATTCTAAATATACTTTAAAACCACTAAAATTAATAATTTATCACTATTAATTATTTTGATTAAAAAAGTTGTTTTTAATTAAAATTTAGTAATTTTCACTATTCATCAAAATATTAAAGTTATCCGAAAAGTACCAAAATTTCACCTTAGGCTAAATTTGATATTCCGAATCCAAAAATGAAGTCCATTTTTAAAAATAAAATATATATAATTTCAAAAATTAGGTATTACTATTCATAACGGCAAGTTTGATCGGTTGTGGCACGTGTTAAAACACGAAGTTGCGTACAACACACGCTACTATTTTATTCAAAGGAAAGCGTACCGTGGAAGCTTGGGATGTTTCATTTTAAATTTTTTTGATGTCCCCATTTAGTAAAAAAGTTTAAAATATTGTATTTAAAAAGGTTTCACTATTAAATGTTGATAAAAGTGCAATACTGAAAATGAATCTGTTCTTGCATTATGACTAAGAAACTCATAATGTGGATTCTAAAATTATAAGGATTATATAAAGTTTAAAATTTAGTTAATACTATTCATCACCTCTTTTAATGGCCTTTTTTTGTAAGTCAAGGTGTGATTGAACTCGGTGTTGCGTTTAGTACAAGTTATTGAATTATTTTGAAGAAATAACACATTATTAATTCTTGGGGTGTTACATTCTCCCCTCCTTCAATAAATTGCATCCTCGCAATTTGAAATTGTACTTAGAAAATAAAAGGTTGAAAATAGAAAATATATTTGTGGGAAAACCCACATCGGAAATTGGGTTACTAAAATTTAGTCTTAATATGAGGAAAAGAGAAATGAAAGGGTCACCACCAAATTATGCTCTCGATTAGGAGAACATTGGTGGGAATTAGAGACATATAATTGGAGGAAAAACGTAAATATTTATAGGTAGTGATTGAGGTCATCCATCACAAACAAGTATAACATTGAGGTCCTTAAACTCATCAATTTATGATGATTTGAAATACCATTGGTTCAACAAAACATAGAATATTGGGATGACACATTTTTGATGTTTCAAAATATCTTAGTTGAAATCCCACATCGAAAACTGAATTAATGAGGCCTCTGTTTAAAATAAAGAGTGGAAAGTATGAAGATTACCGAAAATAACACATACTAGGGTTCCATGTAGGTAAATATGGATATGGAGGAGAAATCTAACCATCAATTATCTGATGGAGAGTGGTAGAGAACATGGCTATGAAAGGGCCAACAATCCCAAAGCCATAAATTAGTGATGATTTAAGGTACCATCTAGGACAACATTTTTGTTCTAAGTTCCTTTTCTTAACGTTGTGGAATTTATTTATTAGATTGGCTAAGATCATAAGGAGGTATACATACTTTATAATTAGAGTTTTATCCATTAATAAATTTCTACCACAAACTCATCTTTCACTCTAAAAGATAATAGAATGTAAAAAAAATCTATTAACACTATTCGTATAGGGTTCCAAAATAAACGAATTTATAATTCATCTACAAGATCTTTTAATAAAAACTGCATTATTTAATCTAGTACATCTCGTGGGCCAGTGGTAGGTGATACACCCTTGTCGCCCTTCGGTTGCGGGTTCAAGTCTCGCGGCCTTGCCGGACGCGACGGGTTGCCGCCCGACCTCCGGGTTGTCCTTTTATGGCCATCCAAAATTAATCTCAAACTAGAATTTATCCAAAATATATCTGACCAAACTCACAGTCCAACATTTATAAGGAAGTTAAAAATAATGTAGATCCTTTTTACCACGTAATAGCATATGAATACCTTCATCATGTATTCTTTTAATACACTGAAACATCCTGAATTACCATATTCCTTATTGATTACATTCATGCTCCCTTATTCCATATAGAATGCTGGATATACCTCATCAATCCAAAAATGTTTTAAAACCCAACAATGATGGAATATACAAATCATTAATCAGTTCCAAGGTAGTCAAGAATATCCAATACAATTTATCCAAAACAATCACTTATTATTCCAAAATCACTACCTCAGTATCAGAACTATATTATGATTTATCATTCTCTCAACCATATATTTTCCAAAAATTTATCCTGCTATTGAGTCACTTTTCTTTGTTCCACACAATCTCAAGTCCTTAATGAAATAGTACTGCAGTACAATCCTTATATACTCCATAATCATTATAACAAGTACATTGTTGATACAACACTCAATTGACATAATCAACATAAGAACTCTAATCATTCCTCTTCATCTGTGGTAGTATCATAACTTGATTATTATCCAATAGCATCATTTGTGGCATAGTCTGATGACTGGGGCATAGGTTCGCGTAGTGTCCAAACTCCTTGCAAATGAAGCATTGTACATTTGAAACCATTTTCTTACCCTTGCAGTCACGTACTTTGTGCCCTTTTCCTCCACACTTATAACAAACTCCCATTCCTTTCAGGCAAGTTCCAGGGTGTTTCTTTCCACAGTTACCACATATGGGAAAATTATTCTTTTCCCTCTTACTTTTATCCATCTTTCTCTCTTCCATCCTTTTCTTCTCTTGCTTCCCTTCAAAGCCATAGGACTCAGTAAACTCTTTACTTATCTTATCAACACATGATATTATTTCTTCATATGATGATAATACATGGGAGATTATTTCTCTTATAAATTCTAGCTTAAGACCATGAAAGATATGATCCTTCCTTCTCTTTGGATCATGTGCATTTCTGGTGTTCTCATTCCTTCTACTGGGCGCCATTTCTAAACAATGGCATAAACTAGATCAGTTTATGAATCAAAATACATAATCCCATACTTATAAAACACTTAACATAAATTGGACTATTTATGGATATAATCCATAATCATAAAAATATTTTCTTTGAGGAAGTATATACTCATAAACCCTTCATAATGATTTGTAAAGAAAATGAGAGTTATCCTAAGCATATCCCCCGGGAGTGTCGTAACCAAGAGTGCAGCAAGGCCCGTTGTCGTGCACCAGTTCCCGTTCGAGTCTAGATCAAAGCGGTGTTTTCGGGTTTTACCCCTAGGTACATCTGTGCCAGAGCCGCCTCTACCTGCTCGTATCCAGACAGGGATGTATTGCTCGGAAAACTCACAAAATCTCTACAATACCAAAATTCTAGGAAGTTCTTCTATACTAATCTTCAAAGTTCATCTTAGGTCTACGTGCTCTAATCAGAGTTTATATAAATCTAGCTTCCAAGGTTTGTACTAAACTTCCTCTGATACCAACTGTAACGCCCCGACCCCAGCTACCCAGAGTCGGTGCATTACTTCGTAACATTGGCATGATCACAAGAAGATCAAATCCCGAAAGACCGATTGGTTTAGTAGCCTTGGAAACACTAGATATATTCATAAAGTTTTACATTACATTTTAAAGTTAAAAACTACTACAACAACAAAGTCTTCATAATTCACACTCATATCCCCACATACTATCCCTGCATGTCATTCATAACTTACTTCTTCACATCCTGGGAAAAATAAAACATAGAAAAGGGGTGAGCTCAAATGCCCAGTAAGGATAACAATAAAGAGGAACATTCAAAATAAGCATAAACATTTAAGGCAATTTATAACTAAAACAAAAGCCTTTTAAAATTGAACTTCAACATAGTATGGCATAAATAAAATTAAATAATGCCATTTACTTGTTCACATGGATATTCTACTAATCGAATAATCACATGCAAAAATCAATAACCACTTTCATAATGTTGGAATGCATAATGCTAAACGTTAATTTCTTTGTCTAGGCCTCATCCCAAGACCTAGGGGTTACTTCTAACCGGAACCCAACCCGGAGTGCCTCTAATAACCGGACACCAATCCGGAGTGCCTCTAATAACCGGACACCAACCCGGAGTGCCTCTAATAACCGGACACCAACCCGGAGTGCCTCTAATAACCGGACACCAACCCGGAGGGCATACTTTTACCAGTCCCTAACCTGGAGGGCTTACTTTAACCAGTCCCCAACCTGGAGGGCTTACTTTTACCGGTCCCCAACCCGGAACATACTTGTTTAGCACATTCATCTGAAGAAAAGTTTGAAATATAACATAAACATTCGGATTAAAACTAGCATACGAAATGTCAATAATTTCACCATAAACTATGAATGGTATAAAAATAGCACATCCACAGTCAAACATATCACAAAACCTTCAATTCAATATAGAATTTTTGTATCATAATAAATCAACTTCAAATAATCTTAAAATCCATCAAAGGATGTTGACATAGATGAAATCAAAATTCTTTTTAAAGAAGTATCTCCTTTTATTTTGAAATCATTTAAGATGCATAAAAAATAAAACATTTTCTTTGAAAATATTCTTATAATCTTGTATGGAAAGCTTCAATGACTTTATAACGGTGGAAAATAACCGCACCCGCCGTATAAGTTAAAAAAAACATTCTTACCTCAATTCCGTCGAAAAGGTTAAAAAGGACCTTGTTTTGAAAACGACGGAAAGATTCCTTTATAACCCTCTTATAAAAATTCAAACAATGGTATAAATGACCTTAACCCATATTCTTGTAAATAGTAAAAATGTTTTGAAATACATTTCGAAGAAACATGGATGTGGATGATAAAGAGATCCCAGTAGATTATTACGTATAAACAACCTCGAATAATGAAGAGATTGTGAAATAACCCTTACCTTGTACTTTTCCTTGGTTGGGGTAGGTTAACCTCCTGTATAATGGTTAAATAATTGTTATTAAATTATACAAGAATCATATATATTAATATGATATCATATATGATCTTTTAACATTGATTTGTTAATAATATCTTAGAATTATCGTCGTTTCGGGTGTTAACTTACTCATTTTCTTTTATATGTTTTGTTACATAAGTCATGTTTGTTGTATCTTATTCATATCTAGAATGATATAAAGTCCTTAAACATCATTTTTAAATCATTAAATGATAATTATACTTGAATGGATACGATGGAGAATGAATCTCATCGCGTTCGTGGAGACGGTAGTCCGTACGTACGCACGAACGCTACTTCCATTTAATTTTTATTTTAAAAGAATCGAATCCAAATGATACATAGGTATATTACTATTCCAGTATAATATAATATTTTATATATGTTACTTAAGTTCATTAACACCATCCTTTATACGTTCCATGTGTGGTATGAACGAGTCATATCATTTTAAGGGGGCGGTAGTCCGCACTTCCTCAAATGAAATTATCGTATTTATATACAACATGAAAAGAATAATGGTATGAAATAAAATGGAATTACATAAGCTTATATATAAAATATATATCATTAATATCATATTTAATTACAGTGCCATCATAATGGCCACCATGAGAGGTGGTAAGATGTATTTGAACAATCATCGTTTCGTGAGGCGTTAGTTTTCCATCCACAGAAACATTATGTTCATCATCCATTAGATGGAGTTGTGTGTATGTGTAGTTTGAATCCTTCTTATAAAAACATCCTAGTATATTGTGGATACTGGTGTTGTTACAAAAGAAAGGAAATAAAAAGAGTTTGGGGGTTGGAGAAGCAAAATAAATGAAAATAATTTGAGAGAAATCGTTACCTTTAATCTAGGTAACTCACTTTGGTTGGAACCAAAGGACTTCTTGAAATGCTTTCTGCCTAAGGGGAAACTTCAAGGAGGAGGAGAGGGATGTGGGGAGATTAGTTTGGCAGATTTTGGACGAGCCAAGTGGCTTGAGAGGTGTGAAGAAATGAGAAGGAGGAGTGCCCTTTTATAAGAGGGGTGAGGGGCACCTTTGGAAAAGCTAGAAATATTAATTTATAATAAATTCATATTCGGTTTTCAAAGGCTCCAAAGTTGACTATTCAAAGGATGAGGTGGGGATAGGTCTAAAACAACTCATCCAATAGAATTTAGACAGGGTTGGGTACTTATATTAACCTTATCTTTAAGTATTAACTCTAAGTTAATTAGTTTCACTTTTACAATGTCTCTTTGTATTTTTATATTATATGGTTAATAAACTTACCATATACATCCAAGCGACCCCCAAGTGGTCCATTAATGACTAACCTATCATGATATAAGTCTCTTGGCCGAACCTTAGATTTTTAGGAATTTAATATCAATTAATAATATAATATTTTTTTAAGAACTCTTTTATGTCAATTTTGACACTATTCATTAGTTGATTTTTGTGAAACTCATAACAGATTGATTTATTCAAACAAAGTCAATTAAATCAATCCTAATATATCATATTATCCTATAAAATTAGTTTAATTAATTAAAAGTTTCATATTATATTTATTTGGGTATTTATAATATCACTTATTTTAATTTTTCACTATTATATTAATTACTGCATCATCATTGTGTCATTAATAATTTAACTTATTTGATGTCTAAAAATTATAAATAAAATATCATAATGTAGGAAATCTTTTTAGCTTTCTAATGAATATTTATAATCGAAAATAAAACATGTATAACCCTATGTAAAAATTGTTCTTTTAAAAGATGTAAGCTTATGCCATTTTTGTATTCATTTTAACTTAATTAAAATAAAGTGTCATTATCACTCACAAGTGGATCCATGGGGTCCCAAAATAGACCCAAAGATGCCCATGGTCGACCCTGTATCAACCAATAGGGTTAAGACACGTTTTAGGGTAATTTAGTATTATTATAATATTATTTTTTTTACCCTTATTTACCGGATTTACCCTTAACCATGGTAAATAAAATATTTACCGCAGTAATTATTCAAAATGTCTAAAAATAAAAGTTACCTATTTACACAATTTGAACATCCTGATTCCAAATATGGAATCCATTTTTCTAAATTCAAAACACAGAAGTGGCAGAAATTAATTTAAAATTAATTCCCGCTGTCAAAACAAAAAGCGTGTTTTTAAGAGATAATAACTATCAAAAGATTGATACTTGTTTATGTTCGGTTTAATTGTAAAATTATGTCCAATGACCAACATTATATTAAGTGGTAAAAATATATTCTAAATATACTTTAAAACCACTAAAATTAATGATTTATCACTATTAATTATTTTGATTAAAAAGTTGTTTTTAATTAAAATTTAGTAATTTTCACTATTCATCAAAATATTAAAGTTATCCGAAAAGTACCAAAATTTCACCTTAGGCTAAATTTGATATTCCGAATCCAAAAATGAAGTCCATTTTTAAAAATAAAATATATATAATTTCAAAAATTAGGTATTACTATTCATAACGGCAAGTTTGATCGGTTGTGGCACGTGTTAAAACACGAAGTTGCGTACAACACACGCTACTATTTTATTCAAAGGAAAGCGTACCGTGGAAGCTTGGGATGTTTCATTTTAAATTTTTTTGATGTCCCCATTTAGTCAAAAAGTTTAAAATATTGTATTTAAAAAGGTTTCACTATTAAATGTTGATAAAAGTGCAATACTGAAAATGAATCTGTTCTTGCATTATGACTAAGAAACTCATAATGTGGATTCTAAAATTATAAGGATTATATAAAGTTTAAAATTTAGTTAATACTATTCATCACCTCTTTTATGGCCTTTTTTTGTAAGTCAAGGTGTGATTGAACTCGGTGTTGCGTGTAGTACAAGTTATTGAATTATTTTGAAGAAATAACACATTATGAATTCTTGGGGTGTTACATCATGAGACCTGCCGATGCATCGAGGAGCTATAGTGGGCTCCACCCATCACTTATTAAGTCCAATGCATTCCTCATATGAACAGGTTTAATCATATCATAAACCATAACATAATCATATCACATAAAACATGCATAATGGAAACATAAAATTTCTACATTTCAATCACAAGATATCAATACAAACACATTTTTATAATAAAAACACTTTCAAAACCATTTTCAATACCAAAATACAAGAAAGTTAAAACTTTTTATTTATTAAAAAAAGTTACGGCTTGTAGAGGAAGCCAAAAACTCAAATAATGGTCACGGCGGCGGAGAAGTCGTTGTCGCCGCATAAGTACGGAAAGGAAAACATTCCCTTTTTGTCGTTTAGTAAAATACTTCGTATAAAAAAGATTCCTTTTGAATAAACGTAAAAGTCAAAGGGGTTTATAAACCTTATAAAAGAAAGTTGTGTATAAAATAAAATATGCCTCAATGAAAGGAGATTGAGACGAAGTCCCATACAAAGATCATTTTTAGAATAAAATAGATATACTATGTTTATTCACTATATGTACACATAAATAAAGTACAAATACAAGATATGACATAATAATATAATGACATAATTTGAAAGTAGGAGATTAACCCAAAGAATGGAAATTGGGTTAAGAAGTTCCCTTACCTTGTGTTTTGTCCTGACTCGACCGTTCTTTAACCTCCTGAATAATAAACTAGAGTTAATTTATATTTACTTAAGAACCTTTTTCATGTTCATTATTCCTTTTATATCCCTTATTACCATGTTATGAACATTATTTAATTATTTAAGTTAATAACGGTCGTTTTGATGATCTTTGGTACTTGAGTCAAAAATAAACTTCTTATAATTACCAGTTGATTATGTGGTAGAATATCCATTATCTCCAGAATTATATTCATGATTTAGATGTCATATATATCTTATATATCCAGTATATACATTCATTTATAATATTACGTAACATTTAGAGGTATGAAATGAAATGCACCGTTCATGGAGACGGTAAGCCGTACGTACGCATGAACGCTACTTTCATTTCTATTTCGTATTTAATGGAATTAAATCATAATTATATAAATGTATAATATAATTCCAGTATAATATAGTGTATAATACCATTTACTCCATCCTTTATACATCCCACATATGGCATTAACGATTCAAATCACTTTGAGGGGGCGGTAGTCCGCACTTCCTAAAATGAAATTATCGCGTTTTACCAATAATGGAAATCATAAAGTATGCCATAAATGAGAAATACAGAATCATAATTAAAAAATAAACACATTATATATTATATATAAATATAGTGACATCTTAATGGCCACCTTTGAAGGTGTTATATGAGTGTTGAACAATCATCGTTTCGTGAGGCAGAAATTCGCCATCCACAGAAATCGTATGTTCTTTAACCATTAGATGTAGGTGTGTGTAAGTTTAGCTCGAATACTTCTTATAACAACATCCAAGTATATTGAGGATATTGGTGTTGTTACAAAATAAATGAATACAAAGAGTTTAGGGGGTTGGAGAAGAAAAATAAAACAAAACAACATTAGAGAAGACATTATCTCAAAATCGGGTAACTATTTTTGATTTGAGCCAAAGGCTTCCTTTGGAAGAGTTATGCCCAAATTGAGGCTTCTAGGAGTAAGAGGGGGATTTTGGGAGAGTATTTGGGCAGAGTTTGGCCGAGAAAAATGGCTTTAAGGTGTGAATAAGGTGGTAGAGGTGGGGGCCTTTTATAAGTGGAGAGGAGGGGCTCTTTTGGAAAGATTGAAATGTCACATTATTACACAATGTTTTTCGGATTCTAAAGGTCCCACACTTATATAATTCGTGTCTAAGGTGATAAGGGTTTGAAATCTACCCATCCAATAGTCTTTGGACAAGTGTAAGCCTTGGATTTTTCATTATCTTCTCATTTTATTTAAATCGTTAAATAATGAGGTCATCGCTGCATCATAATGATGTCATAAATAATTTAATTTATTTAATGTCTAAAAATTATAAAAAAACTAATATGATGTAGGAAATCTTTTTAGATTTCTAATGAATATTTATAGTCAAAATTCGGACTTGTGTAACCCCACTTAAAAACTGTTTTAGTAAAATAACTCATGTTTGTGTCAATTTAATTTTAACATTAAATAAATATATATTAATGTCATTTTCCAACTAAAGTGGCTCCATGGGGTCCCCAAGTTGACCCATGGGTTTTATCGGTTGGACATGACTCATCCAATAGGAGTAGGACAAGTTTCATGCTCATCTCATATTATTAAAACATTATTTGTACCTTAAACTACACTAATTACCTCTAATCGCGATTAAGAACTTAAAAGTTACTATTCACCAAAAAATTATTTTAATCTCATTGAACCACATTTTACATCTTAATGAAAATCATGTATGTCGGATTTTTGAAAATCAAATCACAGAAGTGGTAATATTTCATTTAAACGAAAAATCAGTTATTTAACTACCACTTAGTGGTTTCACAATTCATCAAAAATTGAAGTTTTTCAGAACAAGTCCAAAATTTCACCCTAAGCTATAATTGATATTCCGAATTCAAAAATGATTTCTATTTTACTAAATTCCAAACATATAAGATTCATTAATTAATTTTATAATTAATTCCCGCTGTTACGACAAATAGTGTGTTTTTAACAAAACAATTTATATCAAAAGATTGGCAATTGTTTATGTCCAATTTCAATGATAAATTAATTATAATGAACAACATTGGATAAAATGGTAAAAATATATTCTAATTATAACTTAAAACCACTAAATATTATAATTTATCAGAAAAAATTATTTTGATTAAAAAGTTGTTTTAAGTATTTTTCACTATTGATAAAAAATTAGAAGTTCTCAGAAAAATACCAAAAATTCAACATAGGCTAATTTCAATATTCCGAATCCAAAAATGAAGTCCATTTTGAAATATAAAATTTCTATAATTTTAAAAAGTGGTTATTACTATTCATAACGTCTACTTTGATTAGTCGCGGTCTTTTAGAACTCGAAGTTGCGTACAATGCAAGATATTGCATTATTGAATGAGAAGCGTATCGTGGAAGCTTGGGGTGTTACATTCTCCCCTCCTTCAATAAATTGCGTCCTCGCAATTTGAAAATTTTCTTTGCAAATAAAATGTTGAAAAGAGAAAATACCTTTGAGGAAAACCCACATCGGAAATAAGGTTAATAAATATATAACATTAAAAGAAAGCAAGATAAGTACAAAGGTCACCCGATATAGACCATTCTAGGATTCCATGAAAATATGGATATGGAGGAGAAACAAACCATCAAGGTCTGATGGAGAGTTATAGAAAATAGGATTGGAAGAAAGTTTAACCACAAGAAAATCACAAACTTGTGATTGGTTAAACGGTCATTGAATCCCCAGTTGGAAAAGTTAACCGACAACATTTTTGTTTTAAGTTACCTTTTATAATGTTGAGGAATTTATTTAAGAGATTTACTAAGAACGTAAGGGAATATACATACTTGTTATGTATACTTTCATTCGTTAATAAATTTTTACCACAAACCCAACTTTTACTCCAAATGGTAACGGAACTCAAAAATATTCTATTTATCCTAATTGTATAAGGTTCCAAATATTAACACATACCATTTAGATTAGTAAAACTATTTTGTAATAACCAAGGAATTCCTGTAGGCTAGTGGTAGGAAATAAAGGCTTGTCGCACTATGGTTGTGGGTTCGATTCCTGCAGCTTTGTCTGACGCGACGGGTTATTCCCCACCCTGCAGGTTGTCCTTTTCCTAAAACTATAGTATTATAATATTCCAAAAATAATCTTCAGAAATGCTTTAACCTTAAACAATAATATCCATGGTTCAACTTAATCCATTACAACCTTAATAGTTATCCAAAATACCTCCGTCCAGACTTTCTCTAAAAGGTCTCTAAATTCCAAAATCAATTATAACATCAGATTCCCCAAACAAAGAAAAGTTTCTCTTATTGTCACATACTAACAATATGATTACCTTAATCATATTAAAACCTTACTGAAATCAAAAAGTACTGTAGTACAATCTTTATATATATCACATTATTCTTATAACCAGAATATAATCCTTGAGTCCAAAAGCACCAATACATTAATTATTCTGCTTCAACTGTCGTCACAGCATAAGATTGGCCTTGATCCCTTGGACTTTTCTGAGGTAAGTTTTCTTGACGCTTAGGACATTCATTTTCATAATGCCCCATTTCCCTACAATTGTATCATTCAACTTTGACAGCCTCTTTCTTTCCCTTGCAATCATGAGCCTGGTGACCCTTTTCTCCACATTTATAACAAACTTCCATTCCTTTTAGGCACGTACCAGGGTGATTCTTCCCACAATTATCACATAATGGAAAATCCTTCTTTCCCTTTTTCCCTTTATCTATCTCTTGTTCCACCGTTCTCTTCTTCTCTTGCTTTACTTTGTTGTCATAAGACTTAGATAATTCATTTTCTGTCTTGATAGCACACGAGACAATATCTTCGTATGATGAGAAGGATTGTGATACTAATGATCGATGGATAAATGGTTTTAACCCATCAAATAAACGATCAATATTACTCCTTGTGTTATGTATATAATCGGTAGCATGCCTCGCTAACCTTGTAATGTTATCCTCATACTTTGCGACATTCTCATCCTCCTTATGCCTCAGACTCAGAAATTGTCTTTCCATATCTGCTCGATGGTCACGAGGAAAGTATTTTTCTAAGAAAATATCTTTGAACTCTCTCCATTCCAAATTCGATACGTCATCATCTTCCTTTGTGTTTTGAATCAGCGACCACCACTGATCGGCATCTCCAGTGAGGCGGTAAACTTCCATGAAAACCTTCTCCCTTTCACTACTCCCCAAGGCATGGAATATTATCTCTAAGAAATTTATCCATTGCTCAGCTACTATAGGATTTGTACTCCCATTAAAGGTTGGTGGTTGTTGCCTCATGAAGCGGTATAACATTGATCCTCCACGTTGCGGATCAGGGTGCTCCATACGAGTAATTTTATTATTCATAACCTGCGTGAGTTGTCCCAGTACGATGAGAAGCTGATCAGCACCAGTTGCATCACCAGCCCCACTATAATTATCTTGAGCAGGAGGGAAATCCCTACATGGAGTGCGTGCATTGATACAGTTTCCATTTCTTCCACTAGGCACTATTTCTAAACAATGGCATAAACTAGATCAGTTTATGAATCAAAATACATAATCCCATACTTATAAAACACTTAACATGAATTGAACTATTTATGGATATAATCCATAATCATAAAAATGTTTTCTTTGAGGAAATATATACTCATAAACCCTTCATAATGATTTGTAAAGAAAATGAGAGTTATCCTACGCATATCCCCCGGGAGTGTCGTAACCAAGAGTGCAGCAAGGCCCGTTGTCGTGCACCAGTTCCTATTCGAGTCTAGCTCAAAGCGGTGTTTTCAGGTTTTACCCCTAGGAACATCTGTGCCAGAGCCGCCTCTACCTGCTCGTATCCAGACAGGGATGTATTGCTCGGAAAAACTCACAAAATCTCTACAATACCAAAATTCTAGGAAGTTCTTCTATACTAATCCTCAAAGTTCATCTTAGGTCTACGTTCTCTAATCAGAGTTTATCTAAATATAGCTTCCAAGGTTTGTACTAAACTTCCTTTGATACCAACTGTAACGCCCCGACCCCAACTACCCAGAGTCTGTGCATTACTTCATAACATTGGCATGATAACAAAAGATCAAGTCTCTAAAGACCGATTAGTTTAGTAGCTTTGGAAACACTAGATACATTCATAAAAGTTACATTACATCATAAAGTGAAAAACAACAATAACAAAGTCTCCATAGTCCACACTCAGATCCTCTTCTCACAATCCCTGCAGGTCATTCATAAAATACTTCTTCACATCCTGGAAAATATTAAAACATTGAAAGGGGTGAGCTCAGATGCTCAGTAAGGATAACAATATTGCGGAAGCTTTTATAAATAAACATTAACATTTAAGGCAATGTATAACTAAAACAAAAGCCTTTTAAACATGAACTTCAACATAATATGGAAAAATTAAAATGAGATAATGCCATTTAATTATTCACATGGATATTCTACTGGTCGAATAATCACATGCAATATCAATATCCACTTTCATAATGATGGAATGCATAATGCCAGACTATCATAACCACGTAGCCAAGGCCTCGTGCCAAGACCACAAATAAGATTTTGTCAATTCCTCGTTCCAAGACACTAGTTTGTCTCATGAGACCTGCCGATGCATCGAGGAGCTATAGCGGGCTCCACCCGTCACTTATTAAGTCCAATTCATTCCTCATATGAACAGGTTTAAACATATCATAAACCATAACATAATCATATCACATAAAACATGCATAAAGGAAACATAAAATTTCCACATTTCAATCACAAGATATCAATACAACACATTGATATAATAAAAACACTTTCAAAACCATTTTCAATACCAAAATACATGAAAGTTAAAACTTTTTATTTATTAAAAAAAGTTACGGCTTGTAGAGGAAGCCGAAAACTCAAATAATGGTCACAGCGTCGGAGAATTCATTATCGCCGCATAAGTACAGAAAGGAAAACATTCCCTTTTTGTTGTTTAGTAAAATGCTTCGTATAAAAAAGATTCCTTTTGAATAAACGTAAAAGTCAAAGGGGTTTATACACCGTATAAAAGAAAGTTTTGTATAAAATAAAATATGCCTCAATGAAAGAAGATTGAGAAGAATTCACATACAAAGATTATTTTTAGAATAAAATAGATATACTATGTGTATTCACTATAATTACACATAAATAAAGTACAAATACAAGATATGACATAATAATATAATGACATAATTTGAAAGTAGGAGATTAACCCAAAGAATGGAAATTGGGTTAAGAAGTTCCCTTACCTTGCGTCCTGTCCTGACTCGACCGTTCTTTAACCTCCTGAATAATAAACTAGAGTTAATTTATATTTAATTAAGAACCTTTTTCATGTTCATTATTCCTTTTATATCCCTTATTACCATGTTATGAACATTATTTAATTATTTAAGTTAATAACGGTCGTTTTGACGATCTTTGGTACTTGAGTCAAAAATAAACTTCTTATAATTACAAGTTGTTTATGTGGTAGAATATCCATTATCTCCAAAATTATATTCATGATTTATATTTCATATATATCTTATATATCCAGTATATACATTCATTTATAATATTACATAACATTTAGAGGTAAGAAATGAAATGCACCGTTCATGGAGACGGTAAGCCGTACGTACGCACGAACGCTACTTTCATTTCTATTTCGTATTTAATGGAATTAAATCATAATGATATAAATGTATAATATAATTCCAGTATAATATAGTGTATAATACCATTTACTCCATCGTTTATACATCCCACATATGGCATTAATGATTCAAAACACTTTGAGGGGGCGGTAGTCCGCACTTCCTAAAATAAAATTATCACGTTTTACCCATAATGGAAATCATTAAGTATGCCATAAATGAGAAATACAGAAGCATAAGTAAAACAGAAACACATTATGTATCATATATAAATATAGTTACATCTTAATGGCCACTTTTGAAGGTGTTATATGAGTGTTGAACAATCATCGTTTCGTGAGGCAGAAATTCGTCATCCACAGAAATCGTATGTTCTTTAACCATTAGATGTAGGTGTGTGTAAGTGTAGCTCGAATAATTCTTATAACAACATCCTAGTATATTGAGGATACTGGTTTTGTTACAAAAGAAATTAATAAAAAGATTTTAGGGGGTTGGAGAAGAAAAATAAAACAAAACAACATTAGAGAAGACATTACCTGAAAATCGGGTAACTCTTTTTTATTTGAGGCAAAGGCTTCCTTGGGAAGAGTTATGCCCCAAGTGAGGCTTCTAGGAGTAAGAGGGGGATGTTGGGAGAGTATTTGGGCAGAGTTTGGCCCAGCCAAATTGTTTGAAGGTGTGAATAAGGTGGGAGAGGTGGGGGCCTTTTATAAGTGGAGAGGAGTGGCTCTTTTGGAATGATTGAAATGTTACATTATTACACAATGTTTTTCGGATTCTAAAGGTCCCACACTTATATAATTCGTTTCTAAGGTGATAATGGTTCGAAATCTACCCATCCAATAGTCTTTGGACAAGTTTAAGCCTTGGATTTTGCATTATCTTCTCATTTTATTTAAATCGTTAAATAATGAGGTCATCGCTGCATCATAATGATGTCATAAATAATTTAATTTATTTAATGTCTAAAAATTATAAAAAAACTACTATGATGTAGGAAATATTTTTATCCTTCTAATTAATATTTATAGTCAAAATTTGGACTTGTTTAACCCCACTTAAAAACTGTTTTAGTAAAATAACTCATGTTTGTGTCAATTTAATTTTAACATTAAATAAATATATATTAATGTCATTTTCCAACTAAAGTGGCTCCATGGGGTCCCCAAGTTGACCCATGGGTTGTCTTCGTCGCTCATGACTCATCCAATAGGAGTATGACAAGTTTCATGCTCATCTAATATTATTAAAACATTATTTGTACCTTAAACTACACTAATTACCTCTAATCGCGATTAAGAACTTAAAAGTTACTATTCACCAAAAAATTATTTTAATCTCATTGAACCACATTTTACATCTTAATGACAACCATGTATGTCGGATTTTTGAAAATCAAATCACAGAAGTGGTAATAATTCATTTAAACGAAAAATCAGTTATTTAACTACCACTTAGTGGTTTCACTATTCATCAAAAATTGAAGTTTTTCAGAACAAGGCCAACATTTCACCCTAAGCTATAATTGATATTCCGAATTCAAAAATGATGTCTATTTTAAAAAATTCCAAACATATAAGTGTCATTAATTAATTTTATAATTAATTCCCGCTGTTACGACAAATAGCGTGTTTTTAAGAAACAATTTATATCAAAAGATTGGCAATTGTTTATGTCCAATTTCAATGTTAAATTAATTCTAATGACCACCATTGGATAAAATGGTAAAAATATATTCTAATTATACCTTAAAACCACTAAATAGTATAATTTATCACAATAATTTTGTAACACCCCAAGAATTCATAATGTGTTATTTCTTCAAAATAATTCAATAACTTGTACTACACGCAACACCGAGTTCAATCACACCTTGACTTACAAAAAACGGCCATTAAAAGAGGTGATGAATAGTATTAACTAAATTTTAAACTTTATATAATCCTTATAATTTTAGAATCCACATTATGAGTTTCTTAGTCATAATGCAAGAACAGATTCATTTTCAGTATTGCACTTTTATCAACATTTAATAGTGAAACCTTTTTAAATACAATATTTTAAAATTTTTGACTAAATGGGGACATCAAAAAAATTTAAAATGAAACATCCCAAGCTTCCACGGTACGCTTTCCTTTGAATAAAATAGTTGCGTGTGTTGTACGCAACTTCGTGTTTTAACACGTGCCACAACCGATCAAACTTGCCGTTATGAATAGTAATACCTAATTTTTGAAATTATATAAATTTTATTTTTAAAAATGGACTTCATTTTTGGATTCAGAATATCAAATTTAGCCTAAGGTGAAATTTTGGTACTTTTCGGATAACTTTAATATTTTGATGAATAGTGAAAATTACTAAATTTTAATTAAAAACAACTTTTTTAATCAAAATAATTAATAGTGATAAATTATTAATTTTAGTGGTTTTAAAGTATATTTAGAATATATTTTTACCACTTAATATAATGTTGGTCATTGGACATAATTTTACAATTAAACCGAACATAAACAAGTATCAATCTTTTGATAGTTATTATCTCTTAAAAACACGCTTTTTGTTTTGACAGCGGGAATTAATTTTAAATTAATTTCTGCCACTTCTGTGTTTTGAATTTAGAAAAATGGATTCCATATTTGGAATCAGGATGTTCAAATTGTGTAAATAGGTAACTTTTATTTTTAGACATTTTGAATAATTACTGCGGTAAATATTTTATTTACCATGGTTAAGGGTAAATCCGGTAAATAAGGGTAAAAAAATAATATTATAATAATACTAAATTACCCTAAAACGTGTCTTAACCCTATTGGTTGATACATGGTCGACCATGGGCATCTTTGGGTCTATTTTGGGACCCCATGGATCCACTTGTGAGTGATAATGACACTTTATTTTAATTAAGTTAAAATGAATACAAAAATGGCATAAGCTTACATCTTTTAAAAGAACAATTTTTACACAGGGTTATACATGTTGTATTTTCGATTATAAATATTCATTAGAAAGCTAAAAAGATTTCCTACATGATGATATTTTATTTATAATTTTTAGACATCAAATAAGTTAAATTATTAATGACACAATGATGATGCAGTAATTAATATAATAGTGAAAAATTAAAATAAGTGATATTATAAATACCCAAATAAATATAATATGAAACTTTTAATGAATTAAAATAATTTTATAGGATAATATGATATATTAGGATTGATTTAATTGACTTTTTTTGAAGAAATCAATCTGTTATGAGTTTCACAAAAATCAACTAATGAATAGTGTCAAAATTGACATAAAAGAGTTCTTAAAAAAATATTATATTATTAATTGATATTAAATTCCTAAAAATCTAAGGTTCGGCCAAGAGACTTATATCATGATAGGTTAGTCATTAATGGACCACTTGGGGGTCGCTTGGATGTATATGGTAAGTTTATTAACCATATAATATAAAAATACAAAGAGACATTGTAAAAGTGAAACTAATTAACTTAGAGTTAATACTTAAAGATAAGGTTAATATAAGTACCCAAACCTGTCTAAATTCTATTGGATGAGTTGTTTTCGACCTATCCCCACCTAATCCTTTGAATAGTCAACTTTGGAGCCTTTGAAAACCGAATATGAATTTATTATAAATTAATATTTCTAGCTTTTCCAAAGGTGCCCCTCACCCCTCTTATAAAAGGGCACTCCTCCTTCTCATTTCTTCACACCTCTCAAGCCACATGGCTCGTCCAAACTCTGCCAAACTAAGCTCCCCACATCCCTCTCCTCCTCCTTGAAGTTTCCCCTTAGGCAGAAAGCATTTCAAGAAGTCCTTTGGTTCCAACCAAAGTGAGTTACCTAGATTAAAGGTAACGATTTCTCTTAAATTATTTTCATTTATTTTGCTTCTCCAACCCCCAAACTCTTTTTATTTCCTTTCTTTTGTAACAACACCAGTATCCACAATATACTAGGATGTTTTTATAAGAAGGATTCAAACTACACATACACACAACTCCATCTAATGGATGATGAACATAATGTTTCTGTGGATGGCAAACTAACGCCTCACGAAACGATGATTGTTCAAATACATCTTACCACCTCTCATGGTGGCCATTATGATGGCACTGTAATTAAATATGATATTAATGATATATATTTTATATATAAGCTTCTGTAATTCCATTTTATTTCATACCATTATTCGTTTCATGTTGTATATACATACGATAATTTCATTTGAGGAAGTGCGGACTACCGCCCCCTTAAAATGATATGACTCGTTCATACCACACATGGAACGTATAAAGGATGGTGTTAATGAACTTAAGTAACATATATAAAATATTATATTATACTGGAATAGTAATATACCTATGTATCATTTGGATTCGATTCTTTTAAAATAAAAATTAAATGGAAGTAGCGTTCGTGCGTACGTACGGACTACCGTCTCCACGAACGCGATGAGATTCATTCTCCATCGTATCCATTCAAGTATAATTATCATTTAATGATTTAAAAATGATGTTTAAGGACTTTATATCATTCTGGATATGAATAAGATACAACAAACATGACTTATGTAACAAAACATATAAAAGAAAATGAGTAAGTTAACACCCGAAACGACGATAATTCTAAGATATTATTAACAAATCAATGTTAAAAGATCATATATGATATCATATTAATATATATGATTCTTGTATAATTTAATAACTATTATTTAACCATTATACAGGAGGTTAACCTACCCCAACCAAGGAAAATTACAAGGTAAGGGTTATTTCACAATCTCTTCATTATTCGAGGTTGTTTATACGTAATAATCTACTGGGATCTCTTTATCATCCACATCCATGTTTCTTCGAAATGTATTTCAAAACATTTTTACTATTTACAAGAATATGGGTTAAGGTCATTTATACCCTTGTTTGAATTTTTATAAGAGGTTTATAAAGGAATCTTTCCGTCATTTTCAAAACAAGGTCCTTTTTAACCTTTTCGACGGAATTGAGGTAAGAATGTTTTTTTTAACTTATACGGCGGGTGCGGTTATTTTCCACCGTTATAAAGTCATTGAAGCTTTCCATACAAGATTATAAGAATATTTTCAAAGAAAATGTTTTATTTTATATGCATCTTAAATGATTTCAAAATAAAAGGAGATACTTCTTTAAAAAGAATTTTGATTTCATCTATGTCAACATCCTTTGATGGATTTTAAGATTATTTGAAGTTGATTTATTATGATACAAAAATTCTATATTGAATTGAAGATTTTGTGATATGTTTGACTTTGGATGTGCTATTTTTATACCATTCATAGTTTATGGTGAAATTATTGACATTTCGTATGCTAGTTTTAATCCGAATGTTTATGTTATATTTCAAACTTTTCTTCAGATGAATGTGCTAAACAAGTATGTTCCGGGTTGGGGACCGGTAAAAGTAAGCCCTCCAGGTTGGGGACTGGTTAAAGTAAGCCCTCCAGGTTAGGGACTGGTAAAAGTATGCCCTCCGGGTTGGTGTCCTGTTATTAGAGGCACTCCGGGTTGGTGTCCGGTTATTAGAGGCACTCCGGGTTGGTGTCCAGTTATTAGAGGCACTCCGGGTTGGTGTCCGGTTATTAGAGGCACTCCGGGTTGGGTTCCGGTTAGAAGTAACCCCTAGGTCTTGGGATGAGGCCTAGAAAAATAAATTAACGTTTAGCATTATGCATTCCAACATTATGAAAGTGGTTATTGATTTTTGCATGTGATTATTCGATTAGTAGAATATCCATGTGAACAAGTAAATGGAATTATTTAATTTTATTTATGCCATACTATGTTGAAGTTCAATTTTAAAAGGCTTTTGTTTTAGTTATAAATTGCCTTAAATGTTTATGCTTATTTTGAATGTTCCTCTTTATTGTTATCCTTACTGGGCATTTGAGCTCACCCCTTTTATATGTTTTATTTTTCCCAGGATGTGAAGAAGTAAGTTATGAATGACATGCAGGGATAGTATGTGGGGATATGAGTGTGAATTATGAAGACTTTGTTGTTGTAGTAGTTTTTCACTTTAAAATGTAATGTAAAACTTTATGAATATATCTAGTGTTTCCAAGGCTACTAAACCAATCGGTCTTTCGAGATTTGATCTTCTTGTGATCATGCCAATGTTACGAAGTAATGCACCGACTCTGGGTAGCTGGGGTCGGGGCGTTACAGTTGGTATCAGAGGAAGTTTAGTACAAACCTTGGAAGCTAGATTTAGATAAACTCTGATTAGAGCACGTAGACCTAAGATGAACTTTGAAGATTAGTATAGAAGAACTTCCTAGAATTTTGGTATTGTAGAGATTTTGTGAGTTTTCCGAGCAATACATCCCTGTCTGGATACGAGCAGGTAGAGGCGGCTCTGGCACAGATGTACCTAGGGGTAAAACCCGAAAACACCGCTTTGAGCTAGACTCGAACGGGAACTGGTGCACGACAATGGGCCTTGCTGCACTCTTGGTTACGACACTCCCGGGGGATATGCTTGGGATAACTCTCATTTTCTTTACAAATCATTATGAAGGGTTTATGAGTATATACTTCCTCAAAGAAAATATTTTTATGATTATGGATTATATCCATAAATAGTCCAATTTATGTTAAGTGTTTTATAAGTATGGGATTATGTATTTTGATTCATAAACTGATCTAGTTTATGCCATTGTTTAGAAATGGCGCCCAGTAGAAGGAATGAGAACTCCAGAAATGCACATGATCCAAAGAGATGGAAGGATCATATCTTTCATGGTCTTAAGCTAGAATTTATAAGAGAAATAGTCTCCCATGTATTATCATCATATGAAGAAATAATATCTTGTGTTGATAAGATAAGTAAAGAGTTTACTGAGTCCTATGGCTTTGAAGGGAAGCAAGAGAAGAAAAGGATGGAAGAGAGAAAGATGGATAAAAGTAAGAGGGAAAAGAAGAATTTTCCCATATGTGGTAACTGTGGAAAGAAACACCCTGGAACTTGCCTGAAAGGAATGGGAGTTTGTTATAAGTGTGGAGGAAAAGGGCACAAAGTACGTGACTGCAAGGGTAAGAAAATGGTTTCAAATGTACAATGCTTCATTTGCAAGGAGTTTGGACACTACGCGAACCTATGCCCCAGTCATCAGACTATGCCACAAATGATGCTATTGGATAATAATCAAGTTATGATACTACCACAGATGAAGAGGAATGATTAGAGTTCTTATGTTGATTATGTCAATTGAGTGTTGTATCAACAATGTACTTGTTATAATGATTATGGAGTATATAAGGATTGTACTGCAGTACTATTTCATTAAGGACTTGAGATTGTGTGGAACAAAGAAAAGTGACTCAATAGCAGGATAAATTTTTGGAAAATATATGGTTGAGAGAATGATAAATCATAATATAGTTCTGATACTGAGGTAGTGATTTTGGAATAATAAGTGATTGTTTTGGATAAATTGTATTGGATATTCTTGACTACCTTGGAACTGATTAATGATTTGTATATTCCATCATTGTTGGGTTTTAAAACATTTTTGGATTGATGAGGTATATCCAGCATTCTATATGGAATAAGGGAGCATGAATGTAATCAATAAGGAATATGGTAATTCAGGATGTTTCAGTGTATTAAAAGAATACATGATGAAGGTATTCATATGCTATTACGTGGTAAAAAGGATCTACATTATTTTTAACTTCCTTATAAATGTTGGACTGTGAGTTTGGTCAGAAATATTTTGGAGAAATTCTAGTTTGAGATTAATTTTGGATGGCCATAAAAGGACAACCCGGAGGTCGGGCGGCAACCCGTCGCGTCCGGCAAGGCCGCGAGACTTGAACCCGCAACCGAAGGGCGACAAGGGTGTATCACCTACCACTGGCCCACGAGATGTCCTAGATTAAATAATGCAGTTTTTATTAAAAGATCTTGTAGATGATTTATAAATTCGTTTATTTTGGAACCCTATACGAATAGTGTTAATAGATTTTTTTTACATTCTATTATCTTTTAGAGTGAAAGATGAGTTTGTGGTAGAAATTTATTAATGGATAAAACTCTAATTATAAAGTATGTATACCTCCTTATGATCTTAGCCAATCTAATAAATAAATTCCACAACGTTAATAAAAGGAACTTAGAACAAAAATGTTGTCCTAGATGGTACCTTAAATCATCACTAATTTATGGCTTTGGGATTGTTGGCCCTTTCATAGCCATGTTCTCTACCACTCTCCATCAGATAATTGATGGTTAGATTTCTCCTCCATATCCATATTTACCTACATGGAACCCTAGTATGTGTTATTTTCGGTAATCTTCATACTTTCCACTCTTTATTTTAAACAGAGGCCTCATTAATTCAGTTTTCGATGTGGGATTTCAACTAAGATATTTTGAAACGTCAAAAATGTGTCATCCCAATATTCTATGTTTTGTTGAACCAATGGTATTTCAAATCATCATAAATTGATGAGTTTAAGGACCTCAATGTTATACTTGTTTGTGATTGATGACCTCAATCACTACCTATAAATATTTACGTTTTTCCTCCAATTATATGTCTCTAATTTCCACCAATGTTCTCCTAATCGAGAGCATAATTTGGTGGTGACCCTTTCATTTCTCTTTTCCTCATATTAAGACTAAATTTTAGTAACCCAATTTCCGATGTGGGTTTTCCCACAAATATATTTTCTATTTTCAACCTTTTATTTTCTAAGAACAATTTCAAATTGCGAGGACGCAATTTATTGAAGGAGGGGAGAATGTAACACCCCAAGAATTCATAATGTGTTATTTCTTCAAAATAATTCAATAACTTGTACTACACGCAACACCGAGTTCAATCACACCTTGACTTACAAAAAAAGGCCATTAAAAGAGGTGATGAATAGTATTAACTAAATTTTAAACTTTATATAATCCTTATAATTTTAGAATCCACATTATGAGTTTCTTAGTCATAATGCAAGAACAGATTCATTTTCAGTATTGCACTTTTATCAACATTTAATAGTGAAACCTTTTTAAATACAATATTTTAAACTTTTTGACTAAATGGGGACATCAAAAAAATTTAAAATGAAACATCCCAAGCTTCCACGGTACGCTTTCCTTTGAATAAAATAGTAGCGTGTGTTGTACGCAACTTCATGTTTTAACACGTGCCACAACCGATCAAACTTGCCGTTATGAATAGTAATACCTAATTTTTGAAATTATATATATTTTATTTTTAAAAATGGACTTCATTTTTGGATTCGGAATATCAAATTTAGCCTAAGGTGAAATTTTGGTACTTTTCGGATAACTTTAATATTTTGATGAATAGTGAAAATTACTAAATTTTAATTAAAAACAACTTTTTTAATCAAAATAATTAATAGTGATAAATTATTAATTTTAGTGGTTTTAAAGTATATTTAGAATATATTTTTACCACTTAATATAATGTTGGTCATTGGACATAATTTTACAATTAAACCGAACATAAACAAGTATCAATCTTTTGATAGTTATTATCTCTTAAAAACACGCTTTTTGTTTTGACAGCGGGAATTAATTTTAAATTAATTTCTGCCACTTCTGTGTTTTGAATTTAGAAAAATGGATTCCATATTTGGAATCAGGATGTTCAAATTGTGTAAATAGGTAACTTTTATTTTTAGACATTTTGAATAATTACTGCGGTAAATATTTTATTTACCATGGTTAAGGGTAAATCCGGTAAATAAGGGTAAAACCAATAATATTATAATAATACTAAATTACCCTAAAACGTGTCTTAAACCTATTGGTTGATACATGGTCGACCATGGGCATCTTTGGGTCTATTTTGGGACCCCATGGATCCACTTGTGAGTGATAATGACACTTTATTTTAATTAAGTTAAAATGAATACAAAAATGGCATAAGCTTACATCTTTTAAAAGAACAATTTTTACATAGGGTTATACATGTTGTATTTTCGATTATAAATATTCATTAGAAAGCTAAAACGATTTCCTACATGATGATATTTTATTTATAATTTTTAGACATCAAATAAGTTAAATTATTAATGACACAATGATGATGCAGTAATTAATATAATAGTGAAAAATTAAAATAAGTGATATTATAAATACCCAAATAAATATAATATGAAACTTTTAATGAATTAAACTAATTTTATAGGATAATATGATATATTAGGATTGATTTAATTGACTTTGTTTGAAGAAATCAATCTGTTATGAGTTTCACAAAAATCAACTAATGAATAGTGTCAAAATTGACATAAAAGAGTTCTTAAAAAAAAAATTATATTATTAATTGATATTAAATTCCTAAAAATCTAAGGTTCGGCCAAGAGACTTATATCATGATAGGTTAGTAATTAATGGACCACTTGGGGGTTCGCTTGGATGTATATGGTAAGTTTATTAACCATATAATATAAAAATACAAAGAGACATTGTAAAAGTGAAACTAATTAACTTAGAGTTAATACTTAAAGATAAGGTTAATATAAGTACCCAAACCTGTCTAAATTCTATTGGATGAGTTGTTTTCGACCTATCCCCACCTCATCCTTTGAATAGTCAGCTTTGGAGCCTTTGAAAACCGAATATGAATTTATTATAAATTAATATTTCTAGCTTTTCCAAAGGTGCCCCTCACCCCTCTTATAAAAGGGCACTCCTCCTTCTCATTTCTTCACACCTCTCAAGCCACTTGGCTCGTCCAAACACTGCCAAACTAAGCTCCCCACATCCCTCTCCTCCTCCTTGAAGTTTCCCCTTAGGCAGAAAGCATTTCAAGAAGTCCTTTGGTTCCAACCAAAGTGAGTTACCTAGATTAAAGGTAACGATTTCTCTTAAATTATTTTCATTTATTTTGCTTCTCCAACCCCCAAACTCTTTTTATTTCCTTTCTTTTGTAACAACACCAGTATCCACAATATACTAGGATGTTTTTATAAGAAGGATTCAAACTACACATACACACAACTCCATCTAATGGATGATGAACATAATGTTTCTGTGGATGGCAAACTAACGCCTCACGAAACGATGATTGTTCAAATACATCTTACCACCTCTCATGGTGGCCATTATGATGGCACTGTAATTAAATATGATATTAATGATATATATTTTATATATAAGCTTCTATAATTCCATTTTATTTCATACCATTATTCGTTTCATGTTGTATATACATACGATAATTTCATTTGAGGAAGTGCAGACTACCGCCCCCTTAAAATGATATGACTCGTTCATACCACACATGGAACGTATAAAGGATGGTGTTAATGAACTTAAGTAACATATATAAAATATTATATTATACTGGAATAGTAATATACCTATGTATCATTTGGATTCGATTCTTTTAAAATAAAAATTAAATGGAAGTAGCGTTCGTGCGTACGTACGGACTACCGTCTCCACGAACGCGATGAGATTCATTCCTCATCATATCCATTCAAGTATAATTATCATTTAATGATTTAAAAATGATGTTTAAGGACTTTATATCATTCTGGATATGAATAAGATACAACAAACATGACTTATGTAACAAAACATATAAAAGAAAATGAGTAAGTTAACACCCGAAACGACGATAATTCTAAGATATTATTAACAAATCAATGTTAAAAGATCATATATGATATCATATTAATATATATATGATTCTTGTATAATTTAATAACTATTATTTAACCATTATACAGGAGGTTAACCTACCCCAACCAAGGAAAAGTACAAGGTAAGGGTTATTTCACAATCTCTTCATTATTCGAGGTTGTTTATACGTAATAATCTACTGGGATCTCTTTATCATCCACATCCATGTTTCTTCGAAATGTATTTCAAAACATTTTTACTATTTACAAGAATATGGGTTAAGGTCATTTATACCCTTGTTTAAATTTTTATAAGAGTTTTATAAAGGAATCTTTCCATCGTTTTCAAAACAAGGTCCTTTTTAACCTTTTCGACGGAATTGAGGTAAGAATGTTTTTTTTAACTTATACGGCGGGTGCGGTTATTTTCCACCGTTATAAAGTCATTGAAGCTTTCCATACAAGATTATAAGAATATTTTCAAAGAAAATGTTTTATTTTATATGCATCTTAAATGATTTCAAAATAAAAGGAGATACTTCTTTAAAAAGAATTTTGATTTCATCTATGTCAACATCCTTTGATGGATTTTAAGATTATTTGAAGTTGATTTATTATGATACAAAAATTCTATATTGAATTGAAGGTTTTGTGATATGTTTGACTGTGGATGGGCTATATTTATACCATTCATAGTTTATGGTGAAATTATTGACATTTCGTATGATAGTTTTAATCCGAATGTTTATGTTATATTTCAAACTTTTCTTCAGATGAATGTGCTAAACAAGTATGTTCCGGGTTGGGGACCGGTAAAAGTAAGCCCTCCAGGTTGGGGACTGGTTAAAGTAAGCCCTCCAGGTTAGGGACTGGTAAAAGTATGCCCTCCGGGTTGGTGTCCGGTTATTAGAGGCACTCCGGGTTGGTGTCCGGTTATTAGAGGCACTCCGGGTTGGTGTCCGGTTATTAGAGGCACTCCGGGTTGGTGTCCGGTTATTAGAGGCACTCCTGGTTGGGTTCCGGTTAGAAGTAACCCCTAGGTCTTGGGATGAGGCCTAGACAAAGAAATTGACGTTTAGCATTATGCATTCCAACATTATGAAAGTGGTTATTGATTTTTGCATGTGATTATTCGATTAGTAGAATATCCATGTGAACAAGTAAATGGAATTATTTAATTTTATTTATGCCATACTATGTTGAAGTTCAATTTTAAAAGGCTTTTGTTTTAGTTATAAATTGCCTTAAATGTTTATGCTTATTTTGAATGCTCCTCCTTATTGTTATCCTTACTGGGCATTTGAGCTCACCCCTTTTCTATGTTTTATTTTTCCCAGGATGTGAAGAAGTAAGTTATGAATGACATGCAGGGATAGTATGTGGGGATATGAGTGTGAATTATGAAGACTTTGTTGTTGTAGTAGTTTTTCACTTTAAAATGTAATGTAAAACTTTATGAATATATCTAGTGTTTCCAAGGCTACTAAACCAATCGGTCTTTCGAGATTTGATCTTCTTGTGATCATGCCAATGTTACGAAGTAATGCACCGACTCTGGGTAGCTGGGGTCGGGGCGTTACAAATTTATTTTGATTAAAAAGTTGTTTTAGGTATTTTTCACTATTCATAAAAAATTAGAAGTTCTCAGAAAAATACCAAAAATTCAACATAGGCTAATTTCGATATTCCGAATCCAAAAATGAAGTCCTTTTTGAAATATAAAATTTCTATAATTTTAAAAAGTGGTTATTACTATTCATAACGGCTACTTTGATTAGTCGCGGTGTTTTAGAACTCGAAGTTGCGTACAATGCAAGCTATTGCATTATTGAATGAGAAGCGTATCGTGGAAGCTCGGGGTGTTACATTCTCCCCTCCTTCAATAAATTGCGTCCTCGCAATTTGAAATTTTTCTTTGAAAATAAAATGTTGAAAAGAGAAAATACCTTTGGGGAAAACCCACATCGGAAATAAGGTTAGTAAATATATAACATTAAAAGAAAGCAAGATAAGTACAAAGGTCACCCAATATAGCCCATTCTAGGATTCTATGAAAATATGGATATGGAGGAGAAACAAACCATCAAGGTCTGATGGAGAGTTATAGAAAACAGGATTAGGAGAAAGTTTAACCACAAGAAAATCACAAACTTGTAATTGGTTAAACGGTCATTGAATCCCCAGTTGGAAAAGTTAACCGACAACATTTTTGTTTTAAGTTACCTTTTATAATGTTGAGAAATTTATTTAGGAGATTTACTAAGAACGTAAGGGAATATACATACTTGTTATGTATACTTTCATTCGTTAATAAATTTTTACCACAAACCCAACTTTTACTCCAAATGGTAACGGAACTCAAAAATATTCTATTTATCCTAATTGTATAAGGTTCCAAATGTTAACACATACCATTTAGATTAGTAAAACTATTTTGTAATAACCAGGGACTTCTTGTAGGCTAGTGGTAGGAAATAAAGGCTTGTCGCACTATGGTTGTGGGTTCGATTCCTGCAGCTTTGTCCGACGCGACGGGTTATTCCCCACCCTGTAGGTTGTCCTTTTCCTAAAACTATAGTATTATAATATTCCAAAAATAATCTTCAGAAATGCTTTAACCTTAAACAATACTATCCATGGTTCAACTTAATCCATTACAACCTTAATAGTTATCTGAAATACCTCCTTCCAGACATTCTCTAAAAGGTCTCTAAATTCCAAAATCAATTGTAACATCAGATTCCCCAAACAAAGAAAAGTTTCTCTTATTGTCACATACTAACAATATGATTACCTTAATCATATTAAAACCTTACTGAAATCAAAAAGTACTACAGTACAATCTTTATATATATCACATTAGTCTTATAACCAGAATATAATCCTTGAGTCCAAAATCACCAATACATTAATTATTCTGCTTCAACTGTAGTCACAGCATAAGATTCGCTTTGATCCCTTGGCCTTTTCTGAGGTAAGTTTCCTTGACGCTTAGGACATTCATTTGCATAATGCCCCATTTCCCTACAATTGTAGCATTCAACTTTGACAGCCTGTTTCTTTCCCTTGCAATCACGAGCCTGGTGACCCTTTTCTCAACATTTATCACAAACTCCCATTCCTTTTAGGCACGTACTAGGTTGATTCTTCCCACAATTATCACATAATGGAAAATCCTTCTTTCCCTTTTTCCCTTTATCTGTCTCTTGTTCCACCTTTCTCTTCTTCTCTTGCTTTACTTTTTTGTCATAAGACTTAGAGAATTCCTTTTCTATCTTGATAGCACAGGAGACAATATCTTCGTATGATGGGAAGGATTGTGATACTAATGATCGACGGAGAAATGGTTTTAACCCATCAAAGAAACAATCAATCTTACTCCTTGGGTTACGTATATAATCGGCAGCATGCCTCGCTAACCTTGTAAAGTTAGACTCATACTTTGCGACATTCTCATCCTCCTTCTGCCTCAGACTCAGAAATTGTCCTTCCATATCTGCTCGATGGTCACGAGGAAAGTATTTTTCTAAGAAAAGATCTTTGAACTCCATCCATTCCATATTCGATACGTCATCATCTTCCTTTGTGTTTTGAATCAGCGACCACCACTGATCGGCATCTCCAGTGAGGCGGTAAACTGCCATGACAACCTTCTCCCTTTCACTACTCCCCAAGGCATGAAATATTTTCTCTGAGGAATTTATCCATTGCTCAGCTACTATAGGATTTGTACTCCAATTAAATGTTGGTGGTTGTTGCCTCATGAAGCGGTCTAACATTGATCCTCCACGTTGCGGATCAGGGTGCTCTATACGAGTAAGGTTATTATTCATAACCTGTGTGAGTTGTCGCATTACGGTGAGAAGTTGATCAGCAACAGTTGCATCACCAGCCCCACTATAATTATCTTGAGCAGGAGGGAAATCCCTACATGGAGTTCTTGCATTGATACAGTTTCCATTTCTTCCACTAGGCGCCATTTATAAACAATTGCATAAACTAGATCAGTTATGAATCAAAATACATAATCCCATACTTATAAAACACTTAACATAAATTGAACTATTTATGGATATAATCCATAATCATAAAAATGTTTTCTTTGAGGAAGTATATACTCATAAACCCTTCATAATGATTTGTAAAGAAAATGAGAGTTATCCTAAGCATATCCCCCGGGAGTGTCGTAACCAAGAGTGCAGCAAGGCCCGTTGTCGTGCACCAGTTCCTGTTCGAGTCTAGCTCAAAGCGGTGTTTTCGGGTTCTACCCCTAGGAACATCTGTGCCAGAGCTGCCTCTACCTGCTCGTATCCAGACAGGGATGTATTGCTCGGAAAAACTCACAAAATCTATACAATACCAAAATTCTAGGAAGTTCTTCTATACTAATCCTCAAAGTTCATCTTAGGTCTACATGCTCTTATCAGAGTTTATCTACATCTAGTTTCCAAGGTTTGTACTAACCTTCCTCTGATACCAACTGTAACGCCCCGACCCCAGCTACCCAGAGTCGGTGCATTACTTCATAACATTGGCATGATCACAAAAGATCAAGTCTCGAAAGACCGATTAGTTTAGTAGACTTGGAAACACAAGATACATTCATAAATGTTACATTACATCATAAAGTGAAAAACAACAATAACACAATCTCCATAGTCCACACTCATATCCTCTTCTCACAATCCCTGCAGGTCATTCATAAAATACTTCTTCACATCCTGGAAAATATTAAAACATTGAAAGGGGTGAGCTCAGATGCTCAGTAAGGATAACAATATTGCGGAAGCTTTCATAAATAAACATTAACATTTAAGGCAATTTATAACTAAAACAAAAGCCTTTTAAACATGAACTTCAACATAATATGGCAAAAGTAAAATGATATAATGCCATTTAATTATTCACATGGATATTCTACTGGTCGAATAATCACACGCAATATCAATAACCACTTTCATAATGATGGAATGCATAATGCCAGACTATCATAACCACGTAGCCAATGCCTCGTGCCAAGACCACAAATAAGATTTTGTCAAGGCCTCGTGCCAAGACACCAGTTTGTCTCATGAGACCAGCCGATGCATCGAGGAGCTATAGCGGGCTCCACCCATCACTTATTAAGTCCAATGCATTCCTCATATGAACAGGTTTAATCATATCATAAACCATTACATAATAATATCACATAAAACATGTATAATGGAAACATAAAATTTCCACATTTCAATCACAAGATATCAATACAACACATTGATATAATAAAAACACTTTCAAAACCATTTTCAATACCAAAATACAAGAAAGTTAAAACTTTGTATTTATTAAAAAAAGTTACGGCTTGTAGAGGAAGCCAAAAACTCAACTAATGGTCACGGCGGCGGAGAAGTCGTTATCGCCGCATAAGTACGGAAAGGAAAACATTCCCTTTTTGTCGTTTAGTAAAATGATTCGTATAAAAAATATTCCTTTTGAATAAACGTAAAAGTAAAAGGGGTTTATACACCTTATAAAAGAAAGTTGTGTATAAAATAAAATATGCCTCAATGAAAGGAGATTGAGACGAAGTCCCATACAAAGATCATTTTTAGAATAAAATAGATATACTATGTATATTCACTATATGTACACATAAATAAAGTAAAAATACAAGATATGACATAATAATATAATGACATAATTTGAAAGTAGGAGATTAACCCAAAGAATGGAAATTGGGTTAAGAAGTTCCATTACCTTGTGTCCTGTCCTGACTCGACCGTTCTTTAACCTCCTGAATAATAAACTAGAGTTAATTTATATTTACTTAAGAACCTTTTTCATGTTCATTATTCCTTTTATATCCCTTATTACCATGTTATGAACATTATTTAATTATTTATGTTAATAACGGTCGTTTTGACGATCTTTGGTACTTGAGTCAAAAATAAACTTCTTATAATTACAAGTTGATTATGTGGTAGAATATCCATTATCTCCATAATTAAATTCATGATTTAGATGTCATATATATCTTATATATCCAGTATATACATTCCTTTATAATATTACGTAACATTTAGAGGTAAGAAATGAAATGCACCGTTCATGGAGACGGTAAGCCGTACGTACGCATGAACGCTACTTTCATTTCTATTTCGTATTTAATGGAATTAAATAAAAATTATATAAATGTATAATATAATTCCAGTATAATATAGTGTATAATACCATTTACTCCATCCTTTATACATCCCACATATGGCATTAACGATTCAAATCACTTTGAGGGGGCGGTAGTCCGCACTTCCTAAAATGAAATTATCGTGTTTTACCAATAATGGAAATCATAAAGTATGCCATAAATGAGAAATACAGAAGCATAATTAAAAAATAAACACATTATATATCATATATAAATATAGTTACATCTTAATGGCCACCTTTGAAGGTGTTATATGAGTGTTGAACAATCATCGTTTCATGAGGCAGAAATTCGCCATCCACAGAAATCGTATGTTCTTTAACCATTAGATGTAGGTGTGTGTAAGTTTATCTCGAATACTTCTTATAACAACATCCTAGTATATTGAGGATACTGGTGTTGTTACAAAATAAATGAATACAAAGAGTTTAGGGGGTTGGAGAAGAAAAATAAAACAAAACAACATAAGAGAAGACATTACCTCAAAATCGGGTAACTATTTTTGATTTGAGCCAAAGGCTTCCTTGGGAAGAGTTCTGCCCAAAGTGAGGCTTCTAGGAGTAAGAGGGGGATGTTGGGAGAGTATTTGGGCAGAGTTTGTCCAAGCCAAATGGCTTTACTGTGTGAATAAGGTGGTAGAGGTGGGGGCCTTTTATAAGTGGAGAGGAGGGGCTCTTTTGGAAAGATTGAAATGTCACATTATTACACAATGTTTTTCGGATTCTAAAGGTCCCACACTTATATAATTCGTGTCTAAGGTGATAAGGGTTCGAAATATACCCATCCAATAGTCTTTGGACAAGTGTAAGCCTTGAATTTTTCATTATCTTCTCATTTTATTTAAATTGTTAAATAATGAGGTCATCGCTGTATCATAATGATGTCATAAATAATTTAATTTATTTAATGTCAAAAAAAAAATAAAAAAACTACTATGATGTAGGAAATCTTTTTAGATTTCTAATGAATATTTATAGTCAAAATTCGGACTTGTGTAACCCCACTTAAAAACTGTTTTAGTAAAATAACTCATGTTTGTGTCAATTTAATTTTAACATTAAATAAATATATATTAATGTCATTTTCCAACTAAAGTGGCTCCATGGGGTCCCCAAGTTGACCAATGGGTTTTCTCGGTTGGACATGACTCGTCCAATAGGAGTAGGACAAGTTTCATGCTCATCTCATATTATTAAAACATTATTTGTACCTTAAACTACACTAATTATCTTTAATCGCGATTAAGAACATAACAGTTACTATTCACCAAAAAATAATTTTTATCTCATTGAACCACATTTTACTTCTTAATGACAACCATGTATGTCAGATTTTTGAAAATCAAATCACAGAAGTGGTAATATTTCATTTAAACGAAAAATCAGTTATTTAACTACCACTAAGTGGTTTCACTATTCATCAAAAATTGAAGTTTCAGAACAAGGCCAAAATTTCACCCTAAGCTATAATTGATATTCCGAATTCAAAAATGATGTCTATTTTACAAAATTCCAAACATATAAGTTTCATTAATTTATTTTATAATTAATTCCCGCTGTTACGACAAATAGCGTGTTTTTAAGAAACAATTTGTATCAAAAGATTGGCAATTGTTTATGTCCAATTTCAATGTTAAATTAATTCTAATGACCACCATTGGATAAAATGGTAAAAATATATTCTAATTATACCTTAAAACCACTAAATAGTATAATTTATCACAATAAATTATTTTGATTAAAAAGTTGTTTTAAGTATTTTTCACTATTCATAAAAAATTAGAAGTTCTCAGAAAAATACCAAAAATTCAACATAGGCTAATTTCGATATTCCGAATCCAAAAATGAAGTCCATTTTGAAATATAAAATTTCTATAATTTTAAAAAGTGGTTATTACTATTCATAACAGCTACTTTGATTAGTCGTGGTGTTTTAGAACTCGAAGTTGTGTACAATGCAAGCTATTGCATTATTGAATGAGAAGCGTATCGTGGAAGCTCGGGGTGTTACATAGTTGGAGGAGATGTAGGAAAAGGGTTTCATATGACTCCATACTTCTCCTTGGAGTTTTGCTGTCCTATTTGCGAAGAACACAGATGACACCCTCCGGCTTTGTGTGCATTATCGGAAACTGAACCAGTTGATGGTCATGAACTGATATCCCTTGCCACGAATAGATGATCTCATTGATCAGCTTCACATAGCCAGAGTGTTCTGAACGATCGACCTGAGATCTGGTTACATCAGTTGTGCATTATACCATCTTATATACCTCTTACATCCTTCTAGAGTATGTATGCTCTGTATGAGTATTTGGTTATGTCGTTCGGTCTCATGAACACACCATCAATTTTCATGGTGCTGATGAATAGAGTTCTCCACCCTTATTTTTATTCTATCATGGTGGTTTTTGTGTACGATATCTTTGTGAACAATCACACTCTACACTACCATGCCGCCCATCTTGAGATCATTTTGATTACATTGAGGGAGCATCAATTATATGTTAATCTATCAATGTGTCACATTTGGATGGATGACATTCACTTCCTGGGTCATGTCATATCAGAGATAAGTGTATCAAAAGAACCAGATAAGGTTAGAGTTGTAGTTACAAGAGAGAAGCTGTATAAATTCTTCAAGGTACAGTGTTTCTTGGGACTGGCTAGTTACTATAGGTGGATCATATAGGACATCTCACACCTAGCAGCACCATTGATGTGATTGACTAAGAAGGGAGTGATGTCTGTTTGATTAGAATCATATGATTCATCCTTTCAGGTGATGAAATGGAGATTGACATCATCACCAATTCTAGTTTTCCCAGAGCTGGGCAAGAGATATACAATTTTTTGTGATGCATCTGGCATCTGGATTGGAGAATTTCTTATGCAGGAGGATCATGTAGATACATATGGATCTCAGAAATTGAGGACTCATGAGAGGAACTACCCTATGCACGATCTGGAGTTTCCTACAGTTGTTCATGATTTGCTTTATTGGATACACTATCGTCTGGGAGAGCACTTTGTGGTGTACAATGACCATAAGATCCTCAAGTATATCTTCATGCAATGAGGATTAAATCTGATACAACAGAGGTGGGGCGAGTACCTATAGTATTTAAACATTGTTCTTGCTTATATGCCTGAGAAACGAAATTATGTGGTAGATTCACTATGGAGGAGGACTATGATATAGGCAGTTTATGAGGCCAGCAGCGAGTGGCAGCATATGGCTCTGTTCTCTGAGATGAATTTGGAGGTGCTCGACAGATAGAAACAGACAGTTGTTTCTTCTATAGCTGTTACCTCTACTCTTTTGGATCAAGTTCGAATGAGGCAGTTATTAGACTTAGAAGGCCTAGTCATGCGAGTGTGTGTGTCAGGTAGAGACCCTTCACTTGTGTGGATAGTGGACAATGATGAGGTGTTACGTTTTCATGGTCGCGTATGGGTTCAATAGACATACATCAAGAAATGATGCGGGAGTTTCATGCTTCATCTTGGGAAATTCATCTTGGTGTCACAACGATGTATTGAGACATACATCGTCAGTATTGGTGTCCATGTATGAAGAAGGATGTGGATGGTTTTGTTATGCGGTTATCCACCTTTCGGTAAGTGAAGGCGGAGCATCAGCAACCAGAAGGTCTCTTGCAGCAGCTGCCCATTCCGTAGTGGAAGTGGAACGATTTTTCGATAGACTTAGTTACCGAGTTTCTAAGGTCACCCCTTTGGAATAATGTTGTTTGGTTGTCATCAACAAGCTTAAGAAGGTTTGTAAATTCTTGCAGCTCAACGAGACCATCTGTTTTGGCCAAAAAGGACAATTGTACATCCGTGAGATTTTAGGCTTGCTTGGGGTTCCGAGTACTCTCTTTTCTGATAGGGATGCCCATTTTACAGCGCATTTCTGGAATGGTCTATAATGTCTTTGGGTGCGTAGCTACTTTTAAGTACATCATACCACCCCTAAATAGATGGCCAATACGACAGTACTATCTAGATGCTTGAGGAGATGCTCTGATCTTGCATTATGGACATTGGAGGTTCTTGTGAGAAGCATATCCCTGTTGTGTTGTTCGCTTACAACAATAGTTTTTAGCCAACTATTTAGATGGCACCTTACGAGGCTTTGAATGGTAGGTCGTTCCGATCAACCTTATGCTAGCTAGAGATGGGGGATGTAGATGTTTTGGGACCTCGTCTTGTTCATGAGACCTCAAAGAATATAAAATTGATTCAAAAAAGGATGGCTATGACACAGTCTCTACAGAAGTATTATGCTGACCAGCGGAGGTTACCTAGGGAGTTTGAGGTCGGGGATTAGGTTTTTTTGTGTGTCACATCGTGGTTGGGAAATAAGAGGATTATGAGACAGGGAAAGCTTTCACTGAGGAACTTCAGGCTGTTTGAGGTTCTAGAGAGTGTCAGGATGGTTGCTTATAGGTTGCAGTTACCTTAAAGGTACTAGGCTATGCATGACGTCTTCCATGTTTCTCGGCTGCGATGCTATTTCTCATACATGTCTCGTGTTTTTCAACCCAATCAGATTGACCTGGATCAGGATGAATATTTCGTGGAGAATTCAATCATGATTTTTGATCATAGTTAAAACATACTTTGTGGCCGGTCTGTCCCTCTGGTACGGGTGATATGGCAGCCCTGCTGTGTGCACGCCGAGACTTTGGAGTGGAAGGACGATATTCGATCACAGTGGCCGGAGTTTTTTGCTTTTTCTTCTTCTATGACTCGTTAGGAAATTAGAGAATGAATTTATTTAATGGGGGATGATTTTATGTGTAACACCCCAAGCATCCACGGTACGTTTCACTTCGAATAATGAAATAGCATGTGTTGTACGCAACCTCGAGCTCTAACACACACCAGAACGAATTAAACTAGCCGTTGTGAATAGTAATACCTACTTTTTGAAATTTTATATATTTTATTTATCAAAATGGACATAATTTTTGAATTTGTAATATCAATTATAGCTTAGGGTGAAATTTTGGCCTTATTCTGAAAAACTTCAATTTTTGATGAATAGTGAAACCACTAAGTTGTAGTTAAATAACTGATTTTTTTTTAAATGAAATATTACCACTTCTGTGATTCGATTTTCAAAAATCCGACATACATGGTTGTCATTAAGAAGTAAAATGTGGTTCAATGAGATTAAAATAAATTTTTGGTGAATAGTAACTTTTAAGTTCTTAATCGCGATTAGAGGTAATTAGTGTAGTTTAAGGTAAAAATAATGTTTTAATAATATGAGTTGAGCTTGACACTTGTCCTACTCCTATTGGATGAGTAATGGCCGACCAAGACAACCCATGGGTCAACTTGGGGACCCCATGGAGCCACATTGGTTGGAAAATGACATTAATATATATATATATATTTAATGTTAAAATTAAATTGACACAAACATGAGTTGTTTTACTAAAACAGTTTTTAAGTGGGGTTACAGAAGTCCAAGTTTTGATTATAAATATTCATTAGAATGCTAAAACTATTTTCTACATCATAGTATTTTTTTTATAATTTTTAGACATTAAATAAATTAAATTAATTATCACATCATGATGATGCAGCGATGACCTCATTATTTAACGATTTAAATAAAATGGAATGATAATGTAAAATCCAAAGAGTACACTTGTCAAAAACCTATTGGTTGAGTAGATTTCTAACCCTTATCATCTTATCCTCGAATTATATAAGTGTGGGACCTCTAAAATCCGAAACTCAATTTATAATAATGTGACTTTTCTTTACTTTCCAAGAGTGCCCCTCCTCTCCACTTATAAAAGGCCCCCACCTCTCCCACCTCATTTACACTTTCAAGCCATTTGTCTCGGCCAACCTCTGCCCAAATACTCTCCCAACTTCCCCCTCTTACTCCTAGAAGCCTCACTTTGGGCAGAACTCTTCCCAAGGAAGCCTTTGGCTCAAATCAAAAAGAGTTACCCGATTTTTAGGTAATGTCTTCTCTAATGTTGTTTTGTTTTATTTTTCTTCTCCGACCCCCTAAAAACTTTTTATTCATTTCTTTTGTAACAACACCAGTATCCTCCATATACTAGGATGTTGTTATAAGAAGGATTCGAGCTACACTTACACTCACCTACATATAATGGTTAAAGAACATACAGTTTCTGTGGATGGCGAATTTCTGCCTCACGAAACGATGATTGTTCAACACTCATATAACACCTTCAAAGGTGGCCATTAAGATGTCACTATATTTATATATGATATAATATATGTTTATGTTTTACTTATGCTTCTGTATTTCTCATTTATGGCATACTTTATGATTTCCATTATGGGTAAACGCGATATTTTCATTTTAGGAAGTGCAGACTACCGCCCCCTCAAAGTGATTTGAATCGTTAATACCATATGTGGGATGTATAAAGGATGGAGTAAATGGTATTATACACTATATTATACTGGAATTATATTATACATTTATATCATTATGATTTCATTCCATTAAATACGAAATAGAAATGAAAGTAGCGTTCATGCGTACGTACGGCTTACCGTCTCCATGAACGGTGCATTTCATTTATTACCTCTAAATGTTACGTAATATTACAAATGAATGTATATACTGGATATATATGATATATATGACATCTAAATCATGAATATAATTCTGGATATAATGGTTATTTCACCACATGAACAACTTGTAATAATAAGAATTTTATTTTTGACTCAAGTACCTAAGATCGACAAAACGACCGTTATTATCTTAAATAATTACCAAATGTTCATATCATTGTAATAAGTGATATAAAAAGGATAATGAAATTGAATATGGTTCTTAATAAGGTATATATTAACTCTAGTTTATTATTCAGGAGGATAAATAACGGTTGAGTCAAGTCAGACACGAGGTAAGGGAACTTCTTAACCCAATTTCCATTCTTTGGGTTAATCTCCTACTTTCAAATTATGTCATGATATTATTATGTCTTATTTTGTATTATTTATGTGTACCTATAGTGAATACACATAATAGATATATTTTATTTTAAAAATGATCTTTTTAAGGACTTGGTCTCAATTTCCTTTCATTGAGACATATTTGGTTTTATACACAACTTCCTTTTATACGGTGTATGAACCCCTTTGACTTTTACGTTTATTCAAAAGGAATCTTTTCTATAAGAAGCATTTTACTAAACGACAAAAAGGGAATGTTTTTATTTCCGTACATATGCGGCGACAATGGCTTTTCCGCCACCGTGACCATTATTTGAGTTTCGGCTTCCTCTACAAGCCATCTTTTTTTTTTATGAAAAATAAATACAACGTTTTAACTTTCTTTTATTTTGGTATTGAAAATGGTTTTTAAAGAGTTTTTATTATATAAATGTGTTGTATTGATATCTTGTGATTGAAATGTGGAAATGTTATGTTTCCTTTATGCATGTTTTATGTGAGACGATTATGTTATGGTTTATGATATGTTTAAACCTATTCATATGAGGAATGTATTGGACTTAATAAGTGACGGGTGGAGCCCACTATAGCTCCTCGATGCATCGGTAGGTCTCATGAGACAACTAGACGTGGAATTGGCCGAGGCCCTTTCCCAATTTGATTTATGGTTTTGGCCGAGGCCTTAATCATTTTAGATGTCTTGGCCGAGGCCTTGAAAAAATGTCTCAGAATGTCTGGCATTATTCATTCCTTCATTATGAAAGTGGTTATTGATATTGCATGTGATTATTCGACCAGTAGAATATCCATGTGAAGAAGTGAATGGCATTATCTCATTTTACTTTTTCCATATTATGTTGAAGTTCATGTTTAAATGGCTTTTGTTTTAGTTATACATTGCCTTAAATTTTTATGTTTATTTATGAAAGCTTCCGCAATATTGTTATCCTTACTGAGCATCTGAGCTCACCCCTTTCAATGTTTTAATATTTTCCAGGATGTGAAGAAGTATTTTATGAATGACCTGCAGGGATAGTCAGAAGAGGATATGAGTGTGGACTATGAGAAATTTGTTATTAGTTTTTCACTTTATGATGTAATGTAAGACTTATGAATGTATCTAGTGTTTCCAAGGCTACTAAACTAATCGATCTTTCGAGACTTGATCTTTTGTGATCATGCCAATGTTACGAAGTAATGCACCAGCTTCGGGTAGCTGGGGTCGGGGCATTACAGTTGGTATCAGAGGCGGTTTAGTACAAACCTTGGATGCTATATTTAGACAAACTCTGATTAGAGCACGTAGACCTAAGATGAACTTTGAGGATTAGTATAGATGAACCTCCTAAAATTTTGGTATTGTAGAGATTTTGTGAGTTTTACGAGTAATACATCCCTGTCAGGATACAAGCAGGTAGAGGAGGCTCTGGCACAGATGTACCTAGGGGTAAAACCCGAAAACACCGCTTTGAGCTAGACTCGAACGGGAACTGGTGCACGACAACGGGCATTGCTGCACTCTTGGTTACGACACTCCCGGGGGATATGCTTAGGATAATTATCATTTTATTTACGAACCACTATGAAGGGTTATGAGTATATACTTCCTCAAAGAAAACATTTCTTTTTATGATTATGGATTATATCCATAAATAGTTCAATTTATGTAAAGTGTTTTACAAGTATGGAATTATGTATTTTGATTCATAAACTAATCTAGTTTATGTCATTGTTTAGAAATGTCGCCTAGTGGACGGAATGGAAACCGTATCAATGCACGAACTTCGTGTAGGGATTTCCCTCCTGCTCAAGATAATTATTGTGGATCTGGAGATACAACTGGTGCTGATCAACTTATTACCATACTGGGACAACTCACTCAGGTTATGAATAATAACCTTACTCGTATGGAGCACCCTGATCCGCAATGTGGAGGATCAATGCTAGACCGTTTCATGAGGCAACAACCACCAACCTTCAATGGGAGTACAAATCCTATAGTAGCTGAGCAATGGATAAATTCCTTACAGAAAATATTCCATGCCTTGGGGAGTAGTGAAAGGGAGAAGGTTGTCATGGCAGTTTACCGCCTCACTGGAGATGTCGATCAGTGGTGGTCGCTGATTCAAAACACAAAGGAAGTTGATGACGTATCGAATATGGAATGGAGGGAGTTCAAAGAGCTTTTCTTAGAAAAATACTTTCCTCATGACCATCGAGCAGATATGGAAAGGCAATTTCTGAGTTTGAGGCAGAAGGAGGATGAGAATGTCGAAAAGTATGAGGCTAACTTTACAAGGTTAGCGAGGCATGCTGCCGATTATATACGTAACCCAAGGAGTAAGATTGATCGTTTATTTGATGGGTTGAAACCATTTCTCCGTCGAGCTTTAGTATCACAATCCTTCTCATCATACGAAGATATTGTCTCGTGTGCTATCAAGACAGAAAAGGAATTCTCTAAGTCTTATGACAACAAAGTAAAGCAAGAGAAGAAGAGAACGGGGGAACAAGAGACAGATAAAGGGAAAAAGGGAAAGAAGGATTTTCCATTATGTGATAATTGTGGGAAGAATCACCCCAGTACGTGCCTAAAAAGGAATGGGAGTTTGTTATAAATGTGGAGAAAAGGGTCACCAGGCTCGTGATTGCAAGGGAAAGAAAGAGGCTATCAAAGTTGAATGCTACAATTGTAGGGAAATGGGGCATTATGCAAATGAATGTCCTAAGCGTCAAGGAAACTTACCTCAGAAAAGGCCAAGGGATCAAGGCCAATCTTATGCCGTGACTACAGTTGAAGCGGAATAATTAATGTATTGGTGCTTTTGAACTCAAGGAATATATTCTGGTTATAAGAATAATGTGATATATATAAAGATTGTACTGTAGTACTTTTTGATTTCATTAAGGTTTTAATATGATTAAGGTAATCATATTTTTAGTATGTGACAATAAGAGAAACTTTTCTTTGTTTGGGGAATCTGATGTTACAATTGATTTTGGAATTTAGAGACCGTTTAGAGAAAGTCTAGACGGAGGTATTTTGGATAACTATTAAGGTTGGAGTGGATTAAGTTGATCTTTGGATAGTATTGTTTATGGTTAAAAAATTTATGAAGATTATTTTTGGAATATTATGATACTATAGTTTTAGGAAAAGGACAACCTGCAGGGTGGGGCATAACCCGTCGCGTCGGACAAAGCTGCAGGAATCGAACCCACAATCAAAGTGCGACAGGCCTTTATTTCCTACCACTAGCCTACAAGAAGTCACTGGTTATTAAAAAATAATTTTACTAATCTAAATGGTATGTGTTAACATTTGGAACCTTATACAATTAGGATAAATAGATTATTTTTGAGTTCCGTTACCATTTGGAGTAAAAGTTGGGTTTGTGGTAAAAATTTATTAACGAATGAAAGTATACATAACAAGTATGTATATTCCCTAACGTTCTTAGTAAATATCCTAAATAAATTCGTCAACATTATAAAAGGTAACTTAAAACAAAAATGTTGTCGGTTAACTTTTCCAACTGGGGATTCAAAGACCGTTTAACCAATCACAAGTTTGTGATTTTCTTGTAGTTAAACTTTCTCCTAATCCTGTTTTCTATAACTCTCCATCAGACCTTGATGGTTTTTTTCTCCTCCATATCCATATTTTCATAGAATCCTAGAATGGGATATATCGGGTGACCTTTGTACTTATCTTGCTTTCTTTTAATGTTATATATTTATTAACCTTATTTCCGATGTGGGTTTTCCACAAAGGTATTTTCTAATTTCAACATTTTATTTTCAAAGAAAATTTTCAAATTGCGAGGACGCAATTTATTGAAGGAGGGGAGAATGTAACACCCCAAGCTTCCAAGGTACATTTCACTTCGAATAATGCAATAGCGTGTGTTGTACGCAACCTCGAGCTCTAACACACACCACAACGAATTAAACTAGCCGTTGTGAATATTAATACCTACTTTTTGAAATTTTATAAATTTTATTTATCAAAATGGACATCATTTTTGAATTCGGAATATCAATTATAGCTTAGGGTGAAATTTTGGCCTTATTATGAAAAACTTCAATTTTTGATGAATAGTGAAACCACTAAGTGGTAGTTAAATAACTGATTTTTTGTTAAAATGAAATATTACCACTTCTGTGATTTGATTTTCAAAAATCGGACATACATGGTTGTCATTAAGAATTAAAATGTGGTTCAATGAGATTAAAATAAATTTTTGGTGAATAGTAACTTTTAAGTTCTTAATCGCGATTAGAGGTAATTAGTGTAGTTTAAGGTAAAAAAAATGTTTTAATAATATGAGATGAGCTTGAAACTTGACCTACTCCTATTGGATGAGTCATGGCCGACCAAGACAACCCATGGGTCAACTTGGGGACCCCATGGAGCCACTTTGTTTGGAAAATGACATTAATATATATATATTTAATGTTAAAATTAAATTGACACAAACATGAGTTGTTTTACTAAAACAATTTTTAAGTGGGGTTACACAAGTCCAAATTTTGATTATAAATATTCATTAGAAAGCTAAAAATATTTCATACATAATAGTATTTTGTTTATAATTTTTAGACATTAAATACATTAAATTAAATATGACATCATGATGATGCAGCGATGACCTCATTATTTAACGATTTAAATAAAATGGAAAGATAATGTAAAATTCAAAGCGTACACTTTTCAAAAACCTATTGGTTGAGTAGATTTCGAACTTTTATCATATTATCCTCGAATTATATAAGTGTGCGACCTCTAAAATCCGAAACTCATTTTATAATAAAGTGACTTTTCTTTACTTTCCAAGAGTACCCCTCCTCTCCACTTATAAAAGGCCCCCACCTCTCCCACCTCATTTACACTTTCAAGCCATTTGGATCGGCCAAACTCTGACCAAATACTCTCCCAACGTCCCCCTATTACTCCTAGAAGCCTCACTTTTGGCAGAACTATTCCCAAGGAAGCCTTTGGCTCAAATCAAAAAGAGTTACCCGATTTTGAGGTAATGTCTTCTCTAATGTTGTTTTGTTTTATTTTTCTTCTCCAACCCCCTAAACTCTTTTTATTCATTTCTTTTGTAACAACACCAGTATCCTCAATATACTAGGTTGTTTTTATAAGAACGATTCGAGCTACACTTACACACACCTACATCTAATGGTTAAAGAACATACGGTTTCTGTGGATGGCGAATTTCTGCCTCATGAAACGATGATTGTTCAACACTCATATAACACCTTCAAAGGTGGCCATTAAGATGTCACTATATTTATATATGATATATAATATGTTTATGTTTTACTTATGCTTATGTATTTCTCATTTATGGCATACTTTATGATTTCCATTATGGGTAAACGCGATATTTTCATTTTAGGAAGTGCAGACTACCGCCCCCTCAAAGTGATTGGAATCGTTAATACCATATGTGGGATGTATAAAGGATGGATTAAATAGTATTATACACTATATTATACTGGAATTATATTATACATTTATATCATTATGATTTTATTCCATTCAATACGAAATAGAAATGAAAGTAGCGTTCATGCGTACGTACGGCTTACCGTCTCCATGAACGGTGCATTTCATTTCTTACCTCTAAATGTTACGTAATATTATAAATGAATGTATATACTGGATATATATGATATATATGACATCTAAATCATGAATATAATTCTGGATATAATGGATATTTCACCACATGAACAACTTGTAATTATAAGAATTTTATTTTTGACTCAAGTACCTAAGATCGACAAAACGACCGTTATTAACTTAAATAATTACCGAATGTTCATATCATTGTAATAAGTGATATAAAAAGGATAATGAAATTGAATATGGTTCTTAATAAGGTATATATTAACTCTAGTTTATTATTCAGGAGGATAAAGAACGGTTGAGTCAAGTCAGACACGAGGTAAGGGAACTTCTTAACCCAATTTCCATTCTTTGGGTTAATCTCCTTCTTTCAAATTATGTCATGATATTATTATGTCTTATTTTGTATTCTTTATGTGAACCTATAGTGAATACACATAATAGACCTATTTTATTTTAAAAATGATCTTTTTACGGACTTCGTCTCAATCTCCTTTCATTGAGACATATTTGGTTTTATACACAACTTCCTTTTATACGGTGTATGAACCCCTTTGACTTTTACGTTTATTCAAAAGGAATCTTTTCTATACGAAGCGTTTTACTAAACGACAAAAAGGGAATGTTTTTCTTTCCGTACATATGCGGCAACAATGACTTTTCTGCCGCCGTGACCATTATTTGAGTTTCGGCTTCCTCTACAAGCCATCTTTTTTTTTATGAAAAATAAATACAAAGTTTTAAATTTCTTTTATTTTGGTATTGAAAATGGTTTTTAAAGAGTTTTTATTATATCAATGTGTTGTATTGATATCTTGTGATTGAAATGTGGAAATGTTATGTTCCTTTATGCATGTTTTATGTGATAAGATTATGTTATGGTTTATGATATGTTTAAACCTATTCATATGAGGAATGTATTGGACTTAATAAGTGACAGGTGGAGCCCGCTATAGCTCCTCGATGCATCGGTAGGTCTCATGAGACAACTAGACATGGAATTGGCCGAGGCCCTTTCCCAATTTGATTTATGGTTTTGGCCGAGGCCTTAATCATTTTAGACGTCTTGGCCAAGGCCTTGACAAAATGTATCAGAATGTCTGGCATTAAACATTCCCTCATTATGAAAGTGGTTATTGATATTGCATGTGATTATTCGACCAGTAGAATATCCATGTGAAGAAGTGAATGGAATTATCTCATTTTACTTTTGCCATATTATGTTGAAGTTCATGTTTAAAAGGCTTTTGTTTTAGTTATACATTGCCTTAAATTTTTATGTTTATTTATGAAAGCTTCCACAATATTGTTATCCTTACTGAGCATCTGAGCTCACCCCTTTCAATGTTTTAATATTTTCCAGGATGTGAAGAAGTATTTTATGAATGACCTCCAAGGATAGTCAGAAGAGGATATGAGTGTGGACTATGAGGAATTTGTTATTAGTTTTTTACTTTATGATGTAATGTAAGACTTATGAATGTATCTAGTGTTTCCAAGGCTACTAAACTAATCGGTTATTCGAGACTTGATCTTTTGTGATCATGCCAATGTTACGAAGTAATGCACCGGCTTCGGGTAGCTGGGGTTGGGGCGTTACATTAAGAACCAGGATCTTTTTTTCAGCTATGTTCTTCCTTTTGTGGTCTTTTTTGATAAGTAGAGAAAAATCTGGAAATTTTCGGAGTACACGACGTGTACTTTATAAGTACACACTGTGTACATTGATGTCGCACGGGGTTGTGTGCTGGCCATGTCTAGGCCACACACATGGTCGTGTGGGTGATGTGGAGGCTGCCTAAAGAAGAGTATGGAAAAACTATGTACACGTTGTGTAATCTCAAAGTACATGTCGTGTATTTTTCTTTTTATTTCATTAAATAGGACAAGGTCACATCTAATCTCTATTTCCATTTTTCGTCTTTTCCTAATTCCATCCAGATCATCCAAGGATGTCGAATATTCTCTGATCCACCGATATTTCACCAACAATCCGAATCAAATACCATCATTTGCAATAGAATCGCAACGGTGAGTCCAAGGTTCTTATTTGACCTTGTTTCTGGATTCATCCTCTCATGTGAGTTATCTGAGGTTTAACATTTTTTACATTTTTGCAGATATACTCCTTTCTATGAAGATTCACTGGTTGAGGATCAAGTATATCGATCTCCTAGGATCGAGGTATGTGGTTTGATTCCTTATGATGAATGTCATTGAGTTTTTGCACAAATTTGTTGGATTCCCATGTTTCAAGAATCCCAGGTGAGGTATTTTGGTCCCATTGTTTAATTTATTAAGTTTGATTGTTAGATTAAGGTTGTTTGATAATAATATATGCTTTTTTTCATGTTTGAGGATCACCCCGGGGGTGTTATCCCTATTTGGTTGTTTATTGCCATTAGGCACTGTTTGTCTACGATCCAATCCCAATTGCAATTTCTAGTATGCTTGTTACAACTGATATCATGTGTTTCCTACTATTTATATGATTTTGATGCATCTTAGCCATTATCCAAGTAGTTTCTTGAACTTACTTAGTGCTGCTGATAGTCGATTATGCACGATTAGACTGCTTAGGGTTGGGAGAACCTGGTGTGGGAGACCAAAGAGAGAATAAATGATTATGTGCTTCCCTAGGGGGTCTGTTGGAATCAGTTTCATACGCAGAACCTACAACAATTGGACTTTGTGATTCCTATCAGTGTTTTTTTACGAACATATCGAGACCACATGGGGAATTAGACATAAGAGCTTCCTCAGAGAGTCTTTAGCAATCATTGCAAGACCACATGGGAATTTTTCGTGAGTACCTCCGAGAGTGTATGTGCCTTTGTATGATTAATTGACTATAAGGGTCTGGCAGTTTTAACCACCAATAGATTAAGTCAGAATATTGTTTGGTTGGTTTTTATGAGTCCACCAATCCAAAGAACAAGATTGGGTTTTTGTACTGCTTGTCATTTTTGGTAGTCTACTAAGATACATGTTGCGTTACTTAGTATGCCGTGGGAACATAGAGTTGTTTCCTAGATTCGTTGGATGATAAATTAATGATTGAATTATATTAATAAATAAATGTGAATGGATATTTTTGGATTGTTTACTGTAGTGTATTCATGTTTCCCTGCTGAATTTATTTTCATTACGTTCACTATATTTCTCACTGACAATAGGGCATCGATCATGTTGTGGTTGCCTACTGGGATTAGTCTCACAACCTATTTTGGTCCTTCTATTCGGCGCAAACAGGTTATACGGTTGCAGGTGTGGATAAGGATTGCGACCCTTCTACCTTAGGTACATGATTACTAGTTGGAGATGGATAGCATAGGACCGAGCTTAGGCTTTCGATATTGCTGGAGATGCTTTTTACTCTTTTTACGTTGTTTCTCACCAGTATTTCAGCACGTTGTTGGGTTTTATACTTCCATTAGATACTTGTACATGATGCACCATTATCTTCATTACTATATACTCATTTCTTCTGTTATTTAGTTTCAGATATTTTAGGATGTTTACTACATCTGTTATTGTTTATGTTTATCCTTCTGTTGTGTAGCTTTCCAAATGAGGACATATTTTCCCCCACTGACTTACCAAGGCCCTCACTGCTAGTCGGCAGCCTCTGTAGTTTCGGGAAATACACTTGAGTTCATGTGGTGAGCTTCTTACGAGGCACCAGTTGAGTGGCTCATAATCAGGTCGTTACAGAATTTTCCATATTTTCATATGTATGACCCATCACGACATGAAATATTCTCCCATGATGTAACCTAATTAATTGGATTAAAATAACTCATATCCAAATTCACCATAGTTCCAATCATAATTCTATTCTTCCCCATGAGGCTAATCATTAGTGTTGAATCCTCTACCATAGGTGGGTAAAAATGTCACCAAATGCTTCATGGAATTTATAATTTTCTCCACCCTGTGACAAAGTCTAACACTCCATGAATTTTATCCATAGAACTTCAATAGTATTTTAAACCCCTTTTATATGATAATTAATATACCCTTTTTCATATTCCTAAAAAATGCATCATGACATGACCCTTCCTCTCATGGTGTGACATTTTACCATTATAAAAAACATATGGAATATTATTTAGAAACACATCTATCATTTCACTATGACTATGTAGGATAATATGGATGTATTACAACATCCATATCCGAAAAAATAACACAAATTACATCATTGATGTTTTTTTAAATTTTGTTATATTTGATGAGGTTTATGGTTGTGATAGGTGATAGTGAGATCAATAGAGGATGGTAGATTCTAGGATGATTATTATAGATCTCCAAATTAGGTGTGTGGCCACTAAATTATTAGGTCAATTTATTATTTATATTATTGTATGGATATTTTTATAATTATTATTATTTTTAGAAAATTTTATGTTTTCTTATGATCTCATATTATGTATTGGGATAGGATTTGATTGAATAATTGTATATTTGAACCATAAAGGTTTATAAATGGATCGTTTTTGTTTCCATGGTCGAATGAGTTATGGTTTTCCATTTTATAATATTTTTATTGATATGAGTGGTTTGAATTGATTTGTCTAAAAAAAATTTCCTTTTAGAGATGTTTGGTTTGGGATTTTATTAACGGGCCTATTTTGAGAAAATTGTAATGGGGTTCCTTTTCCCGATATAATAGATTTTTTTTGTTTTATATTTTAATTTAGAGAAATGAGGATTTTGAATTGGTTTTAAAATTTATATCTAAGAGTTATTTTTTTGTAAATTTTTTCCTCTATTTTTCACATGTGGGTGACAACCTATATTATAATGATTTTATTCTCATTTATGTTAATTTTTATGGATACCCAGATGTTATCCCATGTAGTGTGATGCAATGGGAACCATAGAAAAAATAATTACTCATATAAAGAGTTTATTTGACTATGTTGAGGTTTTCATTAGGATTCCATGTGGAATAGGTCCCTAAAACATTGGAATACTTATTTATGTGTATGATTCTATAATTCTGTCCAATTGATGGGTGAGTTTTTCAAAATTTTACTATGGAAAATCGATGACATTTTTATGATGATGGGTGATCATACTATGTTACTATAAGTTTGACTTGTGATTTGACCTCAATAGTTGATGTTTGATATAATCCAAATGTTCTATGATTTATAGATTTAAATAGTTCCATTGGTTTTGATTCATGTGTTATAATGATCCTTGGTATATATGTAATGGATAATTGATGGAATTAATAGTACATTCTCTATTTGGTTGTCCTGTATAACAGTACCTTATACGATTTATTATATAATGTGATTGGGAATGCAGCATAATAGGCATTGAGACATTAGTGGTAGATCAATTGGTAACATGTCAATACCTTTTCCCGATGATAACTAGGAAGACCATAAAATGAAATTTTTTGTTTGATGAATTTATGTACCTTTTTTCATTGTTGTTTATTCTATTTATTTTCAAAATCATAATACATGTTATTCTTCATATGATATCCCCCATATGAATTGAAATACAAATAAATGGAATAATTGTCCCTAGGAGAGATGTTGATCAAACATAGTGAGGGGATAGATGGCCTTATGGGATATATCTGAATCAAATCTCCCAATTACCCATGTGAGGTCACGCCATGGCCATAAGACATAATATTTAACATTGATGGTGGGTTTTTTGTATCATCTAGTTGATTGAGATATATATGAAGAGTTATATAATTATATAGAGATCCATCGTATAAGCCCCCGGCCTTAAACCTTACTTAATATTGAATTAAATGAATAATTCACATTGAGGATCTTTTCTGGTATAGAGTTTTAGAGAATTATGACATAACTACTACATCTCAAATGATTACAAAGTAGTCACATCTACTAAATTTTCATAAAGTAAGAACTCTTAAAAAGAAACATGTCTACTTCCATGTTTTAGATAGCATTACTTTCCCTTGATCCCATCCTTGACCCTATTCCAGATTAAGTCCTCTGAAAAACATTTCAAAAAAACATGGGGTGAGCATAAAAAGCTCAGTAAGGGATACACAAATAATGGAAACTATTAGTTATTCAAAACAACAAGTAATCCATGTATACTTTATCAAAGTAATACCTTTCACCTTTAGGAAGTAGTAAAAACAATTCACTAAATAAAATATCATTACTTACCATTTTGTAACCAAAATATTACCATTAAAACCATATAAAGAACACATAACATATAACGGTAACTTGGGACATAAACATACTTAAATGGAATAACCATACGGTTGACTTCCACACATATCACTTAATTAAATAGTCATACGGCCAACTTTCATACCCAATGCATTGGAGGTTATAACATAACCACCCATCCTGGTATTCACGACACCACCCGTCATATGTTTTATCACGTAACCACGAGTCAAATGTCCAAGTACCATTATAAAATCATAAGACATAAAAAAATGGAAAGAAAACATTTCCACATTTCAAACACAATATATCACATAAATATATTGACATAAGGAATCCATTATAAAAAAAATTCACTAACAAAATACATAAAAGAGTAAATGGTAATTAATTCATTTTATAAAAACATCACGGCTTGTTGAGGATGCCAATGACCAAATAATACTTACGGTGGCGGAAAAGGACGTTGTCACTGCGTACGTTAAAAAAACATTCCTTTTTGTCATTTTGTAAAACGTTTCGTAGAAAGAGATTCCTTTTGTATAAAATTAAATGTAAAAGGGGTTTATACACCGTATAAAATAACAATGTGTATAAAACAAAATATGCCTCAATGAAAGGAGATTGAGACGAAGTCCCTTACCTCGGGTTCGACTTGACTCGATCATTCTTTAACGTCCTGAATAATAAAATTGAGTTAATTTATACTTGCTTAAGAACCTTTTTCAAGTTCATTATTCCTTTTATATCACTTATTACCATGTTATGAACACTATGTTATTATTTATGTTAATAATGGTCGTTTTGTCGATCCTTGGTACTTGAGTCAAAAATAAACTCTTTATAATTACAAGTTGTTCATGTGGTAAAATATCCATTATATCAAGAATTATATTCATGATGTAGATATCGTATATATCATATATATCCAGTATATACATGAATTTATAATATTACATTATCATTTAGAGGTATGAAATGAAATTCACCGTTCATGTAGACGGTAAGCCGTACGTACGCATGAACGCTACTTTCATTTCTATGTCATATTAATGGAATTAAAAATAAATTAGAGGTATGTATATTTTAATTCCATAATTATATTCATCACTTATATATAACATACATCATATATATCCATTATATATATGTACTTACAATAGTACATTACCTTTGGGGATAAGAAATGAAATGCACCGTTCATGGAGACGGTAAGACGTGCGTACGCATGAACACTACATTCATTTCTATCTCATACTTTAATGGAGTGAAATCAAAATGATATAAGGATAGATTAAAATTCCAGTATAATATCATATATAATATCATTAAATTCATCCTTTATACATCCCATGTATGGAATTAACAAATCCAATCACTTTGAGGGGGCGGTAGTCCGCACTTCCTAAAATGAAATTATCATATTTACCCACAATGGAAACCATAAAGGTATGCCACAAATGGAAAATAAAGAAGCTTAAGTAAAACATAAACATATTATATATCATATATAAATATAGTTTCATCTTAATGGCCACCTTTGAAGGTGTTATATGAGTGTTGAACAATCATCGTTTCGTGATGCAGAAAATCACCATCCACAGAAACAGTATGTTCTTTAACTAGTAGATGATGTTGAGTGTATGTGTAGCTCGAATACTTCTTATAACAACATCCTAGTATATATATTATACTGTGGTTGTTACAAAAGAAATGAATAAAAAGAGTTTAGGGGGTTGGAGAAGCAAAATAATACAAAATAACACAAGAGAAGACAATACCTTTAAAAAGGGTTACTCTTTTTGATTTGAGCTCAAAGACTTCCTTGGGAAGACATCTACCCAATGTGAGGCTTCTAGGAGTATGAGAAGGATTTTTAAAGACAATGTGGGTAGGGTTTGGCCGAGCCAAAGTCTTGAGTGGTGTGGGTAAGAAGGTAGAGGTGGGGGGCTTTTATAAGAGGAGAGGAGGGGCGCTCTTGGAAAGTTAAGAAAAGATACTTTATTATAAAATCATTTTCGCATTAAAAGGGTAAAAAAATTATATATTTAGAGGATAATGTGATAAGGGTTCTAAATCCACCCATAAAATAAGTTTTTTGACAAGTAATGATCTTATATTTTAAATTATCTTTTCATTTTATTTAAATCGTTAAATAATGAGGTAATCGCTGCATCATCATGGTGTCATAAATAATTTAATTTATTTAATTTCCAAAAATTATAAAAAAAATATCATGATGTAGGAAATATTTTTAGATTTCTAATGAATTTTTTTAGTCATCATTATGACTTGTATAACCCCATTTAAAAATTGTTTTAGGAAAACATTTCATGTTTGTGACATTTTTATTTTAACATTAAATAAAAAGTTATTAATGTCATTTTCCTATCAGAGTGGATCCATGGGGTCCCCATGTTGACCCATGGATTGTCTTGGTCGGCCATGACATATCCAATAAGGGTAGGACATATGTCTAGGACATTTCATCTTATTAAAACATTATTTTTACCTTAAACTACATTAATTACCACTAATCGCGATTAAGAACATAAAAGTTACTATTCACCAAAAAATTATTAAATACCATTTTACAACAATTTACAGCCTAGTGATAACCTTGTATGTCGGAATTTTGAAATTCAAAACACAGAGGTGGAAATGTATCATTTAATTGAAAAATTAGTTTCTTTAACTACCACTTAGTGGTTTCACTATTCATAAAAAATTGATGTTTTTTAGAAAAATACAAAAAATTTACCCTAATCTATATTTGATATTCCGAACTCAAAAATTATTTATATTTTACAAAATTAAAAACATATAAGTTGAATTAATTAATTTAATAATTAATTCACGCTGTCAAAACAAATAGCGTGTTTTTAAGAAACAATATCTATTAAACGATTGAAACTAGTTTAAGTCCAATTTAAAAGTGAAATTAATCCCAATGACCACTATTGGATTAAATGGTAAAAATATATTCTATTTTTAGTTTAAAAACAATTCACAAGATAATCTAATCATATAAATATATTAGATTAAAAGGCGGGTTTGAATTAAAATACAACATTTTTCACCATTCATTAGAAAATGAACTTTATCGGAAAGATACCAAAAATTTACACAAAGTAAATTTTGATGTATAGATTTTAAAGTATAATTTTATTTTGTCAAATATAACACATAAAATTGTCAAAAGGTGGATTTAAAAGAGGTTCACCATCAAAAGGCGGTTAATCGACCTTCTAAAGAATATTAGAATGTTTAAGCATAAAATTGAATTCATTCACATTTTTAATCCTCTAACATTTATTGTAAAAAGTAAAAATATTTGACAAACATATATAATAATTTTGTAGTTCGTTCTACTCATTCACTCCATTACAACTACTAGGAATTAACTACCATTTAAAATAATATTATTTTATTATTATAGTGCAACGTAAGATTTCAAAGGAACTCGTTGTTGCGTATTGGGTAAGCCATCAAGCATAGCGTTACCTCTAAAATAATATTAACATTTTATTCACAAATAGGGATAAATATTATAATATAAAATTATTTATTTACCTGGGATGTTAAATCCATCCCCCCTTTTGGGAATTGCGTCCTCAAAATTTCAAAATTGGTGTTGGAAACTCCATTGAATTTCCCACATCGGAACAAGAGTCATTAAAACTATCACTTAAAAAGAATGGGAGAGATGTACAATGGTCACTCGAGTTAACCCATAATAGTATTTCAAGTATAAAAATATGGATATGGAGGAAAAAAGGGGTCATGTTCTGATGGAGAGTGATAGTAAACATGTTTAGGAGAATGGTAACCATAAGAAAATCACAAGCTTGTGATGGGTTAAACGGTATTAGATTCCCCAGTAAGAAAATTTAACAAACAACATTTTTGTTTTAATTTACACTTAATTGAGGAATTTATTTTTGATCTTAACTAAATCATAATGAATCATACTTACTTGTCACGTAGACTTTCAGCTTTTACAAGATTCCTTAATCAAACTAATATTTTCTCCAAAAGACGAGTATTTAGTAAGGCTTGTTCACATTAAGAGTACTAGAACCAACTTCTTGAGAGTCAACTAATCCACAAAAGAGAACTATATATTTCCATGTCTTTAGATATCAACCAAAACCAAACCAAAAATTTTAGTACGAGATCAGATAATACCCAAAAAGGATATTTTTTACAAAAAGAAAAACTACTCCTAATCTGCAAAATTTGTCCAACAATACCCAATGTTCAACAAAGACCATTCAATAAAGAACTATCCACAAAATTCTTCAATGTAATCCAAATTATGTTTCAAACCCAAATAATTAAATGATTTAATCACATTGTGTTCCAAAGAAAATCATAACATTTATCTCAAAATAACACCAGTTACTCTTAAAGTCTCACATTGAAAAGTAATTAGCCTAATCACATATTCTCTATGATAGGATAATCATTTCCATAGATAACACAAAATAAACTTATTATTGATTCATAAAATCCTCTATCTATAATGAATTAGTCAATCTAACTAGGTACTTCATTTAGTCCAGTGGTAGGCGATAAATACCAGTCACACATTGGTTATGGGTTTGATTCCCACATCTTTGTCCAACGCGACGGGTTGTCACATGGTCTGTGTGTTGTCCTTTTTCCAAAACTATATAATTCTTATAACATTCCCAAAAAACAATAAAATCTTAAAAAATAACCATAACATAATTTAACCTAATGTTTATCTCATGTCTTTGATATTCCATCATAACATATAGTAACCCATAATTACCTTAAAAGTAAGGATCATATAAACCCTAATGGTTAACTTTATAATTATTACCTGAACTTCCACATCGAGTTGGTCATCTCGTACATGATGCATTAGAGAACTCACCAAGGTTCAAGTGGTTGATCATGAATCCTTGATAGTTGGTTTAGAACAACCACAAGATTCCTCATTGAATCCCCCATTTCATCATGTCTCTTAATCAGAGAACCACCACAATTTCCTTCAAACCCATTGTCACTTTGGTCCCTGCTAGATCCACCAATTTAATAAAAACAGAAATTTCAGTGTGAGTATATCAACAAAACCATCTTGTACTAATGAGGAAGATAAACACTAAGATATACTTACTCATTCACTTTATCTAAAACTAGGACTCTTTCTGAAATCCTAACCATTATGGTAATGACACTTATGCTTAGAGAATACCCTAACCTCTAAAGTTATCTAAACCGACCTTTGATACAAACTATAAGGCCCCGAACTTAAATCTTACCTAATATTGAATTAAATGAATAATTCACATTGAGTATCTTTCCAGGTTTATAGTTTTATAGAATTAGGACATATCTATTACATCTCAAACGATTACAAAGTAGTCACTACTTATAAATTTCAATAAAATAAAAACACATAAAAATAAACATGTCTAGTTCCATGTTTTAGATAGAATGAATTTCCCTTGATCCCATACTTGACCCTATTCCACATTAATTCATGTGAAAAAAATTTCACAAAATCTTGGGGTGAGCATAAAAAGCTCAGTAAGGGATTCACAAAGAATGAAAACTGTTAGTTTTTAAAAACAACAAGTAAACCATGTATACTTTATCAAAGTAATACCATTCACCTTTAGGAAGTAGTAAAAACTCTTCACGGAATAAAATATCATTAAGTACCCTTTTTTAACCAAAATATTACCATATAACCCATATAAAGAACACATAACATATAAAGGATACTTGGGACATAAACAAACATAAATAGAATAACCATACGGTCGACTTCCACACATATCACTTAATGGAATAGCCATACGGCTAACTTTCATACCCATTGAATTGGAGGTTATAACATAACCACCTGTCATATGGTTTATCACATAACGACCTGTGAAATTTCCAAGTACCATTATAAAATCATAAGACATAAAACAAAAACTAATGGAAAGAAAACATTTCCAAATTTCAATCACAATATATCACTTAAATATATTGACATAACGAATCAATTATAAAAACCATTTTCAATACCAAAATACATAAATGAGTAGATGGTATTTATTTCATTTTAGAAAAAAAACATCACAGCTTTTTAAGGAAGCCAAAGACCAAATAATACATGTGGCGGCGGAAATGGTCGTTGTCACCGCATACGTTAAAAGAAACATTCATTTTTGTCATTTTGTAAAATTCTTTGTAGAAAGAGATTCCTTTTGTATAAAATTAAACTTCAAAGGGGTTTATACAGCATATAAAATAATGTTGTGTATAAAACGAAATACGCCTCAATGAATGGAGATTGAGACGAAGTCCCTTACCTCGGGTCCGACTTGACTCGATCATTCTTTAACGTCCTGAATAATATACTTGATTTAATTTATACTTTCATAAGAACATTTTTCAAGTTCATTATTCCTTTTATATCCCTTATTACCATCTTATGAACAATATGTAATTATTTGAGTTAATAATGGTCGTTTTGTTGATCCATGGTACTTGAGTCAAAAATAAACTCTTTATAATTACAAGTTGTTCATGTGGTAAAATATCCATTTTATCAAGAATAATATTCATGATTTAGATATCATATATATCATATATATATACCGTATATAAATGAATTTATAATATTACATATTCATTTAGAGGTAAGAAATGAAATGCACCGTTCATGGAGACGGTAAGCCGTACGTACGCATGAACGCTACTTTCATTTCTATGTCATATTAATGGAATTAAAACTAAATGAGAGGTATGTATATTTTAATTCCAGAATTATATTCATCCCTTAGATGTAACATACATCATATATATCCATTATATATATGTACTTATAATAGTACATTACATTTGGGGATAAGAAATGAAATGCACCATTCATGGTGACGGTAAGCCGTACGTACGCATGAACGCTACTTTCATTTCTATCTCATACTTTAATGGAGTGAAATCATAATGATATAAAGTTATATTATAATTCATGAATAAAATCATATATAATATCATTAAATTCAACCTTAATACATCCCACATATGGCATTAACGAATCAAATCACTTTGAGGGGGCGGTAGTCCGCACTTCCTAAAATGAAATTATCATGTTTACCCACAATAGAAACCACAAAGGTATGCCAAAAATGAAAAATACATAAGCTTAAGTTAAAAATAAACATATTATAAATCATATATAAATATATTGTCATCTTAATGGACACCTTTGAAGGTGTTATATGAGTGTTGAACAATCATCATTTCATGAGGCAAAAATTCACCATCCACAGAAACAGTATGTTCTTTAATGATTAGATGAAGGTGTGTGTAAGTGTAGCAAGAATACTTCTTATAAGAACATCCTAGTATATTTAGGATATATTTTTTGTTACAAAAAAACTGAATAAAAAGTGTTTAGGGGGTTGGAGAATCAAAATAAAACATAAGAACACAAGAGAAGATACTACCGATAAAACGGGTAACTCTTTTTGATTTGAGCTCAAAGGCTTCCTTGGGAAGACTTCTGCACAAAGTGAGGATTTTAGGAGTAATATAGGGATGTGGAGAGACAAAGTGGGTAGGGTTGGCCGAGAAAAAGGCTTGAGAGGTGTGTGTAAGGAGGTAGAGGTGGGGGCCTTTTATAAGAGGATAGGAGGGGCACTCTTGGAGAGTTAGGAAGAAATACTTTATTATAAAATGCTTTTCGGATAGAAAGGGTCCCAAAATTATATATTTAGAGGATAATGTGATAAGGGTTCTAAATCCACCCATAAAATAGGTTTTTGAAAAGTATAGGTTTTAGATTTTACAATATCTTTTCATTTTATTTAAATCGTTAAATAATGAGGTAATCACTGCATCATCATGGTGTCATATATAATTTAATTAATTTAATGTTTAAAAATTATAAACAAAATATCATGATGTATTAAATCTTTTTATATTTCAAATGAATATTTATAGTCAAAATTATGACTTGTATAACCTCAATTTAAAATTGTTTTAGTAAAACATCTCATGTTTGTGACATTTTTATTTTAACATTAAATAAAAAGTTATTAATGTCATTTTCCTACCAAAGTGGATCCATGGGGGCCCCAAGTTGACACATGTATTGTATTGGTCGGCCATGAAACATCGAATAAGGTTAGGACATGGGTCTAGGTCATTTATTATTATTAAAACATTATTTTTACCATAAACTACATTAATTACCTCTAATCGCGATAAATAACATAAAAGTTATGATTCACCAAAAAATTATTTTAATACCATTGAACAACATTTTACATCGTAATGAAAAAAATGTATGTCGGATTTTTGAAATTAAAAACACTGAGGTGGAAAAATTTCATTTAAACGAAAAATCAGTTTCTTTAACTACGACTTAGTGGTTTAACTATTCATCAAAAATTGATGTTTTTAAGAAAAAAACCAAAAATTCCCCCTAAGCTATATTTGATATTCCGAACTCAAAAAATATTTCTATTTTACAAAATTTAAAACATATAAGTTTCATTAATTAATTTAATAATTAATTCCCACTGTCAAAACAAATAGCGTGCTTTTATGAAATAATATCTATTAAAAAATTGACACTAGTTTAAGTCCAATTTCAAAGTGAAATTAATTCCAATGACCACTATTTGATAAAATGGTAAAACAATATTCTAATTTTACTTTAAAAACAATTCAAAATATAATCAAATCATACAAATAAATTAGATTAAAAAGTGGTTTTGAATTAAAATACAACATCTTTCATTATTTATTAAAAATGAACTTTATCGGAATGATACAAAAAATTTACACAAAGTATATTTTGATGTCTCGTTTCTGAAGAAGACTTTTATTTTGTCAAATATTTCACATAAAATTATCAAAAAGTGTATTTAAAATTGGTTCTCCATCAAAAGGCAGTTAATCGACCTTCTAAAGAATATTAGAATTTTTACGCTTAAAATTAAAATCATTCATATTTTTAATCCTCTAACATTTATTGTAAAAAGTAAAAATATTTGTCAAACATATATAATCATTTTGTAGTTAGTTCTATTCATTCCCTCCATTACAATGGCTAGGTGTTATCTACCATTTAAAATAATGTTATATTATTATTATAGTGCAATGTATGATTTCAAAGGAACTCGTTGTTGCGTATTGGGTAAGCCATCATGCATAGTGTTCCCTTTAAATTAATATTAACATTTTATTCAAAAATAGGGATAAACATTAGAATGTAATATTATTTATTTATCTAGGATGTTACACATCATCAATTTTAACTTTTGATATAATAGAACAATCTAGTGGAAATCTTTGGGTAGTCTGGTAAAATTATATCAATTATTGACATAATGATTTGAGATGGGTTTGATAAAAGGTTTATGTTATTTCATGTGGTTATGGACCAATTAATTTTCATTGTATTGTTTTATTATGGGAATATTATTTAGTGTTTTTTGATTCTTTGGGCTCCCTTTACCTGATTATTTTTTTGTTTATGGTTTCACATGTGATTGATTTTTTTTCAATCTACTATTTCATATGTATTATATTCTTTGTTTTATCATTATATCCTATGATATTTTGAGTTTTTATTTATTTACAAAAAGTGGGATGACTTATGGGTTAGGTGGGACATTGAAGAGGGATCCTGGTGGATTTGGGGAGACTTCGTAATGGTTAAACTGTTGTCTATAGTTCAATTTTGGATACATTATTAAGTCATGAAGGTATAAAAATCATCATATGCATGAAGAAGGTATATGGACTAATTTGGGAAGTTTCTTTTTGTATTATCAGAGTTCATGTGCCTTCTAGACACATAGCTGTAGGTTCATACACTATTTGAATTTGATGTTATGTTTCTAGGTGGGTGAGTTAAATTTGGTATTAAATTCCACACATTCCCAAAAATTTCAAGCATATATAGATGAACACAAAAGAACCCAGAGAATAAATTTGATTATGATTTCCTACAGGGTCATTGGACTCACCCCAACCAATTTACACAAAATAACTTATCATTTACTTGGGTAGAATATCATATTTCTTTTCATTTAATGTTTTTTGATTAAATCTGGAGGTTTTGTATGAGATTAATATTTTATTAGATGTTGAATTTGGTTTATATAGATCAGGACTGAGGCCAGCATATTTATATTTTATTTTAATTGTATCTATATCATCCTACACGATTAAATTATTTTTAACCCATACTACATTATTTTACCTTTAATTATATTATTCATTACATTCATTTGTCCATATTCTATTTTTAATTGTCATTTATATGTTAACACATCTTGTTATTATTTTAATAGTAAAATATTCTGGGATTTAAAGACCATTTGGCTCCATGCTTGTTATATATAGTTTTTGTTTACTTATTTTATACAAATGGATCATGTATAAGTATTGGTATAATCAGGAATGATAGTTGGATTTTTATTTTGTGGGAATATACTCCCCATTAATATATAATTTTTATGATATTATTCAATATCCTCTGGGGTTTGGGGAGATTCTCTTGATTACATTTAGTGACTCCCACATGAGTATAAATTGGTTGAGTCAATATGGTACACAAAAATTTTAGTTAGAGGGGTTTTTATTAAAGACTCTTCTCAGGTGGGAAATCATAGATTGGTAAAGAAAGCTAAACTTCTTCAAATATATGTCACACCTTTTGAAATAGAAGAATATCTCATTAAAATGTTATATCATCCATTACTAACATTAAAATAGTTTTATATTCATGATGTATTTCTTGTATCACATTTAACAAAACGTATTTCAAATCACTATCTTGTGATTGAATTATCAGTTCTAGAATTGGAAATCAATTCCAGTATATTGATGAAAATAGTGTGTATCATTAATCATCAAATTATGGATTTATTGTGAAAATTTATACTTCATGGATTGGTTAGGTGATATCGTCGTAAAAGTAACCATGTGACATGAAATCATAATGCATTGATATGGAGAAATAGCCTCACATGTTTTCCAATAAATAACAATAATGAATTTCTTAGGGTCGAATGTTGAATGGTGAGGAGAATCGTGACATCAATTTATTCAACGGTTGGTATTAATTATGTTTTTTAAATTATTTTTGATTATTTGGGAGTATAAAATTATAAATTATTGAAATAATGTTATAGTTATGGATATATGACTTGCAAAAATTCAATCCTAATCAGACATCTCAACCATTACAAGCAGATCATTGAATCTATATCTATTTTCATGGGTGGTTCATAGATTCATTGAATATAAATCCATACTAATTACTAGGTGTATCTTTACTAAATAATTTTTATCCCATTTTGCACATAGTTTCCCCAAATGTCTATCCAAAACATTATATTTACTAAAAAAATAATCTTATATCAATTTCTTTTTATTCTTATTTGGGTTTTTCCCATTTTTCCTGCACTATTTCACATAAACTCTCAAAGAGATTCTCCATGAAATTCCATCATCTCATCCAATTACATTAGTTATTTCACTCTATGTTTCATGTGAATATATAACGTAAATCCGGTATTTATCTTCTATTTCATTTTCTCCTTTTCTCCATTTCCCTCCTCCTTCAATGATATTTCATGTACTTTTTATCACTATCCATGGTTCCAACCATAGATTTGTGATCTTTCTAAATCATGAAATGTGTCATTTTTTAGGATTGTGGGGACTTTCTTCAATCCTAATATCTCTTTATTTTATGATGTAATTTAGCTTCTAGTGGATTTAAAAATGTTTTTTAATTTATCGTCGTTTATATTTTACAAAACCATCGGTACTTTTTTTCTTTAAGTGTTTATATGGGTAATTTGAATCAATAAAAGTATTATTTTATTACATTTAAGATATCTATAATATGTTTTTTATTTTAATAAGTTGAATGATGATTTTTCCATGGGTTTAAAAAGATATTCATTCTATATGAATAATAATCCCTATAAGGTGTTTGATAAAGTGTCTATAGGAAAATTTTTAGTTTAGATGGTTTTTGTAAAAAATAACTAGTGATTAATTTTATATAAGATTGTTTATTTGATTATATGATATTTTATAACATTAAATGTTGGTATTTGTATATGATTATTTTATTATTTTATTGTTATGTACGATATGCCCCTGGTTGAGTTTTGTAATGAATATCAAAAAATTTAAGTCAGTTACTTTGTTATGGAATTGATATAGGGGGGATATGGTCTTGAGGGTTCTCTAGTTTATGTCTTAATTATTTTTTTTACTAGTTCATAAATTATTTAATTCATATATAATGTTTTACATGAGAAACATGAGAGATAATTATTAAATCAAGAATGAGTGTTACCTATATTCATATTTATCTCTAGCCATAGGACCTCAGTTATCAATTATGTCTAGATAAGATTTTCATCTCATTGTTTAAATGGGGGTAATCTAGGTTTTTATACTTTTATTATTAAATTGTAGGATTCCATTTTTCCATAAGAAAGGTCAAGGTTGTCTCCAATAGACATTATATTTCCATTCCTTGTTATATTTAATTTATATTTTTCACTTTCAATATGTATTGATTTTCAATGTCCCTATTGGTATATGATGTTATGGGATATTATTTTCATATTAGGACATATGAATTATAAAAAAATAATAAAATATAATTGAATATATTTGGATTTATTTTAAAAATTACACATAAATGTATACTTTCTAATAATACTTAAAATTACCATGTGTACAGTACCATAAGAAAACAGTTACATTGATTTATGGAAGTATTTGATTGGGTATTATTTCACACCTTACATACACATCGTTTTGTGAATATAGACATTGTTATTCATGATACAATTAATATAAAGGGATTTAGATCATTTGGTGGTATAACATAGACACTTTATTAATGTTTTAATATAAGAATTGTTAGGTAGTGACCATGGGTCATGTGGAGATGCTTGTTTCAAATTTTTTAGAATTTTGTTTTATCATTGGATATATTTGTTTTTTCAAACTCTTAAATACTCATTTTGACCACTCTTTTTGTATATATTACATGTATTAACTTATATATTCTTCTTATGGAGGCGTGTTTGGATGTCCACTTTGGTTTATTTATTATTTTCCCTTATTTGGAAGAAATATTTTGTGATGTATTTGTATTTTTATCATGATAATTCAATTTTTTGTTACTTTATATAATTTTATTTTTTCTGGTTTCTTGTATTTTGATTGTGAAATATTTCACAAAGGAATGTGTTAAATAAAATTGTCAACTGTTGTCATACCATGGATATCCATAATATTCTTGGTATTATATTGTGGTTTGAGTCCGGGGAAGCTGTAGTGATGATAGAGATGCTAAATGATATACATTATCAATAATGTTATCCCCAATAATAATATATATGATAATTTCCTTTAGTTGTGTCTTAGAGAGGTTTCTAAAATTATGTTTCTACCTCTAACATTGTATTTGTTTTATTATATGTATTAATTATAAATAGGTTTTGGATTTTTATGTCTTTCAAGAAAAATTAATGGAGTCTAAAATAGTAAATAAAAACATATAATTTTCTAAAAATATGTACAGATATGATTAAAATTGAGTGTGAAAATATATTAAAAACCTGAAACATTAGACAAGTGTTAATCCTTTGGACACTCAATTCTTCTTTATTTATGTTAAATATCTAATTGTTTTTCTCAACACACACATAGATATATCTATATTAGGATGTACATAATCCTTTATACAATACGAATTCATCGATATCTAGATTTATCCTCTTAAAAAATCGATTAAAATACCCAAATAACTGCATATAAAATATTAGGTTTTCATATGATGTAAGGATTTTATTTGGTCTAAATGATTAATTACAGCCTTATATGAATTCCATTCATGGTCATGGGGGTATCTGGTGTGTAAATTAGTTTTTCTAAGTCCAAAAACCAAATGATGATGAAAAATATCTAAACCATAAGGATAGAAATTACTATACACCGAAGCCACCTGTTTTTTATGAGATCATGTGATGTTGGGCATAGGGCTTCAGGAGCCCACATAGTTTGAGTAAACTGTATGGATAGAGGCCCACCCATATAAATTAGCCTCTATAATTTTTTACAGGGGAATGATACATTCTTAGTGTAAGGTTTATAAAATGTGCACCCTAACTTGCGAGGTATCCCGCCATACAATAAATGGCACATGATTATTTCATAGTTTGGAAACCAGAGAGCCAAACTATGGGGTTGTGTCTTTTTAGGGAAAATTAATTTTTATCCTGTAAAAACTATTGAAACCATATTTTTTATTTCACATTCTTGTATATATAAATCATTTTAGAGCACCCCTTAGATACAATTTGGTATCTTTTTATCGCGTTCATCCATATAAACACAGTATCAAGTGTTATCAGTCTTGTTGGATTCAAACCAGTGAAAACTCTTTTCCTATTGTGTCTTTATTCTTTTTTTCTTATTACAAGATAAGATATTTAGGTGAATGCTAATATTACTTATTTCTAGGTATTTCAACCTTAATTAATTTTTCATCTGATTTGAGATGGATCATAAGGTGATAGTCGATGACCACACTACTATAGACCTATGGTTTGTGGTAAATATCATTCCCTTGGTGTTTGGTGGTTTATATGGAAATTTTTCGTTGTGCTTCATGTCATACTTTTTGAAGGTGCATAGGTAATTAATTTAATAATTTAATTTAATGTGCTGGAAAATTTTAGGGATTACCTTTAGTTCTTTGATATTAGTAGGATGATATTTCCCTAAACAAGGCCACCCATGGGGCGTGCCTTATGATTTCCATTGCCTTTTGTATTGTTTAACCACCCAATGGGTTATTGATTGAGCTTTCCTAGTTATAGGTAGCACTGTTATAAATTATTTGAATTTAATTGATTTTTAGGAAATGGTTCTCTTCATTTTCCATGTTAAACATCTGTGATTTATTTATCTACTTAAATTTGAATGGTTATAGGAGTGGGTAAACTTGATGAATGTTTTAAATGGGAATTTCAATATAATATGAAAGGAATCATGGAATGTGATTGTATGAAATTAAAATTTAATTGTATGATGGATGTTCCCAAAGGATTCCATAGGTGTGCAAAACCAAAGGTCATGATATCGTTAGTGGACATCTTGGATGAGATTGATCATTGGGTCATGATTTTGTGGGAAACCTTATAACTTGATAACCCATGGATTCATATTTATTAGGCTTAAAATAGACAAGGTCTATTGACATGATCCTTGGACCTTGATCCAAGTGTAGTCGAGTTTCCATGGTGATTCCCCTAGGACTCAATGATAATGACTTGGTCCAATATACCTTGGATTCGGCCCCTTTGGGTTTGATATTTCTATAATATTTCCCACACGTTGAAATTTTAACACTCTTGATTATACATCATGTATGTGTTTTATATGATATACATTTTATAAAACATATCCATGGTTCGTATGAGATATTGGATATACATCTTGGACATAGTGTCTATTTTAGTTGTTCTTTAATATTGCCAAATGTGAAAAGTGTGACCAATGTTTTGTAGGAAGCCTTGATAGGATATGCAGTATCCCCTTTCAATTATTATCTTTTACATGTGGATGTTAATTTTGTTACTATCATATCAATTATATACCTTTGACACTAATTATCTTGTATTGCACATCATGTATTTTTATAAACATTGTTGGTGGTGGCCTATTGGGATTTTTTCTCACACTGTGTCTCAGATAGTTGTTGGGAACTGAGAAAAATGTTCTAGATATAGGGTGGTATCATTGATAGTTCCCACGGTTTGATTCTAGAGTTTTTTCTATGATCAAGATCATGGGAGATTAGGATAGAGCTGAGGTTCGTGATGCTATCATTATATTTTTTTGGCCAATTTTCTATTTTAATACATGTATTATACTGATGCATGTATTCTTATTTTGGATAATTTATAGACACAAGAATTGAAATATCCTTATGATTTATGAGGTTTAATTTTTTTATTATATATATATATATATGTATTTTGGTGCCATATCATATTTAGTTTTTTTTTGTTCTTCCACTAAGGCGGGTTACTAGTCCAGTGGTCTTAGTGTCTATTACAACTACTTATTCAATGTTTTATTATTTTCCGTATTGGTATGTATTATTTGACTATTGTTTTAAACATTTTCTAGAGGGAATTATCTCCCCATAGACACACCATAGTCCCTCACTACTATTTAGCAGCCTCAAGAGTTTGGGGAGACACACTTGAGGACATGTGGCCAACCAGGCTCAGAGCACCATTCGGTGGAATATGGGGTTGGGACATTAAAAATTGGGATCAGAGCCTTATTTTCTTGGACTTTATATTTGGAGACCGTATATGAGCGTTAGGAAGGAATATGAAATTGGTAATGAGTTGTTCCATGGAGTATCATACCCATGTCCAAGAAAAATCCCAAATTGCCTCATATAGAAATTATTTTTTTCTGTATTTGATGATTAGAATTGATTTTATTCCACCATTGTGTAATGCACTTGTGGTTGAATCTATATTATTGTTTTAAATTTTTCTATTTACTAATTATATTACGTTTTTTTCTCATGATTCATTTTAGGAACCTTCTAGAATTGAAATTCAATGCATCATGTCATTACATATAGGGTGAATTGCTTGACTGCATGACCTTTTGATATTTTCATTGTGAGAAATACATAATTTTTTTATAGATATTTTTTGACCGGGATTAGGAAATAAATTTGTTTCATAGAGTTACTATCATAAATTTATAAAAAATTCTTTTTAATCTACATTATAAACCATGAATATCCTATTGTGGCATGTTGCATCTTGGACCATTGATTGCATGGACTTGAATTTTTTATGGTGTGAATTAAGTGGAAACTACATATTTGTTCATGAGGAGTATATTACCCTTTGGATCATAATTTTTTGTACCATTTATTTCAACATATATAAATAATATGTGGAATAAATGTGAAATAAAATATAAAATTGAAATGATGAAATATAGATCTTGACATAACCTTGATATTTGAATTGATAGTAGTCTCTTTAGTGATTTTTGTTATTTTTTATTTTACCAGTCCAGGATTTAAGAGGATACTCTTAGGTATGATCATTTACAGGAATGTTTTGACCAATCTTATACTTCTAGTTGATAATTTCATGCAATTTATTTTTTTTTGCGGTGTGTGATAAGAATTTTAGAGGAATCCCACCATGATGAACACTAGTCATACATCATGTGGGTGGAAATGAAATTATTCAGAGGTGGTGGTCCATAGACTATAATTCAATCATTTTATTGTTCTAGTTGAGGAATAAACTATTTTTTCTGACACAGGTGTTAGAGAAAACTTATATTAGAGATATACATGCATTATAAATACTTTTCCCAAAACACCATATCATGCATCGTCTATGGATGAATTGGAGTGTGTGTTCCAGTAGCAGAATCCTTCCATGTTTTCAGGGGATGGAGGACCACATGATTCAGATTTTTGTTTTGAGTCTAATCTATCAATTTTTTTTTCATTGAAACTTTTTAAAAGGGGAGTGAATATTGCAACATACATTCTTCAGGGAGTAAAAAACTTCTCATGGGATGTTTTGATCAAATATTATGCATTTCAATAAATGGTTTGATGAGAATTACAAACCTTATTATTAATTCCTCAATTTTAAAATTGATGAATGGATGTTTTCATTGTTTTCAGTATATCATTATGTCAATATATATAGAATAAATAAATTAAGAGATGCGGTTTTTTGAATTGATGATGTCTGGAGAACTGTTATGGAATCACATAATTCTATTGGATGTCCATGTTGATAAATTATACATATTAATTTTGATGATCATTGTGATTATCAAAAAATTAATTCAAGACATTTGATGATGGTGAAGGAATAGTATCTACATCAAGTAGAATACCATGATATTTTTTATTTAGAATGAAGTGAAGATGAAGAATTAAATCTGATGAACATGAAAATATATGTATATATATAATGAAGAAGAATAAAATCAGAAAAATTATTGGACTAATCATAATGATCAAGTACTTGCTTTAATAGTGACACATTGTTTCTAAAATGGATGATTATTTATGTTCATCATAATGTACATATTCTTGTGGATTTCATTGGAATGAAATGAATATCCTCATATTTTTCATGAGGTATTTATGTTGGTTTTTCATGTCGAATGAGTTTTTACAATGTTAGGTTCCCTATGGGATCATCCAAATCTCATTGGAATTGTTGAAGTCCTCTATGTATGGATTTTTTCAAACACTTTTAAATGTTGGTTAAGATAAGTTTTAGATTGAGGCTTTCATTTAAATGTGGGTACACAGTTTACATATAAAAATGATATTTTTTTCTAAACCACATTAATGTGATTCTGGCGTATTCTATTTGAAATATATCCTCTTTTTTATTCATGTGATGTGAAAATAAACATTTTATCATACTTTTTATAGTGAATTTACATGAAAGGAAACCAAGATTCATAGAACACAATTTATATTCCCAAGCATTGTACACTAAACATTAATAAAGTGAATCTAAAATATGCTATTTGACATATATGATATTATATATTAAATTTATGTGAATATAAAATGTTTATCATACTATTTGAGGTACATTTAGAAGAAAATCAATAATTTTTGATAGAATATAATTGATATTCCCAAGAAAAGTATGATAAAAATCAATAAAGTGATTCTATAGTTTTCATTACATAGATTCTATGTTATATTCCATACATGGGAATAATATCATTATATAATCTAATTATCATTCCAAAGAATAAGTAATGAAATAGGTATCATCTGTATAAAAATGTAATAATTTCTATTAATCTATTTCTATAAAAAGTGTATGTTTGAATAATAGCTACATAAAAATATGGATGCTGAGAAATAGAGAAGAAACTACCACCATGTCCTTAGTGGATATAAAAAGATCTATAATTGCTACTTCCCACATGAATCCCAGTAGATGTTGAAGAACACCCAAAAACATTATGAAGGAAATATTGGGCAGCAATTAGAAAATAAAATAAGATCAAGGTTTATGGTTCAATGATGATGATTTAATAGATTTGGACATTTTTTAGATTATTGTTACAATTTTTTAAATACTAATGCAAAAAAATCCTATAAAAAGGAAAAAAATTCCAAATATGATGCAACAACATTTATATAAATTGAAAAAAATAATTACATTAAATCTGATTTGGAAGACGTGGTTATGTATATAACGTTTTCAATAAATGTTGTGAGAAAACGTATACATATACATCTAAAAATATATTATAAAACTATGTATAACATCATAAATAAATGAAAACATTTTTTACAAATCTATAAAATGATAAAAGTCAGATCCGTCGTAAGAATTTTCATGATATAATATCCATCGTCATAATACAGAAGAAAGATAAAGAAACCGGGTCCATGAAGTTGAACATATGTTCTACATATCAGAATAGATATATAAATAAATTATCTCATGTGAATATATGTGGAGACTCCAAACAAGAAATAAATATACTTAAATATATTCCTAATTTTTTTAGCTGATTTGGAGAATGATAGAATGTTAGAGGAGGCACGAGAATAATCTCATCCTAAAGTTAAAATGATGATTCCTCTTGAAGAAGGAAAAAATCATGAGTAGTTTTCATAAATATAAAACTCATGTTCTGATAATTTTCATTGTGAGATATGTTATAAATATGTACATTATGAAAGAGTATTCTTCACCATATTTTTATCACAATAAGAATCCTTGAAGATAATTAAGCTTCCCTTATATGATATATAATACATTAATGATTAAAAAATGAACCATATCAAAAAAAGAAATAATATGTGTGATATGATCCATGAAACCGAAGTATAAATCATATTTTTAAAATTATAAGTGGAAGAATGAATTTAGGACAAAGTTGAGCAACTTGGTTGAAAAAAATATCACAAATTTTATTTTCACATTGAGGAATAAGTGAACCCTCCATATTCCCTAATATTTCTGTGATATTTTACTATTAATATTTTGAATTGATGGAGATGTTTGAGGCTATGACATATTGAAATAGTGATGTTATAGTACTTCATAGATTTTATTGACTTCCATGAAAGGGAGAAAAGTTTATATCCCATGAGGGGGAGAATTTATGAGATGAAATTGAAAAATCAGCATTTCATAGTGAATGTGGTAAATCTAAATATGTTTATAATATTTTATGTTTTGGTATGAAAATCACACTTTAATCCTATTTTATTTATTATATTAATAATATAAATTAAATTGAAGTGCTTTATTGATGATAAGATAATAAAATGGGGAACTATATCATTTTCACTTGTATTATCTGATGTGTTTATTGTTGTATATACAGGATATTGTATTTCATTGATGAATTAGATTATTTCAAAACCCACTAATAATATTTTAATAATTATGAGCATGATTTCATATGCATGGTATTTTTGGAAATATTGTAAAATTGTGGTTGCATCTCTCTTTTTTTCTACACTAGTTTAGCCAATGTAGACTTATTGTTGATTAAATAAAGAACCTTTTATAAGATAATAACATGAGATAATTAATATCTTTTATGTGATAAATAAATTTTCATATAACGGATATGATCATGTTTTTTAGAATAAGGTGAGAAGGGAAGATCCACCACACACCCTTTGCATTTATTTTCGATAAGTGGGAGAAATATAATGACTTTGTAAAGTGTATTAGTATGGAAAAAAATCAAAAGGGGGATTTAATAAAAAAAATCATGATTAATAAATGAATTTTTTATTTTCTGTTAGTATATCATAATTTCAATTTATGTTGAATACTTATACGAGGAACTGGAGATGCCTGAAATGGTGATGCATGTAAAATTGTTATGGACTCACTTAATGGAATTTATTGACTTGATTTCGAGATTATCCATATTAATTGTTACTAATGGTGTGATGTTATTAAAAGTAATTCAAGAAAAGTGTTGATGGTGAAGGAACAGAATCTACGACAAGTGAAATACTGTGAACATGGTTATTTTCATGAAGTTAAGAAGAATAATTAATGTTGATGGACATAAAAAATGTAGGAATATATATTCCATGAAGAAGTATAAAATATGACAATTTTTTAACTTGTATTACAGCTTAAGGACATGTGTTAATTGTGACACATTTTTTGCGACATGGATGATCATTTGTTTTTTTGAATATATTCATTTTCATCCAGATTTGATTTGAAGGCCTTGTAATATCCTTATATGTGGAATGAGGTATCGATGATGGGTTTTCATGTCACATGAATATTTACAACATCAGGTTCCATGATTTATCATCCAAAGTTCACTGGAATTATGAAAATCAAATAATTATGGTTTTCTGGAAACTGTATGAAAATTTTGTGAAGTTGAGTTTGTGAATGAGGCTTCCATGTAAATGAGGGTTAATGGATTTCAGAAAAAAAAATTCACTACAAATAAATTAAATGATAACATAGTATTCTATTTGACATAGATTCCATGTTATAATCATGTGTGTGATTATAAACAATATAGCATCCTATTTTGAGTACATTCATTGGAAAATCAAATCATGTTAATAAAAGACCATGTATATTCCAATGAATTGTATGCTAATCATCAATAACATGTTGTTATATCATGGTATGCTATATATATTCTATGATAAATTTGTGTGATGTGAATATGATAAATTTAATATTATTTTGCAGTTACATTTATTGGAATATAATATTAGGTTTATAGAACGCAATTTAGATGACCATTCATAGCGTGTTAAATTTTAATAATGTTATTCCACGGTATGCTATTTGACATAAATACTAAGCTATACTGATGAGATTTTGATTGGAACAGTTTAGCATAATATATGTGTAAACTGTCAAACAGTATGTGGTGATAGTCCTTTGTGTGTTTCCATGGTGTTCTAAAATGAATATTTCCTCACAAATTATGAGATTCATTGTGTGTGAAGTCCTTTTCATATATCCATGATTTTGGTAGATATGCGAAGATGAAACTATTTAATCTTCATTGAATGTTTATAAAATATTCTTTTAATAAATGGATTGATAATCACTACTTTTTTCCTATTAATACAAGCCTAACTCTCACTCTCTCTAAATACTATATATAATTTTGGATAAGTTTTTATTATGACCAAAATTTATTATTATTCTTCATTTGGGTTCTATAAAGAATATTTTTCATTTAACGAAGGGTAAAATGTTAAGTGGGGTTTAATTTTAAGATAGGCACTATGCTAAGTGTATTTATTTTCTATATAGTGAAGTGGTATTCTATTTTCTATGGAGGTTAAGTTATATGGAATCATCAAAAATAATTCAATTAATATTCAATAAACAGTTCCCTAAGAATCAATAAATTCATCCCAAAGTATAAAATTTTTCATATATTCTATTCTATGCTCATTTTTTGATCATATGAATAAATTTAAAAACTATTTTAAGAGTATAATGTGAAAAGAAATGTTCATTTCTATGTGATGAAAATATCAGCTCAATATAAATCAAATAATCACAAAAAAAGTATGCAGAATACTATATATGCATTTTTGTGATCATTTTTTGGTCCTAAGAACAATGTAAGAAACTATTTTAAGAACATATAGTGAATAAGAATGTGAAGTACTATGTTGTGAATGAATCTGTTCAATAAGAATAATATAAGTGGACTAGTAGTGTGTTATATATCATACATGGAATGATATGATCATTCAATGATCATTGAAAGAATTAAGAATATTTTTTAAAAGTATTATGTGAATATAAGTGATAAGTGACATTTAAACATAATTTTGTCAACCCTATGTTTGGAATTTTAAAAATCCGGCATACACGGTTGTTCTCAAGATAATTTTTGGAGTCTAATGAAACAAAAATATTTTTTTGGTGAATAGTAACCTACCCTTATGAATAGTAACCTACCCTTATGAATAGTAATATGAACCTTATGAATAGTAAATAAGAGTAACATTACCTATGAATAATAAAATAAAATTTATCCATCATAGAAAGTGATAATTTGACTTTAGTAAACATTTTTGGTATTTTATAAATCATAAATGATTAATTATAATTAATTAACTTAAAAGAATATTTATTTTCCTGAAATATATTTATAAATTATTGAATCAATGTCTACTAGTTTTTAGATAATTTTATAAGACCCTACGTAATTTTTGAAAGAACTATAAAATCAGTTTTAATCTTAAAAATTGTTTATTCTAAGTAAATTATGATTTTATTTAAATATTAAATTAATAATATTTAGAAAATTATTTTTGAAAAATGGACTTCATTTTTGGATTCTACACGTCGAAAAATGGTTGGGGTAAAATTTTGGGATTTTTCTAAGATACTTGAATTTTTGATGAATAGTGGAATCCGATAATTCACAATAAAAGCTAAATAATGCATTAATTGAGTCATTGCTGATGTTCTGATGATGTAAGCCCACTTGAATCGGGATTACATTATAAAATTACTGTTATTGGTCATCCAAGACTCACTATTCCTTGTCCTTGGTGGAATTAATAAACTAATCAATTTAATATTAAGAAAACCCCTCCCCCCTCCACTATAAAAGCCACCCTTCACTCCCTCTTTTCCTCACACCTCTCAAGCTCCAAGCCTTCTCTAAATTCTTCCCAAACACCATCCTTAGCTCATCCCGCACGTCCAAAATCTACTGGTCTCATCAAAAGACCAAGCCTAGCTTCCTTAAAGAAGAACTCAAGAGGAGGATTCTAAAGGTAATTTCTCTCCCTCTTCTCCTTTAATTTCCTTTCTAGTCCAAGTTCCTTTCTTGATCTCCCTCTATCTATCTTCATCCAAATTGTTCTGTAAATCCAGTATTATATATATATACTGTAATATTATGATTCTAATGTTATATTAAATCACCCCTCACCCTTTCCCCCTTCCTTTTATTTTATTAAAGAAAACGTTGTTCATGTGGTGATAATTTATCACCTTCAAAAAACAACATGCTCTCTTCTTCCATTTATACCTTCAATCTGGTCATGAAACCATTTTTATGGTTGAACCAGAATGTTTTATATGTATTATGTTCTATTTTATGTTCTGTAAATAACCTATGGCCATACTACTAAGTGAAAAGTTAAAATGAGTTGGTTGTGATCCAAAAACCGCTCAAATTAGCCCAAATAATCTTCATTTAATTCTTATCTAATAATTCGGCCACATGGATCTAATATAACTCATTCTAAAATCATCCAACCTTCTGTAATATCATTAATTACATGTAATATCAGTGCTGGATGTTTAACCATAATCAACCCAAACATAAAATTAAGAATACAAGTGGACCGCTCAAGAAAACCATGAAAAAGAACATCCCCGATCAATGTTTTTAAACTCTATAAGTCATCCAAAGGAACATAATATGAAATAATAAAACCGGAATGAACCCTATTAATGTATAAAAGGTTCTGGAATTTCTAATTAATGAATATAATGTCATTATACAGGACATTAAAGAGAAGGAGGCATTCGAGTACAAGGTAAGGGGAAATCTCGAACCCAATTTTCTTCCTTCGGGTTCTCCCTCTTTCACTCCATTTTTGATATGGTTACTCCTCAAAGGTCTTTTGTTCATCTTTTCCTTTACTTTTCTGGGATATACATGTTTGTCACTGGTTTTTATGTCCATCAAAATGTTTTCCAAAAGAACTCTTCTTTCAAGTTCTCACATTTTACCTCTCATTCAAGGTTGATGGTTCTTATATCAAGTATGTTGTTCCCTCTTTCTTTTGGGAACCCAAAGCTTATGAATGTGTTATTATGAGATGAAAACCATTCATTTCCATGGGTTATTTATGTACATGTTTGATATGTGTTCTTTGTGGCAAGAATGATAATGATAATGTTATGATGTGACGGGTGCGCCCGGAATTATATAGCGCAATATGAATGTTTAAATGTGACGGGTGCGCCCGGAATTATATAGCGCTCCAATGCATTGGGTAAAGTGATGAATATCATGAGTAAATGTGGAATTATGCGTGAACATGATGCTAGCTTTGTTCACAAGTATGTGTGGTAGTTAACCACTAAGACATGATGTTTCATTTTTATGCTTTGCCACATTCCAAGTTTATTGTTTATGCTCCTCTCACGTTCAAGATCTTCTTCCTATGTCATGATTATGTTCACCCCATGCTATATTGTTCTTATCTATCCTCTTACTGGGCTTTTAGCTCACCCCTTTTGATGTATATCCTCAGGTGGCTACATGTACTAAGGAGAGGACAAGTGCTACTAAGAAGCTATACAAGAAGAAATTAAATGAATTTTTATTCTTGATGTTGTACTTGTTATGTGTAGTCCTAGTTTGCCCAAGACACTAAACCTATGTATCCTCCATGTGTAATAATATTATGTTGTTTATCTTTGAAATGATGTAATAGTAATGTAAGAAAAGGCTGGGTCGCTATAGTTGGTATCAAAGGAAAGGTTTAGTTAATTTGGGAATTAGGATTAGTGAACCCTAAAGAAAACCTCTAGCATGAGACTAAGTACAAATATGCACACAAGTATATTTACCTAGGGATCCCATATGTTATGTTTTTGGTATAATTGTTTAAAAGGATAAGTTATTCATGACTTGTTTACTTATGTTTTGTTCTAACCTTTTCTATTTTAGAAAATGGTGGGAACCAGGAGAAATCAGGCCAACAACTCTTGTGAAGGCCAATGCAACGACTGCCCGAATGACATCCCCAATGATTTTGGAGGTGGAGTTCAAAACTTCATGACGATGCTTACCCAATTATCCCAGGTTATGAATAATAACCATAATAATGGGGAGCGTTCTCCTTCACCAAAGAGGGAGCAGCTAGCTATCGAAAGTTTTATGCGGCAACGACCACCGACGTTTTGTGGATCTTCCGATCCACTAGTTGCGGAACAGTGGGTCAACTCCATGGAGAAGATCTTTTCTGTTCTTCACTGTTCCGAGACAGAGAAGGTGACTCTAGCCGTTTATCGTCTAGATGGAGAAGCTGATCAATGGTGGGCTTTGATTAAGAACACCAAGCCAAGGGAAGAAATTGAAGAGATGGAATGGGAAGACTTTAAGATAATGTTTCTTAATAAGTACTTCCCACGAACTCTTCGCACGAAGATGGAGAGAGAATTCATAGAGCTCAAGAAAAAAGAAGGAGAATCTGTCACAACCTATGAATCAAATTTCACAAGGCTCGCAAGGTATGCTTCGGGTATTGTTATCAACAATGATAGCAAAATTGAGAGATTCTTTAGTGGATTAAAACCACATCTTCGAAAATCTCTTGCAATTCGAGACTTTGGGAGTTATGAAGAAGTTGTTCGGTGTGCTCTCAAAGTGGAGATGGAGTTTGGAGAATGGTCCCATGGCTATGGTGATAGGAAAAGAAAGATGGAGTTTCAAGCTGGTGGATCTAGTGATAAAGATGGGAAGAAAACACAACGACCCACTTGCCAAAAATGTGGGAAGTTGCACAGTGGGAACTGCCTCAAAGGGACGGGGAAATGCTTCAAGTGTGGGAAAGAAGGACACCTAGCTCACGAGTGTCGAAGAGACATGAAAAGGAAGGATAATGTAGCCGATGAAAGGAGAGAACCACTCGTGGTTCAATGCTACAACTGTAAGGAGCTAGGGCACTATTCAAACCAGTGCACTAAACCTCGAGCTTTCGAGGGTAATCAGCACCAACAACCACCAAAGCAAAAGGAACAAGGGAAGACTTATGCCATCACTACTGCGGAGGTGGAACATGATAATGAAGTCGTACAAGGTACACTTCCTATTCACTCAAGAATGGCAAAAGTCTTATTTGATTCTGGTTCTAAGCATTCCTTTATATCTTGCATGTTTTCTAGAACTATAGAATCGAATCCCTGAATCCTTGAAGTAGAGATATCTGTAAAAACACCAAGTGGTGCAATCATTGCAACCCAAGTGTTTGATTCTTCTCCTATTGACGTATGTGGGAAGATTCTTCTGGCAAATCTCATAATACTTCCCTTGGTGGAATTCGACGCTATAATGGGAATGGATTGGCTCTCGTTATATAGAGCACATATCAACTGTCGGGAAAAGGAAATATATTTTCATATTCCGAACCATCCCATGCTCCTCTACAAATGCAAGGAAGATCATGAATCTCCTTTGAGAAATCCTTCAATGGTGTGGGTGATGATTCCCTATGAAGAAGCATACCTCGCCCAAATGTTTGAGTCGAAGGAAAGTTACAACCTTTAGGAAATGCCCATCGTAAGGGAATACAATGATGTATTTCCCGAAGAGATACCCGGAATTCCCCCGGATCGTGAGGTAGAGTTCTCAATTTAACTCATACCCGGAGCTACTCCTATCTCGAAGTGCCCCTATAGGATGGCTCCTATCGAACTGGAGGAGTTAAAGAAGCAGCTGCAAGAGCATCTCGACAAAGGGTTCATACACCCTAGTGCATCACCTTGGGGTGCGCCAGTGCTCTTTGTGAAGAAGAAGGATGGTACCATGCGGCTGTGTATCGATTATCGGGAACTCAACAAGATCACCATAAAGAACAAGTATCCTCTCCCAAGGATTGATGACTTGTTCGATCAGTTAAGAGGAGCTCAATACTTCTCAAAGGTGGATCTTCGTTCTGGATATCATCAAGTAAAGGTGAAGAAGGAAGATATTCAGAAGACTGCCTTCCGTACAAGGTATGGGCACTATGAGTTTTTGGTGATACCCTTTGGACTTACTAATTCCCCTGCAATCATCATGGATTTGATGATTAGAGTCTTTAGACATTACCTCGACAAATTTTTGGTAGTGTTTATTGATGATATTCTCATTTACTCCAAGAGTAAGGAGGAACATGAAGAACATCTAAGACTTGTGTTGGCGACATTGAGAAAGGAGAAGTTGTACGCCAAGTTCAGCAAGTGTGACTTTTGGATGAATCAAGTCACGTTCTTGGGACATGTGATCACAAGCGAGGGAATTTCTGTGGACCCTTCAAAGACAAAGGCGATTGAAGAATGGCCCAGGCCCTCTAGTGTCACAGATATCCGTAGTTTTCTTGGATTAGCGGGGTACTACCGATGTTTTGTGAGAAACTTCTCACGATTGTCAAGCCCGCTAACTAAGTTAACAAGGAAAGGGGTAAAGTATGTATGGACGGAAGAATGTGAGGGAAGCTTCAAGGAGCTAAAGAGAAGGCTGATCACTGCACCTGTACTCACACTACCAAAAAGTGGAGAAAGTTTTGTGATATACAGTGATGCTTCAAAGAAAGGCTTGGGTTGTGTACTCATGGAAAATGATAATGTGATATCCTACGCCTCACGACAGTTGAAAATCCATGAGCAGAACTACCCGACGCATGATCTAGAGCTGGCAGCCGTGATTTTTGCCTTGAAAATCTGGCGTCACTACCTTTATGGTGAGAAGTGTGACATATACACCGACCACAAGAGCCTAAAGTATATATTCACACAAATGGAGCTCAACATGCGTCAAAGGAGATGGTTAGAGCTAATCAAGGATTACAATTGCTCTATTCACTATCATCCTGGAAAGGCGAACAAGGTAGCTGATGCTCTAAGCAGGAAAGAACCTGCTACTCTATCCATGTTGAGGATTGAGAAAGACCCTATCTTCTTGGATATGCAAAGGATGGATTTGGGAATCGTAAGGGCAGGGGATACATCCTACCTTTCCCAAATGATTGCGCAAACATCCATCCAACAGAACATCAAGGAAGCACAAAGGGATGATGTGGAGATACAAAAGAGGGTGAATGCAGTAAAGGAAGGGAAGCTGCAAGAGTTCCATATCGACGATGATGGTGTGATCCGGTTTGGAACGCGGCTTTGTGTGCCTTCATCACCCGAAATAAAGAAGGAGCTATTGGATAATTCACATAGCTCAACTTTCTCTATTCATCCTGGAAGTACCAAGATGTATCGTGATCTCCAAGAACACTTCTGGTGGGATAACATGAATAAGGAGATTGCAGAATATATATCAAGGTGCTTGGTGTGTCAGCAAGTTAAAGCTGAGCGGCAAAAGTCCAAAGGTATGATGCATCCATTGCCTATACCAATGTGGAAATGGGAAAATGTCACTATGGACTTTGTCATGGGCCTCCCGAAAAAGTCAAGAGGAAATAATACGATATGGGTTGTGGTTGACCGACTCACCAAGACTGCCCATTTTATCGCTATTCGGGAAGACCTCTCACTTGAACAACTTGCAAGGATATATGTGAAGGAAGTAGTGAGGTTGCATGGTGTTCCACTCTCGATTTTCTCTGACCGTGATCCAAGGTTCACTTCTAAATTTTGGAGGAGCCTTCAACATGCTTTGAGTACTGAATTAAACTTCAGCACGGCCTATCACCCCCAAACTGATGGCCAGTCTGAAAGGACTATTCAGACACTTGAAGATATTCTAAGATCATGCTCTCTTGAATTCAAAGGTGGATGGGATCAGCACCTTCCATTGGTTGAGTTCTCATACAACAATAGCTTCCACTCGAGTATTCAGATGGCTCCGTATGAAGCTCTTTATGGGAAGCGATGTAGAACTCCAACCTGTTGGGATGAAGTTGGAGAACGAAAACTACTTGGTCCCGATCTTGTTCAAGAGATGACAGAGAAGGTTCAAGCCATCCAGAAACATATCAAAGCTGCTCAATGTCGGCAAAAGAGCTATGCTAACAATCGTAGAAGGGACTTGGAGTTTGACGTTGGAGATAAAGTCTTCCTTCGAATATCTCCATGGAAGAGAGTCATGCGATTCAGGAAGAAAGGGAAGCTAAGCCCAAGGTACATTGGCCCCTTTGAGATCCTTGATCGTATAGGAGCCGTGGCCTATCGTCTGGCACTTCCACCGAATATGACTCAAGTTCATGACGTGTTTCACGTATCACTTCTGAGGAAGTACATTCCAGACCCCTCACATGTACTAAACTCAGAGGTGGTACAGTTGGAAGATGATCTCTCATATGAGGAGCAACCGGTAAAAATTCTGGACCGAAGTGATAAGGTTCTACGCAACAAGACAACCCGCCTTGTCACAGTGTTGTGGTGGAACCAAAAGTTTGAGGAAGCAACTTGGGAACCAGAAAGGGCAATGAAGGAGAAGTACCCTCACCTTTTTGTGTGAAGTGAAATTTCGAGGGCGAAATTTCTTAAGGGGGGAAGAATGTAACGACCCAAAGTTTTTCAATAGAAAATTCCCTTCTTTTATCTATGTCATAAAAACACAAAATAATGAACTACTAAGTGATAAGTGACCTTTAAACATAATTTTGTCAACCCTATGTTTGGAATTTTAAAAATCCGGCATACACGGTTGTTCTCAAGATAGTTTTTGGAGTCTAATGAAACAAAAATAATTTTTGGTGAATAGTAACCTACCCTTATGAATAGTAACCTACCCTTATGAATAGTAATATGAACCTTATGAATAGTAAATAAGAGTAACATTACCTATGAATAATAAAATAAAATTTATCCATCATAGAAAGTGATAATTTGACTTTAGTAAACATTTTTGGTATTTTATAAATCATAAATGATTAATTATAATTAATTAATTTAAAAGAATATTTATTTTCCTGAAATATATTTATAAATTATTGAATCAATGTCTACTAGTTTTTATATAATTTTATAAGACCCTACGTAATTTTTGAAAGAACTATAAAATCAGTTTTAATCTTAAAAATTGTTTATTCTAAGTAAATTATGATTTTATTTAAATATTAAATTAATAATATTTAGAAAATTATTTTTTGAAAAATGGACTTCATTTTTGGATTCTACACGTCGAAAAATGGTCGGGGTAAAATTTTGGGATTTTTCTAAGATACTTGAATTTTTGATGAATAGTGGAATCCGATAATTCACAATAAAAGCTAAATAATGCATTAATTGAGTCATTGTTGATGTTCTGCTGATGTAAGCCCACTTGGTTCGGGATTAGATTATAAAATTACTATTATTGGTCATCCAAGACTCACTATTCCTTGTCCTTGGTGGAATTAATAAACTAATCAATTTAATATTAAGAAAACCCATCTCCCCTCCACTATAAAAGCCACCCTTCACTCCCTCTTTTCCTCACACCTCTCAAGATCCAAGCCTTCTCTAAATTCTGCCCAAACACCTTCCCTAGATCATCCCGCACGTCCAAAATCTGCTGGTCTCATCAAAAGACCAGGCCTAGCTTCCTTAAAGAGGAACTCAAGAGGAGGATTCTAAAGGTAATTTCTCTCCCTCTTCTCCTTTAATTTCCTTTCTAGTCCAAGTTCCTTTCTTGATCTCCCTCTATCTATCTTCATCAAAATTGTTCTGTAAATCCAGTATTATATATATATACTGTAATATTATGATTCTAATGTTATATTAAATCACCCCTCACCCTTTCCCCCTTCCTTTTATTTTATTAAAGAGAACGTTTTTCATGTGGTGATAATTTATCACCTTCAAAAAACAACATGCTCTCTTCTTCCATTTATACCTTCAATCTGGTCATGAAACCATTTTTATGGTTGAACCAGAATGTTTTATATGTATTATGTTCTATTTTAAGTTCTGTAAATAACCTATGGCCATACTACTAAGTGAAAAGTTAAAATGAGTAGGTTGTGATCCAAAAACCGCTCAAATTAGCCCAAATAATCTTCATTTAATTCTTATCTAATAATTCGGCCACATGGATCTAATATAACTCATTATAAAATCATCCAAGCTTATGTAATATCATTAATTACTTGTAATATCAGTTCTGTATGTTTAACCATAATCTACCCAAACATAAAATTAAGAATACAAGTGGACCGCTCAAGAAAACCATGAAAAAGAACATCCCCGATCAATGTTTTTAAACTCTATAAGTCATCCAAAGGAACATAATATGAAATAATAAAACCAGAATGAACCCTATTAATGTATAAAAGGTTCTGGAATTTCTAATTAATGAATATAATGTCATTATACAGTACATTAAAGAGAAGGAGGCATTCGAGTACAAGGTAAGGGGAAATCTCGAACCCAATTTTCTTCCTTCGGGTTCTCCCTCTTTCACTCCATTTTTGATATGGTTACTCCTCAAAGGTCTTTTGTTCATCTTTTACTTTACTTTTTTGGGATATACATGTTTGTCACTGGTTTTTATGTCCATCAAAATGTTTTCCAAAAGAACTCTTCTTTCAAGATCTCACATTTTACCTCTCATTCAAGGTTGATGGTTCTTATATCAAGTATGTTGTTCCCTCTTTCTTTTGGGAACCCAAAGCTTATGAATGTGTTATTATGAGATGAAACCAATTCATTTCCATGGGTTATTTATGTACATGTTTGATATGTGTTCTTTGTGGCAAGCATGATAATGATAATGTTATGATGTGATGGGTGCGCCCGGAATTATATAGCGCAATATGAATGTTTAAATGTGACGGGTGCACCCGGAATTATATAGCGCTCCAATGCATTGGGTAAAGTGATGAATCTCATGAGTAAATGTGGAATTATGCGTGAACATGATGCTAGCTTTGTTCACAAGTATGTGTGGTAGTTAACCACTAAGACATGATGTTTCATTTTTATGCTTTTCCACATTTCAAGTTTATTGTTTATGCTCTTCTCACGTTCAAGATCTTCTTCCTATGTCATGATTATGTTCACCCCATGCTATATTGTTATTATCTATCCTCTTACTAGGCTTTTAGATCACCCCTTTTGATGTATATCCTCAGGTGGCTACATGTACTAAGGAGAGGACAAGTGCTACTAAGAAGCTATACAAGAAGAAATTAAATGAATTTTTATGCTTGATGTTGTACTTGTTATGTGTAGTCCTAGTTTGCCCAAGACACTAAACCTATGTATCCTCCATGTGTAATACTATTATGTTGTTTATCTTTGAAATTATGTAATAGTAATGTAAGAAAAGGTTGGGTCGCTATAATCCCTATAGATGGAAGAAAACACCTTTTTAATGACCTCTGCAATTTCTAACAGTTGGTTGAGACACGTTTTTCACATGGTTTGACAAACTATGTGAAGTGACCGTGTGAGGTTCCCCTCCATATAGTGAAGGGAGCACAGTTCGTTCATATTTTGGACAACCATGTATCCAAACTATGGGGCCCAGAGTATTGATAGAAAATTAATATTTTGTGATTAAAAAATGTGAAAAAGTAAATCCTAATTTCTATTTCTCATTATAGTGGAAAAAACACATTTTAGACCTCCCCAGTTATCAAATTTTTATCTATTGATCTCTTTATTACATCTGAACTTGTAATCTAGTGTCGTTAGTCATTCATGATTCAATCCAATGAGTTGTCATTTCCTTCTATTCCATTCTCCATTTGACTTGGTATCAGCTATGATTTTAAGTTAAAGACAATATTACTTATTTTTATGGATTTCATTCATTCATTACAATACTTATAATCTTATGCGAATCGAAAGATGATACTATATGAGCACTAAATTACAGACCTAAATTAGGTGTTCTATAAATTTCCCTTGGGTTTTGGTGCTTTACATGCCTATTTTTTTTTATTCTACTAGAAATACCTTTGGGATTATCCCTTATAATTAATTGAATTATAAAATTGAACATGGTAATGATTCCCTTTAGTACCTCGATCTTAGTTGGAGGCTTTCACCCCAAACTAGTCCTCAAATGGGGTGTGCTTTGTTGTTTTTTTTGTATTTTCCTATTGTTAAACAACATAAGGGGTGAATGTTTGAGAATTCCTAGTTAGAGGAATCCATGTAATATGTGAACTGAATGAAATTGATTTTTTAGGAAATGTTCTGCCACATTCACTATGTTATACGTGATGTGAATTTTATGACTATTTAAATTTCAATTGTTATATGAGTGGGTAAACTCATTGAATGTATTTGAATAATAATTTTTATATTAGTTATAAGGACTCAAAGATTGTGATGTTATGACATGAGAATTGAATTGAGAGATGGACATTTTTATAGGATTCCATGGGTGTGATACACCATGGGTCATGATATAGCTATAAGATTCCTTAAATAATATTTCTACTTGGGTCTTTAGTTTTTTGATTCCTTATGCCTTTCTACACCATGTATTTGGATTTATTGGTCTTATAGTGGACATGGAATGTTTAAATTATTCTTGGACCTATATCCATGCCTAATAGAGAATCCATTGAGATTCTCTTGGGAGTAACATAGATTCCAAGGTCTATTATACCTTGGATCCGGCCCCATGGGGTATGAAACTTCTGTTATATGGCTTATTTGTGGTAATTGTTGTATTCTTGATTATATGGCATATTAGTGTTTCATATAATATAATGGTTATATGGAATGGTTTTGGTTATTATGGGATACAAGATATCTAGATTGGTCATGGTTTTTATTTCTAATGTGACGTGTTTCTACCTTGTTTGAGGATCTTTAACCTTGTTTAGTAGGAATCCATGCTAGGAATTACAATATCAACTTACATTTATTACATTGTCCACTAATATTTTACTTGTATTACTATCATATTTTTTATATACCTTGCACACTTCGTATATTTTATTATACATCTGGTATTTTTACAGAAACTGTTGGTGGTGTCCTACAGGTATTATATATCACACCTTATCTTAGGCCACCATTGTTAACCCAAGAAGACATTATACATGCATGTTGGGTTGGTAAAAACACCTGAAGTTTTATTCTTTATATTTTCCATGCCGATGAGTAGGGGAGAAATTGACCAAATTGTGGCTTAATATGTTATGAGGAGATACTTCTTTTGTTATTCTTCTATTTTGATACATGTATTATATCCATGCCTATATGCCTATTTAATATTATTCGTAGGCACATTACATGATTTATCATTTTTGTATATGATATTTCTTTTTTAATTATTGTATTTAACTATCACTGGATGTTATATTCAATTCTGTTATTAATGTACATCTGCTAAGTTGGGTTTCTAGTACAGTGGTCTTTGTTTCTATATATGCATCTTATTAATTGCTAAATTGCTTACATTATTGACTTGATTGATTGCTACCACATTTTTGTATTATAGTAAGGGAAATTATCTCCCCCACTGAAACACCATTATCCCTCACTTATAGTCATAATAATATTGTGTTTGGGATGATGTGCTTGAGTCCATGTGGCTAACGAGTCATAGAGTATTGTTCAATGGCTTCGGGGTACTGGATATTACACTCCAATAAATTAAAAATGGCTAAAATCACTAGCCTAAATAGAATTACCTTTACAAAAAAATTTAAATAATCAAAAAAATAACTTTATAATTAAATTTTTTACAATAATCTTGAATATATGAGAAGAAAAACTATTCAAGATGGATAAATATCTTCTTCATTAAAAATATACAATCTCTATAAAAATAAATGAAATATACATTGAAATACATGGACACATAACGTTATTCACATTAATTTCATCTACCACAAGCTCTTGTGAGTTTAGTTAATAATGTCTGTATCAACTCGCATATTGGTCCTCCTCCCATTTTAATATTAGATCTAGGATAATCCTTCAACCAGTACCACATGATCGTGAACCACATGATCACATAAAAAATTATGATATATTTTTTCTAGTTAAATTTTCCCTTCATATTTCTGAAACAATAATTGGAAATGGATTTTAAATGATATCAATATTCAATAACAAATATTGAACCACTATTAGTGTAAAAAAAAAGAATCATTATTTCGTCATGCTGGTAGTAGTATAAATATCTTTAATAACATTGGTGAAAAAATAATTATATGCACAAAAATGTCTTATTTCACATATAAACCATCCCATGATCATGAAATCATTATATCCTCATGGAATGTATCCATGTTGATTGGAATAAATTTTGACATGTCGAGATTAAATTATGACATCATATTTTCTTCATACACTTATGCAGTGAATGATCTATGAGTTTTTCCTTATCCGCCATAATATTAATACAATGTCCTTTTTGAGTTCAATTCCACTTAAAGATTCACATTGTATTGAATCATAAGTCTTCATATGCATCATATAATTTCCATTACATTCATATAAATGAAAACATCATATGATTAAAAAAAGGTAATATAGGACTATGAAATTTCTTATCGAGTCTAAAAATATCACAGGGGATCATATATTTTTTGTAATGTAATATATCCTATAAGTTCTCTAAAATAAAAAATAAGTCCAGAATTCTACCATGTAGCCACCAAGACTTATTCTGTTAGTGAAAAATATCTATCACGGTTAAAATATTTAAAAAATTATTATCATATTGGGGGTAAAAAATTGTCCTAGGTGGGTCTCAAATGGCTTACCAAATAGGGATAATCATCCAAAACCAGATTTTAGAAAAGTAAATTATCAGACATGGGGAAAATTATCCTAGGAGGGGTAAATTTACCTAAATAGAAAACGAAAATATCCTTCATGGTATGATATCTAAAAGTAAAACATCTTATGAATATTCTCTTATGAACTAGAGAAAATTATCGTACATGATAAATTGTATTATAATATTGATTATCTTATGGGTCAATCACAACAACAAAAATCATTTTGAGTTCAATAATAAGAAATAACAAGGAATTGTATACATTAAAACTAATATTATGTCTTTTTCAAATTACTTAATAATTTATAAAAAAATAAAAACATTGAATTAATCTATTTTTGTAAAAAATCAAAAACTGCACATTGAAACAAAAACTGATGTTGTTTTACTTAAAATAGTGTGGATTAAATCATTTAAATAAAAATGATATATCGTGAATATTTTAGCTATATCAGTATGGTTTCCATATGTTTCTTCATTACTAAAAATATACTTATTATCTGTAATGTTGAATGTGATGTTAGGAAATCACTAAAATATATATTTGAAAATGACCATATCCTGACTAACAAGAATTTACATAAGTGTAAGAGAAACATAAACATAGTACTAACATATGAGTGTAAATATAGTGTGTTTTATTATCCTCTACCTAATGATCTGCCTAAGAAAGATAGTGAGAGTGAATATTATTCCAATTTTAGACACATGGATGATTAATTAAATGTTTACATCATTATGTTATCATAAATGATATAACAATAATGCTTTTTCCATTTCTAAGATTAAACTCTTAGAGTTTTACACGATTTTATATTTGGTATTTTTAAGCCTCTTTTAAATATTAATGGATATAGTGACAAAAATATTCTAGAATTAGATCACAAATATGAAACTAAACTATTTAAAGTAGAAGATAGTGATTACTTATTATTGTTCATGAAATTTTTATGTTGTAAATAGTATATATAGAAATATATAATTTAAAATTCAAACATGATATTCCAGTAAAGTATGTATGTATTATTGAATTTAAATAAATATTGATATTTATAGGATGGTAAATGGGGCTTCAATGAGGGTTAGTTTGAGTGTATCTTAACCAAGAATTCATCATTAATTAATTATATAGTATATATGTTTCCTAAAATCACATTTACTTATACACATATCATTTATTCTGTTATTAAAACATTAAATTATAACTTTATTTTCATGGTGCGATTGATTATGCATCTTGAAATAATTTTATTATCCTTTTATGATATTATTTACAAAAAATATAATTAAAACCTATATATATTCCAAATCAAATTATAGATCAGGTATCATAAGTGTTATAATATGAATGAAATACATCGTTTCATATGATTGTTTGTGACGATGTGAATCATTAGTAAATGATAATTATATAAAAACATGCATCAATAATACAAAGTGTGTTATTGTGAATTATCAATATGTTACTAACAATATTCTTTAAATCCCAATAATGGAAACTAGATATTTAAATGAGTGATATATTTTATATGAGATGGGGGACATCTATAATTTTTATTTTGGGAGAAATAAATAATATATTAAAGTAAGGTCAGAAGATGTATATGATTTTTATATTGTAATAACATCAATAATAGTTTAAGGAAAATAATGTTCTTGAGACACATTGTTTATAGGAAGGATAGAACCAAAGATAAATGGTTTATAATCAATATGTTTGGTGATATTGTATTAATTGGAGATAATGAACTTGTATCCTTCATTGATGGAGTAAATAAAAAATAATAATGTAAATGGAATGTATCTATGAATTCATACATGAATTCTTTGTATGAAAATAATTCTATTATTTTTCTATAACATACTACTATTAGAATTCCCACTAGATCCAAATAGATTTTCAAGAATGTTAATAATAGGGATGGTAAATAAAATAACTTTAAATAAATATTGTTTGATAAATGTATTAAGATATGTTACGTTGTTGGATCTAATGTATTATTTTCATCAATATTTATATTATAATTTATTTAAATTATAATTATAATAGTATTGTAACATTATAATTTGTTACACGCTTCATGTCATAGGTATACTATATTTTGGCCCACAATTATATCTATTTTGGTTTTATGGTTTTAAGGGAATTATGTGTTGATATTTTGGATTATAGGATAAAAAATATAGTTTTATCATTTGTATATGTTGAGATGTAACAGGGCGGTAACTGTGTGATATGGATTGTTTGGTTCAAGTAGATATTTTCATTATTTGAGAAGGGTTGTTCGAATTGCGAATATTTCATATAAAATAATGTGATAGGTTAGGTTTAGGTCTAGAGGTGATTTCATGGATTAATCATGTCTTTTATAACCATGTGGTAATTTCTAGGAAATAATGCACTTATGTTTTCAAGGGACAATAGAGAACACTTGGTTATCACACAATTTTTGAAACCAGACTTACAAACCATTTGATCAATATGAATTTAAAAAATATGGAGAATTACCCAAATACTAATGGTCTTTTTGACCTAACGGTATCCCTAATATAACATTAGTATGTACTAGCCATTCCATAACACTATAGGAGGTTCTCCCTTCGGTCTCATGGTGATTTTCTATCAATTTTTGTGTATCTATATCACTATGTGTAAATCTCATCTTCGTTCCAAATCTATTTTGTAGATTTACTCGCAATATCTCATCCCCTTGATTAATTGGGAACCATATGGGGTTTGTTAGGAAAATATAAGGATTAATGTGTGGAATTGATTATTTTTATTATATATCTATAATTTTGAGTACTATATGTATTCATTTATGATTAATATTTTCTAATGAAACTATTTTTCCACTATTGGTGCCGTAGGTGTCTGTATATAATATTTATTTTTTATGGAACAATATATCAATTTTTTGTTTTCCATTAGTTATACTAGTGGAAAAGTATTATTTTATAGATATTAGGGTTTATTTATGAAATTAATAATTTTTCATGGAAATTTTTTGAAAAGTGGTTTTTCATTAAAATTATATTTATACACTTGTTGTCTATGATGAAATGTCTCATTGATGATTTGTAGTATAAAAATGGTATTCTGTAATGGGAGTGGTAGTGATTTATTAATTGGAATATTTTATTAAATTAAGGGAATTATTGCTTGATTTTCTTATAAAAATAGATCACATGGGAACCTTATGTTCATCAGGTTATGGACATATGAAAACCACAGTGAGTGCATAACCACTAAGGGTTACGGGGTGATACTGATAATATGTTGTGGTTTTTTATATCATTAAAACTGAAATAATATTATATTGGGGTTTCTTCTATGTCATATATATGTATTCCCATATGGTAGATCCATGTATTTCATGGTTTAATTCATGATTGTGATCTTTCATGCTTTTATTCCACATATGATTACATTTTTATGTTTTGAAACTCTTTATTACATCCCATTATGTAATAATTCATATTTATATCCATATTATAATGGATTTGAATATGGATTTTTTATAGGAACATAAATTTATTTTTTATTAAGTTTTTTAAATGAAGTTATCAAGAATATATTTCATGAAATAAATAATTATAATATAGTATATAGATTCATGGTGGTATAGTATTAAAAATTTACCTCACACCTTTAATATTACATTAGTAATATACATACTTGGATTTATAGTATCCATGTAAAGGTAATGATGTCATGTATTTAGATGGATACTCATGGTTGGTGTCTCTATTTGATGATTTTGTAAATTCACGAGGTATGGTAACAAGGACGATTGGTTTTGGTCTTGGACATTTGTAGTTTCTGGTATTATAATTTTGCCTTTTTTTGTTCAATCTCAGGGTTTTGTACCTATTCTTCACTTATATACAATTGTTCTATATCATTATCTTATTATATATGATACATGATTAATTTTTATTTCATGTTTAAACCCTTCCAATGATTGTTGGTGTTGATACCTAGGTTCTTGTCACTAGTCCATGGTGATCAAAAACAATCTTCTAATATTGGAGGCTTGCACAGGTGTCATAGCAAGTCAACTCAGTGTGGTTTGTTATAAAAATTCATCAATTGGATGTTCCTTTCTTTGTTTATTATATAATATTTTTATGACCATCTAGACTCAAGTGGTATGTGCACAAGGGTTCATGGGAAACTCAATTTCCTATATAAAATTTATTTACCATTATGGGTCAATTTTTTTCTCATCAAGATTGAAATATAGATTTTTTTATTTAAATGAACCTTATTAATTTTCCCTATAGGTTTCTATTATTTTCTTCAATAAAAGTTTTTAAGGGGTTTAATATTGAATCTTGATGTTTATATTCAAATATATAAATGTATACTAATTATAATAAGGTGTTACCACTTGTGTTTAAAAAATAACATCTCTAGAATATTTTCTTTTATTTTAATTGAAGGACCTATTGGAAATATATCATTCCAAACACCTTAATTCATCCCTTTATTAGTGGAAATAATAATCTAGGATATTCAATCCCGAGTTCAGTATGGTTGTGGAGACTGATAATTGATGGTGGATTATCCTTTGGATTATACTAATAAAATTACACAAATATTCCTTGGTGACAAAGTAACAAAATATCCTGAGGAATAGATTGAGGTAATATAACATATTTTCCACTTTTAAGGGGCTCAAGATGACTATATGTGAGTAATTTACACATATATTCCTGAATTTCCTAGAAATAAATGGTTTGATTCCATAATTCTAACTAAATTACAAAAGGAAGACACATAGACAACATTCAAGAAGTCTATCAATAAGCAGTTATATCCTATGACCATAAATGTAGAAAAGGTGTGGGAGTTTGTCACCTTGAATCAAGGATACCATGTTGTGTTGGGGTTTGATAGTCATTTCAGCAATTTATATCATATATCTCTAAATCATTAAACTAATGTATAAATCAAGACTAGATGGTTTTAGATGTGTATGATGTTAGCAATTTTATTGATGCATATGATCATGTTATTGATGACCTTTATCGATGTAGTTGATAATGTGGTTATAGATGATGTAGTCTTATTTGGGAAAATAGGTCATTGTAGAGAATCTGTTATTATAGGGGTAGTCAGGTTGTGTCACTTATCCTGAAATGGAAAAATATTAATGGTTATTTTTTTCATTTTGATCTATTAAATATGGGTCTTTAGTAAAATACAAGGTATTTTTATTCCATTGTGGAATACATAGCCATTACTAAACCTTATTATATAGTAACACCAAATATCCTCCAACATTGTGGAACATCTAGTCATCTTAAATGATTTATAAAATATTTTCATATAGAAGTAGACTTGGATGCACCTTACCAAAATATCCTATAATTAGTTAGAGGCTATTAAAATGTTGTAGATCTCAACATATTGTTACGGGGAATAATTAGTAAATGAATAAATCATTGATAGGGGTTCAATTTGGATTCCTTTATATATCAGGGTATGCACTAGAGGAATCTTATGTTGGTCCAACTAACATTATTTGTACAATGTTTAATACTTCCTCCATAGTATTAGATCTTCTTGATACTAGTGAATCCCATTATATTTTATCATAAAATTTGGTCAATGTGATGGGATTATTCTCAGAGCTAATGTCATTCATTATGGATCATTATACTACCTTATGAATATTTAAAGATTTTGGTTTTGAATAATCCATGTGCCAGGGAATGATCGTTTACCATGAAGTCATATGTCATTTCCTAGTTCTTTATCTTATTATCCTTGAATGTATCATTGAATTGGATTAGATGGTCCATTTTAATTCCTAGGTCTATTGTTATCATTTTCAGCTTTAGTTTCTATCTCTCAATTGGTTTACTTGTTTCTTTCATGGCGTGCGGGATATTATATCTAGGTGAGTAGGGAATATTTTCCTGAAGCTAGTATGATCTCACGTAAATTATTAGATATGTTTATTGAGGCCATTTTTCATTATTAAGGTGTTATAAGTACTATTGTTAGGAATAGATAATATATAGACATTCCTAGTAACATTTTCTAGGTCAATTCCCAAAGAGAATTTGATTATTCTATTGATATGATTCTAGGTATGATCATCATCTCCTCACCATTTTATAATATGGAATATAATGAGTAAAATGAAGTTAATATTTATATTAAGGATCTTGAGTCAAAAATATTATTTTTTATGACTATTTCACCATGTACTTATATGATTATCTTCATAAATAATTATATGGAAGCCTCTTATTGTGTCCTGACTACCAAATGTTTTATAAAATAACTATTCAGAATGTAGACCCTTTTTATAGGATTGATGTTATGTTTTATCAACTTAGGGGATCCTAATAATTTTTTAATATTGATTTAGGATAACGGTACTATTAGTTAAGAGTCTGGGAGGAGGATATTCTATAGGCTACATTCTAGAAAAGGTATGAAAATTATGACCAATTTGATATTCCATTTGGTCTTGTTAACACCCATGTGGTGTTTTCATCATTGATGAATTATATCATTTATTATTTATTGTAACCCCTCATGGTTGTTATTCTGGAAGATATTTTTGTGATTTTAAATACTAATCAATAACTCAGAGATCATATTGATATTGTTCTTAGAACTATGAGTTAACATCATATGTATTGAAAGATAACTAAATTCCAGTTTTGGATTTGAAAAGTGAGGTTTCTGGTCCATGTTATATCTGAGAGATGTATCTCATTGAATAAAAAATAGGATAAGGAAATGATTTCCTTGGATCAACAATGAATGTTTTTGAGATTTATATATTCTTAGTTTTGTATGGTTATTGTAGAAATGACAATCTAGATTTCTCCAAGTGTTTATCTCATATGATAGAGTTGATGAATAAGGATATTGAGTTGGAATGTAATGATAATTCTCAATTATAATTTGAATAAAATAAATTGAGTTTGACTTTAGATATTTTAATTTTTCTTTAGGAATTAGGTTTTGGTTACCACATATTTTTGATGCCTCAACATCAAGATTTTTATGTGTCCTAATATATGGGAAACAAGAATTGGAATGTTGATCTCAATAATTAATCTCTCGTGATAAAAATTATACAATTAATGAGGTTGAATTTCTTAACATGATTCATTATATAAATACTTGTAATCACTATCTATTAATATAGTGTTTTAATATATATTTGGATTACATGTGCCAGATTTATATTTCATCCTAGAGGCATATGAACCTATAAAAGATATGTTTGGTTGGGTATCTTCACAATTTTTATTTTTATATTTCAAACAATCCATGAAAATAAAATGTGGTCAGTAATTTATTAAGAAATAATTTATAAAAAATACCTTGATTGAATCTAGGGAAGAGTGAAATTTGATGATTTTATCAACTGAGATGTTATATGATGTGAAAGAAGGATAGGGATAGGAGTGCTTATCTTGTGTGAAATATGATTCATTATTTGATGATTTTATTCCTCCAGGATAAGAAATAGACACTTAATTTCATCATTTTAGTTAAATAATCTATGGTAATGTTACCTTCGGTGATCAGACTCATGCTTTTTATGTTGTTTTTCATTTATGAGGTAGATTGATCATTCTAATAATTTTTTTGGAAATTTATGCATAGTGGAAATAAGATAAATTGTGCCATACAACCTACGAAAACAAATGTAAATCATGGTTTGAGAGTTTGGTATTATTTTTGGGGATGAGGTTGTTGATTAGGGATTTTCTATCTTGATTCCTTATCTAAAAAAGATTATGTTAGATCACCAAGGATGATACAGTTTGTTGTTTTTGTTTAAAAATTATATTATGTAACTGGGATGAGATTCGACTTCATTATAGGATTGACATGGAATCCTATTGGGAAAATATTTTTTGGGTGATCATTGAATTAATATCAAAATCATCTCATTTCTATTACATTAATGATATAATATAGGTATAATATAAGGCCCCAACCTTAAACCTTACTTAATCTTGAGTTATTACAAGATTACACATTGAGGATCTTTTCGGGTTTATAGTTTTAGAGAATTAGATCACAAAACTTGCATTATATTCCACATATAAACAAAGTGGTTACATAAAGATAGTATTCTTCTTTCCCATCAATGGAAACATATTTAAAATAAAACATGGATTCTTTCTTGACACTTCCTTGACCCTATCATCATATCATGTACCTTTCCCTTGACCTGTGAAAAACATTTCAAAAAACTTGGGATGAGCATAAAAAGCTCAGTAAGGGATACACAAAGAATGAAAACTGTTAGTTTTTCAAAATCAAGTAAACCTTGTATACTCTATCAAAGAAATACCATCACCTTCATGAAGTAGTAAAAACTCTTCACTGAATAAAGTATCATTACTTACCTTTTTGTAACCAAAGGATTACCATAAAACCCATATAAAGAACACATAACATATATAAAGGTAACTTGGGACATAAACATACTTAAGTGGAATAACCATACGGTCGACTTCCACACATATCACTTAATGGAATAGCCATACGGCCAATTTCCATACATACTTAATGGAATAGCCATACGACCGACTTCCATACCCAATTCATTGGAGGTTATAACGTAACCACCCATCCTGGTATTCACGGCACCACCCGTCATATGGTTTATAACGTAACCACCCGTTAAATGTCCAAGTACCAATATAAAATCATAAAACATAAAACGAATATAAAGGAAAGATAACATTTCCACATGTCAATCACAATATATCATAAATATATTGACATAATAGAATCCTTTATCAAAACCATTTTCAATACCAAAATACATAAAAGAGTATATGGTATTTATTTTATTTTAAATGCATTATGGCTTGTTGAGGAAGCAAAAGACCAAATAATACTCGCGGCGGCGGAAAAGGTCATTGTCACCACGTACGTTAAAAAACATTCCTTTTTTCATTTAGTAAAATGATTCGTAGAAAAATATTCCTTTTGTATAAAATTAAAAGTCAAAGGGGTTTATACACCGTATAAAATAAAGTTGTGTATAAATCGAAATATGCCTCAATGAAAGGAGATTGAGACGAAGTCCCTTACCTCGGGTCCGACTTGACTCGATCGTTCTTTAACGTCCTGAATAATAAACTTGAGTTAATTTATACTTGATTAATAACCTTTTTAAAGTTCATTATTCCTTTTATATCACTTATTTCCATGTTATAAACATTATGTAACCATTTAAGTTAATAATGTTTGTTTTGTCAATATTTGGTTCTTAAGTCGAAAGTGGACTTCTTACAATTACATGTTGTTCATGTGGTCAAAGGTTCTTTATATCCAGAATGAAATTCCTGATTTGGATATCATATATATCATATATATCCATCATATACATGTATTTATAATATTACATAATCAATTAGAGGTAAGAAATTAAATGCACCGTTCATGGAGACGGTAAGCCTTACGTACGCATGAACGCTACTTTCATTTCTATTTCGTATTTTATAGAATGGATTCATAATGATATAAGAGTATATTATAATTCCAGTATAATAACATATATAATATCATTAACTTTATCCTTTACACATCCCACATATGGTATTAACGAATCAAATCACTTTCAGGGGGCGGTAGTCCGCACTTCCTAAAATGAAGATATCGTGTTTACCCATAATGGAAACAATAATGGTATGCCATAAATTAAACATACAGAAGCTTAAGGAAAGCATAAACATATTATATATCATATATAAAAATAGTGATATCATAATGGCCATCTTTGAAGGTGTTAAATGAGTATTGAACAATCATCATTTCGGGAGGCAGAATTTCGCCATCCACGGAAACCGTATGTTCTTTAACCATTTGATGTAGTTGTGTGAGAGTGTAGCTCAAATAAATATTATAACAACATCCTAGTATATTGAAGATGCTGGTGTTGTCACAAAATAAGTAAATATAAAGAGTTTAGGGTGTTGGAGAAGCAAAATAAAACAAATGAACAAGAGAGAATGAATCACCTTTAAAAGTGTAACTCCTTTTGGTTTGAGCCTAAAGGCTTCCTTTGAAAGGATTCTGCCCAAAGGGAATCCTCTAGGATGAGGAGAGGGATTTGGAGAGAGTAAATGGGCAGGGGTTGGCCGAGGAAAAGGCTTGAGGAGTGTGTGTAAGGTGGTGGAGGTGGTGGCCTTTTATAAGAGGAGAGGAGGGGCAGTTTTGGAAAGTAAAGAAATATTACTTTATTTGAAAATGTGTTTCGGTTTTAAAAGGTCCCACATTGATATAATTCGTGGATAAGTTGATAAGGGTTCTAAATCTAACCATCCAATAGGTTTTGGACATGTGTAGGTTTTAGATGTCACATTAACTTTCCATTTTATTCAAATCGTTGAATAATGAGGTCATCGCTGCATCATCATGATGTCATAAATAATTTAATTTATTTAATATCTAAAAATTACAAAAAAATACTATGATGTATGAAATCTTTTTATCTTTCCAATGACTATTTATAATCAAAAATCTGATCTTTATAACCCCATGTAAAAACTGTTTTCGTAAAACAGATTATGTTTGTATCATTTTTACTTTTACATTAAATAAAAAGTTATTTATGTCATTTCCCAACCAATGTGGCTCCATGGAGTCCCCAAGTTGACCCATGGCTTGTCTTGGTCGGAAATGACACATCAAATGAGGGTAGGACATGTTTCAATCTCATCTCATATTATTAAAACATTATTTTTACCTTAAACTACACTAATTACCATTAATCGCGATTAAAACTTAATAAGTTACTATTCACCAAAAAATTATTTTAATCTCATTGAACCACATTTTACTTCTTAATGACAACCATGTATGTAGGATTTTTGAAAATCAAAACACAATGATGGAAAAATTTCATTTAAATGGAAAAATCAGTTTTTATAAGTACCACTTAGTGGTTTCACTATTCATCAAAAATTGAAGTTTTTCAGAAAATTACCAAAAATTCACCCTAAGCTATATTTGATATTATGAATTCAAAAATTAAGTCTATTTTACAAAATTCAAGATATATAAGTCACATTAATTAATTTAATAATTAATTCCCGCTGTCAGAGCAAATAGCGTGTTTTTATGAAACAATAAGTATCAAAAGATTGACACTAGTTTAAGTCTGATTTCAAAGTGAAATTAATTCCATTGACCACTATTGGATTTAATGGTAAAAATATTTTCTAATTTCACTTTAAAACCAATTAAAAAGATAATCTAATCAAATAAATAAATTATATTAAAAAGAGTTTTTGAATTAAAATACAACATTTTACACTATTCATTAAAATAATGAACTTTATCGGAAAGGTACCAAAGATTTACACAAAGTTAATTTAGATATCCCGATTATAAAGAAGAGTTATTTTTGGTCTAATATAATTTATAAGATTGATCAAAACTATATTTAATGACGGTTCTCCGTCAAAAGGTGATAAGTGAACCCTTAGTGAAAATTAGGGTATAAATGCCTAAAATTGAACTCTTTCGATATTTTAAGCCTTTATCTTTTATTGGGTAAATGTAAAAAAATTTAAAAACATATATAATCATATTTTAGTTATTTCTATCCATTCCCTCCAGTACAACGACTACTTGTTAACTAACATTTAAAATAATATTATTTTATTACTTGTGTGCAACGTAAGTTTTCAATGAAACTCATCGTTGCGTATCGAGTACGCTATCGAACGTAGAAACCCCTTTAATTTAAATTAATATTTAATTCGTAAATATTAATAAATATGAAAATTCTTTATTCTTTAATTACCTGGGATGTTACATCCTTCCCCCCTTTTGGAAATTGCGTCCTCGCAATTTTATTCACTTATCAAAATAACTGGGGGTATTTATCCCTCATAGCATTTTCAGATTCCCACGTTGCCTCTTCAATCATATGGTTTTTCCACAAAACCTTTACCTGATGAATCACCTTATTCCGTAACACCTGCTCCCTGTGGTCAAGAATCTGGACTGGTTGTTCTTCATAAGATAGGTTCTCCTCCATCTGAACTACCTCTGGACTCAAAACATGAGATGGATCTGGCATATACTTCCTCAACATTGAAACATGAAAAACATTGTGTACCTGAGATAAACTTGGAGGGTAATCCACTCGGTATCCAACTGATCCAACTTTCTCCTGAATTTCATATGGTCCAATAAACCTTGGACTCAGCTTTCCTTTCTTACCAAATCTCATCACACTTTTCCAAGGAGAAACCTTGAGAAAAACATGATCACCTACCTCGAAAGATAGATCCTTCCTCCGGTTATCCGCATAACTCTTCTTCCTGCTCTGAGCTATTCTCATGTGCTTCTGAATCAACTGAACTTTTTCTGCCAACTTTTCTACCAATTCTGGTCCCATCAACTTCCTTTCCCCTACTTCATCCCAAAAAGCTGGAGTTCGACACCGCTTCCCATATATTGCCTGAAATGGTGCCATCTGTATACTGGAATGAAAACTGTTATTATATGAAAATTCAACCAAAGAAAGATATTGGTTGCAACTTCCCTGATAATCCATAGAACAAGCTCATAGCATATCCTCCAATGTCTGAATTGTTCGTTCTAACTGCCCATCTGATTGAGGATGAAAATCTGTACTAAAATTTAATTCAGTACCCAACGACTTCTGAAGGCCTTTTCAAAAGTTAGAAGTGAACCTGGGATCACGATCAGATGCAATGGAGAGGGGAACTCCATGTAACCTGACTATCTCTTTAATATACAAACGGGAAAGTTGATCTAGGGAAAAAGTATCTCGTATAGCAAGGAAATGAGCAGATTTAGTCAAACGATCAACAATAACCCAGATTTTATTTTTAACTCGAGATGTCTTCGGTAATCCCACAACAAATTCCACGGATATATTCTCCCATTTCCACTCTGGCACTGGTAAAGGCGGAAGCATCCCTTTCGGTAACTGCCGCTCTTCTTTAACCTGTTGACATGTCAAACACTTCACAGTAAAATCAGAAATATCTCTTTTCATTCCATCCCACCAGTAATACTCCCACAGATCTCTGTACATCTTAGTACTGCCAAGATGAACAGAAAACGGAGAACTCTGAGCTTCACATAACAACTCTCTCTTCAACTGTGAATCACACGGCACGCACAATCTCTTCCCAAATCTCAAAACGAAATCATTATCAATGTTGAATTTAGGAAACTTACCTTTCTGATCCAGCTCTACCTTTTTCTACAACTCACTGTCTTGCTTCTGTGCTTTCTTGATTCTATCTGATAGAGATGATCTCATTGATACCTGAAACAAAACAGAAGAACATCATTCACCAACAACTTCTATGCCAAATTTCATCAAATCCTTAACCAAAGGATCACGTTCCAAACGCAACATTGCTAATGAAGCATTACTTTTTCGAATCAAAGCAACAGCCACTTTTTTTCTTTTCCCGTATGGTAATGAATTGTACAATCATAATCCTTGATTAATTCTAGCCATCTCCTTTGTCTCATGTTCAATTCTTTCTAAGTGAATATATACTTTAATCTTTTGTGATCGGTATATATTTCACACTTTACTCCATACAAATGATGCCTCTAAATTTGTAAAGAAAAAACAACAGCAGCTAATTCCAAATCATGTGTAGGGTAATTTACCTCATGAGTTTTCAACTGTCGTGAAGCATAAGCAATTACCTGATCATTCTGCATTAGGATGAAACCAATTCCTTTCAACGAAGCATCACTATATATAAAAAACTCACCATTCCGGGAAGGAAGTGCCAAAACTGGAGCGTTCACCAATCGTCTCTCCAACTCCTGAAAACAATCATCACATTCTTTTGTCCATATGAACATAACACCCTTACGAGTTAGCTTAGTCATTGGACTAGATAATCGTGAAAAATTTTCAACAAACCTTCGGTAGTAACCTGTGAAACCAAGAAAACTACGGATCTCGGTAACATTTGTGGGTCTTGGCCATTCTTCAACAACTTTTTTTTAGTAGGATCAACAGTTATGCCATCTTTTGAAACAATGTGACCTAGGAAATAAATTTTTTGTAACCAAAACTCACACTTGCTGAATTTTCCATATAGTTTCTTTTCTTTTAAGGTTTGCAAGATAACCCTTAAATGACTTTCATGCTCCTCTTTACTTTTAGAAAACACCAAAATATCATCGATGAAAACAACCACAAACTTATCCAAGAACTCTTGGAAAATTCTATTCATAAGGTCAATGAATACAGCAGGTGCATTGGTTAACCCAAAAGGCATAACTACAAATTCATAATGGCCATATCTAGTACGGAATGCAGTCTTCGGAACGTCTGCTTCTTTTACTTTCAACTGATGGTACCCCGATCTCAAGTCAATCTTTGAAAAAAACTGAGCTCCTTGGAGCTGATCAAACAAATCATCGATATGAGGCAAAGGATATTTGTTCTTAACAGTGATATTATTCAAGGCCCTATAATCAATGCAAAGTCTCATAGAACCATATTTCTTTTTAACAAATAAAACAGGAGCACCCCATGGTGATGTGCTAGGTCGAATGAAACCTTTCTCTAATAAATCTTGCAATTTCTCCTTTGACTCTAAAAGTTCAATTTGAGCCATTAGATAAGGGGGTTTTGAAATTGGCTTAGCCTCAGGAACTAAGTCAATAGTAAACTCAACTTCCCGATCTAGTATTATTCCAGGCAACTCATCAGGAAAAACATCAGGATACTCATTTACCACTGGCACATCATTAATCTGAACAGTTCCCTTGTTTTCAACAATGTGTGCAAGGTAACATTCATTTCCATCTTTTACAAGTTTCTCGGCCTCTTGATATGTTATCAAAAGTAAGGGTTCATTCTTGTACACAAACTGAAAGTCTTTCTGAAAAGAAACTTCTTTAGCTCTACAGTCAATCTTAGCATGGTAAATAGAGAGCCAATCCATACCCAGGATAACATCAAACTCTACTAGAGGTAGAACAATAAGGTTTGCAAGTAGGTTATTTACACAGATAAGGATAGGAAGATTCTTATAAATTCTTTTTTCCTCAACATTCCCCCAGGTGTTTTTACCAAAAGTTCAGGAGTGATTTCTTGAGATGGTATTCCCATTTTACTAGAAAAGGTTTCAGAGATGAAAGAATGTGTAGACCCTGAATCAAACAACACACTGGAATAATATGAAAAAACAAAAAAAGTACCTGATACAACTTCATTTGATGGCCCGACATCTGCGGAAGTAGTTGCAAAGGATTTCACCACCCCTTTCTGCTTGTAGTCTAACTGCTTCCCATCACTCATGCTCTTTGTCGGACACTCATTTGCATAGTGACCCATCTCATTGCACATAAAAAAATTTCACTAACTGTAAATCAAATTTGGTCTTACCTTCACCTTGATCCTTTTCAGTGCAATCACGAGCCTTATGTCCCATCTTACCACATCGGTATCACTTTCCAGAATTCAGAAGACATTCCCCAACATGCCTTTTTCCACATTTATCAAAAAAAATGGAAACATAGATTTCTTACCATCAGACTTTTTTGAAGAATACTTACCTTTCTCCTACCACCTCGGTCTATTCTTCTGTTGGTTGTTATAGAACACTTGATCATCGGCAATCTCCATTTCCACCTTCTCAGCACATCGAACAAGCTTTTCATAACTTTTAAACTCACGAGAATCTAATGCCCTTCAATATTTTGGCTTTAATCCTGAGTAAAAATGATTGATTTTACTATCAAGGTCTCGGATAAAATATGGAGCATACCTTGCCAATCGATTGAACCTTTATTCATAGGTAGCCACTGAGTCTTCCTCTTGCCTCAATTCCAAGAATTGTTTCTCCATCCTAAGTCGAACTGCCTTAGGAAAATACTTTTCATGAAACATACCTTTGAATTCATCCCAGTCAAGAGCATCAATCTCATCAGCGTCTCTGATATTTTTAACCATCGACCACCACTGATCTGCTTCACCCTCCAAACGATAAATAGCAAGACTAACCTTTTGATTGTATGAACACCCCATGACATCAAAAATATTCTCCAGTGCTTTAATCCACCCTTCAGCTAACACAGGGTCAGATGATCCTATGAATGATGGGGGATGTTGCCTTATGAAATGTTCCACCGCTGACATGTTCCTCTGCGGTTGATCTGGCTGATCTCGTGCTTGGATACCACCACCATTTATCGCTTGAGTCAACTGTGCCATTACTGCAACAAACTGTTCAGTTCCAAATCCGACCATCTCAGGATGCTGATTCGGAAGGTTATTTCCTTCTGTATGCCTTCCTAGCACTGCTTACCTGTTTCCTCTATGGAAAACCATTCTGAACAAACATGTCTTAGATGAAGCAACATGGTAATCTTCAAATACTATATCACTTCAATTTGACAAAAAAAATAGTTTTGGATAATCATTTAATAGAATTCTAACTCCTAAAGTTATCTAAACCAACCATTGATACCAACTATAAGGCCCAAGCCTTAAACCTTACTTAATCTTGAGTTATTACAAGATTACACATTGAGGATCTTTTCGGGTTTAGAGTTTTAGAGAATTAGATCATAAAACTTGCATTACATTCCACATATAAACAAAGTGGTTACATAAAGATAGTATTCTTCTTTCCCATCAATGGAAACATATTTAAAATAAAACATGGATTATTTCTTGACACATCTTTGACACTATCATCATATCATGTACCTTTCCCTTGATCTGTGAAAAACATTTCAAAAAACATGGGATGAGCATAAAAAGCTCAGTAAGGGATACACAAAGAATGAAAACTGTTAGTTTTTCAAAATCAAGTAAACCATGTATACTCTATCAAAGTAATACGTTCACCTTCATGAAGTAGTAAAAACTATTCACTGAATAAAGTATCATTACTTACCATTTTGTAACCAAAGGATTACCAAAAAACCCATATAAGGAACACATAACATATATAAAGGTAACTTGGGACATAAACATACTTAAGTGGAATAACCATACGGTCGACTTCCACACATCACTTAATGGAATAGCCATACGGCCAATTTCCATACATACTTAATGGAATAGCCATACGGCCGACTTCCATACCCAATGCATTGGAGGTTATAACGTAACCACCCGTCCTGGTATTCACGGCACCACCCGTCATATGGTTTATAACGTAACCACCCGTTAAATGTCCAAGTACCAATATAAAATCATAAAACATAAAACCAATATAAAGGAAAGATAACATTTCCACATTTCAATCACAATATATCATAAATATATTGACATAATAGAATCCTTTATCAAAACCATTTTCAATACCAAAATACATAAAAGAGTATATGGTATTTGTTTTATTTTAAAAACATTATGGCTTGTTGAGGAAGCAAAAGACCAAATAATACTCGCGGCGGCGGAAAAGGTCATTGTCACCGCGTACGTTAAAAAAACATTCCTTTTTGTCATTTAGTAAAACGCTTCGTAGAAAAATATTCCTTTTGTATAAAATTAAAAGTCAAAGGGGTTTATACAACCTATAAAAGAAAGTTGTGTATAAAACGAAATATGCCTCAATGAAAGGATATTGAGATGAAGTCCCTTACCTCGGGTCCGACATGACTCGATCGTTCTTTAACGTCCTGAATAATAAACATGAGTTAATTTATACTTGATTAAGAACCTTTTTAAAGTTCATTATTCCTTTTATATCACTTATTGCCCTGTTATAAACATTATGTAACCATTTATGTTAATAATGTTTGTTTTTTTAATATTTGGTTCTTAAGTCAAAAGTGGACTTCTTAAAATTACATGTTGTTCGTGTGGTCAAAGGTTCTTTATATCCAGAATGACATTCCTGATTTGGATATCATATATATCATATATATCCATCATATACATGTATTTATAATATTACATAATCATTTAGAGGAAAGAAATGAAATGCACCGTTCATGGAGACGGTAAGCCGTACGTACGCATGAACGCTACTTTCATTTCTATTTCGTATTTTATAGAATGGAATCATAATGATATAAGAGTATATAATAATTCCAGTATAATAACATATATAATATCATTAACTTTATCCTTTACACATCCAACATATGGTATTAACGAATCAAATCACTTTTAGGGGGCGGTAGTCCGCAATTCCTAAAATGAAGATATCATGTTTACCCATAATGGAAACAATAATGGTATGCCATAAATGAAAAATACAGAAGTTAAGGAAAGCATAATCATATTATATATCATATATAAAAATAGTGATATCATAATGGCTACCTTTGAAGGTGTTAAATGAGTATTGAACAATCATCATTTCGGGAGGCAGAATTTTGCCATCCACGGAAACCGTATGTTCTTTAACCATTTGATGTAGTTGTCTGAGAGTGTAGCTCGAATAAATATTATAAAAACATCCTAGTATATTGAAGATACTGGTGTTGTTACAAAAGAAGTAAATAAAAAGAGTTTAGGGGGTTGGAGAAGCAAAATAAAACAAATGAACAAGATAGAATGAATCACCTTTAAAAGTGTAACTCCTTTTGGTTTGAGCCTAAAGTCTTCCTTTGAAAGGATTCTGCCCAAAGGGAATCATCTAGGATGAGTATAGGGATGTGGAGAGAGTAAATGGACAGGGTTTGGCCGAGCCAAAGGCTTGAGGAGTGTGTGTAATGTGGTAGAGGTGGGGGCCTTTTATAAGAGGAGAGGAGGGGCACTTTTGGAAATTAAAGAAATATTACTTTATTTGAAAATGTGTTTCGGTTTTAAAAGGTCACACATTGATATAATTAGTGGATAAGGTGATAAGGGTTCTAAATCTACCCATCCAATAGGTTTTGGACATGTGTAGGTTTTAGATGTCACATTATCTTTCCATTTTATTCAAATCGTTGAATAATGAGGTCATCGTTGCATCATCATGATGTCATAAATAATTTAATTTATTTAAAGTCTAAAAATTACAAAAAAATACTATGATGTATGAAATCTTTTTATCTTTCCAATTACTATTTATAATCAAAAATCTGATCTTTATAACCCCATGTAAAAATTGTTTTCGTAAAACATATTATGTTTGTATCATTTTTACTTTTACATTAAATAAAAAGTTATTTATGTCATTTCCCAACCAATGTGGCTCCATGGGGTCCCCAAGTTGACCCATGGCTTGTATTGGTCGGACATGACACATACAATGAGGGTAGGACATGTGTCAAGCTAATCTCATATTATTAAAACATTATTTTTACCTTAAACTACACTAATTACCATTAATCGCGATTAAAACTTAATAAGTTACTATTCACAAAAAAATTATTTTAATCTCCTTGAACCACATTTTACTTCTTAATGACAACCATGTATGTCGGGTTTTTGAAAATCAAAACACAATGATGGAAAAATTTCATTTAAATGGAAAAATCAGTTTTTATAAGTACCACTTAGTGGTTTCACTATTCATCAAAAATTGAAGTTTTTCAGAAAATTACCAAAAATTCACCCTAAGCTATATTTGATATTATGAATTCAAAAATGAAGTCTATTTTACAAAATTCAAAATATATAAGTCACATTAATTAATTTAATAATTAATTCCCGCTGTCAGAGAAAATAGCGTGTTTTTATGAAACAATAAGTATCAAAAGATTGACAGTAGTTTAAGTCCGATTTCAAAGTGAAATTAATTCCAATGACCACTATTGGATTTAATGGTAAAAATATTTTCTAATTTCACTTTAAAACCATTTCAAAAGATAATCTAATCATATAAATAAATTAGATTAAAAAGAGGTTTTGAATTAAAATACAACATTTTACACTATTCATTAAAAAGTGAACTTTATCAGAAAGGTACCAAAGATTTACACAAAGTTAATTTTGATGTCCCGATTATAAAGAAGAGTTATTTTTGGTCTAATAGAATTTATAAGATTGATCAAAACTATATTTAATGACGGTTCTCCGTCAAAAGGTGATAAGTGAACCCTTAGTGAAAATTAGGGTATAAATGCCTAAAATTGAACTCTTTCCATATTTTAAGCCTTTATCTTTTATTGGGTAAATGTAAAAAAATTTAAAAACATATATAATCATATTTTAGTTATTTCTATCCATTCCCTCCAGTACAACGGCTACTTGTTAACTAACATTTAAAATAATATTATTTTATTACTTGTGTGCAACGTAAGTTTTCAAAGAAAATCATCGTTGCGTATCGAGTACGCTATCGAACGTAGAAACCCCTTTTAATTAAAATTAATATTTAATTCGTAAATATTAATAAATATGAAAATTCTTTATTCTTTAATTACCTGGGATGTTACATCCTTCCCCCCTTTTGTAAATTGCGTCCTCGCAATTTTATTCACTTATCAAAATAAGTGGGGGTATTTATCCCTCATAGCATTTTCAGATTCCCACGTTGCCTCTTCAATCATATGGTTTTTCCAAAAAACCTTTACCTGATGAATCACGTTATTCCGTAACACCTTCTCCCTGTGGTCAAGAATTTGGACTGGTTGTTCTTCATATGATAGGTTCTCCTCCATCTGAACTACCTCTGGACTCAAAAAATGAGATGGATCTGGCATATACTTCCTCAACATTGAAACATGAAAAACATTGTGTACCTGAGATAAACTTGGAGGTTAAGCCACTCGGTAACCAACTGATCCAACTTTCTCTTGAATTTCATATGGTCCAATAAACCTTGGACTCAGCTTTCCTTTCTTACCAAATCTCATCACACTTTTCCAAGGAGAAACCTTGAGAAAAACATGATCACCTACCTCGAAAGATAGATCCTTCCTCCGGTTATCCGCATAACTCTTCTTCCTGCTCTGAGCTATTCTCATGTACTTCTGAATCAACTGAACTTTTTCTGCCAACTTTTCTACCAATTCTGGTCCCATCAACTTCCTTTCCCCTACTTCATCCCAAAAAGCTGGAGTTCGACACCGCTTCCCATATAATGCCTGAAATGGTGCCATCTGTATACTGGAATGAAAACTGTTATTATATGAAAATTCAACCAAAGAAAGATATTGGTTGCAACTTCCCTGATAATCCATAGAACAAGCTCGTAGCATATCCTCCAATGTCTGAATTGTTCGTTCTAACTACCCATCTGATTGAGGATGAAAAGCTGTACTAAAATTTAATTCAGTACCCAACGACTTCTGAAAGCCTTTCCAAAAGTTAGAAGTGAACCTGGGATCACGATCAGATACAATGGAGAGGGGAACTCCATGTAACCTGACTATCTCTTTAAGATACAAACTGGAAAGTTGATCTAGGGAAAAAGTATCTCGTATAGCAAGGAAATGAGCAGATTTAGTCAAGCGATCAACAATAACCCAGATTGCATTATTAACTCGAGATGTCTTCGGTAACCCCACAACAAAGTCCATGGATATATTCTCCCATTTCCACTCTGGCACTGGTAAAGGCTGAAGCATCCCTTTCGGTAACTGCCGCTCTGCTTTAACCTGTTGACATGTCAAACACTTCACAGTAAAATCAGAAATATCACTTTTCATTCCATCCCACCAGTAATACTCCCACAGATCTCTGTACATATTAGTACTGCCAGGATGAACTGAAAATGGAGAACTCTGAGCTTCACATAACAACTCTCTCTTCAACTGTGAATCACAAAGCACTCACAATCTCTTCCCAAATCTCAAAACAAAATCATTATCAATGTTGAATTTAGGCAACTTACCTTTCTGATCCAGCTCTACCTTTTTCTACAACTCATTGTCTTGCTTCTGTGCTTGCTTGATTCTATCTGATAGAGATGATCTCATTGATACCTGAAACAAAACAGAAGAACATCATGAACCAACAACTTCTATGCCAAAGTTCATCAAATCCTTAACCAAAGGATCACGTTCCAAACGCAACATTGCTAATGAGGAATTACTTTTTCGACTCAAAGCATCAGCCACTTTATTTTCTTTTCCCATATGGAAATGAATTGTACAATCATAATTCTTGATTAATTCTAGCCATCTCCTTTGTCTCATGTTCAATTCTTTCTGAGTGAATATATACTTTAAACTTTTGTGATCGGTATATATTTCACACTTTACTCCATACAAATGATGCCTCTAAATTTGTAAAGAAAAAACAACAGCAGCTAATTCCAAATCATGTGTAGGGTAATTTACCTCATGAGTTTTCAACTGTCATGAAGCATAAGCAATTACCTGATCATTCTGCATTAGGATGCAACCAAGTCCTTTCAAATAAGCATCACTATATATAACAAACTCACCATTCAGGGAAGGAAGTGCCAAAACTGGAGCGTTCACCAATCGTCTCTCCAACTCCTGAAAACAATCATCACATTCTTTTGTCCATATGAACATAACACCCTTACGAGTTAGCTTAGTCATTGGACTAGATAATCGTGAAAAATTTTCAACAAACCTTCGGTAGTAACCTGCCAAACCAAGAAAACTACGGATCTCGGTTACATTTGTGGCTCTTGGCCATTCTTCAACAACTTTTGTTTTAGTAGGATCAACAGTTCTTCCATCTTTTGAAACAATGTGACATAGGAAATAAATTTGTTGTAACCAAAACTCACACTTGCTGAATTTTCCATATAGTTTCTTTTCTTTTAAGGTTTGCAAGATAACCCTTAAATGACTTTCATGCCCCTCTTTACTTTTAGAAAACACCAAAATATCATCGATGAAAACAACCACAAACTTATCCAAGAACTCATGGAAAATTCTATTCATAAGGTCCATGAATACAGCAGGTGAATTGGTTAACCCAAAAGGCATAACTACAAATTCATAATGGCCATATCTAGTACGGAACGCAGTCTTCGGAATGTCTGCTTCTTTTACTTTCAACTGATGGTACCCCGATCTCAAGTCAATCTTTGAAAAAAACTGAGCTCCTTGGAGCTGATCAAACGAATCATCGATATGAGGCAAAGGATATTTGTTCTTAACAGTGATATTATTCAAGGACCTATAATCAATGCAAAGTATCATAGAACCATCTTTCTTTTTAACAAATAAAACAGGAGCACCCCATGGTGATGTGCTAGGTCGAATGAAACCTTTCTCTAATAAATCTTGCAATTTCTCCTTTGACTCTAAAAGTTCAATTTGAGCCATTAGATAAGGGGGTTTTGAAATTGGCTTAGCATCAGGAACTAAGTCAATAGTGAACTCAACTTCCCGATCTGGTATTATTCCAGGAAACTCATCAGGAAAAACATCAGGATACTCATTTACCACTGGCACATCATTAATCTGAACAGTTCCCTTGTTTTCAACAATGTATGCAAGGTAACATTCATTTCCATCTTTTACAAGTTTCTTGGCCTCTTGATATGTTATCAAAAGTAAGGGTTCATTCTTGTACACAAACTGAAAGTCTTTCTGAAAAGAAACTTCTTTAGCTATACAGTCAATCTTAGCATGGTAAATAGAGAGCCAATCCATACCCAGGATAACATCAAACTCTACTAGAGGTAGAACAATAAGGTTTGCAAGTAGGTTCTTTAAAAAGATAAGGATAGGAAGATTCTTATAAATTCTTTTTGCCTCAACATTCACCCAGGTGTTTTTACCAAAAGTTCAGGAGTGATTTCTTGAGATGGTATTTCCATTTTACTAGAAAAGGTTTCAGAGCTGAAAGAATGTGTAGACCCTGAATCAAACAACACACTGGCATAATCTGAAAAAACAAACAAAGTACCTGATACAACTTCATTTGATGGCCCGACATCTGCGGAAGTAGTTGCAAAGGATTTCACCACCCCTTTCTGCTTGTAGTCTAACTGCTTCCCATCACTCAAGCTCTTTGTCGGACACTCATTTGCATAGTGACCCATCTCATTGCACTTAAAAAAAATTTCAATAACTGTAAATCAAATTTGGTCTTACCTTCACCTTGATCCTTTTCAGTGCAATCACGAGCCTTATGTCCCATCTTACCACATCGGTAGCACTTTCCAGAATTTAGAAGACATTCCCCAACATGCCTTTTGCCACATTTATCAAAAACTGGAAACTTAGCTTTCTTACCATCAGACTTTTTTGAAGAATACTTACCTTTCTCATACCACCTCGGTCTATTCTTCTATTGGTTGTTATAGAACACTTGATCATCGGCAAACTCCATTTCCACCTTCTCAGCACATCGAACAAGCTTTTCATAACTTTTAAACTCACGAGAAGCTAATGCCCTTCAATATTTTGGCTTTAATCCTGAGTAAAAATGATTCATTTTACTATCAAGGTCTCGGATAAAATATGGAGCATACTTTTCCAATCGATTGAACCTTTATTCATAGGTAGCCACTGTGTCTTCCTCTTGACTCAATTCCAAGAATTGTTTCTCCATCCTAAGTCGAACTTCCTTAGGAAAATACTTTTCAAGAAACATACCTTTGAATTCATCCCAGTCAAGAGCATCAATCTCATCAGCGTCTCTGATATTTTTAACCATCGACCACCACTGATCTGCTTCACCCTCCAAACTATAAATAGCAAGACTAACCTTTTGATTGTCTGAACACCCCATGACATCAAAAATATTCTCCAGTGCTTTAATCCACCCTTCAGCTAACACATGGTCAGATGATCCTATGAATGATGGGGGATGTTGCCTCATGAAATGTTCCACCACTGACATGTTCTTCTGCGGTTGATCAGGCTGATCTCGTGCCTGGATACCACCACCATTTATCGCTTGATTCAACTGCGCCATTACTGCAACAAACTGTTCAGTTCCAAATCTGACCATCTCAGGATGCTGATTCGGAAGGTTATTTCCTTCTGTATGCCTTCCTAGCACTGCTTACCTGTTTCCTCTATGGAAAACCATTCTGAACAAACATGTCTTAGATGAAGCAACATGGTAATCTTCAAATAGTATATCACTTCAATTTGACAAAAAAATATTTTTGGATAATCATTTAATAGAATTCTAACTCCTAAAGTTATCTAAACCAACCATTGATACCAACTATAAGCCCCCAGCCTTAAACCTTACTTAATCTTGAGTTGTTACAAGATTACACATTGAAGATCTTTTCGGGTTTAGAGTTTTAGAGAATTAGATCATAAAACTTGCATTACATTCCACATATAAACAAAGTGGTTACATAAAGATAGTATTCTTCTTTCCCATCAAAGGAAACATATTTAAAATAAAACATGGATTATTTCTTGACACATCCTTGACACTATCATCATATCATGTACCTTTCCCTTGATCTGTGAAAAAAATTTCAAAAAACATGGGATGAGCATAAAAAGCTCAGTAAGGGATACACAATGAATGAAAACTGTTAGTTTTTCAAAATCAAGTAAACCATGTATACTCTATCAAAGTAATACCTTTACCTTCATGAAGTAGTAAAAACTCTTCACTGAATAAAGTATCATTACTTACCTTTTTGTAACCAAAGGATTACCATAAAACCCATATAAAGAACACATAACATATATAAAGGTAACTTGGGACATAAACATACTTAAGTGGAATAACCATACGGTCGACTTCCACACATATCACTTAATTGAATAGCCATATGGCCAATTTCCATACATACTTAATGGAATAGCCATACGGCTGACTTCCATACCCAATGCATTGGAGGTTATAACGTAACCACCCATCTTGGTATTCACGGCACCACCCGTCATATGGTTTATAACGTAACCACCCGTTAAATGTCCAAGTACCAATATAAAATCATAAAACATAAAACCAATATAAAGGAAAGATAACATTTCCACATTTCAATCACAATATATCATAAATATATTGACATAATAGAATCCTTTATCAAAACCATTTTCAATACCAAAATACATAAAAGAGTATATGGTATTTGTTTTATTTTAAAAACATTATGGCTTGTTGAGGAAGCAAAAGACCAAATAATACTCGCGGTGGCGGAAAAGGTCATTGTCACCGCGTACGTTAAAAAAACATTCCTTTTTGTCATTTAGTAAAATGCTTCGTAGAAAAATATTCCTTTTGTATAAAATTAAAAGTCAAAGGGGTTTATACAATATATAAAAGAAAGTTGTGTATAAAACGAAATATGCCTCAATGAAAGGATATTGAGACGAAGTCCCTTACCTCGGGTCCGACATGACTCGATCGTTCTTTAACCTCCTGAATAATAAACTTGAGTTAATTTATACTTGATTAAGAACCTTTTTAAAGTTCATTATTCCTTTTATATCACTTATTTCCATGTTATAAACATTATGTAACCATTTAAGTTAATAATGTTTGTTTTTTTAATATTTGGTTCTTAAGTCGAAAGTGGACTTCTTAAAATTACATGTTGTTCGTGTGGTCAAAGGTTCTTTATATCCAGAATGACATTCCTGATTTGGATATCATATATATCATATATATCCATCATATACATGTATATATAATATTACATAATCATTTAGAGGTAAGAAATGAAATGCACCGTTCATGGAGACGGTAAGCCGTACGTACGCATGAACGCTACTTTCATTTCTATTTCGTATTTTATAGAATGGAATCATAATGATATAATAGTATATTATAATTCCAGTATAATAACATATATAATATCATTAACTTTATCATTTACACATCCAACATATGGTATTAACTAATCAAATCACTTTCAGGGGGCGGTAGTCCGCACTTCCTAAAATGAAGATATCGTGTTTACCCATAATGGAAACAATAATGGTATGCCATAAATGAAAAATACAGAAGCTTAAGGAAAGAATAAACATATTATATATCATATATAAAAATAGTTATATCATAATGGCCACCTTTGAAGGTGTTAAATGAGTATTGAACAATCATCATTTCGGGAGGCAGAATTTTGCCATCCACGGAAACCGTATGTTCTTTAACCATTTGATGTAGTTGTCTGAGAGTGTAGCTCGAATAAATATTATAACAACATCCTAGTATATTGGAGATACTTCTGTTGTTACAAAAGAAGTAAATAAAAAGAGTTTAGGCGGTTGGAGAAGCAAAATAAAACAAATGAACAAGAGAGAATGAATCACCTTCAAAAGTGTAACTCTTTTTGGTTTGAGCCTAAAGTCTTCCTTTGAATGGAATCTGCCCAAAGGTAATCATCTAGGAAGAGTAGAGGGATGTGGAGAGAGTAAATTGGCAGGGGTTGGCCGAGCCAAAGGCTTGGGGAGTGTGTGTAATGTGGTAGAGGTGGGGGCCTTTTATAAGAGGAGAGGAGGGGCACTTTTGGAAATTAAAGAAATATTACTTTATTTGAAAATGTGTTTCGGTTTAAAAGGTCCCAAATTGATATAATTCGTGGATAAGGTGATAAGGGTTCTAAATCTACCCATCCAATAGGTTTTGGACATGTGTAGGTTTTAGATGTTACATTATCTTTCCATTTTATTCAAATCGTTCAATAATGAGGTCATCGCTGCATCATCATGATGTCATAAATAATTTAATTTATTTAAAGTCTAAAAATTATAAAAAAAAACTATGATGTATGAAATCTTTTTATCTTTCCAATGACTATTTATAATAAAAAATATGATCTTTATAACCCCATGTAAAAATTGTTTTCATAAAACATATTATGTTTTTATAATTTTTACTTTTACATTAAATAAAAAGTTATTTATGTCATTTCCCAACCAAAGTGGCTCCACGGGGTCCCCAAGTTGACCCATGGCTTTTCATGGTCGTCCATGACAAATCCAATCAGGGTAGAACATGTGTCAAGCTCATATCATATTATTAAAACATTATTTTTACCTAAACTACACTAATTACCACTAATCGCGATTAAAACTTAATAAGTTACTATTCACCAAAAAATTATTGTAATCTCATTAAACCACATTTTACTTCTCAATGACAACCATGTATGTCGGATTTTTGAAAATCAAAACACAATGATGGAAAAATTTCTTTTAAACGGAAAAATCAGTTTTTATAAGTACCACTTAGTGGTTTCACTATTCATCAAAAATTGAAGTTTTACAGAAAATTACAAAAAATTCACGCTAAGCTATATTTGATATTAAGAATTCAAAAATGAAGTCTATTTTACAAAATTCAAAATATATAAGTCACATTAATTAATTTAATAATTAATTCCCGCTGTCAGAGCAAATAGCGTGTTTTTATGAAACAATAAGTATCAAAATATTGACACTAGTTTAAGTCCGATTTCAAAGTGAAATTAATTCCAATGACCACTATTGGATTTAATGGTAAAAATATTTTCTAATTTCACTTTAAAACAAATTCAAAAGATAATCTAATCATATAAATAAATTAGATTAAAAAGTGGTTTTGAATTAAAATACAACATTTTACATTATTCATTAAAAAAAATGAACTTTATCGGAAAGGTACCAAAGATTTACACAAAGTTAATTTTGATGTCCCGATTATAAAAAAGATTTATTTTTGGTCTAATATAATTTATAATATTGATCAAAACTATATTTAATGACGGTTCGCCGTCAAAAGGTGATAAGTGAACCCTTAGTGAAAATTAGGGTATAAATGCCTAAAATTGAACTCCTTCCATATTTTAAGCCTTTATCTTTTATTGGGTAAATGTAAAAAAATTTAAAAACATATATAATCAGATTTTAGTTATTTCTATCCATTCCCACCAGTACAACAGCTACTTGTTAACTAACATTTAAAATAATATTATTTTATTACTTATGTACAACGTAAGTTTTCAAAGAAACTCATCATTGCGTATTGAGTAAGCTATCGAACGTAGAAACCCCTTTTAATTAAAATTAATATTTAATTCGTAAATATTAATAAATATGAAAATTCTTTATTCTTTAATTACCTGGGATGTTACATATAAGATCATGGAAACACATATATCTTAAGTATCATGATGCTCTATGAAGTACCTTTTGTTATTATTTATAACAGAGTTATGTGATTTAAATCATGGTTTTGGAAAGGTATGAAAGAGGCAATATGTATCCAATTGATGTTATCTATAGTATATAATGCTCAGAATGATTGACAGACTGAGAAATCCATTTGGATCCTTTATGATATGTTTTAGGAAAGCATTATTTATTTTTATTGTTCCTGGGAAATGAATTTGACTTTTGTTGAGTTTTCCTATAAAATTGTTATTAGTATTTGATTAATATATAACCCGTTGAAAAATTATATGGTTATCATTGAAAATATACATTATGATGTGATGATTTTGGAAAATAGTCTTTGTTAAGAAAAAAAATAATTCAATATTTTAAGAATATTTTGGAGTATATATGAAATATGTTAAGGATATCTTATAGTCAAAAAATATATTATGTGTACTATTGTCGTTTCCTTCTTGACGTTCCAAATTGTGATCGTGTTTTCCCAAGTATTCAACTCATTTGGGACATATTCATTTGGGATGATATGGAAATTTGGTAAAAATGTTTACTGTAACCTTTTGAATTGATAAACATATTGGAAATGTGGGATATTAGTTGGAATTAGTATCTCACATGACATCAATATGAGATGTTTTTCATTTTTTCCATCTATGTAGGGATCTACCAGAACATTATTAATAGTTAGAGAGTGAATATGTTGATCTTAATCCTAACACCATAGTGGATGAGATGAAAATATAGATTTTGGATCACTTGAATAATGTTTTCTAGGGAAAAATGTTTCCCTTGATCTATGTAATATTGTAGTGTGGATGGGATTGATACATGGTTTGGGAATATGAAGTGTTGATGATACAACAATCACATTTTTACATTACAAGTTCAGAATCATATGATCATTCTAGGGAATAAAATTGGCATGGTTGGGATAATTTTGACACCCTCTAGGTTACATGTATATATGTTTTGCGCCCCTTCTGTCACTATCATGGTTCTAAATGTGCTTATATGTTAGAGATCAATATTTTAAATTTTGGGGGGAAAATGGCTAGGCATGTGGATTATAAAAAAAAATTAGCTATGCGATAATCCTGAAATATGTATATGTTATATATAAAATTTTTTTGAATATTTATTGCTTGGTTTTTCTAACTGATAGAGAATTCTACAAAAACCATGTGAGATGATTTTTTTGGATATAGAAGAAACATCACGACATTCACAAAATTTTTCAATCTATGTGGCTATTCCTAGGTAATAATACAATTTAGAGATTAAGGGATAGTGTTGACCACATTTTTAGTTCATGGATTTTCTAACAATGAATCCAAACTGTGTGACACGTGTAGGTTTTATAAAATTATAAAAATACTTGGACACCCTTAGTTTTTTCAACCCATATTTTACCCTATTCTCCCATTAATTTGTCTCATAATTACCTTGAGACTCAATAATGTTCTACCTTTTTTATTTTCGTTATTCCCTATCAATTTAGTTGGATATCTTTATGGTATATGAGAATATCTACTTGATTCCACGTCTTTTCTCATGATTTATCCTCATTCTCTTTTCCCCTTAACTCATTAAAACCCTTATGTTGCTTGACAACAAGATATAAGGTGTTGGGTGAGGAATTAAATATTTTTCATATCAATCTAGTCTTGTGAGGTCTGGATCTCTTTAATATCCATCAATGTTTCTGATGGTGACTATGTTTTATCCATTGGAGAGATAGATGTCTCTAGATAATTGTTTTTTATCATTGCACAACATATAATGATTTTGTGTTACTTTAGTTTGGATTATAAAAATATATAGTTTGATATCAATCATGTCTCATTTTTGTAGTTTCAACATTATTAGCATGGAAAATGGTTTAAAAGGGGTTTCATATAAAAATAGTTTAACACAATTCATGTGATCGATTAAATCCCTACAAAATTTTATTGACTCTAAAATGGTTATTCAAGTGTCGGGACAATAATTTATAACTTGTAGATGTTTTTTATAAAAATAGGGCCACGATTTACATGAACATTGTGAAAAAACATTGGACATGGGGACCTTGTTTTCCTTAGGTTGTGGACATATGAAAACCTTAGTAAGTGTGTCACCACCAGGTGTAATGGTTATAGTACTAATATTTTGTGAAAGGAATCAATATCACTATGATTCGCATTATGTTATCTTATTGTTACTTATGTGTCCTAGTTATGTCTTCTCATAGGCTACAAACCTATTATTCATTGTTTTATTCATGATAGTGATGTTTCATGCTTTAAATTATTACATGTTTCCCTTTTTTGATATGAAGGATCATGATCAATTTTATCTATTTTATCATTCATATTTACTTCCATATTCTAAAAAATGAATATGGATAATTTTAAAAGAAAACCCATGGTTGTTTTATGATATATGCTTTCAAACTACTTTTTTATAAAACCTATTTTGTATTGAATCTAGGACTAATGGTTTCATTTTGATATTCATTGTATAAATTCATGGTGGTATCCTACTAGGTGTTCCCACACCCCATGCATATTCATTTTGGTGTATGCATATAATGTTATATAGGATCTAGATAAAGGGATGGTTATCATGTATTCGTATAACTATTCTTATACAATTTCACTCCTTGGTGGTTTTAGATAGTTTTGGAGGGCAGTCACATAAAGACATATATTTGGTCTTCGAATTATGCCATTTTTTGGATTAGCCTTTTAAATTGTTATGTTGTGTCTCATTGTATCATACTACTTCTTCCCCGGCACACTTTGGTTTTTTTCCTTTATCATGTTATATATGAGACATGTCATGTTGTTTTTTAGGGTGAAATCATTCCCATTTTTGTTTGTATTTGGTACCCAAGTGTGTGTTTCCATCTAATGGGGATCTGGAATGTGCTTTAGGCCTTATGGTGGGAAATCCTGGGAGACGTGTTAGATATACTTGGGTTGATTAGTTACATTAACATATTTTATTGTTGAATGTAAAAAATGTATATTCGTAAATGTAATCCATTAAAATATCTTATAATATACAAATATAAGTGTTTCTGAAAAAAATAATTCAACATATTAAAAAAGACACAAACACCCATTAAAGGATCAAATAATATATTCAATCAAGGAACGATAATTTTTTTATGTGACTAAATAATTTAGGGGGAGAATCATTGTTTTCCATGTGATATATATATTGATAACATATGAAAAAAAGAGTATTGTTATAGTTCATTATGGATTGGATGAAAATATTTCCACATGAATGACTTAAAGTAACAACCCATGTTTGGGGAAAAATATTTACTGAGATTGCTCTATTAGTTTCATATACTAATTCAACATTCATAAATAGAAAAGGTACTAAAATTAAATGATTATGAAATTGGGGGGTATTTTTTTAACATTTCACATTTCATAAGTCATTCCCTAGTAATGTTTTAGAGGAAATATGAGAAGATTATAAAGATAGAAAAATATACTTAATGATTGAATTATCCCATATTCTATATTATATACTATATCTTATATTTAGAATGTTTAAATAATGGTAAAAAATATAAAAAAATCCAGGATAATTCAATCGATTGATAATTATAACTATCCAAACATACATCATAAGTATAATAGACTTTTTTATGTTAAATATAAAATAATAATATAAATTTATCAAGGGGGTATAATAAATAACCTACAAAAAGATCAACATGCTCTTGTATAAGATTTTAGAAAATTAAATGAGAAACATAATATCATTATGGATAGTTGTCATCAACATTATATAATATTAGTATATTACATTTTCTAGTTCAGTTAAAGAAGTAGAATAAATATTTATCTTTATTCTAGATCATGGTATTATACAAAAAAGTATTTTTTTCATCATTTTTAATATAATAATATTATAACAGTGATACCAGACAAGAACTCTAGGTTATGATAAAGGTCAAGAGTAATATTCTTTTGGTATATCATCTCATAATTTATTGTATATAATAAGTTGATTTCATATATAGTTAAATATTCAAACGAAAACAAGGATTACTGAAATACTAATTATATATCTAATTAGAAACAATATTTTTCATTTGAGAGCTAATACATTATGAATAGTGAATAGTTTTCTCTAGTGAATGTGGGGGTTTTATTAGAATTTTCATTTACCCAACAAAAAAATAAAAATTCTTATTACTATGTAATTCATAGAGTCTTATATATGCACAATTTATATGTACCGTGATAATATAAAAATATTTTTATTTAATAAATATTGTAAATAGTGTTCTGAATTGATTAAATTAGTTAGTATAAAATACCATACATATATTAAATGGATATAAATATAAATTTGGTTATGAATAATAAAATTATTTCGATGATTTAATAACTCTTGGTTGATGTGTAAACTTTTCATTATTGTCTTACAGAGAATGAAACATCATTTTATTTATAGTTTTAAAAGACATAAAAAATCCTTGTAATCATGTTTCTAATGGAATGTAATTTAAAACCGTTAAATTAGTTTTATTTATATTTTTATATTAATTATATCAATTCAATCATTCATAATTATTCATTATCTTCAATCTAGATGTATGAAATATTTTATATGCTTATTTATAAGAATCTTCCCACTAATAAAACAACTTTTCATTAGGACAAGCATGTATCCTTGTGTAATTTAGAACAATGTTGTTAATAACATTCTCCATTTTATAAAATAAATCATGAATCATATATTCAATTAATGAATCATGTAGTAACACCAATTTCATTAACATTTGTTTATTTATAATTTTTCATGAGTAGTTAATATTGTAAAAATTAAATATAAAGGAAAATTCATTATATTTTCAACATATTTCATACCAATCCCCACTTGGATCATACAAAAATTCATAAAATTCATTTTGTTAGTCAGTCCACATACCTATTATATAAATATCTAAAAAAATTAAAAATAAACACAATTAATATTATTAAATAATTATCCTGATATGCTTATTGTTTAATCACCATTAATCATGTTTTGAATTTCATTCTAAACTATTAGAAAATAGTTTGATTATTCTATTGGAGGAATCAAGTCAATATTTATATAATAATCAATTCACCAGGAAAAATATATCTAACATATCAAATAGGAAACTGATACAGTATCAAGTTCTAAAAAACATCATGTAATGTCAACTGTAATCTAAAATTATATCAATTTGTAGACATCTAATTCTACCAACCAAAAACCAATTTACAATTCCAAAATAAAAAACACCTCTGATACCTTTAAATAATGAGTTGTATTCTAGGTAATGTAATCCTAATTTAATAAATTTATACCATACTAATAAATATATCTATAATAAATATAACAGACACTAATTAAATAAAATCATGTGAAAAATAAAACATATCAAGGAATAATATATAAGAATTTAAAAAATTAAATTTTTAAATATTCATAAAATACAATATAGTTAAAATCAATTGATTTTATAATATCATATTGTATGATATAAATATATAAAATAACGTATAGAAAAATAATTTTTAAATAATAATATAATGACTACTCTATAATGTGGTAATAAATAAACCAAAAAAATACAACATAATTTATAATTGCATCAGAAAAATTTAAAATTTAAAAAAAAAAATTACCCTAACAATCAATTCAAAATTATATATATTTTATATTATCAATAAAATTAATAATTAATTAACATAGAATATATATCCCAACATTATAAATCACTAAATAACAAATGCATTATTATTCTAAAATTTTATATCCCAACATCTCAAATCCACAATTTTAAATACTTCAATAAATCCCATTGATTTCATTGAAATAAAATAGTAACAAAGAAAAGATAAGGGTAGTTCTTCTATAAAAATACCTTGTACAAAATATAATATGTACATATAAGGGTAATATGTTTATGTGACATATGATATAGAATGATAACCCACTTAGTATAAAGTGCTGTTATGGAAGATAATGGGAGGATGAGATTGAAAAATATAAGAGGGGTTTATATAAAGAATAAAAAGGTTATGAGAGGTTCATGGGATAAAAGGAGGAGGATAGGGAATGACAATGTGGGGTCTTTTTTCAAAGGGATAGCGGAACATAGGGATTAATGTGATGGAAACAAGAGAAGGAGAGGTCGGTAACTATAATAAATGGGTTTTGAAAAAAAAAAATTAAATTAATATTGATATAAATATATTGTTTTTGTTTTTTAAAATAATTGATAGTAATATTTCATTACATGGTGATTGTATTTAAATACCTATAATTAATTAGTGGTACTTTTTTAATCTTATGATAATAAGCCACCACAAATAATGTTTTTTCATATAGTGTAATCATTGAGTATTCTACTCATGAAGTTTGGAGTTATTGATCTTGAGTATTATAGATCACGAGGAAAATCTATAATATTTGAAAACTACATATTTTGGGTGTCGCTTGATATTCCTATATATGAGCATGCGAATTTATATCTTAACATGAAAAAGTTTTAAATATTTATTGTTGATTATGTACATTTATATATCATGGAAACCAAAACATTTTATTTCTTTGGGAAGGTATTTTTCATTTTGTGTGTTATTAAAATTATAAAATTGAATGAATGATAAAGAAGATATTTGTCATATATTAGTATAGTAATATGATATATCATAGACATCAACTTGGAATTCAGTGCCTTGAATAAATTCAGCGACATCGTAGAAGGAGGAAATTGAATCCTGTATGGTCAAATAATGATAAATAAAAAATGATAGGATTGTGAAACAAATCATCCATCCATATTTAAGATATATTGTAAGTTGAAGACATTATAATATAATGCAAGAGGTAATAGTATGTTTTTATATATATGAAAAAATATTTATCTCTATAGAGGGTATGATTTTCTTAGAAACACCTCTTAGTCTATGAGAAACACTAAACACTATCTATATAAGGTATAAGAGTTTCAAAGACAATGTGTATTGATAAATTTTTTTAATTCTAGTGAATTAGAGTTTAAAATGAAGTGGGTCTCATGTATCTCAGTCAATTAATTTACATGTTTGAACGATTATGAGTTAATTTATAAATAAGTTAAATTAAATGTTATTCTTGTTTTGAATAATTATAATTGAATATAATTATTAATATAGTGATATGTTATTCGGTATTAAATTAGTGGATCATGGCATATAGGTTTTTGAAATAATATTAATTATTCAAGTTTTATTATGTATATTTGAGACAAAAAAGCAATGTTTGTGGTACTTATTTCTTCAATTTATTTTTTAAATTATTACATGTGACTAGTGAAATAAATTTTACATTTATCAGATGTTAATAAATTCATAAATGAAATTTTGGGATTATCATAAGGATTATTCTTCTTAAAATAACTTATGAAACCAAAAGAAAACTTAGTCCCCATTACATAAATTTATTTAAGACCTGTGAATTTTTTTCCTATAATTTCAATGAATCTGAGTCCTCCCATGGCTTCTCTCAGTATTTAGAGAGAGAGAAAAATAAAAATTATATCTGGTTACTTTGCCCTCCTTGATAATGTTTTAATTCTTATGATTATTGTATAGTTAACATAAAAAATCTAATTTTTTATAAAAAAAATAGGTCAAGGAGAATAAAATAGGATTTTATGGTGAATGTGTGGATTATTTATATGATACATCATTTTTCCTTAATCAATAATAATTTGAAACCAAGTATTTTTTGTTGGGATTACAAGAATGAATTCAGTATTCTTTATTTTATATTTATCATTCATAGATTTTTCATATGTGACCCATTGGTGAAGTTGTGAATTATTATTCTTGATCTTATTTTCATAATATATCTAGATCAAAATAATTATAAAATTAATAAATAACACTAAAATTTTCTCCAAAATTTAGATTGATTTCTAATTTTTTACATACATGTAGAGAGATATCATTATATCATTAACTTTCTCTAATATCCTTATTATGAATTTGGAAATATTTTAAAAATCATGGATATATGTTCTTCCAAACATCAATGACTTTTACATGTAGTTTAGTGTTTATATATGGGAATTTGAATAAATTAGAGTTTTATCTGTGGTTAATTAGGATATAATGAATATTATGGGTCCATAGTTTGAGTAACCTCTCCTATAAATATTTTATATGTATGCTACATTATATGACAAGGATATTTTTTCTGATAAGACATAAAAGAAATTTATTTTTGAGATATGTAGTGGAATTCACCCATATAAGAATTAGTTGGTTTATTCTCTCATAACGAAACATTTTATTATCATAAATTCATTTTTTATGAGATTTCACCATGGTTAATAGAGAGGTGAAACTTTGTAATAGAGATATATATAGTATAATTATACATCGTATTCCAATTATAGGGAATCTACATGAGGTTTGTTGTGTTACTTATTTTTTAGGAATGTGGTATTTTTTAAGGAATTATTTTATTATTTTTAAGGTACAGTGAAGACTTCTAATATTCAAAATGTTATAGAATATATAGAAAATAAATTGAATTATTATTATCATGTTTATTATGTACATTTTTAATGATCATTGGGTTGTAATTATAAATAGTTTAAAGTGATTATGATATAATATATTGATGTATCTCTAGATTTATTAAGTTTTATTCATGTGCATGTACTAATTTTATCATTTTTAGTTACATGTATTCAAGACCACATACTTATGATATGATGGTATGGGTTCTGAATATTCTATCAACCATTATGAAAGAAATTAGTGGGTGGTAGAAGTATTCCTAACGTGTAAATTCCTACTTTATTATGGATTCTAATGTTGAGAAATAGTGTCTTTATTAATGAATTTTTAGGTGAGATAAAATATTGGAAAACGGGAGAAAATAAGTAATTTAAAAGAGGTTTTTGTTGAATTAATTTGATTTAGAATCATAACTGAAAAATTATTATGTGATGAATTGGATGAAATTATGTGGGGGTAATTCAATTAAGTGAATTTTATATGATATTGTTATGAACATTTTTATTAGTACATAAATTACAATTATATGAAGATAAGAAAAAATCGATAATATGATTATAATATGAATATGATATAGGATTTTTATAAGATAATGATCATGATTATTATTAGATATCTGAAAACCTATGTTTTATTGAGTTATAATTTGAAATTTATGATTTATTCACATATATGATATGGTTAAATACATTTCAACTATAATATAGAGAGATTATCTATGAAATTTGTAGTTAATTAAAATAATGCAATGAAACAGGGATAAAATAGTTGAAATTATACCATGAATGTTAATTTAATGATCTCCTTATGGAATTGAGATATTTAAAAAAATATATTTACATTAATGTTGGTAATATGAAGTGAATTATTTATTTATCTATCAATCATTGATCAGTGGGTTTGACGTTATGGTATATGAAATCTCATGTTCCTTCAATAAACATTCCTTTAAAATGGGATAGTTATATTGAGGGTTTCAAGTGATTAATTAATAAAATAGATTTGATATTGATCTATTGGGTGATCTTAATAAATTTTAATTAGTGTATAATTTGACAAAATAGAATATTGATTTTTTATGATTTTTTTGGGTTTGACCTAGAGATATGTTCTTGTGTTCTAGATTTTGAGTTTATAAAAAGTAATACTATACCACGTTTTTTTATTTATATATTGTGTTTTGATCTATTATAATGTATCAAATGAATATATGTGAATCAATTAAAGTTTATCATGTGAAATTCCAAGAATTTATTCTTTAATTTGGGAATCATGACTCTCTTTTTTATAGATTAATAGACAAAAAACATCAAGAATGTATTTCACTTTAAGACAGTGGAATTATAAAAATTATAAAAATGTCATTTTGATTTAATTTTTATGATGTTTTCGCATGGTATGTATTGGTATATTAATAACATGTTTCCATTTCTATGTGAGAGAAATTAATATTTGAATTATTTTTGGAATAGTGATCCATAATTTTTCCTTCTATAACTTAAATGGAACTATTGTAGTAATGCATGTTTGTAACAAAAAGATCTTGGTTTTCCTCTATTATGATATTTTCAGAATTTATTTTTGAGTCTCTATTGTATCTCTCTCCCTCTCTGCCAAATTACATTTAATTTATATATTTTTGGGTGTATAGTTTATATTTCACAGTTCTGCGGACAATTATTAAATATATTTAAGCAACCATGTGACATTAATATATATTTTTAAGTTCCAATTACATTATTAGAACATAATTGTTTTTTGACCATACACCATCCTATAGGAAATCTTATGAGATATGAAAGGTTTAGTCAATCATGCATCCACAATAAGTGATATCCCCGTGTTTTAATTTTTTGGAATCCATATTTTTCCCCCACATAAATTAAATCCTTGAACTCACACCTCATTCACATATTCACACGTGGAACCACTGATGATACTTGATCATTTTTTCGCAACATTCCTCTCTTTATAATGGATATTCACTAAGTTTTATTCATGATTTGAGTCTATATCTTAAAATTATGAACTATTTTCTCTTTGATTTCTTCCTCATTAACTTTTTCTTCATGTTTAATATTCTCCCCTTGTTATGTTCATCTCTGTATCAGCCTTAATTAGAAGTTTTTTTTAATTATTTACTTTTATTACCTATGGCTTGTGAGGCTCTCTATCAAGTTTTATCTATCAGAATTCCAAAAGGAATATGGGTTTATCATGATGAAGGTAGGTTTTATCTATTACATAACTCTTTAAAAAATTGGAACCATGATTTCATGGTTTAAAACCATATATTAAATGACTATTTATGAGGAAAATAAATGTCTATAAAATATTTATAAAGGAAAACCACATTTCACATAGTATCATTTGAATTTTAAGGTCCATTCATTTAAAATATGTCACTTAAATCTAATTATAAAATTCAACTCATTCTATTTTTTTAAATTCCCAAATGAATTTTATTAATTAATTTCATATTATCAAATTTTTTATATTTCATTAAACTAATTTTTAAAAGAAACACATAGTTAATAAGGGTGTTATTGTCCTTTAATGAATGTGTGTTGAGTTTTTTTATGTTGATATTTCATGATAGTTGTGTGTATGGTTTTCAAATATTTGTCTTAACACGGGTTCCCAAATTATATTGAATGTCCTAACTAGAAGTCCCATAAATAAATTTATATGTCACCATAAATCATTCCCCCTTTTATATTTTTGAAATTTTTTATGGATTATATATTTATTTTCCAAGAGGAGATATTTTATTATTTTTTATTATTCTAAATGAAAGAGAGGGGTTGTTTTATGAATGGTGTTCAGAGGTGAGGGTGAGTTATTAATCTTATTTTTGTCGTTTTTTAATGCCTGAAAATCTTACCACTATATTAATTTCAAAAGTAGAAATGGGTTGTTAGGTGAAACCTCCAGTTAATCATGCTAACTAGTTCAAGATCACAATCTAATTACTAACCCTGATATAGACAATGCTCCACTTTTATTTTTTTATATTTCAATAATAATGGGTAGGGTAATGTTGGGTTTTATCTGGGGATGATTTCATACAGAATATGTCATATTTATTTTTTTTATTGTCAAGTCTTATTTTGTCCCTAATATCCTAGATTCCCATGAAAAGACTTATATTTCTTTTGATTCTAGTTTTTGTGTTTTTCATAATATGAAAATTTTCTTCTTTTATAAAATTTGATGTGCATCTTTTAAAAAATATTTTGAACAAAATTTATTTATTTAAAAAACAACACTTTAAATTCAATTTTATATAAATGATATTATAAAAATATTCCTAAGACAATTAAAAATATTCTAAGCGATTGTTTCATTTTATAACAAAGAAAGTGTTTGTTTTATAAAATGGTGTATACATTATATTTATTTTTTATATTCTTGACTTAAAATAACTGATTTTAGAAATGCATTTTCAAACTAGATTGAAATGGTTTTCTATTTTAATTATAATGAATAAGGTGAGGGTAGGATACCTATTGGGCCTTCATGCTCACACCTATTGACATTTTATGTTCTATTTCAGCCATTGATCTATCAAGGAGTATTCTTGGGTTGTGGTTGTATGGTTACTCGTGGAATATCTTGAAATTATATTTATTTTTTATATAGTTTTCAGTTTTTCTTACATGAGATCTACCATGCCTATTTTCAGTCCAATATCTTAAAGGTTGTTTCTATTCATTTGTTGTTATAGATGACCAATTAATGGATTTTTTTTATTTCATGAGAGTTCGTGGAAATGGTGATTTTTATGTTGTGATTTATATTCTCTATATGCCTATTTATTTGATTCTTCATGAGCATCCAATGTATATATGAATCATTCTAGAACATTGAGTAAACATAATTATATTAATTTATGTTATTTTTTTGGAAGAAATCATCCCCAATGAGTTATTTTTTGGATTACCCAATGCTTATTTTTAGCCTATATGGATCGTTAACACCCCTTGGGCCTTTCAATGGGCTGGTTTAGGAATCTATAGATGATATATTCGGGTTTGTTCATAAAAAACATTATTAGAGCCTCGGTTCTTATATGTGACTAGGTTTATGGAGAAAAATTTATTATTTGGTAGTATCTATTAGATTAAATATAGGACTATTGGAATAACATATGTAAGTAAATAATGAGTCTATTATACTATTTTACATTTTATTCCATGATTTGTGAAGGAAGTCCATATTTTTAGTCTTCATTTTTATGTTTTAATCATTTACATATAATATGTGATTTTTTGGTTATATTTTATTTTGTGGGATGATATGGGGAGTGTAATTGGGGTACATGGTGGGATATCTTGTCTTAGAAAGTCCAATGGTGCATGAGTGAAGGATTCATTATGAATCATAGTACAAGTTGTGTAGTTGTCGCAAGGTCCACCAATATATATTTTCATGTAGCGCATAGACACCGGTCCACCTTTCGTTAATTTTTGTTAATTAATTATTCATCATATCATTATAATGTTTTCTTTAATTAACATAATTTGTAATTTTGAAATCATGGTTCGAAATTTCTAGGTTATTATTAATCAATATAATATATGAGTCTTCCTAAATTTATTTAATGAAAAACCTGTTATTTGGATTTATAAAAAATGTTTTTGATAATAATGTGTCTCCATAATAAATAATTTGTTTGGGAGAAACCAATTTTAACAATTATTTTGTGTATGTTAAGAGGTTGTTTACAATTTTTAAGAGGATGGGTGGTTTCAATGAAGAAATTTGTGTTTTTAAATTACATATTTTGGGTACCTTTAGGTGAGATGATATGATTTTCATATTTTAAATATTATCAAACTATGAATGTAATGATTGATATTTAATGGTTGTAAATGGTTTTTATCCCAAAAATTTGATATTCATTTTTATAACTAAAATTTTCAAATAAACGGGGATTTCATTTTATGGGATGGTAAATGGTTTTAATATTAATTACATTAAATTTTAATTATGTTTCATTATTTTATAGTAATATTTTTATTGAATTATATTTTATAAGTTCATCTTAAATGAAAAAAAAATTAATGTTGGCAAGTAGGAAATTTAAAATCTTATGGAACAATAATATTGATTTTAAATTTTATTAAATGTTTCAATAAAGGATTTAGGAAAATAAAATTTTGGGTTTTAATTGGGATAGTGGGGGATTATTTCACAGTAGTCACAAGAAATTAACTTTATTGGATTCATAATTGATAGAAGTAACTTGGGATAGGTTTTTTCATTTAAAAAGGGGGAAGACCTTTTATGGTGTGTATGTTTTTTGAAACAATTTTAAAATATTTGTTATGAAATTAATATGTTTTAAAAATAAAAGTGAATTTTTTTTAAAAAGGTGTTGTGAACATTGGTATATGTATTTCTATGAACATCTATTGATGTAATTTGAATATTATTTGTAAAATATAGTTTAGTTGTTCTTATTCCATACGTTACATTTCATTTCACTCCGATAAGGTTATAGATTAATATGATGACTGTCATACTAGAAGAATTCCTTCAATTCATTTTCTAGGTATATTCTTATTTTAGTGTGGTTATTGTTATAATTTTTTTAATTTTTTTTATCAATCCTTGTATTTTTTTCATATTCAAAAGTTTTATTTGGTTTATTATTCTCCTTGGGTTTTTAGATGCATTCTCATAGTTGAATTTTTATCATTTTAGAGATATTTTTCTATAATGATCCAATGTTCCTTTTTTTCTCACAATGATGCTAGACATACTATTTTTCTCATATGTGAGGGGTTGTGATTTGGAATACATAGTTGCATTATACTATAGTAGGGATGATTGTTAAACCTAGTGTATTTATATTCTAGATGGTGAATTAGTTATTTAGGTGGATTTAATAGGACTTGGAGTATTCAGAAAGACTTCCCATGTTACATCAACTAAAACCTATATTATAAGTCTGTGATTTTTTATTCTCTTCTAGGAATTTACTTTTGGAGGTAATTATAGTCATGTCTTGTATTCTCCCAAATGTTTTAGCATGTTTTTTCCTGGTTAAGGTGATACTTATCACGAGATCTTGTACATAATGGAGTATTTTTGGTTTACTAAATATGTATTTCTATTGTGGTACTTCTAAATTTCAATGGATTACTTGGTAATCTTTCCCTTTTCTGGTAATATATCATCCCATGTAGATTTTTTAATGTTTCTCATTTCTGTTAATGAATTTTTGTTTTGGAGAGTTGATGTATTATTAGAATTTTAATATTTTGGGGAGACCTCCATTAATGATCCTTTTGTTGTGTTTTAACTGTATTTTACCATGCATGTTCCTTCCATATTATGATGAAGCCATGGTATTGGTTAGGGGAATGTGTTTTGATTCATTACCAATAACTTCCATCAATGCTAGGGTGTTAATCATTGGTCTATGTTTGAGTGTTGGTTTATTTCATATATATATTTTTAGTTTTTTTTGGTTAGTCCATCATTCCCATGGAATTGGGGTTTTCCTTTGTTTTTGAGGTTGTGGATTATGAATTCCTCATTTTTTAAACAATTGATTACCTTCCATTTGTTTGGAGTTTATGTTCAATTATATTGATGTCCATTATGGTTAACTATGATGAGAGAATTGGACAATTTTTGTGTGTCCCATTTCAACATTGAGTATTGAGTCATCAATAATTGGTAGTAATTTCATTTAATATTCATGTTTCTCGAATCATGTTCCTTGTATGGGGTATTTGATCCATTTCCTTTGTAATCAACCATTTTATTCATGTCTCTCGAATGAAAAAATCATTATGCTGGGGAGAATTACCAAAAATTCACCTTTGTTTTAATATATATTTTTATTTGTTTAAATTACTATATTTCTTTTAATTATTTTCGTTTCTCTATTTTTTCCCACTCTCTCTATGATAAATTACCTTTTATTTTGATGTTTTTTGATGTATAATGCATGTATCATGTTTTGGCGCATAATTAGTATTAACAATGTAGAAATTAGGAGATAGATCTATGGATTTTAAATTATCGAATTTAAAAGATATAAAATGGTATGTTTTAACACGTGTCTTTCCTAATATCCATGATCAAGGTCCTCTAGTGACACTTTCTATATCAGAACATGGATTTTATGACAGTTCGAAATACCAAATTTTTTATTTTAGTGAATTCATATGTTTACCCACTATTTCTGGGAATATATCATTCCTTGTAGTTTTTTTAATATTTCTCATTTCTGGTAATGAATTGTTGTTTTGGAGAGTTTATGTATTATTTGAATTTTAATATGTTGGGGAGACCTCCATTAGTGATGCTTTTTTGGTGTTTTAACTATATTTTACTATGTATGTACCTTTTATATTATGATGAAGCCATGTTATTAGGTGTGGGAATGTGTTTTGATTCATTACCAACTAATTTCATCAATGGTAGGGTGTTGATCATTGGTCTATGTTAGAGTGTTGTTTTATTTCATCTATATTTTTTTAGTTATTTTGTTTGGACCATCATTCCCTTATAACTGGGGTGTTCCTTGTGTTTTGAGTTTGTTGATTATGAAGTCCTAATTTTTTTGACAATAGAGTACCTTCTATTTGTTTTGAGTTTATGTTGAATTAAATTAATGTCAATTATGGTTACCTATGATGAGGGAATTAGACAATTTGGGTTTGTCCCATTTCAACATTGAGGATAGATTCATCAATCATTGGTAGTAATTTCAGTTAATATTCATGTTTCTCGAATCATGTCCCTGTTATGGAGGTTTGGAACCATTTATTTTTTAATCAACCATTTTATTCATGTCTATCCAATAAAAAAATAATTATTTTGTTGAGAATTACCAATCCTCACCTTTGTTTTAATATATAATTTTATTTGTTTAAATTACTTTATTCGTTTTAATTATTTTCGTGACTCTATTATTTCCCTCTCTCTTTATGATAAGTTACCTAGAATTTTGATGTTTTTTTGTGTTATAATGCATGTTTCATGGTTTGGCGTATAATCAGTATTATCAATGTCAAAATTAGGTGATAGATCTATGAATTTAAAATTATCGAATATAAAATTTGGAAAATGGTATATTTAACCATGTGTATTTCCAAATATCCATGATCAAGGTCATACAGTGACACTTTCTAAGTCAGAACATGGATTTTTTAATAGTGTGGTATACACAATGTTTAATTTTTGGGAATTACTATGTTTACAATCTTTTTTTAAATCCTCACCTCGCCCTATTCATGTGATGTTTCACCTAGTGTATCCCCAATTGCACCTCTCCCCATTTGTTCATTTCCCACTCATGGTGATTCCATGGAATTTATTTATGATTTGATTCTAGATCATTAATGTATTGTGTTGTTTCTAATATATTTCATTCTTCATCCTCATTTCTACTAGTTTTTTCTTAATCACATTGTTTAGTTACATTTTGACGAAGCCTTAATTGGAAGGGGTGTTTCTTAATAGTGATATTTTTACCAATAAGTTTAGAATCCTTCCTTCAAGCCTTATTATATGTATTTTTTAATGGATATGATATTTTCTTGATTAAGTTTATTTTTCTCCTTTTCAAAATTATTTAAAATTATTGAATGACGATTTCTAATTTTTAAACAATGTTGTAAATCCCTACTAGGATATACTGTACACGTCTTTTAATATTTTAAAAAAAAAACAATTTAATTGGTTTCCAAACAATACAATGGGCATTTATTTTAAAACATGTTTTATAAATATCATCTTCCACTATTGGGAACACCAATTGTTCGATAAAAATCTCCATTGTATTTTATTAATGGATTTCAATTTATAAAATATTTTTCAGATCAATTAATTATTGTTCAATGGAAACTCACAGTTTCTATTTGTGTTAATGGACTATAAATATTCGTTTTTAGTTGTTTTGGAAGTTGATATTTCATGTTGGTTGTGTATATTATTTTCAAAGTGTGTAATAAAAATTTGATTTCTCATGCAATATTAGATTTCCAGATTGGAAGTTATATTAATTATATTAATGGTCACCCTTGAAGCATTTATATTTTTGTTTCGAAAAAGGATACGGGTTGTGAATTAATTTCCATAAAGAGTTCCATTCCTTGAAATTTAGGATATATCAATTGACCTAACGCCGTGGTTTTATATATATGTGACAATAAGACGCGTATAGCCAAAATTCAGTTATACGAGCATGGCTAAAAAATATCCATGCCTTTTTTCTCCAAAATGCATTGTGATCGTCCTCCATCCTTTATCGATCAGTTACCCTCTGAACCCTCAACCACTCTAATGGAAGCACCCTCTTAAATGATACTGTCTATGTTCGATCATCCATCCCCCACCCATCGTGACCTCTCCTCTGCCCTATCCTCCTCCACCGATAGTTCCCCTCGCTTCCACCGAACAAGTAAACCCCACCATGAGACGCTGCCACCAAACATGGGACACTTCATGTCATCCTAATGATTTTTCTCCTTAGTGGCCTCCCCACCTCATCTGGCATTCCTATGATGTTGAAAACCCCCTCTATATAATCATACTCTTCATTTTCATGAACAATTATATGTTCATTACATTGCTATCATTGTCTCTACAAGTAAAATGTAATAGTTTCACATGTTTTAGTATGGTAAAAAGGTTTTTTAATTAGATACATTATTATAATTATAATTGATATGTGTGGAGTGAGGAAAAAATTATTTTAGTGAGGAGATAATTAGTTTAGATTAGGAATCAGAATATTGGAGTTGTGGATAGTAAGAATCGATAAAAAGGGACAGAATCACATTCTGTTTCATAGATTTAGAATCATGGTATCGTCCTAGAAGCTTCTCAATGTTATCAATTGGTACAGTTGGGAGTGTTTAATGATCCTCACAATTACTGGGTCGGTAATTCCAAAGGACATTTGAATTTGTTTCCCTGAAGTAGGGAGACTTGTTAGATTTGGGATATGAATTTTAATTTCAAGAGATAGTACTTATTTTCTATGTGTTTTCAATTGATCCAAATGGTTATTTAGTTTGTTGGGTTCCATATCATAGGTTTGTGGATATTTGTAAAAAACTACAATAGTCATTGGGTATTTGATCGGGAAGATCTTCGTGCCTATTAATGGGTTTTTACATATCTATTGCCCTTATGAATATCCCAATGTATGGCTATCAGGTATTCGTTTTGTGAGAATGGGTAGTGGACCTTTTATAAGGGAAATCTAGTACATAGTGGAGGTTGAACAGTTTGTTGCAGTAATGGCGTAGTTGACTCAAGCGATAAATGGCGGTGGTATCCATGCACAAGATCAGCCAGATCAACCGCAAAGGAACATGTCAGTGGTGGAAGATTTCATGAGGCAACATCCACCATCATTCAGAGGATCATCTAACCCTGTGCTAGCTAAAGGGTGGATTAAAGAACTGGAGAAGATTTTTGATGTCATGGGGTGTTCAGACAATCAAAAGGTTAGTCTTGCTATTTACCGTTTGGAGGGTGAAGCAGATCAGTGGTGGTCTATGGTTAAAAATATCAGGGACGCCGATGAGATTGATGATCTTGACAGGGATGAATTCAAAGGTATGTTTTTGAGAAGTATTTTCCTAAGGCTGTTAGACTTAGGATGGAAAAGAAATTCTTGGAATTGAGGCAAGAGGAAGACTCAGTGGCTGCCTATGAAGAAAGGTTCACTCGATTGGCAAGGTATGCTCCAAATTTTATTCGAGACCTTGATAGTAAAATCAATCGTTTTTACTCAGGAATAAAGCTAAAAAATCGAAGGGCATTAGATTCTCGTGAGTTTAAAAGTTATGAAAAGCTTGTTCGATGTATTGAGAAGGTGGAAATGGAGTTTGCTGATGACCAAGTTTTCTATAACAACTAGCAGAAGAAGAGACCGAGGTGGCAGGAGAAAGGTAAGAATTCTTCAAAAAAGTCTGATGGTAAGAGAACTAAGTTTCCAGTTTGTGATAGATGTGGCAAAAGGCATGTTCGGGAATGTCTTCTGAATTCTGGAAAGTGCTAACAATGTGGTACGATGGGACATAAGGCTCGTGATTGCACTGAAAATGGTCAAGATGAAGGTAAGAACAAATTTGATTTATAGTTAGTGAAATGTTATAAGTGCAATGAGATGGGTCACTATGCAAACGAGTGTCCGACAAAGAGCTTGAGTGATGGGAAGCAGTTAGACTACAAGCAGAAAGGGGTGGTGAAATCCTTTGCAACTACTTTAGCAGATGTCGGGCCATCAAATGAAGTTGTATCAGGTACTTTGTTTGTTTTTTCAGATTATGCCAGTGTGTTGTTTGATTCGGGGTCTACACATTCTTTCATCTCAGAAACCTTTTCTAGTAAAATGGGAATACCATCTCAAGAAATGACTCCTGAACTTTTGGTAAAAACACCTGGGGGGAATGTTGAGGCAAAAAGAATTTATAAGAATCTTCCTATCCTTATCTGTGGAAAGAACCTACTTGAAAACCTTATTGTTCTACCTCTAGTAGAGTTTGATGTTATCCTGGGTATGGATTGGCTCTCTATTTACCATGCTAAGATTGACTATAGATCTAAAGAAGTTTCTTTTCAAAAAGACTTTCAGTTTGTTTACAAGAATGAACCCTTACTTTTGATAACATATCAAGAGGCAGAGAAACTTGTAAAATATGGAAATGAATGTTACCTTACACATGTCATTGAAAATAAAGGAACTGTTCGGATTAATGATGTGCCAGTGGTAAATGAGTATCCTGATGTTTTTCCTGACGAGTTGCCTGGAATAATACCAGATCGGGAAGTTGAGTTTACTGTTGACTTAGTTCCTGATGCTAAGCCAATTTCAAAACCCCCTTATCGAATGGCACAAATTGAACTTTTAGAGATGAAGGAGAAATTGCAAGATTTATTAGAGAAAGGTTTCATTAGACCTAGCACATCACCATGGGGTGCTCCTGTTTTATTTGTTAAAAAGAAAGATGGTTCTATGAGACTTTGCATTGATTATAGAGCCTTGAATAATATCACTGTTAAGAACAAATATCTTTTTCCTCATATCGATGATTTGTTTGATCAGCTCCAGGGAGCTCAGTTTTTTTCAATGATTGACTTGAGATCGGGGTACCATCAGCTGAAGGTAAAGGAGGCAGATATTCCGAAGACCGCGTTCCGTACGAGATATGGCCATTATGAATTTGTAGTAATGCCTTTTGGGTAACCAATGCACCTGCTATATTCATGGACTTAATGAATAGAATTTTCCATGAGATCATGGATATGCTTGTGGTGGTTTTCATTGATGATATTTTGGTGTTTTCTAAAAGTAAAGAAGAGCATGAAAGACATTTAAGGGTTATCTTGCAAACCTTAAAAGAAAAGAAACTGTATGGGAAATTCAGCAAGTGTGAGTTTTGGTTGCAACAAATTTCTTTCCTTGGTCACATTGTTTCTAAAGATGGAATAACTGTTGATCCTGCAAAAACAAAATTTGTGGAAGAATGGCCAAGACCCACAAATTTAACCGAGATTCGTAGCTTCCTTGGTTTGGCGGGCTATTACCGAAGGTTTGTTAGAAATTTTTCACGGTTATCTAGTCCAATGACTAAGCTAACTCGGAAGGGTTTTAAGTTTATCTGGACAAAAGAATGTGATGATTGTTTTCAGGAATTGAAAAGAATATTGTTGAATGCTCCAGTTTTGGCACTAACTTCCAGGAATGGTGAGTTTGTTATATACAATGATGCTTCATTGAAAGGACTTGGTTGCGTCCTAATGAAGAATGATCAGGTAATTGCTTATGCTTCACGACAGTTGAAAACTCATGAGGTAAATTACCCTGCACATGATTTGGAATTAGCTGCTGTTGTTTTTGCTTTAAAAATTTGGAGGGATCATTTGTATGGAGTAAAGTGTGAAATATATACCGATCACAAACGTTTAAAGTATATATTCACTCAGAAAGAGTTAAACATGAGACATAGGAGATGGCTAGAATTAATCAAGGATTATGATTGTACAATTCATTACCATCCAGGAAAAGCAAATAAAGTGGCCGATGCTTTGAGTCGAAAAAGTAATGCTTCATTAGCAATGTTGCTTTAGGAACGTGATCCTTTGGTCAAGGATTTGATGAACTTTGGCATAGAAGTTGTTGGTGCAGGAAGTCCTTCTGTTTTGTTTCAGGTATCAGTGACATCTTCTCTATCAGATATAATCAAGCAAGCACAGAAGCAAGACAGTGAGTTGCAGAAAAAGGTAGACACTACTGGAAAAGAGACCTATACCCACGGTTTTGGGAAAAACCGTGGGTATAGGGGTGCCCTATACCCACAGTTTTCGAAAACCGTGGGTATAAGTATAGTGTGGGAACCTATACCCACGGTTCTAGAAAACCGTGGGTATTGGTCACCTATACCCACGGTTTTCCTAAAACCGTGGGGATAGAGTGTTTCTCGAAGCCCTATACCCACGGTTTTACAAAACCGTGGGTATAGGTATTTATTTCTAGGGCTATCCCCACGGTTCTTCAAAAACCGTGGGGATAAAAAAAAATCGAAGGCCTATCCCCACGGTTTTGTAGAACCGTGGGGATAGCCTATGGCGACAAAAAAAAATAGCGCGGGAAGACAAAAACAATTTGGCGGGGAAATTTTTACCAATGATTTGAATTCATATATTTAGGTTTATAAAAATTAATTTACAGAATATATCGGCGGCTTGGCTGGTCAGTCCGTTTAGCCCGTATGCCGGACGTCGCGGTTTCAAATCCCCTTGGCCGCAAATTTTTAATATGCACCGTGTGGATAATATGAATATAAATATAAAAATGCATATTAATATAACAGAATCGTGTTACAGCTTAGTTGGTGCGGCGAAATTGCTCCCGCGAGATCGTTAGAAGAGACGCGGGTTCGAGTCTCGCTGCAGGTTTTTTTAAAATTCAATTCGGTGTATTAATATATATACCCAGATATATGCTTATATATTAAAATATAACAATGGCCTGGTTGGTGTGATAATCTGTCCAATTCGGAGGAGACCTGGGTTCGATACCCAGCGGCAGGTTTTTTTGAGAATTAAAATCCCCACGGTTTGAGAACGGTGGGGTCAATGAGTTGCCAGCGTGGCCACCCACTTGCCACGCTGTGTGAAACCTATCCCCACGGTTTCTCCAAACCGTGGGTATAGGGTGACCCCCCTATCCCGACGCCATTCCAGCCCACGGTTCCCAAAACCGTGGGTATAGCCTATACCCACGGTTTTGGGGGCTATACCCACGGTTTTGAACCGTGGGTATAGGGCAATTTTCCAGTAGTGAGAGCTGGTTCAGAAAGGTAAGTTTCTTGAATTCAACCTTGATAATGATTGTGTTTTGAGATTTGGGAAAAGATTGTGTGAGCCTTGTGATTCACAGTTGAAGAGAGATTTGTTATGTGAAGCTCATAGTTCTCTGTTTTCAGTTCATCCGAGCAGTACTAAGATGTATAGAGATCTGTGGGAGTATTACTGGTGGGATGGAATGAAAAGAGACATTGCTGATTTTACTGTAAAGTGTTTGACATGTCAACAGGTTAAAGCAGAGTGGCAGTTACCGAAAGGGATGCTTCAGCCTTTACCAGTGCCAGAGTGGAAATGGGAGAATATATCCATGGACTTTGTTGTTGGATTACTGAAGACATCTCGAGGTAATAATGCAATCTAGGTTATTGTTGATCGCTTGACCAAATCTGCTCATTTCCTTGCTATACGAGATACTTTCTCTCTTGATCAACTTTCCCGTTTGTATCTTAAAGAGATAGTCAGGTTACATGGAGTTCCTCTCTTCATTGTATCGGATCGTGATCCCAGGTTTACTTCTAACTTTTGGAAAGGCCTTCAGAAGTCGTTGGGTACTGAATTAAATTTTAGTACAACTTTTCATTCTCAATCAGATGGGCAGTCAGAACGAACAATTCAGACATTGGAGGATATGCTACGAGCTTGTTCTATGGATTATCAGGGAAGTTGGGACCAACATCATTCTTTGGTTGAGTTTTCATATAATAACAGTTTTCATTCCAGTATACAGATGGCACCATTTCAGGCATTATATGGGAAGCGGTGTCGAACTCCAGCTTTCTGGGATGAAGTGGGTGAAAGGAAGTTGATGGGACCAGAATTGGTAGAAGAGATGGAAGAAAAAATTCAGCTGATTCAGAAACACATGAGAACAGCTCAGAGCAGGTAGAAGAGTTATGCGTATAACCGGAGGAAGGATCTATCTTTCGAGGTAGGTGATCATGTTTTTCTCAAGGTTTCTCCTTGGAAAATTGTGATGAGATTTGGTAAGAAAGGAAAGCTGAGTCCAAGGATTATTGGACCATATGAAATTCTGGAGAGAGTTGGATTAGTTGCACACCGAGTGACTTTACCTCCGAGTTTATCTCAGGTACACAATGTTTTTCACGTTTCGATGTTGAGAAAGTATATGCCAGATCCATCTCATGTTTTGAGTCCAGTGATAGTTCAGCTGGAAGAGAACCTATCTTATGAGGAACAACCGGTCCAGATTCTTGACCACAGGGAGCAAGTGTTACAGAATAAGGTGATTAATTAGGTAATGGTTTTGTGGAAAAACCACATGATTGAAGAGAAAACATGGGAATCTGAAAATGCAATGAGGGATAAGTACCCTAATTTATTTGATAAGTAAATAAATTGCGGGGACGCAATTTTCTAAAGGGGGGAAGGATGTAACATCCCAAGTAAGTAATGAATAATAGATATTTTTACCTATGTCTATTAATGATTAAGATAGTGTTTTAGAGGCTTAAAATGAAAATAAATCCAATCTTAAGCATGGAATACACTAATATTCTTAAAAGATTGTTTTACTACCTTATGATGGAATACCCTTTTTGAATCTATATTTTGACAATTTTGTAAACTATGTTTGTCAAAATAAACTTATCCTTTATGATTGGGACATCAAAATTTACCTTGTGTTAATTTTTGGTATTTTTCTGACAGTGTTCATTTTTTTAATGAATAGTGAAAAATACTGCATTTTACATCAAAACTGCTTTTTAATCTAATTTATTTATATGATTAGATTATGTTTTGAATTGGTTTTGAAGTAAAATTAGAATATATTTTTACCATTTTATCCAATGGTGGTCATTGGAATCAATTTCACTTTGAAATTAGACTTAAACTGGTGTCAATCTTTTGATACTTATTATTTTGTAAAAACACGCTATTTGCTCTGGCAGCGGGAATTAATTATTGAATTAATTAATGTGACTTATATGATTTGAATTTTGTAAAATAGACTTCATTTTTGAATTCGGAATATCAAATATATCTTAGGGTGAATTTTTGGTAATTTTCTGAAAAACTTCAATTTTTGATGAATAGTGAAACCACTAAGTGGTAATCAAGCAAACTGATTTTTCAGTTAAATGAAAGATTACCACTAATGTGTATTGTATTTTGAAAATCCGACATACATGGTTGTCATTAAGAAGTAAAATGTGGTTCAATGAGATTAAAATAATTTTTTGGTTAATAGTAACTTATTAAGTTTTTAATCGCGATTAGTGGTAATTAGAGTAGTTTAAGGTATAAATAATGATTTAATAATATGAAATGACCTAGAAACATGTCCCAACCTTATTGGTTGTGTCATGGCCGACCAAGACAAGCCATGTGTCAACTTGGGGACCCCATGGAGACATTTTGGTTGGGAAATGACATAAATAACTTTTTATTTAATGTAAAAGTAAAAATGACACAAACATAATATGTTTTACGAAAACAATTTTTACATGGGGTTATAAAGATCAGATATTTGATTATAAATAGTATTTGGAAATCTAAAAATATATCCTACATCATAGTATTTTTTTTATGATTTTTAGACATTAAATAAATTAAATTATTTATGACATAATAATGATGTAGCGATGACATCATTATTTGACGATTTAAATAAAATTGAAAGACAATGTAAAATCTATGAACTACACATGGCCAAAACCAATTGGATGAGGGGATTTAGAACCCTTATCACCTTATCCACGAATTATATCAATGTGGGACCTTTTAAAACCGAAACACATTTTCAAATAAAGTAATATTTCTTTACTTTCCAAAAGTGCCCCGCCTCTCCTCTTATAAAAGGCCCCCACCTCTACCTCATTTCACACATTCCTCAAGCCTTTGGATCGGCCAACCCCTGACCATTTACTCTCTCCAAATCCCTCTCCTCATCCTAGAGGATTACCTTTGGGCAGAATCATTTCGAAGGAATCCTTTAGGCTCAAATAAAAAGGAGTTACACTTTTAAAGGTAATTCATTCTCTCATGTTCATTTGTTTTATTTTGCTTCTCCAACCCCCTAAACTCTTCTTATTTACATCTTTTGTAACAACACCAGTATCTTAAATATACTAGGATGTTTTTATAAGATTTATTTGAGCTACACTCTCACACAACTACATCAAATGGTTAAAGAACATACGGTTTCCGTGGATTGCGAAATTCTGCCTCCCGAAACGATGATTGTTCAATACACATTTAACACCTTCAAAGGTGGCCATTATGATGTCACTATTTTTATATATGATATATAATATGTTTATTTTTTCCTTAAGCTTCTGTTTTTTTTCATTTTGGGCATACCTTTATGGTTTCCATTATGGGTAAACATGATATCTTCATTTTAGGAAGTGCGGACTACCGCCCCCTGAAAGTGATTTGATTCGTTAATACCATATGTTGGATGTGTAAAGGATAAAGTTATGATATTATATATGTTATTATACTGGAATTATAATATACTCTTATATCATTATGATTCCATTCCAGAAAATATGAAATAGAAATGGAAGTAGCGTTCATGCGTACGTACGGCTTACCGTCTCCATGAACGGTGCATTTCATTTCTTATCTCTAAATGTGATGTAATATTATAAATACATGTATATGATGAATATATATGATATATATGTTATCCAAATCATTAATATAATTCTGGATATAACGAACCTATGACCAAATTAACAACATGTAAGTGTAAGAAGTCTATTTTTGACTTAAGAACCAAATACCGACAAAATGAAAATTAATAACTTAACTGATTACATGATGTTCATAACATGGTATAAAAAGAATAATGAACTTGAGAAATATTCATAAGAAAGTAGATATTAACTCACGTTTATTATTCAGGAGATTAAAGAACGGTCGGGTCAAGTCGGATACGAGGTATGGGACTTCGTCTCAATCTCCTTTCATTGAGGCATATTTTGTTTTATACACAACTTTCTTTTATACGGTGTATAAACACCTTTGACTTTTACATTTATTCAAAAGGAATATTTTTTATACGAAGCGTTTACTAGACGAGAAAAGGGAATGTTTTTGTCGTACGTATGCGGCGACAACGACTTCTCCGCCGCCGTGACTGTTATTTGAGTTTCGGCTTCCTCTACAAGCCATACCTTTTTTTTAAAAGAAAAATAAATATCATGTTTTACTTTTATTTTAATTTTGTATTGAAAATGGTTTCCATGATGTTTTTATATCAATGTGTTGTATTGATATCTTGTGATTGAAAGGTGGAAATGTTATGTTTCCTTTATTCATGTTTTATGTGATACGATTATGTTGAGGTTCTTGGGAATTATTATGAAGACGGGTGGTTCCGTGATAGACTAAGGGCGGGTGAGCCCGATATAGCTCTCCAATGCATTGGGTAACGCGAAGGAGTGAAACGTTAAGGTTTCTCCGAAGAGATTTAGGGAATATACTGTGATGTGTATTCCAAACTTAACCAAGAGGGTTACTCCCTACGTAAGAATGTTATGAATGCCTCAAGTTACCTTTATGTCTTAAGATTTCTATGATTTATTCATGATTTTATGAGGTATGTTAAAGTGCCAATGTTTTATGGGTAAAGTATGATTTCATTCCTATGTATATATGAACTCATGTTTCATTTCCATGTTTTTTTTATAACCCATACTGAGTTTTTATGCTCATCCCAAGTTTTTGAAATGTTTTTCACAGGTCAAGGGAAAGGTACATGATAAGATGATAGAGTCAAGGATGTGTCAAGAAATAATCCATGTTTTATTTTAAATTTGTTTCCATTGATGGGAATGAAGAATACTATCTTTATGTAACCACTTTGTTTATATGTGGAATGTAATGCAAGTTTTATGATCTAATTCTCTAAAACTCTAAACCCGAAAAGATCCTCAATGTGTAATCTTGTAATAACTCAAGATTAAGTAAGGTTTAAGGCTGGGGCCTTATAGATCTCCCTTATCCTATCCTTTTTTTATGAGAGTGTGGATACCCAATATTATATCACTATTCACTATAGAGTTATATATTCCTCTTCTACCTCAATTATTCTTTCTTATTCTTATCATTTAATAGTATGTCTTTTAGGGTATGGTTTTAATCAATTTTCATCAAGACATGGTAATATTTGACCATTATTATGGGGATTCATAGAGTGGTTGAATATGTTTGTTTTTTAACATCCTCCACCAAGACTACAACAAATATGTAATGACTATATCATTATATTCATCATTGTGAACTCATACAGACCTCTTCGTATCTGATAAGCCATCTATCAACTAATATGGTGATGTTTCCATGATTTATTTATTTATTGATGTGTGAAAAATGTTGTGGAATATGGAATCATTGTTTTATTTTTCTCATTATGTTAGATACTCCAATTATTTCTCATGTATTAAAGTTATATTCAATGAAAGCATTACATGTTCACCATTCCCTCATAACATTTGGCCTAATGGCATTAATCATCTATATTCTCATCATTAACCAATAATTCATGCGATATTATTATTTCTTAACAATTTATATCATTTCACAAATAAAAAAAGATATTTATATAGAATAAGTTTACTATCATGATTATTATTCAACATGGTTGATTCCGTACATAAATATTACCACAACAAAGTATCATGTAGATTATATGTTAATACTATTCTTTTATTTCATGGATTTATATTTTAGAAAACATGACACATATGTATCATGATCATATTTTTCTGTTATATTTAAAAATATAGACCTTCCAGAATCTTCCCAAAGCTAAATGTGAGCTCATGGAACCTATGGATTTATCCTATAGTGGTAAAATCAATTATTTAACCACTGATTATTCTTTATTGGTTGATCATTTATAGATTCAAAATTATCAAGAGTTATAATGATGTAACCATCATTGAATATACTTTGTAATGACATGGGCACAATGATATTATAACCACTAGGAAAATTTTGAATGTTATATCTTCCTCTTTACCTTTAGTTTTCAAAAATAATTTTTTTTTCTAAAAATAATAATTAAATTCAAAATTCTAAAACTAAATTTCTAAAAATACCATTGTGAATTGATGTTCTTGAACATATTCAATTTAATAATTTCATAAATAGTAATAAAAGAAATCATAATGGAGACATGGTTTTTATATCATTTCATCTAATAATTTTTAGGAAAACATAATTAGTTTTCATTATAAATAGTTGGAGAATATTAACAACTTATTTTAAATAGAATATTATAAATAGTTATATGTGATCATCGTAACCATAAAATGATAATGAAATCCCACCTATTTATTCATGTATCCCACTCATGATATAAGAATCCTTCCAATTTTCATCAAGATGTGGTGTGACATAGGTTAATGATGAATCTATTCATGAATAACCATTAGATATTCACCCAATAAGATATATTATTCCTCTTATATGGACAATTTTTTTTATTTATTTATTATGAATTATAATAATTTACCCCTTTCTTGAAATATATATATAAATTAACATATAGAATAATATAATCATTAAATAAATATGAATTAATATTTTAACCTTCTCTAAACACGATTACTCTCCCTTTCTTATTTTGATATATTTATCCAATCAGACTATTACTATTTATCTATATTATAAACATATTTAATAGTTCTATAAAAATTAATCTCCACAAATAATCATACACAAGTATATTTTAATGTTTTCATTTACTAAATGCGTTCTCATTTGTATGAATTCTATTTTTCAGAGAATTTTATTGGTTACACAAAGATATTATATTAATCACTATATAAAAATTGAATTTTTTTCATTTATTAAATCTGTTTAGATTTGTATACAGTGTGTTTATCAGTATTATTTGATCCTTCCATTGATTTGGGTTCATAATCCAATGAATATTTCAACGATCATGTTAATGATGATGGTGGTGGTGGTACGAGAGTAGGTGATAATTATGTTCATGTTTTTATTAGAGATTATTAGGGTCATCATGGTTCTGGTGATGTTGATATTGAAGTATATTTCTGAAAAAAAAATTAGTATTGGATTATATAGTTAATTTTATCAAATAATTATTTTTATTATGATGATATTGATATTAAAATATCATATTGTTTATATTGGAGATATTTTGAATTATTATGATACATATTTTTTAATGATTGAGTTTATTTTTATGTGGAATGTTTACTTTTTTCTCCTAGATAATAGATGTGATTGCTACTATAAGGTTCCTCTATTATGTAAAAATTTGGTGATTACGTATAGCTAGGAAGGTATAAATTTACATGATTATTAAATTAAGTTATAGGGTCTATATTCCATGGTTTTAAAAGTGTTAGTAGTCACCATGATCCATCGTTTAACCATCGATGTAGTTACCAATTTTAATTGTAAAGATCATGGATACATCCTGTAATTTCAATGGATTAACCATTGTATTATAGTATAATCTATAATGTTAAACTATGGCCATACATGTACTAATTTTATATTTCAAGACATTTCTATATATGGAAAAATTCCATGGATTAAAACACACATGTTGAAAACCCCTACTACAATAGCATTAGCAGCCATAGTTAGGGAAAACATTTGTATAACCTATTTCTATGGATGTTTCGCCTTCTATGACAATTACAAACTATAAATATAGGTATTTTTTCTTGTAATGATGTAAAAGGGATCATGAGATCATGTGGATGAGAATCCACCCCTAACTATTGGAAGATGTACTCACTACCCTAAAGGATTTCACTGTATTAATGATGTTTTATTTTCTTATGCCGGAGAAAAAGAAAAAATTTAAAAATATGAGTATCAAAATCTTATGTGAAACCCACCAATTGATAAATATTGTAGGTATGTTTATCCCAGGTTAATACATCCAAAAATTGAGAACAAAAGTTTGAAGGGACAACTGAAAAACAGTAACTGTGTCTTTTAGAAAAATCATGACCGATTTCATCAATAAGGTAAAATGGCTTTATAGGATACTGTTTGTGTTGTTGGAGGTTTGGTCACATGATCATTTATTTTGTTCATAAAATGTAAACATATTATTTTTATAGGATACACTGTTATAGGTGATAAAATATGTAGGAGAAGAAAACATGTTGTAAAAAAAACAAGGATCACATAATACAGATAAATTATCATTGAAGGATAAATTATAAACTCATGACAAGTTATGTGAAACCAGAATCATATATGGACACACATATGATTACATTTTGTATGTTACAACATTCCACTTCACTCATGATTATAATATAAAGATTCTAGAATAGTACATGAAAAATAAAAATGTTTGGAATGAAATTCCTTCTTTGGGAAAGAATAAAAATCCCCAAAATCCAAAGAATGATTTAGAGGAACATCAGTAATCTTGATGCAATGAATATATGAATGAATTTTAAACTAATAAAAATTATTCGAACTAGGATTTCAAGGAATATATAATATAATGATTCCATTGTGATTGTGAGTTCCTTTCAGGATCTCTTCGGAATTGTGAATACTAAAAAAACATTGTCAAAACATTGGTTAATTTGCGATGATAATCATTCATATAATAAGTTACTCTAAAAGATCATAGTTCGTGATGTGGAAGGTGTTATGGTGGGACTTATGGTTACCTCCTTGGAGGGGTTTTAAGAATATTGAGTGTGAAACAAACACATTGAAAAAATATGTATTGATTTGTGGGGATTGTAATTGTTCTAATTAGATGGCTCTTGAAGTTAATAATTTATGATCTGCTGGTGAATAAAATATCAATGAATGTTGTCAATATTATTAAAACATATAATTTTTACCCAACTTAACATGTTTTTAAGGATATCACAGAAGATGTTTTAACTTTTTATAATTTTAATTTTATATGCTTCTCTTAAAATACAGTTCAAATGTTATTTTTGAATATTGCATATTCATTTATGTTTTTTCAACCATTATATGTCATTAAAAAGATTATTTACACTCTATTGATGAGGATAAATATATCACGATCAATGAATAAAGTAAAAAAGAATTGGAAGTGGGTGGTGGGGGGCTGGGTGGGGGTTGGGTTGTTGAGGGGGCACGGTGAGTTTGGGGGGAGTTGATGTACACTCTAAACAGTACCCTTTTTAGCCTATTATTAGTTTGAAATGAATTTATTCCTAGGGATTAACTTCATATTTATATTAAGGATTTAAAATATTTTTGTTGTTTCAAATATATTTTTATTTATAAGCAATTATATACCAATATATACATATTTCTTTTATATTCACATATACAAATTTAGTTTTAAATATAAATAACTAAACATATTTACATATAAAATATATTTCTAAATATATATTCCTTGTCAAAATAAAACCTAATATACATTTTATTTAATATATAAATATATAAATATTTATATACCTATATAATGTGTGTGTGTGTTTATTTGTGTGTGTCTCTATTAACAAACTAAGATATATAATCTATGTATTATATCGTATGTATATACATATTAATATATAATATATGTATATATATATATGTATAATTATACATACATAATCCCATATATAATAAGTTTGTGTGTATGTTGTATATATATATATATATGTATGTATTTCTTTACTTATAAAAAAACAAAAAAACTTATTTTTTAGATGTATATAATACTGATCTTATAAATATATATTAATATACGAACCATATACGGATAAAAAATATAACTAAATATATATAAATAATTTTTTATAAATTAATATTAATATATGAAAATATATATATTAATATAACTCTATATATTGATCTATTTTTATTTAAAAGTGCATGTGTTCTATTTATTTTAGATGGTATCACCAAAAAAGTGTTTTATATTCCTTTAAAACATATATCCTTTGACTATATTTAATAAAATCATTAAGAAGTTTATTTTATATATTATAATGATTAATATATACCATGTTTATTTTTCTTGAAACAAATAACATATAATATGATATGTATATCACACCATTAATTGAGTGTTAAAACATATATCCTCTGAGCTAATTTTAGGTCTTTTAATTTATTCTTTCTCCTATCTCATCTATTTTAGGAATTTTTCCATGAAATGAAATTAAAAACAAATTTAAATAGTTATTAATGCAACCAAATCAGATTAAATCAATCCAATTTATAGATTGATGTTATTCTAAAAGTGTATTTATTAAATCTGACACTCCTCCCGGAGATTTTAAGTCTATACAAATAAATTTATATGAAATGGATTATATTTTCAGGATCGTTATTTCAAGATATTTAACTAGACATATTATTTTTAATTTATTGAAATCATGTTAGGAAGAAAATATATATAGAAGTTTTATCATTATTTTTATTAACATTTTTCAAACATCCAATAGTGAATAGTAGAATTTAAAATAATATATCATTATTTATATTAAAAATTAATGTGTCGAAAACTGAATTACTTTTATAATTCATTTAATTATATTTAAAATACTTAAAATAAAAATTATAAATGGAATATAATCATTTAAAATAATACTAATATGTCATGTTCATCAAAAAGAATCATGGAACACTATAAAACACTAAAATTATATATCTTTTAGAATTTTTAAAATCATTTATTTTATTTCTCAAATCAATGAATAATTACTACGATAATATTCTATAAGAATTTAATGTAAATTTTTAATTTATGAGAATTATAAATAAATTTATTTACGGAAAATAATTTAATTAATCTCAAAATACACAATTATCTTCATTCATTGATTTATTTTGTCATTATGTGTACATATAAGAGATATTTAAAACAATGAGAGTGAAATTTAGTATCATTCATTGCATTAATTAATATATATGTCATATTCTAGGAAAATATTCCATTAAGAAAATAATATCAAAAGATAAGGTGATAATTTTATAATATCCTTAATCCATGAATTATTAATATAAAAAAATATCCATATCACTTAGTTTTAATCTATATAAACATGATTTATCCTATATCGTGGAGATAATTTTAACCACGATTATGATTGATATTGACCAAAAATAAAAGTGAAAGATTTTAAATAAATTTAATTGATAGATTAATAATTATTATATCATGTTTATAAAATTCATTTTCTATATGTGGATGAAATTAATTTTAAAATAAGCTAGAAATATGCCAAGAAATCCTCTTTTTATACAAATACATTTTCATCATAACACTAGGTTTTTTCTTATCTCATTCATAGAAAAATATTAAATAAATATTAAAACAAATATTATATATAATAAATATTTTTCGTTAAAATAATTCAACAATAGTAAAGACTTTATTTTATATAGAAAAAAAACATTACACACATAAAACTAGTATTAAAAAAAATGTATTTTACTTATCGAAATGCTTTTTTTCAAAATCATTCATAAAATTTATTCCAATACAAGTAATTTTTTTAAAACATAGGAGATTTAATTTTAGTTTCCAACCAATTTATTAAAAAAATTTACTATGTACATGATTGAACCAAAAATATAGTTTTCAATAAACGTCTATAATTTTTAATGTATATTGAAAAATCATTGAATTCAAAAAAATTACGAAAAGAATAATCCCTCAATAATTATAACATGCAGAATGAAAATATGATATCATATTAATTAAAAATAATTTCTAAATTCTTTATAAATTATTTTTAATCATTTCTCATACTTCCAAATAAAAACAAATTTTTATGAAAGTGTTTCTTTTGGAGAATAAAAATACATTACAAAATATTATTGACTATTTCCTAAATATTTATCAATAAAATTATATTTATTATATATATATATATTATTTAATATTTTTGATAAATTATAATTTAAGGGATATGCAATCATGATCATATTTAAATAATAATATTTCATGATTTGGTTAGGCTTCGTGATTCATGTTGTGTACACTATTGTACATAGTGTCAAATAAAAATATTGGTGTGTGATGATTTCAATACTAGGAAAACTATTTAAAAACATATTATCAACATTAGACAACATAGATATTTATTAAAGTTTCTTCTCCCTTTTTTGTTCTATAGGAGTTATCCAATAACCAATGATATTTTATTCATTAACTTCATCCTTACTTCTTTCCTTTAATAATGATATTGATCCTACGTTATCTACAAAATAATATTTTTATTCCTATGAGTATAATCCATCCCCATGTGCTCCTCCTAGGCACCTCAACATCTCTTCTGTATTTCATTCCTCTAAATATTTGGCACTATTTTACAATTACAAATCCTTATTTGATTGTTACTTCTACCCATTTTTACAAAAAATAGATGTTGAATTTTAAAGACCATTCATGAATTTATATGAACTCGTATTCCATTATTTTAGATGCATTCCCAATGAAAATTCCATCATCCCAATGAGTTTCAATCATTCAGTTATTCTACTTGTTGATAAATAAAATTTACCCCATAAAATTCAAAAGTATTCAAACGTGGGATTCTTCCCATACCATATTTCATATGTTGTGTTCTCTTTATTTGGACATAACAATCCCATTTTGTAGATATAAACTAAATTAAGAACTATTTTGTATTAATGATTCTTCTAATATGGGTGTATTATGAATAATTTATTTCACCATTCCTCCACCTAATTGTTAGTTAAACAAATAAAAATTTTAATATATAACTTCTAGATATTTATCCCTAGTATCTTCTCTTCTAATCTCATGTAATATAAAATACACTTAAACACTGTCTATTTGAAGGATATGTTTGTAACCCATTTCATCCTTCAATAATCCATAATAAATAGAGTGTAATAACATTATTCATCAATAGACTTTGGGTGATATTTTCCCCCATACATCCACCTTCACTAACAATAGTCGTCTCATTCATATTTGTTCCGGAATCATGTTAATATTTAAAATGATTTTATTTTTTTCAAAAGAATCACAACATTAGTTTCATCAGGAGAATGTTTTATGATATTATGAGCTCATTCATTCTCCACCACATCATACATGGACTTTTGGATTCGGTGGCCATAAACTATTTTCCATATACATTTATATTCTTCCTTGGATATAATGTGCATATATTATTACCCAATAAAGAGTTAGACATTTTATGGATTAATTGTCTTAGCCAACTATAGATTCCATCCCTTCAGAAGAATTTTTTTCAAAGGCATGCTACCAAATAAGATAGGGATTATAGATTTAATAAGATTCCAAAAAAAATTTATATCTAAGAATGAAATTTATATATAATATGAACACTCATAATTTTATCCTTGATCCCTCACTTCTTATGTGATGCGGTGATAATAGTGGAGAGAAGCTCAATCATATTTTATTTTTCTATTTTAAGAAGTGAGTGGAATTTGAAATATTTTTTTTGAAGAATTAAAATATATTTAAAAATAAAATTACTTACTATAATTAATTATTGGAACCATAAATGGTAACATATATGAAGAAAAATATTATAATAGGATCCAAGGATCTAATAAAATTCAATGTAAATGATAATAATTCCCAAAATATTTCTAGAATATCCTATTTATTGGCATCATCTTCATAATAACATAATTTTTTTCATTGTGGAATGATGTTATATACCATAATTAAAAACCATTATCTATTCTTCATATGTTACATAATTATGGTAAACGGGATGGTGTTGGTGTCCCATGGATACATCTTTCTCCTAAAAAATTTAAATCTCTCAACAGTCATGCAATAACATTCAATGTAAATCAAATGTAGCATAATGTTCCCTTATATTTTTTAGTATCCTTATATCCTAAAGTGGAAAATATTGTTTTCTAATTAATAATGTAATATATATATATATATATATTACTTCATAAAGTTATAGAATAATGGTCATATGTAATAAAATGATCTTCTAAAGATCCTCATAGGGGTATCAAAATTCAAATTAAATATGACATGGATAAATCTATAATAGCACTAAATAATTTCTCTATTATATCTATGAGACTCATCCCACATTAATGATTTACATTATTGGTATCTTCTTTCGTAATCATGATTTCTCCTACCATCTAATATGGTTTTCCCCTACTGTCTAATGATAACACAACTTGTTTCTTCTATTCATCCTATAATGTTGTCACCTCAACCCACACTTCAGCCTTGATCATTAAACTATTTCATGTCATTTAGATCTTTCTACTACTTCAATGACTAGCTAAATATTTTTTTTGAATCCTTTCATTAGAGCATTTGACATTATTTTATTTCTTGTTTTACTTCATACCAAAAATGATTTATAGAATATCATAAAATACTGACATCAAAATTCCATGGGTAATCATATGTATCCTATTTTGTGTCATTTTTGGTTGTTTCGTCCCTTATTTTGGTTCAATATCAACAAAATAACATTCTTCCACACAGTGAAAAAAATTTGTAGAATTATTTCCTTCTAGTTTAACCATTTATACTTTGGTATAAATAACTACACAATGATTAATATTTTTATGTAGGAATATATCTACAGTTACTCTAAAAACATCAAGGGAGGATCCAAAAGCTTTCTTAAGCTCTATCCATCCATAAATATATAAAAATATCTTTCTACCATTATTTCCTATAATCATCGAAAATAATGATAAAAACATTTTCATAAATAATATTTATCAAATTCCCAAAATTGAAATTTTTTTACCCTGATGAAAAATATATTTACAAAGATTCCAAATATTTTCAATCCTTTATATTAATAAAAGTAGTAGAGAACATGTCAATAAAACAAAATATTACTAGATTTTTTAAATATAATATACTCATCCACCCTAAGTAGTCATACTTCCTTATAAATATTATACATGAATTCTTATTCTCATCCACAATTATTTTTCAACCATTCCGTAGACATCCATACCCTTATAGTGATATACATATTTAGAAAATTTCATGTTCAACACAAAAAAAATGTAAAACTAGAGTTATGCTCATAGTAAATTTCTTGTATTCTATTTATAGGCTTGTATAATATCTCAATTAACATTATTGAAATCTAAATAGAGAAATCAAGAGAAAATCCTAAAAATGTTCTAATGTCTTTAAGGATAGAGTTGGGTAGTTCATGATGTAATCATTAATAATTATGCCTTTAAAATTGTGGACAAATTATTTAAGTAAAAATAAATATTATTTATTTAATCTCATTGAAAACGAGACAAACTTATCCACATCAATTTCATTATCTCCAATAAATCTATAAATCTCTTAATGAATCCGATAATGAAATTCAACAACAATGACCCATGTTTTCATAATATTTTTCATTCCTTTTCCTTTCTAACAATGAATATTCCACAAGGATCAAGTATCACACGCATCAAATATGATTTTTCTGATCACCTCTTGGAACTAATTATAATAGTTATAAAAATATCACAGATCATGTATGAGTGGTCATTAAAATATAAATGATATAATTTATTATTTAGAATTATTTTTCAAAATAATATAGAAATCATGTAATAAAAATATAAAATATCTTGTAATCAATATCTAAATCACTAATTACAATTCTACCACTATATCTTACATTGTATTCGCACAAGGAAGTTCCATGAATCACTAATCTCCCTTTTTAAACTGAACTGAAAAAATAATGTATTTTTACTAAATAATGTCTTTTATTAAGGACTAATAAACCTATTATTTGGATTACTTATCTATAAATTCCATCAATATAAAATGAATAAAATAGGGTTACATATAGGTTATGTAGAAAGGTAAAAGGGTTAAAAAATATCTTCAATCATATTAGTTTGGTTTAAAAAATACTCAATTTTATGAAATTGATCTATGTGAAAGTTGAAATAGTAATTTTTATCTGGGCATATCGTTAGAAATAGTTAATTAGAAAAAATATAAATTTTGTTTTTATAACACCTCTCAAGAATGTAATTTCAAAATAGTAAAAAATCACTCATATCAATAATGTTATGTAACAATCGAATAAAAAAAAATTTATATTACAGTCCAAAATAATTCATTAGTTATATTAGATATCATATTACAAATTAAAAAGTAATTTATTATCTATAAATTCGGATTAAATTTATTGCTTTTATTTATATTTGTGTTTATAATTTTCATAATTCAAGAGATATCTTCAAAAAATGTCTCTTTGATCATTGATTTCAAGAAAAAATTTATGTTTTTCCAAGAATACCTCAACCAGACTTATTTTCATATACTATATCCACCATTTAAAATCACTGTGAGATAGAGGAAAATTAATATTCTTTTAAATATATCATAGTAAATTATCAAAAGTTATGAAAGAATTAACGTCCTACATGATTTATGTATTATTTTTTTCCTTGATAAATGGATGGAATTTACTGTATGAAAATCATATCCATTGATGTATTGTGGTGGATTTAATTTCCTAAAATGAAACCATTGATCTAGGAAACTTCATATTGTAAAAATGTTATATTTATTAAAGTATTGATGAAATTGATGCAAAAAATAATATTTATTTTTTTCCATTCAACAAGTTATCTAAAAGTTAGATAATTGACACAAAATGAAAGTAAATGTAGTAAATTATAAAAAATATGAGAATATAAAACAATATTAGTGGGCATTAAAAAATTTTGAAAGGTGGATGAAATATTATGACTCCTTCGATACATCCCCGATATCCCCATTGGGATCTACCTCCACTTTGTTTGTAGACAATGAAATTAATAAATACCTAAAGGACTTCACCTACCAGCATTGAATCAATAATTATCTAATATAAATTACAGAAAACTAATGTCTTATAAGGGAATGTGGAGTAGTCTATATCTAGTTTTTGTTTGAAACTGCCTCTATCACACCATATAAATGAGGAATGACAATCTTTTCTACTATTGAAAACTACTGAGATGAATGATAAATCAGGGATATTGCTAAATTATATGTCTAAGAGTTTGATAATGGAATATATGTAGTAATTTTGGGATATGGTTCCCCATTACGTAGTGTAGCCACATATCCATGACCCTTGGATTGTTAAATTCATACAAGAGGATTATATAGAATATATATATATATATGTATTGGTAGTTTTAATTTTAGAATCACTAGGAAGGGATATTGTAGTGACTATGGTAGTACTGGGAGTCAGTTGATGATCACTCTATTAAGTTGGTATCTCCCTGATCCTTATTTAGGTCATGTGGTGATCAATTAGGTCAATAAAGGGAACCTACATTGTAGTGTAATTTATTAGACCCTTTCCATTATTTTTGGAATCAAACTCAAACTATCTTTATTCATTAGTATCCGGAAGATAATTAGTATCACATGTGTCAAAAGATGAATATGGGTGGGTTGGGGTCGGTATAAATGCTCAATTTTGTCTAGTCTATCAAAAATTATATATGATGATGGTTGAGTGGGGTAAAAATATGTAATTTGGATGAACATATCATGTTCCCACTAGGGTGGATATATTATATAAAATGGGAGTCGTGTTAAGATATGTTTTAGATTGGGAGGTGGATCAAATTCGACCTCTATATTATCATATAAATGTTGCATGATCCCAATCAAATGAAAAATAAAATATGAAAATACTAATTCCACTCTCTTTGAGGAAATTGTGGTGGTTGTTCCAAATCATGTGAAACATCTATTCATACTACCAGTGTTGGGTTTTATTGGTATGTGAAATAAGAATGTTGGTGCCCCTCAATGGAATCATAATTCACCATTAAATAAGTATAATATTCATCACACTAATTCTCTTTCCCTCGATCATTAATTGTACCATTTTTTTCTAATAATGGGAGGTCATAAAACCTAATATACCTTAATGAGGATATGTGCAATGATTAGTAACAAAATCACAATTTCTTTTCTTTTCATGTAGTTAAATTCCCAATAATAATAATACACTTGGGCTGGTTCAAAATTAACCCGTAATATAATGAAAATTATTTATTTGTGTTGATTTGAAAAATCCATATATAAATGGTAGAATGATGAAGGAAATATAATCCAATCAAAAATCCTTATGATAGTCTATTAGAAAACTATTCATGAGAGATTTCCCAATGTATAATCCTTATGATATAACTTCTCAACTAATTTCTCTATGATTTTAGGTTTTTTCCTACTCAATGGGTAAATGGTTGTTTTCATCTACTACATAGGGATTGTGTTCATGCAGAGCTCCATTATAAAATCATTATAATCTTTTTTCTCTATATAAACTCATTGTTTTGGACACATTATCCTTTAAAAAACATTATAAATCATAGGATCCAATTATGTTGGACAATTTTTAACTTTTTATAATCCATTTTCATATCCAATACTAATAGAAACTCTATGATACACTCTATAGAATCCTCCTCTGATACATGAGTAATATAATTTATATTAATAGTGTTGAATGAATATATAACATGATAAGATATATCCACATATTTCATATTATGAATTTTAAAAATTTATTTTTTAAGAATTCTTGAAATTTAACGTCTCCCCAGACTCATCCAGTGTTTGTGTTATGTGAACCATATAAAATGGTTAAGGTGAATTTTGGAGAAATCCCCACACAGAGATGTGTGATGGATTTTTTGGAGGGTTTGTATTATGTTAGGATAAAGAGATGTGAATTGGTTATGTGAATGGCATAGTAAGGGATCATATGCTTGTGTGAGTAGATCATTCATTTTATATTTTGTGAGTCTCATAAGTATATTATTTTTTTATTTATGTTAATGTGTATTTATCAATGTATTTTTTTAATAGTATTAGTTTGATCCATTATTAGGGGTATAGAGATATATATGTGTAATTTCTCGAGATGGATTCATAGGGGGTTCTAAAGGGGTTGTTTTTCTGGCTGGGAATGTTTTTATGTATAGAAGGTTTTGGTGAATTTTCATAGTGTGGGTTGGGAAATATTGTAGTGGGTATGTTGAAATAAGTATGAGGAGGTCTGAAATTATAGTAGGAGAAGATCCATAAGTGTATCTTTACAGCATGAAGGTGACCAGAACCAGATCAAATAGCTAATAAAATCTATTTAGGGAGAATTGAGAAATGGGAAGTGGGATACTAATAGCACAATTTTTTTTGTGTGTTTTTATAATTAAATGTATTTGAATACATTGAGGCATGACCCAAGTCATTACAGAATTATTTCATTAGTTCTAAATACATAGTATTTTTCAAAAAAAGTCCTCTAGAGTTCCAACTCCATGGGGGAAACTACCCTAGAATAACCATGTCAGTTTATCCCTATGTGATTTATATCATGTCGAAATCATGACACAGATCCGATAGTATAAAAATTAATGTTTCATTTCTTTCTATGTTAAAGCATTATAGAATGTGAAATTACAAGTCATTTCAATATAATTTGTCACACCATATTATGATATTTTGGGGTTGGGTTATAGTGTACACCCACTCTATTAGGGTAAGGCTATTTTCTATCAAAGAACATTGAATTATTATAGTGTACATAGTTATTTTGTGACATAGGTAAATAATTATGACTTTAAGGAGTAGTGTTTTATGACATGATATGTCAGCATGCAAAATAACAATGATTCCTTTTATCTATTGGTTATGACTCCTCTAAAATTTTATGTTGTATCAATTAGATCTTATATAGGGGAGTAGGAGAGAGTTCCTTAAATTATCTAAACTAATTTATCCTAATTATTTATATACAAGATAATGTATAATTATAATCCTAAAAATGAAAACATACCCAGGTTTTTCCACACCTAGATATTTAATTAAAGTCAATATCTAGATGTATCTTTTAAATTTCAGTAATATTTGAGAGATAGAATAAATTAATTATGGAAATTATCCATGTTTAGATTCATCATTTTTTATTGAACATGAATGAATGTTAATTCCTTATTTAGATCTAAATGTGTACAAGTGAAAAGGAAATTTCTACCATGAGAGGTCATAACCCAAATTATTATAGCTTTCATGGAAACAATCTCAAACAAGATTTAAACAAAATTATTTCATATCCTGGTATTAATATTCAATGTTTGATTTATAAATCATGACACTTATTGATTTTCTATTTATAGATCTTATACATATTATAATTATCTCATTCAATCTCTCTTAATTTTTCTGAATATTGTAGTATCTTTATATCTTGGTTTGAGTCCATAGCCACTTTCATCAATGCCCTATATTATCGATGTTAGAGATCCACATGTAAATGGCCTAGTTTCTCATCGATAAGACAAAATGGGGTTATACTAGTCATAATTTCAAAATATTCGATTTCTTATTATAATTTATTATAATGATTTTCTCTATAATCATTTCTTATTGAACATGTAGTTTTATCAGAAGTATTTATAATCACATAGTTGGATAATTCTACATTCCTATAGTTTTGTTGGTGGTGATGGGATATGGAATTGTATCAATCTCTTTAATTTTCTAGCGCATAAAAATATAGATAATTATTTTAATGAGTTACTCAAGCAATTATGTGTAACCTAAACATACCAACAAGATAAATAAAATTATTATTAACAATATCATTACTAAATTAGACATATGATCAATGTTGCATCATATCCTACCCATTTAGTGATGTAAATAACATACAATTGTATGTATGTGTTTCTCATGGATCCTGGGAAGGGCCCCATCAAATCAGTCCTCTATACATCAAGAACCTAATCTTTTAAAATTTGGTTTTTTGGAATCTCAATTGTTTTGAAAATATTATACATTTATTTTCATCAATCATAGCCTCATATGAACTCCCTTGCATCATTTTGGATGTTAAAAAATATAATACACGTTATATCATCATGGACATTATTCTACCATGTCAATTGTGTGCTCCGTTTTGTGATGAATGAATCATTTCTAGAATGTTATTCACCTTGTATTTGGGAACACATCACTTAATTAATAATTTAAATCATTTCTTTAATAATAAGTGATTATCACAAAATCAATGTTTTGAATTATCTAAAAATATTTTTCATTACTGATATTAAAAACAATTATATATGGTCTCATATTCTGAATAATTTAGATTGTTAAAAAACCATGTATGAGATTTTAAATCAATAGAGAAAAGATTCTCATCCAGAAACTCAATATCACTTTCACTCTACTCCACCTATTGTTATTCATTCGGGGTAATCTAAAAATAGGTCATCCACTAAAATATTTAATCACTTTTTTATATGATAATCCAATAAAAAAATTATAGTAAGAAGATGTTCCAAATCAGGCATGGATTAGAATCCTTTTTTGGAAAATTACTAAAGAGGCGTGATCAATATAGTCAATCACCTCAAAGATTAAAAAATATGGTTTGAAATTATCAAAATAAAAGTCCATTATTATATTAATTTTTTTCTCAGTGACAACTTATATTATTAATGACATATTATGGGAATCATTTTCATAATAAATAGGTTGAAAAATATGATCTACCCACTATCTTAGAGTATCTCATAAAATGAAATCACTTGTATCAATCATTATAATGAAATTTTATGACCAATTTTTAATTTTCTTGAATTGGGTTTCCAAAAAATAATTTTTTAAATAAATAATATCTTCAATACATGATAACTAAAATATAAACAAAACATTCATTTTCAAAAATATGGATGAGTGGCCTAGATATTATGAAAACTTTATTTACAAGGTTGTGGAAAAATTAATCATGTACAATATAATTTTAAAACCCTTTCATTGTATTATGATCATGGAGATCTTGTATGAATGTTTTAATTACTAGATCAATCTTTTTTCCTTGTTTAGAGATTCCATTCAATATAATGACACAACCTGGAGCTATAAAGTTGAACATTAACCAATTTTGAACTAGTAATTTTCGTCAAATAGTTAATGTATGAAATCATGTTTGTATAGGAGTAATTCAATCAATATACCATATACTTCGAAATCGTCCCTGAAAATATCAAGAGATTCATCCACAATATTCTGAAAAATATGTTCCATGAACCATTTAAATGTCACTACTTTATTAAAAATGAAGAAATACATGAAATAATAGGAGAATGTTATTTATGGGTATGTAAACATTATATTATCATTATTATTTAGATAAAAAAGTATTTGGTTGTTACAAGATTGTCAATCTAAAAGGAAAAAAGAACTCATATTTATATTACTTATTAAGAATTGATCCATTATTAATAATGTAATGTTTTCATTTCTTATGGATGATTCAAGTATTTGGTAGTCTATGCATACCCAGTATCATGTAACAGTAATTGTAGGTATTATCTCTTTATCATTAGTCATTATCATAATCATACACCCTTTTTTGGAATTAGTTATAATGGGGTCACCCATTTACTTTTTTATATTGAAATGATGATCCCCACATAAAGTAGTTTACGATCCTTTTTCTATGAAAAATATTTAACAGTTTGTGTTATCTCACATGTAGTAAAAATCATATTTTTCTCACACCATGTAATAATGATATTTGTGTGAAAATGTTAGGATTAATTACATTGGTAATGGAAAGAAACTATTTAAGTTATCCCATGTTTTAATCAGTGAGTTATGTCTCATTTTTAAATATTTTCCGAGTTTGAACCCTTCTTCTTATAGTATAATTTGTTTTAAATTGATAATATTAATTCGTTATATTATTTTAAAACATAGAGTAAGTGATTTTTTCATTTTACATAAATCATATAACAATTTTCATTCTTATTAATTTCATTATTATGCATTAATAATCATTGTTGAATAACCATATTCACCCAATAAAATGTACTATAGTGTTTGTGTCAATGGGTTAAACAAAATAAATAATATTTTGATTATTGAAGAAAGTAATAGTTGTTAAGTATATATTTAATTTTTTTTCAACATTTCCTTAAATTATATTCATTCTCATCCTCTAGTTATAAATTATCCTCCTTAGTTTCCATCATATCATCAATTAGTTCCATTATATTACCTACTTTACTATTTATAGACTAATTAGGGATGTGTGTTCTTTAATAGATAATATTATATTAAAATAGAATGATTTAATTTCATGATTAATAGTTTTAATAAGACCAAATATGACTTATTAATCAATAACTATAAAAATAATTCATCATTGGTTGACATTTATAAAGGATTATTTATTTTAAATGAATGGTCTTCCAGGTATTATTGGAATATCTCATTCTTAATCTCTCACGAGGATAAAAAATTATATAGGGAATATAAATTTTTCCACCATGAGAAGACATATTCAAAAATTATCAGGGGTACACCATAAGTATACTTATATGGTAGAGTGAAACTATAATCATATTATGATTATCCAATCGCATATTTCAAAACACTCATAGGGGAATAAAATTTTCACCTCAATGCTATGTTAAAATTTGTATTCTTGAATGTGCATGAACTAATGGTAACCAATATGGAGGTATATTGTTTTTAAATTCAATTAAACAATCATTTAATAGAGAAATAACACCACACACATCTAGAATTATCATTTCTATAGTAATTGCATTAAAATTTTATCATAATATAATTTTTAAGAAATAGATTCACAAATGGATATGTCCAGATAATGTTGTATGAAACCATATAAAACTTCTTGATTTCATTTCAAAAATGAATTTCCTTATCCTCGTGAAGAAGGAAGGATTGGTTCTATATGTCTATATATTTTAATATGCTTCTCTTTACAACCCTATTTTCTAGATTTTCCTATCATACAGTTTTTTTTAATTTTATTTTATCCTCATTATAGGCTCAAATTTTCACTTTAACCCATCATTTTTATTATTCCATTTACTAAAAATTTTCATTATTTTTTTTTATATTTTTCCACCTTTCACCTGAAAAAGTGTCATAACCTTTACCTTCTCTCTTGGGTTTTCTCAATGTTTCTAATTATGGTTTTGAGTAGTCACTATAATAATGTTTGATATATTTTCCCCACTTTGTTCTATAGTTGTAGGTAGATGATTATAGATTCATTATAGAGTTCTATTATATTATAATCTACTGATAATACATTTGGATGAATTTATTAAAAATTTAATTAAGTAATTTTATAGGTAATAGGATGGTGGTTTTGATAGAATATAAGTGGATGTTTTTTGGATTGTGGTTGAGGTGGTGTTAATAGTAATTATACCCTTCAAGTGGTGGGATTCAAGTGAATATTTCGTTACAACGTTATTTTATTTGAAAATCAAGACAAATTTATATTCGTTATAAGGTGGATTTTGTTATTGATTGTGTTGAGTTCACCTAAATTGGTTGTAGGAACATTGGAATTGTTTGTGGAATTTATTATAACTAACACAGTTTCAAATGAATGGTTTATTATCAACTGAACCCTTCTGAATCCTTGGTATACGTGGGATCCTCTTCACATAGCACGATATTATAAAATGGTTTTATGTGTTAGTTGATGTGTATAATGTGGTTGAGTCAATGGAACAACAAATTATAAGTTTATTTATTTATTTGTCAATGATTCTTATTTGGTATAGAAGATGATGATCTCAAAATAGAATTAAAATATTTCTATCCTCCATAGACTCTATAATTTTTTTTTCATAATTTATCATTATGAGAAATCTCAAATAGAATGTCATTAACATCATCGAATGATTTCATAATTAATCCTTTATTTAATATGTCATTGATCGTGATTGAAGTCATATGATGCAAAAAATAAATAATTGATTAATTTATATTCATAAATTGATTCTCTTATATAACAACTTCCTCATGAAATCTTGGATTGTATCTCATATTTCAAATATAGATATTCTATAAAACTGTGAAATGACTGAGATTTTATTTCTTAATATCTATATCATATAGAGTGGAAGGTATATAGTAATCCATTTTATAGGTTATTCAAGGTTCTAAGGTAACCATAGAGTTATCTCTTTAATAAATACATTTCTTAGACATATGGATAGAATTAGAATACCCCAAATAATATAGAATTTGATGTTACTATAATATTGTTGTATATATCCCAAATTTTAATAGGGATAGTCAAATATCTATGTATATATTATTTTTTCATTCCACTAAATCAATATATATATATTTATTGGTATTTGGCTTAGTTTAATGTTAAAATTGTCATATAAAACAAACGATTAAGTAAACTAGTTAAAACACATCCATGTATGATAATTCAAAGTCCATTGTGGCTCTAGCCTAGGTAATTTGGGGTGCATAATTATATAGGATACATTAGAAAATTTTCCTTGAGGTGCATTGAGTGTAGTTGACAGCATGTTCTCTTGGATGGTAAATCATATGTATGGGAATAAGAACATCTTGTTATTAGGGTTGTAATCAATCATTTCAAATGAATCAATGCTCCTTGATCATAATTTTGGCTACCTATTTATGCATTAAGTTTCATTAATTAAAAAAAACATGCAGATAATGAGAATTAATATAAGAAAAAAGTTTAAATAATTTAATAATATTTTTTGTTTATTAAAAAAAGTATTATTATACACCTATGTTCACCTTTGATAACCACCAATAGTTCAAAAAACATTTTCCACCCCATTATAATTATAAATTGTAGTGGGTAATCATAACTAGAAATTATGTGTTCATGATTTGTATTATTCTACTATGTAATATAATTCTGAATATAGAAGTTCGGTCCAATGAGTGATACCATTAATCAACAAGATAACGCTATATGTTTTATTGTTTAGTAGAAATATATGTATTCATATAGATAAAACAAAATTGAAAAATAGTCTAATGGTTTTAAAATAATCAAAAAAATCAAAGGATCAATTTCAAAGACAATTTTTGAAAGAGATACCACCCTCTATCATTCATTAATTTGGTACAATAATTATTTTCATGATTTTTTAATGTTTAATAGTTTCTTATGGTGAAATGTTTTGAGTTCAACTAAGATAACATAAATCTATTGGTCAAATAGTAAGAACATACTGATTTCATTATGTTTATTCTTTAAAATAAAAGTAATATAAAATATATTATTTATTTCTTAATTTCATTAACTATTTTTTATTTTGTTTCTTAATACGACCATTTCAAAAATACTAACTAAAAAATACAATTAGAATAAGTGACTCACATTTATTCCTAATTGAAATTAATATTCATTAATAAAATTGATAGATAATCTCAACACCTATACTTCTACTCTTAATCCCTTACCTCCAATGTGAATTTCCATACATGGTTGGGGGACGATCAACCATGTTTTACATCAATATATTTTAATGTGAGTAAAAATAGTAAATTAATGTAGTGAATATGGATATATAAGAATGGATTCCCTTTAATAATACTCATCATTATGTATTTCACTCTGTGTAATAGAAGTGAGTTAGATAGGGGGTCTTTATGCAAGCAATAAAGCAAAAGAATAAGGTTTTCTGATATTCTATAAATCAAGTAATAGAATTTATTTTGGAAATATATTAAAACATTTGTTTTTTATATATATCAAAATCAAACATGTTTGTCATTTTAAATTTTTTCTTGTCTAGTTTATATTTATTTAAGGGATGTAATTATATTTTATGAATTTATTTCTTTCAAATTTTTATATAAAAATGATATATATTTCAGAAGGATTTATTTGTACGAGAATTTATTTTTGTGAAAATAATGTCATCTCAAATTATTCATGCAGGTTCTGCATTTCAGATTATATGACAATTTTATTTAGTGTTTTACTAATATTAATTTTGAATCAATATAAATAACTGTTAATTATTTATTTATAATAGAAATGTGATCATTGGTTAAATATTTAAATACATTTCTAGATTTATGATTTTCATATGAAAAATTGGTTTTAGTCCATCGATATTATATAATTGTATTTGAATTGTATTTTTATACTGGAAAGGTGGTCACTTTGAGTTTATAAAAATTTTCTTCCAGAATAATTCTTGAGATTTATTTTATTGAAATTTTATTTTTTCTAAATAACCTTAATTGGTCAATAATATATATACATGGCACGTTATTCAGTTGTCAAAATTAATTTTTTAATCATAATTTTAAAAATTGTTTATATATATATATATATATTTGAATATTAAAATTCTGGTCTGACCTTATTTTACACATTAATTATTTTTTCATGATATGGAAACATTATGTTCATGCGAAGTTATCGACGATTTAAATATTTATATTTAATTTAAAATTATTTTATTTTCAAAATAGCATATATGTATATATTTACAATAATATATCATTTCATAGGAATCTTTTTGTTAAAACATTTATACATATGTCACAATATATGTATTATTTTATGGTGAAACATAATTTTTATCTAAGATAAATATATACGTTTATATATAAATGTGTTTATATATGTATCAATTGATGTTAAAATATTTATTTCTTATATGTATGTAAATAAATGAATATATATATATATATATATATATTATATACATCATTATTCTAACCTATATATATGAGTGTGGAGATGAAATCATGTTTTTTTCTAATATATTTATAATCATATTTATCGATATGTGTATATTTTTATGTAATACTATTATTTACGAATATATATATATATGTATATATATGTTTGTATATTTAATAATTAATTTTCACGATAAAGTAACTTTATCATGGAACATGTAAAACTAAGTAATTTACCTTTTTAGGAAATGGATATCGTAGCTCATGGTTTTTTAATAAATTTCATTGTATTTATGATATAATATAAAAGTTGTTATGTTTTAATTAAAAATAATCACAACTGGATATTTAGTCAATGATGTAAATGAACGGGGAGTGAACCCAAACCCTTTTGGGACTATTATCCAATCATGTCACGGGTGTGACCAGAATTATATAGCGCTCTAATTCATAGGTAAATTTTGAAATATCATGAAATATCATGAATGGTGTGTGAAACATGTATCCCAAGAACACTATGAGATTAGAGAGTAAACATAATCCATCATGGGATTGTGACCATCATGTTATGTTTTACCATTAGTGAACTGTAACTTCAGGTTATGATCTAAGGTTCTTTTTAGAAGAATTTATGAATTTTTATGAGTTATCAAGAGAAATGATTATTATGTTATAAATTAATGAAAATTATTCCACCAAAGGTTACATATGATGAAACCTATTTAGAAATAAATATTATTATTTTCAAATAAACTCCTGATTTTTTTTTATTTTTAATTCCCAATATGTATCACATGTATTACTTTTTATGTTGTAGTGAAAAAATCAAGTTATGTTTCCACATATGATGAAACCACTTACTAATGTTTTTTTTCTCACCATATGCTTTTCAAACCCACAATTCATAGGGAATAATGACATGTAGAAGTGAGTGACTCAAAAATAATCCTTTTTTTTAACCCTTATTAATAATAATAATTGTTTTCTTGTCCTTTATTTTTTTAGAGTTGTAATTAGAATTGTCTAATGTATTCAAACTGTCTAATACTCTAAACCTTTGTAATCTTGGATTGTTAAATAATAAATGAATTATAGTAAAATAGAAAATTTCATGGAATATCATAGTGGGTATCACATATGAGGTTTATAAAACATTAGAGGGGAATATATAGATAACCCCATTTAAAATTAAGAGTCCTATAAATTTTATAGGATTTTAAATTATGGAAAAATCTAGCGCTCCTAGTTTTTATAATTCTAAAGGGTGAAATTCAAATTTTTTATAGGTTTAATTATGAAATTTTGAGAACTAAATTATTCTAATTTTGAATAATTTAACATCATTGATTTTTATATGTTATTTGTTTTAAATAAATCAAATTAATTTTTTTTCATAATTATGTTTAAAAATGCCTAATTAAATATTAATAATTGGAAATATTTGTATTATTATTATAAAATAATATTTATAATAATTCCATTTTGATAACTGATAATTTTTTAAATTTTTTATTCAATTATACATTATTTAAAATATTTTATAATGGATCAAATAAATTTTTTTAAAATTTGATTTAATATTTTAAACAAATGTTTTTTATATTTGAAAAATATATTTCTTCAAAAAAAATTAATGATTATTTTTGTAAAAACATATGTTTTGTATGAAAAAATAAATAGACTATTTGAAAGGTAAAATAAATATGAAATTTTTATTAATAACCATGTGGAATTATATGTTTAATAGATAACTTATATATGTTTTAATAAAAAAATTTAAAACAATTTTTTTTTGAATAATCAATATTGGATAACATATAATTTTATAAAAAAAATTATTTTTTATTCATTAAATAACATTTAATTTTAATAACTTTATTATAATAATTACAATTTAACAGAAAAACTTTTTACACATAAATTCAATAATTAATTTTCAAAATAAATCCAAGAAGTATATATTTTTTAACTATTATAAATTGTTATGTTTTTTATGAATAATGAGAATAAATAAATTTATATAAAATTATGAATTAAATTTAATATGATATATATAAAAAAATAATTTAAATTATAAAAATATTATATGAAATAAAGATACAAATATAATAATAATAAAGCAATATTTTTTTTGAAAAAAACATGGCATGCTTTTCTAAAAAAACAAAATGGTAAAATTAGATTGATTACATGATAAGAAGGGTGGTAGAGGCACTTATTGAAAAAATAAATTGGGTATGGGTAAAATGGTTCGGTCTTCGAGTGCATCTAATGGAGTGGGATTGATCCAAGCATGATGGAGGAGGAGTAACCAAGGGGGGTTTTGACCTTGGGAGGCCAAATGAATGTGAGGAGTTTGAGTGATCTTTGAACACCGATGAGGGCTCCTGATGGTCAAGCATTGTCATAAGGGTGTCATCGGCGAGTTAGTGATTTGTTTCCGTGTGAGATCTAATTGAATGAATTGTCGATATACATCAACATAATAATGGTAAGTTTTTTTTTAATAGATGTTTAATATTATTATAGACCATTTTTCATGAATATTCTTGGGTTATAATAACATGTGTGTACATTCTTCCTCAGTCATATTTAGCAATGCCGTGTTGATAATTTTTTCCCTTTTTGGATCTCTTCGATGACTATTCTAGATTTAAGTAATGATTCTGATTAATTTCATATTTTATCATTTTCTATACTCTTATTTTTATTTTTGGTTGAAATCCACATTTCAATCACCCTTAGATTACCTTCTTCCACTATTTTGGTGTATTGGTTTTGAAAAAATATATATATATATATAAAATACTACTGTCTATTTTTTTATATAGATTTTCTACCACCAATCGGGTTATATATAAATACAGTATAATATAACTATAGAAATGTATATTTTTTGGATTTAAATTATGTATGAATAGTATATATAATAACCTTTTCCCTTTTCCTATAATCATCACTATGTATTTCACACGATGTAAGATAAGCGAGTTAGATAGGGGAGTTTTTTCAAGATATATATTATTAGAATAATGTATTCTTATTTTCTGTAAATCAAGTTAGAGAAATTTTTATTTTCAAAAAATTTAATCAACTTTTTTATTAATATGAAAATATATCATGTTCCCAGTTTTAATTTTTTTTATTTTAAACTAGATATTTATGTAATTGAACTACTCATTTTGTATGCATTTATATCTCTTCATGATTTTTCATACGATGGTGAATTTTTTTTAAAACTAATGATGTGCAATAGAATTTTTATTTTCATTATGAAAATAATATATTCTTAAATGATTCAAGTGGGTTCTCCGTTTTAGATATTATTTCAATTTGTTTTAGTGAATTATTAATATTTATTTTCTATCTGTCCAAATAATATTGAATTAAATATTTATGATTTTAGGGGAAATTTGATTAAGTATTAAAAACTATTTCAAAATTTAGGATTTTTTATGAAAATATTTCTATAGTCCTCATGTATTGTATAGTGGTGTTTTAATTGTTTTTTATAATGATAAGGGGAACCATTTTGAATTTATAAAGCTTTCTTTCCCAAAAAATTCATAAGATATATTTTCTAGAATGTTTTATAATGAAAGAATTATTTTTCTCCTATGTATATACATGAGATGTTAATCATTTTTCAAAATAGTTTTTTTAATAATAATGTAACAAATATATGTATATATATATATAACTCTTTTCATGTTAAATATCATGTTCTACCATGGTTTCCCGTTTATAATATTTTTTTTTTAATTTTTCCACTTTATGTGCAAGTGAAGTTATCGAATTATTCCAAATTTATTCTTAAGTTAAAATTGTTATATTTTCAAACAATTATATGTATATATATATATTCATAAATATATCGTTTAATTTGAATCATTTTTTAAAACATATATATATATGTGTCTACATACGTATAATTTTATGGTGAGTCCGAATTTTAATCTCACATTAATAGATATGTATATATATAATTTTACTTATATATATGTAACAATGTTTTTAATACTTTTTGTTTCATATATGTATGTACATAAATGAATTTATATATATATATATATATATTTCATTATTCATACCTATATATTTGTCTATGGATATGTAATCATGTTTTCATCCAATATATATGAAAACATATTTATATATATGTATCTTTTTATATAATATTTATATATACATATATATGTATATTAATGTATATTGACACATGTCACTTCGTGCAAAGGTATTTTTATCATGGAACATATTTATCCATGTAATTTACTTTTTCATGAAATGGATATCGAAGCTCACGATCTTTAATGAAACTTTGTGGTCCTTACGATATAAAATACAAGGTGCTATGTTTGTTATTATAAAAAATCACAATTGGATATTATGTGAATGAAGGAATGGAATGGGGAGTGAACCCAAAACCTTAAGGTAATTTTTTCTAATCATGTGATGGGTAAACCCAGAATTATATATCACTATAATACATTGGGTGATGATTAAATTTGATGTGATGTAATGTATAGTGTGTGAGAGGTGTATCCCAAGCACACTACGGGATTAGGGAGTGAAACTAATCGATCATGTCAATATGTACATTATGTTATGTTGTCTTATTAGTGAATTGTGAATTCGTTTTATGATCTGAGGTTCCATTGAGAACTATTTATTAATTATTATGATTATGAAGATAATTTTTTATTAATTCATAAATAAATGACATGGATTTTTCAAATGGTCCCATATGTTGAATTCTATTTAGAAAAAAATGTTATTATTTTAAATTGTACCCATGATTTTATAATTTTGAAATTATAAAGTTATATGTCATGTTTTTCATTTTCTGTTGAAGTAGAAAAATTGATTTGATTCAACATGTTATGAAACCCCTTATTGTGATTTTTGACACTCAACCTTTTTTAAACGAATTTTCATTGAGAATAATGACTAATAGAATATATTGAGTGGTCAATTTCTCTTTATAGTGTTTTTTAAAACCCTTCCCATTGGGCCATGCGCTGCGACTCCCCAATCCTGCCTCTAATAGGCCAGGGGCTGGTGACTGGCACTGATTAGACATATCACTAACCTGGGAGGCATTGCCTAACTACCTATACACATGAACACATCTGTATTCCCTCAAACATTGAAATGTAAAAACCACTAAGGAAAAAAAGGCATGCATACCACTAAACCCAGGAAAATAAGAAAAACAGAAGAAGTGTGTGGAATGTAATGTAGGCTAGAATACAATGCCACTAAAAACATGAGTCAACAAACTAAAACTCCAACCTATAAGCACAAATTGGTACTGGGACTACTGGTCATACCCACATGAAATCCTTGGCCTATAGGTAACACACAATGCTCGGTTCGTTCCCAGTCCTCCTTGGACTCCGTTAAAAGGTTTGTAATCTGTCCAAGACACATCACGTGCGGGAGAAGGTTGTTCAAAGGTGAGTATAACAATACTCAGTAGAGGAAATAAAAAAAATCAAATAATAAAACAAAATAATGGTATAATCAACTCTACAAAATATATTTATACCGAACATATAACAAGATAAACACCTCTAGATATACTCAAAACCCATAATCATATTCTAGAGGAATGTCACACAACCCTATACACACTATAGGGATTTAGTTCAAAGATAACATGAAGCACTCTTCCTGGAGAACACACTCTGTGAGTAAGATATCTCCGATGTCATCCGTCCGAGAAGTACTGATTATCGGGAAAATATATGAGTGATAGATAAACTCATTAAAAGAAACCACACTCTTGAGTGGGGAGATATCACGATACACGAATGATGATCACTACCATGGATGTGTAGTATACCAAAACAAATCCATATTCACCAGAAAAGTATATTATTATCGTCCTATATGACTATTCACATCGATACCTGACTCTACCTAGGATCATGAATGGATGGAGGATCTCACTCTGGGTCTCTCAGACGGATACCTTACTCTATCATGCAAAGTCATACTAAAGAGATCATAATCCTATGAATGGAAATGATACATATTCTTTAGGGGAACAAAAAGGGGGTACCAAACCAAAATAATCTTGTCCATGATACGATGGAAAAGAGCCTCCAGCCATGTTCCTGGATATACATGGCATGTTAAAGGGTCACACGTTGTGTCTCTCGACACTAACTACTACCCGTGTAAAACAGATTAAGTCAGAAGAACATGCAATGTAGATATTTATGTACAAGTCTTGTAGTACTGACCACACATCACGTACGAGTAAATAGGTTCCTTCTATATACATGGCGATGTGACCATACATAGTTTTAAACCATATGTTCCATCCCTTGTAATTAGTACTTAGGTTAGCCCATGCAGGTTGACTGGTCAATCTGTGTGGTGGAGTACATGACTATGTAACCACCACAACTCAGGGTATCCTCTAAGAAACACATCGAGTCCATGTAAGGACCCACATGTCGTGTGACAAGGATCACAAGCCATGTTAGTGCTTCCCTTGTCAGTCAATGTTTGGCTCTGTCAAAGGTAAAGTAACTTAACTGAACTCAACGGTGCACATGGTTTTCTTATCTGGATACTCTCTTAAAGTTTATTTCCCTTTTTTAGGAAAACTGCTCATGCATGTTGTTAAAAAGTTTAAATTATTTCGAACCATTATTCAGGGAACTCTGTGCCTCAGAATCACAAATCGTCGAAAATCCTGGTCTCAAAATTTTTCAATAAAATATTAAAAAATAATATAGAAAAAAACTCGAGTCATTACAGTCTCCAAACATTAGGGATTTTCATCCTCAAAATTATAACACTAAAGTCTATTCAAACAGATGTGCATTCTGTGCACGAATATTATAATGCTTCTCCAACATGCTCTCCTGAATATTCCAGTGATGCCAATGGATGCGCACCATGAGAATCTATCACCCATGAAGGATCTTCTCCATACATTACTCTATCTTTTCTAGGTACTCAACAAAGGTTGATCCATCCTCAATGATCAGCTCTCCCTAGCTGATGACTTGCGATGAGAGATGTACATACCTCCTTAGCATCGACACATGAAATACATCATGTACCTGATGTAAATTTAGCAGTAGATCTAAGAGGTACGCAACCTCTCCAACTATATGCAGTATTTGTTAATTTCTTTTGACCCTCTTAAATATCTTACTACCCTAATCAACATGCTTTAGTCCACGTCGAGGTGAGACCCAAAAGATGATGTTGTCTCCTTACTCGAACTCTATAGGTCTTCATCATATAAGGCCCCAACCTTATACATTACATAATCATGAGTTATTATAAGAATACACATTGAGTATCTTTTTAGGTTTGGAGTTTTAGATAATTAGATAATAAGTCATGCTTTGCATTCCACATTTAAACAATGTGGTTACATAAAAGACAATTTTGAATTTTTTCCATCAAAGGAAACATATTTAAAATAAAACATGGATTCTTTCGTGAAACTACCTCGACACTATCATCACATCATTTACGTTTCCCATGACTTGTGAAAAACAATTCAAAAACATGAGATGAAAATAAAAATATCAGTAAGGGATAAAAAAATATTGAATGAAAACATTAGTCCATGTATACATAAAAATCAATCAAATCATACATTACTCATAAAAAATAAGCACATTAACATACATAATGAAATCACAATATTCATGAATAATTCATTGAAATAATATGAAATAAATGTAATTTAAGGCATACATAACATACTTGCATTGTAACTATCATAGATACATAGTGAGTCACATTTGAAATACCAATCATAGTATATTCCCTAATTCTGTTCAGAGAAATATTCACGTTTAACTCCATCACATAAACCAATGAATTGTGGAGCTATCTCAAGCTCACCCACCCTAGGTTTATAATGGAACCGCCTATATACGTAACTATGGCCTCGAAACATAACATAATCAAAACAGATAACTTCTGAATAAAGGAATGAAAAAATTCCAACATTGTAATAATAATATAACATTTTAAGATATTGAAATAATGAATCCATAATAAAAACCATTTTCATTACCAAAATACATAAAAAGAGTATATGGTATTTATTTTCCTTTTAAAAAAATTACGGTTTTTACGGAATCCAATGGTCAAATAATACTCACGGGGGAGGAAAAGGTCATTGTCACTGCTTACATAAAAATAAACTATAATATTTGTCGATTAGTAAAACGCTTCGTAGAGAAACGATTACCTTTGAATTAAATGAAAATTAAGAAGGGTTTTATACACCATATAAAATAATGTCACGTAGAAATCAAAAGATTCCTTAATGAATGGAGATTGAGACGAAGACCCATACAAAGATAATATCGTTAGATTAAGGAAAAATCAATTATATAATTATCTATGAAAAATAAAAATACACCCAATATATGTGGATATTATGTGTATAAAAATCATTGGTCATCCACACATATTCATAGTACGACAAAAACATGAATTTTTTTGTTTAACCTAATTTCTTGAAATTTGGTTAAGAAGTTCACTTATAGAAATTCAACAGCCTAACAACGTCACATTAAAATTCAGAAAATGAGTTGTTGGGAGATAAAAATGTTATCTAATCACATGGACAAAAAATTTACAGAAATAAGGATATATAAGAACATATCCAAACATTAGAAAATGTTAATTAAAATACATAACAAAGATACGTCTTTCAAAAATAGGAGGATGAAAGGATCCCTTACCAATTTGGGTAACTTTCGAAATGTACACTCCATGAAAAAGGTTCATACAATGAAGATGTAATTACCAATAAATTAAATTATATTACAAAAATAATACAATCATGGGTTGTAAAAACACCACACAAAAGGAAATATTGGCAAATGTAGCATGAATCTCATGGGAATAAAAAGTGAGATAAAAACCCCTTACCTCATTTTGATCAATCGTGTCGTATGACCAAAAGATAATAAACACCAAATGATTCACATAATACCATGAATATAAATATAACAATGATAAAATATATGAAATGGCAGTACAAAATACACCACAAGAAATAAATAATTGGCGAACAATGGAAATATCAAAGAATTAAATGTGAGATAACAAATCCCCTTAAGAAAATTTGGTTACCTAACGACGCAACTTAACACATCCAAAAATGGATTGATGAGATCAAATAGAGACTCTAATAATAAGAAAATAAAAGGAAATTATGATGGATATTGATATCATACCACAAAATATGAAAAAATAACTTGATGGACATGACATGAAAATAGAACATTGAAAATGAGAAGGGTGAAATGATCCCTTACAAAAATTTGGCAGCCTAACTGCACCTCTTAAAAAATCCAAAATTTAATTTATTATAGTAAGAGGGGGTCTCTAATCATATTAAAATACAAATTATAGTATGGATAATATAAAATAACACCCTCCAACATCATAACATGGATCATTAAAGAAATTTTATAAAAGGGAGTACTTGAAAAGGAAGAGAGAGGTAGGATCCCTTACCACGTGTCTGACTTCACTAGAACGTATGTTTCTTGTTCATACTAAATGATAAACAAAATTTTATTTATACTTTATTATGACCCTTTTTAATGTTATTATTTCTTTTATATCACTTATTACCATTATGTAATCAGTTATGTTAATAACGTTCGTTTTGTCAATATTTGTTACTAGAGTCAAAATCGAACTCCTTATATATACAAGTTGTATAGGTGGTAAAATATCCTTTATCTCTAGAATGATATTCATGATTTCGAAATCATATATATAATATATATCCAGTATATATATTCATTTATAATATTACATAACATTTAGAGGTAAGAAATGAAATGCACCGTTCATGGAGACGGTAAGCCGTACGTATGCATGAACGCTAATTTCATTTCTATTTGACATTTAATGGAATGAAATCTTAATTATATAAATGTATATTATAATTCCCAAATAATATCATTTATAATATCATTAACTTCATCCTTTATAAATCCCACATATGGCATTAACGATTCAAATAACTTTGAGGGGGCTATAGTTCGGACGTCGTAAAATGAAATTATCACGTTTATCCATTATAGAAACCATAAAGGTATGACATAAATGAAAAAAATAAGCATAATGAAAATATAAAAATAATATATATCATTTATAAATAGACTGACAACATAATGGTAACCATGAATGGTGTTAAAAGAGGATTTAACAATCACCGTTGCATGTGGCAGTAATTTTCCACTCACAGAAGACAGAGGTGTGTGTATGTGTAAATCAAATCCTTCTCATAAAAAATTGAAATTATATTTTATATACTGGTTTTTTTACAAAATAAGGAATAAAAAGATTTTATATGGTTGGTAACACAAAATAAAACAAAAGAACATAAGAGAATACATTACCTTTAAATTGGGTAACTCCTCTTGTTTTGAAACAAAAGGTTTTTTGAAGGGATTTCATCCTAAGGTAAAGCTTCTAGGATGAAGGGAAGGATATTTGGAGCTTATTGGAGTAGAGGTTGGACGAGAAAAAGTGCTTGAGAAGTTTGAGAAATGGGTAGGAAGTGGGTACTTTTTATAAGGGAGAGGAGGGAATCTTTTGGAAAACATGAAACTATTATTTTATTATAAAATGAAATTCCATTTCTAAAGATCCAAAAATAATTAAAGTCAAAGATAAGGTGTCCCATGTTAGATTTTAAAACATCCAATAGGTATTGGACAAGTGATGAATATTTTTTTAAACTTTATCTTGTTATTTATTTAATTTATTCATTAATGACGTAAACACTTCATCATCATTGTGTAATAAATAATATTATTTATATTTTGTGTAAAAATTATAAAAAAAATTAACATCTTGTAGAAACTATTTCTATATTGATAAGGAATATTTATATTAAAAATGATATCTTGTATAACCCCTTGTAAAAATTGTTTTAGTACAGCAATAAATGTTTGTGACATTTTTATTATTACTTTAAATAAAAGGTATTAAAGTCATTATCTTACCCAAGTGGCTCCATGGGGTCCCAGAATTTTACCAATGCATTGTATTGTTCATTCATGACTCATACAATATGTTTAAGACATGTTTCATGATATTTTGTATATTTTTATAATACCGTTTTAACTTAAATTACCCTAATTACCTTTAATCACGATTAACAAAACTCAAAAGTTATTAATCACCAAAAATTATTTTCATCCAATTGAACCACATTTTACTTACTAATGAAAATGTTGTGTATTGTATTTTCGAAATTATATTCATAAAAGTGGTAAAATTTTATTTAATCGAAAAATCAGTTTTTTTAACTACCACTTAGTGGTTTCACTATTCATAAAAAATTGATGTTTTTTAGAAAAATACCAATTATTCACCCTGTAATGGCCCGGACCTCCCTGGTCCATTACTTTGTGAAAATGTGGTGTTGGAGGTGTTCCGGGAGGTCAAGGTGACTTATCCCCCAGCTGCTGCCTACCGGTAGCTCGGTCTACCGGTAGCTACTGATTACAGGTAGCTCGGTCTACCGGTAGATGCTGATTACCGGTAGCTCGGTCTACCGGTAGCTGCTGATTACCGGTAGCTCGGTCTACCGGTAGCTTCTCATTACCGGTAGCTCGGTCTACCGGTAGCTGCTGATTATCGGTAGCTCGGTCTACCGGTAGCTGCTGATTACCAGTAGCTCGGTCTGCCGGTAGCTGCTGATTACCGGTAGCTCGGTCTCCCGGTAGCTGCTGATTACCGGTAGCTCGGTCTACCGGTAGCTGCTGCTTACCGGTAGCTCGGTCTACTGGTAGCTGGGTTTACCGGTAGCCACGGCGTACTGATAGCTCGGTATATTGGTAGCCGCAGTCCCGCAGTAGCTCGGCTAACACTTCGCCAAATTTCTAGTTCTGTGAATAGTGTTTCTATCAGTGAGGTTCAGTGAACAATGTTTTCTATCGGTGAGGTTCTATCGGTGGACTTCTATCGGTAGACTTGTACAGTGTTTCCAGAATCCTAAGAGCTACCGATCCCATACTTTGCCAAATTTCACGAATGAACAGTGTTTCCAGAATCCTAAGAGCTACCGATCCCATACTTTGCCAAATTTTGAGTATGTGAACAGTGTTTCCAGCTTCGCAAATTCGACGTTTTCTTTGACGTAAATTACTTTTAAAACCTTATTTTAAGGACTTTAAGGCTGATTCAAAGGCCATAAATTTCTATATTAATTATTCTTAAGGCCGGGATGTTTTTACTTGGTCAAACCGCGTGGGTTAATGCGACCCGTTTTTAATGGAGAATAAATGGGATCATAAACCGTCGCCTCTCTAATTTTTTTTAAAAGGAAGAAGATATCATTCTTCGTTGTTCTTCCTCCTGGTTCTCATCTACAAGAAGCTAGAACCTTGAAATCATTCTCATAGTCACAATCAAACATTACTCAAATCAGTTCCGCTCTGTTGATGCAACCAAGTTGTGTCGATCGTTCTTCCATATAAGGTATGTTTTATCATCGTTCCTTCGGGGATCACCTTCTCTTGTTCTTCCTTCCATATTAGCATGTAATCTCCATGGTTCTAATGGGTTTTCTTGGGGTTTGTTGGTACAGTCGTACCGTGGCATCCTCCGGTGGATGCAGCTGTCGTGAGGAGAAGAGGACTGTGACCCGTTGTGTGGATAAAGGACGTCAAGAACTCTTCGAGGTAGGGGATTCATGGCTTCTCTAATTGTGTATGTGCAATCATAGAATTAGCATGATTTAGTCATTTGGATCACAATGAAATTGACCTAATTAAATACTTGAACCGGATTAAAAGAATTGGTTGATCGCATGTTGTTACTTTGTACCGTGATAACGGTTTGCCTCATGTTTTCCTAGATAGAGTGATATCTATGTTTTTCATTAATTTGTTGCTCGTTCATGATAGAAGTTATTAAAGAACGTAAAGCTGGAATTATTTGTTAAATAATTGGCTAAATATAAAGAGGCATGTTAATGAATCTGTTAATTCTAGATGGATTAAAGAACTATTAGTTCGATAATTTCAAAAAGGGTTCTGAGTTACCTGCTTGCTTGTAAGGCTGAATGCCTTGTGGTTTGGAGCTCTGAGTGCTCATCTTGTATGAAGGCTGAATGCCTTATTAAAGGGCCGAGAGCCCGTTTTGTGATCTTTGATTTCCTACTGCTTGTGATTTGATGTGAGCCTGGATGGCTGTTGTGATATGTGGAGGCATGGGGACTTGTGGTTGTGGCAGCAGATGACGCCTAGTGTGGCGAGATGCCTCGGTTTATGCATGTGGGTGTCGGGGTGGACACCAAGGATGATGGTATGAGATGAATGTGATGGTTTGATGTTGGTGGTTTGATTGTTTATCTGCTTTACTCTTCCCCACTGCTCAAGGCAGCTGGTTTTGCTTACCCTCTTTCCGAAGGAGGCGAAGACACGTGGGGTATGCCACATGCTTTCCGTGTTTATCCTCTCGATGGAGGATGGCTTTATGCTCTTGCTATAGGCGGCAAAGACTCGATGGGTAGTATATCTACTCACCGTGTTGAGCCCTTTGTGTTTAGTAGAATATGATGCTTTTCTAGAATGCCTGGGAATATGGGGAAGGTAATTCCATAATGAAAGTTTGTTTAAATGGTGATAATCCACAGGGATGGAGAAACTGGAATTTAATAGTGATGTGAATCCTAAAAAGGAGCAGTTTTTGAATGTGATGCCAATTTAGTTTAATATGGTAAATTGTTCATGGTTAATTAATGTTTAAAGAATTAATTAACATACAGTGGAATTGATAAAATGAGAATGGAGTAATCTAATAAAGCTCTTTAAATGGTTGTGTGCTTATAGGATACCTAGTCTTAGAAGTAGCAGCCTGGAGTCTGAGAGACGTTAGATGCAGTTGTGCATATGACTAGGTAATGCCCATAGTGTGGTTGTGAGTTATATATATTTTGTAATTTATGTGTTTCTATACGCTACTCCACCCTGTCGGTAAGGGCAACTGACACCCCTGGGATTCTGAGCCCTGGGGGGGGGTGTTTTCCCCAACATTCTGATGGGAGGTTGAATGGCTGACTACCCCCTTTGGCCCCACTCTCTTCTCTTGGTAGATACTTGTGCCATGAGGCAAGCGGTTAGTTACCCCATATATGTGTGTAGAGGACTGTAATGGCTTGTGGTTATTCACACGCATATATTCTGGATATAGTATCCTATGAACTACTATAGGTGTAACGTGTATAGGCTGTGATGGCTTGAGGATCATTACTCGGAGTATGGGATGTAATGGCTTGAGGTATTATACCTGACGTATGATACACGTTATGCGAGCTGTGGTGGCTCCCAGAAACTACCTGGTTACCTTTGGTTGTGAGGACGGTGTGGTGCTTCGCCCAGGTGTTTGCGGGCAATCCTATGTGGTGCACGAGGTGCAGATTGTGGAGCTTAGCCCAGGTGTCTACGGGAAAGCCTTTGGAGAGAGATGCACAGGACGTATGCCGTTGGGGCAAAGCGGCAAACCAGTGGGGAAGTAGTAGTGGGGTACCCTTGATATTCTTTACTATATTCTATTTTCTTTATGCGTTACTTGGTGAGAGTATCCATGGTGAGGTTGGGAACTTAGTATACCTATTTAGGTAACGAGTTAGTTTCACTTGTTGTTCACTGGGCTTTAGCATGGTTTCTTTACTTTTGCACGAGAGGCTTGAGGAGGATCCTACTGAGTATACTGTTATACTCACCCTATGTACATATAAAATGTTTTTCAGGTCACTTGGAGCAGGTTGGAGATCAAGCTGGTTACTACTAGCTTACTGTTGGAGGAGGAGCTGTTCGGGCTTGTGGTCGCTGCCGTTTTACTTTATTTTGGGTACTTTTAGTTTTCCCTTTCAGTTGTAGTACTTTTGCATGACATTTCATATATGTACTTGGGTTTTTTTTTATATTTCAGTTATTAGTTGAAGATGGTTGGAGTCTATTCTATCTCTCTCTTCTGCATGTGTTCTCTTAGAGGGAAATACCTCCCATTTGTGTGTGTATTATACCCTCGGTGCTAGTCGCCAACCCGGGGCCTACTGGAGGCGGGACTCGGGGGTCATTATCTCCCTTCTCACATTGCCGGCCCAGGAGGGGTACACATTGTGGGGAGGGGTCGTGACAGAGTGGTATCAGAGCTCTGGTTGAGGGATAGGATGGAGTTTGGAGTTAGGCACAGGTGAGGATGCATGGGATGGTAGGGCAACTGTGTCATTCATGTTTAGAAAGTAGGGTAAACACTGGAGACCGGTAGAGACATAGGTGTTTAGGGCCCCCTACGATCTGTTGCACAGACCTTTAAGCTTACGATAGCTACTAAACAAAGTGATACTGGTTGCAGGGTAGAGACCTAATAAAGGATCATGCATCATTATTCTTTGCGCTTGTGTTTGAATGGGTAGACCTTGGGATAGGTAACCTAAAATAAATAAAACAAAACAATTAATTAATTAATGTTGAGTCTTCCATATCCCAGGCTTAGGAGCTCTAACAGTTGTTATTTTGCAGGTATGGCTCTAGGTCGACGTCCTCGTCAGGTTCGCGCAGAAGATGCCCATCAGGCTATTCCAGCAGATCGCCGCCGAGTAGAGGTTGACGACGATGACAATTGGAGGAAGACACTTCGAGAGTTTCAACACCAGAGTCTACAGAAGTATGGGGGATCTGTTTCAGATGCAGTCACATAAGACTGGTTGGTGGAGATCGAGATAGGCTTCTGTTCGATTCGTGCTCGGAAGGAACACTGGGTGTCCTTGGTTGTGATGATGCTGCGTGGAGCAGCGAGGCAGTGGTGGTTCTTGTTCCTCGGTGATCGTGAGGAGTCAGAAATCTCATGGGTGGAGTTTCAAGACAGGTTTAGAGTCGAGTTTCTTTCATCGACTACGAAGGTGTCCAGTCGCCAGGAGCTTCTTACCCTTCGACAGGGGAGCTCCAGGGTTCGAGAGTTTGGAATCCATTTCAGGAACCTTCTACGATATGCCTCAGACCTGTTACCAGATGATGAGGCCAGGGCGAGGCATTTTGAGGAGGCTTTGCGTCCAGAGATCCAGCGCCAGGTCACCCCATTTATGCTGAAGACATATATTGAGGTGCTGGCGAGGGCATAGGTTGTTGAGAGGACTTTGGCCAGGACTGGATCGTCACGAGAGGGGAATCGTCATGATTCCTCACGAAGCAGAGCTGTGGTCCGGGGTTCCCGGTTTTCAAGACATAAGAGTTTCCGTTCACCTGAGGGTAGGTCCCAGCCCTTCCCATCTCGTTTCTCCGGTGGCAGAAACTCTCAGACCTATGCCAAGGGATCAGGCGCTTGTTTTTCTTGTGGTGGTCGTGGTCATCAGCAGCGGGAGTGCCCGACTTTTCAGAGCAGTCATCGCACACCGGGCGCTCCACTCCAGGTTCCTCCGTTGAGGCAGTTCCAGCCGAGGCAGCAGCAGCAGGTTGCACCAGTTTTAGATCACCAAAGGGTAGATGGAGCAGGCAGAGGACAGTCCCATGACGCTCCCCGTCCTTAGAGAGCAGAGCGCGGCCATGGTGGTGGTCGTCATCAGGGTCAGAGAGGCCGTGGAGGAGGTCGTGGTCAGCTTCATTCTCTAGCCTTACCAGCCCCAGCTGAGCCAGATGTCGTTCGAGGTACCCTTTGCTTGTTTTCTACCTTGGTGTATGCCTTGTTTGATTCAGGAGCAACACACTCCTTCATATCACCTACCCTTGTCCATGCTTTGGGACATGAGGTAGAGAGACTTCCAGTGCCCTTGGCGTTGACTACACCAGTTGGAGGTCGAGCTGACTTGTTTGAAGTATGTAGAGACTGTGAGCTAGTGTTGGGGAAACACGGCTCTTGGGGAGATTTCCTATGTTTGAGAATACAACCATATGATGTCATACTTGGCATGGATTGGTTGTATTCAGTGCAGGCTGTTGTGGATTGCTACAGGAAGACGGTCGTTTTCTTTGATGAAGATGGAGAGAAAGTGGTGTTTGTTGGTGAGAGAGATCCTCAGATGAGTCATAGACGAGTTCCATCCTTATCATCCATGATGGCTGGGATGACGCTGAGTTCTTCAGAGGTTCAACAGTTGGCGTTTCCTAGGGTCGTAGAGGAGTACCCTGACGTCTTTCCAGAAGAGGTTGTATCCTTACCCCCTTGACGAGATATCGAGTTTGGGATCGAGCTACAGCCAGGAGCGTCTCCTATCTCTATGTCTTCGTATAGGATGGCCCCTTCTGAGTTACGAGTGCTACGTATTCAGCTCGACGGTCTGTTGCAGTGTGGTTTTGTTCGACCAAGTGTGTCACCGTGGGGTGCACCAGTTTTGTTTGTGAAAAAGGCTGATGGCAGTTTGCGGTTGTGCGTCGATTATCGTCGGTTAAAAAAAGTGACAATAAAGAACAGTTATCCTCTCCCGCAGATTGATGACCTATTCGATCAACTGAAGGGTGCAAGTTGGTTCTCAAAGATAGACTTGCGGTCAGGATATCATCAGATGCGTGTAAAGGATGAGGATATCCCGAAGACTGCTTTCTGCTGTCGTCATGGGCATATTGAGTTTGTTGTAATGCCATTCGGCGTGACGAATTCTCCAGCTGTTTTCATGGGGTTGATGAATGCTGTGTTCCGTGAATTCCTGGACAAGTTTGTTGTGGTTTTCATCGACGAAATCCTTGTGTACTCCACATCTGAAGAGGAGCATGCAAAGCATCTACGAGCCGTTTTGGGAGTTCTTCGCCAACATCAGTTGTTTGGGAAGTTGTCCAAGTGTGAGTTCTGGGCTCGAGAAGTTCGTTTCTTGGGACATGTTGTGTCCCAACAGGGAGTATCTGTGGATCCTTCGAAGATAGAAGCAGTGGTGTCTTGGCCAGCCCCCAAGACCGTGTCAGAGGTGCGAAGTTTCCTTGGTCTCGCAGGCTATTATAGGAGGTTTGTAGCTAATTTATCCCGTGTTGCGACTCCTCTGACAGCTTTGACCAGGAAGGATCAAGCGTTCATATGGACTGATCTGTGTCAGATAACTTTCGAGTATCTAAAGGAGAAGTTGGTAAGTGCTACCGTCCTTTGTCTTCCAGTAGAGGGAGTCCAGTTTGATGTTTTCTGTGATGCTTCACATCTGGGGCTAGGATGTGTTCTCATGCAGCAGAGGTAAGTTGTTTCTTATGGGTCTCGGTAGTTGCGTCCCCATGAATGCAACTATGCCACCCATGATCTTGAGTTGGCAGCCGTGGTGTTTTCTCTAAAGTTGTGGAGAAATTACCTCATTGGTGAGCACTTTGTGGTTTTCACCGATCATAAGAGTTTGAGGTATGTTTTCTCCCAACGTGACTTGAACTTGAGGCAGCGTCGGTGGATGGAGTTCTTGCAGGAATACGACATTGAAATATCGTATACACCTGGAAAAGGGAATGTTGTAGCTGACGCACTAAGCCGAAAGATACGTAATGATGTTGTGCGTGAATCTGGTGATTCTTGGAGAGTGATGGAAGAGCTATCATCTTTGCATCTTGATATGGATGAAGTTGGGGGTAGAGGTTGTCTTTTCCAGATGACGGTGCAGTCATCCCTGATGCAGAAGGTGGAAGAGTCTCAGTTGGGTGACCTAGAGGTGGAAGTTTGGAGAGACAGAGTTGTATGTGGTGAGGCCCCTGATGGTTGGTCGGAGGATGAACAACACCGAGTGTTGTATCATGGCAGGGTTTTTTTCCCTTGGCGATGCGCGAGACGGTTCTCCGAGAGTTCCATAGTTCACCCTTGGCGGTACATCCTGGTGTGACGAAGATGTACCAATCCTTGAGGAGTCAGTTTTGGTGGCCTGGGCTGAAGCGTACAGTTGCAGAATGTGTGTCTCGATGTTTAGTCTGCCAGAAGGTGAAGGCCGAACACCGTGTTCCTGGTGGTCTTCTCCAGCACTTAGAGATTCCTCAGTGGAAGTGGGAGGACATCTCAATGGACTTTGTTACAGGTTTACCTCGAGCTCCGGGAGGACATGATGCTGTATGGGTGGTAGTGGATCGTTTAACAAAATCATCCCACTTTATAGCGATCAAGGAGTCAAGCTCAGTGGAAGTTTTGTCGAGGCAGTACCTAGAGGAGGTGGTGGGGCTTCACAGAGTTCCTAAGACGATCATTTCTGATCGAGATCCTCATTTTACCTCCAGGGTGTGGAGAGGTCTCCAGCATGCTTTTGGTTCTCAATTATGCCTTAGCACTGCTTTTCATCCTCAAACGGATGGTCAGACAGAGCGAACCATCCAGACTCTTGAAGACATGTTGCGCTCTTGTGTTCTTGATTTTGGAGGTTCATGGTTGAAGCACTTACCCTTGGTAGAGTTTGCTTACAATAATAGTTTTCACTCTACCATCGGTATGGCGCCGTTTGAAGCCTTGTTTGGCCGGCCATGCCGTTCTCCGTTGTGCTGGACTGGGGTCGGAGAGTCAGCAATTCTCGGACCAGAACTAGTGCAGAATACAACAGAGATGGTTCAGGTGATTCGTGAGAGGATTAAGACAGCACAGGATCGTCAGAAATCATATGCTGATCAAAGAAGGAGATCGTTATAGTTTAATGTAGGGGATCATGTGTTTCTAAAGGTGACACCCCGTCCTGGGCAGCGAAGGTTTGGTCGTGGAAGTGATCTTTCTCCCCAGTTTGTTGGGCCTTTCGAGGTGTTAGCTCGTGTTGGAGCTGTGGCGTATCGAGTAGCACTTCCCCCTCAGATGAGTCGGATACATGATGTTTTCCATGTATCACAGCTCCGTCGTTATCTTCATGATGAATCTCATGTTATCGATTAGGGAGAGATCGATATTGACGATGATGCAACCTTTGAGGAGCGACCTGTGGAGATCCAAGACCACAAGGAGAAGGTGTTGCGTGGGAGTTCTATACCCTTAGTTCGTGTCTTGTGGTGACACGGTGGCATGGAGGAGAGTACCTGGGAGCGTGAGTCACAGATACGTGCTCAGTACCCAGAGTTGTTTAATGTTTAACTAATTCCATGTAATGACGTTTCCTTTATGGTTAGACCTTTCATGTTTTATTTATGTACCTTTGATGTGATGTTATGTTTGAATTGTATGGTTATGGATTATTTGTTTCCATACTCTCGGATGTCGTAGTTTTTCTCCAGCTTTTGAACAACTCATGGTGGTTTTCCCCTGAGAGGTATCTTTTGGGGTGGTTGTTCGGACCCCTCTTTTCTTCTGGGTTGGTTTTTAATTCTCAAGGACGAGAATGTTTTGAGAGGTATCTAATGTAATGGATCGGACCTCCCTGGTCCATTACTTTGTAAAAATGTGGTGTTGGAGGTGTTCCGGGAGGTCAAGGTGACTTATCCCCCAGCTGCTGCCTACCGGTAGCTCGGTCTACTGGTAGCTGCTGATTACCGGTAGCTCGGTCTACCGGTAGCTGCTGATTACCAGTAGCTCGGTCTACCGGTAGCTGCAGATTACCGGTAGCTCGGTCTACCTGTAGATGCTGATTACCGGTAGCTCGGTCTACCGGTAGCTGCTGATTACCGGTAGCTCGGTCTACCGGTAGCTGCTGATTATCGGTAGCTCGGTCTGCCGGTAGCTGCTGATTACCGTTTGCTCGGTCTGCCGGTAGCTGCTGATTACCGGTAGGTCGGTCTCCCGGTAGCTGCTGATTACCGGTAGCTCGGTCTACAGGTAGTTGCTGCTCACCGGTAGCTCGGTCTACCGGTAGCCGCATCCTACCGGTAGCTGGGTTTACCGGTAGCCACGGCGTATTGATAGCTCGGTATATTGGTAGCCGCAGTCCTGCAGTAGCTCGGCTAACACTTTGCCAAATTTCTAGTTCTGTGAACAGTGTTTCTATCGGTGAGGTTTAGTGAACATTGTTTTCTATCGGTGAGGTTCTATCGGTGGACTTCTATCGGTAGACTTGTACAGTGTTTCCAGAATCCTAAGAGCTACCGATCCCATACTTTGCCAAATTTCACAAATGAACAGTGTTTCCAGAATCCTAAGAGCTACCGATCCCATACTTTTCCAAATTTTGAGTATGTGAACAGTGTTTCCAGCTTCGCAAATTTGACGTTTTCTTTGACGTAAATTACTTTTAAAACCTTATTTTAAGGACTTTAAGGCCGATTCAAAGGCCATAAATTTCTATATTAATTATTCCTAAGGCCGAGATGTTTTTACTTGGTCAAACCGCGTGGGTTAATGCGATCCGTTTTTAATGGAGAATAAATCGGATCTTAAATCGTCGCCTCTCTAATTTTTTTTAAATGGAACAAGATATCATTCTTCGTTGTTCTTCCTCCTGGTTCTCATATACGAGACGCTAGAACCTTGCAATCATTCTCGTAGTCACAATCAAACATTACTCAGATCAGTTCCGCTCTGTTGATGCAACCAAGTTGTGTCGATCGTTCTTCCATATAAGGTATGTTTTATCATCGTTCCTTCGGGGATCACCTTCTCTTGTTCTTCCTTCCATATTAGCATGTAATCTCCATGGTTCTAATGGGTTTTCTTGGGGTTGGTTGGTACTGTCATACCGTGGAATCCTCCGGTGGATGCAGCTTTCATGCGGAGAAGAGGACTGTGACCCGTTGTGTGGATAAAGGACGTCAAGAACTCTTCGAGGTAGGGGATTCATGGCTTCTCTAATTGTGTATGTGCAATCATAGAATTAGCATGATTTAGTCATTTGGATCACAATGAAATTGACCTAATTAAATACTTGAACCGGATTAATAGAATTGGTTGATCGCATGTTGTTACTTTGTACCGTGATAACAGTTTGCCTCATGTTTTCCTAGATAGAGTGATATCTATGTTTTTCTTTAATTTGTTGCTCGTTCATGATGGAAATTGATAAAGAATGTAAAGATGGAATTATTTGTTAAATAATTGGCTAAATATAAAGAGGCATGTTAATGAATCTGTTAATTCAAGATGGATTAAAGAACTATTAGTTCGATAATTTCAAAAAGGGTTCTGATTTACCTGCTTGCTTGTAAGGCTGAATGCCTTGTGGTTTGGAGCTCTGAGTGCTCATCTTGTATGAAGGCTGAATGCCTTGTTAAAGGGCCGAGAGACCATTTTGTGATCTTTGATTTCCTGCTACTTGTGATTTGATGTGAGACTGGATGGCTGTTGTGATATGTGGAGGCATGGGGACTTGTGGTTGTGGCAGCAGATGACGCCTAGTGTGGCGAGATGCATCAGTTTATGCATGTGGGTGTTGGGGAGGACACCAAGGATGATGGTATGAGATGAATGTGATGGTTTGATGTTGGTGGTTTGATTGTTTATCTGCATTACATTTCCCCACTGCTCAAGGCAGCTGGTTTTTCTTACCCTCTTTCCGAAGGAGGCGAAGACACGCAGGGTATGCCACGTGCTTTCCATGTTTAGCCTCTCGATGGAGGATGGGTCTATGTTCTTGCTATAGGCGGCAAAGACTTGATGGGTAGTATATCTACTCACCGTGTTGAGCACTTTGTGTTTAGTAGCATATGATTCTTTTCTAGAATTCTTGGGAATATGGGGAAGGTAATTCCATAATGAAAGTTTGTTTAAATGGTGATAATCCACAGGGATGGAGAAACTGGAATTTAATAGTGATGTGAATCCTAAAAAGGAGCAGTTTTTGAATGTGATGACAATTTAGTTTAATATGGTAAATTGTTCATGGTTAATTAATGTTTAAAGAATTAATTAACGTACAGTGGAATTGATAAAATTAGAATGGAGTAATCTAATAAAGATCTTCGAATGGTTGTGTGCTTATAGGATACCTAGTCTTAGAAGTAGCAGCCTGGAGTCTGAGAGACGTTAGCTGCAGTTGTGCCTATGACTAGGTAATGCCCATAGTGTGGTTGTGAGTTATATATATTCTGTACTTTTTGTGTTTCTATACGCTACTCCACCCTGTCGGTAAGGGCAACTGACACCCCTGAGATTCTGAGCCCGGGGGGGGGGGGGGGTGTTTTCCCCAACATTATGATGGGAGGTTGAATGGCTGACTACCCCCTTTGGCCCCGCTCTCTTCTCATGGTAGATACTTGTGCCATGAGGAAAGCGGTTAGTTGCCCCATATATGTGTGTAGAGGGCTGTAATGGCTTGTGGTTATTCACACGCATATATTCTGGATATAGTATCCTATGAACTACTATAGGTGTAACGTGTATAGGATGTGATGTCTTGAGGATCCTTACTCGGAGTATGGGCTGTAATGGCTTGAGGTATTATACCCGACGTATGATACACGTTATGCGAGCTGTGGTGGCTCCCAGAAACTACCTGGTTACCTTTGGTTGTGAGGACGGTGTGGTGCTTCGCCCAGGTGTTTGCGGGAAAGGCTATGTGGTGCACGAGGTGCAGATTGTGGAGCTTAGCCCAGGTGTCTGCGGGCTAGCCTTTAGAGAGAGATGCACAGGACGTATGTTGTTGGGGAAAAGCGGCAAACCAGTGGGGAAGTAGTAGCGGGGTACCCTTGATATTCTTTACTATATGCTATTTTCTTGTATGCGTTACTTGGTGAGAGTAGCCATGGTGAGGTTGGGAACTTAGTATACCTGTTTAGGTAACGAGTTAGTTTCACTTGTTGTTCACTAGGCTTTAGCATGCTTCCTTTACTTTTGCATGAGAGGCTTGAGGAGGATCCTACTGAGTATACTGTTATACTCACCCTATGTACATATAAACTGTTTTTCAGGTCACTTGGAGCAGGTTGGAGATCAAGCTGGTTACTACTAGCTTGCGGCTGGAGGAGGAGCTATTCGGGCTTGTGGTCGCTGCCGTTTTACTTTCTTTTGGGTACTTTTAGTTTTCCCTTTCAGCTGTAGTACATTTGCATGACATTTTATATATGTACTTGGGTTTCTTTTATATTTCAGTTATGTGTTGAAGTTGGTTGGAGTCTATTCTATCTCTCTCTTCTGCATGTGTTCTCTTAGAGGGAAATGCCTCCCATTTGTGTGTGTATTATACCCTCGGTGCTAGTCGCCAACCCGGGGCCTACTGGAGGCGGGACTCGGGGGTCATTATCTCCCTTCTCACATTACCGGCCCAGGAGGGGTACACTTTGTGGGGAGGGGGTCGTGACACACCCTAATATATATTTGATATTCAGAATTAAAAAATTATATCTACATTAAAAAAATAAAAACATATAAGTTGAATTAATTAATTTTTTAATTAATTTCCATTGTCAAAACAAATAACGTGTTTTTAAGAAACAATATATATCAAAAGAATGACACATGTTTATGTCCAATTTCAAAGTCAAATTAATTCAAATTTCCACCTTTGTATTAAATGGTAAAAATATATTCTAATTTCACTTTAAAACTAATTAAAAAGATAATATAACCATATAAATAAATTAGATTAAAATGAGGTTTTTAATTGAAATAAAACATTTTTCACTATTCATAAAAAATGAACATTATCAGAAAAATACCAATAATTTATTCGATGTAAATTTCAATGTCCCAATTATAAATAATAACATTATTTTGAAAAATAAAGATTATAAAATTTTCAAAAGTTTGATTTAAAAATGGTTCTCCATCAAATGGCGGTAAAAAAATCTTTTAATAATATTTGAGTATTCTATGCTTAAGATCGGAGTTATTATCATTTTAAGCATCTAGAACACTATCAGATTCATAAATCTAAAAATATATGAAAATATATTATTCATTACTTACTTGGGATGTTACATCTTTCCCCCATTATTGGAATTGTGTACTCGTAATTTTAAAATTGGTCTTGTACACATTATTAAAAGTCCCTAATCGGAAAAGGAGTCAATAAAAATATCACTTTAAAAGAAAGAAAATGTAGTTCAAAGGTCAACCAAGACAACAGATACTAGGATTACATGAAAACATGGATATGGAGGAAAAGAAAAAATCATCATGTTCTGATGGAGAGTGATAGAAAACATGTCTAAAATAATGTTAACCACCAAAAAATCACAAACATGTGATGGGTTATATAGTATTTGATTCCCTAGTAGGAAAAGTTAACAGACAATGTTTTTGTTTTATGATTTATTTCATTGAGGAATTTATTTATGATCCTAAAAAAATATAAGGAAACATACTTACATGACTTTTAAACTTTCATCTCTTACTATATTTCTAACACAAACTCATAATTTCTTCAAAATATGAGTATTTAGGATGACATGTTCACATTAAGAGTTCTATAACAATCTTCTACAGAATCACCTAAACCACCAAAGTGAACTATATATTTCCTATAACTTTAGTCCATAACCAAAACCAAAATGGTGATTACAAGATCAGATATTCCCCAAAAAGGGATAATCTTTTACGAAAAGAAAAACTATTATTTTCATGTTAAGTATCATGTTATACCATGGTTTTTCGTTTATAAAATTATTTTTTCAATTTTTCCACTTTATGTGCAAGTGAAGTTATCGAATTATTCAAAATTTATTCTGAAGTTAAAATTGTTTTATTTTCAAACAATTATATGTATATATATATATATTCATAAATAGATCATTTAATTTGAAACGTTTTTTAAAACATGTATATATATGTGTCTACATACGTATAATTTTATGGTGAATCAGAATTTTAATCTCACATCAATAGATATGTATATATATAATTTTACTTATATATGTAACAATGTTTTTAATACTTTTCGTTTCATATATGTATGTATATAAATTAATTTATATATATATATTTCATTATTCATACCTATATATTTTTCTGTGGATATGTAATCATGTTTTCATCCAATATATATGAAAACATATTTATATATATGTATCATTTTATATAAAATTCTTATATACATGTATATGTATTTTAATGTATATTGACACATGTCACTTCGTGCAAAAGTATTTTTATCATGTAACATATTTAACCATGTAATTTACTTTTTCATGAAATGGATATCGAAGATCATGATCTTTAATGAAACTTTGTGGTTCTTAAGATATAAAATACAAGGTGTTATGTTTGTTATTATAAATAATCACAATTGGATATTATGTGAATGAAGGAATGGATTAGGGAGTGAAACCAAACCCTTATGGTAATTTTGTGTAATCATGTGATGGATAAACCCAGAATTATATATCACTATAATACATTGGGTAATGGTTAAATTTGATGTGCTGTAATGTATATTGTGTGAGAGGTGTATCCCAATCACACTATTGGATTAGAGAGTGAAAATAATCGATCATGTCAATATGTACATTATCTTATGATGTCTTATTAGTGAATTGGGAATTCGTGTTATGATCTGAGGTGCCATTGAGAACTATTTATTAATGTTTATGAGTTATGAAGATAATTTTTTATTAATTCATAAATAAATGACATGGATTTTTCAAATGGTACCATATGTTGAATTCTATTTAGAAAAAAATGTTATTATTTTAAATTGTACCCATGATTTTATAATTTTGAAATTATAAAGTTTTATATCATGTTTTTCATTTTCTGTTGAAGTAAAAAAAAATTGATTGGATTCAACATGTTTTGAAACCCCTTATTGTGATATTTGACACTAAAACATTTTTTTAAATGACATTTCATTGAGAATAATGACTAATAGAATATATTGAGTGATCAATTTCTCTTTATGGTGTTTTTCAAAACCCGTCCCATTGGGGAATGCACTACGACTCCCCAATCCCGCCTCTAATAGGCCAGGGGCTGGTGACTGGCACTAATTAGACATATCAATAACCTGGGAGGTATTGCCTAACTACCTGTACACACGAACACATCTGTATTCCCACAAACATTGAAATGTAAAAACCTCTAAGGAAGAAAAGTCATCCATACCACTAAACCAAGGAAAATGAGCAAAATAGAAGAATTGTGCGGACAGTAATGTAGGCCAGAATACAATGCCACTAAAAACAAGAGTTAGCAAACTAAAAAGTCCAACCAATAAGCACAAATTGGTACTGGGACTTCTGGTCATACCCAAATGAAATCCTTGGCATGTAGGTAACACACAATGCTCGGTTCGTTCCTAGTCCTCCTTGGACTCCGTCAAAAGGTCTGAAATCTGTCCAAGACACATCAGGTGCGAGCGATGGTTGTTCAAAGGTGAGTACAACAATACTCAGTAGAGGAAATAAAAAACAAAAAATAATAAAAAAAATGAAAGGTATAATCAACTCTACAAAATATATTTATACCGAACATATAACAAGATAAACACCTCCAGATTGTAACACCCCAAGCTTCCACGGTACGTTTCCCTTCGAATAATGCAATAGCGTGTGTTGTACGCAACCTCGAGCTCTAACACACACAACAACTAATTAAATTAGCCGTTGTGAATAGTAATACCTACTTTTTGAAATTTTATAAATTTTATTTATCAAAATGGACTTCATTTTTGGATTCGGAATATCGAAATTAGCCTATGTTGAATTTTTGGTATTTTTCTGAGAACTTCTAATTTTTTATGAATAGTGAAAAATACTTAAAAAAAACTTTTTTAATCAAAATAATTTATAGTGATAAATTATACTATTTAGTGGTTTTAAAGTATAATTAGAATATATTTTTACCATTTTATCCAATGGTGGTCATTAGAATTAATTTCACATTGAAAATGGACATAAACAATTGCCAATTTTTGATATAAATTGTTTCTTAAAAACACGCTAGTTGTTGTGACATCGGGAATTAATTGTAAAATTAATTAATGCAACTTATATGTTTGGAATTTTGTAAAATAGAAATCATTTTTGAATTCAGAATATCAATTATAGCTTAGGGTGAAATTTTGGCATTGTTCTGAAAAACTTCAATTTTTGATGAATAGTGAAACCACTAAGTGGTAGTTAAATAACTGATTTTTCATTTAAATGAAATATTACCACTTCTGTGATTTGATTTTCAAAAATCCAACATACATGGTTGTCATTAAAAAGATAAATGTGGTTCAATGAGATTAAAATAATTTTTGGTGAATAGTAACTTTTAAGTTCTTAATCGCGATTAGAGGTAATTAGTGTAGTTTAAGGTAAAAATAATGTTTTAATAATATGAGATGAGCATGAAACTAGCCCTACTCCTATTGGATGAGTAATTTCCGACCAAGACAATCCATGGGTCAACTTGGGGACCCGATGGAGCCACTTTAGTTGGAAAATGACATAAATACATTTTATTTAATGTTAAAGTAAAAAATGACACAAACATGAAATGTTTTACTAAAACAATTTTTATATGGGGTTATACTAGTAATATGTTTGACTATAAATAGTCATTGGAAAGATAAAAAGATTTCCTAAATCTTAGTATTTTCTTTTGAATTTTTAGACATTAAATAAATTAAATTATTTATGACATCATGATGATGCAGCGATGACCTCATTATTTAACGATTTAAATAAAATGAGAAGATAATGAAAACTCCAAGGCTTACACTTGTCCAAAGCCTATTGGATGAGGATATTTCGAACCCTTATCACCTTATCCACGAATTTTATAAGTGTGGGACCTTTAGAATCCGAAAATAATTGTATAATAATGTAACATTTCAATCCTTCCAAAAGAGCCCCTCCTCTCCTCTTATAAAAGACCCCCACCTCTACCACCTTATTCACACTTTCAAGCCTTTTGGTTCGGCCAAACTCTACCAAAATACTCTCCCAACTTCTCTCCCTTCATCCTAGAAGCTTTACTTTAGTCATAAATCCATCCTATGGAGTCCTTTTGATCAAATCAAAAGGAAGAACCCGAAGAAGAGGTAACATTTTCATCACCCTCTTTCAAGTTTCTTTCTTCTTCCACTCCCTCTTTGTTTATTATTTCAATTCTAAAATTATAACTCCAGTATCTTCTATATACTGTGATGTTATTATAAATATGTAACAACCATATTCAGTATTCTACCCATCATTTGAATGACATGTCACCATACATGCGTACGTACGGCTTACCGTCTCCACGTCGTGGTGTAATTGTTATTCAATATATTGTTATTTAGATGGGTATAATAATGATATGTAATTCATGTAAATAATAAATATAACATGATAATGATTCTGTATATATGATATACTATCCAATTATATATTATTTTAATATCAAAATAATGATGTTGTCGCTCGTGCGTACGTACGGACTACCGTCTCCACGAACGCGATGAGATTCATTCTCCGTCGTATCCATTCAAGTATAATTATCATTTGATGATTTAAAAATAATGTTTAAGGACATTATATAATTATGGATATGAATAATATACAACCTATACCTGAAAAACACTACTTAAGTAACAAAACATATAAAATAAAACGAGTAAGTTAACACCCGAAACAACGATAAATCTAAGATATTATTAACAAAGCAATGTTAAAAGATCATATATGATATCATATGAATGTATATGATTCTTGTATAATTTAATAACAATTATTTCACCATTATACATGAGGTTAACCTACCCCAACAAAGGAAAAGTACAAGGTAAGGGTTTACTTCACAACTTCTTCATTATCCAAGGTTGTTTATACATAATTATCTACTGGGACCTCGTTATCATCCACATCCATGTTTCTTAAAAATGTCTTTCAAAACATTTTTACTATTAAATGGTAAATGTGTTTAAGTCATTTATAACCTTATACATTTTTGAAAGGAATCTTACCGTCTTTTTCCAAACAATGTACTTTTTGACCTCTTTGACAAATTTAAGGTAATAATGTTTTTTTAACTAATACGGCGGGTGCGGCTATTTTCCGCCATTAAAACATCATCGAAGCTTCCCTAACAAGATTATAAGAATATCTTCAAAGTAAATGTATAATTTTATAATTATGGGACTTTTAAATGATTTCAAAAAGGATAGATATTTCTCTCAAATAGCTTTGATTTCATCCATGTCAACAACCATTGATGGGTTTTAAGTTTAATTGAAAATGATTTATGATACAAAACTTCCATTGAACATTTTGTGAAATATTTGACTGTGGATGTGTTATTTTTATACCATCCATAGTTTATGGAGAAATTGTTGACATTTCGTATGCTAGTTTTAATACGAATATTTATGTTATGTTTAAACCTATTCATATGAGGAATGTATTGGACTTAATATGTGACGGGTGGAGCCCGCTATAGCTCCTCGATGCATCGGTAGGTCTCATGAGACAACTAGACGTGGAATTGGCCGAGGGCCTTTCCCAATTTGATTTATGGTTTTGTCCGAGGCCTTAATCATTTTAGACGTCTTGGCCGAGGCCTTGAAAAAATGTTTCAGAATGTCCGGCATTATACATTCCCTCATTATGAAAGTGGTTATTGATATTTCATGTGATTATTCGTCTAGTAGAATATCCATGTGAGTAAGTAATGACATTATTTTATTTTACTTTTTCCATATTATGTTGATGTTCAAGTTCAATAAGGCTTTTGTTAGTTATACATTGCCTTAAATGTTAATGTTTATTTATGAAAGCTTCTGCAATATTGTTATCCTTACTGAGAATCTGAGCTCACCCCTTTCAATGTTTTAATTTTTTCCAGGATGTGAAGAAGTATTTTATGAATGACCTGCAGGGATTGTGAGAAGAGGATATGAGTGTGGACTATGGAGACTTTGTTATTGTAGTTTTTCACTTTATGATGTAATGTAACGTTTATGAATGTATCTAGTGTTTACAAGGCTACTAAACTAATCAGTCTTTCGAGACATGATCTTTTGTGATCATGAAAATGTTACGAAGTAATGCACCGACTCTGGGTAGCTGGGGTCGGGGCGTTACAGTTGGTATCAAAGGCAGTTTAGTACTAACCTTGGAAGCTAGATTTAGATAAACTCTGATTAGAGAACATACCCCGAAGATAGACTTTGAGGATTAGTATAGAAGAACTTCCTAGAATTTTGGTATTGTAGAGATGTTGTGAGTTTTCTGAGCAATACATCCCTGTCTGGATACGAGCAGGTAGAGGCGGCTCTAGCACAGATGTACCTAGGGGTAAAACCCGAAAACACCGCTTTGAGCTAGACTCGAACGGGAACTGGTGCACGACAATGGGCCTTGCTGCACTCTTGGTTACGACACTCCCGGGGGATATGCTTTGGATAATTCCCATTTTCTTTACAAACCACTATGAAGGGTTACGAGTATATACTTCCTCAATGAAAACATTTTTATAATTATGGATTATATTCATAATTAGTTCAATTTATGTTAAGTGTTTTACAAGTATGGAATTATGTATTTTGATTCATGAACTAATCTAGTTTATGCCATTATTTTGAAATGGCGCCTAGTGGATGGAATGGAAACTGTATCAATGCACGCACTCCATGTAGGGATTTCCCTCCTGCTCAAGATAATTATGGTGGAGCTAGTGATACAACTGGTGCTGATCAGCTTCTCACCGTACTGGGACAACTCACGCAGGTTATGAATAACAACCTTACTCGTATAGAGCACCCTAATCCGCAATGTGGAGGATCAATGCCAGACCGTTTCATGAGGCAACAACCACCAACCTTCAATGGGAGTACAAATCCTATAGTAGCTGACCAATGGATAAATTCCTTAGAGAAAATATTCCATGCCTTGAGGAGTAGTGAAAGGGATAATGTTGTCATTGCCGTTTACCGCCTCACTGGAGATGCCGATCAATGGTCGTGACTAATTCAAAACACAAAGGAAGATGATGAATTAACAAACATGGAATGGCAGGAGTTCAAAGAGCTGTTCAATGAAAAATACTTTCCTCGAGACCATCGAGCGGATATGGAAAGGCAATTTCTGAGTCTGAGGCAGAAGGAGGATGAGAATGTCGCAAAGTATGAGGCTAACATTACAAGGTTAGCAAGGTATGCTGCAGATTACATACGTAACCCAATAAGTAAGACTGATCGTTTCTTTGATGGGTTGAAACCATTTCTCCATCGAGCTTTAGTATCACAAACCTTCTCTTCATAAGAAGGTATTTTCTCGTGCGCTATCAAGACGGAAAAGGAATTCTCTAAGTCATATGACTTTAAATCAAAGCAAGATAAGAAGAGATCCGATGAAAACTCTGGAAAAGGAAATAAGGAAACAGGGAAGAAGGGTAGAAATGAATTTCCACCCTGTGATAATTGCGGTAGGAAACACCCTGGTGCCTGTCTAAAAAGAAAAGAAGTATGTTACAAGTGTGGTGAAAAAGGCCACCAATCTCATGAATGCAAGGGAACGAAAGCGGCTGTCAACGTGGAATGCTATAATTGTAGAGAAAGGGACATTATGCAAATGAATGTCCTAAGCGTCAGAGGAACTTACCTCAGAAGAGGCCAAGGGATCATGGCCAGGCTTATGCTATCACTACTGCTGAGGTGGGAGCTCCGAAAGACGTGGTGGCAGGTAATTTAATGGTTTCCTCAAGTTTAGCAAATGCATTATTTGATTCTGGGTCATCGCATTGTTTCATATCTTCCCAGTTTGCTAAGAAAATTAGATATTTCCAATTTGATTTAACAAGGGAGTTGTTGGTCAAAACCCCTAAGGGATGTATTGTTGCAACAAAGTTTTGTCGATTAGTTCCCATTAGATCACCTAAATGTTCTTTACCAGCTGATCTCATCGTCATACCCATGATTGAATTTGATATAATCCACGGTATGGATTGGCTTTCGGACCATGATGCAATAATTTATTGTAAGAGGAAAGAGGTTACGATTCTTGATGATGATGATAAGGAACACCTTATCTTTAGAGCAGAATCGTCGCCACATAATTCTTATCTAGATCCACCCCCAATAGCTCAACTAAATTCAATTATTGGGGAGGAAGAGAAGGAAATTACAGAGGGCGAGGAAAGGAATATTCAAATAGAGGATGTAACTATTGTGAGAGAATATGTTGATGTGTTTCCGGAAGATTTACCTGGACATCCTCCAGAACGAGAAGTTTAGTTTTCCATTGATTTAATTCCTGGATCAAGGCCCATATCGAAGACCCCTTATAGAATGGCCACTGTGGAATTAGTTGAACTAAAGAAACAACTAGAGGAATTGAGTAATAAGGGATTTATTCGCCCTAGTGTTTCTCCTTGGGGAGCCCCTGTTCTTTTTGTTAAGATGAAAATGGATCTATGAGGTTGTGCATTGACTATAGGGAGATCAATGCTATAACAATAAAGAACAAGTATCCCCTACCTCGCATTGATGACTTGTTTGACCAACTGCTTGGAGCTCAATACTTTTCAAAGATTGACCTTCGGTCTGGATACCATCAGTTGTGTGTGAAGAAGGAAGACGTTCCAAAGACAACATTTCGAAGAAGGTACGAACATTATGAGTTTACAGTAATGCCTTTTGGATTGACCAATGCACCCTCTATTTTCATCGATCTAATGAATAGAGTTTTCAAGGAATATCTTGATGACTTTGTAGTGGTATTTATTGATGATATCTTGGTATACTCCAAAATCCACGAAGATCATGAAAATCACTTATGCATTATCCTGAAGACTCTTAGAAGACATGAATTATATGAGAAATTTAGAAAGTGTGAATTCTGGTTTCATGATATTTCTTTTCTTGGCCATATTGTCTCTAAGGATGGAATTTCCGTTGATCATTCTAAAAGCAAGGCAATCCATGAATGGCCAGCACCGACAAGTATAACTGAGGTACGCAGTTTTATTGGTTTAGCAGGTTATTATCGACGTTTCGTCCAGAATTTTGCCCGATTGGCTCACCCATTGACAAAGCTCACATGTAAAGGGATTAAATTTGTCTGGACAAAAGAGTGTGAAGGATGTTTTGAAGAACTAAAGAGAAGATTAGTCAATGCCCCTGTATTGACTCTACCATCGGGGAATGATGTGTTTGTTATTTATAGTGATGCATCGAAGAATGGACTTGGCTGTGTCCTTATGCAGAATGATAAGGTCATTGCCTATGCATCACGACAGCTAAAAATTCATGAGAAAAACTATCCTACTCATGATCTTGAGTTAGCAGCTGTGATCTTTGCTTTAAAAATATGGAGACATTACCTCTATGGTGAAAAATGTGAGATTTATACTGATCACAAGAGTTTGAAGTATATTTTCACACAAAAAGAACTCAACATGAGGCAAAGGAGATGGCTTGAACTACTCAAGGATTATGATTGCATGATACATTACCACCCGGGAAGGCAAACAAGGTGGCAGATGCTTTGAGTAGAAAAGACCATGGAGTTTTGAATGTGATGAGAATTGAAAGGGATCCAATTTTCATGGATCTAGTGAAGATGGACATGGGAATAACTAGGGAAGGTGAAACATCAATGCTTTTTCAAATGATTTACAAACCATCATTACTAGAAAGGATTAAGAGTTCTCAGACCAGTGATGAAGGATTTCAGAAGAAGATTAAAGATGTGAATGATGGAAGATTGAGGGACTTTGTGTATAAGGATGGAATTTTTAAATTCAGGAAGAGACTTTGTGTTCCTGATATACCTGATCTAAAAAGGGAATTGCTGGATGATGCTCATAGTTCAAATTTCTCTATACACCCTGGGAGCACCAAAATGTATAGAGATTTGAAGGAACATTTTTGGTGGGACAATATGAAGAGGGAGATTGCTGATTTTGTGTCAAGGTGTATGGTTTGTCAACAAGTGAAAGCTGGAAGGCAACATCCTGGTGGAGTATTGCAACCTATTCCCATACCTGAGTGGAAATGGGATAATATTACGATGTACTTTGTCATGGGACTACCAAAGACTCCTAGAAGGAATGATGCAATATGGGTCATTGTTGATTTTCTTACTAAGTCAGCACATTTTCTGGCTATACGGGAGGATCTACCACTTGAACGTCTAGCAAGATTATATATTAATGAAGTTGTAAGACTTCATGGAGTACCCCTATCAATTGTTTCTGATCGTGATCCTCGTTTTACTTCAAGATTTTGGAAAAGTCTTCAAAAGGCATTGGATACTGAACTTCGTTTGAGTACTGCCTATCACCCTCAAACAGATGGACAATCAGAACGGACTATTCAAACCTTAGAAGACATGTTGAAATCATGCTCTCTTGACTTTCAGGGTATGTGGGATCAATATTTACCACTGGTAGAATTTTCCTATAACAATAGCTTCCATTCAAGCATTCAGGTGGCACCTTATGAAGCGTTATACGGAAAGAGATGTCGTACACCAACTTGTTGGGATGACGTTGGTGAAAGAAAACTTGTGGGACCAGAACTGGTGGAAGAAACAATGGAAAAGGTGAAGGTAATCCAAAAAAACATCAAATCAGCTCAAAGTAGGCAGAAGAGCTATGCCGATAACAGAAGAAAGGTTTTGGAATTTCAGGTGGGAGATCATGTTTTCCTAAAGGTATCTCAATGGAAGGGAGTTATACGTTTTGGTAAGAAGGGTAAGTTGAGTCCCAGGTATATCGGACCTTTCGAAATTCTAGATCGTATTGGGGTTGTAGCTTATCGTTTGGCGATGCCGCCAAATCTCTCCAATGTTCACGATGTTTTCCACATATCGCTATTGAGAAAATAAATGCCCGACCCAACACATGTACTTACCTATGTGGCATTAGAACTGGAACCCGATCTATCTTATTGCGAAGAGCCCATCAGAATTCTTGATGTGAGGGAGCAGGTGCTGAGAAACCGGACGACTCGTCTGGTAAAGGTTTTGTGGAGAAATCACAAAATGGAAGAGGCAACGTGGGAACCTGAGGAACTTATGATGAAGAACCATCAGAGTCTTTTTATGCAGTAATACCCTAGAAATTGCGAGGATGCAATTATTTTAAGGAGGGGAGAATGTAACACCCCAAGCTTCCACGGTACGTTTTCCTTCGAATAATGCAATAGCGTGTGTTGTACGCAACCTCGAGCTCTAACACACACAACAACAAATTAAACTAGTCGTTGTGAATAGTAATACCTACTTTTTGAAATTTTATAAATTTTATTTATCAAAATGGACTTCATTTTTGGATTCGGAATATCGAAATTAGCCTATGTTGAATTTTTGGTATTTTTCTGAGAACTTCTAATTTTTTATGAATAGTGAAAAATACTTAAAAACAAATTTTTTAATCAAAATAATTTATAGTGATAAATTATACCATTTAGTGGTTTTAAAGTATAATAAGAATATATTTTTACCATTTTATCCAATGGTGGTCATTAGAATTAATTTAACATTGAAAATGGACATAAACAATTGCCAATCTTTTGATATAAATTGTTTCTTAAAAACATCCTATTTGTTGTGACAGCGGGAATTAATTGTAAAATTAATTAATGCAACTTATATGTTTGGAATTTTGTAAAATAGACATCATTTTTGAATTCAGAATATTAATTATATCTTAGGGTGAAATTTTGGCATTGTTCTGAAAAACTTCAATTTTTGATGAATAGTGAAACCACTAAGTGGTAGTTAAATAACTGATTTTTCGTTTAAATGAAATATTACCACTTCTGTGATTTGATTTTCAAAAATCCGACATACATGGTTTTCATTAAGAAGTAAAATGTGGTTCAATGAGATTAAAATAATTTTTGGTGAATAATAAATTTTAAGTTCTTAATCACGATTAGCGGTAATTAGTGTAGTTTATGGTAAAAATAATGTTTTAATAATATGAGATGAGCTTGAAACTTGCCCTACTCCTATTGGATGAGTAATGGCCGACCAAGACAATCCATGGGTCAACTTGGGGACCCCATGGAGCCACTTTAGTTGGAAAATGACATAAATACATTTTATTTAATATTAAAGTAAAAAATGACACAAACATGAAATGTTTTACTAAAACAATTTTTATATGGGGATATAGAAGTCATATTTTTGACTATAAATAGTCATTGGAAATCTAAAAAGATTTCCTACATCATAGTAGTTTTTTTGGAATTTTTTGACATTAAATAAATTAAATTATTTATGACATCATGATGATGCAGCGATGACCTCATTATTTAACGATTTAAATAAAATGAGAAGATAATGCAAAATCCAAGGCTTACACTTGTCCAAATCCTATTGGATGAGGATATTTCGAACCCTTATCATCTTATACACGAATTGTATCAGTGTGGGACCTTTAGAATCCGAAAAGCATTGTATAATAACGTAACATTTCAATCTTTCCAAAAGAGCCCCTCCTCTCCTCTTATAAAAGGCCCCCACATCTACCACCTTATTCACACTTTCAAGCCTTTTGGTTCGGCCAACCTCTGCCAAAATACTCTCCCAACTTATCTCCCTTCATCCTAGAAGCTTTACATTAATCAGAAAGCCATCCTAAGGAGACCTTTTGATCAAATCAAAAGGAAGAACCCGAAGAAGAGGTAACATTTTCATCGCCCTCTTTCAAGTTTCTTTCTTCTTCCACTCCCTCTTTGTTTATTATTTCAATTCTAAAATTATAACTCCAGTATCTTCTATATACTGTGATGTTATTATAAATATGGAACAACCATATTCAGTATTCTACCCATCATTTGAATGACATGTCACCATACGTGCGTACGTACGACTTACCGTCTCCACGTCGTGGTGTAATTGTTATTCAATATATTATTATTTAGATGGGTATAATAATGATATGTAATTCATGTAAATAATAAATATAACATGATAATGATTCTGTATTTATTATATACTATCCAATTATATATTATTTTAATATCAAAATAATGATATTGTCGCTCGTGCGTACGTACGGACTACCGTCTCCACGAACGCGATGAGATTCATTCTCCGTCGTATCCATTCAAGTATAATTATAATTTGATGATTTAAAAATAATGTTTAAGGACATGATATAATTCTGGATATGAATAAGATACAACCTATCCATGAAAAACACGACTTACGTAACAAAACATATAAAAGAAAACGAGTAAGTTAACACCCGAAACAACGATAAATCTAAGATATTGTTAACAAAGCAATGTTAAAAGATCATATATGATATCATATGAATGTATATGATTCTTGTATAATTTAATAACAATTATTTCACCATTATACAGGAGGTTAACCTACCCCAACCAAGGAAAAGTACAAGGTAAGGGTTTACTTCACAACCTCTTCATTATCCAAGGTTGTTTATACATAATTATCTACTAGGACCTCGTTATCATCCACATCCATGTTTCTTAAAAATGTCTTTCAAAAAAATTTTACTATTAAATGGAAAATGTGTTTATGTCATTTATACCCTTATACATTTTTGAAAGGAATCTTACCGTCGTTTTCCAAACAATGTACTTTTTGACCTCTTTGACAAATTTAAGGTAAGAATGTTTTTTTAACTTATACGGCGGGTGCGGCTATTTTCCGCCATTATAACATCATCGAAGCTTCCCTAACAAGCTTATAAGAATATCTTCAAAGTAAATGTATTATTTTATAATTATGGGACTTTTAAATGATTTCAAAAAGGATAGATATTTCTCTCAAATAGCTTTGATTTCATCCATGTCAACATCCATTGATGGGTTTTAAGTTTAATTGAAAATGATTTATGATACAAAACTTCCATTGAACATTTTGTGAAATATTTGACTGTGGATGTGTTATTTTTATACCATCCATAGTTTATGGAGAAATTGTTGACATTTCGTATGCTAGTTTTAATACGAATATTTATGTTATGTTTAAACCTATTCATATGAGGAATGTATTGGACTTAATATGTGACGGGTGGAGCCCGCTATAGCTCCTCGATGCATCGGTAGGTCTAATGAGACAACTAGACGTGGAATTGGCCGAGGGCCTTTCCCAATTTGATTTGTGGTTTTGTCCGAGGCCTTAATCATTTTAGACGTCTTGGCCGAGGCCTTGACAAAATGTTTCAGAATGTCCGGCATTATACATTCCCTCATTATGAAAGTGGTTATTGATATTTCATGTGATTATTCGTCTAGTAGAATATCCATGTGGGTAAGTAATGACATTATTTTATTTTACTTTTGCCATATTATGTTGATGTTCAAGTTCAATAAGGCTTTTGTTAGTTATACATTGCCTTAAATGTTAATGTTTATTTATGAAAGCTTCTGCAATATTGTTATCCTTACTGAGCATCTGAGCTCACCCCTTTCAATGTTTTAATTTTTTCCAGGATGTGAAGAAGTATTTTATGAATGACCTGCAAGGATTGTGAGAAGAGGATATGAGTGTGGACTATGGAGACTTTGTTATTGTAGTTTTTCACTTTATGATGTAATGTAACGTTTATGAATGTATCTAGTGTTTACAAGGCTACTAAACTAATCAGTCTTTCGAGACTTGATCTTTTGTGATCATGAAAATGTTACGAAGTAATGCACCGACTCTGGGTAGCTGGGGTCGGGGCGTTACAGTTGGTATCAAAGGAAGTTTAGTACTAACCTTGGAAGCTAGATTTAGATAAACTCTGATTAGAGAACATACCCCGAAGATAGACTTTGAGGATTAGTATAGAAGAACTTCCTAGAATTTTGGTATTGTAGAGATGTTGTGAGTTTTCTGAGCAATACATCCCTGTCTGGATACGAGCAGGTAGAGGCGGCTCTAGCACAGATGTACCTAGGGGTAAAACCCGAAAACACCGCTTTGAGCTAGACTCGAACGGGAACTGGTGCACGACAATGGGCCTTGCTGCACTCTTGGTTACGACACTCCCGGGGGATATGCTTTGGATAATTCCCATTTTCTTTACAAACCACTATGAAGGGTTACGAGTATATACTTCCTCAATGAAAACATTTTTATAATTATGGATTATATTCATAATTAGTTCAATTTATGTTAAGTGTTTTACAAGTATGGAATTATGTATTTTGATTCATGAACTAATCTAGTTTATGCCATTATTTTGAAATGGCGCCTAGTGGATGGAATGGAAACTGTATCAATGCACGCACTCCATGTAGGGATTTCCCTCCTGCTCAAGATAATTATGGTGGAGCTAGTGATACAACTGGTGCTGATCAGCTTCTCACCGTACTGGGACAACTCACGCAGGTTATGAATAACAACCTTACTCGTATAGAGCACCCTAATCCGCAATGTGGAGGATCAATGCCAGACCGTTTCATGAGGCAACAACCACCAACCTTCAATGGGAGTACAAATCCTATAGTAGCTGAGCAATGGATAAATTCCTTAGAGAAAATATTCCATGCCTTGAGGAGTAGTGAAAGGGATAATGTTGTCATTGCAGTTTACCGCCTCACTGGAGATGCCGATCAATGGTGGTCACTAATTCAAAACACAAAGGAAGATGATGAATTAACAAACATGGAATGGCAGGAGTTCAAAGAGCTGTTCAATGAAAAATACTTTCCTCGAGACCATCGAGCGGATATGGAAAGGCAATTTCTGAGTCTGAGGCAGAAGGAGGATGAGAATGTCGCAAAGTATGAGGCTAACATTACAAGGTTAGAAAGGTATGCTGCAGATTACATACGTAACCCAATAAGTAAGACTGATCGTTTCTTTGATGGGTTGAAACCATTTCTCCATCGAGCTTTAGTATCACAAACCTTCTCTTCATAAGAAGGTATTGTCTCGTGCGCTATCAAAACGGAAAAGGAATTCTCTAAGTCATATGACTTTAAATCAAAGCAAGATAAGAAGAGATCCGATGAAAACTCTGGAAAAGGAAATAAGGAAACAGGGAAGAAGGGTAGAAATGAATTTCCACCCTGTGATAATTGCGGTAGGAAACACCCTGGTGCCTGTCTAAAAGGAAAAGAAGTATGTTACAAGTGTGGTGAAAAAGGCCACCAATCTCATGAATGAAAGGGAAAGAAAGCGGCTGTCAACGTGGAATGCTATAATTGTAGAGAAAGGGACATTATGCAAATGAATGTCCTAAGCGTCAGAGGAACTTACCTCAGAAGAGGCCAAGGGATCGTGGCCAGGCTTATGCTATCACTACTGCTGAGGTGGGAGCTCCGAAAGACGTGGTGGCAGGTAATTTAATGGTTTCCTCAAGTTTAGCAAATGCATTATTTGATTCTGGGTCATCGCATTGTTTCATATCTTCCCAGTTTGCTAAGAAAATTAGATATTTCCAATTTGATTTAACAAGGGAGTTGTTGGTCAAAACCCCTAAGGGATGTATTGTTGCAACAAAGTTTTGTCGATTAGTTCCCATTAGATCACCTAAATGTTCTTTACCAGCTGATCTCATCGTCATACCCATGATTGAATTTGATATAATCCACGGTATGGATTGGCTTTCGGACCATGATGCAATAATTTATTGTAAGAGGAAAGAGGTTACGATTCTTGATGATGATGATAAGGAACACCTTATCTTTAGAGCAGAATCGTCGCCACATAATTCTTATCTAGATCCACCCCCAATAGCTCAACTAAATTCAATTATTGGGGAGGAAGAGAAGGAAATTACAGAGGGCGAGGAAAGGAATATTCAAATAGAGGATGTAACTATTGTGAGAGAATATGTTGATGTGTTTCCGGAAGATTTACCTGGACATCCTCCAGAACGAGAAGTTTAGTTTTCCATTGATTTAATTCCTGGATCAAGGCCCATATCGAAGACCCCTTATAGAATGGCCACTGTGGAATTAGTTGAACTAAAGAAACAACTATAGGAATTGAGTAATAAGGGATTTATTCGCCCTAGTGTTTCTCCTTGGGGAGCCCCTGTTCTTTTTGTTAAGATGAAAATGGATCTATGAGGTTGTGCATTGACTATAGGGAGATCAATACTATAACAATAAAGAACAAGTATCCCCTACCTCGCATTGATGATTTGTTTGACCAACTGCATGGAGCTCAATACTTTTCAAAGATTGACCTTCGGTCTGGATACCATCAGTTGTGTGTGAAGAAGGAAGACGTTCCAAAGACAACATTTCGAAGAAGGTACGAACATTATGAGTTTACAGTAATGCCTTTTGGATTGACCAATGCACCCTCTATTTTCATCGATCTAATGAATAGAGTTTTCAAGGAATATCTTGATGACTTTGTAGTGGTATTTATTGATGATATCTTGGTATACTCCAAAAGCCACGAAGATCATGAAAATCACTTATGCATTATCCTGAAGACTCTTAGAAGACATGAATTATATGGGAAATTTAGAAAGTGTGAATTCTGGTTTCATGATATTTCTTTTCTTGGCCATATTGTCTCTAAGGATGGAATTTCCGTTGATCATTCTAAAACCAAGGCAATCCATGAATGGCCAGCACCGACAAGTATAACTGAGGTACGCAGTTTTATTGGTTTAGCAGGTTATTATCGACGTTTCGTCCAGAATTTTGCCCGACTGGATCACCCATTGACAAAGCTCACATGTAAAGGGATTAAATTTGTCTGGACAAAAGAGTGTGAAGGATGTTTTGAAGAACTAAAGAGAAGATTAGTCAATGCCCCTGTATTGACTCTACCATCGGGGAATGATGTGTTTGTTATTTATAGTGATGCATCGAAGAATGGACTTGGCTGTGTCCTTATGCAGAATGATAAGGTCATTGCCTATGCATCACGACAGCTAAAAATTCATGAGAAAAACTATCCTACTCATGATCTTGAGTTAGCAGCTGTGATCTTTGCTTTAAAGATATGGAGACATTACCTCTATGGTGAAAAATGTGAGATTTATACTGATCACAAGAGTTTGAAGTATATTTTCACACAAAAAGAACTCAACATGAGGCAAAGGCGATGGCTTGAACTACTCAAGGATTATGATTGCATGATACATTACCACCCGGGAAGGCAAACAAGGTGGCAGATGCTTTGAGTAGAAAAGACCATGGAGTTTTGAATGTGATGAGAATTGAAAGGGATCCAATTTTCATGGATCTAGTGAAGATGGACATGGGAATAACTAGGGAAGGTGAAACATCAATGCTTTTTCAAATTATTTCCAAACCATCATTACTAGAAAGGATTAAGAGTTCTCAGACCAGTGATGAAGGATTTCAGAAGAAGATTAAAGATGTGAATGATGGAAGATTGAGGGACTTTGTGTATAAGGATGGAATTTTTAAATTCAGGAAGAGACTTTGTGTTCCTGATATACCTGATCTAAAAAGGGAATTGATGGATGATGCTCATAGTTCAAATTTCTCTATACACCCTGGGAGCACCAAAATGTATAGAGATTTGAAGGAACATTTTTGGTGGGACAATATGAAGAGGGAGATTGCTGATTTTGTGTCAAGGTGTATGGTTTGTCAACAAGTGAAAGCTGGAAGGCAAAATCTTGGTGGAGTATTGCAACCTATTCCCATACCTGAGTGGAAATGGGATAATATTACGATGTACTTTGTCATGGGACTACCAAAGACTCCTAGAAGGAATGATGCAATATGGGTCATTGTTGATTTTCTTACTAAGTCAGCACATTTTCTGGCTATACGGGAGGATCTACCACTTGAACGTCTAGCAAGATTATATATTAATGAAGTTGTAAGACTTCATGGAGTACCCCTATCAATTGTTTCTGATCGTGATCCTCGTTTTACTTCAAGATTTTGGAAAATTCTTCAAAAGGCCTTGGATACTGAACTTCGTTTGAGTACTGCCTATCACCCTCAAACAGATGGACAATCAGAACGGACTATTCAAACCTTAGAAGACATGTTGAGATCATGCTCTCTTGACTTTCAGGGTATGTGGGATCAATATTTACCACTGGTAGAATTTTCCTATAACAATAGCTTCCATTCAAGCATTCAGGTGGCACCTTATGAAGCATTATACGGAAAGAGATGTCGTACACCAACTTGTTGGGATGATGTTGGTGAAAGAAAACTTGTGGGACCAGAACTGGTGGAAGAAACAATGGAAAAGGTGAAGGTAATCCAAAAAAACATCAAATCAGCTCAAAGTAGGCAGAAGAGCTATGCCGATAACAGAAGAAAGGTTTTGGAATTTCAGGTGGGAGATCATGTTTTCCTAAAGGTATCTCAATGGAAGGGAGTTATACGTTTTGGTAAGAAGGGTAAGTTGAGTCCCAGGTATATCGGACCTTTCGAAATTCTAGATCGTATTGGGGTTGTAGCTTATCGTTTGGCGATGCCGCCAAATCTCTCCAAAGTTCACGATGTTTTCCACATATCGCTATTGAGAAAATAAATGCCCGACCCAACACATGTACTTACCTATGAGGCATTAGAACTGGAACCCGATCTATCTTATTGCGAAGAGCCCATCAGAATTCTTGATGTGAGGGAGCAGGTGCTGAGAAACCGGACGACTCGTCTGGTAAAGGTTTTGTGGAGAAATCACAAAATGGAAGAGGCAACGTGGGAACCTGAGGAACTTATGATGAAGAACCACCAGAGTCTTTTTATGCAGTAATACCCTAGAAATTGCGAGGATGCAAATATTTTAAGGAGAGGAGAATGTAACACCCCAAGCTTCCACGGTATGTTTTCCTTCGAATAATGCAATAGCGTGTGTTGTACGCAACCTCGAGCTCTAACACACACAACAACTAATTAAACTAGCCGTTGTGAATAGTAATACCTACTTTTTGAAATTTTATAAATTTTATTTATCAAAATGGACTTCATTTTTGGATTCGGAATATCGAAATTAGCCTATGTTGAATTTTTGGTATTTTTCTGAGAACTTCTAATTTTTTATGAATAGTGAAAAATACTTAAAAACAAATTTTTTAATCAAAATAATTTATAGTGATAAATTATACCATTTAGTGGTTTTAAAGTATAATAAGAATATATTTTTACCATTTTATCCAATTGTGGTCATTAGAATCAATTTAACATTGAAAATGGACATAAACAATTGCCAATCTTTTGATATAAATTGTTTCTTAAAAACATGCTATTTGTTGTGACAGCGGGAATTAATTGTAAAATTAATTAATGCAACTTATATGTTTGGAATTTTGTAAAATAGACATCATTTTTGAATTCAGAATATTAATTATATCTTAGGGTGAAATTTTGGCATTGTTCTGAAAAACTTCAATTTTTGATGAATAGTGAAACCACTAAGTGGTAGTTAAATAACTGATTTTTCGTTTAAATGAAATATTACCACTTCTGTGATTTTATTTTCAAAAATCCGACATACATGGTTTTCATTAAGAAGTAAAATGTGGTTCAATGAGATTAAAATAATTTTTGGTGAATAATAAATTTTAAGTTCTTAATCACGATTAGCGGTAATTAGTGTAGTTTATGGTAAAAATAATGTTTTAATAATATGAGATGAGCTTGAAACTTGACCTACTCCTATTGGATGAGTAATGGCCGACCAAGACAATCCATGGGTCAACTTGGGGACCCCATGGAGCCACTTTAGTTGGAAAATGACATAAATACATTTTATTTAATATTAAAGTAAAAAATGACACAAACATGAAATGTTTTACTAAAACAATTTTTATATGGGGATATAGAAGTCATATTTTTGACTATAAATAGTCATTGGAAATATAAAAAGATTTCCTACATCATAGTAGTTTTTTTAGAATTTTTAGACATTAAATAAATTAAATTATTTATGACATCATGATGATGCAGCGATGACCTCATTATTTAACGATTTAAATAAAATGAGAAGATAATGCAAAATACAAGGCTTAAACTTGTCCAAATCCTATTGGATAAGGATATTTCGAACCCTTATCATCTTATACACGAATTGTATCAGTGTGGGACCTTTAGAATCCGAAAAGCATTGTATAATAACGTAACATTTCAATCTTTCCAAAAGAGCCCCTCCTCTCCTCTTATAAAAGGCCCCCACATCTACCACCTTATTCACACTTTCAAGCCTTTTGGTTCGGCCAACCTCTGCCAAAATACTCTCCCAACTTATCTCCCTTCATCCTAGAAGCTTTACATTAGTCAAAAAGCCATCCTAAGGAGTCCTTTTGATCAAATCAAAAGGAAGAACCCGAAGAAGAGGTAACATTTTCATCGCCCTCTTTCAAGTTTCTTTCTTCTTCCACTCCCTCTTTGTTTATTATTTCAATTCTAAAATTATTACTCCAGTATCTTCTATATACTGTGATGTTATTATAAATATGGAACAACCATATTCAGTATTCTACCCATCATTTGAATGACATGTCACCATACGTGCGTACGTACGGCTTACCGTCTCCACGTCGTGGTGTAATTGTTATTCAATATATTATTATTTAGATGGGTATAATAATGATATGTAATTCATGTAAATAATAAATATAACATGATAATGATTCTGTATTTATTATATACTATCCAATTATATATTATTTTAATATCAAAATAATGATATTGTCGCTCGTGCGTACGTACGGACTACCGTCTCCACGAACGCGATGAGATTCATTCTCCGTCGTATCCATTCAAGTATAATTATAATTTGATGATTTAAAAATAATGTTTAAGGACATGATATAATTCTGGATATGAATAAGATACAACCTATCCATGAAAAACACGACTTACGTAACAAAACATATAAAAGAAAACGAGTAAGTTAACACCTGAAACAACGATAAATCTAAGATATTGTTAACAAAGCAATGTTAAAAGATCATATATGATATCATATGAATGTATATGATTCTTGTATAATTTAATAACAATTATTTCACCATTATACAGGAGGTTAACCTACCCCAACCAAGGAAAAGTACAAGGTAAGGGTTTACTTCACAACCTCTTCATTATCCAAGGTTGTTTATACATAATTATCTACTAGGACCTCGTTATCATCCACATCCATGTTTCTTAAAAATGTCTTTCAAAATTTTTTTACTATTAAATGGAAAATGTGTTAATGTCATTTATACCCTTATACATTTTTGAAAGGAATCTTACCGTCGTTTTCCAAACAATGTACTTTTTGACCTCTTTGACAAATTTAAGGTAAGAATGTTTTTTTAACTTATACGGAGGGTGCGGCTATTTTCCGCCATTATAACTTCGTCGAAGCTTCCCTAACAAGCTTATAAGAATATCTTCAAAGTAAATGTATTATTTTATAATTATGGGACTTTTAAATGATTTCAAAAAGGAGAGATATTTCTCTCAAATAGCATTGATTTCATCCATGTCAACACCCTTTGATGTGTTTTAAGTTTAGTTGAAATTGATTTATGATACAAAACTTCCATTGAACATTAGTGAAATATTTGACTGTGGATGTGTTATTTTTATACCATCCATAGTTTATGGAGAAATTGTTGACATTTTGTATGCTAGTTTTAATACGAATATTTATGTTATGTTTAAACCTATTCATATAAGGAATGTATTGGACTTAATATGTGACGGGTGGAGCCCGCTATAGCTCCTCGATGCATCGGTAGGTATCATGAGACAACTAGACGTGGAATTGGTCGAGGCCCTTTCCCAATTTGATTTATGGTTTTGGCCGAGGCCTTAATCATTTTAGACGTCTTGGCCGAGGCCTTGACAAAATGTTTCAGAATGTCCGGCATTATACATTCCTTCATTATGAAAGTGGTTATTGATATTTCATGTGATTATTCGTCTAGTAGAATATCCATGTGAGTAAGTAATGGCGTTATTTTATTTTACTTTTTCCATATTATGTTGAAGTTCAAGTTCAATAAGGGTTTTGTTAGTTATACATTCCCTTAAATGTTAATGTTTATTTATGAAATCTTCCGCAATATTGTTACCCTTACTGAGCATCTGAGCTCACCCCTTTCAATGTTTTAATATTTTCCAGGATGTGAAGAAGTATTTTATGAATGACCTGCATGGATTGTGAGAAGAGGATATGAGTGTGGACTATGGAGACTTTGTTATTTTAGTTTTTCACTTTATGATGTAATGTAACGTTTATTAATGTATCTAGTGTTTCCAAGGCTACTAAACTAATCGGTCTTTCGAGACTTGATCTTTTGTGATCATGCCAATGTTACGAAGTAATGCACCGACTCTGGGTAGCTGGGGTCGGGGCGTTACACAGATATACTCAAAACCCATACTCATAGTCTAGAGGAATGTCACACAACCCCATACACCCTCTAGGGATTTAGTTCAAAGATAACATGAAGCACTCGTCCTGGAGAACACACTCCATGAGTAAGATATCTCTAATGTCATCCATCTGAGAAGTACTGATTATCGGGAAAATATATGAGTGATAGAAAAACTCATTAAAAGAGAACACACTCTTGAGTGGTTAGATATCATGATACACGAATGATGATCACTACCATGGGTGTTTAGTATACCAAAACATATCCATATTCACCAGAAAAGTATATTATTATCGTCCTATATGAGTATTCACATCGATACATGACTCTAACTAGGATCATGAATGGATGGAGGATCTCACTCTAGGTCTCTCAGACGGATACCTTACTCTATCATGCAAAGTCATACTAAAGTGATCATACTCCTATGAATGGAAATGATACATATACATTAGGGTAACGAAAAGGGGGTACCAAACCAAATTAGTCTTGTCCATGATACGGTGGAAAAGATCCTGAAGCCATGTTCCTGGAAATACATGGCGTGTTAAAGGGTCACACGTTGTGTCTCTCGACACTAAATACTACTCATGTAAAAAAGATTAAGTCAGAAGAACATTCCATGTAAATATTTATGTACAAGTCTTGTAGTACTGACCACACATCATGTACGAGTAAATTGGTTACTTCTATATACATGGCGATGTGACCGTACACAGTTTTAACCCATATGTTCCATCCCTTGTAATTAGTACTTAGGTTAGCCCATGCAGGAGGACTGGTCAATCCGTGTGGTGGAGTACATGACTATGTACCCACCACAACTCAGTGTATCCTCTAAGAAAAACTTCAAGTCCATGTGAGGACCCACATGCCCTGTGACAAGGATCACATGCCATGTTAGTGCTTCCCATGTCGGTCAATGTTTGGCTCTGTCAAAGGTAAAGTAACTTCTCTGAACTCAACGGTGCACATGGATTTCTGAACTGGATACTCTCTTAAAATTTATTTCACTTTTTTAGGAAAACTGCTCATGCATGCTGTTAAAAATTTCAATTTATTTCAAACCTTTATTCGGGTCACTCTGCGCCTCAGAATCAAAAACCGTTGAAAAGCCTGGTCTCAAAATTATTCAACATAATATTAAAAAATAATATAGGAAAAAACTCTAGTCATTACAGTCTCCAAACATTAGGGATTTTTATCCTCAAAATTATAAAACCAATGTCTATTCAAACAGATGTGCATTCTATGCAAGAATTTTATACTGCTTCTCTAACATGCTCTCCTGAATATTCCAGTGATTCAAATGGATGCGCACCATAAGAATCTATCACCCATGAAGGATATTATCCACACATTCCTCTATCATTACTGGGTACTCAACAAAGGTTGATCCACCCTCGATGACAAGCTCTCCCTATCTGATGACTTGCGATGTGACATGCACATACCTCCATAGCTACGACACATGGAATACATCATGTACCTGATGTAAATTCAGAAGTAGATCTAAGAGGTACGCCACATCTCCAACTATATGCAGTATCTGAAAATTTCTTCTGACCCTCTTAAATAGCTTACTACCCTGATCAACTTTCATTAGTCCACGTCGAGGTGAGACCTGAGGAATGATGTGGTCTCCTTAGTCGAACTCTATAGGTCTTCATCATATAAGGTCCCAACCTTATACATTACATAATCATGACTTATTACAGGAATACACATTGAGTATATTTTTAGGTTTGGAGTTTTAGATAATTATATCATAAATCATGCATTGCATTCCACATTTAAACAATATGGTTACATAAAAGAAAATTTTGAATTTTTTCCATCAAAGGAAACATATTTAAAATAAAACATGGATTATTTCGTGAAACTACCTCGACACTATCATCACATAATGTACGTTTCCCATTACCTATTAAAAACATTTCAAAAACATGGTATGAAAATAAAAATCTTAGTAAGGGATATAAAAATATTGAATGAAAACATTAGTCCATGTATACATAATAATGAATGAAATAATACATTACTCATAAAAAATAAGCACATTAACATACCTAATGAAATCATAATATTCATGAATAATTCATAGAAATCATATGAAATAAAGGTAACTTAAGGCATACATAACATACTTGCATTGTATCTATCATAGCTACATAGTGAGTCACTTTTGAAATACCCATCATAGTATATTCCCTTATTCTCTTCAGAGAAATATTCAGATTTACCTCCATCACGTTACCCAATGAATTGTGGAGCTATCTTGGGCTCCCCCACCCTAGGTTTATAACGAAACCGCCTGTATACGTAACTCTGGCCTAGAACCATAACCTAATCATAATAGATAACTTCCGAATAAAGGAAAGGAAAAATTCCTTCATTGCAATAATAATATAACATTTTATGATATTGAAATAATGAATCCATAATAAAAACCATTTTCATTACCAAAATACATACAAAGAGTATATGGTTTTTATTTTCCTTTTACATCCATTACGGTTTTTTCAGAATCCAAAGGTCAAATAATTCTCACGGGGGAGGAAAAGGTCATTGTCACTGCTTATATAAAAATAAACATTCATATTTGTTGATTAGTAAAACGCTTCATAGAGAAAATATTCCCTTTTAATTATATAAAAATTAAGAATGGTTTTATACACCATATAAAATAATGTCATGTAGAAATCAATATATTCCTCAATGAATGGAGATTGAGACGAAGTCCCATACAATGTTAATATTGTTAGATTAAGGACAAATCAATTATATAATTATCTATGAAAAATAAAAATACACCCAATATATGTGGATATTATGTGTATAAAAATCAGAGTTCATCCACACATATTCATAGCATGACATAATCATGAAGTATATGTTTAACCTAATTTATTGAAATTTGTTTAAGAAGTTCCCTTATAGAAATTCGACAGCCTAACAACGTCATATTAAAATTCAGAAAATGAGTTGTTGGGAGATACTAATGGAATCTAATCACATGGCTAAAAAATTTACAGAAATAAGGATATATAAGAACATATCCTAACATAATAAGATGTTTATTAAAATACATAACAAAGATAAGTCTTTTAAAAAGAAGAGGATGAAAGGATCCCTTACCAATTTGCGTAACTTTCGAAATGTACACTCCATGAAAAAGGTTCATACAATGAAGATGTAATTACCAATAAATTAAATTATATTACAAAAAGAATACAATAATGGGTTGTATAGACGCCACACAAAAGGAAATAGTGGCAAATGTTTCATAAATCTCATTGGAATAAAAAGTGAGATAAAAACCCCTTACCTCATTTTGATCAATCGAGTCGTATGACCAAAAAATAATAAACACCAAATGAATCACATAATACCATGAATATAAATATAATAATGATAAAATATATGAAATTTCAGTACACAATAAACCACATTAAATAAATAATTGGCGAACAATGGAAATCTCATAGAATTAAATGTGAGATAACAAATCCCCTTAAGAAAATTTGGCTACCTAATGACGCAACTTAATACATCCAAAAATGGATTGATGAGATCAAATAGAGACTCTAATAATAATAAAATAAAATTAAATTATGATGGATATTGATATCATACCCCAAAATATGAAAAAATAACTTTATGTACATGACATGAAAATCGAACTTTGAAAATGAGAAGGGTGAAAGGATCCCTTACAAAAATACGGCAGCCTAACAGCGCCTCTTAAAAATTCCTAAAATGAATTTATTATACTAATAGGGGGTCTATAATCATATTAAAATACAAATTATATAATGGTTGATATAAAATAACACCCTCAAAAATCATAACATGTATCATGAATGAAATTTTATAAAAGGGGGTACTTGAAAAGAAATAGAAAGGTAGGATCACTTACCACATGTCTGACTTCACTAGAACGTATGTTCCTTGTTCATACTAAATGATAAACATAATTTATTTTATACATTATTATAACCCTTTTTAATGTTATTATTTCTTTTATATCACTTATTACCATTATGTAATCATTTATGTTAATAACGTTCATTTTGTCAATATTTGGTACTTGAGTCAAAATAGAACTCCTTATATATACATGTTGTCCAGGAGGTAAAATATCCATTATCTCTAGAATGATATTAATGATTTAGAAATCATATATATAATATATATCCATTATATACATTCATTTATAAAATTACATAACATTTAGAGGTAAGAAATGAAATGCACCGTTCATGGAGACGGCAAGCCGTACGTATGCATGAACGCTAATTTCATTTCTATTTCACATTTAATGGAATGAAATCTTAATTATATAAATTTATATTATAATTCCCATATAATATCATTTAAAATATCATTAACTTCATCCTTTATAAATCCCACATATGGCATTAACAATTCAAATAACTTTGAGGGGGCTACAGTTCGCACGTCCTAAAATGAAATCATCATGTTTATCCATTATGGAAACCATAAAGGTATTCCATAAATGAAAAAAAAAATCATAAGTAAAATATAAAAATAATATATATCATATATAAATAGAGTGACATCTTAATGGAAACCATGAATGGTGTTAAAAGAGGATTTAACAATCACTGTTGCATGAGGCAGTAATTTTCCACTCACAGAAGACAGAGTTGTGTGTATGTGTAAATCAAATACTTCTCATAAAAAAATTATATTATATTTTAGATACTGGTTTTGTTACAAAATAAGGAATAAAATTATTTTATGGGGTTGGTGACGCAAAATAAAACAAAAGAACATAAGAGAACACATTTCATTTAAATAGGGTAACTCCTCTTGTTTTGAATCAAAAGGGTTTCTTGAAGGGATTTCTTCCTAAGGTAAAGCTTATAGGACGAAGGGAAGGATATTGGGAGCTTATTGGAGTAGAGGTTGTACGAGACAAAGTGCTTGAGAAGTTTGAGAAATGGGTAGGATGTGGGGTATTTTTATAAGGGAGAGGGGGGAATCTTTTGGAAGACATGAAACTATTATTTTATTATAAAATGAAATTCCTTTCCTAAAGCTCCAAAAATAACTAAAGTCGAAGATAATGTGTCCCATGTTAGATTTTAAAACACCCAATAGGTATTGGACAGGTGATGAATATTTTTTAAAACTTTATCTTTTTATTTATTTAATTTATTCATTAATGAAGTAAACACTTCATCATCATTGTGTAATAAATAATATTATTTATATTATGTGTAAAAATTATAAAAAAAATTAACATTTTGTATAAAATATTTCTATATTGCTAATGAATATTTATAGTCAAAATGATATCTTGTATAACCCATTGTAAAAATTGTTTTATTACAATAATAAATGTTTGTGACATTTTTATTATTACATTAAATAAAAGGTATTAAAGTCATTATCTTACCCAAGTGGCTCCATGGGTTCCCAATGTTTTACCAATGGATTGTATTGGTCGGTCATGACTCATAAAATATTTTTAAGACGTTTTTCAAGATATTTTTTATATTTTTATAATATCATTTTTACCATAAATTATCCTAATTACCTGTAATCACGATTAATAAAACTCAAAAGTTATTATTCACCAAAAATTATTTTCGTCCAATTGAACCACATTTTACTTACTAATGACAATGATGTGTGTTGGATTTTTGAAATTATATTCATAAATGTGGTAAAATTTTATTTAATCAGAAAATCATCATTTTAACTACCACTTAGTGGATTCACTATTCATAAAAATTGATGTTTGTTAGAAAAATACCAAAAATTCATCCTAATAAATATTTGATATTCAGAATTAAAAAATTATATCTACATTAAAAAAATAAAAACATATAAGTTGAATTAATTAAAGTTTTAATTAATTCCCATTGCCAAAACAAATAACGTGTTTTTAAAAAACAATATATATCAAAAAAATGACACATGTTTATGTCCAATTTCAAAGACAAATTAATTCAAATTTCCACCTTTGTATTAAATGGTACAAATATATTCTAATTTCACTTTAAAACTATTTAAAAATATAATATAACCATATAAATAAATTAGATTAAAATGAGGTTTTTAATTGAAATACAACATTTTTCACTATTCATTATAAAATGAACATTATCTGAAAAATACCAATAATTTATTCGTTGTAAATTTAAATGTCACAATTATAAATAATAACATTATTTTGAAAAAAAATATTATAAAATTGTCAAAAGTTTTATTTAAAAATGGTTCTCCATCAAATGGCGGTAAAACAATATTTTAATAATATTTGTGTATTCTATGCTTAAGATTGGAGTTATTATCATTTTAAGCATCTAGAACACTATCTAATTCAGAAATATAAAAATATATTAAAATATATTATTCATTACTTACTTTGGATGTTACATCTTTCCCCCATTTTTGGAATTTTTGTACTCGTAATTTTAAAATTGGTCTTGTAAACATTATTAAAAGTCCCTAATCAGAAAAGGAGTCCATAAAACTATCACTTTAAAAGAAAGAAAGAGAAGTACAAAGGTCACTCGAGACAACAGATACTAGGATTACATGAAAACATGTATATGGAGGAAAAGAAAAAATCATCATGTTCTGATAGAGAGTGATAGAAAACATGTCTAGAAGAATGTTAACCACCAGAAAATCACTAACATGTGATGGGTTATATAGTATTTGATTCCCTAGTAGGAAAAGTTAACAGACAATGATTTTGTTTTACGATATATTTCATTGAGGAATTTATTTATGATCCTAAAAAAATAGAAGGAAACATACTTACATGACTTGTAATCTTTGATCTCTTACTAGATTTTCAACACAAACTCATAATTTCTTCAAAAGATGAGTATTTAGGATGACTTGTTCACATTAAGAGTGCTATAACATTATTCTACAGAATCACCTAAACCACTAAAGAGAACTATATATTTCCCATAACATTAGTCCTGAACCAAAACCAAAATGGTGATTACAAGATCATATATTCCCCAAAAAAGGATAATCTTTTACAAAAAGAAAAACTACTCTTAATCTCCATAATTTGTCCAAAAAAAACCCAATTTTAATCAAAGACCATTCAATAAATAATTATCCAAAAATTTCTTCCAAATAATCCAAACTAATATTCCAACCCAAATCATTGAACGATTTAATCACATACTCTTCCAAGATAAGTCTTATAATTTGTATCTAAATAACATCAGTTTCTCATAAAGTCTCATATTGAGAAGTAATTAACCTAATCACATATCCTCCGTGATTTGTTAATCATTTACATAGATAACCTAAAATCAACTTATTCCTGATTCATAAGATCATATAACTAAAAATAATTAGTCATACTAACCAGGGGCTTCACGTAGTCCAGTGGTTGCCAATAAATACCAATCGCACTTTGGTTTTGGGTTTGATTCCTGTAGCTTGGTCCAGCGTGACATGTTTTCAAACAGCCTGTGTGTTGTCCCTTTTTCCAAAACTATAAAATTCTTAAAACATTCCCAAAAATAAGATAAAATATTCAAATATAACCGTAACATAATTTTACCTCACATTTATCTCATTCCTTCAATTTTCCATCATATCATATAGTAACCCATAATTTCCTCAAATGTAAGGATCATGCAACCCTAATGGTTAGCATTATAATTATTTCTTGAACTTCCACATAGAGTTGGTTCTCTCATACATGATGAATTAGAGAACATACCAAGGTTCATGTTGTTAATCATGACTCCTAGATAGTTGGTTTAGAATAACCACGAGATTTCTCATTGAATCCCCCATTTCACCCAGTCTCTTAATCAGAAAACCACGATAGTTTCCTTCATAACCATTGTCACTTTGGTGCCTGCTGGATCCATCCATTTACAAAAACCAAAAATGTCAGTGTGAGTATGTTATCAAAATCATCATGTGCTAATGAGGAAGATAAATACTAATATATACTTATCCTATTTATCTCAAACTCCTTCCAACTAAAAATAATAATACTCTATCAAATATACTAACCATTGTTGTTATACACAACTTGTCACTTATGCTTAATAAATACCCTGACCTCTAAAGTTATCTAAAAAAACCTTTGATAAGAACTATAAGACCACATCCTTAAACATTACTTAATCATAAGTTATTACATGAATACATATTTATGATATTTTCAGGTTTAGATTTTTATATAATTATATCATAAATCATGCATCACATTCCACATTTAAACAAGGTGGTTACATAAAAGACAGTATTCATTTTTCCAATCAATGGAATCATATTTAAAATAAAACATGGATTCTTTCTTAACACTTCCTCGATAGTATCATCACATCATGTACTTTTCCCTTGACCTACGAAAAACATTTAAAAAACATGGGATAAGCATAAATAGATCAGTAAGGGATATAATAAAACGGAATGAAAACATAAGTCAATGTATGCAAAAGAATCAATGAAAGCATACATTACTCATAAAACATAAGAACTTTAACATAATTCATGAAATCTTAAGATTAATGAATAACGCTTAGAAATCATAAGACATTAAGGTAACTTTAGGCATACATATCACACATACATTGTAGCTATCAAAGCTACATAGGGAGTCACATTTGGAATACCCATCAAAGCATATTCTCTAAATCTCTTTGGAGAAACATTCACATTTACCTGCCTTAATTTAACCAATGAATTGTAGAGCCATATCAGGATCACCCACTATAGCATTATCATGTAACCACCAATATATGTAACAATGGACAACAACCATAACCTAATCATAACACATAACTTAACCATAAAGGAAATATAACATTCCCACATTACAATAACAATATAACATTTTATGATATTGAAATAATGAATCAATTATAAAAACCATTTTCAATACCAAAATATGTAAAAAGAGTATAGCCTTTTTATTTTCATTTTAAAAACAATATATATTGTTATGTAATCCAAAGGTAAAATAATACTCGCAGTTGCATAAAAGGTCATTGTCAGCGCTTACGTAAAAAAACATTCTTTTTCGTCATTTAGTAAAATGATTCATTGAGAAATGATTCCATTTTAATGAAATTAAATGAAAAAAATGATTTCATACACTGTATAAAATAAAGTCATCTAAAAATAAAAATATCACTAAATGAAAGAGATTGAGACGAAGTCCTGTACTAAGACGATATCCTTATATTAAGGATAAATCAATTACATAATTATGTGTGAAAAATATAAATACTCCCAATATATGTGGATATTAATTTTAAAACAATCATAGGTCATACAAACATATTCATAGAATTTTATAGTCAAGAATTAGAGGAATAACACAAAGAATTGAAATTGGTTCAAGAAGATCCCTTACAAAAATTCGACAGCCTAACGGTTTCACATTAAAATTCAGAAAATGAGTTGATGATATATTAAAAGGGTATCTCATCACATGGTAATAAAATTTACAGAAATAAGGATATATAAGAACATATCCCAACATAATAACATGTATATTAAAAGACATAACAAAGAGAAGTCTTTTAAAATGAGGAGGGTGAAAGGATCACTTACCGATTTGGGTTACATTCGAAACATAAACCCCATGAAGAAGGGTCATACAAACATAAACCCCATGAAGAAGGGTCATACAATGAAGATGTAAATACCAAAAAATTAATTTATATTACACAAAGAATACAATAATGGGAAGTAGATACCCCAAACAAAATGAAATATTGGCAAATGTAGCATGAATCTCATTGGAATAAAAAGTGAAATTAAAACCCCTTACCTCATTTTAACTGATCAAGTCATATGAAAAAAATATAATAAACACCAAATGTATCAAATAATACCATTAATATAAATAGAATAATTATAATAAATATTAAATTATAGTACACAATACACAAAATTCAATAAATAAGTAGCGATCATTGGAAATCTCTGAATTAAAAGCGAGATAAGAAATCCCCTTACGAAAATTCGGAAGCCTAACGGCGCCACTTAAAACATGTTAAAATAATTAGATGAGATCAGATAGGGTCTATAATAATATTAATATAAAATTATATTATGATTGATATAGATATCATATTCCAACATAAAAAATAATCTTGATAGACAAGACATTAAAATAGAACTCTGAAAATGAGAACGGTGAAATGATCTCTTACAAAAATTCGACAGCATTACTACGCCACTTAAGTATTCTTAAAATGAATTGATGATAGTTATAGGGGGTATGCCATCATATGAAAATTCAAATTACATTAAGGTGAATATAAAATAACATCCTCTATCATCAGAACATATAGTATTAATGAAATGACATAAAAGAGAGTACTTGAAAAGAAAGAGATAGGTAGGATCCCTTACCACATGTCCGACTTGACTCACTCATATTATCATTGTTATTCCTTAATGATAAAATTAAGTTAATTTATACTTTCTAATACACTGTTTCAACTTTATTATTTCTTTTATATCAATTATTACCATTACTCAACAATTTGAGTTAATAACGGTCTTTTTGTCGATATTTGGTACTTGACTCAAAAGTGAACTTATATATACAAGTTGTTCATGTGGTAAAATATCCATTATCTATTGAATGATATTAATTATTTATATACCTTATATATCATATATATCAATAATATATATGCATTTTTAATATTACATAACATTTAGAGGTAAGAAATGAAATGCATCGTTCATGGTGTTGGTAAGCCTTATGTACACATGAACGCTATTTTCATTTATATTTAACATTTTATGGGATTAGATATTAATTATATAAAGGAATATTATAATTAAAGTATTAAATAAATTTTTAATATCATTAACTCCATCCTTTATATATCCCACATATGGCATTAATGATTCAAATCACATTGAGGGGGTGGTAATCTGCACTTCCTAAAATTAAATTATCACGTTTATCCTTTATGGAAACCAAAAAGGTATGCCATAAATGAAAAATAAAGAAGCATAAGGAAAATATAAAAATAATATATATCATATATAAATATATTGATATCTTAATGGCCACCTTGAAATGTGTTAAATGGATATTGATCGATCATTGTTTCGTGAGAAAGTAATTCTCCACTCACAGAAATAATATGTTATTTAACCATTATACAGAAGTGTGTGTAAAATTAAATTAAATACTACTAATAAAAACATAATAGTATATTTATGATACTTTTTTGTAATAAAATAAAGGAATAAAAAGTTTTTTGGGGGTTGGATAAGCAAAATAAAAGAATAGAACATAAGAGAAGACATTACATTTAAATCGGGTAACTCCTCTTGATTTGAACCAAAAGGGTTTCTAGAAGAGATCTCATAATAAGGTAAGGATTATATGATTAATAGAGGGATATTGAGATCTTATTTGTGTAGAGTTTAGAGGAGCCAAATGGCTTGAGCAGTGTGAGAAATGGGTAGGAAGTGGGGTCTTTTTATAAGGGAGAGGAGGGGCCCTTTTGGATAACTAGAAACTATTATTTTGTTATAATATGATATTCGGTTTATAATGCAGCAAAAACCATTACAGTAGAGGATATGGTGGCCCATGTTCGAAATAAAATCACCCAATATGTATTGGACATGTTTTTTATATTTTATTAAATTTATCTTCTTAATAATTTAATTTATTCCTTAATGATGTAAACACTGCATAATCATTGTGTCATAAATAATATTATTTATTTGAAGTATAAAAATTATAAAAAAAATTCCATGTTGTTGGAAATATTTATTTCTTTCTAATTAATATTTATAGTCTAAAAGATAACTTGTATAACCCATTGTAAAAATTGTTTTAGTAAAACAATACATGTTTGTGACATTTTTATTTTTACCGTAAATAAAATGTATTAATGTCAATATCATAACCATGTGGCCCCATGGGGTAACAAAAATTTACCCACGGATTGTATTGGTCTGTCCTGACTCATCCAATATTGTAAGGACATGTGTCATGATATTTTTATATTTTTATAATATCATTTTTACCTTAAATTACCCAAATTTCCTTTAACTGCAATTAATAAAACTCAAAAGATACTATTCACTAGAAATTATTTTCATCCCATTGATCCAAATTTTACTTACTAATGAAAAACATGTATGTTAGATTTTTGAAATTCAATTCATGGAAGCGGTAATTTTTTAGATAAACGAAAAATTAATTTTTTTAACTACCATTTAGTGGTTTCACTATTTATCAAAAAATTGAAGATTTTTGGAAAATTGTCAATAAATAACCCTAAGATATATTTGATATTCTGAATTCAAAAATAATCTCTATTTTAAATAATTCCATATATATAAGTTTCATTAATTAATTTTATAATTAAATCCCATTGTCAAAACAAATACAGTGTTTTTAAGAAACAATATATATCAAATGAATGACACTTGTTAATGTCCAATTCCATAGTGAAATTAATTCCAATGACCACCATAAGAATAAATGGTAAAAATATATTCTAATTTAACATTAAAACCAATTAAAAATAAAATATATCTATATAAATAAATTATATTAATATGAGGATTTGAATTAAAATAAAACATTTTTCACTATTTATTAAAAAAATGAACATTATCAGAAAAATACCAAAAATTCATCCAAAGTCAATTTCAATGTCCCAATTCTAATGAATAAGTTTATTTTGACAAAAAGAGCTTATAAAATCATCAATAGATTGATTAAAAAAAATGTTCTCCATCAAAAGGTTGTAAAATAATCTTTTAAAAATATTAGAGTATTATATGCTTATGATTGGATTTATTATCATTTTAATCATCAAAAACACTATCTATTACATATATATATATATATATATGAAAATCTATTATTATTTACATACATGGAAAGTTTCACATCCTCTATCAGTATAAGACTTCTGACGGCCTTTTGCAGTCTTTATATGTTATTGGATGATCTACACCTTCTCGGTTATAGATCACACCATCTCTAGACCCAAGAGTGATGAATCTACAGGGTCAGTCCAGTAATGTGGTGATCATTAGGGTCACCCATATAAATCATCTAATAGTTCCAAAACATTTTAGGATTGATAAATGTTGATTTACGGAAACTCCACCCCCAACTACGACCAATGTTCAAGATACAATCTCACTACATGTCATCCAGAACCTCAATGGTCTATTAGTCTGACAATATGTCTGCTGATGGAACATTGTACTCAATGGAAGATGTGTCCTAAAATCCTCCTACAATCCCTTCCAAAAGTAGGCTAGTATGTGTGCATCTCAATTTTAAACAATTATCGAAGGTAATCTATGAAGCTGACATATCTCCTTCATGTAAAGGTTTCTGAGGCAATCTATGGAACTCTACTCTCAAATAGCTAGTAAGTGGGAAGACATGGTGAGTCGGTCGACGATCACCCAGATGGAATCGTTCCCCTTAGATGTTCGTGGTAATATTGTCAAGAAATTATTTGATATTTCATCCAACATCCACTCAATCACATCCATGGGTGAGCAATCCCTGCTCGAACCAGGTGCTTAGCCTTCACCTGCTGGCACGTAAGGCACCGAGAAACGAATATTGCTAATGCATTCTTCATGCATGACCACCAGAACTATATTCATAGATCCTGATACATCTTCACTAGGATAGGGTGTACCACCAAGGGGGACGTATGAAACTCCCTAAGGGCCACATCCCAAAATTCCATAGGTATAATGGTGCTTCCCTTGAAAATAACTATGTTCCCTCCACCTTGTAAATATCCATCAGAAGTGTGTCCTTTGGAAAACTGATAATGTAAAGACTCCCAGTCAACGCCTCCCAAATGTTCCTTCATAACTCTCTATAAGAGTGGAGGGGTGATGACTATCGACTGATGGTATAATGTCTCCTCCATATTAAGGAAGAATAATCGAAATATGGCCAACTGCTCTTTCACCTTGTTCAGTTGCTGTAAACTCAATCACCTACTAATAGAATCTTCCACAATGTTCCCCTTACCAGGTTTATAGATGATCTCAAAGTCATAATCATTGAGGATCTTTATCCTTCACCTCTACCTCAGATTCAGATCCTTCTGAGAGAATATGTATTTGAGGCTCTTGTGGTTAGAGTAGACATTAACCCGCTCACCAATTATTTACTGTCACCGCATCATCCATGTGAAGACTATCGCTTCCTACTAGATAACATGTTTCAAATAGTTCAACACATGTGTTCTATGCTTACATAGACTATAAAAGATCATTTCATGTCATGGAATCAGGACACAACCATGTGATGTTTCTGATGCATCGTAGAAAACTATGTAATTGACACCCTCCTCCAGAAATCTCATGATCAGGATGCTTTTCAAACTCTGTCTCAAATGCTCGATAGACTACTAGAACTTCTCCATCAACATGAAGGGATTCCCCTTCATGTTCAAGGTTTTCATTGGTGCAAATATCTAGGAGAAATCTAGAATGAATCTCTGGTAATATCCTACAAACCCAAGGTAGCTTCGCACCTCTGTCACTCTTTAGGGTGGATCCCTTGATAACATAGCCTCAACCTTGGCCGAGTCCACAGATAATCTATCTGTTGAGGTGAAAAGTCCCATAAAATAGACATCCTGAATCGCGAACTGGCATTTCAAGAGTTTCCCATAAAGATGGTTCTCATGGTGTATATCTAGAACCATCCACATGTGTCTCACGTTCTCCTACTCTGATGACAAGTACAAAATGACATTGTTGTTAAATACCACTATAAAATGGTCTAAATACAGGTGAATGATTCAGTGAATACGTCCCATGAACACTACAATGGAACTCATCATGCCAAAAGGCATTACCAGGAACTCATAGTGACTGTATTAGAATCTAAAAGTAATATTCAGGTTATCCTCATCCCGTACTTATAACTAGTGGTAACCTGACTGAATGTCAACCATCGAGAAAAATGGGTCCCCTCTAATATGATCTAAGAGGTCATCGATCCTTGGTAGTGGATACATGTTCTTCACCATTACCTTCTTCAGGAAACAGTAATCCACACACATCCTCAAACTCCCATATGCCTTGTTGGCGAAAACATCAGGCCCCCCTGGGGTGAAACACTGGGACTTTTGAAACACTTTATCAACATATCATCAAACTACACCATTATCTTGCAAAGATCATTAGGATATATTCAATATACTGGTGAGGAAATCGGTGCCATCTCGGGATGTATGTTTATGAATATGTCAACCTCTCTATGGAGAGGTAGTCCTAGAATATACTCAGGAATGATTTCCTCATACTCCACCACTACTAATGGGAACTAGAAGCTCACAAAATATAATACAAAGAGGTAAGGATAGGCAAATCCTGAGTTATCAGTTCCACCCTCATTATATTATCTTGTTCGATGCTACTTGGGTATCCATTTCACCAACAAAAGAAAACCTCATCCCATCATTCCAGACACAACACACACTTCACCAAAATAATTTAATATGGGAATGAACCGAATACAACCAATCCATATCGTGAATGACGTCATAAGGCCTCGACAATTGCACCAAGAGGTTCCAATCAAAACATCTCCCGCAAGGGTAATATAACATTTTCTGAAAAATTGTGTGATCATCGAGTCTCCTCATGTAGGTGTCTCCAAGTGTAACAGTAGAGCCAACAGATCTATGAGAATCTAATGGTTTTTCACAAGACATGTGGTGACTAAGGAATTACAAGAACCTGTGTCTATATGTTTCAAATCTAAGGTATTGAAGACAAATATCATACCTTATATCATCACTCGATTCCATGGGTTGTATGCCTGGACCACATGCAGTTGTCCCTGCCCCTGTCCCCCAACTCCCTAAGCCATGTGAGCACCTCCTGTGGGTGGTGGTTGATGTTTGTCAATGTGTCTGCCACAACCTACAGCTCTCTGTACTCCTTTTCATTGTCCACTGCCTGGAGGGTCTGTATGTTCCACTCTACCTCTTCCTCTATGGTACATCCAACACCTCTCTATCAGCAGCATGACAGGTTCGGAAGTCTCCATAATAATGTCCCCTACCTTCACACTTGAATAATTTCCTCTCCCTAGGCTCATTTGATCCAACCTAAGAGCTATGGATAGTCGATCTCCTCTCAAAGGTCCTCTTGTTACGTCTCCCACATCCTAATACATATTACTAACATCAAATCCATACTGTCGTGTTCTCCACACATTTCTACATGCTGCTGAATGTCATCCGCTATATCTGCTAGTCCAAAAAACTCTCAATCACAAGGTCCGCTCAAGTACTCCAGCATAAGTCGAAATGCATAGAGTCATGAAATTAGCTCATATATCCCATATTATACCTCAATCAATGGTCTGAGCTCTTATGTACTAATACATGGACATATATATTGATTAACTAGAGTAATTTGTGAACCTCAATGAATTATGATCCACCGTCAAGCTGCCCTTGTAGAGCAGAAGAAGCTCCTAGATACATGCTGCTCTCTGTGTAACTTGAGATAACTCCTCCATAATGAAAATATCAAAATTCATACATGAAAGTGTATCCTCATTGTGAGTCTATGTGGTAAGACCCCACCATCATCCTGTCGAACCTTATAGATGGATGCTCCTAAAATCACCTTTTGGTCCACTAGTGACCTCACAAAACAGAAAACTCTGGTCACCACATCAAGCCAGTCATCAGCTGCCTGAGGGGTGGGATCACTTTGGAACCTGAGGGGTATCTATCTCTGGAACTCATGGATCATGCTCAAACATGCCCCTCATCTGTCGGTACTGCAGGCACCACGAAATACTCCACTAGTAGTGTTATAGCAGGTGCACCACCTAGAGGTTACACCAAGGGAACTGCTCCATGTATCAAAACCTCGTCACTGATGGTGTCATCCTTGTTATCGAGCTGCTAAATACTAGATGGTAAGCGTCGTGGAGGCATCCTATAAGGAAACAAGATGTACTATGGTTAATGAGTATATCTGGACAAAGGAAACAATGGAAATTTAAATCATAACATGTTCCTATATGATGCATGTAACATTAATGTACTCCCCCCTACTAGTGTTTTCCTATACTGATTCAAAAAGATGGTTATCGGAGTCCTAGGGTGTGGATATGTAGGCAAGTCACACTAACACTGGAGTCTCTGGCCTGAAAGACAATCTCGAAACAATTAACACTATCTCCCCCAATACAATCTTGCAAACTCTTGGTCATAATGAAGAAATGAACTCCATTGATATGACTCTTTTATGACACATCCCAGTGGAGAATGTGCTGCAACTCCCCAAGCCCGCCTCCAATAGGCTAGGGGATGGTGACTAGCACTGAGTAGGCGGAACACTAACCTGGGAGGAATTGCCTCTTTACATGTACACATTCACACATCTCCTAGCCCACAAATGCTTAAATTTAAAAACCAATAAGGAACAAAATGAATGCATATAACTAAACACAACCAAAAGAGTACAATAGAAGTAGAGTTCTGAAAGGAAAACTAGGCCATAATAGAATCCCACAAATAATAAGAGACTTGATTCTACAAAGTCCAACATGTAAGCACAAATTGGTATTGGGACTATGAATCGTAGTCATTGGAACACCTCAACCTGTAGGTAACACCAAAATCTCAGCCTATTCCTAGTCTTCCCTGGAATCCCTCAAAAGGACACTCGTCTGCACAAGATACAACACAAGAAGAAAACAAACATTACATGGATGAGTATAACAATACTAGTTAAAGGACCCCAAAAAACACCAAGAAATAGACAATGGAAAAGTTAGAATCATGTCTACACTGTACAAGTCTACAAAACATAAAACAATAGAATCACCTTTAAATATACTCAAAACCTAGACCCGTAGTCTAGGGAAAAGTCACATAGTTTCATACCCCCACAAGGGATTTAGATCAATGATTCCATGTTGAACTGACTAGGGAGAACTCACTGCACACGTCTGATAGCTCTGAAGTCATCTGTCCGAGAAGTACTAATCATCGAGACAATACATGAGAGACAGTTTCAATCATCTGAGGAGAATGAACTTCTCAGTGGAAAGATATCATGATACAGAGATGATGATTAAATTCAGGGCCTTGGAGGATATCGTGACTCATTTATATTCACCATCTATGTAGAGGACCGATGCCTTATATTATTATTCATATTGATACCTAAATCTACTTTGGGACAAGAATGTGTAGAGGATATCGCTTTTGTCCACTCAGAGAGATACCTAAATCTATCTGAGAAAGTAATGTTGAATAGATCATACTCATGTGGATGGAAACGATGCTGGTCGATTTGGGGAACGAAAATGGTGGGTACTAACCAAAATGAAACATGTCCATGATATAGTGGAAAAGAGGATGAAGACATGTTCCAGGATATGCATGACATGTATAATGGTAACACACAATGTCTCTCAACTAAGGGTACATCCTGTGTAAAATAGATAGAGTACAAAGAACATGTTGTCTATAAAATTACGTACACTGCGTAGATTATCATCCACATGCTGTCTCCATGTAACAGGGGTTCCCCCCTGGTACGTGGATGTGTGCTCGTACACGGTTTCAACCCATTTGTACCATCCCATGTAACTGGTACCTGGGTTATCCCATGCAGCTGTCACGGTAAAGTTGTGTGGTGGATTATAGGACCATGTACCCACCCTGTGTCTGTTTATCCTCCGTGAAGCACACTGAGTTCATGTAACAACCCACATGTCGTTTGACATTGGTCACATGACATGATGGTGCTCCCTGTCACCGAGAACTCCATTTGCAACTGGGTAGGGCCCTACACTCCGTGTCATCCCAGAGGCATTCTATGTTCTTCATTGTGTCCTACATGAAAACCCAAGATTCTTCCACTGGTACCACATGGAGTGTTCTTCAGGATTCACGCTGTTTGTTCTGTTAAATTTCTTGAAAACTGAACCTGGTCCGCTGCACCTTGGTGTTTCTCCGATCATCAATATGATGATATTGTTTCCATGAAACTCGATTGTTAAGGTATCCTCGACATCCCAATTTTCTCTCCATTATTTTTGGGCCATTGATCGGCACCAAAAACACATATCAATCCACCTGTATGAAGAATTCTCAAAGAACAATCTCTCCCAATCGTAGCATATTCGTATCCACCATCATCATTGATCCTATTCTAGATCGTCACGATGTCGTATCCCGAATTTGGGATTGTTATGTTTCCAAAAATATGTGAAATGATCTATTGTTCATAACCCTGTGATGAACGCGAAGAACACATGGTTAAAAAGGGAAGAAGAAAAAAATAAAAAAAAGAGGAATTCACCTCCGTTGTTGTTCTTCAAGACAATAAAACTATCCCATTATAAGTATTAAATTGGAAGAATCAAAAGATAATCCAACAATTATCATGAATTCTTATCCCAAATCAAAACCCCATAAAGAAAAGGAAAATTATTCCATCCTGCAAGAACGAGTAATCCACTGATCTTCCTCTTAATGGGTTGATTTGTGTTCTTTATCTATTAGAATATCGAAGAAAAACTAAATCAAAATAACAACCCCTACCTTTATTCAGTTAAATAAAGATCACTACATCGCATTTGTTGGTGAGGTTCTTCATATTCGATATGTGTTCATCAATTGTGTCATCATTGTCCTCCAACGAGTTCTCCTCCAAATATGTAATGGAAATCCTCAATTTGTAGGGTTATGTGGCTAGCACTACGAATTATCCATCAGCATGTATTTAACGAGGAGGAATTAGGTGGTTGTATAAAATGGAATCATTTAAAATAAATTAATTTGAATTTTTTATGTCCACTAAAAAAGCCCAAAAACAATCATTTGCAGCCGACCCGCGCTGGTCGATGATAGTCCCTTCTTAAGGATAATTTTTTTATCTAAATTCAACAGTGCCCTTGAATTTCTTATCCATTCATTATCTTAATAGTTATTACACTATTTATAGAAAACAGCTCATGCATGCTATTTACGAGTTCAATTTATTTCAATCATTTATTTCGGGCACTCTCAGACTCGGAATTGCACGCCATCCAAAAGACTTGCCTTGAAATAATTCCATATAATATTTAAATATAATACATAGAAAATCCATGTAATTTCAATTTTAAATACTTATAATCATCATAATGGTTTTCTTTTCATTTATTTTTTTGAGAGTTGTAATTATAATTCATCAATGTATCTGGAATCTCTATAACTATAATCCTTTACGATCTCCAGTTGATAAAAAATAATCAAGGAAAATATATAAAATATTGGAATAGGTTATGGGTTTTCATAGGTTCATCGTTGGATTTATGGGTTGGGGACATTAGTGCCTAGTTTTGTTGGAACTCTCGTGTTTGTGGAGATAATTGATCCTGTGGCATAAAAATTTTCTCTTCCATATAGGTATAGTGAAATTAAAAATGTTTTTCATGTTTCACAACTTTGTAAATATCACCTCGAGCCTTATAATGAGAATAATGTTGATTATGTTGAGTGTGAGATAGATGCATCATTTGAGAATCAAATTATATATGAAATTGATTGGAATGCTAATTTTTTACAGGGAAGGATCTTTCATATAATTCATGTACAGTTGATATATTAATGTGTTTCGGTTGCAATGTGGGAGAGATAAGTAGATATGTGGGCCCATTGGCATGATATTTTTTCATTGGAATCCTATAGATGCTTGGGAGTACGGGTTGAATACGTGATGTTATAATATGGGATGATTGTAATATCTTGACCTTTTTGAAGATGTATCGTGCTCATTTTCAAGTACTCTTCTATCCTTATTTTTGTATATATTTTGTGTATTATTGTAATTTAATGTGGAGTTTTGTAATTTTTGAAAAAAATCGGTATTGCACAGTTATCGCATAGTTTTCCAAAATGGTGAACCTACCTCAAGAAAACCATATAATCGCAAAGAGTGGAGAATAGAATATTTGGAATATTATTATTCATACCACATGTCCACTTAGTAGAAATCATGAAACCCTAGAATGAGGTGCTATGTTATAGATAATGGTTTGGAAAAACCATGCATCACTACCTAGGAAACCATCCATGTTGATTTTAGTTACCATAAAATTAATAAAAAAATCATCCCCAGTATTAACATCAATTCGACAAGTATGGGATGTGATGAGGGCTGCAGGGCGGGCGTCAGCTTTCGGTGAAGATTGAAATTAGGGTTTCCTCATGGTGATTCCCCACTTATTCAGGTTAGATATCCTTCCTCTCAGTGGAAGCTCGGCTAATATCTCTGACTCGCGGTTTGTCGACAAGGACAAGGCAGCTCTACCTCGCGGTGCCATGGTGGTTCGGCCTCAGCGCCGACGAGACCCTGTTTCTCCTCGGCCTCAACTATTCATGGATCTGGTGTCGCGGAGAGATCCCATTCCACTACAGATCAGATTCCCCTTGTTGCATCGGTTTTTTCAGAAACTCAAAAATTTCGCCTCCTGCTTTTCTAGTGAGATCGGGTGTTGCGGGATCTGGAAAAATAAGAACATCATCCCTTGGTGGCTCTCCTTTTTCTGGAAAAAATATTTTTCCTAGAGGAGATTTAGCTTCACCTGGTGGTAAGGTTTTTTTATCGTTGTCTTACTCTACTTCATTACAGAATTCAATTTCAGTTTCGTTGCTTGGTGGAACTCAAACATTGGCTCGGTTCAAGGATCCATGTCCTGGTAGAATCATTCAGAAAGGTTCATGTGTGCATGTTGAATCCAATCATGCATCCCTTGAAGAGAGTATTATGCTTGGTAAAAATTCTATGATTGCACATATTGTTCTCCATAAGGGTGAGAAACCATGGAAGCTTAATGATTTGTTTCACAGAACCTCAATGTTATGATGGTTTTTCTAACTAGAAATGTGTCTCACTTGGTCGCGGATTCTTTGATTGTTTGTTCCCCTATGAGGAGTTGAAGCTACAAGCAAGGAGCAGTGGAACCCTGCTTTTGAAACCTGGCTGGCTTCAACTACATGAATGGTCTATGGACTTTAATGTTTCATGTGCAAGAAATTCTTTTTCTCAGGTTTGGGTCCGCCTTCTTGAACTCAATTGGGTCCTTTGGCACCTGAAGACCTTGCTTGATATCAGAACTGCTATTGGAACACCCATCCTCCTTGATAAAGAGACTGAATATGTCCGTTATGGTCACATTGCCAGAATATTGGTAGAGATATATCTCAGCTATATGCTGATTGACAAGGTAATCCTCTCTAAACTTTCTGACAATATCCAAATTGATGTTGAATATGAAAAAAGGACACTTTTCTATAATCATTGTATGGATGTTGGGAATTCTTTGGACTTATGTTGCAGGAACACCCCCTGTGATGAATGTGGGAGGACGGTCCACCCATCAAATCTCTGTCGATGGAAAGATCAAATGAATGATACTTCTATGGCTAAGGATACTATTCATGATTGTGACTCAAGTAAAGAGTCACCTCCTGCTACTTCTGATGTTCTGATTACTGGGAAGTCTTATTCCCAATCGACTGAGGGTGGGGCTGCGCCCAGAGAGTCATCTTTGGTTGATATAGAGAAATATATCTCGCAATTGAATCTTAAAGACAACGATAATCTAGTGGATGTGTCCCCCACAAGAGACCTTAGTGGTCCTTCTTGTGTAAATTTGAACCAAGTATAGTTAACTGAGATTTTTTTGCATGTGCTGGATGCGGGGCAACATGTTTATGATCGACAGAAACCCCTTATTGGTAAATGGGGGGATGTTTCAGATGTTGAGGGAGAAAAGTCTAGCTTCACTACTCCGAATAGTGGTGGATCTCTCTCCTTCAAGGGTATGGTCATAGCTGGGGAGGCAAGGATGACTGATGGTGAGTATTTTACTTCTATTCCTACAAAGAGAAGACAACGCAAGGATTTATTCCAAATTCCTAAGATAGTGTCGTCTAGATCAGCTTCAAATGTCTCAAAAAAATTTGATGACAATTATTGGAAAGCCTTTAACCAAGATAAGTCTCAATATGAATGGGAGCCTGCGGAAGATTCTGATTATGGGAATGACATGTCGTATTATGATTTTTAGTGTTTGAGAATGAGGGCATTACTGATTGTGTGACCCCTTTTGCCTCCTACCTGTATTCTATTTTATTTATTGAATAATGTTTCAGAATCTTTTTCTTCTGAATTGACATTAAAAAAAAATCAAATCAATCTGGTATGAACATAAATCAATTAATATATTTTTTTTAAACTCTTGAGAGGGTTATTAGCCTCCTTTAACCTCGTTCTTAATGAATCAATGACCCAATTGAAGGATAATATCTTTTTTTGTATGTGATTTCTTCCACATTTTGATTTATATATCTTTTGTATCACTTTCTCGATCAAGAGTAATGGTTTATACTCCAATATAAATGTATTAGATTTAATTTTTTCGAATCTTATTTAATATGATATCGATCATAGGTTTCAGTCATAGATCATTCATAACATTGTGATATTGAATTTTTATCTTCATATTGGCGATTTCCGGTTTAGCGTATGTCCATAAAAAATCACAAGTTATGGAGTTTACATATCACTTCACATAGTCTTGAAACATAATTGTGTGTATGTAATTTTGTAATTATGATTTCCACATTTAGAATGTAATGGAAATATAGTCATCCAGGATATCTGATCGTAGTTCCTAGTTACCTGCCCTTGACATAGTTAGCCATGGTCGAGAATTCCTCCCCTCCCCCGTCATCAGGGTGGAGGGTTACTAATCGCACTACGATTCACTATTTCATTTTCACCATTAAACTACTGTGCTAAACAAGTTTTGTATTGAAAATTTATAAAAATATTACAATCTTCACATCATGTTTGATTCCATTATTTTGTATTTATTACTATTAAAAAGGTCAATGATACTTGTTTTGATAATCTCATAGAATTTGGAGGTGATTTGGATTGCCCATGATGATTTCCAAGATAAATGGCCCAAACAGCGTAGGATCCATGTACACTAGTGGACTAAAACACATATTTATACTAAATTGTTCATTAAAATGTGTTTAAATTTTGTGTTATGGTCCGAAATATAATGGGGTACATTTAATATGTAGGAACTGAATCCTCTTTCAGCTTCTACTATGCCCATATAAACTGATTTGTCCAATGAATCAAATCTGTACAAAGTCAAATGTGGTGTTCTATATTTTATCAATAACTCGAGATGTAATGGTCCAATAGGTTCAAAACAATTAGTGGTGATATATAAGAGGGTTTTATACACGTTTTTAGTTTTTTGAAAATTTATATATGAATTTATTGTGTCTGAAAACAATGGTACAATAGGATTCTCTAAATCTTGTTTCGCAAAACGACCTCGAATTTTGGATATAAAAGAGAACCTCGGGCACCGCATTTGGTAATTCACACAAGAATTGAATGTCTGGTGTTTTTGAGTATAGTATTAGTCTCCTCCACATTTTTGATGTTATTTATGCCACTACCATCATAGGGGGATCAAAAAAGATGATATAGTTTCAACGGAGATTCTTCCTCCTTTCGATTTCGAGCTATACTGTGGGTGATCATTGTGAGGAAGATACAAACTTGATGAGGGTGTTACGACTCATTATATTAATTTGGATTTATATATAATTTTATTTATTTCCCCAATTGTCAGTCTTTATATGATACATCTCTGAATTAATTTATTTGGTTTAATTAAGTGATACTGTTCTCATTTCAATACCGATTTAAATGAGAATCAAGTGGGAATCTTGGGTTGTTCTGATTGGAAAACATAAGAATACTCCTTCTATCACAAATACATGAGATTTATGTATTTTTTGTTAGTCCAAAATCTATGTTTCATTTTTAATCCTTTCTAACACGATTTTAGTGTTAAGGGGAGGTTTTTTGTGCATCATTTTAAGAGCAAATAGGGGAACCAAGATCTTGGTTGACCATCTACCAAATAATTACACAAAAACTAATAAAAATTTATGAATGAGGAACTCTTAAATTTCTATAGTTACTTAGAAATTATCACTTATTAATATCATAATTTCCAAAAGACACTTTTTCTTCAAACATTAGAACTCGTTACCTTATGTTATATTTTTAAAAGTGTATACAAAATCACTCCCTATTTTGATCTAATTATTAAAAATGGACACTCGAAACCTACCAATAGTCCATGAGAGATGAACTAGGGTCTTCCCTATAATAAATAATATTATTTAAATATCTATAAATTTTATGTTTCATGAAAATATTTCGATATTTTTCTGCCGTTTCCATGGACCACTTTGGATATAGTTCATGTTGTTGATAATATTTTTCTAAATTTTTTGAATAATTTTCTGTTTTATTTTATACATATACCTATATTATTGTATTTTGATATTTTTTTAAGGTTTGATGCATGAAAAATTCTAATCTGGGAGATTTACTTCTGTTTGAATAGGAATTGGAGAGGAACATACATCGGTGGCCGCGAGACGCGCAAGAGAACCCTTTGAAGGAGGATATTCAAGACAACAAAACTCTTAGTGATCCTTCATCTTCTTCTTGTATAACCTACATAAAAACTAAAATAAAAATGTATAAAATTTCTAAAAAAATATAAAAATATAATAACTAACCTCACATAATGTTTATATCCATCCCACATTTATTCAAATTCAAGGCGAGGCACCCATCATTGAACTAAAATCTGATTTAATTCATTTATTACCAAGATTCCATGGACTGACGAGAGAAGATCCACATTAAAATCTAAATGAATTTCATACTCTTTGTTATAAATTAAAAACCAAAAATGTGGATTAAGAACAAGTAATGTAATGGTAAATCCCATTTCCATGAGAAGACACTTCAAAATAGTGGATTTATTATGTTAATTCCCCAATTAGAGGTTGGGCGACATGAAACACCTTTTTCTTGAAAATTATTTCCAAGCCTCTCACACTAAAAGTATAAGAAAATAAATATTTTGAATACAAAAACACATGGGGAAACACTACATAAATATTGGGAATGCATTAAAATTCTTTGATCATGTTTCCCATTACACCAAATAATTGAACAACTTTTAATTCAGTATTTTTATGAAGGATTATTCCAGATTGATAGAAATATGACAAATGCTACTATAGGTGGTTAACTAGTTTTTATGTCTATAATTTCTACAAGAAAATTGATTGATATCATGGCATAGAACACTAAATAATTTTTTAGAAGGAAAATTTTACCCGTTTGAGGTGTACATGAGGTGAAATGTACAAAATTTGAGAAGAAGGTGGACACAATGTTTGAAGAGGAATGTACCTTTATAAGAAATTTTTTTTCCAAAGGCAAATCCAAATCTCCTCCCCCCATCAACTGTGGTGTATGTTCTTCTGAAACCCACTACACTAACCGATGCCACCAATTGAGAGAAACATCTAAGATTTATGAGGAGATATTGCCAGTCCTCCCCTATAACCAACCCTTTAGGAAAGAAAAAAACTATCCATCACCTAATGGGTGGATGGAAAACCAAACCTATAGGAATGGGGGGTATTCAAACCAACCTCAAAAACCATAGAACTAACAGGGTTAGAGTATTCATCAACCAACTCCACCTATAAATTATCATCCACCCCAATGGCCTTTCCGAAAACCACGTCAAAAACCTAAGCATAACATAGAAGATAAAATGATACAAATTCCATCCAACAATCTCAAATTCTATCCAACCTCCCATGCATTCATAAAAGACCTCAGAACCAAATTAGGCCAACTAGGTAACATTGTGGGGGAAATTCAAAGTCATGGTTCAGGTAAGATAACTTCTCAAACAATAGTTAAACCTAGGGATACGAGAAAATTTAGTTCCATCACCTATAGTAGTTTGAAAAAAAGAAAAAATGAAATAAATACTCCTTTACTATCATCCCCTCCTGAGAAACCCTCCATCACAGCCATTGAAAATGATCCAAATGATGAAAAACTAGGTCTTGAGAGAAGCCCTTATAATTTAATGAGTGTGTATGTCGATGAGTCTCCAAGACAACCAATTCCTGTTCCATTTCCACAAAGGGACACCCAAACTATGAAACATAAGGAAACTGAACTGGGTAAAGAAATACTGGAATCATTCAAAAACGTGCAGTATACATCCCCTTACATGATGTTTTATAACAAATTCCATGATAAGCAACATTTCTTTAGTAGATGTGTACCCACTAAAGGAGACTTTGTGGAGATGAAAATATGAGCTTGGGGAAGAATGTATTAGTAGTAATAGAGCCCTAAATTTCACTATGTGCAATAATCCTGGGAAATTTTTGATTCCATTCACCATAGGGGAATATTAGTTTTCCAATTCCATGCTTAATTTATGTGCTTATATAAATGTTATCCCTCACTCCATTTAATCTAAATATCATGTTAGGGAACTATACCACACTATAATTGATGTTCAATTGGACAATTTTATTACTGCACTCCATTCTGGTGTATTATAGGATGTTCTTGTCTGTGTGAAAATCTTATTTTTGCCTAGTTATTTTTATTTGCTAAAATTGGAAGATGATAGGATGAATAAAAATGAACCAATTATATTGGGGAGACCCTTCTTGAAAAATTCCGAAACCATAATTAATTTCCCTAATGTTACATTATCTATGGAATATAGTGGAGACATAGTTCATTTTAATATCTAGATGCCATGAAACAACCCTCTGATTAGCATTTCTTTCTCTATGTTAATTCAAATGATGTACTCCATTCCCCTTAAAAAACTTCTTATCATTCACCTGATCCCACTTATGATTTTTCAACATATATTGAAATTCTTCATAATTAATCATGTATTTATTGTTTTAGTGTTCTAGAAAAATTTCTTGCATGTGTATTAATTGATAATTTGTTGAAGACTGAGGATCCAATGATAATCAATGATACATATAATCTTGTAAAAGAACATTCATCTATTGAGAATGATACTATTGAGCAGTTAGATGAGATCTCTGGCCTCTCATTTTCACACACACTCCCATCAATCCAAAATCCACCTAAATTTGAACTGAAACAACTACCTCATCATTTAAAATATTCATATATTGGGAATCGGAAAAAGTTTCTCATCGTCATTTTAGTTCACTCCCTCCTGAGAATGAATTATGACTTCATGAACTTTTAAGGATGTATCAACAATCATAGGGATGGAAACATGATGTAATTCTTGGAATTAGCCCATCAGTTTGAAGACAACATATTTTATTCAATGATGAGGCTAAATAAGTGAGGCAATTAAAACATAGACTGAACCCAAACCTCCCAAAAGTTCTGAAAAAGTAGAAAATAAAATTATTGGATGCTAGAATAATTTATCCCATTTCTGATAGCCAATGGGTCAGTCTCGTTCAAGTAGATCATAAAATACTGGCCTTACAAAAATCAAAAAAATGAATACAATGAATTGGATCTAACTCATTGGCAGAATCGTTGGTGTCTCAGCATAGACTTTCACCAAGTACACCAACACACTATGAAGGACCATTCCCCATTTCCATTCATTAACAAAATTCTTTATTGGATAGAATGGAAGCCCCGTTACTATTTTCATGATGATAATTATTGATATTTTCATATCGATATTTCTCCCAGCGAATAAAAAGATGACCTTCTCTTTCCCCATTGGCACATTTTAATATAGGAGGATGTCATTTGGTCTATGCAATGCATCGTGAACCTTCCAATGATTTATGGTTAGTATTTTTTCATATTAGCTTTTGAATTTCATGGAATTTTTCAAGGATGATTTTACTATTTATGGATCATATTTTAATGAATTTATGAGTTGACATGATTTCGTCGTATGTCACTATATTTAAAGGAATATTGTATTAAATAATCAGAAATTCCATTTTATGGTGCGAAAAATATTAGTTTTGGGAATTTTCATTTCTGGAGATGGCATCCAAGTAGATATATAAAATGATGATTTCATTTCATCCCTACCATTCAAAAATTTTTTTTTGATGTGCTGTATTTCCTAGGTATTGTTCGATTTTTCCATTGTTTCATTCATGGATTTAGTAAAATTTCATTCCCCCTCTCCCGATTACTCCCAAAAAAGAATTTTTTTTATAATGAATGTGAGGAAGCTTTTAATATGTTAAAATGGAGTCTCAAATCACCCCAGGTAATACAATGACAATGGCATGATTTACCATTTGAGCTCATGTTTGACGCCTCTAACTATGTAGTTCGAGAAGTATTATCACAATAGTTCAATCAAGCACCACATGTCGTTGCATATGCCAAAAATACATTGGATCCTGCACAATGCGAACTACACCAGAACTGAAAAATAATTCCTTGCCATTTTTTCCCTTGGACAAGTTGAGCTCATTTATTTTAGGGTCTAAATTCAATTTTTTCTCAGACCATGATACCCTCCAGTATCTCCTTAAGAAAATTAAATTCAAACCACATCACATTCATTATATTCTCATTATTTATGAATTTAACTTAGAAATTATGGATACAAAAGAAGCTGATAATGTAGTGTCTGACCATATCAGAAAGATTCCCCCATCTTCGGACATTAACTCATCCCCATGTATCCCCATAAATGACATGTTTCTTGATATGAAATTGTACCGAGTGCAAGATGATATTCCATGGTATCCAAAAATTGTATATTATTTAGTAGCATCTTGAATTCATACCGATTTCAATGAAAACATGCCGACATTCTAATAGATGAGTCCCATTAGTACATTAGGGATTACACATACCTTTGGCGTACCTATACTGATCAACTCCTCATGTGTTGTGTTACTTATTGTGATTCTCAGACAATCCATAGGTTCTGACACACTATTTATTGTGGGGGAAACTTTGGACCCCAACATACTACTTGAAAGTTCTTTAATTATGGTCTATTTTGTCCCAAATTATTTCAGGATACCCATGACATCTGTAAATATTATCCCCTCTATCAATGAATGGAGAATGTTTCCAAAATAAATGATATTACACAAAACCCTTTCCCTTCCAATTCATTTTAGATATTTGGGTCATTCAAATTATGGGACTATTCCCCAATTAATTTGTTAACCATTACATTTTATTGGTAGTGGATTAAGTTTAAAATGGGTAGAGGCATGAGAAAAAAGGACTAATAATTCTACGGCAGTTGTAGAATTTTTGAGAACCCAAATATCCTGTTGGTTTGCCTTACCAAGTTTCATCATTAGTGACCAATGTACTCATTTCTAAAACCAAACAACACAATGACTTTTTCGTCGGTATGGGGTTGGTCATCGAGTGTTTACTGCATATCACACATAGAAAAATGGTCAAGATGAGGTTTCAAATAGATATATAATATAGATTCTTGAAAAAAATAGTTCCACCTAATAGAAAAATTTGGATTTTATTACTAAATAACACCTTATTGGATTACCATAATTTATTCAAAAATACCATTGAAATGCCATCATATTGTCTTGTATTTGAAAATTGTTGTCACCTACCTATTTAGATTGAGCATTGGGCCTACTAGGAAATCACATAATGAAACTCTAATCATTCTGGTGACGGTTCATAAAGGATGTTGTATATTCAGGAGTTGGAGTAAATGATAAAAGATACATATGAGAACTCCATGATTTACAAGGAGCGAACCACGGAATACCCTGAACATCTTATCCATCATCGCCAATTCCATATTGGGAAAAAGTCCTACTTTACAATTCAAGGATGATGTGACATCAAGGTAAACATCATTCTTTCTTGTTTGGATGATAAAATGTTACTAATATATCTTCTTTTGGTGTTTCTAAGGTTCAAAATGATGAAGCTATGAAAACCATCACTGTCAATGGTCAACGGTTGAACCACATCCATGAAGTACTTCTAGAGTTTCTGATGGAGGACCTCCATGTTCAAGAAGCAATTTATGAATGAAAATCACCTACTTTTATCCACCCTTACCACATTCTATGTTATTATAGCGAGGACATTGAGCACATTAGGTGTGGGTGGAAGGGTAAATTCACGGGTTAGTTAGGAATAATTTTAACCATCTTTATTGTTTTTATCTTTTTTGCTTTATGTATTTTATTCTTACTTACCCCTTTACATCCCCTAACCATTGTTCCAGAATGTTAAATTTTTTTATTCCCAATTTATCATGGAAATTTATGAATGTTTAATCATGTAATTATTTAAAATTATTGTGGAATATCTTTCTTTCATGTTCATTTCATTTAAAAAAAATTGATGAAATATACTTTTTAGAAAAAATTCAATACGGTGGTGCGACATACTTTTAAAATTTATTTTTTTGTCAATTATTTAAATTGTTGTATCATTTTGAAAAGTTTGATAAGAATGGTTCCCTTTTTTGAATTGTTTAAGGGAAAATTGAGTCACTTTATCTCTCTAGATATTTTTTCACCCAACCATGATGTCTAAAATTTTCATACTTAATTGATGGTAAATATAACTTAAGTTGATTTTTTTATACATCCCAAAATAATTTTTCCATACATTCATTTCTTTTCTGATCTATTTCATTATTGTACCTTATTTAACTATGAATGTGTACCTGTTATCCGACTATTGTACTCTATAAATAAACAAAAAAAGGGTTTTATATTGGGTAAGTCAAATTCCACCCTTCCTTGATATTTGATATTGTTATATCTACTAGAATTAGTGTCGTTAGGAGGTCAAACAAGGGTTTGGAGAAAAGTGTGATAATTTTACACAGTGAAATATTTGAAAATATTAATAATAATTAATGAGGGGAGTTATGAAATGTAGATAATATGGGTATATCTAGGGCATGATCATATGGTTTGACTTCTGGGAATGCTTATGTGAGTGGGGTTATAAATTTTATTATAATGAATGTGGGTCATGTTCAGTGGAAAGGATAAAATAAGTATAAAATTGTTAAAATAACATATATTTACTTGATAGAGAGTGGAAAAAATATAATGAAATGGTTCCCACACACACACGTGGAGGATTAGTAAAATTATTAACTTTAAAATTATTTTAATTGTTTGGTATCATGAATATCATGTAATTTTCTTTTGACACAATTTTTTAGACATCTTTTTTAATTATCATTTAGAATAACTCCTCAATGTGTTTTTTTTATATGATTACATTTCTATCAGGAATTAAAATTTATTTGAATGTAAAATATTTATGATGTTGGATATTTCTATATGCCTTATTTAGGAAATTTTATCTTTTACTAGGAGTGAAAATGGTTAGGTATGGGGTGTGATCGCACTAGGAATCACTGTATCATTTTCACCCTTACACCATTGTGCTAATCTAGTTTTTTTATTGAAAATTATATAATTAATAAAAAAATTAATTCATGTTTGATTCAATTAATTTGTATTTATTACTATTAAAAAGGGAATTTATTCTTGTTTTGATAATCGCATTGAAGGTGGAGGTGATTTTGAGGGCCCATGATGACGTCCATGAAAAATGGACCAAATTGAACATGATCCATGCACACCAATAGAATCAACCTCATATTTCTACTAAATAGTTCATGAAAATGAATTGAAATTTTTTTGTATGGTCCAGAATATATATGGTTACATATCATATGAAGGAATTGAATCCACATTTGGCTTATACTATTCCAATTCGTACCGATCTGTCCAAATAATCAAATCTTCAAAAATTCAACTGTGGTTCTCTGTATTTTATCATTATCTCAGGATTCAGTTGTCCAATTGGTTCCCAAATTGAATTAGAGATATTACTGTGGTAGGGATAGAAGTTTTTAGTTTTCTCCAAAGTGAGATATGACTATCTAATGGACAAAAACAATGAGATATTGTTTTCTCAAAATAAGGGTGCCCAAAACCACCAATAAATTTGGCTATAGAATAGCACCTTTGGATCCACATTTAGAGTTCGAACCAACATTGATGATCTACATTTTTGGATTTCTAGAGTAGTCTCCTCCTAATCCTTGATGTTATAGATGCCTCTATCCTAAGAGAGGAATCAATAATAAAGAATGAGTTTCACTCGAGCTTCCTCCTCCTCCCGATGTCAAGATAAACGGTGGGTGATCATTGCGATGGAGATACATAATTGAAGAGGGGGTTCTGAGACCTTATATTATATTAGAATTCAGTATTTTTTGGGTCAATTATTTCACTTATTTTATACCTTTATATGATTCTACTCTGAATGAATTTATTTTGGTTATTTAAGTGAAACATTTCTTATTTCAATACTGATTTGGTTGATATTCAAGTGGGAATCATGGGTAGTTCTAATTAGACAACAGAAGAATCTTCATTCTATAAAACATATATGTGATTTTAGTATGCTATGGTATACCTCAATATATTCTTGAGGTCCAATCCATGACAACACGATTGTTTCTTCAAGGGTTGGTTCTTTTTATATCATTTTATGATGAATGAGGGGAACCAAGATCCTGGATAACCATCAAAAAAGTATTACACTAAAACCTAATAATAAATTAGGAATGAGGAACTCTTCATGTTTTTTTTTAACTTATAAATGATCAGTTATTTATCTCCTATTATTCAAAATAAATTTTTTCTTTAAACTTTTCTACTCTTTACATTAAGTTTCATTCTTAAAATTGTTTACAAAATAACCCCCTATTTTGTTCTTCTTATTAAATATACAAAATAAAAAAACAATCAACTCTCCTTGAGAGATGACCTAGGGTATTCCCTAGACTGTAAAATCTTTATTAAATAACTATCAATTTGATGTGTCCTGAAAATTAATTTAGTTACTCTTCCCCTCTAATGATGAATCATTATTCATCATCCTCCACTTTATTTTACACTTCATTTCCTCCTTTCTCTGAAATATCCATTTTCCCTAGAGTCCCGGACCTCTGTGACAGCTACCTCGAGCTCGATCATTCGACATAGAAATTTAAATATTCTTCTTCTCTTCTCTCCCAAAAATTGGTATCTCATTTCACTACACAACATCCATAAAAAGATGTATTTGAAATATTGTTTTTCCTAAAATGGGGGCTTTAGAAACGTGCATCTTTCAGGATCCTAGAAAAATGACACATCATGATTCAAGTTTTCTCCTAGGATGATTAGATGACTTTATGGTCTGGGGCTCCTTGATCATGCACTATCTATCAATTTAATCTTTTTAAATGGTCAATAAATATTCATATGAAGTGATAATCACTGACAACGACATTGTTGGTACTATCTTCTATGATCCCCTCCCCTTTCAACCCTTCTATCATCTGAATGCTTGGTAACATGGTTAGGAATTTTCTCTGTTCAGATTCAAGAACAAGTTCAGTATACCACCAGATCTCTCCATGCATCTGTTTAGAAGTCAATGTGTCATGTCCCTAGTTCAATGATTTTTGATTTAAGTAGAAGAGGAATTTCATTGGAAGCAACTGGTTATGTTTGAGCCTTGGATTCACTTTGGTTCGTTGTGCCACCTCCTCGGGCACCTGTCCCATTCATTCTGTCATGAAGGGAGGAATTTTGAAGGGGGTCATAGTGCCAGGGGTCCTCCCTCGGGCAAGGATGGGTCAATGGATTGATCTGGGGCTAATGATGGTGGACCAAATATATGGGATGATCGCACGACCTCTCCATCTCCCGGGATCTGATGTTAGGATGCTTATGATCATTGGATGTACTCTCTGTTTTCTCAAGATAACCAAAGATTTGTTGATATTATATATTTGAAAAATTCTTATTTTGTATAGAATTATCATCTTGGGATATTTTTGTGATGCTGTGTGATAGTGGCTTTCATTCGGGTCTTGAACAAGAATTGGTTAGGGAATGAAAGGGAGGTCTGTATAGATTCTTCTCAGGCATCGCAGATGGCTCCCCTAAACCCAGCCAATGTTAATTCTATGAATGAGTATGTCCATGGGGATGAGTACACTAGTTTGGATTCCAAGTGTCTAATTCTAGATGTCATCGCAATGAATTAACAATTCATTAGTCGAGTCTTTGACCAGATAGGAGATCCATAAATGTTAAAACAGGTCTCGCAAGATAGAATATCTTATGCTGAGAATGTTAATTTCAAAGGACTATTTTTGAAATCTATAAATAGTTTTTTAGTGTTGGTAGAATATGATGGCCATGATAGTGGGGATCCTAAAGAGGTAGAGTTCACCCATGGTGAGGATCCCTTAGTGGAAGGGGGTTTTCTCAAGAGGACATAGACGATGATTTGCATCCCACGGAGTCCGAGGAACTTTCCATTGCGGAGAAATATCATAGATCCTCTTCATTGTTGGGAAAGAACACTATTGTGTATTCTTCATCTTTATTATGAAAAATAGGAGGGTGCTTCCTAGGATGGATTTCTCCATCCTACCTATTCCTCTTACCAATAGATCTTCAGGCATTAGTAAGCTTCTTCAATAGGATCATACAAATGTAGGCATCATTCCCTTGAGAAATTGAAATGGTGACAAGCATAAGGTGGCTGAAATCTCAATTGACCCAATACCCATAGGATGCACGGTGGCTATACCATTCAACCCCTTTGGTGATAAGGTAATGGTGGATTTGGTAATTTAGTGTTAGACTTGAACCAATGGAGAAATGGATGATGATGATCTATACATTATGGCGTTGAAGAAGTTGGAGGATGTCCCACTCGAGGAGACATGGAATGTTATCATCTATTCTAAGGAAGAGATGTGGGGGAAATTGATGACATTCAATGACTTGAAAAAGGATCAGGTAAATATGTTAGAGAGAGCTGTTGAAGTGGAAACTAGTATGATTAAGATGATGTGGATTGACAAACAAGATCATATTTTGGCAAGAGGGATTAATGCAGGGATGTTAATCAGGGAAGCATTCATGCAGACATGGGAAAATATATCTATTTGGTTCAAAAAACCTCATCAAATATGATCCGGATTTATAGGTAAATTGAATTATCTAGTAAATACTTATTAATAATTCATCTAATTGTCCTAAACATTATTTCTATGGTTCATATGTCTCATTCGTTGTTGGATGTTATGGTTTTTTGTAAAGACTTGGGTTGTCACATTCCTATTAAAGTTTCACTAATAAATAATACTTATTTTTCAGGTTCAATTTCCACATTTGGTGATTGAATATTGAAATTTAATTAAATATTTATTTAATTAATTAATTAATTAATGGGTTTATGGATTTGTTAGAATAATGTGATGATTTAATTACATAATGTAGTGATTATGGAATTACTGTTTATGGAGTTTATTGGAAATTAGAATTAGAGGGATTTTTGGATCAACATTGATGGGTTAAAAGATATTATGAACAAATTTTGATCAATTGTTTAACTGTGAATTTTTCAAATTGTTCCATGTGATTTAATAAAAATAACCATGATTTTCGTGATAAAATGAAATTGTGCACCCTGATGATAATGATTGATAAGATATTTAATTATGATTTACCTTGATAAATGTGATATTTATTAGATATGTGATATATTGTGGTATATGTGATATATTTTAATATATGTGATAATTAGTGTCGGGTACATACTAATTCTCACAATCAAAATAATTGATATTGAATGTGTGACAAGGAATGTAGCTTCAAACACCCATATGTCATAAAAATTAGGCGTGAGATAGGGACCGATGATCCATATATCCACAAGGTTCTAGAAATGATATTCTAGACCCAACAGATTCACATTATAATGTAGTTCCTAATAAACATGGTATGATAATTGGAATTAAATGTTTAGATAAAGATCATTATATATTGAATTTTTATTCTCTGTGATATATGGTTCAGACTCCATCATGGTCTGAATTAGGTATTTATTGTTTTGGTGTCATCTTGAACATGGGTAATTATGTGTTTAAATAAAGAATATTGAAATTTGAAATTTTTTTACTTTATTTTTTATTTTTTATTCATTATATAACTTCATAAAGTGTTATAGATTGTAAAATGTTTAGACATTGTTGTTGGTGTCTCACTGATTTGTATTTACACCATACTCTGGTTGCCTTATCGGTACCCAAATTGACTTCATTTTTATAGGAAATGTTAAGGAAAATAGAACAATGTTTTATAGATGATTTCAGATGGCACATGGATAAGGGAACCATACATGATTTTGGTACTCACATGGGAGTTTCAGTGTCTTTTTTATTTCTTTTTCATACTGACACTTGACACATATTGAAATGACATATCTACAATTTTTGTTATGGTCAGTTGTCCATGTTTTGGTATTATTATGTGATGTTGGTCTTTATTGTTAATGGAACTATTATAATTTTTTTTTATTCCCATTTTATTATTATTTATTTATTAATGTTTTTAATCTGCTATATAGGTTCTATTCTCCACAGGGTTTATATTCGAACCTCATTGTTAGTTGGAAGCCTATGGAATACGTGGAGGCATGCCTAAGGTCATGAAACTAACCAGATTGGGGCAGCAGTGTGGGGTACCATGGGTCTGGAAATACACTGTTAATCAAAAATAATTTCAAAATGTTTTAGAATTTAATTTTAATATCTTCTTTCACAAAAACTTTTTTTTGGATGAATATTTTTTTTAATGAATGAAATGAATTATTAAATATTGAGAGATTATTTACTAATAATTTATCAATACATTTATATTTCATATGAAAATTTTATATTTTCCATAATTTAGTAAATCTTATTCCTAACCACCAATTTAATAGATTGGTTATAATTGTCATATTAAAATAAAAATATTTCATGGTTCATTTAGGGTCAATGGTGCATAACTTGTATGATATCAATCATAGTGTTTATTTAAAATCATAGAGTATTAGATTTTCTGTGAATTAATAAATTGAATCATCAAAATTTTAAATTTTTTCATCATAATTAATAAATTTCATACTTCCCAAATTATCATTCATGGTAAATAAATTATCAAACCTATGTGTTACATACACCTTATCCCAATGAAACTCTTCTAAATATCATGAATCCACATGATAAATAAATATACACTCATTCAATATATTGAAATTCAAAAAAATATAATGAATTAGAATTATATATTATCCTAAAAGATAATAAATAATATTACCCAAAAAATATTTGAATATATCAACATATCAATGAATCACATTTCAGCTATCATGATTATTTAAATACCACAATATATTAAAGCATAATTATCATCAAATAATATACTAACACCAGTACTTTAATTAAACCTCAATAGATTTTCTTCTTATTTCCCGAAAAAGATTCAAATAAATCCAAAATAACATCAATTGAATGTTAAAAAATGGTTTATTGTTGGCTTTGAACATATGACTAATTATACACATATAAATCATGGATGGTGTCCATATGTTTTATATTAACATCCAAAAAAACATATATTCTTCCAAAAATTAACACAATCATTATTCCTTAAATAAATTCTAAAAAAAATTAATATATTACAGAAATCCAATAATTCTATATCATCAAATATGAAAAAAGTAAATATGTCATCAATTAAAAATTTTCAAATTCACCAATACCATCATACCAATTTCAATCATCTCTTTACTCTAACCAGACATATGATTTCAAATTTTTCTATGGTGTAATCCTTATATCTTCCATGATCCTGGTATTCAAAACATCATTTATATAAAACATCCATAACAAAATTCATGAACTATAATGCATAAATACTTTAAACCTTTCACTATATAGGTATTTTTTTATTATATTAATTAACACTAGGATTAGGAAATTGGATCCAATATTCCTCATATTACCTACACACAATACATTGATCAATAAATGTTAGATTGTGATTATATTCATTTACCTCCATCGAACATTTCATTTTTCCTCAAGAATTACTTTCTATATACCCTTCATTTACACACAAAAACATCTTTCTGTTACATAAATACATTCACTAGAGTTCTTCATCCAAAATGAAATACAAAATGGAAATATAATGTAACACCTCGAGCTTCCACGATACGCTTCTCATTCAATAATGCAATAGCTTGCATTGTACGCAAATTCGAGTTCTAAAACACTGCGACTAATCAAAGTAGCCATTATGAATAGTAATAACCACTTTTTAAAATTATAGAAATTTTATTTTTCAATATGGACTTCATTTTTGTATTCGTAATATCGAAATTATCCAAAGTTGAATTTTTTGTAATTTTCTGAGAACTTCCAATTTTTTATGAATAGTGAAAAATACTTAAAAACAACTTTTTTAATCAAAATAATTTATAGTGATAAATAATACTATTTAGTGGTTTTAAAGTATAATTAGAATATATTTTTACCATTTTATCCAATGGTGGTCATTATAATTAATTTAACATTGAAAATGGACATAAACAATTGCCAATATTTTGATATAAATTGTTTCTTAAAAACAAGCTATTTGTTGTGACAGCGGGAATTAATTATAAAAATAATTAATGTAACTTATATGTTTGGAATTTTGTAAAATAGACATCATTTTTTAATTCGGAATATCAATTATAGCTTAGGGTGAAATTTTGGCATTGTTCTGAAAAACTTCAATTTTTGATGAATAGTGAAACCACTAAGTGGTAGTTAAATAACTGATTTCTCGTTAAAATGAAATATTACCACTTCTGTGTTTTTATTTTCAAAAATCCTACATACATGGTTGTCATTAAGAAGTAAAATGTGGTTCAATGAGATTAAAATTATTTTTTTGGTGAATAGTAACTTTTAAGTTCTTAATCGCGATTAGAGGTAATTAGTGTAGTATAAGGTACAAATAATGTTTTAATAATATGAGATGATCATGAAACTTGTCCTACTCCTATTGGATGAGTCATGGCCGACCAAGAATACCCATGGGTAAACTTGGGGACCCCATGGAACCACTTTAGTTGGAAAATGACATTAATATATATATATTTAATGTTAAAATTAAATTGACACAAACATGAGTTGTTTTACTAAAACAGTTTTTAAGTGGGGTTACACAAGTCCAAATTTTGACTATAAAAATTAATTAGAAAGCTAAAAATATTTCCTACATCAAAGTATTTTTTTTATAATTTTTAGACATTATATAAATTAAATTATTTATGACATCATTATGAGGCAGCGATGACCTCATTATTTAACGATTTAAATAAAATGGAAAGATAATGTAAAATCCAAGTCTTACACTTTTCCAAAGACTATTGGATGGGTAGATTTCGAACCCTTATCACCTTATCCACGATGTATATAAGTGTGGGACCTTTAGAATCTGAAAAGCATTGTGTAATAATGTAACATTTCATTCTTTCCAAAAGAGCCCCTCCTCTCCACTTATAAAAGTCCCCCACCTCTCCCACCTTATTCACACCTTCAAGCCATTTGGATCGGCCAACCTCTGCCCAAATACTCTCCCAACTTCCCCCTATTACTCCTAGAAGCCTCACTTTGGGAAGAACTCTTCTCAAGGAAGCCTTTGGCTCAAATCAAAAAGAGTTACCCGATTTTGAGTTAATGTCTTCTCTAATGTTGTTTTGTTTTATTTTTCTTCTCCAACCCCCTAAACTCTTTTTATTCATTTCTTTTGTAACAACACCAGTATCGAAAATATACTAGGATGTTGTTATTATAAGGATTTGGTTTACACTTACACACACCTTCATCTAATGGTTAAAGAACATACTGTTTCTGTGGGTGGCGAAATACTGCCTCACGAAACGATGATTGTTCAAATTCTTTTAACACCTATAATGGTGGACATTTTGATGACACTATTTTCATATATGATATATATATTATGTTTATGTTTTCCTTATGCTTCTTTATTTCTCATTTATGGAATACTTTATGATTTACATTATGGGTAAAATGCGATAATTTCATTTTAGGAAGTGCGGACTACCGCCCCCTCAAAGTGATTTGAATCGTTAATGCCATATGTGGGATGTATAAAGGATAGATTAAATGGTATTATAAACTATATTATACTTTAATTATATTATAAATTTATATCATTATGATTTCATTCCATTAAATACGAAATAGAAATGAAAGTAGCGTTCATGCGTACGCACGACTTACCGTCTCCATGAACGGTGCATTTCATTTCTTACCTCTAAATGTTACGTGCCATTATGAATGAATGGATATACTGTATATATATGATATATATGATATTTAAATCATGAATATAATTCTGGATATAATGGATATTTCACCACATGAACAACTTGTAATTATAAGAAGTTTATTTTTGACTCAAGTACCAAAGATCGACAAAACGACCGTTATTAACTTAAATAATTAAATAATGTTCATAACATGATAATAATGGATATTAAAGGAATAATGAACATGAAAAAGGTTCTTACGTAAATATAAATTAACTATAGTTTATTATTTAGGAGGTTAAAGAACGGTCGAGTCAGGACGGGACGCAAGGTAAGGGAATTTCTTAACCCAATTTCCATTCTTTGGGTTAATCTCCTACTTTCAAATTATGTCATGATATTATTCTGTCCTATTTTGTATTTTTACGTTCTTTATGTGTACCTATAGTGAATACACATAATAGATATATTTTATTTTAAAAATGATCTTTTTAAGGACTTCGTCTCAATCTCCTTTCATTGAGGCATATTTGGTTTTATACACAACTTTCTTTTATACGGTGTATAAACCCCTTTGACTTTTATGTTTATTCAAAAGGAATCTTTTTTATACGAAGAATTTTGCTAAACGACAAAATGGAATGTTTTTCTTTCCGTACTTATGCGGCAACAACGACTTCTCCGCCGCCGTGACCATTATTTGAGTTTCGGCTTCCTCTACAAGCCATCATTTTTTCAATGAAAAATAAATACAAAGTTTTAACATTATTTTATGTTAGTATTGAAAATGGTTTTGAAAGAGTTTTTATTATATCAATGTGTTGTATTGATATCTTGTGATTGAAATGTGGAAATGTTATGTTTCCTTTATGCATGTATATGTGATACGATTATGTTATGGTTTATGATATGTTTAAACCTATTCATATGAGAAATGTATTGGACTTAATAAGTGACGGGTGGAGCCCGCTATAGCTCCTCGATGCATCGGTAGGTCTCATGAGACAAGTAGACGTGGAATTGGCCGAGGCCCTTTCCCAATTTGATTTATGGTTTTGGCCGAGGCCTTAATCATTTTAGACGTCTTGGCCGAGGCCTTGAAAAAATGTTTCAGAATGTCCGGAATTATACATTCCCTCATTATGAAATTGGTTATAGATATTGCATGTGATTATTCGACCAGTAGAATATCCATGTGAATAAGTGAATGGCATTATCTCATTTTACTTTTTCCATATTATGTTGAAGTTCATGTTTAAAAGGCTTTTGTTTTAGTTATAAATTGCCTTAAATGTTAATGTTTATTTATAAAAGCTTCCGCATTATTGTTATCCTTACTGAGCAACTGAGCTCAACCCTTTCAATGTTCTAATATTTTCCAGGATGTGAAGAAGTATTTTATGAATGACCTGCAGGGATAGTCAGAAGAGGATATGAGTGTGGACTATGGAGACTTTGTTATTAGTTTTTCACTTTATGATGTAATGTAACATTTATGAATGTATCTAGTGTTTCCAAGGCTACTAAACTAATCGGCCTTTCGAGACTTGATCTTTTGTGATCATACCAATGTTACGAAGTAATGCACCGACTCTGGGTAGCTGGGGTCGGGGCGTTACATATAATCTTATTTCTTTCATAAACCCCACCTCTAGATCTCTTAATGAACTCTATCGGTCTCTTAATTGTGGAGTCTATGAGTTTGTTAAAGTGAAAGATATTAATAATTTATCATGATAACTGAATTAGAATAATCTCAATGTTTCAAATTATAGCTCTAATTTCATTTGGTTAATCATGAGGATAATCATACCCTTATCTGTCATTGTTAACACAAGACCTCCAAGTTCAATCCATTGCCCAAAACCAAAAATATTATTATGATCAATAATAGTAAAAATTTGGACCATGAGAAATAATTTATTGAAATTATAAATCATTAATTTTCCTTTTCAAGTTATGAAACCTTATATTTACAGTTGTTTATCCAGAATCATTACCATTTTTTTTATTTTTTCATATAATTAGACTCATACCAATGGATTTATGTAAAGTTTTCTCTTCATTGTTTATATCGGATAACTAAATCATTCTCTGATACAAACTGAATTTACCAATTCATATAATACAACGTTATCTCATATTAATATGTTAATATACATTACATAACATTACATTCCGTGCCATAAATTTATAGGTCTAGTTCCTTTAGTTAATTAGACACATAATCAAGTTGTTAATAAATGATCTACATAATATCCAAATAAATTCATCATAACAATAATACTTCTTAGAAACATCATACATAAAATAGTTAACTTAACCTGGTGAAAAGGAAACAAAAGAATGGTTGAGCTCAGATGCTCAAGAATGGAAAAAAATGGATATTTCAATGATCACATGATATCTATATAATAATATGTTTATGAGAAGCTGATCATAACATTATAGAATCATACCCAAAATATCATAGATCATAATATAATGTCATGGAATATATGTTTTCATTTGAAAAGACACGAATCATAAAGGTATAAATGATCAAGAGCCAAGAGACAATGAAATATTCCTAAGACATGGTTGTACGAAATAAAAATAATCGTAGATATTAATTTTGTTATTTGTAATGTAACATTTTCATGACTATTATTGTTGCATGAATTTTCTCCCCAAACAATCATAGAGGTCATTTTTTAAACCCAAGACTATCATAGTTGACAATGTCCCATAATAAATTTTCTTCAATCCACATTCTATTCATGATTATATCATGGGATATAAATCATTACCCAATTAATTAGTGGGAGATAGGGGCCTAAACCATTATAGAAATAAAATCATATATATCTTCTCCATAATATCATAAAACATTCATCATATCATAACACAATAAAAGGAATAGGTTTCATAAACTTTTCATCATTTAATCAAAGTATAACCCATGGAAAATGAAAAAGCTTCATAAACATATTTTAATCATAAATATATACCTCACAGATAAAGAATAAGGTTGGTATAATTCCATCATATCCCCCATTAAGTATAACCAAAATCAAGTGTTATTATAATTGTTGAATATAAATACTGTTATAATATGATTAAAAACTTATTGGGTAAAATTTCCTCTACATTTTAAAATAACATCTTTAAAATTCAGAAATGATAAAAATATTATGGATAAAATTTTATTTGAAAATATCCTTGGAAGCTTATAAAGTAAACTTCAAATCGATGAGTAGTCATGATGGTGTGATATTTCCTTTTAGTCATATATATTAAAATACATTACATTCAATCATGTAAAAATACAAAAAAGGTGCCTCGTTTTATAATTGAAAAAAATAGTTATTTATAAATAATTTTTTTAAAATATAAAAAATTTATATTAATTAATTTAATTAGTTATATTATAATATTAAAAACCTTCTACAAAACATGGATATGTATGAATATGTTTTTTGGACGAATAGATTAATATAGTCAATTTTAATTAAAATTATTATTTTAGAATATTATGTACTTAAATATATTAAAATGTAATGAAAAATATATCCTCCAGAACAATCACATGGAGAAGAAAATCTATTTTATTTTATAAAGTTTTATCATATAATTTCATCATCATAACTTAATCGTAGAAAATCAAAAATATATAATGAGATGGTAACAGAAAATATTTACTACTTTTGTATAAATTGAATCATAATCCTCATCAAATAAAGAACCATAGAATTATATTTATACGCCCATAAATTTCAGAATACAAAGCATAAAGTACATTCATTATTACTATATATATCACAAAAATTAAATAATTGGTGAATATGGAATGTGTCCCCCAGAAATAGAAATGAGGTGAAAATCCCTTAACTTTGTTTGTCTTCCTTTGTGGGAATTAGAAATATATATGTAATAAATATTGATTTATTCTAAATATATTTCATATCAATAATCATATATATAATTCCATATATCAATTATTTATTACCTTTTACCACCAATTTTTTGACAAATATTTATTAAAATCATTATTTTGGGTGATATTTTCGTTGTTTTTCATGAATGTTTATGTACGATAGTTATGGTCCATTTAATTTGATTATGGTTGAATAACATATAAAATTATAATAATAATATAAATATCATATATATTATTTATATAATTATTTATATTAATCCATAAATTTTGATATTGGAAAACGAATTACACCATTTATGGAGACGGTGGGTCGTACGTACCTATGAATGATGTTTCCATATCCCGCAGGATTAAATAAGAGAAAGTTAAATAATAAATATTATTTTATGAATAATTATTATATATTATATATATTATATATTTCATAAATACATCCGTATTATCATCCTTGTAAAATAGAAATGTAAAATGAATCACATTGCTTCATGAAGATGTCAGTCTACAAACACTCATAAGCAATGCTATTATTTTACAACAGGTTGGAAGGTAAAAAGTTATATATGATATTATAAATAAAAATTTTAAATATCTAAATATTATATTTTATAAAATTTAAACACATCATAATAACCATCCATGAAATTTGGTGATGAGAAATTAATTGTATCGCTACGTTGAGACGGTAAGTTATACGTACGTAACATTGAAACATTCACTTCCCAGTTCATGGATAGATTGTGAATAAATTTGGTTTCAAAATTCCCTATAAAATTTCATTATATTAAGTATAATGGATTCATTATTTTATGAAAAAACATAAATATTTATTGTAGATAAAAATTAATTAAAAAAAGTGATCTATTATAAAAATTGACAATTTCTTGAAATAACTCCTCTAAATCTACAATTAAAGACCAAAGGGTTGGTAATTTAAGTATTCCGTCACATATTGAATGTGTATAAGTAAGTTTAGATGATATTTTTAGAGGTTATGGTCGGGATATATGGTAAAAAAATTCTGAATAAGTGATGGAAGGATGTTCCCTTTTATAATTTAAGTGAGGGGGAGTTCTTGGAATTTTATAATATATTAAAATATAAAAAATTAGTTATCTGTCCAAAATTATACCAAAATCATAGGTATTATAATTTCATATATTATTATGTTAAAATATAAATATCCAATAACTATTTTACAAGTTTACGTGGTGCTTTAAAACATATCATTTCGTTTAACCCATTAATTAACTCATTTTAATATTAATCATGGTATCATATTGATCACATAAAAAGGATTATAATATTACATGTGAGGTGAAAATTAGATAATAAATAGAAAATGTATTATATTTTAGACAATATATTATCCTAATTTTTATATTTTTTTATTTTATTGTTTGTTTTAAATTATAATATATTAATTTAATAAATGTCATTAATGTAAATTATGACACTATTAATTTGAATAGATTTCAAATAAAAAAATATAATTTTTAAAATAGAATATAATCATCTAAAAAAACACAAATAAGTCATATTAATTTAAAATAATCGAGGAACACTATAAATTTCTAAAATTATAATAATTTTAGAATTCATAAAATCATTTAATTTATTTTTCTAAAAATTAAATAAATACGATAATATCATTGTATATGAATTTAAGGTAATTTTATAATTTATGAATATTATAACTAAATTTATTTCAGGAAAATAATTTAATTAATCAAAATCGAAACAATTATCTTCATTCATTGATTTATTTTGTTATTATGTGTACATTAAAGAGATATTTAAAACAAAGAGAGTGACATTTTGTATCTTCCATTGCATTAAATATTATATATGTCATATTATTGGAAATGTGTACATTAAAAAATCATTTTTAAAAATATGATTATAATTTTATAATAATATTCATCCATTAATTATGAATGTGAAAAAAATATATCCTTATCACTTCGTTTTAACCTATATTAACGTGATTTACACTTTACGGTGGTTATAATTTTCACCACGATTAGTATTGATATTAACAAAATATAAAATAAAAATATTTAATATAATTTAATATATACGTTAAAAATTATTGAATCATGTTTATAAAATTCATTTTCTCTATGTGGATGAAATTAATTTTAAAATAATCATGAAACATGCGAAGAAAACCACTTTTTAGAGATATACATTATTTAGCATAACATTGGGTTTTTAATTTCATGCATATAAAATATTAAATATATATTCAATATATTATTGACTATATAATATATATATTTAATTAATATAGTTCAGCAATAGTTATTTTTTTAATTTATTAATAAAAAAATTCATTACATGCATATAAATAGTTTTTAAAAAAAAATTCTTTTACATATAATTTTTTTTTCAAATTCATTCATAAAATTAATTCCTATGAATGTAATTTGATTATTAAAAACCTAGGATAACGAATTTAGTTTTTTAATCTTCTTATAAAATAATACAACTCTATAAATTATTTAAATGAATATATAGCTTTCCATTAAAATATATACCTTTTATTGTACATTGAAAATCATAATTTTTTTAAAAATATCAAAAAAAATTCATCCTCAGATGATTTTTACATGATGAATTTAAAAATGATATCTTTTTAATCTAATATAAATTATAAATTATCTAGAAATTATGTTTAATATTTTCTTAAAAACATGTATACAAACCGTTTTTAAAGAAAGTGTTTCTTTGAAGAATAAAAATAATTTAATAAATATTTAGTGACAATTTACTAAATATTTTCAATAAATTTATATTTAAAATGAAAATGGTATATATTTCATAGATTAATTAATAATTATGATAAAATATTTTTTAAGTGATAGGTTATCACGATCATATTTAAATAATAATATATCAGGATTTGTTTATGCTTGGGGTTTCATATCGTGTACACTATTAAACAGACTGCTCATCAAAAATATTATTCTTAGGCATATTTTCTATTTCTAAGAACATTTAAAACATAATATCTAATTAAGGCAAGATAAGTGTTTTTTGAAGATTCATCATCATTGTTTTTTGTTCAAGAGTTATCCAATCACAATTGATATTTTATTAATTAACAACATCCCATCTTCTTTCCTTTCATGTGGATATTGATCCTCTTATAACTACAACATATTTTTCTTCTTCCTATTAGTATACTCCATCCCCATATTCTACCCCTAAGAAGCACACTTAAGGAACACTTTAGTATTGCATTCCTCAGAATTTTTATCACTATTTTTCTATGAAAACATCTCATATTATTGATATTTATGTTCATTCCCACAAAAATAAATCTTGTAATTTACGGACCTTTCATGAATTTTATAAGAATTTTATTCCATGATTTTAGATGAATGCCAAAAAATCCCATCATCCCCATGAGTTTTAATATTTATGTTCTTCTACTTGTTGAGAATAATCAATTTACCCCCAGAATTCAAAAGTATCCCATTGTGGGATTCTTCCCATACCTTATTTTGTATGGTTTATTATCTTCGTTTGGAATTAAAAATCCCTTTTGTAGATTTAATCTAAATTAATCACAAATTAGATTTAAATTTTCTTTTAATCATGATGTATAATAATTTATTTCATGGGATGTTCCTCTACCTGATTCTTATCTTATTGAATACCACTTCCAATATATATATTCTAGATTGTTATCCATAGTATCTTCTCCACTAATATCATGAAATATTTAATACTCATAAGTACTCTATATTTGAATTATATGTTCATAAACTATGTCATCCTTCCAGAATTATTAACAAATAGAGCTTATTAACATTATTCAACAACGGACATGGGTGAAACTGGCACCCACACATCCACCATCATTAAATCAAGCCATATAATTGTCATTTTTTCTTTAATCAAGTAAGTATTTAATTTTTTTTTTCGATTTTTAAAATTATTCATAGTTTTAGTGTCATCATGAGAACGTTCTAGGATATTTTCATATCCTTTATTTTCCACAATATCATACAAGGGAATTTGGATTATGAGGCTAATTTTTTTATCTATATCCTTTTGTATTATTCCATGGATATAAGGTTTCTAATTTATTCCCCAATAATTATTTAGATATTGGATGGATTAATTTTCTCAACCATTGTGGACTCCATCCACTCACAATACATTTTTTCAAAGACATACTATCTAATAAGATATGTATTAGATAATTAATGTGATTCCTAAACAAATATACATCCATGGAAGAAATATTTAGATAATATTAACAATCATTCCTTTACTCATGATCCCTCACCTCTAAACTGATGATGTTCTAATGGGTTATGGAAGCTCAATCATGTTTTATTTTAGTATCTTATGAATTGAGTGAAAATTGTAAAAGTGATAAAGAAGAATTTAATGATATTGAAAAATAATATTACATATTATAATTAATTATTGGAAGAATAAATGTGAACTTCTATTAGGGAAAAAAGTATAATAGGGTCCATGGATCTAATAAAATTTAATGTAAATGCTCATAATTCAGAACATTTTGATGGAATATCTTCTTTATAGACATCATCATAATCATGAAATATATTTTTCATTGTGGAATGACGTTATATACCTTAAATATATACCATGATATATTCCTCATAGGTTACATCATTTTGGTTTAGGGGATGGTGTTGGTGTGCCATGGAAACATCATTCTCCTTAAAAGTCAAAATCTGTAAAGGGGTATGGAATAACATTCCATGTACTTCATATATACCATTATCATCCCTTATATTTTTCAACATCCTTGAATTCTGAAGTGGAAAATATTATTGTTTAATTATAAAAGTATTCCATATCAATATTACATCATAATATAATAGAATAATTTTCATATAGTATAAAATTATACTCTATATCTTCTCAATGAGGTATCGATAGTTGAATTAAATATGACATGGATACAAAATTAATAGAACTTCATGATTTCCCTATTAGATCCCATTAGACTCATCCCACATTAGAACAATACTTCATACATATCCTCTTTCATAATAATGTGTTCTTTTACCATCATTTATGGTTCTTCCTTAGTGTCAAATGATTCCACAACTCATTCTCCTCTACTCATCCAATAATTTTGTCCCCTCATCCCACACATCATCCTTGAGAATTAAACTATTTCATGTCTTGGATATCATTTTACTTCAACAATGACCAGCTAAAAACATGATGTGAATTCATTCATAGGAGGATTTGATGTAATTTTTTTCTGCTTTTAAATTTTACCTAAAATGTATTATAATATATCATAAAATCCTAACCTCATTTCTCCTTCTCATGTAATCATATGTATTCTCTTTTATGTCAGGTTGTGATGTGTTTTACCTTATTTTGTGTAATATCATCAAAATCATGTTCAACCACACCGTGACACCATTTTTTTGAATTGTTTCCTTCAAGGATTACCATTTCTACATTGGTCCAACTAACTATATAATGGAAAAACATTTTTTGGAGTAATCACTATTCATTTAATCTAAAAACATTAATGGAGGATCCAAAATCATTATTTATCTATATCCTACCATAAATAAATTATAGTACCAAAACATTGTTTTATTATGTCCCATGATCAATGAAAATCATGATGAAAAACATATTTATCAATAATAGTTATCAAATTCACCCAGAATAGAACATTTTTTACTCTTATGAAATATATATTCATAATCACTACAAATATGTTCAATCCAATAAATATAGAAAATTATTAGAGAACATGTCAATAAAAAACATTTAACTAAAATATTTCAAAAAATAATATACTTATCATCCCTAAGTTATCAAACTTCTTTATTAAGATTATACTGTAATTCTTATTCTCGTCTATAATTAATTTCCATCCATTCCATAGACATTTATTCACATACAATGATATACATATATAAAAAATTTCAAATTCAATAGCCAAGAATAACGTAAAACTAGAGTTATGATCATTATAAATTTCATGTCTTCCATTTAAAGGAATGTATAATATCTCAACTTACATTATAGAAATCTAACCAAAGAAATGAAGAAGAAATCATAAAAAGGATCTAATGTCTTCGAGGCTAGAGATGGGTTGTTCATTATGTAATCAAAATGAATAAGGATGTAAAATGGGGCTAAATTATTTAATTAAAAATAAATAAAATCTATTTAATGTCATTGAAAAGGGGACCTACGTATCCACATCGAAGTTATCATCTCCCATATATATATCTACTTCACATATTGATTACCATCATGAAAAATAACCAATAATGACACAATTTTTCATAATATTTTTCATTCCTTTACCTTTTTTTAAAAATAAAATTTCACCCAGATCAAGTATCACACCCATAAAACTACATGTTCTTGATCTCCTTGGGAAACTAATTCTAATAGTTATAATAATATGATAGAACATGTATGAGTGATCCTTAAAATGTATATGATATGATAAAGTATTTAGATATGTTTTCCAAAATATTATTGGAATCATGTAATAACAATATAAAATATATTTGAACCAACATCTAAATTACTAATTATAATTCTACCACCGTATCCTACATGGTATCCTCACATCATAATTCCATGAATATCCAATCACCCTTTAAATGAGAATATAATTTAGATTAAATGTCTAGAAATTTCATGGATATTACAAGAATAGAATTAGGTTTTATATAGGTTGCATCTAATGGTAAATAGTTTTAAAAAATATACTCATTCAAATTATGGTGGTTTAAAAAAACTCATTTTTTTGTAAATGATCAATGATAAAGATTAAATTGTAATGTTGATATGGACTTATTTTATGGAAATGATTATTAAATATAACATAAAAAAATAGTTTAAAACACTTATCAAGAATGGAATTTGAATATAATAAAAAACCCTAAAAAAATTAACATTATGTAATTATCAAAAAAACAAAAAAATTATAAATTTTAAATTAGATTCCAAAATAATTCAGTAAATATATTGGATATAATATAAAGAATTAACAATTAATTTATTTTCAGTAATTCCTAATCAAACATTTTTCTTTTATTTACATGTGTGTTCATAATTTTTGTAATTCATGAGATGTGTCCAAAAAATGTATCTTTCTCCATTGATTTCATGAAAAACATTATGTTATTTCAAGAATCCCCCCACCACACAAAATTTCAAATACCATATCCAATTTTTAAAATCATTGTGATATATATTAAAATGAATTTTCTTTTAAATGAATCATAATAAATTAACAAAATTCATGAAATAATTAATCACAAGAGCTTATCCCCAATGGGGAGGACTCGGCATGTGCATCCAAGAGAACTGAGTTTTAAACATGGTGGAGAAATATTGATGGTGTACTATAGCAGTACAATAGTAGGTGATGTTTGGTTCTATTCCAGCCACAACTATTCATCTAGTTGGGATTTCGGGCCACCAGTTTGGTCCTCGGGTCCTTCATTCCCTTCGGGCCACCAAGCCCTTCAGGATAGTAAGGATTTCGGGACACCTCATGGATTTAGTACCAACATAAGGCCTTTGTATGATATCAAGGATTTTAGGCCACCTGAAATTGGGATTTATAAACCAGTGACACTCAATAAAGAGTAGACTCTAGATGATCATACAAATAAGTTTTATTCACCCGAGAAGAAGATAACGAACGAGGAAGAATAATATGTTTTTTCATTTCCATCAGGACTAGGATGTGCATGCATAACAATCCTATTTGAACAGCCATGTGAAGGTGGAGAGCTGATATCATGATGCAGATGTTAGGGAGGAGGAGTTCTATGTAGTTATAGTCTGGATATTTACTCTAAGAGCTATGAGTCATGTAATCTCTAAGCCTATAAGCCTTGTAACAGTTACCCCTCATCCCTTGAATCTGGGGTTATCGGAAATCAATAAAAAGAAGGCCTTTAGTCCATTCAGTCAATAAATAAATAGGGACCTCCATGATTTCTATATGATTTTTTTCAATGATAACTGGATGAAATTTTCAGAATGAAAATCCATTGCATTGATATATTGTGGTGGATTTCATTTCCTAAAACGAAAACAATGAACTAGGTAACCTAATAGTGTAAAAAGGTTATATTTAATATTATTAAAAAGAAATTTATGAAAAAATAATATTTTATTTGTTTTCAATAAGAATGTTATATAAAGGATATATAATGATCCCTAAAGGAAAGTAAATATAATAAATTATAAAATGTATGAGAATGTAAAAAAAATATAAGGCATATAAAAATTAGAAGGGGGAGGAAATCCTATGACACTATTGTTCTATACACAATATCACTATTGGGATCAACCTCCACTAAGGTTGCATTCAATGAAATCCATAAATCCCTAGTGGACTGCGCCAACCATAATGGAATCACCTAAAAATTATCGAAAATAATTTCCCTGATGATTACTATTTTATAAGGGATGGTAGAGTAGTATAAATCTAGGTTGTTTTAGAAACTTCCACTATCTCACCTTATAAATTAGGAATGACATTCAATGACGGGGTTGATAACAACTGAGATGAATGATAAATAATGTATATTTCTATATTATATATCTAATAGTTTGATAATGGTACTTATGTAGTAATTTGGGTATATGGTTCCCCACTAGTTTTGGTAGAAAAATATCCATGACACTAGAAATGTTCAATGTTTACAAGAGTATTAACTAGAATATAGATATCTTTATTAGTAGTTTTAATTTGTGTATCACTAGAAAGGGATATTATAGTGACTATGGTAGTTGTGGGAGTCATTATATGATCATTCTATTGATATAGTAGCTCCATGATCCTTAGGGAGGTCATGTGGTGTTCTACTAGGTCAATAAAGGGAACCTCCAGTGTAGGGTAATTTACCATACACTTTCCATTGTTTTTGGAATCCTAATCAAACTATCATTATTCATCAGTATACATAAAATAACTAGCATACCATGTGTTCAAAGCTAAATAGGGGAGGGTTGGGTCTGGTAAAAATAATCAATTTTGTGTGGTGTAATACAAATTAAATATGGTGATGGATGAGTGGGATAAAATATATTGAGTTTAGTTTAACATAACACGATCCATTTATGGTGGATACAGTAGACAAAAAGGGTGTTGTGTTATATATTATGGTCGAATGGGAGGTGGATCAAATTCTACATCCATATTATCAAATAAATGTTGTCTGATCCAAATCATATACTGTATGAAATTGGAAAATAATAATTCCACACCCAATGAGAAATTTTTGGGGTTTTTTACTAATCATGTGAATCATTTATTCGTCCTCTCATTGTTGGGTTTAATTAGGATGTTAAAGAAGTATGTAAGTGTGTTTGAATGGAATCATAACACACCATTAATAATTTATAATATTTATCCCAATAATTATCTTTCCCTCTATCATTAATGTGATCAATTTTTTTAATAATGGGATGTCATCAAACATAATCTATCCCAATGAGGATTGGTGAAATGAATAGTCAAAAACTCCAATGTACTTTTCTTGTTATGTAGTGAAATTCACACCCATAATAATCCCATTGGTCTTGTTCAAAACTCACCATTAATATAATGAAAAAGATTTATTAATTTATATCATTAACTACCATATATAAATTCTATAAAGAATAATAACATATTATCCAACCACAAAACCTATTGATGATCCCTTATCAAACCATTCATGAGACACTTCCCAAAGTATAATCATTAGGATATAAGTTCTGAAATAAATTCCCTTATATTTTTTAGGTTTTTTCGTTCTCAATGGGTAAACAGTTGTTTCCATCTATTACTTATGGAATTTGATCTTACAGAGCTCCAGTATTAAATTTTTATATTTCATTCTCTTTCTAAGATCATAGTTTTTTGACCCATTTTCCTACTCCAAACTCTATAATCCAAATTATCCAATTATGTTGAATAAATTTTTAGTCAATATAATTTTGTTTCATATACAATACTAATAGTAAATATAAGAACCACTCTATAGAAGCCTCCTCTAATACATGGGTAATATGTTATAAATTTATATATTTGAATGGATATATATGTTGATAAGATATATTATCATATTCCATAATATTCATGTCAAAATTCAATTTTTTTATCAATTTTAGTCATTTAATGTCTCCCCAGATAGTAGAAGTGTTTGGGTTTAGTGATCCATATAAAATAGTTATGGTGATTTTTGGATAAATCCCAACACAGAGATGAGCGATGTGTTTTTTGGTTGGTTTGTATGAGGTTTGGTTACAGTGATGTGAATTGGATATGTGAAACACTCAATAAGGGATCAAGTGGTTTTGTGGGTATTTTATCCATTTTATATATTTTTTCTCATTGGTATATTATTTTTTATTTGTGTTAATGGGTATTTATCTATGTATTTTTTGTTAACAATATTAGTTTGAGCCATTGTGGGAGGTATAGGGATATGGATGGGTAATGGCTAGAGATAGATTCATATGGGGTTTTAAATGGATTTTTTTCATCGATTGGAAATGTTTTTATGTTTTTATGGGTATAGAGAATTTACATATTTTGGGTTGGGAAATAGAATATTGAGTAGGTTGAAATAGATATGAGGATGTGTGAAATTCATTAATGGGAGGATCTAGAAGTGTAAATTTACTTCATCAAGGTGACTAGATCCAAATAAAACAGCTATTAAAATCAATTTATGAAGCACTGAGATATAGGTATAAGGATACTAATAGTACAATTTAGGTTTTGGTGTTTATAATTATATTTTTTGAGTAAATTGTGTCATGAACCATGTACTGACAGCATGACATCATTAGTTCTAAACTGATGGTATTTTTCAAACATAGTCCTCTATAGTTACAACTCCATGGGGGATGTCACCATATAAAAACCATGTCAGTTTATCCCTGTGTGATTTATTTCAGGTCAAAATCATGGCATCAATCCTACCCTATAAGAAACAATGTTTAGTTTTATTTCTATCTTGAATCATTATAAAATTAGAAATTACGTCCAATCTCAATCTGATTTGTAACTCCATATTATGATATTTTGGGGTTGGGTTATAGTGTACACCAACCCTATTAGGGTAATGATTATTTCTATCGAAGAATGTTAAATTATTATAGTGTGATCAATTATTCAGTGTTATAGGTCTAGAATGATGATTTTAGGGATTTGTGTTTTAGTACATGATATATCTGGATTCAACTTCAAAATGATTCCTATTATTCATTGGTTATTGCTCCTCTCAAATTGTATGTTGTCTCAATTAGAACTTCAGTAGGGGAGAGTTTCCTAATGTCACTAAACTAATATATCCTAATAATTTCTAACCAATCTAGAGTAGAATTAGAATCCATAAAAATAAATCATAACTAGGATTCTCCACACGTAGCACATTAATTAAAGTAAATATCTAGATGGAACTTTTTATATTTAATAAAATTTGAGAGATAGAATAAATTAATTATAGAAATTATTCTTTTATAGATTCATCCTTTTTTATTGAACTTGAATTATGGTGCATTCCCACTTTATATCTAAATGTCTCCATGTTAATAGACATTTATAACATGATGGTTCCTAATAATAGTGATTTCAGTTTTCTTGGAAACAATCTGAAATTTTATTTAAACAATATTATTCTATATCCTAGTATTAATAGTCAATGGTTGATTCATCAATCCTGCCACTCATTTATTTTTTATTTATAGATATTTTAATTATATATACATCTCTTTCAATCTCTTATTATTTATCCAAATATAGTAATATATTTCTATCATGGTGTGAGTCTATAGCCACTTTCTTCATAGCCCTATATTATCAATGCTCGAGATCCACCAGAAAATGGCTTATTTTCTCATCAATAAGACTAAATGGGGATATACTAGAAATAATTTCAAAATATATCATTTATTAATATAATATATTTTAATTATTTTTTCTTTAATCATTCCATATTGAACATGTAGTTTTTTCCAAAATAATTATAATCACTTTGTTGGATAATTATACCTTCCCCTAGGTTTGTGCGTGGTGAAGGGAGATTGTATTGTATCAAACTAATTAATTTTTTAGGGAACACAAAAATATATAATTTTTTTAATGTGTTCCTCAGGAAATTATGAGTATCTTATATATACCACCTAGATAATATATTTTATTTCTTAATAATTTGATCAATAAATTTGTTTATATTTTCCATGTGGCCTCATATGATACCCATTTAGTGATTTAAATCACATAAAAAAGTATGTATGTGATCTTAATGGATCATGGGAACGACCACATAAAATCAATTCTCAATACATATAACACCTCAAATTTTAGGGTAGGGTTTTTTTGAATATAAATTATTTTCCCATTTTTATCCATTTATTAGCATTAATCAGAGCCTCATATTATCTCCCTTGAATCTGTATAGATGTAAAAAATAATAATCCACATTGTATTATCCTCACCATTATTCTAACATGACAATTGGTTCCTCCGTTTGGTGATGAATAGATGAATTATAGAGTGATCTTCACCTGGGATTTGAGAAAAAATCACAATATTAATAATTCATCACATTGCATCAATAATAATTGATTATCACAAAAACAAAGTTTTTATTTATCTTAAATGATTATTCATTACTATTACAAAAAAATATTTATGGTCTCATTTTTTGAATAATATAGAAACATGAAAAAAAGGATGATATTGTAAATCAGTACATAAAAGCATCTCATCCAGTAACCGAACACCAGTTTCTATCATCTCATCATCTTCTATATACTTTTAGAGTAATCTCAAAAAATGGTCATCCGCTACAATATTGAATCCAATATTTCTATTTTTATCCTATAAAACAATATTAGTAATATGATCCAGCAAATTAGGCATAGATTTGAATCCTTTTTTAGAAAATTTATAAAGAGGTGTGATCAATGTAGATAACCACCTCAAAGATTAATAAATATTTTTTGAAATTATAAAAAACCCATTGTTAAATTTTTTTTATTAGTGGGAGTCTAATTTATTTGGGGATTATTATGAGAATGAATGTTATAATAGATGGGTTGAAAAATATGATCTACTAGCATTCATAGGGTTTCTTATGTAATGAAATCAATTTGATATCACATTATAATGAAATTTTTTAACTGATTTAAAAATATCATTATTGTTGTGGTCAAAAAATATTTTTTCAATCAAATAATGTCATCCTTACCTGGTTATTCAACTGTAATCAAAAAATAAAATGAAAATATTTTTGTTTATTGGAATAGATATCTTGAAAAATCATTTACATTTTGACGTAAAAATCCATCATGTTCAAGAAATATTTAAATCCCCCTCATTTTATTATGATCATGGAGATCCTTTATGAATTTTTTTGTTACTAGATCAACCTTGATTATTTATTTAGATATTATATTCACTATAATGACATCGCATTTAACTATGAAGTGGAATATTTCCCAATTGTGAACTATGTATTCTTCTTCAAATCTATGAACTACGAAATCATGTTTGTATAGGAATACATAGATGGATATCCCATATACATTGAAATCAACCCTGAAAATATCAATAAATGCTTCCAATATGTTCTGAAAAATAAGTGGGACACACCTTTGAAAATTGACTCATTCATTAAACATTCAAAAATACATGATATTATTTGAGAATTATTTATATGGGTTAGTAATCATTATCTTCACTTTGTTATTTACATTCAAAATAATTTGGTTGTAACTAGAATGTCAATATAAACGGAAAAATAACTCATATTGAGATAACCTATTATGAATTGATCCATCGTTAATAATGGAATGTTTTTCTTTCAAATTGTTCATTCTAGTATTTGATAGTCTATTCATTACAAATATCATGTAACTATCGTTGTAGTTATTGTCTCATTATCATCGGTCATTATCATAGTCTTCCCCCCATATTTTGAATTACTTGTAACAGTGTCACCAATTAACATTTTTATATTGAAATGATTATTCTCACATCAAGTATTATAAGAAAAATTTTCTATGAAAAATATTTTATAGTTTGTGATAGTATCTCATGTTGTAATAATCAGAGTTTTCTACTGTCATCTAACATTTATATTTGTGTGAAAATAGTAGGATCAATTCCATTAGTAATGGAAATAAACCATGTGAGTTATCCCATATTTTATGCAGTGATATTTTTCGAATTTTGTAGCTATTTTCTTGGTTTTATGCCTTCTTTTTCGATGTATGTTACTGTGAAAATTATATGATTGATTCATTTTATGACAGAAAAATACAAAGTAAGTGATTTGATCCATTTCCTTAAAACATATATCAATTTTTATTCCTATTAATATCTTAAATATGAATTAATAATCATTATTAAATAATTTTTAACATCCTTGAAAAAGTTTCATAGTGTTTGTATCACAGGATTAAACATAATCATTAATATTTTGATGATTGAAGAAATTAATTTTGGGTAATATTCTATTTATATAAGGACTCGACCATAAAAAATTACATAATATTTAATAAAATGAATAATTCATGTTGAGGATATTTTCAGGTTTAGATATTTAAATAATTATTCCATAACTATTAAACATCAATGTTCAAATTATATATAGACACTACTACTTAGTTTACATTTTTTCATAAAATAGAAACTATTAAAAAAAACATGTCTAGATAAATTTTATAGAAAATATGAGTTTTCCATGATCTCATCCTTGACCCTATCTATATTTAGATATTGAGGAAAACAATTCAAAAACATCGGATGAGCATAAAAATCATAGTAAGAGTTAAAAAATAAGGAGAGAAAACATTATCCATTCAACAAATAAAAATCAATAAAACCATACTTTTCAATCATAACATTACTCATTAAATCATATAATTAATGAATAACATTCATAAGTCATAAATAATAAAGGTAACTTACGGCATACATAAAATACATACATTTTAGCTTTCATAGCTACGTAGGGAGTCACATTTGGAATACCCATCACAATATATTCCCTAAATTTATTAGGAGAAACATTCATGTTTACCTTCATCATGTTACCCAATGCATTGGGGAGCTATCTCGAGCACACCCTCAATAAGATTATCACGAAATCATTGGTATAGATAAACAATTCAAAATAACCATATCATATTCATAAAACATAAAATGAGCATAATGGAATGAAAACATTTCCACATTTCAATCACAATATATCATTACATGTTATTAACATAATCAATGATTTTTCGAACCATTTTCAAAACAATTTAAAACATTTAATAATGAAATTTTTGACTCAATGTGTCCCATACCACTTTGAAACATTTAAATGAAACATCATTTGAAAATACTAATGTCCATATAAATAAATCCTACAAACCATTTTGAAAACATTGACCTTAATGAGAAATATTTAGAAGAATAAATATTTAAAACATTTTATCCAATATTTTAGTTAATGTGTTTTTAAAAAAATGAGAGATGGTTGAATAAAAATAATTGAGGAATGACATTTAATCAGAATTTTATAATATCAATATAATAAATATATTCATGATACAATATTCCATAGGACGGTATATAAACCATATAAAAATGAATTGGCAGATAACAACAATGAAGTCTCAATGGAATGTTAATTGTGATGTAATCCATTATAATGATGGTATCAATCGATTAAAGAAAAATGAATTACATAAATATTTGTGAAAAAAATTTAATACACCCTATAATATTTTATATTATGTTTAAAATAATCATAGGTCATTCATGAATATTCATAGCATGACATAATAAAAAACTATATGTTTAACCCAACGAATTGAAATTGGGTTAAGATTTTATTTTAATGAAATTAAAAATCCTAACTAAGTAAATTTATAATTGAGAAAATGAGTTGATGAGAGAATAAAAGGTATCTCATTACATGGACATAAAATAAATAGGAATAAGGATATAGAAGAAAACATCCGAACATAAGAAGATGTAAATTTAAAGACATAACAAAAAGAAGTCTTTTAAAAAGAGGAGGGTGATTGCTTCCCTAACAGATTTGTGGAAACGTACGAAACATAAACCACATGAATGAAGTTATATGAAAATTCTCATAAATTTAAGTATAATACAAAAATAATACAATCATAGTAATTTCATACACCACACAAAAGGAAATATTCTCAATATTGCATGAATCTCATAGGAATAAAAGACAGATGAAAACACCATACCATGTTGTAATTAAAACAAGTCATATGACAAAAAGTTAATAACCACAAAATTAATCCCAGAATACCATGAATATAAATATAATCATCATAATATATATGAAATGGTAGTACACAGTACACCACATGCAATAAATCACTGGTGAACAATGGAATTCAATTGAAATTAAAAGTGAGATATGAAATCTCTTACCTCAAGTCTGACTTCACCCGTTCGTTCATTAATTTCCTGAATAATAAACTAAAATTTATTTAAACATGATTAATAACTTTTGTCAAGTTCATTATTTCATTTATATTACTTATTACCATGTTATAATCATTATGTAATCATTTGTGTTAATAACTGTCATTTGGTCGATATTTGGTAGTTGAGTCAAAAATGGACTTCTTATAATCAATGTTGTTCATATGGTAAAAATTTCATTATATCCTGAATTATACTCATGATTTAGATATCATATATATCATATATATTCAGTATATATTTTTATTTATAATAGTACATAGCATTTGAAGGTATGAAATGAAATGAAACATTCATTGAGACGGTAAACCATAAGTATACATTAATGCTACATCCATTTCTATTTCGTATTGTAATGGAATGAAAATATAAGGATACATAAGTATATTAATATTGTAGTATAATATCATATATATAAATATATATAATTTTAGTGACACCCTACTGTACACATTCCACGTATGGCCTGAACGAGTCAAATAACTTTGAGGGGGAGGTAGTTCACACTTCCTCAAATGAAATTATCACTTTTACCCATAATAGAAACCATAAAAGTATGATAGAAATGGAAAATACAAAGTCATAATGAAAAAATAAATATAATATATATCATATATAAATATATATCCATCTTAGTTTTCACCATGAGAGTTGGTAGGATATAATTGATCAATCATCGTTTCGTGAGTTGTTAGTTTTCCATCTACAGAAATAGTATGTTATTTATATATTACATGGTGGTCTGTGTCAGTGTAGTTTGAATAATTATTATAACCACATCCATGTATATTGAGTATATGGGTTTTTTTTATAAAATATAGGAAGAAAAATAATTCAGGGGTTAGAGAAGTAAAATAAAAGAAAATAATTTAACAGAAACTGTTACCTTTCACTCGAATAACACAGTTTTGTTTTAACCAAAAGAAATTTTTGATGTGGCTTCTGGTAAGTGTAATGCATATAAAAGGAATAGAGGGATCATGAGAGTTTATTTTGGTAGAGGTTGGATGATCCATGTGGCTTCAGTGGTGTGTGGAATGGGTTAAAAGTGTGTAATTTTTATAAGGGTGAGGAGGAGCTCTTTAGGAAAACTTGAAAATAATTTTTTATTAAAAACATATCATTTTTTAAAGGTCTAAAACTCATTAATTTTGAAAAAACAATGACCAATTTCCTAAATAAAATCATACAATAAGAATTATATAGGTTTTAGATATTTTTTTAATCATTATAATCTTATTTATTTAAATCGTCCATTAATGTGGTAAATATTGCATCATTATTGTGTCCTAACTAATTTTTTTTATTTGATGTCTAAAAATTATTAAAAATTAACATGATGAAAGAAATAATTTTATATTTAAAATGAATATTTATATGAAAATATATAACATATATAAGACCATTTAAATGTTGATTTACTAAAATATATTTGTTTTTGTCATTTTTCCCTTTATATTAAATTAATTAAAAAAATATGTCATTATAAATATAAAGTGGCTCCTTGGGGTCCCAAAATCGACCTAAAGATTCCCATGGTTGAACCTGACTCATCCAATAAGTTTATGGAATTTTCAAGGTAATTTAATATTATTATAATATTTATTTTACCTTGAATTACCTTTTTTACCTTTTACCGCGGTAAATAAAAGTGCAATGTTACTATTCACCAAAAATTATTCTCACTTATTGAAATAAATTTTACTTACTAATAACAACAATATATGTCCTATTTTTTAAATTAAATTCACATAAAAGTTAAAATTTAATTTAAATGAAAACATTTGGTTTTTTAACTACTACTAATTGTATTCACTATTCATCAAAAAATCTCTATTTTCAGAAAAATAAAAAAAAAGTAAGCCACATCTAAATTTAATAATCCAAAATAAAAAATTATTTATATTTTACCAAATTCAATACATATAAGTTTTATTAATTAATTGAAAATTAATTCCCATTTTCCAAACAATAACCTTGATTTTATGAAATTATAACTATCAAAAGATTGATAGGTGTTTATGTCCAATTTCAAAGTGAAATTACATCCAATTAGAAAAATGGATTAAATGGTAAAAGTCTAATCTAATTACACATTAAAAAAAATAACATAACATTATTATTAAATTATATTAAAAGGAAACTTTATATTAAAATACATTATTTTTCACTATTCATTACAAAAATGAATTTTATCAGTAAAATACCAAAAAGTTACACAAAGTTTATTTTTATGTCACGATTATAAATAAGAATTTTCTTTTGTCTAATAGAACATATGGAAGTTAAAAAAACTATATTTAAAGATGGTTCGCCATCAAAAGGTGGTAAATCGACCTTTTAATGAATATTCGAGTATTTATGCTTAAAATTATATTCATTCACATTTTACGCCTCTAAAATTTATTGGATAAATGTAAAAAAATAGAAACATATTAAATCATAATATGGCTATTTTTTCCATTCCCACTAATACAATGTCTATTTGATAAATAACATTTAAAATAATAATATTATATTAATATTTTTTGGTATAACATAATATTGTGTGCAATATATGTTTTCAATGAAACATGTTGTTGTGTATTGGGTATTCCATCATACATAGAATCCAATTTAATGTAAAATTAATATTTAATTCATAAATTTTAATAAATATGAAAATTTTATATTCATTATTTACCCGGAAGGTTACATCCTTCCCCGTTTTGGTAATTGTCTCCTCGCAATTTTAAAATTGGGCTAGGAAGCTTTTTTAAAATCCTCTAATCAGAAAAAGAGTCAATAATATCATCCCTTTAAAATAATGGAAGAAAAGTAAAAAGGTTACCCAAGAGGACAAACACTAGGATTCTACATGGATATGAAAGAGAAAAAACCCATCAATTTCTAATGGCGAGTGATAGAAAACTTGATTAAAAGAATGTTAAGCACCAGAAAATCAAAAACATGTGATGGGTTAAATGGTCTTTGATTCCCTAGTAGGAAAAGTTAACATAAAATGTTTTTTAAAATTTCTTTTCATAATGTCAAGAAATTTATTAATGAGCTTAACTAAAAACATAAGGAAACATAATCACATGTCATGTAGGGTTTCATCCTTTACTATATTTCAACAACAAACCCATATTTTCTCCAATCTATGAGTATTCAAACTAAAAAAGCCACATTAAAAGTGCTACAATATACATCTACAGTATCAGATACCCTGAAAAATAAAAAATATATATTTCCCTTGTCCTTAGACATCAACCAAATCAAAATAGTTTTGTATAATATCATATAATCCCCCAAAAGGATAATACATAACAAAATGAAATACTACTTTAATTCCCCAAAATTCGACAAAAAAACCCATATTTAAAAAAATATCATTCAATAAAATAAATGACCTTCAAATTCATCAAACTAACCCAATTTAAAATTGTAACCCAAATCACATAAGGATTTATTCAGATAGTCTTCCACAGTAAATCATTACATTTATCTCAAAATAAAGTCGACTACTCTTAATGTATCATTCTGAAGTGTAGTTAATGAAATCACATATTCTATATGATAAGTTAATCATTTCTGTAATTAAATAAAATCACCATATGTCAATAATAAAAACATAGATTCTCACTAAATAAAATTCTACCCTTTCTCATCAAAAGAAAAGATAATTATTCCATGAATAACATTTTCACAAACCATACATCAGGGTTACAATACTATAAAAATCCTTGTAATGCAATCCCATCATCAAAAGAGGCTTAATAATTTTAAGCACTTCATCATCTTAAAATTTATCGTTACTCTTGAATACCATATATGTTTAATTCTTACTCATTCAACATTCGTCATGATCCATTAAACATTCCAAACCAACTTATTCTGGAATAATTCATTCCTATAAACAAAATCATGAATCATATCCTAAGATTCAATAATATCAAAATGTACGTTAAGAAATAATCGCCACCTTCAATTTTTCATTGTTAGTTTTTTCATCCTCAATAGGAATGGTTTTAGGTATTGGTAATCATATATTTGAACGATCCTAGAGATCCCAATCCTGAAACTTTTTCGTTGGATACATGTTTGTATAATGACCATGAACACCACATCTGAAACATTCAATCGATCCCTATGAAATATCTTCATTCCATTTCCTAGAGTCAACTGGATTCTTCCTTTTTCCATTGAAGTTTCTTGCATTATGACCATTATTCCCACATCTATAACATCATCATGTCCATCTAAAAAAATTACTAGGTGATTCTCTCCTCATTCGTAACACATTGGTTTTTTAACATACATACATCTATGATTATTACCTAAAAATCCGTGTGTATTTGTTTCTGACATGTACGATTCCTTCTAAAAATGACAAAGGTTCATCTGCTCAATCCTGACACCAGATAGTTTGTTAAGAATAACCACTACAGTTCTCATTGCAGCTCCCATTCAATTCAAATGATCATTCAGAAAACCATCAATGTTTTCTTCACATCAACTTTTACATTGGTGCCTACGAGATCCATCCATTTACTAAAACCAAAATGTTCAGTGTGATTATATCAGTAAAATCATCATATAATATCTCCTGAGTAGTGAAAATACTAAGATATAATTATTAATTATATCCTAATATAATTAAAATTATCTAAAAATCTAGGTGTCTTTCTAAAATACTAAAAATAATTGTACTGTCACTTATTCTTAAATAACATCCTAACATCTATATTTATCTATGCCTACCTATGATACCAACTATAAGGACCCAACGTTAAAAAATTACATAATCACAAATTAATTGAATAATTCACATTGAGGATCTTTTTATGTAAAGATATTTAGATAATTATACCATAAATATCACATATCAACGTGAAAATTACAAGTAGACACTACTACTCAGAATCATTTTTTCATAAAATAAAAACTTTAAAAAATAAACATGTCTAGTTCCCTGGTTTAGATATCGTGGGTTTTCCTTGATACCATCCTTGACCCTATTCATCTTTAAGTCCCATTGAAAAAATTTCAAAACATGGGATGCACATAAAATTATCAGTAAGGTTAATAAAATAAGTAATGAAAACATTAACCCATCAATAAATACAAATCACGAAAACCATACTTTTCAATCATAACATACCTAATGAAATCATATGTTTTATAAATAACATATAGATGTCATAAATCATAAAGGTGAATTATGGCATACATAACATACTTACATTGTATCTTTCACAGCTATGTAGGGAGTCACATTTGGAATACCCATAAAAGTATATTCCCTAAATATCTTAATAAAACCATTCACATTTACCTCTGTCACATTACCCGATGCATTGGAGAGCTATCTTGGGCTCACATAACCTAGGATTATCCCTGAACCACCCATATACGTAAAAAATTCCCAATAACCATAAGATATTCATAAAACAAAAAACAATCATAAAGGAAAGATAAAATTTTCACATTGTCATCACTATATATCATTTCAAAATATTGACATAATCAATGCTTTATCAAACTATTTTCAAAACAATTTAAAACATTTAATAAATATATTTTTTAATCAAAGTTCCCCATACCTATTTGAAGAATTCAAATGAATCATCATTTTAAAAAAGTAATGTTCTTATAAGTAAAACCAAAAAACCATTTTGAGAACATGTAAATTGATGATAAATATTTAGAATAATAAATATTTAAAAAAATTTAACCGATATTTTAGTTAATTTTTTTTTTAAAAAATGAGATATTCTTGAATACAAAAAATTGAGGAATAACATGTAATAATAACTTTCTAATTTCATGAGAATAAATTCATTGAAGATAAAACATTTCATAGGACATTATATACACCATATAAAAGTGAATTGGCACAAAACAACAGTGAAGTCTCAATGGAATGTAAATTGAGACGAAATCCCTTATAAATAATGTATCATTAGATTAAGGATAAATCAATCACATAATTATTTGTGAAAAATAATAATACACCCAATATAATTTGATATTTATTGTAAAACAATCATAGGTCATTCACACATATTCATAGAAAGACATAATGAACAAGAATAAGTATAACCTAAAGAATTTAAATTGGGTTATGATGTTCTTTTACAGAAATTTGACAACTTAACAGCATCACATTAAAATTGATAAAATGGATTGATGATAGAATAAAGGGTGTCTCATCACATGGAAATAAAATTTACAACATTAAAAATATAGAATAATGTATCCCAACATATGAATATGTAAATAAAAAGACATAACAAATACTTGACTTTTAAAAAGTGGTGGTTGAATGCTTCTCTTACCAATTTGTGGAAACATACGAAATATACACCAAATGAATGAAATAATTTTTAAATACCTATAAATTAAAGTATATTACACAAATATTACAATAATGGGAAGTACATACAACAATTAAAAGGAAATAGTGGAAATATAGAATGAATATAATAGGAATAAAATTGATATTCAAACCCCTTACGACGTTGTAATTCAATAGTGTTGTATGACCAAATGTTAATAACTACCAAAATAATCATAGAATACCAATAATATAAATAGAATAATGAAAATATATATGAAATATAATTACACAATAGACCACATGGAATAAATCAATAGTGAATAATGGAATTCTCACGAAATTAAAACTGAAATATGAAATCCCTTACCTTGAGTGTGACTTGACCCGTTCGTTATTTAATTTGATGAATAATATACTAAAGATAATTTCTAATTTATATTGAACATTTTTAAAGTTAATTATTCCTTTTATATAAATTATTACCATGTTATAAACAATAAGTAATCATTTAAGTTAATAATTGTCCTTTTGTCGATATTTGGTACTTGAGTAAAAAATGGGCTTCCTATAATTACATGTTGTTAATGTGGTCAAATTTTAATTATATCCATAACTATATTAATTATTTAGATATCATATATATCATATTTATTCAGTATATATTGATATTTATAATAGTACATATCATTTTGAGGTAAGAAATGAAATGCATCGTTCATAGAGACTGTAAGTTGTATATAAGCATGAACACTACTTCGATTTCTATTTAGTATTGTAATGGAATGAAAAAAATGATACATATGTATATAATAATTCCATTATAATATCATATTATATAATTTAATTAAATACATTATCTAAACATTCCACGTATGGAATGAATGAGTCAAATCACTTTGACGGGGCGGTAGTCCGCACTTTCTCAAATGAAATTATCACGTTTACCCATATTAGAAACCATAATGATATGCTATAAATGGAAAATAAAGAAAAATAATGAAAACATAAACATAATATATATAATATATAAATATATTTGACTCTTAATTTCCACCATGATAGGATATAAGATATAATTTAACAATCATCGTTTCGTGAGGTGATAGTTTTCCATCAACAGAAACAATATATTCATTACCCATTAGATGGAGGTGTGTGTAAGTATAGTTCTAATACATTTAATAATGACATACACGTGAATTAAGATACTTTTGTTTTATAAATAAATTAATAAATATAGTTTAGGTGTTGGAGAAGTAAAATAAAAGGAAAGAATTTAAGAGAAACTCTTACCTTTAATTCGGTTAACTCCCTTTGGTTTGAACCAAAAGGACGTCTTGAAGTGACTCTTGCCTAATGTAAGGCTTATAAAATAAATGTAGGTATATTGATAGATTATTTGAGAATATTTTGGACGATCCAATTGTCCTTAGAGGTGTGATTAATGATATAGAATTGATGTTGTTTTATAAGCAGGAGGAGGGGCTCTTTAGGAAAACATGAAAATAATATTTTATTTTAAATTTATCTTCGATTTAAAAACATCCAAAACTCATTAATTTCAATTATAAGATGACTCATATCGAAATAAAATCATCCAATAATAATTGATAGGTTTTAGAAATTTGTGTAATCTTTATAGTCATATTTATTTAAATCATCCATTAATGAGGCAAACATTGCATCATTATTGTGTCATAAATAATTTTATTTATTTGATTACTAAAAATTGTAAATCAAATACCATGATTTATGAAATAGTTTTATCATTCAAATGAATATTCATCGGTAAATAGATAACTTATATAACCTCAGGTAAAAATTTATCTAATAAAAGATATTTGTTGGTGTCATTTTATCCATTACTTTAAGTTAATTAAAATAAAGTGTCATTATCCCTACCAAGTTGCTCCATGGGGAACCAAAATCGACTGAAGGATTCCAATGGATAGACATTACTCTTAATTTAAATATAATAAAAGTGTTAAGGTAATTTTATATTACTATAATATTTATTTAACCATTAATTACCTTATTTACCTTTAACTATGGTATATAAAAGTCAAAAGATATTATTCACCAATATTATTTTTCATCATATTAAACCACATTTTACTCAAAAATAAAAAAAAATTCTGTTTTATTTTATTATATCAATTCACAGTGTAGGTAAAATTTCATTTAATTTTAAAATTTTCATTTTTTAACTACTACTTAGTTTTTACACTATTCATCATAAATTAAAGTTTTTCAGAAAAATAAAAAAAATATGACTATATGATATTTGATATTCCATATTCAATATAGTGAAATTACATTAATTATTTTAATATTAATTCTCATTGTCAAAACAAAAAATGTGATTTTATTAAATAATAACTATCAAAATATTGACACTTGTTTTTGTCCAATTTCAATGTGAAATAACTTAAAATGACCAACATTGGATTAAATGGTAAAAATATAATATAAATACATTTTAAAACAAATTAAAAAGATAATATAACAATATAAATATATTATATTAAATGTTTGGTTTGAATTAAAGTACAGTATTTTCATTATTCATTAACATTTAAATTTAATCAGAAAAATAAAATAAATTTACCCAAATTAAATATTGATGTCAGAATTTTATATAAGAATTTTATATCATCAATTAAAACATAGAAAAGTAACAAAATCCTTATTTTATGTGATTTCCCCATCAAAATGAATGAAATTTAACTTTTAACTAATATTAGAGTATATATGCTTAAAATTAGATTCATTCACATTTTAATCCCATAACATTTTTTAGATAAATGTAAAAACATTTAAGAAACATATTTAATCATAATATTGTTATTTTTTTTCATTCCCACTAATAAAACAACTATGTGTTAACTAAAATTTAAAATAATATAAATTTATTAATATTTTATAGTATAACTCAACATTGTGTGAATTGTAGGTTTTCAATGAAACCTGTTATTGAGTATTTGGTATGCCATCGAACATAGAACCCCATTTAACATAAAATTAATATTTAATTAGATTTTTTTAATAAATATGAAAAGCTTGTATTCTTTATTTACCAGGGATGTTACAATTTACACGTGTTTTCTACATTACATGGCTTCAACTTCTTCCTCACACTCTAGTTATATATTATCCTCCATAGATTCCATCATATCATCAATTAATGAAATTATATAACCTCCTTTACAATTTATAATCTCATGATGAATTGGTGTTCTTTACTATAAAATATTATATAGAAATCCTAAGATTAAATTTCATGATTAATAGTTTTAATAAGATCATATATGACTTATTAATCAATAACTATGAAAATTATTGAACAATAGTTGAAATTTATAAATGATTATTTAGTCTCAATGAATGGTCTTCTAATGATTTTGGAATATATACTTCTTATTCTATCATGAGATTAAATAAATCATTGGGGAATGTAAAATTTTCCACCCTGACAAGACATATTCAAAAATATCGATGAGTAATTCATTGATATAGAAATAAGTGAGTGTGAAAATAATATCATATTTGGGTTATCTAATCACATATTTAAAAACACACATTTGGGAATAAAATTTTCACTTCATTCCTATGTAACTATTAGTATTCATTAATGAGCATGAACTAATGTTGAATAAGATGGAAAATATTCTTATACCTCTCATCTATGGTGGTATATTTTTTGGAAATTTTGACAAACAATATTATAATAGATAAATAACAACACAAACTTCTAGAATTATATTTTCTTATAGTAATTTATTTCTATTTTTATCGTAATCCAACATTTCTGATATATATTCAGAAAAACAGTTGTCTATAAATGGTTATATGAAACCACATAAAACTTCTTTTGTTACTTTTATAAAATGCATATTCTTATCGTCTCTAGGAAAGATAGAGGGGGTCTATACAGTTCTATCATTTTTTTCATTCCTCTCCTTCCAAACCTACTTTCTATATTTTCTCATATTATAATTTTCGTTTTATTATTCAATATTATCCACATTATATTCTCAATTTTTTACATTCAACATTAAATTTATTATTCTGTTTATAAAAAATTTCCATGCTATTTTTATTATTTAATTCCACCTCTAAAATGAAAAAAGTGACATATCCTTTAATTTCTCTCTTGGTTATCCTCCATGTTAGACTATTGGGTATTGAGTTGTCACTACAATAATGATTTATGTATTCCCCCCTTGGTTTTAGAGTTGTGGTTAGAGGATTATTAATTCATTATAGAGTCCTATTGTCTTATAATCTACAGAAAATACTTTAGTATCAGGTTGTTGAACATTCCTTTATCTGTTTTTTGTAGATATGAATGTGGTTTGGGATAGAGTTTATGTCTATGATTTTTGGATTATGGTTTAGGGGGTGGTAATATTTACAATAGCCTCAAGGGTTGTTGTTCATGTGAATGTTTGGGTATACAATAATATTATTTAAATAATAAGACACATATCTATTAGATAAAAAATGGATGTACTTATGGATTTTATTGAATTAACCTCCATTAAGTGTACGTATTTGGATATTTTTGGGGGAATAATTATAACTAACATAGTTTCAATAGAAAGGTTTATTATCATTTGATTCCTACTAAATACATTGTATATATGGGGTCCTCTTCACATCTCACGATATTATAAAATTGGATAGAGTGTTAGTGTTTCTGAATACTTTGATTGTTTCAATGCCAATATAAATTATATGTTTTTTCTTTTAATTATTATTGACTAAAATAGGCTATCCATGATGGTTTTCTAATTGAATAGATATACATATCTCCTTGGTGGATTATAATCACTTTTTCATAATTTGTCATTAGGACTAATCTCATATAGATTTTTTTTACAACCTCTAATGTTTTCGAAATTAATTTGTTACAGGAGAGGTCACCAATCATCACTCATGTCATAGAATGTAAAAAATAAATATTTGATTCATTTATTGGAAAACATCGATTCTTTTACGTAAAAACATCTTCATAAAATATTTTATTTTAACCCATGTTTGAAATATAAATTATCTATAGACTTGTGAAATGATTGAGATTTCATTTTTTAACTTCTATATCCTCTATAGTGGAAATTATTTGTTTAATAGTCATTTGATAGGTTATCTATGACAACCCTGCTTTTTTATTACAACTTAAACATGATTATTTACATAATATTCACTTGATACAACAAAGAAGATCGAGAGGTTTAGTGTCTTCGGGGCTTAAGATCATTACATAAAAACCTAAAACCAAAAATTCAACATCTTTATTAAAAACCTCATTTACATGACCACTATATTCCCTCATACATAGCATTTCATGGGATAATCTGAGGACATGCATAAGAAAAGGGTGAGCTATAAAGCCCAGTAAGGGAGTACACATGGAATAACATGAAGAGTACAATACATGTTAGACAATAGGCATATAAATAGAGCTTAAAAGTAACATGAACATAAAGTAATGATAAAGAATGAAAATCATAACATGGAAATGTGGCAACAACACTTAACATGGAATTAGAATGAGCCAAGGCTCGTTCCACATGGAGCATGAGTAAACCCACATTGCACATAAAGCACGAGTAAACCCTCGTTGCACTTGAATTATCATGATTCAACACTCATTTCACATGAAGTATCATGATACTATACTTTACTCTATGTATTGAAGCGCTATAAGGGTGCACCCTTCTTAATCATTTTATTTCGTGCATAAGTGTGCCACATGGATCATAAAACATGAATTCATAAAACACATTCATTTATTCCATGATAAAGTAATGTGGAATTCATTCATGAAACATTACAATCAATAAGTAAATGTGCATAAAGGTGAATACCCATGATGGAGAAATGGGCATGGTATTCACTACACAAAGACATTGGCTTAGAAAATCAGTGTGATCTCGGCAGCGTAACGGCGTGACACAAGAATTCATAAAAATGATTGATGAGAGAGAAAGGGGTTCCTCATCATATTTACATGTAATGGACAGTAATGAGGTCATATAGATGCATGTCCCAATAATTTTAATGGAATTTAGATTCATGATACAAAATTATTTGCTTGAATATAAAAAAAGAGAGAGATGTTCCTTTTGGAATTTCGGCATAGTAACGAGTGTACATGGGAGGGATTTAATGAGAGAGAAAGGGGTCTCCCATAATTCAAAAAATAATAGGGAAGTATGGGGGAGGTGTGAAACCATACCCCAACATTCATAATTTTAATTAAAATGGGAAAACAATTTTAAAAAATAGGCAAAAATGAGAAAGGAAGAAAAAACCCTTATTTGGAAGTGTGCATCCAAAGGATAGAGAGGGGCTTGTGAGAGGCTTCTTGGGAGATTGGGGCACCATGGGAGGATTATATAGAGAGTAGGTAATAGGATGTACGAACTCCAAGGGATTTTAGAGAGGACGATGTGGGAGAATGGGTGGGTTTATATAGGAAAGGTGAGGGAATTCTTTATTATTTAGGTTTGGGTCCCCTTACATTAAATTAATCCAAACCACAAACCATCCCATGGTGTTTGCCCATGGTATTTGGAAAAGGGAAGATGAAAAATATATTTTATAATGCACAAGTCGGAACTTATTAAATTAATAAGTTTGATTATGTGGAGGTGATTCACACTCCCATGGAAATTAATTTAAAAAGGAAATGTGTGGAATATGTCTTGAGGGGTCCATTAGTGCTTTCAAAAGTAAGTCAAACAGACCAAAAATCAAATTATTTTAATGATAAAACCTATATTGGCCGAACAAAAGGATTATGGTATTTTATTAAATCACCATTGGGTCATTATGATGTCATAAAACACATTATATATTTAAACGGTATTTAACTTTTACCCAAAAATTTTACTATTTCAGAAAATTAGTAAAAATTCACCGCTGGATAATTTCGACGTCCTGGTTCCAAAAATGACATTAATTTTATCTAAATAAATTTATAAATATGTTAATTTTCACTTTTAAAATATAAACCAACATTTATCGAAAATTCACGGGTCTTGACAAAAATGGCATTCAAACATTAATATAAAATTTTAATTGCACTCATAAAATTATAATATCATTTATATTTAATAAAAATTAATTTAATAATAATATTATTATTTTATTAAAATATTATTTAATTAAAAAGTCCCTTTATTTAATAAAATAGATTTGTTAATTAAATAATAACTAAAAACACCATTTGTACATTAAAAACTATTTACAATGTATCAAAAATGACTATAAATTATATTCATTATTATATACAAAAATAATGTACATGAACATAGTACAACTTATTTTTTACATAACCCCTTAAAACAACCGCATAAGACCTAAGGGTAAGGTGTGCGATGGTGACAGACTCTTGGGGTGGCTTGAATAACATCGCTCGAGTGGTAATCTATATCAACTTCCACTTTTCCCATAGACAGTTACGTTCGAGCTTGACATGGTGAAGCTCAGCTTGGGAATGGTCAAGGGCGAAGCCCAACGATGCCACTTCTTTTCCGAGCTCCGTCTAATGGGCTTCGTATGGAGAGATTCTACTAGATGAGGCCATCACTTCTCTTGTTTGAGTAAATTGGATTTGTTAAGGTCCAATATTTATACTAATAATGTGATCACTGTTCAACGACTATATTAACAATAGTCAAAAATCATATCATAAAACCAAAGAAGTTGACATCTTATAAAAACATTTTTCATAAAGAGACATTTAACTGGATAAAGAGGTATTTTCCATTAATGAATCTTTTGGTCATTTCAATATTCCCCCCTTAAGAAATTTGGCCCTCAAAATTTACCTTTTACCACACTAAAAAAATTGTGGGTAACTCAGCTTCATCATATCCTCTGATTCCCATGTTTCTTCTTCAAACGTGTGGTTTCTCCACAATACCTTGACGAGGGGAATTTTCTTATTTCTTAGACCTTTTTCTCTACGATCTAAGATCTTCACTGGTTGCTCCTCATAATAAATATCGTCTTATAATTGTACAACCTCAGAAGAGAGTACATGTGAAGGGTCTGGTATGTACTTCCTTAAGAGGGATACATGAAAGACATTATGTAATTTGGCCATAGTAGGTGGAAGTGGTAGTTGTAGGCCACATCCCCTACACGATCAAGAACCTCCAAGGGGCCGATGTACCTTGGACATAACTTCCTTTTCATTCTAAACCTCATGAACTTTTTCCACTGAGATATGCGTAGAATCACCATGTCTCCAACTTTATACTCATGGTCTCGTAGATGATTATCTGCATAACTCTTATGTCGACTTTGGGCTTCCTTGATATGATTCTGAATGGTTTTCACTTTCTCCACCATTTCCTTGACCATTTCTGGTCCAATCATCTTACGTTCACCGCCCTCATCCCAACATGCTAGTGTTCTGCAGCTTTTCCCATATAAGGCTTCATATGGTGCCATTTGGATGCTCGAGTGGAAACTGTAATTATAAGAGAACTAAACCAGAGGAAGATGATGATCCCATCCTCCTTTAAAGTCCATTGAGCACGATCTCAACATATCCTCATGTGTTTGGATAGTCCACTCGGATTGTCTATAAGGCCCCAGCATTAAACCTTACATAATATTGTGTTATTACAATATTACACATTGAGGATCTTTTCAGGTTTATAGGTTTATAGAATTAGAACATAAAACATTCATTTCATTCCACATTTACACAAATTGGTCACATAAAATATAGTATTCATTTTTCCCATCAACGGAAAAATATTTAAAATAAAACACGGATTCTTTCTTGACATTTCGTTGACACTATCAACATATCATGTACCATTCCCTTGACCTGTGAAAAACATTTCAAAAAATTGGGATGAGAATAAAAATCTCAGTATGGGTTATAAAAATATGGAAATGAAACATGAGTTCATATATACATATGTATGAAATCATACTTTACACATAAAACATAATCACTTTACATACCTCATCAAATAATGAATAAATCATATAAATCATAAGACATAAAGGTAACTTGTGGCATTCATAACACTCTTACGTAGGGAGTAACCCTCTTGGTTATTTTTGGAATACCCATCACTATATATTCCCTAATTCTCTTCAGAGAAACCTTAACGTTTCACTCCTTCACGTTACCAAATGCATTGGAGATCTATATCAGGCTCACCTGCCCTTAGTTTATCACGGATCCACCACTCTTCATAATAATGCCCAAGAACCATAACATAATCGTATCACATAAAACTTGCAAAAAGGAAACTTAACATTTCCACTTTTCAATCACAATATATCAACAAAACACATTGATATAATAACATTAAGAAAACAATTTTCAATACCAAAATAAAAGAAAAGTAAAACATGGTATTTATTTGTCTTTTAAAAAATGGTATGTCTTGTAGAGGAAGCCGAAACTCAAATAATGGTCACGACGGCAGAGAAGTCGTTGTCGCCGCATACGTACGACAAAACATTCCCTTTTTTCGTTTAGTAAAACTCTTCATATAAAAATGATTCCTTTTTGGATAAACATAAAACTAAAAGGGTTTTATACAACGTATAAAATGAATTTGTGTATAAAACAAAATATGCCTCAATGAAAAGAGATTGAGACGAAGTCCCATACCTCGGGTCCGACATGACTCGATCGTTCTTTAATGTCCTGAATAATAAACATGAGTTAATTTCTAATTTTTTAAGAACCTTTTTCAAGTTCATTATTACTTTTGTATCACTTATTACCTTGTTATGAACATTATGTAATTATTTAAGTTAATAATGGTCATTTTGTTGATCATTGGTACTTGAGTCAAAAGTGATCTTATTATATTTACAATTTTTTCACGTAGTCAAATATACATTATATCAATAATGATATTCATGATGTAGATGCCATATATTTTATATATATCTATTATATACTTTAATTTATAATATTACATAATCATTTAGAGGTAATAAATGAAATACACAGTTCATGGAGACGGTAAGCCGTACGTACGCATGACCGCTACTTTCATTTCTATTTATTATTTTATGGAATGGAATCATAATGATATAAAGGTATATTATAATTCCAGTATAACATCATATATAATATGATAACTCCATCCTTTATACGTCCCACATATGGTATTAACAAATCAAATCACTTTGAGGGGACGGTAGTCCGCACTTCCTTAAATGAAGATATCATGTTTACCTATAATAGAATCCATAAAGGTATGCCCACAATAAATAACACAGAATCATAAGGAAAACATAAAAATATTATATATCATATATAAATATAGTGTCATCTTAATGGACACCTTTTAAGGTATTAAAACAATGTTGAACAATCATCGTCTCAGGAGGCAGAAATTCGCCATCCACAGAAACAGTATGTTATTTAACCATTAGATGTATGTGTGTGTAAGTGTAGCTTGAATCCTAGTTATAAAAACATACTAGTATATGGAAGATACTGGGGTTGTAACAAAAGAAATGAATAAAAATATTTTAGGGGGTTCGAGAAGCAAAAATAATACAAAAGATCACAAGTGAAGACATTACCTTAAAACAGGTAACCCTTTTTGATTTGAGCTCAAAGTATTACTTGGGAAGACTTTTGCCCAAAGTGAGGCTTCTAAGAGTTAGATAGGGATGTGGGGAGAAAAAATGTGCAGGGGTTGTCCGAGTCAAAGGCTTTGGAAGTGTGGTTAAATTGGTAGAGGTGGGGGCCTTTTATAAGAAGAGAGGAGGGGCACTCTTGGTATGTTAAAAATGTTACTTTATTTTCAAATGGGTTTCGGATTTTAAAGGTCCCACATTGATGTATTTTTAGGGTAAGGTGATAAGGTTTCTAAATATACCCATCCAAATGGTTTTTGACAAGTTTAGGTCTTATATTTTACATTATCATTTCATTTTATTAAAATATTTAAATAATGAGGTAGTCGATGCATCATCATGAGGTAAAAAATAATTTAAATTATATAATGTATACCAATTATAAAAAAATACTATGATGTTTGAAATAGTTTTATCTTTCCAATGACTATTGATAGTCTAAAATAACATCTATGTAGACAAAATTAAAAATGTTTTACTCAGGTGATACATTCTTTGTTATATTTACTTTTTTAAAAAATTAAAAGATAAAAAGTCACTTTCCCACAAAAGTTATTCCATGGGGTCCCCATGTTTGGCAAAAGGCATCCCATGGTCGGCCATGAGACAACTAGTAACATTAGGACACTTTTTGGTGCCAATTTTTTTTTTTATTATGATATTATTTTATTATCCTTAACTACCTGATTACCCATTCATCAAGATAATTAAAGATAATTACCGTCGTTGCTATTCATAATTTCTAAAAACAAAATAGTCTTGATTACATAATTTGGACCTTCTGATTCCAAATATTTGATCCATTTTACCAAATTCCAATCACATAAATAGAAATAATTGATTTATATATAATTCCTGTTGTCAAAACAAATAGCGGGTTTTTTTGAAACAATATCTATGAAAAGCTTGGCATTAGTTTATGCCCAAACACAAACTGAAATTAATAATAATGACCACCATTGTATTAAATGGTAAAAATATATTTAAATTACACTTTAATAACAATTAAAAAGTTAATCTATCATATAATTAAATTAGATAAAAAAGCAGTTTTGATGTAAAATGAAGTATTTTTCACTATTCATTAAAAAGTGAACATTGTCAAAAAAATACTAAAAATTTGTCCAATGTAATTTTCAATGTCCCAATCATAAAAATATTTTTATATTGACAAATAGTTCTTATAAAATTGTCAAAAGTTTGATTTAAAAATGGTTTTCCATCAAAAGGCAGAAAAATAATCTTTTAAAAATATTAGCGTATTCCATGCTTAAGATTGGATTTATTATAATTTTAAGCCTCTAAAATACTATCTAATTAATTAATAGACATAGATAAAAACATATATTATTCATTACTTACTTTGTATGTTACATCCTTCCCCCCTTTAGAAAATTACGTCCATGCAATTTATTTACTTATCGAATAAGTGGGGGTATTTAGCCCTCATTAGATTTTCATATTCCCATGTTGCCTCTTCAATCATGAGGTTTTTCCACAAAACCTTTACCTGATGAATCACATTATTCTGTATCACCTGCTCCCTGTGGTCTGGAATCTATACCGATTGTTCCTCATAATATATGTTCCCATCCAGCTGAACTACTTCTGGACTCAAAACATGAGATTGATCTGGCATGTACTTCCTTATCATTGAAACCTGAAAAACATTGTGTACCTGAGATAAACTCGGAGTTAAAGACACTTGGTATGCAACTGATCCAACTCTCTCCAGAATTTCAAATGGTCCAATGAACCTTGGACTCATCTTTCCTTTCTTACCAAATTGCATCACACTTTTCCACATTGAATCATTGAGAAAAACATGATCACCTACCTCAAAAGAGAGATCCTTCCTCCTGTTGTCCACATAACTCTTCTGCCTGCTCTGAGCAATTCTCATTGATTCTGTATCTACTAAACCTTTTCTACCAAATCTTCTACCAATTCTGGTCCCATCAGCTTACTTTCACCCACTTCATCCCAAAAATCTGGAGTTCGACGCCGCTTCCCATATAACGCCTCAAATGGTACCATCAGTATTCTAGAATTAAAACTGTTATTATATGAAAATTCAACCAAAGAAAGTTGTTGGACCCAAATTCCCTGATAATCCATCGAACAAGAACGTAGCATATCTTCTAAAGTCTGAATTGTTCATTCTGACAGCTCATCTGATTGAGAATGAAAAGATGTAATAAAATTTAATTCAGTACCCAACGACTTCTGAAGGCCCTTCAAAAAGTTAGAAGTAAACATGGGATCGCGATCAGGTAAAATGGATAGAGGATATCCATGAAACCTGACTATCTCTTTAAGGTAGAATCGATAAATTTTATCTAGAGAGAAAGTATCTCGAATAGCAAGCAAGTGAGAAGATTTAGTCAAGCGATCAACAATAACCCAGATTGCATTATTAACTCGAGGTGTCTTCGGCAATCCCACAACAATGTCCATGGATATATTCTCCCATTTCCATTCTGGTTTTGGTAAAGGCTGAAGCATCCCTTTCGGTTACTACCACTCTACTTTAACCTATTGACAAGTCAAAGACTTCACAGTAAAATCAACAATATCCCTTTTCATTCAATCCCACCAGTAATACACCCACAGATCTATATTCATCTTAGTACTGCCAGGATGAACTGAAAACAGAGAACTATGAGCTTCATATAACAACTCTCTCTTTAACTGTGAATCACAAGGCACAAACAATATCTTCCCAAATCACAAAACACAATCCTTATCAATGTTTAACCCAGGCAACTTACCATTCTGAACCAGCTATACCTTTTTCTGCAACTCACTGTCTTGCTTCTGGGCTTGCTTAATTCCGTCTGATAGAAAATATTTCACTGATACATGAAACAAAATAGAAATACATCCTGCACCAACAACTTCTATGCCAAAGATCATCAAATCCTTAACCAAAGTATCACGTTCCAAACACAACATTGTTAATGAAACATTTCTTTTTCAACTCAATGCATCATCCCCTTTATTTTCTTTTCCAGGATGGTAATGAATTTTACAATTATAATCATTGATTAATTCTAGCCATCTCCTCTATCTCATGTTCAATTCTATCTGAGTGAATATATACTTTAAACATTTTTGGTCGGTATATATTTCACACTTTACTCCATTCAAATAATGCCTCCAAATTTTTAGAGAAAAAACAACAACAGCTAATTCCAAATCATGTGTTGGGCAATTTACCTCATGAGCATTCAACTGTCATGAAGCATAAGAAATTACCTGATCATTCTGCATTAGGACACAACCATGTCCTTTCAATGAAGCATCACTATAGATAACAAACTCACCATTCCTGGATAGTAGTGTCAGAACTGGAGCATTCACCAATCTTCTTTCCAGTTCCTGAAAAAAATCACCACATTCTTTTGTCCAGATAAACTTAACACCCTTCCGAGTTAACGTAGTAATAGGACTACATAACCATGAAAAATTTCTAACAAACCTTCGGTAATAGCTAGCCAAACTAAGGAAACTACGAATCTCAGTTACATTAGTGGGTCTTGGAAAATTTTGAACAACTTTTGTTTTAGCAGGATCAACAGTTATGCCATCTTTTGAAATAATGTGACCATGGAAAGAAAATTGTTTCAACCAAAACTCACACTTGCTGAATTTCCCATATAATTTATCTCATTCATGGTTTTCAAGATAACCCATTAATGTATTTCATTCTCGTCTTTAATTTTAGAAAACACTAAAATATCATCAATAAAAACAACCAACATTTTTCACCTCAGTCAACTAATCCATCACTACAAAAAACTGTTTAGTTCTGATTCTGACCATCTCTGGATACTGATTTGAAAGGTCATTTCCCTCTGAGGGGGAGGTAGTCCGCACTTCTTTAAATGATGATATCGTGTTTACCCGTAATGGAAACCATAAAGTTATGCCCAAAATGAAAAATACATAAGCTAAAGGAAAACATAAACATATTATATATCATATATAAATATAGTGTCATATTAATGGCCACCTTTTAAGGTGTTAAAAGAATGTTGAACAACCATCGTTTCGGGAGGTAGAAATTTTCCATCCACGGAAACAGTATGTTCTTTAACCATTATATGTAGTTGTGTGTAATTTTATCTCTAATACTTCTTATAAAAACATCCTAGTATATGGAAGATACTGGAATTGTTACAAAAGAAATGAATAAAAAGAGTTTAGGGGGTTGGAGAAGCAAAAAAAAAAACAAAAGAACACAAGTGAAGACATTAACTTAAAAATGGGTATCCCTTTTTATTTGAGCTCAAAGGCTTCCTTGAGAAGACTTCTGACCAATGTGAGGCTTCTAAGAGTTATAGAGGGATGTGCAGAGACAAAATATACAAGGCTTGGCCGAGACAAAGGCTTTGGAAGTGTGGGTAATGTGGTAGAGGTGGGGGCCTTTTATAAGATGAGAGGAGGGGCACTCATGGTATGTTACAAAATGTTACATTATTTTCAAATGGGTTTATGATTTTAAAGGTCAAAAATTGATTTATTTTCAGGATAATGTGATTAGGGTTCTAAATATACCCATCCAATATGTTTTTGACAAGTTTAGGTATTATATTTTACATTATCTTTTCATTTTATTTATATCGTTAAATAATAAAGTAATTGATGGATCATCATGATGTCATAAATAATTTAATTTATTTAATGTCTAAAAATTATAAAAAAGATACTATGATGTAGGAAACCATTTTAGCTTTCCAATGACTATTTATAGTCCAACATATCATTTATTTAGGAAAAATTAAAAATGTTTTACTTAGGTGATACATTCTTTGTTATATTTGCTTTCTTTAAAAATAAAAAGATAAAAAGTCACATTCCCACAAAAGTGATTCCATGGGGTCCCCATGTTTGGAAAAAGTCATCACATGGTCTGAAATGAGATAAAAAGTATCATTAGGACACTTTTTGGTGTCATTTTTTATTTTTATGATATTATTTTCTTATCCTTAACTACCTGATTACTCATTAATCAAGATAATTAAAGATAATTACCGTCGTTACTATTCATAATGTCCAAAAACAAAAGATTCTTGATTAAATAATTTGTATCTTCTGATTCCAAATATTTAATCAATTTTACCAAATTCCAAACACATAAATTGCAATAATTAATTTAAAAATAATTCTCGTTGTCAAAAAAAAAATAGCGGGTTTTTTTGAAAAATATCTATGAAATATTTGGCATTAGTTTATGCCCAAATCCAAAGTAAAATTAATCATAATGACCACCATTTGATTAAATGGTACAAATATATTCAAATTACACTTTAAGACCAATTAAAAAGATAATCAACCTATATAATTAAATTAGATGAAAAAGCAGTTTTGATGTAAAACACAGTATTTTTCACTATTCATTAAAAAATGATCATTGTTAAAAAAATTAACAAAAATTTATCCAAAGTAAATTTCAATGTCACAATCTTAAATAATATGTTTATTTTGACAAATAGGTATTATAAAATTGTCAAAAGTTTGATTAAAAATGTTTTTCCATCAAAAGGCAGTAAAACAATCTTTTAAAAATACTAGTGTATTTCATGCTTAAGATTGGATTTATTCTAATTTTAATCCTCTAATACACTATCTAATTCATTAATAGACATAGATAAAATTTCCTATTATTCATTACTTACTTTGGATGTAACATTGGCTATAATTTTGAGGATGATAGGTCGTACTGAAGTTCAGTTCAGTATTCAGAGCATGTTGAAGACACTTCCAAAACATAGAGGTGAATCTTGGATCTCAGTCAGACACAATAGATAGTGGTACTCCATGAAACCTTACCACATCCCTGATATATATCTGCGCCAGTTGATCCAATGAAAAATCCTCCCGAATAGCAATGAAGTGTGCAGTCTTTGTAAGACGATCCACAACAACCCAGATTGCATTGTTGCCTTTGGATGTCCTCGGAAGTCTGGTGAAAAAGTCCATGGTGATGTTCTCCCATGTCCATTCTGGTATGGGCAATGGTTGCATCATCCACTTAGACTTCTTCCTCTCTTCCTTCACTTGCTGACACACCAGGAACTTTTGTGTATATTCGGTGATCTCCTTCTTCATATTATCCCAACAAAAGTTTTCTCGGAGATCTCGTTACATCTTTGTGCTCCCTGGGTGAATAGAGAAATTTGAACTATATGTATCATCCAAATATTCCTTCTTCAGCTTCGGACTTGATGGAAAACATATTCTTTTCCCAAACCGCACAATTCCTTCTTCATTAACATTAAACTCTGAGAATTTTCACTTTTTAATAGCTTCCACTTTTTCCAAAATTCCCATATCATCCTTTTGTGCATCCATTAACCTTTCCAAAAGAGATGGTTGAGCAATCATTTGTGAAAGTATTGATGATTTTCCCTTATTTATGATTCCCACGTCCATCTTTATCATGTCTAAAAAGATTGGATCCTTATCAATTCTCATCATTGATAGAATCGCTGGATCCTTTCTACTTAGGGCATCTTCCACCTTGTTCGCTTTCCCAGGGTGGTAATGTATTGAACAGTCATAATCTTTGATGAGCTCTTTCCATCTTCTCTATCGCATATTAATCTCATTCTGTGTGAATATATATTTAAGACTCTTGTGGTCAGTATATATCTAACATTTCTATCCATAGAGATAATGCATGCATATTTTCATGGCAATTATCACAGCCGCCAACTCTAGATCATGCGTTGTATAGTTTTTCTCATGGATTTTCAACTACCTTGATTCATAGGATATCACTTTATCATTCTACATCATCACACATCCTAAGCTCTTCTTTGAAGCATCACTTAATACCACAAAATGTTCCCCACTTGTGGGTAAAGTGAGCACGGGTGCAGTTATAAGCCTCCTTTTAAACTCCTTGATGCTTTCTTCACATTCATCACTCCATGAAAACATTACACCCTTTCGAGTTAGCTTGGTAAGAGGGTTGGACAATTGTGAGAAATTTCTCAAAAATCGTCGATAATATCCAGCTAACCCCAAGAAGCTACAGATATCTGTTACCGATATTGACCTTGACCATCCTTCAATTGCATCTGTTTGGGAGGGGTCCACATATATTCCATTTCTGGTGATGATATGGCCCAAGAATGAGACCTCCTTCAACCAGAACTCACACTTTTCGTACCATTCATAGAGATTCTCCTTGCACAAATTCTCTAGTACAGTTTTTATATGCTCCCCATGATCCTCCTTGGTTTTGTAGTATATTAGAATATCATCTATAAAGACTACCACAAATTTGTCATGGTATTCTATAAAGAATTTATTCATCAAGTCCATGAATATTTCTAGAGCATTGGTGAGTTGGAAAGTCATTATTATGAATTCATAGTGCATGTACATTGTCTGAAATGCAGTCTTGGGGATATCTTCCTTCTTCACCCTTACATGATAATATCCCGACCGCAAGTCCACTTTGGAGAAGTATTGTGCTCCATGCAACCGATCGAACAAGTCATCAATTCGTCAGAGAGGATACTTGTTCTTTTTTGTGATTTTGTTATGTTCATGGTAATCGATGGAAAGCCGCATTGACCCATCCTTCTTCTTGATGAAGAGGACCAATGAACCCCATGGTGAAGCACTTGGGCGTATAAACCCTTTATCTAGATTCTCTTGTAGTTGTTTCTTCAGCACTTCATGCTCAACAACAGCCATTATATATGGAGTCTTGGATATTGGTAAAGCCCCAGGTATAAGTCCAATTGAGAAATCAACCTCTCTTCTTGGAGGAAGGCCAGGTAGTTCCTCGGGAATCACTACAACGAATTCCCTCACAATAGGCATTTCTTCAAGGATGGTTTCTTCCTTGGACTCAATCATCAGAGCCAGATATGCGTTCTCATAAGGCTGTAATATCCACGCTTGAGATGATGGAGCTATAGAAGATTCATCTTCCTCCTGACACTTGTAATGAATCGGGGGTCGATTCTCCAAATGGAGTGTGATTTCCCTCTACCAACAATTTATGTTGGCTCTATATAATGAAATCCAATCCATGCCATGAATTGAATCAAATTCCACCAAAGGGTGTATGACGAGGTTCGCAGGGAAATTCAATCCATAGATTATAACATGGGAGGACTTATACTCAAGGGATGCAATGATTTCCCCATTTTTCGTAATCACCGACATCTTTACTTCCATGATTTGTGGTGGTGCTGGGATTATTCTAATAAACATTCGAGATATAAAAGAATGGATAGAACCTGAATCAAAAAGAATGTTCACTATTCTTGATGAATAACTAGCATATCTATTACCACTTCATTGTCGGGGTTCACTTCGACAAAAGTGATGGAAAAAGTTCTTCTTTACTGTCTTGGAGGTTGTTGGTTGCCTCCGATAACCCTTGGATTAGGGAAATGATTTACAAAATGACATGGTTACTTGCATTTGTAGCATTAAACAATGTGTTGAGGTTCGAATGGAGAATTCCTCTCCTCTGTCGCAGCTGCGGGTGCTTCGTGCCGACAGTTAACAACTAGGTGCCCTTCTCTTCCACACCTGAAGCATTTTCTCGTCCCCTTAAGGAAATTTCCAGGGTTCTTCTTTCTGCACATTTGGCAAGTGGGGTGCTGGATATTCTTAGAACCGTTGGATTTATCCATCGAACCGCCAACATTGAAGTCCACCTTACACTTATTGTCCACATGATACCCCTGTGATTCCCCGATCTCCATTTCGACATTGAGGGCACATCAGACAATTTCCTCATAGCTGTCGAAGTCACAGATCGCTAATGCATTATGAAAGTTAGGCTTCAGCCCACCAAAGAAGTGGACAACATTGTATTTGGGGGTAACGACAATTCCGAAAGTGTAACGTGCAAACCTTGTGAAGTTTTCCTCATACACTCCAACAGATTCTTCATCTTTTTGCTTGATGGAAAGAAGGTCCCTTTCCATATTAAGCCGGAGTGTGCCTGGAAAATATTTATCGAAAAATATCTTCAAGAAATCCTTCCATTCCAAAGCATTGATCTCCTCCCCAGGCTTAGTATTTTTGATCAACTTCCTCCATTGATCAGCTTCACCCTCCCTACGATATGCATCCAAGAGAACATTCTCTAGTTCAGAACATTGGAAGATGGAGAAGATCTTTTCAATGGAGTTGATCCATTGTTCAGTGATCGTTGGATCAGATGATCCACTAAAAGTAGGATACATTTTTCTCATGAAGCTCTCGATAGCATTGTTCTTTCTTAGGGGGGGTATAACATTCCTCTTGACCCGTGTTTCAATTCAAAACATGAGTTAGCTGAGAGAGAAGTGTGACAAAGTTCGTGATTCCCGCTCCCATTGGATTTGGCATCTCATTAGTACAGTCAAAAAACTGATCTTCACAACGGTTGCTATCCCGAGTCCTCCCATTACTAGCCATTGGCTGGAATAAAATGAATGATAGGGGTAACACATAAAGGGTAATCCAAGGACGATAGTTGATGACTCAAAAATAATCTTTTATTTCCTTAACACATGAGTCTATAGGCTTTAATCTAGGCTTTTCATGATCTACTTTTTAACATATATTCGTTGGGGCATTTTTTCTTTAATAAGGGTTCATACTAAGATTGTAAATTTATCAAAACATATCCCCCGGGGTGTCATAACCAATAGTGTAGCAAGGGCCATTGTTGTGAACTAGTTCCCGTTTGAGTCTAGCTCAAAGCGGTGTTTTCGGGTTTTACCCCTACGATACATCTGTGTCGGAGCCGCCTCTACCTGCTCGTATCCAGACAAGGATGTATTTGTTTGATAAACCACTTAATTAGTATTTACCAAATCTTAGGGATGTTTTTATTATACTTAGTCTTCTATATAAGGCATTACTAGGGTTTCCTAATCCCAAAAATAATTAAACCTATCCTCTGATAACAACTATGACAACCCTGATTTTTTATTACAAATTAATCATGATTTATTACATAAAACATCACTTGATACAAACAATAATATCAAGAGGTTTACTGTATTTGGGGCTTAGGATCATTACATAAAAACTAAAAACATGAATTACAACATCTTTATTGAAAACATCCTTTACATGACCAGTACATTCCCTCGTACTTAGCATTGCATGGGATAACCTCAAGACATGCATAAGAAAAGGGTGATCTATAAAGCACAGTAAGGGAGTACATCTAGAATAACATGAGTAGAATATATTTTAGACAATAGGCATATCAATATATCATAAAAGATCCATGGACATAAAGGCATGATAAATAATGATAATCATAACATGGAAATGTGGCAATAACACTTAACATGGAATTAGCATGAGCCAAGGCTCATTGCACATGGAGCATGAGTAAATACACATTGCACATAAAGCATGAGTAAATCCTCGTTTCACATGAATTAGAATGATTAAACACTCATTTCACATGATGTATCCTGATACTATACTTTACCCAATGCATTGGAGCGCTATAAGGGCGCACCCTTCTTAAACCTTTAATTTCATGCATAAGTGTGCCACATGGATCATAAAACATGGATTCATAAAACACAATCATTTGTTACATGATAAAGGAATTTGGAATTCATACATGAAACATTACACTAAATAAGTTAATGTGCATAAAGGTGAATACCCTTGATATAAAAATGGGCATGGTATACACTACACAAATACATTGGCTTAGAAAATTTGTGCGATCTCGGCAGCGTAACGGCGTGACATAAGAATTCATAAAAATGGTTGATGAAGGAGAAAGGGGTTCCTTATCATATTTACAATTAATTGACAGTAAGGAGGTCATATATATACATCTCCCAACAATTTTAATGGAATTTAGATTAATGATACAAAATTATTTGCTTGAATGTCAAAGAAGATAGAGAAGTTCCTTTCGGAATTTCGGTATAGTAACAGGTGTACATGGGAGGAATTTAATGAGAGAGAAAGGGGTCTCCCATCATTCAAACAATAATAGGAAAGTATGGGGGAAGTGTGAAACCATACCCCAACATTCATAATTGTAATTAAAAGGGGAAAAAATTTAAAGAAAATTGACAATAATGAGAAAGGAAGAAAAAACACTTATTTGGAAGTGTGCATCAAAAGGATAAGGAGAGGCTTGTGAGAGGCTTCTTGGGAGCTTGGGGAACCTTGGGAGGATTATATAGAGAGTAGGAAAGAGTATGGACGAACTCCAAGGTATTTCAGTGAGGAAGAAGTTCGGGCATGGTTGGGTTTATATAGGACAGGTGAGAGATTTCTTTATTATTTATGTTTGGGTCCCCTTACATTAATGTAATCCAAACCACAACCCATCCCACGGTGTTTGCCCATGGTTTTTGGAAATGGGAAGAAGAAAAAAATATTTTATAATGCCCAAGTCTGAACTTCTTAATGTAATATGGTTGATTATGTGGAGGTGAGTCACACTCCCATGGAAATTAATTTAAAAAGGAAATGTGTTGAATATTTTTTGAGGCGTCCATTAATGATTTCAAAAGTAAGTCAAAAAAACCCAAAATCACATTATTTTAATAATAAAAAATATATTGGCCGAACATAAGGATTATGGTATTTTATTACATCACCATTGGGTCATTATGATGTCATAAAACACATTATATATTTAAACGATATTTAATTTTTACCCAAATATTTTACTGTCTCATAAAATTATGAAAAATTCACTGTTGGAAAATTTCGACGTCCTGGTTCCAAAAATGAAATTAATTTTGTCTAATTTTTTTTAAATATGTTAATTTTCACATTAAAAATAAAAACAAACATTTATCGAAAATTCACGGGTTTTGACAGAAATGGATTTCAAACATTAATATAAATTTTTAATTGCATTCATAAAATTATAAGTTCATTAATATTTAATAAAAATTAATTTAAAAATATTATTATTATTTTATTAAAATATTATTTAATTAAAAAATCTCTTAATTTAATAAAATATATTTCTTAGTTAAATAATAACTAAAAACTCCATTTGTACATTAAAAACAATTTACAATGTATCAAAAATGACTAGAAATTATATTAATTATTATATAAAAAAGTAATGTACATTAACATAGTACAACTTATTTGTTACATAACCCCTTAAAACATCCACATAAGAAATAAGGGTAAGGTGTGTGATGGTGACAGACTCTTGGGGTGGCTTGGATAACATCGCTCGAGTGGTAATCTATATCAACTTCCACATTTCACATAGACAGTTACATTCGAGCTTGACATGGTGAAGCTCAGCTTGGGGTTGGTCAAGGGCGAAGCCCAAGGATTTCACTTCTTTTCTGAGCTCCAACAAATGGGCTTCGTATGGGGAAATTCTACTGGATGAGGCCATCACTTATCTTGTCTGAGTAAATTGGATTTGTTACGGTCCTATATTTATACTAATCATGTGATCACTTTTCAATCGAAATATTAACAATAGTCAAAAATCATAACATAAATCCAAAGAAGTTAACGTCTTATAAAAACAATTTTCATAAAGAGACATTTAACTGGATAAAGAGGGTTTTTCCATTAATGAAACTTTGGGTCATAACAATATTCCCCCCTTAAGAAATTTGGCCCTCAAAATTTTCCTTTTCCCACACTAAAAAAATATGGGTAACTCAGCTTCATCATATCATCCGATTCCCATGTTGTTTCTTCAAACGTGTGGTTTCTCCACAATGCCTTAACGAGGGGAATTTTCTTATTTCTTAGAAGTTTTTCTCTACGATCTAAGATATTCACTGGTTGCTCCTCATAAGAAATATCGTCTTATAATCGTACCACCTCAGAAGAGAGTACATTTGAAGGGTCCGGTATATACCTCCTTAATAGGGATACGTGCAAGACATTATGTAATTTGGCCATAGTAGGTGGAAGTGCTAGATGATAGGCCACAACCCCTACACGATCAATAACCTCAAAGGGGCCGATGTACCTTGGACATAACTTCCATTTCATTCAAATCCTCATGAACTTTTTCCACAGAGATATGTGTAGAAACACCATGTCTCCAACATTATACTCATGGTCTCGTCGACGATTATCTGCATAACTCTTCTATCGACTTTGGGCTTCCTTGATATGCCGCTGAATGGTTTTCACTTTCTCCACCATTTCCTCGAACATTTCTGGTCCAAGCATCTTACGTTCACCGACCTCAACCTAACATGCTAGTGTTCTATATCTTTTCCATTATAGGGCTTCATATGGTGCCATTTGGATGCTTCAGTGGAAACTGTTATTATAAGAGAACTCAACCAGAGGAAGATGATGATCCCATCCTCCTTTAAAGTCCATTGAGAACGCTCTCAACATATCCTCAAGTGTTTGGATAGTCCACTCGGATTGTCTATAGGGCCCCAGCCTTAAACCTTACATAATATTGAGTTATTACAAGATTACACATTGATGATCTTTTCAGGATTAGAGTTTTATAGAATTAGAACATAAAACTTTCATTTCATTCCACATTTACATAAATTGGTCACATAAAATATTGTATTCATTTTCCCCATCAACGGAAAAATATTTAAAATAACACATGGATTATTTCTTGACACTTCGTTGACACTATCAACATATCATGTACCATTCCCTTAACCTGTGAAAAACATTTCAAAATCTTGGGATGAGAATAAAAATCTTAGTATGGGTTATAAAAATATGGAAATGAAACATGAGTTCATATATACATAAGTATAAAATCATACGTTACACATAAAACATAAGAACTTTACATTCCTCATCAAATAATGAATAAATCATAGAAATCATAGGATATAAAGGTAACTTGTGGCATTAATAACATTCTTGCATAGGGAGTAACCCTCTTGGTTATGATTGGAATACCCATCACTATATATTCCCTAAATCTATTTAGAGAAACCATAACATTTCACTCCTTCACATTACCAAATTCATTGGAGATCTATATCGGGCTCACCCACCCTTAGTTTATCACGGAACCACCCATCTTCATAATAATGCCCAAGAACCATAACATAATCGTATCACATAAAACATGCATAAAGGAAACATAACATTTCAAATTCTCAATCACAAGATATCAATACAACATATTGATATAATAACATTAAGAAAACAATTTTCAATACCAAAATAACAGAAAAGTAAAACATGGTATTTATTTTTCTTTTAAAAAAATGGTATATCTTGTGGAGGAAGCTGAAACTCAAATAATGGTCACAGCGGCGGAGAAGTCGTTGTCGCCGCATACGTACGAAAAAACATTCCCTTTTGTCGCTTAGTAAAACGCTTCATATAAAAATGATTACTCTTTGGATAAATGTAAAAGTAAAATGATTTTATACACCGTATAAAATAAAGTTGTGTATAAAACAAAATATTCCTCAATAAAAGGAGATTGAGACGAATTACCATACCTCGGGTCCGACTTGATTCGATCGTTCTTTAATGTCATGAATAATAAACTTGAGTTAATTTCTAATTTTTTAAGAACCTTTTTCAAGTTCATTATTACTTTTTTGTCACTTATTACCTTCTTATGAACATTATGTAATTATTTAAGTTAATAATGGTCGTTTTGTTGATCAATGGTACTTGAGTCAAAAGTGAACTTCATATATTTGCAAGTTGTTCACGTATTCAAATATCCATTATATCAATAATGATATTCATGATGTAGATGTCATATATTTCATATATATCCAGTATATACATGAATTTATAATATTACATAATCATTTAGAGGTATGAAATGAAATACACAGTTCATGGAGACGGTAAGTCGTACGTACGCATGAACGCTACTTTCATTTCTATTTCGTATTTTATGGAATGGAATCATAATTATATAAAGGTATATTATAATTCTAGAATAATATCATATAAAATATCATAAATCCATCCTTTATAAGTCCCACATATGGTATTAACGAATCAAATCACTTTGAGGGGACAGTAGACCGCACTTCCTTAAATGAAGATATCATGTTTTCCTATAATGGAATCCATAAAGGTATGCCCAAAATAAGAAATACCGAATCCTAAGGAAAACATAAACATATTATATATCATATATAAATATAGTGTCGTCTTAATGGCCACCTTTTAAGGTGTTAAAATAATGTTGAACAATCATCGTTTCAGGAGGTAGAAATTCGCCATCCATAGAAACAGTATGTTATTTAACCATTAGATGTAGGTGTGTGTAAGTTTAGCTCGAATCCTTGTTATAAAAACAAACTAGTATATGGAAGATACTATTTTTTTTGAAAAGAAATGAATAAAAATAGTATAGGGGGTTGGAAAAGCAAAATAATACAAAAGAACACAAGTGAAGACACTACCTAAAAAACGGGTAACCCTTTTTGATTTGAGCTAAAAGGATTACTTGGGAAGACTTCTGACAAATCTGAGGATTCTAAGAGTTATATAGGTATGTGGATAGAAAAAATGTGCAGGGGTTGGCCAAGTCAAAGGCTTTGGAAGTGTGGTTAAAGTGGTAGAGGTAGAGGCCTTTTATAAGATGAGAGGAGGAGCACTCTTGGTATGTTACAAAATGTTACTTTATTTTCCAATGGGTTTCGGATTTTAAAGGTCCCACATTGATGTATTTTTAGGATAAGGTGATAAGGGTTCGAAATATACCCATCCAATAGGTTTTTGACAAGTGTAGGTCTTATAGTTTACATTATCTTTTCATTTTATTTAAATCGTTAAATAATGAGGTAATCAATGTATCATCATGATGTCATAGATAATTTAAATTATATAATGTCTAAAAATTATAAAAAAATACCATGATGTTGGAAATAGTTTTAGCTTTCCAAATACTATTTATAGTCCAAAATAACATATATGTAGACAAAATTAATTTTTTTTTACTTAGGTGATACATTCTTTGTTATATTTAGTTTCATTAAAAATTAAAAGATAAAAAGTCACTTTCCCACAAAAGTGATTCCATGGGGTCCCCATGTTTGGCACAAGGCATCCCATGGTCGGCCATGAGACAACTAGTAGCATTAGGACACATTTTGGTGTCATGTAATATTATTATTTTATTATTTTATTATCCTTAACTACCCGATTACACATTAATCAAGATAATTAAAGATAATTACCGTCGTTACTATTCATAATGTATAAAAACAAAAGAGTCTTGATTACATAATTTGGACCTTCTGATTCAAAATAGTTGATCCATTTTACCTAATTCGAAACTCAGAAATTTCAATAATTGATTTAAAAATAATCCCCGTCGTCAAAACAAATTGCGGGTTTTTTTAAACAATATGTATGAAAAGTTTGACATTAGTTTATGCCCAAATCCAAAGTGAAATTAATACTAATGAACACCATTGTATTAAATGGTAAAAATATAATCAAATTAAACTTTATGAAAAATTAAAAAGATAATCTATCATATAATTATATTAGATAAAAAAGTAGTTTTGATGTAAAATGCAGTATTTTTCACTATTCATTAAAAATGAACATTGTTAAAAAAACACTAAAAATTTATCCAATGTAAATTTCAATGTCCCAATAATAAAAATATTTTTATATTGACAAATAGTTCTTATAAAATTGTCAAAAGTTTGATTTAAAAATGGTTTTCCATCAAAAGGCATTAAAACAATCTTTTAAAAATATTAGTGTATTCCATGCTTAAGATTGGATTTATTCTAATTTGAAGCCTCTAAAATACTATCTAATTAATTAATAGACATAGATAAAAACATCTATTATTCATTACTTATTTGGGATGTTACATCCTTCCCCCCTTTAGAAAATTTTGTCCATGCAATTTATTTACTTATCGAATAAGGGGGGGGGGGTATTTAGCCCTCATTGGATTTTCATATTCCCATGTTGCCTATTCAATCATGTGTTTCTTCCAAAAAAACCTTTACCTAATGAATCAAATTATTCCGTATCACCTGCTCCCTGTGGTCTCGAATCTGTACAGATTGTTCCTCATAAGATAAGATCTCTTCCAGCTGGACTACTTCTAGACTCAAAACATGAGATTGTTCTGGCATGTACTTCCTTAACATTGAAACATGAAAAACATTGTGTACCTGAGATAAACTCGGAGGTAAAGACACACGGTATGCAACTGATCCAAATCTCTCCAGAATTTATATTTTCCAATGAAAATTGGACTCATCTTTCCTTTCTTACCAAATTGCATCACACTTTTCCACAATGAAACTTTGAGAAAAACATGATCACCTACCTCAAAATAGAGATCCTTCTCCTATTGTCTGCATAACTCTTCTGCCTTCTCTTAGCCATTCTCATGTGTTTTTGTATATACTGATCTTTTTCTGCCAAATCTTCTACCAATTATGGTCCCTTCAGCTTCCTTTCACCCACGTCATCCCAAAAATCTGTATTTCGACACCGCTTCGCATACAACGCCTCAAATGGTACCATCTGTATACTAGAATGAAAACTGTTCTTATATGAAAATTCAACCAAAGAAAGATATTGGTCCCAACTTCCCTGATAATCCATCGAACAAGCACATATCATATCTTCTAAAGTCTGAATTGTTCGTTCTAACAGCCCATCTGATTGAGGATGAAAAGCTGTACTAAAATTTAATTCAGTACCCAACGACTTTTGAAGGTCCTTCCAAAAGTTAGAAGTAAACATGGGATCACGATCAGGTACAATGGATAGATGATCTCCATGCAACCTGACTATCTATTTAAGGTAGAATCGAGAAATTTTATCTTGAGAGAAAGTATCTCGAATAACAAGGAAGTGAACAGATTTAGTCAAGCGATCAACAATAACTCAGATTGCATTATTACCTCGAGGTGTCTTCGGCAATACTACAACAATGTCCATGGATATATTCTCCAATTTCCATTCTAGTTCTGGTAAATGTTGAAGCATCCCTTTCGGTTACTACTGCTCTACTTTAACCTATTGACAAGTCAAAGACTTCACAGTAAAATCAGCAATATCCCTTTTCATTCAATCCCACCAGTAATACACCTGCAGATCTATGTACATCATAGTACTGCCAGGATGAATTGAAAACAGAGAACTATGAGTTTTATATAACAACTCTCTCTTCAACTTTGAATCATAGGGCACACTCAATCTCTTCCCAAATCACAAAACACAATCCTTATCAATGTTGAATTCAGGAAACTTACATTTCTGAACTAGCTCTACCTTTTTCTGCAACTCACTGTCTTGCTTCTGGGCTTTCTTAATTCTATCTGATAGAGAAGATTTCACTGATACCTGAAAAAAACAGAAGTACATCCTACACCAAAAATTTCTATGCCAAATTTCATCAAATCCTTAACCAAAGGATCACGCTCCAAACGCAACATTGTTAATGAAGCATTAATTTTTCAACTCAAAGCATCAACCATTTTATTTTCTTTTCCCGGATGGTAATAAATTGTACAATCATAAGCCCTGATTAATTCTAGCCATCTCTTCTGTCTCATGTTCAATTATTTCTGAGTGAATATATACGTTAAAAGTTTTTGATCAGTATATATTTCACACTTTACTCCATTGAATTGATGCCTCTAAATTTTTAGAGAAAAAACAACAGCAGCTAATTCCAAATCATGTGTTGGGCAATTTACCTCATGAGCATTCAACTGCTATAAAGCATAAGCAATTACCTGATCATTATGCATTAGGACACAACCACGTCCTTTCAATGAAGCATCACTGTAGATTACAAACTCACCATTCCTGGAAGGTAGTGTCAAAACTAGAGCATTGACCAATCTTCTTTCCAGTTCCTGAAAACAATCACAACATTCTTCTGTCCAGATAAACTTATCACCCTTCTGAGATAACTTAGTAATTAGACTAGATAACCATGAAGAATTTCTAACAAACCTTCGGTAATAGCCATCCAAACCGAAGAAAATACGAATCTCGGTTACATTTGTCGGTCTTGGACATGTTTCAACAACTTTTGTTTTAGCAGGATCAACAGTTATGCCATCTTTTGAAATAATGTGACCAAGGAAAGAAATTTGTTGCAACCAAAACTCACCCTTGCTGAATTTCCCATATATTTTCTTCTCATTCATGGTTTGCATGATAACCCATTAATGTCTTTCATGCGCCTCTTTACTTTTAGAAAACACTAAAATATCATCAATAAAAACAACAAACATTTTTCACCTCAGTCAACTAATCCATCACTGCAAAAAACTATTTAGATCTGATTCTGACCATCTCATGATACTGATTTGAAAGGTCATTTCCCTCTGTATGCCTTCCCAGAAAATCTGGTCCGTTTCGTCTATGAAAAACCATTCTTAACATAGAAATATCTTAGTTGAAGCAACATTGTAATCTTTAAATGCTATATCATTTCAATCATACCATAAATTAATTTATAATTTAATAATTTTTTAACTCCTAATGTTGTCTAAACCGACCTCTGATACCAAATATAAGGCCCCACCCTTAAACCTTACATAATCTTGACTTATTACAAGTTTACACATTGAGGATCTTTTCAAGTTTAGAGTTTTAGAGAATTAGAACATGAAACATTCATTTCATTCTACATTTAAAAAAAGTGGTTACATAAATGAAAGTATTCGTTTTTCCCTTCAATAAAAAAATATTTAAAATAAGACATGGATTCTTTCTTGACACTTCCTTGAGAATATCATCATATCATGTACCATTCCATTGACCTATGAAAAACATTTCAAAAAACATGGGATAAGATTAAAAATCTCAGTATGGTTTATAAAAATATGGAAATGAAACATGAGTTTATATATACATAAGAATGAAATCATAATTTACCCATTAAACATAATCACATTAACATACCTCATCAAATCATGAATAAATCATAGAAATCATAATACATAAAGGTATCTTGTGGCATTCATAACATTATTACGTAGGGAGTAACACTCTTGGTCACGTATGGAATACCCATCACAGTATATTACCTAAATATCTTCGGAGAAACCTTAATGTTTCACACCTTTGTGTTACCTAATGCCTTGGAGAGCTATATCGGGCTCACCCGCCCGTAGTTTATCACAGAACCACCAGTCTTCAAAATAATTCCCAAAAAACATAACATAATCGTATCACATAAAACATGCACAAAGGAAACATAACATTTCTACTTTTCAATCACAAGATGTCAATACAACACATTGATATAAAAACATTATGAAAACCATTTTCAATACCAAAATAAAAGAAATGTAAAACATGGTATTTATTTTTATTTTAAAAAAACGGTTTGTCTTGTAGAGGAAGCTGAAACTCAAATAATGGTAATGGCGGCGGAGAAGTCGTTGTCGCCGCATACGCACGACAAAACATTTGCTTTTGTCGTTTAGTAAAACTCTTCGTATAAAAAAGATTCATTTTTGGATAAACATAAATTTCAAAGGGTTTTATACACCTTATAAAATAATGTCGTGTATAAAACAAAATATGCCTCAATGAAAGGAGATTGAGACGAAGTCCCATACCTCGGGTCCGACTTGACTCGATCGTTCTTTAATGTCCTGAATAATAAACATGAGTTAATTTATACTTTCTTAAGAACCTTTTTCAATTTCATTATTCCTTTTATATCACTTATTACCATTTTATGAACATTATTTAATTATTTAAGTTAATAATGGTCGTTTTTTTGATCATATGTACTTGAATCAAAAGTGAACTACTTATATTTACAAGTTGTTCACGTAGTCAAATATACATTATCTCAATAATGATATTCATGATTTATATGCTATATATTTCATATATATCTATTATATACATGCATTTATAATATTACATAATCATTTAGAGGTAAGAAATGAAATGCACCGTTCATAGAGACGGTAAGCCGTACGTACGCATGAACACTACTTTCATTTGTATTTCGTATTTTATGGAATGGAATCATAATGATATATAGGTATATTTAAATTCCAGTATAATATCATATATAATTTCATCACACCATCCTTTATACATCCCACATAAGGTATTAATGAATCAAATCACTTTGAGGGGGCGGTAGTCCGCACTTCTTTAAATGAAGATATCGCGTTTACCCGTAATGGAAACCATAAAGGTATGCCCAAAATGAAAAATACAGAAGCTTAAGGAACTCATAAGAATATTATATATCATATATAAATATATTTTCATCTTAATGGACACCATTTATGGTTTTAAAAGAATGTTGAACAATCATCATTTCGGTAGGCAGAAATTCTCCATCCATTGAAACAGTATGTTCTTTAACCATTAGATGTAGTAGTGTGTAATTTTAGCTCGATTACTTCTTATAAAAACATCCTAGAATATGGAAGATACTAGCTTTGTTACAAAATAAATGAATAAAAATAGTTTAGGGTGTTGTATAAGGAAAATAAAACAAAATAACACAAGTGAAGACAATACCTTAAAAACGGGTATCCCTTTTTATTTGAGCTCAATGGATTCCTTGAGAAGACTTCAGTACAAAGTGAGGCTTCTAAGAGTTACAGAGGGATGTGGAGAGACAAAATGTACAGGGTTTTCCCGAGCCAAAGGCTTTGGAAGTGTGGGTAAAGTGGTAGAGGTGGGGGCCTTTTATAAGAGGATAGGAGGGGCACTCTTGGTATGTTACAAAATGCTACATTATTTTCAAATGGGATTTTAATTTTAAAGGTCCACAATAGATTTATTTTCAGTATAAAGTGATTAGGGTTCTAAATATACTCATCCAATAGGTTTTTGACAAGTTTAAGTATTATATTTTTCATTATCTTTTCATTTTATTTAAATCGTTAAATAATGAAGTAATCGATGCATTATCATGATGTCATAAATAATTTAATTTATTTAATGTCTAAAAATTATAATAAAGATAATATGATGTAGGAAATCGTTTTATCTTTCCAATTACTATTTATAGTCCAAAATATCATCTATTTAGAAAATATTAAAAATGTTTTACTCAGGTGATACATTCATTGTTATATTTACTTTCTTTAAAAATAAAAAGATAAAAAGTCACTTTCCCACAAATGTGATTCCATGGGGTCCCCATGTTTGTAACAAGGAATCCCATGGTCGGAAATGAGACACCATTAGCATTAGGACACTTTTTGGTATCATTTTTTATTATTATGATATTTATTTATTATCCTTAACTACCCGATTACTCATTAATCAAGATAATTAAAGATAATTACCGTCGTTACTATTCATAATGTCCAAAAAACAAAATATTCTTGATTAAATAATTTGTAACATCTGATTCCAAATAAGTAATCCATTTTTCCAAATTCCAAACACATAAATTGCAATAATTTATTTAAAAATAATTCTCGTTGTCAAAACAAATAGCTGGTTTTTTTGAAACAATATCTATGAAACGTTTGGAATTGGTTTATGCTCAAATCCAAAGTAAAATTATTCATAATGACCACCATTGGATTAAATGGTACAAATATATTCAAATTACACTTTAATACTAATTAAAAAGATAATCTACCCATATAATTAAATTAGTTGAAAAAACAGTTTTGATGTAAAATGCATTATTTTTCACTATTCATTAAAAAATGAACATTGTTAAAAAAAATACCAAAAATTTATCCAAAGTAAATTTCAATGTCACAATATTATATAATATGTTTATTTTGACAAATAGGGCTTATAAAATTGTCAAAATTTTGATTTAAAAATGGTTTTCCATCAAAAGGCAGTAAAACAATCTTTTAAAAGCACTAGTGTATTCCATGCTTAAGATTGGATTTATTCTAATTTTAAGCATCTAAAACACTATCTAATTAATTATTATACATAGATAAAATTATCTATTATTCATTACATACTTGGGATGTAACATTGGCTATCATTTTGTGGATGATAGGTCGTACTGAGGTTCAGTTCAGTATTGAGAGCATGATGAAGACTCTTCCAAAACGTAGAGGTGAATCTTGGATCTCGGTCAGATACAATAGATAGTGGTACTCCATGAAACCTTACCACTTCCCTGATATATATCTGCGCCAATTGATCGAATCAAAAATCCTCCCGAATAGCAATGAAGTGTGCAGTCTTTGTAAGACGATCCACAACAACCTAAATTGCATTGTTGCCCTTGGATGTCCTCGAATGTACGGTGAAAATGTCCATGGTGATTTTCTCCCATTTCAATTCTGGTATGGTAAATGGTTGCTTCATCCCCTTAGACTTCTGCCTCTCTGCCTTCACTTGCTGACACACCAGGAACATTGGTGTATGTTTGGAGATCTCCTTCTTCATATTATCCAAACAAAAGTTTTCTTGGAAATCTCGTTACATCTTTGTGCTCCCTGGGTGAATAGAGAAATTTGAACTATGTGTATCATCCAAAAGTTCCTTCTTCAGCTTCGGAATTTATGGAACACATAGTCTTTTCCCAAACCGCACAATTCCTTCTTCATTAACATTAAACTCTGAGGATTTTCCCTTTTTGATACCATCCACTTTTTCCTAAATTCCCAGATCATCCTTTTGGGAATCCTTTAACCTTTCTAAAAGAGATGGTTGAGCAATCATTTGTCAAAGGATTGATGATGTTCCCTTCTTTATGATTCCCACGCCCATCTTTATATTGTCTAAGAAGATTGGATCCCTCTCAATTCTCATCATTGATATAATTTCTGGATCCTTTCTACTTAGGGCATCTGCCACCTTGTTTGCTTTCCCAGGTTGGTAATGTATTGAACAGTCATAATCCTTGATGAGCTCTACCCATATTCTCTGGCGCATATGAAGCTCTTTCTGTGTGAATATATATTTAAGACTCTTGTGGTCAGTATATATCTCACATTTCTATCCATATAGATAATGCCGCCGAATTTTCAAGGCAATTATCACAGCCGCCAACTCTAGATCATGCGTTGGATAGTTTTGCTCTTGGATTTTCGACTACCTTGAGTCATAGGATATCACATTATCATTCCGCATCATCACACATCCTATGCCCTTTTTGAAGCATCACTGAATACCACAAAATGTTCCCCACTTGTGGGTAAAGTGAGCACGGGTGCAGTGATAAGCGTCCTTTTCAACTCCTTGAAGCTTTCTTCACATTCATCACTCCAAGCAAACATTAAACCCTTTCGAGTTAGCTTGGTAAGAGGGTTGGACAATTGTGAGAAATTTTTCACAAATCGTCGATAATATCCAGCTAACCCCAAGAAGCTACGGATATCTGTTACCAATGTTGTCCTCCACCATCCCTCAATTGCATCTGTTTTGGAGGGGTCTATAGATATTCCATTGCATGTGATGATATGGCCCAAGAATGAGACCTCCTTCAACCAGAACTCACACTTTTTGTACTTTTCATAGAGCTTCTCCTTGCACAGAGTTTCTAGTACAGTTTTTATATGCTCCCCATGATCCTCCTTGGTTTTGGAGTATATTAGAATATCATCTATAAAGACTACCACAAATTTTTCAAGGCAATATCTAAAGACTTTATTCATCATGTCCATGAATATTTCTGGAGCATTGGTGAGTCTGAAAGGCATTATTATGAATTCATAGTGCCTGTACCTTTTACGAAAAGCAGTCTTGGGGATATCTTCTTTCTTCACCCTTACATGATAATATCCTGACCACAACTCCACCATGGAGAAATATTGTGCTCTATGAAACTGATCGAACAAGTCATCAATTCATCAGAGATGATACTTGTTCTTTTTCGTGATTTTGTTAAGTTCACGATAATCGATGGAAAGCCACACTGACCCATCCTTCTTCTTGATGAAGAGGACCAATGCACCCCATGGTGAAGCACTTGGGTGTATAAACCCTTTATGTAGATTCTCCTGTAGTTGTTTCTTCAGCACTTAAAGCTCAACAACAACCATTCTATATGGAGTCTTGGATATTGGTAACGCCCCAGGTATAAGTACAATTGAGAAATCAACATATATTCTTGGAGGAAGACCAGGAAGTTCCTCAGGAAACACTTCAGCGAATTCCCTCACAATAGGCATTTCTTCAAGGATGGATTCTTCCTTGGACTCAATCATCAGAGCCAGATATGCGTTCTCATAAGTCTGTAATATCCATGCTTGAGATGATAGAGCTAAAGGAGATTCATCTTCATCCTGAAACTTGTAATGAATCAGGGGTCGATTCTCCAAATGGAGTGTGATCTCCCTCTACCGACAATTTATGTTGTCTCTATATAAGGAAAGCCAATCCATGCCAATAATTGCATAAAATTCCACCAGAGGGAGTATGACAAGGTTCGCTGGGAAATTAAATCCATAGATTATAACATCGGAGGACATATACTCATGGGATGCAATTATTGCCCCATTTTCCGTACTCACCGACATCTTTACTTCCATGATATTTGTTGGTGCTGGTATTGTTCTAATAAACATTCTAGATATAAAAGAATGCGTAGAACCTGAATCAAAAAGTGCGTTCTCTATTCTTGATGATTAACTAGCATATCTGTCACCACATCGTTGTTGGGGTTCACTTTGGCAGAAGTGATGGAAAAAAGTACTTCTTTGCTGTCTTAGAGGTTGTTGGTTCCCTCCGATAACCATTGGATTAGGGAATTGATTTACAAAATGACATTTTTCCGTGAATTTGTAGAATTAAACAATGCGTTGAGGTTCAAACGGAGAATTCCTCTCCTCTGTCGCAGCTGCGGGTCCTTCTTGCCGACAGTTAACAACTAGGTGCCCTTCTCTTCCACACTTGAAGCATTTTCTCATCCCCTTTATGCAATTTCTAGGGTTCTTCTTTCCGCACTTTTGGAAAGTGGGGTGCTGGATCTTCATAGAACCATTGGATTTATCCATCGAACCACCAACATTGAAGTCCACCTTATGCTTCTTGTCCCCATAATACCCCTTTGATTCCCCGATCTCCATTTCGACCTTGAGGGCACATCGGACAATTTCCTCATAGCTGTCGAAGTCACAGATCGCTAATGCTTTCTGCAAGTTAGGATTCAGCCCACTAAAAAAGCGGTCAACATTGCATTCGGGGGTAACGAAAATGCCGAAAGTGTAACGTGCAAGCCTTGTGAAGTTTGCCTCGTATGCTCCAACAGATTCTTCATCTTTTTGCGTGAGGGAAAGAAGGTCCCTTTCCATCTTAAGCCCAGAGGGTGCGTGGAAACTATTTATCGAAAATCATTTTCCAGAAATCCTTCCATTCCAAAGCCTTGATCTCCTCCCCAGGCTTAGTATTTTTGATCAACTTCTACCATTGATCAGCTTCACCCTCCCTACAATATGTAGCCAGGATAACATTCTCTAGTTCAGAACATTGGAGGATGGAGAAGATCTTTTCAATGGAGTTGATCCATTGTTCAGTGATCGTTGGATCAGATGATCCACTAAAAGTAGGATACATTTGTCTCATGAAGCTCTCAATGTCTTTTTTCTTTCTTAGGGGGGGTATAACATTCCTCATGTACTGTGTTTCTATTCAAAACATGAGTTAGCTGAGATAGAAGCGTGGAAAAGTTCATGATTCCTGCTCCCATTTGATTAGGTATCTCATTAGTATAGTCAACAAACTGATCTTCACAACGATTTTTGTCCCGAGTCATCCTATTACTGGCCATTGGATGGAATAAAATGAAAGATAGGGGTAACACATAAATGGTAATCAAAGGAAAAATGTTGATGACTCAAAAATATTCTTTTATTTCATTAACTCATTAGTCTATAGGCTTTAATCTAGGATTTTCATGATCTACTTTCTAACATATATTCGTAGGGGCATTTTTCCCATAATAAGGGTTCATACTCAGATTGTGAAATTATCAAAACATATCCCCCGGGGTGTCATAACCAAGAGTGTATCAAGGGCCGTTGTTGTGCACCAGTTCCCGTTTGAGTCTAGCTCAAAGCGGTGTTTTCGGGTTTTACCCCTAGGATTCATCTGTGCCGGAGTCGCCTCTACCTGCTCGTATCCATATAGGGATGTATTTGTTTGATAAACCACTTACATAGTATTTACCAAATCTTAGGAAAGTTTTTATTATACTTAGTCTTCTATCTAAGGAATTACTAGGGTTTACTAATCCCAAAAATAACTAAACCTGTCCTCTGATACCAACAATGACAACCCTGATTTTTTATTACAACTTAAACATGATTTATTACATAAAACATCACTTGATACAACAAAGAAGATCGAGAGTATTAGTGTATTTTGGGATTAGTATCATTACATAAAAACATAAAACATTAATTACAACATCATTATTGAAAAAATCCTTTACATGACCACTACATTCCCTCGTACTTAGCATTGCATGGGATAACCTGAGGACATGCATAAGAAAAGGGTGAGCTATAAAGCCCAGTAAGGGAGTACACCTAGAATAACATGAGGAGTACAATACATGTTAGACAATAGGAATATCAATATATCATAAAAGTACCATGAACATAAAGGCATGATAAAGCATGATAATCATAACATAGAAGTGTGGCAATAACACTTAACATGGAATTAGCATGAGCCAAGGCTCATTGCACATGGAGCATGAGAAAATCCTCATTGCACATAAATCATGAGTAAATCCTCATTGCACTTTAATTATAATGAGTCAACACTCATTGCACATGACGTATCCCGATACTATACTTTACCCAATGCATTGGAGCGCTATAAGGGCACACCCTTCTTAAACATTTAATTTAATGCATAAGTGTGCCACATGGATCATAAAACATGGATTCATAAAACACAATAATTTATTCCATGATAAAGGAATGTGGAATTCATATATGAAACATTACAATTAAATAAGTAAATGTGCATAAAGGTGAATACACTTGATGGAGAAATGGGCATGGTATTCACTACACAAAGACATTGGCTTAGAAAATTTGTGCGATCTCGACAGCGTAACGGCGTGACATAAGAATTCATAAAAATGGTTGATGAGGGATAAAGGGGTTCCTCATCATATTTAAAATTAATGGACGGTAAGGAGGTTATATATATACTTTTCCAAACAATTTTAATGGAATTTAGATTCATGATACAAAATTATTTACTTGAATGTCAAAGAAGAGAGAGAAGTGCCTTTCGGAATTTTGGCATAGTAACGGGTGTACATGGGAGGAATTTAATGAGAGAGAAAGGGGTCTCCCATCATTAAAAAAATAATAGGGAAGTATGGGGGAGGTGTGAAACCATACCCCAACATTCATAATTGTAATTAAAAGGGGAAAAAAATTTAAAGATAATTGACAAAAATGAGAAAGGAAGAAAAAACCCTTATTTGGAAGTGTGCATCCAAAGGATAGAGATAGTCTTGTGAGAGCCTTCTTGGGAGAATGGGGCACCTTGGTAGGATTATATAGAGAGTAGGGAAGTGGTTGGACGAACTCCAAGGGATTTTAGTGAGGACGAAGTGGAAGAATGGGTGGGTATATATACGAAAGGTGAGGGAATTCTTTATTATTTAGGTTTGGGTCCCCTTACATTAAATTAATCCAAACCACAAACCATCCCGTGGTGTTTTCCCATGGTTTTTGGAAAAGGGAAGAAGAAAAAAATATTTTATAATTCCAAAGTATTAACTTCTTAAATTAATAAGGTTGATTATGTGGAGGTGAGTCACACTCCCATGGAAATTAATTTAAAAACAAAATGTGTTGAATATGTCTTGAGGGGTCCATTAATGCTTTCAAAAGTAAGTCAAACAAACCCAAAATCACATTATTTTAATGATAAAACATATATTGGCCGAACATAAGGATTATGGTATTTTATTTCATCACCATTGGGTCATTATGATGTCATAAAACACATTATATATTTAAACGATATTTAATTTTTACCCAAATATTTTACTGTCTCAGAAAATTATGAAAAATTCACCGTTGGATAATTTCGACGTCCTTGTTACAAAAATGACATTAATTTTATCTAATTTTTTTTTAAATATATTAATTTTCACTTTTAAATAAAAACCAACATTTATAAAAAAATCACGGGTTTTGACAGAAACGGCTTTCAAACCTTAATATAAAATTTTAATTGCATTCATAAAATTATAAGATCATTTTTATTTAATAAAAATTAATTTAATAATAATATTATAATTTTACTAAAATATTTCTTAATTAAAAAATCCATTAATTTAATAAAATATATTTCTTAATTAAATAATAACTAAAAACACCATTTGTACATTAAAAACTATTTACAATGTATCAAAAATGACTAGAAATTATTTTCATTATTATATACAAAAACAATGTACATGAACATAGTACAACTTATTTGTTACATAACCCCTTAAAACAGCTGCATAAGACATAAGGGTAAGGTGTGCGATGGTGAGAGACTCTTGGGGTGGCTTGGATAACATCGCTCGAGTTGTAATCTCTATCAACTTCCACTTTTCCCATAGACGGTTACGTTCGATCTTGACATTGTGAAGCTCATCTTGGCCTTGGTCAGGGGCGAAGCCCAAGGATGCCACTTCCTTTCCGAGCTCTGACAAATGGGCTTCATATGGGGAAATTCTACTTGATGAGGACATCACTTCTCTTGTATGAGTAAATTGGATTTGTTAATGTCATATATTTATACTAATCATGTGATCACTGATCAACGACAATATTAACAACAATCAAAAATCATAACATAAAACCAAAGAAGTTGACATCTTATAAAAACATTTTTCATAAAGAGACATTTAACTGGATAACGAGGTATTTTTCATTAATGAAACTTTGGGTCGTTACATTATCCTAGGTTTCCATTTTACTACATAGATAAATCTTTAACCAATATATTTTTCATAAATATAGAGTGAATTATAATACCCTCAATCATATAGAATTTTATGTCACTCAATTATTGTTGAATATATCACAAATTTCACTAAGTGTAGTCAAAAATATATGTACATGTTAAATATTTATCCCACTAAATAATACCATTTTTTTTATTGGTATTCGGCTTAGTTTAATCATAGAATATTTAACCTAAATAAAACGAAGAAAAATATTAAAGGAAAAATCATTAATATAAGATAAATCATAGTCCATTAAGGCTCTATCTTAGGGAATGTGTGGTTCTCCATTATGTTTCTTCTCATTGGATAATTTTCCTTGAGGTACATTGGGTTTAGTTGAGAACATGTTCTCTTGGATGGTAAATCATCTGTATAGACATATGATCCTCCTGTTCATAGGGTTACAATGAATCATTTCACCTGAATCAAGGCTCCATGATCATGTTTTTTAAATCCTGGACATGCATTATGTTTTATTAAATGAATAAATAAAAAATAATCACAAGAACATAATGATAATGAAAACAAAAAAAGAATTAATAATTTAAGAATAAATTTGATTTATAAAAAATGTTTTACCATACTCCTATGTTCACCCTTGATCACTTCCAATAGTTCCAAAAAAACATTTCATACCAATATAATTATCTATTCTATAGGTTAATCATGATTAAAAATTAACTGTTCATGATTTTTATTATTCTACTATGTCATATAATAATGAAGGTCTAAGGTCGGTCCCATGAGTGATACAAATAATCCATAAGACAAAGTCATAGTTCATGTTGTTATGAAGAAATATATGAATTTATATGGATAAAAAGATTGAAACACAAGTCTAATGGTTTTAACATAATAAAAAAAATTAGTGGATCAATTTCAAAGACAATTTTTGATAACGATACCAACCTCTTTCATTCATTATTTTGGATTAACAAATCAGTTTTAGGATTTTTTTTGTTTAGTAGATTATTATGGTAAAATTTATTTATATTAAGTGAGAAATTATAAATCTATTGGTCAAATAGTATGATCAAACTGATTTCATTATGTTTAATCTATAAATTAAATTATTAATACAATATATTGTTCATTTCTTAATTTTATATACTAGTTTTTATTTCTGTTCTTAATTATCCATTTTTAAAAATACTAAAAAATAAATAAGAATATAGTTAGTGAATCAAATTTATTCTTAATTGAAATGAATTTTCATTAATAAAAATTATAGATAATTTACTCACCCATACTTTTACCATTAATCACTTATCTCTTAAATGAATTTACACACACGGTTGATGGAATATAAACCATATTTTAAAAGAATGTATTTTAATGTGAGTGAAAATTCTAAATTAATGCTGATGATTATAGCTATATATTCACGTCTTCCCATCAATAATTATCATCCATATGTATTTCACCTTTTGTAATATAAATAAGTTAGATGTGGGCGTTTCATAAAACTATAAAGAAACAGAAGAAGGTTTTCATATTTTCTGTAAATCAAGTAATGAAATTTATTTTTGTAATATATTCAAATTTTTTTTATTTATGTCAAAATAAAACATATTTTCAGTTTTAAATTTTTTCTTGTCAAGTTTATATTTACATATGGGAACTAATTATATTTCATGAATTTATTTATTTTCAATCATTTACATTAGAAGGTGATTTTTTAGAACTATTGATGTGCAATAGAACGTTAATATATTCTACGAAAATAAAATTTAATAAAAAAATTCAATTGGGTTATGAGTTTTAGATTAAATGTCAATTTTTTTAACAGTTTACTAATATTTAATTTTTATCAAAATAAAAATTATTTAATTATATAATAATAATAGAAATGAGAATTTTGGTTAAATATTTATAACTATTTCTAGAATTACTATTTTCATATGAAAAATTTATTTTAGTCCATCGATATTGTATAACAGTACTTAACTTGTATTTTTATAATGGTATGGAGATCATTTTAAGTTTATAAAACTTTTCATCGACAATGATTCATGAGATTTATATTATTAAAATTATTTTTATTAAAAGAACCTTAATATGTTTCTAATATTTATACATGGAATGTTATTATGTTGTAAAAAATAATTTTTAACAATAAATTTTAAAATTCATTTATATATATACAGATTATAATGTTAAATTTCATGTACGACCACATATTTGTCTTTGTAAAATTATTTTCTTGATTAGGCCACTTTGTGTGCAAGCAATGTTATTGACGTTTTAAAAATTAATGATTAATTTAAAATTACTCTTTTTTAAATAATAATATATATATATATATATAAATATATCATTTCATATGAAACAATTTTTTGAAAACCATTATTCATATTTATCTACATTAGTATTATTTTAGGGTGGTAAAAAATTTAATCTATGATCAATAGATACGTTTATATAGAAATGTATCTATATATGTATCAATTTATCTAAAATTATTTACTTCCTGTATTTATGTGAGTAAAGGAATATATATATATATATATATTATATATGTGAATCATTATTCTTACCTATATATATGTGTGTGGATATTCAATCATTTTTTATTCTAATAAATTTGTAAAAAATGTGTATATATGTTTACATTTTTATGTAAACATATATTGTACATATATATATATATATATATATATTAGAGTATATTTACAAATTTCTTTTCACGGAAAAAATTATTTATTATGAAACATTTATAACCAATTAATATCCCTTTTTATGTAATTGATATAGAATCTCATGATTTTTTAAGAAAAATAATGGTTCATATGACATAAAATACAAGTTGTAATGTTTTTAATTTCAAATAATGTCACTTGGATATGATGTCAATGAATTCAGAGAATGGGGATTGAACCAAAACCGTTTTGGTACTTTTATCCAATCATGTGACAGGTGTTTCCTTAATCTTATAGCGCTCCAATTAATTTGGTAATGTTGAAATCTCATGAGATGTCATGTATGGTGCACGAGACGTGTATCCCACGAACACTATGGTATATGAGAGTGAACATAATACATCATTGGACTTTTTCCATCATGATATGTTTTATTTGGAGTGAACTGTTACTTCATGTTGTGATCCAAGGTGGTTTTGAGAACTATTTATAAATTTTTATGAGTTATCAAGAGAAATTTTTATTATTTCATAAATTAATGAAATGTTGTTCTCCAAAGGTTACATGTGTTGAATTATATTTAGAAATAAATGTTATTATTTTCAAATCAAATCATGATTTTATAAATATGGAATTCTCATAATGTATCACATGTTTTACTTTTTATGTTGTTATAAAAAAATCCTGATATGTTTCCACATGTTATGAAAACACTTACTGAGCTCCTTTTTGTCACCATAATTGTTTCAAAAGAAATTTTCATAGTGAATAAGTACACGTAGAAGTGATGGAGTATACAAGGCTCCTTTATGTTATTTGTCAATTAATAATAATAATAATAATAGTTTTATTGTGCTTTTTTTGAGTTGTAATTTGAATTATCCAATGTATCGATACAGTATAAAACTGTATACCTTTTCAGTCTCAGATTTTTAGATCATAAATGTATTATAATAAAATGGAACATGACTTGGGTCGTCATAGTTGGTATTATATATGAGGTTTAGAAAACATTATAAGTGAAGATACGGGGAAAAACATTGATCATTTAGAGTCAATTTGTAAATTTTATAGGACATTACATTAAATAAAAAAATTGTCCCTCCTAGTTTTATTAATTTTGAGTAGTAAAATTTATAATTTCTATAGGTATTATAATGGAATTTTGATGATAAAATTATTTAAATGTGGAATTATGTAACATCCCTGATATTATTATGTTCTTTATTTTAAATAAGGTAAATTAAAATGTGGTTATATATTAAGGATAAATATTCCAAATTAAATAATAATACCTGAAACTATTTGTATTATTTTTCAAAATTAATAATTATAATAATAACTTAATGATAACTGATAATTTATTAAATTTATAATAAAAAATATTTTATTTATAATATTTTCTATGTATTAAATAAATTGTTTTAAGATTTGATTTTAAATTATAAAAAACTTTGTTTTATAGACAATAAGAATATTTTAGCATTATTATTTTTAATAGATTATTTTTGTAAATAAATATGTTTTTGATGAAATATTCAAAATATTATTTGAATAGAAAAATAATTATGAAATTATTATCAATAGTCATGTTTAATTACATAATAACTTGATATCTAAAATATTTTTTAATGAATAAATTTAAAATTAAAATGTTTTTCAATAATAAATATTGGTTAACAAATATTTTTATAATTTTTTTTATTTTTTATTCATGAAATAATATGATATTTTAATAAATAAATTATAATAATTATAATTTTACAATAAAAATGATCGTACATAAATTCAATAATTAATTTTATATATAAATTATATCAATATATTTTTGAACTATTATAAATTTAAATGTTTTTATGAATTATGAAATAAATTTAATATTAAAAATATATATAAAATATTAAAATTTACAAAATGTTATATAAAAAATTTTATAATCAAATAATAATAATAATAATAAACCACTATAATGGTTTTGAAAAAAGTGGGTTAATATGTTAATTAAAAAAATGATAAAAAGATAGATATAACATGATAATGGTTATGGGAGAGGCATCAATTGAGGAATGAAATTGTGTAAGGGAAAAAGATTTTGATCATCTAGTGAGTCTGAAGGAGTTGGATTAATCCATCCATGATAGAGTTCGAGTAACTGAGGGGGGTTTTGACATACGAAGGTCAAATGTTTATGAGGACTTCGAGTGAAATTCGATATCTGATGAGGGAAATTGATGGTCATGAATTTTAATAATGTGTTAAATCGCATGTAAGGGTTTTATTTTCGTGTGAGTTCTAATTGGATTAAGTCTTAATCTAAATCAACCTAACCATCATAGGTTTTTTGTTATATTATCTAGATGATGAATATTTATTTTGTATCTTTATCATGAATCCTTTTGGGCTAATATGACATGTGTTTCTTTTCATCATGAATCATTTTAAGTTATCCCATTTTAATTTTTTTTTATTTTTTACGATCTCTTCGATGTGTATACTATATTTAAGAAAATTTTGAGAATAATTTCATATTTTATCCAGTTATAGATTATTTTTTTAGGATGTAATCCAGATTCCATCCACCCTTTGATTTCCTTTTCCACCCTTTTCAAAAATTGTTTTTGAATATATGCATATAGATATATAAAATACTACTATATATTATATTGTTGTTGATTTTCCACCTCCACTAAGTTATTATAGGAATCCACTATAATAAAACTACATAAATGTATATTTTGTAGATTTAAATTATGTATGAACTAGATATATAAGAACCTATGACCTTTTATGAGTATCGTCCCTAATTATTGCACTTGATGTAAGAGAAGCGTGTTAGATTTGGGGAGTTTTTGTAAGGTATTAAGTTGTATAATAAGGTTTTATTATTTTTTATATGTCATGTTAGGGAAATAATTTTTACAATAACAATATAATTTTTTAATATTTGTTAATTTAAAAATAAATCATGCTTGCAGTTTTAATTATTTTTTTAGTTTATATTTATGTAATTGATTTACTTATTTTTCATACCTTAATTTTTTTTCATGATTTTTCATTAGATGTTTATTTGTTTCAAAACTAATGTTGTGAAAGAAAATTTATCTGTTAATTATGAAAATAATATACGTTATAATCAATTTAGTGGGTTCTCCATTTCAGATTTTATGTCAATTTGTTTTAGTGGTTTATTAATATTTATTTTCTCTCAATCTAAATAATTTTGAATTTAATATTTAGGATATTAAGTGGAAATTTTGATAAATATTTAAAACTACTTTTGAATTTAAGCTTTTTATATGAAAAATATTCATTAGTCCATCAGAATTGTCTTTGGGTATTTTAAATGTTTTTTATAAAGTTATGGGGGTCATTTTATGTTAATAAATTTGTTATACCAATAGAATTCATGAGATTTATTTTCTTGATTTTTTTTAAAAACATTAATTTGTCTCTAATGTATATACATGGGATGTTATTTGATTTTAATTTTTTTTATAATAATGTTAAAAATGTATGTATATATATATAAATTTCTCTTTTCCTGTTATGTATAATCTTCATCCATGGTTTTCTCTTCATAAATTTATTTTCTAGATTTTCTCAATTTAACTGAAAGTGATGTTATCAAATTTTTCAAAAACTTATTTCGACGTTGGAATTGTTTTATTTTTTAACAATTATATGTATATATATATATTCATAAATATATCCTTTAAAAAGAATCATTGTTTTAATATATATATATATATATCTACATACATATTATTTTAGGATGAAACAAAATTTTAATATCTCATCAATTGATACATATATATATATAACATTATATATATTTAAATCAAAAATTTCTTATAGTTTTTACTTCATATATGTATGTAAATAAATGCATTTATATTTATATATATCATTCAAAATTTCAATAGATATGTGTGTGGATATGAAATCATGTTTTATTGTAATATATATAAAAGCATTCTTATATATATATATGTGCAACTTTTTATGTAAAACAATTATATACATATATATGTACATCAATTTATATATACGCATGTTATTTAATGAAAAGATATTCTTATAATGAAACATGTATTACCACATAATTTAATTTTTCCTGTAATGGATATCAAATATCATTATCTTTAATGAAACTTTGTGGTCATTACGATATAAAATACAATGAGTTGCGTTTTCAATTATAAATAATCACACAAGGATATTATGTGAATGATGGCATGGAATGGGGAGTGATCCTAATCCTTTATGGTAATTTATTCTATTCATTTTATGGGTACACCAAGAATTATATAGCACTCCAATGCATTGGGTAATGTTGTAATCTTGTGTGACATCCTGTATGGTGTGTGAGCGGTGTATCCCATGCACACTATATGATTAGGGAGTGAACCTAATTCATCATGATATAATATTCATTATGTTACGTTGTTTCAACCCTGAACTATCACTTCATGTTATGATCCGAGGTGCCTTTGAGAACTATTTTTGAATTCTTATAAGTTATCAAGAGATATTTTTATTAGTTCATATATGAATGAAATGGAATTTTCAAATTGTTACATATGTTTAATACTATTTATAATGAAATATTATTATTTTAAATATTACTCATGGTGTTATAAATTAGAAATTCTCATTTTGTATCTCCTGTTTATCATTTTTCATTGATGTAATAATGCCGATTGGATTCAAAATGTTTTCAAACAGCTTAATATTTTTTTTCAGTCACCCTTTTAAAAAAACTATTTTCATATGAAATAAGTACTCATTGAAGTGAGTGAGTGGTTGATTCCCTTTTTTGGTTTTTAACCATTACGAACATCAGAATATTTTTCATATCCTTTATTTTTTTGAGATTTTTAATTTTAATTCATCAATGTATCCACACTCTCTAAAACTATAAACCTATGGGTTTTTGGTTTGTTAAATAATAAATTAATTAAAATATATAAAAATTGATTATTTTTTGGGTCATCATAGGGTCACCATATTATTCATAGATAGTGTAATTTTGTTCCTAGGTATGTTGGAACTTTTCTATATGTTGAGATAATTGATTTAGTAGCCTACCGATTTTATCTTCCGTAGAGGTTTAGTTCAATGCACAATGTTAACCATGTGTCACAACATTGGAAGTATCACCCTAAGCCTTATAATGTGATCTATGAGGATTATATTGAGTATGAGACAAAAGCATCATTTGATAATCATAGGATACATGTTATTTGATTGTCGTGAGAAATTTTTTTAGGGGAGGATATTGATGATAATTTAAATATTGTCAAAATATTGATCTATTCAGGTGGAAATGTGTGAGAGATATGTAATTATATGGGCTCATTGGCCCAATATTTTTACCTCATAATCACTGAGATGCTTGAGAGTACATGTTGATGATGTTATAAGGTGAAAATATTGTAATATCACGACAATTATAAAGAAGTCTCATTCTCATTTTAAGTACTATTTTAACTTTATAATTGAATATCATTGGTATTTTTGTTTGTTATTTGATGTGTAATTTAGTAATTTTGGAATGAAATGGGGTACTACATGTTTATCGCATAGTTTTCAAAAACGGTGCACCCACCCCAAGAAAACTATATAATCCAAAAGTGAGGGGAATTTCATAGTGGGAACATGGTTTTTCAACCCACATGATAACATAGTATAAATCATGAAACCCTAGGATAAGGATCAAGAATATATAGAACATTTTGTAAAACCAAGCTTCCCCACCAAGGAAACCATCTATGTGGATTTTAATTACCCTAAAATTTATTAAAAAATCCTCCCCTCAGTATTAACCAAAAATCCATCTGCGGTGAACCTAAACCAATTCTGATAAATTTTGAAACACCTGAGAGTGTTATGAGGCTCCTTGGACATCGCTTTTAATGAATCACATGTTTAATTGAAGTATCATCTCTCCTCTGGTATGTGATTTCATCCCCATTTGGATTCCACAATCATATTTCACTCTTTCTCAATATAGAAGAATGTTTTATACTCTCCTGAAAACGGTTAAATTTACCTTTTCATGGAACATAATCTATTAGATCTTGATCTTAAGTATTTTTCCTATATTAACATGACATTGTTATTTTGAATGCTTCTCATCAATTAGGGGATTTCTGGTTTGGCATACGTCCATAAAAAATCATGAGGTATGTGGTTTAAATATCAATCCAAATAGTCTTGAATGATAATTTTGTGTATGTAATTTTCGAATTTCAATTTCCAAATATGATAATTGAATCATGAAATTTAATTAATTAATAAATTAATTTATTAATTAATTGGATTATAGAGATGGTAGAATAATGGAATTAATGAAATACAAAAAGTAGATATTACAGAATTATAGTTTATGTAATTGATTTGAAATTATAATTAATGGGTTTGATTGATTATCCTTGAAGTTTTAAAGTATATTATTAATAAATTGTTATGAATGGTTTAGTAGATAATTTTTCATATTATTCGATGTGATATATATAAAAAACAATGGTTTTTGAATAAAATTAAATGGTGTAACACGATTAGAATGTTTGATAATATGGATTATTATGATTAACCTTGATAAATGTGATATTAATGAGATATGCGATATATTGTGATATATGTGATAATGGGTGTGGGATACAGTCTGATTCTCCCAATACCGCTATGTGATAATGAGTGTATGACAAGGATAGATGCTTTAATCACCCATATGTGAATGCAATGTTGTGTGTGATAGCGATGGATTCCCTGAATATCCATGTGGTTATTGACATCATTTTTATATGGAAGAATAAGGGATGGATATAAATGTTATATCGATGATTTGGGATGGCATATGGATGAGGGAAAATAAAAATTATTGGTACTTTCATGAGAGTTTTCCGTGCCATTATTATTTCTTTATCATATTTATACTTGACACATATTGAAACGACATATCTACTATTTTAGTTATGTTCAGTTATCCATGTTTTGGGATTATAATGTGATTTTGGTATTTATTGATAATGGAATTATTATAATTAATATATATTTCCATTTTCATATCATTAATTTTTTTATGAGTTTCTAATATTATAGATATGGTATAGTACCCCTATGGTATACAATAGAACACTGCAACTAGTTGGAATCCAATGGATTACGGAGAGGCATGCCTAAGGTCATGTAACCAACCAGCTCTGGCACTAGTGTGGGGTACCTGGGGTTGAAGAATACTTTGTCAATCATAAATAATTTCAAAATGTTCTAGAAATTAATTATATTATGTTCTTTCAAAAATAAATAAAACATAGTTATTTGATGAAAATATTTCTATAAAAAATAAAATGACTTTATTAAGAATCGATTGATTATTTTCTAATCATTTATAAATATGTTTATATTTCGTATGGAAATTATATATATTATAATGTTCTTAATCCAATTAATAACCTCCAATTTAATATATATGTAATAATTTTCATATTAAAATAATAGAATTTTCTTGTTCATAAGGATCAGTGTTGTGTATCATGTATGCTATCAAACATAGTATTGATTTAAAATCATAGTGCATTAAATTCAATCATAATTAATAAATTTCATCCTCATAATTTTACTTTTTTCTCTACTAATTAATAAATTTCATTATTCTAAAATTATATGCCATTGTTAATCAATTATTAAATCTATGTTCTACATACACCTCATCCCAAATGAACGATCTCCAAAATATCAATAAACACCATGATAAATTTATTTATACACTTTCAATATATTGAAATTCGCCAAAATATCATGTATCAGATTTATATATTATCCTAAAAGGAAATACATAACATAACCATAATTATCTTTGATGATCTCAACATATAATTGAATCACATTTCATCCATCAATATTTTTTATATTTCATAATATATTAAATCATAATTAACATAAAAAATATACTAAACCCAAAGGTTAATTCAATCATTAACACAATTTTCAGCGTAATTACAATACAAATAATCAAATAAATTCAAAATCATATCTCTAAAATCATAAAAATCTATTTTTGATTCCATTGTACTTATGAATAAATATAAACTGATTAACCCATGAAAATGTCCATAAATTTTATATAAACATAAAATGAAAACATATATTATTCCACAAATTTACATAGTTTATATTCCTTAAATAAGACCACAAACTATTGAATATATTCAATAAATCCTAAAAATAAATATCATAAAATATGATATAAATCAATATTTCATCAACTAACCATTTTCAAATTCACCAATAATAACATACCAATATTGATCATCTCATTATTCAATCTAAACATATGTTTTCAAATTATGCTATGGAATAAACCTTAGTTATTCCATGATCTATGTATCCAAAACATCATTGATATAAATCATCCACAATATTATTCTGGAATCATAATGCATAAATACTTTAATCATTTTACTTCATTTTTCGTTTCTTGGTATATTAGTTAACACTTGGATTAAGAGATTTTCTCGAATAATCCATATATTCCCAATACACAATACATTGAACTATAAATGTTACGATTGGATGATCATCATTTACCTCTATCAAAATATTAATTTTTCCTCAAAAATTACATTCTATGTACACTTCATTTACACATAAAAATCATATTTTTGTTAATTTTCTATATTCACTTGATTGATTCTTCCAATATTCTCTACATAAAAAAATCGAATGTTATTTCCTTCATAATTCGCAGCACTAGAGATCTCAGTGATCTCTATACCTATATTTATTAGGGAGTTGGAGTGTTGGTTATTATTATAGAGATGATTAATATATCATTACTATTGATTAGAAATAATCCCAAAGTTTCCAATTATAGCTCAAATTTCATTTGGACAATCATGAGGATAATCATTCTATATTCTGTTAGTGTAAACACGAGACCTCAAAGTTCCATCCATTGACTAAATCCAAAAAGAATATTATATGCAATAATAGTAATTTTGATGAACAATGAAAAATGATTTATAGGATATATAAATCATTAAAACTCCTTTAAATATATGACACCATATATTTGACCCAGTTTATCCATAATCAATTCAATTTGTTTTGATATTATCAGATAATTATACTCATACCTAAGGTTTTCAATAATGTTTTCTCATCATAGTTTCCAATGGAAAACTAAACCATTCTATGATACAAATTTAATTTAGACATACCTTTATTACATATTTATCACATACTAATATGATAATATTCATTACATTTTATAACGATCCATTCCAGAATTGTATAGGTATACTGCCTTTAGAAACTTAGACACATATAAACATGTTAATAAATGATCTACACCATCTCCAACTATATTCTTCATAACTATAATCCTTCTCAAAAACATTATACATAAAATTGTTTTCTCAACCTGGTGAAAAGTAATAAAAATATAGGGTGATCTAAGATCATCAAAAATGAAAAATAATGGATATTTCGATGATCATTTGATCTAAATATGAGAATAAGTGTATGAGAACATGATAATAACATTATAAAATAAAACCATATATATGATAGATCATTATAATAAGACCTGGAATGAATTTTGGCATTTTAGAAGACCTGAATGATAAAGTAATAAATGAACATGATCCAAGAGAGTATGACATATGCACATGTCATAGTTGTAGTGAATACAAATAATCATATAATATAATTTCCTTGGTAGTAAATTATAATTGTGAATAATAACATGGTAGAATTTACTTTCTCCCAAAAACATCATAGAAGTCATGGTTCAATAAAAAGACAATCATAGATGACAAAGATCCCTACTAAATTGGCTTTACTCCTCATTCATGTCATGTTTATCTCATGGGATGTCAATAATTACAAAATTCATTGGATGTAGATAGAGGTCTCAACCATTAAAAAATTAAAATCATACATATGGTCTCTATAAGATCATAATGCATTCGCCATATAATAATCTAATAAATGGAATTGGTTTTATAAGCATTCAACATTTAATGATAGCATTACCCTTTGAAATCGAGAAAGTTTCATAAAAATATTTTCAACATAAATATTAAACATACAGATAAATAATAAGGATGGTATTATTGGATCATATACGCCATAAATTATAAATGAAATTAAGGGTTATAATCACTAATGATTATAAATACCATTATTTCATGGAATATTTATTGTGGAAAATATCCATTCCATTTTAAACATTCATATGTGAAATATAAAAATGTTAAAAATGAAAACATTATATTTTAAAATATCCTTGTATACATATAATGGATTCATAAATGCATTGAGTATTCATATTGGTGTGAAACTTTGATTCAAATGTATAAATTAAATAACATTACGTTCATACTTGTGAAAAGGAAAAAAAGTACATCATTCGAAAAATGAAAAAAATATTACATTTGAAATAATTATTAAAAAATTAAAATATGAATAAAAATGATTTTAAAAAATAAAATTATAATATGATAACAATTATTTATAAAATCTATATTCATGGAAATGAATTTTTTGAACGAAGAGATAAATAATTTCAATTTTATTAAAAATAATTATTTTAGTATATTGAGTAATTCAAGAATGGAGAATGTAATAAAAATATATTCTCAATAAATAATCAAAGGATAAAGAAAATCCAAGATATTATATAATGTAATATCATAGAATTTTATAATCATAAAATAATCATTGAAAATCCTGTTAAATAATGAGATTAAAACATAAAAGCCTTAATACTTTAATAACAATTGAATCATAAGCCCCATGAAATAAAGAACCATAACATTATATTTATACACCCATTCATTTCATAATAATAATCATTAAATACATTCTTGGTTAATATATCCACCACACAAAGAATCAATTGGTGAATATGTAATGTGTCCCCCAGAAATAAAAATTAGATGAAAATCCCTTACCCTAGGTATGTCTTCCCTTACGGTCACTAGAACCTTCTATATAATAAATATATATTTATTATAAATTTACTCTAAAATCATAATCTTTTATATAATACCATATATTGTTTACTTATTTCATTTTATCGTGTATTTGTTAACAAATAATTTTTATAATCATTATTTTGGTTAATATATGCTTCATTTTTCATGTATTTTTTGTTCTGTAGTTCTTGTCAATTTTAATTTTTCATGTTATTATACATATATAATATTAATAACAATATAAATATCATATATATTCATTTTATAAATATTTATATTCATCCATAAAATTATATATATATAAAATAATTACAACGTTCTTGGAGATGGTGAATCTTATGTACGTTTGAATGATGTTTTCATTTCTCGATGGATGAAATAATATAAAGTTAGATACAAAATAATCATTCCAAAATAATTATTATATAATATATTTATTATATATTGAATAAATCCGCCTTTATTATAATCCACGGAAAATAGAAATTTAAAATGAATCGCATTGCTTAATGAAGGTGGATGTCTACACGTACTCAAAAGAGATGTTATTATTTCTCATGGTTTGGAAGGTAATAAAGTATATATGATATTATAAATAGTAATTTTTAACTATTTAAAAATTATAATATGTAAATATTAATCCCCTCATAATACTCATCCATAAAATTTGTTGCTGAGAAATTAATTGTATCGCTATGTGGAGACGATAATGTGTATATATAAGTTTATAAGTTATTTTTTGAGGTTATGGTGAAGATATAATGTATAAAAATTATGAAAAGGTGATGGAAGGAGGTTCCAATTTTTAATTTAGTAAAGGGGGACATTTGGAATTTTGAAAAGATTAAAATATAAAAAAATAATTATTTCATCCAAATGCCACGAAAATTCCCGAGATTATAATTTAATATATTATTCTTTTTAAATATAAACATACAACAACATTTTTACAAGTTTAAGAGGGTTTTTTAAACCATATCAATTTTTTTAACCCATAAATTAATCGTTTCTGGAATTAATCATGGTATCATATTTTTCACATAAAAATGATTTATTTTAACATTTAAAGTGAAAAATGTATAATAAATGGACACAATATTAAATTTTTGACAATATATATTAATATTTTCATATTGAACTATTTTTTAAAATTTAAACAAATTATGAAATATTATTTTGATAAAATATTATAAATGTCATTTATGAAACTATTCATTTGATTAGATTTATAATACATAATGAAAATGTTTTAAATAGAATATAATAATTTAACATAACACTAATATTTCATATTCATCTAAAATAATCATGTTACACTATAACTCACTAAATTTTTTTGTCTATTAAAACTCTAAAAATAATTTATTTTATTTTTATAATCATTGAATAAATATTATGATTGCATTGTATAATAATATAAGGTATTTTTATAATTTATTAAAATATAAAATAAATTTATTTATGTAAAATAATTTACTAAATCTCAAAATAAACAATTATCTTCATTCGTAGATTTATTGTTTTCCCTATGTGTACATATAAGGGATATTTAAAACTAAGAGAGTGAATGTTTGTAACATCAATTGCATTAAATATTATATGTGTAATATTCATGTAAAGGAGTCCATTAAAAAATAATTTCAAAGATAAGTTCATAATTGTATAATATATTTCTTCCAATAATTATTAATATGAAAAAATAAAACCTTATCACTTTGTTTTAATCTAGATTAACTTTATTTATCATATACTATGGTGATAATTATTACCACGATTATGATTGATATTGAAAAAAAGGTGAAATAGTAAAAAAATATTAATAGATAGAATACAAAATATGGAATCATATTTATTAAATTCAATTTCTATAGCTGGGTGAAATTAATTTTTAAAGAAGTATGAAACATGCAAAGAAAATAGCTTTTTAGACAGATACATCTTTAAGCATAAAAGTTGGTTTTTCTTATATCATGTCAAGAAAAATATTATCTATATAATAAAAACATTATTGAAAATATAATATATATTTTTCATTAAAATCATTCACCAACAGGGAATGATATAATTTATTAAGAAAAAAAGAATTAAACGCACAAAAACAGTTTATCGAAAAATTTTCTTTTACCTAAAATTGTTTTTCAAAATTCATTCAAAAATTTAATTCCCATGAATTAAATTTGATTATTTAAAACATATTATAGCTAGTTTTAAATTTGAACTATTTTATTAAAAAAATTAACCCATTACATGATCAGAATGAGAATATATCTTTCAATAAAAATGTACTAATTTAATTCGAAATGGAAAAATCATACTTTTCAGAAAATTATCAAAACACTAATTCATAGACAATTTTTACATGTTTAATAAAAAAAAATTAACCATTTAATCCAATATAATATCTATATTCTCTAGAAATTTTTTAAATATTTTCCTAAGAAAATTAAATAATAACTTTTTTAAGAAAGTGGTTCTTTTGAGAAAAAAACGAAATTACATAAAATTTAGTTATTAATTAATAAAAATCATTCAATAAATTTATATTTATTAGGAAATATATATATATTTCATATATTATTTAATATTTTTTTAAAATTAAAATTTAAGGGATATGTTATAATGATTATATTTAAATAATATTATTTTATAATTTTTTTATTCTTAGTTGTTCATGTCATGTACACTATTGAATATTTTGTTCATTAAAAATATTGGGGTTTTAATATTTTCATATTTGGAATTCTATTTTAAAAAATTAATAACTACATGATATAATATAGATTTTTATTAAGGAGTTTTCATCCTTCATTTTGGTAAAGGAGTTTTCCAATCACTAAAGTTATTTTATTCATTGACACCATCATTACATCTTAACATTATTGTGAATATTTATCCTACATTGTCTTCCACTTAATTGTTTTATTCATATGTGTATACTCCATCCCCATGTTCTCCCATTAGACATATCACATAATCATCTCAACAATATATCATTCATCCAAAATATTATCACTCATTTTCTATGACATATCCCCATTTCATTGAGTTTTCTTGTCATTTTCATAAAAATGGATCTTGAATTTTAAGGACCTTTCATGAATGTTATTATATTTTGTCTTCCATGATTTTAGATTAATTCCCAAGAAAAATTCCATCATTCTCATGGGTTTCAATCATTCAGTTCTTCTCCTTGTTGAGAATAAACAGTTTAACCCCCAAAATTCAAAATATTCCAATGTGGGATTCATCCCACACCAGATTTTGTATGGTGTGGTCTATTCATTTGGACTTACCAATCCACTTCTGTATATATAAACTAAATTATGCACTATATCGTTTTAATTTTTATTTTAATCTTGGAGTATTATAATTTTTTCTTGGTGTCACGACCTGTCCTTTGGGCTCGTGCCGTGACTACCCCAAGATCGCCTTCCATAGGCCAGGGGCTGGAGACTAGCACAAAAGATGTAAATCCCGATAAGAAGGGAAGACATTTACTATATATAAGTAAAGAAACACAACAGAGTATGCAAGATGAAGTAAACACGAAGTAAACAGGGTACAAAAGTACGTGCTGGAAAGTAAATGGGCCAGAAAAGGAAACCAACAACCACTGAGTCGTCCTCCGAATATCCCACCTAATGGGTGGGTATAAACTGTCTCATAAGCTCCTCGGGTCTGGTTGTCCGCTCCGTGTACGTCCTTCCAAGTGGTCCACCTCTAGGTACCATCCCGCTCCACAAGACTCCACCTCGATAAATGTTGTCTGTCATCTACATCCAACACAACGTAGTGCTGGCATAGCCCGTGCATTGGTGAGTATATGATACTCTGTAGGGACCCTGAGCCCCTTGAAGGTATCCCAGAATACAAAATGGATAAACCACAAATGAAAAATACAAACAAAAAGGATCAACCAACTCTACATAATAATATGCCCATACATATACCTAAGTCATCAATTCCAGTTCGCCTCTAACTCACAAGCCCAAGTACAATCCAGTCCACACAGAAAAGCACAAACCAGTCCACATAGGAATGCAAGTCAATCATATAGATAATAATGAATGAAATTCAAGACTCATCTCACACAAGTATACTACACACGAAGAGGGGTGCAGATGATAGATGTAGCCTCTGAATCATCTCCCATGTCGAACCCACATTGGATCCAAGTACAAAAGTCATCGCTACCGAACCCACGTAGGACCCTAGTACAATAACCATCACTGTCGAATCCATGTAGGATCCATGTAAAGTGGTCATCACTGCCGAACCCACGGAGGATCCATGTACAGTCGTCCTCACTGCCAAACCCACGTAGGATCCAAGTACAGTCGTCATCGTCGTTGCAGTCGCAGGCAGCTCTAGGGTTCTGACACACAGCATGCTCGATTCTGGGAGGATCCACTCCATGATCCAAGGGGGGTAGATACATCAACTGTCACGATGTCTAGATACAATGTATCCTGATGTTATGTCTCGTCAAAAAGCACCCAACACAACAGATGGCGCGTCAATCGGACGCCCGGTCTGAGAGATATTGGCTTTTCCAATTCAGGGGCCCGGTTAGAAATATGCTCATTTCTAACCAGGACGATATCCAAAATCATCTGACACTCCCTTATAGTATCGCAAATGCATCGTATCATCGAAATATTCCAAGTGTCGTAGACGACGCATCGATCGGACGCACAGTCCTTATATTACTCATGTTTAAGTTAATAACGGGCCCGGCCGGTTTAGCCCAATGGTCCGACGGGTCGGGTTGATACTGTTTGACGGGTTTGACCCAGCATGGGTGATAGACCGATCTGAAGAAATACATAACTCTGCCCGAAGGGACGTGGCCCAGCCTGAAGTGGCACAGCCTATACCGAAGTGGCGCGGCCCGGCCTGGCGCGGCCCGGCTTGGTCGACTGAAGCCGAGTGGGTTCCATGTGGGGGGGGCTGTTTTCCGCACTGCCAGAGCCAGGTGGCTCCACCCTTTCCCAAACCGGCCTCTAGACCGTCCGATCCTCTACGTACGTTCCCCGCTTGAGTGGGCCGCCTGTCTTCCAGCGCGGCGCCCTCCTAGCGATGCGGTCCAGCTCCGCCCGGCCGGCCGACGTGCCGACTAGTTCCTCAGCACGGTGCATTCCTGGCGCAGCAGTTCGCCTCCGCCCGGCCCGCCGTCGGGCCGACTGGTTGTTCTTCCAATGCATCCGGTGTAGTGGGTCGCGACTCCTCTATCACAACCGACCTGACGGTGTCGGCCTCCTTTGTCTTGTACCCGGCACGACGCTTCAGCGTCGTTATTTCCCACCATCGGTTGACAATTCCAAAAAGTTCAAGAATCGATGGACGATCATCGGGTTGTGTTTCTTCAGATCCCTCCCTCCACATTAGGAGATAACATTCGGCCATTGATGAACATGTTTTTATGAGGAATAATGATCAATTTTTATTCAACAAAAATTGGAACAAAACACCCTACCTCAAAATTGATGGCCTACGTCGGGCATCATCGAAGATGATGTCGTAGGGTGAGGATTCGAAGACGACGTTGGCGTGAATCCTCGTAGTGAATGATGTCTCCACACATGTTGAAGAGAGAAAAAGGAAAGTCACATCGTCACTCTTTGTGGTGATGGCGTTCTTCGTCAAAGAGGTGACGTTCTATGCGGGAGGATGGTGTTCTTCAAAAGAGGAACTTCCATCTTCTTATACACAGGAGCTTCAACCAAATTCTCCCAACCCAACATGTGCTAATGTAAAATAATAGGCTAATGATATTATTATACTTACACAGACAATTTAAATTCAAAATTCAAAACACTTAATTAATTTAATTGAATTGGTTGAATTCATTAAATTATTGGGTTGGAAAGTGTTAAAGAGGGGGAGAGGAGGAGGTGAGAGATCTCACATTTAAGAGGAGTTAACAAAATAACGTAGGGGAGTCTTTGAGAGTTATTGGAGCTTTAAAGGGGGATATGGGAGATGAATGGTTGGGCCCATGTGGGACCCACCTCCCACATAACCACACATGGGAATTTGGGTGATTGTGGGTTCCACCAACAACATCCCTTGGAGGGGGGGGGGGTTTAACATCCACTATAGTAAAATAAAATTGTGCACATAATTTTATTTAGTTCTTATTTAAACCCTAAAATTTCACTTCTTAATCCTAGCAAACGAAACTATTGTAAAGGTCCCCCTAATCAATTACCAGCGTAGTGAGTTCATTAGTGCCCTAAGATTTCAGTTCTGAGCACCGGTTCAAAACATAGAAAAAATCACTCATTCATTCACTGAATGTTCCCAAGCTAAACTAAAAAAAATTATTCTCGGCTCACAGGGCCTCAAAATCATGTTCTGTCAGAAAATGCGTACTTGTAAAATCCCAAATAATTTAAGAAAATAATTTCTGTGAAATTTACGTGTCTTTAAATTACTCCCCCTTCAGGGCTTCACGTACCCGTAAAGAGACATCATAAACAAGTGAAACAAATATGGGTACTTTTCGTGCATCTTAGCATCCCGCTCCCATGTGCTCTCCTGGGGGTTCTCGTGCTACCAAAAAATGCGCACTAGAGGATTAGAACATCCACGTAGGACCCACTCATGTTGATCCTCAATCTCCACCGGGACCCCCGCAAATGTCACCCCGTCATCGATGTCCAGCTCCTCGAGATCAATTATATGCATCGGGTCATGCACGTATCTCCTCAGCCGAGATATGAGGAAGATGTCGTGCACCAGGTGCAACTGAGGTGGAAGGGACAAGCGATAATCCACCTCTTCTACCCAACTGAGAACCTGGAATGGTCCGATGAAGCAGGAAGATAACTTTCCTTTGCGGCCAAATCTCCGTAATCCACATCATGGTGCGCCCCGTATGAAAACGTGGTTACCATCCTCGAACTCCAATGGTCACCGCCTCCTATCAGCATAGGATTTCTTTCTACTCTGTGCAGTCTTCATCTGCTTTTGGATTATCTGCACCTTTTTCATTGTTTCCTGAACCATCTCTAGTCCTACGAGTGCTGACTCCCCAGGTTCAGTCCAACACAGAGGTGATATGCATGGTCGGCCGTACAATGCCTTGTATAGTTCCATCCCGATGGTGGAGTGGTAGATGTTGTTGCACGCAAACTCCACCAAGGGTGGATGATCCTCCCAGCTGTGACCAAAGTCGATGAAAAATGCACAGAACATGTCCTCGAGATTCTGAATGGACTTCTCTGTCTGGCCATCCGTCTGAGGATGAAAGTCAGTGCTCAGACATAGCTGCATCCCAAAAGCCTCCGGAAACCCCTTCCCATGTCGGTATGTAAAGAGGTCATCTCGATCTGAGATGATAGATGATGACACACCATGATGTCGTATGATCTCTTGAACGTAGAGGCATCCCAAGCTCTCAACTAAGACAAGCTCTCTAATAGGTAGGAAGTGGTCTGAATTGGTGAGTTGGTCAATAATCACACAGACGGAGATGTGTCCTTTGGAAGTACATGGGAGACCCATCATGAAATCCATAGATATCTCATCCCACATCCACTTTGGTAACACCAAGGGCTGCACCAACACTGCTGAAACCTAGTGCTCTGCCTTCACCTACTAGTAGGTGAGGAATTGTGAAACAAACTCTTCCACAACCTTCTTCATACCCAGCCACCAGTGTTTTCATCTGAGATCCTGGAACATTTTCGCTACTCTTGGATGTACCGCCCATGGGGAAGTGTGAAACTCCATCATCTCCTCCTCTTGTAATTCAACTTGTACCATGGTATGTCCCCTGAAGAGGATGAAATTATCAGCCCACTCAGAAAATCCATCAGGCGCCTACCCTGTGGAAATATGAGCATGCCACATCTCACAGTCAACATCCCCACACTGTGCTTATCTTACCCCTAGTATTATTGGAGGAGTGACTGTGACTGACTGTAGAAAGGTTTCTCTATCACTATCCACAAAGGACATCTAAAATGCAGCTAGTTGCTCTATCACCTCTCCATGTAGCTGAATGCATGTTCTCCGGCTGAGAGTATCAGCTAATACGTCCCCCATCCCAGGAGTATAGACTATATCAATGTCATAGTCCTGGAGGAACTCATGCCATCGTTGTTGTCTCACATTCAGTTCCATCTACGACAAGATGTACCGAAGACTCTGGTGGTCATAGTAGACTGTAAGGCGCTCGCCCATCCGATAGTGTCGCCACATCTTCAAGGAAAAGACCACTACTGCTAACACCAGTTCATGGGTAGCGTAGTTCTCCTAGTTCTACCTCAACTATCGTGAACCATAAGCGATCACTTCCCACTCCTCATCAAGACACACCAGAGTCCGGTCCCTGATGAATCGCTATAAACTACGTACCCTACACCCTCCTTCGGGAGCCTCATGATGGGTGTATTGTTCAATATATGCCTCAGCTCCTAGAATCTATGCTAATATCTATCTGAACATCTGAAGGGTTTACCCTTATTTGTCAATGCTAAAAGCGGTTCTGCACCTCTGGAGAAGTCTGTCACAAATATCAGATAGTACCCAGCCATACCTAGGAAACTCCGAACCTCTGTCATGCTTTTGGGTGGCTCCCAAATAAGTACCGCCACGATCTTCGAAGGATCCACGACAACTCCCGCCTCAAAGATAACATGCCCCACTAAGCGGACATCTTGAATCCATGACTGACACTTCAAGAGATTACTATAAAGATAGTTCTCTCAGAGTGTGTCACGTACAACCTGCAAGTGGTAGGCGTGATCCTCCTCAGTAGTCGAGTAAATCAGAATATCGTCGATGAGGACTATGAGAAATCGATTGAGGTAAGGCTGGAAAATCATGTTCAAGAGTCTCATGAAAAATGTTGGAGAATTGGTTAAGACAAACGGCATAACCAAGAACTCATAGTGGCCATACCGACACCTGAAGTTTGTCTTCTTCACATCCTTGTCTTGAACTATGAGCTATTGATATCCTGACCTGAGGTCTATCTTCGAGAACCATCGTGCTCCCTACAAGAAGATAAAAGAGGTCGTCAATACTCGGAAGCAGGTACTTGTTCTTTACGGTCACCTGATTTAGGCAATGGTAGTCGACAAAGAGTCGTAAGCTCCCATCCGCCTTCTTGGTGAATAAAATTGGAGATGCCCAAGGTGAAACTCTAGGTCGGATGAATACCTTTCCCAACAAGTCCTCTAGATGTACCCATAGCTCTCGAAGGTTATCATGAGCCATACGATATGCTGGAGTAGATATCGGGGTTTTCCCGGGGTATAGGTCAATGTAGATGTCTACCTCTCTACGAGGAGGTAGTCCTGGAACGTCTTCAGGAACAACGTCCGCAGATTGATCCACTACAATAGGAAAACTTGGACCCTGTAGATTAACTACTCCTAGGTTGAGACTAGCCATATGTTGGATGATCAGCTGCCCTCTCCTCTGCATAAGTCCATCCTGCATTGCAAAGGCTCCCTTCTTTCTGGTGAAGGTGAACCTGCTCCCATCTGTGAGGACACACAACAATTTGCGCCTAATACAGTCGATCTGAGCATGAACTATATATAATCAATCCATGACCAAGATGAAGTTGTAAGGCCTCGATGCCACTACATGATGATCTCAACCAATGATATTGCCTCCAAAATTATGCTCACACTTTTGTCACCAGTGTGTATTCTACAATTCTTCTCTCGTAAGTGTCTCTAGCCGTATGGATAGAGCGAATGGCTCTATCAGAATCTCCGACCTCCAAACAAGGGAAGCAGTAATGAATGAATGACTCGGTCCTGTGTCTATAAGAACTGCAGCAAGGGTGTAGTAGACATAGATAGTACCTAGATTCATCTCAGGTGTGCCATGGTCATAAGCCTCCACAACATGAAGCTGAGCCTACCTTTGTCCACTAGCTCCCTACGGTCAGGGTGGACCTCTTAGTGGTGGTGGTGGTAGGGCCTGAAAGTGTCTCCCACCAACCGCTACTCAGAAATCTCCTCTTCCTCGTCCGCCTGTACCCTGCAGACCGCCATAGGTGAACCTCTACCTCTCGCAGGGTTGTCCCTCAAACATATGTTGCTCCTCTGCATGGCGGGTCAGGCATTCATGAGACACACTGCCCTACCCACCGCATGCATTAAACTGCCTGCCTCTCATATGATTGGCTCTGCTGCGTGTGCCCCGCACCTCCAAACCAGTATCCTGAGGACGCCCACCAGATAGCCTGGTCTGCATCGAACTTTGAAAAATCTATCTATTGTCGGCTATGGAAGACTCTGCTACGTGTCGCCCTGCGGTAGGCCTCACTGCTGGCATAGGATCAGCAAGGATGATCCTCACATGAAGGGATCGCTCCAGTACTCTTTCATGCGTCAGAATGCTATGGGAGATCATCGAAGCCCTGATCTCATACCTCAGTCCATGCTCGAAGGTCTGGGCCTGGAAGAATGGGCCATGTACTTTGTCTGAGGTGTAGCACGAGAGGTCGGTAAATCTCACTGAGTACTGGCCTACTGTCATGCTACCCTGCCGCAGCAGTAGTAACTCATGCATGTGCACTGCACGGAGGGTGGCTGGAAAGAACACTGAGCAGAAGAGGCTCTCGAAGTCCATCAAATGTAGAGATGCCCCTTCATGCAACTTGAGCATCAGGCTCCATCATCTACCTGCTGCTGCGTGCAGGAGTCTCGCGGCAAGGATCACCATAAGATCTGCTGGTGTCCCTACAAATATGATGACTCGAACAGTAGCCTCAAGCAAATCCTCGGATGCCTGAGGGTCCGTCTCTCCACCGAACCTGGGCGGCCTCTATTGATGAAACTCATGTAGCACACTCAGGTGTCGTGCACTCTCCCTCCTTGGGCTGGAGGTATCAGTGGACCAGCTGGTAGTGGTACCTCCGGTGCCTCCGGTGTAATGGGACCCTGAACCAAGGCATCGTCACTCAGTGGGCTTCCATCTCGCATGTTACTGGGAACCCTAGATGGCTGCCGTCATGGGGCCATCCTGAAAAAAAAAAACAGGTGTTCCACGGTTAATATAGTATACTTTATGAGCTGATACTGAGTAATCACATAGAAAACTTTTGAAACACACATGCAATCAATGTTTCGTTCACTGAGTCAGATATCAGTAGTCATGGTCCTGGTGTATGGATATGTCGGCTGCCGCACCAACACTGTATTACCTGGACCGAAAAAAATTATTACTTCACAGAGAAGAAATTATCAGAGTCCTGATTTCTACGGTAGAACTGACTCCTCTGATACCAAATTGTCACGTCTCGTCCTCGGGGCCGGTGCCGTGACTACCCCAAACCGGCCTTCCATAGGCCAGGGGCTGTCGACTAGCACCAAATACATAAATACCGATAAAAAGGGAAGACATTTCCATTATATAAGTAAAGAAACACAACAGAGTACACAAGCTGAAGTAAACACTATGTAAATAGAGTACAAAAGTAAGTTCTAGAGAGTAAATGGGACATAATACAAACCCATCTAAAAGTATAGTACATCAGTAATGAAATAAAAGCAGCAGTAAAGTAAACCAGCAACCACTGAGTCATCTTCCAGATATCCCACCTGAAGGGTTGATACAAACGGTCTCCTCCGCTCCTTAGGTCCGGCCGTCCGCTCCGTGTATGTCCCGCTATGTTGTCCACCTCCAGGTACCGTCCTGCTCCACAAGACTCCACCTCAATCAGTACGGTCTGTCGTCTATACCCAACACAATGTAGTGTGGGTATAGACCATGTAGGGGTGAGTATACGATACTCAGTAGGGACTCCAAGAACCCCGAAGGACTCCTAGAATCCACAATGTATAAACCAAAAAAAAATTCGTACACAAAGGATCAACCATCTCTAGTTAGGTATATGCCCATAAATATACCCAAGTCATCAATTTCAGTTCGGATCTAACTCACGGGCCCAAGTAAAACCCATTCCACACAAGAAAACACAACCCAGTCCACACGGGAAAGCAAGTAAATAATATCGATGATAATGACTGAAAGTCAAGACTCAGCTCAAACAGGTGTACTACTCACGAAGAGGGGTGGAGATGATATATGTATCCTCTAAATCATCTCACCTGCCGAACCCAAGTAGGATCCAAGTATAGAAGTCATCACTGCCGAACCCATGTAAGAACATAGTATAGAAACCATCACTGCCGAATCCACGTAGGATCCATGTACAGTCTTCATCGCTGCCAAACCCATGGATATTCCTAGTCCAGTCGTCCTCACTGTCGAACCCACGTAGGATCTATATACAGTTGTCATCATCGTCGCAGTCGCAGCCAGCTCTAAGGGTCCCGCACACAGCACGCTCGATTCCCGTAGGGTCCACTCCACGAGCCAAGGGGGTCGACACATCAACTTTCACGAAGTCTAGAGTTGATGTATCATGAAGTTCCTTCTAGTCAATAGGAACTCAACAAAATATACAGTTCTTCAATCGGACGCCTGATCTGAGTGATATTGTCTTTTCCGTTCCAGGGTCCTGGTTAGAAATATGGTCTTTTCTAACCTGTATGATAACCAAAATCATCTGAAACTCACTTAGAGATTTTCAAAAGGACTGTCTCGTCGATAGAGTCCTAGTTCCACAGATGACACGTCGATCAGACACATGGTCCTTATGATATTCACGTTTAAGTGAATAATGGGCCCGACCTATTTAGCCCAGTGGGCCAACAAGTCGGTTTGACCCTGTTTGACGGGTCTGACCTAGTAGGGGTGATATACCGGTCTGATGAAATACATAACTTGGCTCGAAGGGACAGGGCCTGGCCCGAAGTGTCGTGGCTCGGCCCGAAGTTGCGCGGCAACACCCGGCTCGGCCTGGCACGGCCCTGCTCGACGCAGCCCGGCGCCGCCAACTCGGCCGAAACAGAGTGGGTTCCCCCCCCAGTTTTCTACACTGACACTACTCGTTCCCAAACCAGCCGGTTAGAGCGGCTGGCCTACTACGCAAGCGTCCCACATGGGAGGGCTACAAGACTTCCAGCGCGACACCCTCCTGGAGCCACGGTCCAGATCCGCTTGGCCGGCCAGTTCCTCAGCGCGGTGCCCTCCTTGCACTGCGGTTCGCCTCTGCCCAGCTGGTAGCTAGGCCGTCCAGTTCATCTATCGAAGCGGCATGCGTAGCAGGCCACGGTTCCTCTCACACAACCAGTGTGATAGCGTCAGCTTCCTTTGTCGCGTACTCGGAACTACGCGTCGGGGCCAATCTTTCCCCACCTCTGGTTTCCAATTCCAAAAAGTTAAGGAAACGATGGATGGTCATTGCGCCATGTATGTTCGGCCCACACACTCAGAGTTAGGTGATAACATTCAGTCAATGATGAACAACATATTACGAATCTCATTGAAAATTGTTAATTCAAATAAAAATTGGAACAAAACACCCTACCTCAAAAATTGATGGCATACGTCGAGCATCGTGAAAGATGACGTCGCGAGGTGAGCTTTTGAAGACGAGGTTGGAATGCGTCCAAGGTGGGAACGACATCTTCACACTAGTTGCAGAGAGATGATGGAATGGAATGTCGTCTCTCATTATGATGATGGCATTCTTCGTCGAATAGGTGACGTTCTTCACGAGAGGATGATGTTATTCAAAAGAAGAACATCCTTCTTCTTTTACACAAGATCTTCCACCAAATTCTCCCAACCCAACACGTGATAATGTAAAATAATAGGCTAATTATATCATTGTATTATCACAAGAAATGTAAATTAAAAATTTAAAACACATAATTAATGTAATTGTAGTGGTTGAATTCGTTAAATTAATGGGTTGGAAAGTGTTAATAAGAGAGAGAGGAGGATGTTAGAGGTCTCACATTTAAGAGGAGTTAACAAAATAAAGTAGAGGAGTTTGTGAGAGTTATGGGCGGTTTAAAGGGGTTTTTGGGAGATGAATGGTTGGGCTCGTGTGGGCCCCACCTCCCACATAACCACACATTGGAAGTTGGGTGATTGTGGGTTCCCCTAAAAACATCCCATGAGGGGGGGGGGGTTTAAATTCCAATGATAATAAAAAAATGTGCACCCAGTTTTATTTACTTCATATTTAAACCCAAAAATTTAACATCTTATTTCCTAAAAACGTAACTACGGTAAATGTCCCCCTATGTAATTACTGGCGTTGCAAGTTCATTGGTTCCCTCAGATTTCAATTCCGACCAGCAGTTCAAATGATAGAAAAACCCACTCGTTCGTTCACTGATTGTACCCAAGCTAAATTTCATAAAACTATTCTCGGATCATAGGGACCTGGAATCAAGTGTCGTCAGAAATTGCATACTCGTAAAATGCCAAAAAAATATAAGAAAAAACTTTCCTTGAAATTTACGGGTCTTTACACTTGGGATCTTCCTCCACATTATTTTTAGTTAATTAAATACCATTTTCAACGTATAAATTCTATATTTTTATCCCCAGTATATTCTCTTCTAATACCATGTAATATTTAATTCAATTAAACATTCTATATTCAAGTATATGTTCATAAACCATGGCATCCTACAAGTATAATGACAAAATATAGTGTAATAACTTTATTCATCCATAGTAATGGGTGAAATTGGCCCCCACAGATCCTCCTTCATGAACACAAGCCATCTAATTGACATATTATCCTAAATCATGTGTTTATTTAAAATTATTTTCAATTTTTAAAAATAATCATAGTCTTAGTGTAATCATTTGAATGATTTAGGATATTTTGATATCCTTAATTCTCCACCACATCTTACCAGGACATTTGTATTAAGTCACAAAGAAATTTTTTATATATCATTTTATATTCATCCTAGGACATAATGTTCCTATATTATTCCCCACTAATGAGTTAGACATTGAATTTTATGTGTTTCACTTTAATCATCAGTGTTCTATCTCTTCCTTTGTTGATTTAAGCCTTCTCAGAAAAATTGAATGTGTGGCCCATGTCACATAGTTATCTCATACTGAGCTACTAGTGACTAGTGTCTTCCAAAACAATTTAATCCATAAAACGTAGTTATGCACCTATGATTTTGGATTTTATAAAGCTATTAATTTAAAAACCTTAACTATTAACAAGGATAACAATGTCATTTGTCCAATTATGAAGAAAATTAAATTGTATTTTTCCAATAATCTAAGATGTATATCCACTATGTTTAATCAATACTCCAACTTGATCAATTTCTCTCAAGGAAATATATATGACAAGAACATTTATAAAAATTACCTTATTGATCTGTTTTAGATGTTTTCCTTAAATCATTTTTTTATTAATTTCCACCTCATGAGCTATTAAATCATCCTCATCATTCAATTTTGTGAATTTATTATGAATATCTTGCCCGACTAATGAGGTTATATCATCTATGTTAACCTCTAATGGATCTCATTTTGCGCATTTATTTATTCAATTGAAGAGAAATTTATGGCTTTGTGTTTATAACATTCACACAAAAAACAATAGCCTTTTAAAATATAAATTTTATTTAAAATATTTCTCATCTATTTTTTACTATAGATACATGCAATGTATTTTATAAATATAAAACACATATTTTTTTCATTTTAAAATAGTAATTAACACAGATTCATGGTATATTATTTTTTCTACTTTCAACACCACTTACATCCATTTTATTCCTTTGAGAATTACCCAAATCTACATTATTCTGGGTTTTGGGATATTGTTATTTCAAATTATCCACCACTATTTTTTCTATTATAAACAATACCATCAATAGATTTTCATTACCATTGAAACATGTTACATATGTATATGGGTATAATTTTTACATTATATCGATGTGTTCCTCCATATCACATTTAGTATCCCACAACATAAAACTCTATGATGTCATGTAGGGAGATAAATGTCCCTCATGATCATAGATATTTCAAAAAATCATTAGGACTTTTTCATTGATATTTTCAATTTTTTGACATGTTATCAAACCCAATATGTAAGTAAATCAATTTTTTGGGCTCAATCATTGATTTTGAAATTGTACTCAGTTTCCTTATACTAGTTTCTAGTATTTTTATACATGATTTTTTAAATATCACCCTTAAAAATTTGTTTTTATTATACTTTCTCTAACATATAATGTTTGGAATCATCTACCACTACATTAAATTTCAACACTTATCTAGAAAATTAGTAATTTCTTCATGTGTAGATTATATTGAATCATTGATGAATATTCATTCCATAACATTAGTTATTTCATCATCATTTTCTACCTATTTATTATCAATTTCATCCATGATGACCACTTCATTTAGTTCCGAACAACCCTAAAATTATTACACTTTATTATCCTCTAATATATAATTTTCTTGTTATAGAAATTTTTTATTTTATGTTATATATTTCTATGAATATATATTTTCTATCATGCCTATAAATAGTTTCCACATGGGTTCAATATCTTTATTTTCATATCAAAATTTTTTTCGAAACCCAAAAGCACAATTCCCCACTTTTACACAATGAAAATAAGCATGTGAAATATTGCCTTAAAATATTCCTTCTTCCCCTTTAATATATGGAGAAATGATAAACCATGCCACATCAACTTTCATATATTCAAGAACATTCTCGAAGGATTGTTTTTAATCTCCTTGAATTCCACATCAAAATAACTATCATTTATCAATGATACATTATAGTTTTTTCTCATTATATAAATAATGGGAGTGTTGTAAATAATATCCAACAACACCCCTTTGGGGCCCTTGTCTTCAAGGACCCTGAACATTTAGTTGAAACATTATGGTAATATTATTAGGGTCAATGATTTAATTTTTAAATAATCATGTAATTCCTTGATATTTCACATTCCATACATAAGAACATTCACTTGATCAATTAATTTATCAAATAACTCATTTGGATGCATTCATAAATCCTCATTCATATTCCATCGTAATATAAATTTATCATAAAATATTGTGGAATCACCATCATAAATATTGATAGTTATATTCCACATGTATTTTCTGTATTTAAATGACTTCATATTCATTTATATTGCATTAGATTATGATCCTCTCATTTCATTGACTCTTGTATCATTGGTATCAATCCATATTCCATATTTTCTAATTATTCTCTACACTTCATGATAGCTAAAATCCCATTCATGGTATCTATGTATACATCTATTTCCAAAGATAAAAAATAGATTTATTTTTTTCATTCATATTTGGACAATAATATCATCAAATATTAGAATTTTTTTGTGGTTGATTTTAGTTTATGTCTCCTTAATGAGAAAATTTGTCACATAAAATCTATAGATTTGAAAACACTATTTTGTCCAAAAAAATTTCAAGGCCCTAATTGGGGGTGAGTAATGCTCTATCAATTTCTTTAAATAATCATCTCATGTGAGATAGTTTCAAAATTAATATGAAGAATATATCTCTAAAAATTGATTTTAAGTCATAAAGTAAATTAAATAGTGGAACAAATGATTTTACCTGGTTCATCAAAACAAGGATAATCCATTGAGCATGAAATGGTGATTCAATGATGCACCTAAAACATTAATAATACTAAATTGTTTACAATTTTAAGCATTCAAACATACCCTTTATTATTATAACCATCACATGAAAATTCATAAATATCTATTATCCCTACAAGAAAGATATAACCACTCCTCTTATTCTATGTTTTTCATTATATGAATTGCATATAGAAATTACAAAAAATATTGTATGTAAATATTCTCTAGTTTCATCAATGTGATTAACTCCAAGATCTTCTAGTTATATATTCTAATGTCTATCCATTTTATTTCATCTTTTATCCTTATATAACATATCCATCAATACATCTTATTCTCCATTTTTTCATCCAACACTTATATTATAAATCCATCACTTATTCATTAAAGTTGTTATATTATGTGATCCAATATCTTCTCATTATTTTAAATAAATTTATCATCATATATTTCTGGAATCTATAAACACTATCCATAAATTTATTTAGAACTACTGATATAAATTTTTATGTCCCTTAATGGTTTGTGTACACTTATATTTTTTTCATACATTTATTCTTATTTTAAATTTTTTCATACATCTAGAATTGACCAGTTCATAGTGTGACTCATTATCCACCGTGTGATTCTCATTCCAATTTGAAATGTTGAATTAGATCCACATTTATCATAGAATCTTCCATGTAAAACCACCTCTCTTCCACAATATGTACAACCGAATGGAAAAAATATTATCTTCTATAAATCGGGTCTCTATGGAATGATCCAATTCTATATAGCGGACACCTTTATATTATATAACTATAGAAATAAACCTAAATCATTCCATTTAATGAACACACCTTCCACACAATAACTCATTTATTTTAATTTATAAAAAATATAATTATTTTTTCATTTAATTCCACCATCCTCAAAAGACACTTTCATATTAAGGGAATTTTACATATTTAAATATGTATGTCCCCTCACAGCATGAAATACGCTCCAATGGTGTAACCTAATTATGTGGATAAATATAACTAAAATCAAAATTCACCCAATGTTATATAATATAGTTATTCATCCCCATGATGCCATTGTTAATTGCTTGATCCTCTACCATTGATGGGTAAAAATGATACCAAATGTTTCATAGAATGTCTCATTTTATTTTACTTGTGACAATGTCTAAAACACCATGCATGTTTTTAATGGAAAATTCATAGTTTTTTAAAAACTGTAAAGATGAAAATAACTTTAACCTTTTTTATTTAATGAAAAAATGAATCCTGACATGACCATTTCTTTCATGGTGTGACTTTTTACCTTTATAAATACATTATCCAATGTTCTTCCAAAACATTTCATTCATTTCTCTATGAATTTGTATCATATTTTTGATGTATTCCAATATCCATATAAGAAAACATAACAAAAATACTTCATTGATGTTTTCTATAATTATTTTAAATATGATGAGGTTTATGGATGTGATAGGTTCTAGTGAGATCAATGGAGGATGGTTAAAACAAGGATGATTATTATAGATCTCCAATTTAGGTGGGTGGACATTACATTTTCATGTCTGTTTATTTTTGTAATATTCTATGGTTATTTTGATCATTATTATTATTTTTTTTACATTTAAATTATTTCTTTTGATCTCATATTATATGTTTTCATGAACTCAGATAGAATAATATTCTTCTTGTATTATAGAGGTTTCTAAATGGATTATTTGTGTATCCATGATCCAATGAGTGATGGTTTTCCATTTTATAATTTTAATTTATTTTTATGAGTGGTTTCGAATTGTTTTTACAATAATGTATTTCATTTTAGTGGAGTGTGGGGTGGAATTTTTATTAAGGGGCCTTGTTTGGGAAAATGACATGGGGTTCCATTTATATATATTATTGAATTTTTTGGTTTTCATATTATAATTTAGATAATTGAAGATTTTGGCTTGGGTATAAGAAGTAAATCCAAGAGTTCTTTTTTTATAAATTATTTTCTCTAATTTACCTATTGTGGGTGAACCCATATTTGTTTAATGATTTTTTGATTCTATAAGTTTATATTTATGGTTAAACTTATTTTATTCCATGTTTTTTGATAAAATAGGAACCATATGATAAATAATAATTCCTTATAATGGGATTATTGGACTATGTTGATATTTTCATTGGGATTACGTGGTGAATATGTCTATAAATCATTGGAATAATTTTTTATGAGTGTGATTCTATAATTGTGACTAACTGATGGGTGAGATTTTCATCATTATACATTGGAAAATCTATGACCTTTTTATTATTCTGGGTGCTAAAAGTATTTTCTTTATAAGGGTGCCTTGTGATTTGACCTCAACAGTTGAAGTTTTAGTTCCTCACAATGTTCTATGTTTCCTTGAATAAAACAGTTCCATGGGGTTTGATCCATGTGTTATAATTATCCTTGGTCTATATATAATGGATAATTGATTGAATTAATTGTACATTATCTATGTGGTCATCCTGGATAACAATTCCTTATAACATGTATGAGATAATGTGAGTGGGAACATAACGTAATATGAATTGAGAATTTTGTGGTAGATATATTGTTAACATGTAGAGACCTATTGCCTGTGAAAACTAGGAAGACCGTAAAATGAAATTTTATTTTTTAGGAACTTATGTAATTTTATTTCATTGTTGTTTATTATATTGATTTTAAAAATTAGGAAAAATAATCTTCTCGATATGGTCTCACTAATATGAATTGAGATGCATATAAATGGGAAAATTTAAAAAATAAGAGATGTTGATAAAACATTGTGAGGTGATGGAAGGATAAATGGGATATATATGAATCAAATCTTCCCAGTAACGCACGTGAGGTCATGACATGGCCATATGAAATACTATTTAAAATTGACGGAGGTTTTTTGGAATTATCTATTTGATTATTCTATATATGAATAGTTTATATTTATGGAGCAGGATCCACCGTTAGTGATGTGTTTTGATATATGTAGTCAATCTAGGGATGATCTATTGGTGTTCTATTAAATGTTACAAAAATTATTGGCCTGATGATTTGAGAAGGGTGTGAAAAGAGGGATATGTAATTTCAGTGGGTTGGGACCCATTCCTTTTCTTATGATTGTTTTATTATGAGATTACTATTTAGTGGTATTTGTTTCTTTGAGACCTCTTTGGCTTATTTTTTTCACATGTGATTGATTAGTGGTCTCTTTGTTGTTTAATATGTTAAATAGTTTTTGTTTGATCATTATATACTATGATATTTTCGATTTTGGTTTATTGACAGATAGTGGGATGAATTATGTGTTTGGTGGGAATCTGAAGAGAGAGGATGGTGGATTTGGAGTGGCCTCATAATAGTTATAACTATTCTTCAGAGTTCAATTTATTATTCATTATTACATCATGAAGGTATGAAATTAATCAGATGCATTAAGGTGGTACATGGAATGAGTTGGTATGAATCCGTTTGTGTTTTCAGAGTTCATGTGTCTTCTAGACACATAGGTGTATGTTTGTATGATATGTGAATTTGATGATATGTTTCTATGTGGGAGAGTTTCATTGGGTGTTTAATTTTAAAATTTCCTAACAATTTCTTGCATTTACACTTGAACACGAAATCACCCAGTGCATAAAGATGAGTAGGAAATCTTAAGGGGTTATTAGACATAGCCCAACCTATATACACAGTATAATTTTTGATATACATGGTTATACAATCATATTCCATTTCATTTATAGATGTTTGATTAAATATTGATTTTTGGATTGAGAATAGTAGGTTGATGGAGGTTGAATATGGTTTATAAGAATTGGGATAGAGCCCACTATATTAATATTTCATTTTAATTGTATCGATAACATCCTAGATGCTTATATTATTTTGTATCGATACTACCCTCTGTTACCTTTTATAATATTATTCATAACATTTAGTTATTCATATTATATTATTTATACTCATTTATATGATAACACATCTTGTTGTTATTTTACTACTTTTATATTCAAGGATTCAAAGTCCATTTGGCTCCATGTTTATTGTCTATAGGTTTTTGGTACATATTTTCTATATATGGATCATGTAAAATTATTGTTAATATCAGGAATGATATGTGGAATTTTATTTTGTTGGAATATACACCCCGTTACTATATCAAACTTTTGATATTATTCAATAGCATCATGTGTATGGGGAGATGCACCTGATTCCATGTAGTGACTCCCACTTGAGTTTGTATTGGTCGACTCAAGTTGGTACGTTACATTTTCAGTGGGAGATGGTGTTTCATAAAGACTATATTGAAGTGGGAAATTATATATTAGTAAAGAATGTTAAACTTCTTCATTGGTATGTTAGACTAGTTGAAATAGAGAAATATCTTAATAAAATGATATACTATAAATTATTACAATAAAAATTTATATCTACAGATTATTTATTTAATTTATCTCATTTAACAAAAAAAATTTAGAATCTATATCTTGTGATTGAATGAGGAGATCTAGACTTTGAACTCAATTACACTATATTGAAGATAATATTGTGTATCATTGATTATCAAAATATGGTTTAATTGTGATAATTTATCCCTAATGGATTTGTTTTGAGATATCATGGAAAATATATCCTTGTGACTCGAAATCATAATGCATTTTTATGTTTAAATGACCTCACATGTTTTCCAATAATGAACGTTGATGACATTTTTAGGGTATAAATTTTAATGGTGAGGAGAATGGTGACACCCATGTATTCAAAGGTTTCTATTAATTATATTATTTAATGTTTTTTATTGATTTTGGTCTTTAATATTATAAATTATAGAAATAATGTGATAGTTATGGATCTATGACTAACACAAAGTCAAACCTAATCAAACATCTCATCCATTCAAATGGGGTGTTTGATTTTATTTTTATTTTCATGGTTGGTGCCTAGATTTATTGAAAACAAATCCATAATAAGTAGTGGGTGTGCCTTTACTAAATAATATTTCTCCCATTTGGAACATTGTTTTCCAAAATGTGTTCCCATACTATGTGATTTATAAAAAATTAAACTTCTATCATTTTATTTTTATTCTTATTTGGGGTTATTTAATTTTTCCAACACCATTTCACATGATCTCTCCAAAAAATTATCCAAGAAATGACATCTTATCGTCCATTCCCAGTAGCAATTTCACTCTCTGTATCATGTGAATATACAATTTTAATCTGTTTTTTATCTTCCATTAATTCTTCTCCTTTTCTCTTTTCCCCCTCCTTCCATGATCTTCCATGTTCTTTTTCTAATTGTCCATGATTTCCCACCCTTGTTTTGTGCTCTCTCTAAATCATGAAATGTATAATTTTTTTGGGATTGTGGGGAATTTATTAAATTCTAATATCTCATTATTTTAAGAAATAATTTATCTTCCAATGAATTTAAAAATTAGATTTACTGTGGCTTCATAATTTTTTTTAAAATAATTGGTGCATTATTTCTTTAGGTTTCTCCATGGTTAATTAAAATCATTTAATGTACACATTTGGTACATTAAACATTTCATTAATGTGTATATTATTTCAACCAATGGAATATTTTTTTTCCATGGGATTAAAATTGTATTCATTTAATATTAATAATAATTCCCAATAGGTGTTTTATAATGTGTTTCTACTAATTTTTTTTGTTTATTGAATTTCATGAAAATAACAAATAATTAATTTTATATAAAGGTGGTATTATGATTTTTTACAATGTTATAATATTAAAGGTTTTGATTTGTATATGATTATTTTTTTGGATTATTGATTTCATAAGTATGATATTCCCATGGTTGAGTTTTTTATAATTATTAAAAATTTCATGTCTGTTACTTTTTTATGGAATTAATAAAGGGGGGCTATGAGGATTAGTGTTCTATTTTTTATGCCTTATGTATTTTTTGGATATTATTTAATTACATATTTTATTTAGATATAATGGTTTTCTTGTGATCTTTGGGGGATAAGTATTAAATCAAGGTTGAGTGTTAGATTTTTTTTTCTCTTGACAAATGTCATCTGTTATTAATTATCTAAAGATAGGGGTTTCATCTAATTTATAAAAGGGGTTAATAAATTTATGGAGAGGTTTCTTATTAAATTTTAAGTTGTAAGCTGATATGTATGTGAGTTCAAGGTTATCTATGAAAGACATTAAAATTCAATTCTATGTTATATTTATATTAGTTTTTTTTTATTTTTTTTATATATTGATTTTCATTGTGCCTAGTTTTATATTTTGGTTATGGGATATTATATTTATATTAAGTCATATTAATTTTGTATAAAACTATTTTTTAATATAAAAATTAATTTATTTTGATTTCTTTTAAAAATATTAAATAAATGTATACATTATAATTAAAGATCAAATTAGCATTTGAAATAATTTTTATGAAAAGAGGTACATTGATTCTTGTAATCTTTATTTTAGATGTTACACCACACCCTACATACACATGTTCATTGGCATGTATACATCTTATGTATGATAAAATTAATTTTAGGTCGGTTACATCATTTGGATGTATACCTTAAAAACATTCTTGAAATTTTAATGGAATGATGATTATTTAGTGACCATGTATCAGTTGGAGATGGTTTGTTTCAATATTTGGAAAATTTTGGTTTATCATTGGATGTAGATGTTTTATCTAATTGTTAAATCCTAATTTTTATCTCTCTTGTATTATATGTTTCGAGTATTAAATTTTATATTTTTCTTATGGAGGCATGTTGGGAAGTCCATTTTGGTTTTTATTATGTTTCTTTAGTTGGATGAGTTTTTTTGTGATGTATTTATGATTTTATTATGATAATTCAATTCGATGATACTTTATATAAATTTTTTTTATGGTATTATTTTATTTTGATGATGAAATATTTCACAAATGTACGTTTTCATTACCATTATCACATGTTGTCATCCCATCGATATCAATAATATTCTTTACATTATATTAAGGGTTGAGTCAGGGGAATTAGTAGTGATGAGAGAGATATTAAATGATATCCATTATCAATAATGGTATCCCTAATAAGAATATATAATATAATTTTATTGTGTGGTCTCTTGTGGAGGTTGGTAGAACTATGTTTCTCCCTATGATGTGGTTTATTTGTATATTCGTTTATATTCTAACTAAATTTGCGATTTTTAAGTTTTTCAAGAAAATTAAAGAAAAATATGATAATTAAATAAAAATATATAATTTTTTAAAAATATGAACAATTTTGGTTAAAAATGTGTGTGAAAATATTTTTTAAAAAATAGAATCATTTGGAAAGTGTTGATCCTTTGGACAGTCACCTCTTCCTTAGTTTTGTTATTTATCTAGTTTTATTTCATAATGCACACCTTGATATATCTATCTTAACACCTAAATATTCCTTGAAATAATAACATTTTATATATATTTAGGTTTATCCTCTTATAAAAGTGATTAAAATAATCAAATAAATAAATGTAATATCTCAGGGTTTCCTATGATGTAAGGATATTGTTTCTGTTTAAATGATTATTTACATCTTCATATGAATATCCTTCGAGGTCATGGGGGTAACAAGGGTGTCCATGTATTTTTATGAGAGCAAAACCAAAATTTTGAAGAAAAATAGCATGAACACAATGATAAGAGTTACTATACACCCAATCCACATGGTTTTGGTGAGATCATGCAGTGTTGGTCATAGGGCTTTTGGAACCCACATTGTTTTAGAAAAATTTATGGATTGAGGTCCACCGCTATACGATAGTCTCGATTATTTTGGATAGTGGATTGATACATGGATTCATAATGGGTTAGAAAGTCTGGCACACTAACCATGCAAGGTATCCCTCTATATAATAAATGGCACATGATTAGTTCAAGGTTTGGCCAACTAGGAAGCCAAACTGCGAGTCTATGTCTTTTAAGGGAAAATTACCATTTCTCAAATAAAAACTATTATATCCTAATTTTTTTTCTTTCTCATTCATATTGAAGGAAAACATTTTAGAGCTCCCCATTGATCCATTTTGGTATATTTTGATCTCGTTATTACATCACAACATAGAATTGAGTTTCATCCATCTTGTTGGATTCACAAAAGTGACTACACTTTTCTTTTTGTGTTGTTATTATTTTTTCATAGAATTAACTATGATATTAAGTTGTAATGTAATATTCATTATTTCTAGTATTTTCATCAATTATTTATTTTTATTCTGATCTAAGCAAAATCGGAATGGGATATGAGACAATCACTCTACTATAGACCTATGGTAGGTGGTCTATACCATTCCATTGGTGTTTTGTGATTTATATGCCTTGTTTTAATTTTGTTGCATGTCATTATTTCTAAAGGTTAATAGATAACTAACTGAATAATTTAATTTAATGTTTTGGAATTTTCTAGGGAATACCTTTGGTTCCATGAGCATAGATAGAGTCTGTTTCCCTAACCACGACCACACATGGGGTGTGCCTAGTGATTTCCTTTGCCTTTTCCTATTGGTTAACCACCCAATGGGTGATTAGTTGAGCTTTAATAGTTATAAGTATCACTGTTATACATGATATGAATTGAATAGATTGTTTATGAAATGGTATTCCTCTTTTTCTATGTTATAAAAGATCCTAATTACTTAATATCATAAATTTGAATTGTTATATGAGTGGGTAAACTTGTTGAATGGATTTGAATGGTAATTTATATATGTGTTTGAAGGAATCATGGAATGAGATTGTATGAAATGATAATTAAATTTATTGATGGATGTTTCCATAGGATTCCATGGGTGTGATAAACCATAGGTCCTAATAGTGGTAGTGGAAGCCTTGTTTGAGATAGATCCTTGGGTATTGCATTCTGTGGGATACCATAGGCCGTGATTCCCCTTGGATTCATCTTTATTAGGATTATAATAGACATAGTATATTGAAAATATCTTTTTTCCTGGATCAATGTCTATCATAGATTCCATCGAGATGCTCCAAGGGCTCGATGATAATGGCTTGGTCCAATATAACTTGGATATGGCCCCATAGGGTTTGACCCTTCTATTATATGGCTCAGTCATTGAAATTTTAACATTGTTGATAATATGGAATGGATGTGTTCGATATGATATACATGTTATAAATCATATATTTGGTTTGTATGAGATACTGGATATACATCTTGGGCATGGTGTTCGTCAGAGTTGGGATTTAGTGATTCCTTGTGTGAAAATTGTAACCATTGTTTTGCAAGAAGCCTTGTTAGGATTTATGTTATCACCATAAAATTATTAATTTATCTATGTGGACATTACTTATGTAACTATCATATCATTATATATATTTCACACTAATTATCTTGTATTTCTCATCCTGTATTATTATAGTCATCATTAGTGGGGCCTATTGGGATTTTATCTCACACTCTGTCTTATGAAGATGTTGGGTACCCAAACAAACGTTATGAATATAGGTTTCTAACAACGAAAATTTCCCAAAGTTTCATTTATAGTTTTTTCCATTATTAAAATCATGGGGAATAGGATAGATCTGAGGTTCATGATTCCATCATTAGATAGTTATTTTTGTAATTTTTTGTATTTTCATTCATATATTCTACTGATGTATGTACACTTATTTTGGATGATGTATAGACAGAAGAATTGAAATATCATTATGGTATATGAGTTTTATTTTTTCATTATTATATGTATCCGTCTTTGGGTGTTATCTCATATTCAGTTATTATTGTGCTTCTTCTAATGCTGGTTACTAGTCTAGTGGTCTTAGTGTATATTCCTGCTACTTAATCATGATATTATTTCATCAAATATTGATATGTATGATTGTTATAATTGTTTTAAAATCTCGTAAGAGTGAATTTTCTCCCCATTGACACTCCCTATGCCCTCAATACTATTTTTAATCCTATGGTCTTTGGAGAGATGCTCTTGATGCTATGTGGCGAACCAGGCATGGAGCACCATTCTGTATAATTTGGGTTTTGGACATTACAAAGTGGTATCAATGAATTTATTTCAATGATTTACTATAGTGAGACAAATATATAAGGGTTAATAAGGAATATAAATTTGGTAATTATCCCATGTTTTTCACTACACTAAATGATCCCATTAAATGATCCCATGTTTTTTCATGCCACTAAATAATACCATGTTTTTTTATTCAGATTATTCATAGTTAAGTCATAAAATTGTTCACAAAAATTATTTGATAAAAATACAAAAAATTATCAATAATCGATAACTCATTGTCTATTGTGGTTGTAGCCTGTGGAATTATTTATTCTTTATTATGTTGGTTCTCATTGGAGAATATTCCTTTAGGTTCATTGGGTGTAGTTGTGATCATGTTCTCTTAGATGGTAAATTATCTATATGGACCTAGAAACAACTTGTTATTAGGGTTATAATAATTCATTTCCTATTAATCAAGCCTCCTTGATCATGATTTTGGCATCCTGCTAAGGTATTATGTTTCATGAAATGAAAAAACAAAAAAAAACACATGCACATAAAGAAAATTAAAATAAAAATGTATTTACAATTTCAGAATACAATTGTTTTATAAAAATTGTATTATTATACTCCTAGGTTCTCTATTGATCACCACCAATAGTGACAAAAACACTAGTCATCCCACTAAAATTATCAAATTTAGTGGGTATTCATGATTAAAAATGAACTAATCCTAATATGTGTCATTTTAATTATACCTATATTAGTGAATGTTCATGGTCGGTCCCATGAGTGATATATATAATACAGAATATTATTCCATAAACCTTATTGTTATTAGAAATATTTGAATTTATATGAATGAAAAAATTTTAAATAAGAGTATAATGGGTTTAAAATATAAAAAATAGATCAATTTCAATGAATATTTTTTAAATAAATACCAAAATATTTCATTCATTAATTGTGTATAATAACGAATTTTCAAGATATTTTTAATTTTAATATTATCTAATATTAAAATAAATGTATTTTAATTGAGAAAATCTAAATCTATTGGTTAAATAGTAAGATCATACTATTTTCTTTAAGAGAAATATTTAAATTAAATAATAAATACAATATAATGACAATTTCTTAATTTTATCAACTTGTTTTTATTTCGGTGCATTATAATCCCTTCTTAAATATATTAAATAATAAATAAAATTAGAATTGGTGAATAAAATTTAATCATAATTTAAATTATTAATCATGAATAGAATGGATAGATAATTTAAACACCCAAACTTCTTCTCCTAATACCTTACCTCCTCAGTAAATTTTGACAAACTGTTCAAGGATGATCATCCATATTTAACATGAATATATTATATAGTGGGTGAAAATTGTAAATTAAAGATGATGTATATGGATATATACACATTTCATCCTTTGAATAATAATCATCCTTAAGTATTTCAGTCTCTTAAAAATATGTGAGTAAGATAGGGGTGTTGGTGTAAGCTATCAAGCAATAGAAAATGGTTTTCTGCTTTTTTGAAGATCAAGTAACAGAATTTATTTTGGAAATAACTTTAATAATTTGTTTCTTATTTATTTCACAATAAAAAAAATTCAGTTATAAATTTGTTTTAGTCAAATTTATATTTATTTAAGGGAAATTATTATATATCATGCATTTACTCCTTTTCAAGATTTTACATAAGATGGTGATTTGATTCAGAACTATTTATATACAATATAAATTTTCATATTTTCGTGAAAATAAGATCATCTCAAATTATTCAAGGGGGTTCTATATTTTAGATTATATTTATATTTTTTAGTGTTTTTCTAATATTTATTTTCTAACTATATAAATAATTTTTAAATATATATTTATAAAATAATGGGGAAATTAGGTTAAATATTTAATGTTATTTCTAGATTTTATATTTTTATATGAAAAATTCAATTTACTCCATCGATATTGTATAATGGTATTTCAATTGTCTTATTATAATGGTAAGGGGTTATTTAGAGTTTATAACATTTTTCTTACAGATCGATTAATGGGTTTTATTTTATTTAAATTAATTTTTTCAAAAACCTTAACCAGTCTCTAATATATATACAGGTAATGTTATTCAGTTTTAAAAAGTATTTTTTAATAATAATATTGAAGTAATATATATATATATATATATATTATGATGTTAAAAATCACATCCCCACAAATTATTATCATTATAAATTTATTTTCTTCATTATGGCACTTTATGTGCAAGTGACATTTTCGATGTTAACAAAATTTATGTTAAATTTAAAATTATTTTATTTTAAAATAAGCATATCTGTATATATATATATATATATTCCAAAATATAACATTTTATATGAAACAATATTTTAAAACATTTATAAATATGCATCTACTTATGTATTATTTTTGGGAGAAACATAATTTTAATCTACGATCAATAGATAGGTTTATATATAAATGAATTTATATATGTAAAGAAAAATTTAAAACAATTTATTTACTATATGAATGTAAATAAATTAATGTATATATATATATATATATATTAAATATACAAATAATTATTCTTACCCACACATATGTGTCTGAAGATGCAATCATGTTTTATTATTATATATTTGTAAAAAAATGAATCAATATGTGTATAATTTTTTGTAAAAATATTATGTATAAATATATATATCACTTTATATTTAATAATAACATTTCATGAAAAAACACCTTTACCATTGAACATTTATAACCATGTAATTAGCTTTTATAGGAAATGGATATCGAAGCTGAAGTTTTTTTAAGAAACATCATGGTATTTATGATATAAAATTCATGTTGTAATGCATTTAATTCAAAATATTCACACATGGATATTAGATAAATGATGTCATGGAATGTGGATTGAACTAAAACCATTTTGGTACTTTTATCTAATCATTTGACATGTGTGACATGAATTATATAACACTCCAATGCATTGGCTAGTTTTAAAATCTCATGAGATGTCATGTGTGGTGTGTGAGACGTGGATCCCAGAAAAAATATTCGATTAAAGAGTGAACCTAATCCATCATGGGACTATTACCATCATGTTCTGTTTTCTCTTGAGTGAAATGTGAATACATGTTATCATCCACGTTTATATTGAGAACTATTCAAGAATGGTTATGATTTAACAAGAGATATTTTTATTATTTCATAAATGAATGAAATTAATTTTTCTAGAGGTTACATATGTTGAAATCTATTTAGAAATAATTATAATATTTTTCAAATCAACCGATGATTTTATAAATTTTCAATTATCATAATTTATCACATGTTTTAGTTTTTATGTCGTAGTGAAAAAATCTTAAAATGTCTCCACATGTTTTGAAACCCCTTAGTGAGCTTTTTTTCTCACTATATGCGTTTTAAAACCTTTCATCATAAAGAATAAGGACTTGTTGAAGCAAGTGACTAGAAAAGGTCTTATATAGTGTTAAGTATTATTATGAATAATAATTTTTTTCATGTCCATTATATTTTTAGAGTTGTAATTATAATTATCCAGTGTATCCTTGTCGACTAAAACTCTAAACCTTTATGGTCTCAATTGTTAAATAATAAATGAATTATTAAAAATAGAATAGTTCTTGTTTTATCATATTTATTATCAGATATGTGGTTTAGAAAAATTTCTTGGTGATTATATAATGAAACCCTTTGAATATTTAAAGTCCTGTAAATATAATATGATTTTACTTTAAAGAAAATTCTGGCACTCCTAGTTTTTTTAATTCTAATTAGTAAAATTAATATTTTTTGTTGGTATAGTAATGGAATTTAGAGGATGGAATTATTTTAAATGGGTAATAATGTAACATCATTTATATTAATAAGTAATTTGTTTTAAATAAATCAAATTAAATTTTGTTCATATGTCTTGAGTAAATAGGACAAATTACGTAATAATACCTGAAAATATTTCTATTATTATTTTAAAAATAATAATTCATTTATAAAAATTAATAATTTATTATATTATTTTATCAATTATACATTTATTTATAATAATTTATAATTTTTTAAATAAATTATTATAATATTTGAATTTAAATTATAAGAAAAATACGTTCTATGGTCTAAAAGAATATATTAACATAAATTTTTTTATTGATTTTTTTTCATAAAAACATATCTTTTGTATGAATGAATTATAAAAATATTCTAAAGGTAAAATAATTATGAAATTATAATCAATAATAATTTTAAATTACATGCAAAATTGATAACTAAAATAATTTTATTTAAAAAAATGTTTAAATTTTTTTTTATAATCTATATTTTTTATCATCTAATTTTATAAAAAAATAATTTAATTTTTTTACCTAAAATAATACGTGTTTTTAATAAAATAATAATAATAATTGAAATTAAAAAAAATAACAGTACTTAAATTCAATAATTAGTGTTATAAATAAATTAGAACAATATATTTTTTAACTATTATAAATTTGTAAGTTTTATTGTGAATTATGAGTATAAATATATTTATATAAAATTATGAATTAAATTTAATATGATAAATATTAAACAATAATTAAAATTATTAAAATATTATATTATAAAATTTTAAAATTAATAATAATAATAATAAAGTGATAAAAAAATTTCGAAAAAAATTTGAATGACTTGTTAACAAAATTATAAAACAAAATGATATAAATTGAGAGATAGCATGATAATAGGGGTATGAGAAGCGTCAATTGAGTAAAGAAATCATGTAAAGAGAAAAGGGTTTGGTCGTCAAGTTTTTCTGAAGGGGAGGGATTGATCCAAGCATGACGCAGGTTGAGTAACTAAGGGGATTTCGACCTTGGGAGGAAAATTACTATGAGGAGTTAGAGTGATCTTCTAACGCTGACAAGGGATCACGAAGGTTGATCATAGTCATAAGGGATTCAACCGCGAGTTAGGGTTTCATTTCCATGTGTGATCTAATTGGATGAAGTTTCAATCTACATCAACCTAACCATGGTAGGTTTTTGTTTTATATTTTTGATGATGATTATTTATGTTGATCCTTTTTTGTGAATCTTTTTTGCATAAGATGAATTGTCTGTCCTTTCTTCCTCATCCATATTCAGCTATTCCCTATTGATCATTTTTTTCTTTCTGAATCTCTTTAATCTATATGAAATATTTATAAACTGATTCAGATTAATTTCATAATATATCTAGTTGTTGACTCTGATTTTTATTTTCCCTTGTGATCCACATTTCAATCACACTTCGATTTCCTTTTTCCATCATTTTGGAATGTTGCTTTTGAGAATATTTATATTGATATATAAAATAATATTGTCTATTTTTTTATTTATTTTCCACCTCCAATCATCTTATATAGGAATCCACTATATTATAAATATAGAAATGTATATTTTATACATATAAATTATACATGAATAAGATATATAATAACTTATTCCCTTTTCTGATAATCATCCCTATGTATTGCTACTGATGTAATAGAATAGAGTTAGATAGGGGGAGTTATAGAATGCTATAAACTTTTACATCGTGGTTTTTATATTTTTTCTAAATCATGTTAGGGAAATTATATTTAAATATATTTAAACATTTTTTTTATTTCAAAATCAAATCTATTTCCATTTTAAAAAATTTTCTTTAAATATTTATATTTACTAATTGAACTACTTATTTTTCATACATTTATTTCTATTCAACAATTTTCATACATAGGATAGTTTTTTCAAAACTAATATTCTGAAATAAATGTTTTTTATTCATTATGAAAATAATATTTGATCAAATGATTCAAGTGGTTTCTCCATTTCAGATTTCATGTCAATTTATTTTAGTAGATTAATAATATTTATTTTCAATCTATTTAAATAATATGGAATTAAATATTTATGACAGAAAGGGGAAATTTGGTTAAATATTTAAAACTATTTCTGAATTTAATATTTTTACATGAAAATTTTTCATTACTCCATCGATATTTTCTAATGGTATTTTAATATTTTTTATAATGTTATGGGGGAAATTTTTGAGTTTTAGAAACTGTTCTACCAAAATAATTCCTGAGATTTATTTTCATGAAATCGCTATTTTTTTAAACTGTAATTTTTCTCTTATATATATAAATGTGATGTTATTCAATTTTCAAAATTGTTCTTTTAATAATAATGATACAAATGTATGTATATATATATATCTCCTTCATATTAAATATAATTTTTGGAAATGGTTTTCTCTTCATAAATTTGTTTTCATTGATTTTCTACTTTACGTGCATGTGATGTTATCAAATTTTTCAAAATTTATGATTATGTTAAAATTATTTTATTTTTGAAAAATTATATGGGTATATATATTTATTCATAAATAGATCATTTAATATGAATTTTTTAAAACATATATATATATGTACCGACATACATATTATTTTAGGTTGAAACAAAATTTTAATCTAACATCAATAGATACGTATATATATAATTTTATTTATATATGAATTAATTTTTGTAATAATGTTTATTTTCTATATATATGTAACTAAATTCATTTAAATATATTTTTCAATTATTCATACCTATACATATGTGTGTGGATATGCAAACTTGTTTTATTTCTGTATATACATAAGAAAAAGTATATATATATATATGTATCTTTTTATCTAAACCTATTATATACATATATATGTATATTAACATATATTTATACAAGTCATTTCATGCAAAGATACTTTTATCATCAATAATATATAAGCAAATAATTTACATTTTTTTGAAATGGATATCAAATATCATGATCTTTATGGATACATTGTGATCCTTTTTGATATAAAAGACAAGGTGTTATGTTTTTAATTCTAAAGAATAACACTTGTATATCATGGGAATTAAGGAATGGAATGGGGAGAGAACCCAAACCCTTATTGTTTATTTTTCTAATCATGTTATCAGTATACCTAGAATTATATAGCACTCCAATACATTAGGTAATGTTGAAATCTCATGTGATGTCGTGTATGGTGTGCAAAAGGTGTATCCCAAGAACACTATGAGATTAAATATTGAACCTAATCCATCATGTGACTATGTGCAGTTTGTTATGTTGTATCTAGAGTAAAATGTGTCATCATGTTATGATCCAAGGAGCCTTTGAGGACTATTTATGAATGATTATGATTTATCAAGATAAATTTTTATTATTTCATTAATGAATGAACTGGATTTTCCAAATGGTTACATATTTTGAATAATATCTAGAAAAAAATATTATTATTCAAAATAGTACTCATGATTTTATAAATTCCAAATTCTCAGTTTTTATATCATGTTTTTCATTTTTTGTTGATGTAAAATTTTTGTTTTTTTCAGATATTTTCAAACACCTTACTTTCAATTCACTCACGCTCGCTTTTTTCAAAACCTCATTTCATAGTGAATGAGTACATACAGAAGCGAGTGAGTGGTAGAGTCCCCATTATGGTGTTTAACACATATAAACATCTGAATGGTTTTCATGTCCTTTATTTTTTTGGGAGTTGTAATTAGAATACATCAATGTATCTGAACTCTCTAAAAACACAACTACAAATATGGCCTTTATCAGTGCTAGAATAGGGCATTAATAATGCTAGAAAAGTGATGTTAATTGAGGAGAATATAGGGGTAGTTTTATTAGTTCTCATAAAATAATTGATAAAGACCCCTTTTATTAGTGCAAAAAAAAAGAATCCATAAAAGGCTTCTTTTATCAGTGCTCTTTTTATCCCCAATAAAATTTAAAAAACATTGGAAAAGAAATATTTTTGAAATTAATTGAGGGGCTTTAATATCACCCCACGCCACCCAAATCATGTACGCCCCAGCCACCTCACCACCCTTTAACAGTTCCCCCACCCCCTTTAATAAAACAAGGAATTATTCCCACCCATGTGCGCGACCTACCTCCCCCTAGATTCGAACTGAAGAAATGTTGTATGCACTCCTATGACTTTAGTAATACACCATATTACATTTCTCTTCATTTATTAATATATCTATTTATTTATATATTTATATATAGTTATATTTATTCGTATATATATATATATTAACATATATATTAATATATATATATATCTGTATACTAATATATATATATACATAAATTAGTATATATATATATATATATTTTAATATATGTATTTGGATATTTTTATATTATATATATTTTAAGATCATTTTTCAATACATTTATAAAGTTTTACTTTTTATGTGTTGATGAATAAATAAATACATTTATACAATACACACAAATATATTACATATTTATTTGTAAGTATAATTATAAATATTTATATATATTTAAAAATATTATATATTAATATATATATACATATGTTTAGAATCTATAGATACTATATATCATCTTGACAATACATACACACACAAATATATATATATATATATATATACACAAAGACATCATATAAGTATATAATTATTAATACATTTTTATTAAAATTAAAATGGATATTATTTTTTTATTTAGGTAAGAGTTATATATAAGGATATATACATTATATCTAAATATGATTATTTATTTATTTAAAAAATTAAATTTTTATGGGTGAATATATAAAAAATATGTATATATAGTTATAAAATCAATTATAAGTAACTTTAAATTGTGAAAAATGATAAAAGTTAAAAACCATAACATCAATATAAATTCAACCCCTCAGAATAAATTCAGTCCATAGTGAAAAAAGTCAAAACAAAAACCCATAAAATGAGGCTGAAATTTTATCTAATGTTATTAAACATTGGGTATGTGGACTCTAAACACAGTTTTGGTGGCCTTATCGACCTTTTTTAGCCATAAAAATGTGATTGAAGGTTCCCTTGGGACACAATGTGTAGATCTCGTCGTAGGATTCAATTTGATTTGAAGTATAGATTATATGGACACCTAGATCAACATTTACGACCCATTGATGTTTGAGTTACATATTCCACTTATTTTAGATCTTTTATTATTAATATTTTTAATTTTTTGTTTCATTAACTTTTTATTATATGATAATTAGTCAATAAAATTTAAGAAAATATTATTTCATAATATTTTTAAAATATTTAAATTTTATTTTCATATAATTTCATATATATTAATTAAAATAGTCTATTTATACTTATCTATAACAGATATGAATGTTATATATATATATTATATATATTAATATAAATATAATTTTATATCAAAATATTATTTTTATTGATTTTTTTAAATGTAATCATTAATAACACAATGAAAATTTTCTGATAAAGCCCCCTATCAACGCATCTAAAAAATCCCTAATAAAGGGGGCCCCTTTAAAAGCACTAAAAATCACTGATAAAGGGGTACCATTGTCAGTGCTAAAAAAGCCCTGATAAAGGGTCACTTTTAACAGTGATTTTTTAGCATTATTCAAAGTGCTCTTTACCAGCACTTGGATTTAGAGATGATAAATGGTGGTGTAGTGGAAACCTAGTTTTGTGGTAGTTAACTAAAATAATTTGGGATACCAGGATGCTATATAATTAATGAATTATAATATATATTAAAAATGGAATAGTTTTTGGGTCTGCATAAGGTCACTGTAGGATTTAAATATAGACGATGTTAGTGTCTAGGTTTGTTGAACCATTTGTGTTTGCAGAGAGAATGGATCTGGTGGCATACCGATTTTCTCTTCCACAAAGTTATTGTGAATGGAATGATCATTTTTATGTGTAACAACTTTGTAAGTATCAACCCGAGCCTTATAACTTGATCTATGTTGATTATGTTGAGCATGAGACAGATACATAATTTGAGAATCATATGATATGTGTAATTGATCACAATGAGGAAGTGTTGCGAGGAAGGATCAAGCCTAAAATTCAAGTATTGTGGAAATATTGGTATGTCCAGGTGGAAATGTGTGATTGATAAGTAGATATGTGGCCTCATTGGCCCAATAATTTTACCGCGTGATCATAGAGATGCTTGGGAGTACTGGTAGAGGGTGTGATGTTATAAGGTGGGGAGATTATAAGATATCGAAATTTTTTGAGAAATCTCATCCTCATTTTTCAGGTACTATTTAAACCTTATTTTTTTATAAATTTGGTGAATTATTTCTGTTATTTATAGATTAATTGTTTCGTTTTGTACGAAAAAGTGGTACTCAATGGTTAGAACATAGTTTTCCCAAATGGTGCTCATACCCCATGATAGCCATGTTATCCCCAAGAGAGTGGAATTTCACAATTGGAACATGGGTTTTCAAATTGCATGTCCACTTAGTAGAAATCATGCACCCCTAGGATAATGTGCATGGTTATATAAAATGGTTTGGAAAACCATGAATCCCTACCTAGGAAACCATATGTGTGGATTTCAATTTCCCTAAAATAAAAAAATAATTCATACCCATGGTATTAACCTCAGATAATCATGGGATAAACCAAAAAAAATTCCTCTAAATTTAGAAACTCTTGAGCGGGTTCTAAGGATCCTTGAGCCTCATTCTTACTTAATCAACTCTCCAATTGAATGACCATATCTCCTTCAGCATGTGATTTCTTTCCCATTTGGATTCCTCTATATTCCATCTCTCTTTATCGAAAATGCCGAATGCTTTGTACTCCGATGGAAATGGAATAGATTTTCCTTTTCATGGATCTTAATCTATTTGATCTTGAACTTATTTTTTACTTATATCTTCCATGAAATTGTGATCTTGAATGATGCTCTTCAATTTATGGATTTCTGGTTTAGCGTACTTTTATAAAAAATCATTAGGTTTGTGGTTTAAATATCAATTCACAATGTCTTGAATGACAATTATGTGTATGTAATTTTGAAATTTCAATTTCAAAATTTGGTAATTGAATATTGAAATTGAATTATTAAATTAATAAATTAATTAGGTAATCAATCAATCAATCAATTAATAAATTAGATAATTAATTAATTAATTAATACATAAATTTTTTTATGTATTTGGAAGAATAATGTGATTATTAAATTACATATAGTAATGATTATGGAATTAGTGTTATTATAATTCATTGGTAATTAGAATTAAAGGGTTTGTTGGCGTAACCATTAATGGTTAAAGAATATTATGAATAAATATTGATAAATGATTTAACAATGATTTTTTCATATTATTCAATGTGTTTTAAATAATTAACCCCAATTTTTGGGATAAAATGAAATTGTGCACCTTGATGAGAATGTTCGAAAAGACGGTTAATGATGATTAACCATCATGAATGTGATATTTATGAGATATGTGATATATTTTGATATAAGAGATAACAAGTTTGGGATACATACTGATGATCCCTATACCCATATGTGATAACGGGCATGAGATATGTAATGATACTTCAAACACCCATATGTGATAACAATGAGGTGTGGGATAGGGACCGATGCTCCATATATCCCCTTAGTTTTAGATATGTTGTTCTAGGACCAACACATTGGCTCTGGAGTGGAGTTCTTATTCGAGATGGTATGAAAGTTTGAATTAAATGAGTAATTAAAGCTCATGATATTATGAATTGTGATTCCCTATGATATACGGTTCAGACTCCATCAAAGTTTGAAGTAGGTATTAATTGTTTCAGTGTCATCTTGATCATGGCTAATTATGTGGTTAAATAAATAATAATGAATTCTGTCATATTTATACTTTATTTATTATACATCATTCACTATAATACTACAGACATTATTATAGACATGATAATGTCTAGAAATTGTTGGTGGTGTCTTACGGATTAATATTCACACCATAATTGGGTTTCCTGATCAATACCCAAATTTAATTCATTTTTATATGATAGGATATGGGAAATAGAACAATGATATATAGATTAGTTGGGATGAAACATGGTTGAGGGAATCAAACATGATTTCGGGACTCACATTAGAGTTGTCAGTGTATTTATTATTTCTTTTTCATATTTACAATTAACACATGTTGAAATGACATATGTACTATTTTAGTTATGAGTAGTTATGTATGTTTTGGGATTGTCATGTGATGTTTGTATTTCTTGTTAAAGAAATTAATATTATTATTTTTAATTAAAATTTTTATATAAGTTATTGACATATGTTTTTTAATCTAATAGAGAGGGTATAATATCCCCATGGTTTATATTTGACCCTCACAACTCGTTAGAGACCTATAGAATTGAGTTAGGAGTGCATTACGTCATGTAGACAACAATCTTAGGGCACTGGTATAGTGTACATGGGTTCGGGAAATACACAGTTAATGAAATATAATTTCAAAATTTTCTAGAAATTAAATCTATTTTGATCTTTCAAAAAAACCTAAAAAAATATTTTTTTATGAAAATATTTCATTAATAAATAAAATGACATTATTAAAAATTGAGTGATAATTTACTAATCGTGTAAAAATACATTTATATTTCATATAAAAATTATATTTATTTCATAATGTATTTAATTATATTCATAACCTACAATTTAAAATATAGGATATAAATGTCATATTAAAATAAAAATATTTCATGGTTCACGAAGACTTATTGTGGATTATCATGTATGTTTCTGAACATAGTGTTTATTTAAATTCATTTTCTATTACATTCTCTCCTAATTAACAAATCTCAAACTCATAGTTTTAACTTGTTTTCCTATAATTAATATATTGCACTCATTCCAAATTAGGTTTCATTGTAAATGAGTTATTAAAACTTTGTTTTACATATACCTCATCCAAATGAAACATCTCAAAAATATAAATAATGTCCATGATAAATAAATATATACTCATTATATACATTGATATTCTCAAAAAAATCATGACTCAGATTTACAAATTAACCTAAAATGAAATACAAAACATTTCCATAACTATATTTTAATATTTCAACATATCAATTAATCACATTTCATACATCAAGATTATTTTTATTCGACAATATATTAAAGCATAATTAACATCAAATAATATGCTAACCACAATCTTATAATTAATCCTAAATTGATTTTTCTTCCTAATTCCCATCAAAAGATTTAAATAAATTCAAAATAACATTTCTTAAATAAAAAAATTGTTTTTTGTTGTCATTGAAATTATGATTTACTATCAACTAATATCACCATCACAGAATCCATAAAATTTATATAGATATCAAATGAAAACATATATTCATACAAAAATTAACATATTCCATATTCATTAAATAAGTTCAGAACATGTTGAGTATATTCCATAAATCCAATGACTCAATATCGTCATATATGGCATAAATCAATATGACATCAACTAAGCATTTTCAAATTCACCAATACTATCATACCAATGGCAATCATCACTTTATTCCAACTAAACATATGTTTTCAAATTATACTATAGAATAATCCTAAGACATTCCAACATACATGAGTCCAAAACATCATTGATATAATACTTCCATAATATAATTCTTGAATCCTAATTAATAAATACATAAATCCTTTAACTTTATAGGCCATTCTCTAGTATATTAGTTAAAATATGGATTGGAAAATTGGCTTAGATAATCCTAATATTTCATACACATAATAAATGAAACTATAAATGTCACCTTAGTATGATCATCATTTACCTCCATAGAGATTATCATTTTCCATAGAAATTACCAAATCTATACCCTTCATTTACAAATAAAATCATCTATTTGTTACTTAGATACATTCACTTGAGTGGTTCTTCCAAAATTCGCTACATAAATGAAAAAAAATCATTTTTCCATAATAATCATGCAAACTAGTTCTCTTAGTGAACTCTATCCTTCTCGTCATTGGGGAGTCTCAGAGTTGGTTAATGTGAAATATATTAATAATAAATAATTAAAACTGATTATGAAAAAATACCATGGTTTCACATTATAACTCCAATTTCATTTGGTTAAACATGAGGATAATAATTCCATTTTTGGTTAGTGTTTAAATGATACCACCAAGTTATATCCATTGACTAAAATTAAAATTCATATTATGAGAAATAATATTCTTAGTGAGGAATCATGAAAAATCATTTATAGGATGTATAAATAATTAAAACTTGATTTAAATCTTTATAACCTTATATTTAACCTGGGTTATCCATAATCATTACCAATTATTATTTTTATTATAATTAGACTCATACATGAGGTTATTAGGAATGTTTTTCCATCCTAATTTCTGAAGGATAACTAAACCATTATCTGATACAAACTGGATTTACTCGTACATTTCATACATAGTTATCACATCATAATATGTTAATATCCATTACACAAAATAATGATACATGGTATAATTGTATAGGTATAGAGCCTTTTGACACTTAAACACATAAACAAGTGGTCTCTAAATGATATACATCATTTACTACTATATTCATGATCACTAGAATCCTTCTTGGATACATCATATATAAAACTCTCTTCATAACATGGTGAAAAGGATACAAAAGAAACGGCGAGATGAGATGCTCATCAATGGGAAAAAATGGATATTTCAATGAACACTTGATCTCAATATGATAATAATTTTATTATAACATGATAATAACATTATAAAATCATACCCTACATATCATTAATCATAATATTACATCATGGAATAAATTTCTTTATTTTATATGATGTGAATCATAATTGAATAAATGAACATGATCCAAGAGACAATGGAATATGAATAATGCATAGTTGTATGGAATACTCATAATCATATAAAATAATTTGCTTATTAGTAAAGGATAATTGAAAAAACTATCATATTAGAATTAATTTTCTCTACAAACTATTATAATAGTCATGGTTCAATCCCAAGACTATCAGAGTTGACAAAGTCCCATACTAAATTGGATTCACTTTTCATTCTATTCATGTTTATCTCATGTGATATCAATATTTATCAACTGATTTGGAGGGAGATATAGGTCTCAAACATTACATAATTAAAATCATACATATTTTTTCCAAAAGTTCATAAAAAATTCTTCATATCATAACTCAATAAAAGGAATTATTTTCGTAAACATTTAATCATTTAAACATAACATAACCCATGGAAAAATAATAGGTTTCATAATCATAATTTCATCATAAATATTAAAATCACATATAATGAATAATGTTGGTATCATGGGATCATATACTCCATAATGTATATTTTAAATCAAAGGTTATTATCATTGATGATTATGAATACCATTAAATTACCATTAAAAATTTATAGCGGAAAATATCCTTTCAATTTTAAAATTATATATTTAAAATATAAATTTGGTAAAAATACATTAGAAAACATTTAATTTGAAAATATCCTTGGAAACATTTAAATGATACTTTGAGGAATTGAGTGGTAATGATGGTGTGATGTTTTGTTTCAGTCATATAAATTAAAAAAATTTCCATCAATACTTGTCAAAAAACAAAAATAAGTACCTCTTTGGAAAAGTGAATGCAATATTACATTTGAAATAATTTTTTAAAAATTAAAAAATTTAGAAAAATTACTTCAAACAATCATATTATAATATAAAAACCTTTTTTAAAACATGCATATGCAAGATAAAGGAATTTTGTTTAAGATGTAAATAAAGTCAATTTTATTTAAAAGCTTTATTTTATTATATTAAGTACATAAATTGAGGAAAATGAAATGGAAAATGTGGTTTCAGATTTTTTATAAAATTTAATTATTTTGAGGATAATGTATTTATTATTTTATGAAAAAAAACAAAAATATTTATTTTATATAAAAAATAATTAAAAAGAAAGTGATCTACTAAGGCAATTGAATATTTTTATAAATAACTCCTTTAAATCTCCCCCTAATGACCCGAGGGTTGGTCATTTAGGAATACCATAACATATTGAATATGTATAATAATGTATATAAGGTATTTTTCATGGTTATGGCCAATATATAAGGTAATAAAATTCTGAATATTTTATCATAGGAGGTTACCATTTATAATTTAGGTAAGGGGGAGATTTTGGAATTTATTAAAAGTTGAAAATATAAATATGTCAATATCTATCCCAAATTCCAAAAAAAATCACAAGGATTATAATTTAATATATTATTATTTCTAAAAAACCAAATAAAATTTTTACAAGTTTATTTGGGGTTTTAAACATTATCATTTGGTTTAACCCATTAATTAACACATTTTAACATTAATCATGGTATCATATTTTTCAAAAAAAAATGATTCTATTTTTAAATGTGAGGTGAAAATTGGATAATATGTGGCCAAGAGAATATATTTTGGATAGTATATTTTCCAATTATTCAAATTTTAATATTCCGTTAAATTATTAAAAAAATTATGAAATATTATTTTTATAAAATATCATTAATGTGAATTATTACAATATTCATTTCATCATATTTAAATTACATTAATAAACATTTTAAATAGAATATAATAATTTAAAATAACACCAATATGTCATATTAGTATAAAATAATTATGGAACAATATAACTCAGTAAAATTATATTACTTTTTGAATTCATAAAATCATTTATTTTATTTTCCAAATCAAGGAATAAATACTACGATAGAATTGTATAAGAGTTTATGGTGATTTTATATTTTATGAAAAATATAAATAAATTTATTTCAGTTAAATTATTTAATTAGTCTCATAATATAAAATTATCATCATTCGTTTTTTTATTTTTTCCTTATGAGTACATATAACATATATTTATAACTAATAGAGTGACATTTTTTAACATCCATTGTAATAAATATTATATATTTCATCTTCATGGAGAAGTCACTATTATACTAATAATTTTAAAGGATATATTTATAATTATAGAATATACTCTATCCATTAATTATTACAATGAAAAAATAGTCTTATAACTTAGTTTTAACCTAGATTAACTTGATTTACCCTTTTTAATGGTGATAAATTTACCACGATTATGATTAATATTGACCAAAAATAAAAGTGAAATATTTAAAAAAAGTAATTGATAGATTAATGAATGTGGAATCTTGTTTATATAATTCAATTTTTATATGTGGATGAAATTAATTTTAAAATAAGAAATAATCATTTGAATAAAACCCCTTTTTAGACAAATAAATTTTTAAGAATAACGTTAGGTTTTTTATTATCACATGACTATAGAAATATAAAAAAAATATTAAAAAATTTATTGACTATAAAATATATATTTCATTAAAATATTTCAGCAATAGAGAATAGATTAATATATTAAAAAATTTCATTACATTCACAAAAAAAACTTATTTAGAAAACTGTATTTTACTTATAGAAATGCGTTTTTTGAATTTAATTCATAAAATTGATTCGAATGAAAAATCATAATTTTAAAAAAAATCTCAAAATATTCTTCGTCAAAAAATTTGGACATCATGAATACTAAAATAATATCCTTTTAATAAAATATAATTTCAAAATTCTCTATAAATTATTGTTAATATTTTCTATGAAATAAAAATAATAATGATTTTTTAAGAAAGTGTTTCTTTGAAGATTTAAAATACTTAAATAAAAATTAAGTGATTATTTAGGAAAGATTTTTCAATAAAATTATATATATTTTGAAATTTCTATATAATTCATTTATTATTTAATATTTGTGATAAATAATAATTTAAGGGATAGGTTATCATGAGAATATTTAAATAATAATATCTTGAGATTTTTTTAGGCTTTGTGTTTCATATCATGTACACTATTGAACATAATTTTCATTATAAATGTTGTGGTGTGAAAATTTTCGTATTTGGGAGACTATTTAAAATTCATATTATATACATGAGATAAGATATATGTTTTTTGAAGATCATTCATCCTACTTTTTTATACTGGGGTTATCCAATCACCAACGTAATTTTATTCATTGACATCATCCATAATTCACTCCTTCCATCATATAATGATCATATATTAACTACCACATAATGTTTTTCTTTCTATGAGTATAATCCATCCCCATATTCCCCCTAGGCATATCAATTAATTAACTCTTCGGTATTTTATTCCTAAAATTTTTTATAACTATATTTCTATGAAAACTCTAAATTTGATTGATATTTCTTCCCATTTTCACAAAAATGGATCATTAAATTTAGGTACCTTTAATGAATTTTATTAGAATTTGTATTCCATTATTTTAGATTAATTCCCAATTATAAATCCATCACCCCCATGAGTTTCAATGTTTCATTTCTTCTCCTTATTAAGAATACACAATTTAACCCCCAATATTCAAATGTATTCCAATGTGGGATCCATCCCATAAGATATTTCATATTGTGTGTTATTTTAATTTTGAATTATAAATCCCCTTTGGAAGATATAAACTAAATTAATAACTATTTAGTTTTGATTTTTCATTTATTCTTGTTGAATTATCATTTTTTTCATGGGTTCTTCCTCTACCTGATTGTTAGTTAATTAAATACCATTTTCAACCTATATCCTCTGGATCATTATCCCTAGTATATTAACTACTAAAATCATGTAATAATTAATACACTTAAACACTAAATATTTGAAGGATGTGTTCATAAAATATTTCATCCTACCATAATCATCAAAACAATATAGCGTAATAACATTATTAATACATGTACATGGGTGATATTGGCCCCTACACATCCACCATCACTAACTCATGAAATTTCATTGACAATTTTCTTCAATCATGTAAGTATTTAAATTTTTTTTCCATTTTTTAAAATAATCATAGTATTAGATTCATCATGAGAATGTTTTGGGAAATTATGAGCTCCTTAAATCTCCACCACATCATACAAAGACTTTTGGATTATGTAGCCAAGAATTTTTCTCCATATCCTTTTATATTATTCCATGGGTATAAAGTTAATAAATTATTCTTCATTAATGAGTTTTACATTAGATGGATGAAATTTCTCAACCACTATGGATTCCATCCCTTCAGAAGACTTTTATTCAAAGAGATATTTAAAAAAATAGGGATTAGAGATTTAATATGATTCCTATATAATATTATATCTAGAATGAAATTTATAGATAATATAAAACATTATCCTTTTACTCTATATCCCTCAACTCTTATGTGATGAGGTGATAATGGTTGAGGGAAGATCTGTCATGTTTTATTTTACTATCATAATAAGTCTGTAAAAATTGTAATATAAATGTAGATGAATTTAAATATATTGAAAATTAAAATTTACTACATTATTTAATTATTAGATCAATAAATGTGAACTTCAAAGAATAAAAAGAGTATAATAGGGTCCAAGGATCTAATAAAATTCAATGTAATGACAATAAATTACAAAAATAATTCTAGAATTTCCTTTTTCTTGACTTCATCTTCATCATGACATAATTTTTTTTTCATTGTGGAATGTAGTTATAAACCTTAGATATAAACAATTATATATTCCTCATAGGTTACATAATTGTTTATTATGAGATGTGTTTGGTGTTACATGGATACATATTTCTCATTCAAAAAAAAATTTCTATATGGTCATGCAATAACATTCCAAGTACGTCACACGTAACATTATTTAAATTTATATTTCTTAGTATCATTATATCCTGAAGTGGAAAATATTATTGTTTAATTATAAAGGAATTATATATCAATATAATTTCATAAAGTCATGTAATAATGATTAGATGCTTTAAAATTGTCTTCTGCAACTCCTTAAAGGGTACAAATATTTCTATTCAATATGACATGGATACATATATAATAGCACTAATATATTTCTCTATTTGATCCCATTAAACTCATCCAAAATTAAAACATTACATTATTTCTATCCACATTTAAAATCCTGAGTACGGTTACAATATTATATGGTTCTACTCTAGTGTCGAATGATACCACAACTCATTCTACACTACTCATCCTATAATGTTGTCCCCACAACCAATACATTATCCATGAGAATTAAAATATTTCATGTCATAGTGATCATTTTGATACATCAATTATTGGAGAAAACCTACGTATGAATAATTTTAGAGGATAATTTTATGGAATTTTTGTTCATATTTTACTTTTTACCTAAAATGTATTAATGAAAGCATAAAATCATATCTTTATAATCCTTTCGTGGTTAATATTATGTATCCTTTTTTGTGTCATTTTTTGGAGTGTGGTCCCTTTATTTGGTGTAATATCCTAAAAATCACATTCATCCACGCTATGAAACAATTTTTTGGAATTATTTCTTTCTAGTATTACCATTTGTAATTTGGTTCAACTAAATACATAATGAAAAAAATCATTTTTTCGAGTAATCTCTCTATAGTTACTCTAAAAAACATCAAGGGAGGATATAAAAGATTCATTAAAATCTGTCCTTCCATAAATCAAGAAAAGTATAAAACATTTATAGTATTATATCCTATAATACATGAAAAACTTAATAAAAACATATGCATCAAAAATATATATCACATTCCCCCACAGTTGATCATTTTATTATCTTTATGCAAAATATATTTACAAATATTAAAAATAATATCATTCTGTTATCTAATGAAATGCATTACAAAACATGTTAATAAAACAAGACATTAGCTAAAAAATTCCAAAATCTAATATAATCATCCACTATTAGTAATCATACATCCTTATAAAAATTATTTTGAAATTCTAGTCCTCATAACTAATTATTTTTCAATAATTCTTTAGACATCCATATCCATACATTGATATACCTATTTAGAAAATTTCTCATTCAACACTCATGAATAATGTAAAACAAGAGTTCTGTCATTATAAATTTTATGTCTTCTATTTATAGTCTTCTATAATATCTCAAATCACTTTATAGAAATCAAATCAATGAAATCTAGATAAAAAATTAAAAAGGCTATAATGACATTGAGGCTAGTGGCGGGTAGTTTATTATGTAACAATTAAAGATTAAGTCTTAAAAAATGGGTACAAAATTTTTAAGTACAAATAAGGATTCTTTATTTAATCTTAATGAAAATGGGACCTACATATCCACTTAAAATTCATAATCTCTCATCAGTCTCTACTCCTCTTAATGATTTCCATCATGAAAATAAAACAATAATGGAACAATTTTCATCATTTTTTTCATTCCTTTTCATTTTTACAAAGGAAATTACACCAGGATCAAGTATCACACCCATAAAACTACCATTGATATATCTCCTTTTGGAACTAATTCTAAAAGTTATAAAAATATCATTGATCATTTATGAGTGATCATTAAAATGTACATGATATAATCTTTTATTTCAATTGGTTTTCAAAATTAATATAGGAATCATGTTATAGAAATATAAAATATCTTATAATCAAATTCCTGGTCACTAATTATAATTATACCACCTAATATTAGATGGTATTTTCACATTTTAGTTACATGTATCACAAATCATCCTTTTTGAACCCAAAAGAAAAAAATCATGAAATTTTCCTAAATAATGTCTTTTATAATGGATAAATTTCCATATAATTTATATTAAATGTCTATAAATGTCATGGATATTTCAAGGTTAATATAGTGTAAAATATATGTAAGTATAAAGGTAAAATGGGATAAAAAATACCCCCAAGCATATTAGTGTGGTTGGAAAAAAACTAATTTTTTTAAAAAGATCGAAAAGAAAGATTAAATAGTCATGTTTGTCTTTAGATATCTTATGAATTAGTTTATTAAAAATAATATAACGAAATATTTTAAAACACATTTCAATAATTCAATGTCAATATATTAAAAATTCACTCACAAAATGAATGTTATGTAATAATAAAATAAACCTAATGTTTTTAAATTTCAAATATTAGGCCAAAATAATTCTTAAACTACATTTGATAACATATTATGAATTAACATGTAATTTATTTACAATAATTCTCAATAGTTTTTTTCTTTTATTTAAATGTATTTTCAAAATTTTCATATCTCAACAGTATACTCCAAAAAAATATCACATTGTCCATTGATTTCAAAAAACAATTGGCTTGTTTTCGAGAATCCCTCCACCACAATTAATTTATAATACCATATCAACTATTTAAAATCATGGTGATATAGATGAATATTAATATTCTATTAAATAAATCATATTAAATTTTAAAAAATCAATAAATAATTAAGGACCTCCATGATTTATGTAATATTATTTTCATTCATAACATGATGGAATTTACTATATGAAAATCCTATGAATCGATGGATTGTGGTGGTTTTTATTTACTAAAATAAAATCATTTAACTAGGTAACATTATAGTTTAAAAATGTTATATTTATAATTGTAAAGAATAAATTGATGCAAAAAATAATACATAATTTATTTTCATTCAACATGTTATATAAAGGATATACAAGGAACATAAAAGTAATGTAAATGTAGTAAATTATAATAAATATTAGAAAGTAAAACAAAAATATAACACATTACAAAAAATATTGAGGGGGGGGGGAATCTTATGACTCCATAGTTCCATCCCGCATCAACCATTAGGATCCACCTCCAATATGGCTGTAGTCAATGAAATAAATAATCCCTAATGGACTACACCTACCATAATTGAATAACCTAATACTTTTCAAAAATTATTTCCTCGACAACTAATGTTTTATTAGGGATGGTAGAGTAGTCTAAATCTAGGTTATTTTATAAACTACTTCTTTCGCACCATAAAAATGAGGAATGATAGTCAATAATGGTGTGTAAAACAACTAAGATGAATGATCAATCACGGATATTGTTGTATTATATGTCTAAGAGTATTACAGTGGTACTTCTGTTTTAATTTGGGTATATGCCTCCCGATTAGGTAGGCTAGATTAAGATCCATTACCCTATGAATGTTCAGTTATTATAAGATGATTAACTAGAATATATATATTTTAATTGGAAGTTTTAATTTTTGTATAACTAGGAAGAGATATTATAGAGAATATTCATGTAGGGGGAGTCCTTGGATCATCATTTTGTTGTGTTGGTATCTCCCTGATCCTTATAGAGGACATGTATTGATCAATCGGGTCAAAAGAGTCATCCTCCATTGTAGAGTAATTTGTCAGTCCCTTTCCATTATTTTTGGAATCCCACTTGAACTGTCATCATTCATCAGTATCCATAAGATAACTAGTATCCCATGTGTGAAAATCTGGAGAGGGGTGGGTTGGGGATAGTATAAATTCTCAATTTTGGGTGTTCTAATAAGAACTAAATTTGTTTATGGATGAGTGGGATAAAAATATTTAGATTTGATGAACATAACTTGTTACCACTAGGGTGGATTCATTAGAAAAAAATGGCGTTGTGTTACGTAAGGTGGTTGAATGGGAGTTGAATCACATTCTACAACCATCATATCTTATAAATTTTGATTGATCCCAATTAGATAATGAATGAAATTAGAAAATACTAATTCAGCTCTCTATGATGAAAATTGTAGGGGTTGTTCCAAATCAAGGGAAGATTATATTCGTCCTCTTGGTGATGGGTTTGATTGGGAAGTAAAATAAGTTTTTGAGTGTCCCCAAATAGAATCATTATCCATCATTAAATAAGAATAATTTTCACTCCATTCATTCCCTTTCACTCTATGATTATAGGGACCATATTTTCTAATAATGGGAGTTCAGAAAACATAATCTACCCCAATGATGATAGGTTCAATGATTAAACAAAAACACCCAAGTTCGTTTCTTGTTAAGTAGTTAAATTCCAACCCATAATAATACCATTGGAATTGTTCGTAATTTTACACTAATATAATTAAAATTAATTAGTCATGTTGATTCTTAATTACCATATATAAATGTTTGAAATAAGAATAACATATAATCCAATCTCAACGTTTTATGACGATCCCTTAGAAAACCATTAATGAGATATTTACTAATGAATAATCCTTAAGAGATATCTTCTCAACTAAATATTCTTTGTTTTTTGGTTAGTTCTTTCTCATTGGGTAAATGGTTGTTTTCATATTCTACTTATGGAGTGTGTACTTGTATCCCTATGGTATAAAATCATTATAATCCAAAATCAATATAATCTCATGGTTTTTTACACATTATCCTACTCCAAACTCTATAAACCAAAGGATCCAATTATGTTGAACAATATTTATCTTAATATACTCCAGTTTCATATCCAATACTAATTTTTACTCTATGATCTACATTATATAAGCTAAATACAATAACTGGGTGATATGTTATAAATTCATAGCATTGAATGAATATATAACATGATTGTCTATGACAACATATTCAATAATATGGATGTGAAAATTCATTTTTTTATGATTTCCTGACATTTATATACTCCCCATACAATTCTAATGTTTGGGTTCAGTAAACTATATAAAATAGTTAGGGTGATTTTTGGATTAATCACCACACATAGATGATTTATGTGTTCTCTTTTTGGTTTCATTTAGGTTAGGATACATTAATGTGAATTGGCTAGGTGAATGTCTTAGTAAGGGATCATATCTTTTTTTGGGTAGTTTATCAATTTGATATTTTGTAGATCTCATAGGTATATGATTTTGTCTATTTTAATGGGTTTTTATATTTTATTTTTTGTTAATAGTCTTAGTTTGAGCCCTTGGGTGAGGGATATGTATATGGATGGATAATGGATCAGTATGGATTCATATTGGGTTTTAATTGGGTTGTTTTAATGGATTTGAAACGTTTTTCTATTTATATAGGTAAGGTGAATTTTCATAGTTTGGGTTGGGAAATGGTGGAGTGAGTATGTTGAAATAGTTATACGGGGGTGTGTAATTAAAGAATGAGAGGATCTAGAAGTGTAACTTTACTGCTTGAAGGTGACCAGAACCAAATCAAACATCTATGAAAATCAGTTTATGGAGCACTGAGAGATGGTAATAGGGATACTAAGAGCACAATTTAGGTTTTGTTGTTATGAATTATTTATATTTTAATCCATTATGGCATGTCCCATGTCAATACAACATGATTTAATTAGTTCTAAAAAAATGGCACTTTTCAAACTTAGTCCCCTAGAGTTGCAACTCCATGGGGGAAGCCACCATTAAACAACCATATTAGTTTACCCCTATGTGATTTATTTCAGGTCTAAATCATGACCAGAATCATACCCTATAAAATTAATGTTTCCTATTTTTCTTTCTTGAATAGTTAAAGAATAAGATACTACTTCCCATCGCAAACTGATTTTTCACTCCATATTATGATATATTGGGGTTGGGTTACAGTGTACACCCATCCTATTAGGGTAAGTCTCTTTTATATCCAATAATGTTACATTATTATATTTTGCACAATTATTGTGTGTCATAGTTCTAGAATTGTGAATCTAGGGAGTGGTGTTTTATGACATGATATATCTGGCTGGACGTTAAAAATGACTCCTTTTATTTGTTGGTTATTACTCCTCTCAAATTTTATGTTGTCTCAATTAGATATTTAACTGGGAAGTAGGGTAGAGTTCATTAATTTCCCTAAACTAATTTATCCTAATAATATCTAACCAATATAAAGTATAATTATAATCCTAAAAAGGAAAAAAAATATAGGTTTATTCACACCTTGTACTTTAATTAATGTTAATATCTAGATGTTAATTTTTAGTTTTTGTAAAATTTGAGAGAGAGAATAAAATAATTATGGAAATTATCCATGTATAGATTCATCTTTTTTTGTTAATCTATAATGAAGGTTCATTTCCACTTTATATCTAAATGTATCAATGTGAAATGTCATTTATACCATGACATGTCGCAACCAAAGTGACTGTAGTTTTCTTGGAAACAATCTCAAACAACATTTAAACAAAAGTACATTATCTAGTGGGATGGATATTCAATGTTTCATTCATAAACAATTCCACATATCAATATTATATTTATAGTTATATTAATCCTTATATGACTCTCTTTCAATAAAATATTATTTATCCAAATATAGTAGTATATTTAATTCTTAGTGTGAGTCCCTAACCACTTTCCTCATAGCCCTGTATTATCGATGCTTGACTACCACCAATAAATATCCCAGTTATTTATCAATAATCCTAAAATGGGTTATACTATTAATAATTTTAAAATATATCATTTGTTACTATAATGTATTATTATAATTTTTTCTACAATGATTCCATTTGGAACTTGTAGTTTTCACTAAAATCATTATAATCCCTCAGTTGGAAACTTCTAATTTCACATTTTTTTGTGGGTAGGGATGGAAGATGGTATTGAATCAAAATCATTAATTTCCTAGCGCACAAAAATATATATAATTGTTTCAATGTGTTCCTCATGAAATTATGAGTAACCTAGATATACCATCAAGATAAAATAAGATCTGTCTTAACAATTTCATCACTAATTTGGATATATTTTACATGTGTCCTCATATTCTACCAATTTAGTGATGTAAATCACATAAATAATTATTTATGTGCTTCTTATGGATCTTGGGAAGATCCCCATAAAATCAACTCTACATACATCAAACACATGAAATTTTAGAATTTGGTTTTTTGGAATCTCAATTATTTTCCATTTGTTATCTAATTATTGGAATCAATAAATGCCTCATATGAACTCCTGTTCACCATTTTGGATTTCATAAAAAATAATCTACCTTGTATTATCATGCCCATTATTCTACTATCAAAATTGTGTCCTCGGTTTGGTGAAGAATATAAAATTTCTTTAATGATCTTAGCATTGTAGTTGGGAACACATTTCAAAATTAATCATTCACTACATTACATGAATTATAATTTATTATCACAATTTTTTTTATTTTTATAAATATAATAATCATTACTGATTTGAAAAAATATTCATGGTCTCATTTTCTAAATAATCTCAACTGTTGAAAACCCACAGATGATATTGTTAATCGGTACAGAAAAGAATCTCATATAATAACTCATCATCAATTTCACTCCCATTTGCTCTTCTATATTCATTCTTATTAATCTAAAAAAAATTTCATCCACTAAATTATCTAATCCATTTTTTCTATGAAAATCCTATAAAACTGTTGTAGTAAGAAGATAAAACAAATCCATCATGGATTTGGATCATTTTTTAGAAAATAAATAAAGAGGTGTGATTAATGTAATAAATCACATTAAATATTAATAAATATGGTTTCAAGTTATCAAAATTAAAAAATATTGTTTTATTTGCTTTTCTCAGTGACAGTTTAATTTTTTTGGACTTATTATGTGAATGGTTTTCATAATAGATAGGTTGGAAAATATAAACACACCCACTATTTTAGAGTATCTCATCTTGTGAGATCACTAGGATCACAAATTATGATTAAATTTTTCTACCATTTCCTAAATATCATGATTTTTGTGGCCAAAAATTGCTTTTCCAAATAAATAAAGTATTCCTTACATGATGATTCAGATATAAACCAAACATACATTGACAAAATATGTGTTAGTGTCCTAGATATCTTGAAATTTTCATTGATAAAGTGGTGGAAAAATCCATCATGGTCAAGAAATAATTAAATCCACTGCATTGTATTATTATCATGGAGATCTTGTATGAATTCATTTATTACTAGATCAACCTTGATTATTTGTTTATATATTATATTCACAAGAATGATGCTTCCTTGAATTATGATGCTAAACATTTACTAATTCAGAACAATGGATTTTTCATTAAATATTTTATGTACCAACTCATGTTTGTATATGAATACTTTAATGGATATGCCATATAATGAGAAATAGTCTATTAAAATCTCAATAAATTCATCCAGCATGTTCTGGAACGTAATTGGAACGAACCTTTGAAAAGAAACTAGTTCATTAAACTTCCCAAAATACATGACATGATAGGAAAATATTTGATATGTGTGATAAAAATTGTCTTATTTTTGATAGTTATATAAAAACATAGTTTGTTGTAACAAAAATGTCAATCTAAAATGAAAAATAACTCATATTGAGATAACCTATTAAGAATTAATCCATGATTAATAATTGAATGTTTTTCGTTCTTATAGATGTCTCTATTATTTGATATTCTATACACACCCAATATCATGTAACTATAATTTTAGGTATCATCTCATTGTTATTATTCATTATCATAGTCTTCCACCCTAATTTAGAATTTCATTTAATGAGGTCACTGTTTAATTATTTATATTGAAATAATGTTCTCTGCATCCTGTATATTAATAAATTGTTTCTTGAAAAAATATTCTATAGTTTTTGTTAGTCTCTCCCATAGTAACAATCTTAGTTTTTCACAACATCAAACAATGATATTTTTGTGGAAATGGTAGGATTAATTCCATTGATAATAGAAATATACTATCTATGTTATCCCATATTTTTCGTATTGGTGTATGTCTCATTTGTAGCTATTTTATCAGTTCAAAACATTCTTCTAGCTGTATGTTTTTTGTGAAAATTATAAGATTAATTCGTTTTATGATGGAGAAACAAAAATTATGTGATTTTTTTACTTTTCATTTAAACATATTAAAATTTTATTCCTAATAATTTCTTATTTATTCATTAATAATAATTGTTAATTATTCTTTTTCACCAAATAATATGTACCATACTTTTTGTGCCAATGGATTAAACTAAATCAATAGTACTATTATTATTGAGTAAATTAATCCTGGATAAGAATCTATTTACAAATGTTTTCTACATTGCATGAATTTACCTTCTTCCACAGCCTATGGTTATAAAATATCCTTCATAGTTTCCATTGTATCAACAAGTAGTTTCATTATATTACTTGTTTTACTATTTATAAACTCATGTATGATGGGGTTTCTTTAGTATAAAAGATTATATACAAATACTATAATTTAATTTCATGACTAATAGTTATTATAAGATCAAATATGACTTATTCATCACTATCTATGTTAAATTTTCACCATTTGTTTCATTTAAAAATGAATTTTCAGTTTAAAGGAATGTTATTCCAAGGATTATGGGAATATCTCATTTTTATCCTATCATGAGGATCATAAAATCTACAGGTAATCTAAATTTTTCGACCATAAAAAGACTAATTCAAAAATATGTGGGGTACTTCATCGATATAATGATATGTTAGATTGAAGATAATATAATATTTGTATTATCCAATACCATATTTAAAAACAATCATAGAGGAATAAAATTTTCACATCATTCTGAATTCTCAATGAGTATTATTGAATGTTCATGAACTAATGGCGAATAATATGGATAATATTCCTAAATCTCTCTTCATTGGAGGTATAGTCTTTTGAAAATCTATTGAACACACTTTTCATAGAGAAATAACACCACAAAAATCTATAATTACATTTTCAATTGTAAATCATTTGAATTTTTATCAAAATCCATCATTTAATAAATAGATTTAATAAATAAATAGATTCGCTAAATTAGATGTCTATATAAATTTTATGAAACCATATAAAACATCTTGTATTGTATTTCAAAAATTCATTTCTTTATCCTCTCTAAGTAGTAAAGTGGGTGTCTATATAGTTATTTATTTTTTTCATTCTTATCCTTAAAAACCTATTTTATTTATTTTCCCATATTATATTTTTTTGTTTTATTATTCTATTTTATCCTCATTCTATTCCCAATTTTTCTATTTCACCCATAATTTTTTTTATTCCTTTTAAAAAAATTTCTTCCTATTTTCCTTATTTTTCTTTCACCTCTCACCTGAAAAATATTGTCATACCCTTCCCTTTATCTCTTGGGTTTCCTCCATGTTACTCACTGTGGTATTGAGTATCCACTCTAATAATGGTTGATATATTTTATCCACTTGGTTATAGAGTTGTATGTATAGGATTAATGATTCGTCATACATATCTATTTTATTATTATATTCTAAAAATACTTTTGGATGTGGTTATTGAACATTCCTTTATGTTATTTTTAGGGGATAGGAAGGTTGTTTTGGATTGAATTTATTTGTAGGATAATTTGTTGATTCTAGTGTGGTGGTAATAGTTAGATTATTTTAATGGGTAATGGTTGATGTGATTATTAGGGTATACCGTTATTTAATTTGAATATTAAGACTTATATATCTTACTTATTAGATGGATTTATTTATGGATTGAGTTGAATTCAACTCCATTAGTTGTAGGTATTATGGAATTGTTTGGGTGTATTGATTATAATTAATACAATTTTAATCGAATGGATTATTATCCTTTTATCCCTACTCAATCCTTGGTATATGTGGGGTATTCTTTATATCTCATGATGTTATAAAATGGTTTTTACTGTTAGTGCTTGTGAATAATTTGAATGTATCAATGAAATAAGTTTTTATTATATTATACGAAATAATAAAGGGAGCTTTCACTACACACAGCCTGGACTAGGCTTGCATTACACGCAATCACGACCTTCTTTGATAGCATATGTAGTACGCAATACAGGGTTTCACTAAACAATGATATGTTGTTATAATATTATTATGAACTATCCATTATGAATAGTATTAAATAAATTTTTAATGTTATAACATTATTATACATTTTATACATTTTCTATAACATCGAGTGGGAGGAAAATAATTTTTTCGAGTAAAATAAGTATTATTAAAAAAATTCAGTTTTGCTGCATTTTGAAGGAAATCCCACATTAAATCTAATTTTTTACAAGTTTATTAGTTAAAATTAACAAAATAATATTCTTTTTTTGAATAAATATATAAAAATTATCTTTGGATAATTTTTTCATATTATTCTGATAACTTTCATAATTTAATAAATCGTAAAAACACGCTATATTTTAATTAAATACAACTTTTTCATCGTAATAATTTATATGGTTAAATTATAATACTGGATGGTTTTCAAGTATAAATAGAATATATTTTTATGATTTAATATAATGTATTTCATTTTCATTGATTTTACATTGAATTCATAGGTAAAATCATTTCAATATTTTGCAATGTTTTAACTTTTAAAACTCATTTTCTTAAAAACAGAATTACTTTTAAATTAATTACTGCAACATATGTGTTTTCAATTTTTAAAAATGGATTTTATATTTTAATTCATTGGGTCCAAATTATGTTAATAGGTTACTTTTTTTTTATTATGAATAATATCTAATGTAATTTTTATTTAATGTAGTTAATGATAAATAAGGTAATTAAGGGTAAAAATAAAATTATAAAATTACTCTAACACATGAAAAAATACCATTGGATGACTAAATGTCTACACTTATCACATAAGGATCCGAATAAATTAATTTTATGGACTTTTGACCTTTAAAATAATTTAATTGTTATTAAAACCAAAGAATGTTACAACATGTTAGTCTCTTAAATATTATAAGTATAATAATTTTAATTTAGTGATAAGCTTTATTAAACTTCGAACCAAAATAGTCTCTAGAAATTTAATAAAATTATATACATCATGTAAATTTATTTATAAATTTTAGTGATTAAATAATTATCATTTATGGTGACACAATAGTGATGTTGAAATTATTTTAGTTTTTAAAATATCAAATAAAAGGTTTTAAAAATATTAAAATAAATAATATATGAACTATTTAATTTGATCAAATAATTTTATAGATAAATATGACATGTTATTAATCTATTAAAAATTTTAGTTCGAACATATCTTCTGTTAAGATTTTATTTAAATTCAAATAATTGATTAGTGTCCAAATTGACACTATTGTTCTTTTATAAAAAAACCTATTATAAAATTGTTTAAAAATCACAAAAATATTTAAAAATTATAAATTAAAATTTATATGGTCTATAATTTCATTAATTATCCAATTATGGAAAATTCACAACACATAAGTAATTATTTATAACAATTAATTATTTATAACCTTATTACCACAAATAAAATTAAATAGATCAAATAATGAAAAATCAAGTAGAAAATGTTTAAAATACAACTCTATAATGGTATGTTAATCCGGTTCAGTGATACAGGACTGGAACGAAGAGTGAACTCGATTCAGAAAGTTACATTGTCCACTAAGATGGCCTTCGTAGCAATGCCTTGGAAACTATGTAAATCATATCATGTTCTTAATAGGGTTTTTACAATTAAATGGTTTATTCCCATGCTATTTTATCATGATTTATGTTCCTTTAGGATCTATGCATTACGTACTGCAATGATTTATTTTAGAACTCAAGATTTTTATGTATAAACATTATGTTCATGTTATGAAGGTCAAATGTATATGGTTCGTTTTTTTTCTCCATGCATACCCTTACAGAGAATTTGAGCTGAAACTTTATATGATTTCTTTTCCCCAGGATATAAAGATCAGTTTTAGTTATGAAATGAAGGGAAGTTCTTTATGGTAGATATTGAAGATCTTTCACCAATATTAGAAGATTTTGTTCCATGTTTCCAAAAACACTAAACTATTACAGTCCTTTGGTGTCTATTTTTCTTATGTATTAAGTATTCCTCAAAAGTAATTTAATGTATATGTACATCAATATTTGGTTCTTTAAATATATGATATTGTATATTGAACTCTATAAAAATTAAAATGTATGTATACATTGAATTTTAAGATTACTAAGTCACTAATAAATGCAAAACAGTTATTGAGATTTATCATTATACATGGTAGTGTATCCATAAATAATGAATTTATTAAAAAACATCATCCAAATAAGAATCATTTAGAGATTCAATGTAAATAATTTATGATGTAATATGGTATAAACTTCTATGAAACAATATAGTGAAAACACATTTGTATATAGTAGAATCACCCAAACATTAAGATATAATTCGTAAATTATTTACCTATCATAGAACATTAACTTATATTGAAATCAAAAAACCATTGAACTTAAATCAATGGATTACTAAGGTATATGAAGATGTTTATCCCTCATTTGTGGTGAATATATCTATATTCAAAATCATAATTACGAGGATGATGAAACCAGAGGGTTTAAGATGATTATAATGTGAGATTTGCCTCAAAAAATTAAATAAATAGGGAGTCAGAGAATCAATAACATTAATTTATTCTTGTATCATACTTGTGTCATCATACATAGAGAGCTTCGTCACCCAAAGATGTTGTCCTAGCGACGATGGATGACGTGTGGGCCCCTCTCTTGCGGGGGAGGGGCCTCATTCCTGTGATGCTCCGTAGTAGGGATCTCATGTAAGAGGAAGGGTTTTTGGTTCGTTACCACCAGCATAAGAATTTCGGTTCTTCCCATGTATTCTCATCTCCCCAATGGTTTTGGGGTTCATCCATGGGCAACCCGTGGTTCCAATTTATCATCAAGAGTTCACCGCAGGCTCTGGCCTCTTTTTGTGGTATCTAGTGGCTTGGTGCATTCGATTGCGACCCCTAGTTGATTTTTTTGACATGCTTGTGAATGAGGAATGGGGTTTACCACAACATGTGGTTGTCAGGATGCATGGTTCGTGACAGATTCTGCTCAGTTTCTCGTACAAGGACGATTTGTTGCAGGTGTGTTCTAGACTAGGAAGATTTGTTTGAGGCTTCAACATTCATCTGCTCTGTTGGTCGTTTGATCTTCACATCGAGTGAGACCCTTCCCCCACAAAGATTTCGATTCAGATCTCTGGAATCCCGTTACATTTCCATAATACATCGTTACTCCCTTATATATGGAACTCCATTGGGAATTTTCTTTGTGATGATGGGTGGACTACCTCACTAAAGCTTCTGATGGTGGAACGGTTTTGTATTGAAATGGATATTTTATGACTCCCTCCTAAAGTAGTGTGTATTGTGATAGAGGTGGAGTACATGTATTTACAACCGATTTTTTATGAATCATATACCACACTTTTCTCCTTCTACAATAGACAGGGCCGTAGCCATGTCGACTATAAGAAAAAGGATTCAGGATCTCATGAGATCGCTCAACCTGGTGTTTCTACAGTACCAATTTCACAGGAGGAGGCTTCAGGGGTTGCATTCCAAGAGGATATACCAAATGTCCAGAATAGGGGTGCCTCTATCTCCATGGGTGAGGATTATTCCTGGAATGATCCAGAGGATATAAGCCAGATAGGTGGACAGTTTAAGTTGTAAAAAGAGCTACATAGATTTAAGGACCTAATATTTCAACGGTTTTGGAACAGTTGTGTCATGACCTGGGTTGAAACTCCCTACCACGCAGTGTGGGCGAAGGCATGAAGGCTGGTAGGGTTTGTGATGAGAGGCCCTAACCCATGGTTTCTAATCATAACATGCAAAGGGATGGGCAGGCTGCTAGGGTGGTTCCCAGGGATCCTTCTAAGGCATTACTGGTGGTCACTCGATCATCAACAGAGGGAGTTTTCTGGAAGGACGAGGGTAAGGGTCTTGACACCATAGGGGAGGCACATAGAATGGTTTCCAGAAACAACCCCAACCATATTAAATTCATGGGTCATGGTCTTGACCATATTGATGTTCTGGTCAAGACAAAACAGGTCCCATATTTCTCCTCTTATGATGGGAAGCTCAAGTTAAGGGGTGCATTATGGACCTCTCAAAATTGCATTGCAGTGCTGGGTGAAGAACACTGTAATAACAAGAAGGAAGAAACATTGGGGATCTTTGAAATGTCACTCTTGCTAAAACTGAAGCATCCCAAGAGGAAATGGTTGATATTGCAGACAATGGTGAGTCCAAGGAACTAGACATAGAAGTGGAATATTTTAGAGCCTCTATATGGAAGGGCACGAACAAAACCATTGATTTAGATGGCTTTATTGCAATCAGTCAAAGGGAGCATCTAAGGAAGTATTTCACCAACCTCCCTTGTCCTACCATTACATGATCTTCGGGCAGGGAAAAGTCATTATCGAAGGACATTACTAAGGTTGAAACCTAAAACTGGAATAGGACCAAAGACCTTATCCAACAATAGGTGACAACCATCACCAAGGACTTGGTTAGGGCGGGATGTGAGGGTGATTCTCCTGTTCCTCCCACAGGTGGTGTGAAGTAGTGTGGGTAGGAGCAGCAACGCCTTATGAACTCAGTGCTAAAACATTGGTTTTTACTCTTGAATTTGGATGAAGAAATGGTTGAAGCTACTTTGGATATTAAGGAACTAAAGAAGATGAGACCAATCCTAGTGGCCACTACAATGTAGCATGGCGAGTGGGCTGATTTCAGGCTCGCATCCTACGTAGAGGTCTCAACATGCAGAAGATTATCATGGAGGAATATCGGAAAGTAGGGACAACATGGCACTGCAATTGGAGATTACATTGAAAGATCAACATGTCACTAAGGTAAATTCTATAACCTGGGTTTTATTTCGGGTAAATGTTTCCAAACAAGACACTCTCTTCATTAACAAATTTTTTTGTGTCCTTCGGTATTTGAAATATTGAGCTGGGAAGGTTCCCACTTTCCCGTTAAAAGTGCTTGTTGTTTTAATAAAAAAAAATTAACATTGGATGGAATCTACACCATTGATCCTACAAAATAGAGGATCAATTTTTTAGGATTAAATATGGAGACAATAATATTGGATGCATGATAATGATTTTTGAAGAAACCTAAGGATGTATGAATATTGAAATATAATATTGGAGTATACTAGATCGAAGTATCATGGTCACGGCTTACATGCGAGAGAAAAAAGTATTCTTTCATAAAATTGAATAGCACTGATATGATTCAAACTGACTATACATATAAGATTTAATGTAATGTAACATCATATATATAAGAAAGGAATGTGATAAATTTGTGAAATTTTCATTTTCACATCGGTTATTATATAACAGATTTGAAGAATCCTCTTAATCATGTGCGTTAATAAAAAACTAATGTAAAACAGATGGGATTTTTTCTTTTTCTTGTCAGTTATTATATAATTATTATGATAATGAAAAATTACCACCTTTATCAATTCTGTTATATAATAACTTATGTGATAAAAAAATACATGTAATTTTCAAATCTTTTATATAATAACTGACATGATAAATTAAAATACAAGGGTTTATCATTATAGTTATAAATAACAAACATTAAAAGGCCGATGCTGTAATAATTTTTTCTTTTAATTGAATATATAGATTTTATTCAATAATAAATTATTTGAAATCACATCCAATGCGTTATTTATTAAGGGAGAAAATGTTTTAATACAATTCCATAATAATAACATAAATATGTGTTTCATCCCATTTCCTTAACCACCATTGATTCCATGATGGGAAAATTATATCCAAAATTTAATAGCCGACTCTTATGAAAGAACAATCCTAGTATTCAAGGATTTTGTAAATTTATATATGGAACCCTTTCCAAACATTTCATAGATACATTTCATAGTTTTGGAGAAGTTAGCAGGGTAAAAATTGGATATTATACTATTCTTTTAATCCCATTCCCATGATCATTTTCATCATTTTATCAAGTTATTGAGACCACTCTTGTGATGGATCCTCCACCGACACCTTGGATATTTTACTAGTTTTACATACTGGTTCATTTGGGAAATAAATATTTTTATTTATTTTATATAAGTTGGTTTATTTAAGTTTGCATAATCCTTGAAGATCTCCCTTTAATAGTTAGTGTATATTCTCTCGATTCAATAAAAAAAATTTCCTTTATTAAATCATTAACATAAATATTCTTTATCATGGTTTTCTTCTTCTTATTATAGGGAAAATTTAAAATCTCAACCTTCTCATGTCTCATCATCAATGAAGACATCGATGTACACTACCTAAAATTCATCCAATTCCATACATGTCTCTATGACTATATCCCAAAGATGATTCTATTTTATACTAATTAATTATAGTTTTCATCCAATTTTATCTATGTTTTGAGGTTCCTCATTCATGTCCTCAAATATCTTATTGATCTCTAACACATGGATTTAAAATTTATCTATTTCTAAGGAGAGAGGTTTTGAAATACCCATAATCATCCTCCTTATGGACTAAGAGGCATGAGTAATAGTCATTGTGTGAACTCTATCCTCTTGGAATGTCACTATTGAACCATCACATTGCTTCATCTCATTATTCATAGTTTAATAATTTTTGCTACATACACGAGAACTAGAGTCCTCAACCCTTTTCCTGCTTGGCTTCAACACAGCCACATATGAGGGAGACCCTACAAAAAATAATGTTAAAATCTGCTACCTAAATCATTCCCATTAGTGAGGGGATACATATTAGGTTAATAATTATAATTTAGAACTATATTATCTCATCTATCATTTTAAAATTAGAATTGTATGCTGAAACCACAGAAAATTATAATTAGTGATTCAATCATAGAATATTTATTTTCATTTTTATAAATTATTCTATTTCTCAGTAATTTGAATGAAATATAAGTAATATAAAAAAAATTATTCTATTGATGTTCACATAATACTTTTTTTGTATTCATTTAAATAAAATAAACCTAATTTAATTATACATAAATCATAAATAACTTATTCTAAGACATTTAAATTTATATATTGTGTATTATATGAATGAATTTATTTAATATTATAAAACAAAACACATTTTGCTTGTACTAAATAAACCCTATTTTATGTTTTTGGATTTAATTTTCAAAAAAATTTAATTACACAATTTTTTTGAATCCAAAAAATTGAATAAAAAATAAAGATACCAAAATATAAATCACTCAATCTTCATTAAATGATTATTATGATTCGTTTTATTTAAATTACAATAATTATATGTCATATGTTTATTTTCCAATAAATAGTTGTATTTTGTGTCAATTAACAAATTGTTTTAGGGTAGAAAAACATTATGAAAATCAGATGATAAGTGATCTAAAGTATAATATTTCAACATTTTGTTTTGTGATTTAATGTTTTTGTCAATTGACTATTATTAATCATTAAGAATATTGTCATCATGAGGAGTTTATAAAAGATAAGGACAAATATATTATTATTCAAGGTGGTTCGAGAATAACATGTAAAGATAATGGCTATGAGATTAATAAACATATTCGTTTATTTATGATGAAATTTATTATTCTGATACACAGTAAATAAATTGTTATATTATTCAATCCATAATGGATTAACATAAAGGATTTTAATTTTTTTTTAATTTATGATCGATTATATTTTTTGATAACTGATATAAGTATTTAGATATATTCTGTCTAATATGTTTTTGAAATAGAGGAATTCAGATAATATTTGGTAGTGTGTGGAAAAGTGTGGATATATTTTTTTAAAAGGCTAATAAAATTATGAAAAAATTATTAAATTAAACATTAATTTTTATATAGTTATTTCTCTAGTTAAAATGATAAATATTAAATCATGAAGAGTTAATATTATATCAAGACTCTTTTGTCCTATAGTTGAAAAATGTTAAAGACAAGATCACTAGTGAAAGGATACAACACCATGAAGAGTGAAAAAATCATCACAATTGTGTTGGATACTAAATAAAATAGTTCAAAATATTAATTGTGGTCACCTAGGTTAATTTTTATTTAATATGAAAAGGAATCCTGCTAAAATTACCTTATATTTACCTATTATACTGGGACTTGTGATTTGAATCTAATAATTGTGTTTGGTTTGTATGAAATGACTATGAAATAATAATGAAATAGAATCTAATTTGGGGAATGATAAAAAAAATTCCCAATGTGACCCCATCATGAGAATGTGAATAATGTTTCATGAATAATTATAAAAGAATGTTTTTTTATGAATAATGTTCTATGATCAACAAATATGATGAAATTTGGTATATTAGAATGTAAATTACTACAATTTTATTTATTGCACTATAAGGAATTAATTATGAGGCTTTTAGAGAATCGTTAGGTATTAATTTAATGATATTGGGGTACATATCAAGTCAATTTTCTGGCAGGATTTGTAAATTATATAAATTTTTTTATAGTGACCGTAATTACACTATAATATTGGTGAAATTTTCAAATTTTTATAGTTTCAATGGCCCCATGTTCTGGAAGGTCGTGGCTCAATTTTAAAGAAGTTAACAGGAAAAACATTGATGCTTTTTAATGAATATTTAAATATTGTACACAAGAAATAAATTTATATGATCATGATAACATAAATCATTCTTTTTTGTTCATTTGTTTCTCTGAGATAAAATAAACACTGAAATTAATCAATAAAAAGACTAATGGAGAGGAGAAATATTAAAAAAATAGGAAAATATAGATTAAAATATATTGATTATCATCTATAGATCTATTCAATTGTTATAGGTCAAAGAAATACATATTACTACATATAATTGGTTTATATTAAAAAAATGTTGTGGATTATGGAGTTTTTTACAATAAAAATATCTCACTAGAAACATTTCATTGTTGTTATTGTTGTGATGCTTCTATTGAAGATCAAATTTTCATCCTTCAATAATTATTTTAAAAAACTTATATCATTATAAGTAGATAAAATAATATGATTTACATTGTCACATCATATCTTTAATTTTCTAATTGATTATTTTTACACATATGCAAGATTTCAAGAAACATCTATATAAAAATTTGTCATTCATTGATGCAATTCATGTAGTGTGTATAAATTGGATTATCCAAGGGATGATCAATTATTGATCTATAAAAATCATGTATCGGTAGTGTCCCATTGTGTGAAGTGACCTTTGGCTAAACATAGTATTTAATTGAATACTATATGATAGAGTATTCTGCTATACTAGTTGTGATCCGTGTTTATGATTCATGGACATATCTTGGTTTGACTAATTAAATTAAAATCTATATAACTCTAGTTGTATTATATTTTTTTCATATAGATTCATTTGATAAAACGATAATTTGTAATGTGTTCCTTCAAGCATGGGTAATGATGTTTTTTATCGAAGAGGGTTAATGTTTGAAGAACATTATAGTTTTCATTACCATTATTCACACCCCTCTAGGTGTCATGCCACTCATATCATATCCAGGTTTTTTTAAAATATGTTTCTAGATTCTAAAGGGTATGATTTTATGATCAATATATTATTAATTTTAAAACATTCTCACAAAAATGATCTATCATTACACAAACATCATTACTTCAAATGGGTAATCAATTTTGAAAATTTACTCTAATTAATTTGTATCAAAATAATAGTGTATAGAAAATTGAATGAATGAGTTCCATTCCTTGAAGAATATTTATGATCCTTAAGATAAAGGAATAGAAATTATTCTTAACAAAAAATATTTTAATTAAAATTAATAGAAAATAATTTAAACTAAAATCTATTTGTTTGAAAAAATTCAATTATGAAAAATCAAAGTAATAAATTCAATGGGTGGGTTCATAAGAGAAAACTATCTCTCTAATTCGTAAATAGAGTTGAATAAATTATTTGTACTAATTATCTAAGGCTACCAATTTATTATAACAAATTCATAAACACTACCTAACCCTATCTAAATCTCTTGGTCAAAGAAGAATATATACATCAAATCACTAATTTTAATCTACAAAACAAAATATAATTCAATGAAACATTAGAATGCTTAATTGTTTCAACTAATGTTGTGTCTCTCCCTTCACAAGAGTCTTTTTCAAATACATTCCGATAAATAACATTGGGATTATATATTAAATGTGATTCATAATTTTTTTTATTCAAGAAGGAAATTAATAGATAATATTAAAACTCGTCCTTTTACTATTGATCCCACGCCTTTTATGTGATGAGTTGATAATGATTTACAGAAGCTCAATCGTGTTTTATTTTACCATCAAAATATGTTACTGAAAATTGAAAATGAATTTTTGATGAATTAAATGATTTCAAAAAAATAATATTACATACATTAATAAATTATTGAAATGATAATTGTTATCTTCTATGATCAATACGAGTTTAGGAGTGTTCATGATCTAATAATATTCAATTTAATGTTATAGAAAAAATATTTTCATTTAAAAAAACATTGAATTTTATTGTTTTAATCCCAAAAATGTTTTTCTCGATGATTAATTACTATATTTTATGATTTTTCTTTTAGTTTGAGCTGCACATAAAAAATGTATGATTTTGGATTTTTAACTATTTTACCTTATTTTTGTAGTTTGTCCCTAACATTTTCTAAACTAATCCAAATTGAAACATTATTTATTTTCAATATTCTACACATTCAGGGATTTATTTCATCGCTTTGGACCAAAAGCTGAATCGACCATATGGAAGCTGAACAGAAGCTCACAAGTTGGAATCAGAAAACTGTTTTCATTTCTTCCTAGTTTTGGTGTGTGGTCCTTAACTCATTAATGGTGGCCCTCATTGTTGGTAAATTCAGTGAGGTAATGCTCAATGTGTTTTGGAGAATCTTCCACGAATGAAAGGCCACTTTAATTGTCCAATTAAGGGGTCATTAAAGCATTCTAATCTGAAAAATTGTGATTTGGAGAGTCTGACTGGAGAGAATAAATGGTCAGAGGAAAACAGGCATAACTCTTAGAATACAAGTCACAATTTGCTCAGATGTTTAGTAGAACTGCCCAGGATAATTATGAACAACAGTTATTAAGGTTGAAACACGTGAAGATGTCATTTAATGGTTCTACAACCTGTAATCATTCTGTGGACAAATTTTGGCTATAAAAGGAGGAGAGCTCCTCCATCTCAAAGAATATCTATTTCTACATCCCATTATATTTGGAACACCAAGAAGGAAACTTTTCATAATTTTCTTTTATTTATTTTCTTTTTGATAGTTTTTTAATTCCTTCTTCTTCACCATTAACCTCGATTACCCTGACCATGGTGGGGTAAATATTTTATGTTATTGGGGAAGGGTTGGTTTTATATTTTGTAATGATTGAGTTCTTAGTTGTAAATGAATGAAATTTCATTCTTTAAAAAAATATGGTTGAAACCATGGTCTTTTATGCATGAATTTCAGTATGTTTTTTATTTTTTGTCAATCCTCAGTGGAAGTTCAGAATTTTTACTAGCAATGTGATCATAGAGTTCAACGAGACAACACTATTGAAGGTGGTGTCGTTTCTTAGTGTTTGCCAAATTGTTGGGCCTGAAAATTGGCAAATGGAGAAAAGTGTTTTTTGAAAAGAGACTTGTGTGTCTTGTAAATGGAAGAGAGGAAACATGTGTGCCATTTGTTTTTCAAGATCAGAATATTGAAAAATGGAAAATGGATAAGGGCCACGCAAAGTTTGGGCTGGTCGCGCAAGTGACATGTGTGTCAGGAAAAGACATGCGCGCCAATGCCTAGGAGGGTTGGAAACTTTCATTCAAGTTGTTCTTCATGAAAAGTACATATAAATATGGCAATGTAAAGTATGTCTCACAATTATTGGTGTGGTCGCGCAAGATAATTGTGAGACAGAGGCTAGGGCAGTTGGAGCTGCACGCTGGGACTTGCGCATCGTGAGGACACTTGTGTGCCACCGCATAGGGGTTCCAGTTTTACTATAAATAGAGGACCACCACTCCTTATTTGGAACAAAGTTCAAGACATAGATATTTTTTTATCTCTCGTCATGCAAGTGGTTGTGTCGCGCAAGTTGTAGTTGGGTCGCTCAATAGAAGGTTGCACATCCGTTGTTGGCTTCGCGACCAAGGCGGTTTGGGAGTTGAAGGTGCAGAGTCGCGCATGTCTGGAGTTGAAGGAGGCAGTTTCATGCAACTGTATTGGTGTCACCTCTGTGAAAATATTGTAAAGCACAAGTCACTTGCACGCCGTTATTGAAACTTGAGTGCCATTCTTGGAGAAGCACGCCAGGTGAGGTTGTTGTACGCCTGTCCTTTTGGAGCTCCACGAAAACTGAATGATTTCCTAATACCTTTGTTGCAAAGTGGGATTATTATATTAGTGGAAGTTGGACTTAAATAGAGCATCTACATTCAATAGAGGATGCATTCTTTTTCGATTATGAATAGACCTTCACATCTATAAACTGAGTGTGACTTCGCCAAGGGCAGCGATCCAGGGGGAGTCAACGAGAGTGGCCCGAGGGATGCAGTGAGCTATCACTGAAATTTTCTAATGGAATTGAGCTTGGGACAAATTTAATGTGCCTGAACCATTGAAATCCATAGCTAGTGAATATTAGTGGAATTTTTTATAACCAACAACTTTTTGGCATATGATCCCTGGACGTAACCCTTAGTGGTGAACTAAGAAAATGTAACGTGTCGTCTCTCTGCATGTGAATTTTTCATTCTATTCATTTCCATCATACATGTTTAACAAGTTCATACCTACGTGGGAACAAGATCCATCACTTTAAAGGAAAATTATGACACCCTGTTTCACCCCTCCCCTCTTAGGTGTCCCGGTGTCCTACAGTTTTCAATTTCATAAAGCGGATTTATTATTAAGTGCGATCATTCATGAATTTTAATTCCGTTATATATTTTTTCCTTGGAAAAAGAATCATTATCTCCCTCAACTAATTTATGGTTTATATATGATGGAATAGAACAGGGATAAGTGGTGACGTATTCCATGAACTTTAGTACGTGTAAAAGGTGCAATCAATGTTCTTGATTGTTTAGGATAAACAAGACCCGATTGGGAATTTCCCATGCCAATTGAGTTCATTCAATACAACTATTTTCCACATGGAAGGAGAGTTGGCCAAAACGAGATATTGGTAAGGTTTTCTATCAACATCATAATTTCACCATGGAAATGAGAGGAAACTATTGTGGAAAACCACTTTAATCAAATAAGAAGAAGGGGTTTGAATTAAATTGAAAAACGATATCGTTACAATTGGAAAACTGACCCCAACCTAATCAAAAAATTTTAATCATTTGAATTTCAATTTTCATTTCAATCATTATATTATTAATTTAATCTATAACACCCCATTTTGCCCTCTTTTTAATGGGAAGACTATTTTTTGTGCACTCCACATTGGGATACTTCCTAGGGTTAATCAGTAGAATACACTAGGTAATATATAAATAATTATTTTTCCATGCCCTACGATAGGCATGCATCAATCATGGCACTGATTCATGGGAGGCAGTACGACAAAATAATATTTTTTAAATTGAATGACTTGAATATCAAAAGACACATTAAATGAATTTGAACCAGAAATAGAAAGAACATTAACACAACTAATAAAAAGAAACCAACTAGAAATCTGTTAATAAATAGATCTCTCAGGATCAAGAGAAACTCTTAGTGTTCACTGTGAACCTGAAATCATGGCTGGAAATCACAACTGATCCATATGTGATCTATGTGCACCTCAATTTTCCATTCAAAATAACCAATTAATTGCACCCACTGAACCGAATGATTTTTTATTTCGTGTCAATAAGAATTTTGTGCTTCCAAAGTTCCATGGTCTTGCAATAGAAGATCCAAATAAGCACATGCAAGAATTTAGATAAATTTTCTCAAGCATCAGGCCAAGTGGAGAACCCGAAGACCAATTTCGATAGAGGGCATTCCCCTTCTCGATCGAAGGAGATGATAAAGAATGGTTGTAAAATCTACAACGATGGGAGATTAATGATTGGGATGAAATAAAATGGTGTTACATGCAATTTTTATTTCCCATATCCAGGAGAACAACCATCAAGAAATAAATTTACATCATATGACAATAAACTAGAGAAACCCACTACGTGTATTAGGAGAATTTCAAGAAGTTATGTTCAAGCTTCCCACATCACGAAATGGAGGAACACCAATTCCTTGTGTTATTCTACCAAGGACTTCAGGAAAATGATAGGAATCTTCTAAATGATTCATCTGTGGGATCTGTGATTGAAATGTCACATGCAGGTATATTTGTACTAAATGAGAAGATTTATCAAAACTCACATATGTTTCTTTCAGGATTCCTACACATGGATGACCAGTTAGATCCCCGAGAGTTGTATGCATTGACAGCCCGCTAGGCTATGAGGCCTCAGTGCAGGTCCCCATTGCAGTTGACGAACTTGTGGAGGCACCAGCGGTAGGACTTCCCGTTAGGCCACCGATACCACCAGCCTCAGCAGAAGACGGTGCACGCCATTTGAGAGGGATGCATGACTTCCACCTCCAGAGACCACCCAGGTTCCGGGGAGAGACGAACCCATATGTATCTAAGGATTTGATGGAGGTTGTGGTAAGAGTCCTCAGGCTAGTAGGGACACCAGCAGACATCATTGTGATACTTACTGCCAGCCTCATTCATGAAGCAGTAAGCAGATGGGGGAGCCTGATGCTCCAGGCTCATGATGAGATGATTCTATTATGGATGGACTTCAAGAGCCTATTCCAGGTGGAGTTTGATCTATCCACCCTTCACGTGGTGTGGATGCAGGAGCTACTTCATCTGCAACAGGGCATAATGATAGTAGCGCAGTACTCATCAAGGTTCACTAACCTCTCGCGATACTCCACAGATATATTAGTAGACCCATTCTTCCTGGCCCGGACCTTCGAGAAGGGGATCATGAGAGATATCAGGGCATCAATGATCTCCCTCAGCATTTTGACGCCTGCGGGAGTGTGGGTGCGAGCCCTCCTAGTAGAGAGATTCCTGGCTTAGTAGTCACAAGTAGCGAGACCCACTACTAGTAAACATGAAGTGGGGTATTATTTAGCAGGGATAAGACATATTTCGCAGAGGTCCAAGAGGACCAGACCTACAGGTGGTTGACTGCATGACTCAGGATCAGTTGTGCGGGACACCCAATATAGAGACACACATGCGAGTACCATGTAGTGTTACTCATTTAGAGGTCATGGTCACATGGCTTGTGATGGTCAGACCCGTCGTACGAACGATCAAATGATAGTTGAGGGACCTCCCAGGGAGAGGCAGAGGTTCAATCGAGGTGGTCCATAGGGAGCTGGTGGATGTGGAAGAGGATATGGTCGAGCATATGGTGGTGGATGAAGTTATGAGGTGCTACCACCACCACCACCCAGAGGTCCACCCCGACTGTAGGGAGCAGTTGGATAGGGGAGAGCACAACTTCAGGGAGTTGAGGCATACAACCATGGCACTCTGAAGATGATACAAGGTATGATCTGTGTCTATTCCACCTTAGCTACAGTTCTTATAGACACGTGTTTTGGTCACTCATTCATTCCCACTTCCATTATTCGGAGCTCAGATATTCTGAATGAGTTGTTACTTCGATCCTTAAAGCTAGAGACTCGTACGAGAGCTGATTTTATGATTATGCACTGGTGCCAACAATGCGAGCTTACTCTAGGAGGTGATAGGTTTGGATGGGATCTCCTAGTAGCGGCGTTAAGACCTTACGATGCCATCTTGGGTATGGAATGGTTATCTATAGTCCATCCTTAGATAGACTGTATTGGGAGAAAAGTGTGGTGTGTCTACATGGATGGGACGTGGTTCACCTCCACCGCTGAGAAGGGAGCCTTTACAGAACAGGATAGACTTACTCAGAGGAGGGTGCAATTGATCACTCATCAGTTGGATTTCAATACCCATGAAGTAGTTCATGTGGAGAGTCTGACTTATCTTATAGTGGTGTACTAGTACGCAAATATGTTCCCTAATGATATTCCAGGTCTATCTTCATGAAGAAAGGTGGAAATCTATATAGAATTTTACCCCGATATGGAACTGATATCAACTCCATCATATCGGATGTCTCCCACTGTTCTTCGTGAGCTGCGGGTACAACTAGAGGACTTGGTGGGAAATGGATTCATCGAGCCCAATGTTTCTCCCTAGGTATCCGCGATTCCATTCACCAAGAAGGCGGATGAAAGCTTGATGTTTTCTGTTGACTACCGTCTCCTGAACCAGGTGACTGTGAAGAACAAGAACCCACTCCTGTGAATATACAACCACTTCGATCAACTGAAGGGAGATCGATGGTTCTCAAAGATATACCATAGATCAGGCATTCACCAGCTCAGAGTTTGAGATGAGGATATGCAGAAGATAGCCTTTAGGTGTCGTTACAACCACTATGAGTTCTTGGATATGCCCTTTGGCGTAACCAATGCTCCAGCAATTTTCATGAGTCACATGAATAGGATATTCCAGCCACACCTCGATTGCTTTGTCGTAGTCTTCATCGAAAACTTTTTTATCTACTCGACTAATGAGGAGGAGCATGCCTACCATTTACAGGTAGTACGGGACACACTCCGAGCGCACCAGCTTTATGGTAAGCTCTCAAAGTTCTAATATTGTATTCGAGAAGTTCAATTCCTAGGACACATCATCTTGGAGGTTGGAGTTTCAGTGGATCCAGTGGAGATTGATGTGGCACTGTCTTGGGAGCCACCCAGGAGTGCGACGGAGGTAAGGAGTGTCCATGGTTTTGTTGGATACAACATGATATTCATTAAAGACATCTCCAGAGTTGCAGCACCACTATCAGCCTTGTCAAAAAAGGGGAAACCCTTTGTGTGGTCGGAGAGATGCCACTAGAGCTTTCAGGAGCTGAGGCATAATATGAATAGTGCCCCATATCGTGGATTCCATAAGAAGGCGTAGGGTACATAGACTATTGTGATGCATCAGGGAACATACATGGATGTGTCCCTGAAGCCGGAGCAAGATGTGATCACATATGGCTCTCGGCTACTGATACAACATGAGAAAAACTACACTACCCATGACATGGAGTTAGCATCAGTGGTCTTCGCCTTGAATATGTGGCAGCCCTATCAGATTGGAAAACAATATACCATGTACTCTGACCACAAGAGTCATAGGTATATCTTTTTTCCGAAGGACCAGAACCAGAGATAGTGAAATTATCATGAGTTTATCTAGGACTATGACTTCGAGATAGTCTATACTCCTTGGAAGGGGAACATTGAAACTGGTGTGCTCAGCAAGAGGATTGCTATATAGCTACTAGGAGTGGCAACAAAGCAGCTGTCTTATTTATAGATATTCATTGTGGATAGGGATGGAGTCGCCTATCTATATTATCATATAGTTATTCCTCCAATTCATCAGTGAGTCAGGGATGCGCAACATGGGGACGATGACTGTGAGACACGATGTGCTCAGATATCAATAGGGATGACAGCTAATTGATTTTCTGAAAGTGGGGACCGCATCATCCTCTTCAAAGGATTTACGTTGGTACTAGTTTCCCGTCAGGAGGAAGTGTTTATGGGGTTCATCCCATACCCTCAAGAGGTATATACAGGTGTGTCAATGATGTTCCTAGACCACAGACGATTGGACGGATGGAAAGGTATTAAGATGGAAGTAGTAGAGTTTATCTCACGATGCCTCACATGTAAGCAAGTGAAGGCAGAGAACCAGGTACAAGAAGTCTTGGATAAGACTTTTGAGGATCCAGAGTGGAAGTGGGATGAGATATCCAAGTAATTTGAGATCGGTCTACCACATAAATCTAACAGTCATGATTTGATATGTGTGATCGTCAACCCGCTCACCATGTCGGCCCACTTCAATCCGATCTGAGATCAGGGCTCATTAGTGTGCTTGGGACGCCTCTATGTGTAAGAGGTAGTGTTTTTAAATGGATTAAATTCTTCTTATGTGTTTGAACATGATGTACGGTTTACATCCTGGATAAATAAGGGGTTGTAGAAGACTTTCATAAGGTAGCTACGTTTGAGCATCGCCTTCCATCCTCAGACAGATGGCCAAACTGAGTGGACCATTCAGACTCTCAAGGATATTCTCTGTGCTTTTTTCCTCAACTTTAGTCACATTTGGGAGGACCACTTACCTTTGGTGGAGTTTTCTAATAACAATATCTATCACTCCACCATCGGTATGGAAACTTTTGAGGCCTTGTATGGTTGAACTTTAAATCACCACTTTGCTGGACAGACCCTGGGGTGTCATCATTAGTGGGATGAGAGATGGTACGAGCTACCATATAGAAAGTTCAGATAATCCAGGAGATGATGAAGACTGCACAGAGGAGTCATAAGTCGTATTCCGACAAGAGACGGAGGCCTCTGGAGTTTTAGGATGGCGACCACGTCTTCCAACGGGTATCACCTTGATGAGGTCTACAGAGATTTGGTCGAGGTGGAAGGATATCTCTTCTATTCATCGGACCATTCCAGGTCCACAACAAAGTTGGCGAGAGGGATTACCACTATGTACTTCCACATCAGTTGCACTGGGTGCACAACGTCTTTCACATATCATAGCTGAGTAGATACATGCACGATCATTCTCAAATCATCAACCACGAGGTCTGGACAATGATGACATGTTGACATTCATGGAGGTTCCAGTGCAGATTGAGGATCAACATGATCAGGTCCTACATGGACGGTCGATACCTCTGGTGCACGATCACTGGCAGAACGAGATCCTCCAAGAGAGAACATGAGAGTGGGAGGCTCAGATGTGTGACCAGTACCATCATTTTTTCCTTTATTGTGATATGTATCTTACGAGTATGTAAATCCCTGAGGTGGGGAGAATGTAAAGAATTGGAAATTCTGTGGAATTTTTTTTTCATAAATACATGGATATTTTATTAGTCCGCGAAAATTTATGGTGCTTGATTCCATGCCCCAGTGTGCCCAGAATCAATTTCTACTGTTTTGTTCAGGTAAATTCAGTAAACGTACGAGCATGATTTTGTATCTTTTGAATCACTGCTCAGAATTTAAATCTAAGGGCACCGATGAACTCGATGCGTCAGTGATTTCTTAGTGAGACCCTCACCATTGATGCGTTCTAACGAGAATGGAAGTTACTTTTTGTAGTTTTTAAGAATAACGTTTAAAAAAACATGTGTAGCTTATTTTTATTTTTGTGGTTAAAATATCTAAGGGGAGGTTTGGGGTGGGGGCCACCCCACCATAACCACTTATGAGAAGTTATGGTGGTTGGGCCCACCTGCACATAACATCCCTTGGGATGATATATTTAGTGGGGTCCACCTGGGGGTTGTAACCCATTTTAACCCGCAATTGTTTGAGGGTAAACTCAGGGACGTCCCTCAGAAATGTTCCAAACATCTCTTCATTTAATTGAAACTCTTCACCTACCCTCATTTTTGAAATTGAATTTGAATCTATTCCACCCGTTTAATTATATGAGTTGTATCATTCAATTAAACACAAAATTTGGGTTGTTTTTCCAACAAATCATAGACAATTCCTCTATTATTTTTGGCTTATCATTTTAGTGGATTTTGGAGAACCCTTGGAGAAATATCTCTCAATGAAGATTACAAAGAACACCACTTCATCGACCACTGAAGAATGACAAACTATTTCTTCGATCTTCGACTGAGACAAAAAAGGAGTCGACCGTGACGAAATATTATGGCACTTCTTCCTCATAATCCTACCCCAGACACTTCCCGGAATCAACGAATCGACGTCTGATATACCTCTCCTTCAACCGCCAACAATATACAAGCAAGGTAGGTGGGTTTATTGAATTCATGAATTCTTTTCATTATTTTCCTCATTCTTTGAAAGCATGGTGGATGTGGATCAACCAAACCAATTTTATCCATGATTCTTATTAAATTGTAATGTATGACGATTCTTGATTTATGACCTTGATGAGATGCTTGATACCATTCTAATGCGTAAGGGTCCAGGCCAAACAAACATGGCCCACACCTCCATCTTTTTCTCTAATGGTGTACTATTTGCGATGGGGGAAGTCTTATTTGTGCCATCGAGACGAACGGATACATAAGCTGGCACACCATCGACCGCGACGAAGGTGACGATCCCACGACCCTCCCCACTATATCCCTCGCTCCAAAGGAGGGACTTAGCTGAGGGGAACGACCAAAAAACCATAATTAAATTCCTTAATTCCCCCCCCCAAATGGGTTAAAGTGCTCCCAAAACCTCTAAATAACCAGAAACACCCTGTGAGATTCAATTTGGCAGAAGAATGGGGGAAATTTTGGAAAATCCCGAGTGGCCCGGAACATGAAACCCTAATTTTATGTGGCCACACGGTTTGGCAGCATGGTTTGGGAAATGTTGCGCCAACTTTTTGGTAACCACTGTCCCACCTGGGGACCTCTCATGACACGGACGCACGGTTTGGGAAACCATACGGTTTCTTCTATCCCATCCAGGGACTTTGCATGGATTGGCCCAACGGTTTGTCCAAACCGTGCGTCGACCATGCATCCCTGCAAAAACCTCCACAACATTGGCACCATGCTTCCGTTCGATGAACCGTCAGTGGTGATGGAATATTTGGAGAGAGATGGTGCCATGAGTATACCATACTAGATATTTGCGTTGAGATGTAGTATAGTTAGGTTGGATCAATCACAAATCCAATTGGAACTCATAACTAAAAGACTAATAACCAACTGACCGTGCATCTGATTGACGCCCAGCCTATTGCGTTGAGACCCCAATGATGTGGAAGTCCTTTGAGAAACTTATACATGAGGATTCATGACACATGGAGTATCGACTAGTAGCTCGTGGAGAGGATCCTCCCGGAGATGAGCAAGCAGAGTACGAAGACCTAGTAGCTGGCTGACACCTGATGACTGCATGACCAATTTGATTCGGAGTGACTCAACAAGCCCAATGGGGAGAACCTCTATGTGACGAAATAGACCCATGGCAGAGGCGCGCCTCTTTGTGATGCGGTAGTCCCACGGTACTCAACAGTAGGAGTACCTATATAGGAAAATAGGGGGAGCACCTCTGGGTGACTCGGCGGACCCAAGGTGAGAAGCACCTCTGTGTGACACAAATGACCCACGATATTCAACAGGAGAAATACCTTAGTAGTCTAAGGATAGTGGGAAGTTCCTCTATGTGACACGTCATGCCCACTATACTCGATTTAGGAGGATTACTCCACCAGCCATTGTTTATGTAAAGACCCGTAAAATTCAAGGGAATTGTTTTTCTTAATTCTCTTTTAAATTTTACAAGAACGCAGTTTCTGACAGCACCTGATTCTGAGGCCCGGTGTGCCCGGAATCATTTTCCGAAGTTTGGCTTGGGTACGTTCAGTGAAAGAACGAGCGAGGTTTTCTAACTTTTGAACCGGTGCCCAGAATCTAATTCCGAGGGCACCGATGATCTCGCATCGCCGATTTTCTCTTAAGGAGACCCTTTCTGAGGTTACGTTTTATGCGGGTTGAGAGTTAGTTTTGGGGATTTTAAAATGAAGTTAAATAAAATGTGGAAACACATTTTATTTTTATCCAAGTTGTTATATCCTCCCAAAGGGAGTTAGGGGTGGGACCCACATCCACATAACCTCCCTTGAGAGGATTAAGTGTGGTGGGTCCCACACAAACCCTAACACTTCATCTCCTCTTTTAACTCCCAATAACTCCTCTCTAATTAATCTTGACAACTAGGGTTATTAATTGAGTTGAGTTGTTTTAATTTCAAACTTTTGAAATTCAAGTGGTTTAGTTGTTTAAATAAAATAATCTTTAAGCTTATTTTATTTGGTTAGTATTCTTTGTCCCTTGAGAGGTTTTGGGAAGCTCTCCCTTCAACTTCTTCTACCTTGACGAAGAACATGAAGAACACTTAAGCTCCGACGAAGTACGTCGCTTCTCTTCTTCGTAGTCGGTGTGTTTCCGAAGATCGACGACGTCGTTTCTTCGATCTTCTTCCCGTGTCAACAAAAGGAGACGATGTTTCCTCCTCGAACTGTCTCCGTTAGCTTATGAAGCATCTTCAGCGATGTACCTCTTCGGACGCACCTCGACGTCAACCGAAACGACGTTCGATTTCCGCGACGCCCGAACTCCGCGATGCTAGACTTCAGCGGCTTGTTGACGTGATCCGCACTTGAAAATGAGGTAGGGGTTTATTTTATTATTCTTTTGTTCATGATTTATACACGTGTTTATTTTCTTCGTGAATTTTGTCCAATTGTTAGCGAATAACGCGAGGGGGCCGGACCGCACGAACACGGCTGACCCTCCTCCTTTTTCATGTCGATTCTGTTGTGGATAGAAACGGGTGCGGTGCGGTGCTGTCGCACTACGCAGGATCATACGGCAAGAAACGTGTGGTGTCGTCGTGTCGCGTCGAAGAAAGTCGAAGACACCACGGCCGGAGCGGGGCCGCGGTGGAAGGGCGCGACGCCGTCACACCGTGCCGGACGATGAAGTCCGCGGCCGGTTCCGGGCCGCGGCAGAACAAGAAGACCGGCAGCCAGCCGGGCCACCGGTGTCAGAAGACGGAAGGGGACCGGCCTTTGCCGGTCCCGTTGAGGAAGAACCGGCCGTCCAGGTCGGGCCGACCAGAAGGGAGGAAGACTGGGGGAATTTAATTACCATGCCCAGCAAAACGGCACCCCATAACGGGGGTCGGGCTGGCCCGACCCTCTCTGGGGCGGGTCGGCCCGGGCCCGAAACCCCCGATACCGAATGGTTTGGGTTCAAATGCCCATAACTCAGGCTACGGACCTCCAAACGACGGGCCTTCAGCGGCGATGCGATCCTTGGATCGAGGAAGTTGTTTCGGTATATCACACATAAGGTTTCGGAATACTTTGAGTTCAGCCAGGTTCGTTCGTACACGAAACCAATCGGACCCTTGGAGCGGAAACACTCATATCTTGAGCTACGGACGTCTGAATGACGTGCCGTCAGCTTTGTTGAGTTCCTCTAAGTGAGACGGATCTTTTGGCTTACTCCTCTTGAGGTTTGGATGTCGTCGGAGTGCAGTCGGGTTGGTTCGCTCACGAAACCAACCGGGCCCCTGGAACGAAAAAGCCAATAACTCACAGACCGGGCGTCTGATTGACGCGCCATCTGCCTCGTTGCGTTCCTATTGACGATACGGTACTTTTGGCATCCTCCGCCCGAGATTTGGATGCATATGGATAGTGGCCCGGTTGGATCGCACTGAAATCCAACCGGGCCCCTGGAACGAAAAAGCTGATACCTTTCTGACAGAACGTTCGTTTGATGAACCGTCAGCGGCGTTGGTGATCTCGTTGAGAAACGGTCCCTATGAGTATACCCTATGAGAGTTCGGGGTATAGTTGAGATACTGCCTGGTTTGGTTCTCTCACGAAACCAACCGGGCCCCTGGGACGAAAAGGCTAATAACCCACAGAACGGTCGTCCGATTGACGCGCCGTCTGTTGCGTTGAGACCCCTATAATGAGGCGGTCCTTTTTGATACGTCTTCGTGGGACATTGAGATACTTGGAGTATCGACTTGTAGCTCGTGGAGCGGACCCTCCCAGAGACGAGCGTACAGAGTACGAAGGCTGTGTAGCCGACCGAGACCTGAAGACTGCTTGTCTGATTCGATTCGGAGTGACTTACGTAGCCCAGTGGGGAGCACTACTTTGTGAGGTGGAAGACCCATAGCGGGGGAGCACTACTTTGTGAGGTGGAAGACCCATAGCGGAGGAGCACTACTATGTGAGGTGTCAGACCCATGGTACTCGACAGGAGGAGTACCTCTGTAGGCTATGAGGGGGGAACACTACTGTGTTGGGTGGAAGACCCCGGCGGGAAGCACTACTGTGTGAGGTGGAAGGCCCGCGGTACTCGACAGGAGCAGTACCTAAGTAGTCTTAGATTAGTGAGCAGTACCTCGGAGTCGTGGCAGGACCACTGTACACTCCAGAGACAGATCTCATCAGCAGTTACAGTTTCGATAATGAAAATCCTGGTTTGAGCTGAGACTTTTGACCTTTGAGTTTCCTCATGATTGAGATGGGTCACTTGATAACTTAGGTATAGGTATGGGCATATACCTGGGTAGTGGTTATCCGTTGATTTCACAATCCTTGTGTTTCCTCATGATTGAAATGAGTTACTTGATAACTTAGGTATATGTATGGGATATATCTATGTAGAGGTTATCTGTTGAGATCTTTTTGTGGTTATCCTTGTTGGTTTTAGTGAGACTTTGAGGGTATCAGGGTCCCTACTGAGTATCGTTATACTCACCCCTGCACGGGCTATGCCCGCACTACGTTTTGTTGGTTGCAGATGACGGACATCATTGATCGTGGTTGAGGCTTGCAGAGCAGGACGGTACCTTGAGGTGGACCACTGGGTGGGATGTGCTTGGAGAAAACGGCGGGACCCAAGGAGCAGCGGAGCTATCTATACCCACCCTACAGGTGGGATTTCCAGTGGACAGCTCTGCGTAGAGGCTTTTACTTTACAGTTGTTGTTTTCCCTTTCGAGTTGTACTTTACTTTCAGATTGGGTTTGTATACTGGCCCATTTACTTTTCCGCACTTCAGTTGTACTCTGTTTTTTTACATAGTGCTTACTTTTTCTCTTACTTACTCTGTGGTGCTTGTTTACTTTACAAAGGCAATGCCTTCCCTTTTTACCGAGATTTACGCCTTGGTGCTAGTCGCCAGCCCCTGGCCTATGGAAGGCGGGCTTGGGGTAGTCACGGCATGGGCCCCGAGGATGGTTCGTGACAAATTGGTATCAATGGAGATCGGTTCTACTGCAGAACTTATAACTATGATGTTTCTTTCTGTGAAGCAATAGTGTTAAGAGTTCCGAGTGTGGTTTTCAGTTCAGGGAGTCCAATGTTGGTGCAGGCGGCCGACGTATCCATAAACCAGGACCCTGACAACTGATTTCCGACTTTGTTCATGAAAACACTGATTGCATGTGTGTTTTCTAGAATTTTTATTTGAATATCAGCTCAAACCAGGTCAACTCACCAGGTATAAATCGTTTGACCGTGTCACGTTGTTTTTTTCAGGATGCCTCCCCGTGGACGACCAGCTAGAGCCCCGAGAGTGGTGCGTACTGACAGCCCGCCGAGCGACGAGGCCTCAGTACAGGGCCCTATTCTAGTTGGGGCACCAACGGAGGCACCAGCGATACTACTACCTATTGGGCCACCGATGCCACCAGCCCCAGCAGTAGAGGATGCACGTCGCTTGAGCGCACTGCATGAGTTCCAGCGCCAGAGGCCACCCAGGTTTCAGGGAGGGACGGACCCGCATGCGGCTGAGGATTGGCTGGAGGCTGTGGTGAGAGTCTTCAGGCTAGTGGGGACGCTGACAGTTTTCATGGTGATCCTTGCTACCAGCCTTCTTCAGGCAGCAGCAGGCAGATGGTGGAGCCTAATGCTTCAGATGCATGACAAGGCGACACTTCTATGGGTAGACTTCGAGATCCTGTTCCGGGAAGAGTTTGTACCAGCCACCCTTCGAGCGTTGCGTATACAGGAGCTACTTCAGCTGCGGTAGGGAAGCATGTCAGTGGCGCAGTACTCAGCGAGATTCAAAGACCTCTCGCGCTACTCCGCAGATATGGTACGAGACCCGTTCTTCAGGGCCCGAACCTTCGAGCACGGGCTCAGGCGGGAGATCAGAGCATCGGTTGTATCGCACAACATTCCGACACCGACAGGAGTGTTGGAGTGAGCCCTCTTAGTGGAGAGTTTCCTTTCTTGGCAGTCTCCAGCAGCAGGACCCACCAGTAGCCGGCATGCGGCAGAGTCTTCTGTAGCGGGCAATTGACAGATGACGCAGGGGTCTAAGAGGACCATACATACAGGTGGTCGACCGCGTGACTTAGGGTCGGTAGTGCGGGGCACCAAGGTAAGTGATAGAGACAGACCTTCCATGAGGTGTTACTCCTGCGACGGAATTGGTCACATAGCACGTGATTGTCCGACCCGCCATGCAGATGACCAGAAGATAAATGAAGAACCTCCGAGGCAGAGCCAAAGGTTCGATCAGGGCGGCCATGGAAGAGGAGCTGGCCGGGAAGATGGAGGTGGACGACGCATCGAGGTGTTGCCACCACCACCACCAGGAGATCCACCCCGACCGCAGGGAGTTGGTGGACATGCGAGAGCTCAGCTTCAGGTAGCTGAGGCCTTCGATCATGGAGCTCTTGGAGCAGATGGACAAGAGCAGAACTAGTAGATACGTCCTTTGTACTTCTAGTTCCTTGTTGCTATTGTGTAGAATCTTTGTATTATGAGCTGCAATAATAAAAGATGATTACCTTTGTGATGTTTTCAGTCCTATCCACTTTTGTGTTGTTATTAAGAGGTTGCAGGTAAGACTGTTGACTTGACCCTCACTTTCGAGTTTTCTACTGAAGGAGACCTAGTTACCACACACTGATGCCGACAGTGTGACTCGACCCTTTGAGGCGAGAGTGACAGTTGGATCTCTGGGTAGTTACTTCGAGGCCTTACGACGTCATCCATGGCATAAATGAATCATTCATGTCAGCATTGACTGTATTAGGCAACGAATGTGGTTCATCCAGGGGATGAGAACAGATATCTCTTTTTCGGCAAAGAAGATATCATTGCAGCTCTTGTGAGACTAGAAAAGGTCCAGGTCATCCAAGAGCGGATGAGGACGACAAAGGGCCGACAGAAGACTTATGCTGACAGGACATGGAGTCCTCTAGAGTTCGAGGATGACCATCACGTCCTTATACGAGTTTCACCTCGACGAGGATTACGGAGATGTGGCCAGGGAGGCAAGTTATCTCCGTAGTTCGACGGACCATTCTAGGTCCTCAGATGGGGAGGCGAGGTGGTTTACCACTTAGCCCACACACTTCAGTTGCACTAGGTGCACGACGTTTTCCATTTATCCCAACTGAGGATATACGTGCTTGACCCTCTGCATATCATCAACCATGAGGAGCTGGATGATGGTGATGGGGTGTCTTTCACGGAGGATCCAATGGGGATCAAGGATCAACAGGAGTGGATCCTGCGAGGACAATCGATTCCTCGGGTGAGATTTCTTTGGCAGTACGGGAACCTCCAGGTAATCACATGGGAGCGGAAGGCTGAGATGCATGCTCAGTACCGCCATTGTTTCCCTAAGTTTGTGGTGAAGCTTTACGGAGATGTAAAGCCCTGTGGTGGGAGTAATGTAGAGACCCGTAAAATTCAAAGGAAATTTTTTTCTTATTTTTATTTTGAATTTTACAAGAACGCAGTTTCTGACGGAACCTGATTCCGAGGCCCGGTGTGCCCGGAATCAGTTTCCGAAGTTTGGCTCGGGTACATTCAGTGAACGAACGAGAGGGTTTTTCTAACTTTTGAACTGCTGCCCAGAATCGAATTCCGAGGGCACCGATGATCTCGCAGCGCCAATTTTCTCTTAAAGAGACCTTTTCCGAGGTTGCGTTTTATGCGGGTTGAGAGTTAGTTTTTGGGATTTTAAAATGAAGTTAAATAAATTGTGGAAACACATTTTATTTTTATCCAAGTTGGTTATATCCTCCCAAAGGGAGTTAGGGGTGGGACCCACATACACTTAACCTCCCTTGAGAATATTAAGTGTGGTGGGGCCCAGACATACCCTGACACTTCATCTCCTCTTTTAACCCCCAATAACTCCTCTCTAATTAATCTTGACAACTAGGGTTAATAATTGAGTTGAGTTGTTTTAATTTCAAACTTTTGAAATTCAAGTGGTTTAGTTGTGTAAATAAAATAAGCTTTAGGCTTATTTTATTTTGTTAGTATTCTTTGTCCCTTGAGAGGTTTTGGGAAGCTCTCTCTTAATCTTCTTCATCCTTGACGAAGAACATGAAGAACACTTAATCTCCGACGAAGGACGCCGCTTCTCTTCTTCGTAGCCGGTGTGTTTCCGAAGATTGACGACGCCGTTTCTTCGATCTTCTTCTCGTGTCAACGAAAGGAGACGCTGTTTCCTCCTCGGACTATCTCCGTTAGCTTATGAAGCTTCTCCAGCGACGTACCTCTTCGGACGCACCTCGACGTCAACCGAAACGACGTTCGATTTCCGCGACGCCCGACCTCCGCGACGCTAGACTTTCGCGGCTTGTTGACGTGCTCCGCACTTGAAACCGAGGTAGGGGTTTATTTTATTATTCTTTTGTTCATGATTTATACCCGTGTTTATTTCTTCGTGAAATTTGTCCAACTGTTAGCGAATAACACGAGGGGGACGGACCGCACGAACACGTCCAACCCTCCTCCTTTTTCATGTCAATTCTGTTGTGGATTGAAATGGGTGTGGTGCGGTGTCGTCGCACCGCGGAGGATCATACAGCATGAAACGCGCGGTGCTGTCGCGCCGCGTCGTAAAATAATGCAAGGACGCGATGCCGTCGTGCCGCGTCGAAGATAGTCAAAGGCACCACGGCCAGAGCGCGGCCGCGACGGAAGGGCATGACGTCGTCGCGTCGCGCCGGACGATGAAGGTCGCAGCCGGTTCCGGGCCGCAGTGGAGCAAGAAGACCGGCGGCCAGCCGGGCCGCCGGTGTCGGAAGCCGGAAGGGGACCGGCCTTTGCCGGTCCCGTTGAGGAAGAACCGGCCGGCCAGGTCGGGCCAACCGGAAGGGAGGAATACCGTGGGAATTTAATTCCCCCGGCCAGCAAAACGGCCCCCCATAATGGGGGTGGGGCCGCGGTTTAACAAAGGGGGGCTGGCGCCCCCCGTTTCCAAACAGCTCGCCCTTCGGCCGAGCTGCCAGCGCGCCCAGTGCGCTGCCTTGCGCCGAACCGGATTGCCGGTACGGTCCGGGTCAACCCTGTCCGGGGCCGGTCGACCCGGTTTGGGTCAACCGGGGGGTCTCGGGCTGGGTCGGCCCGGGCCCGAAACCCCCGATACCGAACGGTTTGGGTTCAAATTCCCATAACTCGGGCTACAGACCTCCAAACGACGCGCCGTCAGCGGCGATGCGATCCTTGGATCGATACGGTCGTTTCGGTATCTCGCACTCAAGGTTTCAGAATACTTTGTGATCGGCCAGGTTGGTTCGTGCACGAAACCAATCAGGCCTTCAGAGCGGAAACGCTCATATCATGAGCTACGGACGTCCGAATGACATGTCGTCAGCTTTTTTGAGTTCCTATAAGTGAGACGGATCTTTTGGCTTACTCCGCTCGAGGTTTGGATGCCGTCGGAGTGCATTCGGGTTGGTTCGCTCACGAAACCAACCGGGCCCCTGGAACGAAAAAGCCAATAACTCACAGACCGGGCGTCCAATTGACGCGCCGTCTATCTCGTTACATTTCTGTTGACGATACGGAACTTTTGGCATCCTCCGCCCGTAATTTGGATGCATATGGATAGTGGCCGAGTTGGATCGCTCCGAAATCCAACCGAGCCCCTAGAACGGAAAAGTTGATACCTTTCTGACAGAATGTCCGTTTGACGAACCGTCAGCGGCGTTGGTGATCTCGTTGAGAAACGGTCCTATGAGTATACCCTATGAGAGTTCGGGGTACAGTTGAGATACTTCCGGGTTTGGTTCACTCACGAAACCAACCGGGCCCGTGGGACGAAAAGGCTAATAACTCACAGACCGGGCGTCCGATTGACGTGCCGTCTGTTGCGTTGAGACCCCGATGACGAGGTGGTCCTTTGAGATATTCTTTCGTGGGACATTGAGAAACTTGGAGTATCGACATGTAGCTCGTGGAGTGGACCCTCCCAGAGACGAGCGTACGGAGTACGGAGACCGTGTAGTCGGCCGAGACCTGAAGACTTCTTGTCCGATTCGATTCGGAGTGACTTACGCAGCCCAGTGGGGAGCACTACTTTGTGAGGTGGCAGACCCATAGCGGAGGAGCACTACTATGTGAGGTATCAGACCCGCAGTACTCGACAGGAGGAGTACCTCTGTAGGCTATGAGGGGGGAGCACTACTGTGTTGGGTGGCAGACCCCGGCGGGAAGCACTACTGTGTGAGGTGGCAGGCCCACGGTACTCGACAGGAGGAGTACGTCAGTAGACTTAGATTAGTGAGCAATACCTCGGATTCGTGGTAGGACCACTGTACAATCCAGAGACGGATCTCTTCAACAGTTACAGTTTCGATAATGAAAATCCTGGTTTAAGCTGAGACTTTTGACCTTTGTGTTTCCTTATGATTGAGATGGGTCACTTGATAACATAGGTATATGTATAGGCATATACCTGGGTAGTGGTTATCCGTTGATTTCACAATCCTTGTGTTTCCTCATGATTGAGATGAGTTACTTGATAACATAGGTATATGTATGGGCATATATCTAAGTAGAGGTTATCTGCTGAGATATTCTTGTGGTTATCCTTGTTGGTTTTAGTGAGATCTCGAGGGTCTCTGGGTCCCTACTGAGTATCATTATACTCACCCCTGCACGGGATATGCCCGCACTACGTTGTGTTGGTTGCAGAAGACGGACAATGTTGATCACGGTTGATGCTTGCAGAGTAGGACGGTACCTGGAGGTGGACCACTGGGTGGGACGTGCATGGAGCAGAAGGCGGGACCCTAGGTGGAGCAGAGCTATCTGTACCCACCCTACAGGTGGGATTTCTAGTGGACAGCTCGGCGTAGCGGACTTTACTTTACAGTTGTTGTTTTCCCTTTCAATTTGTACTTTACTTTCAGTTTGGGTTTGTATACTGGCCCATTTACTTTTCCGCACTTCAGTTGTACTCTATTTTTTTACATAGTGTTAAATTTTCCGCTTGCTTACTCTGTGGTGCTTGTTTACTTTACAAAGGCAATGCATTCCCTTTTTACCGGGATTTACGCCTTGGTGCTAGTCGCTAGCCCCTGGCCTATGGAAGGCCGGCTTTGGGTAGTCACGGCACGGGCCCCGAGGACGCGTCGTGACAAATTGGTATCAAAGGAGTTTGGTTCTACCGCAGAATATATAACTCTGATGTTTCTTTCTGTGAAGAAATAGTGTTAAGAGTACCGAGTGTGGTTTTCAGTTCAGGGAGTCCAGTGCTGGTGCGGGCGGCCGTCATATCCATACACCAGGACCCTGACAACTGATTTCCGACTTTGTGCACAAAAATACTGATTCTGTGTGTGTTTTCCAGTTGTTTTATTTGAATATCAGCTCAAACCAGGTCAGCTCACCAGGTATAAATCGTTTGACCGTGTCACGTTGTTTCTTTCAGGATGCCTCCCTGTGGACGACCAGCTAGAGCCCCGAGAGTGGTGCGTACTGACAGCTCGCCGAGCGACGAGGCCTCAGTACAGGGCCCTATTCTAGTTGAGGCACCAGCGGTACTACTACCCGTTGGGCCACTGATGCCACCAGCCCCAGCAGCAGAAGATGCTTGTCGCTTGAGCGCACTGCATGATTTCCAGCGCAAGAGGCCACCCAGGTTTCAGGGAGGGACGGACCCACATGCGGCTGAGGATTGGCTGGAGGTTGTGGTGAGAGTCTTCAGGCTAGTGGGGAGGCCGACAGATTTCATGGTGATCCTTGCTGCCAGCCTTCTTCAGGAAGCAGTAGGCAGATGGTGGACCCTGATGCTCCAGATGCATGACGAGGTGACACTTCTATGGGAAGACTTCGAGAGCCTGTTCCGGGAAGAGTTTGTACTAGCCACCCTTCGAGCGGTGCATATACAGGAGCTACATCAGCTGCGGCAGGGCAGCATGTCAGTGGTGCAGTACTCAGCGAGATTCACAGACCTCTCACGCTACTCCACAGATATGGTACGAGACCCGTTCTTCAGGGCTCGAACCTTCGAGCAGGGGCTCAGGGGGGAGATCAGAGCTTCGGTTGTATCGCACAACATTCCGACGCAGACATGAGTGTTGGAGCGAGCCCTCCTAGTGGATAGTTTCCTTGCTGAGCAGTCTCCAGCAGCAGGACCCCCCACTAGCCGGCATGCGGTGGAGTCTTCTGTAGAGGGCAGTAGACAAATGACGCAGGGGTCCAAGAGGACCAGACCTACAGGTGGTCGACCGCGTGACTCAGGGTCGGTAGTGCAGGGCACCAAGGGAAGTGATAGAGCCAGACCTTCCATGAGGTGTTACTCCTACGACGGAATTGGTCACATAGCACGTGACTATCCGACCCGCCATACAGATGACCAGAAGTTAAATGAAGAACCTCCAAGGCAGAGGCAGAGGCTCGATCAGGGCGGCCATGGCAGAGGAGCTGGCCAGGCAGCTAGAGGTGGACGACGCATCGAGGTGTTGCCACCACCACCACCAGGAGGTCCGCCCCGACCACAGGGAGTTGGTGGACATGAGAGAGCTCATCTTCAGGCACCTGAGGCCTTCTATCATGGAGCTCTTGGAGCATATGGACAGGAGCAGATCTAGTAGATACATCCTTTGTACTTCTAGTTCCTTGTTTCTATTGTGTAGCATATTTGTATTACGAGCTGCAGTAATAAAAGATGTTTACCTTTGTGATGTTTTCAGTCCTATCTTCTTTTGTGTTGTTATTAAGAGGTTCCAGTTAGGACTGTTGACTTGACCCTCACTTTTGAGTTTTCTACTAAAGGAGACCTAGTTACCACACACTGATGCCGACAGTGTGACTTGACCCTTGGAGGCGAGAGTGACAGTTGGATCTCTGGGTAGTTACGCCGAGGCCTTACGACGTCATCCATGGCATGAATGCATCATTCAAGTCAGGATTGACTGTATTAGGCAACTAATGTGGTTCATCCAGGGGATGAGACCCGATTTCTCTTTTTCGGCAAAGAAGAAATCCTAGCAGCTCTTGTGAGACTAGAGAAGGTCCAGGTCATCCAAGAGCGGATGAGGACGACAAAGGGTCGACAGAAGCCTTATGCTGACAGGACTTGGAGGCCTCTAGAGTTCGAGGATGACCATCACATCCTTATACGAGTCTCACCTCGATGAGGTTTACGGAGATGTGGCCAAGGAGGCAAGTTATATCCGAAGTTCAACGGACCTTTCTAGGTCCTCAGCTGGGTAGGCAAGGTGGTTTACTGCTTGGCCCATCCACTTCAGTTGCACTAGGTGCACGACATTTTCCACGTATCTCAACTGAGGATATACGTGCTCGACCCTATGCATATCATCGACCATGAGGAGCTGGACGATGGCGATGGGGTGTCTTTAACGGAGTTTCCAATGTTGATTGAGGATCGATAGGAGTGGATCCTTCGAGGACGATCGATTCCTCGGGTGATCTTTCTTTGGCAGTACGGGAACCTCCAGGTAAGCACATGGGAGCGGAAGGTTCAGATGCGTGCTCAGTACCGCCTTTGTTTCCCTAAGTTTGTGGTGAAGCTTTACCGGGACGTAAATCCCTGTGGTGGGAGTAATTTAATGACCTGTAAAATTCAAGGGAAATTTTTTTCTTAATTTTATTTTGAATTTTACAAGAACGCAGTTTCTGACGGCACCTGATTCCGAGGGCCGGTGTGCCCAGAATCATTTTCCGAAGTTTGGCTCTGGCACGTTCAGTGAACGAACAAGCGGGTTTTTCTAACTTTTGAACCTGTGCCCAGAATCGAATTCTGAGGGCACCGATGATCTCCCAGCGCCGATTTTCGCTAAGGAGACCTTTTCCGAGGTTGCGTTTTATGCGAGTTGAGAGTTAGTTTTTGGGATTTTAAAATGAAGTTAAATAAAATGTGGAAACATATTTTATTTTTATTGAAGTTGGTTATATCCTCCCAATGGGAGTTAGGGGTGGGACCCACATCCACTTAACCTCCCTTGAGAGTATTAAGTGTGGTGGGGCCCACACAAACCCTAACACTTCATCTCCTATTTTAACTCCCAATAACTCCTCTCTAATTAATCTTGACAACTAGGGTTATTAATTGAGTTGAGTTGTTTTAATTTCAAACTTTTGAAATTCAAGTGGTTTAGTTGTGTAAATAAAATAAGCTTAAAGCTTATTTTATTTGGTTAGTATTCATTGTCCCTTGAGAGGTTTTGGGAAGCTCTCTCTTCATCTTCTTCAACCTTGAAGAAGAACATGAAGAACACTTAAGCTCCGAAGAAGGACACCGCTTCTCTTATTCGTAGTCGGTGTGTTTCCGAAGATCGACGACACCGTTTCTTCGATCTTCTTCCCGTGTCAACAAAAGGAGATGGTGTTTCCTCCTCGGACTATCTCTGTCAGCTTACGAAGCTTCTCCAGCGACGTACCTCTTCGGACGCACCTCGACGTCAACCGAAACGACGTTCAATTTCCACGACGCCCGACCTCAGCGACGCTAGACTTCCGCGGCTTGTTGATGTGCTCCGCACTTTAAACCGAGGCAGGGGTTTATTTTATTATTCTTTTGTTCATGACATATACCCGTGTTTATTTCTTCATGAAATTTGTCCAATTGTTAGCGAATAATGCGAGGGGGCCGGACCGCACGAACAGGGCCGACCCTCCTCCTTTTTCATGTTGATTCTATTGTGCATTGAAACGGGTGAGGTGTGGTGCCGTCGCACCGCGTAGGATCATACGGCAAGAAACGCGATGTGTCGTCGCGCCGCGTCGTAAAATAATGCAAGGACGCGACGCCGTCGTGCCGCGTCGAACAAAGTCGATGACACCACGGCCGGAGCGGGGCCGCGGTGGAAGGGCACGACGACGTCTCGCTGTGCCGGACGATGAAGGCCGCGGCCGGTTCCGGGCCGCGACGGAACAAGAAGACAGGCGGCCAGCCGGGCCGCCGGTGTCGGAAACCGGAAGGGGACTGGCCTTTGCCGGTCCCGTTGAGGATGAACCGGCCGTCCAGGTCAAGCCGGCCGGAATGAAGGAATACCGGGGGAATTTAATTCCCCCGGCCAGCAAAACGGCCCCCCCATAATGGGGGTGGGGCCGTGGTTTAACAAAGGGGGGCTGGCGCCCCCCGTTTTTAATCAGCTCGGCCTTCGGCCGACCTGCCAGTGCGCCCAGCGCGCTGCCTTGCGCCGAACCAGCTTGCAGGGCTAGGTCGGGTCGACCCTGTCGGGGGCGGGTCGCCCCGGTTCGGGTCAACCGGGTGGTCTCGGGCCGGGTCGGCCCGGGCCCGAAACCCCCGATACCGAACGGTTTGGGTTCCATTGCCCATAACTTGCGCTACGGACCTCCAAATGACGCGCCGTCAGCGGCGATGTGATCCTTGGATCGAGACGCTCTTTTTGGTATATCGCACTCAAGGTTTTGGAATACTTTGTGTTCGGCCAGGTTGGTTCGTACAGGAAACCAACCGGGCCCTCGGAGCAGAAACGCTCATATCTTGAGCTACGAACGTCCGAATGACGTGCCACCAGCTTTGTTGAGTTTCTCTAAGTGAGACAGATCTTTTGGCTTACTCCGCTCGAGGTTTGCATGTCGTCGGAGTGCGGTCGGGTTGGTTCGCTCACGAAACCAACCGGGCCTCTGGAAAGAAAAAGCCAATAACTCATAGACCAGGCGTCCGATTGACGCGTCGTCTGTCTTGTTGCGTTCCTGTTGACGATACGGAACATTTGGCATCCTCCGCCCCGAGATTTGGATGCATATGGATAGTGGCCGGGTTGGATCTCACCGAAATCCAACCGGGCCCCAGGAACGGAAAAGCTGATACCTTTCTGACAGAACGTCTGTTTGACGAACCGTCAGCGGCGTTGGTGATCTCATTGAGAAACGGTCCCTATGAGTATACCCCTATGAGAGTTCGGGGTATAGTTGAGATACGGCCAGTTTTGGTTCTCTCACGAAACCAACCGGGCCCCTGGGACGAAAAGGCTAATAACTCACAGACCGGGCGTCCGATTGACGCGTCGTCTGTTGCGTTGAGTCCCCTATGACGAGGCGATCCTTTGAGATACTTCTTCGTGGGACTTTGAGATACTTGGAGTATCGACATGTAGCTCGTGGAGCGGACCCTCCCAGAGACGAGCGTACGGAGTACGGAGACCGTGTAGTCGGCCGAGACCTGATGACTGCTTGTCCGATTCGATTCGGAGTGACTTACGTAGCCCAGTGGAGAGCAATACTTTGTGAGGTGGCAGACCCATAGTGGAGGAGCACTACTATGTGAGGTGGCAGACCTGCATTACTCGACAGGAGGAGTACCTTTTTAGGCTATGAGAGGGGAGCACTACAGTGTTGGGTGGCAGACCCCGGTGGGAAGCACTACTGTGTGAGGTGGCAGGCCCGCGGTACTCGACAGGAGGAGTACCTCAGTAGTCTTAGGTTAGTGAGCAGTACCTCGGAGTCATGGCAGGACCACTGTACACTCCAGAGATGGAGCTCTTCAGCAGTTATGGTTTTGATAATAAAAATCCTGGTTTTAGTTGAGACTTTTGACCTTTGTGTTTCCTCATGATTGAGATGGGTCACTTGATAACTTAGGTATATGTATGCGAATATACCTGGGTAGTGGTTATCCGTTGATTTCACAATCCTTGTGTTTCCTCATGATTGGGATGGGTTATTCGATAACTTAGGTATATGTATGGGCATATATTTAAGTAGAGGTTATCTGTTGAGATCTTCTTGTGGTTATCCTTGTTGTATTTAATGAGACCTTTAGGGTCTCGGGGTCCCTACTGAGTATCGTTATACTCACCCCTGCACGGGCTATGCCCGCACTACGTTGTGTTGGTTGCAGATGACGGAGAGCGTTGATCGTGGTTGAGGCTTGCAGAGTAGGACTGTACCTGGAGGTGGACCACTGGGTGGGACGTGCTTGGAGCAGACGGCGGGACCCGAGGAGCAGTGAAGCTATCTGTACCCACCCTACAGGTGGGATTTCTAGTGGACAGCTCGGTGTAGCGGCTTTTACTTTACAATTGATGTTTTCCCTTTCGAGTTGTACTTTACTTTCAGTTTGTGTTTGTATACTGGCCCATTTACTTTTCCGCACTTCAGTTGTACTCTGTTTTTTTACAGAGTGTTTACTTTTCTTCTTGCTTACTATGTGGTGCTTGTTTACTTTACAAAGGCAATGCCTTCCCTTTTTACCATGATTTACACCTTGGTGCTAGTCGCCAGCCCCTGGCCTATAGAAGGCAGGCTTGGGGTAGTCACGACACGGGCCCCGAGGACGGGTCGTGACAGTTTCAATATTAAAAATACCTGTTTTAGTTGAGTCAATGACATTTGTGTTTTCTTCATGATTGAGATGGGTCACTAGATAACGTAGGTAGATGTATGGGAATATACCTATGTAATGGTTATCCGTTGATTTCATAGTTTTTGTTTTAGCCTTGTTGGATTTAGCGAGACCATGAGGGTCTCAGGGTCCTTACAAGGTATCGTTATACTCACCCCTGCACGGGATATGCCCGCACCTTGTTGTGTTGGATGTTGACAAACAGACTGCGCTGACAGAGGCCAAGAGCACCAGGACTGGACGATACTCGGAGGTGGTCCTCACGACAAGTTGGTACCTGGTGGTGATTGATGGGACAGGAGTGCATAAGAGGCTATCTGTCACTACCCTTCATGTAGGATCCATAGTGGAAGATCCAGGAGCTGCTTTCACCTTCTAGTTGTTTTTTCCCTTTCGAATTGTACTTGTACATTACAGTTGGTATTGTATTCTTCCACTTATACAATCCAGAAAATATCTTATATTCAGTATTACATAGTGTATTACTTCTTATTGTGTACTCTGGTTGTGTGTGCTTATAGTTTATAATGGAAATGCCTTCCTAGTTTTAGGGATTTACGCCTTTGGTGCTAGTCTCCTGCCCCTGGCCTATGGAAGGCAGGCATGGGGTAGTTACAACACGGGCCCCGAGGGATAGGTCATGACATTAAAAATACTTCAACCATCACATTAAATAAATCAAAACAGATAAATCATGAGTAAATCCCAAACATATTATAATGTCGTTGAGGATATAGGATGTAATCATTAAGAAATAATTATTTAAAAATGGGGATAAAAAATTTAAGTACAAATAAATATTTCTTACTTTATCATAAGGAAATGTGGACCTTCTTATCTTATCCCAATTTATCATCTCCAATAAATGTCAACTTCACTTAATGATTCCAATCCAGAAAATTACACAACAATGACAAAAGTTTTCATTATCATTTTTGTTCCTTTCCCAATTTTTCAATGTAAATTGATCAAAGATCATGTATCACACCAATCAAACAAACTTTGTTTTATCCTATCATGTATCTAATTTTAATTGTTATAATATGATCATAGATCATGTAGGAGTGATCATTTAATTGTACATTATATGATCTATTATTTTTATTTATTTTCCAAAATAATATATGATTCAATTTATAAAAATATAAAATAGAATGGAATCAACTTCCAAATCACTAACTACAACTCTAAAAACTTAATTAATATTGTATTTTCACATGGTAGTTCCATGCATCACCGATACACCTCATTAAACATAAAAGAAAAAATAAATTATTTGTACAAAATAATGTATTTTTAGAAGGATAAATTTGAATATAATGTGGATTCACTATTTAGAAATTTCATGGCTATAACAAGATTAATATTGGGATAGGTATAGTTTAGTTATAAAGGTAAAATGGGTTAAAAAAATATATTCTATCATATTAGTGCGGTTTGAAAAAAATTCATTTATTTAAAATGATCAAAGAGAATGTTTAAATAGTAATGTTTTTTGACTTCTTATTACATAGGTCATTATAAAAAATATAACAATATAATTTAAAACAAATCTCATGAATGAAATTTCAAAATATTATACGATCACTCATAACCTGAAAGTTATGTAATAATCGAGTAAACAAAAAATATATAAATATTCAATTATAGGCAAATATAATTATATAATTACATTGGATATCAATTCATGAATTAAAAAGTAATTTATTTTCAATGATTCAAAATTATAATTTTTTTCTTTTATTTACATGGGTGTTAATAATTTTCATAAGTCCAAATATGAATCCAAAAAAATGTCTGTTTGTCCATCAATTTCAAGAAAACATTAATTTGTTTCCATGATTTCCTCCAGAACAATTAATTAAAAATACTATCTCTACTATTTAAAATCATTGTGATATAGATGAAAAGGAATATTAATTTAAATACATAATAATAAAGTATCAAAAGTAAATAAATAATTATTGTCCTCTATGAATTATGTATGATATTATTCCTTGATAACTGGACAAAATGTACTTTACAAAAATATTATGCATTTATGGATTATGTTGGATTTCATTTACTAAAATGAAAACATTTAAAAATGTAAAATTATATAATGAAAATGTTACATTTATTATTGTTAAGAATAAAGTAATGAAAAAAATATTATTTTATGTGTTTTCATTCAACATTTTATATAATGGATAGATAATGAACATAAAAGGAATGTAAATGTAGTAAATTCTATAATTTATGAAAAATCAAAAAAATAGAATGCATTAAAAATTTTGTAAGTTGGAGGAAATCCTTTCACACCTTGGTTCTATACCCCATATCCCCATTGGGATCCACCTCCATAGAGGTTGTAGTCAACAAAATCAAGATGTCACTAAAGGACAACACCTTACATCATTGAATGACCTAATACTTATACAAAATAATTTCATTGACAACTAATTTCTTATAAGGTAAGGTAGAGTAGTCTAAATATATGGTTGTGTTAGAAATATACTATTTGTGACACACTAAATTAGGAATAACTTTTTATTATATGGATAAAAACTACTGATACGAATGATCAATCAATTATATATCTGAATTTGTTATAATATATTTTGATAATGTTGAATATGTATTAGTAAGGTTATATGTCTCCAAACAAGGTATAGTGGCCAAAAATCAATTACCCTAGGAATCTTCAATGATTACAAGAGGATTAACTAAAATATAGATATATGTATTGGTAGTTTTAATTTGTGTATCTCTAGGAAGAGATATTATAGTGACTATGATAGCATTTGGATTCTATGTATGCACAATATATTGATTTGGTTTCTCTTTTACCCTTAGAGAGGTCATATTTTGATTAACTAGGTCAATAAATGGAACAACCATTAATAGGTCATTTATCATACCCTTTCCATTAGTTTAGGAATCCAACATGAACTATTATTATTCATTAGTTTCCATATGATAACTTGTATAGCATGAGTCAAAATATTATAAAGGGTGGGTTAGGGTTCCTATAAATGCACAATTATGGGTGGTCTAATACAAAATATATATTTTGATAGATTATTCAAGTTAAAATGATTAGATTTGATGATCCTAACATGTTCCCACAAGAGTGGATATAGTAGACAAAATAGGTGTTGTGTTAGGTCATGTGGTACAGTGGTAGGTGGATCGACTACTACCTCCATCTTCTTATATAAATTGTTCTTTATCCAAATAATATACTGGATTTATTTGGAAAACACTGATTCCACTAATTTTTTGGAATGGATTGTGGTTGTTCCTAAGCATGTGAAACCTCTATTCATCCTCTCGTTGTTGGGGTTGATAGGGAAGTGAGAGAATAATGTGAGTGTCACTCAATGGACACATAACACAACATTAAATAAGTATAATATTCATCACATTCATTCAATTTCCCTCTATAATCAATGGTAATATATTTTCAAATAATGGGAGGACAGACAACAAAATTTACCCTAATGGGAATAGGTGCAATGATTAGTAAAAAAATACCCAAGTGATTTTCATGTTAAGTAGTGAAATTACCACTAATAATTATATCATTGAGTTTTTTTAAATTCCCCCTTAATATAATGTAAAATATTTTGATTTTGTGATCCCTAACTACTACATCTAAATTATTGAATGAAGAGGAACATATAATCCAATCAAAGAGACTTATGATGATCCCTTAGAAAATAATTCAAGGTATATTTACCAGTATATAATCCCTGATAGATAACATATCACCTATGTTATCTATATTTTTTTCTGTTTGTTCCTTCTGAGTGGGTAAACTGTTGTTTTCACCTACTGCTGATGGGTTGTGCTATTGCAGAGCTCTAGTGAAAAATCATTATAATCCACTATCTCCATAAAATCATATTTTTTGATACATTATCCCACTCCAAACACTATAAACCAGAGACTTAATTATGTTGAACCATTTTTATCTTAATATAATCCAGTTTCATATGTAATACTAATCGGAAGTGTAAAATTCCCTCTATAGAAGCCTCCCCAAAATGTGAGTAATTTTTTACATATTCATACCCTCAAATGAAGTAATTTCTTCATCAGCTATATCATCACAATTCCTAATATGCATGTAAAATTAAAATATTTTTGAAAAATGAAAACTTAAATTCTTCACAGTTGCTTCTAGTGTTTTTTTTTCAATGAACCATAGAAAATAGTAAAGGTGATTCTGGGATAAATCCTCACACAAATATGAGTGATGGGTTTCTTGATTTGTTAGTAATTGGTTAGTTGATGAAGATGTTAATTGGTTAGGTGATATTCTTATTGAGGGATCATGTGGTTGTGTGGGTAGTTGATCCATTTTATATTTTTTTGGGCATAAAAGGTGTATTATGTTTTATATGTTTGATTGTTTATTTTGCTTTGTATTAGTTTTTAAATGTCTTAGTTTGATCCATTGTGGGAGGGATAGGGATATGGAGCGGTAAGGGCTCAATATTGATTCATAGGGGGATTTTACACGGTTTGTAAATTTTTTTGTGTTTAGATGGGTATGGTGAATTTTCATAGTGTGGTTTGGGAAACTGTACAGTGAGTCGGTTTAAATTGGAATTAAGAGATTTGATAGTCAACCATGAATGAATATAGAAGTGTATCTTTTCTACTTAATGATGATTAGAATCCGAACAAAATTCTAAGGAAATAAAATTAAGGATCACTGAGAGATGGGGAGGGGGATACTAAGAGAAAAATTTATGTTTTTGTGTTTATTATTAAAGGTTTTTGAATACATTGTTTGATGACCCAAGTCATTAAAACATAAAATCATTAGATCTAAAACCACGGTATTTTTCAATCATAGTACTCTTTAGTTGAAACACCATGCAGGGGAAACCCTACAACAACCAAATCAGTTTATCCCTATGGGATTTATTTTATGTTGAAATCGTGAAATAAAGCACACCCTGTACATATTATTTTTTCATTTTTTTTCTATCTTGAACAATTATTGAATGAGAAATTACATCCCATCACAACCTGATTAGTCGTACCATATTAATATATTTTGTGGTTGGGTTATAGTGTAATCCCACACTATTATGGTAAGGCTATTTTTCATACAAAAACATTACATAATTATATCATTCTCGAATATTTTGTGTCATGGTTCTCAAATGATGAAATGGATGAGAAGTGTGTTAGGACATGATATAACTGGATGAATCAGAAATATTATTCATATTATCCATTGGTTATTCCTCCCCTGAAATTTTATGTTGTGTCAAATGGATCTTTATAAGGGGAGTAGGGAGAGTTCTCTAGAGTCTCTAAACTAATTTAACCTAATAATTTTCAACCAATATAAATTTGAATTAGATTCTTAAAAAAGAAAACATACTTAGGTTTCTCCACACCTAGCACTTGAATTAAAGTCAATATCAAGATGTAGCGCAGTAGTTTTAGTAAAATTTGTGTGATAGAATAAATTAATTATGTGAATTATCCATGTATAGATTGATCCTTTTTATTGATCTATAATGAATGTTCATTACCTATGTAGATCTAAACATCCCCATGTGAAAAGGCATTTGTGGCATGATGGGTCGTAACCAAAGTGACTATAGGTTTATTGGAAACAATCTAAAAAAATATTTAAACAACTTCATTGTATCTCATAGTATGAATATTCAATGGTTGATTCATCAATCATTCCACTTATTTATTTTCTATTTATATATCTTTTAATTCGTATATGCATCTCATTCAATATCTTATAATTCATCCAAATATAGTAGTCACTTACATCTTGGTGTGTGTCTATCGACACATTATTCATAGGACTAAATTACTGATGCTCAATATCCACCAGTCAATGGCATAATTTATCATCGATAATCCTTAATGGTGTATTACTACTCATCATTTAAAAATATATTATTTATTAACATAAATTATTATCAATATTTTTTCAATAATCATTTCATTTTGATTTTATAGATTTCTCCAAAATCATCACAATCTCTCATATGGATAATTATATATTCCCATAGGTTTGTGGGTGGTGAGGGGAGATGGTATTATATCAAAATATTTAATTTTCTATTGCATAAAAAATATATAATTGAATGTCTGCCTCATGAAATTATTAGTGACATATACATACCAACAAGATTAAATAAGTTCCTTCTTAATAATTTCGTCACTATATTGGGTAAATTATTTCATGTGGCATCTGATTCTACCCATTTAGTCATGTGAATCACATTAACAATAATGTATGTGTTTCTCATGGATCTTGGTAAGGTCCCTATAAAATTAAATATCCATACATCAAACACCTAAACTTTTAGAATGTTGTTTTTTATTATCAATTCTTTTACCAATGTTATCTATTTAATAGAATAATTCATAGCCTCATTTTTACTCTTTTTCATTTTTGGAATGTAAATAAAAATAATCCACATTTTATTATCATTTCCATTATTATACCATGACAACTTTTTCCTCTGTTTATTGATGAATATAAAAATAATATAATGATATTCACCTTGGATTTGGAAAACAATCAGTAAATTAATCATTCAGTACATTTCAAGAATAATATGTGATAATCAAAAAACATTGTTGTTAATTATAAAAATAGATTATTCATTACTGAAATAAAAAACATTGATTTATGGTCCCATTTTCTAAATACTATACAATGTTGAAAAACCATGGAAGGGATTGTAAATGAGAATAGAAATGATTCTCATCCATGAAATCATTATAAATTTATATCTCCTCTTCCTATTCTATATTAGTTTGGAGTAATCTAACAAATTGGTAATCCAATACAATATCAAAACTAAATTTTCCATATAAATACTATAAATATATTGTAGTAACAAGATACATGAAATCAGGGATGAATTAGAATATTTTTTTATAAATTAATTCAATAGTCATGATATATGTATACAATATTTTCAAATAATACTATATATTTTTTGAACTTATAAAAAAATATTGACATGTTTCTTTTTTGTGATAGTTTAATTTATATGGGTATTATTAAGGGTGCGGATTTCATAATAGATAGGTTTAAAAATATGATAAACCCATTGTCATAGAGTATTTTATATAATTAAATATCTTGGATTTAACATTATGTTGAAAATTTTCTCCAAATTTAGAAATATCACAATTGTTGAGGCCAAAAATTCCATTTCTTTGTAATAAAGTCTTATGTTCATGTTGATTAAAATATAAACAAAACATTAATTGACAAAATATGGTTGAGCGGCATAGATATATTGAAAAATTAATTTAGAATGTGGTGAAAAAATATAACATTTCCTAGTAATATTTAAATCCCCTTCAGTTTGGTGTATTCATTGATATATTTTAGGAATTATTTAATTACTAGATCAACCATTATTCCGTTTTTAGATATTCTATTTACTTGAATGAACCCACCTTGAACTCTAATTCGGAATTTTTCCCAATTGATAACTAATAATTTTTTCATCAAGTATATTAATTACCAAATCATGTTTTATAGGAATACATCAATGGATATCTCATATACTAAGAAACAATCCTTGGAAATCTCAATTAATTATTCCACTGTGTTTTGAAAAATAAGTGGAATGAACCATTGAAGCATCACTTGTGAATTAAGCATTCAAAAATACATGAGTTGATAAGATAATGTTTGATATTATTGAGCAACTGTTGCCTTCTCGTTGTTATTTAGATTAATCAGTATTTGGTTGTAACAATAATATCAATCTAAATTGAAAAAGAACTAATTTGGAGACAACCTATTAATAATTGATCCATGATTAATAATGTAATGTTTTCATTTCTTGTGTATGTTTCCAATATTTTATAGTCTATGCATACACAATATCATTTTAATATCATTGATGGTTTTATCTCATTATCATCCTTCATTATCATAGTCTTCCACCCTTATTTGGAATTATTTGCAATGTGGTCAACTATATACTTTTTTATATTGAATGGATGATCCTCACATCAAGTAGTTTAAGTTCCTTTTTCTAGGAAAAATCTTTTATAGTTCATGTTATTAACACATATAATAAAAATAATAGTTTTCTCACATCGTATAACCATGATATTTGTGTCAATATTTTAAGATTAATTCTATTGATTATGGAAATAAACTATGTGAGTTCGCCCATAATTTTCTCAATGATGTATGTCTCATTTGTAGTTATTTTTTCTATTTTACGCTTCTTCTAGATGTTTGTTTTTTTAAATTATATGTTTAATTCATTTTTTTAATGAAAAAAAATGTTAGTGATTTTTTCTGTTTCCTTATAACATATAATAATTTTTATTCCTGTTAATTTCTTATTTATGAAATAATAATAAATTCTAAAGAGTCATTTTTACCCAATATTATGGACCATAGTGTTTTTGACAATGAAATAAACTAAATATTTTTTTATTTTTATTATAGATGGAATTAATTTTGGAATAGATTCTATTATCATGTATTTTGTCCATTGTATTAATTCAGCTTTTTCCTCACACTCTGGATTGAAATTATCCTATATAGTTTCCACCGAAACATCAATTAGACACATTATATAAACATAATAAATATTTATAAACTCATTATGGATGTGTGGCCATTAGTAGAATATATTTTATAGAAATAATGTTAATAAATTATTATAGTATTATTGTAGCATGTATTGTTATGTACTATAGAGGACAGAACTATTCTTCCAGTTGGGATTTCTTCCCAACAGTTTGTTCCCCATGTCCATCAAGGCCTTCGGGCCATACAAGGCATACAAGCTAGTACGAGAACATGAATTGATTTCGGGACGCGCTTGGGAGTTATTAGTGTCTATATTCTAGATTTTTCATATTGAAACATGACCAATTTTCATATTACATACCTTCTATTTTAGTTATGTCATGTTATCCATGTTTTTTTTATTATCATGTGATTTTGTTCTTTATTGGAAATGGAATTATTCTATTTTTTATTAACATTTGGTTATTTTTTATTTATTTCTATTATTTCTAATTTGATAGAGAGGGTATAGTCCCCTCGTGGTTTATATTAGACCCTCTCTAGTTGTCGAAAGCCTTGGGAATACAGGGAGGTGTTCTTGAGATCATGTAACCAACCTGCATGGGGCAATGGGGTGGTGTACCCAGGGTATGACAATAAAATATTAGTCAATAATAATTTCAAATTGTTATAGAAATTAATTGTCAAATGTTATTAAAACATTTAAGAAAATATATTTTATGTTGAAAATATTAATTTAATGAATAAAATGATTTTATCAAAAATTGAATGATTATTTACTAATAGATTATCAGGATATTTATAATTTTTTATGAAAATTATATATATTTCATAATTTAGTTAATCTTATTCATACACTTTAATTTACTAGATATGTTAAAATTTACATATTAAAATAGAAATACTTCATGGTTCCTTAAGGCTTGGGGTTGCGTATCGTGTACTCTATCGAACATAATGTTTATTAAAAAAAGTGTGTATACATTCTCCCTTATTTAATAAATTTCATACTCACAATATTAACATGATCTAAGTAATCATGGTTCTGTTATTTGAAAATTCATTTATTGAAAACATCATTCAAAAAAAGGTTTAATAAAACATCCTCTTGAAAATAGGGAATGGAAAATATAGAGGTTATCAACAATAATATATATCATGGTCCCTAAATAGTTGAACATTAATGTGAAATGAAATTATGGACATGGAAGATAAAATTAATTCACATGGAGTAATTGATGTTGATATATAATATGGTGTAGAAATTTATTAAAATCCCAAAACCATGAACCAATGAGGGGTGTTAAATACCATCTATTCATCATAATTTATAGTTATTGAAAAAAAAATTTTTAAGTCACATTTTATAATGATGAGTAATTATTTTACCATCCAGACGAATAAAATAAAGAAAACATAAAAACATGGAATGCAGATTTTCATCCTTGAATAAATATCAATAAGAATCTATTCTATTAATCAAAATGATGAGTATTGAAGATGAATATTTTAAGTCTAAATCACTAAAATTGACAAAAAATAAATTAAAAATATATATGATGATATTACTCTCATCATTTGACATTATACATAACCAAAAATGCTGAGAACAATATAATTTTAAAAATGGAAAAACCTTAAAAGAGGAAATAGAAACATAATTCTCAAATCCTTAATAACCATTACAACCACCACATTATATAATGTTTTAATCTCCATGGATATATCGTACCCTTTATCTTACATATTTAAAATTTCATTTGCATTCTTCCCAAATTATCTTTCATGGTAAATAAATTATTAATACTAAGTGTAACATATAACTCATCCCAATGAAACATCACCCAAATATCAATAATCACCATGATAAATTAATATGTACTATTTTAATATAGTGAAATTTTCTAAAATGTCATGAATGAAATTAATATATTAACCTAAAAGGTAATACAAAACATTACCATAACTATCTCTGAAGATATTATCATATAAATGAATCAAATTTCATCCATAAGGTTTATTTTTATTCCATAATATATTTTAGAAATGTTAACATAAAATAATACAATAACCCCAATTGATTATTTAAACAAAAATAGATTTTTTTTTCAAAATTCCCTGTAAAATATTCAAATCATTTCAAAATCAAATCACTTAAATAATAAATTGGTTGTTGATTTCATTGAACATATTATTAAATATAAACATATAAACCTGTGATGGAATCCATAACATTTATGTTAACATAAGATACATATGTATATTCTTACAAAAATTAAATCAATATGTATTCCTTAAATAACAAAAAAATTTGTTGATATATTCAATAAAAGGAAAAAATTTCATATATTCAAAGATGACCAAAATAAATATGTCAGGATATAACCGTTATCAAATTCTCCAATACTATTATACCAATGTTAATCATCTCCTTATTACTAGTAAATATATATTTTCAAACTCTAATTTGGAAGTTTCCTTAGATGTTTCTGTGATCCTTGTATCCATGAAATCATTGATATAAAACATCCATAACATAATTTCATAATCATATTGCAGAAATAATTTAATCCTTTAACTTCCCAGGTCTTTCATTGGTCTAGTATTTAACCCTTTTATTAGGCAATTGTCTTATATAATCCACATATTCCCTAAATATAATACATTAACTATAAATGTTACCTTAGGGTGATCATAATTTCCCTCCACATAACATTGCATTTTTTCATAGTAATTACATTCTAAATACCATTAATTTACACATAAAAATGATCTTTTATTCATCCATTCATTAACATGAGTGTTTCTTCAAACATTCTCATCATAAGGGAGGTTGAATCTTCTTTCCTTCATAATCCCCACCATCTGATCTCTAAGTGAAATATATACATCCATTCATTTGGGAATCTAAGAGTAGGTTAAGGTGAATTATATTAATAATATATCATTATAAAGTTTTAGGAATAATACCATGGTTTTGTATTATAAGTCTCATTTCATTTGGTTAATCATGAGGATTATCATTCAATTTTCTATCATTGTTAAAAAAAAATTCCATGATCCATCCATTAACTAAACCCAAAAAAAATATTACGTTAAACAATAGTTATATATAAAATCAATGAAAAATTATTTATAGGATGTCTAAATCCTAAAGGTAAACCTTTCAATCTATGACACCTTATATTTAATCCAATTTATCAATAATAATTACCAATTTTTTTGAATTTTATCACATAATTACACGCATACTTATGGTTTTCAGAAATTATTTATCATCAAATTTTCCAAAGGATATCTAAAATATTTAATGATACAAACTACATTTACAGCTACATTTAATACAGAGATATCACATCTTAACTGGTTAATATCCATTAAATAACATAATGATCCATGCTAAAATTTTATAGGTATATTGACTTGGGAAATATAGGTAAAAACATGTTGTTAAAAATATATCAAAATAATCTCCAACTATATTCATAATAACTATAATAATTCGTTGAAACATAATACATAAAACTATATTCTTAACTTTGATAAAAGGAATGAAAAGAATGAATGATCTCAGATGCTCAGACATGTTAAACAATCTATATTTCAGTAATAACTTGATCACGACACGTGAATACGGTTATGGGAACATGATTATAACATTAGAATATTATATCCCTCATATAATATATCATAATATTAAGTCATTGAATAAAATTTTTAATCTCATATTACATGAATCATAAAAGAGTAAATGAAAATGACCCATGAGAGAATGATATACACATAAGACAGAGTTGAATGGAATACACATAATCCTAGAAAAAAAAATTCCTTAGAATTAAAAGATCATTTTAAAGAGTATCATAGTGGAATATATGTTCTCCCCAAACCCTCGTAAATGTGACTGTTAAATCCCAATCCTACAATAGTATACAAAGTCCCTTTCTAAATTGGGTTCACCCCTCATTCCAGTAATACTTATCTCAAGGGATATCAACCATTACCCAATTTATTGGAGGGATATATATGTCTCAACCAATAAATAATGAAAATCATACATATGTTCTAAATAAATTAATAAAATATTCATCATACCATAACCCAATAAAATTAATGGGTTTCATATATATATCATCATTTAATCATAGAAAAAACCGTGGAAAAGAAAAACGTTTCATAAAAATAATGTCATCATAAAAATAATCCGTATAGATAAAGAATAAGTTTTGTATCATTGGATCATATCCCCCATAAATTATAACTAATATAATGGGTTATTGTCATTGATGATTATAAAAAAAATTAAAATATAATTAAAATTTCTTTGAAGAAAATATCTTCCTTATTTTAAAATGACATGTCAAAAATATTAAAATGATAAAAACATTATGGATAATTTTTTTTACAAAATATATTTATAAAAATATAAATGAAACTTTAATGCATTTAGTGGACCTCATGGTGTGAAATTTTCATTCATCCGTATAAGTTAAAAACATTTCTTTCATACTTGTAAAAAGTCAAAAAAGTTCCTCCTTTGGAAAATGAAACCAATATTAATTTTGAAATACATTTGTAAAAATTAGTACATGCCTAAATATGACAATAAATTATCAAATTCTAATATTAAAAACATTATTTCAAACATTGATTTGGAAGAAAATGTTTTTTTTGAATCAAAGAGATAAATAAAGTCGATTTTATTTAAAATCATTATTTTAGTATATTGAGTTTTTATAGAGAGTAAAATTTAATGAAAATTTTATTCTATATAAATAACCAAAGGAGAATATAATCCATGACATTATATAAAGTTATATCATAAAATTTCAACATCATAACATAATAAAAACAATCCTAATAAATAATGAGACTATAATAAAAATTCATTCTTTAATAACAATTGAATCGTACTCCCCATAAAATAAAGTACCATAAAAGGTTATTTATACTCCCATAAATTTAATAATAATAATAATAAAATACATCCCTGAGTACTATATAAAGCACATAAAAGAAACAATTGGTGAATATGAAATGTGTCCCCCATAAATAAAAATGTGATGAAAACAGGTTACCCTAAGTATGTATTCCTCCGTTGGAATTAGAACTGTATATATTATAAATATATATTTATTATAAATATAATATTGATCCATAATAATTTATATAATAACATATATTATTTACTTTTTAACTTTTATCATCTATTTGTTATCAAATCATTATGAAAATCATTATTCTGGGAGATATCTACTTCGTATTTTCATGTCTGTTTCGGTACGGTAGTTCTGGTCCATTTAATTTGATCATGGTTATATAATATATATAATATTAATCATGATATAAAAATAATAAATATTTATTTTATAATAATTTATATTCATCCATAAATTTAGAGATAGAAAAATGTACTACATCGTTCATGGAGATAGTGGTTCGTACTAATACACAAATGATGTTATCATTTTTCGACCGACGATATAAGGGAAAAGTAAATAACAAATAACATTTAGTGAATAATTATTATATAATATATTTATTATATATTCAGTAAATACTTCCTTATTACCATCCAGGTAAACCAGAAATGTAAAATGAATCACATTGCTTTGTGGAAGGGGCAATCTACATGTACTCACAATAGATGTTATTATTTTCCAATTGTTTGGAAGGTAAGAAGTTATGTACGATATTATAAATAATATTTTTTAAATATTAAGTAATTATAATATATAAACATTAAACCTATCTTAGTACCCGTCCATAAAATATGGTGATGATAAATGAATTATATCATTATGTGGAGACGATATGTCGTACATACACAATAGTAAAACATTCACTTCACATCTCATTGATAGATGAGGAATAAATGTGGTTTAATAATTTTGATAGAATTTAATTATATTTAGGATAATTTATATATTATATTTTTAAATTTATAATGTATTAATGGGAGTTAAAAATTATCAAAAAATAAAGTGACCAATTAAGGCGATTGACACTTCTTTTGAAATAACTCCTTTAAATATCCCTTTAACGACCCTAGGGTTGGTATTCTAGGAATATACAAATATGAAATGTTGTATAATTATGATTTTAATTTATTTGTTATCATATTTTAGATATATAGGGGTAAACAATCAGAATAAGTGAAGGGAGGAGGTTCCCATTTATAATTTATGTATGGGGGAACTTTTGGAATTTCATCAAAGATAAAAATATAACAAATTAATTATTTTTTAAATATTCTTCTAAAATACAAGGTATTATAATTTAATATATTATTTTTTTGAAATAAAAATATCCAATTATATTTTTACATGTTTATGTGTTGTTTTGATCCTTATCATTTGGTTTAACCAATTAATTATGTCATTTTAACAGAAATCATGGAATCATATTTTTCACATAAAAAGGATTATAATTTTACATGTAAAGTGAATATTAAAAAATAAATGGCCAATATATTATATTTTAGACAATATATTATCTTATTTTTCATATTTAAATATTTTTTAAAATTTTTAATTAATTGTATGGAATATTATTTTCATAAAATATCATTAATGCCAATTTTGACAAAATTCATTTGATTAGTTTTAAAATACATAAATAATTTTTTAAATATATTATAATCATTTAACACGTCAGTAATAATTCATATTCATATAAATGAATAATGGAACTCTATAAATCATAAAAATTATATTACTTTTATAATTCCTAAAACCATTTAATTAATTTTTCTAACAATTTAATAAATAATAGGATAACATTGTATAAAAATATAAGGTAACATTATAATTTATGAAAATTATAAATTAATATATTTTAGGAAAATAATTTAATTAATATCAAAATAATATATTTTATTTATTAATAGAATTATTTTATTTCTTATGTGTATATCAATGATATATTTAAAACATTGATATTGATATTTTATAACCTTCATTAAATTAAATATTTTATATTTAATATTCCTAGAAATGTGTCAATTAAACCAATAATGATAAAATATAAGTTGATAATAGAAAAATATCATGCATCCAAGAATAATAAATATGAAAAAATATTTCCTTATAACTTACTTTTAACCATGATTATCCAAAAATACCCTTTACTATGGAGATAATTTTTACCATGACTACGATTTATGTTGAACAAATATAAAAGGTGAATAATTTAAATTTTGAATAGATATATCAAAATGTATGTAATCTAATTTATAAAAATCTATTTTTATGTATGGATGAAATTAATTTCAAAATAAGCATGAAAGAAGCGATGAAAATAATATTTTCTACATATGCATTTTTAAGCATAACACTAGGATTTTTAACACATGCCTTGAAAAATATTTAATTAATATAAAAAAAATTATAATATAATATATATAATTCATTAAATTCATTAACCAATATTTACTAAAAAATAAATTCATTACATTTATAAAACCATTTTTTTAATAAAAATTCATTTACATATAATTTTTTTTTCAAATTAATTCATAAAAATGATTCCAATGAATGTAATTTAACATAGGGGAACTAATTTTACATTTAATCAATTTTATAAAAAAAATGTAACTCTATAAATTATTGAAACAAAATTATATTTTTAAACAAAAATCTATACTTTTTACTATTCATATAAAAATCATACTTTTCTGAAAATTCTAAAAAATTTCTCCATAGATAATTTTTACATTATTAATTAATAAATGTAAATATTTTAATCAAATTGTATTTCAAAATTCCATAGTTATTATTTGTTATATTTTCTATAAAAAATAAAAAATAAATATTTTTTAAGAATTTGTGTCTTTGAAGAAGAAAAATAATTTATAAAAAATATAGTGGTTATTTACTATATATTTTTCAATAAAATTATATTTATTTTGAACCTTATATGTATTTCATAAATTATTTACATTTTTATAAATTATAATATAAGGCTATGTTATAATTACCATATTTGAATAATAATATTTCACGATTTGTTTAAGATCGTTGTTTCATATCGTGTAATCTATTGAACATTGTGTTCATTAAAAATTATGGTGTGTGATGAATATCATATTTGGAATAATATTTAAAAAAATATTATCTATTTGATACAAGATAGATGTTTGTTGCAGACTCTTTACCATTCAGGTTTTTGTAGTAGATATCAAATCACCAATGATATTTTCTTTATTGACTTCATCACTACTTCATTCCATTTAAACAGATATGGATCCTTCATTAACTACATCATATTATATTTTATTCCTAGGAGTCTACTCCATCCACTTCTGCTCCCCCTAGGCTACTAACTTTAGCATCAAATCATTACTTCATTCCACTAAATTATTATGACTATTTTTCTATGAAACTCCTCATGTGATTGATATTTCTACTCATTTTCACAATAATGGATATTCATTTTTAATGAACATTTAATAATTTTATCAGAAATTGTATTCCATGAATTTAGATAAATGTGCAAGGAAAATTCCATCATCCCCAGGAGTTTAAATATTTCATTTGTTCTCCTTGTTATGAATAAACAATTAACAACATAAAACTCAAAAGTATTCCAATGTGGTACTCTTCCCACACCATATTTTGGTTAGAGTTATCTCATCATTTGGACATAAAAATCCACTTTTGTTGATATAAACTAAATTAATCACTATTTACTTTTAATTTTTCTCTGAATATTGGTGTATTATCATTTTTTTCTTAGGATCTTCATCCACCTAATAGTTAATTAATTTAATACCATTTTCAATTTATAACGTCTATATTTTTATACCGACTATCTTATCTACTAATATCATATAATATTTTATACACTTAAACACTCTATATTTTAAGGATATGTTCATAAACCATTTAATCATACCATAATCATCAATAAATTTAGTGTAATAAATTTATTCATCAATGGAATTGGTTGAAATTTTCCCCCAAACATCGACCTTCACTAACTCAAGGAATCTCATTCACATTTTTTCATTAATCTCGAAAGGATTTCTAATGATTTTCTATTTTTAAAAATAATCATAGTATGAGTGTCATCATGAGAATGTTTTAGGATATTATGAATTCGTTCATACTCCATCACATCATACAATGTCTTTTGGGTGATGTGTCTTTGAATTTTATTCATATCCTTTTCAATTATTCAATCTAAATAAATTTCTTATAATATTCTCTATTAATGAGTTAGACACTGAATTTTATGTGACTCCAATTAATCTCTATTGTTCTGTCACTTACATTCATCATTTAAGCATTCTTGTTGAAATTGACTGATTTTCCCGACTAACATAGTTATCTCGTACTGAGATGATTATAACAACTATTTTTAAAAAAAACGTAATCCATGAAACATAGTTATTCACCTATGATTTTTTATTTTATAAAGCTATTTTTTAAAAGACCTTCACTATTAACAAAGATAAAATTTTCATTACTGCAAACATGATGATCATGAAATTTTATTTTTCCCATCATATTGGATGTATATCAAATATGTTTAATCTATAATCTAACTTGACCTTTTTATCTCAATAAAATATCTACAACATTAAATATTACACCCCAAGCATCCACAATACACTTCTCTCTGAATAACACTATAGCGTGTGTTGTACGCATCCTCGTGTTCTAACACACCACAACCAACCAAACTAGACGTTATAAATAATAATTCAATCTTTTTTGAAATATAATAAATTTTATATTTCAAAATGGATATCAGTTTTTGATTCAGAATATCAAAATTACCCTAGAGATATTTTTTTGTATTTTTCTGAAAACATTCAATTTTTGATGAATTGTGAAAAACACTATGTTATTAGGTAAAACCGACTGCTTTTAATAATTTTTTATTTTATTTAAATTTATTTTACATAAAAATAGATACATAATACATATATAAGTTCAATGTAATTCATTGGAAAATTTTATATAAATTTTAGATATATAAAAATTTTATTGAACTTTTTACTATCTTTTACCCACCTCCTATGAGTATTTTAAAATTTCCATAAAACATAATTTTACCACTTCTATGAACTGAATTTAAAAAATAAAAGAGACATGGTTGTTATTGGTAAGTAAAATTTTGTTCAATGAGATGAAAATACTTTTTGGTCAATAGTAATGTTTTACTTTTATTTACCATGATTAAAAGTAAATAGGCTAATTAAGGGTACAAATAATATTATTATAACCCTAAAACATGTCCTAATTCAATTTTGTAAGTTTTATTCAACTAAAAACAACATTAGAAATAAAATATGATACTTTTGGTCCACATGGATATGATTAGGACATTTATTATTATTCAAAGTGGAGTTAAAAGTATTACATTCAATGTTTGACAACTAAACCATTTTTATATAGGGTTACACATAAATAAATTCTAATATAAATACTAATTATAAAGCTAAAAATATTTCCTATATATTGGTATTTTATTTATAATTTTTAGACATTAAATAATTTAATTTATTTATGACACAATGATGATGCAGTAATTACCTTAATAATGAAATATTAAAATAATTGATATTATAAATAACCTAGTAAATGTAATATGAGACTTTTTATGAATTAAACTAATTTTATAGGTTATTATGACATGTTATTATTTATATTAATAACATTGTTTTAAGTAATAATGTAGTTATTATTTTCACAAAAATCAATTTCAAAACAGTGTCAAAACTGACATAAAAGAGTTTTTTAAAAAAATATTATATTATTAGATGATATTATATTTCTAAAAATATAAGGTTTCGTGAAATGACATAGCTAAGTTTATATATATTTTTAGTGATCCACTTGGGGTTTTATTGGATTTTTATTGTATTTTTATTAACCATATTATATAATAATACAAATAGACATGGTTAATGTCAAACTAATTAACCAAGGCATAAATCTAAAATATATGGTTAATATACTTATCTAGAGTAGTATAATATCTATTTGATGAATGGATATCAACCCATCCCCACCCTATAATCGAACTAAGTCACTTTGGAGCCATTATAAACCGAATATGAATTTATTTTAAAAAAATATTTCACTATGTTCCTAAGATGTTTGTCACCCCTCTTATAAGAGGGCACCCACCCTTATCTCTAATTAACACCTTCAAATTTATTTTTATTGGAAAAACCCTACACATATACCCTCCCAACATTCATCCCTTAATCATAGAGGACATACTTTAGTCATAAATCCATCATATGGAGCGCTTTTGATCAAATAAAATAGAAGAACCCAGAGAATAGGTAAATATTTATCACATCTTTCAAGTTCCTTTCTTCATCCAATTATTCATTCTTTTTTGTATAAATTCTAAAATAATATTTACAGTATCTTCTATATACTTTTATATTATTATAAATATGGTACAACTATATTCATTATTCTATCCATCCTTTGAATGACATGTCACCATACGTGGGTATGTACGGATTACTGTCTCCACGTTGTGGTGTAATTGTTATTCAAAACATTATTATTTTAATGGGAATGATAATGATGTGTAATTGATGTAAATAATAAATATAACCAGTTAATAATTCTTTATATATGATATACCATCCAATTATATATTATTTTAATATCAGAATATTGATATTGTCGCTCGTGCATACGTACAGACTACCGTCTCTGTGAATGCGATGAGAATCATTCCCCATCATATGCATTCAATAAAAAAATTCATTAGATTATTTAAAATAATGTGTAATGACATAGATTCATTCTTAATATTAATAATATAAATCCTATTCATAACAAACTTGTCTTATGTAACCAATCATATAAGGAGAACTGATCATTTATCACCCGAAATGACTATAATACTAAAATATCATTAACAAAGGAATATTAAAAGAACATATCTGATATCATATTAATGTATATGATTATTTTATAATTTAATAACAATTATTTCCCCATTATACAGGAGGTTATCCTACCCTCATCCAAGGAAAAGTACAAGGTAACAGTTAATTATACAATCTCTTCATTATCTGAGGTTGTTTATATTTAATAATCTACTGGGACCACTTTATCGTCCACAACCATGTTTTGTAATGATGTCTTTAAAAAAATTTACTATTTAATATAAAATAAGTTAATGTAATTTATACCGTTATTTTACCTTTTATGTTTTTGAAAGGAATCATTATATCGTTTTCCAAAATGTACTTTTTAACCTTTTGACAAATTTAAGGAATGAATCTTTTTTAACTTATACGGAGGGTGTGGCTATTTTCCACGATTATAAAATAGTAAAATCTTAAATTATAAGTTTATAAGAATATTGTTTAAAAATAATGGGTTTTTTATAATTAATTTACTCATAAATGATTTCAAAAAAGATATATTTCTCTCAAATAGTTTTGATTTCATCATTGTCAACATCCATTGATGGATTATAAGAATTTTGGAAGTTGATTTATTATGATACAAAACATCCAATTTTTATTGAAGTTTCTGTGATATGCTTAACTATAGATGTGTTATTTTAACACCATTCATGTTTTATAGTAAAAGTATTGAAATTTTGTATGGTAGTTTTAATATGAATGTTTATGTTTTGTTTAAACCTTTTCATATGTGGAATTCATTGGACATAGTAAGTGATAGGTGGAGCCCGCTATAGCTTCTCGATGCATCAGTATGTCTCATGAGACAAACTACTGTCTTGGCACTAGGCCTTGAAAAAATATTATTTGTTGTCTTGGCACAGGCCATGAATTTGTGACTATGAAATTCCAGCATTATGCATTCCATTATTATGAAAATGGTTATTGATATTGCATGTGATTATTCGACTAGAAGAATATCCATGTGGATAAGTAAATGGAATTATTTCATTATATCTTTTCTATATTATGCTGAAGTTAGAGTTTAAAAGCCTTTTTTAGATATACAATGCCTAAAATGTTTATTCTTTTTTAATGTTTCTGCTATTTTGTTATCCTTACTGAGCATCTGATCTCACCCCTATCTATGTTATATTTTTCCCAGGATGTGAAGAAGTTTTTTATGATTGACCTGCAGGGATAGTATGAGGGTTATAAGTCTGGTCTAAGGAGACAATATGTTGTTGTTGTTTTTATTTCATGATGTATTTTAAAACTTTTGAATTTACCTATTGTTTCTAAGGCTAACAATCTAATCGGTCTTTTGTGACTTAATCTTTTGTGATCATGCCAATGATATATAATAATGCATTGACTCTAGGTAACTATGGTCGGGGTGATACAGCTGGTATTAGAGGATGTTTAGTAATAAGAATTGGAAGAGAGATTTAGATAAACTCTGATTAGAGCACATAGCCCTAAGATAGACATTGATGATTAATATAGAAGAACATCCTATAATTTATGTATTATAGAGATTTTGTGAGTTTTCAATGAAATACATCTCTTTCTAGATATGAGTAGGTAGTGGCAGCTCTGTCACAACTGTACCTAGGAGTGAAAACTCTGATAAGGAGTTTCGGGATTAACCTAGGGTATCCAAGTACACGACAATGGGCCTTGCTGCACTCTGGGTTATGATACTACCGGGGGATTTTCATAGGATAATTATCAATTTCATTACAAACCATTATGAAGGGTTTATGAGTATATAGTTTTTCAACGAAAACTTTTTAGGATTGTGGATTATATCCATAAATGTTTCAATTTATGTCATGTTTTTTGCAAGTTTGGATTTATGTATTGCGATTCATAAACAAATCTAGTTTATGCCATTATTTAAAAATGGTGCCTAGTGGAAGTAATGGAAATCGTATCAATGCACACACTCTATGTAAGGATTTACCTCTTGATCAAGATAATTTTAGTATAACTGGTGATACAACTACTTCTGATCAGCATGTCACTATACTAGGACTACTCACTCAGGTTATGAATAATAACCTTACCCGTATGGAGCACCTTGATCCGCAACATGGAGGATCAATGTTAGATCGTTTCATGAGGCAAGAATCTCCAACATTCAATGGGGGTACAAATCCACTAGTAGCTGAGCAAAGGATAAATTCCTTAGAAAAAATATTCCACCTCTTGGGAAGTAAAATAAGGGAAAAGTGGTCATGGTAGTTTACTTCCTCACTGGAGATGCTGATCAATGGTGGACATTGATTCAAAACAAAAATGAAAAGGATGAAATATCAATTCTTTAATGTAGGGATTATAAAGATATTTTCTTAGAAAAATACTTCTTCATGACCATCAAGGGGATACAAAAAGGAAATTTCTGAGTATAACGCAAAAGAAGGATGATAATGTCGCAATGTATGATGCGGACATTACAAGATTATCAAAGCATGCCTCAGTTTATATACAGAACCCTAGATTTATGATCGATCATTTCATTGATGGAATATGTTTTTTTTTCTCCGTAGAGCATTGGTCTCACAATCCTTCTCATCGTACGGAGATATTTCCTCATGTGCTATCATGACAGAGAAGGAATTATTGATGTCTTATGAATTTAAAGTTAATCAGTAGAAGAAGAGATCTTTTGATCACTATGGAAATGGAAATAATGGGAAGAAGGGAAAAATTGAATATCCATCCTACAGTAAATGTTGGAACAAACACCCAGTTACTTGCATGAAGGGAATGTGGTTATGTTATAAGTGTGGTGAAAAAGGCCACCAAGCTTGTGATTTCTTGGGGAAGAAAGAGGTTGTCGATGTTGAATGCTATAGTTTTAGAGAAAGGGGGAATTATGTAAATGAATTTCCTAAGATATAGGGGAACATACATTAGAAAAGGACAAGGGATCAAGGTCACAATTATAATATAACTACTACTGAGGTTGAAGTTCCAAAATACATCGTGGAAGGTAATTTAATGGTTTCCTCAAGTTTATCCAATTCTTTATTTGATTCTAGAACATCACATTGTTTCAAATCTTTCATGTTTTCTACGAAAATTAGTAATTTACAAATTGATTTTAAAAGGTATATGTTAGTAAAATATCCTAATGGAATTATCATTGCAATAATGTTTTGTGAATCAGTCCCCATTAGGGCATATAAATGTTCTTTATCTGCTGATCTCATCGTCATACCCATGATTGAATTTTATATAATCCTCAGTATGGATTGGATTTCAGACCATAATGTGAAGATTTACTGTATGAAAAATGAGGTTACAATTTTTTATAATGATAAGTAGTACCTTATCTTTAGAGTAGAAACGCCACCACTAAATACTTATCTAGATCCACCCCCAATAGCACAACTAAATTCAATTATTGTGACAGAAGATATGAAATAACATTGGGTGAGGAAAGGAATGTTAGAATAGAGGATGTTCCAATTGTGAAAGAATATGTTGATGTTTTTATAGAGGATTTACTTAGACATCCTCCAGAATGAGAAATTGAGTTTTCTATTGACCTAATTCCTGGTTCAAGGCCCATATCAAAGACCACTTAAAGAATAACCCTATAGAGTTAGTGGAACTAAAGAAAAAACTAGAGGAATTAAGTAATATGGTATTTATTCTCCCTAGTGTTTCTCAATGAGGAGCCCTAGTTCTTTTTGGTAAAAAAAAAGATGGATATATAAGTTTCTGCATTGATTATAATGAGATCAATGGTATAACAATGAAGAACAAGTATCCCCTACCTATCATTGATGATTTATTCATCAAACATCATGGAGCTCAATAGATTTCAAATATTGAACTTTGATATGGATATCATTAGTTATGTATGAATAATGACGATATTCCAAAAACCTCAATTCGAACTAGGTATGGACATTATGAGTTTGCAGTAATGCCTTATGGGTTAACTAATGCACCCTCTATCATCATGGATCTAATAAATAAAGTGTTCAAGGAATATCATGATGGAATTGTAGTGTTATGTAATGATTATATCTTGGTATACTCCAAAAGATACAATGATCATTAAAATAACATGTGCATTATTCTAATGAATCTTAGAAGACATGAATTATATAGAAATTTCACCTAGTGTTAATTCTAGATTCAATAGATTTTTTTCTTGTCCATATTGTTTATAAGGATAGAATCTAAATTGATACTTCTAAAAAAAGAGCTACCCATGAATGGCCATCACTGACAAGTATAAATGAGGTACGTAGTTTTATTGGTTTAGCAGGTTATTATCGATGTTTCATCCAGAATTGTGCTCGATTGGCTAACCCCCTAACCAATCTCTCATAAAAAGGGGATAAATATGATTGGATAAAAGATTTTGACGAATGTTTTTATGAATTGAATAGAAGACTAGTCAATGATCTTATATAGACTCTACCATCAGGGAATGAAGGGTTTCTTATTTATTGTGATGCTTCAAAGAAAGGTTTTCATTAAGTCCTTATGCAGAATGATAGAGTTATTATTTATGAATCATGACAGCTAAAAATTCATGAACAAAACTATCCAAATCTTGATACTGAGATAGCGGCTGTTATCTTTGTTTTGAAGATATGGAGACACTATCTCTATGATGAAAAATGTGAGATATTTACTGATCAAAAGTTTTTGAGGTATATTTTCTCACAGAAAGAAAAAAACATGAGGCAAAGGTGATAGCTTGAACTACTCAATGATTATGATTTCACCATACACTACCACCTAGGGAAGGAAAATAAAGTTGCAGATGCTTTGAGAGGAAAGAATCATGGATTAATGAACAAGATGAGAGTTGAAAAGGATCCAATATACAAGGATATAGTAATGTTGGATATGGGGATAACCATGGAAGGTGAACCATCTATACATTTTCAAATGGTTTCCAATCCATATTTACTATAAAGGATAAGGAGATCTCAGACAGATGACATGGATTTTCAAAAGAACATTAAAGTTGTGAATTATTAGAGATTGAGTGACTTTGTGTATGAAGATGGAATTTTGAAATTTTTTAAGAGACTTTGTGTTCCCGATATACCTGATCTAAAAAGAGAATTGTTGGATGATGCTCATAGTTCAAATTTCATTATGCACCCTAATAGCACTATGATGTATATAGATATGATGAAACATGTTTTGTGGGACAACATAAAGATTTAGATTGCCGATTATGTGTCATGATGTATGGTCTGTCAATAAGTTATTGTTGGAAGGAAAAATCCAGGAGGGGTCATGAAACCACTTCCAATACCTGAGTGGAAATGGGATAATATTATAATGGACATTTTCATGGGGATAACAATGACTCCTTGATAGAATGACACAATATGGGTCATTTCTGACTGTTTTACCAAGTCAGAACATTTTATATCAATAAGAGAAGATTTACCACTAGAGCGTTTAGAAAGAATTTATATTAATGAACTTTTATGACTCCATGGTGTACACCTATCGATTTATTCTGATCGTGATACATGTTTTACATCAAATTTCTTGTAATGTCTTCAGAAATCTCTAGATAATGAACTTCTTTTGAGCACTGACTACCACCCTTAAACAGATGGACAATCAGAATGAACAATAAAAACCATAGAAGGCATGTTGAGATCCTACTCACTTGATTTTCAGGGAATGTGGGATCAATATTTACCTCTGGTAGAATTTTCCTAAAATAATAGCTTCCATTCAAGTATTCATATGGCACCATATATAGCGTTATATAGATAGAAATGTCGCACACCAACTTAATGGGATTATTTTGGTGAAAGAAAACTCGTAGGCCCAAAAATTATGGAGGAAATGATGGAAAATATGAAATTACATCGTACCTCTCGAAGTTCTAAAATGAATTGGGGTTGTAGAATACAATTTGGAAATGCATCCAAGTCACTCCAAAGTACCTGATGTATTTCATGTATCACTTTTGAGAAAATACATGCCTGACCCAATGCATGTACTCCCCTATGAATAATTAAAACTAGAACTCGATCTGTCTTATTTCGAAGAGCCCGTTAGGATTCATGATACCAGAGAACAAGTGCTAAGAAACTGGAAGACTCTTCTAGTAAACATTGTATTTTGAAACCATAATATGGAATAGAAAACATTGGAACTAGAGTAACAAATGATAAAAAAACACCCAAGTCATTTTAAGTAGGAATATTCTAGGAATATCAAGGGTAAAATTATTTGAACGAGGGGAGAATGTAGCACCCCATGCTCCCACAATACGCTTCTCTTTGAATAATACAATTTTATGTGTTGTATGCAACTTCGAGTTCCAACACACCACAACCAATAAAACTTTATATTATGAATAGTAATACACACTTTTTGAAATTTTATAAATTTTATTTTTAAAAAGGGACTTCATTTTTCGATTCGTAATATCGAAATTATCGTCAGGTGAATTTTTTTTATTTTTCTAAAACATTAAATTTTTGATAATTTCTGAAAATACCGAGTTATTAGTTAAAAAAAATTATATTTAAATAATTTTTTATTTTATTTACATTTAATTTATGTCAAAATATATACATAATACATATATATGTTCAATTTAATTCATTGGAGCCAATATATATTAATTTTATATGTATAATAATTTTATTGAACTTTTTACTGTTTTTTACCCACTTCCTAGGAGCTTTTAAAAATTTGAATAAAACATAAGTTTAGTGCTTCTATGAATTGAATTTTAAAAATTCAAGATACACAGTTTATATCAGATTGTAAAATTTTGTTCAACGAGATGAAAATAATTTTTGGTAAAAAATATCTTTTTACTTTTATTTACCACGGTTAAAATTAAATAGGGTAGTTAAGGGTAAAAATGATATTATTATAACACTAACAAATGTACTAATTCTATTGGATAAGTATTATTCGACCAAAAACAACATTATGAATAAAATATGATCTTTTAGGTCCACTTGGATTACATTAGGGTTTTTATGACTATTCAATGAAGAGTTAAAAGCGTTAAATTCAATGTTTAATTACTAAAAAAATTATATAGGTTTACACAAAAGATAAATTGGACTATAAATATTCATTATAAATTTCAAAATATTTCCTAAATAATGGTATTTTATTTATAAATTTTAGACATTAAATAATTTAATTTATTTATGACAGAATGATGATGCAGTAGTTACCTAAATAATGAAATATTAAAAAATAGATATGATATATACCCAACTAAATGTAATTTGAGACTTTTTATGAATTAAAATAATTTTATAGATTAATATGACATGTTTGTATTTATATAATTACTTTTTCCAAAGAAATAATGCAGGTATGTTTTTCACAAAAATCAATTTCCAAATAGTGTTAAAATTGACATAAAAGTGTTTTTAAAAATAATATTATATTATTAATTGATATTCTATTCCTTAAAATATAAGGCTCAGTCAAATGACTTTGATAAGGTTATATATATTAATAACGAACCACTTGGGTTGTCTTGGCTTGTTATTTAAATTTCATTAACCATATAATATAATAATATAAAGAGACATGGTAAATGTCCAACTTATTAACTAAGGGTTGAATCTAAAAAATATGGTCAATATAGTGACCCAAACCTTTCTAAATTAAGTTGGTTGAAAGGATTTCAACCCATACCCACCCTATATTCTAAATAGGTCACTTTGGAGACATTATAAACTGAATATTAATTTATTACAAAATTATATTTCACTATCCTCCTAAGATGTCCCTCACCCCTCTTATAAAAGGGAACAAACCCATCTCTCTAATTCACGACATCAATGAAATTTGGATAGGCCAAACCCTGCCCAAATAACCTCACATGTGTTCTATCTTCATCCTAGAGTCCCTAAATTCATTAGAAATCCATCCTATGGATCCCTTTTGATCAAATCAAAAGGATAAACCCGAAGAATAGGTATATATTTCATCACCTCTTTCAAGTTCATTTATTCTTCCACTTCTTCTTTATTTGTTGATTCTATTTTAAATTAATAAATCCAGTATATTCTATATACTATGATGTTTTTATAAATATGGTACATCCATAATAATTATTCTATCAATCCTTTGAATGACATGTCACCAAATGTGCGTACGTATAACTTTTCGTCTCCATGTCGTGGTGTGACTGTTATTCAATACATTATTATTTGGATGGTTTTGATAATGATGCTTAATTGATGTAACTAAAAAATATACCATGATAATGATTTTGTATATATGATATAACAATCAATTATATATCATTTTAATATCAGAATAATGATTTTGTCACCCGTGCGTACGTACGGACTACCGTCTCCACGAACGTGATGAGATTCAATTTCCATCGTATCAATTAAAGACTAATTTTCATTAGATGATTAATAATAATGTTTATAAACATAATATCATTCTGAATTTGAATAATATACATCCTATTCACAATAAACATGGCTTATGTAACCATATATATAAAGAGAATGAATCACTTATCACCCGAAATGATGATAATACTAAAATATTATTAACAAAGAAATATTTAAAGATCATATATGATCTCATATTAATGTATATGGTTATTTTATAAATTAATAAACTTTATTCATCATTATACAGGAGGTTATCCTACCCTTGACCAAGGAAAAGTACAAGCTGAGGGTTAATTCTACAATCCTTTCATTACCCAAGGTTGTTCAAATGTAATTATCTAATGGGACCTCTTTATCATCCACATCTATGTTTCATAAAGATTTCTTTCAACAAATCTACTATTATTTTAGACAATGATTTAAATTCATTTATATCATTATTGGAACTTATACATTATCTAATGAAATATTCCTGTCATTTTCCAAAGAATGTACTATTTGACCTTACGACAAATTTATTGTAAGAAAGTCATTTATAATTTATACGGTGGGTGCGGTTATTTTCCACCGTTATATAATCATCGAAGCATCCCTAAAAATATTAAAATAATTTTTTAGAAATAATGGATTTCTTTTATAATTATGTGACTTTTAAATGATTTCAAAAAAGAGATATCTCTCACAAATAGTTTCGATTTCATCTATGTCAACATCCTTTGATGGATTTTAAACTTATTTGACGTTGATTTATTATGATACAAAAATACATAATGTATTGAAGGTTTTGTGATATTTTTGACTATGTATGTGTTTTTTCTACACCATTAAAGGATTATGGGTAAAATATTCACATTTTATATTCTAGTTTTAATACGAATGTTTATGTAAATTCTAAACCTTTTCATATGAGGAATGCATTGGACATAGTATGTTACTGGTGGAGCCTGCTATAGCTCCTCGATGCAACGGTAGGTCTCATGAAACAAACTAGTGTCTTGGAACAAGGCCTTGAAAAAATCTTATTTGTACTCTTGTAATAAGGCCTTGATAATATGTTTATAAAAGACTGGCATTATTCATTCCATTATTATGAATGTGGCTGTTGATAATTCATGTGATTATTCGATGAGTATAATATCCATTTGAATATTTAAATGGAAGTATTTCATTTTATCTTTTCCATAATATGTTTATGTTCAAGTTTAAAATGATTTTGTTTTAGTTATTCATTTCCTTAAATGTGTATGCTTATTTATAAAAGTTTCTGATATATTGGTATCCTTACTGAGCATCTGATCTCACCCATTTCTATGTTTCATTTTTCCTAGGATGTGAATAACTATTTTATGACTAACCTACAGAGATAGTATTAGGGGATAAGAGTGTGGTCTATGGAGACAAGATGTTGTTGTTGGTTTTATTTCTTGATGTAATGTAAACCATATGGATGTTTCTAGTTTTTCCTAGGGTACTAAAGTAATCAGTCTTCCAGGACTTGATATTTTGTGATCATTCCAATGATACGTAATAATGCACTGACTCTGGGAAAATGGGGTTGGGGCGTTGCATTAAACTTCATAAAAATTACTTTCATGATCCATGACATATGTTTTCTTTAATTTTGTGTTTAATAAGTTTCCACCTCCTGATATATTGAATCATCCTCGCCTTTCATGTCTCTGAATTTGTTATGAATTCTAATCCTAAATAATGATGATTCCAAATACTATGATCACTTCATCTAGATCAATTTTTACACATTTATTTATTAAATTTAATATAAATTTATTGCTTTGTGTTCATAACCATCCCTCAAAAAACAATAGCGTTTCAAATAGACCAATTTTATGAAATTCTGCTAATTTATTTTTGTTACTATTGTGTATTGAAATATATTTTTTCAATATAAAACACATTTATTTTCCCTTATTAATCTAGTAATAAAACAAGATTCATGTAATAATTTTTTTTTATTTTCTACTATTTGTATATCCTTTTCAGTTCATTTTGAATAACCCACGTAAACCATCACCTTAGATATAAGATATTGTGATTTCATATTATCCACCACTATTTTATCCTTCTAATCAATACCCTAAATATAATTTTATTTCATTCGAAATAATGTACATGTTTATAAGGTTATAAGTTTCCCATTATCAATCTGTGTTCCTACTTAGCTTCTTCAGTATCCAACACAATAAAACACCATGATGTCATGTTGGGAGATAGATGTCCCTAATGATCATCAATATTTCATTATATATTTTGGAATTTGAATTTGATCATTTCAATTTTTTTCCATGATATTAAAAAAAAATTAGTCAATAAATCAACTATTTAGGCCTGATCTACGATTTTGATATTCAACTCAATTTCCTTCTACTAGAATCTAGTATTTTATTACATGATTGTTTCAATATCCCCCTTTAAATTATATTTTTATTTTTCTTTCTCTAACATATATTTTTTGGAATCATGAACCATTACATAAAATTTTATTACGTATCCCTCATAAAAAAATTAATCATGTGTAGATTATGGGATATCCTTGATGTACAATCATTACACAACATTATTGATTTCATCATCAGTTTCCCCCAATTTTTATCTATTTACTCCATGAGTACCTCTTTATTTATTTCCAAAAAATCCTTAATTTAATTCACTTTATTATTCTATGATATATAATTTTCTTATTAAATAAACTTCATATTCTTAGATGAAATATGTTATGAATAGATCATTTCTACCACACCCATAAATAGTTTCTTCATGGGTTGTTTATCTTTAGTTACATCTCAAAATTTATTTCGAAACCTAGAAGAAAAAGTCACCACTCTTCAACAATGAAAATAGGTATCTTAATTATTTCCATTTAATATTTTTTTTAATATTTTTTTAAATGATAGAAATTGAATCATCAACTTCCATATTGTTGAGATCATCCTATTTGGTTAGTTTCTAAATTTCTATGAAGGCCACATCCTAATAATTATCCTTTCTCAAGGACACATTATCGTTTTTTGTCATCATATAAGATATAGAGTGTTTTAAATAAAATCCAACACTACCCTTTTGGGGACCTTGTTATTGAGAACCATTAACTTTTCACTCAAACATGATGGTAATATTCATAGGATAAACTTATGATTTTTATATAATTGAGGAATTCATCGAGTTTTTATATTCCATCTTTATGAATTCTCACCCGATCAATGAATTCATCAAACAACTCATCAAGAAGCATTATTACATCCTTATAATTTCTCCATAGCAACATAAATTTATCTTCTCATACCATGGAATCGACATCATAAATGTTGAGAGGTTTTTTCACATGTAATTTGTGTATTTAAATGACTTCATATTCACATATATTTCATTTGATAATTCTCCTCCCATTACATTGGATCTTTCTTCATAGGGATCAATCCTTCTTATGTATTTTCCTAATAATTATATACAATTCATTCATTCATAATCACAATCATGGTATCCATGTAGACGTATATTTGCAAAGATCAACATTATTTTTTTATTTTTTTATTACATATTTTTAAATTTATATCATCAAGAATTATAATTTCTTTAAGGTTGATTGAATTTTATACCGCTTAAAAGAAAATAAATGTCACAATATATATATATAATTGATAAAACCTTTTCCCCAACAATGATAAATACCCTAAGAGGGGTTGAATCAGGGTTTCATTATTTCTTTCAATATACATCTCTAATAAGTTAGTTTCACAATTATTAAGAAAAATATCTACCCCAAAATTTATATGATGGGATAAATTAAATAGAAATGAGACATAAATGATTTTACCTGGTTTAGTTAAACTATGATAATATAAAGATCATGAAATGGTGATGTGATGTTTCACAAAAAACATTAATAATAAATCATTGTTTACACTTTTATACATCCACACTAACCCTTTGTTTTTTAACCATCACAATAAAAAGGATAACTCACTAGTCTCCCTACCATAAGGATATAAATACTACTATTATTCAATTATTTTTCATTATATGAATAGTATATAGAAATTACACCTAGTATTGTAAAAAAATATTCCATAGTTTCATCAATGTGATGAGCTACATGATCTTCTAGTTCTATATTATCATATATATCCCTTTTCTTTTCTCTTATAGATTTCTAACACTCAACTTATAAAACATATTATTCTCCAATTTCCTTCAAGGAAATATAATATAAATCATTCACTTATTCATTGATTTTTTTCTATTATGTGATCCATTGTTTTCTCCTTATTTTCAGTAAATATATATTATCTATTTTGGAATCCTTTTATCCTATACTTTTTATAAAATGATGAATTTATTAAAGGACCAATATAATAAAATATATAAAAATAAATGTTAAAATAGTCTAAAATATGGGAATTTACACTATAAATTTATTTATTTATAACTGTTGACATCGTTTTTATTAAATTCCCTTAATGGGATGTGTAAACATCTTTGATGTTCACAAATTATTATTATTTTTAAAACATTTCCAGCTTATATAAATGAAAAGTTCTTAGTGTTACTCATTATCAATAGTTTTATTCTCATTCCATTTAAAACCATGAATTAGAGCATGTTCCTTCATAGAAACAACCATGTAAAACCACTTCCATACCACAAAATGGTCACCTCAACACCAAAAATATTATTTCATATAAGGAATGTCTCTACGTCATTATCCAACTAAACATCGTAGACACCTTACCATTATAGAACAAAAAAATACACATAAATCAAGAAATTTCAAAGGCATACCTCCCACATAATAGCTCATTTATTTACCATTTTCAAATAATGTAAATAATTTTTCATATGATTCAATCCTTATCAAAATAATCATTTGTATTAAGGTAATTTTCAATATTTTCATCTGTATGTTCCCTCACGGTGTGAAATATGATCCCATGGTGTAACCTAATTAATTGGTATAAAATAACTCAAATCATAATTCACTTGAGTTCCTATAAAATTGTTATTCTTATCAAAAATGACAATCTTAATTGCTAGATAAACTACAATGGATGGGTAAAAATGATACCAAATGTGAATTGGTATGTCTCATTTTCTTATCCTTTTACCAAACTCAAAAACTCCATGCCTGATTTCAATAGAACAATCATACTATTTTAAAATCCATACATATGAAAATAACTCTAACCCTTTTTAATTTTCTAAAAACCTTCAATAATATGTGACCATAGTTTCCTTGGTATGGACTTTAACCATTATAAAAAAACCATTTCAATATTGTTCGAAAACTATTCTATAATTTATCCACGTCTTTGTAAGATAATTTAAATGTATTACACTATCTAAATCATAAAACATAAACCAAAAATAGTCTTCATGTATTATAGAGCTTACTAAATAGATGATCGGTGATGCCCTAGTCGAATGAGTGATGGTTTTATATTTTATTATTTATTATTTATATTAGTGGGTTTGAATTATTTTTTTAATTATTTTCCATTTAGATGAGTATGGGATGTGATTTTTGTTAAGGGCCCTAGTTTGGAAAAATAGCATGGGGTTCCTTTTCCATATATTATATATGTATTAAGGATTTATATTTTAATTCAGATAAATGAATATTTTTACTTGTTTTAAAATATGAATTCCAAGAGGTTTTTATTAAAAATAATTCCCTATTTTAGCTAATGTGGATGAAACCATATTTTTATAATGATTTTATTCTTCTATATGATTATTTTTTATGGTTTAACTTAATTTATCACATGTTCTATGATACAATAAGAACCATAGAAGAAACCAATACTCATATAAATGGTTTATTGGATTATATTGATATTTTTATTGGGATTACATTCGGAAAAATTCAATAAATCATTAAAATACATATTTCTGTGTTTGATTCTATAATTTTGACTGATTTATGGGTGATTATTTCATCATTTTACTTTGGGAAATCCTTGAAAAATTATTGATGAAGGTTGGTCCCACTAAGTTCCATATATGGTATCCTTGTGATTTTACCACAAAATTTGCTGTTTGAGTTACTATAAATGTTTTTTTGTTATATGAAAATTGTACCTTGGGTTTTGATCAATGTGTTATAATGATCCATGTTCTATATCTATTGGATAATTGATTGAATTAAATGTATCATCTCTATGTGATCTTCTAGGATAATAATAATTTATACCATGTTTTAGATAATGTGATTGGGAACATATCATATTAGGAATTGAGACTTTTGAGGTATATCACTTGATAACATGACAATAACCGTGGGTGGTGATAATAAAGAAGGTCGTATAGAGAATTTTTATGTTTGGGGAACTTAAATATTTTTTTTTCATTGTTCTGTATTCTATTGATCTTCAAATTGGGATACATCTTCTTCATGATATGATCTCCGGCATATTAATTGAGATGAATAAACATGGATAAAATGGAACTAGCATAGGTGGAAAAAAATTAGTGATGTGATGGAAAGATATATTGGATATATCTGAATCAGATCTTCCAAAATATCAATGTGAGGTCATCCTATGGCCATAAAACATACTATTTAACATTGATGGTGGTTTAGTTTTATCATATACGTGATTGGGATATATATGAATAGTTCTATTAATTTAAATTGAGATCTATCATTAGTGATCACACTTGATATTTGTAATCAAACAAGTGATGATCTATGGGAAGTCTAGTATATACTAAATTAAGGATTGTCATGATTAGTTGAGAAGTGTGTGAAAAATGGGTTATGTTATTTCATGTGGTTGGGACCCATTCCTTTTATAATTATTTTTTTAATTATGGTTTTAGTTTTATTCAGTTCTGTGTGTTGTCATTACCGGTTCATTTTTCATTGTTTATTGTTTATCATGTGAATGATTATTTGTCCCTCTCGTGTTTTATATATTTTATACACTATTTTTAATCATTATATCCAATGATATTATGGGTTTTTACATATTTACAAATATTGGGATGAATGGTGGGTTAGGTAGGCCATTGATGAGAGATCATAGTGGATTTGGATTGACCTCATAATGGTTATAACCATTAGAAATAGTTCAATGTAGTATAAATTATTAATTTATTATTTTATAAAAATTATTAGATGCATGATGGTTGTAAAAGTCCTAAGATGGTAAGAATTGGTTTGTGTTATTGACGATCTTGTGTCTTATAGATACAAAGGTGTATGATTGTATGGAATGTTCCTTTTGAGTTATGCTTCCTTGTGGGAACATTAAATTGGGTATCTAATTTCACACTCTCCCAAAAATGACATTCATATACACTTGCACAAAAAACCAACTAGTATATTATTGTGAGTATAAAACTTTATGGGGTCGTAGCACTCACCCCAACCTATATATGAAACTTGAGTTTTTATATACATGTGTAGGACATCATGTTTTATTTCAGTTATAGGTATTTTATTAAATCTCAGTGTGTGTTTTGATACTAATAGGTAAATTGAGGTCAAATACTCAGAAAGTTGTTTATATGAATTGTGATAGAGGACACTATATTTCTATTTCAATTTAATTATATCAGTATCACCCCACAAACTAATATTATTTTTGCTTATAATACCCTTTGTTTAATTTTATTATGTTATTCATTACTTTAAATTATTAATATTCTATTATTTCTGCTCACTTATATGTTAAAAAATATTTTTGTTATTTTACTAATACTATATTCTAGGATTTAGAAGCTAATTTGAAAAATGATTATTGTCTATAGGTTTGGAGTATATATGTTATACTGATGGATCATGTAAAATTATTGTTAAAATTAGGAATTATCTGTGGGATTTTATTTTGTGGGAAAATACTCCCAATGAAAATATCAAACCCTTCATATTATTCAATAGCCTCTCCGGTATAGGGATATGAAACTGAGGCCATTTAGTAACTCAAACTCAAGTATGGATTGGGTGACTTGAGATGGTACATTAATTTTTTAGTGATAGAGGGTGTCACATAATTTATATTTTCATGTGGGAAATCGTAGATTGGTAATGATTGGTATAATTCTTCATTGGTATGTCTAGCCTTTTGAATAAGGGAATATCTGAAGAAAAACATAAAAATTCAATTATGCCGTTAAATTTTATATCAATACGTAACGTATTTCATTTTCTTATTAAATGAAATATTTTTTGATTCTCTAACTTGTGATTGAATGAAAAGATATATACTTGGAACTCAATTCCACTATTGTGAAGCACATAGTGTGTATCATTGATCATAAAAATAATGTTTTATTGTGAATAATTGTACAACATTGATTTTATATATGATATCATTGAAAAAAATATCCATGTGACTCGAAATTATAAGTCATTAATACAGTGAAATAACCTCACATGTTTTCCAATATCAAACATTGATGTATTTATTAGGGTATAAAGATAAATCGTGAGGATAATGGTGAAACCCGTGTATTCCAAGGTTGGAATTAATTCTATTATTTAGATTATTTTTTATGATACAGATGGTTAAAATTCTAAATAATTGCAATAATGTGATATTTATGCATCCATGACTAGTAAAAAGTCCATCCTAATCATACATATCAACCATTCAATGAGTAGGAATTATTGTGGATTTATTCTTATGGATGATGCGTAGATTCATTGAATATAAATCCATACATAGTAGGGGGTGTGACTATGTTATAGAATTTTTCCCTCAGTTGGTACACAATTTTGAAAAATTTGTAGCAATACCATGCAATTTACAAAATAATACACTTTAATCATTTTCTTTATATCCTTATTTAGGTTTTTCCAATTTTTCCTCCTCCATTTCACATGATCCTTCCAAGATCATCTAAGACAAAATTCATCTTATCATTCATTCCCATTAGTTATATCAATCTCCATATCTTGTGAATATACAAGGGAAATTTGGTATTTATCTTTCATTCCATATTCTCCTTTCCTCTTTTCCCACCTCCTTCTATGAACTTCCATGTTATTTTAATCACTAGCCATGGATTCCATCCCTATATATGTGATCATATCAAAATCATGAAATGTATCATTTATTGGGATTATGGGGAAATACATAAATCATACAATAACAATATTTTAATAATTAATTTATCATCTAATGTATTTACATAGGTGTTTTTGTGTATCTTCATTTTATTTTAAAAAAACATTGTTGATTATTTTCATTAAGTAGTTCCCTTGGTAATTAGAATCATTAAAAGTATAATTTTGGTATATTCAAGATTTCTCTAAAGTGTTTTTTAATTCAATCCATGGAATAATTTTTTAGCATGGGTTAAAATATATATTCATTCAATATGAATAGTAATTTCTATATGGTGTTTAATAATGTGATTCTATGATATTTTTTAGTTTTAAGGAATTTACAAAAAACCAAGTGAATAATTTTATATAAAGGTGGAATTATAATTATTTTGTCTTTTATAAATTTAATGGTTGTTATTTTTATATGATTATTTTTTTTAATATTCATTTCCTTTGCCAGATATTCCCTTAGTTGAGTTTTGTTGTAAATATCATAATTTTCATGTCAGTTACATTGATAAGAATTGATAAAGGGGATATGGTGTTGAGGGTTATTTAGTTTTTTGTCATAAGTATATTAGTGTATATTATTTCATGACTTACATGATTCAGATATAATAGTTAACAAAAGATCATGGGGGATATGTGTGAAATCAGGAATGAGTGTATACTTCCTTTGTATTTTCCTCTAGCAACATGTCTTAGGTTTTCAGTTATCTCTGGATTCGGGTTTCATGTCATTGAGTTAATGGGGGTAATATACAGTCTTATACTTTTAGGATTTCATTTTAGGCTTCCATTTGAAAAATAACAGTGTTCTAGGTTATCTAAAATTGACATTATATTTCCATTCCATGATATATTTATATTAGTTTTTGACTTTTTTTATGTATTGATTTTTATTTTACCTAGTGATATATGTTTTTAATGGGATATTATTTTATTATTAAATAATATGATTTCATTAAAAAATTAATAAAAAATAAGTCAATTTATTTTGATTTATTCTAAAAATTATACATAAATTTATACCGTCTAATTATAGATTAAATTTGCATTTGAGAATATCTTAAGAATATAGTTACACTAATTCATGGAAGTATCATACTCGGTATTATCTCGCAACTTACATAAACATTTTTTCCATGTAGAACATGTAATTTATTATACAATTATTTTTATGGGAGTTACATTAATTGGTGGTTTACTATAGGCACATTCTTAACGTTTTAGGGGAAAGATGATTAGGTAGTGACCATGGGTCACAGAGAGATGGTTCGTTTAAATCCATTGAGAATATTAGTTTATATTTGGATGTATATGTTAGGGAATCACTATTATATCTTAATTTTTATCCCTATAGTATTATATATTTCATTTATTAACTTATATATTTTTCTTATGGAGGCATGTTTGGAAGTCCATTATTCTTTTTAATTATTTTTCCTTATTTGGATGAATTTTAGATGTCAAGTTTTTATGTTTTTATAATGAAAATTTAATGTCTTCATACTTTGTAAAATTAATTTTTTTTGTTTTATTATATTTTGATGGTGAAATATTTGAAAAAGGTATGTGTTCAATAACCTTATCAGTTCTTGGCATCCTAAGGATATCATCAATATTTTTTGTATTATATTACAGGGTGTACCATTGGATGTAATAGTTATGATATAGATATTACACGATATAAATTATCAATAATGTTATCCCTAATAATAATATAGAAGATAATTTCCTCAGGTTGTCTCTTAGGGTGGTTGTTAGACTTATGTTTATACCTGTCACGTTTTTTATACATATAAACTCTAACTATATTTTCATTTTTTTGTTTATGAAGAAATATTAATGGAAATAAAATAATTAAACAAAATGAGATAATATTTTAAAAATATTTACAATTTTGATTAAAAATTAATTGTAAATACATTTTAGAAAAAAACAAAAATATTTGAAAAGAGTTGATCCTTTAAACACTCACTTAATCAACGATTTCTTTATTTATCTAATTGAATTTATAAATGCACCACTAGAGATATATATCAGAACAACAAAATATTCCTTGATACCATACCAATTCATAAATATTAAGGTTTATCCTATTATAAAAGCGATTCAAATAATCAAAAAACTCTATGAATGTAAAGACCCGCAAATTTCAAGGAAATTTTTTTCTTAATTTTCTTTGGAATTTTAGAAGAGCGCAGCTTCAGACGGCACCTGATTCCGAGGCCCGGTGTGCCCGGAATCAATTTCGGAAGATTGGCTCGGGTACGTTCAGTGAACGGACGAGCGGGTTTTTCTATCTTTTGAACCGGTGCCCGAAATCGAATTCTGAGGGCACCGATGAAATCGCAGCGCCAGTATTTGCTTAGAAACGCTTCTTCCGAAGTTGCGTTTGCTCAACCGTGGTTTTTAAATTTTGCGGCTTTAAGTCAGAAATAAAATAAAGTTTGTGCGACAACTTTATTTTATTTCACTTAAGCTGCTTGGAAGCCACTTGAAGTCACTTAAAGACGGCCTGAACTGAGTTGAACAGGATAGGATGCTATCCGGAAATATCCTACCCCCTTGGCAGGATATTTGTGAGGTGGGGCCCGCACGAGCCCCGCCGTTTCTTTCGCTAAGTAACGCACCCGCGAAAACCCGTCAAAGTAACTGAAAAGTCAACCGACACATTTTCTTTAATTCTTAACAGACCATTTAATTGGGCTGTTTCTTTCGTGAAATAAATGGGCTGTTTTATTCGTTGAATTAATTCAACGAATTAAATGGGTCGTTACTTACGCGTTTTGCGTTTGTTGGCAAAATAATAAAATAGACAACTTGTCTATTTTGGAGGATTGCTATCGTTGTGCAATTCCTCTGAGCCTCCACCCTCTCCGCGAAGAACACGAAGAACACGAAGAACGCGAAGAACGCCGGCGACCGGAATTCGACGACGCACACCGAGATCTGCGATGTCGACGAGCCCTACCCGCGACGTTCTTCGGCGAAGCCTCTTCTTCCGCGGCCGATCCTCGTTCGGAAACAATGGTGAGAATCGAATCTTTTATTTCTCCCTTTTTAATATCAATAACAACGGATTTAATTAATTAAATCCGTTTGTTCTTGATCCGGAGATTGGCGACGCGACGCCGGATACCGCGACGACGCGACGATCCCCCTTCTTCCGCGACGAGCAATTCCGCGGCGACCTCTCGTCCGACGATGACGACAAAGTAAGGGTTGATTTGAAATATTTTCCTTTCCCGTGATTTTATTTCTTTTAAAATAAAGAACCGATCACGGAACAATTTTAAATTTATTTAAAATTGTTGATTTGGTCGTTTCTTGTTTCTCCCGTTGTTTATGACTAACGCGGAGGGTGCGGGTCTAACGAACAAGACCCGGCAACCCTCCGCCGATCTTCCTTTTTGTGCGGATTTGGCGGGCAACGGCAAAAGCACGACGCAAGGGCCATTTGTTGATTCCGCAGTGAAGGACGCGTCCCGGGAGGAACAATGGCGCAGACGGGAGGCAAAACGGTCCACCGGAGCAACTCCGGCGGCCCGCGGAAGGTGGCGGCGGCGCGGGTCGCCGGCGCGGCGGCGGCGAACCGCCGGACCGCGTCCGAGGTCCGGCCATCCAGCATGCGGCCCGCGCGGGCCGCGTTTCTCCAAAGCCGCGGGTTTGACCCGCGGCGCCCTCCTTCGGCCGCCCGGCCGAAGCCGAGCCGGCCGGTCCGGTCGGCCGGGCCGCGCCCAGGCCGGACTGGACCCGGCCTAGCCGGGTCGGGCCGGGTCGGGCCGACCCGTTTCGGGCCGACCCGGTTCGGCCGACCCAGGGGGGGTTCGGGCCGGGTCGCCCGGGGCCCAGAACCCCCGTTTCGGGCCTTCTTCGGTATTTCGCCCATATCTTGGGCCTGGGACCTCCGATTGACGAACCGTCAGCGGCTACGCGATCCTTGGATAGAGACTGTCGTTTCGGTATACTATACTCAAGGTTTCGGAAGACTTTGGGTTCGGCCGGGTTGGTTCGTACACGAAACCAACCGGGCCCTCGGAGCAGAAACGCTCATAACATGAGCTACGGACGTCCGATCGACGTACCGTCAGCTGTGGTAGATTCCTCTAAGTGAGACGGAACTTTTGGCATACTCCGCCCGAGGATCGGATACAGGCGGAGTACGGTCGGGTTGGTTTTTCCCTAAAAACCAACCGGGCCCCTGGGACGAAAATGCCAATAACTCTCAGACCGGGCGTCCGATTGACGCGCCGTCTGTCGCGTTGAGATCCTGTTGTCGATACGGAACTTTTGGATACATCAACTTCGGACTACGTGTCAGTTGATGTATCAGCATCTCGGCTCGTGGAGCGGACCCTCCTAAACGAGCTCGCTTTGTGCGGGAACCCTAGCGCTGGCTGTGACTTCGACGACAGAGCAGAGATCCTCCGTGGACTGCGACGACGGCAGAGCAGAGATCCTTCGTGGACTGCGGCGACGACAGAGCAGAGATCCTCAGTGGACTGCGTCGACTACTGCACTCAGCGATCCTATGTGGATCAGTGCTACAGGTTCTGTGTGAGCCCGATCCTATGTGGGTCCTTACTACAGGTTCTGTGTGAGCCCGATCCTATGTGGGTCCTTACTACTGGTTCTGTGTGAGCCACTGCCTACAGGTTCTGTGTGAGCCCGATCCTGTGTGGGTCTTTTGCGGGGGTTAGTACCTATCGATCCTTCGTGGGTCCGACGACTTAGATGGATCAGTGATCATCTTTTACGTCATCTGAAAAAGTATACCTAGTTGAGCTGAATCTTATGTTACTCTCCTTTGTGGATTGTGTTGAACTATCCTATGTGGATTTACTGTTTACTCTCCTTTGTGGATTTGAGTCTTGCTTTCCTTTGTGGATTGAGTTGTTCTTGAGCTCGTGAGCAGAGCTGGAATTGGGGACTTAGGTATATGTATGGGCATATACCTAAGTCGAGTCAGATGTTACTTCGTGATTGCATCTTCCTTTTGTGATATATCCTTTGTGGATTTCGGGAGACCTTCGGGGGTCTCGGGGTCCTTACTGAGTAGTTGTACTCACCCCTGCACGGGCTATGCCCGCACCTTGTTGTGTTGGTTGCAGACGACGGACAGCGCTGATCACGGTTGGGGCGTGGGGCAGGACGGTACCTGGAGGTGGACCACTGGGCGGGACGTGCTCGGAGCGGACGTGGGACCCGAGGAGCCTGGAGGCTATATGTACCCACCCTTCAGGTGGGACTGCCAGTGGACGACACGAGGCCGCCGTCTTTTCTTCAGTTGTTGTACTTTACAGTTGGGATTGTATTTCCGGCCCCCTTTACTTTTCTGCACTTTACTTTCCGCTTGCTGACTCTGTGTGATTGTTACTTAAAGGCAATGCCTTCCCTGTTTACTGGGATTTTACGCCTTGGTGCTAGTCGCCAGCCCCTGGCCTATGGAAGGCGGGCTTGGGGTAGTCACGGCACGGGCCCCGAGGACGGGTCGTGACAATGAAAGATGTTGAGTTTTCCTATGATGTAAGGATATTTTTTATTTAGATTATAAATTACGACCGAATAGGAATACCCATCAAGGTCCATGGGTAACAATGGAGTACATGGAATTTTCAAATCATAGAACCTAAATATTAGAGAAAAATAGATGGACTACATGCATATTAGTTACTATACACCCAAACCAAATGGTTTGGTGGGATCATGTGGTGATGGAATGAAGGCCTCATGTTCCCATATAGTTTGAGTAAAATATTTGAATAAATTACATATCCTATAAAATAGAATCAAAAATTTTTTATTGTAGATTGAGACATGGTGTGTGCATGTTTTATAAAACTGTACACACTGACCATGTGAGGTATCCCTCTATACAATGATGTGTGCACAATTACTATATTCAATGGACAACCAGGTAGAAAAACAATGAGTCTATTTATTCTAAGGGAAAATTACTTTAGCACTATTTAAAACGATTAAAACCATAATCGAAATTTATATTTCTCATTCATGTAGACATAAGTCATTTTAGATTTCCCCTTGAGCCTATTTGATATCATTTGGTCGCCTTTTTCCATCTATACTCAGAATCGAGTGTCATTAGTCTTGTTGTATTCACACTAGTGACTACTCCGTTCATTTTGTGTCATTTTAATTTATTCATAGTATCAGCTAAGCTATTCAGGTGGAATATAATATGACTTATTTCTATGAATTTCATCCTTTATTCATTTTCTTGATCATAGATGAATGAAAGGGTTATACTAGATGATCAATTTACTACAGACCAATGGTAGGTGGTCTATAACATTACATTAGTGTTTGGTGATTTATATGCCAATTTTGGCACATTGATTCATGGAACATAAATCACATGGACTGGAAGGTTTTATGGTGTGAATTATCTGGACTCCATATTTTTGTTCATGAGGAGTATGGACCCTCAGGGATCATAAATATTGTACCATTTAGGTCAACAGATTAAAATGAAATGTGAAATAAATGTAAAATGAAACGGAAATTTGAAATGATGAAATATAGATATTTCCATACCCCAACATCTGAGTGGATAGTAGGCAGTCATGCTAGTGATTTTCTATGACTATTTACTATACCAGTACTTGATTGTGGAAGACATCCTATGTTTTGATCTTTTATAAGATGTATTTTACCAGTAATATTTTTATAGCTATGAATTTAATGTAGTTGATCCATTTTGATATATTTTATTAGATTATAGAGACATTCCACCATGAATACCCGTATTCATACACCAGTATTGTGGAATCAAACATGATACATAGGTGGTGGTTCATGGTTTATCAAGGGATACTTTTGTTGTTCCAGTTGAGGCACTAATAGTTGTTCTTGAAAAATGTTCTGAGGAACACTTCTATGAGATATTTTTACACTTTATAAATATGTTTCTAAAAACATCATTGCATTACAGATATACAGATGATATGGAGTGTGTATTCCAGGGTCAGTGTCCTCCTACAATATGGGGGATGTTTGTCCGCATGATTCTTATTTTTGTCATGAGACTACACTTTCAATATTTGACTATCTGATGACACTTTTAGATAGGAGAGTGAATCTCAAAACAAACATGCTTCGAGGATAATAGAAGCACTCATGGGTTGATTTGAACCAGGCCAACACACTATGTGACAGTTTATGTTGATATTTACAAACATTATTCTGAAGTGGACATGTTTATAATTGACGAATTCATGTTTTCATTGTATTTATATTATCATTAATTCAATATATATTGAATATATAAATGAGGAGATGGGTATTCTTGAAGTGATAATTCCTGGAGAATTTTTTTGTCCCCATATGATGGAATTGGATGTCACTATTTCGAAATTCTAGATTTTAATTGTGATTATCATTGAGTTGGACATAGATGTAATTCAAGACAACTGTTGATGGTGAAGGAGCATTATCTACAAAAAGTGGAATACTATGAAAATTTTGATTTTAATGAAGTGAAGAAGAATAACTAAAGAATGTGACTATGAAAAATTTATGTATATATATATCTTGAAGAAGAATAAAATTTGATGATTATTGAAATTATCCTAAATCTCAAGGACATTTGTTAGTAGTGACACACTATTTCTAATAATGGTGATTATTTATTTTTATAAAAATATTTTTATTCATGTGGATTTCATTTAATGACCTTGTAATATCCACATATTTGGAATGAGGTGTTGATGATGTGTTTTAATGTGAAACAATTATGTAAATCATAATTTTCCTTGTGGGATAATCCAAATCTCATTTGAATTTTTGAAATCAGATAAGTATGTATTTTTTCAAATTGTATGAAATTTATTTGATGTTGAATTTGTGAATGTGGTTTTCATGTAAAGGAGGGTTCAAAGTTTTCATATAAAAATGAAAATTTTTTATAAACATAAATAATTTTATGTCATAGTACACTATTTGAAATAGATCCTTTGTTATATTCATGTGATTTGAATATAAATAATTTATCAGAATTTTTATGGTATATTCTTGGGAAATGAAAAGAACACTGATAAAACACAATTGTGATTACCATGAATATTACACAAAAAATTAATAATGTTATGATAAAATATGATATTTTGAATATATAATATGCCTTATTCATTTTTTGTGAATATAAAAATATTAAGAAACTATATGAGGTACATTCTTTGGAAATGAAATGAAGGTTGAAAAGTTTTCATGGAAATTGTTTTAAAAGGCTTTCATCAATAAAAATAGTTCTATACACTTCATGTTTTTAATGAAATGTCTAATTAATGGTTTGGAGTATAATATTATCTTTCTCATAGGATAGATCCCAATTGTTCATGGTTTTATTCATGTTTCTGTTGTTTCATACTTTAATTCCTAAAATTTTTATATTTTTATGTATATAAAGACTTCATTAAAACCCTTTAGGTAACCATTCATATTTATATATATATATATATTATGGTTTTTAATATGTATTGTTTTCATGAAAAATAAATGTATTTTTTAGGTGAAATGTTTTGAAATTATATTATTAAAAAATGTTTTTTATCATGAACTAATGGTTTCATAACAATTGACATTGTATGGATTCATGGTGGTATAAAATTAGGAATTTATCTCTCACCTTTTATATTCCATTAGTAATATAAAAACATGGATTTGTAGAATCCATGTAAATGTAAGTATTTTATGTATCTATATGAATTCTCTTGGTTGATGTCTCTTAATGGTTATTTTCTAAAGACATAATGGATGGTCACAAGGATTATTACTTGTTTTCCAGGACATAAGAAGTATTTGAGACTAACCTTCTTCCTTTTTGTGTTTTGTCCCATGGTTTTGTACATATTATAAAATTATATAAAATTGCTCTATATCATTATCTTATTATATATGATACATGGTAAATTGTTATATCATGTTCAATCCATTACAATGGTTTTATGTGTTGATACATAGGACCTTCTCACCTGTCCTTGTGATCAAAATCACTATTTTGAGGGGGTAGACTCGCTTAGGTTACATGTCAGTTGACTCAAGTAGTCTTGTTAAAAAATATCATCAATTGGAGGTTTGTTTGGTGGTTTATTTTATTCTAGAGTTATGACCATCGTGATCGAGTTGGTAACCACATATGGGTTCTTATTAAACTCAATTTCATATATGACCTTCGGTAACCATTATAGGTCAAGGATTTTATCATCAAGATTCAAATATTGTTTTTGGGTTTAATTAAATGGACCGTATCAATTTTCCATATTAAATTATACTATTTTGTCCAATCCTTGTTGTTTAAGGTATTTAATATGGATTCTTGAAGTTTATGATTTTAATTTAGAGATGTATTCAAATTCTAATAAGGTCTTAACTATTGTGTTTAATAGATAATGACACTATAAGGTTCACATTGAATCTAAGGGATGGAACTTTAGGAAAAATCACATTTGAAACCCATTAATTCAACCCTTCTTTAGTGGAAATAGTAATATAGTTTATTTAATCACATGTTCAATATAGTTGTGGTAATCTATAATGGGAGGGGAATTATACTTTGGTGTTTACCAAGAAAATTTCACAAAAACTATTTGGTGACAATGAAACCAAATAACCTGAGGAATAAATTAAGGGAATAGAACATATTTTCCACATTTTGGGTTCTCTATGGGACTATATGTTCGGAATTTCAACATATATGATTGATGTTACAAGAACAAAATTGTTGAATTCCATCATTCTAGATAAATTTCACAATGAACTCAAATAGACCACATTCAATAATTCCTTCAATAAACTATTTTATCCTATGACCTTACTTGTGGAAATTGCATGGGATTTTGTCACCTTAGATCAAGGATACCATTTAGTGATAGATTATGATACTCGTTTCACCAATATATCTCCAAAACATGGAACTAATAACTACCATAATGCGAGATGGTTTTAGATGGGACCTATGATTGATATTTTATTTATTCTTATTATCATGTGATTGATAACATTTTATAATGTAGTTTATAATATGATTATAGATAATGAAGAGTTTGTCAGGAAAATAGGTCTTTCTAGAGAATCTGTTATTATAGGATGTATATGAGGTGTGTCACTAGTACTGAAAAGGAATCACAGCAATGGTTCATTTTTTCCATTTGGATATATTATAGAGGGTTCATCACGAAAATACAAGGAGGTTTTCAACCATTGTGGATGGCATAGAATATTCCAAGCCAAATTGTACATTAACCCCCAATATTATCCATCATTGTGGACAATATGGTCACATTAAATGTTTTTTTGAATATTTTATTATGAAATTATAGTTGGATACACCTTACCAAATGATACTATGATTAGTTAGATCCTATTAAAGGGTGGTGGATCTTAATATAATGTTTTTGGTGAAAATTAGTCAATGATGAAATCGTACATATAGGATCAGTTAAGATACCTTTATACTGAACAGTATGCACCCGAAGAATCTGAATTGGGTATGACTACAATGAGATGATCAATTTTTATTACCTCCTATATAATCTAAAATCTATTTGATATTATTAAATATAATTATTTTATATCATCATATTTGTTCAATGTGTAGGTATTAGTCTGGAATCTTATGCCATATATATGGATCATTCTACTCCCTTAAAAATGTTAAATGAGTGGGGTTTTTAATATTCCAAGTTCCAGGGTATGATCTTCATCCATGAGTTTATATGGAATTTCATAGTTCTCAATCTTATTATCTTCGAACATATAATTTCAATGGATTAGATGCTTCATTTTAAGACATAGTTTAATTTTTATCATTTTTAGAATTAGTTTCTTTTTTAAAATGGTATTACATGTGTTCTTGAAGGTGAGTGGGATCCAATATCTTGGTGAGTAGGGATGTTTTATCGTGAGGATAAAATGACATCATGTAAATTTTTAATGATTTTTATTAGATAAATTTATAATTATAAATGTTGTATTCCACCTACTATTATGAATGAGTAACATAATGAATATCCCTATTACATTTTCTAGATCAAATCCCCAATGAGAAGATGAGTTTTCTATTGACCTGATTTCAGGGACGATCCTTATATCCTCACTATTTAATCATAATACATCCATTGAGTAAAAATAAATTAATGTTCATATTGAGGATATGGATTCTAGAATATTTTTTATGAGTGTGCGCCCTTGTACTTCTCTAATTCACATAATAAATAAGTATATAAAGTCCTTTATTTGCGTGATAACATGAAAATGTTTAATCAAATGACTTTTTTGAATGGGAACCCTTTTCCCAGGATTGATGATATGTTTGATAAAACTAGTGGATCTTGAAAGTTTTATAATATTGATTTATGATAGGGGTAACTTCTGTTATCAGTCTTAGAAGATGATATTCTAAATACTACATTCCAAAAAAGATATAGAAACTATGAGTATTGGATATTCCATTTGGTCTTGGTAACCCTAATGGAGTGTTTACATATTTGATGAATTATTTCATTTATTTGTGATTGGACTACTTCATGGTTATTATTGATGATGATATTTTCATGATTTTAAATTCTAAATAATAATAGAGATAACATCTTGATACTGTTATTAAAACTCTAAATAAACATCATATGTATTGAAATATAACTAAATTAATGTTTTGGATTTGATGAGTCATGTTTCATGGACATTTTAAATCTAAGAGATGTATTTCAGAGAATAATAAAGTGGTTTATAAAATTATTTCCTTGGATCAACCCAGAATTTGTTTGGGACTTAGATCTTCTTTTCTGTATTATTATTATAAAAATATAATTATAGATTTCTCCAAGATTCCATTTCATATGTTAGAGTTGAACCATTAAGGTATTTCATTTGAATGGAACTATTTTTCTCAATGATCATAAAAAAAATTAAAATGAGGATTAATTTATATCTAGTTATTATTCTTTTGGAATCGGGTTTTGGATACCACAAATTTTTTTATTCCTCAGCAACATGATTAGGATGTGTTCTGATGTAGGGGAAACATGCATCAACATATGGACCTTTTAAATTACAATCTTCTAATTATAATTTTCAATATAATTATCTTTAATTTCCTACCTTTATCAATGATATAAATACTAAAAACACTATCTATTCATAGAGTGGATAAATATATATTTCGATTATATTTTCCAAAATTATATTTCTTCCTAGAAAAATTTGAACCTATAACATATATATTTGGTTCGGTATCTTCACAATTTTGATCTCGATATTTCATACACATGATGAAAATAGGATGTGGTCACTAATTAATTGATAATGAATTTAAAGGCACATACCATGAAGGAATATATGGAAGAACGATTGGTGATGATTTTATTAACTAAGATGTGCATGAATGTGGAAGAAGTTGATGGGAATGAGTGATTATCTTGGGTAAAGGATGATTCCTTATTTGATGATTTTATTCTTCCTGGGCAAGAAATAGTCCCTTATATACTTAATTTTAGTTAATTACACTATGCTAATGTGAACATGGGTGATTATAATCAGTCTCCTTGTGTTTTTTTTCATTTTAGAGGTATATATTTCATTTTAATAAAATTCGGGCATAAATTGAAGGATTGTGGAAATTAGTCCTATTTTGTCACACACCATGGGACTACCAAGACGAACCAAGATTTAATATCTTTTAATTAGATGTTGGGGAAGAGGTATTTTATTGGGGATTTTATATCATGATTAATTATCTAAAAATATTATCTTAGATCACAAAATACCAGACAAATTATTGTTTCCTTTACCAATTCTAGTATGTAAGTGGGATGATGTATCTATAGTCTTTATTTATCGTTTACCATGGAATCCCATTGGGAAAAATATTATTTGTGTTATCATTGATTAATTTTCAAAATCATATGATTTAATTCACATTTACAAATAAACAATGGTAGAATTGTTTCAGAACATTGATTACTAAAGGGTTATGAATCTCATTGAAGTATCTTCTATTAATAATAATAATAATAGAGATATGTTATTTAAATATTTGTTTTTAAAGAGATAATATGCGGTGATAAGTACACAATTGAATTTAACCAAATTATTTCTTTCTAAAACTAATTGAAAGACTAAGCGATACTTTTAGATTGTTTAGGATATGTTTCAAGAATGTATTCTATTGTTTGATGGTTAATTAGAAAAGAATTGGTCCGTAATTGAGTTTTGATATAAAATTGTTATAATTATTTGAATAAAATATAACCCTTTGTATAATTTTATTTGTATCTTTGACGAAATAAAATTTTTTTGTGCTGATTTAGGACAATAGTCATTGGTTGGACCAAATCTAGTTCTATAGATTAAGAATATTTTGGATTTTATATGAAATATGATAGCGATAGATCAGAGTTAACTAAAATCCTATGTGTACTATCATCATTTCCCACTAGAGTTTGTAGTATGTGATTGGTATTTTCTAAATTATTCACCTCATTTGGGATAGATTCATTTTGAATGATCTGGAATGTTGGTAACAAGGATTATTGGAAAATTAAAAATCGATAAACATATTGGAATTGTGGGATATTAGTTGGACTTTATTTCTCACACAATATTAATCTATGATTTGTTCAATGATTTCTAGATTAAGAGGTATCAACCAGCCCCATAATTTTTTTATAAAGGGGAGATATTGATCTAAATCCCTACACCATAGTGGATGAGATCCCAATTTAGATTATGGATCATCTTAATAATGTTTTTTGTGGTAAAACTTTTCCCTTCATCCATGTAAGATCGTATTCTGGATGGGATAGAAACATGGTGTCGGGACATGAATCATTGATGATGTTATAGTTTCCTTTTAACTATGTGAGTTCAGAATCATAAGATCATTATATGGAAAGAAATTGGGAGGGTGAGGAGAATTTTTACACCCTCTGGGTCACATGTATGTTATGTTTTGGGCCTCCTTTTTCACTGTCATGGTTCTAATGGTTTTTGATGTTAGGGATCAATATTTTTTTTGGGAGAAAAGGTCAAGGAAAATGGATTGTGAACATTTAGTAGTAATAATGAGATAATAAAGAAAAATATTTTTTTTTTATCCAATGATATTTTGAATATTTTTAAAAGGGTTTTTCTAACTAATACATAATTCTAGGAAAACCATGTCAGTGGATTGGTTTGGATATAGTGGAAACTTCACATATTTCACAGAATTTTTCTAACAATGTGACTATTCCTAGGAAACCATACCCTTTAGTTTTTAAATGATAGTTTTGAATATAAGGTTATTTCATGGATTGTGTGACCATTAGTCCAAACTATATGACTCTTATTGGATTTATAACCATGGGAAAAATACCCAGACAACATCTGTTTTTTCTAATCCATATGTATCCATATTCTCCCATTAGTTTGACCCATCCTTTCCCTTAAAATCTATAATGTTATCTGCTTTTCATCATGGTGATTCTCTATCTATTTGGGTGGATATCATCATGGAATGAGAGAATATCAAATCTATTACATTTCTTTTCTCTAGATCTACCCTCATTATCTATTGCAATTAATTTTTTAAAACCCTAATGTGGAATCAAAACAAGATATAAGATGATGGGTGAGGAATTAATTATTTTTCTTAAATAACTAGTTTTGTAAGGATTGTATAACTTCAATTACAATATTTTTTTTAAAATAGACTATGATTAATTAATTAGGGAGATATGTTTCATTAGATAATGGTTATTCATCATTGAAAATATTATAATTAATATTTTTCCTTTGGTTTTCATTATGTAAATGATTGGTTTTATATCAATCAGGTCTAATTTATTTATTTCCATCATTAATTCCATGGAAAATAGTTTAAAATGGCATTTTTAACAAATAGTTCTTCACACTTCATGTTTTTGATGAAATCTGTAAAATATGGTGTTGAATCTAGAATGGTTATTCAATAATGGGAGAAGTAATTTATTACATGAAAAAGTTTTTTAATTAAAATATGCTCATGATTTACTTGAACGTTATGAGATAACATGGGACATAGGGACCTCGTGTGGATCAGGATATGTACATATTCAAACCTTTGTTAGTGTATAACCAATAGGGGTCATGGTTTTGCTACTGATATATTTATAAAGTAATCAGTATCAATAGAATTGACATTATGTCATCAAAATGTTACTTGTTTGTCCTAGTTATGTATTCTCATAGTCTATAGTACAATTATTCTTGGATTTATTCAAGATAGTGTTGTTTCATTCTTTAAATTATTACATGTTTCACATTTGTGTATATGAATGATCTTGATCAATTATCACTATTTTATCATTAATAATTATTTCCATATTATTATGAAATCTAATACTGATTGTTTTAATGGAAAACCATAGGTTGTTTTGTGATAAATGTTTTCTAATAAAATTCATTATAAAACCTATTTTGTATTGAATCTATAACTAATAGTATAGTTTCGATAGTCTTTTTTTAGATTCATAGTGGTATCCTATTTGGTGTTTCCCCATATAACCATCAAATTCATTTTGGTATAAGCATACATAGTTTTGTAGAATCTATATAAAGTGATGGTTATCATGTATTCTTATATCACATCTTATAAAATTTCACTTCATGTTGGTTTAATATAGTTGTGAAGTATGGTCGATAGACACATATTTTTGGTCTTTGATGTAGTGGTTTCTAGGATTATCCATTTGTATTTTTATGTTATGTCACATGGTTTCATCCATCTTCTTCCATGACACACTCTATTTTTCTACCATTACATTGTTATATATGAGATAATTTTTATTTTTTAAGGGTGAACACATTCCCATTTCTATATTTGTTGATACCCAATTGTGTGTTTCCATACTATGGTGTTCTAAAGAATTCTTTTGGCCTTTTAGAGGGCCATCAGGGTGACATGATTGGTCTAATTAGGTTGGTTCATTAAATAAATATATTTTAATGATTAATGTAAAAAATCATATTATTAAATTGAACCCTTTAAAAGATATTATAATACATAAAATATGGTTTTCTGACCTAAAAATCATCAATATATTAAAAAATATACAATATAACATTAAATGATCAATGAAAATTATAAATAATGTAATGATTATTTTTTAATGTGTCTAAAATAGTTTATTGGGTGAATTAAAGTTTTCCATGTGATATATATTGATTAAATTTGGAAAAATAGTAGTCTTATAGTTATTTAAGGCTTGGTTAAAGAGATTTCATCATGAATGAATTAAATTAACATCCCTTCTTTAGGGAGAAATGTTTACTGAGATAGACCTATGGGTTTCATGGACGAATTCAACATTTATAAATTGAAAATGTATTGAAAAAATAATGTTGAAGAAATTCGTGGATATTTTTTGAAAAACTCATTGGTCATAAATCAATCCATGGTGAAGTATCTAATGAAATGTGTAGAGATTAAGAAAATAAATAAAACTATATATCCTTTAGCGATGGAATTATAAAATATTCCATATTATATAATATATTTTATATTTCCTATCTATATGTAGTGGTAAAAAATATACAAAAAATCCAAGATAATTCCACTAATCGGTAATTATAACTTTCCAATAGTACTTCAGAAGCACATTGGTCAGGTTTATGGTACATATAGAATAATAGGAGAAAGTTATAAAGGATTTATGATAAATACCCTTATTATTGATCAGTATGATAAATTTTTCATGTTATTAAAGGTAAATGAGAATCATAATATCATTATAGTTAGTGGTCTCAAATTTATAGAATATTTGTATATTATATTTTCTAATTCAGTAAATGATGTAGTTTAAATATTTGTCTTTATCATAGATCATGGTATTATACCATGTGTGTATTTTTTTTCATGATTTATATTATAATAATATTATAGTAGTGATATTTGACAACAAATCTAGGTTATGATTAAAGTCAAGAGTTACATACTTTATATTTATCATCTCGTGCGGAAATTTACATAAGAAAAAGATGTTTTTGCTCGTGAACTATACATATGAGAACAAGGTATACCGAATTACTAAAAATATATTTTATTGTAAATAATATTTTTCATGGGAGACTTAATAAATTGTGATTGGTTAATTGTTGGTTATAGTGGAAGTGGAGGTTGTATAATCTTTTTTCCATTACCCAAGAAAAAAGTGAAAATCTTAATTTCTATGTAATCATGGTGTATGATATAAGCATACTTTATATGTACCATGAGAATATCCAAATTTTTTTAATCTGATATATATTGTAATTCAAATATATTACTTTTTGTATAAAATATTTAATGAACAAAAATATATAATGAGAATCCTGTGAAAAATTGAGAGTAATATAAATCCTATGACTTATTATATAGATCCAAAAATATGATGGAACAAATATAATTTATCACTATCACATGTTTAGGGTCCATAACACTATATGAGAAATTTATTCTAGATGTACTTTAAAACCACAATAATTTATTAAAGTAATTTTCTCAAACCATTTTTGTATACTGAGTCAAATATTAATTAAATGTTGTTTTTTTACTAATTTTTGTCTTGGAGAACAATTATAATTCAATAAATCATCTATTTAATGAATGTTTAAATTAAAATTATTGTAGTATTATTATTTTTAGTGGTAGATATAAATATTGTGGAAATATTCCCCTAAGGTTATCTCAGTTATATATATTTAAATATATTAATGTCCCTTTAACCACCATTATAATATATAACAAAGGTTTAGTAGTGCATACCATAAATTGGGGATCGGTTAGTAGTAGGGAGTTGCTGTTAAAAACAATTCTGAATAAATTGAATTTCTTTTTTATTTCATGGTGTTTATATCCATTTTATAAAAACCAAAACGTATAACAGGAAATAAAGGATATCTATATAAATTACTTACATCAACATAAAGAGTTGTTGTAGTTACAACATATTGAATTTTTTACTTTTAAAAGATTAAGAAAAAATGATTTAATAATTATAATCATTATATAAGAAATTATTTTAAATACATAAATATCATTTTATCATTGAAATACTACAAAGGAAGAAAATATAAAATAGATGAATAATGGGATCCTATATAAACTCTATCCTGAAATTTTATGCTGTCATAATCTAGATGATCTATAATATACATGTTCATGTCAACTAACAGCGATTGACACATCTGATTCCTATGTTAAATATAATTTAAAATATAAATTATTTTTCTATATATATTGTGTATACAATGGAAATTTATAAACATTTTCATGAAAATATAATCATATTAACATAAATGTACTAGATTTTGTACCTTCCATATCATGGTTAAAATTTTAGGTTGAGTTATCTATTACTTGCACTAAAATAGATATGAAAAATAATTAGACATACTTTTGAATGAAATATAAAATAAAATACATTATAAATATTTATTTGGACTTATTCATACTTATTTATCAAAAAATATAATTCTTTTAATCAAGTATAATTATACTTCCATCATGATATATAATGGAAATGTATTTCATTTCATAATATAATTTCCCCAATATATACTACTTCAATACCATAAAATCGTCTGCAAAAACCCCATATATGTCAAATGGAAAAATCTATTTCACATTAAAATTTACATACCAATCCTGGTCAAGCTCTAATAACCTCATTATTGAAATTGTGACAACATATTGTCATCCTATGACCACTCTAAATAAACTCCATCTAATCCATATGAAATACAAGATCCAAATACACTAATATAGTGGAAATTGTTTAAAAATAAAAAATTATTTGATTTTGGTGAGTACATGTTTACGATCATAAATTAAAATTCACTAATGGTATATATAAAACCATTATGTGATAAATTATAATACCTATGTCTATAGTGGACAACTATATTGAAATTTTTATTTTATATTATAATTTGTTAGAAATAAATATAAGTGATTGTTTGATTTGTAATTAATATATTCTATTGGAATATTATTATATGTTATGTAATGTAAATTGAAATATTTTTTATAGTTATTATTTTTTTAGTCCTAATTGAATGTTTAGAGTGGGAATTATAATTTAGTTGATGATTTCTAGGCTTCATAATGTGGAATGTAAAACCATATAGTGTAGAGATCCATATGTAGGATTAAATTAGAAAAATCAATTATTAGGGTGTTATGAGAGTTATTTTATTGAGGATTTGTATGTTTATATATTATTTGTAAATATATTGGATTCATGAAATGAAAATAGAATCTACATATAATGAAACTAATGAGCATACCTCATGAACGTTAGAGATTATAATAAGTGATTCATGATATTTGATTTGTTAAAGACCTCATTTTATCATCAAATGGTATGTTTTTTTTTGCATACCTTCCTGTAAAAATAATATAAAATAATATATAAACTCATATTCGATATAATATATATATATATATATAATATGATGTATAATTATTAAATTAATGGACATATTCTAAAAAAAAACTTAATATATAAGTTGATGGAGTACTAAGAATACAATGAATATATTCATAAATGAACAAATTATTTTCATCCTCTATCATTATCATGATTTCATTATCATCACTCTCCCTTATAAGACCAAATTCTTCTATATCATCAATGATATATAGATCTATCTTCTATTTCTGATAGAGTTCATTGTCATAAAAAATAATTAATTTTTATCAGTCAAATCATAAATTTCTCTCGACTTGACATGTAGTGCAACACTCCCCATTCTCAACTATATTATCCACATTCCCTACAATTTTACCATGTGAATCAAAAAATATATGGATCGTTTTATATATTGTCACCTATATTTATGAATAGAGATATGTTAATATAATTAAATTGTATAGAATAATTCATTATTCACCAATATATATCATCTCTCTTGAATTTTAATACACAAATGAAAATTTTCTATGAAAAATTAATTTATTTATGACAATCAACATTCTAGAGTATACCATCGTTGAGAATTATAAGAACATTTCACTTTTTTTTGTTTTAAATCCATCATCATGAAAAATCATATACCACATTGAACCTTTAATATTACAATAATAAAATATCCTACACTACCTCAAAGGTCCTCCATCCTAATATTTCAAACCATAAAGACCTATATATCGATTTCCAACAATAATTATCTATATGTATAAATATAAAATATTATTAAAAACATAAATTTTTTTATTGAAATATTATTAATATAATATTTATTATGATTTTAAAAATGTGAAGAAATAAAATAATGTATTTTTTAATTTATTTTATTATCTATTTATCCATTAGATTCCAAAATTATATTCATCATTTTTCATATTAAATTATTTAATGAAAGGATTTAAAATATATTTTTTGAGTTGAACATATCTATGTGATTTTATGGTCTCTATTTTTGTCAATGAAATTAATGATGTTATCCTAACAAGATGATGTAAAATTTTATTTTTTCAGACATGTTATAGGACTAAACAAGATTTGTTTTATCAGAAACATGTCTAGCTCAACTGAATAATGTTTCAATATTATCCAACACATTAAAGAAAAGGTAATACTCTCTTAAACAATATAACCTTCAGTAATATAGATATATGGTTATGATTTATTTCTCACAAAAGACATCAAAATACCAAAATACCTAATGAACAATAGTACCATAGCATAATTAACCATATATGTAATGAGTATAAAAATTTTAAAGTTGTAATGATTAATAAGTAAGATGAAAATAAAACCCTATGGTATACATCCATCAAAAAAGAATAAGCCATCAAAATTTATCTTCCTCAATTAAATTCATAGTTTGATAAACCATCACACTGAAAAATGATAGAGGGGATATTATATCCAAATTTCAGAAAAAAGTATAAAAATTTATTTAAGTTTTCCATTATCAACAGGGATTAATTATTTCACACAAATCTATTTGAGCAAAATGAAAAACTCAATAACAACTTATATTATTTTATGAGGTATTATTTTATACAATACCAATGGTATATATATCATTATAAAATTATGTGAGTCTTCACATTCAATACTAGGTAATTTGTAATTTTTTTTATTAAAGTCATATTTATATGTTACATTAATATGAATGAGGTTCTATCACATTTTTCAGTCTTTAATTGAAAACATAATTTTAGAAATTTTTCAATGAAAAAACTAATTCAAAAGAATTTATATTATTATTTTGAAATAGATCATGCTTTATATTCATTTTTTACAAGTACATATGATATATATGATTATGTATTTATTTTACCTAATAATTCAATTTTATAAAATTCATAATTTCACATTTTTTTTAAAAGAAGGAAAGATAATATTAATGAAGAATATCAGAGTACAAGAAAATAAGTATATGAACGTTATACTTTTCTAAACAATACAAAATTCAGCGTAAAACCATGTAGTAAAACTACAAATACAAAACAATAAGCAACAATCAGGTCTGTCTTGCAATCCCCACAAACCCTCAACTATCACGTAGTTGGAACCACTATCTTCCTCAGCATGGAAGCCCTCAACATCAAGGTGTTGGAACCTCTATCTTACTATCCCTGGAATCCATTGATTGTAATAAGCAACAATCAGAGTCGCACGAAGCAAGCCTGCCGAATGAAAAGTTTTAACAAGCTATTATGAACCTTGGGTGTTTAATTAGTGGTGATATTTTTATACTTATTCTAAAAAACCATCATTGAGGATGCCTTTTCACATATTTTAATCATTGAGAATTATGCTCATGAAGTTCACACTATTGGATCTTGAGTTGTTGATAGCATGAGGATAATCCATCCCATTAGAACACCTCATATTTTGGGTGTTGTTGTATATTCCTATATACGATCTTGTTTATTTATATCATAATGTGCGATAATTTTAAATATATTTAATTGGTTAAATACATTGATAAATAATGAAAACCTATTATTTTTATATCATTGGGTAAGTATGTATCATATATTCTATCACTAATATTATGAAATTTGTTTAATGACCATGATGATATTTATAACATCTTTATATATTTATATGATATTTCTAGGATTTATACTAGGTTGTTAGTGCCATGAATAATTTCATGGCCATCATAGATGAAAATATATGAATCAAATATTGAAATTATTGATAAATAATCAAATATAGGATAATGAAAAAAATATCCCTCAATATTTATGATATATTGTTTGATGAAGACATTATATTCCAAAGTAAGAGTTAATAAGAGTTTTTAATAGATATGAAAAATTATCTATCACTTTAGGGACCATGATTTTTTTTAAACACCTCTTAGATTGTGATAAACACTAAAAACAATCTATATAAGGTACAGGAGTATCACATACAAAGTATATCGATATGTTTCAACAATGATGGTGAATTTGAGTTTAGGATAAAGTGGGGCCCATGTCTATCAGTTAGTTAATAGCTAATCTAGAATGATCATAATTAAATTGATAAATTAATTCAATTTTATTTTATATAAGTTTAGAATAATTCAAATTGAATATATTTATCAATGTAGTCATAATGTATTTGGTATTAAATAAGTTGATCTAGTAATATAGTTTTTTGAATGAATATAAATTATTAATGTTTTCTTATATTTAAAATTAATACATTTGACTAGTGAAATATATTTTACATTTACTGTAAATTAAGAAGGACATAAATGAAATTTTGTTTAAGGATTAAGGATTATAATTTTTGAATATATTAATCCACTAAATGAAAACATAATCCCTTTTATATAAATTTATTTAAGAGAGATGAATTTTTATTTAGATAATTTACACAAATCTGAGTTCACCCATGACTACTATCAAAATGTTGAAAGAGAAACTGGAGATAAAAATGACATCAAGTTACTTCCACCACATGGATACTGTTTTGATTCTTAATATTATTGTAAAAGTATCATAAAAAACATTTTTTATGAAATTTTTTTATGGATAATAAAATAGGATTTTATGGTGAGTGTGTGCGTGGAAGATTTATAGGGTTCTTCATTTGGTTCCTTCATCATAGAATAATTTGAAAATGAGTATAGAATGTTGGGATTACATGAATTAATGCGATATTCATCACTTTATGTTTATCATACTTCAGTTTTTCATATGTGATCTATTGATGAATTTGAGAATATTTTTTCCCGATATTATGTTAAAAATACATCTAGTTTAAAAAATTAAATCATTGTTATGCAATCATTCCCTTTTTCTCCAATATTTATTTTGATAACTAATTTTATACATAAATGGAGAAAGATATCATTATATAATTATGTTTCTCTTATCTTATTATTATGAATTAGGTAATATATTATAAATCATGCCTAAAATATATTCCAAAAATCAAGGAATTATACATGTAGTTTCACATTTATATCACTTAATTTGAATCAATTAGTGTTTTACTTTTCGTTGATTATGATATGATGAATATTTTGGGTCCATAGATTGAATTACCTTTCCTATAACCATTTTATAAATATATTTCACTATACGACATTAATATGTTGTACCGATAAGATATCAAATAAATTTATTTTAGAGATATGTAGTGGAATTCATTGATATAATATTTAGGGGAATGATTTTATCATAACGAATTTTTTATATCAAAAATTCATTTTTGATAAGATTTCACATTGGTTAAAAGAGAGGTGAAACTATATAATGGAGATGTATTATGTATTATTATTCATTATATTCTAATTATATAGATACTACATGAGTTTGGTTGTGATACTTCATGTTTAGGTAGTAGTTATTTTATGATAATGAATTATGTAATTTTTTTTAATGGTTCAGTGAAGAATTGTGATATTCAAAAAATTATAGAGTATATAGATATGAAATTTAATTATCATTATCATGTTTATTATGTATATTTGTAAATATAATTATAATTTAACAAATAATCGTTGAAATTGATTATGATATGTGATATTGACATATCTCTCATTTTATTAGTTTTAATTCACCAGTCAAGACTAATTTAATTATGGTCTGTTACATGTGTTCAAGACCATATACTTTTGATATGATGTTATGGGATCCTAATATACTAACAAACATTATGAATGACAGTAGTGTGTGGTTGATGAATTCCTACCATGTAAATACGTACATTATTATGGCTTCTGATATCGCTCTATAGTGTCTTTATTGATGCATATTTTAGGTGTGATAAAATATTTTCAAACTGGAGACAATAATGTTTAGTTTCAATGAGGATTCGGTTGGAAGAAATTGATTCTCAATAATAATTCGAAAATTATTATGTGATAACTAGGATTAAATGATGTGGGTGGTAAATCACTCTATTGAATTTTATATGATTTTGATATGAGAATCTTGATTAGTATATGAATTCTATTTATATTAAAGGTAGAGTAACTCGATAATATCATTAGAATAAACATGTGATCTACAATTATTATAAGGTAATGATGATATTAATGATCAGATAGATAAAATACTTGGGATTATAGAGTTATATATTTAATTTTATGATTTATTCATGTAAATGAGAAGGTTTAAAAAATTTGAAATATAATATGGAGAGATAATCCATAAGATATTTATTTCTTCAAAATGATGTAATGATGTTTTGATAAAATAGTTGAAATGTCACCATTATTTTTAATTAATCATTTATATATGTAATTGTGTATTAAAAAATTTTATGTTTGTAATCTGAGGTGACTTATATATTTACCTATCAATCCTTGATCAGTGGTTTATGGTTATGATATATATATTCTCCTTTACCTTCAATAAAAATTCCTTTCAAAATGGGAATAAAAGTGAGGTTGAGGTTTTCATGTGATTAATTTATGAAATAAATTTGGTATTGATCTATTGAGTGATATTAATACATTTCAATTATTGGTAAGTTTACTCAAATATAATATTTATTTTTTGTTTTATTTTTTTTGGGATTGACATTGAGATGTGTTTGTGTGTCCTAGATAGCGAGGTTTTGAAAAGTATGAATATACATAGTTTTTGTACTTTCACATTATGTTGTGATCTATTATATTGTCTCAAATAATTATATGTTAACAGATTAAATGTTTTTAGGTTAAATTACTTGAAATAATTCATTAATTTTTTTGATCATTATTCAATTTTCTATAGATAAATAGAGATAAAATGTGAAGAATACCTCACACTTTCAGAAAGTGAAATTATGAAAATGTAATTTTTATTGAATTCTTAAATTGTATGAGAATGATATTTATCAGTGTATTAATAAAATGATTCTGTGTATATGAGAGAAAATCAATTTTTCAAATTGTTTTGGATAAGTGATCCATCATTTTTCTCTCTATAGTTGAAACAGAAAAATTATTGTAATACATGTGTGTCACTCTACAACCTCAGTTTTCCTATATTATTTTACATTCATTATTTATTTTTTTTATATATTTTTTTTCTCTCCCTCCATGGAAAATTCCATTTAATTTTTTTATTTTTGCATGTCTCGTTCAGATTTCCTAGTTCTGTGGATTATTAATACTAATATTACTACACCCATGTCTTATGACTACATATTTTTGAAGCTCAAATTACATTGTAGTGAAATAATTTTTCTAACATTTTTCCATGATCTAGGTACTCCAGTGAGGCATACATGGTTGGGTAAGTTATATATCCACAATATGCGATATTCACATGTTTTTATTTTTTGAGATCCCTATTATACCCCCCACTTATATTAAATCCTCACTCTCACACCTCATTCACTTATTCTCTTGATGAACCTTCTTGGGATCCTCGATCGTTCGTATTTCTATAAAATAATCTCATTACCAATGAAATTACATGGAGTTAATTAATGATTTGTTTATGTTTCTTCAAATTATGAACTACATTCCCTTTAGTTTCGTATCTATTTCATATTTCTTCATGTTTCATCATCTCCGCCATCTTGTGTTCCACATTGGATCACCCTTATTCAGAAGGGTTTGTTTCTAATTGGTTAACATTGTTACCTAGGTCTTATGAGGCACTCTATGAATCATTTTCTATCAAGATTCATCATGTAAGATATGTTTATCTGAATTATGATAGGTTTTCTATATTACATAACTCTATAAAAATTTTAATCAATGATTTCTTGGTTTTAACCCATATTTTAATTGATTATTGAAAAATAAAATATTTTTCAATGAATATTTTGAAAAGGGAATACTTTTTTCACTTGGTTTCAATGTTTTTCAAGGGCCACATATTTAAATTATTTTATTTAAATTTCTTCATTAATTAATAGTCATTAATTTTATTTTTAAAATTTCCCCTATGGATTTTATTAATGGATTTCATATTATAATATATCTTATAGATAATTAAAATAAATTTTATAAGAAATACATGTACTTTATGGGGGTTATTGGACATTAATTAATGTGGGTTGTGCATTTGTATGTTTATATTTCACGTTATTTTTGTGTTTTCTTTTTAATAATTTTTTATAAACTAGATTCCCAAATTATATTCGAAGTCCCATTTGAAACATTCATAAATAATTTTATAGGACACCATAAAGCATGCCCCTTATATGTTTTGAAATTTTTTATGGATTATATATTTATTTCATTAAATGGGATATTTTATTCTTGATTTTTATTCTAAATTAAATAGAGGTGTTGTTTTTATGAATGGTGCTTAGATGTGAGGCTGAGTTTATTATTATTATTTCATTCATTTTTTAATGATTAACATTCTCACCGATTTTTTTTCAAAATAAGCAATGGGTTGTTAGGTGACACCTCTAGGTAGCATGTTACAATAGTTCAATATTACGAAGTACTAACCCCAAAATATATTATGCACTACTTTTTTTATTTTATCCCTCATTTAGGATGGTAGAGAAATGTTGGGTTATATCGAATGTTGTTGTTATCCAGAATCATTCAAATTTAGTAGTTTTTCATGTCCTATTTTATCTCCTTAGATCTTAAGTTCCCATGATAATTCTAATTTTCATTTTTGATGATGGTGTGTGTGTTTTTATTATTCTAAAAATATTCATTTTTTTCTAAAATACCATGAGGATTTTTAAACAATATTTTTAAGTAATATGATTTCATTACAACTTGTACTATTGATGTGAATTTAATATCAATGATTATATTAATATATTCATATGGTAGCTAATTTTTATTAAAATAAAATGTTTAATTTAATAAAATTAAAGTGTATTTTTTATAAAATGGTATATATTTGATATATTTTTTTATGATTGACTTCAAAAAAACTGATTTTGTAAATGAATTTTCAAACTAAATTGAAATGTTTTGCATTTTTAATAATTATTCATATGGTGTGGGAGGATACGTACTAGCCTCCGTGATTACACATATATATCACCATGTGTATTTAAATAACGAGTCTATCAATCACTTTTACAATTGATTCCTTGATTTGTGAGAGAAATTCATGTTTTTAGTCATTATTTTTATGTTTCTATAATTTAAATCTGATATGTGATTTGTTTGTTTAACTATTATTCTAGGGGATGATAATGGGAGTGAATAGGTGGTACATGGTGAGATCCTAGATCATGGAAATGCATTTGGAACCTGAGTAAAATATTCATTATGAAGCATAGTATCATTTCTCTGGTTGGCACCTGGTCCGTGAATCAGTGTTTCCAGGTAGCTCATAGACACTTATCCACCTTCCAATTATGTGTTGTAATTATTTTTGTTTTAATTGGTTTTTTAACTTTTCATTAACTGTTTTATATAACATCGGTATAATTTTCAAATCAGGGTTCTAAATGTTCATGTTATTATTTTTCAATGTAATAAATTAGTTAAGCCATATTTATTCAATGAAAAACTGGGTGTTTGGATATCATAAAAAATGTTTTTGATAATAAGGCGGTTCTTTCAATAATTATTTAGGGGGTCACCCCTATTTTAAAAAAATTTTGGGTATGTTTAGAGGATATTAATGGTTTTTAAGTGGAAGGGTTGGTTAAATGAAGAAATTTTTATTATTGAAATAAACATTTTGGGTTCATTAATTTGATAACTATAGTATTTCAAGAAATTGGGATTGTATTTTAAGCGTTGGAAGGTGGTTTTAAAATTAATTAGCTGAAATTTTAATGATTTTTTATTGTTTGATAGTAAATTGTTTATTGATTTTTTATTTATAATTTCATTTTAAAAGATGAAAATTTATATTTTGGTAATTATAACATTTAAAAATATATATATCAATCCTTTGATTTTAAATTCAATTAAATGTTTCAATAAACGAGTTAGGAAAATAATATGTCAGTTTTTATATGGGAAAGTGGGAGATTAATTCATCGAGGTTATACTAAATTGTATTTTTTTGGATTTATAATTGAAAAAAGTAACTTGTGGTAGGCTTATTATTTTAAAAGGGGGTATGTAATTTTTTTGTGTGCATTTTTTTTAGAAACTTATTTCAATAATTGGAAATAACATTGTTGAGTTTCAAAAATGGAGGATGAAATTTTTTAATAAGGGGTTAAAAAATTTGGTATGTGTACTTCATGGAACATATATTGATGTAAATTTTTTTATTTTTTTATAATTTAAATATAGTTTAGCTGTTCCTATTTGATATGTTAAATTTCATTTCCATCCCATATGGTTTTATATTAATAGGATGAGTTTCATACCAATAGAATTCCTTCCTTTCATTTTCTAGTTGTATTCCTATATTAGAATTGTGCTGGTTATATCTATTGATATTTTTTCATGTAAACCCCTGGATTTTTTTGAGTGTATAAAGTGGTATTTGGTTCAACATGGTTCTTTTATTTTTATGTGAATTTAATTTGTGGAATTTTGATCATTTTATAGATATTTTTTCTTTAGTGATCCAACATGCCTCTTTCCCAACAAGGATGTTAGACTTCGTAATTTTTTCATTTGTGAGGGGATATGATTTGAATGCCATAGGTGTATTCTATGGTAGTAGTGACGTGTGTTTCACATTGCATAGGTTACATCCTAGCTAGTGACAAGGTTATTCATTTGGGTTCACTAGATTTTGGAGTTTTTGGATAGATTCCCCAGGTTACTTCCAATTCAACCACTATTATATGACAATAATTTTTTATATTCATCTGGGAATTTATTTTTTAAGGTTTTTATAGTCATTTCATGCTTTATCCCAAATGAGGTGGCTTTGATTTCCATGTTTAAGGTGATATCAACCATGAGATCTTGTTCAAAGTTGAATATTTAATATCTAGTAGATATGGACATCTATTGTGGTACATATAAATTTCAATGGTGTCCTCGGTAAGTATTTCCTCTTTTTTGGGAATATTTTATCCCTTATAGTGATTTTAATCATTCTCTCCTCTGGGAATTATTTATTGTTTTAGAGAGTTGTTTTATTATTATAATTATAATATGGTGGGGATATTTCCATTGATTATCCATTTTTTGATTTTTAACAGTATTTTACAAAGCATGTTCCTTTCATATTGTGATGTAGATATGGTATTGGGTAGGGTCACCTATTTTGATTCTCTCCCAACAACTACCACAATGGGAAGAGTGTTGATCATTGGTATCTATTTGGGTCTTTTTTTGTTTCATATATTTTTTTTCATTTTTTTGTTTGGTCCATAATTCCCATTGAGATGGGGAGTTCTTTTGGTTTAGAGGTTGTGGTTTATAATGTAAAAAATTTATTTCTCATTGGTGTGCCTTCAATTTGTTTTTGTCTTTTTTGACTTCTATTAAAGACCATTAATACTCATATGAGACGTTTTATTATATATAAAATAAAAGTTTATTTTTTTAATTATTTTTAACATGAAATGCACAATATTTTGCATTCACCCTTGACCTACTATGGTCGAGGTGAAGGTCTCCTTAAGCGAATACTGGTGCTGCGAGATCAATGGTTCCATCTGATTTCAATTACGACCACCTACTAAAAAGTTATAAAAACCCACTCACACGTTTATAGAACGTACCAAAAAAAATGTTCATAAATTTAATGTGGTAACACCGGTACTCTGAATCACACGTCATCAATTTTCACAGACTCATAAAATTCCAATATATTAAAACAAATTACATGGAATTTTTGGGACATACTCATACATTGACAAAATATGGGTGAGTGGCCAAGATATCTTGAAAAATTCATTTATAAAGTTATGGAAAATCCATAATGTACATGAAATATTTAAATCCCCTACATTGTAATATAATCGAGGAGATCATGTATGAATTTATTTCATTACTATGTCAACCTTTATTCCTTGTTTTGATATTCTATTCACTAGAATGACAATGCCTTGAACTATGATGTAGATCATTTCCCAATCTGGATGTAAGAATTATTCTTAATATATTTTAAGTACCAAATCATGTTTGTGTAGGAATTATTTAATACATATCTCATTTAGTGAGAAATCATCAATTAAAATATAAATAAATTCATTGACAATGTTCTGAAAAATTAAGTGTCACCCACCTTTTAAAAGCCACAAGTTCATTAATCCTGGAAAAATACATTAGATGATAGGATAATTTCTTATATGGGTAAGTAAAAATTTTATTATATTTTTTATTTAGATAAAAAATTATTTTTTATAAGAAGAATATAAATCTAAAAGTAAAAATAACTCATATTGAGATAACCTATTAAAAATTGATCGATGATTAATAATGGAATATTTCCCTTTCTTATTGATGTTTCTAGTATTTGATTATATATGATTCCCCAATATCATTTAACTATCATTGTAAGTATCGTCTCATTATCATCTATCATTCTCATAGTTTTCCACCCTTATTTGAAATTACATGTCATGGGGTCTCCCATTTACTAATTTATATTGAAATTATGATACCCACATAAATTAGTTTATGAAAAAATTTCATGGAAAATTATTTAATAATTTTTGTTAGACTCACCTATAGTAACAATATTATTTAATTTTTATTATCTATTGGTTATATTTTTGTGAAAATGGTAGGATTACATCCATTGATAATGGAAAGAATGTATGTGAGTTATCCCATATTTTTCTCAATAAGGGATGTCTTATTTTTATCTAATTTCTCAGTTTTAACCCTTCATCTATCTGTATTGGTTTTTCTAAAATTGAAAATATTAATTAGTTTTATGATGGAAAAAGACAAATTAAGTTATTTTTTCCATTTCTTTTCACATACAACACTTTTTATTCTTATTAATTTCGTAAATATGCAATAATAATCATTGTTAAATAGTTTTTTTCACCCAATAATATGTTCCCAAAATTTTGTTTTATTGGATTAATATAAAGCATTAGTATTTTTATGATTGAACAAATTAATTATGGATAATAATATATTTTCAATTGGTTTCTCCATTTCATGACTACAGCTTCTTCGTCACCCTCTGGTTATAAATTATCCTAGTTAGTTTCCACCATATCATCAATTAGTTTCATTATATTACCTCTTTTACTGTTTATAGACTCATTATGAATGGGTGTTTTTAGTAGAAAATATTATATAGAATTACTATGATTTAATTTCAGGATTAATAGTATTAATAAGACCAATATGACTTATTCATCCCATTATCTGAAAATTATTCATCATTTGTTGACATTTATAAATTATTTTTTAGTTTCAATGAGTGTTCTTCAATGTATTATGGGAATACCACATACTTATTATATCAATATGATAAAAATCTATAGGGAATATAAATTTTTTCTCATTGAAAATACATATTAAAAAATCCATTGGGGTACTCCATAGATATACTAATAAGATAGAGTGAATATAATATCATATTTTCAATATCCAATCCCATATTTAAAAACACATTGTAAGAACTCAGTTCTTACTTTTGTGGTACGAGCTTCTTCCTTCCTCTTTTCCTGAAGAGTTTTTTAGAAAATATGGGAAATGGGGAAAAATACTAATGTTTGGAACTACACGACATGTACTTTTTCCACACGTCGTGTACTTCTGGCCGTGTGGGACGAGTACATGGGGCGTGTAGCCATATCGGTGACAAAGGGTGTAAGAACTGACTACATGTCGTGTAGTGGTACTTTAAACGCCATGTAGTCAATCAGAATGCCAAAATAGTAAGGCGGTTGACCAGCCACCAGTTGGGCGACAGTACACGCCATGTACTCATGAGGACATGCCATGTACTCATGTCGACGAGTGAATAGTATGGAAGTGCCACCAGAGGAACAGTTCAATGAAGGGAGTACACACCGTGTACTTAGATGTACACGTCATGTACTATTTTTTTCCCTTAAAATGGGAAGTAGCCTCCCTTGATCACATGGAAGGCTTAGAACGGGACGGGAGATTGGGATAGGATGACCTAACCTACGGAGAACCGCCGGGCGCACGTCTGGAATCTGATTCCACTTCAGACGATCTCGTTCTAACCGCATGGGTAAGGCCTCTCTTCGTGTAGAGTTTTTCTTAATAATTATTTCCCTAAATAGAGTTATATGTGGATGAATTAAAGTTTTCATATCACAGATCTACGTCATATTTGGGCGTTTTGGGTATCGACGTTCGTTTATAGCGCTCGTTGGTGTATAAGGTAGGTGGATTGGTGTTAATTTTTCCAACTGGTGTGTTTTGTGTGTTTTTGTGCCATGAACCCATGTTGGGGTGTCGTTTGGATGAGGCCATTGCTATGGTAAACACCTATAATTGAATAGGTGAATAATTTTGATATTATAATGCTCGTTGGGATTGTTTCTTTGATCCAGAATCACCCCGTAGGTGTGTTCTACTGTTTAGCCATTTGGCCAGGATACCCGGGGGGTATTCCTTTAATGTAGTGATGGTAGAATTTACATGATAGGGATTTCTTGTTTACTACTTGTTTACATGTAGGGCATGGCCCGGTAACCTATTTAGCCCAATGGCATTGTTGTGATTAGCCTCTGGGCACTACAATGTTTAGCCTGAGGGTAGTAGTTTTCTCGGCCCGAGGGAAACTTCTTCCATGCCTGAGGGTAATAGAATATATTCTTGAGGTAGTCACTACCTATGCCTGAGGGAAAAATTCTTTTACGCCTTAGGGCAATTACCTGCAGGTCGGATTCTGATTACCTGAGGGTAAGGTTTGCGTGTCTGAGGACACTGGATTTTTACATAGAAATGTACTAGGTTGTTTTCTTATATTAAATGTATTAAATGAATAATTAAATGGAAATTTAACTATTATTTTAGTTACTTTTGAGTACCGCTTACTTTATATCATTTTACTACTGCACACTATTGTTGCATGGTTACACGCAATTGGGCACGAGCCTTTGGTGGGTGCATACTGAGATATATTTCTCACCCATTGTTTGGGTCATTCATTTCGGCCCAAATAGATTTCATGTCTGTAGGTGTGGATAGGAGAAAGAGTCCCTATACAAGTTCTTGACTGTTGCTGAGGAGAAAGAGGGCATGCAACCGAGACTAGGCTCGTGATGCCGCTACCAGCTATTTTGTTTTGATTTTCTGTACTCTTTTTTGTTGTATTGTATTGATGTATAACATGTTCTGGATGTTTTCATAGAACATGAGACATTTAGAAAAATTGTTTATATACAGTTGGTTATATCTACTATAGTAGTTTATTTCATTTGTGTATGGTTTACCTCTTCCACTATCGTTGTGTGTTTTATTTGTATTCCTCTACGCTACACTTTGGAAAATGAGGACAAGTTTCCCCACTATCAGACCTGGGCCCTCACTGCTAGTCGGAAGCCTCTGGCATTTGGGGAAATGTGTTGGAGGTCATGTGGCGAACCAGGTTCGGGGAACCCATTGCGTGGCACCCAGAACAGGGACGTCACAAAGTGGTGTCAAAGGGGTTCTTTTCATTGACATACAATTTGGAGCTGTAGTTGGGAATATTATGAACGGTAGTTGGTAAAAAACTCTGCTCGAGTGTAGCTAACCCTTGTACAGAGGAAATCCAATTTTAATTGTATTGCACTTTTATTGATTTTTCAATTTACAGTTGATATGATTTCACCGTTGGGTGATGCACTTGTGATTGTGTTGTTTATATTTTATCTATGGGTTCTTTTTAGTTACAACCCAATGAGATGATGGTATGTCGTCTTATGCATCATTTTGGAATATTCTAGCATTAACATGCTATGAATAGTTCCATGCTCTGTAGGTGCATTACAAATTGCATGTTGTTGTGATAGTTATTATGCTAGAAAAGCATGTTGTTGTGATAAATGCTTAGATAAAATACCTGTTGTGTGATAGGGAAATTTTATTTGATCCAGTTTATAGGATGAACACAAAACATTGGACATTGGGTAGTATGGGCCCTCATTGATTGGAATTTTGTGGATCATTGGCTGTTTAATTTGTTATAAGAAAGAGAAGATGTCAAACTTTGATTCGTGTGGAGTATGGGGCCACACGGGTCGGAATATGACACATAGGTGTTGTTTTTCGGTATTTTCTGGGTTCTGGGGATGTTTCTAAGTCATAATGACTAAAAACCTAGTATATACGCCGTGTAGTATTTTTACACACACCATGTATGGCCTTCAGTTCGGGAAGGAAAATAAACATTTTGAGTACATGTCGTGTACCCCGAGTACACGCCGTGTAGTCTCTTTCCGTGTCACAAACCGTGTGGGAGGAAACACGAGGAAGGGAAGGCTTTGGTAAAACACACCATGTCCTTAAGGTACACGCTTTGTAGTGTTGACCCAGAGTCCAGTCATGTAACTAACAACGCGGGTCAGTGAACTCCTTCACAGAACACCTCGTGTCACTTATGTACACACCGTGTAGTGTGACCTGGGTACTCGGTCGTGTAACTAACAACACAGGTCTATGTCACCCCTCCTTGAACATGATGTGTACCTGTGGGACATGCTGTGTAGTCTTGTCCGAGGACAGACTGTGTGGACTTTGCTGTGTGGTAGGAAAAATGGGGTGATGTACAAGCTGTGTGTGGGTGTAAAACACCGTGTAGTTGTAAGACGAGTAGTCGGTCGTGTCTCAAATTACATCGGCAGTTGGAAACTAATTCCACACACGCCGTGTAGATATTATACACATTGTGTAGTTTTTGTTCAACGGGAGTCGTGTGGCTTAGCCGTGTCGAAGGACCAAGGAGGAGGAAGGGAAGACAAGTACATTCCGTGTAGTAATTGTCCATGTCGTGTAGTCTTGTTTTGAAAATCATGAAATGCCTTCTTCCTCTTGTTCCCTCTGTGGTTTCTTACATTTTAGCCATATTAATCTTGAATCTAAGACGTGTTTTTGTCCTTGTATTGTCATGATGCCTAGACGACCGCACATTGTTCGCCAGGAGAGCAGTGATGATTATACTATAGAGATGGTGGGCCATGGGATACCAGTGGGTCCTCCAGCAGAGCTACATGTGATGCCAGCCATTATTCCAAACATAGGCGTGAAGGCGCAGTTCCATGAAGGCTTCATGCGGTTCATGCAGAACTTTCAGGGAGCACCACATGCTGCCACATCTATGGCTGAGCTGACTCGTATCGTCCAACATCAGAATCCGCCTACGTTTTCAGGTGATGGCGGACCACAAGCTCCAGAGTCTTGTTTGGGATCAATGTAGACTACATTCGAGCATCTTGAGACGCCTCATGGGCGGAGGGTCAAGCTCAAGACTTACATACTATGTGATTTCAAGAAACGGTGGTGGGATGTTACCACCCAATCAGAGAATCAAAGTGACATGGCATGGGAAGATTTTCAGGAAGTCATCTATGACTTCTTCTTCACTGAGACACGATGGAAGATAGAGCTCGAGAGTTCATGAATCTACAACATGGAGCTATGTCAGTGATGCACTATTCTGCTCGTTTCACTGAGCTTCAGTTTTTTGCACCCATGTTGGTGGGTGATGAGATGTTGAGAGCCAAACGTTTTGAGGATGGCCTTCGGTATGACATCTGAGCACTGGTGAATGTTTTCATGTTTCCTTATGTACATGATATTGTGAACCAGGCGCTGATTAGAGAGACAAACATGTGGGAATCTAGTGGTGTGGGACATGGCAGTTCAGCACTAGTTACTGGTACAATTTTTGTTGGGAAGAGGATGACACAGATGGTCTTCTCTCAGGGCGGCAGTACCAGCCAGGCAGCTTCATTAGGTGGCCCGGTCAGGTGCTACCAGTGTGGTAGAGAGGGGCACAGGAGACTGCTATGTCCACGAGACCCAGTGGAGTGCTGAGCTTGCGACAAGATGGGTCATCTACAACACTTTTGAAGGGCGTTTCCACGGATGGCTAGTGACAGGGGTTCTGTTCAGACTCCGTGTGCGGGAACATGACTAGTGGCTTCTTACCAGTCAGGGAACTGGAATATGTCAGGGCGTGCAGGAAGAGATGGTGGTCATGGCCATTGTAGCCAGACAGTAGGATCTCAGAGGCAACAGGGTGGGACAACTTAGGGTAGTCAGGCTGTGTTACAGGGCCACGGTACTGGGCATGTATATATAGTGCATCAGTCCCAGAAGGAGCAAGTTCTTGGACCTTATACATTCAGAGGTATTATTCTAGTATCTTATGTCTTATCTTCATCACTTTTTTATATGCGTGCTACACATATTTTCATATTTGTGCTCGTTGTAGAGAGACTTGGGATATGTGTTCTTACTTCTTTTGATATCATAATGCTAGACACTCTATTGTGAACTAGAACGACTAGTGTGCATCAGTGCAAGGAGATCCCCCATGAGGCTGGTGGGTGTCACTTCATTTGGGACTTCTATGTCTTAGAGGTGATAACTTGTGATGTCATTCTCAGGATGGAATGGTTGGTTCCCTTTCGAGCTTTTGTAGACTGCTATTGTCACCGAGTGAGTTTCAGGTCCCTAGAGGGTGGAGAGTTTCTATACAATGGTGAATGGGATGTTCAGGTGAGTCGAGCATGACCAGCGCATCGTGGGTGAGGTGGAGTCACAAACTAGATTGTGATCTTATATCTGGATGATCAAGGGACATTTCAGGTGTATTTCCCTCCATTTTTTGATCATTTCAGGGATGTATTCTTAGAAGACTTTTCGAGTCTAACTCCGAAGCATGAGGTGGATTTCTCTATCGATATTATGCCATGAGCAGCACTGGTGTCCATTCTTCCTTATAGGATGGCCACGCCCGAGCTGCAGGATCTCAAGTGGCAGTTAGAGGAGTCACAGGAAGAGGGATTTATCCAACCGAGTACTTCTCCTTGGGGTTCTCCTATCCTTTTTGCGAAGAATGTGGACGGTACCCTCAGAATCTGCGTGTATTATCTGAAGATGAACCAGTTGACGATTAAGAACCGATATCCCTTACTGAGGATATATGATCTTTTTGATCAGCTTCATGGAGAACAAGTGTTCTCTAAGATTGACTTGAGATCAGAATATCATCATCTGCGCGTGAGACCATCCGATATACCTCTCACGGCTTTCAGGAGTAGGTATGGTCTATACAAGTATACGGTTATGTCGCTCAGGTGACGAATGCGCCCGCAGTTTTCATCGCTCTGATGAATCGTGTGTTCCATCCATATCAATATTCTTTTGTGGTAGTATTCGTGGATGACATATTGGTGTACTCTCACAATTGACACAACCATGCCAACCATTTTGAGATCGTATTTACTACACTGAGAGAGTCTCGACTATTTGATATGCTCTCAAGGTGCCACTTTTGGATGAATCAGATTCACTTCCTAGGTCACATTATCTCAGAGGAAGGAGTTGTAGTAGACCCAGAGAAGGTGAGAGCAGTAGTTTCCTGGGAGTATCCAAAGAACGTTTTTGAGATACAGAGTTTCTTAGGGATGGCTGGTTAATATAGATGATAAATATAAGACTTATCCCACTTAGCATCATCGTTGATGGGTCTAACTAAGAATGGTGTGATGTTCATTTGGTTGGAAGCTTGCGAGACATCCTCTCAGGACCTGAAGGGAAGGTTGACATCAGCACCAATCCTCATTATCCCAGAGCCAGGGGAGAGCTATACAGTTTACTGTGATGCATCAAGTAATGGGCTGGGATTAGTGTTGATGCAGGGTGATCGAGTTGTTGAATACGGGTCTCAGCAGTTGAGGCCACATGAGAGGAATTACCCTACGCATGATCTCGAGTTGTCTACGGTTGTTCATGCGTTGTACTGTTGGAGACATTATCTACTTGGGAGAGAATTTTGTGGTTTTCACCGAAAACAAAAGCCACAAGTATATATTTACTCAGCGTGACCTGAATCTAGGGTAGAGGAGTTCGGTCGAATACCTACAGTCCTTTGATTTTGAGCTTGCCTACACACCTAGTAAAGGTAACGCAGTAGCTGATGCACTGAGCAGGATGACTCATATACAGGTGGTGCAGGAGGCCAGTGGTGAGTGGAAGCTCATGGAATTGTTCTCTGAGATACATCTGGAAGTGCAAGATAGTCAGGGGCAAACTTATCATTCCTCGTTAGTTGTGACATCTACCCTCCAGGACAGAGTGAGGACGAGACTGATATCTGATTCAGAAGGCCTAGTTCTACGGGAGTCGGTGGCATGTGAGGACCCTTCTCCTGGGTGGACGATAGGGGAGAATGAGGTTTTGTGTTACCATGGACGAGTATGGGTTCCAGGGGATATACACCAGGAGCTGATGCAGGAGTTTCATGCTTCATCTTGGGCAGTTCATTCCGAGGATACCGATATGTATCGTGACTCGAGAAGCCAGTACAGGAGGCCGGGTATGAAGGGAGATGTAGCTGGTCATGTTATGAGATGTACCACATGTCAGCAGGTGAAGGCAGTGCATTAGAGACTAGCTGGACTATTACAGCAGTTACCCATTCCGGAGTGGAAATGGGATGATGTCGCAATGGATTTCTTGACTAGTTTTACAAGGTCACCTCAAGGAAAAGACACCGTGTGGGTTGTTGTGGACAGACTCACAAAAGTAGCAAACTTCTTGCCGATCAAGGAGACCTTCGGTGTTGGAGGTCTCAGAAATTTGTATATCTGAGAGATCGTACGACTTCATGGGGATCCTCATTCTATCGTTTCAGATAGGGACGCCCACATTACATATCGTTTCTGGAAGAGTTTTTAGAGGGTTGTTGGTACATAGGTGCTTCTAAGAACAGCATACCACCCTCAAATAGAGGGCCAGTCAGAGCATACGATATAGGTGTTTGAGTACATTCTTTGTGCATGCATCCTAGACATTGGGGGCTCTTGGGAGAAGCATATACCCATGGTCGAGTTTGCCTATAACAATAGTTTTCAGGCAACTATTGAGATGGCACCATACGAGGATTTATATGGTAGTCCATGACGTTCACACTTATGCTGGTTAGAGGCAGGTGAGGAAGCTTTACTAGGACCGTGTCTAATTTAGGAGACTTCTGATCAGGTTCACTTGATTCAAAAGAGGATAGCTACCGCACAGTCTTGTCAGAATTCATATGATGATCGCCGTAGACGAACATTGGAGTTCATTGTTGGGGATCAGGTTTTCTTGCATGTTTTGTTGAGACTGGGACACAAGCAGATCAGGAGACAGGGTAAACATTCACCATGGTATGTGGGGCCGTTTTTGAATCAGGATTAAGTAAGATATTTTGCCTATCGGTAGCGGTTACCTCATCGATACCAATCCATGCACGACATCTTCCACATATCTCAACCGTGTCACTATCATTCGGACCCATCTCACATCATGCATCCTGAGGAGGTTGAGATTCATATGGATCCGACCTTTGAGGAGCATCATATTCGTATCATTGACAGGATCACAAAGGTTCTCTGAGGCCGGTCAGTTCTTCTCATATGGGTGCTATGGCAGCATGGCCATGTGCAGGATGAAACCTGGGAGCGGGAGACTGACGTACGTGCTCAATGGTCGAAGTTGTTCATGGATATATCATCACTACCATTGGAATGGAAATTCGGGGACGAATATCTATAAAGGGGGATGTTTGTAAGATCTCGGTTCTTACTTTTTAGGTATGAGATTTTTCTTTCCCCTTTTCCATAAGTGTTTTTTAGATAATATGGGAAATGGGGAAAATCCTAGATTTTGGAACTAGACGCCGTGTACTTTTTCCACACGCCGTGTACTTCTGGCCATGTGGGATGAGTACACGGGGCATGTAGCCATGCCGGCAACAAAGGGTGTATGAACCAACTACATGACGTGTAGTGGTCCTTTACACGCCGTGTAGTCAGTCGGCAGGCCAAAACAGTAATGCGGTGGAGTAACAGCCCGCTGGGCGACAGTACACGCCATGTACTCAAGAGTACATGTCGTGTACTCATGACGATGGGTGAACATTATGGCGGTGCCGCCAGAAAAGCAGTTAAATGAAGGGAGTACACATCATGTACTTAGAAGTACACACCGTGTACTTTGTTTTTTCACATAAAATTGGCTATAGCCTCCCCTGTTGATATGGAAGGCTTAGAACTGGAAGGGAGCTCGATAGAGGACCACCTAACCTTCGGAGATCCTTCGGGCACATGTCTGGAATCCGATTCCTTTTCGGAAGATCTCGTTTGAACCGCATGGGTAATTCCTCTCTTACCCTGGAGTTTTTCTTACCAATTATTTCCCTAACGAGAGTTATTTGAGGTTGAATGAATGTTTTCCTACCTCAGATCTACGTCTTATTTGGGTGTTTTGGGAATCGACGTTCATTTATAGCGCTCGTTGGCGTATAAGGTATGTGGCTTGGTGTTAATTTTTCAAACTGTCATGTGTTTTGTGCGTTTTTGTTCCATGAACCCATGTTGGGGTGTTGTGTAGATGAGGCCATTGCTATGGTAAACACCTAGAATTGAATAAGTGATTAATTGTGATATTAAAATGCTGGTAGGGATCATTTCCTAGATCCGGAACAACCCCATGGGTGTGTTCTACTATTTATCCATTTGGCTAGAATACACTAGGGGTATTCCATTAATGTAGTGATGGTAGAATTTTCTTTGAGAGTAACTGCTTGTTTACTTCTTGTTTACATGTTGGGCACAGCCTGGTTACCTATTTAGCCTGAGGGTGTTGTTGTGATTAGCATATGGGAACTGCACTGTTTATCCTGAGGGCAGAAGTTATCTCAGCCTGAGGAAAACTTTTTCTGTTCCTGAGGGAAATAGACTTTGTGCCTGAGGGCGACACTACCTATGCGTGATGGAAAAATTCTGTTATGCCTGCGGGCTATTACATGGGGGTTGGATTCTGATTACCTGAGGGCAAGGTTTGCGTGTCTGAGGACATTGGCTATATAATTAGAAATGCACTGCGGTGTTTTCTTATATTAAATGGATTTAAAGAATAATTAAATGGAAATTTAACTATTAATCTAGTTACTTTTGAGTACAGCTTAATTTATTTCATTTTATTACTACACTCTGTTGTTTCATGCTTACACATATTTGGGTACAGGCCTTTGGTGGGTGCCTACTAAGATATAATTCTCACACCCTATTTGGGTCATGCTTTTCATCCCAAACAAATTACTTTTTTGCAGGTGTGGATAGGGTCAAGTGTCTATATATAGGTACTTGAATGTTCATGAGGAGTATGAGGCCATGGAACCGAGCCTAGGCTCGCGATGCCACTGCCAGTTGTTTTGTTTTTTTTACTGTACTCTGCTTTTGTTGTACTATATTTATGTATAACATGTTCTGGATATTATCTAAGAACTTGAGACATGTAGCATAATTTTTTATATACAGTTGGTTATATATACTGCAGTTGTTTATTTCATTTGTGTATGGTTTACTACTTCTGCTGTCATTGTGTGTTTTATTTGTATTCTACTGCGCTACACTTTGACAAATGAGGGCATAGTTTCCCCACTAACAGACGTGGGCCCTCACTGCTAATCAGCAGTCTCTGACGTTTGGGGAAATGCACTTGAGGTCATATGGAGATTCAGGTTCAGGAAACTCGTTGCGGGGGTCCCAGAACCGGGACATTACACATACATAGGGGAATAAAATTTTCACCTCATTCCTAAGTCACAATGTGTATTCTAGAATGTGCATAAACAAATAGTTAATATGATGAAAAATATTCTAGTATCTCTCATCTTTGGATGTGTATTGTTTTAAAATTCTATGTAACATTCTTTTTATATAGAAATAACACCACAAAAATCTATAATTATCTTTTTTATAGTAATTATTTAAAAATTATTTCATAATAACAAATTTAATAAATATATTCACTAAAATATATGTCTATATAAATTTTTATGAAACCATATAAATCTTATTTTATTGAATTTCAAAAATAAATTTCATTATACTCGCTAGAAAGTAAAGAAATGTTCTAAATTTTTTTGTTTTTTATTCATTCTTCTCCTTACAAACCTATTTTCCAGATTTTTCCATCTTAAAATTTTTTCATACGTTCTTTTATCCAAATTCTATTCTCTCTTTTTTTCATTTTCACCCTTAATTATTATTATTCCATTTAAACAAAAGTGTCATTCTATTTTTCTTATTTTCTTATACATCTCTTATGAAAAGGTTTTATAGACTTCACCATGGATATTGGTTTTCCTTCTTGTTATATGGTAGGTTATAGAATAGTTTCTCTAATATTGTTTGATATATATTCCACGCGTGGTTCTAGAGTTGTATGAATAAGATTATTGATTCATTATATAGTTCTATTGTCTTATAAACTACTGAAAATACATTGGGATGAGGTTATTGAACATTCATGTATGTGTTTTTTTGGGTATAAGAAGGTGGTTTTGGATTGAATTTATGTGGAGGCTAGATGGTTTATGGTTGTGAGGGTGGTAATAGTTAGAATACACTTATGGATTTTTGATTAAGTGAATATTTGTTCATAATATTATTTTATTTGAAAATTTAGACAAATTTTTCTTAGTTAAACAATGTATTTATTTATGGGTTTTGTTGAATTCCACTCCATTAGTTGTAGGTATTTTAGAAATTATTAATTGATTGATTATAACTAACATACTATCAATAAAATGGATTAATATCTGGTGAACCGTATTGAATCCATGGTATATTGTGGGGGTCTTATTCACATATCATGATATTAAAAAATGGTTTTGAGTGTTAGTGGTTGTGAATAATATGATTGAGTCAATTCCACTATAATTTATAAGTTATTTAATTTATTTATAAATGATTCTAATAGGATATCCAAGAAGGAGATCTCATCAAATTAAAAACTTTCTCTCCTCAATGGACTATAATAACCTATTCATAATTTACCATTATGAGGAATAACATATAGAATCTATTTTACAACATTAAATGTTTTCATAATTAATCCATTACTAGATAGGACATCAACAGTGACAGAAGTCGTTGGATATAAAAAATAAATATTTGATTCATTTGTAATTAAAAATTGATTGTATTATATAACAAATTCATTTTGAAATAATTGATTTTTCCCATGTATCAAATTAATATTATTCATTGACTTATGAAATGATTGATATTTGATTTCTGAACTTTTATATCCTTCATAGTGTAATTCGTTTGTCTAATAATCTTTTTATAAGTTGGCCTATGTTTTTATGTATCCATCAATGTAAATAATTGAATAATATATTTGTCATACATAGATAAAGAACTAGAATACCCTCAATCATATTGAATTTTATGTTACTCAATTATTATTGAATATATATCAAATTTTACTGAGAATGGTCAAATATCTATGTAGATCATCATTTTTTATACCAATAAATCATCCCATGTTTTTTTTGTATTAGGCTTATTTTAATCTAAAAATTGTTCACCTAAATCAGAGGATGAAAAAAACTAAAGGAAATCCCAACATTAATTGATAAATCATAGTCCTTTTTGGCTCTGAACTCGGGATTTTGTGGTGCTTCATTATGTTATTTCTTGTTTGAGAATTTTCCATGAGGTACATTGGGGGAAGTTGGGAGTATGTTTTCATAAATAGTAAATCATCTGTATAGAAAAACGAACCTCTTGTTATTAGGGTTACAATCAATCATTTCTGATGAATCAAGAATACTTGAGCATGTTTTTGGAATCCGGGTTATTCATTATGTTTATTGAAATTACAAAAAACACATGCACATAATGAGAAATAAAATAAAAAAAATATTAATAATTCAACAATATAATTTGTTTATAAAAAATATTTATTATACTCATATGTTCACCCTTTATTAGCACTGATAGTTCCAAAAAAACATGTCCCTACTAACATAAATATCAATTGTAGTTGGTAATCATGAAAAAAATTAAGTGTTCATGATTTGGTTTATTATACCATGTCTTATTATAAAGAAGGACCACAGTTTTCCCCATGAGCGATACATATAAAAGACAATATAAATCCATATTCCTTATTGTTAAGAATAAATATTTGAATTTAGATGGGTCAAGAAAAATTGATGAAAAGGTCTAATGGTTTAAAAAATAATAAAAAAAATAAAGGGATCAATTTCAAAGTCTATTTTTGAAAGAGATACCAATTTCTTTCATTCATTAATTGGGTTTAAAAAATCAGTTTCATGATTTTTTTAAGTTTAACAGTTTTTAATGGTAAAATTTATTTATTTTAAATGAGAAAATATAAATATATTGGTAAAATAGTAATATCAAACTAATTTCATTATGTTCAATCTATAAATATAATATATTTATAATTGCATTATTTTATCACATATTTTTTATTTCCGTTTATAATAATCCATTTTAAAAATACTGATTAATAAATTTGATTAGAATTATTGACTAAATTTATTTCTAATTGAAATGAATAATCATGAATAAAATTGAATGATAATTTAAATACACATGTTTTTACTCTTAATCCCATACCTCTTAAGTGATTTTCCACACATGGTTAAAGGAAGATAAAACATGTTTTACTTGAATAATTTATAAAGTGAGTGAAAATAGTAAATTAATAATAACTCATATTGATATATGAGAATTTATTACCTTAAATAATAATCATCTTTATGTATTGTAATCTGTTTAATAAAAGTGACCTAGATAGGGGGTGTTGTTGCAATCTTTGATGCAACAAATGAAGGTTTTATGATTTTCTTTAAATCATGTAACATAATTTATTTTTGAAATATCTTCAAATAATAATTTTTGTTTACATCAAAATAAAATATGTTTTCAGTTTTAAAATTTTTCGTGTTATTTTTATATTTATTTATGTTATCTAATGACATTCCATTCATTTATTTCATTTCATGCTTCTACATAAATATGTGATTTGATTTATAACTATTTTTGTTAAAGAGAAATTTTGTTTTTTGCAAAAAAAGTAAAATATTCTCAAATGATTGAAGTTGGTTCTGCATTTTGAATTATATGTAAATTTGTTTTAGTGGTTTACTAATATTTTTTTGTATCAATATAAATAATTTTTTATTTTTTATTTTTATAGAAAGGTTAAATTTGGTTACATATTTAAAACTATTTCTAGAATTATTATTTTTATATTCCAAATTGGGTTTTCTCCATTCAAATTGTATAATGGTATTTCAATTGAATTATTATAATGGTATTTGGGTCATTTTGAGTTTATAATACTTTTCTTCCACATCAATTCATGAGATTTGTTTTATAATTTATTTAAGGAACCTCAACTAGACTCTAATATAAATACATGTAATTTTATTCAGTTTCCAATATTAATTTTTAAAAATAATATAGAAAATGTATATATATATATATAAACATTTGAATGTTAAAAATCATGTCCTCCCACATTTTTCTATTTATAAAATTATTTTCTTCAATATTCCACATTATGTGCAAGAGAAGTTATCAACATTTTCAAAATTTATCTTTAATTTTATTTTATTTTATTTTTGAATAAGAATATGAATATATATATACATAAATATATAATTTCATATAAATTTAAAAAAAACATATATACATATGTCTCTTCATATGTATTATTTCTGGGTGAAACAATAGTTCTGTCTAAGACCAATAGATACATTTATATATAAATGTATTTATATATGTATCAATTTATATAAAAATATGTATTAACTATATGTATGTAAATAATCAAATATATTATATATATATATATATAAGAATCATTATTCATACTTATAAAAATGCGTGTGAGATGCAATCATGTATTATTCTTATATATTTGTAACCAAAGGTATATATATGGGTATCTTTTCATATTGAAATATTATTTACATATATATATATATATTTATGACTGCATATTTAAAATATTCATTTCATGCCAAACTACTATTGTCAAGGATCATGTATAACCAAGTAATTTACCTTTTCAGGAAATGGATATTGAAGCACATTATTTTTTAAGAAACATCATGTACATTATGATTTAAAATACAACTTATAATGTTTTTAATTCCAAATAATCGAACTTAGAAATTATTCCTATGATGTCCTGGAATGGGGAGTGAACACAATCCCTTTTTTGACTTTTATCCAATCATGTAACGAGTTTTACCTTAATTATATACCACTCCAATTTATTGTGTATTATTGAATTCTCATGAGATGTCTTGAATGGCGCGCAAGATGTGTATCCCAAGAACACAATGGTTTTAGAGAGTGAACCTTATCCATCCTTGTACTGTGTCAATCCTGTTATGTTTTATCTGGAGTGATCTATGACATCAAGTTATGATGCATGTTTCTTTTAAGAACTATTTCTGAATGTTTATGAGTTATCAATATAAATTTCTATTATTTTATAAATGAATGAAATGTATTTTTACAACTGATACATGTTTTGAACCCTATTTAGAAATAAATACTATTATTTTCAAATCAACTCATTATTTTATAAATTTATAATTCTCATGATGTATCACAATTTTAACATTTTTTGTGGAAGTGAAAAAATCCGGATATGTTTCCACATGTTTTGAAACACCTTATTGAGATTTTATTTTCTCACCCTATGATTTTCAAACCCACTTTTCATAATGAATAAGGACATATAGAACTGAGTGACTGGTCAAGGATCCTTTATGGTGTTTTACCATTACTATGCATATGAATAGGTATCTTGTCCTTTCTTTTTTTAGTGTTCTAATTAGAATTATCCAATGTAGCAAAACATTATAATACTCTCATCCAATGTGGTCTCGTACTCTTAAATAATAAATGAATTATAAAAAAATGGAGTATGTCTTGGATCATCATAGTTGGTATTAGAGATGATGTTTAGAAAACTTTAGTGGTGAATATACGGGGAATCCCATTAAACATTTAGAGTCCCTCTATATATATTATTGGATTTTACATTAAAAAAATATGGAACTCGTAGTTTTCCTAATTCTAAATAGTGAAATTAAGATTTTTTATATGTAGGTTAATCGAATTTTAGGGATATAATTGTTTTAATAGAGAATAATGTAACATCACTGATATAAATATGTTCATTGTTTTAAATAAATCAAATTAATTATGTCCCATATGTTATTATTTTAATTATGAAAATAATATTTTATTAAATGATTGAAGTGGGTTAACCATTTCATATTTCATGTTAATTTGTTTTACTATATTAGAAATTATTATATTCTATTTATCTAAATAATTTTGAATTAAATTTTAATGATAGAAAGGGGAAATTTGGTTAAATATTTTAAACTATTTCAGAATATATGATTTTTATATGAAATATTTTATTCTTTCATTTGGTATTATCTAATGGTATACCAATTAATTTTTATATTCTTATGGGGGGGTCATTTTTAGTGTATAAAACTATTCCACAAAAAAAATTCATGAAATATATTTTCTGTAAATATTTTTTCAGAATCCTTAATTTGTCACCTATATATATACATGGGATGTTATTCGATTTTCAAAATTTATTTTTTATAATAATGTTACAAATGTATGTATATATATATACCTCTCTTCATGTAAAATATATTGTTCTCCCAAGGTTTGTTCTTCATAAAAATAATTTCTGGATCTTTCTACTTTATGTGCAAGTGATGTTATTGAATTTTTTTAAATTTATGATTAAATTAAAATTGTTTTATTTTCAAACAATTATATGTGGATATATATATTCATAAATAGAACATTTAATATGAATAATTTTTTAAAACATGTATATATATGTATCTACATACGTATTATTTTATGGTGAAATAGTATTTTAATCTCACTTCAATAGATACAAACATATATATTTTTATTTTAATATGTATCAATTTTTGGAATACAGTTTATTTCCTATATATATATAAATAAATGAATATATATATATATCATTATTAATACCTATACATATGTTTGTGGATATACAATCATGTTTTATTGTAATATATATATATATAATAACATGACTATATATATGTATCTTTTTAAATAAAACAATTATATAAATATATATTTATATTAATGCATATTTGCACATTTCATTTCATGAAATGCTACTTTTATCATCAAGCGTGTATAACTAAGTAATTTACTTCTTTATGAAATGTATATCAAAGATCATGATCTATAATTAAGCTTTGTGGTCATTATGATATAAAATAATAGGTCTTATATTTATAATTCTAAAGAATAATACATTTATATAATGTAATGAAGGCATGGAATGGGGAGTGAACTCAGGCGCTTTTGGTAATTTTTCCCCATTATATGATGTGTACACCCAAAACTATATAGTACTCCAATAAAATGGGTAATGTGTAAATCTCATGTGATGTCTTGTATGGTGTGTTAAAGCTGTATCCCCAAAACATATGGGAGTATTGAGTCATATTAATCCATCATGTGACTATATAAATTAATTTTTGTTGTCTTAGGAGAGAATTATGACTTCATGTTATGATCCAAGGTGCCTTTGAGAACAATTTATGAATGTTTAAGTGTTATCGTGATAAAATTTTATTATTTCATTATTGAATGACATGGATTTTTAAATGGTTACATATATTGAATCCTATTTTGAATGAATGGTTTTCTTGACCTATATTAATGTATTAGTGTTATCATCAGAATGGTTTTCTTGTATATTAATTTCTTGAGAGTTGTAATTAGAATAATTCAATGTATCAAGAATCTCTAAAACCACTACTCCAAATATGGACTTTATTAGCACTAGAAAAGGGATTTAACAACGTTAGAAAAGGACACTAAATCGAGGCGAAGATAATGGGGTCCTTTTAATAGTTCTCAGAAAAGAGTTAATAAAGGCCCCTTTTATGAGTGTGAAAATATCACTGACAAAAGGGATCTTTTATCAGCACTATAAAAAAAGCACTAATAAAAGGGACATTTATCAGCTCTATTTTAGGGCTGAAAAAATACCGCTTTTATCACTGATTTTTTAGCACTGATAAAAGTTCAAAAAAATTAAAAAATGAATATTTCTTCAATTTAGGGAGGGGCATGAACAAAACCCCACCTCCACATGAGCTCCCACGCCGCAGCCACCTCACCCCCCTTTAACAGCGCCACAACCACTTTAACGGTGCTTGAAATTTTTACCACTCACACGCGCGACCTGCCCCCCTCAGGATTCAAACTCAGGACCTGTTATTTGCACGCTTAATCCTTTACCACTCCACCATATTACATTTATATTAATTTATTTATATATCTATATATATATAGGTGTATTTATTCATATATTAATATATATTTATATATATATAAACATATATATTTATATTTATATTAATATATACATATATCTTTATAATATATATATATCCATATATATACAATTATATTAATATATATGTAATTATATTTGTATATTAATATATAAATTTGTATATTAATATATATTTATAAGACCTGTTTTAAATACATTTATACAACATGATTTTTTATGTGTGTTTATAAATAAATAAATACATATATACAACACACACACAGACACATAATATATGTGTATTTTAAAGTTTATCTATAAATATTTTTATATATTTACAAATATTATATATTAATATGTATATACATATGTTCAGAATATACAAGTAATATATATCATCTTGAGAATACAGACACACAAAAATACACACAAACACACACAAACACATCATATATGTATACAAATATTAATATATTTGTATTTTAAATAAAATGGATATTAGTTTTATATTTAGATAAGACTTATATATATTATGAAATATACTTTATATGTAAATATGAATAATTTTTTATTTATAAAATTAAATTTTTATGGGTGAACATATAAGAAACATGTTTATATTATTTTATAATTCATTATAAGATTCATTACATTGTTAAAAATATAAAATTTCAAATCTATAATATCAATATAAATTTAATCTCTCAGAATAAATTCAGTCCCTAGTGAAAAAGGTATGTTTGTTTGACATTTTAGTTACATTTTCAACATATTTTCAATATTATATTAATTGTTTAGGATTTTTTCTGTCGTAAAATTGTTATTTAAGGATTATTAGTAAACTATAATTATAAAAATATTAATTGATAATATTTTTTAAGATATATTGAAGACATTTTCACTAATTTTATTATATATTAATTATAAAATTCTATTTACAGTTATATAAAACATATTTACAAAATATATATTATATTTATATCAATAATAATATACCTATATGTCAATATATTATTTATTGATTTTTTTTGAAATATACATTCTATTAGTGCTAGGAAAATGATCTGATAATTTCCCCACATTGTCAGTGAAAATAAAAAGAGGTGATGATAATGGGGGGACCCATTAATAGTTCTAAAAAAGAACTGATAAAGGGTGTTCCATTATCACCTCTAAAAAAAGAACTGATAAATGGTCACTTTTTACAGCGCTTTCATTAGCGTGGATAAAGGGAGGTGCTACAGAACTATAATCTCTTTGGATCTATGGTTGTTAAATAATAAATGAACAATAATATATAAAACTGGAATTGGTTTTTGGGTTGTCTAGGATTTAGATATTGGCGATGATAGTGTCTTGGATTATTAGACCATTTTTGTTTGTATAGAGAAACGATTCGATTGTATACTGATTTTATATTCCAAATAGGTATAGTGAAATGCATGATGTTTTTAATGTTTCAAAACATTGGAAGTATCACCCCAATCCTTATAATATGATCGATGTTGATTATGTTTATTTTGAGACATATGCATCATTTTAGAATCATAGGATACATGTTATTGATCATAGTGAAAAAGTGTTGTGGGGAGGGATCATGCAGACAATTCATGTGTTATATAAATATTGATGTGTTAAGGTGGAAATTTGGGGGATATTAGTATATATGTGGTAACATTGGCCTGATAATATTATCTCAGAGTCTAATAAATGCATGGGAGTATGGGTTTAAGACGTAATGTTATAAAGGGGGGAGATTATTAGATATCGATATTTTATAAGATCTCACTTTCTTGTTTTGAGGTACTATTTTAACCTTATATTCATATATATTTGTTGTTTTTTGGTTATTTAATGTGTTTGAATTTTTGAAATAAAATGGGTTGCTTCATGGTTAGCTCATAGTTTTCCCAAATGGTGTACCTACCCCCAAGAAATCCATATAATCCCATAGAGAAGAGAATTTCACAATTCGAACATGGTTTTTCAAACTGCATGTCTTGTTAGTAGAAATCATTAACCTCTAGGATGAGGCACTTGGTTATAGATAATGGTTTGGAAAACCATGCATCACTACCAAGAAAACCATCCGTGTGGATTTTAATTTCCCTAAATTATATAAAAAATACTACCCTCTGTATTTACCTCAAATCAACCTAGTATGAACCGAAACCAATTACTTTAAATTTATAAACATTTTGGAGGGTTATAAGGAGACTTGATCCTTATTCTTAATGAATCAAAGATCCAATTGACGGATCATCTGTCGATAGGTATGTGACTTTTCCCCATTTGGATACCTCTATCATTCGTCTCTCTTTCCCGATAAAGAGAAATGATTTATACTCTGTTGGAAATTATTTATATTTACGTTTTCATAGATAATAATCTATTTGATATTTCTCATAGGTTTTGGTCTTAGATATCCCATGAAATTATGATGGTGAATACTTCTCTTCAATTTCGGTATTTCCGGTATAGTGTACATCGAAAAAAAATCATGATGTATGTGGTTTAAATATCAATTCCCATAGTTTTGAATGATAATTGATTGTATTTCATTTTGTAATTTCAATTTCTACATTTGGTAATTTATTTATGAAATTTTATTAATTGATTAACTAATTAATTAAATGGTTTATAGAGTTGGTAGTATAATGTGATTATTAAAATACATAAATTAGTTAATATGGAATTAGTGTTTATGAAATTTATTGGTAATTAGAATTAAAGGGTTGTATGGACTAACTGTCAAGGGTTAATAGATGTTATGAATAAATTTTGATAAATGGTTAAAAGTGAAATTTTCATATTATTCCTTGTGATTAAAATAATGAACCATGATTTTTTAGAGAAAATAAAATTATACACCATGATGAGATTGTTTGATAAGATGGTTAATCATGATTAACCATGATAAATGTGATATTAATGAAATATGTGATATAATGTTATATATTTGACAATGAGTGTTTAATAGACACTGAGGATCCGAATATCCATTTTTTATAACGAGAGGGTTACAAGTACTGATGCTTCAAACACCCATGTGGGATAGCAATGAGGTGTGGGATAGAGAATGATGCACCAAATATCCCCATGGTTCTAGACATTATGTTTTAGTCCCAACACATTGGCATTAGAGGGGAGTTCCTATAATATATGGTATGCAAATTGGAAATAAGTGATATGTTAAATCACATGATATAATTAATTTTGATTCCATATGATATACGATTCAGGATCCATCACATACTGATGTATGTATTGATTGTTTGGGTGTTATCTTGACCATGGTTAATTATGTGGTTAATTAAAGAATATTTAATTTTGAAATTTTCTTACATTATTTATTATACATTATTCATTATAAAACATCGTACATTGTTTCATATTGGATAATGGTTAGTCTCTATTAGTTTTGTCTTAATGGTTGTATTCACACCCTAATCAGGTAGCCCAATCATTTCCCAAATTAACTTAATTTCTATAGTAAAGGATGAGAGAAATAGAACAATGTTATATGGATGAGTTAGGATGGTACATGGATGAGGGAACGAGACAAGATTTTGGGACTCACATGGGAGTTTTCTGTGTCTTTATTATTATTTTATTCATATTAAAACATGACATATATTGAAATGACAAATATACTATTTTTGTTTTGGTCAGTTATATATGTTTCAGGATTACTATGTGATGTCTGACTTTATTATTAATGGAATTATTATAAATTATTTTAATTACCATTAGACTAATATTTATTTATTTATGTTTTTTAATCTGATATATTGTGTATAGTCTTAATATGATTTATATTAGACCCTCGATACTAGTCGGAAGCCAATGTAATATAGAGAGGGATGCCTCAGGTAACGTAGCCAACTAGCTCGAGGCACATGTGTGAGGTACCTAAGGCCGGGAAATACACTGTTAATCAAAAATAATTTCAACATTTTCTAGAAATTAATTTAAATATGTTCTTTCAAAGAACCATAAATCATAATTATTGATGAAAATATTTCATTAATGAATAAAATGACGTTATTAAAAATTTTGTTATTATTTAATAATAATTTATCATTACATTTATATATGGTATTAAGAATATATATATTTTATAATGTAGTTAATCCTTTTCATAACCTTCAATTTAATAGATAGGTTATAATTTACATATTAAAATAAAAATATTCCATGGTTTATTACGGAATAGTGTTATGTATCATGTATGCTATAGAACATAGTGTTTATTTCAAATCATAGTTTATTATATTCTCCCCTAATTAATAAATTGAATCCCCATAATTTTATATTTTTTCTCCTAATTAATAAATTGAATTTTTCCCAAATTATCTTTCATGGAAAATCAATTATTAAACTATAGTGTTACATATACCTCATCCCAATGAAACATCTCCCAAATATCTACAATCACCATGATAAATAAATATATACTATTTTAATATAGTGAAATTCATCAAAATATCATGAATAAGATTTATATATTATCATAAAAAGTAATACATAACTTTACCATAACTATATTTAATAATACCAACATATCAATGATTCACATCTCATCAATCATGATTATTTATATTCCACAATATATTAAATCCAAATTAACATCAAATAATATATTAACCCCAAGGTTTATTTATACCTTAATAGAATTTTCATCCTAATTCCAAAAAAATATTCAAATCGATTCAAAATCACATCACATCAATCATAAAATATGGGTTGTTAATGCCTTTGAACATATGATTTACTATAAACATATTCACCCATGATGGTATCCATAACGTTGATGTTAACATAAATTGAAAACATATATTCATCCAAAAAATAACATAGTCATTATTCCTTATATAAGTCAACAAAATATTTAAAATAATCCATAAATCAAAAAAATCAATATCATCAAATATGACATAAATAAATATGTCATCAACTAAAAATTTTAAAATTAATTATACTATCATACCAATATCAATCATCTCTTTATTCCAACTAAACATACATTTTCAAATTCTACTCTGGAATAATCCTTAGATTTTCTAAGATCCTTTTATCTAAATAAAAACTAATGTAAAACGTAGATAACAAAATTCCCGAATCACAATCCATAATTACATTTAACCATATAATTCATTTCTCTTTCCCTAGAATAATAGTTAACACTTGGATTAAGAAATTAGCTTAGATAATCCCCTTATTTTCAATTCATAAAAAAATAAAATATAAATGTTACCTTAGGATGATCTTCATTTACCACCATCGAAATATTCATTTTTCTTCAAAAATTACATGTGCTATACCAATTATTTATACATTAAAAATCAATTTTTTTAAAATTTTATACATTCACTTGAGTGCTTCTTCCAACATTCTACAGATCAAGGAAATATAATCTTTTTTGGTCAATGTCAACATGAGACCTCCATGTACCAGTCACTGACTAAAACCAAAAAGCATATTATGTTCAATATCAGTCATTGTGTGGAACCATTAAAAATGAGTTATATGATGTATAATTCATTAAAAATCCTTTTCAGTAGATGACACCTTGTATTTAACCCAGGTTATCCATAATCATTACCAATATTTTTTATGTTGTCATTTAACTAGACTCATACATAATGTTTTCAGTAAAGAATTCTCACCTTGATTCCAAAGGATAACTAAATTATTTTTTATACAAACTGCATTAACCCATACATTTAATACATATTTATCAAATCATAATAGGTTAATATACATTACATAATATAACGATCAATGCCGTAATTGTATAGGTCTAGTGCCTTTATACACAGAGACACATAATCAATTTTTTTTGAAAATGATCTAAATCATATACCACAATATTCTTAGTGACAATAACCCTTATTTGAAACATCATATATAAAAATGTCATCTTAACCTAGTAAAAATAATACAAAATAAATGGTGGTATTAGATGCTCAGTAATCGAAAACAATGGGTATTTCAATGATCAATTGATTTCAATAAGATAATAAGGTTATAATAACTTGATCATAACATTATAAAATCATACCCTACATATTATAGACCATAATAGTATATCATGGAATAAATCATGGCATTCCAAAAGACATGAATCGTAAAGGAATATATTAACATGATCTATAAGAGTGTGACATAATAATTAGACATAGTTGTATGGAATACACATAATCATAAAAATAATTTACTTATTAGTAAAGGATCCATGAAAATACTATCATAGTAGAATGGATTATCTCCTCAAACAGTCCTAGACGTCATGGTTTAATCCCATGACTATCATAGTTTACAATGTCCCATAATAAATTTCCTTCACTCTTCATTCTAGTCATGTTTATCCCATGGAATATTAATAATTACCCAATGCATTGTAGGTTGATAAGGGTCTCAACCATTACATAATTAAAATACTAAATATTATCTCCATAATATCATAAAACATTCACCATATAATGAATACATTAAATTAAAGGGTTTCAAAAACATTTCATTATTTAATAATATTATAACCCATGAAAAAAAGAAAGAAGTTTTATAAACATATTTTTATATTAAATATAAACCTTAAAGATTAATAATAATTTTGGTATCATTGGATTGTATCCCTTATAATGTAAATGTGATATCAAGGGTTATTATCAATGATGATTATGAATACTATTATAATTTCATTATATATTTATTGAGAAAAATATCCTTTCGATTTTAAAATTACATATATACAATATATAAAATAGTAAATTATTATGGAACAAAATTTATTTGAAAATATCCTTGGAATCATATAAAGGAATATTAAAAGCATTGATTGGTCAATAAGGTGTTAATTTTTTTTCCTGTCATAAATATTAAAAAAGATTCCTTTCATACTTCTAGAAAGGCAAAAAAGAAGATCATTTGAAAAAGAAAAATAATATTACTTTCGAAATATTATTTAAAAAACTAAAACATGTATAAAAATGAAATTAAATAATCAAATTATAATATTAAAAACATTATTTAAAGCATTTATATGCCAGAAAATGATTCTATTATCGTAAAGATAAATAATGTTGAATTTATTTAAAAGAATTAATTTATTATATTGAGTATATAAATAGAGTAAAATGTAATGACAAATGTATTCTAAAAAAATAAAAACATTATAATAAAATACATGATGGTCTATAATGTTATATCATAACATTTTAGCATCATAACTTAATCATAGTTAATCCCGATAAATAATAAGATTACAACATATAAATCCTTACATCACAAGTAACAATTGAATTTTAAGTCCCATGAAATAAAGAAACATAAAATTATATTTATTACTAAATTAATTTAATATTAATAATCATAAAATACATTAATAAGTACTATACTGACGAAACAACAGAAACAATTGGTGAATATGGAATGTATCCCATAGAAATACAAATGAGATGAAAATCTATTACCCAAGGTATGTCTTCCTTTATTGGAATTGTAAACTTATGTATAATAAATATATATTTATTATAAATATTATATAGAAACATAATCATATATATAATCCCATATACGATTTACTTATGAGATTTTATCAACCATTTGTTAGCATATATTTATTAAAATCATTATTCTGGGAAATATTTGCTTCGCTTTTCATGTATGTTTTGGTACGGTAGTTCTAGTACATTTAATTTGATAATGGTTATATAACATATATAATACAAATAATAATATAAATATCATATATAATAATTTATAATTATTTATATTCATCTATAATAGTAAATATAGAAAAATGAATTACATTGTTCATTGAGATGGTGGGTCGTACATACATATGAATGATGTTTTCATTAATCAAAGAATGAAATAATATAATGGAAAATGATTAATAATAATAAAAAAAATTATTATATAATATATTTGTTATATATTCAATAAATCCATCCTCATTACAATCCAAATAAAAAATTAATGTAAATTAAATCGCATTAATTCATGGAGGTGGCAGTCCACACGTACTGATAAGTGAAGTTATTATTTTCAAATAGTTTGGAAGGTAAGAAGGTATAAATGATATTATAAATAATTTTTTTTAAATAATTAATAATTATAATATAGGAACATTAATACAATTAAAATGCTCATCCATAAAATTTGTTAATAAGAAATGAATTATATCCCTACATGGAGACGATAAGTCGTACGTACGCAAGAGCGAAACATTAAATTCCCATTTTAGGGTTAGATGTTGAATAAATTTGGTTTCATTATTTTAATAAAACTTCCTTATATTAAGGATAATGGATTATTTATTTTATAAAAAAACTAAAATATTTATTATAGATAAAAAAATTTTAAAAAAAATTGATCAATTAAAAAAATTGACTCTTTTTTGAAATAACTCCTTTAAATCTCCCCTTAAAGAACAAAGGTTTAGTCATTAAGTAATACCATCACATATTATGTAATGGATCAGACCCACCTGGTCCATTACTTTTCCAAAATAGGGCTCCACCAAAACGGTGGCACCGTGACGGTGGCACCATGTCCTCACCAAGCGATCTTCGTTCTTTTCCAGTTCCAGAATTTTCACTCCCGCAACATATATTTTAACATAATAATCATTTAATTCCCTATTTCATACCATTTAAAGCCCATAAATAATATCTATAATCCCCCAAGATTCGGGCATTGCTTTACATACCAAAACATGTGGTTCTTCCTCGGTGTCACACCCATCCATGTACCTTCCATTTCCTCCCCTATTATGTGTTTCCATATAGTTAAAGTAAAATAATTAATGCATAGACATTATGGACACCTCTTCGAGGAGAATTATCAAATGACAATTAATTCTACCGTGTGTAACTTCCCAACTGTGTGAGGAACCACAATATGACTTTTAAGTCGTTCAAATTTCCATATCCCATATCAGCGGGATGTCAACCTTTTATCGAATGGGAATTCCTTCTTCTTCTTCATCTTGGATAGACTATATTTCTTGTCGGTGGGTTTTGAGCTCCCCTAAGGAGGCAAGTGGCATGCCTATGTCAGAGCCATTTTTCTCACCCTTGGATTCACCGACATTCCTCCCCTGCAAGTCACGCATCCCCAGTTCATGGCGCGTGGAGAAGAAAATATATCATTGATCAACAAAGTAGGGATTTTCCTTTGTCTTTATACATACTATGTATCATGTGGGGTAGGAATACTTTTTTTTATGGAATGTATGAATCCAAACATTAACAAAGATAATAAACAGACGGTTAAATATTGATGGGGTGTGTTTGACATTTATACTATACTCTTTTATAATTGCTATATATTGTGAACTGTTTGGGATTATGCTCACTGAAAATCATGGTCGTTGGATGTCTTTCCTTGGGCACTAATGAACACTTGTCTTCTATGATGATTAAATAATTTTAACAAGGAAATTGGTTAATCAACTAAACTTAGTATGTTAAATGGATACCCAGTGAACATCAATCCTTCTGTGGTAACCCCGGTTAACCAACTGAAAGAAGAACCTAATGAATGATTTTCTTGAAACTGGAAGTTTCCCTAGTCTGTTTTGGTAGTAGGTGTGTTGTTCTGTTTTATGCTTATGGGGTGATGTGGATGGGTATTGGATCCTCTATTGTGGCATGTTTGTTGCTTTTGAATATGAAGTTGTGTGGGGATGTATCTCGATGCTTGGTCTGGTTCTAGTAATTTGAGGGATCTCACTGACCTTTTTATTGTTGTGACTTCACATGAGAACCGGGTGTGAATGCTTAATGTATTGTTTGGATTTTTCTCTTCCTCTGGTTTGTGGTTATGCTAGTTAGTTGACCAGTAGTGAAGAATTCACCTAAATGGGATCAATTGAACATGATACCAAGAATGGGTTAAATGGGGAATTGATTTTGGAAATGTGTTTTGACTTGGTCGTGAGTGTTGTGCCTTTCTTTTCTAAATTAATAGTAACTACGATTTTTTGTATTAGGTTGGATTTGGAAAACCTAGGTTGTGATGACATCTTGTTTCTTATACATATAATTTTAGTTTTTATGTTACTTATTCACACCCCACCCAAGTTGAGAACTTAGTGTCGAACACCCCCATTCCATGGGGGAGAGTGTTTTTACCAACCCTCCTATGAGTGGCTCGTTATTAGCTTTTATTCTGCTCCATTTCCTGAATATCACAAGATGATTTGGGCAGGCTGTGATAGCATGAGGTCCATTATATCCCAATATTCATCGGGCATGGTAGTTTTGTTGGTTGGCCCAGGTCTGTGTGGGATGTTGTTTCCCAAGAGTCTTCAGGATGAGGCCCAGGTGTCTTCGGGCGTGGGAGTAGTCGTTATGGTACAGGTGTTTGTGGGCTTGGTTATGAGGGTTTGTTGTGGCCCTGATGTTTACGGGTGGGACGAGTGGTTGTGATGGCCTAGGTGTGTGTGGGCGTGGAGTGGCAGTGGGAATGCAGTTAGAATGGAGGGAGAGGTTCGATGCATAGGATGTCTTCAATATCTAGTGGGAATGTGGAACAGTGTACCCAAATATCGATGTGATATTATTATACATTACTTGACTTTCGTTATTTGAGTAGTTATCCTTGGAGAGGATTGGTTTCATAGTTTTCTTTACCAAGTTCTTTGGTTATCTCTTTTTACACAGTGCATTAGAATGCCTCCCCAATTGTGCACGAGAGTCTTTGGTTTTCCCAACTGTGTATACATGTATGTTCACCATACGTACATTAAACTGCTTTTAGGTTTCCAGGAGGTCATTAGGGACTTTGCAGGGACGTAATATCTCAGATGTTGGGACAGTTGCAGTTGATTTTTTTTTCTTTCATTCGTACTTTAACTTTGTAGTCTCCATGTACTTAGTGGAATTTAATTTTTTAACATGCATATGGAAATGATTTTCATTGCCTTTACATTTACCCACCAGTTTTTGTGTGTTTGTGTTTTACCATCTTATATCCATATCCTATTAAAGACAAAAATGGGTAATTCCTTTCATCTTATGAGTAATTATATACCCTTATTGCTAGTCTCCACTATGGGACCTATTGAAGGTGGGTATCGGGAGTCATTATCTCTCATTCAACTTCAATAGGGAAGGGTCTGAAAATATACTCTCCCTTCTATAATCTAGGTGATTGCGGGTCATGACAGAATGGTATTAGAGGGAGGTTGAGAGGTAGGATAGAGTCTAGGGTTAGGAATAGTGAGGATTGAATGGGATGGTATGGAAACAATGTTGAGTGATCTTGGTGCATGAAATATGCCAAGGAAGATCGCCCAGGACATGAGATTTTATGACCCCCCGTGATCCGATTCAAGGACTCTGGGCCTACCAAACGACCATGTAAGGCTACAATAATTTAATGGTAGAGACCCTAGGGAAGGTACATGTATCATAATGACCTGTGTTCTTGTGTTTCATGCATATTTTGGAAATTTAAAATGAATAAGAAGTTTAAGGAAATTTAAAAGAATTCTTTTTACTCTACTTAGGCTTAGGCATTCCTTGCTTACCTTGTAGCTATGGAACCTAGAAGATGACCACAATTAGTGTGGGCGATCGAGGACCAGGAGGATGCCTTGGCTGATTGATAGGGGGCTGACTGAGAGGAGGAGGATGATCAATGGAAAAGTATGCTTCGTGCCTTTCATCGAAAGACCCTTGGAAAGTATGTGGGTAGAAATTCTTGACATAGAGACAGAAAGCTGGCTAGAGGAGGTGGTGATATCCTTTATCTTGATCTGGGCTCCGACAGAGTTCTAGGTTCCTCTGGCCATATTCTAGATGCAGGGAGAAGAGCGTCAGTGGTGGACGCTGTATCTTTGGGAGACGAGGGAGGTTGAGGTAACATGGGATGACTTGGAGAAGGAGTTCTTGGTGGAATTCCTCTCTTCCATTATGAAGGCTGAGAAGAGGCAGGAGCTACACTACCTCCCGCAGGGGTTCATGTTAGTGAAGGAGTTTAGGATCATGTTTAAGGATCTCCTCCACTCTACTTCAGACCTCTTTCTAGATGAGGAGTCTCAGGAGAGACGTTTAGAGGAGTTACTTCGACCTCTTCTTCAGTATGATGTTACTGACATTACCTTACCGACCTACTTTTAGGTGTAGAAGAAGGTTGAAGTGGTGGAGAGGATGCAGACACTAGGAGGAGTATCATGAGTGGGAATACAATAGGGCACGTTGTAGGGGTAGGCCGTCAGTAGCTGGACTCCGTCATCAGGACCCTCTAGGATTCGACCAGTAGGGAGCGTGTCTCAGTATTTCCAGTTATAATCTCCCAGTCCTCACCCTTTTCTATGGGCCCGAGACCAAGATGCCTCATCTGTGGGAGCCATGGGCACCTTCGTAATCAGTTCCCAGATAGAGTGAAGTACAACGGGGGTGGGATGGCACAGTTCCCACCTCAGCAGCAGCAGTTTCGAGCTAGGCCCTTTCACAAACTGCAGAAGGCACAACAAGCTCTCGCCCCTCTGAGACCAGACGTGGTTGGAGGTGGCTGACCCCAGGGTGCCCCACAAAGGAATTATCCAGGGTGTGGTCGGGGAGGCGGGAGACAACCGAGAGGAAGAGAAGCTGGGTGTGGACAATTTCATGTCGTAGAGCAGTAGTTCCAGTAGGGCCAGAGGTCATTCGAGGTACGATCATCTTGTTTAGTACTCTTACCTATGCCTTGTTCAATACAAGAGCTTCACACTCCTTTCTCACACCTAGCATTGCCCGAGCTCTGGTTTTAGACGCTGAGAGACTTATAGTTCCCTTGGTGCTAAGCATGGCAGTCGGGGGTCAAAATGACTTGTATTATGTTTTCCAAGGGTGTAGACTGATGATAGGGCCACATCAGTCTATCAGTGACCTCCTAATGTTGTTGATACAACCAGAATTTTTCATCCTAAGAATTGACTGGAAGTTAATTTTATGTTCCGTCCTTGACTTCTTCTAAGGAAGGAACATTTTTTTGGATTTGGGTGGCCAAAGTGTAACTTTCTTCGACGTGCTGGGTTTCTAGAAAAGTAGAAGGTGAGAGGAGCCCCTCCTTCCCTTGTTATATGATATATCTGTGGGATCAGTGGACGCAAAGATGGTGGCAGTCCCATGGAACGTCGGTGAGTTTATGGAGGTCTTCCCTGATAAAGTGAAGACTATACCCCCTCGATGCGATATTGTGTTCGGGAAAGACATACAACCCTATGTTCATTCAATTTCAATGGATCCCTACCAGATGGCACCTTCTGATTTGAGGGAGTTGCAGATTTAGATTGATGATCTGATGAAAAAGGGGTTTTTTTACCAATTGTGTCACCATGGGTTGCTTCTATCTGGTTTGCAAAGAAGGAAGATTTCGGTCTGATACTGTGCATTGAATACATAAGACTGAATCAGGTGACGGTCAGGAATCACTACCCTCTCCCGAGGATAGATGATCTCTTTGACTAGCTGTTGGGAGAAAGTTGGTTCTCTAAGATTGACCCGCGGTCTGGATATCACCAGGTGAGGGTTAAAGAGGGAGAAATATCAAAGAGTACTTTCAGGTGAAGATATGTGCACTTTGAGTTTGTAGTCATGTCGTTCGGCCATACGAACACACTAGTTATGTTCATGGGGATCATGAACTCCGTCTTCCATGAATACATGTATCGTTTCATAGACGTGTTTATTGATGTCATTATGATCTTCTCAAAATAATAGGATGATCATGCTGAGCATTTAATAATGGTTTTGGAGGTCCTCTGATAGCACCAACTCTTTGGGATGTTGTCCAAGTGCATGTTCTAGAAGCAAGAAGTGCACTTCCATGGGCATGTGGTGTCCGAGAAGGGAATATCAGTGGACCCATCGATGGTCGAGGTAGTTGTTTCATGGGAAGTGCCCAAGAATGTGGCAGAAGTTAATAGTTTCCTTGTACTAGCATGCTACTATCGGTTGTTCGTGCCCATCTTCTCCGGAGTTGAAGCACCTTTTACAGGATTGAAAAAAAGGACCAGGCTATCGTGTGGAATGGGCTGTGTGAGGAATCCTTCAGCTATCTTGAACATAACTTGGTATGTGATCTAGTGTTGAGGTTTCTAGTAGAGGGGGGTAGGTGTATGAGGTGTTCTGTGATGCTTCAAGACAACAGATTGGGTGTGTGAAGATTCAATGACATGGGGTAATATCTTATGGGTCTAGACTGTTAGGTCCTCACGAGCGTAATTATGCCACCCATGATCTAGTGCTTGTGGTGGTCATGTTCGCACTATGGTTTTGGCTGCATTACCACATAGAGGAGTGCTTCTTGGTCTTCACGGATCACAAAATCATGAAGTATATTTTCTCACAGCGGGACCTGAACATGTGGCAGTGTAGGTTGATGGAGTTCTTTCCGTACAACGACTCTGAGATTACCAACACCTTAGAATAAGGAAATTTTGTAGCTGATTCCTTGATAAGGAAGTCGAAAAAGGATGCAGTTTGAGAGTCGCCAAATGCATGGATTGTGAGGGAGGAGTTGGCTACCCTGGACCTGGATGTAAGGGAGGATGGTGTTAGAGGTTGTCTATTTCAAATGACAGTGAAATCCTATATCCTACGGCAAGTGGAGGCGTATTAGTGGGGAGACTTTGAGAGTGAAGTAATGCTTGACTGAGTTAACCAAGGTGATGCTCTGGAAGGGTAGACTGATGATAGTCAGAATCATGTTCTTTTCCAAGGGAAGCTGTTTTTTCCAAAGACAATGTGCGAGAGGGTTCATGGTGAGTTCCAAAATTCACCCCTAGAAGAGCACCCGAGAGAATCCAAATTGTACCAGGGCTTGAGATGTCAGTTCTGGTGGCCCGGGGTGAAGTGGGCAGTGGCAGGGTTCATAGATAAGTTCCTAGTGTTTCAGCAGGTGAAGGATGAACATCGTGTTCTAGGAGGATTGTTGCAGCATTTAGATGTCCCCGAGTAGAAGTGGGATGACAGCTCGAGGGATTTTGTCATAGGAGTAACCAATGTTCAAGGAGGCTATAAAGCTATCTTGGTAGTGGTGGACTTATTGATGAAATCGGCTCACAATATTGAGATCAAGGAGTCAGGTGCATTGGATACCTTAGCATGAAGGTACGTGGATGAGATGGTGAGGATGCATTGAGTTGTGAGGTCTATAGTCTAGGTAGGGATGCATGGTTTATCTCACGAGTCTAGAGCGGATTGCAGCATGCTTTTGGAACCCATCTACGTCTTAGCACTGCTTTCCACCCCAAGATAGATGGACAGATAGAGCGCACCATCCAGACAATGGAGGATATGCTACAGGATGTATTCTAGACTCTGGGGGATTGGGGGTGCGACACTTGCCTCTGATAGAGTTTTCCTACAATAATAGATATCAACCTACCATTTCATGGATCTGTTCGAAGCGTTATATTGAAGGCCATGTCGCTCACATGTGTGCTGGACCGTGGTTGGGGAACCAAATGTTATTGTCCCTGACTTGGTGAGACCACGACGGAGAATGTTCAACTTATACAAGAGAGGATGAAGGTTTCCCATGACTGGAAAAGGTCATAGGTGGATAATAGGAGGACACTCTTGGAGTTCGAGGTTGGGGACCATGTTTTCTTGAATGTCTCCCCTCGGCATGGACAAAAAATATTCGGTAGAGGGAGAAAGCTTTCTCCTGGGTTCGTCAGACCTTTAGAAGTTCTAGATCAGATTTGTGATGTGGATTATCAGCTAGCGCTACCACCACCGCCACTGAGACTACATGATGACTTCCATGTTTCTCAGCTCCGACGATATCTACACGATGATTGACACGTCATCAACATGGGAATGCTAGATAACGAGGATGACATGACTTTTTTGGAAATACCAGTGAGGATCGAGGATCATGAGGAGAAGGTGCTATGTGGATGAACCATTTCTTTAGTTCGTGTGTTGTGGATGCATAGAGGGCTCGAGGAAAGTACCTGAGAACGGGAGACGCAGATGCACGCCGATTACCAAGAGATGTTTTATGTTTTGTTCTATTTTTTTACTTGTTTGTGATGGAACTCTTTACCTTGTTAACAATGGAATATGTGTTTTTCCATATTCAGTGGATTCGTGTGATGTCTCCTGACCATGGGGAGGGGAGAACCTGTTCCCGAATCAAGAAGCCTTAAGGTGGAAGCGATAAATCTTGTGTGGGCAAGTCCGCGATGCACAAAGTAGATATTATATTGACATGGGGGAAGTAAAATCCAATTCCACATGACTTGATGGTGTAACCCTTGAATGGTTCATAGTTACTTGAGGAAGAGGTGTTCCTAGGTGTCAGATAAGTTCACTCCTGAGAGGTATCTTTCGAGGTGGTTGTTAAGACTATCTCTCTTTTCATGGGGCATGGTCATAATTCTTGAGGGCGAGAATAGTTTAAGAGGTATCTGATGTAATGGTCCAGACCCACCTAGTCCATTACTTTTCCAAAACACGGCTCCAATGAAATGGTGGCACCGATCACGGGGTCACCAGTTACAGTTGCACCGTGTCCTCACCGAGAGGTCTTCGTTCTTTTCCAGTTCTTCACATTTTTTCTCCTACAACATATATTTTAACGTAAATATGATTTAATGCCATATTTCATGCCATTTAAATCCAGTAAATTATATAAAAATTCCCCCAAGTGTCAGGGAACCTTTAACTTACCAAATCATATGGTTTTTCCTCGGTGTCACGCCCTTCCCCATACCATCCAGTTTCGCCCCTGGTATGCATTTCCTTATTGTTAAAGAAAATAGCTTAATTCATAGCCGTTATGAACACCTCTCTGATGAGAATTGTTAAATGAAAATTAATTCCATCGTTTGTAACTTCCCAACTGCATGGGGAACCACGATCTATCTTTAAAGTCGTTTGAATTTCCATATCCAGAAACAACATGATCTCATACATATATCACATGGGAATTACTTCTTATTCGACATGGATAGTCTCCATATATTCTAGGTGCGTTTGGATTTCCCCTTCCCAATGAATGTGGTGCGCCAGTGTTAGAGCCTTTCAGCTCACCCTTGGAGTCCCTGAAGCTCCTCCCCTGCTAGTCGGGCATCCCCAGTTCATGGAACGTGGAGAAGAACATCGATTCTTAATCACCAAGTAGGTATTTTCCTCCGTCTCTCTCCATAATATGTATCATTCAGGGTGGGTATGATTTTGTTATAGTGTGAATGGATGAAACCAAACCTTAACAAAGATAACAAACAGACTGTTAAAGGACGATGGGGTGAGTTTGACATTTATGTTGTACTCTTTCATAATTGCTATTAGTTGTGAAATGTATGGGCTTATACTCAAAGAAAATCATGGTCATTGGTGGAATTTCCTTGCGGACTAATATACACATGACTTATATGATGATTAAGTAAATGTAACATGGAAATTAGTTAATCAACTAAACTCAGTTGGTTAAATGGATAACCAGTGAATATCAATCCTAGTGTGGTCACCCCGATTAACAAACATAATGAATAACCTAATGAATGATGTGCTCGAACCTGGATGATTCCCTAGTCTATTTTGGTATTAATTGTGTTGTTATGTTTGATTCTTTTGGGGTGATGTGGATGGGGATGGGATCCTATGTTGTGGCACGATTGTTGGTTTTGAATCTGAATCTGTGTGGGGTTGTATCTTGAGGCTTTGTTTAGATCCAGTACTTTAAGGGATCTCACTGACCACATTATTGTTGTGACATCACAAGAGAACCGGGGGTTAATGCTTAAAGTGTTTTTTTCCTATTTATCTTCCTCTGTATTATGGTTATTCCAGTTAGTTTCCCAATAGTGTATAATTAACCTAAATGGGATCACTTGAACATGAAACCATGAATGGGTTAAATGGCGAATTGGTTTTGGAAATTATTTGTGACATGGCCGTGGGTTTTGTGACTTTCTTCTACGAATGAATAGTAATGAGGGTTTTTGTTCCTAGGATAGCTTTGGAAACCCTAGATTGGTATGAGTGCTTTTTACCTATACATATAATTGTAGTTTATATGTTTCTTATTCGCGCCCACCCTAAGTGAAGCACTTTGTTCCAAACACCCCAATTCCATGGGGGAGGGAGTTTTTCCCAACAATATTATGTAGGGATCGTTATTTTCTCCTTTTCTTATACCCTTACTAAATATCCCAAGACTCTTCGGGAAGGCTGTGATTGCCTAACGTCCATTATAGCCCAATATTCTTCGGGTAGTGTAGTCGTGGTGGATGGCCCAGGTGTGTGTGGACATGTTGTTTTGAAAGAGTCATTGGGATGAGGCCCAGTTGTGTTCGGGTGTGGCAATTGTCAGTCTTGCCTAGGTTTTTGCGGACGTTGTTACGAGTGGTTGTTGTGGCCTAGGTGTTTAAGAGCGGGACACGTGGTAGTGATGGATCTGGTGTGTGGGGGTGGGGAGTGGGAGTGGGAATGTAGGGAGAATGGCATGAGAGGTTCGTTGTGTATGTTTTCTTCAATAACCAGTGGGAATGTGGTGCGGGGAACCCAAATATTGATTTGCTATTACTAAAAAGTACTTAACTTGCGTTATATGGGTAGTGTGCCTTGGAGAGGCTTGGGTCGATATTTTTCCTTTCTAGGTGATTTGGTTATCTCTTTTCTCACAGGGAATTAGAATGCCTCCCTACTGGTGCACGAGAGTCTTTGGTTTTCCTTACTAAGTATCCTTGTATGCTCACCCTACGTACATGAAATTGATTTCAGGTTTCTAGGAGGACTTTAGGGACCGTGCAGGGCCGTACTATCTCAGACGTTGGGACAGTGGCAGTTGTTATTTTTTTCATTCATTGGTATTTTACCATTGAAGTATTCTTGTACTTTTTAGAATTTACTTTTGTAACATGCATATGGGAATGGTTTTATTTGGACTTACTTTTACCCCACAGTTTTGGTGTTGTTGGGTTTTACCATCTTATCTCCCAATCCTATTAAAATAAATAGTAATGCCTTCCATATTGTGTGTAATTTTATACCCTTGTTTCTAGTCGCCACTCTGGGACATACTGAAGGAGGGTCTCAGGGGTCATTATCTCTCCTTCAACATGAAGAAGGATGGGTCTGACAATCTGTTGTCCCTCCTCTCATCTTGGTGAAGGTGGTTGGTGATATATTTAATGTGCATAAGTAATTTCGTTAGGTATTTTTAAATATTAAGGTCGAGATATAATGTAATTTTGTTTTATAAGTGATGGGAGGATGTTATCTTTTATAATTGATATAAGGTGGAGCTATTTGAAATTTTTAAATGATTAAACGATAATAAAGTCATTATCTATCAAAAACTACATCAAATTTCTGAGGCTTATAATTTAATATAATATTATGTTTAAATAAAAATATACAATAACTGTTTTGCCCGTTTAAGTGGGGGTTTAAACATTATCATTTGGTTTTACCCATTAATTAACAAAATTTAACCTTAATCATGGTATCATATTTTTCATATAAAAATGATTATAATTTTACATGTGTGGTGAATTTTTGATAATAATTGTCCAAGGAATTATATTTTAGAAAATATATTTTCCTATTATTCATATTTAAATTTTTTTCAAATATTTTAAATAAAAATATGAAATGTTATTGTAATAAATTATCATTAATTTCCATTATGAAACTATTCATTTGATTAGATTAAAATACATAAATAAAAAGTTTTAAATAGAATATAATAATTTATAATAACAATAATAAGTCATATTAGTCTAAATGAATCATAGAACAGTATAACTGACTAAAATTATATTACATTTAGAATTCATAAAATCATTTATTTTTTTCAAATAATTGAATAAATACTACAATAACATTGAATAAGATTTTAATTTATTTTTATAATTTATGAAAAATATTAATAAATTTATTTCATGAAATTTTATATTTAATCTAAAAATAAACAATTATATTCATTCATTGATATATTTATTACTTATGTATACATATAAGAGATATAAAAAACTAATAAAGTGATATTTTTTAACTTTTGTTGCATTAAATAGTATATACTTTATATTCTAGGAAAAATGATCATTAAAAAATGATGATAAAATAAATGGTGATAATTTTTGAATATACTTCATCCATTAATTACTATGAAGAAAAAATATATCCTTATCACTTATTTTTAACCTATATTAACTTGATTTACACTTTACTGTGGTGATAATATTTACCACGATTATGATTGATATTGACCAAATATAAAAGAGAAATATTTAAAAAATTTGAAATGATTTATTAAAAAATAGAGAATCAATTTTATAAAATTTGTTTTCTAAATGTTGATGAAATTAAATTTAAAATAAGCGTGAAACATGCGTATTAAACCCCTTTTTGGACAAATAAATTTTTATGCATAACACTTGGTTTTTTCATATCTCATGCATAGAAAAATATTTTAAAAACATTGAAAAAATATTGACTATAAAATATATATATTTCATTTTAAAATTCTCCAATTGATAATATTTTAATTTATTATGAAAAATATTCGTTACACACATAAAAACAGTTTTTCATAAAAAATTATTTTATGTATATAAACGTATTTTTATCCAAATTCCTTCATAAAATTGATTACAATGATTGTAATTAGATTATTTAAAACAAAGTATAACTTATGTTATTTTTTAACCATTTTATAAAAAAATATAACTCTATATTTTATTGAAATAAAAATTATGATTTCAATAAAAAACTATACTTTATAATGTTAATTTTAAAATCATACTTTTCAATAAATTATCAAATAATTCATACTCAGATATTTTTTATGAGCTAAAATAAAAAAATCATTTTAATCAAATATAATTTATTAATTCTCTAGAAATTATTTTTAATATTTTCTAAAATACATAAATAGAAAATTGTTTTTTAAGAAAGTGGTTCCTTAAAGAATAAAAATACTTTACTAAAAATTAAGTGATTAAAAACTAAATATTTATCAATAAATTTTATTTATTATGAAATTTATTTATATTTAATATATTATTTAATATTATGTATATATTAATTTAAGTGATAGGTTATCTTGATCATATTTAAAAAATATTATTTCATGATTTGTTTTGGATTCGTGATTCATATTAGGTACACTATTAAACCTAGTGTTCATTAAAAATATTGGGGTGTAATGATTTCCATATTTAGAAGACTATTTAAAAAACATATAATCTAATTGAAGCAAGGTAGATATTTGTTAAAGATTCATCATTCATCTCTTTTGTAAATTAGTTTTCAAATCACATATGATATTTTATTCATTTACTTCATCCCTACTTCTTTCTTTTCCTGTAGATATTAATCCAAAATTAATTACCACATAATTTTTTTCTTTTTATGAATATAATACATCCCTATGTGATCCCCCTAGGAATGTCACATAGGAATATATTCAGTATTGCATTCCATTATATTTTTATCACAAATTTTCTATGACAACTCCTCATTTGATTGAGATTTCTTATCATTATAAAAAAATGGATCTTTAATTTTATGTACCATTCATAACTTTTATTACAATTTTTATTACTTGATTTTATATTAATGTACAAGGAATATTCCATCATCCACATGTGTTTAAATCTATCAGTTATTATTTTTATTTAGAATAACAAATTTACCCCACAATATTCAAAATTATTCCACTATGAGATTCTTCCCATAACATATTTTGTAAGGTGTGTTCTCTTCGTTTGGAACTAACTATCCCGTTTTGTAGAAATAAACTAAATTAAGCACAACTTAATTTTAATTTTTATTACAATCTTGATGTAATATCATTTATTTATTTGGATTTTTCTACACCTAATTTTTATTTAATTAAATACCATTTTCAATCTACAACTTCTGGATTTTATTCCTTAGTATATTCCCTAATAATATCATGTAATATTCAGTAAAATTAAACAAATATATATTTGAATGATATTATTATAATCCTTTTATTTCTATAATAATCAGCGATAAATTTTTCAAAATAACTTTATACATCCATGGACATCGATGAAATTTTCCCCCACACAACCACCTTCAATAACTCAAGTCATCTCATTGACATTTTTCCTTAATTTTTTAATTTTTTAATATTGTTTTACATTTATTAAAATATTCATAGTGTTAGTTTCATCATGAGAATGTTTTATGATTTTATGAGCTCCTTCATTCTCCACCACATCATTCAAGGAATTTTTTGTTAAATTGACAATAATATATTTCCATAACCTTTTATATTTTTCCTTAGATATAAAGTTCATATCTTATTCCCCACTAATGAGTTAGACATTGTATGGATTAATTTTCTCAACTAATATGGAGACCATCCCTTCACAAGTCTATTTTTCACATACATACTAATTATTAAAAGAAGGATTAGAGATTTAATGTTGTCACAAAATTAATTTTATATCCATGAAAGAAATTTATAGACAATATAAACAATCATCCTTCTACTCCTGATCCCTGAAATTTTAAGTGGTGAGGTTTTAATGGTTGAGGGATGATAAATGATGTTTCCTTTAACTATATTTATAAGTGAGTGAAATTTTTAAAAAAAATTTATCATAATTAAAAGATAGTGAAAAATAAAATTACTTATTTTAATTAATTATTTAAAAAATAAATGTGAACATATAAGAAGAAAAATAGTACAATATGGTCCAAGCATCTTATAAAATTCTATTTACAGTTCATAATTACAAAAACATGGTAGAAATATCCTTCTTATAGACTTTATCTTCATTGTAACATAATTGTTTTCTTTATAGAATTAATTTATATACCATAGATATGAAACCTTATATATTACTTGTAGGTTACATCATTTTTGTTCAAGGGATGGTGTTGGTGTTCCATGGATACAACATTCTCCTTCAAAATAAAAATCTCTCAAGGGTCATGCAATAATATTCCATGTACTTCAAATGTAACTTTATCTTCCATTATATCACTCAATATCATTATATACTGAAGATTAAAATATTATTGTTTAATTATAAATGTATTATATATCAATATTAGTGCAAAATTTCATAGAATAATGGTCATATGTTTTAAAATAATCTTCTACAACCCCACAATGTGGTACCAATATTTAAATTCAATATGACATGGATACATCTGTAATAGTGATACATGATTTCTCTATTATATCCCATTAGAATCATCCCACAATAAAACTATTCATTATCAGTGTCCCATTCCATAAGCACGATTTTTATTATGATCTTATGTGGTTATACCCAAGTGTATAATGACAATACAACTCGTTCTCATATTCTCAACCTATAATGTTGTCCCCTCAACACACACATCATCCAAGAGAACTAAACTATTTCATGCCCTAGAGATCATTTTATGAATTCAGTGACTGGTTACAACCATGTTGTGAATCTTATCATAGTAGGATTTGATTGAATTTTTTGGTCTGCTTTTACATTTTACCTAAAATGCATTATAGAATATCAGAATTTCCAAACATCATATGTTCTTCTTAGGTAATCATATATGTCTTCTATTGTGACATTTTGTGCAGTGAGGTCCCTTATTTTTGGACAATATATTTAAAATCACATTCATCCAAACCGTGAAATCATTTTATTGAATTATATCCATCTAGGATTACCATTTCTTCTCTTGTCCAACTATGTATATAATATAAAATCCCTTTTTGTAGAAATCTCTATGTCGTTAGTTTAAAAATTTCAATGGAGGATCAAAAATCTTATTTAAGATATATCCTCCCATAAATCAATTAAATTACTAAAACATTGTAGCATTATGTCCCATAATCCCCAAAATGAATCATAAAAACACATTCATCAATAATAGTAATCAAATTCTTCCACAATTGACAATTTTTTTATCCTTAAGAATAATTATTTACAATGTTTAAAAATAAGATCAATCCTTTATTTAAATAATATAAGTATAAAACTTTTCAATTAAACAAATTATTAATTTAAAATTTTCAAGTTCTAATATACTCATCCTCCCTTTGTAATCATACATCCTTATTAAGATTATTCTGCAATTCTTATTCTAATCCAAAATTATTTTTCAACCATTCCTTATACATCAATACCCATACAATAATACACATGATTTTGAAAATTTGACATTCAACACTCAAGAATAATGTAAAACTATAATAATGCTCATTATAAATTTAATGTCTTTAATTTATAGGCATGTATAAAATCTCAAATCAGTTTATAGAAATATAACCATAGAAATAAAGATGAAATCCTAAAAAGTTTCTAATGTCTTAGAGTCTTGGAGTTGGTAGTATGCTATGTAATCATTAAAAATTAAGGATTTAGAAATGGGGATAAATTATTTATGTACAAATAATTATCATATTTAATATCAATGGAAAGGGGAAATACTCATCCACTTAAAATTCATCATCTATCATTAATATATACTTCTCTTAATGATTCCCATCATGAAAATTCAACAATGATGACACAAATTTTCAACATATTTTTCATTATATTTCCGTTCTTACAAACGAAATAACATCAGGATCAAGTATCACACCCATTAAACTACCTTTGTCTAATTTCTTCTTGTAACTAATTCAAATATTTATAATAATATAATTTATCATGTACAAGTGATCATTAAAATCTACATGATATTTTCTATTTATAGAATTTTTTTGCCAAAATAATATATAACTTAAGTAATTAAAACATAAAATATAATGGAATCAACATCCAAATCACTCATTAAAATTATACCTCCTTATATCAAATGGTATTCTCACATGGTAGTTCCATGCATCACCAATCACCCACCTTAAACTCAAAAAGAAATAAAATCATGTATTTGTAGTAAATAATATATTTTATGAATGATAAATTATCCTATAATTTGGATTAAATTTCATGAAATTTCATGGAAATTATAAGATTAATGTAGGGTTAGATATAGGATAGGTATAAAGTGAATAAGTTTTAACAGATATCCTCAATCATATTAGGGTTGTTAAAAAAATCATTTTTTTATAATATATAAGAGAATTTTTAAATATTAATGTTTTTCTGGACTTCACTTATGAAATGGATGTTAAAAATAATATAAAAAATAGTTTAAAACACCTATCAAGAATTTAATTTCAAAATAATAATAAATCAAACATAAAATTAATTTTATGTAATAATCAAATAGACAAAAAATTAATAAATTTAAAATTAGAGGACAAAATAATGTTGTAACTATATTGGATATCATATCAAGTATTAACAAGTAATTTATATTCAATAATTAATAATTAAAATGTATGATTTTATTTACAAGTGTGTTCATAATTTTCACAAGACAATAGACATCTCCAAAAAAATTTCTCTTTGTCCATATATTTTATCAAAAAAATCATGTCTTCCCAAGATTCCCTCCACTACACATCATTTAAAATACCATATCTACTATTTAAAATCATCCTGATATTGATGAAAATGAATAATCATTTAAATTAATCATAGTAAATTATAAAATTTTACGAAATAATTAATGACCTTTATGATTCATGTAATATATTCTTCCGTGATAACTGGATGAAATTTACGGTATAAAAATCCTATGCATTGATGGATTGTGGTGGATTTGATTTCCTAAAACAGAAACACTTAAATAGGTAACATTACAGTGTAAAAATGTTATATTTATAATTGTTAATAAGAATTTGAAGGAAAATATAATATATTAATTGTTTTCATTCTAAATGTTATATAATGTTAGGATAATGAAAACAGAATTAAGGTAAATATAGTAAATTCTAAAATATATGTAAATGTAAAAAAAAGTATAAGTCATTAAAAAAATTGGAATGGAGAGGAAATCATATGACGCATTGGTTCCATCCCCCATCTCCCAATTAGGATCCAACTCTACCAAGGTTGTAGTAAATGAAATAAATAAACCCCTACAGGAGTATACCTACTAGAATTGAATCACCTAATACTTCTCCAAAATAATTACCATGATGGCAAATGTTTTATAAGGGAATGTAGTGAACAGTAAATATTTGTTATGGTAGAATCTTCCTCTATTTCTCCCTACAAATGAGGAATGATTGTCAATGATGGTGTTGAAAACTACTTAGTTGAATGATCATTCAAGGATGTTACAAAATTAGATGTCTGAGAGTTTTATAATGGTACTTATTTAGTAATTTTTGTATAAGATTCCACACAAGGTAGGGTAGCTGATGATCCATGACCATAGGAATGTTTTGTGTTTACAAGAGGATTAAAAATAATATATATATCTATATTGGCAGTTTTAATTTTTGTATCACAAGGAACGAATATTGTATTGACTATGACTGTAGTGGGAGTTAGTGGATGAACATTCTATTTATTTTTTATCTCCCGTGTTTATATGGATATCAACTTGTGATCAACTCGGTGAATAAAGGGATCCTCCATTGTAGGGAAATTTATCAGACCCTTTCAATTATTTTTGGAATCCAACTATAACAATTATTATTCATCAGTATCCATAAGAAAAATAGTATCCTATGTCTCAAAAGCTGAAGAGGGGTGGGTGGGGATGATATAAATTCTCAATTTTTGGTGGTCTAATAAAAACTAAATATGTTCATGGATGATTGGTAAAAAAATATTGATTTTGGATGAACCTAACAAATTCATTCTAGGTTGGATGTAGTAGAAAAAATGGGTGTTTTGTTAAGTCAATTGGTAGAACGAAAGGATGATCAAATTATACTTCCATATTTTAAAATTAACGGTTATTGATACTAATCAAATACTGAATCATATTTGAAAATACTAATTCCAATACTAGTGGGGAAAGGGCGGGTGTTGTTCTTTAGCATGCGAGACATCTATTAATCCTCTTGATGTTGGATTGGATTGGGAAGTTAAATAAACAAGTTAGAGTCCCTCAATGGAATCATAACACACCATTAAATAAGTATAATTTTCATCCCATACATTCCCTTTCCCTCTATCATTAATGAGACCATTTTTTCTAAACTTTGGAGGACAAACAACACAATCTAACCAAATGGGGATAGTTGCAATGATTAGTAAAAAACTCCCATGTTCTTTGCATGTTAAGTATTAAAATTACCACCCATAATAATACCCCAGATCCTATTCAAAATTAACCCTTAATATAATGAAAATGATTAAGTCATGTTGATTTAGAAATACCACCTATAAATTCTAGAAATAAGAATAACATATATTACAATCACAGAGCCTTATGATGATCCCTTAGAAAACCATTCATGATAGATTTCCCAATTTATAATCCTTATGAGATAACATATCCACGAATTTCTCTGAGTTTTTTAGGTTTATTATTTATCAATGGTAAATGATTGTTTTCATCGACTACATATGGATTGTGTTCTTACAGTCCTCAAGTATAATATTATTTTAATATATTGTCTCTATAATATCATAGTTTTTTACACATTATCCTCCTCCAAATTCTATAAAACAAAGTATCCAATTATTGTAAACATTTTTTAACTTAATATATACTAGTTTCATTTCCAATACTAATAGTAATCCTAAGATGTACTCTATAGAAACCTCCTCCAATATATGAGTAATATTTTTTCAATTCGTATCTTTTAATAAATATATAACCTGATCTTATATATCAACATATTTCATAATATTCATGTCCAAATTAATTTTTTATTAATTCTTAAAAATTATTGTCTCATCAGACTCTTCAATTTTTGGGGTTTAGTGAACCATAAAAAATATTTAAGGTGATTTGGGGATAAATACCCACACAGATATGAGTAATGGGTTGTTTGGATGGTTTGTATTTGGTTATGTTACAGAGATGTGAATTGGTTGGGTGAATGACTTAGTAATGGATCATGTGGTTGTGTGGGTAGGTTATCCATTTTTTATTTTTCCAGTCTCATAGGTATGTTATTATTTTTTTATTTTAATTGGTATTTATATTCGTATTTTTTCTTAAAAGTCATATTTTGATCCACTATTTGAGTTATATGGATATAGATGGGTAATTCCAAGAGATAGAGTCATTGGGTGTTATAAATTGGTTATTTTCAGTGTTTGGAAAAGTCTTTATGTTTATATTGGAATGGGGATTTTTTATAGTGTGGGTTCTGAAACATTGGAGTGAGTAGGTTGAAATAGGTCTGAGGATGTGTGAAATTCAATCCGAAGATGATCTAGAAGTGTAAATTTACAGCTTGAAGGTGACCAAAACAAAATCAAACAGCAAATAAAATCAATTTAGGGAGCATTGAAAGAATATAATATGGACACTAATAGCCAATTTAGGTTTTTGTGTTTATAATTAAATTTACTTGAATACATTGTTTCATTACCCATGTAATTATAGCATGACACCATTAGTTCTAATACCATTGTAGTTTTCAAACTCAATCCTCTAAAGTCGCAACTCCATCGGGGAAGCCACCACAGAACAACCATGTATGTTTATCCCTATGTGATTTATTTCTGGTCGAATCATTACATTACAGATACCTTATAAAAAATAATGTTTCCATTTTTTCTATATTATAGAATTATATAATGAGAATTTAATTCCCATATCAACCATTTTTTTCACTCTATATTATGATATTTTGGTGTTGGGTTACTGTGTACAACAACCATATTATGGTATGGAACTTTTCTATCAACGAAATTTACATTATTATAGTATGATTAATTATTGTGTGTCATAGGTCCATAATGATGACATTATAGAGTATAGTTTATGACTTGATATATCTATCTGCACCTTAAAAATGATTCATTTTATCTGTTGGTTTTTACTCCTCTAAAATTGTATGCTGTCTCGATTAGATATTCATTAGGGGTGTATGGGAGAGTTCTCTATAGTCTCTATACTAATTTATACTTATAATTTTTACCAAATTTAATGTAGAATTATAATATTAAAAAATAAAATATACCTAGGTTTTACCACACCCATCACATTAAATGAAGTCAAAATCTAGGTGTAAATTTGTATTTTGGTAAAATTTGAGAGATAAAATAAATTAGTTATTCAAATTACCCTTGTATATATTCAAACGTTTTTATTGAACTTGAATCTAGGTTCATTCCATCTTTAAATCTAAATGGTTTCATGTGAAACAAAATTTATACCATTATGGGTCGTAACCAATGTGACTGTAGTTTTCTTGGAAAAAATATCAATCAAGATTTAAACAAAAGTATTGTATATCTTGGTTTGAATATTAAATGGTTTATTCATCAATAAAAAAATTTATTGATATTCTATTTATAGATATTTTAATTCTTATATTCATCACGTGCATTCTCATATAATTTATCCAATCATAGTAGTATCTTTCTATAATTATGTGAGTCCACAACCACTTTCATCGTAGACTTATATTAACGATGCTCGAGATCCATAAGTAAATTGCCCAGTTCCTCATCCATAAGCATATATTTTGTAATATTAGTCATCATATTAAAATATATCATTTATTAATATAAATTATTATCAAAAAAATTTCTATAATCATTCCATACTGAACATGTAGTTATCTCCAAAATCATTCTAATTACTCAGTTGGATAATTCTACATTCCCATAGGTTTGTGGGTGGTGAGGCATATTTTATTGTATCAAACTCAAAAATTTATTAGTGCACAAAAAAATAAATAATTGTTTGAATGTGTTACTCAAGAAATTATTAGTTTCCAAGACATAACAACATGATAAAATAAGTACATTCTTATAATTTTCATCAATAAATTGGATATATTATCCATGTGGCCTCATATTATACCTATTTAATGATGTAAATAACATACACAAGTATCTATGTGTTTCTCATGGATCCCTAGAAGGGCCCCATAAAATAAATTCTCCTTACATCAAACACATCAAATTTTAGAATTTTGTTTTTTGGAATATGATTTATTGTACCATTGTTATACATTTATTGGCATCAATCATATCCTCATATAAACTCCCGTGCATCTTTGTGGATGTCAACAAAAAAAATACACATTTTATTATCTATCCCATTATTCTAAAAACAAATCGTGTCCTATTTTTTTGATGAGTAGAATTATTATAGAATGGAAATTTCCTTTGATTTTGGCACACATCACCAAATTATTCATTCACAACATTACATGAATAATAAGTGATAACTACAAAAACAATGATTTCAATTGTCTAAAATTATTATTCATTACGGATAAAAAAATATTTAAGGTCTATATTTCTAAATAATATAAAATGTTAGAAATCCATGGAAGAGACGGTAAATTGTTGGAGAAAATCACACATACAGGAAATCATCATAAATTTATCTCTCATCCTCTTTTATAAGTGTAATTTAAAAAAATGGTCATCTAGAAAAATATCTAATACATTTTCATATGGTAATCCTATAAAACTATTTTCGTTATAAGATACACCAAATTGGGAATGGATTATAGATCTTTTTAGTAAATAACTCACGAGGTTTTATCAATGTAGATAATCACCTAAAAGATTACTAAATATGATTTGAAATTATCAAAAGAAAAAACTCTTGTTATATTTTTTTTCACACTGAATGTTTAATTTATTTAAGACTTATTATAGGAATGGTTTTCTTAATAGATATGTTGATAAATACAATCTACCCACTATCATTGACTGTCTCCTATAATGAAATCACATGGATCATACATTATGAGGAAATTTGTTTACCAATTTAGATATATCAAGATTGTTGTAGCAAAAAAAATATTTTTCAAATAAATAAAGACTTCCATACATGATTATTCAAATGTAAACAAAACAATCTTTGACAAAATATTGGTGTGTGGAAAATATATATTGAAAAAATCATTTATAATGCGGTGTAAAAATATATCATGGCCAAGAAATATTTATATTTCCTTCATTGTATTATGATATTGGAGATATAATATGAATTTTTTTTACTAGATCATCCATGATTCCATACATAGATATTCTATTCACAATAATAACACCTCCTTGAACTATGATGTATAACTTTTCCCAATTGAGAACTATTAATTTTTCATAAAATCATTTAAGTACCAAATAATGTTTGTTTAAGAATACATTAATGGATATCCCATATACTGGGAAATCATCCATTAAAAAATCCAGAAATCTTCTGCTATGTTGTGAAAAATAAGTGGCACACACCTTTGAAAAGTCACTAGTTCATTAAACACTCCCGAAATACATGAGATGATAGTAGAATGTTTCATATCGATAAGTAAACATTGTCTTCACTTTTTTATTTAGATAAAAACGTATTTGGTAATAATTATAATGCAAATCTAAAAGGAAAAGAAACTCATATCGGGATAACCTATTAAGAATTGATCCATGATTAATAATGGAATTTTTTCCCTCCATGTAGAATTCTCTAGTATTTTATAGTCTATGAATATCAAATATCACGTAACTATCATTATAGGTATCATCTAATTATCATCTTTAATTATCATATTCATCCACCCATATTTAGAATTACTTCTAATGGGGTCACCCATTTATAGTTTTAAATTGAAAAGCTGATCCCTGCAACATGTAGTTTAAGAATATTTTTCATGGAAAAATATTTTATAGTTTGTGTTAGTCTCACCTATTTTAAAAAACCTATATTCCTCACATAATCTAACAGTGATATTTGATTGAAAATGTTATGATTAATTCCACTAATAATAGAAATAAACTATATCAGTTATCAAATGTTTTTCTCAGAGATGTATGTATCATTTGTAGAAATTTTCTCTTTTTTAAACCTTCTTACAAAATTACATTTTTTGTGAAAATGACAGGATTAAATCAAATTAGGATGAAAAAAACAATGTAAGTGATTTTTTCTTTTTCCTTAAAACATATAGTTTTTTATTATTAGTAATTTCATAATTTTTCATTAATAATCATTGTTAATTAGTTTTTATCACCCAATAATAAGTACCATAGTGTTTCTTTCAATGGATTAAACTAAAGAATTAGTATATTCATGATTGAAGAAATTAATTCAATATAATACTGTTTTTACAATTGTTTCCTCCATTGTATGACTTCAGCTTCTTCCAAAACCTATGGTTATAAATTATCCTCCTTAAAATCTTCTATATCATCAATTAGTTGTATTATATAACCACATTATGAATTTATTGACTCATTAAGCATGGGTGTTATTTAGTACACAATATTAAATAGAAATCGTATTATTTAATTTCATGAATAATAGTTTTAATAAGATCAAATATGATTTATTCATTAGTAAATCTGAAAATTATTCAACAGTGGTTGGAAAGTATAATTACTTTTTTATATTCAATGAATGTTCATTCAAGGATTATATGAATATATCATTCTTATTCTATCATGATGAAAAAAATCTAGGGGGAATCTAAATTATTTAACCACTATAAGACATATTAAAGAATCCATTGGGATAATATATAAATATACTAATAAGATAGAGTTAGAAAAATATCATATTTGTAGTTTCCAATCCCATATTTAAAAAAACATTGGGGAATAAAATTTTCACGTCATTCCTAAGTCACATTTTGTATTCTTGAATATGTATGACCTAATGGTGAATAAAATTGACGATATTCATTAATATATCATCATTGTTCTTATATTATTCTGAAATTTTATTCAACAGTCTTTTAATATATAAATAACACCACAAACATCTAATATTATCATTTTAATAGTAATTCAGTTAAAATTTTATCATAATCCTACAATTAAGAAATATATTCACTAAAATATATTTCTATATAATGTTATAAATATCCATATAAACCATATTTTATTGAATTTCAAAAAAGAAATTAATTATCCTCTATATAAAGGAAAGAGGGTGTATGTATTGTTACGTCTTTTTGTTTCATTCATCTCCTAACAATCCTATTTTCAAAATTTTCACATCTGAAAATTTTGTGTTTTCATATTCTATTTTATCCTAATTCTATTATCAATTATTCTATCTCACCCTTAACATTTAAAATACCATTTACACAAAATATTCATTCTACTTTTATTATTTTTTTCCTACTCTCACCTAAAAAAAGTGTCATAACCTTCACCATCGGTCTTGGGTATCTTCCATGTTACACTAAAGGGTTTTTAATAGTCACTATAATAATGTTTAATATATTTTCCAAACATGGTTCTAGAGTTTTAGGTAGATGATTATTGATTTATTATAGAGTTTTATTATCTTATAATATATTTAGAATACTTTTGGATGAGGTTCTTGAACATTCCATTATGTGCTTTTTTGGGGATAAAAAGGTTCTTCTGGAGAGAATTTATGTTTAAGATAGATTGATTATGGTTTAGGTGGTGGTAATAGTTAGAATAACATTAAGGGGTTTTGTTCAAGTGAATATTTAATTGTACCATTATTTTATTTGATAGTTGAGACACATTTCAATTAGTTATAAATTAGATTTCGTTATAGATTTTGTTGAAATCTCCTCCATTAGTTGTAGGTATTCTGGAACTATTTGGGGTATTGAGTATAATAAAAACTGTTTCAAATAAAAGTATTGTTATCCCTTGAACACTATTTAATCATTGGTATATGCAGGGTTCCCTTAGCATATAAAGATATTATAATATGGGTTTGAGTGTTTGTATTTGTGAATACTGTGATTGAGTCATTGACACTATACATTATATGTTATTTTATTTATTTATCAATTATTCTAATTGGGTATCCAAGAAGGTCATCTCATTAAATTAAAATATTTCTCTCCTCAGTGGACCCTAATTACTTTTACATAATTAGTAATTATGAGGTAACCCATATAGAATTTATTTTACGACTTCAAATGTTTTCATAATTAATACTTTTCTATATAGGTCATCGATCGTGACTCAAGTCATAGGATGTAAAAAAATAAATAATTGATTCATTTATTAGAAAACAATGATTCACTTATGTAACAACTTCCTCATGAAATAATTGATTTTATCCCATTATTCAAATATAAATTATAAATTGTCTTCTAAAATGATTGTTATTACATTTATATACTTTTATATCCCCCATTGTGGAAATTATATTTATTATAATCAATTTTATAGGTTATAATTTATTTCCATGTAACAATAGATTTATCTCTTTATCCAATCTATTTCTCAAACATTAAGAGAGAATCATAATATCCTCAATCATATAGAATTTTATGTTACTAATTTATTATTCAATATATCACATATTTCAGAGAGTATCGTCAAATATCTATTTAGATCTTAATTTTTCATCCCACTAAATCATCCAATGTTTTTTATTGGTATAAGGCTTATTTTAATCGTAAAATTGTTCTTCTAAATAAGAATATAAACAAAACTAATGGAAAACCCATCACTATATGATAAATCGTAGGAAATTGTGGCTCTTTCTAGGGTAATTTGTGATGCTACATTATATTGGTTCTCATTGGAGAATTTTACTTATGGTACATCAGGTGAAGTTGATTGAATTTTCTCTTGGATGAAAAATAATATGTATGGACATATGATCCTCTGGTTCATTGAGTTAAAATCAATAATTTCACATGAATCAATGATCCTTGATCAAATTTTTGGAATTATATTCCTGAGTAATGTTTCATAAAATGAGAAAAAATTAAACAACTAAACATAAAAAAAATTAAGAAAGAATTTATAATTTAAGAATTGAATTGGTTTATTAAAAATAATTCATTATAATCCTATATTCAACCTTGATCAGTACTAATAATGCATAAAACAATGTCCAACCCACTAGAATTATCTCTTCTATTGGGTAATAATTATAAAAAAATAATTATTCATGATTAGTATTATTCTTCTAAGTCATATAATAGTATGGTCCAAGGTCTTTCCCATGAGTGATACATACAATACACAAGATAAAGCCATATGACTTATTGATAAGTAGAAATATATAAATTTAGATGCATCAAAAAAAATTTAAACCAAAGTATAATAGGTTTAAAATAAACAAAAATATATAGATGGATCATTTTCAAAGTCTATTTTTGGATGAGATACCAACCTCTTTCATTCATTAATTGGGTTTAACAATTCAATATCAATTTTTTTTATGTTTAACAGTTTATTATTGTAAAATTAATTTATTTTAACATATAAAATATAAATATATTTTTCAAATAGTAAGATCAAACTAATTTCATTATGTTCAATAATTAAACTAAACAATAAATACAATATATTGTTAATTTATTTATTTTATATACTCATTTTTATTTCCATTTTTAATAATCCATTTTTGAAAATGCTTACTAATAAATAATACTACAATTAATAACCCGAATTTATTCATCAATAAAATGAATTTTAATGAAAAATATTGATTTAAATGAATTAAATGAATACTTCACTTTGAGGATCTATCCTTAAACATTACATAATAAATAAGATTACAATTAATTACTCCTAAAGTAATCTAAACCGGCCTCTAATACCAACTACAAGGACCTGGCCTTAATCCTTACATAATATTGAATTAAATGAATAATTCACTTCGAGGATAATTTTAGGTTTAGAGTTTTAGAGAATTAGGAAATAAATATTACATATCAAAAGATTACAAAGTAGACACTTATACATAGTTTACATTTATTTTACAAAACACGATCTCTTGAAAAAAAGAGCCATGTCTAGTTTTAGGTTTAAAACAGTATGACTTTTCCTTGATCCCATCCTTGACCCTATTCCACATTATGTCCTGTGAAAAACATTTCAAAATCTTCGTATGAGCATAAAAATCTCAGTAAAGGATACCAAATGAAGTATAAATTTTAGTTTTTCAAAACAACATGTAATCCATAAATACATTAACATACGTAATACTTTTTACCTGTATGAATTAATAAATAATCTTCACTGAATAAAAGATCATTTATTACCCTTTTGTAACCAAAATATTAACATAAAACACATATAATGATCACATAACTTATAAAGGTAACTTCGGACGTAAACATACTGAAATGGAAAAACCATATGGTTGAGTTCCACACATATCAGTAAATGGAATAGCCATACAGTGGACTTCCATACCCAATGCATTTGAGGTTATAATGTAACCACCCGTCCTGATATTCACGGAACCACCCGTCATTTGGTTTATCACGTTATAACCCGTCAAATGTCCATGTACTAATATAAATTCATATGAATGAAATAAAATATAAAGGAAAGAAAAAATTTCGACATTTTGATCACAATATATCACATAAATATCATAACATAACAAATCCGTTATCAAAACCATTTTCAATACCAAAAAAATAAAAAAGTATATGATATTTATTTTCTTTTAAAAAAATTCTGGCTTTTTGAGGATTCCAAAGATAAAATTAAACTTGCGGCAGAAAAAAGGGCCTTGTCAACACATACGATAAAAGAAAAAATCATTTTTGTCATTTAGTAAAATGGTTCGTAGAAAAATATTCCCTTTTTAAAGTCAAGGGTGCTTATATAGATTATAAAATAATGTTGTGTAACAAAATATGCCTCAATGAAAGAAGATTGAGACGAAGTCCCTTACCTTGTGCATGACTTGTCTCGATTATTCTAAAATATCCTGAATAAAAAAATATAGTTAATTTCTACTTTCTTATGATCCTTTTTCATTTTTATTATTCCTTTTAAACCACTTGTTACAATTTTATAAACATTATTTAACTATTTAAGTTAATAACATTCATTTTTTCGATATTTGGTACATGAGTCAAAAACGGACTTCTTATAATTACATGTTGTTCATGTGGTCAATGGTTCATTATAAACAGAATTATATTAATGATTTATATATAATATATATCATATATATCTAGAATATACATGTATTTATAACAGTACATGGAGGTAAGAAATGAAATGCAGTGTTCATAGAGACAGTAAGTCGTACGTACGCATGATCTCTACTCTCATTTCAACTTATTATTTTAATTTAATTTAAACATAATGATACAAAGTTATATTATAATCATTTTATAATATCATATATTATATTATTAACACTATCCTTTATACATTCCACAAAAGTCATTAACGAGTCACATCACTTTGATGGGGCGGTAGTCCGCACTTCCTCAAATGAGATTATCGTATTTACCCACTATGGAGACCATAAAGGCGTGATATAAATGGAAAATAAATAAGAATAAAGAAATAATAAACATAATATATATCATATATAAATACAATTCAATCATAATGGACACCATGAGAGGCGGTAGGAGATAAGGGAACGATCATTGTTTCGTTAGGCGTTAGTTTTCCATCCACTGAAACATTATGTTCTTCACCCATTAGATTGAGGTCTGTGTATGTGAATTTTGAATCCATCTCATAAAAACATCTTAGTATATTGATGATACTATTTTTGTTACAAAAGAAAGGTATAAAAAGAGTTTAGGGGTTGGAAAAGTAAAATAAAAGAAAACAATTAAAGAGAAACTGTTACCGTTAATTTGGGTAACTTCCTTTCGTTTGATCCAAAAGGAATTTTTGATGTTCCATATTCCAAAGGTAAGGCTTCTAGGGGGAGGAGAGGTATGTAGAGAGATTAATTTGTAAGGGGTTGGATGAGCCAAATTGTATGAGATGTGTGAGGAATTGGTAATAAGTGGACTCATTTTATTAGGGAGAGGAGGGGCTCTTTAGGAAAGTGTGAAATCATTATTTTATTATATAAATATATTAGGTTTCTAATGGTCCCAAAATCATTATTGTCGAAGATAAGATAAATTGTGGTCAAATTAAAATTATCCAATGGTAATTTAATAGGTTTTGTATAATATTTTAATCATTATAATCTTATTTATTAAAATCATTATTTAATGAGGTAAATACTATATCATTATTGTGTCATAAATAATATAATTTATTTATTGTCTAAAAATTATAAAAAATACCATTATGTAGTAAATAGCTTTATCTTTCAAAATAATTTTTATATTTGAAAAATTTACTTATATAACACCATAAAAAATTTAATTACTAAAAGATTTCTAATAATGTCAATTTTCTATTTACACTAAATTACTTAATCCAAATTTTCATTATCACTCCCAAGTGGATATGTGGGGTCCAAAAATCGACCCAAAGATGACCATGGTCGTAAATGACACAACTAATAAGGCATGTACTAGTGTTAAGGTATTTTGAAATTATTATATTATTCTTTTAACCTTGAATTACCCAATTTACATTTAACCGCGGTAAATAAAAGTCAAAAGTTACTATTCACCAAAAAAACTTATTTTCAAATTATTGACCCAAATTTTACATCTTGATGAAAAACATGTATGTCAGATTTTTGAAATTCAATTCAATGATGTGGTAAAATTTCATTTAAATGAAAAAGTCGGTTTTTAACTACCATTAAGTGGTTTCTCTATTCATCAAAAATTGAAGTTTTTCAAATAAAATACCAAAAAATCGTCCGCATAATTAGATGATAATTTGAATTCAAAATTGATATCTATTTTTCCAAATTCAAAACATATAATTGTCATTAATTAATTTTAAAATTATTTATCGTTATCAAAACAAATAGCGTGTTTTTAAGAAACAATAAGTATCAAAATATTGATACTTGTTTATATCCAATTTCAAAGTGAAATTAATTCCAATGACCAAAATTGTATTTGATGGAAATAATATATTTTAATTTCACATTAAATCCAATTAAAAAGATAATATAAACATAAAAATAAATTAGATAAAAATTCACTTTTGAATTAAATTACAATATTTTCACTATTCATTAAAAAATGAACATTATTAGAAAAATCCAAAAAATTTAAACAAAGTAAATTTTGATGTCCCTATACTAAAGAAGGATTTTATTTGGTGATATAGAACATATAAAAAGGAACAAAACTAGATTCAAAGAGGGTTCACCATTAAAAGGTGATATATCGGCCTTTTAATGTAAATTATTCTTAAAATTAGATTCATTCACATTTTACGTCTCTAACATGTTATTTGATAATTTATATACATTTAATAATCTTTTATTATCATATTGTAGTTAGTTTAATTCATTCGTGCAAATACAATGACTAGAAGTTAACTACCATTTGAAATCATATTATTATAATAATAGTGTGCAATGTAAGATTCCAAAAAACCTGTTTTTGTGTGTCGGGTACACTATCAAAAATAGAAACCCATTTAAAGTAAAATGAATATATAATTAAAAAATAATAATAAATATGAAAGATGTCTTAATTTTCATTTACATGGGATGTTAAATATGACTTCTTTTGTGGGAATTTGAACCTTCTGTATAATAAGAATATATTTATTATAAATATAATATAGAACCATAATCATATATATAAAACCATATATGATTTACTTATTACCTTCTAGCACACATTTTTTAACAAATCATTATTAAAATCATTGTTCTAGGTGATATATGCTTCGTTTTTCATTTATGTTTTTGTACGATAGTTCTGGTCCATTTACTTTGATAAGGGTTATATAACATCTAAAAATTTAATAAAAATATAAATATCATATATATTCATTTTATAATTATTTATATTCATCCATAAATTTTGAGATAGAAAAATGAATTACACCATTCATGTAGATGGTGGGTCGTACGTACGTATGAACGATGCTTTCATTTCTTAACAGATAAAATAAGTGAAAGGTAAATAATAAATAATAATTCTAGAATAATTATTATATATTATATTTATTACATATTCAGTAAATCCATCCATATTACCATCCAAGTAAAAATAAATGTAAAATTAATTTCATTGCTTTATAGAGGTGGTATTCCACACATACTCACAAGCGAGGTTATTATTTTCCAACAGAAAGTAATGTAACGATGTTTATATGATATTATAAATAATAATTTTTAATTGTATAATATATATAATATATAAACATTAAAGCCATAATAATATCCATCTATAAAGATTTGTTATGTTAAATGAATTGCATCGCTACGTGGAGACGGTAAATCGTACGTATGTAAGAGCGAACCATTCACTTCCCATTTCATGAAAAGATGTTGAATAAACCTAGCTCCATAATTTTAATAAAATTTCATTATATTTAGCATAAGGTATTTTATATTTTATGAAAAAACTATGGAATTTATTATAGATAAAAAATAATTATAATTAATGTTATCTATTAAGGAAATTTGTTATTTTTTAAATAAATACCTTAAATATCCCCTTAATGACCCAGGGGTTGGTCATTTAAGAAAACCATCACATATTGAATGTATATAAGTTAGTTTATATGGTATTTTTCAACATTATGGTCGAGATATAAGGTAAAAAATCTGAATAAGTGATGGGAGGATGTTCCCTTTTATAATTGAGGTATGGGGGTGCTTTTGGAATTTTTTTAAAAGATTAATATATAAATAAGTCATTATCTATCCAAAATTCCACCAAAATATGAAGGATTATAACTTAATATATTTTTATGTTTAAATAAAAAAATCCAATAACATTTTTACCTATTTATGTTTTTAACCTTATCATTTTGTTTAGCCCATTAATTAAGACATTTTAACATTAATACTGGTATCATGTTTTTCACATACAAAGGAATATAATTTTACATGTAAGGTGAAAATTGGATAATAAATGGAAAATTGATTATATTTTAGAAAATATATTATCCTAGTTTTCTTATTTAAATATTTTATAATAAATATAGAAAAAAATAATGAAATTCTATATTGATAAATTATAATTAATGTCAATGAAGACATTATTCCTTTGATTAGATTAAAATTACATTAATAATATTTTTTTAATAGAATTTAATCATTTAATATAAAAATAATATGTCAAATTCATCTAAAAGAATCGTGGAACACTATAACTCAAAAAAATTATTTTACTTTTATAATTCTAAATATCATTTATTTTGTGATTCTACTAATAAAATAAATACCATGATAGCCTTGAATAATAATTTAAGTTAATTTTATAATTTATCAAAATTATAAATAAGTTTAATTTTGGAAAATAATTTTATTAATATCAAAATAAACAATTATCTTCATTAATGTATTTATTTTTTCCCTATGTGTACATATAAGAGATATTTAAAACAAAGGGTGTGACGTTTTTTAACTTTCATTTCATTTAATATTATATATGTCATATTCTTCGAAAAGGGTCCAGTAAAAAAATATTTTTAAAAGATAATTTAATAATTTTGGAATATAATTCATACAATAATTATTATTATAAATAATATATCCTTCTCCCTTTGATTTAACCATGATTAACTTTATTTACCCTTTAAAGTGGTGACAATTTTTACGACGATTTAGATTGATATTGAAAAAAATAAAATGGAAATATTTGAAATATTAGATTATATAGAATAAAAATTATGAAATTATCTTCATAAAATTAAATTTATATATATGGATGAAATTAATTTTAATATAAGCATGAGACATGCAATGAAACCCGATTTTTAGACAAATACATTTTTAATCATAACATTCGGTTTTTTTATCTCATGTCAAGAAAAATATTAAATAAATATTAAAACATTTATGGACTATATAACATATACTTTTAATTAAAATAATTAACCAATGTGAATATTTTATTTTTTTAAGAAAATAATGCATTAAACACATAAGAACTATTTTTCAGAAAAAATTTATTCTACAGATTTTTTTTTTATTTTCATTCATAAAATTTATTCCAATGAATGTAATTTGATTATATAAAAATTTTGAGTACTAATTTTACTTTTCAAAAATTTTATTTAAAAATTTTACTATGTACGTGGATGAAATAAATATATTGTTTTCAATAAAAAACTATATTATTACCTATTCATGGAAAAATCAGTATTTTCAGAAAATAATCAAAAAATTCATCCTTAGATTTTTTTTACATGATGAATTAAAAAATTATAATATTTTAATCAAATTTAACTTCTAAATTCTCAAGAAATTATTTTTAATATTTTTTCCAAAATATAAATAAAATATAATTTTTATGAATGTGTTTCATTGAAGAATGAATATACTTACCTAAAAATTTAATGATTATTAATAAATATTTATCAACAGATTTGTATTTATTATTAACTTTATATATATTTCATCGGTTATTTAATATTTTTGATATATTAAAATTTAAGGTATAGGTTATAATCATCATATTTAAATAATATTATTTAATTTTTTTTTGTCTTGGTGATTCATATCATGTACACTATTGAACATAGTGTTAATTAAATGTATTGGGGTGTGAATATTATCATATTTGTATTACTATTTAAAAATTTAGTATCTACTTTAGATAAGAAATATTTTTTTGAATGGTCTTCAACCATTTTTTTGAACAAGAGTTATCCAATGACCAAATATATTTTACTCCTTGACTTTATCCCTAATTATTTATTTTATTGAAGAAATTGATCCTAAATTAACTACCATATTATTTTCTTCTTATTATGAGTATAATTCATCCCCATGTTCTCCCCTTAGGAATATCACCAAAGAATCTCTTTAGTATTGCATTCCTCTAAATTTTTATCACTATTTCTACATAAAAACTCCTCATTTGATTTAGATTTATGGCCATTTTCAAAACTAGTGATCTTGAATTTTGAGAACCTATCATGAATATTATTAGAATTTTTTTCCATGATTTTATATGAATTATGATGGAATATTCCATCCACCCCATGAGTTTAAATCTTTCAGTTCTTCTCCTTATTGAGAATAAACAATTTACACCATAAAATTAAAAAGTATTCAAATGCGGGGTCGTTCCCATTCCATATTTTTTATTGTGTGTTCTATTCATTTGGACATAACAATCCACTTTTTTAGATATTAACTAAATTAATAAATATTTTGTTTTATTTGTTCTTCGAATCATGCTGTATTATGATAAAATATTTTGATGTTCCTCCACTTGATTGTTAGTTAAATAAATACCATTTTCAATCTATAACATCTATATTTTATTTCTTAGTATCATCTCTACCAATATTATGTATTATTTAATACTATGTAACACTCTATATATGAATTAATGGTTCATAAACCATGTAATTATACCATAATAATGAATAAATATAGATTAATATCTTTATTAATCCATAGACGAGGTTAAATTGGCCCCCACAAATCCACCTACACCGACTCAAGCCATCTCGTTTACATTTTTTCCTTAATCAATTATGTATTTAAATTTATTTTCCATTTTTAATATGAATAATAGTATTATTTTCATCATCAGGTTGTTTTTAGTATATTGTAATCTCTTTAATTCTCCACCACATCTTATGAGGACATTTGGATTATGTGGCTACAAAAGTTTTTATATATTCTTTTATATCATTCCATTTATATAAATTTGATTTCTTATTCCCCATTAGTGAGTTATATATATAATTTTATTTGATTCCATTGAATAACTGGTGTTCAATCTCTTCTTTTCCAGATTTAATCGTTCTTTTTAAAAATGATTGTATGCCCTGACTGAAGTAATTATCTCATACGTAAAGTATTGTTACCGTTGTCTTCAAAAACCAAGTAATTCTTAGACCATTGTTATTCACATATGATTTTGTATTCTATAATGTTATTAATTTTCAATCCATAACTATTAACAAATTGAACAATCCCATTAGTACATATGTGATGATCATGAAATAGTATTTGTTTCCCAACATCTATAATGTATATCCACTATGTTGAATCCATACTCAAACATGAGTTGTTTCTCTCAGTGAAATTTATACGACATTAACCTTCATAGAAATTACATTATTAATCCATGTTAGATGTTTTATATAATTTGGTGTTCAATTAACTTCCACATAATGAGCTATTGAATCATCTTCATTTTTCAATGCTGTAAATTTATTATGAATGTTTATCCTGATTAATTATGTTTTTAGCTACTATGGTCACATCTAATAGATGTCTCTTAAGAAATTCATTTTTTCAATTGAGGATAAATTTGTGTTTTTCTGTTCATAACCTGCACACAAAAAACAATATCCTTTTAAAATATACCAAGTAAAAAAAGAAATTCATTTATATTCGATACTAAGCGGACTTGAAATGTATTTTCTTAATAGAAAACACATATTTTTCCAATATTACTACAGAAATAAAACTATATTCATGGTATTTTTTTTTCTCTTGTCCAATCCACTTATATCACTTTGAGTCCTTTTTGAATCACCCAATTCATCCTTCTTCTATGTTTTGGGATATTGTGATTTAACCTTAACAACCACTATTTTTTTATAACAACAAATACCCTAAAAATATTTTCATTACCATTGAATCATTGTACATATATAAAAGGGTATAATTCTCCCATTATATGCAGGTGTTTCTACTCATATTCTTCAATATCCCACACAATAGAACCACATGATGCCATGTTGTGAGATATATATCCCTAATGATCATCAATATTTTGCCAAATATTTTGGACATTAACATTGATGTTTTTAATTAATTTGGCATTATATTTGATAAAATATTTCAACAAATTAATAATTTGGTAGTAATATTCCATTTTGAGTTTGTATTGAATTTCCATCTACATGTAATAGTATTATTATAAATGATTATTTCAATATCACCCTTTAACTTATATTTTTATTATTCATTATCTGAAATATAATGTTTGGAATCATGTACCACTACATTTAATTTCATCAGTTGTCAATCAATTTTTTTTCAGGTGTATATTCTAGTTCATCCTTGATGTATAATCATTATATAACATTAGTTCCCTCATTATTATATTCCACCAATTGATTATATATTTCGTCGATGAGGGCCTCCTCTTTTTGGTCTAAACAATCTTCAATTTACTACACTTTATTATCCACTGATATATAATTTTATTGTTAAAATAATTTTCTTATTTTTAGATATTTTTTTCCATGAATAGCTCTTTCCTTATACACCCATAAATTGTTTATGCATGGTTTCATTATCATTATTTTTATCTCAAAATTTATTTTGAAACCCAGAAGCATAATGCCCCACATTTCCACAATGAAAATAGGAAAGTGAAGGATTTATTTTGAATATTTTATTTTCAATTTTAATGTATGATGAAAAGATAATCATTTCCTTATCAAATTTCATTTCTTTAGTAACAATATCTAAGGATCATTTGTTAATCTCTATGAATTCCACATCCTAAGAATTATTCTTTAACAAGAACAGATTTTCATTTTTTCTGATCTTAGTGGAAATGGAAGTGTCTTAAATTATATCCAACACCACCACATTGGGGTAATGGTATTGAAGAAACATTAACCTTTCATTGAAACATGATGGTAATATTATTAGGATCAACGTTATTATTTTCAAATAATCAATTAATTCATTTACTTTTCTCATTTCATATATAAGAATATTCACCTAATCAATGAATTTATCAATGAATGCTTTTGGATGCATTCTTAAATCATCATACTTGATCCGTAGTAAAAAAAATTTATCTTCACATACCATGGAATCACGATAAAAAATGTTGAGAGTTTCTTCCACATTTAACAGGATTGTTTAAGTGACTTCATATTCATTTATTTTTTACTGTATAATGATCCACCCATTTCATTGACTCCTCTATCATTATTATTAATACCTCTTCAATATTATTCTAGTAATTATTAAAAATTCATGCTTACTAACATCTCATTCAATGAATCCATGTAGACATCTGTTTCATAAGATCAAATCAATTTTCATTTATTCTTCCATATTTGAAAATCATTATAATCAAATATTAGAATTTCATGGGGATTGATTGCAGTTGATAAATCTTAAAAGAGAAAAATGTAACAAAAAATATAGATATTTAATTAAACTTTTTTGTCCCAAAAATGTTCAATACCTTAAGAGGGGGTAAATCAAGGTTTATAAATTTCTTTAAATAACCATATCCAGTGAGATATTTTCACAATTACTATGAATAATCTATCCCTCTAAATTGATATTAAGTGATAAATTTAATGAAATAGGTTCACAAATAATTTTACCTAGATCATCCAAACCAGGATACTATAAGGATAACGAAATGGTGATGTGATAATGCACATTAAACATTAATAATACATTTTGCTTACAATTTTTAGAATCCAAAAGATCACTTTATTTTTAGAACAATCACAAGAAGATTGATTACTCACTAGTACCCCTACAAGAATTATCTAACAAATCCTCTAATGAAATGTTTTTTATATGATTATTATATAGAAATTACACCGAGGTTTGGATATAAATATTCTCAAGTTTCTTTAATGTTATGGACTCCATGATATTCTAGTTATGTATTTTAATTTATATCCCTTTTATTTTATCTTCTAAATTTATTACACATGGCCTAGAATACTTCATATTCTCTATTATTTCTTCCAACACATATATTAGATATACATAACTTATTCATTAATGTTTTTCTATTATGTGATCCACTATCTTCTCCTTATTTCCAATAAATATATCTTCTCTATTTTTACAATCCATCTACAATAAAAATTTATTTATTTTGAACTTTTGAAATCATTTTTTTAATGTCCCTTAAAGGGATGTGTACAATTCATTGATGTTCACTTATTTTTTCTTATTTAAATTCTTTCCCACTTCTATAATTGACTAGTTCATAGTGTGACTCATTCTCCATTGTCTGATTCTCATTCCATTTTTAAACCTAGAATTAGAACCACTTACTTCCTAGAAAATAGCATTTAAAACCACTTCTATTCCACAATATGGTAACTAGAATGTGAAAATTATTTTCTCCTATAAATTTTCTCTCTATGGAATGATAAAACTCTATATTGTAGACACCTAAAAATGATAGAACCAAAAAAATCCACCTAAATAATGTCATTTCATGCCCATAACTACCACCTAATAATTAATTTCTTTTCATTTACTCAAAAAATGTTAATAAGATTTTATATATGTAAATACACATCAAAAGACTCATTCATATTAAAACATTTGTCCATATTTTCATATTTATGACACTTCATGACATGAAATATTCTACAATGGTGTAACATATTGAATTGAATGAATTTAACTCAAATCCAAATTCACCTGAGGTCCTATAATAATGTTATTTTTCACCATTATGCCAATGTTTATAGTTGGATTATCTTCCATGGATGGATAAAAATGTTACCAAATGTTTCAAGTAATGTATAATTTTATTTTCCTTATAACAAAGTCTAAAAATCCATGCAAGTTTTCAATGGAACATTAAAATTATTTTAAAACCCTTATATATGAAAATTACTAAATCATTTTTCATTTTATGAAAAAAATTCATCATGACATGACAATATCTATCATGGTTTTCCTTTTGACATTTAAAAAAACATATTCAATATTCTTCCAAAACACATCAATCATTTCTCAATGACTTTGTAGAATAATTTTAATGTATTACAACATCCATATTAGCACACATAACACGAAATAATTCATTGATGTATTATCTAATTATTTCTAATTTTATGAGGTTTATGGATGTGAAAGGTGATAGTTAGATCAATGGAGGTTGTTAGAATCTAGGTTGATTGTTATATAACTCTAGTTTAGGTGGGTTCCCTTTACATTATCTTGTATATTTTTATTCTATGTGTATTTTGTTTCTTTATAAAAATTTTTAGAAAATTTTATTATTTTATTTGATATCATATTATATGATTGGATAGGTTTGTATAGACTAATATTATTTATGTAACATAGAGGTTTTCAAATTTATTGGTTGTGTTGGAAGGGTCCAATGAGTTATAGTCTTCTATTTTATAATTGTTTTATTGCTATGAGTTGTTTTGAATTTTTTTTCACAACTATTTTTAATTTAAAGGATTTTGGTGTGTGATTTTCATTAAGGGGACATGATTGGGAAAATGATATGGGGTTCCATTTCTATATATTATAGATTTTTTTGTTTTTTATTTTAATATAGATAGATTAGGAATTTGGCTTGGTCTTAAAAATTAAATCCACGAGTTATATTTTTAGAAAACAATTTCTATATTTTTCCTCATGTTGGTGACACCTATGTTTTTAATTATTATAGGATTATATATGATTATTTTGTATGGTTAAACATATATTATCCCATTTTGTGTGATACAACATGAACCATATGAGAAATAATTACACATATTAAGTTTTTATTGGACTATGTTGATCTTTTTATTTGAATTCCTTGAGGAATAGATGTATAAAACATTGGAATAATTCTTTATGTGTATGATTATATAACTTTGACTTATTGATGTGTGAGTTTTTCAGAATTGTAATTTGGAAAATCCTTGAAATCTTTCTGATTATGGCTGGTCATACTATGTTCTTTATAAGGGTGCCATGTGATTTGACTTCAATAGATGAAGTTTGAGTTACTCACAATGTTATATGTTCTCTAGACTAAAATAGTTACATGGGTTTTGATCCATGTGTAATATTGATCATTGATCTATATATAATGTATAATTTATGGAATTAAAGGTACATTATCTTTGTGGTTATCCTGGATAATAATACCTTATACCATGTAATTGATAATGTGATGCGGAGTATAGAATAATTATAATTTTGTCTTTTGTGGTATATCTATTGATAATATGTAAACACCTATTGCTAGTGATAACTAGGGAGACCGTAATAAGAACACTTATATTTGAGGTGCTTATGTACTTTTGTTTAATTGTTGTGTATTCTATTGATATTCCAAATTAGGATACTACTTATTCTTCATGTGATATCCCCCATAGGAATTGAGATGCATTGAAATGCAAAACATTCCACTATTTGAGTTAGTCATCAATCTTAGTGAGCTAATGTAAGGCTATATGGCAGATATCTGAATCAAATAATCCCAATTATCCATCAGAGGTCCAGAAAAGACAATAAGACATAATATTTAACATTTATGGATGTTTATTTGTATCATCTCTGTGATTGAGCTATATTTGAAGAGTGGTATCTTTAAGGAGGGGGATACATCGTCAGTGATGGGTTATGATATTTGTGATCAATATAGTGACGATATATGGATAGGTGAGTAAAATTTACATAAATGATTGGAATGATTAGTTGAGAAGGGTGTTGAAGACGGGTTATGTTATTTCATGTGGTTGGCACAAATTCCTTTTCTTACGATTGTTTTATGAGGGGACAACTATTTAGTGTTACTTGAATCATTGGGACCTCTTTACCTGATCATTTTTTTCACATGTGATTGATTATTCATCCCTCTACTATTGAATAAGTTTTATATTATTTTTTTATCATTATATATTATGATATTTTGGGTTTTTCATTATTGACGCATAATGGGATGAATGGTGGGTAAGGTGGGACACTATAGAGAGAGCCTGGTGGATTTGGAGATACCTCATAATGGTTATAACTTTTGACAATAGATCAATTATTATTCATTATTATTACATGAAGGTATACAAATCATCATATGTATGAAGGTCGTACATGGCCTAAGATGGGAAGTATCAGATTTTGTTATCAGAGTTCCTGTGTCTTCTAGACACATAGTTCTTGGTTTGTACGATATGTGAATTTGATGTTATTTTTATAGATGAGCGAGTTACATTGGGTATTTAATTTCCCACACGTCCAACAATTTCATGCATATACACTTGAATTGAAAATAACCCATTTTATAAAGGTGTGTATGATATTCTATTTGGCCATTAGAATCACCCCAACCAATATGCACAACATCAGTTCTGTGGTACATGGGTAGACCATCATATATAATCTCATTTATAGGTTTTTTATTAAATATATATGTTTGGATTGAGACTTATAGGATATTTGAGGTTGAATATCATTTTTATGAATTGGGATAAAGGCTACTATATTTATATTTCATTTTAATTGTATCGATATCATCCTACGTGATTAGATTATTTTTTACATGTAGTACCCTTTGACCCCATTTATTATATTAATCATTAAATTAAGGTATTAATATTATATTATTTATGCTAAATAATATGTTATCACTTATTATGGTTATTTTAATAATAAAATATTCTAGGATTCTGATTCCATTTGGCTCCATGTTAATTGTCAATAGGTTTTGGTTACATATTTTAAACATATGGATCATGTAAATTATTGGTTGAATCGGGAATGATTTGTAGAATTTTATTTTTTGGTAATATACTCTCCATTACTATATAGAAATATTAATATTATTCAATATCCACTTGTGTATGTGGAGATTCTCCTGAAGCAATGTGGTGACTTCTAGTGGGATATGGATTGGGTTACTCAAGATGGTACATAACATTTTTAGTTGGAGTTGGTTTTTCATAAAGACTATTTTCATGTGGTAAATCATAGATTGGTTATGAAAGATAAAATTCTTCATCTGTATGTAAAAACATTTAAAATAGAGGAATATGTCAGGAAAATGTTATACCATCCATTATTACCATAAAAATTGAAATCTATTCATGATGTATTTCAAGTATCTCATTTAACTAAATATTTATCTAACCTCTATCTTGTGATTGAATGAGAAGATCTAGATTTGGAACTAAATTCCACTGTAGTGAATAAAATAGTGTGTATCATCGATCATAAAAATAAGGATTTATTGTAAAAAAATATCCCCCATGGATTTGTTTTGTGATATCATGGAAAATATATCCATGTGACTTGAAATCATAATGGAGTGATATGGTGAAATATTCTCACCGATTTTCCACTAATGAACTTTGATTAATTTATTAGTGTAAATAGTTGAATGGTGAGGATAATGGTTACACACATGTATTCGATGGTTGATATAAATTATATTATTAAAATTATTCTTGTTGACTTGGGAGATGAATATTATAAATTATTGAAATAATGTGATAGTTATGAATATATGACCAGAACAAAGTCAATCCTAATCAAACAACTCAACCATTCAAAAGGGAGGATTGATTGTATATTTATTTTTCATGGTTGGTTAATATATTAATTGAATATAAATCCATACTATGTAATGGTTCTGTCTTTAATAAATAATTTTTTCCCATTTCGCACATGAATTCCCAAAATGTGTATATAAAGCATGATATTTACTAAAAAATAATAATCTATACATTATTTTTATCCTAATTTGGGGTTTCCCATTATTCCTCCACCATTTAACTTATGCTCTCTAAGAGATTCTCCATGAAATTTCATCTTCTCATCCATTACCATTAGTTATCTAACTGTATTTATCATTTAAGATATATGGTAAATATAATATTTGTCTTAAATTCCTTATTCTCTTTTTCTTCTTTTCCATCCTCTTTCCATGATCTTACATGTTATTTTACACATTTTACATGGTTTACAATAATAGTTTTGTGGACTATCTAAATATAGAAATGTGTCATATTTTGGTATTTTGGGGAAATTATAAAATCGTAATATCGCATTAATTTGTTTCATTATGTGTTTCCAAGTGTAATTATACTAATAAAATGTATACATTATATAAATTAGTGATTTCTCTAAACTGTTTTGATTTTTAATCCATAGAATAATTTTTTTCCCCATGGATTTAAAAGAATATTCATTAAATTTGAATTCTAATTCCCATAAGGTTTTTGTAAAGAGTATCTAACATATGTTTTTTCTTAATTTAATTTACAATAAAGTTACAGGATATTAATTTTATATAAAGGTGGATTTATGATTATATTCTATTTTATAAAATTAACTATTGTGATTTTTATATGATATTTTTTTTGATTTCCTATTTATGATATTACTCTAGTTGATTTTTGTTATATATATCAAAATTTTCATGTTAGTTACTTCATTACGGAAATTATAAAGGCGTATATGGTGTTGAGGGTTCATTGGTTTATGTATTAAGTAATTTTTTATATTATTTAATAACTTATTTGAATCAAATATATTGGTGTACATGAGTTCCTTGAGAGATAAGTCTGGTATCAAGGGTGATGGTTACCTTCAATAAAATTTTTCTATAGCCACAGGTCATCAGATATCAATTATCTCTAGAAAAGGGTTTCATCTCATTGAGTAAGGGGGTGTAATATGGGTTTTTATACATTGCAGATTATATTTTAGGAAGCTAGTTCATCCACAAGAGAGTTCAAGGCAATCTCAAATAGACATTATATTTCCATTCATGTCATAATTACATTAGTTTTTTACTTTCCCTGTGTATTGATAATCAATGTGCCTAGTGATATATGATTGTTATGTGATATTATTTTCATATTAAGTAATATTAATTTATATAAAAGATATTATTTAATAAAAAAAAGAAGGTATTTAGATTTACTTTAAAAATTATACAAAATTATAAACATTCTAAATATATTTCAAATTATCATTTGTAGTATATCTTAAGAAAAGAGTTTCATTGATTCGTGGAAGGATCCTATTGGGTATTAGATCACACCCTACATACACATGTTTTTGTAAATTTTGACATTGTTATTCATGATACAATTAATGTGAAGGGAGTAACATAATTTGTGGTATACCATAGACACATTCTTAATGTTTTAATGGAACGATGATTAGGTATTGACCATGGGTCACATGGAGATGGTTTGTTTTAAAATTTTAAAAATATGGGTTTATCTTTGGACTTATATGTTTTGGTCTTGTCACGACCCGCCCTCGGGGCCCGTGCCGTGACTACCCCAAGCCCGCCTTCCATAGGCCAGGGGCTGGCGACTAGCACCAAGGCGTAAAATCCCAGTAAAAAGGGAAGGCATTGCCTTAATAAAGTAAACAAGCACCTCAGAGTAACAAGCGAAAGTAAAGCAGTACACAAAACTAGAACAACTGTGCTGAAGTAAAGGGGCCGGAAATACAAGCCCAACTGTAAAGTAAAGTACAACTCGAAAGGGAAAACAGCAACTGAAAGTACAAGCGGCTCCTGGGACGTTCTCCTCGATTCCTACCTGAAGGGTAGGTACAGATGGCTCAGCTCCTGGATCGTCCTCCACGGATCCTACCTGAAGGGTAGGTACAGATAGCTCCATAACTCCTCGGGTCCAACTGTCCGCTCGGAGCACGTCCCGCTCAGTGGTCCTCCTCCGGGTACCGACCTACTCCGAAAGCCTCAACCGCAGTCAGCACTGTCCGTCTTCTGCAACCAACACAACGAAGTGCGGGCATAGCCCGTGCAGGGGTGAGTATAAGATACTCAGTAGGGACCCCGAGACCCTCGAAGGTCTCCCGAAATCCACAAATGATAAACCACATGAAGGATACAATCACGAAGTAACATACAGTATTGATTAGGTATATGCCCATACATATACCTATGTCACCAATTTCCGTTCGGCTCCAACACCGAGCCCAAGAACAACCCAATCCACAAAGAAGAGTAAACAGTAAATCCACACAGGATAACAGTACAAGTCCACACAGTTTATAACATGTTTATGAAATCAACGGATAACCATTACCCAGGTATATGCCCATACATATACCTAAGTTATCAAGCGACCCATCTCAATCATGAGGAAACACAAAGATCATTGACTCAGCTCAAACCAGGATTTTTATTATCGAAACCGTAACTAATGAAGAGCTCCGTCTCTAGAGTGTACAGTGGTCCTGTCACGACTCCGAGGTACTGCTCACTAACCATAAGACTGCTGAGGTACTCCTCCGGTCGAGTACTGCGGGTTTGCGGCCAACTACCGGGCGCTCCGTCCGCTGAGGGTCTGTCGCCAAATACCGGGCGCTCACCCAAATAGCCTACTGAGGTACTCCTCCTATCGAGTACCGCGGGTTTGCTACCAACTACCAGGCGCTCTGTCCGCCGTGGGTCTGCTGCCAACTACTGGGCGCTCCGTCCACTGGGCTAGTCGACTCACTCCAAGTCGAGTCGGTCAAGCAGTCGTCAGGTCTCAGTCGGCTACACGGTCTCCGTACTCCGCACGCACGTCTCCACCGCCGCGGGTCTGTCGCTACAACCAAGCGCACACACTCCGTAGAGTATCTCGGGTCCGCCGCTACAACCAAGCGCTCCACCGCCAAGGGTCTGCTGCTACATCCAAGCGCCCCACCACTGTCAAGTACCACGGGTCCGCCGCTACACCCAAGCGCTCCCCCGCCCGCTCGTCTCCGGGAGGGTCCACTCCACGAGCTACTGGTCGATACTCCAAGTATCTCAAAGTCCAACGAAGAAGTGCCACATACGTCCGCTTCGTCAAAGGAGTCTCAACGCAACAGACGGCGCGTCAATCAGACGCCCGGTCTGTGAGTTATTAGCCTTTTCGTCCCGAGGGCCCGGTTGGTTTCGTGAGCGAACCAAACCCGGCCATATCTCAACTGTATCCAAAACTCGGGCGGAGTATGTCAAAAGTTCCGTCCCACTTAGAGGATTCCATCAAAGTCGACGGCACGTCAATCGGACGTCCGGAACTCAAGATATGAGTGTTTCCGCTCTGAGGGCCCGGTTGGTTTCGTGAACGAACCAACCCGGCTGTACTCCACCTACGTCCAAACCTCGGGCGGAGTATACCAAAATATCCGTCTCACTAAGAGATACTTATCAGAACTGACGGCACGCCGTTCGGACGTCCGTAGCTCAAGATATGAGCGTTTCCGCTCCGAGGGCCCGGTTGGTTCCGTGTACGAACCAACCCAGCCGAACCCAAAGTATCCGAAACTTTGAGTGAGTTATACTGAAACGACCGTTTCGATCCACGGATCGCGTAGCCGCAGGCGGTTCGTCATTCGGAGGCCCGTAGCTCATGTTACGGGCAAATAACCATTCTGGTTCGAGAAGGAAGGGGTCCGGGCCAACCCGGCCCGGCCGGTTCGGCCGGCGGCGCGCGGGGCGCGCGGCGGCGCGCGGCGGTGCGCTGAGGCGGTGCGGCAGCGCGCGGGGCGCGCAGGGGCCGCGCGGGTGAGACCCGCGGCGGTGCGCTGAGGCGGCGCGGCGGCGCGGGGGCGCGCAGGCAGCGCGCGGGTGAGACCCCCCCCCCCCCCCCCCCCCCGTTTTCCCCCTGGCGGCGCGGCACGTGCCGCGCCGGTTTCAAAAAAAAAATAAACCGCCCCCTCACATGAGGGGGCCTGCTGGACGACACGGGGGGGCGCTGCCCCCCCCCCCCTTCTAAAAAAAAATTAACCGGCCCCCAATTTAATTGGGGGCCATTAACGGCAAACTGGGGAAAATAAATTTCCCCGGTTTGACTTCCTTCCGGCCGGCCCGACCTGGCCGGCCGGTTCCCTTTCGTCTTCCGACACCGGCGGCCCGGTTGGCCGCAGGTCTTCTCAATCCGCCGCGGCCCGGAACCGGCCGCGGCCTTCGTCGTCCGGCGCGGTGCGACGACACCGCGCGCCTTTGCCGTGGCCCCGCCCCGGCCGCGGCGCCTTTGTTTTCTCCTCCGATGCGGCGCGGCGGCGTTGCATCCAACGGTCGCACTTCCTTTACTCCGCTGCGGCCAACGGGCCGCGCCTCAATGCTCTGGCGGCTTGGTCAATCCGGCCGTGGGAGACCACTACGGCCCTCGTCGTCCGGAGTGGCACGTCAATCTTGCGCACTCCCATGAACCCCTTTCGTCCAAGCGAGGTGTCACGGCACCGCTCCGCCTCTTCTTCGAACCACGAGTAAAAATCCAACAATAAGGTTTGGGAGGAGGATCGACCGTGTTTGTGCGGTCTGATCCCCTCCCATGTTAATGATAACAAGCGGTCCAATAATTTATTTATGAAGGCGTAAATTAAATTAAGAATAAAGGTACAACCCCTACCTCGAAGGAAGCTCGCGAAGCTCTTCAACGATCCGCGAAGGACGAGCGTCGCGGAGGTCGGACGTCACGGATGTAGACGTCGTCGGCAGCGCGGTTATGGCGTCACGGTAGACGGACGTGGGTTTTCCGCGAGAGGCACGTTGCGGCGTCGAACATAGGTTCGCCGCGGAAAGCACGTCGCGGAAGAGATGACGCGGAAGAAGTACGTCGCGTCGCGGATACGGCGTCGCGGATGGACCATGTTCTTCGGCGGAGAAGTTCTTCGTTGAAGAACGGCGTTCTTCGCGTTCTTCGTTGAGTTTGAAGAAGATGAAGAAGACTTCCCTACTCTCTCAAGGAGATAAAATTCTAACAAAATAAAATAATACTCTTTCTTATTTTATTCACACAACGCAACCTCTTTGAATTTCAAAGGTTTGAAATTCAATAACCACACACAACTCACCTCATTAACTCATTACATTTAAGTCATAGGTTTATAACTTATGTTAACAAAATTTAAGTGGGAGTTGAGGGGGTTTTAGAGGGTATGAAGGGGTGGGGTTCGTGTGGGCCCCACCACCCTCATAACCTCCCATGGGAGGTTGGGTGGTTACCCAACTTCCAACAAGAGATAACAATTAGAGTAAAATAATAAAAATTGTAGTGTAATTACAAAGTAAACATCCACAATTTTTATTATCAACACTCGCAAGTACGCAACTCCAGAACAGGAGTTCCTAAGGGTAAACCGGCGCTACGGTTCCATCGGTGCCCTCGGAATTCGATTCCGGGCACCGGTTCAAAAGTTAGAAAAACTCGCTCGTTCGTTCACTGAACGTACCCGAGCCCAATTTCGGAAAATGATTCCGGGCACTCCGGGCCTCGGAATCAGGTGCCGTCTAAAACTGCGCTCTTGTAAAATTCCAATGAAAATTAACAAAAAAATTTCCTTGAAATTTCCGGGTCTTTACATTACTCCCACCTCAGGGCTTTACGTCCCCGTAAAGCTTCAACTCACACTTAAGGGAAACAAAGTAGTACTGAGCACGCAACTGAGCTTTACGCTCCCATATGCTCACCTGAAGATCTCGTGCTACCCGTAAAGCACCCCAGAGGAAGCAACCGTTCACGTAGAACCTGCTCCTGTCGATCCTCGTTCTCTACTAGAACCTCTGTGCTTGTCGCCCTATCGTCGACGTCCAACTCCCCGAGGTCGATGACGTGTGAAGAAACATACACGTATCTCCACAGCTGAGACACGTGGTGGACATTATGCACCCGGTGCGACTGAGGTGGTAGGGTCAAGCGGTAAACCTCCTCGCCTACCCTGCTGAAGATCAAAAGGGTCCATCGAACTTCAGAGATAACATGCCGCCTCAGCCACATCTCTGAAACCTCATCGGGTTGAGACCGTATAAGAACGTGTTCGTCACCCTCGAACTCAAGAGGTTTCCCTTTTTAGGTTAGAACTGAAACTCAAAACTCCTGCTGCCACAAGGGTAGGGTTGACCAACTCAAGAGTGATCGGTCACACCCTCTTATGCCTGAGTTTAACATGTGCTACCCAGGGTTTCCTTTTCGCCGACCAAGGAAAACCCATTCCGACGTTTGCCTAAAACAGTCAACCGGGGTATGATTTGTGAATCAAAACCATACCCAGATCAACGTTGTAAGGCCTCTACGCTGCCACCAAGAGATTCCATCCGAAACTCTCGCCTCGAGGTCAAATCACACCGTCGGCGTAAGTGTGATTATCGAGTCTCCTCCCAAAGGTATCTCCAGACGTGAGGGTCAAGTCTACGGCTTACCCGGAACCTCTAGGTCTGGGACATGATTCGTGGAAGGGTAGAATGATTGGTTCCTATGTCTATAGATATGGAAGCTCGTAGTAGACTTAATTCGTACCCCGAATCATTATTAGAGCTCCTGGGTCACACTCCTAGACCGTAATGCAGCTACTCTCCTCCCCAGCCCTCCTGCTCCCTGAGCCTGGCAGGGACTACTAAGTCGGGTGGTCGTAACATGTCGAAATGTACACCACCACATGCTGCTCTCCAAGCTCCACATCCACGTCTGCTACCCTTCAGATTCATCTGTCCTTAGCACTTCCTCCTCCTGAAACATTTTACACGCCCGAGTCTCTGAGACTGGCGCTAGTTTCCTGCATTTCACTGCTAACGTTCACAGGCTGTAACTGACTAGCCCAAGAACTCACAACCATAAAGGTTCTCTCTAGCATCCTAGCATAGGTAGGAATGCATAGAGGAAAAGTAATGGTTCGGATGTCCTTTAGACACACTTCGCTCAGAAGTTCGAGTCTAAAGAACTGATCACAACGTAACCAACGAGTACCAAGATTGATTGGTAAGCCACGTTGAGTGCTCTGCTTCCGACATGTCGTACTGTCGAAGCTGTATTAGCTCCAGAAAACTCACAACCACCTCCTCAAGCCAGTCCTCAGCCGCCTACGAGTCAGGCTCACCTCGAAACTTGAGGGATATCTGGTGCTAAAACATATGTAAGGCACTAAGCCTGTGAGTATCTGCTACCGGTACCGCCGGTAGTGTCTGCTGACCAACAGGTAGTGACATAGCTGGCGCACTACCCGTAGGTACTATCCCAGGTATCGGTTCGCGTAACGAAGCCTCATTACTATAAGGACCAACCTTATGGTCACTCACTGGAAACACCAGGAGCTAAGATCATCATCCGCTCTACTAGTATCCAAGCTAGGCATAGAACTCTAGCAACCGCCTCCATCCAGTCCACTACTGCCTGGGAAATCTGTCTTGCCTCGTATCCTCAGAGGCCTCTACTGCTGGAACTCGTGCATCGCGCTCTGCTAGCGTGCACTGTCAGCTAGTGGCATCTGCTGCCTAACGGGTGGTGGTGCTGCTGGTACACCACCCGAAGGTGCCAACACTGAAAAAGGGCCCTGCACCGGAGTCTCGCTGCTCGGTGGGCCATCATCGAGAACTCTCTCGAAACTCCAGCTAACTATCTGCATGGTGAGATCCGGAACAGTTGTGTCACGGTCAACGATTTATACCTGGTGAGCTGACCTGGTTTGAGCTGACTTTAAACCTTTTGGGAAACACACACGCAATCAGTGTTTTCATGCATTAAGTCGGAAATCAGAAGTCAGGGTCCTGATGTACGGATACGTCGGCCGCCGCACCAACACTGGACTCCCTGGACTGATAACCACACTCAATACACTAAACACTATTGCTTCACATAGAAAAAATATCAGAGTCTGCGGTAGAACCGACCCCTCTGATACCAATTTGTCACGACCCGCCCTCGGGGCCCGTGTTGTGACTACCCCAAGCCCGCCTTCCATAGGCCAGGGGCTGGAGACTAGCACCAAGGCGTAAAATCCCAGTAAAAAGGGAAGGCATTTCCTTAATAAAGTAAACAAGCACCTCAGAGTAACAAGCGGAAGTAAAGCAGTACACAAAACTAGAACAACTGTGCTGAAGTAAAGGGGCCGGAAATACAAGCCCAACTGTAAAGTAAAGTACAACTCGAAAGGGAAAACAGCAACTGAAAGTACAAGCGGCTCCTGGGACGTTCTCCTCGATTCCTACCTGAAGGGTAGGTACAGATGGCTCAGCCCCTGGATCGTCCTCCACGGATCCTACCTGAAGGGTAGGTACAGATAGCTCCATAACTCCTCGGGTCCAACTGTCCGCTCCGAGCATGTCCCGCTCAGTGGTCCTCCTCCGGGTACCGACCTACTCCGAAAGCCTCAACCGCAGTCAGTACTGTCCGTCGTCTGCAACCAACACAACGAAGTGCGGGCATAGCCCGTGCAGGGGTGAGTATAAGATACTCAGTAGGGACCCCGAGACCCTCGAAAGTCTCCCGAAATCCACAAAGGATAAACCACATGAAGGATACAATCACGAAGTAACATCCAGTATTGATTAGGTATACGCCCATACATATACCTATGTCACCAATTTCCGTTCGGCTCCAACACTGAGCCCAAGAACAACCCAATCCACAAAGAAGAGTAAACAGTAAATCCACACAGGATAACAATACAAGTCCACACAGTTTATAACATGTTTATGAAATCAACGGATAACCATTACCCAGGTATATGCCCATACATATACCTAAGTTATCAAGCGACCCATCTCAATCATGAGGAAACACAAAGATCATTGACTCAGCTCAAACCAGGATTTTTATTATCGAAACCGTAACTACTGAAGTGCTCCGTCTCTAGAGTGTACAGTGGTCCTGTCACGACTCCGAGGTACTGCTCACTAACCATAAGACTGCTTAGGTACTCCTCCTGTCGAGTACTGCGGGTTTGCGGCCAACTACCGGGCGCTCTGTCCGCTGAGGGTCTGTCGCCAAATACCGGGCGCTCACCCAAATAGCCTACTGAGGTACTCCTCCTGTCGAGTACCGCGGGTTTGCTGCCAACTACCAGGCGCTCCGTCCGCCGTGGGTCTGCTGCCAACTACTGGGCGCTCCGTCCACTGGGCTAGACGACTCACTCCAAGTCGAGTCGGTCAAGAAGTCGTCAGGTCTCAGTCGGCTACACGGTCTCCATACTCCGCATGCACGTCTCCACCGTCGCGGGTCTGTCGCTACAACCAAGCGCACACACTCCGTAGAGTATCGCGGGTCCGCCGCTACAACCAAGTGCTCCACCGCCAAGGGTCTGCTGCTACATCCAAGCGCACCACCACTGTCAAGTACCACGGGTCCGCCGCTACACCCAAGCGCTCCCCCGCCCGCTCGTCTCCGGGAGGGTCCACTCCACGAGCTACTGGTCGATACTCCAAGTATCTCAAAGTCCAACGAAGAAGTTCCACATACGTCCGCTTCGTCAAAGGAGTCTCAACGCAACAGACGGCGCGTCAATCAGACGCCCGGTCTGTGAGTTATTAGCCTTTTCGTCCCGAGGGCCCGGTTGGTTTCGTGAGCGAACCAAACCCGGCCATATCTCAACTGTATCCAAAACTCGGGCGGAGTATGTCAAAAGTTCCGTCCCACTTAGAGGATTCCATCAAAGTCGACGGCACGTCAATCGGACGTCCGGAACTCAAGATATGAGTGTTTCCGCTCTGAGGGCCCGGTTGGTTTCGTGAACGAACCAACCCGGCTGTACTCCACCTGCGTCCAAACCTCGGGCGGAGTATACCAAAAGATCCGTCTCACTAAGAGGTACTTATCAGAACTGACGGCACGCCGTTCGGACGTCCGTAGCTCAAGATATGAGCGTTTCCGCTCCGAGGGCCCGTTTGGTTCCGTGTACGAACCAACCCGGCCGAACCCAAAGTATCCGAAACTTTGAGTGAGTTATACTGAAACGACCGTTTCGATCCACGAATCGCGTAGCCGCAGGCGGTTCGTCATTCGGAGGCCCGTAGCTCATGTTACGGGCAAATAACCATTCTGGTTCGAGAAGGAAGGGGTCCGGGCCAACCCGGCCCGGCCGGTTCGGCCGGCGGCGCGCGGGGCGCGCGGCGGCGCGCGGCGGTGCGCTGAGGCGGTGCGGCAGCGCGTGGGGCGCGCAGGGGCCGCGCGGGTGAGACCCGCGGCGGTGCGCTGAGGCGGCGCGGCGGCGCGGGGGCGCGCAGGCAGCGCGCGGGTGAGACCCCCCCCCCCGTTTTCCCCCTGGCGGCGCGGCACGTGCCGCGCCGGTTTCAAAAAAAAAATAAACCGCCCCCTCACATGAGGGGGCCTGCTGGACGACACGGGGGGGCGCTGCCCCCCCCCCCCTTCTAAAAAAAAATTAACCGGACCCCAATTTAATTGGGGGCCATTAACGGCAAACTGGGGAAAATAAATTTCCCCGGTTTGACTTCCTTCCGGCCGGCCCGACCTGGCCGGCCGGTTCCCTTTCGTCTTCCGACACCGGCGGCCCGGTTGGCCGCAGGTCTTCTCAATCCGCCGCGGCCCGGAACCGGCCGCGGCCTTCGTCGTCCGGCGCGGTGCGACGACACCGCGCGCCTTTGCCGTGGCCCCGCCCCGGCCGCGGCGCCTTTGTTTTCTCCTCCGATGCGGCGCGGCGGCGTTGCATCCAACGGTCGCACTTCCTTTACTCCGCTGCGGCCAACGGGCCGCGCCTCAATGCTCCGGCGGCTTGGTCAATCCGGCCGTGGGAGACCACTACGGCCCTCGTCGTCCGGAGTGGCACGTCAATCTTGCGCACTCCCATGAACCCCTTTCGTCCAAGCGAGGTGTCACGGCACCGCTCCGCCTCTTCTTCGAACCACGAGTAAAAATCCAACAATAAGGTTTGGGAGGAGGATCGACCGTGTTTGTGCGGCCCGATCCCCTCCCATGTTAATGATAACAAGCGGTCCAATAATTTATTTATGAAGGCGTAAATTAAATTAAGAATAAAGGTACAACCCCTACCTCGAAGGAAGCTCGCGAAGCTCTTCAACGATCCGCGAAGGACGAGCGTCGCGGAGGTCGGACGTCACGGATGTAGACGTCGTCGGCAGCGCGGTTATGGCGTCGCGGTAGACGGACGTGGGTTTTCCGCGAGAGGCACGTTGCGGCGTCGAACATAGGTTCGCCGCGGAAAGCACGTCGCGGAAGAGATGACGTGGAAGAAGTACGTCGCGTCGCGGATACGGCGTCGCGGATGGACCATGTTCTTCGGCGGAGAAGTTCTTCGTTGAAGAACGGCGTTCTTCGCGTTCTTCGTTGAGTTTGAAGAAGATGAAGAAGACTTCCCTACTCTCTCAAGGAGATAAAATTCTAACAAAATAAAATAAGACTCTTTCTTATTTTATTCACACAACGCAACCTCTTTGAATTTCAAAGGTTTGAAATTCAATACCCACACACAACTCACCTCATTAACTCATTACATTTAAGTCATAGGTTTATAACTTAAGTTAACATAATTTAAGTGGGAGTTGAGGGGGTTTTAGAGGATATGAAGGGGTGGGGTTCGTGTGGGCCCCACCACCCTCATAACCTCCCATGGGAGGTTGGGTGGTTACCCAACTTCCAACAAGAGATAACAATTAGAGTAAAATAATAAAAATTGTAGTGTAATTACAAAGTAAACATCCACAATTTTTATTATCAACACTCGCAAGTACGCAACTCCAGAACAGGAGTTCCTAAGGGTAAACCGGCGCTACGGTTCCATCGGTGCCCTCGGAATTCGATTCCGGGCACCGGTTCAAAAGTTAGAAAAACTCGCTCGTTCGTTCACTGAACGTACCCGAGCCCAATTTCGGAAAATGATTCCGGGCACTCCGGGCCTCGGAATCAGGTGCCGTCTAAAACTGCGCTCTTGTAAAATTCCAATGAAAATTAACAAAAAATTTTCCTTGAAATTTCCGGGTCTTTACATTACTCCCACCTCAGGGCTTTACGTCCCCGTAAAGCTTCAACTCACACTTAAGGGAAACAAAGTAGTACTGAGCACGCAACTGAGCTTTACGCTCCCATATGCTCACCTGAAGATCTCGTGCTACCCGTAAAGCACCCCAGAGGAAGCAACCGTTCACGTAGAACCTGCTCCTGTCGATCCTCGTTCTCTACTAGAACCTCTGTGCTTGTCGCCCTTTCGTCGACGTCCAACTCCCCGAGGTCGATGACGTGTGAAGAAACATACACGTATCTCCACAGCTGAGACACGTGGTGGACATTATGCACCCGGTGCGACTGAGGTGGTAGGGTCAAGCGGTAAACCTCCTCGCCTACCCTGCTGAAGATCAAAAGGGTCCATCGAACTTCAGAGATAACATGCCGCCTCAGCCACATCTCTGAAACCTCATCGGGTTGAGACCGTATAAGAACGTGTTCGTCACCCTCGAACTCAAGAGGTTTCCCTTTTTAGGTTAGAACTGAAACTCAAAACTCCTGCTGCCACAAGGGTAGGGTTGACCAACTCAAGAGTGATCGGTCACACCCTCTTATGCCTGAGTTTAACATGTGCTACCCAGGGTTTCCTTTTCGCCGACCAAGGAAAACCCATTCCGACGTTTGCCTAAAACAGTCAACCGGGGTATGATTTGTGAATCAAAACCATACCCAGATCAACGTTGTAAGGCCTCTACGCTGCCACCAAGAGATTCCATCCGAAACTCTCGCCTCGAGGTCAAATCACACCGTCGGCGTAAGTGTGATTATCGAGTCTCCTCCCAAAGGTATCTCCAGACGTGAGGGTCAAGTCTACGGCTTACCCAGAACCTCTAGGTCTGGGACATGATTCGTGGAAGGGTAGAATGATTGGTTCCTATGTCTATAGATATGGAAGCTCGTAGTAGACTTAATTCGTACCCCGAATCATTATTAGAGCTCCTGGGTCACACTCCTAGACCGTAATGCAGCTACTCTCCTCCCCAGCCCTCCTGCTCCCTGAGCCTGGCAGGGACTACTAAGTCGGGTGGTCGTAACATGTCGAAATGTACACCACCACATGCTGCTCTCCAAGCTCCACATCCACGTCTGCTACCCTTCAGATTCATCTGTCCTTAGCACTTCCTCCTCCTGAAACATTTTACACGCCCGAGTCTCTGAGACTGGCGCTAGTTTCCTGCATTTCACTGCTAACGTTCACAGGCTGTAACTGACTAGCCCAAGAACTCACAACCATAAAGGTTCTCTCTAGCATCCTAGCATAGGTAGGAATGCATAGAGGAAAAGTAATGGTTCGGATGTCCTTTAGACACACTTCGCTCAGAAGTTCGAGTCTAAAGAACTGATCACAACGTAACCAACGAGTACCAAGATTGATTGGTAAGCCACGTTGAGTGCTCTGCTTCCGACATGTCGTACTGTCGAAGCTGTATTAGCTCCAGAAAACTCACAACCACCTCCTCAAGCTAGTCCTCAGCCGCCTATGAGTCAGGCTCACCTCGAAACTTGAGGGATATCTGGTGCTAAAACATATGTAAGGCACTAAGCCTGTGAGTATCTGCTACCGGTACCGCCGGTAGTGTCTGCTGACCAACAGGTAGTGACATAGCTGGCGCACTACCCGTAGGTACTATCCCAGGTATCGGTTCGCGTAACGAAGCCTCATTACTATAAGGACCAACCTTATGGTCACTCACTGGAAACACCAGGAGCTAAGATCATCATCCGCTCTACTAGTATCCAAGCTAGGCATAGAACTCTAGCAACCGCCTCCATCCAGTCCACTACTGCCTGGGAAATCTATCTTGCCTCGTATCCTCAGAGGCCTCTACTGCTGGAACTCGTGCATCGCGCTCTGCTAGCGTGCACTGTCAGCTAGTGGCATCTGCTGCCTAACGGGTGGTGGTGCTGCTGGTACACCACCCGAAGGTGCCAACACTGAAAAAGGGCCCTGCACCGGAGTCTCGCTGCTCGGTGGGCCATCATCGAGAACTCTCTCGAAACTCCAGCTAACTATCTGCATGGTGAGATCCGGAACAGTTGTGTCACGGTCAACGATTTATACCTGGTGAGCTGACCTGGTTTGAGCTGACTTTAAACCTTTTGGGAAACACACACGCAATCAGTGTTTTCATGCATTAAGTCGGAAATCAGAAGTCAGGGTCCTGATGTACGGATACGTCGGCCGCCACACCAACACTGGACTCCCTGGACTGATAACCACACTCAATACACTAAACACTATTGCTTCACATAGAAAAAATATCAGAGTCTGCGGTAGAACCGACCCCTCTGATACCAATTTGTCAGGACCCGCCCTCGGGGCCCGTGTTGTGACTACCCCAAGCCCGCCTTCCATAGGCCAGGGGCTGGCGACTAGCACCAAGGCGTAAAATCCCAGTAAAAAGGGAAGGCATTTCCTTAATAAAGTAAACAAGCACCTCAGAGTAACAAGCGGAAGTAAAGCAGTACACAAAACTAGAACAACTGTGCTGAAGTAAAGGGGCCGGAAATACAAGCCCAACTGTAAAGTAAAGTACAACTCGAAAGGGAAAACAGCAACTGAAAGTACAAGCGGCTCCTGGGACGTTCTCCTCGATTCCTACCTGAAGGGTAGGTACAGATGGCTCAGCCCCTGGATCGTCCTCCACGGATCCTACCTGAAGGGTAGGTACAGATAGCTCCATAACTCCTCGGGTCCAACTGTCCGCTCCGAGCATGTCCCGCTCAGTGGTCCTCCTCCGGGTACCGACCTACTCCGAAAGCCTCAACCGCAGTCAGTACTGTCCGTCGTCTGCAACCAACACAACGAAGTGCGGGCATAGCCCGTGCAGGGGTGAGTATAAGATACTCAGTAGGGACCCCGAGACCCTCGAAAGTCTCCCGAAATCCACAAAGGATAAACCACATGAAGGATACAATCACGAAGTAACATCCAGTATTGATTAGGTATACGCCCATACATATACCTATGTCACCAATTTCCGTTCGGCTCCAACACCGAGCCCAAGAACAACCCAATCCACAAAGAAGAGTAAACAGTAAATCCACACAGGATAACAATACAAGTCCACACAGTTTATAACATGTTTATGAAATCAACGGATAACCATTACCCAGGTATATGCCCATACATATACCTAAGTTATCAAGCGACCCATCTCAATCATGAGGAAACACAAAGATCATTGACTCAGCTCAAACCAGGATTTTTATTATCGAAACCGTAACTACTGAAGTGCTCCGTCTCTAGAGTGTACAGTGGTCCTGTCACGACTCCGAGGTACTGCTCACTAACCATAAGACTGCTTAGGTACTCCTCCTGTCGAGTACTGCGGGTTTGCGGCCAACTACCGGGCGCTCTGTCCGCTGAGGGTCTGTCGCCAAATACCGGGCGCTCACCCAAATAGCCTACTGAGGTACTCCTCCTGTCGAGTACCGCGGGTTTGCTGCCAACTACCAGGCGCTCCGTCCGCCGTGGGTCTGCTGCCAACTACTGGGCGCTCCGTCCACTGGGCTAGACGACTCACTCCAAGTCGAGTCGGTCAAGCAGTCGTCAGGTCTCAGTCGGCTACACGGTCTCCATACTCCGCATGCACGTCTCCACCGTCGCGGGTCTGTCGCTACAACCAAGCGCACACACTCCGTAGAGTATCGCGGGTCCGCCGCTACAACCAAGTGCTCCACCGCCAAGGGTCTGCTGCTACATCCAAGCGCACCACCACTGTCAAGTACCACGGGTCCGCCGCTACACCCAAGCGCTCCCCCGCCCGCTCGTCTCCGGGAGGGTCCACTCCACGAGCTACTGGTCGATACTCCAAGTATCTCAAAGTCCAACGAAGAAGTTCCACATACGTCCGCTTCGTCAAAGGAGTCTCAACGCAACAGACGGCGCGTCAATCAGACGCCCGGTCTGTGAGTTATTAGCCTTTTCGTCCCGAGGGCCCGGTTGGTTTCGTGAGCGAACCAAACCCGGCCATATCTCAACTGTATCCAAAACTCGGGCGGAGTATGTCAAAAGTTCCGTCCCACGTAGAGGATTCCATCAATGTCGAAGGCACGTCAATCGGACGTCCGAAACTCAAGATATGAGTGTTTCTGCTCCGAGGGCCCGGTTGGTTTCGTGAACGAACCAACCCGGCTGTACTCCACCTGCGTCCAAACCTCGGGCGGAGTATACCAAAAGATCCGTCTCACTAAGAGGTACTTATCAGAACTGACGGCACGCCGTTCGGACGTCCGTAGCTCAAGATATGAGCGTTTCCGCTCCGAGGGCCCGGTTGGTTCCGTGTACGAACCAACCCGGCCGAACCCAAAGTATCCAAAACTTTGAGTGAGTTATACCGAAATGACCGTTTCGATCTAAGGATCGCGTAGCCACAGGCGGTTCGTCATTCGGAGGCTCGTAGCTCAAGTTACGGGCAAATAACCGTTCTGGTTCGAGAAGGAAGGGGTATGGGCCGACCCGGCCCGAACCGGCCCGGCCGGTTCGGCCGGCGGCGCGCGGGGCGCGCGGATGCGCGCGGCGGTGCGCTGAGGCGGCGCGGCGTCGCGCGGGGCGCGCAGGCGGCGCGCGGGTGAGACCCCCGCCCCCCGTTTTTCCCCCTGGCGGCGTGGCACGTGCCGCGCCGGTTTCAAAAAAATAAACCGCCCCCTCACATGAGCGGGCCTGCTGGACGACACGGGGGGGCGCTGCCCCCCCCCCCACTTCTAAAAAAAAATTAACCGTCCCCCAATTTAATTGGGGGCCATTAACGGCTAACCGGGGAAAATAAATTTCCCCGGTTTGACTTCCTTCCGGCCGGCCCGACCTGGCCGGCCGGTTCCCTTTCGTCTTCCGACACCGGTGGCCCGGTTGACCGCCGGTCTTCTCAATCCGCCGCGGCCCGGAACCGGCCGCGGCCTTCGTCGTCCGGCGCGGTGCGACGACACCGCGCGCCTTTGCCGCGGCCCCGCTCCGGCCGCGGCGCCTTTGTTTTCTCCTCTGATGCGGCGCGGCGGCGTTGCATCCAACGGTCGCACTTCCTTTACTCCGCCGCGGCCAACGGGCCGCGCCTCAATGCTCCGGCGTCTTGGTCAATCCGGCCGTGGGAGACCACTACGGCCCTCATCGTCCGGAGTGGCGCGTCAATCATGCACACTCCCATGAACCCCTTGCGTCCAAGCGCGGTGTCACGGCACCGCTCCGCCTCTTCTTCGAACCACGAGTAAAAATCCAACAATAAGGTTTGGGAGGAGGATCGACCGTGTTTGTGCAGTCCGATCCCCTCCCATGTTAATGATAACAAGCGGTCCAATAATTTATTTACGAAGGCGTAAATTAAATTAAGAATAAATGTAAAACCCTACCTCGAAGGAAGCTCGCGAAGCTCGTCAACGATCCGCGAAGGACGAGCGTCGCAGAGGTCGGACGTCACGGATGTAGACGTCGTCGGCATCGCGGTTATGGCGTCGCGGTAGACGGACGTGGGTTCGCCGCGAGAGGCACGTCGCGGAAAGTGCGTTGCGGCGTCGGACGTAGGTTCGCCGCGGAAAGCAGGTCGCGGAAGAGATGACGCGGAAGAAGTACGTCGCGTCGCGGATACGGCGTCACGGATGGACCGTGTTCTTCGGCGGAGAAGTTCTTCATTGAAGAACGGCGTTCTTCGCGTTCTTCGTTGAGTTTGAAGAAGATGAAGAAGACTTCCCTATTTTCTCAAGGAGATAAAATTCTAACAAAATAAAATAAGACTCTTTCTTATTTTATTCACACAACCCAACCTCTTTGAATTTCAAAGGTTTGAAATTCAATAACCACACACAACTCACCTCATTAACTCATTACATTTAAGTCATAGGTTTATAACTTAAGTTAACATAATTTAAGTGGGAGTTGAGGGGGTTTTAGAGGATATGAAGGGGTGGGGTTTGTGTGGGCCCCACCACCCTCATAACCTCCCATGGGAGGTTGGGTGGTTACCCAACTTCCAACAAGAGATAACAATTAGAGTAAAATAATAAAAATTGTAGTGTAATTACAAAGTAAACATCCACAATTTTTATTATCAACACTCGCAAGTACGCAACTCCAGAACAGGAGTTCCTAAGTGTAAACCGGCGCTACGGTTCCATTGGTGCCCTCGGAATTCGATTCCGGGCACCGGTTCAAAAGTTAGAAAAACCCGCTCATTCGTTCACTGAACGTACCCGAGCCCAATTTCGGAAAATGATTCCGGGCACTCCGGGCCTCGGAATCTGGTGCCGTCTGAAACTGCGCTCTTGTAAAATTCCAAAGAAAATTAACAAAAAAATTTCCTTGAAATTTCCGGGTCTTTACAGGTCTCATTGTTATAAATTAATTTTGATCTATCTTTTATTATATATTTCATGTATTAACTTTTATATTTTTCCAATAGAGGCATTTTTAGAATTCCAATTTATGTTTTTATTTATTTTTTCTTTGTATGGATGAATTATTTTGTGATTTATTTGTGTTTTTATCACATTAATTAAAATTTTTCATACTTTCTGTACTGTTTTTTATTGTTTTATTGTATTTTGATGTTGAAATATATCACAATGGTATGTTTTCAATACCCATATCACTTGTTTTCATCCCATAGATATGAAGATTATTATTTTTATTATATTAAGGGTTGATTTTGGGGAAGTAGTAGTTATGAGATACATATTAAATGATATCCATTATCAATAAATTTAACTATACTAAGAGTATATAATATAATTTCCAAGGGTTGTATCTTGAATAGGTTGTTACAATTATGTATCTACCTCTAACATTGTTTTTTTATTTATCGTTTAGAGAATGATAAAATTTTATGTGAGGATCAATAATAAGACTTTCACTATTATAAGGGTATTGATTTGTTATGTGGTCAACAGTTATGCAATTTTCTTTGCAGGAGAGGTGAAATGAGAACTTCAAAAATATAATATTTTACAATATTTTTTCTAATAATCAATAATGTCACCCATTAATATGAGAATTTTCATATATGCTATGCTATGATCATATCATGATCATAAGAACTATTTATCGCACTATTCGATGAATAAATTATGAATAGAAATGTGATGTGTCTTATTATGTAAGAAACAGTGTGGTAAGAATCAATACCTTCATCCAATAGTATGTGAATTATCATATATGAAATGTATGATCATTTCATGAACATATGGAAAATTTAGAAATCTATTTGGATAATGTACAATGAATAGATAATTGAACTGTTATATGATGAAAGAATCGGTTTCATAAGAATCAAATAAGTTGACCGACAGTTTGTTATGTTCTATACATGCTATTATATGATCATTTTATGATCGTTGGAATAATTTAGCATACTATTTGTTCAATATATAGAGAATAAAAATTGATGTGAAATATAATCAGAGCATTCGTATGATGTGAATCAAAGAAGTAGACCAAAAGTATTTTACATATCATACATTCTATCCTATAATAATTTCATGATCATTGGAATAATTTAGAATACTACTTGAACAATATATAAGGAATAGAAATCAGATTTGTAATATAATCTGATCATCAGTATGATAAGAATCAAATAAGTGGACCAACAATACGCCACATAACATACATTGTATGTTGTGATCATTTCCTGTGTATGAGGTCATTTTAGTGTACTGTTTGAATTTTAAAATGTGGATATAAAAATTTGATGTCCATGAAATACACATGATTACATTATGTAAATTAGTGGAGATTCATAGGAAATTTTAATCTGAGTTTTTAAAGTATCTATCATTAATAATATAATATTAAGGATATTGTGTGCATCACAAGAACACATTATTCTATTTTGGGTATTAAACATAATATGGAAGATTCATTGACCGCATATAAATATAATAAATAGTTTATCATCACTGGATATCATATGTTTAATAGATTGATGCTAGAATATACTAACAGGAGAAGTTAACCATGTCTAAGAATTCAGTAATGTGAGAAGATTTGGATAATTCCTGATTTGGTGTGAATGGGTTTCATGAACAAAAATATTATTTCAAGAACCTGATGAAGATATTTAATTTCTATATGTGTATAATAGAACTAGTATACTCTTTCAAGATGTTCTATTTCAAGTGTGTCATGAGAAACTAGAAGAAAATGAATATATTTCTATTTTTGGATTAAGAAAATTTTGAAGTAGCATCTTCGACCTGTAGTATATACCCATTAAATAACGAGGCTTCATACTATGGTGACTAACTAGTCTATAATAAATATAATAGATGTTTTTTGGGGTGTATAACTATGATAAATTTGATCATTGAAATTTTTTGTGTATAACTAGTTATTTCATTATTCAATCCAATCAACATCTTAAATTGAGTAGAATCCATGTTGGGGGGATTATCCAATATAGAAAAGAGTATGTCTTTTTACCGAACCTTTTACATTCTATGTTCCATGATCCCATTGATTAATGCTACATATGAATTGATATTTTTAGATATATATGAGGGGATCCATAACCTTGACATGTTCAATAAGATAAAATTAAATGAAAAAAATAATAAGTAAAACACTTATTTACCCCCCACTTATTCTTCAATCCGTCCTGGGGCACTAAAATTGGTATCAGATTACATGTACCTCTAATGATCAAAAAGATTTATTGATTTGTTTTTAATTTATATTATTACATGAGTATTTCAGGAATTGTGTGTGTTACATCAAATGGAGAAATAATAATTCACACATATGGATAAAAATATTAGGAGTTATTAAAAAACACAGAATAATATGAAGAGAAATGTTGATACTATGTTAAAGATGAATATAAAAGATAATGGTGAAATAAAAATGGCTAATGGAAATCATGTTCTTACAAGTAGTTATTATTATTTTGATTATAAATATTTTAATGAAATATTGTTGGTACAATGAATAACATGGTGATCTTCATTAAGAATTAATATAACATCTGAATAATTTTCCAAACGAAGTGGTTAAGTGTATTTTTAGCACTGTCATGTTAATCCATTTTTATAATCTCCAAATATAAGTGTATGATAAATAATTAATGGATTCTCTATGTAAATTGTTTATAAATTACATCAATCTCACGACCTAGGGGATGTAATATAAAATCCATTTTTCATATTGAATAATAATATTGAAGGAAAAAAATGCAATAATGTTGTATTTGAGACTATGTTTAAATAATACTTTCATGGATATGAAAAATTTAACAAATATTCTATGTATGTAATGATATTGTCAACTAGATATCAAAACCAAGTGGATCAAGGAGCATGAATCATTTTTGGAAGAGAAGATTGTATTGCATCAATTTGGTGTTGAGAATATGTGGATTGACTATAATGATAAAGTGGTATTGTATAATGATCATAAGAATTCCCTCAACATGAGATATCATGAAGTGAAAATTAAATTGTCCAATTTTGGAAAGACTTATGTTGAGACCTCACAATCAATGATGAATGTATCTACATCAAAAAATAATCATTCATGAATTCTACTATTAAATATTCTTCTTCATAATGGAGGAAGATCATTACATCATCTAATGACATTTCTAAAGAATAAGTAATGAAAGAGGTTCCATTTATACCCCAATGTAATAATTTCATTTAATCTGTTTCTATAAAAAGTGTAGGATTAAATAAATACTCATTAAAAATATATATTATGATAAATGGATAAGAACATACAACCATGTCAATGTTGGAAATAAGATGTATAATTGATTCTTCTACAAAACAATCAAAGTAGATGATGATGAATACCAAAAAATATTATGATGGAAATATTGGACAACAATCATAAAATAAAACAAGATCAAGGTTTTTGGTTCAATGTTGGTTATTCAATAGATTGGTACATTTTTTTGGATTGTCCATTTAATATTTTATATTATATGGCACAATATAATCCTATAAAAAGGGGATTAATTCCAGATATGATGCCACATCATTTACAGTATAAGAAAAAAATTCACGTACAATCTATTTTGGAATTATTGGTTATGTATATTACTTTTTCAATAAATGTGGTGAGAAAAGTTATACATGTACATCTCAAAATGTATTAAGAAACTATGGAAAACATGTTACATAAATGAAAACTGTCGGTAAAAATCTAAAAAATCATAATAATCATATTAGTCCAAACAATTTTCATAAGATGAAATACATGGACTCCATACATAATTTAGATATAAAGCCATGTCCATGAAGATGAACATGAGTTCTACATATCGGAATATATATATTAATAATGTAACTCATGTGAATCCATGTGGAAGATCCAAATAAGAAATTATTATTCCTAAATATATTCTTGTAATTTTATCAGCTAATTTGGAGAATGATAGAAATTTGGAAGAGGCATGATAGAAATCACATGCTAGAGTAAAAATGAAGATTCCACCTAAAAAGGATAATTTCAGAAGAGTTTTTCCTATGTAGAAAAATAACGTGTTGATAAATTTTTTTTTGAGAGATGTAATAAATATTTATATAATTCCAGAGTATTCATCACCATATATCTAGCAGAATAATAAGTCATGGAGATAGTCAATCATGCATTAGAATATATATAATACATTAAGGACAAATAAATAATATACATATCACAAAATGAAATAATATGTGTGATATGATCAATGTCTCAATAGGATTAATTAGATTTTAAAAATATTTGTCGAAGCATGAATTCTGGACAGTGTGGAGCAACTTGGTTAAGAAAAATATCTAAACATTTAATTTCACATTGAGGAACAACTGAACCCTCCACAATTTAATTTATATTTTTTTGTTTATGAACAAAAAGTAATTTGAATTGGAGGAGTTGTTTCTGGCTATGACATATGGACATCATGCTGATATTTTACGTTATTGAGTTTACTGACATCCATGAAATGGAAAATAAGTTTTTATCTCGTGAAGGGGAGCATTGATGAGATAAAACTGTTAAATAATTATTTCAATGTTAATGTGGCACATCTGAAGAAGTTTATAATGTTTTATGTTTTGGTATTCCAATCACACTTCCATACTTTTTTAATAATTATATTAATAATATCAATTAATGGGGTTTGATTGATTGATGTTATGAAAAGGAAAAGGGGGGTCTTTATCATTTCACTTGTATTTTCTGATGTTTGTTTTTCTGTATATACAAGATATTGTATTTTATGGATAAATTAGATTATTTCTAAACCATATACCATGATTTTATGAATTATGCACATGATTTCACATGCATGGTATTTATAGAATGATTGTCAAAACATGGTTGTATCACTCAAGTTTTCTAAACCAAGTTTTCAGATGTAGAAATAGAGATGAATAACTAAAAATATTTTATAAGAGAATAATATGATATAATTCATCAATATTATGTTATGAGGAAATTTTTGTATAAGGTATATGATCATGTTTTTTAGAAAAAGGTTAGATGAGAATATCTACCACATACCCTTTGTGTTTATTTTTGATAAGTGAGAGAAATATATTGACTTTGTAATGTTTGTTAGTATCAAAAAAAATTAAAAAGTGGGATTGAATAAAACAAGTTCATGATTGATGAATAAATTTTTTATTTTCTATTATTATATAATAATGTCAATATTTGTTGATGAATTATATGGAAAGCTGGGGATGCATAATGTGGGGATCCCAAGAGAATTGTTATAGACACACATGATGGAATTTTTTGTCATGCATTAGAGATTATCCATATTAATTGTTTTTATTATTGTGAAGGTATTAAAAATAATTCCGGAAATTATTTGATGGTCAAGTAACATTATCTATGTAATGTGAAATACTGTTAAAATGATTATTTGTACGATGTTAAGATGAATAATTAAAGAAGATGGACATGAAAAATGGATGTATATATATGTCATGAAGAAGAATAAAATTTGTCCATTTTTAACGGATCATAAAGATCAAGTACATGTGTCAATAGTGAGACATTTTTTTCAACATGGATGATTATTGATTTTCGTAAATATATTAATTTTCACAAGGATTTTATTAGATGAAAATTTAATATCCTTTTCTTTGGAAATATGTATTGATGATTAGTTTTCTTGTTAAATGTTTTATTACAACATTAGGATCCATGAGGGATCATCCAAATATCATTACAATTATAGAAATCATATAAGTATGGTTTTCTGAAACTGTATGAAAATTTTACGAAGTTGAGTTTTTGAATGAGGCTTGCATGTAAATGAGGGTTCATGGTTTTCATATAAAAATATAATAGTTCATAAAAAATGATAACATAGTATCCTATTTGACATAGAATCCATGTTATATTAATGTGATCCATAATAAAAAATTTAGCATACTATTATAGGTACATTCAGTGGAAAATCAATATAGGATAATAGATCACAATTGAGATTCCCATGTATAGTATGCTAATCATCAATAAATTGAGTTTTAGTATCTTATTCTACATATATTCTATTATATATTCATGTGATGTGACTATAAGCAATTTAATATTATATTTTAGGAACATTGACGGGAAAATATGATCATGTTGATTGAACAAAATTGAGAAGCCCATGCATAGTATAATAAATTTTAATAGTGTGATTCCATGGTGCGTTGTTTGACATAGATGTTATGCTATATTCATGATATGTGGATTGATAAAATTTAGCATACTATATGAGAAATATATAGTTGTAATGTGAACTATAAGGTAATTGCTTCACTAAAATGATATGGTGTCACATGAATGAAGAATGCCCCACAAATGACATTCTTCATTGATAGTAAAGCTTTGTGAACAACCATGTTGTATGTGGTGAGGGTCCTTTATGGATTTCCAAACTGTTTTCAAATGATTATTTCATCACGAATGATGAGTTTCTTTGTGGGTGATGTCCATTGCAGGTAGCCATGCAGAAGGAGTATATGAAATGATGGACCTATTTAAACTTCATTTCATGATTAATAAATATTCATGTGCTAAATTTATTGATAATCGCTAATTTCTTCCTATAAATACAAGGCTAACGCTCACTAAATACAATCAATAATTAGGGATATGTGATTATTTTGGGAGAAAATAATAATTCTACTCCATTTGTGTTCTATAATGAAATATTTTCTTTTATTGAAGGATAAAATATTATGTGAGGTGTTATTCTAATAGAGGCACAATGCTAAGTGTCTTTCTTATCTATGTGGTTATGTGCTATGATATTTTATATGGAGGTGATGTTCTAGGAAAACATCAAAAATATTTCAAAGCATATTCAACAATTAGTTCCTAAGAATCAATAATGTCATCCAACGGAACACAAATTTGTATATATTCTATGATATGATCCATTAATGATCATAGAATAGAATTTGAAAACTATTTTAATAGTATAATGTGAATATAAAAGTGTAGTTCAATTTGATGCAATCATTTACTCACTATGCATTAATAAATTCTACCAAATGTTTGTGGCATGTCATATATTCTATGTGGTGATAATTTTATTATCATAAGAACATATTAACAAACTATTTGAGGAACGTATATTGAATAGATAAGTGAAGTGATTTGCGATTAAAGAATCTGTTCGATAAGAATCAAACAAGTGGACTAATAGTATGCTACATATCATATATGCTATACAGTGATCATTTCATGATCATTGGAAAAATTAATCATAGTATTTGAACATTATAATGTGAATAGAAAAAATATGATTCATATAATTTGAGCATTAGTACAGTAAGCATCAAATAATTTGACCAACAATATGATACATATCATACATGATATTCTATGATCATTTCATGATCATTGGAAAAATTTATCATATTTATTAATCAGTATACAATGAATAGAAAAAATATTTTCAATATGATCCAAGCATCAATAAACTATGCTTCAACGATGTGGACAAACAATATGGGACAAACTATACAATATATGTTATGATCATTTCATGTATATAGGATCAATTTATAATATGGTTTGATGTATATAAAGTTGATGCGAAAATCTGATGTCAATGAAATAAAAATGTTTTTATGAAGTATTTGAGTAGATATTTATAAATATAGATTATTCTGAATTTTTCAATTTTATATCTTGTATAATATTATATTGAAGTAATTTTCATTCACCATATACACACATTATTTGAGGACAATACATCATCATAAAAAGGAAGAATAATTTCCCAACATTAAACCTATGAAATTTATAATCATCAATAATGATAATAATTTGATGAGATTGAATCTATAACATACTTGCAGGAGAAGGAAGTTAAGTTTGTGGATTTCATAATATAAGAAGATCTAGATAAATCAAGATTTGGTGTGAAAGGATATCGAGACAAAAAATCTAATTGAAGATTTTTTTGATGATACTGATGTAAAGAATGAGAATAACTTATCCTGAAAAATCATGGAGGATGACATATTTCAAGTGTTGTAGGAGAAACCAGATGAAAACAATGATCATTGTATTTTTGGATCAAGAACTTTGATATAATGGAGCATAGAAATATGGTGTCTATCTTGTTACAGAATATGCTAAGGTATTGGGTGTCTAGACAATCCAGAATAAGGATAAAATAATATGGTTACGGTTTCTAACCAACCATGTAATAATATTTTGTTTATGGGGTGTAGAATCAAGATCAATTGGAGAATCAACTAACGGGGTGTTCGGAGAAGGTAATGATGATAGTTATGGAATATTCACCACACATTTCATAGATGAGGTGTTTTTAAATTATGTAACATGTTGCTGATTCATTTGTGGAAATATGCTTCGAGTATGGTCTCATACTTGTTGGTCAATTTCATGTCAATGGGTTCATATTGAATGCTATTACTGAGATAGGAAATCAAGATCTGATTAAATAGCAGCACCTAAGAGAGGTAGGGGCACATAGTAGAGTAGTATAGTCTCTCTTCCAAGAGGATCAAATTCTAATGTAATGAAGAAATGATTTAAGTATTCTATTGAGATAAGAACAAGCCAGACCACTAGTATAGCTAGTGTAGTTTTCTTTCATCAGTGTGGAAGATGTGGACACATGAATAATCATTGTGATCGTGACCCTGTTGAGTGATGATCTAGTGGCTGGATGGGGGATGTGCAAAATTTCTATAGGAACATCCATCTACGAGATAGTGGAATATGGTCAGCCTCAAATATGGGATTAGGAGAATGTTTCAGAGCTCTACATCAGTCATGGAGCTATAGTAGTATGGTCTTTTTAGTCGATGTGGGGGTGGTTTTGGTTGAGGAATTCAGGCCCACGTTATACATAGATAGAAGAGTGGACTTCATTTGAGTATTTAGGTTATATCATAGGGTTTTGGTTTAGGAAAAATATATTTTTCACATCCTTCCCCATGGAATAAGGTTGGTGGACTATATAGATTGATATATACGATCTTAGTTACCTCTAATCTTGTATATGTAATTTTGTACATAGGTATATCACATAATTTTATATTATTACATGTTATGGAATTCCATAGTCTTACCGTTTAGTTTAAAAAGGGAATTATAATGATTAATACTCCATTTGGTATTCAAAATGAGGATGTACATCATTACAGGGAGATCCCCATTAATATTGGTGGATTTCACATCCTCAGGGATCTTTTTTCCTTGAGATTACTGGGTTTGATGGCATACATGGTATGCATTGGATATTTTCATATTGAGCCTCCATTGATTTTTATCACCATAGGGTGACATTCACTTAAACAGAGGGGGTTGTTTATATTGACATGGCTGAATGGGATGTCTAGTAAATCTGAGTTTGACTATGACATCATGTGCTAGGTGGGAGGATAAAATATATTGCAATCATTTATCTGGATAATAGGGATCATGTTAGGTGGAATTTCCTCCAATGGTTTATCATTTCTGTGATGCTTTCTCAAATGTCTTTTTGTGGTTTACCTCTTTTAATAGGGTATGTGTTGTCCATAGTGTTAGTTATATGAGAATTACCGATATAAATTGCTTCATACAATATGGAAACAATGGAATTACGTGAGCCAAATAGGTAGCTAGAGGACTTGGAGGCAATGCAGTTTATTTAGACTAGAACTTCATTAAGGGGTTCAATAGAACTTTTTTAGAAATAGGAGGGTAATACCCCATGAATATAAATGTTTTACTAGAAATTGAACCAATAGATGGTCCATAACATATATCTCATTTATAGATATATTACCATTTTGATAAGATTAGAGTAGATCGAGTGTTCTAAAAATTTGATTTTATATCTGGATATCATCAAGTATGTGTTCAACCTAAATACATACCTCATATAAAATTTCGTAACAGGTATGGTGTGTATAAGTATATGGTTATTTCATTCCTCCTCATTAACATTCTAATGTTTTTAGGGTTCTAATGAACCTATTTTTTCAAATTTATCTAGATTATTTTTTGTGGTTTTTGTCCATGATATCTTGGTGCATTCTCAAAACCAACATGACCATGAAAAATATCTAAAGATCATTTTTTAAGCCCCTAGATAGAATAAATTATATTATTAGCTCAAAAAGTTCAATTTATTTATGTATATGATTCAAAACCTTGGTCATATTATCTTAGATACAGTAGTATTACCATGAAGGGTGTGATGTTTGTATATATTTATTAATGAGAGATAGCCTTTTAGGAACAGAAAGGGATACTAATCTCTGCACCGGTCCCGGTTTCTTCTAGATCCGGTTAAAAGATACAATGTTTATTTTGATTCATCATTTACAACAGATACAATTGGTTCTAATGTAGGGTGACATAATTAGGATGTACGAGTCCTGGTAGTTGAGGACACGTGATATAAATTAACTGACTTTTGATCAAGAATAAGATGCATTTTGTCCAGTATTTCACTATTAGAGACACTCATTACAAGGAGATCAATTTGTAGTATAAACAGACTAAAAAACAATCATGTATATATTTTCATAGCTTGATATAAATTTGAGGTAGTGATTCATGGTAGAGTACATATGGTCATTTAACATCGAGCTAGAACACACCTAAAAAAGGCAACGTGGTGACCAAATAAATGAGAATTATGACTCATATATATGTGGTATTGTAGGAAAATATAATGTTGAAGATTATGGATTTAATCTTTGAGATGCACTTTGATGTGCAGGATATTTAGGGTAGAATTTTTATCTATCCTTATTTGTGACATATACCCCTAATGAAAGAGTAATAATGATATTTTATTGTTTTTAGAGGGCCTTGTTCTATGGGAGTGTATGGAATGTGAAGACCAGACTCCTAGTTGGAACATAGTCTTGGATGATATCACGCATATTAATTGATGCATATGGGTTCTAGTAGATATATGTGAGGATCAGATGTAGGAGTTTCATTCCTCAGTTTGGTTAGTTCATCGAGGTGTTACCCGGAAGTATTGTGACATACTTCTTTAGTTATAGTGGTCGTGGATGAATCATGAGTTTTTTAGTTTTTTTATGTGGTTTTCCAATGGTCAGTAAGTGAGTAAAGAACATTAATGACCATAAAAACATTTAAAATAGTTAATGATTTGTGTGTAAATATGGGATGATGTTGTGATGGATTTTTTGACTAGTTTGACAATGTCTACTTGAGATAGTGATGTTCGTATGGGTTTTTGATGATAGGATCACATAGGATTCTCATTTCTTTCTGATTAAGGAGACCATTACAGTAGTTTATCATGGATGGTTTTATATGAATGTGATAGTGAAACTTCTTGGAGTCCCTTTTATTATCTTTTTATGTATGGATTCCTTTTTTATGTCTTTCATTTTTCATAGTTTGTAGAGGTAATTGGGAACATAGTTTCTTTGGAGCACAATATACAACCCGCGAACTGATGTCTAATATATCATATGATACATGTGCTTGAGGAAATTCTTCAAGAATGGATATTTGAGTTTTGGGGATATTAGGTGATGAATATTACCATATACAATTTCCCCAACAATAATAGTTATTATGTTACTATAAATATGGATCCTTATATGGATTTATATTTTTTCCATGTTGATCTCCCATGTGCTGGTAAGAGGTAGGTTTGGTGGCTTTACTTAGACCATATATCATGCAAGAGACTTCTGAGCTAGTATATTTCATTTGAAAATCAATGGATACTACACAGTCCAGATTGAAATCATAAATTGATCATCATCGATGAAATATAGTGTGTGAGGCTATGAATCTAGTGTTTTTATGTATCTCACCATGGTTGGTAAATAGATGTATTAAGAGATAGGGTGATCTTTTACCATGATATTTTGAGCGGGTTGAGATTCTGGATAGATTTAGTACGGTAGCCTGTTATTTTTAGTAACCTCAGGGGTATCATAACATGCACTATGTCTTTCATGTAAATCATCTATTCCATTATCACGTAGACACATCTCATGTTCTGCAACCCAATATGTGGATTTATAGATACATTCATTCTTTTAGTATCATATGATTCTTATTATTGATAGGATATTAAAGATTCTATGATATTGGTTAGATCCTTTAGTATGGGTGCTATGGAAGTATGACTATTTACAAGATGAGACCTGGGAGTTGGAGGCAAACATACTTGCTCAGTTTATGGAGTTAATCTCAGGAAATTATTGACCACCCTTGAAATGGAAATCTGAGGAACAATTTCTTTAAGGGGGAAGATTATAATATCTCTTGTTTTCCTATAAGGAATAATGTTTATTTTTTCTATTTAAATACGTAATTACATCCTAATGTTAAGACACTTTAGTGTTATGGGGGTATCGGGGGCTTCCAGGTCTTTTCCAGAGCCTAAAACAAAACTGTTGGAGAAAATTATATGGGAAACATGATAAGGAGTAATATTGCGTCCTAAGCCATAATGGTTGGGGAAACCATACACTATTAGGAAAAGGACAAAGTCTGTATGTTTTGAGTGGACCATGCTGATGGGGGAGAAAGCCACTGTGATGACCACTGATATTTATTACAGAGGGCTTAGACACGTTTTGTGAACTGTTTGAAAAACTATTTTCGCTAACTCTGTGAGGTTCCCCTCTATATAGTGAAGGGAGAATAATTGTTGTATTTTTTGGAAAACCATTTTTCCAAACCGTGTGGCCCAGTGTTTTGATAGATAATTAACATTCCTTCCTTAAATACTATTAAAACATAAAACATAACTTATATTTCTTATTACAGTGGAAAAAACTAATTTTTAATCTCGCCATTGATCAAATTTTGAATCTTTTGATCTCCTTCTTGCATCCAAACATTGATTGAATTGTCGTTAGTATTTTTCATTTCACTCTAATTATTAATCATTTTCTTCTGTTTATTTATTCATTTTTAATGGTTTCATATGTGCTATTATGTGAAAGCTAATATGCCATATTTTTTTGGATTTCAATCATTCGTCATTTGTATTCTAATCAGAGCCAAATGAATAGATGATACTATATTAGAATTCAATTACATACATATGGTAGGTGTTCTATGCATTTTACATGGGATTTTGTTCTTCATATGCCAATTTTTTTTCTACATTCAATAAATTTTGGTTGCATCCATATAATTAATAGAATTATTAAATTAAACATGGTGGAACATGTTAGGGATTCCATTTAGTTCCTTGATATTAGTTGGTTGTTTTCTCCCCAACCTAGTCCACAAATGCGGTGTGCCTTGTGATTAATGTTTCCTTTTCCTATTGGTAAACAACATATGGGGTGAGTGGTTGAGAATTCATGGTTATATGGAGCCATACTTTAGGTGAACTGAATTAAATTGAATATTTTTGAAATGGTCTTCCACTTTCACTATTATATACATGATCTAAATTTTATAACTCTTTAAATTTGAAGTATTATATGAGTGGGTAAAATCGTTGAATATATTTGAATGTGATTATTTGTATGAGTTGTAAGGAATAAAATATTGTGATTCAATGACATGATAATGTAATTGAATGATGGATATTTATATAGGATTCCATGGTTGTGATACACCATGGGACATTATATTGTTATTATATTCCTCTAATGAGATTTCTCATTGGGTCTTGATTTTGATTGATGCCTTAGGCCTTTCTACCCCTGGGATTTTGATTTCTTGGGATTATTGTGTACATGTAATGTTGAAATGATTCTTGGACCCTGTAACAATCGGGTCCCTGTGATAGCACAGACACCCCGCCTTAACAACACCATCAGGTCCTAGCCCACCAAGTACCACCCGTTGCCCCACTGACACGTGGGGCCCACCCAAGGGTCCACCCATATGCCCGAATGGGTCATCTGACTAATGACAGTCCCCACAGGACAACACATGTCATTTCCAGTGTTCTTTTTCCCCACTCACACACACCGTGGGAAACTTCCCAGAAGGTCACCCATCATTTATGTGAACTGAATTAAATTGAATATTTTCGAAATGGTCTGCCACTTTCACTATGATATTCATGATGTGAATTGTATAAGTCTTTAAATTTGATATATTATATGAGTGGGTAAACTCATTGAGTATATTTTAAGTTATTTTTTGTATAAGTTGGAAGGAATAAAATATTATTATCTAATGACATGATAATGGAATTGAATGATGGATATTTATATAAGATTCCATGGTTGTGATACACCATGGGTCATGATATTGTTAGCATATTCCTCAAATGAGATTGCTCTTTGGGTCTTGATTTTGTTTGATGCCTTATGCCTTTCTACCCATTGGATTTTGATTTCTCGGAATTATTGTATACATGTTATGTTGAAATGATTCTTGGACCCTGTAAAAATTGGGCCCCTCTGATAGAACAGACACTCTGCCTTAACAAGGTCATCTGGTCTCGGCCCACCATGTACCACCAGTTGCCCCACAGACACATGGGGCCCACCCAAGGGTCCACCCACATGACCGAATGTGTTATCTGACTAATGACAGTCCCCAAAAGCCAAAACATGTCCTTTCTAGTGTGCTTTGTCCCCACTCACACACACCCTGTGAAACATCCCAGAAGGACACCAATCCTGATCACTACTCTAGACCAAACACATTTAACTGTGGAGTTCTAATCAGACGGGCTCCCAAAAAGGAAGGTGAAACTTGTTGACATGAGTCATATCATTTAGAAATTAAACCCTTTATCATTTGGGGATGTTACAATAACCCCCCTTTAGAGCACAACGCCCTCGTTGTGGGCCCTACATCTCAACCCAGGCAGTGCACCACACACATAAGGTTGGGTTCCTCCTCTGATACCAAATGTAACAACCGGGCCCCGGTGCCAACCCAGACACCCCGCCTTAAAATGGTCGTCGGGTCCTGGCCCACCAAGTACCACCAGTTTCCCCACAGACACATGGGCCCCACAAAAACCATTGGAAACTTCCCATAAGGTCACCCATCCTGATCACTATTCCAGGACAAGCACGCATAACTATGGAGTTCTAATCAGACGGGCTCTCGAAAAAGGAAGGTGCAACTTGTTGACATGAGTCATCTCATTTAGTCATTTAACCCTTTATCATTTGGAGATGATACAATCACCCGCCCTTAGAGGAAAACGCCCTCGTTGTGGGCCCTGCATCTCAACCCAGGCAGTGCATCGTGCACTTAAGGCTAAGGTCCTCCTCTGATACCAAATGTAACAATCGGGCCTCGGTGACAACACAGACACCCTGCCTTAACATGGCCGTCAGGTCCTAGACCACCAAGTACCACTGGTTTCCCCACAGACATGTGGGTCCCACCCCAGGGTCCACCCACATGCCCGAATGGGTTATCTGACTAATGAGAGTCCCTACAGGCCAACACATGTCCTCTCCAGTGTGCTTTGTCCTCACTCACACACACTCTGGGAAACATCCCAAAAGGTCACCCATCTTGATTACTACCCCAGGCCAAGCACAGTTAACTATGGAGTTATAATCAGAAGGGCTGTTGAAAAGGAAGGTTCACCTTGTTGACATGATTCATATCATTTAGTCATTTAACCCGTTATCATTTAGGGATGTTACAATAATTGTCACACACCATCCGCAGATTCCCTTACATTACTTATTTTTTATCTCGATTAAATTTTTTTCAATGTTTAATTGTGTTGATGGGTTTCGCCAGTGCACGGTCACTGCATCGTTAGCGGTGATCGTGCATTCGGCACGGGTGACCATGTGTTCACCTGACATTTTAAATATTAAAAAAAATTTCGTTAAAAATAATATAATTATTAGTATTAAATAGTTATAAATATTATTATTATTTTCATAATGATTTATTTCTATGACGTTTTATTATTATTATTAATATTTTATTTTTATTTATTTACTTATTCAATCTTATTATTATTATTATTATTATTATTATGATAATAAAATGAAAACAAAAAAATTAAAAACCCTAACACCCCCCCCCCCTTCCCTTTTTCCCTCTCCACACGAGCAGACCCCCCCCCCCCACCATTTCTGCCATAGTACCGCCACGCGGCTCCTCCCCGCTTTTCCCCCTGTCGGCCGTCCCAGCCTCCACATTGTTGGCGTCCCGCTTTCTGGCCTCCGCCTCTCCCCAGCATCCACACAACCCCCAGCCTCCGTCGCACCCGAATCCCGGTGTCCCAGTCTTCCACCCCGTCGCGCCGATTCCTGGCAGCCTGGACCCCCCCTTCCGCCGTGCTGACCTCCTCTAACCCGGATTTTTCCATCCACCCACCGGCCAACTCTTCTCACTCCGGACAGCGGTGCCTCCACCCAACTCCCGGTGTCCCGAACCCCTCCTTGGCGATATCCCTTTTCTGTCACCGCCCTTGCTGGTAGCAACCTTCTCTGACGAACGTTCCCCCGTCCCTTGCCTGTTTTTTTATCCCCGTTGAGGATTTTCCCTTGCCGCGATTGATGAATGTGATGCATTATTCCATGGTTTTGGGTATGAATTCTTTGATTTCTCCCTGGTGGCTTAATTGTAGTTAGAAGTTTTTTTATAATATTTAAGTTGATGGTATTTATTTAATGTGTGTTTTTACTTATTGCGTGTTTTTAATGATACCACCACCATCTGAGGTGATGTTCTTCATCTACCATTTTGTTGCATGCATTTAATTTAATGTCGTTGTTTTGTTTTGAAGCCTTGGTATTTTACTTATAGTGAGAATAATTATTTTGGCATGAGATCTCACATTGGCGCGCTTTCAAGGTTGATTGCACCTCTATGCCGAGAAGCAGTTTGTGCTTCTTTTTTGTTTGTATTTTTTAAATCAATGGTTATTTGTTTTTTTTTTGGTTGCTATAGCACTTATGTGAGGTACTTTCGAGATACTGCGATCGTCTGTTTGTGCATTTTTCTCATTGATTAGGGTGGGCATCTTGACCGCAAGACTTGGTTCTTCCCTCCACCGAGCGGCGCCGTGTGCACACACCATTGAGGTAGGATTCCCACTGCGTTTGCCGTTAAATTTAGAATTTATTTATTCGTAGTTATTTTATTGATTTTTCGTAAATATAATTTTAGTATAAAGTAGTTATTTATAGTATGGTGATCTCCTAAAAATTTAAGATGTTATTTCTATCATTTCACTGAAAGTGTTTTTCTTGTTTTTTTTTAATTGTGTGTTTTACTAGTGATATTGCTAAATGGATTGATTAGAGGAAATACCTGTTTGGACTTAAAACATGATTTTGAAAACATTGTGTGTGGTTCTTGCTTATTGAAAAATGATTTTCTTTGATGCATGAATAAATTTTTGGATTTCATTTGAGAAATAGTTTCCTTTAAAATAGTGATTGAAGGTCTGTTTGGCTCTTGTTAAAAGTAAGGTGCGTTTGGATATTGGAAAATGGTTTTAATTGTGATTCCAATGTGTTTTAGTTTTAACATGCTGATTTGAGTTTCATAAATGAAGTTCTATGTGAGTTTCTGGTTTTAAATGTGATGGCATGTGTTATGTATTTTAGAAACGCTTTGGTATTAAATGGTTTAAAAGATAAATGATATGGCGGCCCGGTTGGAACTTTATTAAATGTGGAGTGATTATACATATATATACGTAATTATGGAGCATCCCTACAGGGGGACATCCCTTTGAGGGTTGTCGTGTACCCGTGTTCGTGTAAGGGGTTGGAAAGTGAGGTGAGATGAGTCACGCATGCGAGGGTCTCCCACTTACACAGTATTATTAAAAACCAGTGTGGGTTCCTGGGCATCTTTTAGAGAATTGAGTGATGATCACTGGCTAACCCCGATTAGATGGGTTAGTCCCCCCCCCTTTGTAGTTATGCCTTGTGGGGCATGCCACTGGTTGGTTGTTAGGGCGGCCAGTTGGTTATTGATTATGGAGTTCCATGCCGATAGGTAGTATGAACCCGAGTACATCCATGGGTTTTATAGTGATGTTTAGGATAACCCATGGATACTTGATGTTCCTTTCTTGTTTACTTTCAGCTGTTCTTTACAGCTTATACTATTATACTTTGTGAAAATGGGTTTCAAATGAAGATGTGTTATTCTCTTTGTGTAAAATTTGAAAATGTAACACTTCTTTCTATTTTAGAATGAATTTAGAACCAATGAAAGGAATTCATCTTTTAAAAAATAACAAGGGTAATGTCTCGTGTTTTGATCTTCAAGTGAAACATTATGAAATATTAATTTTATACTTTGTAGATTAAACCTGGAATTTATATATTCTTTATATACTGGAAGTGCATTGGGATTTCTTGTTCGGCACAACTACTGAGTATTTTTTGTACTCACGCCTATCTTTATCATTTCAGTTACAGGTTTCGGTTGAATAGGTTTCTCTCGATAGAGTTGCTCATTGTTAGAGCAAGTTCAGCTTTTTGTTGGGAGGTGACTTGGATAGTCACATGAAGGTATGTTGAGGAGTTCTGTTCCTTTTCATGTTTCGCTACTTGAGTTCCATTTATTCTTGTTTTCTATGTTTTTCTTGGGCCAAATCGATCCCAATGATTAAAACATGATTCCCGACACTAGTTGCCACCCCAGGGGGATCGAGAACGCCCCTCGGAACATGTCACGGACCGTCTCCGGTGACCGGTTCAGGGCCGACCCGGTTTGGTTTGTGACAAAATTGTATCAAAGTGGCCCTTGTTATTTGGGTTGTTCGGTGGGTAGAGATTAGGACTATCGGGACTCGAGCGGTAGGTACAGGAAGGACATCATGAACCCTTTCCCATTCCGCACCTTGAGTCTCCAGGGTTAGTCTGGGAATTATGTCTTTTTTCTGGTTTGTTTTGGATTGAGGGATGACAACGGAGACAAGACGATGTTATATCCTGATTTCACATGGAGCAGTGACCCATGTAGAGTCTGGGTACTCGATTTGAATTCCTCATAGTGGTCGACGCTTACATGGGGCATGGCTCAATACTTTGTTGTCGGGTTAAGCATAACTAATAGTTACTCATTCTGGTGATTCTTCGTATGTTGTACTATGTTTGGTTTTGGTTGGTGTGATTGTGTTTTTTGAAAATTAAATTTGAATTTTGTAATGGAAGTGTTTTCTTTAAAATGGGTTTAAATTGGAAAGGGATTTTTGAAACATAAAGTGTTCCGGTCTCAAAAACCGGGTGTTTTCATGGAATTGTTAGGGAAATGGTTTGAGTGAGACCCTTGGTTTTCCTTATGAATGATCACATGTGTGTGGGTTTTTGCGAAAAGTGCATGAGAGGCACTTGTTCGTGGATGACTTGAGTGGAATGGATGGACACGCATGCGACGATTCACGAGATGCTATGAGGGTTTATTTTAAACCAAAGATTTGACCTTGTCTTTCTAAAATGATTTTTTAATGGGGAAAATAATTTTGGAAATTGGATTTTGTTTTGGAAAGTGGGTTTTGTGTTTGGAAGTAGTCTTGAAAAGAAATGGTGATTTTTGAAAAGTTTATTTTTGGCGTGTGAGCCAGTTGTTGGTATGATATTGTCCTTTTGATTACGATTTGATTGGATGCTAATTTTTGGCATAGTGTTTTTATGTTGTTTGGAAAATGTCGCCCAGAAAGATCCCCAAAGTTTCTAATGAGTCATGCCCAGTTTCTGGTCCTTCTCAGACTTTGCTTATTCTTCATGGTGACCGTGGCCCGTTAGAAGCAGTAGAGTGGCTTGAGGAAGTGGATAGTATCTTTAGAACATTGGGAACTCCCGACAATGTTAAGGTTCATTCTATTATGGAATTGTTTGAGGGTCCAGCTCTGGACCAGTGGAAGATGATTACCCCACCATAAACGCAAGTTGAAATGGCGTGGGATTTCATTAAAATCATTTTCGTCCAATGATTTGTACCTGAAAAAGTGAAGCTGATGAAAAAGAGAGAGATCATACATATTCAACAAGGCCAACAGATAGTGAAGGCATATGTTGACCATTTCATGGAACTGATTTCCTTTTCTCCGGAGGTAGCGTCGCATGAACTCATGAAGATCTTACTTTTCAACGGAGGTCTCAATCCGGAAATCAAGGAGCAGGTCCTCCCTTATAAAGGCCATCGTTTCGAGAAGCTGGTGGAGGAAGCATTTTTAGTTGATTTGGTTTCTGGAACACAGTTGGTTAGTACTCCAGCATCCCCAGTTGTTCGTAAGAGTTCCCCATCTAGCGAGGAAAATATGTCAGAGGAACCTGTTCCCAAAGAGTTGTCCCCATTGTCCCAGTCTTCCAGTTCGTAAGATCAGTCTGGGGTATGCTATCAGTGTGGTCATTTTGGTCATTTAAATCTGGTCACAACCCTCTAAAGACGTGTCATTGCTACGGCTGTCTGGGTCATCTGGATAAATTCTGCTAGAAGCATTCCTTGAAGAGGGTGATGTGATTGGACAATGTCAGTACCTAACTGTGAGGCAGGATGTGCTTCAACTATAATACCCCCAACCATAGGTATTAGGGTGAATCCCATGCATAGTCAGGAGTTGTCGGGGGTGTGACGCCTCAGATTCGGTTTCGAGTTCCATGCGTGCAAAAGAACATTTAAATTCCTTCTATTCTCGTCCTTCCACTATTAAAGTTTTGGCATTATTGTATGTTCATTGTGTCATCGTGAGGTTGGTATGAGTATGTTCATTTTAATCCAAGCAGTCACAATTGTCTGATTATGGTGTTCTGGACTGTGTGTTTTTCTTAAAAGTTTGTTTCAACCTTGTGTGGGTTATTCTCAGTTTAATTGTGTTCATTTGGAGATGTAAGTGCCTATGGAAGGATCGAAGTTTGTGGTAATGCTCGAGTTTACATCGTGGGTTAAATTCTTCTCGGAGTTTTCTCTCTAGTGTTTGGGGCTATTGGTATGGGTCGAGAGTTTCATGGTTTAGTGGGGTTGTTCTCTATTGTTATAGAGGATAGTTTGGATCGGTTGAGAGTTCATGCATCACCTTCCCTCTTCAGGTGCTATGGTTGAGTGTTAAATTTTCTGCACAGGTTTAGTTCTTGTGGTGGGGTGAACCCCTTCGTGTTCTCCCATCAGCCTCAGACTTCATTTTTCTCTTGAATAGGTCAGGTGTGACCTGTGTAGAGTAAGGTCATTCCGAGAATCTCTGTTCTCTATGGTTTCATTAGTTTTCTCTGGGCATGGAATTGAATCTTGACCGACTTTTGGCTTGGTGACATTTTTGGGGAAGAATGTGTCTGTGGTGGGGAGAATTGTCACACCCCGACCGCAGATTCCCTTAATTTACTTCTTTCTTTATCTTGGTTGGAATTTTTTTCAATGTCTAATTGTGTTGATGGGTTTCGCACCGGTGTGCGGTCACCGCATCGTTAGCGGTGACGGTGCGTTCGGCCCGGGTGACCATGTTTTCTCCTGACATTTTAAATATTAAAATTTTTTACGTTGACATTAATATAATTATTAGTATTAAATAGTTATATATATTATTTTTATTTTTATAGTGTTTTAATTCTATGATGTTTTATTATTATTATTAAGATTTGAATTTTTTATTTACATATTTAATAATAATAATAATATTATTACTATTATTATAAAATGAAAAAAATTTAAAACCCTAACACCCCCTTCCCTTTTTCCCTCTCCTAACGAGCAGACCTCCCTCTTTCTGTCCTAGTGATGTCGTGCAGCTCCCCTCGCTTTTCCCCCTGTCGGCCGTCTCGGCCTCCTCATTGTCGGTGTCACGCTTCCCGGCCTCCGCCGCTCCCCAGCCTCCGTGCGACCCCCAACCTTTATCGTGCTCAACTCCCGGTGTCCCGTTCATCCCCCCCCCCCCCCCGCTGCGCTAACTCCCGACGTTCCAGATCCCCCCTTCCGCTGTGATGACCTCCTCCAACCCATCCACCGCCTTCTTCTCACCGGCCACATCTTCCCGATCTGACCAACGGTGCCTCTTCCCTACTCCCGATGACCCGAACCCCTCCTTGGTGATCTACCTTTTTTGTCGCCACCCTTGCTGGTAGTAACCTTCTCCGAAGAATGTTCCCCCGTCCCTTTCCGGTTTTATTTATCCCCGTTGAGGATTACCCCTGTCGTGATTGATGAAGGCGTTGAGTTTTTCCATGGTTTTGGGTATGAATTCATCATTTTCATCCTCGTGGCATAATTGTAGTTAGCAGTTTTTTTCTAATATTTATGTTGATGGTATTTATTTAATGTGTGTTTGACTTATTGCGTGTTTTTAAGGATACCATCACCATATTAGGTGATGTTCTTCATCTACCATTTTGTTTCTTTCATTTAATTTAATGTCGTCGTTATGTTTTGAATCCATGGTATTTTACATATAGTGTGAATAATTATTTTGGCATGTGATCTCACTTTAGCGCACTTACAAGGTTGATTGCACATCTGCGCTGAGAAGAGGTTTGTGATGCTTCTTCGTTTGGATTATTTAAATCAAGGGTTATGTGTTTTCTTTGTTATTTTTGTGGTTGATATAGCGCGTATGCAAGGTAATTTTGAGATACTGTGATCGTCTACTCGTGTGTTTTTCTCGTTGATTAGGGCAGGCATCTTGACTGCAAGGCTTGGTTATTCCCTCCGCCGAGCGGCGTCACGTGGACACACCATTGAGGTAGGTTTCCCACTGTGTTTTCCGTTAAATTTATAATTTATTTATTTCATGTTATTTTATTGATTTATAGTAAATTTAAATGTAGTATTAAGTAGTTATTTATAGTATGGTGATCTCCTAAAAATGAAAGCGGTTATTTCTAGCATTTCACTGAATGTTTTTTTTGTTTTGTTTTAATTGTGTGTTTTCTTTGTGATATTGTTAAATGGATTGATTAGGGGAAATTCCCTTTTGTACATTAAAATTGATTTTGAAAAGTTTAAGTGTGGTTCTTTCTTGTTGAAAAATGTTTTGCTTTGATGCGTGAATAAAAGCATGTATTTCTTTTCAGAAATTGTGTCCTTTCAAAATGTGATTGAAGGTCTGTTTGGATCTTGATAAAAGTAGGGTGGTTTTGGATATTGGAAAACAGTTTTACTTGTGATACCAATGTGTTTCAGTTTTAACATGCAGATTTGAGTTTCTTAAATGAAGTTCTAAGTGATTTTCTGGTTTTAAATGTGATGGCGTGTGTTATGTCTTTTGGAAATGCTTTGGTATTAAATGGTTTAAATGTTAAATGATATGGCGGCCATGTAGGAACTTTATTAAATGTGAAGTGATTATACATATATACGTACTTATGGGGCATCTCAATAGGGGGAATTCCCTTTGAGGGTTGTCGTGTAGTGGTGTCCATGTAAGGGGTTGGAAAGTGAGATGAGATGAGTCACGCGTACGAGGGCCTCCCACATACACAATATTATTAAAAACCACCATGGGTTCTTGGGTGTCTTTTAGATAATCGGGTGACGGTTGATGGCTAACCCTGATTAGACGAGTTAGTCACCCCTTGGTAGGTAGGCCTTGTGGGGCGTGCCACTGGTTGGCTGTTAGGGCGGCCAATTGGTTATTGACTGAGGAGTAACATGCTGGCTGGTATTCTAAACCCAAGTACGTCCAAAAAATTTCTAGGGATGTTTAGGATTACCCATGGTTACTTGATGTTCCTTGTTTTTTACTTTCATTTGTTCTTTAAATCTTATACTGTTATACATTGTGAAAATGGTTTTCAAATAATGATGCATTATTCTCTTTGTGTAAAATTTGAAAATGTAACACTTCTTTCACTTTTAGAATGAATTTGGCACCAATGAAAGGAATTATATATTTGAAAAATAATAAGGGTAATATTACGTGTTTTGATCTTCAAGTGAAACATTATGAAAGCTTACTTTTATACTTTGTAGTTCAAACTTGGAATTTATTGATTCTTCATTTAATGGAAGTGCTTTGGGATTTGTTTTTGGGCCCACCTACTGAGTATTTTTTGTACTCAGGACTATCATTCTTATTTCAGTTGCAGGTTTCCGTTAATTAGGTTTCTCTCAGATGAGTTTCTCATTGTTAGAGCAAGTTCAACTTTTGGTTGGGAGGTGACTTGTATGGTCACATCGATGTATGTTGAGGAGTTATGTTCCTTTTCTTGTTGCGCTACTCGAGTTATGTTTATTCTTGTTTTCTATGTTTTTTATGGGAAAAATCATTCCTAATGATTAAAACATGATAGCCGGAATATGATGCCACCCCGGGTGGATCAGGAACGCCCCTCAGGACTTGCCGCAGACCTACTCGGGAGACCAGTTCAGGGCCGACCTCGGATGGTTCGTGACAGACAAAAATCCAAGCCTAATAGTGTTTTCATTGATATTATCCTATGACCCAACAAGGATGCGTTGTTATACTATACCTTTAATCCGGCCCCATGGGGTTTGACACTTATGTTATACACCTCAGCTATGGTAATTGTGGTATTCTTGATTATATGGCATGGTCGTGTTTGATATAATATTATGGTTATATGAAATGGTTGTGGTTGGTATGTGATAATATATATAGATCTTGGTCATGGTTTTTAATTATATTATGCCTTATATATTCCTTGTTTGATGATCTTCACCTTTATAGTGTAGGAATCCTTGAAATGCATGATTGTATCACCTAACATTTATTACTTTTTCCATCGAAATATTACTTATATTACTATGATATCTATTATATAACTTTCACACTTCTTATATATTATTACAGATCATGGATTGTTATAGGCACTATTGGTGGTTTCCTACTATTATTTTATATCACACTCTGTCTCGGTCGGCCATTGGGTACTTAGATAGACTTTATAAATGTATGATGTGATTGGTAAAAACACCTATTGTTTTATTCATTATTTTATTCTATGTCTAAGTGAAGGAAGAATATGTTCAAAATGTGCCTTATGATTTTATCAGGAGAAAGTGTTTTTTTACTTTTTCTATTTTGATATATGTATTATATCGATGAATATATACCATTTTTAGATTATTTGTAAGCACATGAAATGATATATCATTTTTTATATGACATTTATTATTTAATTGTTTTATATATTTGTCTTTGTATTTTATCTCCTATTCAGTTATTAATGTACATATGCTTTGGAGGGTTTCCCGTACGATGGTCATAGTGTCTATTAATTCTTCTTATTAATTGTTGTATTTCTTCCATTATTAACATATTTTATTATTACTACTCGGTTGTACTATATTAAGGGGGATTATCTTTCCATTGACAAACTGTTATCCCTCACTTTTAGTCATCATCCCCTACTGTTCGGGATGATGTGCTTGAGGGTATATGGAAAACCAGTCTCGTAGCACTGTTCAGTGGCATCGGGGTCCGGGATGTTACACTCTACAAATATAAAACTAACTAAACACACTATACTCAATGGAATTCCTATTCCAAATAATTTTAAATAATTAGAAAAATCACTTTACTTTTAAATTTTTATCTATAATCTTTAATAGATTATAAGAAAAATAATCCAATAAGGAAAAAGATCTTCATCCTTAAAAAATACAATCACAAATTATTAAATGAAATATATAGTGTAATGAATAGACTCCTAAGGATTTTCTCACTGATATACACTACCATAGGATACTGGGAGTTTTACTGACCATGTTTAAATCAAATAACATATTATTCGTCCTCTCATAGAAATAGTAACTCTATGAGAATTTTCTATCATGCACCAAATGATTGTGAACCAAACAATCACCTATTAAATTATGATATCATTATTTCTAATTAACTTTTTCATTCATATTTCTGAATCAATAATGGGTAAATTATTTTAAATGATTTTAATATTCAATCAATAATATTGAACCTCTTTAGGAGTAAAACAATAGAATCATGATTCTTCCATAGTGGTAGTAGTATAAATATCATTAATATAATGGATGAAAAATTAATTCCATGCACACAAAAGTTTTTTTTCCCATGTTAATCATCCCATGATGATAAAATCATCATTTACTCTTTTAATGTATCAATTTTTATTGGAATAAATATGGAAGTGTGGAGATTAAATGGTGACTTCATCTTTTCATCATTCCTGTATGCAGTGAATGATCCATGTGTCAATCCTAATTCCCATTACCATAACATAATAACCATTTTGAGTTCAATATAACTTAATGATTTACAATGTATTTAATCATAGGACTTCATATGCATCATATAATTTACATTTCAAATGAATTTATAATTTATTTAAATGAAATCATCACGTGATTATGAAGAAGTTCAAATTGGAATCAGAAATATCTTACTAGATCTAAAAATGTCACATTGTATCATATTTTTTTAATGTAAAATAACATTATTGTTATATAAAATACCAAATAATTCCATAGTTCTCCCACAAAGAAACCAAGTGTCGTGTTGTTAGTTGAAAATATCCTAGGGGTTAAATTATAGAAAAAATTATTATCATATTAGTGATAAAAAATTATCCAACATGGGTACCAAATGTCATATGAGATCACAATTATAATCCAAAACTATATTTTAGAATAGTAAATTGTCATACATGGCGTAAATTATCATACATGGCATAAATTTACCTGTATAAAAAACTGAAATATCCATTAAGGCATGATATTTATGTGAAAAACATCATATGAAATATTATCTTATGAAGTAGATAAAATTATCTGACATGATAAATTTTCTTATAAGATATATTATCTTATAGGGAATACGTAATCAAAAGTTTCACATTTTGATTTCATTAATAGTACATAATGAGGAATTTTATACATTAACTCTAAAATTATTATTTTTTCAAATAATTTCACAAATGACAAAAACACATAAAAACATTGAATTAATTTATTTTCATTATAACTCAAAAAATATACATGGAAAACAAAAATGAGGCGATTTTAGTTAAAAAGTGTGTGGATTAAATCAATTAAATACAAATAATAGATCTTGAAAATAACATCTATATCAGTAAGGTTAAAAAATGTTTGTTTATTACAATAATTATACTTATAATCAATGTTTTATTTTTTATAAACTGGAATGTGATATTTGGAAAACACTAAAATAAATACTTGAAAATGAACATATACTCACTAAATAAATATTCCATGAGTGGCCTAACATGAACATAATACTAATATCAAGAGTAAATATAATGTGTTGGATTCCCCACTACCCAATGATCTTCCTCAGGAAGATAGTGGGTGTTAAAATTATTCTTATTATACAAAACAGGATGATGCATTCAATGTTTACATCATTATGTTTTCATAAAAGATATATCAATAATGGTTTTTTTATTTAGAATATAAAACACTTAGGTCTTTTACTAGATTTCTTATTAGGTGAAATGTGTAAGTTGCCTTCCATTATTAAAGGTTATAGTTTCAAACATATTCTAGAAATTGATCACAAATATGAAACTGAACTATTTGATGTAGAATATAGTGTTATATTTTCATTGTTCATGATATTTTGAGAATCTATATAATATAAATAAAAATATAAAATTGAAAATTCATACATGATATTACATTAGAATATTTAAGTATTATAGAATTTAAATAAATATTGACGTTTGTAGGACGCTATATGAGGCTACAATTATGGTGCGTTTCAATGTATCTTAACAAACAATTCATCATTAATAAATTATATAATATTAATTTTTCTTAAAAAAACATTTCCATATAGACATATCATGTATAATGTTATTGAAAAGATAAGTTACACCTTTATTTTCATTTTGATATTGTTTATGAGTATTGGAAAAAATTTATTATCCTTTTATGATATTATTTACAAATAATATCATTAAAATCTGTCCATATTACAAATAAATTGATACATTGTATAGCATATGAGTTATAATATGAATTGAATACATCATTTCATAAGTTTTTGTGTTACGATGTGAATAATTTTTAATGGATAATTCTATAAAAAAACATTCATCAAGAATATAAAGTCTATTATTGTGAATTATCAAAATGTTTATAATGATATTATATAAATCCCAATGATAGAATCTAATCATTCCAAAAGCTATAGTTTTTATATTAGAATGGGAACATATATAATTTGGATAGTGGGAGAAATAAAGAATATGTTAATGTTAATTAATAAGTTTCATATGATTTCGATATATTAAAAAATTCTATAATTGTTCATGAAAAATAATGTTCTCGAGACACATTATTTATAGGAATGTTATAACTAAATATAATTTGTTTATAATCACTATGTTATGTGATATTTTATTTATTGGAGATAATGAATCCTTATCTTTCCTGGAAGTAGTAAATGGAAAATAATATTTTAAATGGGATGTAGCTATGAATTCATAAATGGAATCGTTGTATGAAAATAAAATTAGTATTTTGGTATAACTTATTACTATTGTGATGCCCATTGTGTCCAAATGACTATTCAAGAATGTTTTCAATAGGATGGTAAATAAAATAACTATTAGTAATTATTATTTGTTAAATGTTTTATGATAAGTTAATATGTCAGTTCTAATGAAGCATATCCTTCAATAGATATATTATAATTTATTTAGATTATAATTATTCTTGATGTGTACCATGATAATGTTTTACACGCTTCATGTCTTTGGTATACAATACATTGGCCTTCATTTATCTTTATTATGGTTCTACCATTTTTCAGGAGTTAGGGGTTGATATTATGGATTATAAGATAAAAAATAAATGTGCATTATTTTTACATGTATAGTAGTTACTGGGAGGAAATAATGTGATATAGATTGTTTGGATCTAGTGGATTTTATCACATTTTTAGAATGGATTGTCGAATTGTAAATATTTCTCAGGAAACCATGTGATAGGTAAGGTTTAGGAATAGAGGTGGTTGCAATACATTCTCATGAATTTTATAACATTTTTTTTATTTATAGGTATCAATGCACTTAATTTTTTATGGGATAGTAGAGACCACAATGTTATCAAACAATTTTACTAACCGTACATACAAATCATATGATCTATAAAAATTTCATAAAGAATGTAAAATTACCCCAACAACAAAGGTTATTTTAACCCAAATTTCACCATATTATCTCATTAGTATGACCCTACCATTCCTTAACACTCTATGAGGTTCTCCCATGGGTCTTATAGTGATTTTTTATCAATTTAGGTGTATCTATATAAGGTATGTGTAAATATCTTCTTTATTCCTAATATGTTCTCTAGATTTACTATAAATCTCATGTCCGTGGGATTCGTTGAAACCCAAATTGTTGTTGGTGGGAAAATATTATATTTAATGTGTGGAATTGATTATTTTTATTACGGATCTACTATTGTGAGGACTATATTTCTTCATTTATGATTAATATTTTCAATGGAAACTAGGATTCCTCTTTTGGTGTTGTAGGTGTCTCTATATAATAGTGAATTTTAATAAAAACAATTAATAATATTTGGTTTTCCTTTAGTTATTCTAGTGGAAATTGTTTATTTGATATCTATTAGGGATGATTTGTGAAATTGAATATTTTTCTTGGAAATTTTTTTAAATTTGGGTTTTTGATTAAAATAGTTATATACGCTTAATGTTTTTGATGAAATGTATCATTGATGATTTGGAGTGTATAATGGGTTTTCTATAATGGGAATGGTAATGATTTTCGTATCCAAATATTTTATTAAATTATGGTAATGATTTAATTGAATTTTATTTGAAGACCTATCACATGGGAACCTTAGGTACATCATATTACGGGCATATGAAAATATCAGTGAGTGCAGAACCACTAGGGGTTACAAGTGTGATACTGATATACTGTGGTAAATTTTGATATCATTATGATTAAATTTATATTAGATTAGTTTTTCTTGAGTTTCCTATATATGTACTCCAGTATGGTATATCCCATTTGTGCATGGTTTTGTTTATGATCGTGATGATTCATGCATTGATTCCTCAAATGATTACATTTTTATGTATAGAAACTCTTCATTACCTCCCTTTATGTAATCATTCATATTTATTTCAATATACTTATGGATTTAAATATGGATTGTTTTAATGTAAAATCGAAGTATTTTTTATTACAATTATTTTCAAATGAAATTATTTAGAAAATTATTTTTAAATAAATAACTAATGGTTTTTTAGCATATGGAATCATGGTGGAATATTATTATGAATTTACCTCTTAATTTTTATATTCTTTTAATAATACATATATGTTGATTTATAGTATCCAAGAAAAGGTATGGTTTTCATGTATCTAGATGTATTCTCTTGTTTGAGGTCTCTCCATGGAGATTTTATAAAGTCATGTGGGATGGTCACACGAAACATGGTTTTTTTGTTTATTTTAAGTAGATTCATGGAATATCCTTATGAATTATTTTGTACTATCTCAAATTTTTATACCTCTTAATAAATTATATACAATGGTTTTATATCATTATCTTATTGGATATGATACATGATAAATTTTTATTTCATGGTCAATCCATTCCAATGATTGTTTGGTTTGATACCATGGTTCTTTTCACTAGTCCATATTGATAAAAAACACTCTTTAAATATTTTTGGCTTTCTTAGGGGGCACTTCAATTCATCCCATGGTGGTTTGTTACGAAATATTACCAATTGTATGTTTTATTGGTGGTTTATTATATACTAGAGGTATAACCATCTAGAATACGGTGGTAAGTGAAAAAAGGTTCCTAGTCAACTAAAAGTCATATATAACCTTTAGTTACCATGAGTGGTCAATTATTTTCTCATCAATATTCTATCCATGATTTCAGTTTTATTTATATGAATCTTATAATTTTTTTCTGTTGCTTACTACTATTTTATTCAATCGTCATTTTTAAGCGATTTAATACTAATTATTTAACTTTATATTTTAATTTTGATATGTATTCAAACTCTGATAAGGTGTTACCTCTTGTTTTTAATATATAATGTATCTATAATATTCTCTTTGATTCGAAGCGATGGACATATTTGTAAAATACCATACGAATCACCTTAATTGAACCCTTCTATAGTTGGAATACTAAAAAAGTCTATTCAATCACCAGGTCAATGTGGTTTTAGAAACTAGGAATGGATGTTGGATTATCTATTATAGTTAACAAATATCATTACATCATATTCCTTGGTTACAAATAATCCAAAGAACCTGAGAAAAAATTGAGATAGTAGAACATATTTTCCACTTTTTAGGGGATCTTGGAGGCTATATGTTTGTAATTTTCACTTATATGGTTGATGTTCCTAGAATTGAATGTTTGGATTCTATCATGCCAACTAAATTAGAGACGTAACTCACATAGACAAATTTTAATTAGTACATTAATAATTAGTTATATCCTATAAGTTACATGTGGAAAAGGATTGGGAGTTTGTTATTATAGATCATGGAGACCATTTAGTGATGGAGTGTGAAACACATTTCACAAATATATTTTATATATATACAAAATATAGAACTACTGGATACCTCATGGATAGATGGATTCATATGTTTCTGCTGACAGAGCTTTGATTAATGATTTTGATCATAAGATTTATAACCTTTACTAATGTAGTTGATGATGTGGTTATCACTGAAGCAAACTTATTTGAAAAAATAGGTCTTAGTGGAGCATTTGTTATTATATGGGGTAGTCAGGGTGTGCCACCTCTCCCGAAAAGGAAGAACAATAATGGTTAATTTATTTAATTATGATCTATTAAAGTGGATTATTTAGTATAATACTTGGTATTTTTCTTCTATTGTGGAATTCTTATCCATTACAAAGACAAATTGTACAGTAACACCCAATATATTCAATCATTATGGAAAATCTGGTAACCTTAAATGTATTCTAGAATAGTTTCACATATAAGTAGAGTTAGATACACCATTCCAAAGATCCTATGATTAGTAAGTTGCTATGATAATGTTATGGATCTCATTATAATGTTAATGGGGATACTTAAGAAATGATAAATCTTTGATAGAGGTTCAGTTTGGATTCTATTATAAAGAGGAGTATACACTAGAGGAATCTTATGTGGGTTTGATTACTATGATGTGTACAAAGTTTATTACTTCTTTTATATTATTAGATATATTTGATATTGGTGCATCCCATTATTTTATATCATTGATTTTGGTCATTTTGTGGTGATTATGCTCAGATCTTATGTAAATATTTATTGAACTTTCTACTCCCTTGTGAATGTGTAAAGATTAGGGTTTTAAATATTCCAAGTGCCAGGGTATGATTGTTTACCATGAGTTCATATGGAATTTCCTAGTTCTTGATCTTAATATATTTGAACGTATCATTGATATTGATTATTGGTCCTTTCTAATTCCTAGGACGATAGTTATCATTTTCATCGTTAATTTATATTTCTCAATGGGGTTACTTGTATCTATCAAGGTGAGTTAAATCCTATATATGGGTGAGTAGGTAATATTTTTCCTGAGGTTAGAATGATCTCTTGTAAATTTTTATAGATTTTTATTGAGGAAATTTATCATTAAGAAGATTTCCTACTTCCTACTATTATGAATGGATAATACAAATAATTTCCTTGTAACATTTTCAGGCCAATTCCCCAAACTCAATTCCAGTAAACTGTTGACATGATTTGGGGGATGATTCTCATCTCCTCACCATTTTATAATATGTAATCTACTTATTATAATGAAATTAATGTATACATTTATGATCATGAGTCAAAATTAATTGATTGTTTGAGTTTTTCTCCTTGTACTCATATGATTATCAAAATAAATAATTATATGGACGCCTTAACATTTGTGATGTAAACCAAAATTTTAATAAAATGAATATTCGGAAAGGGTACACTTTTCCTAGGATTGATGATTTTTATGATCAACTTAGAGGATCCTGATCATTTTCTAATATTTATTTGTGATAGGGGTACCATAAGATAATAGTCTGAGAGGAGGATATTCTAAATATTACATTCAAGAAAATGTATAGAAATTATAAGTATTTGGATATTCCATCTGGTCTTGTTAACAATCATATGGTGTTTTCATCGTTGATGAATTATATCCTTTATTAGTTATTGGACACCTTCATGGTTGTTATTGTGGATAATATTTAGGTGATTTTAAAGGCTAAATAAGAACTCAGAGATCATATTGATATTGTTCTTAGAACTATGAGTAAAAATCATATGTATTGAAAGATAACTAAATTCCAATTTTGTATCATAAAATTGAGGTTTCTGGGCCATGTTATATCTGATATATGTTTCTCAAAGAAACATAAATAGCTTCATGCAATGATTTCCTTTGAGTATAAAATAATTTGATTGAGATTTATATCTTATTAGTTTTTTAGTTATTATCGAAATTCCATTCCATATTTCTCCAAGGTTATATATCAAATGTTAGAGTTGAACAATAAGGTTGTGTATTTTGAATGAAATGATAATCCTCAATGATCGTTTGAATAAATTAAAGTGGGGTTAACTTTATATCGATTTTTTATTCTTTTAGAATCGGGATATGGTTAACACATATTTTTTGATGCCTTATCTACATGATTAATATGTATTATAATGTAGTAGAAAGGTTGTGGAATATGGATCTCACTAATTAATCCCCCATGATAATAATTAATCAATCAATTTTCATGAATTTACTACCATGATTAAGTATATTAATACGTGGAACCAAAATCACTTCATAGAGAGTTTTACTATATGTTTGGATTATAATTGACTGAATTATAATTCTTCTTATAGGCATATGAACCTTTAAAATAGAAGGCTAGTTGCGTGTCGTCACAATTTTTATTTTCATATTTCATATACACCGTGTAAATAAAATGTGGTCCTTAATTTATTAAGAATGAATTTTACAAAATAGACCAAGAAGGAATCTAGTGAATAATGACCATTGATGATTTTATTAACATATATGTGCTTTGATATGGAAGAAATTTATGGGAAAGAGTGCTTATTATGTGTGAAAGATGATTATTTTTTTGATGATTTCATTCCTACTATAAAAAAAGTCACTTATTTTATACATTTTAGTTAAATACACTATGTTAATTTGACCTTGGCAAATCAGACTTTGTCTCCTTATGTTGTTTTTCATTTCTATGGTAGATTGGTCATTCTAATAACATTGTTGTGGAAACTCAGGGATAGTGTAAATCAGTGAAGTTGTTCCATACACCATTGGACTAACATGATGAATCATGATTTTAGTTTTTGGTATTAGTTATTGGGAATGAGTTATTTTATTTGGGATTTTTTATCATTTTTTCATATCTCAAAAAGATTAATCTTGATCACCAATGAAAATAAATATTATTATTTCAATTAAAAATTGTAGTATGTAAGTGCTATCAGATACAACATCATTATAGTATTAACATGGAATCCTATTGGGGAAATATTATTTGGGTGATCATAGATCCACTTTCAAAACTATTTCATTTTTTTACATTAAGGATACAACAGAGGTCGAACATCTTGGGAACACATATATGATAAGGATCATGAAGTTCTATGAAGTAGCTTTTGTTATTATTTATAATAGAGATATGTAATTTAAATTAGTGTTTTGGAAAGGTTTGTAAGATGTGATATTTATCCAATTGATGTTAAATATAGTATATAATACTCAGACTGATGGACAGAATGAGCAATCCATTCAGATTCTTTAGGATATAGTTTAGGAAAGCATTCATAATTTTGATGGTTTATGGGAAACAAATTGGTCATTCGTTGAATTTCCCAATAAAATAGTTATTAGTATTTGATTAAAATATAACCAATTTAATAATTTTATGTGTTCCATAGAAAATATACATTATTTTGGGAAGATATTGGAAAACAATATTTGGTTTGACCAAATCATATTCAATAGATTAAGAATTTTTTTGAATTTATATGAAATATGTTATAGATATATTAGAGTCAAAAACATCTTATGTGTAGTATTGTCATTTTACCGTTGTTTTTTCAATATTTGATCAGGTTTTTCTCAAGGACTCACCTCAATTGGGACATATTCATTCAAGATGACATGGAATGATGGTAACAAGGCTTATTGTAACATTAAAAATAGATAAAAATATTTGAAAGGTGGGATATTATTTTTACATACCATCTCACATGACATCAATATAATATGTGTTTCAGGTTTTCCAACTAATTAGGTATCAATCATACCATTATTAATTTTTATAAATGGAATATGTTGATATGAACCCCAAAACCATAGGGGATGAGATCCACATTTAGTTTATGGATCATCTGAATAGGTTTTTTGAGAAAAAAACTTCCCTTGTTCAATGTAATATGGCAGTGTGGATGGGATAGACACACAGTTTGGTAAAATGAAGTGTTGATAATTTCACAATGGCGTTTTTACTTTGTGATTTCAATATTATAAGATCATTCTAGGGAAATAAGTTGGCATTGTGTGGAGAATTTTGACACCCTCTTGTTCACATGCAAGTAATGTGTTTGGCATCTTTGGTCACTATTATAGCTCTAAATGTGTTTAAAATCTATGGATCAGTATTTTATATTTTGTGAAGAAAGTGTCTAAGAATATTTCTTATGAACAATTATTAGTAAATATGCAATAATCATGAAATATGTATTGGTTTGATGCAATGAAATTATGAATATTTATTGAAAGGTATTTCTAACCAATATTGAATTCTTGGAAAACCATGTTAGAGGATTGGTTTAGATATAGAGGTAACTTCACGATTTTCACATAATTTTTCTAACATTGTGACTATTCCTAGGTAACCATACATTTTTTAAGGGATAGTTGTGAAAACATGGATATTTAATGGATTTTCTAACTGTGAATCCAAACTATGTGACTCATACGAGTTTTAATAAATTAGATTAATAGTAAAAAACACTTAGTTTTTAAACCAAAATTTTACCTTATTCTCTAATTAGTTTGACTCATACATTACCTAAAACTCAATAATGTTCTCACATTTTTATCTTTGTTATTATCTATATATTTAGTTGTATCTCTTCAACGTATATGAGAATATCCATGTGATTCCTCTTCTTTTATCTATATCTACCCTCATTATCTATTCCCCTTAACTAATTAGATCCCTTATTTGGCTTGAAAACAAGGCATAAGTTGTCGGGTGAGGAATTAATTATTTTTTCTAATAGATCAAGTCTCGTGAGGAATGGGTCTCTTTATTTCCAATCAATTTTTTAGATGGTGACTATGTTTCATCCATTTCTGAGATAAGTGTCTCTATATAGTTGTTATTTCTCATTGAACAACCTATAATTATTATGTTATACATTGGATTGGATTATGGAAATATTTGGTTTCATATTAATCAGGTTAAATTTATGCATTTTCATCTTTATTAGCATGAATTTTTTAAAGGTGTTTAAAAAAAATTGTTCTACACCCTACATGTTATATATGGAATCCCTCAAATATGGTATTGACACTAAAATTGTTATCTAATAATGGGAGTGGTAATTTATCACTAGTATGAGATTTTTTAAACTTCTAGGGACGATTTACTTAAATTTCATGATAAAACATGGGACATGAGGACCTTATGTGAATCAATTTATGGACATATGGAAACCATAGTAAGTGTGTCACAACTAGGTGTGATGGTTATGTTACTGATATATTGTGGAAGGAATCAGTATCACTAGGATTCACATTAGGTTATCTTACTGTAACTTGTGTGTCCTCGCTACGTATTCTCACAGACTAAATATTTATTATTCTAGGTTTTATTCATTATAGCGACTTTTTATGCATTAAGTGATTACATGTTTCTCTTTTTAGATATTTAGGTTCTTGATCAATATGATCTATGTTATCATTCATATTTATTTCCATATTATTATGAAATTTAATATGGATTTTTTTAAAGGAGAAACCAATTTTTTTATGATACATTTTTTCGAATTATACTCTTTATAAAACATATTATGGATTGAATCAGAAACTAATGGTTTTATTTTTATAGTATTTGTAATGATTCATGGTGGTATCCAACTAGTTGTTTCCCTCGCACCATGATATTCAATTGGTTGTATTCATATATAGTAATATTGGTATAGATAAGGGGACAGTTATCATGTATTCCTATAACACATATTATATAATTTCACTCATTAGTGATTTCAAAGAGTTGTGGAGGACGAGCACATAGAGACATAGTTTTTGTTTTTGATTTATGTCGTTTTTTTGGGATAAGGAAATTGGATTGTTATGTTTTGTCTCCTAGATTCATATAACTACTTCCCTGACACACTCGTGTTTTTTAACTTTTTCTTATTATACATGATACATGTTGTGTGGGTTCTTATGATGAAATCATTCCCATTCTTGTTTGTATTTATTCCCAGGTGTGTGTTTCCATCAAATTGTGATATGGCATGTTCTTTAGGCCTTGTGGTAGGACATCTTGGTAGACTTGTTAGGACTATCTGGGTTGATTCGTTACATAAATTTATTTTATGGTTGAATGTAAAAAATCATATTTTTAAATGGAAACATCTGAAATATCATATAATATTCGACTATAAAAATTTCTGACCTAAAATATTAAAAATATTAAAAAAGACACAAATATCCATTAATGGATCAATAAAAATATAAAATCCGGGAGTGATAATTTTTACTTGTGTCACGATGTGTTTAGTAGGAGAATCATAGACTTACATGTGATATATATTGATAACATATGAAAAACTATTCATATTAGAGTTTATTAATTATTTGATGAAAATATTTTCACATGAATGATTTAATGTAAGAACCCATGTTTAAGGAATAATATTTACTAAGATTGATCTATCGGTTTCTTGGACTAATTCTACATTCATAAATTTAAATTTCATTGAAAAATAGAATTTGAAACAATTGGGGGATATTTTATGAAAATTTCACTTATCATAAGTAATTCCCTAGTGACGTTTTAGAAAAATTATGAGGATATTATGATGATAAATAAAACAATATATCATTTAGTGGTGGAATTATCACATATTTCATATTATATACTAGATTTTATATTTACAATGTTTAAATCATGATAAAAAATATAAATAAGTCCATGACAATCCCATGGATCGGTAATTATAACTATCAAAATGTTATTTAGATGAAAAAGGGGAATGTTTATGGTATATATTGTATAGTAAGAAAAACATAACAAGGGGGTATAATAAATACCCTCCAAATAGATAAATATTATCTAGTATTATATTTAAGAAATGTAAATGAGAAATAAAATATCATTATAGATAGTGGCAACCAAATTTATAGAATTTGAGTATATTAAATTTCCTAATTCAGTTAAAGAGGTATTATAAATATGTATCTTTATTCTAGATCATGGTATCATACCAATGGAGTATTTTTTCATCATTTTTTTATAATAATATTATAATAGTGATACTGGGCAAGAACTACAGGTTATAATAAAGGTCAAAAGAAATAATCTTTTGAGATATCATGTCCAAATGTATTTCACAAAAGAATATGATGTTACAATTAGTGAACTATACATATGAAAACATGCCATTATGAAATAATAAAAATATATCTTAGTAAAATTTTATTTTTTATTAGAGAGTTAATACGTTGTGAATATGAAATTGTTGGATCTAGTGAATGTGGGGGTTTTATTATCTTTTTTATCCTTTACCCAACAAAATTAATTAAAAACATTATTATTATGAAATGCATGGATTATGATATATGTATAATTTATTCGTACTAGGAGAATAACCGATTTTTTTTCATGTAAAATATATGTTAATGAACATATATTACATGTTATATAAAATATTTATAAAAAAACATATCTATATTGAGAAACCCATGAAAACATGGGAGTAATAATAATCAGATGACCTATTATCTAGATATAAAAATATGACCAGGCAAAGATGATCTATGACATTAATTTTATGGGGGATCATAACACTGCATGAGAAATGGATTCTAGAAATAGTTTAAAACTGCAATAATTGGTTATCTTAATTTTCTCAAACCACTGTGGTGTACTGAGTCAAATATTAATTGAAATATTTTTTTTAATAATTATGCTTTTGGAGAATACTTTATGAATCTAGAAATAATTTCTAAAATGAATGTAGAAATTTAAGGTATTGTATTTTTATAATATTTAGTGGTAGTTATAAATATTATGGAAATTTTTTCATGGATTTATATAAATTATATATACATTATTATATTAATGGCCCTTATAACCACCATTAATATATTTCATGATGGGTTACTACAACATTACATAAATAAGAGATCATTTAGCAGTAGGTTATTGTGGTTAAAACAAATTCCAAATAAATAGATTTTTTTCATGGTGGTTTAGTCACATTCATAAAAACTTTAAAATTTTAATAGGGAGTATGGTGGATCTATATACTGTACTGTCAACAATTTAAAGTGAGGATATATCTATAACATATGGAATTTTTTAAATTCATTAGTGTAATAAAACAAAAAATATTTTATAATTATAACTATTATATTACATTTTTTATGTACATAAATATAATTTTATCAGTGAAATACTAAAAAAGATTAATATATTAGTTTTTCAATAAAATATAGAACTCATTAACAGAGGGATCCAATATCAAAACTATACCCAAATGTTTGGCTATCTTCCCCCGAATGATCTATGCTATCCATTTTCTGGTCGACTAATATCCTTCAACACATCTGATTCTTATGTTAAATATAATTTTAAATATAAATTTGTTTTCATTACAAATTGTGTATAAAAAATTAATTTATTAAAATTATCTTAATAATATAAACGTATAAATTTAAATGTATAATATTTAATACCAACCATATCAATGTAGATATTTTAAGAGGTGTTCTCTTATTCCATCCATGAAAAAGATATGAAAAAAATTCGACATATATTTTATAGAAATATAGAATAAAATAGACTATAAATCTTAGTTTTTATTAACATGTACTATTTTATAAGAAAATTATACTATTATATTATAATATTACTCTGATCATTATATTTAATGTAAATGGACATCATGTCAGAAGCTAATTTCAATTATATTGACTAGAATTATCCTCTTCCATCTTCTGAAAGAAACCCATTTATTTAAAATGGAACAATCATTAAACCTATGTAAAAAATTATTATTTCACATTAAATTCTTATAACCTCATGACCACACTCTAATTAACTAATTTAGTTAATTATGACACCATATTCTCAGTTAACGACCACTCCAAAAAGTCTCCATTTAATCACCCTGACATCCTTCAATCAAAACATAACAAATTAGTGGTATTTTTTAAAAAATACCCACGGATTAAATTTTGGTGATTATGTATTTATAATCATAAATTAAAATTCAGTAATGGTATATATAAATTAGATTTTTTGAAAATTTATAATACTTATTTCTATCATGGACATCTATAATGAAATTTTCATTATTATTATAATTTTTATCAACTATAAAAAATTGATCATATGATTTTGAATTATGATATTATATTGGCCTATTATCCTATGTTATGTAATATAAGTTGAAATATTTGTTATTATTTTTAGTGTTTAGTCTAAATAGGGTGCCTAGAGAAGGAATTAATTCTTATTTGATGATAGTGGGGCTATATAATGTGGTAAGATAAAATATATAGTGTAGAGATCTACAAGGTATACTGAATTAGTATAATCAGTTTTTAGGGTGTTATAAGAGTTATTTTGATGAGGTGTGGTGTGTTTTGATCTTATTATTAAATTTATTGGAGTCATGTAATGAAAATAAAATCTAGATATAATGAAACTAAAGAGAATACCTAATAAATGTGTTATAATATAATATGGTTATGATGGAAAAATATTTTTTTAAATACATTATTTTATCATCAAATTTTCTGGTTTTTAGTATACCTGTATCCAAAAAGAATATTACATAAGTTATGACTTGATATATGATATTAAAAATGATTTTTTTGTTAAAATGATGAATAACGATAATATTACATGTCTTATTATAATGAAACCGATAATTTTTAAGGTAATGGAGTACTCATAATATAGTAAATTGATTAATTAATGAACATATTATTTTCATCCTATGTTATTATCATTAATTCATCATCTTCACCCACAATTACAAGACGAAATACTTCAACATCATCAAATATATATAGAACAATATTATATTTTTAATTGAGTTCATTGTCATAAACAATATTCAACATTATCACCCATATCACATATTTCTATTTTCTTGACATGCACTCTAACACTCCCCCCTTCTTGACTCTATTATCCATATTTTAGAAAATTTTATCATGTGATTCAAAATTATATGGATCATGTTATATATTCTCACCTATATTAATCAATATAGGTATGTTAACATAATTAAATTGTATATAATAATTCTATATTCCATAATAAATATTGACTCTCTTGATTTTTAATAACCAAAATGAAAAGTTTCCTTGATAATTTAATTTAATAATAAAAATCAACATTCCAGAGTATAACAAACTTTAGAATTATATTAAAATTCTTCGATTTTTTGTTTTAAAACCATCAACATTCAGAACTATATAAAACATGGATCAGTTCATATTATAATCCGAAAATACTCTACACTTATTAAATGGTCTTCAATCTAAATTTTCCATACCAACATGAACTATAGCTTCATTTCCAATAATCATGTTCTATATGTATACATATTTAATATTTTTAGATACGTAATATAATTTAAATGAAATATTTTGAATATAAAATTGATTATGATCTTAGAAGTTGTGAAAATCAATCAATAATGTATTTTTTAATAGATTTTAATATTTTTTTATCAATTAGTTTTCAAATTCAAATTAATATATTTGTTTTCATATTAAATTCATTAAAAATAGAATTTAAAATATCCCAATTGATTAGCACATATCAATGTGATTATATACTGTCTATTGTTGTCATGTAAATTTACAAATTTTCCTCACAAGATGAAATAGAATTGGATTTTTGGTTGACATTTTATAGGACTACAACCGAGTTGTGCTTATGGAAGCATGTCTAACTCAACAGAATTAGGTTTCAATATTATCCAGACACCTTTACCAAAAGTTAAGACACCCTTTGACTATATAAACTTCAGCGATGGAGTGACATGGTTGAGATTTATTTATCATTAAATAAATAAAACTATTGAAATACCTAATAAAAATGTTACATCGCATAATAGACCGTATTTTTAATGAGTATGAAAATTTAAATAATGTAATTATTAATAAGTAAGATGAAAATATGACCCTATGGTTTACATCCATCAATAATCATTACTCCATATAACGTTAAATTCCTCAAAAAAATGAATAGATATATGAACCATCACATTGAAAAATTATTTAGGCAATATTATATCCAAATTAAAAAAATTCATTAAAAAAATTTTATTATGTTTTTCATGCTCAATGGGGTATAATTGTTTTACAAAATATATTTAGCTAATCTGAAAAAGTCTATTATAGTTGCTATTATTTTTTCAACTAACAATTTGTACAATACCAATGTTATAAATTCCTCTCTAAAATTATGTGCATATTCAATTTTAAGACAAAGTAATATATAATGTTTAGGAGTAAATTAATATTTATTTTTTACTTTAATATCAATGAGATACATTGAAATTTTCCACTCATTAATAAAGAACATTATTTCATTAATTGTTAAATGAAAAACAATGTTAAAAGACTTTACATTATCATTTTTAAATTGATCATGGTTTAAATACATTTCTTCTAAGTCATTATGATAATTTTGATTATATTTAAATTTTACCAAATCATTCAATATTATAAAACCCAAATTATCACATAAATTCTGTTCAATGTTCAAAAATTCAGGATTATGATGTAACATTTGAAATTCCCAATAAGATAGTTTGAAAAAATTCAATGTTTTATCACTTTTTAGCAACTACATCTGATGTGAAGTTAATCTTTTCAATGAAATTTTCAACTTATATACATTACTGAATTGTTCATAAAAATTTAATAATTTTCAGTTAAAATTTTAACCTGAAAATTATTTTTGTTGAGGCCTCAAATAATTTCTTTAATTGATTCGTGTTTTATTAAATTGATATATATGAGATACATCTATGAATTTATGATGACACATGAAAAAAAAATTTCTTCCATATGGTAGTATTGTATAGTTGAATTAATATTTTCAAAACGGACATGTCTTGCCAGTGTGAGTATTCAATGGAGACATTTTCCTAATCCTAGGAAATCAGTAATCAAACAAATTAAAGCCAATAATATTTTGAAAAATTTTCTTTTTGTTCTATCATATTTATCTACACCATAGTATTGTAGCTCTTGATATTATTTTATAAGAGGTTGAAGGTATACATTGATGCAATTTCTAGGAATTTTTTTCCTTGAATAATAATCATAAAAATGAAATAATTTTATTACATTAAAATTCACTTAAGATGATTATTAGAGATCAAAATTAGAATCTATATATTATTTGTTGTACATAGAGATCTGAATATATTAAATCCATTAGTATAAAAAACAAGTCATACAATACTATGATATAAAGCTGAATTTGGAAATGAATAATTAAAAGATTTCTATAATTTAAAATATCTGTAATGTTCTGTCAACTAATTATTATTATTTTACATAGAATGACACTTTATTTTATTTACTGTTTTAAATTACATAAAAAATCCATGAATTCATGGTATTATAATACCATTACAGTGTTATAATTATTTTATTATTTTAATTCTACTAATTCAATCCTTCAACATTATTCATAAATATAAATATAGTAGTTTGACATATTTTATACACTTCACTATCAGAATCATCCCCTGATAAAACAACATGTCTTTGGGACATGCATGTATCCTTGTGTAATTGATAAATATGTTGTTAATAACATTAAACATATTATAAAATAAATCATGAATCATATATTCAATAAATTAATCATGTAGGAACACCAATATCATTAATATTTGTTTATTTTTTTTCTACATAAGCACTTGATATGGTAAAACATCAGTAGAAGGGACAATTTTTTATATTTATTATATATTTCATACAAATACCCACATTGATCATCCACAACTTCATCAAATTCATTTTATTAATCAATTAATTTATCTATTGTATTAATTTATAAATAAATAAATATATACTCCATTAAAATGATAAAATCAATATCTTATTATGATTAGTGTTGAAGCATCATTAATCACGTTTTCAATTTCATTCTCTACTATTAGGCCAATAGTTTTATTATTATGTTGATGGAATCAAGTAACTATTTATATAATCATCAATACCCAATGAAAAATATATCTAACATATCCGACCTGAAATTGTTACATTATCATGTTCTAAAAAACCTTATGTATTGTAAACTTTCATCTAAAATTTCAATCAATATGTAGAAATCTAATTCCCCCATCTCTATACCAATTTACTATTCCAAAATAAAAACACCTCCAATGACTTAATAAATTAAGTTGTAATCTGTGTAATGTAATCCAAATTTAATCCACATGTACCCTAGTAATAAATATATCTATAAATAATATAACACACACTAATTAAGAAAACTCATGTAACAAATAATACATATCATGTAATTATATATAGAATTTTAAATTTTAATTATCAAAAATTCATCAAATAAAATATAATTAATATCAATTGATTTTATAATTTCATATTCTTTGTTATAAATATATCAAATAACATGTAGAAAAATATATGTTATATAATAAAATAATGACTATTATATGAGTTATTAACAAAAAACTACAAAAAAAAATTATTTCTAAATACATCAAAAAATGTATAAAAAGGAAACATAAACAAAAAAATACCCTAATAATACACTTAATAGTATATATATTTTATATAAAAAAAATTAATAATCAATTAAAAATGTATCTATATCCCAAGATCATAAATCATGAAATTCACAATTTTTTATTATTCAAAACATTTATATCTTAGTAAGTAAAATCCCCAATTTTAAATTACTCTATATAACCCATGAAGTTCATTGAAATCAAATAATAATAAAGAAAATATAGGATTAGTTCTTCCATAAAAATACATTGTACCCAAAATAATCGTATAGATATGTGTAATAGGTTCATGTAACATATTATATGGATGGATAAGCCACTTAGAATAATGATTTTTTATGGGAAATAATGGGATGATGATATTGAGAAATATTAGAGGGTTTTATAGAAATAAGGAATAGTGGATGGGAGGTTCATGGGATTGAAGGAGGAGGATCAGGGATGACACCTTGAGATTTTTTCCAAATGGGTCGAAGGCCATAGGGATTCATGTGATTAAAAAGTGATAGAGAGAGGTGATATGACTTTATTAAATGGGTTTAAAAAAAATTATATAACTATTGATATAAAAATATTAGTTTTGGGTTTTAAAATAATCGATACTAATATTTCATTACATGGTGATTATAGTTAACTACCACTAATAATTTTTGATGAAATGGTATGATCTTCAAGTGTTTAGTTATTGGTGTTTTTTTAAACGTCTTCTAATAAACCACTACAAAATAAGTGTTTTTAGTGTAATCATTGAGTATTCTACTCATGAAGTTCATAGTTATCGATCTTGAGTATTAGAGATAATGAGGAAAGTCCATCTAATTGGAAAACCATATATTTTGGCTATCCTTGAACATTCCTATATATGTTCATAAGTATTTATCTCTAAATTTGTGTCAATTTTAAATATATATAATTGATAATATTCTTTAAAAATTATGAAAACCACAAAATTTTATTACATTGGGTATGCATTTTTCATTTAGTGTGTTATTAGACTAATGAAATTGATTGAATGATCATGACGATATTTATCATATATTTGTTTAGTAACATGATATCTCTATGACATAGATGTGGAATTCAGTTCCATGAATAAATTCATGGACATAATAGATAAGGGAAATTGACTCATGTATTTTCAAATAATGATAAATAAAGAATGATAATATAATAAAACATAACATACATCCATATTTTAGATATATTTTAAGATAAAATCATTATAATAGAATGTAAGAGTTAATAGTATGTTTGAATAGTTTTGAAAAAAATATATCTCATTATGGGACATGGTTTATTTAGTAACAAATCATATTTTATGAGAAACACTAAACACTACCTATATAAGGTATAAGAGTTTCAAAGATAATGTGTATCAAAATGTTTCAGTTATTCTTGTGATTTTGAGTTTGTGATGAATTGAGTCTCTTTTCTATCAGTCGGTTAATGGAATATTTTGAATGATCATGAGTAAATAAATAAATAAATTCAATTATATGTTATTCATGTTTATAAAAAATAGAATTTATTACATTTTTCATTGTATTCATATGTTATTCGGTATGAAATTATTGGATCTATGAAAATAGTTTTTTGAATTATAATTAATTATTCACATTTATTTTATATTTGAGAGGAACTAGCTATGTTTTTGGTAATTATTTATAAAATTGATATGTTAAATTATTACATGTGACTAGAAAAATAAATCTAACATTTATGATATGTTAATAACATCATAAATGAAATTTTGGTTTATTCTAAAAGATTATTGTTCTTAAAAGATCGTAAGACACCAAAAGAGAAAATAATACATTTTATATAAATTTATTTAAGAACAATGGATTTTTATTTATATTATTTACATTAATCATAGTCCACCCATGAATTCACTCAAACATCAGGGAGAGAATAAAAAAATTCCATTAGGATACTTTCTCATCTTGGATATTGTGTGTATTATTATGATCATTGTATAGGTATAATAAAACATTTAATTTTTTATGAAAAAATAATACTGGAAGGATAGTAAAATATGATTTTATAGTGAATCTGTGGATTATTTATAGGGTTCATCATTTGTTTCCTTCAATCTATTATAAATTGAATCTTAATAGATTAAGCTGGGATTACAAGAATGAATAAGGTATTCTTCAATTTTTGTTTACTATTCATTAATTCTTCATATGTGATCCATTGATGTATTTGAGAATTATGATTCCCGATGATATATTCAAATAATATATAGTTTAAAAAAATTAAAAAATTAATACACATCCCTTTAATTTTCTCCAAAATTTAGTTTGTTTACTAATTTGATACATACATGTGAAGGAATATATTTATATCATAATGTTTCTTGCTTCTCCTTATTATGAATTAGATAATATATGAGATATCCTGGATATATGTTATTCAAAACATGAAGGACTTGTACATGTAGTTTAGTGTATTTATAACTAAATTTGATTCAATTTTTGTTTTATCTGTGGTTGATTATGATATGATGAATATTTTCAATCCCTAGTTTGATTAACGTTTCCTATAACCAATCTATAAGTAAGATACATTATATGACTTGGATATTTTTTTCTAATAATACATAAAATAAATTTATTTTTTAGATATATAGTGTAATTCACCCATATAATATTTAGGTGGAAGATTTTCACATAACAAAATATTTTTTTAAATTATAAAGTGATTTTTGATGAGAGTTTTCGGTGGTTAACAAAGGGGTGAAACTATCTAATGGAGATGTATTATATATAATTATTCTCTGTATTCCAATTATATGGATATAAAATTAGGTTTTTTGTGATACTCATTGTTTAGGAAATAGGTATTTTTTAAGGTATTATGATATTTTTTTAAAACTTGTAGCGACGAATTCTGATATTCATAAATTTATTGTGTATATATATAAGAATATGAATTATTATTATTATCATGTTTATTATGTATATTTTAATGACCTTTGGGATGTAATAATGAATATTTTAAATTTATTATGATAAATGATATTGATGTCTTTCTAGTTTTATTAGGCTTCATTCATGGGCCTGGTCAAATTTTAACATGGCGAATTGCATGTATTCAAGACCACATACTTTTGATATGAATTTATGGGTTCATAAAATACATTCAACCATTATGAATGACAAGACTGGGTGGTAGGGGTATTCGTAACAAGTAAAGTCATACACTATTATTGATTCTAATGTTGAGCGATAGTGTCATTATTCATGAATTTTTTAGGTGTTATAAAATCATGGAAAACAAGAGACAATAATATTTGATTTCATAGAGTATAATGTTGAATGAATTTTATTTGGAATCATAACTCATAAATTATTATGTGATGACTTAGATGGAATGATGTGGGGGGTAATTCATGTTTTTAAATTTTATATGATGTTGATAGGAACATATTGATTATTATTTAAATTCCAATTGTAATATAGGAAGATTAAATCGATAATTTGATTAGAATATGCTTATGATCAAGGATTATTATCAGATAATGATCATGATAATTATCAGATATATTAAAAACTATGTTTTATAGACTTATGCATTAATTTTTATGAATTATTCATGTATATGAGAGGGTTAAACATATTTCAAATATAAATTGGTGAGAAAATCCATGAAATGTGTAGTTCTTTACAATGATGCAATGATGCAGTGATAAAATATTTGAAATGACACCATGATCATTTAAATATTCATCTCCATATAAAATTGAGATATTCTGAAAAATATATTTAAATTAATAATGGTAATATGAAGTGAATAATTAATTTATCTATTAATATTTTATCAGTGGTTTTAGAGTTATGGTATATGGAATATCTTGTTCCTTCAATAAACTTCCTTTCAAATGGGAATGTTAGATTGAGGGTTTCAAGTGATTAATTAATTAAATATATTTGATATTGGTTCATTGGGTGATATTAATAAATTTCAATTATTGGATTGTTTAATCATAGAGAATATTTATTTTTTGAATGATTTTGAAGTGTTTGACCTAGAGATATGTTCTTTTGTTCTAAATGGTGAGGTTATGAAAAGTAGGATAATACCTTGTTTTTTATTGTTATGTTGTGTTTTTATTTATTATAATGACTCAAATAAATAAATGTGAATAGATTATATTTTCCCAGGATAAATTCATTGAATTCATTATTTAATATGGGAATCTTGATGATCTTTTCAGCATATAAATAACGATTAAATGTGAAGAATGTCTCTCACGTTCAGATAATGGAATTATGAAAATTATGAAAATGTAATTTGGATGGAATTTTTATGATGTTTGAGCCTGATATTTATTGGTTTATTAATAACATGTTTCCTTGTCTATTATGGAAAATGTAGGATATAAATGATTTTTGGATTGGTGACCCATCATTTTCCATTATATAACTAAAACAGAACTATTTGTAGTAATATATGCATATCACCCGACAACCTCAGGTTTCCTCTATTATTTTATTTTCATTATTTATTTTTCAGTATCTAATTTTTCTATATCCCATTGTTGAAAATTCCATTGAATTTTTATATTTTTGGGTGTGTAGTTTATATTTCACAGTTCGACAGATTATTATTTGTTTTAATGCAACAAACATGTGACATGAATAAATATATTTTAGGATCCAATTACATTATTGGAACATAATTAACCTAACCAGACATCGTACTCTAGTTACTCTAGTGAGTTATTCATGGTTTGGTCAATCATGCATCCACAACATGTGATATCCCCATGATTTATTTGTTTGGAATCCCAATTTTACCCCGACATAAAATAAATCCATATAATCAAATCTCATTTAATAATTTTCTTGATGAACTACCCATGGATCCTTGATCATTACTCTTTCAATACTTTACTCTCTTTATAATGGTAATTCCATGGGGTTTATTCATGATTTGAGTCTGTGTCCTCAAATTATGAACTCCATTATCCTTAATTTCCGCCTAATTCAATATTTTTTCATGTTTCATCTTATCCCACTAGTTATGTTATTCTTTGGATCAGTCCTAATAAGATGATTTTTTATTTTGTCACTTTTAGTACCTAGGAATTTTGAGGCTCTATATGAAACCTTTTATATCGAAAATCCTCAAGGAATAAGATTTTATCTTGATAAAGGTAGGTTTTATCTATTATATAACTCATTAAATATGTTGAACTATGATTTCTTGGTTTTAATTTATTTGTAAATCGCTTGTGATAAGTTAAAAATATGTCTATGAAAAATTTGAAAAGGGACACCAAATTTCACATTTATTCAAGGGAATTTTAAGGGCCTTTCATTTAAAATATATATCTTAAATCTAATTATCAAATATTGATCACACTATTTTTTAAAAAGACCCAAATAGGTTTTATTAATTCATTAAATATTATAAAATGTTTTATTATTCATTAAACTATTTTTATAGGAGAAAATTGGATTTTAATAGTTATATTGTTTGTTAATGAATGTTTTTTGAGTTTTTATACTAATATTTCATGTTATTTTTGTGTTTCATATTCAAATGTTTCTTCATAACCTGGTTTGCAAAATTATTTTATAAATCCCACCTAGAACTCTGTTAAATAATTTTAATGGTCACCATGAATCACTCCCCTTTTTATGTTTTTGAAAATATTTATTTCTTATATTTTTATTTCCCAAAAGGTGATATTTTATTATTGATTATTATTATAAATGAAATTGAGGGTTTGTTTTGTGGTTTGTGTTCAAAGGTGGGGTGAGTTATTATTAAATTTTGTTTCATTTTTTAATGAGTAACATTCATACATCTATATTTATTTTAAAATAAGAAATATGTTCTTAGGTGACACCTCTAATTAGGCATGCTACACTAGTTCATGATCATGATCTATGTAAAATCCTGGAGATATACTATGATCCACTTTTTAATCCCTCCATCAGGATGGGAAGGGAAATGTTGGGTTTTATCTAAGGTTGTTTTTATCCAAAATTTATAATTTTTATTATTATGATATTCATGCCCGATATTAACCACTATGATTCTAGGATCCCATGAAATTTTTTATTTTACTTTTGATAATAGTGTTTGTGTTTTTCTTATCCGAAAAATATTCATTTTTTTCGGAAATACCATCGGTGTTTTTTAGAATAGTAATTTGAACTAATGTTATCTCTTTAGAAAATGCTCCATTTAAATCAATTTAATGTCAATGATTATATTAAAATATTAATAGTACAGGTAAGAATTTATTACCATATTATTTCATTAAATAAAATGGAACATTAGGATTTTCAAAATGGAATATACTTGATATTTATTTTTCTTATTATTTACGTCCAAAAAGACTAATTTTATAAATTCATTCTCAATCTAGATTGAAACGGTTATCATTTTTAAAGATTATGAATATAGTGTGGGTAGGATACCTATTTGGCCTCTACCCTAACACCTATTTTCATTTAAATTTCTATTTCAGCCCTTGATTTCTCAAGCAGTATATTTGGTTTGTGGTTGGATAGTTAATCATGGAGTAACTTGGAAATGTTTTTTTATTTGGTTTCCATTATTTCATTCATGAGATCATCCATGCCTATTTTCCTTCCTTAATATTATAGGTTGTTTTTATTCATGTGGTGTTATAGATTTTGAATATATAAGGTTTTTTTATTCAATGTAGTTAGAGTAAATGATGATTATTTGTTTGTAATTTATTTTCCCTTTATTCTTGTTTATTTTATTCTTCATGAGCATCCAATTTATATATGGATTATTAAATAATACTGACTAAATTTTATGCTATTAATTTTTTTATTTTATTCAAGAAATGATTTGTAATGATTTGTTTTTTTAAGATTTTGTTGTTCTTATTTTCAACGTATATTGACCATGAAAACCCCTTGGGCATTTCCGTGGGTAGGTTTGGGAATATGAAAGATGATAAAATAGGGTTGGTTCATAACAAAATATTATTAGATCATGGGTACTTATATGAGACTAAGATCATAGAGAACCATTTATTATTTGGGTGTATCCATTAGATTCTTGATAGGATAATTGGAACACTATATGTAATTAACTAATTAGTTTATCCAACTCTTTTACATTTTCTGCCCCGATTTGGGAAGGAAATTAGTGTTTTTTATCTTGTTTTTTATATTTATATCATTTAATTCTAATATGTGATATTTATGGGTATCTTCTATTTTGGGTGATGATAAGGGGAGTGAATTGGGGGTACATGGTATGATCTCAAGTCTTAGAGAGGCATATGGAGCCTATGTGTTGGATTCATTATGAATCCTAGGATTAGTTTTTTCATTATCACATGGTCCACCAATCCATGTTTCCTTGTATAATATAGAAATTAGTCATCCTTTTAATAATTAGTTGGAGTTATTTTTTTAATTAATTTTTCATCATGTCATTCTCATGTATTTTGAATATAACGCCAGTTTTACTTTTCAAACTGTGGTTCTAAATGTTCAGTTTATTAATTATCAATGTAATATATTAGTTTACATAAATATATTTAATAAGAAACATGGTGTTTAGATTTATGAAAAAATAGATTTTATAAGAAGGTGGTTAATTCAAAAATAAATTGATTGGGAGACCCCTTTTTTAATAATTGGTTTTTTTGTAAAATGTTTTTTATTGGATTTTAAGTGGATGGGTGGTTTCAATGAAGAATATTGGGTTTTTAAAATAAATATTTTGGGCTCATATAGGTGAGAGGAAGTGATTTTCATAATATAAATATTGTCATATTTTGAGTGTAATGATTGATGTTTAAAGGTAGTGAATATTTTTTTCCCAAAAAAATGAAATTCATATTTATAACTATAGTTTTAAAATAAATGGGGATGGGATTTTAAGTGATCTAAGGTGGTTTTGAAATTAATTATGTAAAATTCTAATGATGATTCATTATTCATTAGTATTTTTTATTGAATTTTAAATTATAGATACATTTTAATATAATAAAATAAATTATAATTTTGGCAATCTAAACTTTTAAAATGATAGAGAAAAATCATTTTTATTTGAAATTCATGTAAATGATTCAGTAAAGGATTTAGGAAAATAATATGTTCGTTTGTAAGTTGGAATGTTGGGGATTATTTCATAGTAGTTATATGAAATTTTTATTTTTTGATTAAAATTGAAAAACATAACTGGGGGGTAGGTTTTTTATTTTAAAAGAGAGTAATTTATTTATAGAGGGTATATTTTTTGGAAACATGATTAAAATATTAAATATGATGTTAATTTGTTTTAAATATGTAATAGAAATTTTTTAAAAAGGTGTTTTTAAATTTGGTATGTGATTTTCTAGGAACATCTATTAATGTAATTTAATTTTTTATGATTTTAGTTGATAAATATAGTTCACTTGTTCCTATTCCATATGTTACATTTAAATATCAGTCCCGTACTATTTTATATTAATAATATGAGTTTCATACAAGCAGAATGAATGCCTTCCATTTTCTAGGGGAATTCTTGTTTTAGTGTGCTGATGGTTATCTATTTTATTAATTTTTATGTCGATCTATGTATAATTTGTATTTTTTTATGTTGTCTTTGGTTCATTAATCTCTTATCGTTATAGATGCATTCTCTTTGTGGAATGTTACTCATTTTAGAGATATTTTTCTATAGTGATCTAATGTTCATTTTTTCCACAATAAAGCCAGGCTTGTTATTTTTCCCATTTGTGATGATTGTGATTTGGAAGCCTTTTGTGTGTTCAAAGGTAGTAGGGATGACTGTTACCCATAGTTTAGGTAACATTCTAGCTGGATCCTTGGTTATTCAGATGGGATCACTAGGTTTTGGTGTTTTCAGAATGATTCCACAAGTTACTTCCACTTCAAACATTATTATAAGCCTGTAATTTTTTATTCTCATCTTGGAATTTACATTTTGAGGTAATTATTGTCATGTATAGTATTTTCACAAATGGTTTGGCTTATTTTCCTTGGTTAAAGTGATATCTATCCTGAAATATTGTTCAAAGAGGAATATTTTAAGACATGTATATATGGATTTTTATTGAGGTACTTCAATATTTAAATGGTGTCTTTGGTAATCATTTCCATTTTCTGGGAAAATTTTATCCCTTGTTGAAAATTCAATTTATCTTATTTTTGGGAATGAATGGTTGTTTTTCAGAGTTGGTGTATTATTAAAATACTAAAAATTTTCGGAGACCTATATTGATGATACTTTTGTGGGATTTTAACTCTATTTTACCAAGTATGTTCCTGTCGTATTATGATGAATCTGTGGTATTGGGTTGGGGAATATGTTTTGATTAATTACCCAAAACTCTCATTAAAGGTAGGTTGTTGATCATTGTTCTATTTTTTGGTCATTGGTTGTTTCATCTAGAATCCTTTTAGTTTTTATGGTTGGTACATCATGTTCATTGAGTTGGGGTGTTCCTTTGGTTTTTAGGTAGTAGATTAAGAAGTAAACATTTTTCCAACATTGTAGTTCCTTCCATTTGTTTTTATTCTTTGTTGATTTCTATTAAAGTCCAATACAGTTAACTATGATGAGGGAATTAAAAATATTGGTGTGTCCCATTTCAACATTTTGGATATAATCAATAGTAATTGTTAGTAATTTCATGTAATATTCATTTTTCTAGAATCATGACCTTATAATGGCGTATTGGATCCATTTTTGTGTTAATATACCATTTTATTCATGTCTCTCTAATGAAAAAATAATTATAGTGGGGACAGTTTTCAGACCTTGACCTTGGTTTTCCACTATTTTTTTATTTGTTTTAATTATTTTCATTTTTTATTTATTTTTGAGTCTCTTTTATTACCCTCTCTTTATAGGATAAATTACAACGAATTTTGATGTTTTTTTGTGTATAGTGAATGTTTCATGGTTTGGCGCATAGTTTGTATTAAAAATGTAAAAATTAACTGATAGGTATATGAATTTTTATTATTCTAATTCCAAAGTTAGAAAATTGTATGTTTAACAATGTATATTGACAATTATCCATGTTAAAGGTCCTCTAGTGACACATTTTAATTTATAAAATGGTTTTTCTAATAGTTCGATATAGCCAATTTTTAATTTATGGGAATTAATATTTTTACCCTCTAAAATTAAATCCTCTCCCTCACCCCTATTCATGAGAGGTTCCACCAAGGGTATCCATATATTAACCTCTCCATATTCATTCATTTCTCACTCATTGTGATTCTATTGGATTTATTGATGATTTGATTTTGGATCATTATGCTATAGTCTGGTTTCTCATCTATATCATTCTTCTTCTTGGTTTCTACTAGTTTCCTCTTCATCCCATTTTTTTGTTAAGTATTAACTAATACATTATTGGAAGGGGTGTTTCTTAATTGTGATTATTTGTACCTAGAACATGAGACTCTTTCCTTGAAACATTTTTAGAGGCATTTGTCAAGGTATATGATGTTATCTTGATTAAGGGTGAATTTCTCCATAAAATAACTATATAAAAATATTGAACCATGAATTGTTCTCTTTAACCCATGTTTTAAATCCCTACTAAGTTATAATATAAATTTATATTAATATTTTAAAAATGGAAACCAATTTTTACATGGTTTCCTAAAAATACCATGAGCCATTCTTTTAGAAAATATGTTATAAATATTATTTTCCCCTTTCGGGCATAGAAAATTTGTAATTAAAATATCCTATGTATTTTATTACAGGATTTCAATTTATAAAATATTTTTTTGATCTAAAAAGTATTTATCAATGGAAAATCATAGTTTTTATGGGTGTTTTTGGAATATAAATACTTGGTTTTAGTGGGTTTGGATGTTGATATTTCATATTGGTTGTGTGTATGATTTTCAAAGTTTCTACTAATAATTTGGTTTCTCCTGAAATATTATACGGTATGATTGGAACTTCTATGAATGGTTTTAATGGTCACCAATGAAGCATTCCTTTTTTTGTTTTGAAAAATGATATGTGTTACAAATTTTTTTCCCCTAATAGTTGTACTACTAGAAAATTAATTTATATCCATGGACCTATAACCATGGATGTATATATCTATGGTTATAATTTACTTAGAGCCACATTTCAGTTATACAACCATGGATAAAAAATTTCCACTATATCATGAAATAATTTCATTATATTACCTCTTTTACTATTTAAAGTCTCATGATGGATGTGTGTTCTTTAGTAGAAAATATTATATAGAAATAGGATGATTTAATTGAATGATTAATAGTTTTAATAAGATCAAATATGACTTATTCATCACTAACTCTAAAATTTATTCATCATTTGTTGAATTTTGTAAATGATTTTTTTAGTTTAAATGAATTGTATTCCAAGGATTATGGGTATATCACATTCATTAAATATCCCAAGAATAAACACATCTATGGGGAATCTAAATTTCTTCACCATGACATGACATATTAAAAATTCCTCAGGCTTACTACATCAATACAATAATAATTTAGAGTGAAAATAATATCATATTTGGATTATCCATTACCATGTTTAAAAACCCATTTAGGGGAATAAAATATTCACCTAATTCCTAAGTAAGAATTTTTATGCTTGAATGTGCATGACCTAATGTTGAATGATATGGAGGCATATTGTTTGGAAATTCTGTTGAACACTATTTTCATAGATAAATTACACCAAAAAATCTTGAATTATCATTTTTATATAAATTCCATTATTATTGTATCGTAATCCATATTTTAAGAAATATATTCACTAAATGATATTTATATATATGATTTTATGAAACCATATAAATATTATTATTTTTCATTTCAAAAAATGAATTTCATAAAGCACGCTGGGAAGGAAAGAGAGGGACTATACAGCTCTGTCTTTTTGTTTTATTCTTGTCCATACAAACACATTATCTAGATTTTCACATATTATAACTTTTAATATCTTGTTTTCTATTATCCTCTTTTTATTCTCAATTTTTCTCTATCATCCTTTATTATAACTATTCAATTTACACCAACTTTTCTTTCTATTTTTCTTATTTTCATCCACCTCTCACCTGAAAATTTTTCATAGCATTCACATTATCTCTTTGGTTTCCCCCATGTTAATCGTTAGGGTGTTGATAGTCAGCCTAATAATGCTTGATATAGATTCCCTACATTTTTATATTGTTTTAGGTAGAGGAGTATTTATTCATTATAGATTTATATTGTATTATAATCTACGGAGAATACTTTTGGATACAGTTATTGAACAATCCATTAAGTGATTTTTAGGGGATAAGACGGTGGTTTTGGATAAAATTTATATGGAGGCTGGTTGGTTTACGATTTAGGCGGTGGAATAGTTAGAATACCCTTTAGGGGTTTCAATTCAAGTGAATATTGGTGTATAAAATTATTTTATTAGAAACATAAGACACATTTATATTATTTATAACATGTATTTAGTTATGGATTGTGATTATTTCACCTCTACTTGTTGTAGATATTTTTAAATGTTTTGGAGGATTGATTAAAACTGACACAGTATTAATCAAAATGATTATTATCCACTGAACCTCACTGAATCCTTGTTATATGTTGGGTCCTCTTCAAATCTCACTATATTATGAAATGGGTTTGAGTGTTAGTGGTTGCCAATTCCGTGATTTAGTCAATGCATCTATAATTATAATTTATTTAATATATTTATAAATGATTCTTATTAGGTATTCATGAAGGTTATCTCATAGAATTAAAATATATCTCTCATAGGTCGACTCTAATCACTATAATAATTTAGCATTATGAGTAATATTAGAGAGAAAGTCATTTACAACATTAAAATTTTTCACAATTAATCATTTACTGTATAGGTCTTTGATCGGGACACAAGTCGTAGGATGCAAAAAATTAATAATTGATTCATTTATAGGAAAACATTGATTCTATTATGTAAAAACATCCTCATTAAATCTATGATTTTATCCCATGTTTCAAATATAGATTATCTATATACTTGTGAAATGATTTAAATTTCATTTATAAACTTTTATATCCTCCATAGTGGAATGTATTTTTCTAATAATCCTTTTCATAGGTTATCCTAGATTTTCATGTAATGGTCGTTTTAACTCTTTAAACAATCTATTTCTGAAACATAGAGATATAATTATAATACCCTAAAACATATATAATTTCATGTTACTCTATTATTGTTTAATAGATCAAAAATTTCAGCGAGGATAGTCAAATATCAATGTAGATCATTATTTTTCATTCCACTAAATCATCCAATATTATTTTGGTATTAGGCTTAGTTTAATGTTAAAATTGTTAACATAAATCGAAATATGATCAAAACTTAAAAAAACCATCGATAGATGATAAATCAGAGTCCATTGTGGCTCTAACCTAGGGAATTTGTGGTGCTCCAAAATGTTATTTCTCATTAAATAATTTTCCATTAGGTACATTGGGTGTAGTTTAGAGAATGTTCACTTAGATCTTAAATAATCTATATAGACATGGGATACTCTAGTTATTATGGTTATAATAAATCATGTGTCATGAATCAAGGATCCTTGATCATTTTTTTCATCCTTGTTATGCATTATGTTTCATAAAATGAAAAAACAAAAAAAATACATGAACATAAAGAGAATGGAAACAAAAAAAAGATATAATAATTTAAGAATATATTTGGTTTATAAAAAATGATTTATTATACTCCAATGTATACCCTTTATCACCAACAATAGTTCCTAAAAACATTTTCCATTTTACTAGAATTATCAATTCTAGTGGGTAATCACGATAAAAAATTAAGTCTTCAGGATTTGAATGATTCTACTAAGTCTAATAATATTGAAGGGACAAGGTCAGTCCTATGTGTGATACATATAATCCACTAGATAAAATCATAGGCATTATTTTTATTTTAAAATAAATGAATTTAGATGGATCAAATAAAATTGAAACAAAATTATAATGGTTATAAATTAATAATTAAAAAAAAATCCAAAGTTAATTTTTGAATGCGATACCAACATCTTTTATTCATTAATTTGGTTTAATAAAATTGTTTCAATATTTATTTAAGATTAAATGTTTTTTATGGTAATATTTATATACTTTATGTTATATAATCTAAATCTATTGGTCAAATAGGTTGATCAAACTGATTTCATTACATTTTATCTTTAAATTAATCTATTTCTAAAATATATTATTTATTTATTAATGTTATCAAATAGTTTTTATTTCCATTCGAAATATTCCCTTTATAAAAATATTATCTAATAAATAAGATTAGAAATAGAGACTCAAATTTATTCGTAATTAAATGAATATTCTTGAATAAATTTGATCGATAATTTAAACAACCTTACTTCTACTCTTAATATCCAACATCTTTAGTGAATTTTCACACATGGTTGAGGGAAGATCAACCATATTCTACATTAATATATTTTAATGTGACACAATATAGTAAATTAATTTTGATGAATATGGCTATATAATCATGTGTTCCCATCAATAATATTCATCCTTAAGTATTTCACTAAATGTAATATAAGTGAGTTAGATAGGGGGTGTTGTTGAAAGATATAAAGCAATGGAATATGGTTTTTTATTTTTCTGTAAATAAAGTAATGGAATTTATTTTGGAAATATCTGTAAAAACTTTTATTTTTATATATTTAAAAATAAAACAAGTTTTCAGTTTTAAATATTTTGGTTTCATGTTTATACTTATAAAAGGATATTATTTATATTTCATGGATTTATTTCTATTCATGATTCAACATAAGTAGGTGATTTGTTTCAGAACTATTTATGTGCAAGAGAAATTTTTTATTTTGGGTGAAAATAAATTATTATCATATGATTTTAGTGGGTTATTCATTTTAGATTATATGTCAATATGATTTAGTGGTTTACTAATATTTCTTTTGTATCAATATAGATAATTTCTAATTTTATATTATTAATAGAAAGTGAAAATTTGGATGAATATCTAAAACTATTTCTAGATTTATGATTTTAATTTTATGAATTGGTTTTAGTTCATCTATATAGTATAATGGTATTTCAATTTCCTATTTACAATGGCAGGGGGGTCATTTTTAGTTTATAGAACTTTTCTTCCACAACAAGTCACGAGATTTATTTTTTGAAATTATTTCTTTTTAAAGTACCCTAACTTGCCTCTAATATATATAAATGGAATGGTATTAGGCTGTCAAAAATATTTTTTTAATAATAATAATGAAAATGTGTATATATATATTCAGGTTTGATTGTTAAAAATAATTTCCACCCACATTTTTCTCTTTATAAAATTATTTTATTGATTATGAAACTTTATGTGCAAGGGAAGTTATCGATGTTTTCATGATTTATGTTTAATTTAAAAATATTTTATTTTCAAATAATCATATGTGTATATATATACATAAAAATTTCATAGTACATGAAACATTTATTTAAACATGTATACATATTTCTCTACATATGTATTATTTTAGGGTTAAACTGAATTTTTATCTATGATAAATAGATATGATTACATATAAATGTATTTATCTATGTATCAATTTATGTAAAACTATTTATTTTTTATATATATTTAAATAAATAAATGTATATATTATATACATTTTTTCATCTTAATTCATACCTATAAATTTGTGTGTGGACATGGAATCATGTTTTATTCTAATATATTTGTAAACGAATGTGTCTATATTTGTATCGTTTTATATAAAACTATTATGTACGAATATATATATGATTGTATTTTTAAAAATTTCACTTCATGAAAAACTACCTATATCATTGAACATGTATAACCAATTAATTTACCTTTTTAAGAAATATATTTCTTAACACATTATTTTTTAATAAACATCATGGTACTTATGATATAAAATACAAGTTTTAATGTTTTTAATTCCATATAATCACACATGGATATTAGGTCATTGGAGGAATTTAATGTTGAAGGAACCCAAACCCATTTGGGATTTTTATCCAATCACTTCACGTGTGTTCCCGAAATTATATTTCACTCCAATTCATTGGGTAATGTTGTAATCTCATTAGATGTCATGTATGGTGCGCGAGAAGTGTATCCTAAGAACACTATGGGATTAGAGAGTGAAACTAATCTTGCATGTGATTGTGTCCATCATGATATGATTTCTCTCGAGTAAAATGTGACATAATGTTATGATCCAAGGTTCTTTTGAGAAGTATTTAGGAATGTTTATGAGTTATCGAGCATAATTTTTATTATTTCATAAGTGAATGAAATGTAGTTTTCCAAATGTTACATATGTTGAATCTTATTTAGAAAATAAATATTATTATATTCAAATCATCCCATGTTTTAATTAATTTTTAATTCTCAAGATTTATCACATGTTATACTTATTATGTTGATATGAGAATATCAAGATATGTTTTCACATGTCTTGAAACCCCTAACTGAGTTTTTTTTCTCATCATATGCTTTTCAAAACATCCTTTCAAAGGGAACTAGGACACATAGAAGTGAGTGACTAAGAAAGGATCCTTTATGGTGTTTTACGAGTATTATTCATAATAATATATTTCTTGTCCTTTCTTTTAATGATTTTTAACTAGTATTATCCAATGTATCCAAAATATCTAAAACTCTAAAACTTTTCATTCTTGGATTGTTAAATAATAAAAGTAGTATAAAAAAAGGAACAGGTCTTGGGTCATCATAGATGGTATCAGTGATGAGATTTATAACTAATTAGAGGTGAATATATAGAGTATCCCATTGAACATTTAGATTCCTTCTTCAAATTTTATTGGAATTTACTTTATGGAAAAATATGGAGGTCTTATTTTTCATCATTCAGAATGGTAAAATTCAAAATGTCATTCGAGGATGAAAATAATTTAATGGGGAATAATGTAACATCACCAATATTAATATTTTCTTTACTTTAAATAAATAAAATCAAATTTTCTCATATGTTATGATTAAATATGCAAAATTAATAATAATACATTAAAATATTTGTATTATTATTTAAAAATAATAATTATAATAATTCCTTTAGGATATGTGATAATTTTATATATTTTTTTATCAATTATAATTTTATTTATAATATTTTATAATGTTTTAAATATATTATTATTACATTTGATTTTAATTTATAAACAAATTATGTTTTATAGTTTCAAAAAAAATTTTAACAAAAATATTTTTAATTTGTCAATTTTTTAAAAACATATTTTTTGTATGAAAAAATAAAAAGATTATTTTAATGGAAAAATATTTATGAAATTATTATCAGTAATCATGTTGAATTACATGTTAAATTGATTACTAAAATCTGATTTAATAGAAAATTTTTAAAACAAAAATATTTTTAAATATTCAATATTGGTTATCATTTAATTTTATAAACATAATATTTTATTCATGAAATAATATTTTGTATAAATAAATAAATAATAATAATTACATCTTAAAAAAAATGATGGTAATTAAAATTATTAATTAAATTTATAATTATAATATAGTACTATATTTTTTAACTATTATTATTTTATATTTTTTATGAATTATGAGTATAAATATATTTATATTACACTATGAATTAAATTTAATGTGTTAAATAAAAAAAATTCAAAAAATTCTTAAAATATTATATAAGAATAATTTAAAACAAATAATAATAATAAAGCGATAAAATGTTTTCTAAAAAAAGTTCAATGATTTGTTAAAAACAATAAAAAATGATAAAAATAGAGATATAACATGATAACAGGGGTGGGGGTGTCGATTGTGAAAAGAAACTGTGTAAGGGGAAAAGGGTCTAGTCGTCGAGTGCGTCTCAATTAGAGGGATTGATCCAATAACAATTGAGGTCGAGTATCATAGGTGGGTTTTGACCTAGGGAGGCCAAATTTCTGTGAGGAGGCTGAGCAATCTTCAAACACAGTTGAGGGATCTCGATGGTCGAGCATTGTCAAAAGGGATTGATAGAGAGTTAGGGTTTCGTTTCCCGGTGATATCTAATTGGATGAAGTTTCAATCTACATCAAACTAAACCTAGTGTGGTTTTGTGTTATTTTCTAGATGTTTAATATTTATGTATACCCTTTTTCTTCAATCCGTTTGGAATAGGATGAATTGTTTTTCCTCTCATCCCCAATCATATTCAGTTATTCCCTATTGATAATTTTATCTTTTTGTGGATCTCTTCGATGAGTATTCTAGATTAAAGAAATGATTCAGATTAATTTCATATTTTATCATTTTATTAGCTCTAATTTTTATCTTTGGTCATAATTTACATTTCATTCACCCTTAGATATCCCTTTCCTATTGTTTTATACTATTGGTTTTGGAAAAATGCATAAAGATATATAAAATACTACTGTATATTTTGTAGCTATTGATTTTCCACCTGAACTCAGAATATATAGGAATAAACTATAATATAACAATAGAAATATATATTTTATGGATTTAAATTATATATGAAATAGATATATAAAAACCTATGCCATTTTCTCAGAATTGTCCCTATGTATTTCACCCATATAAGATAAACGAGATAGATAAGGGGAGTTTTCGGAAGCTATAGAGTAGTTGAATATGGATTTCTTATTTTCAATAAATCATGTTTAGGAAAAAAAATCAATAAATGTAAATTTTTTTGTTAATATCAAAATTAAACATGGTTCGAGTTTTAATTTTTTTTTTCTTTTCATGTTTATATTTATGTAATTAAACTACTTATTTTTCTGTAATTTATTTCATTTCAGGATTTTTTATTCGAATGTAATTTGTTTCAAAACAATATATTTTAAATATAATTATTACCTTCATTATGAAAGAAATATATGAACAAATGATTCAAGTGGGTTATCCATTTAAAATGTTATGTCAATTTGTTTTAGTAGTATAATAAAATTTATTTTCTTTCTATAAAAATAATTTTCAATTAAATATTTATGATTTTAAGGAGAAATTTGGAACAATATTTAAAACTATTTCGGAATTTAATTTTATTGTATGATAATTTTTCTATAGTCCATCAGTAATTTGAAATAATATTTTATTTTTTTTTAATGTTAAGGGGGGATAATTTTGATTTCATAAAACTGTTCTGCCAAAAAAATTCCTGAGATTAATTATCATGATTTTTTTAAACCATCAATTTTCTCTTATCTATATTCATGGGATGTTATTCAATATTAAAAAAAATTAAAAAAATAATATTTCAAATATATGTATATATTTATACTTCATTTCATGTTAAATATCATTTTAGCTCGCGGTTTTCCCTTCATAAAAATATTTTCTTTATTTTTCCACTATAAGTGCAGGTGAAGTTATCACATTATTCAAAAATTATTCTTAAGTTAAAAATATTTTATTTTCGAACAATTATATATACATATTTATATTCATAAATTGATTGTTTAGTATGAATCATTTTTTTAAAACATGGATGTATATGTATCTATCTATGTATTATTTTAGGGTGAAAAAGAATTTTAATCTCACATCAATTAATACATATATATAATTTGATTTTATATATGCACCAATTTTTGTAATACTATTTATTTCCAATATTTATTTCAATAAATGATTTATATATATATTTATTATTATTCATACCTATACATATGTTTGTGGGTATGAAGTCATGTTTTACTCCAATATATTTAAATACTTGTTTATATATATATATGTATTACGTTTTGTTAAATTATTATATATATATATTTGTATGTTAATGTATATTTATACATTTTATTTCATGAAATGATACTTTTATCATGATTCATTTATAACCAAGAAATTTACTTTTTCATGAAATGGATATCAATGATCTTGATCCCTAATGAAACGTTGTGGACCATACGATATAAAATACAAGGTGTAATGTTATAAATTCTAAATAAGCACACTTGAATATTAGGTGAATGAACGAATGAAATGGGGAGTGAATCCAAAAACTTATGGTAATTTTTCTTAATCAAGTGATGGGTACACATATAATTATATATCACTCCAATACATTGTGTAATGCTGAAATCGGATGTGATGTCATGTGTAGTGTGCTAGTGGTGTGCCCCAATCCCACTATGGGATTAGGGAGTGAAACTAATCCATCATGTGACTGTGTACATTATGTTATGTTGTCTCAAAAGTGAATTATAACATCATGTTATGATCCATGCAACCATTGAGAACCATTTATGAATGATTATGAGTTATCATGTGAAATTATTTTTATTTCATATATGAATGAAAAGGATATTTCAAATTGGTAAAATTGTTCAATCCTATTTACAAAGATATATTATGATTTTAAAAATAACTCGTGATTTTATAAATTATAAATTCTCAAGTTGTATCTCATGTTTTACATTTTCTATTTATTTAAAAAATATTGATTGGATTAAACATGTTTTTAAACCCCTTACTAAGCTTTTTTTCACTCAAACTTTTTGAAAACCCAATTTTTATATTGAATAAGGACTCATAGAAGTGATTCAGTGATTGAGTACCCATTGTGGTATTTTTCACAACCCTTCCCAGTGGGGCATGTGCCGCGACTACCCAAGCCCACCTCTAATATGCTCGGGGGTGGTGGCTAGCACCGAGTAGTAATATCACTAACCTTGGAGGAATTTCCCATGTACATGTACACATGCACACATCTCCAGACCCAAAAATGATGAAATGTAAAAACTACTAAGGAACAAAATGAATTCATACAACTAAATCCATCAAACCGAGTATAACAGAAGTTGATTGAGAAATGTAAAAATAGGATAGAATAAAATCCCACCAAAAAACAAGAGTCCCAAAACTACAAAGACAAACCTGTAAGCATAAATCGGTTCTGGGGATATATCTCATAGCCATATGAACACCTCATCATATAGGGAACTCAGAAAGCTCAGTCTGGTCATATTCCTCTATGGTCTCCATAAAAAATTCTCTAATCTACACAATACATGACTCGTTCGGGCAATGCCCGTGCAGGGGTGAGTATAACAATACACAGTAGAGGACTTATAAAGCCACAAAGCCACACACAAAGGAAAACATAAAATAATCACTACACATTATATTTATATGGAACATATATAAAAATATATTCTTCTAGATATATTCAAATCCCAGACCCATAGTCTAGATATATGTCACACAACCCCATACCCCCCTCTATGGATTCATTTAAAAGATTCCATGAAGAACTTTTTCAGGAGAACTCACTCCTTGAGTCTGATATTTCTGATTTCATTTGTATGAGATGTAATTATCATCAGTAAAATCCATGAGAGATATATAAACTCATTCTAGGAGAACACACCTTTGTGTGGGGAGAGATCATGATACACGAATGATGATCAATAACAATGCCTTGGAGGATATCATGACTTATCTATAATTAACTGATATGTAGAGGATCAACATATTATAGGATTATTCATATCGATACCTGACTCTACCTAGCATCATGAATGGATAGAAGATCTTTCTCTGGGCCTCTCAGAGGGATACCTGACTCTGTTGTGGAAAGTCCTGCAAAAGAGATCACACTCATATAGAAGGGAACGATACATGACCATTAGGAGAACAGAAAAGGGGGTACTAACCCAAAAGAAACATGTCCAAGATATGGTGAAAAGTCACTCAAGCCATGTTCAAAGATATACGTGGAATGTATATGCGTCACCCGCCGTGTATCTCAACTTTGGGTACCACCTATTTAAAACATCATGTGTCTGAAGAACATTCCATAGATAAAAGTTAGTAAATGACGTGTATAATAGACCATGTTTTGTGTCCGAGTAACCAGGGTTCCCTCCATGTACATGGTCATGTGCACGTACACAATTTCAAACAGTGTGTGTCATCTCGTGTAATCAGGACATGGATTAGCCAATGTTGTTTTCATGGTCTATCCGTGTGGTAGAGTACATGAACGTGTAACCACCCCTTTCTGTGTATCCTATAGGTCACAATTTGAGTCCATGTAAGGACTCACATGCCATGTGATAATGGTCACACAACATGTTAATGCTTCTCATTGCCAATAACTCCAGCCGCAGTTGGGTGGGGCTCATAGATCGGGTCTCCCTAGAGGAAGTTCGTTATCTTCATCGTGTGCCCTGTGAGACCCCTATCCTCCATTTCCGGTACCACACAATGTGTTATTCAGGATATGAATGTATGTTGTTGGAAAATTATAGAAATGCGAAACTACTCTGTTGCGCTAGAGTGTTTATATGATATTCTATATGATGATCAATTTGACAAGAAACACAAATTTTATGGTCACCATGATGTACCGATGTCCTCTATGATGTGTTTCCCTACTTTTTGCCTCAAAAACAAACATTGATCTACCTACATGATGAAATCTAGAATAATGGTCTCTCCTGATCCGAGACAATTCGTCGTCTTCCATCATTGTCTCACCTCTGCTTGGTCGTGGAGATGTCAGAGCTCCAATTTTGTATCATTGAATTGCGAAATGAATGTGCAAATATCCTTTATTCATATTCCCATTAATAACACAAAGAACATGTGGTTAAAAACGGAGTATGAAATCAGTAAAAAAAATAGGAACGTACCTTCACCATCATTCATCACAACATAGATTCTCTCACATTAGAAGGATTAAATAAGATTAATTAATTGATAATCCAAAAAATATCTTGAAATCAATTCCTGAATCAAAAACCACAAATGAAAAGGAAAATAATACCTTCTGGAAATAATGTGTGATCTTGTAAATCTTCACCATGCTAGGGTGTACCACCAAGGGGGATAGATAAAACTCTCCCAAGACCTCCTCCTGCAACTCCACTGGTACAATAGTGAATCCCATTAAATTAACTATGTTCTCCCCACCTTGAAAATATCCATAAGAAGCATGTCTTGTGATTAACTAAGCACCTAATGTCTCGTAGTCTTCATCCCTCGGTTCTTCCTCCCTAACTCCCTATAAGAGTAGATGGGTGACAACCATTGACAGAAGGTAATCTTCATCCTCCCTATCAATGGAGGATAACTTTAACACGGACAACATATCTGTCTCTTCATTCAGTAGTTTTGAAATCAATCACCTACTAAGGTCATCTTCCAAAATGTTCCCCTTCACAGGAATATAGAAAATATCAAAGTCATAATCATGGATGAACTCTAGCCATTTCCTCTTCCTCAAATTCAAGTCCTTCTACGAAAAGATGTATTTGAGGATCTTATGGCCAGAGAAGATGTTTTACCACTTGCCAATGAGTTAGTGTCGCCACATCCTCAAGGTAAAAACTACCACTGCCAACTCAATATCATAATACACATAGTTCTACTCATGTGGTATATACTATTGTTAATCATAAGCAATTACTACATGTCTCTACATTAGGACACATCCAAGACCAGTCCATGATGCGTCATAGAAAACAATGTACTTGACACCGTCCTTCAGCAATATCAAGAATGTGGAGCTTGTCAAACATTGTCTCAACTACTCGAAAGCGTACTGGAACATCCCCATCTACATTAAGGGTTTCCCCTTCTTGGTCAAGGCTATCATTGGTCATGATATGAAGGAGAAATCAGGAATGAATATCTAGTAATATCCTGCCGACCCATGGATTCTTCACACCTCCATCACGCGCTGGTGTGGATCCCATTCTAACAATTCCTCCACCTTGTCAAGGTCCCCAAATTATCTATCTATTTAGATGCCAATTTCCCTAAAATGGACCTCCTAAATCTAGGATTGGCACTTCATGAGCTTCCCATAATGCTTGTGCTCTTGAAGTACTTCTAGAACCATCCAAAGGTGTATTGCGTGATCCTCCTCTACCAATGAGTACAAAAAAAATGTCATTGATTAAGACCACTATGAACCAGTCTACATACGAATAAAGGATATAGTACATAAGTCCCCAGAACTATTAAATTTATTCTTCTTTCCCAAAGGATCACAATGAAATCATAGTGATTGTACTGTCATCTAAAACTGTATTCGGTATATCCTCCTCTTATACATAAAAATGGTGGTTACGTTACCAAGGGTAATCCTTTGAGAACCATTTTCTCCACTCTGATGATAGAAGAGGTCATAAATCCATGTAAGTGGATACATTTTCTTCACCATTACCTAATTCAGGAACCAGTAATCCACACAGAACCTCAAACTCTGGTCTGCCATCTAGGTAAACAAAACGGCCGCCTCCTAGGAAAAAACGCTAGGTCTTACAAAACCCTTGCTCGGTATATACTACAATTGCACCCTCATCTCACGGAGAATGTTAGGATCCATCTGATATGCTAGTGAGGAAGTCAGAGTCCTCTCAGGGTGTATGTCAATGCAGAAGTCTATATCTCAGTGGGGAGGTTGACCACGATCATCCTTGAGAAAGACCTCCTCATACTGTGCCACTACTACAGGGAACTGAATGCTCACAACAACTACTGCACCGGGGGTAAGGACTTCCATCTCTTGAGTGATCAGCTAAACCCTTCTATGTATTAGTTTTTCCTGCGCTTCTTGTGTATCCTTTTCACCGATAATGGAAAACCTCATTCCATAACAATGGATACAACACACTCTTCTCCTAAAGAAGTCAATCTACACATGAACCAATGATAATCAATACATACTGAGAATGAAATCATAAGGCCTTGAAAATGACACAAAAAGGTTCCAACAGAAACACTCGCTTCCAAGGGTAAACTCACACTGTCTGAAAAGGTGCCTAATCATATAATTTTTTCATGAGGTGTCTCCAACCGTAAGGGTAGAGTCAATGGATCTACCAGAATCTAAAGGTTACTCAAAAGTCATGTGGCGATGAAAAAATAAACTGAACCTATGTCTATATGTATTTAAGATAATGTATAAAAGACACAGATCGTACCTCAGATCATCCCTGGAGATCATTAAGTGTATGCCTTGGCCACATACAATTGTCCATGCCCAAGTCCCCCAACTACCATAGCCTGGTGTACAACATCTAGGGGTTGTGGTGGAAGTTGATCAAAGCGTCTTCTACCACCAACAACTCTACCTCCATCTCATCCATGACTGAATCCTAGAATGTATGTATGCTCCAATATCTACCACTACCTTATTGGTCGACCCACCACCTCCATATCAGTAGCTCGATGGGTCAGACAGTCTGTAGGAAGATATCCCCTACCGTTGTACGAGTAGAATCACTTCTCCCAAGGCTCATTGGATCCAACAAGATATACATTGAATGTAGATCCCCTATCCTAGGTACTCCTGTGACATCTCCCACATCATTATCTAAGTTCTTGATGTCAGCTACTTACTGTTGAGGTCTCTTCACATTTCTTCCTACTAATGACTACCATCGATTATCATTTATCTGCCAAGAAACTCTCGATTAACATGTTCCACTTGATCACTCCAACATGAGTTGAAATTCATAGAGGCATCACATTAGCTCGGATGTCCCATCGTAGACCTTGGTCGAATGTCTGATCTTTGATGTACTAATCTCTGGACATATCAATCGAGTACCAGGAGATGTGGGTGAACCTCAATCAATAGTTTTCCACTGTCAAACATCCCTACTAAAGCTGAAGAAGCTCCTTGATAAACACTTCTCTCATCGTAACTGGACTATACTCCTCGCTATAAATTCACTAAAAATCGATCCATGAAAGAGTTTTACCATTGTGAGTCTGTGTGGTCATACTCCGCCATTGTCCCGCTGAACCCTGAAGATTGTTAGCTCCTAGGTTCACCATCTGGTCCGCTGGTTTCCTCAAAAGATGAAAACTATGGTCACTGGATCAATCCATTCATCAGCCTCCAAAGGGTTGGGCTAGCCACATAACTTGAGGTGTATCTTTCTTTACAACTAATGGAGTGCCCATAGCATGCGCCCCTCGTATGTTAGTAATGTAGGAACCACAGTCGTCTCCAGTAGTTGTCATATAGTAGGTGCACAACTTAGAGGTAACACATGGGTATCTAGTCCATGTATCGAATCATTATCAATGTGGGTGTCATCCTCATAATCACATTGTTGAATCCTAGTGGGTATGTATTGCGGAGGAATATACTAAAAAACAATATGTACCATGGTTAACGAGTATAGCTGGGTAGCTAACACATAGGAAATGGAAAACACAACCCATTATTATATGATGAATTTACGATTCATTTAATTCCCTACAAATTGTGTTTTCATATACTGATTCGAAAAGTGTGTTATTAGAGTCTATGTGTGTGGATACGTCGGCCACCCACACCAGCATTGGAGTCTTTGTCCTGAATGCTGAGCCCAGAACACTTAACATTGTATCCCCAAAACTAATCTCACAGTCTCTAGGTCATAAGGTGGATCTGACAACCAATGATACAACTCAGTCACGATCCATCCCATTGGGGCCCGCACCACAACTCTCCAAGCCCTCCTCCATTAGGCCAGGTGATGGTGACTAGCACCGAGTAGGCATTTCACTAACCTAGGAGGAATTTTCTATGTACATGTACACATTCACACATCTTCAAGGACACAAATTAATAAATGTATAAACTACTAATAAAATTCCATGCAAACAAGTAACCACAACCAATAGAGTAATATGGATGTAGAGTGTGGAAAGTAAAACTAGGTCAGAATACAAGCTCATCAATAACAAGAGTCTAAAAACTACAATGTCCAGCCTATAATCACAATGAGGTACTAGGACTGATAATCGTAGGTGTAGGAACACCTCAGCCTGTAGGAAACCCATACATATTAGTTCGGTCCTAGTCCACCCTAGATTCCATAAAAATTTCACTCGTCTGCATAAGACACAACACAAACAGGAAATGACCATGCAGGGGTGAGTATAAAAATACTCAGTAAAAGTCTCTGAAACCCTCAATGAAATAAACAAAGGAAATGGTACATCAACAATACATAATATATTTCAACTAAACATATTACAAGAGAAACACCTCTAGATAGACTCAAAACCCAGAACAATAGTCTAGATACTTTTCACAAAACCGCATACCACTGTTAGGGATTTAATTTAATGATTCCATGAATCACACATACAGGAGAAATCACTCCAAGAGTATGATAGATCTGATGTCGTCCATCGGATAAGTTCTTATCATCGGGAAAATACATGAGATATAGTTACACTCATTCAGGGAGAACACACTCTTGTGCGGTGAGAGGTCACGATACAAAGATGAGGATCACTGACATGGCCTTGGTGGATATCACGACTAAACTTTATTAACATGCTATGTGGAGGATTGAATTCCTGTAGGACTAGTCACATTGATACCTGTTTTTACCTAGGGCCATTAATGGATATATGATATTGATCTGGGCCTCAAGGAGGGATACTAGACTATTTCTCGAAATATCCTATTGAAGAGATCATACTCCTATGAATAGAAATGATACCTTACCCTCAAGGGAAGTAAAAAAGTGGGGTACCATCCCAAATCATAAATTTCCATGATATGGTGGACAAGAGCCTCATTCAATGTTCTAGGACATACATGGTGTATAGTATGGTCACATGCCATGTCTCTCAACTCTAGGTACTAACTATGTAAAAAGTCCTAAGTAATAAGAAATTTCTGACTTGAAAAGTAAGTACACAATGTGTAGTATGGAACACATGTCGTGTCCAAGTAATCGAAGTTCCCTCCGTGTATGCGGCCATGTGCCCGTGAACGGTTTCAACCCGTGTGGTCCATCAGGTGTAATCGTTACATGAGATAACTCATTCAGCTGGCCTAGTCTAGCCATGTGGTGGAGTACATGACCATGTACCCACCCTGTGTCTATGTATCCTCCAAGCCACATGATTCATTCGTGTAAGGACCCACAATTCATGTGGCAATGGTAACACGCTGTGTTAGGGCTTCCCGTCTCCCAAAACACCAGCCACTGCTGGGTGGGAGCCACACATTATTTCTCCCCGGAGGCACACCTTGTTCTTAATTGCATTCTATGAGAAAACTCTAGCTGCCACCGCTGGTACCACATAGAATGTTCTTCGGGATAAACGCCGTGTGTTCTGGAAATATTCCAGAAACTTGACCCTACTCCTCCTCACATCTGTGTTGTTCTGATCTTCGATCCAATGATCTTTTTACAAAAAACTCGAATGCTAAGGTCATCAAAATTAATGATGTCTTCTCTATTGGTTTTGAGCCTCCATAAGACCCAAAAACGCTCATCGATCCTCCCACACGAAGAATTCTATAAGAAAAGTGTCTCACAATTCAATATGATTCATCATCTTTCATCGTCGGTGCACCTCTTCTAGTCCATCGCGATGTTGATTCTCTAATTTGGGATCACTTTGTTGCAATACGGATGTGCAATAATCTGTACTTCATTAACCCATCAAGAACTAGAAGAACAAAGGGTTAACAAGGGAGGAAAAAATAAATAAACAAAAGATGAATGCACCTCCATTTTCATTTTTCTAGACATCAATTTTATATTGATAGAAGTATTAAAAAGGATGAATCAAAATATTATCCAACAATTGTCATGAAATCAATTAATGAATCAAAACACTCAAATGAAATAGAAAATAAAGACCTCTCGAAAGAACACATTATCCTCGGATCAACCTGTCAGTGGATTGATCTACGTTCTTCATCTAATAAAATCACTGAGTATATCTAAATCAAAATAACAACACCCAGCTCGATTAAGTTGATGATTGATCTATGTGTCGCGTTCGGTGGAGAGGTTTGTCAAATCAATGATGTGTTGATTGATTATGTCATCGTCATCCACCAATAGGTTCTCCTGAAATTATCCAATGGAAATGCCCAATTTGAATGGTTATGTGGATAACCCGGAGAACATTCGATAAGAAGGTATTTAAATGCGATGAATTAGGGCATTGCATAAAATGGAAACATTTAAAATAAATTAATTGAAAATTATTTTACTTCCTTTAAAAAAATCGCAAAAACTATATTTCGTAGTCGACCTGCGTGTGTCGATGTTAGGAAAATTCTAAGGTCAATTTGTTTCATCGAACACAATAGTGCCCTCATATTTCTAATCTAGGTACTCACTTAAATTTTATTCCACATTTTCATGAAATCCACTCGTGCACGCTATTTAAAAGTTAAATTTATTTAAAAAATTTATTCTGGGCACTCTGGTATTTGGAATTGTACTCGGTCATATATCATGACCTCTAAAAAATTCCATTTAATATTTAAAAATAATACATAGAGAATCTGAGTCATTATAGTGTTAAAAAATTATAAAATCATAATAGTTTTCTTATATTTTATTTTTTTGAGAATTATAATTAGAATTCATAAATGTATCTAGAATCTATAAAATTATTAACCTTTTCGATATCAAGATATTAAATAATATATTTATTATAATATATAAAATAATGGAAATATTTTTTGGGTCAACATTGGGTCACTATAGGATTTAGAGATAGGGGTAGATAATGCCTGGGTTTTTTGGACCATTTGTATTTGTGGAGAGAATTGATCTGGTGTCATACTGATTTTCTCTTCCATAGAGATATAGTGCCTAGAACAATGTTTTTCATGTGTCAAAACATTTTAAGTATCACCCAGAACCTTATAATGTGATCGAGGTTGGTTATGTTGAGTTTTAGACAAATGCAACATTTTATAATTAAAGGATGTGTGTTATTGATCCCAGTGAGAATCTATTGTGGGGAATGATCTTGTCGATAATTCATGTATTGTGTAAATATTAATGTGTTCAGCTGGAAATGTGGGAGAGATATGTAGATATGTTGGCCCATTGGCCCGATAATTTTTCCTCAAAATCATAGAGATTCTTGGGAGTACGTGTTGAAGATGTGATGTTATAAGGTGGGGAGAATTTTAGATATCGACCATTTTAAAGATGTCTCATGCTCATTTTCAGGTACACTTATAACCATATTTTTTTATATTATGTGTTTTTTTGTTATTTCAAGTGTAATTTTGTTATTTTGGAAGAAAAATCGGTACTGCATTGTTATTGCATAGTTTTCCCAAACGGTTCACGTACACCAAGATAACCATGTAATCCAAAAGAGAGGAGAATTTCATATTTACAACATGGTTTTTCAAACATCGTGGCCACGTAGTATAAATCATGAACACCTAGTGTGTGGCGCATGGTTATAGTGAATTGATTTGAAAAACATGAACCCTACATAAGAAACCATCCGTGTAGATTTTAATTACCCTAAAATTTTTAAACAAATCGCATCCATGGTATTAACATCAAATCGACCTGGTATGAACCAAAAACAATTCCTCTACATTTTGAACCTCATGAGAGGGTTATAAGGCTCATCGATCCTCATTGTTAATGAATCAAAGTTCCAAATGAAGGAACGTCACTCCCCCGGTATGTGATTTCTTCCACATTTGGATTTCTCTATCTTCCGTATCTCTTTATCGATCAAGAGGAATGATTTATACTCGGCTGGAAATGGTTTAGATTTACCTTTTCTTGGATTTTAATATATTTTTTATTGATCAGAGGTTTTGGTGTTCGATCATCCATTAAATTGTGATCTTAAAATTTTCTCATCAATTTGAGGATTTCTTGTTAAGCGTATGTCCATAAAAAATCATGAGGTATGTGGAATAAATATCAATTCACATAGTCTTGAATGATAATTGTGTACATGGAATTTTTTAATTTCAATTAACACATTTGTAAACGAAAGGGTAAATAATAAATAGGCATCTCTGCTCTCGAATCTTGGAGACTAACCCATGATATAGGTAGCCATGGTCGGTGCCCCCTCCCCTCCCCCATCATTAGGGTTGGAGGGTTATTGATCTCACTATGATTCGCTATTTCATTTTTATCATTACACCACTGTGCTAATATAGTATTGTATTGAAAATTATAAAAATAATAACAAATTGCACTTAATTTATGATTCAATTATTTTTTATATATTAATGCTAAAATGGTAAATTATACAAGTTTTTTATAATATAATTGAAAGTGGAGGTGATTTGGAGGGTCCATGACGATTTCCATGAAAATGGGACAAACTGTGCATTATATGTGCACAAAAGTTGACTCAGCTGCATGTTTATACTAAAACGTGCATGAAAATTTGTTAAAATTTTGGGGAATGGTCCAAAATATAATTTTTTACATTTCATATGAATAAATTTATAAATTATTTTTCCTCTACTATCCCCTTATGAACTGATCTATCTAAAGAATCAAATCTGCACAGAGTCAAGGGTGGTGTTCTATATTATATCAATATCATAATATTTAGTTGTCCAATTGGTGAAAAAATACAGTGAATAATGTAATGAGGTGGGAGAAATAAATTTATTTTTATCCAAAGCGAGATAAGTCTGTCTAGTTTTCGAAACGAATGGTTCAATTGGTTTAGTGAAATTAGGGTGACCAAAACCACATCCAATTTTAGCTATAAAAGAGAACCTTGGGCTCCCTTTTTTTTAGTTCAATCCTAAACTGAATCACATACATTTTGGATTCCTATAGGAGTCTCCTCCCCATCATTGATGTCATGGAGGCCCGTATCCTCATAGTGTGTCCATAATGAAGAAGGATTTTCACCATATCTTCCTCCTCCTCCCATTGTCAAGATAAACAGTTGGTGATCATTTCGAGGGGGTTTCACACATGAAGAGGGAGTTAAAAAACTTTATATTCTACTGGTTTTGTTCAATTTGTGCGTGAATTATTTGACGTATGGTTAATAATTAGGTGATTCTTCTATGGATGCATTAATTTGGATTCATTAAGTGAAACATTTCTCATTTCAATACCGATTGGGTTGAGATTTATGTGGGAATCATGATTTGTTCCGATTGAAAAACACAAGAATCATAATTCTCTCACACACAAATGATATTTCAGTATTCATTGGTATAAAACACTCTATGCTTGTGTTCCAAACCATTACAAATCAATTGTTGTGTCTATAGGTGGTTCATTGTGTATCCTTTTAAGAGGAAATATGGGATTCATGATCATGGTTATCCCTCATCTAAATGATTACACTATAACCTAATAATAAATTATGAATGAGGAACTATTGATGTTCTGTAGTAACTTTGCAAAGTCCACTTATTTATCACATATTTGTGAAAATCCACTATTTCTTTCAGCATTACAACTCTTTGCGTTATGTTACACTGTTAAAATTGTTTATAAAATCAGCCCCGTATTTTTTTATTCTTATTAAAAATACAGACTCAAAATATATCAACCATCCTTGAGAAATGACCTGGGTTCTTTCCCAGAATACTAGTTATTCATTAACCAATTTTACGTGTCAAGACAACACATTCATTTTCACCCAAACAACACTTTGCTAAACTAGTTATGTATTCAAATTTATAGAAATTATAACAAATTCCACATCATGTCTGGTTCAATTATTTTTATTTTTTACTATTAAAAATCTCAATGATACTTGTTTTGATAATCTCATTGAAGGTCATGGTGAGTTGGAGGGCCCATGATGATGTCCAAAAAATGCGCCGGACTTTGCAGGATCCATTCAATCTAGTTGACGCAACCACATTTTTCTTCTAAACCGTGGGTGAAAATTGGTTGAACCTTTGTGGTAAGGATCAAAATTTAAGGGGCTAAATTTCATATAAAAGAACTGATTCTACATTCGGCCTCTACTATTCCCATATGAAATGATCAATCCAAATAATCAAATCTGCACAAAATCAAATGTGGTGTTCTATATTTTATCAATATCTCGAGCTGTAGTTTTCCATTTTTTTGAAAAAAAAATTGTTGGAGATAGTAAAGATGTTGGCCTACAAATTTTTCGTTTTATCCAATTTCAGAAAAGAATATATTGGCTGAAAATAATTATTCAATTGGTTTATTTGAATCAGGGTTCCCAAAACCATATCTAATTTTAGATATAAAAGAGCACCATGGGATCCCCATTTTGTAGTTCAAACCAAAAGTGATACTTTTCCATTTTGGAGTCATGTAGTAGTCTCCTCCCAATCATTGAAGTCATGTATGGCTCTATCTCATTGGTGGATCAAAAATTAAGGAGTTCCACCCAAGATTCCACCTCTTCATTATGTCAAGCTAAACGGTCAATGATAATTGTGAGGGAGCGTCACACATAAAGAGGGAGTTCAAGGACATTATATTCTTCCTGTTTTGTGTAATTTTTTTGTGAATTAGTTAGCTAATGTTTAATCATTATATATCATTCCATCAATGCATTAATTTGATTCAATTAAGTGAAACATTTCATATTTCAATATAGATTGGATAATGATTCAAGTGGGAACCATGAAAACCTGATTTTTGTGTCAAGGGGTGGTTCTTTTTATATCATTTTAAGAGGAAAGAGGGGAACCAAGATAATGGATAACCATACACCAAAGGATTAAAAGAAAATTAATAATAAATTAAGAATGATATAATATTAATGTGTTGTAGTATGTTATAAATGATAACTTATTTATCTCATATTATTAATATAACACTTTTTCTTACAACTTTACAACTCTTTTTGTTAAGTTACATTCATATACTTTTTAACAAAATCACCATCTCTATTGTTCTTTTAATTAAATATAAACATTGAAATCCTATCAAATCAACATGAGAGATGACCTAGGGTATTCCCTAGAATAAAATATATTAATTAAATAACTATCAAATTTATGTGTCACAAGAAAACGCTAGAACATTGGCACTATTTCTGTGGAGTGATTTTGTTTTAGTGTGTGTTTTTTATATGATTTTTGTAATTTTTATGAATATTTATCTGTTTTATATTACAACACTACAAATTTTTTGTATTCTGATCTATTTGTTGTGTAGGTTGGTTGTAGTATGTCTTTTAATATGGGAGAATTACCTCAATTAGAACCCAATATGGAGATAATATTATGTCATCGAACACGAGACGCACAAGAGAACCCTTTGAAGGAAGACACAAAGAAAATAACACTCTTCTTGATCATTCAACTTCTTCTTCTAGAACAAACATCAAAACTGAAATAAAATTCTATGGCATGGATGAAGACAATAGAACACTAAATTAAATAATGTCACCTGATGTTGATATCCAATCCACATATATTCAAATTCAATGTGAGGCACCAATCTCTGAACTAAAATCTGGTTTAATTGATTTATTACCAAGATTCCATGGAATTCCTTGAGAAGATCCTCAAAATAACCTAAAATAATTTCATACTGTGTGTTCTACATTAAAACATTCAAATGTGGATGAAGAACATGTAATGTTTTGGTTATTCCCGTTTTCATTAGAAGACACTCCAAATGACTGTCTTTATAATGTTAATTCCCCAATAAGAGGGTGGGTGGACATGAAACCCCTATTTCTTGAAAAATTATTCCCAGCCTCTCTCACTAATACTATATGAAAATAAATTTTTGTTATAATATAATAACATGAGAAAACACAAAATTAATATTGGGAATGCATTAAAAGAATTTTTTCATGTTTCCCACACCACCAAATAAGTGAAAAAAAATTATTCTGTAATTTAATTAAGGTATAATCTCTATTGATAGAAATATGATAGATGATGATGCAGGTGGTGCACTATTGGATAAGAACTCAACTGATGTAAGAAAATTGATGTATAACATGTAACATAACAATAAAAAGTTTGGTACAAGGTCCAGTGTACCATTTCATGGTGTCTTTGAGGTAAAATTACCATATTTGAGAAGATGATGGATAAAATGATTGAAGAGGTAAGTAGTGTTCTAAGACAACATGCTCTTTACTGATGGAAATATTAATATCCAAATCCCATCCATTGTGTTAAATGTTTTAATGAAACCAATTACTCTTACCAATTACCCCAATTGATAGAATCATTTTAGAGTTGTGAGGCAATCATTCCAAGCCTCCCCAACAACCAACCCTTTAGGCATGAACCATACAATCCATAAAATCCTGGAAGGAAGGAAAACCATCTTATATATAAGGGGGTATTCAAACCAAACTCATCATCCTTGGAACTAACAAGAATAGATTATTCATCCACCACCACCACCAAAAAATCATCTACTACCCCGGAGGCATTTCCAACAACCCCCTACAATATATGAGCCAAGAATATAATATATGATGAAAAAAATTGCTGAAAACAAACAACATTTCCAGAAAACTACCCATGGAACACTTTAATACCTCAAACCCAATCATGCTAACTACATTTCTTGATGGTGGAAATTAAATTTCATTGGTTGGGTAAGCTACTTTCTAAACCTGTAGTTATCCCTAGGGATACATGAAATGTTAGTTCCATCACCCTTAGGAGTGGAACAAAATGTATAAAACAAATGAATTTTCAATTAGAGAAAACCACTCCTGAGGAAACCTACACCCCAACCATTTAAAATGTTCCAAATATTGAAAAACCATGTCTTTAGATAATCCATTCTAATGGAATGAGTGTGTATGTCGATGAGTCTCATTACCAACCCATTCATCTTCTATTTACTCAAAGGGCCACCCATCCTATTAAATAGAAGGAAAATTAAGTAGATTATGAAATATTGGAAACTATAAAAAGAGTTCAGATAAACATCCCCATGATTGATGTGGTAAAAAAATTCCAACATATGAAAATTTTCTGATGTAAATGTGTACACACCGAAGGAGACATAATGGATATGAAAAGATGATCTTGGGTAGGAACGTATCAACATAAATATATCCATCACTTCCCACCTAGTGAAACGATCCTAGGACATTGTTGATTCAACAAACCATAAAGAAGTATTCATTTTCCAATGCCATTCATGATTATTGTGCTTCTATAAATGCGATTCCTCACTCCCCTTACTCTACATTGCATGTCGGGGAACTGATGTACACTAGGATTGTTGTTCAATTGGCCAACCAGTGTGCTGCACACACTTTTGGTGTATTAGAGGATGTTATTGTGAGGTTGAAATAATTAATATTTTCTTACATATTTTTTTGTGCTAAAAATGGAATATGACAATATGAATATACATGATCCAATTATATTGGGGAGACCCTTCTTGAAAACTAAATGAACCATAATTAATGTTCATAATGGTAAATTTTCATTGGAATTTGATGGTGGCATAGTCCATTTCAATATACATGATACCATGAAACACCCCGTAGAGGAGCATTCCTATCTCTCTCTCTCTCGGTTAATTGAATAGATATACATCCATCCCCGTAAAACACTACTTATCATTCCCCCACCCCCTTTAGGAGTTTCCATCCTTGTTTGAAATTCGTAGTAATGAATCATGCCCTGATTGTAGTAGTGGTCTATAATAGGTTCAAACATGTTTATAAGTTGATAATTTATTGAAAACCAAGGATTCAATGAACAAAGATTATACTACTAAGCCAGTAAATGCTCATTCCACTATTGAGGATGATACCATTGAGCAATTATATGAGATCCGTGACCTCTAACTTTCATACACACTCTTATAAATCGAATATCCACCTGAATTCAAACTGAAACTACAGCGTCAAGAATTAAAATATTCATATTTTTATAATGGTATCATGTTGACCATCATCATTTCAATTTCACTCCCTAATAAGCATGAATTGTGAATACTTGAAGTATGAAGGGAGTATAAACAATAATTGGGAGGGACACATGATGAAATTCTTGGTATTTTCCCATAAATTTTAACACAAAATATATGATTAAATGATGAGGATAACCCACTGAGGCAGTCACAATGTCGACTGAACCCAATCCAACTAGAAGTTTTAAAGAAGGAGGTAACAAAATTATAGGCTACTGGAATCATTTACCCCATCATTGATATCCAATGGGTTAGCCATGTAACATCACATGTAATCAATGAATATAAACTTATCATATTTATTAAAATACATGAATTAAATATTAATTTTCCATTAAATGGTATGATATGTTTGATGGAATACCTAATATGCAACAATAGGTTTCATTGATAACTTATGTTTCACACAACATTGAGTTATATTGAAAAATATTAATATAATAATTTTATTTTAAATGTAAGTTAATGCATAGAAATTGTATTTGTGGCAATGAACAAAACAAACCATATTATTAATAAATATGTTTCTTAAATGTTTTTTCATTTAACCAGAAAACCTTAGAGGCTTAAAATTTGAATTAATCAAATTTTAAGCATAAATACTCTAATATAATTTATAAGGTCGACTTACCGCATTGTGAGAGATAAACCTCCTAAAATATAGTTTTTTCACATTTTATATGATATTTTTAATAGAATAAAAAACTTATTTAAAATCAGGGTATTAAAAAAAATCGGTAAATATTTTGTATTTTTCTGATAAAATTCAAATTTATAATGAATAGTGAAAATATTGTATTTTAATTCAAAAATGCCTTTTATTCGATTCATTTAATATGTTTAGATTATTTTTTTAATTTTTTTAATGTGTAATTAGATTTTAATTTAACCAATTAATCCAATTTTGGACATTGAAAGTAATTTCACGTTGAAATTGGGCATGAACAACTGTCAATCTTTTAATAGTTATTATTTCATAAAAACTCATTTTTTGTTTTGACAACGTGAATTAATTTTAAATTATTTAATTAAAATTATATGTATTTAATTTCTTAAAATAGACAACATTTTTTTATTTTGAATATAAAATTTGGATTTGGTTGAATTCTTTGTATTTTTCTAAAAATATTCAATTTTAATTTAATAGTGAAAACACTGAGTAGTGGTAAAATAACCAAATATTTTCATTTAAAGGAAATTTTACTTCTTCGGTGAATTAAATTTCAACAATATGGCATTAATTATTGTTATTAGTATGTTTATTGTGGTTTATTAATATTAAAATATTTTTTGGTGAATAGTAACATTTGTGTTTTATTTAACACGGTTAAAGGTAAATAGGGTAAATCCATGTAATAACAATATTTAAAAATAATATATTGCCATGAAACATGTCCTAACCATATTGGATGAGTCATGGGGGACCATGAGAATCCTTGGGTCTATTTTGGGACTCCATGAAGCAACATGGGAGTGATAATGACACTTTAATTTATATAACTTAAACTAAAGAAAAAAAGAAAGAAGCAAATATTTTTTTGTAAAAAAACTTTATATGAGGTTATATAAGTTATCTTTTTTCCTATAAATATTTAATTGATATATAAAAATATTTCCTACATCATCGTATTTTTTTATAATTTTTAGTCATCAAATAAATAAAATTATTTATGACACAATAATGATGAAATGTTTACCTCATTAATTGATGATATAAATAAATATGATTTAAAAGATTAAAAAAATATTTATAACCTATCCAAATCTTATTGGATGATTTTATTTCGACAATGAGTCATATTATAATCGAACTTATTGAGTTTTGGACCTTTTGAAAACGAATATAAGTTTATATTAAAATAATATTTCTCAGTTTTTCTAAAGTGCCCATTTTTCCCCTTATTAAAAGACCTCACTTCTAACACATTACTCACACATCTCATGCCACATGGCTCATCCAAACTATTCACAATTAATCTATCAAGATCCCTATATTTTCTAGAAGACTTATCTTAGACAGAAGACATTTCAAAAAGTCCTTTTTATTCAAACAAATGAGAGTTACCCAAATTAAAGTTAACTATTTTTCTTAAATGCTTCTATTTTATTTTACTTCTCCAACCCCTAAAATCATTTTATTCCCATATTTTAGAACAAGAATAGTATCTGAAATATAAATTTCGATTATTATGTGATGTATTATAACTAAACAAACACAAACCTCTATCTAATGGGTAACAAACATACTGTTTCTGTGGATGGAAAACTAATATCTCATGAAACGATGAATTTTTAATTATCTCCTACGACATATCAGGGTGGACATTTAGATGGAATTTTATATAAATATGATATATATTATCTTTATGTTTTCTTTATGCTTCTGTATTTTCCATTTATATCATAAATTTATGGTTTCTATTATGGGTAAAAATGAAACTTTTATTTCATGAATTGTAGGCTATCACCCCCTGAAATTGATGTGACTCGTTCATTCCAAACGTAAAACATATAAATGATTGAGTTACTGAATATATATATATATATATGATATTTTTATGGAATTATAATATACTTATGTTTCGTTAATGGGGTTTTCCATTACAAAACAAAATAGAAATGGAAGTAGCATTCCTGCCTTCTTATGGCTAACTGTCTCCATGAAAAGTGAATTTCATTTATTAACACTAAATTTAATGTAATATTATAAATACATGTATATACTGAATATATATGATATATATGATATCTAAATCATGAATATAAATCTATATGTAATAAAATTTTTACAACATGAACAACATGTGACCACATTAACAACATGTAATTATAGGACGTCCATTTTTGAATCAAGTACTAGATATCGACCAAATAGCCGTTATTAACATAAATGATTATATAATGTTAATAACATGGTAGTAAGGGATTTAAAATGAATAATGAACTTGAAAAAAGTTCTTCAGCCAGAATAAATTAACATTAGTTTATTATTCATGAAATTAAAGAACGAATGGGTCATGTTGGACACAAGGAATGAGATTTCTTATCTCACTTTTAGTTTTGTGAGAATTCAATTGTTCACAACTGATTTAATGCATGTGGTGTATTTTGTACTTCCATTTAATTTATATTATCATGATTATATTTATATTCATGGTATTATGTGATTCAATTGGTGTTTATTAACTTTTTTTTATACGACTCGATTGAATTACAATGTGGTAAGGGGTTTTCATATCACTTTTATTAAAATGAGATTCATGCTATATTGAAACTATTTCCATTTTGGTTGTGTATATAGTGCTCATTATTTTAGTTTTTGTGTAATATAATTTAATTTATAGTTATTTAAGTATTCCATCTTCCATGAGGTTTATGTTTCGTAAGTTACCAAAAATCTGTAAGGGAAGCTTTCACCATTTTCTATTTAAAGACTTCTTTTTGTTATGTATTTTAATTTACATCATCATATGTTTGGATATCTTCTTCTATATCCTTATTGCTATAAATTTTATGTCCAAGTGATGATATAAATTTTATTCTCCCATCATCTCATTTACTCAATTTTTATGTGACACCATTATGATGTAAAATTTCAGTAAAAGAACGACATAACCCAATTTCAATTCTATGGGTAAGAATTTTACTTCTTGATTATTTTATGCTATGAATATATGTGAATTAATTCTGATTAATTTACACTTAATATCCAATTATAATGTATCTTTTCATATTTTTCACACATAATAATGCAATTGATTTATCCTTAATCTAAGGATACTGTCTTTATAAGAGATTTCGTCTCAATTTACATTCCATTGAGACTTCATTTTTGTTATACTCCAATTCACTTTTATATGGTGTGTATACTGTCAATGAAATATTTTATTATGGAAAACATTTTCTCACGATATTATAAAGTTTGGATTAAATATTATTCCTCAATAATTTGTATTCAAGTGTCTCTCATATTGTTAAAAACTGTTTAACTAAATTATCGATTAAAATGTTTTAATGATTTATTATTCTAAATATTTATCATTAATGTCAATGTTTTAAAAAAGATTTTTATGATTTATTTATATGGACATTAATGTTTTCAAATGACAATTCATTTGAAAGTTTAAACATGGTATGGGAACTTTTATTCAAAAATCACATTATTAAATGTTTTAAAGGGTTTTGAAATTGGATTGATATGGCATTGATTATTTCAATATCATAAAATGGTATATTTTGATTACAGTGTGGAAATGGTATCTTTACATTATGGTTCTTTTATGTTTTTAGAATATGTTATGGTTATTGGTCATTATCAACATATAAAGGTGGTTTAGTGATAAACCTTGTGTGGGGGATCCTAAGGTAGCTCTCCAATGCATTGGGTAACGTGACAGAGGTAAACGTGAATGTTTCTCCTAATTGATTTAGGGAATATATTATGATTGGTATTCCAAATGTGACTCCCTATGAAGCTGTGAAAGCATAATGTATGTTTTTTATATATTCCATAATTTACTTTTATTATTTAGGAATTCATTATGTTATTCATAATTCATATAATTTCCGAGGTATGGTACTATAGAAAAGAATGGATTCATTGATTTGTATTTATTAATGGGATAATGTTTTATTTTCTTATTTTACAACCCTTACTGAGATTTTCATGCGCATCTCATGTTTTTGAATAGTTTTCCATTGGACATAATGTTGAATAGGGTCAAGGAGGGGATCCTAAAAAAGTCATGTTGTCTAAAACATGGAACTATACATGTTTATTTTTAAGAGTTTTTATTTTATGAAAAAATGGATACTGAGTAGTAGTGTCTAGATGAGATTTTCAAGTTGATATGAAATAGTTATAACCTAATTCTCTAAAATAATAAACCTAAAAAAATCCTTAATGTAACTCATTCATTTAATTTATTATTATGTAATGTTTATATTTCAGGTCCTTATAGTCAGTATCAGAAGGAGGTTTAGATAACTATAGATGTCAGAATTCTCTTTAAGCATAAATGAAATCACCATAATGGATAGGATTAAAGAAAGAGTCATAGTTTTTTAGACAATGTGAATGGGTTTTTGATAACATGAATAATTACATGTTAATATTTACACTGCACATAAGATATTATATTAGGATTTTACTGATATAATCACAATGACCTTTTTGGTTTTAGTAAATTGATGGATCTAGATGCCACAAAAGAAATAGTGGATGTTAAGAAAACTAGGACGGTTTTCCAAATTAGCAATTGAATGAAATGGAACTGAAATAAAAACTTTGGTGGTTATTCTCATCCAACTATCTGGATTCACGATTGATCAAATGATCCTTGGTGATTTCTAAAAAGAATAATATTGGAAATAAACAAATCCCCATGGATGTTCAGGTAATATTCTTAAAGGTAAGTATGTTAAAAAACCTATGTGTCATGAATGTGGAATGAAACACCTAGGAAAATTAATCAAATGGACAAAAAGATTCTATAGATGTGGGAATTATGGTCATAATGAATTAACCAACCATGGAAAAAGGAAGAATCCAGTGGACTCTAGGATAGGGAATGTAGATCTTTATAAGGGATCAATTGGTTGTTTTAAATGTGGTGTGCATGGTCATTATATAAATAGATGTCATTCAAAGATGTTTCGGGAATGTTATCATCATGATCGTACAAATATATTGTAACCAATACATAATTCCATTCCAATTAAGGAATAAAAAACTGATAGTGGCCAATTAAAGGTATGGATTATTTCATAACGTACGTTTTGATATTATTGAATCGTTAAATATGATTCCTAATTTTGTTTGTATGAATGATTTATTTCAGAATAACTTTGTAAGGAATTGTTAATGGATCTTGAAGAACATTTTATGAGTAAGAAGTCAACATATATGGGATTTAAGAGTTATGGTAGATTTTATGATTATGAAATAATTAAAGGTATTAAGGCTCTATTGATGATGGGATTGCATTAGAAGACTTTTTATAGTATGTGTATCCCTGAAGATTGGTTTGTCGTAATTTTATTCAAGTAATAATTATCTTTTCTTTTGATGAGAAATGGTGGAATTTTATTTTGGATGAATATATGTTTTAATTATGAACATTTGGTGAACTGAGTTTTCTATGTAAATGATTATCCTATCATAGTGAATATGTGATTTGGTTAATTACACTTTAGAAAGATACTTTAAGAGTAGTTGATTTTATTTTGAGATAAATGTTATGATTTAATGTGGAAGACTATATGATTAAATCCTTTTGTGTTTTGGGTTACAAACATAGTTTGATTTACATTGAACAATTTTAAGGAATTTTTTTATTAAATGGTCTTTGCAGAACATTGGGTTTGGTTTGTCGAATTTTGGTGATTAAGAGTAGAATTTCTTTTTATAAAGTATTATATTTTTTTGGTGATTATCTGATAATATACTAAAATTTTTGGTTTTGGATCATATCTACAGAAAAAGGAAATATATATTTCATATTTGTTTTAGTCTCTAATACTATAGAAGTTTATTCTAGCACTTTTAATGTGACCAAGTCATTTTGAATACTCATCGTTTTGAGAAAAGATGGGTTTGTGGTAGAAATTTAGAATAGGATAAAAATCTACATGACAAGTAAGAATGTTTCCTTATGTTTTTAGTTAATCTCATATATAAATTTCTCAAAATTATGAAAATTATCTTAAAAAATGTTATGATTGTGATTTTATAGGGGTTAACATTTTCCTAATCATGTTTTCTGTCACTCTCCATCAGAACATGATGGGTTGATTTCTCCTCAATATACATGTTTTCATGGAATCAAAGTATTTTTTATCTCAGGTAAACATTATAATTCACTTCATTTATTTAAATGTGATATTTTTATTGACTCTTCTTCTGATGTGGGTCTTTATAAAATGTTTCCATTCCCAATTTTTAAATGGCAAGGATGCAATTCCCAAAAGGGGGAAGGATGTACCATCATAAGTAAAAAAATAATACATCCTTTTCATATTCTCTAAAATTTATGAACTAAATATTAATATCACCTTAAAAGGGATTCTATGTTCGATGGCATTCTAGATATTCAATAATATGTTAAATTGAAAACATACGTTGCACACAACATTGAGTAATAATTAAAAATATTAATATAATATTATCATTTTAAATGGTAGTTAAACCATAGTCGTTATATTAGTGGGAAAGAACTAATACCACAATATTTTTATTAAATATGTTTCTTAAATGTTTTTATATTTATACAATAAAATTTATAGGCTTAAAATGTGAATGAATCTAATTTTAATCATAAATACTCTAACATTTTTTAAATGGTTGATTTACCAAGTTTTGATGGAGAACCCTCTTTAAATATTGTTTTCTTCAATTTTATATGTTATATTTGAAAAAATAAAATTCTTATTTATTATCATGACATCAAAATTTACGTTGGATAAATATTTGGTTTTTTTCTGATAATATTCATTTTTAATGAATACTGAAAAATAATGAATTTTAATTAAAAAATGAATTTTAATCTAATTTATATATATTGTTTGATTATCTTTTTCAATTGTATTAAATTTTAATGTGATTATATTTTCACCATTTAATGAAATTTTTGTCATTGAAATTAATTTCACATTGAAATTCGACATAAACAAGTTTCAATGTTTTAATAGTTATTTTTTCTTAAAAACACGTTTTTGGTTTTGACAACGGGAATTAATTTTAAATTAATTAATGAAACATCTATGTGTTTAATTTTTTAACGTATAAATAAATTTTGAATTTTTTATATAAAATATATATTAGTCTGAATTTTTGATTTTTTTCTTAAAACCATCAATTTTTTAGGAATAGTGAAAACACTGAGTAGTAGTAAAAAACTAAATTTTTTCATTTAATTGGAATTTTACCACTTTTGTGAATTGAATTTATAAAATCCATCAATAATGGTTGTTATTAGTAATTAAAATGTGGTCTAATAAGTTGGAAATAAATATTTGGTGACTAGTAACTTTTCACTTTAATTTACCACAGTTAAAGGTAAATAGAGTAATTCATGGTAAAACAATATTATAATAATCTAAAATTAACATAACACATGGATTATCATTATTTAATGATCCTTAGAAGACCATAGGAATCCTTGGGTAGATTTTGGGACCCCATAGAGCCACATGGGAGTGATAATAAAACATTTTTTTAATTAACATAAAGTAACAACCAAAATGACATTAAAAATTATCTTTTAGTAAATCAATTTTTACATGGGGTTATATAAGTTATCTATTTTACCATTAATATTCATTGAAAATATAAAAATAATTCCTACATCATGGCATTTTTTTATAATTTTTAGACATCAAATGAATAAAATTATTTTTGGCATAATAATGATGTAATGTTTACCGCAATAATGGGTGATTTAAATAAATACGATTATAAAGATTAAAAAAGTATCTAAAACCTGTCCAATACTTATTTCATGATATTATTTCGACTATAAGTCATATTATATTGTAATTTAATGAATTTTGACCTTTTTAATTCCAAAGGTAAATTTATAATAAAATATTATATTAATGTTTTCATAAAGATCCCATCCTCCCCCTTATAAAAAGACCTCACTTATAACCCATTCATCACACATCAAAAGCCACATGGTTAATCCAACCTCTGCCCAAAAAATATCTCATGATTTATCTCTTACTTTTATAATCCTTAACTTAGGCAGAAGGAACATCATGACATCCATTTTTTCAAACCAAATGGATTTACCGAATTAAGGGTAACAATTTCTATTAAATTATTTACTTTTATTTTACATCTCCAACCCCTAAAATATTTTATTTCTTTTATTTTATAACAAAAATTTTATCCTCATTATACTTGGATGTTATTATGAGAAGTATTATAACCACACTTACACTCACCTCCATCTAATGGGTAAAGAACATACTGGTTCTCTAGATGGAAAACTAATGCCTCATGATATGATGATTGATCAATTATATCCTAACGCCTTTTATGGTGGACATTAAGATGGAAATATATTTAAATATGATATATATTATGATTATGTTTTATTTATTATTCTTTATTTTCCATTTATAGAATATCATTATAGTTTCCATTCTGGGTAAACGTGATAATATCATTTGAGGAAGTGCAGACTATCGCCCCCTCAAAGTGATGTCACTCATTCATGCCATATGTGAAACATATAAAGGATGTAGTTACTGATATTATATATATATATATATGTTATTATACTATAATCATAATATACCTATGTATTATTATTTTTTAATTCCATTACAATATGAAATAGAAATGGATGTAGCGTTCAAGCGTACGTACGACTTACCGTCTCCATGAATGGTGCATTTCCTTTCTTACCTCCGAATGTTATGTACTATTATAAATACATATATATAATAAATATATATGATATATATGATATATAAATAATGAATACCATTCTGGATATAATAAACATTTGACCACATGAACATCATGTAATTGGGAGAAGTCTATTTTTGACTCAAGTACCAAATATCGACAAAATGATCGTTATTAATGTAGATTATTACATAATATTTATAAAATGGTAATAAGTTATATAAAATGAATAATTAACTTGAAAAATGTTCTTATAAATGTATAAATTAACTTTATTTAATTATTCAGGATATTAAACAACGAACGAGTCAAGTCAGACACGAGGTAATGGATTTCTAATCTCACATTAAATTTCATGAGAATTCCATTTTTCACCACTAATTTATTGCATTTGGTTTATTTTTTTACTTCCATTATATATATATTTTCATCATTCTATTTATATTCATGTTATTCTGTGATTCCTTTAGTAGTTATTAACATTTGGTCATATAACTTGATTGAATTACTACATTGTAAGGGGTTTTGATCTCACTTTTTTCCCATGAGATACATTCTATATTGCCACTATTTCAATTTTTTGGTGTATATACTTACCATGATTTTATTATTTGTGTAATATACTTTAATTAATAGTTATTTACATCTTCCTTCTTTCACATGGTTTATGTTTCATAAGTTACCATAAATAGGTAAGGGAATCTTTCACCCTCCTCTTTTTAAAAGACATCATTTTTAATATGTCATTTAATTTACATATTATTATTTTGAGATATCTTCTTATATATACATATTTCTATAAAATTTATATCCATGTGATGAGATACCCTTTATTCTCCCATCAACTTATTTTCTCAATTTTAAGGTGTCACTGTTAGGCTTTCGAAATTCTGTAAAAGGAATTCTTAATCCAATTTCAATTCTTTTGGATAAACATATACTTATTGATTATGGAATGCTATGAATATGTTTTAACAGCCTATTATTATTTAACACATAATATCCAATAATATTGGGTGTATTTTCATTTTTCACACATAATTATGTAAATTATTGATCCTTAATCTAAGGATGTTGTCTTTATAAGAGATTTCATCTCAATTTACATTCCATTGAGACTTCTTGGTTGTTATGCACCAATTCACTTTTATATGGTGTATATATTACCCTAAGGAATATTTTATCATGATTTCCACTATTCTCGTGGTATTATAAAGGTCATATTAAGTAGTATTCCTAAACTATTTGTCTTCAAGAATCTCTCATTTTGTTAAAATGTCCTTAACTAAATTATCAATTAAAATGTTTTAAAGATTTATTCTTCTAAATATATCTCATTAATTTACATGTTTTCAAAATACTTTATAGGATATTTTTATATGGACATTAATGGATTCAAATGATGATTCATTTAAATGTATCAATGTGTTATGGGTCACTTTTTAAAGAAAAATTTATTTATTAAATGATTTAAATGGTTTTGAAAATGGTTTGATATAGCATTGATTATGTCAATATATTGAATTGATATATTATGATTTAAATGTGGAAATGTTATATTTAATTTTTTCTTGTTTAATGTTTTGTGAATATGTTATGGTTATTGGGAATTGGTTACGTATATGGGTGGTTTCGTGATAAACCTAGGGCCGGTGATCCCCAGAAAGAACTCAAATTCATTGGGTAACGAGACTGAGGTAAAGGTAAATTTTTATCCCAAGAGATTTGGGGAATATACTATGATGGGTATTCCAAATGTGACTCCCCACATAGATGTGAAAGCTACAATGTATGTATGTTATTTATGCCATAAGTTACATTTATGATTTATGACTTCTGTATGTTATTCATAAATCATATGATTTCATGAAGTATATTATGATTAAAAATTATGGTTTCATTGATTTGTATTTATTGATGGGATAATGATTTCATTCCCTATTTTGTAACCCTTACATAGATTTGTATGCTAATCCCATGTTTTTAAATGTTATCTACATGAGTTAACAAATAATATGGTCAAGGATTAGATTAATGAAAAGTTATGCTTTCTAATACGTGGAACTCGACATGTTTCTTTTTATGAGTTTTTATTTTATGGAAAAAATGGATTCTTAGTAGTAGTGTCTACATGTAATTTTCATGTTGATATTTAATATTTATGGCCTAATTGTCTACAAATATAAACCTGAAAAGATTATCGATTTGAAGTATTCATTTAATTCATGATTATGTAAATTTTTATGGTCAATTCCTTATAATTCTCATTCATGTAGTTACAAAAAAATGTTCTTACAGTAATCAAAAATGAAAACAATGAATTTGTTCCAACTCATGTAAAGAATAGTTAGTGTGTCTACATAGACTATCTCCATATAAACCCACACACTAAGAAGGTTTATTTCCCATTTCCATTCATTGACCAAATTCTTTATATTCTAGCAGGGAATTCGCATTACTAATATCTTGATGGGTAATATGGATATTTTAAAAACCATATTTCCCCTGGAGGATCAAAAAAAGATGAAATTCATGTTCTCCTTATACACATTTTCATATAGGAGGATTCTATTTGGTCTGTGCAATACTCCTGGTACATTACAATGATGTATGGTTTGTATTTTAATCAGATTACCTGGAAAATTGCATGGATGATTTCTTGGATGATTTCACTGTTTGTGGCTCCTCATTTAATTAATGTTTGAGTAGTATTTATATAGTATTACATCACTCTATTGAAATGAATCTCATCTTAAATTATGGGAAATTCCATTTAATGGTGCAATAAGCTATAGTTTTTGGAAATTTCATTTTTGGGGATTGTGTCCAAGAGGATATATCAAAAGAGGAGGTCATTTCGTCCCTACAATTCCAATAAAATATACGGTATGTGCATCATTTTTGGGTTATGTTGGATTTTTCCATTGTTTCATTCGTGACATTAGTAAAATTTCACTCACCCTCTTTCGATTAATCCAAAAATAATGATAATTTGTTCTTGACAATGAATATGAGGAAGCTTTTAATAAGTTAAATGGGAGTCTCAAATCACCCCAGGTAATCTAACCGCCAATGTGGGATTAACCATTTGTGCTCATGTGTGATGCCTCTAACTATGCAGTTGGGGTAGTCTTATAAATAGGATCAATAAAACTCCACATATCATTTCCTATTCCTCACGTACACTGGACACTTCCACAGAGAACTACACCACACTAAAATATAATCCTTTTCCATTGTCTGTCCCATGGAATAATATTGGTCATATCAATTAGGGTCTGATGTTAAAGTGTTCTCGGACTAGGCATACCTCATTTTTATCCTTATGAAACTGGAAGACAATCCTCATCACATTCATTGGACGATCGTTCTTCATTAAGTCAACTTATAAACTAATGATAAAAAAGGAGTAGATAATGTAGTGGTTGGCCATATTAGTAGGTTTTACCCATCCTTGTACATTGAATCGTCCCCCTATATTCCCATAAATGTCATGTTTCCTAATGAGAAACTCTACTGAGAACAATATTCTATTACATGTTATGTAGAAATTGTAAATTATTTGGTAGCATCTTGCAGTCCAATTGATTTCTCCAAAAATTTGGCCGAATATCTAAAACAATAGTCTCGTTGGTGCATTTTGGATGACCCTGCCTTTGGAATACTTATACTGATCAAGTAATAAAGATTTGTGTTTATGATAGTGAGTTTCATTCTGTCCTTAGGTACCTAGAAACTCTGGCTTGTGGGGGCCACATTGGACCCCAACGTACTGCTCGCAATGTCCTCAATTCTGGTCTCTTTTGGACCACATTGTTTCGAGATGCCAATGACTTCTATAAATCATGTCTTCAATATAAATTTATGGTAAATGTGTCTAAATGAAATGAGATTCCCTAATAATCATTCTCTTACATGTCATTTTTTATTTTTGAGGAATTGAATTTATGGGATCATTCCCCATTTCATTTGGTAACCTGTACATCATATTGGTTGAGGATTACCTTTCAAAATGTCTAGAGACTTGAGTTACAAGGATACATAATTATAAAGAAGTTGTAGAATTCCATTGAACTGAAATATTCTGTATGTTTGGATTATATAGTTTCGTTATCAAGTACAAGTGTTTTCATTTATGAATCTATAAAAAACAATCATGTTTGCTTCGGTATGTGGTCGGTCATAGCATGTCTACTAAATATCACCCACATATCAATAGTCATGAAGTGATTTCAAATAGAGATTGTTAAAATAGATTCATTAAAAAGTAGTCCAACTTAATAAAAATAATTCGAGTCTTATACTTGATGAAACTTTACGGGATTACCATAGTTCATTCAAATATCCCATGGTATTGTCAACTTATCAGATTGTTTTTGAAATTTGTTGTCACCTACCTTTTGAGATTGAGCATCGGGTCGATTAGAACATCAAAAAATGAAATTGTAATATTTTTGGTGCAGGTGCTAAAAAGGGTTTTCATATTAAATAGATGGAGGAAATAAGAAGAGATTCATATGAGAACTCTAGGATTTATAAAGACTAAACCAAGGCTTCCCCGACCTTCTTATCCATCATCGCCAGTTCTACATTGGGCAGAAGGTCCTCCTTTAAAATGAATGGTTGAGGTTTGATCCAGGAAATATTCTTTCCTACACGTTTGTAACATAAAATGATACTAATTTATCATTATTTGGTGTTGTTACGGTTCAAAATTATGCAAAAAATACAACCTTCACTGTCAATGGGACACATCTAAAGAACATCCACAAACACCTTCAAGAGTTTTTGATGGAGGAAATCGATGTTCATGAAGTAATCTATGAATGACACTTTCCAGGTTTTATCATTCATTCAAAAATTCTATTTTATTATGGTTTGGACACTATACTCATTAGGTATGGGGGATGGGTAATATCCTTGGTAAGATAAGAATATTTTTCATCATCTTTCTTCTTTTCCTCTTTTTATCTTGCATAATTGTATTTTTTCCCCTACCCTTACCCTAACCTTTATTCTAGAATATAACTTTTTTATGACCACATTATAATAAAATTTATCCTCTTTTAACACAGAACTTATTGAATATTCATGTGGAATATCTGTATTTCATTTTGTTATAACATTAAAAAAATCTGATGAAATGGTCATTTTAGAAGGAATTTAATACTGTGTTGTGACTTTCATTTAATATATTGTTTTTTGTCAATGATATAAATGGTTGTATCATTTTAAAACCATCGAGAATAATGTTTCCCTTTTTATAATAGTTTAAGGGAAACTGTTTCACTTAATCTCACCACTCAATTTTTCACTCATCAATTATGTGTAAAAATTTATTACTTAATGGAAGGTAAATATAATATAAGATTATTTTTATCTACTTTCGGAAATCATTTTTCCAAGCATTTTTTCAATTTCAGATTTGTTTCATTAATGTACCAGATTGACCTATGCACGTGTACCTATTATCCGACTAGGGTACACCTTGAAAAAAATTGGGTTCTATATTGGGAAGGTCAAAAACCACCTTTCCATGAATTATGATCTTTTTATAATAATTGAAATTAGTGTTGTGAGGAGATCATTCAAGGGTTGGGAGAAGCATGTGATATTTTCTATAGGTGAAACTTTTGAAAATTATAATAATAATAAATGTGGAGAGTGATGAAATGCAAAACATATTAGGATATCTGGGTTAGGAGCTTATGGTTTGACATCTGGGAATCTATATATGAGTGGGAAATAAAATTTGATTGCAAAGTATGGGGGAACAACCAGTGTAAAGGATCTTATAAGTAGATAATAATTAAAATAACTTATATTTACTCGATAGAAAGTTGAACGAATAACATGTAATATTTTTCACACAAACACGTTGAGAATTAGTGACATTCTTAAATTTTATGTTATTTTCCATGATTTGTTTCAAGAAAATCATTGAATTTCATTTGGATTAAGGTTTTTAGACATATTTTTCAATGATCATTTTGAATAATTCCTTGGTGTGTTTTTTAATTTTGATCACATTTCTATCTGGAATTAAATTTACATTTAATGATAAAACATTATGAATTTGGAAATATCTACATACATAATTTCTGAAAATGTAACTTTTCCAATGAATGAACATATTTTGGTGTGTGGGTGTGATCGCACAATGATTCACTATTTCATTTTCACCCTTGCCCCAATATGCCAAACTAGTTTTGTATTTAAAATTAATAAAATTATTACAAATTTCACTTCCATTTTGATTCAATTATTTTTTATTTACTACTACTAAAAATCAAGGATAGTTATTTTGATAATCTCATTGAAGGTGGAGGTGACTTGGAGGGCCCATGATGATGTCCATGAAAAACGGGGCAAACTGCGCATGATACATGCACACAATTGGACTCAAACACGTATTTCTACTAAACTGTGCCTGTAAATTGGTTGAAATTGTGTGGTATAGTACAAAATATAATTTCATACATTTAATATGAAGGAACCAAATCCTCATTCAGCTATTACTATGACCATCCATACTGATTTTTTTAAAGAATCTAATCTACAAATTGACAAATGAGGTGTTCTGTATTTTATCAATATCATGAGTTTAATATTTCAAATTGATGATAATCATTTAGTGGAGATATTAAAGTGGTGGGTTGCAGTTTTTTAGTTTTCTCCAAAGCAAGATAATATTGTCTAGTGGATGAAAACAATGGGAAAATTTGTTTATCAAAATAAGGGTTCCCAAAACAATCTCCCATTTTGGCTATAAAAGAGAACCTTAGGCTACCCATTTTTTAGTTTGAACTAGATGTTATGCTCTTTCAATTTCATGTATTGGAGGAGTCACATAATAACCCTTTATGGTCATGAGGCCTCTATCTATAAGGCCCCAGCCTTAACACCTTACTTAATCTTGAGTTATTACAAGATTACACATTGAGGATCTTTTCAGGTTTATAGTTTTAGAGAATTAGATCATGAACATTTCATTACATTCCACATTTAAACAAGGTGGTTACATAAAAGAAAACATTCATTCTTCCCATCAATGGAATCCTATTTAAAATAAAACACAGAATCTTTCTTGATACATCCTTGACACTATCGTCACATCATGTACCTTTCCCCTGACCTGTGAAAAGAATTTCAAAAACTTGGGATGAGCATAAAAAGCTCAGTAAAGGTTATAAAAATATGGAAAGGAAACATGAGTTCATATATACATAAGAATGAAATCATACTATACCCATAAAACATAGGCATATCAAATCGTGAATAAATCATAGAAAACATAAGACATAAAGGTAACTTGTGGCATTCATAACATTCTTAAGTAGGGAGTAACCCTCTTGGTTACGTTTGGAATACCCATCACAATATATTCCCTAAATCTCTTCGGAGAAACCTTAACTTTTCACTCCTTCGCGTTACCCAATGCATTGGAGAGCTATATCGGGCTCAACCGCCCTTAGTTTATCACGGAACCACCCGTTCTTCATAACAATGCCCAAGAACCATAACATAATCGTATCACATAAACATGAATAAAGGAAACATAACATTTCCACATTTCAATCACAATATAACATTTTAGGATATTGAAATAATGAATCCATTCAAAAAGAAACCATTTCCAAAACCATTTAAAACATTTAATAAAGAGATTTTTGAATCAAAGTGTCACATACCACCTTGAAGCTTTTAACATTTTATGCCATTAATATCCATATAAATAAATCCTTAAAACCATTTTGAAAACATGGATATTAATAAGAACAAATAATTAAAACATTTAAAACGATATTTTGGTTAAAGGGGTTTTACCAAAATTAGAGACACTTGAATACAATAATCGAGGAATAACATTTATTCAGAACTTTATAATATCATGAGAATAAAAGTATTCATGATATAATACTCCAAAGGACAGTATATACACCATATAAGAGTGAATTGGTTCATAACAACAATGAACCCTCAATAGAAATGTCAAATGTGATGAAATCCCTTATAAAGAAGGTATCCTTAAATTAAGGACAAATAAATCTCAAAAATATGTGTGACAAATATATATACACCCAATATAAGTGGATATTATGTGTAATACAATAAAAGGTCATTCACACATATTCAATGGATGACATATTCAATGACTACAAGTTGAACCCAAAGAAATCAAAATTGGGTTAAAAAGTTCCCTTGACAGCCTATCGGCATCACATCAAAATGAGTTGATGAGAGATAAAAAGTGTATCTCATCACTTGGACATAAAATTTACATCAATAAGGATGTATTAGAACATATCCCAACATAAAAATATGTAAATTAAAAGACCCAATAAAAGAAGTCTTTTAAAAAAGAGGAGGGTGAAAGGTTCCCTTACCGACTTGGGTATCTTTCAAAACATACACCCCATGAAAGATAGACAATAGGCCATTGATGTAAATACTCATAAACGAAAGTATATTACACAAATAGTAAAATAATGGGCAGTACATACACCACTCAATGGAATTTGTGGCGAATGTAGCATAAATCTCACTGGAATAAAAGTGAGATGAAAAATCCCTTACGAAAACTCGGCAGCCTAACGGCGCCACATAAAACTTCCGAATATGGATTGATGAGATCAAATAGAGTATCCCATCAGATTACAATAGAATTTACAGAAAGTGGAATATAAAAGAAAATCCCCCAACATTGCAAGGAGGAGTTTAAAAGAAGTGACATAAAGGAGAGTACTTAAAAAGAAAGAGAGAGGTTAGATCTCTTACAAATGTTCGGCAGCCTAACTGCGCCACTCAAAACATCCAAAATGGATTGATGAGAGAGAATAGGGTATCTCATCACATGAACATAAAAATTACAGTAAATGTAATATAAAAGAACATCCCAATCATAAGAAATATGAGCTTAAAATAAATGACATAAAAGAGTGTACTTAAAAAGAAAGAGAGTTGTAGGATCCCTTACCTCGGGTCCGACTTGACTCGATCATTCTTTAATCTCCTGAATAATAAACATGAGTTAATTTATAATTCCTTAAGAACCTTTTTCATGTTCATTATTACTTTTATACCACTTATTACCATGTCATAAACATGATGTAATCATTTAAGTTAATAATATTTGTTTTGCCGATATTTGGTTCTTAAGTCGAAAGTGGACTTCTTACAATTACATGTTGTTCGTGTGGCCAAATTTTTATTATATCAAGAATTGTATTCATTATGTAGATATCATATATGTAATATATATCCAGTACATGCATGCATTAATAACATTACATAATCATTTAGAGGTAAGAAATGAAATGCACCGTTCATGGAGACGGTAAGCCGTACGTACGCATGAACGCTACTTTCATTTCTATTTCGTATTTTATACAATGGAATAATAATGATATAAAGGTATATTATAATTCCAGTATAATATCATATATAATATCATATTTCCATCCTTTATACATCCCACATATGGTATTTAACGAATCAAATCATTTTGAGGGGGCGGTAGTCCGCACTTCCTTAAATGAAAATATCGCGTATACCAATAATGGAAGCCATAAAGGTAAGACAAAAATGAAAAATACAGAAGCATAAATAAAACATAAACATATTATATATCATATATAAAAATAGTGACATCATAATGGCCACCTTTGAAGGTGTTAAATGAGTATTGAACAATCATCGTTACGGGAGGCAGAATTTCACCATCCACGGAAACCGTATGTTCTTTAACCATTTGATGTATTTGTGTGAGAGTGTAGCTCGAATAAATCTTATAACAACATCCTAGTATATTTAAGATACTGGTGTTGTTACAAAAGAAGTAAATAAAATGAGTTTAGCGGGTTGGAGAAGCATAATAAAACAAATGAACATGAGAGAATGAATTACCTTTAAAAGTGTAACTCCTTTTGATTTGAGACTAAATGCTTCCTTTGAAAGGATTATTCCCAAAGGGAATCCTCTAGGATGAGGATAGGGATGTGGAGAGAGTAAATGGGCAGGGGTTGGCTGTGCCAAAGGCTTTAGGAGTGTGTTAAATGAGGTAGAGGTGGGGGCCTTTTATAAGAGGAGAGGAGGGGTACTTTTGGAAAGTAAAGAAATATTACTTTATTTGAAAATGTGTTTCGGTTTCAAAAGGTCCCACATTGATATAATTCGTGGATAAGGTGATAAGGCATCTAAATGCACTCATCCAATAAGTTTTGGACATGTGTAGGTCATAGATTTTACATTATCTTTCCATTTTATTTAAATCGTCAAATAATGATGTCATCGCTGCATCATTATTATGTCATAAATAATTTAATTTATTTAATGTCTAAAAATTATATAAAAAATACTATGATGTAGGAAATCTTTTTATCTTTCCACTGACTATTTATAATCAAAAAGATGACTTTTATAACCCCACTTAAAAATTGTTTTAGTAAAACATATCATCTTTGTGTCAATTTAATTTTAACATTAAATAAAAAGTTATTTATGTCATTTCCAAACCAAAGTGGATCCATGGGGTCCCCAAGTTGACCCATGGCTTGTCTTGGTCGGCCATGATACAACCAATGAGGGTAAGTCATGTGTCAAGCTCAGCTCACTTTATTAAAGCATTATTTTTACCTTAAACTACACTAATTACCACTAATCGCGATTAAAAACTTAATAAGTTACTATTCACCAAAAAATTATTTTAATCTCATTGAACCACATTTTACTTCTTAATGACAACCATGTATGTCGGATTTTTTAAAATCAAAACACAAAGATGGAAAAATTTCATTTAAACGGAAAATCAGTTTTTATAAGTACCACTTAGTGGTTTCACTATTCATCAAAAATTGAAGTTTTTCAGAAAAATCCCAAAAATTCACCCTAAGCTATATTTGATATTCTGAATTCAAAAATAAATTCCGTTTTACAAAATTCAAAACATATAAGTCACATTAATTAATTTAATAATTAATTCCCGCTGTCATGACAAATAGCGTGTTTTATGAAACAATAAGTATCAAAAGATTGACACTAGTTTAAGTCTGATTTCAAAGTGAAATTGATTCCAACGACCACTATTGGATTTAATGGTAAAAATATTTTCTAATTTCACTTTAAAACCAATTCAAAATATAATCTAATCATATAAATAAATTAGATTAAAAAGTGGTTTTGAATTAAAATACAACATTTTACACTATTCATTAAAAAAATGAACTTTATCAGAAAGATACCAAAAATTTACACAAAGTAAATTTTGATGTCCCGATTCTTAATAAGAGTTTCATTTGGTCCAAAATAATGTTTAAGAGTGAACTAAACTATATTTAATGGTGGTTCTCCATCAAAAGGTGATAAGTGAACCTTTAGTGAAAACTAGGGCATATACGCCTAAAATTGAATTCTTTCCGTATTTTAATCCTTTATCTTTTATTGTATAAATGTAAAAATATTTAAGAACATATATAATCATATATTAGTTATTTATATCCATTCCCGCCATTATAACGGCTACATGTTAACTACCATTTAAAATAATATTATTTTATTATTAGAGTGCAACGTAAGATTCCCAAGAAACTCGTTGTTGCGTGTTGGGTATGCCATCGAGCATAGCATCCCCTTTAAAGTCATATTAATATTTTATTCACAAATATGGATAAATATGAAAATGTCATATTCCTTATTTACCTGGGGTGTTACATCCTTCCCCCCTTTTGGGAATTGCATCCTCGCAATTTTAAAATTGCGCTTGGAAACATCCTTGAACTCCCCACATCAGAACAAAATTCAGTAAAACAAACACTTTAAAATAAAGAAAGATAAGTACAAAGGTCACCCGAGTTAACCCATACTAGGATTACACGTATGAAAACATGGACATGGAGGAGAAAACATAGGTTCATGTTCTCATGGAGAGTGATAGAAAACATGTTTAGGAGAAAGTTAACCATGATAAAATCACAAACTTGTGATGGGTTAAACGTTATTCGATTCCCCAGTAGGAAAAGTTAATAGACAACATTTTTGTTTTAAGTTACTTTTTATTGAGGAATTTATTCATAAGGAAACATAATGACTTATCATGTTGACTTTCAACTTTTATTAGATTCCTTAATCAAACTCATATTTTCTCCAGAAGGTGAGTATTTAGGAAGACTTGTTCACATTAAGAGTACTATAATCAACTATTAGAAAATCACCAAATCCAAAAAAGAGAACTATATACTTCCCATGTCATTAGACTTTAACCAAAACCAAAACCAATAAGGTTAGTACAAGATCAGATAATCCAGAAAAGGATAACCCCTTATAAAAAGAAAATCTATTCTTAATCTCCAAAATTTGTCCAACAAAACCCAAAGTTCATCGAGGACTATCCGATAAACAATTTGTCCATAAAATTCTTCAAAGTAAACCAATATAAGATTGAAACCCAAATATTTGAAGGATTTAGTCACATAGTCTTCCAAGTTAAATCGTAACATTTATCTCCAAACAACATCAGTTGCTCCTAAAGTCTCGCATTGAAAAGTAATTATCCTAATCACATATCCTCCAAAATCAACTTACTCTTAATTCATAAAATCATATAACTAAAAAGAATTAGTCAAACTAACCAGGGACTTCACGTAGTCTAGTGGTAGGCGATAAATACTAGTCGCACTTTGGTTGTGGGTTCGATTCCCGCAGCTTTGTCCGACGCGACGGGTTGTCACATAGTCTACGTGTTGTCCTTTTTTCAAAACAATATAATTCTTAAATCATTACCCAAAAAGGGATAAAATCATCAAAAATAACCATAACATAATTTAACCTCAATTTTATCTCATTCCTTTCACTTCAATCATAACATATGGTAACCCATAATTACCTCAAAAGTAAGGATCATATAAACCCAAATGGTTCTTTATAACTATGTCCAAAAAAGAAAAGATAACTATTACATGAATAAAATTTGCCTATATTAAACATCAGGGTTACACATAATATAAAAAGTCTTCTAATGTAACCCCATCATCAAAAGAGACTTAATACTCTTAAGAATTTCACCCTAACTCTTGAAGCCCTTATATGTTGACATCTTACTCATTCAACATTCTTCATGATCCATTATCCATTCCTTTCCAACTTATTCCGAAATACCTCTTTCCTATAAACAAAATCATGAATCATATCCTAAGATTCCAAAATAAGAAAACAATAGTCATGAAATAGTACATACATATGATTGGTCATTGTTAGTTTCTTCATCCTCAATCGGAAAGGCATTAGGTATTGGTAAACGAATATTGGTACGCTCTTGGTGACCCCATTCACGAAACTTCTTCATAGGACATGTGTTTGCATAATGACCATCCACACAACATTTAAAACATTCAATTGATCCCTCAGAAAGAAATTCTTTCCCTTTCCTCGAGTCAACTGGATGCTTCCTTTTTCCATGGCAGGCTCTTGCTATAGGACCTTCATTTCCACATCTATAGCATATTTCTGTCCCTTTGAAACATTTTCCTAGGTGTTTCCATCCACATCATTGACATATAGGTTTTTGAACACACTTAACTTTATGATTATTACCTGTACTTCCGTAGGGATTTGTTTCTTGCATATATTATGCCTTAGAGAAATATCCAAGGCTTAGGTGGTCAATCATGACTCCAGAATGTTGGTTGAGGATAATCAAAAGAGTTCTCATTGCAGATCCCATATCATTCAGTTGCTTGCTCAAAAAACTGTCACAGTTTCCTTCACATCCACTGTTACTTTGGTGCCTGCTAGATCCAGCCATTTACTAAAACCAAAAAGGTCAGTGTTAGTATATCAACAAAACCATCATGTACTAATGAGTAAGATAGACAATAAGATATACTTACTCATTCACTTTATCTAAAACTAAGACTCTTTCTGAAATCCTAACCATTATGGTAATTGTCAATTATTCTTAAAGAATACCCTAACCTCTAAAGTTATCTAAACCGACCTTTGATACCAACTATAAGGCCCCAGCCTTAAAACCTTACTTAATCTTGAGTTATTACAAGATTACACATTGAGGATCTTTTCAGGTTTAGAGTTTTAGGGAATTAGATCATGAAACTTGCATTACATTCCACATTTAAACAAGGTGGTTACATAAAAGACAATATTCATTCTTCCCATCAATGGAAACCTATTTAAAATAAAACACGGATTCATTCTTGACACATCCTTGACACTATCGTCACATCATGTACCTTTCCCTTGACCTGTGAAAATCATTTCAAAAACTTGGGATGAGCATAAAAAGCTCAGTAAGGGTTATAAAAATATGGAAATGAAACATGAGTTCATATATACATAAGAATGAAATCATACTTTACCCATAAAACATAGGCATATCAAATCATGAATAAATCATAGAAAACATAAGACATAAAGGTAACTTGTGGCATTCATAACATTATTACGTAGGGAGTAACCCTCTTGGTTACGTTTGGAATACCCATCACAGTATATTCCCTAAATCTCTTCGGAGAAACCTTAACGTTTCACTCCTTCGCGTTACCCAATGCATTGGAGAGCTATATCGGGCTCACCCGCCCTTAGTTTATCATGGAACCACCCGTTCTTCATAATAAGGCCCAAGAACCATAACATAATCATATCACATAAACATGAATAAAGGAAACATTACATTTCCACATTTCAATCACAATATTACATATTAGGATATTGAAATAATGAATCCATTCAAAAAGAAACCATTTCCAAAACCATTTAAAACATTTAATAAAGAGATTTTTGAACCAAAGTGTCCCATACCACCTTGAAGATTTTAACATTTTAAACCATTAATATCCATATAAATAAATCCTTAAAACCATTTTAAAAACATGGATATTAATAAGAACAAATAATTAAAACATTTAAAACGATATTTTGGTTTAAGGGGTTTTACCAAAATTAGAGACACTTGAATACAATAATTGAGGAATAACATTTAGTCAAAACTTTATAATATCATGAGAATAAAAGGATTCATGATATAATACTCCAAAGGACAGTATATACACCATATAAGAGTGAATTGGTGCATAACAACAATGAACCCTCAATAGAAATGTCAAATGTGATGAAATCCCTTATAAAGAAGGTATCCTTAAATTAAGGACAAATAAATCTCAAAAATATGTGTGAAAAATATATATACACCCAATATAAGTGGATATTAAGTGTAAAACAATAAAAGGTCATTCACACATATTCAATGGATGACATATTCGATGACTACAAGTTGAACCCAAAGAAATCGAAATTGGGTTAAAAAGTTCCCTTGACAGCCTATCAACATCACATCAAAATGAGTTGATGAGAGATAAAAAGTGTATCTCATCACTTGGACATAAAATTTACATCAATAAGGATGTATGAGAACATATCCCAACATAAAAATATGTAAATTAAAATACCCAATAAAAGAAATATTTTAAAAAAGAGGAGGGTGAAAGGTTCCATTACAGACTTGGGTATCTTTCAAAACATACACCCCATGAAAGAAAGACAATAGGTCATTGATGTAAATACTCATAAACGAAATTATATTACACAAAGAGTAGAATAATTGGCAGTACATACACCACTCAATGGAATTTGTGGCGAATGTAGCATAAATCTCACGGGAATAAAAGTGAGATGAAAAATCCCTTACGAAAACTCGGCAGCCTAACAGCGCCACATAAAACATCCGAATATGGATTGATGAGATCAAATAGAGTATCCCATCATATTACAATAGAATTTACAGCAACTGTAATATAAAAGAAAATCCCCCAACATTGGAAGGAGGAGTTTAAAAGAAGTGACATAAAGGAGAGTACTTAAAAAGAAAGAGAGAGGTTAGATCTCTTACGAAAGTTCGGCAGCCTAACGGCGCCACTCAAAACTTCCAAAATGGATTGATGAGAGAGAATAGGGTCTCTCATCACATGAACATAAAAATTACAGTAAATGTAATATAAAATAACATCCCAATCATAAGAAAGATGAGCTTAAAATAAATGACATAAAAGTGTGTACTTAAAAAGAAAGAGAGTTGTAGGATCCCTTACCTCGGGTCCGACTTGACTCGATCGTTCTTTAATCTCCTGAATAATAAACTTTAGTTAATTTATAATTCCTTAAGAACCTTTTTCAAGTTCATTATTACTTTTATACCACTTATTACCATGTCATAAACATTATGTAATCATTTAAGTTAATAATATTTGTTTTGTCGATATTTGGTTCTTAAGTCGAAAGTGGACTTCTTACAATTACATGTTGTTCGTGTGGCCAAATTTTTTTATATCCAGAATTGTATTCATTATGTAGATATCATATATTTAATATATATCCAGTACATGCATGCATTTATAACATTACATAATCATTTAGAGGTAAGAAATGAAATGCACCGTTCATGGAGACGGTAAGCCGTACATACGCATGAACGCTACCTTCATTTCTATTTCATATTTTATAGAATGGAATAATAATGATATAAAGTTATATAATAATTCCAGTATAATATCATATATAATATCATATTTCCATCCTTTATACATCCCACATATGGTATTTAACGAATCAAATCACTTTGAGGGGGTGGTAGTCCGCACTTCCTTAAATGAAGATATCACGTTTACACATAATGGAAGCCATAAAGGTAAGACAAAAATGAAAAATACAGAAGCATAAATAAAACATAAAAATATTATATATCATATATAAAAATAGTGACATCATAATGGCCACCTTTTAAGGTGTTAAATGAGTATTGAACAATCATCGTTTCGGGAGGCATAATTTCACCATCCACGGAAACCGTATTTTCTTTAACCATTTTATGTAGTTGTGTGAGAGTGTATCTCGAATAAATCTTATAAAAACATCCTAGTATATTAAAGATACTGGTGTTGTTACAAAATAAGTAAATAAAAAGAGTTTAGGGGGTTGGAGAAGCATAATAAAACAAATGAACACGAGAGAATGAATTACCTTTAAAAGTGTAACTCCTTTTGATTTGAGGCTAAATGCTTCCTTTGAAAGGCTTCTACCCAAAGGGAATCCTCTAGGATGAGGAGATGGATGTGGAGAGAGTAAATGGGCAGGGGTTGGCCGAGCCAAAGGCTTTAGGAGTGTGTTAAATGAGGTAGAGGTGGGGTCCTTTTATAAGAGGAGAGGAGGGGTACTTTTGGAAAGTAAAGAAATATTACTTTATTTGAAAATGTGTTTCGGTTTCAAAAGGTCCCACATTGATATAATTCGTGGATAAGGTGATAAGTCTTCTAAATGCACTCATCCAATAAGTTTTGGGCATGTGTAGTTCATAGATTTTACATTATCATTCCATTTTATTTAAATCGTCAAATAATGATGTCATCGCTGCATCATTATTATGTCATAAATAATTTAATATATTTAATGTCTAAAAATTATATAAAAAATACTATGATGTAGGAAATCTTTTTATCTTCCCAATTAATATTTATAATCAAAATTATGACTTTTATAACCCCACTTAAAAATTGTTTTAGTAAAACATATCATGTTTGTGTCAATTTAATTTTAACATTAAATAAAAAGTTATTTATGTCATTTTCCAACCAAAGTGGATCCATGGGGTCCCCAAGTTGACCCATGGCTTGTCTTGGTCGGCCATGATACAACCAATGAGGGTAAGACATGTGTCAAGCTCATCTCATTTTATTAAAGCATTATTTTTACCTTAAACTACACTAATTACCACTAATCGCGATTAAAAACTTAATAAGTTACTATTCACCAAAAAAATTATTTTAATCTCATTGAACCACATTTTACTTCTTAATGACAAAAATTTATGTTGGATTTTTGAAAATCAAAACACAAAGATGGAAAAATTTCATTTAAACGGAAAATCCGTTTTTATAAGTACCACTTAGTGGTTTCACTATTCATCAAAAATTGAAGTTTTTCAGAAAAATCCCAAAAATTCACCCTAAGCTATATTTGATATTCTGAATTCAAAAATAAAGTCCGTTTTACAAAATTAAAAACATATAAGTCACATTAATTAATTTAATAATTAATTCCCGCTGTCATGACAAATAGCGTGTTTTCTGAAACAATAAGTTTCAAAAGATTGCCACTAGTTTAAGTCTGATTTCAAAGTGAAATTGATTCCAACGACCACTATTGGATTTAATGGTAAAAATATTTTATAATTTCACTTTAAAACCAATTCAAAATATAATCTAATCATATAAATAAATTAGATTAAAAAGTGGTTTTGAATTAAAATACAACATTTTACACTATTCATTAAGAAAATGAACTTTATCGGAAAGATACCAAAAATTTACACAAAGTAAATTTTGATGTCCCGATTCTTAATAAGAGTTTTATTTGGTCCAAAATAATGTTTAAGAGTGAACTAAACTATATTTAATGGCGGTTCTCCATCAAAAGGTGATAAGTGAACCTTTAGTGAAAACTAGGTCATATACGCCTAAAATTGAATTCTTTCCGTATTTTAAGCCTTTATCTTTTATTGTATAAATGTAAAAATATTTAAGAACATATATAATCATATTTTTGTTATTTCTATCCATTCCCGCCATTATAACGGCTACATGTTAACTACCATTTAAAATAATATTATTTTATTAAAGTTATATTAATATTTTATTCACAAATATGGATAAATATGAAAATGTCATATTCCTTATTTACCTGGGGTGTTACACTATCCTCATAGGTGGATCAATAACGAAGGATTTTTATCTGATCTTACTCCTCCAACGAATGTCAAACAAAATGGTGGGTGATCATTACGAGGGAGCTACACAATTTAAGAGGGAGTTATGACATCTTATATTCTACTCGTTTTGTATAATTTATGTGTGAATTATTTCACTTATGTTTTTTATTTATATTATTCTTCCTGGAATGCATTTATTTGGTTTAATTAAGTGAAACATTTCCCATTTAAATATCTATTTGGTAGAGATTCAAGTTGGAATATTGGATTTTTCTGATTTGATAAAATAAGCATCCCATTTCACTTAAAAAATAATAAATTTTAGTATGCATTGATGTACCTAACTATATTCTTGAGGTCCTAACCTTGAATACACGATTTTTGTGTCAAGGAGTGGTTCATTGTGTATCATTTTAAGAGGAAAGAGGGGAACCAAGATCTTTCTTAACCCTCAACAAACATATTACACTAAAACCTATTAATAAATTATGATTGAAAAACTATTCATGTGTTGTAGTAACATAGAAATGATCACTTATTTATGTCTATTTTTTTCAAAATTCACTTTTTCTTTCAACTTTACAACTCTTTATGTTTTGTTAAATTATTAATATTGTTTACAAAATCACCCCCAACTTTTGATATTCTAATTAAAAATACAATCTCAAAACCTATCTACTCTCATTGGGAGAAAACATAGGGTATTACCTAGACTACAAAATCTTCCATAAATAACATTCAATTTGACGTTTCATGACAACACGTTCAGTTACTCTTCCCCTGCAATGGAGAATCATTCTTCTTATTTATCACCTACCTTTTATACGTCTTTTTTCCATTCTATGAAATCACCATTTTCCCTAAGGTCCTATACCTTTGTGATGGCTACCCTAAGCTTGATCATTTGACATTGGAATTTACATATAATTTTGATCTTCTATCATAGTCATTGTTGTCTCAGATCAATTCATGACACTCATCGGTCGATGTCTCCAATATATATGTTTTTTAAAAAAGGTGCTTTTTGAATTTGCATCTGTCGGGCTCCTGGACAAATGACACGCCATGAATCAATTATCATCCTATAAGATCTGATCACCATATTGTCTAGGGATCCTTGAACATGAACCAGCTATCACATTCAACTACTGAAATTGTCCTTTGAAAATCATATGAAGTTGAACACCCCAACAACGGCTTTGTGGGTACGATTTCCTGGGCTCCCCCTCCCATTTCAAATCACTTCTACAATCTAAATTCATGGGAACATGTAAGGGTGTTTTCTATATTTGTATTCGAGAATAAGGCTGATATGCCACCCGATCTATCCACGCATCTGTATAGAAGTCAATGTGTCAATACACCAGGTTAAATTGATTTTGATTAGGCAGGACATGAATTTATATGGAAGCAACCAGATGTGTATGAGTCTTGGGCACACTTTTGTTCACATTGCCACCTCCTTGGGAACCTATCCCATTCCTATCAATGTGGGGGATCAATTTTCAAGGTGTTCATAGTTTTAGTGACCCTCCCCTGGGAAAGGATGGGATCATGGATTGGTTTGGAGCTAATGAAGGTTGTCCGCATTTAGGGGATAACTGCACTACCACACCTTCTCCGGGGCACTAATGTGAGGATGATTCTGATCATTAGATGTCATATAATTTTTCTCTGGTTAACCCAAGATTCACTGAAATTATATACCGACTGAAATGTGATTTGGGGGTGGCATGCTCATCCAAGGACTTTTTTGTTCCAATGTGTGATAACAGGGTTCCTGTGGTACGTAACTAGGAATGGGTTGGGAGGGACAAAATAGATGTCCTCTTGAATTCTTCTCACACATTTTATACAACTCTTCTAAATCAAGCCAATGTTAATGAAGTGAATGAATCTATCCATGGGGATGACTACACTAGTGTGCATTCCAAATGTCTAGTTCTGGCTAACATCTCAACGCATTTAAAATTCATGGGAGGAGGCTTTTCATAGACATGAGCTCTATAAAATATACAATAGGTCTCACAAGATATAATTTCATATGATGAGAAGTTTAATTCGAGATGACTATTAATGAATAATATAAACTATTATGCAGTGTTGGGTGAAGAGGATGGTATTTCTTATAAGGATCCCAAAGATGTGAAGGTCACCCATAGAAAGGATCCCTTGGTGGAAGGGGGTTTTTCTCAAGAGGGCATAGACAATGCATTGCATCCCACAGAGTCCAAATAACTAGTCATTGAAAAAGAAAAATATTATATCCTCTTTTTGGAAGGGAAAGAATGATATTTTGGATTCTGGCGACATCATTAGGAAAAAAGGGAGAGCACGAACATGGAGGGATTACTCCTACCTACCTAGTCCTACTATCACATGATATTCATGCAAGGTTATGATATTTAATTAGGATCCAACAATGCAGACATCATTCCCTCATGAAAGTGAAATGTTGACATGAACGAAGTCAATAAATCCTCTATCTACCCTATTCCCACAAGAAGAAAGGCTGCTGGTCCATTCATCACCTAGGGGGATAATCTAATGTTCTCTTCAAGACTATATTGTTAGACATTCCCCAATAAAGAAATTGTTCATGATGCTCCAGACATTATGGATTCAAGGAAGATTGAGTGGGTCACTCTCAAGGAGACATGGGAAGTTATCATCAATTCGGAGTAAGAGATGTTGTACATAATGATGGCATTTAACAAATAAAAAGAGGATCAAGTGAATATGTCTGAGTGATTTCTTGGAATAGAAACTAGCATGATGCAGAATAAGTGGATTAACAAATAAGATTATGTTTTGGAAATATGGTTTAATGAAGGGATGATAAGCATGGAATATTCAATACAAATGTGGGACAAGTTATCTCTTTAGTTCAAGTACATCATCAAAGATGATCTGGTGTTAAAGGTAAATGTACTTCCCTAGTGACTACATAGGAATAATTCAACTTATTTCCATAAACATTATTTCAATGGTTTTTCTGTATCCATCATAGTTTGATGCTATGTTTGTCTATATGGAAATGGGTTCTCAGATTCCATTTAAATTTTTAGAAATTAAAAAATAATAAATTTTTAGGTTCATTTTCAACATTTGGAAAATGAATATTTAAATTGAATTAAATAATTCATTCATTCATTCATTCATTAATGTTTTATGGAGTATGTAGAAAAATTTGATTATTGAATTACATATAGTTGTTATTATGGTATAAGTGTCTATATTATTGATGGGTAATTTGAATTAAATGGTTTTTGGATTAACTATAAAGGGTTAACGGATATTATGAATAAATTTTTTTCAATGGTTTAACAATGAACTTGTCATATTATTCCATGTGATTTAAATAATGAAGCATGATATTTAGGATAAAATGAAATTGTGCACCATGATGATAATTATTGATAATTTGTTTAAAGATGATTAACATTGATAAATGTGAAATTTATGAGATATGTGATATCTTCTGTTATATTTGATAACAAGTGTTGGATACATACTGATTCTTCCAATACCCATATATGATAATGAGTGTGTGACAAGGAATGATGATTCAAACACACATATGTTATTACAATTAGGTGTGGTATAGGGATTGATGCTCCTAATATCCACAGGGTTCTCGAAATGATGTTCTAGGCCTAACACATTGGAATTTGAAGTATAGTTTCTATTAGAGATGGTATGAAAATTGTAATTAAATGATTAGTTAAAGCTTATGATATAATTAATTGTGATTCCCAATGATATATGGTTCAGACTCCATCACAACCTGAATTATGTATTGATTGATTGGGTGTTATCTTTAACATGTGTAATTATGTGTTTAATTATAGAATTATGAATTTCAAAAAAATAAATTATTCATTATTCATTATTCATTATAAAAATACATACATTGTTATAGATTGGATAATTTTTTACATTTTTGGTGTTTTCTTACTGATTTGTATTCACACCCTACTAGAGAGATTTTGGTGTCTTTATTATTTATTTTTCATATTTACACTTGACACGTATTTAAATGAAATATCTACTATTTTATTTATGTTTATTTATCCTTGTTTTGGGATTATCATGTGATGTTGGTCTTTATTCATAATGGGATTATTATATGTATTTTTTATAAACATTTTCCTGTTAGGTATTTTTTTATTTTTTTCTTATGATAACTAGGGTATTGTCTTTCCCTGGTTTAAGTTATACCCTCGTTACTAGTTTGAAGCCTATGGAATACGTAGAGGCATGCCTGAGGTCATGTAACCTAAAAACTGAGGGCACCGGTGTGGGGTACCTAGGGTATGGCAATACACTTTTAATCATAAATAATTTCAAAATATTTTATAAATTAATTATATTATCCTCTATCAAAAAACAAAGCACTTATTTTTTATGAATACATTTCATTAAAGAATAAATTGCCTTTATTAAAAACAGAATTATTATTTTCTAATATTTTATCAATACATTTATATTTCGTATAAAAATTACATATATTTCATTATGTATTTAATCTTATTCAAAACATCTAATCTAATAGATAGGTTATAATTTTATCAATTTTTCTCTTAATTAATAAATTGTATTCTTCCCAAATTATCTTTCCTATTAAATAAATTATTTAACCTAAGTGTTACATATACCTCATCCCAATGAAAAATCTCCCAAATATCAATAATTACCATGAAAAATAAATATATAGTCTTTCAATATATTGAAATTTTCCAAAATATAATGAATCTGAATAATATATTAACCTAAATCGTAATACATAACATTTCCAAAACTATATTTGACGATTCAAACATATCAATGAATCACATTTCATAATTAAAGATATTTTATATTCGACAATATATTAATGCATAATTTACATCAAATAATATAATATGCCCAAAGGTTTATTTAAACCTCAATAGATTTTTCTTCATAATTCTCCAAATGAATTATCAAATCAATTCAAAATCACAAAACATAAATCATTAAAAATTATTCATTGATTCCTTGTAACATATGATTAGCTATAATAATATACACTCATGATGGTATCCATATGATTTAGGCAACAAAAAATCAAAACATATATTATTCAAAAAATTTACACAGTCCTTATTCCTAAAATAATTTCACAAAAAATTAATATATTCCATATGTCCAAAAATTCAATATCATAAAATATATAATAAATCAATATTTTATTGACTAACCATTTTCAATATCACAATTACTATCATACCATTGTTAATCATCACTATTTTTTAACTAAATAAATGTTTTAAAATTATAGTATGGAATAATCCTCAAATGTTCCATGATCCTTGTATCCAAAAATTCACTGAAATAAAATTTCAATAAAATAATTCCTGAATCATAATTCATAAATACATTTAACTGTTCACTTAATAGGTATTTCCCGGGTATATTATTTTACACATTGATTAGGAAATAGTCTCGGATAATCCACATAACCCCTACGCATAATACATTGAACAACAAATTTTACCATAGAATGATCATTATTAACCACCATTGACATTTCATTTTTTCCTTAGAAATTACATTCTTTATACCCTTCATTTACACATAAAATCGTCTTTTTGTTACTTTGATATATTCAAAAGTTTTCTTCTTCCCACATTCTCTACATAACAGAAATTGAACCTTCATTCCTTCATAGTCATCGACATTAGAGATCTTACTGAACATTATCCTTATCTTAATTGGGGAGACTTAGTGTTGGTTAAGGTTAATGATATTAATAATATATCATGACTACTAATTAAGAATAATCCCAAAATTTCTCATTATAGATCGAATTTTATTTTGTTAATCACAATTACAATCATTCCATTCTTAGTTAGTGTTAACACAAGAGCACCATGTTCCATCCGTTGAATAAAACCAAAAAGAATATAATGAGAAATAACAGTCACAGTGAAGAACCATGAAAAATATTTTATCATATGTATGATTCATGAAATGTTATTTTTAATCTACAACATCTTATATTTAACACAAGTTATCTGCAATCATTAACAATTTTTTTGATGTTATCATATAAATAGACTCATACCAATGGTTTTCAGTAATTTTTTCTCATCCCAGTTTACAAAGGATAACTAATCCATTATCTCATTGAAGCGACATTTACCCATATATTTAATACATGAAAATCATGTCTTAATAGGTTAATATTCAATACATAACTTAACGATCCATGCTGGAATTGTATAAGTCTAGTTACATTAGAAAATTACAGACATAAAAATGTTGTCAACAAATGATCGACATCATCTACAACTATATTATTCATTACTGTAAACCTTCATAGAAACATCACAAATAAAACAGTCTTTATAACCATGTGGAAAGGAAACAAAATAAAGAATGATCTCAGATGCTCAACATTAAAAAAAGGATATTTCAATGATCACTTGACCATAATATGAGAATAATGTTATGGGAACATGATCATAACATTATAAAACCATACCTTACATATCTTAATCATAATATTAAGTCATGGAATAAAGTTTTTCATTTCATTAGGCATGAATCTTAATGTAATAAATGAACCAGATCCCAGAGAAAATGATATATTCATACAACAGAGTTGTATGACATACACATAATCATATAAAATAATTTCCTTATTAGTAAAGGATCATTTAAAAGACTATCATAGTATAATGGATTTTCTCCCCAAACTATCATAGATGTCATGGTTCAATCCAATTTCTATCATAGTGGAAAAAGTCCCATAATAAATGGGCTTCACTATTCATTCTAATCATTTTTATCTAATGGGATATCAATCATTACCCAATGCATTGGAAGGAGAGAGAGGTCTCAAACATTATATAATAAGAAACATACATGTTTTCACCATAATATCATAATAAATTCATCATATCATAACCCAATAAAAGGAATGGGATTCATAAACATTAATTCATTTAATCATAGGATAAACCATGGAAAATGAAAAAGTTTCATATATATATTTTCATCATAAATATAAACCTTACAGATAATGAATAAGGTTCATTTCAGTGGATAATATCCCCCATAAATTATAATTTAAATAAAGTGTAATTATCATTAATAAAAATAAATACCATTAAAATATCATAGAAAATTTATAGGTGGGAAATAAACATTCAAATTTAAAATGCCATATTTGAAAATAAAAATGTTAAAAATATAATAGAAAACATTTTATTTTAAAATATCCTTCGAACATATAATGGAAACTTCCAAGAATTGAGTGTTAATTATGGTGTGATACTTCATTTCATTCATATAAATTAAAAAATATTCCTTTGAAATATGTAAAAAGAAATATGGTACATCATTTAAAAATGCAAACAATATAAATTTTGAAAAATGTTTTTCTAAATTAAAAAATTTATAAAAATGACTTTAAATAGTTAAATTATAATATTAAAAAACTTCTTTAAAACAATGATATGCATGAAAATGGTTTTTTGGTCAAAGATATAAATTATGTCAATTTTATTTAATAGAATTATTTTAGTATATTTATTACATAAAGAGAGTAAAATGTAATTTAAAATTTAGTGTAAAGAAATAAACAAAGGAGAATAAAATACATTATATTCTATAAAGTTATATCAGACAATTTCAGCATCATAACTTAATCATAGACAGTCCTGATAAATAATGAGTTTGTAACATGAAAGTCTTACTGCTTTAGTAACAATTAAATCATAAGATCCATGAAATAAGGAACCATAAAATTATATTTATAGCACCATAAATTTAATAATAATAATAATAATATAAATTCATATTTACCATATAAATCACACAAAATAAAGAATTGGTGAATATAGAATGTGTCCCCATGAAATAAAAATGAGTTGAAATCCCTTACATTAGGAATGTCTTCATTTGTTTGCATTGGAAATAATTTTATAATAAATATTGATATTTTATAAATATAATATATATAACCATAATCATATATATAATAACATATTTCATTTACTTATTACCTATTATCATTCATTTGATTAAAAATAATTATCAAAATCATTGTTCTCAGAGAAATCGGCTTCATTTTTAATGTATGTTTTCGTATGGTAGTTATGGTCCATATAATTTTATTATGGTTATATAACTTATATAATATTAGTATTAATAAAATAAAAAATATATATATTCGTTTTATAATTATTTATTTTATTTCATAATATTAGAGATATAAAAATGAATTACACCGTCCATGGAGACGGTGGGTGAGATGTACGTATGAATGATATTTTCATTTCCCGATGGATGAAATAGGAGAAAGGTAAATAATAAATAATTATTCTGGAATATTTATTATATAATATATTTATTATATATTAAATAAATCCATCCTTATTACCATCCAAGTAAAACAAAAATGTCAAACGAATCACATTTCTTTATGGAGGTGGCAGTCCACACATACTCACAAGAGATGTTATTATTTTACAATGGGTTTGAAGGTAAGAAGGTATATATGATATTATAAAAAATGAATTTTAAATATTAAATATTTATAATATATAAAAATGAAACCCATGATAATAACCATCTATAAAACGTGGTAATGAGAATTGATTTGTATCGCTATGTGATAACGCTTTGTCATACGTACGTAAGAGGCAAACATTGACTTCAAATTTCATTGATAGATGGTGAATAAATACAGATTCATAGTTTTACTAAAATTTAACTTTACTGATTATAATGGATTTATAATTTTATTAAGAATTAAGACTATTTTTGAAATAACTATTTTAAATCTACTCATAATGTCCCATGGGTTGGTCATTTAGAAATACCATCACATATAAAATCTGTCTATGTAAATTTATAAGTTATTTCAAAGGTTGTGGTCGAGATATATGTTAATAAAATTATAAAAAAAGTGATGTGAGGAGTTTCCCTTTTATAATTCAGGTAAGGGTGGTTGGAATTTCTTAAAAGTTTAAAATATAAAAAAGTAATTATCAATCTAAAATTCCACATAAATCCTGGGGATTATAATTTAATATATTATTATATTTAAATAATAATATCTACTAACATTTTAACCAGTTTATGTGTTTTTTTAAACATTATTATTTGGTTTAAACCATTAATTTAATCATTTTTACATTAATCATGGTATTATATTTTTCATATAAAAAGGATTATAATATTACATGTTTAGTGAAATTTGAATAATAAATAGCCAAGGGGTTATATATTAAATAATTTATTATCATATTTTTTATATTTTATTATTTTTTGAAATTTTTAAAACAAATTATGGAATATAATTTTGATAAAATATCATTAATGTCAATTATGAAATTATTCATTTGATTACATTTAAAATACATAAATAAAAAGTTTTAAATAGAACATAATAATTAAAAATAACCCTATTATATCATATTCATATAAATTAATCATGGACCAACAGAACTCACTAATATTATATTACTTTAATAATTTAGGAAATCAATTATTTTATTTTTCTAATCATTAAATAAATACTACGATAAAATTGTGTAAGAATTTAAGGTAATTGTATAATATATGTAAATTATAAATATCTTTTTTTAAAGTAAAATTATTTAATAAATATAAAAATAATCATTTTTCTTTATTCAATTATTTATTTGGTCCTTATGTATATATATAAGTGATATTTAAAACTAAGAGAGTGGAATTACGTAACTTTAGTTGCATTAAATATTGTATATAGAATATTTCTGGAAAAGATTCCATTAAACAAATAAATTAAAAATATATTTTTATTATTTTTGAATATCCTTCATCCATTAATTATTATTATTAAATAATATATCTTTATCACTTAGTTTAAACCTATATTATCATGATTTACCCTTTACAGTGGTGATAATTCATACCACGATTATGATTGATATTGACCAAAAATAAAAGGATGTTTTTTAAATATTTTAATAGATAGATTAAAAAATATTGATTCAAGTTTATAAAATTAATTTTCATATGTGGATGAAATTAATTTTATATACGCATGAAACTTTCAATGAAAATCGATTTTTAGGCAGATACATTTTTAAGCATAACACTGGGTTTTTCTTATCTCATTCATAGAAAAATAATAAATAAATATTAAAGACATTATTGAAGATATTATTTATATATTTCATTAAAATAATTCAACAATAGTGAATATTTTAATTTATTAATTAAAAAATGCATTACATGCATGAAAAATGTTTTTTAGAAAAATGAATTTTAGTTATAAAAATATTTTTTTTTCAAATACATTTATAATATTGTTTACAATGAACATTATATGATTATTTAAAACCAGGGAGAACTAATTTTTATTTTTATCCATTTTACCAAATAATATAGCTCTATAGACTATTGAAAAAAAAGGTTTTCAATAATAATATATACTTTTTACTCTTCATTGGAAAATCATACTATTTAGAAAATTCAAAAAAAAAAATTCCTCATATAATTTGTAAAAGATGAATTAAAAAATGATATCCTTTTAATCAAATGTAATTTCTAAATTCCCTAGAAATTATTTTTTTATTCTTTATCTAAAATATGAATAATTTTTGTTTTTATGAAAGTGTTTCATTGATGAATAAAAATACATTACAAAGAATATAATTATTATTTTCTAAATATTGATCAATAAATTTATATTTATTTTTAAATTTATATATACTAGATAGATTATTTAATATTTTTGAAAAACTATAATTTAAGAGATAGGTTATCTTGATCATATTTAAATAAAAATATTTCATGATTGTTTTAGGCCTAGTGTTTCATATCTTGTACAATATTGAACATAGTGTTAACTAAAAATATTAGGGTGTGATGATTTTATTATTTGGATGACTATTTAAGAAACTTATTATATACTTGATAGATGATTGATTTTTTTGAGGAGTCTTCATCCGTATTTTTTTACAGGAGTTATTCAATCACCAATGATATTTTATTCTTTGACTTCATCCCTACTTCAATCATTTCATACGGATATAGATGCAAATTTAACAACCACATAATTATTTTCTTCAATTGAGTATACTCCATCTCCATGTTCTACCCTTTGGTAGATCACATAGTAATATCTTCAGTGTTATATTCCACTAAATTTTATTAACTATTTTTAAATGACAACTCCTCATAAGATTGAGATTTCTCCTCATTTTCACAAAAAAATTATCTTCAATTTTAATGAAGTTTCATGAAATTTAATATAATTTGTAATCTAGGATTTTAGATGAATTCCCAATGAACATTTTATCATCCCCATGAGTTTAAATCTTCAGGTTCTTATCTTTGTTGAGAATAATCATTTTACCCCCCCCCCAAATCCTAATGTCTTCCATTTTGGGATTCTTCCAATACAATATTTTGTAAGTTTTTTTTTATTCACATGGATTTAACAATCCCCTTTTGTTGATATAAACTATATTAAGGAAAATTTATTTTTAATTTAAATTTTAATCATATTGTATTATCATTTATTTATTGGGATGTTCCTCCACCTGATTGTTAGTTAATTAAATACCATGTGAATTATATGACATATGGATTTTTCCCCTAGTATCATATCTAATAATATCATGTAATATTTAATACACTTAAACACTCTATATTTTAAGGATATGTTCATAAAAATTTTAATCCTATCATAATCATTAAAAAATAGAGATTAATAAAATTATTCATCCATGGACTTGGGTGATATTTTACCCCACTCATCCACCTTCAGTAATTGAATCCATCTGATAGACATTTTTTCCTTAATATTGTAAGTATTTGAAATTATTTTCCATTTTTATAAAGAATCATAGTATTAGTGTCATCATGAGAATGTTATAGAATATTATTAGCTCCATAATTTTCCACAACATCTTATAAGGACTTTAGGATTAAGTTCCCAATAATTTTTTTCCATATATGTTTATATTATTTCATGGATATAATGTTCATATCTTATTCCCCACTAGTGATTCAGACATTGGATGGAATAAATTTCTCAACCATTGAGGAGTTCATCCCGTCACAAGAGATTTATTTAAAGACATACTAATGAATAAGATATGGATTATAGATTTAATGTGAATCTTAACAAAATTTCTATCCATGAAATAAATTTATAGATAATAGAAAAACTCAAACATTTACTCATGATCCCTAATGTCTTAAGTGATGAGTTTCTAAAGTTTCAAGGAATCTCAATCATGTTTTATATTACTATCGTAAAAATTGAGTGAAAATTTTAAATGAATAGTATAAGAATTAATAGATATAGGGAAGTAAAATTAGTTACATTAATTAATTATTGTAATAATAATTGTGAAAATCTAGGAAGAAAAATAATATAATAGTTTTCTAGGATCTAATAAAATTCAATTTAAAGGATAATAAATCAAATTTTTTTGCTAGAATATCCTATTTATAGACCTCATCATCAACTGGAAATATTTTTTTCTCATTGTGGAATGATGTTATATATGATAGATATAAACAATAATATATTACTCATAAGTTATATCATTGTGGTTCAAGGGATGGTTTTGGTGTTCCATGGATACATTTTTCCCCTTGAAAATATAAATCTCTCAAAATACATGAAATAACATTCCATGTAATTCAAATATAACTATATCTTCGCACATATTTCATTGTATAATTATATCATGAAGTGTATAATATTATAGTTTAATTATAATGGTATTATATATAAATATTAATTCATAAATTCATATAATAATGGCCATATATTATAAAATTATATTCTACATCTCCACAAAGGGGTATCAATAGTTCAATTATATATGACATCGACATATCTGTAATAACACTACAAGATTCCTCTATTAGATCCCATTCAACTCATCCCACATTAAAAATCTACTTTTTTTTCATATATCATAATAATTAGTTCACTTACCATTCTATATGGTTCTACATTAGTGTCAAATTATACTACAACTCGTTCTTCTCTACTTATAAAATATTTTTTCCCCTCAACACACAGTTCATCCTTGAGCATTTACCTATTTCATCTCCTATAGATCATTTTACTACTTCAATGATAGTCTAAAACATTGGTGTGAATATAGAAATATGTGGATTTTATGTAATATTTGTTCAACATTTAATTTTTAACTATATTTTATTTTAGAATTGTCTAAAATCCTAATATCATAAATTCCTTCTTGGGTAATCATTTTTATCCTCTTTTCGGTCTTGTTGTCGAGTGAGGTCCCTTATTTTGGGGCAATATCTTCCAACTCACATTCATCCACACTATGACCCCATTTTATTGATTTATTTTCTTCACTTATTACAATTTTTACATTGGTGTAAATAAATACATAACGAATTTTTTTTGGTGGAATCTCTCTACAATTACTCTAAAAACATCAAGGGGGATCTAAAGGCATCCTTAATCTCCATCGTTCCATAAATCAAAAAAAGTTCCAAACACTAGTATCATTATGTCCCATTATCAATAAGAATCATTATAAAACCATATGAATCAACAATAGTTGAAAAAATTCCCCCATAATTGAACAATGTTTTATCCTTAATAAAAATATAGTTACAAATAATACAAATAATTTCAATCCTTTAACAAAAGTAATATAGTACAGAAGATATCAATAAAACAAAATATTAACTGAATATTTTCAAATTCTAACATAGTTTACTTCTGAAGTATTCATACATATTTATTAATTTTATACTATATTTCTTATTCAAATCCTTAATTATTTTTCAACAATTCATTTTACATTTATACACATAAAGTGATATACCTATTTTGAAATTTTCACATTCAACACACATAAATAATATAAAACCAGAGTTATGTTCATTATAAATTTCATTTCTTCTATTTATAGGATATTATAATATCCCAAATCACATTGTAGAAATATAACCATAGAAATCAATAAGAAATCTTCAAAATGTTCTAATATCATTGAGGCTAGAGATGGGTAGTTCATTTTGCAATAATTAATAATTAAAGATTAAAAAATGTGGATAAATTATTCATGATAAAATAAATATTATCTATTTAATATCAATGAAAAGGGTACCTAATTATCCACTTCAAATTTATCATATCCCATCAATCTCTACTTCTCTCATTACTTCATATCATAAAAAATCAAAAAGTATGAAACAATTTTTTATCATATTTTTCTTTCATTTTCCATTATTACAATGTAATTTTATCCAGGATCAAGTATTGCACCCATGAAACTTCAATTGATTGATCACCTCTTAGAACTGAATCTAATAATTGTAGTTTTAACATAGATCAAGTCTGATTGATTATTAAAATGTACATTATAATATAAGTTATGTCAATATGTTTTCCAAAATAATATAGGTATCAATGAATAAAAAGATAAAATATATTGGAATCAACTTAAAAATTACTAATTACAATTCTACGACCTTATCTTACATGGTATTCTAACATTGAAGTTCCATGAATCACCAATATCGCTACGTATGCTCAATAGAAAAAAAATCATTTTTTGTACTAAATAATGTCTTGTTTGAAGGATAAATTAGCCTATAATTTTTATTACATGTCTTGAATGTTCAAGGATATTAGAAGATTAAAATAAGGTCAAATATAGGTTAGGTCTAAAGGTATAAACGATTAAATAATATCCTCAATCACTATAGCATGGTATGATAAAAAAACTCATTTTATGAAAAAAATCAAAGAGCATGTTTAAATAGAAATGTTGGTAGGAAAATCTATTATTAAATAGGTTATTAAAATTAATACAAAGAAATCTGTTAAAACACTTATCAATAATGGAATTTCAAATTATTAAAAAGCACTCATAAAATGAACATTACATAATAAATGAGTAAACAAAAAATTTGTAAATTTTAAATTAGAAGCCAAAAAAATTGTGTATTATATTGGATATCATATTATATATTAACAACTAATTTATTTTCAATAATTCATAAAAAAAATCCAATTATTTTCATTTTTGTTTATAATTTTCAAAAGTCTGAGAATTCTGTAGAGACTCGGGTTTTTGGCCCTGTCAGACATTAGAATATTTCTAGGAATAATTCCCAATCTAGGCATGAAGATGGGGTGCGATTCCGAGGCCCAGTGTGCCCAGAATTATTTTTCTAAAAATATTAAGTATTTTTATACTATGCACGTGGCAGGGGTGTGATATCTGCTAAACGGTAGCTCAAAATGGGAATCTGAGGGAAAGGTTGCGTATGGAACGTGATGTTTACCCTATGCGAGGTGTAAACATTGCAGGCGCAGACCTGTGGTGAGAACCGCAACCAGGGGAGTTTTCATAAATAAGTAGTGAAGTTAGTGTTTGAGCATCGGCTCGAATAACTTCTGAACGGAGTCTCGGATTGAAAATCCGAGTCCGCTGTAGCGTTCAGAACGATGTGTTTACCCTAGGGGTGACCTTACCTTTGTTTTCATTGGGATTCACGTCCGAGGCGGGTTTGGCGTCGGCAGGTGGCTGATAAACATATCAGCACCCCCCCCCCCTTTATCGTTTCTCTCGGTGTTTTCGTCGTTCTTCGCCGCCGATCTCCAAAATCGAGCAAATAAAGCGCCCACGAGCTTAGAATTCGTCGGTGGATGTTCCAGAAGCACGCAACGGAAGCTATGGAGCCCGAATATAAGGTAGAACGTCAGCGTTTCGCCCGCGAGGTAGGCAGATTTGAGTTTTAACCCCCGATCCGGTTATTGTTGGGTTTTTCTGCAAATTGAAGACATAATAGTGTATATTGGGTCCAGAGGGTCGTGTTGACGCCTCCGGATCATAAAACGGAACCCCGGGGTGCCCCCGGAGGTCTGTGGAAGATCTGCCAGCGGCCCAGCGCGGCGGTGCACCAGGTAGCGTGGCGGCGCAATGCGCCACACGACGAAGGTCCGCCGGCTGGTCCGGGGCGGTCTGACCTCTTTTATCATACGTGGGGTCTTTTAACCCATGTATCTTGCAATCCGGGAGTCGGATTCGCGTGGCGTTTGCGGTGACGTGACCCAAAAGACGAGGAAAACCCCCCGGCGTGGGTTCGATGGTTTAATGGTTCGAGATTGTGGCCCAGGATCTAGAAACGTCATACAAAATAATATTATTTTTTTATTTTATGACTTCGGGCTATTGTAACTTCCACACAGAGCGTCCAAATGACGTGTCGTCAGTGGCATTGATACCCTACTAGTAGGGCAGAATTTTTGAGATGGACTCTGGGTGTTGGGACTGAGAACGGGGTGTGGGCCCCATGAGGCCAGGTTTTGGCATTTGCGGAAAAAAACATAGCTTTCGCACCAGGAGTCCAAATTTGGTGGTTGTTAAGTAGATCATGTGTGTTGTTCTAAGAGGATCACAATGGTGCGATCCATTCTATGTGTTTCGGGATCGAGGCATGGGCCCCACCTGGGTTGGCCTTCAGTGAATAGTACCTTTTTGAACGGGTTTCCATTTCAGACGAGAGAGTCGTCAATTCCACTTGTTTTTCAAAGGGGATCGTTGTGGTATGATCCGCTCGAAGGGTTTTGGGAACGTTGTGTGAGCCCCACACGAGCTAGCAACGTTTAATTGTGCCTTTTTCACCGGTGCTATGTTTCGGGCGAGTAAGTAGCCTATCCTGCCTTTTATTCTGCATAGATCGCGATGGTGGCCTCAGTTTTGGCCGTGGAGATGTGCAGTGTGGCATTGTTGCAGGTCGCTCGGGTTAGCGACGTTTTAGACCCGTAGTGGTTGAGGGTACTCCCTTGGTTTGATCCAATGAGGGTTTGGGTGGCATCACAACCTTCGTATAGGTTTATGATCCTCTCGATGGGATGTTTATACTGTTTTAGTTGTGGCATCCCTCTAGTGGGCCTAGAGCGGGATCCTCTACAATCATTTCCCTAGATCAGGTTCTTGGTATCTTTGTGACAGCTTATTCATGGGAAACGATCCCATATCTAACAGGCTAACCCCGTAGGGTTTGTGGCATCATCGGGAATATGATCCCCAACATAGTGGGTAGTGCTCAGTAGGGTTGTGGCATCGTCAGGTATATGATCCCCTGCTCAGCATCAAGTTTAATTTAGGGATGCGGTATCATCGAGTTTACAATCCCCTACTCTGCATGAGGTGTATAGAAGGGTTGTGGTATCATTGTTTATTTGATCCCCTACTCAGCACATGGTTTCGGTTGGGTTGCGTCATCATCTGTTAGATCTTGAACATCACAAGTTATACTAGATAGGGTTCTGGTATCATCGTGAACTCCTTTATATGGGCGATGATACTCTATCTAAGTGTCGTGCTTCTGTCAAGAACCAGATCAGGTTGTGGTATCCCCCTGCGGATCCTGGCTGTGATCCCCAATCTGTGAGAACTACGTATGCCAGAACGGGTCATGGTATCCCCCAGCAGACCCTGGGAGTGATCCCCTATCTGTGAGCTTCGTATACCGGAGTGGGTCCTGGTATCCCCTAACAGACCCTAGGAGAAATCCCTATCCGAGGAGTTTGGTGGTTACGTTGTTTCAATGAGGTTTCCTCACTGATGCTATCCTAAGAGCATGATCTCTCAGGCGAGTGTCTGATAGGGTTGTGAGAAACCCGATGGAGTGTATCTCTTGGGCACGTGTCTTCGGGGATGACAGTGTTCATGTGGTGTACTCTTATGGCTGTGGACAGTTTCTGGTGTGGAGGTCTGTACCTCTTGTGGTTTTGTGCGTGAGATGGGTATATCTGGATTGTTCAAGGTGTATGTATGGGCATACACCTGCGCTGAGATGACAAGTTCTGTTTAGCTGAGGATAGTCACAAGATGGAGTTTCTCTCTCATCTGGGTTCCCTATGGCTGGGATGAGTGGACTATTGCCTTTCATTTTCTCTCTTTGTTTGGGTTTTTGGTGTGCCTACTGAGTATGTTTATACTCACCCCTGCACGGGCTTTGCCCGCACATGTTTGTGTCTTGTGCAGACCACATGGCTTTCGACGGAGTCCTAGGAGGAATCGGAGCAGGCGGAGCTGAGTGAGCGACACTGAGCAGGGTGTTTGTCGGGGCGGTGCTGAGGGAGCTTTCTGGCGGTTTTTGTGGCATCGTCCCCTTCTTCTGAGCAGGTTGGACGCGCTTTTGTAGTTTTTTAGGTGGGCCATGTTTTTCCCTTTTTACTTCTACTTCACTCTAGTTGTGGTATAGTGTATGCATGCATTTGTACTTTTCAGTTTTATCTATATTTGCATTGTTTCATTGAGGTGTTTGTTGGTGTGTGTGTACAGGTACCTTAGATTAATGCCTCCTATGTGTGTGATAACCTACTCGGCGCTGGATTCCAGCCCCTGTCCTATTGGGGGTGGTCTTGGGGAGTCGTGGCTTGAGCCCCGTTGGGTCGGGTCATGACAGAGTGGTATCATAGGAGGTTCCACCTTTGGGATCTCAGAGCATAGCTGGTCTAGCTGTGAGGTTGGTTCGGGATGCATTGTGGACGTGTTAGGATGTTTTGAGTTCGGCTTTTAGGCTAGGGACTCTAGTGTTGGTGCGGCGGCCGATGTATCTGTACACCAGAACTCTAATAACCTGCCTTTCGACTCGGGACATTCGTACACTGGTCGCAGGGACATATTGGTACATGAAACATATAAGACTGTGTTTTGTGTTTTCCTTGTCCTTCTTGAGTTATCTCTCCATATATACACTTTGGATGTAGTGCCTCTTGAATGAATTTCAAAATGCCTCCACGATGACAGCCAACGAGGGTTCTGCAGCAGGATTGTGCTGATGACCTGTCCCGTGTAGAGGCTATGGAGCAGGGCCCAGGTTCTGAGTTTGCTCCTCCAGGTTGTCTGCCAGTTGATCCACCACCTGTCGAGCATCTGGTTGTGCCGGAAGTGTCGGATGAGATTGTGCATAGGCTGAGTGCACTGCACGAGTTCTAGAGGCAGCGACCTCTGAGGTTCTGGGGTGATCTAGACCCCCAGGCAACTGATGAATGGCTTGAGGCAGTCACCCAAGTATTCCGACTGGTGAGGACACCTCCAGATCAGATGGTGGTCCTAGAGGCGAGCATTCTACATGGTTTGGTCGGGTGATGGTGGAGCCTGGTGACGCAGTCCCATGATGAGGAGATGCTCACGTGGAGAGAGTTTTAGAGGCTCTTCAAGGAGGAGTTCTATCCCTTGACTCTGAGGTCAGTGCGGATTTAGGAGCTTCTGCAGATTCGACAGGAGGGCATGTCCGTGTCAGAGTACTCATCGTGGTTTACAGACCAATCGCGCTACTCCCTAGATATGGTTCGTGGCCTGTTATTTAGGGCTCTGACCTTCGAGCAGGTCTTACGTAAGGACATCTAGTCAGGTGTGGTTTCTTTGTGCCTACCAACCATTGCTAGAGTGTTGGAACGATCTTTTGTGGTGGATATATTTCTGGCTGAGAAGATTCCCCTTGTTATTGCTCGGCACGTAAGGGCTGAGACGTCGGCATCTGGTAGCCGACGTCAGACTCAGGGGTCTGGACGTGGTCGAAATTTCAGGAGGCGACCAGAGGATGGAGGATCTGAGGCTCAGGGCTCACAGGGCTCGCAGACCATTTTTGGTCAGCCGTAGGAGAGGCGGTGTTATGCTTGTGACGGTCAGGGACATATTGCTAGTGATTGTCTTACCCGACGTGCTGCTGATAGGGAGTCGTTCAATGGAACACCTTGGCAGAGGAATCGTATCGAGCATTGAGGTTCGCAGGGCGGCAGACGTGGCAGGGGAGCGGGTGAAGCAGCAGGAGGTGGTAGGCGGTACTAGTTTCCACCACCCCCACCACTAGGTGGTCCACACAAAGCTCATGGAGCTGGTGGCCGAGGGAGAGGAAAGCTGCATGCCCTGGAGGCTGTTGACCCAGAGGCACCACAGATGGATAGAGGTATGCCTTTTGTCATTCCAACATTCTACAGTAGTTTGATAGAAACTGTCTAGCGGTACTCTTTCCTTTTTGTTTTTGCTCGAGTTTTGTTTATGGAGTTGGTAAGACCATGTGTGGGTGTTGTTCAGCATTCTTTGAATGCGTGAGAAAGATGGATCCTTCCCCCATCGAGATGTGTTTTTATGCTATTAAAATCGTGAGGGTGAGTCGGTGCTGCCCAAAGCGGACAATGTTGAGGTGTGGTGGATGATTCCCTATGACTTATGCGTTCTGGCATGGGGTTTTGTTGGTGAGCACGCTGGTGTGAGAGACCCAATTGAGTGTCCAGTCGCTTTCCTTGTGCTGAGAGCATTTTGGGGACGAAAAGTTCTAAGGGGGGAGGATTTAGAGACTCGGTTTTATGTCCCTGTCAGACTTTGGAATATTTCTAGGAATAATTCATGAGATAGACGCGAAGATGGCGTGGGATTCCGAGGCCCGTTGGGCCGGAATTAATTTTATAAAAGTATTAAGTATTTTTATACTATTCATGTGGAGGGGGAGCCATATCTCCTAAAAAGTAGCTCATAACGAAAATTTGAGTGCACTGTTGCGTCCGGAACATGTCGTTTACCCTAGGCGAGGTGTAAACATTTCGAGCGCGGGCTTGCGGTGAGAAACGCCACCAGGGGCATTTTCATAAATAAGTGTAGAAGTTAGTGTGCGAGCGTCGGCTCAAATAACTTCTGAATGGAGTCTTGGATTGAAAATATGAGTCCGCAGTTGCGTTCAGAATGGCATGTTTACCCTAGAGGTGACCTTACCTTTGTTCGTATCGGGCGTCGGTCCGAGGTGGGTATAGTGCCGGTGGGTGGCTGATATAGATATCAGTACCCCCCCCCCCTTATTGTTCCTCTTGGTGTTCTTCATCGTTATTGGCCATCGATTTTCCGAATCGAGCAATCAAAGCGCCCACGAGCTCGGAATTCGACGGCGGACGTTCCAGGAGTGGGCAGTGGAGGCTCCGGAGCGCGGATCTAAGGCAGAATGTCGGCGTTTCGCCCACGAGGTTGGAGGATTTGTGTTTTAACCCCCCAATCCAAATTTTACTACGATTTTATGAAAATTGATGTCGTAGCAGTGTAGATCGGGTCTCGATGGTCGTGTAGACGCCTCCGGATCATAAAACGGACACCTGGGGGGCCCCCGGTGGTCCGCGGAAGATCCACCGGAGGACCCCCACGGCGGCGCGCCGGGGAGCGCGGCGACACTCTGCACCACTCGGTATTGGGCTGCCGGTCGGCTGTGGGCCGTCGGCGGCGGCCGGTCTAGGCCGGCCGGACCGGCCGGTCGAGGAATGACCGACCTCTTTTATCATATGGGGGACATTAAACCCCAGTATCTTGCAATCTGGGAGTCGGATTCGCGTTCCTTTTATGGCGATGCGGCCCTGACGATGAGGAGAACCCTACGGTGTATGTTCGAGGGTTTAAATGTTCGAGATCAATGCCCGGGAGCTAGAAACGTCGAATAAAATAATATTATTTTATTATTTTATGACTTCGAGCCGTTGTAACTTCCACCCAGAGCATCCGAATGAAATGCCGTCAGTGGAGTTGAGACCCTAGTGGTACGAAAGACTTTTTGAGATAGATTCTGGGTGCTTAGACTAAGAATGGGGTGCGGGCCCCACGAGGCCGGGTTTTCACCTTTGCGGAGAAATGAAGCTTTCGCACCAGGAGTTCGATTTTGGCAGTTGTTTAGTTGATCCTGTGTGTTTTTTGAGAGGATCACAATGGTGTTATCAGTTTGATGTGTTTCGGGATTGAGTCATGGCCCCCACCCAGGTTGGCCTTCGGTGAATAGTACCTTTTTCACTAGGTGTCCGTTTCGGTAGAGCGAGTAGTGGATTCTGGTTTTTTTTCGAAGGGGATCATCATGGTATGATTCGCTCGATGGGTTTCGCGATCTTTGTGTGGGCCCCACACAAGCTAGCTACGGTGAATAATGCATTATTTACCAGTGCTCCATTTCGGCCGAGTAAGCAGCCTATCCTGGGTGTTTTTCCGCGTAGATCACAATGGTGGCCTCGGTTTTGGCCTTCGAGATGTGCAGTGTGGCGTTGTTGTGGGTTTCTCGGGTTAGCGACGTTTTGGACCTATAGTGGTTGAGGGTACTCCCTTGGTTCGTTCCCATGAGGGTTCATGTGGCATCACAACCTTCATATAGGTTTGTGATCATCTTGATGGGATGTTTAAACTTTTAGAGTTGTGGAATCCCTCCGGTGGGCCCAGAGCGGGATCCTCTAGCATATATTCCCTAGATCGGGTTCTTGGTATCATTGCGACCACTAATTCACGGGCGACGATCCACTATCTGGCAGGTTAACCCTGAAGGGTTTCTGACATCATCGGGAATATGATCCTCTACATAGTGGGTTGTGCTCAGTAGGGTCATGGAATCGCCAGGTATACGATCCCCTGGTCAGCATCAGGTTTATAGTAGGGTTGTGGTATCATCAGGTTTAGGATCCCCTACTAAGCATGAGGTGTATAGTAGGGTTTCGGTGTCGTTGGTTATGCGATCCCCTACTCAGCACGTGGTTTCGGTAGGGTTGCGGCATCGTCGGTTCGATCCTCTACATCGCGAGTTATACCAGATAGGGTTCCGGAATCGTCGTGACCACCTTTATATGGACAATGATCCTCTATCTGAGTGTCGTGCTTCTGCCGAGTGCCATATCGGGTTGTGGTATCCCCCAGTAGATCCTAGGTGTGATCCCCTATCTGTGTGAACTACGTATTCAAGATCGGGTCATGGAATCCCCCAGCGGACCCTGGGAGTGATCCCCTATCTGTGATCTTCATATACCGGAGTGGGTTCTGGTATCCCTAGAGGAACCTAGGAGCGATACCTATCCAAGGAGTTTGGTGGTTACGTTGTTTCAGCGAGGTTTACTCACTTATGTTATCCGACGAGCATGATCTCTCGGGTGAGCGTCTGAGAGGTTTGTGATAAACCCGATGAAGTGTATCTCTCGGGAACGTATCATCAGGGATGACAATGTTCGTGTGGTGTACTCTTCTGGTTGTGGACAGTTGCTAGTGTTGAGTTCGGTACCTCTTATGGCTTGGTGTGTGAGCTGGGTATATCTGGATTGTTCAAGGTGTATGTATGGGCACACACCTACACTGAGGTGACTAGTTGGGTTTAGCCGAGGATGGTTAGGAGATGTAGTTTCTCTCTCGTCTGGGTTCCCTCTGGCTGGGATGAGCAGACTGTTGCCTTTCAGTTTCTCTCTTAGTTTTGGGTTTTTGGGGTGCCTACAGAGTATGTTTATACTCACCCCTGCATGGGATTTTCCCGCATAGGTTTGTGTCTTGTGCAGACCACAAGCCTTTCTATGTAGTCCCAGGAGGACCCGGAGCAGGCGGAGCTGAGTGAGCGAGACTGACCGTGGTGTTTGTCAGTGTGGTTCTGAGGGAGCTTTACGGCGGTGTTTGTGGCAGTGTCCCCATACTTCTGAGTAGGTTGGACGCTCTTTTGTAGTTTTCTTTTTGTGGGCCCTGTTTTTCCATTTGTACTTCTACATTACTCTAGTTGTGGGATAGTGTATACATGCATTTTTACTTTTTAGTTTTATATATCTCTGCATTTTTTCATTGAGGTGTTTTTGGGTGCATGTGTATAGGTACCTTAGGCTAATACCTCCCATGTGTGTGATATCCTACTCGGCATTGGACGTCAGCCCTAGCCTATTGGAGGCAGTCTTGGGGAGTCGCGGCTCGAGCCCCGTTGGGTCGGGTCATGACAATTCTCCAAAAAAAATTCCCTATTTCCATTGATTTTATGAAAAAATTCATGTGTATCGAAGAATCCTTCCACCATACATAATTTCCAATACCATCTCTACTATTTAAAATCATGGTGATGTAGATGAAAATTTATATTCATTTAATAGCATCATATAAATTTATCTAAATTCAAGTAATTATTAAGCACAATATCCTATCGCAGTTGGTGAGGACCCACCAAGTGCATCCTAGATAATCTAGTTCAAAACTGGGTGGTGACATATTTCTGGGGTACTGTAGTAGGTATTCTTTGGTCTTGTAGCTACCAAAACTATTAATCTAGTAGGGCTTTTGTGCCACTATTTTAGTCCTTAGGTCCATCAAGGCCTTCAAGACACCCATTCCCTTTGATATAGTATGGATTTTTGGCCACCTCAATGCCATCGTGCCGCTATTAGGCCTTTGGATGACCTCAAGGATTCCAGGCCCCCTGAAATTGTGCAAAATAGACCTTTCAGACTCTCTAAAGAGCAGACTCTAGATGAGGATTAATAGTAGCTGTATTAACCAGAAAATAATATAATATATGTGGAAGAATGAGAGGGTATGGAATTTCCATCGGGACTAGCCTGTGTATACACGGGAAGCCTAGCTGAATATCTATGCGAAGGTGTAGTGCTGATATCAAGATACAAATTCTTGGGAGGAGTAGTTCTGTGTAGTTATAGTGTGTATATTTCCATTAATACCTATGGGTCATGAAATATATAAGCCTAAATGCATCTTATGGGTTCCCCATCATCCCTTGAAATGGGTTTATAAAAAATAAATAAAAATAAGGCCTTTTGGAAATTTTTTAAAACAAAAAGAATTATGGAACTCCACGATTTATTTAATAATTTTCTCCATAAAATCTAGTTTAAATTTACTGTATGAAAATCATATTCATTGATGGATTGTGGTGGATTTGTTTTCCTAAAATGAAAACAATGAACTAGGTAACAAGATAGTAAAAAATGTTATATTTATTATTGTAAAAAAAATGATTCAAAAAAATAATATTTTATTTTTTTACATTCAACATGTTATATAACAGATATATAATTAACACATAAAGAATGTAAATATAGTAAATTCTAAAAAATATGTGGACATTAAAAAAATATAAGGAATTAAAAATATTTAGAAGGGGGGGAATCTAATGACTCTTTTGTTCAACCCCCAATCTCCCAATTCAGATCCACCTCCACAAAGGTTATAGTCAATGAAATAAATAAATCCCAAATGGAATACACCTATCAGCATCGAATCAGCTGATACTTCTCCAAAATAATTTCCTCGATGACTATTGTTTTATAAGGTATGTTTGAGTAGTATAAATCTATGTTGTGTAAGAAACGACAAATATTATACCCTATAAATATGGAATGACAGTCAATGATGGTGTCGAAAACTACAGAGATGAATGGTTCATCAAGTATATTACAAAATTAGATGTCTGAGAGTATGATAATGGTACTTATGATGTTATTTGAGTATTTGTATCCCCACTATATATGGTAGTCAATGTTACATGAATGTAGGAATGTTCAGAATTTACAAGAGGATTAACTGGAATATAGATATATGTATTGGTAATTTTAATTTGGGTATCACTATGAAAGGGATATTATAATGACTATGTTATTATTGTTAGTCAGTGTATGGTATTTCTATTGAGTTGGTATCTCCCAGATCATTATGGAGTTCATGTGGTGATAAACTAGGTCTATATAGGGAACCTCCATTGTAGGGTAAATTACCAGAACATTTCCATTAATTTAAGAATCCAACAAAAACTATCATAATTGAATAATACACATAAGATAACTAGTATACAATGTGTAAGAATCTGAATAGTGGTGGGTAGGGATAAGTATAAATGCCCAATTTTTTGTTGTCTAATACAAAATAAATATGTTGACGGATGAGAGGGATAAAAATATTGAGTTTGGTTGAAGCTAACATGTTCCCTTTAGGGTGGTTATAGTAGAAAAATCGGTGTTTTTCTATGTCATGTGGTAGAATGGGAGGTGGATCAAATTCTACCTCCATATTTTAAAAAAATGGCACTTGATCCAAATTATATACTGATTGTAATTGGAAAAAATTAATTCCACTATCAGTAAAGAAATGGTGGGGATTGTTCCTATGCATGTGAAACTTATAATTGTGCCCTCGGTGTTCGGATTGAGTTGGATGTGAAAGAAGCATGTCAGTGTCCCTCAATGCAATCATAATAAACTATTAAATAACTATAATTTTCATCCCATTTATTTCATTTCCCTCTATCATTAATGGGGAATTTTTTCTTATAATGGGAGCTAAGATGAGATAATCTATGTCAATGAAAATTTGTTCAATGATTAGTCAAAAACTCCCAAGTTCTTTACTTGTTATGTAATGAAATTCCCACCAATAATAATACCCTTGGGCTTGTTCAAAATTCAACATGAATATAATGAAAATTATTTAGTAATATTGATTATGAACGTCCACATATAAATGCTTGAATGATGAATAACATATATTCCGGTCACAAAGCCCCGTGATGATCCCTTATCAAAACATCCATGAGATTTTTACCAATGTATAATCCATAACAGATAACATATCAAGTAACATATCTTAGTATTTTTTCCTTCAAAATGGGTAAATGTATATTTTCATCTACTACTTATGGATTGTGATATTACAACGCTATATTATAAAAACATTATAATCCACTCACTCAATAAACTCATAGCTATTGACACATTATCCCACTTAAAATTCTATAAACAAAAGGATACAATTATGTTGAATAAATTTTTTCTTAATATACTATACTTTCATATATAATACTTATAATAACTCTATGATAAACTCTATATAAGCCTCCTCAAAAACATGAGTTATATTTTATAAATTTTTATCTTTGAATTAATATATAACTTTTTCAGCTATATAAACATATTCCATAATATGCATGTCAAAATTAATTTTTTAGGAATTAGTGACAATTAAAGTATTCGCATAATATTCCATTGTCTAGGACAAGTTAACCTTATAATGTAGTTAAGGTGATTATGGGAGAAATCTCCACACATAGATGATTTATGGGTTGTTTGGTTGGATTGTATTAGGTTAGTTTACAAACATGTGTATTGGTTAGGTGAAAGGCTTAGTAACAGATCAGGTCGTTGTGTGTGTAGTTTATCAATTTTATATTTTGTGCCTAATAATATATTTTTTTTATTTTTTTAGTGGGTATTTATATTTGTATTTGTTGTTAACAGTTTTAGTTTGAACCATTGTGGGAGGTATAGGGATATGTAGTGGTAATGGCACGAGATGGATTCATTGAGGGGTTTTTCCTGGTTTGTAAATTTTTGTATAATTAGATGGGTATGGTGAATTTTCATAGTGTGTATTAGAAAATAGTGTAGAGAGTAGGTTGAAAAAGGAATGATGTGGTGTAAAAATCAATCATGAGAGGACCTAGAACTATAACATTACTTTTGTAAGGTGACCATAACAAAATCAAACAACTATGAAAATCAATTTAGGAAGCACAGAAAATGATGATATGGATACTGATAGTACAATTTATGTTTTTGTGTTAATAATTAATTGTATTTAAATACTTTCTGACATGACCCGATTCATTATAGAATGATTTCATTAGTTATAAGACTATAGTAATTCCGAACTAAGTCTTCCAGAGTTTCCACTTCATGGGGGAAGCAACTTTTGAAAATCCATGTTAGTTTATCCCAATTTGATTTATTTATAGTCGAAATCATGACATTAATTCTACACTATGAAAAATAATGTTTTTCAATCATTAAGAATTATAAAATGTGAAATTACTTCCAATCGCAACATGCTTTGTCAGTCAATATAAAGTTATTATGGTGTTGGGATACAGTGTACACCCACCCTATTAGGGTAAGAATATTTTCAATCCATGAACAGTACATTATTGTAATGTACTCAATTATTTAGTTCCATACTTCTAGAATGATGACTTTAGAGATTAGTGTTTTTTGACCTTATTTATCTTGCTCCAAATAAAAAAATTCCTTTCATCTGTTCGTTATTACTCATCTCATATTTTATGTTGTCTCAATTTGACCAATAGTAGTGGAGTAGTGGGAGTTTCCTAAAGAATCTAAAATAATTTATCCTAACAATTTATAGCCAATATAATGTATAATTATAATCCAAAAAAATACAACATAACTCGTTTTCTCCACACCTAGCACATTAATTGATGTAAATATTTAGATGTCACATTGTATTATCATTAGAATATGAGAGGTAGAATAAATTAATTAGGTAAATTATCCAAGTATAGATTCAACCTTTTTTATTGAGCTTAAATGATGTTACAATTCTTTTTTATATATAAATGGATCCTTGTGAAAAGGAATATATACCATGACAGGTCATAACCAATGTGATTGTTGTTTTCATGGAAACAATCTCAAAAAATATTTAAACAATATTATTGTATCTCCTGGCATGAATATTCAATGTTTGATTCATCAATCAAACCCTTATTGATTTTATATTTAGAGAAATTTTAAATATTATATGAATTTATTTCAATTTATTATTATTTATCAAAATATATTAGTATCTCTTTATCTTGGGGTGAGTCCATAGCCACTATCTTCATATCCCAATATTATAGATTCTTCAGATCCACTAATAAATGGCCCAGTTTCTCAACAATAAGACTAAATTGGGTTATACTATTCATCATTATAAAATATATCTTTTATTACTATAATTTATTATCATTATTTATTATATAGTCATTCCATATTGAACTTGTAGTTTTATCCAAAAATATTATAAACCCTCAATTGGATAATTATAATTTTCTATAGGATTTTGGTTGGTGAGGGGAGATAGAATTTTATCAATCTCATTGATTTTATAGTCATCAATGAAATATATAATTTTTTAAATATGTTCTTCAATAAATTTTGAGTAACCTAGACATACCATGTAGATAAAATAAGTTATTTGTTAACAAATTCATAACAAAATTGGATATATTCTCCATGTTGCGACATATACTACCAATTTATTAATGTAAATCACATACAAAATTATGTATGTGTTTATCATGGATCATGGGATGTGAACCATAAAATTAATTCTCTATACATCAATCACATCAAATTTCAGGATTGGATTTTTTGGAACATCATTTTTTCCCATTTTTATCCATTTATAAACATCAATCATAGTATCATATGAACTCCCTTTCATATTTGGGGGTGTCAACAAAAATAATCCATATTGTATTATCCTGTCCATTATTCTACCATGTCAATTGTTTCCATAATTTGGTGATGAATAGACAAATTATAGAATTTCTTCACCTTAGATTTGAGCACACATCACTAAATTAATCAATCACTACATTCCATGATTAATAAGTTATTAAATCAAAAACAATGTTTTAAATTATCTAAAAAGATAATACATTACTAATATAAAAACAAATATGATCTTGTTTTATGAATAATATGAAATCATGAAAAACCAGGGAAGAGATTGTAAATAGTTATAGAAAATAATCTCATCCAGGAACTGTACATCTATTTCTATCTCCTCATCCACATCTATATTCATTCAGAGTAATATAAAAAATGGTTTGTCACTACCATATCTAATCCCTTTTTCCTATTTTAATCATATAAAACTGTTGAAGTAAAAAGATACACCAAATCATGTATGGATTATATTTCTTTTTTAGGAAAAATCTTAGGAGGAATGATCAATGTACACAATAACCTCAAATATAACTAAATATGGTTTGAAATTATAAAAATAAAAAAACAGAATTTCAGAAATTTTTTCTCAGTGATAGTTTAATTTTTTTGGGACTTATTATGGGATGGTTTTTATATTATATAAGTTAAAAATGTGATCTACCCACTATCATAGAGTATCTATTATAATGTAATCACTTGGATCACACATAAAATAAAATTTTCCATTTCATTTAGAAATATCATGATTTGTGTGGCCAAAAAATAGTATTTCAAACAAATAAAATCTTACACATAAGGTGATTCAAATATAAACAATGTGTACATTGAAGAAATAATGGAGAGTGGCCTAGATATCTTGATAAATTAATTTTTAATGTAATGGATAAATCCATAGTGTCCAAGATATATTTAAATCCCCTTATTGTATTATTATCATGGAGATATTGTATAAATTTTTACTTTACTAGATCAACATTTATTCCATGTTTAGATATTCTATTCACTAGAATGACACCACCTTGAACTATGAATTGGATATTTTCTCCATTGAGAACACTGAATTTATCATCAAATCATTTAAGTACCAATTCATGTCTGTAGAGGAATACTTCAATGGATATCCCATATACTATGAAATAATCCATGAAAATCTCAAGAAATTTTTCCACCATGTACTGAAATATAAGTGGGAAGCACATTTGAAAACTCACTAGTTCATCAATCATGAAAAAAATCATGAGATGATAGGAGAATGTTGTATATGAGTATGTAAACATTGTATTCTATTTGATATTTAGATAAAAAATAATTTGGCTGAAACTAGAATGTCAATATAAAAGGAAAAGACCTAATTTTGAGATAACCTATTAATAATTGATCCATGATTATTAATCAAAAGTTGTCTTTTCTTATGGATGTTTCTAGTATTTGATATTCTATGTATACCCAATATCATTTAACTAACATTATTTGTATCGTCTCATTATCATTAGTCATTTTGATAGTCTACCACCCTTATTCTGAATTACTTGACATGGGGTCACACATTTACATTTTTTTATTGAAATTATTATCCCAGCATCAAGTAGTATATGAACATTTATCATGGAAAAATATTATATAATTTGTTTACGTCTAACCTATAGTAATAATCTTAGTTTTCTCACATCATCTAACAATGATATTTTAGTGAAAATGGTAGAATTACTTCCATTTGTAATTGAAAAATATTATGTGAGTTATCCCATAATTTTCTTCATGTTGTATACATAATTTTTAGTTATTTTCTCGGTTTTAATCCTTCTTTATAGCTATAATTTTTTTTTAAAATGGCATGATTGATTAATTTTATATAGGAAAAAAAACAAAGTAGGTGAATTGTTACATTTACATAAAACATATAACAATTTTGTTTCATATTAATATCTTATTTATGAATTAATAATCATTTTTATATAGTCCTTGTCATCCAATAATTAGTACCATTATGTTTTTTTCAATGTATTAAACTGAATCATTAGTATTTTTATTATTGAAGAAATTAATTCAGGTAAGAATATATTTAATAGTGTTTTCTCCATTAAATGACTTCATCTTCATCCTCACCATCAATTTGTTGAATTAAAGTACATCCTTTATTATTTATGGACTCGGGATTGATGGGTATTCTTTAGTAGAAAATATTATATAGAAATCATATAATTTAATTTTATGAATAATAGTTTTAAAAAGATAATATATTTTATATTAATTTGTAACTCTGAAAATTTTCCATCATTTTTTGACATTTATAATTCATTTTATAGTTTCAATGAATGGTCTTCCAAGGATTATGTGAAGATGTTGTTCTTATTCTATCTTGAGGATAAATAAATATATATAGAATCTCAATTTTTCCACCATGACCATACAGATTCAAAAATCTTGAGGGGTACTACATCCATATACTATTATGTTTGAGTAAAAATAATATAATATTTTTATTATCTAGTTTGTTATTTTAAAACACAACTTGGGGGATACAATTTTCACCTCATTCTTAAGTCACAATGTTTATTCTTGAATGTGAGTGAACTAATGTTGAATAATATATAAAACATTCATAAATATATCATGTATGGATTTATATTCATTTTAAATTCTATTGAACAATATTTTCAAAGCGAAATAACACCATATTCATCTAGAATTGTATTTTTTATAGTAATTCTAATGAATTTTTTTTAATCCAACATTTATGAAATAGATTCACTAAAAAAGATATATATATATAATGTTTTATGAAACCATTTAAAACATCATGTATTTCATTTCAAAAATTCATTTACTTATCCTATATATGATGGATAGAGTGGGTATATATGGTTTTAAATTTTTGTTTCATTCTTCTCCTTACAGTAAACATCCTAAACTTTCCTATCCAATAAATTTTGTTTTCTTATTTTATTTTATCCCCATTATGTTCTAATTTTTTCTCTTTTCCCATTAATATTTATTATTACATTTTCACAGACTTTTATATCCATTTACCTCATTGTCTTCAACCTCTGACCTAAAAAATCAGCGTAGCCATTACATTCTCTCATGGGTTTCCTCATGTTACTCTATAGGGTATTGATTATTCACTCTAACAATGTTTTATATATTTTCCCAACTTTGTTCAAGAGATGTAGATATAAGAATATTTATTCATTATAGAGTAATATTTTCTTATAATCTATTGAGAATAATTTTTGATGAAGTCTTTTAACATTTAATTAATTGATTTTTATCGGATAAGAAGGTGGTTTAGTATATAATTTATGGGTAGGTTTGTTGGATTATGGTTGAGGGGTGGTAATTGTTAGAATAACCTCAAGAGTTGTGGTTAAAGTAAATATTTGTGTATAATATCATTTTAATTGGAAATTAAGACACATCTCTAATAGTTATAAAATATATTTAGTTATGGATTTTTCTGAATTCACCTTAACTAGTTGTATGTATCTTGGAATTTTTTGGGGGTATTGATTATAACTAGCGTAGTTTCAATCGTATGATTTATTAAAATATGAACCCTACTAAATCCTTGGTATATATGTGGTCATCTTCACATCTCATGATATTTTTTACATGGATTTTGGTGTTAATGGTTTTCAATAGTGTGAATTAATCAATTCCAAAATAAATTATAATGTATTCAATGTATTTAACAGTGATTCTATTTGGATATCCATGAATTAGATCTCATCAAATTAAAATAAATCTATCCTTGTGGATTATAATCAATTTTTCATAATTTTTCATTATGAGTAAACTCATATTGAATGTTTTTTACATCATTAACTAATTTCTTAATTAATCATTTACTGGAAAGGTAATCAGTTGAAACTAATTTTGTAGGATGTAAAAAATACATAATTTATTTATTTATAGGAAAACATCAATTATCTAATGTGAAAACGTCCTCATGAAATCTTTGATTTTAACCCATTATTCAAATATAGATTGTCCATTATCTTGTGGAATGATTGAGATTTCATTTATGAAATTCTATATTTCCAATAGGGTAAATTATTTTTTTAATAATCATTTTTACAGGTTATCCACGATTTTCATGTAACATTGAGTTAAATCTTTAAATAATCTATTTATTAGACATATAAAGAGAAATAAAATTACCTCAATCATATAAAATTTTATTTTAATCAATTATTGTTGAATATATCAAAATATTCACAATGGATATTCAAATATCTATATAGATATTAACGTTTCATTCCACTAAATCATCCCATGAATTTTTATTCGTATTAGGATTAGTTTAATCTTAAAATAGTTCACATAAATCAAAATATGAAAAAACAACTACAGGTAAAATCATCAATTGATGGTAAATAATAGTCCATTGTTGCTATAACTATGGGAATTTTTGTTTCTCCATTATTTTGGTTTTTATTGGAGAATTTTCCTTGAGGTACATTGGGTTTAGTTGAGGGAATGTTCTCTTGGATGGTAAATCATCTGTATGGACATAGTAACCTCTTTATCATATAGTTATTATAAATCATTTCTCATGATTCAACGCTTCTTGATCATGTTTTTTGAATCCTAGTCATTCCCTGAGTTTCATGATAAGAACATGTGTTTTATTTATTTCGGATGGTATCACTGAACATGTGTTTTATGTTCATTTAAAACATACATCCTTGGTTTTTTTAATAAAATCATTATGATATTTATTTAATATATTTAAATGATTAATATATATCATGGTTATTCTTTTTGAAACACATAACATATAATATAAGACATATATCATAATATTAATTGAGTGCTAAAACATATATCATTTGAGATAATTTTATATCATTAAATTCTGTCATTCTCCTTCCTCTTCTATTTTATGACTTTTTATATGACATTAATGTCAAAACAATATTAAATAGTGATGAATGTTACCAAATCAGATTAAATAAAATCAATTTTTAGATTTAGGTTATTCTTAAAGAGTATTTACCTAATATCACACACCCCCATGATGTTTTAAGGCCATACAAATACATTCAAATTAAAAGGATTATATTTTTAAAATTAGTATTTCAAGAGATTTCACTAGACAAATTATTAATAAGTTTTTTAATTCATGTATGGAAGAGAATATAGAGAGAGGTTTTATAACTATTTTTTATTAACATTTTACTCACATAAAACTGTGAAGAATAGAATATAAAATAATATATCGTTATTTATATTAAAAATAAATCTGTCCAACGTGAGTTTGAATGAAAAAATATCATGTAAAAATTTAAAGACCCTGATGAGGGAAATTATTCTGAATTATTCTATATCTCATAATTTCATGGCCAAAAATAAATTATTTTGATACTCACTGTTATATTTATTAAATTCTTGTATCAATAAAAATCTAGTAACATTTTGAAAAAAAAATCATCGTTCCAATTGATTTAAAGCTTGACCAACCCAAATTCTAAAATAGATAAACCCGACACCACATTAACTAAAAAAATTAAAAAAACCCAACTGTAAAATATTCCACTATATGATTTTAAGGCCATAGAGATAAATTTCAATGAAATTGATTATATTTATATAATCTTTATGTCAAGAGATTTCAATAGACATGTAATTTTTTATTATCACAATTCATTATGAGAAGATAATTTAGAGAGTGGTTTTATCCCAAATTTTTAATAAAATTTTACACACATCAAACAATGATGAATAGAGTATAAATAATTTATCATTATTTATATTTAAAACAATTGAGTTGAAAATTATATTACGTTTAGAATTAATTTGATTAAATTTAATAGACAAAAATAAATCGTTTTACATAGAATATAACCATTTAACATAACACTAATATTTTATATTAATCTAAAAGATCCATGGAAAACTATAACACACAAAATATATATTATATTTATAATTATTAAAATCATTTATTTTATTTTTCAAATCATTGAATACATAATACGATAGATTTGTATAAAAATTTAAGGTATTTTTATAATTTATGAAAATTATAAATTAATTTATTTCAAGAAAATAATTTAATTTATCTCAAAATAAAAAAACATCTTCATTCATTGATTTATTTTGTAATTATGTGTACAAATATAAGATATTTAAAACCAAGAGAGTGGCATTATGTAACTTCCATTGCAATAAATATTATATATGTCATAATTTTGTTAAAATATCCATTAAACAAATGATGTTACAAGATAATTTTATAATTGTAGTATATCCTTCATCCAATAATTCTTATTTTGAAAAAATATATTTTAATCATTTAGTTTTATCCAAGATTTTATTGATGTACCATTTATTGTGGTGATAATTTCTCACAATATAATTATTGATATTAACCAAAAATAGAAGGGGAATATTTTAAAAAATTTAATATATAGATTAAAAAATATGTAATCAAGTTTATAAAATTCATTTTCTATATATGGATAAAATTATTTTTAAAATAAGCAAGAAACATTTGAAGAAGACTTCTTTTTAGATAGATATATTTTTAAACATTACACTAGGTATTTTTTTATCTCATACCTAGAAAAGTTTTAATAAATAATAAAAAACATATTGAATATTCAATAAATATATTACATTAAAATAATTAACCAATTGTGAATAGTTTTATTTATAATGAAAAAATAGCATTACATGCATAATAACTGTTTTTTCTAAAAAAATTATTTTCAATATAAATTTTTTTTTAATATTCAATCATAGAATTTATTTCAATGAACTTAATTTTATTATTTAAAAATTAGTAGAACTAATTTTACATATTAAAAATTTTATAAAAAAATATAACTCTATTCATGATTGAAATAAAAATATAGTTTTCAACAAAAATCCATAATTTTTTATGTTCACTAAAATATAATATTTTTCGGAATATTATTAAAAATATATATCCTTATATAATTTTTAAATTCAGAATTAAAAAATGATTTACATTTATTGAAATATAATTGCTAAATTCTCTAGATATTATTTTTAGTATTTTCTAAAAAAGATAAAAAATATTGTTTTCCAAGAAAGTGTTTTTTAATGAATGAAAATACATTTCCAAGAAATTAATGATTAATTACTAAATATTTATCAATAAATTTATATTTATTATGAAATTTATATATATTTCATATAATATTTAATATTTTTGATAAAATATAATGTCAGGGATAGGTTTTCATGATCATATTTAAATATATATATTTAACGACTAGTTTTGCCTTGGTGTTTCATATTGTGTACACTACTGAACATAGTGATTATTAAAAAATTGGTTTGTGAAGATTCTCATATTTCGAAGACTAAAAAACTTAGTATATACTTTATACAAGAATAATGTTTTTTGAAATGTCATCATCATTCTTTTATGTACAAGAGATAACCAATAACGAATGATATTTTATTAATTTACTTCATCCCTACATCAATCCTTTATAAATATATTCATCCTAATTTATCTTCCACATAATTTTTTTTCCAACGAGTATAATTTATACCCATGTTCTTCCACTAGTAATCTCTCTTAATAATATATTCAGTATTGCACTCCTCTAAATTTTTATAACAAATTTTCTATCAAAACTCCTCTTTTGATTGATATTTATGTTCATTTAAAAAAATGGATCTTGAATTTAAAATATTTTTCATTAATTTTATTAGAATTTATATTCCTTGATTTTAGATTAATTTCCAATGAAAATTATATCATCTCCATGAGTTTCAGTCTTTCAGTTCTTCTCCTTGTTGAAAATACACAATTTAACCACCAAAATTCAGAAGTATTCTAATTTGGGATTCTTCATATACAATATTTTGTATGTTGTGTTATCATAATCTAGACATAATAATCCCATTTTTTATATATAATATAAATTAAGAACTATTTCATTTTATTTCTTTATTTTAATATTGGGGTATTACCAATTATTTCATGGGATGTTCCTCCACGAAATTGTTTGTTAATTAAATACCATTTTCAATAAATAAATTATAGATTTTTATCAGTAGTATCTTCTATACTAATATCATGTAATATTAAATACACTTAAACACTCTATGTTTTAAGGATATGTTCATAAACCATCTCATCCTATCATAATCATCAATAAATAGAGCATAATAACTATATTCATCGATGAACATTTTTTAAAAATGCCCAATCAAATCCACCTTCACTAAATTAATCTATCTCATGTACACTTTTTCCATAATCATGTATGTATATATATGACTTTCCATTTTTAAAAATAATCATAGTATTGTGTTCATCATGCGAATATTTTAGGATATTATGAGCTCCTTCATTCTGTATCACATCTTACAATAACTTTTTAATTTAGTGGCCATGATTTTTTTCCCATATCCTTTTATATTATTCCATGGATATAATGTGCCTATATTATTCCCCAATAAGGAGATATACATTGGTTGTCTTAATTTTCTTAACCACTATGGAGTCTATCCCTTCATAAGAATTCTTTTCAAAGACATGATTATGAATAAGAAATGTATTTTATATTTAATGTGATTCCTAAAAAATTTATATCAATTAAATTATATTATATATAATATAAAAAGTAGTAATTTTACTCTTGACCCGTCACCTCTTATGTGATGAGGTAGAAATGGTTGAGTGAAGCTCAATCATGTTTTATTTAACTATATTAAGAAGTGACTGAAGTATTTAAAAGAATAGTAAAATAATTAATAGATATTGAATAATAAATCTACATAATGTTATTAATTATTTGAACAATAAATTTGAACTTATGGGTAGAAAAATATTTTAATATGGTCCATGGATCAAATAAAATTATATTTACAGGCTACTAATTCCAGAGATTTGGCTAGAATATCTTATATATAGACTTCATCGTCATCATGAAATAATTTTTTTCATTGTGGAATGATGTTATGTACATTAGATACAACCCTTATATATGGATCATAGGATACATAATTGTTGCTCAAGGGAAGGTTTTGGTGTGCCATGGATACACATTTCTCCTTAAAAATCAATATCTATCAAGTGACATTGAATAACAGTCCATGAACTTCAAATGTTACATTATATTCCCTTATATTTCCCAGTATCATTATATGACATGGAATAATGACATGGATACACATATAATATCACTATATGATTTCTCTATTAGATCCCATGAGGCTCATCCCACATTAATTCTTTACATTATAGGTATCATATAACATAATCATGAGATCACTTTCCATCTTATATGGTTCACCCCTAATTCCTAATGGTGCAAAAACTCGCTCGCCTCTACCCGTACAATAATGTTGTCCCCACAACCCACATTTCATCCTTCAGAATTAAACTATTTCATGTCATATTGATCGTTTTACTACCTCAATGACTAGATACATCCCTGGGGTGAATCCATTTATAGAAAGATTTTATGGATGTTTTGTTATGCATTTAAATTTTCCTTAAAATGTATTATAGAATATCATAAAATCCTAACATAATAAGTCCTTCTTGGTTAATCATACGTATACTATATTTTCTAATGTTGTGGATTATGGTCCCTTATTTTGATGAAATATCATCAAAATCTCATTTATCCACACAAAGTCACCATTTTGTGGAATTATTTCCCTTATGGATTACCATTTCTACTTTGGTACAACTAACTACATAATGAAAAAACATTTCATGGAGTAATCTCTATTAATTTAATCAAAAAACATCAAGGGATGATACAAAAGCTTCCATAAGCTATATCCATCCATTAATAAATAAAAAATTGATGCATCATTATGTCACAAAATCATTAAAAATCATTAAAAACATATTCATAAATAATAGTTATCAAATTCCCCCACAACTGAACATTGTTTTATCCTTATGAAAAATATATTTACAAAGATTCCAAATATTTTCAACTCTTTAACTAAATAAAATCATTAGATAACATTTCAATTAAAGAAAATAATTGAAAAATGTTTTCAAATTCTAATACACCCATACTCCCTATATAATCATACATCCTTATTAAGAATATACATAAATTATTATTCTCATCCATAATTATTTTTCAACTATTCCTTAGACATCCATACACATACAATGATATACATATTTATAAAATTTGGCATTCAACACTGATGAATAATTTAAAAATAGATTTATGATAATTTTAAATTTCATGTCTTCTATTCATAGGATTTTATAATATCTGAAATCATTTTATAGAAATCTAAAAAGACAAATCAAGAGGAAATCCTAAAAAGGATCTAATGCCTATGAGGCCATAGGTGGGTAGTTCAAGATGTAATCAGTAATAATTATGTTTTTAAATATGGGGAAAACATTTTAAGTACAAATCAAGATTATTTTTTTAATCTCAACGAGAATGGGACCTACTCATCCACTTCAAAATTCATCATCTCCCATTAATCTCTTCTTAATTTCATGATTCCTATCAAGAAAATTCAATAATAATGACACAAAATTTCATCATAGTGTTTTTTCCTTTTCCCTAGTGACAAAGGAAATTTCACCAGGTTGATGTATCACACATATCAAACTACATTTTTCAGATCACCTCTTGAAACTAAATATATATGTTATAATAATATCTTAAATCATGTATGTGTTATCATTAAAATGTACATGATATAATCTATTATTTTGATTTATTTTCCAAAATAATATAGTAATCAACTAAAAAAAATATAAAATATCTTTGAATCAACTTCCAAATCACTAATTACAATTATAACACCTTTCCATAAACAATATTATCCTATGGTACTTGCATCCATCACCAATCACCCTTTTTTAAACTCTAATGATAAAAACTATGTAATTGTACTAAATATTGTCTTGTATGAAAGATAAATTAGCTTATAATTTTTATTAATTATAAATAAATTTCAAGGATATTATATAATTAAAAAAGGGTTAGATATAGGCTAGGTCTAAAGGTTAAAATGGTTGAAAAATATCCTCACTCATATAAGTGTGGTTTGAAAAAAAAACTCTTTTTTCGAAAAAGTTCAATGAGAATATTTAAATAGTAATTTCTGTGGAGAAATCTTTTCTGAAAAAGGATATTTTAAATAATATAAAAAAATACATTAAAACACCTCTAAATAATGGAATTTCAAAATAGTAAAAAATCACCCATAACATGAACGTTATGTAATAATTGAAGAAAAAAAAATTATTTATTTTATATTAGAGGCCAAAATAATTCTTCAATTATATTGGATATCATATTAAGAATTAACATGTAATATATTTTCTACAATTCCTATTTAAATTTTTTTCTTTTATGTACATGTGTGTTCATAGTTTTAATAATTCAAGATAAGTTTCCAAAAAATCTGTCTTTTTTCCATTTATTTCTAGGAAAAAGACATGTGTTTCGAGGAATCCCTCAACAAACCATAGTTTGAAATATAATCTCCACTATTTAAAATCATGGTGAGATATATAAAAATAAATATTACTTTAAATACATCATATTAATCTATCAAAATTCAAGGAATAATTAAGGACCTCCATTATTTAGGTTGTATTTTTTTCCTTGATAACTGGATGTAATTTACTGTATGAAAATCATATGCATTGATTGATTGTGGTGGATTTTCATTCCTAAAATGAAAACATTAAACTAGGTAACATGTTATTATAAAAATTTTATATTTATTATGGTTACAAATAAATTTATAAAAAAATAATATTTCGATTGTTTTCATTCAACATGTCATATAGAGGATTGAAATTGAACACTAAAGGAATGTAAATATAGTAAATTCTAAAAACATGATTATGTAAATGAAAAATAAAATAAAGTAAAAAAATTTGGAAGGGGGAATAAATCCTATGACTCCTTGGTTCAATCCCCCATATCCCCTTTGATATCAACCTCCACTAAGGTTGTAGTCAACAAAATCATGAAATCCCTAAAGGAATACAACCACCATCATTGAATCCCATAATAACTATCCAAAATAATTTTCTCTACCTCTAATGTTTTTTAAGGGAAGGTAGAGTTGTCTAAATCTAGGTTGTGCTTGAAATTTCCTCTATTTAAACCTATAAATGAAGAATGATAGTCAATGGTGGTGCTGAAAACTAATGTGATAAATGATCGATCAGGGATATTGCTAAATTAGACGTCTGGGAGTTTGATAATCGTAATTATTTAGTAATATGGGTATATGGATCCCCAAAATGTTGGGTAGCTACAGATCAATGACCCTAGTAATTTTTAGTGTTTACACGAGGATTAACTAGAATATAGATATCTGTATTGGTAGTTTTAATATGTGTATCAATGGGAAGGGATATTAAAATAACTATGCTATTAGTGGATGTCGGTGGATGATCATTCTATCGACTTGTAACCCCCTGATCCTTAGGGAGGTATTGTGGTGATCAAATAGGTAAATAAAGGTAACCTTAATTGTAGCGTAATTTATCCAACCCTTTCCATTATTTTGGAAATCCAACTCCAACTATCATTATTCATCTGTATTTATAAGATAACTAGTATCTCATGTGTCCAAAGCTGAAGAGGGATGGGTTGAGGCGGGTATAAATTGACAATTTTTGGTGGTCTAATACAAAATAAATATGGTTATGGTTTAGTGGGAGAAAAATATTGAGTTTGGATCAACCTAACATGTTCCCACTGGGCTGGATATAGTAGAAAAAATGGGTGTTCTATTAAGTAATGTTGTGGAAAACGTGGTGGATCAAATTATACCTCCATTTTATCATATAAATAGTTCTTGATCCAAGACATATAATGAATGATATTGGAAAATATTAATTCCACTCTCTATAAGGAAATGTTTGCGGTTGTTCCAAAGCATGTGAAACTTCTATTCACACTCTCGGTGTTTGGATTGATTGGGAAGTGAAAGAATCATGTTAGTTCCATTCCATGGAATCATAATCCACCATTAAATAAATATAATTTCAAACCCATTCATTCCATTTCCTTGTAACATTAATGGGACAATTTTTTCTAAAAATGTTAGGTCAGATAACATAATGTACACTAATGAGAATATGTGTAATGATTAGTAAGAAACTACCTTGCTCATTTATTGTAATGTAGTGAAATTTCCACCCATAATAATACCCTTGGGCTTGTTCAAAATTCACCATTATTATAATAGAAATTATTTAGTCATGTTGATTATTAAAAACCATATATCAATGCTAGAATGAATAATTACATATAATATAATCACAAATCCTTATTATGATCCCTTAGAAAACAATTCGTGACAGATTTCCCAATGTATAATCCTTAAGATATAACTTCTCATATAATTTTTTTAGTTTTTAGGTATATTACCTCTAAATGGGTAAATGGATGATTTAATCTACTTCATATGGGTTGTGTTCTTATAGTGCTCGAGTGTATAATCATTATAATCCAATATCTCTATAAACTCATTGTTTGGGAAACATTATCCTGCTACAGACTCTATAAACCAAGGGATCCAATTATATTGAACAAATTTTATCTAATATACTCTAGTTTCATATCCAATACTAACAGTTAATCTATGATCCACTATAATGAAGCCTCCTATAATACATGAGTAATTTTTTATAAATTCATTGCATTGAATGAATATATAACATCATCAAATATATCATCTTATTCCATAATATGGATGTAATTATTTATTTTTTATCAAATGCAGGCATTTAAAGTCTTCCAAGAAACATCTAGTGCTTAGATTCAATGAACCATATAAAATATTTAAGTTTATTTTGGGATAAATCCCCACACAGAGATTAGTTTTGGGTGGTTCGGTTGGTTTGAATTAGGTTAGGTTATAGTGATGTGATTTAGTTATATGGAAGTCTTAGTAAGGGATCTGGTGGATGTGTGGGATGTTTATCCATTTTATATTTTGTGGGTCTCATAGGAATATTATTTATTATTTGTGTTAATGGGTATTTATCTTTACCTTTTTTAACAGTATTAGTTTGATCCTTTATGAGGGGCATCGGGCTATGTATGAGAAATGGCTTGATATGGATTCATAGGGGGTTTTAAATGGGTTATTTTCATGGTTTAGAAAAGAGTTTTTAGATGTTTATGATGAATTTTCAAAGTGTCGGTTAGGAAACAATGTAGTGAGTTGGTTGAAGTATGTATGAGTAGGTGTGACAGTCACATAAGAGATGAGATGAAAGTGTAATTTACTGCTCGATGGGGACCAGAACTAGATCAAATAGATATGAAAATAAATTTAGGGAGAACTGAGAGATTGGATGTGGGATACTAATAGCACAATTTAAGATATGGTGTTTATAATTAAATGTATTTGATTACATTTTGTCTTGAAAAAGGTCATTACAAAATGAAATTATTTTTTATAAAACCATAGTAATTTTCAAACTCATTCCTCTAGAGTTACAACGCCATAGGGGAAACCACCAAAGACTAAACATGATAGTTTAACCCTATGTCATTTAATTCAGTTCGAAATCATGACATGATGGCCACCCTATAAAAATAAATGTTTCTTTTTTTCTATTTTGAAGAATTATAGAATTATAAATTACATCCCCTTACAAAAATAATTTTCACTCCATATTATGATATTTTGGGGTTGGTTTATAGTGCACACCCACTCTATTAGGGTATGTCTCTTTTCTGTCAATGAACATTACATTATTATATTGTAATCAGTTATTGTGTGACATAGGTATAGAATTATGACATAATGGAGAAGTGTTTTATGAAATGATATATTTGCCTTCACCTGAAATATTATTCGTTTTAACCGTTGGTTTTTACTCCTCTCAAATATTATGAAGTATTAATTAAATATTCAATAGGGTAGTAGGAGAGAGTTCCCTATAGTCACTAAACTAATTTATCCTAATAATTTCTATCTAATTTAACGTGGAATTATATCCCCAAAAATTAAAACATACATAGTTTTATCGACAACTAGAACTATAATTAATGTCAATATCTCAATGTAACGTTGTATTTTCAGTAAAATTTGAGATATAGAATAGATTAACTATGGAAATTTTCAATGTATATAGTCATCAATTTTTATTGAACTTTAATGAAGGTTCATTCCATCCCTAGATATAAATGGATCCATGTGAAAAGGCCTTTATAACATGACAGTCCATAACTAACATACTGTAGTTTTCTTATAAACAATGTCAAAAAATATTTAAACAAATGTATTACATATCTTGTTATGAATATTCAATGCTTGATTCATAAATCACGCAAGTTATTAAAAATCTTCTTTATATATCTTTTAATAAATATATGAATCTCTTTCAATATAGTATAATTTATCCAAATTTAGAAGTATCTTTCTATCTTGGTGTGATTTGATAACCACTTTCCTCACAGTGCTATATTATCGATGCTTGAGATCCACCAATTAATATCCTAGTTTCTAATCGATAAGACTATTTAGGGTTATACTAGTCATGATTATAAAATATTTCATTTGTTACTATAAAGGTAAATCCGAATTTTTTCTTAATCATTCTATATTAATGTTTTATTTTTCTCCAAAATAATTATAATCACTCAGTTGGATACTTTCCCATATGATTGTGGGTTGTGAGGTGAGATAGTATTGTATTAGAATATTTAATTTTCTAGCACACGTAAAAATATATAATTTATTGAGTGTGTTAATCAATAAATAATGAGTACCCTAGACATGCCAACAAGAAAAAATAAGTTATTTCATAACTATTTCATCACTAAATTGGAAAAAATTTCCATGTGGACTCATATTCTACCCACTTAATGATGTATATAACATACACAAGTATGTATGTGTTTCTAAAGGATCATGGAAAAGCAACCATAAAAGCAGATCTCTATACATCAAACACCTCAATTTTTTGAATTGTTTTTTTCAAATATCAATTCTTTTCTCAATGATATCAATTTATTGGCATAAATCATAGCCTTATATGTAATCCCTTTAATAATTGTGTATGTCAAAAAAATAATCAAAATTATATTATCATGTATATTATTCTCCCATGTCAATTGTGACCTCAGTCTTGTCATTATTAGAACAATTCTAGAATGATATTTGCCTTGGATTTGGGAACATATCACTAAATTAATCATTCTATAGATTATGTGAATAATAATAGATTATCAAAAAAACAATTCTTCCAATTATCTAATATTATTATTATTTACTGTTATGATTCTCTCTCCTTCTCTTCTTCTATATTCTTTCTAAGTAATCTCAAAAAATGGTCAACCACTACAATATGTAATCCGTTTTTCTATTTTAAGACTATAAAACTATTATAGAAACAACATAAACCAAACAATGCCTGATTATAATCCTATTTTAGAAAATAACTCAAGAGATTTGATCAATGTAGACCATCACCTCGATGATTAATAATTTTTTTTTAAATTATCAAAAGAAAATTCTATTGTTAAAAGATTTTTTCTCAGTGTAATTTTAATTTATTTGGGACTTATTATGGGAGTATATTTTAATATATATTTGTCAAAAAATATGATCTACCCAATGTACTATAGTTTCTCCTATAATTAAATCAATTAGATCACACATTATAATGAAATATTTTTTGAAATTTAAAAATATCATCACTAGGGTGTCCAAATAATTCATTTTCAATGCAATAAAGTCTTACTTACATGATGATTCAAATATAAAAAAAACAAAATTTGGAAAAAAAATTGATAGTGGCCTATATATCATGAAAAAATAATTTATAAATTGGTATAAAAACCCATCGTGTCCATGAAATATTTAAATCCCCTTCATTATATTATGATCTTGGGGATCTTGTATGAATGTTTTCATTATTATAACAACCTTTATTACTTGTTTATATATTCCATTCACTAAAATAACAACACCTTGAACTATGTAGAGTTACTTTTACCAATTTAGATCTAAGAGTATTTCATCAAATTTTTTTTGTAAAAAATCATGCTTGTATAAGAATACTTCAATGGATATCCCACATTCTGAGAAATCATCCATGAAAATATCATTAAATTCATACACCTTATTATGAAAATTACGTTCCACTTAACTTCGAAAAGTCACTAGTTCAACAAACATTCCAAAATACATGAGATGATAGGATAATTTTTGATATGTATAAGTAAAAATTATCTTCTCTTTTTTATTCTGACAAATAAGTATTTGGTTTTTACTAGAATATGAATTTAAAAAGAAAAAAGAACTCATATTGAGATAACATATTAATAATTGATCCAAGATGTATATTGGAAAGTCGTCCTTTATTATGTATGTTTATATTATTTGATAGTTTATTCATTCCCAATATCATGTATCTATCATTGTAGGTATCATCTCATTATCTTCAGTGATTATCATAGTCGTCGACCCTTATTTGTAATTATTGTAAAAGGGTCACCGATTTATTTTTTTATATTTAAATGATGATACCCACAGAAAGTTTATTAAGAACAATTTTCACAGAAAAATATTTTATAGTCTTTGTTAGTAACACTTGTAGTACCAATCATCATTTTCTCACATCATCTACTAGTGATATTTGTGTACAAACGATTGTATTAATTCCATTTATAATGGAAATAAACTATGTGATTTATCCCACATTTAACTCGGCAAGGTATGTATAATTTTTATTTATTTTCTGTCCTTTAACACTTCTTCTAGAAGTATGTGTGTTGTGAAAATGACAAGAATAATCCGTTTTATGATGTAAAAATACAAATATTGTGATTTTTTCTTTTTGTTAAAAACATATAGCAATTTTTATTCAAATTAATCTCTTAGTATTCATTAATAATGATTTTTAAACAGTTTTTTCCACACTAGAATAATTACTATAGTGTTTGTGTCAATAGACTAAACAAAATCATTAGTATTTTGATGATTGAAGAAATTGATTCTAGAAAGAATCAATTTAAACATTTTTTCTTCATTTTGCGACTTCATCTTCTTCCTCACCCTCTAGTAAAAAAATATTCTCATTAGTTTCCACCATATGATCAATTAGTTGCATTATATTACCTCAGTTCGTATTTATCGGATCATGATGGATGGCTTTTCATTATTAAAAAATATTATATACAAATCCTATGATTTAATTTCTTTATTAATAATTTTAATATGATCAAATATGACTCATTCATCACTAACTCTAATAAGTATTCATCCTTGGATGACATTTATAAATGATTTCTTTTTTCAATGAATGGTATTCCAATGATTATGGGAATATCTCATTCTTATTCTATCATGAGGATAAAAAAATATATGGGGAATATATATTTATCCACCATGAACATATATATTATTAAATTATAAGGGGTACTTCATCGATATAATAATATGTTAGAGTGAAAATATTATCATATTAAGATTATCTAATCCCATATTTAAAACACACATAGAGGAATAAAATTTTCACCTCATTCCTAAGTCAAAATGTGGGTTCTTGAATGTGCATGAACTAATAGTGAAGAGGATGAAAAATAATCCATGATCTCTCATATTAGAGATATATTATTTTTAAATTATATTTAACACACTTTTCATAGATAAATAACACCATAAACATCTATAATAATATGTTTTATAGTAATTATTTTAAAATTTTACCATAATCCAACATTTAGTAAATATAATAATGAAAAGGGAAGTATATATAATGTTGTATAAAACCATATAAACTTATTTTATTTCAATTCATATATGAATTTCTATATCCTTGTTAGGATGTAAAGAGGGGGTCCGTATAGCTCTCTCTTTTTATTTTTATTATTCTCCTCACAAAATTATTTTTTGATTTTCCCATCTTATAATTTTTTTTCTTATTTTCTTTTATCCTCATTCTATTATTTATTTTTCTCACTGACCCTTAATTTTTATTATTCCATTTACTGTAAATTTTATTTCTATTTTACTTATTTTATTCCACCTCTCACCTGAAATAATTCCATAGCCTTCACCATCTCCCTTGGGTTTCCTCCATGTTACTCAGTAGGGTATTGAGTAGTCACTCTAATAATGTTTGTTATATTTTCAATAATATGTTCTATACTTTTATGTATAGGATTATTGATTCATTATAGAGTTCTATTGTCTTATAATCTACTGAGAATACTTTGGGATGAGGTTATTGAACAATCTTTTAAGTGACTTTTTAATGAATAGGAGGGTAGATTTTGATACTATTTATGAGGGGGCTATTTTTTATGGTTTAGGGGGTTGTAATAGTTAGAATACCCACAATTGTTGTGATTGAAGTGAATAATTGGGTATAAAATTATTTTATTTGAAAATTAAGACACATTTATTTTAGTTATAAAATGGATTTAGTTTAGGATTGTGTTGAATTCACCTCCATTGGTAGATTGTATTTTGGACTTGTTTGGGGGATTTATTATAACTAACTCAGTTTCGATTGAATGGTTTATTATCAGTTGAACCCTAATAAATCATTGGTATATGTGGGGTCCTCTTCACATCTCACGATATAATAAAATGGGTTTGACGGTTAGGGGTTGTGAATTTTTTGATTGTGCCAATGCCACTATAAATTATAAGTTATTTAATTTATATATCATTGAATAAAATTTGATATCAAAGAATTTGATCTAATAGAATTAAAATAGAACTCTCCTTGTTGGACTTTAACAACATTTTCATAATTAATCATTATGAGGAATCTCATATAGAATGATTTTTAGAACATCAATTGATTTCATATTTAATCATTTACTCAATAGGGCATCTATCATGGATGAAGTTAAGGGATGTAAAAATTAAATAATTACACCGTATATTAGAAAAAATCGATTCTATTATGTAACACATTACTCATGATATCATTGATTTTTTTCCATGATTGAAAAAAAGATTATCCATCAACTTGTGAAATGATTAATATTTCATTTCAGAACTTTTATATCCTATATAGTGGAATGTATTTTTCTAATAATAAATTTTATAGGTTATCCTGGGTTTTCATGTAACCATACAATTCACTAATTAAATAATCTATTTCTCATACATTGATATTGAATTAAAATACCATCGATCATATATAATTTTATGCTACTACATTTTTGTTGAATATATCAAAAATTTCACATAGGATAATAAAATATATATGTAGATCTTCATTTTCCATGACAATAAACCATCCCATGTATTACTTGTATTAGATTTATATTAATCTAACAAATATTCAACTAAATCAAAATTTGAACAAAACTAAAGGAAAACCCATCAATATATGATAAATCATAGTCCATTGTGGCTCTAGCCTGGAGAATTTGTAGTGCTCCATTATGTTGGTTTTCATTGGATAATTTTCCTTGATATGGATTTGGTGTAGTGGAAAGCAAGATCTATTGGATGGTAAATCATCTGTATTGACATAGTAAACTCTTGATATTGAGGATATAATCAATCATTTCTCATGAATAAAGACTCATTGATCATGTTTTTGGAATAATGGATATGTAGTCAGTGTCTTTAAATGAGAAAAATAAAAAAACACATGAAAATAAATATAATTAAAATAAAAAAAAGTATTAATAACGTAAGAATATAATTGGTTTATAAAAAACTTTTTATTATACTCTTATGTTAACCCTTGATCACCACTAATAGTGCCAAAAACATTGGCCATATCACATAAATTATCAAATCTAGTTGGTATTCATGATTAAAAATTAAGTGTTCATGATTTTTATTATTAGATTAAGACATATAATAGGGAAGGTATAAGGTTCGTCCAATGTGTGATACATATAATACACACGATAATGCAATTGGACTTATTTTTACATAAAAATATATGAATTTAAATGGATCAATACAATTAAAAAAAGTCTAATGGTTTAAAAAAAATCATATAATCAATTTCAAGGTCTATTTTTGAAATTGATACCAACCTATTTCATTCATTAATTGGGTTTAATAATTCAATTTCAATATGTTTTTATGTTTAAAAATTTCTTATAGTAAAATTTATGGGTTTTAACTAAGATAATATAAATATATTTTTCAAATAGTAATATCAGACTAATTTCATTAAGTTTAATATTCAAATTTAACGATAAATATAATATACTCTTAATTACCTAATTTTATCATCTAGTTTTTATTTCCATTCATAGTATTACCTATTTAAAAATACATACTAATACAAATGATTATAATTTGTGACAAATATTTATTCCTAATTGAAATTAATATTCATGATTAAAATCTATAGATAATTAATACACCTAAACTTATACTCTTAATCTCATACCTCTTTAGTTAATTTCCACACATGATTTAGGGAAGATCAACTATATTTTACTATAATATATTTTAAAGTGAGTGAAAATGAAAAATTATTGCAGATGTATATGGATATATAAGCATGTATTCCCTTCACTAATAATCATCCTTAAGAATTACAATCTGTGTAATAGAAATGAGTTAGATAGGTGGTGCTACCGAAACCTATGAAGTAACGAAAAAGGCTTTCTAATTTTCATTAAGTAAAGTAAAGAAATTTCTTTTCAAAATTTCTTCAATCAATTTTTTTATTTATTTCAAAATAAAACATGTTTTCATTTTTAAATTTTTACTTTCCATGATTATAATTATTTTATGGAAGTCATTATATTCCATGCACTTATGTCTTTTCAATCATCTATATAAGATGGTGATTTTTTTCAGAACAACATACGTGTAAGAGAAATTTTAATTTTGTGTGAAAATAACAACTTATAAAATGATTCAATTTGGTTCTGAATTTTTGATTATATGTAAATTTTTTTTGTGGTTTAATAATATTTATTTTTCTTGTATGAAAAATATATTTAAAAATATATTTATAATATAAAGTTGAAATTTTGTTAAATATTTACAACTATATCTATATTTCATATTTTCATATGAAAAATTGGTTTTACTCCATCGATATCGTATAATGGAATTTCAATTGTCTTTATATAATGGTAAGGGGGTCATTTTGATTTTATAATCCTTTTCTTCTACAACGATTCATGAGTTTCATTTTATTGAAATTATTATTTTTTAAACAAACCTTAATCGGTCTCTAATATATATAAATGGAATGTTATTCATTTGTCAAAATTGTTTTTTTAATAATAATATTGAAAATTTATGAGTATATCTATAAGGATTTGATTGTTATATATCATGTCCGCCCATATTTTTCTCTTTATAAAATAATTTTCTTGATTAGACCACATTATGTTCATGAGAAGTTATCGACATCTTCAAAATGTATGTTTAATTTTCTATTATTTTATTTTCGAATAATCATATGTTTATATATATTTATACATAAATATATCATTTCATATGAGAAATTTTTTTTAAACATGTATACATATGTCTCTACATATTTATTATTTTAGGGTGAAAGTTAAATCTAATCTAATAAAAATAGATACATTTATAAATAAATGTACTTATATATGTGTCAATTTATGTAAAAATATTCATTTACTATATTTATGTAAATAAATAAATTTATATATATGTATATATTATATATATATATATATCATTATTCTTACATATACATATGTGTGTAGAGATGAAATCACGTCTTATTCTAATATATTTGAAAACAAATGCATATCCTCCCCCTAAGTTAATTTTTTTATTAAAACACATTCAAGGGGGAAGTGAGATCCCGCACAACTAATCATGTCAGGATGAAAAGGAAACTGTAGATTTATCAAAGAAAATTTTATGCCGTTTGGACTCAATTTCCCTATATAATTTCCAAGGGATAGAATTTACCTTCATGTATAGTTCATCCTTCAATACATCTTCATAGTGATGCACTTGATAATCCCAAGAGACCATGTACTCCAATTTTCTAATCTTCTCTATGTTAAACCATCTAATCAATATATGATCTTTCTTATTTATTCAATCTTCATCCTCCTTGGTAATAGCCACATGGATCATTCTTCCCATTATTTGATCACCCTATTCCTTTACTGCATTAATTTTTAAGACGTACTCCACCTTCTCTTCTTTCAAATGCATGAACAGTAACATATGGGGGTCCATAGACGCAACTTCATATTGTTGAGTACCAGAAAGAGTCCATGCCACCTACTGCTGTGCAGAGGAGATAATAACAATATCTTATAATCTTTCATCCTCTAGATGTAGTTAAATCAACCCAAGTTGGCCCTTAGTATCATCACCTTGAGGAGACTACAAAATTTCTACATGCACCTCTGCCTTCTTCTTTGGGGAACCGTTGTTTCCTACTTATTGTTCCTCCATTCCTCCTATCATAGTTCTCATAGCCTGTCAAAACTCCCCTTCTTCCATTGGTTGAGGTTCTTGTTCTGTGGACATGCTACCTTTTTTGGCTGACTGTGTCTCCATGGACTTACAAAGATATGAGTAGTCTCTTCATCCCATTGATTTCTGATTCTTGGAGACAATGCAACTTCTGGGGTCCATGTTTTCCGTATTCCCCTTCTTCCTCCCCGGAATGTGTAGGCCAATACCATACTCTCCTATTTTAGCTGAGCATCGTTCTCCATCAAACTTGTATTCTGAGGGACAAGTTTTGTTATATTTGTTCCCTTCTTCTACACTAAGTGTAACAAAATAGTTGTTCAAATTGAGAGAGTCAAATGTTCTAGGACTCTGATTGTTATTCAACCGATATGTGCTATGCCTTACCACCTCCCACTCTTGAACGACCATGGAAAATCCCATGTTTTCATTTCCTCCACACAGATCCATGGAATAAGTGTAGGAATTCAGATCCCCCATGGTATTTGATGTGTAATCCCCATCCAAGGCCACTTGAGTTTGATCACTGGAAAAGTGCCTATCCATAATTGCTCTATTTAGTGTAGATTATAAATTCAAGATAGGGGTACATCTAGATACTATATCAGTCAATTGATGATATTAATTAATCATGGATCCTGAGGTAGAGCCATGTCCTGCTTTTGTGAAACATCAACTGAGCTCACACTACCAACCACCTTGACATCACTCCGAGAGACAGATCCATCCCCCACCACTACCTTGGCTGACTCCACATGAAACCCATCATGAGGAGTAACAAAAGGGGAGGCAACATAATGCCCTACAAAACACCCTTGTCGGGCCCTTATTCCTCTTCGGCATGAATGGGGTAACTGCCCGAGGTGATAACACATTGAACATAATTTCACCTATGATTAAAACACCACATTCTACTTCCACCAAAAATATTATCCTACTGTTATCCACACCCATTCAACCAGAGGTCTAGTAATGTCACTTTCGACACCAATACAGGGGAAAATATGATGAAAAACAGAGTTGTATCATGAATCATAGCACTTGTAGCATCGAACCATGTTTCCAATAATACAGATTATATAGGAATTATATAAAGGAAGAGTGAGTTCAGGAAAACATACCCATAGTTCTGAGTTACTTGCCAAGGTTCTATTATGGTGTTTTTCAATATTATGCATAATAATAGTTTTCTTGGCCTTTATTTTTTTAGAGTTTTATTTACAATTATCCAATTTATAAAAACTATATAAAACACTAAACCATTGTGGTCTCATATTGTTAAATAATAATTTATTTATAAAAACAATGGAACAAGTCTTGGCTCATCGTAGCTGGTATCAGATATGAGGTTTATAAAACATTAGAGGTGAATATTTAGAGAATCCAATTGACCAATTAGAGTCTTTGTGTAAATTTTATAGGATTTTTCTTTAAAGAAAAATTTAGTGATCCTAGTTTTAAAAATATTTAATGGTGAAATTCATAATTTTTATAGGTACGTTAATTGAAATATGAGGATGAAATTATATTAAGGGGGAATAATTTAACATCACTGATTTTATTAAGTACATTATTTTAAATAAATCAAATAAATTTTTCTTCAAATGTTATGATTATATATGTAAAATTCTATAATAATACTTAAAAAAATAATGATTATTATCAAAAAAAATAATGCCTTTAAGATATGTGATAAATTATTAAATTGTTTAATCAATTATTCTTTTATTTATAATATTTTATAATGTTTTAAATAAATATATATAATAATTTATTTTAAATTTAAACAAATTGTTTTATATTTTAAAAGAATATTTTAACATAAATATTTTTAAATAATTATTTTTGTAAAATCATATATTTTGTATGAAAAAAGAAAAATATAATTTTAAAGTTAAAATAATTATGAAATTATAACAAATAATCATGTTTATTTACATGACAAATTGATAACTACAATATGATTTAATAATACATTTTTAAAAATAAAATGTTTTTCAATATACAATATTGGTTAGCATATAATTTTATAAAAAAATATTTTATTCATGAAATAATATGTGGTTTTAATAAATAAATTATAATAATTAAATTTTAAAAAACCAATCATGGTACTAAAATTCAATAATTTATTTTATAAATAAATTATATTAGTATACTATTTAACTATTATAAATTTATATGTTATTTATGAATTATGATTATTAATTTATTTATTTGATATTATGAAATAAATTTAATATGATAAATATAAAACAATTATTAAAATTTTTAAAATCTTATATGAAAAAAAGTTAAAACATATAATAATAAAAAGGGATAAATTTTATTGACAAAAACATCATGTGATTTTTTAAAAAACAATATAATAAAAAAAGAGGGATGAAATGATAACATGGGTGGGGTTGAACTGAGAAAGTAAATTGGGCAAGGGAAAAATGGTACGGTCATCGAGTGTGTCTGAAAGAGAGGGATAGATCCAACCATGTTAGAGGCCGAGTAACCGAGAGGGGTTTTGACCAAGGGAGCCAAATGACAGTAAGGAGTCCAAGAAATATTCATTTCCATGTGAGATTTAATTGTATGATGTTTCGATCTACATCAACCAAACCATGGTAGGTTTTTGTGTTATTTTCTAGATGTAAAATATTTATGTAGCCCATTTTTTAAAAACCTTTTGTCATTGGAAGACATGTGTTTCCTTTCTTCCATATTCGTATTCAGCTATGCCATGATGATCATTTTTTCTTTTTTTAGATCTCTATTATGAGTATGAATTACATATGAAATGATTCATATTAATTTCATATTTTATCTGGTAGAAGAATCTAATTTTTATATTTGGTTGTAATATACATTTCTATCTCTCATCAATTTCAAATTCTCACCGTCTCAGACTATTTTTTTGAAATAATGAATAAATATAAGTAAAATATTGATGTCTATTTTTGTGGTTTTGATTTTACACCTCCACTCATCTTATATATAAATAAACTATGATATAACTTCATATATATATAATTTATGGATTGAAATTATTTATAGGCTTGATATATAAGAACCTATTCCCTTTTATGATAATCGTCTCTATGTATTTCACCTAATGTAATATAAGATTGTTAAATATGGGGAGTATTTTCCTGCTATAATGTAATATAATAAGGTTTTCATATTATCTGTATATCATGTCTGGGAAATTATTTTTATAATATAATTAAACGATGGTTTTTTTTCTTAATTTCAATATAATACATGATTCTTGTTTTAATTTTTTTCATTTCATATTTATATTTTCATAATTGAACTACTTATTTTTCATGAATTTATTTCTTTTCATGATTTTTCATACAATGTTGATTTGTGTCAAAAATATTGATCTGAAATATAATATGTATTTTCATTATAAAAATTAGTTATGATCAAAATATTCAAGCGGGTTCTTCAATTCTTATGTTATGTCAATTTTTTATTGGATTACTAATAATTAATTATTGTCAATTTAAATAATTTTTAGTTAAATATTTACGATTGTAAGGGGATATTAAGGTGAATATTAATTTTTTTCTGAATTAAATATTTTTATATGAAAAATATTCTCTAGTAAATTGGTATTGTGTAATTGTTTTTAATTGTTTTTTATTATTTTATGGGTGGTCCGTTTGAGTTTATAAAACTGTTCTTCGAAAATAATTCATGAGATTTATTTTCTTGAAATTAATATTTTTTAAACCTTAATTTTTCTCATATGTATATACAAATGATGTTATTAAATTTTTAAAATTATTTTTTTAATAATAATGATACAAATGTATATATATAAAAATATATTATTTAATGTTATATATATTGAATTCCCATGGGCTTCTCTTCATAAAAATATATTTTTGATTTCTCCACTTTTAGTACATGTGATGTTATAAAATTTTTCAAAACTAATGCTTATGTTAAAATTTAATTATTTTTGAACAATTATATGTTTATATATATATTCATAAATTTATTATTTAATATGAAAAATTATTTGAAAAACATGTAAATAAATGTATCTATATACATATTATTATAGGGTGAAACAGAATTTTAGTCAGTCATCAATATATTCGAATATATATAATTTTATTTATATATGTATCAAATTTTGTAATAACGTTTATTTCCTATATGTAGGTAAATAAATTCATTAATAAATATATTTTTTATTCTTCATACCTATACATATGTGTGTGGATATACAATCATGTTTTAGTATAACATATATATATACATAAATATATGTATATACATGTATCTTTCTATGTACATATTATATATATATATATAATTATATTAATGAATATTTACACATGTCATTTCATGCAACAATACTTTTGTCACGAAACATGTATAACCACGTAATATACATTTTCATGAAATTGATATCATAGCTCATGGTCTCTAAAGAAAGTTTTTGGCATTTTCATTATAAATTACAAGGTGTCATGTTTTTAATTATAATGAATCATAGTTGGATATTATATTAATGAGGGCATGGAATGGGGAGTGAACCAAAACTGTTACTTTAATTTTGTTAAATAATGCGATGGGTACACAAATAATTATATATCTATCCAATACATTGGGTAATGTTGAAATTTGATGTGATGTCATGTATGGGGTGAAAGTGGTGTATGCCAAGAACAATAGGGGATTTGGGAGTGAATCTAATCGATCATGTGACTATGTAAATTAATTTATGTGGTCATACTAGAGAATTGTTAATTCATGTTAAGATCCAAGTTGCCATTGAAAAGTATTTAAAATGTTTATGAGTTATCAAAAATAATTTTTATTATTTCATAAATGAATGAGATGGATTTTCAAATGGTTAAAAATGTTGAATACTATTTATAAAGTATTATTCTTATTTTAAAAAGTACTGAAGATTTTACAAATTCGAAATTCTCAAGTAGAATCTCTTGTTTTACATTTTCTATTGATGTTAAAAAATTGATTGGTTTTTATATGTTTTCAAATCATTTACTATGATTTTTTTCACTCACCCTTCTTTTAAAACATCTTTTTATAAGGAATAAGGACTCATAGGAGTTACTGAGTGGTCTTGTAAAACCGCAATATTTCATATTAGGTTATATTTTCAAAGTAATTCATTAACTTGCACTACACACAACACTGAGTTCATGTGCACCACTACTTACCAAACTAGCCGTTCAAAAGCGGTTATGAATAGTATTAACTGATATTGGAATTTTATATAATCTTTATAATTTTAAAATCCATCTTATGAGTTTCTTAGACATAATGTAAGAACAAATACATTTTTTTCCGATAAAAGAATCAGTTTTCAAAAAAATACATTTTTACCACCTTTTAATGGAGAACAATTTTTAAATCATATATTTGATTGTTTTATATATTCAAATTCACAAATTAAAATCATTCATTATAATCGGGATATAAGAATTTAGTTTCAATAAATTTTTGGTGTTTTCAGATAACATTCATATCTGGGTGAATAGTCAAAAATACTATATTTTAACTGAATTTTTTTTAAATAAAAATAATTTATAGTATTAAACTATATTTATGAATGGTTTGTAAGTATAATTAATTTATATTTTTACCATTTAATCCAATGTTGGTCATTGGATGTAAATTCACATTGAAATAGGACATATACAAGTTTCAATCGTTTGATAGTTATTGTTTCTTAAAAACACGTTTTTTGTTTTATCAATGGAAATTAATTTTAAATTAAAAAATGCAACCTCAATGTTTTCAATTTGGTAAAATAGATATCATTTTTGGATTTGTAGTATCGAAATTATCCTAGGGTGAATTTTTGGATGTTTCTAAAAACGTTCAATTTTTAATGAATTGTCAAAAAAACACTAATTTATTGTTTAAAACAGGAATTTTATTTAAATAATTATTTATTTTATTTAATTTTTTTAGGTCAAAATATATACATAATAACTATATAAATTCATTGTAATTCATTGGAGTCAGTTTATAATAATTTTAGATATATAAAAAGTTTATTGAACCTTTTCACCGTCTTTTACCCACCTCTTATGAGAATTTGTAAATTTATATAAAAAATAATTTTACCGCTTATGTGTGTTTAATTTCAAAAATCTGAGAGACATGGTTAATATCAAGGAGTATAATGTGGTTCAAAAAGATTAAAATAATTATGGATGAATCGTAACTTTTTACTTTTATTTACCACGGTTAAAAGTAAATAAGGTAATTATATGAAAAAATGATATTAATATTAAACAAACACATTTCCTAATTCTATTGGACAACTGTATCTCGAACAAAAACAACCTTAGGAATAAAATATTATCATTTAGGTCCACTTTTATGAGATTAGGACTCCTATTATAATTTAATTTAAAGAAGAGTTAAAAGTGTTAAATTCAATGTTTATTAACTAAACCATTTTCTAAATAGGGATATACATAAGATAAATTCGACTATAAATATTAATTATAAAGATAAAATTATTTTCTACATCATGGTATTTTATTTATAATTTTTAAACATTATATAATTAAATTTTTTATGACACAATGATGATGTAGTAATTACCTTATTAATGAATGAATCAAATAAATGGTATTATAAATTATTAAATTAATATAATTTCAATGTTTTTATGACATCCACACATTTTCTAGGTTACTATGACATGTCAGGGGTTATTAAATTTATCTAGTTATAAATAATCATGTTGTTATGACATTCACAAAAACAAAATACCAAATAGTATCAAAATTGACATAAATTAATATTTAAAACAAATACTATACTTTTGGTTGATATAATATTACTAAATATGTATGGTTATACCAAAGGGATTAAATAATATTATATATGTCATTAATGAGCCAGTTGAGGTTCTATTTGAATTTTAGAGTAAGTTTATTAACCAGATAGAGTGAGAATACAAGAAGACACGGTAAAAGTTAAGCTATTCAACTAAGAGTTAAATCTAAAATATAATGTTAAATTGTAACATAAACTTGTCTAAATCGTATTGATGAGAGTATTTCTACCCATAACCACCTAAGGCTCCAAATAAATTCATTTGGAACCATTATAAATCGAATATGATTGTATAATAAAATAATACTTTAATCTTTTTCCAAAAGTGCCCCTCACCCCTCTTATAAAAGAGAATTCAACCTTCTCACTAATTCACACCTCCAAAGCCATTTGGCTCGGCCAAACCCTGCCCAAATATCCTCCAAAATACCCTAAATTAAACCTAGAGTCCTTATTTGTTTCAGAAATCCAACTTAAATAGGCTTTTTGATAAAATTCAAAAGAAGAACCCGAAAAAGAGGTAATGATTTCATCACCCTCTTTCAAGTTCCTTTCTTCTCCCACTTCTTATTTATTTTTTATTACATTCTAAAATAATAACTAAAGTATCTTATATATACTATTATATGTTATAATAATATTTAATATTATATCCAAACATTTAATGACATTTCACCATACGTGCCTATGTATAGATTACTGTCTCCACGCCGTGGTGTACTTGTTATTCAATATATTAATATTTGGATGGTTATAATAATGATGTGTAATTGATTTAAATAATAAATATAACCTGATAATGGTCTTGTATATATGATATAACATCCAATTTTATATTATTTCAATATCAAAAGAATGATATTTTCACTTGTTTGTACGTACAGATTACCATCTCCACGACGCGATGAGATTCATTTCCAAGTTCACCATTCATCGACAATTATAAAAATAAATATTTCTAATAAGTATGTAATATAAGACATAATAATTCTACTGGAAAAATTAAAATTTAAAAATATAAGTATTTATGTCCTTACATATATCTTATTCACTTACATCTGTTCAATACTCTATGAAAACGAAAACAACGTTTATGCATACGTACGGACTACCGTCTCCATAAATAGTGTTTTCCATTTCATATATATTTCTATTATACATATTTATATTCTAAATATATATGATAAAAAAAATCATGTTTTATATTCTAAAAGTATTTAATTCATGATCTACCTGATACAATAAAGAGTAACAAGTTCAAACATGTACGATAGAGAAAGCGATTATTACCCAACATGTTAATATAACATCGATATTATTATTAAATTGGTAGAATAAATTCATAAATGAATAATGTATGATATTATAAATATTAATATGGTTCTATAAAATTTAATACCATTCCATAGTCATTGTACATGAGGTTAAACGTACCCTCTACTTAAGTAAAGTGCATGGTAAGGGGTTTTCATCTCACTCCTTATTCCCATGAGATTCATGCAATATTTCCACTATTACCTTTTGTGTGGTATATGTAATAACCATAATTGTATTATTTGTGTAATAAAAATTAATTTATGTGTATTTTAATATTCATTGTTTGATACTTATTTCATGGGGTTTATGTTTTGTATGTTACCAAATTGGTAAAGGTTAATTCCTCAATCTCATTATTATTTGAGATTGTTTATGTGTTAGTATTTACTAGGACATTTTTATCACCCATGTCTATTTTTTATAAAAATTCTTTCAGAATGAATATTATAAAGATTTGTGAAAGCTAATCTTTATCAAGATCATAATTTTAAATGTATTATTAATTTATCTTTCTAGATATTTTGAATTAATGTTCATGTTTTCAAATTGATTTGAAGGATTTATTTATATGGACAATAATTATTGGAAATAATAATTCTTTTAGAAAGATTCAAAGTGGTATAGGGATGATTGATTCAAAAATCTCTCTTAAATTTCTTTATTTATAAATGTGTGACTTTAAAATGATTTGACAAAAAAGATATTTCTCTCAAAAAGTTTTACTCATCATTTTTAACTATGTCAGCATCCTTTACAGGATATTAATTTTTATTGAGGTTGATTTATTATAATAAAATATTCCGTATTATATTGATTGAGTTATGATATGTTTGACCGTGGATGTTCTATTTTTATACCATTCATGGGTTATGGTTAAAGTATTAACATTTCTTTAGCTATTTCTAATACGAATTTTTAAGTTATGTTTTAACCTTTTCATATAAAGAATATATTTGACATATTAAGTGACAGGTGGAGACCGCTATAGCTCCTTGATGAATCAGGATGTCTCATGAGACAATTAGATGTGGAATTGGCCGAGGCCCTTTTCTAATTTGATATATTGTTTTGGCAACTGCCTTAATCATTTGTAGACGTATTGTCTGAGGCTTTGACAAAATGATTTAGAATGTCTGGCATTATAATTTTCCTCATTATGAAAATAATATTGATGGATCATGTGATCATTCGACTAGTAGAATACCCACGATTATGTTTTATTATGGCATTATTTACTCATCTATTATTCCTTCCATAAAAGTATTCATGTTTAATATTGGTAAAGTCATTGGTTTCAATTATTCACCATGCTTAATATTTATGTTATCTTCTGTTGTATTGCTTACCCTTACTGAGCACTTGATCTCACACCTTTCTATGTTTTATTTTTCCAAGGATTCCATGAATTTCATGTTGATTTATATACAGGGTTAAGATAAGGGAATAATGGAGTTCAAAAGGGATTACATATTTTGTGTTGTATGTTAGAATGTGTAATGTAACATTCATTTATGTAATCTATTTTCCAAGACTGCTAAATTTATCGGTCCTTTGGGACATGATTCCTTGTAATCATGCAAATGTATTTAAAATAATGCACTGACTATGTGTAACTGTGGTCGGGGCATTAGAGTTTGTATGGGAGGAAGTTTAGCAATAACCATTGGAACTAGATTTATATAAACTCTGATTAAAGCACATATCCCTAAGATAGACATTGAGGATTATTATAGAATAACTTCCTAGAATTTTGGTAATGTAGAGATTTTATTAGTTTTCCATGAAAATATTTCCATATCAAGATACGAACATGTAGAGGTGGATCTGGCACAGATGTACCTAGGGGTAAAATCCAAAAAAACCCGCTTTGAGCAATACTCAAATGGGAACTCGTGCACGACAACGGGACTTTAACCAATCTTGGTTATGACACTCCCGGGGGATATGCATAGGATAATTCTCATTTTCTTTACAATCCACTATGAAGGGTTTATGAGTATATACATCCTCAAAGAAAACAATTTTGTTATTATGGATTATATCCATAAACTTTTCAATTTATGTTTGTTATTTTACATGTATGGTAGTATGAATTGTTATTAATAAACTAACCTAGTGTATTCCATTGTTTTGAAATGGCGTTCAATAGAAGTAATGTGAACTCCAGCGATACGTATGATCCAAAGAGTAATAAGGATCATATATTTCATAGTATTAAGCCAAAATTTAGAAGGGAAGTAGTCTCCCTTGTATTCTCAACATATGAAGAAATAGTATCATGTGTTAATAAAATAATTAAAGAATTCTATGATTCCTATGGCTTTTAATTGAAGCAAGATATGAAAAGGATGGATAAGAGAAAGATGGATAACGAAAGGAGGGAAAATAAGGATTTTACCAAATGTGATAAATGTGGAAATAACCCCCATGGTAAATGCTTGAAGGTAATGGGAGTTTGTTATAAGTTTGGAGAAAAAGGACACCAAGTACGTGATTGGAAGGGTGGGAAAAATTATAATGTACAATGTTTCATCTTCAATGCGTTGGGAGACTACGTGTATCAATGCCTCAGTCATCATAGTATATCTTAAATGATGATATTGGAAAATAATAATGTTATGATACAACCTCATGTGAAGAGGAATTACTAGAGTTCTTATGTTGTTAATATAGAATTATTTCATTTGACTGTTGTATATACAATATACTGGTTATATGAATTATGGAGATAAATAGTGATTGTACTGCAGTTCTATTTTATTTAGGAATTGAGATTATATGGTTCTAAGAAATGTGACTTAATAGTAAGCTACAATTTTTAGAAAAACAGAAGGTTGAAGGAAAGGTAATACTTAATATGATCCTGATAATGATGTAGTGATTTTGGAATAAGAGATGGATGAAGTGGATAAATTATATTGGATATTGATGACATCATTACAACTGATTAATGATTTTTATATACCATAATTGTTGGAGTATACATTATTTTTGTATAGAAGGAGTATATGCTGTATTCTATAAGGAAAAAGGATCATTAATGTAATAAATATGGTTTTATCATAATTTTGGGTGTCACCATGTTTTAAAAGAATACATGACGAAGGAGATTAAATGTTATTACATGGAAAAAAGGATCTTCTTTGTGTTTATCATCCTAATAAATTTTGGACTGTGAATTTGTATAGAAGTATTATGAATAAGATTAAATGACAGAAAGGATTAAGTTTGAAATTGTATACTATTGTTACGATTATTTTTTGGATTGTTATAAAAGTATAACCCAGAGGTTGGGCGACAACTAGTCACATCCGACATGGTCGCATAACTCGTACCCGCAATAGAAGAGAGACAAAGGTGCATCACCTATGACAGTACTACGCGATGTACTAGTTTGTATAATTTATTTTTATTAAATAGTCTGACAAATGAATTATAAATTCATTATTTTTGGAACCATATCTGATTTGGATAAATATAATATTTATATATTGATATCATTTGGAATTAAAGATGATTTAGTGGTAGGAATTAGTTGAATGATAAAACTCTACTAATCAAGTATATATATACAATTTTTCTTCCCTCTTATTAAGACTACATTTTATTAATCCAATTTCCGATTTGGGGTTTCCCACAAAAGTAATTTCTATTTTCAACCAGTTATTTTTGAAGAACAATTTCAAACTATGAGGATTCAATTTATTTTTGGAAGGAAGATTGTAACACCCCATGATTTCATAGTACGTTATATTTTCAACGTAATTCAATAACTTGCACTACACACAATACTATGTTCAAGTGCACCACGACATACCAAACTAGCCATTCAAAATCGGTTATGAGTAGTATTAATTTAATTTTGAATGTTATATAATCCTTATAATTTTGAAATCTATATTATGAGTTTCTTAGAAATAATTTAAGAAAAAATACATTTTGTTAAGACAAAAGAAGAATTTTTAAAAAAAAATGCAATTTTACCACCTCTTAATGGAGAACCCTTTTTAAATCCAATATTTGAACATTTTATATGTTCAATTTGACAAAAATAACTTCTTCATTATAATAGGGATATAATAATTTAGTTTCAATTATTTTTTGGTATTTTTCTGATAACATTCATATTTGGGTGAATTGTGAAAAATATTATATTTTAACTGAAAAATAAATTTATCAAATTATTTTATAGTTATAAAATATACATATGAATGGTTTGTAAGTATAATTAGATTATATTTTTATCATTTAAACAAGTTTTTGTCATTGAAACTAATTTCACTTTGAAATTGTACACAAACAAGTGTCAATGTTTTGATAGTTATGGTTTCTTAAAAACACGCTTTTTTGTTTTGACAATGAAAATTAATTTTAAATTAATAAATGAAACATATATTCTTATAATATAGTAAAATAGATATAATTTTTTTATTTGGAATATCATAATTAGCCTAGGGGTAATTTTTGGTATGTTTTTGAAAACGGTCAATTTTTGATGAATAGTGAAAACAGTCACTAAGTTATGGTTTTAAATAGGAATTTTATTTAAATAATAATTTATATTCTTTAAATTTATTTTATGTAAAAATATATACATTATACCAATATGAATTCAATTTAATTCCTTGGAGTCAATTTATTAATATTTTAGATATATAAAATGTTTATTGAACTTTTTCACCGTCATTTACCCACAACCTAGGAGAATATGAAAATTCCTATAAAACGTAATTTTACCACTTCTATGAGTTGAATTTAAAAACTCCTAGGGACATGGTTAATATAAATGAGTAAAATTTGGTTCAATAATATAAATATAATTTTGGATGAATCATAACATTTTACTTTTCTTTACCATAGTTATAAGTAAATAGTGGAATTAATGGTAAAAATGATATTAATATTACCCTAAAACATGTCGCAATTCTATTAGAAAAGTGTATCTAGACCAAAACCAAACATAGGAATAAACTATTATCATTTAGGTCCACTTGGATTAGATTAGGACATTTATTATTATTTAATTTAAAGAAGAGTTAAAAGTGATAAATTCAAAGGTTATTAACAAAACAATTTTTAATATAGGGTTATACATAAAAAAATCGACTATAAATATTCATTAGAAAAATAAAAATATTTCCTAAATAATTTTTTTTTCTTTATAAATTTTAGTCATAAAATACTTAAATTATTTATGACACAATGATGATGCAGTAATTACCTTATTAATTAAAGAATCATATAAATGGTATTATAAATTATAAAATAAATATAATTTCAATGTTTTTATGACATACAAGAATTTTCTTGGTGAAAATGACATGTTAGGGATGACAAAATTTATCTTGTTATATGTAATAATGTTGTGTTGACTTTCAGAAAAACAAAATACCAAATAGAGTCAAAATGGACATAAATTAATATTTAATACAAATTCTATATTATTGGGTGATATATTATTCCTAAAAATGTATGGTTTGGATAAATTGACTAATTAATATTATATATGTCATTAATGAGACACTTTTGTTTCTATTGGATTTTTAGAGTAAGTTTATTTACCAAATAGAGTAATAATACAAGAAGACACGGTAAAAGTTATATTATTTAACTAAGAGTTAAATCTAAAATATAAGGTTAAAATGTTAACATAATCGAGCCTAAAACATATTTGTTGAGATTATTTAGACCCGTAACCACATAAGGGTCTAAATAAATTAATTTGGAACCATTATAAACCAAATATGATTTTATAATAAATTAATACTTTAATCTTTTCCTAAAGTGCCCCTCACCCCTCTTATAAAAGGGCACTCCCCCTTCTCACTAATTAACACCTCCAAATCCATTTGGCTCTGCCAAAAACTCCCCAAATATCCTCCCAACATCCCTAAATTAAACATAGTGGCATTATATTGATCATAAATCCAACCTATGGAGCCCTTTTGATCAAATCAAAAGCATGAACCCGAAGAAGAGGTAATGATTTCACCACCCTCATTCATGTTACCTTCTTCTTACACTTCTTATTTCATTGTTATTTGAATTATAAAATAATAAATAAAGTATCTAAAATATACTGTTATATGCTAAAACCATATTCATTATTCAATCCATCATTTTAATGACATGTCACTATACGTGCATATGTACGGCTTACCGTCTCCACGTCCTGGTGTACATGTTATTCAATATATTATTATTTAGATGTGTATAATAATGATGTGTAGTTGATGTAATTACTAAATATAACATGATAAATATTTTTTTAAGATGATATACCATTCTATTGTATATTTTTTAATATAAAATGAATGATATTTTCGCTCGTGCGTACGTACAGATTACCATCTCCAATACACAATGAGATTAATTTTCATGTTCTCCATTAATCGACGATTATAAAAATATATATTACTAATAAGTATGTAATATATGATGTAAAAATGATATTGGAGATATATATATTTAAATATATAAGTATTTATGTTCCTACATATATATTATTCACTTACTTTTGTTCAATAATATATGAAAACGGAAACAACCTTTATGCGTATGTACAGACTACCGTCTTCATAAAAATTGTTTTCCATTTCATATATATGTCTATTATACATATTTATATTCTAAATATATATGATATATAAATCATTTTTTATATTCTGTAAGTATTTAAATCATGATCTAAGTGATACAATTAAGAGTAAAAAGTTCAAACACGTACGATAAAAAAATATATTATTACCCGAAATATTAATATAACATATACATTATTATTAAATGTGTAGTATAAAGTAATAAATTAATAATGGATGATATTATAAATATTAATATGTTTCTAGTATAAATTAATAACATACCATAGTCTTCATACATGAGGTTAAACGTACCCTCGACAGATGTAATGTGTAAGGTAAGGGGTTTTCGTCTAACTTTTTATTCCCGTGAGATCCATTCCATATTGACACTATTACCTTTTTTGTGGTATATTTACTAACCATAATTGTATTCATTGTGTAATAAACATTAATTTATGTTTATTTACAAATTCATTTTATGATACTTATTTCATGGGGTGTATGTTTTGTATGTTACCAAATTTGTAAGGGTTAATTCCTCAATCTCATTATTATCTGAGATTGTTTATGTGTGTGTATTTACAGGGACATTTTTATCACCCATGACCATTTTTCAAAAAAATGATTTCACAATGAATATTTTAAAGATTTGTGAATGGTACTATTTATCAAGATCAGAATTTAAATTTTTTAAAGATTTTTCTTTCTAAATATTTTTAATTAATGTACATGTTTTCAAAATGATTTTAAGGATTTATTTATATGGACATGAATTTTTTGAAATAATAATTATTTTCGAAAGTTTCAAAGTGGTATGGGACACTTTGATTCAAAAATATCATTTAAATTTCTTCTTTTATAAATGTGTTACTTTTAAATGATTTTACAAAAATGATATTTCTATCAAAAAGTGTTTCCCAACATTTTTAACTACGAAAACATCTTTTAGATGATATTATTTTTTATTGAGGTTGATTTATTATAATACAATATTCTATATTTTATTGATTTAGTTATGATATGTTTGACTGTGGATGTTCTGTTTTTATACCATTCATGGTTTATAGTTTATGTATTGACATTTCCTATGCTAGTTCTAATACGAATGTTTATGTTAAATTTCATCCATTTCATATGAGGAATGTATTGGACATAGTAATAGACGGGTGGAGGCCGCTATAGCTCCTCGATGCATCGGTAGGTATCATGAGACAACTATACATTGAAATGGATGAGGCCCTTTCTCAATTAGATATATAGTATTGGCCACGACATTAATCATTTTTTGAGGTCCTCACTGAGGCCTTGACAAAATGATTTAGAATGTCTGGCATTATACATTTCATAATTATGCAAATAATATTGATGGTTCATGTGGTCATTCGACTACTATAATACCCATGATTATGTTTTATTATGGCATTATTTACTCATCTCATATTCCTTCCATAAAAGTATTCATGTTTATTATTGGTAAAGGAATTGGTTTAAATTATTCACCATTCATAATATTTATGTTATGTTTCGCTGTATTGATTACACTTACTAACCGTTTGAGCTCACACCGTTCTATGTTTTAATTTTTCCAGGATTCCAAGAATTGCATTTTGATGGAAATGCAGTGTTAATCAATGGGAATACTAGAGTTCATAATGGATTACTCATGTTTTGTTTTATGATAGAATATTTAATGTAACATTCATGTATGTAATCTATTTTTCAAGAATGCTAAACCGATCATTCCATCAGGACATGATTCCTTGTAATAATGCCAGTGTATTAAAATAATTCACCGACTCTGGGTAACTGGGGTCAGGGAATTATAGGTCTAGTCCGATTTATGGTATTTTTCAAAACCCATCCTAGTGGGGCCTGCATTGCGACCCCCGAATACCCCTTCCAATAGGCTAGGGGCTGCTGACTAGCACTAAGTAGGCATATCACTAACCAGGGAGGCATTGCCTATATACATGTAAACACGGACACATATCCAATCCCAGAAATGCAGAAATTTAAAAATCACTAAGTAACAAAATGAATCCATTATGATAAACCCTACCAATAGAATAAAATGGATGTATATTGCGGAATGTAAAAGTGTTCCAGAATACAAGGCCCAAAAAAACAGGACACTGCAAACTAAATGTTCTAACCCATAAGCACAATGCAGTACTGGGAATGTTTCTCATAGTTGTAGGAACTACTCGGCCTGTAAGGAACTGAGAAAGCTTGGTCATATCGGTGTCCTCCCTAGACTCCATTAATAGATCGCTCATCTGAACAAGACACGACACATGATAGAAATTCCCATGCAGGGGTGAGTATAACAATACTCATTAGAGGTCCCTGACAACAACAAAGAAACACACAACATAAAATGTAAAATCATATATATAGTATATGTCTAAAAAACCAATAAAAAGAAAAAAATATTTATATATACTCAAAACCAAGACCCATAGTCTCGAGTCAAGTCACACAACTGCATACTTGCACTAGGGATTTAGTTCAATGATTCCACGAAGCCCTTATTTGGGAGAAATCAGAACACATGTCTGGTAGCTCTTATTTTGTCAATACAAAAGTACTAATCATTGGGGGAATCCATGACATATTGATACATTCATTGAAGGGGAAGACACTACTATGTGGGGATAGATCACAATACACATATGAGAATCAAGACCAGGGCCTTGGCAGATACCGCTACTCATCCAGATTCATCTACAATGTAGAGGATCAGTATAATGTTGATGTATTCACGTCGCCACCTGACTCCACCTCAGGTCAGAAATGGATAGAAGATCACACTCAGGGCATCTAGAAGGAGTAAAGTACTCTCTCTCAGAATGTCCTACTAATGAGATCATAACATTGTGGATGGAAACAATACCTGACCTTCATGGAAACAAAATAGGTGGATACTACCACAAATAGAACATGTCCATGATATGTCCGACAAGAGCCTCAAGCCATGTTCTGGGATATAAACAACATTTCTAAGGGTCACACACCATGTATCTCGATTTTGGGTACTTCCCATGTAAAATGGACTGAGTCCGAATAACATGATGTTTAGATAAGTCAGTACACTACGTGTCGTACAGAACACATGTCGTTTCTGAGTAATAGGGGTTCCATCTGTCCTGGTTTGGACATGTGGTGGAGTACACAATCGTGTACCCACCATGTGTCTATGTATCCTATGAGACACTCACCGAGTTTGGGTAAGGAAACACATGTCGTGTTAGTTCATCCCATGTCCCAGAACACTAGCCGCCAATTTTTGGGGACTGCTAGACTTGTCTCCCCAAATCAACATCTTTTTGTTCATCATGTGTCGTTCTCAAACCCTATCTTATGCCATTGGTTCCACAAGACATAATCCTCAAGATACATGACATGTGTTCGGGAAAAATTCAAGAAACATGATCATGCTCTGCCACGCCTTGGTGTTGCACTGATATTCGATCTAATTATATGTTTGAAATAAAATTCTAATGTTAAGGTCTCCCCATAGCACTGGAGTCATATCTAATTCTTTTTGGCCTATGATCATCCATTAAATGCTTATCGATCCTCCCATTTGAAAAATTATCTATGAACAATCTATCTAGATCATAGTCGATTCATCATCCTCCATTGTCGTCTCAAATCATCTAGGTCATCGTGATGTAGGATCAACAATTTGGTATCGTTTCATGGTGAAACAGATGTCCAAAAATCCATGGTCCATTACCCTGTGATGAATGAGAAGAGTATGGGGTTAAAAAGGGAGGAAGAATCAATAAAAAAAGAGGAACACACCACCACCATTATTTTTAACAGCCTCGATTCTCTCATGTTAGACGTATTATACACTATGAATCAAAAGTCAATAAAAAAAATCACAAAATCAATTCACGAATTAAAACCCCAAAAAGTAACAGAAAATAATGTCTTCCCAGAATAATGTGCAATCCAAGGATCAAAAAGATCATTGTTTGATATGTTTTAGTCGTTCAATCGAAGAATGGGGAAACAAAAAATCAAAATAACAAACCCTACAATGATTCCCTGGATGAACAATAACCGCAAAGCATTCATTAGCGACGTTCATCAATTCCAAGATGCATCGATTGCAAATGTCTTCATCATCCTCCAACGGGTTCTCTTCTAAATCTCTATTTTATATCCTCAATTCATATGGTAATAAGTATAACCCTGTAAACATTCCATAAGAAGGTATTTAAATGTGAGAAATTAGGATATTTCATAAAAAAATTTAAAATAAATTAATTGTCAATTTATTTTATTTCAATTAAAAAACACAAAAACTAACATTTGAAACGACCAATGCATGTTGATGTTAGTCCCTTCCAATGATAAATTCAGTGATATTAACACAATGGTACCCTCATATTTCTGATCTGGGTACTCAGTTAAATGTTATTCTTCTTTTTTATGAAAACCAATCCACTAAGCTGTTTAAAAGTTCAATTTATTTCAAGTATTTTTCCCGTGCACTCCAGGACTTAGAATCGCATGCCATCGAATAAATGTGTCTCAAAATAATTCCATATATTATTTAAAATAATTCATAAAAATAATAATCATTTAGTTCTCCCCACCTTATGGCTTTGCATCCTCAAAATATCAAACAAAAGGCCTCTCAAATAGATGTGGGTACTGTAGAGGAATATGAGCCTCCTTCTCCAATGTGCTCTCCTGAAAATGCTTGTGATGCCACAGGATGCGCGCCATGGGAATCATTCACCCATGAAGGATCCTCTCATTCTAATCCCAGATCTGTACGAAACACTCAGCAATGGTTGCTTCATCCTCAATGTCCAACACGCCCCAGTCGAGGACATACGATGGGTCATGCTCATACCTCATCAGCTGCGACTTGTGGAAGACATTATGTACCTAGTGCAACTACAGAAGTAGATCTAAGAGGTACACAAATTTTCCAAATCGGTACGGTATCTGAAAATGTCTAATGAACCTTAGAGATAGCTTGTTTCCCCAAACACATCTCTGTAATCCTCATTGATGTGAGACCCAAAGGAAGATGTGGTCTCCCTCTTCAAACTCTAGAGGTCTCTGATGTACATAATCCTATGAATTATTCTGATTGTGAGCATTCATCATCTTCTCATGGATGATATGTACCTTCGTAAAGGGGTATCAATATGTAAATTCAATATGACATGGATACATCTATAATAGCACTACATGATTTCCCGTTTAGACCCCATTATAATCATACCACATTAAAACATTACATTATTTTTATTCACTTTCATAAGCATGAGTTCTCTTACAATATTTTATGGTTCTCACCTAGTGTCAAATGATAGCAAAAATCATTCTCCTCTACATGTCCTATAAGTTTTCTCCCTACACACACACACTTCATCCATGAGCATTAACCTATTTCATGTCCAAGATATCATATTTATACTTTAATGACTGCCTAAAACCTTTGTGTGAATAAATTCAAAGGAGAATTTGATGTAATTTTTGTTCTACATTTACTATTTACATAAAATATATTATAGAATATCATAAAATAATAACATAATATGACCTTTTTTAGTAATCCTAGGTATAAATGTTTTTGTCATGTTGTGGTGTGAGGTCCCTTATTATTCTGCAATATCTTCAAAATCACATCCATCTACACCATGACACCATTTTGTTGAATTATTTCCTTATAAGATTACCAAATCTATAGTGTTCCATATAACTAGATAATGAAAAAATATCATTTTGGATTAATGTCTCTATAGTTACTCTGGAAATATAATGTGAGATTCAAAAATCTTCATTAAGATCTATCCTTCCATTAATCAATAAAATTTTAAAAAAATTGTATCATTACGAGTCATAATCAATTAAAAGTATGATAAAAACATATACATTCATAATAGTTAATAAATTACCCCACAATTGATCTTTTTTTATCCTTTTAAAAAATATATTTACAAGGATTACTGATAAGATCACCCATTTACTAATGAAAAGAAGTATAGAACAAGTGAATAATATAAAATATTAACTAAAAAATTTCAAATTATAATATACACATCCTCCATAAGTTATAAAAAAACATTATAAAGATTGTACTACAAGTAAAAATCTCATCTATAATTATTTTTAAAAAATTCCATATATATTTTTACCCACACACTGATATACATATTTAGAAAATTTAACAGTAAACATTGAAGAATAATGAAAAACTAGAGTTATTCTCATTATAAATTTCACGTATTCTATTTATAGGCTTGAATAATATCTCAAATTACATTATAGAAATATAAACACACAAATCAAGATGAAATACTAAAATGTATCTCATATATTAGGGTCCAGATATGGGTTATTCATTATGTAATCATTAAAAATTAAGTCTTTAAAAATGCATATAAATTATTTAAGTACAAATAATGATTATTTATTTAATATCAATGAAATGGTATCCTACTTATCCACTTAAAAGTAATCATATCCCATCAATCTTTACTTCTCTTAATGATTCCCATCATGAAAATTAAACAACAGTGACACAATATTTCATCATATATTTCATTCATTTTCTTTTTTTTCAATGTAAATGGAACTAGGGTCATGTAACACACCTATAAAACTATAATTGTTTTATCGCCTCTTGGAACTAATTCTAATAGTTAAAATAATATCATAAATCATGTATTAGTGACCATTAAAATTTACATGAAATTATCTATTATTCTTATTTTTTTAAAATAATATAAGAACCAATTAATAAAAATATAAAATATCATGGAATAATGATCAAAATAATTAATTAAAATTCAACCACCTTATCATACAAGATATTATTATATATTAGTTACAGGAATGACCAATACTCGTATTTAAACTCCAATGAGAAAAATCATGTATTTGTAATAAATAATGTCTTGTATAAATGATTAATTAGCCTATAAAGTGGATTTCATTTCAAGAAATATAATGGATATTACAATATTAAAATAGTTTTACATATAGGATTGTTGTAATTGTAAAATGTTCTAAAAATATCCCCAATCATATTATTGTGGTTTGAATGAAACCTCAGTTTTCTGAAAAAGATCAGAGAGAATGTTTAAATATTATTGTATTTCAGGAATTAACTTATTAAATAAGATATTAAAAATAATATAAAAAAATTAGTTTAAAACACCAATCGAGAATGGAATTTTAAAATATTAAAAAATAACTCATAAAATGTACGTTATGTAATAATTTATTAAACAAAAATATTTTAAATTTATAATTATAGGATTAAATAATTATATATTTATATTAGATATCATTTTAAGAATTAACAATTAAATTATTTATAATAAATACCAATTAAAATTTTATCTTTTATTTACATGAGGGTTCATAATTTTCATAAGTCTAGTGATATCTCCAAAAAAACGCCTCTTTGTCTATTTATTTAAATAAATAATTCACATGATTCCAAGATTCCCTACAACACACTTAATTTAAAAATACCATATCCACTATTTAAAATCATGGTTATCTATATGAAAATGTATATTCTTTTAAATACTTCATTTTAGATTATCCAAATTCAATAAATAATTAAAAAAATATCATATCTCAGTTGGTGAGGACTCGACAAGTGCATCCAAGAGATGCGAGTTCATTACCGGGTGGAGGCATACTTCTTGTGTATTGTAGCAAAACTATAGATGTACTGTAGAAGGTAGTGTTTCTTACTGTAGAATATAGAACTGTTCATCTAGTTGGGATTTCAGGCCACTAGAATGGTCCTCGTGTCCTTAAAGGCTATTGGGACAGTATGGCATTCGGGCCACCTCAAGGCCATCATGACACCGTAAGGCCTTCAAAAACCTCATGGCTTTCGGGCCTCCTGAATGTTTTCTTACTAGACCAGGAAGACTATATATAGAGTAGTGTCTGGATGAGGATTTAGAGCAGGTGTATTCACACGAGCAGAGGCTAACTGATGTTGAAGAATGAGAGGTAATTGAATTGTCATCGGGACCCCACATGTGCATTCACGATATGCCTAGCCGAACACACATACAAAGGTGGGGAGATAATATCATGATGCAGATGCTGGAGAGGAGATGTTCAATGTAGTTATAGTCTTGATATTTCATCTAAGACCTACAAGTCATGTAATCTCTAATCCTACAGTCCATATATGGATTACCTCTCATCCATTGAAAGGGGGTTATAAATAATAATCAAAAAGATGAACATAAGGTCATTCGGGAAAGAAATAATTGAGGACCTCCATGATTTATGTATGATTTTATTCTGTGATTACTGAATGGAATTTATTGTATGAAAATCAAATGAATTGATGGATTGTGATGGATATTATTTCCTAAAATGTAATCATTGAACTTAGTAACATGATATTTAGAAAAGGTTATATTTTATTTATTATGAAGATATTTATGCAAAAAATAATATTTTAATTATTTTATTTAACATTTTATATAAAGGATAGATAATGAACACAAAAACAATGTAAATATAGTAAATTAAAAAAAATATAAGAATGAAAAATATTAGAAGGCATTACAAGAACATGGAAGGGGGAGGAAATCCTATGAATCAATTGTTTCATCCCCTATCTCCCCATTGGGATCCACCTCCACTTTTTTTATAGTCAATTAAATCAATAAATCACTAAAATACTACACTTAATATCATTGAGTCACCTAATAATTCTCTAAAATAATTTCCATGATGAAAAATATTTTATAATGTAAGGTTGAGTAGTCTAAATCATGGTTGTGTTAGAAACTACATCTATCTCACCTTATAACTAAGGAATGATAGATAACGATGGTGTTTAAAACTAATGAGATGAATGATCAATCAAGGATATGGATAAATTAGATGCCTTAATGTTTGATAATGGTACCTATGTAGTAATTTTGGCATATGGTTTCCCACTAGGTACGGTAGCTAAATATCTGTGACCTTAGGAATGATCAGTGTTTACAAGAAGATTAACTTTTATATAGATATCAATTTTAGTAGGTTTAATGTGTGTATCATAAGGAAGGGATATTATAGTGACTATTGTAGTAGTGGTAGTTAGTGGATGTTTATTCTATTTAGTTTGTATCTCCCAGATCCTTATGGAGGTCATGTGGCGATCTGCTTGGTTAATGAAGGGAATCTCCAGGGTAGGGTAATATATCAGACCCTTTCCATTATTTTGGAATTTCAATTTGAGAAATCATCATCCATATGTATCCATCTGATAACTACTATCCAATGTTTCAAAATCCAAACAGGGGTGGGTTGGGGCTGGTATAAATGCTCAATTTTTGGTGGTCTGTTATAAAATAAATATGTTGATAGATGTGTAGGATAAAAATATTGAGTTTGGATTAACCTAACATGTTTCCTCTAGGGTGTATACACCAGAGAAAATGGGTGTTGTGTTAAGTCATGTGGTAGAATTTGAGGTGGATAAAATTATAAATTTATATTATCATATAAATGGTTATTGTTCAAAATCATATACTGAATGAAATTGGAAAATACTAATTCCACTCGCAGTGATGAATTAGAGGGGGTTGTTCATAAAAATTTGAAACATCTATTTGTCCTCTTAGTGTTGGGTTTGATTAGGAAGTGAAAAAAAACATGAGAATATCCCTCAATGGAATCATAATCCACTATTAAATACGAATAATTTTCATCCAATTCATGCTCATTCCCTATATAATTAATGAGACCATTGAATCTAATAATCAGATTCCAGAAAACATATTCTACCCCAATGATGATAGGTGTTATTAATAGTCAAGAACTCCAATGTTATTTTCATGTTATTTAGTGAAATTCCAACCAATAATAATAACCATTGGCTTGTTAAAAATTCACCCTTAACATAATTAAAATGATATAGTCATTTTGATTCTTCACTACCACATATAAATTATCGAATAAAGAATAAGTTATAATACTATTTCAAAGCCTTATGATGATCCATTTGAAATCCATTCATGGGTGATTTCCAAATGTTTAGTACATAAGATATAATTTTTCAACTAATTTCTTAGAGATTTTTTTGATTTTTTCCTTCTCAATGGATAAATGGTTTTTTTCAACTAATAATTATGGATTGAGTTATTGCAATGCTCCTATATAAAATCATTATAATCAGATTTCTCTGTATACTCATAGTTTTTGAGACATTATCCTACTACAACCTCTATAAACCAAATGATCCAATTATATTGAATAATATTTAACTTAATATTCTCCAGTTTCATATCCAATTCTAATAGTAAATATAATATCTAATTTATATAATCCTCCTCTAATAAATTATTAATATGTTATAAATTACTAGATTAGAAACTATATACAACTTTATTGACAATATCAACATATTCCTTAATTTTTATGTCAATATTCAATTTTTTATGAATTCATGACATTTAATGTCTCCCCAGACTCTTCTAATTTTTGGGTTCGGTGAACCATATAATATAGTTGAGGTGATTTTTCGATAAATATCTGCACAGAGATGAGTGATGGGTTATTTGGTTAGATTAGATTAGGATAGGTTATAGAAATGTGAATTGGTTAGCTAATATGATTTTTAAGGGATCAGGTGGTTGTGTGGGTAGTTTATCCATTTAATATTTTTTTGATCTCATAGGTATATTATTTTTTATTTTTGTTAATCTGTATTTATCATTGCTTTTTTTGTTAACAATTTTAGTTTGAGCCGTTGTGGGTGGGATATGGATATGGATGGATAATGTCTCTGGATGGATTCTTATGTGGTTTTAAAAGGGTTGTTTTCATGGTTTGTATGAAAAATTATCTTTAGATGGGTATGGTCAATTTTTTTATTGTGGGTTATGAATTAGTGTTGTGATTAGGTTGAAATATGTATGAGGTGGTGTGAAATTCATCCATGATAGAATCTTGATGTGTAACATTACTGCTTAAAGGTGACTGGATCCAAACAAAATGATAAGAAAATCTATTTAGGAAGCACTGAGAGATTGGAATACAGAAACTTTTAGAAAAAATTAGGTTTTTCTGTTTAGAATTAATGGTATTTGAATACATTTTTTCTTGACCAATTTCATTACAAAATTACATTATTATTTATAAAACCATGGTATTATTCAAAATAAACCCCCTAGAGTTGCAACTCCATGGGGGAATCCACCATAGAACAACCATGTCATTTTATCCCTATGCAATTTATTTCAAACAAAATTCATGACATGAAGCCTACCCTATAAAAAATAATGTTTCGTTTCTTCTATCATGAATCATTATAAAATTAGAAATCACATCCCATCACAACCTGATTTTTAACTCCATATTTTTATATTTTGGGGTTGGATTACTGTGTACACCCACCCTATTAGGGTAAGGATATTTTCTATCTATTAATTTTAGATTATTATAGTGTGATCAATTATTGTGTTTTATTGGTCTAGAATGATGTCTTTAGGGAGTACTGTTTTATGACATGATATATCCTATTGCACCTTAAAAATGATTCATTTAATCTGTTGGTTATTAATCCTCTCAAATATTATGTTGTCTCAATTAAATCTTTAGTAGGGTAGTATGGGAGTGCTACCTAATGTCTATAAACTAATTTATACTAATAATTTCAATCCAATCAAAAGTATATATTTAATCATACAAAACAAAACATACCTAGGTTTCTCCACACCTAGAACTATAATTAAGGTCAACATCTAGATGTAAAATTGTATTTTATATAAAATTTGAGAGATATGATAAATTAATTATGATGATTATCCATGTATAAATTCTTTATTAATTATTAAACATGAATTATGTTTCATTCCAACTTTATATCTAAATGCCTCTATGTGAAGAGTAATTTATACAATGAGAGGTCATAAAATGTAGTTTTCAAGGAAAACATCTCAACCACTATTATTTTAGGAATCCACTTAAATATTTTATTATTTATCACAATATAGTGATATATTTCTATGTTGGTGTGATTCCATAGCCACTTTCATTATATCCCTAAAATATCGATCCTCGATATCCACTTATAAATTACTGTTATTCTCATTAATAAGCCTAAATGTGGTTATACTAGTCATCATTTTAAAATATATCATTTATTACTATAATTTATTATCATAATATTTTCAATAATCATTCCATAATGAAATTTTTATTTTATCCAATATCAATATAATCAACTAGTTTGATAATTTTATTTCTCATATGTTTGTGGGTTGTGAGGGGATATGTTATTTTGTCAAACTCGTTTATTTTCAAGTGAACACGAAAATATATAATTGTTTTAATATGTTCTTTATGATATTATGAGTAACTTAGACCTATCAATAAGATAAAATAAGTTTGTTCATAATAATTACATCACTAAATTGGATATATTTTCCATGTGGCCTCATATTCTAAACATTTAGTGATGTAAATCAAATAAAAAATTATGTATTTGTTTCTCATGGTTCTAGGGAAGGGCCCCATAAAATAAATTCAATAGACAAAAAACACCTAAAACTTACGGATATGGTTTTTTGGAATGTAAATTATTTTTCCATGGTTATCCATTTATTGGAATCAATCGTAGCCTCATATAAATACCATTGCATCATTGTGGATGTGAAACCAATTATCCACATTGTATTACCATGGCCATTATTCGGCCATTTCAATTGTGTCCTCCGTTTTATGATGAGTAGAAAAATTATAGAATGATATACACCTTGTATTTGGGAACACATCACCAAATTAATCATTTACTATATTTCATGAAGAATAATGGATTATCACATATATAATTTTTTGAATTATCTAAAAAGGTAAATCATTACTGATATAAAAAAATTTTTTATTTTCTTATTTTCTAAATGATCAAAAATCTTGAAAATCCTTGGAAGATATTGTAAATAAGTATAGAAAATCATCTCATCCAAGAACTCAACAACAATTTCAATCTCCTCCTCCTCTTCTATATTCTTCTAGAGTAATCTCAAAAAAATGTCAGCAACTACAATATATAATCCAATTTATATATGTTAATCCGAGAAAAAAAATTAATATAAATAGACACAAAATTTTGCATGGATTAGAAATATTTTTTATAAAATGTCTCAGGAGGCGTGATTAATTTAGACATTCACATCAAACATTACGAAATATCAATTGAAATTATCTAATGAAAAAACAATTGTAATATTACTTTTTCTCAGTGATAATTTAATTTATATGTGACCTATTATTGGAATTGATTACATAATAGATATGTTGAAAAATTTGATCTCCCCACATTCTTAAATTATCTCCTATAATGTAATCACTTGGATCTCACATTAAAATGAAATTTTTCGACCAATTATGAAATATCATGATTTGTGAGGAAAAACATTTCTATTTCAAAGAAATAATGTATTCCACACATGATGATTCAATTTTAAATAAAACATAAATTGAAAAAATATCTGTGAGTGGCCAAGATATCTTGAAAAATTCATTTATAATGTGGTGGAAAAATCCAACATGACCAAGAAATATTTAAATCCCATTCATTGTATTATGATCATGGAGATCTTGTATGAATGTTTTCATTACTATATCATTATTCATTACATGTTTAGATATTCAATTCTCTAGAATAAGACCACATTGAACTATGAAGAGGAACTTTTAACAATTTACATCTAAGAGTATTTCATCAAGTCATTAATTTACCAAACCATTTTTTTATAAGAATACTTCAGTGGATATCCCAAATACCATGAAATCATTCATTAATATATCATGAAATTATTGCACCATATTTCAGAAAAATAATTGAAAAAATACATTGAAAAGTCACTGGTTCATTAAACATGGAAAAATACATGAGATGATATGATAATGTTTGATATGGGTAAGAAATCATTGTCTTATCATAGTTATTTAGATAAAATATGTAATTGGTTTTAACTAGAATGTCAATCTAAAAGGGAAAAAGAAATCATATTGAGATAACCTATTAAGAATTGGTCCATGATTAATAATGGAATGTTATACTTTCTCGGGATGTTTCAGGTATATTCTAGTTTATGGATACCCAATATCATGTAAATATCATGGTAGTTAGCATCCCCTTTATCATTAGTCATTATCATAGTCTACCACCATTTTTTGTAAATTCTTTTAATGGCGTCACCGATTTCAACTTTTTTATTGAAATGATTATCATCACATCAAGTAGTATATGAACCTTTTTCTCGGAAAACTATATTAGTGCTTTTGTTAGTATAACCTGTAGAAACAAAAATAGTTTTCTTACATCGTCTAATAGTGATATTTTTGTGAAAATGGTAGGATTAATTCCATTGGTAATGGAAATAAATTATGTTATTTCTCCCATATTTTTCTCAGTGATGAATGTCTAATTTTTAGATATTTTATTGGTTTTAATCCATCTTTATAACTATATTTATTTTGTGAAAATGATAGTATTAATTCATTTTATGAAGGAAAAACATGATGTAAGTCATTTTTTCCTTTTCATTATAACTTATACCATGTTTTATTACTATTAGTTTCTTAATTATACATTAATAATCATTGTTAAATAGATATTTCCACATAATAATATGTACCATAATGTTTTTGCAAATTAATTAAACTTAAGCATTTTGATGATTGAAGAAATTAATTCTTGATAAGAATCTATTTGTATGTGTTTTCTCTATTGCGTGACATGAACTATTCCCCACCATAAGGTTATAAATTATCTTTTTTGTTTCCACCATATAATCAATTATTAGAATTATATTACCTCCCTGAATATTTATAGACTCATAATGGATGGGTGTTATTTAGTATAAAATATTATATATAAATCCTATGATTTAATTTCCTGATTAATGTATTTAATAAGATCAAAAATGACTTTTTATCATTAACGATGAAAATTATACATCATTGGTTGAAATTTATAAATGATTTTTTATTTTCAATGATTGGACTTCCAAGGATTATTGGAATATATCATTCTCATTCTATAATGAGGATAATGAAATATATTTGAGTATAAATTTTTCCACATGATCAGATAAATTAAAAAATCCATATTTTTTCTTCGTTGATATACTAAAAAGTTAGAGTGTAAATAATTTCATTTTTGAATAATCTAATTCAATTTCTAAAAACATACATAAGGGAATAAAATTTTTACCCCATTTCATAGTCATAATGTGTATTCTTGAATGTGAAGGAACTAATAGTGAATACGATTGAATATATTCCTAGATCTCTCATCTTTAGAGGTTTATCCATATGAAATAATATTGAACACTCTTTTCATAGAGAAATAAGACAACAAACATCTAGAATTTTAGTTTTTATAGTATATCATTCAAAATTTTATCATAATCCAATATTTAGAAAATTCATTCTATATAAGCGATATAAATATAATGTTTTATCAAACCATTTAAAACCTCTTGTATTTGATTTCAAAAATTCATTTTTATATCCCATATAGGAATGAATGATAGGGTATATATGGTTTTATCATTTTGATTCATTCTTCTCCTTAAAATCCTAATTTCTAGATTATTCCCTCTTATTTTTTTTCATATTCACTTTTATCCTCATTTTATTCTACATTTTTCACATTCGACCCTTAATATTTATTATTCCCTTTACACAAAATTTTCTTTATATTTTTCGCATGTTCATCCACCTCTCACTTGAAAAAGTGCCTCAACCTTCACAATCTCTCTTGGGATTCATCCATGTTACACCATAGGTTATTGAGTAGTCAATCTAACAATGTTTGATATATTTTCACCACATACTTATAGAGTTCTAGGTTGAGTATTATTGATTCATTATAGAGTTATATTGTCCTATATTCTACTGAGAATAATTTTGAATGAGGATATTGAACATTACATTAAGATATTTTTAGAGAATAGTAAGGTTCTTTTAATTAGAATTCATGTGTAATATTTTTGTTTAATGGGTGAGGGAGTGGTAATAGTTAGAATATCCTCAAGCGTAGTTGTTCAAGTAAATATATTTTTTATACCATTATTTTATTTGAAAATTAAGACTAATTTCTATTTGTTATAAAATTTATTCAGTTATGGATTCTGTCGAATTGACCTCCATTAGTTATATGTATTTTGGAATTGTTAGGGGGACTGACTATAACAAACATAGATTCAATCGAATGTTTTATTATCCTCTGATCCTTACTGAATCATTGGTATATTTGGTTTCATCATTACATCTCTTGATACTATAAAATAGGGTGCGTTATGATATTTTTTAATACTATTATTGAGTTAATGACACTATAAATTATATATTATTTAATTAATATATCAATGATCCAAATTGGGTTTCCAAGAATTTGATCTCATATAAATAAAATATTTCTCACCAAGTTGGATTGTAATCAATTTTTTCAGATTATAGAATTATGAGTAATCTCTTATATAATGCCCTTTACAAAATTAAATGTTTTCATAATTAATCCTTTATAGGATATGTCATCGATCGTTACTGAAGTCATCAGATGTAAAAAATAACTAATTGATTCATTTATTGGAAAATATTGATTCTTTTATATAATAAATTCCTCAAAAATTCATTGATTTTATCCCAAGTTTAAAATTAGGATTATCCATAAACGTGTGAAATGATTGATATTTAATTAATGTACATCTATATCCTCTATAGTGGAATTTATTTTTCTAATAATAATTTATATGGTTATCCTAGGTTTTCATGTAACCATAGAGTTAACTTTTTAACCAATTTTTTTCTCAGATATAGAGAGATAATTAGAATACCCTCAATCATATTGAATTTTATGTTACTCGATTACTATTGAGTAAATAAAAAATATCACTAAGGGTATTAAAACATCTATGTAGATATAAATTTTTCATTCCACTTGATCATCCAATGTTTTTCTGGGTATTTGGATTATTTTATCTTAAAATTGTTCACCTAAATAAAAAGATGAACAATATAAAATGAAAAACCATCAAAATATGAAATATCATCGTCTATTGTGGCTCTATCTTTGGGAATTTGTGGTGTTCCATAATTTTGGTTCTCATTGGATGACATTCATTGAGGTACATTGGGTGTATTTGTGACAATTCTCTCTTAGATGTTAAATTTTCTGTATAGACATAGGAACCGATTGTTCTTAGCATTATAATAAATCATTTTCTCATGAATAAAGGATCCTTGATATTTTTTTTGGAATCCTGGTAATGAATTATGTTTCATGAAATGAAAAAATAAGAAATAATCAAATCCACTTAAATATAATTAAATTAAATAATTATTAATAATTTTAGAATATAATTGGTTTATAAATTTTTTTTATAATCTTATGATCACCCTTGATCACTTATAATACTGTAAAAAACATTGGCCTTCCCAGTAGAATTATCAATTCTATAGGTTAATCTTGTTTAAAAATTAAGTGATCATGATATGTATTTTTCTACTACATCATATATTTGTGAAGGTATATGGTTGGTCCCATGAGTGATATATATAATCGGCAAAATAAAACCATAAGAATTTTTTTCATTCTTAAATATATTAATTTATATGAATAAAAAGAATTGAAACAAAAGCCTAATGGTTTTAAAATAGTCAAAAAAAATTCAAAGGATCAATTTGAAATAATTTCTTTGAATGAAATATGAACCTCTTTAATTCAATAATTGGGTTTAATAAATCAGCTTCAATATTTTTTTATGTTTAACATTTTATAATGGTAAAATTTATTGATAGTAAAAATAAAAATAAAAATATATTGGTTAAATTGTAATATCGAAATAATTTCATTAATTTTAATCATTAAATTAAATGATAAATACAGTAACTTATTAATTTCATAAATTTATCTTCTAGTTTTTTTTGTTCTGAATAATCCATTTTTTAAAAAACTAACTAGTAAATAATATTAGAATTAGTGACTCAAATTTATTACTAATTTAAATGAATATTCATGAATAAAATTGATAGATAATTTAAACACCCTTACATATACTCTTAATCCCTAACCTCTTAAGTGAATTTCCACACATTGTTGATGGAATATGAACCAAATTTTACTAGAAGAAATTTTAATGTGAGTGAGAATATTAAATAAATGTTGACGAATATGTCTATATAAAAACATATTAACTTCATTATTAATAATCCTTATTTATTTAACCTTGTGTAGTAGAAGTCTGTTAGATTGGGGGTATTTCTAGATTCTTTGAAGCAACAGAATGAGGTTTTCTGATTTTCTATAAACCACAAATTGAAATTTATATTGGAAAGATATTCAAAATTTATTTTATTTTTTTTAAATCAAACATATTATCATTATTAAATTTTTACTTTTCATGTTTTGATTTATTTAAAGAAACTAATTATACCTCATGAATTTACTTCTTTTCCAGATTCTACATAAAAGTTGATTTGTTTCAGAAGTATTAATGTGCAGGAGAAGTTTTCTTTTTTTTTGAAAATAAAATATTCTCAAAAAATCAAGTGGGTTCTGCAGTTTAGATTATATGTAAATTTCATTTAGTGGTTTAATTATATTTGTTTTCGTATCTATATAAATATTTTTTAATTATATAGTTAAAATTGAATGCGGCATTTTGGATAAATATTGAAATCAATTTTATGATTTATGATTTTCATATGAATTTTTTTAGTATATCGATATTGTATAATTATATTTAAATTATCATTTTTTAATGGTATGGGGGTCATTTTTAGTTTATAAAACTTTTCTTCCTCAATGATTCATGAGAATTTTTTTGTAGAATTTTTTTTCAAAGAACCTTAATTGGTCTCTAATATATATACATGGTATGTTATTTAGTTGTAAATTTTTATTAATAATAATATTGAAAATGTATGTGTATATAAATATATAGATTTGAATGTTTAAATTCATGTCCACAAAAAATTTTATCTTTATAACATTATTATCTTTATTAGGACACATTATGTGAAAGTGATGATATCGAAATTTTCAAAATTTATAAATAAATTAATATTATATTATTTTCAAATAAGAATATTTATATATATATACATAAATATGTAATTTCATATAAAACATTTTTTTAAACATTTATACATATGTATCTACAAAATTATTATTTTTGGGTAAACCATAATTTTAATCAAAGATGAATAGATACGTTTTATATAAATGTATTTATGTATATATCAATTTATGTAAAGCGACCAATTTAGTATATATATGTAATTAAATACATATATATATATATATATGAATCAATATTCTTACATATATAAAGGTGTGTGGAGATGCAATCATGTATTAATCTAATGTATTTGTAATGATATGTATAAATATTGGTTTGTTTTTAGGTAAAACTTTTATGTACATATATATATATATATCAATGTATATTTACAACTTTCATTTCTTACAAAACTACTTTTATCCTGGATTATGTATAACCATGTAATTTTCTTTTCTTTTTGGAAATGGATTTCAAAGATCATAGTTTTTTATGGAACATCATGGTATTTATTATATAAAATATAAGTTATAATGTTTTTAATTCCAGATAATTGCACTTGTATATTATGCCAATGAAAGAATGGAATGGGGAGTGAATCAAAACCCTTTTTGGATGTTTATCCCATCATTTGATAGGTGTGCACGGAATTATATAGTGCTTCAATTCATTGGATAATGTTGAAATCTCATTAGATGTAATGTAGGGTGCATGAGACAATAATCCAAAGAACACTATGGGATTTGAGAGTGAACATAATCCATCATGGGTAGTTTCTGTCATGTTATGTTTTTTCTAGAATGTATTGTGACTTCATGTTATGATCCAAGGGGCTTTTGAGAACTATTTATCAATGTTTCTATGTTATCATGAGAAATTTTTATTATTTCATAAATGAATTAAATGTATTTTTCCAAAGGTTACTTATGTTGAAACCTATTTATAAATAAATATTATAATTTTCAATTAAACTCACAATTTTATAAATTTTCTATTGTCAATATGTATAACATGTTTTACTTTTTAATGTAATGTTAAAAATCCGGATAATTTTCAACATGATTCGAAACCCCTTAATGAGCAATTTTTTCTCACCCCTATTTTTCAAAACCTATTTTCATAGGGAAAAAGGAAACGTAGAAGAGAGTGTGTTGCCCAAGAGCACTTATGGTGAGTAACCGTTATTAATCATAAGAATAGTTTTCATATCCATTGTTTTTTAGATTTATAATTTGAATTTTCTAAAGTTTTGTGACAGTCTAAAATTGTATACCATTGTAGTCTTGGATTGTTAAATAATAAGTGATTTATAAAAAATTGAACTGGACTTATGTCATTATATTTGGTATCATATATGATGTTTAGAAAACATTAGAGGTGATGATAAATTTAATCCATTAGAAACTTTAGATTCCATGATTAATTTTTTTAGGATTATAATTTAAATAAAAAGCTGGGGCTCATAATTTTTTTTACTCTGAATAGTGAAATTCTGAATTTATATAGGTACAGTAATAGAATTTCATGGACGAAATTCATTTAATGTGGAATAATTTTACATCATGGATATTAATAAGTTCATTTTATTTAATAATGTAAATTAAATTTTGGTCATGTGTTATGATTAAATATGTCAAATTAAATAATAATAATTGAAAGTATTTGTATTATTATAAAAAATTAATAATTATAATAATAAATTTATGATAATTGATAGTTTATTAAATTTTTTTATCAAATAAAATTTTATTTATAATATTTTATAATTTTTAAATAAATTATTTTCTAATTTGATATTAAATTATAAACAAATGATGTCTTATAGTTTAAAATAATATTTTAACATAAATAATTTTTTGAGATTATTTTTTTTAAATTGATATGTTTTGTATGAAAAAAATAAAAATATTATTTGAAAGGTAAAATAATTATGAAATTATTATCAATAATCATTTGGGATTACATGTTAAATTGATATGAAAAATAGGTTTTAATAAAGAAATTTAAAACTCATTTTTTTCAACAATTACTATTTTTTAGCATATAATATTATAAAAATATTTTTTCTATTTTTTATTCATTAAATAATATATGGATTTAATTAATAAAATTTAATAATTAAAATTTAAAAACAATGTATGGTATATAATTTCAACAATTAATTATCTAGTTATATTTTAGAAATATATTTTTTAACTATTATAAATTTATATTTTTTTAATGAATTTTGAATACAAATATATTTTTAGGAACTCATGACTTAAATTTAATATGATAAATATAAAACAACTATTAAAATTATTGAAATCTTATATGAAAAAATGTTAAAATGAATAATATTAATAATGTGATAAAATGTGTTTGAAAAAATGAGGTATTATTTTTTTAAAAACAATAAAAGTAAAAGATAAAAATATAGAGGTAACAAGATAAAAGGGGTGGGGGAGACGTGGATTGACAAAAGAAATCAGGAAAGGGGATAAAGGGTTTGGTCATCGAGTGTGTTTGAAGGAGATAGAATTATCTAATAACAATATTGGTTGAGTAAACGACGTGGGTTTTGAAATAGGGATTACAAATCACAATCAGGAGTCTCGACGATCTTCGACCAATGATGAGGGATCCTGATGGTCAGGCATTTCCATAAGGGGTTCAACCGTGAGTTCGTGTTTTGTATATGTGTGAGATCTAATTGTATGATGTTTCAATATACATCGACCTAACCATGGTAGGTTTTTGGGAAAATTTATAGATTTTGAATATTTATATATACACTTTTTCTTGAATCCTTTTAGCAGTGGATGACATGGGTGTCCCTTCTTTCTCAATATTATTCAGTTATGTGATGCTATTTGTTTTTTATTTTTTTAGATGTCTTAGATCTATATTCCTTATTTATGAAATGATTCAGATTAATTTCATATTTTATATGGTTGTTGAATCTATTTTTTATTTTTGGTTTTAATCCACATTTCAATCAACCATCAATTTCCTTTTTCCACCATTTTGTAATGTTGGATCTGAAGAAATTTGTATAGATACATTATATACTGTTTTATATTCTATTGTTCTTTATATTCCTCCTCCAATCAGTTAATATTACAATCCCCTATAATATTACTATAGAAATGTGTATTTTATGGATTTAAATTATGTATGAACTTGATATTTAATAAGCTATGCCTTTTTCTGGGAATCTTCCCGATGTATTTCACCCAATATAAGAGTATAGAGTAAGATTTGGGGAGTTTTTGCAAGCTATAATGTAGTAGAATAATGTTTTCCAATATTTTATAAGTCAAGTCATGTAAATTATTTTTAAAATATCATTAAACATCTGTTTTTTCTTAATTTCTACGTCAAACATGTTTAATGTTTTAAAAATTTTATATTCAATTTTGTAATTATTTAATTGAACTACTTATTTTTCATGAATTTGTTTCTTTTAATGATTTTTCTTATGAAGGTGATTTATTTCAAAACTAATAATGTAAAAGATAATTTTTATTTTCATTAAAAAAATAATATATGCTCAAATGATTAAAGTGGGTTCTCTATTTCTGATTTTATGTCAATTTTTCTTAGTGGTTTTCTAAAATTTATTATATTTCTATATAAATAATTATGAATTAAATATTTATAACAGTAAGGGAAAATTTGAGTAAATATTTAAAACTATTTTTGAATTTATTATTTTTATATGATTTTTTTAGTCAATCAGAATTGTGTACTTGTATTTTAATTGTTTTTTATAATGGTAAGGGGGTCATTTTGAGTTTATAAAACTACTCTTCCAAAACAATTAATGAGATTTATTTTCTTGAATTTTTTTTAAAAAAATCATAATTGGTATTTCATATATATACCTAGGATGTTTTTTGATTTTAAATTTTTTTAAATAATAAATTAAAAAATTTATGTATTTATATATATATATCAATTAATGTTAAAAATCATTTTCTCTCATGGTTTTCTCTTCATAAAATTATTTTCATAATTTTTCTACATTATCTTCAATTGAAGTTATCGAATTCTAAAAAAAATATGATTAAGTTAAAATTGTTATATTTTTGAAAATTTTTATGTGAATACATATATTCATAAATAGATCGTTTAATATGAATCAATTTTTAAAACATGAATATATATATCTATCTATATATGTATTATTTTATTGTGGAACAAAATTTTAATTTCATATCAATAGATACATATATATATATTTATATAATTTTTTATTATATGTATCAGTTTTTTTAATACAGAATATTTCCTATTTTTATGAATATAAATGAATATATATATATATATCATTATTCCTCTCTATAAATATGTATGTGGATATGAAATCCTGTCTTATTCAAATATATATATATATATATAAAATAATGCTTATATATATCATTTTATTTTTATGTAAAATTGTTTTATTCATAAATATCTATATTAATGCATTTTTACACATTTTATTTCCTAAAATGCTATTCTTATCATGAAACATATATAACCAGGTAATTTGAATTTTCATGAAATGGATAGAAATGCTCATGTTATTTAATGTAACATTGTGATACTTACCATATAAAAACAAGGTGTTATGTTTTTAATTTTAATGTATCACACTTGGATATGATGTGAATGATGACATGGAAAAGGGAGTGAACCCAATACATTATAGTAAATTTTTCTATTCATTTTCTGGGTACACCCATATTTATATATCACTCCAATGCATTGGGTAATGTTTAAATCTCAAGTGATGTCTTTTATGGTGCACGAGAGTTGTATCCCAAGAATACTTCAGGATTAGGGAGTGAACCTAATCCATCATGTGACAATGTTCATAAATGTATGTTTCCTTAAGAGTGAAATGTGACTTCATGTTATCATCCAATCTTCCTTTTAGAATTATTTTTGAATGATTATGAGTAATCAAGTGAAATTTTTATTACTTCCTAAATACAGGACATTGATTTTTTAAATGGTTAAATATGGTGAATCCTATTTAGAAATAAATATTTATATTTTAAAACTCACTCATGACGTTATATATTCAAAATTCTCATGTTGAATCTCATGTTTTACATTTTTCTGTGAAGTAAATTTTTTTATTGATTTCCACTTGTTTTCAAACCCCTTATTATAGTTTTTATCACTCACCAACTTTTTGAAACATCTTTTCATTGGATATTGGTGCTCATAGAAGTTATTGAGTGGTCGATTACCCGTAATGGTGTTTAACCCATATAAACATCAGAATAGTTTTTTTTGAGACTTGTAATTATAATTCATTAATGTACATGTACTCTTTAAACATATAATCTTATGGGAAATATGGTTGTTAAATAATAAATGAAATATAATATATAAAAATTTGGAATAGGTGTTTGGTCATCACAGGGTCACCATAGGATTCAGAGATAGGGGAAGTTAGTTCCCAGGTTTGATGGGCCTCTTGTGTTTGTTGAGAGAATTGAATCAGTGGCATATTGATTTTCTCTTACATAGAGTTATAGTTCATTACACAATTTTTTTATGGTGTCACATCTTTGGATGTGTCACCACAAGACTTATAATGTTATTGATCATGATTATATTAATATTTAGTTAGATTCATCATTTTAGAATCATAGGATACATTTTATTGATCGTAGTGATATAATGTTGGAGGGAATGATCTTGACAAAAATTCATGTATTGTGGAAATATTGATGTGTTCAGGTGGAAATGTGGGAGTGATAAGTAGATATGTGGGATTACTGGCCCAGTATTTTTACTTCATAGTCATAGAGATTTTTGGGAGTACATGTTAATGATATTCTATTACAAGTTGGTGAGATTGTATGATCCTGACCTATTTAAAGATTACACATTCTCAGTTTCAGGTAATCATTTAACCTTATATATTTATATCTTATTTTGGTATTTTAATTTCAATGAGAAGTTTAAACATTGGATGAAAATTGTTTCTTCATGGTTGGAACATAGTTTTCCCAAATGGTGCATCCACCCCAAGAAAACAATGTAATCCTAAATAGAGGTGAATTTCATTGTTGGAAAATGGGTTTTCAAACCACATTCCTACATAGTAGAAATATCCCCCCCCCCAGGATAATGTTCATGGTTAGAGATAAATGTTTGTAAAACCATGCATCATTACCTAGGAAACTATCAGTGGGGATTTTAATTACCATAAAAATTATTAAAAGATCATTCCCCCGGTATTAACCTCAAATCGTCATGGTGAGAACCCAAACCAATTACTCTAAACTCTGAAACACATGTGAGGGTTATAAGAAATATTTATTCTTTATTAATAAAATATCCTATCGAAGGATCATCTCTCCTCTGGTATGTGACATCTTCACCATTTGGATTCCAATATCTTTTGTCTCACTGTATTGAACAAGATGAATGATTTATTCTATATTGGAAATGGTTTATATTTATCTTTTCATGGATCTTAATCTATTTGATATGGATCTTAGGGTTTTGTCCTATATCTTCCATGAAATTGTGATCATGAATGTGGATCTTAAATTTGTGGATTTTCAGTATAGAGTACATCCATAAAAAATCATGAGGTATGTGGTTAATATATATATATACATAGGCTTTAATGATAATTTTGTGTATGTAATTTTTGAATTTAAATTACCACATTTGGTAATTGAATCTTGGAATTCAATTAATTAATTATTTAATTAATTAATGGGTTTATGGAGTTGGTAGAATAATGTGATGATTGAATTACATAAAGTAGTAATTATGGAATTAGTTTTTAAATAATTTAATTGTAATTATAATTAAAGGGTTTGTTAGATTATCCTTGAAGGTTTAAAGGATATTATGATTAAATATTGATAAATGGTTTAATAGTGATATTTTAATAAAATTTTCTTTGATTTAAATAATGTACCTTAATTTTTGTGACAAAATGAAGTTGTTTACCATGATTATAATGTTTTACAAGATTGTTAATGATGATTAACATTGATATTTGTAATATTGAAGAGATATGTGATATATTGTGATATATGTGATAATGATTGTGGGATACAAGCAGAAACTCCAAATACCCATATGTGATAAAGAGCGTATTAAAAGGACGGATGCCACAGACACCCATATGTGATAAAAATGTGGTGTTGGATAGGGAGTGATGATCCAAATATCTACAAGGTTCTAGACATTATGTTATATGCCCAACACATTGGAATTGGTGTGGAGTTTTTATTAGACACGCTATGAAAATTGTAATTAAATGATTAGTTAATGTGAAAGATATAATGATTTGTTATTACCTATGATGTACAGTTCAAAATCTATCATAGGAAGAATTATGTATTGATTTTTTGGGTGTTATCTTGATCGTGGATAATTATGTGGTTAAAAAAAGAATATGATGTTCAAAATTTATTTACATGATTTATTGTAGTTTATTCACTATAAAACAACATATTGAATTATAGACTACATTATATTTAGACATTGTTTGTTGTGTCTTACTGATTTTTATTCACACCCTACTCGGGATGCCTGATCGGTACCCAGATTAACACAATTTTTATAGGAAAGGGTAAGGCCAAGAGAAAAATGTTATTTTGATGTGTTTGGATGGCACATGGATGAGGGAACCGGTAATGATTTCAGGACTCTCTTGGGAGTTGTTGGTATATTTATTATATCTTTTTTATATTGACACTTGTCACATATTGAAATGACATATCTACTATTTTATTTATTATTATTTATCCATGGTTTTGGATTATCATGTGATTTTTGTCTGTATTGGTAATGGAATTGTTATAATTAATTTTTATTACCATTTGTTTTTTATTAATTTATTTATGATAGTTTCATATAATAAAGAGGGTATAGTCTCATTATTGTTTATATTAGACCCTCGCTACTAGTCAGAAGCCTATAGAATACGAGGAGGCATGCATGAGGTCATCTAACCAACTAGCTCGGGGTACCAGAGTGGCGTCCAGGGGTCGAGAAATAAATAATTAATCAAAAATAATTTAAAAATTTTCATGAAATTAATTATAATATGTTCTTTCAAAAATAAATAAGAAATATTGTTTTGATGAAAAAATTCCTTTAATGAATAAAATTATTTTACTAAAAATTGATTGATTATTTACTAATCATTTATCAATACATTTACATTCTGTATGATAATTAAAAAAATTTCATCATGTATTTTATTATATTCCTAACCCTTATTTTAATAGATAGGTTATATTTGACATTAAAAATAAAAATATTTCATTGTTCATTAAGGCTCAGTGATGTGTATCTTGTATGTTATTGAAAATTTTATTTATTTAAAATAATATTGTATTACATTCTCACATAATTTATAAATTTAATCCTCATAATATTAACTTCATCTCTCCTAATTAATAAATATTATTCTTCACAAATTATCTTTCATGATATATCAAGTATTAAACCTAACTGTTACATATACCTCATCCTAATGAAACCTCACAAAAATACCAATAATCACCATGATAAATAAATATATTCCACATCCATATATTGAAATTATCCAAAATATCATGTGACAGATTAATATATTAACCTAAAAGGTAATTCATAACATTACCAAAACTATATTGGAATATATCAACATATTAATGAATCACATTTAAACAATAAAGATTATTTATAATCTAAAATAAAATAACGCATTATTAATATCAAATATTATAAAAACCCCAAAGGTTTGTTTAAGACTTAATAGATTGGTCTACCTAATTCCCAAAAAAATGATTCAATTGAATTAAAACTCATATCACTTAATTCATAAAAGTGGTTTTTTGATGCATTTAAACTTATGATTCATTATAAACTTATACACCAATGATTGTATCCATAACATTTATGATAAAATCAAATGAAAAAATATATTCTTCCAAAACATAATATTATCCTTATTAATTAAATACATTCACCAACTATTGAATAAATAACCAAAATCTGAAAATCAATATCATCAAATATGACATAAATTAATATGTGATCACCTATCCATTTTCAAATTCAAAAATAATAACAAACCACTATCAACCATCACATTATTCAAACTAAATGTATGATTTCAAATTATACTATGGATTAATCATTATATGATCCATAATCCTTGTATCCAAAACACCATTGATATAAAAATTCCATAAAAAATTTCTTGATTCAAAATGCATAAATAATTTAATCCCTTTACATCATAGGTCATCCCATGCTATATTAGTTAACACTTGGATTAGGTAATTGGCTCGAATAATCCATATATATTACCTTCACAAAATACATTGAAATTTAAATTTTAACTTTTGATGATCTTCATTTACCACCATCGAACATTTCATTTTTCCTCAAAAATTACATGCTCTATACCCTTAATCGTAACATTAAATACGTTATTTGTTACTTTTATACATTCACTTGAGTTCATATTCAATCATTCTCTACATAAATGATTTTTAATCTTCTTTAAATATTAATACCCACCACTAGATCTCTTTGTGAAATATATAAATCTCATCATTGGAGAGTCTGAGGGTTAGATAAGGAGAAATATATTAAAAATATATCATGAAAACTAGTTATGAATAATCCCATATTTTCTCACTATAGATTCAATTTCATTTGGTTAATCGTGAGTATAATCATTCCATTTAATATAAGTGTTAACACGAGACCTCCATGTTTAATACATTGACTAAAACAAAAGAGCATATTATGATCAATAATAGTCATTGTGATGAACCATTAAAAATAATTTATAGTATGTATAAATAATTAAAAATCCTTTTCAATCTATGAGACCTTATATTTAACCCAGGTTGTCAATAATCATTACCCTATTTTTTGATTTTATCATAAAATTAATCTCATACATCAGGTTTTTAGTAATGTTTTCCCATTCTAGTTACCAAATTATAACTAATCCATTCTCGGATAAACTGCATTTACCCATACATTTAATACATAGTTATCACATCTTAATAGGTTAATATTCAGTAAATTACATAACCATCCATTCCATTATTTTATAGGACTATTTACATTAGAAATTTTGACACAAAAACAAGTTGATAATAAATAATATAAATTGTCTCCTACTATATTATTCTTAACTATTATCCATTGTAGAAACATCATACACAAAATTGTATTCAAAACCAAGTGAAAATGAAAAATAATGGTGATATCATAATTTTAGAAATGGAAAACAATGTATATTTCAATGATAACTTGAACTTAGTATGAGAATAAGGTTATGAGAACATGTTCACAAAATTATAAAATCAAACCCTATATATCATAGATCATTATAGTAATATATGGAATAACGTTTTACATTTCAAAATACATGATTCATAAAGGAATGAATGAACATGATCCAAGAGAGAGTGATATATTCATAAGACATAGTTTTAGGGAATATACATAATCAAAAAAATATTTTCCATAGTAGTAAAGGATCATTGTTATGTATATCATAGTATAATAGATTTTCTCCCTAAACTATTATAGAGGTCATTGTTCAATCCCAACACTACCATATTTGAAACTGTCTCCTACAAAATTGTCCTCACTAATAATTCATGCATTGTTTACCTAATCGAATATAAATCATTACCCAATGCATTGGAGGGATATAGAGGTCTCAAACATTAAATAATTAAAAATATCCATATGTTCAACATATGATCATAAAACATTCACCATATCATAACCCAATAAAAGGAATGGGTATCATAAACATTTCAACATTTTATCATAGGATTACCCATGTTAAAAGAAAAAAGTTTCCTAAACATATTTTCATAATAAATATAATCCATAGATATAAATAAAAAGGTAGGTACCACTGGATCTATATCACGTACTATATACATGAAATAAATGGTTTTTATCATTTATGATAATAAATACAATTTAAAAATCATTAATATTTTATTGTAGATAATATCCTTTACATTTTTAAATTACATATTTAAAATATAAAAATTCTAAAAATATTATGTAAAAATTTTTATTTGAAAATATCCTTGGAATATTATAATGAGAACCTAAAATATTTGAGTCAGCATGATGGTGTGGATTATTTTTATGTCGTATAATTTAAAAAAACATTCTTGTCATACTGGTAAAAAGACAAAAAAGTACCTCATTTGATTAATTAAAACAATATTTAATTTGAAATAATATTATAAAAATTAAAACTTTCATAAAATTACATTAAAAAATCAAATTATAATATTAAAAACATTCTTTAAAACCTAGATATGAAAGAAAAAGTTTTTTTGATTGAAGAGATAAACGAAGTAAATTTTATTAAAAATGATTCTTTTAGTATATTGAGTACATCAATAGAAGAAAATTTAATGAAAATGTATTATTTAGAATTAAAAAGAGGAGAATAAAATCCATGATATTATATAACGTAATATCATTCAATTTCAGCATCAAGACTTAATCATAGACAATCCCAATAAATAATGAAATTAAAACATAAAATGCTTACTGATTTAGTATCAATTGAATCGTATGCCCCATGAAATATAGAACCATAAAATAATATTCATAACCCAATAACATTAATAATAATATTCATAAAATAAATTCATAGTTACTATATACATCACAAAAAAGAAACAAATGCAGGATATGGAATGTTTCCCCCAGAAATAAAAATGAGACGAAAAGCCCATACCCAAGGTATGACTTCCTTTTTGGGCATTGGAATCATATTTATAATAAATATATATTTATTATAACTGTATTATTGAACCATAATCATATATATAATCACATATATGATTTACTTACTACCTTTTATCACCCATTTGTTAACAAATCCTTGTTAAAAGATTTTTTCTGGGTGATATCTGCTTTGTTTTTCATGTATGTTTTTGGTACGTTAGTTCTGGTCCATTTTATTTGATCATGTATATATAAAATATATACTATATAATATTAATTTAAATAATATAAATATTAATTTTATAATTATTTATATTCATCCATAATAGTATACATAGAAAAATTAATTACGCCATTCATGGAGACGGTAGGTCATACGTACGTATGAATGATTTCTTTATTTCTCGAAGAATGAAATAATAGAATGGTAAATAATAAATAATCTTTCCATAATATTTATTATATAATATATTTATTATATATTCAATAAATCCATCCTTATTAACTTCATGTTAAATTGACATGTTAAATGAATCACATTGCTTAATAGAGGTGGATGTCCTCACGTACAACCAAGTGATGTTATTATTTACAAACATTTAGAATGTAAAATTGTATATATTATGTTATAAATAATAATATCTAAATATTTAACAAGTATAATAATAATCATTTAAACAATCATAATACACATCCATCAAATTTGGTTATGGGAAATGAATTGTATCTCTACGTGGAGACGGTAAGTCGTACGTATGCAAGAGAAAAACATTAACATCCCATTTTAGGGAATGATGGTGAATAAATATGGTTTTGTAATTTTAATAAAATTTAATTAGTTCAAATATAATTGTTTTAATTTATTATGAAAAAAGAAAATATTTATTTTCGCTAAAAAATAATTAAAATGTAAGTGATCTGATATGGTGATTGACTATTTTTTGAAATAACTCCTTTAAATATCCTATTATAGAACCAAGGGTTGGTCATTAGCAATTCCGTCAAGTATATAATGTGTATAATTAAGTTTATAATGTATTTTTTTGAGCGTATAGACTAGATATAAGGTAAAAAAATTCTGAATAACTAATGGGAGGATGATCCCATTTATAATATTGGTAAGGGGGGCTTTTGGAATTTTTTAAAAGATTAAATTATAAAAAAATAATTATCTATACCAAATGACCCCAAAATCCCGGGGATTATAATTTAATATATTATTATGAATAAATATAAAATTATAATAACATTTCTAAAACATTAAGTGGTGTTTTAAATTGTGTCATTTGGTTTAACCCATTAATTAACACATTAACATTAATCCGGGAATCATATTTTTCACATAAAAAGGATTATAATTTTACATATATAATGAAAATTGGATAACAATTGGACCATGTAATATATATTAGACAATATATTATCATATTTTTCCTATTTAAATATTATTTTAAAAATTTAAAATATAATTATGAAATATTATTTTGATGAAATATTATTAATTTCAATTATGAAACTATTATTTTGATTAGATTTAAACTACACAAATAAAAATGTTTTAATATAATATAATAATTTAACAGAAAAATAATAGGTCATATTCATCTAAAAGAATCATGGAACATTAGAACTCACAAAAATTATATTACATTTAGAATTATTCAAATCATTTATTTTATTTTTCTACTCATTGATTAAATACAATAATATCATTGTATATAAATTTAAGGTAATTTTATAATTTATGAAAATTTAAAAAAAAAATTTCATGAAAATAATTTAATTAATCTTTAAAAAAACAATTATCTTCTTTCATAGATTTATTTTGTCCCTATTTGTATATATATTAGATATTTAAAACTGTAACTTTGACATTTTGTAACATTCATTTCATTAAATATTATATATGTCATATTCTTGGAAAAGTGTCCATTAAAAAATAAAATTAAAACATAAGTTGATAATTTTAGAATATCATTCATCCAATAGTAATTATTATTATTAAATATAGGCTTATCACAATGTTTTAACATTTATTAACTTGATTTACCCTTTATTATTATGATATTTGCTTCCATGATTATGATTAATATTGACTACAATTAAAAGATACATATTTTAAAAAATTAATAAATAAAATAGAAATTATCGAATCATGTTTATGAAATTAAATTTTTATATGTGGTTGAAATTAATTTTAAAATAAGTATGAAACAATTAATGAAAATTTCATTTTAGACAAATATAATTTTAATCAAAACACTGGGGTTTTCCATATATCATGTCAACAAAAATATTAAAAATATATTAAGAAAATTATTGAAAATATAATATATCTATTTCAATAAAATAATTCACCACTAGTGAATATTTTAATTTTTTAAGAAAAAAATTCATTACATGTATAAAAATAGCTTTTCAAAAAAATTGTCTTTTACTTATAAAAATGTTTTTTTCAAATTCATTAATAAAGTTGATTCCAATGGACGTAATTTTATTATTTAAAACATATGAGAACTACTTTTACTATTGAAATGTTTTACAAAAAATGATTAACTATGTACATGATTGAAATTAAAATATAGCTTTAAATAAAAATCTATAATTTGTACTATTCATGTGAAAATCATAATTTTTAGAAAATTTTAAAAAATTTCATTCATAGATATTTTTTATATGATGAATTAAAAAAATGAAATCCTTTTAATCAAATATAATTTATAAATTCTCTATAACGTTTTTTAATATATTCTCAAAAAATAAAAAAAACCATTTTTTAATAATGTGTTTATTTGAAAAATGAATAGACTTTAATAAAACATATGTTATTAATTGCTAAAAATTGATCCATAAATGAAGATTTATTATGAAAATTATATATATCATTGAATATTTAATTTTTTTGATAATTTACAATTTGAGGTATATGATATAACGATCCTATTTAAATAATAATATTTCATAATTGTTTTAGGCTTGGTGTTTTATATTATGTACACTATTGAACATAGAGCTCATTAAAAATATTATGGTGTTGTGATTTTCATATTTGGATGAAAATTTAAAAAACATAGTATCTACTTGATACCAGATTTATATTTTTGAAAGAGTCTTCGTCCTTCTTTTTTATACAAGAGATATCTAATCACCAATGATATTTTATTTATTGACTTCATCCCTACTTCTTTCAATTATTACTAATGTTGATCCATCATTAACTACCTCATAATTTTTATCTTCTAATGAGTATACTCCATCCCAATGTTCATTCATATGCATTTCACTTAATAGTCTATTAATTATTTCATTCCTCAAAATTTGTATCACTATAATTCTTTGACAACTCCCCATTTGATTGAGATTTCAACTCATATTCACAATAATGGATCATGAATTTTTTAGACCTCTTAGGAATTTTATTATAATTTTTATTACATGATTTTAGATGAATTCCAAAGGAAACTTCAATAAACTCCATGAGTTACAATCCTTTTGTTCTTATCATTGTTTTGAAAAAAAAAATTATCTGCCAAAATTCAAATGTATTCCAATTGGGGATTATTATCATTCCATATTTATTATGGTGTGTTCTCTTCATTTTTACAGACAAATTCCCTTTTATAGATATAAACTAAAGTAATAAATATATCACTTTACTATTTTTAATAGTCGGTTATTATCATTTATTTCATGTAATGTTCCCCTAACTGATTATTATTAAATTAAATGCCATTTTCAATATATAACTTCTAGATTTATATTTCTAGTATCATCTCTACTAATATCAAGTAAAATTAAATGAACATAAACACATTATTTTGAATTATATGTTCATTAACCACAACATAATACCATAATCATGAATAAATAGAGTGTAATAACATTATTCATCTATATAATTGGGAGAAATTGGACCCCACACATCCACCATTACTAACTCAATCCATCCCATTAACATTTTTTTGCAAATCGTATATCTATAGAAAAATATTTTACAATTTTAAAATGAATCATATTATTTGTGTCATCATGAGAATGTTCTAGTATATGATGAGGTCCCTTATTCTACACCACATATTACAAGGACTTTTGGATTAATTGTCCAAGAATTTTTTTCCATATACTTTTATATTATTAATTGGATATAAAGTTCCTATCTTATTCAGCACTAATGTGTTAGACATTGGATTTTATCCGATTCCAATGAATTAGTAATTTTCCATCTCTTCCTTTCTAAATTTAATCTTTCATACTAAAATTGAATGTATTCTCTGAGTCACATAGTGATCTTATACAAATAAGATTCTGACTAGTGTCTTTACAAACCAAGTAATCATTGCACATTAATTATTCCCCTGTGATTTTGGATTTTAAAAAGATATTAATTTCCAAATAGTACTATTAACAAAGAGAAAAAATGCATTAGTACATATGTGATGATAATTGTTATGCCCCAACCCTAGTTACCATGAATCTATGCATTATTATATAACATCAGCATGATCAAAATGGATCATGTGCCAAAAGGCTGATCAGTTTTGTAGACTTGGAAGTACTATATACATTCCCAAGATTTATATTACATTAAAAAATGAAAAACAAAAAAAGAATTATCTCCATTTACCATATTCATATCCCTTAGACTATCCCAATAGTTCAGTCATAATATACTTCTTCGCATCCTGGAAAAAATAAAATAGAGAAAAGGGTGAGCTCAGATTCTCAGTAAGGATAAAAATATAGTGGAAACGTTCATAAATAAGACTAAACATTTAAGGAAATGTATAAGATATAAGCATAATAATTTTAAACTTAAATATAATAATAATATGGAAAATTTAAATCAAATAATTCCATTTACGTATTAACATTATATTCCACTAGTCAAATAATCTAATGCAATATCAATAGAAAATATCATAAGGATGGAATTCATAATGCCAGACATCATAACGAAATATTCAAGGACTCGTTCCAAGACTACAAATAAGATTTTTAAAGGTCTTTTTAAAATACACTAGTTTGTCTCATGAGACAAAATAATGAATCTATGAGCTATAGTGGGCTCCACCCATTACTTAATGTGTCCAATTAATTTGCATATGAAAAGAATGAAATATAATATAAACATTCGTATTAAAACTAGCATAAAAAATGTTAATAATTTAACTATATACCTGGAATGGTATAAATATAACTCATCCATAGTCAAACATATCACAAAACCTTTAATTCACTAAGGAATATTGTATAATAATAATAAAATTAAATCAAGATTAATATCCATCAAATATTGTTTACATAGACGAGATCAGAACTATTTGCGGGAAATATCTATTACTATTTTGAAATCATTTAAAAGTATCAAAATTAAAAATGAAAAAAATTATTTTTAAAATATTCTTATAATCATGGAAGGGAGGCTTTGAAGTTGTTATAAAGGTGGAAAATATTTTCACCAATCATATAAGTTAAAAAACATATTTTCCTTAATTGTGTCGAAAAGGTCGTAATGTACCTTTATTGGAAAACAACGCTAATTTTAATTTATATGAATTTTATAAAAATTAAAAATTGGTTATAAATTACTATAAAATGTATGATATAAAATAATAAAAATGTTTTGAAATACATTTTTAAGAAACCCAAATGTGGATGATAAAGAGGTCCCAGTATATACTCGCGTATAAACAATCTCGAATAATGTAGTAATTGTAGAATTAACCCTTATGTAGTTTTTTTAATTGATCAAGGGTATTATATCCTGTTATATAATAGTTAAATAATTTTAATAAAATTAAACAAAACCAAATACAGAAATACGATTTCATATATGATCTTGTAATATTGCTTTGTTAATAATATTTCATTACTATCATTCTTTTTTATGATAACTAATTTATTTTCCATTATATTTTTTGTTACATTAGTAGTTTTTGTTTTGGATAGGATGTATATTATTTATATAACAAATGATATTATATTAATAATATTTATTTTTAATCATAAAATGAAATTTTTTCTTGAATGGTTATGATGGCGAATGAATTTTATCGTGTTCATTGATACAGTAATCTGTACGTATGCACGAGAAAAAATATCATTCAATTGAAGATTAAACCGCATGTAATTGGATGTTATATCATTTATAAATAATTATTAACATGTTATTTATATAATTTACAATAGATATACTGATTACTATACCCATAAATATAATGAATTGTTTGAAAAACAAATTATACCACGACATGCAGACGGTAAGCCTTACGCACACACGTATGGTGGCATGTCATTCATATGATTGATAGAATAATGAATATAGTTACATTATATTTATAATAACATAACATGATATATATGGTATTGGAGTTATTATTTTTTATGGAAACAACAATGAAATAGGATTTTTGAAGAAGAAAAGAACTTTAAAAAAGGTTGTGGAATTATTACAACTTCTTCGGGTGTTTTTTATAGTTTACCCAAAAGGATCCATAGAATGGAATTCTAATCCATGTAAGGCCCCTAGGTCGAATTGAGGGTAGTAGGGACAATATTTTCGAAGGTTTTGGGAAGATCCAAATTTCATTGGATGTGTGATCATTAGAGAAGGGGAATACCCTTTTATAAGGGAGTTGAGGGTAACTTAAGGAAAGTCATGAAATATTATATTATTATACAATCATATTAGGTTTATAAATTCTCCAAAATGATTTATTTATAGTCTGATTTGGGGATGGGACTAAAACCTATAAACCAATAAGTTTTATATTGGTTTAGGTCACCATATTAACCTTATCTGTTACATTTAATTCTTAGTTAAATAGATTTACTTTTAACAAATATTCTTGTATTGTTATAATAAATTGTAAAAAAACAGAAAATAAAAATCAGAGAGAAAACTGATTTGTTCATTAATGATATATCTAAACATTTATAAGCCCTTTGTCTAAGCCAATGATTTTTAGTAATATTATATCAATTAATAATATATGATTTGTTTTAAAAACTAATTAATGTCAATTTTGACACTATTTGGTATTCGATTTTTGAAAAAGTCCTAAAAACATCAAAACTTATAATAAAATTTATTTAATATACCCTAGCATGTAATATTAAACTATGAAATTAGTTTAATTAATAATAAGTTTCAATTTACATTTATTTGGATATTTATAATATCAATTATTTAAATATTTCATTAATAAGTCAATTATTGTATCTTCAATGTTTCGTAATTAAATTTATGTATATCATTTCTAAAAAATTATCAATAAAATATGATTATGTAGGAAATATTTTTATATTTATTTTTAATATTTATATTCTAATTTCACCTACATAATAACCTATATAAAAAATGGATATGTTATTAAACATAACATTTAATAATTTTAACACTTCATTAAATAAAATAAGAATAAATGACATAATCTAATCCAAGTGGATCAAAAAGATCATATTTTTTTAATAAGGTTTATTTTTCACTTAATATACCTATCCAATAAAATTATTACATGTGTTAGGAAAATTATAAAATCTTATTAAAATTGAATTACCATATTTACTTTTAACTGTGGTAAATTTTAAGTAAAAACTTATTACTCACCAAAAATGATTTTCATCTTATTCAACCAAATTTTACTTACTGATATCAACTGTGTTTCTTGGATTTTTGAAATTCAATTTACTGAAGTAGTAAAATTAAATTTTATGGAAATATTTAAATGCTCCTAGATGGTTGGTAAAATACGGTATACATTTCAATAAATCATTATATATCTAATACTCTTATAAAATGACTTCAATTATTACATTCAACATATATATGTATTATGTATCAATTTTTAGTTAAAATATATTTAAATAAAATAAATAATTTTTTAAATAAAATGTCCATTTTTAACAATAAGGCTGTGTTTTTCACTATTTATCAAAAAAATTAATTTCATCATAAAAATACCAAAAATTCACCCTAAGGTAAATTTGATATTTCAAACCAAAAAATTATGTCCATTTTGAAAAATAAAATTTCCAAAATTTAAAAAAGAGGTTATTACTATTCATTATGGCTAGTTTCATTTATCATGGTGCGATGAAACTCCAAGTTATGTATTATGCAAGTAATTTCATTATTTAAAGGGAAATGTACCATGGAAACATGGGGGTTACATTATTCCCTATATACAATAATATCATCCTAGATATTTATACAATATTATTATACAAAAAAATTGGGTGATTTTTCTTCATAATTTCCTCATGTTCCCACGTTGTCTATTCCATATTATGGTTTCATCATAGAACATTCACTAGACGAGTCATCCGGATTATAAACAATTGTTCTCTAGTATTAATAATTTTGATAGGTTCTTAATAATAAGACATCTCAGGATCATGTACTATTTCATCATAGGTGAGTACATGTGTTGGGTCAGGCATGTATTTTCTCATCAATGATACATGGATCACATCACGATCCTTTGAAAGACATGGTGGAATTTCCAAACGATAGCCTAGAACTCCAATTTGTTCAAGAATTTTGAAACGTCCAATGTACCTGGGACTCATGTGCCCCTTCTTACTGAATCTCATAATACCCTTCGATTGAGATACCTTCATGAAAACATGATCTCCTAATTGAAATTCCAAATCATTCTTTTGGTTATTAGAATATTTATTTTTTCTACTATGAGCTTCTTCTATGTGGGATTGGATAAGCTTCCCCTTTTCCATTGATTCCTCAGCATGATCTAGGCCTACGAGTTTTCATTCACCATCATCTTCCCAACAAGATTGTGTTTGACTTCTATATCCATATAACGCTTCATATGGGGCCATCTGAATACTTGAATGGAAGATATTATTATATATATATTCTACCAGAGGTACATACTGATCCCGCATACCATGAAAATCATTTGAGAAATATCATAACATGTATTCTATTGTTTGAATAGTCTGTTCTAACTATGCATTAGTTTGCGGGTGGTAGGAAGTTCTCAAATGATGTTTAGTATCTGGGTCCTTCTCTTGACATTTTAGGAATCCTGATGTAAAATAGGGATCCCAATCGGAAACAATTGATAGGGGTACTTAATGATGTCTTACAACTTCCTTAACATATAATCATGATAAAACATCATGTTGTAAATATTCTCTTGTAAAAATTAAGTCTTTTGACTTGGTAAGATGATCAACAATGAAACATATTTAATCATTACTTCTAGGATTCATTAGTAGAACCATGAAAAAATACATCATAAAATCATCCCATTTCCACTTAGTATTGGGAAGTGGTAGAATGAATTTTCTAGGATGTTGTCTTACTGCCTTTTCCTGTTGACAAACCATACATATTGACACATAATAAGTAATCTTCCTTTTCATGTTGTCCAACAAAAAATGTTCCCTCAAATCACTATATATCATAGTGCTACCTGGGTGTATAGAGAAATTGGAGCTATGAACATCATCCAACAATATAATTTTTATATCAGGTATATCTTGAGTAAACAGTCTCTTCCCAAATTTAAAATTTCCATCTTCACATACGAAGTCAATCAATATTCCATCATTCACATATTTATTTGTCTTTCGAAACTCAGCATTATCTATCTGGGACCATTTTATACTTCTAATAAATATGTATTGGAAACCAATTGAAATAGTATTGATGTTTCACAATCCATGATTATTCTCATATCCATCTTTATCAGATCCACTAACATAGGATCTCTTTAAACTATCTTCTTATTAAAAACTCCATGATATTTTCTTGTTTAATGAATATTCCACCTTATTTTCCTTCCCAGGGTGGTAGTGTATAGTTCAATCACAATCCTTGAGTAGCTTGAGCCATTTCCATTGACTTATGTTGATTTCATTTTGTGAGGGAGCATACTTCAATCTTGTGTGATTGATATATGTCTAACATTTTTTAAAATATAAATAGTGTCTCAAAATCATCGAAATAATGAATATAACTACTAACTTAAGATAATGACTGGGTTAGTTTTTTTAATAAATTTTTTGATGACGTGATGCATAGTAATAGAATATTTCATTCTGTATTCAGAGAAAACCATGTCCTTTATTTGAAGCATCACTATAAATAACTAACCCCTCATTCACTGATGGTAGATTAAATATAATATCATTGAAAAATATTCCCTTCAGTGCTTCAAAACATTCTTCACACTCATTTTTACAAACAAATTTAACCCCATTATGTGCGAGCATGGTTAATTGTTTAGCCAGTTGGGAATAATTATGGATGAAGCACCGATAACAACATGCTAAAACAATAAAACTGCTTACCTCAGTTATACATGATGGTTCATGAAATTCCTTGATTTCAATGGTCTTTGAAAGATAAACAGATATTCCATCCATAGAGACAATATGGGCAGGAAATTAAATCTTTTGAAGAAAGAATTAAGACTTGCTAAAATACCCATATAATTCTTTTCTTCTGAGAGTTTTTAGAATAGTTCGCATTTTATTTTCAAGATATTTGTAGCATTTTGTGTAAACCAAGATATCATTAATAAATACCACTTCAAAGGTATCAATATATTTCTTGAAAAGTCTGTTCATTATATCCATGAAAAAATTAGGTGCATTAGTTAGTTCAAATTGTATTACTATAAAATCGTAATGCCCATACCTGGTTCGAAATGATATTTTTGGAATGTCTTTTTTTCTTCACACACAACTGATGATATCATGATCGAAGTCCAGTCATTGAAAAATATTGAGCTCTATTAAGTTGGTCAAAAAAATAATCAATGCAAGGTAGGGGACCCTTGTTCATTATTGGTATAACATTGATCTCCCTATAGTCAATGACCAACCTCATAGATCCATCTAGTTTTTTCTTTAGTTTCACTAATTCTATAGTGGCCATTCTATAAGGGGTCTTCAATATGGGCCTTGAACCATGAATTAAATCATTGGAAAACTCAATTTCTCATCCTGCAGGATGTCCAGGTAAATCCTCTGAAGCACATCAACATATTCATGTACAATAGGTACATACACTATTTGAACATTATTTTCCCTACCAATATTTATTACATTCTCTTCCTCCCCAATAATTGAATTTAGTAGATCTACTAGGATTGGATCTAAATAAGAGTCATGTATTGACATTTCTAATCTAATTATAAGGTACTATATATCATAATTATGGTAACCTCTTCTTCTTAAAATAAATTTTCTCATCATGGTTTGAAATCCAAACCATTATGATGGTTATATCAAATTCAATCAGGGGTATGATGATGAGATTAGAAGATAAAGAACATTTATATGCTCTAATAGTAACTGATTCAAAAAACATAGTTCCAATGATAGTATTTTTAATAATTTTGAATTAAACCACCCTTGTTAAATAAAATTGGAAATATAAAATTTTATTATTGAAAAGGAAAGTTATTAAACATTTCGATGATCTAGAATCAAATAAATCATTAGCTAAACATATGGAAAACATTATATTAAATTACACCATGACTTTTGGAGCTTCAACCTCTATAGTAGAGAATTCATAACCATGGCCTCACTCCCTTGGAATTTTCGAATGTAATATTCATTGTCTCTTAGGACATTCGTTTTCATAATTACCATTTTACTTACAATTTTAGAATTATTCATTGAAAACCTCTTTATTTATATTGTAATCACGATCTTGGTGGACTTACTAAAAGAACTTATAACATACTTTAATTACATTCAAGAAAGTACTGGGGTGTTTCATACCACATTTACTATAGGATGTATATTCATCTTTTCCCTTTTTTCAATTTTTTTTATTTCCATTGTGTTCAATAGATCTATTCATCTATTTATTTTCATTAAAGTTGTATTCCATAGTGAATTCATTTCTTTCTTGATAGCACATGAGACAATATCTTCGTATGATGAGATGGATTTCGAGACAATTGCTCGGTGGATAAACTATGTTAACCCATCAAAGAATTGATCAATCTCTCTACTTTGGTTACATATATAATCTTCTTCATTCCTTGATAATCGTGTAAAGTTATCCTCATACTTTGCTACATTCTCATCCTCCTTTTTTCTCAGAACCAGAAATTGTCTTTTCATATCTACTCATTGGTCAGGAAGAATGTATTTTCTAAGAAAATACCATTAAAATCCCTCAATTCCATAAGTGATACATCTTTATCCTCCTTTTTTATTTTAATTAATTACCGCCATTGATCTGCATCTGTTGTGAGGTGACAAACTACCATGACAACATTTTCCCTTTCGCTACTCACAACGCATGAAATATTTTTTCCAATGAACGTATCCATTTCTCAACTACAAATGGGTTTTTAGTCCCACTGAATGTTTTTGGTTGTTTCCTCGTGAAGCTATCTAAAAATATCCCCCACATTGTGGATCACGATGCTCCATACATGTAATGTTATTATTCATAACCTGAGTGAGTTGTCCCAATATGGTGATAAGCTAATCAACACCGGTAGCATCACTAGCTCCACTATAATTATCTTGAGTATGAGGGAAATCTATACATGGATTTTGAGAATTGATACAGTTTCCATTCCTTCCACTATGCACCATTTCAAAACAATGACATTCAATAGATTACTTTATGAATCACAATACATAATTCCAACCTTTTATGACACTTAACATAAATTGAATAGTTTATGGATATAATCTATAATCATAAAAATGTTTTATTTGAAATTTATATACTCATAATTCCTTCATAATACTTTGTAAAAAATTTGTGATTTATCCAAAGAATAACTCCCATGATTGTCATAACCAAGAGTGAAGCAAGGATCATTATCGTGTACTATGATACCCTTGTTCAAGCTCAAAACACCATGTAGGAGTTTCCACTCCAAAGTACATGTGTTCCATAGCCGCCTCTACCTGCTTGTATCAAGATAGTGTTGAATTTCTTGGAAAACTCATAGAATATCTACATTACCATATTTTCTAGGTTTTTATTTTATACTAATCATCAAAGTCTATCTTAAGGTAATGTTCTCTAACAAATGTTTTTTGTAAATCTATTATACATGGTTTTTACTAATCATCCTTTAATAGCAACTAAAATTCCTCGACCCAAGTTACCCTGAGTCGGTACACTATAAAATAACAACGGCATGATCACAAGGGATCATGTCCTGAAATACTAATTGGTTTTATATCCATTGAAGAACTAGATACATTCATATGTTTTACGTTACATTATAAAATGAAAAAAACAACAACATTGTCTCCATTGACCACATTCATAACCCTTATACTATACCTATAATTCAGTAATATAATACTTTTTCACATACTGGGAAAAATAAAATAGAGGAAGGGGTTATCTCAAATGCACAGTAAGGATAACAATATAGCAGAAACATTCATAAATATGAATAAACATTTATGGTAAACTATAAGACTCAAATATATGCATTTTAATAATAAAATTCAACAGAATATGGAAGATTTAAATCAAATAATTCCATTAACTTATTCACATGGATATTCTACTAGTCGAATAATCAAATGAAATATTAATAGCCAATTTCGTAATGATGGAATTTATAATGCAATACTTCATAACCCCATCCTCAATGCCTTGTTCCAAGATGACAAATAATATTTTTTCAAGGAATTATTCCAAAAATCTAGATTGTCTCATGATACCTAAAAATGAATCAAGGAGATAAGGTAGGATCCACCATCACATACTATGTCAAATGAATTCCTTATATTAAATTATTGAAACTCAACATAAACATTTGTATTAAAACAAGAATACAAAATGATAATAATTTAACCATAAATAATGAATGGTATAAAAATAAAACATTCATAGTCAAAAATATCACAAGTCCTTTAATACAATATAGTGAATTTTATCATAATAAATCCACAACAAAAAAATCTATAATACAGCAATGAATGATGACATAGAGGAAATAAATACTATTTAAGAGAAATATATATTTATATTTTGAAATAATTTAAAAGTAACATAATTATAAAATAAAACATATATTATTAAAATATTATAATAATATTGTAAGGGAATTTTCTAAGGCGTTATATCAGTTGAAAATATCTTCACCTGCCATATAAGTTAAAAGAAACATTCTTTACTTACTTTTTTCAAAAAGGTCCTAAAGTACCTTGTTTGGAAAATGACGAAAAGATCTCATTACAAAAATTTTATAAAAAGTATGAAATTGGTATAAATGACATTATACCATAGTCTACTAAATAGTTAAAATGTTTATAATTAAATTTTTAGAAACATAGATTATGATGATAAAGAGGTCCTAGTAGATACTCACGTATAAACAACCTCGGATAATGAGGAGATTCTGTAATAAAATATTACCTTGTAAATTTCCTTGATTGAGGGTATGTTAAGTTCCTGTATAATAGTTAAATAATTTTTATTAAATATTCAAGAACCGAATACAAAAATGCGATATCATATATGTTCTTCTAATATTGAATTTTTAATAATATTTTTCTAGTATCATAGTTTTGGATGTTTACTGATCAATTTTACTTTATATATTTTCTTACATAAGTAATGGCTGTTAAGGATTTGATATATTTTATTCATATAAGAGATTATATTATATTATTAAAAAAAATTAACCATAAAATGAAAATTATTCTTGAATAGTTATGATGGGGTATGAAAATAATCGTGTTGGTGGAGATGGTAATCCGTACGTATGTACTAGCGACAATATAATTCAATTGAAAGTGGAATATTATTTAATTGTATGGTATATCATATATACAGAATACATAACATGTTGTATTTATTATTTACATATGTTATACCCATTATTATACCCATCCAAATAATGATGTGTTTGAATAAAAAACTACACCACGACATGGTGACGGTTAGTCGTACGTACACACGTATGGTGACTTGTCATTCATAGGATAGATAGAATAATGAATAGGGTTATACCATATTTATAATAAAATTACCATATGTATATGTTACTTGATTTATAATTTTGGTATGGAAACAACAATGAAAGAGGAAGTGTAAGAATAAAAGAACATTGAAGGAGGTGGTGAAATTATTAACTCTTCTTCGGGTGATTCACTTTGTGTTGATCAAAAGGGGTCCATAAGATGGCATTATTATCATAGTAATTCCAATAGGTATATTTAATGGTAATTGGGAGTATATTTATGAATGGTTTTTCTGAACCAAATTTCTATGGAGCAGTGATTTTGAGAGAAGAGGATGTAACCTTTAAAAAGGTAAGTGCGGGTCACTTTAGGAAAATCTAGAAATATTATTTTATTATACTGTAATATTCAATTTATAATGGATCCAAAATGAATTATTTATAGTATAAGGTAGTTATGTATCTAAAAACTCCCAAACAATAGGTTTTAGATAGATTTATGTCACAATATTAACCTCATATTTTAAATTTAACTATTAGTTAAATTTTTTATCCTTTACCATGCCTTTTATTATTATAATAATAAAATTTTTATAAAAATGCTATAAAAAGAAAAAAGAACCTCATTTCACTAATTATTGAGATATATATCCTTATCTAAGTCCTTTGGACGATCTATATATTTTCTTGGAGTATTATATCAATTAATAGTATAGTATTTGTTTTAAAACTCATTTATGTCATTTTTGACACTATTTGGTTTTTTATTATGTATAAACTCATAAAAACATGGATTACTTCAAATTAAATATTTTTAATCATCCATAACATGTCATAGTAACCATTAAAAATAGTTTTATTCATAAAAATTATCAATATACATTTATTTCGATATTTATAATATCAATTTTTTTAATATTTCATTAATAATGTCATTATTTAATCAACATTGTGTCATTATTAAATTTAATTATTTATGGTCTAAAAATGATAAATAAAATACCAGTATGTAAAAAATATATTAATCTTTTTAATAAATATTTATAGTCAGATTTATCTTATGTATATCCCAATATTAAAAATGGTGTAGTTATTAAACATTGAATTTAACACTTTAAACTATTCTTTAAATAAAATAATAATAAATGTTCTTATCTAATCCAAGTGGGTAAAAAGGATCATATTTTATTCCTAATGTTTATTTTGGACGAAATAAACTTATCTAATAGAATGAGAACATGTTTTAGGGTAAATATAATATCATTTTTCACATAATTTCACTACTTTCTTTTAACCGTGGAAAATAAAAGTCTTAAAATTACTATTCACAAAAAATAAGCTTCATCTTATTGAACCAAAATATAGTTACTAATATCAACCATGAATCTCATTTTTTTGAAATTCAATTTACAAAAGATGTAAAATTATGTTTTATGCAAATTTGTAAAAGCGCCTAGAAGGTGGGTAAAAGATGGTAAAAAATCCATAAATTTTATATGCCTAATATTAATATAAAATTACTTCAATGAATTACATTGAACATATAAAGGTATTATATATCTATTTTGACTTAAAATAAATTTAAATAAAATAAATAATTATTTAAATAAAATTTCAGTTTTAATCAATAAGGCATTGTTTTCTCTATCTATAATATATTGAATGTTTTCAAAATAATAACAAAAATTAAACCTAAGATAAATTTTATATTTCTATCCCAAAAATGAAGTTCATTTGAAAAAAATTTGGAAATTCATAAAGTGGGTATTTCTATTCATAATGGATACTTTGATTTTTCGTGGTGTGCTAAAATTCCAAGTAGTGTATCGCACAAGCTATTGCATTATTCAATGGGAATCCTTCCTTGGAAGCATGGGGTGTTACAATCATGAAATGGTATTTTCCCATAATCTCTGATATATGCATAGTGTAATGAATCCATACTCCAAGTAGACATGTTTCTCTTAATGAAATTTCAATGCCATTAATGTTCATTGAAATTAAATTCATGCCCCATGATAGATTTTTTCTTTAATTTGGTGTTCAATTAATTTACACCTCTTGAGCCATTGAATCATTCTCATTTTTCATGTCTATGAATTTATTATGAATTTTTATCCTGACTGAGGATGTTTTTTGTTCCCATGGTCACCTCTAATAGATATTTTTTACCACATTTATTTTTTTAATTGATCTGAAATTTATGGAATTATGTTCATAACCGTCAGACAAAAAACAATAGTCTTTTAAAATATTCCAAGTGTAGAAAATTATAGTTATCTATTTTTGTTACTATTTAGACTTGAAATGTATTTTATTAATAGAAAACTCATTTTTCACATATTCAAACAGTAATAAAACAATATTAATTGTATAATATTTTCTCTATTTTCCACTCCTCTTATATCAATTTGATTCCTTTGAGAATCACCCAAATCATCATTCTTCGAGGTTTTCAGATATTGTGATTTCCCATTAGACAAAACTATTTTTTTTCTTATAATCAAAACCCTCAATGGATATTCATTACCTATGATATATTTTAAATATGTATAATGGTTTTATTTTCCCATTATGTCCATATGTTCTTCCTTATCCTCTTCAGAATCACACATAATAAAACTCCATGATGTCATTTGGGGAGATAGATGTCTATCATGATCATTAATATTTCACCAAATCTTTAGGACGTTGACATTGATCAATTCAATTATTTTGACATGATATTTATCCAAATTTTTCAATAATTCAATTATTTGAGCTTGATCTTTGATTTTGATATTGTCCAAAATTTACTTCTACTAATTTATAGTATTTTAATACTTTATTATTTCAATAGAACACGTTAACTTATATTTTTATTCATAATTCCCAACATTTAATATTTTTAATCATGTACAACTAAATTTAATTTTGTCACTTATCCATCGATACAATAATTTATTGAAGTGTTTACTCTAGGGCATCATTTATGTATAATCATTCCTTGACATTAGTCCATTTGTCATAATTTCCAACCAATTGATAATCTATATAATCCATGAGGACATCCTAATTTAGGTCTAAACATTCCTCAAAATAATACACTTTATTATCCTCTGATATATAAATTACTTGTTTAATAAGTTTCTTATTTTAAGATAATTTTTTCATCGAATATATCATTCCTACCACACCCATAAATAGTTTCCTCATGGATTATTTGACTTCATTTTCATCTCAAAATTTATCTTAAAACCTAGAAGAAAAATTACCCACTTATCCATGATAAAAATAGGAAAATGAAGGGTTAATTTCCAATATTTATTTTTCCCTTTTAATATTTGAGAAAACATTATAATTTCCTCATCAAATTTCATATCTTCAAGAAATGCTCCGTGGTTAGATTGTTATTATACTTGAATTCCACATCCTAATAATTTTTCATTATCAAGGACACAATATATTTTTTCTTATCTTATAAGAGATGAAATTGTTGAAAATAATATCCAACACCACCCCTATGGGGTCCTTGTCTTCAAGGATCATGAAATTTTCATTGCAACATGATGGTAAAATTATTAGGATCAACGTAATTATTTTTAAATAATCAAGTAATTCATTGAGTTTTATCATTCCATACATAAGAATACACAGAAAGTCAATGAATTTATCAAAGAACTAATTTGGATTAATTCTTAAATACTCATACTTGTTCTATAGTAACAAAAATATATCATCACATACCATGTAATCAACATCATAAATGTTGAGAGGTTTTTTACACATGTATTGGGAGTATATAAATGACTTCATATTCATTTATATTTCATTGGATAATGATCCTCCCATTTCCTTGACTCTTTTTTCATTGGGATCAATCCCTCTGCAATATTTTTCTAATAATTCTATACACTTCATTCTTTCTAAAATCACATTCAAGTTATCAATGTAGACGTAAGTTTACAAAGATCAAACATAAATTTTTATTTAATTCTTCTATTTTTAGAAATTACTATCATCAAATATTATAATTGCATTGTGGTTGATTGATGTTGGTGATTCTTTAAAGAGAAAAAATTTCAAAAAATGTATATATAGTTGATTACACTTTTTTGTCCTAAGAAATTTTAGTACACTGAGAGTGGGTGAATCATGGTATATCAATTTTGTTAAATAACCATACCCAATGTGACAGTTTCACAATTACTAATCAGAATCTATCCCTAACCATTAATATGATGTGATAATGTAAATGAAATAAGAACATAAAAATCATTACCTGGTTCATCGAAACTATTCTAATATAAGGAGTAGAAAATTGTGATGTGATAATGTGCCTAAAATATTATTAATAAAACCTTTTATTAAAATTTTAAGCATCCAATCTAACCCTTTATTTTTATAAAAATAACTAGAAAACTTACAACTGACTCTTATCCCTACAAGGATCTAACCAATACTCATATGCTATGTTTTTCATTATATGAATATTATATATAAATTACCCAAGGATTTTATATAAATATTCTATAGTTTCATCAATTTCATGATATCCATGATCTTCTAGATATATATTCTCATGTATATCCCTTTTTGTATCTCTTCTAAATTTCTAAAACTAGTCCTAGAATACTTATTATTCTCCATTTTCCTTCCAAGACATATATTATAAATCTATTAGATATTCAATAATGTTATTCTATTATGTGATCAAATATCTTCTCATAATTTTCAAAAATCATATCATCCATATTTTTGGTATACATATACCCTATCAATTTAATTATTTTGAACCGTTGATATACATTTCTAAGTCCCTTAAATGGATTGTACACTTATTTTGTGTTCACACCTTTCTTCTTATTTTAATTTTTTTTTCTCATTGCTATAATTGAGAATTTCATTGTGTGACTCATTCTCTATAGTGTGATTATCATTCCATTTTAAAACCATGAATTATTACCACTTAAATTTTAGAGACAACCCTATAAAACGACTTCCATTCCACAATATGGTAACTTGAATGGAAAAAATATTATCTCTTATAAATCTAGATTGTATAACATTATCTAACATCATATAGTAGACACCTTAAAATGGTAAAAGAACAAAAATAAACCTAAATCATGTAATTTCATGGTAACACATCCCACATAATAACTCATTTATTTTCCATTTTAAAAAAGTAAATAATTTATCATATAATTAAATCCTAATCAAAAGACTCTTTCTTTTTAAGGGAATTTTCCCTACTTTCATATGTATATCCCCTCAGAACATGAAATATCCTCCAATGGTATAACATAATTAATTGGATTCAGATGACTAAATTATCAATTCACATGTTGTCCTATCAAAATGTTATTATTCCCCATGATCCCAATGTTCAGTGTTAGGTACTCTACAAAGGATGGGTAAAAATGTTACCAATTTTTTCAGGGAATGTCTCATTTTCTTATACTTATGACAAAGTTTAAAACTATATACATGTTTTCAATGTATCATTAAAAGTATTTGAATCCCATACATATAAAAATAACACTAACATTTTAAATTTTCCTACAAAAATGCATCATGACATGACCATTGCTGTCATTGTGTGACTTTTTTCCTTTATATAATAAATTATTTAATATTCTTCCAAAAAAACATCTCTAATTTTTCTATGAAGTTTTAGTCTAATTAGGATATATTCCAACTACAATATCAAAAAACATAAATCAAAATACTTCATTGATGTTTTTTCAAATTTTTTTATATTTGAAGTGGTTTACGGATGTGCTATGTGCTAGTGAGATCATTTGGGTTTTGTAGAAGTGAGGATGATTATTATAGATATCCAGTTTAGGTGGGTGGCCTTTACATTATAATGTCTTCTTTTATTATTCTATATGTATTTAGATAATTATTACTATTTTTTTGAAAATGTAATTATTTTTTTGATCTCATATTATATATTGGGATGGGCTCATATAGACTAATAGTCTTCTTCTATCATATATGTTTCTAAATGGATAATTTGAGTTTCCTAGGTCAAATGAGTGGTTTTTTTCCATTTTATATGTTTTTTACTGATATGAGTGGTTTGGAATTGTTTTTCCAAAAAATTACTTTACTTTTATAGGATTTTGGAGTGGAATTTTAATTAAGGGCCTAGTTTGGAAAAAATGACTAGGGGTTCTATTTTCAGATATTATATATTTTTTGGGTTTTATATTTTAATTTATATAATTGGGGATTTTAACATTATTATAAAAAGTAAATCTAGGAGTTCTTTTTTTATAATGTTTTTTCGATATATTACCTAATGGGGGTGACTCCAATTTTTTTAATGATTTTATGATTCTATATGTTTAATTTTTATTTTAAAAAATATGTTATCCCATGTTGTGTGAAACAATATGAATCATATGAGAAATAATTACTCATTTAAAGGGTTTACAGGACTATGTTGATATTTTCATTGGGATTCCTTGGTGAATAGGTCAATAAAACCATGGAAAAATTATTTATGTGTATGATTATATGATTATGACTTATTGATAAGTGACATTTTCACCATTATAATTTTATGAAATACTAGAAATTTTTATGTTTATGGGTGGTCATACTAAGTACCTTATAATGGCACCTTGTGATTTGACTTCAATATTTTATGTTTCTGTTACTCCCAAATTTTTATGTTTGATAGATTATAATAGTAACATGTGTTTATATCCTTGTTTTATAATTATCCTTGGTCTATATATAATAGACCATTGAAGGAATTAAAGGGACATTCTCTATGTGTTCATCCTGTATAAAAATAATTTATAACATGTGTGAGATAATGTGATTGGGTATGTACCCTAATATACATTAAGACTTCTGTGGTATATATATTGATAACTTGTCAACACATATGGCTAGTGATAACTAAGGATAATTTAATGAGAAATTATATGTTTGAGGATCTAATGTACTTTTGATTCATTATTGTTTATTGTATAGAATTTCCAAAATATGATCCAACTTATTATTGATATGATCTCCCACATATGAATCGAGATTCATAGAAATAAAAAAAATCACTATAATAGATTGTGATCAAACTTAAGGAGGTGATGGAAGGCTATATGGGATTTATCTGAATCAAATCATCTCAATTACCCTTGTTTGGTAAGTTCATGGCCATATGACAAACTACTTTACATTGATGGTGGTTTTTTATCATCTATGTGATTGGGATATATCAGAAGTATTGAATCATTATGGAGAAAGATCAATTGTCAGTGATGAATTTTGATATATATGATCAATCTAGTGATGATATATGGCTATTCTGGTAAATGTTACATAAATTATTGGCATAATGAATTGAGAAGGGTGTGAAATACAATGTACTATATTTCATTTAGTTTGGACACATTCCTTTTCTTATTATTTTCTAATTATGGGATTACTATTTATTATTATTTGATACTTTGGGCCCTATTTTCTTGATCAATTTTTTTGTTTACTATTTCACATACGACTGATATTTATCCCTTTATTATTTCATATTTTTTATATTCATTTAATGATCATTATATCCTATGATATTTTAGTGTTTTCATTTTTGAAAGATAGTGGAATGACTGAGGGGTTATATAGGACATTGATGGGAGATCTCAGTGGATTTTGAGAGACCCCATAATGATTATAATTGTTGTCAAGTGTTCAATTTAGTATACATTATTAATTCAGGAAGGTATAGAAATCACCAGATGCTTGTTGGTGGAACATGTCCAGAGTTGGGAAGTATCAGTTTGTATTATCAGAGTTCATGTGTCTTCTAGACACATGGGTGTAGGTTTGTACAATATGTGTATTTGATGTCTTGATTCTATATGGACAAGTAAAAATGGGTATTTAATTTCACATTATCCCCACAATTTGATCCATACACACTTTAACACAAAATCACCTTATATATAATGGTGAGTAGGAAAACCTACGGTGTCATTGGACTCACCTCAACCTTTATACAGAACATAATTTTTAATGCACATGGGTAGAAAGTCATATTAAATTTAATTTATTGGTTCTTGATTAAATCTTTTTGTGTGGTTTGAGACTAATAGGTTATTATAGGATTAATATGGTTTATAGAAATTGGGATATATGACATTATATTTATATTCCATTTTAATTGTATCGATATCTTCCTACATGCTTATATTTTTTACCTTTACTAACATATGATTTGTTTTATTATATTTTAGATTTCATTGAGTTGTACATATTCTATTATTTATTCTCATTAATGTGTTCACAATATTGTGGTTATTTTACTACAAATAAATTCTATGATTCATAGGTCATTTGGTTAAATGTTTATTGTCTATAGGTTTCGGGTACATATTTTATAAAAATGGATCACGTAAAATTATTGGTAGAATTAGGAATGATCTATGGAATTTTAGTTTTTATGAATAAACTCCCCATTATTATATAAAAACATAATATAATTCAATAGCCTTTGTTGTATGGGGATATGCACCTGATTCCATGTAGTGACTCCAACATGAGCATGGATTGTGAGACTTGAGATTGTACATTACATTTTTAGAGGGAGAGGGTGTTTCTTAAAGTCTATTTTCATGTGGGAAATCATATATTGGTGAATAATTTTATACATCTTCTTTGGTAGGTTGGACTATTTTAAATATATGAATATCATAATAAAATGTTATTCCATCCATTATTAACATAAAATTTGTAATCTATATATGATTTATTTCATGTATCTCATTTAACGAAATATTTTTTGAATCTAAATCTTGAGATTGAATGATAAGATATAGAATTGGAACTCAATTACACTATAGTGAAGAAAATCGTGTGTACAATTTATCATAAAAATTTTGTTTGACTGTGAAAATGTTACCCTCATGGATTTGTTCTATGATATAATGGAAAATATATCTAGTTGACTCGAAATGATAATAAATTGATATGGTGATATAACCTCGCAAGTTATCAATAATGAACATTGATGAATTTATTAGGTAACTAATATGAATAGTGAGGATAATGGTGAAAACAATGTATTTAAACGTTGATATTATTTATATTATTTTAATTATTATTAATGATTTGGGATATTAAAATTCTAAATTATAGAAATAATATTTCAGCTATTCATCTATGTCTAGCTCAATGTCAATCATAATCAATCATATCATCTATTCAAAGGGGAGGTTTTATTCTATATTTATTTTTAGGTTTGGGCATAAATTCATTGAATATAAATCCATACTATGTAGTGGTTCTGTCTTTACTAAATAATTGTCCTCTAATCTAGAAGATGGTTTCCAAAAATGTGTAACGAAACCTTGTGTTTTAAAGAAAAGTAATCTATCATATTATTTTTATCCTTATTTTCATTTCTTCCATTTTCCCTCTAATATTTCAATTCATCTCTCAAAGATATTCACCATGAAATTCCATCTTCTCATCCATTCCAATTAGTTATTCCAATCATTGTATCATGTTAATATAAAAGGTAAATTTGGAATTTATAACCAATTTCTTCTTCTGATTTTCTTTCCCCCCCCCCTCCTTCCATTATCCCCCATGTTCTTTTTCTCACTGTCCATAGTTTCCAACAATATTTTTGTGCTCTATATAAATCATCAAAACTTTCATTTATTGGGATTGTTGGGACTTTATTCAATCCTAATATCTCTTTACTTTAAGAAGTAATTTTTCTTCTAATGGTTTTACAATGGTGTTTTAGTGTTGCATCATTTTATTTTACTAAACCATTGGTGCATTTTTTTCGTTAAGTGTTTCCATGGATAATTAGAATTAATAACAGTATACATTTGGTTCATTCAAGATTTCTCTAATGTGTTTTGTTCATAAATCCCTGGAATAGTGTTTTTTCTATGGTTTTAAAACGATATACATTCCATATGAAAACTAATTTCCATAAGTCAAGAGATAATGTGTTTCTAATAATTATTTTAGATAAAATGAATTTACAAAAAAATAAAAAGTGATTATTTTTATATAATGGCTTTTTTATTATTATTTACTATTTTTTAACTTTATATGGTGTGATCTATTTATAGTTATTGTTTTTTATTATTGATTTCTTATATACGATGTTCCCTTGTTTGTGTTTTGTTATAAATATCAAAATATTAATGTCAGCTACATTGGTATGCAGTTTACGAAAGGGGATTTGGTGATGAGGGTTATTATGTATATTTCATAAGTATATTTTTATATTATTTCATATCTTATTTGATTTAGATATAATCTTTTACATATGATCCTTGGGGAATAACTATGAAATCAAGTGATAGTGTTACCTTTATATTTATTTTTCTCTAGACACAGGTCCTCACTTATCAATTATCTCTAGATAGGAGTTTCATCTCACAGAGTATATGGGAGTAATCTTGGTTTTGAGACGTTTATGATTACATTTTAGGCATCCAGTTGATCAAAACTAGTGTTTAATGTTATCTCCAACAAAAATTATAATTCCATTCCATATTTTATTTTTTTTAGTTTTTTATTTTATTTATGGATTGATATACAATGTACCTAGTGATATATTGTTATTATGGGATATTATTATCCGATTATGTCATATAATTTTTTAAAAAAAATTAAAAAATTAAGGTATTTTGATTTATTCCAAAAATTATACATAAATGTATATAGTCTAAGTAAATTTCGAATTAGAATTAGGAGTATATCTTAAAAAATGAGTTTCATTAATTCATAGATGTATCATATATGGTATTAGCTCACACCCTGCATAAGAATGTTTTTATCATGTAAACACATTATTTTTGACACAATTAATGTGAATTGAGTTACATCCTTTAGTTGTATACATTAGACACTTTATGGATGTTTTAATATAAATATGATTAGGTAGTGAACATGGGTCGCATGGAGATGTTTTGCATAATATTTTTTGATAATTATGGTTTATTTTTTGATGTATATGGTTTATTCTCATTGTTCTATCAACATTTTGATCTCCCTTGTATTATATTTTTCGTGAATGGTCTTATAAATTTTTTTTATACAGGCTTGTTTTGAATTCAATTTTGATTTTTTATAATTTTTAATTGTATAAATGAATTTTTTTTGACGTAGTTATGTGTTTATTATGACAATTCAATGTGTTGATACTTTATATAAAGAATTTTTCTATCGTTTAATGTATATTTATGGTGAAATATTTATCTAAGTTATTTATTCAATACCCTTATAACTTCTTGTCATCCCATGGAAATCAAGAATGTTCATTTTATTATATTACTGGTTGATTCATGGGAAGTAGTAGTGATGAGATAAATATTAAATGATATCCATTATCAATAATGTTATCCCCAAAAAATAATAGATAAGATAATTTCCTTAGTTTGTCACTTATGGATGTTGTTAGATTTATTTTTCAACCTATCGTGTCGTTTTTTTGTTTATACGTATAAATTATATCTAAAATGGATATGTTTATGTTTTTCAAGAAAAATTAAAGGAATATAAAATAAATAAAATGATATAATATTATGAATTTATGAACAATTTTGAATATAATTGTGTGCGAAAATATTTTAGAAAAAATAGCAACATTGGACCAGTGATGATATTTCTGACACTCCCTTCTTCTTTAATTACTTTAATTATCTAATTGAATATCTCAACACAAACCTACATATATATATCTTAACACATAAATATTCCTCTATACCATACCAATTCATTGATATTTAGGTCAATCCTATTATAAAACTGATTCAAATACTCAAAGAAATCCATGAAAAATCTCATGTTTTCATACTATGTAAGGATATATTTTTTGTTTAATTATTAATTACAGCCTAATATGAATACCCTTTGAGGTTATGGTGGTATCAATGGTATCCATGGATTTTCTGATCCCAAAACCCAAATTTTGAAGAAAAAAAGATGGACCAAAAGGATAAGAGTTTCGATACACCCAAGTCACATGGTTTTGGTGATATCAGGTGGTGTTGTACACATGGCTTCAAGTGCCCGCATAGTTTGAGAAAACAATGTGGATAGAGGACCCATCATATATGAGAACATCTATAATAATTTAAAATTGATTGATACATGGTTATTTCATGTTTTTTAAATTGTTCACACTAACCATGTGATGTATCCCTCCATACAATAAAGGGCACACGATTAGTTCATGGTTTTTCCATCTAGGCAACGAAACCATGAGGCTATGTGTATTGAAGGAAAATTACTTTTTCTAAACTAAAAACTATTAAAAACTATTTTTCTATTTCCCATTCGTGTAGAAAAAATTAATTGAAGACCTCCCCTTTGATCCAATTTGGTAATTTTTTATCCCATTATTCAATCTGATCACAGAATCGACTGTCATCAATTTTGTTGGATTCAAACCAATGACTACTCTTTTCCATTTTCGTCATTATTATTTTTTCTTAATTTTAGCTAAGATATTTAGTTGCAAGCTATCATGCATTATATATTATGGTTTTCATCCTTTATTCATTTTTATTCTGATCTGAGTTGAATAAAAAATTGATACTATAAATCACTCTATTACAGACCTATGTTACGTGGTCTATACCATTCCCATGATTTTTTCTGATTTATATGACATTTTTTCATTGTGATACATGTCCGAAATTAAAAAGGTTCGTAGATAATAAATTTAATAATTAAATTGAATGTAGAGAATAATTTAAAGGATTACATTTAGTTCTGTGATCTTATTTGGAGGGTTTTCCCTAACCAAGGCCACCCATGGTGAATGCCTTGTGATTTACATTGCCTTTTAGTATTTTCTAACCACCCAAAGGGTGATCGGATGAGATTTCCTATTTTTAGGGGTAACTATTATAAATGATTTTAATTTAATAGATTTTTTAGGAAATATTCTTCAACCTTTAACATGTTATATAGGATGTGATTTATTTTACATCTTAAATTTGAATTGATATATTAGTGGAAAACCATATTGAATGTATTTGAATGGGAATTAATATATGATATATAAGGAATATTGTAATTTTATTGTATGAAATTATAATTTAATTGAATGATGGATTCATCCATAGATTTCTATGGGAGTGATAAACAATAGGTCATAATAGCATTAGTGGATGCCTTGGATAAGACAGATACTTGGGAATGGATTCCATGGGATACTTTAAGCCTTGATACACCTTCGATTTAAATTTTATTTGATTATAGTAGACATGGTTTGTCGACATGAACCGTAGATCTGGATCCATGTATAGAGGGGTTTCCATCGAGATGCTCTTATGGATCAATGATAATGAAATGGTCCAATATACCCTGGGTCTGGCCCCGTGGTGTTTGACACATCTATTATATGGCTCTACCAATGAAATTGTAAAATTATTAATTTTATGTAATGAATGTGATTGATATTATATACAAGTTATACAAAAAATATGTGGTTGGTATGAGATATTGGATATACATATTGGCAATGTCGTTTGTTTCATTTGTGCTTTATTGTTGCCTTGTATGAAACGTGTGACCCTTGTGTTGCATGAAGCCCTCCAATGACTGACAGTATCACATTGCATTTAATAATTTTTACATGTGGATTTTACATTTTCTAATTTAATTTCAATTGTATAACTTTCAAACTAGTTATGATATATTATGCATAATCTATTGTTATAGACATCGTTGCTGGTGGCTTATTAGAATTTTATCTCACACCATGTATCAATGAGTTGTTCTGTACCAGGAAAAACATTGTGGATATAGGTTGGGATCTAAGCTTATTACCACTATGTAATTCTAGAGTTTTTTCTATGATTAGGAGAATTGGATCATAAGATATATATGAGGTTCATGATTCTTTAACTAGATACTTCTTTTTAGACTATTTGTTATTTTGATACATATAATTTATTGATGTATGTATACATATTTTCGATGCTTTATAGACACTTTAATTGAAATATAATTATGTTATATAAGATTTAATTTGTACTGTTTTATATATCTATCATTCGGTTCTATCTCCTTTTTAGTTATTATTATGATTCCATTAAGGTAGGTTACTTTTCCAGTAGTCTTAGTGTCTATTCGTACTACTCATTCATTGTTTACTTTCATTTGATATTTTTTGTCTGATTTTGACAATTGATTTACACTCTAGTAAGATGTAATTGTCTCCCCATAGACACACCATATTCCCCCTGTACTATTTGGAAGCCTCTTGAGTTTGGGGAGATTCGCATGAGGCTATGTGGCCAACAAAGCTCGAAGCACCATTCAATGGAATTTTGGTTTGGGTTATTAAAAAGTTGTATTAGGCCCTTAATTTCATTGATTTAAAAATTTCAGAAAATATATGAGGGTTAGGAAGGAATATTAATTTGTTAGTGAGTTCATCCTTGGAGTATTTAACCCATGTACATGAAAAATCTAAATTGCCTCAAATGAAAAATATTGTTTTCTAGATTTGATTGTTAGATGTGATTTGATTCCACCCTTGGGTAATGTACATGTGGTCCGATGTATATTCACATTATGGATTTTTTAATATTTCCTAATGAGATGAGGGTTGAATCTCATTCATCATTTTAGGCACCTACTAGAATTAAAATTCAATGCATCATGTCATTCAATATAGGCTGCATTGCTTCACAGCATGACATTTTGATATGTGACTTGTGTTAAAAATTTAATGTTTTTATAGATGTTATGTGAAGGTTATTAGGAAATATGGTTGTTATATAGAGTCACTATCATAAAATTATAATTTTTGCCATATTGTGCTACATTATACACCCTGAATAGCCAATTGAGGCACATTGTTTCATGGACCATCGATTTCATGAACTAGAATGTGTTTTGTGTTTAATTAAGTGGACATAATATTTAGGATCATGAGGAGTATGACACCTTGTGGATCATAATTTTTTAACCATTAAGTTCAAAAAATTAAAATGAAATATTGATTTAATGTTAAAAAATGGGAAAATTAAATGATAAAATAGAGATCTTGACATAGCCCTAACTTTTGAGTGGGTAATAGGTAGTTTATCTAGTTATTTTTGTGGATCATTATTTTACCAGTCCTATATTTAGGAGAAGACTATCTGGTATGATCAATTATATAATTTTTTTGACTAGTCTTATGCTTCTAGGTGTGAAATTGATGCCCTTGATCCTTTTTTGAGGTGTGTGGTTGTAATTGTAGAGGCATGCCACCATGAAGACCTACAGTAATACACGAGATGGGGGGAAATGAACATGCGCCTAATGATATGGGCCATGGTCTAACAGTGGATGAATTTATAGTTTATGATGAGGAACCAAATATTGTTCTAGACACAAGTGTTGAGGAATGCTTCTATAATATATTTACATGCTCTATAAATACATTTCCGGAAAAAACATACCATGCCTCATCTATGGCTAAGATGGAGTGTGTGTTCTAGTAAAAGAATCTCCCATGTTTATAGGGGATGGTTTTCCACAGGATTCAGATTTTTGGCTTGAGACTACTCTATCCTTAATTTTCTATCTTGACACACTTTCTTAGGGGAGAGTAAATCTTGAAACATACTGTATTTAGGGAGAAAAAACATGCTCGTGGGACATTTTAAACCATGTTGATGGACTACATGGAATGGTTTGATGATATTTACAAAACTTATTATGAATTTTAATATTTTATAATTTATGAATTGATGTTTAATTTATTTTTAGTATATCTTTATGTCGATATATATGGAATTAATATATTAGGCGATTGGTATTCTTGAGATGATTATGCCTTGAGAGTTGTTATGGACTCACATAATAGAATTGGATGTCACCCTTGATAAATTCAATATATTAATTGTAGTGATAATTATTCTGATAATAAATGGAATTCAGTTCAAGTGTTGATGGTGAAGGAACATTGTCTACCACAAGTGTAAGACCATGATAATTATTATTTTCATTAATTGTAGATGAATAATTAAAGAATATGACCACAAAAAATGAATTTATATATATAATGAAGAAAATGAAAATCTGATGATTATTGAACTAATCATAATGCTAATGGAATTCTTTCAATATATAATTAGTTTTTCTAAAATGGAAGATTATTCATTTTCAAGAAAACATTCATATTCATGTTCATTTCATTAGAAGGAAAAGTAATATCCTCATATTTATCATGTGCTATTGATGATGGGTTATCATGTCAAATGAGTTTTTACACTGTTAAGTGCCATGTCAGATCATCCAAATCTCAATGGAATTATTAAAATCATCAATGTGTAGATTTTTTCAAACTATTGCTTGTTAATTTGACTTTTCTAATGTGGTTTTCATGTATAATAGATTTCATGGTATACATATAAAATTGAAACAATTTTCTTATCATCAGTAATTTGATTCCACATTATACTATTGGAAATAGATCATAGGATATATTCATGTAATGAGAATATAAAAAATTTATCATACCTTTTATATTGTATTCATGGAAAAAAAGAAGGTTGATAGGATAGAATTGAGATTCCCATGCAGAAAACACTAAACATTAATAAAGTGAAGCTACAGTATGATTTGACATATAAGTTGTGATATATTAATTGAAGTGAATTTAAAACGTTTAGAATATTGTTTGAGGGGCATTCAATAGAAAATAAATGATGGTTGATAGAATGAAATTGATATTCCCATGCACAATATGCTAAAAATCAATAATGTGAAGACATATTGTGCTATTTGACATAGATTATAGGGTATATACCAGAGATATAGATTGGGAAATTTGGACATACTTTATGTCCAATATTTATTTTAGAACCATTCTATATGGGAATTTATTAGCTAAGATGATATGGTTCTATGTGAATGAAATTTCTTTTTTCGAATGATGTGCTTCACAGATTGTACTTCTTTGAGAACTTCCATGAAGTACATAGTGATTTTCCATTATGGGATTCCATGTAGTTCACAGATGAATTTTTTTTGGATGATGAGTAGCATTGTGGTTGATATCCTTTTTGGAGAACCGTGTTGATAGTCCATATGAGGAGATAAACCACTCTAAAATAAATTTCATGATCACATAATCTTCATTCTCTCAATGGTTTGATAACATCTATTTGTTTCCAATATATACAAGGCCAAATATATCCCTATAAGTGATCAATAATTTGAAATAAGTGTTCATTTTGTTAATAAGACCTTATTTTTATCAATTTTGATTCCAAAAGGCAATTTGATCATTTAGAGGAAGAAACAATGGTATGTGAGTTTAAATACTAAGAGTTTCGTGGTACTACTGGTATTGATTCTCTATGTGGTAAACTGCTATGCTATTTTCTTTGTAGGATAAGTGAAATTGGAAGTTCAAAAATAATTTAATGAATATAAATGAATTCATATTATAAAAATCAATAAAGAAAACCAATAGAATGTGACTATTCCAATATGATATGCTATGATCATTTCATAATCATTGGAACAATTTGGAAAAAATTTGAAGAATATAATATGAATAAAAAGTGATGTGTTATATGATTCAATAACCAATTTGTTATGAATCAATAAACTCATCCAAAAGTACGTGACATATCATATATTCTATGAAATGATGATTTCATGATTATATGGAAAATTTTGAAAACTATTTGATTAATGTACATTGAATAGAAAAGTGAAGTGTCATTTGATGAAAGAATTAGTTTCATAAAAATCAAAGAAGTTGTCCGATAATAGGTTAAATGTCATAATTTCTATTCTATGGTCATTTAATGATCATTGGAACAATTTATCATACTATTTGATCATTATATGAAGAATATAAAATTGATGTGAAATATGTATAGATCATCTGTACAGTATGCATTAAGGAATTCGACCAATTGTATTCTATATATCATCCGTGATATGGCATGAAAATTTAATGATAATTGGAACAATGAAGCATACTATCTGATCGATATATATGGAATATAAAATAGATGTGCAATATGATCTGATCAACAATATAACAAGAATAAAATATGTGGTCCAACAATATAACACAAATATTACATTCGATGTTATAATAATTTCATTTCTATGGGGTCAATTTAGTATACTATTTGATTATTAGAAAGTGGATAGAGAAAATGGGAAGTCCCTGAAATAAACTTTATCGTATGAATATTTTAGTTATATTTAGAGGACATGTTATTCTTAATTGTTCACGTCTCTATCATTAATAATATAATATCGAACAAATTGTGTTTATCACAAGCACACATTATTTGAGTTTGATAATTAATCATAATAAGGAAGAATATTTGAACTTGTAAAATGTAAGAAATATTTTATAATCACTGTAGATTAGTAGTTGAATAAATTAAATCCATAATATACTTCTAGGAGAAGGTAGTCTAGTCTAAGAATTCAATATTTGAGATGATCTTGATAATTCCAGATCTGGAGTTAATGGGTTTCAAGAAAAGACAGAAATTTTGAAGAAATTTTTTAAGATAATATATTTCTATATATAAGAATTATATATCCAGTACACTCATGGTGGATGATTTATTTCATGAATTTTTGGAGAAACTAGAATACAATTGATATATTTCAATTTATTGATCAATAAAATTTAGAAGATGGTTCTTCGAACTGCAGTGTCCACCCAGTTACTAAAGAGGCTTGAGGTTGTGGTGTATAAGTTGTCTAGAATAGCTAGATGAGTATATGGTTGTGGTTTATTAATCTGATTAATTGGATCATTTTCTTTTGGGTTATATATCAAGTTATTTACCTATTTATTCCCATCACTTTATTAAGCATTGTAGAATCCATGTTGGGTGGATTGACCAACATGGAATGGAGTATGCCTTATTACCGATACTCGAAGATATTGTGTTCTATGTTCCAATTGATTATTTATACATATGTAGTGTCATTGTTAGATATAACTATGTAGATCAAGAACAATTACATTTTCAAATGGTTAAATTTCAAAAACTAACAACTAAAAAACTGTTAAGCCCCCCCCCCCCCCGTAGTGTCCAATCTGTCCTGGGGAACTACAATTGGTATCATATTCTATGTACCTATGAAGATCAAAATGTTATTTTATATTGTATTTATAATCCATTATGAAGTGAGGATTTTAGGAATGATTTTAGTGACATCAAATGAAGAGAGAAAAATGTACTCCTTATTATTAAAATATTTGGAGTTCATATAAAACTCAGAACAATAGAAAGAGAAGAGTGGAAATGATGTTAAAGATGAATCCAAATGTAACAAGAATACCACTGACTAATAGTAATCATATTTTTACAAGTAATAAATACAATTATAATTTTTATTCTTCTAAAGAACTATTTTATGGACAATTAGTCACATGGTAATCAAAATTTTCAGATAATATAATATCTAAAAAATTTTCTTAAACAATTGGTTATATTTATTTTAGGCACTATAATGGGACTCATTTTTGATAAAATACAACTATAAGTGTATGTTGGATAATTATATGATCTACTAAGTAATATGTTTATAAAGTTATTTACTCTCACAGAACATGCAAAAGTAGGGGAAAATCCATTTTTCATATTGAATAATAATTTCAAATGTATAATTGTATGAATGTTGTATGAGAGATTACATAAAAATAATACATTCATGGAATTAAAAAATTGAACAATGTTTATAGGGATGTAAATAATTCCCATTTAGATATAAAATCAAAGAGGATCAAGGTGGTCGACTCATTATAGCAAGAGAAGATTTTATTGCATCAATTGGGGGTTGAGAATATGAGGAATGACTGTGAAGATAAAGTGGAATTCTCTAAAGATCATATTAATTCCCTTAGAATGAGATATCATGAATTGAAAATTAAATTGGTCAATTTTGAAAAGACTTATGTTGTGACTTCACAATCATTTATGTATGTATATACATCAACACAATTATCATTAATGTATTTTACTACTAAATTATATTCTTCACATGGGATGATGATTATTGAATCATCTAATGATCACTCTAAAGAATACACAATGAAAGTGGTTCCATCTATATCCCAATGTATTGAATTTTTTTAATATTTTATATTAGAATTGTAGGATAAAAACAACTCCTTAAAAATATGGATGAAAATAAATGTATAAGAACCTACCACCATGTTAATGGTAGATATAAGAAGATTTATGACTACTGCTTCCCCACAAGAATCTAAGAATGTACTGAAGATGACCCAAGAAACATTATGATGGAAATATTGGACATCAATCATAAAATAAAATTAGATTAAGGTTTGTGTTTAAATATAGTTTATGAAATATATTTGGATATTTTTTGTGGAATATGGGTAAAATATGATAAAATCTATGTCACCAAATAATTATATACAATGAAGAATAATTACAGATATGATGCAACAACATTTACAGACTAAGAAAAAAATTCACGCCCAAACTGATTTGAAATTATTTGTTATGTCTATTATATTTTCAATAAAATTAGTTAAAAATGTTATACATATATATCATAAAATTTATTAAAAACCTATGGACCACATGAGAAATAAATGAAAACGTTTTTGATAAATCTATAAAATGATAAAAATCAGATTAGTCCTAAGAATTTTCACGAGATGAAATACATGGAATCAATACATAAGGAAGATAAAAAAACATGGTCCATGAAGATAAACATGAGTTCTACATTACAGAGTATATATATTGATAAAATAAATTATAGGAATCCATGTGGTAAATCTAAACCAGAAATAAATATTCTTAAATATTTTCCTATGATTTTTTTTGGATAATTTGTATAAATCTAGAAAGGTATAAGGAACATAAGAAAAATATCATTCTAAATTTAAATTTAATATTCCAGTTAAATAAGGATAATTTCATTAGTGATTTTCATAAATAGAAAATGGATGTGTTGATAATTTTCTTTGGGAGATATGTTAAAAATCTAGACATAATGCAAGAGGATTCATTACAATATTTCTAGTACAATATGAAGTATTGAAGATAATTAAGCCTGAATTGAAAGTTTTATAATACATTATGGATAATGATATAAGAAATATAAAAAAATATAAATTATAGGTATGATATGATCCATTTCACCAAAGGATAAATCCGATCAGAAAATTAGATATGAAAGTAGGAATTTGGGAGATAGTAGAGATACATAGTTGAGAAAAATATCTCAAATATTTATTTTACATTGAGAATCAAGAGTCCCCTCATTATTAACTAATATATTTGTGTGTTTTTTACCTAAAATATTTTTCATTTAATGGAGATTTTTTAGGGTATGTCTTTTGAACATCATGATGATATTGTACATTATATAGTTTATTGACTTCAATGAAATTGGTGAAATGTGTGTATCCCTTAATGGAGAGCATTAATGAGATGAAACTCAGAAATTGTCATTTCATAGTGAATTTGGTACATCTAAACAACTTTATAAACATTTACGGTGCATTATTCCAATCACACATTCATCCATTGTTCATAATTATATTAATAATATCGATTAATGTGTAGTGCTTGATTGATGTTAAGATAAGAAAATGTGGTTCTATAACATTTTCACTTGGATTTTTTGATGTGTTGGTTTACGTATGTGTAGGATATTATATTTAATTTATGAATTTGATTATTTCTAAACCCTATAATAATAATTATTTATTTATAATCATTATATCACATGCTTGATATTTAGCGAGCGATTGTAAAACCGTAGCTGCATCTCTCTTATTTTCAACACTAGGTTAGCCGATATAGAAAAAAAATTTATTTACTAAATTTTCTTTTAATATAATAATATTTGATAATTCATCTATTATATGTGATCAATATATTTCCATATATTAGAGATGATCATGTTTATGAGAAAAACGTGAGATGAGAAGATCCAACACTTACCCATTGCAAATATTTTTGATAAGGGGGGATAAATATATTCACATGGTAATGTGTAGTAGTATTGACAGAAAATTCAAAGGGGTATTGATTAAAACATGTTCATGATTGATGAATGAAATTTTTATTTTATGTTAGTATATCGTAATGTAAATATATATTGAAGACTTATATGAGTAGTTGGGTAAGTAAACATTGTATTGTCTTTGTTATTTACACAAAATGTATTTTGTTGTAACTAGAATGTCAATATAAAAGGAAAAATTACTCTTATTGAGATAACCTACTATGAATTGATCCTTGATTAATAATACAGTTTTTTCTTTAATATGAATGTTTCAAGTATTTTCTAGTCCATGCATGCCCAATATCATGTAACTATCATTGTTGGTATCGTCTCCATATCATCAGGCATTTTCATAGTATTCCACCCTTATTTAGAAATACTTGTAATGGAGTCACCCATTTTCTATTCTATAATGAAATGATGATCCCCACATCAAGTTGTTTAGGAATCTTTTTCATGGAAGAATATTTTATAGTTATTGTTAGTCTCACCTATAGAATGTATCTTAGTTTTATCACATAGTCTAATAGTGATATTTTTCTGAAAATAGTAGGATTAATTCCATTGATAATGAAAATAAACTATATGAGTTATCCCATATTTTTCTCAGTGATGTATGTCTCATTTTTACCTATTTCCTCGGTTGTAAACCATATTTTTTCTGTATGTTTTTTGTGAAATTGAAAATATTAATTAATTTTATGATCGAATAACACAAAGTAAGTGATTTGTTCCACTTCCATAAACCATATAACATTTTTTCCTATTAAATTATTAAATATGAATTAATAATAACTATTAAATGTTTATTTTCAGATAAGAATAAGTACCATAGTGTTTGTTTCAATTATTGAAGAAATTAATACATGATAAGAATATAATTAAAAAATTTTCCCTGTTACTTGACATCAGCTTCATCCTCACCCTATGTATATAAATTATCATCCATAGTTTCTATTATATCATCAATTAGTTGAATTATATTAAGTTATTTAATATTTAATGAATCATGATGGATGGGTGTTATTTAGTATAAAAAATTATATATATATATATATAATGTGATTTAATTTAATGATTTATAGTTTTGATAGGATTAATTATGATTTATACATCACTAAATATGAAAATTATTCATCATTGGTTGATATTTGTAATTATTTTTTAGTTTCAATGAATGGTCTTCAAAGGAGTAGTGGAATATATAATTATAATTCTATCATGAGGATAAAAAATCTATATGGAAGGTAAATTTTTACACCATGAAAACAAAAATTAAAAAATCCATTGGGTACCTTAATTGATATACTAATATGTTAGAGTGAAAAAATATACCATTTTTGGATTATCCAATCCCGTAATTAAAAACACACATAGGGGAATAAAATTTTTTCCTCATTCCAAAGTCACAATGTGTGTTCTTTAATGTTCCCGAACTAATGGTGAATAAGATGGAACATATTCCTTGATATTTCATCTATGGAGGTATATTGTTTTTATTTTCTATTGAACACGATTTTCATAGAGAAATAACACCACAAACATCAAGAATTTTATTTCATAGAGTAATTACATTAAAATTTTATCATAATCCATCATTTAAGAAATAGATTCACTAAAAGAGATGTCTATATAAAGTTGTATGAAACCAAATAATACATCTTTTATTTCATTTCAACAATGCATTACCTTATCCTCTCCATGAAGAAAAGAGGGTGTCTATATGGTTCTGTCTTATTATTTTGTTACTCTCCTGGCAAACAAATTTTATAGATTTCACTATCTTATAATTTTATTTTTTGTATTACATTTTATCCTCATTCAATTCTCAATTTTTCTATGTCACCCTTAATTTATATTATTCCATTTACAAAAAATATTCTTTCAATTTTTCTTATTTTCTTCCACCTCTAAACAATAACATGTGTCATAGCCTTCATCTTCTCTCTTGGGATTCCTCCATGTTAATAAATAGTGTATTTAGTATTCACTCTAATAATGTGTGATATATTTTCCCCACATGGTTATAGAGTTATAGGTAAGAGATAATTAATTCATTATAGATTTCTGTTGTCTTATAATCTATTGAGGTTACTTTCGTATGATGTTTTTGAACATTCATTGAAGTGATTTTTAAAGGAATAAGAAGGTGGTTTCAGATAGATTTTATGTGTATGATAAATGGTTTATGATTGAAGGGGTTGTAATATTTATAATATCCTGAAGGGTTATAGTTCATTTGAAAATTTTGAAATACCATTATTTTATTTTAATATTAAGACAAATTTCTATTATATATAATATGGATTTTGTTATGGATTGTGTTGAATTCACCTCCATTAGGTGTAGGTATTTTGGAATTATTTTGAGGATTGATTATATCTAACACAATTTCAATTGAAATATTTATTATCCTACAAAACATACTCAATCCTTTTTATATATCTGGTCATCTTCACATATCATGATATTAAAAAATGGGTTTGACTGTTATTGTTTGTGAATATTGTGATTGATTAAATTCCACTATAAATTATAAGTTATTTAATTTATTTATCAATGATCATAATTGGGTATCAAAGAAGGTTATCTCATAATTTAAATAAATTACTCTCCTCGGTGGACTGTAATCACTTTTTCATAATTTTTCATTATGAAGAATCTCATATAGAATGTATTTTAAAAATACAAAAGATTTTAAAATTAATCCATTACTGGATAGGTCATCGATCATGACTGAAGTCATCATATGTAAAAGATAAATAATTGATTCATTTATAGGAAAACATCATTTCTATTATGTAAGAACTTCCTCATGAAATATTTCATGTTATGTAATTATTCAAATATAGAATATATATATACTTTTTAAATAATTGAGATTTCAGTTTAGAACTTATATATCCTCTATAGTGGAATGTATTTGTCTAATAATAATTTTTAAAGGTTTTCTTTGGTTTTCATGTCAACATGGAGTTAACACTTTATCCATTATATTTCTCAAACATAAATATAGAATTTTAATAAGCTAAACCATATATAATTTTATGTTACTCAATTATTGTTCAATATATCACAAATATCAATGTGGATTGTCCAATATCTATGCAGATCTTTATTTTTCATTCCATTAAATCATCACTGTTTTTTATTTGTATTAGGCTTAGTCTAATATAAAAATTATTCAACCAGATCAAGATATGAACAAAATTAAAGTAAAAACGATCAATAGATGATAAATCATAGTAAATTTAGGCTCTATCTTGGGGAATTTTTGGTGCTCCATTATGTTGGTTCTCATTGGATAATTTTAATTGAGGTAAATTAGGTGTAGGTTGAGGGCATGTTTTCATGGATGGTAAATCATCTGTATAGAGATAAGATCCTCTTTTTCTAAGTGTTATAATCAATAATATTTCATGGATCAAGGCTCCTTGATCATGTTTTTGGCATCCTAGTCTTGCATTATGTTTCATAAAATGAAAAAATAAAAAATTAACACATGTACATAAAGAGAATTTAAATGAAAAAAGTATTAATAATTTATGAATAAAATAGGTTTATAAAAAAAGGGTGTTTATACTCCAATGTTCACCCTTGATCACTACCAATAATGAAAAATCATTGGCCATAACACTATAATTATCAATTCCATTCGTTAATCATGATTATGAATTAAGGTTTCTGGATTTCTATTATTCTACTAAGTCATATAATAATGAAGGTGTAGGGTCAGTTCCATGAGTGATACAGATAATCCAAAAGATAACTAAATTAGACATATTGTTATGTATAAATATATGAATTTATATAGATAAAACAATTATGGAAAAAAATTAGTGGTTTTAAACTAATAAAAAAATCAACAGATCAATTTATATGTCTATTATTAAAAGATATTTCAACCTCTTTTCTCTATTAATGGGGTTTAATAAATCAGTTTTAATATATTATTATGTTTAAAATTATATTATGATAAAATTTATTCATTTTAACTGATCCAATATAAATATATTGGTAAAATAATAAGATCAGACTAATTTAATTAAATTTAATTTTTAAATTAATTGATAAATACAATATATTGTTAATTTATTAATTTTATATACTTTTTTATTTTTGTTCTTGATAATCCATTTTTAAAAATACTAACTAATAAATAAGATCATAATTAGTGACTCAAATTTATTCCTATTTGAAATGAATATTCATGAATAAAATTGATTGATAATTTAATCACCCATAATTCTACTAGTAATCCCTTACCTCCAAAGTGAATTTCCACACATGGTTTAGAGAAGATCAAGCATATTTTACTTGAATATATTTTTAGTTGAGTGAAAATGTTAAATTAATGCTGATGAATTTTGCTATAGAAGAATGTATTTACTTAACTGATAATCATCCTTAAGAATTGCACCCTATGTAACCGAAGTGAGTTAGATAGGGGATATTGTTGTATGATACGAAGCAACATAATTTTTTTTTATTTTGTTGTAAATCATGTAACGAAATATATAGTAGAGATATCTTAAAAAAATTATTTATTTAAAAACCAAACATGTTTTCTGTTTTAAATTTTTTCTTGGCATGTTAATATTTGTTTACAGGATGTAATTATATTTCATACATTTATTTATTTTCATGTTTCTACATAGGTAGGTGATTTGTTTCAGAACTATTGATGGGAAAGGGAAATTTTCCATTTTTGGGTGAAAAGAAATTCATCTTAAATGATTCAAGTGAGTTCTGAATTTTATATTATAGGAAAATTTGTTTTCATTGTTTTCTAAAATTTATTTAGTACTTGTATGGATTTCTTTAAAATGTATATTTCTAATAGAAAGGTGAAATTGGGTTTAATATATAAATCTATTTCTATATATGATATTTTCAAATGGAAAATTTGTTTTAGTCCAACTATATTTTATAATGGTACTTTAATTTTCTTTTTTATAATGGTATGGGGTTTTTTTTTATAAAACATCCATAACAATTCACGATAATTTTTTGAAATATCCTTAATTATTATGTAATATTAATACTTGGAATGTTAATAAGTTACCTAAATTATTATTTTACAAATTATTTTGAAAATGTATGTGTTTATATATATAATGATTTGAATAATAAAAATCATGTCCATAAACATTTTTATTTTTATAAAATTATTTTCTTTATTAGGCCACATTATGTTCTAGCGAAATTATCAATTTTTTCAAAAATTATGTTTAATTTAAAATTTCAATATTTTTGAAAAAGTTTACTGGTATATATATACATTATTATATCATTTCATGTGAATTTTTTTAAAAATTTATATATATATCTACATTTGTATAATTTTAGTGTGAAACATAATTTTAATCTAATATCAACAGATATGTTTACATATAAATGTTTTTATATATTTATCATTTTCTGTAAAACTATGTATTTCTTATATGTACAAAAAATAAATGAATGTATAAATGTATATATAATATATATATGAGTCATTATTCTTACCTATATGTATGTGTGTGGAGATTCAATCATGTTTTATTCTAGTATATTTTATAAACAAATGTATATATATGTGTATATTTTTTACGTTAAAATATTATATATATATATATATGAATTTATATTTAAAAATTTCATTTCATTCAAAAATACTTTTATCAGGGAACATTTATAACCATGTAATTTCACTTTTTATGAAATGGATGCCAATGATCATGAATTATTATGAAACATCATTGTCTTTATGATATAAATTTCAATTTGTAATGTTATTAATTCCAAATAATCTCACTTGGATATTATGTTAATTATGGTATGGAATGGAGAGTGAAACATTCCCTTTTGGTACTTTTATCCAATCATGTGTCATGTGTGATTTTAATAATATAGTGCTCCAATTCATTGGGTAATGTTGAAATCCCATGGGATGTCACGTATGGTGCCTGAGACATATATCATGGGACAATGTAAATTATTTTTTATTTTATATGGTGTGAACTGTGGCTTCATGTTATGCACTAAGGTTCTTTTGAGAAATAATTATGAATGTTTTTTAGTTATCAAGAGAAATTTTTATTATTTTATAAATGATTGAAATTTATTTTTCCAAAGGATACATTTGTTGAAACCTATTATGAAATAAATTTTATTATTTTCAATTCAACTGAGGAATTTATAAATATGGAAATATGATTGTGTATCACTTGTTTTACTTTTTATTTTGAAGTGTTAATATACTCATGTGTTTCCACATGTTTTGAAACCCCTTAACGATTTCTGTTTCTCACCATATGTTTTTTGAATCCATATTTCATTAATAATAAGGACATTATAGAATTGAGTAATTGGACAAGGCTCCTTTATGGTGGTTAATAATTATTAATTATAATAATAGTTTTTTTGTGATTTATTTTTTTAGAGTTGTAATTAGAATAATCCAATATATCCAGACTGACTAAAACTCTATACCTTTGCGGTCTCAGAATATTAAATAATTAATGAATTATAAACGTTAGAGTAGGTCATGGGATCACATAATTGGTATTAGATATGAGGTTTAGAAAACATTATAGGTGATGATATAGAAATCACATTGAGCATTTAGAGTCCTTCTATAAAATTTCTAGCATTTTTCATTAAGGAAAAATCTGGCGATCCTTGTTTTCAAAATTAAGAATGGTGATTTTCATTATTCGTATAGGTACGGTAATATAATTTTAAGGATGAAATTATATTAATGGAGAATAATGTAACATAATCTATATTAATATGTTCTTGGTTGTAAATAAAGTAATTTAAATTTTGATCATATTTTATGATTAAATATGTCAGAATTAAATAATAATACTTGAAAATAATTTTATTATTATTCAAAATTAATAATTATAATAATAAGTTTATGATAAGTTATAATTTATTAATTTTTTATCAATAATACTTTTATTTATAATATATTATAATGTTTTAAATAAATTATTATCATATATTATTTTAAATTATAAACAAATGATGTTTTATAGATTAACAGAATATTTTAAAATAAATTTCATTAATTGATTATTATTTTTAAAAACATAAGTTTTTTATGAAAAAATCAACTATTTATTTGAAAGGTAAAATAATTATGAAATTATTATCATTAATCATGTTGAATAACATGTTAAATTGATAAATATAATATTTATTAATAAAACATTTTTAAAAATAAAATATTTTTCAATAATAAATATTTTTTGACATATAATTTTTTAAATATTTTTTTTATTAATTAAATATAATGTGGTTTTAATTAATAAAGTAAAATAATTACAAGTTAATAAAAATAAATGATGGTACATGTATTCAATAATTAACTCTATAAATAAATTATAGGAATATAATTTTTAACTATTATAAATTTTTATGTTTTTATGAATTATGGTTATAAATAAATTTACATGAAATTATGAATTGAATTTAATATGATAAATATAATTTTTTAAAAAATTATTATAACCATATATTACAAAATGTTAAAACAAATAATAATAATAATAAAGCGATAAAATGTTTTTAAAAAAACTCATTATGATTTCATAAAAAAATTAAATCAAAATTATAAAAAGAGAGATATATCATGATAATAAGGCTGGGGGAGGTGTCTATTGAGAATGGAAAATGGGTAAGGGGAAAAGGGTTCGGTCATAGAGTGTGTTTGAAGGTGAGGGATTGATCAAATAATGATGGAGGTCGAGTAACAGAAGGGGATTTTGACATTGGGAGTCTAAATGACTATGAGGGGTATGAGCGGTCTTCGACAACCAATGAGGGATCCCAAAGTTCAAGAATTCTCATAAGGTGTTCAACCACGATTAAGGGTTTTTTCCACGTGATATCTAATTGGATGAAGTTTTGATCTACATCATACAAACTATGCAAGATTTCTGTGTTATTTTATAGATGTTGAATATTTATGTAGACCCATTTTCATGAATCCATTTTGAATATTATGAAATGTGTGTCATTTCGTAAGCAATTGTATTTAGCTATTACATGTTGATATATTTTTCTTATTTTCGATCTCTTCGATGAGTATGCATTATTTTAGAAATGATTCAGATTAATTTCTTATTTTATCTGCCTATTGACTCTGATTTTTATTTTTAGTTGTAATCCACATTTGAATCACCCTTAAATATTATTTTTCTACTATTTTGTAATATTTCTTTTGAAAAAATTTCTATTGATATATAAAATACAACTATCAATTTTGTTTTTCTTGATTTACCACCTCCACTCAGCTTATATAGTAATCAACTATTATATAACTATAGAAATTTATATTTTATGGATTTATATTATGTATGAACTAGATATATAAGAACATATTACCTTTTCTGAGAATCATCCCTATGTATTACACCTGATGTAAGAGATGTGAGTTAGAAATGGGGAGTTTCTTAAAGCTAAATAGTATTTGAAAAAGGTGTTCTTATTTTCAGTAAGTCAAGTCAGGGAAATTATTTTTACAATATCATCATTTTTTTTCAAGATCTAACATATTTCCAATTTTAAATATTTTATTTCCATATTTATATATATGTAATTGAACTACTTATTTTTTATGCATTTATTTATTTTCATTATTTTTAATATGATGATGATTTGTTTCAAAATAATTAATCTGCAAGAGAATATTTTTTCATTATGAAAATAACATTTGCTCAAATGTTTCAATTGTTTTCTCCGTCTCATGTATTATTTCAATTTTTTTATTGTATTACTAATTTTTAATTTATGTTTATCTAAATAATATTGAATTAAATATTTATGAATGTAAGGGTAAATTGGGTTAACTATTTAATACTATTTCTGAATTTAATAATTTTATATGAATAAATTTATTTAGTCCATTGGTATTATCTAATGGTATTTATGAATTTTTTTTAATAATATTTATACAAAAGTTTGTATATATATATACGTCACTTCATGTTAATCATTATGTTCACCCTTGGTCTTCTCTTCATAAAATTATTTTCTTGGTTTTTGAACATTATGTGCAAGTGAAGTTATCAAATTTTTCAAAATTAATACTTATGTTAAAATCGTTTTATTTTTTAACAATTATATGTGTGTGAGTGTATATATTTATATTCATAAATATATTTGTTAATATGAAAGAATTTATTTAAAACATATATATGTGTGTGTGTGGGTATCTACATAAGTATTATTTTAGGGTGAAACATAATTTTAATCTCAAATCAATATATATATATATATATATATATATATTATATGTAAGAAAATTTTAATCTAATTATTATTTCCTATATATATTTAAATAAATATATATATATTTATATATATCTCATTATTCATTCCTATACATTTGTGTGTTGATATGAAATAATGTTTTATTCCAATATATATATAAACATGTTTATATATATATCTTCTTATGTAAAACTATTATATAATTATATATGTATATAGATGTATATTTACACATTTATGTTCTAGAAAATCTACTCTTATTTTGAAACATGTATTACCATGTAATGTTTTTAGTTAAATGGATATCAATGCTCGTGATCTTTAACGAACCATTGTGGTCATTATAATATAAAATACAAGGTGTTTTATTATTAATTTGAAAGAAAGACACTTGGGTATTATATGAATGAAGGCGTGGAATGGTGAGTGATCCCAATACCTTATAGTAATTTTGTCTATTCATGTGATGTGTACACCCATAATTATATAGCACTCCAGTGCATTGTGTAAGGTTTAAATCTCATGTGATTTCATGTATGGTGTTTGAGATGTGTATCCAAAGCATGATGTGGGACAAGTGAGTGAACCTAATCTATCATGTGATTGTGAAAATTATGTTATGTCATATCATGAGTGAACTGTGACTTCATGCTATGATCTAAGGTGCCTTTGAGACTTATTTAAGAAATATTATGAGTTATCAAGAGAAATTTTTATTATTTAAAAAATTAATGTCAAAGATTTTTCAACCGGTTACATATGTTGAATCATTTTTAGAATGAAATATTATTATTCCCAAGGTACTCATGATGTTTTAAAAATTGTAAATTCTGATGTTGAATATCATTATTTACATTTTCTGTTGAAGTAAAAAAAGTACATTTAACCATATGTTTTCAAACCACTTACTGAGAATTTTTTCACTCACCATTTTTTGAAACCTAATTTCATAGGGAATAATGTGTCCAATAAGTGAGTGAATGGTTTAGTCCCCTTTATGAGGATTAACCCATATAATCACATGAATAATTCTCTTGTCCTTTATTATTTTGAGATTTGTAATTAGAATTCATCAATGTATCCAGAATCTCTAAAACTATAAATCAATGGGATCTCAGGTTGTTAAATAATAAATGAATTATAATATATATAAAAAATTTATTGTTTTTTTGTTGTCGTAGGTTCACCATATAAATTAGAGACAAGTGAAATTAGTGCCTAGGTTTGTTGGACCATTTGTGTTGGTTGTGAGAATTGATTCAGTGGAATACATATTTTCTCTTTCATAGAGGTATTGTATAATGAATGATGTTTTCCATGTGTCAATAATTTATAAGTTTCACCATGAGCCTTCTAATTTAATTTATTTTGATTATGTTGAGTTTCATACATATTCATCATTTGAGAATCATAGGTTACATGTTATTGATCGTAGTGAGAAAGTGTTATAGGGAAGGATCATGACGATAACTCAAGTATTATGGAAAGATTGATTTGTTTATGTGGGAATGTAGGAGGGATTAGTAGATATGTATCTGCATTAGCCTGATATATTTACCTCAAAATCATTGTGATACTTGAGAGTATGGGTTGAGTACGTGTTGTTATATGGTGGGGAGATTTAAGATCTCGATATTTTTGAAGTTGTCTCATGCTCATTTTTAGGTATTCTATTAACCTTATATTTTTATATCATTTTACAGATTTTTTTTGTTTATTTCAATTGAAATTTTATTATTTTGGAATACAAAGGGGAACTTCATGGTTAGCGAATAGTTTTCCAAAACAATCCTCCCACCCCATGAAAACCATGAAATCCCAAAAAGAGGGGAATTTCACAGTTGGAATAAGCTTTTTCAATCCGCGTGTCCCATAGTAGAAAGCATGAAACCCTACGATGAACTCCATGGTTATAGAGAATGGTTTGGAAATACATGCATTCCAAAAAAGGAAAACATCTGTGTGGATTTTAATTACCCTAAAATTTATAAACAAATCCTACCCCTGGTAAAAACCTCAAATCGATCTGGTATGATGCTAATGCAATTCCTATAAATTTTGAAACTCCCGAGAGGGTTATAATACTCCTTGATCATCTTTATTAATGAATCAATGATCCTATCGATGGATCATCTCTCCACAAATATGTTATTTCATCAATATATTGATTACTCTATCATTCTTCTCTCTTTCTCGATCAAAAGGATTTATTAATACTCTTCTAGAAAAGGAATTAATTTACCTTTTAAAAGATCTTAATCTATTTGATCTTGATCTTAGGTTTTTTTCATGCATATTCCATGACATTGTGATCTTGAATGATTCTCTTCAATTTAGGGATTTGTGGTTTAGTGTATATCCATATAAATTAATGAGGAATGTGGTTTATATATCATTTCACATAGTACTGAATGATAATTGTGTGTATGTAATTTTGGAATTTCAATTTCCACATATGGTAATTTAATCAATAAATTGAACTAATTAATTAATTAATTGGTTTACAGAGTTGATAGAATAATGTGATTATTGAATTACATAATGTAGTGATTATAGAATTAGAGTTTATGGAATTTATTGGCAATTAGAATTAAAGTGGTTGTTTGTTTAACATTGAAGGTTTAAAAGATATTAATATTAATTTTTGATAAATGGTTTCACAAAGAATTTTTCATATTATTACATGTGATTTAAATAACGAAACATGGTTTTTGGGATAAAATGTAATCATATACCATGAATAGAATGTTTGATAAGATGGTTAATGATTATTAACCATGATAAATGTGATATTTATGAGATATGTGATATATAGTGATATATGTGATAATGGATGTGGGATACAGATTGATGCTCTCAATACCCATATTTGATAACATGCGTGTGAAGAGTACAGATGCCTGAAACACCTATATGTGATAATAATGAGTTTTTGGATAGGGACCAATGCACCAAATAGACTTAGGGTGTTAGACCAGATGTTCTAGGCCAAAAGATTTTGGATTTGAGTGGACTTACTATTAAACATGGTATGAAAATTGGTATTACCTGATTTGTTAATGATCATGATATAATGAATTGTGATTTCATATGATATATGATTCAGACTACATCACAAGATAAAGTAGGTATTGATTGTTTGGGTGTCATCTAGAACATGTGTAATTATGTGTTTTATTAATTAATACTGATGTTTGAAATTTTTTACATGATTTATAGTACTTTATTCATTATAAAACTGTATATTGTGTTATATACAAGATTATGTTTACACACTATTGGTGGTGTCTTACTATTTTTTATTTGCACCCGACTTGGGCTGCCTGATCGGTACACAAAATGACTTCGTTTTTATAGGAATGGATAAGGGTAAGAGAAAATTTATATATGGATGAGTTAGGATGGCACAAGGATGAGGTAACAAGACATGATTTTAGGACTCACTTTGGAATATTCAGTGTCCTTATTTATTCTTTTTCATATTGAAACATGACATATATTTAAATGACATTACTACTATTTTAGTTATGGTTAGTCATTCATGTTTTGGGGTTATAATGTGTTGTTGGTATTTTTCTTTTTAATGGAATTATAAAAATTATTTTTATTACCATTTTTTTATTAATTTATTTATGTTTTTTAATCAGATAGAGATGGTATAGTTTCACCATATTTTATATTAGACAGTCAGTACTAGTCAGAAGCCTACAGAATATGGGGAGGTACGCATGAGGTTATGTAGCCAACCAACTCGGGCACCAGTGTGGGATACCTTGGGTTGGAATATACTCCATTAATCCAAAATAATTTCAAAATTTTCTAGAATTTAATTGTAATGTATTATTTCAAAAAACCATAAAACATTCTTTTTTGATGAAAATATTTCATTAAATAATAAAATGACTCTATTAAAAATTGATCAATTATTTACAAATAATTTATCAATACATTTATATCGTGAATGAACACTATATATATTTTGTAATGTATTTAATCCCATTAATCACATACAATTTAATATATAGGTTATAATTTTCATATTAAAATAAAAATATTTCATGGATCTTGAAGACTTAGTGATTCATATCTTGTATTCTATCGAACATAGTGTTTATTTATAATCATAGTGTATTACATTCTCTACTAATTAATATATTAAATCCTCATAATTTTAACTTTTTTTCTCGTAATTAATAAATTGAATTCCTATAAAATTATCCTTCATGGTAAATCAATTATTAAACATAAGTGTTACATATACCTCATCCCAATATAACATTTCCCAAATTGCAATAATAAACATGTAAAATAAATATATAATCTTTCAATATATTTAAATTCTCAATAATATCATAAATTATATACTAATATTATCCTAAAATTTAATACAAAACATTAAAATAACTAAATTTGAAGATTTCAACATGTTAATGAATCACATTTCAACCATTAGGATTTTTTATATTTTACAATATATTAAATCATAATTAATATCAAATAATATAATAACACAAAAGGTTTATTTAAAACTCAATCGATATTTCTTCCTAGCTCCCAACAAAAGATTCAATTTAATTTAAAATCACATCACATAAAATATAAAAAAATGGTTGTTTATGCCATTTAACTTATGATTTACAATAAACATATACATCGATGACAATATACATAACTTTTAGGTGAACATAAAATGAATACATATATTCTTCCAAAAATTACCATAGTCCTTATTCTTTAAATAAGTTCACATTCTATTGTATATATTCCATAAACACAAAAACTAAATATCATAAAATATGACATAATTCAATATGTCATCAACTTAAAATATTCAAATTCACTAATACTATCATACCAATGGTACAAATTTCATTATTCTATCTAATTATATATTTTTAAATTTTACTATGGAAAAATTACTATATGTTCCAAGTGCCATGTATCAAAAACATAATTGATATAAAACATACATAACATAATTCCTTATTCATAAATCATAAATACTTTAAACCTTTAACATCATAGGTCTATCCCTGGTCTATTTGTTAACACTTGGATAAGGAAATCAGATTGGATAATCCTCATATTCCCTACACATAATAAATAAAATTATAAATCTTACCTTGGGATGATTTTCATCAACATCTATATAACTATTCATTTTTTTTTCAGAAAATACATGCTACATACCATTCATTTAGCAAAAAAAATCATCTTTTTACTTTGATGCATTTACTTGAGTGCTTCTTTCAACATTCTCTACATAATGAAAATTGAATGTTCATTCATTAATAATTCTCAAAACAACATCTCTTAGTGAACTTTATCCTTATCTTCATTGGGGAGTCTTAGAGTTGGTTAGAGAGAATGATATTAATAATATATCATGATTAATTATTAGGAATAATCCTATGGTTTCACATTATATCTCCACTTTCATTTGTTTAATCATGAAGATAATCATTCAATTTTCTATTTGTGTTTACAGGACACCTCCATGTTCCATCTATTTCCAAAAACCAAAAAATCATATTCTGAGAAATAATATTCATTTTTAGGAACCATGAAAAATCATTTATCGGATTTAAAAATAATAAACTATTATTTTAAATCTATTACACCTTATATTTTACCAAGGTTAACAATAATCAATACCAATTTTTTTGATGTTATCATATAATTAGACTCATATCTATGGTTTTCAATAATGTTTTATCATACTTGTTTTGAAAGGATAACAAAATCTTTCTCTGATAAAAACATCATTATCTTGTAAATTTAATAAATATTTTCCACATATTAATAGGTTAATATCCATTACATGACTTGATAATACATGAAATTATTGTATATGTGTAGTGCCTTTAGACCCTTAGAAACACTAAAAAGTTGTTAATAAATTATCTACATCATATCCCACAATATTATTCACAAATATAATACTTATTAGAAACATCATACCCAAAAAGTATTCGTATCAAGGTAAAAATGAAACAAAATAATGGGTGAGCTCGGATGCTTAGAAACTGAAAACAATGGGTATTTCACTAATCACCTGATCTCAACAAGAGAATAAGGTAATGTGAAAATGATCATAACATTAGAAAATCAAACAATACATACCATATGTCATAATAATAAGTCATGGAATAAATCATGGCATTTCATAAGCCATGAATCATAAAGGAATAAATGATCATTATCCACGAGATAATGACATACTCATAAGCCATAGTTGTATGGTATGAACATAATAAAAGAAAATACAATCGTTAGTAGAGAAGGATCATTATGAGTACTATCATTTTGAGAATATATTTTCTCCCAAAACCATCATATAATTCATGTTTCAATCCCATGACTATGATAGTTGGAAAATTCGTCTACTAAATTGAATTTAATCCTCATTCTAGTCATGTTAATCTCATTTGATATCACCCATTACCCAATGCATTGGATCGATATAGAGTTCTCAATCATTAAAAAAATAAAATAAAAAATATATTCTCCATAATATCATAAAACATTCATCATCTCATAACCCAATAAAAGTAAAGTGGTTCATAAATATTTCATTATTTAATTATATCATATCCCATGGAAAAATAAAAAGATTCATAAAAATATTTTTATCATAAATATAAACCCTTTAGATAATGAATATGTTTGGTATCATTGGATCATATCCCCTATAATTATATGTGAAATAGAGGGTTATTATCATTTATTATTATAAATACCATTAAAATATAGTTAATAATTTATGGGGAAAATATCCTTTATGTTTTTAAATTAAATATTTTTTTAAGAAAGTTAAAATTATTATGGAAGACATTTTATTTGAAAATGTTATTTTAAATTTATAATGGAAACTTCAAAGAATTGAGTGTTCATGATGGTGTGAAATTTTGATTCAGTAATATAAATTAAAAAACCATTCTCCCATACTTGTAAAAAGACAGAAAACTACCTCATTTAAAAAAACAATATTTATATTGAAATAATTTTATAAAAAATTAAAACATGTATGAAAATTACATTAAAAATGGTTTACATGAGAGTCTTGATATATAAATATTAAATAAAGGATAAGGGTTACCGTTATTCGTATTTTTCTCTAGCCTCAGGTCCTCAGATATCAATTATCTTTAGATTCGGGTTTTATCTCATTTAGTAAATTTGGGTAATATAGGTTTTGATACATTTAGAATTACATTTTAGGCTGCCAGTTAATCTATAAGAGGGTTCAGTGTTATCTCTATTAGTCATTATATTTCTATTCCATGTTATATTTATATTTGTTTTTTACATGATTTATTTATTTATTTTCAATGTTCCTAGTGATATATGTTTTTATGGGATATTATGTTCATAATAAATCATATGAATTTTTTTTAAATAAATCAATGTATTTGTGATGACCCAGACCCCCCTTGGTCCCTTCCTTTGCCAAAAATCCGGTTTCCTTACGGGGTACCGATCGGTGAGACCGATCTGTGAGACCGATCGGTGCGACCGATCGGTGAGACCGATCGGTGAGACCGGCCGACGTCGCCCGACCTTGCCAAGTTGTTCCAGTAACGTCCCTTTTTCGCAAATAGGGTTTTAAACCCTATTCTGCCTTGTTAAAAATATCTTGGGAATCCGAAACGCGCACAAAGGTTTTAATTAAATGCTTCATTAATTCATGGGTCGGTTAAAACCACCCAGTGCCATTAATGATGAGTCAAGCCACGTGGTCAACCCACGACTCCCTCGTCTTCCGTGGTTTTGTGTTTCATCTCAACCGTCCCCAGCTCTTATAATTAAGGGTTAGGCCGTGGTTTCCCCCTTTCTTCGATCGTGGCTCTTCTGGTGCATCGGGACCGCCGCGTCGTTATCCGTAAAGTTCCGCGCCCCCGGCCTAAACGTCGATCATCTATCAACAAGTAGGGAATTTCTCTCGTCTCTCACTTTTGTGTATCATGCGGGGGGGGGCGTTACTTTTGTTCCTATGGAATTGGTTGAACCAAACCCTAATGAAGATAATAAACAAAGTTCTAAAGGAAGAAGGGGAAGGGGTTGTGATCGTTGTTATGATTTATCTTGTGATCATCCCTTTTTGTTTTACTGGTTTATGTTTTCTGAAAATTGAGGCTGTTGGTGGTCGTGTGTGTGCACTTGAATCCCCTCGTGATGTTTTAAATGGGTTACTGAAATTGTGAACTCCTGCTGTGAAATTGGTTAACCACGTATATCCGGATGAATAATTGAAAGCACCAGGATCGGCCCTTCTGTGATAACTCCCGGTTAGAACACACGGAATTTGAAATCATGGAGTGTGTTAAATCGTTTAAATCTGAAAATCCCTGACTTGTGTTGGTAGTGGTTAGTGGATGTTTTCCCTTCGGGACGTTTGCTGGAAATGTGGGAGGGGATGGGATCCCCTGTTCTTTTTATACTCTCGGTGGCTGTGTGAATTTGGGGGATGGGATCTCCTATTGGCATGGTTTCAGTGGTTGTGAGTTTTTATCACAAATTGGGGAGAGATCCTCTGTTGGCAGAACCGGGTGTGAGTGTTTTGGTTGATCTATGCTTTGACGTTTTCCTTGGTTATGCTTATGGTAGTTGCCCAGTAGTGCTTAAAATTAATTGAACATTTTGACTGAACGTGAAACAAGAATGGGAAAAATGGTTTTGTGGGAAAGGATCGTGAACTGTGACTCGGACGCAGTGGTGGCGTGTTCTGTAGGTTGTCTAGGAAAACCTAAGTTTTGGGTGAGTGTTTGTTACCTATATCTATACTTTTAGCTTTGTGTTTCTTATTCGCACCCCACCCAAGTTGAGCACTTAGTGCCGAACACCCCCATTTATGGGGGAAGGGTGTTTTTCCCAACACTATACTTAGTGGCTGGTTATTATCTCCTTTTCTGCTCCCTTTCCCGGATAGCCCAAGTACCTTCGGGCAGGCTGTGATGGCCTGAAGTCCATTATTAGCCCAAGAACCATTGGGCAGGGTGTTGTGGTGGTTGTCCAGGTGTGTGCGGCAGGTGGTTTCCCAAGTGTCTTCGGGATGAGGCCCCGGTGTTTTCAGGCGTGGCAGTGGATCCTTTAGCCCAGGTGTCTTCGGGCGTAGCGGTGGTTGTTCTGGCCTAGGTGTTTGCAGGCATGCTTACATGTGACAGTTGAGGCCCAGGTGTGTGCGGGCGGGATTTGGCAGTGGGACTGCGTGTGGTTGTGGCCCAGGTGTGTGCGGGCGGGTGTGGCAGTGGGACTGCGGTGAGAGTGGCGGGATTGGTCCGATGCGTAGGATGTCTCAATAACCAGTGGGGAAGTGGCGCGGGGTACCCAAACATCGATGTGCTCTTATTATATATATTACTTGACTTGCGTTATTTGGGTAGTGAGCCTTGGTGAGGCCTGGGATGGATAGTTTGCCTTGTTAGTTGTTTGGTTCACTCTTTTCTCACGGGACTTTAGTACGTTCCCCCACTTGTGCACGAGAGTCTTGGTTTTCTCTACTGAGTGTACTTGTATGCTCACCCTACGTTTACTTTCAGGTTTCCAGGAGGACTACCAGGGCTGCGCGGGACCCTATTAGTCGGATAGTTGGAGTTGTCGCTGTTGTCGTATCTTTGTTTTCTTTTGGTATTGTACTTTAGAGCTTTCTTTTTCTTTTGTACTTGTACCTTGTTGTGAACTGTTTAAGCATGCATTGGGGGCTTTATTTGGGTTCATTTATATAAACTTGCTTCCTTTCCTTTTTGGGAGGTCGACTTGTCCTTTTTCCCAATCCTAAATAATAAAAAGGGTAATGCCTTCCATTTGCGAGAATTTTCTATACCCTTGGTGCTAGTCGCCACTCCGGGACCTATTGAAGGCGGGTTTCGGGGGTCATTATCTCTCCTTCAACTTAAAGAAGGAAGGGCCTGGAAATCCGCTGACCCTTCCCTCCTTTTGGTGAAGGCGGGTCGTGACAGAATGGTATCAGAGGCATGAGGTTGAGAGATAGGACGGAGTCTGGAGTTAGGCACAGTAAGGATTGCATGGGATGGTAAGGCAACAGCGTCGGGTGACCTTGGTGCGTGAATTAGGCCAGGGAGGACCGTCTAGGACACGGGATTTTAGGGCCCCCCGTGATCTGATGCAAGGACCCTGGACCTACCGAACGACCAAGTGAGGCCACACTGATTGCAGGGTAGAGACCCTAGGAAAGGTACATGCATCATAAATGACTTGTGTTTTTGTGTTTCTAGGATGTCTTGGGAAATTAAGAATAAATTAAATCTTAATAAGTTTTGAGAACGGTTTTCTTTGCACTACTGGGCTTAGGCATTCCTTGTTTACCTTGCAGCTATGGCACCTGCAAGGCGACCACGTGTGGTACAGGCGATCGAGACTCCTGAGACTACTTTGGCCAATCGGTAGAGAGCTGATCGGGAGGAAGAGGACGACTAGTGGCAGAAGACTCTTCGAGCCTTTCAGCGACAGGCCCTCGAGAAATATGAGGGCAGCACCTCCGACATGAAGACGGAAGGCTGGCTGGAGGAGCTAGTCATAGCCTTCGGCCTGATTCGGGCCCCGACGGAGTACTGGGTTCCTCTGGCTGTTAGCCAGATGCGAGGAGCGGCATGTCAGTGGTGGATGCTTCACCTGGGGAGTAGGAAAGAGTCTGAGGTTGCTTGGGAGGACTTCGAGAAGGAGTTCCGGGCGGAGTTTCTCTCCTCGACAATGAAGGCGGAGAAGAGGCAGGAGCTACTCTCCCTCCAGCAGGGGAGCATGTCCGTGAGGGAACATGGAATCAAGTTCAAGGACCTCCTGCATTTTGCTCTGGACCTCTTTCCCGATGAGGAGTCTCGGGCAAGACGTTTGGAGGAGGCGCTCCGACCCTCCCTCCAGTATGCTGTTACCCCCTTTACCCTTCCGACATACTTAGAGGATCAGAAGAAGGCCGAAGTGGTGGAAAGGATGCACGCTCTAGGCGGACTGTCACGAGAAGGGATCCAGCTGGGACCATCGAAGGGGAAGGCCGTCAGCACCAGGCCTCCAGCATCGGGACCCTCCAGGTTCCGACCCGCAGGGAGCAGGCCGCAGCAGTTTCAGTTTCGATCCCCTGGCCCACATTCTTTTCCTTCAGGCTCGGGACCACGGTGCTTCATCTGCGGGAGCCCTGGACATCTTCGGAGTCAGTGCCCCGATCGGGTGCAGTACAGCAGTGGCAGTCATCCCCAGCGTCCGCCGCAGCAGCAGTTCCCAGCCAGACCCTTCCAGCAGTAGCAGCAGGGACAGCGAGCTCCCGCTCCTCTGCAGACAGACATAGGAGGGGGAGGCCGACCTCAGGGCGCTCCCCAGGGACCTCGACCAGGGCGTGGTCGGGGAGGTGGCCAACAGCCGAGGGGCAGGGGAGCTGGGCGTGGACAGTTACACGCTGCAGAAGCAACAGTTTCAGAAGGGCCAAAGGTTGTTCGAGGTACGATCAGTGTGTTTAGCACTCTTGCTTATGCTTTGTTCGATACCGGAGCTTCGCACTCCTTTGTTGCACCCAGTCTAGCCCGCGCCTTGGGTCTAGATGCCGAGAGACTTCCAGTGCCCCTGGTGTTGAGCACACCAGTTGGAGGTCAGACCGACTTGCTGTTCATTTGTTGGGGATGTAGACTGATGTTGGGGCCACATCAGTCGGTTAAGGATCTCCTTCTGCTACAGATCCAGCCGTACGATGTCATCCTAGGCATCGACTGGATATTTTCTGTGTGCGCCGTCATCGACTGTTTCCAAGGGAGGGTGGTGTTCTCCGATTTGGACGGCCAGCGTGTTACTTTCACCGGCGAGCGGAGCTGTCCGAAGGGAAACAGGAGGGAGGAACCTCTCCTCTCCTTGTTGACTGAACTGGCGATAGAATCAACAGATGCGGAAATGGTGGATGTACCAGAGATCGTTCGTGAATTTATGGACGTCTTTCCTGAGGAGGTGACGACTCTACCCCCTCGACGTAATATCGAGTTCGGGATAGACCTGCAGCCCGGCTCTCGACCAATCTCGATGGCTCCTTACCGGATGGCACCTTCGGAGCTACGGGAGTTGCAGATACAGATTGACGATCTGATGAAGAGGGGTTATGTTCATCCAAGTGCATCACCGTGGGGTGCCCCAGTGTTGTTCGCAAAGAAGGCAGATGGTGGCCTCAAGTTGTGCATCGATTACAGGAGGCTGAATCAGGTAACGATCAAGAACCGCTACCCTCTTCCGAGGATAGATGATCTTTTCGACCAGCTGAAGGGGGCAGGATGGTTCTCGAAGATCGACCTGCGATCCAGGTACCACCAGCTGAGGGTGAAGGATAGCGACGTCCCGAAGACGGCGTTCAGGTGCAGGTATGGGCACTTCGAGTTCGTGGTCATGCCCTTTGGTGTTACGAACGCCCCGGCCGTGTTCATGGGGCTTATGAACTCCATCTTTCGGGAGTACCTGGATCGGTTTGTGGTGGTGTTCATCGACGATATCCTGATCTATTCAAGGTCAGAAGAGGACCATGCAGAGAACCTGAGGACGGTTTTGGAGGTCCTCCGACAGCACCAGCTCTATGGGAAGTTGTCAAAGTGCAAGTTTTGGGCACGAGAAGTGCACATCCTCGGACATGTAGTGTCTGAGCAGGGAGTAGCAGTCGACCCATCAAAGGTTGAGGCAATTGTTTCTTGGGCAGCACCCAAGAATGTGGCGGATGTTTGGAGTCTCCTCGGACTGGCAGGCTACTACCGGAGATTCGTACCCAACTTCTCTCGGGTAGCAGCCCCTTTGACGGCTTTGACCAAGAAGGACCAGGTTTTCATGTGGAGCGAGCTGTGTGAGTCGTCCTTCAGCTACCTAATAGAAAAACTGGTTAGTGCCCCAGTGTTGAGATTTCCAGAAGAAGGGATGGCCTATGAGGTATTCTGTGATGCTTCAGGACAGGGCATGGGGTGCGTATTGATGCAGCGACAAGGGGTGATCTCTTACGGGTCCAGGCAGCTACACCCCCATGAGCAGAACTATGCCACCCATGACCTGGATCTTGCAGCGGTAGTGTTCGCATTAAAGTTGTGGCGACATTACCTCTTTGGGGAGTGCTTTTTGGTCTTCACTGATCACAAAAGCTTGCGCTATATCTTCTCCCAGCGTGACTTAAACTTGCGACAGCGGAGGTGGGTCGAGTTTCTCCAGGACTACGACTTTGAGATCTCATACACTGAAGGTAAGGGAAACGTTGTGGCTGATGCCCTGAGCAGGAAGCCGCATCAGGAGGTGGTTCGGGAATCTGCTGATGCTTGGGAGGCGATGGGGGAGTTGGCTGCCTTACACTTGGATGCAAGGGTGGAAGGTACTAGAGGCTGTTTGTTTCTGATTACGGTACAATCCTCTTTGTTGCAGCAAGTGGAAGAGTCTCAGTGGGGAGATCTTGAGGTGGAAGTGTTGCGGGATCGTATCGATCAGGGGAACGCCCCGGAAGGATGGTCGTAGGACAGCCGACGTCGGATGCTCTTTCATCGGAGGTTGTTTGTTCCAGAGGTGATGCGTGATGAAGTCCTTCGTGAGTTCCATAGCTCAGCCTTGGCAGTACATCCGGGTGTTTCGAAAATGTACCAAGGCCTGAGGGGACAGTTTTGGTGGCCCGGGGTGAGACGGGTAGTGGCAGAGTTCGTGGATAAATGCCTGGTGTGTCATCAGGTGAAGGCTGAACACCGTGTTCCTGGTGGTCTGTTGCATCCTCTAGATGTTCCCGAGTGGAAGTGGGACGACGTCTCGATGGACTTCGTCACGGGACTACCCAGAGCTCAGGGCGGGCATGATGCTATCTGGGTAGTGGTGGATCGATTGACAAAATCTACTCACTTCTTGGCTATCAAGGAGTCCGGACCCGTGAGTACCTTAGCACAGAGGTACGTGGATGAGGTGGTGAGTTTGCATGGAGTTCCGAAAACGATCATCCTAGATCGGGACACTCGATTCACCTCACGAGTCTGGAAGGGGTTACAGCATGCTTTTGGCACCAAACTACGCCTTAGCACTGCTTTTCACCCTCAGACTGATGGACAGACAGAGCGGACTATCCAGACCTTGGAGGACATGCTGCGTGCATGTGTTCTGGATTTCGGAGGATCATGGGTACGACACTTGCCTTTAGTAGAGTTTGCCTACAACAACAGTTTTCACTCTACTATCGGCATTGCCTCTTTTTGAGGCTTTGTATGGAAGACCATGTCGTTCACCCTTATGCTGGGCAGAGGTTGGTGAGACTGGTACTCTTGGACCAGAAGTAGTGCAGAGCACCACGGAGAAAGTCCAGCTAGTGCGGGAGAGGATGAAAGCAGCTCAGGATCGGCAGAAATCTTATGCTGATCGTCGGAGGAGGCCCCTGATGTTCGAGGTGGGAGATCATGTGTTTTTGAAGGTTTCTCCTCGATGGGGGCAGCGGAGGTTCGGAAAGGGGAGTAAGCTCTCCCCTAGGTTCATCGGACCTTTCGAGGTGCTGAGGCGAGTTGGCGAGGTAGCATATCAGCTGGCCCTACCACCTTAGTTGGAGAGGGTCCATGACGTCTTCCATGTCTCCCAGCTTCGTCAGTACTTACATGATGACTCTCATGTCATCAACTGGGGAGAGATATATGTGGGAGGAGACGCGACCTTCGAGGAACGGCCAGTCAGAATCGAGGATCGCAAGGAGAAAGTGCTCCGTGGACGAACTGTCGGCCTGGTTCGTGTGTTGTGGAGACATGGCGGCCTCGAAGAGAGTACGTGGGAGAGGGAAGCACAGATGCGTGCCCAATACCCCGAGTTGTTCTGAACTTTGAACCTTTGGTGCCTGTTGTGACAGAACGTTTGACCTTTTTGTCTATGAAATGTGCTAGTTCCTTTCCTCTGTTATGTGTGGAAAGCCCCGGCTAAAGGGAAGGGGAAACCCGACCCCTAATCAGGACGCATTAAGGTGGATGCGATTAAACCCGTGCGGGAGAGTCAGTGCCGCCCAAAGCGGATAATATCTTGACATGGCGGAGGGGAACTCCCCAAACCCACATGACCGGGCGGTTTGGCGTGGTATGTTGCTTGGTTCTTGACAGGGAGTGTTTTCAATTAGCGGGGGTCCACTCCTAAGAGGTATCTTCGAAGATGGTTGTTCGGATCCTCTCTTTCCTTCTGGTTTGTTTTGATTCTCGGGGACGAGAATCGTTTAAGAGGTATCTGATGTGATGACCCAGACCCCCCTTGGTCCCTTCCTTTGCCAAAAATCCGGTTTCCTTGCGGGGTACCGATCGGTGACACCGATCGGTGAGACCGACCGGTGAGACCGATCGGTGAGACCGACCGGTGAGACCGACCGGTGAGACCGATCGGTGAGACCGACCGGTGAGACCGGTCGGCGAGACCGATCGGTGCGACCGGTCGGCGAGACCGATCGGTGCGACCGGTCGGTGAGACCGATCGGTGCGACCGGTCGGTGAGACCGATCGGTGCGACCGGTCGGTGAGACCGATCGGTGCGACCGGTCGGTGAGACCGATCGGTGCGACCGATCGGTGAGACCGGCCGACGTCGCTCGGCCTTGCCAAGTTGTTCCAGTAACGTCCCTTTTTCGCAAATAGGGTTTTAAACCCTATTCTGCCTTGTTAAAAATATCTTGGGAATCCGAAACGCGCACAAAGGTTTTAATTAAATGCTTCATTAATTCATGGGTCGGTTAAAACCACCCAGTGCCATTAATGATGAGTCATGCCACGTGGTCAACCCACGACTCCCTCGTCTTCCATGGTTTTGTGTTTCATCTCAACCGTCCCCAGCTCTTATAATTAAGGGTTAGGCAGTGGTTTCCCCCTTTCTTCGATCGTGGCTCTTCTGGTGCATCGGGACCGCCACGTCGTTATCCGTAAAGTTCCGCGCCCCCGGCCTAAACGTCGATCATCTATCAACAAGTAGGGAATTTCTCTCGTCTCTCACTTTTGTGTATCATGCGGGGGGGGGGGGGGCGTTACTTTTGTTCCTATGGAATTGGTCGAACCAAACCCTAGTGAAGATAATAAACGAAGTTCTAAAGGAAGAAGGGGAAGGGGTTGTGATCGTTGTTATGATTTATCTTATGATCATCCCTTTTTGTTGTACTGGTTTATGTTTTCTGAAAATTGAGGCCGTTGGTGGTCGTGTGTGTGCACTTGAATCCCCTCGTGATGTTTTAAATGGGTTACTGAAATTGTGAACTCCTGCTGTGAAATAGGTTAACCACGTATATCCGGCTGAATAATTGAAAGCACCAGGATCAGCCCTTCTGTGATAACTCCCGGTTAGAACACATGGAATTTGAAATCATGGAGTGTGTTAAATCGTTTAAATCTGAAAATCCTTGACTTGTGTTGGTAGTGGTTAGTGGTTGTTTTCCCTTCGGGCCGTTTGCTGGAAATGTGGGAGGGGATGGGATCCCCTATTCTTTTTATACTCTCGGTGGCTGTGTGAATTTGGGGGATGGGATCTCCTGTTGGCATGGTTTCAGTGGTTGTGAGTTTTTATCACAAATTGGGGAGAGATCCTCTGTTGGCAGAACCAGGTGTGAGTGTTTTGGTTGATCTATGCTTTGACGTTTTCCTTGGTTATGCTTATGGTAGTTGCCTAGTAGTGCTTAAAATTAATTGAACATTTTGACTGAACGTGAAACAAGAATGGGACAAATGGTTTTGTGGGCAAGGATCGTGAACTGTGACTCGGACGCAGTGGTGGCGTGTTCTGTAGGTTGGCTAGGAAAACCTATGTTTTGGGTGAGTGTTTGTTAACTATATCTATACTTGTAACTTTGTGTTTCTTATTCACGCCCCACCCAAGTTGAGCACTTAGTGCCGAACACCCCCATTTATGGGGGAAGGGTGTTTTTCCCAACACTATACTTAGTGGCTGGTTATTAGCTCCTTTTCTGCTCCCTTTCCCGGATAGCCCAAGTACCTTCGGGCAGGCTGTGATGGCCTGAAGTCCATTATTAGCCCAAGAACCATCGGGCAGGGTGTTGTGGTGGTTGGCCAGGTGTGTGCGGTAGGTGGTCTCCCAAGTGTCTTCGGGATGAGGCCCAGGTGTTTTCGGGCGTGGCAGTGGATCCTTTAGACCAGGTGTCTTCGGGCGTAGCGGTGGTTGTTCTGGCCTAGGTGTTTGCAGGCATGGTTACATGTGACAGTTGAGGCCCAGGTGTGTGCGGGCGGGATTTGGCAGTGGGACTGCGTGTGGTTGTGGCCCAGGTGTGTGCGGGCGGGTGTGGCAGTGGGACTGCGGTGAGAATGGCGGGATTGGTCTGATGCGTAGGATGTCTCAATAACCAGTGGGGAAGTGGCGCGGGGTACCCAAACATCGATGTGCTCTTATTATATATATTACTTGACTTGCGTTATTTGGGGAGTGAGCCTTGGTGAGGCCTGGGATGGATAGTTTGCCTTGTTAGTTGTTTGGTTCACTCTTTTCTCACGGGACTTTAGTACGTTCCCCCACTTGTGCACGAGAGTCTTGGTTTTCCCTACTGAGTGTACTTGTATGCTCACCCTACGTTTACTTTCAGGTTTCCAGGAGGACTACCAGGGCTGCGCGGGACCCTATTAGTCAGACAGTTGGAGTTGTCGCTGTTGTCGTATCTTTGTTTTCTTTTGGTATTGTACTTGAGAGCTTTCTTTTTATTTTGTACTTGTACCTTGTTGTAAACTGTTTAAGCATGCATGGGGGGCTTTATTTGGGTTCATTTATATAAACTTGCTTCCTTTCCTTTTTGGGAGGTCGACTTGTCCTTTTTCCCGATCCTAAATAATAAAAAGGGTAATGCCTTCCATTTGCGAGAATTTTCTATACCCTTGGTGCTAGTCACCACTCCGGGACCTATTGAAGGCGGGTTTCGGGGGTCATTATCTCTCCTTCAACTTAAATAAGGAAGGGCCTGGCAATCCGCTGACCCTTCCCTCCTTTTGGTGAAGGCAGGTCATGACAGTATTTGTATTTATTTTAAAATTTCATCATATATTTATAATGTATAATTATAGTTCAAAATAGAATTTTGAGTATATATTGTGAAAAGAGTTACACTGATTATTGGAAGTATCCTATTGGGTATTAGATCACACCCTACATACACATGTTTTGGTGCATTTGGATGCTGTTATGGATGATACATTAAATGTGCTGGGAGTTACATCCTTTGGTGGTATACCTTAGACGCTTTCTTAATGTTTTAAAGGAAATATTATTAGGTAGTGGAAATGGGTCACATGGAGTTGGATTGAATCGAAATATTGAGAATTTTGGTATATCATTGGATGTATATGTTTTGGATTCATTGTTCTATACTCATTTTGACGTCTCTTTTATTATATATTTCATTAATTGACTGAAATAATTTTCTTATGGAGGCATGTTTGTAAGCCTATTTTGGTTTTTTATTTTTTTTCTTGTTTGGATGAAATTTTTTGTGAATTATTTATGTTTTCATCATGATAATTAAATGTGTTGATGAATTATATAAATATTTTTTGAATGGTTTTATGTATTTTGATGGTGAAATATTTTATAGTGTTTTGTGTTCAATACCCTTATCAATTATTTTCATCCCATGGATATCAAGAATATTGTGTATATTTTAATACGAGTTGAGGCGGGGGAAGTATTATTGATGAGAGAGATATTAAATGGCATACATTATAAATAATGTCATACCCAATAAGAATACACAAGATAATTTCCTTCTGTTATCTCTGTAGGAGGTTTTTAGAATTATGTTTCTACCTCTGATTTTTTTTTTGTTTATACATATAAATTATAACTAAATAGGGGATTTTTATGTTTTTATTGGAAAATTAATGGATACTAAAATAATTAAATAAAAATATATAATTTTCAGAAAATATGATCAAATTTTATAAAAAATATGTGTGAAAATATTTTAAAAATATAGAAATAATGTCCATGTCTTGATCATTTGTATAGTCACTTCTTTCTTGATTACGTTAATTTAAAATTGTTTTTCTCAATGAAGACCTAGATATATCTAACTTAACAACAAAATATTCTTTGATATCATACAAATTCATTCATTTTTAGGTTGATCCTATTATACAATTCATTCAAATAATCAATGAACTCCATGTAATTTCATAGGTTTTCCAATGATGTAAGGATATATTTTTTATTTAAATGGTAAATTATGACCTAATATGAATATCCATCGAGGTCATTGGGGTGTCAAGAGTGTCTATGGAATTTTCTGAATCCAAAACACAAATAGTTACAAAAAATATCTGGACCACAAGGATAAGAGTTACTATATACCCAATCCATATGGTTTTTGTGAGATCATGCGTTATTGGGCATAGGGCTTTAAGAGACCACATAGTTGGTGTAAACTATGTAGATAGAGGCCCACTCTTATATGATATCATCAATAACTTTTTATAGTGTATTGATACAGGGTTTGTGTAAGGTTTAGATAATCGTGAACAATAACCATGCAAGGTATCCAATAATACCATAAAGGTGACACGATTAGTTTATGGTTTGGAAATCCAGGAAGCCAAATCGTGAGGCTGTGTATTTTGGGGTTAATTAACATTTTCCCACTAAATGCTATGAAAACCTATATTTTATTTCTCATTCTTGTAAATTGAACTCATTTGCAAGCTCCCCTTTAATCCAATTTGGTATCTTTTGATATCATTCTTCCACATGAACACAGAATCGAGTTTCATCGATCTTTTTTGATTAACACATGTGACTAATGTTTTCCTTTTATGACGTTAGTATTTTTCCATATCATTAGATATGATATACAGGTTCACTGTAATATGCTATATTTCTTATTTTTTCATCCTCTAATCAATTTTCTTCTCATCTGAGCTGAATCATAAGGTGATACTAAATGGTCACTCTACTACAAACCTATGGTATATGGTCTATACCTTTCCCTTAAGGTTTGGTTATTTTTATGAAAATATTTCATTTTTCCTCATGTATTAATTTTTGAAGGTTCACATATATAATTAATTGATTTATTTAATTTAATGTGTTTTAAAATTGTAGGGATTTACTTTATTTCCCTAAGATTAGTTGGATGTTATTTCCTTAACCAAGGACACCCATGGGGAAGGACTTGTGACTTCATTTTCCTTTTCCTATTGTTTAACCACTGAATGGGTTATTGGTTGACCTTTCTTAGATAGAGTAGCACTATTATGCATGATTTAAAATTAATTGATTATTTGGGAAATTTTCTTCCTCATTTTCCATGTAATACATGATGTGATATATTTAACTACGTAAATTTGAATTTTTATATGTCTGGGTTAATTTGTTTAATGTATTTGAATTGGAATTGTTATATGAGTTGGAAGGAATCATATAGTGTGATTATATGAAATGATAATTTATTGGAATAATGGATGTTTCCATATGATACCATGGGTGTCCTAAACCATAGGTCATGATACCTGTAGTGGATGTCTTAGATTAGTTTGAACATTGGGTGTTTATTCTGTGGGATATCATGGGCCTTAATACCCCTTAGATTCATTTTCAAAGGCTTGTAGAAGAAATGGTCTGTTGATATGCCCCCTCGACATGGATCCAATTCTTGAAGATTTTCCATCGAGATTCCTCATAGTCTCAATGCTAATGACTTGGTCCCACATACCTTGGATATGGACCTATGGGTTTTGACACATCTATTATATGAGTTCATTGTTGAAATTTAAACATCCTTGATTATACATCATGCATGTGATTGATATGATATACAAGTTATATATCATATCTATAGTCGATATGAGATATTGGATATATATGTTGACAATGTTGTTCGTTTCAGTTATACATTAATGTTTCCTTGTGGGAAAAGTATAACCCCTTTTTTACATGATGCCTTTCTACGATTGATAGTATCACCTTAATATTATTAATTATTCTATGTGGATTTTACTTTTGTTACTTCCATATTGATTATATACCTTTCACTCTAATTATCTTGAATTTACATAATATATTGTTATAGAAATCATTAGTGGCAGCCTATTGTGAATTTATCTCGCACTCTATATTATGCAGTTCTTTGGTGCCTAAACAAATGTTATAGATAATGTTTGTGGTCAGGGAAATCTCCCATAGATTTATTCTAGAGTTTTATTCATGATTATAATAATGGGATAATAGGATAGAGCTCAGGTTCATGATGCAATCATTAGATAGTTCATTTTGGCATATTTGGTATTTTGGTACATGTATTATATTGATGTGTGTATACCTATTTTGGATTCGTTATAGACACATGTATTGAAATGTCATTGTGTTTAATCTCTGGTTCAATTAATAATGTTCTTCCTCTAAGGCGGGTTACTTGTCCAATGGTATTATTCTTAATTCATGCTAATTATTCATTGTTTTATTTCATTCTATATTGATAAGGATGATTGTTTCCAAATTTTTACACTCTGTTAAGAGGTAATTTTCTCCCCATTGACAAACCGTAGGCCCTCGCTACTATTTTCCCTCATTTGGAGATTGAGGAGATGTGTTTGTGGCAATGTGTCCAACTAGGATCTGGGCACCATTCGGTGGAATTTGGGTATGGGACATTATAATGTGGTATCAGAGCCATAATTTATTTGAAATACTATTTTGATACAATATATTACGGTTATTAAAGAATATGAATATGGTAATATGTTGTTCCAGGGAGTAGATATCCCATGTACAGGAAAAAATCAAATTGCCACAAATGGAAATTATTGTTTTCTGGATTTGACTATAAGAGTTTAATTGATTAAACCATTCGGTAATACATATACGGTACTATGTTATTTCATATTTCCAATTTCTCTATTATGAAATGAGATGAGGGTTGCATCTCATGCATCGTTTTAATAACCTAATTGAATTCAAATTCCATGAATCATGTCATTCCATATAGTCTGTATTGCTTGACTGTATAACTTTTTTATATGTCCCTTATGTGAAATAACCAATGATTTTATAATTATTTTATGCAGGGGATTAAGAAACAAAGTTGTTACATAGAGTTGCTATAATAAAATAAACAATTTTTTAATTATTTGGCTACATTATACACCTTAAATATCTAATTGTGGAATGTTGATTTGTGGGCCATCGATTGCATGGATTGTAATGTGTTATGGTGTGAATTGGGTGGAAACTATATTTTTGTTCATGAAGAGTACAATCTCTTTTTGATTATTATTTTTAAACTATTTTGTTCAACATATTAAAATTAAATGTGCAATAAATGTGAAAAAAAGGAAATTAAAATGATGAAATATAGAACTTCACAAAGCCTTATATTTTGAGTGGGTAGTAGGTAGTCTTTCTAGTGATTTTGTGACTGTTTATTTTTCCATTTCTGGATTTAAGAGAAGAATCTAATGTATTATATTTTATATAATGAATTTGACTATTCTTACACTTCTAACTGTGAATTTCATGATTTTGATCCATTTTGAGGTGTGTGATTGGAATTATAGAGACATGCCACAATGAAGAAATCTAGTGATACAATGAGAGGGTGGAAACGAAATTTACTTATAGGAGGTGGGACATGGTCTATCATTGGATCATTTTATAAATACATTTGAGGCACCAACTATTATTCCTGACACATGAGATGAGAACACTTCTGTCATATATTTACATACTTTATAAATACTTTAAAAAAATATCATAGCAAGCCTCTACTATGTATGAGATGGAGTGTGTGTTATAGAAAAAGCATCCTCACATGTATTCAGGAGTGGAGGTCCACATGATTTTAGATTTGTGGCCTCAGACTACTCTGTTAATATTTTTCAATCTGGAAGCACTTTCTAAGAGGAGAGTGAAGCTTGCAAAATACATTCTTCAAGGAGAGTAAATGTTCTTTTCGAAAGTTTTGAACAAGGATGATGAACTATTTGACATTGTTTCGTGAAATTTCCAAACCTTATTATATAGACAAAATTTTTATAATTTATTAATGGATGTTTTTTTTAGTATATCATTATGTCAATATATATACAGTACATATTTGAGGAGATGGGAATTCATGAAGTGTTTATTCCGGGAGAATTGTTATGGAAATAATTAATTGAATTGGATGTCACTCTTGATATCTTCAACATATTAATTGTGATTATAATTGTGCTGCTCATAAAATGAATTATACAAAAGTGTTGATGGAGAAGTAACATTGTCTGCAACAACTATAATTCCATGAATTTATTTTACATTAAGTGAAGAAAAATATTTAATAAAGATGACCATGAAAAATTAATGTATATATATAGAATGAAAAAAAATAAAATATATTGATTATTGATCTAATAATATATATCAGGGGAATCTATCAATAGTGACACATTCTTTCTATAATGGATGATTATTTATGTTAATGAAAATATTCATATTTATGTGGATTAATTTATTGGGAATGTAATATACCAATATTTTTTCAGAGATATTGATGAAGGGTTTTTATATCAAAAGAGTTTTTCCACATTCGGTGCCATGTGGGATCATCCAATGCACATTGGAATTATTTAAATTAACTAATTATAGATTCTTCCAAACTATATGAAATGTTTTTGAATTTGAGTTTTTCAAATGAGGATTTCATGTAAATGAGGGTTCATGGATTACATAAAAAATGAAACAGTTTCCTAAACATCAATAATGTGATGCCACAGTATTCTATATGAAATAGATCCTATGATATTTTCATGTGATGTGAAAATAGACAATTTATTTTACTTTTTATGGTGCATTCAAGGGAAAAGAATATAAGGTTGATATATGAAAATTGAGATTCATGGGAATAGTATAGTAAACATTAATAAAGTGAATCTACATGATTCTATTTGATATATATGATAATCTATATTAAAGTTATTTGAATATAAAATGATTAGTATATTTTTCAGGCACATTTAGTAGAAAATAAATTAATGTTGATATAATACAATTGAGATGGCCATGCATAATATTATAAACATAAATAATGTTAGGACACAGTATTATATTTGACATATATTCTATGATATATTTGAAAGTTGTGGATTGGAAAAATATAGCATACAATATGTCAAATATTTATTTGAGAAGCGAACTATATGGGATTTGATTAGATAAAATTATACAGTGCTACGTGAATGATGAATTCTTTTTAAATGATGTGCTTCGTAGATTGTAAGTATTTGATAACTACCATAAATTTTATAGTGATGGTCCATTATGAGTTTCCATGTAGATTGCAGATAAATATTTCCTCATGGGTGATGAGTAGATTTTTGGGTGATTTGTTTTGAATAGAGATGTCGATAGTGGTTGTGAGGAGATAAACCACTATATCCTACTTTTCATTATCATATAATCTTCATGCGCTCAATGGTTTGATAACATCAAATTATTGGCTATAAAAAAGTCCAACTCTCTTTTTACTGTTGACCAATAATTTGACAGATGTGTTCATTTTGTTCATAAGATCTTGGTATGCACCATTTGGATTCCACAATGTAACATGATCTTTTAGAGAAAGATAAAATGATATCTGAGGTTCAATACCAAGATTTTAACTATTTTATGGGTTTTGATTCACTATGTGGTGAACTACTATGTTATTTTAGTTATATTAGAATTGTAATGCAAACTGTAAAACAATATTTAAAAAAATTTCAATATTTAGTTTTCTAATAATTAATAATGCCCACTAATAGAATGTAAATTTTAAAATATTCTATGTTATGGTCATTTAATGAATATAGGAAAAATTTAACAAACATATGGAATAATAGACTATTAGTATAAAAGTGAAGTGTTATATAATGAAAGAACTAGTTTGGTAAGAATCATTTCATTCATCCAATAGTATGGGAATTATAATATATGATATGCTTTGATCATTTCATGATCATATGGACAATTTGGAAATCTATTTCATTAATTTCTAGTTAATAGAGAAGTCAGGTATTATATGATGAAAGCATCAATTTCATAATAATCAATGATGTGGACCAAAATTAGGTTATATTCCATTATTCATATTATTTGATCATTTCATGTTCATTTGATCAATATATTATATTGTTATATCGATATACCGAGAATAAAAAATTTATGTGAAATGTGATCAGAGCAATTGTATGCTATGCATCAATGAATTTGACAAATAGTATTATACTTATCATTCATTCGATGATATGATAATTTCATGATCATGGGATCAATTAAACATACTAAATGATCAATATATAAGGAATATAAAATATATATTCAATATGATCTGATCATCACTATTATAGGAATTAAATAAGTGGAACTACAATACGCCACATATTATACTTTATATGTTATGATCAGTTCATGTGTATGGGGTCAATTTAGTGTACTGTTTTAATTTTACAATGCGTATAAGAAAATGGGATCTCCATGAAATACAAAATATTTCAGGATGATTTTAGTGGAGATTCAGAGGACATATTATTCTGAATTCTTTATGTCTCTATCATCCAAATTATAATATTGAAGAAATTTTGTCCATCAAATGCACACATTATTTGAGTTGGATAATTCATCATAATATGGTAGAATAATTCATTCATTGGAAATTTAATAAATAGTTTATCATCAAAATAGATCAGAAGATGAATAGATTGAATCCATAATATACTTGCATGATTAGGAAGTTATGTATGAGAATTCAGTAATCTAAAAAGATCTAGATAATTCTATATCTACTATTAATGAGTTTCATGAACAAAAACATTATTTCATGAACTTATTGAAGATATACAATTTCTATACGATTATAATAGTTCCAGTACAGTAATAAAGGAATATCTAGTTAAACAAATTTAGGAGAAACTAGATGAAAATGGATATATTTCTATTTTTCGATCAAGAAAATTTATATTAAGTGTCTTCGAAAAATGGTGTCTACCCAATTTATAAAGAGGCTTAAGGATGGAGTGTTTATCTAGATTATAATAAATAGAAGATAAGATGGTTGGGGTGTATAACTATGATCAATTGGAGCATTCACTAATGTGGTGTATAACTAGTTATTACGTTATTAATTCCAATCACATACTTAAATTGTGTAGAATCCATGTTGGGGGCATTAACCAACATAGAACAGATTATGTATTTTTACCAAACCTTGTACATAATGTGATATATGATTACATTGATATATTCTACATATGAAATGTAATTATTAGAGATAAATGAGTGGATCAAGAACATTTATAATTTCAAGAGGTAAAATTCAAAAGAAAAAAAACTAAAATGCAATCCACTGATTCACCCCTGCCCCCTTAGTGTTCAATAAATCCGAGAGAACTATAATTGGTATTAGATCCCATATTCCTCTAAAGATCCAAATGTTTTCTTGGATTGTTTTTAAATGACTTTATAAAGTGAGGAATTAAATAAGTGATTGATTATATCAAATAGAGAGATAATAATTTACCTCTAAGGATAAAAATATTTGGATTTGATATAAATAATAATAGAATAAGAAGATAAGAGTGTAAATGAAGTTAAAGGAGAATACACAATTAAATCGACAAATACCATGTCTAATGGAAGTCATATTTGTACAATTAATAATAATAATATTAATTATGATTATTCTAATGAACTATTGTGGGTATAATTAATTAAAAAGTGATTTTCACATTGAATTAATATTGCATCTGAATAATGTTCCTAATGAAGTGATTAATTGTATTTTTCGCAATATCATGGGAATATTTTTTGATAAAGCACAATTATAAGTTTATGTTGAGTAATTGGGGGATGCACTAAGTATGATGTTTAGAATGTGCACACCTTCAATGACCTAGGGTAACTAAGGGAAAAATAAATTTTTCATATTGAATAATAATTTGAATTGTATAACTTTATGAATGTTGTATTTTATATTATTATTAAAGTATGCTATAAAGGAAATTAATATTTGGACAATGTTTTTATGGATGTAAATATTTCTCAACAAGATATCAAAACTAAGAGGATCAAAGAGCTTGAATCATTATTGAAATATAAGATTGTATTGCATCAAGTGAGGGTTGATAATATGAAGAATAACAGTGAAGATAAAGTGTAATTTTATAAATATCTTAATAATTTCCACATCATGAGATATCATGAATTAAAAATTAAAGTGGTCATTTTTTGTGATTTATGCTGAAACGTCAAAATAAAAGATGTTTTTATCTAATTCAACACAATTATCATTCATGTATTCAATTATTAAATAATCTTTTCTTACATGGTTGGATGATCATTATATAATCTATTTATATTTCCAAATAATATTTAATGAAAGAGGTGCCCTATATATCCCAATTTCATTATTTCTTTTAATATGTTTCTAGAAAAAATAAAGGTTTAAATAAAAAATCATTAAAAATATGGATGATGATAAATTTATAACAACATACCACAATGTCAATGGTGGATATATAAAGATTGATAATTGAATCTTCTCCACAAGAATATTATTTGGTGGTGAAGATGACCCAAAAGAAATTATGATGGAAATATTGTATAAAAGTCATAAAATAAAATAATATAATGGTTTTTTGGTTAAATGTTGGTGATTAAAAAGGCTTGGACAATTTTTGTGGATTATTGGTACAATACATTAAATTCTAAGGAACAAAATAATCCTCTACAAAGGGGAATAATTCCATATGTGATGCAACATCATTTATAAACTATGTCAAAAAAATCACGTTCAAAAAAATTTCAAATTTGTAGTTATGTATATTACATTATCAATAAAAGTGGTCAAAAAAATGATACATGCACATTTCAAAATGTATTATGATACAATGGAACATATGGGAATTAAATGAAAATGATGAGTTGAAATATAGAAATTGAAAAAAAATCATATTAGACCTTACAATTATCATGTCATTAAATCCATAGACTCAATACATAAGGAATATAAAAAACCAGGTCCTTGAAGATTAAAATGAGTTATAAACCATAGAATATAGATATTTATAATTTCACTCATATGAATCAATATGGATACTCAAATAAAGAAATAAATATTCATAATGATATTCCTGTGTTTTTTTCACATGATTTAGAGAAAGATAGAAAGTAAAAAAGAATCCCATGAAAAAGACCATGCTAAAGTTAAAATGATGATTCCACCTGAAGATGGATAATTTCATGATATGTTTCCATAAATATATAACTCATGTGTTGATAATGATCTTTGTGAGAGATATAATAAATTATTATATAATTCAAGAGGATTCTTCACTATATTTGTCACACAATATGATTTCTTAAGGAGAATTAGTTTTGAATTATAAGATGTATAAAAAATAAAGGATAAATAAAGAAGAACCATCTCATATAGTTAAATGATAGGTGTGATATGATCCATGTCACCATAGGGTAAATTAGATTTGAAAATTAGATATGGATGTATGGATTATGGAGAATGTGGAGCAACATGGTTGATTAAACAATCTTAATTTGTGTATTCACATTGAGTAGAAAGTAACCTCTCCTTATTCAAAAATATATTTCTGGGTTTTTAACTAAAATTATTTTGAATCGAAGGAGATTTTTGAGGCTATTTCTTATGGGAATCATGATGATACTGTACTTCATGTAGATTACATAATTCTAAGAAATGGGATAAAAGGGTGTATCCCTTAAGGGGGGATTGATGAGATTGAACTGTTAAATAATTAAATGATAGTAAATGTGGTATATATAAACAAGTTTATAAAGATTTTTTTTGCATTATTCCAATCACATTTTAATCCCTTTTTCCTAATTATATCGATAATATTAATTAATGGTTAGTTCTTGACTGATGTTAAGATAAGAAAACTGGGGGTCTATATAATATTTAAATGGATTTTTTTTGTTTTTATTGAAGTATGTATAGGATATAGAATTTAATTGATTAATTAGATTATTCATAACCCCTATAATAAGAGTTGAGGAATTATGAGCATGATTTCACATGCATGGTATTTATGGAAATATTGTAAAACTATGGTTGCATCTCTCTTGTATTCTACAATAGGATAGCTGATATATACTTATATATTATGAACTAAATTCTCTTTTATAATAGAATAATATGAGATAATTTCTCTGTTATATGTGATCATGAAATTTTCATATAATAGATATGATTATGTCTTACAGAAAATGGTGAGATAATAAGATCCATCACATACCCTTTGAATTTATTTCTGATAAGGGGGAGAAATATATTCAGTTTGTAAAGTGTTGTAGAATATTAAAAAACTTAAAAATATGGATTGTAGAAAACTTGTTCATATTTAATGAATGACTTTTTTATTTTTTGTTAATATATCTTAAAGTTAATATATGATGATGTCTTATATGAGGAGCTGGGGATGCTTGAAGTGGTTATGCCTAGATAATTGTCATGTACGTAGATTATATAATTTAATTTCATTATTTAGATATTATTTATATTAATTTTGATGATTTATATGATTGTATTAAATGGAAATCAAGAAAAACATTATGGTGAAGGAACGTTATCTATGATATGTGAAATACCGTGAAAATGATTTTTTGAATGATATTTACAAGAAGAATTAAAAAGGATGGATATGAAAAATATAGTTATATATATGTCATGAAAATGAATAAAATTTGAAAATTGTTTAAATAATCTTAATGCTCATGGACATGTGACATAATTGTGACATTGTTTGCAAAATTAACGATTATTTTTGTTCCTGAAATTGATAATTTTCATAAGGATTTTATTTGAAGGACATGTAATATTATAATATATTGAATTAGGTATTGATGATGGGTTTTCATGTCAAATTATTTTTTACAATGTTAGGTTCCATGAGGGATCATCCAAATGGAAAGAAGGTAAGTATGGATTTCTAGAAACTGTAAGAAAATGTTGAGAAGTTGTGTTTTTCAATGAGGCTTCCATGTAAATGAGTGTTCATGGTTTTCAAATTAAAATATTATAGTTCACTAAATATCAATAAAATGATACCATAGTATTCTATTTTACATATATTCCATGTTGTATTCATGTGAGTTATTCCAAACAATTTACCACATTATTTTAGGTATTCTACGATGACATGATTTTAGGGGTGAAGTCCTTTGCAGAAATCCAAGATGACAGAGGATATGAAGAGATAAAACTTCATAAACTACATTACATGATTAAAAAATATTCATGTGCTAAATGGATTGAGAATTTCTATTTGTTGCATATAAATACAAGGCTAACAATCTCGCTAAAGACAATCGATAATTTGGGAGATGTTTTTATATTGCGAATAATTTATTATTCTGCATCCCTTGGGTTCTGTAATGAAATTTGTTCTTTTAGCCAAGGATAAAATGTTTTGTGAGGTTCTATTCTAGGAGAGCAACTAAATTAAATTTATTTCTTTTCTATGTGGTGATGTAATATGAAATTATCTATGCAAGTGATGTTCTAGGAAACCATCAAGAATAATTTATTGGAATTTCATGTTTCACTTACCTAAGAATCAATAAAGTCAATAAACCATACAAAAATTTTCATATATGCTACGCTATTATCATTTCATGATCTTAGAAAAAATTTGAATCTATTTAAAGTGTATAATATGAATATAAAAGTGAAGTTATATGCAATGTCAACTTCAACTCGCTATGAATCAACAAATTCAACTAAAAGAATGTGAAATGTCATAAATTCTATGTTGTGATCATTTGATGATCATAAAAACAATTCAAAAAACTATTTGAAGAACATATAGTAAATATCATTGTGAAGTGATTTTCAATGAATGAATCAGTTAGATAAGAATCAATGATGTGGAAAAGTGGTATACTACATATCATAAATTCTATGCTATGATCACTTAATGAAAATTGGAAAAATTTATTATATTTTTTGTACATTATAATTTGAATAGAAAAAAGAAGTGCAATATGATTCAAGAATCTGTCCACTAAGCACCATAGAATTGGACCAATATTATTCTACATATCATACATGCTATGCTATGACCATTTCATGATCAACAAAAATATTTAGCATATTTATTAATCAATATATACTGAATAAAAAACTTATGTGCAGTATGATCCAAGCATCAGTAAACTAAGAATAAAATAAGTGGACCAACAGTATGCAACATATCATACTTGATATGTTATAATCATCTCAAGTGTGTGGGATCAATTTGGAATATTTTTTTTATATACAATGTGGATACGAAAATAGGATTTCCATGAAATACACCTACTTTTATAATGTATTTGAGTTGAATATTTAGACAAATTGATTTTTATGATTTTTTCAAGAATATATATTGTATAACATTATATTGAATACATTTTTTCACCAAATAAAAAAATTATTTGAGGTCGGCAGTTCATCATAAGAAGGAAGAATCATTTCACAAGATGAAACCTGAGAAAAATCTAATCATCAGTAAATATTAGAATTTGAATAGAGTGAATCTCATATATACATGCAAGATAACATAGTTAGGTCTTAGCCTTCAATATTCTAAGATGATCAGTATGATTGAAGATATTGTGTGAACGGATGTCAATACCAACAAACTTTTATCAAGATGTTGTTGATGATCTTGATGTACTGAATGAGTATAAAAAATCTAGTAAACTCATTGCGGAATAATAATTTCAAGTGTTATAGGAGAAACCTGAAGGAAACAATGATCATTCTATTTTTGGATCAAGAACATTGATATAAAAGAGCATAGGACTGTTGTTTCTAACAATTTACTGAAGAGGCTCATGAATGGGGTAGCTAACTAGTATAGAATAATTATAAGAGAATATAGTTGTTATTTATAACCAACCAAGGAATAATATTTTGTTGACCAGTGCACAATGACAGTTATGTAATAATCAATAAACATTACAAATATGTAGTATTTTTCATTGATGTATCATGTTGATGAGGCAATGAGTGTAAGATACATAGAGGAAGGTCTCATATATGTTGTTTAATATCAATTCAATGTGTTCATATTGACCGTTATTACTGAGATAGTGAGTCCGGAACTAATTACACAGCAGAACCTCAGAGTGGTTGGGGGGTACAGTACATTATAATAGTCTCTAAGTCCAATGGTTCATCATCCAAAAGATGGAAGCTACGATTTTAGGATTCTTGTGAGACGAGAAGAAGTTATACCACAAGTATTGGTAGTGCATATTTCTTTCATTATGTGGTAGATGGAGACACATGAAGAATCATTGTTATCGTGACCCAGTGGAGTGTTGATTTTTTTGAAATATTGGACTTGTGAAACATTTCTATATGAACATACCTCTATTTGTTAGTGGATGAGGGTCATCCCAAAATTTGGGTTCAGGAGAATGATTCACAGATCTAAGTCTGGAATAGAGCAATAGTAGTACAATTTTTTTGGATTAGGTGGTGGTTGTTGTGTTTGACCAATTCTGGCACCAGTTATACCTAGATAGTCGAGTGGGATTGATTTGAGTAGTGAGGTTATATTATAGTGTTATGGTTTAGGCTAAATATATTTTTCACATCATACCCACACGGGGAATGGTTTTGGACTATCTAGAGTGAGAGGTATGGTCTGAGTATCCTCTACTCTTGCATGTGTACTTTTTTACATAGGTTCATCATGTAGTTTCATGATTGTGCATGTGATGGAATCCCTTAGTCTTGTATTTTAGTCTTCCAAGGGAATTATATTTCTTAATAATCAATTTGGGGAAAAACTATGGATGTACCTCAGTACAAAGTGTTCCCCATTATGATTGGTGGGTGTAAAATCATTTGCGATCTTTTTTCCTTGACATTTCTATTTTTGATGGCCTAAATTGTATGGACTGGATATTTTTTTATTGGGTGTCCATTTATTAGTATCACCATAGGGTGAAATTCACATCATGGATGGTGTAGTGTTTATTCATAAGGATGAATGGGATGTCTAGTAAATCTGAGTTGGACCAATGCATTGTGGCCTGGGCGAGAGGATATCCCAGATTGAATGAATTTATCTAGATGATAGGGAACGTATTAGGTGTAATTTCTTCCAGTAGTTTATCATTTTAAGGAAGATTTTTGAATGGAATTTCTATTTTACCACCTATAATAGAGGTTGAGTTCTCTCTCGATCTATTTTTATTAGAAGCACTGATATGCGTTCCTCTTTATAGGATGGATAATATGGACATGCATTAGCTGAGGAGGTATCTATTGGACTTGAAGGAAATCAGGTTTACTCGGGCATGGAAATCCTTATAATGTTCACCAGTACATTTAGTGAAATATTATGATAATACCATTAGAAAATACATGGAATACCATAAATTTAATCGATATATGGTCAAGAACTGGTATCACATTCCATATATATATTACCTTATTAATATGCTTTTAGGATATAAGGTGATTTAAAAAATTAATTTAGGACCAGGGTCTCACCAGGTACATGTTCGACCTAAAGACATACCACATATACATTTTTTATATGAAATGGAATGTTTGCGTATATTTTTATGTCACAATTCAACATGAACATTCTAGTGATTTTCTGGGATCTAACAAAACTAGTTTACTGAATTTATCTAGATTATTTTTTTGTGGTTTTCATGGATGATATCTTAGTGTATTCTCACAATCATAATAACAATGAAAAACATCTTATGATCAATCTGGAAAAACCTAGAGAGAATATGTTATATGATAAGATCACAAAGTGACACTTATGGTAGGATAACATTCTCAACCTAGGATATATTATCTCAGCTACAATAGTATCAGTTGAACCATAGAAGGTGAGAGTTGTTGTTTCATGGGAGTAGCCCATGAATATATTTGAAATACACAGTTTCTTTGGGAGAGTGTGTTATTATAATATCATGATATAGGAACTCATATTCCTATCGTCACATCTTATAGACATGACCATGAAGGGTGTAAATTTTTTATGGATGGATACCTCTGATATATCCTTTGAGGAATTGAAAGGGAGACTAACCTCAGCACCAGTCTTGATTCCACCAGATCCGGGTAGAAACTACACTTTGTATTTTGATTCATCAGTTATCAGGATAGAAAAAGTTCTATAGCAGGGTGATAGAGTCAGGATGTACGAGTCTCGGTAGTTGATGACACATGATTGGAATTAACTGACTCTTGATCTAGAGTAAGATACATTTTTAAAAGGATTTAACTATTATAGATAGTCTTTACAAGGAGACCGTATTGTGGTAATACAGACCAAAAAAGAATCATCTAAATATTTTCATAGTGTGATATGAAATTGATATAGTGATGGTTGTTGGAGTACTTATAGTCTTTGAACATCAAGATAAACTACACAGATTAAAAATGTTATGTGGTAACCAATGCATTGAGAATGAGGAATCATATATACGTGGTATATTAGGCCATTAAAAAGTGAAGGATTATGGATTACATCTTTAATATTCACATGGAGGTGAAGTATATTCAGTGTAGAATTTTCCACTTTCCTTGTTTGTGACCTATGCCCTGCAATATAGAGTTTTAATGAGATTCTATAAGATTTAGAGGTCCTTGATCGACCAGATTCTATGTTAGGTGAAGATGCATATCATAGTTGGAATGTATGAGAGGATGATATCCAGTGTATACATTGACGTGTGTGAGTTCTAGTAGACATACGTGAGGATATAATGTAGGTGTTTCATGCCTCAAATTGGTATGTTCATGGAGGTGTTACAAATATGTAATTTGACATATGTTGTCAGTTATGGTGGTAAAGGATGAAATGTGAGGTCTGTAGTTTTGTTATGGGGTTTTCCACCTATCACCAGGTGAGTAAAGAACATCAGTGACCATCCCAAATTTGAAAGTAGTTAATGGTTCCCATGTAGAGATGGGATGATGTCATGTTCTATTTTTCTACAGTTTTTACAAGGTATCCTCAAGAAGTGATGATGCATGGGTTTTTTTTGATAGGCTAAAAAGGATTCTCACTTCCATCTGATCAAGGATACCTTCAGTTCAGATGATCTTGGTTTGTTGTATATCATTGTGATAGTTAAACTACATGGGTTCCCATGTATTTTAATTTTTTATAGGGATTCCCAGTTTATGTATTTCATATAGATGACTTTGGAAAAGGGTATGGGTACATAAGTCGTTCAGAGCACAATATACAACCCTCAAAATGATTTCCAGTTAGACTGTATGATACATGTTCTTGAGGACATTCTTCATGAATGAATATTTGAGTTTTGGTGATTTTAGGAGAGGTGTAATTCCATAGTTGAGTAATCCTACAAAAATATCCATCAGGTTATTATAAATATATAACCATATGTGAATTTGTTTGTTCACCAATGTTGATCGCCCATGTGATGGTTAGAGGTAGGTGATGTAGCATTATATGGACCACATCTCAAGAAAGAGACTTCTGAGCAAGTCAATTTGATCTAAAATTTATGGCTATAACATTGTCTAAATAGAAATCATCAACTGATCATCATCAAAGAACTATAGTGTTTGAGGCCGGGTATCAGGTGTTTTTAGGTTCCTCACCATGGTTGGGAAACAAATGTATTAATGGATAGGGTATGTTTCCATGAGGATATTTTGAGTCATTAAAGATTATGGATATATTCAGGATTGAAGCATGTCAGTTTCAGTTACTTCAGGGGTACTAGAACATGCACAACATCTTCGATGTATCTCACCTATGACATTTTCACTCAAACTCATCTCATGTTCTGCAACATAAGTATGTGGGGTTATAGAAGGATTAATCATTTGATGTTCATTTGATTCATATCATTGACAAGAGCATAATGTTTCTCTGAGACTGGTTAGATCCTCTGGTATGGGAGCTATGGTATTATGACTACTTACAAGATGAGAATTGGGAGCTAGAGGCTAATGTACATGCTCATTGGCCAGAGCTATTCTTAGGAAATTCTTGACCACCATTTAAAGGGAAATCCGAGGAAAAATTTCATTAATGTGGAAGATTATAAGATCTCATGTTTTCCTATGAGTTATAAATATTTTTTTCTATTTAAATTCATAATTACATCCTAATGTTAAGACACATTGGTGTCATAGGGTTGATAGGTTTTTCATGTGCATGTTCAGATCCTAGAACCCAACTCATGTAAAAAATCTGTCTGTTGCACAGTTAGGAGTAATAGTGTGACCTAAACCATAAGGAATGGTGAACCCATGTGGTGATGCGAAAATGGCTTTTGGAGCCTGTACAGTTTGAACGAATCTTGAAAATAGAGGAGAACTCAATTGCGATGACCTCTGCAAATTCTAAAACTGGACCGTGACACATTTTGTGCATGGTTTGACAATCAATGTGCACTAACAATACATTTTTCCCTCTTTATAGTGAAGGGATCACAATTTATTGATAATTTTAAAAAACATATATTCAATCCCTAAGGCCCATAATTTTGATAGAAATGTAACATTTTGTCCATTAAAACTATCAAAACCTAAATCCAAATTTCTATTTCTCATTATATTGTACTAAACTCATTTTAGATCTCCCCATTGATCATGTTTTGAATCTTTTAATCTCTTTCTTGAATCTGATCATGGAATCTAGAGTCGTTAGTCTTGTTGGATTCACACTAATGATTACTAATTTTTTTTTGATCATTTCATCATTTGTCATTGTATCATCTGTGCTATTAATTTAAATCGTATATGCCATTATTTTATGATTTTGATATTTTTTATTTTTATTCTAATCTGAGACAAATGAAAAGTTGATACCATATTATCACTCAATTACAAACGTACATTAGGTGTTCTATACATTTCCCTCAAGTTGGGTGATTTATATGCAAATTTTTTGTTATTCTACATTCCATACATTTTGGTTACTCCTTGATAATTAATTGAATTATTAAATTTAACATGTTTTAACATTTATAGATTCTATTTAGTTCAGTGAGCTTAGTTGGTGGTTTTCTCCCAATCCTAGTTTGCAAATGGGGTGTTCCTTTTGATTGATATTGTATTTTCCTATTGTTACAAAACATAAGGGGTGAGTTGTTGATCATTCTTAGTTAGAGGAAGCCTAGTTATATGTAAACTAAATTAAATTTATTATTTAGGAAGTGGTCACCCACTATCACTATGTTATACATGATGTAAACTGTTTAACAATTTGAATTTGAATTTTTATATGAGTGGGTAAACACATTGAATGAATTGGAAATGGAATGTTTATATTATTTTGAAGGACTCAACGATTGTGATGTTATGAAATGATAATTTAATTGAATGATGGATATTTCTATAGGATTCCATGGGTGTGATACACCATGCGTCATCATATTGGTCGTAGATTCCTTAAAAGAGATTCCTCCTTGGGTCCTTATTTTGTGGGATACCTTGGGCCTTTCTACCCCTTGGATTTTGATTTATTGAGATCATAGTGGACATGGTTTGTTAAATGATCCTTGGTCCCAAATCAACAGCTAATATAGTTTCCGTTGAGATGTTTCTGGGACCCATAAAGGATGCCTTGGTCTACTATACCTTGGGTCTAGCCCCATGGGGTGTGACACTTATGTTATACATCACAGTTGTGGTAATTGTGGAATTCATGATTATACAACATCGTCTAGTTTGATATAATATAATAGTTATATGGAATGGTTTTGTTTTGTATGAGATATTTAAATACATCTTTTTCTTGGTGTTTATTTCTATTGTTCCTTATAGTTTCCTTGTTCTAGGATATTGACCCTTTTTTGTAGGAATCCTTTCTAGGCTTGATATTATCTCCTTGCAATTATTTTATTTTCCATTGAAAATTTACTTGTATTAATGTCATATCTATTATATACCTTGAACACATCTTATATATTATTATACATCCTAGATTTTATGGGCAATGTTGGTGGTGGCCTACTTGTATTTTACATCACACCCTATCTTGGGATGACATTAGGTACCCAGAAAGAATATAAATTCCGCATGGGAGCGGTAAAAACACCCATTGAATTATTAATTAATTTTTTCATGTCTAAGAGTATGGGAGCACATGACCAAATTGTTGCTTATGATGTTATCAGTAAGTAAATATTTTTTTTATTTTTTCAATTTGATACAAGTATTATATAGATTCATATATACATGTTCTGCATTATATTTAGCCGCATGACATGATTTATCATTTTGTTATATGATATTTTTTTTATTTGTTGTATATATTTGTCTTTGAATGTTATCTCCTATTCAGTTATTAATGTACTTCCGCTAAGGCGGGTTTCTATTTTAGTGGTCTTAGTGGCTATTTTTTGCTTCTTATTAATTGGTATATTACATCCTTTATTGACATATTTGATCACTAAAACTATGTTGATCTATAGTAAGGGGGATTATCTCACCACTGAAAAACCATTATCCTCACTTCTAAACATCATCTGATGTTGTTCGGGAAGATGTGCTTGAGGCCATGTGGCTAACCTATCATGGAGCACAGTTCAGTGGCATCGAGGGATGTGATGTTACACTAAAAGAAATTAAAACTGACTAAACTCACTATTCTCAAATGAATGACATTTCAAAATAATTTTTAATAATTATAACAATAACTTTACTATTAAAATTTTATCTATAACCTTGAATAGATTAGAAGTGAAATTATTCAATAAGGGAAAGTATATTCTTCATTAAAAAAGTAAAATCTATAGAAAAATAAATTAAATAGACAGAAAAATTCATGGACTCATATGGTTTTTCACATTGATCTCCACTACAATATTCCCTTGGGAGTTTTTCTGAGAATTTCTAAATCAACTCACATATTCTTCTTCCTCCCATATCTATTGTTACTCTATGATAATCCTTCATCCAGTACCACTTGATCGTCAACCACACCATCTCCTCTAAAATTATGATATAATTGTTTTTACATAAAATCAACCATCGTACTTCTTAAATAGAAATGGTTAAATGATTTTAAATGTATTCAATATTAAATAAATAATTTTGGACCACTATGATAGTAGAACAAAAGAATCAGGATTTATTCAAGGTGTTGGTAGTAAAAATATCGTTAACAATATGGGTGATAAATTAATTCATTGCACACCAATGTTTTATTTCCAATCTGAATCATCCCATGATCGAAAAATCATCATATCATTTTTTAATGAATCCATGTTTTTGGAAATAAATTGTGATGTGTGGAGATTAAATGGTGACATAATCTCTTCTTCATACAATTATACAGTGATTGATCCATGTGTCTATCCTTATCTTTCATGATCATAACAATGTTGGAATTTTGAGTTCAATTCCTCTTAATTACTCAAAATTAATTAAATTGACAGACTTTATATTCATCACCTAATTTCCATTTCATATGAATTTACAATTCAAAATAAATGAAAACATAATATGTTTAATAAAAAGTTCATAAAGGGGTCTGAAATATCTTACAAGCTCTAAAAATGTCAAAGGGGATCATATATTTTTATAATGTGAAATATCCTATAATATATATAAAATGACATATAATTCAAAAATTCTCCAATTCTACCACCAAGAGTCATACTATTACGGGAAAATATCTCATGGGGATAACATATATGAAAAATAAGTATCATATTGGTGTTAAAAAATTCTTCTATATGGGTCTCAAAACTCATACAATATCAGAATTATATTTCAATAATAAATTTTAGAATATTTAATTTTCATAAATGGGGTAAATTAACCTATATGGGGTAAATATACCTATTTATAAGACATAAATATCCTTCTAGGCATGATATCTCAAAGTAAGGCATCATATGAAATATTATCTTATGATGTAATGAAAATTTTCCTACATGATAAAATGTCTTATGAGATAGATTATCTTATGGTCCAAATATAAGAAAATGTTTCGCATTTTGAGTTCAACAATAGAACATAAAAATTATATTTCTACATTAACACAAAAATTATATCTTTGTTATATAATTTCTTTAAGTAAAACAACATATAAAAACACTGAATTAATATATTTTCATAATAATTCAAATATTTTACTTCGAAACAAAAATTGATGTTATTTTACATATAAAGACTATGGATTAAATCATTTTAATACAAATGGTAGATCTTGAACATATAATCTATATTAGTTAGGATAACATAATTTTTTTCATTGAAATAAATATACTTATTATCTATGTTTTATTTTGTATAAAGTGGAATGTGGTTTTAGGAAATCACTAAAATAAATTATTTTAAATTAAAATATACTTACTATAAAAATGTTACTTGAGTGGAATGTAAACATGAACAAAATACTAACATACGAGAATAATAGTAATTTTTTAGATTACCCACTACCTAATGTTCCACCTCAGGAAGACGGTGAGTGTGAAAATTATTCATATTTTATACACTTGGATGATGCATTCAATGTTTACATCATTATATAATTATCAAAGATATACCAAAAATGGGTTTTCCATTTCTAATATAAAACACTTAGGTGTTTTAAATAATTTATTATTAGGTTAAATTTTTAATTCCCATTCATTATTAAAGGTTATAGTACCAATAATATTCTAGAAATAGATTACTAATATGAATCATAAATGTTTCATGTATAAGATAGTGGTAAATTTTCATTTTTCATGACATTTTTATTATGTAATTAGTATAAATAGAAATATATAATTGATAATTCATACATAATATAATATTATAATCTTTTTCTATTATATAGGTAAAATAAATATTGATCTTGGTAGGATGATAAATGAGGCATCAATAAGGGTGAGTTTGAGAGTATCTTAACCAGGAATTAAACAATAAGTAATTATATAGTATATATTATCAACAAAATATCATTTCCATATAAACATATGATATATAGTGTTATTAATAGTATTAATTACTCCTTTATTTTCATGGTGAGATAGATTATGTGTCTTGAAATAACATTATTATCCTTTTATTATGTTATTTAAAAATAATAGCATTAAAACCTATCCATATTCCATATAAAATGATAGATTGGATCACATAGGGGTTATAATATCAAATAAATACATCATGTCATATGTTTGAGTGTTATGATGTGAATAATTTTTCAAAGATAATTCAATAAAAAATCATTCATCATGAATACAATGTTTTTGATTATGAATTATCAAAATGTTACTAATGATATTATATAAATCCATATGATATAAAGAAAAAATTCAAATAAGAGGTTGTTTTTATATGAGAAAGGGAACATATATAATTTCTATAGTTATAGAATTAAAGAATATGTTAATGTAAAGTCTTAATATGCATAGGATTTTGATATAGTAATAAGTTCCATAATAGTTCATGGAAACAAATGTTCTTGGGACATATTGTTTAGAGGAAAATTATAACCAATGATAAATGGTTTATAATCACTATGATAGGTGATATTGTATTAATTGCAGATAATTAATAATTATACTTCATGTATTGAGTAAATATAAAATAATATATTAAATGGAATATAGCAATTAATTCATAAATGGATTCCTTCTATGAAAATAAAGTTCGTATTTTGGTAGAACATATTACTATTGTGAAGAACACTTGGTCAAAATGGCTTTTCAATAATGTTCTCAACATGAATGGTAAATAAAGAACCTATAAATAAATATTGTTTGATAAATGTTTTATAATATGTCAATATGGTGGATCTAATGAATCATTTTCATCAATTAATATAATTTAATTTATTTAAATAATAATTCTTATTGAAATGTACCATGATAATCTGTGAAATGATTTACGTAATATGAATTATATACCATGGAACTCATTTATATATTATTTGGTTCTACAATTTTTAAGGAGTTAGGGGTTGATATTTTGGATTATAGGAGAATAACTACAGGTCCATGATTTGTACATTTTTAGAAGTAATTGGGTGGTAACTGTGTTATATGGATTATTTGATTCTAATGGATTTTTTCCTAGTTTGAGAATGGTTTGTTGAATTGTGAGTATTTATTGGAGACCCATGTGATAGGTTGGTTTGGTTTGAGAGGTGGTTTCAATGATTTATCGTTACTTTTTTAACTATGTGGTTATTTATAAGTAACAATTCACTTCAATATTCAACGGATAGTAGAGGGCACGTGGTTATCAAATACTTTTTCAAACCATATATACAAACCATTAGTTCTCTATGAATTTATTACAAATGGAAAATTACCCCAATACCAATGGTTGTATTGACCCAAATTTCAACATAATATCTCATTAGTATGAACAATACATTCCTTAACACTCTAGTAGGATGTCCATTTGGTCTCATAATGATTTTTTATCAATTTAGTTTTATCTATTTATGTTATGTATAAATATCTTCTTAAATCTGAATCTGCTATTTATATTTACTCTCAATCTCTCATCCCCTATATTCATTGGAATTCAGATGAGTTTTGATGGGAAAATATAATTTTTAATGTGTATAATAGATTATATTTATTATGGGTCTAGAATTGTGTGGACTATATGTATTCATTTATGTTTATTATTTTCAAAGGAAACATGCTTTCCTCTATTGGTGTTTTTGGTTTCTCTATATAATAGTTATTTTTTCATGGATAAAATTATCAATAATTTGTTTTCTTTTAGTTCTACTAGTGGAAATGTTTTATTTGATAACTATTATTATTGATTCATGAAATTGGATATTTTTCATGTAAAATTTTCAAAAAGTTATTTTTCATTAAAAATAGTTTGAAACACTTAAAGTTTTTGTTGAAATATCTCATTGATGAAATAGAGTACAAAATGGGTTTTCCATAAAGGGAGTTGTAATGATTTTCATATTAAAATATTTTAATAAATTATTGGAATTATTTACTTGAATGTCTAATGAACATATATCACATGAGAACTTTATGAACATCATGTTATTACATTTGGTAACCTTAGTGAGTGTAGAACCACTAAGTATTACATGCGTGATATTAATATATTTTGGTATTTTTTCATATTATTACGATTCATATTATATTGGAATAATTTTTTTCTGTGTACAATATTTTTATATTCATATTGTAGATCCCAGTTGTGCATGGATATATTCATGGTAGTGATGTTTCATTGTTTTATTCCTCAAAAGTATTCATTTTGAGGTATGTAAGCTCTTCATTACATCCCTTTATGTAATCATTCATATTATCTTCCATATTCTTATGGATTTGAATATCGATTATTTTATAGTAAATCATTTTATATTAAATAAATATATTTTTAAATAAAATTATATATAAAATTTTATTAAAGAAAGAACTAATGGTTAAATATAGTATGGATTCACGGTGGTATACGATTAGGAATTTACCTCACAACATGTATATTACATTAGTAATAAACACACATGGATTTATATTTTCCAATTAATAGTAGGGTTTCAATTTATTTAGATGGTTTATATTGTTTTTTTATCTTCATGGTGATTTTGTAAAGTCATGAGGGATGGTCACACGGATTCTTGGTTTTGGGCTTGGACTTATGTTGTTTTGTGGATTATCCTTCTACCTTCTATTGTTCCATCTCATGGCTTTGTACCTCTTAGTCAATTGTGTACAAAAGTTCTATATCCTTATAGTATTATATATGATACATGATAAATTTTAATTTTATGTTCAAACCATTCCAATGATTTTTTGTTATGATACCTAGGTTCTTGTCACAAGTACGTGGTGATGAAAAATAGTATTAAAATTTGTAGGCTTTCTTAGGTGACATGTCATGTCGACCGAGGGAGGTTTGTTACAAAATTTCATCAATTGGATGTTTTATTGGTGGTTTATTATAAACTAGGGTTACCACCATCTACTCTCAGGTGGTAAGTGCATAATAGTTCGTGGACATCTCAATTTCACATCTAACCATTAGATATGATGATTGGTCAATGCTTTTCTCATTAATATTGTATGCATGATATTTTATCATAAATTAACCTTAATAATTTTCTCTATTGATTTATACTATTTTCATTAATACTTGTTTTTATGTTATTTAATATGGGTTCTAGATGTTTATATTTTAAATTTGGAGATGTATTCAATAAATAATAAGTTGTTACCTCTTATGTTTAAAAGATAATGTCAAAAAAATATTCCCTACGATTCTATATGGAGGACCTATTAGGAAAGTTCCATATGAAACCCCTTAATTCAACCCTTATTTACTAGAAATAGAAATATATTATAATCAATCACAGGTTTAATATGGTTGTGGAATTTGAGAATGGAGGGTGAATTATCATTTGGTGTTTACAAAGAATATTACACAAATATTCCTTTGTGACAAATGAACAAAAGAACACAAGGAATAGATTAAGAGAATAGAACATATTTTACACTTTTTAGGGGCTCTAGTGGACTATATGATTGGAATTTCCACTTATATTATCCATGTTACTAGAATTAAATTATTGGATTCCATAACACGAGCTAAATTATACAAGGAAATCACATAGAAAAATTTCATGAAGTCTTTCAATAAGTAGTTATCTACTAAGACCTCACATCTGTAAAACGATTTGGAGTTTGTCATCTTGGATGAATGAGACCATTTAGTAAATATTATGATAATAATTTCACCATGTTATTTCATATATCTCCAAAACATGGAACTAATGGATACCGAAAGGCTATATGGTTTCATATGTGTCTAATTCTAGAGATTTAGTTTTTTTGAATGATCGTGTTCTTGATTACCTTTACTAATGTATTTAATAATGTGGTTATAGCTAATGCATACTTATTCAGGAAAATAGGACTTAGGGAATCATTCTTTATAATGGGGGTGGTCAGGGTGTGTCACATGTCCTAAAATGGAAGCTTAGTAATGGTTCTATTATTCATTAGGATCTATTAAAGAGGTAAATTATGTAAAATTTAATTTTTTTTTCTTCTATTGGGGAATCCCTATACATTAAAAATACTAATTATAGAGTAACACCCAATATCTACCATCACTATGGAGAATTTGGTCACAAATGATGTTCTTTTAGAAGATTTTTATATAGAATTAGAGTTGAATACACATTTACAAAAGATTTTATGATTATTAAGAGTCTATTAAAATATTTTGGATATCATTATAATGTTATATGGGATAATGAGGCTATGAATAAATCTCAAATATGGGATTAATTTGGATTCTATTATACGGTAGTTAATGCACCTTAGGAATCATAAGTGGGTCTGACTACTATGATATGTAAAATATTTATTACTTCCTCTATAGTCATAATTTGTTTGGTATAACAACATCCCAATAATTTATATCATCAAATTTGGTCTACGTGTTGGGATTATGCTCGGTGCTTATGTCATTATGTATTGATCATTATAATCCATTATGAAGGGGTAAAGAGTAAGGTTTTAAATATTCAAAGTGCAAGTGTATAATCACTGACCATGAAGACATATTAAATTTTTTAGTTCTTGATCATAATATCTTTAAACTTATCACTGAAATGGATTATATGGGTTTTTTTATCCCTGGATGACTATTATCATTTTTGCATTTAGTTTCTATCATAAAAAGGGGATACATGTGTCTTTCAAGTTGAGTGGGATGCTATATCTTGGTGAGTAGGTAATATTTTTACTCAAGATAGAATGATATCATGTTAATTTTTAGTTATTTTTATTGAGTCCATTTATCATTAGAAAGGGATTATTCTTCCAACAGTTATGAATAGATAGCATAAAGATATTACTTGTAACATTTTCTTGGTCAGTTCCCCAAAGAGAAGTTGATTTTTCTCATAAAATTATTTCGATAAAGATCTTCAAATCCTACCCATTTTATAATATGGCATCTACTGAGTAAAGATAAATTAATGTTTAGATATGAGGATCATGATTCCAAATTATTTGTTTCTGTAAGAACCTAGTTCTTATTCTTTAGTTACGGGTTCCCTTTTTTCCTTTTCCATAATAGTTTTTGAGAAAACGAGGGAAATGTGTGAAAATTACCAATTTATGGGTACACAGCGTGTACTTTTAATCACACACCATGTACTGTGTTTTTGGTAAAACAAGAGAAATGGGGGAAAATCACAAAATTTACGACTACACTTCATGTACTTTTATACCCACACAGTGTTCTTTGGCCATGTGGGATGAGAACACAAGGCGTATAGGCTTGTCGAAATTATGGGTGTAAAAACTAACTACACTCCATGTACATATTAATACATGTCATGTAATTAGTCTTTAGGTAATCAGTGTGGAAGTAAAAAGTAGCTGCTAGAGGAGCAATTAAAAAGGTAAGAACACACTGTGTACTTGAAAAGTACATGGTTTGTATTTGTGGGGTTTTTTATTAAAATGGGAATTATCCCCCCTCTTTTGGAAAAGTATGTAGAAAACAAACATGGATTCAATAGAGATAAGGCCATAACTTGGAGGATCTCTCGATCGCAATCTGGTATTATGATTATTCCACCATCGATCTCGTCTAGACTGTGCGGGTACGATCTTCCCTCTTCATGAACCATTCTTTCAAAATCATTCCCTATGGGAAGTTATTTAGTGTTAAACCTGAAACTATTTATTTCAGATCTATATCGTTCTAGGTTTTTTCGGGAGCCTCCTTTCAGTTTTATCGATCAATGGAGAGAGAGGTAGGTTGTATTTTGTTTAATTAGAACTTTTGAGATGAATTTGTGTACTGTTGTGGCAAGCGCCCATGTTCAGGGTGTCGTATAGCTGAGGCATTGACTATTGATATACCTAGAATTTCATTGGTAATCTAATGAATATATATAAATAGATATTTAAGATCATTTCTTTGATCCAGGGCCACCCTGAGTGTGTGTTTCCCTTATATAGCTGTTTGGACAGGATACACGTGGGTATTCCATGATTATCAAATGTTTTGAGTTTCCATGAGAGGAAACATATAAAAAATGATTTCTTATGCATTCGGATCGATCCAATTATGTGTTTATCTTGAGGGAAAGGTTATTTTAATTCTAAGGGAAAGCTTCTGTTTAGCCTGAGGGTAGCGTTCTCATGCCTGAGGGAAGTATCTTCTATTCCTATGGGCCTTATCTCATATGGATTAGGGAAATATTTGTTATGCCTGAGGTCAATCACCTGAGGGTTTCATTTCTGTTTTCTTGACAGTAAGGATTCACATGTATGAGGACAATGTTTTATTTGAATATTCATAGTGGTGATTTCTTATATTATTTCTACAAAATTCAATCACAGTATTTGTATTGTTGTTATCTTTACTAGTTATATTTCATGTTGATGTTTTTCTTGTGGAACATGAATAATTATTTAAATGAAAATGTAACGGGTATGAATAGTTACTTTTGGGTTCTTCCTAGTTTACTATATATCAATATTTCACTATACTGCTCCACATATTTATTGTCAGTTGGGAACGGGACTTTGGTGGTTGCCTACTGGGATTTATTTCTCACACCCGATTTGGGCCATTCTTGTTCCCAAGTAGATTATATTGTTGCAGTGTCGATACTGTAAAAGAACCCTATAGAGGTATATGATTGTTGAAGAGGAGTAGGATAGAATAGGGTCGATCATAGGCTTGCAGTGTTGTTGCATTCCTATTGCACTACTTTGGTTTTTGTTTTTCTCTACTTCTACTTTGTGTTGAATTATATTAGATTGCAGTGTATCCTCTTCTGGTTGAATTCTTCGAATTAGAGACATATTGAATCATTATATCTATATGACTGTTGGTTATCTTTTATTTCAGTTCTTTAGTCCATTTGAGGTTATATTGTTAACTACATATGCTTCAGTATGTTTATATATTGTTCCACTGCACTACACTTTGACAAATGATGGCATATTTTCCCCACTATCAGACCTAGGCCCTCGCTTCTAGTCAGCCACCTGTGGAATTTGGGGAAATTATCTTGAGATCATGTGACCAATCGGGTTCAGGTCACCCATTGTGTGGCACTAGGATCTGGGACGTTACAAAGTGTTATCAAAGGGAAGTTTCGATCCTCGGACATGTGGGTTATGGGCCAAAATTGACCGAATTTTTGGTGGATCATTGACATGTTTAGAATTTTATAAAATCTATATGATGCATAAATCTGATTTTTGGGGAGTATGGGCCCCTACGAATCGGAATTTGGTACCTCCAAATAATTATTTCATTATTTTATGGGTTTTGGGGTAGTTTCTGAGGCTTATTATCTGGAAAAACCTAGAATACATGGCGTGTAATGTAGAAACACATGCAGTGATTCTTTCTTTTTGGGAAGGAACAAATTTTCATGAGTAGATGTTGTGTAGTTTATGGGTACACTCCATGTTGTCTATAACCGTGTCATGGGACGTGTGGGTAGGGACACAATATATGTGAGTTCTTGAGAGAACACGTCGTGTACCAGAAATACCCTCAGTGTAGGTTTGACCTTATGTCCATCAGGTGACTAATAACACGGATAGAGGAACCCTGGGTGATACAGGTCGTGTCAGTTATTAACACGTTGTGTAGTGTAATCTTGGAATCTAGTAGTTTAACTAACAAACACGGGTCAGTGTTACCTTTTTAATATCTGTCATGTACCTATGGGACACACCGTGTTGTTCGGACTAGTGAGAGGCTGTTGGGACTTGGCGATGTGGCTGGCTAAATAATGTGGTGTACACGCCGTGTGTGGGTGTAACACATCGTGTACCTATGGTTGATACACACCCAGTCCGACAACAGAACAAGACCAAGTAAGGGCTTTAGGGTACACATCCTGTAGACCATATACATGACGTGTAGTCTGTTTTTTCAGTTTTTTGGATCTTTCCCATTTTGTGTTGGAACACTTAACCAAACAAAAGAAACCTCGATATTAATGTAATCTAAGGTGTGTGTTTTACCTTTTAGAGTCATGCCACTAAGATGACCACGAGTTGTTCTCCAATAAAGTGGAAACGACTATACTCTATAGACAGTAGTCCATGGGTTACCAATGGATCCTCTAGTAGTACCAGATGTTGCACTAGCTGTTATACTGGACGCAAGAACGTATGCGCAGTTCCATGAAGGCTTCATGCGGTTCATGCATACCATGTAGGGATCACCACCATTTTCCACCTCTATTGAAGAGCTGACAAGTATATTCCAGCAACATCATCCTCATACGTTTTTAAGGGATGGAGGACCATAGCCTACAGAGTCATGGATGGGTTCTATGCATATGATCTTTGAGAATCTGGAGTTGCCTCCTGGGAGGTGGGTCATGCTCGCTACATACATATTGCGTGAGTCCACACATAGATAGTGGGATGTAACAACCCAGGCTGATAAATATGAACACATGGCGTACGATGACTTTCATGTAGTATTCTATGAATTTTTCTTTCAAGAGAATGTAAGGGAATATCAAGCTAGTGGATTCATGAATCTGCAGTAGGGTTCCATGTCAGTGATGGACGATTCTAATCGCTTCACTGAGCTACAACATTTTTCACCTATTCTGGTGGGTGCAGAGACATTGAGGGCTAGATGCGTTGAGGATGGTATTCAATATGAGATTCGAGAGGTGGTGAATGTTTTTAGTATTCCTATAGTGGATGATTTTGTGAACCAGGTGTTGATTACTAGGTGGATCCTGTGGGAAGCCAGTTGTGCGGACCAGGGAGGTTCGACACCTATCTCGGATACTATTTCTACTGGCAAGAGGAAGAGGCAGATGGATTTCACTCATGGTGGTAGTACTAGTTAGGAGAGTTCTTTAGGTGGCATGGTTTTGTTCTACTAGTGTGTTAATGAGGTCCACTAGAGACCACAGTGTCCAGGTGACTGAGTTGAGTGTCGAGCATGTGGAAATATGGGTAATATTCAGCATTTTAGAAGGGAATTTCCACCAGTGACTAGTGAGAGGGGTTCTGTGAAGACTCTGTGTGTAGGAGTAGGGCCAACAGCTTCTTACCAGTCAGAGAAGTGGGATTCATCAGGGTGTTCAGGAAGAGCTGGTGTTCGTGGTCATGGCATCCATACACAAGGATCTCAGAGACATCAGGGTGGGATAGCATTGGGTAACCAAGCTATGTTGCAGGGCCGCGACACTAGGCAGACATATGCAGGGAAAGAGACCCAACATGAGTAGGATCTTGGGCCATAGACTATAAGATGTACTATTCTAGTAGATTTTTTTAACATTTGTTCTTTTTTTTACTGGAGCTACACATAGCACTATATTTGAGCTCATTGTAGAGATTCCTGGGCTATGTTTTTCTTTTTCTTCAGATATCATGATGCTAGACACTCAGTTGAGAATTAGAACGACATGTGTGCTTCAATGCATGGAGTGCCCCATTGTGGTTGGTTGGATTCACATTCTATGGGACCTCTATGTCTTATAGTTAATAGGCTATGATTTCATTCTTGATATGGACTCGTTGGTAACATTTCGATCCTTTGTAGATTTCTATATTTGTATGGTGAGTTTCACATAACCAGAGGGCAGAGAGTTTCAATGAAAGGGTGAACGTGATGTCCAGGAAAGCCATGTTGAAATAGACCATCATGGGGTAAGGTAGAGTGAAAGCCTAGATTGCGAGTTTATATCTGAATGACCATGAACATGTTTCATGGATTTCCCTCCCCTGGTTGATCGTACCAGGGATGTCTTCCTATATGACTTAATAGGTTTTTCATTGGAACGAGAGGTGGACTTTTTGATTTATATTATTCTAGGAGTGGAAACGGTGTCCATTCCTCCTTATAAAATGGCAACACCCATGTTACAAGAACTCAAAATGTAGTTAGAGGAGTTACAAGAAAAGGTTTTCATCTTACCCAGTAATTATTCTTAGATTTCACCTATCATTTTTTCAAATAAGGCAGACATTACCCTTAGAATCTACGTGGATTATCAGAAATTTAACTAGTTGATGGTCAATAACCAATATCCCTTTCAAAGAATTAATTATCTTTTTGATCAACTTCAAGAAGCACAAGTGTTCTCGAAAATTTACTAGAGATCCATATATCATCAGTTGCACGTTAGACCATCGTACATACTTCTGACATCATTTCGGAGATTACATGGATTATACGAGTACATGGTCATGCCGTTCGAACTCACAAACGTGCCAACATTTTTCCTGGCTCTAATGAATCATGTGTACCACTCGTGTCTGGATTCTTTTGTGGTAGTCTTCATAAAGATATCTTGGTGTAGTCTCACACTCTTCATGACCATTCCACCCATCTTGAGATCCTATTGAGTACACTGATGGAGAATTAGTAATACGTTATGCTCACAAAGTGATACTTTTGGATGGACCAGATTGAATTCCTGGGTCATCTAATCTCAGAGGTATGAGTTGTGGTACACCCAGAGAATGTTAGAGTAGTGGTTTACTTGGAACAACTTAAGAACATGTTTTAAATACCATGTTTCATGGGGCTATCAGGTTACTACAGGTGCATCATACAAGACTTCACCAACATAACACCTGTGTTGACTGGGTTGACTAAGCTGGGTATGAAGTTCGTTTGGTCCGAAACGTGTGAGAAATCTTTTCAGATGGTGAAAGGGATGTTAAAATAAACACCAGTCTTGATACTTCCAGAGCAAGGGAAGAGCTAAACAGTTTATTGTGATGCATTAGGTATTGGGCTGTGAGCAGTGTTCATACAGGACGATCGAGTAGTTGTGTATGAGTTTCGGTATTTGAGGCCACATGAGAGGAATTACCTGACGCATGAACTCATTTTGGAATCAGTTGTTCATGTTCTATGATTTTGAAGACATTATCTATTGTGAGAACATTTTGTGGTGTTTACAGAGCCCAAAAGTATTAAATACAACTTTACCCAGCTTGACATGAATTTGAGTGGGTGAATGTGGGTTGAATACCTTCAGTCTGTCGACTTTGAGCATGCATATACACCTGGTATGTGTAACGTAGTAGATGAGGCACTGAGTAGGAAGAATCAGATAGAGACAGTGCAGAAGGCCATTGGTACGTGATAGCTTATGGATATGTTCCATGAGATGCATTTGGAGGTGCACGATAGTAAAGGGTGAACCTATCTCTCATCCTTATCTATTACTTATTCCCACCTGGATAGAGTGAGGACGAGAGACTGATCAGATTCAGAAGGCCTATTTCTATGGGAGTTGGAGGCAAGTGAGGACCCTCCTCTTTGTTGGACGATAGGAGATGATGAGGTATTGTTTTTTCCATAGACGAGTGTGGTTGTAGGGGATATACGTGAGGATTTAATGTTATAAATTCATGATTTAACATCTGAAATGTAACCAGGAGTTAGAAAAATGTATTTTTACTTGAGACATCAGTATTGGTGGCCGGGTATGAAAAGAGAGGTAGTTGGTTTTACAACGAGACGTTCCCCCTATCAGTAGGTGAAGGGGGAGCATCAAAGGCCAGCCATAATGTTACAACATTTACCCATTCCAGAGTGAAAATTGGATGATTTCACAATGGAATTCCAGAACAAGTTGTCGAGGTCACCTCGAGGCAATGATGTTGTATGAGTTATAGTGTATAGACTTACGAAGGAAGATCACTTTTTCCGATCAAGGAGACCTTTGGTGATGACAAGCTCGGGATGTTGTATAGCTGAGATGTGTTATGAATTCATGGGGTCCCTCATTATATCATTTAAGATAGGGACACCTAATTTATGTGTCTCTTCTATTAGTTTATTCAGCGGGAACTGGGTACATAAGTGATTCAGAGCATAAATTACCTCCCTTAGACCGATTTCTAGTTAGAACGTACAATACAGGTACTAGAGGACAAGTTACGTGCATGCGTCCTGGACATTGGGGTCTCTTGGGAGAAGCAATTATCCCGGGTCGAGTTTGCAAATAATAATATTTTTCAGGAAATTAATGAGATGGCACCCTATGTGGAATTATAGGGTAGGCCTTACCGATCACCCATGTGCTGGTTGGGGAAAGGAGAGTTATCTTTTTTGGGACCACGTCTTGTACATGAGACATTAGAGCAGGTCTAGTTGATTCAGAAGTAGATGGCTAATGCACAGTCTCGTTAGAAATATTATATTGATTACCACATACAATCATTGGAGTTCATGGTCAGGGATCATGTTTTCTTGACTATTTCACTTAGGTAGGGACATAGGAAGATCATGTGATAGGGTAAAAATTCACCGAGGTATGTAGGGCCATTTGAGATAATTGAGAGAGTCATGTCAGTTTTCGATCAGTTGCGGTTACCACAATGGTATCGGGCCATGCACGACGTCTTCCACATATCTCAGCTTCTCCATTATCACTCATACTCGCCTCACGTTTTTCAATCCAAGGAGGTTAAAATTGATGTAGATGTATCATATGAGGATAACTCGATTCATATTGTCGATAGGATCACAAGGTTTCTACGAAGGTGGTTAGTTCCACTCATATGGGTACTATGGAAGAAAGGATTGGTGCAGGAAGAAACTTGGATGTGGGGGACTAACATATGTTCTCAGTGGACAGAGTTGTTCCCAGTTTTATCTTCACCACTCTTGGAATGGCTATTCAGGGACAAATTGCTTTATGGGTGGAAGTTTGTAAGAACCTAGTTCTTTATCTCGAGGTACAAATTTCTTCTTATCCTTTTACTTAATCTTTTTTTGTAAAACAAGGGAAATGTTGGAAAAATTCCTAATTTAGGGTTACACATAATGTACTTTTATATAGATGTTGTGTACTGTGTTTTTGATAAAATAAGGGAAATGGGGGAAAATCCCAAAATATACGACAACACACCATCTACATTTATACACACGTCATTTTCTTTGGAAATTTGGGATGAGAACATAGGGTATGTAGGCTTATCAGTGATTAAGGGTTTAAAACATACTATATGCCATGTACATATTATTACATGATGTTTAATCAGTCGGTATGTAAACAATGGGACCATAGAAAGTAGCTACTGGAGGAACGGTTTTAAAAGGAAAGTACACATATTGTACTTGATATGTACACACCGTGTAGTTTTAATTTTTGGATAAAATGGTACGTAGCCCCCTATTTTGGTAGAGGAGGTGGAAAACTCACCTATATAAATAGGAGAGAAGGCTGTAAATTGGAGGAGCTCTCGATCACACATCAGGACTCTGCTTATTCCATCGTCGATCTCGTCTAGACTATATGGGTATGGTCTTCCATCTTCTAGAACTGTTCCTTTCAATTATTTACCTATGGTAACATATTTAGGTTTGAATGGGAAATAGTTTGTTATAAATCTATTTAATTCGTGGTTGTTTTGGGAGGCATCTTTCAGATATATCGATCAAAGGAGATCGAGGTAGGTGCTCTTGTGTTTAATTACAACTGTTGAGTTGAATTTGTGTACTGTTGTGCCTCACACCCAGGTTCGGGTGTCGTATATCTACGGATTTTATTGTTGTGACACTTATAATTTAATAGGTAATCTAATGAATAAGTATAAACTATTGTTTGGGATTGTTTCTTGGAACCAGGGCCACCCCTAGGGTGTGTTTCCCTTTTTTAGCTGTTTGGCCAAAATACTCATCGGTATGCCATGATTATCACGTGATTTTAGTTTTCTTCTGTGGAAACATATATAAAATTCATTCTTATCTATTGGGCGCATATCGATTACTTGTTTTTCAAAAGGGAAAGGTTTTGTTTATCCTGAGCATAAGGTTCTGTTTAGCCTGAGGGCAACATTCTCATGCCTATGGCTTGTAGCTTCTATTTCTAAGGTCCATATCTCGTACGCCTAAGGGAAATTTTAATTATGCCTAAGGTAAATCACCCGAGGGATTAGTTTTGTTATCCTGAGGGTATGGATTCACATATCTGAGGATAATATTTACATTGAATATTAACTATGTTTATTTCTTATATTGTACATGTGAAGCAAAATCTTAGGATTGGCATTGTTCTTATATTTACTAGTTATATAGCCTATGGTGGTTTCTTAAGTGGCACTGGAATAATTATTTAAATGGAAATGTTACTGCTAGGAATAGTTACATTTGAATACTTCCTAGTTTATTAAATTTTATTTATTTTACACTACTACAACACATTTTCACTATCAGTTGGGAACGAGCCTTTGGTGGTTTCCTACTGGGATTTATTTCTCACACAATGTTTGGTTCATTCTTGGGCCACGAATATTATATTAATATAGATGTCGATAAGGGTAAGGGTCCCAAAACATGTTCATGATTGTTGTAGAGGAATAAGAGAGAATGGGACCGAGCTTAGGCTTGCGATGCTGCTACATTCCCGTTGCACTGCTTAGGTTTCTATTTTGTTGTACTTGTACATTGATCTGTATTATATTAGATTATAGTGTATTCTGTTCTGGATGCTTTCATCGAATTGGATATATATTTCATCATCATATCTATATGACTATTGGATATCTTTTATTTCGGTCTCGTTGTCTATTTCAGGTTATATTGTTAACCGCTTTCTCTTATGTATATTTATATTTTGTTCCACTACGCTACACAATGACAAATGATGGCATAGTTTCCCCACTATCAGACCTAGGCCCTCGCTACTAGTTGGTAGCTTCTGGATTTTGGGGAAATGCGCATGTGGTCCTTTGACCAACTGAGTTTGGGGAACCCCTTCTGTGGCACCCGTATCTGGGACGTTACAGTTATTATGAAAATGTCAATTTTTTACTGATCTTATTATCATAAAAAATAATTATATAGAAGCATTTAGTTGTGTTATAAGTACCAAAAGTTAAATAAAATGACTATTCAGAAAGGGTACCATGTTCCTAGGCTTGATGATATGTTTGATCATCATGGGGGATCCTGATTATTTTGTAATATTGATTTGTGGTAGGGGTACCATATGATATGAGTCTAATAGCAGGATATCGTGAAGACTAAAGTGTAGAAAATGTATTGTAATTATGAGTATTTGGATATTAAATAAATTCATTTTAAAAATCATGTGGTGTTTTCATCTTTGATGAATTATATCATTTATTGTTTATTGGATCGCATCATGGTTGTTATTGTGGATGATATTTCTGTGATTTTAAAGAATAATAATAACTCAGAGATAAAATTTATATTGTTCTCAGAACTATGAGTTAACATCATTTATATTGATATATAACTAAATTCTAGTGTTATATCCGAGAAGTTGGGTTTTCAGAATTGTTTTATCTGAGTGATGTATCCCATATAATCATAAATTGGTTCATGAATTTATTTCCTTGGATAAAACAAGAATGTGTTAGATATTTAGATCATCATTGTTTTGTATGGTTAATATATAAATGTAATTCTATATTTTTCTATGATTTTATCTCATATGTTATAGTTGAACTATAACGTTATTCAGATTTATGGTAATGATAATTCTAAATGATTATTTGAATAAATTAAATTTATTTTGACTTTATATCTAGTTTTTATTCGATTTGAATTTGTTTTTTTACCACGTTTTTTTTCATTCCTCATATACTGGATGAGGATGTGTTCTCATACAGGGGAAAAGGCAGTGGTATTTGTATCTTACTAATTAATCCCTAAGGATAATATGTATCCAAACATTGATCATGAATTTCTTACCATGGTTCATAATATTAATACTTGGAAAGACTATCTATTCATAGAGAGTTTTAATATATGTTTACATTATATATGCCTAAAGTATACTTCTTCTTAGAGGCATATAGACCTAAAAAAGAGATGCTTGGTTGGGTATATTCACAATTTTGATATTGATATTTCATTATAACCTTGCAAATAGAATGTGGTCACTATATAATTATGAAATAATTTAACAGAACAAACTAAGAATAAATCTATGGAAGAATGATAATTGATGATTTTATTAAGTTGGATGTGCATTGACATGGATGAAGTTTATAGGATTGATTGAATATCGTGTGTGAAATATGATTCTTTATTTGATGATTTGATTCCTCATAGAAAGTAAATAGACACATCTTTTCATCATTTTAGTTAAATACACTCTAGTAAAGTGACGATGGGTGATCATACTGAGTCTCCTAGTGTTGTTTTTCATTTTTTAGGTAGATTGGTCATTATAATAACTTTTTGAGGGAATAGATGGATAGTTGAAATCAGTCGAATTGTTCCGTACAATATGGGACTACTAAGATGAAACATTATTTGAGATTTTGGTATTAGTTGTTGTGGATGAGGTAGTCAATTTGAGATTTTGCATCATGATTCCTTATCTATAAATGATTAATTTAAATCATCCAACACTTGAAAGTTTCTTGTTTCCATTAACAATTATAGTATGTAAGTGGGATGAGATAAGAATTCATTTTAGTATAACCATGGAATCATATTGGGAAAGTATTATTTGTGTGATCATTGATTTAGTTTCTAAATCATCTAATTGAATTTACTTTAATAAGACAACATAGGTAGAAGGGCTTGGGAAAACGTATATATGAATGATCATGAAGCTCTATGAAGCTATTTTGTTTATAATTTATAATATAGATATGTGATTTAAATATTGGTTTTGGAAATTATTATAAGAGATGATAGGTATCCAATTGATGTTAACTATAGTATATCATTCTTAGACTAATGGAAAAACTCAGTAATCCATTCATATTTTTTAGGATATTCTTTAGGAAAGTAGTAATAATTTTGATGGTTTATGAAAAAAGAATTAGTCCTTAGTTTAGTTTCCCTATAAAATGGTTTTTAGTATTTGATTAAAATATAATCCATTGAATAATTTTTTGGGTATCACTGAAAATATACATTATGTTGTAAGGATTTAGAAAAACAATTATTATATGGAAAAAATCATATTAAATAGACTAAAAATATTTTGGAGATGATATGAAATATTCTAACGATAGCATACAGTCAAAAAAAATACTATGTGTACTATTGTCATTTCCCACTCGAGTTTACAATATGTTATCAGGTTTTTCTCAAGGATTCACCTTATTTGGGATATATTCATTTGGGATTAAATGGAAATTTGGTAACAAGGATTATTGGATCTATCATAATAGAAAACATATTGGGAAGGTGGGATATTTGATTGGCTTATTATCTAACATGAAATAAATATGAGACGTGTTTCATGTTTTCCAACAAAGGAGGTAAAAATTGGACCATTCATAGTTGTTAGAAAGGGATGATATTTATCTTCGTCCCAAAACATTAATCAATGAGATCATAGTTTAGATTATAGAACATAATAATATGGTTTTTTTGTGGAGAAATATTTCCCCCAATCCAATGATTATGACAAAGTGGATGGGATAGTCACATGGATTAGGGACTTCAAGTGTTGAGGATGAATCAATGACCTTTAACTTCGCAAGTATAGAATCATAAGATCTTTCTAGGGAAATAAATTGAAATTGTGTGGAGAATTTTGACACTCACCATGTAACATGTATGCTATATTTTTTGCCTCTTCTTTCACTATCATGGTTCTAAATGTTTTTAGAAGTTATTGGGTCAATATCTTCTATTTTGTGGATAAAAATGATAAGAATACAGCTTCTGAAAAATTATTAGTAAATATTAAATAATCCTGAAATATTTATATGTTGGATATAATGAAATTTTAAATATGTTTAGCATGATTTTTTAAAATGATAACTAATTATAGGGAAACCATGATGGAGGATTATTTTCAATACAGAGGAAACTTCATGGATTTAACACAATTTTTATAACGATGTGACTACTCCTATGTAACCATACATTTTAGTTGTTAAGTGATAGTTATGATCACATGGTTATTTCATGGATTTTCTAACTGTGAATCCAAACTATGTGACTCATATGGGTTATATAAAATTAGAAGAATACCTAGACACCCTTAGTTTATTTAAACCAAATTTTACTATATTCTTTCATTAGTTTGACACATAATTTTTATGGCACTTAATACAGTTCTTCAATTTTTATCTAGGTGAATCTCTATCTATTTTGGTGGATCTATTCAGGGTATGTGAGAATCTCCACTTGATTACTCTTCTTTTATCTATATCTACCATAATTATATCCTCACATTAACCCATCATAAGCCCTTTGTGTCTTGACAACAAGATCTAAGCTGTTGGATGATGAATTATATAGTTTTATTATATTTTTATTCCTATAGGGAATAGATCACTTCATTTACAATAAATTTTATTTGATATTGACTATGTTTCATCCATTGGTGAGATATGTGACTATAGATAATTGTAATTCTGGATTTCATTAATTATAATTATTATGTTTAACATTGGTTTTGATTATAGAAACTGTTTTTTGATATGAATCATGTCAAATTTATGAAGTTGCATCGTTATTAGCACAGAAAAAGGTATAAATGGTTTTTATTTAAAAATAGTTTTACACACTTCATGTGATTGATAAAATCTCTCAAATATTTTATTGACTCTAAAATATCTATTCATGAATTGGAGAGGTAATTTTTACTTGTAGATGCTTTTTATAAAATTGTGGGAATGATTTAATTGAACTTCATGAGAAAAAAAGGGACATGGGGTGCTCGTGTGCATCAGGTTATTGACATAAGAAAATCATAGTAAGTATGTCACCACTAGGGGTGATGGTTATAGTACTAATATATTGTAGAATGAATCAATATCACTAGGATTCACATTATGTTATCTTACTATTACATGTGTGTTCTATTTACGTATTCTCATAGGCTAGAGACCAATTATTCTTGGTTTAATTCATGATTATGATATGTCATTCATTAAATGCTAACGGGTTCCCCTTTTTAGATATAAACGATCTTGATCAATTTGATTCATTTTCGAATTCATATTAATTTCCATATTCTAATGAAATTGAATATGGATTGTTTTGATGGAAAACCAAAGGCTGTTTTATGATAACTGTTTTCAAATAAAATTATTGATAAGACCTATTTTGTATTGAATAAAAATTAATGGTATCATTTTGATAGAAATTGTATAGATTCATGGTGGTATCCTACTAGATATTTCCCTAACAATATACATTTTTTTTTGGTTTATGCATGTATATTTATATATAATCCACTTAAAGGGATTCTTATCATGTATTCCTATAACATAACTTATATAATATCACTCCATAGGGGGTTTCAGATAGTTGTGGAGGATAGTCACATAGAGACTTACTTCTGGTCATTGATATATGTCATTTCTGGGATATCATTTTGGATTGTTATGTAATGTCTCATGGTTTCATACTGCTTCTTACCTGACACAATCTGATTTTTTCTATTATTTTGTTATATATAATACATGAAGTGTTGTTTTTTAATGGTAAATCGAACCATATTTTGTATGTGTTGATACCAAGTTGCGTGTTTCCACCCAATGAAGATCTGAAATGTGCTTTATCCACTAGGGTGGGCCATCTTTGGAGACGTATAAGGTCTACCTATGTTAAATCATTACATTATTATATTTTATGGTTGAATATAAAAATAATATTTGTATATAGAAAACATTAAAATAACATATAATATAAATCTATAAGGGTTTATGACCTAAAAATATTCAATATATTTTAGATGACCCACAGATATATTAAAGGATAGAAGAAAATTTTCAATCATGTAATGATAATTTTTTCATATGTCTAAAAGAGGTTAGTGGGAGAATAAAGGTTTTACATGTGATATATATTGATAAAATATGAAAAATGAGTAGTATTATATTTTATTAAGGATTGGTTGATTATATTTATTCATGAATGACTTAAAGTAATATCCCATGTTTTGGGAAATAGATTTACTGAGATAAAAATATGGGTTTCTTGGACTAATTCAACATTCATTAATTGTAATGGAATTGAAAAATAAATGTTTAAGAAATTTCTGATTACTTTTAAAAAAAATTAAATTTCATAAATAATTCCACGATTACGTATTAGAATAAATATCTGGATATTAATAAAATAATAAAATAATATATATTATAGTGATATAATTCTCATATATGTTATATTATATACTTGATTTTATATTTCCAATGTATAAATCATGGAAAACAATATCAAAAAAATCTATGAGAATTCCATTGATTGGTAATTATAACTATCCAATAGAATTATTGAAGTACAAGGGACATGTATACAATACATATAAAATAATAAGAGTAGGATATACATGGGGTATAATAACTACCCTCTAAATAGATCAATGTGATCTAGTATTAGATTTAAGAAAACTAAATGAGAAACATATGATCATTATTGATGGTGGGTACCAATATTATAGAATATGTGTATATTTCATATTCTAATTCAATAAAACATGATGTATAAATAGGTATTTTTATTCTAGATCATGGATTTATTCTAATGAAGTTTATTTTTCATCATGATTTTTATAATAATATTATAATAGTGATACTGGACAAGAACTCTGGGTTATGAAAATGTAATGAGTAATATACTTTTGAGTTATTATCTCTTAAGGCATTTTACATAACAAGGTGATGTTACAGTTATTGAATTGTACATATAAAAATATATTATACCTAATTATTAATAATAAATATTTTTAGAAACAATATTTTTCATTAGAGAGTTAATGTATTCTGAAAAGTTAATTGTAGGCTCTAGTGAAATTGTTGGTTTTATTAGGTTTTTTCCCTTTGACCAACAGAAAATGAAACTTGTTATTATTATGTAATGCATGGAGTATGTTAAATGTATAATTTAAATGTACAATGAAAATAAAAACATTTTTTCTGTAATTGATATTGAAATGAAAATATATTATATGTTGTATACAATATTTATAGAAAAACATTTCTATAATGAGAACCCCTTAGAAAAAGATAATTAATTTTATACATATGACCTATTAAATTAGTTAATAAATATGATTGGACAATGATGATATATGACTTTAACTTGTTTGGGGATCATAATACTACCTGGGAAATGAATTCTAGAAGCATTTTAAAAAACCAAAAAAAAATCTCATAATTTTCTCAAACTAGTGTGGTGTATTGAGTCAAATATTATTTAAAATATTTTTTTTACTAATTGTTGTTTTCGAGGACATTTAGGAAATCTGTAAGATGTTTCCATAATTAATTGGGAAATTTAAAATATTTTTTTTTTCAAATATTTAGTTGTAGTTACAACTATTGTAGAAATATATTCATGGTGTTATCTAAATTATATAAATTTTAATACATTAATGGCCCTTATTACCACCATGAAAATATTTCACGATGCGTTAGTAGGGCATACCATACATTGGTGATGGTTTAGGAGTAGGTTGTGGAAGATAAAATAAAATATAAATAAGGGAGATCTATATACACTTCAATCATCAATTTTATGTGTGGATATACATATAGAATATTGATTTTTTAATTTACAATTGTTTAATAAAAAAATATTTAATAATTATAATCATTATATAAGAAATTTTCTTAAATAAAAAAATATATTTTTATCAATGAAAAACTACAAGGTAAGCATATATATGTTTTATAAGAAAATATTCAACACATTAATAATGTGATATAGTATCAACTCTATCATGAAAATTTAGGCTGACTTCACCTATATGATTTACAGTACTCATGTTCTTATCAACCAATAGGATTCTGGAAAATTTGATTCCTACGTTAAATAGAATTTGAAATATAAATTAGTTTTTATTACATATTGTGTATAAAAAATAAATTTTGAAAAATTATCATAATTATATAAACATATTAATATAAATTTACTAGATTTAGTACAAACCTTATCAATGTTGAAATTTCAGGAGGAGTTATCTTTTTCCACCCTAGAAATAGATATGAAAAATAATTAAACATTAATTTTATATAAATATACTATTAAAAAAACTATTAATATTTATTGCGATAAAAATTTTCTTTTTTATAAAAATATATAATTCTTCTAAGATATTGGAATGTTTCTTCGGCTGAGATATATGACGGAAATTGACATCATGTCACCAGATAATTTCTACTATATTTACTAGAATAATCAACTAGCATCATCTTCAAGAACACCATATATGTCAAATAGAAAAATCATTACACCTATGTAAAAAATTATTCATTAAAATTAAAAAATTAATTCTAATAATCACCATGATTTAATACCCTCAGGATAGTAATTATGACCCCATATTTTCATTTAATGACCACTCCAAATAGACTCTATCAAATCCCCATGACATCCATGAATCAAAATACATCAAAATATTGGTATTTTTAAAAAATTATCCTAGGATTGGATTTTTGTGAGTATATATTTATAATCATAAAATAAAATTCACTAATGGTAGATATAAAACCATTTTGTGAAAATTATAATACCTATGTATATAGTGGACAACTGTATTGAAATTTTCATTTTTATTATAATTTTTTACAAAAATCAATAATTGATTATTTGTTTTTCAATTAAGTTATTCTATTGGAATATTATTTTATTTTATGTATTTTAAGGTGAAATAATAGGTATAATTTTTATTGAGTAGTCTAAATAGGTTTTTTAGAGAGGTAATTAGTATTTAGTTTATGATAATGGATATATATAATGTGGTATGTAAAACCTTATATTGTAGAGATACATAATGTATAATGAATTATGAAAATTAGTTATTAGTGTGTAATGAGAGTTATTTTACTGAGGAGTGCGGTGTATTGATCTTATTTGTTAATTAATTTGAGTGACTTAATGAAAATAGAATCTTGATATAATAAAACTAAGGTGAATACCTGATGATGGTGGGAGAATATAATATCAGTCTGGGGACATAATGTTTTTTAAATACTTATTTTTATCAAAAAAAATTATGGTTTTTAGCATAAATGTATCCAAAAATAATATAAAATAAGTTATAACATGATACACGATATAAAAAAGTGGAAAATATTTTAAAAATAATGGCTAAATATTATATTACATGATTTATTCTAAAGAAACAAATAATATATAAGTTCAAGGAGTAATAAAAAATAAATTGATATATAAATGAAAATATTATTTTTATCCTCTATCATTAATATTATTTCATCATCTTTACCCTCCCATACAACACCAACTACTTGAATATGATCAAATATTGGTAGATCAATCTTATAATGATAATAGAGTCCATTATCATAAAAAATCGTAAAAATTATCATCCATATCATGGATTTCTATTAGCATGACATACACTCAAACAACCCCATAATGAATCTATTATACACATTTTAGACAATTTTTTCATGTGAATACAAAATATATGGAACATGTTATATTTGCTCACCTATATTGATCAATAGAGGAAAGTTAACATAATTAAATTTCATTGATGAACTCTTTATACCCAAATAAATATTGACTATCTTTTATTTTAACAACACAAATGAAATTTTTCAGTTATAACATAATTCAATAAAGAAAATCATCACTCTTTAGTATACCAGTATCATAGATTGAATGAAAATTTATCTATTTTTTTGATTTAAAACCATCATCATTCAAAAAAATATAACACATGGAGGATTTAAAATTATAATCATAAATATCCTACACTTCATCAAAGGTTGTGAATATAAATATTTCAAACCATCAAGCACTACAACTCGATTACCAATAATCAAGACCTATATGTATAAATATAAAATATTTTTTGATAGAATAGATAATTTTATTTTAATATTATGAATATAAAAATGATTATTATCTTAGAATATGTGAAAAACAATAAATTATGTATTTTTTAATATATTTTATTATCTCTTTATCCATTACTATTAAATTCAATTTCATATATTTGTTTTCATATTCAATTCTAAAACATAATGATTTAAAATATCCCTATTCAATATCACATATCCATCTGATTATACGGTCTTTATATGTGGTAATTAAATTAATCATATTATCTTAACAAGATGACCAAAAAGAGGATATTTTTGATATGCTGTGAGAATACAATTGAATTCTTTTATCAGAAACATGTCTAACTGAACTAACTCAAGTCACAATATTATACAAACACTTTCAATAAATGTTAAGACTCCTTTCAACTATATAACCTTTAGAAATTAAGAAATATGGTTGAGATTTAGTTCTCATAAACTAAATCAAATAACCTAAATTCCTAATAAATAATGTTATATAACATAATAAACCATATATATAATGAGTATGAAACGTTTAATGTTTTAACAATTAATAGTTATGAAGTAAATTCTACCCTATGGTATACATCCATCGATAAAGAATGATCCATCTAACATTAAATTCTTGAACCAAATGCATAGTTATATGTCCCATCAGAGTAAAAAATGATAGAAGGAATATAATATGAAAATTAAAAAAATTCATTAAATTTTTTTTTGATGATTTTCATGCTGTATAGGATTTAAGGTTTTCACATAATTCTATTTTGTAAATCTAAAAAACTCCATTACAACTGCAATTATTTTGTCTGGTAATAGAATATACAATACCAAAAGTATAAATTTATCGATAAAATAATGTGATTCTTTACATTTAATACCAAGTAATATATAATTTTTATGATGAAATTCATATTGAAATGTTACTCGAATATCAATTAGGAACATTTACATTATTTCAGTATTTAATGGAAAACATACTATTTTTATTTTTACAATGAAAAAATAATTCCAAAGACTTTTAATTATCATTTTTACATAGATCATGCTTTATATTTATTTCTTATATGTCTTTATGATAATTATGATCAAATTTTTATTTTACAAATTAATTTAATATTATTTAAGAAATTACATACATTCTTTTCAATGTTCATAAAATCAAGAGTATGATGTGAAATTTGAAATTATCATCAATTTGTTTTGAAAAAAAAATACTACATTCCTTCCTTTTTTAAAAACAATTGATAAAAAGTTAATCTATTCCTAGAAATTTTCAATATCTACAATCTACTAAATTCTTCTCAAAAATTAACAATTGTGACAAAAAATTTTAACCTGGGACCAATTTTGGTGGAGGCATCAAATAATATCCTTCATTGATTCATGACATATTAAACTTATATCGATGATATTCATATATGATGTTATGATGTCACATAAAATAAAAATTTCTTCTATATGGTAGTATTCTAGGGTTGAATTCATATTTTACAACTAAACATGCATGTCCAGTGGTGACTGTTAAAACTAGATATTTCCTAATACCTAGAAATCAGCAATCTTACACAATAGTGCAATAAATATTTTGAACATTTTTGTTTTCGATGAATCATATTTATCTCCATCATATTCCTATAACTCTTGATAATATATTATAATAGGATTAAATTATACATTGATATCATTTCTAGAAATTTTTTTCTTAGATTGATCATCAAAAAAATGAATGATTTTATTTGGATACACATCCTCTTAATAAGATTTTATGAGATCAAAATAACTAACCATCTATTATAGGCTGTACATAGTGTTATGAATATATTGAATCCATTATTATAAAATACCAAACATACAAAACTAGGATATAAAGATAAATACAGATATGAATAATAAAATGATTTCCATGCTTTAAAATCACTTGAATGATGTGTAAAATTATGTTTTTTATTTTACAAGGAACAACATTTAATTTTATTTATAGGTTTAAAAGATAACAACAATCCTTGGAATCATGGTTCTATTGGAATATAATATAAAACCATTATTGTATGATTATTTAAATTATCAATCAAATTCTATTAATTAATTATTTCATAATTATTCATCAACTTCCATCTTTATGTATGACATATTTTACAATATTATATATCAGAATATTCCCCCGGATAAATTAATTAATCATTGCGACATGCATGTATCCTTTTGTAATTGAAAAATATAATGTTAATGACATTATTCATCTTATAAAATAAATAGTGAATCATATATTAAATCAATGAATATTGAATGAACACCAATATCATTAACCTATGTTTATTTGTAATTCCACAAAAGCACTCTATATGGTAAAACATATGTATAGGGGAAACATGTTTATATTTTCTACATATTTCATAAAAATTTTCATTTTGATCATCCACAAAGTCATAAAATTCACATTATTAATCAATCCACCTATAAATTGTATTAATATCTATAAAATTAAAAATATACACCATTAATGTGATACAATAATTATCTTTTTATGCTTAGTGTCCAAGCTTCATTAATAAAGTCTTCATTTTCATTCTATACTATTAGGCTAATAGTTTTTTATTCTATTGATGTAATCAAGTCAATATTTATATAATAATCAATTACCCATTTAAAATTCATATATCAAATACATTAAGAAATTGTTAAAATATATTGTTCGAAAAAAACAACATATATTGCAAACTATCTTCTGTAATTAAAATAAATATGTAGATATCTTATTCTTCAATTTATAAATCAATTTACAATTCCAAAATAAAAACACCTCCAACACCTTAATATAATTATTTGTATTCTAGATAATGTAATCCTAATTTAAACCATGTGTACCCTACTAATAAATATCTCTAAAAAAATATAACACACCATAATTAAAAAAACTCATATTAAAAATAAAATATATCAACGAATAATATATAATAATTTATAAATTTTAATTAAGAAATATTCATTAAATACAATATAATTACAATAAATTTATTTTATAATTTCAAATTATATGATATAAACATATCATAAAACATGTAGAAAAATATATGTGAAATAATAAAATAATGACTAATTTAAAATGTATTAACAAATAAAATAAAAATAATAAAACGTATTTTATAAATGCATAAAAATATTTAAAAAGGAAACTAAAACAAAATTGTTTTTTCAATAATAAAAAATTTATCTTTATTTTACATAATAAATATATAATATAATTAAATAAAAATTTATATATCTCCCCACATCATTAATCATGAAGTACACAATACATTATAATTCAAAACAATTATATCCCAACAAGTAAAATATAAAATTTTAAATATCTCTATTATTCAAATGGAGTTCATTGAAATCAAATAATAATAATGAAAAGATAGTAGCAGTTATTCCAGAAACAGAACATGTAACCAAAATAAATGTATAGAGAAGGGTAATATGTTTATGCGACATATAATAGAGGAGGATAACCCACATCGAATAAATAGTTGTTATAGAAAAAAAATTTAGGAGGGGATTGTGAAATATTAGAAAGGTTTATAGAAAGAAGGAAAATAAGATGGGAGTTTCATTGTATTAAAGGAGGGGTATAGGGTATGATGGTGTGGGGACGTTTTTCCAAAGGGATGGAGGACCATAGGGATTTATGTGATTGATAAATGATAAGGAGATGTGGTGTGACTATATTAAATGGTTTTAAATTAAAAATGTTTTTTAAGTAATATTTATATAAAAATAATATTTTTGGTTTTAATATAATTTACAATAATATTTCATTACAATGTTATTGTAGTTAAATAACACTTAAAAATTTGTATGAAATGGTAAGAGGGTCAGGTGTTTAATTAGTGGTTTTATTTTCAAAATTATTCTAATAAACCACCATAATGGATATTTTTTCTTTTACTTTAATTATTGAGTATTATACTCTTGATGAACACGGTTTTATATCATTAGTATTAGATATCATGTGGAAAATCCCTTTAATTGGAACACCACATATTTTGGTCATCGCTGGATATTCCTATATATGAGCATGCATATTTATCTCAAACTGTGATATAATTTTAAAAATATTTCGTTGATTATATACATTAATATATCATGAAAACCACAAAATTTTATGACTTTGGGTAGGTATTTTTCATTTATATTGTTATTAAAATTATGAAATTGATTGAATGATCAAGATGAGATTTATCATATAGTTATACAGTAATATGATATCTGTAGGGCATTCACTTGGAATTCATTTCCTTGAATATATTCATTAACTTCCTGGTTGAAGGAAATCAAATCATGTATGTTAAAATAATGATAAATAAGAAATTATGGGAAGTGAGACAAAGCATCCATCCATATTTATGAAATATTTTAAGATTCAGACATTATAATAGATTGTAATAGTTAATAGTAAGATTTAATAGATATTAAAAAATTATCAATCTATTAGTGGACATGGTTTTTTTAGAATCACCTTTTATTCTTTGAGAAACAGTAAACATTGTCTATATATGGTACAAGAATATCATAAACAATGTTTATCCATATGTTTTAGTAATTGTGGTGAATTTGAGATAAGGATGAATTGGTTCTCATATCTATCAAATTTTTAATTTCCTAGTAAGAATGATCATAAGAAAATTAATAAAAAATTGAATTTTATGTTATTCAGGTGTCGAATAATTATAATTAAATATATTAATTAAAGTAATCATATGTTATTCAATATTAAATTAATCGATCTAAGAAGATAGTTTTTTGAATAAATATTAATTATTAAATTTATTATGTATATTTGAGAAAAACAAGGTATGTTAGTGGTGATTATATTATCAAATGCAATTTTAAATTCTAAAATGTTACTAGTGAAATAAATTTTACATTTTCGCTAAGAAAATAAGGCCATAAATTACATTTTATGTTAGGATTAAGGATTTTCCTTATTAAAAGGGCATAAGACACTAAAATAAAACTCAATCCTCTTTGTTAAAATATATTTATGACCCATGAATTTTTATTTAGATAATTTCTGTGAATCTGAGTCCTCCCATGACATATATCAAACAGTAATGAGAGAATCAAAATAAAAAACTGACATAAGGTTTCATCCTCCACCTGGATAATGTTTGTATTCTTATGATTGTGGTACCTGTATCAGAAAAAAATATTTTTTAAAAAAAACTAGTTGAAGGATAATAAAATAGTATATTATGGTGTGTTTGTGGTTGATTTATAGGGTACATCATTTGGTTCCTTAAATAAGGAATAATTTTAAACAAAGTAGAGTATATTGGGATGACATGAATAAATGTAGTATTATTCATTTTATGTTCATAATAAATAAATTTTTTATATTTTATACACTGATGATGATGAGAATTATTATTCCCAATATTATTCTCAAAATATATATAGTTCAATTAAAAAATTAAAACATTGATATAGAACAGTTCTATTTTCTACAAAATTTAGTTTGATTATTAATTTCTTACATACATGTAGAGATATATAGTTGTATCATTAATTTAATCTCATCTCCCTATTATGAGTTAGGTAATTTTTTAGAAATCATGCCTATATGTTATTCCGAACATCATGGATTTCTATGTGTTTTTTAGTGTTTGTTTAACTGAATATTAATCAACTAAAGATTTATCTATTTTTTATTATGATATGATTAATATTTTGGGTCCATAGTTTGAGTTACATCTCCAATAGTAATTCTATAATTATGTTACATTATATGAATTAGAATTTTTTGCTGATAAGACATAGAATAAATTTATTTTCGATATATTTAGTGGAATTCACCAATATAAAATTTTGGTTCATCATTTTCTCAATGTGACACATTTTTTTACATAAATTCATTGTAATTAGATTTCTCAGTGCTTAACAGATTGGGGAAACTATCAAATGGAAATGAATATAGAATAATAACTATTAGTATTCAAATTATAGGGATACTAAATGAGGTCATCTTTGATACATGTTTTTTCAGCATGACGAATTTTTTGATAAGGGATTATGTTATTTTATAAAGGTATAATGAAATCATGTGATATTCAATACATTATAGAGTATATATATAATAAATTGAATAATTATTTTCAGGATTATTATTTATATATGTAATGATATTTGGGATGTAAGAATGAATAGTTGAAAGTTATTATGCTATATGATATTGGTTTCTCTCCAGTTTTACTAGTTTTCATTCATGGGCATGGACTAATTTGATCATGGTCAGTTATATGTATTCAATACCATCTACTTTTGATATGACGGTATGGGTTTCTAATATATTGTAAACCATCATGAATGTTAGTAGTTGGTGGTAGCAGTATTAATAATATGTAATTACTTAATTTATTATTGACTATAATGTAGATAGATAGTGTCTTAATTAATGATGTTTTTAGGTACGATAAAATCATGGAAAAATAGAGATAATAATGTTTAATTTAATAGATGTCAATGTTGAGTGAAATTGATATCGAATCATAATTTTTAAATTATTATGTGGTGACTTGGATGAAATGATGTGGGGGGGTAATTAAAATTAGTTAATTTTATATGTTATGGATAAGAACATCTTGATTAGTGTATAAATTCTTAATATATTACGGGAAGAGTAAATCGATAATATAATCAAAATATTCTTATAATCTAGGATTTTTATTAGATAATTATGTTGATAGTTATTATATAGATAAAAACCTACGTTTTATAGAGTTATACATTGAGTTTCATCATCTATTCACTTATATGATAGGGTGAAATATATTTCAACTATAATATTTTGAGATAATACATGAAAAGTGTAGTCCTTTACACTAATGAAATGAAGTAGTGATAAAATAGTCAAAATGACATCATAATTATTTAATTAATCATATCTATATAGAATTGTAATATTATAAAAATATATATATATATTAATTTTGGAAATGTTATGTTATTTATTTCTTTATTTATCAATCTTGGTTCAGTGTTTTTACAGTTATTGGATATGCTTTCTCTTGTTCCTTCAATAAAGATTCCTTTAAAGTGGGAACTACAAGTGATATTGAGGGTTTCATGTGATTAATTAATTAAATAGATTTAATGTTGATCTATTATCTGATCTTAATAAATTTCAATAAGTGTTTGTTTAATGAAAGGGAATATTGATTTTTGGTATGTTATTTTACCGTTTGACCTAGAGAGATGTTCTTGTGTTCCAAATAGTGATGTTATGAAAATTAAGGCAATAACTAGTTTTTTTATTGTTATGTTGTGTTATTCTCTATTATAATGTCTCAAATTCTTATATTTGAATAGATTTAATGTTCACTGGATAAATTCCTTGAATACATTCTTTAATATTGGATTTTTGATTCTCTTTTATAAAGATAAATAGAGAAAATATGTGAAGATAGTCTCTCACATTCAGACAATGGAATTTTTAAAATAATGAAAATGTAATTAGGATTGAATTATTATGACGTTTGACAATTTTATTTATTGGCGTATTAATAAAACGTTTCCTTGTCTATGAGAGAAAAAGTATGTTTTGAATTATTTTTGGATTGGTGATCCATCACATTCCATTCTATAGCTAAAATGGATCTATTGTAGTAATACATGTGTGTCACAATACAAAATCAGTTTTCGTCAATTATTTTAATTATTTATATATTTTTTAGTCTCTATTGATTCCCTCTCCCTTCGTTCCAAATTCCATTTTATTTTTATATTTTTTGGTGTGTAGTTCATATTGCACAGTTCTGCTGACAATTATTACTTATATTTGAAAAAACATGTGATATGTGTACAAATTATTGATGATCCAATGACATGGATGGATCATAATTTGTCTAACCATGCACCATAATCTAGGTACTCTTATAAGGTATGCATGGTTTGGTCAATCAGGCCTCTACAACATGTTATATCCCCACATATTAATTTTTGGGAATTAATATTTTACCCCTACTTAAATTAAATCCTCAAACTCGCAATTCATTCACTTATTCGCATGATTAACCACCCATGGATCATTTATTATTCCTATTTCCAAATATTCATCTCTTTACAATATAAATTCCCAATGGTTTATTCCATATTTGAGTATATATCTTAAAATTATGGACTTCTTACACTTTATTTTCCTCTTTATTTCAATTTTCATCATGTTTCATCTTCTTCCATGGTTATATTCTTCTCTGGATCAGCTAAGATAAGAAGGTTATATTTAATTTGTTAGTACCAAGGTCTGGTGATGCTCTATATGAATCATTTTCTATTGAAATTAATCATGGAATATGAGTTTATCTTGATGTAGGTATGTTTTCTCTATTACATAACACTTTAAAAATATTGAAACATTTTTTGTTTTTAAAAAAAAAATATTTAAATGCCTAATTATAATTAATATTTTGGTCTATGATAATATTGAAAAGGGAAACCTCATTTCACTAGGATTCAAAGGAATATTAAGGCCCATTCATTTAAAATTTATGACTTAAATCTCTTTATCAATTACCACTCACACTATTTTTTTTAATTTTCCAATAAATTTTATTAATGGATTTCATGTTGTAAATGGTTTTATAAATATTAAATAAATTTTTAACAGAAACAAATGGGTTTTGGGGGTGTTATAGTCTATTAATGAATGTGGGTTGAGTTTTTTTATGTTCTTATTTCATGTTAGTTGTGTGTTTGGTTTAAAAATATTTTTTTATAACATGGTTTCCCAAATTATATTAGAAGGCCCAGCTAGAACAGTCATCAATAGATTTTATGGTCACAATGAATTATGCTCCTTTTATGTATTTGAAAAGTGTTATGGCTTAATTATTTATTTACAAAAAGAATATATTTTATTATTGATTATTGTTTCATATGGAAGAGAGCGGTTTTTTAATGGTGTTCAGAGGTGAGGGTATGTTATTATTTTTTTCATTTATTAATGACAGACATTATTACCTATATTTTTATTTCAATATAAGCAATGGGTTGTCTGGTGAAACCAACAGTTATTCATGTTACAGTATTTCATGATCACAATATATGTAATAAACCTAAGATAGACTATTCTCCATTTTTTTATCCCTCAATTATGATGGGTAGGAAAATATTTCGTTTCAACGAATGATTTTTTATCCATAATAAATCATATTTTTTTCATGTCTTATTTATGCCTTATTATCATAGGATCCCATTAAAATTATTATTTTACTTTTGATACTAGTGTGATTATTTTTTCTTATTATGTAAATATTCCTTTTTTTCTAAAATTCCATGTGGATTTTTTAAACAATATTATGAACAAATTTTAATTGTTTAAAACACACTCCTCTGAATATTATGTAATTTCAATGATTATATTAAAATATTGATATGAAAATAAAAAAAATCTATGAGATTGTTTCATTTAATAAAATGGAATTTTATATTTTATAAAATGGCATATACATGATTCTTATTTTTCTTATGCTTGACTTTATAAAACTAATTTTATACATTCATTATCGAACTAGATATAAATGATATTATTTTTTAATGATTATGAATAGGGTGTGCGGAGAATTCATATTAGGCCTCCATGATCACACCTATTGACATGTTATGTTCTTTCTCATCCCTTTATTTCTCAAGGAGTGTGCTTGGGTTGTGGTTGTATTCTTCTTCATGAAGTAACATTGAAGTATGTTTGTTATTTTTTAATTTTGTTCCCATTGTTTCAGCCATGTCATCATCTATGCCTATTTTTCTTCATTTATCATATTGGTTGTTTTTATGAAAGTGGTGTAATAGATTTTCAATAAATGGGTTTTTTCTGTATTGGGAGCTGGAGGATATGGTGATTTTTTTGATTTATTTTCTCTTTATGAAAGTTTTTTTTTATTTTTCATGATCATCCAAGGTAAATATTAATCATTATAGAATGTTGAGTAAATTTTATGCTATTAATTTAGGTTATTTTAGGTAAAAAATCGTCCCTAATGAGTATTTTTCATATTCCCTAGGGCTTATTTTCTTTCTATATGGATCGTGAACACCCCATGGGGTATTCCATGAGCTAGTTTGGACATTTGAAAGATGGGAAATTTTTGTGGAATTATAATAATATAGTATTAGAGGCTAGGTTCAGATATAGGCCATGGTTCTTGGAGAACCCTTTTATTATTTGGGTGTATCAATTATATTGTACATAAGACTATTGGAACACCCTCTTTATGTAAATAATGAGACTATCCAACTCTAATACAATTGATTAATTGATTTTTAAAGTAAATTCTTTTTTTAGTGTTTATTTTTATGTTTCTATCATTAATATCTATTCTGTGATTTTTTTTTATCTTCTATTTTGGGTGATGATAAGTGAAGTGAACTAGTGGTACATAGTGAGATCCCAGGGCTTGGAAAAGAATATGGATCTTGAGTGTAGGATTCACTATGAATACAAGTATTAGTTTTGTACATGGCACATGGTCCAACAATCCATGATTCCTTGTAGCACATAGACACTAGTCCATTGTTCAATAAATTGTTGGACTTGTTTTGTTATTAATTCATTTTTCATCATGTCATTCTAATTTTTTTGTTTATAACATCAGTTTTTTGTTTCAAATAATGTTTATAAATTTTTGGATTATTATTTTTCAATGTAATAAATGAGTTTACCAAAATTTATTTAATGGAAAGTCATCTGTTTGAATTTATGATAAAATTGTTTTTATAATATGGTGGTTCCTTCATAAATAATTTTGTTGGGAGACCCATATTTTAATAATTTGTGAGTTTATTTTTAATATTTGATAATGGTTTTTAAGAGGATGGGTGGATTCAATGATGAAATTTGGGTTTTCTAAATATTCATTTCGAGTTCTTTAGGTGATATGAAATGATTTTCATATTTTAAATATTCCCAGATGTTGAAAGTAATGATTGATAATTAAAGCTAGTGAAGGGTTAGTTTTCACATAAAATTGATATTCATTTTGATAACTACAGTTTGTATGTAAATAGGGATTGGATTTTATGTGATGTAAGATGGTTTAAAAATTAATTATATTAAATCTTAATGATGTTTCAATATTTTTAATTAATTTTTTTATTGAATTTTAAATTATAAATGGATTTTAATAGAAAAAAAATAAATTTTAATGTTGGTAATTATAAATATAAAAAATTTATGGAATAATAATTTTTATTTTAAATGCTAGTAATAGTTTCAATAAAGGATTTAAGACAATATTATGTTGGGTTTTATGAGGGAATGTGGGTGATTAATTCATTGTGGTTATATAAAATTATTATTTTTGGATTTATAATTGAAAAAATTAACATTGGGTAGGTTTCTTCATTTAAAAGGGGGGATGTTCTATTAGGTTGATCATGTTTTTTGGAAACATATTTCATATATTTGATATGAAATTGATGGGTTTTAAAATGGGAAGATAAATATTTTGAAAAAGGTGTTTTAAAATTTGATATGTGTATTTATAGGATCACTTATTGATGTAATTTGAATTTTTTAATTTTAGTTGATAAATATAGATTATAAGTTCCTATTCCATATGTTACTTTTCATTTCACTCCCATAAGGTTTTAGATTAGTAGGATGAGTTTCATACCGGCAGAATGCCATCCTTCCATTTTCTATGTGTATTCTTGTGTTAATGTGGTGATGAATATCATTTTTGTTAATTTTTTTTATTCTTGGATTTCATGTATTTTTTAATGTGTTATTTTTATCATTATTATTCTTTGTTTTATACATGCAATATATTGGTGGAATGTTGATCACTTTAGAGACATTTTTCTTTAGTGATCCAAGCATCCATTTTTTCCACAAGGATGTTAGAATTTTTATATTTCTCATATGTGAGGGGTTGGGATTTGGAAGCGTTTTGTGTGTTCTACAGTAGTAGGGATGACTGTTTCACCTAATGTATGATACATTCTTGCTGCTGCCTTGGATTTTCAGATGAGTTCACTAGGTTTTGAAATTTTGGAAATGATTCCCGAAGTTACGTCAACATCAACTTCTGTTATAAGGATATTATTATTTATTCTCATATGAAAATTTAATTTTTGAGGTATTTATAGTCATGTCTTGTATTGTCCAAAATGATTTGGCATGGTTTTCCATGGATAGTGTGATATATATCATGTGACATTGTTCACAGTAAAATATTTGAGGTCTAGTATATGTGGGTTTCTATTATTGTACTTCTAAATTTCAAAGGTGTCCCTGGTAATCATTCCTCAAAAATATTTCATCCCTTTTAGTGATTTTAATCATTCTCTTTCCTGGGAATGAATTGTTGTTTTGGATAGTTGGTGTATAATTTGATTTATAATATGATGTGGAGACCTCTATTGATGATCCTTTTGTGGGGTTTTAGCTATATTTTACCATGAATAGGCCTTTAATATTATTGTGAAGCAATGGTATTGGGTGGGGGAATGTTTTTAATTGTTTACAAAAAAACTCCCATCAAAGGAATGTTGTTGATCATTGGTTTATGATTGGGTACTAGGTTTTTTCATCTGTTTTTTTTTTTTGTTTTTTTGGTTCGTACATCATGCCCTTTGAGTTGGGGTTTTCATTGGGTTTTGAGGTTCTGTTTTATGAAGTCATCATTTTTCAAAATTTAGAGTTTCTTCTATTTGTTTTAAGTCTTTGTTGATTTCTATTAAAGTCCATTATGGTTACATAATATTAGGGAAATCGAAAATTTCAGTTTTCTCATTTCAACATTGATGATATAGTCACCAATCATTGGTTGTAATTTCTTTTAATATGCATGTTTCTCGAATCATGACCTTATTATGGGGGTGTACCTCCATTTAATTTTGAATGAACCCTTTTATTATATTCTATCTAATGAAAACATCATAATGGAGGGGAGAATTTTCACAACTGGACCTTTTTTTCTCTAAATTTATTATATTTTTTATATTTTTTTATTTTCATTTTTTGAAACTCTATTAGTTCCCTCCCTCTAGAATAAATTACCTTGAATTTTAATTTTTTTAGTGTATAGTGCATGTTTCATGGTTTGGCACATAGTCAGTATAAACAATGTAGAAATTATGTGGTAGGGCTATGACATTTATATGTTCTAATTTCAAAGTTAGCAATTTGTATTTTTAACCATGAATCTTTCCTATTATAGATGATCATGGTCATCCAGTAACACTTTCTATGTCGGAACAATGCTTTTCTAATAATGTGATATTCACTGTTTTGAATTTCTGGGAATTCCTATTTTTACCCTCTTAAAATAAATCCTTATCCTACCCCCAATTCATACGATGTTCCACCTAGGTTATCTCCAAATTCACCTCATCCCATAGTTCATTTCCTACTCATGGTGATTTTATTGTATTTATTTGTGATTTGATTCTATATCATTAAGGTATAGTCATGTTTCTTATCTATTTCATTCTTCTTCCTTGTTTCTACTAGATTCATCTTCATCCAATTGTTTTGTTACAATTTGACAAAGACCTAATTGGAAGCGGTGTTTATAAATATTAATTATTTTTACCTAGAACTTTATACTCTTTCCTTGAATCCTTTTTAGATTTATTTTTTAGGGGAAATTATTTTATCTTGATTAAGGTTGGTTTTCTCCTTTGTATAACTATTTAAAATATTGAACCCTGATTTCTCCTCTTTAACCCATGATTTAAATCCCTAGTATTTTATACTATATATATCTCGGAATATTTTAAAAAAATTTACTAATTTTTAATTGGTTTCCAAATAATACCATGTAACATTCTCTTAAAACACATTGTATTAATATCAATTCCACTATCAGGATAAAAAATTATTGATAAAAAACTCAAATGTATTTTATAAACTGATTTCAATTTATAATATATTTTTTATATCAATAAATTTTTTTTCAATGGAAAGTATTCATTTCAAATGGTTTGCATGGACTCTAAATAATGGATTTTAGTAGTTTTGGATGTTGAGATTTCATGTTGGTTGTTTTTATTATTTTAAAACTGTGTAATAATAATTTGGTTTCTCATGAAATTTTAGAATGCCTGATTAGAACTTGTTTGAATGGTTTTAATGGTCACCCATGAAGAATTCCTTTATTGGGTTTTGATAAATGATATTGGTTATGAATAGATTTTCTTTATGAGTGGAATTGATATAAATTTATGTTATAGACATGGACCAAAAACAATGGATTTATAGATATGGAGCTATAAGATATTTATAGCAACAATTCATTTATACGAGCATGGATAAAAATTTTCCTTGCATTTTTTTCCAAAACACATCGAGCTCTTCCTCCATTCTTCACCGATCTGTGACATTACGGACCCTCGACATCTCTAATGGTGGGACTCTCATCCTAGATACCATCTTCATGTAACAATCCTTATCTAACCCATCCCGTCAACTACTCTCCCCGATCCACTTCCACCGACGATGCCCCTCTCTACAACCGAATATGGAAATGCCACCTTGAGTTGCTCCAACCGAACACCGGACACACACCTCCCCCTGATGACGCTACTCCTAGGTGGCATCCCGACCTCCTCCGGCATGCCTCTGACTTGTCCAACAACATCCAAGTGATCGTAATCATACTTTTTATGAACAATTATGTGTTCATTATTTTTTTAAGTTTGTGTGGAAGTAAACTATAATAGTTTTACTTTTTTCATTATGATATTGAGATTTTTTTAATTAGATAAATTTAATTATAATTGATATTAGAGGAGTGGGAGAAATCTTGTTTTCAGTGAATATGTAATTATTCTAGATTAGAATTCTGAATATTGGAGTTTTGGGAAGTTGCAATTGTTAAAAAGAGATGGTATCAAATATTGATGGTAAATTTGGGATTCAGGGGTGATCCTGGGTTTTTATCAAGGATTTTAATTATTATTGTTGGGAGTTTTTAATGACCAAAATAATAACAACTTTTGTAATTATAATGGAAATTTCAATTTTTTCCTTCATGTAGGGACATTTTTTAGAAATAGGATATGAATTGGAATTCCAAGAGATAGTACATATATGGGATGTGTTTCACTTGAGCCTAATAATTATTTATAGGTTTGGGTGAAAAATCATAGGGTACTATCTAATTGAAAAAATATCAGTAGTCATTGTGTATTCGATTGGGAGGCACTAGTTGCTTTTTAATGGGATTGTAAAAAATAAAGCCTTCATAAGGTACCCGATGGAGGGGTACCGGGTTATCGGTGGACTAGAAAGTGTATCGTGGCTTTTATAAGGGCCCTCTGGTACACATTGGATGTGGATTTGTTACCCATATGGGATGGGTGTTTTTTTATGGACAAAATATAGTTATTATAGATTCCATCTTTAAATTCCCTTTTTTGGTTCTTCAATTTAAATGGCTAAAACTAGGGAAGGTGATATCCCTTCTCCACTCCTTTTTAATTTACCATTATAAAAATGTGGAGATCCATGATTGTTTCATCATGAAATATAGATGAAAATAATCATTTTCTATCTCCTATATTGTTTCTTATTCATATAATTTAATCTTATGTTTTTTAGGGTACGGTTTATGTCATATTTCATCATGACTTGGTGAAATTGGACTTTTTTTATGGGAATTTATTGTGGTAGAATAGGTGTGTGTTTTAACATCCTCACCCAGAACACAAAAACTATGTAATGCATAAGTCATAGGATTAGTCACTGTGAACTCAAACAGTGCTCCCCATATGCCAAATGCCATCCATCACCAAATAGGGTGATGTTTCTAAGATTTATTCATATATTAATGTGTGAAAAATATTGTGGAAGACGGAAACATTGTTTTCATTTTCTCATTATGTTAGATATTCCAAATATTTCTTATTTATTAAATCTATCCATAAGGAAATTATTACATTATAACCACTCCCTCAAAGAATGTGGTTCAATGACAATAATCGTCAACATTATCATATTTATCCAATATTTCATGTGATATTATTATTTCATATCTTTTGATATCATTTCCCAACCAAACATACTAATTAATATAGTATATTTTTTTCAATCATGATTATTATTCATCATGGTTGATTCATTTCCTTAATATTCCCAAAACAATTTTTCTTATTGATTATATTTTGATACGATTCTATTATTTATTATATTCAGTTATGATAAAACAAGACCAAGATATATCTTGATCAAATTTTAGTGTTATATTTAAAAATATAGTTGTTCCAGAATCATCCCCAAGAAATATGTGAGCTCATATAATCTACAGATCAATCATCTAGTGAAAAAATTTATTTTTTTAACTCTGATTATTCATTAGTGGTTCATAATTATTTGATTCAAAATTATCAGGATTGATAATGAATTTACCTTCATTGAATATAATTTGTAATAAAATGGGACCAATGATATTCTCCCCACAAGGATAAATTTTAATGTTATATCTTCTTTTTTACCTCTAGTTCTTAAAAATAATATTTCATTTTCTAAAAACAATAAGTAAATTTATAATTCTAAAACTAAACTTCTAAACATGCCAGAGTGAGATGATGTGATTAAACATGTTTAATTTACTATTTTCATAGGAAGTACTAATAGCAAAAAATATAAAGACATGAATGTTTTATTAAATTTCATCTCCTAATTTATAGGACAATATAATTACTTTTTATTATAACCAAGATGTGAAATTGTTACAAATTGTTTTATAAAGAATATTACCTATTGATGGATGTGATCCTTGTAACCATATAATGATAATGACATCCCACCTGTCTATTCAAGTATCCCACATATGATATAAGATTCCTTCCAATATTCCTCATGATGCGGTATTCCATAGGTTAATAATTAATCCATTCATGAATAACTGTTAGATATTCACCCAATTACATTTCGTGTTCCTCTTATAGGGACTAATTTTTCTCTTGTTTTTATGAATTATAAGAATTTCCTTATTCATGACATCTACACATGAGTGAAACAAAGAATAATAGCATAATTACTTAAATATGATTTAATATTTTAACCTTCTCCTAACTTGATTACTCTCTCATTCTTATTTTATTCTATTTAGACGATCATAGTCTTAATATTTCTCTAGATTGTAAACATATTTCTTATTTCTCTTCATTTTTATGTTCATGAATCATCACACATGATAATATTTTAATTTTTTCATTAATTAAATATTTCATCATTTTTATTCTTTATTTTTATCAGAATTTTTTATTACAAAGTCAATGATATTAGATGAATCACCACATAAACATTGAATGTTTTCGATAATTAATTGTGTTCTCATTTGTATGAATTATGTTTTTCAGGATTATTCACTACTTAAATTTATTTAGGTGCACAAGATAATAAATTTTTCAATGATATTGATGATTATTGTGGTGGTGGTGGTATTAGTGTAGGTGATAATGATTTTGGTGATTCTATAGAAGATGGTTAGGGTCATGATGATTCATGTGATGCTGATATTGAGGTACCTTTCAAATGTAAATTATATTTCTAGTTTTTACATTTAATTTAATTAAATATATATTTTTATTATGATGATTTTGATAATTAAATTTAATATTGTTTAAATTGGAGATATTTTGATTTATTAATATATATATAGTGTTATGTATGAGTTTATTTTTATAAGGATCGATGTATTTTTTTCTCATAGCTAGTTGATGTGAGTACAGCTATAAGCTGAAAAAAATATGGAATTATTTTGTGATAAGGTATATATAGGTAGGAATCAATTAACATGGTTAGTAATGGTGGTTATAGAGCCAATTTTCAATAGTTATTAACGTGTTATTAGGGACCATGATCCATTGTTTAACCAAGAGTCTACATAAAAATTACCATTGTTAAGATCCTGGATTTATCCTATAATTTCCATGGGATTAACCATGGTATTATAATATAATTTACATTGCTTATACATGTATGTACATGTACTAATTTCAATTTTAAATCCATTTCTATATATGGAATACTTCAATTGATTAAAATTCATATTTTGGAAACCCCAACTAAAACAGCTTTTGCAGCCATAGTTAGGAAAACCAAGGATAAAAACTATTTATATGGAATTTTCATCTACTCCCATAGTTCCAAACCATAAATATAGGTATTATTTTATTTATTATGTAAAATGCATAGTGAGATCATGTGGATTATAATCCACCACTAATTATTGGAAAATGTAAATCACTAACCTAAAATATTAGACTGTATGAATGGTGTCTCGTTTTCTTATAAAAAAACAAAATTTTTAATAATATGAGTATCATAAAATTCAATGAGACCCACTAATTGATAATGTATATTGGTAATTATTTACCAGATTAATTTTTCCATAATTATAGAACAATATTTTAGGGACAACTGAATAATAGAATGTGTTTATATTAGAAATATGATGAAAAATTTCACCACTATGGTAAAACGGCTTTGTTGGATACTGTATGTGTTGTTGGAGTTTTCCTCATGTCATCATAGATATATTTTACATCATGTAAACATATTAATATTATGTGAGACCATGTTATATGGGGTAAACCATGAAACAGATAAAAAACTTTTTGTAAAATAGAAACAGGTTTCACAAATGAAGAATTAATTATTATTGATGGATAAATTAGAAAATAATGAAAATTTATGTTAAACTAGAAACATATATTAACACAAAAATAATTATTTTTTTATGTTCCAAACTACTACATCACTTATGATTATAATTTTAATATCCCACAATATGAGATGAAAAATAAGAACGAGAGGAATGAAAATTCTTCCTTGGTAAGGAAAAAAACTCCGAATTATCTGAAGGAGGATTTAGAGGATCATCAATAATCTTGAAGTAATGAATACTGGAATTAATTTTGAACTATTAAGATTATGTCTAACTAGTATTTAACATAACATATAATAAGATACTTCCATTTTGTATTTTATTTCCTTTCAAGAATTCTCAGAATTTTTGAATTTTGAAAAAACACTATAAAATTATGTGTATGATCATAATGATAATCATTCATCTAATAAGTAACATTAATATATCATTTTTCTCGATTTCTGAAGTGTTATGTAGGTCCTTAGGGTGACCTCCTTGGAGGTTTTTTATGATGTGTTATTGTGAAAAAATAAACACATTGAAAAAATATGTATCGATTTGTGAGGAAAGTAATTGTTCTAATATGTTTTCTCTAAAATATTATAATTTATCATCATCTAGTTAATAAAATATTGAGAAATTTGGTAATTATTTTTAAAACCAATATTTTTTAAACATAATAACATGATTTTCAAGGATATCATTGAAGATATTTTACATTTTTTGTAATATGAATTTGATTTTCATCACTTAAAATATAGTTCCTATATTATTTATGAATATTTTATTATTTATTTATTTTTTTCATCAATTATATTAAATTAGTGAGTTGATGTACGCTCTATATATGAGGATAACTATCTCATGATCATATATTAAAGGAAAAAATAATTAACATGGTGTTGTGTGGCTGGGTGGGTTCTTGGGTTGTGGAGGGGGAAGGGTGAGGGGGGAGAGGGTGTGTAGGGGGGAGGGGGTGTGCATGTGGGAGGGGCAAGGGACAAGGGGTATTGGGGGTGTTCCGAGAATAGGACGAGGTTGGGGGTGTGGGGGTGGGGTTTACAAGGGGAATGGTGAGTTGTGGTGAATGTGGGGTGTGTAGTGAGCATGGGGTAGGGGTACAAGGTATAGAGGGAGGGTAAAGGTGGGGTGCAAGGGGGTGGGTATGTGTGTTTATAGGGGAGGAGTGGGGGTGGGGTTTCCAAGGGGGTGTGCGGTTAGGAGCAGGCATGGTGTGAAAAAGGTAGGGGGATGTATAAGGGAAGGTGGAGGGGGTGCTGGGAGTTTGTACAGTGTAGTGTGAGGGGGGTCAGGTGGTAGGGAGAGTGTGTGGGTGTTGGGGGAGGTGACAGGAGGGTGTGCAGTGATGAAGAGTATGGGGGTGTAAGGGGTAGAGGGAGGGTGCAAGGGGGTGGTGGAGGTGGGAGTGTATGGGGGGCATGGTGGGTGTAAACTATCCAAGGGGTTGGTAGAGATGATGAGGAAGGGGGTTCAAAGGGATGTGGGAGGGTGCAATAGGTAGGGATGAAAGATGGTGAAAAGGAGAGGGGTGTGGCAGGAAGGGGTGGTTAAAGGGGGTATGGGATTTGGTGGCTAGGGGGAGGGGTTAGGGGGAGGGGTGAGAGGGGGTTTCAATGAGAAGGTGGAGGAAAATGGTGCATGTGGGGCAGTTGGTGTGTAGGAGCTGGGGGAGGAGGTGATAGTGCAGTGCGGTGGGTTGTGGGTGGGGGGTAGGGGGATGGTACAGGGGGTTATTTGTAGTGGGGATAGGGTTGTATTTCTTGTTTTTAGTGGTATAACCATGGTTTGTTGTGTTTCTATAGATTATAGTTGATGAAACTAAAATGTATCATTATTCATGATATACTAATGATTTTTAAACTTCTATTAAATTATTATATAGATGTTATTTATAATTAGTATTTACTTAATATCCACATGAATTATTATATAGCAGATATTTTTTATTTATATTTTTGCAATATGCCCTTCCAAAAGTGTTTCTTGTATACTTTTTCTCACATATTCATTATGTTATGCTTTTATCCCATCTTATCAGATGATTATTATTATATCTACTGCATTAAAATTTATACATTTAATATCTTCTCAAAGTATAATTCATTCCTTCTGCCACTATTTTGGGATTGATTCAGGATTTGGATTTTAAACAAACATGACTAAATTTGAAAATCATTTATCACTACTTTGAAAACATTTATTACAATTTCAATATATGGTCTTTATATTTCAAAATTGGAAGAGGCTAGACTTCTTCAGAATATAATCCTAAATATTAAAATCCTTGAAAAAGGTCTGATTCTATCCTCTTTGATATATTTTACAATTAAAGGTATAAATTATTTTAAATATTTTTCCAGATTTGAAGCAATAAAGTTGGGTTTCCTCATGCGCATTAAGTTTCTACAATATAATTCAATATGCTATATTTCTTAGAACATTATCCTGAATATAAAAATTCATGAGAAATTTATGATTCTCCTCCATTATTATTGAGTATAAAAGGTATGAATTAGACATGAAGATTTTTTTTCAATCATCAATTGATATTAAGAGTGAACAATAGGTTCTGTTTTTTTCTCCTAAACTATATTCTCATCTTCTAAAAATTTTATTACCATCTGAATGAGGAATTTATAGTGTGGAGGTCTATCTAGAATGGGGGGCTGTCAGAGTTTTTCTATCCAGGGAGGGGGTGTGTAGATTGGGGGAGGTTTGTCCATAGAGTGGGTGTGTGTTGGGAAGGTGGATGCAAGGGGTATCTGGGGATGCTGAGAATTCACAATTCTTGAGTGTTTTTTCATATTTCATTATTTTATGTAAAATGGTAGGCCCCTTCATTTTTATAAATTCATATTACCTCTTATTCTTTTTCTTAAGTGAATATTTTTTTAAAATCATTATGTATCATTGTAGACTAGGAGGAGGAGTCAATTGGGTTGGGGGTGATTTGCAGAAGGAGGGGTGTCCAGGATGGGGGTGTCCAGGATGGGCAGGTTTGCCGAAGGGGGAGGGATGTGTAGAGGGATTGACAGGGGAGTGTGGGCTGTCCAGGAGGGGGGCTTTCTAGGATGGGTGTTATCCAGGAGGGAGGGGTGTCTAAGAGGGAGGGAGGGGTCTGTCTTAAGGGGTGGATTGGTTATCCATGGGTGTTGGGGGGGGGGGGGGGGTATCTAGGAGTGTTTATCGATGAGGGGAGGGTGTATGCATGGGGTGTCTAGGATGGGAAGGATATGTTTGAAAAATTAAGTATTGTTAAATCTAATGGGAATTATATATTTCAAATCTATATTATTGATGCTTACTAGATTAGAATGATAATCTGAGTAATGTCTAGGTTGGTTAATGGTAGAAATTGTATCCCATTTATCAAGGGATTGGTTATTTGGAAATTCTCTATCAAATTTATTCTACCATCCTATTATTTTTCCATATATACCAATATAGAATATTCAATTAGACCTACATTTGGGTCTATGCCCCCTTTCTTTTTACGTATACAATTATTATTCCTTGTTGATTTCTTGAGGGGTTTATTAGACTCATCCATACAATTTGTTGAGACTCTATCCTGTTTAGGAATGGGAATGTAAGGGGAATCTATATTACCATTAATAAATATGTTTACCTCTATTTGAGACATTTTTCCGTCCCCAATTACTTGATGATTGAAGACATATCATTCAATGATATTTTTTTCCTCTTCAATTTTGAAATATTTATTTTTGATTATGTTATTTTTAAGAATATTGTTCTCATTTTGTTCCTGGTTAAAAGATGCAGGTCTTGAATTGTATTTGTGATGTATGTTAATATATTTTTAAGATAAATAAAACATTTCTATATATTCCTAATTCCCATTGATATATGTAACATGAGATGGTTTCATGTCTATAGATGCTTCATCATATATCTTCCACACATTTTGACTGCACATCAGTGCTCCTACAGATGGTCATTGCAGTCCATGTTTTTCATTATTTCATGAAAACATCACTTTAAAATTCCATAATATTCAATGATGTTAGAATGATTGGACAACTAATCAGGTATGCATATCTATGGGCGAATAGATTTGGATGTTGTGAACTCAGTGGGTTTTTCTTTCAGGATTTCCTTTTATGATCCAATAGAATCACTAACCATAAATCCAATGATACTAGAGACATCAGTGTTGAAATTATTTTCATATAATGTTTTTAATTATTCTGGAATACATTCCATGCTACATCTTCATGGTTCATTGCATTTTTTCTTTTATTTTTCCATTACCTTGGTTATGTATCCAATTGTATGAGCCTATTGATGTCTATTCATCGAGGAATTTGTATTTCGTTCAGAAGTGGTTCTCATGTTGTCCAGACCCGTGAATTGTTCGACTAGGATAAACACCCTACTGGTGTGTGCATCATCTGAGTGTTCATGTTGATCCATCTTGTCAAAATCGAAGCCATTTTTCTATTTCATTAAAAAAAATTAATCTTATATTGTATTATCATCATCTTCAACCGAGTCTTCCTAGGATTTTCAAGCATTGGCTGAGGAATTGTTATTTCCTTGCATTCAATCCTAAACACCTTTACTCTTTTTGAGTGTTTCAGTATTCTCCATAATCAATATACCATTTCTATACATTATAACTCCATTCTACTCCATTTAATTTTGTTGGAATAAAATTAACCACACTACATTTAGAAATAGGGTGTCCAGTTATCTTGGAAAAATCAAAAAATGGATTGTAGGTGGGGGTGGGTTTCTAGATTCATTCCAAAGCGATGTCATGGATGGAGGGGTGTCCAGGATATAGGGTGTCTAGTTGGTAGGGGTGTCCAAGGGAGGGGGTTTCTGTGAGGAAGGGGTGTCTAGGAAAGGAGGGTTGGTGTCCTGGAGGGGGTGTGTTTAGGGGGTGTGTAGAGGGAGGGGTGTCCATGAGGTATGAGTGCAGGGGGTCTACATGGAGGGTGAAATCGAGTCTGTAGGGGGTTTTTGAGGGGGTATGTAGGGGAAGGGGTGTGCAGGGGGGGTGAATGCAGTGTGTGGAGGGGGGGGGAATGGGGTCTATTTTTGGTTCAAGGGGTCTTTCTATAGAGGGGTGGGGGCTATGATGGGGGGTTTGTACATGGTGCCAGTGAATGTGTTCTGGGAGGGGCTATATGTCCATGGTAATAGGGGGTCTTTCTAGGGTGCATGGGGGGTCTATCTCGTTAGGGGGTCTTCCAAGAATGTATGGGGGTGTGTCTAAGTGGGGGTGGGTCTGTCCAGGGTAAAAGGGAGTCTTTCAATGAGGGGATTTGTCTAGGGTGATAGGGGGTCTTTCTACGGTTCAAGGTGTGTCTGTCCATGAAGGGGGACCAGGTGTGGTAAGGGGACTAGCTATAGTGGTTATGGTGGAAGTCATGGGGTGGGGGTGGGGGAACTAGTGGGAAAGATAAGCATGGGAAACCCGGTGGAAATCATGGGGTGGGGAACCAGATGGAACGAGAAAGCTTCTCGACTTAATGTGTTTTTCTTATTTAAATTTAATCTATAGCCACAATTTAAAACTGTGGCTATAGGGCGTGATTCTATTTTTATTGAAAATTGATGATGTATCTAGTGCTCGATCAGTGGTTATCCGCCTTTAGACATGGATCGAACCTGGATAAATCCCTTTAGATAGTGTTAAATCCATGGTTATTTTCCTTGTATAGATTAATCGTTTTCCATAGTTTTAAACCGTGGATATATGGATTTAGCCATAGTTTGAACCGTGGATATATGCATATAGAAACGATATGAAACCATGTATATAAGCCATACCCTAAATCAATTCCAATAACAGCTACAATTAATTAAATTGTGGCAACATCTTATAGCCACAGTTTTTGGGTTTATAGCCATGACTCCAAACCATGTCTATAACCTAAATCTCTATAACAATGGAAGATTATTTTTTATTCTTATTATTAATGAAAGAGAATTGGTCGTTTCTCTGATGGGTGTTAAGGGGTTCAAAGTAATTTTTTTCTAGATTATGTTGTTTTTTTATGATTAACATGCATAACTCTATATTTATTTCATGGGATTAAATTGCTTGTTTGGAAGTAATTATATTTAAATAGGATATAATAGGTCCCGATGATTCTCTAACTAGTCACCCATATATAAAATATATTCTTATTGTGATATTGGGCCACTCAATTAGGCCACATATGACAATATCGGGTGTTAGGATAGGTGGTTTTTATTTCAATCCATCCATATTTTTTAGATTTATATACATGACCTATTTTATCCCCAAAGATATTTAGTTCCTATTATAATTGTGATTGTAATTTTTATGCTTGTGTTCTAATTTTTTTTAATCAAAAGGAATTCCATATTTATAAAATACATTATGAATTTTTATAAAACATATTGTGCGTTTCATGGTTTTAATTTATATCAAACCTATTTACTGTGAAATTAAAATTTATTGATTCTATTTAAAGAGGTTTAGTCCATTAAAATATTATAAATTTTAATTTTTCATATAATAAAAATGAAGTGGATGTTTTAAAAAATTTATTAGACTTGATATTTATATTTCATGTTCTCAACATCCAAAAAATTATTTTTAATATCAAATTTTAAACTAGAATGAAATAATTTTCCTCATTAATGATTATATATGGGGATTTTTGAGGATACCTACTGAGAAAGTATGTTTTCAAATATTATCATTTTATGTTATTGTTCAACTAATTATTTCTCATGGATCATGCTCGTTTTGAAGTTTTATGGTGACTCATAGAGTAACATGGATGTATGTGGGTTATTTTGGTTTATTTATTTTTCCTTATTGCACCATACATCCTTGTTTTCCTTCCATTCCATTATGGGTTGTTTTTATATATGAGGTTTTATGGATGTTGAATAATATCCATTGTTTCTTGAAAGGGAGATAAATGTGAGAGTGGTTTTCTATCATGCTTTATTATCTCGTTGTACATGTTTAGTTTTTGTCTTGGAAATCCAATGTATTTATGCATCATAGACTAATTTTTTATAAAATTTACATTAATAGTTTATTTTATTTGATAGGAAAAATCATTCCCACTGAGTTTCTTATTATTAACTTTGTCTTCCCACCATCCTATGGGGCTTAGGACGCACTCCAGGCCTTGTAATAAGCTTGTTGGGGTGTTGGGTGGATGGAAACACAGGTTAGTTCATGGAAATGTGCCTCCTAACAATTTTATGTTTATAAATATTCCATATTATAAGTAAATAACAATTTTGATCATTCTAAAAAACATTATAAGAGAATCATTAATGTAATTTTATAAATTAGTAATCATATATGAGGATATGTTTGAGAATTAATAAATATATTAATTTTTTTTAATGTGATGATTAATATACACTTGAATCTTCTAAATATATGACTATTTCATATTTTTACTTATTATCTATTTATTAATATGCCATTATTTTTCTTATATATATATATATTTAAATGGTCATATTTCATGTGATTTTGCTTTACTGGTGGTTAATTGAATGTGTTTTTTTGGAAATAATAAATATGGGAGTGCAGATTAATATGGTTCATGTAATAATCATGTCTTCCACTATATACCTATTTAGGGTAACCTGGTTTTATAATTCAAGTACACCATGGAAAATTGTTTTGAATGTGTTGGAATCCATATGTTTCTAAATTATGAATGCTAACATAGTTTTTAATTGTTTCCTTGAGTCTGTGGATTGTTTTATATGAAATTTAAGAATCTACTTTTCCGAAATACTAATTCTGATTTCTTATTATTATAGAAAAATAATATATATATTCATTTTGAAATTATTATTTCAATAAAGATTATTTTTTAATAAATATCAAAAAATTTGTGGATTATTTTGTTTATCAGGATAAAAAAATTTAATGGTGGTTCAACTGTAATAATATAATAATTGATTGAGGATGAAAAATCCAATATTTTATGTTTCAAAAAAGTTATATTTAACTTACTATGTTTAATGATGTCTTTATTTTTAAATGGTTTTTGAACTACCACAAAATGGTTATCCACAACTCCACCCTTTAATAGTGCTAAAAAAAGTTCTGATAAAATGGTACTTTTATTTGCGCATAAAAAAGAGCTCTTATGAGTACCACTTTTCATCATTTTTTGTGAGGACTAAATTTATTCCCAAGGATTACATTCATATTGCTATTATAACTTCGAAATATTATCCCTTTCCCCAAATTTTTTGTTATTTATAATCAAATAAATAATAAAATATACATATTTTTTTATATATTCACATATAAAATTTTAATTTTATATATAAATAATAAAATATATTTTTATATAAAATATATTTCCCAATATATATGACTTAAATAAATAAAAAATAATATCAAATTTTCTTAAAATATAAATAAATGAATATTTATACACCATGATAATGTGTGTGTGTGTCAATTTGAGTGTGTGTGTATAAAAAATTGAGCTATATTATCAATATATTCTAACATATGTATATACATATTTATATCTAATATATATATATATATATATATATAAATATCTATAATTATACATACAGATACACATTAATAATATGTGTGTGTGTGTTGTAATTATGTATTAATTTATTTATAAACACACAAAAAACATATTTTATAAATGTATTTAATAGCGGTTTTATAAATATATATTAATATATAGATCATATACAGAAAAATAAATATAACTAAATGTATATAAATTAATAGATATTAATATTTATTAATATACATATAAATATATAAATCTATAAATATTACTATATATGTATGTATAAATATATGATTATATATATATATATATTAATATAACTATATATAAATTGATAAAATTTTATTTATAAGCACATGTGTTTTATATATTTCAAATGGTATCACCGAACAACTGTTTTATGTTCATTTAAAACATATATCCATTGATTATTTATAATAAAATCATTAAGAAAAATATTTTTTATATTTAAATGATTAATATATACCATGTTTATTTTTTATGAAACACATAAAATATATTATGAGATGTCTATAAAAACATTAATTAAGTATTAAATCATATATAATTTGGCATAATTTTATGTCATTAAATTCATTCTTTCTCATACGTCTTCTATTTTATGATTTTTTACATGAAATGAATGTCAAAACAATATTAAATAGTGATGAATGTAACCAAATCATATTAAATAAATCTAAATTATAGATTGAGGTTATTATTAAACGTTTTTTATTTAATCTCACACTCACCCTAATATTTTATGTCCATACCAATAAATTAAAATGAAATGGATAACATTTTCAGAATCATTATTGCAATGGATTTCACTAGACAAATTAATTATAATATATTGAATTCAAGTTCGAAATAGAATCTAGAGAGATGTTTTATCATTTATTTATTAACCTTTTACCCACATCAAACCATGATGAATATAATTTAAAATAATTTATCATTATTTATAGTAAAAATAAATGATTTCAATCAGAGTATGAATGGAAGAACCCCTTGTAAAAATTTTAAGATATTGACGAGATAAATTTTTGACAATTGTACTATCTCTCATAATTTCTTTGCCCATAATAAATGATTTTTATACCAAATGTAATATTTTTTAAATCCTTATTTCAAGAAAAATATAATAATTTTTTTTGAAAAAAACATCAAAGCGCCAATTGAATTGTTGTTTGACCAACCCATATTCATAAATATAAAAACATGAAACACGTTTAACTAAAAAAAATTAAACAACCCCCGCCTTCTAAAAGGTACTCTCTATTATTTTATGGATATAATAATAAATTCAAGTTAAATGGAATATATTTATAGAATCTTTATTACAAGATATTTCAATAGACATGATATTTTTTATTTTTTAAATTCATGTCGGGAAATAAATGTACTGAGATTTTTTATCATTATTTTTAATTAATACTTTACACACATCAAATAGTGCAGAATATAATTTAAAATAATTTATCATTATTTATATTAAAAATATATTAGTCGAAAATTATTGTACATAATAGATTTCTTTCGATTAGATTTAAAATACATACATAACATGTTTTTAATCGAATATAATCATTTAACATAACACTAAAATGTCAAATTCATCAAAACAAATCAGGGAACACTATAACTCACTAAAATTATATTACTTTTAGAATTCATAAAATCATTAATTTTATTTTTCTATTCATTGAATAAATACAACGATACCATTGTATAATAATTTAACGAAATTTTATAATTTAGGAATATTATAAATAAATTTATTTTAGGAAAATAATTTAATTTTTCTCAAAATAAATAATTATACTTATTCGTTGATTTATTTATCCCATATGTGTACATGTATGAGATATTTAAAACTAAGAGAGTGACATTTTGTAACTTCTATTGCATTAAATATTATATATGTCATATTCTTGGAAAAGTGTGGATTAATCAAATCAAGTTGAAAGGTATGTTGATAATTATTGAATATCATATATCCATTAATTATTATTATGAAAAAAAATAGCCTTATCACTTAGTTATAACATATATTAACATTATTTACCTTTACTGTGGTGATAATTTTTATCATGATTATGATTGACAATGACTAAAATTTAAAGGGATATATTTAAAAAAAATTGAATAGATAGATAAAAAATAAGTAATCATGTTTATAAAATTCATTTTCTATATATGGATGAAGTTTATTTTAAAATAAGCATGAAAAACTTTAGAAAAACACTTTTTAGACAAATACATTTTTAATCATATCATTGAGTTTTTTGTTATCTCATGACATGGAAAATATTAAAAAAATATTTAAAAAAATATTTCTTAGATAATAAATATATTACATGAAAATATTTCACCAATATTTAATAGTTTAATTTATTTATAAAAAATGTATGATACACATGAAGAATATCTGTTTATAGACATCATCTTCATCATGACATACTTTTTTAGCATTTTTATGGAAGTTATATGTATTAGATATTAACCCTTATCTATTCAACATAGGTTACATCATTATGGTTCAAGGGATGGTGTTTGTGTTCCATGGTTACATATTTCTGCTTCAAAATACAAATCTCTCGAGGGTCATGCAATAACAGTCCAATTATTTCATAAGTAAACTTCTATTCCATTATATTTTCATAATCCTTATATCATGTAGTGTAAAATATTATTGTTTAATTATTAAGGTATTATATAACAACATTATGTCATAAATTCATAGAATAATGTCCATATGTTATAAAATAATCTTATACAACTCCTCAATGGGGTATCAATTTTGAAATTCAATATGATGTGAATATATATTAAAATACCAGTACATGATTTTCTTATAAGATCCCATGAGACTCATCCCTCATTAATTATTTACATTATTGGTATCCTATTTCATTAGAAGGAGTTATCCTACCATCTTATAAGGTTCCCCCTAGTTTCTAATGATACCAAAACTCGTTCTCTACTACTCATCTTTTAATGTTTCCCCTCAAAACACACATCATCCATGAGCATTAGACTATTTCATGTCCTGATGATCGTTATACAACTTCAATGACTAGATACAACATTTGTGTGAATCCATTCGAAGGAGTATTTTGATTGAAGAGATGTTCTGCTTTTAATTTTTACCTAAAATGTGTTATAAAATACTATAAAATACGAACATCTTAAGTCTATCTAGGGTAATCATATGTATCCTATTTTGTGTTATATTGTAGAGTGGGGTAACTTTTATGGTGAAATATCATCAAAATCACATTCATCCACACCATAACACCATTTTTTGGAATTATTTCCTTCTAGGATTACCATTTCAGCTTTCGTAAAAATGACTACATAATGAAAAAACCTTTTTTTTGGATTAATCTCTCAATAGTGACTCTAAAAACATCATGGTGGGATTTAAAAGCATTCTAAATCTCTCTCCTTCCATAAACAAATAAAAATGAAAAATATTTTTAGCATTACGTCCCATAGTAAACAAAAAGAATGGTAAAAACATATGCATCAATAATAGATGAAAATTTCCCCCACAATTGACTATATTTTTATCCATAAGAAATATACATTTACAATTATTTCAAATATGTTCAATCCTTTAAATAACGAATTGTAGTATTGAAAAGGTAAACAATAAAATATTAACTGAATATTTTCAAAATCTAATATACTAAAACTCTATAAGTAATCATACATCCTTATTATGATTATACTGAAATTATTATTCCCATCCATAATTATTTTTCAACCATTCCTTATACATCCATACCCATACAGTGATATATCAAATTAGTAAATTTCACATTCAACAATAAAAATAATGTAAAACCAGGGTTATGCTAATTGTAAATTTCATGTCTTCTATTTATAGGCGTGTATAATATGTCAAACCACAATATTGAAATATAACCATAGAAACAAATAGGGAATCCTAAAATTGTTCTAATTTGTTTGAGGATAGAGGTGGGTAGTTCATGATGTAATCATTAAAAATTAATGCTTGAAATATAGGGATAAATTATTTAAGTACTAAAAATATTATTTTTTTAATAATAATAAAAGCAGACCTACTTAACCACATCAAATTCACTATTTCACATCAATCTATACTTTTCTTAATGATTCCCATAGTGAAAATTGAACAAAATTGACTTAATTTTTCATCATATCATTCTCTAATTTTCCTTTCGTTACAAAGAAAATTGCACCAGGATAATGTATCACACCCAGTAAACAATTTTTATTTGATCTCCCCTTGGAAGAAAGTCTAATAGTTATAATAATATCATAGATCATGTATGAATGATCATTAAAATGTATATGATATGATCAATTATTTAGATTTATTTTACAACATAATATAGGAATCAAGTACTAAAAATATAAAATACCATGGAATCAAATTCCAAATAAAAAATTACAATTCTTCCACCTTATCATACATGGTAATCTCACATGGTAGTTCCACGAATCACAAATCACCCTTTTTACACTCCAAAAAATGTTATTGTACTCATTAATGACTTGTATTAAGTGTAAATTATCCTATAATTTTTATTAATATTATAGAAATTTCAAGGAAATTTCATGATTAAAATATTTTTGGATATAGGGAAGGTTAAAAGTTAAAAGGGGTTAAAAAATATCCCCAATCATATTGGTGTGGTTTGAAAGAAAACATTTTAAAAAAAAATATCAAATAGAATATTTATACTATAATGATTATCTATACAACCCATATGAAATGGGTTATTAGAAATAATAAAAATACTTTTAAACACCTCTCATGAATTGAAATTCAAAATAGTAATAAATCCTTTATAACATGATCATTATGTAATAATCGAATAAAAAAATATTTATAAATTTTATGTTAATGGAAAAAATAATTCTATAATTATGTTGGACGTGATATTAAGAATTTACATGTAATTTATTTTCAATAATTCCCAATTGTAATTTTTTCATTTATTTACACTTGTTTTCAAAATATTCATATGTCAAGAGATGTCTCTAAAAAATATGTCTTTTTTCATTGATGTCAAGAAAAAATTCATGTGTTTCCAATAATCCCTCCACCACACTTAATTTCAAATAACATCTCCACTATTAAAAATCATGCTGATATAGGTGAAAATGTATATTCCTTTAAGTACGTCATAGTAAATTATCAAAAGTCAAGAAAGACTAAAGGCCCACCACGATTCATGTACGATTTTTTCCATGATAACTAGAAGAAATTCAATGTATGAAATTCCTATGCATTGATAGATTTTGGTGGATTTGATTTCCTAAAATGAAAAAATTAAACTAGAAAACATGATAGTTTGCAAATGATTTATTTATTATAGTAAATAATATATTGAAGAAAAAATTAGCATTTTTTTGTTTTCATTCAACATGTTATATAAAGGATAGATAATGAAAACAAAAATATTGTAAATATATTATATTCTAAAAAATATGATAATGTAAAAGAAAAATAGAAGGCATTAAAAAAATTTAGAAGGGGGAGGAAATATGATGACTCCTTATTCCCATCCTCCATCTCCCCATTGGGATCCACCTATACCATGGTTGTAGTCAATGAAATTAAGAAATAAAAAAATCACTACACCTGCCATCATTGAATAACATAATAATTCTCCAAAAAAATTACTCAGCAACTAATGTTTTATAATGGAATATAGAGTAGTCTAAACCTAGGTTTTATTAGAAACAGTCTCTATCGCACTCTATGAATGAGGAATGGCAGTCAATGTTGTTGTTGAACACTACTCATATGAATGATCTATCATGGATATTCCTTAATTAGATGACTGATATTCTGGTAATGGTACTTATGTAGTAATTTGTGTATATAGTTCCCCACTAGGTAGGATAGCTGCAAGTCTATTTCCCTAGGAATGTTCAGTGCTTAAAAGTGGATTAACTAGAATTTAGATATATTTATTTGTAGATAATTTATTGTTTCTCTAGGAAGGGATATTATAGAGGCTATGCTAGTAGTTGGAGTTAGTGGATGATAATATTTTGGAGTTTGAATCTCCATGATACTTAGGGAGGTCATGTGGTTATCAAATAGGTCAATAAAGATAACCTACATTGAAGCATAATTTATCAAACCCTTTCTATTATTTTGGGAATCCAGCATCATCTATCATCATTCATAATTATCCATAATATGACTAGCATGACATGTGAAAAAAAATAAGGGGGTGGGTTTGGGATGGTATAAATTCTAAATTTGGGGTTTATAAAAGAAACTAAATATGTTTATGGTTGATTTGGATTCAAATATTGAGTTTGGATGAACCTAACATGTTCCCACTAGAGCGGATATATTAGACAAAATGGGTGTTGGTTTATATCATTTGGTAGAATGGGAGGTGGATCAAATTCTATCTCCATATTATCATATTAATGGCACTTGATCTGAATCATATACTGAATGAAATTATAAAATACAAATTGCAATATATGTGAGGAAAGGGAGATGGGTGTTCCTAATAAAGTGGAACTTCTATTCATCCTCTCGATGTTGTGGTTGATTGGGAAGTAAAATATGAATGTCATTATTCCTCAATGAAATCATAATCCAACATTAAATAAGTATAATTTTAATCCCATTCATTCACTTTCCATCTATCATTAATTTGACCATTATTCTAATAATGGGGGGTTAGACCACATCATCTTCCCCAATGTGAATAGGTGCAATGATTAGTCCAAAAATCTAAAATGCTTTTCTTGATAACAATTGAAATTCTGACCCATAATAATACCCTTGGGATTTTTCAAATTTCACCCATAATATACTGAAAATGATTTAGTCATGTTGATTATTATGTACAATATATAAATGATAGAAATAAGAAGAAAATATTATCTAACAAAAAATCCTTATGATGATCCCTTAGAAAGACACTCTTGGGAGATTTACCAATGTATAATCTTCAATATATATGTTCTCAACAAATCTCTTGTAATTTTTTTAGGATTTTTCCTTCTCAAAGGTTAAATGGATATTTTCATCTACTTTTGATAGATTTTTTTTCCTTCAGGGGTCTAGTATAAAATAATTATAATACACTCTCTATATAAACTCATAGATTTGGACACATTATCCTACTACAACCTCTATAAAAAAGTTTTCCAATTATGTTGAACAATTTTTAACTTTAAATAATCCTCTTTCAAATTAATGACTAATAATAAATTTAATATATACTCTATAGAAGCCTCATCAAATAAAATAGTAATATGTTATATATTCATATATTTTAAAAAATATATATCTATATCAGATATATAAACATATTCCAAAATATGCATTCCAAAATTCAATTTTTTATGAATTTCAGACTATTAAAGTCTCCCCAGACATTTGCAGTGTTTGGGTTCTGTGAACCATATTAAATAATTAAGGATATATTTGGATAAATCCCCATAGAGATATGATTGATCAGTTTTTTTGTTGTTTTTTCTTAGGTTGGGTTACCGAGATGTGAATTAGTTAGGTCAAACATATAGTAAGGGATCATGTGGTTGTGTGGGTAGTTTATCCATTTTATATTTTGTGGGTCTCATGGGAATATTATTTTTTATTCGTGTTAATGTGTATTTATCTATTAATTTTTTTTGTTAACAGTCATATTTTGATCCATTTTTGGTGGGATAGGGATATGGATGGGTAATAGATCAATATAGAATCATTGGGTGTTTTAAATTAGTTGTTTTCATGGTTTGGAAATTGTTTTCTGTTTAGATGGGTATGGTGAATTTTCATAGTGTGGGTTGGGAAACAGTGTATTGATTTTGCTGAAATAGGTATGAGGTGGTTTAAAATTCAATCATTATACAATCTAGATATGTAAATTTACTACTTGAAGGTGACAATAACCAGATCAAACAGCTACGAAAAACAATTTTGGGAGAAAATATTGATGGGAAGAGTGATAATAATATCACAATTTAGGTTTTTGTGTTTATAATTAAATTTACTTGAATACATCGTGGCAAGTCCCCAAGTCATTACATTATGATATCCTTAGTTCTAAAACCATGTTATTTTTCAAACTCATTCCTCTAGAGTTGCAATTCCATGGGTGAAGCCACCATAGAACAACCATGTCAGATTATACCTGTTTTATTTATTTATTGTTAAAATCATGACATTAAGCCTACCCTATGAAAATAAATGATTCCATTAATAAATAGATTCTATACAATCTTTGGTAGATTCAAAATCCTAAAAATTATTACATACCTATGTTTATCCTATCCTAAGGATTTAATTTAAGTCAATATATAGATTTAACATTTTATTTTTAGTAAAATTTGGGAGATATAATAAATTATTTGATGAAATTATCCATGTATAGCCTCGTCATTTTTTATTGAACATTATAGAAGGTTAATTACATGTTTATAGTTAAATGGATCCATGTGAAAATTCATTTATACCATGACGAGTCATAACCCAAGTGACTGTAGTTTTCTTGGAAACAATCTCAAAAAAATATTAAAAAATATATATTGTATCTGATGGTATGAATATTCATTTGTTGATTCATCAATAACACCACTTATTGATTTTATATTTATAGATTTTTAATTCTTATATGCATCTCTTTAAATCAGTTATAATTTATCAAAATATATTTATATCTTTCAATCCTGGTGTGAGTCCATAGCCACTTTCTTCATATCCCAATATTATTGATGCTTGAGATCCTCTAGTAAATGGATGAGTTTCTCATCAAGAAGCCTAAATGGTGTCATACTAGCCATAATTATAAAATATATCATTTATTAATATAATGTACAAGATGAATATTTTGATAATCAATCAATATAGAACATTTCATTTTCTATAAAATCATTATAATCAATCAGTTGGATAATTCATACTTCTGATATGTTTGTTGATGGTTAGGGGAGATGGTATTGTTTCAACCTCTTTAATTTTATACAGAACAAAAAAAATATAATTGTTTGAATGTGCTCCTCAATAAATTATTATAATCCTAGAATACCAACAAGATAAAATAAGTTCGTTGATTACAATTTCATCAATAAATTTGATTTATTTCCATGTGGACTCATATTATACCCTTTTACTGATGTAAATCACTTACAAAAGTTTAGATTTTCTTCTCATGGATCTTGGTAAGGGCCCAATAAAATCAATTCTCCATACCTTAAACCCCTCAAATTTTAGGATTGGGTTTTCTGTAATATAAATTATTTTCCCACTGTTATGAAATTATTGGCACCAATTGTAGCCTCATATGAAGTCTATTTTATCTTTGTGGATATAAAATAAAAATAATCCACATTGTATTATCTTGGCCATTATTCTCCCCTCTCAATTATGTCCTCTATATGTTGATGAATATAAAAATTCTTGAATGATATTTTCTTTTGATTTGGGCACACATCACCAAATTAATCTTTCACTACTTTTCATCAATAATAATTCATTATCACAAAATAAGTTTTATGAATTGTATAAAATTATTATTCATTACAGATAAAAATAGTTTTATGGTCTCATTTTATGAATAATCTGCAATCCTGAAAAACCATGGAAGATATTGTAAATCAATACAGAAAATAATTTCATCTATGAACTCATCAACAATTTCTATATCCTCCTACTCTTCTGCATTCCTTTAGAGTAATCTCAAAAAATAGTCAGACACTACAATATCTAACCCCTTTTCATCAATGTCAATACGATAAAATTATTTTAGTAATAATATTCACCAAATCAATCATGCATTAGAATCCTTTTTTAGGAAATACCTCTAGAGGTGTGATCAATATATACAATCACCTAAATGATTATTAAATATGGCTTGATGTTATCAAATAATAAAACCATTGTTATTATATTTTTTCTCACATATAGTTTAATTTATTGGTGAGATATTATGGGAATGGTATTCATAATAGATATGTTGAAAATTATAATCAACCAACTGTCTTAGAGTATATCCTATAATAAAATCACTTAGATCTCAAATTATAATGAAATATTTCTACCAATTTACAATTATCATGATTGGTTTGGGCAAAAAATTCTATTTCAAAAAAAATAAAGTCTTCCTTATATAATGATTCATATAAAAAATCATACATTGACAAAATATGGTTTAGTTTCGAAGATGTATTAAAAATATTATTCATAAATTCGTTGAAAAATCCATTATGTTCATGAAATACTTAAATCCCATTCTTAGTATTATCTTTAGGGAGATCATGTTTTAATTTTTTGTTTAATATATCAACATTGATACATTGTTTATATATTCTATTTACAATAATGACACCACTATTAACTACGAATTTGAACATTTCCCAATTGAGAACTAAGAATTTTACTTCAAATCATGTAAGTACAAAATCATGTTTGTATATGAATACTTCAATTGCTATAACATATACTATGAAATCATCCATGTAAATATCAAAAAATAATTCCACCGTGTTCTGAAAAATAAGTTCCACGCACCTATGAAATTTTAATAGTTCATTTATCATGCCAAAATAAATGATATGATAGTATAATTATTTATATGGGTAAGTATACATTGTCTTATCTTTTTAATTCAGATTAACATTATTTTTTTGTAAATAGAATGTCAATATACAAGAAAAAAAGAACTCATATTGAGATAACATATTTAGAATTGATCCGTCATTAGTAATGTAATGTTTTTGTTTATTATAGATGTTTCCAGTATTTGAATGTCTATGTATACCCAATAGCATGTACCTATCATTGTAGGTAACGACTCATTATCATGAGTTATTATCAAATTCTCCCACCCTTATTTTTAATTAGGTGTAATGGGGTCACCCATTTATTTTATTATATTGAAATGATTATCCTAGCATTATATAGTATAAAAAAAGTTTTCATATTAAAATATTTTCTATTACTGTCAATCTCACCGGTAGTACCAATCTTTGTTTTCTCAAATTGTCTAACAATGATATTTGTGTGAAATGGTAGGATTACACTCATTGGTAATGGAAATAATATATTTTAGTTATCCCATATTTTTGTTAATGATGTATTTCTCATTTGTAGATATTTTCTCGATTTTAAACCTTCTTTCTAGATGTATGATTATGTGAAAATGATGGGATTAATTTTTTTTATATTGGAAAAACAAAAATAAAGTTATTTTTTTTCTTTTCCTTTAAACATATAAAATTTTTATTCTAATTATTTTTTAAATTTCATATTAATAATAATTGTTAAATAGTTCATTTCACCCAATAATAAGTACTATAGTGTTTGTTTCATTGGATTAAACTGAATCATTAGTATTATGATGATTTATGAAATTAATTCTAGATAATAATCTATTTACAAGTGTTTTTTCTATTTCATTACTTCACTTTCTTCCTCACCATCTTGTTATAAATTATCCTCTTCATATTCTACCATATCCTCAATTAGTTGCATTATGTTACTTATTGTGTTATATATAGACTCATGATGTATGGTTGTTATTTAGTAGAAAATATTATATAGAAATCATATGAATTAATTACATGATTAATACTTTTAATAAGATCAAATATTAATTAATAATCACTAAATCTGAAAAATATTCATCATTGGATGATATTTATATATAAATTTTAGTTTCAATGAATGTTCTTCCAAATATAATAGGAATATCTTCTTCTTAATCTAACAAGAGGATAAAAAATCAACGGGGAATCTAATTTTTTCCACCATGATAAGACATATTAAAAAATACTTTGGGGTGATTCATTGATATACTAATAATTTAATGTGAAAATAGTATCATATTTTTATTATATACACGTGTAGGGGAATAAAAGTTTCCCACCATTCTGAAGTCACAATGTGCATTCTTGAATTTCCATGAACTAAGGGTGAATAAGATGGAAAATATTTCTAGATCTCTCCTATTTATAGGTATATTATTTTGAAATTCAATTGAACACTCATTTCATAGAGAAATAAAATGATAAACATATATAATTATCTTCTTTTAGTAATTCCATTAAAATTCTATGATAATTTAACATTTATGATATATATTCACTAAAATAGATGTCTGTATAATGTTGAATAGAATCATATAATACTAATTTTTTCATTTCAAAAACACATTTCCTTATCCTAGTTAGGATGGAATGAGGGGGTCAGTATGGTTCGATATTTTTGTTTCTTTTTTCTGCTTACAATCCTATTTCTAGATTTTCCCTTCTTATAATTTCTGGTTTCTTAATCTCATGTATTATAATTCTATTCTAGAAAATTTTATTTCAACCTTAATTTTTATTATTACATTTACAAATAATATTCTTTATATTTTTCTTATTTTATTCTACTTATCACCTAAAAAAGTGGCATAGCTTTAACATTCACTCTTTAGTTTCCCCCATGATATTTCTTTGGTTATTGAGTAGTCACTCTAATAATGCTTGGAATATTTTCCCTAATTAGTTCTAGAGTTATTGTTAGAAGTTTATTGATGAATTATATATTTCTATTTCCTTATAATATAATGCAAATATTTTTGGATGAGGTTATTGATGATTACATTAAGTTATTTTTATGGGATATGAAGGTGTTTTTTGAGTGAATTAATGTGTAGTCTTGTTGTTATATGTTTGAGGGGGTGGTAATAGTTAGAATAAAAAAAAGGGTGGTGGTTCATGTTAATTTTTTAATATACCATAATTTTATTTGAAAATTAAGAATCATTTATATTAGTTATAAATTGATTTAGTTATGGATTGTGTTTAATTCCCCTGCATTAGTAGAATGTATTTTTTATTTTTTGGGGGATTAATTATTACTAATAGACTTTCAATCGAATGGTTTATTATCCTCTGAACCAAAATGGTTCCTTTTAATATATGGGGTACTCTTCACTTCTAACTATATTATAACATCGGTTTGAGTGTTAGTGTTTTTGAATACTTTTACTGGGTCAATGCCACTATAAATTATATGTTATTTAATTTATTTATCAATGATTCTATTTGGGGAACCAAAAATGTGATCTCATTGAATTAAAATACTTCTCTCCACAATGGACCTAATCACTTTTTCATAATTTATAATTATGAGTAATCTAATATATAATGTATTTTAAAACATCAAAATTTTTCATAATTAATCATTTACTGGATATGTCATCGCTCATGACTCATGTTGTATATTGTAAAAAAAATAGATTGATTTATTGTAAAAAATAAATTATCTTATGTTACAACTTCCTCCTGAAATGTTTTATTATATCCCATGTTTCAAATATAGATTCTCCATCAACTAGTGAAATGATTGAGATTCCATTTATTATCTTCTATATAATACATAATGGAATGTATTTATATTATAATTATTTTTATTTGTTATTTTAGTTTTTTATGTATCCATAGAGATATCTCTTTAACCAATCTATTTCTCCGACATAGAGATATAATTAGAATACACATAAACATATAGAATTTTATGTTGCTCAATTATTATTGAATATGTCACAAATTTCTCTGAGGGCAGTCAAATATATATTTAGATATTAATTTTTAATTCCACTAAATCATCTAATGTTTTTTATTTGCATTAAGAATAGTTTAATATTAAAATTGTTTTCCTAAATCAAAATATGATCAAAACATGATGAAAAACTACTAACTAGATGATAAATCATAGTACATTGTGGATCTGGAATGGGGAATTCGTGGTGCTTTATTATTCTGTTCTCATTGGATATTATTCCTTGATGTACATTAGTTGTAGTTGTGAGCATATTCTCTTAGGTGGTAATTAATCTATATGGACATTGGAACCACTAGTTATTTGGGTTATAATTAATCATTTCTCATGAATCAAGGATTCTTGATCATGTTTTTGGCATCCTGGTCATTCATTATGTTTCATTAAATGGAAAAACAAATATTATACACATGGAACTATGGATAATTAAAATAAAAACGTATTAATAATTTATGAATATACCTATTTTATAATAAAAAAATAGTTATAATACTCCTATGTTCACCCTTGATCACTACCAATATTGAAAAAAACATTGGACATCCCCCTATAATTATCAATTCAAGAGGGTAATCATGATTAAACATTATGTGGTCATGATTTGTATTATTCTACTAAGACGTATATTAATAATGTTCCAAGGTTGGTCCCATGAGTAATACATATAATCCACAAGATAAATCCATTAGAATTATTGTTAAGTAGAAATATATGAATTTATATGGAATAAAATAACCAATAAACAATTTTAATGGTTTAAAATAATTCAAAAAATTATGTCAATTTCAAATACCATTTTTGAAAAAGATGCCAACCTCTTTCATTAATTAATTGGATTTAATAAATCAGTTTCATTATTTTTTTTATGTTTAACAGTTTATTATGGTATAATTTATTTATTTTAACTATGAAAATATATATCTATTGGTAAAATGTTATGTTCAGAGTAATTTCATTAAGTTTAATCATCATATTAAATGATACATCCAATATATTGTTAATTTCTTAATTATATATACTATCATTTATTTATTTTCTTAATAAGCCATTTTCTAAAATACAATCTTATAAATAAGATTATAATTATTGACTAAAATTTATTCATAATTGAAATAAATATTCTTGAAAAAAATAAATAGATAATTTAAAAACCGAGACTTCTACTATTAATCCCTTACCTCTTAAGTGAGTTTCCACACATTGTTGGTGGAAGATCAACCATATTTAACCAATATATTTTTTAATGTGAGTGAAAATATGAAATTAATTCTGATGAATATGTCTATATAAGCACATCATCCATTAAATATTATTCATCCTTAAGTATTCCACCTTCTGTAATAGAAGTGAGTTAGATAGGGTGTGTTGCTGCAAGCTATGAAGCAATGGAAGAGGGTATTATTATTTTCTTTAAATAAAGTAATTCAATTAATATTGGAAATAAATTAAAACATTTGTTTTTCTATTTATTTCAAAATAAAACAATTTATCGTTTTTAAAAATATTTTTTTGAGGATTAAATTTATTTAAGGGAACAAATTATATTACATGAATTTATTTATATTCAGGATTTTCTATAAAAAGGTGATTTGTTTCTGAACTATTGATGTGCATGAGAACTTTTCTTTTTTTGTGTGAAAATAAAATATTCTCAAATGATTCAAGTGGGTTCGGAATTTTATATTATATAGAAATTTATTTTAGTGGTTTACTAATATTTATTTTGTAACCATATAAATAATTTATATTTATATATTTATAATAGAAATGGTAAATTTCATTAAATATGTAAAACTATTTCAAGATTTTATATTTTCTTAAGAAAAACATATTTTAATCCATCGATATTTTATAATGGTTTTTAAATTGTATTTTTATAATAGTAAGTGTGTCATTTGGAGTTTATAACACTATTATTCAACAATGATTCATAAGATATATTTTATTGAAATTATTTTCTTAAAGAACCATAATTGGACACTAATATATATACATTACATGTTATTCAGTTGAAAAAACTTTTTTCATGGTTATAAAATTGAAATTATATGTATATATATATATATACAAGCTTGAATGATTAATGTATTGTCCTACAACATTTTTTTATTTATAAAATTAATTTCTTGATTAGGCGTTGTTATATGCATGTGAAGTTATCGACATTTTAAAAATTTCTGTTTCATTTAAAATTATATTATTTTCAAATAATCATATTTCAATATATGTTTACATTAATATGTCATTCCATATGAAACATTTTTTTCAAACATATATACATATGTATTATTTTAGGGTGAAACAAAATTTAAAACTAAGATCAATAGATTTGTTTACATATAAATGTATTTATACATGTAACTGTTTTTTAAGCTATTTATTTTCCAATATGTATGTAAATATATGAATGTATATATATATATATACATATATTATATGAATCATTATTCTTACCTATGAAAATGTGTGTGGATATGAAATCATGTTTTATCATGGAACATGTATAACCCTGTAATTCACCTTTTTAAGAAATGGATATTGAAGCTCATTATTTTTTAAGAAACATTATGGTCTTTTTGATATATAATACATGTTGAAATGTTTTTAAATCCAAATAATTTCACCTGGATATTATCTCAATGATGGAATTGAAATGTGAGTGAACCAAAACCCTTATTGGTCTTTTATCCAATCATGTGACATGTTTTCCCTAAATTATATAGTGCTCTAATTCATTGGGTAATATTTAAATCTCATGATATGTCATGTATGGTGCATGATATGTGTATCCCAAGAACACAACGGGATTTGAGAGATAACCTAATCCATCATTGGACTATGTCCATCATGTTATTTTTTCTCTATAGCGAACTGTGACTTCATGTTAAGATCAAAGGCGCCTTTTAGAAAAATTTATGAATATTTATGAGTTATCAAGAGAAATTTTTATGGTTTCTTAAAGGAATGAAATGTATTATTACAATGGTTACATATGTTGAAACCTGTTTAGAAATAAATATTATTATTTTCAAATCAACATATTATTTAATAAAATTTTAATTCTAAAGATGTATCAAATGTTTTACTTTTTAGGTTGATATAAAAAATCCTGTTATGTTTCTACATGTTTTGAAAACCCTTACTGAAATTTCATTTCTAACATTATGTTTTTCAGAACCACTTTTATTTGGAAGAAAATGACATATATAAGTGAGTGACTGGAAAAGGCTCTTTTATTATGTTTACCAAATATTAGTCATAAGAATATTTTTCTTCTCCTTCCATTCAATTAATGTTGTAATTAGAATTTTCTAATGTATCATGACAGTCTAAAACTAAAAAACATTGTGATCTCGGATTGTAAACTAATAAATTAATTATAAAAAAAATTTGAACTGGTCGTGGGTCATCATAATTGGTATCATAGATGATGTTTATAAATCATTAGGAATGAAGATATAGAGAATCACTTTGAAAATTTAGATTCCTTCAGTAAAATTTATTTTATTTTACATTAAAGAAATATATGGTGCTCCTAGTTTTCTTAATTTTGAATAGTGAAATTCATAATTTCTATAGGTATAGTAATGGAATATCAAGGATGAAATTATTTTAATGGGATATAATGTAACATAAAATTTTTTAATATTTTCATTGTATTATATAAATTTAATTAAATTTTGGCCATATGATAATATTAAATATGTCAAATTAAATAATAATACAAGAAACTATATGTATTATTATTCAAAATAATATATTATAATAATTACTATTTTTATGTATTAATTTATTAAATTGTTATATTAATTCTAATATAATGGCCCAGAATTTAGTTCTATTTTATTAAATATATTTGAATTTTACAAGTCCAAAAAAATTGACGGCATGTGTTTCCAAGGCATAGAGTGCCTGGAATGAATTTTTGATCTTTTGTTCGAGTACATTCTGTAATCGTGCGAGCATGCTTTTCTAACTTTTGATCTGGTGCTAGAAATGGAATCTGAGGGTATTATTGAACTCGCATCGCCAATATTTTCTTATAGAGATCCTCACATTAACCGCAGTGGGTCCAGAGTAAAAAATAGTTTTTGTTTTTATTTGTGCAAGAATAAAATAAAATAAAATTGTGAATCATTTTTATTTTATCCTTCCTTGTTTATGTTGAGAAGTGGGGACCACCAGGCATAATCCACCCATGAGAGGTTATGGTGGTGGGGACCACCCAATCCTAAAACTTCCCATCAATGGTTATATTGGTAGGGACCACTAGAGACATAAACCTCTCAGCTCCCTCTTTAATGTAGAGAAGGCCCATGACTTCCTCCACATTAATTGTGCCAACACACAAAATATTATTATTCAAACCTATGTAATTAATATAATACAATTTTAAATTGTTCCAACAATTAAAATTTGTGAAATGATTTTTATCTTGGGTTGGCATTTGTTTTGAGAGTTATTCATTGGAAAAGGGAAAGCTCTTGGTGAGAGAAAGCTCTCCAAAGAAGATCACCAATGAAGAACTTCATCCACAAATAACGTTACATTGATGAAGAATTTTGTCTTCGACATCTTCCTTGGGACACCCTTAAAAGAGGAAGGTCTTCGACTATGATGAACCGATGCACATGCCCATAATTGGAGGTGTGTGGCGGATGAGATGATCATCGAAAACTTCACTGTCTTCCATCCTCGTCGACGTCAGCAATACGATCAACATAGGGGTTTACTTTGATTAACACTTCCTATGTTCTCCCCTTCAAATTATTTTTTTGTGATTTGGAATAGAGATAGATGAGGGTTGTGGGGATTGATGTTTTTAAATATATTCCATTCACTTTCATTATTATGTATTTGTAAACTACTTGTCACCACTCTAATGTGTAGAGTGTGGGCCAATATATCATGTCCTCGCCTCTTCGCAAATCTTGTGATTAAATGATGATACTTGAAACGAAGGAGGATTACAACCAGAGTGGGATTGTTGGCACCAATGTGGCATGACAACAGAATCCAGAAACTCCACTTGTTGTGATAAAGCCCACGGCGCACCATGCAACCTTGCTGCTCCACGACCCCGCTGCGCAGCCTTGCAGCTCCACATCCCTAGACACCGCCGTGCTTCCCTGAACCTATCTGCTCTGCCCCCTGCTGTATGCACTACCCGAGGAGTCACCACGCTTCCCCCTCCGAGCCACACTCACCGCACTGCCAGCGGCCCTTTTCACTACCCGAGTCGTGCAGCCCGCAGCGCTCCGCGCCGCCCACGGCCCTCTGAGCCACCCTACCCATGGCCCTCCGGGTAGCCCCAGACAAGCCTCCTACAGGACATCGAGACACCCCACCCATTCCTCCCTGTCCAAGCCACCCTTTAGCCTCATGCCCTCATGGAAACCCCTGACCACGCCACTCTATGGCCTCGTGCCCTCTGGGCCACCCGCGACACTCCGCGCCCCATCATGGCCTACCGGGCCGAACTCAGGGGACCGAGGCTGACCCCACGGGCCGGACCGCCTAGCGGACTGGGCCGGACCCAGTGGGTTGGGCTAGGGTGACCCGAACTAGGACTACCGAGGTCGGGTCTGGTCGGGTCTATCTGACCCAGTCTGACCGGACCCGGACCACAGACAACCCTGTACTTTACATGGTCCATAACATTGGCACCGGACGTCCATTTGATAAACTGATAGTGGTACATGAAATCATGGAGTGAGGTGGTCTATTTTAGTATACCCCACTGGATATTTGGAAAAAATATGTGGTATGGTCAGGTTGGATCGAGCACAAATCCATCCATGCCCCCCGAGACTAAAAGGCTAATAACTCATAGACCGGGTGTCTAATTGACGAGTCATCTGTTGTGTTGAGACACCTATGACATGGTGTTACTTTTAGCTACTTTTTTGGGAGAATTAAAGTCAGTTGGATTATTAACCAGAGTCATTTGGAGCGGATCCTCTCGAAAACAAGTGAGAATAGTGCAGGAACCCTGTAGCTGGATGTGACGATGTACTAGGATTCTATGTATGTCTGACATCTTACTAACGATTTACTAGGATCCTGTGTGGTTATAAAAACATAATGAAGAATGATTGTGATCCTGTGTTTTCTATGAACTAGAGATCCAATGTGGCTCAGCTCCTGTCATAGCAATCATGTGTTGGTCACCTCTTAGCTATCTTGTGTGAGTCAACTCGTATCCTTGTGATCCTGTATGGGAAGCACCTAGAAATATTGTGTGGTTCAGCTCCTATGATTGTGATCCTATGTGGATCATCACCTAGCAATCATGTGTAGGTCAGCTCCTATGATTAAGATCCTGTGTGGGTCAGCTTCTAGCGATCCTATGAGGGTCTTCTTTTTTATAGAGTAAGATGATTCAGCAGTTACATATAATCATCTCTACTATTGTACATAAGTTGTACTTGTGTGAGATAAGTCAGAAACAATGTGTTTCTTCATGATTGAGATGGATTATTTGACAACATAGTTGTTTGTTAGGGCATATACCTATATAAGGATATCTGTAGTATTAATACATTGAGGTTTATCCTTGGTGGATTTTGTGGGACCTTAAGGGTCTTGGTGTCTCTACTGGGTATCACTATACACACCCATGAACGGGCTATGCCCGCAGCATGTTGTGTTGGATGCAGATGATAGACATCACTGACTGTGGCTGAGAGTACCAGGACTGGACAGTGCCCGGAGGTGGACCATACGGCGTGTTGGTACGTAGAAGAGACGGTTGGATGTGGAGTTCTGAGGAGGTGATCTATACCTACCATTAGGTAGGAATCTCAAAGGATGACCCAATGGCTACCTTTCCCATTCTTCAGTTTTATTTTATTTCGGTTTTCCTTATGCTTTCCAATTGGTCTTGTATTTTGTCCTCATTTACATATTGTACTCTCTTTGTTTACTATTCATTTAACTTGTGTTCGTATCTTGCTATGTGCATGGCTGTGTGTGTAACTGGTTAAAAAGGTAATGCCTTCCATGTTTTACGGAATACGGCTTCGGTGCTAGTCGCCATCCCCTGGAATATGGAAGGCAGGCATTGGGTAGCCAAGGAATAGGCCCCGAAGGACGGTTCGTGACGAATTTGTATCAGAGTAGTCAGTTTTACCATATAACATTGGACGTTGAACATTAATTTAATGAAAATAATGTTAATTTTAGTGAGTGTGGTTATTATTTTAGGGAATACTGTGTTGGTGCGATAGCTGAAATATCTATAGACCAGGACCCTCACTTTTGATTTTCGAGTCAGTACATGAAAACAGTAATTGTGTGTATGTTTTAAAGAGTATTATTTGTGATATCATTGACTCATCTAATCATGTATAACTTATTGACAGTGGTTAACCTGTTTCTTTTCAGGATGCCTCCACGCAGAGAACCAACTAGGGTTCTAAGAGTACCACACACTGATAGACCACCAAGCAATGATGCATTGGTGCATGGACCTTTTACGGTAGAGGAAACATTAGTATCATTAACCGTTGGTCCAACGATTCCACCGGCCCCGGAAGAAGAAGGTGAACACCAATTAAGCGCATTGCACGAGTTCCACCACCCGAGGCCATGCAGGAAAATGGGAGAGATGGACCCGCAGGCTGCTGAGGATTGGCCAGAGGCTGTAGTGAGATTGTTTCGACTGATAGGGACACTATCAGATCTCAGGGGTATCCATGCTGGTAGCCTTATATAGGATCCATTAGAAAGATGGTTAGGCATGAGGCTCCATGGTCCCAATGAGGCAACTCTTCTCTTGACAGACTTCAGGAGACTATTTCGGGCAGAGTTTGTTTCAGCGACACTGCGCGAAGCACACATACAAGAGCTGCTTAATTTGTAGCATGATTGAATAACTATAGCTCAGTGCATTGCATGGTTCACGTACCACTCATGGTACTCCACATATTTGGTACAAGACCCATTCTTCATGGCTCAGACCATCGAGCATCGGATTAGGAGATAGATTAGGGCATTGATTATTTCTCGTAGTATACCAACGTAGGAGGGGGTGTTAGAGAGAGCCCTAATAGTGGAAGGTTTCCTTGCTAAGTGGTCACTTGTAGTGAAACCCACCACCGGATGATATATAGTGGAGTCTAATATAGTTGGCAGTAGACAGATGTCACAGAGGTTGAAGATGACAAGACCTACAGGCGGACGACCACTGAATACAGATTTGGTTGTGTGTGGCACCCTAGGAAGATACAAACATTCCACGAGTGGGAAGTGTTACACATGCACCAGGAAGGTCCACATGTATCTTGACTGTCCGACCCACCATAATAATTTCAGCAGACAGTTGTAGGACATCCAAGGCAGATACAGAGGATCGATCGAGGCGATCTGCAGCGAGTAGGAAAATGTGGCAGAGGAGTTGGTCGTGCAGTTGGCGGTGGTCGACGATTCGCGATGTTAACATCACCACCACCTTGTGCTCCACCTCAACTATAGGGAGCAGGTGGACATCGGCGTGATCATCTCCAGGTAGCTATGTCCTACGATCACGGTGCTCCAGAGATGATATGAGGTATGGTCTATGTCTCTTCCACCCGATCTTCAGTTCTTATCGACACAGGTTCCAGCCATTATTTTATTGCAACTACCCTCATTCAGAGCGTGGAGATTCTAATGGAGTTTTTGGATCAATCGTTACGGCTAGAGACTCTTACGAGAGCGGATTCGGTGATTACACACTCGTTTTAGCAGTGCGAGCTTAATCTAGGAGGCGAGAGCTTAGGTTGTGATCTCCTAGTAGTAGCGTTGAGGCCATACAACATCATATTTAGTTTGGAATGGTTATCTACAGTCCATGCATAGATTAACTATATTAGGTGCAATGTGTGGTGTGTCCGCACAGAGAAGACTAGGTTTACCTTCCCCGGTGATAAAGGAAACATTGCAGCATATGATGGGCTTACCCGGAGGAGAGTGCAGTCGATCACTCATCATATGGATAGCCTTACCATCAAAATGTTTTTTGTGAAGAGTTTGAGTTATCCAATAGTGGTGGACTAGTATGAGGATGTCTTTCCTGATGATGTTCCAGGTCTAACACCTCGCATAGAGGTAGAAATTTACATAGACTCGTACCCCATGATGGCACCGATATCTACACCAGTGTATCTGATGGATCTCATAGAGATTCGTGAGATCTAGGTACAACATGAGGACTCGAAGGGAAGTGGATTCATCTGGCTCAGTTTTTCTCCTTGGGAAGCCCCAATTTTGTTCACCAATAAGCTGGATGAGAACATGAGACTTTGTGTCGACTCTCAGCGCCTGAATCAGGTGGCCCTGAAGAACATATAACCACTCCTGAGATTTGGTGACCACTTTGATCATCTAAATGGGGCATGGTGGTTCTCTAATATATAACATATACAAGGGTATCACCATCTCAGAGTGCGAGATGAGGATGTGCAGAAGACGGATTTCAGATGTCGGTATGGCCATTAAGATTTCTTGGTTATGCCATTCAGCTTGACCAATGCTCTAGCATTGTTCATGGAAATCATGAACATGATATTTCCTCCATATCATGATCTCTTGGTCGTAGTCTTTATTGATGACATTATAATCTACTCGACTACTAAGGAGCATGCCTACCATTTGTGGGTAGTACTGGACACACTCTGAGAGAACCAGCTTTATAGTAATCTCTTGAAGTGCCAGTTCTGTATCCGAGAGGTTCACTTTATGGGACATGTCATATTTGAGGATGGATTTGTAGTAGATCCAATGAATATTTAGGTGGTACGTTTTTAGGATCCACCCAGCTATGTGATGGAGGTACAAAGTTTCCTTGGATTGGCCGAATACTATCAGAGATTTGTGAATGATTTCTCCAGAGATGCAGCACCACTGTCAGGGTTGATGAAGAAGGGGAAACCCTTTGTGTGGTCAGAAAAATGACAATGAAATTATCAGGAGTTGAGGTAGAGGCGATGTGACGACACTATCTGATGGAACAACATATACACCTAGGAAAGGGAACGTTGTAGCAGATGCACTCAGAAGAAGATATTGTATAATTTTTCTAGGTGAGGCGACATAGCAGTTGGCCGCCTTGCAGATATCCTTTGAGGACCAGGATAGAGCAGCATTTCTTCTGTCTCTTACAGTCACTCACACACTTCTTTAGTGATTCAAGGAGGTGTAGTGTGGGGATGCTGACTGCGAGGCTCAACGTGCTCCGATATCCACAGGGTAGGCATCTGATAGATTTTCTAAAGGTGGGGAGAACACCATCATCTTCAAAGGATATACCATGGTACCAGTGTCACATCGTGAGGAAGTGTTGAGGGAGTTCCATACATCCCCTCTATAGGTATTCCATAATTGGTGAAGATGCGTTGGATCTATGAAGATAGCACTAGCATACATGATTGAAAATAGCATTAGCAGAGTTTCTCTCTCGATTCATAACATGTCAGTAAGTGAAGGTGGATCATCAGGTACCAGCAGGCTTGGTTCAAACGTTTGTGGTCCAATATTGGAAGTGGGATGGGATATCCATGGACTTCGTGATGGATTTTCCACATAAATCTGTGGGTTATTATTCGATTTGGTTGATTGTTGACCGACACAAAAAAGTCACCCCACTTTCTACCGATCTGAGAGTAGGGTTTAGTAGAGAGCTTGGGAGGCCTCAACGTGCATTATATTGTGATGTTACATGGATTACCCTTGATGATTGTCTATGATCATGATGTACATTTTACATACTTGCTATGGAAGGTCATAAAGGAGACATTCAAGATTCAACTTCGTTTGAGAAACTCCTTCAATCCACAAACGGATGGCCAGACTGAGCAGACCATTTAGACCCTTGAGGACATTCTACTTTCTTGTGTCCTCGACATCCTTCATAGCTGGGTGGATATCTTTCCTTTGATTGAGTTTTCATACAAAAAAAGATATCACTCCAAAATTTGGATGTAATATTTTGAGGCTATATACGGGAAACCATACAAAACACCTTTGTGCTTGGCTGACCCAGGGGAGTCAGCACTCGGGGGACTAGAGATGGTGCGGGCTAACACAGAGAAGGAGTAGATCATCCATAAGTGGATGAAGACAACAAAATGTAGACATAAGTCATATTCCGACATGAGAAAGAGACTTCTTAAGTTTGAGTATGGCGACCACATCATTCCATGGGTCTCACCTCGACGTGGTGTTCAGAGATTTGGAAGAGGTATCAAGATATCTATGAGGTTCATTAGACCATTCATGGTCCTTAACAGAGTTAGCGAGGTGGATTACAACTTAGATATTCCACCTCACTTCCACCGAGTGCATGACGTCTTCCACGTATCTCAGCTGAGGACATACGTGTATGACCATTACCATGTCATTGACCACGGAGAGAAGTATTTCGACGATAGGGTGACTTTTACGAGAGTTCTAGTTGAGATTGTGGGTCGACAGGAGCAGGTCCTTCATGGGAGGTCGATACCTCGGGTTCACATTAATTTGAAAAAGGGGAACCTCTATGAGAGCACATGGGGGTGGGAGGCTCAGATGCGTGCTCAGTACCCCCATTTTCCCCTTATTTTGAGTTCTTTCTTATGAGGATGCAAAGCCATGAGATGGGTAGAATGTAACGACATGGAATTTCCATGTAATTTTTTTAAATATATTAGAATTTTTTGAGTCCATGAAAAATGATGTTGCGTGATTCCGAGGCCCTTAGTGCCTAGAATGAATTTCTGAACTTATGTTCATGTATGTTCAGTAAATATGCATGTGGGATTTTCTAACTTTTGAACTAGTGCTCGGAATTGAAATCTGAGGGAACTATTAAACTCTCAATGCCATTATTTTCTTAAGGAGAACATCACCTCGATCATAGTGTGTCAAGAGTGAAATATAATTTTTATATTTTTCGTGCTAGAATAAAATAAAATAAAATTGTGTACCATTTTTATTTTATCCTTCAATGTGGATGTTGAGAATTGGCGACTAGCAGACATAAACATCCCATGAAAGGTTATGGTGGTGGGGCCCTTCTGAACCTAAAACCTCCCAAGAGTGTTTATGGTGGTGGGGACCTCCCGAGACTTAAAAATATAAACTCCCTCTATAATTTGGAGGAGCATCTTGACTTCCTCCTCATTAATTGTGCCAACAAACATCATTTTATTATGCTAACCCATTTAATTAAGTTAATACAATTTATAATTGTGCCAACTATTAAAAATGGGGAAGCCCTTTTTATTTTGGGTTGGCATTTCATTTGAGAGATATTCGTTGGTAAAGGGGAGAGGTCTTGGTGGGAATAATATCTCCAATGAATAACGTCAATGATGAACTTCTTCTATGAAGAATGCTCCACCGAGGAAGAATTCCAACTTTAACATCTTCCTCATGAAACCCTTCATGGAGGAACATCTTAAACTACAAAAAAACCAATGAACGACCCCGAAATTGGAGGTGTGCGTTGGACAAGATGAACGTTGACAACTTCACCTTCTTCCCTCCTCATTGATTTCACTAATATGATCAAAGTAGTTATTTAAGTTGATTAAAAAATCCCATGTTCTTCCCTTCAAATTATTTTGTGGGATTGGGAATATAGATAGATGAGGGTTGTTGGGATTTATGAGTTTATATAGCTCCCATACACGTTCTTGATTCTCTATTTGTGAACCACATGTAACCTCTTTAATACAGAGAGTGCGGGCCAAAAAAAGATGGCACAACCTCTACAAAAATCATGTGATTACTTGATGAAACATGCGATGAAGGAGGCCTGCAACCGAAGAGGGTTTTGGGGAACCAATGCAGCACGAGAATGGAGGTTGACAACCCTGTCGGCCGTGAAAAGGTTGATGGTGCACGACGCCGCCCCACGTCCCATTCCACCTCACCCCCCCCCCCACCCCCCCCCCCCCCCCCCCGGCGCCGCCGCCTGTGGCCCCGCCGCACCGCCCCATAGATTTATTTGCTGTTTACGGCCGAGGCGCACTATCGTGGCCTCCCCGCCCTTGACACACATCTTTCGACCCTCTGAGCCACCTGAGTTGTGCCGCCCGCAGCCCTCTGAGCCACACCATTCACGCCTCCCGCGACCTTCCTAGGTGCCCTGTCTGTGCCACCCATGGACCTCTGGGATGCCCCGACCATGCCACACTCAGCCTTGTTCTCTTGCGGAATCCCCCGGCCAAGACGCTAAATGGCCTCACACCTTTGCAGCCACCCTCGACCCTCAATGACACCTCACGACCTACAGGATTGAGCCCAGCAGGTTGAGTCGGACCCAGCATATTGGGCTAGATTTACCTGAACTAGGTCAACCCTAGTCAGGTTGGGTGGTGTCGGTCCGAATGGGTCATACCAGACTCGGACCAAATATAACCCTATACTTTACATAGGCCATAAATTTTCCACCAGACGTCTATTTGATGAACCGTCAGCGGCGCTGGAAATCGTGGAGCAATAAAATCCCTTTGTGTATACTCTACTGGTGATTTGGAATAATATGGGGTATGGTCATGTTAGATAGATCTCGAATCACACCGGGCCTTTGGGACCAAAAGGCTAATAACACATAGATCGGGCTTCGGATTGACGTGACAGTCCTTTATGATACATCTTCATAGGACTTCATGGAAATTGGATTATCAACCAATGGCTTATAGATAGGATCCTCCTGGAGAAAAGATATCATTGTCCAGGAACCCAGTAGCTTCCTGTGACGATGTACTCGGTTCTGGTGTGGGTCTATAGGTGTACTGACGATGTATAAGATCATGTGTGGGTTTGACGACGTACTGAAGAATGATTGTTATTCTGTGTGGGTCAACTTCTAGAAATCCTTTCCGGATCAACTACCATCCAAGCATTCCTATGTGGGTTAGCTCTTATCGATCTTGTGTGGGTCAGCTCCAAAAAATTCATGTGTGGGTCTTCTCCTATACTTGTGATCCTATGTGGGTCATAACATAGCGATCTTGTGTGGGTCAGCTCCAATGATTGTGGTCCAATGTGGGTATGCACCTACAAATCTTGTGTGGGACAGCTCCTATGATTGTGATCCTGTGTAGATCAGTACTTAACAATCTTGTGTGGGTATTCTTCTTTACAGAGTAAGATGATTTGATAGTTACATATAATCATCTATGAAAATGTACTGAAGTTATATCTATGTGTGATAAGTCAGAACCTCTACGATTCATCATGATTGAGATGGATTAAATTATCACCTTGGTGTATGTATGTGTGTATACCTATGAAGGTTTATCTATTGATTTTATACATTTTAGTATATCCATTTTGGATTTTGTGAGACCTTGAGGGTATCTGGTTCTCTACTGAGTATCATTATACTCGCCCCTACAAGGGCTATGTCGGAACCTCGTTGTGTTGGATGTAGACAACAGACAATGCATATAGAGGCTGAAAGTTCTAGCACTAGATGATGTCTGATGGTGTACCATACAACATATAATTACGTACAAGAGACGAGTGCATGTGGAGTGCATAAGAGGTGATATTTACCTACCCTTTAGGTAGGAGCCTATGAGGAAGACCTAGTGGCTTCCATTCACTTTCTTTAGTTGTATTTTATTTCATTTTTCCTTTTACTTTCCATTTGGACTTGTATTCTATCCTCATTTATATTTTGTACTCACATTGTTTACTATTCAGTTAACTTGAATACATAACTTGTTGTGTTCATGGATTTCTGTGTTACAGGTAATAATTGCAATGCCTTCCTAGTTTTTGGGAATACGACTTCGGTGCTAGTCGCCATCCCTTGTCCAATGGAAGGAAGGAATGGGGTAGTCACGGAACAAGCCCAAAGGGACGAGTTATGACGAATTATTATCAGAGTAGTCGGTTCTACAATATATCATTGTACTCTGATCATTCTTTTAATGAAAATAGGTTTAACTGTATTGAGTGTGGTTATTAGTTTAGGGAATCTAGTGTTGGTGCAGAAGCTAAAATTTCGTTAGCTCAGGACCCTAACATCTGATTTTTGACTCTAGGCACAAAAAAACTAATTGTGTGTATGTTTTAAAGAGTTTTATTTGTGATCTCATTGAGTCAGCTCACCAGGTATAACTTATGGATTGTGGTACACATGTTTCTTTTCATGATGCCTCAATGAAGACAACCAGAAATTGTTCTAAGAGTTTAACACACTGATATACCACCGAGCAATGAGGCCATAGTGCATGACCCTTTTCCGGTTGAGGCACCAGCGCTACGATTACCCATTGGGCCACCGATGCCACCCACCCTAGCAGTAGAGGGTGGACACAGCTAGATAACTTTTCACGAGTTCCACCACCAGATGCCATCCATGTTTAGGGGAGAGATGGACCCACATGCAGCTGAGGATTTACTGGAGGCTTTAGTGAGAGTCTTTCGACTGATAGGGACACTATCAGATCTCATAGTTATCCATTCTTCTATACTTCTACAGGAAGCTGCATGAAGATGGTGGAGCTTGATTATCCATGTTCACGATGTGGTGACGCTTCTCTAGACAGATTTCAAGAGCCTATTTTGGGCAGAGTTTGTTCCAGCAACTCTGCGTGCAGTGTGCGTACCTGAGCTGCATAGTTTACAACACGATAGAATGATTGTACCTTATTGCCCAGTGTGGTTCATTGAACACTCATGAAACTCCACTTATATGGTATGATACCCATTCCTCAGGGCTCAGAGCATCGAGCAGCGGCCCAGTAATGATATTATGGCATTAATGATTTATCTTAGTATCCCGAATAAGATGGGGTGTTAGAGAGAGCCCTCTAAGTGGAGGTTTTCCTTACTGGGTAGTCACCTGCAGCGAGACACACCACTGAATGATATGTAAAAGAGTCTTCTTCATCTTATTTTAGTCAAATTTCACAGAGGTCGAAGATGACATGACCTATAGGTGGACGACCTCTGAATTCAGAGTTGGTTGTCTATGGCACCCGAGGTAGAGACATACATGCCAGGAGTGGGAAGTGCTTCACATGAACCAGGAAGGGCCACATTTATCGTGATTGTCCAACCCACCATATATAATATCAGCAAACGAACGAAGTAATTCCTAGGAAGAGTTAGTGGTTCGATCGAGGCAGTCTGCAGGGAGTGGGATAATGTGGAAGAGGAGTTGGTCGTGCAAATGAGGGTGGTGTATGTTTTGAGATGTTTCCATCACCACCACCATCTGCTCCTCCTTGACCACATGGAGAATATGGAAATGGTCTAGCTCACCTCTAGGCAGCTGAGTACTACGATCACGGTGCTTTAGAGATGATACGAGGTATGGTCTATGTCTATTCCACATGTTCTTTAGTTCTTATCAACCCAGATTCCAGCCATTATTTTATTATCACTACCCTTGTTCGGAGTTTAGAGATTTTGACAGAGGTGTTGGGTCTATCCTTATAGCTAGAGACTCTTACAGGAGCGAATTGGATGATTACGCACTGGTTCCGGCAGTGCGAGCTTCATCTAGGAGGCGAGAGATTCAGTGGTGATCTCCTTGTAGAATCGTTGAGGCCTTACGATGTCATCATGGGTATGGAATGGTTACCTACATTCTATGCTCATATTTTCTATATTAGACGCAAAGTGTGGTGTGTACGCATGGATGGGACCATGTTTTCCTTCACCGGTGAGAAATGAACCTTTGTAGCACCTGGTGGACTTACCTGGAGGAGAGTGCAGTCGATCACTCATTAGTTGTATACCATACCCTCAAAATGGTTGATGTGGAGAGTCTGAGTTATCCTGTAGTGGTGGACCAGTATGAGTATGTCTTACCTAATATTGTTACAGGTCTACCTCCTTCAAGAGAGGTAGACATTTACATGGACTTGTACCCCATGACGACACTGATATCTACACCAGTGTATCAGATGGATCCCGCGGAGCATCGTGAGATGCACAAATAGCTAGATGACTTGCAGAGAAAGGGATTCATCCGGCCCATTGTTTCTCCTTGGGATGCCCTGATTTTGTTCCAAAAAGGAGGATGAGAGTTTGAGACATTGTCTCGACTATTGGTGCCAGAATCAGTTGACTGTGAAGAACATGTAACCACCCTCGATTATTGGAATCCTCTTTCATTAGCTAAAGGGGGCATGGTGGTTCTCTATGATATTCCTCAGATCGGGCTATCACCATGTCAGAGTACGAGATGAGGATTTGCAGAATATGGGTTTTAGATGTTGGTATGTCCATTACGATAACTTGGTTTTGCCATATGGCATGACCAATGCTCTATCAGTGTTCCTGGGAATCATGAAAATGATATTTTGGCCATATCATGATTTCATTGTCATAGTCATTATCGATGACATTCCGATCTACTTGACTACTGAGGAGGAGCATGCCTACCATATGTTGGTAGTCATGGACACACTCCGAGAGCACCATCTTTATAGTAATCTTTCGAAGTGTCAGTTATGGATCCAAGAGGATCACATTACGGGACATTTAATCTTTGATTATGGAGTATTTGTAGATCACGTGATGATTTAGGAGGTACATTCTTGAGAGACACACAGGTGTGTGACAGTGGTATCTAGTTTCCTATTATTGGCCAGATACTATCAGACATTTGTGACATATTTATCCATAGATGCGGCACCACTATTAGTATTGACCAAGAAGGGGAAACCCTTCGTGTGGTCGGAGAAAAGACAGTGGATTTTTCAAGAGCTGAGGCAGAGGGGATGTGAGGACACTATCTGATGGACGAACATATACTCCTGGGAAAGGGAACATTGTAGAAGATGCACTCAGAAGGATATCTTGAATACTTTTTCTAGGAAATGTGATAAAGTAGTTGACCGCTTTTCAGATAACCATTGTGGACCATGAGGGAGAATCTTTTCTTCAGTCTCTTACAGTAACTCCCCCACTTCATCGGCGAGTCAGGGTGGCGTAGTGTGGGGACTCTAACTATGAGGCTCCATGTGCTGAGATATCCACAGGGCAGGCCCCTGATTGATTTTATGTAGGTGGGGAAAATTTCATCCTCTTCAGAGAACATACCATGGTACTAGTGTCACTTTTGGAGGAAGTTTTGAGGGAGTTCCATACATCCCCTCTAGAGGTACTACCCAAGTAGAGAATATGTACCTGGAATTCTGACGACAACAAAAGTGGACATGAATGAAGAAAGTATTCGTAGAGTTTGTCTCTCGGTGCCTCACTTGTCTCAAGTGAAGGTGGATCATTAGGTAGCAACAGGCTTGGTTCAGCCTCTCGAGGTCCCAGATTGGAAAGGGATGGGATATCCATAGATATTATGACGGGACTTTCACTTATATCATTGGGACATGACTCTATTTGGGTGATCGGCGACCAACACACCAAGTCAGCCCACTTCCTACCAATCCGAGAGTATGGTTTAGAAGAGTGTTTGGGATGCAAAAACGTTCATTTGATTGTGAGGATACATGAAGTACCCTCGATGATTGTCTCTGTTCATGATGCATGCTTTACATCCTGGCTATGGTGGGGCTTAAATGAGGCTTTCAAGAAGCATCTTCGTTTGAGCACCTCCTTCCATCCTCAGTCGAATGGCCAGACTGAGAAGACTATCCACACCCTCGAGGACATGCTACGTGCTTGTGTCCTCAAATTCAGTCACATCTGGGAGGATTTGTTTCTTTTTATGTAGTTTACATACAACAATAGCTATCATTCCACTGATGGGATGAAATCATTTGAGGCGCTATACGGGTGACCGTAAAGATCACCTTTGTGCTAGATTGACCTAGGGGAGTCATCACTCGTGGGACCAGAGATGTTGTGGTCTACCACAGAGAAGGTGCAGATCATCCATGAGTGGGTGAAGGCCACACATAGTAGGTAGAAGTCATATTTCTATAGGATAATGAGACTTTGGGAGTTAGAGGATGGTGACCACATATTTCTATGGGTCTCACCTCGACGAGGTTTGAAATGATTTGAATGAGGTGGTATGTAATATCTGACGTTCATTAGATCTTTCCTGGTCCTCAGTAGAGTTTGTGAGGTGGAATACTGTTATCTCATCCACCTTAGTTGCACTGGGTGCAAGATGTCTTCCACGTATCTCAGCTGAGGAGATACGTGCATGATCCTTCCCACGTCATCGAACACAGAGTGATGGATGTTGATGATGGGGTGACATTAACAGGGGTTCGTGTTAAGATTGAGGATCGACAGGAGCAGGTCCTTTTTGGGAGGTTGACACCTCTAGAGGGAATTCATTTGAATTAGGGCAACCTCCAGGAGATCACATGGGAGCGGAAGGCTCAGATGCGTGCTCAGTACCCCATTTTTTCTATTATTTTGAGTGGTTCCTTATGGGGATGCAACTCCCTATGATGGTTAGTATGTAAAGACCCATAATTTCCATGTATTTTTTTAAATATATGGGAATTTTTCGAGAATGCGAAACATTATGGCTCGTGTGAAATTTTTTCTACGGTTATGATTGATTTTGACCAAAAGTAAAAGGAAAATATTTTAAAAAAAATTAATATATAGATTAATAATTATGGAATAATGTTTATTAAATTAAATTTATAGTTTTTGATGAAATTTATTTTAAAATAGGTATGAAACATGTGAAGAAAACTACATTTTAGATAAATTCTTTTTTATGAATAACACTGGTTTTTTCTTATATCATGTCAAGATAAATATTCAATAAATATTAAAAAAGATAATGACTATATAATAAATATATTTCATTAAAATCATTGATCAATATTGAAATGTTTTATTTATTAAGAAACAAATGCCCTACACACATAAATATAGTTTTTCAACAAAATCTCTTTTACTTTTAAACATGTTTTTTTAAATTCATTCATAAAATTGATTTCAATGAATGTAATTTGATTATATAAAACATTTAAAAACTAATATTACTTTTTATCTGTTTTATAAATAAATAACTATGTATATGATTAAAATGAAATTTTACTTCTTAATAAAAATCAGTACTTTTTACTGTTCAAGGAAAAATCATACTTTTCATAACAATCTAAAAAAATGTTATGAAAATATATTTTATATATGATGAATTAATAAAATGATATAATTTTAATCAAATATAATTTGTAAATTTTCTATAATTTATTTTTAATATTTCCTCAAAAAAATAAATTAAAATTGTTTTTTAATAAAGTGTTACTTTGAAGATTACAAATACTTTACTAAAAATATAGTGATTAGTTACTAAATATTTCTCAAAAAAATTATATATGTTATAAAAATTATATTTATTTCATAGATAATTTAATATTTATAATAAATTAAAATTTAAGAGATAGGTTATAATGATCATATTTAAATAAAAATATTTCATGATTTTTTAGGCATGGTGTTTCATATCATGTACAGTACTGAACATAGTGTTCATTAAAAATATAGGGGTTCGACGAATTTATTATTTTGAAGAGAATTAAAAAAAAGTATCTACATGAGACAAGATATATGTTTATTGAATAGTCATCATCCTTATTTTTTGTACAAGAGTTATCCAATCAATAATGATATTTTATTCATTGATGTCATCCCTACCTATTTCATTTATTTTGAATATTGGTACTAATTTAACTACCTCATAATTTTTTCCTTCCTTTGATTATAATCTATAATTATGTTCTCCTCCTAGGAATTTGACATTATCATCATCAGAATTTTATTCTACTAAATATTTATCAATATTTTGTCATGACAACTCGTCAATTTATTGAGATTTTTGTTCATTTTTAAAATAATCGAACTTGAATTTTAAGGACCGATCGTTAATATTGTTAGAATATGTATTCTATTGTTTTAGATGAAATCCCAAAGAAATTTCCATCATCCCCATCAATTTTATTCTTTCATCTCTTCTCCATGTTTAGAATAAACAATTTACCCCCCTCCTCAAAATTAAAATGTATTCCAATGAGGGATTCTTCCCACACCATATTTATTATGGTGAATCCCCTTCATTTGGACTTCCAAATACCATTTTGTAGATATAAACTAAATTTACCACTATTTCATATTAATTTTTCTTTTAATAATGTTTTATTATAATATCTTTATTGGGATGTTCCTCCACCTCATTGTTATTTAATGAAATATCATTTTCATTACATAACTTCTTTATTTTTTTTCCTAGTATCTTCTCTACTAATATCAAATAATATTTAATAAAATTAGACACTATATTTTGAAGGATATGTTTATAAAAATATTCATTCTACCATAATATTTAAAATTTAGAGCATAATTTCTTTAGTCATCCACAAACTTGGTTGAAATTGGCCACCATGCATCCACCTTCACTAACTCATGCCATCTCATTGACAATTGTTATATTATTATATAAGTAATTAAAATGAATTTATATTTTTAAAAAAATTCATAGTATTCATGAAATCATGAGAATGTTTTAGGATATTTTGAGATCATTCATTCTCCAAAACATCTTAATAGGAATTTTGGATTATGTTTCCAAGAATTGTTTTCCATATCCTTTTATATTCATCCTTGTATATAAAGTGCCTATCATATTCCCCACTAATGAGTATGAAATTTAATTTTATGTGATTCCCTTGAATCACTATTATTCCATCTCTTTATTTCTAGATTTAATCCTTCTTTCAAAAATTTAATTTATCCCAGAGTCACATAGTTATCTCATACTGAGAAGATTTTGACTACATGATTCAAATATCAAGTAATCCTTATACTATAGTTATTAACCTCTGATTTTGGATTTTCTAAAGCTATTAATTTCAACAGATTAATAGTTATCAAAGTGAATAATTCCATTCGTGCATATGTGATTATCATGGAATGGTGTTTTTTCCATCATGTAAGATGTATGTCCACTATGTTGAATCTATACTCAATATTGATCTATTTCTCTAAATGAAATTTATACGACATTAACCATCATGGAAATTAGTTTCATGATCCATGTAAAATGTTTTCTGTAATTTGGTGTTCAATTAATTTCTACCTCATGAGCTATTGAATCATCCTCATCTTTCAAGTCTGTGAATTTATTATCAATTTGTTTCCCAACTAATGATGTTTTTAGATAATATTTTCACATATATTGGATCTATTTTAGCACAATTATTTATTTAATTAAAGAGAAATTTATTGAATTGTGTTCTTATACTTCATATGAAAAACAATACCCTTTTAAAATATTAAAATTGTATACACATCTTATCATTGATTTTTGTAACTATGGACACTTGAAATGTATATTGTCAATAGGAAATATATATTTTTTCCTATTACTAATGTAATAAAACTAGAATCATGGTATATTATTTTTTCTCTTTTACATTCCTCTTATATCCTTCTGAGTCCTTTGAGAATCACCCTAATCAACATTCTTCTAGGTTTTAGGATATTGTAATTTTTCATTATCCAACAATATTTTTCCCTTTTAATAAATACCCTCAATATATATTTATTACCCTTGAAAAATTTTATATATGTATAACGGTATAATTTTCCCATTATATCCATGTGTTCCTCCTTATCTTCTTTAGTATCCCACACAATAAAACTCCAACATGTCATGTTGGGAGATATATGTCACTCATTATCATCTATATTTCAAAAAATATTTATGTCTTTGACTTTGATATTTTCAATTATTTTGACATGATATTTAACCAAATTTGTCATGATGTTAATTATATTTCGTTGATCTTCAATTTTTATACTGTACTCAATATCCTACTTCTATTATCTAGTCTTTTAATACTTTATTATTTCAATATCACCCATTATATTTTTATTTTATTTTTCTAACATAAATTGTTTTGATTATTGTACAGCTAAATTGAATTTCATCACTTATCCATCAAAAAAAAATTCTTCAATTGTAGATTAAATAACATCATTGATGTATAATCATTCCTTAAATTTATTCCTTTTTTCATCATTTTGCACCAATTGATTATTTATTTCATCATTGAGGACCTACTCATTTAGGTTAAAATAATCCTCAATATACTACACATTATTATCCTGTAATATATAATTTTTTTGTTAAAGAAATTTATTATTTTTAGATAAATTCTTCTATGAATAGATCTTTCTTACCACACCCCAAAATAGTTTCTGCATCGTTTATTTATCATTAATTTCATCTCAAAATTTATTTTGAATCCTAGAAGCATAATTCCCATCTTTTAAATAATTAAAATATACAAGTTATGGATTTCCTTCAAATATTTGTTTTTCCTTTTAAATGTTTGAAAAAAAGATAAACATCGCCTCATAAACATTCACATCATCAAGAACATTCTCTAAGGTAAGATTGTTAATCTCCTTGAATTTCACATTCTAATAATTATCCTTTATAAAGGACTCATTACTGTATTTACTCATCATATAGTAGATGAGAGTGTTGTAAATAATATTTAACACTAAACTTATGGGGTTATTGTATTCAAGGACCATGTACATTTCATTAAAAATGATAGTAATATTGAACGATAAATGTTATGTTTTTTAAATAGTTAAATAATTCATTGAGTTTAATCATTCCATACATAATAATACTCACTTGATAAATTAATTTATTAGTGAACTCATTTGGATTCATTCTTAAATCCACATTCTTTTTCCATAGAAACAAAAAAATATCTTTACATACAATAAAATCACCTTCAAAAATTTTGAGTGGTTTTTTCACATGTATTGGTAGAATTAAAATGAATTAATATTCATATATATTTAATTGGATACTGATCATCCCATTTCATTGACTCTTTTTTCATTATTATCAATCCATCTTAAATATTTTTCAAATAATAATCTATAGTTCAGGAATTATAAAATCCCATGAATGGTATATATGTAGAAATATATTTACAATGTTAAAAAATAAATTTTTTATTTAATTCTTACATATTTGGAAATTAATATAATCAATGATTAGAATTGATTTGTGGTTGATTGTATTTTATGTCTCTTCAATGAGAAAAAATATCCCAAAAAATTCTACATATTGGATAACACATTTTTATCCCAAGAAAGTTCAATACCATGAGAGGGGTGAATAATGGGTTATAAATTTCCTTAAATAACCTTCTCCCATGAGATAGTTTCTTAATTACTAAAATTAATATATCCCTTAAAATGTATATTATGTGATAAACTAAATTAAATTGAGACATAAATGATTTTATCTGGTTCATCAAAACTAGGCTAATCTTCAAATAATGAAACGGTGATGCAATGATGCACCTAAAACATTAATAATACCACTTTTTTACAATTTTAGGCATCCAAACATACCCTTTATTTTTTTAACCATCATAAGAAAAATGATAAAGCACTAATATCCCTACAAGAAGGATCTGACCACTCCTCTTATGTAATATTTTTCATTATATGAATAGTATATAGATATTATTTCAAGGATTGTACATAAATATTATCCATTTTTATCAGTGTGATGAACTCAATGATCTTCTAGTTATATATTCTAATGTATATCCCTTTTCTTTTCATTTATATATTTCTAATAGTTGTCCTAGAATATATATTATTCTCCATTTTCCTTCGAACACATACATTATAAATCCCCCACTTATTCATTAATGTAATTATATTATCTGATACATTATATTCTACTTATTTTAAATAAATATATGTTCTCTATTTTTTGAATCCTTCTAACCAATCACTTTATTTATTTATAACTGTTGATATCATATTTTTAAAAGTCCATTTATGGGCTGTGTAAAATTCATGGATGTTCACACATTTCTTCTTATTTTAAATATTATCTCACTTATAAAATTGAGTAGTTTATAGTGTGAACCATACTCCATAGTGTGATCTAATTCCATTTTGAAACCATGAATTAGAACCATTTCCATCATAGAGACTACCTTATAAAACCACATCCATGCCACAATATGGTCACCTGAATGCCAAAAATATTATCTCTTACAAACCATGTCTCAACGCCATGATCCAAATCCATATAGTAGAGAAACTTAAATGATATAACAAAAAAACCACATAAATTGAGTCATTTCTTGGCCATAACTCCCACAGAATAACTCAATAATTTCACTTTTTTAGAAGTAAATAATTTTTCTTAAAATTCAATCCTCATCAAAAGACTCTTTCATATTAATAGAATTTTCCATATTTTGATATGTATGTCCCCTCATGGCATGAAATATTCTATCATGGTGTAACCTACTTAATTGGATTAAAATAAATCAAATCCTAATTCACCTATGGTCATATCATAATGTTATTCTTCAACACGATTCCAATTTTCAGTGCAAGATCTTCTACCACAGATGGGTAAAAATGATACCAAATGTTTCATAGAATGTCTCATTTTCTTTTCATTTTTGTGATGTATAAAACTCTAAGAATGTGTTAAATATAACATTCATAGTATTTTAAAATCCATACATATGAAAATAAATCTAACCATTTTCATTTTAATATAAATATGCTTCATGAAATGACCACTGCTTTCATGGTGTGACTTTTTACCTTTATAAAAAATCATATTCAATATTATTCCAAATCACTTATATAATTTATTTTTGACTTTGTAAGATAATTTGAATGTATTCAAACATCCATAATGAAAACATAACAAAAAATACTTCATTGTTGTTTTTCCAATTGTTTTATATTTGATGTGGTTTATGGATGTGATAGGTTCTAGTGAGATCAATAGAGGTTGGTAGAAGCAAGGATGATTATTATAGAACACCAGTTTAGTTGGATAGCCTTTACATTATCAATTCTATTTACTATTTTTATTATTATATGGTATTTTTATTATTTTTACTCTTTTATTAATATTTTATGAATTCATTTGATCTCAGATCATATGTTGGGATGGTATTGGATAGACTAATAGCCTTCAGGTATCATAGAGGTTTCTAAATGGAACATTTGTGTTTCCATGGTCGAATGAGTGATGGTTTTCCATTTTATATTTTTTTATATATAATAGTGGTTATGAATTATTTTTTTATAAAATTGATTTCCATTAAAAGATGTTTGGTGTTGGATTTTTATTAAGGTGCCTAGTTTCTGAAAAATGAAATGGGGTTCCATTTCTAGATAGTATAATTTTTTTTGTTTAAATATTATAATTTAAATAATATATTATTTTGAATTTGTTTTAAAAAGTAAATAAAATTTGCATTTATTTATAAATGTATTTCTCTATTTTACCTCATGTGGGTGGAATTGTATTTTTTAATGATTTTATGCCTCTATATGTTTATTTTTTTTAATATTATGTTATCCCTCGTTCTGTGATACAATATGACCAATAAAATAACTAGTTAATATTATAAAATGATTCTGGGACTATGTTGAGATTTTCATTGGGTTTAATAGGGGAATAGGGCCATAAAAGATTGCAATACTTCTTTTATGTGCATGATTCTATAATTGTGATTGATTGATTGATTGGTGAGTTTTTCATCATGGTATTTTGGAAGAAAAATTGATTATGGGTGGTTGTAATAAGTTCCTTTTAATGGTGCCTTGTGATTTCACCTCACCAGTTGAAGTTTGAGTTACTCCAAAATGTATATGTTTTTTAGATTAAAATATTACAATGTGTTTTGATCCATGTGTTATAATGATACTTGGACTATATGTAATAGATAATTGATGGAATTATAGGTTCTTTCACTATGTGTTCATCTTGGATGACAATAACTAATATGATGTATGAGATAATGTGATTGGTAATGTAGCCTAAAATGCATTGAGACTTTTGTGGTAGATCTATTGGTTACATTTTAATTCCTATGGATGTTTATAATTCAGAATACCGTAAAGTGATATTTTATATTTGAGGATCTTCTGTAATTTTGTTTCATTTTTCTGTATAATATTTATTTTCCAAATTATGATACAACTATTTCTATATAAGAGCACCCATATAAGAATTTAGATGAATAGAACTGGTAAATTGGCCCTATGATAGATAGCGATCAAACTTAGTGGGGAGATGGGGGGATCTATGGTATATATTTGAATCAAATCATCCTAATTACCCATGTGAGGTCAGGACAAGTCCATAAGACATTGTATTTAACATTTATGGGGGTTTTTTGTATCATCTATGTGATTGGGCTATATCTAAAGTGTTGTATCGTTATGGAGAGAGATTCATCGTCAGTGGTGACTTTTCTAATATGTGATCAATATAGTTATTATCTATGTGTAGTCATCAAAAGGATACTAAAATGATTGGCACGATGAGTTTAGAATGTTCTGAATGAATGTTTATGTAATATCATGTGGTTGGGACCCTTTTTGTTTCTTATTATTTTCTTATTATGGGATTACTATTTACTGTTATTTGATTTTTTGGGCCCTCTTTGTCTAATAATTATTTTTTGTTTATTCTTTCTCATGTGGTTTATTATTTGTCCCACTATAATTGTATATTTTTTATATTATTTTTTTAATCATTATATTCTTTGATATTTAGGGTTTTTCATTATTGATGGTAGTGGGATGACTAAGGGGTTAAATGGTACATTGAAGAAGGATCTTGGTGGATTTGGAGACACTTCATACTGGTTATAGCTATTTTCAAGAGTTCAATTTAGTATAAATTATTATGTAAAGTAGGTATACAAATCATCATATGCATGAATGTGGTTCATGTCCTGAGTTGGGAAGGATAAGTTTGTGTTATCAAGGATTATGTGTCTTCTAGACACATAGGTTTAGATTTGTATGATATGCGGTTTTGATGTTATGTTTCTAGTTAGGAGAGTTACATTGGGTATTTAATTTCAGAATATCCCCAAAATTTCATGAATATAATATTGAACAAAAAAAATTACCCAGTACATAAAGGATAGTAGGAAATATTATGGGTTAATTGGACCCACTCCAACCTATATACAGAACATAAATTTTAATTTACATGGGTATACCATCAAATTTTATTTCATTTATATTTGTTTGAATAATGATTCATGCGTGGTTTGAGACTAATAGGTTATTGGAGGTTGAATATGGATTATATGAATTGGGAATAAGGCCATTGTATTTATATTTCATTATAATTTCATTGATATCATCCTACATGATTATATTTTTTCTAAACTATACCAACATTAGATCCATTTCATTATATTATACATTACTTTCATTCTTTAATGTTCAATTACATATGCTCATTTATATGATAAAACATCATGTGGTTATTTTACTACGAATATATTATAGTATTCAGAGATCATTTTGGATCCATGATTAGTGTCACTAGGTTATGAGTACATATTTTACACAGATGGATCATATAATGTAATTTGTAGAATCATGAATGATCTATGGAATTTTATTTTGTGGGAATATACTCCCTATTACATTATCAAACTCTTCATATTATTTAATAGCATCAGGTTTATGGGTCTATATGCCTGCTTCCATATAGTGACTCCCTCTTGAATATGGATTAGGTGACCTGAGATGGTACATTACAATTTTTTGTGGGATTTGGTGTTTCATATTATCCCTTTTCATGTGGGAAATTATAGATTGGTAATATAAGGCCCCGACATTAAACCATACTAATTATAGAATTAAATGAATATTTCACATTGAGGATCTTTTTAGGTTTAGATTTTTAGAGAATGAGGACATAACTATTACATCTCAAAAGATTAAAAATTATACACATCTACTAAGTTTCATTAATATAAATACTCTTGAAAAGAAACATGTCTAGTTCCATGTTTTAGATAGCATGTCTTTCCTTGATCCCATCCTTGACCCTATTCATCTTTAAGTCTTGTGGAAAAAATTTCAAAAACTTGTGTTGAGCATAAAATCCCAGTAAAGGATATACAAGGAAGGAAAACTATTTTTTTTTTCAAAAAAACAACTAAACCAAGAATACTTTACCAATCTAATACTTTTCACCTTTATGAAGTAGTAAAAAAACTATTCACTGAATAAAAGATCATTACTTACCCCTTTTGTAACCAAAATATTACCATAAAACCCATATAGATTACATATAAAGGTAACTTGGGACATAAAAATACTTAAATGGAATAACCATATGGTCGACATCCACACATATCACTTAATGGAATATCCATACAGCCGACTTCCATACCCAATGCATTGGATGTTATAACGTAACCATCCATCCTAGTATTCACGGCACCACCCGTCATATGGTTTATCACGTAACCACCAGTAAAATGTCCAAGTACCATCATTACACATAAATATTGAAAATATAAACATTTCAATAACAACATTTCATTTGCAATCACAATAAGTAATTACAATATATTTAATTAATCAATCCAATTTCAAAAATCATTTAAAAGAGATATTTGAATCAAAGCGTCCCATACCACTTTGATGTTTTTGATCGAATTATAATTTTTAAAACATTAATGTCCATATAAATAATTACTAAAAACCATTTTGAAAACATGGACATTAAAGATAATGATTTAGAATAATGAATCTTTAAAACATTTAAAATGATATTTTTGTTAAAGAGTTTTTAACAAAATGAGAGACTCTTGAGTAAAAATAATTGCAGAATAAAATTTAATCCGAACATTATCATATCATGATAATAAATGGATTCATGATATAATATGTCAAAGGACAGTATACACACCATATAAGAGTGAATTGGTCCATAACAACAATGATGTTTCAATGGAAATGTAAATTGAGATGAAATCCAATATAAAGATGGTATCCTTAAATTAAGGATAAATATATCACATAATTATGTGTGAGAAATATAAATACACCAAATATAAGTGTATATTAAGTGTGAAACAATCAGAGGTCATTCACACACAATCTTGTAAAAACAAAACCAATGACATAGATATTTAACTCAATGAAATGAGATTGAGTTATGATTTCCCATACAAGTTCGTAAGAATTTATCAATAAGATGATTATGTGTAGAAATAGTGTATCCACCGAAAGGTTTGTGGAAATTAAAACACAGATATTACAGACATAATCTTGGCATTATAAAATCAATATGTAGTGGTTTAACCCAAAGAATTGAAAGTGGGTTAAGAAGTTCCCCTACAGAAATCCGACAGCCTAACAGCGTCACTTTAAAATTCAAAAATGGTTTGATGAGAGAGAAAATGGTATCTCATCACCTGGTCATAAAATTTACATCAATAAGGTTATATAATAACATATACCAACATAATTTTATGTGAATTAAAAGACATAACAAAAGAATTCTTTTTTTAAAGAGGAGGGTGAATGGTTCCCTTACCAACATAAGTACCTTTCGAAACATACACCCCATGGAATAAGGGTCATAAAATGAAGATGTAAATACCCATAATTGAAATTATTCCACACAAAGAGTATAATAATGTGCAGTACATACACCACTCAAAGGAAATGGTCGCAAACTTAATATAAATGTCACGAGAATAAAACAGATATGAAAAATCCCTTACAAAAACTCGGCAGCCTAATGTCGCCACATAAAACATCCAATAATGGTTTGATGAGATCAAATAGAGTCTCTCATCATATGAACCTAAAACATACAGTACGAGGAATATAAAATAACATCCCCAAACAAAAGAAAGATGATCTTAAAATAAATGACATAAAAACGAGTGCTTAAAAAGAAAGAGTGAGGTAGGATCCCTTACCTTCTGTCTGACATGACTTGATCGTTCATTAATCTCCTGAATAATAAAATTTGGTCAATTTATAATTTCATAAGGACCACTTTTCAATATTATTATTCAGTTCATATTACATATTATAATGTTATAATAATTGGTGAATAAAGTGAGTTCATATCAGACGTTTTTTCAATGTTCGGTAGATGAGTAAAAATCAAACTTGTTGGATAATAATTTTCCATGTAGTTATAGGTACAACATCTACAGAATAGTATTAATGTTTTAAATATCATATATATCCATTATATATTCTTTTTTTACTATTCCATAAAATTTGGAGATAAAAAATTAAAAGCATCGTTCATGGAGACGGTATGTCGTACGCACGCATGAACGCTACTTTCATTTTTTTGTCATATTAATGGAATTAATGTTAAAAGAGAGATATATATATACTATAATTCAAGAATTATATACATCATTTAGATTTAATATATGAAATATTTATCCATTATATATATGTACTTATAATAGTACATAACATTTGGAGATATGAAATGAAATGTACCGTTTATGGAGACTGTAAGTCGTATGTACGCATGAAGGCTACTTACATTTCTTTGGCACATTAATGGAATGAAAACTATATGAGATATATATATATATATTATAATTAAAGTATAATATATATGTTATATATATCACAAAAGTTCATCAATTTCATTCTTTATACATTCCATGTATTGCATGAACGAGTCACATCACTTGAGGGGGCGGTAGTCCACACTTCCTCAAAAGAAATTGTCGCATTTTCACAACATGAAAAGCATAATGTTATGTATTAAATATAAAATACAGAAGTATATAGTTGAAATAAATATAATATATATCATAAATAAAGAGTGTGAGATCTTAATGTCCAACATGAAAGGTGTTAAAAGAAGATTGAACAATCATCATTTCGTGAGGCAGAAAACCGCCAACCATAGAAACAGTATGTTCTATAACCATTAGACGAAGGTGTGTGTAGTTGTAGCTTTAATAATTCTCATAAAAAAAATCCTAGTATATTGAAGATATTGGTGTTGTCACAAAAGAAAGGAATAAAATTAGTTTAGGGGGTTTTATAAGCAAAATAAAACATAAGAAAACAAGAGAAGACACTACACCTTTAAATCAGGTAACTCTAATTGATGTGAGCTCAAAGGCTTCCTTGGAAAGACTTATGCCCAATGTGGGGCTTCTAGGAGTAAGATAGGGATTAGGGGAGAAAAAAGGAGCCGGGTTTGGCCATGCCAAAGGCTTGAGAAGTGTGGGTAAGGTGGTAGAGGTGGGGGCCTTTTATAAGAGGAGAGGAGGGGAACTCTTGGAATGTTATAAAAGGTTACTTTATTAAAAATGATTTTTGGATTTTAAAGGTCCCAAAATAATATATTTCAAGTATTAGTTAATAAGTGTTCGAAATCCACCCATCCAATAATTTTTTGACATGTGTAGGTCCTAGATATTTCATTATCATTTCATTTTATTTAAATCATTAAATAATGATGTAATCACTGCATCATCATGGTGTCATAAATAAATTAATTTATTGACTGTCTAAAAATTAAAAAAAAATCATGATGTAGGAAATCGTTATATATTTTTAATGAATATTTATAGTAAAAAATATGAGTTGTATAAACCCATTTAAAAATTGTTTTAGTAAAACAACTCATGTTTGTGACATTTTTATTTTAACTTTAAATGAAAGGTTATTTATGTCATTTTCTGACCGAACTGCTTCCATGGGGTCCTCAAGTTGAACCATGGATTTTCTTTGTCGGCCATGACACATCCAATGAGGTTAGGACATCTGTCTAGGACATTTCATATTATTAAAATATTATTTTTACATTAAACACCACGAATTGCCTCTAATCGTGATTAAAAACTTAAAAGTTACTATTCACCAAAAATTTATTTTAATCTCATTAAACCACATTTTACTTCCTAATGAAAACCTTGTATGTCATATTTTTTAAATTCAAGACACAGAGGTGGTAAAATTTCATTTAAACAGATAATCCATTTTTTAAGTACCACTTAGTGGTTACACTATTCATAAAAAATTGATGTTTTTCAGAACAATACCAAAAATTCAACCTAATCCATATTTCATATTCTGAATTCAAAAAATATGTCTATTTAAAAATTTCAAAACATATAAGTTTCATTAATTAATATAATAATTTATTCCTGCTGTCAAAACAAATAGCGTGTTTTTATGAAACAAAAACTATCAAAAGATTAACCCTAGGTTAAGTCAAATTTCAAAGTGAAATTAATTCCAATGAAAACTATTGGATTAAATGGTAAAAATATATTCTCATATAACTTTAAAAACAATTCAAAATATAATATAATCATATAAAAAATTTATATTAAAAAGAGGTTTTGAATTAAAATACAACATTTTTCACTATTCATTAAAAATTGAACTTTATCGGAAAAATACCAAAAATTTACACAAAGTATATTTTTATGTCCATATTCTAAAGAAGGATTTTATTTTGTCAAATAGAACATATAAAATTTTTAAAATTATATTTAAAAAAGGGTTCTCCATCAAAAGGTGGTTAATCGACCTTTTAAAAAATATTAGAAGATTTATGCTTAAAATTGGATTCATTTGCATTTTACACCTCTAACATTTATTAGATAAAAGTAAAAATATTTGACAAACATATATAATAGTTTTGTATTTATTTACGTTCATTCTCTCCATTAGAATGGCTAGGCGTTAACTACCATTTAAAATAATATTATTTTATTACTATTGTGCAATGTAAGATTTCAAAGAAACACTTTTTTGCATATCGGGTACTCTATAGCAACCCCTTTAAAGTAAAATTAACATTTTATTCACAAATAGGGATAAATATAAAAAATGTCATATTTTTTATTTACGTGGGGTGTTACTGGTAAATAATGTAAAAAAAATTTCATTAGTATTTCAGTCTATTTTAAATAGAGGAATATCTCATGATAGTATTTTACCATCAAATATTACAATAAAAATTGATATGTATACATGATTTATTTCATGTATCTCATTTAACAAAATATTTTTCAAATCTATATTATTGTTTGAATGATTAGATCTCGATATAGAACTCAATTACACAATTTTAAAGAAAATAATGTGTATCCTTGATTATCAATATAATGTTTTTTTGTGAAAATTTATCCCTAATTGTTATTTCTATGATAACACTAAAAATAAATCCATGTGACTTGAAATCATTATGAATTGATATGGTTAAATAGCCTCACATATTTTAAAATAATGAATTTGATTCCATTCATTAAGTATAATGTTGAATGGTGAGGAGAATGGTGACTCCAATGTATTCAAAGGTTGGTATTAATAATATTATTTAAATTATTTTTGATGATTTTTGGGATTAAAATTATAAATTATAGAAATAATGTGACAACTATTGATCTATGACTAGCAGAAACTGAATCCAAATCAAACATCTCAACCATTCAAAATAGAGGATCGATTCTATATTTATTTTCATGGTTGGTGCATATATTCAATTAATATAAATACACAATAAGTTGTGGATGTGTCTTTAATAAATAATTAATGTCCAATTTGGCACACTATTTCCCAAAATGTGTAGCCAAACCATACGAGTTTCAAAAAAATAATCTTCTTATCATTTTATTTTTATACTTCTATGGGGTTTTCCCATTTTTCTTCCACGATTTTTCTTGATATTTCTAAAAGAATATCCATGAAAATTCATATTATCAACCATTCACATTAGTTTTTCAACTCTTTGTATCTTGTGAATATACAAGGTAAATATTGTATATATCATTAATTCATTATTTTCCTTCTCTCCCATTCCCTCTTCCTTCCATGATCTTCCATGTTCATTTTCTCAGTGTCCATGGTTTCCAACCATATTTTTGTTCTCTATATAATCATTGAAATGTTTCATTTATTGGGATTGTGGGGAATTTCATCAATCCAAACATCTCATTATTTTAAGAAGTAATGTAGCTTCGAATGGATTTACAATGGATTTTTTGTCTTACTTTAATTTATTTTACAAAACCGTTGGTGATTTTTTCATTTAGTATTTCCATGGGTAATTAGAATATTTAAAAGTATATTTTTTTGTATATTCACAATTTCTATAAAGTGTTTCATTTTTTAATCCAAGGAATAATGTTTTTTATAAGGGTTTAAAATTCTATTCCTTTAATATGAATAATAATTCCCATAAGGTGTGGGATAAATGTTTCTAGGAACATTTTTTTGTTTACATTAATTCAAAAAAACAAGTTATAAATTTCAATTAAATGTCGGTTTATGAATATTCACAATTTGATTACATTAAAGGTTGTGATTCGTATATTATAATTGTTTTTTATTATTGACTTCCTATGTACGATATGCCCCTGGTTGAGTTTTGTTAGAGATATCAAAATTTTCATGTCAGTTACTTTGTTATGAAATTGATAATAGGGGGATATGGTGTTTAGGGTTCTTTGGCTTTTGTCTTAGGTATTTTTTTGATATTATTTCATATCATATTTGATTTGGATATAATGGTTTACATGAGATACTTCATAGATAAGTATGAAATTAAGTATGAGTGTTAACTTCATTCATTTTTTTCTCTAGCCACATTTCCTCCATTGTCAAATATCTCTAGGTATGGGTTTCATCCCATTGTGTAAATGGGTTTAATCTAGGTTTTTAGATGTTTAGGATTACATTTTAGGTTGTCCGATTATTCAAAAGAGAGTTCAAGGATTTCTACAATTGACATTATAATTCCATTCCATGTTATAATTATTTAATTTTGTTACATTCTTTATGTATCAATTTTCAATGTGCCAAGTGATATAATGTTTGATATATGATATTAATTTTTGTATTAAGTCATATTAATTTATATATAATTTTTTTAATAAAAAAATAAATGAATTTATTTGGATTTATTTTAAAAAGTATAAATAAATGTGTATAATATAATCATTGTCCCAATTATCTATTGGAGTATATCTTAAAAAAAGAGTTACATTTATTCATGGAACAATCCTATTGGATATTAGATAAAACCCTACATTCACAAGTTTTCATGCATGTAGTATTTTTATGGAAGATACAATTAAAGTGAAGGGAGTCACATCCATTCGTGGTATAACTTAGACACTTTTTTAATGATTTCATGGAAAGATGATTATGTAGTGATCATGGTTCATGTGGATATGATTTGTTTCAATATTTTGAGACTATTAGTTTATCTGCGGATGTTATGTTTTGGTCTCAATGTTATATACTATGTTTTATATCTCATTTATCATATATTTCATGTATCAACTTATATATTTTTCTTAGGGATGCATATTAAGAACTCCATTTAGGTTTTTTATTATTTTTCCTTATTTGGATGAATTTTTATTCTGATGTATTTATGTTATTTTCATGATTATTCAATGTGTTGAGACATTATATACGGATTTTTTTTAAATTATTTTATTTTGATGGTGAAATATTTCACAATGGTATGTGTTCAGTACCCTTATGACTTTTTGTCATCCCCTGGATATCATGAATATTAATTGTATTATATTAATTATTATTTCATGTGAATTAGTAATTATGATAGCAATATTAAATGATAACCATTATTAATAATGTTATCCCCATTAAGAATTTATAATATAATTCCCATGGTTATCATTTAGGGTGGTCGTTAGAATTATGTTTTTACCTATCATTTTTTTATAGATATAAATTCTAACTAAAATAGGGATTTTTATGTTTTCAAGAAACATTAATAGAAACTAAAACAATTAATAATACATAATTTTATGAAAATACGAACAATTATGATTAAAAATGTGTGTGAAAGTATTTTAGAAAAAAATATGATCATTAGATAAGTGTTGATCTATTGGACACTCATTTATTCCTTAATTACGTTAATTATCTAATTGTATTTCTCATCTCACACCTAGAGGTATATATCCTAACACCCAAATATCTAGTATACAATGCCAATTAATTGATATTGAGGTTCATCCTCTTATAAAGGGGTTAAAATAGTAAATGAACTCCATGTAATATCTCAGGTTTTCCAATGATGTAAGGAATTTTTTTAAATGATTAATTATGGATTGATATTAATACCCTTAAAGGTAATGGGTGAATCAAGGATATATATGGATTTTTATGAGCCCAAAAACCAAAGTTTGAATAAAAATAGATGGACTACAACCAATGGAGTTACAATACACCCAAGGCACATGGTTTGGTGATATCATATTCTGTTGGATAGAGGGATTGAGGAGCCCACATAGTTTCATTATACTGGGTGGATAGAGGCCCACTCTTATATTATATCCTCTATAATGTTTTATAGTGTATTGATACATGGGTTCATCATGATTTTTAAAATCATGCACACTAACCATGCGTGGTAGCCCTCCATAAAATAAGTGGCACATGATTAGTTCAGGGTTCAACCAAACTAGTAGCCAAACCGTGAGTCTATTTCTTTTGAGGAAAAATAATTTTTCACCACTATAAAATATTAAAAAATAAATTTTTTGGTTTCTCATTACTGTAGATAGAACGAATTTGAGAGCTCCCCATTGATCCAATTTGGAATCTTTTGATCTCTTTATTTCAAATGAACACAGAGTTGAGTGTCATCTGTCATGTTGGATTCACACCAGTGTGTACTATTTTCCTTTTTTGTCATAGTTAATATTTTATAGTATTAGTTAATATATTTTGGTGCAATCTAATATTCTTTATTTCTACATTATTATACCTTTATTCCTATTTATTTTGATCTCATCTGAATCAGAAAGTGATAGAAGACAATCACTCTACTAAAGACCAATGGTATGTGGTCTATGAAATTCCATTGGTTTTTGGTGATTTATAAGCTAGGATATCATTTTATTGTATGTCCAAATTTTGAAAGATAAATAATTTAATAATTTAATTGAATTTTTGGGAAAATTTTAGGGAATACCTTTTTTCCTTGAGCTTAGTTGAATGTTGGTTCCTTAAACAAGGCTACCCACAGGGTGTCCCTTGTAATTTCCTTTGCCTTTTCCTATTTTTTAACCACCCAATGGGTGATTGGTTGATCATTCCTAGTTAGAGGAATCATTTATATACATGATTTCAATTTAATTGATTTTTTAGTAAATGGTATTCCTCTTTTTACATGTTATGCATGATGTGATTTATTTAACTACTTAAATTTTAACGTTAATACGTGTGGGTAAACATGTTGAATGTATTTGAATGGGAATTTCTATATGATTTGGAATGAAACATGGAATGTGATTGTATGAAATGAGAATTTAATTGAATGAGGGATGATTCCATATGATTCCATGGGTGTGCTAAACTATTGTTCATAATAGTGGTAGTGTACGTCTTGGAAGATATAGATCTTTGGGTCTTTGATCCATGGGATACCATAGGCATTGATCCCCCTTGGATACATCTTTATTATTATTATATTTCACATGGTTTACTAACATTCTCCTTGGAAATGGATACATTTCAAGTTGAGTTTCCATTGATATGCTCCTAGGACTCAATGATAATTACTTGCTCCAATACACCTTGGATCCAGCCTCGTGGTGTTTGATACTTCTATTATATGTCTCAACAGTAGATATTTTAAGATTCGTGATTATATAGAATGGATTTTAATGATATGATATAGAAGATATATTCCATATTTGTGGTTGGTATAAGATAATGTATATATATCATAGCCATGGTGTTTGTTTCAATTGTGTATTAACGTTGCCTGGTGTGAAAAGTGTGACCCTTGTTATGAATGAATCATTGATAGGATTGACAGTATCACCTTATTGTTCCATGTGGATTTTTCATGGGTTACATTCATATAGATTATATAACTTTAAAACTAATCATCTTATATTTCACATCATGTATTGTTATACACATCATTAGTGGTGGCCTATTGGGATTCTATCACACACCCTGTCTCAGGTAGTTGTTGGGTACCTAGAAAAACATTTTGGATATTGTTTGGGATCGAGTAAAGTTCCCATTGATTTATTGTAGAGTTTTATCCAAGAATAGAAGCATGATATTTTAGGATAGACCTTAGGTTCATGATGCTATACATAGATAGTTATTTTGGATGTTTTTTGCATTTTGATACATATATTTTAATGATGTTTGTATACCTATTTTGGTTGATTTATAGACATATGAATTGAAATATCATTATGGTATATGAGTTTTATTTTTTCGTTATTGTATATATCTGTCTTCGGGTCCTATCTCATGTTCTATTATTATTGTGCTTCTTCTAAGGTGGGTTACTAGTCTAGTGGTCTTAGTGTTTATTCTTGCTATTTATTCATTGTTTTATTTCGGTCCCTAATGATTTGTATGTTTGTTACCATTGTTTTACACTCTGGTAAGTGATAGTTGTCTCCCCATAGACACACCCTAGGCCCTCTCTAATATTTGGAAGTATCTGGTTTATTGGGATATGCGTCCTGAGGATATGAGGCCAACATGGCCCAGAGAAACATTCAGTGGAATTTGGGTTTGGGGAATTAAAATGTGGTATTATAGACTTAATTTCATGCATTTACAACATTGGTACAATATATGATGGTTTTTATGGAATAAGAATTTGATAACGAGTTATTCCTTGGATTAGTTAATAGATGAACAAGAACAATACAAATTGCCTTGAATGGAAATTATTGTTTTCTGGAGTTGCCAATTAGAGTTGATTTGATTCCACCATTGGGTTATGAACTTTTGGTTCAATTATTATTTACATTATGGATTTTTCTATTAGCCAATGTGATGAGGGTTTCAACTCGGGCTTCATTTTAGGAATCTACTTGAATTCAAACTCCAGGAATCTGTCATTTCATATAGGCTACATTGTTGGACTACATGACTTTGTGAAATGTATCTTGTTTGAAATACCTAAATGTTATATAGAAATTTTGTGTAGTGGATTCAGATACATGGTTAGTACATAGAGTTACTATCATAACATAAACATTGTTTTCCTTATTAGGCTATAGTATACACCCAGAATAGCCAATTCTGGCACATTGATTCATGTACCATCGATTTCATGGATATTAAAGTGCGATGGTGTGAATTAAGTGGAAACAATATTTTGGTTCATGAGGATTGCGGGCACATGGGGATCATAATTTTTCAATCATTTATTTCAATAAATTAAAATGGAATTTTGAATAAATGTAAAAGATTATGAGAAATGGGAATGATGAAATATTGATCTTAACATATCCCTTACATTTGAGTGGGTAGTAGGTAGTCTCTCTAGTGACTTTTTTGAAGATTTATATTAACAGCCCTAGATTTAGGATAGGAAATTGTGGTATTCTCTTTTATTGGAATGTTTGGACTATTATTATGATTCTAAATATGAATATCATATATTTGATCCACTTCAGGGAGTGTTATTTGAATTGTAGAGACATTCCACCATGAAGACCTCTAGTAATACACCAGGTGGGTGGAAACAAACATGATTTTGAGGTGGTGGGCCATGTTCTATTAGTGGATCATTTTATATTTACAGCTATGGGACCAATTGTTTTTTAGACACAGGTTCTGTGGAAAAATTCTATGCTAGATTTACATTTTATATAAATACTTTTCTGAAAACATCATAACATGCCTTATCTATTGTTGAGATGGAGTGTTTTTTCCACCAGCAGCATCCTCCCACATTTTCAAGGGACGGCGGTCAATATGAATCGTATTTTTGGCTTCAGACTACTCTATCAATATTTTTCTATCCGGTGACACTTTTATAAGAGGAGAGTGATGCTTGTAACAGACATGATTCGGGGAGAAGAAAAGTGCTCATGGGATGTTTTGAATCCTAATGATACACTACGTTACATGGTTTGATGAAATTCAAAAACATATTTATGAATTGAATGATTTTTTTATATAGGAATGGATGTTTTCATTGTTCTTATACTATCATTATGTCAATATATATAGAATACATATTCGCAGTGATGGGTATTCTTAAGGTGATGATGCCTGGAGAATTATTATGCACTCACTTAATGACATTGAATTTAACTATAGATAAATTATACATATTAATTGTGATGATGATTATTCTAATCATAAAATTAATTCAGTACAAGTGTTGATTGAAAAGAAATATTTTCTACAACAACTGGAATATAATGAAAATTTATATTTCCATGAAGTGAACAAGAAGAATTAAAGAAGATGGATATTAAAAATGAGTGTATATATATATAATGATGAAAAATAAAATATTTAGATTATTTAACTAATCATAAAGATCAAGGACTTGTGTTAATAGTGACACATTTTTTCTAAAATTGAAGATTATTTATGGGCATGAAAATATTCAAATTCATGTGGATTTCATTTGAAGGAAAATTAATTTCCCCATATTTGGTATGAGGTATTGATGATGGGTTTTCACGTTGAACAAGTAAGTACTATGTTAGGTTCCATGTAGGACCATCCAAAGATCATTGGAATTATTGATATCAGATAAGTATGGATGTTTGAAAACTTTATGAAAAGTTTTTGATGTTGATATTGTGAATGTGGTATTGATGTAAATGAGGGTTCATATTTTATATATAATTTTTAAATAGTTTTCTAAACATAAATAATATGATGCCACGGTAATGTATTTGAAAAAAATCTTATTTTATATTAATATGATGTGAATATATTCACTTTTTTATACATTTATTGAGAATTCATGGGAAATGAATAGAAGGTTGATAGAGCACAATTGGGATTCCCATGCACAGTTCACTAATCATTAATAAAGTGAAGCTACAATATTCTATTTGACATATATTCTATATTATATTAATTTGAAATTAACATAAAATGGTATTCATAATATAAGAGGTATATTCAGTGAAAAATAAATACTAGTTGATAGAATAAAATTGATATTTCCATTCATAGTGTGCTAATCATCAATAAAGTGATTCCATAGTGTGCAATTTTACATAGATTTTATGCCATATTCCAGATATGTAGATTGGAAAAATATGTCATACTATATGTCCAATATTAATTTGAGAAGATTAATTTATGGTAATTGATTATCTAAAATTCTATGGCACTACATGAATGACAATTCTTTTGGAAATGAAGTTCTTCATGGATTTAAATGCTTTATAACTTCCATGATGTATATAGAAGTGGTCCATTATGGGTTTCCATGTAGTTTGCAGAGGAATATTTATTCATGGATGATGAGTAACATTGTGGATGATGTCTATTGTGGATATCCATGTCGATAGTAGATAAGAGGAGATAAACCACTATAAAATAATTTTCTTGATTGCAGAATATTCATGCGCTCAATTGTTTGATAACCTATATTTTTTGGTTAGAAATACAAGGCCAACTCTCTCTCAGAAGGTTATCAATAATTTGATAGAAGTGTTCATTTTTATATAAAATCTTTTTATTCTCCATTTGGATACAACAAAGCAATTTTATCTTTTATTGAATGTTAAAATGGTATGTTAGGTTCAATTGTAAGTGTTTAACTATACTAAGTGTAATGATTCGCAATGTGGTCAACTGCTATGCAATTTTCTTTGCTGGAGAAGTGAAAGGAAAACATTAAAAATAATTTGATGAATATTCATGGATTAGTTTTATAATTATCAATAATGTAAACCAATAGTATTTTAATTTTTCTATATGTTATACAATGATCATTTCATGATCATAGGAACAATTCAGCAAACTATGGGAAAGAAAATAAAATGAATAGAAAAGTGAAGTGTTATTTAATAGAAGAACCCGTTTTCTATGAATGAATACACTCATTTAAAATTATGTGACTTATCATATATGATATGATATGATCATTTCATGATCATATGGGAAATTTGGAAAAATAATTTAAGAATGTGTAGTCAATAGAAAAGTGATGTGTTATATTATGAAAGCATCAGTTTCATAAGAATCAATGAAGTGGACTGATATTATGTTACGTGTTATACATTATATTCAACTACCATTTAATAATCACTAGAAAAAGTTATCATACTTTTTGATCAATATATCATGAATTTTATTCTACATTTCATTCAAGGTTTCCATCAATGAAGTGGAACAATAATAATCTACATATCATACAAGCTATAATATGATAATTTAATGATCATTGGAACAATTTAGAATATTATTTGATCAATATATAAAAAATATAAAATATAAGTGTAAATATGAAATGAGCATCAGTATGGTAAGAATCAAATGATTGGCTAAAAAATACACCCCATATCAAACATACTATTTTATTATTATTTCATGTGCACAGGATCTGTTAAGTGTACTATTTGAATTTAGAAAAGTGTGTATCAAAATGGGACGTCCATGAAAATCACATGATTTCAAGATGCATTTTAGTGGAGATTCATCAAAAATATTATTCATACTTGTTCATGTCCATATCATTCATAATATAATATTGATGAAATTTGGTGCCTCACATGCACACATTATTTGAGTTTGGGAATTCATAATAATAAGTAAGAATCATTGAATGAGGATAAATATTATAAATTGTTCATGATCACTAGATATCAAGAAGATTAAGAGATTAAATTTAGAATATACATACTGGAGAAGACAGCTGGGTCAAGTAAATCAGTAATCTTAGAAGTTCTAGATAATTCATGATCTGGTATGAATGGGTTTCAAGAAACAAAATGATTATTTCAAGAACCTAATGAAGATCATGAATTTTTATATGAGTATAATATATATAGTGAACTCATGGTATATTATCTATTTCATGTGTATCAGGAGAAATACGACGATTATGGATATATTTCCCTTTTTGGATCCAGAAAATTTGGAAGAATTGTCTTCGAACAACAGTGTCATCCGATTTAATAAAGAGTTTTAAGGCTATGGTGTCTAACCAGTATACAATAAGGATAATAGAATATGTATGGGGCTTATAACTATGATCAATTTTAGCATTCACTTTTTTGATGTATTACTATTTGTTTCATTATTCATTCCAATCACCTTCTTATAAAGTGTAGAATCAATGTTTGGTTGATTACCCCACATGGAATAGAGTTTCAATTATTACCGAACCTTGTACATATTGTTTTATTTGACCTCATTTATTATTTGTACAAATAATAAGAGGTTTTTATATGTAGCTGATAGTATCGAGAACATTTACAAGTTCAATAAGATGAATTATAATGAAAAAAACTAAAAAGCAAACAACTGATTCGCCCCCCCCCCCCCCCCACCCATAGTGATTAATCCATCATGGTGCACTACAGTTTGTATCATATCCCATGTCCCTCTTAAGATCTAAATGTTTTATTGTATTTTTTATAAAATCTATTTAGAAGTGAATATTTCAGGCAGTGTTTTATTTACATCAAATGGAGAAAAAAAAATTTAATCCTATTTATGATAATATATGGAGTTCGTACAAAACTAATAAGAGTATGAAGAGAATAGTTTAAATGATTTTGAAGAAGAATCCAAAATATAATGGATAAATACCACAGACTAATGGTAAACAAATTTTTAGAAAGTAGTAATTATATATATGATTGTGATTATTCAAGTCAACTGCTATGGGGACAGTGAATGACATGGTGACCTTCATTTTGAATTAATATAACATCCGAAAAATATTTACAAAGAAGTGTTTTTGTGAATTTTTAGCACTATCAAGGGACACCTTTTTGAAAATTCACAAATATAAGTGTATGTTGACTAATTAGAGGATGCACTACGTAAGTTGTTTAGAATGTACATCACTCTCACAGACCTAGTGGAAGTAGGGGAGAATCCATTTTTTATATTTAGGAATAATTTCAATGGTATAAATGTAAGAATGTTTTATTTGATACTATTTTTAAAGAATACGTTCATGGGCATGAAAAATTGAAAATGGAATATATTTATATAATGAATTCTCAAATAGAAATCAAATCAATGTGGATCATGGAGATTGTATAATTTTTTAATAGAAAATTGTATTGCATTTAGTGGGTGTTGAGAATATGTTGAATGAATATGAAATAATGTTTAATTTTCAAAAGATCATATGAATTCTTTAATAATTAGATATCATGAATTGAAAATTAAATTGGTGAATTTTGAAAGACATATGTAGAGACCACACTATCAAAGGAGTATGTATATACCTCAACACACTTATATTTCTTGTATTCTACTATTAAATAATATTCTTCACATATTATTAATATTATTACATCATCTAATGATCATTAAAAAGATTAGTTAATGAAATAGGTACCATTTATATACAAATGTAATAATTTTTTTAGTATGTTTCAATAAAATGTGGATGATTAAATAACACTCATTAAAAATATTAATGATGTGAAATTGAGATGAACCTACCACCATAATAATGGTGGATATAAGAAGATGTATACTTGATTCTTGTATACAATAATACTATAAGGTGGTGAAGAAGACCCATAAAAATTATGATGGAAATATTGGACAACAATCATAAAATAAAATATGATTATGGTTTGTGGTTCAATGTCAGTGATGTGCTATATTTGAACATTTATTGTAGATTTTTGGAACAATTGTTTATCTTTTGAGGCACAAAAAATCATATTCAAAGGGGATTAATTCAATATTTGATGCAACAACTTTTACAAAATAAGAAAAACATTTCATGTTCAAAGTGATTTTAATTTCATTATTATTTCATTTACGTTTTCAATAAAAGTGGTGAGAAATGTGATACATGTACATCTCAAAATGTATTAAGAAACTATAGACCACATGAGAAAAAAAAATGAAAACCTTGGGTATATATCTAGAAAATGATAAAAATTATATTATTCCTAATAATATTCATGAGATCATATTAATGGAATCAATACATATAGAAGATTAGAAAACAATGATAATTAATCAGAATAGAGATATTAATAATGTCACTTATGTGATCCATGTAGAAACTCTGAAAAAGAAATAAATATTCCTATAAATATTACTGGGATTTGTTTGGCTGATTTGGAGAATGCTATAATTTTTTATGATGGACAAGGAAAATCTCATGCTGAAGTTAAAGTGAAGATTCCACATTAAGAAGGATATTTTCATGAAATGATTTCATAATTAGAAAAGTCATGTGTTGATAATGTTCATTGTGAGAGATGTAATAAATCTGTACATAATGAAAGGGGATTATTCACAATATTTATAGCACAAAAAAAAGTGTTTATGATAATTCATCTTGCATTAGAATATGTTTAATTCATTAAGGATAAAAAATATGGAATATATCACGCAATGAAATGATAGGTGTTATATGATCCATGTCACTAAAGGATTAATCATATTTGAAAATTAGATGTGGAATCATGAATTTGGGAGAATGTGGTGAAACATGGTTGAGAAAACTATCTCAACTTTGCTTTTCTCATTGACGAACATGTGTCCCCTCCTTATTCCGTTATATATTTTTTTGTTTTAAACTAAAAATAATTTTAATTGATGGATATGTTTGAGGATATGACTTCAAGATATAATGATGACATTGTACTTCATGGAGTTTACTAACTATCATGAAATGGATGAAAACTATTTATCCCTTGAGGGGGAGAATCGATGAGATAAAACAATTAAATATTTATTTCTTAGTGAATGTGGTGCATCTAAAAAACTTTATAATGTTTAAATTTGAGGTATCCCAAAAAAACTTATATCAATTATCCCTAATTATATTATAAATAACAATTAATTGGGAGTGCTTGATTGATGTTAATAATAGAAAAGGGGGGTCTATATAATTTTCAATTTGAATTTTTTATGTGTTTGTTGATGTATGGGAAGGATATAGAATTTAATTGATGAATTAGATTATTTATAAACACTATAAAAATAGTTTAAGATTTATGTGCATTATTTAACATTCATGTATTTATGGAAGTATTGTAAAATCATGGTTTCATCTCTCTTGTTTCCCACACAAGGTTAGCCGATGTAGGCATAGACGTGATTAAATAAATAATATTTTATAGGAGAATATAATGAGATAATTCCTCTATATTTTAAGATCACGAAATTTTCATATAAGGGAGATGATCATGTTTTTGAGAAAATTGTGAGATAAGAAGATCCACCACATACCCATTCCATTTTTTTGATAAGGGGGGTAAATATATTGAATTTGTAATATTTAGCAGTATTGATAAAAAATTCAATGTAGTGATTAAATAAAACAGGTTCATGATTTATGGGTGAGTTTTTTATTTTTTGTTTGTATATCATAATGTCAATATATGATTATGACTTATATGAGGAGCTATGCATATATGAAGTGGTGATGCCCGGAGAATTGTTATGGAACCACATAATGGAATGTAATGCCATTATTTAGATATTATACATATTATTTATGATCATTGTTTTTATAGTATTAAAAGGAAATTTGAAAATGTGTTGGTGGTGAATGAAAATTATATATGAAAAGTGAAATACTGTGAAAATGTTTATTTGCATGAAGTTATGAATAATAATTAAAGAATATTCAAATGAAAATTGTATGTATATATATGTCATGAAGAAGAATAAAATTTGACAATGGTTTAACTGGTCCTAAATATCAATGACCATTGTCAATAGTGAGATATTGTTTTCCACATAGATGATTATTGATTTTTTTAAATATTCATTTTCATGTGGATTTGATTTGAAGGCCATGTAATATCCATATATTTGGGATGAGGTATTTATGATGGGATTTACTGTAAAATGATTTTTTACCCTGAAAGATTCCACAATGGATCATCCAAAACTCCCAGGAATTACAGAAATAAGATAATTATGGATTTCTAGAAATTGTAAGAAAATTTTGTGAAGTTTTTTTTGTGAATGAGGGTTCGTGGTTTTCAAATGAAAATTTAATAGTTCACTAAAATCAATTAAATGATACAATAGTATGATATTTGACATAGATTCCATGTTATATTCATGTTATTGATTATAAACTCTTTATAATACTATTTTAGCTACATTCTGTGGAAAATCAATGCATGTTAATAGAACACAATTGGATTCCCATGCATAGTACACTAATCATTAATAAAGTGATGTTATAGTACAATATTGTACATATAGGCTATGAAATATTCATGTTATGGGAATATAATAATTTTAATATTATATTTGAGGTTCATTGATTGGAAAATAAAATCAAGGTGACAGGACACTACTGAGATTCCCAGGTACTGTTTGATAAACATTAGTAATGTGATTCCATAATACGCTATTTGACATATATTCTATGTTATATTCATTAGATGTTGATTAAAAAATTTATCATAATACATGTGAAATATATATTTTAGAAGTGTATAACAAGGGAATTTTTTCAACAAAATTCAATGGTAGTATGTGAATGAAGAATTCCCCACAAATGACATGCTTCATTGATAGTAATTCATTACGAACTACAAAGCAGAATGTGGTGATGGTCCATTGTGGGTTTACATGAAGTTCAGGGGTGAATATTTCTTCATGAATGATGAATTTTTGTGTGTGTTATGTCATTTGCGGATATCCATGCTAATAATGTATATGGAGAGATAAACCTATTTAAACATCATTGAATGATTAAAAAATATTCATGTGCTAAAATGATTGGTAATCGCTATTAGTTGCCTATAAATACAAGGATAACACTCTCAATAAAGAATATCGATAATTTCAGAGAATGTTTTCTTTTGAGAAGAATTTATTATTCTTCTTCATTTGGGTTCTATAAAGAAATTTGTTCTTTTAGGGAGGTATAAAATGTTATGTGATATGATATAATAATTTAGGCACTACGCTAAGTGTATTGTTATTATATGTGGAGTTGTTATATGGTTTTTTCTATGGATTTGAATTTATATGAAAATGTCAAAGAGAATTCAATGAATATTTAAGAATCAATTCTCTATGAATCAATAAACTTAACCAATAGTGCAAAAATATTCATATGTTATATTCTATGATCATTTCATGATCATACGAAATTTTTTGGAAACTATTTGATGATTATAATATGAATAGAAATGTGATGTTCTATGTGTTTAAAACATATGATAGCTATGAACTAAAAATGTCTAGAAAAAGTATGTGACATATAATATATGGTATGTTGTGATCATTTAATGGTCATAAGAACAATTTAACATACTGTTTGAATAATGTATAGTGAATATAAAAGTGAAGTTCTATGCGATGATTGAATCAGTTCGATACGAATCAAAGAAGTGCATATGTTGTACACTATATACAATACATGTTATTCTATGATCATTTAATGATCATGTAAAACAATTATCATATTTATTGAGAAATATTAACTAAATAGAAAATAATATGTGAAATATGATTTTAGCATCATTACACTAAGAATCAAAGAATTGGACCAACAGTGTGCTACATATCACACATGATATGGTAGGATCAGTGAATTTTTTTTACATATTGATTATTCAAAATACAGTGAATAGAAAAGTAATTTGCAACTTGATTCAAGAATTAGTAAAATAAGAATTAAATAATTAGACCTATAGTATGTGACACGACATAATTGATTTGTTATGATCATTTCGTGTGGGTTTGATCAATTTAGACTATTGTTTGATGTTTTCAAAGTGGATTCAAAAATGGGATTTCCATGTAATACAAATGGTTTTATGATTTATTGGAGTTGATATATAGAAAAATTGATTATTATTAGTTTTCATGTCTATATCTTGTATAGTATTATATTGAAGATTTTTTCCCCATTTTCACTCAGTATATGAGGTCAAGACATCATCATAAGAAGGTAGAATCATTTCCCATGATGAAACCTGAAAAATATATAATCATCAGTAATGATTAGAATTTGAAGATGTTGAATCTAGAATATACTTGCAGGAGAAGGTATTCCGGTCTGAGCATTCAATAATATAAAAAGATTTGGATAATTCAAGATCTAGTGTGAATGGATTTTGAGACCAAAAAGCTTATTTCCCAATTTTTTTGATGATCATGATGTAATTAATGAGTATAACATATCCAATAAACTCATAGAGGATTACCTATTTAATTTTTTGCAGGAGCATCCAAAATCAAACAGTGATGTCTTTATTTGTTGATCAAGAACATTGATATAAAGGAGCTTGGGACCAGGGTGTCTATCCAGTAACTGAAGAGTCTCAGGTATTGGGTGTCTAACATATAAAAAATACGGATAAATGAATATGAATGTGGTGTCTAACCAACCAGGGAATAATTTTTGGATGATGAGGTGTTGAATGAAGATCAATTGGAGAATCAACTATTGGGGTGTTTGGAGTATGGAACGATGATAGTTATGTAATATTCACCACACATTACAAAGATGTAGAGTTTTTCACTGATGTAACTTATTGACTTGGTGACAATGGTATGATTATTCGATGATGGTCTCATACATGATTTTAAATATGAACTCAATGAGTTCATATTAACAACGATTATAGAGATAGTGAATCAATAAATGATTACACAAGAGATCCAGAGAGATGTTGGGGGTGAAGAGTGGAGTTGTATAGTATCTCATCCCTGTGGTTCAACATCAAATGGAAGAAAGAAACGATTTAAGGATTCTAGTGAGAATAGAACCTGCCATACCACTATTATTGGTAGTGAAACTTTCATTCATCAGTGTGGTATACAGGGACACATGAAGAATCAATGTGATCGTGACCCGATGGAGTGTTGAGCTTGTGAAAGGATGGGAAATGTGAAACGATTATATAGGATCATATCTACAATAGTTATTGGTAGAGGGTCAAACTAAACTCTAGATTTATGAGAACGTTTCACATCTTTGTATTAAGCAGGAATATATAGTAGTACAGTCTTTTTGGTCTAGGAGGTGGTAGTGGTGGTTGAGGAATTCCAACACCATTTATACCTAGAAATCATAGTGGGATTTCATTGAGTAGTGAGGTTATATCATATGGTTGTGGTTTAGGATAAATATATTTATCACATACTTCCCCCAGGGCGCAGTGTGTTGGACTATCTAGAGTATGGTTTATTATCATAGGAGTCTCTAATCTTGTATATATTCTTTTTTTGAATAGTTTCATCAAACAGTTTCATATTTGTACATGTGGTGGAATTCCGTAGGCTGGTCATTTAGTTTTCCCAAGGAATTATAAGGATTAATGTTCCATTTCTGGTTATAATAGAGGATGTACGTTAGTGTAGGGAGTTACTCCTTATGATTGGAGGGTGTCACATCGTTTGGGATCATTTTTACCTTGAGATTTCCGAGTTGATTGCATACATGGTATGGACTGGATATTTTACAATGGAGACACCATTGATTTTTACCACCATAGGTTGACATTAACATCACTAGAGGGTAAAATTTTTATTCAGAAGGGTGAATGGGATGTCCAGTAAATCTGAGTTGGACCAAATCAACGTAGGATGGTAAAGAGGGTAGCCCATATTGCAATCATTTATCAGGATTATAGGGATCATGTTATGTGGAACTACCTCAAGCTATTTATCATTTCATTGATTCTATCTCAATAGGAATTTCTGGTCTACCTCCTATAAAGATGTAGAGTTATCTTTTTTTTCTAGTTCTAGGAGAATCATCAATATCCATTCCTCCATACAGAATGGCTATTATGGACATACAGGAACACAATAGGTATCTAGAGGACAACAAGAAAAAAGGGTTTCTTTGGGCTATTACTTCTCTCTAGGGATCACAAGTACATTTTGAGAAATAAGTAGATAATACACATAGTCTATACATGGATTACCAGAAATTGAGCCAACATATGTTCAAGAATTGGTATCTCCTTCCATATATATTTTACATTTTTTATAATATTTGAGTTGATCAGATGTTCTCAAAAATTGATTTGAGATTAGTATACCCCATGTACGTGTTTGACATGAAGTCATTTCTCATATAAATTTTTGTAGTATATATGGTCTATATGACTATCTAGTTATTTGATTCATCTTCATGCACATTCCAACTACTTTTAGGGAGTCAATGAATCTATATTTTCAAATTTATCAGGATTATTTTATTGTGGTTTTCAGGGATGATAAGTTGGTGTATTATGACAATCAACCTGACCATGGAAAAAATATTCAGATCATTTTGGATTCACCTAGAGAGAATAATATATATGATATTCTCACAATATGCAACATATATAAGGTTAATATTCACAGCCTATGTCATATTATCTTAGATACTGTAGTATTAGATTACCCATAGATAGTTACAGTTGTAGTTTCATGGGAGTAACCCATGGATTTCTGTGATATAATTGGTTTCATGAGGATAGTGCGATATTATATTAATTTCATATATTAATTCCATATTACTATAATTACCTCTTATATGAATGACAATGAAGGTTGTGATGTTTGTATGGATAGATAATAGTGAGATAGCCTTTCATGAACTGAAAGGGAGACTAACCATAACACCGATGTTGATTCCTCCCGATCAGGGAAGAATCCAAACTGTGTATTTGGATTCATCAGTTATCGGGATATAAGTATTTCTAATTTAGGGTAATATAGTCAATATGTACTGGTATTGATAGTTGAGGACACATGATAGGAATTAACAGGCTCTTGATATAGAGTTACATGCATTTCTACATGGATTACACTGTTAGAGACACTCTTTACTAGGAGATCATTTTGTGGTGTAAAAAAACTATAAATGAATCAAGTACATATTTTAATAACATGATATGAATTTTAGGTATTGAATTTTGATGGATTCCCTATATTATTTTTAAATCAAGCTAGACTACAGTCCTAAAAAAGGTAATGTGGTTACCAATGCCTTGAGAATGAGGACTCGTATATAGGTGGTATAGTAGGCTAATACCAAGTAGAAGTTTATGGATTTGATCACTGAGATGCACTTGCATGTGAAGGATATTTAGGGTCGAATTATCATCTTTTGTTATTTGTAACCTATAACCCTCATGACTGAGTAATAATGAGATATAATTGGATTTAGAGGGCCTATTTCTATGGGAGACTGTGGCAGATGAAGTCCTAGATCCTAGTTGGACTGTAGTTTATGATGATATCCTACATATACAGGGACACATATGGGTTCTAGAAGACACATGTGAGGATCAGATATAAGAGTCTCATGTCTTAGTTGCGTATGTTCATCGAGTTGTTAACAAGATATATTGTAACATATGTCTTCATTTATGGTGGTCGGGGATGATACATGAGGTGAATAGTTTTATTATGTGGTGTTCCACCTGTCACCAGGTGAGTGAAGAACATCAGCGACCATCAAGACTATTATAGTAGTTATCTATTCCCATGTAGATATTTGATGATGTTGTAATGGATTTAGTGACAAGTTTGAAAAGTTATCCTCAAAGTATTTACGTTGTATGGGATTTTTTCTAGTCTTAGAATGGTTTCTCACATCCTATGGATCAAGGAGACCTTTAGTGTATATGATATTGGTTTGTTGAATATCTATGTGATAGTAAAACATCATGAGGTCCCCTTTATTATCATTTTATAAAGGGATGCCAAGTTTATGTCATTCATATGGAAGATCTTGCAGACATCGTTGGGTACACAGGTGCTTCAGAGAACAATATATCACCCTCAAACTAATGGCAGTTACAACATATGATACATGTTCTTGGGGACATGCTTGAAGTATGAATATTTGAGTTTTTGGGATATTTTTAGAAGCATATTACCATAATATAGTTCTACTACAATAATATAAATCAATTAAATATTCATATGGAACATTATGATGATTGATATGCTCATCCATGTTGATCACCCATGTGATGGTAAGAGGTAGGTGAGGTACAATTACTAGGACCATGTCTCACACACGAGACTTCAATGATTGTCTAACTGATCTGGAAATGGATGGAAAGTGAATAGTATACACAAAAATCGTAAATTCATCATCATATATGACCTATAGTGTTGGATGTCCGGTATCAGATGTTATGTCGTATATCACCAAGGGTGGGAAATAAATGTATTAAGAGATATGGTATGCTTTCACCATGATATTTGGCGCCATTCATGATTAAGGATATATTTGTGGTGGTAGCCCATTGGTTTTAGTTACCTAAGGGGTATGAGAACATGTAAAACTACTTTAATGTATCTCAACTATGACATTATCACTCAGACTCATCTGATGTTCTGCATCCTATGTATGTGGAGTTATATATAGATCCAACCTTTGAGGATCATCTGATTCATATCACAGATATGATCATGAAGGTTCTCTGAGACTTGTTAGATCCTATAGTATGGGTTCTCTGGAAGTATGACCATTTATAATATGAGACTTGGGAGCTAGAGGCTAAGTTACATGCTCAGTGGCCGGGGTTATTCTCAAGCAATTCTTGACCACCCTTGAAAGGGAAATCTGATGAAAATTTTCATCAAGGGGGAAGATAATAATTTCTTGTGTTTTCTTATGAGTTCTATAGATTTTTTATATATTTAAATGATTAATTAAATTACAATGTTAATACACATCAGTGTCATGGGGTTATTGGGGGTGTCCATGGCTTCTTTTGAGCCCAAAACCCAACTCTTGGAGAAAAATATGCGGGTTACACGGATAGGAGTAACAGTGGGACCTATCATATAAGGTTTGATGGAATTATGTGGTGTTGGGAAAAGGACATTAGGATCCTGTATAGATTTATTGGTCCATCCACATGAAGGATTACTCCATTGTGATGATACCTACAATTTCTCAAAGAGGGCTGAGACACTTTTTGATCATGGTTTGAAAAAATATGTTCACTAATCGTGCATGCTTCCCCTCCATATAGTAATGGGAGCATAGTTGGTGCATAGTTTTGGAAACCATGTGGATAAGTGTTTTGATTGAAAATAAACTTTCATTCCTTAAAAAATATCAAAACCTAAAACCTAATTTATATTTATCATTATAAAGGAAGAAACTCATTTTAGATCTCCCCCATTATAAAATTTTGTATTTTTGATCACATTATTGAATTTGAACTCAGAATCTAGTTTCCTTAGTATTGCTGGATTCACACCAATGTGTACTCATTTCCTTTTTTCCTTTACTCATATGTCTTGGTATCATCTATGATATTAAGCACAAGATAAGGGGATTATCTCCCCAATGACACACCATTATCCCTTACTCACAGTTATCATCCTATGGTGTGATGGAAGTTGCACTTGAGCCCATGTGTCTAACTTGTCTCGGTGCACCTTTCAGTGGAATCAGGGTCCGAAATGTTACCCTCCAAGAAATTAAAATTGATTAAATTAAATATGATCAATTGAATGACCAATCCAGATAATTTTAAAAAATTAAAACAATCTCTATACAGTTAAAATATTTACTATAATCATGAATATATTAGAATAAAAATCATTTAAGATGAAATAGTATCTTCTTCATTAAAAAATACAACCTCTAAAAAAATAAATGAAATATACAATGAAATGATAGGATACATAAGGTTTTCCCTATTGATCTTCACTACCATTGGCTCATGGGAATTTATCTCAGCATGTCTTAATCAACTCTAATATTATTCCTCCTCCCTTTTCTATAATAACACTATAAGAATACTCCATCTAGTACCACTTGATCATGAACCACGCCATCACCTTTAAAATTATTATATTATTTTTTATAATTAAAATTTCCCTAAAATTTTAATGAAACATTAATTGGAAAATTATTTTAAATGATTTTAATATTCAATTAATCGTATTAAAACTCCACGAGAGTACAATTAATGAATCATGATTTCTTCAAGGTGGTAGTAGTATAAATTTCATTTATAAACTGGGTGAAGAATTAATTAAATGCACTACTATGTTTTATTTCCCATATTATTCATCCTAGGATCCTAAAATCATAATCTCCTCTCTAAATGAATCCAATTTAATTGGAATATATTTTGATGTTTGGAGATAAAATGGTGGCATCCTCTATTCTTCACACCCTGATGTAGTGAATGATCTGTGGGTATCTCTTTATCTCCCATGACATTAACAAAGTGTAAATTTTGAGTTAAATTCCTCTTAAAGATTCACAATTAATTGAATTGTATGAAATCATATGCATCATTAAAATTTCCAATTAATATGAATTTATAATTAATTTAAATGATAACATTATATAATTAGGATAAAGTTCATATAAGAATCATAATTATCTTACATGATCTAAAAATGAAACAAGGGATCATATTGTTTTGTAAAGGAAAGTATCCTATAAGATCTATAAAATACAGATATGTCTAGAATCATCCTATGCAATCACAATGATTAATACAATTAGTGAAAAGTATCATAGGGGTTAAAATTTAGCAAAAAAAATTGTCATATTGGTGCTTAATGTTCTCTTATGTGGGTCTCAAAAGACATATGAGATTGGAACTATCTTCCAAAACTAGATTTTATCAATGAAAATTAACAAACATTGGGTAAATTGTCCTATGAGGGGTAAATTTAACTATATATAAGAATAAAAATGACTTCAAGGAAAGATATATTATATTAAAACATAATATAAATATTATCTTATGATGTAGGGAAAAGTATCCTACATTATAAATTGTCTTAGGAGATAGATTATCTTATGGGCCAAACATAACCAAAATTTTCACATTTTGAGTTTAATAATATGAATTAATATAGAATTTCAACATTAAAAATTAAATTATGGATTTTTCAAATAATTTCATAAATGAAAAAAACACATAAAAACAATGATTCAGTCCATTTTCCTAACAATTCAAAAACTATACACAGAAAAAAAAAATGACATGATTTTGCTTAAAATTATTGTGGATTAAATCAGTTAAATACAAGTTATAGATCGTGAATATATTAGCTATATTAGGAAGGTTAACATATGTAGGTTAATTACAATAAAAATACTTATAATCTATATTTTATTATATATAATGTTGAATTTGATATTATGAAATCACTAAAATCAATACTTAAAACTGAAGATATCGTCACTATGAAAAATTTATCTGACTTGCATAGAAATGTGAACATAGTACTAACATATGAGAGTAAATATAATGTGTTTTATTCCAAATAACCTAATGATCTGCGTTAATAAGCTAGTGAATGTGAAAATTATTACAATAATAGATACATGGATAATTTATTCAATGATAACATCATTATTTATAATCAAATATATACAAGTATTGGGTTTTTCATTTCTAAGTTAAAACTATTAGGTGTTTTTCATGATTTCTTATAAGGTAAAATTTCTAATCCTCTTTTCATTGTTAAATGATATAGCACCAAAATGATTCTATAAATAGATCACAAAGATGAAACTAAACTATTTCATGTAGAAGATAGGGGTAAATTTTCATAGTTCATGACATTTTGATGATGTGAATAGTATAAATAGAAATATATAATTGATAATTAATTTATGATATTCCATAAAAATATTTATGTATTATAAAAGATAAATAAATATTGATCCTGGTTGAATGATAAACAGGGCTTCAATTAGGGTGAGTTTGAGAGTATCTTAACCATGAATTCATCAATAATTAAGAATATAGTATATATTATCCTAAACTAAAATTTCCTTGTACACATATTATTTATAGTTTTATTAAACCGAAAAATTACAGTATTATTTTCATTGTGATATTGATTATGGGCCTTGAAATAGTTTTATTATTATTTTATGATATTATTCAAATATAATATCATTAAAACCTATACATATTACAAATAAAATGATATATTTGACCTCATAGGATTTATAATATTAAATAGAGACATCATTTCATACGTTTTTTTTCTTATGATGTGAACCAGTTTTCAAGGATAATTATAAAAAAACATGGCTTAGGAATATAATGTCTATTATTGTGAGTTATCAAAATGATGGTAACAATATTATATAAATCTGTAATATGAGAACTAAACATTGAAATGAGAGATTATTTTTATATAAGAAAGGGATCATCTATAATTTTAATAGAGGGAGATATAACTAATTTTTTAATGTCAAGTCTTAAGATGAAAACTATTTTTAAATTATTATTAGTTCCATACTAGTTAATGGAAAATAATTTTCTTGAGGAACATTTTTTAATGGAAAATTAAAACCAAAGAAAAATTGTTTATAATTACTATATTTGGTTATATTTTATTTATTGAAGATAATTAATATTTATCCTTCAATTAAGTAGTAGATAAAAAATAATAATGTAAATGGAAAGTAGATATGAATCCATAATAGGATTCCTTGAATGAAAATAAAGTTAGTAATTTGGAATAACATATTACTATTCTGAATCCCACTAGGTCAAAATGGGTTTTCAATAATGTTCTCAATATGTATAGTAAATAAAAAACTATAAATAAATATTGATTGATAACATTTTTAAGATAATTCAAGATGATGGATCTAGTGAATCATTTTCATCAATAGATATTTTGTAATTTATTTAAATTATTATTATTATAAATGTGTACCATGATAATTTGTGACATGGATCACGTCATAGGTATGACATACTTTTCCCCACTTTTATCCATATTTTGTTTCTACCAGTTTTCAGCAGTTTGGGGTTGAGATTTTGCATTATTGCATGAAAAAACAATTGTTCGTGGTTTTTAAATGTATAGTAGTAACTACACGGTAACTGTGTGATATGGATTATTTAGATCGAATGGATATTTTCACAGTTTGAGAATGGTTTTTAAAATTGTGAATATTTCATGGAAAACCAATTGATAGGTTCAAATTTTTTCTATAGGTGGTTTCCTGGATTTCTCCGGACTTTTTTTACCATGTGTTTATTTCAAGGTAACAATGCAATTATTCCTTCAAGGGATGGTGGAGAAAACATGGTTTGTACATAATGATTCTTACCAAGCATACAAACCATTTGATATATGTGAATTTATTAAAAATATAAAATTATATCAATACCAACGGTCGTTTTGACCGAAATTTCAACCAAATATCTCATTAGTTTAACCTAACCTTTCCTTTGAACACTAAGAGGTTCTACCTTGGGTCTCATAGTGATTTTAAATCTATTTCGGTGTATCAATTTGAGGTATGTTTTAATATATTCTTCGTATTTAATTTATTCAATAGATTTTATTTTAGTCTCTTGCCCCCTACATTCATTGGAACCCAAATGGGTTGTGATGGGAAAATATAAGTTTTGATATGTGGATTTGATTATTTTTATTATGGATCTATAATTGTGATAACTATATGTCTTCATTTAGGATTAATATTTTCAAAGGAAACTAGGTTTCCTCTGTTGGTGTTGTAGATGTATTGATTTAATAGTTAATTTGCCTGGAATAATTTATCAATGTTTTGTTTTACATTTTTTCTACTATTAGAAAGGATTTAATTGATATCTATTAAGGGTGATTTAATTAATTCAATATTTTTCATGGAAAATATTTTCAAATTGGTTATTCATTACAAATAGTTTTATCAAAATCATTTTTTTGATGAAATTTCTCATTGATGGATTAGAGTATAAATGGGTTTTCCATAATAGGAGTGGTAATGAATTTTTATTGAAATATTTTATTAAATTATGTGAATGATTTACTTTAATGTCTAATTAAAACATATCACATAGGGACATTAGGTGCATAAGGATATGGACATATGAAAACCTCAGTGTGTGTGGAACCACTAAGGGTTACGCGTATGATATTGATATATTGTTGTAGGTTTTGATATCATTATGATTAATATTATAATGTATTAGTTTTTCTTGTGTGTCCTATATATGTTTTCCTATATGATAGATCCATGTTGTGCATTGTTCTATTCAGGATAGTGAGGTTTCATGGTTTGATTCCTCAACTGATTAAAATTTTAGGTATTAAAAATCATCATTACATACATTTATGAAATAATTCATATTTATTTCCATATTATTATGTATTTTAATATGTATTTTTTAAATTAAAATCATTTTATTTTTTAATAAAATTGTTTCGAAATGAGATTATCAAGATAATTGTTTTGAAATAATAAAATAAAGGTTACATAGCCTATGGATTCATTGTGGTATACTATTAGGAATTTTCCACAGACCATGTATATTCCATTAGTAATATACATTCTTGGATTTATAAGATCCATGTAAAGGAAAGGTTGCCATGTATATAGATTAAAACTCTTGGTGGATGTCTCTTCATGGAGATTTTGTACTGTCGTGAGGGATAGTCACATGGATGATTGGTTTTGTCCGTGGACTTAAGAAGTTAATGGGACTATTCATCTTCATTTTTTTCTATCTCATGGCTTTGTACCTCTTTTTCAATTATATAAAATGGTTATATATAATTATCTTTTTAAAAATGATACATGATAAATTTGTATTTCATGTTCAAACCATTCCAATAATTGTATGTGTAACATCCTAGAAAAATAAAGAATAAGACATTAATTATAGTGTTTAATATTTGTGAATTAAATATTAAATATCCTTTAAAGGGTTTGCTATGTTCAATAGAATACAAAATACACAACAACGGGTTTGTTTGAAATTTGACGTTGCACATTAATAATATAATATTATTATGTTAAATGGTAGTTAACGACATGATGTTGTAATGGTAGTTAATGACAATCTGTTGTATAGGCAGGAATGGACAAAACATACTAAAATATGATTATACATGTTTTAAAAATGTCTTTACATTTTTCCAATAAATTTTTGAGGCATAATATTTGAATGAATCTAATTATAAATATATTTTACATTAAAAGGCTGATTTATTGCCTTTTGATAGAGAACCCTTTTTAACTTTAGTTTTGGTCACTTTTATATGTTCTATTTGACCAAATAAAATCTTTTTTTAGAATTGGGAAATCAAAATTTACGTTCTGTATATTGGTGGAATTTTTCGAATAAAGATCATTTTTTAATGAATAGTCAAAAAATTTGTATTTTAATTCAATATTGGGTTTTAATATAATTTATTTATACTGTTAGATTATAAAATTAAATGTTTTAATAGTGTAATTATAACATATATTTACAATGTAATCTAATTTTGGTCATTGTAATTAATTTCACTTTGAAATTGGACATAAACAATTGTCAATATTTTGATCGTTATTGTTTCTTAAAAACACGCTATTTTTTTAAAAAACGAGAATTAATATTAAACTAATTAATGAAAATTCTGTGTTTTTAAATTGGAAGAATAGACATAATTTTTTAATTTGAAATATCAAATATATCTTAGGATTAATTTTTTAGTATTTTTCTGAAAAACATCAAATTTTTATGAATAGTGAAACCACTAAGTGGTAGTTAAAAAACAGACTTCTTCATTTAAATGAATTTTTACTGATTCTGTGAAATGAATTTCAAAATTCATACATACATGTATGTTATTAATAAGTAAAATTTTGTTCAATAAGATGAAAATAATTTTTGGTGATTAGTAACTGTTGTCTTTTATTAACCACAGTTAAAGGAAAATAGAGTAATTCAACGTAAAAAGAATATTATAATTATTCAAATTTACATTCAAAAATGTCTTTATTTTATTGGATGAGTCATGGATGACCAAGGGAATCCTTGTAATAATTTTGGGACCCCATTGAGAAACTTGGGAGTGATAATTACAGGTACGATTAATTAATTTAATGTAAAGGAAAACATGACATAAACTAATATCTTTTAGTTAATTAATTTTTACCTAAGGTTCAATAAGTTATCATTTTGACATTAAATATACAGTGTAAAGATAAAAGGAGTTCCTACATCATGGTAAATTTTTTATAATTTTTGGATATCAAATATATTAAATTATTTATGACACAATAATGATGCAGTGCTTACCTCATTAATAAATGATTTAAATATATAAGATTATAAAGATTATAATATTATCCACAACTGGTCCAATTCTTATTGAATGATTTTATTTCGAATATTAGAAATCTAATCTTAGACTTTAATTAGTTTTGCACATTTTTAAACTGAAGATAAGTTTATAATAAAATAATATTTTCACACTTTCCTAAAGAGCCCCTCCTCTCCCTTATAAAAAGAGACCACTTCTAACCAATTCATCACAAATCTTATGCCTTTTGTGTAACGACCCGAAATTTTGAATATTTTTTTACATAAATATGTGTGTTATTTTATTTTAGACTCAGAAAAACTATTTCATTTCATAAAATTAGTATAATTAGAATGAGATCGTTGGGTTTCTAGTGTTAAATGACCATTGGTCAGTTTTACAGTTGGAAACTAATTGTTTTGATTATTGCCTCTGAATACAAGTAATCTTGGTTAATTAATATAAAAAGAAGATTGTATGGCCTCATCCAGTAGTCTTAGGCTGATCGATACCCATCTAACAGAACTTGGGAAGGATGTAGCACCACATAAATTTTCTCTTGACCAAATCCAAGCCAGACTTCATCGTGTGAATCCAGAACGGAATCGCCGTCGCGAGAATTTCAAACTTGCATTAATTAATACTCATGCGATGTTGGTTGATCCGCCCTCAGATTATATCATCATAGCACACCTTACACTTAGGTCATATGATGGGGTTATAAGGGGCTATGTAAGGAGGCTGTAACTCCCTTCTATAATCCGTTGATTTAAATAAAAATTGTGATTTCATCTTATGATAAAGTTTTTGAATTTTAAAATGTCCGGATAAATATAGTATGCATATTTTTGATGAATTCTAGAAAAAGGATATTTGAAAATATTTTTGTAAACCATAAATAATTTATTATGTGTAATGATTTTCAAAAAAATTTCCTCTACATTTATGTTTAGAAAGAAATTTAGATTCTAATATGATCAACTTGTTTTTTGATGAATAGTAAATTATGAATAGTTATTTTATGCTTAGGATTAGAAATGTGACCAAATGGATTATTAATATCACATAAATAAAGTATTAATATAATCTAGGCACCTTTATTAAGTAGTGTGATTGTTTCGGTGCGGATGTGCGTCGGGTTACGCTGTTCCGCCAGGACGCGTTCGCGCGTGCACCCGTCAACCCGAGGGGATGGGCGCGCGGCTTGTGGTCCCGCAGTCCCGCTTTCCAAGGGCGGGCGGCATTCGTCCCTTATTCAGGGGCGTCTGCTCCTTGATCGAAACCGGGATGATGGGATGTCGGCTCCTCCTTCCTTGGACGTCTCCTCGGAACTCGTCGCCTAATCCGGGTCTCCCTCATAGACTTAAGAATGTTCATGAATCTCGTTCCCGGCGCCATATCTTCATGGACACCGGTTAATTACGCTGCTTCCGCCCGGACATTCCAAGGAGTCTGGTCGGGGCAGCAACCTGCGGTGAGAAGGCCGGGTGGCTCTAGGTGCTGGGGGCGTGTCGTAACACTGCGGCTTTGCACGTCTGTCTTCCGTCCCTAATAGGGCTTCTCGAAGGCATGATGGCCTGAGGCATCCCGCACTGGGTGCGGGGAACTGTGTCACCTGAGGTTTTCCTCAGCTTCCCATGTTTAACACGGGGTATGCCGCGAGTTTAACGTCCAGCGGGGATGACATCGGACCGATCAACACGAAAAGTGGATCAGATGACAGAACCCCTTGCGGGGAACCTCCGACGCTGGGGCCAGCACATGGGCGGCTTCCCAAGTAACGTGGAGTGGAGTGAAGTGGCATGACCCCACCGGGATGTGGCGGCCCGGGTAAGGATCAGGATGGATGATGGAGTGAAGAGCTTGGACCCCGGAGGGGCTTCCTACGTACCGCGCGTTAGCACGGATCAAAGTCAACGTAGTTCGGGTATACAGTTTAACGTCATGCTGGACGTCGGCAAGCCGACTCACGAAGAGGTCTAGGCCGCCGGGCGGAGGATTGAACCGGACCACCTCGCACAGAGGGGGATGGAACGGCCGGGTGGATCACAGTTTCACGTCATGCTGGACGATAAAAGGGGAAATGGAAAAGGGGGGCTGTGGGGAGGCACCGCGGAGATACACGCGGGCAGTCTCCCACAGGGGCGGATTCATAGGTGAATCGACGCAAGCGTGAACCCTGGAGGGGTCCACTGATGGACGAACCGACGTAAATACGACCGGGACGACCAGGTGGTGGGCTTGAACCTCAGGGAGGCTTCCTACGTACCCTGTATAGAAGACAGGGATCAAAGTCCACGTAGTTCATTCTGTCAGGACTTACGCACTTGGGGCATCCCGGATGCTGCAAAACTCAGTTGGAAGGGACTTGGACCGAAAGCAGAAGACACCTCGATCCCAGTCAGACCCTCTACTGGCTTCGGCAGTGGGGAGGCGCAACGGAGATACACATGTGCAGCCTCCCACGAGAAACTAGGGGTTTGTAATACCATGCCCCCGTAGGGAAAAGCCGCTCCCATTAAATCATCCCAAAAGGGGGACAATCCCGACATCCCTGCAGAGACGAGAGGGTGGGGGCCACATCCAAACCGGGGGAGACCCTGCGTGCGAGGCACGGGATCGAATGATGCGGACGGTTTAGCGTCTTGCCGGACGAAGTACAGTTTAACGTCGTGTGTTGAGGACGAAGCACTTGGCAGTTTAACGTCTTGCAGCGCGGACGATGGGGGCTAGGCAGTTTAACGTCGTGCAGCTTGGACGTATGCTGAACAGTTTAACGTCTTGTAGCTCGGACGAGGTACAGTTTAACGTCGTGCAGGACGTATATGCAGTTTAACGTCATTCTGGACGAATATGCAGTTTAACGTCATGCTGGACGTATGCGCAGTTTAACGTCATGCGGGACGAATGTGCAGTTTAACGTCATGCTGGGCATAGGTTGCCGGACGATGGGTGCATGTCACTTCGCACGAACCTGGAGGCCCGCACGGGAAGACAGCGCACGGTGCGGGCACCCATGATGAGGATCATCGGGCGCCACGCAGGCAGGTGCCCTCAGGGGGTCGAGGGAGGCGACCCTGGCGGATTGCGCGCAAAAGAGGAGCTTTGCGCGCAAAACCGCGGGTCGGCGCGCAAAAATGGCGGGCTGGCGCGCAATTGGGCCAGCCCTTTGCGCGCGGAAGGTTGGGATTCCGCGCACCGGGCTTCGGATAGCGCGCGGGGGCAACGGCTCATTCTCTAACGAATGGCCACTTTGAAAATGGGGGGTGCGCGCAATCGGGTCGGATTGCGCGCACCCGGGGGCAATTGCGCGCAAGAGGCTTCTTTTGCGCGCAAAGGCCTTCGGGTTGAAATTTATTCAAAAGAAATGAGCAAAGGGGATTGCGCGCGAAGGCGGACCCCAAGGCTCTATTGCACGAAAGAAAGGAGGTTACCTGAGGATCGGCATTGCGCGCGGAAGGGGTTGAATTGCGTGCGCGGGAGACCGTTCGACTTCCAGCAACCTTTGAAACGTTGGGGGTCGCCTAGTATTTATAGGCAACCCCGGGCGCGGAATCCAAGGCGCGAGCGCGGAATCCTCCTCGCGGGCGCGGAATCGGGCACGGCGCGCAAGGGAGTTGCGCGCATCCCGGGGGTTTTGCGCGCGGATCATCATCTTTGCGCGCAGACCTCTGAAATTCCGCGCAAGGCCTCCGGGCCCTCCGAAACATTCTTCCGACTCCAAATATGACCTCGCTTTCCGCATCCGGAGCTTCGTTTGGGAACAACGGACTTTTCCGGCGTCTACAAAAGCCCCCCCTCGGAATCTGATCGGCGAGAGGTCGCAACGATCGGGTTCCGAGGGAGACGCCGGAATGCCGAAGTCCTGGGCGGCGCGGGACTTGGGCGCGCAAAAAGGGGCGCCGGTCGCGAAATTCGCCGCTGCGGTCGCGCAAAGCGCTTTCCGCGCAGCGCGGACCCGGCCTCGCCTATAAATAGGGGCGCTGGGTCCCGCGTTCCGTACTCTGGCCTTCCGCGCGATAAGCTCCAAAGCTCTCGTGCGTGAAATTGCCTCTTCCGGTCGCGAAATTCGCCCGATCGGCGCGCAAAACCGTCCGGATTTCGCCTATTTTTGCGCGAAAACCCAGAACTTTGCGCGACAGTCTTCCCAATTGCGCGCCGTCCACTTGGATTGCGCGCCAGCCTTCAAACTTATCTACCAGCCTCGTCCGATCCCGCACGCTTCATCCCTTAACCCGCACGACTCCCGAAACTTCTGAGATGGCCGCGCACAGAGGAAATGAGGGGGATGCCGCCACTCGCAGGGCTGAGATGGCGACGAACGAGGAGGTTTACGGATCCAAGGAGATTGTTTCCAACAATCAATCCTTGTTCGACTTATTGACGCCGGCCCAGAAGACATATCCACTGTCGGACAACCTACCGCTCTGGAACTTCGGCATCCTAGATGAGGTTCTGGTGCCAGGGTTCGAGATTGATGCGCCGCGGACCTGGGTGACCCGGGAGGACGAGCTTCTCCGCTATAACATCACCAACAATGGGCATCCTGCCAGGGAGACCAGACACTTGGATGTCTATGTCCTGAACCCGAGGACGCGAACCATTGATGGGGGTGAGCCTACTGCGGAGAATTCTCCAGCCCTCTACTCGAGCATATATCGCCAGAGCGTCACGGACGACACCAAGGGCTGGCTGAAGGACTGGGACTTGCGGTCTGGGGGCAACTTCACCAGCGAGTGGGCCTGGGCGTTCTGGGTACGCCACACTTGCGATCACTTCGCAGAGGAGCTGCGGTACATTGGCCTGTTCGAGGCGGTGTGGACGTCGCAGTTCCATTTCTACCAGCAGTCCGAGCTCGGGCCGGAGCTGTTCACCCGATGGTCTCCGGATACCAACACCTTCCATCTTCACCATGGGGAGGTCGGCATCGGTCTCTGGGACATCCACTGCATCGGAGGTATCCCGCTGGAGGGCTACCAATACGATGAGTTCCTGCCACCGAAGAACACCTGGGAGGACAGGTCACGGACTCCCATCCTGACCTGGCATCTGCTTGACCTGGCTACGCAGCGGCTCGGGATCAAAGACTTCCAGAAGGACATAGCCTACAAGGAGTGGTTCGGCCAGTTCTTGGAGCATGACCCGGCGCTCAAGATGCCAGGCAGGGGGAAGCGGTACCCGACCGCAGCTCAGAGGAGCCGGAACGGGTCGTACTGGCGGGTCCTGGAGACGGGCGACTACCGCTCATGGGGGTACCGCGTCATCGAGGCCCGAGACCCAAATGTCCGGTACGCGGCGTTCCTGGCCGCCTTTCTGAGTGGGTGGCTCCTGCTGGTGCGGGACGCGAGAATGGGCGTTCGCCCGGCGACACTGGCGATGGCAGGCGCTATGGCCGCCAACAAGAGATACAACCTCGGGGTCCCAGTGCTGGCGAGGCTGTATGCCATCCTGGGACGCATCTCACGAGGGGGGTCACCACGAAGGATCTGTGGGCCCTTTCAGTTCTTCCACGGCTGGGTGGCTGCTCACCTCGGTGGGTACACGTTTCCGAACGCCATCATTCCTCCGGGAAACGGCCTGCGACCCTCCCTGCTGAACATCGCGGGGGTCGCTCCGATGACCCTAAGTGAGGAGGGCGTGCGGATCTGGATTGGCAATCATGCCAACTTCAACTTCAGTCCGTTCCCCACTCCCATCGGCCAGATGATCGACAACGGGCAGGGTCCGCTGGAGCAGCATGAATACTTCCTGAACATGCGGGGCGGGGTGCTCGTGGCTCGGATCGACGGGAAGGTGATCTGCGAGCCTTACGTGCCGACCCGGTTCGCCAGGCAGTTCGGGTGCCTTCAACGGATGCCGAAGAGGGTATTCACTGCAGTCTGGGAAGAGACGAACCCTGGCGTCCTTCGCCAGATGTGGCTGATGTTTGCCGCTTTCGGCTCTGGCGACGTCATCACTCTCCCTCCTACCGGAGTTGACGCAGGCTTGGCAACCGAGTACGCCGAACACTGGGCCATCGCGTACCCCGAGGGGCTCTTGCGGAAGCTAGTTCGGCGGCTCGAGGTTACCCGTGCGGAGACCGGGCGTCAAGGAAGGAGGCAAGGCGCCGCCACACGGGGGAGAACGGAGGCGCGCCAAACAGCGGAGCCGGCGCGGGCAGGGACTTCGGCGGCGGGCACATCGCGAGCTGCCGCCACGACCTCAGCGCCCAGAGAGGGGGCACGTGCGGTGGTCGACGAGCGGCCCGGGAAGCAGGTGAGACGTCTGCTCGAACCTTCCCATGATGCGGTCTTCCCGGCGCTGTGGTCGGCCTGGATGACTCTGCGGCAGTCACTGGGGACCGACGCCATCTGGCGAAAGATACTCAGAGAAGGAATCTATCTGCCAGAGGTCGGGCGCCTCTAGATTGCCGACAGAGTGGACTTCAACCGGCAGTATGCGTATCTGACGGCCATGGACGAGTACGCGCGCCAACGTGGTCAGCGCGCGGAGCCATCCCTTCTGGTGAAGGTGATGCTCGGCCTCGAGCCCGCTCCGGAACAGATGCCGCCGGAAGAAGATGACAGTAACAACTCCGAGGAGGAGGAGGAGACGGGGGAAGATGAAGGCTCCGAGGTAAGGTCCCATCGGGGGAGCCCACGGGAGAGCGGCGAGGTGGCCGGCTCTCACAACGTTGATGTCACTGAGCTCCTCGAGGTCCGCTTCTATCCCTACTCAACTTGCTTCATCCATTCTCTTATGCAGCTTCTAACCCGTTTCTCCATCTTTCTCAGGAGCACACGGATGTCGGTCAGGCGTCCTCAGCGGGAGTAGGGGAGGCGCCAGTAGGACAAGGCGGGGGCCAGGCACCCATTATCGAACTGTCAAGCGCTAAGGGGTCCCCTGCTGTAACTGTTCCTGCGGCGACCGGGATAGCGGAAGATGACACTCCGAACTCCCGTAAGTCTCCCTACTTTACTGCTGGTGCTTGCCGTTGACGATCCGTGACTAACCATGGCATGCCCCGCGCAGTGATCTCAACACTAGAGGCTCATCGGGTTGCCGAACCCGGGCCATCTACGAGTGGACCAGTGGTGGACATGCCGCCTGCTCCGGAACAGGCTTCCCAAACCGAGCCGGCCCCACCAACTGCTGATCAAGGGGCTGCGGACGTCGGCGGTGCTGCCACCGGAGAGAGGTTGGGGGCTGACGAGGGTGACATCGCCGCTGGGGAGAGAGAAGAAGGTCGCCCGGATGTTGGGGAACCTATCCCTCGTGAGGACCTCCCAGGGGCGGACCCTGCAGCAGACCTGCTGGCTGCCTTCCCTGCCTACCGGCCTGCCGATCCCGAGGAGATGGACGACTCAGACACGGAGGCGGTCGAGGAGAGCCGGATAACGCGCCGTAGGGGGTGGAAGTGCATCCAGCGCTTCCTCAAGCGAGACCCGTCGGAGTGGCTGGGGCGCATAGGATCACTTCAAACCTGGCTGCGCTTTCTGTGCGCCGGGGGAGCTGATGCTCAACGCCTCCATCTAATGGTCCGTGATTTCATGGCCGAAAAGATGCGCGAGAGCTGCCGTCGTGCCGACGTCACACAAAGTCGGGACATGTCGGAGAGCACGCGGGCGCTCCTCGCGGCGGAGCAGGAAGTCCGGCGCCTCGAAGGGCAGGCGGCAGAGAAGGAGGCCTTCGTCGCAACGTGTACCGAGCTTGTGGAGCAACTAGCAGCCCAGCTGGTTGACGCTCAGGTACAGTTGACGGAGGCGGGCCAACAGATGGTCACAATTCAGGTCGAGCGGGAGCGTGCACAGGCCAGAATCGACGAACTGCGCGCTGCGACCGCCGACGAAGAGAGGGCACGCAGAGAGCGAGAAGCAGCTCTGGAGGCCACCAGCCAAAGGGTAGCGGCATTAGAAAGACTCATTCAGCACGCTAATCCCTAAGGGCTTTGTTTTGCCATTCCCAAAACATTTGCTTCCGCTACTTTGATCCGTCTGTATGAATCAATATATTTATCTGCATCTTTTGGTTTAACATGCTCAACCACAATTCGTTGTCTTGCGGGAGTGTTAACCAAGCATCAGGCATCCATAATTGGGCCTGGATTGCTGGAGAAAAGAGGGAGGTCATTCCTAGGAAAGGAGACCTCAGACCTAATCAATGTATCATCCCCCCAACTTGTTCCAACACACGAGCGGGACAATGCTAGGGGCGTTGAGATTTTATCCGAACATGGGGAAATGAGAAAGGGTGAATCGCGTGCCCCGAATCCAGACATCCACAACGGTCGGCCTTCCAGGAAATGCCCAAGACGGTAGGCGGACAGTGGATCGACCATAACAACTGCAATAGATGGACCGAAAAAGGTCATCATTCATATTGCAGGAGGCGGACCACATGTCATCATGAATACCGCTTTGGGGTTCCTTCAGACACAAGGGTGGAAAATCCAGATCAACAGGGCATGCGAAGCGTGGGGCGAAGTGACGATTTGTTCGGACAGAATCCAACGCTCTCAAAATTGTGCCACCGTGGAGAAAGCGTATTAGGCGGATGCACTAATCTGGGCGTGAATCACCTCAATTCTCAGACAGCACCTCTCTGACGAGGAAACCGTCGCTTCCCATCCTTGTGATGGGGCATCCCGAGCTGAATCGGGGAGAATATCACAACTGCACCACTCTACCCGAAGTCAGGCCAGACGGCCGACGACGAGGAGGGGCGGGACTTAACGATCCCTGAGGCTGGACCCGAGTCGGAATGCCCGGGCGTTCCTACGTACTCCATCAGGCTGGAGATCAAGCCACACGTAGTTCTGAGAGTGCAGTTTAACGTCATGCAGGACGTGGAACCCCGTTTGGGGAGATCTTAGTTTAAGGTCGTAGAGCTCGGACCATGGGGCTAGATCTTAGTTTAAGGTCTTAGAGCTCAGACCATAAGGGCTAGATCTTAGTTTAAGGTCTTAGAGCTCGGACCATAAGGGTGGATCTTAGTTTAAGGTCTTAGATCTCGGACCATAAGGGGAGATCTTAGTTTAAGGTCTTAGAGCTCGGACCATAAGGGGGGATCTTAGTTTAAGGTCTTAGAGCTCGGACCATAAGGAGAGATCTTAGTTTAAGGTCGTAGAGCTCGGACCATAAGGAGAGATCTTAGTTTAAGGTCTTAGAGCTCGGACCATAAGGGCTCAAAGTATGCCACATCGTGGTCCTATCCCCTGGGTATGCGAAGATGCACTGAGGGATAGTGTCAAGAGCGTCGAGGTTTTTCCTGGTCAGAATGGGAGGTGGAAAATGTGAATCATGCGGCCATTCACTCAAGGACTGGGGGCACCGGCATAACGATATGGGAGTACTGCTGACCGTGGCGGAAAAGCAGCATCAATATCGCACTAACCGTTGGTGGAATGAGGCAGCAAACGAGCATCGACCGCTCAATCGCAGGATTCATATCGATTTGCTGCCCGAGGCCATTGGGGGTACCGGCCCGAGTCGGTGGGAGAGCACTGAGGCATTGTGTCCGAAACGTTCACGGGGGCTCCACCCAGGGTGTAGACGATGGGTCCGAATGAAAGGGAGCACGAAGCCTGAAAAGTGGAAGGAACCTGACCAAGCTGAACCTGACACTCCTGGCAATAAACCAGAGTACTCTTGACACCGGTGGACCACGGCAAGGGGTCGGGGAACACGCCTTGAGGGTGACCTGAAGGCGGCGGACTCCCCAGAGAAGGGGGAATCTCTAAGAGGTGGGGGGCTGGACCCGAAGTTTCAAACATCCGGGCGTTCCTACGTATCCCATAAGGATGGGAATCAAGCCGCACGTAGTTCTTGAAGCGCGGCGCAACACAATCGGGCACCAGCGCGGGGAAGAGTGCGGGTCTGACCCTCGCACACAGAAGGAGCGGCATTTGATATTTCTTGTTTGTCCTTAAAGATGAATGGTTTTTCTTTGTGCGGCGACATGCCTGTGATTGAGAAATCTCTGGCGTCGCCACAATAATCAAGCCATGGAAGGCATTGATGAATGGCGTGGTCATTAACCAGCGCCCAACATGAGTGTCCACTGATGAGGACATCACGATGCAGTGCCGTTTCTCGTCGGGCGGCCAAGACGATCACAGTTTACGGTCGTGTGGTAGGACCAGACAACACAGTTTAAGGTCGTGTGGTTCGGACCATGGAGGAACCCGCTTATCGCGGTACGGCGGACACGGCGGAGGTGGGAACATACCCAGCCCTATGGTCACGCACGATTCCAGGAGAAGAGTCTTGGGATAGGGGTCTGCATATGTCCATCACCCGAGGGGAAGAGATGCTAGCCTCCAGATATACTGGGCCCAGAACGCGATTGTTCGGGCGCCTCCTTCCTCCTTATGGGGACGAGGGTCCAGCCACGCACGGCCCTTAGGGAGGACATCCGCATATATCCTTGGTGCTCAGATCATGGGGGCCTCGAACGACATCATTACCCTGGTTGGTCTGCCTAACGTGTAGAGGCGTACCGGAGGTCAGTATGAAGAGTGTCGAGATTCCACTACAACGCATAAAGGCGGGGTGTGATGAGGACTGCGCAACCAATGTTCAGATCCTGAAAGAGCCGACATGGCGATCAAGGATGTTGCTGACGCATTCGCAACACAACATCCGATCGCGTCAGCCTAAGACGGGGCAAGCAAACGAGCATCAACCGCTCAATCGCAGGATTCATATCGATTTGCGGCCCAAGACCCGCCAGTAAATCGACCCGGAGCGGTGGGAGAGCACTGAGGCATCGTACCCAAACCGCTAGCGAGGATCCCTTTGAGTGAAGGCTCGAACAAGAGGAAGCGCGAGGCCTGACAAGCAACACAGGACTTGTCGGAATTGAATCTGACACTACGAGTCATAGACCGAAGCACCCAAAACATGTTAACAGATCTCCGGAAAGGGTCGGAGGACTCACCCTGAGAGCAACCGAAGGGGGGCAGATCCCCGTGATCAACCAAGAGACGGGGCTGGACCTGAGACACAAGCGTCCAGGCGGTCCTACGTATCCCATAGGGATGGGAATCAAGCCATACGTAGTTCTTGAGAGGCAGTTTAACGTCATGCAGGACGATGAGAGGTGTGAGGTGGTCCCACACACGGGGGAGGCGTACGGCGCGGCCAGTAGACCGACGTGAATGAGGACATAATCCCCCGCTCACGCGATACGCCTCGCACAAAAAGGAGGGGAATTGGGGCCAGAGGCCCAACGCGGGATAGAGATTCCCGGGAAATGGGGCTGGGCCTGAAACATGAATGTCCAGGCGGTCCTACGTATCCCATAAGGATGGGAATCAAGCCATACGTAGTTCTTGAAGTGCAGTTTAACGTCATGCAGGACGAAAAGAGAGAAAAAAGGAAGGGGGGAGCAGAAGGCATCCCCTAACGTGGGGGGGCGTACAGCGTGACGAGCAAACCGACGTGAATGAGGGCATAGCCCCGCGCTCACACCATACGCCGCACACCCGGGGGCAACTGGGCCAAGGGCCCGAGATGGGATGGAAATTCCCAAAAGATGGGGCTGGGCCTGAAACATGAAGGTTCAGGCGGTCCTACGTATCCCATAAGGATGGGAATCAAGCCGCACGTAGTTCTTGAGGGGCAGTTTTACGTCATGCAGGACGAATGCTGAACAGTTTAACGTCTTGTAGCCTGGACGAATGCAGTTTAACATCGTGCAGGACGTATGTGCAGTTTAACGTCTTGCTGGACAAATGTGCAGTTTAACGTCATGCTGGACGTATGTGCAGTTTAACGTCTTGCTGGACAAATGTGCAGTTTAACGTCATGCTGGACGTATGCAGTTTAACGTCGTGCAGGACGTGGTGCAGTTTAACGTCATGCAGGACGAAGTGCAGTTTAGCGTCATGCGGGACGAATGAACACTCAGGCAAAGTATTGCTTGAGGAACCTAGCGTTAGTGGGAGGAGTGACACGCTCACCATCCATAGTCGCTAGGGAGTACGCGCCATTGGGATAGACCTTGTGGACAACAAAAGGTCCCTCCCACTTGGGCTCCAACTTGGGCGGATTCCTGCCGGGGATCATTGGCGCTCTTAGGGCTAGCACTAGATCACCCTGCAGGAAAGAGCGGAGGCGAACCTTCTTATTGAAAGCTCAAGCCATTCTGCTTTGATGCCTCTCCAAGTTGTGCAAAGCGCGAAGTCTATTCTCATCCAGTGCTTCCAACTCGACTAGACGGGCTTCAGCGACTCTGTCCGGCGCTTGCTGGTCGTAGACCGCAGTGCGCAAGGACGGCAACTGGATCTCGATGGGCAGGACGGCCTCAGCTCCATACACCAGGGAATAAGGGGTCATCTGGGTGGAATTGCGAGTCGTCGTCCGATAAGCCCAGAGGGCGTTGGGGAGCTTGTCCGGCCAACTCTTCTTGTTCTGACCAACCATCTTTTGCAGAATGTTAGAGAGGGTTTTGTTAAACGCCTCGATCTGTCCATTCGCCTGCGCATGATAGCGAGATGTATGGTTCGAGCGAATGTTATACTTGGCGTACAACTTCTTCAACTCGGCTGCTCGGAAATTGGTTCCGTTATCCGTGAGGATAGCGTGAGGCACTCCAAATCGATAGATGATGTTGGAGGTCACGAAGTCAGCGATCGAACATGATTTGACCTCTTTGAGCGGAATCGCTTCTGCCCATTTGGAGAAGAAGTCCGTAGCGGTCAGAATGAACCGGCACTGGCGAGCTGTCGCCGGCGGGTAAGGTCCCACGACGTCCAGTCCCCAGACTGCAAAGGGCCAGGAATACCTTGTGGTATGGAGAGGCTCCGGCGGCCGATGCACAAAGTTCGCATGAACCTGGCACGCATGGCACCTCCTGGCGTACTCGATGCAGTCATGGATCATAGAGGGCCAGAAGTATCCCAGCCTCCGAATCTGGTGGGACAGCTTCAGCCCAGTCTGGTGGGCGCCACACGAACCAGCATGAACCTCTTGCATGACTCGTGGGATCTCAACTCCCTGAAGGCAACAGAGGAGAATACCATCAAATCCGCGTTTGTAGAGGATCTGCTCCAGGCCGGGACTGCTCTGGAGGACGAACTGCGATGCGCGGCGTCGAACTCGCTCGCGCTCGGCCCGCTCCGATGGAAGAATGCCATGTTGGAGGTACTCAACCAAAGGCGTCCTCCAATCAGGGGCTGATCCGACTGTCATATCTGGGGTACTCGGGGCTCCGGGCACGGGGGCAACCGTGGTGAGGTTACTTACCAACGGTCCGCGATCTTCTTCCGGGATAACGGGAGCGATGAGCCTGCGGCGCGTCACGCGGACGATCAGGTTGTCCTGTTCAGGCTCCGCAAGTGACGCAGCGAGGCTGGCCAAAGCATCTGCTCGACCGTTCTGCGACCGGGGAACATGGACAATTTCCGGCCGAGAAGGGAACCGGGCCATCAGAAGGAGGGTGCACTCCAACAATGGCACAAGTTCCGGCTTCCTGACAACGTAGTCGCCATTGATCTGCTTAACAACCAGCTCGGAGTCCCCTTTCACACACAGATGGGGCACGTCGATCTCGAGAGCTAACTCAAGGCCGGTGATGAGGGCATGGTATTCCGCCTCATTGTTGGTACAGCCCTCTGACAACAGGAAAGAGTATGGCAGCACGGCTCGCTCCGGGGTAATGAAGACGATGCCCAAGCCCACTCTGTTGAGCTTAGGATTATCGAGTCTTCTACCGGTGGGGCTCCGGGAGGCACCGTCAAAGTGCATCTGCCAGCATGGATCGGCTCGATCAACCGAGAGAATGGTCTCATCAGGAAAGCCTAGATCCAGCGGCTGATCCGCGGAGGTCGGGTGAGCGGCCAGAAAGTCTGCCAACGCTTGCCCTTTGATGGCCTTCTGAGACACATACCTGATGTCGAACTGCTGGAGAATCACAGCCCACCGCGCTAGGCGGCCAGTCAACATAGGGCGGCTCAGGATATATTTCAACGGCTCTACCCGAGAAACCAACTGTACCTCATGGTGCTGCAAGTAGTGCCGTAATTTCTGTATGGCAAATACGAGCGCCAGGCAGCTCTTCTCGATGGGGGAATACCTAACTTCCGCATCGAGGAGCATGCGACTGAGGTAATAGAGGCTATTCTCTGTTCCCTCGTTGTTCTTCTGGGCGAGAAGGGCACCCAGGGACCGTTCTAGGGCGGTCACATAAAGGACCAGCGGCTTTCCGGATACGGGCGGCATCAGGACCGGAGGTTGAAGCAGGTACTGCTTGATTTCCTCGAAAGCGGTCTGACACTCTTTATCCCATACATAGGTGGCACCTTTCTTCATAAGCCGAGAAAAGGGCTTACACTTGCCGGCCAGATTCGCGATGAATCAGCGTATATAGGCTAAGTGGCCTTGGAACCCTTGCAGTTCCCGGACGGTACCCGGGGGAGGCATCTGGCTAATCGCCCTGATTTTCTCTGGGTCGATCTCAATACCCCGGTATCTTACCACAAATCCAAGGAACTTTCCGGAGGTGACCCCAAAGGCACACTTCAACGGGTTCATCTTCAGGCAGCGAGACCGGAGGAAGCTGAACACTTTCTCAAGATCTTTGAGATGGTCCCGACGCTGGCGCGATTTGACAACCAAGTCGTCGACGTAGCATTCCACTAGCGTGCCGAGGATTGGCTTGAATATGCGGTGCATCGCCCGTTGATAGGTGGAACCTGCATTCTTCAGGCCGAAGGGCATGACCCGGTAGCAAAAGGTACCTTGGGGGGCCCTGAAGGCAGTGAACTCCTCATCCTCAGGGGCCATCCGAATTTGGTTGTATCCGGAATATCCATCCATGAAAGAGAGGGCTTGGAACCCTGTCGTGGCATCAATCAACAGCTCTGTCACTGGAAGGGGAAAATCATCCTTCGGACAGTGGCGGTTGAGATCGCGGAAGTCGATGCAGACTCTAATCTGCCCGTTCTTCTTCCTGACCGGCACAATGTTGGCCAGCCATTTGGGGTACTGAACTTCCCTCACGAAGTTGGCTTTGATAAGCTTGTCAACTTCGGCCTCAACCATGGCACCGTGGGATGGGTGCATCTTCCTGGGAGGCTTCTTGAACCCGCGATGGTTCGCCGGGAGACCAAGGCGGTGGACGGCTACCTGAGGATCTAGCCCCGGCATCTCGTCATAGCCCCAAGCGAACACATCACGGTGCTGCCTGAGAAAGTCCACGTACTGCTGCCGCTCCTCAGAGGGCATGGCGGCACTAACCAACGTGGGTCTTGGATCGGCCTCGGTTCCAAGGTTCACCTGTATTAACTCATCGACCGTGGCGGGGACGCCCTCCTCAAAGGCTGGGGGTGCATCTTCCACGTCCTCTCCACTCGGGGAGGGATCGTCCACGGGAGAGACTGCGTTGGCAACTGCATTGGGGCTACCAGATCCTGCTGGGCCACTGGTGCTGGCGCGGGCGGTCGCGGCCATCTCATCAGGAGACTCGCGGACCGTCAAGACCATGGCGACGTCCAACCGGTGAATCGGGAGGACGTAAGCGTCATCCAGACTTGCCCAGGGATCGCTTGCAACAGCGACAGGCTCATCCTCACCTGCCAGGATCTGCTTATCCTTGCTCTTGTAATAGTCCGCGTCCAGATAGCGGGCTTCACATGAGGCAAAAGGAGAGGCATCTCCTTGAAGCACGCCTACTCGACCATTAAGGGAGTATTTGAGGCATTGGTGGTATGACGAGGGAACCGCCGCGTGAAGGTAAAGCCATGGCCTGCCCATCAATGCGTTATACGCAGTGTCCTGAGAGACTACCATGAATTCGGTGTTGGCAACCAAGTCACCGAACTGGGTCTTCAAACGTATCTTGCCGACCGGGGTTTGCTCAGTGCGGTCGTACCCCTGGATCCTGAGGTCGGAGGGAATCAAGTCATCCTCAGACAACCCCAATCTCCGGAGCGTCCGAGTTGGAATCAGGTTAATCCCGGACCCCGTGTCGACAAGACAGCGCCGGACTTCAAGGCCATTGAACTGGCCAGTGACATACAGCAGACGAATGTGTCCCTGTATAGGAGGGTCTTCATCCTTACCAGAGAACGAGATAACTGCCTGACATTCGGCGTCCTCGATCGTTTCGGCGTGAAAGGCCTCTGCAGCCGGAACCTCTGTCTCAAACTGGAGGGGGCTTTTCAGGGCTTCAGCGAGTGCCTCGCGCATCTCAGATGACATGCGCAGAGCCTCAAGGATGGAGAGCCTTGCTGGGATGTCGGCCAAGTGCTTCAGGACATCATACTTTTTGGCCAAGCGCGAGCCCTTGGTTGCAGGAGGTTGCTCTGCGGTTGGTGGCATGACGGGCCTTGCCGGTTGGATCGGCGGCCGACTGGTACTTGGCGCATCTCGCTGTTCACTGGTCGCAGTCCGGGAAATGGTCACCGTACTGGAGTCAGGAGGCCGGGATGGACCCGTGGCAGGGCGGAGCTGGTCGCGACGCGGCTGAGGCGGTTCTGCCTGGTCCCACACCACAAACAGTGGCGGAGGTGAATCCGTCATCCCCGAATGGGGGGCCTGCGCACGCTGAGCTCGATCTTGAGCCTGCTGCCTAGTCTCAGTGGCGTGCACGGCCTGGCCGGAGGTACCGACGGCTGTGCCCCGGCGACTCCTGCTGCTGCGGTTCTTCCGACGGTAGCGACGACCGGGGACACTAGGGAGGTCCACCTGGTGTTCTTCAACGTCGGGAACCGAAAAGGGATTTACCAGCTCGACGGTGTTAACCGATGCGTACCCAATACCATCATCGGATGAATCATCCATCACCGGGCGGATCCGAGGAGGGACCCCCATCTCTGGGGGCATGAAATCGCTGAGAGTACGGGATAGTGGCGGAACTGGCGGGGCGCGCTCTTCCTTCTTGCGTTGCCGCCGTTTGCTCCTCTTGGAGGAGGCAGACTGGGACGACGATGCCGAAGCAGCACCCACAGGTTCTGGGGGCTCAGGCTGATTCAAGCGCGCACGGATGATTCCATGGGCGCGAATGGTCGTCTTGCGGGCCATCCAGTTTTTATACTTCTGGGACCCGCGGTCGGAGACCAGCTGCCATTCGTCCTCGTTGCCACTATCGTCATCTGATCCCACGAACACGCCCGCCACTTGTGCTGGAGCTGGGCCCAACCTGATTACATTGTTGTTAATCTGGTCTTGGAGCCAGTCCTTAAACACATAGCACCGCTGGATGGTGTGCCCCAGGGCTCGATGGTAGGGGCAGTAGCGGGGGTTATTCGTAAGATGTGCCTCCTCTGGCTTCCAACACTCAGGCAGTCGCACAATCCTCTGCTCCAGGGCGCTCCGGAAATAACCGGGGACCTGATCCTCATGGAATGAGTAAGTCAGGTGTCGCGGGCCCCTGGGAGCGTGGTCTTGACGAGGGGCTGGAGGGGCCGGCCGAGGAGGTGGACCCTGATTATCTCGCCTGGGTTGTGGCGGTACATTACGCGGAGGGGCCGACCGGTTCTGAGGCTGCCGCTGCTGGGCCGGGAACTGAGCCCGTGGAGGCGGATTCCTGTGAGGCTGTGGAGCTGGCCTCGCCGGCAGCAGCTCCAATTGCCTGGGGGCCTCTATCTGGGCAACAGCAGCGGGCTCAGCCCTGCTGACTCTCCTTGCAGGAATCATAGGAGGCAGCGGGTGTGCCTGGCTGGCCTGTTGCAGGGCTTCCTCAAGACGTTGAGCTTTGTCTGAGAAGTCCCTGAACCCTCCGGGGTAATTTTGAGTGATCAGGGAAGGGACCAGCTCGGTCTTGACGTTCCCGACGCACATTGTCAGCAACTGCTCCTGAGTCAATGGCATGTCAAGGGAATACGTGAGACCCTTCCATCGGGCGACGAAGTCCGCGACTCGCTCATCAGGCCTCTGCTTGCACTTGAAGAGGTCTGCGATACTTGTCTTCCGGGTCGTGGAACTGAACTGGTAGAGGAACTGTCTACGGAGGTCCTCCCAGCTGGTTACCGACCCGACGGGGAGCTGGCTGTACCAGACAAATGCTGGCCCTTCCAATGTCTGAACAAAGCAGCGAAGCTTAGCGGCCTCCTGCTGCGCCGGAGTCCCCAACATAGGCCCGCACCTCGAGTTGAAGTGGGCTAAATGCTGTGGCGGATCTCCAGTTCCGTTGAAGGGGGCGAAAGTGGGATTCCCGAATCCCGGAGGCGCCGGCATGTCATCCACCCATGCTGGGTAGGGCTTGCCGTCCGGTGGGATCGCCACCTGCCGAGTCTCCAAGGCTTCCAAGCGGGCAATGAGTGCCTCCATCGGATCGTCCGGACCTGGGTTCCAGTCCTGGCGAGGATCTCTAACCACGAGCGCATTGCATGGCCCTTCAATCGGGTCGTCGACCGGGTCGTCGAACTCGGCAGCTCGTGGGATGGCGGGCGGAGCGGCCCTTGGGGCAGCGGGAGGAATCCGAGCGGGATCTCTCAGGTAGTCACGCCGCTCGGGAGGGTGTGGCGAAACATACCGCGCCCTCTTGCCATAGGCAATGGCCTCTCTCCTGTCGGTGAACACGGCATAATCACGGTTGCCCGGGAGAGTCTCATCGAGGAGCAGTTGTTCCGGTCCCTGCTGTCCTGGCCTGGGATCGCCGTAGTCAGGCCGCCGTTCTGCAGCGCGCTCGGCGAGGAGCTGGTCAACCAGCTTCTTCTGTTCGGCGAGCTGCTGACGTAGCGTAGCCTTCTCGGGATCCTCCTCTGCCCTCTGCATGGAGGCAGATGGGTCGGCGGGCCTTATAGCCTCGTTGTGCTCTTTTCCTTTGCTGACGTTTCGGCTCAACGTGAGTGCTTCAGTGGGTGCGGGGAGCCCCAGGAGGTTCCTCTGATGACGAGTAACTCTCACTGATGGGTCTGACGACGGCTTGTCTTTGGGGGGGAAGCCCCCGTCGAGAAGTTCCAAGCCGTTCCCCTCTCCCGACAGGTCTGCCATATTGACCGTTCCTGTCCCTGGGGATATACCCTCAGGGCCACCCAGCGAATCGGGCTGTCGGCGGATCACACTGAAGCGTAGGGCAGCGTACTGCCCCCATCCACGGATATACACGTGGGGAGTGGCTTCCTCGATAACTTTGTGGAGTACTTGAAAACACTCAACGCATCGTTGTTGGAGGGCCTCGTGGTGCCCAAATGACCCGGGGTGCCGAACCGCGGGGAGCATGGCCAGGTCAATTTGACGGCACTGCTCACCAATATCCTCCAGGTGCGCTTGACTCCCAGGGTATGGCATTTCTAGGCGGTGAAGACAGGAGCGAGTCTCCCGGAGAGTTCGGCGGAAGCATTCGAACTCATCCGGGGTGAGCGATTCGGGTGCATCAAAGCCCGGTCCTGCGACTGGCCAAAACTTCTCAGGGAAGTGGCCCTCTGCAAGGACGGTCCAGAAGCTCCCCGACTCAAACTCGGGACCCAGATCTCCTTGGTCCTCTTCAATGGCTGGGAACGGACGGGAAACTGGTAGTGGTGCCGAGGCGGGCCGCCGGGCTGACGGGCTGGCCGGCGGTGAATACGGCGAGCAGGCCGATTGGCCTCCATATCCCGGGCCGCCCTCTGAGGGTGGCGGTGGCCTGGCTACCACATCACGATAGGACGGGCCGGCGAGCGAACATCCTGCCGTAGCATCGGTGCTCGCCGAGGGCGCACCAGATCGTGGTTCGACCGTCGGTCCCCAGAAAAAGTCTTCGGCTTCTCCGATCGAGACGGAAGGAACTTCTGGAGGGGCCGGTACCAACCGCAAGCTTGATCCTTGGGGGTCTACCAGGCCCTCGTTACTCCGGATATACCTTCGGAGAGAAGCGGGGATCACATCGATCTCGCTCTCGGGGAGCACGAGGCTGACGTGCCGCATTCCTACCCCTGCCCTTGACTGGCGGGATTGGGGAAGGGGCTCTGTCGCCGAATCGTACTCCGCCTCTGAGTCAGAGAAGCAAACCGGTCGGATCTCTGTCCGGAATTCCGTAACATTCTTCCCTCGGCGTCGACGCCTTGCCTTCCTGCCCCTGGGTGGTTCTTCGGGGCAGGGCTGATCTCTGTCCTGGCGTCCTCCGGCCGCACTGGTGCTGGGGCCAAGAGGACTGGGAACCAAGGTGCGAGGGGCACCGGGACAGATATCAAAGGGGACGCGGGGAGAGATGATTCCGGGCAGGCCTCCGGGCCGGGATTGGAAGGTGGGATGACCCATGCCTCCTGGATCGGCCACGCAGAGTAGACCCTGCTGGTGAATAGCGCTACCGCGAGATGGTCCGCAGTGGCTACTGCCAGTGCCAGCAACCGGGAGAGTCGACCCAACCTGCCTTGGGGGCGGTCGGGGCCTCGATCCAGGTCGGGCATAGGAGTTCCCCCGCTCAGGATGCACAGAGGTCTGGCGACTGGATCCAGCAGTGGCTTGGGCCAATGCGGCCGCTGTCGCTAGAGCCCCAAGGTGGGCATCCTCTTCCGCTCGTGCCCGACGTTGGCGTCGAGACAGACGAGTCGGGATGAGCAGCGCGGGCAGGTGGAGAGCCCGCTCTTCGACTGGAGAGGCCTGGCGGCGGTGTCGCCGTGGCCTGGCGGGAGTCCTTACCGTAGATCCCTGGAGCGAACCCCGGATAGGGTGATCCTGGGCATCTTCCACCTCATCCGCATAGGGAAGGGAACTGTCAGAGCGCTCCGGGGATAAACTCCCGAAGCGATTGGACGTTGAGGTAGGCAGCGGTGCCTCCCTGCGCGGCCCTCGAGGGCGGCGGTGGTGGCGAGGCGCAGCCTCCTCAAGGTCTAGGCGAGCCATTTCCCTAGTGGGGATGACTCCCTCTTCCTCGTATCTCCGCACCAGGGTGTTGATCACCCTTCTCTGGATGACCTCCGAGGGGGAGAGAGGGCGTGGTCATCCCGCAATTGCGGCTGCTGGGACGACTGCGGAACGGGCAGGACCGCGCGGAGTAGCCGCGTCGGTGTTTCCCCTATCCCTGCGCCAGTGGGCGGGTGGCGATCGAGCACTGGATCGGGCGACCTGATTTCTGAAAGCAGGGAGAAGAACCCATTAACACTGACAGGAAAAAGGAATCGACAACCAACCATTAGCGCCACGACGCCTTCCGTGGGGGGAACCCAGGCCCTCGACGTTGCGAGACGGAGTGCCCGATTTCACTTCCCCAGCCCCTGGCGGGTAAGACTGAATGCTTGGCCGGGCAACACGCCGGTCTTCCAACACCTCTGAAAGCCATCGGTCTTCGTATCGAGGAGAAGAGATTCACGTCGGGTTCACCATTTTTCTGTTTCGGTGCGGATGTGCGTCGGGTTACGCTGTTCCGCCAGGACGCGTTCGCGCGTGCACCCGTCAACCTGAGGGGAGGGGCGCGCGGCTTGTGGTCCCGCAGTCCCGCTTTCCAAGGGCGGGCGGCATTCGTCCCTTATTCAGGGGCGTCTGCTCCTTGATCGAAACCGGGATGATGGGATGTCGGCTCCTCCTTCCTTGGACGTCTCCTCAGAACTCGTCGCCTAATCCGGGTCTCCCTCATAGACTTAAGAATGTTCGTGAATCTCGTTCCCGGCGCCATATCTTCATGGACACCGGTTAATTACGCTGCTTCCGCCCGGACGTTCCAAGGAGTCTGGTCGGGGCAGCAACCTGCGGTGAGAAGGCCGGGTGGCTCTGGGTGCTGGGGGCGTGTCGTAACACTGCGGCTTTGCACGTCTGTCTTCCGTCCCTAATAGGGCTTCTCGAAGGCATGATGGCCTGAGGCATCCCGCACTGGGTGCGGGGAACTGTGTCACCTGAGGTTTTCCTCAGCTTCCCATGTTTAACACGGGGTATGCCATGAGTTTAACGTCCAGCGGGGACGACATCGGACCGATCAACACGAAAAGTGGATCAGATGACAGAACCCCCTGCGGGGAACCTCCGACGCTGGGGCCAGCACATGGGCGGCTTCCCAAGTAACGTGGAGTGGAGTGAAGTGGCATGACCCCACCGGGATGTGGCGGCCCGGGTAAGGATCAGGATGGATGATGGAGTGAAGAGCTTGGACCCCGGAGGGGCTTCCTACGTACCGCGCGTTAGCACGGATCAAAGTCAACGTAGTTCGGGTATACAGTTTAACGTCATGCTGGACGTCGGCAAGCCGACTCACGAAGAGGTCTAGGCCGCCGGGCGGAGGATTGAACCGGACCACCTCGCACAGAGGGGGATGGAACGGCCGGGTGGATAACAGTTTCACGTCATGCTGGACGATAAAAGGGGAAATGGAAAAGGGGGGCTGTGGGGAGGCACCGCGGAGATACACGCGGGCAGTCTCCCACAGGGGCGGATTCATAGGTGAATCGACGCAAGCGTGAACCCTGGAGGGGTCCACTGATGGACGAACCGAAGTAAATACGACCGGGACGACCAGGTGGTGGGCTTAAACCTCAGGGAGGCTTCCTACGTACCCTGTATAGAAGACAGTGATCAAAGTCCACGTAGTTCATTCTGTCAGGACTTACGCACTTGGGGCAGCCCGGATGCTGCAAAACTCAGTTGGAAGGGACTTGGACCGAAAGCAGAAGACACCTCGATCCCAGTCAGACCCTCTACTGGCTTCTGCAGTGGGGAGGCGCAACGGAGATACACATGTGCAGCCTCCCACGAGAAACTAGGGGTTTGTAATACCCTGCCGCCGTAGGGAAAAGCCGCTCCCATTAAATCGTCCCAAAAGGGGGACAATCCCGACATCCCTGTAGAGACGAGCGGGTGGGGGCCACATCCAAACCGGGGGAGACCCTGCGTGCGAGGCACGGGATCGAATGATGCGGACGGTTTAGCGTCTTGCCGGACGAAGTACAGTTTAACGTCGTGTGTTGAGGACGAAGCACTTGGCAGTTTAACGTCTTGCAGCGCGGACGATGGGGGCTAGGCAGTTTAACGTCGTGCAGCTTGGACTTATGTTGAACAGTTTAACGTCTTGTAGCTCGGACGAGGTACAGTTTAACGTCATGCAGGACGTATATGCAGTTTAACGTCATGCTGGACGGATATGCAGTTTAACGTCATGCTGGACGTATGCGCAGTTTAACGTCATGCGGGACGAATGTGCAGTTTAACGTCATGCTGGGCATAGGTTGCCGGACGATGGGTGCATGTCACTTCGCACGAACCTGGAGGGCCGCACGGGAAGACAACGCACGGTGCGGGCACCCAGGATGAGGATCATCGGGCGCCACGCAGGCAGGTGCCCTCAGGGGGTCGAGGGAGGCGACCCTGGCGGATTGCGCGCAAAAGAGGAGCTTTGCGGGAAAAACCGCGGGTCGGCGCGCAAAAATGGCGGGCTGGCGCGCAATTGGGCCAGCCCTTTGTGCGCGGAAGGTTGGGATTGCGCGCACCGGGCTTCGGATAGCGCGCGGGGGCAACGGCTCATTCTCTAACGAATGGCCACTTTGAAAATGGGGGGTGCGCGCAATCGGGTCGGATTGCGCGCACCCGGGGGCAATTGCGCGCAAGAGGCTTCTTTTGCGCGCAAAGGCCTTCGGGTTGAAATTTATTCAAAGGAAATGAGCCAAGGGGATTGCGCGCGAAGGCGGACCCCAAGGCTCTATTGCGCGAAAGAAAGGAGGTTACCTGAGGATCGGCATTGCGCGCGGAAGGGGTTGAATTGCGCGCGCGGGAGACCGTTCGACTTCCAGCAACCTTTGAAACATTGGGGATCGCCTAGTATTTGTAGGCAACCCCGGGCGCGGAATCCAAGGCGCGAGCGCGGAATCCTCCTCGCGGGCGCGGAATCGGGCACGGCGCGCAAGGGAGTTGCGCGCATCCCGGGGGTTTTGCGCGCGGATCATCATCTTTGCGCGCAGACCTCTGAAATTCCGCGCAAGGCCTCCGGGCCCTCCGAAACATTCTTCCGACTCCAAATATGACCTCGCTTTCCGCATCCGGAGCTTTGTTTGGGAACAACGGACTTTTCCGGCGTCTATAGTGATTCAATAAAATAGGTAAATAACTGCTTCAGAAATTATTAGTCAAGTATCAATTATTTTGGGTAAATAGTGTTTTTAATTAAAAAATAAATTAAAAATATTTAGAAATATTTTATTAAAAAATAGTGTTCATTTTTGTAATCAGAGCATCGAAATTATGTTAAGGTAATTTTTTGTGACTTTTCAAAAAAATGAATTTTTAGTTAATAGTGTATTTATTTAAAAAATTAAATTAAAAAATTTTAGAAAATTATTTTTATAAAATGGAATTCATTTTTGAAATCAGAGCATCAATATTTGGTTAAGTTGAAATTTTGGGATTTTTCTGAGAAAGTTGATTTTTCTGTGAATAGTGAAAATACAGTTTTTATGTTATAGGTGTTTAATGGCATCATTAAATCATGTATTAAGTATGTAAAAAATATGTTCGAATTATTAATAGTATGATAAGGTCTGAGGTGTTCCATGTAGACAATACCATTGTAACATACCATGGGAAAGCACATTGTTTTGAAAATACAACCAATGAGGTGTCCCTAGGCCATTAATGCCTTGTTCCTTCACATTCCCTATAAATACCAAGTCATTATCTCATCATTTCGACTCCAAAAATTCTCCTCAACAAAGTTATGGTCTCTATACCTCCCAAAGAGTCATTCCCAGGTTCCCTCAATCCTCCCAAGGTCCCAAACATCATGAATTTAAGTTACTCTTCAAGGTAAGGGATCCTACCACTCTCTTTCTTTCCAAGTACACTCTTTTATGTCATATCTTTTATGATATATTTTCTTATGTTTTAGGATGTCCTTTTATATTCATCCAATATTCCATTTCATTTTCATATTATAAGAGACCCCCTATTGCTCTCAACAATTCATTTTAATAATTTTTAAGTCGCACCGTTAGGCTTCCAAATGTTTAAGGGATTCTTTCACCCTTCTCATTTTCATGTTCTATTTTCATGTAAAGTCTTTAAAGTTCCATTTTATTATGTTGGGGTATGATCTATATATCTATCATACTGATGTTTTATTTTCATATTCTGAGAGACACAATTTTATCTCGTTAAATTATTTTTGTGTGTGATTTTAGTGACATCGTTAGGCTGCAGAATTTTCATAAGTGGAATCATCTTCTTTTCTTCATTCAAAGTTTTTCATTTCATATTTTATGTTTGTAAAATTTACTTACCATGTTCTTATATCCATTATATTCTGCCCCTCTATTGTTTTATTGAAAATTTATGAGTGGGTGACCCTTGTCCCCTCTCTTTTTAGTGTTTTATAAAAACTTATAACATATTAGTTTTTCTGTAGAATTTTCGCCTCAAAATGCCTCCTTATTTTTCTCAAATTATTTTATTTTATTATGTTAATACTAAAATCTCATTATTATATATGGGTATTAACATATATATAAAAATGTTTTATTTTAATTCTGGGATTTACATACATGAATCTTGCTTTCCTTTTTTGTGGGGTTAAAATGACATCAAGATCTCGTCTTTAAAGAAGTTTTTAAAACGTTATGATTATGAAATGAATCCCATTTCATTTATGCTATATGGGTTATTTATGAAATTTTTGATGATGATATATTTGGATAACATGATAATAAAGACAAATTAAGGGTTCTCCCTGAAATCTCTCTAATGGATTTAGTAATGATGTAACCACTAGAGATTACAATTTTAACGATATCTTGGTGAATAAACATGGTAATTTCAAATTAAAACTTGGGGATGGTACTTGGTGATATTTTCATTATTTTATATGTTAAATGTAGTATCCACATATTATAGTTATGAAAAATGTTAATTTTATTATGATATGCCTCATTATCTCTTTTTCATTCCTTAATGTAATTTTTCATGACTTTATTGATGTATCTCAAGTTCACATGTTAAATTTTTCCTCGTGTTTCCTTTATTGGGTCTTCTGCTAACCATTTATTTTGATGTATTTCCATAGGTTTTGAGATGCAGTAATGAACCTAGGATGAACTTAAGGAGAAGAGTTTCAAGTGTTTAAGAAGAATGTTTTATGTTTTCATGTTGTAAGTTCCTGTTTTCCAAAACACTAAACCTTAATGATCCATGGTTTGGTAAAATTTAATGAATGTGTATGTGATAAAAATATAGGAATTTATAGTTTGTATAAAAGGATGGTTTAATTATTTTTGTAAATTAGTATATTAAATCATTAGGAATAATCGTATAGAAAATTTTAAATATAGTAAATCTTCCTAGTATTTTGGTGATGATTGAGTAAGTGCTTTGTCAATAAAATACATCCATGTCTGGATATGAGCAGGTAGAGGTGGCTCTGGTAGAGATATACATAGGGGTAAAACCTGAGAAAACTTCTTGATCTAGACTCGAATGGGAACTGGTATACAAAAACGGGCCTTGCTGTACTCTTGGTTACGACACTCCTCGGGGATATGCTTTGTTAAATTCATATGCTTAGTATGAACCATTATTAAAGGAACAATGATAAAATAAAACAAAGATTCCCATAAGAATATATGAGAATGGATAACATTGATTGGAACCTAGGGGAATACAAGTTAGGATATACTTTTCTTCTACAAGTTTATCCTTCTATGTGTAATGTTAATTTTTCATGATTGTTGGCTAAGTATTTAACCCCCTTAATTATACAGTCATTTCTTAGTTAATGGCGAGTAATAGAAGAACATGTCCCAATAACAATTGTGAGAGAAAATGTGAAGACTTCCTTATTAATATGATAAATATTAAGAGAGATCAAATTGAACATATCATGATTATGCCAAACCAGCTATCAAGAATCACAATTATTAATTGGTACCTAGTTGAGTGTCCAAATTAATCAAGGAAGAAGAAGACGAATTCTCAATGTTGTTTATCTGATAAAAATGATATGGGAAGGAAGACCCAATTTCCATTGTGCAAAATGTGTGGAAATAGGAACCAAGGGGAATGTCACAAGGGAACTGAGAGATTTTTTAAGTTTGGGGTGATAGGGCATAATGTAGACAATTATTTTAAAAAAATGGATAATGTGATGAATAGATATAAGGTTCAATCTAGTGTACCTTATACTATTCAATGTTGTAAATGTGGAGAAGTTGAGGATAATCCAAGGCAATACTCATTTGGAAGGGATGAAAATCTTGATGAGCATCAACAATATTCAAGGACAAGGGAAAAAATAAAGTTCTATGATGAGATGGATCATGATGACTGATGTACATGTAACTTCTTCGCAATAATTTCCTACGTCATGTTGTATTTTAGCACATGCTCTATGAGAATATCTTTAATTTTTTCCATGAACATCGAGTCACTAACTAAGAAGGTTTTATATCATTAAAGAAAACATATATTGTTATGTATCACATGTTGATCTTGTGAAGCTGTTCTTCTAGAAAAAAATGTATAGGGGATTAAAAGATGAATATTATATTGTAAGATGTTCACTATTTTGGGAACCCTATATGATAAAGGTAAATAGATTACTACGGTATTTTCTTTGAGGAGTAATGGTTGCCTTATACTTTGAAGAATAGATGAATTTAAGGCAAATATATGGTAATTTAGGTTACTTATATAAATGATTAACCTATCTTGTAGAAAATATGATTAGGTTAGTTACTTTTGTTATAAGATGTTAGGAGTGGTTGATGCTGTTTGGAGATGAACAATATTGTTGATCTTGGAATATTTTGTTATCAAATCATTCTTGTATTTGCATTTCAATATTAGTTTGGTTTATTTTGAGGAATTTTAAGGAATGTTAATTGTGGAATGATCTATGATGAACTTTTGTTAGTACCATGGAATTTTGAAGATTTAAAGTAGTTTCCCTTACTGTGGGGTTCTTTCTATTGAAGATATGTTTTATATTACCCTTTATGTTTTTTGGATAATGTTTAAAGATAGAAGGAAAAGATAGTTAATCTTTTGTGGATTATGTGATTCTACAGAAGATGATTCTAGTGATTTTGATGGGACTAAGTGTTTTTTAATGCTCATAGTTTGGAGATAAGATTAGTTTTGGTAGATACATATTAAAGTATGAAACTCTACATGAAGGTAAATATATTTCACTGTGTTCTTATTCAATGTAGTAAATGAATTCATCAAAATTATTAAATGTAGAAAAAAACAAAAATTTTGTTTGTTTATGTTTCCTACTAGGTAATCAAAGTCTGTTTTACCAATCATGTGTTTTTATTTTCGGGTGGTTAACATCCTCTTAGACATGTTTTCTATCACTCTCCCTCAGAACATGACCCTTTGTTTTCTCCTCTATATCCATGTTTTCCTACATGGAATCCATGTATGGGTAAACTCGGGTGACCTTTGTACTTCAATTTCATTATTTTAAAGTAATAGTGTAATTGACTCTTTTTTTGATGTGGGACATTCAATAAAATTTCCATGACCATACATAAAAATTGTGAGGTCGCAATTTCTTAAGGGGGGAAGAATGTAACGACCTGAAATTTTGAGAAATTTTTTCCTAAATTTGTGAGTTTCTTTTCATATACTCAAAGAAACTATTTCATTTCATCAAATTAGTATAATTAGAATGAGACCATTGGGTTTCAACTATTATATGTCCATTTGACAATATGACCACTGGAAACTAAATGTTGTGATTATTGTCTCTGAATACAAGTAATCATGGTTAATTAATATAGAATGAAGATTTTATGGCCTCATCCAGTAGTCTTGGGCCAATCAAAGCCCATCTAACAAAACCTGGGAAGGAGGTAGCACCACTGGGATAATCTCCGGACCAAACCCAAGCTGAACTCCATCATGTGAAGCTAGAACGGCATCACCTTCGTGAGAAGTTCAAACTGATAGAAATTACTACTTGTGTGATGTTGGCTGAGAATCCCTCAGATTCTCTCACCTTAGCACACATTACACTTAGGACTTATGCTGTGGTTATAAGGGGATATGTAAGGAGGCCGTAACAGACTTGTGTAATCCTTTGATTTAAATAAAAATTGTGATTTATTCAAATGATGATGTTTGTAAATTTTTAAATGTCCTGATAATTATAGTATGCATATTATTGATGAATTATAATAAAACTATATTTGAAAATATTTATGTAAACAGTAAATAAATAATTATGTGTAATGATTTTCATAAAATGGACTTCAACAATTATGTTCAGAAAAAAATTTGGAGTCTAAAAAGATCAACATGATTTTTTATGAATAGTAAATTATGAATAGTGATTTTACGATTAGGATTAGTAATGTGACAAAATGGATTAGTAATCTCACTTAAAGAAAGTATTAATATAATCAAGGCACCTTGATTATTTAATGTGATTCATTAAAATAGATAAATAACTATTTCATAAATTTTTATTCAAGTTTCAGTTTTTTTGGGTGAATAGTGTTCTTTAATTATAAATTAAATTAAAATTATTTAAAAAATTATTTTTATAAAATGGATTTCATTTTTTAACTCAGAGCATCGATATTATGTTAATATAGTTTTTGAGGATTTTTCTGAAAAAAATGAATTTTCGGTGAATAGTGTATTTATTTAAAAAATTATATTAAAAATATATTGAAATTTATTTTTATGAAATGGAGTTCATTTTTGAAATCAGAGCATCGATATTTGGTTAAAGTGATGTTTTGGGATTTTTCTGAGAAACAGTAAATAGTGAAAATACAGTTTTTAAGTTACGGGTGTTTAACGAGATCATTAAATGATGTAACAAATATTTAATAAATATGGTCGACTTATGAATAATAAGATAAGGTATTAGGTGTCCCATATGGCCAATACCATGGGAAAATACCTTGGTGAAGCCCATGGTTTTCCCAATACCACTAATGAGCTGTCCCTTGGCCATTAATGCCTTGTCCCTTCACTTTCCCTATAAATATCAAGCCATTCTCTCAGCCTTTCGACCGAAAAAATAATCCTCAATGATTTTCTGGTCTCCTTACCTCCCATGTAGTCCTCCCAAGGTTCCCTCAATCCTCCCAAGGTCTCAAACTTCATGATTTTGAAGTCACTCTTCAGGGTAAGCGATCCTACCTCTCTCTTTCTTTCCAAGTACTCTCTTTTATATCATATCATTTATGCTCCATGTTCATATGTTGAAGTATGTTCTTTTATATTCATCCTACTATCATTTTCATGTTAATATGATGAGATACCCCTTCGTCCTCTCATCAATTAAATTTAGAATTGTTTATGTGGAGCCATTAGGCTACCTAAGATTTAAGGGATTCTTTCACCCTTTTCATTTTCATGTTCTATTTTCATGTCAAGTCATTCAAGTTACTTTTTTTATGTTGGGGTAGGATCTCTATACCTATAATACTTATATTTTATGTTCATATTATGAGATACCCTATTTGATCTTGTGAATTCTTTTTTTTTAGTTTTAAGTGACGGCGTTGGGCTGCCGAATTTTCATAAAAGAATCTTATTTTTGTCTTCCTTCCATGTTTTTCATTTCATATGGTATGTCTGTCAAATTTAATTAACACATTCTTATATCTTTTATATTCTGTCCCTCTACTATTTTATGGATCATATATTAGTGTTTGACCCATGTCCACTCTATTTTCAGTGTTTTCTAAAACACTTTAACATATCTGTTATGCTGCAGAATTTTCATCTCAAAATGCCTCTCTCTTTTTCTCAAATTCCTTTACATTATTAAGTGAATACACAAAGCTCTTTATTATACATGGGTATTCAAATATATATCAAAATGTTTTATTATAATTTTTGGAGTTACATAAATGATACCCACTTTACTTTTCTGTGGGTTTAAAATGACATAAACATCACATCTTTAAAGCAGTTTTTAAAACGTTATGATTATGAAATGAACGCAATTTAATTTATGCTATATGGGTTATTAATTAAATTTATGCTGATGATATATATAGCTCACATTATAATAAATAAAAATTAATGGTGCGCCTGAATAGTGCTCCAATTCATTGGGTAATGATGTAACCACTAAAGATTAGAATTTTAACGATATCTTGGTGAATAACCGTGGTAATTTCAAATGACACCTTAGGGATGTACCATGGTGATATGTTCATGTTTTCCAGGTTAAATTTTGTAGACACATCTTCATGTTATGAAATATGTTATTTTTTTTACGATATACCTCATGATTTCTTTCTCATACCTTAATGTTATTTTTCATGACTTTATTGATATATCTCAATTTCACATGTTAAAAGTTTCCCCTTCTTTCCCATAATGGGCCTTCTGCTCACCATTTCATTTGATTTATGTCCCTATGTTATGAGATGTAGTAATTATCCTAGTATGAACATAAGTATAATACTTTCAATGTGTTATGAATATGTTATGGTCCTTTGGCATTGTTTACGTATATGGATGGTTCTGTGATAATCTTAGGGCATGTGAGCTCGAGATAACTCTTCAATGCATTGTGTATCATGACGGAGGTAAACATTAATGTTTCTCCTAAGAGATTTAGGGAATATACTATGATGGGTATTCCAAAGAAACTCCCTATGTAGCTGTTATAGCTACAATGTGAGTATGTTAAAGATGTCACAAGTTACCTTTATGATTTATGATTTCAATGTGTTATTGATAAATATTATGATTTCATGTGGTAAGTAAAAGATTTTATTTTTTATATGTACTTATTAACTAATGTGTTGTTTATTTTTTTTATAACCCTTACTAACCTTTTTATACTCATCCCATGTTTTTGAAATGTTTTTCATAGGACATAAAGTGGAATAGTGTCAAGGATGGGATCAAGGGAATATCATGATGTCTAAAACATGGAACTTGACATGGATTTTTTTTCAAAAGTTTTTATTCTATGGAAAAAAATTTAAACATATTATAAGTGTCTAGTTTTTAATCTTTTGAGATGTAATTATTATGTCCTAATTCTCTAAAACTCTAAACCTAAAAATATCCTCAATGATAAATATTCAATTAATTCAATATTAAATAATGAATAATGTCAGGTCCTTATTGTATCTGTTGATACATAGTTTCTTGTTACTAGTCCATGGTGATAAAAACACTCTTCCAATGTGGTAGGAATTCTTAGGTGACTTCTCAAGTCAACACATGGTGGTTTGTTACAAAATTGCATCAATTAGAAGTTTCATTGGTGGTATATTATATACTATATTTACATCCATGTATACTCAGTACATTAGTGTGTAAGGTTTCCTGGTCAACTCAATTTTATATCTATCCTTTAGTTACCATGAATGGAAAAGGATTCTCTCCTCTTGATTCTATGCATGAATTTGGTTTTATTTAAATGAACCATATCAATTTTCCCTATTGGTTTCAAATAATTTCTTCATTCCTTGTTGTTTAAGGGTTTTAATATTGATTCTGAATGTTTATATTTTAATTAAGAAATGTATTCCAATTTTAATAAGGTGTTTCCTATTGTATTTAATAAATAATGTCTCCATAATTTCCTCTTTGATTCTACATTAACGAGTAATTAAAAAAATCCCATACAATCACCATTAATTAAATATTTCTATAGTGTTAATAGTAATCTTGTATATTCATTAACATGGTCAATATGGTTGTGTAAATTGATAATAGATGTTGAATTATCCTTCCCTGTTTAGCAGGAAAATTACACCAATTTTCCTTGGTGATATGGTAACCAAAGAACCTAAGGAATACATTGAGAGAATAATACATATTTCATATTTTTTAGGGGCTCAAGAGTACATAATGTTTGTAATTTCAACTTAAATGCTTGATATTAATATTATTAAATGGCTGTATTCCATCATGCTAGCTAAATTACACAAGGAACTCAAATAGACAACATTCAATAAGTATTTCATTAAGAAGTTATGTCATATGACCTTACATGTGTAAAAGACATGGGAGTTTGTCACCATGGATCAATGATACCAATTATTGATGGAGTATGATACTCATTTATCCATGTTATACCATCTATCTCCAAAACATATCAATAATATATACTTCAATGCTATATTGTTTCTGATGTATCTGATGCTAATGATTTTATTGATGCTTATAATCATGTGCTTGATAACCTTTACCGATGTAGTTTATAATGAGGTTATAGATGATGTAGACATTGTTGGGAAAATAGTTCTTAGTGTAGAATATATTATTATAGGGGGTATTTAGGGTGTTCCACCTATTCAAAAAGGAAGAATAATAATGTGATTTTATATTCATTAGGGTTTATCAGAGAGGGTTCTTCAGTAAATTATGCGGTAGTTTTCTTCCATTATGGAATTCTTAGCCATTAATAAGCCTAATTGTATAGTAACACCCAATATCTTTCATCATTTTGGACAATCTGGAAACCTTAAATGTTTTTTATAAGAGTTTCATATAGAATAATAGTTAGATACACATTATCAAAAGATCCTATGACCAGTTAGAGGCTATGAAAAGGTGGTGGATCTCATTATAATGTTAAGGTGGATAATTAGGCAATAAATAAATATCATATTGGGGTTCAGCTTTTATTACATTAAATATAAAATTATTAACCATAGGAATCAAATGTGGTTCTGACTATAATGATGTGTATAATTCTTATTACTTCATCTATAGTATTAGATCTATTTGATAACTATCCATCCCATTATTTTATATCATTAAATTTTATCAAAGTGATGGGATTATGATCGAATCATGGGTCATTTTTTATGGATCATTTGAGTCCCTTATGATGGTGTAAATTGTATGATTTTTAATATTACATGTGCCTAGGTATGATCACCAACCATGAGGTCATATGGAATTTCATAGTTCTTCATATTAATATCATTGAACATATAAACAAAATGGATTATATGGTTCATTTGAAGTTCAATGTTGATTTTTATCATTTTCATCTTTTGTTTATATCTCCCAATGGGGTTATATATATCTTTAATGGTGAGTGGGATCCCAAATCTAAGTGAGTATGGAATATTTTTCATGAGGTTATAATGATCTCAAGTCAATTTTTAGAGATGTTTGTTGAGTCTATTTTTCATTATTATGGTGTTATGTTTCCCACTGTTATGGATGGGTAACATTAAGATTCTCCTAGTAACATTTTCTAGGTCAATTCCCCAAAGTGAAGTCGAGTTACTGTTGACATGTTTCTAAGGATGATCCTCATATTCTCACCATTTTATAATATGACATCAACTACGTAAAATGAAATTAATGTTCAGATTGAGGATCTTGAGTCCATAATATTTGATTATATGAGTGTGTCCCATTATAATTCGTTGATTCTTTTCATAAATATTTATAAGTATGCCTTCAGTTTTTCACTGACTACAATAACTTTAGTAATATGAATATTTAATAGGGTACCCTTTTCATAGGATTGATGATATGTATGATCAACATAGGGGATCCTGATGATTTTCTAATTTTGATTTTTGATAGGGGTACCATCATATAAGAGTCTGAGAGGGGGATATTCTGAAGACTTCATTCCAGAAATGGAATGGAAATTCAGAGTATTTTTATATTCAATTTGGTCTTGTTAACACTCATTTGGTTCTTACATATTTGAAAAAATTTATCATTTATTGGTTATTAGATCGCTACATGGTTGTTATTGTGGATGATATTTTGTTGATTTAAAAGTCTATGAAAGAATTTTTAGATCATATTAATATTGTTCTCAAAACTATGAATTAACATCATATGTATTGAATGATAACTAAATTTTAATTTTTGATCTGAAAAGTGTGTTTTATGGGCTATGTTATATTTCTGATATGTATCTCATAGAATCACAAACATGTTCAGGAAATGATTTCCTCGGATCAACCTAAAATGTGTTTGAGATTTATGTCATCTTAGTTTTGTTTGTTTATTATAGAAAAGTAATTCCAAATTTCTCCATGATTTTATTTCATATGTTAGAGTGAAACTGTATGGGTATTGAGTTTGAATGGAATGATAATTATCAATGATTATTTGAAGAAATTAAAGTGAGTTTGACATTATATCAGGTATTAATTATTTTGGAATCTGGTTTTGGTTTCCACATATTTTTTAATTCCTCATAAAATGGATTGGGATGTGTAATAATATAGGGTGAAAAGGCAGTGGCATATGAATCTTACAAATTAATCAATCATGATATTAATTATCCAAACAATGATTTTGTATTTTTTAACATGATTCATTCATAAAATTATTGGATCCACTATCTCATCATATTTATTTTTAATATATATTTGGATTATATGGGCCTGAATTATATTTATTCCTATAGGAATATGAACCTATAACAGATTTTTTTGGTGGTTATCATTATAATTTTATTTATTTCATACATTAATTTAAAATAGACTGTAGTCACCAATTTATTTTTAAATAATTTAACAAAAAGGACCAAGAAAGAGTCTATGTAAGAATTATCTTTGATGATTTTATTAACTACTACGTGGTTTTACGTGCAAGTAGTTGATGGGAAAGAGTTTTTATATTGTATGATAGATGAGTCTTTATTTGATGATTTGATTCCACATAGAAATCGAACTGACAATTAATTCCATCTATTTAGATAAATATTCTATGGTAATGTGTCCACGGGTGATCAGAGTGAGCCTTATTATGTTTATTCTGATTTATGATGTTGTTTGGTCATTCTAATAACACTGAAACAAAAGTTGATGGATAGTGGAAGACAGTGCAATTTTTCCATACACCCTGGGACAACCAAGATAAATCATGATTTGAGATGTTGGTATTAGTTTTTGGGGATGAGATAGTCGATTGGATTTTTTCTGTCATGATTCATTATATAAAAACTATTAAGTTTGATCACCAAAGACAATACATATTATTTTTTCCATTACATATTATATTATTTAAGTGGGATTATATTTGATGTCACTATACGAATAACATGGAATCCTATTAGGAAAAAATTATTTGGGTGATCATTGATTTACATTAAAAATCATCCCATTATTTTACAATAAGGATAAAAAAGTGGTAAAAGAGCATGGGAACACATATATCTAAATCATCATAAATCTATATGAAGTACCTTTTATTATTAATTATAATAGAGATATGTGTTTTAAATATTGGTTTTGGGAATGTTTATAAGAGGTGATAGTTATCAAATTGATGTTATCTATTGTATATAATTCCCAAAGTGATGAAAAGACTGAGAAATCCATTCGAATTATTTAGGATATGGTTTAGGCAGGAATTCTTTAGTTTTAAATGTTCATAAGAAAATAATTGGTCCTAAGATGAGTTTCCTTATTAAAATATTTTTAGTGTTTGATTAAAATATTACAAATTTAAAACTTTTATGGGTATCTCTGAAAATATACATTATATTGGTATGATTAAGAAAAATATTCTTTGATTGGAATAAATAATATTCAATAAATTAAGAAGATTATGGAGTTTATATGAACTATGTTAATGATAGAATAGATTCAACAGAAATCCGAAGTGTACTATTGTAATTTCCCTCTTATGTTTTCAATATTTGATCAGTTTTATCTCAATGATTCATCTCATTTGGGAAATATTCATTTTGGATGATGTTGATGGTTGGTAACAATGTATATTGGATCTTTTAAACACAATAAACATATTTTAAATGTGGGATATTAGGTGGAATTTCTATATCACATGACATCAAAATGAGATGTGTTTCTAGTTTTCCAACCAAGGAGTTATTAATCAGAACATTCTTAATTCATAAAAAGGGTTTATTTTGATCTTAATACCAATAAATTGTTTAAATATATCCCAATTTAGATTATGGATCATCTAAATAAGGATTTTTGTGGAAATATAATTCCCATGATCCTTGTAATATGGAAGTTTTGATTGGATAGTTTCACGACCCGTCCTCGGGGCCCGTGTCGTGACTACCCCAAACCCGCCTTCCATAGGCCAGGGGCTGGCGACTAGCACCAAGGCGTAAATCCCGGTAAAAAGAGAAGGTATTGACTTTGTAAAGTAAACAAATACCATAGAGCAAGCAAGCAGAAGAAGTAAATACTAAGAAAAAACTGAGTACAACAATAAGTGCGGAAAAGTAAGTGGGCCAGAATACAAACCCAAACTGAATATAAAGTACAACTGGAAAGGGAAAACATCAACTGAATAGTAAAGCCGAAACTTCGAGCCGTCCATTGGAAGTCCCACCTGAAGGGTGGGTACAGATAGCCTCCACAGCTCCTCGGTCCATCCATCCGCTCCGAGTACGTCCCGCCCAGTGGTCCACCTCCAGGTGTCGTCCTGCTCCACAAGCCTCCACCACGATCAGTGTTGTCAGTCGTCTGCAACCAACACAATGTAGTGCGGGCATTGCCCGTGCAGGGTTGAGTATAAGCTACTTAGTAGGGACCCCGAGACCCCCGAAGGTCTCCCAGAATCCACTAAGGATAAATTACAAGGTAATGATACAATCACAATGTAACATCCGACACTGCTTAGGTATATGCCCATATATATACCTAAGTCATCTATTCTCGTTCGGCTCCAACATCCGAGACCAAGTACAACCTAGTTCACACAGGAAAGCAAAACATAAATCCACATAGGATAGCACAACACAATCCACTTAGGAAAGCAAAACAGGATTCAGCTCAAACAAGTATACTTCTTCGTATGACGATAGAGATGATCAGATATATCCACTGATTCATCTAAGCTGTCGGACACACAAATGATCGATAGGTGCTAACCCCTGAAATGACACACAAAGGATCAGACCCACATAGGATCAATAGGCGTTGGCCCACACAGGACCGATGAACGATGACCCACACAGGATTGGACCCACACAGGATATGTAGCAACGATCCATGTAGGATCGCTGAGTGCTGTAGTCGTTGCCTTCGAATCCACTGAGGATCTCTGCATATTCGTCATCGTCGTCGAAGTCGCATCAAGCACTAGGGTTCCTGCATAGAACAAAATCATTCGGGAGGGTCCGCTCCATGAGCCGAGAGGCTGATACATCAACTGACACGCAGTCCAGATTTGATGTATCCAAAAGTTTTGTATCATCAACAGGAACTCAACGTCGCAGCCGGCGCGTCAATCGGATGCCCGATCTGAGAGTTATTGGCTTTTTTGTCCCAGGGGCCCGGTTGGTTTTTAAGTCAAAACCAACTCGACTGTACTCAACCTGCATCCAAATCTCGGGTGTAGTTAGCCAAAAGATCCATCTCACTTAGAGGAATCTATCAAAGTCGACGGAACTTCAATCGGACGTCCAGAGCTCAAGTTATAACCGTTTCCGCTCCGAGTGCCCGGTTGGTTTCGTGTACGAACCAACCCGGCCGAACCCAAAGTATTCCGAAACCTTGAGTGTAATATGTCAAAACGACTGTCTCGATCCAAGTATCTCATCGGCACTGAAGACGCGTCGATCGGAGGTCTCTAGCGCATGTTATGAACAAAAGACCGAAAAGGTCCGAAAACGGGGGGTCTGGGCCCGGAGCGACCCGGCCGGCGCGGCCCGTCTCGGCCAGGAGGGCCCGTCCCGGCCTAGCCGCGACCCGACCCGAACCGGTGGGTCGGCTCAGCCAGTTATTTCCAAGTGGAGCAGGGGGATTTCTTCCCCCGTGTGAGAGAACAGCGGCCACGCGTGCGGCCGCCCTTACCAGTGGACGCGGCCAGGCCGCCGCGTCCTGTGCTCCTCCGGTCCCGCGCGGTCGAGGGACCGCGCTGCTGCCGCCACAGCTTCAGCCCCGACGGTTCTCCACGGCAGTGCGCCGAGCGCAGCCGTCTTCCGCCGCTGGCGTCGCCTTGCCGGCGTGGATCGCCGTCGGGTCGCTCTGCGGACCACCGGACGAGTTTCGGTCGTCGGAAATTCATGTCATCTTCGCCAAAGGTCCTCCTGGGGTCCGTACTTCACTATGAGGACCCCGCGTCACCCGTGCGGCCTGCTTTGTTGAAGTCCGCCATTTCCCACACCAAGAATGAAAGGGGCGGTGAGTTCGGACTTGTTCGTTAGTCTGCACCCACCGCGTTGGCGGTTTTAAAAGTCTCCGAAATTTTTTTAATAATCAAACGCCGCAGGTATAAATCAAAAAGATTTAAATGAAACAACCCATACCTCGTCGTTGTCGTCGGACGTGAGTTCTTCTCGGGATTGACAATCATGGAAGAAGATGATCGTCACGTTGCAGAAGGGGGTGTCGCACCGTCGCGCTACACAGCGTCGCGTCGGCGATCTCCGAGGGTTAAAGAAAACAAACAGATTTAATTGCACGTTTAAACTCATGTTGAGGATAAAATTCACAAAGAATTAGAGAACCGTAATCTCTTACCTCAGGCAGTTGATGATCGGAGATTGTTGCTGGGAAGAAACTTCGTGGAATATCCATAGCGAAATGAGAATCGTCGGCGTCGCGGAACACGGCGTCACGTCGTCGATCTCCGAGGGTTTTGCGTTCTTCATGTTCTTCACATTCTTCGTGTTCATCGCGAAGGAGGATGAAGATCTCAAGCCTCAGAGTCTTCTCCAAATCCACTCAACGAGAAATCCTCCAGAAAGACATGCGTTTGTCTTATATCATTTACATTCCAAAAATTTGGAAATACAAGTTAAGAAACGAAACATTAATTCGGTGAATTAATGGTAACGTCTTAACTGTCCAATTAATAGGAGCGTTAAGAGTTTAGAAAATGCACCGGTTAACTTTCATTAAAGTTGAGTTTTCGCGGGTGCGTTACTTAGGGGGAAAGAAATGGTGGGGCTCGTGCAGGCCCCACCTCACAAATATCCTACCAAGAGGGTAGGATATTTTGGGTTCCACCCTATCCACTTCAACTTAGCTTATGTGGCTTTAAGTGACATTAAGAGAAATAAAATAAAGTTGTCACATGACATTATTTTATTTTCTTAACTTTACCCTAAAAAATAAAATAACACACCCGAGCAAACGCAACTCCGGAAAAGGCGTTTTTAAGAAAATACCGGCGCTGCGATTCCATCGGTGCCGTCAGAATTTGATTCCGAGCACTGGTTCAAAAGATAGAAAAATATGCTCGTTCGTTCACTGAATGTAACCGAGATAAACTTCGGAAAATGATTCTGGGCACACCGGTCCTCGGAATCAGCTGCCGTCAAGAAACTGCGTTCTTGTAAAATTCCAAAGAAAATTGAGAAACAAATTTCATTGAATTTTACACATCTTTACATCACTCCTAGCTCGGGGCTTTATGTCCCTGTAAAGATACATCATAAACTAGGGAAACAAATGTGGGTACTGAGCACGCATCTGAGCCTCCCGCTCCAATGTGCTCTCCTAGAGGTTCACATGCTTCCATCTGATGCAAAATAGAATGATCGATCTCCCACATAGGTCTCACTACTGTCGATCCTCTATCTCCACTAGAACCTCCGCAAAAGTCGCCCCATCATCAACGTCCTGCTCCCCATGGTCAATGTTATGCGTCGGGTCGTGCCCGTCTCTCCTCAGTTGAGATACGTGGAAGGCTAAGTGCACTCGGTGCAACTGAGGTGGTAGATAAAGGAGATAAGCCACCTCGCCAATATTGTAGAGGACCTGAAATGATCCGATTAAGAGTGGAGACAACTTTCTGCCTCAACCAAATCTCTGTAATCCATGTCGAGGTGAGACAGGCAAGAAGATGTGGTCGCCATCATCAAACTCTAGTGGCCTCCGCCTCCTGTCAGCATAAGACTTCTGCCTGCTCTGAGCTGTCCTCATCCGCTCCTGGATAACCTGGACCTTCTCTGTCGTGGCCTGGACCATCTCTGGTCCCATGAGTGCTGACTCCCCAGGGTCTGTCCAGCACAAAAGAGATCAGCAAGGTCGGTCGTACAACCCCTCATATGGTGCCATCACGATGGTGGAGTGGTAGCTGTTGTTTTACGCGAACTCCACCAAGGGTAGGTGGTCCTCCCAGCTGTGACCAATGACGAGAACACATGAACATAGCATGTCCTCGAGAGTCTGAATGGTCCTCTCCATCTGACCATCCGTCTAAGGGTGAAAGGTAGTGCTCAGACGTAGCTGCATCCCGAACGCCTCCTACAACCCCTTCCAAAGTCGGGAAGTAAACTAGAATCTCGATCGGAGACGATAGATGATGGAACACCATTAAGCCACACAATCACTTGAATGTAGAGATGCCCCAGGCTCTCCATTGAGCCATGCTCTCTGATGGGTAATAAGTGAGCCGACTTGGTGAGTCAGTCGACAATCACCCAGATGCAGTCGTCACCTCTGGAAGTGCGTGGAAGTCCAGTCATGAAGTCCATATATATTCCATCCCACTTCCACTTTGGGATCTCCATGGGTTGTACCAAGCCTGCTAGTACCTGATGATCTACCTTCACCTGCTGGTAGGTGAGGCATCGAGAAACGAACTTCGCCACAACTCTCTTCATGCCCTGACACCAGTGTTGTCCTATGTGGTCCTGGTACATCTTCGCCACTCCAGGATGTACCACCAAGGGCGAAGTGTGAAACTATCTCAGCACCTCCTACCGTAATGCAACGGGTAACAAGGTAAGTCCTCTAAAAAGGACTTTGTGCTCTACTCCAAAGGAGAAACCATCAGGTGACTGTCCTAAGGATATCTATGCATGCCGCATCCCACAATAGGCATCCCCACGCTGTGCCTCTCTAACACGCTGCAGTAGTGGAGGAGTGACTGTGACTGAATGAAGGAAGGCTGCCCCATCTCTATCCACGAAGGATATCTACAAAGCGGCAAGCTGCTCTGTCGCCTCCTCAAGCAGCTGAATGCCCGTCCTCCTGCTGAGAGCATCGGCTACTACGTTCCCCTAACTGGGAGTATAGAATATCTCGAAATCATAGTCCTGGAGGAACTCGAGCCATCATCATTGTCTCAGGTTCAGGTCCTTCTGAGAGAAGATGTACCTGAGACTCTGATGGTCAGAAAAGACTGTAAAGCGCTCGCCCATCAGATAGTATCGCCATGTCTTCAGAGAGAAGACCACTGCTGCTAACTCTAGGTCATGGGTGGCGTAGTTCTGCTCATGCGGCCTCAACTGGCGTGATCCATAGGCGATCACTGTCCGCTCCTGCATCAGGACACATCCGAGTCTGCTCCCTGATGCATCGCAGTAGACAATGTACCCTTCTCTCTCCTCTGACAACCTCATGATAGGTGCACTGGTCAATCTCTGTCTCAGCTTTTGGAAGCTCTGCTGACATCTGTCTGACAACACAAAGGGTATACCCTTATTTTTCAATGCTGAGAGTGGTGCCGTAACTCTAGAAAAGTCTGGTACCAACCTCCTATAGTATCCAGCTAGTCCCAAGAAACTCTGCACCTCCGTCACGCTCCTGGGTGGCTCCCAAGCTAGCACTGCCTCGATCATCGCGGGATCAACCACAACTCCTACCTCAAAAATTACGTTCCCCAAGAAGTGAACCCCACGTAACTAGAACTGACACTTCAAGAGCTTTCCATAAAGCTGGTGCTCTCGGAGTGTGTCTAGTACAACCCGCAAGTGGTAGGCATGCTCCTCCTCAGTGGACGAGTATATCAAAATGTTTTCGATGAAGACCACGACAAATCGATTGAGTTATGGCTGAAAAATCATATTCATGAGGCCCATGAACACTGTTGGATCATTGGTTACACTGAATGGCGTAACCAAGAACTCATAGTGGTCATACCAACACCTGAAGGCCGTCTTCTGCACGACCTCATCCCGAACTCTAAGTTGATGATAGCCTAACCTGAGGTCTATCTTAGAGATCCACCGTGCTCCCTTGAGATGATCGAAGAGGTCATCAATATTCGGTAGATGATACTTGTTCCTCAATTTCAACTGGTTCAGGCGATGATATTCGACACACAGTCGCAAGCTCTCGTCCGCCTTCTTGGCGAACAATATTGGGGATGCCCAGTATGAAACACTGGGTCGGATGAATCCATTGCCCTGCAAGTCCTCCAATTATACTCGTAGCTCTTGAAGCTCGGTGGAAGCCATCCAATATGCTGGAGTGTATATTGGGGTTGTCCCGGGGTATGGATCAATATAAAAGACTACCTCTCTGCGAGGAGGTAGTCCTGGAACGTCGTCGGTAAAGACGTCTGCATACTGATCCACCACTACAGGAAAACTAGGACTCCGCACGTCAACTGCTCCTAGGATGAGGCTAGCCAACTAATGAGTGATGAGATGTACTTTCCTCTTCGGAAGTCCATCCTGTGCTTCAAAGACTCCCTTCTCGCCGGTGAAGATGAACCCGCTCCCGTCGGTGTGTACATATCGCACCTTGCGCCTAAAACAGTCAATCTGTGCATGGACTGTAGATAACCAATAAATGCCCAAGATGACATCGTAAGGCCTCGATGCCGCTATAAGAAGATCCCAGCCAAATCTCCCGCCTCCTAGAGTATGCTCACACTGCCAGCACCAGTGCGTAATCGTCGTGTCTACTCCCGTAGGAGTCTCTAGCCGTAAGGATCGAGACAACGGCTCTTTCGAAATCTCCGAGCTCCGAAAAAGGGCAGCGTCTATGAAAGAGTGACTCGCTCTTGTGTCTATAAATACTACAGAAAGGGTGTAATAGTCACAGATAGTACGCCAGATCATCTCGGGCAGCCCATGGTCATAGGCCTCCACTGCCTGGAGGTGTGCCTGCCTCTGCCTGCCAGCTCCCTGTGGCCGGGGGTGGACCTCTTGGTGGTGGTGGTTGTAGAGCCTCAAAGCGTCACCCACCACCTGATACTCGGCCAGTTCCTCTGCCTCATCTGACATCTCCATGCGGACCACCACGGTCGACCCTCTGCCTCTTCCTGGGTGGCCCCTCAACCATCTGTTGATCCCCGACATGGTGGGTCAGGCAGTCACGAGCCATGTGGCCCTGTCCGCCACATGTGTAGCACTGCCTACCTCTCGAAAGACTGGCTCTGCTCTGTGTGCCCCACACTGCTGATCCAGTGTCCTGAGGTCATCTACGCGAGGGTCTGGTCTGCCTGGACCCATAGTCATCCGTCGACATCCTGTTGTAGAAGACTCTGCTATGTGCCGCCCCACAGTAGGCCTCGCTGCTGAAGAAGGCTCAGCAAGAAAGATCTCGATCAAAAGGGCCAGCTCCAGTACTCTTTCCTGAGTCGGAATGCTGAGGGAGATCAGTGATTCACTAATCTCATGTCTCAATCTCTGCTCAATGGTCCGGGCCCAGAAGAATGGGTCTCGTACCATGTCTGTCGAGTAGCGCGAGAGATCGGTAAATCTCACCGAGTACTGGGCGACTGTCAAGCCGACCTGCTGCAGCTGAAGAAGCTCCTGGATGTGTACCGCATGATGGGTGGCCAGGACGAACTCTGAGCGGAAGAGGTTCTCAAAGTCTGTCCAGAGAATACATACCTCATCGTGCACCTAGAGCATCATGCTCCCGCATCAGCTCAATGCCACGTGCAGTAGGCTCACTGCGGGGATCACCATGAGGTCTACCGGTGTCCTCACTAACCTGAAAACTCGCACCACTGCCTCCAGCCAGTCCTCGGCTGCCTGGGGGTCCATCTCCCTGTGGAACCTAGGTGGTCGCTGGCTTTGGAACTCGTGCAGTGCACTAAGGAAACGTGCATCGTCAGCAGTTGGGGCTGGAAGCAATCAGTGACTTGTGGGTAAAGGTACCACTGGTGCCTCAGCTGTCAAAGGGCCATGTACCGAGGCCTTGTCGCTCGGTGGGCTGTCGTCACACTCAACTCTTAGAACCCTAGCTGGCTGTCGTCGTGGGTCCATCCTGAAAAGGAAACATGTGCGCCATGTTCAGAATAGTATACCTGGTGAGATGACACAAAGTAATAACAAAGAAAACTTGAAAAACAAAAGCAATCAATGTTTTGTGCATTAAGTTGGGAATCAGGAGTCAGGGTCCTGGTGTGCGGATACGTTGGCCGCCGCACCAACACTGGACACCCTAAACTGATAACAACACCAAATACGCTTAACACTATTGCTTCACATAGAAAAAGATCAGAGTCCCAAGTTATGTGGTAGAACCAAACTCCTCTGATACCAATTTGTCACAACCCATCCTCGGGGCCCGTGCCGTGACTACCCCAATCCAGCCTTCCATAGGCCAGGGGCTAGCGACTAGCACCAAGGAGTAAATCCCAGAAAAAAGGGAAGGCATTGCATTTGTAATGTAAACAAACACCATAAAGAAAGCAAGCAGAAGAAGTAAACACTAAGTAAAAATTGCGTACAACAATAAGTGCGGAAATGTAAGTGGGCCATAATACAAACCCAAACTGAAAGCAAAGTACAACTGGAAGGGGAAAACTACAACTGAAAAGTAAAGACACAACATCGAGCCATCCACTGGAAGTCCCACATGAAAGGTGGGTACAGATATCCTCCACAGCTCCTCGGTCCAGCCGCCCGCTCCGGGTACGTCCCGCCTAGTGGTTCACCTCCAGGTGTCGTCCTGCTCCGCAAGCCTCCACCAAGATCAGTGTTGTCTGTCGTCTGCAACCAACTCAACGTAGTGCAGGAATAGCCCGTGCAGGGGTGAGTATAAGCTACTCAGTAGGGACCCCGAGACCCTCGAAGGTCTCCCAGAATCCACAAAGGATAAACCACAAAGGAATGATACAATCACGAAGTAACATCCGACACTTCTTAGGTATATTCACATACATATACTTAAGTCATCTATTCTCGTTCGGCTCCAACATCCAAGCGCAAGTACAACCCAGTCCACACAGGAAAGCAAAACGTAAATACACATAGGATAGCTCAACACAATCCACTTAGGAAAGGAAAATATGGTTCAGCTCACACATGTATACTTCTTCGTATGACGATAGAGATGATCAGATATATCCACTGATTCGTCTAAGCTGTCAGACCCACAAAGGATTGATAGGAACTAACTCCCGCAATGACCCACACGGGATCGAACCCACACAAGATCTGTAGGCGATGGCCCACACAGGATCAGAACCACACATGATCTGTAGCACTGAGCCACATAGGATCGCTGAGTGTTGTAGTCGTCGCTGTCGAATCCACTGAGGATCTCTGCACAGTCGTCGTCGCAGTCAAATCCATCACTAGGGTTCCCGCACATAGAAATATCGTTCGGGAGGGTCCGCTCCATGAGCTGAGAGGCTGATACATTAACTGAAACATAGTCCAGAGTTGATGTATCCAAATGTTCTGTATCGTCAACAGAAACTCAACGTCGCAGACGGCGCGTCAATCGGATGCCCGGTCTGAGAGTTATTGGCTTTTTCGTCCTAGGGGCCCGGTTGGTTTTTAAGTCAAAACCAACCCGACTGTACTCCACCTGCGTCCAAACCTCGGGTGGATTAATCCAAATGATCCGTCTCATTTAGAGGAATCCATCAATTTCGACGGCACGTCAATCGGACGTCCAGAGCTCATGTTATAACTGTTTCCGCTGCGAGGGCCCAGTTGGTTTCATGTACGAACCAACCTGGCTGAACCCAAAGTATTCCAAAACCTTGAGTGTAATATGTAAAAATGATTGTCTCAATCCAAGGATCACATCTCCGCTGATGGCATGCCGATCGGAGGTCCGTAGCTCCGGTAATGAGAAAAATACCGAAAAGGTCCGAAAATGGTGGGTCTGGGCCCGGACCGACCCGGTTACGGCCGAGCGGAGCGGGGGTCTTGCTGCCCCCGTGTGGGAGAACCTCATCCCCACGTGGGTCCACCCTTGTCGGCTGACGCGGCCGAGCCGCCACGTCCCGTGCTACTCTGGTCCCGCACGGTCGCAGGACCGCGCTGATGCCACCGCGGCTTCAGCCGCGGCGGTTCTCAATGGCGGCGTGCCGGGCGTCGCCATCTTCCGCCGCCGGCACCGCCGTGCCGGCGTGGTGCACTGGCGGGTCGCTCCGTGGACCACCGGACGAGTTCTGGTGGTCGGAAATTCATGTCGTCTTCTCCTAAGTTCCTCCCGGGGGACGTCCTTCACTACGAGGACCCCGCGTCGCCCGTACAACATGCTTTGTCGACGTCCGCCGTTTCTCACACCAACAACGAAAGGAGCGGTGGGTTCAGACTTGTTCCTTAGTCCTCACCAACCGCGTTAGCGGTTTTAAACGTCTCCCAAAATTTTTTAATAATCAAACGCAACGGGAATAAATCACAAGGATTTAAATGAAACATCCCCTACCTTTTCTTTGTCATCGGACGTGAGTTCTTTGCGGGATTGACCGTCGCGGAAGAAGAGGATCATCGTGTCGCAGAAGGGGACATCGCATCGTCACGGTACACGGCGTCACATCGGCGATCTCAGAGGGTTAAATAAATCACACAGATTTAATTTTATGTTGAAACTCATGTTGAGGATAAAATACATAAATAATTAGAGAACCGTAATCTCATACCTCAAGCAGTAGATGATCAGAGATTGTTGCGTGGAAGAAACGTCACGGAAGAAGAATCACGGATGGGGAATCGTTGGAGTCGCAGAACACATCATCATTTCTTCAATCTCTAAGGGTTCGTCTTTCTTCGCGTTCATCGCGTTCTTCGCGAAGGAGGATGAAGATCTCATTCCATAAAGTCTTATCCAAATCCTCTCAATGAGCAATCCTCCAGAATGACATGTGTTGGACTAATTTCATTTAAATGCCAACAATTTGAAAAAAAACAAGTTAAGAAACGAACCATTAATTCGATGAATTAATGGTAATGTCTTAGCTGTCCAATTAATAGGAGCGTTAAGAGTTTAGAAAACGCACCAGTTGACTTTCATTAAAGAGGAGTTTTCGCGGGTGTCTTACTTAGGGGGGAAGAAACAGTGGGGCTCGTGTGGGCCCCACCTCACAAATATCCTACCAAGAGGGTAGGAAAGTTTGGGTTCCACCCTATCCGCTTCAACTTAGCTTAAGTGGATTTAAGTGGCTTTAAGTGAAATAAAATAAAGTTTCCGCATCACATTATTTTATTTTCATAACTTAACCACAAAAAATTAAAAACCATACCCGAGCAAAGGCAACTCCGAAAAAGGCGTTTCAAATCAAATACCGGCGTTGTGATTCCATCGGTGCCCTCATAATTTGATTCCGAGAATGGGTTCAAAAGATAGAAAAACCCGCTCGTTTGTTTACTGAATGTACCCGAGCTATACATCGTAAAATGATTCTGGGCACACCGGGCCTTGGAATCAGGTGCCGTTAGAAACTGCGTTCTAGTAAATTTCAAAGAAAATTAAGAAAAAATATTCCTTGAATTTTATGGGTCTTTACTGATATACACATGGTTTGGGAACATTAAGTGTTGATGATGCAATAATGTCCTTTTCCATTATGATTTTAGATTCATAAGATCATTCTAGGGAATGAAATTGGCATGGTGGGTAGAATTTTGACACCGTTCGGGTCATATTGATGTTATGTTTTTTTCATTTGTTTCACTATCATGCTTCTAAGTGTGTTTCAGTGTTAGGGATCAATTTTTTCTATTTAGGGGAGAAAAAGGCAGGGCATATGGCTTGTGAAAAATTAATAGTAACTATGCGATAATCATGAAATAATTATTTGTTGGATCCAATGAAATTTTGAATATTTTTAGCAAGGTTTTTCAAACTGATAAGAAATCATTGAAAACCATGTCAGTTGATTGGTTTAGATATAGAGGAAACATCACGACTTTCACACAATTCTTATAGCTATGTGACTATTCCTATGTAACCATACACATTAGTTTTTAATGAATTGTTGTGACAACATGGTTATTTCATGGATTTTCTAAATGTTATTCCATATTTATTGACTCATACTAGTTTTAGAAAATAAGAAAATTACCCAGATCCCATTTTATTTTTCCAAAATTTTACCATATTCTCCGATTAGTTTGACTCATACTTTCCATGACACTCAATAAATTAATAAAATTTTATCCTGGTGATTATATATCTATTTAGGTTGTTATCTTTGAGTTATATAAGTATATCCACTTTATTCCTTATCTTTTCTCTAGATCTACCCTCACTCTCTCTTTCCTTTAACTCTCTAGAACACTCATGTTGCTTGAAAATAATACCTATTTTTTTGGGTGAGGAATTAATTAATTTTCATATATATCTATTCTTGTGAGGACTTGATCTCTTCATTTAAATTTATTTATGGTGAATATGTTTCATCCATTGGTGAGATAGGTGTCTCTAGATAATTGTTATTTCTCACTGCACAAATTATAAATATTCTGTTTTCCATTGTTTTGGAATATGGAAATGTTTGGTTTTATATCAATTAAATGTAGTTCATAAAATGGAATATTTATTACCATGGAAAATGGTTTAAAAGGTGTTTTATTTAAAAATAGTTTTACACACTTCATGTGTTTGATGAAATTCCTCAAATATGATATTGACTCTAAAATTTATATTCATGAATGTGAGTGGTAAATAATTTCATCTTGAGGTTTTTTATAAAATTATTGGAATGATTTATTGGAACTTCGTGGGAAAACATGGGACATGGGGACCTCATGTGCATCCGGTTATGGACATATGAAATCCATAGTTAGTGTGTAACCACTAGGGGTAATGTTTATAGAAATGATATATTGTGGAGGGAATTATTATCAATAGGATTTACATTTATAATATTATTGTTACTTGTTTGTCCTTGTTATGCATTCTCAAAGGCTAGAGCCCAATTACCCAAGGTTTTATTCATGATATTGATGTTTTATAAGTTAAATTATTACATGATTCTTTTTTTAGATATGAAGTATCCTTATTGATTAGAACTATGTTATCATTCATATTAATTTCCATATTCTTATTAAATTTCTTATGGATTATTTTAATGAAATCCCAAAGGGATATTTATGATAATTTTTTTTAAATAAAATTCCTTATAAAAAAATTTTTGTAATGACTCTAGAACTAATGGTTTCATTTTAATAGTATTTGTATAGATTCATGGTTGTATCCTACTCGGTATTTCCCTCAGACCCTACATATTACATTGGGTGTAATCATATATAGTTATATAAGATCCGGATAAAGGGATGGTTATCATGTATTTTTATAACGTATGTTATACAATTTCATTCCACGGATTTTTATGATTGTTGTGGAAGAGGACCACAAAGAAACATTGTTTTGTTCTTTGATTTAGGTCGTTTCTTGGATTATCCTTTTGGATTATTATGTTTTCTCTCATGGTTTCATATTGCCTCTTCCCTGACATACTCTAGTTTTTTAACATTATCATGAAATATAAAATACACGTTGTATTGTTATTTAGGGTGATATCAGGCCAAATTTTTTATGTTTTGATACCCTAGTGCGTGTTTCCATCTTATGGTTATCAGTAACATGCATTAGGTGTTGTGGCATGCCTTCTTGGGAGACGTGTCAGGTCTACCTATGTTGATTCATTACATTAATATATTTTATGGTTGAATTTATGAAATATATTTGTAAATGGAAACCTTTAAAATATATTATAATATACAACTATATGGGTTTCTGACCTCGAAATATTGAATATATAAGAAAAGAAACACAGATCCATTTAGGATCAACGAAAATATTCAATCATGGAATGAAAATTTTTTCATGTGTCTACAAGATTTTAATGGGAGCATCCTAGTTTTCCAATCGATATATATTGATAACATATGAAAAAAGATTATTCTTATACCTTAGTAAGGCTTGGTTGAAAATATGTCTTCATGAATGACTTAAAGTAACAACCCATGTTTAGGGAACAAGATTTACTAATATTGATTTATATACCAGATTTTATATTTCCTATTTTTTAATCATGGTAAAAAGTATCAAAAAATTCCATGATATTTCTATTGATATGAAATTATAATTATCCAATATTACTTAAGAATTAAAATGTACATGATTATGGTAAATATAGAATAATAAGATCAAGTTAACAAGGGGGTATAATTTTTTTTAATGATTGGGGCTGAAGCCTCATTAATTATTTAAAGCAAAGTCCACTTTCAAACTGGGTAGAGGGGGACCAATTACATAGCCCGAAGGCCCAAGACCATGTGGTCTGAATACAAGACCTGAATGCCCAATTTTTTTTGGCCCGAAGAGCCCTTCGGTGAATAGTACTGCTATAGTACCTGGACTGCTACAGTACCTGCTACAGTACCGCCCCCACTACAGTTCTTCCTATAGTGCCTGCACTGCTACAGTGCTGCATCTTCTACAGTTTCATGACGGCTATAGTACTACTATAGTGCTGCTACAATACCCCCAGAAATATGTCCTTGGCCGGATTCGATCATGGGTCTTTTGGATACCAAGCAAGAGACTTTAATGTAGCAGGTACTGTAGCATCCTGGAGATAGTGGTCATCAATTATAGAGAATATGAGTATATTAAATTTTTTAATTTAGATAAATAAATATTATAAATATGTATCTCTATTCTATATCATGGTATTATAAAAAATATGTATATTTTTCATCATGTTTTTTATAATAATGTTGTAGTAATGATACTGGACAAGAACTCCATGTTATGATAAAGTTCACGAGTAATATACTTCATAGATATCATCTCTTATATATTATATAGATGAAGGAGATGTTACAGTTAGTGAACTATACATATGAAAAAATTGTATACCTAATTAATAACAAAATAACTTAGTAGAAACAATATTTTTCATTGGTGAGTTAATAAGTTTTGAATAGTAAATTTTCGGTTCTAGTAAAAGTCATGGTTTTAGTTGATTTTTTTTCATTTACCCAACAAAAAAATTATAATTTTTTTTACACTGTAATTCATGGAGTATGATATATTAATAATTTATTTGTTTCATGAGAAAAAAAAACGTTTTTATGTAATAGATTTAGTAATGCACAGATATTACATTCTGTATAAAATATTTATAGAAAGAAATATCTATACTGAGAACCCCATGGAAACATGAGAGTAATATTAAAAACATGACCTATTATCTAGATTAAAAAATATGATGGAACCAAGATAATATTTTACTTTCACTTATTGGGGGATGAAAACTGTGCATGAGAAATGGATAATTGAAGCAGTTTAAAACACCAGTAATTGGTTCTTGTAATTTTCCCAAACCAATGTGTTGTACTGAGTCAAATAATAATTAAATTTTTTTACTTATTGTGGTCTCGGAGAACTTTTATGAATATATAAATCGTTTCTATATGGAATGTGGAAATTTAATTTATTTTATGTTTATATTATTTAGTGGTAGTTATAACTATTGTGAAAATATTTCCAGGGGTTATCTAAATTATATATATATTAATATATAAATATCCATTATAACCAACATGAAAATATTTCAGGATTGTTTAGTAGTGCATTCCATAATTTGGAAATAGTTTAGCATTAGGAAGTGGTGGTTAAAACAAATACTAAATAAATAGAAACACTTTTTTATTTCATGGTTGTTTAATAATTTTTTATACAATATAAAAATTTATTAGCGAATAAAGGAGATATATATACACCACTATCATCAATATAAATTTCAGATATATCTATAACATATTGATTTTTTTAATTTAAAAAGTTTAATAAAAAATGATTTAATAATTATAAACTTTATATAAGAAAACATTTTCAATACATAAATATATTTTTATCCTGGAAATACAACAATGGAATCATATATAAATTTTAAAATAAAATATACAACACATGAATTGAGGGATCAAATATTACCTATATCCCCAAAAGTTAGGCTGGCTTCCCCCATATGATCTACACTACTCATGTTCCCATCGAAAAATAGCCATCAACACATCTGATTCCTTTGTTAAATAGAATTTAAAATATAAATTAGTTTTCATTACATATTGTGTAAAATAATTAATTTAGAAAAATAATCAAAATAATATAAACATATTTATATAAATGTACCAGTATTAGTACAACCCATTTCAAGGTTGATATTTCAGGAGGAGTTTTTTACTTACCCTGAAATAGATATGAAAAATAATTAGACATAAATATAATTGAAATATAAAATAAAATACACTATATATATTTATTTTGACTTACATTTACTTTTTTATAAATAAATATAATTCTTCTATGAGATTATAATGTTACTCTGATCATGATATATGATTGAAATGGACATCATGTCACAATCTAATTTCCAGCATATTTACTATTACAATCCTCTATCATCATCTGCAATAACCCAGTATATGTCAAATGGAAAAATAATTATACCTATGTAAATAATTATTCATTCACATTACATTTTTCATACCAATCATGTCCATGACCTAATACCCTCATAATGGTAATTATGACACCATATTTATAGATAATGAACACTCAAAATAAACTCCATCTAATTCCACTAACATCCTTGAATAAAAATAAATCAAAATAGTGGTATTTTTAAAAAAGTATCCTAGGATTTTATTTTGGTGAGTACATGTTTATAATCTTAAATTAAAATTCACTAATGGTAGATATAAAACTATTTTTAAAAAAATTATAATACATGTCTATAGTGTCCAACTATATTTAAATTACTATTTTTATTAGAATTTGTTACAAATTTAAAATATTTACTATTTTATTTTTAATTAAGAAATTTTATTATCATATTATCCTATGATAAGAAATTTATGTTGAAATATTTGGTATAATTTTCACTGCATAGTGTTAATTGGGTGTTTATTGTGTGAATTAGTATTTAGTTTATGATAGTGGAGCTATATAATGTGATAAGTTAAACCTTATAGTGTAAAGATCCATAAGGCATATTGAATTAGGAAAATCAGTTATTAGGGTGTTATGAGAGTTATTTTGATGATATGTGATGACTTTTGAACTTATTTGTACATTTATTGGAGTCATTAATGGAAATATAATCTCTATATAATTAATCTATGTATAATAACTGATGAAGGCAGGAGAATAGAATATGTGTCTGATGACATAATATTTTTTAACGACTTCATGTTATCATCAAATTATATGGTTTTTATCATACATGTATCCTAAAATAATATAATATAAGTTATAACACGATATACTCTATAAAAAGAATAATATTTTTAAAATTATGTATAAATATTATATTACATGACGTATTCTAAAGAAGAATATAATATATTAGTTAAACGTGAAATAATAATAGAATAAATTGATTAAGTAATGAACATATTATTTTTATCTTATATAATTAACATGATTTCATCATCTATACCCTCCCTCCAATGACTAACTACTTCAACAACATCACTGACATATAGATCAATTATTTGTTGTTGTTATGTATCATTGTAATATAAAATCTTCCCCTTTATCACCCGTATAATACAATTTTGTTATCTTGACATGCACTCCAACACTCCCACCTTTAAAACTCTATTATCCACATTTTCGAATATTTTAGCATGTGAAGACAAAATATTTGGATCATGTTATATATTCTCATCTATATTGAATAAATACATCTATATTGATTAACATTGATATGTTAAAATTATTTAATAGTATCGAATAAATCCTTATTCGCCAATAAATATTGACTCTCTTGAATTTAAATAACCCAAATGAAACTTTTCCATTATAATTTAATTCAATAGTGAAAATCAACATGCTAGAGAATTCTAGCTATGTGAATTCACAGAAATTTTTTATATTTTTTAAAAACCATCATAATTCAGACCTATATAAAACATAGATTCATTAATATTATAATCATAAAATATCCTTCTCATCTTCATAAGGTCCTCAATCTAAATATTACAACCAGAAAGAATTATTCCTTGATTACCAGTAATCGTGATATATATTTATAAATATAAAATAATTTTTAGATATATAAGATAATTTTATTAAAATATTATGAATATAAAATAGATTATGATCTTGTAAGATGTGAAAAAAAATCAATAATGTATTTTTAATGTATTTTATTATCTCATTATCCATTAGTGTTCAACTTCAAATTCATATCATTGTTTTTCTAATAAATTCTTGAACAAAAGGATTTAATATATCCTTATTGAGTATCACATTTCTATCTTCTTATATAGTCTCTATTAGTGTCAATGAAATTAAAAATATTTTCTTAACAAGATAACATAAAATTGATTTTGTGTTGACATGTTTTAGGAGTACATTTTATTTTTCATATCAAAAACATGTCCAAATCAACTAAATCATGTTTCAATATTATCCACATTCCTTTAACAGAAGGTAAGAATCCATTAATCTATATATCCTTCAACAATAGAGCCATATGGTTTAGATTTATTTCATATAAAATACATCAAATTATTTAAATTCCTAATAAAAATTAACGTAGCATAATAAACCATATAGGACATGAGTACGAAAATTTTAATATTAGTATTATTAATAAGTATGATTAAAATACATCATTATGATATTCGTCCATCGATAATGAATGAGATATATTACATTAACATTTTAAACCAAATACATTGTAAGATTGAACCACCACGATGAAAAATGATATAGTGTATATAATATCAAAATTATAAAAAATTATAAAAAAATTTCTTTATGTTTTTCATGCTCAATGGGGTTAAATTGTTTCACAAAAATCAATTTATAGAATCTGAAAAACTCAATTAAAACATCAATTATTTTGGTAGGTAACATTTTATACGATACCAAAGCCATAAATTTATCTATAAAATTATGTGAGCATTCACATTAAATACAATTTAATAATAATTATTTTTGAATAAATTCATATTAATATGTTACTAAAATAAAGAGGTACTTCCATATTATTCAGTCTTTAATAGAAAATGTACTTTTATTAACAATTCAATGAAAAAGTACTTCAAAATTAATTACATTATGATTTTAACATATATCATTCTTTATATTCATTTAATCTAAGTATTTATGATAATTATGAATATATTTTTATTTTTCCAAATCAGTTAATATTATAAAAACAAAATTTCCACATTCATTTTTTTCAATGTTCATAAAATCATGATTATGATGTTAAATGCTTAAATTCCAAACAAGGTGGTTTGAAATAATATATAGTATGTTTCTTCCATTTTATTTACCAACTAAATATGATGAGAAGTTACTCATTTCCAAGAAATGCTCAAGTTATACACTTTACAAAATTGTTCATAAAAAATTTATAATTGTGACTTGAAATTTGAACCGGAGAACAATTTTAGTGGAGGATAGAAATAATTTCATTCATTGATTAATGAATTTTTAAACTGATATCAATGAGATACATCTATGTATTTATAATGAATCATGGAACAAAAATTTCTTCTATATGGCATTATTCTAAGGTTGAATTCAAATTTACAAACTAGCCATGCCGGGAAAGTGTGATTTTTCAAAGTATTCATTTTTTTAATCCCAGGAAATCATAAATATTCCACATTATAGAAAAAAATATTATTAAAATTTTTGTTTTCGATGTATCATATGTATCTATACCATTTTCCTGTAACTCTTGAAAATATTTTATGTGAGGATGAAGGTATATATTGATATTATTTCAAGTAATTTATTTTCCTCAAATGATAAATAAAATGATATTTTTAGAATACACATCCTCTTAAGAATATAGTAATCGATCAAAATTAGTATCCTCCTATTATAGGTTGTATATTGATTCCTGAATATATTGAATCTGTTAGTATAAAATACCAAACATTCATTACTAGGATATAAATATAAATTTTGATATGAGCAATATAATGATTTCCAAGAATTAAAATCACTTTGATGATGTGTAAACTTATCATTATTGTTTTAAATTTAATGAAACTATATTTTATTTATAGTTTTAATAGACATAAATAGTACTTCAAATCATGGTTCTAATGGAATGTAACATAAATAATTTATAGTAGATTTATTTATATTATTATTTAAATTCTATTATTTCAAACATTCATCATTATTCAAAAACATCCATCTAGAAGTATGACCTATTTTACACTCCTCTCTATCAGAATATTATACCCCATAAAACAACTAGTCAATGGGAAATGAATGTATCCTTTTGTAATTAATAACGATGTTGTTAATAACATTCTTCATCTTATAAAATAAAATCATGAATCATATGTTCAGTTAATGAATCATTTAGGAACACCAATATTACCCTATGAATAAATATCTCTAAAAAATATAACACACCATAATTAAATAAACTCATGTTAAAAATAAAACATTTTGAGGTATAATATATAATAATTTGTAAATTTTAATTATGAAGAATTCATAAAATATAATAAAATTACAATCAGTTTATTTTATAATTTCATATTATACTATATAAATATATCAAATAACATGTATAAAAATATATGTATAATAATAAAATAATGATTCATCTAAAATGTATTAACAAAAAAACTACAAAAAATCAAAAATAATTTGCAAATAACAAAATTAAAAGAAAACTAAACCAAAAAATTACACTAATAATAAACATAATGTTATCTATATATTTTATAATTAATAAAATTTATAAATATTTAAAAATGTATATATATCCCAAAATCGTAAATCATGAAATCCCCAATTCATTATAAATTATAACTTTTATATCCCTACAATTCAAATAAAAAAATTTAAATACCTCTAAAAATCCAATGTATTTAATGAAAATAAAATTGAAATAATGAAAAGATAAGAGTAGTTCTTCCAAAAAGAATCCATGTACCCAGAATAAATGTATAGATAAGTGTAATTAGTTCATGTAAAATATGATATAAAAGGATAAATCACATATAATTATGTGTTGTTATGGAAAATAATTGGAGGGGTAGATTGAGAAATATAAGATGGGTTTGTATAAAGAAGGAAAATGGGATTTAGGATCATGTGATTGAAGGAGGATGATAAGGGATGATTTGATGGGGATTTCATTCCATGGGATGGTGGACCATACAGATTCATGTGATGGAAACAAGTGAAGGAGATGTGTTTTGACTATAATAAATGGGTTAAAAAATTGATTTTAATTAACAAATAATATAAAAATATTAGTTGTCTCCTTTAAAATAATATGCAGAAAAATTTCATTTCCTGGTGATGGTAGTTAACTACCACTAATAAATTTGGATGAAATGGTACAAGAATCAGCTATTTAATTAGTGGTGGTTTTTTTAATATTCTTCAAATAAAGCACTAAAAAGGATGTCTTTTATTATAGTGAAATCAATGAGTATTCTACTATTGATGTTCATAGATTTTGATCTTGAGTATTATAGATCATGAGGTCAATCCATCCAATTGGAACGTCACATATTGTTGGAGTCGCTGGATATCTGATTTATGAGCATGCGTATTTATCTCTTAATGTGACAGAATTATAAATATACATTTTTTATTATATACGATGATATATCATGAAGACCACACCATTTAATGGTTAAACAATTATTAATAAACAAAGATAGCATAGTTGAACCAATCATCCATCCGTCATTATGAGATATTGTATGATACTGACATTATAATAGACAGTTAGAGTTAATACTATGTCTTTATAGATATGAAAAAATATATATCTTTTTAGTTCTGGGTTTTTTATAAACACCTCTTAGTTTATGAGAAACACTAAACACTATTTATATAAGGTACACGAATTTCAAAAAATCAATGTGTATCGATACGTTTTTGTAATTCTGATGAATTTGAGTTTAGGAAGATGTGGGTTTCATGTAAATATGTCTGTAAATGGCCATGTTTTAATGATCATAAGTATATTGATAAATAAATTCAATAATCTATTATTCATTTTTAGAATAATTATAATTGAATATATTTATTATTGTATTCATATAATATTCGGTAAAAAATTAGTGGATCTAGGAAAATCAATTTTTAATTAATATTGATTATTTATGTTTTATTATGTATATTTTAGATGAGGACACTTAGTTAATTGTACATATTTCTTCAAATGATTTTTTAATTAATCACATGTGACTAGTGAAATAAATTTAAATTTTACGATATGTTAATAATGTCATAAATGACATTATTTGTTAGTCGTAAGGATTAATCATCATAAAAGATCATAATCCTCCACAAGAAAACTTATTATCATTTACATAAATTTATTTAAGACCATTTAATTTTTATTTAGATAATTTCCTTGAATTTGATTCCTCCAAAGACTTCTCTCAATCTTTAGTGGGAGACAATAAATGTAAAATTTCATCTTGATACTTACTCCTCTTGGATAATGTTTTTATTATTATTATTGTATATGTATTATAAAACACATAATATTTTATGAAAACATAACTAGTGGAAGAATAATAAAATAGAAATTTATTGTCTGTCTGTGTGGATGATTTTTAGTGTTCATAATTTGGTTCCATCAGTCTAGAATAATTTGAATCTTAGAACAATACATTGGGATTACATGAATGAATATAGAATACTTCATTTTATGTTTATCATACATAAATTTTTAATTTGACATTTATTGATGAATTTGAGAATTATAATTCTCAATCTTATTTTCAATATATATCTATTTCCAAAAAATTAAAGCATTGATATAGAACCCTTCCACTTCATACAAAATTTATTTTTATTTCTAATTTCTTACATACATGTATAGATGTGTGATTATATCATTATGTTTATCTCATCACCTTATTTTGAATTATGTAATATTTTAGAAATCATGAAAATATGTTATTCCAAAAATCAAGGACTTCAACATGTATTTTAGTGTTTTTATAATAGAATTGGAATCAATTATAGTTTTATATGTGGTTTATTATGATATGATGAATATTTTGGTTACATAGTCTGAGTATTTTCACCTATAACCATTATATACGTATGTTACAATATATGACTTATATATGTTGTTTTGATAAGACATCAAATAAATTTATTTTTGAAATCTGTAATTTAATTAACTGATATAAGATTTAGGTGGATGATTTTCTCATAATGAATAAAACAATTATCATGTATTCATTTTCGATGAGATTTCAATTTGGTTAACAGAGAGGTGAAACAATCTAATATATATGTTTGTAGTATAATTATTCTATGTATCGCGATTATAGGGATACTACATGAGGAGTATTTTGAGACTTCTTGTTTAGGCATGGGGTATTTTTTTATTTGTCATTATGTAATTTACTGAAATGTTATAGTGAAGAATTGTGATATTCAAAATATTATATAGTTTATAGATAAGAAATTGAATTATTATTATCATGTTTATTATATCTATTTTTATGATCTTTGGGTAGAAATAATGAATAGTTGAATGTGATTATGATATATGATATTGATGTCTCTAGAGTTTTATTTGTTTTAATTCATGGTCCTGGACTAATTTGATCATGGTCTGATAAATGTATTCAAGAAATTATTCTTATGATATGAAGTTATGGGGTCATAATATACTTTCTACCATTATGAACGATAGTTGTGAGTGGTAGTAGTATTAGTAACATTTAATGACCGACATTATTATGGAATCTAAAGATGAACTATAGTGTCTTTATTAATTAATTTTTAAGGTTCGATAAAATCATAGAAAACTAGAGATAATAATTATTAATAACATAGAGGTTTATATTGAATGAAATAGATTTGGAATCAAAATTCGTAAATTATCATGTGATGACATGGATGAAATGATTTGGAGTAATTCACTTTAGAGAATATTATATGATTTATAAAAGAATATCTATATTAGTATATAAATTCCTATTATATTACAGAAATATTATATCAATAATATGATTTGAATATTCTTATAATCAAGGATTATTATTAGAAAATGATGATGATAATTATCAAATAGATAAAATCATAGGTTTTTTAGAGTTGTACATTAAATTTTATGATGCATTCACGTATATGAGAATGTTAAATTTATTTCAACAATAATATAGATATATAACCCATGAAATGTGTAGTTATTTACCATAATGTAATAATGTATTGATAGAATATTTGAAATAACAGATGATTGTTTAATTAATCGTCTCTATATAGAATTGATATATTATAAAAAATATTTACATTAACATTGTTTATATGAAGTGAATTATTTATATAGTTATCATTCTTTGATCAGTGGCTTTACATTTATGTTATATGGTATCTCTTGTTCTTTCAATAAAATTTCCTTTTAAAAAGGAACTACATGTGATATGGAGGGTTTTAAGTTATTAATTAGTGAAATATAATTGTTATTTATTTATTGGGTGATCTTAAAATATTTCAAATAGTGGTTAGTTCAATAAATGAGAATATTGATTTGTTGTATGATTTATTTGTGCATGACCTAGATAGATGTTCTTTTGTTCCAGATGGTGAGGTTATGAAATGTAATATAATACCTAGTTGTTTTATTGTTATGTTTTTTTGAGATCTGTTATAAAGTCTCAAATGATTAGATGTGAATAGATTAAATGTTGTCACCTGAAATTACTTTAATACATTCGTTAATTTTGAAATCTAGATTATATTTTCTATAGATAAATAGACATAATATGTGAAGAAATTATCTCAATTTCAAACAGTTGAATTATCAAAAATATGAAAATGTAATTTGGATTTAATTATTATGTTGATTGAGCATGGAGTGTATTGTTGTATTGATAAAATGATTCTTTATCACACTACAAACTCGGTTTTCCTCTATTATTTTATTTGAAATATTTATTTTTCAGAATCTATTGTTTCTCTCTCCCTATGTGCCATGTTCAATAGAAGTTTTATATTTTTGGGTGTGTAGTTCATATTCCATAGTTTTGCGAAAAGATATCACTAATAATATAGCAACCATGTGGCATTACTACATATTTTTGAAGATCCAATTACATGGTTGGAACATAATTAGTCTCACCATGAATTGTACTCTAGGTACTCTAGAGATCCATGTATGGTTTGGTCAATAACAATTCCACAACATGTGATATCCCCATGTTATAATTTGTGGGAATAATTATTGTACACCAACTTAAATTAAATCCTCAATCTCACACCTCATTCACTGATTCCCATGATGGACCATCCATGGATCCTGGATTGTTCCTCTTTCCCTACTTTCTTCTATTTATAATGGAAATTCCAAAGGGTTTATTCATGATTTGAGTTAGTATTGTCAAATTATGAACTCCATTCAAGTTAAATTCATCTTCGTTCCCTACTTCTTCATATTTCATTTCATCCACCTTGTTATGTTCTTATTTGGATTATCCTTAATAAGAAGGTTTTTTAATCTGTTACTTTTACTAGATAGGGACTGTGTGGCTCTCTATGAAACATTTTCGATCAAAATTCATCATGGAATATGAGATTATCATGATGATGGTATGTTTTCTCTATTACATAACTCTTTAAAAAATTTAAACCCTGATTTCTTGGTGTTTAAGAATATTTTAAATTCCTAATGATATGTAAAATATATGTCGTGAAAATTTTTTAAAGGGAAACCACATTTTACTTTGTTTCAAAGGAATTTTAAGGTCCTTTCAATTAAAATATGTCAATTGAATATATTTATCAACTAACACTCGCACTATTTTTTTTAAATTTCCCAATGGATTTTATTAATTAATTTCATATTATAAAAGTTTTTAAAGTTATTTGAACTATTTTTTATACGAAATAATTTTTTAGGGTGTTATTAGCCTTTAATGAATATGGATTGAAATTTTTTAGCTTGATATTTTGTGCTAGTTGTTATTTTTCAAATATTTATTTATAACCAAGTTTCCCAAATTATATTATAAGGCACAATTGGATCTTTCTTAAATAATATTAATGGTCACCATGAAGCATACCCCTTTATATCATTTTGAAAATTATTATGAATTATATATTTATTTACCTAAAGGGAATATTTTATTATTGATTATTATTCTAAATGAAATATAGGGTTTGTTTCTGTGAATGGTTTTCATAGGTGAGGGTGAGTTATTGTTTTTGTTTTTGTTGTTTTTAAGGACTTACATTATTACTTCTATTTTTATTTCATAAAAAGCAATGGGTTTTTAGGTGACACCACTAGTTAAACACGATACACTAGTTCAGTATCACGATCTATGTACTAACCAGGGGATAGACTATTCTACACTTTTTTTTATTTTGTCCCTCAAATATTATGGGTAGGGAAATGATGGGTTTTTTCAATGTGCGTTGTTATCTAGATTCAATCAAATTAATTATTTCTATTGTCATTTCTAATATAATCCCCTCTGATAATAGATTATTATGAAAATTTTTATTTTACTTTTGATGATAGTTTGTGTTCTTTTCATATTATTAAAATATTCATTTTTTCCCAAAATGCCATGATGATTTTTAAACAATATTTTGAACTAATTTTTTTCTGTGAAAATATCTCCACTTAATTGAAATTAATATCAATGATTATATAAAAATATTCGTAGGATGTTCAAAAAATTTATAAGAAATTATTTCATATAATAAAATGGAAGTGTATGTTTTATAAAATGGAATATACTTTCTATTTATTCATCTTTTTTATTTACATCCAAAAACTGATTATATAAATTTTTTTAAAACTAAATTGCAATGGTTTTCATTATTAATGAATATGAATAGTGTTTGGGGAGGATACCTACTGGGCTTCCATGCTGACACCTATTGAAATTTTATAATCTATTTCAACCCTTTATTTCTCCAGGAGAATTCTTGAGTTATGGTTTGATGGTTACTCATGGCGTCGCGTGGAAGTATGTTTTCTTTTTTATTTAGTTTCCATTGTTTCATCGATGAGATCAACCATTGCTATATTTCTTCCTTTTATCTTATGGGTGGTTTTTTTACCAGTGGTGTTATAGATGATCCATAAATGGATTTTTTTTCTTTTAAAGGAGTTGGAGGAAATGGTGAATTTTTATTGTGATTTATTTCACTTTATTCCCCTTTATTTGATTCTTCATGAGCATCCAATGTATATATTATTCATTCTAGAATTTTGAGTAAATGTTATGCTTTAAATTTAACTTATTTTATAGAATAGATAAACCCAAAAAAAAATTTCTTGTTTCCCTAGTGCTTATTTTTATCCTACGTGGATCGTGAACACCCCTTGGGCCCTTCCATGGGATGATTTTTTACATCCAAAAGTTGGGGAATTTAGGTTGGTTCATAACAAAATAGTATTATATCCTAGAATCTTGTATGAAACTAGGTTGTTGGAGGAACCATTATTATTTGGGTGTACCTGTTAGACTATAGATAGGATAATTGGAACATTATTTGTAAGAAAATAATGAGTCTATCCAACTCGTTTATATTTGATGCCTTGATTTGTGAAGGCAATTCATGTCTTTAGTCTTATTTTTTATGTTTCAATCATTTAATTATAATATGTGATTTTTTTGGATATCTTCGGTTTTGGGTATGTTAATGGGGGTGAACTCGGGGATCATAATGTGATCTTAGGGCTCAAAAAAGAAAATGGATCATGAGATAAGATTCATTATGAATCTTAGTACAAATTACACTAATAAACATAATGTTATCTATATATTATATAATTAATAAAATTTATAAATATTTAAAAATGTATATATATCCCAAAATCATAAATCATGAAATCCCCAATTCATTATAAATTATAACTTTTATATCCCTATAATTCAAATAAAAAAATTTAAATACCTCTAAAAATCCAATGTATTTAATGAAAATAAAATTAAAATAATGAAATGATAAGAGTAGTTATTCCAAAAAGAATCCATGTACCCAGAATAAATGTATAGATAAGTGTAATAAGTTCATGTAAAATATGATATAAAAGGATAAATCACATATAATTATGTGTTGATATGGAAAATAATTGGAGGGGTAGATTGAGAAACATAAGATGGGTTTGTATAAAGAAGGAAAATGGGATTTAGGTTCATGTGATTGAAGGAGGATGATAAGGGATGATTTGATGGGGATTTCATTCCATGGGATGGTGGACCATACAGATTCATGTGATGGAAACAAGTGAAGGAGAGGTGTTGTGACTATAATAAATGGGTTAAAAAATTGATTTTAATTAACAAATAATATAAAAATATTAGTTGTCTCCTTTATAATAATATGCAGAAAAATTTCATTTCCTGGTGATGGTAGTTAACTACCACTAATAAATTTGGATGAAATGGTACAAGCATCAGCTGTTTAATTATTGGTGGTTTTTTGAATCTTCTGCAAATAAAGCACTAGAAAGGATGTCTTTTATTATAGTGAAATCAATGAGTATTCTACTATTGATGTTCATAGTTTTTGATCCTGAGTATTATAGATCATGAGGTCAATCCATCCAATTGGAACGTCACATATTGTTGGAGTCGCTGGATATCTGATTTATGAGCATGCGTATTTATCTCTTAATGTGACATAATTATAAATATACAGTTTTTATTATATACGATGATATATCATGAAGACCACACCATTTTATGGTTAAACAATTATTAATAAACAATGATAGCACAGTTGAACCAATAATCCATCCGTCATTATGAGATATTGTATGATAATGAAATTATAATAGACAGTTAGAGTTAATACTATGTCTTTATAGATATGAAAAAATATATATCTTTTTAGTTCTGGGTTTTTTTATAAACACCTCTTAGTTTATGAGAAACACTAAACACTATTTATATAAGGTACACGAATTTCAAAAAATCAATGTGTATCGATACGTTTTTGTAATTATGATGAATTTGAGTTTAGGAAGATGTGGGTTTCATGTAAATATGTCTGTAAATGGCCATGTTTTAATGATCATAAGTATATTGATAAATAAATTCAATAATCTATTATTTATTTTTAGAATAATTATAATTGAATATATTTATTATTGTATTCATATAATATTCGGTAAAAAAATTAGTGGATCTAGGAAAATCAATTTTTAATTAATATTAATTATTTATGTTTTATTATGTATATTTTAGATGAGGACGCTTAGTTAATTGTACATATTTCTTCAAATGATTTTTTAATTAATCACATGTGACTACTGAAATAAATTTAAATTTTACGATATGTTAATAATGTCATAAATGACATTATTTGTTAGTCGTAAGGATTAATCATCATAAAAGATCATAATCCTCCCCAAGAAAACTTATTCTCATTTTCATAAATTTATTTAAGACCATTTAATTTTTATTTAGATAATTTCCTTGAATTTGATTCCTCCAAAGACTTCTCTCAATCTTTAGTGGGAGACAATAAATGTAAAATGTCATCTTGATACTTACTCCTCTTGGATAATGTTTTTATTATTATTATTGTATATGTATTATAAAACACATAATATTTTATGAAAACATAACTATTGGAAGAATAATAAAATAGAAATTTATTGTCTGTCTGTGTGGATGATTTTTAGTGTTCATAATTTGGTTCCATCAGTCTAGAATAATTTGAATCTTAGAACAATACATTGGGATTACATGAATGAATATAGAATACTTCATTTTATGTTTATCATATATAAATTTTTAATTTTACATTTATTGATGAATTTGAGAATTATAATTCTCAATCTTATTTTCAATATATATCTATTTCCAAAAAATTAAAACATTGATATAGAACCCTTCCACTTCATACAAAATTTATTTTTATTTCTAATTTCTTACATACATGTATAGATGTGTCCTTATATCATTATGTTTATCTCATCACCTTATTTTGAATTATGTAATATTTTAGAAATCATGAAAATATGTTATTCCAAAAATTAGGGACTTCAACATGTATTTTAGTGTTTTTATAATAGAATTGGAATCAATTATAGATTTATATGTGGTTTATTATGATATGATGAATATTTTGGTTACATAGTCTGAGTATTTTCACCTATAACCATTATATACGTATGTTACAATAAATGACTTATATATGTTGTTTTGATAAGACATCAAATAAATTTATTTTTGAAATCTGTAATTTAATTAACTGATATAAGATTTAGGTGGATGATTTTCTCATAATGAATAAAACAATTATCATGTATTCATTTTCGATGAGATTTCAAGTTGGTTAACAGAGAGGTGAAACAATCTAATATATATGTTTGTAGTATAATTATTTTGTGTATCGCGATTATAGGGATACTACATGGGGAGTATTTTGAGACTTCTTGTTTCGGCATGGGGTATTTTTTTATATGTCATTATGTAATTTACTGAAATGTTATAGTGAATAATTGTGATATTCAAAACATTATATAGTTTATAGATAAGAAATTGATTTGTTATTATCATGTTTATTATATCTATTTTTATGATCTTTGGGTAGAAATTATGAATAGTTAAATGTGATTATGATATATGATATTGATGTCTCTAGAGTTTTATTTGTTGTAATTCATGGTCCTGGACTAATTTGATCATGGTCTGATAAATGTATTCAAGAAATTGTTCTTATGATATGACGTTATGGGGTCATAATATACTTTCTACCATTATGAACGATAGTTGTGAGTGGTAGTAGTATTATTAACATTTAATGGCCGACATTATTTTGGAATCTAAAGATGAACTATAGTGTCTTTATTAATTAATTTTTAAGGTTCGATAAAATCATAGAAAACTAGAGATAATAATTATTAATAACATAGAGGTTTATATTGAATGAAATTGATTTGGAATCAAAATTCGTAAATTATCATGTGATGACATGGATGAAATGATTTGGAGTAATTCACTTTAGAGAATATTATATGATTTTTAAAAGAATATCTATATTAGTATATAAATTCCTATTATATTACAGAAATATTATATCAATAATATGATTTGAATATTCTTATAATCTAGGATTATTCTTAGAAAATGATGATGATAATTATCAAATAGATAAAATCATAGGTTTTTTAGAGTTGTACATTAACTTTTATGATGCATTCACGTATATGAGAATGTTAAATTTATTTCAACAATAATATAGATATATAACCCATGAAATGTGTAATTATTTACCATAATGTAATAATGTATTGATAGAATATTTGAAATAACATATGATTGTTTAATTAATCGTCTCTATATAGAATTGATATATTATAAAAAATATTTACATTAACATTGTTTATATGAAGTGAATTATTTATATAGTTATCATTCTTTGATCAGTGGCTTTACATTTATGTTATATGGTATCTCTTGTTCTTTCAATAAAATTTCCTTTTAAAAAGGAACTACATGTGATATGGAGGGTTTTAAGTTATTAATTAGTGAAATATAATTGTTATTTATTTATTGGGTGATCTTAAAATATTTCAAATAGTGGTTAGATCAATAAATGAGAATATTGATTTGTTGTATGATTTATTTGGGCATGACCTAGATAGATGTTCTTTTGTTCCAGATGGTGAGGTTATGAAATTTAATATAATACCTAGTTGTTTTATTGTTCTTTTTTTTGAGATCTGTTATAAAGTCTCAAATGATTAGATGTGAATAGATTAAATGTTGTCAGCTGAAATTACTTTAATACATTCGTTAATTTTGAAATCTTGATTATATTTTCTATAGATAAATAGACATAAAATGTGAAGAAATTATCTCAATTTCAAACAGTTTAATTATCAAAAATATGAAAATGTAATTTGGATTGAATTATTATGTTGATTGATCATGGAGTGTATTGTTGTATTAATAAAATGATTCTTTATCAAACTTCAAACTCGGTTTTCCTCTATTATTTTACTTGAAATATTTATTTTTCAGAATCTATTGTTTCTCTCTCCCTATGTGCCATGTTCAATAGAATTTTTATATTTTTGGGTGTGTAGTTCATATTCCATAGTTTTGCGAAAAGATATCACTAATAATATAGCAACCATGTGTCATTACTACATATTTTTGAAGATCCAATTACATGGTTGGAACATAATTAGTCTCACCATGAATTGTACTCTAGGTACTCTAGAGAGCCATGTATGGTTTGGTCAATAACACTTCCACAACATGTGATATCCCCATGTTATAATTTGTGGGAATAATTATTGTACACCAACTTAAATTAAATCCTCAATCTCACACCTCATTCACTGATTCCCATGATGGACCATCCATGGATCCTGGATTGTTCCTCTTTCCCAACTTTCTTCTATTTATAATGGAAATTCCAAAGGGTTTATTCATGATTTGAGTTAGTATTGTCAAATTATGAACTCCATTCAAGTTAAATTCATCTTCGTTCCCTACTTCTTCATATTTCATTTCATCCACCTTGTTATGTTCTTATTTGGATTATCCTTAATAAGAAGGTTTTTTAATCTGTTACTTTTACTAGATAGGGACTGTGTGGCTCTCTATGAAACATTTTCGATCAAAATTCATCATGGAATATGAGATTATCATGATGATGGTATGTTTTCTCTATTACATAACTCTTTAAAAAATTTAAACCCTGATTTCTTGGTGTTTAAGAATATTTTAAATTCTTAATGATATGTAAAATATATGTCGTGAAAATTTTTAAAAGGGAAACCACATTTTACTTTGTTTCAAAGGAATTTTAAGGTCCTTTAAATTAAAATATGTCAATTGAATATATTTATCAACTAACACTCGCACTATTTTTTTTTAAATTTCCCAATGGATTTTATTAATTAATTTCATATTATAAAAGTTTTTAAAGTTATTTGAACTATTTTTTATACGAAATAATTTTTTAGGGTGTTATTAGCCTTTAATGAATATGGATTAAAATTTTTTAGCTTGATATTTTGTGCTAGTTGTTTTTTTTCAAATATTTATTTATAACCAAGTTTCCCAAATTATATTATAAGGCACAATTGGAACTTTCTTAAATAATATTAAAGGTCACCATGAAGCATACCCCTTTATATCATTTTGAAAATTATTATGGATTATATATTTATTTACCTAAAGGGTATATTTTATTATTGATTATTATTCTAAATGAAATATAGGGTTTGTTTCTGTGAATGGTTTTCATAGGTGAGGGTGAGTTATTGTTTTTGTTTTTGTTGTTTTTAAGGACTTACATTATTACTTCTATTTTTATTTCATAAAAAGCAATGGGTTTTTAGGTGACACCACTAGTTAAACATGATACACTAGTTCAATATCACGATCTACGTACTAACCATGGGATAGAGTATTCTACACTTTTTTTTATTTTGTCCCTCAATTATTATGGGTAGGGAAATTATGTGTTTTTTCAAAGTGCGTTGTTATCTAGATTCAATCAAATAAATTATTTCTATTGTCATTTTTAATATAATCCCCTCTGATAATAGATTCTTATGAAAATTTTTATTTTACTTTTGATGATAGTTTGTGTTCTTTTCATATTATTAAAATATTCATTTTTTCCCAAAATGCCATGATGATTTGTAAACAATATTTTGAACTAATTTTTTTCTGTGAAAATATCTCCACTTAATTGAAATTAATATCAATGATTATATAAAAATATTCGTAGGATGTTCAAAAAATTTATAAGAAATTATTTCATATAATAAAATGGAAGTGTATCTTTTATAAAATGGAATATACTTTCTATTTATTCATCTTTTTTATTTACATCCAAAAACTGATTATATAAATTTTTTTAAAACTAAATTGCAATGGTTTTCATTATTAATGACTATGAATAGTGTTTGGGGAGGATACCTATTCGGCTTCCATGCTGACACCTATTGAAATTTTATAATCTATTTCAACCCTTTATTTCTCCAGGAGAATTCTTGAGTTATGGTTTGATGGTTACTCATGGGGTCGCGTGGAAGTATGTTTTCTTTTTTATTTAGTTTCCATTGTTTCATCGATGAGATCAACCATTCCTATATTTCTTCCTTTTATCTTATGGGTGGTTTTTTTACCAGTGGTGTTATAGATGCTCCATAAATGGATTTTTTTTTCTTTTAAAGGAGTTGGAGGAAATGGTGAATTTTTATTGTGATTTATTTCACTTTATTCCCCTTTATTTGATTCTTCATGAGCATCCAATGTATATATTATTCTTTCTAGAATTTTGAGTAAATTTTATGCTTTAAATTTAACTTATTTTATAGAATAGATAAACCCAAATAATTTTTTCTTGTTTCCCTAGTGCTTATTTTTATCCTACGTGGATCGTGAACACCCCTTGGGCCCTTCCATGGGATGCTTTTTTACATCTAAAAGTTGGGGAATTTGGGTTGGTTCATAACAAAATAGTATTATATCCAAGAATCTTGTATGAAACTAGGTTGTTGGAGGAACCATTATTATTTGGGTGTAACTGTTTGACTATAGATAGGATAATTGGAACATTATTTGTAAGAAAATAATGAGTCTATCCAACTCGTTTATATTTGATGCCTTGATTTGTGAAGGCAATTCATGTCTTTAGTCTTATTTTTTATGTTTCAATCATTTAATTATAATATGTGATTTTTTTGGATATCTTCGGTTTTGGGGATGTTAATGGGGGTGAACTGGGGGATCATAGTGTGATCTTAGGGCTCAAAAAGGAAAATGGATCATGAGCTAAGATTCATTATGAATCTTAGTACAAATTCATTAGTTGGCACATAGTCCACCAATCTATGATTCCATGTAGCACATAGACACTATTCCACCTTTCATTTATTTGTTGGAATTATTTTGTTTTAATTCATTTTTTATAATGTCATTGTAATTTTTTTTAATATAACTTTAGTTTTAATTTTCAAATCATGTTTCAAGTTGTTCAGGTTATTATTTTCCAATATAATTAATTAGTTTACCAAAATAAATTTAGTGAAAAACTGGGTGATTAGAAATATGAAATAAATGGTTTTGATATGAATGTGGTTCCATCAAAAACAATTTGGTTGGAAGAACACTATTTTAATAATAGGTTTTTTGTAGGTGTAAATGTTGTTAATAATTTTTAAGTGGAAGGGTGGTTTCAATATAGAAATTTGTGTTTTGGAAATAAATTTTTTTGTTCCTTTAGGTGAGATGAAATGATTTTTATATTTTAAATATTCGCAGACATTGAAAGTAATGATTGGTTTTTAAAGGTATTGGAGGGATAATTTTCCCAAAAATTTGATATTCATTTTGATAACAACAGTTTTTAAAAAAATTGGGATTAGATTTTAAGTGATGGAAGGTGTTTTTAATATTAATTGTCTGAACTTTTAAAGATGTTTCAATATTTTTAACTTATTTTTTTTAATGAATTTTAAATTATAAATGCCTTTTAATAGAAATAATGAAATATTAATGCCTGTAATCATAAAATTAATAATTTTATAGAATAATCATTTTGATTTGAAATTCTATTTAATATTTTAATAAAGGATTTAGGAATATAATATGTTTGTTTTTAAGTGGGAATGTAGGGGTTTAATTAATAGTATTTATATGAAATTATTATTTTTGTATTTATAATTGAAAAATGAAACATATAGTGGGATTTTTTTTATAAAAGGGTTGAATTTCTTTAATGGTGTTCATGTTTTTTGTAACAAGTTTCAAAAATTTGATGGGTGTTTTATGTGTTTTAAAAAGGGGAAATTGAAATTTTGAAATACATGTTTTGAAATTTGGTATGTGTATTTCTCGAAACATCTATTTATCTAATTTTATTCTTTTAATTAATAAATATAGTTTAGTTTTTCCTATTCCATGTGTTACTTTTAATTTCACTCCCAAATGGTTTTAGATTAATAAGTTCAGTGTCATACCAACAGAATGCATTCGTTCCATTTCTATGTGTATTCATGTTTTAGGGTCCTGATTCTTATCGATATTTTTTTATTTTAATGTTTATCCATGGATATTTTAGATTTTATAATGTGGTATTTGGTTCATTATTCCCCGTATGTTTTTACATGAATTATCATTGTGTAATTTTGATCATTTTGGGGATATTCTTCTTTATTAATCTATTGTTATTTCTTACCACAAGGATATTAGAGTCCTTATTTTTCTCATTAGTGAGGGATTGTGATTTGGAAGACTTTGCAGTGTTCTACGGTAGTAGGGATTTTCATGAACCACCCTGGGTCGACCCTGAACCGGTCAGGCAAGTCGGTCTGTGAAATGGCCCAAGAGGCTTTCCAGATCATTTGGGGCTAGCGACAAGCACCAAGGCATCTATAGAGGAAAACAAGGGAATTATTATGAACAATAAAAATAAATAAAGAAGAATGAAGAAAATAGAACAACATAAAACAAATAAAGGACATGAAAAGGAAGAACAACCAACAACAAAAAACTCTCTAGACCATGTCAAAAACTCCTCACGACCCCCAGTGTCGCTCACCGAACCACAACCCACTCTCTCCCATGGTGAGAAAGCTCATTTAAAACCTGCAACAAAAACTAAAAATAGTAAAACACTATAGGAGTGAGTATTAATACACATTAGGCCTACCCAAAAAACTATTTCAAATTTACTTCCATTTAATTATGAATTTACCAATTTCATGTTTGAAATAAATTATATAAAAATATTGGTTTCCACAAACACTTTCATTTCTACAACAAGTAACAGTCCATCTTCCTATTAATTTAAAAACAATTCTAATGATGAATGAAACAGTTAAATTTCATTTAAAAAAAATTTGTGAATAATTTAGAAATACAAACATTAGTTATTAATAAAAAGGAAACCACACAAAACACACACTACACACTAGGGGAAATAGAAAAAGAGGCACACAGTGGCCAGCAACTGAACTCAACCTCTCAATCACCATAAAAAAATAAGAACCAAATGAAACATGGGTTGAACCAATGATCTTGTGAAAAATTGAAAATGTACTATATATTTGACTCATCCTGAAGGGATACCTACTCCGGATGATTTCATTACTGTCAAATGCTCGGTATATCCCTATATGGTCGTAACGAGGAACTGAATCCCCAAACAAAGTATAATGCGTAATAAGGGACACTAGCTAGTGCGTAATCAAATCTAGTGCAGCAATCATTCTCAGAATATTCACTAACTATGATAGGTTCCCCTGTCAACATGTCTAATAAAAAGGGGATCAATAAACAAAGTCAACAATGTAACCATTAACGCTGCACAAACATCACACACAACTCATGCAACAGGCGTACTAAATAGAATCAACCCCATGTCACCTCAAAGTATGTTTACCAAAATAATTTATTTTATCAATGTGCAAAAAAGTCCTTAACAAACATTAAAGAAAAACCAAATTTCTCAAGAGAACAAAAACACATGTTCACGCGTCAGAAGATGTATTTTACAATCAAACCAGATCAACACATGAAATTTTTTAAATTATGTTCAAAGGCTATATGGGAACTCTTTCACTATTGGGCATCAATTAACCAGGATAATATTTCAAGTGGGGTGTATAAAATAAATATCTCTTTTTACATCGAGTGATCATTTCAATATTTTTTATCTAATACTATTTCATATTTGTCAAAATTAATAAAATATCAATGAATTAATAAATTCTAAATTTAAAGGAGATTTCAGTTGGGGACATACGTCGTCTCGTAGTCCAAACACAATGTTGTGTAATGCCTCACACATACAAACAAGAACATGCATGGTGACATCCAATGATTCTCAGAATTACATCTCCAATGCACATCAACAATCACAAAACAGCTAATAACACATAACTGCTGACATAAGACAATCCAAATGAACAAACGGTGTAAAAACCAACATGACAATTTTTCAAGTAATCGTTTATTACCAATCAAAAATACTAAACATACCTAAATAGAAAATTCTTGAAAAACACCATCGAAATAAATAATTGGAAAAATATAATAAAAATACACCAAACATCAAAATCCATTTTTAAAACCATACGAACTCAGTTTGAATGAAAAAATACCTACTTGGAATCCCATTTAAGGAAAACCAACCACCTCTTTAAATACAGAAATACATTTAGAAGAGTAAATCAGGAATTTGGTAAACACATAGTTTCCACAGTAGATGAAGACCACTTGAAAAATTTCAAATGGGCTTTACATATCTTCTGCAAACAAACAACATTCATATATAAGTGCAAGAATCCAATTTTAACCCAAAACACGTTATAAATACATTTGAGGACATTTCAATACCCATTTTCAAAAACATCAAAAATATATTTTTAAGACCAAAACATTCTTCTAAAAATTATAATAATTCTAAATAGCCAAACGTGGAATCAACCAATCAAGAGGCATACAAAATTCATCAAACCCATGTCACACAATCAATGAAATCGGACAGAAGACTTCATTTCCCATAAAAAACTATAAAAATAAAACATTAATAATTTAATAACCATGTATGTTCAAAAAACAAGGAACCGTTGAAATCATTAATTTAAAGGAAATGTGAAAGGAAACTAAAAACATAAAAAATTTGATTTAAAATAACCAAAACAATGTAACATAGACTCACATTGACACAATGGGAGGCATGTCGGACTGAACCCAAACCACTCTCCCTCAGCGGAGGGTGACGAAAAATAAGACAAGACGACCCAACAAGCCGTCTCACAACCAATAGAGGAGGCACATGCCTAGTGATGTGAACAAAGGAGGATGGGGGGGGGGGGTAAATGGGACTGGTCTCCATGCCATGGAAGGAATGTTAGGGGTTGCGGACGTTGGAGAACTTATCTGAAGAGGCAGATGCATGGCCGGGAAGGGTTTATCATGCTAAGATGCACCCAGGTTGGAAGAGGATGGTCCTAGAGAGGTAGTTCGAGCTAGTTGGGAGTCACGTCATAAAGTGGGTCGGTCAGACATGGGTTTGTAGTAGATGCACATGGCTGGATGGAGGGTGCACGACTATAGGGGTGTGTGAAAGGGGGGGAATCACCATAGGTCGCTGAATATGGATGACAGGAGGAGCTGCATGTCATGAATTGCATGCCGAAACATGAACCGGTGAGGGGCACGGTTGAACCAGGAGACGACAGTCTGGTGAGATTAGGAGGCAAGGTCGGATGTGCAACACAACCTGTATGGAGGGCGGAGGAGAAAGCAAGGAGGACAGAATGGGGAGATGTGTTTTGGGAGGATGCGTTGCATGGGGGGATGGATAATGGAGTGTTGGGAGGGGCGTAGAGCCATGTTATAAGAGAGAAGAAAAAAATGAAGGGGCGCTAGGGTTAGTGTGGAGAAAAAGAAAAAAATGAAGAAAAACATATTAAAGAAAAAAAACAATTATAATAAATAATAATAACTTTAATATAATCTAAGGATAACCCTAATAATAATAATATTAATAATATACATATAATAATAGAAAAATTAATTAGAATACATAAATGATAAAAATAATAATATTAATAATAAAAACTCTTTAATAGTAATCCAATATTATTATTCATGAAAAATAGTATTATCCTTACTCCATAAGTAATTTATTTAAAAAAATTACTTTCCAACTAATCTATTTTATTTTTATTTGTTCACATCAAATATCGTATCCGTACGATACCCAGACTAACCGCATGACTTCTGCTTGCCGTGTGGTGCCTACCCACTTACCTACGATAATAATAAAAATAACAATAAAAGTAAAAATAATTATTAGTATCATTTAACCATTAATAATAATTATAAAATTATTAACATCAATTAAAATTTTAAATAACACAATAAATCATATTCTTTACTTATTTTAATTTTTCTGAATGAAAGTGAATCGTTCCATTGCCTATGAGGAGCCACACGGGTTTTCCCACCAGCACTCCGGCCTTGCAGTCAGCGACGTCATCTGAAAAGTGCAAAATTTTTAACAAAACTCAACAGTTATTCATTCGGGACTCATCATGGACCCCAAAAAAATTTAAAATCCAACGAAATTTTTTTAATAAAATTTAATGATAGGCCGAGGTGTGACAATTATCCACACCATAACCCTTTCTACCCTCAGAAAAAACAACAAGTTCTAAAACCAAAGATAAAACAAATCAAGTGTCACACTAAACCAAATGTTTATGCGCCTCTAGCTGATCGATCCAAACTGGCACCGAAAACCCATGACACACAACTCATCCTTTAAAACAAAATCACCATAATTGTCACCAAGAAGAACCCAAACCATATATTTCAACCATGGAATGAATGAACTTAAAATACCACTAACATTTATTCCCATAATCCTAGTCCAACCGAACCATGGGGTATACTCCAATCCCAACATTTACTAATGAGGGAGAACATATGATTAGGTGGTTTTGCATGATACCACCTCCCACCAAATGATAAATTTAAATAAACAATGATACTAACATGGGGAGTCCTGAAGGGACTCCCCACCATAAGGTTAAGGCTATGTCAAAATTACTTCCAATGTAACTCTGCTATACCCATTGTGGTTCTCCCCACCATAAGAACTGATGAGATTAATCAAACACGGAGACCTCCAAATGATCCTGAAACCCCACCATAATGGGAGGGGTCGGAAGGTAGGGCCCTACCGATAGAGTATCAAAACTACCTTCATCACTACAGTAACAACTTCACACCCTCGAATGTACCCAAACCATGACGCACTAAAAAAAGGGATTAAATAAAGAACTTTATTACACCACTGGTGTTCTCTTGACTATGTTCCATCTTCACTCCATATCCTAAGGAACGAGCTATGAATATTGAAGAATATCTTGCCTCTCAGTTAATCTTCAAAAACCCCCAAAACCACACACAAACATTAATTTTACCAATCAAACTTATATTATAAATAATGGTTTCATGCGGGTTCATCAATAACCATTGATACAACTGCAGGAAAAGAATCACCACAAAATGCCACAGGTGATGACTACTACATCCAATAAACACTAAACAGAGAACCCCTCAAACCGATCCCCAAACATCGCTCTACCCCTATTGACAGGATGATATGGCCTTCAATGATCTAGTTTTGGCTTTATTGGGCTTCTTGGAAACACCTTGACAAAATCACTGCAAGTGACCTAGACGTCCATAGGTGTGGCCAGGTCTCGGAGCATTTGGGCATGTTGTCCTCTTGGGACTCCGCTTTCCACACAGGGGAAATATCATGACATTGCTCTATAAATAAGGTTACTAATGGTCTGAATACCTCTTGATCCCTCTACCAGCACTACCAGCATCAGGTCCCTTATCTTCTTCTTATCACCATCCTCTACACTACTTCACAATGATGGATGATTCCCCCCTCAAGTCCTCTTACTAACCCATCATCATCCAAAAGTCATGCCCCACAACATCCAAGAAGGTAATTAGGTTTATCTTTGCCAATTTCGACCGCATTTTAGGTCAGAGTCCAGTCTCAAATTATCGAGCCTTTCTGGGATCATTCACAACACACCACTATTCATATGGCTCTAGGTCTATGAAACATCGATAGAATTCCAGTTCTGATTCAAAATTGTGCTAAAGAAAACAAAACACCATCCTCTTACTCATATTCATCAAATCATAGAAGTGTAGTTGGATGAATGATGACTTGAAAAACTCACTTGTTAGATCTTTCAGAGGATTATTCTAAGACCCGAACTTCCACCTATTCATTGTCGGACCTTCAAGCATAAAGGTATCCAAATTCACCATTAACGACTAAGGCAACCCAATGAAACTAATGTTCCTCTCAATCTTCTGTAACCACTCCTCTGACTCATGAGGCACATCTTGTCCATAAGAGAGAGGTGGTTTCAATTTCCAAAACTTGAGGACATAATCTATGGGCTGATCTACAGTTGGATTTTCAAAGGATGCACCACCCAAAGCTACACCTTTGTCATCCATTGATCTTGCATAGGGACGAGCACAATGGAACAAGAAAATAAGGAGTGAGATCAAAGCATGGTCATTTCCATTTCAAATTAATCATTTCACAATTTACAAAATAAAACATTGCAAACAAATTCATAAAATTAATGAATACTCAGAAAAACCACATGGAGAAACTAGTGCCGATGGGTGACTCAGACATACTGTTTGTGGCCATATTCCAGTCACACCACCATCACAACGATAAATCTAGGATAATTTCCCCACATCTAAATTTCTTTCCAGACCATGAAAGATCACAAAGGTCACTTTCATTGTTCCAATTTCATTTCCCAGCCAAAAGAAATTCAAAATAACCAAAAGGCACCATAAACCTGAACATCCCATGGTATCCCAATGTTCTGAATGAGAAAGGGTTAATGACGCCCTTCTCATCCATAAACCTCGATTCATGACAATTATACACCTCATACAATAGATACCCCAAATAAAAATGTTCGTTTGGAAAAATGAGGTCCACTCAAAAGGAAACATGCATCTGATACCATTTTGTGATGATCCAACCTGAGTCGACCCCGAACCAGTCACCCGATTCGGTCCACGACATGGCCTGAGAGGCATTCACGATCCTCCTGGGCTGCCGACAAGCACGATGGAATCAATAGAGGACAAAAGGGGAATGATTTCACCCAAAAAAATAAATAAGGAATCAAGAATAAAAGAGAAAAACACAAAACAAATAAAGGGTATGAAAAGGAAGAACAACCAAAAACAAGAAAATAATCTCACCACGCCCAAAACTCCTCGCTACCCTGATAGTATCCCACCAAACCACAACAAAATCTCGACCACGGAAAGAAATCTCAAGTCAAACCTGCAAAAGAAACTAAAAAACGGAAAACACTATAGGCGTAAGTATTTAAAATTAGTAGGTGTGCCCAAAAAACAATTCCTAATGCACTAACATTAATTTTTTTTTACCAATTTCAGGTTTTAACTAAACTATATAAAATATTTGTTTCCAAAACACACTTTCATTTCTAAATCAAGTAACATTCCATTTCCCTTTTTAATTTAAAAAAAGTCTAGTGTAGAAAGAAATAGGTGCATTGCATTTTAAAAACAATTTTTGTGAAAAATTTCATAATCCAAACATTAATTCTTAGTCAAAAGGAAAACCACACATAACACTCAACACACACTAAGGGTAATGGAAAAAGTGTCACACAAGGTCCATCAACTGAACTCGACCTCTCAATCATCACTCACATACAGAAAATAACAAAATAACAATGGTATAACCTATGAGCTCATGAACAATCCATAAGATTCACTAAACTAGTGCAATAATAGTTATCATAAGATTGCAGCAAACATTATCCGATGATCCAATTACTATTCTACGTTCCCATGTCAACACATGTAATACAAACGTGGTCAACAAAAAATGTAAATCAAGTAAACAACAACATTTCACAAACATCACACGCAACACACGCAACCAATATACAAAAATGAATTACCAATGAGTCTCCTCAAAAAACATTTACATAAAAATTTATTTTATCTAATTTCCTAACATGCTTTGACCAAACATTAATGAAAACCCTCATTTCTTAATAGATTGAAGAAACATGTAAAGTCATCAGAAGAAGTCACTTATCATAAAACTAGAACTATTCTTGAAATTCTATGAATTATGTTCAATGGAAAAATGGGCATTCTTTCACTATTTTTGTCAATTTATCAAGAAATTTTTTAATGTGATGTGTATAAAATAAACTAATCATTTTTAAATCGAATGATCATTCAAAAATTGATTATCTAATACTATTTATTATTTATTAAAGTTATTAAATTATCATGAAATTAATAAATTAGAAATTTAATGTTGAGAGCAATGGGGGACCTACATCGGCTCACAGTCCAAACATAATGGTGCCTCACGCCTTCCACAGACGGACAAGAAAGCATAAGATGACAATAATAGTTTCGTCAAATTACCTCTCCAATACGCTACAACAAACACACAACTACTAAAAACCCATAACCACTCACTTAAGAAAATCCAAATGAATAAACATTGTAAAAACCACATCGACATGATTTCTAAACATGCATTTCTCCATTTAAGTTATTTCTAAAAACACATTAATATTTACAAATCATTATTTTTTCAAAAAGTAGATCACAACTTTATACATTCAAAACCCCCTTAAAAAACTCTATTATGACCAACCGCATATCCCCAACCTACCTAAATAGAAACCCATGACCTACACCATCATATAAATTAATTTCCCAACCTAATATAAACAAACCACACATCAAATATCCATTGTTAAAACCATACACACTCACATTTAATGATAAAAAACCTATTTTTAAACAAATTTATGTAAAAACAACCCCCTCATTTAATCCATATACACATTTGAAAAAGTTAATCAGAAATTTGGTAAACCCTTTGTTTTCACTACACAAGTAGAGCACTTGAAAAAATCCCAATGGGATTTACATGTCTTCCTCAAACAAACTAATTTCATACATATGTGCAAGAAGCGAATTTCAACCCAAAACACATAATAAATCCATTAGAGAAAATTTCAATAATCATTTTTATAATTGTTAAAAATTTATTTTTAAGACCAAAGCATGCTTCTAAAAATTATAACGATTTGCAAGAGCCAGACGTAGTATCAACCAAACCCGAGGAGTGCATAATTCATTAAACCCACATTACACAATCAGTGAAATTTATAAGAACAATTCATTTCATTTAGAAAAAATTATATAAAAATAGTACATTACTTATTTAATAACCATGAAAGTGAAAAAAAGTAACCAATGAAACCATGAATTTGAAGGCAATGTGCAAGGAATATATAAAAATAAAATTGTTGATATAAAAGAACTAAAACAATGAAGCACAAACTCATCTTGACACAGTAGATGGCAGGTCGGTATGAACCAGAACCACTCGCCCATGGTGGTGATTGTCGAAATTGAAGTAAAATTGATTAAGCAAGCCATTCCACCCCCAATCTATAATGCATTTTTCTAGTGTATTGAATAATGTAGGAGGGGGAAATAGGATTGGTATCCATGCTCGAGAAGGCTGGTGAGGTGTTGGGGACATCGGAGAACATTTCAGGAGGTGGGTTGCATGACCCGGAAGGGTTTTTCATGCTGAGTTGCACCCTGATTTAAGAGGACGGTCCTGGATATGGAGTTCGAGCTATCCAGGATTTACACCGGCAAAAGGGTCAGACGAACATGGGTGTTTGGGTGAAGTGTGTGCCTGGATAGAGGGCACATGGTTGTTAGGGTGTGCACAAATGGGGGAGGCATTGCCGCAGGACATCGGAGAAGGCCGACAGGAGGAGTCATGGTCCATGTGGTGCATGCCGGAACAAACACTGGCGAATGGTGCTGCTATGCTGGGAGGCGGCAGTTTGGTGTGTTGAGGAGGTGATGCCAAAGGTGCAGCGCAGCTTGTATGGAGGGCCGAGGTGAAAGCAAGGAGGGCAGCACATGGAGAGGTGCTCTGGGAGGGTGTGTCGCATGGGGGAACGAGAACAGAGAGATGGGAGAGGCGGTGGAACGAGTGAGATGAGAGAAGGAATAAAAGGCGGGGGCCTCTAGGGTTAGAGAGGAAATAAAAAAATATAGGGAAACTAAATGAATAAAGGAAAAAAAACTATAATAATAATAAATTACGATAACATTAATATATACTAATGACAACCATAATAATCAAAATATTAATAATACACCAAATAATCATAACATCAATAACAATATAGAAATGATAAAAATAATAACATTAATACTAACAACTATTTAATAATAACAAAATTTTATTATTCATGAGAAATAATATTATCCTTACTCCAAATGTAATTTATTTAACCAAAATTCTAATTTACCACTAATCGTATTTATTTTTATTTGTTCGCATCAAATACTATAGTGGTACGGTACCCGGATAAACCGTATGAATTCCACTAGTCATTGGTGCCCGCACACCAAACTAAAATAATAATAATACCATTAATAATTATTATGATTATATTTATCATTTCATCATTAATAATAATTATAAAAATATTAACAATAATAATAAATGAATTTAACACAATAAATAACAATATTTACTCATTTTAATTTTTCTGAAAGCAGGTGAATCGTGCCAATTCCAATACAAATCCACGTGGTGTTTCCCACACACAATCCGCCCGTGGTCCCAGCAACATCAGCTGGAAAACACTAACTTTTTAACATAACTCAAATGTTTTTTGTCCGTGACTCAACCCGGACCCAAAAAAATTTAAAATCCAATGAAAATTATAAAATAAAATAAAAGTTAGGTCATGGTGTGACAATGATGAATGTTACCCCTAGTGTAATTTACTTCCAATGTGATTACTTGGTTATTCAAATGGGTTCACAAGGTTTTAGTGTTTTTTGAAATATTCCCAATGTTACTACCACTTCAACCTCTATTATAAAGCTATAAATATTTATTCTCATCTGGGAATTTAATTTTTTTAGTAAATTATTGTCATATTTTGTAATCTCCCAAATTGTTTGGATTTGGATTTATATTGTTAAGGTGATATATATCATTAGATCTTGTTTATTACAGAATATTTCAGATATAGTACATATGGATTTCTATTCCATTACTTCTAAATTTCAATGTTTTCCATGGTAATCATTCTATTATTATGGGAATATTTCATCCCTTATAGTAATATTAACCATTCACATTTATCAGAATGAATTGTTGTTTTGGACATTTGGAGTGTTATTAGAATTATTATATGGTTGGGAGACCACCATTGATGATCCATTTGTGGGGTTTTGACTGTATCTTAAGCAATATGTTCCTTTCTTATTATGATGAAGCTATGGTATTGGGGGGGCATGTGTTTTGATTCATTACTAACAACTCACATAAAAGGATGGTTGTTGATCATTGGTCTCCATTTGGGTCTTGGGTTGATTCATCTATTTTTTGTGTATTTTTGGTTGGTACATCATGCCCTTTCAGTTGGGGTGTTCCTTGGGTTTTGAGGTTGTGGATTATGAAGTCATCATTTTTTCAACTTTGGAATACCATCAATTTGTTTTGATTCTTTGTTAAATTCTTTTAAGGACCATTATGGTTACCTATGATGAGGGAATTAGTTAATTTTGGTGTGTCCCATTACATCATTGAGGATATAGTCGTCAATCATTGGTAGTAATCTATGTTAATATTCATCTTTCCCAAATCATGACCATATAAACAGGGTTTGGCTCCATTTATTTTTGAATCAATCATTTTATTCGACTATCCTTAATGAAAAAATCATTATGGTGAAGAGGATTGTCACACCTTGAAATTGGTTTTAATCAATTATTTTATTTGTATTAATTATTTCTTTAGTCTCTATTGTATCCCTCTATCACAAGGACAACTTACATTGACTTTTGATTTTTTTGGTGTATAGTACATGTTTCATGGTTTGGCGCATTGTTATTATTAACAATGTATAAATTAGGTGATATTTATATGAAATTTAAAAGTTATAATTAATTTTTTTAAAATGTTAAGTTTAACCATGTGACATTCCTAATATCCATGATCACAGTCCTCCAGTGACACATTCTAAGTCAGAACATGGTTTTCTAATAGTGTGATATACCTAGATTTTAATTTTGGGGAATTTCTATTTTTACCCTCTTAAATTAAATCCTCACCCCCTTATTCATGTGATGTTAAACTTAGGGTTTCACCAAATTCACCTTTTCCCATTCATTAATTTACCTATCTTTGTGATTACATGGGATTTATTTATGATTTGACTCGAGATCATTAATGTATATTCTCATTTCTCATCAATTTCATTATTCGTCCTTGTTCCTACTAGTTCTCTCGTCCTCTCGTTGTTTTGTACAATTTGACTAATCCCTAATTTGAATAGTTGTTTCTTAATAGTTAATTTTTGTTCCTAGAACATGAGACACTTTCCATGAACCCATTTTTGAGGTATTTCTCAAGGGATATAAATTTATCTTGATTACAGTTGGTTTTCTCCATTGTATAACTATTTAAAATTATTGAACCATAATTTCGTCTCTTTAACCCATGATGTAAATCCCTATATTGTAATACTATATATTTCTATGATTATTATTAAAATTGAAACTGATTTTGACCTGTTTTCTAATGAATAACATGGTCATTTCTTTTAATACACATGTTATAAATATCTTCATCCACTTTCAGGCACACCAAATGTTTTATATAAAACTCCTTTGTATTTTATTAAGGGATTTAAATTTATAACGGGTTTTTTAGATATATAAAACATTTTTCAATGGAAAATCATACTTTCTATTGGTTTTTAGGTCTATAAATAATGTTATTAAGTGGTTTTGGGCGTTGATATTTCATTTTGGTTGTGTGTATGAGTTTCAAAGTGTGTAATAATAATTTCGTTCACATGCCATATTTAAAGGAATTATTTGAACTGTTTTGCATGGTTTTAATTGTCACCCTTGAAGCATTAAATTTTTTTAAATTGATCTGGGTTATGAATTGATTTCCCCTAAGAGTGGAAATAATATAAAATTAGGCTATAGCCCTGGACTTATAACCATGGTTTTATAGATCTGTGTCTATAATCTACTTATCGCAATAATTCATTTATATGGTCATACCTAAAAATTTTCCTTATCTTTTTTTCTTCAATAATGGTTGGGAACCACATTGATCCTTCCCCATTCCAAGAACCTTCGAACGCACAACCTATCTAATGGTGACACCCTCCTCCCTGATTCCCTCTGCCCACATCATTCATTCCCCAACCCATCATGACCACTCCTCTCCCTAATCCTCTTCCACTTACGTTGCCCATCACCTCTAATGAAGAATGAAACCAAACTATGAGTGGCTGCCACTTAACGTGGGACATCTAAACCCTCCTAAGGTTTCATCTCTTAGGAGTCCACCCCAAATTCTCTATAGTGCCTCCTATATGGTCAACCCCCCCCCAAGTGATCCTCCTCCTATTTTTATGAAAAAATATGTGTTCATTATATTTTTATCAGTTTCTGTAGAAGTAAGCTGTGATAGTTTCAAATATTTGAGTTTGTTAATGAGGTTTTTGAATAAGATATATTATTCTAATTATATAGGATTATCTTGGAGTTAGAGAAATCAAGTTTTCACTGGAGACGAAATTAGTCTAAATTGGGAATCTGAATGGTGGAGTTGTGGATAGTTGGAATTCATAAAAAGTAATTGTATCAAATTTTCATGTTTAAATTAGAAATCAGGGGATCATCTTGGATGATTATAAATGATTTTTATTCTCATTGTTGGGAGTTTTTAAATACCCACACAATTGTTGGGTTTGTAATTTCAAATGAAAATTGAATTTTTTTCCATAAGTAGTGAGATTTTTGTGAATTGGGATATGAATTGGAATTTTAAGAGTTAGTACACCTCTGGGATGTGTTTTCACAAGATCTTAATGGTTATTTAGAGTTTTGACTTCCAAATTATATGGGGATGATGTCATAAAAACGTTATAGTTGTCATTAGATATTCGATTTACAGGCATTATGTGCCTCTTAATAAATTACTAACAAATTACAAACTTTATAAGGTACCCAATGGAGGGGTACCAAGTACATGGTGGGCAAGAATGTGTAGAGTATATTTTATAAATGACATCGGGTATACAATAGAGGTTGATTGGTTACCTAGTAGGGATGTGTGTTGTTTTTTATGGACAATAGAACAATTATTATAGATTCCACCTTTACAAATGCCTTATATGGTTCTTCTCATTAAAATAGCTTGAGCCATGGGAGGGGATCTCGCTTCACCTCTCATTTTTTCATTTCCTTTATGAGATTGTGAAGATCCATGCTTTTTTCATATTGCATGATTGAGGTAAATATTCATCTCTAAATCCATAATTCATTACTATTCATATTATTTAATATTATGTTTTTACAGTATGGTTTACGTCAGATTTCATCAGGACTTGGTGATATTTTATTATGCATCTTCCTTGAGTGGTGGAATAAGTGTTTTTTTAAAATCCTCCCTTAGACCGGAGAAACAAATTAATTCCCAAAATAAAATATTAGTCACTATGACATCATATGGTCCACTATGTACGCCAAAGGCCATCTATCACTAAAAAGGGAAATATTTCTACGATTTATTTATCTAATGATGTGTAAAAATTATTATTGAACATGGAAACATAAAATTATTTTTCTCATTATGTTAGGTACTCAAAATCATTCTTATTTATTAAATAGATCCTTTAGAAAATCATTACATTATCACCGTTCCCTTATATAATGTAGTGCAATGACATTAATCTTTCACAATCTCTTATTTAACTAATATTTCTTAGGATAATATTGTTTCATATAATTTGAAATATTTTCTCAAAAAAACATAACCATTTATATATTATATGTTTAATAACATGATTATTATTCACCATTGTTGATTCCCTACATAAGTATTCTTACAATTTATTTTCTTATTGATTATATTTTACTAGTATTTTAATATTTTTTATATTAAGGTATGAGAAAACATGAACAAGATGTATCATGATCAAATTTTGGTGATTAATTTAAATTTAGAGTTATTCTAGAATAATCCCTATGTTAATGATGATCTCATGGAATCTACAGATCTATCCTATAATGAAAAAATTGATTACTTAACCACTGATTATTCTTTAGTGGATCATCATTATTAAATTAATAATTATCAATAGTGATAAAGATTTTTCCATCATTGAATCAAATTTTTAATTACATGATCCAATTTATATACTCCCCACTAGGATAATATTAAATGTTACATGATCCTCTTTACCTCCAATTATCAAAAATAATTTTTTTTCCAAAAACAATAAGTTATTTCATAATTCCTAAAGTAAACACTAAACAGGCCAATGTGAATTGATTTTCGTCAACATGTTCAATTTAATAATTTTATAAATAATAAGAAAAAACAATTGCGAGACATTGTATTTTTAGTAAATTTCATCTCCTAATACGTAATAAAACATTATTACATTTCATTATAAGCTACAAGTAAAATCTTAACCACTTATTTTATATAGAATATTATAAACAATTTGATATGATCCTTGTAACCATATAATGATAATTACATCCCACTAGTTTATACATGTATCCCACTTATTATATAATAATCCTTCGAATTTTCAACACCAGGTGGGGTTCTATAAGTTAATCATGAATCCATTCATGAATAACCATTAGATATTCCTCTAAAAACATATCATGTTCCCCCTTATATGGACTAATTTTTCACTTATTTTTTGAATTATTATAATTGTAACCTTACATGAAATATAGAAATCCATGAACATATAGAATAATATCATTATTAAATAAATATAATTTATTTTTTTAACCATATCTAATCATCATTACTCTATAATTCTTATTTTGTTCTATTTATACCATTACACTCATCTTATTTCTCTATATTATAAACATATGTCTTATTTCTCTTCAATTTTATGTTCCTGAATCATCTTACACAAGAATATATCAATGGTTTCATTAATTAAATGTGTTATAATTAATATTAATTATGCTCATCAGAGTAATTTATTTGTAACATAATGATATAATATGAATCACCATATAATCATTGAATGTGTTCATTAATTAAATGTGTTCTCATTTGTATGCATTATGTTTATTAGGATTCTTCTCTCCAATTGTTTTAGCTGAATAATCCTATGAATATTTCAATGATAATAATGATTATGGTGGTGGTGGTTCAATGAGAGTAGGTGATAATGATATTGGTGTTTCTATAGGAGATGATGAGGGCCATGATGGTTCTGGTGATTCATATATTGAGGAACATATGAGATATAAATTTTATTCTTGGTTTATACATTTAATTTTATCAAATATTTCTTTTTATAGTGATGATATTGATATTGATATTGATATCATAAAATGATTATATTGGATATCGTCTGCATTTCTATGATATATATTTTATTATGTTTGAGTTTATTGTTATTTAGAATGTTGTGTGTGGTTTTTTACTCATAACTAGAGAATGTGAGTAATGATATAAGGGGAAACTATTATAGAAGTATTTGGAGATTAGGTATAGCTAGGTAGGAATAATATTATATGGTAATTAACTATGGTAGTAGGGTCTAGTTCCCATGGTTTTTTAAAGTGTTTTAATGAAGCAATATATACGGTTTATCGAGGGGTGTAGTTAAAAATTACAATTGTTATGATCATGGATTTATCCTATAATTTATGTGTCAGTATGTGTGGTATTACAATATACATTACAAGGTTAATCCATGAACATTCATTCACTACATACATATTCCAAACCATTTATATATATGTAATAATTCCATGAATTAAAACACTTATGTTGAAAACCCCTAATGCAACAATATTAGTAGCCACAGCAAGGAAAACCATGGATATAACATATTTATATGGACGTTTCACCAACTCTCACATTTAAAAACCATAAATACAGGTAATTCTTTATGTTATGATTGAAATGGGATCATGATATCATGTGGGAGAAAATACACCCCTAATTATTGGAAAATTTAACTCACTACCATAAAATATTAGACTGTATGATTGATGTCTCATTTTCTTTTGAAGAAAAAAACCATATTTTAAAAAATTTGAATATCATAACATTCTATGAAACCCACTAATCGATAAATATTGTAGGTGATTATATAACATATTAATAGTTCCATAATCTGAGCATAATATCTTGAAGGGACAACTGAAAAACAGTAAGTGTGTTTATTAGAAAAATCATGAAAAATTTCATCGATAAGGTAAAAGGGCTTTTAGGCTAGTATATGTGTTGCTGGAGGTTTTTTCAGATGATCATAGATATTTTTCACAACATGTAAAAATATTAATTTTATAGGAGACCATGTTATAGTGGATAAAATATGAAAGTGAGAACAAACTTTCTGTAAAAAATTAAATAGGTTTCACAAAATAAGAATAAATTATCTTTGAAGGATAAATTATAAATTCAAAAAAAATTCACAGAAATAGAAAACATATATTGAAACACATATTTTGAATTTTTTTGGCTTCCAACCATCCACATTACTCTTGATTATAATATAAAGAGTCCACAATAGTAAAGTAAAAATAAAATTGAGATGAATGAAATTTATTCCATCGGAAAGCATACAACTCCCTAAAATCCAATGACGGATTTAGAGGATCTTCAACAAATTTGATATAATGAATACATGAAATAATTTTAAACAATTAATAATAAGTCTATCTAGGATTTGACAAAAAATATAACATGATGATTTCATTGTGTAAGTTAGTTCCTTTCAGGATTTCTTAGGATGTTTCAATGTTGAAAAAACACTGTAAAAACATGTTTGAGTTATTGATGATAATCATTAATCTAATAAGTAACCCTAAAAGATCATATTTCATGATGTCCAAGGTGTTCTGGAGGTCCATAGGGTGACCACCTTGGTGGTTTTTTTAGTAATTTTCAGTTTGAACAAAACACATTGAAAAAATATGTACAGATTTTTTAGGAGAATAATTTTTCTAATATGTAGGCTCTAAATGATAATTATTAATGGTCAGCAGATTAATCAAATATTGAGTAACATGGTCATTATTGTTAAAACATAGATTTTTTACACAGATTATCATTATATTCAATGACATCTCATAATATATTTTACCTTTTTTGTAATTTGAATTTTATTTTTTCAATTAAAATACAGTTCCTATGTAATTTTTGAATATTTCATATGAATTTATTTTTCGTCAGTAGTTCGATGTCATATGGAATTTTATGTACACTATATTGATGAAGATAAAGATCTCACGATCAATGAAGAATGTCAAAATGAATTAGCAATAGTGGTAGGGGCTAGGTGGGAGCTGGCGTGTATAGGGGGCAGGTGAGGGGGTATGGGTGTTTATGGGGAGTGGAAGGGGGTGTGTAGGGGTAGTGGTAAGAAGAAGGGGGTGATGGGGCTATACAGGGGACATGGTGAGGCTGTGGGGGGGTGTCCAACGGTAGGGTGAGCAGTGGTGAAGGAGGGGTCTATAGTGAGGAGGGGGTAGGGGTGAAAGGGACAGAGAGAGGGAGCATGTGGGGTGCAAGGGGTGGGATAGAAGGGTAGAAATTAGTCTTGGTCACAGAGGGGGGGGGGTGCAAGTGGTTGTGAATTGAGGAGGGGGAATATGTTGTAAAGGGTATGGGAAGTGGTTCAAGATGTAGGGGAAGGTTAGTGGCGGGGTGGTGTGCATGAGTAGGGCGAGGGGGAGAGGGGAACATGGTGAGGGGGGTTCTAGTGGGGTGTCCAGTGTAGAGGTGGAATGGGTGTAAGGTTAATAGGGAAGGTGAAAGGGTTTGGGGAAGGTGGGTGTAACTGGGGAAGGGTGGGGGAGGGGTTGTGGAAGGGGGTGTTCAGTGAGGAGGGGGAAAGGGGTGCAAGGGCAGGGGAGGGTGTAATAGGTAGGGCACGATGCATGATGCTTTCTAGGGGGTGGGGATGGAGGGGGTGAAGGGGGGGTATGGGGTGTCTAGGGGAAGCCGTAATTTGGAGGGGTGAAAGGGTGTGTGCAATGAGTAGGGAGATTTATAGGGTGCAAGTGGGAGGGGGTGTGAATGAGTAAGGGGTGGGGGTGGTGGTGCAGGTTTGGTGGAACTGGCTAGGGGGAGGATGGTTGGTACAATGGGGTTTTTTGCAGTGGGTAAAGGGTTTTATATCATGTTTGAGGTTGTATAACCATGTGGAATTGTGTTTTATTACAATAAATTTCATTATACCCATATATTGATACAGTGGTTTTAGAACATCACACCATGGGTATAGGGTATAACCAATGTTTAATGAATCATGGGCTCTCGACGATTGAGGATTTTCCTATACCCATGGTAATGTAGAAACCTTGGGTATATAAAGGTATCATTGTAGCACACATACCCATGGTACAAAAAACTATGGGGATAGATATTTTTGTAGTAGAATATATAACTATGATTTTTCAAAACATGTTTATAGATGGTTTTCCAAGAAATTACAGATGCCCACCATGGTTTCAACTTACTCCTTCAAACTAGGATGAAATTCACTATGAAACCACACCCCCCCTTTCAAACCCCCATTGTCCCCCTAGTCACCACCTGAAGCCCCTACCACCCCCTGGGTCAAAACCCCTATCACTCCCCCTCCCATCTTGTATACACCCTACTATCCCCATAGACACTGCCTGCAACCCCTCCCTCCCCACTGAACAGACCCCCCCCCCCCCGCCCCAGCACAACCCTACCCCGGTGAACACCCCCACTCTCCCCCTAAACACCACCTACAGCCACTCCCCTCCCCCAATATAGACACCCCCAGCATACCCTATCCCCCCATTCACACCCCCACTCCCCTATGGACCGAACCCCCTTTCACACCCCCTAGACAGAACCATGTTGCACAACCCCAGAACAACCATGGACACCCCCAATGGACACCCCCCCCACCAATGGACCTCCCACATACACCCCTTGCATCCCCTCCCTTCCCCATGGACAGTCCCCCCAGCACACCCCTCCCCCCTTGCACACCCCAACTCTCTTCAAGGAAACCCCCTAAAACCTCTCCCTCACCACTGGATAGACCCCCCCATCTCAACCCCTCCTCCTTGCACACGCCCACTATCCCCATGGACATAACCCCCTTGCTAACTCCCCTAGATATATCCCCCTTCCACCGCCCCGGAAACCCCCCACTGGACCCCCTTGACACCCCCACTGGACCCCACATGGACACCACCCTTGGACACCACCTAGACACCTCCACCTGGACCCCCAAGACACTCCCTTGGACCCCCCTATCCTGCACAACCGCACTTCACCCCCCCCCCCCCCCCGACACCCATAGACAACCCCATTGACATACCCTCCCATAGACACCCCATAAAAACCCCCTGGACACCCCCATGAATGCATATACGTAGAATAATGCATATTGAGAAAATGAAAGAAGAAAATGTAAAAAGATAAACTGTAGACTGAGAGAATGTATATAATATTTTATCTTAAAAAATATAAATGAACAAGATTCAAAAGTGCATACATGGGTATCAATTATCAAACCATGATACAGAGAAATTTCCAAATGATCAAATATTTCACACTAATGAATAAACTAGAAAAAATCAATTAATCAATTGTGGTATATGCCATGTCAATTTGATTAAAAAGGCAACCATGATGTTTGTGAAACATTTGCAGTTGTTCCATCAATCTTGACCTACTGAAAGGAATGATATTATAGAAATATATGGAATAATCAACACATTTATGTGATGAAATAATAAATGAAAAATTAGTCACTTGACAATTACAAGACTTCCCATTTGTTTTGTGCACTTAACTAATAATTTAACCCAAGAGATAAGAATTCCTCAATCCAATAGTCCCAACTATGGCTGCAAGCTCCCCCTATGAATTTGTAGGATCAAAATCCTAAAACTGGGTTCTTCATCATCATTATCCAAGTTAAAATATCCATTTTTGACCTCGATGGTGATGGATCCATCCCAATTCTCCACTCTCTCTATTGACTCTAGAGAAAAATCAGCACAGATCATGTAATGATCCAATCTCTTGAGGGATATCATGGCTTGGGATATCAGTATAATGGTAAGAGGGAAGGTTCCAATGGGTTCCTGTAAAATCATGAAGAGCATCGTGGTCATGAAAACCATACTCACATTTCATGGAATCTTCAAAATGATTATATTAGTGAAAGTGATGGTCAAGGAGAGAATCGACGTACTCCATAATACAATAATACCTCTAGAAACATAATGGAGGATCTCGGTTATCCATCCATAGAATAAGGGAATAAAATGGGAGATGTAAATGATTTTCAAGATAAATCCAATAGAGGAATAAAAAACAGATTAAGACCAATTGTTACTGTACATAGTAGAATTGGAAGAAAAACTCCACATATAATAACACAACATAGAATTATATTAATTAGTTTTGTAGGACTATTTAGAAGAATAAAATTTCATATAATACCACTACCATGAGATTGTAGACATCCTTCTGTGTAGAATAGATATTAGTAATAAAAAATTTTAATGTAAAAAATATATTTCATAGTATAAAAGGGGATCCTTTAGTCATACAAATATATATGATTACATGTGTTTATAATTAAATAAATCATGTTTTGTTTGATGATTATTTGAAACTCTTTTATCTAGATAGAATCAAACCACATCTCATAGAAATTCCATTTGATGATGATTTCAATCACTCAAAATTAATGTCATTTAATAATAGAATAAATTCACACTGTAACATTGTTGTTCAGAGTGGTATAATATACGAACGAATTGAAATTTTAATACCTTTGATAAAAACATAATAAAATTTCATGACATTTTAGGATGAAATTCGCATCATATAATAAATGAAATCATTTTAGATTTACTATTTTTAGAAAAATATTAATTCCTTTTAAATATGTAAAAGTACTTAAATATTATCCTTCCTGAAGAAATAATGATGAGCAGAGTCCATTCATTAATCTCAAGAATATGTAAGAAGAACGAATATCATATATTCCATTATTTATATCATAGGAAAACTATACAAATTAAGAAATCCAAAATAATAAATGATCATATGAGAGCACATGAAAAGGGAAAAAAGGGATAGTAAATATAAATTTTTAACAAAACTATTATCCAATAATAAAGGAAATAAAAGGCAAAAATCATCATCCAAACAACGTAATAATGTATGAAATATTCAATATCTATAACTTCTTTATATATATATATTTTTAAACATGATACCCAAAAAAATATTATTTTATAAAATGTTATATTCACAAGTAGTTGTAATATTACATTCAAGAGTACTAGAAGAAATACGTTTTTTTAAATGTAAAGAATGATTTTATGATGCGAAATTGCAATCAAAACAGGCATGTGTTATTGATTCTTCCACATTAGATGCTCAAATTCCACTCTCAGTAGTCATTTTACATGAACAAGAAATATAATAAAATTATATATTGAAAGTAATAATGAAAATCAGATAGTTGTCAAAAAATTAAACAATAATATAATTACATCGAATCATTCATGCACAATTAGAAAAATTAAATTCATATAAAGGCCAACAATTGATAATCGGTGATAGCTAGATCATAATCTAGGAAACTGGTTGAGGCGGGGTGCAATCCATGACATCCTGCATCATCTAGTAATCATCTTTTTTCTACATGATCTATATTTTACAATACAATACATCTTTAATAAACATTTATATGATTCAATCTACTACCCTTGAAAACACTTCGATCATATAGGATCATAAAATTTCATTAAAAAACAAACTGTGTTTTCAATGATAATTCATATAACGGAATATCTTGGTAAAAATACAATAAATCTAAAAAATACAATCACATCCACAATAGTGAAGAGATTATATTGGCTTCAATAAAATGTAGAACTATGCTTCATCACATGCATATTTTATAAGAACTCATAAACCTCAACGTCATTGTTTAATTTCAAAATGAATTCCTAAAAAGATCCAATATTTTTATTATGAGAACATCTTGTTTAGATGATACATCATTAGAAGAAAAATCATAACTAAATATTTCACTAAGTTAAATTTAGAGAAACGTATCTAAGTCATCCATATAAGAAAATTTGAAGTATTTATTAAATATTATGAAATAAATTTAGCTCAATTAAATGATTTTATATAAAATATATGAATCATATTGTTTAATATAATATGGAATCAGAAATTATATTCATTATATAATGAAATTAAAAACAAACCTAGAGGTAATCTATATCAAATTAATGTGTACTTTAGTTTTCAAAATAGTGGATATAGAAGCATTATGAACTCAATCACAAACAAGGAAAGAATCACAAAAACACCCAAACAAAGGAGAATATTGGACAAACAAGAGATTCCCCTTGATGAATAGAAATTTGCCTCGACCTATAGGCGTGTTCCTCGAAGAACATGAGATTCATTATGGGATGCATATCAATAAAACAGATCATGGGATAATGCCGAAGGAGGAGAAGGTCGGTCGTCGATCATTTGAAATAATCATTCGACCTATCGGCGAGAGGGAAATGAACCAGTGGGGTATGGGAAAGAAGTGAAGGGGGAGGCTGAGAGTTAGAGTCCAGGAGGTTGAAGTGGAGGGAGGGGGGAGGGGGTTGGGGGAGAATGTAGAGGAAGAGACGTGGGCTGGGACGAAGTGGCCAGGAGTTTGTGGAGGGCGGGAGGAGGAGGAAGAGTAAGAGGTTGGGAGGTCAAGATTGAGCTCAAGGGTGAGGCTTAGCCTGGGGTGTTAGTATAATCAAATAATGAAAAACACCCAAAATCATATTGACTAAACATGTCAAGGTCGAGGTCGAGGTCATGGATGAGGATGAGGAGTTAGTATAAACATATAATGAAAAACTCCCAACACCAAATTAACCCATAAAATTAAAAAATATATTTGACTTCACAAACAAACAAATGACTAACATACCAATAACAACCCAGGACCCCAGCATGCTCCACTATATGACATCCAAACTAATAAAAGTCACCAACAACCAAGATATATTAATATACAAGGAATGCACCAACATATCAGACATGTTCAAGGAATTCCCTATACCCAATATATAAACCCCAAATGAATGACTATGTCAATAATCCCCATATTCTAATTCCCAAAAGATACACCAAGTCACCTCAGCCGCACCTTTATATCACTATAGTATGGAAGAAATTAAAAGGATTAAAAACTATATAGTGGGAGGTGTTTTACATTGAATGTGTTTCAAATAAAAAATAGAAGCCAGGATGGGAATTCAACAAGACATCCAGAGAATTAGGTAACATCAAAGAAAATAGTTCTATATAATTTCTAGAATATAATAAATATATAACCAATATAATCATAAAAGGAAATTAAACAATGTTTCAAATAATTTAAAAATATAATAAATATGAGAAACTAAATAAATTCCATCGGTATTAGAAATTCATAAACCTAACAAGACATAAATATCTAAAAATTAATTTCCAACATATCGAGAAACCTCTAGATCAACCTAGGATATCCCCATTGCACTTGTTCTATGTGACTATCATGGAAACAAAAATAAACCAACTAGACTCCATAAAATAGTTACCTAACAACAACCAAGATCAATTTAGCAACATATATCTAATTCACGACAACATACCTATATAAAGTATATATAATTTATGTCTACTACAATGCCTATGAATTTTATGAGTATAAACATGGTAAGTAGGGAACCACCTATGATATCTCAACACAGTGGTGAACAAAAAATTGTATGCATGATCATGTCTAGTTAGTTAAAAAAATATAATACAATAACTTTACCAAAAGTTAACAATGATATTATAATAATGGTAACCAACAAAGGTATTTATATAACAAAAACTAGCTGTAAATAAAATCACAAAATACTAAAAGGGCCCACCCAAATATTATCTGATTTAGCCTAACACAAGGAATCTGTGATGATTGTGTTTGGGCCAATAAATGAGTCATACCCAAAAACCATGTGTATGTATATTATACTTATGGCAGTTTGGAGAAGAGCCCCGTCACATATAAAGGTGAGTGTGTATACTAGATTCAATACTCCAGGGACCCATCCCCTTAGATAAAATGTAAAAGTGGTATATATAGACATGGTTTATTACATATCCCATTCAACCATATACATCATAGGCTAACACGCAATTTTATATTTTATATAACAAAAATATATTCTCCCCTTCTAGTGTATTTACAAATCTATTTAAACAGTATCCATTCAGAGGAAATCATTATTGTCTATATAAACTATAATGATAAAATAAATAGGTTGAAATCATGGTCTATATAAATAAGTATAATTTATTCTCAAATACTCATCAATTATAACAATTTTTATGTTCAATATTAGAAATGATTTTCATTATTTTATATCCAACATTAACTATTATACCAGTATAATGGGATTTATATAAGTTGTGAATAAGATCATTGAGACAACATTTAGTAAAAATATTTGTATAGTAACATCTAACAACCATTTCATTAGTTAAAACATGATATATATATATAATTTATTCTATTTTATATTTGGTTAATCAAACCATTTTGGATTATGTTATGTTTATTCGATTTGATTCAATTCAATAAAGTCTGGTTCTAATTAGTTCAAGCCGATTTATCATGGGTTTGTGTATGTTAGTTCTATTTGGATAGGATCATGTTTCGTTTGTTTTTTTTTTGTTTTTTTCATTATATATGGAACTATTTGCATATAAAGGAAAATCGGACCAAATACCCCTAAGAATCAAGAATCAACCTCTAGAAAAACCCACATAATGTGCTCTATATAATACAATAAACATGTATCACATTATAACAATATACATGTTTTATATCAAATCTAAAAACATATCTTATGGAAAATTTTCTTAAATATTTAATATTATTTCTAGATTGATTATTTTCAAATGAAAAAACTGGTTTGAGTCCATCGATGATGTATAATGGTGTTTCAATTTTATTTTTATAATGGTAAGGTGGTCATTTTGAGTTTATAAAACTTTTCATCCACATTGATTCCTGATATTTATATTATTGATTCTTTTTTAAAAAATAACATTAATTGGTCTCCAATATATATACATAGCATGTTATTAAGTTGTAAAAATTATATTTTTAATAATAATATTGAATATGTATATATATATATGGATTTGAATTTTAAAAATCATGTCCTCCAAAAGTTTTTTCTTAATATAATTATTTTCATGATTAGGACATGTTATGTTCAAGTGATGTTATCGATTTTTTCGAAATATATGTTTAATGTAAAATAATTCTATTTTCGAATAAGACTATCTATATATATATATATACACATAAATATATCAATTCAGATGAAACATTTTTTAAAACATTTATACATATGTTTGTACATATGTATTATTTTAGGGTTAAATATAAATTTAATCTAACATCCATCGATATGTTTATATATAAATGTATTTGTACATGTAACAATTTATGTTAATCTTTTTATTTCCTATATGTATGAAAATATATGTATCTATATATATATATTATGAATAATTATTCATACATATACATATGTGTGGGGAGAAGAAATCATGTTTTATTCTAATATATTTGTAATCAAATGATTATATATGTGTATCATTTTATGTCAAACTGTTATATATGTATATATGTATATGAATGCATACTTACAAATTCCAATTCATGAAAGCCTAGTTTTATCAAAGAACACGTATAACCAAGTAATTTCTCTTTTTATGAAATGGATATCAAAGATGATGATTTTATAATAAATTTCTTCTTCCTTATGATATAAAATACATGTTTTAATGTTTTTAATTCCAAATAATTTCACTTGGATATTATGTCAATGAATGAATGTAATGGGTAGTGAACCCAAATAATTTTGGGAATTTTTTCCAATCACATGAGTTGTGTGTTCTGAATTATATTTCGCTATAATTCATTGGGTAATGTTGAAATTCTGGAGATGTCTTGTATAGTGCGTGAGGCGTGTATCAAAAGCATGATGTGGGATTAGACATTGAACCTAATTCATCATTGGACTATGTCCATCAAGTTCAGTTATCTCTAGAGTGAATCATGACATCTTGTTTGGATCCAATGTGTTTTTAATAATTATTTTTGAATGTTTATGAGTTACCAAAAGAAATTTTTATTATTTCATAAATGAATGAAATGAATTTTTATAATGGTTAAATATTCTGAAAAATATATAGAAATAAATAAGATTATTTTCATAAAAATAAATGATTTTATAAATTTTGAATTTTCAATAAGTATCACATGTTTTACTTTTTATAATGAATTAAAAAAATTTAGATACGTTTCCTTATTTTTTGAAACCCCTTACTGACCATTTTTTCTCACCCTATGTTTATCAAATACTATTTTCATTAATAATAAGGAAATATATAATTGAGTGAATGGAAAAGGACCCTTTATGGTGTTTAACCATTATAAATAATATTATTATTATTATTGTCCTTTCATTTTTTATAGTTCTAATTAGCATTCTATGATGTATCTAGACCGTCTAAAACTCTGACCAATTGTGATCTCAGGTGGATAAATAATAAATGATTTATAAAAAATTGAATAGATCTCGGGTCATAATAGTTGGTGTCATATATGAGGTTTAGAAAACAATAAAGGCAAATATACTGTTAAACCCTTGGAACATTAAAATTCCTTTTGTAAATTTTAATGGATATTACTTTAAGGAAAATTCTTACAATCCTAGTTTTCGTAATTATGCATCGTGAAATTCAGAATTCTTGTAGGTACGGTAATAAAATTTCAAGGAAGAAAATAATTATAAGTGGAAATATTTTAACATCACTTATATTAATATATTCATTGTTTTAAATAAAGAAATATAATTTTTGGTCATATTTTAAGTGTAAATATGTCAAATTAAAAAATAATACTTGTGAATATTTATATTATTAATAAATAGTAATAATAATAATACCTTTTTGAAAAGTGATAATTTATTAAACTGGTTTATCAATTATACATATATTTATATTATTTTATAATTTTGAAAATAAATTATTATATAATTTGATTTTAAATAATAAGAAATGATGTTTTATATTTTAATATAATATTTTAACATAAATATTTTTAATTGATTATTTTTATAAAAACATATGTTTTGTATTATAATATCAACAATTTATTTGAATGGTAAATTAATTATTAAATTTTATCATTAATCATGTTGAAATATATTTATATTAAATTATGAAATTTTTATGAATAATCATGTCAAAATATAATTATCAATCTAAATAATTCATAGAAATATATTTTTTGACTATTATAATTTTACTTGTTTTTTAGGAATTATTAGTATAAATTTATTTATATGAAATTATGAATTTAATTTAATATGATAAAAAAAATTATTGAAATTATTAAAATATTATATTAAAAAATGATAAACCACAAAAATAATAATAAACCAATAAAATGTTTTCGAAATAAATGTTTTATTATTTGTTATAAAATATTATAACAAAATGATAAAAAAGATAGAAAACGTGGTAATAGGGGCGACAAATGCATTGATCGAAAAAGGTAATTGGGTAAGGGGAAAAATGAATTAGTCTTCGAGGGCATCTAAGTGAGAGGGATGGATCCAAGCTTGATGGTTGTTGAGTCACTGAGGGGGGTTTTGAACTAGGAAGGCCAAATGATGTTAAAGAGTCTGAGCGATCATTGACCACTGATGAGGGATCATGAGGGTCATGCATTGTCAAAAGGTGTATAACCATGTGTTACAGTTTCATTCCCATGTGAGATCTAATTAGAAAAAGTTTTTATCTACTTAAACCTAACCATGTATGGTTTTTGTTTTATTTTATAGATGTCAAAAATTTATGTAGACTATTTTCCATTAATCCTTTTCACATGGGATGACCTTTATGACATTCTGTCTCAATTTTAGTTGGCTATGACCCGTTGATCATTTATTGTTTTGGGTCTCTTTGATGAGAATTCCATAATGGATCAGATTAATTTCATATTTTATTCGGTTATAGACCCTGATTTGTTTTTGGTTGTAATCCACATTTCATCCACCCTTCAATTTTCCTTTTTCCACTAGTTTGGACTATTGCTTTTGAAAAAAATTATTGATATATAAAATAATACGGTCTATTTTCGTGCAGTTATTTTACAACCTCCACTTGGCTCACATATTAACATACTACAATATCAATATAGAAATGTATATTTTATGAATTTAAATAATATATGAACTGGATATATATATATCTGTTACCTTTTTTGAGAATCATCCCTATTTACTATACCCACTGTATCATTAGTAATTTTGATAGGGAGAGTTGTGGAAAAATATAATGTATTAGAAAATGGTTTTCTTATTTTCCTTAAATCATGTAATGGAAAATGTTATTAAAATATCATAAAACAATTTTTTTCCCAAATCAAACATGTTATCATTTTTATATTTTTTTCTTTTCATGTCTATATTTATGTAAAGGAATAACTTATTTTTCTTAGATTTAATTATTTTAAATATTTTTCATATGAAGGTGATTTGTTTCAAAACTATTGATGTTAAAGAGAATTTTTCATTTCATTATGAAAATAATATACACTCAAATTATTAAATGGGGTTATCCATTTTACATTTTATGTAAAAACAATTTCATGGTTTACAAATATTTATTTTATATTTTACTAATTAATTATTAATTATATATGTATGATAGTAATGTGAAATGTGGTTAAATCTTTAAAACATTTTATGAATTTATCAATTTTATATTAATTAATTTTTTTTTCGTCCATCAGTTTTGAGTAATGGTGTTTTATGTGCATTTATAATTGTAAGGGGGGTTATTTTGAGTTTATAATACTATTCTTCCAAAAAAATCTTATAATTCATTTACATTTTAAAAAACCCTAATTTGTGTCCTATGTATATAGATGGAATGAAATTCGATTTTCAAAATTATTTTTTTAATAATAATGATTAATATGCATGTATATATATTCACTCTTTCCATTCTAAAAATCATGTTAACCCATTGTATTTTCTTCATAAAAATATTTTCTTGTCAATGTAACTTCAAGTGAAAGTGAAGTTATCTAATTTTTCAAAATTTATTATCAAGTTAAAATAGTTTTATATTGGAAAAATTATATGTGTATATATATATATTAAAAAATAGATCATTTAATATGAAACAATTTTTTAAAACATGTATATATATGTATCAACATATGTATTATTTTAGGGTGAAACAAAATTTTAATTTCATATCAATAGATACATATATATATATTTATATAATTTTTTATTATATGTATCAGTTTTTTTAATACAGAAAATTTCCTATTTTTATGAATATAAATGAATGTATTTATATATGTATGAATATTTTTAAAAATATTTATTTTCTATATATATGTAAATAAATTCATGTTTATATATATATGTCATTATTCATACCTATACATAAGTTTGTGGAGATGAAATCATGTTTTATTGTAATATATATGAAAAAAAATGATTATATATATGTATCAATTTATGTTAAACTGTTATTTATGTATATATGTATATGAATGTATATTTACAAATGTCTTTTCAGGAGGAAATAATATTTTCACGAAACATGTATAAACTAGTATTTTTCCTTTTTCACGAAATGGATATCAAAGCTCATTATCTTTTAGGAATCTTTGTGAACGTTATGATATAAAATAAATGTTTTTATGTTTTTAATTCTAATGAATCTAAATAGTATATTATCCAAATGATAGAATGGAATGGGGAGTGAAACCAAACCGTTATGGTACATTTTTTCAATCATGTGATGGGTATGACTAAAATTATATAGTGCTCCAATGAATTGGTTAACGTTGAGATCTCAAATTATGTTATGTATGGTGCATGAGAGGTGTATCCCATGAACAATATAGGATTAGGGAGTGAAAATAATCCATAATGTGACTATGTCCATTATGTTGTGATATCTCAGGAGTGAACTGTGGATTCATGTTATGATCCAAGGATCCTTTCCGAACTATTTATGAAAGTTAATGAGTTGTCAAGAGAAATTTTTATTATTTAGAAAATGCATCAAATGGATTTTTAAAATGTTTAAATATGTTTAATATTATTTAGAAATAAATATTATTTTTTCAAAAGTACTCATGATTTTATAAATTCTAAATCCTCATGTTGTATCTAATATTTTATATTCTCAATTGATGTAAAAAAAGTTTTGGTTTCCACATGTTATCAAACACCATACTGATATTTTTTTCACTCAGAATTTTTCTTAAACCCTATTTTAATATGGAATATGGAAGAATATATGTGAGGGAGTGATAGAGTCCCCTTTATGGTGTTTATTAATTGCAAACATCAAGATATTTTTATTGACCAATATTTTTTTGAGAGTACTAATTAGAATTCATCATGATATCTGGACTCTCTAAAACAATAATCCATTGGTATCAGGGGTGGTTAAATAATAAATTAATTATAATATATATAAAAATTAAAAAGGTTGTGGACATCATAGGGTCACTGTATGATTCAGAGATAGGGGAGGTTAGTGTCCAGGTTTGATGAACCTTTTATGTTTGTGGAGAGAATTGATCTTGTGGAAAACCAATTTTCTCTTCCATAGAGGTATAATGCAATGAACGTTGTTTTTCATGTGTCACAACATTGGATATATCACCCTATGTCTTATAATGTGATCGATGTTGATGATGTTAAGCATTACACTGACGTATAATTTGAGAATCATCATATACGTGTTATTTATTATAGTGAGACTGTGTTGAATGGAAGGATCATGCCAATTATTCATGTATTGTGGAAACATTGATGTGTTTATGTGGAATATTGGGAGAAATAAGAAGACATTTGGGCTCATTGGCCGGATAGTTTTAACTCATAATCATAGTGATTCTTGGGAGTATGGGTTAAGGATGTGCTGTTATAAGGTGGGGAGATTTTAAGATATCATCCTTTTTAAAGATGTCTCATGATCATTTTTTGGTACTATTTTAACATTATTATGGTATATATTTTGTGGGTTTTTTTAGGTTGTTTAATGTGGTATTTTGGAATTTTGAAAGAAAAAGGGTTAGTTCATGGTTAGAGTATGGTTTTCCCAAATGGTTCCCCTACCCTAATAAAAACATGTAGTCACAAAAAGAGGGGAATTTAATAGTTGAAACATGGGTATTGAAAACATGTGTCTACTTAGTAGAAAAAAATCAACCATAGGATAAGGCACATGGTTAGAGAGCATTGTTTTGAAAAGCATACAACCCTACTAGGGAAACCGTTCGTGTGGATTTTAATTAGCTAGAATTATATAAAAAAATCATACCTTCCCGATATTAAACTCAAATAGACCTTGTGTAACACTAAACCAATTAATCATAATTTTAAAACTCCTTAGAGGGTCCTAAGTCCCCTCGAACCTCGTTCTTAATGAATCAAAGACCCAATCGACGGATCATCTCTCCATCAGTATCTGATTTCATCCGCATTGGGATTCTTTTGTCATCTATCTATATATCTAGATGAATAGGAATGTTTTATACTCTGATATAATTGGTTTGTAATAACATTTCCTTGGATCTTAAGCTAATTATTCTTGATATTACGTTTTGGTCTTAGATCATACATTTCATTGTGATCATGAATGTTCCTCTTCAATATGTGGATTTTTGGTTTAGCGTACCTCCATAACAAGTCATGAAGTATGTGGTTTTAGTATCAATTCCCATATTTTTGAATTATAATTACGTGTATGTAATTTTGGAATTTCAATTCCCATATTTGGTAAATAAATCATTAAATTGAATTAATTAATTAATTAATTGCTTTATGGAGTTTTTAGAATAATAGGATTATTGTATTGTTGAATGTAGCGATTACAGAATTGGTGAGTATTGGATTGATTTCTTATTGGAATTAAAGGTTTGGTTGGCATAAACATTAAGGGTTAAAGTATATTATGATTATATTTTGATAAATTGTTTAACAATGAAATTTTGAAATTATTCCAGGTGATTTAATTAAAGAATAATGATTTTTGGGATAAAATGAAATTGTGTACTATGATGAGAATGTTTGATAAGATGTTTAATGATTAATAACATTGATAAATGTTTTATTTATGAGATTTCTGATATATTGTTATATATGTGATATAGAGTGTAGGCTACTGATTAATGCTCCAAATACCCAAATGTGATAACATGTGTTTGATAAGGACTGATGCTTTAAACACCCATATGTGATAGGAATGAGGTGGGGGATAGGGTTCAATTATCCAAATATCCATAGGGTGTTAGAAATTATGTACTAGTCCCAACAAATTATCATTGTATTGGAGTTTCTATTAGCCACGGTATGATAATTAGAATTAAATGATCAATAAATTGTATTATATAATGAATTGTGGTTCCTTGTGGTATATGGTTCATAATCCATCACCGGAAAAAGTAGTTATATATTGTTTGGATGACATATTAAACATGGGTAATTATGTATTTAATTAATGAATAATGAATCCTGGATTTTTTTACATGATTTATTATTTATTCATTATAAAACTGCATATAGTGTTATAGACTAGAAAATGCTTAGACAATGTTGGTGGTGTCCTACAGATTTGTATTCACACCCTACATGAGCTTCTTAATTGGAACCCAAGTTGACATAATTTTAATAAAAATGGATAAGGGCAAGGGAACATTATTATATGGATGATTTGGGATGGACCCTGGATGGGGGAGCAAGACATGATTTCAGGACCCACTTGGGAGTTGGCAGTGCCTATATTCTTGATTTTTCATACTGAAACATGACACTTATTGAAATAACATATCTATTTTTTTTGTTGTGGAATGTTATCCAGGTTTTGATTTATCATTCGATGTTGGACGTTACTGATAATGTAATAATTATAATAAATTTTTATTAAATGTTTTATATTGTATATTTATTTCGGTTTTTTCTAAACTGATAGAGAGGGTATAACCTCCCTATGGTTTATATTAAACCACTGCTTCTAGTTGGAAGCCTCTAGGATATGGGGAGGTGTTCTTGATTTCATTTTACCAAAAATATTGGGGCACTGATGTGGGGTTCCTAGGGTAGGTAAATACACTATTAATCAAAAATAATTTAAAATGTTCCAAAAATTTATTGTAATACGTTATTTCAAAAATCAATAAATCATTATTTTTATGAAAATATTTATCTTAAGAATTGAATGACTTTATTAAAAGTAGAAATATTATTCATTAATCATTTTTCAATACATTAATATTGAGTATGAAAATTATATATATTTTATACCGATGTAAATCCTACTAATGAACTCCAATTTAATTGATAGGTTATAATTATCATATAAAAATAAAAATATTTCTTGGTTCATGAAGACTTGTTGTTTCTTATCTTGTACTCTAACGAACATAGTGTTTATATAAAATCATTGTGTATTAAATTATATCATAATTATTAAATTGAATCCTCAAAATTTTATCTTCTTCAATGTAATCAAGGTTTTGATATTTAGAATTTTTTTTGTTGAAAACCCCTTCATATAATGTGATAATAAAACATCCTCTTGATATGAGGTAAGATAAAATATAAATGTTAATTATATTAATTCATAACTTGGTTCCCTAATAGGATAAAATTATATAAAATTGAAAATATGTACATGGAAGAGAAAATTAATTCCAAAGGACTAATTGAGTGTGATATAATACATGGTCCAGAAAAAGGTATCAACCGCCGAACAATAAATCAATGAGGGGTTTAAAATACCATAATTTCATGATAATTTACGTTTATTTATTTCTTTGTCTTCTTCCACTTTTTATAATGTTAAGGCATTATTTTGGTATATATAATAAGAATGGAAGTAAATATAAAACATGGAATGCAGATTTTCGTCATTTTATAAATTTCCTTAATAATCTATCCTATCAATCCAAATTATGGGTTTTCATGATGAATTGTGTTAAGAATAAATCACTAAAATCAACATCTAATGGATCAAAAAAAATCAAGATATTCCTACCATCATTAGTAATTAACTAAAAAAAGAAATGGTTAACATGATATAATTATCAAAATGAATAAACCAGAAAACTAAGAAATACAACAAAATTATCAAAGCCTTAATTACCTCAATAACCACAAAATTAAATAATATTTTAATCTCAAAAGCTATTTTTGTAACACCCCAATATTTCATAGTATGTTATCTCTTCAATGTAATTCAATAACTTGCACTACAAGAAACACCAAGTTCAAACGCACTATAACTTACCAAACTAGCCGTTCAAAAGCGGTTATGAATAATATGAACTAAATTTTGAACTTTATATTATCTTTATAATTTTAGAATCCATGTTATGAGTTTCTTATAAATAATGTAATAAAAAAATCATTTTTTTCAGACAAAAGAACTATTTTTTTAAAAAATGAAATTTTATCACCTTTTAATGGAGAACCATATTTAAATACAATATTTGAATCCATTATATAATCAATAAGAAAAAATAAACTACTTATTTAGAATATGGACATAAGAATTTAGTTTCAATAAATATTTGGTGTTTTTCTGATAACATTCATATTTGGGTGAATAGTGAAAAATACTATATTTTAACTGAAAACTACATTTTTAATCAAAATGATTTATAATGTTCAATTATACATTTTTAGGGTTTGAATTTACAATAATATTATATTTTTACCATTTAATCCAATTTTTTTCTTTCCGAGTAATTTCTCTTTGAAATTGGATATAAACACATGGCAATCATTTGATAGTATTTACTTTTTTTAAATTCCAACATTTTTTTTGGTTTTGACAATGGGAATTAATTTTAAATTAATAAATGAATACTATATGTTTTTAATTTTTTAAAATAGACCTCATTTTTTAATTTTTAATATCATCATTTTCTTAGGGTGAATTTTTGGTATTTTTTGAGACGTTTAAATTTTAGATGAATAATGAAAAACACTAAATTATTATTTAAAACCCAACTTTTTATAGAAATACTTATTTATTTTATATAAATTTATTTTTCATCAAAATTTTTACATAATACCTATATATGTTCAATGTAATTCAATGGAGTCAATTTATATTAATTTTAGATACATAATAATTATATGAAAATTTTTACTATATTTTACCCCCAACTTTGGAGCCATTGAAAATTTGCATAAAACTTAATTTTACCGCTTCATTGAATTAAATTTCAGAAATAAATTAGGCATTGTTGATAAGAATATATAATTTTTTTTTCATTTAGATAAAAATATTTTTTGTTGAATAGTACCTTTTTACTTTTATTTACAACGGTTAAAAGTAAAAAAGGGTATTTAAAGGTAAAAATGATATTACTTGTACCCTAACACATGTCTTAATTCTTTTGTATAAGTATAATTCGACCACAAACAACCTTATGAATAAAATATGAACCTCATTGTTCCACTTGGATTCGATTATGAGATTTATTATTATTTAATTGAAATAAGAGTTAAAAGTGTTAAATTCAATGCTTAATAACTAAACCATTTTTAATATAGGTATAAAAATAAGATAAATTCAATTATAAATATTCATTATAAAGATAAAAACATTTTCTACATAATGGTATTTTATTCATAATTTTGAGACATTTAATAATTTAATTTATTTATGACACAATGGTGATGCAGTAATTACCTTATTAATGAATTATTAAAATAATGGATATTTTAAAAACCCAAATAAATTTTATTTGAGACTTTTTATGAAATCCAAGAATTTTATAGGTTACTATGACATTTTAGGATTGATTTAATTTACATTTTACAAAGTAATAGTGTTGTTATTATTTTCACCAAAATCAAAATACCAAATACTGTAAATATTGACATAAAAGAGGTTTTAAAATAAATATTATATATTTAATTGACATTCTATTCATAAAATTATAAGGATAAGCTAAAATACTTATATAATTATAGTTGTATCATTAATTAACCACTTGGGGTTCTATTAGAAGTATATAGTATGTTTATTTACCATATAATAAAAAAATACAAAGAGACATGGTAAATGTCAAACTAGTTAAATAATAGTTAAATCTAAAATATAAGGTATATATAGTCACCCAAACCTGCCTAAAACCTATTGGTTGAGTGGTTTTCGACCCACCCCCACCTTATCCTCGAAATAATTCTGTTTTCAGCCATTATAAACTGAATATGAATTTATTATAAAATAATATTTCAGGATTTTCCTATACTGTCCCTCACCCTTTTTATAAAAGGGAACTCCCCCTTCTCTCTAATTCACACCTTCGAAGCATTATATCTCGTCCAAATCCTAGCTAAATACCCTCTAAACTATCCTCTATTTTTCCTAGAGGGCCTATTTTATTCATAAAGCTAACCTATAGAGCCCATTTGATCAAATCAATAGGAAGAACCCGAAGAAGAGGTAATGCTTTCAACACCCTCTTTCAAGTTCCTTTCTTCTTCCACTTATTCATTCCAAGCTATTTACATTATAAATTAATAACTCCTGAATTTTATATATACTATGATGTTATTATAAATATTGTACAACCATATTCAGTATTCTATACATCCTTTGAATGACATGTCACCAAACGTGCGTACGTACGACTTACAGTATCCACGTAATGGTGTAATTGTTTTTCAAAACATTATTATTTTTATGGGTATGATAATGATTTGTAATTGATGTAAATAATAAATATAACATGATAATTATTATTTATATATTATATAATATCCAATTATATATTATTTTAATATAAAAAAATGATATTGTCACTCGTGTGTACGTACGGACTACCATCTCAACGAATGTGATGAGATTCATTCCCCATTGCATCTATTCAAGACTAATTTTCAATAGATGATTAAAAATAATGTTTATGGTCTCAATATAATTCTGAATGTGAAAACGATACATCCAATCCATAATAATCATTATTTAAATAAAAAATCATATACAGGAAAACATATCATTTGACACCTAAAATGACGATAATACTAAAATATTATTAACTAAGCATTAATAGAATATCATATATGATATAATAATTATGTATATGGTTTTTATATAATTTAATAACAATGATTTATCTATTATACATGAGGTTAGTTTACCCTCAACCAAGGAAAATTACATGGTAATGGTTAATTCTACAATCTCTTCATTAACCGAGATTGTTCATATGTAATTATCTACTCGGACCTCTTTATCATCCACATCAATGTTTCTTAAGGAAGTATTTCAAAAAAAATTTAAAATTTAATAGAAAATGGGTTAAATTCATTTATTCACTTCTTTGACCTTATTCGTTTTTGAAATGAATATTTCTGTCATTTTCCAAACAAGGTACACTTTGACATTTCGAAAAATTTAAGGTAAGAATGTTTTTTTACATATACGGTGGATGATGCTATTTTCTTCCGTTATTAAATTGTCGAAGGTTCCCTTACGATTTTATAAGAATACTTTCAAAATAAAGGTTTTCATTTAAATTATGTGAATTTTTAATGATTTCAATTAGGAGATATTTCTCTCAAAATGGTTTGATTTCATCTATGTCAACATCCATTGATGGATTTTATGTTTTTTTGAAGATTATTTATTATGATACAAAACATCCATCTTGTATTGAATGTTGGGTGGTATTTTTTTTAACTATTGATGTGTTATTTCATACCATTCATTATTTATGGATAAAGTATTGTCATTTTGTATGCTCATTTTAATATGAATGGTTATGTTATGTTTAATCCTTTTCATATGGGGAATACATTGGACATAGTATGTGAATGGTGGAGACCACTATAGCTCCTCGATGCATCTGTCGGTCTCATGAGACAAACTAGTGTCTTCGAAAGAGGCCTTGGAAAAATCTTATTTGTAGTCTTCACATAAGTCCTTGACAAAGTGTTTATGAATGTCTAGAATTATACATTCTATTATTATGAAATTGGTTATTTGATATTGCATGTGATTATTCGACTGGAAGAATATCCATGTGATTATGTGAATGGAATTATTTCATTTTATCATTGCCATATTATGCTGAAGTTAATGTTTAAAAGAATTTTTTATATATTTATACATGGCCTTTAATGTTCGTGCTCATTTCTGAACGTTTCTGCTATATTGTTATCCTTTCTGAGGATCTGATCCCACCCCTTTCTATGTTTTATTTTTCCTAGGATGTGAAAAGGTATTTTATGACTGACCTACAGGGATAGTATGAGAGGATATAGGTGTGGAGTATCGAGACAAGATATTGTTTTTTTAATTTCATTGTGTAATTTATTCTTTATGAATGTATCTAGTGTTTACAAGGCTACAAAACTAATCGATATTTTGAGACATGATCTTTTGTGATCATGCCAAAGATAAGTAATAATTCATCGGCTCTGGGTGACTGGAGTCGGGGCGTTACAGTTGGTATCAGAGGAAGTTTAGTACAATCCTTGGAAGCTATATTTAGATAAACACTTATTAGAGCACATTAGTTTAAGATAGACTTTGAGGATTAGTATTGAAGAAAGTCATAGAATTCTAGTAATGTAGAGATTTTGTGTATTTTCCAAGCAATACATCCCTATCTAGATATGAGATGGTAGAGGCGGCTCTGGCAAAGATTTACTTAGGGGTAAAACCTCAAAACACCACTTTGAGCTAGGCTCGAACAGTAACCAGTGCATGACAACAGACCTTGCTGCACTCTTGGTTACGACATAACTGGGGAATATTCTTTGGATAATTCACATTTTCATTAAATTCCATTATGAATGATTTAGTAGTAAATATTTCCACAAGGAAAACATTTGTATGATTATGGATTATATTCATAAACTATTCAATTTAAGTTAGGTATTTTACGAGTTTGGAATTATGAATTGTGATTCATAAACATACCAAATGTATGCCATTGTTCAAAAATTTCCCCCAATATAAGGAATAATAATTCTAGCAATATGTATGATCAAAAGAGTAAGAGGTATCATATATTTCATGGTATTAAACCAACATTTAAAAGGGAAATTTCATCCATTGTATTCTCATCATATAAAGAAATAGCATCATGTGTTAATAAGATATGTAATTAATTCTCTATGTCCTATGGATTTTAAGGGAAGCAAAAGATGAAAATGATGGAATAGAGAAATATGGATAAAGGGAAGAAGAGAAAGAAGTATTTTCCCATATGTGACAACTATGGAAAGAGTCACCTTGTTAAATGCTTTAATGGAATGGGATATTGTTATAAGTGTTGAGAAAAAGGAAAACAAGTACGTGATTTCAAGCTTAAGAAAAATGTTTCAAATATATAATGCTTTATCTGGAAGGAGTTGGGACACTATGCGATTCAATGTCTAAGTCATCAGAGTATTCCAAAAATGATTCTATTGGATAATAATCAAGTTATGGTACTACCACGAATGAAGAGGAATGACAAGTGTTCTTATGTTGTTATTAATGAATTAGGTCATTTCAGTGTTGTATCGATGATGTACCAGTTATATGAATTATTGAAATAAATAAGGATTGTACTACAATACTATTTGAATGAAGAATTGAGATTATATGGTACTATAAAAAGTGACTAAATATCAAGTTAAACTTTTTCTGAAAATATATTGTTGAAGGAATGGTAATCCATAATATGTTCATGATACTGAAGTAGTAATTTTGGAATAATAGATGGTTGATATGGATAAATTATATAGGAAATGTTTTACTACCCTAGCAATAATTAATGGTTTGTTAATTTCATCATTGTTGGAGTTTGCCAAATTTTTGGTCATAAGGAATATATCTAGTATTATATAAGGAATTAGTGAAAATGAATGTAATCAATAAGGTTTTATGGTAATTCAGGGCGTTATCATGTTTTAAAAGAATACATGATGAAGGTATTGAAATGTTATTATGTGGAAAAAAGGATCTCCATTATGTTCACCTTCCATATACATTTTTCATTGAGAGTTTGGACAGAAGTATTTGGATAAGTATAATGGTTGGAATTGATTATATTTTACATTGGATACTATTGTTATAGTTACTGCACTTCATAAGACTATTTTTTTGGATTGATATAAAAACGACATCCCAGAGATCGGGTGAAAACCCGTCGCATCCAGCAATGTCGCGGGACTTGACCCCACAACCGAAGGGTGACACACGTGCATCACCTACCACTAGACAACGTAATGTCCTAGATTGTATAATGTAGTTTTTTAATTGATCTTCAAGATGACTTATAAATTAAAATTTTTTGATACCCTATACGATTAGGATAAATATAATATTATTAGGTTTTATTTTCTTTTAGAGTGAAAGATGAGTATATAGTAGAAATTAGTTAAAGTATGTAACTATACTTGTCCAGAATATTTTTTCTATATTATTCTATGAAGAAATTAATCCTTAAACTTTAGGGAAGAGATATTAAACCAAAAAATGTATTATCCTAATACCTTATATTTTGTTGAACTGATGATATTTTATATCATCATAGATCGATGGCTGTGAGGACCTCAATTGTACACTTGGTGGTGACATTTTCAATTCCCTTTCCCTCTTATTAAGAATAAATTTTTGTAACCCAATTTATGATATGGGATTTCCACAAAGGTATTATTCTATTCTGTTATACTTTTTTTTGGAAGAAAGTTTTTAAATTAAGAGGATGTAATTTATTGAAGGAGGGGAGAATGTAACACCCAATTATGTCATAGTACGTTATCTCTTCAATGTAATTCAATAACATAAGCTAGACGCAAAACCGAGTTCAAGCGCACCACAACATACCAAACTAGCCGTTCAAAAGCTGTTATGAATAGTATTAACTAAAATTTGAACATTATATAATCCTTATAATTGTTGAATCCATATTATGAGTTTATTAGACATAATTTAAGAAAAAATTCATTTTTTTCAGATTATAGATGTGTTTTAAAAATAATGCAATTTTATCGCCTTTTATTGGTGAACGGTTTTGAATCCAATATTTGAAACTCTTATATAATCAATTTTACAAAATAAACTTCTTATTTAAAATCGGGACATAAAAATTTAGTTTGAATAAATTTTTGGTGTTTTTCTGAAAAGTTTCATATTTGGGTGAATAGTGAAGAATACTCTATTTTAACTGAAAACAATTTTTTTAATCAAAATAATTTATAGTGTTCAATTATAAATTTTAATGGTTTGGATGTATAATAAATTATATTTTTTACCATTTAATCCAATTTTGGTCATTTTAGGTAACTTTACATTGAAATTGGACATAAATACATGGCAATGTTTTGATAGTTATTACTTTTTAAAAAACATTCTTTTTTTGATTTTGACAATGGGAATTAATTTTAAATAAATAAATTCATCTTTTATGTTTTTTATTTAGTAAAATAGTATTATTTTTTGATTTCATAATATCAAAATTAGTTTAGGGTGAATTTTATGTATTTTTATGAGAACATCAAAAAAAATTTAATTGTGAAAAACAATGAGTTATTAGTTAAAAACTATCAATTTATATTAATATTTATTTATTTTATTTAAATTTATTTTTGGTCAAAATAGATATATCATAACAATATATGTTTAATGTATTTACATGAAGTCAATTTATATTAACTTAAGATACATTATAATTTTATTGAACTTTTTACCGTCTTTTACCCACCTCTAAGTAGCATTTGAAAATTTGCCTAAAACATAATATTACCACTACTGTGAATTAAATTTCAAAAATCCGAGAGACATGGTTGATATCAATATGTAAAATTTGGTTTAGTGAGATGAAAAATAATTTTTAATGAATAGAAACATTTTATATTTATTTACCATGTTTAAAAGTAAATTGGGTAATTGATGGTAAAAATGATATTATTTTTACCCTAACACGTGTCATAATTATATTAGATAAGTATGTTTCGACCAGATACAACATTAGGAATAATATATGAACCACTTTAGTCTACATGGATTAGATTAGGACATTTTTTATTATTTAATTCAAAGAAGAGTTAAAAGTGAAAAATTCTATTTTTTATAACTAAACCATTTTTAATACAGGTTTACACATAAGATAAATTCTATTATAAATATTCATTAGAAATATAAAAATATTTTCTACATAATGGTATTTTATTTATAAATTTTAAATATAAAATAGTTTAATTTATTTATTATACAATAGTGATGCAGTAACTACCTTATTAATGAAATATTAAAATAATTGATATTTTAAATACCCAAATGAATGTAATTTGTGAATTTTTATGTATTCAACTAATTTTATAGCTTAATACAACATGTTAGTATTTATTATAATAACATTTATAAAATTTATCATGTTGTTAAGATTTTCAAAAAAATTGAAATAGCAAATAGTGTCCAAATTGACATAAAAGTGTTTTTTAAACAAATATTATATTGTTAATTGATATTCTATTCATAAAAATATAAGGATCTGCCAAAATACATATATAATGGTAGGTATATTATTAAGAAACTACTTGGGGTAATATTGGAAGTATATAGTAATTTTATTTACCATATAATAAAAATATACAAAGAGACATGTTAAATGTCAAACTAATTAACTATGAGTTAAATCTATCAATACGATTAATATAGTGACCCAATTCTATCTAAAACATATTGGTTGAGTGGTTTTCGACCCATACCCACCCTATCTTAGAAATAAATCAGTTTGGAGCCATTAGTAATTGAATATGACTTTATGATAGAATAATATTTCTAGTTTTTCCTATGGTGCCCCTCACCCCACTTAAAAAACAGGACTCCCCCTTCTCTCTAATTCACTGCAGAAAATACTTTTGGCTAAGAAGCACCCCGCCCAAATAACCTCTCAAATGTTCTCACATCATCATAGGGTCCCTCCTTTAGAAATAAGGCTAACCTATGGATCCCATTTGATCAAATCAAAAGGAAGGACCCAAAGAAGATGTAATGATTTCACCACCCTCTTTCGAGTTCCTTTCTTCTTCCACTTATTCATTCATTGTTATTTAAATTCTAAAATAATAACTCCATAATCTTCTATATATTGTGATGTTATTATAAATATTGTACAACCATATTCAGTATTCTATCCATCATTTGAGTGAAAAAAGTCATCATACATGTGTACGTACGGATTACCGTCTCCATGTCATGGTGTAATTGTTATTCAAAACATTATTATTTGGATGGGAATAATAATGATGTGTAATTGATGTAAATATTAAATATATCATGATAATTATTCTTTATATATGATATACCATCCAATTATATATTATTTTAATATCAGAAAAATGAAATTGTCGCTCGTGCGTACGTACAGACGACCATCTCCACGAACGCGATGAGATTCATTCCCCATCGCATCCCTTCAAGAATAATTTTCATCAGATGATTAAAAATAATGTTTAAATACTTAATATCATTGTTAATATGAATAATATAAATCCTATCCATAATAAATATTACTTATATAATAAATCATATAAAATAAAATGAATCATTTAACACCTGAAACACAGATAATAGGAAAATATTATTAACAACGAATTATTAGAAGATCATATATGATATCATAATTTAGTATATGGTTGTTGTATAATTTAATAACAATGCTTTAACTATTATATCGGTTGTTAACATACCCTCAAACAAGGAAAATTACAAGGTAAGTGTTAATTCTATAATCTCATCATTATCCGAGACTGATCATATGTAATTATCTATAGGGACGCTTTATCATCTACATCCATGTCTCTTAAAGTTGATTTTCCAAAAAAAATTACTATTTAATAGACAATGGTTTAATGTCATTTATACCCTTATCTAAAATTATACATTTTTGAAAAGAATATTTCTGTCGTTTTCCAAACTCTATACTTTTTGACCTTTTGACAAATTTAAGGTAAGAATGTATTTCTTAACATACACGACATGTGCGGCTATTTTCAGCCATTATAAAATTGTCGAAGTTTCCCTTTCAAGATTATGATAATATTTTCAAAATAAAGTTATTTTTTATAATTATGTGACGTTTAAATTATTTCAAAAAATATATATTTCCCTCAGATAGTTTTAATTTCATCTATGTCGACATCCTTTGATATATTTTAATTTTGTTTGAAGTTGATTTATTATGATACAAAACTTCTATATTGTATTGAAGGTTTTGTGATATGATTGACTTTCGATGTGTTATTTCATACCATTCATGGTTTATGGATAATGTATTGACATTTCATATTCTATTTGTAATAAGAATGTTTATGTTACGTTTAAACCTTTTCATATGATAAATGCATTGGAATTATTATGTGATGGGTGGATCCCGCTATAGCTCCTCGATGCATCGGTAGGACTAATTAGACAAAATAGGGTCATGGCACAATTCCATGTATAAATATTATTTCTATTGTTGGAACAAGGCCTTGACTATGTGGTTATGAACGTCTGGAATTATGCATTCCCTTTTTATGATTGTTGTTATTGCATATTTCATGTGATTATTCGACTAGGAGATTATCCATGTTAATAGATGAATGGAAATATTTAATTATATCTTTTCCATATTATGATGAAATTCATGTTTAAAAGTATTTTGATTTAATTATACATTGCCTTAAATGTTCATGATTATTTATGTATGGTTCCGCTATATTGTTATCCTTACTGAGCATATGTGCTCACCCCTTTCTATGTTTTATTTTTCTCAGAATGTGAAGACGTATTTTATGACTGACCTACAGGGATAGAATGATGGGATATGAGTGTGTTCTATGGAGACAAGATGTTGTTGTTTTTTTATTTCATGATTTAATGTAAACATTATGAATGTATCTAGTGTTTCCAAGGCTACTAAACTAATCTATCTTTTGAGGCATGATATTTTGTGATCACGACAATGATACGTAATAATGCATTGGATCTGGGTAACTGAGGTTAGGGCGTTAAAATATCATACCCTTCATCTTAAATATTTAAAATTTATGTTTAATTATCCCAAAATTATATTTCATTGTATATAAATTATCAAACATAAGTGTTACATATACCTCATCGAATTGAATCATATCTAAAAGTTCAATAATCACCATGATAAATAAATATATTCTCTTATAATATAGTGTACTTTTCCAAAATATCATGAGTCCAATTTATATATTAACCTACAAGGTAATCCATAACATTACCATAACTATCTATGAAGATATAACCATATCAATGAATCACATTTCAACCATAACGATTATTTATATTCCACAATATATTAATTCATATTCAACATCAATTAATTTACTAACCCCAATGTTTTAATTAAACTTAATCGATAGTTTTCCTAATTTTGAATAAAATATTAAAACAAATGTAAAATAACTTAACATAAAACTTAAAATGGGTTTTTATGTCTTTGATGTTAGGATTAACAATAATCATATACAACATTTATAGTATCCATAAATTTTATGTTAACTTCAAATGAAATCAAATATGCTTTAAAAAAATTAACACAATTCTTATTCATTAAACAAGTTCATAAACTATTCAATATATTATATAACCCCAAAAATTCACTATCATAAAAAATGAACTAAATCAATATGTCATCAACTAACCATTTTCAAATAAACCAATACTATAATACCAATTTCAATCATCTCATTTTTCAAACTATGTATATATTTTCAAATTCCTCTTTGGAATAATCATTAGATGTTTCATGATCCCTATATAAAAAACAAAATTGATATAAAACTTCCATAACATAATTATTTAATCATAATGCATATATAATTTAAACATTTAACTTCATAGGTATTTCTTTAATCTATATGTTAACCCATATATTAGTCAATTGGGTCTAATAATCCCCATATTCACTACAAATAATACGTTGAACTATAAATGTAACTTTAGGTTGATATTTATTTCCCTCCATCTATCTTTTCATTTTTACTTAGTAATTTCATGCACTATACCCCTCATTTTTGCATAAATATCATCTTTTTGTTAACATGATACAAAACATGAGTTTCTCTTCAAACATTCCATACAAATCGAATTTAAATCTACATTCCATAATAATCACCACAACATGATCTCTTAGTGAACTCTATCCATATCTTCTTTTGGGATTATAATAATTTGTTAAGTTCAATGATAATAATCTTATGTCATGATAACGAATTAGGAATAATCCCATTTTTTCGCATTATAACTCTGATTTCATTAGTTTAATCACGAGGATAATAATTCCATTTTTAGCATTAACATAAGAACTTCATGTACTATCCATTAACTAAAATCAAAAAGAATATTATGAGAAACAATATTCATAGTGAGGAACCATGAAAAATCATTTAATGTATGACTAAATCATGAAAAATCATTTAAAAGCAATGACGCCTTATATTTAACCTATGTTATCCACAATCATTACCAATTTTTTTTGGATGTTATAATATAATTAGACTCATACCTATGGTATTCAGTAAATTTTTATCATCCTAGTTTCCAAAGGATAACTAAAACGTTCTATGATACAAACTACATTTTCCCATACATTTAATTCATAGATATCACATCTTAAAAGGTTAATATCCATTGCATAACATCATGATTTACGGTATAATTATATAGAACATGTCCCTTGGGAAAACTATACACATTAACAAGTTTCTAATATAATATCAACATCTTATCCCACTATATTCATGATAACTATAATCCTACTTAGAAACATCATACATAAAATTATCTTCTAAACATGGAGAAAAGGAAACAAAAGAATGGGTGAGCCCTCATGCTAGGAGTTGGAAAATAACGGATATTTAAATCATCACTTGATATCAAAATGAGAATATGGTTATGAGAACATGATCATACTATTAGAATATAATATCCTACATATAGTTTATCATAATATTACTTCATGGAATAAATTTTGGAATTTAATAAGACATGAATCATAAAAAAAAATATGAACATCATCCAAGAGATAATGAAATATTAATAATTCATAATTTTATTTCAGAAACATAATCATATAAAATAATTTCCTTGTTTTTAAAGGATCAGTGAAAAGAGTATCATAATGAATTCATTTCTTCCTAAAAACCTCAATGAAGTCATGGATCAATCCCAACACTATCATGGTTGAAAAAGTCCTTTTCTAAATAGGGTTTATCCCTCATTACATTCAAGTTTTTCTTATGGTATATCAATCATTCCATAATGCATTGGAGTGTGATATAGGTCTCAGCCATTAAATTATTAGAATAATAAATATCTTCTCCATAATATCAAAGAAAATTAATCATATCATTACCCAATAAAAGGAATTGGTTTCTTGATCATTTCATCATTTAAACTCAGAATAACCCATGGAAAAGAAACAAGTTTCATAGAAGTAATTTCATCATAAACATAATCCTTATAGATAATTAATAAATTTGGTTTCATTTTTCATATATCTAGTAATGTATATGTGAAATCAAGGGTTATTGTCATTGATTATTATATATACCATAAAAATAACACTAAAAATTTATTAAGGAAAAATTCATTTCAATTTTAAAAAGAAATATTGAAAATATAAAAATGTTAAAAATATTATGGAAAACATTTTATTTGAAAATATCCATAGAAACATATAAAGGAAACATCAATGTATTGAATGGTCATGGTGTTGTGAAATTGTTTCTCAGTCATATAAGTTAAAAAACATTCATTTAATAGTTATAAAAAGACAAAAAATTACCTTATTTGGAAAATGAGAACAATAATAATTTTGAAACAATTCTTAAAAAATTTATACATTCATAAAAAAACGTTAAAAAATAAAATTTTAATATTAAAAACCTTCTATAAAACATGGATATGGAAGAGACAGTTTTTTTGTTCGAAGAGAAAAATGAAGTTTATTTTATTTATAGGAATTATTTTACAATATTGGTACTATATAGAGCACACCAAATAAAAAATTGGTTAATATAGAATGTGTCCCCTAGAAATAAAAAAGAAATGAAAATCCCTTGCCATAGGTATGTCATCCATCATCAGCATTGGAACCTTCTATATTATAAGTATAGATTTCATTAAAATATAATAAAAAACATAATCATATACATTATCAAATATATTATTTAGTTATTTATTTTTATCATCTATTTGTTAACAAATATTTTATAAAATCATTGTTCTTGGTGATATCAACTTCGTTTTCAATGTATTTTTTGGTATAACAGTTACAGTCCATTTAATATGATCATTGTTATATAAAATATATAATTTTAATCAAGATATAAATGTAATATATATTCATTTTATAATTATTTATATTCATCCATAAAATTAGAGATATAAAAATGAATCACACCATTCATGGAGATGGTGGGTCATACGTACATATGAATGGTGTTTTTATTTTTTGACCAATGATATAAGAGAAAGGTAAATAATAAATAATCATTAAATAATATTTATTATGTAACATATTTATTATATATTCATAAAATGCATCCTTATTACCATCCTATTAAAATGGAAATTTAAAATGAATCACATTCATTGTGTAGGTGGTAGTCCACACGTACTAACAAGTGATGTCATTATATTCTAGCTGTTTGGAAGGTAAGAAGATATTTATATGATATTATAAAAAAAAATTACAATTATTTTATATGTATAAAATATAAAAATTAATACCATTACAATACCTAAACATAAAATCTAACAATGTGAAATGAATTGTATCGCTACAGGTAGACGGTAAGTCATACATACGCCAGAGCTAAACATTCAATTCCTATTTCATGGATAGATGGTGAATAAATTTGGTTTCATAATTTTAATAAAATTTTATTATATTGAGGACAATTGATTTATTATTTTATGAAAAATATAAAACATTTTTGGAATATATAGAATAATTAAAAAAGAATGTTATTTATTAACGCGATTGACTCGGTTTTGAAATAATTCTGTTAAATCTCACCTTAAAGACACAGTGGTTGGTATTTTTGAAATATTACCAATTATTTAATGTGAATAAGTATGTTTATAGGGTATTTTTTTAGGTTATGGTCGAGATATAATGTAAATAATTCTGAATATGTAAAGGGAGGAGGTTTCCTTTTATAATTTAGGTAAGGGGGAACTTTTGGAAATTCTTAAAAGATTAAAATATAAAAAAATAATAATTTATCCCAAATTCCTCCAAAATACAATGATTTATTATTTAGTTTATATTGGTGTTTAAAAAAATATCCAAAAACATTTTTAAAAGTTTATTTCATGTATTAAACCTTATCATTTAGTTTAACACATTAATTATCTCATTTTATCAATAATCATTATATCCTATTTTTCAAATAAAAAACGATTATAATTTTACATGTAAGGTGAAAATTATAAACTAAATGGCCATCGGATTATATTTTAGACAATATATTATCCTCTTTTTCATATTTAATTATTTCTTATAATTTTTAAATAAGTTAATGAAATATTATTTTTATAAAATATCATTAATGTCAGTTGTGACACTATTCATTTGAATAGATTTAAAATAAATAAATATTATTTTTATGTATAATATAATAATTTAACAGAACAAAAATATTTGATATTCATATAATATAATAATGTAACAATATAACCCACTAATCTTATATTACTTTTATAATTCTTAAATTCATTTATTTTATTTTTCTAATAATTGAATTAATAATAAGATAACATTTTATAAGAATTTAAGGTAATATTATAATATTTGAATGATATAAATATATTTATTTAAGATATTAATTTAATTAATCTCAATATAAACAACTATCTTAATTCATATATTTATTTATTCCTTATGTGTACATATAAGGGATATTTAAAACATAAAGGATGACAATTTATATTTTTAATTGAATTAAATATTATATATGACATATTATTGGAAAAATGTACATTAAACAATTAATGTTCAAAGATAAGTTGATAATAGAAGAATATAGTTCTTCCAAAAATAATTATTATGAAAAAATATTGCCTTTTGACTTCGATTTAGCCAAGATTAACCTTCATTACACTTTACCGTGGTGATAATTTTTACCACGATTATTATTGATATTGATCAAAAATAGAAGAGGGGTATTTAAAAAAATTTAAATATATAGATTGAAAAATATGGATTCAAAGTTTATAAATTTCAATTTCTATATGTGGATGAAATTAATTTTAAAATAAGCATGAAACATGGGAAGAAAAATACTTTTTAAACAAATACATTTTTTAGCATAACACTGGATTTATTACCTCATTCCTAGAAAAATATAAAGTAAATATTATAAAAATTACTTAGTATATAATAAATATATTTCATTAAAATCAATCAGAAATAGATAATAATATAAATTTTTTAGAAAACACATCATTACCTGCATAATTGTTTTTTGAAAAATTTCTTATACGTATAATTATTTTTTTTTTCAAATTCATTCATAAAAATGATTTCAATAAATGTAATTTGATTATTTAAAAAATAGTGGAACTAAATTAAATTTGATACCATTTTATAAAAAATTTTAACTCTATACATGATTGAAATGAGAATATAGTTTTCAATAAAAATGTATACTTTTTACTATTCATTGAAAAAACATACATTTCAAAACCTTATAAAAATTTAATCCTTTTATAATTTTTAAATGATGAATTAAAAAATGATATTTTTTTCATAAAATATAATTTAAATATTTTATATTATTTTTTTAATATTTGCTAAAAAAATGTATTAAAAACCCTTTTTTAAGAAACCATTTCCTTGAAGAATAAAAATACATTACTAATATATTAGTGATAATTTATTAAGTATTTATAAAAAAAAATTATATTTTATGAATAATATATATATTTTATAAATTATTTATTATTTTTGATAAAGTATAATTTAATGCTAGGTTATAATGATCATATTTAAATAATAATATTTCATGAGTTTTTTGGATCGTTGATTAATATCATATACACTATTGAACATAGTGTTCATAAAAAATATTGGGATGTGAATATTTTCATATTTGGAATGATATTTAAAAAACTTACTATCTACTTGAGAAAAGATAGTTGTTTTTTGTAGAGACTTTATCCTTCTTGTTTGTACAAGAACTATCAATTCACCAATGATATTTTCCTCATTGACTTCATCCCTACATCAATCCTATATTGAAGATATTTATCTTATGCTAACTACCTCTTCATTTTTTTCGTAAGAGTATATTCCACCACCATATGGTCCCCCTAGGCTTCTCACTTAAGCACTTATTCATTATTGCATTCCTCTAGAAGTTTATAACTATATCACTATGATATCTCTTCCATTGATTGAAATTTCAGCTCATTTTCAAAATAAATGATCTTCAATTTTATCGACTATTAATTAATTCATTTAGAATTTGTATTCAATGATTTTAGATGAATTCCCATGGGAAATCAATTAAGCCCATGAGATTCAATTTTTCAGTTCATCTCTATTTTTAGAATAAAAAATTTACCCCCTGAAACTCAAAAGTATTCCAATGTGGGATTTATCACATACTATATTTTATATGGTGTGTATTATTCATTTGGTCTTATCAATTTTCTTTTGTATCTATAAATTATATTAATCACTATTTCTTTTTATTTTTTCCTTGAATATTTTTTTATTGTAATTTAATTCATAGGATATTCCTCCACCTGATTCATAGTTAATTAAATAGCATTTTCAATGTATAACATCATTATATTTATACCTAGTATCTTCTCTACTAATATAAACTAATATTTAATACACTTAATCACTCTCTATTTGATGGATATGTTCATAAACCATGTCATTAGAGCATAATCATCAATAAATAGAGTGTATTAACATTATTCCTCCTTGGGCTTAGGTGAAATAATCCCACAAGCATACCTCTTTATTAAATCAAGAAATCTCATTGATGATTTTTCTTTAATATTGTATGTAATTTAATTAATTATCCATTTTTCAGAATAATAATTTTATGAGTGTCACCATGAAAATATTTTAGGATATTTGTATATCCTTAATACTCCACCACATATTACATGCACTTATGAATTAATTGGACACAAATTTTTTTTCCATATCCATTTCTATTATTTAATGGATAGAATATTCCTATATTATTACCTATTAATGAGTTAGAAATTTATTTTTATATGATTACCTTGAATAATTGTTGTTCCATAACGTCCATTCATGATTTAGTCCTTGCTGAAATTAACACTATGCCATGAGTCAAATATTTTTCTCATACTTAAAATTTTTGACACTAATTTCTTCAAAAACCAATAAATCCATGTACCTTAGTAATTCAGCTCTGATTTTGGATTTTCTAAAGATATTAATTTGCATTCCTTCACTATTAACAAAGAGAACAATTTCATTAGTACACACTTCATGATCATGAAAGGGTATTTTCTTCCCATCGTAAATGATGTATATCCACTATGTTGAATCCATACTATAACTTGATCTCATTCTCTCAATGAGATTTCAACAACATTAACCTTATAAGAAATTTCTTTCTCGATCCATGTAAGTCATTTTCCTTAATTTGGTGTTCAATAAATTTCCACCTCGTGATCTATTGAATCATCCTCAGCTTTCATGTCTTTGAATATATTACGAATTCATAGCCTGACAAATGATGATGTCAGCTACTATGATCACTTCTTATGGATCTTTTATAGGACATTTATTTATTAAATTTAAAAGGATTTTATTGATTTGAGTAAACTACATTTAAACAAAAAATAGTATCCTTATAAAATATAACAATAATAGGAAATTAAAACTAATCTATTTTTTTACGATGGTGCATTGAAATGTGTTTTGTCTATTGGAAACACATATTTTATCACATTTTACTAAAGTAATAAAACCATATTCATGGTATATTATTTCTTGTCTTTTTACTCTGCTTATATCTTTTTGAGTCCTTTGAAAATCCCCTAAATGAGCCTTCTTCTGGGATATCGGATATTGTGATTTCACATTAGCCGCCACTATTTTTTCGTTATAATAGATACCCTCAATATATTTTCATTACAATTAAGAAAATGTACATGTGAATAATGGTATTGTTTTACCTTTATATCCATGTTTTATTCTGTATCCTCTTCAGTATCCCACACAATACAATTCCATGATGTCATATTGGGAGTTAGATGTCCCTCACGATCACCAATATTTTTCAAATCTTTAGGAATTTTACAGTGATATATTCAATTATTTTTTCATAATTTTAACCAAATCAGTTAATAATTCAATTATATGAGATTTATCATGGATTTTGATATAGAACTCAATTCCATTCTACTAGTTTCCAGTGTTTTGATATATGATTATTTCAATATTACCCTCTAACATGTATTTTCATTTTATTATTCTCTTAACATATATACTTTGGAATCATCTACCCCTGCATATAATTTAATAACTTATCCCTCAAAGAAAAAATTTATTCAAGTGTGGATTCTACCCCATCCTTGATGTATAATAATTCCATAACATTAGTGATTTCATCATTATTTTCCACTATTTTATTATCTATTTAATCGTTAATGACCAACTTATTTAGGTCCAAAAAATCCTCAACATACTACACTTCATTATTCTCTGATATATAATTTTCTTATTTATGAAATTTCCTATTTTGAGATAATTTATTATAGGAATATATCATTCCTACCACACCCATAAACATTTTTTTTCATGGGTTATTTATCTTTATTTTCATCTTAAAATTTATTTTTAAACCTAGAAGAACAAGGCCCCACTTTTCCAAAATGAAAATCGGCATGTGAAGGATTACCTTTTAATATTTTATATTCATTTTTAATTTTTGATGAAAAGATAGGCATTTCTTCATCAACTTCTATATCTTTAAATTAATCCTCTATGGATAGTTTCTTAATTTCATTGAATTATACTTCCTATGAATTATCCTTTATAATGTAGACATTATAATTTTTTTGTAATCATATATGATTTGAGAGTGTTGTAAATAATATCCAACACCACCCCTTTGGGGTCCTTGTCTTCATGAACCATGAAATTTCCATTGAACCATGACCGTAATATTATAATGATAATGTTTTTTATTTTTAAATATTCAAGGAATTCATTGCTTTTTCTTATTCCAGCCACAAGAATACTGAACCGTTCAATAATTTCATCCAAGAAAACATTTAGATTCATTCTTAAATACTTATAGTTGTTATATAGAAACAAAAATTTATCTTCACATAATTTTGAATCACCATCATAAATGTTGACAGTTTTTTCCACCTATAATGTGAGTATATAAATGACTTCATATTCAAATATATTTCATTGGTTAATTTTTCTTCCATTACATTGACAGTTTTTTCATTGGTCTCAATCCCTGTTCAATATTTTTCTAATAATTATCTACACATCATTAGTTCTAATATCCCCTGCATGATATCCATGTAGACATACATTGAAAATGATAAAAAATAGTTTTTTATTTTATTCATCAATATTTGTTTGTTTCTATCACAATGATTATAATTTCCTTGTGTTTTATTTTATGTGATGTCTCTTAAAAGAGAAAATATTTCACCAAAATATATATAGTACTAATAACACTTTTTTCCCAAACAAATGTCAACATCCAGATAGGTTTTCAATCAAGGTTTATCAATTTCATCAAACTTCCATATCCAATTATACAGTTTCAAAATTATTAATAATAATACTCCCACACAATTTAGGTGAAGTTATAAAGTAAATTAAATAGGGACATACATTATTTTACCTATTTAATCCTAACTAGGATAATGTAAAGAGAATGAAATGGTGATGAGATGATGCACCTAATACATTATTAAGAAAACATTGATTACAATTTCAAACTGCGACACTGAGCCCTTGTTTTTGTAACCATCACTAGAAAATAAATTACTCGCTATTCTCTCTGCAATAAGGATCTACCTACTCCTTTTATGATATGTTTTTCATTATATGAATATTAAATTGACATTATACCATGGAATGTATATAAATCATCTATAGTTTTATCAATTTGACTAACTCCATGGTCTTCTAGTAAGATATTTTCATGTATAACCATTTTATTTTACCCTATATATTTTTAACACTCAGCCTAGAGTACTTCTTATTCTCCATTTTTCCTTCCAACACTTATAATTGAAATCTATCACTTATTAAAATTTGTTTTACTATTATGTGGTCCACTGTATTATCCTAATTTTCAGTAAATATATCGTCTATTTTTTTGGAATCCTCAATCCATATCCATTTATTTATTTAAAACCATTCCAAAAATTTTATAAATTCCCCTAAATGGTTGTGTGAAATTCTTTAACATTCACCCATTTTTACTTATTTTAAATTGTTTCCTTCTTTTATAAATGTACATTTCATTTTTTGACTCATTCTCTACACATTGATTCTCATTCCTTTTTGAAACTATGAATTATAACCAATTCCTTCAAGGAAACCACCATGTCAATCCATATCAATACCACAATATGGTAAGCTGAACACTCAAAATATTATCTCATATAAATTGAGTCTCTATGGAATTATCCAAATACACATAATAGACACATTAAATTGATAGAACAAACAAAAAGAAACCAAAATCAAGTCATTTCATGGCCGTACCTCTCACATAATAACTAATTTATTTTACATTTTCAAAAAAATAATGTACTTTTTCATATGATCCAATCCTCATTAGAATACTCTCTTGTATAAAGGTAAAATTCTATATTTTCATCTGTATGTCCCCTCACGGTGTGAGATATGCTTCTATGGTGTAGCCTTATTAATTTAATTAAAATAACTATAATCCTAATTCACCTGAGGTCATATCATAATGTTATTCTTCCCCATGATTACAATGTTCAGTGATATTTCATCTACCAAGGATGGGTAAATTTTTTACCAAATGTGTCATGGAATGTATATTTTTCTTCTCCTTATGGAAAATTAAAAAAACCTTGCATGTTTTCAAAAGATCATTCGTTGTATTTTAAATTCCTTATATATGAAAATAACTCTAACACTTTTTAATCTTCCAAAAATGTGCATAATTAAATTCCAATATCTTTCATTGTATAACATTTAACCATTATAAAAAAACTAATTAAATATCTTTCCAAAACTCATTTTTCATTTCTCTACAAATCTATAGGATAATTTGGATGTATTTGAACATCAATATTGGTATTTATAACCCATAAATACTTCACTAATGTTTTTTCTAATTGTTTTATATTTGATGAGGTTTATGGTTTTGATATGTGATAGTGAGATCAATGGAGGTTGGTACATACATGGATGATTATTATAGATCTCTAGTTTAGTTGGGTGGCCTTTACATTAGCACATCTATTTATTTTTTGTATTATTCAATGGTTATTTTGATCATTATTACTGTTTTTGGAAAATTTAATGATTTTGTTTGATCAGAGATTATAGGTTGTTATGGTTTCAGATCAACTAATAGTTTTCATGTATCATAAATCTTTCTAAATAGATCATTTTTGATTCACTGGTCAAATGAGTGATGGATTTCTATATTAATATTTTTCAATGATTTTAGTGTTTTTGAATTGTTTTTATTAAAAAATATTGTTTTCCATTTATAAGAGTTTGGGGTGGGATTTTATAAGGGTCCTAGTTTGGGAAAAATGGAATGAGGTTCATTTTCCAGATATTATAGTTTTTTTGGAATTATATTTTAATATAGATAAATGTTTATTTTTACTTAGTTTTAAAAAGGAAATCTAATCGGTTTCCTTATAAAGTTTTTTCTCTATATTACCTTGTGGTGGTGAGAGCTTATTTTTTTCTGATTTTATGATAATATATGTTTATTTTGTATAGATTTTCTTAGGTTATCCAATGTTGTATAATACTTTCAGAACCATCGGAGAATCCAATACTTATAAAAAGGGTTTATTGGAAAATGTAGGTACTTTAACAGGAATTCCATTGGGAATATGTCCATAAAACCTTTTGAATTATTATTTTTGAGTTTGATTCTATAATTGTGATAGATTGATGGGTGAATTGTAAATCATTTTAATTTGGTAAATACAAGAGATTTTTATGATGATTGGTGGTCATACTATGTTTTTTATAAGGGTGCCTTGTGATTTGGCCTCAATAGTTTATTTTTGTGTTAATCCATATGGTCTATGTCTGCATGATTAAAATACATCTGTGGGTATTTGTCAATGTGTTGTAATGATCCTTCGTCTATATAGAATCAATAATTGATGGATGTAATGGTACCTTCTATATGTGTTCATCCTTTATAATAATACCTTATTCCATGCATGAGATAAATTTATTGTACATTTATCATAATAGTCATTTACTATTTTGAGGTAGATACCTTGATAACATGTCAATACCCATGGGTGTGATAACAAGGATGACACTAAAGAGAAACTTAATGTCTGAGTAAATTATGTAGTTTTGTTTCATTGTTTTTTATTATATTGAATTTATAAATTTTGATACAACTTTTTTTGATATGACCTCTATAATATGAATAGAGAGGAATATAAATGAAAAAAATTGCACTATGAGAGATGGAAATCAAAATTAGTGAGGTGATGTAAGGATATATGCGATATATCAGAATCAGATCCTCCAAATTCCCTATGAGAGTTTATTTCATGGCCATAATACATACTATTTAACATTGATGGTATTTTTTTTGATATACATTATTATGGAATATAAGAATAGTTATATCATTTTGGTGTGAGATCCATAAGCAGTTATGACATTTGATATTTGCGAACAATCAAGTAATGATTTATGGGTATTCTGGTAGAAGATATATTAATTACGTGAATGATGAGTAGAGAATATTTGGAAAGATGGGTTATGTTATGTCATGTGGTTCATACCCATTCTTTTTCATATTATTTTTTTATTATGGTTTTAGTGTAATTTTATTATATGTTCCCTCATTTCATGATCATTTTATTGTTCATTGTTTCGAATGAGATTAATTATTAGTCTCTATAATGTTTTATATATTTTATAGCCCATTTTTATCATTATATCCTATGATATTTTGGGATATTAATTCATTATAGATAATCTGATGAGTGATTGGTTAGATGGGACATTTGGGATAGATCCCCGTATATTTTTTGAGACTGCATAATGGTTATAAATATTGGAATGAGTTAAGTGTAGTATAATTTATTATGTCAGGAATGTATATAAATAATCATATTAAATAAGGTGGTACATTCTCTAACATGGGAAGTAGCATTTTTTGTTATCATAGTTCAGGTGCTTTCAATACACATAGGTTTAGGTTTATATGGTATGTGTATTTGGTTTTATGTTTATAGGTGGTATAGTTACATTGGGTATCCAATTCCACACTCTCCGAATAATTTCAGGCATATACACTAGAATAAAAAATTAAACAACATATAAGGGTTACAAGGAAACCCTATAGGGTCATTAGACTTATCCTAACCAATTACTCTACATAAGTTTCGATGTAAATTTTTAGACCAAAATGTTTTATGCAATTTATAGGTGTTTTATTAAATATCAATGTGTGGATTGAGACTAATTTGTAAGTGGATGTCAAATACTCAGAATGTTGTTTATATGAATTGGGACATAGGACACTATATTTCTATTTGACTTTTATTGTATAATTATTATCCTATATACATGAATTATATTTTTCCTATACTAATCTTTCCTCCATTATATTATATTATTCGTTACTTTAATTTATTCACATTATATTATACATTCTCATTTATATTTTAATACATATTATGGTTATTTTATTACTAATAATTCTGGGATTCAGAGGCTAATTGGCTCCATATTTGAGGAGAATAGGTTTTGGGTGAATATGTTATAAATATGGATTGTGAAAAATTATTTTTATAATCAGTAATGATCTGTGGGATTTTATTTTGTGGGAATGTTCCCCCCATTACTATATCAAATAGTGGATATTATTCAATATATTTTGGTGTATGGGAAGATGAACCTGAGGCCATGTAGTGACTCACACTAAAGTATGGATTGGGGTACATGAGATGGTACATTGCATTTTTTGTGGGATATGGTGTTTCATAAAGTCACTTTCCAAGTGGTAAATCATAGATTGATAAAGAATGTTAAACTTTTTATTAATATATCAGACCATTTGAAATTGAGTAATATTCTAGGAAAATATTATACCGTCTATTATTACAAAAACAATGATATCTATACATGATGTATTTCATGTATATCATCTATTGAAATATTTTTTTAATCTCTATCTTGTTATTGAATGATAAGATCTAGATTTGGAACTCAATTCCATTGTAGTGAAGAAAACATTGTGTATCAATGATCATCAAATATATTTTTTATTGTGATAATTTCTCCCTCATGGGTTTGTTCTAGGATATCAGGGAAAATATATCCATGTGAATCGAAATCATAAGGAATTTATATAGTGAAATATCCTCACATGTTTTACAATAATGAACTTTTGTGAAATTATTAGGTTAGAATGTTGAATGGAAAGGAGAATCGTGACACCCATGTAATCAAAGGTTTGTATTATTTATATTGTTTTGATTATTTTTAATGATTTAGTAGTGTAATATTATTATTTAATGAAATTATGAGATAGTTATGTATCCATAAATAATACAAAGTCAATCCTAATCATACTACTCAACCATTTAAAGGGAATGTTTTATTCTAGTAGTATTTTCATAGTCATTGCATTGATTCAATGAATATAAACCCATAAAAAGTATGGGGTGTCCCTATATTGTTGATTTTTTATCCCAATTGCCACAAATTTATCAAAAATGTGTATCCATGCCATGCGATTTACAAAAAAATAAACATCAATCAGTTTTTATTCTTATATGGGGTTTTCCTATTTCCCCCCTCCATTTTAATTGAGATCCCCAAGAGCATCTCCATCAAATGTAATATTCTCATTTATTCCCATTAGTTATTTCACACTTCATATCATGTGAATATAAGGTAAATTTGGTATTTTTCTTCCATTCAATCATCTCCTTTTATCGTTTTCTCTTTTCCTTCCATGATCATCCATGTAGTTTTTCTCACTCGAAATGTTTTCAAAACCGAGTTTTGTTCTCTATCAAATTATTGAGATGTGTCATTTCATGGGATTGTGGGGACCTTAATTAATATAAATAACTCTTTATTTTTTGAATTAATTTATCTTCCAATATATTTAGATATTTTATTTATTGTACCATCATTTTATTTTATAAAACCTTGTGATTTTTTCTTTAAGTGTTTTGATGGTAAATTAGAATCCTTAAAAGAATAATTTTGGTATATTAATGATTTCACTATTCTGTTTTGTATTTTAATCCATGGTATTATTTTTTTCCATGGTTTTATATATATATTCAATATATATTAATACTAATTCCCAAAAGGTTTTTAATAAAGTGTTTCTAATAAATGTTTTAGTTTATATTAATATACAAATAATAACATGTGATAAATTTTATATAACGATGTTTTATTATTATTTACTATTTTATAAATTTAACGTCTGTGAATTGAATATGATTGTTGTTTCTTATTATATATTTCCTATGTCATATATGACCCGAGTTGAGTTTTGTTATAAATATAAATTTTTTCACGTTAGTTACATTATTAAAGAATTTATAAATGGGTGATATGGTGTTGAGGATTATTTGTTTTATGTCTGAAGTATTTATTTTTACATTATTTAATGAATTATTTTATTTGTATATAATGGATTACATGAGATCCTTGGGGGCTCACTATTAAATCATGGATGAGTGTTATATTCATTTTTATTTTTCTCTAGCCACACATCTTGAATTATCAATTATCTGTGCAAAGGGGTTTCATCTAATTGAGTAAATGGGGGTAATTGAGGGTTTGAGACTTTTAGGATTACATTTAAGGATTTATATGATCCATAAGAGAGTTTTATGTATTCCCAAATAGAAAATATATTTCCATTCCATGATATATTTATTTTTATTTTTCACTTTTTTTATGTATTGAATTTCATTTTGCCTAGTGATATATGTTTGAATTGGGAAATAATTTTCTTATTATGTCATGTGATTTTTAATAAAAACTTTTTTTTAAAATAAAAGTTAAATGACTGTATTTGGATTTATTTTAAAAATATACACTAATGTATATAATCTAATTATAGTTCAAATTATAATTTGGAATATATCATAATAATAGAGTTACATTAATTATTCAAAGTATCCTACAAGGTATTATTTCACTATATACATAAGCATGTTTTTGTACATGTAGACATTTTATGGATGATACAACTAATGTGAAGGGAGTTATATCATTTAGTGGGGTATCTTAGACTCATTCATAATGCTTTAAGGGAAAGATGATTAGGTGGTGACCATGGGTCACATGGAGAAGGATTGTTTCAAAATTTTGATAATATTTAATAATCATTGTATGTATATGATTTGGTATCACAATTTTATCCCCTTTTTTCTCTCCCTTTTATTATTTATTTAATGTATAAAATTTTATATTTTCCATATTGAGGCATTTTTTGGAAATCCAAATTTTTTATCCTTATTTGGTTGAATTTTTGTTTGAAAGTATTTTGTTTTTATCATGATAAATCAATGTGTTAATACATTATATAATTATTTTTTGTATGATATATTGTATATTTATGTTGAAACGTTTTTCAACGGTATGTGTTCAATACCCATATCACTTGTTTTAATCCTACTGATATTCAAATATTATTTGTAATTCATTATAGGTTCGGTTAAGGGTTTAGTAGTGATGAGAGAGATATTACATGATATACATTATCAATACTGTTATCCCCAATTATAATATAGAAGATAATTTATTTGTGTTCTCTTTCAAGGAGGTTGTAATACTAATGTTTCAACCAATGAAGTTGTTTTTTTATATGTATAATTTATATCTAAATTTGTGTATTTTTATATTTTTCAAGAAAAATTAATGGAATTAAAATTAATTAATCAAAAAGATAAAATATTATGAAAATATGAAAAAAAAATATTAAAAATATGAGTGAATATTTTTTTTAATAATAAATAGAAACATTAGAAATGTGTTGATTCATTGGACAGTCACTTCATATATGATTACAATAATTATCTAGTTATATTTCTCAATTCACACCTAGATATATCTTCCTTAACATCTAAATATTAATTTCTACCATAAAAATTGATAGATATTGAGGTTTATCCTGTTATTAATGTGTTTCATATACTCAATGAACTCCAAGTAAGAACTCATGATTTCCTATAATGTAAGGATATTTTTTTTATTGAAATGATTAATTATTAATAATATGAATTCCATTTTTGGTCATGGGGTAACAAGGGTTTCATATATTTTTTAGAGCCTAGAACCCAAATGTTGGAGAAAAATAGATGTACATAAAGGATATGAGTTACTATACACTCAAGCCACGTAGTTTGGTGAGATCATGTGGTGCTGTATAGATGAATTTATAAGCCCACACTATTTGATTAAACTATATAGATAATGTCCCACTATTGTATGATGACCTAAAAAAATTTTGATAGTGGATTGTGACATGGTTTGTTCATTGTTTCCAAAAATGTACACACAAACCATGTGAGGTTCCCCTCTGTACAATGACGGTTACACGATTAGTACATGCTTCGGCCAACAGGGCAGCCAAACCATGAGGCTATTTATTTTGATGGAAAATTACTTTTCTCCAATAAAAAATATTAAAACCAAAATAAAAAATTTTATTTCACATTCCTACAAATAGAACGCATTTGGGAGCACCCTGTTTAGTCAATTTGGTATATTTTGATCATGTTTTCCATCCGAACTCAGAATTGAGTGTCACTAGTCATGTTGGATTCACACTGGTGATTACTTATAAAACATTGTGTTGTAATTATTTTTTCATAGTATTAGCTAATCTAATCATGTGAAATATAATTTTATTTTTTACTAGGGTTTTCATCATTTATACATTTTTATTCTGATCTAAGCTGAATCAAAATTTTATACTGGATGATCACTCCACTACAGACCCATGATAGGTGGTCTATAACAATCCCATGGTGTTGATGGATTTATATGTGGAGTTGTAATTATGACCCAGGTCAGACATTTTGGAGTTACCCAGATTATTAATTATATATTTTAATAAAATATGTTAGAAAATTTTAGTTATTACCTAAAGTTCCTTGAGCAGAGTTATAGGTTGTTTTCCTAACAAAGGCCACCCATGGTGTCTGACTTGTGATTTACATTTCCTTTTAGTATTTTTCAACCACCCAGGGGGTTATAGGATGAGCTAACATAGTTAGAGGAAGCACAAATACACTTTATTTGGATTTAATTTATTATTTATGAAATGGTCTTCCTCCTTTTCCAGGTTATACCTAATGTGATTTATTTAACATCTTAAATTTTAATTTTTATATGAGTAGGTAAACTTGTTAAATGTATTAGAGTGTTAATTACCATATCATTTTGAAGGTATCATGGCATGTGATGGAATTTAGTGATAATTGAATATAATGATTGATGTTTCCATATGATTCAATGAATGAGCTAAAACGTATGCCATGATAGAGGTTGTGACATATTGGATTATAAAGATCATTGGATATTTATTCCATGGGATACCTTGGGCCTTGATACCACATGGATTCAGATTGAATAAGATGGAAGTCTTCATGTTCTGTTTTCATATTCCTTGGACATTCATCCTTGTCTAGATGAGTATCCATCGAGATGCTCCAGGGAGTCGATGATGATGCCTTGGTCCAATATACATTGTATACGACCCCATTGGGTATGAAACTTTTGTTATATGGATCAACTATTTCAATTGTAACATTCTTAATTATATATCATGGACATTTTTGATATTATATAAAAGTTATACGACATATCCATGGTTTGTATGAGATACTAGATCTTCATCAGGGAAGTGGTGTTTGTTTTAGTTATGCTTTAATGATTCCATGTTTGAAAAACATGATCTTTGTTTTATGGATGCCTTATTACCGTTGAATGTGTCACCTTAAAATTATTAAATTTCTTGTAGGGACTTTAGATTATTTAAATTAATATTTATTAGATTACTTTCACACTAATTATCTTTTATTTTACATCCTGGATTGTTATATACTTCATTGTTGGTGGCCTACTCAGATTTTATCTCACACCCTATCTCAGAAAGTTATTTGGTACCTAGACAGACATTATGGATATAGGTATGGATTGATGAAGGTTTTCACGTTTTTATTATATATTTTTTCCATGCATAAAATCATGGGAGCATAGGATAGATTTGAGGATCACGATGATATCATGATATATTTCTTTTTATCCTTTTTTTTATTTTGATACATGTAATATACATATGCATGTATACCTGTTTTGGATGACTTCTAAACACAATAAATGAAATAACATTGTGCTATATGATAAATATTTTTTCATTTCATATATATATGTATTTGGATGCTATCGACTAATTTTTAATGGTTGTGCTCCCCTAGGTGAGTAATAGTCTACTAATCTTAGTGTCTTTCCCTACAACTTATTTATTGTTTTTTTTCATTAACTATTTATATTTATGATTTTTATCATTGTTTTATACTCCTACAAGATGTTATTTTCTCCCCCTACAAACACCATATTCCCTCTGTACTATTTTGTATCCTTTAGTGTTTGGGGTGATGCACTAGCATCTATGTTGATGAATGGGCTCGGAGCACCATTCAATGTAATTTTGGTTCGGTACATTACAAAGTTGTATCATAGAATTAATTTCTTGGATTTACTATTTTGAGAAAACATATGGGGTTTGGGAAAGAATATTAATTTGCTAATGATTTTTTATAGAGAGTAGATAACATATGTACAAGATAAATCCAAGTTGCCTTAATTGGAAATTTTTGTTTTCTGGATTTGACTATTAGATTAAATTTGATTCCATTATTGTGTAATGAACATGTGTATGATGTTTATTCTGATATTGAGTTTTTTCTATTTCTCGATGAGATGTGTATTTCATCTTCTTTATCATTTTAGACATATTCATGCATTAAAATTCCATGCATCATGTCATTCCATATAGGCTGCATTTCTTGACAGCATGACACTGTGATATGTGCATTGTGAGATATACCTAATGTTTTTATAGGTATTTTGTGCAGGGGATTAGGAAACATGGTTGGTAACTGGAGTTCTAATCGTATCATAAACAATTTTTTCCTTATTAGACCACCATAGACACCCTGAATAGCCAATTGCGGCTCATTGATTCATCGACCATCGATTTCATTGACTTGAATGTGTTATTGTGTGAATTAGATGGAGACATAATTTTGGTCAATGAGGAATATGGGACCTTATGGATAATTTTTTTTTTCCATTGAGTTAAATATAATAAAATAAAATTTTAATAATTTTGAAATAATATGGAAATTTGAAATGATAAAATATATATCGTTACAAATCCCCAACTTTTGAGTGGGATGTAGGCAGTCTCTCTAATAATTTTTATTACTGTTTGTATTAACAGTCCATGATTTAATAGAATACCCAAGTGTACGATATTTTATACGAAGTATTTATCTATTCTTATGCTTCTTTCTATGAATTTCATGCTTTTGATCCCATTTGTGGTGTGTGATTAGTATTGTAGAGACATGACACCATGAAGACCTCCAGTAATACACCAGGTGGGTGGAAATGAACCTGATCCAGAGGTTGTGAGACATGTTATATCAGTGGAAACAATTATAGTTCTTTTTGAGGCACTAATATCAGTTCCAGGCATAGGTGATGAGGAACAATTCATTGAGATATTTACATGCTTTATATGTACTTTTCTATAATCACCGTACCATGACTCATATATGGATGACCTAGAGTGTATGTTCAATCAGAACTATCCTCCTATTTTTGTTCATTTACGAAGATGCATAGAATTCATATTTGAGTTTATAGATTTCATGGTCAATATATAACTATCTGGAGACACATTCTAAGATGAGAGTGAAGATTTCAACATACTTGTTGTGGGGAGCATAAAAGCACTCATGGGATTTTTTGAACTGTGATGATGCACTATGTGACATGTTTTGGTGAGATTTACAAACTTGATTTCGAATAAAACACAATCAGAATTGATGAATGGATCTTTTATTTATTTTTAGTATATAATTATTTCAATATATATGGAATAAATATACGAGGATATGGGTATTCTTGATGTGATGATTCCTGCAGAATTTTTATGGACTCACTTGATGGAATTGGATTCCACACTTGATAAATTATACTTATAAATTATGATTATAATTGTGATGATAATAGATGAAAATCAACAAAAGTGTTTTTGGTGTAGAAACATTGTCTATAAAATGTGTAATACCATGAAAATTGTTATTTTCATGAAGTTAATAAGATGAATTGAAGAAGATGGTCATGAAAAAACTATGTATATATATAGCAAGAAAAAGAATAAAACCTGATGATAATTGATTTATCGTATAGATCTAGGACTTGTGTTAATAGTAACAAACTGTTTCTAACATGGATGATAATTTTTGTTCATGAAAATATTAATATTCATGGGGATTTCTTTGGAATTCCATGTAATATCCCATTATTAAACATGAGGTATTGAGGATGGACTTTTGTGTCCAACGAGTTTGTACAATGTCAGGTGCCATGTAGGATCATCCTAATCACATTGGAATTATTTAAATTAGCTATATAGGATTATATTCAAATTATATGAAAAATTTTTGATGTTCAGTTTGAGAATGAGGTCTTCATGTAAATGAGGGTTCATGGTTTACATATAAAAATTAAAAAAATTTCAAATCGTCAATAATGTGATGCCACATTACACTATTTGAAATAGATCCTATGTTATATTCAGGTGATGTGAATATAAATATTATATCATTCATTTCAAGGTATATTCATCGGAATATAAAATATGGTTGATAGAAAACAATTAAGATTCTCATCCACAGTACAGTAAATAATAATAAACTGATGCTACAGTATGCTATTTTATATATATGGTATGCTATAATCATATGATGTGAATATAAAATGTTTATAATAATATTTGAGGTATATTCAGTGGAAAATAAACTAAAATTTATAGAATAAAATTGATATTCCCAGGAATATTATTCTAAACATCAATAATTTGATGCCAATATATGTTATTTTACATAGATTTTATGATATAATCTGGTGATGTGGATTGCAAATATATAGCATACTATTAGTCCAGTTTGTTGCTGAGATACATACTATATGGGAATTGATTTGTTAAAATGATATGGTGCTTTGTGAATGATTAATTATTTTCAAATTATGTGTTTCGTGGATTGTAATTATTTGAGAACACCAATACAATATGCAATGATGATCCATTGTGGGATTCCATATTGTTTATGGATGAATATTTTTTCATGGTTAATGAGGATATTTGTGGGTGATGTCTTTTGCAGGGATCTATTTCTATAGAGTATATAACGAGATAAACCAATGTAAACTAATTTTAATTGTCACATAAATTTTTTTTGTCAATGGTTTGGTACCTATATTGGTTGGCTATGAAAACAAGGCCAAATCTCCTTCTAAAAGTGATCAATAATTTTAGAGATGTGTTCATTTTATTTATAAGAAATTATTAATCTCCATTTGAATTCGACAAAGAAAAATTTTCTTTTAACAAAGGATAAAATTTTATGTTAGGTTCAATGCTAATTGTTCCTCTATGCTAAGGGTATTGATTCGCAATGTTGTCAACTACTATGATATTTTCTTTTTAGGTGAAGTGCAATGTGAACATAATAAATAATTTAACTTATAAACAAGCATTAGTTCTCTAATAATCAATGAATTCAACTAATAGTACATGGATTTTCATATAGGTTATTATATGATCATTTCATGATCATAGGAACAATTTAAGAAACTATTGGATTAATATATTATGAATAGAAAAGTGCAGTGTAATATAATGCATGAACAAATTTTCTAAGAATCAATAAATTCATCCTATGGTATGTGACATATATTATATTATATTCTTTGATCATTTCATGAAAATATATGCATTTTGGAAAACTATTTGAAGAATGTACAGTGAATATAAAATTTATGTGTTATAGGATGCATGCATCAATTTAGTAAGAATCAATAAAGTAGACCAATGGTAGGTTACATGTTATACATGTTATGTTATGATCATTTCATGATCATTAGAATGATTTAACATACTATTTGATCAATATATAGAGAATTGAAAATTTATGTGAAATATGATCCATCCATTAGTATTCTATGCATAAAATAAGTGGACCAACCGTATGCTACATGTCATACGTGATATGAAATGATAATTTCATGATCACTGGAACAATTTAGAATATTAATTGATATATACAACAGGAATATAAAATTAGTGTGCAAGGTGGTTTGAATTCCAGTACACTAAGCATCAAATAAGTGGAACAACAATACATCATATATCATACATTGTATGTTATGATCATTTCATGTGTATGGGGTCAATTTAGTGAACTGTTTGAATTTTACAAAGTGGATAAAAAAATGGGATGTCCGTGAAATACACACGATTGTATGATGAATTTCAGTGGATATTCATTGGACCCGTTATTCTGAGTTGTGAATGTCTCTATATTCATCATATAATATTGAAGAAATATTGTGCATCACGAACACACATTATTTGAGTTTGGGAATTCATCATAAAAACAAATAATCATTGATCGATTAGATATATATGAAATATTTGATCATTAAAGGAGATCAAAAGGTGAAGAGAACGAATCTAGAATTTTCTTACAGGGGAAGGAATCCTGTTCTATGCATTCAATAATATGAGATGATCAGGATAATTGAAGTTCTAATGTGAATAGGATTCATGACGAAAAATATTATTTCAATTACCTTTTTAAGATATTTAATTTCTAAATGAGTATAACAAATCTAGTACACTCATGAAGGAAGATATATTTCATGTGTTTTATGAGAAACACGATGACAACAAATATATTTCTATTTGTGGATCAAAACAATTTAGAAGATGGATTTCTAGACTATGGTTTCTACCGAGTTACTGAATAGGCTTAAGGCTGGGGTGTCTTACCAGTCTAGAAAAAAGAGTAGAGAAAATGGTTTGGGTGTATAACTGTGATCAATTGGAGGATAGAATACTGGGGTGTATAATCTATTATTGCATTAATCATTTTAATCACCTTATTATTTAGTGTAGAATCCATGTTAGGGGTATTAACCAACATGGAACAGAGTATGAGTTTTTACCAAACCATGTAAATGTTGTGTTTTATGATCCCATTGATTTTATATACATATTATGTGAGGTATTTATTTACAAATTAATGTATGGATACCAATTACATGTTCTTGATGTCAAATTCAAAAGAAAAATATTAAAATATAACCCACTAATTTACCCCCTCTCAGCATTCAATTCATACTAGGGAACTAAAATAGGTATCAGATCCCAGGTCCCTCTAAACATCCAAAATATTTCATGAATTGTTTTTAAAATAAATTATTATGTGGATATTTGACGAAGTGATTGAGTTACATCAAATAGAGAGATAATAATTTACTCATAGGGATTGAATTATTTGGAGTTCATCAAAAAAAGAATAGAGGTAGAAGTGTTGAAATGAATATAAAAAATAATCCAAAAGATAATGGATAAATACGACTAACTAATAGAAATTATATTTGTACAAGTAATAATTATTATTATGATTATTATAATTCTAAAGATCTATTTTGGGGAAATAAAATCATTAGGTGATCTTCATTTTGATATAAAATATCAACAGAAGAATGTTTCTAAAGAAGTGTTTTAATTTATTTTTGACATTAACACGAGAATCTTTTTTTATAAATCATGGCTAGCAGTGCATGTTGAAGATTTAGAGGATGAACTATATAAGATGATTAAAATGTGAATTACTCTCACAGACCGTGTTGAAGTATGGGAACAATCCATTTTTCTTACAAAATATTAATTTCAAAATTATAAATTTAATAATGTTGTATTTGAGATAATTTTTAAATTGTTAATTAATGGATTAGAAAAATTGAATGATGCTTCTTTGGATGTCAATAATTCTCAGTTGGAAATCAAATCCAAGAGGATCATTGATCTTGACTTGTTGTTGCAAGATAAAATTGTATTTTATCAAGTGGGTGTTGAGAATATGATGAATGATTGTGAAGATAAAGTGTAATTTTTTGATGATTATAAGAATTACCTAAACATTACATATCTTGAATTGAAAATTAAATAGTAAATTTTGGAAAGGCTTATGCTGAGACCTCACAATAAAATATGTATGTATCCACTTCAACACAATTCTCATTAAAGGATTCTAATATTAAATAATCTTAATCACATTTAAATATTATCATTAAATCATCTAATGATCTTTCCAATAAATATGTAATGAAAGAGGTACCATCCATACCCCAATGTAATTTTTTTTAAAACTGAATCTATAAAATGTGTAGGTTTAAATAAATACTCTTTAATAACATCGATGATGAGAAATGGAGATGAATCTACCAACATGTCAATGCTGGATATAAGAAGATGTATCAGTTATGGTTCTCGAATGTAATCCTTGTAGTTAGTGAAGAAGATCGAAAAACATTATGATGGAAATATTGGAGAACCATCATAAAATAAAATAATATCATGGTTTTTGGTTCAATGATGGTGGTTCAATAGTTTTTGACATTTTTTGATTAATACTGGTATAATAAATTAAATTATAAATCCAAAAAAATACTTTACAAAGGGGAATAATTTCATAGATGATGAAACTACATTTACACAATAATAAAAAATTTGCACGTTCAAACTGATTCGAACTTCAAGGTTATGTCTATTATGTTTTCAATATAATTGGCCAGAAAAGTGATAAATATACATCTCAAACTCTATTAAGAAACTATGGACCTCATGTGAAATAAATGAAAACCTTGGGTAGAAATATGGAAAATGATGAAAATTGATTTTTTCCTAAGACGTTTCATGATATGAAATCCATGTACTCAATACATAATAATTATCCAAATAACCATATCCATGAAGATTAATTTGAGTAATACATCTCATAAGAGAGATATTAATATAGTCACCCATGTGAATCCATGTGTAAAATCCAACAAGTTTTAACTATTCCTAAAGGTATTCATATGATATTTTAAACTTATTTTGTGAAATATACAATGTTATTATAATATCAAGAAAAATATCATGCTAAATTTAAATTGAATATTCTAATTGAAGAACGATAATTTATGATAATTTGTCATAAATAAAAAAACTCATTTGTTGCTATTGTTAATTTTGAGAAATGAAATAAATCTGGATATAATGCAAGATGATTCTTCACCACATTTCCATCTAAATAAGATGTCTTCAGAGTAATTAATAATGCTTTAGAATACATATAATACATTAAGTACATAGAATGATGAACCATCCCACATAATGAAATGATAGGTGTTATAAGTTCCCTTTCAACAAAGTATAAATCAGATTTGAAAATTAGAACTGGATGCATGAATTATGGAGAAAGTAGATAAACATGGTTTTGAAAACTATCTCAACATTTCTTTTCACATTGTGAAACTAGTGACCACTCTTTATTATCTTATATATTATTGTGTTTTTAAATAAAAATCGTTTGAATGGAATGAGATGACTGAGTCTATGACATCTGGATATAATGATGATATTGTACTTCATGGGGTGTGCTGACTTCCATGAAATGAATGAAAATTGTGTATCCCTTATGAGAGAGCATTTATGAGACAAAACTGTTAAATCATAATTTCATAGCGAATGGGGTACAACTATTCAGATTTATAAAATTTTATGTTGTAGAATTTCAATCATACTTTTAACCCTAATTCCTAATTATTTTAATCATATTAATCAATTTGGAGTTCTTTATAGTTGTTATGATACGAAAAAGTGGTGTATATATCAATCCACATTGATTTTATAATGTGTCTATTTAATCTTGTTCCATATATAGTGTTTCATTGATTAATTTGATTATTTCTATGCCCAATATTAAGATTTGAGGATTTCTGGGCATGATTTCACAGGAATGATTTTCATGGATAGATTGTAAAAACATGGTTGCATCTCTCTTATTTTCTACCCTAGGATAGATTATGTAGACCTAGATTTTATTTACTATGTCTAATTTCTAATAGAATAATATGATATAATTAATCAAATTAATTTGATCAAAAAAAATTCATATAAGGGAGGTCATCATGAATTTGATAAATATGTGAGATTGGAAGATCAACAACTTACCCTTTGCCTTTATTTTTGATAAGGGGGAAAATAAAGACTTTGTAAAGTATAGAATTATTGAAAACAAATTAAAAAGGGGTATGGAAGAATATATTTTCATTATTGAGGAATTAATTATATATATATTTTTTATTATATCAAAAAGTAAATATATATTGAATACATATGTGGGGAGTTGGGGTTGATTAAAGTGGTGATGTATGGAGAATTGTTATGGAATCATTTGATGGAATTGGATTTCATGATTGAGTGATTTTCCATAATAATTTCTATTTTTGTAGTGATGGTATTAAAATTAATTCAAGACAATGGTTGATGGTGAAGGAACAGTATCTATGACTTCTGAAAGACTGTGAAAATGTTTAATTTCATGAAGCTAAGAATAATAATTTAAGGAGATGTACATGAAAAATGTATGTATATATAGGTCACGAATAATAATAAAATTTGAATTTTATTTAATTAATCTTAATCCTCAAGGCCTTGTGTTAATAATGAGAATTTTTTTCAACATGAAATATTATTGATGATCATGAAAATATTCATTTTGATAGGGATTTGATTTGAAGGCCATGTAATATCTCTATATATGGAGTGAGTTGTTGATGATGTGATTCCATGTCAAAGGATTTTTTACAATGTGGGGTTCCATGATAGAACATCCAAAGATCATTGGAAATATGAAAATCATACATGTATGGATTTCAGGAAATTATAAGAAAAGTTTACGATGTTGAGTTTGCGAATGAGGATTCCATGTAAATGTGGGTTCATGGATTCCAAATAAAAATACAATAGTTCACTAAAAATTAATAGTGTGATACCATAGCATGATATTTGACATATATGACATGTTATATTAAAGTGAATGATTAAAAACAATTTATCATTCTATTTTTGGTACATTTAGTGGAAAATAAAAGTAGGTTGATAGAACACAACTGAGATTCCAATTCATAGTGCGTTAATCATCAATACAATGATTATTTAGTATTGTATTTTAAATATATTATATTCTATATTCATGTGATGTGAATAAAAGAAATTTAAAAAACTATTTGAGGTACATAGATTGGAAAATAAAATCAGGTTGATAGAACAAATTTGATTTTCTGATGAAGAGTTTTCTAAACATTAATATTTTCATTCCACCGTATGATGTTGGACATAGATGCTATGATATAGTCATGAGATGTTCATTGGATCAATTTATAATACAATATGTTCAATATATAGTTTAGAAGTTTACTATAAGTATATTTATTCTCTAAAATGCCATTGTGGTACTCGAAAAACGAATTCCTCACAGATGACATAATTCATGGAATGTAAATATTTATGAAATTCCATGTTGTATTGTTGATGGTTCTTTGTGGGTTTCTTTGCAGTTCACAGATAAATATTTATTCATGAATTATGAGATTATTTTTGGGTGATTTCCTTTGCATACCTCCATTATTTTGGAGGATATGTATATATGAACCTTATTAAACATCATTTATTGATTTAAAAATATTCAAGAGCTAAAAGGAAAAATAATCACACTTTTCTCCTATAAATACAGTGCTAACTCTCTTGCAAAAGGCGATCAGTAATTTTGGATGTGTTTATTTTGATTGGATGTTCATATTCTACTGTATTTGGGTTCTATAAACCAATTTGTTCTCTGGGAAAAGGATAAAAATTTATGTGAGGTGTTATTCCAAGAGAGGCACTACTCTATGTATGTTTCTTTTCAATGTAGTGATGTGCTATGAAATATTCAATTCAGGGTATGTTCTGTGATATTTTCAAAATAAATCAATGAATATTCATTAATTAGATCCCTGAGAATCAAGAAATTTAACAAACATTACATAAATATTCATATATTCTATTCAATTATCATTTCATGATCATAAGAAAATGTTAAAAACTATTTGAAGAGTATAATGTGAAAATAAAATGAATTTATATGTGATGAAATAATTAGTTCACTATGTGTCAAGAAGGAAAAAAAAGTATGTGACATGTCATATATGGTATGTTATAATAATTTAATGACCATAAGAACAATTTAGGAAACTTTTGGAAGAATATATAGGGAATAGAAAAGTTATGTTCTATGTAATCCAAGAATTAATATGATAATTATCAGTGAATTGGACCAATAGTATTCTATATATCATTCATGATATGCCATGATCATTTCATGATCATTGATAAAATTTAGCATTTTTTCAATCAATTTAATGTTAATTAAATGGAGATGTGAAATATGATTCAAGAATCAGTACACTAAGCTTCAAGGAATTCGACCAAAAATACGCTACAAATCATAAATTCTATTTTATGATTACTTCATGATCAGTGGAAAAATTTACCATATTTATTGCTAAATATATAGTGAATAAAAACTTGTGTGAAATGTGATCCGAGAATAACTAAAATAAGCATCAAAGTAGTCACCAATAATATGTGCCATATCATAAATGCTATGTTATGATCATTTCATGAGTTTATTATCAATTTAGAATATTTTTTTATATTTAAAAATTGGTTTAGAAAATGGAATGTCCTTGAGAAACACATGGTTTTACGATTTATTTGAGTGGAGACTCATAAAAATAGATTATTCTGATTTTTTCATGTCAATATCTTGCATAAAAATATATTAATGATTTTGTTTCACCACCTAAACACATTATTTGAGTTCAGGACTTCAACATAAGATGACTGAATAAATTCCCAAGAAGAAATATGATAAATATCTAATCAACATTAATGAGTAGAAGTTAAAGATAATGAATTCAGAATATAATTCCTGGAGAATGTATCAATAATCAAATAGAATTTACACTTTTCATGATATAACATGAATCTAATATGAGACAAAAAAGAACATTTCAAAAATTTAATGATGTTCATGAATTAATACAGGAGTATAACAGATCCAGTACACCCATGGAGGATGATCTATGTCATGTGGTTCAAGAGAAACCAGAAGAAAATTTTGATCATTCTATTTATGGATCATGACCATTGATAAAAAGATGCTTGGGACTATTGTGTCTTACTCGTAACTGAAGAGGCTTAGTGTTGGGGTGCCTAACTGGTGTCTAATAATGATTAGAGAAGATTTTTGTGATGCCTAACCAACCAAGTTAGATGATTTGGTTAATGCTGTCTAGAATCAGGATCAATTGTTGAACCGACTACTAGGGTGTATAAATAGATGTTTCCTTATTCATTGAAATCACATTTATATATTGTAGAGAATCCATTATATGGGATTAACCAACATAATAAGGAGAAGGTATATATATTGAACTTTGTAAATACTATGTGTTATGCTCATGTTAGTAATTTGTACATATGATGTGATATTGTTAGATATCCCCAAGTGGATTAAGATCATTCAAAAGTTTGAGAGGTAAAATTAAATATAATGAAATGAAAATGTAAACCAGTAATTCACCTACCATCTCTATGTTTTCAATACTTCCTAAAGAAATTTAGATTATATGACTAATTTTTCACAGAGACATTGAGGAAATAGGGTGCTATTGAGTTAATGTGTCTGGGAAATGGAATGTTGATAGTTATGAAATATTCAATACACATTACATAGATGAGTGTTTTCAACGATGTAACATGTTGATGTAGCTTTGAGGGAAAGATTAATTAAGGATGGTCTCTTACATGTTTTCAAATATAAAGTCAATTTGTTCAGTTTTACCACTATTAGTGATATTGTTAATTATAAATTGATTACAATGAAGAACCAGAGAGAGGATTGTGGAATATAGTAGAGTAGTATAGACTCTCGGCCTAGGGGTTCAACTTCTAGTGGATGTAAAAAATGAGTGGATGATTATCGTGAGATGAACACTATTTAGACCACTAGTATTGGTAGTGAAATATTCACTAATCAGAGGGGATGAGGAAACATGAAGAATCAATGTGACGTTACCTAGTATAGTGTTGATCTTATTGCATAATAGACTGTGTGCAACATTTCTATATGGCCTTCCCTCTAGTAGTTAGTGGTTTAGGGTCACCAATAACTTTGGGTTCAGTAGAAGGGTTCACAGCTCCTCATTAAGAAGGGATCTAGAGTAGTACAGTGTTTTTTCCAAGGTGGTGGTGGTTGTGGAGGAGTAATTTAGGAACTAGTTATACATAGACAAATGTGTGGTCTTTCTAAGTGTAGTGATGTTATATCACAGGGCTGTGGTTTTGGAAAAATATATTTTTCATAGCCTACCACTAGGTAGTAGGGTGTTGGCCTGTCTAGAGTGAGGGGTATGATCTTAGTAGCCTATCCTCTTGAATATATAATTATTTATATAGGTTCATCACATAGTTTCATATTTGTACTCGTGGTGGAATTCATTAGTCATATGGTTTAGTATTCAATGGGAATTATAATGTTTTATAAACAATTTGGGATTAAGATAGATGATGTATGTTAGTGATGGGTGTTCTCCCATGAGATTGGAGGGTGTCACTTCATCATTGATCTTTTTTATGAAGATTACTGAGTTTGTTGTCATACATGGTATGGACTAACTTGTTTCTTATTAATCCACCATTGATTTTTATCACCAAAGGGTGAAATTTACATTCCCATGGGGTGGACCCTTTATTCACAAGGATGAATGGGTTGGTATAGAACTCCTAGTTGGACCAAAGTATCATGGGCAGGGTGGGAGGATAACCTAGATTTATATCATTTATATTGACGTTAGGGATCATGTTGGATGGAATTTCTTCAAGTGGTTTATCTTTTCAAGGAATCTTTCTCAAAGGACATTCCTGATTTACCTCCTCAGAAAGACGTTGAGTTATCAATAGATCTTGTTCATGGAGTAGCACATATATCCATTCCTTCTTATAGCATGTATACTATTGAATTACAAGAGATCAAGATGTAGATATATGATTTGGAGGCAAATGGGTTTATTTGGTCTAGTTCATTGTTGTTGGGTTCACTAGTAATTTTTAAGAAAAACGTGGATAATACTCTTAGTATATGCATGGATTTTTGTAAATTTAACAAACAGATGGTCAAGAACCAATATCCCTTTCCACATTTATATTACATTTTATTATATGCTTTGATGAGATTAGGTGTTCTGGAAAATTGATTTCAGATCAGGATATCAACATGTAATTTTTTGACCTAAACGGATAGCTTATAAATATTTTTGTAGTATGTATCATCTGTTTGAGTATCTAGTTCGTTTATTCGGCCTCATGATCATTCCAATGTTTTTCATGGAGAGAATAAACATAGTTTTTCATTTTTATCTAGATTATTTTATGGTGGTTTTATGGATGATATCATGGTGTATTATCACGGTAGAAACAGCAATGAGAAACATATGAAGAATATTTTTGATGCCCTGAGAGATAATTAGTTTTATGCTAATCTCAAAACGTTCTACTTTTGGATGGATCATATTCACATCCTAGATCATATTATCTATTATATATTAGTATCAGTTTCCCTAGAGAAGCTGATAATTGCAGTTTCATGGGAGTATCCTAAGATTCTATTTGAAATACATAGTTTATCTAGGATTGTGGTATATTATAATCATTTCATATATGGAATACCATTCGAATAATAACAACATATATACATTACCACAAAGGGTGTTATGTTCTGATGGATGGATACCTATGAGATAGCCCCTCAAGAACTGAATGGTAGAATAAACTCAGCACTGGTTCTGAATCTTCTAGAGTGGTGTGGAATCTACACTATGTATTGTTATTTATTAGGTACCAAGATTGATGTAGTAATGATGTAGGGTGATATAGTTAAAATGTAGGGATCACCATAGTTTATGAAAGATGATAGGAATTAACTGACTCATGATCTAGAGTTAGCTTCACATGTACATGGATTGAACTATTAGAGTCACTCTTTACCGGGAGATAATTTTGTGTTTTAAAAAGATCACAAAAGCATGATGTATATATTTTTCTTTCATGATATGAATTTTAGGAATTGAAGGTTGTGGTAGTACCTATAATATTTTAACTTTGAGCTATACTAGGTACTAAAAAAGGAAATTTTTTGGTTGATTCATTGAGAAGGAGGACTCATATATAGGTGTTGTAGTTGGCCAGTAACAAGTGGATGATTGTGGATTTTATATATAATATGCACTTGGACGTGTAAGATATTTTGGGTAGAATTTTCATTCATCATTTGTTGTTACCTATATGAATAAAAATAGAGTAATAATGAGAAGATTTTAGATTTATATGGTCTAGTTATATGGGAGAGAATGAGAGGTTAAGACCTGAATCTTATTTGGACTTTAGTTGAGGAGGTTATCCTACGTATACATGTTTATGTATAGGATCTGGTATAAATACATGAAGATATGATGTAGGAGATTCATGCCTCTGTTTGGTATGTTCATTGTGGTGTTACCACGATGTATTATTTCTTACATCATCAATACCGGTGGTCGGGGATAGAACATGAGGTAGCTAGTTTTGTTATGTGGTGTTCAACAAGTCAGCATGTTATTGAAGAACATCAATGACTATCTAGATGTTTACAGTAGTTATGTAATCCTATGTAGAGATGGAATGATGTCGTGATGGATTTTTTGACATGTTTGACAAGGCCTCCTAGAGGTAGTGATGTTGTATGGGTTTTTCAGGATAGTATCACAAAGGTTTTGCATTTCCTTACGATCATGGAGACCATTAGTGTATATGTTCTTGTTTTGTTGTAGATTCTTGTTATAGTAAAACATCATGGGTCCCTTTTACTATAATTTCATATTATAACAACAAACAACCCTCAAACTAATGGCTAGTCAGAGAGTATGATACAATTTTTTGAGGACATTCTTCGAGAATGAATTTTTGTGTTTGGGGGATATTGGTATAAGTATATTACCATATATTAGTTATTCTACAAAAATATCTATCATGTTATTAAACATACTGACCATATGATGATTTCTATGGTAAGGCATGTTATTCTCCCCTCTGATGGTTAGAGGCTGATGAGGTAGCTTTTCTAGGACCTCATATCTGAGAAGAGTATTCTGAGTAATTCTAGATGATCAATAAATGGATTGATACTAACAATTATGTACATAAATATAATTTGATCATTGTTGAAGTCCTCTAGAGTTTAATGTTAGGTATTCTATGTTTTTAGGTATCTCACCATGGATGGGAAAAAGATATATTAATATATAGTGTATGATTTCACCATGATTTGTTAGGCCATTTAGTATTTTTTGAGAGATTTGGTATTGAATATTTTCCATTTCAGTTAACTCAGTACTACTAGAAAATGCACAACTTCATCGATGTATCTTTACTATTCCATTATCATATAGAACAGTCACATGTTCTGCACAATAAGGAAGTGGAGTTATATGAAGATTCAACCTTTTAGGATCATCATATTCATATCATTGCTAGGATCATAACTGTTCTCAGAGATTGGTTAGATCGTCTTGTATGGGTGAAATGGCTGTATGTCCATTTATAAGATGAGGCCGGGGATTTTGAGGCTAATTTACATGATTAGTGGCTAGAGTTATTCTTGGAGAATTTTTGAACCCCCTTGAATGGTAAATATGATGAAAAATGTCTTTATGGGTGATGATTATAATATCACATGTTTTCATATGAGGTATAAATATTTGTATTCTATTTAAATGATTAATTACATCCTAATGTGAAAACACTTCATTGTCATGGGCCTTTTGAGGGTTTCCATGGTCTATTTAGAGCCTCAACCCCATATACGTGCAAAGATAGATGGGTTACACGTGTATGGGTAACAATGTTACACAATCCATAAGTGTGTGTGAAACCATACAGAGATGGACAATGGACTATAGGAGCCCTTACAGTTTGAGTGAACCATGCAGGTAGATGAGTACATCATTGTGATGGCCTCTAAAATTTCAAGAATTGGGTTAAGACATGGAATGGGCATGATTTGATAAAAATTATTCAATAACAATGTGAGGGTTCCCTCCATATAGTGAAGGGTGCACAATTCGTGCTTATTTTCGAAAATTGTGTAGCCAAACCTTGTAGCATAGAGTATTGAGAGAAAATTAGCTTTTTTTCATAATTAAAATATCAAAATCTAAAAACTAATTTTAAATTCTCATTATAGTGGAGAAAAATCATTTGAAATATCCCCAGGATCAAATTTTTTAGCTTTTTATCTCTTTCTCACATTTGAACTCAGAATATAGTGTCGTTAGTCATGTTGGATTCATGTAAATGAGTACTCATTTGCTTTTGTTACATTATTATGTTTTCTTGGTATTATATGAGCTATTTAGGTGCAATATAATATTTCCTATAATTATTCATTTCATTCGTTCTTAATTTTTCTTCTAATATGAGACGAATCAATGATGTTACAATATGATCACATAATTATGGACCTATGATTGGTGTTCAATACACTGACATTGGGTTTTGGTTATTTATATACCTATTTTTTTTTGTTTATCACACTAGAAATTCAGGTTACACAATGATAATTAATTTAATAATTAAAATGAACATCCTGGAACATTTTAGGGATTACCATTAGTTCTTTGATCTTATTTGGAGGTTTTCTCCCCAACTAAGGCCACAAATCGGGTGTGCCTTGTGATTTCCTTTTTTATTCCTAGTTATTGAAGAACCCAATGGGTGTGTAGTTGAGAGTTAAAAGTTATAGGATTCCCTATTACATGTTACCTTAATTAAATTGATTATTTAGGAAATGGTCTTCTTCCATCACCATGTTATGCATGATGTGAATTGTTTAACTATTTAAATGTGAATTGTTATAAGAATATGTAAACTCATTAAATGTATTTGAAAGGGGATATTTATATGTGTTGGAAAGAATCAATGAATGTGATTTTATGAAAGGATAATTGAATTGAATGATGAATGTTTCTATAGGATTCATTGGTTATGGTACACCATGGATAATTATAGTTGTATTAGATGCCTTGGATGATATTACACCTTGGGTATTGATTTATTAGGATGCCTTGGGCCTTTCTACCCTTTATATTTGGATTTCTTTGGATTATAGAGGATATGTTCTGTTGAAATACTCCATGGAACAAAAAAAATCATAATAGAGTTTACATCGAGATGCTCATAGGACCCGATGAGGATGACTTAGTATACTATAACTTGTATCTACCCTCATGAGGGTCTGACACATAGGTTATACAGAATAGCTATAATAATTTCTGTATTAATAATAGTAGGTAATGGTCATGTTTGATAAATAATATATATGATATAAAAAAATTTTGGGATTGGTTTAAGATACTTGATATATGTCTTGGTCATGATGTTCATTTATTTTGTGACTTATAGCTTCCTTGTTGGAGTATCTTGACCTTTATTTTGTAGGAATCCCCGATAGGTTTCAAAATACAACCTTTTAATTGTTACATATTCCTTATAATTTTTATTTGTATTACAGTAATATATATTATATACCTTGCAAACATCGTAGATTTTATTATACATCATGGATTTTTTGACACAATTGGTGGTGGCCTACTTGTATTTCATATCACGCCCTATATCGGGCCGCTGCTGGGTACCCAAAAAGACATTATGAATGCATGTTGTGAATGGTAAAAACACCGGATGTTTTCTTCATTACTTTGTTTCATGTCTAGGAGTATGTGAAAAGAGTAAATAACAAGGGTTTATGATGTTATCATGAGATGTTGAATTTTTTTATTTTTTCAATTTTGATACATGTATAGTATCGATGCCAATAAAACTATTTTAAATAATTTTTAAGCACATGACATGATATATATTATTTTTTTAGATGATATTTATTTTTTAATTTTTGAATATATCTATCTTTCCATGATTTCTCATATTCAGTTATTTATATACTTTCACTAAGGTGGAATTCTAATCTAGTGGTCTTAGTGGATATTCATGATTCTGATTCATTGTAATATTGCTTCTGCTATTAACATATATGATTGATTCCGAAATGTTTTACTATATCATGGAGTAATTATATCCTTATTGACAAACCCTTAGACCTCAATTCTAGTCAGAATTCTATGGTATTTGGGATGATGTGTTTGATGCGATGTGGCCAACTAGTCTCTTAGCACCATTCAGTGCCATCGTGGTCCGTGATGTTACACTCAACAAAATTAAAACTGAATAAACTCATGATGATCAGAGGAAATCACATCTAAAATAAGTTTTAATAATTATAAATTTCACATTACTGTAAAAAAATTATCTATAATTATTAATAGATTATGAGAATAATCATTTAATAGGGGAAAATATAGTTTTCATTAAAAAACATTTATAGAAAAATAAATGAAATATGATGTGAAATTATTGGAAACAGAGGGGTTTTCCCATTGATATTCACTATCATAGGATCTTTTGATTTTATCTATGTATTTTTAAATCAACTCACATATTATTCCTCTTCTATTTTTATAGAAACTCTATAAGAATCCTCTTTCCTGTACCACTTTTTCCTGAACCACACCATCACCTCAAAAATTATGATATCATTTTTTTATAATACACTTTTAACATCATATTTATGAAAAAATAATACATCAATGATTTTAAATTGTTTCTATATTCAATCGACCGTATTGAACCTCCAAGAAAGTACAAAAAAAGAATCGTGATTTCTTGCAGGTGGTAGTAGTATAAATTTCATTATTCACATGGGTGAAAAATTAATTCCATGTACACAATTGTTTTATTTACCCTATGAATCATCCAATGATCATAAACCCATAATATCATCTTTGAATGAATCCATGTTGATCAGAATAAATTGTGATGTATTGAGATTAAGTGGTGACATCAACTTTTCTTCATAACATTATGTAGTGAATGATCAATGAGTTTTCCCTTGTCTTCCATTACCTTATCATAGTGTCAATTTTGAGTGTAATTTCTCAAAATATTAATAATTTATTGAATCTTAATACTTCATATGCATCATATTATTTCAATTTCATATTAATTTATAACTCAAATAAATGAAAATATCAGATGATCAAGATAATGTTCTTATATGACTCATAAATATCTTATATGCTCTAACATTGTCATGGGGGATTATAAAGTTTTTTTAAATGAAGAAATCCTATGTGATATCTAAAATATAAAATAAGACCAAAATTCTCCCATGAAACCACCAAGAGTAATGCTATTGTGAATAATATCTTATGCGTTTAAAATTTAGTAAAATGAATTATAATATTGGAGCAAAATTAATTCTCTTATGTGGGTCACAAAAGTCATATGGGGTCATTATTGTCTTCCAAAAATAGATTTTTTTCAAATTAAATTATCATACCTGGGATAAATTATCAAATGGGTGGTAAATTTACAAATATAGAAGATTGAAATATCAATCAAGGTAGCATATCTAAAAGTAAAACATCATAGGAAATATTATCTTATAATGTGGAAAAAATTAACCTACATGATAAATTGTTTTATGAGATATATTATCTTATGGGAAAAATATAAACAAAATTTTCTCATATTGAGATCAATAATATGACATAAAAAGGGTTTTACTACATTAACACTAAAATTATGGCTTTATCAAATAATTTCATTAACAAATAAAACCCATAGAAACATTTATTTAATCCATTTTTCATTATATTTCTAAAACTATACTTGGAATTAAATAATGACGTGATTTTACATAAAAGGAGTGCATATTAAATAATTTAAATAAAAATTATATATTATTATAATATAATCTCTATTTATAAGGTTAACATAAAATGGTTCATTACAATAAATATACTTGTAATACAAGTTTTTCTTTTTATATTTTAGAATGTGATATTAAGAAATCACAAAAATAAATACCTGAAAACGAATATATCCACAATAAATTAATTTCCATGAGTGGTAAAGGATCATGAATATGGTACTATGATATGAGTGTAAATATTATGTATTGGATTCCTCACTACATAATGATCCACTTCAGGATGCTAGTCAGTGTGAAAATTATTACTACTGTAGAAACATAGATGATGCCTTCAATGTTTAAATGTTTATGTTATCATCGATGATATACAAATAATTGTTTTTTTATTTATAAGATAATACTCTGAGGTATTTTATGTGATTTCTTATTAGGTAAAATAGTTAATCCTACTTTCATTATTAAAGGATACAGTTCAATAAACTTCTAGAAATAAAGCATAAATATGAATCTAATCTATTTCACGAACAAGATAATGGTAAAATTTCATTGTTCATGAAATTTTTATGAGGTAACTAGTATAAATAGAAAAATATAATTTATAATTAATACATGATATTCCATAAAAATTTTATATATTATTAAACCTAAATAATTATTTATCTTGGAATTTGGATAAAAGAGGCTTCAATCAGGGTAAGATTGAAAATATCATAACAATTAATTCACCAATAATAATGTATAAAGAATATATTTTTTCTAAAATATCATTTTCTAATACATATATTATTTATAGTTTTATCAAAATGATTAATTACAGCTTTCGATTCATGGATATATTGCTTATTAGCCTTGAAATAATTTTATTATCAATTTAGGATATTAATTACAAATAATTTCCTTAAAACCTAACCATATACAAAATTCATTGACAGATTATATCTCATATGAGTTATAATATGAAATAAATACATCATGTCACATGTTTGTGTGTTACAATGAGAATCATTTTTCTATGATAAATCTATGAAAACATGCATCAGGAATACAATGTTTTCTATTGTGAATTATCAATATTTTAACAATGATATCTATAAATACATATTGCAGAAAATAAACATTAAAATGATATAACTTTTTTATATGATAAAAAATATATATATAATTTTTATAGTAGGATAAATAAAGAATATTTTGATGTCAAGTCTTAATATTCATACGATTTTGAAATAATAAAAGGTACCATAATAGTTGATAGAAAATAATCTTATTGAGACACATTGTTTATAAGAAAGTTAGAACCAATGATAAATGTTTTATAATCACCATGTTAGAGGATATTATATTTATTGTCTAATATGGATTATTTGGTTCTAGTGGATTATTCAATAGTTTGAGAAGGGATTTTCTAATTGTGAAATATTTCATAGAAACCCATGTGATAGGTTTGGTTTCGATCTAAAGGTGGTTCCATGAATTTCTCTGGATTTTTTTAACCATGACTTATTTTTAGGTAAGCATGAAATTCTATTTTCAAGGGACAGTTGATTCCACAAGGATAGCACACAATTTTTCTAACAATGTATTCTATCCATTTGATCAATATGAAATTATTAAATTTTGAAAATTACCCCAATACCCATTTTTAGTGACTATCCCAAATTACATAATAATATTTCATTATCCTGACTCTAATTTTAGTTAACACTTTAAGAGGTTCTACCATGGGTGTAATGGTGATTTTATATCGATTGTGGTATATCTATTTTAGGTATGATTAAGTATCCTCTTCAGTCAACCTCTAATATCTATATTTCTTCTTAATCATTCATCCCCTTGATTTGTTGAAACCCAAATGGGTTTTTATGTGAAAATATAAGGTTTAATGTGTAGAATTGATTATTTTTATTATGGGTGTATAATTGTGAATACTAGGTGTCATCATTTTTTATCTATATTTTCAAAGGAAACTGTGTTTACTAAAATGGTGTTGTAGGTGTCTCTATCTAATATTAATTTATTAGGGAATAGTTTAACAATATTTGGTTTTCTTTACATTACCCTAGAGAAAAATGCTTAATTGATATATATTTGTGTTGTTTTATGAAATTAAATATTTTCCATGGATAATGGTTTAAAAGTGGGTTTTCAATTAAAATAGATTTATACACATGATGTTTTTAATGAAATTTCTCTTTGATCGTTTGGAGTATAGAAATTTTTTTTCATCATTATAGTGGTAATTAATTTCTTTTCGAAATATTTTATTAAATTGTTGGAATTAGTTTGTTGCATTTCCTATGAAAACATATCACATGGGAACCATAGTTACATCAGTTAATGGACATATGCAAACCTTAGTGACTGTGGAACCACTAAGGGTTCCACGTGTAATACTGATAGACTATTGTAGGTTGTTTTATCATTAAAATTCATATTATGTTAGATTAGTGTTTCTTGTGTGTCCTGGATTTGTAATCCCAAAGGATATAGCCCAATTGTGCATCGTTTTATTCATGATAGTGACGTTTAATGATTTAATTCCTCAAATGTGTACATATTGAGGTATATAATGTCTTCATTACATCCCTATATGTAATCGTTTATATTTATTTCCATATTATTATGTATTTGAATATGGAATGTTTTAAAGTAAAATAATATAATTTTTTTGAGAAATATTTTCAGTTGAAACTATTTATAATTTTTGTTGTTTTAATGAATGATCTAATAGTTACAATGTAGTGGATATTGTATATATTCATGGTTCTATACTGTTAAGAATTTATCTCACACCTTGTATATTTCATTAGTAATATACATACATGGGATTATAGGATCCATGTAAATGTATGGTTGTGATGTATGTAGATGAATTCTCATGGATGATGTCTCTTCATGGTGATTTTGTAATGTCATGAAGAATGGTAACATTGATGTTTTGATTTGGTATTGGACTTAAGTAGTCTCTTGGATTATCCTTCATCCTTTTTTTGTTCTGCCTCATAGTTTTGTACCTCTTATTCAATTATATACAATGGTTCTATATCGTTATCTTTCTATATATGATACATGTTAAATTGGTATTTCATGTTCAAACCATTCTAATGTTTGTATGTGTTGATACCTAGGTGCTTTTCACCAGTCCATGGTGATAAAAAACACTCTCCTGATGTGGTATTAACACTTAGGTGACATGTCAGTTGACCCAGATTGGTTTTTTACAAAATTTCATCAATATGATGTTTCATTGGTGGTTTATTATATACTAGAGTTTCGACCATTAAGACTCAAGTGGTTACTATAGAAGGGTTCCTAGTCAAGTCAATGTCATATCCAACTATCAATTATCATAATGGGTCTTGGATTTTCTCATCAAGATTCCATGATTTATATTGGGTTTATTTAAATGATCCTTATCAATTTTCTCTATTTCATTATATTATTTTCCTAAATCCTTGTTGTTTAAGGTATTTAATAAGGATTAATGAAGTGTATATATTAATTTAGAAAGTATTCCGATTCTAATAAGATTATACCTCTTTTATTTAATTGATGATGCCTCCATAATGTTCTCTTGGATTATAAGGAAGTGACTGATTGGAGAAATTGCATATGAAGCCCCTTCATTCATCATATCTTTAGTGGAAATATTAATCTAGGTTATTCATTCACATGGTCAATATGGTTATAGAATCTGATAATAGATGTTGAATTATCCTTTCTATTTTACTATGAAAATTACACAAATATTCCATGTTGACCGAGGTACCATGGAACCTGAGGAATTGATTGAGATAATAGATCCTATTTTCCACTTTTTACGGGATCTAGAGGACTATATGTTTGGAATTTCAACATATATGCTACATGTTTGAATAATTAAATGGTTGGATTCAATCATGAAAGATAAATTAAACAATGAACTCACATATAATACTTTAAGGAAGTCTTTAAATAATCAGTTCTATCCTACGACCTTACATATTGAAAAATCATGGGAGTTTTCCACTATTGTTCCAGGATACCATTTAGTGATGGAGTATGATAACAGTTTCACAAATCAATCTCTAAAACATGGAACTAATAACTACCTAAAGGATATACGGTTTTATGTGGTTATATAGTTATATATTTTATTGATCTTATTATCATCTACTTGATGAAATTTACCAATGTAGTTAATAACGTGTCTATAATTGACAGTGTCTTAGTCAAAAAAAAATAGGTCTTAGTGTAGTATCTATTATTATAGGGGACAGTCAACCTATGTTTCCTCTCCTAAAAAGAAAGCACTATCATGGTTCTTATTTTTTATTTGGATATACTAAAGACAGTTCATTAGAAAAATATCCGGTGGTTTTCTACCATTCTGCATGAAATAGACATCACTAATTCTACATGTACAATAACACCCAATATCTTCCATCATTGCAGACAATCCGGTCACCTTAATTTTTTTTAAGATTTACATATAGATGTAGAGTTGGATACAAATTACCAAAATATCCTATGATCAGATAGATTATACGAAATGGGGGTGTATCTCATTCTAATGATAAGGTGGATAATTAAACAATGAATACATCTCAAATAGGGGTTCAGTTTGGATGACTTTATTTAGCAGAGTATGGACCAGAGGAATCTGAAGTGGGTCTGACTACTATGAGATGTACAATGATTAATAATTCCTTTAGATTATTAGATCTATTTGATACTAGTGTATCTAATTATTTTATATCATCATATTTGTTCACTGTGTTGGGATTATGCTTGAATATTATGTCATTATTTAGAGTTCTTTCTACTCACTCATAAAGTTGGAAAGAGTAGGGTTTTAAATATTCTATGTGCCAGGGTTTGATCACCGACCATGAGGTCAAATGAAATTTCATGGTTCTTGATCATAATATCTTTTAACTTATCATTGAAATGGATTTGATGGGTCAATTTATGTACTAGGTCCATTGTTATCATTTTTATATATAGTTAAAATCTCCAAAACAGGTTACTAGAGTAATTCATGTTTAGGGGGATCCTATATCTGGGTGAGTAGGGATATTTTTTCATAGGGTTAGAATGATCTCATTAATATTTATTGATATGTTTATTGAGGCGATTTATCATTAGTAAATATTTCTACTTCCTATCATATTGAATGAGTAACATAATGACTTTTCTTGTAACATATTCTAGGTAAATTCTGCAAAGAGAAGCCACGTTTTCTATTTATCAGTATCGTTGGATAATCTTAATCTCTTAACCATTTTAACATATGAAAACTACTGTGTAAAATGAAATTAATGTTCATCTTCAGGATATTGAGACAAAAATATTTGTTTGTAGTAGTGGGTCACCTATCACTTCTCTAATTCTATTCATAAATTAGTATATTCAAGTCTTCAGTTTTGAGATAACTACTAAAAGTTTAATCAAATGAATAATTTGAAATGGTATCCTATTTTTATGATTGATGATATGTTTTATTAATATAGGGGATCCTGATCATTTTCTATTATTGATTTGTGATAGGGGTAACATCAGTTAAGAGTCTGAGGGGAGGATATTCCAAGGACTACATTCATAAAAAGTATGGAAATTATGAGTATTTGGATATTGTATTTGGTCTTGTTAACACTCATGTGGTGTTTACAGATTTGATGAATTTTAGGATTTATTGGTTATTGGACACCATTATGGTTGTTATTATGGATGATATTTTTGGTGATTTTAAATAATAAATAATATCTAAGAGAACATATTGATATTGTTCTCAGATCATTGAATGAACATCATATAGATATAATGATAACTAAATTCTAGTTTTGGATGTACAATGTATGTCTTATTGACCATTTTATATATGAGATATGTGGATTAGAGAATCATAAACAAGTTCAGAAAGTGATTTCCTTGGATCAACCATGAATGTGTGTGAGATTTAGATATTTTTGGTTTTATATGGATATTATAGAAATTTCATTCGATGTTTATTTAAGATTCCATATCATATGTTAGAGTTGAACCATAAGGGTATTGATATTGAATGAAATGATAATTCTGAATAATAATTTTAATAAATTATAAAGGGGATGACATTATATCTTGTTTAAATTATTTTGGAATTGGGTTTTGGTTACCCCAAATTTTTTGATTCTTTAACTACTTGATTAGGATGTGTTCACATGTATAAGAAATATGTAGTGTTATATGGTCGGTTTTAATTACACCCTCATGATAATAATTATACTAATAATGATATTGAATTTCCAATCATGATTCATGGTCTAAATACTTAGAACAACTATCTCTTCATAGATAGGTTTTCTATATATTTTTATTATAAGTTCCAAAAGTATATTTCTTGTTAGAGGCATCTGAACATATAACTGAGATGTTTGTTTTGGTATCTTCACAATTTTGATTTCAATATTTCATACACACCAAGAAAATAGTACGTGGTCAATAGTTCAATGAGAAATAATTTATAGTAACACACAAATAAGGAATCTATGTACGAATGATATTTTAGGATTTTATTAACTTAAATGTGCTTGGATGTGAAAGAAGTTGATAAGAAGGAGTTCTTATCTTGTGTGAATGATTATTCTTTATTTGATTAATTTATTCCTCTTGGAAAATAAATAAACACTTATTTTCATTAATTTTATTAAATAGTATATGGTAAAGTAACCTTGGTTGATTAAACTTAGTCTCCTTATGTTGTTTTCCATTTCATAGGTATATTGATCATTCTAATACAATTACTGCAGAACATGATGTATAGTGGAAATCAATACAATTGTTCCATAAAACCTAGTACTGACAAGATGAATCATGATTTGAGATGTTGGAATTAGATTTAGGGGATGAAGTTGTTGATTATGGATTTTGTGTCATGATTCCTTATCTAAAAAATATTATGTTAGATCACTATGATCTATATTGTTTGTGGTTTCCATTACCAATTATGATATGAAAGTGTGATGATATATCAATAGAATTTATTATAGGGTTACCATGGAATTATATTGGTTGAAATATTTTTTGGCTTATCATTGATTTACATTCAATGTCGTATCATTTCCTTCACAATTAGGAGACAAAAAAGGTAGATGATCTTAGGAACATATATATCTAAAGGATCATGAATCTCTATGAAGTATCTTTTGTTATTATTAATATAATATATATATATATTATCTAAATGATGTATTTTAAATGGTTTATAAGGGGTTATAGGTACCTAATTGATGTTGACAATAGTATATCATGCACAGACTGATGGAAATATTGAGTGATACATTTGGTTTCTTTAGGATATGATTTAGGAATGCATTCATTATTTGATGGTTCGTGGGATAATAATTGGTCCTTATTTGTTTTTTCCTATAAAATAGATATCATTTTTTAATTAAAGTATAACCATTTGATTAATTTTAAAGTTATCATTGAAAATATAATTTATTTTCGGATGATTTGGGACAATAGTCACTGGTTGGACCAAATTTTGTTCAACAGATTAAGAATATTTTTTAGTTTATAAGAATTATTTACGCTAAATCTTAGAGTCAATAGAAATCATATGTGTATTATCATCATTCCCCACTAGAGTTTACATTATCTAATCAATTTTTTCTGAAGGATTCACCTCATTTTGTAAATATTTATTTGGGAAGTTATGTAATGTTGGTAACAATGTTTATTGAATCATAAAAATCAATAAACATATTGGAATGGTTTTATATTAGTTGGAATTATTATCTCACTTTACATCCACTTGTGATGTCTATCAGTTTTTCCAACTAAAGAGGTATCAACTAGACCATTCATAATTGTTAGAAAGTGATGATGTTTATCTCAATTGAAACACGTTAGTGGATAATATCCCATTTAAATTATAGATCATTTGAATAAGGCTTTATTGATAAAATGTTTCCCTTGACCCATGTAATATGGCATTATAGATGTGATATATGCATGGTGTGGGTACATGAAGTGCTGATGAAGTGGATGTTTCCATTTGTCTTTGCGAGTTCAGAATCATAATACCTTTCTATGGAAAGAAATTGACATGGGGGGGGGGGATTTTGGCGCCCTCCAGGTGACATGAATGTTATGTTTTGGTCCTATTTTGTCACAATCGTGGTTCTAACGGTTATTAGAAGTTATGGATCTATATTTTTTATTTTTTGGGAGAAAAACTCTAGGAACATGGCATATTAATAGTTAGTAGTAACTATGGGATATTCAAGAAATATTTATTTGTTGGTTCCAAATAAATTTGGAATATTTTTAGAAAGTATTTTCAAACTAATAAGGAATTCTAGGAAAACAATGTGACAAGAATGGTTGGGATGTTATGGAAACTTCATGTATTTCTCACAATTTTTACAACTATGTGACTATTCCTATGAATCCATACACATTAGTTTTTAACTGATAGTTATAACCACATGGTTAGTTTAAGGATTTCCTAACCATTAACCAAACTATGTGACTCATACGGGTTTTATAAAATTTACAAGATACCCTGAAATCCTTTTTTTATAACCCAAATGATACCTTATTCTCAAATTTGTTTTCCCATACATTCCATGACACTATTAAAGTAATCCCCTTCTTATCATGGCGATTCATTATCTATTTGGGTGGATTTCTTCGAGGAATGAAAGATTATACAATCGATTCCTTTTATATTCTCTAGATCTACCATCATTCTATATTACTTTTACTCATTATAACCCCAATGTGGTTTGAACATAACATCTAATGTGATTGGTGAAGAAATATATATTTTTAATATACATATAGTCTTGTGAGGATTGAATCTCTTCATTTACAATATTTTTTTTGAGGTGGCTATATTTCATCCATTACTGAGATAATTGTCTCTATATAATGGTTGCATCTCAGTGATAAAATTATAATTAGTTTTCTGTTCAATTATCTGGATTATGAAAGTTTTTGGTTTGATTTCAATCATGTCTAATTTATATTGTTTCATCTGTAATGTCATGGAAAATTCATTAAAAGGGGTTTTATTTAAAAATAGTTTCAAAATATTTACGTGTTTGATGAAATCATTAAAATATGTTATTGACTCTATAATGGTTCTTCAATAATGGGAGTGATAATTTATGACGTCTAAATTTTTTTTATTAAATTATGGGCAAGATTTACATGAATATCATATGCAAACCTAGGACATGGGGACCTCGTGTGCCTCGAGTTATAGACATATGAAATCCATAGTATGTTTGTAACCACTTGGGAGTGTGGTTATGGTGCTTATATATTGTGGAATTAATCAGTATCACTAAGATTCACATTTTTTCATCATACTATTACTTGTGTTCCCTAGTTATGTATTCTAATTGTATAAAGATCAATTATTTGTGGTTTTATTCATGATAGTGATGTATCATGATTTAAATACATACATGTTTCTATTTTGAGATATGAAGGATCCTGATCAATTTTCTATATGTTATAATTCATATTTATTTCCATATTCATATGAAATTTAATATTGATTGTTTTAAATTAATACAAATGTTTTTAATGATAAATGTTTTCAAATAAAAGTCATTATAAATCCAATTTTTTAATGAATATAGAACTAATGGATTCATTTTGATAGAATTTTTTTATATTCATGTTGGTGTCCTACTAGGTGTTTCCCTCACACCATGCATTTTCCGTTGGGTGTATACCAACATAGTTTTATAGGATCAAGAAAAATGGATGGTTATCAGATTTTATATTAACTTATCTTAAAAAATTTCACTTAATGGTGGTTATAGATATTCACGGAGGAAGGTCACATAGAGACATAGTTTTGGTCTTTGATTTATGTTGTTTCTGAGTTTATAATTTTGATTTATTATGTAATGTATCATGTTTTAATACTTCATCTTCCATGAAACACTCTATTTTTTACCATTATCTTATTTTATATGAGTCCTGATGGTTTTTTATGGTGATATCATTCCCATTATTGTATGTGTTGATACCAAGGTGCATTTTTCCTGCCAATGGTGATCTGGATCATGCTTTATGCCTTTTGGAGGGCCATATTGACTGACTTTTCAGGTCTACCTAGGTTGATTCATTACATTAATATATTTTGTGGTTTAATGTAAAAATAATATTTTTAAATGGAAACCATTAAAATATATTATAATCTATAAATATAATGGTTTATGACCAAAAAATCATCAATATATTAAATAAGGTACAAAGATCCATTAAAGGATAAATGAAAATATTCAATCATTGAATGATTAATTCTATATGAGTCTAAAAGAGTTTAGTGGTATAATTATAGATTTCTATGTGATATATATTGATAACATATTGAGAAAATAATAGTTTTATTGTTCATTAAGGATTGGTTGAAAATATTCCCACATGATTGAAATAAAGTAACAACACCAGTTTAGGGAACATGATTTACTGAGATCTACATACGAGTTTGATGGAAAAATTAAACAATCATAAATTGAAAATCTAATGAAGAATAAATGTTGAAGCAATTGGGGGATATTTATTGAAAATTACACTTGTCATAAATCATTCCATATTGAAATCTCAGAAGAAATATGTGGAGATTTAGAAAATACGGAAAACTATATATCATTTAGTGATGAAATTATCACATATGGCATATTATATACTAGGTTTTATATTTCCCATTTTTAAATCATACTAACAAATATACAAAAATCCATGATAATTCCACTGATTGGTAATTATAACTATCCAATAGTACTTAATATGTACAAGGGATGTCTTTGTGGAACATATAGAATAATAATATAATGTTATCAATGTAGTATAATAACTACCCTACATATATATCAATATGATATAATATTATAATAAAGGAATGAAATTGTGAATCATAAGATCGTTATAGATTGTGGTCCCCAATTTTATAGAATATGAGTTTATTAAATTTTCTAATTCAGTTAAAGTAGTATTATAAATATGCATCATTATCATAGATTATTGTATTATACCAAGGAAGTATATTTTTTAATTATTTATTTAATAATAATAATATATTAGTGATACTAGTCAAAGAACTTTAGGTTATGATTAAGGTCAAGAGTGATATATTTTAAAGATACCATCTCTTGATTTATTCTACATAATAAGGTGAAGTTATAGCTAGTGGACTATAAATATGAAAACATGGTATATCAAATGACTGACAATATATCATAGTGAAAATAATATTCTCCATTATAGAGGTAATAATTATTTATTAATTAATGGTTTTCTCCAGTGAAAGTGGGGGTTTGATTAGATTATTTTCCATTACCCATCGAAAAATGAAAAAACAATTTACTATGTAATTAATGGAGTATGATATATGCATAATTAATATGTACCACGAGAATAACACAACTTAATTCTGTAATATATATCTTCATGCACATATATTGCATGTTGTATAAAATATTTATACAAAACATAAATATAATGAGATCGCCATGAAAACGTGAGAGTAATATTAATCATAGGACCTATTATCTAGATTAAGAAATATGATGGTTCAACGATCATGAGTCACTTTCACTTCTTGGGGGATCATAAAAATACATGAGACATGGATTATAGAAGTTTTTTAAAATACCAATAATTGGTTATCTTAATTTTCTCAAACCAATGGGGTGTACTGAGTCCAATATTAATTAAAATAAAAATTTTAACAATTTTTGTCTTGGAGAACATTTACGAGTCTATAAATTGTTTCTGTACTGAATGAGTGAATTTAAATAAATTTATCATTATAATATTTAGTGGTAGTTATAACTGTTGTGGAAATATGTACTTGGGGTTATGTCAATTATATATATTTTAATATATATTTGTCTGTTATAATAACCAGAAAATATTTCATTATAGTTTGGTAGTTCATACCATAAATTTGATATGGTTTAGCAGTAGGTAGTGGTGTTAAAAACTAGTATTAAAAAAACTTCAAAAATTCTTTATTTCATGTTTATTTAATCTATTTGAAAACACCCTAATAATTTAAAACGATTTATTTGAGATCTATATATGCTACAACCATCAATTTAATGTGAGGAATTATCTATAACATATAGATCTTTTTCCTTTCAAAAGTTAAATAAATTAAAAAATATTTATTAATTATAAACAGTATGTAAGAAAACATTTTAAAAACATTAATATATTTTTTCATTGAAATACTACAATGTAATCATATATCAATTTTTCAGGAAAACATTAAACACCTGAATAGAGGGATCCCATATTAACTCTATCACCAAAAGTTATCGTAGCTTCCCCCAGATGCATTACACTCCTCATGTTCATGTTGACTAATAGCCTTTGACTTATCTAATTCCTATGTTAAATTTAATTTAAAATATAGCTTATTTTTCATTATATATTGTGTATAAAAGATAAAATTATAAAAACATTCATAGTAATATAAACATATAAATATACAATATACAATATTTAGTACCACCCATATAAAGGTTTAAATATTAGTAGGAATTCTATTTTTCATACCATGAAGTAGATATGGAAAATAATTAGACATTTATTTGATAGAAATATGAAGTAAAATACACTATAAATATTTATTTTGACTTACATTTAATTTTTTTTAATAAATATAATTCTTCTATGAAATTATAACATTACTCTAATCATGATATATGATGCAAATGGGCATCATGTCACAAGTTAATTTCCACTATATCTACTATTATAGACCTCTAGAATCATCTGTAAGAACCCCATATATGTTAAATTGAAAAAGAAGTTCCACGAAAAAAATTTCATACCAATCACGGTCATTCTCTAATACCCTCTTGAGAGTAATTGTGACACCATATTCTCAGTCAATGACCAATCCATATAAACTCTTTCTAATCCCCCTAACATCCATCAATCAAAATATATCAATATAGGGAGAATATTTAAAAAATAACCAAGGAATAAATTTTTGTAAGTAAATATTTATAATCATACATTAAAATTCACTAATGGTATATATAAATCTATTTTAAAATAAATTATATTACATGTGTCTATAGAGACCAACAATATTGAAATTTTAATTTTTTATTAGAATTTGTTACCAATATCTAAAATTGATTGTTTTATTTGAAATTGAGATATTCTATTGGAATATTATCCTATGTTATGTAATGCTAGTTGAAATATTTGTTATAATATTCATTGTTTAGTCTTAATAGGATTTATAGAGTTGTAATTAGTATTTAGATAATGATAATTGGACTATATATTGTGGTTTGTGAATCCTTATAGAATATATATTATAATGTTGAGTAAATTATGAAAATTATTTTTTAGGGTGTAATGAGAGTTATTTTCCTGAGGAGTGGTATGTTTTAATTTTATTTTTAAATTTATTTTAGTAATGTAATGAAAATAGAATATCGATATAATTAAACTAAGGAGCATACCTGATAAAGGTGGGAGAATATCATATGGGCTTGATGACATATGATTTGATATCGACCACATGTTATCATCATATTTTTTTTAATTACACATACGAAAGTATTCCATGATAAATTATTTCACCAATGATAGTAAAAATTATAGCGTATACCAACCTTGAGAATTAATTGAACATTTCACTATTTTTTGTTTTAAAACCATAATCATGAAAAAAAATATAACACATGGATTCATTAATATTATAATCATAAAATATCTGACACATATTCAAAGGTCCTCTTTACAAATACTTCAAACCATCAAGCACTAAAGATCGATTACTAGTAATCCTTATCTATTTGAATAATTGTAAAAAAAATTTAGATGCAAAAGATTATTTTTTTGAAATATTATTAATATAAAATTAATTATGATCATTTAATATATGAAAACAATCAATAATGAATTTGATAATGTATTTTATTATCTCTTTATACATTAGTGTTCAAATTCAAATTCATATCCTAGTTTTCATATTCAATTATGCAATGAAATGATTTATAATATCCCTGATGAGAATCACATATATATGTTCATATGTGGTGACTATTTGTGTAAATTAAATTAAGGATATTATCCTAATAATATGAAGTAACATTTCATTTTTTGATGACTTCTTATAGGACTACAATTGATTTATGCTATCAGAATCACGTCTAACTCAATTGAATAATTTTTCAAAATTATCCAATCTCCTTGAACAAAATGAAAGACTCCCATAAACCATATAAAATTCATTAATGGAGCCATATGGTTGATATTTATTTCTTATAATAGACATCAAATGAACTAAATACTTAATCCAAAATAGTAACATAGCTTAATAAACCAAATATGTAATTATTATTAAAATTTAAATGTTGTAATGATTTATAAGTAAAACTAAAATACAACCCTATGGTATACAACCATCAATAAAGATTGATCCATCTAACATTTACTTCCTCAACCATATTCATAGATAGATGAACAATCACTGTGAAAAACGATTAAGGTGATATAAAATCCAAATTTCAAAAAAAAAACGTTACAAAAATTTCTTGATGATTTTCATGATGAATGGGGATTAAATTTTTCACAGAATTCTACTTGGAGAATCGGAAAAAATCAATTACAAATTCTATCATTTTATAAGGTAACCATTTATTCAATACCAATGGTGTAAATATATCTATAATATTATATGAGTATTCACTTTTAATACCATGTAATATATAATGTTTTTTAGTAAATGCATATTTAAATGTTAATTTAATATCAATGAGGTACAATCACATTTTTTCGTCTTAAATGAAAAACATAATTTTATTAAATTATAAATGAAAAAAAATACTTCAAAAGACTTTATATTATAATTTGACACAGATCGTTCTTTATATTTATTTCATCTATGTCTTTATGATAATTATGATTATATTCTAATTTTACCTATTTATTCAATATTATAAAAACCAAATTTTTCCATATATTATTTTTAATGTGAATAAATTCAATATTATGATGTTACAATTTATATTCCCAATTATGTGATTTGAATAAAATACTGTGTTTCATCCATTTTTTACCAATTAAAACTTATTAGATGTGAATATTTCCCTAAAAATGATAAAATTATAAACATTACTAAATTGTTCATAATAAATTAATAATTTATACTTTGAATTTGTACCTGATAAAAAATGTGTGGTGGCCTCAAATAATTTCATTCATCGATTCATGATTTATTAAACAAATATCGATGAGACAAATCAATGAAATAATTATGACACATGAAACACCAATTTCTTCTATATGGTAGTATTCAATGGTTCAATTAAAAATTACATATAGTACATGCATGGAAAATTTGAGTGTTTAATCAACACATTTATATAATCCTAGTAAATCAGTAAACTTCCACATTAGTGCAGCAAATATTTTTGAACATTTTTGTTTTCGATTTATCATTTGTATCTACAACAGTGTCCCGTAACTCATGAGATTATTTTATAAGTGTTTGAAGATATACATTGATGACATTGTGAATAATTTTATTCCTGGAGTTATCATAAAAAATGGAATACTTTTTTCATACACATCCTCTTAAGAAGATTATAAGAGAACAAAATTACCATCCACTTATTATAGATTGTACAAAGAGTCCTAAATTTATTAAATCCATTAATACAAAATAAAAAACCCACATTACAATGATATAAAAATAAAATATTATATTAATAATAAAATCATTTCAAAGCTTCAAAATCTATTGGATGACGTGTAAACATTCCATTATTGTGTTACATGGAATGACACATAATTTTATTTACAGTTTTAATAGACATAAAAAATCCTTTATATCATGCTTCTAATGGGTTTAAATACAAAACTATTATAGTTGTATTATTTATATTATTATTTTAATTATATTAATTAAAACTTTTATCATTATTCCTCGGTTCCCAACTATACCTATGAAATATTTTACACTATTCTAAATTAGAATCTTACCCGTGATAAAACATCCACTCATTGGGACATGCATGTATCCATGCGTAATTGAGAATGATATTGTCAATAAAATTATTCATCGTATAAAATAATTAATAAATGACATATTCAATAATTTAATCATGTAGGAACACAAATATCATCAAAATTTCATTATATTTAATTCTATATAAACATATGATATGGAAAAAATTCATTATAAGGGACAATTGTGTATATTATCTATATCTTTCATTCAAATCCCCACAAATATCGTCCAAAAATTCATAAAATTCATTTGATAAATCATCCCAATTCTCTATTGTATTAATATCTAAAATAAAAAAATATACATCATTAATGTAATAAAATCATTATATTTTTATCCATACTATCAAAGAATCATTAATCATGTTATTAATTTCATTTTATTCTATTAGGAAAACAGATTGTTTATACTATTGATGGAATAAATTCTATATTTTTATAATCATAAATTAACCATGAAACATATATCTATCATATCCAATAGAAAATTATCACAATATCATGTTCTCAAAATCATTAGTTATTTTCATATATTGTTTGAAATTACAATCAAAATGTAGACATCTTATTCTTCCATCTACAAAAATCATTTTTCATCTACAAAATCAAAAAACACCTCAAATATTTAATATACCTATTTTTATTCTAGGTAATTTAATCCGGATTTAATCCATTTGTACCCTACTAAGAAATATATCTATAAAAATTATGACACACCGTAATTAAATAAATTCATGTTAAAAATAAAACATATAATTGAATAATATATAATAATTTATAAAATTTAATTATGGAAAATTCATCAAATACAATATAATTAAAATCAATTCAATTCATAATTTTACATTTTATGATATAAGTATTTCAAATTACATGTATCCAAATACATGTGAAATAATATTATAATGACTAATCTATAACGTATTAAAAAATATTCTTCAAAAAACAAAAAATAATTTATAAATGCATAAAAAAATTTAAAAACGAAACACAAACCAAATCAAATCCACCAATAATCAACTAAATATTATCTATATTTTATACAATAGATAAAATTAACAATAAATTAAAAAAGAATATATATCTAATCATGATAAATCATTAAATAACCAATTCATTGTAAAACAAAAAATATATATCCCAACAAGACAAATCCAAAATTATAATTACCTCTGCAAATCCGACGGAGTTTTTTGAAATCATATAATAATAATGAAATGTTATGATTAGTTCTTCTAGAAAAAGACCTTTTACCCTGAATAAATGTACAGAGAAGGGTAATAGGTTCATGTGACATATGATATAGAAGGATAACCCACTTTGAATAAAGAGTTTTTATGAAAAATAATGGTTGGAGGACATTGAGAAATATAAAAGGGTTTTATAAGAAGAATGAAAAGGGGATGTGAGGTTAATGGGATTGAAGGTGGATGGTAGGGGATAACGTCGTGTGGATTTATTTCCATTGTATAGAAGACTGTAGGGATTCAATTGATAGAACAAAGAGAATTAGAGGCAGTGTGACAGCGATAAATGTGTTTAAATAACAATGATTTCTCAATATCTATTTATATAAAAATATTATTTTTTGGTATAATTATAATATAGAATATTATTTGATTACATTGTGATTGTATTTAACTATCAATAATAATGTAGGTTAAATTGGTATGATCTTTGGGTGTATAATTAGTGGTGGTTTTTTGAAACTTTTGCAAATAAACCATCACAAATGTTTTTTTTTCTTGTAGTGTAACAATTGGGTATTCTACTAATGGAGTTCCACACTTTTTTATCATGAGTATTGGAGATCATTTAAAAAATCTATCCATTTGGAACACATTATATTGTGGTTTTTGGTGGATATTCTTATATATGAGCATGTTTATTTATCTCTTAATATGAGAAAAATTTAAATATATATCACTAATTATATTCATTAATACATCTTGAAAACAATAAAATTTTAGTTCATGGGGTAGGTATGTATCATATAGTTGTGTTATTAATATTAGGAAATTTTTAGAATTATTAAGATGATATTTATCACATCATTATATTGTAATATGATATCTATAAGACTTCGACTAGGAAGGTAGTTTCTTGTATAAAATCAAGTACAAACTAGATGAATTAATGTGAATGATGTGTGGTAAAATATTTATAAATAAACAAATATATTGTAGTGAAACAATGTATCCATGCATCTTTATCATTTATTGTATGATGAAGACATAATAATAGACAGTAAGAGTAAATATGAGTTTTTATAGATATGTAAAAATATCAATATATTTAGGGGCCATGATGTTTTTAGAAACACCTCACAGTCTATGAGAAATACTAAACACTGTCTATATAATGTACAAGAGTTTCATAGAAACAGCGTATCGATATGTTTCAAAAATTCTTGTGAATTTTACATTATGATGAATTGAAGTGGTTCCCATGTCTATCAGTTGGTTAATAACTGAATATGAATAATCATAAGTATATTGGTAAATTTAATTCAATTATATTTTATTTTAGCGTAGAATATTTATAATTTAATACATTATTCAATGTAGAGATAATATAATTGGTTATAAAAAAGTGGATCTTCGAATATAGTTTTTTGAATGAATATTAATTATTCAAGTTTTATTATGTATATTTTAGAGGAACAAGCTATGTTAGTGGCTCTTATTTCTTCACATATGGTTAAATTATTACATGTGACTAGTGAAATAAATTTTTTATTTATGATATGTTAACAAAGTCATAAATGAAATTTTCGGTCAGGCATAAATATTATTCTTCTTAAATGATCTTATTCCACTAAAAGAATACATAATCCCCTTTATATATATTTATTTAAGACCCATGAATTTTTATTTATATAATTTCTTTTAATATCAGTACTTCTAGAACATATGTCAAACTATAGAGAGAGGAACAAGACATAAAATGAAATTAGGATACATCATCCTATTTGATAAATTTTTATTCTTATGATTATGGTACATGTATCATAAAAAACATAATTTTTATTAAACAAACTAGTTCAAGGATATTAATAAAGGATTTTATGGTGCATGTGTGGATGATTTATTGGGTTCATCATTTGGTTCCTTCAATCAAAAATAATTTGAAACCGAGTAGAGTATGATAGGGTTACAAGAATGAATGTGGTATTCTTTAGTTTATATTTATCATACATAAGTATTTTATTTTTGATACATTGATTAATTTTAGAATTATTTTGCTCAATATTATGTTCTAAATATATCTAGTTCAAAAAAATTAAATCATTTATACGGAACCATTCACTATTTTAAAAAATTTAGTTTGATTATAATATTTTTATATATATGTTGAGATATATCTTTATATAATAAATATTATCTCAAATTTATTATTATGAATTACATTGTATTATATAAATAAGGTCTATAAGTATTTCGAAACATCATGGACTTCTACATTGAGTTTAGTATTTTTATCACTGAATTTGAATCAATTAGAGTTTTATTTATTGTTGATTGTGATATGATGAATATTGAGGGTCCATAGTTTTAGTAACTTCAACTATAACCATTGTGTATGTATATTAAGTTATATGAACTGGACATGTTGTGATGATAAGACATGAAATTTATTTATTTATTTGATATGTACATGAAATAACCCTTATATGATTTATGTGGTTTATTTGATCAAAATGACATATTTTTTTCATAATTTAATTTTTTATAATATTTCTTAGTGGATAACAGAGAGGTGAAACTATCTAAAGGATGTGTCTATAGTATAATTATTCGTAACATTCCAATTATAGGTATACTACATGAGGTTATTTGGGATACCTATTTTTTTGTCATGATGTATTTTTTGATAAGGTATTACGTTAATTTTTTAATGGTACAGAGAAGACTTATGATATTCAAAACATTATAATGAATATAGTAAATAAATTTAATTATTATTAGCATGTTTATTATGTATATTTTATATGATCATTATGATTTAACTTTGAATATTTGAAATTTTTTATTATATATGAAATTAATATATCTCTAGTTTTATTATGTTCAATTAATGGTCCTGGACTAATCTGATTATGGTCAGTTGCATGAATTCAAGACCATCTACTATTGATATGAAGGTATGGGTTCATAATATTATTTCAACCATTATAAACTATAGTAGTGGGTGGTATAAGTATTCAAAACATACAAATAACTAATTTATTATTTCTTTTGATGTCGAGTGTTAGTTTCCTTGTTGATAAATTTTTTAGGTGCAATAAAATATTGGAAAACTAAAGATAATAATGATTAATTTTATTGAGGTTTATTTTGGATGAAATTGATTTGGAATCTTAAATTTAAATTATTATGTGTCGAATGGTATGGTATGATGTTGGTGTTAATTCACATTAGTGAATTTTATTATATTTTTATAAGAACATATTGATTTGTAGAAAAATTTCTATTATATTGTGGGAATAGTAAATTGATAATATGATTAGAATATGCATATGTTCTTGGATTATTATCATATAATGATGATGATAATTATCATATAGATAAAAACATATGTGTTATAGGTTTATTCAATAATATTTATGACGTATTCATGTATATGGGAGGGTTAAATATATTTCCACTATAATATGGAGAGATAATCCATGAAATGTGTACTTATTTTAAAATGTTGTAATGAAGCGGTGATGAAATTGATGAAATGACAACATTATTGTTTAATTAATCATATCCATATAGAATAGATATTTTTAACAAAAAGTATATTAATGTTGGTAATATGATGTGAATTATTTATTTACATATTAATCATTGATCATATGTTAAACCATTATGGTATATAGTTTCTCTTGTTCCGTCAGAAAACAATTTTTTGAAATCGAAACCACATGTGAGATTGAGGGTTTCAGGTGATTAATTAATGAAATTGAATTGATATTGATCTTTTGTGTGATCTTAATAAAATACAATTATTGTTATGTTTACTCAAATATAAAATTGATTTGTAATAGATTTTTTAGTGTATCACATTGAGAAATGATCGTTTGTTCCAGATGGTGAGGTTATGACATGTAAGAAAATACAACGTTTTATTATTGAGAAGTTGTGTGATGATCTATTATAATGTCTCAAATGATTGTATGAGAATAGATAAAATGTTTTTAGGTGAAATTACTTGAATTCATTCTTTAATTTGGGGATCTTGATTCTCTTTTCTCCAGATAAATACAGAAAAAATGTGAAGATATTCTCACATGTTCAGACAATAGAATTATGAAAATTATTATAATGTAAAATGGATTTAATTATTATGTTGTTTGAGAATGATATGTATTGGTGTATTAATTATATTATTCCTTATATATGATAGAAATGGTAATATTTGAAATATTTTTCTATTGGTGATAGATAATTTCATTTATATAACTGACACAGATCTATTTTAGCATTATATGTGTGTCACACTACAACCTCGGGTTTTCTTAATTATTTTTTGCATGATTTTTTTTATTCTTATTGTTTCCCACTTCCTCCAAGCCTAATTTCAGTTTTTTTATATTTTTTGGTGTATAGTTCATATTAAAAAATTCCACAGACAATTATTACTAATATTTTACAAACCATGTGACATGACTACATATTTTTTAAGATCCAATTAAATTGTTGGAACATAATTAATCTGACCATGCACCATTCTCTAGGTACTTCAGTGGGGCATGCATGGTTTGGTCAATCGTGCATCCAAAATATGTGATATCCCCATAATTTTTGGGAATCTCTATTCTTCACCCACTTTTTTAAACCCTCTCCCTCACACCTCATACACATATTATAATGATAAATCACCCAGGGATCCTCATTCATTCTACTTTCCATAATTTTCCAACTTTACCATTGAAATTCCATGGGGTTTATTCAGGATTAGAGTCTGTATTTTCAAATAATGAATTCATGTCCATTTAGTTTTCTTCATATTCCCAATTTCATCATTTTTTGTCTTCTCCTCCTTGTTGTATTTCTATATGGATCAACCTTAATCAGAAGTGTATGTTTCTAATTGGATAACCATTGAACCTAGGGAATATGAGGCTCTATATGAAACATTTTATATCTAAATTCATCATGGAAGATGAGTTTAACTTATTTAAGGTAGGTTTTCTTTGTTACAAATCAATTTAAAAAAAATTTAACTATGAGTTCTTGGTTTTCAACAATATTTTTAATGTCTAATGATAAGTAAAATATATGTCTATGAAACATTTGAAAAGGGGAACCCCATTTCACATGGTTTCAATTGAATATAAAGGTCCATTCATTTATGATATGTGATTTAAATCACTTTATCAACTACCACTAACAATATTTTTTATAAAATTACCTTATGGATTTTATTAATGGATTTCATATTATAAAAGGTTTTATAGTTCACTAAATTAATTTTGAAAAGAAAAACATGTGTTATAAGGGTGTTATTAGACAATAATAAATGTGGGTTGAGATTTTTATGTTGATTTTTTTTTGTGATTTGTTTTTAAATATTTTTTTAAAATACGGATTCCCAAATTATGTTAGAAATATCATTCAAAACATTCTTTAATAATTTTAAAGGTAACCATGAAGCATTACCCTTTTATGTTTTGAAAAGAGTTATGTCTTATATAATTATTTACCTAAAGGGGATATATTATTATTGGTTCTTAATCTAAATGAAAGAGGGTGTTGTTGTTTTTTTAATGGTGTACCGAGGTGGGGTTGATTTTATTATTATTTTTTATTTCATGTTGTAATGATTGAAATTCTCACCTATTTTTTTTATTTCAAAAGAAGTAATGGGTTGTTAGGTGACACTTCCAAGGAAGCATGCTACAGTAGTTCAAGATTATGATCTATGTAATAATCCCAATATATACTATTCTCTAATTTTTTTATCTTATCCATCAATAAGGATGGGTAGAGAAATGTTGTGTTTTATATAAGGTTTTTTCTTATCCAGAATCATGCATATTTGTTATTTTAATTTTAATATCCCATTTTGCCCACTATGAACCTAGGATCCAATGATAATATTTATTTTCCTTCTAATTTTTCTGTGTTTGTTTTTTATTCCATCAAGGTTACATTTTTTCTAAAAAACCATGACGATTTGTTAAATAATATTATGACCTAATTTGATTTCATTAAAACATGCTCATTTAATGTGAATTTAATATCAAATATTGTAATAAAATATTCATATTTAAGGTAAAAATAATCTATTATGTCGATTCATTTAATAAAATGGAAGTGTGTGTTTTATAAAATATAATATAATTTATTTGTATTTTTCTCATTCCTGACTGCAAAAAACTGATTTTATAAATGATTTTTCAAAATATATTTAAATATATATATTCTTTTTAATTATTATACTTGGGGTGTGGTGGGATACCTAAGGGGCCTCCATGATCAAACCTTTTAACATTTTTTGTAATATTTCATCTGTTAATTTCAGAAGGAGTATGATTGGTTTTTGGATGGATGGTTACATATGGAGTCACTTGGAGTTATGTTGGTTAATTTTTTATTTTGTTTACATTTCTTCATCTATAAAATCATTCATCCCTATTTTCCTTAATTTCACATATGGTTGGTTTTTATGCATGTGGTGTTATGGATGTTCAATAAATGGGGTTCTTTTTTTCAATGGAGTTAGAGGAAATGGTGAATTTTGGTCTGTTAATTATTTTATCTTTATGCTCATTTATTGGATACAACATTAACATCCAATGTATATATGATTCATTCTATAATTTGGATTAAATTTTATTCTATTAATATAGGTTATTTTATGGAATAATTCATACCCATTTATTTCAGAATCTCTAGTGCATATTTTCAACCTCTGAGGATTGTAAACACCCCTTGGGACTTCCCATGTGTTTGTTTGGGCATCTGAAATATGAGAAATTCTATTTGGTTCATAAAAAATAGTATTGGAGACTAGGTTCTTATATGTGACAATGTTCTTGGATAACACTTTATTGTTTCTAAATAGCTTTTAGATTTGATAAAGGACTATTAGAACCCCATTTGTATGTAAATAATTATCATATCCATCGATTTTACATTTTACTCATTGATTTGTGAAAGAAATTTAATGTTTTTAGCTATTATTTTTCTATTTATATCTTTTACAACTAATAAGACATTTGTTTGGTTATATATATATTTTGGGGGTGATAAGGGGAGTGAAATGGTTGTACATGGTGAGATCCCAGGGCTTGTAAAGACATATGAATCCTGAGAACAAGATTCATTTTGAATCCTAGTACTGGTCGTGTAGTTCACACATTGTCCACCAATCCATGTTTCTAAGTAACATGTAGACATATGTCCACCTTAAAATTATGTTTTGGACATATTTTATTAGTCCATTTTTTATCATGCCATTCTCATGTTTTTTTATATAACATCAGTTTTATTTTCCAAATCATGGTTGTCAATGTTCAGGTTATTTTTTTATTTAATAAATTAGTTTACCTAAATTGATTTAACGAAAAACTGGTTGTTTGGATTTCTGAAAAAATCGTTTTGATAAGAAGGTGGTTCCATCATAAATATTTTTGTGGGGTGATCCCTATTTTAATAATTTTTGTGTGTACATATAATAGTTGTAAAAGGTTTTTAATCTTTAAGGTGGGATCAATTATGAAATTTTTTCTTTGGAAAAAAAATTGTATTTCATTAAGAGAGATAAAATGATTTTCATATTATAAATATTTTTTGAGTTTTTAAATAATTATTGATGTTTAATGGTATTGAAGGGATTATTATCTAAAAATATTGATATTCATTTTGAAAACATATTTTTTTATATAAATAGGTATTGTATTTTATGTGATTGAAGGTGGTTTTATAATTAATTACATGAGAATTTAATAATTTTTCATTTTTTTTAAAACAATATTAATGAATATTGAATTATAAATACATTTTAAAATAAAAATTAAATTTTAATTTTGTTAATAAGATCATTTAAATTGTAATAGAACAATCATTTTGATTTTAAATTATTTTTAATGTTCTAATATATGATTTAGAAAAAAAATGTTCATTTTTATGTGGGAATGTGGGAGATTAATTCATAGAGGTTATATGAAATTAATTTCTTTGGAATTATAATTGAAAAAAATAAAAATTGGTTGGATATATATTTTAACAGGTGGGTGTTATTTTATTGTGTTGATGTTTTTTTTGTAAGCATTTTTCAAACATTTGACATGAAAATGATGGGTTTTAAAAAGGGAAGATGAACTTTTTGAAATATGGTATGTGTATTTCTAGAGATATATTGATGTAATTATATTTTTTTTATATTAGTTGATAAATATTTTTTATATGGGCCTATTCTATATGATACTTTTCATTTCCCTCCCATAAGGTTTTGTATTAATAGGATGAGCATCATACCAGCAGAATGCCTTTTATCGATTTTCGCGGAGTATTTCTATTTTAGAATGGCGATGGTTATCTCTTTTGTTATTTTTTATATAAATCCTTTAACATTTTAGATTTTTTAATGTGGTACACGATTCTTTATTGTCCATGTATTTTTTTATGCATTCTATTGGTGAAATGTTGATCATTATATATATATTTTTTTATAAGTGATCCAAGGTGCCATTCCCCAAAAAAAGTCAGACTTTTTATTTTTCTCATTTGTGGGGGATTGTGATTTGGATGCCTTATGTGTGTTATATGGTATTAGGGATGAGTGTTACCCCTAGTGTATGTTACATCCTAGCTGGTGCCTTTTTTATTCAGATGGTTTTACTAGGTTTTGGAAATTTGGGATAGATTTCTCATGTTACATCAACTTAAACCTCTAATATAATTCTATAATTTAATATTTTCATCTAGGAAATTTTTTTTGTGGTGATTATATTAATTTAATGTTTTCTTCCAAATAGATTTTCTTGGTTTTCCATGGTTAAGGTGATAACTATCATGAGATTTTCTTCATAGTGGAATATTTGAGATCTAGTGAATGTGGAATTCCATTATTTTCCTTCTAAATTTCAATGGAGTCCTTGGTAATTCATTCCTTTTTTCTATGAATATTTCATCTCGTTTAGTTGTTTTAATCATTATTATATTTGGGAATGAATTTATTTTTGATGAGTAGGGGTATTATTGTAATTATAATATTGTGGGAGAGATGTCCATTGATGATCCTTTTGTGGGGTTTTAACTTAATTTTACCAAGCATGTCCCTTTCATATTGTGATGAAGCTATGATATTTTTTAGAGACTATATTATAATCCTTTCCCAACTACTCCCACCAAAGGATATTTTTTAATCACAGATTGTTGTTCGTGTCGTAGGTTGTTTCATCTGGATTTTTTTGAGTTCTTTTGGTAGGACCATCATACCATTTCAGCAGGGTTGTTCCTTGGGTTTTAAGGTTGGTGTTTATAAAGTGAACATTTTCCCCAAATTGGATTGTGATCCATTAGTTTTGAGTCTCTATTGAATTCCATTAATGTTCATTATGGTTACCTATGATGAATTAATTGAACAATATTGGTGTGTCCCATTACAACATTGAGGATATCGTCATAAATAATTGTTGGCAATTTCATTTAATATTAATGTTTCTCAAATCATGACCTTTGTATGGGGTTTTGACTCCATTTCATTTTATATCAATCATTTTATTCGAGTCACTCTAAGGAAAAAAACATAATGGTGGGGATAATATTCACACAATTACCTTTGTTTTCATCTATTATTTTATTTGTTTTAATTAATTAATTAATTTTATTTATTTTTGAATCTCTATTATTTAACTCTCTATTTAGGATCAATTATACTGAATTTTTAGTTTTTTGGTTTATAGTGGATGTTTCATTGGACGGAGCATAGTTAGTATTGACAATGAAGAAATTTGGTGATAGATTTACAACTTTTAAAAGCAGTAATTTCATAGTAAGAAAGTGGTATGTTTAACCATACAACCTGACATTAAGCGATGATCAAGGTCATCCAGTAAGAAACTCTTAGTCAGATTATGGTTTTTATAACATTGTGATATACTGAGGTTTCATTTTTTTAATTCATATTTTCCCCTATTAAATTAAATCATCCCCCTCCACCCTAATAATGTGACGAATCACCTAGGGAAACCCATAAATCACCTCTACCCATTTCTACATTTCCCTCTCATGTTGACACTATGGGATATATTTTACATTCGATTTTGGATCATTAAGGTATAACCACCTTTCTGATCTAGTTTATTCTTCTTCCTCATTTCAACTAGTTTCCTCTTCATCCAATTGTTTTTTTACACTATGACTAAGTCCTAATTGGAAGAGTTGTTTCATAATTGTGTTTATAACACCCCAAGCGTCAACGATACATTTCCCTTTGAATAATACAGTAGCCTGTGTTGTACGCAATTTCGAGTTCTAACACACCACAACTAATCAAACTAACCGCTATGAGTAGAAATACCCACTTTTTGAAATTTTATAAATTTTATCTTTCAAAATAGACTACATTTTTGGATTTGTAATATCGAATTTATCCTAGGGTTAATTGGTGGTATTTTTTCTCAAAACCTTCAATTTTTGATGAATAGTGAAAAATACTAAGTTATTGGTTAAAAACGACTTTTTATTTAAATAATTATTATTTTAATTTAAATTTATTTTATGATAAAATAGATATATAATACCTATATATGTTCAATGTAATGTATTGGAGTCATTTTATAATAATTTTAGATATATAAAAATTATATATAACTTTTTAACGTATTTTACCCACCTCCTAGGAGAATTTATAAATTCACATAAAACATAATTTTACCCCTTATGTGAGTGGAATTTCAAAAATCCTAGAGACACGGTTAATATCAAGGAGTTAAATGTGGTTCAATAGGACAAAAATAATTTATGGTGAATAGTAACTTTTTACTTATATTTACTACAGTTAAAAGTAAATAGGGTAATTAAGGGTAAAAATCATATTAATATTACCCTAACACATGTCCTAATTATATTGGACAATTGTATATCGACCAAAAACCGCTTTAGGAATAAAATATAATCATTTTGGTCCACTTATATGAGATTTGGACATTTATTATTATATAATTCATAGAAGAGTTTAAAGATATAAAATCAAAGTTTAATTACTTAAACATTTTTTATATAGGGATATACATAAGATAAATTAGATTATAAATATTCATTAATAATTTAAAAGATTTCATATATAAGGGTATTTTATTTATAATTTATAGACATTAAATAATTTAATTTATCTATGACACAATGGTGACGCAGTAATTACCTAATTAATGAAATATTAAAATAATTGATATTATAAATATCAAAATTAATGTAATATAAATCTTTTTTTGAATTACACTAATTTTCCAGGTTAATATGACATATTAGTACTCGTTATATGAATGTTTTATCTATGTAATAATGCTTTTATGATTTTATCAAAAATAAAATACCCAATAGTGTCAAAATTGACATAAAAGTGTTTTTAAAACAAATATTATATTATTATTTGATAATTTGTTCCAAAAAATCTAATTTTTGGACAAATTACTTATAAAATGATAGGTTTATAATTAATAGGCCACTTGGGGGTCTCTTGGATGTTTATATTATGTTTATTAGCCATATAATATAAAAATACAAAGAGACATAGTAAATGTCAATCTAATTAACTATGAGTTAAAAATAAAATATATGGTTAATAATGTGACCCAAAACCTGTCTAAAACATAATGGTTGAGTTTTTTTCGACCCATCCCCACCATATAATCGAAATAAATCAATTTAGAGCCATTATAAACTGAATATGAATTTATTATAAAATAATATTTCTAACTTTTCCAAAGGTGTCCCTCACCCCTCTTAAAACAGTGCACCCCCCCCCCTTCTCTCTAATTCATAACATCAAATCCATTTGGCTTGGAGAAACCCTGCCCAAATATCCTTCCAAATTCCATCAATTCATCATATAGGCCTTATTTTTATCAGAAATCCAACTTAAGGATCCATTTTGATCAAATCAAAAGGAAGAACCCAAAGAAGAGGTAATGTTTTCACCACCCTCTTTCAAGTTCCTTTCTTCTTCAACTTCTTATTTTATTTGTTATTTGAATTCTATAATAATAAATCCAATATCATATATATACTTTGATGTTATTATAAATATGTTACAACCATATTCAGTATTCCATTAATCCTTTGAATGACATGTCACAGTACGTGCGTACGTACGACTTACCGTCTCCACTTCGTGGTGTAGTTATTATTTCAAAAATTATTATATGTATTGGAATGATAATTATTTTTAATTGATGTAAATAATAAATGTAACATTATAATTATTTTGTATATATTATATACCATCCAATTATATATTATTTTAATATCAAAATAATGATATTGTCGCTCGTGCATACATACGGACTACCTTTTCCACGAACGTGATGTGATTCATTTCCCATTGTATCCATTCAAGTATTATTCTCATTTAATGATTAAAAATATTGTTTAAGAAATTGCGATCATTCTGGATAGGAATATGATATGACATATCCATAAAAAATAGGTCTTATGTAACAAAACATATAAAAGAAAATGAGTAAGTTAACACACGAAACAACGATAAGACTAAGATATTATTAACAAAGCAATGTTAAAAGATCATATATGATATCATATTAATTCAAATGATTATTGTATAATTTAATAACAATTATTTCAAAATTATACAGTAGGTTAACTTACACTTTACCAAGAAAAGTAAAAGGTAAGGGTTTATTTCACAATCTCTTCATTATCCGAGGTTTATTATACGTAATTATCTACTCAGACCTCTTTATCATCCACATCCATGATTCTTAAAAATGTATTTGAAAAAATTATTACTATTTTATAGACTATGGGTTAAAGTCATTTATACCCTTGTTTGTCTTTTTATAACATAGTTATAAAGGAATGTTTCTGTCGTTTTCCAAATAATGTCCTTTTTAAACTTTTCGACATAATTAAGGTAAGAATGTATTTTTTAACTTATACGTCGGGTGAGGCTATTTACCGCTGTTATAACATCATCGAAGCTTCCCTTAAAATATTATATGAATATTTTCGATGTAAATTTTTCCTTTTATAATTACGTGACATTTAAATGATTTACAAAAAGAGATATTTCTCTCATCTTTGTCAACATCCTTTGATGGATTTGATGCTTATTTGAAGTTGATATATTACGATACAAAACACCTATATTGTATTGAAGGTTTTGTCATATGTTTGACTATGGATATGTTATTTTTACACCATTCATGGTTTATGGATAATGTATTGACATTTCATATTCTAGTTTTAATATGCATGTTTATGTTATGTTTAATCCAGTTCATATGAGGATTGAATTGGACTTAATAAGTTACGGGTGGAGCCCGATATAGGTCCATGATGCATCGTTAGGTATCATCAGACAAACTAGTGTCATTGAAGAAGGCCTTCACAAAATAATATTTTTATTCTTGGCACAAGGCCTTGACTATGTGGTTATGATAGTCTGACATTATAAATTCAATCATTATGAATGTGGTTATTGATATTTCATGTGATTATTCGAGTAGTTTAATATCCATGTGAATTAGTAAATATCATTATATCATTATATATATTCCATATTATGCTGAAGTCCATGTTTAACAGACTTTTGTTTTATTATACATTGCATTAAATTTTTATTTGTATTTATTATAGTTTTCCCTATATTGTTATCCTAACTGGGCATCTGAGCTCACCCCTTTCTATGTTTTATTTTTTCCAAGGATGTAAAGAAGTATTTAATGACTGACCTCTAGGGATAGTCTGAGGGGATATGAGTGTGGACTATGGAGACGGTGTTCTAGTTGTTTTTCATTTTATGATGTAATATAAGACTTATGAATGTATCTACTGTTTCCAAGTCTACTAAACTAATCGGTCTTTCAAGATATGATATTTTTTGATGCAGAGAATGTTATGTAAAAATGAACTAACTATGGGTAACCGGGGTTGGGGTGTTAAATTTGGTATCTGAGGATTAGTATAGAATAATTTCCTAGAAATTGTTTATTTTAGAGATTTTTTGAGTTTTCTGAGAAATACATCCCAATCTGCATACAAGCAGGTAGCGGAAGATCTGGCATATATGTACCTAGGTGTAAAACTCGTAAACACTGCATTATGCTAGGCTTGAATAGGAACTATTTCATGACAACGGGCCTTGCTGTACTCTTGGTTAAGACACTCTCGGGGGATATTCTTAGGATAATTCTCATTTTCGTTACAAACCATTATGAAGGGTTTATGAGTATATACATCCACAAAAAAAACATTTTTATGATTATGGATTATATCCATAAACTATTCAATTTATGTTAACTTTTTTACATGTTAGGATTAATGTATTGCAATTCATAATCTAATCTACTGTATGCCATTATTTAGAATTGGTTCCTAGTGGAGGAAATTGAACTGTATCAATGCATGCACTCCATGTATGGATTTCCCTTTTGCTCAATATAATTATACTAGAGGTTGTTAAAAAAAGGGTGCTGGTCAGCTTATCACCATACTGGGACAACTCAATCAGGTTATGAATAATAACCTTACTTCTATGGAGCACTTAGATCCATAACCTGGAGGATCAATTTTAGATCGCTTCATGAGGAAACAACCACCGACATTCAAAGGGAGTAAAAATCCCTTAGTAGATGAGAAATGGATAAATTCATTAGAAAATATATTCCATGCATTGGAGAGTAGTGAAAGGGAAAAAATTATCATGGCAGATTACCACCTCACTAGAGATGCTGATAAATGGTGGTCATTGATTCAAAACACAAAAGAAGATGATGATGTATAAAATATGGAATGGAGGGAGTTCAAAGAGCTTTTCATAGAAAAATACTTTCCTCTTGACCATTGACCAGATATGGAAAGTCAATTTCTATGTCTGAGGCAAAAGGAGGATGGGAATGTCGAAAAGTATGAGGCTAACATTACAGGGTTAGCATGGTATGCTCCAGATTATATATATAACTCAATAAGTATGATCTGTAGATTATTTGATTGTATAAAACCATTTCTCTTTCGAGCATTAGTCTCAAAAAACTTCTCATTGTACGATGGTATTTTCTCATGCGCTATCAAGACAGAATAATAATTCTCTTAGTCTTACGACTTTAAAGCAAAGTAAGAGAAGAAGATATCTACTGATCACTCTAGAAATGGAAATAAGGGGAATAAGGGAAAATATTAATATCCTTCCTTCAGTAATGTGGGAAGAAACACCATGGTACTTGCTTGAATAGAATGGGAGTCTATTATAAGTGTGGTGAAAAAGGCCACCAAGAACGTGATTACAAGGGAATGAAAGAAGCTACTGATGTTCAATGCTACAACTGCGGGGAGATGAGACATTATGAAAATATTGTCCTATGCGTCAGGGGAACATAACATAGAAAAGGCCAAGGGATCAATGCCAAACATATGCTATCACGACTGCTGAGGTTGATACTCCGAAAGACTTAGTGGCAGGTAATTTAATGGTTTCCTCAGGTTTAGCCAATTCTTTATTATATTCGGGATCATCGCATTGTTTCATATCATCCAATTTTTCAATGAAAATTAGATATTTCCAATTTGATATAACAAGGGAGTTGTCAGTTAAAATTCCTAAGGTAAGTATCATTGCTACAATGTTCTGTGGATTCTGTCCCATTAGGGCATATAAATGATGTTTATCTGCTAATCGTTTCATCATAACCATGATTTAATTTTATGTAATCCTCGTTATGGATTAGATTTCGGACCATGATGTGACAATTTATTATAAAAAGAAGGACATTATGATTTTTGATTATGATGATAAAGAACACCTTATCTTTATAGAAAAATCATCACCACCTGATTCTTACCTAGATCCACCACCAGTAGCTCAAATAAATTCAATTATTGGGGTGGAAGATAATGAAATTATTGTGGGTATGGAAAGAAATGTTCTAATAGAGGATGTTCCTATTGTGAAATAATATGTAGATGTGTTTTCAGATGATTTACCTGGACATCTTCTAGAACGTGAAATTGATTATTCCATTGATTTAATTACTGGTTCATGGTTTATATCTAATACCCAATATAGAATGTCCACTGTGGAATTAGTTGAACTAATGAAAAAACTAGACGAATTGAGTAATAAGGGATTTATTCACCCAAGTGTTTCGCCATGGGGATCCCCTGTCTGTTTTGTTATGAATAAAGATAGATCTATGAGGTTTTGTATCAACTACATTGAAATCAATGTTATAAAAATAAAGAACAAGTGTCCCATACCTCTAATTGATGATTTATTTGGACAAATGCATGGATATCAATACTTTTCAATGATTGAACTTCAATCTGGATACCACAAGTTGTGTGTGAAGAAGGAAGTCATCCAAAAGACATCATTTCGAACCAGGTACAGGCATTACGAGTTTACAGTAAGGCCTTTTGGATTGACTATTTCACCCTCTGTATTCATGGATATAATGAACATAGTTTTCAAGGAATATCTCGATGATTTTGTTTAGGTATTTATTGCTGATATTTCGATATAATCCAAAATCTACAAAGATCATGAAAATCACTTGCACATTATCCTAAAGACTCTTAGAAGACATGAAATATATGTGATGTTTAGTAAGTGTGAATTATGGATTTATGGGATTTATTTTCTTGGCCATATTATCTCTAAGTATGTTATCTATGTTGATCCTTCTATGACCAAGGAAATCCATGAATGGCCAGCACCATCGAGTATAACTGAGGTACGCAGTTTTAATGGTTTTGCAGGTTATTATCGACATTTCATACAGAATTTCGCCCGATTGGATAACCCATTAACATATCTCACACATAAAGTGGTTAAATTTTATTGTTAAAAAGAGTGTGAAGAATGTTTTTAATAAATGGAGATAATATTAGTCAATTCTTCTATATTGAATCTACAATCGGGTAATGATGAGTTCGTTATTTATAGTGATGCATCGATGAAAAGTCTTGGTTGTGTCCTTATGCAGAATGATATGGTTATTGCTTATGCATCACGAAAACTGATCATTCATGAGAAAAGCTATACTATTCATGATCTTGAGTTATCATCTATAATATTTGCTTTGATGATTTGGAGACACTATCTCTATGGTGAAAAATGTTATATTTATACTGATCACAAGAGTTTAAAGTAAAAGAACTAAATAGCCGGAAAATGAGATGGCTTTAACTACTCAAGGATTATGATTTCACGATACACTACCACCCGGTGAAGGGAAGTATGGTGGAAGATGCTTTGAGATGAAAGAATCGTGGATTTTTGAACAAGATGATAATTGAAAGTGGTCATATTTTCATGGATCTGATAATGTTGGATATGGGAATAACCATGGAAGGTGAAACATCGATACTTTTTCAAATGGTATAAAATCCATCTTTACTAGAAATGATAAAGAGTTCTCATACCGATGATTAATTTTAAAAGAAGATTAATGTTGTGAATGATGGGATATTGAATGACTTTGTGTATAAAGATGGATTTTTTAAATTTGGGAAGAGACTTTGTCTTCCCGGTATACCTGATCTAAAAAGGGAATTGCTGGACAATAGTCATAGTTCCATTTTTTTATACACCCTGGGAGCACCAAAATGTATAGAGATTTGAAAGAACATTTTTGGTGGGACAACATGAATAGGGAGATTGCTGATTTTGTGTCTAGATATATGTTTTTAAACAAGTGAATGTTGGAAGGCAACATCCTGATGAAGTATTGCAACCTCTTCCCATAACTGAGTGGAAATGGGATAATATCATGATGGAATATGTCATGGGACTACCAAAGACTCCTAGAAGGAATGGTGCAATATGGTTCAGTGTTGATATTCTTACCAAGTCAGCACATACTCTTCCTAAAAGGGAGGATTTACCACTCGAACGTCTATCTAGACTATATATTAATGAATTTGTGATACTTTATGGAGTACCCCTATTTATTGTTTCTGATCATGATCCTCATTTTCCTTCAAGATTCTGGAAAATTCCTCTAAAATCCCTACATACTGAACATAGTTTGAGCACTACGTACCACCCCTAAACTGATGGAAAACCAAAACAGAGTATTGAAACCTTAGATGACATGTTATGATCCTGTTCACATGACCTTTAGGGAATGTGGGATCAATATTTACCTCTGGTATATTTTTCCTATAACAATATCTTCCATTCAAGTATTCATATGGCACCATATGATGTGTTATACAAAAATAGATGGCACACACCAACCTGTTGGGATATTGTTGGTGAAAGAAAACTCATTTGGCTAGAACTGGTGGAGGAAATGATGGAAAAGGTAATGGTAATCTAATTCCACATCATAGTAGCTCAATGTGGGAAGAAGAGATATGATTAAAAATAAATGAACGATTTGGAATTTCAGGTAAGATATCTTGTTTTCTTGAATGTATATCAATTGAAGGGAGTTATACATTTTTGTAGGAAAGGTAAATTTATTTCCAGGTTCATCAGACCTTTCAAAATTCTAGAACGAATTGGTGTTGTAGCTTACCATTTCGGAATGCTGCAAAGTCTCTTCAGAGATCACAATGTGTTCCACATATGAATGTTGAGAAAATACTTGCATAGACCAATGCATGTACTCACCTATGAGGAATGAGAACTGGAACCTGATCTGTCTTATTGTGATGATCCCATCAGGATTCATGATACTAGAGAAAAAGTGCTTAGAAATCAGATGACTCTTTGGTATAAGTTCAATGGAGAAACCATAAGATGGAAGAGGCAACGTGGGAACCCTGGGAACTTATGATGAAGAAGAACCTGAGTCTTTTTATACAGTAATATTCTAAAATGTTCAAGGATGAAATTATTTGATGGAGGGGAGAATGTAACACCCCCAAGATTCTACTATATGTTTCCCTTTGAATAATACATCAGCGTCTGTTCTATGAAACTTCAAGTTTAACACACCACAACCAATCAAACTAGCTGTTTTAAATAGTAATAAAAAGTTTTTTAAACTTTATAAATTTTATCATTCAAAATGGACTTCATTTTTGGATTCGGAATATCGAAATTAGCCTAGGTTGAATTTTTGGTATTTTTCTAAAAACATTCAAGTATTTATGAATAGTGAAAAACACATAGTTATTTGTTAAAACAGAATTTTTATTTAAATAATTACTTATTTTTTTTATTTATTTAAGGTAAAAATAGATACATAATACCTAAATAAGTTCAATTTAAATCATTTGAGTCATTTTATATTAATTTTAGATATATAAAAATTTTACTTCACTTTTTACCGTATTTTACCCACCTCCTAGGAGAATTGGTAAATTCACATAAGACATAATTTTACCGCTTCTATGAGTGGAATTTTAAAAATCTGAGAGAAACAAATAATTTCAAGTAGTAAATGTGGTTCAATATGATAAAAATAATTTTTGTTGAATAGTAACTTTTTACTTTTATTTACCACGGTTAAAAGTTAATAGGGTGATTAAGGACAAAATTAATATTAATATTACCCACACACATGTCCTAATTCTATTGTACAAGTTTATCTTGACCAAAAAAAGTTAGTAATAAAATATTACCATTTTGGTCAACTAGGATTAGATTATGATTTTTATTATTTTTTAATTCAAAGAAGAGTTAAAAGATTTAAAATCAAAGATTAATTACCAAAACAATTTTAATATTGGGTGATAAATAATATAAATTAGATTATAAAAATTAATTATAAAGTTAAAAAGATTTCATACATAATGGTATTTTATTTATAATTTTTAGACATTAAATAAATTTATTTATTTATAACATAATCGTGTTGCAGTAATTACCTAATTAATGAAATATTAAAATAGTTTATATTATAAATATCCAAATAATTGTAAATTGAAATAATTTATGAATTAAAATATTTTTATAGGTTAATATGACATATTAGGACTGGTTATATGATATATTTTTTGAATTAATAATGCTGTTATGAATTTATCAAAAATAAAATACCCAATAGTGTCAAAATTTACATAAAAGAGTTTTTAAAACAAATATTATATTTATAACTATTATTCTATTTCTAAAAATATATGGAAGGGCCAAAGGACTTATATAATGATATGTGTATCATTAATGGACCACATGGGGGTCTCTTGGACGTTTATAGTAATTTTATTAAACATATAATTTAAAATTACCACAACACATTATAAATGTCAAACTAATTAACTAAGAGTTAAAACTAACAGAGAAGGTTAATAAAGTGATCCAAACATATATAAACCTATTGGTTGAGTTTTTTTTACACATCCCCACCTTATCCTCGAAATTAATCAGTTTTGATCCATTAGAAACCGAATATGAATTTATTATAAAATAATATTTCTATCTTTTCCAAAGGTGCCCCTCACCCCTCTTATAAAAGGGAACCCCCCTTCTCTATAATTCATACCTTGAAATCCTTTTTCCTTGGCCAAACCTTGCCCAAATATCTTCCTAACATCCCTCACATCAACCTATATTTCTTAGTTTGATCATTAATCCATCTTAAGGATCCATTTGATCAAATAAAAACGAAGAATCCGAAGAATACGTAACTTTTTCACCAACCTCTTTCAAGTTCCTTTCTTCATCAACTTCTTCATTCATTGTTATTTACATTCATAAATAATATCTCTAGTATCGTATATATAATGTGATTTTATTATAAATATGGTACAACCATATTCATTATTCTATCCATCCATTGAATGACATGTCACCATACGTGCGTACATGCGGCTTACCGTCTCCACGTCGTGGTGTAATTGTTATTCAAAACATTAGTATATATATGGGTATGATAATGATGTGTAATTGATGTAAATAAAAAATGTAAAATTATAATGATTTTTTATATATGAAATACCATTCAATTATATATTATTTTAATATCAAAATAATGATATTGTTGCTCATGCGTACGTACGGACTATCGTCTCCCCGAACGTGATGAGATTCATTCCACGTCATATTCATTCAAGTATAATTCTCATTTAATGATTAAAAATAATCTTTATGGACTTGATATCATTCTGGATATGAATTAGATATAACCTATCAATAACAAACATTACTTATCTAACAAAACATATATATGAAAACAAGTAAGTTAACACCCAAAACAACGATAATACTAAGATAGTATTAACAAAGAAATATTAAAATCTCATATATGATATAATATTAATTTAAATGAATATTTGATAATTTCATAAAAATTATTTCACCATTATACAAGAGGCTATCCTTCCTTCAACAAAAGAAAGTACAAGGTAAGGGTTTATTTAACAGTATCTTCATTATCCAAGGTTATTTATACATTATTATCTACTAGGACCTCTTTATCATCCACATCCATGTTTCTTAAAAATGATTTTCAAATCATTCTTAATATTTTACAGACTATGGGTTAAAGTCATATATACCCTTGTTTGAATTTTTATAAGATGTTTATAAGGGAATCATTCTGTCGTTTTGCAAACAATCTCCTTTTTAGCCTTTTCGACAGAATTAAGGTATGAATGCCTTTTTTAACTTATATGGTGGGTGTGGATATTTTACACCATTATAACATCATCAAAGCATCCCTTAAAAGTTTATGAGAATATTTTCAAAATAAATGTTTACTTTTATAATTATGCGACTATTAAATAATTTTTTAAAAAATAGATATTAATCTCATCTATGTCAACATCTTTTGATGGATTTTAAGATTATTTGTTGTTGATTTATTATGATAAAAAAATTCCATATTGTATTGAAGGTTTTGGGAAACGTTTGACAGTGGATGTGTTATGTTTATACCATTCATGGTATATGGAGTAAGTATTGACATTTCATATGCACGTTTTAATATGAATATTTATGTTATGTTTAATGTTATTCATATAAGGAATACGTTGGACATAATAAGTGATGGATGGAGACCGTTATAGATCTTCTATGAATCAGTAGGGCTCATGAGACAAACTATTGTCTTGGCACAAGGGCTTGACAAAATCTTATTTGTAGTCATGGAAGATGGCATTGAATATGTGGTTTTGATAGTCTGGAATTATGAATTCCATCATTATGAAAGGGGTTATTGATATTTGATGTGATTATTTGACTAGTAGAATATCCATGTGAATAAGAAAATGAAATTATTTCATTTCATTTATTCCATATTATGTTGAAGTTCCTGTTGAAAAGGATTTTGTTTAGTTATATATCGCCTTTAATGTTTATGCTTACATGTGAATGTTTCCAATATATTGTTATTCATACTGGGAATCTGAGCTCACCCCATTCTATGTTTTATTTTTCCTAGGATGTGAAGAAGTATTTTATGACGGACCTGCAGGGATAGTATGAGGGAATATGAGTATGGACAATGGAGACTATGTTGTAGTAGTTCAACATTTTATGATGTAGTGTAAGACTTATGAATGTATCTAGTGTTTCCAAGGCTACTAAACTAATCATTCATTCAAGACTTGATCTTTTGTGATCATGGTAATGTTATGTAATAATGCACCGACTCAGGGTAACTAGGTTTGGTACATTACAATTTTTTTTATTTAAAAAAAATGGAAACAAATTGTTACTTGGTTTCCAAATAATACAAAGGGATTTTCTTTTAAGCACATGTTATAAATATATTTTTTCCCTGTCGGGCATAACAAAAGTTCGTTAAAATTCTCAAATTTATTTTATTTAGAGATCTCAATTTTAAAAATATTTTTTAGATATATAAAAAAAATTCAATGGAAAATAATAGTTTCAATAGGTGTTTATAGACTATAAATAATGGGCTTCAGTGGTTTTTGGATGTTGTGTTTTCATGTTGGTTGTGTGTATGATTTTCTATGTGTGTACTAATAATTTTGTTTCTCATGAGATATTTGAATTCCTCGTTGGAACATATTTAAAGGGTTTTAATGGTCACCCTTGAAGGATTTTTTTTTTATAAAATTATATTTATTATGAATTTATTTTCCCTAAGAGTGGATGTTTATTTTTTATTGTTATTGTCAATGAAAGGGAAGTGGTTGTTTCAGTTAAGGGTTTTCAAAGGTTCCAGTGAATTTTTTTCTTTTTTATGTTATTTTTTAATGATTAACATGCACATCTCCACATTTATTTCATGGGAATCCATTAGTTGTTATGAAGGAAACCAAGGTAAATAGGATTTATTGGGGCCCAATAATTCTCTTATAGGTACACTTTAGATATACTATACTCTTCTTGCGAGTTTTTTACACATAGTATGGCCCTGTATAAAAATATGTAGTGTTACGATAAGTGGTTTTTATATGAATTTGGTCATATATTTTTCTATTTTATCATCGTGCCCTAGTTTTTCACCAAATATATTATGTTCTGATGATAATTGTGTAACACAACATGTATTTTAAAATAATTTATCTATTGAATTCTTTAGATAATAATTCTATACAAAACACCACTTTTTTATAAGCTATCCAGTGAAATTAATTTTTCCTCCTCTGTAATTTTAATTTTGATAAACTCATATACACGATTAATTTTAGTATGATATTTAATGTCTAATAAGGCAAACATTATTTTCGGTGATTAGTAACACTACCTTATGAGTAGTAATATGAATAGAAATATGACCCTTGTGAAAAGTAAATAATATTTTTATTTTATTTTATTATGAATATAAGATAATGAGATCATGATTAAGTTTTCAAGGTGATATAAAATGAAATATATATTTAAAATTGTTATTTTTTGAATAAATATTTATTTTATTTTGAAATTAGATTAATTATATTTTTAAAATTACTTTTAAAAAATGGAGTCCATTTTAGATTTTTACATGTAGAAAAATCGTTAGGGTGAATTTTTGAGATTTTTCTAAAATACTCAATATTTTTATGAATATTAAATTATGGTAATTTACCGTATATATACATTATCAATTAAATTAACAATTACTAGAACCATTAATGATGTAAGAACGCATGGTTTGAACATACATTGTCATATTACTGTACTTGGTCACATGAATTAGTTATATTGGTTGTCTTTGGAAAAATAATAAAATAATGAGTAAAATAATGGGAAAACCCTTTTATCATCCAATATAAACCACCCTAACTTTTTCATCCCTTCACTCCGCTAAGCCCTGAATATCTTAAATGTTATACCAAAATACCTTTCCATAGTCACTCCAAACATCCATGATCTCTTTGTCTTTTCAAAAGACCGAAACCCCTTCCCTTAAATGGAATCTCAAGGTGTATTGAAGAAGAAAATTCACATTATATTTCATTCAATTTCATTTGACGTTCCTTCCTATTGTTATCTTGTCATCACCACCTCTACCCAAATGACCATGATAACTCCATTATAATCAATATACGATAATTATATAATTTTAATTGAATAACCATTATCAATATCCTTACCCTATATCTCTTTTATTTTATAAATGAAATCATCGTCCGTGAAGTGCTTATTTACAGCCTTTGTGGATGAAGAAGTTTCATTCTTCCATTTTCCATTAATTACTGGTCATAAATATATTTTTATGGTTGAAAAGGATATAATAAATGTATTTTGAACTGTTTAGTATTCTATAAATAGTATTTGTACATAATATTAAATCATATGACAAATCTAATTCATAATAATCAAAATAACACTAAAATAATCTATGTTATTGTCATTAATATTTAATCTAAAAATTAATCTTCATTAAATAAATAAATGATATAGATTATTATTAAAACATGTGAATGGTCAAAAAGAATGCATAAATTCAAATTTGGAGATTAACATCAATTCTATAGGAACTCCATTACATAAAAACATGTGAACCGATTATTAAAATCAAGTAAATAAACATTATGGAATGAAAAAATATGATATTGTAACTTATAATTAATTATTTAAATGAACTAAAAAATTAATGATAAACTATATATGTGCCTATTATGTTATTAATGAATTTATTAATTAGTCTATTTTCATATTCCAGTATCACAAGGTGAAGAGCGGAACATTTGGTCTTAAGGTAATGGTTTTCCACCCTAACTATCATTTACATTCAGGATACATTTATCGCAAAATTACATCAATGAAATTATTATGCATTATTATTTAATATTCATATATTCGGTATGAGTGTTCTATATATTTATATGAACAACAATCCTTCATTATATTATGGTTATATACATGTCTTAAAAAGAACTTTTAAAATTCAATCCTAAATACAATCCCGATTCAAGGGAATTTCCCAACTTTTTACAAATTTTAGGGGGAACATTATAACCTATTTTTGGAAAAAATTACCTTCATAAAAATGTTTTACCATATTATTAAGTAATAAAACAACATTCATGTTATATTATTTTTTGGATTTTATACTCTACTTATATCCATTTTTATTCTATTAGAATCACCCAAATCAACCTTCTTATGCGATTTAGGGTATTCTATTTTCACATTAGCCACTACTATTTTTCATTAAAATCAACACCGTAAATATATTATCATTACATTTGAAATAATGAACATGTTTATACGGTTTTAATTTTCCCATTATCTCAATGTATTCCTCATTAGCATCTTCAGTATCGCTCTCTATAAAACTACATGATGTCATGTATGGTGATAGATGACCCTCATAATCATCAATATTTCATCAAATTGTTAGGACTTTGACATTGAACATTTCAATTATTTTACATGATATTTAACAAAATCAATCAATAAATCAATTATTTGGGCATGATCATTGATTTTGATATTGAAATCAATTTCCTTCTGATGTCATATAGTATTTTATTAAATTATTCTTTCAATATCACCCTTAACATATATTTTTATTCTTCATTCTATAACATATATATATTGGAATAATCTTCCACTACATATGATTTACTTACTTATCTCTCAAAAAACATTTTTATGGAGTGCAGATTCTATCCCATATTTGATATATAATCATTCCATAACTTTAGTTATTTCATGATAACATCCCCCCAATTGATTATCTATTTAATCCATGAGGACATCCTTAGTCAGGTCCAAAAACTCCTTAATCAATTTCATTTTATTATCCTATGATTTATAATTTTCATATTAATGTAATTTCATATTTTTAGATAATTTTTCAGAGGAATAAATATTTCCTACCACACCCATAAATATTTTTATGGGTTTTTTATTATTAGTTTAATCTCAAATTTTATATTCAAACCTAGAATAAAAAGTCCCTATTATTACATAATGAAAATTGGTAATTGATGGATTTCCTTTTAATATTTATTCTTCCCTTTTACTGTTTGTTGAATAGATATACATTGCCTCATCAACATCCATATATTTGAGATCATCCTCTATGGTTAGTTTCTTATTTTATTTAATGTCAATTCCTAAGAATTATCCTTCATCAAGGACACATTGTCGTTTTATGTCATGTTATAGGAGATGAAAATGATTTAAATAATATCTCAAAAAACACCTTTATGGATCATTGTTTTTTGAGAACCATGAACCTTTCATTGTAACATGATGGTATATTGTTAGGATAAGAATTATGGTTTTTAAATAATCAAGAAATTAATTGAGTTTTCTCATTCCATCCACATTTATACTCATCTAATCAATTAATTAATCTAATAACTCATTGGGATGCATTCTTAAATCCCGATACTTGTTCCATAAAAAAAACATTATCCTCTCATACCATTGAATCACCATCATAAATTTTGAGAGGTTTATTCCAAATATAATGAGAGTATTTAAATTACTTCATATTCATATATATTTCATTGGAATAGTATTGTACTATAGCACTGATTTTTATTTCATTGGTACCAATCCCTATTAAATATTTTTCTAATAATTATATACACTACATTCATGCTAAAATTCCATAAAAGGTATCCATTTGGATGTTTATTTCCAAAGATCAAAAATAGATTTTTATTTTATTCATAGATATGTTTAAAATAATATCATCAAAGATTAGAATTTACTTATGTTTTTTTGGATTTTATGTCACTTCAATGAGAAACAATATCACAAAATATATATATAGATTTGATAACAATTTTTTTCCTAAGAAAGGTCAATACCCTAAGAGGGGGTGAAGTAAGGATTTATATTTATTTAAATAACCATCTACTATGTGATAGTTTTACAATTATTAATAAGAATGTATCCCCCATAATTGATATTATGTGATATAGTAAATAAAATTGGGACATAAATGATTGTACCTTGTTCATGAAAACTTTGCTAATCTATGGAGCATGAAATGATGATGTGAGGATGCACATAAATCATTAATAATACAACATTGTTTACAGCTTTATACTTCCACAGTAATGCTTTATTTTTAAAACCATCACCAAAAAGTAGATAACTTACTAGTCTCCCTACAATAATGTTATAACTACTCTACTTATGCTCTAGTTTTCGTTTTATTAATAGTATATAGAAAATACACCACGGATTATATAGAAATATTCTTCATATTTATCAATGCAATGAAATTAGGGATCTTTTAGATAGATATTCTCAGGTATATCCTTTTTCTTTTCTCTTATAGATTACTAACACTCATCCTAGAACACATCTTATTCTCCATTTTCCATCCAACACATATAATATAAATCCATTTCTTATTACTTGATTTATTCTATTATTTGATATACTATCTTCTCCATATTTTCAATAAATATATTTTCTCTATTTTGGAATCCTTCTTCCCGATACATTTTTTTTAAAATATGATTCCTTGGTCAAAGGACCATAGAACTAAAATATATAAAAATAAAAGTTAAAAAAGTCTAAAGTATGGGACTTTTCCATATCCATTTATTAATTTAAAACTTTTGACATAATTTTCAAAATTCCCTTAAAGGGTTGTGTACACTTCTTTGATTTACACACATTCTTATTTTTTTTAAGATTCTTTACGCTTCTAGAAATGACCAGTTCATTGTGTGCCTCATTAAACATAGTGTTATTCTAATTCTGTTTTGAAACCATGAATAAAATCATTTACTTCACATAAATGACCATGTAAAACCACATCCCAACAATAAAATGGTCACATGGACACCAAAAATATTTTATCCTATAAATCACGTCACTATGTCCTGATCCAACTCAAACATAATAGACACCTTAAGATTATATAACAACAAAAATACAACTAAATCAAGTAATTTCATGGCCATAAATCCCACATAATAACTCATTTATTCCCCATCATTAATAAAATAACTAATTCTTCATTTTATTCAATCCTCATCAAAAGAATCTTTTGTATTAAGGTAATATTACTTATTTTCATATGTATTTCCACCCATGGCATGGAATATTATTCCATGGTGTATATTAATTATGTGTACTAATAAAACTATAATCAGAATTCATATGAGGTCCTATCACAATTATATTATTACCCACAATGTTAATGTTTAGTTCTAGATCATCATCTACAGATGGATAAAAATGTTGCCAAATGTGTTGGGAAATTTCTTATTTTATTCTCGTTGTAAAATATTATAAAACTCTATGAATGTTATAAATGGGACATTCATAGAATTTTAATATAATTAAATATGAAATTTAATCTAACCCTTTTTAATTTTACTAAAAAAATCCATCATGACATGACCATTGCTTACATGGTATGGCCTTTCACAATTATAAAAAACACATCCAATATTTTTTGAAAACTATTATATCTATTATCCTTGACATTGTAGGATAATTTAGATGTATTACAACATCTATATTAGCAGAATTAACCCAAAAAAACTCAACTAATGATTTTTACTAATTATTGTATATTTGATGAGGTTTATGGATATGATATGTATTAGTGAGATCTATGGAGGTTTGTACAAGATATGATGATTATTATAGATCTCCAGTTAGTTGGGTGGAAATTACATTAGCAAGTCTATTTTTTTATTCTATGGTTCATTGGATCATTTTTACTCTATTTTGATATTTGTGATTTTGTTTGATCATAGAATAAAGTTGGGATGAACTCAGATCGAATAATAGTCTTCATGTATCGTAGAGGTTTATAATTGGATAATTGTTGATATCATGGTTGAATGAGTGATGGATTTATATTTTAAATTTTTTTTTGAAATGAGTGGGTTTTATTTTTAAAAAAAATTGTATTCCATTTATAGGGGTTTGGGGTGGGATTATTAGTAAGGGGCCTAGTTTGGGAAAAGTGGCACATGGTTCCTTTTCTAGATATTATAGATTTTTTTTGGATTTATGTTTTAATTGAGATAAATGAGTATTTTGACACGGTTTTAAACATTAATTCCAAGATGTTTTTAATAATTTATTTTCACTATTTTACCTCATGTGGGTGACACCCTATTTATTAATGATTTTATGCTTCAATATGATTATTATTTATGGTTAAAATTATGTTATCACGTGTTTTATGATATAATAGGAACCATAGTGAAATCCATTACTAATATAAAGGGTTTATTGTGCTGTGTTGAGATTTTTATTGGGATTACATTGGGAATAATTCAATAAAACATTGGAAAACTTTTTTATTAGTTTGATTCAATAATTGTGAATGATTGATGGGTGATTTATTCATCTTTGAACATTAGGGAATCCTTGAAACTTTAATGATGAATGGTGGTCTTGCTATATTCTTTATAAGAGTACCTTGTGATTTTACCCCAATAGTTGAAGTTTGAGTTACTCTCAAAGTTCTATGTTTTCTAGATTAAAAGAGTTCCATGGGTTTTGATCAATTTTTTTTAATGATCCAAGGCCTATATCTAATGGATAATTGATTGAATTAAAGGTACATTATCAATGTGGTCATCCTATATAATAATACCTTATTCCATGTTTGAGATAATGTTATTGGAAACTTAACCTAATATGCATTTAGAGTTATGAGGTAAATCTCTTGATAAGATGTCAATACCCATGGTTGGTGATAACTAGGAAGACCATATTGGGAAATTTTATGATTGATTAAAATAAGTGATTTTTTTCATTGTTTTGTATTCTATTGATTTTCCATATTATGATACAAATTTTTCTTGATATGATATTCCCCTTATGAATTGAGATGAATTGAAATGAAAAAATTGGCACTTGGAGAGATGGAAATCAAACATAGTGAGGTGATGGAAGGATATATGGGATACATATGAAGAAGATATTCCAAATTACCCATGTGAGGTAAGACCATGGCCATAAAACATACTATTTAACATTTATGGTGGGTTATTTGTATCATATTCGTAATTGGGATATATATGAAGAGTTGTATCAATGTGGAGTGAGATCCATCATTAGTGATGACTTTTTATATTTCTGAACAATCGAGTGATGATCTACGGGTACTCTGGGAAAATTTAAATAAGGATTTCCATGTTTAGTTGAGAAGGGTGTGAAAGATGGGTTATGTTATTTTAGGTAGTTGGGTCCAATTCCTTTTCTTATGAAATTTTTTTTATGGGATTTTTTTTATTTTATTCTTTTTTTTCATTTTTTGATCATTTTTCATAGTTTATTATTTTACATTTAATTGATTATTTGTCCCTCTACTTTTTCAAATGTTTTATATTCATTGTTTAATCATTATATCCAATGATATTCTGGGTTTTTTCTTTTTTTGTAGATAATGTGATGACTGATTGGTTAAGTGGTCCTTTAAAGAGATATCCTCGTGGATTTTGATAGACCTCATAATGGTTATAAATATTGAAAATATTCTAATGTAGTATAAATTTTTTTGTCATGAAGGTATAAAAATCATTAGATGCATAACGGTGGAAAAATTCCTAATATGGGAAGTACCAATTTGTGTTATCAGAGTTCATTTTTCTTTTAAACACAATGGTGTAGGTTTGTATGGTATGTGCATTTTTGTTATGTTTCCAGGTAGATGAGCTATATTGGGTATCTAATTTCAAACTCTCCTGAAAATTTCATGCATATACACTTGAACACAAAATCACTTACTTTATAAAGGTTAGTAATAAATTCTATGGGGTCATTACAGTCCCCCCATCCTATATACACACCATGAGTTTTTATGTATATGGATAGGACATCATTTTTTTATTTCATTTATAGGTGTTTGATTAAATCTTAAAGTGTGGTTTGATAATACTAGGTAATTAGAGGACAAATACTCAGAAATTGGTTTATATTTATTCTCATAGAGGCCTCTATATTTGTATTTAATTTTAATTTTATTAGTATCACCCTACTTACTTATATTATTCTTTCCCTAAAATAACCTATGTTACAATTTATTATAATTTTAATTACATTTATTTATTCATATTATATAATTTATGATCACTTATATGTTATAACATCTTTTGGTTATTTTACTACAAATATCTTCGTGGATTTATAGGCTAATTGGATACATTTTTTTCTATATGTTTTTGGTACATATGTTATAATGATGGATAATGTATAATTATTGGTAGATTCACTAATGATCTAAGAGATTTTATTTTTTGGTAATATACTTCCCATTAATATATCAAACCCCTTATATAATTCATTTGCCTCTACTGTATGTTGAGTTGAACATAAGGACATATAGTGACTCCCATAATAGTATGGATTGGGTGACTAGAGATGGTACATTAATTTTTTTTTTGATAGATAGTGTTTCTTAAGTTATCATTTCAAGTGGGAAATAATATATTGGAAAATAAATTTAAGCTTCATCATTTTCATGTCATACCATTTCAAATAGTGGAATATCTCAAGAAAATGTTATACATTCCATTAGGAGTATAAAATGTTATATCTATACATGATGTTTTTCATGTATCTTTTTTAACGAAATGTTTTTTGAATGTCTATATTTTTATTGAATGATAAGCTGTAGATTTGGAACTTGATTCCACTGTAGTGATGAAAATAATGAGTATCATTGATCATAATAATATGGTATTATTGTGAAGATTTATCCCTCATAGATTTTTTTTATGATATCATCAAAAATATATCCATGGGACTCGATATCATAATGAATTAATATAGTGAAATATCCTGACATGTTTTCTAATAACGAATTTTGATGGATTTATTAGCGTATAATGTTGAATGGTGCGGAGAATAGTGACACCCATGTATTCAAATTTTGGTATTCATTCTATTATATATATTATTTTTGATGATTTGGAAGTTTAAAATTCTAAATAATTGAAATTTTGGGATATTTATGGATCCATGAAAAGTAAAAAGTCAATCCTAATCATATGTATCACCCATTAAATGTGGAGGTTTGATTATAGATTTATTATTATTGTTGGTGAATAGATTCATTGAATATAAATCCATACTAAGTAGGAATAAGCCTATATTATAGAGTTTTTCTCCCATTTAGCTTACAGTTTCTCAAATTGTGTATCCATACCATGAGATATACATTAGAATAAACCTCAATAGTTTTCTTTTTTATCCATATTTGGGGTTTTCAAATTTTCCACCACAATTTCAATTGATCTCTCTAATAACTTTTCCAACTAATGTAATCTTATCATCAATTCAAATTAGTTATTTCACTCTCCATATAATGTGAATATATATGGTAAATTTGGTATTTATCTTTAATTCCCTATTATCCTTTTCTAATTTTCCCACCTCCTTCTATAATCATCCAAGTTCTTTTTCTCAATAGCCATGGTTTTAATACCTAGTTATGTTCCCTATCAAAATCATGAAATGTTCCATTTATTGGGTTTTTGGGGACATTATTCACTCATAATATCACTATATATTAATAATAATTTTTGATTAAAATGGATTTTTAAGGTGTTTTCATGTATCATCATTTTATTTTAAAAAAACTTTGGTGCTTTTTTTCTTTAATTATGTCCATTTGTATTTAGAATCATTAAAAGTATAATTTTAGAATATTTAGGATTTTTCAATCATGTTTTTTAAAATTAAATACATGGAAAAATGTTTATTCTGTGTTTTTAAATATCTAATCATTTCATATTAATATTAATTTCCATAAGGTGTATACTAAAGTGTTTCTAAGAATGTTTTAGTTTAAAAGAATTTACAAAAAAATAACTTGTGATTAATTATATATAAATGTGGTTTTATGATTATTTAGTATTTTTTAACATTAAAGGTTGTTATTTTTATATTTATATTGATTTTGATTATTGATTTTATATGTCAAAAATGACCATATTGTAGATTTTTCATAAATATCAATTTTTTCATGTCAGTTACATTATTAAGAAATTTATAAAGGGGTGATATAGTGTCGAGGTTTATTTTGATTATGTCTTATGTATTTAAGTTTATATTATTTCATGACACAATTGTTTTTAGATATAATAGTTTGCATGATATCCTTGTGGTCTATGTATGAGATCAAGGTTGAGTGTTATCTTTGTTTTATTTTTTCTATAGCCACGAGTCCTCGGTTATCAAATATCTCTTCGTAGGGGTTTCATCTCATTTATTAAATAAGGGTATTATAGGGTTTAAGAATTTTAGGATTACAGTTTAGGCTTTTATTTTGTCTATAATATTGTTCTATGTTATCTCAAATATACATTATATTTCCATTCCATGATATATTTATTTTAGTTTTTATCTTTATGTATGTATTTATTTTGATTGTGCCCAATGATATATGTTTGTTATGGGATATTATTTTACTATTAAGGCATATGATTTTTTTAAAATATTTTTTTTAATAAAAAGAAAATGAATGTATTCGGATTTATTTTAATAATTATAGATAAATGTATACATTATAATTATAGATCAAATTAGGATTTTGGAGAATATCTTAATAAAATAGTTACACTAAATATTTTAAGTATACTAATGGGTATTATATCACACCCTACGTAAATTGTTTTTGGCATGTAGATGTTGTAATGGATGATACAATGAATGTAAGGGGAGTTACATCCTTTGGTGTTTTACATTAGACAGTTTCTTAATGTTTTAATGGAAATATTATTTGGTTGTGACCATGGGTCATGTGGAGTTGTTTTGTTTAAAAATTATGACAATATTGGTTAATCATTAGATTTATGTTTTTTGTATCTCTATTATATCTACATTTTTATCTATATTGTATTATATTTTTCATGTATTAACTTATATATTTTTCTTATAGAGGCATCACGGGAAGTCCATTTTTCTTTGTTATTATTTTTTCTTGTTTGGATGAATTTTTGTTTTGATGTATTTATGTTTTTACCAAGAAAATTTAATGTGTTGATTATTTATTTGAAGATTTTTTGTTTGGTTTGTTATATTTTGATGGTGAAGTATTTGAAAAAGATATGTGTTCAATAGCCTTATCACTTCTTGTCATCCAATGGATATCAACAATATTTTTTGTATTATATTACTGGATGGGTCATGGGAGGTATTTGTGGTGAGAGATATATTACATGATATACATTATCAAAAATATTATACCTTATAATAATATAGAAGTTAATTTCCTTGGGTTGTCCCTCAGGGAGGTTGTTAGACTTATGTTTTTAGCTCTCACGTTGTTTTTTATATGTATAATGGCTAACTAAATTGTGGATTTTAAGTTTTTCAAAAAAAATTAAACGAAACTAAAATAAATTAAAATATATATAATTTTAAAAAATATTACAAATTTTAATTACAAATTTTTCTGAAAATATATTAGAAAAAACTGCAACATTAGATAGGTGTTAATTAATTGGACACTAACTTCTTCCATGATATTGATAATTATCTAATTGTATTTTTCAACACACACCTAGAGAAATATATCTTCACAGCTAAATATTCATTGATACCATACCAATTAGTCAATTTTTAGGTTTATCCTTTTATAAAAGTGATTCGAATACACAAAGAACATCATGTAAGATCTCAAGATTTCATATGATGTTAGGATATTTTTTTACATAAATGAATAATTACATCCTCATATGAATACCCATCGAGGTCATGGGGTGACAAGGGTGTCCAGGGATTTTTTAGAGACTATAAACCAAATAATAGTGATAAATAGTAGGACCACAAGGATAGGAGTTATTATACACCCAAACCATATGTTATGGTGTGATCAAGTAGTTCTAGAAAGAGGGTTTCAAGAGCCTTTATAGTTTGAGTAAACATTGTGGATAGAGGACCAATCCTATACAATGGAGAGTATAATTTTTTATAATTGATTTATACATGGTTTGTTCATGGTTTGTATAATTATACACACTAACCAAGTGAGGTACCCCTCCATTCAATAATGAGCAAACTATTAGTGAACGCTTTGGCCAACCCTGCACCAAAACCATGAGGCTGTGAATTTTTAGGAAAAATTATATTTTCTTCATTAAAAACAATTAAAACATAAAAAAAATTTATATTTCTCATTCATGATGAGAGAACTCATTTGAGATCTCCCCCTTGAGAAAATTTGTTATCGTTTGATCAGGTTTTTTCATCTAAACTCAGAATCAAATGTCATCACTCTTGTTGTATTCACACTATTGACCACTCCTTTCCTTTTGTGTCACTAGCCTTTTTTCATAGTATCAACTATGATTTTCTTGTGAAATCTAATATGACTTATTTCTATGGTTTTCATCCTTCATTCATTTTTCATCTGATTTTAGCGGAATCAAAGTGTTATACTTAATGGTCACTCTACTATAGACCTATGGTAGGTGGTTTATACCATTACATTGGTGATTAGTTACTTATATTCCAATTGTGTCTTTTTAATTAATGGACCGTCAATCATATTGACTGGAATGTATTATGGTGTGAATTAGGTAGACTCCATATTTTTGTTCATGAGGAGTATAGGTCCTTGTGTGTCATATGTTTTGTACTATTTGGATCAACAGATTAAAATGAAATGTTGAATAAATGTGAAATGAAATTGAAATACGAAATGATGAAATAGTGATATTTAAATAGCCCCTTCTTTTGAGTGGGATGTTGGCATTATCTCTACTGATTTTTGTGAGTAGTTATTTTTCTATCCACTGATTTAGTATAACACTCTATGGAATAATCTTTTATTGGATTGTTTTGACCAATCTAATTCTTCTAGAAATGAATTTCATGCTTTTTAACATTTTTGAGTTGTTTGATTTTCATTATTGAGACATGACACCATAAAGATCTCCAGTCATACAACAGGAGGGTGAAAAAAAACATGATACAGAGGTGGTGGGCCATGGTTTATCAATGGATCCTTTTATATTTAATGTTGTGGAACCAATAGTTATTCTAGACAGAGGTGCTGAAGAACACTTATATTAGGTTTCTTATGCTTTATAAATAAATTTCCAAAAACACACCATAGGAATCCTCGTATATAGATGAGATGGAGTGTGTATTTCAGTAGCATCATCCTCTGATATTTTAGGGGGATAGTGGTCGACAACATTCAGATTTTCGTCTTGACACTACTATGTCCATATTTGACAATATGGCCAAACTTTTTGATAAGATATAGAAACTCATAAAATACATTCTTCGGGGAGAAGAAAAGCGATCATGGGATTTTTTGGATCCAGGAAGACACAATACATGTCATGGTTTCATGAGATTTACAAATCTGATTATGAAGAGAACATGATTATAATTAATTAATGTATGTTATTTTAGTTTATAATTAATAAATATATATGGAATAAATATAATAAGAGATGGTTATTCATGAAGTAATTATTACAGAAGAATATTTATGTACTCACATGATTTCATTTGATGTCACTATTGGGAAATTCTAGATAATAATAGTGATTATCATTATGCTGCTCATAAAAGGAATTGAAGAAAACTATTTATAGTCAAGGAACATTGTCTACAAAACGTGGAATACAATAGAAATTTTCATTTTAATGAATTAAAGAATAATAATTACAGAATATGAACATGAAAATTGTATGTATATATATTGAATGAATATGAGGAAAATTTGATGATTATTGATGTAATCATAAATCTCAAGTATTTGTGTCAATAGAGACACATTATTTATAACATTGAAGATTATTTATGTTTATGAAAATATTCATATTCATGGGGATTTAATCTGAAGTCCAAGTAATATCCCTATATTTGTCATGAGGTTTTTATGATTGGTTTTCAGGTCGAATGAGTTTGTACAAGGTCAAGTGCCATATGGGATCATCCAATGATCATTGGAATTATTAAAATCAGCTAAATATGAATTTTTTAAAATTTTCTGAATTTTTTTTTTGATGTTGAGTTTGTGCATGGGGTTTTCATGTAAATGAGGGTTCATGATTTTCATATAAAAATGAAACATTTTTATAGGAATCAATAATGTGATCTCAAAGTACTTATTTGAAATAGATCCTATGTTATATTCATGTGATTCAAATATAAACAATTTATCATACTTTTAATGGTACATGAAATGGAATAGAAAATAAGGATGATAGTGCAAAATTGATATTCCCATGCTAAGTACACTAAAAATTTGTAATGCGAAGCTACAATATTATATTATAAATATATGTTATGATATATTACTGTGATGTGAATATAAAAATTTTAACATAATATTTTAGGTACATTTATTGAGAAAGATATGATGGTTGATAGAATACAACTGAGATGCCAATTCCTAGTATTCTTATCATTAATAAAGTGTTGTCATAGTATTATATTTGACATAGTCTCCATTGATATATTCCTAAGATGTGGATTGGATAAATTTATCATACTATATGTCCAATATATAGTTCAAAGGCATACTATATGGGAAATTATTTTCAAAATTGTCGTTGTTCTACATGAATGAATAATTATTTTCAAATTATGTTCTTCTTTGATTTTAATTCTTGGATATCATTCATGTAGTATGAAGTGATGGTCCATTGCAGGTTTCCATATAATTCACAGATTAAATTGTTTTCATGGTTGATGAGTTTTTTTGTGGGTGATTTCCATTGCATAGATCCATGTCGATAGTGGATATAAAGAGATAAACCAGTGTAAACTACTTTTCAAGATCATGTAATCATTATGCACTCAATGGTTCGTTATCATATATTTGATGGATATAAATACAAGGAAAAATATCTCACTAAAGGTGATCCATAATTTGAAAGATGTTTTCATTTTGGTCATAAGATCTTATTATTATCCGTTTGGCTTCCCCAAAGAAATTGGATTTGTTATCTATGGATAAAATAGTATTTGAGGTTCAATGATAGGAGTTCCTCACTTATATGAATATTTATGTGCTATGTGGTTAACTACTATGATATTTTTTTGCAGTTCAAGTGAAATTCGAAAATCAAATATAATTTAAGGCATATTCAAGCATTAGTTTTCTAATAATCAATAATGTTAACCAATAATATATGAATATTACTATATTATATTCTATGTTCATTTCATGATCCTAGGAACAATTTTGAAAACATTTGGAAGAATATATTACGAATGGAAAAGTGGAATTTTATAAAATCAAAAAACTACTTTTCTATGAATCAATAACTTCATCCAATGGTACGTGACATATCATACATTAGATTTTATGATCATTTCATGATAAAATGGAAAATTTGGAAAACTATTTGAATAATTCCCAATGAATTGAAAGGTGATGTGTTATATGATGAAAGCAACAGTTTAGTAAAATAATGTAGTAGAATAATAGTTGGACAGATGTCATGGATATGACAACGCTGCTCTTATTACAAACTTAAACATGATTTATTACATAATCTTTTCACATGATACATCAGGGATAATGGAGAGGTCTAGTGTCTTTGGGACATAGGATCATTACATAACAACTTAAAAAACTAAATACAACATCTTTATTGAATACATCTTTTACATGACCACAACATTCCCTCATACTTAGCATTGTATGGGATAACATTAGGACATGCATAAGAAATGGGGTGAGCTATAAAGCCCAGTAAGGGAATAAACATGGAATACATGAGGATTACAATAAATGTTATAAAGTAGGCATATAAATACATCACAAGATAAACATGAACATAAATTCATGTTAAAGTATGATAATCATAACATGGAAATGTGGCAACAACACTAAACATTGAATTAGCATGATCCAAGGCTCATTGGACAAGGAGTATCAGTAAATTCACATTGCACATGAAGCATGAGTAAACCCCCATTTCTCATGAATTATCATTATTAAACACTCATTTCCCATGATGTATCATGATACTATACTTTACCCAATGCATTGGAGCGCTATAAGGGCGCACCATTATTAAACATTTCATTTCTTGCATATGTGTGCATTATGGATCATAAAACATGGATTCATTAAACCTAATAATTTATTACACAATAATGGAATGTGGAATTAATATATGAAAATTTATAATCAATATTTAAATATGCATAATGGTTATTACACTTTATGGAGAAATGGGCATTGTGTTAACTATACAAAGGCATTGGCTTAGAAAATCAGTGCAATTTCGGTAGCGTAACGGTGGGACATAAGAATTCATAAAAATGTTTAATTGGAGTGAAAGGGTCTTCTCATCACATTTACATGAAATTTATAGTAAGGGGGTCATATAGATACATTTCCAAACAATTTTAATGGAATTTGGATTCATGATATAAAAGTATTTCTTGAATGTAAATGAAGAGAGAGAAGTTCCATTCTGAATTTCGGCATTGTAACAGGTGTACATGGTAGTCATTTAATGAGAGTGAAATGGGTATCCCATCATTAAAACAATAATAAGGAAGTATGGTGGAGGATCGAAACCATACCCCGTCAATTATAATTTAAATTAAAAGGGAATAACAATATTTAGAATATTAGACAAAAAAGTGAAAGGAAGAAAAACCCTTACTTGGAAGTGAGCACTGAAGGCTTGAGAGAGGCATGAGAGGGTCATCATGGGATCTTGGGGAACCATGGGAGGATTTTAGAGTGTGTAGTGAAGAGGATGGACGAACTCAAAAGGCTTTGAGTGGGGAGGAAGTGGGATATTGGGTAGGTTTATATAAGAAAAGTGAGTGAATTCTTTATTATTTAAGTTTGGGAGCCCTTACATTAAACTAATCCAAACCACAAATCAGATCAGGGTTTTTTACCATGGTTTTTGGAAATGGTAAGAGGAAAAAATATTTTATAAGACCAAAGTATGATCTTCTTAAAATAATGGTGAGAATTATGTGGAGGTGAGTCACACTCCCATGGAAAATAATATAAAATGATAAGATGTTTAATCAGTCTTTAGGGGTATGTTAATTCATAGAAAATTTAGTCAAACATACCCAAAATCACATTATTTTAATGGTTAAACATATATTGGCAGATCATATAGCTTATTGTATTTTATTACATCACTATTGGGTCATTATGATTCCATAAAACACATTATATATTTAAACGATATTTATTTTTTACCCAAAAATTTAACTGTCTCAGGAAATTATGAAAACATTATCGTTGGATAATTTCAAATTCTTGATTCTAGAAATATCAATTATTTTATTTGAATAATTTTTGAAATATTTTAATTTTCACTTTTAATATAAAAACCGACATTTATCGAATATTCACTAGTTTTGACAGAAATGGCTTTCAAACCATAATAAAAATTATAATTTAATTCATTAAATTATATGATCATTTATATATAATAAAATTAAATTAATAATATTATTATTTTATTAAAATATTATTAAATTCTAAAATCCCTTAATTTAATAAAATAGATTTCTTAATTAAATAATATCTAAAAACACTACTTGTACTTTAAAAACTATTTACAATGTATCAATGATTAAAAGAAAATATATTAATTATTATATACAATAATAATGTACATGAACATAGTACTAGTGATTTGTTACATAACCCCTTAAAACAGATGCAAAAGACCTAAGGGTAAGGTGTTCGATGGTGACATACTCTTGGGGTGGCTCAGATAACATTTCTCGAGTGGTAATCTCTATCAACATACACTTTTCCCATAGACGGTCTCGTTCGATCTAGACATGATAAAGATCAGCATGGGCTTGGTCAAGAGCGAGCCCAAAAGATGCCACCTCTTTTCTGAGCTCCGAAAATTGGGCATCGTATTGAGAAATTCTACTGCATCAGTCCATCGCTCCCTTTGTACGAGTAAATTGGATTTTTTTTGAGCCCTATATTTTTACTAATCATTTGATCACTGTTCAATGTCTATAAAAGAAACAATCACAATTCATAACATAAAACCAAATAATTCAACATTTTATATAATTATTTTACATAATGAGACATTTAATTAGATCAAGCGGGATTTCCATTAATGAAACTTTGGGTCATTACAATAATCGCCCCTTAAGAAATTCTGCCCTCAAAATTTCCTTTTCCCAAACTAAAACAAATGTGGGTAACTCAGCTTCATCATTTCCTCTAATTCCAAAGTCGCTTCTTCAAACATGTGGTTTTGCAACAATACCTTGACGAGGGGAATTGTCCTATTTCGAAGAACATTTTCTCTACAATCTATGATCTTCACTGGTTTCTCCTCATAAGATATACCATCCTCCAACTGTACCACCTTAGAAGAGAGTACATGTGAATGGTCCGAAATATACTTCCTTAAGAGGGATACATGAAAGACATAAAGTACATAGGACATGGTAGGTGGAAGTGCTAGATGATAGGCCACAACCCCGACACGATCATGAATCTCGAAGGGGCTGATGTACCTAGGACTTTACTTACCTTCCATTCCAAACCTCATGATCTTCTTCCGTGGAGATATGTGTAGAAAAACCATGTTCCCAACTTTAAACTCAAGGTCTCATCGACGATTATCTTCATAATACTTTTTCCAACTCTGGGCAGCCTTGATATGTTGTTGAATGGTTTCCACCATTTCCTCCATTTCCTCGACCATTTCCAGTCCAACCTGCTTACGTTCACCGACCTCATCCCAACACATTGGTGTTCTGAACCTTCTCCCATAATAGGCTTCATATGTTTCCATTTGGAATCTCGAGTAGAGACTATTATAATAAGAGAACTCAATAATAGGAAGAGGTTAATCCCATACTCCTTTAATGTCCATTGACCACACTCTCAACATTTCCTCAAGTGCTTGGATAGTCTGCTCAGATTGGCCATCAGTTTGAGGATGATAGGCCGTAATGATGTTCAGTTCAGTGTCTAGAGCATGTTGATGACTCTTCCAAAATGTAGAGTTGAATCTTGGATCTCGGTTAGACACAATAGATAGTGGTACTCCATGTAGCCTTACCACATCCCTGATATATATCAGTTCCAGTTGATCCAATGAGAAATTTTCCCGAATAGCAATGAAATGTGTAGTCTTTGTAAGATGTTCCACCACAACACAGATTGCATTTTTGCCTTTGGATGTCCTCAGAATTCTAGTGACAAAGTCCATTGTGATGTTCTCCCATTTCCATTATGGTATGGGCAATGGTTGCATCATCTCCTTATACTTATGACTCTCTACCTTCACTTGCTGGCACACCAGGCACATTGATTTATATACAACGATCTCCTTCTTCATATTATCCCACCAAAAATTTTCTTTGATATCTCGATACGTCTTTGTGCTTCCTGGATTAATAGAGAAATTTGAACTATGTGCATCATCCAAAAGTTCCTTATTCAGCTCCAGAATTGATGGAACACATAGTCTATTCCCAAATCACACAATTCCTTTTTCATTAACATTAAACTCCGAGGATTTATCGTTTTCAATAGATTATACTTTTTTCTTGAATTCCAACATCATCCTTTTGAAAATCCTTTACCATTTCCAAAACAGACGATTGATCCATCATTTGTCAAAGGTGTTTCTTTTATTTGACTTACTATTTAGAGCAGTATTAAGGTATAGGACAGAAGAGTAGTCGGTAATAAGTTGTGGTCGGGCGTAGCTAACTCGTGTACAGGGAAAATCCATTCTACCTCGTAATTTGAATTCTTTTGATTTTTCAATTTTACGGTTGAAATATTTTCATCGTTGTGTGACGCACTTGGATTGTGTTGTTTATATTTTATCTGTGGGTTCTATTTAGTTGCATCCCGATGAGATGAGGGTATTCCACCTGATGCATCATATAGGAACATGCTATATATCTCATGCCATGCATAGTTTCTATTCCATGTAGGTGCATTAGAATTTTAATGTTGTTGTGATAGTTGTTGTGCTAGAAAATCATGATGTTTTGATAGCCGCTCTAATAAAATACCTGCTATGTGACAGGGTAATTTTATCTGAGCTTGTTTATGGAATGAACGCCAAACATCGATTTTTTGAGAGTATAGGCACCCATTGACCGGAATTTTGTGGATCATTTACTACTTGTTGGTTATAACACAGATAAGATGTCAAACATTGATTTGTGGGGAGTATGGGCCCCCACGGGTCGGAATCTGACACTTAGGTGTTGTTTTATGGTATTTTCTGGGTTCCGGAGATGTTTCTGAGGCATACTATCCAGAAACACAGTATACACGGCGTGTAGTATTTTTATACATGCCGTTTATGCTCTTCTATTTGGGAAGAAAAATGAACTTTTTGAGTACACTCTGTGTACCCTGAGTACACTCTGTTTACCCTGAGTACACACCGTGTAGTCTCTTCCCGTGTCACACAACATGTGGGCGGCGACACGGGGTACGGAAGGGCTTGGGTAAAACCTGTCGTGTACTGAATGGACACACCGTGTAGTGTGTGCCGGAGTCTGGTCGTGTAACTAACAACATGGGTCGGTGAACCCCTTGACAGTACACGCCGTGTCAATGATAAACATTCTGTGTACTGTGACCTAGGGACTCGGCTGTGTAACTAACAGCACGGGCCGGTGTCACCTCCCTTTAAACACACCGTGTACCTATGGGACACGCCGTGTAGTCTTCTACAAGGACATGCCGTGTGGAGTTAGCCGTGTGGAAGGGATACAGGGTGTTGTGCACACCGTGTACGGGTGTAACACACCGTGTGGAGTTCAGCTGAGTAGTCGGCCGTGTCACAGATGACACGAGAGTTGGAAAATAACACCATACACGTCGTGTAGATATTATACACACCGTGTAGTTTTGTTCAATGGAATCTGTGTTGCTTAGTTGTGTATAAGGACCCGGGTAGGGGAAGGAAAGTCAAGTACATGCCATGTAGTTATCGTACACGCCGTGTAGTCTTGTTTTTCCAATTTTTCATTCATTCTTCCTCTTGTTTCCTTGTGGTTCCTTCACTTATCAAACTTAATAATCTTGAATCTGAGGCATGCTTTTGAACATGTTGTGTCATGCCGCCTAGACGACTGCGAGGTGTTCACCAGGAGAGCGACGACGATTATACTCCAGAAATGGTGTGTCATGGGATACCAGTTAATCCACCAGCAGAGCCAGATGCGACACCAGCTGTTATACCAAACACAGGCACAGAGGCTTAGTTCTGTGAAGGCTTTATGCGGTTCATGCAGAACTTTCAGGGAGCACTGCAGGCTTCTACCTCAATGGTCGAGTTGATGTGTATCTTTCAGCAGCAGCATCAGCCTACGTTATCAGGGGATGGTGGACCACAGGCTGGGGAGTCTTGGATACGATCGATGCAGACTATTTTCGAGCATCTTGAGATGCCTCCAAGGTGGAGGGTCAAGCTCGCAACTTACATACTACGTGATTCCACCAAGAGATGGTGGGATGTTACCACCAAGTCAGAGCATCACAGGAACATTGTGTGGGATGAATTTCAGGCAGTCATCTATGAATTATCTTTCTCGAGACGCTGAGGGTTGATAGAGCTCTATTTTTCATGAATCTGTAGTGGGGCGTTATATTAGTGATGGACTATTCAACACGTTTTACAGAGCTTCAGTGCTTTTCACCCGTACTGGTGGGTGATGAGACGCTGAGAGCCAGACGTTTTGAGAATGTTCTTAGGTATGAAATCTGAGAACCAGTGAATGTTTTCAGGTTACCTGCTATACACACGATTGTGAACTTGGCGTTGATTACATAGAGGAACATGTGGGAATCAAGTGGTGTGGGCCAGGGCGGTTCAGCACCATTTACTGGTGTTATTTCTGCTGGCAAGAGGAATAGATAGATAGAATTCTCTCAGGGCGGCAGTACCAGCCAGACAGCTTCTTTAGGAGGTCCGTTCAGGTGCTACCAGAGTGGTAGAGAGGGGCACAGGAGACCGCATTGTCCACGAGACCTAGTGGAGTGCCGAGCTTGCAGCAAGATGGGTCATCTACAGCTCTTTTGTAGGGAGTTTCCACCAGTGGATAGTGAGAGGGGTTTTGTGGAGACTTCATGTGCAGATGCAGGACTAGTGGCTCTTTACCAGTCGGGGAACTGAAATATTTCAGGGCTTGTAGGAAGATATGGTGGTTGTGGCTGTGGTAGCCAGACACCAGGATCGCAGAGGCGGCAGGGCGGGACAGCTCAGGGTAGACAGGCAATGTCATAAGGTCGTGGCACTGGACAAGCATATGTAGTGCAATAGACCCAGTAGGAGCAGGATCCCGGACCTTATACAGTTAGAGGTACAATTCTAGTAGCTTCTGTCTTGTATTCATTACTTATTGATACGGGTGCTACACATAGTTTCATATTTGTACCAATTGTGGAGAGCCTTGGGCTCGGTGTTTCTTCATCTTCTGATATAATGAAGCTAGAAACTCCGTTGAGGACTAGAACGACTTGTCTGCATCAGTGCAAGGAGTGCCCCTTGAGGTTGGTAGGTGTCACTTCCTTTGGTACCTCTATGTCTTAGAGATGACAGCTTATGATGTCATTCTCAGGATGGACTGGTTGGTTCCCTTCCAAAATTTTGTAGACTGCTATCGTCACTGGGTGCATTTCACATCACCATAGGGCGGAGAGTTTATACACAAGGGAGAATGGGATGTTCATGCAAGTCAAGAAGGACCATAGCATCATGGGAGAGGTGGAGTCACAGCCCAGATTACGAGATTATATCTGGATGACCAGGGGACTTGTCAGACAGATTTCCCTCTAGTTGTTGATCGTTTCAGGGATGTCTTCCCGGACAACTTTTCAGGTCTACCTTCAGTGCGTGAGGTGGTTTCCTCTATCGAGCTAGTGCCAGGAGAAGCACCGGTGTCCATTCCTCCTTATAGGATGTCCACTCCTGAGTTTCAGGAGCTCAAGAGGCAGCTAGAGGAGCTACATGTGAAGGGTTTTATCCAACCCAGTACTTCTCATTGGGGTTCTCCTGTCCTTTTTTCGAAGAAGGAGGATGGTACCCTCAGACATTGCGTGGATTATCGGATGCTGAACCAGTTGACGGTTAAGAACCGATTTCCCTTGGTGAGGATTGATGATCTTTTTGATAAGCTTCGTGGGGCACGAGTGTTCTCGAATATTGAATTGAGATCCAGATATCATGAGTTGAGCATTAGACCATCTGATATACCTCTCACAACTTTCAGGAGTAGGTATGGTCTATATGATTATACGGTTATGCCGTTCGGACTGACGAACACGCCATCAGTTTTCATGGCTTTGATGAATCGTGTGTTCCATCCGTATCTTGATTCTTTTGTGGTAGTAATCATGGCCGACATCTTGGTGTACTATCACTCTCGACATGACCATGCCACCAATCTAGAGGTCGTACTGAGTACACTGAGAGGGCATTGGCTATATGTTATGCTCTCAAACTACCACTATTGGATGGACCAGATTCACTTCCTAGGTCATATCATCTCCGAAGCAGGAGTTTCAGTAGATCGACAGAAGGTGAGAGCAGTAGTTTCCTGGGAGCATCCTAAGAACGTGTTTGAGATACGGAGTTTCTAAGGGCTGGTTGGTTACTACATGCATTTTATATAGGACTTCTCTCACTTATCAGCGCCATTGACGGGTCTGGCGAAGAAGGGTGTGAAGTTCTTTTGGTCAGAAGAATGCGAGACATATTTTCAGGACCTGAAAAGGAAGGTTGACATCAGCACTGATCCTGATACTCCCAGAGAAGAGGAAGAGCTATACAGTTTACTGTGATGCATCAGGGATTGGACTGGGTGTAGTTTTGATGCAGGGTGACCGATTTGTTGCGTACGGGTCTTGGTAGTTGAGGCCACATGAGTGGAATTAACCGACGCATGATCTCGAGTTGGCTACAGTTTTTCTTACAATGCACTGTTGGAGACACTATCTGTTGGGGGGGCATTTTTTTGGTTTTCACCGACCACAAAATCCTCAAGTATATCTTTACTCAGCGTGACCGGAATCTAAGGCAGATAAGGTTGGTTGTGTACCTACAGTCCTTTGATTTTGAGCTTGCCTATAAACCTGGTAAAGGTAATGCAGTAGCTAATGCACTGAGCAGGAAGACTCAGATACAGGCAGTGCAGGAGGCCAGTGGTGAGTGGAAGCTTATGGATTTGTTCTCTGAGATGCATTTGGAGGTGCATTACAGTCAGGGGCAAACATATATTTCCTCGTTAGCTGTGACTTCTACCATCCTGGATAGAGTGAGGATGAGGCAAATATCTGATTCAAAAGGCCTAGTTGTACGTGAGTCGGTGGCAAGCGAGAACCCTCCTTCTGGTTGGACGATAGGGGATGATGAGGTTTTGCGTACCCAAGGACGAGTATGGGTTCCTGGGGATATACGCGAGGAGTTGATGCGGGAGTTTCATGCGTCAGCTTGGGCAGTTCATCCCGGGGTTACCAAGATGTACCAAGATGTATGCCATAAGTACTGGTGGTCCGGTATGATGAGAGAGATAGCTAGTTGGTTACGAGATGTTCCACCTGTCAGCAGGTGAAGGCAGAGCATCAGAGACCAGCTGGACTGTTACAGCAGTTACACATCCAGAGTGGAAATGGGATGATGTCGTGATGGATTTCGTGAAGGGTTTTCCAATGTCACCTCGTGGCAATGACTCCATGTGGGTTGTTGTGGACAGACTCACGAAGGTAGATCACTTTTTTCCGATCACGGAGACCTTCGGTGTGGACGATATTGGAAGGCTTTATATCCGAGAGATTGTACGTCTTCATGGGGTCCCTCATTCTATCGTTTCAGATAGGGATTCCTACTTTACGTCTTGTTTCTGGCAGAGTTTTCAGAGGGCACTGGGTACTCAGGTGCTTCGGAGCACTGCATTCCACCCTCAGACAGATGGTCAGTCGAAGCGTACGATATTGGTTCTTGAGGACATGTTGCGTGCATGCGTCCTAGACTTTGGGGGCTCTTGGGAGAAGTATATACCATTAGTTGAGTTTTTCCTATAACAGTAGTGTTCAGGAAACTATTGAGATTGAACCATACGAGGCTTTATACGGTAGGTCGTTCCGATCACCCTTGTTCATTTTATAGGTAGGTGAGGCAGCTTTACTGGGGCCACATCTCGTGTATGAGACATCTGAGTAGGTCCCGTTGATTCAGAAGCAGATGGATACTGCGCAATCTCATCGAAGTCTTATGTTGATTGTCGTAGATGGCCATTGGAGTTCATGGTCGGGGATCAGGTTTTTTTACGTGTTTCGTCGAGGCTGGGACACAAGCGGATCATGAGGCATCATAAGATTTCACCAAGTAATCTAGGGCCAATCACGTTTCTGGAGAGAGTTGGGATGGTTGCTTATCGGTTGCAGTTACAACAGCGGTACTGAGCCATGCACGACGTATTCTACTTTTCTCAGTTACGTTGCTACCATTCAGACCCGTATCACACCATTCAACCTAAGGAGGTTGAGCTTCAGCATGATGTATCCTTTGAAGAGCATCTGATCTGTATCGTTGATAGGAGCATGAAGGTTCTCTTAGGCCGGTTAGTTTCTCTTGTACGGGTGCTATGGAAGCATGGCCGAGTGCAGGACGAGACCTGGGAGCGGGAGGCTGATGTACGTTCTCAGTGGCCAGAGTTGTTCTGAGCATTATCTTTTCCACCCTTGGAAGGGCAATTCAGGGACGAATTTCTATAAGGGGGGGGGGGGGGGGAGTTTGTAAGAACCCGGTTCTTAGTTTTGAGGTACGAGCTTCTTATTTTTCCTTTTCCATAAGTGTTTTTGATAAAATTGGGAAAATGGGGAAAGTTCCTAAATTTTCGAAACTACACGATGTGTACTTTGTCCACATGTTGTGTACTTTTGGCTGTGTTGGGATGAGTACGCGGGGCATGTAGCCTTGTCGACAATGAGGGGTGTAGGAACTGACTACACACCGTGTAGTGGTACCTTAGACGCTGTGTAGTCAGTCAGCAGGATGGATTAGTAAGGCGGTGGAGTCACTACTAGCTGGGTGACAATACACGCAGTGTACTCATAAGTACATGTCGTATACTCAGGTCGACGGGTGAAAAGTGTGGCAGTGCGCCAAATGAATAGTTAATTGAAAGGATTACTTGTCGTGTACTCAGAAGTACATGACATGTAATTTGATTTTTCTTCTTAAAACAGGAAGTAGCCTCCGCATTTGGCAGAGGAGGCGTTTGATCCATTTTGGAGCCATGGAGGACAACCAAACCTTTGAAGATCAGCTGGGTGTTCGTCTGGAATCTGATTCGGCTTCGAACAATCTCGTTGGAACCGCATGGGTAAGCCCTCTTCTCTCCTGGTAACGTTCTTACCAATTCTTCCTCGAGGGGAAGTTATTTACATTTGAATGGGTTTTGTTCTTCGTCATATCTACACCATTCTTGGGCATTTCTGGAGTCGACGTTCAGGTGTAACATTTGTTGGTGTATAAGGTAGGCGTCTTTGTGTTATTTTCCAACTTTCGTGCGTTTTTGTGCGTTTTTGTGTGTTTTGTGCCACGAACCCAGGTTGGGGTGTCGTGTGGCTGAGGCCGTTGCTATATTTAATCCCTATAATTTCATAGGTGATTAAATTGTAATAATAAAATTCTAGTTGGGATCATTTCTTTGATACGAAATCACCCCGTGGGTGGGTTTTATTGGTTAGCCGTTTGGCCAGGTTACCCGAGGGTATGACATTAATGTAGTATTTGTAGAATTTCTTTGTGAGGAATTCCTTATTTACTACATTTGACATGTTGGTCATGGCCCGGTTACCTTTTTAGCCTGAGGGCGTTGTTGTAATTAGCCTGTGCGCACTACACTATTTAGCCTGAGGGCAGTTGTTACTTCAGCCTGAGGGCAACTTATTTTGTGCCTCAGGGAAATATACTTTGTGCCTGAGGGCGACACTACCTATGCCTGAGGGAAACTTTTGTTATGCCTGATGGTGGATTATTGTGTTAGACACTCCTTACCTGAGGGTAGGGGTTTACTTGTCTAAGGATGTGGACTGTTTATGTAGAAATGCACTATGGTGATTTCTTGTATTAAATGGATTAAATGTATATAAAAATGGCAATATAACTGATAGTTGTTAATTTTTAGTACTACTTACTTTATTACATTTTACTACTACACACCATTGGTGTATGCTTAAACGTAGTTGGAAATGAGCCTTTGGTGGGTGCCTACAGAGATATATTTCTCACACCATGTTTGGGTCACGATTTTCGGCCCAAACAGACTACGTTTCTGTAGGTGTAGATAGGGGAAAGAGTCCCTATACAGGTAAATGACTGTTGCTGAGAAGTAGGAGGGCATGGGACCGAGCCTAGGCTCGCGATGCCGCTACCAGCAGTTTTTCTTGATTTTCAGTACTCTTCTCTTTGTTGTATTGTATTGATATATAACATGTTTTGGATGTTTTCTTATAACATGAGGCATGTTACATCATTTTCTATATATTGTTTGTTATATCCACTGATGTTGTTTATTTCAGTTCTGTATGGTTTACTGCTTCCACTGCCGTTGTATGTTTATTTTGTATTCCGCTGCACTACACATTGACAAATGAGAGCATAGATTCCCCACTATCAGACCTGGGCCCTTGCTGCTAGTCGGCAGCCTCTGGCGTTTGGAAAAATGCTCTTGAGGTCACGTGGCGAAACTGGCTCAGGGCACCCGTTGCGTGGCACTAGGGTCTGGGAAGTTACAATAGTAATGGGTGTACATGGGAGACATTTAATGAGAGATAACATGGTCTACCATCATTCAAACAATAAGAGACAAGTATGGGGAGGTGTGAAACAGTACCTTTGAATTAATAATTGAAATTAAAAGTGCATAACAATATTAATAAAATTGGACAAAAAAGTGAAAGGTAGAAAAACCCTTACATGGAAGTGTGCTTCCAATGCTTGAGAGAGTTTTGAGAGAGGCTTCTTGAGAGCTTGGGGCACCTTGGGAGGATTATAGAGAGAGTAGGCAGTGGTTGGACAAAGTCCAAAGACTTTGTGTAGGGAGGAAGTGGGATCATGGGTCGGTTTATATAGGAAAGGTGAGTGAATTCTTTATTATTTACGTTTGGGACACCTTACATTAAACTAATCCAAACCACAAATAAACTCATGGTTTCTTCCAATGGTATTTGGAAAAGGGAAGAGGAAAATAATATTTTATAAGTCCATAGTCCGAACATCTTAAAATAATGGGTTTTCTTCTGTGGAGGTGAGTCACACTCTAATGGAAAATAATTTAAGAAGACAAGATGTTTAATAAGTTTTGAGGGGTCCGTTAATGATTTGAAAGAAAGTAAAACAAACTCAAAATAACATTATGTTAATGGTAAAACATATATTGGACGAGCATAATTCTTATTTAATTATATTACATCACTATTAGGTCATTATGATGTCATAAAACACATTATATATTTAATCAGTATTTAATTTTTACCCAAATATTTGACTGTCACAGAAAATAATGAAAGATTCACCGTCTGATAATTTTTACATCCTCATTCCAGAAATATCATTTATTTTATTTAAATAATTTTATAAATATTTTAATTTTCACTTATAAAATAACAACCCACATTTATCGCAAATTCAAGGGTTTTGAATGAAAAGACTTTCAAACCTTAATAAAAATTAAAATTGCATTTATAAAATTATATGATCATTTATATATAAAAAAATTCATTTAGTAATAATATTATTATTTTATTAAAATATTATTAAATTTGAAATTCCATAAATTTAATAAAATAGATTTATTAATTCAATAATAACAAAAAACACTACTGGTACTTTAAAAACTATTTACAATGTATCAATAATGACAAGAAAGTATATTCATTATTATATACAAAAATAATGTACATGAATATAGTACTAGTGATTTGTTACATAATCCCATAAAACTGCCTCATAAGACCTAAGGGTAAGGTGTGCGATGGTGACAGACTCTTGGGGTGGCTAAGATAACATTTCCCGAGTGGTAATCTCTATCATCTTCAACTTTTCTCTTAGATGGTCTCGTTCGAGCTTGAAATGATGATACTCATCTTGGGCTTGGTCAAGAGCGAAGCCCAAAGACTCCACCTCTTTTCCATGCTCCAAATAATGGGCTTTGTATGGAGTAATTCTGCTGGATGAGGCCATTACTTCCATTGTCTGTGTAAATTGGATTTTTTAAAAACCTATATTTATACTAATCATGTGATAACAGTTCAACGGCTATAAAGGCAACGGTCACAATTTCAAATATAATACAATTGAATTTGACATTTTATATAATCATTTTAAATAAAGAGACTTTTAATTAGATCAATAGGGTGTTATATTAATGAATCTTTGGTTTGGTACATTTCATGTTATGCAATGATCATTTTCTGATCATTGGAATAAATTATCATACTGTTTGATCAATATATAGAGAATAAAAAATTTATATGAAATATGAACAATGCATCATTACTCTATGAATCAATGAAGTGGACCTACAGTTTTCTACATATCTAATGTGATATGCTATGATAATTTCAAGGTCATTGGAAAAATTAGATTATTATTTGATAAATATACATGGATTATAAAACTAATGTTAAATATGGTCCAAGCATCAGTATGCTTAGAATCATCTACTTGGACCAACAATGTGCACCATATCTCACATTCTATGTTATGATCATTTCATGTGTATGGGGTCAATTTAGTATACTTTTTTAATTTTAAAAAGTTGATAATAAAATAGATAGTCCATGAAATAAACATGATTTCCTGATGTATTTTATAGGAGATTCAATGGGTCGATTATTTTGAGTTGTGAATGTCTCTATCTTTCCTAATGTAATATTAATGAAATTGGGTGCATCACATACATATATTATTTGAGTTTTGGAATTCAACATAAATAAATAATCATCATCAATCGAGTATAAATATTAAAAATATCTGATCATCACTGTAAATCAGAAGTGTTATAGATTGAAGCAAGAATATACTTATAGGAGATGGTAGGTTGGTCTGAGCATTCAGTAATATGAGAAGATCCAGAAAATTCATGATCTACTGTGAATGGGTTTCAAGACCAAAATTATTATTTCAATAAACTTATGATGGTATTTGATTTCTACATTTGTATAACAGATCAAGTACACTCATTGAGGAAGATATATTTAATGTTTTTCGAGAGAAACTACAAGAAAATAGATATATTTCTATTTGTGGTTCAAGAAAATTTAAATGAAGTGTCTTAGGACTATCGTGTCTACCCTTTTACTAATATAGTGCATAATCCATGTTTGGGGGATTCACCAACATGGAATGGAGTATATATTTTTAATAAATGATTTAAATATTGTGTTTATGGTTCCATTGATTATTTATACATTTTAATTGAGGTTTTTTTATATAACTGAGTGGATCAAGAACCATTACAAGTTAAAGAGGTTAAATCCAAAAGAAAAATAATTAAAACGTAAACCACTGATTCCCCCCCACCGGACCTACCCCTCTCAGTTCTCAATCTATCATGGGTAACTACAATTTGTATCAGATCCTAGATCCCTATATTGATCCAAATGTTTTCATAGATTGTTTTTTAAATAAATTAGGAAGTGCATATTTTAGTAAGGGTTTGAGTTTCAAGAAATGGAGAAAAAATAATTTACTCTTAAGGATATAAAATTGGATTTCTTCCAAAACTCACATGAATAAGAAGATAATATTGAAAATTATGTTATTGATGAATCTAAAAGATAATGTAGAAATACCAAAAAAACTAATGATAATCATATTTTTAAAATAAGTAATTATTATTATTATTATTATTATTCATCTAATGATCTGCTACAGGGATAATGAGTCACAGGTTGATCATCATTTTGAATGAAAAGAATATTTGAATAATTATTCTAATGAAGTGTTTAACATTATTGTTGGAAATATCAAGGGAGTCATTTTTTATAAAGAATAGCTAGAAGTGTAAGTCGAATAATTAGTGGATGCACTATGTAAAAAGTTTATAAAGTGCATAACTATCACAAACCTAGTGGAAGTAAGTAAAAAATACATTTTTATACCGAATAGTTATTTAAAAGGTACAACTCTATGAACGTTTTTATGGATATTATTTTTAGAGAAGCCTATCATAGACCTTAAAAATAAAAGAGTGAATATATGGATAAAAAAAATTCTCAAATGGATATCAAAACAAAGAATATAAAGTAGAAAGAATCATTATTTAATGAAAATATCGTATTGCATCATGTGGGTATTGAGAATATGAGGTATTACAATGAAGAAAAAGTGGAATTTTTTGATAATCATAAAAATCCCCTTAGCATGAGATATCATGAATTGAAAAATAAATTGGACAATTTTCTAAAGACTTGTGTTGAGACCTAACAGTGAAATATGTATGTATCAACAACAACACAATTCTTTGTGAAGGATTATAATATTAAATCATCTTCTTCAAATTGTAAGAATACCATTACATCATCTAATGATATTTAAAATTATCAAGACATGAAATAGGAACCATCCCTATCCAAATATAATAAATTTTTCTATATGACTCTATAAAATGTGTAGGTTTAAATAAAAACAATTTAAAACATAAGGATGATGGGAAATGGAGATGAACCTACAACCATGACAATGGTAAATGTCAGAATATGTATAAGTGATGGTTCCCCATAGGAATCCTAGCAGGTGGAGAAGAAGTTCCAAAAACATTATGATAATAATATTTGAAAACTATCTTATAATAAAATATGATCCATGTGTTTGGTTTTATTTTTCTTCTAAAATACATTATAAAATTTTCTGTGGATTATTTATATAATAGTTTATATTATAAATCACAAAATAATCCTATACAATGTGGAATAATTCTAGTGATGATGCAACACCATTTACAGATTATGAAAAATATTTCATGTTCAAAATAATTTTAAAATCATGGTTTAGTCTATTATGTTTTCAAAAAATGTGTTATGAAAATTGATAAATGTATATCTCAAAATATATTAAGAAATTATGGACCACATTAGAAGTAAATTAAAACCTTGGGTAGAAATATGTAAAATGATGAAAATCAGATATGTCCTAAGATGTTTCATGATATGAAATCAATGGACATAATATAAAAGAATGATAAAAAAACCATGTCCATGAGGATGAGCATGAGTTATGCATATCAGAAGAGAGATATTAATAAAGTTAGTCCTGTTAATCCATGTGGAAAACAAGCTGTAAATATTTCTAAAGGTATTCCTGGGATTTTATCAATATATTTTGGAGAAAGATAGAATGTTATAAGAATCACTAGAAAATGATTATGATAAAGTTAAAATGACCATTACACGTGATGAAGGATAATTTATGAGAGGTTTTCATAAAAAGAAACCTCATGGGTTGATAAGGTTCTGTGTGAGAGATTTGATAAATATGTACATAATGAAAGAGGATTTGTCACCACATTTCCTTCACAATAAGAATACATAAAGAGAATTTATATTTCATTATAATATGTATAATACATTAATGATAATGAAAGAAGAACCATTTAACAAAATAAAATGATAGGTGTGATGTGAACAATGTCCCCAATGTATAAATCATATTTGAAAATTAGATATGGAAGCAAGAATTTTGGAGTAAGTGGAGAAACATTGTAGAGAAAACTAAATCAACTTTTCATTTTTCACATTGACGAATATGTGAACCCCACTCATTATCACATATATTTATGTATTTTTTAACTAAAAATCTTTTTAATTGAAGGAGATGATCGAGGCTATGACTTATGGACATCATGATGATATTTTACTTAATGTTGTTTACTGACTTCTAGGACATTGAAGAAAAGTGTGTATCCCTTGAGGAGCAGCATTAATGAGATGATACTGTTAAATCTTTATTTCATAGTGAATGTGGTACATCTAAATATATTTATAAAATTTTATGTGGATATAGGTGAATCACACTTTTATCTCGCATTCCTAATTATATTACCCACATCAATTAATGGGGAGTTCCTCATTGATGTTATTTATAATGAAAAGGGTGGGTCGATATCATTTTCACTTGGAGTTTATAATGTTTCCATTGAATTATGTGCATTATATAGTATTTCATTGATGAATTTTATTAATGTTAAAACCTACAAAAATATTTGAGGATTTTTGAGCACGATATCCCATGCATAGTATTAATAAAAAGATTATAAAACATTGGATGCTTATATCTTATTCTCTCCACCAGGTTAGCCAATATAGACTTTGATTTTATTAACCGAAGGGTATTTTATAAGAAAATAATACAATATAATTCATCTATTTGATTTGATCAAGAATCTTTCATATAACGGATATGATTATGATTCTGAGAAAAAGGTGAGAGAGGAATATCCAATAGATACCATTTACATTTATTTTCGATAATGGGGAGAAAAATAATGACTTTGTATAGTGTAAAAGTATCATCAACAAATTCAATGGGGAGATTAAAGAACATAATTTCATGATTGATGAATGAATTTTTTAATTTTTTTAGTCTATAATAATTTCAATATATATTCAAGACTAATATGAGGAGATGTGTATGTTTAAAGTGTTGATGCTTTGTGATTTGTTATGGAATCACATGATGGAATTGGATGTGATGCTTAAGATATTATCTGTATTAACTGTGATGATTATTTTGATAGTATTAAAAGGAATTCGAGACAAGGGTTGATGGTTAAGTATCATTATCTATGAAAATTTAAAGGCCATGAAAATTTATATTTACATGATGTTATGAAAAGGAATTAAATAATATGGACATGAAAAATGTATCTATATATACGTCATAATGACGAATAAAATATGAATCTATTTAAAATGATCATAAATTAACAATACTCATGTCAATAGTGAGACATTATTTGCAAACATGGATGATTATTGATGTTCTTGAAAATATTCAATTTCATAAGGATTTGATTTGGAGGCCATGTAATATCCCTATATTTGGAATGGGTTATTCATGATGGCTTTTAATGTCAAATTATTTTTTACAATGTTAGGTTCCATGATGGATCATCCAAAGATCATTGGAATTATGGATTTTCTGAAATTGTATGAAAATTTGGAGATGTTGATTTTGCGAAAGGGGCTTCCATGTAAATGAGGGTTCATGGTTTTCATATAAAAATACAATAGTTCACTAAACATCAATAATGTAATACCGTATATGATATATGACATAAATTCCATGTTATATTAATGTTTGTTATTAAAAAAAATTTAGCATACTATTTGAGGTATATTCAGTGAAAATTCATAGTAGGTTGATAGAACACAACTAAGATTCCCATGAATAGTACACTGATCATCAATAAAATGTAGTTACATTATGTAATTTTACATATATGTTATTATATAATCATGTGATGTGAATATAAGAAATTTATCCAAATTTTTAAGGTATATAGATTGGAAAATAAAATCAGGTTGATAGAACAGAATTGATATGTCTGTGCACAGTGTGTGTACTTTCATAATGTTATTCCACTGTATGTTGTTTTACATAGACGATATTATATATTCATGAGATGTGTATTGGAAAATTTTATCAAACAATATGTGAAATATATAGTTGAGAAGTATAATACAAGGTAATTTCTTCACTAACATTCTATGGTGGTACGTGAAGGAAGAATTACCCACAATGAAATGCCTCTTGGATAGTAATTCTTTGTGAACTGCCATGTAGTATGCGGTGATAGTCCTTTGTGGGTATCCATATAGTTCACATATGCATATTTCTTTGAAAATGATGAGATTCTGTTTGGGTGATGTTATTTTCAGACAGCAATACACATGGTAGATATGCCGAGATGAACATATTTAATCTTCATTACATGTATAAATAATATTCATGCACTAAATGGCATGATAATAACTATATTTTTCTATAAATACAATTCTAACCCTCTCGTTAAAGGTGATCAATAATTTGGAGGATGTTTTTATTTTGTGTGGAAGTTCATATTCTTCTCCATTAGGGTTCTGTAATGAAATTTGTTCTTTTAGTGATGTATAAAATGTAATGTGAGGCACTATTTTGAGGGAGGCACTACTCAATTTGTAAATATATTCTAAGTGGTGAAGATCCATGTTATTTTCTATTTAGGTGATTCCATATGAAAATTGGAAAAATAATTCAAAGCATATTTGCGAATCAGTTACCTATGAATCATGAAAGTCAACCAATAGTACACAAATTTTCATATATGATATGCTATGATCATTTCATGATCATTGGAAATATTTTAAAAACAATTTGAATAGTATAATGTGAATAAAAAAGTGATGTTCAATGTGATGCAAACATCAGTTCACTATGCAACATGAAAATCAACCACAATTATTGGAATATTCAACTATGCAATTTTGTGATGACTTAATTATCATAATAACAATTTATAAAATTGTTCGAATAATAAATAGTGAAATGAAAAGTGAAGGGATAAGCGAGGAAATAATCAGTATAATAAGAATAATAGAAGATAACCAGTAGTACGCTATATATCATACATGATATTCTATGATAATTTCATGTTCAATAAATATTTCCCTATTTCTTGAACAATATACAGTGAAATGAAATGAGATGTGCAATATGTTTTGAGAATCATTACAGAAAACATCAATAAATTTGACCAACAATATACTATATATCATGTGTGCTATTCTATGATCATTTTCTAATCATTGGAACAATTTATTATATTTTTTTGTCAATATATATTGAATATAAAACTTATGTCCAATATGATCCATGCATTAGTAAACAAATCCTCAATGAAGTGGACCAAAAATATAAAACATATAATACATTCTATGTTATGATGATTTCATGTGTGTAGGATCAATTTTGAATATTGTTTTGTGTTTAAAAAGTGTATATGAAAATGAGATTTCTATGAAAAAACACGGTTTTAAGAAGTATTAGTGTTTAGATTCCAAATTATATATATATTCTGAGTTTTTCAAGTCAATATCTTAAATAAATTTGTGTTATAGAATTTGTTTCACCGCCTGAACACATTATTTTTGGTCGGGACATCATCATAAGAAATAAGAATCATTTCTCAATAATAAATCTGATAAATATCTAATCATCAGTAAATATTAAATGTTGAAGATACAAAATCCAAAATATACTTGTCGTGGAACATAGTATGGTCTCTGTATTCAATAATCTAAGATGATTCAGATAATTCATAATCTTGTTTGAATGGATTTTGGGACCGAAAAATTTAATTCAAGATGTTTTTGAAGATCATTAAGTACAACAGCAGTATTTCAGATTCAATAAACATATATTGGATGATCTATTTCATTTGTTGAAGAAGTAACCAGAAGAAAATAGTGATCTTTCTATTTTTTGATCAAGATCATTGATATAAAGGATATTTGGACAAGGGTGTCTAACCAATTACTGAATTGTCTTTTCGTTGGGAAGACTAACTAGTCTATAATAAGGATAAGATAAGATTGTTGTGGGGTCTAACAAACCATTGCAGAATATATGTTTATGTAGTGTAGAATCAGGATCAATTGAAGAATTGACTTCTAGGGTGTATAAATAGTTGGGTCTTTATTCATTGCAATCTCCCTATTATATAGTGGACATACCATTTTAATGGATTAACCAGCATAACAAGGAGTAGGTATTTATAATAAACCATGTAAATACTGTGTGTTGAGATCCTTCTAGTAATTTTTACAAATGAAGTGATATTTTAATGTTAACCAAGTGAATTGAGAAACATACCACGTTCATGAGGTTTAATTAAATAGAAAACAAATTGAAAATATAAACCACTAATTCACCCAACCCATTTATGTTTTCAATCAATCTAATGGAATAATAGATTATATGACTACTTTTTTCTGGAGACACTAAGGGATGAGTGAGCTTGTGAGTCCATGTGTCTGGAGTAGGGCATGTTGATATTTATTGAATATTCAATACATTTGACATTGATGCAGTGTTTTCACCAATGTAAATTATTCATGAGTAGTTGATGGTATGTTTCATCGATGAAGATCTCATTCTTGCTTTCCAATCTAAATTCAATGTGTTCAGTTTATCCACTATTACTGAGATAGTTAATAATGAACTAATTACATAGCCACACCTATGAGAGGCTGGGGGCGTATAGTAGAGTAGTATAGTCTCTCAGCCCAGTGGTTCAACATCCAATGGAAGGATTTGATGTTTTTAGGATTCCCATGATATGAGCACTAGGCAAACCACATGTATTAGTAGTGAAATTTTCTTCCATTATTGTGGACGATGAGGATAACTGAGGAATTAGTGTGACTGTGACCCAGTGTAGTGTTGATCTTGTGGAAGTATTTACAAAGTGCAACATTTCTATAGGACCATCCCACTAGTTGTTAGTGGAAGAGGTGCAAAATTTACTCTGGGTTTTAGATAAGGGTCCACAACTCCTACTCAGGAAGTGAGCTACAATAGTATGGTCATTATGGTTGTTGTGGAGGTTGTTGTGTTTGTGGAATTCATGCAGCATTTATATCTAAAAAAATGACTGGGATTGTTCTGAGTAGTATGGTTATATCATAGGGTTGTCGTTTAGGATAAACATATTCTGTATAGAATACACACATGGAGCATGGGGGTGGACTATCTATAGTGAGGGGTATGATCTTGGTAGCCCCTACTCTAGTATATGTATTTATTTACATAGTTTCATCACATTGTATCATATTTGTACAAGTGGTGGAATTCCATAGGATTTTTATTTAGTTTTCTAAGGGAATTATAATACTTAATACTCCATTTTGGATTATTAAAAAGTATGTATATCAGTGCTGGGAGTTCCCCCTTAAGATTGGTGGTTGTCACGTCATCTAGGATATTTTTCTCCTCGATATTTCCATGTTTTATGTCATACATTGTACGGACTAGATATTTTCTTATGATCCCACCATTGATTTTAATCACTACATGGAGACATTGAAATCACCAATGGGTGGAGTGTTTATTCACAGGGATGATTGGGATGTCCAATTAATCCTGGAAGGAAAAATGCATGATGGGATGGGTGGGGGGACAACATATATTGCTAGAATTTATCTATATGTTAGGGATCATGTTCTATTGAATTTCCTCAAATTGATTATCATTTCAAGGATTCTTTCTCGTAATATTTTTCTAGTTTACCCCTTATATTAGAGTTTGAGTTATCTATCAAGCCAGTTCTAGGGGCATCACTGATATCCATTCCTCCATACAGGATGGCTACTATAGATTTATAGGAGCTCAAGAGGTAGTTAGAGGACATAGAGGAAATGGGTTTTATTCAGCTTAGTACTTATCTTTAGGATTTAATAGTACTTTTAGAGAAAAAGTTGGATAATCCCCTTAGACTTTGCATGTATTAATATTAATTGAACCAAATTATGGTCAATAACCAGAATCCATTTCAATGGATATATTAACTTTTTGATATGATTTTTGGAGATCGGGAGTTCTCAAAAATTAATTTGCAATCTGGATATCACTTGGCATGAGTTTGACCTAAATATATACCTCATATAGATTTTGTAATATTTATGGTCTGTATTAGTATCTGGTTATTTCCATAGGCCTCATGATTATACTAGTGGTTTTCAGTGAGCTAATGAACTTAGTTTTTCATATTTATCTAGATTATTTTATGGTGGTCTTCATGGATTATATCTTACTGTATTATCACAATCAACACGACCTAGAAAAACATCTTAAGATCATTTTGGATGAACTGAGAGAGAATTAGTTATATGCAAAGCTCACAATTTACCACATTAGGATGAATAAGATTCACATCCTAGGTTATATTGTTTGAGACATAGTTGTATCAGTTGACCCAGAGATTTTGATAGTTTTAGTATCATGGGAGAAACCCAATATCTTCATGGACATAGATAGTTTCTTTGGGATAGATGGGTATTATTACCATTAATAACATACTGGAAATTATTATATGCACCACTTATATTCATGAACAAGAAGGGTGTGAAGCATTAATGGATAGATACATGTGAGATAGCCTTTCATGAACTGAATGGGAGTCAAAACTCAACACCGGTCATGATTCTTCTACAATATAGAATAATATTATACTTGTATTTTTATTCATCATGTATCATGATAGAAGAATTTATGATGTAAGGTGATAGATTCAGGATGAACGGGTCCCAGTAGTTGAGGAAACCTGAGATTAATTGACATACTCATGATCTAGAGTTAGCTACAATTTTACATGGATTCCACTATTAGAGACATTCTTCACTAGGATATAATTTTGTGGAGTAAAATGACCTCAAAATAATCATGTATATATTTTCATAGAGTGATATAAATATTATGTAATGAATATTGGGGGAGTACCTATAGTATTTTAATATCGAGATAGAATACACAACTAAAAAAGCTAATGTGGTGGTCGATGCATTGATAAGTATGACTCATATATTGGTGGTATATTATGCCAATAGATAATGGAGGCTTATGGATTTGATCTCTATGATGCACATGGACTTGCATGTTAGACAAGGTAGAATTTTCATTCATCCTTAATTGTGACCTCTTCCAATCAAAAATGGGTAAGAATGAAATACTATTAGATTCCAAGGGACTAGTTATATGGGAGAGTGTGGAAGGTTAATACTCGAATCCTATTTGGACTGTAGTTGAGGATGATATCCTACATATACATGGATGCATATGTGTTCTGGTAGACATAAGTGGAGTTATAGTATAGGATTTTCACTCCTCAGTATGTAATGATCATCCTGATGTTAACACGATGTATTGTGACTTAAATTGTCAGCACTGGTGGTCCCAGATAAAACAAGAGGTACCTAGTTTTGTTATGTGGTGTTCCACATATAAGAAGGTGACAAAAGAACATTAGCAACCATCCGATCTTTTATAGTAGTTATAGAATCCTGAGTAGAGATGGAATGATCTTGTAATAAATTTTATGAAAAGATTGACAATGCCACCTTGAGGTAGCTATGATTTATGTGTTTTGGTTGATAGTACCAAAATGGTTTTTCATTTCCATCTGATCAAGGAGACCATTAGTGTATATGATCTTGGTTTTTTGTATATATGTGAGATAATAAAATGTGATGGGGTCACGTGTACTATATTTTTAGATAGGGATTCCTAGTTTATGTCTCTCTTATGGAATAGTTTTATAGAGGGAATTGGGTATACAAGAGATTTAGAGAACAAAATGCCACCATCAAACTAATGGATAGTCCTATCATATGATACTGATTCTTGAGGACATTATTAGGGAATGAATATTTGAGTTTGGAAAATATTTGGAGAAGTGTATTATTGTATTTGAGTTCTCCAAGAATAATAGAATCTAGGTGTCTATACAGATTGAATCTTATGATGATTTGTATGGTTATCCATGATGATCATCCTGGTGCTGGTTAGGGGAATTTGGGGTAGCTTTACTAGGACCATGTCTCATGATATATACTTAGAGTAAAACTATTTTATCATGAAATGGATGGAAACTGCAAATTTTAGACATAAATCTTATATGGATAATATTCAATGAACTCTAGTGTTTGATGTTAGGTATGTGGTTTCTTTTTGTATCATTAAAAGGATGGGAAATATATGTATTAATTGATATGGAATGAATTGACCATGATATGATGGACCATTAAAGACTCTAGAGAGAATCAGGATGGTATCCTATCTGTTTCAATTAGCACAGTGTTAACAGAACATGCACAACATCTTCCTTGTATCTCTGCTACAAAATTATCACACATACCCATATCATGTTATTCATCCTAAGGAGGTGTATTTATAGGCATATTCATCCTTTTAGGATCATCTGATTCATATCATTTATAATAGAATCATGGTTCTCTAATACTAGTTAGATCCTCTAGTATGGGTTATATAGAAGTATGACCATTTATAAGACGAGACATGGGAGTTGGAGGCTAACGTACATGCTCAGAGGACAGTGTTATTCTTAGTAAATTCTTGACCACCCTTGAAATGTAAATATAAGGACACGTTTCTTTAATGGGGTCGATTATAAGATCTCATGTTTTCATATGAGGTATAAGTATTTTTTTTAAATGCATAATTACATCCTAATGTGATGAAACTTTGGTGGCATGTGGTTATTAGGGGTTTTCATGGCTTGTTTATAGCCTAGAACCCGCCTGTAGGGAAAATATACGGTTTACAAGGTTAGGAGTAATAGTGTTACCCAATCCAAAAGTTTTGGTGAAACTATGCGGTGTTGGAAAAATGACTATAGGAGCCCATACGGTTTGACTATATAATTCGGAAGCAGGAGAACACCGTTGTGATGGACTATATAATTTTTGTTAGTGGGTTAAGACATGGCATGATCATGGTTTGAAAATTTGTTTTCACTAATCATTAGAGGTTCCCATTAATATAGTTAAGGGAGTACAATTAGTGCATTGTTTGGAAAACAGTGTAGCCAAACCACATGACCCAGATTTTTAAGTGAAAAATTACTTTTTTTTCATTAGAAACTATCAAAACCTAAAACATAATTTATATTTTTCATTACAGTGGAGAAAACAAAATTTAGATCTCCCCATTTATCATTGTTTATATATTTTGATCTCGTTCTTATAACTGAACTTGTAATATAGTGTTGTTAGTCTTGTTTGGTTCATGACAATGATTACCCATTTCCTTTTGTTCCATTCTTTGTCTGTCTTGGTATCAGCTGTGCTATTTAGGTGAAATATAATATTCCTTATTATTATGCTTTTCGTATATGGATCATTTTTCCTCTAATATGAGCCGAATCAAATGATGATAAAATATGAGTGCTCAATTATGGACTTACAATAGGTTTTCTATACACTGCCCATGGATTTTGGAGCTTTATATGCCTTTTTTCGGATGCTAGAATTTATAGTTTTTCATTTATAATTAATTGAATTATTTAAATGAACATTTTTGAAGGAGTTAGTGATTTAATTTAGTTCCTTGATCTTAGTTTGAGGTTTTCTAACGAACATAGGACACAAAGGGTGTGTTCCTTCAAATTTCATTTTTATTTTCCTATTATTATACAATATAGAAGGTGAGTGGTTAAGCATTACTTGTTAGATGAAACCGTAATATATGCTAACTGAAATAAATTGGTTATTTTGGAAATGTTCTTCCACCATAACATTGTTATATAGGATATGACTTGTTTAAATTTTTAAATTTGAATTTTTATACCCGTGGGAAAACTCATTGAATGTATTTGAATGGTAATTTTTATATGAGATAGAAGGACTAAAAAAAATTGATGTTATGAAATGATAATTGTATTGTATTGTGGATGTTTCTATAGGATTACATTGGTGTGATACACCATGGGTCATGATAGTTGTATTATATGTGTAGGATGAAAATACTCCTTGGGTATTTTTTTTTGTGATTCCATGGTAATTTCTACCCCTTGGATTTAAATTTCATGGGATAATATTGGACATTCTATGTTGAAATTATCCTTGGACACAAATCCATGTATAATATATTTTCCCTAAAGATGTCCCTAGGACCTTACAAGGATTTCTTGGTCCAGTATACCTTGGATCCTACCCCATGGGGTCAGACACTAATGTTATACAACTCAACTGTGGTAATTGTAGTATTCCTGACTATATGGAATGGTTGTGATTGATATAATATAATGGTTATACATCATTTTTGTGGTTCGTATAGATTCTAAATATATGGCTTGGTCATGGTGTTTATTTCTATTGTTCCATATAGATGCATTGATTGATGATTTTGACCCTAGTTTTGTAGGAATCCTTGTTGGTCTTGACAGTATCACCTAACTTTTATTACTTTTTCAATGGCATGTTTTCATTTATTACTGTCATATCTATTGTATTCCATTCACACTTCATATATTGTTTTACACATCCTAGATTGTTATAGACCCTGTTGGTGGTGGCCTACTGGTATTTTATATCACACTCTATCATGGACCGTTGTTGGGTACCCATATAGACATTGTGAATTTAGGATGGGATTGGTAAAAACACACAATGATTTATTCATTACTTTGTTATATGTCTAGGAGCTGGGGATAAGAGGACCAAACATTTTGTTATAATGTTTTCAAGAGATAATTATTTTTGGTATTATATTTATTTTCAAACATGTAATGTATTGATTCCAATATACATGTTTTAGATTATTTGTAGGCATAAGACATGATGTATAATTTTTGTATATGATATTTTTTCTTTAATATATATATATATATATATATATATATCTTATTTTTTTTATCATCTATTCAGTTATTAATATACAATTTCTAAGACAAGATTCTAGTCCACTGGTCTTCATGGCTTTTTATACTGCTTATTCATTAGTATATTTCTTCTTTTATTGACATGTATGATTTCTACTATTGTGTTGTAATATAATAATTGGGAATCATCTACCCATTGAAAAAAACGTTTCCCTCACATCTTTCGAGCATCCTCTAGTATTATGGGTAATTTTATTGAGGCCGTGTGGCTAACTAGTCTCGGAGCATCATTCAGTGTCATCGGGGTCCGCGATGTTACACTCCATAAAACTAAAAATGACTAAAATAACTATGATCAATGGAATATACTTTCAAAATAAGTTTATATAATTATTAATATTCCATTACTGTTATAATTTTAACTATATATAAGAATATAATAGAATAAAAATCATTCTAGAAGGAAAAAGATATTCTCAATTAAAAAAAATTCAAGAAAAATAAAAGAAATATGAAATGAAATGAATTGACTCATAAGACTTTTCCCATTCATATCCACTATCCTAATATCCATGGAGTTTAGCTACAAATTTCCAAAACAACTCACATATTATTCCTCCTCCATTTTCAATAGTAACTCTAGGAGAATCTTCTTCCCAATACCACTTGATCATGAACCACACCATCAGCTCTAAAATTATGATATCATTTTTTCTAAATAAATTTTCCATTATTATTTATGATGAAATAATGTGAAAATTAATTTAAATGATTTTAATATTTAGTTGCATATATTGATCCTCCAAGAGAATAAATCATAAGAATCATGATTTCTTACAGGAGTTATTTGTATAAATTTATTTAATCACATGAGTTAATAATTAATTCCATGCACACCAATGCTATATTTCCCCGTTGAATCATCCAATTATTATATAATCATAATCCATTATTTAAATTAATAATTTTTATTATAATTAATTTTGAAGATAGGAGATTAATTGGTGACATCATCTTTTTTTCATACCCTCATGTAGTGGATTATCCATGAGACTGAGATTAACTCCCATGGCAATAACACAATGGCCATTTGAGTTCAATTTCTCATATTGATTCACAATGTATTGAACCGTAAAACTTCAAATAAATCATATGATTTAGATTTAATATGAATTTATAATTTATATAAATTACCACCTCATATTGCCAGGAAAAAGTTCATATAGGAGTAAGAAATATCTTAGAGGATCTAAAAATTTCATAGGTGATCTTATTGTAATTGAAAAGAAATATATCCTATAGAATCACTAAAATATAAAAGAGGAGCTGAATTCTGTCATTCAACAACCGAGTGTCATTATATTAGTGAAAAATATCATAGGGGGTTAAAATTTAGCAAATTGAATTATAATATTGGTGCCAAAAAATAATCTTATGTGTGTATCAAATGTAATACGAGATCAGAATTATCTTCCAATAATAAGATTTTTAGAAATGTAAATTATCATACATGGTGTAAATTATACTATGGGTGTAAATTTACCTATACAGATGACTAAAACGTACTTCACGGTAGGATATGTAAAAGTAAAACATCATTAGAAATATTATCTTACGAAGTAGGAAAATTTATCTTACATGATAAATTGTATATTGTGATAGATTATCTTATGGGACAAATAAAACAACAAAATTATCATTATGAGTTCAAGAATAGGACATAATAAGGAATTTACTACATTAAACCTAATTTTTTTTACTTTTTCAAAAAATATCATAAAAAATAAAACACATAAAAACATTGAGTTAATAAATTTTTATAATATTTCAAGAAAAATACTTCGGAACAAAATATGTTTGATTTTACAAAAAAAGAGTGTGGATTAAATAATTTAAATAAAAATTATTGATCGCAAATATATCATCTTTATCAGGATGGTTAACATAAGTTGGATAATTAAAATAAATAATACTATAGTCTTATTATTAAGTTTTATAATGTATAAAGTGATATTTTAAATCACTAAAATAAATAGATGAAAATAAACATATCCTCACTGAAAAAAAATCAATAAGTGGAACAAAAACAAGAAAATATTACTAATATATGAGATAAATTTTAATTGTTGGATTCCCAACTACATAATGATCCACCTTAGGATTCTACTGAGTGTGAAAATGATTCCTTTTGTAGACAATTGGATGATTCACTCCTTTTTTACATTATTATATTATCATCAATGATATAACAATAATGATATATACCATTCTGAGATAAAACTCATAGGTACATTAAATGATTATTATTATGTAAAATGTTTAATCCCATATTCATTGTTAAAGGTTATAGGGCCAAAAAGCCTCTAGAAATAGATCACAAAGATGAAACTAAACTATTTCATGTAGAAGATAGGGCTATATTTTCAATGTTAATGAAATTTTGATGATATAAATAGTATAAATATAAATTTAAAATTCATAATTTATACATGATATTACATTAAAACATTTATGTATTATAGATGTTAAATAAATATTGTTCTTTGAAAGAAGATAAAAGTGGATTCAATCAGTGTGAGTTTGAGTATTTCTTTTCCAAGAGTCAGTCAATAATTCTGTATATAATATATATTTTTCCTAAACTCAAATTTTCTTATACATATTTGACTGATCATGTTATTAAAATGATAAATTACACCATTCTTATTATGGAGAGAATGTTTGTGAGTCTTGAAATAATTTTATTACACTTTTTTGATATTATTTTCAAATTAATGATTTATACCCAAACCATAGACAAATTACAATAATAAATTAGATCCCATATGAGTTATAATATCAATTAAATACATCATATCACATGTTTATGTGTTATGATGTGAATCATTTTTCAACGATAATTCTACAATAAACATGCATCAGGAATATAGAGCGTGTTATTGTAAATTATCAAAATGTTTCTAAGGATATTCATTAAATCACTAAGGTGGAACCTAAACAATCAAACGAGGGACTATTTTTATAATATAAAAAGGAATGTCAATAATTTTGATGGAGTCTTAAATAAAGAAAATGATGATCTCATGTCATAATATGGAATGATATTGGAAATATTAATAAGTTACATAATAGTTCATGAAAAATAATGTTATGGAGAGGCATTATTTGTAGGAATTATAAAATAATATACAAATGGTTTATAATCACCATGTTAGGTGATATTGTATATATTAGGGATAATGGATCCTAATACTAAAATAAGTTGTAAATATAAAATAATATCTTAAATTGAAATTAGCAATGATTTTATAAATGATTCCTTGTATGAAAATAAAGTTAGTATTTTTGTAGAACATATAACTATTTTAAATCCCACTGGGTCCAAAAGAGTGTTCACTAATTTTATTTACAATGGTGGTAAATAAAATACCTATAAATAAATATTGGTTGATAATGGTTTTATGATAATTCAATATGTTGTATCTAATGAAAAAATTTCATCAATAAATACATTATAATTTTTTTTATTTTATAATTATTATAGAAGTGTACAATGATAATTTGTGACACCCTTCACTTACTAGGTATGATATAATTAGGGAAAATCTTATCTCTATTTTGGTTCTATAGTTTTTTATGAGTTAGGAGTTGAGATTTTCGATTATAGTAGAAAAATACAGGTGCATGGTTTATACATGTTTATTAGTAACTGTGGGGAAATAGTGTGATATGGATTATTTGGTTACAATTTATTTTTTCATATTTTTATAATGGTTTTTCATTTTGTGAAATATTTTGTAGAAAACCAAATGATATGTTATGATTGGGTTTAGATGTGGTTGAATGACTTTCTCATGACTTTTCTAACCACGTGGTTATTTATAGGTAACCATGCATTTCAATTTCCATGCAACAATACATACCACAAGGGTAGTACTCAATTTTCATAACCTTGCATTCAAACCATATGATCTATGTGAATTTCGTAAAATTTGAAAATTACCCAAATATCCTTTTTGACCAAAATTTCAACCTAATATATCATTATCATGACCCAACCATTCTTTAACACTCTAATATGTTCTTCCTTTAGTCTCCTAGTGATTTTATATCATTTTGGTGTATCGATTTAAGGTATATGTTAATATCATCTTCATTAATCTTTTATTAAGTAGATATACCCTAGATCTCTAATCCCCATAATTTGTTGTAACCCAAATAGGATAAGATAGGGAAATATAGGGTTTGATGTGTGGAAATGATTATTTTTATTACCGATCAAGAATTTTGAGGACAATTTGTCTTCATTTACAATCAATATTTGAAAATGAAACATTGTTACCTTTCATGGTGTTTTCTGTGTCTTTATATGATAGTTATTTTTCATGGAACATTATATCAATAATTTTTCCCTTAAGTTATAATAGTGGAAAAGGATAATTTGATATATATCAATGTTGATTTATGTTATTGAATACTTTTCATGGAAAACAGTTTAAAAGATGATTTTCAATAAAAATAGTTTTATACACTTCATGTTTTTTATGAAATGTATCATTGCTATGTTGGAGTATATAATTATCTATATCATAGGATATATACCAATTGTGCATGATTTTATTCATGATAGCGACATTTCATTCATTAATTCCTCAAATTCTTACATTTTGGGCTATAAAAACTCTTCATTACAATCCTTTATGTAATGATTCATATTTATTACCATATTATTATAGATTTGAATATTGATTTTTTAAAGGAGAATCGATGTATTTTTTTATGAGATAGGATTGGAAATGAAATTATTTATAATTTTTTTGTTCTAATGATTGAAATAATGGTTTGATAATAATAGATATTGTATGGAGTCATGGTTGTATACTATTTGGAATTTATCTCAAACCATTTTATTCCAATAATATTATAAATACATGGATTTGTAGGATCTATGAAAATGTATGGTTTTCATGTATCTAGATGAATTCTCTTGGTTTATGTCTAGTCATGGTGATTTTATAATGTCATGAGGGATGGTCACATGGATTCTTTTTTTTATCGTGGACATAAGTAGTATCTGAGATTATCCTTCTTCCTTTTTTTATGTATCATGGTTTTGTACATGTTTCAATATTATATAAATTTTTCCTATATAATTATATAATTATATATGATACATTTTAATCTTCTATTTCATGTTCAACCCATTCAAATGGTTTTTTGTGTTGATACTTAGGAGCTTGTCAGTAGTCTCTGGGGATAAAAAACAATTGTCAGAGGTGGTTGGTTTGTTTAGGTTCCATGTTAGTCAACCCAAGTTGTTTTGTTACAAAATTTCATCAATTACATGTTTCATTTAAGGTTTATGTTATACTAGGGTAATGACCATCTAGACTCATGTGGTAACTACAGAATGGTTTCTGGTAAACTCAATTTCATATCTGACAATAACTTACCATTATTTGTCACGGATTTTCTCATCATGATTTTATGATTGATTTTGGGTTTATATAAATTAACATTATCAATTTTCTTTTTTTGTATATATTATTTTCTTCAATCCATGATTTTAAGGGATATAATATGTTTTCTTGATTTTTAGATTTAATTCAGATATGTATTCCAATGATAATAATGTTTTACATCTTGTGTTTGACAGATAAATTTTCCATAAGGATCTATTTGATTCCAAGGGAATGGACTATTTGGATAATTTCATATGATACCCCTTCATTCAAACCATATTTAGTGGAAATATTAATCCATGTTATTTAATCAGAAGTTCAATATTTTTGTGGAAATAGAGAATGGATGGGGAATTATCCTTTTGTGTTTACCATGAAAATTAAACCAATATTCCATGGTGATAACAAAACCAATGAACATGAAGAATAAATTGAGAGAATATTACATATTTTCACCTTTTTTGGGTTTTATAGAGGACTATATGTGGGTAATTTCCACTTATATGGTTGAAGTTCCACGAATTAAATTGCTAGATTCCATAATTCTAGCTAAACAACACAAGGAACTGAAATAGACAAGATTCAAAAAGTCCATCAATAAGATGTTTTATCCAATGAACTTATTTGTAGAAAAGGATTTGGAGTTTGTGACCTTAGATGAAGGATATAATTTAGTGAAGGGGTGTGATACTCATTTCACAAATCTAACTCTAAAACATGGCACTAATAACTGCATGATGTCTATATGGTTTTTAGATGGGTCTAATTCTAGAGATTTTATTGATGCTTATTATCATGTGAATGATGACATTTACCAATATAGTTGATAATGTGCATATAGATAACATAGAATTAGTCATTAAAATAGGTCTTAGTGGACAATATGTTATTATAGGGGGGTAGTCATGGTGTGTCACATGTATTGAAAAGAAATCACAGTATTGGTTCTCTGTTTTCATTAGGATCTATTAAAGAGGGTTAGGCAAAAACAACCTGGTTATTTTCCTCCATTGTGGAAGACTTAGCAATTTTTAAGACTAATTGTACAATATCCCCCAATATCTTCCATCATTGTGGTTAAACTAGTCACAATAAAGGTTTTTTCAGAAGAGTTTTATATCGAATTAGAGTTGGATACACCTTACAATAAGATCCTATGATCTGTCAGATGCTATATAAAGGTGGTGGATCTCATTATAATGTTTTGGGGGACAATTAGTCAATGATGAAATATCATAGTAGGATTCTGTTTTGATACCATTATAAAATTGAGTATTCATCAGTGGAATCTGAAATTGGTATGACCATTATGAGATGTACAATGTTTATTACTTCCTTTATAGTCCATTATCTATTTGATACCAGTACATCTCTTTTTTTTATCATCAAATTTGATCAATTTGTAGGGATTATTCCTGAATAACATGTCATTTTTTATGGATCATTCTAATCCCTTATAATGGAGAAAAGAGTTGGGTTTTTAATATTCCAAGTAACAGGGTATGATCGTCGACCAAGAGGTTATATTGAATTTCATAGTTCTCAATCTTAATATCATTGAACATATCATTGAAATGTATTAGATGGTTCATATTAAGTCCACGGTCAATTGTTATCATTTTTAGAATTATTTTCTTTTTTTAATGAGGATACTTGTGTCTTTCAAGGTGAGTGGGATCCTATATCTAGGTGAGTATGGATGTTTTTTCCTATGGTTAGAATGATCTAATGTAAATTATTAGAGATTTTTGTTGAGGAAATTTATCATTAGTAAAGTGGTCTTCATAATTCTCTAATGAAATATAAACTTAAATAATTTCCATGTAACATTTTCGAGGTAAATTCCCCAAGAGAATTCAATTTTACTATTGACCAGCTTCCTTGGATTATCCTTATGTCCTCTCCATTTGATCTAATTACATCCAAAATGTAAAATGTAATTAATGTTCATATTGAGGATATTGAGTCCAAAATATTTGTTTTTATGATTGTGTCACCTTGTAATTCTCTGATTCTCTTAATAAATAAGTATACGGAATCCTTTAGTTGTTTGATAACTACAGAATGTTTAATCAAATTACAATTCATAAAGGGTTCCATTTTCATTGGATTGATGATATGTTTGATCAACATAGGGGATCCTAATAATTTTTTAATATTTATTTTTATTGGGGTTCCATCAGTTAAAATTCTAAATATAGGATATTCTGAATTCTACATTTTAGAAAAGTATGGAAATTATGAGTGTTTGGATATTCTATTTGGTCTTGTTTACACTCAAAAGTGTTTACAACATTGAAGAATTGGTTATTTTATTTATTATTGGTCTCCATCATGGTTGTTATTTTGGATGATATTCTGATTATTTTAATTTCTATATAAAAATATAGAGAATATATTGATATTGTTCTTATAACACTATATGAACATAATATTTATTGAAAAATAACTAAATTCTAGTTTCAGATCTAAAAAGCGGGTTTTTCTGGGAAATTTTATATCTGAGGGAGGTATCTTAGAGAATAATAAATAGGTTTAGGCAATTATTTCCTTGGATCAACCAAGAATTTATTTGGTATTTAGATCATCTATGTTTTTTATGGTTATTATAGAAAAAATATTATTGATTTCTCCATGATTCCATCTCATATGTTAGAGTTTAACCATAAGGGTATTGAGTTTTAATGTAATGATAATTATCAATGATCACTTGAATAAATTAAAGTTAAAATTATATAATATCTAGTTTTTATTATTTTCGAATCATTTTATGGTTTCCACATAATTTTTGATCCCTAATCAACATGATTAGGATGAGTTTTGATGTAGGGGAAACATGTAATGGAAAATGGACTTTTCTCATCACACAGTCATGATAATAATTATAATAGAAATGATGTTAAATTTCCTACCTTGATTAAATCTCTAAATACATTGAACAACTATATATTCAAATTTAGGTTTTCAATATATTTTGATTATATGTGGATGAAGTATATTTCTTCATAGAGGCATCTGAACCTATAATAGAGGTGTTTGGTTGGGTATCATCACAATTTTGCTTATTATATTTCATACACACTATGAATATAGAATGTGGTCACTAATTCACTGCGAAAAAAATTTAAAGACACATACAAATAGAGAATATATGGAAGAATGATATTAGTTTATTTTATTAACTAAGATGTGATTATACATGGATGGATTTGATGGGAATGATTTCTTATCTTGGGTAAAAGATGATTCATTATTTGATGATTTTATTCACCGTGGACAATAAATAGACACTTATATTCATCATTTTAGTTAAATAATCTATTGTAAATTGACCTTGGGTGATTCGATTCAGTATCTTTATGTTTTTTCTCTTTTGAGGTATATTTTTCTTTCAAATAACATTGCAGAAGAAATTTATGGATAGTGGAAATTTTTTCAACTGTTCCATAAACCATGGGACTACAATGATGAATCAGGATTTGAAATGGTGGTATTATTTTTTTTGGAAGAGGTATTTGATTAGGAATTTTGTATCATGATGCATTATCCAAAAAACAATATGTTAAATCACCAAAGACACGATTGTTTTTTTGTCATTTACCAATTCCATTATGTAAGTGAGATGAGATATCCCTCGTGTTTATTTGTGGTTTCCCAGGGAATCCTATTGGGGATAATATTATTTGGGTTATCATTGATTTACTTTCAAAATCATCTCATTTATTTAACTTTTAATAAACAATAATGTTATAATATATTGGGAACATATATATATAATGGGTCGTGATGCTCCATAAAGTATTTTCTATTTTTATTAATAATAGAGATATGTAATTTAAATGGTGGTTTTTGAAAGGATTATAAGTGGTGAAAATTACCCCATTGAAGTTTACTATAGTATATCATTCTCAGACTAATAGAAAGAATGAGCGTTTTATTCAGATTATTTAAGATATGTTTCGGGAATGAATTCTATATTTTGATGGTTCATGGGAAAATAATCGGTTCGTAGTTGAGTTTTCCTATAAAACATGTATAATTATTTGATTAAAATACAACCCTTTCAATAATTTTATGGGTATATATGAAAATATACATTATATTGGGATGATTTTGGATAATTGTATTAGGATGGAAAAAATATTATTCAATAGATTAAGAATATTATGGAGTTTATATTAAATATGTTAGAGATATATTAGAGTTAATATAATTCCTATTTTTAATTTCATCATTTCCCCCCACAGTTTGTAGTATGTGATTAGTTTTTTTCTCAAGGATTCACCTAATTTGGGAAATATTCATTGGGGAACATATATAATTTTTGTAAAATGGTTTATTGGAACATTCAAAATCGATTAAAATATTTGAATAGTTAGATATTAGTTGGACATACACTCTCACTTCACATCAATATGTGGTGTCTTTAATGTTTTCCAACTAAATTAGTATCAAATGAACCCTTATTAATTGATATAAATGGAAAATGTTGATCTAAATCAAAACACCTTAGTGGATGAGATCCCAATTTAGATTATGGATTATCTAAATAAGTTTTTGTGTGGTAATATGTTCCCCCAGATCCATGTTATATGGCAATGAGGATGGGATAAACACATGATGTGGGGACATGAAGCATTGATCATGTAATATCGGCCTTTTGAATTTGTGATTATAAAATCATAAGATCATTCTATGGAATGAAATTGAGATGTTGGGGGGAATTTTGACACCCTCTTGTTCACATGTATGTTATTTTTTGGGGAAATTTTTTCATTATCATGGTTCTAAAGGTTTGTAAAAGTTAGTGATAAATATTTTTTATTTTTGTAAGAAAAATTCTAGGAACATGGATTTGGAATAGTTTTTATTAACAATAATATAATCATCAAATATGGATTTTTTGGTTCCAATGAAATTTTTAATATTTTTAGAAAGGTTTTTCTTACTGATACCAAATTCTAGGAAATCCATGTGAGAGGATTGGATTGGTTATAGTGGAAACATCACGTATTTAACGATATTTTTATAACTATGTGACTATTACTAAGAAACCCTACCCTTTAGTTTTTAAGGGATATTTTTGAATATATGTTTATTTAATGTATTGTATAACCATGAATCTAATCTATGTTACTCATCAGGGTTTTATAAAAGTAGAAAAATACCCAATGCCCATAATTTTTCCCTAACCCAAATGGTTCTTTGTTATCCCATTAGTTTGACACATACTTTACATGACATTATATAAAGTTATCTACTTTTTATATTGGGGATTATCTCTCTAATTCGGTGGATATCATCATGTTATGCATGAATATCCGCATGATTCCTAGTCATTTCCCTAGATCTACCCTCATTCTCTATTATCATTATCTTATGAAAAGACCAATGTGGCTAGAGAATAAGATATAATGTGGTGGGTGAGGAATTTATTTTTTTACCGATCTAGGCTAGTGGGGAATGTATCTCTTCAGTTCGAATAAATTTTTTTGAAGGCCACTATGTTTCATCAATTATCAAGATAGTTTTTCCTAGATAATGGTTATTTCTCATTGAACAAATAATAATTATTTTTTTCCATTGGTTTGGATTATGGAAATTATTATTTTAATATCAATCAGGTATTATTTATAGATTTTAATATATAATGGAATGTATAATTGTTTTTAATGTGTTTTATATAAAAATTGTTTCACACACATCATCTGTTTGATGATATTCGTAAAATATGATATTGACTATAGAATGGTTATACAGGAATGAGAGTGGTAATTTATTACTGGTAAAAGTTTTTATAAAATTATGAGCATGCTTTATATGAACATTGTGAGAAAACACGGGACATGGGGACCTCAAGTGCATAAGGTTATGTACATATGAAAACCATAGTACATGTTTAACCACTAGTGGTTATTGTTATGCTACTGATATAATACAGAACAAATCAGTATATCTAGGGTTCACATTATTTCATTTTAATTCTAATTCTATGTTCTAGTTATGTATTCATAATGGTTATAGTCCAATTATTCATGGTTTTATTCATGATAGTGTTGTTTCATGTATTAAATTCTTGCAAATTTCGTTTTTGATATATGAAGTATCATGATCAATTCGTTCTATGTTATAATTTATATTGATTTTCATATTCATTTGAAATTGAATATATATTATTTTAATGGAAATAAAATGATTTTTTAATGATAAATTTTTCATAATAAATGAATTGTAAAACATATTTTGTATTGAATCTATAAATAATGGTTTAATTTTCATAGTCTTTGTATAAATTCATGGTGGTATCTTACTAAGTGTTTCCCTCACACCCTGCATATTCGTTTAGGTTTATTAATAAATATATTTGTAGGACCTTTATAAATGAATGGTTATTGTGTATTATTATTAATAATCTTATACATTTTCACTTCATGGTGGTTTCATATAGTTTTGGACGACTATCACATAGAGACATTGTTTTTACATTGATTTATTTGGTTTCCGAGATTAGCCTTTTGGATTGTTATGTTATGTATATTGGTTTTATACATCTTCTTCTATGAAAAAATCTATTTTTTTACATTTATATCAATTTATATGATAAATATTGTGTTTTTTTAATGGTTGAAAGCATTCCCATATTTGTATGTGTTGATTCCAAAGTGCGTGTTTTCAGTCAATGGTGATATGGAGCTTGCTTTAGGCCTTTTGGAGGGCCATCAGGGTTGACATATTAGGTCAACTTGAGTTGTTTCATAATATTAATATATTATATGGTTGAATGTAAAAATTATATTTGTCGATGGATTTATTTTAAATATCTTATAATATATACCTATAAGGGTATTTGACCTAAATAACATCAATATATTGAAAAATATAGAAGGAAAAATTAATGGATAATATAAAATATTCAATAATGGAATGATTAATTTTCCATGTGTCTAAAATAGTTTAGTGGGAGAATTATAGTTTTCCATTTGATATATATTCATAAAATATGGAAAAAGTGTAATTTTATATTTAATTAAGGCATGGATGAAAATATTTCCTCATGAATGACTTAATGTAACAACCCATGTTTATGGAACAAGATTTACTAATATCAACCTATATGTTTCTTGGACTAATTCAACATTCGTAAATTGAAATGGTATTGAAAAATAATAGTTGAAGTAATTGGGGGATATTTTCTGAAAATCTCCATTTTCATAAGTCATTCCACGGTGATGACTAAGAATTAATATGTGGAGAATATGAAAATAAAAAAAAACTATATATCCTTTACTAATATAATTATCACATATTCCATATTATATATTAGATTTTATATTTCTTATAATTAAATAATGGTGAAATATATAAAAAATTCCATGATAATTCCATTGATAGGTAATTATAAATATCCAATAGTACTTAAGAAGAACGAGGTAAATGATTAAGGTACATATATAATAATAATATATAGTTATCAATGTTGTATAATAACAACCGTCCAAATATATCAAAATAATCTAGTATTATACATAATAAATGTATTGGAGAATCATTATGTCTTTATAGATTATGGTTGCCAATTTTATAGAATATGAGGAAATTACATTTTCTTATTCAGTGAAAGAAGAACTATAAATATGTATTATTATCCTATATCATGGTATTATAGCGAGGAAGTATTTTTTTCAGGATTTATATTATTATAATGTTATACTAGTGATACTTTAAAGGAATTGTATGTTATGATAAATGTCAAGAGTTATATACTTTAGAGATATCACCTCTTGAGGTTTTTTTCATAAGAAATTGAATTTACTGCTAGTTAACTATACATATGAAAACATGGTATGTAGAATTAATAATAATACATCTATGTAGAAATAATATTTTTCATTGGAGATTTTATACTTTCTGAATAGTTAATTGGTGGCTTTAGTAAAACTGTGGGTTTTATTAGATTTTTTTCCATTACGAAAAAAAATATGAAAAATTTTATTACTATATAATTAATAGAGTATGATATATGCATAATTTATATGTACCATGATAATAATAAAAACTTATTATGTAAAAGATATGGTAATGGAAATATATTATATGGTCTGTAATATATTTTGTAGAATAAAATATATATAATGAGAACCCAATTAAAATATTGGAGTAATATTAAACCTATGAAAAATTATATATATTAAAAAATATGATGGTACATAGATGATTTATCACATCAACTAGTTGGGGGATTTTAAAACAACATGATAAATGTATTTTACATGTAGTTAAAAAACCAGTAATTGGTTCACTTAATTTTCTCAAACCATTGTGGTATTCCGATTCCATTATTAATTAAAAGATTTTTCTTTCTAATTTTGGTCTTGGAGAAGATTTATGAATTTTTAAATCATTGCTAAAATGAATGTGTAAATTTAATTTATTGTTGTTTTAAAATTATTAGTGGTAATTATAACTATTTTGGAAATAATTTCTTGTGGTTATATAAATTATATAAGTTTTCATATAATAATGTCCTTATGAACCACCATGAAAATATTTCATGATGGTTTAATAGTGTATAACATAAATTTGTTGTGGTTTTATCAGTAGGTAGTGGCAGTTAAAACGAATTTTGAATAAATTTCAACACTTTTTTATTTCATGTGGTTTTAATCAATTCATAGAAACCATAAATATTTAGTAGGAAATAACGGAGATCAATATACACTACTACAATAAATTTAAAGTGTTCATATATCTGTACCATATATAATTTTTTACTTTCAAATGATTAATAAAACAAATTAAATTTAATAATTATACACATTATATATATAATCATTTTAAATAAGTAAAATTTTTTTTGATTTAGTAAATTGGAAAAATATATATATCTTACATGAAAATATAAAACACATGAATAGTGGGATCCAATATCGTATCTATACCTAAAAGTTATCCTGACTTCCCTCAGATTCTTTACACTAAACATGTTCTTGTCGATTAATAGCCTTTGACACCTATGGTTCATATGTAAAATAGAAATCAAAATATAAATTGGTTTTCATTACATATTTTGAATACATAATAAATTTAGAAAAATTATCACAAAACTATAAACATATTAATATAAATGTACTACATTTAGTACAACCAATATAATTGTCGAAATTTTAGGAGGAGTCCTCTTTTTTCTTCCACTAAAAAATATATGAAAAATAATTAGTCATAAATTTGAATGATATATAAAATAAAATAAATCATAAATATTTATTTTGACAAAAATTTACTTTTTTATAAATAATATAATTCTTATAAGTGAATTAAATGTTACACCAATCATGATATATTATGGAAATGGCCATTATTTCATTAGTTAATTTCCATATATCTATGGGTAGAATCCTCTAACATCCTCTGCCACAACCCCATATAAGTCATATGGAAAAAAAAGTATCACATTAAAATAGGCATACCAATCATGGTTAGGCTCTGATACCCCCATGATGGTAAATTTTACAACATATTATCTATCTATGACAACTCTAAATAAAATCCATCTAATTCCTATGACATCCAAGAATCAAAATACATCAATATTGTTGAATTTGTTAAAAAATAACCTAGGATTAGATTTTAGTGTTTAAATATATATGATAATAAATTAAAATTCACTAATGGTATATATAAATAAATTTTGTGAAAAATAATAATACATATGTCTGTAGTGGACAACTATATTGAAATTTTTATTTTTTTTATAATTTGTTACAAATAAATAAAATTGATTTTTTGATTTTGAATTGAGATATTCTTTTGCAATATTATCATATTTTATATAATATAAGTTGAAATATTTTGTATTATTTCAAATTTTTTGTCTTAATAGGATGTTTTGAGTGGGAATTGGTATTTAGTTGTTGATTGTGGGGCTATATAATGTGTTAGGTGAAACCAAATAGTATATAGATCTATAAGGTGGATTAAATTAGGAAAATAAATTATTATGGTGTTATGAGAGTTATTTGGATAAGGAGTGGTATTTTTCGATCATATTTGTAAATTTTTGGAGTTTGTAATAAAAATTTAATATAGATATAATGAAACAAAAGAGAATTCCCAATAATTGTGGGAGAATATCATATGTGTTTGATGAAGTATGATTTGTTAAACACCTAATTTTATCATCACATTGTTTGTTTTATATCATAATATCAAGAAAATAGAATATAGAACATATTATAACCAGATAGATGATATAAAAAAACGAAACTATTTTTAAAATGGTGTATAAAGATTAAATTAATTGAAATATTCTAACTATAAAAAATTGAAATATATGTTGAAGGAGTACTAATAATTTAATAAATTGAATCATTAATGAAAAAATTATTTTCATTCCCTATAAATATAGTGATTTCATCATCATCACCGTCTTACAAGACCAGCTACTAAAATATCATCAATGATAGATAGATCAGTATTCTATTTATGATATATTTAATTTTCATAAACAATTCTTCATCTTCATCACTCTTATAATACATTTCTCTCAGATTGACATGCACTGAGACACTCCCCCATTCTCGACTCAATTATATCCATTTAAGTTAATTTTATCCTATGAATACAAATCTATATGGATCATTTAATAAACTCTAATGTATTTTTATCTATAGAGACATGTAAAAATAATTAAATTATATATAATAATTTCTTTTTAAACATTAAATACCAACACTCTTAAATGATAATAATAGAATATTAAATTATCTATGATAATTTATTTCAATAATGAAAACCAACATTCTATAGTATATGATCCTTGAGAATTATATGAACATTATGATATTTTTTGTTTTAAAACCATCATCATAAAAAAACTATATAACACTTGGAGCCATTAATAATAAAATAATAAAATATCATACACTTCCTCAAAGGTCCTCAATCGACATATTTTAAACCATCAAGCAATATAGATCTAATAAAAATAATCATGATGAATATGTATAAATATAAAATACTTTTAGATACATAAGATAATTTGATTAAAATAATATGAATATAAAATTGATTATGATATTTAATGATGTGAAAAACAATCAATAATGTATTTTCTAATGGTTTATATTATCTCATAATCCATTAGTGCCCACCTTCAAATTCATATCTTTTTTTCAGATTCTATTATTTAATTAAAGGATTTGCAGTATCCCAAGTGAGTTTAACATATCAATGTGATTATATGGTATCTATTTTTTCCCATGAAATTAAGAATATAATCTTAACAAGATGAGGTATCATTGAATTTTTTGCTGACATGTTATGGGACTACAATTGATTTTGTGTTATCAGAAACATATCTAACTCTACTATAACGTGTTACAATATTATCAAAACACCTTGAAGAAATGGTAATATTACCTTATACCATATAACCATTAAAAATGGATCCATATGGTTTAGATTTGTTTCTCATAAAATACATAAAAGTACATAAATACTAAATAAATAAGTAACATAGCATAATAAACCAAATATTTAACGAGTATGAAAATTAAAATGTTTTAATGATTAATAATTAAGAATAAAATACCACCATATGGTATACATCCATCAATGAATAATAATACACCTAACTTTAACTTCAACAAAAAATTCATAGTTTTATGAACCACCGCAATGAAAAATGCTAGAGGGAATTTAATATCAAAATTACAAAAAAAATATTAATTTTTTTTGATGTTTTTTAGGATCAATGAGTTTTAATTTTTTTACACAAATATATTTTGAGAATTTTAAAAACTCAATTATAAATGATCTTAATTTATCAGGTACTTGTTTATACAATACCAAAGGTAAAAATATCTCTATAAAATTATGTCAGTCGTCACATATAATACTAGGTAATACATAATATTTTTTTAGTAGATGCATATTGATATGTAATGTTAATATCAATGAGGTTCCTTCACATTTTTCAGTTTCCAATGGAAAATATACATTTATAATACTTTTAATGAAAAAACTACTTCAAAATACATTATATTATCATTTTGACATAGATCATGATTTCTATTAATTTATTCTAAGTCCATATGATAATTATGAATACATTTTTATTTTTTCTAATCATTCAATATTATAAAAACAAAATCTTCATATATTTTTTTTCATTGTGCAAAAAATCATGATTATGAGGTAATAATTGAAATTCCCGATAAGGTTGGTTTAAAAAAATACTAATTTTATTCAATTTTTTTACTAAACACACGAATGATATATCAATATTTTCGTTGAAATATTCTTCTTATACACATTACTAAATTTGGAATCAAAAATTAAAATATCCGACCAGAAATTTGATACTGATAATAATTTTGGTGGAGGCCTCAGATAATTTCATTCGTCGATTCATGACTTATTAAAATGATACATATGAGATTCACCTATGAATTTATAATGACACATGAAATAATAGTTTCTTGTATATGGTAGTATTCTATGGTTGAATTCAAATTTACATACTGGAAATACCTGGCCATTGTGACAATTTAAACTAGACATTTTACTAACCCCATGACATTATTAAACTTCCACATTAGTGAAATAAAATATTTTTATCATTTGTGTTTTTATGTATCATATGTATCTACAACATTGTCCCATAACACTTGAATTTATATTTTAAGAGGTTTAAGATATACATTGATGTCATTTCTCAGAATGTTTTTCTATGAATGATCATAAAAAAATGAATGCTTTTTTTGCATAATAATCCTCTTTAGAATATTGTATGGGATCTAAATAACTAACCGTATATTATGGGTTTTGTAAATAATCCTTAATATATTAAATATATTAGTATACAATACCAAACACACATTACTCAGATATAAATATTTTTTTGAATAATAAAATGATTTCATGGCTTTAAAATCACTTAGATGATGTGTAAACATATCATTCTTTATTTTCATCAAATGACACTTCATTTTATTTACTATTTTAAAAGAAAAAATGAATCCTTTTTATCACGGTTGTAATGAAATATAATATAAAAAAATTATATAATTTTTTAATATTATTATTTTAATTATTTGAATTAAAAAATTTATCATTATTTATCAACTTCCATCAAGAAGTTTGGAATCTTTTACAGTCCCCTATATTGGAATCATCCCCATGATAAAACAACCAGTCTATGGGAAATGCATGTATCTTTGTGTATTTGAAAAATTTATTGTTAATAACATTATTCATCTAATAAAATAAAATCATGTAATGTATATTCAATAAATGAATCATTTAGGAACACCAATATCATCAACATTTAATTATTTTTAATTATTCATAAGAACATGATATGACAAAACATCGGAAGAAGGGAAAAATTTTTATTTTCTATGTCATTCATAAAATTCCGTACTATGATCATCAAAAAATTCTTAATATTCTTAGATTGATAAATAAACTTCTTTATTGTATTAATCTCTAAAAAAATATACCAAATTACTATGATACAATATTTATGTTCTTATGCTCAGTGTCAAAGCAACAATTATCATGGTATTTATTGCATTATTTACTATTAGGAGAATGGTTTATTTATTTTATTGATGGAATAATGTCACGATTTAAATAATCACAAATTCCCCTTGAAAAATACATATACCATATCCAATAAAAAATATTTACAATATAATTCTCTCAAAAACATCGTGTATTTTCAACTTTCATCTGAAATTAAAATAATAATATAGACATATTATTCTTATGTCTTCAAATAAATTTACAATTCCAAAATAAAATAAACTCTAATCCCTAAATACATTGAGTTTTATTCTGGGTAAATAATCCAGAATTTATTGATTTTTACCCTACTAGAAAATATCTCCAAAAAATATAATCCATTCTTATTAAATTAACTCGTGTTAGAAATAAAACATATCAAGGAATAATATATAATAATATCTAAAATTTATTTAATAAAATTTCATCAAATAAAATATAATTTTAAAAAATTGATTTTATAATTTCATATTTAATGATATAAATATATTTAATAACATGTAAAAAAAAATATGTGAAATAATAAAATAATGTCTAATCTATAACTTATTAACAAATAAACTACAAAAAATCATATATAATTTATAAATGCATTCAAATATCAATTTAAAAAGGAAATAAACAATAAAAATACCCACCTAATCAACTAAATATTATCTATATTTTAAATAATCAAAAAAATTAATAATAAATTAAATATTTATATATATATATATATATTCCAACATGATAAATCATAAAATCCATAATTTATTATGAATCAAAAGTTTTATATCCCAACCATAGAAATCCACAATATTAATTTCCTCTATAAATACATGGATATTTTGGAAATAAAATTATAATAAATAGAATTTAATATTAGTTCTTAGAGAAGCATAACTTCTACCAAGAATAAATGTACAAAAATGTGTAATACGTTCATGTGGCATATGATATAGAAGGATAACCCACATTGAATAATGAGTAGTTTTAGAAAATTATGGTAGGAGGATATTTAGAAATATAACAGGGGTTTATAAGAAGAAGTAAAAGGGGATTGGAGGTTCAAGGGATGGATGGAGGAGGATAGGGGATTCCATGGTGGGGATATTTTCCATGAGATATAGGACCATAGGGATTCATGTGATAGAATAATGAAATGTATAGGTGGTGAGATTCTGAAAATGGGTTTAAATAAAATTGGTTTTTGAATAACTAATTATACAAAAATATATGTTTAGGGTTTTAAAATAATTGACATTAATTTTTCTTTACATGGTGATAATAGTTATCTACCACTAATGAAGTTGGATGAACCTGTAAGATCCTTGGGTGTTTAATTAGTTGTGGGTTTTTGAAACATATGATAATAAAGAATCACAAACTATGTATTTTCTTGTAGTGTAATCATTTCACATTCTACTCATGATGTTCACATTTTTAGATCATGAGTATTGGAGAGCATGAAAAAAATCCATCCAATTGGAGCTCCACATATTTTGGGTGTTGCTGGATATTCATAAATAAGAGCCTGTCTATTTATCTCTGAATTATAGATAATTTAAAAAATATGTAATTGATTATATACATCGATAAATCATAAAAATAAAATCTCTTTATCTATATTGGTATGTATATATCATCTAGTGTGTCTTTAATATTATAAAATTGATTTAATGATCAAGATAGGATTTATAACATCTTTATATAGTAATATGATATCTATAGGACTTTGACTATGAATGTAGTGCCTTTAATTAATTCATGGCCATCATAGATGAACAAAAGTGATTCGTGTATTATCAAATATTGATAAATAAACAAATTTAGGATTTGAAACAAAATATCCACCCATAATTATGATATTTTGTAAGATGAAGACATTATAATACAAATTAAGAGTCAATAAGAGGTTATTATATAAATAAATAAATATCTATATCTTTTGAGGCCATGGTTTTTCTTGAAACGCCTATTAGTCTATGAGAAACCCGAATCATTCTCTATATAAGGTACATGATTATCAGAGAAAAAGAGTATCGATAAGTTTCAACAATTCTAGTGAATTTCTGTTTTGTTTTAAGTGGGTACTATGTCTATCAATATGTTAATTGTCGATCTTGAATGATCTTAGGTATATGAAAAATAATTCAATTATATTTAATTATTGTTTAGAAAATGTAGAGTTGAATATATTTATCAACTTAGTCATAATTTGTTTAGTATTTAAAAATTTGATCTAGGATTATAATTTTTTGAAAGAATTTTAATTATTCAGAATTTTTTATGTACATTTGAGAGGAACAGGCTAATTTAGTGGTACTTATTTCCAAAATTTATAAGTTAAATTATTACATGTGACTTGTAAAATAAATTTTACATTTACTATAAGTTAAATAGATAATAAATGACATTTTGGGCCAATATTAAGGAATATTCTTCTTAAAATATCATAATCCACTAAAAGAAACCTTTATCCCATTTATATAAATTTATTTATGACCCATGAATTTTTATTTAGATAATTTTCATGAATGTGTGTCCTCCCAAGAATTATATCAACCATTAGAGAGAGAAACAATATAAAAAATGACATCAGGTTACATCCTCTTATTGGATAAAGATTTTATTATTATTATTATGGAACATGTATAAAAAACCTAATTTTATAAACAAACTAGTTGAAGGATAATGAAATTTGATTTTATTGTTAGTGTGTGGGAGATTTATAGAGTTTATCCTTTAGTTCCTTCAATCATTAATAATTTCAATCTGAGTAGAGTTTCTTGGGATTAAATGAATGAATATGGCATTGTAATGGCCCGGACCTCCCTGGTCCATTACTTTGTGAAAATGTGGTGTTAGAGGTGTTCTGGGAGGTCAAGGTGACTTATCCCCCAGCTGCTGCCTACCAGTAGCTCGGTCTACCGGTAGCTGCTGATTACCGGTAGCTCGGTCTACCGGTAGCTGCTGATTATCGGTAGCTCGGTCTACCGGTAGCTGCATCCTACCGGTAGCTGGGTTTACCGGTAGCCACGGCGTACTGATAGCTCGGTATACTGGTAGCCGCAGTCCAGCAGTAGCTCGGCTAACACTTTGCCAAATTTCTAGTTCTGTGAACAGTGTTTCTATCGGTGAGGTTCAGTGAACAGTGTTTTTATCAGTGAGGTTCTATCGGTGGACTTCTATCGGTGAGGTTCAGTGAACAGTGTTTCTATCGGTGAGGTTCAGTGAACAGTGTTTCAATCGGTGAGGTTCTATCGGTGGACTTCTATCGGTGAGGTTCAGTGAATAGTGTTTCTATCGGTGAGGTTCAATGAACAGTGTTTTCTATCGGTGAGGTTCTATCGGTGGACTTCTATCGGTAGACTTGAACAGTGTTTTCTATCGGTGAGGTTCTATCGGTGGACTTCTATCGGTAGACTTGAACAGTGTTTCTATCGGTGAGGTTTTATCGGTGGACTTCTATCGGTAGACTTGTACAGTGTTTCCAGAATCCTAAGAGCTACTGATCCCATACATTGCCAAATTTCACGAATGAACAGTGTTTCCAGACTTCATGAGAGCTACCGGTCCCATACTTTGACAAATTTCACGAATGAACAGTGTTTCCAGAATCCTAAGAGCTACCAATCCCATACTTTGCCAAATTTCACGAATGAACAGTGTTTCCAGACTTCATGAGAGCTATCGATCCCATACTTTGCCAAATTTCACGAATGAACAGTGTTTCCAGAATCCTAAGAGCTACCGATCCCATACTTTGCCAAATTTCACGAATGAACAGTGTTTCCAGACTTCATGAGAGCTACCGATTCATTACTTTGCCAAATTTTGAGTATGTGAACAGTGTTTCCTGCTTCGCTAATTTGACGTTTTATTTGACGTAAATTACTTTTAAAACCTTATTTTAAGGACTTTAAGGCGGATTCAAAGGCCATAAATTCTATATTAATTACTCCTAAGGCCGGGATGTTTTTACATGGTCAAACCGCGTGGGTTAATGTGATCCATTTTTAATGGAGAATAAATCGGATCTTAAACCGTCGCCTCTCTAATTATTTTTAAAAGGAACAAGATATCATTCTTCGTTGTTCTTCCTCCTGGTTCTCATCTACGAGACGCTAGAACCTTGCAATCATTCTCGTAGGAGTTTCACAATCAAACGTTACTCAGATCAGTTCCGCTCTGTTGATGCAACCAAGTTGTGTCGATCGTTCTTCCATATAAGGTATGTTTTATCATCGTTCCTTTGGGGATCACCTTCTCTTCTTCTTCCTTCCATATTAGCATGTAATCTCCATGGTTCTAATGGGTTTTCTTGGGGTTGGTTGTTACTGTCGTACCGTGGCATCCTCTGGTGGATGTTGCTGTCGTGAGGAGAAGAGGATTGTGAACCGTTGTGTGGATAAAAGAAGGTCAAGAACTCTTCGAGGTAGGGGATTCATGGCTTCTCTAATTGTGGATGTGCAATCGTAGAATTAGCATGATTTAGTCCTTTGGATCACAATGAAATTGACCTAATTAAATACTTGAACTGGATTAAAAGAATTGGTCGATCGCATGTTGTTACTTTGTACCGTGATAACGGTTTGCCTCATGTTTTCCTAAATAGAGTGATATCTATGATTTTCTTTAATTTGTTGCTCGTTCATGATGGAAATTGATAAAGAACGTAAAGCCGGAATTATTTGTTAAATATTTGGCTAAAGATAAAGAGGCATGTTAATGAATCTGTTAATTCAAGATGGATTAAAGAACTATTAGTTCGATAATTTCAAAAGGGTTCTGAGTTACCCTCTTGCTTGTAAGGCTGAATGCCTTGTGGGTTGGAGCTCTGAGTGCTCATCTTGTATGAAGGCTGAATGCCTTGTTAAAGGGCCGAGAGACCATTTTGTGATATTTGATTTCCTACTGCTTATGATTTTATGTGAGCCTGGATGGCTGTTGTGATATGTGGAGGCATGGGGACCTGTGGTTGTGGCAGCGGATGACGCCTAGTGTGGCGAGATGCATCGGTTTATTCATGTGGGTGTCGGGGAGGACACCAAGGATGATGGAATGAGATGAATGTGATGGTTTGATTTTGGTGGTTTGATTGTTTATCTGCTTTACTTTTCCCCACTGCTCAAGGCAGCTGGTTTTGCTTACCCTCTTTCCGAAGGAGGGGGAGACACGCGGGGTATGCCACGTGCTTTCCGTGTTTAGCCTCTCGATGGAGGATGGGTCTATGCTCTTGCTATAGGCGGCAAAGACTCGATGGGTAGTATATCTACTCACCGTGTTGAGCCCTTTGTGTTTAGTAGCATAGGATGCTTTTCTAGAATGCCTGGGAATATGGGGAAGGTAACTCCAAAATGAAAGTTTGTTTAAATGGTGATAATCCATGGGGATGGAGACACTTGAATTTAATAGTGATGTGAATCCTAAAAAGGAGCAGTTTTTTAATGTGATGACAATTTAGTTTAATATGGTAAATTGTTCATGGTTAATTAATTTTTAAATAATTAATTAACGTACAGTGGAATTGATAAAATGAGAATGGAGTAATCTAATAAAGCTCTTCAAATGGTTGTGTGCTTATAGGATACCTAGTCTTAGAAGTAGCAGCCTGGAGTCTGAGAGACGTTAGCTGCAGTTGTGCCTATGACTAGGTAATGCCCATAGTGTGGTTGTGAGTTATATATATTCTGTACTTTTTTTGTTTCTATACGCTACTCCACCCTGTCGGTAAGGGCAACTGACACCCCTGGGATTCTGAGCCCTGGGGGGGGGGGGGTGTTTTCCCCAACATTCTGATGGGAGGTTGAATGGCTGACTACCCCCTTTGGCCCTGCTCTCTTCTCTTGGTAGATACTTGTGCCATGAGGCAAGCGGTTAGTTAACCCATATATGTGTGTAGAGGGCTGTAATGGCTTGTGGTTATTCACACACATATATTCTGGATATAGTATCCTATGGACTACTATAGGTGTAACGTGTATAGGCTATGATGGCTTGAGGATCCTTACTCGGAGTATGGGATGTGATGGCTTGAGGTATTGTACCCGACGTATGATACACGTTATGCGAGTTGTGGTGGCTCCCATAAACTACCTGGTTACCTTTGGTTGTGAGGACGGTGTGGTGCTTCGCCCAGGTGTCTGCGGGCAAGCCTATGTGGTGCACGAGGTGCAGATTGTGGAGCTTAGCCCAGGTGTCTGCGGGCAAGCCTTTGGAGAGAGATGCACAGGACGTATGTCTTTGGGGAAAAGCGGCAAACCAGTGGGGAAGTAGTAGCGGGGTACCCTTGATATTCTATGCTATATGCTATATTCTTGTAGGTGTTACTTGGTGAGAGTAGCCATGGTGAGGTTGGGAACTTAGTATACCTGTTTAGGTAACGAGTTAGTTTCACTTGTTGTTCACTGGGCTTTAGCATGCTTTCTTTACTTTTGCACGAGAGTCTTGAGGAGGATCCTACTGAGTATACTATTATACTCACCCTATGTACATATAAACTGTTTTTCAGGTCACTTGGAGCAGGTTGGAGATCAAGCTAGTTACTACTAGCTTGTGGTTGGAGGAGGAGTTGTTCGGGCTTGTGGTCGCTGCCGTTTTTTTAGTTTTCCCTTTCAGTTGTATTACTTTTGCATGACATTTCATATATGTACTTGGGTTTCTTTTATATTTCAGTTATGAGTTTGAGTTGGTTGGAGTCTATTCTATCTCTCTCTTCTCCATGTGTTCTCTTAGAGGGTAATGCCTCCCATTTGAGTGTGTATTATACCCTCGGTGCTAGTCGCCAACCCGGGACCTACTGGAGGCGGGACTCGGGGGTCATTATCTCCCTTCTCACATTGCCGGCCCAGAAGGGGTACACTTTGTGGGGAGGGGGTCGTGACAGAGTGGTATCAGATCTCTGGTTGAGGGATAGGATGGAGTTTGGAGTTAGGCATAGGTGAGGATGCATGGGATGGTAGGGCAACGGTGTCATTCATGTTTAGCAAGTGGGGTAAACACTTGAGACCGGCAGAGACATAGGCGTTCATGGCCCCCTATGATCTGTTGTACGGACCTTTAAGTTTACGATGGCTACTAAACAAAGTGATACCGTTTGCAGGGTAGAGACCTAGGAAAGGATCATGCATCATTATTCTTTGCGCCTTTGTTTGAATGGGTAGACCTTAGGAGCTCTAACGGTTGTTATTTTACAGGTATGCCTCCAGGTCGACGTCCTCGTCAGGTTTGCGCAGAAGGTTCCCTGCAGGCTGTTCCAGCAGATCGTCGCCGGGTAGAGGTTGACGACGATGACACTTGGAGGAAGGCACTCCGAGAGTTTCAACGCCAGAGTCTACAGAAGTATGAGGGCTCCCTTTCGGATGCAGTCACAGAAGACTGGTTGGAGGAGGTCGAGATAGGCTTCAGTTCGATTCATGCTTAGAAGGAACACTGGGTGTCCATGGTTGTGATGATGTTGCGTGGAGTAGCGAGACAGTGGTGGTTCTTGTTCCTCGGGGATCCTGAGGAGTCAGCGATCTCATGGGAGGAGTTTCGAGACAGGTTTAGAGTCGAGTTTCTTTCATCAACTGTGAAGGCGTCCAGTCGCTAGGAGCTACTCACCCTTCGACAGGGGAGCTCTAGTGTTCGAGAGTTTGGAATCCGTTTCAGGAACCTTCTACGATATGCTTCAGACCTGTTACCAGATGATGAGGCAAGGGCGAGGCATTTCGAGGAGGCTTTGCGTCCAGAGATCCAGCTCCAGGTCACCCCATTTATGCTGAAGACATATCTTGAGGTGCTGGCAAGGGAAGAGGTTGTTGAGAGGACTTTGACCAGGACCGGATCGTCACGAGAGGGGAATCATCATGATTCTTCATGAAGCAGAGCTGTGGTCCGGGGTTCCCGGTTTTCAGGACAGAAGAGTTTCTCTTCACCTGGGGGTAGGTCCCAGCCCTTCCCATCTCGTTTCTCTGGAGGAAGCAACTCTCAGGCCTATTCCAAGGGATCAGGTGCTTGTTTTTCTTGTGGTGGTCGTGGTCATCAACAGCAGGAGTGCCCAACTTTTCAGAGCTGTCATCGTGCACCAGGCGCTCCCCTCCAGGTTCCTCTGTTGATGCAGTTCCAGCCGAGGCAACAGCAGCAGGTCGCACTAGCTTTAGATCACCAGAGGGTAGATGGAGCAGGAAGAGGACAACCCCATGACGCTACCCGTCCTTAGAGAGCAGAGTGCGGCCGTGGTGGTGGTCTTCATCAGGGTCAGAGAGGCCGTGGAGGTGGTCGTGGTCAGCTTCATGCTCTAGCGTTGCCAGCCCCAGGTGAGCCAGACGTCGTCCGAGGTACCCTTTTCTTGTTTTCTACCTTGGTGTATGCCTTGTTTTATTTAGGACCGACGCACTCCTTTATATCCCCTACCCTTGTCCACGCTTTGGGACTTGAGGTAGAGAGGCTTCCAGTGCCCTTGGCGTTGACTACGCCAGTTGGAGGTCGAGCTGAATTGTTTGATGTATGTAGAGAATGTGAGCTAGTGTTGGGGAAACACCGCTCTTGGGGAGATTTCCTATGTTTGCGAATAAAACCATATTATTTCATACATGGCATGGATTGGTTGTATTCAGTGCAGGCTGTTGTGGATTGCTACAGGAAGAAGGTCGTTTTCTTTGATGAAGATGGAGAGAAAGTGGTGTTTGTTGGTGAGAGAGATCCTCGGATGAGTCATAGACGAGTTCCATCATTATCATCCATGATGGCTGGGATGACACTGATTTCTTCAGAGGTTCAACAATTGGCGTTTCCTAGGGTCGTAGAGGAGTACCCTGACGTCTTTCCAGAAGAGGTTGTATCCTTACCCCCTCGACGAGAGATCGAGTTTGGGATCGAGCTACAGCCAGGAGCGTCTCCTATCTCTATGTCTCCGTATAGGATGGCCCCTTATGAGTTACGAGAGCTACGTATTCACCTCGATGGTCTGTTGCAGTGTGGTTTTGTTCGGCCAAGTGAGTCACCATGGGGTGCACCAGTTTTGTTTGTGAAAAAAGGATGATGGAAGTTTGCGGTTGTGCGTCGATTATCGTCGGTTAAACAAAGTGACAATAAAGAACCGCTATCCTCTCCCGCGGATTGATGACCTATTCGATCAACTGAAGGGTGCAAGTTGGTTATCAAAGATCGACTTGCAGTCAGGATATCATCAAATGCGTGTAAAGGATGAGGATATCCCAAATACTACTTTCTGTTGTCATCATGGGAATTATGAGTTTGTTGTAATGCCATTCGGCGTGACGAATGCTACAGGTGTTTTCATGGGGTTGATGAATGTTGTGTTCCCTGAATTCCTGGACAAGTTTGTTGTGGTCTTCATCGATGACATCCTTGTGTACTCCACATATGAAGAGGAACATGTAGATCATCTACGAGCCGTTTTGGGAGTTCTTCACCAACATCGGTTGTTTGGGAAGTTGTCCAATTGTGAGTTCTGGGCTCGAGAAGTTCGTTTCTTGGGACATGTTGTGTCCCAACAGGGAGTAGCTGTGGATCCCTCGAAGATATAAGCAGTGGTGTCTTGGCCAGCCCCCAAGACCGTGTCAGAGGTGCAAAGTTTCCTTGGTCTCACAGGCTATTATAGGAGGTTTGTGGCTAATTTCTCCCGAGTTGTGACTCCTCTGACATCTTTGACCAGGAAGGATCAAGCGTTCAAATGGACTGATCAGTGTCAGACATCTTTCGAGTATCTAAAGGAGAAGTTGGTAAGTGCTCCAGTCCTTTGTCTTCCAGCGGAGGGAGTCCATTTTGATGTTTTCTATGATGCTTCACATCTGGGGCTAGGGTGTGTTCTCATGCAGCAGAGGTCTGTTGTTTCTTATGGGTCTCGGTAGTTGCGTCCCCATGAATGCAACTATGCCACCCATGATCTTGAGTTGGCAGTTGTGGTGTTTACGCTGAAGTTGTGGAGACATTTCCTCATTGGCGAGTGCTTTGTGGTTTTCACCGATCATAAGAGTTTGAGGTATGTTTTCTCTCAGCGGGACTTGAACTTGAGGTAGCGTCGGTGGATGGAGTTCTTGCAGGAATACGACTTCGAAATATCGTATACACCTGGGAAGGGAAATGTTGTTGCTGATGCACTGAGCCGAAAGTCACGTAATGATGTTGTGCCTGAATCTGGTGATTCTTGGAGAGTGATGGAAGAGCTATCATCTTTACATCTTGATATAGGGGAAGTTGGGGGAAGAGGTTGTCTTTTCCAGATGACGGTGAAGTCATCCCTGGTGCAGAAGGTGGAAGAGTCTCAGTTGGGTGATCTAGAGGTGGAAGTTTGGAGAGACAGAGTTGTATGTGGTGAGGCCCCTGATGGTTGATCGGAGGATGAACAACACCATGTGTTGTATCATGGCAGGATTTTTGTTCCCTTGGCGATGCGCGAGACCGTTCTCTGAGAGTTCCGTAGTTCACCCTTGGCGGTACATCCTGGTGTGACGAAGATGTACCGATCCTTGAGGAGTCAGTTTTGGTTGCCTGGGCTGAAGCGTTCAGTTGCAGAATGTGTGTCTCGATGTTTAGTCTTCCAGAAGGTGAAGGCCGAACACCGTGTTCCTGGTTGTCTTCTCCAGCACTTAGAGATTCCTCAGTGGAAGTGGGAGGACATCTCAATGGACTTTGTTACCAGTTTACCTCGAGCTCCGGGAGGACATGATGCTATATGGGTGGTAGTGAATCGTTTAACTAAATTGGCCCACTTCATAGCAATCAAGGAGTCGAGCTCAGTGGAGGTTTTGTCGAGGCAGTATTTGGGGGAGGTGGTGAAGCTTCACGGAGTACCTAGGACGATCTTTTCTGATCGAGATCCTCGTTCTACCTCTAGGGTGTGGAGAGGTCTCCAACATGCTTTTGGATCTCAACTATGCCTTAGCACTGCTTTTCATCCTCAAACGGATGGTCAGACAGAGCGAACCATCCAGACTCTTGAAGACATGTTGCACTATTGTGTTCTTGATTTTGGAGGTTCATGGGTGAAGCACTTACCCTTGGTAGAGTTCGCTTACAATAACAGTTTTCACTCTACCATCGGTATGGCGCCGTTTGAAGCCTTGTATGGCAGGCCATGCCGTTCTCCGTTGTGCTGGACTGGGGTAGGAGAGTCAGCAATTCTCGGACCAGAACTAGTGCAGAATACAACAGAGATGGATCAGGTGATTCTTGAGAGGATGAAGATAGCACAGGATCGTCAGAAATCATATGCTGATCAAAGAAGGAGACCGTTAGAGTTTAATGTTGGGGATCATGTGTTTCTAAAGGTGACTCCCCGTCGTGGGCAGCGAAGGTTTGGTCGTGGAAGTAAGCTTTCTCCCCGGTTTGTTGGGCCTTTCGAGGTGTTAGCTTGTGTTGGAGCTGTGGCGTATCGAGTAGCACTTCCCCCTCAGATGAGTCGGATACATGATGTTTTCCATGTATCACAGCTCCGTCGTTATCTTCATGATGAATCTCATGTTATCGATTGGGGAGAGATCGATATTGACGATGATGTAACTTTCGAGGAGTGACTTGTGGAGATCCAAGACCACAAGGAGAAGGTGTTGCGTGGGCATTCTATCCCCTTAGTTCGTGTCCTGTGGAGACACGGTGGCATGGAGGAGAGTACCTGGGAGCGTGAGTCACAGATATGTGCTCAGTACCCAGAGTTGTTTAATGTTTAACTCTTTCCATGTGATGATGTTTCCTTTATGGTTAGACCTTTCATGTTTTATTTATGTACCTTTGATGTGATTTATGTTTGAATTGTTTGGTTATAGATTATTTTTTTCCATACTATCAGATGTCGTAGTTTTGCTCCAGCTTTTGAACAACTCATGGTGGTTTTCCCCTGAGAGGTATCTTATGGGGTGGTTGTTCGGACCCCTCTTTTCTTCTGGGTTGGTTTTTAATTCTCGAGGATGAGAATGTTTTGAAAGGTATCTAATGTAATGGCCCAGACCCTCCTGGTCCATTACTTTGTGAAAATGTGGTGTTGGAGGTGTTCCGGGAGGTCAAGGTGACTTATCCCCCAGCTGCTGCCTACCGGTAGCTCGGTCTACCGGTAGCTGCTGATTACCGGTAGCTCGGTCTACCGGTAGCTGCTGATTACCGGTAGCTCGGTCTACCGGTAGCTGCTGATTACCGGTAGCTCGGTCTACCAGTAGCTGCTGATTACCGGTAGCTCGGTCTACCGGTAGCCGCATCCTACCGGTAGCTGGGTTTACCGGTAGCCACGGCGTACTGATAGCTCGGTATACTGGTAGTCGCAGTCCAGCAGTAGCTCGGCTAACACTTTTCCAAATTTCTAGTTCTGTGAACAGTGTTTCTATCGGTGAGGTTCAGTGAACAGTGTTTCTATCGGTGAGGTTCAGTGAACAGTGTTTCTATCGGTGAGCTTCTATTGGTGAGGTTCAGTGAACAGTGTTTCTATCGGTGAGGTTCAGTGAACAGTGTTTTCTATCGGTGAGGTTCTATTGGTGGACTTCTATCGGTAGACTTGAACATTGTTTTCTATCGGTCAGGTTCTATCGGTGGACTTCTATCGGTAGACTTGAACAGTGTTTCTATCGGTGAGGTTCTATCGGTGGACTTCTATCGGTAGTCTTGTACAGTGTTTCCAGAATCCTAAGAGCTACCGATCACATACTTTGCCAAATTTCACGAATGAACAGTGTTTCCAGACTTCATGAGAGCTACCGGTCCCATACTTTGCCAAATTTCACGAATGAACAGTGTTTCCAGAATCCTAAGAGCTACTGATCCCATACATTTCCAAATTTCACGAATGAACAGTGTTTCCAGACTTCATGATAGCTACCGATCCCATACTTTGCCAAATTTCACGAATGAATAGTGTTTCCAGAATCCTAAGAGCTACTGATCCCATACTTTGCCAAATTTCACGAATGAACAGTGTTTCCAGACTTCATGAGAGCTACCGATCCCATACTTTGCCAAATTTCACGAATGAATAGTGTTTCCAGAATCCTAAGAGCTACCGATCCCATACTTTGCCAAATTTCACGAATGAATAGTGTTTCCAGAATCCTAAGAGCTACCGATCCCATACATTTCCAAATTTCAAGAATGAACAGTGTTTCCAGACTTCATGAGAGCTACCGATTCTATACTTTGCCAAATTTTGAGTATGTGAACAGTGTTTCCAGCTTCGCAAATTTGAGGTTTTCTTTGACGTAAATTACTTTTAAAACCTTATTTTAAGGACTTTAAGGTCGATTCAAAGGCCATAAATTCTATATTAATTATTACTAATGCAGGGATGTTTTTACTTGGTCAAACCGCGTGGGTTAATGCGATCCGTTTTTAATGGAGAATAAATCAGATCTTAAACCATCGCCTCTCTAATTATTTTTAAAAGGAACAAGATATCATTCTTCGTTGTTCTTCCTCCTAGTTCTCATCTACGAGACGCTAGAACCTTGCAATCATTCTCGTAAGAGTTTCACAATCAAAAATTACTCAGATCAGTTCCGCTCTGTTGATGCAACCAAGTTGTGTCGATCGTTCTTCCATATAAGGTATGTTTTATCATCGTTCCTTTGGGGATCACCTTCTCTTGTTCTTCCTTCCATATTAGCATGTAATCTCCATGGTTCTAATGGGTTTTCTTGGGGTTGGTTGGTACTGTCGTACCGTGGCATCCTCCGGTGGATGCATCTGTCGTGAGGAGAAGAGGACTGTGACCCGTTGTGTGGATAAAGGACGTCAAGAACTCTTCGAGGTAGGGGATTCATGGCTTCTCTAATTGTGTATGTGCAATCGTAGAATTAGCATGATTTAGTCCTTTGGATCACAATGAAATTGACCTAATTAAATAATTGAACCGGATTAAAAGAATTGGTTGATCGCATGTTGTTACTTTGTACCGTGATAACGGTTTGCCTCAGGTTTTCCTAAATAGAGTGATTTCTATGATTTTCTTTAATTTGTTGCTCGTTCGTGATGGAAATTGATAAAGAACATAAAGCTCGAATTATTTGTTAAATATTTGGCTAAAGATAAAGAGGCATGTTAATGAATCTGTTAATTCAAGATGGATTAAAGAACTATTAGTTCGATAATTTCAAAAGGGTTCTGAGTTTCCCGCTTTCTTGTAAGGCTGAATGCCTTGTGGTTTGGAGCTCTGAGTGCTCATCTTGTATGAAGGCTGAATGCCTTATTAAAGGGCCGAGAGACCATTTTGCGATCTTTGATTTCCTGCTGCTTGTGATTTGATGTGAGCCTGGATGGCTGTTGTGACATGTGGAGGCATGGGGACTTGTGGTTGTGGCAGCGGATGACGCCTAGTGTGACGAGATGCATCGGTTTATGCATGTGGGTGTCGGGGAGGACACCAAGGATGATGGTATGAGATGAATGTGATGTTTTGATGTTGGTGGTTTGATTGTTTATCTGCTTTACTTTTCCCCACTGCTCAAGGCAGCTGATTTTTCTTACCCTCTTTCCGAAGGAGGCGAAGACACACAGGGTATGCCACGTGCTTTCCGTGTTTAGTCTCTCGATGGAGGATGGGTCTATGCTCTTGCTATAGGCGGAAAAGACTCGATGGGTAGTATATCTACTCACCGTGTTGAGCCCTTTATGTTTAGTAGCATAGGATGCTTTTCTAGAATGCCTGGGAATATGGGGAAGGTAATTCCAAAATGAAAGTTTGTTTAAATGGTGATAATCCACGGGGATGGAGACACTGGAATTTAATAGTGATGTGAATCCTAAAAAGGAGCAGTTTTTGAATGTGATGACAATTTAGTTTAATATGGTAAATTGTTCATGGTTAATTAATTTTTAAAGAATTAATTAACGTACAGTGGAATTGATAAAATTAGAATGGAGTAATCTAACAAAGCTCTTCAAATGGTTGTGTGCTTATAGGATACCTAGTCTTAGAAGTAGCAGCCTGGAGTCTAAGAGACGTTAGCTGCAGTTGTTCCTATGACTAGGTAATGCCCATAGTGTGGTTGTAAGTTATATATATTCTGTACTTTTTGTGTTTCTATACGCTACTCCACCCTGTCGGTAAGGGCAACTGACACCCCTGGGATTCTGAGCCCTGGGGGGGTGTTTTCCCCAACATTCTGATGGGAGGTTGAATGACTGACTACCCCCTTTGGCCCCGCTCTCTTCTCTTGGTAGATACTTGTGCCATGAGGCAAGCGGTTAGTTACCCCATATATGTGTGTAGAGGGATGTAATGGCTTGTGGTTATTCACACACATATATTCTGGATATAGTATCCTATGGACTACTATAGGTGTAACATGTATAGGCTGTGATGGCTTGAGGATCCTTACTCGGAGTATGGGCTGTGATGGCTTGAGGTATTATACCCGACGTATGATACACATTATGCAAGTTGTGGTGGCTCCCATAAACTACCTGGTTACCTTTGGTTGTGAGGACGGTGTGGTGCTTTGCCCAGGTGTCTGTGGGAAAGCCTATGTGGTGAACGAGGTGCATATTGTGGAGCTTAGCCCAGGTGTCTGCGGGGAAGCCTTTGGAGAGAGATGCACAGGACGTATGTCGTTGGGGAAAAGCGGAAAACCAGTGGGGAAGTAGTAGCGGGGTACCCTTGATATTCTATGCAATATGCTATATTCTTGTATGTTTTACTTGGTGAGAGTACCCATGGTGAGGTTTGGAACTTAGTATACCTGTTTAGGTAACGAGTTAGTTTCACTTGTTGTTCACTGGGCTTTAGCATGCTTTCTTTACTTTTGCACGAGAGGCTTGAGGAGGATCATACTGAGTATACTGTTATACTCACCCTATGTACATATAAACTGTTTTTCAGGTCACTTGGAGCAGGTTAGAGATCAAGCTAGTTACTACTAGCTTGCGGTTGGAGGAGGAGCTGTTCGGGCTTGTGGTCACTGCCGTTTTTTTAGTTTTCCCTTTCAGTTTTAGTACTTTTGCATGACATTTCATATATGTACTTGGGTTTCTTTTATATTTCAGTTATGAGTTGGAGTTGGTTGGAGTCTATTCTATCTCCCTCTTCTCCATGTGTTCTCTTAGAGGGTAATGCCTCCCATTTGTGTGTGTATTATACCCTCGGTGCTAGTCGCCAACCCGGGGCCTACTGGAGGCGGGACTCGGGGGTCATTATCTCCCTTCTCACATTACCGGCCCAGGAGGGGTACACTTTGTGGGGAGGGGGTCGTGACAGGCATTCTACGGTTTATGTTTACCATACATAAATTTTTCATATTTTATCCATTGATAAATTTCAAAATTATATTTCCCAATACTATGTTCAATATAAATCTAGTTCGTAAAAAATTAAAACATTGATACGAGAACCTTCCCTTTTTCTCCAATAATTTGATTGATTACTAATTTCTTACATACATACATAGATATATTTTTATATCATTAGGTTTATATCTTATTATTATTTTGAATTAGGTTATATTTTAGAAATCATGCCTATATGTTATTCAAAACATCAAGGATTATACATGTTGTTTAATTTTTGTATCACTGAATATGAATCAATTAAAGTTTTACCTATGGTTGATTATGATATGATGAATATTTTGGGTCCATTTTTTTACTTACCTCACCTATAACCATTCTATAAATATATTAATTTATATGACTAGAATATTTTGTGCTGATAAGAAATCAAATAAATTTATATTTGAGATATGTAGTGGAATACCCCGATATAAGATTTAGGCTGACTATATTCCCGTAAGAACAATTTTTTATAATAAATTCGTTTTTGATGATATTTTTGGGTGGATAACAGAGAGGTGAAACCATAAAATGGAAATTTATGTAGTATAATTATTCTTAATATTCCAATTATTGGGATACTACATGTGGATGGTTGAGATAATTTTTTATAGGAATGAGGTAGTTTTTTATAATGGTTTATGATGTTTTTTAAGGTACAATGAAGACTTGTGATATTCAAAATATTATACAGTATATAGATATGAAATTTAATTATTATTATCATATTTATTATGTATATTTTTTATGATCATTGGTATGTTATGATAAATAGATGAAATTGATTATGATATATGTTATTTATGTTTCTCTCATTTTATTAGGTTTAATTAATTGGTTATGAAAAATCAGATTATGGAAAGTTACGTATATTCAAGACCATCTTCTTTTAATATAATGGTATCGGTTCCTAATATATTTTCAACCATTATGAATTATAGTAGTGGGTTGTAGAAGTATTCCTAACATGTAATGACTTAGTTTATTATGGCCTCTGACGTCGATCTATAGTGATATTATTGTTTCATGTTTTAGGTGTGATAAAATATTACAAATCTAGGGATAATAATGTGTAATTTCACTATGGTTTATGATAGATGAAATTGATTTGGAACCATAATTCGTAAATTATTATGTAATAACGAGTATAAAATGATGTGGGAGGTAATTCAAATTAGTGAATTTTATATGACCTTGATTAGAACATTTTTATGAGTATATAAATTCTATTTATATTACATGAAGATTAAGTGTATAGAATGACTAGAAAATGATTATGATCTTGGGTAATTATATGATAATGATGATGGTAATTATAAAATAGACAAAAACCAAGGTTTCATGGAGTTATAAATTTTGATTTCTGACGTATTCGCATGTATGTGAACTTTTAATATATTTCAACAATAATATAGAGAGATAATCTATAAGATGGTTGATGATTCTAAATGATGTAATGAAGTAGTGATAAAATAGTTGAAATGACTACCTTTTTGTTTAATTAATCATCTACAAATGGAATTTACTATTAAAAAAATTATATTAATGTATTTTATCTGATGTGAATTGTTTAATTACAAATTAATCTTTTATCAAGGATTTTATAGTTATAGTATATAGAATATTTTGTTCCTTTAGTAAAAATATCCTTCAAAAGGAATATTAAGTGAGATTGAGCATTTTCAGTGATTAATTAATGACATAGATATTATATTGTTCTTTTAGGTGATATTAATAAATTTATATTAGTACATAGTTTACTCAATGATTATATTGACTTGTTATATTATTTTCCTGGGTTTGTCCTGGAGATGTGTTCGTGTGTTCGAAATGGAGTGATTACGAAAATTAAGAAAATACATATCTTTTTTATAATTATTTTTTGTTGTGATCTATTATAATGTCTTATATGATTATATGTGAATAGATTAAATGTTTTTAGGTGAAATTACTCAAATTAATTCTTTAATTTGGGTATCTTGATTATCTTTTCTACAAAAAAAATACCGAAATTTATTGAAGTATCACCCATTCAAATAGTTGAAATACGAATATTATTAAAATGTAATTTGGATTGAATTCTTATGTTTTATGAGTATGGTATGTTTTGGTATATTAATAACATGTTTGCATGTCTATGAAAGAAAATGTAAGCTGTGAAGTTTTTTTGGAATGGTGATAAGTCATTTTCATTTGTATAGCTGAAAACAGAACTGTTGTAGTAATACATGTGCGCGACACAAAAACCTTGTTTTTAAACTATTATTTTAGTTGAAATATAAATTTTTGAGTCTCTATTTTTTATATCTCCCTCCGAGATAGATTCCATTTAATATGTTTAGTTTTTGGTGTGTAGTTCATATTCCATAGTTCTGCAGAAAATTATTACTAATATTGTAGAAACCATGTGATATGACTACATATTTTTGAAGATCCAATGACCGGGTTATAACGTAATTATTCTAATCATGAATAATGCTCTAGGTACTCGAGTGAGGAATACATGGTTTAGACAGTCATTCTTACACAACAAATGATATCCCCATGTTTTTATTTTTTGTAATGCAAATTCTAACCCCACTTCAATTATATTCTCACCATCACAAATCATTATATTATACACATGACGAACCACCTAGGGATCCTCAATCGTTCAAATTTCCATACCTTCCATTCCTTAAAATGGATGTTCCATGGGTTTTGTTTGTGATTCGATGATGTATCATAAAATTATGATCTACATTCTTTTTAAATTCTTCATCATTCCCTATTTGTTCTTATTTCATCGTCTCAACCTTTTTGTGTTCCTCATTGGATCATCATTAATTAAAATAGTTTGTTTCTATTTGGATTACATTATTACATTGGGATTTTAAGGCTCTCTATGTAACATATTCTATTTAAATTCATCATAAAGTATGAGTGTTTGTTAATTAAACTATGTTTTATTTATTACATAATTATTTAAAAATATTGAACCATTATTTCTTGGTTTTAACCAATATATTGAATGAATAATTATAAGTAAAATATAGGTCTATAAAACCTTTGAAAAGGGAAACCAAATTTTACATGGTTTAAATGGAATGTAAAGGGACATTTATTTTAAATATGAGATTTAAATATCATTATTAACTACCACTCATACTATTATGAATAAAAATTCCCCTATGGATTTTTTTAATGGATTTAATATCATAAGAGGTTTTATAGTTATTTAAACTAATTTTTAAGATAAATAATTGGGTTTTAAGGGTGTTATTGGACTTTAATGAATGTGCAATGATTTTTTATCATTATATTTTATTTTATTTGTCTGTTTGGTTTTTAATTATTTTTTGAAAACTTGGTTTCCCAAATTATATTACTATTACCAATAGAAACATTCATAAATAAATTTAAAGGTAACCGTAAAGTATGCCCCTTTTATGTTTGGAAATGTTTTATAGATTATATATTGATTTACATAAATGGGATATTTTATTATTATTTCTTATTTAAAATGAATGAGAGGTTTTTTTTTTGTGAATGGTGTTCTAAGGGTAGGGTGAGTTAATTATTCTTATTCCTTCCATTTTTTTAGTGATTGACATTCTAACCTCTTTGTTTTATTTCAAAAGAAGTAATGGTTTGTTAGGTGACACCTCTAGGTAATCATGATACACTAGTTCAAGACGGTGATCTATGTACTAACCCTGAGATAGTCTATGACCTTATTTTATTTTATTTTATCCCTTAATTAAGATGGGTAAATAAATGATGGGTTTTCTAGAAGGTTGTTGTTATAAATAATCCTTAATTTTTTGTATTTTTATTGTCATGTCATATTTTATCACCAAAGATCCTAGGTTCCAATGATAATTTTTATTTTCCTTTTGATACTAGTTTTCTTGTTTTCCATATTCCCAAAATAATGATTTTTTATTCTAAAATGCCATCAGGATTTTTTAAACAATATTTTTAAAAAATTTGATTTCATTAAAACATCCACATATAATGTGAATTTAATATCAATAATTATATTAAAATATTCATAGTGCATTTAATGATTTTATGTGAAATTGTTTCATTTAATAAAATGGATGTGTATGTTTTATAAAATGTAATATACATGATATTTGTTTTTATTATTCGTCACACCCAAAAAAATGTCTTATAAATGCATTTTCAAACTAGATTGAAATGTTTTTCCTTTTAAATTATTATTTATACGGTGTGGGTATGATACATAATAGGCATCCATGGTCACACCTATTGCAATTTTATGTTAAATTTTATCCCTTGATCACTGAAGTATTAATCATGGGTTGTGGTTGGATGGTTACTAATGGAGTCAAATAGAGGTATGTTTTTAATTTTAATTATTTAGATTTAATTATTTCATCCCTGAAATCATACATCCAAATTTTCATTCTTTTCTCTTATGGGTGGTTTTTGTGCATTTAGTGTTATGGATTATAAATAATTGGGGTTGTTTCATTAAATGGAATAAGAGGAAATGGTGATTTTTTTATTTAATTTCTCTTTATACCTATTTATTTTATTTCGCATGAGCATCCTATGTCTATATGAATTATTGTATAATTTAGAATAAATTTAATTCTATTAATTTAAGTTATTTTTATATAATAATTTACCCCAATTGAATTGTTTCTGAATCCATAGTTCTTTTTTTCAACCTACGTGGATCGTAACCACCCCTTGGGCCATTCCCATGGGATGGATTGGGTGTCTGAATGAATTGATATTCAGGTTGGTTCATAACAAAATATTATTAGAGCCTTGGGTATTATATGGGACTAGTTTCTTAGTGCAACATTTATATTTTTATTTTATATTTGATATTGGATATAGAAATGTTAGTACACCATTTGTTTTTAAATAATGAGTATGTCCATCTCTTATAAATTTTATTCCTTGATTTGTGAATAAAATTCATGTTTTTATCCTTGATTTTTATATTTCTATCGTCTAATTCTGATATTCGGTTTTTTTGGTTATCATTTATTTTGGGGTATGATAAGGGGAGTGAACTGGTGGTACATGGTTAGATCTGAGGACTTGGAAAGGAATTTAGAGCCCGAGTACATTATTCATTATGAGTCCTAGTATTAGTTGTGTAGTTGCGACATGGTCCACAGATCCATGATTCCAAGTAGCACATAGATTGTAGTCTACCTTTAAATTTTTTTTGGACTTATTTTCTTTTTAATTCTTTTTGTATCATCTCATTCCCTTGTTTTTTGTATATAACAGTAGTTGAATTTTCAATTATTGGTTATAAATGTTCATATTTTTTATCAATGTAATAAATTAGTTTACCTAAATTGAATTAATGAAAAACACGGTGATTGGATTTCTGAAAAAATATTTTTAATATAAAGGTGGAAACATCATAAATAATTGTTTGGTGTGACCCAATTTTAATAATTGGAATATGTATGATTAAATGTTGTTAAATTTTTTTAAGTGGAAGGGTGGTTTAAATGAAGAAATTTTGAATTCTTAATTATAACTTCATTTTAAAAGAAAACAAAATAAATTTTAATATTAGTAATGTGAACTATTAAAATGTTATAGATCAATAATTTTGATTTTAAATTCACTTAAATGTATCAATAATTTATTTAGAAAAATAATCTGATGGTTTTTATGAGGGAATATGGGAGATTAATTCATAAAGGATATATGAATTTTTTTTGGATATATAATTGAAAAAGTTACTTGGGGAAGGTTTTTTCTTTTAAATGTTGGGATGATATTTTATTGTGTGTATATTTTTTGGAATCATGTCTCATAAATTTGACATTAAATTTATGGGTTTTAAAAAGGTAATTGGATACTTTTAAAAAAGTAGTTTTGAATTTTTTTATGTGTATTTCAATGAACATATATTGAGTTATTTTGAATTTGTTTTATTTTAGACAATAAATATAGTTTATTTGGTCATATTTCATAAGATACATTTTATTTCCCTAAAATAAGGATTTTTATTATTACGATGTGTTTCATACTAGAAGAATTACTTCCTTCCATTTTATAGGTTTATTCTTGTTTTAGTATGGGGCTGGTTATCTATTTTGTAATTTTTTTCATGTCAATCCTGGATTTTTTTATAGTATCAATAGTGTTATTTGGTTCATTATGCTCCATGTATTTTTACAATAATTATATTGGTGGAATGTTGATAATTTTAGAGATATTTTTTCTTTAGTGGTCCAATGTGTATTTTTTCCAACAGGGATGTTAGACTTTTTATTTTTCTCATTAGTGAGGGGAATTGATTTGGAAGCCTTATTTGTGTTCTACGATTGTAGGGATGAGTGTTACCCCTATAGTTGGTTACATCCTAGCTGGTTCCATGGTTATTCTGATGGTTTCACTATGTTTTGGAGTTTTGGGATAGATTCCCAATGTTACTTCAACTTCAAACTATATTATATGGATATAATTTGTTATTCACTACTAGGAATTATTTTTTGGAGGTAATTATTATCGAGACATTAATTCTCCCAAATGCCTAGATTGGATTTCCATTGTTAAGGTGATATATACAATGAGATCTTGTTTATAGTGGAATATTTGAGATCTAGTAGTTATGGAATTCTATTATGGTGCATATAAATTTTAAGGTTGTCCATTGTATGTCGTTCCCCTTTTCTGGGAATATTTCATACCTTGTAGTTATTTAATATTTCCCTCTTCTAGGAATCTATTATTTTTTTGGATAGTTTGGGTATTATTAGAATTCTAATATGGTGGGGAGATGTCCATTAAAGATCTATTTGTGGGGTTTTAACATTATTTTCCCAAGCATGCTCCTTTTATTTTGTGTCGATGCTATGGTATTGGGTAGGGGCATGTGTTTTGATATTTCATAACTCCAACCAATGGAAGGGTGTTGATCATTGGTCTCTGTTTGTGTCTGGGGTTGTTTAATCTGATTTTATTTAGAGTTTTTTTGGTTGCTCCATCATGCCCATTGATTTGGGGTGTTCCCTGGGTTTTGTAGTTGTGGTTTATAAAGTCAATGTTTTTTCCAATTTGTAGTGCCTTCCATTTGTTTTGAGTATTTATTTAATTATATCAATGTTCCTTATTGTTACATATGATGAGGGAATTAGACTATTTTGGTAGGACCAATTTCATCATTGAGGATTGAATCGTCAATAGTTTGTGGTAATTAAATTTAATATTCATGTTTCTTGAATAATTACATTAGTATGGGGGTTTGACTCTATTTCTTTTTGAAGCATCAATTTTATTCGATCCTCTCTATGAAAAAAAATTGTTATGGTGGGAAGAATTATCACACCATGACCATGGTTTTCTTGTATTATTATATTTGTTTAAACAAATTTATTTGTTTTATTTTTTTGAGTCTACATTATTATCCTCTCTTTGAAGGATCAATTCGCTAGAATTTTAATGTTTTTGGAGTATAGATCATGTTTCATTATTTGGCGCATAGTTAGTATTAACAATAAATAAATTAGAGAAAGATTTACAACTTTTAAAAGTTCTAATTACATAGTTAGAAAATTGTACGCTTAACCATGATGGTTTCCTATATGTTTGGATCACGGTCCTCCAATGGCACTATTATAGTTGGAACATTTTTTCTCTAACTATGTGGTATACCCAGGTTTTAATTATTTAGAATACCTATTTTACTCTATTAAATTAAATCCCCACCCTCTTCCCCGATTTATGTGATGCAACACCTAGGTTAGCCCCAGATTCTCCTCTTGCCATTTGTTCATTTCCCTCTTATGGTGATTCAATGTGATTTATTTATGATTTAATTTTCTATCATTAAGGTATAACCTCCTTTCTCATCTATTTCATTCTTCTTCCTTGTTTCTACTAGTTTCATCTTCATTGCATTGATTTGTTACACATTCAAAACTACCTAATTAAAAGGATTGTTTCTTAAGGGTGTTTTTTGTACCTAAAAAATTAGACTCCTTACTTGAATCATTTTTAGTGGTATTCATCAAGGTATATTAATTTATCTTGATTATGTTTTTTTCTCCTATGTACAACTATTTAAAATTATTATACCATGATTTCTTATCTTTAACCAATGTTTTGAATCCAAACATAGTTATACTATATATGTCTCGGAATATTTTAAAAATGTAATCCAATTTTTAATTGGTTTCGAAAGAATAGCATGAGATATTCTTTTAAATCACATGTAATAAATATCTTTTTCCACTGTAGAGAACAATAAATGTTTGATAATATTATCCAATGTTTTATATTAAGGGATATTGATTTATTAATTATTTGTTAGATCTATAAAATAAAATAAATGGAAATTAATAGTGTCTATGGTATCTATTAGAATATATATAATTTGTTTTAGTGGTTTCGGGATGTTGAGATTACATGTTTTTTGTGTTTATGATTTTCAATCTGTGTACTAATATTATTGTTTCTCATGATATATTATTAATCTTAGATGGAACTTGTTTAAATGGTTTTGATGGTCACCCTTGAAGCATTCCTTTTTTTTATAAATGATATGGATTATGAATTGATTTCCAGTAAGAGTGGAAGATTATTTTTTATTTTTATTCGTAATAAAAGTGAAGGGTTTGTTTCTGTGAATGGTATTTAGAGGTTCCAATTATTATTTCTCTTGTTTATGATTTTTTTATGATTAACATGTTCTCCTATATTTTTATTTCATGGTAATCTGTTGGTTCTTAGGAAGGAACAATAGGTAAATAGGTTGTAGTAGGTCCCAATCATTAAATTATTAGTAGCCATATAATAGACTATATTTTATTTTGATAATATGCCACCCAGTTAGTCCATATACGATAATATTAGATTTTAGGATAGGTGGTTGTTATTTGAATCTATTCATATTTTTAGTTTTTATTATCACACCCATGTTATATCCCCAATGATCATAAGTTCTCATGATAAATTTGAATCAATCCACATTTATGACAATAAATTAAATATTGAATACAAGAAATAAGAAGTCTCTAAAAAACACAACTTTCTTATAAGCTATCCGGTAAACATAATTCATCCACCTCTCTGATTTGAATTTTGAAAAAATGACATACATGGTTGCGTTCAATAAGAAATTTAGAGTCTGATAAGACAAACATAGTTTTTGGTGAATAGTAACATAACATTTTGAATAGTAACATAACCTTATGAATAGTAATATGAATACTAATATGAATATTATGAATAGTAAATCGTATTATTATTTTATTGTATTAAGGATATAAGATAACAAGATCTGGATTAATTTATCAAGGTGATATAAAACAAAATAATAATTTTTAATTGTTATTTTTTTAATAAATTAGGATTTTAAATAAAAATAAAATTCATTATATTTAGAACATTATATTAAAAAAAAATGGAGTTCCTTTTAGAATTCAACCTGTAGAGAAATGGTCGGGTGATGTTTTAGGGGTTTTATGAAATACTCAAATTTTTGATGAAAAGTAATATATGGTAATTTACTGTATATATACATTATTAGTTAAATTCAATATTCCTAGAATAAATGATGATTTAATTACACCAAATTTGAACTCACATTGACATATTTTGATTCTATGTCACAAGAATCAATACTATTGGTTGTCTTTGGCAAAATAATAAAATTATGATTAAAATAATGGGAAAACAATACTCTAATCCATTAAATCCCCCCCCCCCTTACTCCCTCTTATCGTCACTCCTATAATACTCAAATATCCTATTCGTTCTTACCAATTACCCTTATCTAGTGAATTCCCACTTACAAGAGCTATTGGTCATTCCAGAAGACCAAAAACCCTTCCCATAAAGATGTTCTCAAGGAGGTGGATTCAAGTTGTAAAATCACATTCAATTTCATTAAATTTCATATCATTTTACTTTCTATTGTCATCATCTCCTCACATACTCTATTCAAATTATCATGATAACTCTAGTATCGTATATATACTAAAATTATATAATGTCAATTAAATAACAATCATCATTATCTTTACTCACTCTCTTTTATTTTTTAATGAAAATTATCTTCTGTGGGGTGAAAATTGACAACCTTATTCGATGATGAAGATTCATTCTTCATTTTACACATCAATACTTGTCATGAAAACATTTTTATGGTTTTAAAAAGATATAATATATGTATTATGAACTATTTAATATTCAGTAACTATTATATGTACATAATAATAAATCATATAACAAAACTAGTTCCAAAATTAAATTTCTGCTAAAATAATCTAAGAGATTATCATTAATATTTCATCTAATGATTCATCATAATTACATGTACCAAAATGATATAAATGACCATTAACACATTGGGATTTTCATAAAAAATGTTTTATTTTACTTACTGAGATTTACATCCATTCCCAAGGAAATCCATTACTTATAAACTAGTGAAAGTTTTTTGAAAATCAAGAAAATGAATAGTTTGGTATGACCGAATTCAATATTATAACATATCAATAAAGAAATAAATGGAAACAAAATTATGATAAAATAAATAAATTTATAATAGGTTTTAAATTTATTTATTAATTATTTTAATTTGATATTATATTATCATAATTTCAAGATTCAAAAAATCTTACATAAGGAAAGTGCTTTCAACATGAACCTCCATTTTAATTCAGGTTACGTTTATTTCCTACGTACATCAAATAAAATTATTATGTATTATTAATTACTCCTCATTAATTATATGTGATTGTTTTATATATGTTTACCAACCATAATCATTCTTTATATTTTGGGTATATACACGTACAAAAAGGATCTATCAAATGTTTTTCCAAAATAGAAGCCTGATTTGAAAGAATATCAATCATTTTAACAATTATAAAGTGAACTCTATAATATTTTTTTTAAAACCATTATATTTATAAATTATATAAATTTATTATTAATATAATATCTTAATTTATTTCTTATTTTATAAAATCTTTTTCTAAAATAACTATTCTATTCCATGTAAATGAGTATTTATCTCAAGAAAACTTGATTAATTATATAAAAGTATCTTCATTATTTCAACTCTCATTTTAATTATTTTATATTATTGGGATTTATATTTTATGATATAATCTACCATATTTAATTGAATGGTTTATGATAATTTTGATTGCTGCTATGCTATCTTAAACCATTCACCAATTTTCTCTAAACAGTTAGTGTTTATTCTAAATGTTCAGGGAACATTATTTACTTTCAATGTGATTGTTTCATTATGAATGTATTTGGTTTTTATGTTTATCCTCATTCATATATGTAATTCATTAGACTTAGTAAGTATCTGGTGGGGTACACTAGAGCCCCTTAGTGTATCAATAGGATTCATGTGAGAAACTATGATCTTGGTACAAGGCATTGACTATATGGTTCTTTCTATTTTTGGCACAATTCCTTAATGTTATGGTTATTATTTTTCTAATTTTGAATTCCCTCATTATAAGAATAGACATTTTGGTTCATGTGGTTTTTCGAAAAATAGAATAGCCATTATTATGTCTTAAAATGGAATTATTTATTCAGAACTATTTCCATCCATGATGTGATCATGTTTATTGTTAAATCCGTGTGTTTTTAGTTATTCACCTTTCTAAATGTTTATATTTACGATATCTTCCACTGTATTAATTACCCATACTATTTTTTTGAGGTCACCCCTTTTTTATGTTACATTTTCTCAGAACATAAAGAAGATTATTATGGATGAAATGAACAGATAAACATATAGTTTTTTCTGTTCTAAATAAAACATATATGTTTTTTTCCATTCAATTAATAATTTTGAACTTATGTAGGTATCTCATTTTCGATGCTACCAAACTTCCCAATCCCTCAACATGCATTTTTCTGGTTTATATGCCAATGTAATAAAATGAGGCACTGGCTCTGGGAAACTAGGGTCTGGTCCTTATAGTTTGTATCAGAGGAACTATAGTAGAAAAAATGGAACATAGATTTTCAAAATGTAGATTAGGGAAAAAACAATAAAATAGTTTTTGAGGATAAACATACAATAAAATCCTTGTATTTTTAAGGAATATATTATGTGAATATTTCTAGAAAATATGTCGATGTCTGGATACTTAATGTGGATGTTGTTATGGAACAAATGTACCTAGGAGTGAATACTCATACAATGAGTTTCATGCTTAACATGGGGTGTCATGGTACACGACAATGGGTCTTAATGCGCACCTAGTTTGAAAATCATGGTGGATATGCTTAGTTTAATATAAATTTTCATTACAACACAATATAACTGATTTAAATGCAATTTTTTCCTCCAAGAAAACATGTTAATTATTTTGAGATTAGCTATGTATAGATTTTAAATTTATGATAAGTATTTTTATATATTGAGATTATATGTTATTATTCATAACCTAATATATTGTGTGTCATTATTTTGAAATGGAACCCAGTATAAGGAATGTAAACCACATGAACACGAGTATCCCATGTAGGGATTTCCCAAAAATTCATGGTAATGATATTGGATCTGAATCTATGACTACTATTGAGAAACATATATCAATACTGGGAAAACTTACTCAGGTTATGAAAAATAACCTTAACCATATAGAGCATCCTTATTTTTATGTCTTGGATATTCCATGTATTACATCTCAATATTATTTGGAATTATTATGAGACTAGGATTTATGATGACGTACGATTCTTAGGCCCATAGATTGCGAAATTAATGTTTGAAATAAATAAAACTATAAATAGCATGCGAGCATTTTCCCTAAGAAGTGAAATAACTTTTAAAAGGATTCCCAAATCCAAAATCTGATGGCACTGTTGCATTAAGAGAATCATGTCTTCTTTATGTGGGGCCTCACAGTGACTAGATTTGGTCAGCTGTAGGAGTTTGTTTTTGGACATTTAAAAGGAAATAAAATAAAATAAAATATTTTATTTATTTTTAATGTTTCCTTAAATGAAACAACCTAATCCCCCTATTAATACCTAATTATGGAATATCCGTAGAGTTATCCATATAACCATATGAATCTAGGATTTCCATTGCACCGATGGATGAAAACTCGTTGGCGGACGACAATTACACGATCGATTGACGTATCTTGAATTAGAAGAACCCCACCAACGAATGATCAAAGAGGTGTGTTGCTCCTTTATTTATTGAATTAATTTCTCATTTTTGACATTAATTCTTCACATTCCCCACATGGTTGAGAACAACAGATCACTTCACATCTATTTCACAATGTAACGATCCTAAATCATATATTGAGCATAGCGACAACCAAGCGGAGGTGCGACGACGACAGCTAGTGACAAATCATCTCATATCTAGGAGTACAGTTCTTCCGGAATTTATCGTGCAGGTGAATCGAAACTCATTTTTTGGACCAATCATATGTCTGAAAACTACATAACCAACATTTTTGTGTCGACATGACCTCAAACATGGAGTCTCACGATGATCAGATAGATGAATCAAGGATCATATGATCACCCACAGTGTGTTGAGGAAGAATGACACATTCTGGAAAATTCTGACCAACATGATGTGTATCCGGAAGAACACACATTTTAGGGGTTTTTGGAGGTATCTAGAGTTTCCACACTGCACACAGTGAATAACACGACAAAACTCTAGGAATACATGACATGTGGGACCCAACATACGTCGACTAGAGTTTTGGGTGATAGTAAGCAGAGTTATGGAGTGTTACAATCATCACACACAGTTTGTGTTCTTATGCAGACTCTGTGATTCTCCTAGAAGATACATGGTCACATGATGGAGTGCATGGAATGTGCTCCACCACATGGCCAGACACATCTAGATACTTGGGATACCCTGTGTACTGGTACACAGTATAGGACACACTGAATGAAGATGTGTACGGGCACATGTCCAACATACACAGAGCATTCCCCGGGTGGAAGAACATGGTGTTTCATTCTCATAAATGCTTCGTAAAAATTTTTATACAGGACGATCATTACGACACAAGTATTTGTACTTGGGGGGAACCTAGGGTCATAGGAAATGACATTTGATCATTCTACAAGATGTGTACTTCCCATTATGTGGCTTGATTCTCTTGTCCACCATTCCATGGACTATGATTGTTGGGTTTGTTCCCCTTTTCCCTTTTCCCTAACAGTTATGTATCGTTTCCTTCCACAGAAGTATGATCCCTTCAGCAGGACATTATATGATAGAGTCAGGTATCCCTCCAGGAGGCCCAAATTAATATCGTCTATCAATTCTTCTCACTAGGTAGAGACATGTATCGATGTGAAAAATCCTACAGGATGTAAATCCTAAACATAGTAGGTGAATCTAGATGAGTCATAGTATCCTTCAAATCCCTGGCAATGGTCATCATCTATGTGTCATGATCTTTCCCCACTAAGGATTGTGTTCTCCGAAATGAGTGTAATTGTTCTCTCTTTGAATATATTAGTTCATATATCTCTCGGGGGCTTTGCCCAATTAACATTACATCTCAGCTGGACGTCATCAGAGATATCAGACACGTGGAGTGAGTTCTCACAGATGATTACTTTGTGTAATCTTTGAACTCAATCCCTAGGGTGGGTTGGTGGTTGTTGTAGAATATGGGTCTAGGTTTTGATTATATTTGGATTTTTTATTCATTTATGTTTGGTAGACGTATAATATTTAGAATCTTACTAAACCTATAATTTGTGTATTAATTCGTGGTTTTTGAGGCCTTCTACTAAGTATTGTTCTACTCAAACTTGCATGTGATTTTATGATGCATGTCAGGTCTTGTGCAGACATGCGGCCATTTGACGGAGTCCCGGGTGGTCCAGGATGAGAATAAGATTTCTGAGTTCCATAATGGATGAGGTGTCCCTAAACTATAAGTGGGGGTCCCATTACCTCCTATTTTCCTTAGAGGTTCGACTATGAAGCTGCATACTCATTTTCATTAGGTGGGATTGTATTATCGAGCAGTTTACATTCCACACACTACATATGATATACTCTGCTGGTTAGGTTTATTTGTGTGAAAGAATGTTCTCCATAGTGTCTTTTTTATTTTTAGTATTTGATGGATTAGAGATGTTTTCGTGTGTACAGGTACATATGAAATTCCTAAAATGTTTGTGATATGACTACTCAATGCTAGTATCTTTCCCGAGAATATTGTAGGTGGGCTTGAGGAGTTGCGACATAGGCCCCACTGGGACAAGCCCAAGCATAGTGGTATCAGAGGTGGTCAGTTCTAACATAGGACCTAGAGTCTATGATATTAGATTGGGTAAATAATGTGCTTCAAGCTTGACATTCAGTATAGGGACACTTGTGTTGGTGCAGGAAGTCAGCCTATAAATACACCATGACTCTGATTACCTGCTTTTGACTCGGTACAAGAAAAAAAGTTATGGGGAATAAAATAATTGTTCATGCATCATATAAGAATGGGTGGTGTTTTCTATGTCTTTTGTGTTAGATTTACCGATATATTCATTGACCATGGTTCACCATGTATGTTTATATAATTAATTATTTATTCATACCTGCTAGGATTCAGTTGAACCATCACGAGGATGACTTCCTCAGTGATGATTCATTGATACAGGGACCAGTTCCCTTGGTTTTACCTCCATGTAGGGAAACCACTATATCACCAACAGTGAAGAGGCATGTGGTACCTGCAGTATAACCAGACGAGGAGCGTATTATTATAGTGCTCCATGAGTTTTAGAGACATTTAACCCTCATGATTTGAGGTGAGAATAACCCTCGGGTGGTTGAGAACTAGCATGAGGTGGTGACCAGAGTTTTCCGTATTGTGAGGACACTAGAAGACCAGATAGTGATCCCCTGATAGATCCTTATTCAGGGTTTAGTGGGACTATAGTGGATTTTGACCATGGAGACTCATGATGAGGTTAATCATTTGTGGATGGAGTTAGATCAACTCATTAGGAAGGATTTCTCTTAAGAAAATCTTAGAGAAGTGCATATTCAAAATCTTCATCAGCTACAAAAGGGTAGTTTGACAGTGTGTTACTATTCATCATGGTTCACCAACCTCTCCATGTACTCGATTGATAATGTCCTGGATCAGTAAATCAATGATTCATCTTTAGAGGAGTTTCTATGATGATACATTCCAGCTAGTGTCATGACTCTATGCATTTTGTTTTTTCTATAGTGTTCGAGTGGGACTTGGTGATCGAGAGATTCTTTCAGAGTAGAGATCGCCAGTGGCAGTCAGTATTAGGCATATATCAGCAGAGTTATCGACAACAGGGATCCAGCGTTCGGTGTATGGTTCGGGACATGGGAGACATCATAAAAGGACCTAGTATAGGGGATAAATAGTCAATGTCTCTCATGCTAGATCCAACCATTCATGGGAGTGGTAATGATACTCGTGTGATGGTAAATGACAACATTATAGTGACTATCCAACCTGTCAAATTGCCTACAAGGAAGTGGTGGATGCACCACTGAGGATGATTTAGATACTATAGTAGGAAGACCCTCCATACAGTGGATTTGGTAGACGAGCAGGTAGATATACAAGTGGTGGCAGAAGCATTGATCTACTTCCACCACAACCCCCAAGAGGTCTTCACTAGAATTAGGGAGCTGGGGTACTGGGTTTGGTACTTCTTCATGTGGTCATGGTGTACAAACCAATGACTCTAGGGATGATTTGAGGTATGATCTATGTCATTTATACCATATCTTCCGTACATATAGACATAGGTGCCAATCATTCTGTCCTCAACAAATGTCTTGTGTGAAACCATTAGATTCTGTTAGAGCCATTCACTCGACCCATACACTTGGAGACACCAAGGCGAGGAGACTCGATGATCACACATTGACAATGTGATTATTCACTTGGAGGTGAGAGTTTCGTTTGGATCCTTTTGGTGGAAGTTTCAAGGCTTTACATAGTCATTCATAGTATTGATTGGATATCATTGGTCTATGCCCATATTAACAGCTTCAGGGGAACTGTGTGGTGTTTCCCCATTGATGGTACAACGTTTACTTATGATGGTAATAAAACACCGGAAACATAGAATGGGATCATTCATAGGATGGTTCAGTCAGTTACGCATAAGCTGGCTAGCCTTACCCTCAGTGTATTAGATGTTTTGAGCATTTAGATCCCAATAGTAGTTGTGGAGTACGAGGACGTCTTCTTAAAATATGTTCCATGATAACCCCCCCCCCTCCATGGGAGATCAATTTCTACATTAACATACACCATAGTACATTACCGATATCCTCACCACCTTATTAGATGGATCCCACAGTGCTTCATGAGCTAACGGTGACATTGATGTATTGTAAGAGTAAGGTCTTTGTATGACCCAATGTTCCACCTTGGGTGGAACCAATGTTGTTTTCCAAAAGACAGATTGGAGTTTGAGGTTGTTTGTGGATTATATCTGCCTAAACCATGTGATGGTGAAGAACAAGTATCTATTACCGAGGATTAACAAACTCTTCGATCAGATGAGATGGACATGTTGGTTCCTAAAGGTTGAAATCAGGTTAGGTTATCATTATCATTCAGTACGGGTCGAGGACATGCGAATGTTGGTTTTCAGATGCCGCTACGGTCAGTACGAGTACATAGTAAGGACATTGGGCATGAAAAACACCCCGGCAGTGTTCATAGGACTTATGAAATGGATCTTCCAGCTATAATTAGTCATGTTTTTAGTATTATTCATTGAAAAAAATCTTTTCTACTCAGCGTCATAAAAGGAGAACGTGAGTAACCTACAAATGGTTCTAGACATATTCCGAGAGAACCAACATTATGGGAAGCCCTCAAATTTCTAGTTCTGGATACATGAGGTCCACATTCTGGGATATTTTATCTTAGAAGACGGAGTAACAGTAAACCCGACCAAGGTCGATGTTGTGTTAGAAGGGGAGCCACCTTAGGGAATGATAGAGTTGTGGGGATTCCTTGGTATGGAAGGAAACTACTAGATATTAATCCCTGATTTCTCCTAGTTATCATCACCAATGATTGCCTTGACCTATATGTGATAGCCTCTTGTATGAAAGGAGAAGTGTTATTAGGCTTTCTAGTAGTTTAGGAAATGTTTGACAAGTGCACCAACCTTGAGATTTATAGAGGAGGGTGTTATGTACAATGTTTTCTATGATGAATCATTGAACGAGTTTTTATTTGTCTAAAGGTATATACTTGTGGTTAATTTTTATGGTTCACGATAGCTAAGGTCGGATGAGAAAATAATTGCGACCAGTGATCTCGAGTTGGAAGCAGTAGTCTTTGCATTGATGATGTGGCAGCACTACCTGATGGTCGAATGACTTATTGTCTAATATGGCCACAAGAGCCTCAAGTAAATATTATAATAGATGGATATAAATATGATTCAGAGGTGATGGAGAGAGTTCCTCAATGTTTATGACTTCTAGATCATCTATTCTCTAGGGAAGGGGAATGTTGTTGTGGATGCTCTCAGAAGAAGATCGAGTTTGTATCTGTTGAGTGAGGTGAAAGAGTAGTTGGCCTCCCTACAGTTATTGTTCGTGGATGAAGATGATGTGAATTATATCCAGTTAATGGTTTTCACCCCTAAACTCTTATAGTGAGTTTGTTAGTAATATAAATGGGATGTTGACTTCGAGACATTACTTGGTCATATATCTACAGGGAATGCTCTCGAAGGATATTCACAAGGTGGGGAGCACTTAGTTCTGTTTTGAGGAATAACAATATTGTCATTGGAATTGTGAGATGAGGTTATGAGGAAGTTAAAAACAACCCCCTTAGTTGTTCATCATGGAGTGGAAAAAATATACAAGGAACTCTGTTGTCCGTTCTAGTGGAAAGGTCTGAAGAAGGAAGTATCAGATTTTGTTTCTCGATGCCTTACGTGCAAGCAGGTAAAGACTGAGAACCAAGTTTCATCATAGTTAGCTCACCCATAGATGTTCCCGAGTGGATGTGGTATGGAATATTGATGGAATTCAAGATGGTATTACCACATATGTCAATGCAACACTATTCTATCTAGTTAATCATCCACCAACTCACCATTTTTGGAAACATCCTTACAATTATGGATCAGAGTTCCATAGTGAACTGGGGAAGACTCTACGTGTAGGAGATAGTTTGGATTAACAGAGTCCCCTTGATGATAGTCTCATATTTAAAGGTGCACTTCACATACTGGATGTGGAAGGGATTTCCAGAGGATTTTGATACACTTATAGTCTTTCGCACAACGTTCCATCCATAGAATGATGTTCAGACGATGTTAACCATTCCGGTTGTGAAGGATATGTTGCGGGCGTGTATCTTGGAATTTGGTCATAATTGGTAGGAACACCTACCACTGGTAGAGTTTTCATTCAATGACAGCTACCACTCCACCATTGTAATGACACTGTTTGAGGCCTTATACAATTGACCCTTCTTGTCACAGCTTTGCTGGACTGACCCTGGAGAGTCATCACTAATTTCTCCAGAGTTGGTGTAGGCGACCACCGAGAACGTGAAGATCGTCTAGGTTTATGTGATGACTACACAATGTTATAAAAAATATAATGATTATAGATAACAAAAACCTCTAGAGTCCGAGGAGAGAGATCATGTATTCCTTCAGGTCTCACATCGATGAGGGTTGTATAGATTTTTCCCAGGATCCATGTTGTTTTTGAGGCTAATCAGCCCTTTTTATATACTTTTAAGAGTTTTTGAGGTTGTATACCTCCTAGATCCACCACTACAGTATCACCAGCTACATTATGTCTTCCACGTGTCTTAACTGAGGAGATATGTGCATGACCCATCAAAAGTTATCGACTAGGGCGAGATGGACATCAACTATAGAGGGACCTTCACAGAGTATCTAGTTGAAATGAAGGATATAAATGAGAGGAACCTTTGTGGGTGATAGATTCCCCTAGTGTGTGTATGTTGGAAGCACGATAATATTTAGGAGAGAACAAGGGAGAGGGAGGCTTAGTATTGGTCACAATACTCGCATCTGTTAGAGTCTCCATTTTTTTCTTTTTGGGGATGTAAAACCCCATGGTGTGGAGAATATAATGTATTATATTTTCTATGTAATATTTATAAATATTATATGAATATATTTTGAGACCATTCTTTGTGACGGAATGTGATTTTAAAGACTATAGTTCCCTAAAAAAATTTGAAATAAATTAATCTCAAAATAGAGAGCGCAAACTATTTTTTGAAAAATGTGAAATACATTTTAATGTGGTTCCCAGATAAGAAATATGATGACATTGTTGCATTCAAAGAAGTGATATGCCTTAGGTAGGGCAAAACAGTGACCAACATGGGTCAGTTGTGGTATTTATTTTTTGGACGATTAAAAGGGAATAAAATAAAATAAAATATTTTAGTTATTTTAAATATTTTTTAAAATGTGGTGACCTAATCTTACCCTATTAAAAACTGATTTTGTAAGTCTGAAGGGTTATTCACATAACCCTATGATTTGAGGATTTCCATTAGAACTTTTGGAGGAGAAAAAATTGGTGGATGATGATAATGTGATCGATCGACGCATCACGAATTTGACGAACCACTCCAACAAACATGACACGATGATAATTCTTCATAAAAATCAAGGTAGGGGTTTTATTTCTATTTTTTCTTCCCCATTATTTTATTTCATGTTGAACATGGATCATCTCACAAATAAGTTGATCTGTGAATTGTGTGTTCCTCTAGGAGGGCGTTATTTTCTATTTCTTTTGGGGTTTCCATTTTGAAATTTATTTTATATTAATTGTTAGATTGTCATTTGATTATCTTGGTATCCCTATTAATGAGAAAGGATAAATGTCATGATGAATGATGGATGAGGTGTGTTCCTCCTTTTTTATTGAATTTAATCCACATTTTTAACCCTATGTTCTTCAGATTCATTGTGGGTTTATAAAAAATGGATCGATGTACGTACATTTCAAAATGTAGTGATCCCAAATTGGAGGTCGAGCATCACGACATCATAGTGGATGTGAGATAGTGATGGGGGAGACAAATAAAATAAAATCGATGAGGATAGTTCTTCTAATTTTCTTCGTGTTATTAGATCAAAACATGTATTTGAGTCTGATTGGAGGTCTGAAAACAATTAAAACATCTTTGTTCTGTCAGCATGAACATCAACATTGAGTATTTGAATGATCAGATGAGTGGATTGTTGATTAGAGGAGAAACTGAGTAACTGTGACAAAGAATTAAAATTTATGAATAATTATGATCAGCACAACTTATATATCCAATAAAATTCCATATAGGGTCATCCTGGTAGGTCCTAGGGTTCCGTGCTGCACAGGGTGAAGAATACGATGTGATTCAAGGAAGAAACGGTGTGTTGGCCCCACCCAGTGGCGGATGGGGTTCCGGGAAACAGGAGGATTAGACATGTCGTGTGACCATCATCGCATGGCGTGTGGGACCTTTTGTGGACTCATCAAGTCTCTCGATAGATAAATAAACATGGGGTAGAGTAAACGAAATGTACTCCACCTCATGGGTAGACACGGCTAGATACACAAGATACCATGTGTACCGGTACACGTTCATAGAATCATGGGTTGAAGTCATGTATGTGCACAAGGATAGCATATATCGAACCATTATAGGGTGGAAGAACCCATCGTGTTGTGCTCTTACACCATGTGTATACATTCTTCTACATGACACGCCAACTGACATGGGTTGTTGTACACAGGCACCACCCGATGATAGAGTACATGGCACGAGACCCTTATACATTCATTGTACTTCTCAGTAAATGGATTAATCCTTTTTTCCACCACTTTGTGGATAGGTTTTTTTGGGTTAGTGACTCTTTTTTCATCCACCTGATGGTCTAGTATCTTTTCAATCCACATGAGTACCATACCTTCATTAGAACATTCAAAGATAGATCTATGTCGGCCTCTATGTTACCCGAAGTGAGAGCATCTATCAATTCATGAGCCTAAGTAGAGTCTGGTATCAACATCTTCAATCCTATAAGATTCCTACACTCTACTCTGTAGGTGAATCAGGCTAATTCCTGATATTTTTCAAGGACCTAGAAGTGATCCTTATTTATGTAATGTGATCTTTCCCCAAACAAGAGTGTGTTCTAAAAAAATTGAGTGTATATGTTCTCTCTTAAGTTCTATCAGTGCATAAATATCTCGCTTGTATTTTCTTGACTAATTGTACATCTCAGATGAGCATCATCAACTATATCTAACTCGTAGAGTGAGTTCTCCCAGATGAGTGCTTTGATGAATCATCAAACAAAATCCCAAGTGTTGGTATGCAGTTTTTGTAGACTACAGGTGTCGGTTTGAAGTATATCTAGATGTGTTTCTCTTGCAATATTTATTTGTGGAAATATAATGCCTAGAAGATTAAATTACATTTACTTTGTGTATTTCCTTTGGGTTTTTGGGATCATATACTATGTATTTATATAGTCACCACTACACAAGCTTTTCTCACATGTTTCGTGTCTTATTCCGATGAGAAGACATTTGACAAAGTCTACGGAGGACTGCGACCAGACTGATCTTTCTGATTTCCTCACTAGACTAGGTGTTCCTATGGTTATGAGTGGTAGGCCCAGTACCTCCTTTTATTTTCAAGTAATAATTTTTTTTCATACTATTTTTCATTTGGTTTGCTTGTATGTTGGGCCAGTTTACTTTCTACACTTTACATTGGTTGTACTCTGTTGGTTGGGTTTAGTTGTGTGTGTTCATGTTTTTCCTTATTTGTTTTTTAATTTTCATAATTTTTGGTCATGGATATGTTTTTTTTGAATATAGATACCTTGAAAATTCTTCCCATGTTAGTGATATCCCTACTGAGTTCTATTCCCTAGCCCCTGGCTTATTATAGGTAACCATGTAGAGCCACGGTGTGAGCCCCACTGTGATGGGTCTTGACACTAATCCCAAACATGGAGGTTCAATGATGGATCACATTATGTGAAAACAACCTCTATCATTTATGAGAATACTACACATTTTTAACATAAAAGTGGATAAGCTCTTTATAGTGGATATTTATCAATTTCAGATGTAATATAATAGAGAAGGTTTTAAGAGATGTTTATTGTCTATTCAGTGATGTAGATTAGTGGAGGTCTTTAATCCAGAACACAATGGATGGGGAATAAATATAAGATATGGAATTGATGGATTTTATGGAAATATTCAGAGAAAATTACATTCCCCATGAAAAACGAGCAGAAATATAAATGAAATTTTTTAGTTTGAGGAAAAAGGAGGACAAGAATGTAGTAATGTATTAATCTAACATAACAAGGTTAGCCAGATGTGACATGGTGTACATAGATAATCCACAGAGAAATATTGATAGATTATTTTATGAATAAAATATTTCCTATTAAGTGTAATAGATCCCAATGTTTCCCATCATATGAAGATATAATCTAAAGTGATATCAAGATAGAAAGTGAATTTTCTATGTCTAATGACTTAAAGTAAAATAATGGAAGAACATGGCTACCTAAAACTCTATAAAATGAAAAAAGGAAATGTGTAAGAAGGGAAGTGTTAACCTTTCATCCTAAATTAATTGTGGGGAGAAACCCCCAAGCACTTTCTTGAAGGAAATGGGAGTCTTTTACAAGTGTGGAGAAAATTTCCAAATGTCTCGATATTGTAAAGGGAAGAAAGAAGTTACCAATTTTCAATGCTAAAATTGCAGGGAGATAGGAAATTATGCACATGAATTTCTTAATTTTAGGGAATCATTCCCCAATGAAGGACAGTGGAGAAAGGACAAGATTATGTGGTCAGAACAATAGAAGTTGAAGTCCCTAATGATGTGGTGGTAGGTACTTTAATCATTTCCTCGAACACAGACATTTATTTATTTGATTCTATATCATATTATTATTTCATATCTTCCTTATTTTCCAAGAAAATTAGATATTTAATATTTGATATAATAAAGGATATTTCTGTCAAAACTCATATGAGATGTACAATTGCAACAATGTTGTGTCACTAAGTCCCTATTATGGAATATACATGTTCTTTATCTATTGATTTTATTGTCATATCATTGAATGAAAATGATATTATTCTCAATAAGGATGTATTGTAAAAAATGATGTGAAAATATATTGCAAGAGGGAGGTTACAATTTTAGGGGATGATGTGGAATCACATATCATTTGTGAAAAAACACCACCATCTGATTCTCATATAGATCCACCCACAACATCTCTACTAAATTCAATTATTTAGGAGAAAGGGAAGGAAATAACTATGGTTTAGGAAAAGAATGTTCAAATAGTGTACATACCTATTCTTCAAGAATATGTTGAAGTCGATCCAGATGATTTATCTAAACATCATGTAGAGAGGGATTTTGAATTTCCCATTAACTTAATTCTTGATTCAATGCCCATATCAAAGTCCCATTATCTAATGGACATTGTGTAATTTGTGGTACTGATGAAACAACTTGAGGAATTGAGTGATAAGGTATTTATTTCCCCCAGTGTTTCTCTATGTGGAGACCATGTTCTTTTCGTTAATATGAATGATAGATCTATGAGGTTGTGCGTTGACTATAGATAGGTCAATTATATAACAAAAAATAAAAAGTATCCCCTACCCTGCATTGATGATTTATTTGATCAACTTCATAGAGCTCAATATTTTTCAAAGACTGAACTTTGATCTGGATATCATTAATTTCTTATAAGGAAGGAACACATTCCAAAAATAGCATTTCAAACCATGTATGGGCATTACGAGTTTACAGTAATGCCTTCTGTTCTGACTAATGAAACATCTATTTTAAGGGATGTAATGAATAGAGTTTCCAGGGAATATATTGGCAACTTTGTGGTGGTATTTATTGATGATAAGTTGGTATACACCAAAAACTATGAAGATCATGAAAATAACATGCGAACAATTCTAAAGACTCTTCGAAGAAATGAATTGTATAGGAAGTTTAGAAGGTGTGAATTTTGGTTTCAATCAGTTTCTATTCTTATACACATTGTTTATTAGGATATAATCTATGTTGATCCTATGAAGATAAATGTTTTTCATGAATAGCCAAATCTAATGAACATAACTGAGGTAGGTAGTTTTAAATTTTTTTATTGAGGTTATTATCTGTGTTTCATTCAGAATATTTCTCTTTTATCTAACCTAATGACCAATATTACATATAAATCGAATAACATCATATGGAAAAAAAATTGAGGGACATTTATAAGATTTTTAAGGGGGTTCGTGAAATCTCATATCCTATATCTACCATCAGGGAATGATGGTTTTGGGATCATTAGAGATGAATCAAAGAAATGAATTGGTTGTGTCCTTATGCAGAATGATAGAGTTATTTTATATGAATAATGGAATTGAAAATATTCATGAACAAAACTAACATAATAATGATCTTAATTTAGAGGATGTGATCTTTTCTATGAAAATACAGAGACACTATCTCTTTGGTGAACTATTTGGGATATGTACAGATCATAATAGTCTGAAGTATATTTTTTCATATAATTAACTCAATATAAGCCAATAGAGATGGTTCAAAATACTCAGTGATTATGATTTTTTCATACACTACAACCTAGAAATGTAATATAATATAGAGGATTCATTGAGCATGAAGTTTCAATTTTTTTAATCAAAATTATGATTGAAAGAGATCATATATTATTGGATCTAATAAAGATGTACATAATAATTATCAAATAAAGTGAAACATAATTACTATTTCTTTTGGGTTCCCAACCATATATATCAGAATGTTTTAAATTCTCTCATCTTGAAGATGGGAAACTTCAAAATTAAGTTAATGTTGTGAATGAGGGAAGATGGATGACAACATTTGTGAATTTGGAATTTTGAAATTTGAAAAGAGGCTATGTGTTCCATTTATACCTGAGATGAAAAGAGAGTTATAGGATGGTGATCATAGCTCAAATTTCTATATATATGTCAGTATCACTAAGATGAATATATATTTTAAGTAGAATATCTGGTGGGACAACATGAAGCGGGAAATTACTTATTATGTATCAAGATGTATAGTCTATAAAAAAGTGAAGGCTGAAAGACAACATCGTAGAAGATTCATGAAACCTCTACCAATACCTAAATGCAAATGGAAATACATGACCATTTATTTTGTCACTGGATTTTCCAAAACTCCAATAATGAATTATAAAATATGGGTAATTGTGGACCAACATACAAAATCTATAGATTTCTTTGATATAAGGTCGGATTTTACACTGTATCATCTTGAAAGACTCTATATAAATGAAGTTATAAGATATAATGGTGGAACAATTTAAATAGTGTCTAACTGTGATCCAAAATTTACATTTAAATGTTAGAAAATTGTTAAAAATTATTTGGATACCGAGCTTCGTTTAAGTATATATTACCACCCACAAACTGATGGAAAATTAGAATGGATAATCCAATCCTTAGAGTAAATTATGAGATAATGTTCACGTGACATTCAAGGTATGTGGGATAGATATTTACCTTTATTGGAGTTTTCCATAAATAATAGTTTCCCTTTATGTATTCAAATAGCACCATATGAAGCATTGTTTGGAATGAGATGTTGTATGCCAACTAGTTGGGATGCAATTGATGAAAGGAAGCTTGTGGGCCCAGATATTCTTGAGGAAACAACAGCAAAGGTAATGAATATTCATTTCCATATAAAATTATCTCAATGAAGAAAAAAATATGCTGCTAATCAAATGAAGGATTTGGAGATTCAAGTGGGAGATCATGTTTATTAAATGTATCTCCATGGAAGGGTGTTATAAGATTTGGGATGAAAGGGAAACTAATCCCTGCGTAAATAGACCATTTTGAAATTATGAAGGGAATTGGAGCTATTTCATATCGTTTGGATATTCCACCTAGCCTATATGAAGTACATAATGGGTTCTGGGTCTCATTTCTATGAATGTACATGACAAACCAAATGCATGTCCTCACATCAGAAGGTATAGAATTTGAACCTGACCGATCTTACTGTGAAGAGCCTGTCTGGATTTTTGACACTAATAAACTTGTGTTGAGGAATCAGTTGACTCTACTAGTAAATATAAATTGGAAAAATCATAAAATCCAAGAGGAAACATGGGAGCCTATGGAGCTTATGATTAATAACAACCCATGTATTTTTGTGAGGTAATAATTTTGTAATTTTGAGGATGCAATTTTAGTAAGGAGGGTATAATTTAACACCCCATGACTTTTAAAATAAATTTAATATTTATTTAATGAAAAAATAATTCTATAAAAAACACCATTTTGATATAACCATACAAGTAAACATAATTTTTCCACCTCTGTGATATTAATTTCAAATAACATACATATATGAGGGTGCTTAATAAGATATTTAAAGTCTGATTGGAAAAACATAATTTTTGGTTATTAGTATCATACCCTTATTAATTATAACATGAAAATTATTAATACTAAATTATATTATTATTTTATCTTTGTAGGATATATGATAATGAGATCTTAATTAAATTTTCAAGGTGATATAACGAAATATAGAGTTAAAAATGTTATTTTTTGAATAAATTATGATTTTATTTAAAAATAAAATTAATAATATATATTTAATTATTTATCAAAAATGGAGTACATTTTTGAATTCAACACATTGAAAAAAATTTATGGTGAATTTCTGGGTATTTTCTGAAATACTCGAATATTAGATTAATTGTAAAATACAGTAATTTATTGTATATATACATTATCTGTAAAATTAACTATTCCTAGAATAATGGTAATGTAGACACACTTGGTTTTATCATATATTCTCATTTTACTATTCCTGGTAAATAAAATCAATACTATTGGTTTTCTTTGGTAATTTAATATTATAATGAGTAAAATAATGGGAATACCCTCCTCTCCTCCAATATAACCCCCCCCCCCCCACTACCTATTTTCTTAATTCCTATATGCCTTAAATCCCCTAAAAGATCTTCTCAAATAGACTTCCCTAGTCACTTCCCACGTCCAATAACACTTGTTCTTCCCAAAAGTCCAAAAACCACCCCTTAAAGAGATTTTCAAGGAGGAGGATTCAAGAGGTAAATTCACAGTCTATTTCATTCATTTTCATTTCAACTTCCTTTCTATTAGTATCCTGTCCTCACAAACTCTTTATAAATTACCATGATAACTTTAGTATCATCTATATACTGGATTTTATCATTTGATTTGTAGAACCATCATCAATATCCTTACTCTCCCTCATTTATTTTCTAAAGAAATAATCATCTGTGATGTGCCAATATACAACCTTCATGGATGAAAATGATTCGTTCTTCAATTTACACATAAATACTGCTCCTGAACCCATTTTTAATGTTCAAACAATGTATAATATATTTATTATTACCTATGAATATTTGATAACCTGTATATGTACATAATATTAAATCATATGAACAAACTAGATCCTATTAATAAAAATACCACTAAAATAATCAATGTTTTTTTCATTAATATTTCAACAAATTATACATCTTCATTACATGTAAAAAAATTATATAAATTTCTATTAACAGCTATATATGTTCTTAAATAATATTTTATTTCAATTCTGGATATTTACATCCATTTAACATGAACTCCTTTATATAAAATAAGTTAACTGATTATGAAAATCAAGAAAACGAATACTCGAGAATGATGAAATTCAATATTATGTCTTATTAATAAAGACATAAATCAACTAGAAACTATGATAAAATAAATAAATCATTAATAGTTTCTAAATTAATTTTATAATTATTCTAATTTATTATTTCATAATAATAACATCAACTGCAAACCACTGAAACTTATGTTAATGGTTTTCCACGCGGACCTCTATTTTAATTCATGTTAAATTTATTGCATAGTTAACTCAATAAAATTTGAATTTGTTATTATTTAATCCTAATAAATTATCTATGAGTGTTATATATAAGTTTACCAACCAAAATTATTTCTTATTTTATGGGGAGATACACATCATAAAAGGATGTTTCAAAATTCATTCCAAAATACAAGCCCGATTCAATAGAATTTCTCAAATTCATAATTATATTCAATGAAACACTATAATATCATTTTGGAAACCATTATATTTATAAAACCTATAATTTTATTATTAAAATACAATCTATATTCATTTATGATTTTATGCAATGATTTTTCCAAATGAACTTTTCTTTTCAAAGTAAAAGTGTAATTATCTCAAGGATTACTCGATGATTTTATAAAATTATCTTCATCAATTTCAAAATACATGTTTATTATTATTTATTATTGGGATAAATATTTTATTATATCATATAATATATTTAATTTAATGGTTTATTATTATTTTTATTTTGGATATTCTATCTCAAATCCATTCACAAATTTACTTTGAATGGTCTGTGTTTATTCTTAATGTTATGGTATAGGTATTTACATTTCATATGTTAGTTTAAATATGAATTTATATTTTCTTATTTTATCTCAATTCGCATTAGGAAGTCATTGGACCTAGTATGTGTCGTGTGGGGCCTGATATAACCCCTTTCTGCATCGGTAGGTCTTATGTGACAAACTATTGTCTTGTCATAAGGACTTGAAAAACTAGTTATCAATTGTCTTGACACGAGGCCATGATGGTATGGTTACGATGTCTCGTACTATGAATTCAATCATTCTGAAAATAGTATTAATTGTTCATGTGGTTATTACATGAGTAGAATACCCATTAATATGATTCATTATGGAATTGTTTATTCATCTCTTAATTCTACCATAACATGTCCATGTATGGTGATAAAGGCATGTGTTTTTATTTATTCACCATGCCTAATGTATTGTTTATAAGATCATCAACTGTGTTTTATACCCTTATTTCATGTTTTAAATCACCCATTTATTATGTTTCATTTTCATAGGACATGAAGAAGTTTATTATGGATGGCCTACATGGAAAAACATTGAGTTGTGGATGTTCCCAATAAAACATATATGTAGTTTTTTATTTCAAGATGTTATGTTGTGATTATTTAAGTATCTTGTTCCCAAATCTAATAAATTACATTCCTTCAGGATACATAATATTTGTTCATATTACATTTAAATAATATAAGGCACTAGATCAGTGAAACTGGGTTCTGGTCCTTACAAATTATTACAGTCCGTTTTATGCTAGTGTGTGTCTTTTTTCTTATGCACTCGGAATTCCATATATTATAAATTTAAATGAGCCTTTTAATGACACATATTTTGAATTTCCATGTGTTAATTTATATAAAAAACCATTAATGTGAATTTAAATTTTATTTATTCCATTAAAAGAGTCTTAGTTCATTAAAATGATTTCAATGTGATTGTTTCATTTAATAAAATTGAAATGGAAGTTTTAAAAAATGGAGAAGACATTATATTTATATTTCATGATTCACCTTACAAAAAATATCAAAAACTTACTATTGAAGTAGAATGAAAAGGTTTTCAATTTCAAATATTATATATGGGGAATGTGTAATGCCCCGACCCTAGTTACCCAGAGTCGGTGCATTATTGCGTAACATTGGAATGACCACAAAAGATCAAGTCTCGAAAGACTGATTAGTTTAGTAGCCATGGAAACACTAGATTCATTAATAAATGTTACATTACATCATAAAGTGAAAAAATACAATAAAAAACTCTCCACATTACACACTCATATCCTCTTATGACTATCCCTGCAGGTCATTCATACAATACTTCTTCACATCCAGGAAAATATTAAAACATTGAAAGGGGTGAGCTCAGATACTCAGTAAGGATAAAAATATTGCAGATGCTTTCGTAAATAAACATTAACATTTATGGAAATGTTGAACTAAAACAAAAGCCTTTTTAAACATTAACTTCATCATAATATGGCAAAAATAAATTAAATAATGCCATTTACATACTCACATAGATATTCTACTAGTCGAATAATCACATTCAATATCAATAACCACTTTTATAATGATGGAATGCATAATGCTAGACTATCATAACCACATAGCCAAGGCCTCATGCCAAGACTACAAATAATATTTTGTCAAGGCCTCGTGCCTAGACACTAGTTTGTCTCATGAGACCTACCGATGCATCGAGGAGCTATAGCGGGCTCCACCCGTCACATATTAAGTCCAATGCATTCCTCATATGAACATGTTTAAACATATCATAAGCCATAACATAATCGTATCAAATAAAACATCCATAAAGGAAACATAAAATGTCCATATTTCAATCACAAGATATCAATACAACACATTTATATAATAAAAACACATTCAAAACCATTTTCAATACCAAAATAAATGAAAATTAAAACATGGTATTTATTTTTCTTTTAAAAAAAAGTTATGGCTTGTAGAGGAAGCTGAAACTCAAATAGTGGTCACGGAGGCGTAGAAGTCGTTTTCGCCGCATACGTTTGACAAGAAAAACATTCCTTTTTGTCGTTTAGTAAAATGCTTCGTATAAAAAAGATTCCTTTTGAAAAAATGTAAAATTCAAACGGGTTTATACACCGTATAAAAGAAATTTGTGTATAAAACAAAATATGCCTCATTGAATGGAGATTGAGGTGAAATCACTTAAAAAGATAATTTTTAAATTGAATATTTCTATTATGTGTATTCACTATATTTTCACATAAAGAAAGTATAAATACATGATAGGATGTAATAATATCATAACATAATTTGAAAGTAGGAGAATAACCCAAAGAATGGAAATAGGGTTAAGAAGTTCCCTTTCCTCTGTCCGAATTCACTCGACCGTTATTTGATCTCTTGAATAATAAACTAGAGTTAATCTCTACCTTCTTAAGAACCTTTTTCAAGTTCATTATTCCTTTTATATCACTTATTACCATGTCATGAACATTATGCAATTATTTAAGTTTATAACGGTCGTTTTGTCGATATTAGGTACTTGAGTCAAAAATAAACTTCTTATAATTACACTTTGTTCATGTGGTAAAATATACATTATATCCATAATTATATTCATGATGTATATATCATATACATCATATACATCTAGTATATACATTCGTTTATAATATTACATAACATTTAGAGGAAAGAAATGAAATGCACCTTTCATGGAGACGGTAAGCCATACGTACGCATGAACGCTACTTTCATTTCCATTTCATATTTAATGTAATGAAGTTATAATTATATAATGTTATAATATAATTCCAGTATAATATAATTTAGAGTACCATTTACTCCATCCTTTATACATCTCAAATATGGCATTAACGATTCAAATCACTTTGAGGGGGCGGTAGTCCGCACTTCCTAAAATAATATTATCACGTTTACCCATAATGGAAATCATAAAGTATATATAAATGATAAATAAAGAAGCATAAGGAAAACATAAACATAATATATATATCATATATGAAAATAGTGTCATCAAAATGGCCACCATTAGAGGTGTTAAAAGAATAATGAACAATCATCGTTTCGTGAGGCAGTATTTCACTACCCATAGAAACAGTACGTTCTTTAACCATTTGACGAAGGTGGGTGTAAGTGTAAACTAAATACTTATCATAAAAACATACTAGTATATTTTAGATACTGGTGTTGTTACAAAATAAATGAATTAAAAGAGTTTAAGGGGTTGGTGAAGCAAAATAAAACAAAACAACATTAGAGAAGTCATTACCTTAAAATCGGGTAACTCTTTTTGATTTGAGCCAAAGGCTTCCTTGGGAAGACTTCAGCCAAAAGTGAGGCTTATATGAGTAAGGTAGGGAAGTTGATAGAGTATTTGGGCAGAGGTTGGCCGAGCCAAAAGGCTTTGAATGTGTGAGTAAGGTGGTAGTGGTGGGGGCCTTTTGTAGGAGGAGAGAAGGGGTACTCTTGGAAATATTGAAATGTTACATTATTATGAAATGCTTTTTCGGATTCTAAAGGTCCCAAACTTATATATTTAGAGGATAAGGTGATAAGGGTTCGAAATCTACTCATCCAATAGGTTTTTGACGCGTGTAAGTCTTAGATATTACATTATCTTTTCATTTTATTTAAATCATTAATTAATGAGGTAATCGCTGCATCATCATGGTGTCATAAATAATTTAATTTATTTAATGTCTAAAAATTAAAAAAAAATATCATGATGTAGTAAATCTTTTTATAGTTGTAATTAATATTTATAGTAAAAAATATTACTTGTATAACCCCATTTAAAAATTGTTTTAGTAATACAACTCTTATTTGTGACATTTTTATTTTAACATTAAATAAAAAGTTATTTACGTCATTTTCCTACCAATGTGGCTCCATGGGGTCTTCAAGTTGACCCATAGATTTTCTTGGTCTGCCATGACACATCCAATAGTGTTAGGACAATTTTAATGGTCGTTTCATATTTTTATAATACTATTTTTACCTTAAATTTCACTAATTACATTTAATCGCAATTAATTAAACTTAAAAGTTACTGTTCACCAAAAAATTATTTTAATCCCATTGAACCACATTTTTCTTCCTAATGAAAACCATGTATGTCAGATTTTTGAAAATCAAATCACAGAAGTGGTAATGTTTCATTTAAATGAAAAATCAGTTTTTTAACTACTACTTAGTGGTTTCACTATTCATCAAAAATTGAAGTTTTTCAGAACAATGACAAAATTTCACCATAAGCTATAATTGATATTCTGAATCCAAAAATGATGTCTATTTTACAAAGTTACAAACATATATGTTTCATTAATTAATTTTATAATTAATTCACGCTATCACAACAAATAGCGTGTTTTTTAGAAACAATATATATCAAAAGATTGACAATTGTTTATATCCAATTTCAAAGTGAAATTAATTCTAATGACCACCATTTGATAAAATAGTAAAATAATATTCTAATTATAATTTAAAACCACTAAATAGTATAATTTATCACTATAAAATACTTTGATTGAAAATGTTGTTTTTAAGTATTTTTCACTATTCATAAAAATTTGGAAGTTCTCGGAAAATTACAAAAAAAAATAAACTTTGGATAATTTCGATATTATGAATACAAAAATGAAGTCCATTTTGAAATATAAAATTTCTATAATTTTAAAAATTGTGTATTACTATTCATAACGGCTACTTTGATTAGTCGTTGTGTGTTAGAACTCAAACTTGCGTACAATGCAAGCTATTGCATTATTGAAAGGGAGGCGTATCATGGAAGCTTGAGGTGTTACATTCTCTCCTCCTTCAATAAATTGTGTCCTCGCAATTTGAAAATGTTCTTCGAAAATAAAATGTTGAAAATAGAAAAAACCCTTGTAGAAAACCTATAGAGACCTGAAGCTTAACGTACATGGACATTACATTACTTTTGCAGAATACTTAGTACATAACAAAAACACACACACAAGGACTGTAATAGTTTAGTGTCTTTGGAAACTCGGAATATAATCTTCTAATCATGGTGAAATATCTTCATCATCTCCCATAAATATATTCCTTTTTTTCTACCTAAAAACTTTCTTTATATCCTGGGGAAAATAAAACATAAAAGGTTGAGCTCAAATGCTCAATAAGTGTAATCAAAAGAAATATCAATCACATTATATTCATAAGAACATAAAATTTTGAAAATCTTAACCTACAAAAGAGATCATAATATCATAACATGGGATAAATTGTAGTACTGAAATGTAATCCAAATAATCACAACTTAAAACATGAAACTTTGTGGCATACACACATAATCATAGAGAATCATATCTTGTTAGTCAGGACTCATTTCCAAGACTATCTTAGTGGAAAAAGTCCATTTCTGAACCGAGTTCATTCCTCGTTTCAGTCCGGCTTCACTGAACCGGTTTAACCTGCCGTTCTAACCATGTCTATCTCATGAGATATAAAATCTTTACCCAATGCATTGGAGGGAGATATAGGTCCCACCCATCTCATAATGACACCATTCTTATGTGTGCCACAAAATCATAAATCATACATCATTCCATAACCCATGTAATAATAAGGGGAATATTAAACATCATGTCATCATAACATAGTCTATATAAGATAAAAGGACAGCATAAAAATAATTCCATCATAACATAATCAAATCAATGTAAAAATAGGGATAGAAACAGAACCCTATATTATCTTAGGTGGAAAATAATTTTGATAAAACACTTAAACTCCATTCTCGAGGAAAATATCATTTCTACTTCAAAAACACTTTTCCTTTCTTAACATGTCAAACAATTATAAGTTATAAGAAGTTGATTAAAAGTAGACTTGAAAACCTGTAAAGGAAGATTCTTGGAAATAATGTTTTAAAAATCCATTCATGCCGTATAAGTTTAAAAAAACATTCTTCGTACTTTTGTCAGAAAAGTACAAAAGTACCTCGTACGAAAAACAACAAATGATTCCTTTCATATCCTTTACTAAAAACACACCGAAGGGTAAAATTTGATTTAAACAATTGTAGGTGGAAGGAAATAATATTACATAATGAGAAAACATGGATGTGGTTGATAAAATACACCCCAGTAAATACCAATGTATAAACAATCTCGGATAAAAATGAGATTGTGATATTTTCCCTTACCTTAGGTCCGATTTTCTTCGTAAGTGTCCGAACCTCCTGTATAATGATTTAAATAACGTCATTGACTTATTCCAGAATCATACTCATTGTTATGATATCATATATGGTTCACTTATGAATTTATATTAACCGTTCGTTTGTAAATTCCATGTTAAAGAGCGTTTTGGGTAAAATCGTTTCATTTGTCATCCGTGTTTTGACTTGTAATTATTCATATGATTAATTAGATCATTATTAATTAATTGAAAAATATAAAACATGATTTATATATAATATATATTCATAATATACATATATATAATAGATCAGTAAATGGAACGAAATACACCGTTCATGGAGACGGTAGGTCGTACGTACGCTTGAACGCTGTTTTCGTTTCCTTATTGAGTTGAATGGAATTAAGTATATGACATACATATATATACACATAAATCCAGTATCATTATTATGTCATATATTTCATGATTACTTATTATATATACTTTATAATCATTCATGAATGGTTAATGTGGAGAATGAATCTCATCGATCGCGTCGTGGAGACAGTAGTCCGTACGTACACACAAGCGATTATATCGTTCTCATGATCGTGGAATTGTATTGGAGTGTATGTATACTATTTCAGAATAATTATCTCTTTAAAATAATCATATATAGTTATTATTTACACCATTATACCCATCCAATTAAGGTGGTGGTGGAAAATAGATTACACCACGACGTGGAGACGGTATTCCATACGTACGCACGCGCAGTGATTTCGTTTTCCATAGGATGGATAGATGGTGAAATAGGGTTGTTTCATACTTATAATAACATATCAGTATATTATTGATACTGATGATATTAATTAATAATGAAACAACCTAATAAGAAGAAGTGGAAGAAGAAATAAAGTTGAAAGAATCGGTAACGGACATCACCTCTTCTTTGAAGCGCCTCTTTGAGTCCTCCTCTTAGGGAACTAAAATTGGTCTTTGAATAAGAGAAGTACCTATAGGATGTTTCTAGGGAAGTGGAGAAGAGAATTTGGCAGGGTTTGGCCGGGATTGAAGGCTCAAAGTGGTGTGAGGAAGAGAGGGAGGAGGTTCCCTTTTATAAGGGAGGAGAGGGGCACCTTTGAAATAACTAAAAATATTATTTTATTATAAAGCCAAATTCGGTTTTAAATAGCTCCAAATTGATTTATTTCGAAGCTAAGGTGGGGATGAGTCTAAATAATCTCATCCAAGAGAATTTAGACAATTTTAGGTTCCTATTTTAACCTTATCATTTATATTTAACTTTAAGTTAGATAATTTTACTTTTACCGTGTCTTTTTGTGTTCTTACACTATAAGGTTAATAAACATACTATAACAAGACAAAAGAACCCCAAGTTGTTTATTATTAATATATATAACCTTATCTAAGTCATTTGGCCGAACCTTAGACTTTTAGGAATGAAATTACAATTAATAATATAATATTTGTTTTAAAGACTATTCTATGTCAATTTTGACACTATTTTGTAATAGATTTTTAAAAAAATCATAACAGAATTATTAGTACGAAAAACGTTAATTAAACCAATAATAACATGTCATATTAACCATGAAAATTAGTGTAATTCATAAAAAGTCTCAAATTACATTTATTTGGGTATTTATAACATCAATTATGTCAATATTTCATTAATAAGATAATTACTGCATCATCAATGTGTCATAAATAAATTAAATAATTTAATGTCTAAAAATTATAAATAAAATACCATCATGTATGAAATCTTTTTAGCTTTCTAATGAATATTTATAGTTGAATTTATCTTATGTATAACCCCATATTAAAAATGTTTTAGTTATTAAACATTGATTTTAACTCTTTTAACTATTCATTAAATAAAATAATATTAAATGTCATAATCTAATCCAAGTGGACCTAAATGGTCATATTATATTCATAAGGTTGTTTTTGGTCGAACTACACTTATCCAATAGAATTAGGACATGTGTTAGGGTAATAGTAATATCATATTTACCCTTAGTTACCCTATTTACTATTAACCGTGGTTAAAAAAAAGTAAAAAGTTACTATTCACAAAAAATTATTTTCATCTCATTGAACCACATTTTACTTACTTAAATCAACCATGTCTCTCGGATTTTTGAAATTCCACTCACAGAAGCGGTAAAATTATGTTTTATGAAAAATTCATTTTTTTTAACTACCACTTAGTGGTTTCACTATTCATCAAGAAATGAAAGTTTCTAGAAAAATACCAAAAATTAGGCCTATGATATATTTGATATTATAAATTCAAAAATTATATCTATATTAAAAAATTCAAAACATATCAGTTTCATTAATTAATTTAAAAATTAATTCCCGTCCTCAAAACAAATAGCGTGTTCTTAAGAAATAATAACTATCAAAAGATTGACACTTGTTTATGTCTGGTTTAAATTTGAAATTACATCCAATGACCACCATTGTATTAAATTGTAAAAATATATTCTAAATATACTTTAAACCCACTCAAATTAATAATTTATCAATATTAATTATTTCGACTAAAAATGTTGTTTTTAATTAAAATTTAGTAATTTTCACTATTCATCAGAAAATGAAAGTTATTCGAAAAGTACCAAAATTTCACCCTAAGATAATTTCAATACTCCGAATCCAAAAATGATGTCCATTTTGAAAACTGACATTTAAAAATTTTCAAAAAGTGGTTATTACTATTCATAACGGATAGTTTTAATAATTTTTTAATAGCATATCGTTGTTTTGTGAAACTCTATATTGCGTACTACACACGCTATCGAGGAAGGTCGTGATTGCGTGTAATGTAAGGCAAGTCAAGGATGTGTGTTGTGCAATATCCTTTTAGTGTAGCGTACAACACAAGACATTTATGAAATTAAAAAGAATATTTTTCATAAAATCTTTGGGTGTTACATTCACCCCCCTTAAAATGTATTTCTCCCTCAAAATTCGTCGGGGTTATAAATGGTTTACTCCTTGAAATTTTCTTTAATAGAAACCCACATCGTAATAAGGAATACCAAAACCAATCTTTAAAAACAAAAGTATGAAACGTAACAGTTACCCAAATAAACTAATCACTGGGTTTCCACATAGATGAAAATATAGATATGGAAGCGAAATATTACCATCATGTTCTGATGGAGAGTGGTAGAGAACATGGCTATGGAAAAGTCAGAAATCACAAATCCATATATTTGTGATGATCTAAGGTACCATCTGAATCAACGGATATAAGGGCACTAGGACAACATTTTTGGTTTTCAAGATCATTAAAAAATATACTTACATGATTTTGGTACAATCTCACTGTTGTTCATTAATTGAACAATTTCCACTTCATCCCTTAATGAAATGAAGTTGAATTTGTTATTCGTGATGTGTTAGCAGATCATGTGATAGAATGATGGGTCATTCCATCTGTCCCAAACAAAAGGTTATAAAAGTTATCAAAAATACATAAGTCCATCTATAGTGAGATTAATCATATATGGTTCCTAAAATGGACTTATACTTCATATATCATACTGCATAATATAATGAAACTAGTTTCTGCTAAACAAGGACTTCCTGTAGGCCAGTGGTAGGCGATAATGGCCAGTCGCACTTCAGTTGTGGGTTCGATTCCCACAGCCTTGTCTGACGCGATGGGCTATCGTCTGTCTTACATGTTGTCCTTTTTCTAAAGCTATATTACTATAACATCCCATAAATAATATCGAAAAAACTTCTAAGCTTAAAAAATACTAACTTATGTCCATCATAATCTATCCCAATCTTTAGGCTTATCCAAAATACTTCGGTCCAAGCTAATAGTATAAAAATGATTACTTGAAATGTCACATAACAATCACGTGAATGCCATCATTTATCCCCCATATATCATAAGATGTATCTTGTTGGTCAAATTACAAACATGTGAATACCTTATTCATGTATACCCATTGAACCTTAGTGAAAACCTGAATGTAGTTAAAAGTTAACACTTTCCACCAACCAAAATCCTCAAAATTATTTATACTCAAACCATTATATCACTTAGTCCTTATATCAAACATGAGCTCATGAATACTATCAAAGATTTAATTTTCTCCTTATCCCTTAATTATGCGCAAATCATCTACTCTCCAAAAATATCTGAATTACCTTTCATGGATACTAGTACCATTAATCATACACTTTCAAAACTCAAGGAAAGACAACAGTGTAAAAATCATTAGATGTGTCTTTATTCCATAGTACCATGAGATTACTTATACAACATTACACATGATAAACATGTAATCATTCCACTACATTCTTAAACCATTAACTGAGATTCAACAATTCTTTCATCTCACATAGCACTTGTAGTCTCTTCATCATCATCAACATAAATACTACCCATACGACCATACTGATTCTCTTCATGGGACTTTCCCTTAGGGCATTGGTTTTCATAATGCTCGTACATTCCACATTTGAAACATTTAACCATTGTTGATGTCGTAACAATACCATTATCCTCATCCCTGGTGTTAATAGAACCTTTTCCTTTGCACTTACTAGCTTTCTGTCCTTCTTTTCCACACCCAAATAATCTTCCAGTTCCTTTGAAACATTCTCCTTGATGCCTTTTCCCACATGATTTACATATGGGGAAATTGAACTTTCTTTCCTCTATGATCATCAGGAAACTCCATCTTTCTCTTATTAGCCGAGTCAGGAAACTTACCAAATTTTACTTCATTGATCATATTATGAGATTCTTGATTCATGCATAATAATGATGTTTGGACTTCCAAATCCCATTTCATTTGGTTTACATGAAGAATATCATTCCATTGTCCATCATATCCTCCATTATCGTGAATCATCTTATTTCCAGCCATTTTCTAAAACCCAAAAAGAATAGTGTGAGAGGCAATAATCATAATAAAGGGGGTGTAACTTCAATATATAACATCTTTGGATTAATCTAATATCATTACCATAGTTCTAGGACAATATCCTACATGTATACTTATCCTTATGGACATCCCTAGACATACCTTAGAAATACCTCTAGGGATCTCATTAATGTTTTCGCATCCTAGTTTCCAAAGGTTTACTAAACCTTTCCTCTGATACCAACTGTATAGATTAGAATCATAATGTACATGGACATTACATTACTTTTGTGGAATACATGTTACATAAAAAAAACACACACAAGGACCGTAGTAGTTTAGTGTCTGTGGAAACTCGGAATATAATCTTCTAATCGTGGTGAAAGATCTTCAACATCTCCCATAAAGATCTTCCTTTTTTTCTACCTAAATCCTTTCTTTATATCCTGGGGAAAATAAAACATAAAAGGGTGATCTCAAATGCTCAGTATGGGTAAGCAAAAGAAATATCAATCACATCATATTCATAAGAATATAACATTTTTGAAATTTTAACCTATAAAAGAGATCATAATATCATAACATGGGATAAATCATAGTACTGAAATGTAATCCCAATAATCACAACATAAAACATGAAACATTGTGGCATACACACATAATCATAGAGAATCATTTCTTGTTAGTCAAGACTCATTGCCAAGACTATCTTAGTGGACAAAGTCCATTTCATGAACCAAGTTCATTCCTCGTTTCAGTCCTACTTCACTGAACCGGTTTAACCTACCGTTCCAGCCATGTCTATCTCATGAGATATAAAATCTCTACCCAATTAATTGGATGGATATATAGGTCCCACCTATCTCATAATGATACCATTCTTATGTGTGCCACAAAATCATAAATCATACATCATTGCATAACCCATGTAATAAAAATGGGAATATTAAACCTCATTCCATCCTAACATAATCCATATAAGATAAAAGGACATCATAAAAATAATTCCATCATAACATATTCAAATCAATGTAAAAATAGGGATATAAATAGAACCCTATATTATCGTAGATGGAAAATAATTTTGATAAAACACTTAAACTCCATTCTTGAGGAAAATATCCTTTCTACTTCAAAAACACTTTTCCTTTCTTAACATGTAATAAAATTCTAAACTAAAAGAAGTTGACTAAAAATAGACTTGAAAACTGGTAAAGTAATATTCATGGAAATAATTTTTTAAAAATCCATTCTTGTCGTATAAGTTAAAAAAACAGTCTTCGTACTTTTGTCGGAAAAGTCAAAAAGTACCTCGTACGAAAAACAACAAAAGATTACTTTCATATCCTTTACTAAAAACTCACCGAAGGGTAAAATTGGGTTTAAAAAATTGTAGGTGGATGGAAATAATATTACATATTGAGGAAACATGGATGTGGATGATAAAATACACCCCAGTAAATACCAAAGTATGAACAATCTCGGATAAAAATGAGATTGTGATATTTTCCCTTACCTTACGTCTGATTTGCTTCGTAAGTGTCCGAAAATCCTGTATAATTATTTACATAATGTCATTGACTTATTCCAGAATCATACTCATTGTTATGATATCATATATGGTTCACTTATTACTTTATATTACCCGTTTTTTTGTAAATTCCATATTAAAGAGCATTTTGGGTAAAATCGTTTCATTTGTCGTCCGTGTTTTGACTTGTTATTATTCATATGATTACTTAGATCATGATTAATTAATTACAGAATATAAAACATGATTTATATATAATATATATTCAGAATATACATATATATAATAGATCAGTAAATGGAAAGAAATACACCGTTCATGGAGACGGTAGGCCGTACGTACGCATGAATGCTGTTTTTGTTTCCTTATTGAGTTGAATAGAATTAAGTAAACAACATACATATATATAAACATAAATCCAGTATCATTATTATGTCATATATTTCATGATTACTTATTATATACACTTTATAATCATTCATGAATGGTTAATGTGGAGAATGAATCTTATCGTGTCGTGGAGACGGTAGTCCGTACGTACGCATGAGCGATGATATCGTTCTCATGATCGTGGAATTGTATTGGAGTGTATGTATAATATTTCAGAATCAATATCACTTTACAATAATCATATATAGTTATTATTTACACCATTATACCCATCCAAGTAAGGTGGTGGTGGAAAATAGATTACACCACGGCGTGGAGACAGTATTTCGTACGTATGCACGCGCGATGATTTCGTTTTTCGTAGGATGGATAGATGGTGAAATAGGATTTTTTCATACTTATAATAACATATCAGTATATGAGTGATACTGATGTTATTACTTCATAATGAAACATCCTAAGAAGAAGAAGTGGAAGAAGAAATAAAGTTGAAATAATCGGTAACAGACATTACCTCTTCTTTGAAGCGCCTCTTTGAGTCCTCCACATAGGGCACTAAAATTGGTATTTGAAGAATACCAGTAACTCTAGGATGTTTCTAGGGAAGTGGATATGGGAATTTGGCTGGGTTTGGCCGAGCTTGAAGGCTCAAAGTGGTGTGAGGAAGAGATGGGGGAGGGTCCCTTTTATAAGGGAGGAGAGGGGCACCATTGGAATAACTAAAACAATTATTTTATTATAAAGCCAAATTCGGTTTTAAATAGCTCCAAATTCATTTATTTCGAAGCTAAGGTGGGTATGGGTCGAAATCCTCTCATAAAATATAATTTAGACAACTTTAGTTTCCTATTTTACCTTATCATTTATATTTATCTTTAAGTTAGATAATTTTACTTTTACCGTGTCTTTTTGTGTTCTTACACTATAAGGTTAATAAGCTTACTATAACAAGCCAAAAGAAACCCCAAGTTGTTTATTATTTATATATATAACCTTATATAAGTCATTTTTCCAAACATTAGATTTTTAGGAATAAAATAACAATTAATAACATAATATATTTTTTGAAAACTATTTTATGTCAATTTTGAAACTATTTAGTAATTTATTTTTTTAAAAATCATAGTAGAATTATTAGTTCGAAAAGGTTTAATTAAATCATTACTAACTTGTTATATTAACCTATAAAAGTAGTGGAATTCATAAAAAGTCTCAAATTATATTTATTTGGATATTTATAACATATATTATGTCAATAATTCATTAATAAGATAATTACTGCATCATCGTTGTGTCTTAAATAAATTAAATTATTTAAGGTCTAAAAATTACAAATAAAATTCCATTATGTAGTAAATAGTTTTATCTTTCTAATGAATATTTATATTCGAATTTATCTTATGTATAACCCTAAATGAAAAATGATTTTCTTATTAATCTTTGATTTTAACTATTTTAATCCTTCTTTAAATAAATTAATAATAAATGTCATAATCTAATCCAAGTGGGCCTAAATGGTCATATTCCATTCCTAAGGTTTTTTTTTGGTCTAATTAAACTTATCCAATAGAATTATTACATGTGTTAGGGTAATAATAACATCATTTCTACCCTTAATTACCCTATTTACTTTTAACCGTGGAAATTAAGTAAAAAGTTACTTTTCACAAAAAATTATTTTCATCTCATTGAACCACATTTTATTTACCGACATCAACCGTGTCTCTCAGATTTTTGAAATTCCACTCACAGAAGTGGTAAAATTATGTTTTATGAAAAATTAATTTTTTTAACTACCACTTAGTGGTTTCACTATTCATCAACAAATGAAAGTTTCCAGAAAAATACAAAAAATTAGGCCTAAGCTATATTTGATATTATGAATTCAAAAATGATGTCTATTTTACCAAATTCAAAACATATCAGTTGCATTAATTATTTTAAAAATTAATTCATGTCGTCAAAACAAATATCGTGTTCTTAAGATATAATAATAATCAAAAGATTGACACTTGTTTATGTCTGGTTTAAATGTGGAATTACATCCAATGACCAACATTGTATTAAATTGTAAAAATATATTCTAAATATACATTAAAACCACTAAAATTAATAATTTATCACTATTAATTATTTTGATTAAAAATGTTGTTTTTAATTAAAATTTATTAATTTTCACTCTTAATCAGAAAATGAATGTTTTCCGAAAAGTACCAAAATTTCACCCTAAGCTAATTTTGATATTCCACATCCAAAAATTAAGTCCATTTTGAAAACAAAAATTTACAAAATTTCAAAAAGTGGTTATTACTATTCATAACGGCTAGTTTTAATAATATTTTAATAGCTTATCGTTGTTTAGTGAAACTCGGTATTACGAACTACACACGCTATCGAGGAAGGTCGTGATTGCGTGTAATGCAAGGCAAGTCAAGGATGTGTGTTGTGAAAGCTCCTTTTGGTGTAGCGTACAACACAAGACATTAATGAAATGAAAAATAATATTTTTCATAAAATCCCGGGGTGTTACAAAACCCACATCGGAAATAGGGTTAATAAAAATATAACATTAAAAAAAGAAAGAGAAGTACAAAGGTCACCCGAGATATCCCATACTAGGATTCTATGAAAATATGGATATGGAGGAGAAACAAACAATCAAGGTCTGATGGAGAGTTGTAGAAAACATGATTAGGAGAAAGTTAAACATAAGAAAATCACAAACATGTGATTGGTTAAACAGTCATTGAATCCCCAGTTGGAAAAGTTTACCGACAAAGATTTTGTTTTAAGTAACCTTTAATAATGTTGAAGAATTTATTTAAGAAATTTAATAAGAATGTAAGGAAATATACTTACTTGTCATGTAGGCTTTCATTCATTAATAAATTTCTACCACGAACCCATCTTTCACTCCAAAAGGTAATAGATTTCAAAAATATTATATTTATCCTAATCGTTCAAAGTTAAAAATATTAACAAAGACCATTTAAATTAGGAAAACTATTTTGTAATAACCAGGGACTTCATGTAGGCTAGTGGTAGGTAATAAAGGCTTGTCGTACTATGGTTGTGGGTTCGATTCCTGCAGCTTTGTCCGTCGCGACGGGTTATGCCCCACCCTACAGGTTGTCCTTTTCCTAAAACTATAGTATTATAATATTTCAAAACTAATCTTCAAAAATGATTTAACCTTAAACAATACTATCCAAAGTTCAACTTAATTCATTCCAACCGTTCTAGTTATCCAAAATACCTCTGTCCATAATTTCTCTAAAAGGTCTCTAAATTCTAAAATCAATTGTATCATCAGATTCCTCAAACAATGTAAAGTTCCTCTTATTGTCACATACTAAAAAATGATGACCTTCATCATATTAAATCCTTAACGAAAACAACAAGTACTAATGTACAATCCTTATATATCACATAATTCATATAACCAGAATATAATCATTGATTCCAACAAAACAAATATATTAATTATTCAACTTCATTTGTAGCAACAACATAAGCTTGGCCTTGATCCCTTGGCCTTTTCTGAGGTATGTTTCCTTGGCGCTTAGGACAATAATTTGCATAATTCCCCTTTTCCCTACAATTGTATCATTCAATATTGATAGCCTCTTTCTTTCCCTTGCAATCATGAGCCTGGTGACCTTTTTCTCCACATTTATTACAAACTCCCATTCCTTTTAGGCAGGCATCAGGGTGATTCTTCCCACAATTATTGCATAATGGAAAATCATTCTTTCGCTTTTTCCCTTTATCTGTCTCTTGTTCCACCATTCTCTTATTCTCTTGCTTTACATTATTGTCATAAGATTTATATAATTCCTTTTCTTTTTTGATAGAACACGCGACTATATCTTCGTACGTTGAGAAAGATTGTGATACTAGTGCTCGATGGAGAAACGGTTTTAACCCATCAAAGAAATTATCTATCTTACTTCTTGGGTTATGTATATAATATGCAGCATGCCTCGCTATCCTTGTAATGTTAGCCTCATACTTTGCGACATTCTCATCCTCCTTTTGTCGAAGACTCAGAAATTTGCTTTCCATATCTACTCTATGGTCACGGGGAAAGTAATTTTCTATGAAAAGCTCTTTGAACTCCCTCCATTCCATATTTGATACTTCATAATCTTCCTTTGTATTTTGAATCAATGACCACCATTGATCAGCATCTCCAGTGAGGTGGTAGACTACCATGACAACCTTCTCCCTTTCGCTACTCCCCAAGGCATGGAATATTTTTTCTAAGGAGTTTATCCATTTCTTACCTACTAATGGATTTGTAACCCCATTAAATGTTGGTGGTTGTTGCCTCATGAAGTGGTCTGACATTGATCCTCCACGTTGCGGATCAGGGTGCTCCATATGAGTAAGGTTTTTATTCATAACCTGAGTGAGTTGTCCCAGTATGGTAATAAGTTGATCAGCACCAGTTGTATCTCCAGATCCATAATAATTATCTTGAGCAGGAGGGCAATCCATGCCCGAAGTGCGTTCATTGATAAGGTTTCCATTCCTTCCCCTAGGAGCCATTTCTAAACAATGGCATAAACTAGATTAGTTTATGAATCAAAATACATAATTCCATAATTTTAAAATACTTAACATAAATTGAACTATTTATAGATATAATCCATAATCATAAATAGAAATGTTTTCTTTGAGTAAGTACATATTCATAACCCTTCATAGTTGTTTGTAAAGAAAATGAGAATTATCCTAAGCATATCCCTCAGGAGTGTCGTAACCAAGAGTGCAGAAAGGCCCGTTGTCATGCACCAGTTCCCATTCGAGTCTAGCTCAAAGTGGTGTTTTCGGGTTTTACCCCTAGGTACATTTGTGCCAGAGCCGCCTCTACCTGATCGTATCCAGACCGGGATGTATTGCTCGGAAAAATCACAACATCTCTATAATAGCAAAATTCTAGGAAGTTCTTCTATATTAATCCTCAAAGTCTATCTTTGGGATATGTTCTCTAATCATAGTTTATCTAAATCTAGCATCCAAGGTTAGTACTAAACTGCCTCTGATACCAACTGTAACGCCCCAACACCAGTTACCCAGAGTCGGTGTATTTATGGATATAATCCATAATCATAAATAGAAATGTTTTCTTTGAGTAAGTACATATTCATAACCCTTCATAGTTGTTTGTAAAGAAAATGAGAATTATCCTAAGCATATCCCCCAGGAGTGTCGTAACCAAGAGTGCAGAAAGGCCCGTAGTCGTGCACCAGTTCCCGTTCGAGTCTAGCTCAATGTGGTGTTTTCGGGTTTTACCCCTAGGTACATTTGTGCCACAGCCGCCTCTACCTGCTCGTATCCAGACCGGGATGTATTGCTCGGAAAAATCACAACATCTCTATAATACCAAAATTCTAGGAAGTTCTTCTATATTAATCCTCAAAGTCTATCTTTGGGATATGTGCTCTAATCATAGTTTATCTAAATCTAGCATCCAAGGTTAGTACTAAACTGCCTCTGATACCAACTGTAACGCCCCAACCCCAGTTACCCAGAGTCGGTGTATTATTGCGTAACATTGGCATGACCACAAAAGATCAAGTCTCGAAAGACCGATTAGTTTAGTAGCCTTGGAAACACTAGATACATTCAAAAATGATACATTACATCATAAAGTGAAAAACTAGAATAACAATGTCTCCATAGTCCACACTCATATCCTCTTCTGACTATCCCTGCTGGTCATTCATACAATACTTCTTCACATCTTGGAAAATATTAAAACATTAAAAGGGGTGAGCTCAGATGCTCAGTTAGGATAACAATATTGCGGAAGCTTTCGTAAATAAACATTAACATTTAAGGCAATGTATAACTAAAACAAAAGCCTTTTTATACTTTAACTTCAACATAATATGGAAACAATAATTTAAATAATTCCATTTACATACTCACATTGATATTCTACTAGTCGAATAATCACATGCAATATCAATATCCACTTTCATAATGATGGAATGCATAATGCCAAACTATCATAACCACATAGCCAAGGCCTCGTGCCAAGACTACAAATTATATTTTGTCAAGGCCTCGTGCTAAGAAACTAATTTGTCTCATTAGACCTAACGATGCATCAATGCGCTATAGAGGGCTCCACCCGTCACTTATTAAGTCCAATGCATTCCTCATATGAACAGGTTTAAACATATCATAAACCATAACATAATCGTATCAAATAAAACATGCATAATGGAAACATAAAATGTTCACATTTCAATCACAAGATATCAATACAACACATTGATATAATAAAAACACTTTCAAAACCATTTTCAATACCAAAATAAAATAAAAGTATACCATGGTATTTATTTTTCTTTTAAAAAAAGTTATGGCTTGTAGAGGAAGCCGAAACTCAAATAGTGCTCACGGAGGTAGAGAAGTCGTTTTCACCGCATACGTAAGACACGAAAAACATTCCTTTTTGTCGTTTAGTAAAATTCTTTGTATAAAAAAGATTCCTTTTGAATAAACGTAAAAGTCAAAGGGGTTTATACACCGTATAAAAAAAATTTCTGTATAAAAAAAATATGCATCATTGAATGGAGATTGAGATGAAATCCATTAAAAAGATAATTTTTAAATAAAATTTATCTATTATGTGTATTCACTATATGTACACATAGAGAAATTATGAATACAAGATAGGATGTAATAATATCATAACATAATTCGAAAGTAGGAGATTAACCCAAAGAATGGAAATCAGGTTAAGAAGTTCCCTTACCTCGTGTCCGAATTCACTCGACCGTTCTTTGATCTCATGAATAATAAACTAGAGTTAATATCTAGCTTCTGAAGAACCTTTTTCAAGTTCATTATTCCTTTTATATCACTTATTACCATGTCATTAACATTATGTAATTATTTAAGTTTATAACGGTCGTTTTGTCGATCTTAGGTACTTGAGTCAAAAATAAACTTCTTATAATTACACTTTGTTCATTTGGTAAAATATCAATTATATCTATAATTGTATTCATTATGTATATATCATATACATAATATATATCCAGTATATACATTCGTTTATAATATTACATAACGTTTAGAGGTAAGAAATGAAATGCACCGTTCATGGAGACGGTAAGCCGTACGTACGCATGAACGCTACTTTCATTTCCATTTCATATTTAATGGAATGAAGTTATAATTATATAAAGGTATAATATAATTCCAATATAATATAATTTATAATACCATTTACTCCATACTTTATACATCCCACATATGGCATTAACGATTCAAATCACTCTGAGGGGGCGGTAGTCCGCACTTCCTAAAATGAAATTATCGCGTTTACCCATAATGGAAATCATAAAGTATTCCATAAATGATAAATACAGAAGCATAAAGAAAACATAAACATAATATATATATCATATATGAAAATAGTTTCATCAAAATGGCCACCATTAGTGGTGTTAAAAGAATATTGAACAATCATCGTTTCGTGAGGTAGTATTTCGGCACCCAAAGAAACAGTATGTTCTTTAACCATTAGACGAAGGTGTGTGTAAGTGTAAACCAAATACATATCATAATAACATACTAGTATATTTTAGATACTGGTTTTGTTACAAAATAAAGGAATAAAAAGAGTTTAAGGGGTTTGAGAAGCAAAATAAAAACAAAACAACATTAGAGAATACATTACCTTAAAATCGGGTAACTCTTTGTGATTTGAGCCAAAGGCATCCTTGGGAAGAATTATGCCAAAGGTGAGGCTTCTAAGAGTAAGGGAGGGAAGTTGGGAGAGTGTTTTGGGAGATGTTGGCCCATCCAAATAGCTTTTATGGTGTGAATAAGGTGGTAGTGGTGGGGGCCTTTTATAAGAGGAGAGAAGAGGCACTCTTTGAAAGATTGAAATGTTACATTATTATGAAATGCTTTTTCGGATTATAAAGGTCACAAACATATATATTTCTAGTATAAGGTGATATGGGTTCGAAATATACTCATCCAATAGGTTTTTGACAAGTGTAAGTCTTATATTTTACAATATCTTTTCAATTTATTTAAATCGTTAATTAATGAGGTAATCGCTGCATCATCATGGTGTCATAAATAATTTAATTTATTTAATGTCTAAAAATTATAAATAAAATATCATGATGTAGTAAATATTTATAGAGTTATAATGAATATTTATAGGAAAAAATATGACTTGTATAACCCCATTTAAAAATTGTTTTTGTAAAACAACTATTGTTTGTGACATTTTTATTTTAACATTAAATAAAAAGTTATTTATGTCATTTTCCTACCAAAGTGGCTCCATGGGGTCCCCAAGATGACCAATGGATTTTCCTGGTCGTCCATGACACATCCAATATTAGTAGGACAAGTTTAATGGTCATTCAATATTTTTATAATACTATTTTTACCTTAAATTTCACTAATTACCATTAATCGCGATTACTTAAATTTAAAAGTTACTATTCACCAAAATAATTATTTTAACCCGATTGAACCACATTTTACTTCCTAATGAAAACCATGTATGTCGGATTTTTGAAAACCAAATCACAGAAGTGGTAATGTTTCATTTAAACGAAAAATCAGGTTTTTAACTACCACTTAGTGGTTTCACTATTCATCAAAAATTGAGGTTTTTCAGAACAATGCCAAAATTTCACCCTAAGCTATAATTGATATTCCGAATCAAAAAATGATGTATATTTTACAAAATTCCAAACATATAAGTTGCATTAATTAATTTTATAATTAATTCCCGATGTCACAACAAATAGCGTGTTTTTAAGAAACAATATATATCAAAAGATTGACAATTGTTTATTTCCAATTTCAAAGTGAAATTAATTATAATGACCACCATTGGATAAAATAGTAAAATTAAATTCTAATTATACTTTAAAACCACTCAATAGTATAATTTATCAATATAAAGTACTTCGATTAAAAAAGTTGTTTTTAAGTATTTTTCACTATTCATAAAAAATTGGATGTTCTCAGAAAATTACGAAAAAAACAACTTTGTATAATTTCGATATTATGAATACAAAAATGAAGTCCATTTTGAAATATAAAATTTCTATAATTTTAAAAAGTGGGTATTACTATTCATAACGGCTACTTTGATTAGTCGTAGTGTGTTAGAACTCGAACTTGCGTACAATGCAAGCTATTGCATTATTGAAAGAGAGGCATATCGTGGAAGCTCGGGGTGTTACAGAATGGGTAGGGTACCTACTAGGAAATTACTTTTGTGCATATTATCATTTTAGGTAATTGTTTATCTGTTGATTTCTCATAGATCATGCATGTTTTGAGGATTGTTGGTGACTTATAGAGTCACATGGAGGTACGTGGGTTATTTTTTTTATTTTCATTCCCTTATTACATAATCCATCATTATTTTCCTTCCATTCCATTATTGGTAGTGTTTATCCATGTTGTGTTATGGATGTTGAATAATAACAGTTTTTTCATGAAATGAAGATAAATGTGAGTGTGAGTTTTTATTCATGGATTATTATCTCATTACGCATGTTTATTTTTTTGGAATAGGAAACCAATGTATGTATGCATCATGGAATAATTTTTTATTAAAATCATATTTCAAATTTTAATTTATTTTCTGGAAAAAACCATTCCCACTGAGTTTTTATGACCCCTTTTTCTTTTTCACCATCCAATGGGGCTTAGAAGGCCCTATAAATATTTTAATAATATTTTTTGGGTGATAATAAAATTTAAAATTCATCTTGGTTTATGGTAGTGTTATTCCTAACATTCCTATATTTAAGAATATTCTTTGGTATAATTGAATGATAATTCTACAAATTTTTTTAAATTTTATAATTGAATCATTGTGTAATTTTATAAATTAGTATTCATATATTAGGATGTGATTGAGGTTGAATAATGATGCCGATGATTTTAATTGTTATTATTAATAACCACTTAAATATTGTGAATATATGACTATTTCATATATTTAATCATTCTATAATTGTTAATAAGAAATTATTTTTCATTTATAAGTGTAAATGGTTATATTTCATGGGATGTTGTATGATTGTTGGTTAATTAAATGTGTGAGTTTTTGTTGGATACAATTTATATGGTAGTATAGATGTGGATGAGTTATGTAATAATAATGTGTTCCACTATATTCCTATTTACGATTACATGATTTTTCTAGTAATAATACAAAATTAAAATTGGTTTTGAATTTCGATGGAATCCATGTGTTTCAATATTAAGATAGATAACATTGTTTGATATTTTTTTCATGGAATTATAGAATGTCTTATACAAAAGATAAGAATATAATTTTCCTGGTTTCTAATTTTGATATATTTTTCATAGGAAAATATAAATTATTTTCATTCTGAATCTAAAATATCTGAAATGAATATTTTTAATTAAATATCATACTAGTTGTGGAATATTTTGTTTTTCAGGATAAAAAAATTAAAGGTGGTGCATATGTAATAATAAAATAATTTGTTGAAGATGAAAAATAAAATAGATTTGGTTTTAGTATAGTTATTTTGAACTTGTTATATTTAATGATGTCTTTATTTATTAAATGGTTCTTTCACTACAACTAAAATAGGAATCTGGAATGCCACCCATTAATAGTGCTAAAAAAATAACTGATAAAGGGAACTTTTAATAGTGCTAAAAAGCATTGTTACCAGTACCCCTTTATCATCGTTTTTTAGTGGGGACTGAATTTATTTCCAGATATTTCATTCATATTGCTATTATATTTTAAATATTATCTATTTTCATAATTTACAATTATTTATAATCAAATATATAACAATATATATATATATTTATATATTTACACATACAAATTTAATTTTATAAAAAAATAATTATCATATTTTCCTATAAAATATATTTCACCATATATAATCCTAATATAAATTAAAAAAAATATCCATTTAATTTAAAATATAAATATATGAATATTTATATATGTATATAATTCATGTGTGTGTCTATTTGTGTGTGTCTATATAAACAAACTGTGATATATTATCTATATATTCTATCATATGTATATACATATTAATATTAAATTTATTTAAATATATATATATATATACATATATATATATATGTTTAATTATATTTATAGATACATTTATATAATATATGTGTGTGGGTGTTGAATATATGTATTTATTTATTTATTATCCCTGAAAACATATTTTATAAATGTCATTAATACATTTATTATAAATATATATTTATAAAAGAGTTATATACTGATAGATAAATATAACTAAATATATGTAAATTAAAAGATATAAGTAAGTATTAATATACAAATATATATATATATAACTATAACTATATAAGATAACATATATAAATATATATTAATATATGAATAAATAAATGTATATTATAATATAACTTTATATATTGTTCTTATTTTAGTTATAAGAACATGAGTTTTATTTATTTTGGATGGTATCGATGAAAAAGGTTTTTATATTTATTTCAAAAATATATCATTTGATTATTTTTTAATAAAAGAAATATGAAATTTAATTTATAAATTTAATGATTAATATATACATGATTATATTTTATGAATCACATTAAATATAATATCACACATATATCAAACCATTTACTGAGAGTAAAAAAATTATATAGATAAGAAAAATAGTTAAATCAATTAATTTCCAAAATATAATTTTTTGTATTTTATTTTTACATAACAGTTTGTTTTCAATTTCATATAATCAATTGTAAAATATTTTGACCATAATTTATAAATTTATAGATAGATATGTCTTAGAAAAAATAAGAAAAAATAGCATACCTAATTCATAAAACAATTATTCCCTCATCATTTAAATAAATGAAAAGTACTTCAAAAAAACACTATGAAGAAATACCTATCGGTGGTTTTATCCACAAACTCTATTTTTTGGATATCCTAATAATGAATTTTTTTTGGATAAGTGTGAAAAATTACAAAACACCCCTCCTAATAGAAACCTAGTATACTAAATATATAAATAAACTATAATATGAAAATATCAAAGACTCAAATACATCAACAAACTTCACTAATATAAAATAACTAAAATGAAAAACAAATATAGAATGGTATTCACATCAGTTATGTGATAACCTATTTGAAAAAAAAAATTAATAATATTTTTTGATTCCACATCTCCACAGTACACAAGAATATAAAATAAGTAGAAAATATGAAAAAAACATATATAGCATAGGTAGAATGAAAATTAAATACAACCAAAAAACAGAAATACAATTATAATTTTGATGTTTACAATAAATTCATAAATAAATTATAATCCATTAAAACAAGGGAAATGATTCTACCATTTAAGTTTTAACTTTCTCATCTCATATGAAATATAAGGGAGAGGATCATAAAGAAGTTACAAAATTAAAATAAATTGAAAAACATGTACACTAAACAAAATGAATGAAATATTAAGGAAATGTTTATAAAGAAATATATCCTTCTAGAACATTGTAATTGTACATGTTGAAATTGTTTTTTTACGTAAACATTAAAAAATATTATCCACCTTACTTTAGGACTTATTATTTATAAAAAATATTTTTAAGATATTTTTTCAATTCAAAATAACATTTTTAAGTAATATATCTAAAAATTAGTAATTTTAAATGAAAATTCAACTTTTCTTTTATATATAAGTTCATGGTGCTCTTCTTTTTTGTCCTCTATCTAAGGAAATTTCATTCCCTATTTTAAAATAACATAAATAATGTAAATTTAAGAGTCATTATAATATAAACAAGTATTATGGAATTAAAAATTATGTTTCCAATAACTTCATAAAATATTATCTCACATCACTATGGCTAGAACCTAGTCAGTAATTTTCCTTATCCCTTGGTAAAAAAAATGCCAACTTACAATGTCCATTGATACAGTAGGATATTTGATTTTATTGTTTTTTAATCTAACGTTTATATAACACATTTGGAGATATTTGTTTAATACTCATTAAAATAATGAAAAATTTGTCACAGAATAATTTCATTCTTTTGAAATCATTGGGCCATATAATCTATTCGATCTACATTAGTCATTGTCCTCACTATAGGTAAAATATACTATAGGTAAATATGTATATATACTTTTCTCTTGTCATGAACATTAAAAATTTTATAAAGACACCAAATATAAACCAACATAATATGAATTTTAAATAAATTAATTGTAAAAAAATATTTATGACAAGAATTACATGGAAATACCTTGCATCATGTTGATGCCAAACTGATCTCTAGTTATAAGCTCCATGATATCATTTTCCAAAAGTCCTATATTAATTATACACCCATAAATTCTAGCTTCAATTTGAATAACATAATCATCCAAAAAAAATTTAATATGTCGAAAATCTCTCAAGACTAGTAGAATTTGAATCTGAAGTCATAAAACATTTTATTTGTTATTGAAAATATAATATTTCAGTACCTTTATTCTATTTCTGTAAAAAAAATTGATAAATATAGAACCATTAATATGTTATATAACATTTAATTGAAAAATTAAAGAAGCGATAAAATATACACAAACAAATTTGGTAATAAGTCAACCAATTCAAGATGGATAAACTAAATAGTTGTTGATACTTTGTAAAACTGTACCCAACTCATCTATATGTAATGGTATTCTTCTAAATCTATCTATAATATCCTCTACATTGACCTCATGATGATCCATATATATCTGTTGATATTGAATTGTATCCCCAATATAAAATATCATCCCATATGAAACAATATGATGTTGGGGATCATCAACATAAAACATACAACAACTACGATGTTGTGAAGGATCGGTGTATAAGTAGGATAAGAATATTTGAGGTCTACAAGAAAGGATGGTGGATTGGGAGATGATGGAGGAGGATTATGAGTTGGATTAGCTCTCTGAAACAATCATTTCTTGTCTGCGAACATCAATTGTATCGTAGCTCTAATCCTATCCTCCACCGTCACATGAATGTCTTGAACCTCATCATCTATAGATTCCCATTTTTAAAACAGCCTATATTGAAGAAGCATTAGAACATGTAGACCATTTTCTTCAATGATACACATTATTGGTATCCTCGTACATAACCTAATTGATTGGGATTTCCCAATCATATAGATAAAATATCCCGCATACCCTCGTCTATACAGGAACCATTTGTTCTCTACTCCTCAAGAGAATTCTGTATGAAATATTTGAAAATTTCCATAATTAATAACAATATATAAAAAATTTATATAACATAATTAAATTAATAAATTAAATATAATAAAATCCTCTTAGGTTAAACCAACGAATCTTCTATAAGATATTTTCTATTGCTACTCATCTACGACCTCATCCATTTTTTTATGTTTAGAGTAGGGGATAGAGGGTCATCCTTTGTAGAACTTGATGACTCAACTCTCAGTTGTTGAAAATTTTCTGCCATCATTTTTTCTTCCCAAAAAGTATATCCTACCTTAGATAAAGTATTAGGGTATACATTTTTAGATTGTATCTTTGGATGATATCTCCTCAATTACTACATATTTAGAATAATGAAGTCCATAATAAGACCATAAATATATAAAACACTTCTAAATATATCATTTTACATACCAAGAAAACAATTGTAATCATCAACATTCAACAAATTTCTACCATGTATATTCATCTTTAAATGGATATATATCTCATGGATTGTTATGTTGTCTATGCCCAAATATTAAATGTTATATGTGGGTTAATTAAAAATCCATCCATAATATAGTATCCAATGATAAAAATTTCTACTTAACTTCTCTAGTATTAGGTATATCATAGGTCATCTGATTAGGAAATGGAGAAAACAAGTATTACCAAAATCATTTTGTGATAGAAAAAATAATAACAAATTAACTTACATAAATGGTATCCCAAAAGTTATATATTTTTAATTTTTCAAAATATCTTCAATCACAAATCAAAATACTAAATTTTATTTTATCATGCACTATTATAAAATTATTTATTTTTTTGGAATTTAGACCTATTTGAATATCATTGTCATCATATTCCATCGCTATACTCTTGACCTGGATATGAGAAACTAATATCTTTGGTAAATGTGTGCAGTTAGGGTTGTTAAATATCAAACTCTTATTTTTACCCATTGTAGTAAATGTCTCTTGTAATGAAGGATGAGGACCATCAATAAAATAATGTGTATATTCCTCCCCAATGGTATGAGTACAATCATCTATATATATGTGATGGATCAAATTATTAGTATTTCATTATCCAACAAATCAAATAATCAAAAATCTAGTACACAATTGTATAAAACCAACTTTAAATACTAATATAAATAAAAAATTAAAAATTATCAAACAAAAAATTAAACTTAATAAAATATAAAACATTTTTATTCATATTTGTAATAGTTAAATAAAATTCAAACAAAATTAATTAGAAAAGAAATTACATAAAAACGGATTGAAACTAATCAAAAAATGGTGCCTGAATAGGAATAATGCTCCAACCTAATAATTAAATTTTTTTTTCTCAAAAACAATTACCTATTAATTGTACTCTTATACAAACATTTAGTTTCTATTTAACATATTTTATTTAATAAAAAAAATTCAACAAAATCAACTAACAAATAAGTTATGTAAGGGTAAACATGTACCAATAAAAAAAACTAAACTAATATAAACCATATATTTAACTTACTAGTTATAATAAATATTTTAAAATAAGAGAAAAAAATTAAATTATCTATCATTTTATTAAATTTTAGATTGTAAACAAGAAATAATAAAATTTTTCCTATAATACTTGGAATGTAATAATGGAATGTTTTTTAAAATTTATTTATCAAGATGATTCTATATGGAATAAACCATGTATATATAATGTTCATCAATATAATCTATTAATATTTACATGGAAATATGGATCTCACATAAATAATCATGTTCATCCATTTTACCATTACTAACATACTATTTTTTCCTTCAGACAAAATAGACCACAACATATCGGATTGATCAGAAATGTAGGATTTTTTTTCATTTGCTTCTATTATAAAAGGATAAGACGTGCATTCCAATATATTTTGATTTACTACTATTATTCCAAATTCATCATTCCTGATACGGTTGCTTGTGATTAACCATTTTCAATTAACAAATAGTACATTATCATTAATGTATCAAACTTGCAAATTTATTCAATGACTCCATAATATGACCATTATGTGGAAATTGGATTTTTTGTCTTTGGCACTCAAAAAATGAATTTCTTCTATGAAAAGAAATACATTATTAATATAAACTAAACATATATTTTCCTCATATTTCACATGAAATTTATATCCATTAATGTCATACCCTATCAATGTTATCAAATTTATACATGGACATCCAACTAACCATATCAATTTCACTTATTCATAAGATTGAACAAGAATTTTCTCTTTAATCCATTGAGAACATGTTTTTTTATGATCATTTAAGATCCACATATCATTCAAATTCGGATTAAATTGTGTCAAAACATTAATATGAAATGTTATATTTTACTTGAGAATGATCTATATCATTTAATATTTATACATGTACCTTCTTTATCTATTCACTTGTTTAATATTTACTTTTATGCCACATAACCCCATTCTCAAATAATTATCTTTTTCATTGTGAGATATAGGCAAAAAATGTTATCCTCTACAGAAAAGTTGATTGAAAAAAGCTCCACATAATCCTCAGAAATATACTTCTCAATAATGTAGGATTCATATCGATATAGATTCTTAACATACCATTCAATATCATTATTTATATTTCAAAAGGATACATAAAACGTAGATATATAGGACAAAAATGATTTATTTATTACACAAAACAATCCATTAAATGAACAATGGTATAAGAAAAAGATCGAGGAAAATAGATTTCTAATAAAAAAAGAATAGAAATACCTTAATTTTCCAAATTGGTCAAAGCCTTCAGATCAATCAATTTATTAAACATGGAATTGAAAAATTAGCACACCCTGATAATATTCATTCTGACATAGATGATTTGTATTCCATGAAATGAAACTGATAGGATCTATTGAATAATAATGTTATAATCATGGTATTTCAAACCTATCAACGTTAAATTATTTAAAGATAGAAAATTTATTATATTTGAAGAATAATTATGTGGAACATTGATATGAAAAAGATAGAAAAAAAACAAATTTTCTACCATAGATAATGTATGAAAATATGGGGGGAAGAATGTTCTCCATCCTTCAGGAGTGGGAGCTGACTCCCAATGTATTTTCATTGAGAGTATGTTCAATCATTCTTTAAACCCATTTTTAGTCTTTCATTAATATCTAAAAATGTACCAAAAAATATATCATATATAATCTTCTCTACATGTATGAAATAAGTATTATGTTTTCACTTATGATATATATAATATTGTAGCTAAGAATCTATTGAATTATTCATTCAAATATTTCATTCATTTCCTGATTTATGCGCCTTTCCAAATGGCATACAATTTTTTTTAACCCTATCAAGATAATGATTAGTGGATAAAGGTAGTGGGGAAATATAAAATTATTTTTTTCCATTTTATTACTATTTTAATATTGTATAATCTTTATATATAGAGAAAAACGAATGGTGATCCATGTATAGTCTTTTCCCCATGATGTAGTTGATAATATGATGTACATTTTTAACAAATTGGACATGATTTATACCCCATAACACTGTATCCATACAAATTTCCATATTCTGTGATAGTATTTATATTGAATATAATCATTTCATGCAGTTGAAATAATTTTATTTAATAATAATCATACACCCAAATACCTCACTCCTAAAAATGATTCAAATCATCAATTATTTATGATAACAAAAAAATAAATATCATTTTTTGTATGTTTTTGCCAAGAGATCACTAATATCTACACAAAAAATTTTCAATTCATACCAATTTCCTCATATGAGTGGTTAAATTAAAAATTAAAGGGTCCATGAACTATGTTTGATATAAAGGATTACAAATGTTTTCATTCTATCCTTAAAAATTCCATGTATGGGATTTCTAACATCACATCCAAATGTAGTAAACTACTGATCAATTTTCATCCATTGTGGAAAATCAATTGGATTCATTAAATTTCCATCACATATGAACTAATGTATATTCCATATTATACATTATTTATCATTTGAATTTGAAAATTAATGAATCAAATGAGTAATTATAGGAATATACAACAATTCCTTGTATGGGGTATCTATAAGTACAACATTTGTCGATGATTTGTTTTTCAACATATACTATGACATCCCACATTTTGGGCACCCTAATATAAATTCATATTCCTTAACTTATAGAACACTTAAATTCGGGTGTTTATGTTTTTTTAACATAATCTCATGTGGCATAGTAATTTATTCTAATTACATTTTAAATATTGATGGTCAATATCTTCACTAAACATATCATGAGAATAATATGGAAACTCTATAAAACCCTTTTCACTATATCCATGTTTCTTCTTCATGTTAATAAATCATAAAACCATCAATAATAAATTTAAATGATGTACAACAGTAATATAATGGTTTTTTTAATAACCATATAGATTCTCAATTTTCTATTGTTTTTCAATTTTCTGTTGTTTCTCAATTATCTCCTCTTTAATATTACGAGTCATTTATTTAATTTTCTTATGGTTGTCATCTCTCAAAGTAGCATCATATAGAGATCTTAAATTGCGTCTTGTTTCCCCATGACAAATCAATGGGATATAACTCGGATTAGAACCATGAAAAATTAAATAATCTTTGAACTATATGATTTCCAACATCAATATATCTAAACAATGTAGGCATATATAGAAAAAAATTACATTTTTTGGAACATTTCATTTAGAAAATTTGAAAAAAAAATAATCAACACCTTCCTCATTTTTATGATGTATTCAATGTTCCATAATCGTACTCTTACTCATAATTATATATAATAAATGTTAAAAAATAAATATATTTTAATAATAATATAGTAGTGATAAAGTTGATTAAGAGGGGGAATAATAGATTATTTCAATGATAGTCAAGAAGATATATTTTTGTTATAATTAATTAGTAAAATGATTCAATGATTTTCTCCAATAGTGAAAATATTTTTTAACAAGTTAATAACACTTCAAATTAAATTTATTGTTAATAATAATGATTATAAAATAATCAAATATGAAATAAAGTAACATTATATAAAAGATTTCATAATTTTAATGTAATAAAAAATTTTATTTTTAAAAAAATGTATGCGTTTTCAAAGTATAATTATAAATTCAATGAAATAATGCAATATAAGATTGAATATTGTTGGTTAATAATAAAAGAAATGCAAGGATGAAAGTTACCAAAGATAATATAGTTATACTATTCTGTCATTATTCATTTACATCTAAATGAAATTAGATGAAACATGAAATTGAATATTATTGAATAGAAATGAAATCAATTTTGAATTTTTCATTTTTATTTGAATATTTATTATCAATTTTTTTAAAATTTATTTTCATAAAAAAACCAGTAATTATTAGAAGAAACATTGATTCATAAAATAATATATTCGTATATTATAATTCATATAACATAGTTATTGACGCTCCTTTTTTCACAGAGTCTAAAGATTGGAAAAGGAGAATATCTTAGCTCAATGTGATTCAACCTTTAGACAAATATCAAAAATTGACAAAATAAGGAATAAGAAGAACATTGAAAAATTGTCGAGGAAGTTCTACAATGGTTGCGCATGTATACTTGCACGCTGATGTTGGTCGCACAAGTCACTTGCGCGCCCTATTTGATAACTCCCGGGGTCTTCTCCAGCCTATAAATAGCCCCGGTGGGCCCCCAATTTCAGGAGGAATTCATCCAGAATTTAGATACAGAGATCTGAATGCCCATGTCTCTTCTTCAAGTCTTTCAAAAATTTCTAAGGTAATTCTTTACCTAGAATAGAAGGTCTAAACAAGGGGAGTAATGTATAAGTGTTAGAATTCACTAACACTTGTGCGCTAAAGGTGTTTTACCCTTAAGGGAAATGAACATACATGTACCCCGCCTTACTTCTTCACCAAATCCAGTGCGCCTCCCTTCTTGAAGTACGTCATGATAATTTTAAAGGATTTTGTCAAAGATCTCCCAAGTGTTACCCTACTATTTAACAATCGTGCAAGTACCCATGTGTGGCGCTGGTATACCTGCGCGACCAAGACTTGCACACCCACGCAGTACCTACGCACCTGCCAGGACATGCAAACCCCTGCCTTTTGTTGGGTACCCTTCTTGCCCATTCAACCCCTCTTATGCCATTCCACCTCTATTATTCAAGATTCAGAAAATTTTATGTTGGAATCCAAGATTCTACTCCCTCATTTCCCAATAGTGGGAACATTAATTCCGAAGGTCTTCAATAGATACATCCTCATAAAGGCTTGCTTCATGACAATTTGGTCAATCTCGAAGTTTAATTTTCAGATAAGAGCCACAGGAACCCTCTGTGCGGTCAGAAGACCAAGGAGAAAGAGATCTCATCTTTTGTTGTAACCCACCATGGTGGTCCCCCCCCATGATGATGAATTATTCTAAGAAAGTCCACTCCACCCTAGTGATGCACAATTTCCCGGAAAATTCTCCTGTGGATAGTGTAGTGCTGAAAAATCCCTCTTATATTGAGGCACTTGAAAATGCAAAACCAGTCATGTCTGATGCTTCATCGCTAGCAGGTGAAATACTTTCTCAATAACAAGATAGCCCAGGGTATAGGTCATTCTCCAAACCACCCCTATGTCATGCATCTTCTAGTTTAATTAGTGATTTTTCTACCAATCTTTTGGAATCCGATGAAGTAACAAGCACCATCTCTGGTCAAATCAGGTAAAAGAATCATCTTTTAATGATAAAGACGAAAGGATGAACATGAGAAAACAACTGGAAAATGGTGAAGTACCAGTCATGTTTTGGCCTCTGGCTGACTCTCATAATGAAATTCCAGTGATGTTTACAGAAGATGGAATTCATGATATTCATCTCAACATATGGAAAATCATTTCCAGTTGAAGAAGAAAGTATTATCTTATGATGAATATGAAAATCATGTTAAGATAATAGAAGGGTTACAACCCCAGATTAATTTGTAATCTCTATCAGTCTCTCAATATCCGAAGGCTAAAAAGCAGCAGAGATCCCTTCAACACTCATGCCTTGGTGCACTAAGAAGATTTTTCCAGTTAATTGACAATGCCCCATATGGTATTCATATCATAATATGGGATGCTCATGGAGCACTATATTTCACTGTACTCTCCAGTCAGCAAAGCCAGCCGAAATGGTCTCATGCAATGTTATTGCCCATTGTGGGCCAAAGTCAATGGGATTTGTTTGTAATTAAAATCTGGCCCAAGAACAGGATTCATCTAGTTCCTCTAAAAATAAAGCATAAAGAGAACAGGTTTTTGAATTACTCATGCATTAAGAAAACATGAATATTGAACATGCCTCTCCTATGGAGAAAGCACATCACCATGTGACAGAAGTGTCAGAAATCATCCAACGGTCCTTTGAGTCAGGTGATAAATGTGGATGCAGGTTGATGTATCCATCAAATTTCCAGACCAAGGCCCACAAGATTAGGAATGATTTTAAGAAAGCCTCAGACCCAGCATGTCAAGAGCCACCCCAGCTGGCCAGACTGAGAAATTTTTTAAACCAACCCTCAAAATCAACAAATAGGATTCTAGGAGATGAGCAAATACAGCAAGAACATCCCTAGTCCACCGGACTGGGGACTTTTTCAAATCACCAATCCCCTCCTCAAAGAAAATATGTCTTTTCTCGATTGGGGAAGAATCCACAAGAGGAACGAAGAGCCAAACTATCAAAAGATTCACTCCAAATTACAGTTCACCAAGAAGTTCCCGAGGGATCGAATCAACAAAAGGAAATGTCTCATCAATGACATGGAAGATGAAAATATCATAGAACTTCTAATAGATGGGATGGAATACGTTATGCATCAATTAATTTGATTAATGTCGTTGTTGCTGATCCACCAGATGAGGCTCATTCAGAGGGATCAGATGAAGAGATTCATGCTCCAGAAGTTGTACACACAGACAAAAATGAAGAAGGTGTGTGTACATGAAATCAAAGGATTACCCAAAATCTGGGTGTTCCTTCAAATAACCCACTTCCCCCTCTCCGAAAAGGATCCAATAAAGGGAGGGGAAATAATCAGCTTATATATACTTCCTTTGGATAAGGCCAATCGCTCTCACTAGAGAAAACGTTTTCACAACAGGAGGATGAAATGAAGGAATTAAGGAGGTTGAATGCAGAAATTCAGGCTAGTATTCTTCTTAAGAATGCTGGATTTAGTCAGCCAAGGTAATTTGTTGCAGCTACTGAGATGGATCAAGAATATCCTCCTCTATTAGTGCACCCTCATAGGTCTAATCCTACGGGTCATGTGCAACAACAGTTGGTAGTGCTACCATCAATTGCTGCACTAACCACCACATATATCCAAGCTCCAGTCATTACACCTGCCCAAGTCCATGTTCAACTAGATGTTTCTCAAAAGTTAACAACTATCATTGACTCACAAACAGCTCAGTTAGAATCTATGGAATGGAAGCATGCACAGGTTTGTCCAGAAAATTAATCTTACCCTGAATGGGTAGATTCGATCTCTCCACCATCCAGTTTTAGAAACCCTGTATTCCCTATTTTCAATGGATCTGGCGATCCTGAATAGCATTTGACGAATTATGTGTCTTGTTGCGATCCTATGATGGGAACTCCGGAACATCAAGAAATAGTGAAACTCAAATGCTTCGGGCAGACCTTGCATGGACCAAACTTTGTCTGGTATACAAACTTGCAATCCTGTTCAATTACCGGGTGGGAGGATCTTCGCCAAAAATTCCTTCTTCAGTTTAGCTCAACATTTCCAAATACAACAATTTTTTATCTTACAAATACTAAGAATAGAGAGAATGAATGAGTCTCTAATTTCATTGCTCACTAGAAGGGATTAACATATTCCCTTAGCTTAGAACTCCTTCAAGAGGACTTGTTTCCAATCTGTGTGGAAAATTTTCGTGACGAATTACGCATGCCGTTGATCCCTGTGAAATACACAGTAGGGTTTCAAGACCTTACTTTAATCGCTCAACAGATTGCAGATTCCCTTATATAGCCTAAGGCTAAATCTCGTGTAATTTTATCAGATCTAGGAAGGGGAATGGGTTAAGAAGAAACTACTATAGTTATGGTTAAACAAGAACCTGTACATTTTTTACTACAAAACCTTCATCTTCTCGAAGTGATCCACCTCCTGAGTTCCATCAAAAAAATTCAGTTTCGTCCATATGATCAAATAGATTAAAGAAAAAAACAATTTGAGGATCTAAAGAGAAAAACATACTCTTTCCGAAATGAACATGTTCCTGGTTACTTCATTTCAGCTCTGGAAAATAATCTGGTTCAATTGACAAGGCCCAAGAGGCCAAACAAGGAAGTAGATAAAGACCATCCCAATTATATACGCTTTCATCAAATTTTGGGGCATCCCATCCAGGAGTGTTTTTTCTTCAATGACCTCTAGAAAAATATGGTTTAATCGGGACATGTCAAACTTAATGGCTCTTCAGCCTAGGTATCATGTGTTACTGCTACATTTCCAGAGGAGGAAGGCGAGTGGAAAAAAGTGAAAAGCAAAAATTCATAAAAATATGATGATTGGATTGTTAAAAAGATGATCAACCGAACTCATGCTATTTTTCAAACTCAATTGAAGAAACCAATTGTACCTTATACTATGAATCCCGCAGAAAATCCCTCTTCATCAGAGAGAAAATCCTCAAAAAACGGCATGATTCAATGAAATAAAAAGAATCAGAAGAAGATGAGTACGTTTCAAAGGAGAAGTTTTCATTGACCTTGGCAGACTTCTTGTCATCTACTTTAAATCAATATGCACTATCCCACAAAACGACATACCTTAAACAGGCTAATCGGGTAGAGTCTTCATTAGACAAAGAGTTAATCTACGGTTCTATTAATATGATTCAATTAATAGATCACAAATCCAGTCGCAGTTTCGATTTCGATGAGCCTGAATTCCCTATATCAAACAGGGGAATCAGATGATGTTCCAGAGGCTCATGATACAGGGGAAGACGTGGATCTTTCAGAAGAAACTATTCTAATTATACCCCTGCTAGAACTATGTATGCGGCTGAAACTCATGGTAGAGACCTTCAGCGAGCTCAGCACGAACAAGAAAGTTCTTCTACCAATACAAAATTCATTACTAGAACAGTTATTTTGGAAGACCGGTTGAAGGTTCCATCTTCTTCCTCTAAGCATGTAAATAGATCTAATAGGTCTAATCTTCCAAAACCAAGAATATTTCCAACTCCTATCCCAATACAAGATGCATCAACTTTAAAAGAATCTACTTCCAAGACACCTGGAAAACCACATATTCCTGTTGTAAAAAATAGACATTTGGATCAAAATTATGATGTATTGAAACACTTGGACCATGTACCAGCCATGTTATCAATTCTGGATGCTTTGAATCTATCAAAATATCTTCGAGAAGCACTCATGGATGCTTTGTCAAGTCCTCAGGAGTTTGAAACTGAAATTCCTACAGATGAAGTCTATCACATAGAGAATAATCCTGCAAAATTCCATGCAATAATATCTTTTACTAATGACGATTATTATGATGTTGTGCATGGTAATATTATACCTTTGTACTTATCTTGCAAGGTCAATGGTGTAGACGTCTGAAGATCATTCATTGACAATGGTTGAGGATTCATCATCATGCCCATTTGTACACTTCGTCGATTGGGCCTCACAGAATCTGATTTATCTCCTTCTACCATGATGTTACAAGGATATGATAAAAAAGAAAAAGAAAAATCGGGCTACGTTACACTCAGAACTCAGTTTGGAGATCTTGTATCCAATTCGGATTTCATGATTGTCGATCAAGAATCAACTTTCAACATCTTGCTTGGAAGACCCTGGATACATCAATATGTGGTTATCCCTTCATCATACCATCAATGTCTCCAATATTGTTTTGATGGACAATTTGGGACATTGTATGGTGAAAAGGCCTCGTTCAAGACATGTGAGTCTCAATACATTGAGGCGGAATTATATCACATGAAGGGAAGGGAGAAATCCACAAAAAAGGAGATTACCATAGTTAATGCTCCACATGGTTTGGAGAAGATTCCAGTAAATCCATTTACACATGTGCGTACAGATTATGTGTTGCCTATCATTCAAATTGACAAGATAGACCCAAATCAAAATACTCTTATGGGAAGATACATAATGTCAATTATGGAATTCAATCCAGAAATCATGGGAGAAATTGGTAACCCACCAAGTAGTGATGAAAGAACAAATGTTGACGTCTTCATTTCCTTTTCTAAAATCCAACAAGTCTATACTTCTCTAATTAGGCCAGAAGAAGTTATAGCAACATAATAGGTGAACAATGATGTCAATTATCAATCCATAATATCCTCTTTATTACCCAAAGAAGACCCTTCATCATCAATCGGGTCAGAAATGGAAGCTTATTCTTCAAGATGTGCAAATTTTGGCATCTCATCTGATCATGAAATGTAAAGACCCTAAAATTTCAAGGAAATTTTTTTTTTCTTAATTTTTTTTGGAATTTTACAAGAATGCAGTTTCTGACGGTGCCTGATTCTGATGCTTGGTGTGCCCAGAATTAATTTTTGAAGTTAGTCTCGGGTACATTCAGTGAATGGACGAGCGGGATTTTCTAGCATTTGAATCGGTGCTCAGAATCGAATACCAAGGGCACCGATGGAATTGCAGCGCCAGTAATTGCTTAGGAACACCTTTTCCGGAGTTGCGTTTTCTCGGGTGTGGTTTTTAATTTTTGGGGTTATGTTAAGAAATAAAATAAAGTGGTGCGACAACTTTATTACATTTCACTTAAAGCCACTTAAATCCACTAAAGCCAAGCAAAGCAGATACGGTGGAACCCAAAATATCCTACCCTCTTGGTATGAAATTTGTGAGGTGGAGCCTGCACGAGCCCCACCGTTTCATTCCTCCTAAGTAACGCACCCGCAACCCCCTCTTAATTGTAAGTCAACTGATGCGTTTTCTAAATTCATAACGCCCCTATTAATTGGGCTTTTAATTCATTGCAATTAATTCTATGAATTAATATTTTCGTTACTTATCTTTGAAATCAATTGTTGGAATATTGATAAAATAAGACCAACAAACATTTCTCTTGGATGTGGTTTGTTGAGAGGATTTGGAGAATCTATAACTTCATCCTCCTTCGTGAAGAATGCGAAGAACACGAAGAATGTCGGCATTCGACGAAAGGAAACAAAGAATGCCGAACCCTCAGAGATCGACGATGTGATGTCGTGTACCACGACGCCGGCGATTCTTCTCCCGCGACGTTCTTCTGCGACGTTCCTTCTACCGCGACAAATCTTCGATCATCCGTTGAGGTAGGAGATTACGGGTCTTTTTAAATTCCTTGGTGGATTTTATCCTTAAAATGGATTTAATTCATGAAATTAAATCTGTCTGTTTTATTTAACCCTCAGAGATTGTCGATGCGACACCATATACCACGACGACGTGACGACCTTCCGTGATGCAACGATCCTCTTCGTCTGCGACGGTCGATTCCGCGAAGAACTCTCGTTCGACGACAATGACGAGGTAGTGGTTGTCCCTTTTAAATATTTTTTATTTATATCCCCGGTTGTTAACTATGATTGTTGTGAGACTTTAAAAACCACTAACGCAGTGGGTGCGGACCAACAAACAAGTCCGAACCCACCGCCATTTTTTTTGTTATGCGTGGATGGGCGGGTGACAACAAACGAGGCCGCAAGTTAAATTTGAAGGCTTTGTAGTGATGAATGAGTCCTAGGATTAGTACTGGCGAAGACCGTGCGCAAATTGGACCACCGAAGCACGTCCGGTGGTCCGTAGAAGCCCCCGTAGGCGCGCCACGCCGGCACGGCGGTGCCGACGGCCAGAGGCGGCGGCCGGCCGCCAGGATGCCGTGGCGCCTAGCGCGCAGCCGGAGCCGCGACGACGATGTCTGATCCCGCGGCCGTGTGGGACCGCGGAGGAGGGACACAGCTTAAGCCGCGTCTGGGTGACACGGAGTGGGGTCGCGACTCTTCTTCACGCGGGGGCAGCGCGCCCCCCGCCCGCGGCTCGGCCGTAACAGCCGAGCCGACCCGCCGGCTGGGCTGGGTCACGCCCAGGCCGGGCCGGGCCACCCTGGCGAGGCCGGGCCACGCTGGCCGGGTCGGACCCGGACCCGGGTCCGGCGACCCGGTTCGGGCTGACCCAGGGGGGGTTGGGCCGGGTCGGTCCGGGCCCAGAACCCCAGTTTTCGGACCTTTTCGGTCTTTTTCCCGTATATTGAGCTACGAGCCTCCGATCAACGCTCCTAGAGTGGAAATGTGATCCTTGGATCGAGACGGTCATTTCAGTATATCGCAATCAAAGTTTCAGAGTACGTTGGGTTCGTCCGGGTTGGTTCGGATACGAAACCAACAGGGACCTTGGAGCGGAAACACTTATTTCTTGAGCTCTAGACGTCCAATTGATGCACGGTCTCTCTCGTTGAATTACTCTTGACGAGACAGAACATTTTTCCTACTCCGCTCGAGGTTTGGATGCTGTCGGAGTGCGGTCGGGTTGGTTCGCTCATTAAAACAAACCGGCCCCTGGAACAAAAAAGCCAATAACTCACAGACCGGGCATCTGATTGATGTGTCGTCTGTCTCGTTGATTTTCTTCTTGATGAGACGGAACTTCTGGCATACTTCGCCTGAGTTTTGGATGCAGTTGGATAGTGGCCGGTTTGGATTGCACCCGAAATCCAACTGGGCCCCCGGAACCGAAAAGACCATAACTTTCAGACTGGACCTCCATTTGAGGAACCGTCAGCGGCGATGACGATCAAGTTGAGAAATGGTCCTTATGAGTATTCCCTATGAGAGTTCGGGGTACAGTTGAGATACGTTCGGGTTGGTTCGCACACAAAACCAACCGGGCCCCGGGACGAAATGGCTAGTAACTCATAGACCGGTCGTCCGATTGACGCGCCGTCTGTTGCGTTGAGACACATATGACAAGGCAGTCCTTTGAGATACATCTTCGTGGGACTAGAGATACTTGGAGTATTGACCTGTAGCTCGTGGAGCGGACCCTCCTGGAGATGAGCGTGTGGAGTACAGAGACCGTGTAGCCGGCTGAGACCTGAGGACTGCTGGACCGATCGTCTCAGTGTGTTTCAGATAGCCCAGTGGGGAGCGCTTGGTTGTACTGGCAGACCCACGGCAGAGGAGCGCATGGTTGTAGCGACAAACCCGCGGTACTCAAAAGAAGGACTACCTCTGGTGGCTATGAGTGGGAGCGCTTGGTTGTAGCGGCATACCCACGACGGAGGAGCCCTTGGTTTTAGCGGCAGACCGGCGGTACTCAACAGAAGGAGTATCTATGGAGGCCATGGTGGGAAGCACTTGGTTGTAGTACCAGGCACACAGTACTTGACAGGAGGAGTACCTCAGCAGTCTTAGGTTAGTGAGCAGTACCACGGAGTCATGACAAGACCACTGTACACTCTAGAGACGGGGCTCTTCAGCAGTTATGGTTTCGATATTGAAAATCCTGGTTTGAGCTTAGTCTATAACCTTTGTGTTTACCTCATGATTTAGATGGGTCGCTTGATAAATTAGGTATGTGTATGGGTATATACTTGGAAAGTGGTTATCCGTTGATTTCATAATCATTGTGCTACCTCATGATTGAGATGAGTTACTGGGTAACATAGGTATTTGTATGGGCATATACCAAAGTAGAGGTTATCTGTTGATATTTTCATTGTGGTTATCCTTGTTGGTTTTAGTGAGACCTTGAGGGTCTTGGGGTCCCTACTGAGTATCGCTATACTCACCCTCCACGGGTTATGCCCGCACCTCATTGTGTTGGTTGCAGACGACAGGAAGAGCTGACGGAGGCCGAGTGTTCGAGGACTAGACGGTACCCGGAGGTGTACCACATGACGAGTCAGTATCCGGAGGTGGACTTCACGACGAGATGACACACGGAGGAGGATGACGGGTGAGAGCATTGTGGAGGCTATCTATACCTACCCTTCAGGTAGGATCCGTGGTGGACGATCCAGAGGCTACGCCATCTATACCTACCCTTCAGGTAGGATCCGAGGAGGACGACCCAGGAGCTACTTCCTTTCTCCCAGCTGTTAGTCTTTTTCTGTTGTACTTTCATTCAGTTGTAGCCACACTTTCAGTTTGGTTTGTATTCTGGCCCATTTATTTTTCAGCACTTTTTTTGTACTTAGTGTTTTACATCCGCTTGTACTCTTTGGTGTTTTGTTACTTTTATAAAGGAAATTCCTTCCCAGTTATCGGGATTTACTCCTTTGGTGATAGTCTCCAGCCCCTGGCCTATACAAGGCGTGCTTGGGGTAGTCACAGAACGGGTCCCAAGGATGGGTCGTGACAAATTGGTATCTGAGGAGTTCAGTTCTACCACAGAACTTATAACTCTAATATTTTCAATCTATGAAGAAATAGTGTTAAGAGTACCGAGTGTGGTTTTCAGTACAGGGATTCCAGTGTTGGTGTGGGCGGCCGGCGTATCCATACAGCAGGACCCTGAGAACTGATTTCCAACTTTGAACATGAAAACACTTATTGCTTGTGTGTTTCCAGAAGTTTTTAAATGTCATCTCAATCCAAGTCAGCTCACTAGGTATAATCGTTTGACTGTGTCACGTTGTTTCTTTCAGGATGCCTTTTCACGGACGACCAGCTAGAGCCCAGAGGGATGTGTGTACTGACAGCCTGCTGAGCGATAAGGCTTCGGTACTGGGCCCTCTTGCAGTTGAGGCACCAGCGGAGGCACCAGCAGTACTACTATACGTTGGGACACCGATTCCACCATCCCTAGCAGTAGGCGATGCACGCCACTTGAACGCGCTGCACGAGTTCCAGTGCCAGAGGCCACCCAGGTTCTGGGAAGAGACGGACCTGCAGGCGGCTGAGGATTGGCTGGAGGCAGTGGTGAGAGTATTTAGTCTAGTGGGGATTCCTGTAGACATCATGGTGATCTTTGCTGCCATCCTTTTACATGAAGCAGCAGGCAGGTGGTGGAGCCACCTGTTCCAGTTTTGTGACGGGATGAACTTCACATGGGACGACTTTGAGACCTTCAGAGTGGAGTATGTCCCAGTAGCTCTATTCCCCGAGCTTGTTCAGGAGCTGCTGCCTTTGCTACATGTTTTTTGATCAGTAGCCGGGTCATCTTGTGGGCAGTAGGTAGATGATGAAGAGGTCCAGGAGGACCAGACCAGCAGTTGGGTGATCTCATGTTTTAGGACCGGTGGTGTCGGGCACCTACGGTGGGGTCAGAACCAGCCGTGTGAGGAGCATGAAGTGTTATGAATGCGACAGGAAGGGTCACCTAGCACGTGACTATCCGACCCCCCGCACAGTAGATCCATAGGCTTTGGAGGAGCCACCGAAGCAGAAGCAGCGGCGGGTGATTGAGCAACAGCCGAGTAGTGGACAAGGTAGTAGAGCTCTGGGAGCAGGTGGACATGAGCGGAACTAGTGGATACGTCCCTTGTACTTATAGTTCCATCTTGTTGTTGTATTCTTGTCTTTGTACTATGTGCTGCAATATTAAAAAGACACTTATCTTTGTTTGATTTATTTTCCTTTAGTTTGATTGATACTGAGAGGTCCCAGTTAAAACTATTGACTTGACACTCACTTTCAATATTTCTACTAGAGGAGACCCATTGAACTCACACTAATGCTGACAGCGTGACTCGAACCTTGGAGGCGAGAGTGACGATTGGATCTCTTGGTAGTTACGTCGAGGCCTTACGACGACATCCATGGCATGAATGCATCATTCATGTCAGGATTGACTATATTAGGCAATAGTCGTGGTTCATCTAGGGGATGAGACCGAGTTTCTCTTTTTGGGAAAGGATAAATTTTAGAAGCTCTTCCAGATCATAGGAAAAGAAGGTGCAGATCATCTAGGAGCGGATGAAGACTGCACAGTGCAGTAAGAAACAGGAAACTGACGCCAGTCTTAGAGACTCGAGCGTGTTAAATGTTTCGAGAAGAGGAATCTTTAAGGAGAAGTGATTCTGTGAAGCAACAGACATGGAGGCAGATCTAGGAGAGCAGCATGAGGTGGTGTACATCATAACATGCTACAACCACTCCCCTTAGTTATCCCCGCCAGGCTCAGGGAGCTAGAGGGCGGAGGAAGAGTGTGGTTGCATGCGATCAAGGAGTGTCACCCAATGGCTCTAAAAAATGATTCAAGGGACAGTCTATGTGAACTAGTAGCTTCCGTAGTAACAGACGTCGATATGAATCATTCTTTTCTATCACAAATCTTGTCCCAGACCTAGAGTTTCCGGTAAGCCGTGGACTTGAACCTCACGTTTAGAGATACCTTGGGAGGAGACTCGATAATCACACTTACGCCGACGGTGTGGTCAGACCCTCGAGGCGAGAGTTTCGGTTGGAATCTCTTGGTGGAAGCGTCGAGGCCTTATGACGTTGGTTTGAGTATGGAAATGGAAATCATAGTTTATAAACAAATAGATGGTATTAGGAAAAAAGGTTGTGGTTTACCTATGATATCGGGATTGGATTCCCTTGGTCAGAGAAAAGGAAACCCCAGGTAGCACAGGATAAACTCATGCATAGGAGGGTGAGACCGATCACTCTTGAGTCGGTCAACCTTACCCTTGTGGCAGCAGTCGTTTTGAGTTTCAGTTCTAACAGGAATTGGAGTCCTCTAGATTTCGAGGATGACGATCACATCCTTATACGAGTCTCACCTCGATAAGGTTTACAGATATGTGGCCATGGCAGCATGTTATCTCCGAGGTCCAGCGGACCTTCTTAGGTCCTTAGCTGGGTACGCGTGGTGGTTTACCGCTTGACCCTTCTAGCTCAGTTGAACCTGGTGCATGACGTTTTCCACGTATCAAAAATGAGGAGATACGTGCTCAACCCTTTGCATATCATCGACCATAAGGAGCTGGACGATGGCGATGAGGTGACTTTCACGGAGGTTCCAGTGGGAATCGAGGATCAATAGGAGCGGATCCTACGAGGGAGGTCGATTCCTCGTGTGTTCTTTCACTGGCAGTATGAGAACCTCCATGTAAGCACATGGGAGCGGATGGCTCAGATGCGTGCTCAATACCGCTTTTTTATCCCTAGTTTATGTTAAACCATTACGAGGAGATAAAGACTTGAGGTGAGAGTAATGTAAAGACCCAGAAATTTCAAGGAAATTTTTTTTCTTAATTTTCTATGAAATTTTATAAGAACTCAGTTTCTGATGGTGCCTGATTCTGAGGCCTGGTGTGCCCGGAATTAATTTCTGAATTTAGGCTCGGGTACGTTCAGTGAACGGACGAGAAGGATTTTCTAACTTTTGAATCGGTGCTCAGAATCGAATTACGAGGGAACTGATGGAATCGCATCACCGATAATTCCTTAGGAACACCTTTTCCGGAGTTGCGTTTGCTCGGGTGTGGTTTTTAATTTTTGGGGTTATGTTAAGAAATAAAATAATGTGGTGCGACAACTTTATTTTATTTCACTTAAAGCCACATAAAGCCACTTAAGCCACGTTAAGCGGATAGGGTGGAACCCAAAATATCCAACCCTCTTGGTAGGAAATTTGTTAGGTGGGGCCCGCATGAGTCCCACTGTTTCATTCCTCCTAAGTAACGCACCCGCAAACCCCCTCATAATTGTAAGTCAACAGACACGTTTTCTAAATTCATAACGCCCCTATTAATTGGGCGGTTAATTCATTGCAATTAATTCTATGAATTAATTTGTTCGTTACTTATCTTTGAAATAAACTATTGGCATATTAATAAAATAAGACCAACACACTTTTCTCTTGGGTGCAGTTTGTTGAGAGGATTTGGAAAATCTGTATTTTCATCCTCCTTTGCGAAGAACGCGAAGAACGTGAAGAACGCGAAGAACGAAAAGAACGCGAAGAATGCCAGCCTTCGACGAAAGGCGATGAAGAATGCTGAACTCTCGGAGATCGACGACGTGACGTCGTGTACCGCGACGCCGACGATTCTCCTCCCACGGCGTTCTTCTGCGACGTTCCTTCTTCCGCGACAAATCTTCGATCATCCTTTGAGGTAGGAGATTAGGGATATTTTTAAATTCCTTTGTGGATTTTATCCTTAACATGGATTTAATTCATGAAATTAAATCTGTGTGTTTTCTTTAACCCTCGGAGATCGTCGACGCGACACCATATACCACGACGACGCGACGCCCTTCTGCGACGCGACAATCACCTTCTTCTGCGATGGTTTATTCTGCGAGGAACAATCGTTCGACGACAATGACGAGGTAGGGTTTGTTTCTTATAAATATTTTTGATTTATATCTCCGGTTATTAAATATGATTGTTGTGATACTTTAAAAACCACTAACGCGGTGGGTGCGGACCAACGAACAAGTCCGAACCCACCACCCTTTTTGTTTGTTATGCGCGGATTGGCGGGTGACGACAAACGGGGCCGCAAGTTATTTTCGAATGCTTTGCAGTGAAGAACGAGTCTCGAGACGTGTACTGGCGAAGACCGCGCACAAATTAGACCACCTGAGCACGTTCGGTGGTCCGTGGAAGCCCCCGTCGGCGCGCCGCAGGTAAGACCCGTCGCGGCTTCAGCCGCGACGGTGCTTGCCGGTCTCGCGGTTGCGCGGGACCGCGGAGGAGGGACGCGGCTTAAGCCGCGTTCGGGTGTCACGGAGCGGCCCCACGCGGGGTTGTGACTCTTCTTCATGCAGGGGCAGGGTGCCCCTGCCCGCGGCTCGGCCGTAACAGCCGAGCCGACCCGCCGGCCGGGCCAGGTTGCGCCCAGTGTAACATCCCCAAATGATAAAGGGTTAAATGATTAAATGATATGACTCGTGTCAACAAGGTGCACCTTCCTTTTCGGGAGCCTACCTGATTGGAACTCCACAGTTAAGCGTGCTTGACCGGAGTAGTGATCATGATGGGTGACCTTCTGGGAAGTTTCCCATGATGTGTGTGATTGAGGACAAAGCACACTGGAAAGGACATGTGTTGGCCTGTAGGGACTGTCATTAGTCAGATTACCCGTTCGGGCACGTGGGTGGACCCTGGGGTGGGCCCCACGTGTCTTCGGGGCAACTGGTGGTACCTGGTGGGCAAGGACCCGACGACCATGTTAAGGCGGGGTGTTTGTGCTGTCACCGCGGCCCGGTTGTCACATTTGGTATCATAGGAGGAACCCAGCCTTAAGTGTGGTGCACTGCCTGAGATGAGATGTAGGGCCCACAACGAGGGCGTTGTGCCCTAAAGGGGGGGGGGGGGGGTGATTGTAACATCCCCAAATGATAAAGGGTTAAATGATTAAATGATATGACTCGTGTCAACAAGGTGCACCTTCCTTTTCGGGAGCCTACCTGATTAGAATTCCACAGTTAAGCGTGCTTGGCCTGGAGTAGTGATCAGGATGGGTGACCTTCTGGGATGTTTCTCAGGATGGGTGTGAGTGAGGAAAAAGCACACTGGAAAGGACATGTGTTGGCCTGTGGGGACTGTCATTAGTCAGATGACCCGTTCGGGCATGTGGGTGGACCCTGGGGTGGGCCCCACGTGTCTGCGGGGGCAACTGGTGATACCTGGTGGGCCAGGACCCGTCGACCATGTTAAGGCGGGGTGGCTGTGCTGTCACCGGGACCTAGTTGTCACACCCAGGCCGGGTCGGGCCACCCTGGCCGGGCCGGGCCACGCTGGCCGGGTCGGACCCAGACCCGGGTCGGGTCGCCCCGGTTCGGGCCGACCCATGGGAGGTTGTGCCGGGTCGGTCCGGGCCCAGACCCCCTGTTTTCGGACCTTTTTGGTCTTTTTCCAATATCTTGAGCTATGAGCCTCCGATCGACGCGCCTTTAGCAGAAATGCGATCCATGGATCGAGACGGTCGTTTCGGTATATCCATTCAAGTTTTCGGAGTACTTTGGGTTCGGCCGGGTTGGTTCGGATACGAATCCAACCGGGCCCTTGGAGCAGAAACGCTTATTTCTTGAGCTTCGGACGTTCGATTGACGCGTCGTCTGTCTCGTTGAATTCCTCTTGATGAGACGGAACTTTTGGCCTACTCCGCTCGAGGTTTGGATGTCGTCTGAGTGCGGTCGGGTTGGTTTGCTCACGAAACCAACCGGGCACCTGGAACGAAAAATCCAATAACTCACAGAACGAGAGTCCGATTGACACGCCGTCTGTCTCGTTGAATTCCTCTTGATGAGATAGAACTTTTGGCATACTTCGCCTGAGTTTTGGATGCAGTTGGATAGTGGCCGGGTTGGATTGCACCCGAAATCCAACCGGGCCCCTGGAACAGAAAAGCCGACAACTTTCAGACTGGACGTCCGTTTGAAGAACCGTCAGCGGTGATGATGATCACGTGGAGAAACGGTACTTATGAGTATACCCTATGAGAGTTCGGGGTACAATTGAGATACGGCCGGGTAGGTTCGCACACGAAACCAACTGGGCCCCGGGGACGAAATGGCTAGTAACTCACAGACCGGGCATCCGATTGACGTGCCATCTGTTGCGTTGAGACCCCTATGACGAGGCGGTCCTTTGAGATAAATCTTCGTGGGACATGAGATACTTGGAGTATCGAACATTAGCTCGTGGAGCGGACCCTCTCGGAGACGAGCGTGTGGAGTATTGAGACCGTGTAGTTGGCTGAGACCTGATCAATACTTGACCGATCGACTCGGTGTGTTTCAGATAGCCTAGTGGGGATCACTTGGTTGTAGTGGCAGACCCACGGTAGAGGAGCGCTTGGTTGTAGTGGAAGACCCGCGGTAATCAAAAGAAGGAGTACCTCTGGAGGCTATGAGGGGGAGGGCTTGGTTGTAGCGGCAGACCCACGGCGGAGGAGCGCTTAGTTGTAGCGGCAGACCCGCGGGACTCAAAAGAAGGAGTACCTCTGGAGGCCATGGTGGGAAGTGATTGGTTGTAGCAGCAGGCCCACAGTACTCGACAGGAGGAGTACCTCAATATTCTTAGGTTAGTGAGCAGTACCTCGGAGTAGTGACAGGACCACTGTACACTCAAAAGACGGGGCTCTTCAGCAGTTACAGTTTCGAGAATGAAAATCATGTTTTGAGCTGAGTCTATAACCTTTGTGTGTACCTCATGATTGAGATGGGTAACTTGATAACCTAGGTATGTGTATGGGTATATACCTGAGTAGTGGTTATCCATTGATTTAATAATCTTTGTCTTACCTCATTTTTGAGATGAGTTATTTGATAACTTAGGTATATGTATGGGAATATAACTAAGTAGAGGTTGTCTATTGAGATATTATTTTTGGTTATCCTTGTTGGTTTTTGTGAGACCCTGAGGGTCTTGGGGTCCCTAATGAGTATTGTTATACTCACCCCTGCACGAGCTATGCCCCCACCTCATTTTGTTGGTTGCAGACGACGGGCAGAGCTGACAGAGGTGGAGTTTTCAAGGACTAGACGGTACCCGGAGGTGGACCACACGACGAGTCAGTATCCAGAGGTGGACATCACGACGAGACGACGCATAGAGGAGGTTGACGGGTGAGAGCGTTGTGGAGGCTATCTGTACCTACCCTTCAGGTAGGATCCGTGGTGGACGATCCAGGAGCTACACCATCTGTACCTACCCTTCAGGTAGGATCCGAGGAGGACAACACAGGAGATACTTCCTTTCTTCCATCTGTTAGTCTTTTTCTGTTGTAATTTCATTCAGATGTAGCCGCACTTTTAGTTGGGTTTGTATTCTGGCCCATTTACTTTTTAGCAATTTCTTTTGTACTTAGTTTTTTACTTCCTCTTGTACTCGGTGGTGTTTTGTTTAAGTTTATAAAGGCAAAGCCTTCCTAGTTATTGGGATTTACGCCTTTGGTGCTAGTCGCCAACCCCTGTCCTACAGATGGCGGGCTTGGGGTAGTTATGGAAGGGGCCCCGACGATGAGTCATGACATGAAAATTATACTTTAACATCTACTATCAAAGTAGAAATGGAAGAAATAACACATGATGAAGAAGAAGAGGAAGATCTCAGAGATGCACTTCCATCATTTGAAGAGGGTATATCTACCATTGTGGATGAACTCAGAGAAATAAATCTGGGTACAAAAGAAGATCCACGCCCTACTTTAATCAGTGCGGCCATGACTCTTGAAGAGCAAGAGATGTATATTTCTTTTCTAAAGAGAAATAGTGATATATTTTATTGAAACTATACATAAATTCCTGGGCATGATCCTGATGTTTCTACTGATCATTTGGGTTTATCAGAAGAACATCATGGATTTAAGCAAGCCGCGAGAAGAACACACTCAACTTATGCTTCCAAAATTGAAGCTGAAGTGGATAAGCTTATCAAATCTAACTTCTTCAGAGAAGTTCTGTATCCCAGGTGGTTGGATAGTATTGTCCCTATAAAGAAGAATAATGGAAAAATTATAGATTGCATCGATTACAGAGATCATAATCAGTATGGTCCTAAGGATGATTTCCCAGTTCTGATTACAGAAGATTTAATTGATGCAACTGCTGGCTATGAAGCACTTTCATTCATGGATTGATATTTTGGATATAGTCAGATATGAATGGCCCTAAAAGATGAGTAATCCACCGCCTTCAGAGCCCCTCAGGGTGTGTTTTGCTACCGGGTAATGCCCTAGGCTTAAAGAATGCAAGTGCAACATATTAGTGTTCCATGCATCGTATCTTCAAACCCTTTTTAGGTAATTTTGTTGAATGCTATGTGGATAATTTGGTGGTAAAATCCAAATAGCGTTCTAATCGCTTGGATGATTTGGAAGTCATATTCCGCAATATTCGACAACATAATTCTATGATGAACCCCTTAAAATGCACTTTTGGGGTATCCTCAGGAAAATTTCTCGGCTTTGTTGTACGCCATCGTGGTATTGAAGTCGATCCTGAGAAGGCCAAGTCAATCCTTGGTATTTCACCTCCTCGAAATTGGAAATAATTAAGAGTAATTCATGGACACTTAGACTATATTCAGTGTTTCATCTCAAGTTTGGCAGGCAAAAGTTTACCCTTCACCAAATTGATGAAGAAGGGAGTCACTTACCAGTGGACTGAAGAATGTCAAGAAACAGTCGATATTCTCAAGAAATACCTCTTGAGTCCACTGGTAATCATGCCATCTTTTGAAGGAAGACGACTTATCCTATACATGACAGATCTAGAGCGATCATTGGGTGCCTTTCTTGCTCAGAAGAATGATGCTGGGAATGAAAATATCCTATACTACCTCATTCGGACTATGCTCTAAGTAGAAACCCGGTATTCAAGTATTGAGAAGTGCTACCTGGCATTAATCTTTGCAGTTCAGAAGTTAAGACACTACCTGCAACATCACGAGATCTAATTGGTATCTCACAATAACCAGCTCAAATTCATCCTTAGATGTCCAATGCTTACAGGACGTCTGGCAAGGTGGCCAGTTATTTTACATCAATTTTACATTCAGTATGTGTCTCAAAAGGTGATAAAGGGACAAGTTCTGGCTGATTTCCTGGCTGAACACCCTTCAGTGGAAGAAACATCTTCAAATATTTAACTCCTTGATGAGGAAGTCTTCTCTATTCATGAATGTAATCAGCCATTTGAAATGTATTTTGATGGTGCTTCCATAAGTCCAACAGGGAGGAACATGGAAAATCATAAATTCAACAATGTTGGCTTAGGAATTATGCTCATTTCTCCAAAAAATACAGTGTTACCTTATTTTTTCTTATTGTGGGATGGTGGTACCAATAATGAAGCAGAATACCATGCTCTCATCATAGGCTTGGAATTAGCGCTTCAAGCACAAGTGAATCACTTAAAGGTGAAAGGTGATTCAGACCTGGTAATCATACAAGTCAATGGGGATTATTCCATCAGAAAACAAGAACTAATCCCTTTGTATGATTACATCAGGGAGTTAATGGTGGAATTCCCTTCAGAACTGACATTTTCTTATGTCCCATGATAGCCACAGCTCTAGTAGATCCAAATCGGGACGAGACAACCATCAGTATTGCCCACCGTCATGCAATTTCACCTTATGTTCAAATCATAACAGAGGAAATTAATGAAATTAGTCCCATTCCTGAGCCGTATGGTCATATTACAGGATGGATGTCACCTATCAGGTAATACATTCAAAATGGAACACTTCCAATGGATAGAGCCGATAAAGAACAAATCTAGCGACGTGTGGTCAATTTTACTCTTTATAATAGCCCAGATCACTTAGTGAAAATTCTCTAAAAACATGGTTTTGATGGAATTCTCTTGAAATGCATTGATGGTGAAGAGACAATGGTTGTCATGAAAGAAGTGCATACAGGAGTCTGTGGTGCCCACTAGTCTGGACATAGACTGTCTGATCAGATTCTATGGCTTGGATACTTTTGGCCTTCAATGATACAAGATTGTGTTGATTTAACAAAGAAGAGTCATTCATGCCAAGTACATGCCAACTTCATTCATCAACCTCCTAAGTTGCTTCATTCAGCTAAATACTCATGGCCATTTTCCACGTGGGGAATTGATGTGGTGGGGCCTTACCCTTCTGCTACAGCCAAGCAGTTTATGTATATTCTTACTACTTATGATTTCATTTCCAAATGGGCAGAGGCAATACCTCTTAAGGAAGTCAGTTCTAAATGCATTGTTAGCTTCATCAAGTCTAACATCATTACCATATTTGGTGTCCCTCATTCCATATTGACAGACAATGGCACCAACTTCTGTTCATCTGAGGTGAAGAAGTTGTATCAAGAATACACCATCAAATCCAACCATTTATCTCGGTATCATGCAGTGGCCAATGTCCAGATAGAATCCTTCAACAAGACTCATTCAAATATACTAAAAAAGATTGTGTATAATGATAAGAATTCATGGTCTGATAAACACATTCATGCTTTATGGGATTATCGGACTACCACCCGCACTACAACGCGGTCAACTCCATATTAATTGGTATATGGAACAGAAGCGGTCTTGCCAATTGAAGTTCAACTACACTCTCTCAGAGTTTCCATTTTTGATCAATCATATATAGATGAACAATCTAAAAAGAGATTGATTGAATTGGAACAGTTAGATGAGAAAAGATTGTGTCCTTTACACCACTTGGAAGTCTATCAGAATCAAATTGCACAAGCTTTTAACAAAATTTTTTTCTTCGTTCATTCACTCAGAGAAAATTGGTATTAGTTCTCATAATTCCAATAATACCAGGAAACAAACCTTCCAAGCTTGAGCCAAATTGGGAAGGACCTTACTCAATACACATGGTTACTCCAATGGAGCTTATTCTATAATCTCAATGGATGGAGAACTAACCACTACTCCAACAAATTCCAGATTTCTGAAGAATTATTTTGTATTAACACCAAACAACCATCCATTGGTCTGGTATGACCTTAAACTGAACCACCATCTAGCAAGATGTTAAACAACATCATCCACTGTCCATGCATATAACATTAAACTATTATCACTTTCGTCCAACAAGACGTCAAACTGCATCATCCACGGTCCATGCATATGACCTTAAACTATTCGCACTTTCATCCAACATGAAGCTAAAATGTGAAAACGTCCCTAATATTTCTGGTATAATGTAAAATGGTGTACTCTTTTGTCCTTACTTCATGACATTAAACTGCACAGTCTTATTTTTGTCCAACATGACAATAAACTGTATTGTCCCCATCATCCTAACTACACAAAGCTAAACTATACAAATTTTATTTTAATATGTCCTACATGATATTAAAATGTGCTTTGTCCCTCCTAAATGACATTAAATTGTTCATCACCAATAGTCCTAACTGTAAGACTTTAAACTGCATAGTCTCTTCATATGTCCTAAAATGACATTAAATTGTGCATCATTAGGGTTGTTGCTACCTCTTGTTTCTCACACCGAGTATGAATCACGTGAGCTTAGAGAAAACTACAACCATAACACCCTCTCTAGGCCGCTAACCATGCGTAATTCCCAACACCATTTTTTATGTTGTTATCCCCAAGAAAAACTTGACCATTAATTCATTCTTTAATTGAACTATGTGGACTTTGATCCTTGCCTTCAAGGTTGGATACGTAGGAAACCTCTCAAGGTTCATGCAAAAAACCAATCTCTTCACATCAGTTCACATTCATATCATACGATGTCGATTCGTGAAACCATCCCAAGAATCAATATCTTTACATTGGTTCACTTTCGTCCTAGCTATACGATGTTAAAATATACAACACTTTTTCCAGTATGAAAATAAACTACAATATTCTTTGATATCATCACCTGAGAGGGAATCATTATTTACGTTGATTTTTCAATCATGATTCATTCCAATGACTATGTGCATACATGGCAATGCACGAATATATTATTTTGGGTCATATATGCATTGTACTAAAGTCTCCTTTCACACTTCATTTGTACGCACCAAATTTGTACAGAGGGTATTTCTAGAACTACGTGGGCTTGATTCCCATCCCTATGGGATACGTAGGACCGTTCGAGTGTCCCTCAAATCCATCCCCAAGCCTTTGGGCCTAACCCCAAATTCCTCTTTCAGTCCCATGGCTGAAAATTCCCCTTAAAAACACACACTGTGTATTTATTAGAATGGTCCAATATCTATGACCCTAAACTAAGATCTCCAATCATTTTATCCCACACGACATTATACTATAGTTAAAGAACTATGTATGTCTTGATTCCCATCCTTATGGGATACGTAGTGAATTCCAACATTTCCATTTAGGACCCTACCACAACATGATTTTGGTTAGCATTGATCAATTTATCTCTGAATACATTGGAAAATACCCATCTTTATGTTTCATAATCCCAACATTAAATATTTTCATATCTTCATAACCCTTTTCTTAAAATCTAATCACAAAAGGCCTGAATTTCTAAGAGTTCTTTTGCCTGAACATACAGTACGTGCCCTTAGGCGGCCTTGCATAAACAGTCTCCATAATATATTTGTCAGCCAAAAGATACTATTATTTGACTATGCATCCAATTCCCTTAGGCGGACCTGCATAATTCAACCCCCTAACAGGGTTGTCAGATACTAGTAACCTTATTCTTGAAATGAAATCCTCTTTTTTCCTTATTTGTCTTAATAAGAATATGTAGGGATCCACAAAAAATATCCATCCTTAACATACTTTTCCCGTATCCGTTTTCATGATCCGAAATTATTCAAGTCTATGGTTAATATTCTCCTTCCCTACATTTGGGTCAGACCTTCGCAGGAGTGCTTTGAATCCAGTTCTTCGATAATCTTGTTTTGAAATATCTTCTCCATGTTCAAGTACTTCTTTCCATACAGAAAACTCTATAATTTGGAAAATTTGAATCTCCATAAAATTTCACTAGATTTTTAGTACTAGGAAAGTAAATTTCGGAGAGTTCTTTTTCCTGAATATGCATCACACGCCCTTAGGTGGACATGCATAAGTAGTCTACATAATAGACCCGTCAGACAAAAATGCTATTTATTTGACAATGCAGCCAATGCCCATAGGTGGCCTTTCATAATTCAACCCCCTATCGGGTTTGTTAAATAATGGTAAATTAATTTTGGGGAACTACTTCTCCTAATTCCTTTTTAGATCTTTTTCATATCATTCCTCAAATTCAAATTATCTTATGTTATAGTTTATATATTTTTCCCTCATAATCGAGTATGGTAATATATTTACATATAAATTGTCAAAAAATCGAGTCAATTATAATTCATTCGGCCAAAGATATTTTGACCTTAAACATTATCCTCTTTATGTCTGACATGCATGACATTAAACTGCCCACAAAAGACAAGAAAACTCTGAATAAATGTCAAGTTCCAGCTCACTAGACATGCATTTTTTTATGATTTAGGTAATATTGAGAAATTAAAAGATTCAATGATTGTAGGGTTATTTATAATAATCATATTAAATTTCAAACTATGCTTACTAGTCCCATTGTCTTAGGTAAAATTTAAAGCAGTTATTGAAATAATGCAGGTACAAATGATTGATGGTGAATGTGTTTTTCTTTGATGCACAAGAGTTAGAAAGAAATCCACAGACTGGAGTCTCTTCTCTTTTTTAGGAATTACAAATGACTTTCAACATCACACTTCATTTGATTTACGGCATCCCGAGATTCATCAACAGCGACCTAGAATTCATTGATTCAACTGGATACGATAAGAGATGCAGTGATACCAGCTCTTCTTGGAAAAATTGTAAAATAATGTTCATGAGTGTGGTCTGAGGAAATTTTCTGCAGATCAACCAGTGAATCTGTTTCTATCCAAGAGACTTGTAAGATGGATACATGGATTTGAGAATGAAGCATTGGAAGTAAAGAGCAATTTGGAGATATTACTCTTTTCAGATATTGATCTAATACCATATTTGTCGTCTCTCCACCAACGGGAAGTGGAAAACATTTCAGTCCATGGGTTTTCCATTTTCACATCTGCAAGGAAATGAGATGCATGAAAAATTTGAATGTTCATGCCAATGTTGTTGCTCTTAATGCACAACATAACCAAAATAGAGAAGTAGCAGTGCACCTGCATATCTAGATTATAGTTCATTTCATCTGGATCATTGACTCCTTGCAGATGACCATGGCCATAGAGAGCCAAGTAGATGCTCTATGGAAAATTAACACGATATTTCTTCATCTTCTTAGATAAATATGGGAGAGTGCTGGTGCAGATATCATAGTAATAATGGCCAATGATGCTCATCATATCATCAAGTCACTTTCTTGCCAGTTCATCAGTCATTCCGATTCTCCTTAGATATATTTGATCTACATAAAATTTGAATAATTATCTTTTAAATTATCTTAATTTTTCATAAAATTTGTGATGGATTTGAAGAAATTGGCTAAGTCATTAAATCACGCAAGTCCCATAGTTGGCACGAAAGTCTCCTTTGGTCTCACAGATATCACCGTGCAAGTCCAAATACCATAACAGTAGCACGACACAAGAAATATAAGCGCGACACAAGAATCAAGAAGAGAGGACAAGCGAGAGTCGGGAGTCAACTTGCACGCGAAGAGCAAAGAATAAGAATGATCCGGGTGATTTAGCGCATAGTGGAGTCCCTTATTTATAAACGCGGACAAACCCCTGTGTGCCGTACCCTATGCGCCCGAAGATCATTTGCGCGCCATACCTTGTGCGCCCCAATTTCCTATTGATTCTAGATTTCCTTAGAGTCAAATCCTCATTTCTTTTGGATCCAACTCTGAGGGGGGACTTTTGTTGACTCTCCTTTCATCACAGAGACTAATTAATGGAATGGGGGAATATCATAGCTCAATGTGATTCAACATTTGGAAAAATATCAAAAATTGACAAAATAAGGAATAAAAAGAACATTGCACAAGTGTCGTGCATGTTCTACAATGGTCGCGCAAGTACACTTGCGCGCCGAAGTTAGTCATGAAAGTCACTTGTGCGCCCTAAGTGATAACTGCCCGGGCTCTTCTCCATCCTATAAATAGACCCGGTGGGCCCCCCATTTCGGGAGGAATTTTTCCAGAATTCATATACATATCTCTGAATGGTCAAGTCTATTCTTCTGGTCTTTCAAACATTTCTATGGAAATTCGTTACCTAGAATGGAAGGTATAAACAAGAGGAGTAAGGTCTAAGTGTTAGAATTCACTAACACTTGCGCGCTTAAGGTGTTTTAACCATATGAGAAATGAACATACTTCCTCCCGGCCTTACTTCATCAGCAAAACTTCCATGCCTCTCTTCTCGAAGTACCTCAAGATAATTCTAAAGGCTTTTGTAAAATATCTCCCAAGTGTTACCCTACTGATTATCAATCGTGCAAGTGCTCGTGTGTCGCGCAGGTATACCTGCATGACCAGGACTTGTGTGCCCATGTAGTACCTGTGCGCCTACCAGGACTTGCGTGCCCCTACCTTTTGTTAGAGCCCTTTTTTCCCATTTAACCCCTGTTATGACATTACGCCTCTACTATTCAAGATTCACTCTTCAAGACACACTTCAAAGAAATTTTTGTCTTTTTTTTCTTGATTGACTTCCTTATCTGAAAGGAATTCTGTCGAAAATCTTTTAAAAACATAGTTATTCACATATATTTATGTCACTAAAGTTAGAGAATTAATTCATTCAACCACATCCTTTAAGATGAGAGAATCCTTAAACATTGGGCCTCCTTTTCAGGAGTAAGGCCCAGTCTTAATTTCTCTTAATCAGTCCTAATTTACCTTTGATCTGGGATTCCTTCTCAGGCGTAAAACCCAATCATTAGTCCTTTCCTAATTTGGACCTCTTTTTCAGGAGTAATCCCCAGTCCAAGTACTCTTAATTGGGCCTCCTTCTCAAGAGTAATCCCCAAGTCCCGTAATTTGGGCATCCTCCTCTGGAGTAAGCCCCAAGTTAGAGTATTCGAATCTCCATAAAGCACATATACCGTTATGGACCCTATTACTGGATATCTTCCATAAAGTAAATGCTAATCTTTATTTATCTGGGCAGTCATACATACATAAGCATCACATTATTTCTTATGATTGCATCTTTCCTGGCCCAATTGTTTGGTTTTACCAATACCTCTTGTTTCTCACACCGAGCATGACTCACGTGAGATTAGAGTGTAAATGTAATTATGAAATCCTTCTTTGATCCATCCATGATAAACATCATACTCCCTTACTCGAACTATGTGGATTCCTATTCATTTTCTAAACAAAGGATACATAGGTAGCCCCTCTGCACGTTCGATCCCAACTCTGAAATAATCCATGTCCTTCTAAATGACAATAAACATCAATTTCCCCACTGAGTGGCTTTAAAACCAGCATGATCATCATAATGAAAAAGAGAAATCTATATAAATGTGTCGAAGGATACCATTGACCAAGAATCTCTAACAAATACAGATGATTCTATATCGATGGAGAACCTCGAATACATATAAAAGATTCTCTAAATTTCTTACATATTTAATCATTGATTTCCAGATCTGAAGGAAAGATCATTTTATACTTGGTAATGTAATATGGATTCCCGAACATAATTTAAATCTATAATGAGAGTCTCAGAGTAGACAATAATTCCCCTCAAAAAGGTGTGATAAGTCTGACCTCCCATCCTCTCGACCAATGAAAATTCATATGCCTCATCAGTCCACAAACTAATGAGCGCCTAACTATGGAAAGTTGGTCAAAATTAATGTGGAATCATAGGATGTTTCCGGTTCTACGAACAAATCCGTTAGAAACCGATTGGAATTTTTGAACCTTCAATCATGGAGGTCATCCCAAATTCCGAGAAGAAATAATTAAGTTGAATTTATAATGCATTACACACACACACACACAGATATATATGTATAAAACAATATAATATATTATTTATATCTAATGTTTTATGTAAACAATGATTAGTATATTACGTACAATGTATTACATGAGATTAGGTTTTTTTTAATGCTACACACTGATGAGACACATTTTAAATATTTCTGTCTACTTCAATATATAAAAAAGGAATTTATATTTATGGGGAGAAAAACGATTTCAGTGTGAATACTATGTGATTCATTTGTACTTCCATGAAAATAAAACTTAGAAAAACTCTACCTATACTTTTTAATAATACTATAAAATTTTAAATCAATGTAACCTAATGTATGACTAGGGGTAGGAAGTTTATCAATATATGTTATCATTTATACCAACTGGGTTATTTCATTCAAATAGATTCAAAATCGAACATATATCTATCATAATATAAAACATATATGTAATATAACCAATTCTATTGTGTATTCACTAATAATGACAACATAATATTGATAATAACTCTTAATATAGATACTGGATAATTAATATAATATTTTTTATGATATGAATATGATAACATCTTAATAATATTGGTCATATACATATAAAACACTAATATGATATTGTATATTTAACTGTATGAAAATTAAAATATATTTATATATTACATTTTATGATTACTAATTAACTAATAAATTCATAATGATAATTTGAATTTATCAATATACATGGATGTGTATCCATAAATAATGAATGTTTCCAAAATCATCATCCAAATAAGAAAAACCTTTGAGATTCAATGTAGAAATTTAATATGTGATGTGGTATAAACATTTTTGGAACAATACATTGAAAAAAAATTCCATATAGTAGAATCACCAAAACATTAAGATATAAAATGGAAATTTATAATCTAACATATGAAAACAAGATATAATAAAATCAACAAACCATTTCACATAATTCAATTGAAAAAAAGTATATGAAGTGATAATCCATGATTTTTGGTGAATAGATCTATATTCAGAACAAAAATTATTAGGATGATGAGACATGAGGGTTTACGAAGATTCTAATGCATTATTTGAGTCCACAAGATCAAAAAATAAAGATTAGTGGAATCTATTCCATTGAACCCCTGAAAGAGAGGATATATTATTTAGGATTACATATGAAGACTAGTTTATTGGATGCACAATAATGAGTTTTAATGAAACATGTGAATGTGAGATTATATAAATCTAATATTGGAGTCCACGAGTTCGAAGAATCAAGGGTTAGGGATTACATGCGAGGGAAATATGTTTTCGTTCATGAGATTGAATAGCACTTACAAGATTCAATGTGAAAATTCATAAAACATATAGTGGTATGTAACATCGTTTATATAATAACTATAGTGATAATGTAGTGAAAATTTAATTTTCACAAGTGTTAATATCTAACTGATGTGAGAAATCCGCTTTATCTTGTTGGTTACTAACTAACAGATGTGAAACTAGGATTTTTTCTTTTTCATGTTGATTATTATATAACCTACATGATAATGAAAATTTACCACATTTATCATGTCTGTTATATTATATCTGATGTTATAAAGAAACATACGTGGAATTTTAACATATATTATATTATAACTAATATGATAATGTAAAATACCTGGATTTTTCGTTACATTAATAAATAACCGACTTGAAAAGGCCAATGTGGTAAATATTTTTTCAACAATGTGAAAATATAGATTGTATTAAAACATAAATAATGTGAAATCAACAAATGTGAGGTATTTATCAGGGGAGAAATTTTCATAATCTAATTCTATAATAGTAACATCAAGATTTTATTCAACACATTTCATTAAACACGATTAATTCTATGAGGGAAAAATTATTTACAAATTTTAATATCCTCTTGTTATGAATGATGAATCTTATAATATTTATATTTTTAAAATTTATATATCAAATCCATTCCAAACATTTTATAGATACGTATTGTAGTTTTAGAGATGTTAGAGGGTTAACAAAATCCTTATGACAGTTTTTTTGATAGATCGTTCCCTTGAACATTACCACCCTTGTATCTTTTTATAAACTACACTTCAGTGATCGATCCACCACCAATCCTTTTAAATTTTAGTTTTTTTATGTATTGGTTCATTGGAGAAAAATATTTTTTGTTGATCTCATATTCAATGGGTTGGGTAAGTATGAATAGTTTTTCTGGTTCTCTTCTCAAAAGTCACTAATAATTCACCGGAGTCAATAAAAACAATTTTCCTTAATTAAATCAATAAAAGATATATTCTTTAACCTGAAGTTCATCTTAAAATTATAGTGAATACAGAAAATTTTTATCTACTCATGTCTCATCCTTTGTGAATTCATCGACATCCACAACCATGAATTCTTCCAATTCCACACGTTTCTCTATGCCTGTAGCCCAAATATGATACTTTTATCTACTAGATCCCAATAGATTCCACCCCATGTTATCTATTTTTTAATGTTCCTCATTTATGATGCCAAATTTCTTTTGTTCTCCATCACATGGATTTAAAATATATCTTTTTTTCTAGTGATTGGATTTGAACTACCCATAATATTCATATTTATGGCTTAAGAGGCATGAGTGATAGGAATTGGGGGAAACCCATCATCTAGGATTGTCACTTTTGAACCTGCAATATGATTCATCTCATGATTCATAGATCAATTTCCATAGCTACGTACATGAGAACAAGATTCCTCAACAATCCTTCAGCTCATCATTAACACAACAACATATGAGAGAGACCTGACAGAAAGAAGAAGTTAAACACCTCTACCTAAATCATTCCCATTGATGTAGGGAGTCATAATAGGTCAATAATTCTAATTGATAACTTCAATAAATCTTCTTTAATTTTATAATTCGAATTGGAGGTATAAAACACAAAAAAAATGATAACATGTGATCCCATCATAGAATATGTTTTAATTTTTTATACATTTTAAACTCACTCAATATTACGAATGATAGATATGTAATATTATAAAACATTATTCCCTTAATGATAAGGTTATACTTGTTTTGTATTCCAATAATTAAAATTAAACATAATTTAATTATACATCAATCATTCATATCATATTCTGGGACTTCAACATTTATATTTTATGTATTACATTCCTATGTTTAGTTTATATTATTAAACAAAACATTTATTCTTATTATTGAATAAACATTAGTCTATTTTTTGGTTTCTATTATAAAAAAAATTTAATCAACCAAAAAAATATTTAATCCAAACAATTTAATATAAAATAAAGATTCATAAAAGTAAATCTCTTAATATTCATAGAATGATAATTACGATTTACAATATATAAATTTAATATACCCATGTGTTTTATGTTTTATTTTATTTCCAATTAATAGTTGTATTTGGCATCAGTTAACAAATGGATTTGTGTCTGAGAAACATTGAAAAAAGATGATGATATGTCATTTAAAGTAGAATATTTCAATACATTGTTATGCGATTTAATTATTATGTGTAAGGAAGATTATTTATCTAGAAGAATAATCTCATGACGAGGAAGTAATCAATATTATGGATAAATATATAATTATTCAATTTGGTGATAAATGAACATGGAAAATAATTTTTATGAGCTTAAAATGAGGTTCATCAATCCTAAATAGTTAAATAATAATATAGTAATGATTGAAATTTTAATTTTGATACATTGTAGGTAAGATAATTTATGATATAATCAACAATGTAGGCACATAAATGTGTTTAATATTTTTCTCAAATTAACGATCAATAATATTCTTTGATAACAGATTTAGGTATTTAGAAATGTTTACTTTGTTAAATTGTTTAAGTTGGGGGAATTTTCAGAATATTTTGTAGTATGTGGAAAAGTGTATAGTAATTTTTTTAAAAGAATAAAAAATTATGAATCAATTATTTCATTTCAAAGTTATTTTTATATAGTTATTTCTCTAGATAAAGTGAAAAAATTATACCAAGCATATTTAATATTATATCATGATTGTTGTATCATATGGTTGAAAACTGTGAAAGAAATGATCAATATTAAAAGTAAAATTACACCATTAAGAGTGGAAATTAAATCATAATGGTTTTGGATACTAAATACATTTTGTAAAAATATTAATTGAGGTCTAGTAATGTTAATACAAAGGATAAAGTGCATTTAATATGAAAAGGAATCATGATAAAATGACATTATACTACAGGATGATAGTAGGGTCTTGTGATTAGAATCTAATGATGGGGGATTGGATTTATGGTAATGAATAAGAAATTATATCGAAATAGACCTTAATTTGGTGAATGGTAATCAAAATAAATATAAGAAAATAGACCGTGTTTTTAGGTATGTTTTTTTCTGGTGTTTTTTAGGCAAAAGACGAGTTTCTAGAAATTGCCTAAGTACACGTCATGTACTTTATGATTACACTCCGTGTACTCAGTTACTGCAGGTAGACATGTGATGACTATGTATTGGACTTGCACAAGGCCGTGTGGGATGACTTGGAGACATCTTGAAGTAGAGTACATAAATAGAAAGTACTTGTTCTGTATTTCAAATGTACACGTCGTGTATTTTTTATTCATTAAACGCACTGGGGTAGCATCTGACGGATAAAACATCCTTTTTATAGGTTTCGTACGTCCGAGAGAAACTGTATGGCTGCACTTCTTATCTGTGCCAGTGACCCTCCGTCTAAACTCTGATTTGATCACCGTCGATTGCCTTGGGATCTCCTTGGTATGCTCTTCCTTCTTCTTGAGCATCGTTTCATGATTCCTCTTCTTTTCCATGTTATCCTCAGTACAACATTTTTGTATTTTTTTGTTGATCAACAATGTTCTTTTGTGATTCAAGACTTTATGTTCACTTATATTGATCACCCAACACCAATGTAAGTGATTTGTGACTTTCTATTGGAATTCATAGAGTTATAGGTTTAATCTATCCCAATACAGTAGAATCATGTGTTGTGTGTTTACTGTTATCCATGTTGTTTTCCTTTTATTCATCTTTGTTTGAATATAGGTAATTTGAATGTGAATAGAGTTATTTGTGATGATTTGGAAGTGTTTCCCATGGTTCTTCTTCTCATGATTGTTTGGTCCTATATAGTCTCTTAGGCTACCATATCTGTTTCCCATGCCTAGTATTATAGTATGGTGTGAATCTTTCTCTAATATGCTGATATTCCATAGAATGATATCCAAATAGTTCTTGAGGTTTACATAGGCCGATACGTGTTTTATACCTGTTTGAATTACACTGGGCCGTGAGAACCTGGTGTACTAGAACATTTGGGCAATGGATGTAAGGCCTTCTACAGAGTGTCTGTAATTTTTATCACGATACGAGACCACATTGGTAATTTATGTTTAGTACTTCTTCAGAGTTTATTTAGTTTCTCGACATGGGCCACATGGGGAATGTGACGTTGAGTGCTTCCCTAAAGAACCTATAGAAAAAGTATAAGACTATTGTTGGAATTAAAAGTGAGTTCTTTCTTAGAGAGTCTATAATTAAGGTGAAACAGGGGGGGGGGGTAGACTATGTGTGATATCGAGAGGGTTTCTCGTGTTACTAGGTAGGACTAGAGGGGATAGGCTGTGAGTTCTTCTCAAGGGGTTACCTTTTGTGTTTAGCTGGTTTCTTGTGTTACTAAGTAGTACCAGAGGGGATAGGTCGTGAGAACATCCCAGATGATTACCTGTTTGTTTTTACCTTCTTGTTCTACTTCTTCTTGATATATGAAACTGAATTCATTGAAACACTGGATTGTTTACTATGTTGTTTTCCTCATACATTCCATATATTCAACGAATATATGCACAGATCTTATGGTTGTTTCCTACTGGGATTTAGTGTCACACCCTATTTGGGACATTCTTTTGGCCCCAAACAGATTATATTGTTGCATGTATAGATAAAGGAAAGCGCCCGTCTACTTCAGGTACTTTAGTGTTGTAGATCTATAAAACATAGGACCAAGATGAGGCTTATGATGATGAGGAGTTTATCTGTTTTCTTTTGTACATGTGTTTATACTATATTTCAGCATTGTGACTTTTTTGGCTATTTTTTAGACATATGTATTACGCATCATTTTATACATATGGGCTCCAGTAGTTATTTCTTATAGTCTTCCAATGATTATTGTTTTATGTATGTTTTCTATTACCGCTATTGTATTTATATTTACTCCCATTGTGTTACTCTTCTAATGAGGATGTATTTTCCCCACTATCACATCCATTGCCCTTACCGTTAGTCGTCTACCTCTGGCATTAGGGTAAATGTGCTTGAGCACATGTAAAAAACTAGGTATAGGGTCATATTGGTGGCTTCTGGATCCAGGATTTTACAATGTGTTATCATTGGCGGTGTCCATTTGATGTGTCAACGAAGGCATTGGGACCTTATAGGGGGTGGGTTATTGATATCCCACATTGATGGAGGAGGACCACGCAACACCCCTTTATAATGTGGAGTGGATACCTTTCACATCATGAGGATTTTTCGTAGAGGTTTCCTGATTGGTAGATTTCAGGGAAAACCAAATCGTACGGGCTAGGCCCAAAGCAGACAATATCCTAATCAGGGGCTAGAATTGGCCGTTACAAATAGTATCATAGCCGGTTTCCATTTGATGTGCCAGCGAGGATACTGGGCCCTGTAAGGCATGAAGAGGTGCTCCCTGGAAGGTCTGCATCATCTTTATGAAGTCTTCCCTAAACTGTGCATCATCACCATCATCTGGTATATTTGCAAGGGACAAGACTAGCACAATATAATGTTCTTCAGGAAGTCCCTGATTATACATATCTGAGCTCTGATCACTTCCATGTGACTAGAGGACAACCTAGGACATCTCGACGGCATGAATCTGCATGGTCAAATGCACACCCTAGATCAATATTATCATGGATTTAAATAAGGAAGGCCATTAAGGGAATAAATGTAATAAAGCATTCATGTTTCGCAAAACATGATTACACGGTGTGTATGCCCCCATACACGGCGTGTTCCCTTAATTCATCCACATGGGTATGTACCCCTGCCACAAATGGTCGTGTAACTCCCAATACACACGTCATTTTTTCCTAACACACGACATGTACTTATATCCTTTTCCATTTCCAAAGTCCCCTTATTCGGATAACCCTCATGATTCTCCTAAAAAAATACAACATGTCTTGTTTGTGCCAAACACGGCGTGTACAAGATGATCTCCACCGACCTGTGTTGTTAGTGACATGGCCAGATACATTGCTCACTCTACACGGTGTGTTAAATGTGGAAACGACTTGTATAAGAATAGACACCACCGTCCGGTGTTGTTAGCTACACAACAGACTGCACGGGTAACACTACACGACGTGTACAATAGTGAAACATCATGAATAACTGAATTTTTCATCAATACATGTCATTGTTCACACAGGAGGACACACGCTCTCTACACACGATGTGTACATCATGTACATTGCATGTCCTTCCAAGATTTTCCCAGCCCCATGTCTCATTCCACATGGCATGTGACATGGGTAAATACTACACGACGTGTACATATAGTACACATCGTTATAAAAAATGTTCCTTCCTGAATTTAAGGACACACGACATGTTTCCATACCTACATGGAATGTATTATGCGTTTTTTAAGATAGTAAGCCTTAAAAACTACTCTCGATTCCCAAAAAAACCCTGAAATGAACATTTAAGTGACATATTTCATTTTGTGGGGGCCCATACTCCCTGCGAATTAAATTTTAGCGTATCATTCATGATTTAAATAGGGGTAACAATACAATGATCCACAAAATCCAGTTCATGAGGGACCATAACACCTCAAGAACAAAAGTTTGGAATTCATCCATAAAACACCTTACACAAAAAATACCTTATCAGACAGTAGGTATTCTATTATGTCACTTATCACAATAGCATGCATATCTAGCACCACAACTATGACAACAACATGAAATCGCTAATGAACCTGAAATGGAATGTAATGAATTCATGAAATGATATTTCAATAATGATCCAATATGATTCATGACATTGTATACCCTTGTCTCATTGGATTGCAACAGAAATAGAACCTCAAAAATATCCACGGTAACCACACAAAGCAAGTGAATCACCCAGTGATGAAAATAAAATCAATCGTAATAATTGAAAACCCTTAAAAATTGCAATAAGCATGGGTGATTTGATTTTCCCTGTACATGAGTTAGCTACTCCAAGGAAAAACATATTACCAAGAACCAATCCCATCATATCCTAGGATATAGGCTCCAAATAGAAAGTCAAGAAGAAAAGAATTCCTTCTGATACTAATTTTTAATGTCTTGGATCCGGAAGCCACCAAGAGGCATCCTGTACCCGGTTTGTCACATGGCCTCAACCACATTTATCTTAACAACAGAGGCTGCCAACTAGTAGTGAGGTTCTTGGGTGTGATGGTGGGGAATCAATGAGCTCATTGGAAGAGTAACACATCAGATATAAATAGATACACAATAGTGGAATAAAAAATATAAATACAACATTAAACAATGGAAGACTAGAAGTAATAATGATTGGAGCACATATATATAAAATTATGCATGATACATATTTCTTGGAAAACATCCAAAAAAGTCAACATGTTGAGATACATTACTAAAACCAAGTACAAAAGAAAAATGATAAACTCATCAGCATCGGAAGCCACATCTTGGTCCTATGATATCGAGATCCAGAGAACATAATTAAATGACGTAGAAGGGTGTTTTCACTTATCTATACCTGCAGAAATATAATCTTTTTGGGGCCAAAAGAATGGCCCATAGAGGGTGTGAGAATAAATCTCAGTAGTCAACCAGCACAATATATGTGGCTAACAGTCAGTGAATATATGGCAGATAAGAAGAAAATAATGTACTAAAAAATCTTTATTTTCAAAGCATCGAGTTTAATATATCAACCAGAAGTTAAAAAAGTATGAGGTTTGTTCCTTTCTATTGAATGCCTTTGAGTTCAATTTGAAAATTTTCCCAATACACTTGAACATGGTATTGTGTGTTTACCATTAGCCCTATTTTTTCCTACTATTATTGTATGCCTGAGTAAAGGTAATTTGAATGTGAATAGGTTTATTTCTTATGAATTGGATGTGTATTGCATGCATGTTCTGTTTATGACTGTTTGATTATATTAAGACTAATAGGATTCCATTTCTATTTCAAATGACTAGTATTGTAGGATGTTGTGAATGTTGTTCTGATATGCTGCTATTATATAGAATGCTAGACAATTAGTTCTTGAGGTTTACTTTAGGCGATATGTGTGCTATAGCTACTTGACTTACACATGGCCGTCAAATCTTGTTGAGAACACCATAGGGAGAATAGACGTAAGGGCCTCTCAATTGTGTCTGTAATTATTATTAAGATGCGAGAAAACATGGGGAATTTACGTTGAGTGCTTGCATAGAGTGACTGTAGTTTCTCGATACGGGCCACAACGAGAATGTGACATTTCGCAGAGCAAATTTAGTACTGATAAGAGACTATAGGGGAAATTGACGGTGAGTGCTTCTCAGAGAGCCTACAAATAAGCTGAACTAGGGGGGTTAGACAGTGTGTGCTTCCCCGAGGGTTTCTTTTGTTACTAGGTAATACCATAGGGGAATGGTTGTGAGTAAATCTGAAAGGTTTACATTTTGTGGTTAGATACTTTCTTGTGTTACTAGGTAGGACCATAGGGGATAGGCTGTGAGTATATACCAGAGGGTTACTTGTTTTTTTTACCAGCTTATTTAACTATTGCTTAATATTTTTAACTGAATTCTTTGAAACTGTGGTTTTCTTTTTCTTCTTCATACCTACTATATATTCACAGACTGCTATGCATAGATCTTGTGGTTGTTTCCTATTGGGATTTAGTCTCACACCCTCTTTGGGACATATATTTTGGCCCAAAATTATTATATTTTTGCAGGTATATATTAGTGAAAGCACCATTCTACTTCAGGTACTTGAGTGATGTGCAGCTGGAGAGCATGGTACTATACTGAGTTTTGTGATGATGTGGACGTTATTTGTTTCCTTTTGTACTTGGGTTTAGTACTATATTTCAGCATTGTGGTTTGTTTGGATGTTTTCCTAGACATATGTATCATACAACATTTTATATATATGTCCTCCAGTCGATTCTGCTTCTAGTCTTCCGTTGTTTAATTTTGTATGTATGTTTTCTGCTTTTACTATTTTATATCTATTTACTTCCAATGTGTTACACTACTAATGAGGGCATTGTTTCCCCTCTTTCACACCCAAGGCCCTCACTACTTGTCAGCGTTCTCTAGCGTTATGGGAAATGAGATTGAGGTAATGTGACATATCAGGTACAGTGCACCTCTTGGTGGATTCTGGATCCGGGATGTTAAATTCAAAATTTCACCCCTTGTTGTCTTTGAGAAAAATGTTTCATGAATAATTTTGGATAATATTTTATTTTTAATCTGGTTATATGATCAAAAATTAGGCATCAATTTGGTATAGAATAATGTATATCACTACAGTTGTACTTATTACACTATAATAAAATATTAATAATATTGTTATAGAAACTTTACTTGTTAATTTAATGATTTTGGGGGCCATATCAAGACATATTTTTTAGTAGGATATGGAAATAATATGAATTTCATTATAGTGACTTTAATTACACTTTAATTTTGGTGAAATTTAAATAATTTGATTATTTCTATTCCCCCATGTTATAGAAGGTCAAGGATCAACTTTAGAGAAGTTAACATAACATTATTGGATGATTTTGAAGGAATATTTACATGTAATAAAAATTATATGAATTTATAGGATTATGATAACATAAATCAATCCATATCTATGATTTGGATCTTATAGATTACATGAAAATTGAAATTATTCAATAAAAAAACTAATGGATAGGAGAAACATTAAAAATATAGAGGAAAATAGAGAATAAAATATATTGATCATAATTTATTGAAATATTTGATTGGGAAAGAGACAATAATGAGATATTACTACATTTATTGTGTTTATATTAATGAAATATTGTTCATTATAGTGTTTTATTGAAATATATAGTTATCATTTGATGAATTTTATTTTTGTTTTTCTAATGTATCTTATAAAGATCTACTTTTTAAAACCCAACAAGAATTTTTCAAAATTATAAAATAGAAAATAAATAAAATCATATTAATGTCATTATCACATACAATATTGAATTTTCTAATAGATTATATTAACTCTGATGGTGATTTTCAATAGTAACTCACGTTTATAAACTAATTAGTCATTCCTTGAAGCAATGCATGGAGTGGGGATAAATAATAGTACCTCATTGATGATTAATTCATGATATATAAAAAATCCCATAAGGTTTGTGTCACTTTGGGTGGAGTGATAATTGGCTAAACATTTTATCCATTGAATACTACATGATATGGTATTTGGGTATACTAGTAGTAATCTATGTGTATTATTGATTTATATATCCAAGTATGATTAAACAAAGTAAAATCTATGTTTCAATTGCTGTATTACAAGGTTTTTTATTTTTATTTTGTATAAATTTATTTTATAATATGTTAATATGAAATGTGTTCTTTATAAAATTGAAAATTCTTCTGATGATTGAATAGGGTTAATGTTTGAGGAACATTAAATCTGTCATTACAATTATTCACACCTTTCCATGTGTCATGAGATTCATGTAATAATCTATTTATTACAAATTATAGTTCTAGATCATAATGTTTATGATTTTATGATAAATATATTATATTTTTTTTGAACAGTTGTTCACAAACATGATATATCATTCCAGAAAACACATTAATTCAAATGGGTAAAAATGTTTGATAATTTACTATAATTTAATTGTATCAAAATACTAGAATGTAGAAAAGTGAATGACTAAGTTAATTTGATTAATTTCACAGGATGGGTTCATATGAGATAATTATCTCTATAATTCTTCAATTGGGTTGAATCAATTGGTGGTATTATTTTTATAAGGAAGCCTACAAATTATAACAAATTCCAAAAATTATACCTATCCCTATTTAAATAACATTGTAAAATAAGAATATCTACCTCAATTCACTAATTTAAATCTATAAAACAAAATAAAATTCCCTACCATTTTTGATGGATTAATTTTTTAAAACACTATTGAGTCCATCCCTTCAGATGTATTTTTTTCAAATACATTATTATAAATAAGTTTGGGATCAGATAATTAATGGGATTCCTAAAAATAAATTTTATTAGTGAAATAAATTTATAGACAATATAAACACTTGACCTTTTACTCCTGATACCTCACCTCTGAAGTGATGATGTTCTAATGGTTTATGGAAGCTCAGTCATGTTTATTTGAAAGTCATAATATGTTACAGAAAATTGTAAAAAATAATAGATGAAAAAATATATATATAAACAAAATTAAATATTTTAAATAATTATTGAAATAATAAATGTTTACTTCTAGGATAAAAAAGATTGTAATAGGGTCCAAGGATGTAATAAAATTCAATATAATGTATAATAATTCCACAAATTTGGCTGGAATATCCTACATATAGACATCATATTCATCATGAAATAATTATATTCATTATGGAATGAAGTTATATAACTTAGATATAAACCCTTATCTATTCCTCCAATGTTACATCATCGTTATCGAAGGGATCATGTTGAGGTGTCTTGGATATATCATTCTCCTAAAAAATCTAAATCCCTCTAGGGTATTATAAAAATATTCAATTTACTTCAAATACAAATTTATCGTACATTTTAATTCACTGTATCATTATATCCTTAAGTTTAAAAAATTATTTTTTAATTATAAAGGTATTATATATCAATAATAGTTCATAATGTTATAAAATAATGGTCACATGTTATAACTGATCTTCTACATCTCCTAAAAGGGATATAAATATTTATATTCAGTATGCTGTGGATAAATCAATAATTCAATATATTATTTCTTTATTAGATCCCATGAGACTTGTCCCACATTAAAACATTAGATTATTGGAGTCCTCTTTCATATGTATGCACTTTATTACCATATTATATGGTTCTCCCCTAGTGTGGAATAACACAATAGATTGTTCTTATCTACCCATCCAATAATGTTGTCCCCTCAAACAACACATAGTCCTTTATTATTACACTACAACAAGTACTAGAGATAGTTTTAATACGTAATTGACTTGTTACAACCTTGGTGTGCATCCAATCATAGGTGGATTTGGTGGATTTTTTTTCCAAATTTAACTTATTAACAAAATTTTATTATAGAATAATCTAAAATCCTTAGATAATAAGTCCTTATAGGTTAATCATATGTATCCTATTTTGGATATAGTTGTGGAGTGGGGTCCCTTATTTTTTGGAATACCATCAAAATCACATTCATCCACATTTTGATACCATTTTTTGTTGAATTATCTCTTTCTAGGATTTCCATTTCAACTCATATCCAACTAACTACACATTTAAAAATATTATTATCCACTAATCTCTCAACATTTACTCTACAAACATCAATAGAGTATCCAACAGTTTCTTTATGCTCTATTATTCCATAAATCAATTAATATATCAACAGTTTTTAGTATTATGTCCCATAATCAATAAAAAGAATGATGAAAACAAATTCACTAATTATATTTATCAAATTCCCCCACAAATGGAAATTTTATTGTCGTTATGAAAAATATATTTACAAATACTAACTATAATTTCAATCATTAATCAAAAGAAAAGAAGTAGAGAGCATGTCAATAAAACATAATATTTTCTGAAATTTTTCCAATTCAAATATACTCATCCCATATAAGTAATCATAATTCCTTATTAAGATTTTTCTACAAGTAAAATTCTCATCCATACTTATTTTTAAACCATTCTTCAGACATCCATACCAATACAATGATAAACCTCTTCAGACAATTTCACATTCAACAGTCATGAATTACATAAAACTACATTTTGGGTCATTCTAAGGTAAATTTCATCTATTTATAGGCTTCTATAATATCTCAATCATCAAATTATAGAAATAAAACAAGATAAATCAATATGAAATCCCAAAATGGTTATATTGTTGTTGAGTTTAGAGGAGCGGAGTTCTTGAGGTAATTATTAAAAATAAAGGCTCTAAAATGGGGATAAATTATTTAAGTAAAAATAATAATAAACCATTTAATATCAATGAAAATTGGACCTACTTGTCCACATAAAATTAAAAAACTCACATTAATCTCTACTTCTCTTAATGATTCACATCATGAAAATTCAACAATAATGAAACAAATTCATCATATTTTTTCATTCCTTTTCCTTTGTTACAAAGAAAATTTCACCATGATCAAGTATGAAACCCATCAAACTACCTATGTTTTATCTCCTCATGGAATTAATTATAATCTTTATAATATGATCACAGGTCATGTATGGTGGATCATTAAAATGTACATGATATGATTTATTGTTTCGATTTGTTTTCCAAAATAATATACTATTAAAGTAATAAAAATATAAAATATATTAGAATAAATTTCCAAATCACTAATTTCAATTATATCACATTATATTTGAAGGTATTCTCTCATTGTAGTACCATGAATAACCAATCTACATCATTAAATGTAAATGAATAAAAATAAATTAATTTTACTAAATAATGTCTTTAATGAAGGATAAATCCACCTATAATTTGGATTTCCTATCAATAAATTTCATGCCTATTACAAGATTAAAATTGGGTTAGATATAGATTATGGATAAAGGTAAAAACAGTTAAAAAATAAACTCAATTATATTAGTGTGGTTTGAAAAAAACACATTTTTTTGAAAAATATGAAATGGAATGTATAAGTAGTAATTCTATTTAAACATCTCTTTTAAAATATGTTATTATAAATAATATAAAAATCTAGTTTAAAACACCTCTCAAGAATATAATTTCAAAATTTTAAACAATAACTCAAAACATGATCGTTAAGTAATAATCGAAAAAAAAATCTAAATTTTAAATTAGAGGGAAATATAATTTTAAAATTATATTGGAAACAATATTAAGTATTAACAAGTAATTTTTTTTAATTTCCAAATAATATTTTTTCTTTTATTTTTATGGGTGTTCATAATTTTCAAAAGCCGATAGATGTCTCCAAAAAATTGTCTCTTTGTCCTTTGATTTCATGAAAAAAATACATGTGTTTCAAAGAATATTTCCACCACCCTAAATTTCAAATTCTATATCCTATATTTAATATCATGAAGAGATTGATGAAAATGAATATTCATTTAAATGCAACATTTTAAATGGTAAAATGTAACAAAATAATTGGGGACCTCCAATATTAATGTAATATTCTTTTCCTTGATAAGTATTTGGAATTTAATTTATGAAAATCCTATACATGGATGGATTGTGCTAGATTCGATTTCCTAAAATGAAAACATTTAACTAGGTAACACAATAGTGTAAATTTATAATATTTAGTATGATTAAGAATAAATTGATACAAAAAATGATATTTTATGTGTTTTCATTCAACATGTTGTATAAAGGATATATAATGAAAAAAAAGTAATGTAAAAATAGTATATTATAATAATATTTGAGTATGTAAAAGAAATTTAATGCCTTAACAAAATGTAGAAGGGGTAGGAATTCATATGACTCCTTGGGTTGATACCTAATCTCCCCATTGGGACCGACCTCAACTAAGGTTGTAGTCAATTAAATCAGGAAATCACTTAAGGAATACACGTACCACCATTTATTCACTAAATAATTATCCAAAATAATTTCCTCAAAAACAATTATTTTATAAGGTCGGGTAGAGTACTATAAATCTATGTTTTTCTAGAAACTTCATCTAATAGTCCATATAATAGAGTAATGAAATTTAATTCTTGTGTTAAAAACTAATGAGATGAATGATAAATCAAGGATATTAATGAAATATATATTTTATATTTTGATAATGTAACTAATGTATTAATTATTGTATATGGATCCCAACTAGGTAGAGTAGCCTCAAATCTACGACCCTAAGAATGTTCAGTGTTTAAAAGATGAATAAATAGAATATAGATATCTGTATTGGTAGTTTTAGTTTGTGTATCACTAATAAGGGATATTGTTGTGATAATGCAAGCAATGGGGGTTAGTGGATTCTCATTATATTGACTTGGTATCTCCATGAACCGTAGGGAGGTCAAGTGTTCATAACTAGTTCAATGAATGGAACCTCTATTGTAGGGTCATTTATTGTACACTTTACATTATATTGTAAATCCAACTAGAAATATCATCATTCATCAGTTTATATAAGATAAATATTATCTCATGTGTCTAAATATAAAGAGGGGTGGGTTGGGGCTGGTAAAAATGCTCAATCATGGTTGGTATAATACAAACTAAATATATATATGGATTAATGGAATCAAAATATTCAGCTTGGATTAGCCTAACATGTTCCCACAAGGGTTGATATACAAGATGAAATGGGTGCTGGGTTAGGTAATGTGGTAGAATGGGAGGTGGATCAAATTCTACATCAATCATCTCATATAAATGGATCTTTATCTCAATCATATAATGAATGAAATTAGAAAATATTGATTACACTCCCTTTGAGGAAAGAGTAGTGGTTGTTCCTACGCATGTAAAATTTCTATTAATCCTCTCAGTGTTGGGGTTGATTGTGAAGTGAAATATGCATGGTTTTGTACCTCAATGGAGTCATAATTCACCATTAAATAAGTATAATTTTCATCCCATTCATTCCCTTTACCTATATCATCATTATGACCATTTTTTCTCATAATAGTAGTTTAGAAAACATAATCTACCCCAATGAGGATAGGTGCAATGATTAGTCAAATACTCCCATGTTATTTTCTTGTTATGTAGTGAAATTCACACCCTTAATAATACCATGGGTCTTGTTAATAATCCCCCCTTAAGATAATGAAAATTATTTGTTTTTATTTATTTCTAAATACTATATAAAAATGTGGGAATGAATAAGAACAAATAATCCAATCAAAGAGCCACATGATGATCCTTTAGATAACTATTCTTGAGATATTTCCCAATTTATACATCTTAAGATATAACTTATAAAATATCTTCTCTTAGTTTTTTCAGGTTTTTTCCTTCTCAGTGTGTAAATATTTGTTTTCATCCTCTACCGATGAATTTTATTCTTGTATCGCTCTTGTATAAAATCATTATAATACACTCTATCAATAAACTCATTGTTTTTGTTACATTATCCAACTCCAAACACTAAAAAAACATCCAATTATGTTGAACCATTTTAAACCTAATATATTGTAGTTTCATATCCAACCCTAATAATAACACTAATATTCACTCAATATAAGCCTCCTCCATGTCGTGAGTAATATGTTATTAATTCATATATCCAATTGAATATATAAATTCATTACCTATATCAACATATTAGATAATATTCGTGGAAAATTTCATTTATTATTATTTCTTGACATTTAATGTCTACCAAGAACATTCTATTGTTTGGGATAAATGAACCATTGAAAATAGTTATGGTGATTTTTGGATAAATCCCCACACAGAGATGAGTTATGGGTAGTTTGATTGGTTTGGATTGGGTATTTTTTGGGTCTCAAATGAATATTATATTTTATTTGTGTTAATGGGTATTTAGTTTTGTGTTTGTTATTAACCGTCTTTGTTTAATCCATTTTTGGAGGGATACTGATATGGAGGGGCCAGGGCTCGAAATGGATTCATAGGGGGATTTTAAAGGGGGGTTTTTCATGGTTTGGAAATTTTTTTATCTTTAGATGGGTTTGTTGAATATTCATATAGTGTATTGGGAAACAGTGCAGAGAGTATGATGAAATGGGTGTGAGGAGGTGTGAAAGTCAAGCATGAGTGGTTCTAGAAGTGTATCATTACTACTTGAATGTGATCAGAACCAAATCAAATGACTATGAAAATAAATTTAGGGTGCACTAAGATATTGGTAGAGGGATATTAAAAGCACAATTTAGGTTTTTGTGTTTAGTATTAAATGTTTTTGAATAATTTTTGGGGTGATCCAAGTCATTACAACATGAATTAATTAGATATTAAACGATGGTATTTTTCAAACTTAGTCCTCTAGAGTAGCAACCCCATTGGGGGACACCATATAACAAACATATCAGTTTATCCTTATATGATTAATTTTTGGTTGAAATAGTTACATGAAGCCTACCCAATAAATATTAATGTTTCCTATTTTTTTTATCTTGATGAAATATATAATGAGAAAATACTTCTCATCGCAACTTTATATTTCACTCCAAATTATGCTATTTTGTGTTTGGGTTATAGTGTTAATCAACCCACTCAGGGTAAGGCTATTTTCTATCAAAGAACATTACATAATTATAGTGTAATCAGTTATTGTGTGTCATGGGTCATGAATGATGACTATGGGTGTAGTGATTAATTACATGGTATATTTGGATTCACCTTAACAATGATTTATTTTATCTGTTAGTTATTACACCTCTAAAATTTTATGTTTTCTCATATGGATCATCAGTAGGGGATTGTGGAAGAGATACCTAGAGTATCTAAACTATTTTACCCTAATAATTACTAACCAATTTTACATATAATTAATAACAAGAAAAACATACATAGGTTTCTCCACTTCAAGCGCTCTAATTACAGTCAATATATAGATATAACTTTGTCTTTTTAGTAAAATTTTAGAGAAAGAATAAATTAATTATGGAAATTATCCATGTATAGATTCATCATTTTTTATTTTACCTAGATGAATGTTCATGCCCTATTTAGATTTAAATGGCCCCATGTGAAAATGAGTTCATGCCATAAAGGTTTGTAACCAATGTTACTGTAGTTATCTTGGAAAAAATATCAAACAAGATTTAATAAAAAGTATTGTATATCCTGGCATGAATATTCAATGGTTGATTCATTGGTCATTAGAATTAATGATTTTATATTTATAAATATATTAATTCTTATATTAATTTCCTTCAATCTCTTAAAATTCATCCAAATATAGTAGTCACATTCTATCTTGGTGGGAGTCCATTGCCACTTTCTACATAGACCTATATAATCAATTCATGAGATCCACTAGTAAATAGCCTTGATTTTTATAAATAAGCCTGAATGGGGTTATACTAGTCATTATTTTAATATATATCATCTATTAATATAAATTATTTTAATTATTTTCTCTATAATTCTTCCATATTTAAGATGTATGTTTCTCCAAAATCATCATTTCACTCAGTTGAATAATTCTACATTTCCATGAGTTTTTGGGTGGTGAGGGGTGATGGTATTGTATCAATCACTTTAATTATATATTTCACAAAAAATATATAATTTTATGTACTCTTCAAGCAATTATGAGTAACCTATACATACCAAGGAGAAAATATATGTTCATTTGTAAAAATTTCACCACTATATTGGATATATTCTTCTATGTGGCCTCATATTATTCCCATTTAGTCATGTAAATCACATAAAATATTATGTATTTGTTTCTCATGGATCATGGCAAGGGATCTAGAAAATAATATCTCCATACGTAAAACACCTACAATTTTAGAATTTTGTTTTTGGAATCTAAATTCTTTTACTACTGTCATCTTTTTATTAAAATCAATCATAGCCTCATATGAACTATATTTCACCTTTTTGGATGTCATTAGAAACAATCCACATTGTATTATCATGGACATTATTATTCCATGTCAATTGTTTCCTCTATTCTATGTTGAATAGAAAAATTATAGAATGATATTCACCAAGGATTTTGGCACACAACACTAAATTAATCATTCACTTCATTACATGATTAATAAACGATCATTAAAAAAAATGTCCTGAATTATTTAATAAGATTATTCGTTATTATTATAATAATACATAATTTATGGTATTTTTTCTAAATATTCTATAATTTTGAAAAACCTAAGAAGTGATTGTAAATCATTAAAGAAAAGCTTCTCATCCAGGATCTCATCATCAATTTCCCTCACCTTTTCCTCTTCTATATTCTTTCAGAGTAATATAAATAATTGGTCATCCACTACAAAATCAAATCCATTTTTTCTAGGTCAATATAATAAAAATACCTTTGTAAGAAGATATTCAATATTGGGAATGTTTTAGAGTATTTTTATAGAAAATAAATCTAAATGGTTTATCTATGTAGATAATATCATCGAAGATTACTAAATATATTTTTAACAAATCAAAAGAAAAAACCATTGTTATAAGTTTTTTACCATTGATAGTTTAATTTAATTTTGAATTATTATAGTAATGGATTTAATAATAGATAGGATGAAGGATATGATTGAACCACTATCATAGACTATCTGCCATAATGAAATCACATGTATCTAACAATAATTAGACATTTTTCTACCAATTCAAAAAATTCATGATTAGTGTGGACAATAAAAACTTCATTGTAATAAATTCTTCCTTTAATGATGATTAATCTATAAATAATACATACCTTGAAAAAACACGTGTGAGTAGCCAAAATATCATGAAACATTCATTTATAATGTGGGGGGAAATATATCATGTCCATGAAATATTTAAATTCCCTTCATTTTATTTTGATGAGGGAGATCATTTATGAATATTTTCATTAGTAGATCAACCTTTATTCCTTGTTTATATATTATATTCAATAATATGACATCTCCCTGAACTATAGAGCAAACATTTTCCCAATATAGAACTAATAATTTTTCTTCCAAATTGTGGGGTAAAGTCAATCTTGTCCCTGAAATATTTATATTTCCATCATTGAATTATGATCATGTAGATCCGTTATGAATTTTTTCTTTACTAGATCATCCTTGATTATCTGTTTACATAATCTATTCACTAGAATAACACCTCGTTGAACTATAATGTGGAACTTTTCTCAATTGAGAGTTAATATTTTTTCTTCAAATATTTTAATTACCAAATAATTTTTGTATAGGAATACTTCAATTGATTTCCCATATACTAAGACATCATACATTAAAATCTCATGAATTTAATCCAATGTGTTCTTAAAAATAGGTGGAATATAACTTTGAAAAGTCACTTTTTCATTACACATTCCAAAATACATGAGATTATAGGAGAATGATTGATATAGGTATGTACACATTGTATTATATTTTTTATTTAGGTAATGTAGTATTTGGTTATAACTAGAATATCAATACAAAATGGAAAAGAACTCATATTGATATAACATATTAAGAATAGACACATGATTAATAAAGGAATGTGGTCATTCCTTATAGATGTTTCCAATATTTGATATTCTATACATACCTAATACCATGTAACTATCATTATAGTTATAATATCATTATCTTCATTAATTATCTTAGTCTTCCACTATTATTTGGAATTACATTAAATGAGCTCACCCATTTGCTTTTTTAAATTAAAATTATGATCCCTCCATCAAGTAGTTCAATGTACGTTGTCCTAGAAAAATATTTTATGGTTTCGGTTAGTCTCACCAGTAGTAAAAAGATTAGTTTTCCCATAATTTTTAACTGTGATATTTTTGTCAAAATAGTAGGATTGATTCAACTGATAATGGAAATAAACTATGTGAGTTCCGCCATATTTTTCTTAGTTATGTATGTTTCATTTGTATCTATTTCTTCTATTTTATCACTTCTTATAGATATATGTTTTATGTTTAAATGATAGTTTAAATACATTTTAGGATTGAATAACATAATGTAAGTGACTTTTTCCTTCTCCTTAGAATATATAACATTTATTTTTCGTAATAATTTTATATTTATGTATTAATAATCATTGATAAAGAGTCCTTTTCACCCATGAATGATTACCATAATTTTGGTTTCAATGTTTTAAACTAATGAATTTGTATTTTGATGATTGTAGGATTTTATTTCGGATAAAAATCTATTTACATGTGTTTTTTACTTTACATGAATTTAGATACTACCACTCCCTCTAATTTTAAATTATCCTCCATAGTTTCAACCATATAATCAATTAGTTTCATTATATTACCTTCTTTTATATTTATAGACTCATTATGGATGAGTGGAATTTAGAAATAATATATTATATAGAAAAACTATGATTTGGTTTCAAGATTAATAGTTTTGATAAGATCAATTGTGACTAATTCATCACTAACATTGAAAATAATTCATCATTTTTTGAAATTTATAAACAATTTATCAATTTCATAGAATGGTCTCCAATGGATTATTGGAATATCTCTGTCTTATTCTATCATGAGGATAAAAATATATATGGGGAATATAAATTCTTCCATTATGACATGAATTATTCAAAAATCATTTGTGGAACATCATCTATATACCAATATGTTATAGTGAAAATAATCGTTAGATTATCGAATCCTATATTTAAAAGCACACATAGGATAATAAAATATTCACCTGACTCCTATGTCACAATGTTTATTCTTGATTGTGTATGAACTAATGGTGAAGAAGCTAAAAAATATTCCCAGATCAATCATCTTTGGATGACTATTATTTTCAAATTCTATTAAACACTATATTCATAGATAAATAACACCTCAAACATCTATAGTTATCTTTTCTATTGTAATTCATTTAAATGTTTATCATAATCCAACATTTAATAATTTGATACATTGAAATATTATTCTATATAATGTTTAATAAAACCACATAAAACCTCATGTATTTCATTTTAAAACTATATATCCTTATCTTCTCTAGTAAAGAAAGAGGGGTTCTTTATTGTTCAGTCTTTTAATTTAATTCTTCTCTTTATAGGCCGATTTTATATATTTTCCAATCATATAATTTTCATTCTGTTATTCTCTTTTATCCTTTTTCATGTATCAATTATTAACATTCACCATTTAGTTTTCTTATTCCATGTACAAAAATTTTTCTTTCTATTTTTATGTTCTTCCATCTCTCACATGAAAAAAGATTTATTGCTTCCACATTCACTCGTGGGATTCCTCCATGTTAATTTGTAGGGTACATAATAGTAGCTCTAATAATAGTTTATATATAGTCCCAACATGGTTTTATATTATTAGGTATCTTATTGTAAATTTATTATAGAGTTATATTATCTTATAATCCATTTACAATACTTTTGAATGAGGTTTTGGAACATTCCTTTGAGTGATTTTTAGGGAATAGAAATGTGGTTTAAAATAGAATTTATTTGGAGGCTTGTTTGTAAATGGTGGTAGGGGTGGTAATAGTTATAAAAGACTCATCTATTGGGGTTGATGTAAATATTTGGGTATACTATTGTCTTATTTTAAAAATAAGATACATTTCTACGAGAAATAAAATTGAATTTATTATGGATTGGTTTGAATACACCTCCATTAGTTTTAGGTATTTTGGAATTTTTCAGGGGATTGATTATAACTAACATAGTTTTAATCATATTGTTTATTGTCCTCTAAACCCTAATGAATCATTGGTATATGTGGGGTCTTCTTCACATCATATTCTATTATAAAATTGGGTTGATTAGAAGTTGTTATGAAAACTGTGATTGAGTTAGTGGCACTATAAATTTTACGTTATTTAATTTATTTGTCAAGGATTCTAATTGGGTATCCAGGATGGTGATTCCATCTATTTAAAATATTTAACTCCTTGGTGCAATCTCATCACTTTGTCACAATTTATAAATATGAGGAATCTCATAGATAATGTTATTTACAACTAAAAAAATTTCACATAAACAATCTACTAATGTATAGGTCGTCGATCATGACTCAATTCATAAGATGTAAATAGTAATTAATTGATTCCTTTGTTGGAAAATATCAATTCTATTATGTAACGACATCCATATGAACTATTTTATTTTATCCCATGTTTCAAATATATATTATCCAATCACTTTTAGAAATTTTTGGGATTTAATTTCTGAACATTTAAATCCACCATAGTGGAATGTATTTGTATAATAATACTTTTTATATTTTATCATAGAATTTCATGTAATCATAGAGTTAAATATTTAATTAATAAATTTCATAGGCATAGAGAGAGATTTATGATACCCTCAATCATATATAATATTATGTTAATCAATTATTGTTGAACATATCACAAATATTACTATGGATAGTCAAATATCGAAGAAGATCATAATTTTTCATGAAACTAAATTATTCAAAGAGTTTTTTATTAGTAGTAGGCTTAGTTTGATCTTAAAATTGTTCACCTAAATCAATAGATAGACTCATATTAATTTAATATTTTATCTGGTTGTTGACTCTAATTGTATTGGTTGTAATAAACATTTCAATGACATGTTGATTTTCTTTTTCAAACAATCTGTACTGTTGATTTTGAAAAAAAATGCATATACATATATAAAATTCTACAGTCTATTTTATTGTTGTTCATTTTGCACCTCCCCTCATCTTACGTAAGAATACACATCAATATCAATATAGAAATTAATATTTTATGAATTTAAATTATGTTTGAACTGAATATATAAGTACATATTCACTTTTTTGAGAACCATCCCTTAGTTTTACACCCAATGATTGAGAATTAGGTTATATTGGGGGAGTTCTTCCATGTTATAATGTAGTAGAAGAAGGTTTTATTAATATATTTTATATCAATTAATGGAATTTATTTTTACAATATCTTCAAACATATTTTATGTTTTTTTATTAAATATCAAACATTTATTTAGTTTTAAAATATTTATATTCATGTTTATATTTATATGCGGGAACTAATTATTTTTTAAACTATTATTTATATTCATGATTTTTCAAATGAATGTGAATTGTTTCATAACAATTGATCTGTATGAGAATTATTCATTTCATATTGAAAATAATATATACTCAAATAATTCATGTGGGATATCCATTTATGATTTTATGACAATTTGTTTTAGTGGATTAATATTATTTTTTTATCAATCTAAATAATTTTTATTTATATCTGAATGATAGTAAGATAAAATATTATTATAAATTTAAAACTATTTATGAATTTAAGACCATTATATGATAAATGTTTTTTGACTATGAGCATTTTCTAATGGTATTTTGATTCTTTTTTAAAATGGTAAGGGGGTCATTTTTAGTTTATAAAAATATTCTTCCATAAAAATTCAAGAGATTTATTTTCATGAAATTATTTATTTATGATAAACATTAATTTTTCCCCTATGTATATACATGGTTTGTTAATAGATTTTCAAAATTATTATTTTAATAATAATGATTTAAATTTATGTATATATATTACCTATTTGAATGTTAAAAATCATGTTCCCCCATGGATTTCACTTTTAACAAAATATTTTCTTTAATAGACTACATTAAGTGCAAGTGAAGTTATCAAATTTATCAAAATTTATAAATAAGTTAAAAAAAATTATATATGAAAAATTATATATATATATTTATTTATTTATTTAGAAAAAATATCATTTAATATGAATCATTTTTCTATGACATTTATATATATTTATCTTCAAATGTAATATTTTCTGGTGAAATAGAATTTTAATCTGACATCAATATATATATATTTATAAATGCATTTATATACATATAAATTTTATTAAAACTATTTTTTATTATTTGTATGTAAATAAATTCATGTATATATAGAGTTTTCATTATTCATACCTATACATATGTGTGTGAAGATATAATCATTTTTTATTCCAATATATATGTAAAATTATATATATATATATATATATACTATTATGTAAAACTGTTATACAGGTATATATGTGTGTGAATGTATATTTACATATTTCATTTCATTACAAACTAATTTTATCATGAATCTTGTATAACTAAGTAATTTACCTTTTCAAAATATGGATATCAAAGTTCATGATTAGTAAAGAATCATTGTTGTCCTTGTTATATAAAATACAAGTTGTTATGTTTTTAATTCCAAATAATCGCACTTGGATATAATGGGAATGAATGAATTGAATAGGAAGGTAATCGAAACCCTTATGATACTTTTTTCCAATCATCTGATGGGTATGTCCATAATTATATTGTGCTCTAATGAATTGGGTAAGGTTGAAATATCATGTGATGTCATGTATGGTGCACATGTGGTGTATCTCATGCACACTATGAGATTAGGGAGTGAACATAATCCATCATGTGACAATACCCATTATTTTATGTTGTCTCAAGAGTAAATTGTAATATCATGTTATGATCCATGTTTCCTTTTGAAACTATTTATGAATGTTTATGAGTTATCAAGGGAAATTTTTATTATTTCACCAATGAATGGAATGGATTTTTCAAATGGTTATATATTTTTAATTGTATATAAGAAAAAATTATTATTTTCAAAATTACTCAGGATTTTATAAATTCAAAATTCTCAAGTTGTATATCATGTTTAACATTTTCTATTGAAGTAAAAAAATGATTTCTTCCCACATGTTTTCAAACCCCATATTGAGAATGTTGTCCATAACCTTTTTTAAAACACTCTTATCATAGGGAATAATGGTTCATTAATTTTGGTGATTATTTGAGTCTCCTTAATGTTTTTAAAAACATGTAAATTTTAAAATATTAACCATGTGCTATATTTTTTTATGTCTTGTAATAAGAAATCATCAATATATTCAGACTATATAAAACTATAATACATTGTTTTTTGGGTAGTTAAATAATAAATGATATATAATATATATAAAAATGGAATACGTTTTGGGTCGTCATAGTGTAACTGTAGGATTCAATAATAGGGGCAGTTAGGCCTAACGTTTGTTACACCTTATGTGTTTGTGGAGATAATTGATCTGAGGATATACCATTTTTCTCTTCCATATAGTTATAGTGAAATTCAAGATGTATATCATATGTCAAAACATTGTATATATCAACCTAATCCTTCTAATGTGATCTATGTTGATTATGTTGAGCTTGATAATAATGCATACTTATATAATCAACTTATACATATTATTGATCGCATTGAGAATGTGTTAAATAGAATGATCATGATGATAATTAAATTATTGTGGAAACATTGATGTGTTCAGGTGGAAATGTTTGGGAGATAAGTATTTATAGTGGTCAATGGCCTGATTCATTTCCTTAAATATTTTATAGATTCTTATGAGTATGGGTTAAGGTTGTTCTGTTATATGGTGTGTATATTTTACAATCTTGACCTTTCTGATGATTTAACATGTTCGTTTTTAGGTAATATTTTAAACATTTTTTTGGAATATTGTTGGTTGTTTTTTGGGTTGTTTCAAGTGGATATTTGGAATTATGGATGGGAAAGGGGTAGTGCATGGTTAGTACATGGTTCACACAATGGTAATGCTACCCCCAACAAAATTACAGCATCATAAAGAGAGTGGTATTTTATTGTCAAAACATGATTTTTCAAACGTTGTTTCCACTTAGTAGAAATCATGAACCTCTAGGATGATTCCCATGGTTATAGAAAATGGTTGGGAAAACTAATTAACTGAACCTAGGAAAAAATATCTGTGGATTTTAGTTACCCAAACATTTATAAAAAATCCTACATGTCAGTATTTACCTCAAATCGACCTAGTATGACAATAAACCAATTCATCTAAATTTTTAAACTCATGTGAGGGTTATAAGGCTCCCTAAACCTCATTCTTAAGGAGACAATTATCCAATAAAATAATCATCTCTCCTTCGATATGTGATTTATTCCCCATTTTGAGTCCTCTGTCATCCATCTCTTTTTTAGATCAAGAAAAATGATTTATATTCCATTAGAAATGGATTACATTAACTTTTCATGGATCATAATCTATTTCTTATTGATCTTATGTTTTTGTTCCAGATCTTCCATGGCATTGATATCTTTAATGATCATCTCCAAATTGGTAATCTCTAGTTTAGTGTACATCCATAAAAAAATCATGAGGTATGTGGTTTTAATATGAATTCCCACAGTCATGAATTATAATTGATTGTATGTAATGTTGACATTTAAATTTCAATATACGGTAATAGAATCTTGAAATTAAATTAATTGATTAATTAATCTATTTATTAAGTTGATAGAATATTTTTATTATTGAAATGGTGATCGTAGTGATTATAGAATTATGATTATTTGATTTATTGTTAATTCTAATTAATGGGTTTGGTTGGCTTAACCGTGAAGGGATAAAGGATATTATGATTACATTTTGATAAATAGTTTAACAGTGATTTTTTCAAATTAATCCCTTTTATTTAAATAATTTACCATGATTTATGGGATAAAATGAAATTGTGTAAAATGATGATAATGTTTTATATAAGTGTTAATGATGAATATCCTTGATAAATGATATATTTATGAGAAATGTGATATATTGAAATATATGTGATAATAAGTGTGGGATATAGACTGATGCTCCAAATACCCATATTTCTTAATGAGTGTGTGACAAGGAATGATGCTTCAAACACCCATATGTTATGAAAATGAGGCGTGGGATTGGGTCCAATGATCCTAATATCTATAGGGTGATATAAATGATTAGCTAGTCCCAGCACATTAGCATTGGAATGGAGTTCCTATTAGCTATTGAATTAAAATTTGAATTATATGATCAGTTAAATCCCATGATATAATTATTTTTGATTCCTTATGATTTATGGTTTATATTACATCACATGACAATGTAGTTATTTATTGTTTGGCTGTAAATTTGAACATGGGTAATTATGCAGTTAATTATTGAATAATGTTTTTAAATTTTTTTGACTTGATTTATTGTATTTTAATGATAATAAAACTGCAGAAATTGTTATAGATTGGATAATGTTTAGACACTATAACGTTGTGGAATATTGATTTGTATTCAAACCCTACTTGGGATACCTTATTGGTACCCATACCGACTTCATTTTTAATGCAATGGATAATGGAAATAGCACACTATTATTGGGAGGAGTTGTGATGGTGTTTGGATGAGGGAACACGACATGAGTTTAGGTCCCACTTGCGAGTTGTCAGCGCCTTTATTCTTGAATTTTAATATTCACAATTTACACAAATTGAAATTACATATCCACTATTTTAGGTATGGCCAATTATCCATATTTTAGAATTATTATGGGATGTTAGTCTTTATGGGTAATGGAATTATTATTATTATTTTGTATTAACATTTTTCAAATGATTATTTATTTATATTTTTATCTAACCTGATAGACATGGTACAGTCTCTTGATGGATTATATAAGACCTTCACTACTAGCTGAAAGCCTCTAGATTATGGGGAGGAATTCATGAGGTCATGTTACCAACCAACTAAATGCACTGGTGTGGGGTAACTGGCTAGGGAAATGCACTGTTATTCTAAAATTATTTCAAAATGTTCTAGAAATTAAATGTAATATTGTATTTCAATAATCAATAAAACACTTTTTTATGAATTTATTTATTTAAAAAACTAATTGAATTTATTAAAAACTGATAAATTATTTAATTTACATTTATATTGTGTATGTATGTTATATATATTTTATATAGTAGTTCATCATATTTATATTCTATAATTTAGTAGATTGGTTATAATTGTCATGTTAAAGTAAAAACATTTAATGGTTTATTGGGGCTTGGTATTGAATATCTTGTATGATATAGAACAAAATTTTTATTTAAAATCATATTTTATTACATTATATACTAAAAAATAAATTGAACCATCACATTTTTAAATTGTTCTCACTAATCATGGTTTTTCTATTTGAAAATTCATTTGTTGAAAAACCCCTTCATCAAAATGGTTAATAAAACATCTTGTTGAAAAGAGGGAAGGTATAATATGAAGGTTGTGTTGAATAACACATAACTTGGTTCCCAAAGAGGACAACACTAGTGATAACTCAAAATATATACATGGTATAGAAAATTAAATCCCAAGGACTAATTGAAGGGTGAAATAAAAAATCGTATAGAAAAGGTATTCTACCACAATTCCATGAATCAATGAGGGGTTTAAAATAACATCAATTCATCATAATTTAATATATAAAAACCCTATTTTGTCTTAAGACATTTTTTAAAAAGATGACTAATTATTTTACCATCTATATTATGTAAAGAAGGAAATATAATAATTTGGAATATATATTTTCTCTAATAAATATCCATAAGAATCCATTCTGTTAATCGAAATGATGAGAATTAAAGAAGAATTTTTTAAATCCTATAGCACTAAAATAAACATATAAGAGATCTAAATAGTATATTATAATATTCATCGAATAAATAATCATTAACAAAAAAATTACCACAAGATAATTCTCAAAAAAATAATCCATAAATTAAAGAAATAAAACATAATTTTCAAATCCATAATATCCTAACAAACCAAAACATTACAGAAAGTTTTAATCTCAATGGGTATATCAGTCCCTTCATCACTCATATTTATAATTTTAATTTTATTCATCCCAAATTATATTTTGTGGTAAATAAATTATTAAACCTATGTGTTATGTATAACTCAACCCAACGAATCCTCTCCAAAATATCAATAATCACAATGATAAATAAATATATACTCATTTAATTTAGTGAAATTTTCCAAAATATCAGGAATGGAATTTATATATAAACCTAATTGGCAATACATAACATTAACATAACTATCACTAAAGATAGAAAAATATCAATGAATTAAATTTCATCCCTTAAGATTATTTATATCCCCCAATAAATTAAAACATAATCAACAAAAAATAATATACTAACGCTAAAGGATTATTTAAACCATAATATATATTTTTTCCATATTCCAAAAAAAAGATTCAAATCAATTCAAAATCATGTCACATTAAGAAATAAAAGGTTTTGTTGATTCCTTTGAACTTATGATTAAATATAAACTTATACACCCCTAAGGGTATCCATAACTTTTATTTTAATGTTATATGAAAACATATATGCTTCTAATTATTAACACACTCATTATTCCTAAAATAAGTTAAAAAATTATTCAATATAGTCCATAAACCCAAATATCCATAAAAATAAAATATGACATAAATAAATATGTGAAAAAATTACAACTTTCATATTCATTAATACTATTATAACAATTTCAATCTTCGCATTATGAGAACAAAATATATATTTTCAAATTCTACTTTGGAACAATCCATAGATGTTTCACGATCCTGGTATATAAAACATCATTAATATAAAACATCCATAACATAATTACTGAATCATAATGCATAAATAATTTCAACAATTCACATCATAGGTCTTTTCATGCTCTAGTAGTTAACCCTTGTGTTAGGAAATTGTCTCAGATAATCCCTATATTACCTACACATAATACATTTAACTAAAAATGTTACCTTACAATGTTCCTCATTAATTAAAAGCTCTATACACTACATTTAAACCTAAAAATCATATTTTTTACTTTGATACATTAACTTTAGTTTTTCTTCCATCATTCTCTACATAAAGGATGTCAAATCATTTTTCCTTCATAATTTGCACCACCTGATATCTTAAGGAATTGTATCATTCTCTACATTTGGGATTATGAGAGTTTGTTAAGGTGAAAGTTATTAATCATATATCATGATAACTAATTAGGAATAATCCCAAGGTTTTTCATTATAGATCCCATTTAAATTGGTTTATCATGAGGACAATCATTTTATTTTCTACTGGTGTTAACATAAGACATCCAAGACCCATCCATTAACTAAAACCAAAAATCGTATTATGAAAAAAAATAGTCATAGTTATGAAACCATGAATAATCATTTATAGGATTTATAAATCATGAAAAATCAGTTTCAATATAAGAAACCTTATATTTAACAATAGTTATTCGTAATCATTATCAAATTTTTTAGACGTTTTAATATTATTAGACTCATACCTAAGGTTTATAGTAAATGTTTCCATTCCTATTTTTCAAAGTATAACTATGACATTCTATAATAAAAAAAACATTTACCCATTATTTTATTAAAAAGATATCACATCATAATAGGAAAATATCTACTAAATAACGTAATGATCCATTATATAATTGTATTTGTCCACTGCCTTGGGAAACATTGAGACATAAACAAGTTGTTAATAAATAATTAACCTCGTCTCCCACTATATTCCCCATATCTATAATCCTTCATAGAAACATTAAAAATATAACTATCTTATAAACTTATTGAGAAGGAAAAAATGTGATCTCAAATGCTCATCCAATGAAAACCATGGATATTTCAATGATCACATGATTTCAACATGAGACTAAGATTATGAGATCATGATCATAACATTATAAAATATTAATCTATATATCATATATCATAATATTAATCCATGTAATAAATTTTATGATTTTATAATAAATGACTTAGAAATGAATAAAAAAATGATCCAAGAGATAATTACATATGCATAAGACATAGTTGAATGGAAAACACATAATTATTGAAAATAATTTCCTTAGTAGTAATGGATCATTTCAAAGAGAATCATAGTGGAACGTATTTTCTCCCAAAACCGTCATAGAATTCATTGTTCAATCCCATGAATATCATAGACAACTATGCCTCTTGTTAAATTTGGTTCACACCTAATTCTAGGCATGTTTATTTCATTAGATATTAATCCTTACCCAATGTGTTGGATGAAAATATAGTTCGTAACCATTACATAATGAAAATCATACATATTATATCCAAATGATCAAAAAACATTAATACTATCAAAACCCAAAAGAAAGAATGAGTTTATTAAACATTTCATCATTCAATCATAGCATAACTAGTGGAAAAAGAAACAAGTTTCATTATCATATCATCATCGTAGACATACAAATAATTGATAAAGAATAGGTTTTGTATCATTTTATAATGTCCCCCATAAATTATATGTTAAATCAATGGTTATTTTCATTGATGGTTATAAGTCAGATTAAAATAACTTAACAATTTTATTGAGTAAAATATCATTTACATTTTAAATTGACATATTTAAAATATAAAAATGATAAAAAAAATTGGGAATTTTTTTTTATAAAATATATTTACATACATATAATGTAATCTTAAATATATTGAGTGGCCATTATGGTGTGATTTTTCATCAGTCGTATATATCAAAAAACATTCCTTCTATACATGTAAAATTCCCAAAAAAGTACCACATTTGGAAAATGAAAAAAAATTTAATTTTGAAATAAGTTTTTAAAAAGTAATAAATTATTAAAAATAAATTTAAATTAAAACATTATATTTTTAAAAACATTTATTAAAACATGTAAAAGTTAGAAAAAAAAATTGGATTGAAGAGATAAATATAGTCAATTTTTTTCTAAAACATTATTTTAGTATATTGAGTACATAAATTGAAGAAATTTTAATGTAAATTGTATTATCTAGAAATAAGAAGTGGAGAATAAAAGATGAGATATTCAATAATGTTATATAATACAATTTTAGTATCATAACGTAATCATAAACAATCCGGATAAACAATGTGATTATAAAATAAAAGCCTTACTGATTTAGTAACAATTGAATTGTAAGCCACATGAAAAAATAACCGAAAAATTATAATTATACCCCCATTAATTTCATAATTATAATCAGAAAATACATTCATGGGTACTATATACACCACAAAAATTAATCAATTGTTTAATATGGAATGTGACCCCCAGAAATAAAAATGATATGATAATCCCTTACCCTGTGTATGGCTTCCTTCATTAGAAGTGGAAACTTATATATAAAAAATGTTGACTTATAATAAATTTAATATCAAACCATAATTATATATGTTATCTCATATATTATTTACTTGTTACATTTTTTCATCAATTATTTAGAAAATATTTATTATAATTATTGGTCTTGTTGATATCATCTTTATTTTTCATGTATGTTTTGGTACAGTAGTTCAAGTCCATTTAATTTTGTCATGGTTATATAATATGTATAATATTAATAATTATATAAATATCATATATATTCATGCTTTATTTATTTATATTCATCCATATAAGTATGTATAGAAAAATAAATTACATTATTCATGGATATAGTGGGTTTTACGAACATATGAATAATGTTTTATTTTTTTCACCGATTAAATAAGAGAAAGGTAAATAATAAATAATATTTATAGAATAATTATTATATAATATAGTAATTATATAGTCAATAAATACATCCTTATTACAAACATAGTAAAACATAAATTTAAAATGAAGCACATTGCTTTGTAGAGGTTGCAGTCCACACACACTCACAAAAGATTTTATTATTTTTCATGTTTTTGGAAGGTAAGAAGGTATATATGATAGTAATCATAATAATTTTTAAATATTATATAAGTATAAAGTATAAACATTAGACCCAACATAATACCCATCCATAAAATATGGTGGTGAGAAATGACGTGTATCGCTATATGAAGATGGTAAGCAATACATACCAAGATTGAAACATTCACATTTCATTTCAGGGATAAATGGAGAAAAAATTGATATTTCCTAATTTTAATAAAATATAATTATATTGAGGATATTTAATTTATTATTTTATGGAGATCTAAAATATTTATGGGAGATTAAAAATAATTAATAAGAAAGTGGTCTGTTAAGGTGATTGACTCTTTTTGTAAATAACTCCTTTAATCTCCACTTAAAACAAATGGGTTTGGTCTTTTGGTAAGATAATAAAATATGTAATGTGTATAAGTATGTTTATAAGGATTTTTTTTGTTTTTTCTATATATAATGGAAAATTTCTGAATAAGTGTTGGAATGAGGGTGCCTTTTATAATTGAGGTAAGGGGGAAATTTTGTAATTTTCAATGAAGGTTGAAGTATAAAAAATCATTATCTATCCCAAATTATTCCAAAATACCAGGGATTATAATTTAATATATTATGGTGTCAAAATTAAAAAATAAAACAAATTTGTTACATGTTTTAGTGGTTTTTTAAACACTATCATTTGGTTTAACTCACTATTTAAATCATTTTATCATTAATCACGGTATCGTATTTTTCACATAAAAAGGTTAATAGTTTTACGTGTAATGTGAAAAATGAAAAATAACGGTCCAATGGATTATATTTCAGAAAATATATTATACTCTTTTTCCTATATAAATATTTTTTAGAATTATAAAATAATTTTATGAAATATTATTTTGATAAAATATCATTAATGTCAATTGTGACACAATTCATATGATTAGATTTAATAAAAATAATAAATTATTTTAAATAGAATATAATAATATAAACCAAAAAAATTACTTGATCTTCATAATAATGAATCAATGAACACTCTAACTCACTAAAATTATATTACATTTAGAATTCATAAAATCAATTATTTAATTATTCTAATCATTAAAAATATACTGGGATAACAATGTGTAAAAATTTAAGGTAATTATGTAATTTGTAAAAATTATAAATAAATTTAATTCAAGAAAAAATTTAATTATTCTCAAAATAAAAAATTATTTTCATTAATAGATTTCTTTCCAATGTGTACGTATAAGATATATTAAAACATAGAGATTTAAATTTTATAACATTCATTGGATTAAATATTATATAAATCATATTGTTTGAAAGGTATTTAGTTAAAAAATATTTCAAATATAATTTTATTATAGTATAATATCATCCATCCAATAATTATTATTATGAAAAAATATTTTCTTATCACATAGTATTATCCTAGACCAACCAGATTTACCCTTTACTATGGAGATAATTTTAACTGTGATTATGATTGATTTTGAAAAAAAAAATAAAATGGAATTATTAAAAAAAATTAATCATATAGATAAAATATATGGAATAACGTTTATCAAATTCAATTTCTATATGTCAATGAATTTAATTTTAAAATAATCATGAATCATGCGAAGAAAAATACTTTTTAGACAAATACATTTTTAAAAATTGCACTGGGATTTCATATCCTTCCATGAAAAATATTCAATAATTATTACAAATGATATTAATAATATAATATTTATATTTAATTAAGATCATTCACCAATAGATAATAGTTTAATTTATTCAAATTCGTAGATAAAATTGATTCTGAGGAATGTAATTTGGTTATTTGAATAATATTTGAACTAATTTTACAATAAATACATTTTATAAAAAATTTATCTCTATAACGGATTGCAATGATGATATAGTTTTAAATTAAATTATATACTTTTTACTATTCATTGAAAAATCTTACATTTATGAAAATTCTAAATGGTGCACCCTTTGATTATTTTTACATGATGAATTAAAATATGATATCCTTTAAATAAAATATAATTTCTAAATTCCTTAGATATAATTAATAATATTTTCTCAAAAAATGAAATAAATACCATTTTTAAGAAATTGTTTCCTTGAAGAATAAAAAGAAATTTATAAATATTTAGTGATTATATACCATGTATTTAAAAATAAATTTATATTTATAATTATATTTAAATATTTTTCATAAATTATTTAATAATTTTGATAAATTATAATTTAAAGCTTGGTTATAATGATTATATTTAAATAATAATATTTCTTGATTTGTTTAGGCTCTTTGTTTCGTATCATGTACACAATTGATAATACTATTCACAAAAAATATTGGGGTGTGATGATATCCATTTTTAAAATAATATTTAACAAAAAAACTATCTTCTTAAGATAAGATATATGTCTGCTACAAAGAATTTATCATTCTATTTTATATAGGATCTATCTAATTACCAATGATATTTTATTTATTGACTTCATCCCAAATTCCATCATTTCTGGAAATATAGACCATAAATTTAATACCTCAACCTTTTTTTTGATACAATGCGTATAATATATCACCATATTCTCCCCATATGCTTGTCACTTAATAATCTATTCAGTATTGCATTCCACTAAATTTTATCACTGTTTTTTTATGAAAACTCTTCATATTTTTTGATATTTGTACTCATTTTCACAATAATGGATCATGAATTTTAAGGAAATTTCATGAATTTATTTAGAATTTGTATTCAATTATTTTAGTTGAATGACCAAGTAGAATTATAACATCTCCATGAGTTTCAATCTTTTAGTTCTTCTACTTGTTTAGAATAAAAAATTTACGCCCTGAAACTAAAAAAGTAATCCAATGTGGGAATCTTCCCATATCATATATTGTAGGGTGTCTTCTCCTCATTTAGACATAAAAATACCATTTTGTAAAAATAACCTTAATTAAAGAGTGCTTCCTTTTATTTTTTTCTCTAAATCATGGTGTATTGTCCTTTATTTCGTGCGATATTCCTCCACCTGATTGTTAGTTAATTAAATACAATTTGCAATATAAAAATTCTAAATTGTTTCCTTGGTATCTTCTCTACTAATATAAAGTAATATTTAATACTCTTAAACACTCTATATGTGAATAATATGTTCATAAACCATGTCATCATAAAATTATCATCAATAAATAGAGTGTAATAACTTTATTCATCCATGGACTAAGGTGAATGATTTATATCCCACATATCCACCTTCACTAACTCAATGAATCTCATTGTAATATTTTCCTTAGTCATTTAAGTCATTCAAATTATTTTCCTTTTTTATAATAATCATAGTACGAGTGTCATCATGAATAAGTTTTAAAATATTATGTGCACCTTCATTCTCCACCACATCTTTTAAGGAATTTAGGATTATGTATCCATGATTATTTTTTCATATCTTTTCGATTATTCATTGGATAGAAAGTGTCTATAATATTCCCCACTACTGAGTTAAAAATTAAATTTTATGTCATTCCCTTGAACCACTATTTTCCCATATCTTCATTCCTTGATTTAATCCATCTTTCTAAAAATAACTACATTCCTTGAGTCACATTGTTGTCTCGTACAGAGAAAGTTAGGACTACTGTCATAAAAAACCATGTAATCCATGCACCGTAGTAATTCATATATGATTTTCTATTTTTTTAATGATATTAACTTTCAAACAATCACCAATAACAAGGAGAACAATTTCATTATTGCATACATGACGATCATAAATTGATATTTATTTCCCATCATCTAGGATATATATCCACTATATTTAATCCATACTCCAACTTGATCTGTTTCTCTCAATTAAATTTATACAAAATTATCTTTAATTGAAATTACATTCTTGATCCATGTTAGATGTTTTCAATAATTTGGTGTTCAATAAATTTCCACCAATTATCTATTGAATCATCCTCATCTTTCATGTATGTGAATTCATTATGAATTACTATAATGTCTAATGATGTTTTCATCTTCTATGATAGATTCTTCTAGATCTATTTGAGCTCATTTATTTATTATATTTAAGGTAAATTTATGGATTTGTGTGAATATACTTCACACAAAAAACAATACACTTTTAAAGTATACCAATTTTACGAAATTATACACATATCTATTTGTTACTATAGAACATTAAAATTAATTTTTTCACTAGAAAACATATATTTTATCCGATATTACAAAAATAAAAATAAAATATTCATAGTATATTATATTGTGTCTTTTATACTCCTCTTATATCCTTTTTAGTACTTTGAGAATCATTAAAATCAGATTTCTTATTAGATATGGGATATTTTGATTTCACATTAGCCAATACTATTAATTCATTATAATAAATACCCCCAGTTGCTTTACATTAACATTGAAAAATGCACATGTGTATAAGGGTATAATTTTCACATTATCTCCATGTGTTCATCCTTATCTTCATCAGTATCTCACAAAATAAACCTCAATGATGTCATGTCGGGTTACATATGTCCCTCATTATCATCAATATTTCATAAAATATTTAGGAATATAAATTCGATCATTCAATTATTATTACATGATATTTTATGAAATCAGTCAATAAATCAACTGTGTTGGATTGATATTTAATTTTGATATTGAAATCAATTTTCTTCTAATAGTCTCTAGTATCATCATATTATATTTTTTCAATATCACCCTTCAAAATATATTTTTATTCTTATTTCTCTATGATATATACTTTGTAATCATGTACCACTACATTGAAATTAACCACTTATCCATCAAAAAAACTTCTTCATGTGTAGATTCTATCAAATACATGTTGTATAATAATTCTATATCATTACTAATTTAATCATTATTTTCCTCCAATTGATTATCTATTTATTCCCGGAGGACCTCTTTTTTAGGTCCAATAATTCCTCAATTTATTACACATTATTATCTTATGATATATAATTTCCTTATTAAATAAATTTATGTTTTAGATTATTTAGAATATCAGTTATTCATTTCTACAACACCAGTATATAGTTTCTACATTAGATCATTTCTTTATTTTAATTTCCAATTTTTTTATACCTAGAATCACAAGGCCCGACATTTCCACAATGAAAATAAAAATGTGAAGGATTGCCTTTTAATTTTTCTTTTTGAATCAAATGTTTGAGTTAAAAATAGACATCTCTTATATAATATAAATATCATTGAGATTATCCTATATGGTTATATTCTTAATTTCTATGAATTCCATATCCTATTAAATATACATTATCAATGACACAATATCGTTTTTTCTCATCTTATATGATATGAGAGTGTTATAAATAATATCCAACACCACCCTTTTTGGGTCATTGCATTCATGAACCATAAACCACTACTTGAAACATGATGGTAATATTCTTTGGATAGTCATTATTATTTTTAAACAATCTATTAATTCATTGAGTTTTCTCATTCCATCAAAAAAATACCAACCCGGTCAAAGAATTCATCAAAGAACTCATTTGGATTCATTCATAAATCCATATTCATATTCCATAGAAACATTAATTTATCTTCACATAAAATTGAATCACCATCATAAATGTAGATAGAATTATTCCAAAAGTAATGTTACTATATAAATGACTTCATATTTTCATATATTTCATTTGATAATGAGCCTACAAATACATTGACTTTTTATCATTGGTATCAATACCTCTTCAATAATTTTCTAATAATTCTCAACACTTAATTATTTATAAAATAACATGAAAGGTATCCAAGTAGATGTACATTTCCATAGATCAATAAATAATTTTTTATTTTGTTCTTTGATTTTTCTAAATTATTATCATCAAAGATTATAATACACATATAGTTTATTACATTTGATATCTCTATAAAAGGAAAGAATGTCACAAAAAAAATATTATCGATAAAAGTTTTTTTGAAGAAACTTGATACACTTAGAGGGGTGAATCAAGGTTTATCTACTTATTTAAATAACCATAACCAATGAGCTTGTTTCAAGATTATTAAAAAGAATATAACCCCAAAAATTTATTTGAAGTGATAATGAAAATTAAATGGGGACATAAATGATTATACCTTTTTCATCCAAAGTTGGAAAATTTAAGGAGTATGAAATGGTGATGAGATGATGTACCTATACATTATTAATAAAAATATGATTACAATTTTATGATGGTTCAGGGCATAGCTGAAGCACGTGGGTGCATGTTCCCATTTGGCTTTTTGTCATTTTCAATGATCAATCTAGGATCAATACGTCAATAAATTCCAGTCTCCATGAATCGAATCACCGAAATAGAAAAACAAGGAGGATTGTACCAGAACCACAATCATGGATCATCACAGGTTGATTATAATTAATTTTATTAATTTAAAAAGAAGTGCATTTTCGGGTTCTTTCTCAATTCATATTTCCAATCACGTTCTGTTGTGATTCATCATTGCGTTGCAGAATACATGAGTAGACATCATCTAGCGATGATCTACACGTGCACCACGTATCTCTAGACATCGCTAAAGGTTTCTCTGGGTGCTAGCGTGGAGAATCCTTTTCTTGCGTTGTCTGCCATAGATTATCTTTATCCAATGGAAGATTATCTCCTCCGTTCATTACAACTTGCTTGGAGGAAGGAATTATTTCTGTATTGAGAGAATTCATCATAATTTTTGTGCACAATGATTGGGAAAAAGTGTTAGGTGTCACGACCCACCTTCACCGAGATGAGAGAAGGGAAATCAGATTACCAGACTATTATTTATTTAAGTTTAAGGAGAGATAATTTCCCCTGATAACCACATTCAATAGGTCCTAATGTGGCGACTATATCCAAAGGTATATAATCACACACAAAATGGAAAGGAATTACCCTTTCTTATTTAATAAGTTCCGCATATAAGATATAAATCCCAATGACACCTGAACTGGGGGTAAAATTAATGCCAAAGGTAAACCATTCACACATGCATGATCAAATGTAAAGCTACATTAGTACAAGAAATCCCAAAAAGAAAGTACCAATGAAAAAAAAACAGCAACTGCAACTGCCCCAATGTCCAAACTATTAAGATCCTTCACGATCCTTGAAGTCCTCCTGCAAACCTAAAAGCAGTTTTATATACATAGGGTGAGCATAGAAGTATACCAAGTATGGAAATCCAAAATCTCTCGTGCACAAGTGGGAAGGCATCCTAATTTCTCGTGAGGAAAGAGGTAACCAAAACACCCAGTAAAGAAAACTATCATCCCAAGCCTCACTAAGTCACGCTCCCCAAATAATGCAAGTAAGGTAATGTAATTGTAAAAACACATCAATGTTTCGGTACCCCGTGCCACTGTCACACAGGTTATTGATGACTTCCTTTGCATTAAACCTATCCTGGCATTCTCACTGCAGTCCCACTGCCACACCCCACCCACACACACCTGGGCCATAACGACACATCCATCCCGCAAACACCTGGGCCACAACAACTACCACCACGCCTGAAGACACCTGGGCTATAACAACTAAAACCACAACCGAGGACACTTGGGCCATATCCCGTAGAATCTTGGGAAACAACCTGCCCGCCCACACCTAGGCCAACCACCACAGCTACCCTGCCCGAGGAATCATAGACTAAAATGGACCTCAGGTTGTGACAGCCCACCTGAAGATTATTCAGCTATTCTGGAAGGGGAGCATAAAATGAGGAAATAACTAGCCACTCATATGTGTGTTGGAAAAAACACCATCCCCCATGGAATGGGGGTGTTCGGCACTATGTGGTCAACTTGTTTGGGGTGCGTATAAGAAATATAAGAACTAAAATTAAATGTATAGGTAACAAAGCGTCGTCCCAACCTAGCGATTCCAAAGCCATCTTAATAGAAACACATCATTACTATTTATTCATAAGTGCACCAAAACCTCAACCATGTCAATACTCATTCCAAGAACCTATTACCCATTGACTCTGCCTTTGTTTTCATGATCATGTTGTTCCATTTAGGTAAAATCACCACTACTGGGAAACTGACTAGCATAACCACATGCTAGAATAAGAGAAACAGCCAAACAACATTTTAATCATTCACACCAGGTTCTCTTGTGATGTCACAACAAAAAATTGATCTGTGAGATCCCCCAATGTTATGGAACTAAACCAAGCCTCGAGATGCAGCCCCCCCCCCACAGCTTTAGGTTCAAAACAAACAACTATGCCTCAATAGAGGACCCATCCCCATCCACATAATGCCATAATAATCAACAAGGACAACAGACATACCACAAAGACAGAGCAAGGAAACATCCAGATTCAAGCATATCATTCGTTATATTTTCTTCTTTCAATTGACCTGCCGGGGTGACCACATAAGGGTTGATGTTCACTAGGCCTCCATTTAACCAATCAGGTTTAGGTGATAAACCAATTTCCATGTTACAGTCATTTAATCATCACAGAAGACAATGGTTCATTAGTGTGCAAGGAAAGACCACCAACAACCATGATTTTCAGTGACCATAAGACCATAGAGATAATAACATATATGAATTATAAATGAGTACATCCGAATTGTCAAATGCAAACCATCATTCATTAACAACCTATTTATTATCATTTTTATGGTTCAGTTTTTTCCATTCACATAGAAATAGTAGCGTACCCACCCCGCATGATACACAGTAAAGAGAGACAAAGGAAAATCCCAACTTGGTTGATCAAGGATCTAAGTTCTCCATGCGCGAAGAACTGATGATGCATGACTTATAGGAGATGAATGTTGGGGTCTCCAAGGGTGAGGAAAAAGGCTCCAGCATAGGCGCACCACTTGCCTCAAGAAGGGGAACTCCAAACACACTATGAAGAAAAAGAGGATATCCAAGAGGAAGAAGAAGAAGGAATTACCATGCGATATAAGGATGAGATACATTTGTTACGAGATATGGAAATTTGAAAGACATTAATGTCGGGCCGTGGTTCCCCACGTGGTTGGGCAGTTTCACATGATGGAATTAATTATTATTTAAGGATTCCAATAAAAAATGGTGGTAACATCCATGATATTAAAGGATTTTATATAAACAGAGGGGCACGTTATGCGGACACACAATTGTGTCCGTTGAGGGTGGCCCCACTCTTAGGAATTTAAACATTGATTATTGGATTAAAACTGCCTTGAACCACTTCCAAAAGGTTAAAAAGTCCTAAATGTGGCATTACCTGAAAAACTGTAGACGGAAAACCTAAAAAGGTTGTGTGACACTGATCACGTCCCATAGACCTATGACACGCCGATCGGTCACACTGATCGTGCCACACAACGATCGGTCACACGTCGATCGGTCACCCACCGATCGGTCACACTCCGATCAGTCACACGCCGATCAGTCGCACGCGGATCGGTCACTCCCCGATCGTTCAGATGTCGATCCGTCACCTGCTGATCGGGCACACCCTGATTGGTCACACCCTGATCGGTCGCATGCAGATCGATCACACGCCGATCGGTAGCATACCAATCGGTCAAATGCCGATCGGTCGCACGCCGATCGGTTGCATGCCGATTAGTCGGACGCCCATCGGTCACACACTGATATGACAACTTACCAATGATATGCCACCCTTATAATCTGTATTATGGAATAGGGATGAACCATGAGGGTCTGGTCCATCACATTAGAAACATCTCAAAGCATTCTCACCATCTATAATTAAGACCATTCCCCATGAAAAGAGAGAGAGTCTGAACAACCGCCGTGAAAGATACCTCTCAGGAGTGAACCTTGACGACACCTAGGAACACCTCTACCTCCAGAAACTACGTAATATTTAAGGGTCACACCATCCAATCATATGGATTAGGGAGTTCCTTCCCCCAGGTCGAGATGCATTCCGCATTGAGAAGCACTAACTTTCCCACATGGGTTTAATCTCTTCAACCTTAATACATCTTTATTAGGGACCATGTCCTCCCCTCTCCACAGTCAGGACATATCAAAACCCTCCCCAGGTAGGGAAAAAACATCTCATAAACCAACAAGGTCATCATTACATCTCAACAGGCACAAAACAAAACAGAACAAAACTCAAAATAGCTCTGGGTATTGGGAAATAATATGTACCTCCCATTCCCAAGTACTCTCCTTGAGCCCACCATGCCTCCATAACACATGAACCAATGGAATGGTCCATCCACGGTGCACCTTCTCCCCACAATCCTATATTCTCACGGTTACATCCAAAAACGTCATGTCAGCCTCGATATCTAGCTTTCCCCAGTCGAGGATATGTGAATCGTCATGTAGATACCGTCGGAGTTGTGACACATGGAAGAAGTCATGAATTCTCAGTAGCGGTGGTGGTAGCTCTAGCTGATATGCCACTTCACCAACTTACCTAAGTACCTCGAATGGTCAAACGTTCCTAGGAGATTGTTTACTCCCCCTAACGAACCTTTGTTGTCCACGTTGAGGGGAGAACTTCACGAACATGTGGTACCCAACCTTAAACTCCATGGGAATCCTCCTATTATCGAAATATGACTTATTTTGGTCACGTGCTGCCTTAATCCTCAATCGTATAATCTGAACATTCTCTATTGTGCTCTGCACAACTTCCAGGCCATGAACACTTGCTTCCCCAACCTCGGTCTAACACACGGTTGAGCGACATGGCCTTTCATACAATGCTTCAAACGGAGCCATGCCAATGGTACATTAATAGCTATTATTGTAGGAAGACTCTACCAGAGGCATGTATCGCCCCCATGACCCCCCAGAGTTTAGAATACAATCCCACAACATATCCTCCATTTTAAGGATGGTGCGCTCTGTCTTTCCATCTTTCTAGGGGTGGAAAGTAGTGTTAAGATATAGCTGGGTTCCAAAAGCAGCCTGCAATCCTCTCCAGACTTGTGAGGTAAACTATGCATCCGTATCTGATCCAACGGACCACATAAGTCCATGCAACCGCACCACCCCATCCACATCCCTCCGTGCTAATGAATCCACTGCACCTGACTCCTTGATTGCCAAAAAGTGGGATGATTTCATCAACCAGTCCACCACTACACAGATAGCATCACAACCCCCATGAACCATGGGTAGTCTAGTGATTAAATCCATCGAGATGTCATCCCACATCCAGTCGGGGACATCTATTGTTTGCAATGAACTTCCTGGAACGCAGTGGTCAGCCTTCACCTTCTAACACACTAGGCACATCACTAAAAACTCTGCCACTTCCCGCTTCAACCCGGGCCACTAGAACTGACTCCGCAGACCACGGTACATCTTGGAGACTCTGTGTTGTGGACCTCCAGGGGTGGGTTGTGGAACACACCATGAACTCTCTCGCATATCATCTCTATAACAAAAAACTTTCCTTGAAAATGAATCTAATTCCGACCATCCTCCATCCTTCCTTCCGAAGCATCACCTTGGTTATCCCGGTTACACATCACTTTTATTTCTGAGTCTTAACATAGATACTCCTCTACCTGCCTAAATAGGCAAGACTTAACTATCATCTAATACATGCAACATCAACCACCATCCACCCTCACATCCAGGTGTAGGGAAGCCAATTCCTCCATCACCCTCCAAGCATCTTCCAACTCTTGAACCACATCATTGTGTGACTTCTTGCTCAACGCATCAACCACCACATTCCCTTTTCCAAAGTTATAGGAAATATCAATTTCGTAGTATTGATGGAACTCCACCCACCTTCACTGCCGCAAATTCAGGTCCAGCTGGGAGAAGATATAAATCAGGATCTTATTATCTGTGATGACTACAAAGCACTATCTGACAAGGTAATACCGCCACAAAATTATTACGAACATGGCCGCCACAAGATCCAGATCATGGGTGGCATAGTTACGCTCGGGGGGATGTAACTGCCTAACCCCATAAGAGATCACCCCTTGATGTTGCATCAACACCCATATGAGGCCTTGTCCTAAAGCATCACAAAAAACCTCATACGTCGCCCCATCTTCTGGAATCCTCAATACTGGGTCACATACCAACATCTCCTTCAAATAGATGAAGGCAGCCTCACACTACCCATTCCACACCAAATCTTGGTCCTTCTTGGACAAGGCTGTCAAACATGCTGCAACACGAGAGAAGTTGGGAACAATCCTCTGATAGTAGCCTACTAGTCCAAGGACACTATAAATTTCTACCACGTTCTTGGGCCCTGCCCAAAAAACAACCGCCTCGACCTTCGATGGGTCCACTGATATCCCCTTCTCGGACACCATGTTCACAAATAAGTGCACTTGTCGCATCCAGAACATGCACTTGGACAATTTCCCTTAGTGTTGGTTCAGTCGGAGGACCTCTAAAACTATTCGTAGATGTTCAGTGTGATCCTCCTCTGATCATGAGTAGATCAGGATGCCATCAATAAACACAACTCCAAACCAATCCATGTATTTCCAAAAGATATAATTCATGAGTCCCATGAACACAGCTGGTGAATTCGTAACGCCGAATGGCATGACTACAAACTCAATGTGCCCATATCTAAACCTAAAGGCAGTCTTTGAGATTTCTCCCTCCCTTACCCTCACCTGGTGATATCCAGACCGCAGATAGATCATAGAGAACCAACTTGAACCTCTCTTCTAGTAAAAGTGATCGTCTATCCTTAGGAGAGGGTATAGATTCTTGACCATCACCTGATTCATTCTCTTGTAGTCTATGCATAGCATTATGCCACTATCCACCTTCTTTGAAAACAAGACAGGGGCACCCCATGGTTACACACATGGTCAAACAAAACCCTTCTTCATCATATTTTCAATCTAGATCCACAACTTCGGCAACTCAGAAGGTGCTATCTGGTAGAGAGCAATCGAAATAATACAGGCACTAGGTTTCAAGTCTATCCAAAACTCAATATCATGTCGAGGGGGTAGATTCAATACCACTTTATGGAATACGTCCATAAAACCACTGACGATCCCTGGGACATCCACAATTTTTGTATCTCCCAACTCCACTGATAGTTCTGCTAACAATGAAAGGAGGGGCTCCCCTCACCATATGCTTTTTTGGCAACCCCGCTCGCTGACGAAAGTTACACGTTGGCCACTCAAATCTGATAACACAACCCTTCATCAAATACAGTCAATGATGGCACATACTGAGAACAACCAGTCAATTCCTAGGATGACATCATTTGGTTTTATCTGCAATAGTATAAGATCCATGATAGACTGATGTGGCCCTATCATCAGTCTATAGCCTCATCAAACATAAAACATGTCGGTTTGACCCTCAAATGGCGTGATCAGCACCAATGGCACTGAAAGTCTCTCAATATCAAAGCCCAAATAATGGTCCAGACTAGGTGTAACAAAGGAGTGAAAAGCTCCGGAATCGAACAAGGAATATGCAAGAGTACTAAACAAGATGATCGTACCTCGAAGGACCTCTGGCATTGCTATAACTGCAGCTTCTATGGCATGAAACTTCCCACGCCCAGCTCCTATGCCTCTCGGATTCCCCCCTAACCGCGCCCTTGTCAAGGTCCATGAGGAGCGCCCTGAGGTCAACCTACAAATGTGCCGTCTTCCCATGGAGGAGCGGGAGCTCCCTGTCCTTACTGCTACTGCTGAAAGGGAATGGCTGGAAACTAATGTGGCTTGGGCGGGTGATGCACTGGGCCACCCCCACTGTAATACACTCTATCTAGGCACTGATTCCGAAGGTGCCCATGGCTCCCATAGATGAAGAACCTCAGTCCTAGGACCAAAATAAAATGGAGAGGACGAAAATATTGGAACGATATCTGCTGAGGCCTTATCTCTATTATTCGAAACCTAGAGGGTCCGGATGCTAGAGGGATGCTGTTGATGGACTTCCCCTTCAACAAGACCAACTAGACTCCCTCTTGGGATGCACCTCCCATCATCTGCATCCTCTCCACGACCTCAACCATCTTCTACACCTCTATGTAGGTCGGTAAGGTAAAGAGAGTAACAACACACTGAAGAGATGGCCGAAGTGCCTCCTCCAAACGTCTCACCCGAGACTCCTCATCTGGAAAGAGGTCCGGAGCAAAGCGTAGGAAATACATGAACATGATCCCCAACTCTCTCACTAAAATTCCCACCTACTGAAGGGAGAGTAGCTCTTTCCTCTTCTCAGACTTCATTGTGGAAAAGAGGAATTCCACCTGAAACTCCTTCACAAAGTCATCCCACGTAACTTCAGCCTCCCTCTTCTCCCTATGATAAAACGTCCACCATTTATGCGCTACACCCCACATATGGATGATAGACAGTGGAACCCAGTACTCTATCGGAGCCCAATTCAAGCTGAAAGCTATCCCTCGCTCCTCGAGCCAGATCTCCATCTCCATGTCTGAAATGCTACCCTCGTACTTCCCGAAGTTCTTCCACTTAATGGAATGTAGATTCCTCTTCCTCTAATCGTCCTCCTCCTCTTGGTCCTCCCTCTATCGATCATCCAAAACAACCTCCGGGGCCTCGATCGTCTGCATTACATGTGGTCGTCTCCCAGGTCCCATAGATTCAAGGTAAACAAGGAATTCCTATGCTCGAGTAGTGTATAAAATTTCTTTTAAATTTTCATAGAAATATTATTCATGTTAAATATCCAATATACCCATGAAACACAATAACACAAGTCATTATGATGCATGTACCTTCCCTAGGGTCTCTACCATGCAATCAGTGTAGACACAATTGGTCATACTGTAGGCCTAGAGTCCTTGCATTGGATCATAGGGGGCCTTGAAATCCAACGTCCTAGCCAGTCTTCCCTTGCATATTTCACACACCAGGATCACCCACCACTATTTCCCTACCATCCCATGCAATACTCACTGTGCCAAACCCAAAACTCCATCCTATCTTTCAACCCCTTCTCTGATTCCATTCTACCACGACCCGCCATCACCAAGATGAGAGAAGGGACATCTGATTGCCAGACCCATCCTTCTTCAATTTGAAGGAGATATAATGACCCTCGAGACCTTCCTTCAATAGGTCCCAGAGTGGAGACTAGCACCAAGGGTTTAGAATCACATACTAGTTGGAAGGAATTACCCTTTTTATTTAATAGGATCGGTAGATAAGATAGAAAATCCCGATGTCAAAAAAACTGGGGGTAAATGAAAATCCGAAAGTAAACCATTCCCACATTCAATTTAAAATGTAACGCTACAAAAGTAAAAGAAAACTGCAAAAGAATGTACAATTGAAAAGGAATAAAGAAACAGAAACTGCCCCAACATACGAACTATTATGATCCTTCATCATACCTGATGACCGCTTGGAAAAATGAAAGATGATTTATATAGGTAGTGTGAGTATACATGTATACTCATTTGGGAAAACCAAAAGCTCTCGTGCACTAGTGGGAAGACATCCTATTGTCCCTTGATAATAGAGGTAACCAAAACACCTAGCAAGGAAAACTATCCACCCAAGAATCACCAAGGATCGCTCAACAAATAACGCAAGTTGGGTAATGTAATAGTAATAACACACCGATGTGTGGGTACCCCACGCCACTTTCCATCTTGTTGTTGAAGACATCCTACGCATCTAACCTATCCTTCCATTCTCAATACAGTCCCATTGACACACCACGCCCGCACACACCTAGGCCATAGCAACACAACCCACTCGGAAACACCTAGTCAAAAATAACTTCCACCACGCACGAAGACACCTGGGCCAGAACAACTGCCACCCTGCCCGAAGACAACTGGTCCTCATCCCGAATAATCTTGGGAAACAACCTGCCCGCACACACCTAGGACACCCACCTCATCCACCCTTCCTGAATAATAATGGGATATAATGGACCTCAGGCTGTCACATCCTTCCCAAAAAGTATTGGTCTATTTGGGAAAGGGATCAAAAAAAGATCTAATAACAAGCCACACATAGGAGTGTTGGGAAAAACACCCTCCCCAATGGAATGAGGGTGTTTGACACTAAGTACTCAACATGGGTGGGGCACGAATAAGAAACATATGAACTACAATTATATTTATAGGTAACAAGAACCCATCCCATCCAAGGGTTTCCAAAGCCAACCAATGCACAAACACCTCATTACTATTCATTTATAAGAGCAGCACAACCTCAACCATGTCAAGACGCATTACCAGAACCGATTCCCCATTGAATCCATATTTGTTTTCATGTTCAAGTGTCTCTATTTAAGTAAATTCTTCACTACTAGGCAACTAACCGGCATAACCACAGTCCATAGGTTGAGAAACAGCCAAAAAAATTTAATCATTCACACCTGGTTCTCTTGTGAAGTCACAACAAGAAAGGGATCCGTGAGATCCCTCAAAGTACTGGAACCAAACCAAACCTCGAGATGTATCAACCCCATGGCTTCATGTTCACAACCGACAACCATTAAAGAATAGAGGATCCCATTCCCATCCCCATCATCCATAAAACATCAAGCTGGAAAATAGACATACCACCAAGACAGAGCAAGGAAACATCCAAATTCAAGAACATCGTTCGTTAAATTTTCATATTTTTGTTGATTTGTCTAGGTGACCACACAAGTGTTGATGTTAATTGGGCCTCCATTTAACCAATCAGGTATTGTTTATAACGACCCATACATTACATACATTGTTATTACTTAAAAATTGAAGCACCCTTATTAAAACATATAACAAAACCATGAAGGGGACGTATAGGTATAGTGTTTTTAGAAACTAGAAATCATAATCAACTAGTTCATAAAGCATCTACTTTGCCTCCCATTTATTTCATCATATCTAGAGTCCCTTTTTAGCATATTCTACTTAATAACCTTCTTCCTGACCTGGGGAAATAAAACATACAAAAGGGTGAGCAGAAATGCTCAGTAAGGGTAAACAAAAGAAATATCAATCAAATCATATACATAAGCACATATGTAGAGACCCAAAGCTTGATGTACATGGACATTACATTACTTTTGCGGAATACTTAGTACATAACAAAAACACACATGCATGGATTGTAATAGGTTAGTGTCTTTGGAAACTTGGAATATAATCTTCTAATCGTGGTGAAGGATCTTCAACATCTCCCATAAAGATCTTCCTTTTTTTTCTACCTAAAAACTTTCTTTATATCCTGGGGAAAAGAAAACAAAGAAGGGTGAGTTCAAATGCTCAGTAAGGGTAAAAAAAAGAAATACCAATCACATCATTTACATAAGAACATAACTTTTGGAAATCTTATCCTGCAAAAGAGATCATAATATCATAACATGGGATAAATAATAGAAGTGAAATTTAATCCCAATAATCATAACATAAAACCTGAAACTTTGTGGCATACACACATAATCATAGAGAATCATTTCTTATTAGTCAAGTCTCATTGCCAAGACTATCTTAGTGGACAAAGTCCATTTCTGAACCAAGCCACCCTCGTTTCAGTCCTATTTTACTGAACCGGTATAACCTACCATTCCAGCCATGTCTATCTCATGAGATATAAAATCTTTAACCAATGAATTGGATGGAGATATAGGTCCCACCAATCTCATAATGATACCATTATTATCTGTTCCACAAAATCATAAACCATACATCATATCATAACCCATGTATTAAAAATGGGATACTTAAACAACATGACATTACAAAAAAAATTCATATAAGATAAAGGAATTCATACAAATAATTCCATCACAACATAATCAAATCAATGAAATAATAGGGATAGAAACAGAACCCTATATTATCTTATAAGGAAAATAACTTTGATAAAACGCTTGAACTCCATTCTTGAGGAAAATATCCTTTCTTCTTCAAAAACACTTTTCCTTTCATAACATGTCATACAATTCTAAAATAAAAGAAGTTGATTAAAAATACACTTGAAAAATTGTAAAGGATGCTTCTTGGAAATACTGTTTTAAAAATCCATTCATGTTTTATAAGTTAAAAAAAACATTCTTCTCGTACTTTTGTCGGAAAAGTCAAAAAAAGTACCTCGTACGAAAAATGAAAAAAGATTCCTTTCATATCTTTAACTAAAAATTCACCGAAGGGTAAAATAGGATTTAAAAAATTGTAGGTGAATGGAAATAATATTACATATTGAGGAAACATGGATGTGGATGATAAAATACACCTCAGTAAATACTAAAGTATAAACAATCTCAGATAAAAATGTGATTGTGTTATTTCCCTTACCTTATGTCCGATATGCTTTGTACATATCCGAGCCTCCTGTATAATGATTTAAATAATGTCATTAACTTATTAAAGAATCATATTCATGGTTATGATATCATATATGGTTCACTTATGACTTTATATTACCCGTTCTTTTGTACATTCCATGTTAAAGAAGCATTTTGGGTAAAATCATTTCATTTATCGTAGGTGTTTGGACTTGTTGTTTTTGACATTATTATTACTTATATCATGATTTAATTACTTCCATAATATAAAACATGATTTATATATCATAAATATTCAGTATATATATATATAATAGATAGATAAATGAAATGAAACACACCGTTCATGGAGACGGTAGTCCGTACGTACGCATGAACGCTGTTTTCCTTTCCTTATTCTCTTGAATGGAAGTAAGTAGATGACATACATATATATATACATAAATTAAGTAGATTTAACATGTCATATATTTCATTATTATTCATTATATATACTTTATAATCATTCATGAATGGTTAATGTGTAGAATGAATCTAATCGCGTCGTGGAGACGGTAGTCCGTACGTACGCACGAGCGATGATATCATTATCATGATCGTGAACTAGTGTTGAAGTGTATGTATACTATTTCAGTATCAATAACAGTTAATAATAATCATATATATTTACTCATTACACCATTATACCCATCCAATTATGGTGGTGGTGTAAAATAGATGACACCACGACGTGGAGACGGTATTCCATACGTACGCACACGCGGTGATTTCCTTTTTCCGTAGGATGGATAGAATGTTAATTAGAGTTGTTTCATATTTATAATAACATATCAGTATATAATAAATAATGATGTTATTACTTTATCATGAAACAAATAAATAAGAAGAAGTTGATGAAGAAATAAATTGAAAAATATCGATAATGGATATTACATCTTTTTGACGCGCCTCTTTGAGATCTCCTTTTAGGGCACTAAAATTGGTCTTTGATGAAGACCAGAACCTCTAGAATGTTTCTAGGGAAGTGGAGAAGGGAATTGTTCAGGGTTTGGCCGAGAATTAAGGCTCAATGTGGTGTGAGGAAGAGAGGGAGGAGGTGCCCTTTTATAAGGGAGGAGAAGGGGACCTTAGGAAAATCTCAAAATATTATTTTATATTATGGTCAAATTCGGTTTATAATGGTTCCAAAGGGTCTTCTTTCGAAGATAAAGTGGGGATGGGTCGAAATCCTCTCATACAATATGATTTAGAGAAGTTTAGGTTATTATTTTAACCTTATCAATTATATTTAACTCTAAGTTAAATAATTTAACTTTTACCGTGTCTTTTTGTTTTCTTACACTATATGGTTAATAAAATTACCATAAAAAGCCAAAAGAACCCCAATTTGTTTATTATTAATATATATATCCTCATATAAGTCATTTGGCCGAACCTTAGATTTTTAGGAATTAAATAACAATTAATAATATGATATTTGTTTTAAAAACTAATTTATGTCAATTTTGACACTATTTGGTACTGAATTTATATGAAATTCATAACAGAATGATAAGTTAGAACCAAGTTACTTATAACAACAATAACATGTCATATTATCCTATAAAGTTGACTTATGTTATAAAAAGTCTCAAATTACATTTATTTGTTCATTTATAACATCAATTATGTCAATATTTCATTAATAAGACAATTACTGCATCATCTTTGTGTAATAATAAATGATAATTATTTAATCCCTAAAAATTCTAAATAAATTCCTATGATGTAGATAATTGTATTAGATATCTGGAGACTATTCATGTTCGATGTTTCATGAAGTTTATTACTAAATTAAAATTATTATACATATAATATTTAAGAAAGTGACATGTTGTCACATTATTTGGTTTTAGTAATAATTAAATTATTTTCATAGACAAAAGTCTATAAAATGAATCTAATCCGACCCTTAGGTTATATAGTTCTACCGTTAGCCATAAAAAATATTTTATCAAGTGTTAGGGTAATTTTATAATCTTATATTTACCCTTAATTACCCGATTTACCAATAACTATAGTAAATAAAATTTACCGTAGTTACTATTCACAATGCCGAAAAATAAAAAGTAGCTTATTAACATAATTTGGACCATTGATTCCAAATATGGAATCCATTTTTCCAAATTCAATATACAAAATATGCAGAAATTAAATTAAAATTAATCTCGTTGTCGAAAGAAAACGGGTTTTTCTTTAAAACATTGCAAAAGATTGAATTGATTTAACCTACGAATTCAAGGTAAAATCAATGCTAACTATATTAAATGGAATAAAATTTTTTATATTTATACTTTAAAACCATTCAATATGATAATTTTACCACATAAGATATTACGATGAAAAATGTTGTGTTTAATTAAAATATAGCGTGTTTTTACTATTCATTAAAATATGAAAGTTATCGAAAAAATTTCAAAACTTTATCTATTGTAAATTTTTATATCATGATTTAAAATAAGAATTTTATTTTGTCAAATTGAACTTATAAAAATGTCAAAAACTATATTTAATGTGGGTGTGCCATCAAAAGGCGGCAAAACTGCATTTTTTGAAAAATACTTATTTTACCCGAAAATTTTATTTTGTTTTTATACCATGTTCTAGAAAAGTGTAAGATGAATAATAATGTTATCAAATTCAAAATATAGTTAACACTATTCATAAAGGCTAGTTCATAACAATATTATAATAATATATTGTTGTTTAGTAAAACCCGGTATTGCGTACAACACACGCTATCGAGGAAGGTCGCGATTGCGTGTAATGCAAGCCAAGTCAGGGTTGTGTGTAGTGCACAACTCCTTTGTTGTTGGGTATAATAGAATCCAACCATATTTTATTTATAAATTGAATATATATATATATATATATTTGTACAGTCAATGTTGCGTAGAATAACTTCTATCAAACGAACGTGAAATTGTGTGTAACAAGAGCCAAGAAAAGTGTTCTGTATACTGCAAGATAATACAGTGTTGTGTATAGCACAAGATAATTTTGGTGTGTCATACAATAGAAGATATGAATTAAATTAAAAATAATGTATCTTATAAAATCTCGGGTTGTTACATTCTACCCCCCTTTAAATGAATTTCTCCCTCGAAATTCGTCGGTGTTATAAATGGTTTACTAATCGAAAGTTTCTTTAATAGAAACCCACATCATAAAAAGGAATACCAAAACTTGGATTTAAAAACTGATGTATGAAATGTAACGATTACCCAAATAAACTAATCATTGGGTTTCCACATAGGTGAAAATATGGATATGGAGGAGAAATCTAACCATCATGTTCTGATGGAGAGTGGTAGAGAACATGGCTATGGAAAATCCATCAATCACAAAGCCATAAATTTGTGACGATCTAAGGTACCATCTGATTCATCAGATATAAGAGCACTAGGAAAACATTTTTGGTTTTCAAGATCATTTCCCTAAAGTTTATGAAATTGGAATTATTAGAAATACTTTCGTGATTTTGGTATAGTCTCACCGTTTGTCATTCTTTGGACAATTTCCACTTCATCTCTTAAAGAAATGATGTTGAATTTGTCATTCGTGATTTGTTAGCAGATCATGTGATAGAATGATGGGTCATTCCATCTGTCTCAAACAAATGGTTAGAAAAGTTATAAAAAAACATAAGTCCATCTATAGTGAGATTAATCATATATAGTTCCTAAAATGGACTTATACTTCATATATCATACTGTTTAATATAATAAAACTAGTTTCTACTAAACAGGGACTTCCTGTAGGCTAGTGGTAGGCGATAAAGGCCATTCACATTTCGGTTGTGGGTTCGATTTCCACGACCTTGTCCGACGTGATGGGTTGTCGCCCGTCCTGCAGGTTTTCCTTTTTCTAAAACTATATTACTATAACATCCCATCAATAATATCGAAAAAACATCTATCCTTAAACAATACTAACTTAGGTCCAACATAATCCATTCCAATCATTAGGCTTATCCATAATAATGTAGTCTACTCTCGTAATATAGTGAAAACGATTACCAAAGATTTAATACCATCATTGATCCACATATATCATAAGAAATGTCTTGTTGGTCACATTCCAAACATTCAAAGGTCTTAATCATGTATTCTCTTGAATACCCAATGAACCTTAGTGAAAACATGAATGCAGTTAAAAGTTAACACTTTCCACATACCAAAATCCTCAAAATTCTATATACTCAAACCATGATATCACTTATTTCTTATATCAATCATGAGCTCATGAATTCTGTTAAACATTTCATTTTCTCGTTTTCCCTTCATTATGCACATATCATCTTATTTCCAAAAATATCTCAATCACTTTGAATACCACATTATACCAATACATAAATATTCCAATACTCCATGATACAACATTATTTTGGAATCCCATTACATAAACACTTAATCATTCCACCAAATCGTTGTCATATTCAACATCGCCAATAGTGATCGCATGTGACTTCCCTTTGTCATTTGCCTTAAGCGGTTGCTCATGTAGATCATCACTAACCCTTGGATTAGGGCATTTATTAGCATAATACCCCATTTACTTGCATTTGAATCATTGAAGTGTTGGTGGTGCGTTCTCTGCAGTCTTTGATTTATTTACATCATTAGAAACCCTTTTTCCATTACTTCGACACTCAGCTGCTCGATGACCTTCTTTTCCACACTTAAAACATTTTCTAGACCCTTTAAGACAATCTCCACCATGATTCCTTCCACACTTTGTGCATAAGGAAACATTCATCTTCTTTTCACCATTATTCCGAGATTTCTCCTTGAACTCCATCTTTCGTTTCTTGTCAAAACCATGAGATGGATTTGTAACACCAACTTCCATTTCTACCTTGATAGCACAATGCACAATTTATTCATAGCTCCTGAAGTCTATTATAGCTAATCCCTTCGAAGACTTGGTTTTAAGCCACTGAAAAATCGATCAACTTTACTTTCAGTTTGGATGATAATGCCAGATGCATACCTTGCAAGTCTTGTAAAATTCGCTTCGTATATACCAACAGATTCATTATCCTTCTGCTTCAGCTCAAGAAATTTCTTTTCCATCTTTGTTCGAAGAATACGAGGGAATTACTTACTGAAAAACAAGTTCTTGAACTCGTCCCATTCTATGGACTCAATTTCATCTCTTGGCCTCGTATTCTTGATAAGATTCCACCATTGATCAGCTTCACCTTCCAAACGATATACTGCTAAGATGACATTATCATGTTCAGAACATTGAAGAACTGAAAATATCTTTTTAGTGGTACTGATCCATTGTTCAGAAACAAGTGGATCGGAAGACCCACTGAAAGAAGGTGGGTGTTGCCTCATGAAGGACTCAATACAATATTGTTTCTCTTCTATGCTCATTTGGAAGTCCAGAATGATTCATAGCTTGTGTAAGTATAGCAATAAGATTTTGCACTCCATCTCCCATAAAATTTGTTTGTTCAAGAGGAAAGTCATTGCATTGTCCATTACAGTGATCAACACGGTTCTTTCGGGTTCCAGCCATCGTCTAAAACCCAAAAATAATAGTGTGAGAGGCAAAAATCATGCAAGGGAAAACAACATAATAAAGGGGGAGTACCCTTAATATCTAACATGTTAGGTAAAATTATATGATCGTTACCGTAGTTCTATGAATATATCCTATATGTATACTTATCCTTAGAGACATCCCTGGACATACCATAGAAATATCTCTAGGGATCTCACTAACATTCTCACATCTTAGTTTCCAAAGGTTGAGTAAACCTTTCCTCTGATAACAACTGTAGAGACCCGAAGCTTGACGTACATGGAAATTAAATTACTTTTGCGGAATACTTAGAACATAACAAAAACACACACACAATGATCATAATAGTTTAGTGTCTTTGGAAACTCGGAATATAATCTTCTAATCGTGGTGAAAGATCTTCAACATTTCCCATAAAGATCTTCATTTTTTTCTACCTAAAATTTTTCTTTATATCCTGGGGAAAAGGAAACATAAAAGGGTGAGCTCAAATGCTCAGTAAGGGTAAACAAAAGAAATATCAATCACATCATTTACATAATAACATAACTTTTGGAAATCTTATCCTGCAAAAGAGATCATAATATCATAACATGGGATAAATCATAGAAGTGAAATGTAATCCCAATAATCATAACATAAAACCTGAAACATTGTGGAATACACACATAATCATAGAGAATCATTTCTTATCAGTCAAGACTCACTGCCAAGACTATCTTAGTGGACAAAGTCCATTTCTGAACCGAGTCACCCTTGTTTCAGTCCTGTTTCACTGAATAGGTATAATCTACCATTCCTGCCATGTCTATCTCATGAGATATAAAATCTTTACCCAATGCATTGGAGGGAGATATAGGTCCCACCCATCTCATAATGATACCATTCTTATGTGTTCCACAAAATCATAAACCATACATCATAGCATAACCCATGTAATAAAAATGGGATTCTTAAACAACATGACATTATAAAACAATTCATATAATATAAAAGAATTCATAAAAATAATTCCATCACAACATAATCAAATCAATTTATTAATAGGGATAGAAACAGAAGCCTATATTATCTTAGATGGAAAATAATTTTGATAAAATGCTTGAACTCCATTCGTGAGGAAAATATCCTTTCTTCTTCAAAAACACTTTTCCTTTCATAAAATGTCATACAAATTATAAAATAAAAGAAGTTGATTAAAAATAAACTTGAAAACTTGTAAAGGAAGCTTCTTGGAATTTTTTTTTTAAATCCATTCATGTCGTATAAGTTAAAAAAAACAATCTTCTCGTACATTTGTCGGAAAAGTAATAAAAGTACCTCGTGCGAAAAACGACAAAAGAGTCCTTTCATATCATTTACTAAAAACTCATCGAAGGGTAAAATAGGATTTTAAAAATTGAAGGTGAATGGAAATAATATTACATATTTAGGAAACATGGATGTGGAAGATAAAATACACCCCCGTAAATACTAAAGTATAAACAATATCGGATAAAAATGAGATTGTGATATTTCCCTTACCTTATGAACGATATGCCTTGTACGTATCCGAAACTCCTATATAATGATTTAAATAATGTCATTAACATATTACAGAATCATATTCATTGTTAAGATATCATATATGGATTATATTACCCGTTTTTTTGTAAATTCCATGTTAAATAAGCGTTTTGGGTAAAATCGTTTCATTTATCGTAGGTGTTTGGACTTGTTGTTTTTGACATTATTATTACTTATATCATGATTTACATACTTACAGAATATAAAACATGATTTATATATCATATATATTCTGTATATATATATATAATAGATAGATAAATGAAATGAAACACACCGTTCATGGAGACGGTAGTCCGTACGTACACATGAATGCTGTTTTCATTTACTTTTTTTCTTGAATGGAAGTAAGTAGATGACATACATATATATATATAAATAAATCCAGTAGATTTAACATTTCATATATTTCATTATTATTCATTATATATACTTTATAATCATTCATGAATGGTTAATGTGTTGAATGAATCTCATCGCGTCGTGGAGACAGTAGTCTGTACGTACGCACGAGCGATGATATCATTCTCATGATCGTGAACATGTGTTGAAGTGTATGTATATTATTTCAGTATCAATATTACTTTATAATAATCATATATAGTTACTCATTACACCATTATACCCATCCAATTAATGTGGTGGCGGAAAATAGATTACACCACGGCGTGGAGACGATATTCCTTACGTACGCACGCGCGGTGATTTCCTTTTTCCGTAGGATGGATAGAAGGTTAATTAGAGTTGTTTTATATTTATAATAACATATAATTATATAAGAAATACTGATTTTATTACTTTATCATGAAACAAATAAATAAGAAGAAGTTGAAGAAGAAATAAATTGAAAAAGACCGGTAATGGATATTACCTCTTTTTGATGTGCCTCTTTGAGATCTCCTTTTAGGGCTCTAAAATCGGTCTTTGATGAAGACACGAACCTCTTGGATGTTTCTAGGGAAGTGGAGAAGGTAATTTGGCAGGGGTAGGCCGAGCTTGAAGGCTCAATGTGGTGTGAGGAAGAGAGGGAGGAGGTGCCCTTTTATAAGGGAGGAGAGGGGCACCTTAGGAAAATCTCAAAATATTATTTTATATTAAGGTCAAATTCGGTTTATAATGGTTCTGAAGGGCATTATTTCGAAGATAATGTGGGGATGGGACGAAATGATCTCATCCAATATGATTTAGACAAGTTTAGGTTATTATTTTAACCTTATCAATTAGATTTAACACTAAGTTAAATAATTTATCTTTTACCGTGTCTTTTTGTTTTCTTACACTATATGGTTAACAAAATTATCATAACAAGCCAAACGAAACCCAAGTTTTTTATTATAAATATATCTATCCTTATATAAGTTATTTGGCCGAACCTTAGATTTTTAGGAATTAAATAACAATTAATAATATAATATTGTTTTTAAAAACTAATTTATGTCAATTTTGACACTATTTGGTACATGATTTTTATGAAATTCATAACAGAATTATAAGTTCAAAAAAAGTTACTTATATCAACAATAACATGTCATATTATCCTAGAAAATTAATTTAAGTCATAGAAAGTCTCAAATTACATTTATTTGGGCATTTATAACATCAATTATGTCAATGATTCATTAATAAGACAATTACTGCATCATCTTTGTGTCATAATAAATGATACATATTTAATCCCTAAAAATTATAAATAAATTTCTATGATATAGATAATTGTATTAGATTTATGGAGACTATTCATGTTCTTAGTTTCATGATGTTTATCACTAAATTAAAATTATTATACTTATAAGATATAAGAAAGCGACATGTTGTCACATTCTTTGGTTTTAATAATAATTAAATTATTTTTATGGAAAAAAGTCCATAAAATGAATCTAATCCGACCATTAGGTTATATGGGTATACTTTTAGCCATCCAATAGGATTTTTCCATGTGTTATGGTAATTTTATAATCTTATATTTACCCTTAATTACCTGATTTACCTTTAACTATAGTAAATAAAATTTACCGTAGTTACTATTCACAATGCCCAAAAATAAAAAGTAGCTTATTAACATAATTTGGACCCACTGATTCCAAATATGGAATCAATTTTTCCAAATTCAATACACAATAGATGCAGAAATTAAATTAAAATTAATCCTGTTGTCGAAAGAAAACAGGTTTTTCTTTAAAACATTGCAAAAGATTGAATTGATTTATCCTAAGAATTCAAGGTAAAATCAATGCTAATTATATTAAATGGTAAAAATATATTCTATTTATACTTTAAAACCATTAAATATTATAATTTAACAACATAACATATTACGATGAAAAAAGTTGTTTTTAATTAAAATATAGCATGTTTTTACTATTCATTAAAATATGAAAGTTATCGGAAAAATTTCAAAACATTATCTAATGTAAATTTTTATATCCTGATTCAAAAGAAGAATTTTATTTTTTCAAATTTAACTTATAAACATGTCAAAAACTAGATTTAAAGTGGGTGTTCTATTAAAAGGCGGCAAAACTGCATTTTTTTAAAAATACTTATTTTACCCGAAAAATTTATTTTGTTCTTATACCATGTTCTAGAAATGTGTAAGATGAATAATAATGGTATAAAATTTAAAATTTAGTTAAAACTATTCATAACGGCTAGTTCATAACAATATTATAATAATATATCGTTGTTTAGTAAAAACCCGGTATTGCGTAAAACACACGCTATCGAGGAAGGTCGCGATTGCGTGTAATGTAAGCCAAGTCAGGGTTGCGTGTAGTGAAAAACTCCTTTGTTGTTGCATATAACAGAATCCAATAATATTTTATTTATACATTGAATATATATATATATATATATACACACTCAATGTTGCGTAGAATAACTTCTATCAAACGAACTTGAAATTGTGTGCAACAAGAGCCAAGAAACGTGTTGCGTATACTGCAAGCTAATACAGTGTTGTGTATAGTGCAAGATAATCTTGGTGTGTCGTACAATAGAAGATATGAATGAAATTAAAAATAATGTATCTTATAAAATCTCGGGTTGTTACAACATAACCTTTGGAAATCTTAACCTGCAAAAGAGATCATAATTTCATAACATGGGATAAATCATAATAGTGAAATGTAATACCAATAATCATAACTTAAAACATGAAACTTTGTGGCATACAAACATAATCATAGGGAATCATTTCTTGTTAGTCAAGACTCAATGCCAAGACTATCTTAGTGGACAAAGTTCATTTCTGAACCGAGTTCACTCCTCGTTTCAGTCCTGTTTCGCTGAACCAGTTTAACCTATCGTTCCAGCCATGTCTATCTCATGAGATATAAAATCATAATCCAATGAATTTGAGGGAGATATAGGTCCCACACATCTCTTAATGATACCATTATTATGTGTTTCACAAAATCATAAACCCTACATAATAGCATAACCCATGTAATAAAAATGGGAATCTTAATCATTGTGACATCATAAAAAATTCATATAAGATAAAGGAATTCATAAAAATATTTCCATCACAACATAATAATATCCATGTAATAATAGGGATAGAAATATAACCCTATATTATCTTAGATGGAAAATAATTTTGATAAAACTCTTGAACTCCATTCTTGAGGAAAATATCCTTTCTACTTCAAAAACACTTTTCCTTTCTTAACATGTTGTACAATTATAAACTAAAATAAGTTGATTAAAAATAAACTTGAAAACTTGTAAAGGAAGATTCTTGTAAATAATGTTTTAAAAATACATTCATTCCGTATATGTTAAAAAACATTCTTCTCGTACTTTTGTCGGAAAAGTCAAAATGTACCTCGTACGAAAAAACGACAAAAGATTCCTTTCATATCTTTTACTAAAAACTCACCGTAGGGTAAAATTGGATTTAAACAATTGTAGGTGAATCGAAATAATATTAAATATTTTGGAAACATGTATGTGGATGATAAAATACACCCCATTAAATACCAAAGTATAAACAATCTCAGATAAAAATGAGATTGTGATATTTCCCTTACCTTAGGTCCGATATGCTTTGTACGTATCCAAACCTCCTGTATAATGATTTAAATAATGTTATTGACTTATTCCATAATCATAATCATTGTTATGATATCACATATGGTCATATTTTTATCTTCTTATTAGTAATATTTCATTACAACTTGTTATTCAGGTGTTTATTACATTTTGTTCTTATGTGTGTTTTGTCGAATAAATTCTTATTCTTCTATTTAGGTTATAGATACCTAATATCCAGAATGTTATTAGTGTAATATATATCATATTCATTCATTCAATTCATTTATATAATCATTATGCAATGAAGATCATGAAGAACGAGTCGCATCACATCATGGAGATGGTATTCCATACGTACGCACGAGCAATGATATCGTTCCCATGATCATTGAATTGTATTGGTGTGTATTTATACTATTTAAGAATCAATATAAATGTACAATAATCATATATAGTCATTATTTACATCATTATACCCATCCAAGTAAGGTGGTGGTGGAAAATAGATTACACCACAGCGTGGAGATGGTATTCCGTATGTACGCACGCGCGGTGATTTCATTTTCCGTAGGATGGATAGATGGTGAAATATGGTTGTTTCATACTTATAATAACATATCAGTATATGAGTGATACTTATTTTATTACTTATTAATGAAACAACTATAGAAGAAGAAGAGGAAAAAGAAATAAAGATGAAAGAATCAGTAACAGAAATTACCGCTTCTTTGAAGTGATTCGTTGAGACCTTCTTTTAGGGAAATAAATTTGGTCTTTGAAGAAGACCAGGACCTCTAGGATGTCTCTAGGGAAGTGGAGAGGAGAATGTGGCAGGGGTTGGCCGAGATTTAAGGCTCAAAATGGTGTGAGGAAGAGAGAGAGGAGGTGCCCTTTTATAAGGGAGGAGAGGGGCACCTTTGGAATAACTAAAAATATTATATTATTATAAAGCCAAATTCGGTTCTAAATAGCTCCAAATTGATTTATTTCGGAGCTAAGGTGGGTATGGGTAGAAATCCTCTCATCAAATATAATTTAGACAAGTTTAGGTTCCTATTTTGACCTTATCATTTAGATTTAACATTAAGTTAAATAATTTTACTTTTACTGTGTCTTCTTATGTTCTTACACTATAAGGTTAATAAAATTACTATAACAATCCAAAAGAACCCCATGTTGTTTATCATTAATATATATAACCTTATCTAAGTCATTTGGATGATCCTTATATTCTTAGTAATAAAATAACAATTAATAATATAATATTTTTTTTAAAAACTATTTTATGTCAATTTTGACACTATTTAGTAATTGATTTTAGTGAAAATCATAACAGAATGATTAGTTCGAAAAAAGTTAATTAAATAAATAATAACATGTCATATTAACCTATAAAATTAGTTTAATTCATAAAAATTCTCAAATTACATTTATTTGGGTATTTATAACATCAATTATGTCAATATTTTATTAATAAGATAATAACTGCATCATCTTTGTGTCATAAATAAATTAAATTATTTAATGTCTAAAAATTAAAAATAAAATACCATTATGTTGGAAATTTTTTTATATTTTTAATGAATATTTATAGTCGAATTTATCTTATATATTACCTTATATTAAAAATTATTTACTTATTAAACTTTGATTTTAACTATTTTAACGCTTTTTTAAATAAATTAATAATAAATGTCCTAATCTAATCCAAGTGGGCCTAAATGGTCATCTTTTATTCCTAAGTTTTTATGTGGTCTAATTACACTTATCCAATAGAAATAGTACATGTGTTAGGGTAATAATAATATCATTTTTACCCTTAATTACCCTATTTACTTTTAACTGTGGTAAATAAATGTAAAAAGTTACTATTCACCAAAAATTATTTTCATCTCATTGTAACACATTTTACATACATACAACAACCGTGCCTCTCAGATTTTTGAAATTTCACTCACAGAAGCGGTAAAATTATGTTTTATGAAAAATTCAGTTTTTTAACTACCACTTAGTGGTTTCACTATTCATCAAAAATTGAATGTTTTCAGAAAAATACCAAAATTTTACCCTAGGATAATTTCGATATTCCGAATCCAAAAATGAAGTCCATTTTGAAAAATAAAATTTATAAAATTTCAAAAAGTTGTAATTACTATTCATAACAGCTAGTTTTAATAATATTTTATTAGCATATCATTGTTTAGTGAAACTCGGTATTGCGTACAACGCAAGCTATCGATAGGGGTCGTGATTTCGTGTAAAGCAAGCCAAGCGAGTGTTGTGTGTAGAAAAAGATTACTTTAATGATTTATATAACATAAAAGTCTTGGGTGTTACATTCTACCCCCCATAAAATGAATTTCTCCCTCGAAATTCGTCAATTTGTAACAAACAGATGTGGATACCTCTCCCTCAACATATCCTCAAGCTCCCATGTTGCTTCTTCTAATTGGTGGTTCCTCCATAAAACTTTCACCAATTGAGTGGTCTTGTTTCGTAGGACTTTTTCGCTACGATCCAGAATCTCTATCAGCTGTTCTTCATAAGAAAGATCATGCTCCAGCGGTACAACTTCTGAGCTGAGTACATGTGAAGGATCAGGTATGTACTTTCTCAAGAGATATACATGGAACACATCGTGAACTTGAGAGAGATTCAGTGGAAGCGCCAATCGGTAAGCTACCTTCCCAACACAATCCAGTATTTCGAAAGGACTAATATATCTAGGGCTCAACTTCCCCTTCTTTCCAAATCTCATGACCCTCTTCCAGGGAGATATTCATAAGAACAATTTATCACCCACTTCAAACTCTAGGTCTTTTCATTGGTTGTTGGCATATCTTTTTTGTCGAATCTGAGCCGCTCTTATGTGTTTTTGAATACATCTGACCTTTTTTGCCATTTCATCAACAAGATTGGGTCCTAATAGCTTTCTTTCCCCAACTTCATCCCAGCAAGTTGAAGTCCTGCATTTCTTTCCATAGAGATCTTCATAAGGAGCCATCTGAATACTGGAGTGAAAGCTATTATTATAAGAAAATTCCACAAAGGTAGGTTTTGATCCCAATCACCTTTGAAATCCATAGAGCAAGCTCTCAACATATCTTATAGAGTTTGAATTGTTCTCTCAGACTGATCGTCTGTCTGAGGATGATAAGCAGTGCTGAAACTCAACTCTGTATCCAGAGTATGCTGAAGACTTCTCCAGAACATTGAGGTAAATCTCAGATCCCGATCAGATATAATAGAAAGTGGTACTCCATGCAATCTTACCACTTCCTTAACATATATCCTGGCAAGCTGATCCAGAGAGAAATCCTCTCTAATAGCAATGAAGTGTGCAAACTTTGTAAGACGATCAACTATGACCCAGATAGCATTATTGCCTTTGGATGTTTTAGGATGTCTTGTGAAAAATTCCATAATGATGTTTTCCCACTTCCATTTGGGTATGGGTAATGGTTGTAACATCCCCATATACTTCTATCTCTCAGCTTTAACTTGTTGACAAACCAAGCATCAAGAGACATATTCAGAAACATCTCTTTTCATGCCATCCCACCAGAAGTACTCTTTCAGGTCCCTATACATCTTCATGCTTCCAGGATGAAGAGAGAATGATGAAATATGAGCCTCATCCAGCAGCTCCTTCTTTAATTCGGGGATGAGAGGAACACAAACCCGATTCCTGAACATTATTATCCCATCACAATCAAGGTTGAATTCAGGAACATTTCTCACCTTCTTTTGTAACTTGACATCTTTTTTCTATGCCTCTTTAATCTTCACATGTATAGATGGTTGAACATTCATTTGAAAAAGATATGATTTTTCCACTTTCATTATAATTCCAAGATCCATCCTTTGTAAACCCATAAATATTGGATCTTTTGTGATTCTCATCATGGATAAACTAGCATGGTCTTGTCGACTTAATGCATCTGCCACCTTGTTTGCTTTCCCAGGGTGGTAATGAATTGAGTAGTCGTAATCCTTAATCAGCTCGAACCATCTTCTTTGGCGCATATTCATCTCCTTTTGTGTGAAAATATACATTAAACATTTATGATCAGTATAAATATCACACCTTTCACCATAAAGGTAATGCCTCCAGATCTTTAATGCAAATATTACCGCAGCTAACTCCAAACCATGAGTTGGGTAATTTTGCTCATGTATTTTCAACTGTCGTGAGGCATAAGAAATCACCATATCATTTTTCATAAGAACACACACCAATCCCTACTTGGATGCATCACTGTAGATCACAAACCTTTCTCCACTACAAGGCAGTGTGAGCACAGGTGCACTGGATAACCTTCTTTTCAACTCCTTGAAATTCTCTTCACATTCCTCCGTCGAAACAAACATAACTCATTTCCAAGTCAACTTGGTCAGTGGATTAGATAATAATGAATAATATTTCACAAAACATCGATAATATCCAGCCAAACCAAGAAATCATCGGATCTTAGTTACTGTTTTTGGTCTTGACCATCTTTTGATAACCACTTTTTTTGCTGGATCCACAGATATCCCCTCTTTTGAGATTATGTGACCCAAAAATGAAACTTTTTAAAGCCAAAATTCACACTTGGTAAATTTGGCATAAATATTCTCCTTTCTCAGGGTCTTCAATATAATTCTAATGTGATTTTCATGTTCTTCCTTGCTCTTTGAATAGACAAGAATATCGTCTATAAATACAACCACAAACTGATCAAGATAGTCTCTAAAGACACTATTCATTAGATCCATGAAGATAGAAGGGGCATTATTAAGACCAAATGGCATCACTATAAATTCATAGTGTGTCCATACCTTGTACGGAAAGTTGTATTTGGTATATCCTCCCTTTTGACCCTTAATTGATGATACCCTGAACGAAGATCAATCTTGGAAAAGTATTGAGATCCGCGTAGTTGGTCAAATAGGTCATCAATGCACTGGAGAGGATATTTTTTCTTGATAGTGATCTTGTTAAGTTCTCGATAATCAATGCAGAGTCTCATTGATCCATCTTTATTCTTAACAAACAGAACAGGTGCCACACAAGGGGACGCACTAGGGCCTATAAACCCCTTATCAAGATTCTCTTGGAGTTGCTTCTTCAATTCCTGCAACTCAACTAAGGCCATTCTATAAGGTGTCTTTGAAATAGGCAAATCATCCGGTACGAGTTCTATTGAAAACTCAACTTCACGATTCGGTGGAAGACCCGGTAATTCCTCTAGAAAGACATCATCAAACTCTAGTACAAGGGAAATATTATTAATCATGAGTTTCTCACCCACCATTTGAGATAAATAACCTTCATTGAGTTTAATCAATACCCATAAAATGGAATAAATTTCCACTGGAGGGTTATGTTCATCCTTGCATCGATAGAAGATCATAGACTGATCTGGAATATGAAATGTAACTTCCCTTCTTTGGCAATTGATATGGGCTCAATGTATAGAAATCCAATCCATGCCAATAATCACATTAAATTCTACTATAGGAAGGATCACAATATTTGCAGGAAGAACTTCCCACAAACTTCAATCGGAGAATAATTATAAACTTTTGATGCGACTGTTGTGCCATTAGGGGTTGTCACAGCTAACTCAACATCTAACTGTTGAGGTAATACGGTGATATCCTTAGAGAATTCTTCATAAATAAAGGAGTGGGTGGATCCAGAATCAAATAAAACATTTGCTACTTTATAGTGGATGGTAATTTTACCTTTCACCACATCATTATCGTACTCCACATAGCTGATAGAAATTGCATGTGACATTCCTTTGTCTTTAGCCTTAAGAGTTTGTTGACGTCGACCATCATCATCAACCATTGGATTTGGGCATTGATTGGCATAATGCCCCATCTCTTTGCACTTGAAACATTGAAGTGTAGTAGGGTCATTCTATGTATCCCTTCCTTTGTTTTCATCATTAGACATCTTCTTCCCATCATTGCGGCATTCAAATGCCCGATGACCTTCCCTTCCACATTTGAAACATTTACTTGTCCCTTTAAGACAACTCCCTCCATGTTTCTTTCCACACTTTGAGCATAAGGGAAAGTTCATCTTCTTTTCAGTGTGCTCTTTAGATTTTCCTTTGAATTCCATTTTCCTCTTCTTATCAAACCCATTTGACTGATGGGTTACTCCATTCTCCATCTCGACCTTGAGAGCACATCGAACGATTTCATCGTATCTATTGAAGTCCCTTATGGATAACACCCTTCGAAGACTTTGTTTTAAGACACTAAAGAATTGATCGATCTTACTCTCAGGTTGGATAATAATACCAGAAGCGTATCTTGCAAGTATTGTAAAATTTGCTTCATAAGTACAAACAGATTCATCATCCTTTTGCATCAGTTCAAGATACTCTTTCTCCATCTTTGTTCGGAGAATATGAGGGAAGTAATTATTGAAAAATAAGTTCATGAACTCGTCCCATTTCATGGACTCAATTTCATCCCTTTTTCTTTTATTCTTAATAAGATTCCACCATTGATCAGAATCTCCTTCCAAACGATACACTACTAGGATGAATTTATCATGTTCAGAACATTGAAGAACTGAAAATATCTTTTAAATAGTACTAATCCATTGTTCAGCAACAAATGGATCATTAGACCCGCTGAAAGAAGGTGGACGTTTCCTCATGAAGGATTCAATAGAATGTTTCTCCTTCCTTTTCTCGTTTGGATGTCCTGCATGATTCATAGCTTGAGAAAGTTGTGTGAGCATGGATATAAGATTTTTCATTCTGGCTCCCATAACATTTGGTTGCTCCGGGGACAATCATTGCATTGCCCATCGCATTCCACATTAACACAGTTCCTTCGGGTTCCATCCATTGACTAAAACAAAGAAAAATAGTTTGATCCACACTAATTATAATAGGAAAACCACATAATCAAGAATAAAATTTCTCACTTAAGGTCTTATCCTAGGTTATTCATGGTCATTTCTAAAACACTAATATTGTGTTCTATGCTTAGAATTATCCTTAGGGTTCTTACTAAGGCTTTCACATCCTAGTTTCCAAAGGTTGACTATACGTTTCCTCTAATACCAACTATAACGACCCATACATTACGAACATTGTTATTACATCAAATTTGAAGCACACTTATTACAACATATAACAAAACCATGAAAGAACCGTATAAGTATAGTGTCCTTAGAAACTTGAAAGCATAAACAACTGGTTCATAAAGCATCTACTTTGCCTCCAATTTATTTCATAATATCTAGAGTCCCTTTTTGGAATATTCCACATAATAACCTTCATCCTAACCTGGGGAAATAAAACATACAAAAGGGTGAGCTCAAATGCTCAGTAAGGGTAAACAAAAGAAATATCAATCACATCATATACATAATAACATAACTTTTGGAAATCTTAACCTGCAAAAGAGATCATAATTTCATAACATGTGATAAATCATAGTAGTGATATTTAATCCCAATAATCATAACTTAAAACATGAAACTTTGTGGCATACACACATAATCATAGAGAATCATTTCTTGTTAGTCAAGACTCAATTCCAAGACTATCTTAGTGGACAAAGTCCATTTCTGAATTGAGTTCACTCCTCGTTTCAGTCCTGTTTCACTGAACCGGTTTAACCTGCCTTTCCAGACATGTCTATCTCATGAGATATAATATCTTTACCCAATGCATTAGAGGGAGATATAGGTACCACCCATCTCTTAATGATACAATTCGTATATTTTCCACACAATCATAAACCATACATCATAGCATAACCCATGTAATAAAAATGGGAATCTTAAACATCATGACATCATAAAACAATTCATATAAGATATAGGAATTCATAAAAATATTTTCATCACAACATAATAAAATCCATGTAATAATAGGGATAGAAATAGAACCCTATATTATCTTAGATGGAAAATAATTTTGATAAAACTCTTGAACTCCATTCTTGAGGAAAATATCCTTTCTACTTCAAAAACACTTTTCCTTTCTTAAAATGTGGTAAAATTATAAACTAAAAGAAGTTGATTAAAAATAAACATGAAAACTTGTAAAGTAAGCTTCTTGGAAATAATGTTTTAAAAATACATTCATGCCGTATAAGTTAAAAAACATTATTCTCGTACTTTTGTCGGAATAGTCAAAAAGTACCTCGTACGAAAAAACGACAAAAGATTCCTTTCATATCATTTACTAAAAACACACCGAAGGGTATAATTGGATTTAAAAAATTGTAGGTGAATTGAAATAATATTACATATTGAGGAAACATGTATGTGGATGATAAAATACACCCCATTAAATACCAAAGTATAAACAGTCTCGGATAAAAATGAGATTGTGATATTTCCCTTACCTTATGTATGATATGCTTTGTACATATCCGAACCTCCTGTATAATGATTTAAATAATGTTATTGACTAATTCCATAATCATACTCATTTTTATGATATCACATATGGTCATATTCTTAGCTTCTTATTTGTAATATTTCATTACAACTTCTTATTCGGGTGTCTATTACTTTTTGTTCTCATGCGTGTTTTGTCGAATAAATTCTTATTCTTCTCTTTAGGTTATAGATACCTCATTTCCAGAATGTTATTACTATAATATATATCATATTAATTCACTAAATTCATTTATATAATCAATATTCAATGAAGATCATGTAGAATGAGTTGCATCATATCATGGAGACGGTATTCTGTACGTACGCACGAGCGATGATATCGTTCCCATGATCATGAAATTGTATTGGAGTGTATGTATACTATTTCAGAATCAATATAACTTTACAATAATAATATATAGTCATTATTTACACCAGTATACCCATCCAAGTAAGGTGGTGGGGAAAAATAGATTACACCACGGAGTGGAGACGGTATTTCGTACGTACGCACGCTCGATGATTTCATTTTCCATAGGATGGATAGATGGTGAAATAGGGTTGTTTCAAACGTATCATAACATATCAATATATTAGTGATACTGATGTTATTACTTTATAATGAAACAACTAAAGAAGAATAAGTGGAAGAAGAAATAAAGATGAAAGAATCGGTAACGAACATTACCTCTTCATTGAAGTGCTTCTTTGAGACCTTCTTTTAGGGCACTAAAATTGGTCTCTGAAGAAGAACATGACCTCTAGGATGTCTCTAGGGAAGTGGAGAGGATAAAGTGGCAGGGTTTCGCTGAGATTGAAGGCTCAATGTGGTGTGAGGATGATAGGGAGGAGGTGCCGTTTTATAAGGGAAGAGAGGGCACCTTTGGAATAACTAAAAATATTATTTTATTATAAAGCCAAATTCGGTTTTGAATAGATCCAAATTGATTTATTTCTAATCTAAGATGGGTATGGCTCGTAATCCTCTCATCCAATAGAATTTAGACAAGTTTAGGTTCCTATTTTGACCTTATCATTTAGATTTAACATTAAGTTAATAAAATTTACTTTTACCGTGTCTTCTTGTGTTTTAACACTATATGGTTAATAAACATACTATAACAATCCAATCGAACCTCAAGATGTTAATAATTAATATATATAACCTTATCTAAGTCATTTGGTGGAACCTTAGATTTTTAGGAATAAAATAACAATTAATAATATAATATTTTTTTTTAAAACTATTTTATGTCAATTTTGACACTATTTAGTAATTGATTTTTGTGAAACTCATAACAGAATGATTAGTTGGAAAAAAGATAATTAAATCAATAATAACATGTCATATTGACCTATAAAATTAGAGGAATTCATAAAAAGTCTCATATTACATTTATTTGGGTATTTATAACATCAATTATGTCAATATTTCTTTAATAAGATATTACTGCATCATCTTTGTGTCATAAATAAATTAAATTATTTAATTTCTAAAAATTTAAAATAAAATACCATTATGTATTAAATCTCTTTCAATTTCTAATGAATATTTATAGTCGAATTTATCTTATATATAATCTTATATTAAAATTTATTTACTTATTAAGCTTTGATTTTAACTATTTTAACCCTTCTTTAAATAAATTAATAATAAATGTCCTAATCTAATCCAAGTGGGCCTAAATGGTCATATTTTATTACTAAGATTGTTTATGGTTGAATTACACTTATCCAATATAATTAGGACATGTTTTAGGGTAATAATAATATCATTTTACCCTTAATTACCCTATTTACTTTTAACTGTCGTAAATAAAAGTAAAAAGTTACTATTCACCAAAACTTATTTTCATCTCATTGAGCCACATTTTACTTACTGACATCAACCGTGTGTCTCAGATTTTTGAAATTCCACTCACAAAAGCTGTAAAATTATGTTTTATGAAAAATTCAGTTTTTTAACTACAACTTAGTGGTTTCACTATTTATCAAAAATTGAAAGTTTTCAGAAAAATACCAAAATTTCACCCTAGGATAAATTCGATATTCCGAATCCAAAAATGAAGTCCATTTTGAAAAATATAATTTATAAAATTTCAAAAAGTGGTTATTACTATTCATAATGGTTAGTTTTAATAATATTTTATTAGCATATCATTGTTTAGTGAAACTCGGTATTGCGTACGACGCAAGCTATCGAGGAAGGTCGTGATTTTGTGTAAAGTAAGCCAAGAAAGTGTTGTGTGTAGAAAACAATTCCTTTGATGATTTATATAACATAAAAGTCGCAGGTGTTACATTGGTGATTAACTAATTTCCATGTTATGGTCATTTAATCATCACATAAGACAAGGGTTCATTAGTTTGCAAGGAAAGACCACCAATGACCATGATTTTCTATGAGCATAAGCCCATACAGTTCATAACATATAGCCATTATAAAAGAGTATAGAAGAATTTTCAAACGCAGCCAATAATTATTTAACAGTCTGTTTATTATCTTTGTTAATGTTCAGTTTCTTCGATTCCCATAGAAATAGTAGCGTACCCACCTTGCATGATACATAATAAGGAGAGACGAAGGAAAATCCCTACATGGTTGATCAATGATCGATGTTCTCCATGTGCCAAGAACTGGGGTTGCGTGACTTGTAGGGGACGAACATTGGGGACTCCAAGGGTGAGTAGAAAGGATCTGGAACATGTAAAGACCCGTATATTTCAAGAAAAATTTTTTTCATAATTTTCTTTGGAATTTTACAAGAACACAGCTTCTGACGGCACTGAATTCCGAGGCCTGGTGTGTCAGGAATCTTTTTACGAAGTTTGGATCAGGTACATTCAGTGAACGAACGAGCGGGTTTTTCTAACTTTTGAACCAGTGCTCGGAATCGAATTCTGAGGGCACTGATGGAATCGCAGCAACGATTTTTTCTTAGAAATGCCTCTTTCGGAGTTGCGTTTGCTCGCTTGCGGTTTTTAATTTTTGGGTTTTAAGTTATGAAATAAAATAAAGTTGTGCGACAATTTTATTTTTATTTCACTTAAAGCCGCTTAAAGACCACTTCAAGCTGTTTAACCTGATTTGTTGCAAATAAGGTGCTATCCAAAAATATCCCACCCTCTTGGTAGGATATTTGTGAGGTGGGGTCTGCCTGAGCCCCACCGTTTCTTTTCCCCTAAGTAACGCACCCACGAAAACCTGTTTTTATGAAAGTCAACTGACACGTTTTCTTAAATTTTTAACGCACCATTTAATTGGGCGGTTTTATTCGTTGAATTAATTATATGAATTAATTTAATCGTTTCTTAAGCTGTTCTCATTCCGTTGGCGTAATAATAAAATAAGACCAAAACTTTTTTCTCCTTAAGTGTTGTTAGTTGAGAGGATTTGACAAACCTGAAGTTCTTCATCCTTCTTCACGAAGAATGCGAAGAACGCAAAGATTGCGAAGAACACCGGCCTTCGACGAAGGGCGAAGAAGAACGCCGAGCCTTCGGAGATCAACGACGCGAAGCCAAGTACCGCGACGCTGATGATTCTTCTTCTGTGACGTTCTTCCGTGACAATCCAACCTCGCGACAACGACAAGGTAGGGGGTTGCGCTTCATTTAAATCTCTTTGTGGGTTATAACAACATCACATATTTAATTATTATTAATTAAATCTGTTGTTTCTTGATCCTCGGAGGTCGTCGACGCGACTCCCTTCCACGACGACACGACGCACTTCCGTGACACGATGCTCTACTTGTTCCGTGACGGTCAATTCCGCGAAGAACGCGCGTGCGATGACTTGACGAGGTAGGGGTTTGTTGTGAAACAATTTATATTCTCGTGATTGTTTCTTTTAAAATAAAGATCCCGGTTTCATTAGAACAATTTTAATTTATTAAAATTGTTATTTGTTATGTTTTATATGTGTTGATTATTCTTCCCGATTGTTATCGCCTAACGCGCAGGGTGCGGGCCAAACGAACACAGCCCGATAACCCTCCACAGTTCTTCGTTGTTGTGCGGATTTGGCGGGCGATGAAAAAACGTGCCGCAAGGGCGATTTGATGTTTCCGCATTGAAGAACGGGACCCGGGAGGAGCAGCGGCGCAGACGAGAACAGAATTGAACCACAGGAGCGACTCCGGTGGGCCACAGAAGCCACCAGTGGTGCGGGCCGCCGGAGGGAGCCGCCGCGGCGGCGGCAGGAGCGCCAGCGGACCGGCGGCCGCGCGGGTATGGCGCACATAGGACGCGGCTTCGCCGCGTCCGTTGACCAGGACGGCCCCCCGCGGGGGCCGTAGAATTGTCACGCGGGGGCAGCGTGCCCCCCACGTTGCTCGGTTGCTCGGCCGAGCCGAGCCGGGCCGGGCCACGCCCTGGCCGGACCGGACCAGGTCCAGCCGGGTCGTCCCGGGCCCAGACCCCCCGTCTTCAGACCGTTTTCGGTCTTTTTCCCGTAACATGAGCTACTGACCTCCGAATGATGCGTCGTCAGTGGAAACACGATCCTTGGATTGAGACGGTCGTTTCAGTATATTGCAATCAAGGTTTCAGAATACTTTGAGTTCGGCCGAGTTGGTTCGTACATGAAGCCAACCGGGCCCTCGGAGCGGAAACACTCATATCATGAGCTTCGGACGTCCGATTGACGTGACGTCGACTTTATTGCTTTCCTCTATGAGAGGCTGATCATTTGGCATACTCCACCCAAGGTTTGGACGTAGGTGGAGTATGGTCAGGTTGGTTTTTCCTTAGAAACCAACCGGGCCCCTGGGACGGAAAAGCCAAAAACTCTCAGACCGGGCGTCCGATTGACATGCCGTCTGCGACGTTGTGTTCATGTTGACGATACAGAACTTTTGGAAACATCAACTCTGGACCTTGTGTCAGTTGATGTATCAGCCTCTCGGCTCGTGGAGCGGACCCTCCCGAACGAGCTTGCTGTGTGCGGGAACACTAGTGATGGCTGTGACTTCGACGACGACGGTTGTGCAGAGATCCTCAGTGAACTGTGACGATGAAGAGTACTGGTCTTGTATCCTATGTGGGTCCCAGCTGTGCTGGTCTTTTATCCTATGTGGGTCCCAGCATAGATGATTCAGTGCTTGTCGTGTATCCTATGTGGGTCCCAGCATAGATGAATCAGTGAAGAGTGTTGGTCGTGTATCCTATGTGGGTCCCAACTGTGCTGGTCTTATATCCTATGTGGGTCCCAGTTTAGATGATTCATTGCTGGTCTTGTATCCTATGTGGGTCCCAGCATAGATAAATCAATGAAGAGTGCTGGTCTTGTATCCTATGTGGGTCCCAGCTGTGCTGGTCTTGTATCCTATGTGGGTCCCAGCTTAGATGATTCAGTGTTGGTCTTGTATCCTATGTGGGTCCCAGCATAGATGAATCAATGAAGAGTGTTGGTCTTGTATCCTATGTGGGTCCCAGCTATGCTGGTCTTGTATCCTATGTGGGTCCCAACATAGATGGTTCAGTGCTGGTCTTGTATCCTATGTGGGTCCCATCATAGATGAATCAATGAAGAGTGCTGGTCATGTATCTTATGTGGGTCCCAGCTGTGCTGGTCTTGTATCATGTGTGGGTCCCAGCTTAGATGATTCAGTGAAGATAGCTAGTCTTGCATCCTCAGTGGGTCCCATCTTAGATGATTCAATATCTTTATCTGATCATCCCTTTCACCTTTTCGACGAAGTATTTTCTGTGTGAGCTGAATCCTGTTTACTCTCCTTTGTGGATCGTGTTGAACAATCCTGGATGGATTTACTATTTACATTCCTTTGTGGATTGTGTTGAGATATCCTATGTGGATTACCTTTGCTCTCCTTTGTGTATTGTGTTGTGCTTGGGCTCGGATGTTGGAGCCGAACAGGAATTGATGACTTAGGTATATGTATGGGAATATACCTAATCAGTGTCAGTTGTTACTTCGTGATTGTATCTTTTCATTGTGGTTTATCCTTTGTGGATTTTGGGAGAACTTTGGGGGTCTCGGGGTCCCTACTGAGTAGCTTATACTCACCCCTGCATGGGCTATGCCCGCACTTCATTGTGTTGGTTGCAGACGACAGACAGTGCTGATCGTGGTGGAGGCTTGCGGAGCAGGACGGTACCTGGAGGTGGACCACTGGGCGGGACGTACTCGGAGCGGACGACTGGACCGAGGAGCTGTGGAGGATATCTGTGCTCTCCCCTCAGGTGGGACTTCCAGAGGACAGCTCGACGCTGTGTCTTTTCTTTTCAGTTGTTTTTTCCCCTTTCAGTTGTACTTTACAGTTGAGCTTGTATTTCCGACCCCTTTTTCTTTCAGCACACCTTGTTACAATTTTTACTTAGTATTTACTCTTTCCACTTTCTTACTCTATGATGGTTTTTTACTTTACAAAGGCAATTCCTTCCCTGTTTATCGGGATTTACGCCTTGGTGCTAGTCACCAGCCCCAGGCCTATGGAAGGCTGGCATGGGGTAGTCACGACACGGGCCCCCAGGATGGGTCGTGACAGCACATGCGCACTGCTTGCATCAGGATGTGGAACTCCAAATGCACTAGGAAGAAAAGGAGGCTAGCTAAGAGGATGATGAAGAAGGATTCCCCATGCGATATAAGGATGAGATCACATTGTTACAGATTATGGAAATTTGAACAGCATTAATGCCGGATTGTGGATTCTCATGCGATTGGGTAGTTTTACACGATGGAATTAATTATTATTTATTGATTCCCATAGGAAAAGGTTGTAACATCCGTGATTTTAAAGGATTTTATATAAATAGAGGGGCACGATACATGGACAGACAACTGAGTCTGTCGAGGGACACCCAACTTTTAGGAATTTAAACATTGATTATTGGCTACAATTGGACGTGAACCACTTCCAAAAGGTTAAAAATGCCTAAAAGGGGCATGACGGGAAAAACATTAGAACAAAACCTGACAAGGATATGTGACACTTATCGTGTCGCACCGATCGATGACACAATGATCGTTCCACACATCGATTGGTCGCACCGATCATGCGGAACCGATCATGTCACACTGATCATGTCACACTGATTGGTGAGACACTGATCGGTGATACGCCGATCGTGCCCACCAATCTGTCTCATGCTGATCGGTCACACGCCGATCAGTCACACTCTGATCGGTCGCATGCCGATTGGTCAGAAAACGATATGACATCCTACCACCGAGACGCTATCCATAGGTTATTGAATTTGGCAAAGGGATGGACCATGAGGGTATGGTCCATCACATTAGGGTTGTGAGGAAATTTATAACTGTGTTTGAGGTTATAGTGTTTTGACAATAAATATATCTTTTATGCATTGTATTTATTTCATTAACACATTAGAAAAACCCCATGATGAATAATTAATTCCATGACATGAACCCACCCTAATTATAATAAATATCATTTAATAAAAATATATTATTTCTTCAAAATACTGATTGGAAAAACTACACATCGTGTAATCATTAATACACTATGTGTATTTGTTTTCCAAAAGGATAAATACATGGTGTGTAATTATTAATACATGGCATGTACTTGTTTTCAATTCCATTTCCAAAATGAAAACTACATGGCGTGTAATCATAAATTCATGTCATGTACTTATTTTCAATTGATTCTACAAAATGATAACTACATGGCATGTAATTTTTAATACATGAAATGTACTCAATTTTTTTCATCCTCCATCATAATAACAATTTAGGATTTCTTGAAGGATTATTAAAACATGTACAGGAATAATATTTATTCTACTTGTGATGTTTGGATACACTTAGGGTGTGACCCTCTCGGCCTCTATCTCATTGGCATTAGGAAGACTTGCCTAAAGTCCATGATTATTGTCTAGAAATGGGTCAAGGAACCTAAGAGAAACAAGTTGACGCTACATTGACATGTCACCTCATATGAATTCTTACTATGTAATTTAATCCCTATGTATCAATATCTCATCATGTAGGCTTCATGGAAGTGTCATAAACCTATATTCTTGATCTGTCATTCTTTGACTTCCAGAAATAAATTCGTCGTGACACCATGGCCATGTAATTTGTGCAACAATACTATTTCAATCAAAGGTCCCGAGATATCAACTTCCACAAATATAGAATGGAAAAATCCATCCACGATTTATCCATTAACAACATGTCATTCGTGATGCACCCAACGTACCCTACTTCCCGCCAACTCTCTTCGTGATGGTTTTAGTCAACAATTCTATGTGTGGGAGTCATGACATGAGTTACTGATTATCTTAAAGTATAAAGACCATTACACACACTCACAGATAGTACTTTCTGTTGAGTTCAATACATGTAGAATTACTACTGGTAGGTCTGTTCTAATAATATATTATCTCAGAGATAGGAAGTGTGAACTCCTTGATAGAGAGTCTTGTATTCTTAAAATTACTAGAACATGAAGATATATATACTGTGTGTCATATCATAGTATATCCTCCAATCGTAGAACATTATTTAAGAATATTTTTATAGCATTTAATTGTTCTCATCATAGTGATGATTTTCCATGAACTTATTAATGCAACAAATATTCCATGACATTATCATATTGCAGTCATGTAAAACAATGAACAATATATAAGTTTTTCAGGAAACCAACTCTAAAAAACTCCCACTTTGATTAGATCCAACTGCCTATGACATTTAGTTCTCTAGACCTCACATGAAGATCATGTTCCTTCTAAGTCAAGGCTTTAGTCAAGGGGTTCGCCATGTTTTCATGCATGGAAATACTGCCCACTGCAACTTCCCCTCTCTGAGAAAAATACCTCAAGAGATTATACTTCCGAAGTATGTGCTTTGTCTGCTGATGTGAACATGGCTCTTTTACAAGTGTCAGCGCTAAAATATTATCACAATAGAGTGTGATACGATATTTACTACTAGGTTCTACATCTAGATCTTTGATGAAGCTTCGCATCCAAATCCTTTTTTTAGCTACCTCAAAAGATGCGATATACTAAGAATATGTTGTAGAACATGTGACCACACCTTTCATTGAGACCTTCCATCTCACTGTACCTCCATTGAAATTAAATATGTACACAGCCTGCGACTTCATATCATCTTGATCAGTCTGGAAACTAGCATCTACATGTCCTTTGATGATTATTTCCTCATCTCCTCCATAAACTAGGAACATATCCTTAGTACGCCTTATATTCTTATGGATAGTCTTGACTGTCATCTAATAGTGGTCTCCTAGATCATCGTGACATCCGCCTACCACACAAAATTTATAAGAAACATCTAACCTTGTACATAGCATAGTATAAATGGCTAACCAAATCACCAACGTGTAAGGGAACCTTTCCATTGTCTTTCATTCCTCAGGTGTCATAGGACACATTTTATGAAAAGATGAATTACATGTGACACTAGATACAATCCCCTCTTGGAATGTTCCATATTGAATCTCTTTAGTATCTTTTCAATTTATTTACTTTGACATAGGACCCGTATTCTCTTGGAACTATCATGATGGATCTTGATCCCTATAATATAAGGTTTCTCGCACATGTCATTAATGAAGAAGCATTTATCAAACAATGTTTTAACTGACTGTAAGATAGGTACTTCATTTCCAATTAGTAATATGACATCAACGCAAACTATTATGGAAACGACTGCACTTCCACTAAACCTTTTGTAGACACAAAAATCACATTCATTCTTTATGAATCCAATATCTGTTACGACTTCATCAAAACGAATGTTCCATGACCTGAGCTCATTCTTTAATTTATAAATGGATTTCTACAACTTGCATAACTTGTTGGTATCCTTTGGAGTCAAAAACCCTTCGCACTTTGTCATGTAGACATCTTCATGTTGGTTCCCGTTAGGGAATGCTGTTTTGACATCCATTTTAAAAATTTCACAGTCATGGTAGGAAATAATGTCTAATAGGATTTAGATGGATTTAGTCATCGCAACAGGTGAAAAGGATTCATCATAGTCAATTCCTTGAAATTGTCTAAAACCTTTTGCAACAAGTCATTCCTTATAGGAGTTGACTTTCCCCTACATGTCCAGGTTCTTGTTTAATACCCTTTTATTACCAATGGGATTTACATCAACTAGATGATCTACCGAAATCCAGTCCTGGTTTTGGTACGTGGAATCCATTTTAGAATAAATGGATTCATTCAACATGGAAATGTTTGTGCCTTAAACTACTTACTTATATGTAAGAGGATCATCATAGTTAACCAATAATGAGTCACCATCCTCGGTGAAAAGAAAACCATATCGTTCTGGTTCTTTCACCTCTCTCATGCCCGTACGCAGCTCTTGTGTCTCTAGAACAGATTTTTCATCGATGGGGCTTTGTGGAATCTGTTTTTGTACCAACTCTTATGTATCATTAGCGTAAACTTCATCGAAGTATATCTATCTTCTTCTATCACTTTTGGAGATGTGCTCCCTCTCATGGAAAATTTCATGTATTTCCACTATAACCTTTTTATCTAAGGGGTTGTATAAGTAATATCACCATGTTTCCTTGGTATACCATTTAAAGATACACTTTGTTCCTCGGGGTGAATGCTTGTTACCTAAATAGTCCTGAACAAATGCTTCGCAACCCTACACAAGTAAATTTCATAACATGGGATTGTGTCCACTCTATAACTTATATGGAATACCATTTATCGAATTAGTTGGTACTTGGTTTAGTATGTGCAATTCTGTTTGTAATGCATATCCCCAAAAGGATAATGGAAGACTCGCATGACTCATCATTGATATCACCATGTACAACAAGGTATAGTTCCTCCATTCACTTACATAATTCCACTAAGGCGTGTAAGGATGAGTGAGTTGAGATTGAATCCCAATCTCTTGTAAGAAATCAATGAAGTCCGGATTATGATATTCACCTCCTTTGTCTTTGTGGATTTTCTTAATCTTCTTACCAAGCTTGTTCTCAACTTAATTTTTGTATTCTTTAAACCGATCAAAATAATCTGACTTATACCTCATTAAGTAAATATATCCATATCTACTAAAATCATTAGTAAAATTTCTGATGCACAATAACCCACCCCTTGCTTCATCGTGAAATAGTTCACACACATCTGTGTTAACTAATTCTAGAAGCTCTTTATCTCTTTCACCTTTCCCACTAAATGGGGCTTTGTTCATCTTTCCTTTAGACACGCATGACATACAACAAGTGGTTTTAGATTGAATGAATCTATATACCCATCTTTATGTGATTTTGTCAAACGTTATTCCTTGATATGACCTATCCGGTGATGCCAAAGTTGGGTGTGGTATGAGTCATGTGAATTAATTTTTTCCTCGATTTACATTACATTGTTTGTGTAGTCCCACACATAAAGGATGTTATATATATGTGCCGTACGAAAACAAATGCTATCTTTATAAATGTAGCAACATCCACTTCCAAAATTGAAGACGAATCCATCAGTATCTAATCTGGATACTAAAATAATGATTTTGTTTAAAGAGGGTATATAATAACAACCTTTCAAAACCAAGACAATCCTAGTAGGCAATGTGAGGTGGTAATCTCAGATAGCTACAACAGCATGTCTAGCTCTGTCGGCTGCATGTAGATCCACCTCACCTCAGTCAATATTTTTGAATCTACTTGGTAACTATATGTGGATACAAATGTGAGAACCACATGCAAAACAAATAGCCTCATGTTCTATTGCCACCCCATTGATATTCCTTTTCTTAGAAGGCCTTGAATAAGCTTTGGGATTAAATCTCTTCACATTCCATTTCATTTTATTCACCATAAAGAATGTAGTAATTTCATGCTTCATGTCATTTTCCACATGGATAATAATTATAAGAAGATCAGACAGAGACTTCTCAATGTTGTGAATGTTAATATTTACAACAATGTTTGAGAAGCTCTAGGGGTGTGATGAAAGAATGAGATCAGTACCCAATTCTTCAGGGAGGACTCCATAACGTAAAAATTTGGTTACTGGTGTAAGATAACTCGAAGGCACGTAAGACATTAATGAAAGTTACTACCGGTGAGGATATTGACTTCTTCTATAATTTATCATTGAGAAAATGTGGTTGATGAGCTTATCATATGGATTATACAAATTAAAATATTAGATTTATCAGTACTTTCATGAATAAATTATATTATGTCTGCCACTGTTTTATCAAGTCCCAATTTCCCTCACCATTTAACTCAGAATATCCCGATGCTTTGACATTCTACTGTCAAGGATCTATTTTCCCCTTTTCCTAACCCCAAAAATTTTTGGTAAAGATATTTGATGGTATTTAGCTAGGCAGGTCTCTTCCAACTGTGAGCATACTGTTCCTTGATCTATTGAGTGGACTCCCCTATCCTGAAATCCTGACATGGATTTCCTCAACACAAGCCTCCAATATTAAACCAATTATGGCATGGGATACTCCTCTTGATGTAATCTGGTTAAGTCAGCCTAAAACCTTTCATAAGGGGTTCCTTTATAATAGTATGTGTCCTATCGAGGATTTTTCGAACACATAGTTTTATTTAGTCATTCCCTTAATCAGGAAATAGAAGGCATGGTCATACTTAATATGGTATTTGAGGGATTTTAATCCTTTATGCATAGTTTCGAATTATCACATGCTTATTAATATTAAGTGATTCTTTCATAAGAGACATTCCATGTTTTGATAATTTTTACACATAGTCCGGTTTTTATTTTATTCCATCTTTGAATTTTATTTATTTTATTAATTATGTGATCATGACAACACATACATAATAAATAAAACATGCAATCAGAAAAAGATAAAATAAGATGGCATGATCATGAGCTTATATTGGTTATCTTATCTAGAGGTTTTGATAAGCTTACCCTGACCTAGGAAAAAACATATTGAACCTGATGGTTCATGTTTTTCACCTCCCACATGTCCACCTTTGTATCTTCTTTGGTTGGTTTATCTTATGCTCTGAATGTTGAACAGTTTCCTCTGGATTGGGAGATCCTCTATTACATGGGTTTACATTAAAGAAACCATGGGAACATAGGACATATTTTTTTGGAATAAGGATCACATGCCAAGGAATTTAAATGAAACCATACAAATATAAAGTGTCTTTGGTCTACCTCATGATCATCCATACCATGGACCTAAATTTACGCATTTTTATATTTAAAATTATTTTAATCATTATTTAATTTAAGATAATTCATGCTTGAATTCAATTAATTATTTTCTTATAATTAATCAAATCATTATATTATCCAATGTACACGTCAGGGATTTGGTGTTGTAACACCCCATGATTTTATAGTATTCTTCTCTTTGAATAATATATTAGCGGGTGTTGTACGCAACTTAGAGTTCTAACACACCCCACAACCAATCAAACTAGCCGTTATGAATAGTAATACCCACTATTTGAATTTTTATACAATTTATATTTAAAAATTGACTTCATTTATGTATTTGGAATATCAAAATTATCTTAGGGTTAATTTTTTTATTTTTCTGAAAACATTAAATTTTTGATGAATAGTGAAAATCACTGAATTTTAATTAAAAACAACTTCTTTAATTAATATAATTAATAGTGATAAATTATAAATTTGAGTGGTTTTAAAGTATATTTTGAATATATTTTTACCACTTAATACAATTATGGTCATTGGACGTAATTTCACATCTAAACTGGACATAAACAAGTGTCAATCTTTTGATAGTTATTATTTCTTAAAAACACACTTTTTTTTACGGTGGGAATTAATTTTAAATAAATTTCTGCCACTTCTGTATTTTTAATTTAGAAAAATGGATTCCGTTTTTAGAATCATGAGGTTAATATTATTTAGTCATGTAACTATTATTTTTAGACATTTTGAATAATTATTTCGGTAAATATTTTATTTACCATGGTTAAAGGGTAAATCCGATATATACGGGTAAAAAATTAAATTATAATAATATTAAATTACCCTAGAATGTGTCCTAAACCTATTGGTTAATAGATTTCCTACCATGGTTATATTTGGGTTGATTATGGGACCCCATGGATCCAATTTTATGTGATAATTACACATTATATTAATTATGATAAAGTTAATAAAAAATGACATAAGCATATATCTTTTAGAAAAACTATTTTTACATAGGGTTAGATATGTTATATTTTCAACATTAAATATTAATTAGAAACCTAAAAATATTTCCAAAATAATATTATTTTATTGATAATTTTTAGACATTGAATAATTAAATTTATCAATGACACAATAATGATGCAATATTTTACTTATTAATGAAAGAATCAAATAATTGGTATTATAAAAGTTAATATAAATATAATGTGAACGTTTCGATGACATCCAAGAATTTTATTTGTTATTATTACATATATGGATTTCTTAAATTTATTTTATTCTAATTAATAAATTTGTTAATTATTTAACAAAATTGAATTATTAAATAGTGTCAAAATTGACAAAAATGAGTTTTTAAAACAAATATTATATTATTAACTGATATTATATTCTTAAAATTTATAGGATAGGAAAAAGGACATATATAATGATAATATTATTATTATAGGATGACATGGGGGACACTTGGATGTTTATAGTATTTTTATGGACTATATAATATAAAAATACAAAGAGACATGGTAAATGTCAAACTATTTATCTAGGAGTTAAATAAAAAGGATAAAGTTAATATAGTGTCCCAAACCTATCTAAATTTTATTGGGTGAATGGATTTAGACCCATTTCAATCTAAATCATTTAATAATCTACTTTTTAACCATTATAATCCGAATATGAATTTATTATAAATTAATACCTTAAGTTTATCCTAAAGAGACCATCCTCCCCCTTATAAAAGGACACCACTTCTATCCAATTCTTCACACCATTAAATCATTTTTTCTTGGCCAGAACCTGCACAAATATCCCCCCAACTTCCCTTAATTCAACCTATATCCCTTAGTTTGATCATAAATCCAACCTAAGGATTTCTTTTGATCAAATCAAAAGGAACAACATGAAGAATAGGTAATGTTTTCACCACCATTTTTCAAGTTCCTTTCTTCTTCCACTTCTTCTTTATTTGTTATTTCCATTATAAAATAATATATCTTGTATATTATATATAACATATTGTTATTTAAAATATTTTACAACCATATTTAGTATTATATCCATCTATTGAATGACATGTCACCATATGTGCATACGTACAGCTTACCGTCTCCATGTCGCGGTGTAATTGTTATTCAACCATTATTATTTGGATGGGTATGATACTTATGTGTAATTGATGTAAATTATAAATATATCATGATAATTATTCTTAATATATTATATAACAACCCATTATATATTATTGTAATATCAAAAAAATGATATTGTCGCTCGTGCGTACGTACGGACTACCGTCACCATGAACACGATGAGATTCACTCCCCATCGTCTCCACTCAAGCATAATTTTCATTTTATGGTTAAAAATAATTTTTAATGACTTTATATCATTATGTATATGAATATTATAAAACCTATACATAAAAACATGGTTTATGTTACAAAAAATTTAAAATGAAAACGAGTAAGTTAACACCCAAAACAACGATAATACTAAGATATTATTAACAAACCAATGTTAAAAGATCATATATGATATCATATTAATGTATATGATTCTTGAATAGTTTAATAACAATTATTTCACCATTATAAAGTAGTTTAACATACCCTCAACCAATGAAATTTACAAGGTATGGGTTTAATTCAAAATCTCTTCATTATCCGAGGTTGTTTATATGTAATTATCTATTGGAACCTCTTCATCATCCACATCCTTTCTTCTTAAAAATGTATTTCAAATCATTTTTAATATTTTATAGACTATGGGTTAAATTCATTTATACCATTGTTGAATTTTTATAATAATTTTGTAAAGGAATCATTCTGTCATTTTCCAAATAAGGTCATTTTGATCCTTTTCGACGGAATTAAGGTAAGACTGTCTTTTTAACTTATACGGTGGGTGCGACTATTTTACACCATTAAAAAATCATCGAAGAATCCCTTATAAGATTGTCAAAATATTTTTAATGTAAATGTTTTCTTTTATAATAATGAGACTTTTAAATAATTTCAAAAAAAGTGATATTTCTCTCAAATAGTTTTGATTTCATCAACATCAACATCCTTTGATGGATTTTAAGATTATTAGAAGTTTATTTATTATTATACAAATCTTCCATATTTTATTGAAGGTTTTGTGATATGTTTGAATTTGGATGTGTTTTTTTTATACCAATCATTGTTTATAGAGAGATTATTGATATTTCGTATGCTAGTTGTAATATCAATGTTCATGTTATGTTTAAACCTATTCATATGAGAAATGAATTTTACTTAATAAGTGACGAGTGGAACCGCTATAGCTCTTCTATGCATCGGTAGGTCTAATGAGATAAACTAGTGTCTTGGAACAAGGCCTTGATAAAGTATTTTTTGTAGTCTTGGCACAAGGCCTTGACTTGGTGGTTATCATAGTCCAGCATTATGAATTCCGTCATTATGAAAGTTGTTATTGATATTGCATATGATTATTCGACTAGTAGAATATCCATGTGAACAAGTAAAAGGAATTATTTCATTTTATTTTTTCAATATTATGCTGAAGTTCATGTTTTAATGGCTTTGATTATTTATACATTGCCTAAAATGTTTATGCTTATTTATGAAAGTTTCTGCTATATTATAATCGTTACTGAGCATCTAAGCTCAACCCTTTCTATGTTTTATTTTTCCCAGGACGTGAAGAAGTATTTTAGGACTGACCTTCCGGGAGAGTCTGAGGTGTTTTGAGTGTGGACTATGGATACAATTTTGTTTTAGGTTTTCACTTTATCATGTAATGTAATACTTATGAATATATCTAGAGTTTCCAAGGCTACAGAACTAACAAGTCATTCAAGACATGAACTTTTGTGATCTTGCCAATGTTATGTAATAATGCACTGAGTCTGGGAAACTGGGGTCGGGGCGTTATAGGTGTGTTTTCTCTACTTTGGAAATTTTGGAGTACATGATGTGTAGAATTATCTAACAAGGCGTGTACATATTTGTTACATGGTTACAAGCCTGGAAGCCCGTGTACGCGGTACACGGATTTTCCTTGTACCTGATTTCACCTCGTCCAGATCAGACTACACGGCGTATTTCTCCAACAAAAACAATGTTTATTCCGATTTCCACGCATCGTTCAGTTCTAGTCAACACGGTGTAATAAATACATAGGTTTAATCAATTTACACAGTGAGGTTTGGTGGACCAGTACTAGTTCGTTGAACCTAAGTACAGGACATGTAATTTTCACTACATGTCGTGTATTCTTGTGTTGTACAGACAGAAAGAGTGTCTCCTCCAAATGAGATACTCATTTTTAATTTTATAAAGATAAAAATTAAAAGGTCATATATTTTATGTAAATTGAGAAATGAAGGAGTAAGAATAGATATCGTTCATTCAGATTTATAGAATGATTTATTTTGAATTGAATCAAATATAAATGCATAAATTATGAACGAATATTAAAAAACTATAATAAACATTGTAACCTCACACTAATACCAATTTAAGGATCCAGGAACTACAAATGTGCATGGGTGGATGTTTCCACTTGGATTTTTGTCATTAGTAATGATCAATCCAGGATCAATATGACGATAAATGCCATTCTCTGCTGATCGAATCACAGAAACAGACAAACAAGGACGACTGTCCTGGAACCACAAACATGAATCATCATATGTTGATTAAAATTAATATAATTAATTGAAAAATAAGTACCATTTGGGGTTCTTTCTCTTTTGATATTTCCAATCACATTCTGGTCTGATTCATCGTTGCATCACAGAAGCCATGGGTAGACATCCTCTAGCGGTGATCCACACATGCACTATGTATCTCTGGACATCTCAAAAGGGTTCTATGGGTGCTAGCATGGATAAATCATTGCTTGAATTATCGGCCGTAGATTGCCTATATCTGATGGAAGAGGATCTCTCTTTTCCTTGAGACTATTCTAGGAGGATGGAACACTTTCGGTCTTGAGAGAGTTATTCAGAATTATAGTGCACAACAATTGGGAAAAAATGTTTGGGTAGTGAGGATATTTATAATCAGATTTGAGGTTATACAGAAATGAAAATAAATAAACATGTTATGCATTTTATTTATTTCATTAACTCTTATAGAAAACCCTCGTGTCGAATCATTAATTCCTTGAAATGCTCCCACACTGATTATAATAAATATAATTTAATAAAATAATATTATTTACTCAAAATACCAACTGGAAAAACTACACATCATATAATCATAAATACACGGCGTGTACTTGTTTTTCATTCCCTTACCAAAATGAAAACCACACACCGTGTAATAATAAATACACGACATGTACTAGTTTTCATTTTATTCATCAAAATGAGAACTAACTGACGTTTAATTATTAATACACGATGTTTAAACATTTTATTCTTCCTCAATCATAAATGCAATTTAGGCCTCCTTAAATAATTATTAAACCACATAAGGGACTAATCTTTATTCTACTTGAGATACTTGGATACACTTATTGTGTGACCCTCTAGGCCTTTTTCTCATTTTCATTAGGCAGACACACCTAAAGTCCAAGATTACTGTCTAGAAATGGGTTAAGGCACCCAAGAGAATGAAGTTGATGTCGCATTGCCGTGTCACCTCATAATAAATCTTACAGTGTAATTTAATCCCTTTGTCTCAATATATCATCATGCTGGTTTCATGGCAGTGTCATAAACCTATTTTCTTGATCTGTCAATCTTTGACTTCCAGAAATAAAATCTTCATGACACCATGACCATGGAATTTTTGTGACAGTTCTATTTCAATCAATGGTCCCATGATATCTACCTCCATAAATATGGAAGAGACAAATCCTTCCTCAACATATCCATTAACAACATGTCATTCATGACACACCCAACATACCCTACATCCCACCAGCTCTCTTCGTGATGGTTTTTGTCAGAAAATCTATGTGGGCGAGGCATGTCATGAGTTATTGATAATATTGTAGTCTAAGGACCATTACACATGCTCTCATATAGTAATGTCTGATGACACCAAGACTTGTGGAATTACTTATGGAGTGTCTGTTTTCATAATCTCATATCTTAGAGTTTACCATGTGTGAACTCCATGACAGAGAGTATCATCTTCGTACGAGTACTCACACATGACGGTATATATACTATATATCCTATCATAGTATTTCATCCAACCATAATACATTATTTCAGAATATTGTTATATCATTTCAAGGATCACATCATAGCGGGGATCTACAATGACTTAATTAATGAAAAAAATATTTCAAGAAATTATTATATTATAATCATGAAGAGGAATGAATAATATATAATATGTGTAAATTCATGTTATAAAATAACAAAAACAGTTTATTCTCAAGGCACCAACTCTAATAGTTTAAACATCTTGCACTGACCCTTTTTTATAAAAATCAAAAGAAAATGTATAACTCACTAGTCTCCCTACAAGAAAATCCGAACTACTCCTCTTATACTATTTTTTTAATTATATGAATAGAATTTAGGAATTACACTGATGATCATATAGAAATATTATTTAGTTTAATCAATGTGAGAAATCCATGATCATCTAGTAAGATATTCTCATGAATATCCCTTTTCATTAATTTTACTGCATTCTAACAATCAGACCAGAATACATATTATTTAACATTTTTCCTTCCAAGACATATAATATAAATCCATCTCTTATTAATTGATGTTTTTCTATTATTTGATCCACTATCTCCTCCTTATTTTCAATAAATATATCTTCTCTTTTTTATAACCCTTCTACCCTATCAATTTATTTATTTATTACTCTTGACATAATTTTTTGAGACCCTCAAAGGGTTATGTACACTTCATTGATGTTAACACATTTCTTCTTATATTAAAATTTTTCCCACTTCTAGAAATGGAAATTTCATAGTGCGAATCATTATCCATAGTGTAATTCTAAATCAATTTTGAGACTATGTATTTGAACAATTTACTTCACATAAACTACCATATAAAACCATTTCCCTACAAAAATATGGCAACCTTAACACTAGAAATATTACCTTTTATAAATCGAGTATCTATGGCATGATCCAACTCCACATTGTAGACACCTTAAAATGATAGAACAATAATATCCACCTAAATCAATACTTTTCATGGGAATACCTCCCACATAATAAATCATTTATTACCATTTTAAAAAAAATTAAATAATGTTTCGTATGATTGAATCCTCATCAAAATAATCTTTTGTATTAATGTAATTTTCCATATTTTTATTTTTATGTCACCTAAGAACATTATATATTATCCCATGGGCTAGCATAATTTAATGGATTAATGTAACTATAATCCTAATTCACTTTATGTTTTATCACAATTTTATTCTTCCCCATTATGTCAATGTTCAATGTCAGATCATCTTCCATGGTTGGGTAAGTATTTTACCAAATGTGCCATGGAATTTCTCATTTTCGTCTCCATTTGAGAAATTATCAAACTCCATGCATGTTTTTAATGGAACATTAATAGTATTTTAAAACCCTTACATATGTAAATAACTCTATCCCCTTTTCATTTCCTTAAAAAAATGCATCATGAAGTGACCATTGTTATAATGGTATTAACTTTTACCATTATAAAAAATGTTTTCAATATTCTTCAAAAATAATTCTATCATATTACCATTAATTTGTAGGATTACTTTGATGTATTACCATATCCATATCAGCAAACATAACCCAAAAATAATTCACTGATGTGTTTTATAATTGTTATATTTTTGATGAGGTTTATGGATGTGATAGCTGCTATTGAGATAAAAATGAGTTTGGTAAATATATGATAAATTTAATATATCTCCCATTTATGTGGTTGGACATTACATTATAAAGTATTTTTATTTTTTTAATAACTGTATTTGTCTTTTGAAAATTTTTACTCTTTTTGGAAAATTTTATGAATTTGTTTGATCTCATATTATATGATGGGATGGGACCAGATTGATTAATAGTATTCATTTATCATAGAGCATTCTAAAGGGATCCTTGGTTATTCCCAAGTTGAATGATTAAAAATTTTATATTTTATAATTTTGTTATTGATATGAGTGGTTTTGATATTTTTTCTTAAAAATGGTTTACCTTTTAGAGTATTTTGGGGTGGGATTTTTGTTAAGGGCCCTAGTTTGGAAAAAATGTCATGGAGTTATTTTCCCACATATTATATATATTTCTTTCTTTTATATTTTAATTTAGAGAAATTAATATTTTTACATGGATTTAAAAGGTAAATCCATGAGTTTTGTTTATAAATGGATTCCACTATTTTACCACATGTGGGTGAACCCCTATTTTTAGTTATTTTATACTTCTATATGTTTTTTATAGCTATACTTATGTTATCCCATGTTGTGTATATGATAGGAACAATAGGAGAAACCATTACTCATAAAAAGGATTTATTAGTCTCTGTTATGATTTTCATTGGGATTACATATGGAATAAGTGAATAAAACTTTTTATTCTATAATTATGACCAATTTATGGGTGATTTATTCATCATTGTACTACGGGAAATCATTGAACTTTTTATGATGATGGGGATTCCTACTATGTTCCATATATGGGTGCCTTGTGATTTGACCTCAAATGTTGACGTTTGAGTAACTCCCAATGTTCTATGTTTTCTATATTAAAATAGATACATGGGTTTTTGATCCATGTGTTATAATGATCCTTGTTCTATCTATAAAAGATAATTGATGTAATTAAAAGAAACTTATATATGTGGTCACCTTGGATAACAATACCTTATCCAATGTATTAGATAATGTTATTGGGCACATATGCTACTAGGCATTGAGATTTTTGAGGTAGATCTTTTGTTAATATTCCAATACCCATGTTGGGTGATAACTAGAATGACCTTAAAGGAAAATTTTATGTTTGATGAATTTAATTAATTTTGATTCATTGTTGTGTATTCTAGTGATTTTCCATATTTGGATATAACTTGTTCATGATTTGATCTCCCCCATATAAATTTATATGCATTGAAATGGAAAAATTATCACTAGGAGATATGGTGACCGTATGACTCCTTGGGTCCATCCTCGATGTCCCCATTGGGATCCACCACAACTGAGGATGTAGTCAATTAAATCATAAAACCACTTAAGGACTACACCTACCATCATTTTATTCCCAAATACTTATCCAAAAATATATTCCTCCAAAACAATTGTTTTATAAGGTCATTTTGAGTATTATAAATCTAGGTTGTGCTAGAAACTTCATCTAATAGTCCATATAATAGAGTAATGAAATTTAATGCTTATGTTAAAAACTACTGAGATGAATGATCAATCAAGGATATTGACCAATTAGATATTTTAGATTTTGATAATGGTAATTATGTATTTATTACTGTCTATTGATCCCAACTAGGTAGAGTAGTATCAGAACTACAACCTTAGGAATGTTCGGTGTTTAATATACGAATAACTAGAATATAGATATCTGTATTGGTAGTTTTAATTTTTGTATCACTAAGAAGGGATATAATTATGACTAGGCTATCAATGGGGGTTATTGGATTCCCATTATATTGATTTGGTATCTCCATGAACCTTAGAGAGGTCATTATTTGATCATCTAGTTCAACAAAGGGAATGCCCATTGTAGGGTCATTTATAGTACACATTTCATTAGTTTGGAAATCCAACTCAAACTATCTTCATTCACCTGTTTCCATAAGAGAAATTGTATCTCGTGTGTCTAAAGATGAATAGGGTTGGATTGGGGCTGGTATAAATTCTCAATCATGGTTGGTCTAATACAAACTAAATATGTTGATGGATTAGTGGAATCAAAATATTGATTTTGGATGAACCTAACTAGTTCCCAATTGGGTGGATATGATAAATAAAATTGGTGTTGTGTTAGGACATGTGGTATAATGGGAGGTGGATCAAATTCTAAATCCATCATCTCATATAAATGGATCATTATCCCAATCATATAATAAATGTCATTTGAAAATATAGATTACACTCCCTTTAACTAAAGAGTAGTTGTTGTTCATACGCATGTGAAACTTCTATTCATACTATCAGTGTTGGGGTTGATTAGGTAGTGAAAGATGGATGTATGTGTACCTAAACTAAGTCATAATTTACCATTAAATAAGAATAATTTTCATTCCATTCAAACCATTTACCTCTATCATCAATAGGACAATTTTTTCTAATAATGGGATTTTAGAAAACATAATCTTCCCCAATGAGGATAAGTGCAATGATTAGTAAAAAACACCAAAGTTCATTGCTTGTTATGTAGTGAAATTCAGACCCATAATAATACCATGGGGCTTGTTCAAAATTACCCATTAATATAAAGAAATTGATTTGTTTTTGTTTATTTCTAAAAACCGTATATAAATGTGGGAATGAATAAGAAAATATAATCCAATAAATGTGCCACATGATGATCCTTAGATAACCATTCGTGAGAGATTTTAAAAAGTATAGTTCTTATGATATAACATATAAAATAACATCTCTTATTTTATTAATGTTTTTTCCTTCACATTTGGTAAATGGTTTTTTCATCCATTATCGTCAATTTTCATCTTGTAGTTCTCTAGTATAAAATCATTATAATCCAATCTATCAATAAACTCATGGTTTTTTTTGACATTATCCCACTCCAAACTCTATAAAAAAAGGATCCAATTATATTGAACACCTTTTAACCTAATAAATATTAGTTCCATATCCAATACAAAAAATAACTCTATGATCCAGTCTATAGAAGCCTCCTCCATGCCATGAGTAATATGTTATAAATTCATAGCTCTAAATGAATATATAACTACATTATATATATCATCATATTCCATAATATGGATGTCAAATTTCATTTTTTATAAATTCTTGACGTTTAAAATCTACATAGCCCCTTCTAGTGTTTGGGATAAAAGAACCATAGAAAATAGATATGGGGATTTTTTGATAAATCCCCACACATAGATGAGTTAAGGGTTGTTTGGTTGCATTGGATTTTGTTAGTTGAAAGAGATTTGAATTGGCTTGTGAATGTCCTTGTGGGGGATCAGGTGGTTGTGTGGGTAGTTTATCCATTTTATATTTGTGGGTCTCAAATTTATATTATATATTATTTGTGTTAATGATTATTTTTCTTTATATTTGTTGTTAATAGTCTTAGTTTAATCCATTTTGGTAGGGATAAAAATATAGAGGGGTCATGGCTCGAGATGGATTCATATGGGGGTTTTAAATGGGGTCTTGTCATGGTTTGGAAATTTTTTTATATTTAGATGGGTATGTTGAATTTTCATAGGGTGTGTTGGGAAATGGTGCTGATAGAATGATGAAATGGGTAAGAGGAGGTGTGAAAGTCAAGGGGAGAGGTTCTAAAAGTGTATCTTTTCTAATTTAAGGTGATCAGAACCAGATCAAAAGGCAATGAAAATAAAATTAGGTAAAACTGAGAGATGGTTAGAGGGATACTAATAGAAAAATTTAGTTTTTGGTGTTTAGTATTAAATGTTTGTGAATAAATTATTGGGTGATCCATGTCATTACAACATGACTTCATTAAATCTAAAACCATGCTATTTTTCAACCTTAGTACTCTAGAGTAGAAACCCATGGGGGGGACACCATAAAACAAACATATCAGTTTATCCTCATATGATTTATTTTATGTCGAAATAATAACATGAAGCCTACACAAGAAATATTAATGTTTCCTATTTTTTCTATCCTGATGAAATATAGGATGAGAAAACAAATCTCAATGAAACCTGAATTTTCACTCCATATTATGGTATTTTTTGGTTGGGTTACAGTGTTAATACACCCTATCAGGGTAAGGCTATATTCTATACAAGAACATTACATAAATACAATGTATTGAATTATTGTGTGCCATGGGTATATAATGATGACTAAGGGTGTTGTGATTAATTACAGGATATATTCGGATGCACTATATAAATGCTTAATTTTATCTATTAGTTATTACTCCTTTCAAATTTTATTTTTTCTCAATTGGATCTCAAGTAGGGGAGTAGGGTAGAGTTACCAAGAGTCTCTAAACTATTTTACCATAATAATTTCTAACCAATGTTATGTAGAATGAATATCCAAAAAACATACATAGGTTTCTCCACCCAAGCTCATTAATTAAAGTCAATATATTGATATAACTTTTTCTTTTCTATAAAATTTTAGAGAAAGAATAAATTAATTATAGAATTTATACTTGTATGGATTCCTCATTTTATATTTTACCTGAATGTTCTTTCATGCACTCTTTAGATTTCAATGGCCCCATGTGAAAATGTGTTTATTACATAACGGTTTGTGACCAATATTACTGTAGTTATCTTAGAAAAAAATATCAAACAAGATTTCAACAAAAGTATTGTATATCCTGGCATGATTATTAAATGGTAGATTAATTGGTCATTTTAATTATTGATTTTATATTTATAGATATATTAATTCTTATATTCATCTCTTTCAATATCATAAAATTCATCCAAATATAGTAGTCACTTTTTATCATGGTGGGAGTACATAGATAGTTTTTACATAGTTCTATATTATCGATGTTCGAGGTCCACTAATAAATGTCCTATCTTAATATAGATAAGCCAAAATTGGGTTATAGTGGCAATTATTTTAAAATATATTATATATTAATATAAATTATTATCATGATTTAATCTATAATCATTCCATATTGAACATTTATGTTTCTCCAAAATAATCATAGTCACATAGTTGAATAATTATTCTTTCCCATGAGTTTTTGGGTGGTGAGGGGAGATGGTATTGTATCAAACTCATTAATTTTATAGTTCACTCAAAAATATATAATTTTATGTTCTCCTCAACCAATTATGAGTAACCTAGACAAACCAATGAGAAAATATATGTTCTTTCATAACAATTTCACCACTAAATTGGATATATTATTCCACGTGGCCTAAAATTCTACCCATTTAGTAATGTAAATCACATACACAAGTATGTATGTGTTTCTCATGGATCATGGGAATGTCCATAGAAAATCAAATCTCCTTACCTAAAACACCTATAATTTTATAATTTTTTATTTGGGATCTCAATTCTTTTACTGATGTTATCTTTTTATTAGAATCAATCATTGCCTCATATGAACTATTTTTCTTCTTTGTGAATGTAATTAAAAACAATCAACATTGTAGTATCATGGCCATTATTATAACATGTCAATTTTTCCTCTAATCTATGATGATATAGAAAAATTATAGAATGATATTCACCGAGGATTTTAGCAAACATCACTAAATTAATCATTCACTACATTGCATGAATAATTAAAAATCATAAAAAATGATGTGAATTATCAAATAAGATTATTCATTACTAGTATAATAAACAATGAATTATGGTCTTGTATTCTAAATATTCTACAATGTTGAAAAACATGGGAAGAGATTGTAAATCATTATAGAAAAGCTTCTCATCTCGGATTTCATCATCAATTTCCCTCTCTTCATCCTCTTCTATATTCTTTTGGAGTAATATAAATAATGTTTCTCCACTACAATATCAAATCCATTTTTTATATTTTAATATAAAAAAATACTTTAGTTAAAATATACTCAAAATTGGTAATGTATTATAATCATTTTATAGAAAATAAATCAAAAAACATTATGTATGTAGAAAATCATCATGATGAATACTAAATATGTTTTGAAATTTTCAAAAGAAAAAAACATTATTATAAGTTTATTATCATTGATAGTTGAATTTATTTGGGGCTTATTATAGTAACTGATTTCATAATATATTGGATGAAAAATATGACTGACCCACTATCATAGACTATCTGGTATAATGAAATCACATGGATCTAAAATTAGTTTTAAATTTTTCTCCCATTTTATAAATATCATTATGGGTGTGGGAATTTTTTGTCAGTGGAATAAAGTCTTCCTTTAATGATGAATCAAATATAAATAAAACATACTTTGACAAAATATGGGTGAGTGGCCAAAATATCATGAAAAATTCATTTATAATGTTGGGGGAAATATATAATAATCATGAAATATTTAAACTCCCTTCATTGTATTATGATGATAGAGATAATTTATGAATATTTTAATACTCGATCAAACATTATTCATTGTTTAGATATTATATTCACTAAATGACATCTCCCTGAACTATAAAGTTCAACTTTTCCCAATAGAGAACAATTATTTTTTCTTCAAAAAAGTTGGGTAAAATCTATCAGGTCCTAGAAATATTTAAATTTTTTTCATTGAATTATGATGATGTAGATCTGTTATAAATATTTTATTTACTAATTCATCCTTAATTCCTTGTTTATGTATTCTATTCACTAGAATGACACCTTGTAGAACTATAATGTGGATCTTTTCCCAATTGAGAGCTAATATTATTTCTCAAAATATTTTAATTACAAAATAATTTTTATATAGAAATAATACAATTGATTTCCCATATACTGAGAAAACTTCCATTAAAATATCATGAATTTAATCAACTATGTTTATAAAAATAAGTAGAACACACCTTTGAAAATTCACATGTGTGTTAACATTGAAAAAATACATGAGATTATAGGAGAATGATTGATATAGGTATGTAAAAAATGTATTCTATTTTTAATTTAGGTAAAGAAGTATTTGGTTGTAACTAGAATATCAATTTAAAATTAAAAGGAACTCATTATGATAAAACCTATTAAGAATTGATCCATGATTAATAATGGAAAGTGGTCATTTCTTATAGATTTTTCCGTTATTTGATATTCTATACCTACTAAATTTCATGTAACTATCATTATATTTATAATCTCATTATCTTGATTCATTATCATAGTCTTCCACCATTATTTGGAATTACATACAATGGGGTCACCCATTTACTTCTTTATATTGAAATGATGGTCCCCACATCAAGTAGTTCAAGAACCATTTTCCTGAAAAACTATTTTATGGTTTCTGTTAGTCTAACCTGTAGTCAAAATATTGTTTTTCTCACAATGTCTAACAGTGATATTTGTGTCAAAATAGTAGGATTAATTCCACTGATAATGGAAATAAACATTGTGAGTTCGCCCATATTTTTCTTAGTTATGTATGTCTCAATTGTAGCTATTTTTTTAATTTTATCCCTTCTTATATATATTTGTTGTCTGTTTAAATAATAGGTTTAATTCATTTTATGATTGATTAACACAAATTAGTTGACTTTTTCCTTCTCCTTAAAAAATATGACATTTATTGTTCCTATTAATTTTATATTTACACATTAATAATCATTGTTAAAGAGTCCTTTATACCGATGAATATGTACCATAGTGTTTGTGTCAATGTATTAAACTAATGATTTTTTATTTTTATGATTGTAGGAATATATTCCCGATTAGAATATATTTACACGTGTTTTATCCATTACATGACTTTTATTCTTCCTCACCTTCTAGTTTTAAATTATCCTCATTGTCTTCCACCATATAATGAATTAGTGTCATTATATTACCTTCTTTGACATTTATAAACTAATTATAGATGAGTGGTCTTCAGAATAAAATATTATATAGAAAACCAATCATTTTGTTTCATGAATAATAGTTTTGATATAATCATCTATGAAATATCCCCCACTAACCATGAAAATTATTCATTATTTTAGGAAATTTATAAATGATTTTTCAGTTTCATTGAATGGTCTCCAAAGGATTATGGGAGTATCTCAGTATTATTCTCCCATGAGGATAAAAATATATATGGGGAATATAAATTATTCCACTGTGACATGACATATTCAAAAACCCTCTAGGGAACATCATCGATAAACCTATATGTTACAGTGAAAAAAATATCATATTTGGATTATCCAATATTATATTTAAAAGAACATATAGGATAATAACATATTCACCTGATTCCTATGTCACAATTTTTATTCATGATTTTGTATGAACTAATGGTGAAGAAGATGAAAAATATTCCCAGATCTATCATATTTTGATGTATATTACATTCAAATTCTATTAAACATTATATTGATAGAGAAATATCACTACAAACATCTATACTTATCATTTTTATTGTAATTATTTTAAAAGGTTATCATAATCAATCATTTAAGAATTTGATACATTCAAATTTAATTCTATGTAAAGTTGAATTAAACCACATAAGAATTGATTTAATTCATTTCCAAACTACTTATAATTATCTCCTCTAGGAAGGAATGAGGGGGTCTATATTGTTCTATCTTATAATTTAATTCTTCTCCTTATAGAATGATTTTCTATATTTTCCTATCATATAATATTCATTTTGTTATTATCTTTTATCCTCTTTCACTTATCAATTTTTATCTTTCACCATTTACATTTCCTATTCCATGTAAAAATAATTTTCTTTCAATTTTTTTATTTTCTTGTATCTCTCACATGAAAAAAGATTCATTGCTTCTACCTTCACTCTTGGATTTCCTCCATGTTACATGTTAGGGTACTAAGTAGTAGCTCTAACAATATTTTATATATATTCCCCACATGGTTTTAGTGTTTTAGGTAGCTTATTGATGATTAATTATAGATTTCTATTGTCTTATAATCAACATACAATTATTTTGTATGAGGTTGTGGAACATTATATTAAGTGGTTTTTAGGGGATATAATTGTGGATTTTAATAGAATATATTTGGAGTATTGTTGGTTTAGGGAGTAAGGGGTTGTAATAGTTATAATAGACTCATGTATTGGGGTTGAAGTGAATATTTGGGTATACAATTGATTTATATTGAAAATTATATACATTTCTATTCGCAATAAAATTGATTTAGTTATGGTTTGGTTTGAATACACCTCCATTGGTTTTGGTATTTTGGAATTCTTTTGGGGATTGATTATAACTAACACAGTTTCAATCAAAAGGTTTATTGTCCTATGAACCATAATAAATCCTCAGTATATATGGGGTCATATTCATATCATATGCTATTATAAAATGGGGTTCATTGGAAGTGGTTATGAATACTGTGATTTAGTTAGTACCATGATAAATTTAAAGTTAATTAATTAATTTATCAAGGATTCTAATTGGGAATCAAAGATGGTGATTCCATCTATTTAAAATATTTATCCCATTGGTGGAATCTCATCACTTTTTCAAAATTTTTATTTATGAGGAATCTCATAGATATTGTTATTTAGAACTTCAAATTTTCTATTAAATAATCCATTAAAGGATATTTCATCGATCATGACTCAATTCAAAAGATGTAAATAATAATTAATTGATTCATTTATATGAAAAAATAAATTATCTTATATAAAAACATCCTCATGAACTATTTTATTTTATCCCATATTTCAATTATATAATATAAATTGAATTTTGAAATGTTTGTGATTTAATTCATGAACATTTACAACGTACATATTGGAATGTATTTGTATAAAAATATTTTTTATATTTTATCATAGGTTTTAATGTAATCCTAGAGTTAAATATTTAACTAATCTGTTTCTTAGACATAGAAAGAGATTTATGATACCCTCAGTCATATATAATTTTATTTTAATTAATAATTGTTGAACATATCATAAATTTAATTGAGGATAGTCCAATATTGAATTAGATCATCATTTTTTATGAAACTAAATTATTCCATGAGTTTTTTATTAGTAATAGGCTTTGTTTGATCTTAAAATTGTTCACCTAAATCAATAGATAGACTCATATTAATTTAAATTTTTATCTGGTTGTTGACTTTAAATTCTTTGGTTTTAATCCACATTTCAATGACACTTCGTTTTCCTTTTTCCACTACTTTGGAATGTTGATTTTGAAAAAAAATCATATTAATATATAAAATACTACTACCTATTTTCTTGTTATTCATTTTCCACCTCACCCCGTCTTAAATAGGAATAACCTGCAATATCAATATAGAAATGAATATTTTATAAATCTAAATTATGTTTGAACTGGATATATAAGTACCTATTCCTTTTCTTGTGAATCATCTGATAGTACTACACCCTATATACGAGAATCATGCTAGATTAGGGGAGTTCTTGCAAGATATAATGTAGTATAAGATAGTTTTCTTAATTTTTTTAAATCATGTAAAGGAATTTATTTTAACAATTTCATCAAACCTTTTTATGTTTATTTATTTCATAATGAAACATGTAATTAGGTTTAAATTATTTATTTTCATGTTTATATATTATTAGGGGAAAAATTATTTTTTATACATTTATTTATTTTCATGATTTATTATATGAATGTGAATTACTTCATAAAAATTTATGTTTAAGAGAATTTTTATTTTCCAAATGAATATAATATATAATCAAATAATTCATGTGGGATCTCCATTTCCTAAATTATGTCAATTTGTTTTAGTGGTTTACATTTATTTATTTATTATCTATCTATATAATTTTTAATTATATCTGAATGATAGTAAGAAATAATATGGTTAAGAATTTAAAACTATTTATGAATTTACCATTTTTATATGATAAATTTGTTTTTGTCTATAAATATTTTATAATGGTTTTTTAATTGTTTTCTATAATGGTATGGGTGATTATTTTGAGTTTATAAAAATCTTCTTCCAATAAAATTTATGAGATTTATTTTCTTGAAATTATATTTTTAGGAAAAACATTAATTTTCCCCTATGTATATACATGGTATGTTATTCAATTTTCAAAACTATTATTTTAATAATAATTATTCAAATGTATGTATATATATTACATCATTGAATGATAAAAATCATGTTCCCCCATGGGTTTCACTTAATAAATATATTTTCTTTATTAGGAAACATTATGTGCAAGCGATGTTATCAAATGTATCAAAATTTATAGTTAAGATAAAATTGTTTTTTATTTGAAAAATTATATGTGTATATATCTATATATTTAGAAAAAAAATCATTTAATATGAATCATTTATTTAAAACATTTATATATATTTATCTACAAATGTATTATTCTAGGATCCAATATAATTTTAATCTAACGTCAATATATATATATATATATTTATATTTATATGCATATCAAATTTTATAAAACTATTTTTTTCTTATATGTATGTAAATAAATTCTTATATATATATATATATATTTGTCATTATTCATACTTATACATATATGGGTGAAGATTTTGCAAATTTTTATTCCAATATATATGTAAAATTATGTTTATATATATATGTATCCTTTTATGTAAAACTGTTATATCTTTATATATGTATATGAATGTATATTTACATATGTCATTTCATGACAAACCAGTTTTATCATGAATCATATATAACCATGTAATTTACAATTTCACTATAAGGATATCAAATCTCATGATCACTCAAGAGTCTTTTTTTCTTATGATATAATATACAAGTTGTTATGTTTTTAATTCCAAGGAATCGCACATGGATATTATGTGAATGAAGCAATAGAATAGGGAGGAACTGAAACCCTTTTGGTACTTTTTTTCAATCATCTGATGGGTATGTCTTAATTATATAGTGCTCCAACACATTGGGTAAAGTTGAAATCTCATGTAATGTCATGTATGGTGCATGAGATGTGTATCCCATGCTCACTATGGGATTAGGGAGTGAACAAAATCCATCATGTGACTATGCCCATTATTTTATATTCTCTCAAGAGTAAACTGTGACTTCATGTTTTGATAAAAGGATCCTTTTGAAGCTATTTATGAATGATTATAAGTTATCAAAAAAATTATTATTATTTAAGAAATTAATGAAATGGATTTTCCAAATGGTTACATATGCTGAATCGTATATAAGAAAAAATTATTATTTTCAAAATTACTCAGGATTTTATAAATTCAAAATTCTCAAGTTGTATCTCATGTATTACAATTTCTATTGAAGTTAAAAATTGATTTCGTTCCACATTTTTTCAATCCTAATAATGATATTTTTTCCCTCAACCTTTTCCAAAAACTATTATCATTGGTAATAATGGGTAACTGATGTGGGTGAATAGTTGAGTCTCCATAATGGTTTTTAAAACTTGTAAACATAAAAATATTTTTCTTGTTCTATATTTTTTTGAGTGTTGTAATAAGAATTCATCAATGTATCCAGACTCTTTAAAACTATAAAACATTGGGATAATGGGTTGTCAATTAATAAATTAATTATAATATATAAAAAAATGGAATAGGTTATGGGTCGTCATAGGGTAACTGTAGGATTCAGATATAGGTCCAGCTAGCACTGAGGTTTGTTAGAACTTATGTTTTTGAGGAGAGAATTGATCCAGCGACATACTATTTTTCTCTTCCATATATTTATAGTAAAATTAATGATGTTTTTCAAGTGTCAAAATGTTGTTTATATCTCTATGATCATTCTAATGTGATCTATATTAATTATTTTGAGCTTGATACTAATACATCTGCAGATAATCATCTTATACATATTATTGATCGCAATGAGAATGTGTTGCAAAGAATAAGCGTAAGGATACTTCAATTATTGTGGAAAAATTGATGTGTTCAGGTGGAAATATTTGGTGGATAAGTATTTATAGGGGTCAATGGCTCCTTTTCCATAAATATTTTATAGATTCTTGTTAGTATGGATTAAGGATGTTCTATTATACTATGGGTATATTTTATGATCTAGACCATTTTAAAGATTTATGATGCTCGTTATTTGGTACTTTTTTAACCTTATTTTGGAATATTTTTGGTTGTTTTTTTGTTGTTTCAAGTGGATTTTTTGAATAATGGAAGAAAAAGGGTTAGGGCATTGTTAGCCCGTGGTTCACCCTAATGGTACACCTACCACAAAAAAATTACTTCATCACAAAGAGAGGGGTATTTCATAGTCTAAACAAGATTTATCAAACGATGATTTCACTTAGTAGATGTCATGAACTACTAGGATGATTCACATGGTCATAGAACACGATTTGGTAACCATGAAACCCAACCTAAGAAACAATTTTTTTGAATTTCAATTACCCAAACATTTATTAAAAATACTACATGTCAGTATTAACTTCAAATCGACCTAGTATGACACTAAACCAATTCCACTGAACTTTAAACTCCAATGAAGGTTCTATGTCTCCCTAATCCTCATTCAAAAGAAATCAATGATCTAATAAATGTATCATGTCTCCTTTGATTTGTGATTTCATCCCCATTTAGAATCCTCTATCATACATCTCTTTTTTAGATCAAGATGAATTATTTATATTGCATTGGATATGGATTACATTTACCTTTTGCTGGATCATATACTATTTCTTATTGATCTTAGGTTTTTGTTCTAGATCCTTCATGTAATTGTTATCTTTAATGTTCCTCTCCAATTTGGGAATATCATGTTTAGCGTACATCCATTAAAAATCATGATGTATGTGGTCTTAATATCAATTCCCACAGTCATGAATTATAATTGATTTTATGTAATTTTGGAATTCAAATTTATATATTTGGTAATTGAATCTTGAAGTTGAATTAATTAATTAATTAATGGCTTCATCGAGTTGATAGAATAATGTTATTATCGAATTTTTTATCATAGTGATTATGGAATTTATGTATATGGGATTGATTGGTAATTCAAATTAAAGGGTTTCTTGGCTTTACCATGAAGGGTTAAAAGATATTATGATTAAATTCGGATAAATAGTTTAACAGTGAATTTTTCATATTATTCCATGTGATGTAAATAATGAAACATGATTTATGGGAAAAAATGAAATGGTTTACAATGATGAGAATGTTTGATAACATTGTTAATGATTAATAACCTTGATAAATGATATATTTATGAGATATGTGATATATTGTGATATATCTGATATCACGTGTAGGATATTGACTAATAGTCCAAATATATATATTTTATAATGAGTGTGTTACAAGGAATGATGCTTCAAACACCCATATGTGATAATAATGAGGCATGTGATATGGAACAATGCTCCAAATATCTGTAGGGTGATATAAATGATTATATAGTCCCAACACATTTGCATTGGAATTGAGTTCTTATTATACATTATATGAAAATTGGAATTAAATGATCAGTTAAATCCCAGTATATAATTATTTTTGATTCCCTATGATATAGGTTTTTATTACTTCACATACCAATGTAGTTATTTATTGTATGGCTATCATCATGAACATTGGTAATTATGTTGTTAATTAAGGAATAATGTAATTTAAATTTTTTTTACATGATTTATTATACATTATTCATTATAAAACTTCACAAATTTATATATATTGGATAATTTTTAGACAATATTGATGGTGGAATACTGATTTGTACTCACATCCTACTTGGGATACTTGATCGGTACCCATATTGACTTCATTTTTAAAGGATTGTATATGGTAAAGAGCACACTGTTATAGGGATGAGATGTGATGGTGTATATATGAGGGAACTCGACATGATATCAGGACAAAATTGAGAGTTGTCAGTGCCTTAATTATTGAATATTAATATTGAAACTTGACACATATTTAAATTACATATCTATTGTTTTATAAGTGGCCAATTATCCATATTTTGGAATTATCCTGGAATTTTTTTTCTTTACTAGTAATGGAATTATTATATTTATTTTTTTATTACCATTTTGAAATTTTTTATCTATATTTTTTTTTATAATCTGATAGAGATGGTATAGTCTCCCGATGGATTATATTAGAACCTTAGTACTAGTCGGAAGCCTCTAGATTATGGGGAGGAATTCTTGACGTCATGTTACCAACCAAATCAATGCACCGGGGTGGGGTAACTTGCTTGGGAAATGCACTATTAATCGAAAATTATTTGAAAATGATATACAAATTAATTGTAATATGTTACTTCAATAATCAATAAATCACATTTATTTATCAAAGTATATATTTAAACAATATAACGAGTTTATTAAAAACTGATCAATTATTTAATTACATTTATATTTCATATGAAAATTATATATATTTCATACAGTAGTTAATAAAATTCATACCCTCCAATTTAATAGATTGGTTGTAAATGTAATATTAAAATAAAAACATTTCATTGTTTATTAAGGCTTGGTCTTGAATATATTGTATGATATATAAAATTGTGTTTATTTAAAATCATATTGTATTACATTCTATACTAAATAATAAATTGAATCCTCACAATATTAAATTGTTCTCAGTAATCATGTTTTTTCTAATTGGAAATTCTTTTGTTGAAAACCCCTTCATAAAAATTGTTAACAAAACATCATCTTGAAAATAGGGAAGGAAAAATATAAAGGTTATCTAGAATAATACATAACATGGTTCCCAAATAGGATAACACTAGTGAGAACTGATAATATGTACATGGTAGAGAAAATTAAATCCCATAGACTAATTGAAGGGTGATATAGTATATGTTATAGAAATGGTTATATACCAAAAAACCATGAATCAATGAGCTATTTAAAATACCATCAATTCATCATAATTTAATATATTAAAAATCCATTTTGTCTGAAGACGCTTTTTAAAAATTTGAGGAATTATTTTACCATATATAATAAGAAAACAATGAAATGTTAAAATTTGGAATGTATATTTTCTCTAATAAATATCCATAAGAATCCATTCTATTAATCCAAATTATGAGTATAGAAGATGCATATGTTATATCATATAGCACCAAAATGAAGATATAATAGATCTAAATAGTATATCAAGATATTCATCCAATTATTATGCATTAAAAAAAAATTGCACAGGATAATTCTCAAAATAAATAAACCATAAAATGAGAAAATAAAAATTAATTCTCAAATCCTTAATAACATAAATAACCAATAAATTAAAGAATGTTTAAATCTTAATTTCTATATCAATCCCTTCATCACACATATTTAATATTTTAATTTTATTCTTCCTAAATTATATTTTTTGGTAAATAAATTATTAATCCTATGAGTTAAATATACCTCATCCCAATGAATCCTCTCCCAAATATCAATAATCACCATGATAAATTAATACATAATATTTTAATTTAGTGAGATTTTCCCAAATAATTGGAATGAAATTTATATATTATCCTAAATGGTAATACACAACATTAACATAACTATATCTGAAGATATCAACATATCAATGAATTATATTTCATTTGTTAAGATTATTTATATCCCACCATATTTTAACAAATAATTAAAATATAATAGTATACAAACCCTAAAGTATTTTTTAAATCCTAATCTATTTTTATTCCTAATTCCCAATAAAAGATTAAAATCAATTAAAAATCATGTCATATAAAGCATAAAAAGGTTTTGTTGATGCATTTGAACTTATGATTAACTATAAATGTATACACCCATGATGGTATCGATGACTATTATTTTAATGTAAAATGAAAACATATATGCCTCTAATAATTAACACACTCATTATTCCTGAAATAACTTCATAAACTATTCAATACATTCCACAAATAGAAAAATCCCATAACATAAAAGATGACCTAAATCCATTTTTGATCAAATTAAAACATTCAAATTCTCCAATACATTTATAATAATGTAAATCTTCCCTTTATGGAAAATAAATATATTTTTTCAAATTCTACTTTTGAACCATCCATAGATGTTTCACAATCCTTGTATATAAAACATCATTGATATAAAACATCCATAACATAATTACTAAATCATAATGCATAAATAATTTAAACTATTAATATCATATTTCTTTTTCTGCTCTAGATGTTATACCTTGGGATTGGAAAATATCTCATATAATCCTCATTTTCCCTAACCATAATACATTTAACTACAAATGTTATCATAGAAAGATCGTAAGTTCCCTCAATTGGACCATTCCTTTTTACGTAGTAATTACATGTTCTATACCTTACATTTAAACATAAAAATCATATTTTTTAGGTTTATACATTAACTTGAGTGTTTCTTCCAACATTCTCTACATAAAGTATGTCAAATCATTTTTTCATTCATAATCTGCACCACCTGATATCTTAGTGAACTGTATCCTTCCCTTCATTTGAGATTCTGAGAGTTGGATAATGTGAAAGATATTAATCATATATCATGATAACTAATTAGTAATAATCCCAAGGTTTCTCATTATAGATCCCATTTAATTTGGTCTATCATGAGGAAAATCATTCCATTTTTTACGAGTGTTAACACAATACCTCCAAGACCCATCCATTAACTAAAACCAAAATGCATATTATAAGCAACAATAGTCATAGTTGGAACCATGAAAAATCATTAATAGGATTTATAAATAATGAAAAATCATTTCCAATATATGAAAACATATATTTAACACAGGTTATCCATAATCATTTCCAAATTTTTTGGACGTTGTAATATAATTAAACTCATAACTATGGTTTGCAGTAAATGTTTCTCATCCTAGTTTACAAAGTATAATAAAGACATTCCCTAATACGAACTACATTTACCGGTACATTTATTATATATATATTTCACATTATAATTGAAAAATATACATTACATAATATAATGATCCATTCTTGAGTTGTATAGGTCTAGTCCCTTAAGAAACACAAAGACATAAACAAGTTGTTAATAAAATATCAACATTGTCTCCCACTATATTCCTTATAACTATAATCCTTCTTATAAACATTATAAATAAAAATATCTTAGAAACATAGAGAAAAGGAAACAAAAATATGTGTTCTCATATTATAATCCATTGAACACAATGGATATTTCAATGATCACTTGATCTCAACATGAGAATATGATTATGAGAACATGATCATAACATTATAAAATCATAATCTACATATTATAGATCGTAATAGTAAGTCATGGAATAAATATTTTCATTTTATAATACATGACTCATAAATGAAAAAAAATGATACAAGAGTGAATGACATATGCATAAGGAATAGTGGAATGTAAAACATATAATCATAGAAAATAATTTCCTAAGAAGTAAAGGATAATTGTAAAGAGAATAATAGTGGAATGTATTTTCTCCAAAAACCCTCAAAGAAGTCATCGTTCAATCCCAATACTATCATAAATAACCAATTCCCTTGCTAAATTTGGTTCACCCTTCATTGTAGGCATGTTTATCTCATTGGATATCAATCGTTACCCAATGCGTTGGATGAAAATATAGGTCTAAATTATTACATAATGAAAATCTATCATATTATCTAAAAATGATAATAAATCATTAATACTATCATATCCCAAAAAGAGGATTGAGTTTCATATATATTTCGTCCTTTAATTATAGCATAACCAATGGAAAAGAAACAAGTTTCATTACCATATCATCAACTTAGACCTAAAAATTATAAGTAATGAATAATTTTGGTATCATTGAATCATATCCCCCATAAAGTATATGTTAAATCAATGGTTATTGTCATTAATGATTAAAAATACCATTAATATATCATAAAAGTTTTGTTGTGGAAAATATCATTTCCATTTTAAAATGACATATTTAAAATATAATAGTGCTAAAAAAATTTGGAAAAGTTTTAGTGTAAAATATATTTAGATACATTTAATAAAAACATCAATTCATTGAGTGGTCATGATGGTGTGATTTTTCTTCAGTCGTATAATTTAAAAACCATTCCTTCCATACTTGTAAAAACCCAAAAAAGTTCTTCATTTGGAATATGAAAACAATAGTGATTATGAAATAATTTTTTAAAATGTAATACATTATTTATAATGAATTTAGATAATCATATAAAATTATTGAAAACCTTCATTAAAAGATTGATATGGTAGAAATAAATGGATTGAAGAGATAAATAAAGTCAAATTTATTTGAAAACATTATTTTAGTATATTATGAACATAAATAGAAGAAATATTAATGGAAATTTTATTCTCTAGAAATAACCATAGGAGAATAAAATCCACGATATTCAATAAAGTTATATAATACAAATTTAGTATCATAACATAATCATAAATAATCCAGAAAAATAATGAGATTATAACATAAAAGCTTTACTGATTTAGTAAAAATTGAGTCATAAGCCACATGAATAAAAGAACCATTAAAGTATAATTATTCCATAATTAATTTAATAATAAATATTATAAAATAAATTAATGGTTACTATATTCACCACAAAAATTAATCAATTGTTGAATATGGAATGTGTCCCCCAGAAATAAAAATGATATGAAAATCACTTACCCTAGGTATTTCATCCTTCGTTGGAAGTGGAACCTTATATATAATATATATAGAATTATAATAAATGTAATTTAAAAACATAATTATATGTATTATATCATTTACTTTTTACTTATTACCTTCTTTTAATCCATTTTTTATGAAATATTTATTAATATCAATTTTCTTGGTGATATCTACTTCATTTTTCATGTATGTTTTGGTATGGTAATTCTAGTACATTTAATTTCAACATGTTTGTATAAAATCAATAATATTTAAAATTATATAAATATAATATATATTCATATTATAACTATTTATATACATCCATATAAGTAGATATAGAATAATAAATTACATTATTCATGGAGTTAGTGGGTTGTACATACATATGAATGATGTTTTAATTTTTTCACCTATGTAATAAGAGAAAGGTAAACAATAAATAATCATTAAAAATAATTATTTTATAATATATTAATTATATATTAAATATATCCATCCTTATTACAATCCTAGTGAAACATAAATGTAAAATGAATCACAATGCTTCATGGAGGTGGCAGTCCACACACACTCACAAGCGATGTTATTATTTCTCAACGATTTTGAAGGTAAGAAGGTATATATGATAGTATAAATAAAAATTATTAAATATTTAATAAGTATATCATATTAAAATTAAACCCATAATAATACCCAATCCATAAAATACGTAAGTGAGAAATGAATTGTATCGCTACAAGGAGACGGTAAGTCATACGTACGCAAGAGCGAAACATTGACATACCATTTCATAGATAGATGGTGAAAAATTGTGATTTTTTAATTTTAATAATATTTAATTATATTTAGGATATTTAATTTATTATTTTAGGAAAATCTAAAATATTTCTGGGAGATAAAAAAAATAATTAATAAGAAAGTGTTCTATTATGGAAATTGACTCATTTTTGAAATATGTCTTTTAATCTCCCCTTAAAACCCACGGGGTTGGTCTTTTGGGATGATAATAAAATATTTAACATGTATAATTATGTATTTATGGTATTATTTTTATGTTTTGGTCTAGAATTAATGGAAAAACATCTGAATAAGTGAAGGGAGGACGTTCCCTTTTATAATTGATGTAAGGGGGATCATTTGTAATTTTCCAAAAATGATTAAAATACTAAAAAATCATCATCTATCCCAAATGACTCAAAAATACCAGGGATAATAATTTAATATATTATGGTGTTCGAATAAAAAAATAAAATAAATTTGTTACAGGTTTATATGGTGTTTTAAACATTATGATTTGGTTTAACTCATTAATTAACTCATTTTAACATTAATCATGGTATCATATTTTTCACATAAAAAGGAAAATAATTTTACATGTAAGGTGAAAATTGTAAAATAACTGTCCAAGGGATTATATTTCAGACAATATATTATTCTATTTTTCCTATTTAAATATTTTTTATATTTTTTAAATAATTATATGATATATTATTTTGATAAAATATAATTTATGTAAATTGTGTCACTATTCATATGATTAAATTTAGTATAAATAAATAAATTATTTTAAATAGAATATAATCATTTAACCCAAAAATAATATTTCATATTCATATAATGAAATAATGGAACACTATAACACACTAAAATTATATTACGTTTATAATTCATAAAATCATTTATTTTATTTTTCTATTCATTGAATATATACTGCGATAACAATGTATACAAATTTAAGGTAATTTTGTTATTCTTAAAAATTATAAATAATTTTAATTCATGAAAACAATTTAATTATTCTCTAAATAAACAATTATCTTCATTAGTAGATTAATTTTTTTCCAATGTGTACATATAAGAGACATTTAAAACAAAAAGACTGACATTAAATAACATTAATTGCAATAAATATTATATATATCATATTGTTGGAAGGGTATTCAGTAAAAAAATGAAGTTCAAATATAATATTATAACAGGAGAACATCATCCATCTAAATAATTATTATTATGATATAATATAGCATAATCACATAGTTATATCCTACACTAACCAGATTTACCCTTTACCATGGTGATTTTTTTTACTGGGATTGTGATTGATATTGAGAAAAAAAGGAATTATTTAATAAATTTGAACACATAGATAAATAAATTTGGAATCAAGTTTATCAAATTCAATTTTTATATGTTAATGAAATTAATTTTAAAATAATCATGAAACATGCGAAGAAAACTAATTTTTAGACAAATACATTTTTAAAAATAACACTGGGTTTTTTATCACATGCACAAAAAATTATTAAATAATTATTAGAAACACTATTAATAATATAAAATTTATATTTCATTAAGAAAATTCACCAATAGTGAATAATTTATTTTACTAAAAAATATATTACACACATAAAAATAGTTTTCTAGAAAAATTTCTTTTACTTATAAAAACGTTTTATTTGAATTCATAGATTAAATTGATTCCCATGAATTTAATTTGATTATTTAAAACATATTGGATCTAATTTTAATTTAAAACCATTTTAAAAAATGTTACTCTATAATAGATTGCATTGATGATATATCATTCAATACAATTCTATACTTTTTACTATTCATTAAAAAATCTCACATTTCTGAAAATTCAAAAAAGTGAATCCTTAGATTATTTTTACATGATGAATTAAAATATGATATCCTATTAATAAAATATAATTTCTAAATTTTTTAGATAATATTAAATACATATTTTTAAAAAATAAATAAAAACCATTTTTAATAAATTGTTTCTTTGATGAATAGAATGGAATTACTAAATATTTAGTAATTATTTTCCATGTATTTATCAATAAATTTATATTTATAATTGTATTTATATATATTTCATAAATTAGGTATTATTTTTGATAAATTATAATTTAAGGCTAGGTTATAATGATGATATTTGAATAATAATATTTCATGATTTGTTTAGGTTCGTTGTTTCATATAATGCACACAATTGACAATTGTGTTCAAAAAAATTTTTGGGTGTGATGATTTCCATATTTAAAGTAATATTTAAAAAACAAAATATATAATTGAGATAATATAAATGTCTGTTGTAGTGAATTTATCCTTCTAATTTTTATATGAGCTATTAAATTACCAATGATATTTTCAACACTAACTTCATTCCAAATTCTTTAATTTCTTGGAAATATTGTCCCTAATTTAAATACCTCAATTTTTTTCTTCCAATGTGTATTATTTATCCCCGTGTTCTCCCCATATGATTCTCACTTAAATATCTATTCATTATTTCATTCCACTAAATTTTCTTCACAATTTTTATACGACAACTCCTCATTTTTTGGATATTCCTGCTCATGTTCACAATAATGGATCTAGAATTTTAAGGAAATTTCATAAATTTTATTAGAAATTTTATTCCATTATTATAGATGAATTCCCATGTAATATTTTATCATCTCCATGATTTTTAATCTTTATGTTCTTCTCCATGATTAGAATAAAACACTTACACCCTGAAACTCGAAAAAGTAATCAAATGTTGGATTCATCGCATATCATATTTTGTTTGGTGTGATCTTTTCATTTAGACATAACAATACCGTTTTGAAAATATAACCTTAATTAAGGAGAGTTTCATTTTATTTTTTATCTAAATATTGGTGTATTACCCTTTATTTCATGGGATATTCCACCACTTGATTGTTATTTAATTAAATTCCATTTTCAATATAAAACATCAAATTTATTTCTGTGGTATCTTCACTACTAATATCAAGTAATATTTAATAATCTTAAACAATATATATTTGAATAATATGTTCTTTAACCATGTCATATTACAATAATCATCAATAAATATATTTTAATTACCTTATTCATCCATGGACTAGGGTGAAATTATCCCCCACACATCCACCTTCATTAACTCAACCAATCTCATTGAAATATTTTCTATAGTCTAGTATGTCATTCAAATGAGTTTCCAGTTTTAATAATAATCTACGTATGACGGTCATCATGAAGAATTTTTAGGATATTATGAGCTCTTTCATTCTCTACCACATATTATAAGGGATTTTGGATTATGTATCCATGAGTTGTTTTCCATATCATTTTCTATTATTCCTTGAATATGTAGTTCTCATATTATTCCCCACTACCGAGAAAAAAATTAAATTTTATGTCATTCCCTTGAACCACTATTGGTCCATATCTTCCTTCCATGATTTAATCCATATTTCTGAAATTGACTGCATTCCCTGAGTCATGTTTTTTTTCAATGAGGCGATATGGATTGGTTACCCAATCCATGCCAAAACAATTTATTAAATAAAAAGGTTAAAAGTAAATTCTGAGGTGTAAAATGCATACACCATCTTAAACATAGAAAATACCTACAAAAATTCAAATTTATAAACTGGGTAAGAATCATCAAAAGATTCCCAAAGAAGATATGCATGATCAGCCCCACCATATCTTCACCATTCTGGAACTTCAAAATCCAGTGCAGGATCAACGCTTGTCCAAGAATATATTATTCAATTCGCATATCATCTCATCAAGTCCGCAACCATACAGGTGAAAGGAAAGACCAACAGCAAAAATCTAAAACAAAACATTAGCATTAATGTGAAATCATGCTTAAGACAACACAAATTAAGCAGGTTTTCAACTGAAAAAAAACTGCTAACATGAAGAAAAATAATGCCATACATCAAAAAAGAATTATATAGAGGAATCCATAAGATGAAATAGCGAGACTGCATCAAGCAAAAATCACCATGCACAAGTTTCCCATGAAATCCAGAGCAATACTGAAAGCTCAACAGACTTCGAACTGTGCAAGGGAGTCCTAAACAACAGGAAATCCATATACAAAACTTTTGATGAAGCAAAGAAGATTCCAGCGAACAGATTCAAAATAAATCTCCAAGCTCAGTCATAATCAAAATGAGTAGGGAAGCACAAAAATCAGAGCCCATATCTTAGGGCAGTTTCAATACAGTTGAAGATAACTTTAAGAAGTTCCAAAGATAGTAAAATTCCAGATGAAACTTGCAGATTGGTGAATATGCATCCGAACAATGGTTGGGAAAACAGAACTGAGTAAGAACAAGAATCCAAGTCCAGTATTCATGAACCCAAATAAGATGAAACCCAGAAATCAAATCATAAATAGAAAGAGGAAAATTAGGATAAAGAATACATCAATGATATACCAAAATCCTGGATAGGAAACCACCAGAGCCTCAGGTCAGGAAGAGGAGCCTAAATCAGAACAGTTAGAATAAACTGAAAAGGGCTCCAGAGGGACTGGTTGGGGTGGCACCTCAAAGTCAGGGCTTCTAGACGCTAATGATCTTGTAATGATAGTTCTTTCATAATTGACATTTGCCTCTATATTTTTTAGTTTTCTTGAAAATTAGAGTGATGAAACCATTCGAGTCCACAATGAATTTTTTACCTTTTCGATCATTCAGATGAATTGAATCCCCCACCATGGGTTGGAGGGATTCATCAATATACATATCATTTCTAATCACATGTCCTTCAGAATTTGAGACTTTTTTCATGTTTGGATGGGTTGTATCATTCTTATCACCTTCAATATTATCTTGTTGCTTGGTGACAGCAAGAACTTCATTCATAATGTCTGAAAAGTGATGGAAAATTTCTTTAGAATTCAGACCTTCCTTTTCCCCTCATCACTTTCTTTGATAACACAATAAGGGGAATTTAATATATCATTGGCCACAAGATTTGATTCTTTACAAACTAAATTAGTAGGGCAAACAGGGTCTGAATCTTTTTTAGAAAATCCAGAAGGACCAGCAATGTCTTTATGATCTTCATTACCCTTTATAAACCAAACATATTTCCAATTTTTAGGGAAATTAGTATTCATTCCATAGATGCTTGTTGAATGACCAAGCCAAAGGCTACTTTGACAATAGTCAGGAAAACATTCATAGACAATTTTTTGGGAGAAACCAATGTCACTAATTTGAATCCAAATATGGTCAGGAAAATGATGTGATACAACGATTTCTACATAGATTCGAGCTATTGAAGGTCTAGATAGAAGTTTTGTTGCCGAATCCAATTTCAGGGTGTTTCCAATAAAATTGGCAATGGGGAAAATAGCCTATTGTTTGAAAATATGCAACGATAAATCTGGAAGACCAACCCAAATAGACACAATTGGGGATTCAAGGTGTGGATCAAATTCACGAGTCCTTTTAAGAATTTTTATGAAGAATCCCCCAAAATACAATGAACGTTTGACACAAAGTCTGTAATATTATTCATCAGAACATAAATGAATGAAAACATGTGAGGGATTTAGGAGACCAGTACTGAAACCCGTAAAACCTATAACTTCCAGATATGTTCGAAGAAACTTTAAAGAAGGTCGACGCTTCAGAAACGTACCAAAAAGAACAAGGTGAAGATCTGAAGATAAAAAGTTAACCTCGTATGTAGTGAAGGAATTCTATGATTGTCCTTGATGCCGGAATTTCTTAGGGTTAACCTGCACTTCAGGAGGCGGATCAACATGTGAAGAGATAACTTCCACCGATTTCCCCGCAACTACATCCGCAAAGGAGTGATTAGGGTTCATATTTCACATCGGGCGTTGCTGCTGCTCTCTCCAAGTCTCCATCCACATTCCCTTAGTCATGTTGTTGTCTCATACATAGAATATTCTAACAACATTCTTCAAAAACCATGTAATCCATGCCCCATAGTAATTCATATATGAATTTTTATTTTGTAATGATATTAATTTTCAAACCATCACTATTAACATGGAGAACAATGTCATTATTGCATACACGATTACCATAAAATGATATTTATTTCCCATCATCTAGGATGTATACCCACTATATTGAATCCCTAATCCAACTTGATTTGTTTCTCTCAATGAAATTTCAACTACATTAACATTAAAATTAATTACATTCTTGATCCCTATTAGATATTTTCCATAATTTGGTGCTCAATAAATTTCCACCTAAGTATATATTGAATCATCCTCATCTATCAGGTATGTGAATTCATTATGAATTCATATACTGAGTAATGATGGTTCCATCTACTATGATAGATTCTTCTAGATATATTTGAGCACATTTATTTATTATATTTATTAGAAATTTATGGATTTATGTGAATAGAGTTCATACAGAAAACAATACCCTCTAAAATTATACTAATTGTAGATATTATACTAATATAATTTTGTATCTATAAAGTATTGAAATGAATTTTTTCAATAGAAAACACATATTTTTTCAATATTAATATAATAATAATACAATAATGATGGTATTTTATTTTGCGTTTTTTCTACTTATCTTATATCCTTTTGAGATCTTTGAGAATCACCCAAATCAAATTTCATTTTGGATGTGGGATATTTTGATTTCTCATTAGCAACTACTATTAATTCCTTATAATAAATACCCTCATTGGATTTTCATCACCATTGAAACAATGTACATGTGTATAAGGTTATAATTTTCACATTATCTCCATGTTTTCATCATTCTCATCTTCAGTATATCACACAATTAAACTCGATGATGACATGTTTGGTTATATATGTCCCACATTATCATCAACATTTCATAAAATATTTAGGAATATGAATTGGATCATTTCAGTTAATATTACTTGATATTATACCAAATCAGTCTATAAATCAATTGTCTGGTATAGATATTCGATTTTGATATTGAAAACAATTTTCTTCTAATAGTTTCTAGTATGATCAAACATTATTGTCTCAATATCACCCTTAAAATTATATTTTTATTCTTATTTATATTACATATATTGTTGGGAATCATGTACCACTATATTGAATTTAACCACTTATCCCTAAAAAAACTTCTTCATGTGTAAGTTCTAACCCATACATGATGTATAATCATTCCATAACATTATTCATTTTATCATCATTTTCCTATAATTGATTATCTATTTAATTCCAGATGACCTCTTCTTTTAGGTCCAACAATTTCTCAATTTAATACACATTATTATCTTATAATATATAATTTGCGTATTAAATAAATTTCTATTTTAGATAATTTATTATATGATTTATTCTTTCCTACCACACCCATAAATAGTTTCAACATTAGTTCATTATCTTAATTTTCATCTCCAAATTTATTTTGAAACCTAGAAGTAGAAGGCCCCACTTTTCCACAATTTAAATTAAAATGTGAAGGATTGAATTTTAATATTTATTTTTCCATCAAATGTTTGAGGAAAAAATAGTAATTGCCTCATTATCTTAAATATCACTAAGATCATCCTATATGGATATATTAAATATTTCCTTGAATTAAACATCCAATTTATTATACTTTTTCAATGACACATTATAGTTTTTTCTCATCTTATAGGATATGAGAGTGTTGTAAATAATATCCAACACCACCCTTTTTGGGTCCTTGATTTCATAAACCATAAACCTTTCATTAAAACATGATGGTAATATTTTTAGGAAAATCATTATGATTTTTAAATAATCCAGTAATTAGTTGAGTTTTCTCCTTCAATAAAAAAATACTCACTCAATCAATGAATTCCTCAAAGAACTCATTTGGATTCATTCTGAAATCCATATTCTTGTTCCATAGAAACAGAAATTTATCTTCACATAAAATTGAATCACCATCATAAATATTGATAGGTTTATTCTACATGAAATGTGAGTATATAAATGACTTTATATTCACATATATTTTATTGTATAATGAGACTACCAATACATTGAATTTTTTTCATTGGTATCAATCCCTCTTAAATATTTTTCTTATAATTCTGAATACATCATTCATGATAAAATCCCATGAAAGGTGTCCAAGTAGATTTACATTTCCAAATATCAAAAAATTATATTTTTTATTCTTCCATTTTTGTTAACTACAATACTCAATAATTAAAATATACTTATTGTTTATTAAATTTTATGTATCTTTAAAGAGAAATAATGTCACATAATATATATAGTATTGATAATGATTTTTTCCAAATAAGTTCATACCCTGAGAGGGGGTGAATCAAGGTTTGTTTACTTATTTAAATAACCATCTGAAATGAGCTTGTTTCAAAATTATTTAAAAGATTATAACCCCCACAATTTATATGAAGTGATAATGAAAATGAAATGGGGACATTAATGATTATACCACATTCTTAAATCTTGGAAAATCTAAGGAGCACGAAATGGTGATGAGATGATGAACCTATACATAATTAATACAAATTTGTTTACAAGTCTATGATGGTTCTGGGCATATCATAAGTGCATGGGTGGATGTTTCCACTGGAATTTTTATCATTATCTTAGATCAATATGGGATCAATATGACAATAAATTCCAGTCTCCACGGATCAAATCAAAGAAATAGACATGAATGGAGGATTTTCCCGTACCACAAACAAAGATTTTCAGATTTCGATTATAATTAATTTAATAATTAAAAAACATGTACCTTTTGGGGTTCTTTCATTGTTGATATTTCGGATCATGTTCCCATGTGATTCGTCATTGTGTCACATAAGACATGGGTGCACTTCCTCTACTGGTGATCCACAAATGCACCACGTATCTCTGGACATCACCAAAGGGTTCTCCGGGTGCTTGTGTGAAGAAACATTTTCTTGAATTGTCCGCTGTAGATCATCTTTATCCAATGGAAGAGGATCATTCTCAGTCTTTAGAGCATTCTTAGAGGAAGGAATTCTTTCGGTCTGGAGAGAATTCATCTGAATTGTTGTGCACAATGATTTAGAAAAAGTGTTGGTGGTTGTGAGGATATTTATAATTGGATTTGAGGTTATAGATTTGTGAAAATAAATAAACGCGTTGTGCATTTTATTTATTTCATTAACTCTTATAGAAAACACCCATGTCAAATCATTAATTCTTTGACATGTTCCCATGATGATTATAATAAATATCATTTAATAATATTATATTATTTCCTTAAAATCCCGGTAGGAAAGACTACACAACGTGTAATCAAAAATACATTGCGTGTATTTTTTTCCAAAATGAAAAATACACGACATTTAATTATTAATAATTTTCGTGTAGTTGTTTTTCAATCCCTTTCCAAAATGAAAAATACACAGTGTGTAATCATTAATACACAACATGTACTTGTTATCATTTTATTCTTCAAAATGATAACTACATGGAGTGTAATTATTAATACATGACGTGTAATAATTATATTGTTCCTCCATCATAAAATCTATTTTGGATTCCATGAATAATTATTAAACCACATATTAGAATAATATTTATTCTAATTGAGATACATGGATACACTTATTGTGTGACCCTCTAGGAATTTTTCTCATAGGCATTAGGCAGACTAGATTAATGTCCATGATTACAATCATGCAATGGGTCAAGGAACCCAAGGGAAAAAAGTTAACACCTCCTTGAAGTGTCATCTCATATAAATGCTTAATGTGTAATTTAATCCCTTTGTCTCAATATCTCATCATGCGGGTTTCATGACAATGTCATAAACCTATATGCTTGATCTGTCATTCTTTGACTTCCAGAAATATACTCGTCATGACACAATGCCCATGTAATTTGTGTGATAGTTATATTTCAATCATGGGGCCTGAGATATCTACTTCCATAAATATGGAAGTGAAAAATCTTTCCTCGACTTATCTATTAACAACATGTCATTCGTGACACACCCAACGTACCCTACTTCCCACCATCTTTATTTGTGACTATTTTTGCCAGCAAATCTATGTGTGTGAGTCATGAAATGAGTTAATGATTAGCATCCAGTATAAGTACTGTTACACATGCTCATAGATAGTAATGTCTGATGACACAAAGACATGCGGAATTACTACTTGCAGGTCTATTCTCATAACCACATATATCGAAGATTATCAAGTGAGAACTCCATGAGAGAGAGTCTAGTCTTCTTTCAAGTACTCACGCATGATAGTCTGTATACAATGTGTCCTATCATAGTATGTCATCCAACTGTAAGACTTTATTTAATAATGTTGTTATATAATTTCAAGGTTCTCATCATAGCGAGGTTCTTCCACAATCTTATTAATGCAACAAATATTCTCGGTTATTATTATATTATAGTCATACAGAATAATGAACAATATATAATATGTGTACATTCATGTAATCAAAGTACTAAAAGTTGTTTCTCATGAAACCAACTCTTAAAAACTTATACTTGGACCAGAGCCAACTGCCGATGACTATTAGTCCACTATAACTCACAAGATGATCATGTTTTTTCTTAGTCAAGGCTTTAGTCAAGGGGTCTGCCATGTTTTCTTCCGTGGAAATATTGCTCACTACTACTTCACCGCTCTGAGGAAAATCCCTGAAGACTTTATACTTATGAAGAATGTTATGTGTCTGTTGATGTGTTCTTGGATATTTTTCAAGTGCCACCACTATAGTATTATCACAAGATAGTGTGATATGAACTTTACTGATTGGTACTACATCTATCCCTTGGATGAAGCTTCGCATCCATACTGCTTATTTAGATGCCTCAGAAGCTGTGATATTCTCAGACTCTTCTATACAATCTATTACCAGACCATGATTTGAGCTCTTCCCACTCATTACACCTCTATTCAAACTGAATATGTACCTATCCTGCGACATCATTTCATCTTGATCAGTCTGGAAACTAGCATCTACATGTCCTCTCATGACTAGTTCCTCATCTCCTCCATATACTAGGAAAAAATCCTTAGTATTCTACAGATACTTAAGGATAATAATGACTACCATCCAATAGAGGTCTCCTCGATCATCTTGATATATGTATACCGCACTTAATGCATAACAAACATCTAGCCATGTACATAGCAAAGCATACATGATTGACCAAATCATAGATGTGTAAGGGATCCTTTCCATTTTCTTTCATTCCTTATGTCTCTAAGGACACATTTTCTTGGAAAGTTGAATGCCATGTGACACTGAAAACAATCCCCTCTTGGACTGTTCCATACAGAATCTCTTTAGTATCTTTTCAATTTATGTACTTTGACATAGGCCCAGCATTCTCTTGGGTCTATCATGATGGATCACGATCCCTAGAATATATGCTACCTCGCCCAAGAATTTCAGGGAATAGAAATTATCCAACAATGTCTTAATTGACAGTATGACAGGTACTTCATTTATAATTAGTAATATGACATCATCATAAACTATTAAGAATACGACTTCACTTTCACTAATCCTTTTGTAGACACAAGGATCACATTAATTCTTTATAAAGACAAATTCCATTACTGCTTCATAAAAATTAATTTTCCATGACCTATATGATTTTATTAATCCATAAATGGATTTCTGCAACTTTCATACCTTGTTGGCAACTTTGGAGTCACAAACCCTTCGCATTGTGTCATATAGACATCTTTGAGGAGGTTCCCATTACAGAATGATATTTTTACATCCATTTTCCAAATTTCGTAGTCATGGTAAGCTATAGTGGCCAATGGGATTCTGATGGATTTTATCATTTAAACCAGTGAAAAGGTTTCATCATATTCAATTCCTAGATGTTGTCTAAATCATTGTGCAATCTGTTGTGCCTTATAGGTAATGGCTTTCCCAACCATGTCTAGTTTCTTGTTGAATACTCATTTATTACCAATAGGCTTTACGTCAACTATATGATCTACTAAAATCCATACATGGTTTTTGTACATGGAAACTATTTTAGAATTCAAGGCTTCATCCCAAATGGAAACGTTAGTGCCTTTAACTGCTTCCTTTTAGGTAAGAGGATCATTTTTGTTAACCGATAATGATTCACCATCCATAGTGACAATAAATCCATATCTTTCTGGTTCTTTCACCACTCACGTGCTCCGACAAAGTTCTTGTGTCTATGGAACAACTTGTTCTTCCATGGGGATTTGTGGAATCTGTTCTTGTACCAACTCCTATGTATCTTGATCCTTGACTTCATCAATGTCTATCTCGCTCTCATTATCTCTTTTGGAGATAAGCTCCCTCTCAGGGAATAGGTCATGTCTTTCTACTGTAACCTTTCTATCTTAGGTGTTGTATAGGTAATATCCCCTTGTTTCCTTGGAATATCCTACAATGATACACTTTGTGCCTAGGGGTGAGAGTTAGTTACCTAAACAGGACTTAACAAATGCTTCACTACCCCACACAAGTAAATTTGATAACATGGATCGGTGTCCACTCCATAACATGTATGGAATATCATTAATTGATTAAATTTTTACTTTATTTTGAATGTGCACTACAATTTATAATTCATATGCCCAAAAGTATAATGTAAGACTCGCATGACACATCATTGATCTCACCACGTACCACTAGGTGCAGTTCCTCCATTCACCTACACCATTCCACATAGGCATGTAAGGAGGAGTGAGTTGATATAGAATCCCCAACTCCTGTAAGAAATCATCAAAGTCCTGATTAAGATATTCGCATCCTCTGTCTGAGTGTAGTTTCTTAATCTTCTTACCACCTTGTTATTAACTTCATTCTTGAATACTTTGAACCGATCAAATGAATCTAACTTATACATCCTTATGTAAATATATCCATATCTACTAAAATCATTAGTAAATGTTATGAAGTACAAGAACCCACCCATTGATTCAACTAGAAATGGTCCACACACATCTCTGTGAACTAATTCTAGAAGCTCTTTAGCCCTTTTGCCTTTCTAACAAAATGGGGGATTTGGTCATTTTTCCTTGAACACACGCATGACATACACCAAGTGGTTTTAGATTGAATGAATCTAAATACCCATCTTGACCTAATTTTGTCAAACAATTCTCATTGACATGTCCTAGCCATTGATACCAATGTTGGGTGTGGTATGAGTCATGTGAATTAATTTTTTCCTCGATTTCCAGTACATGGACAGTGTAGTCTAACACGTGAAGTCTGTTATATAAATATACCCTATGAAAACAAATGACATCCTTATAAAAGTATCAACATCCAATTCCAAAATTGAAGATGAATCCATTAGTATCTAATCTGGATACTAAAATAATGTTTTTTGTTACAAACTTTATATAATAACATCCTTTCAAAACCAAGACCATCCCAGTAGGGAATGTAAAGTGGTAGTCTCAGACAACAACAACATCATGCCTTGCTTCATTGGCTACTCGTCGATCCACATCACCTAGTTCAATATTTCTGAATCTACATGGTTCATATATTTGGATTGATATGTTAGAAACACAAGAAGTATCTAATACCTAATTTGTATAAATAGTTAGATTTAATTTTATAGCAAACACACCTAAAGGATCCCTTTGCTTTTTTGGCTGGGTGCATTGTTTCTTCTAGTGGCCCTTCTTTTCACATGTGAAACAAACAGCCTCCTGTTTTCTGGCCTCCCCTCTTATCATCCATTTCATGGAAGGCCCTGAAGAAGCATTGGTATTAAATATCTTTTCCTTCCCTTTAGTTTTATTCACCATAAGGATAAAATGATTTTCATGCATCATGTCATTGTCTACATGGAGTATAAGGATAAGACGATCAGACAGAGACTTCTCAATATTGTTCATGTTAAAATTTACAACAATGTCGGAGAAGCTATGGGGGAGTAATGCAAGAATGATATCTATACCTAGTTTTTCGGGGAGTTTAAAACCTAGAACCTCCAAGTGCTCAATATAGCCAATGAGCATGACTACATGAGTCCTAGCTGGGGAACTGTCTCCAATATTGCTCTAAAATAGAGTCTTGAACATGTCAAACCTTTCATGCCTTCCTCTCTCTTGGTATAGACCATGGAGGTGCTTGAGCATGCTATATGCATCCATGTCTTCACAGGACTTCATGACTTCACTAGACATGGATGATATCATAAAACATTGAACGCCGAGTGCACCGCTCAAATTTTGATCATATACAAGGAAATATTCATCACTCGCCCCTTTAGTAGTGGAATCTGGAAGTTAGGACTCCAGCACAAAAAAAAATTCATTCATGGAGTAGGATAAGCCGAAGGCACCTAATCCATTCCTAATAGTTACTGCTTGTGAGGATATTATCTTTGTCAAGAATTGAATATAGAGAAATGGTAGTTGATGAGTTTTTTATTGATTCTACAAATTAAAAGAGAAGATTTATCAGTACATTCCTAAATAAATTATATTATGTCTCCCATTCTTTTATAATGTCCCAATGGCCCTCACCATTGAACTCGAAATGTCCATTTTCTTTGACATTCTAGTAGGAAGGAACCATATTCTCCATTGAATAACCTCATAAAGGGTTGGTATAGCCATTTGAATGTATTTATGTAAGAATTTATTTTACACCTTTGATCTTACAGTTCCTTGATATGTTGAGTGGACTCCCCAATCCTGAAATCCTGACTTGGATTTCCTCAACACTTGCTTCCAATATTACACAATGTCTAGCAAGGGATACTCATCTTGATGTAATCTAGTTAATTCAACCTGAAACCTTTCATAAGAACTTTTTTATAAAATTAAGTGTCTAAAAAGGGTTCATTAAACATAGAGTTTTATTGAGACATTCCCTTAATCAGGTAACCGAAGGCTTGGTCTGACATAATATGGTATTTGATGGATTTTAATCCTTTATGCGTTGTTTCACATTATCACATGCTTGTTAATATTAAGTCATTCTTTCTTAAGTGATTACATATGTTGTGAAAATGTTTATGCATAGTCCGGTTTTTATTTTATTCCATCATTGCATTATTTATCATTTTATTACATATGTGATCACGAAAACTCATACATAATAAATAAACCATGCAATCAGACAGAAATAAAATTATATTGCATGATCATGAGCTTCTATTGGTTAGCTTATCTAGCGGTTTTGATAAGTGAACCCTGACCTAGGTAAAAACACCATGAACCCGATGGTTCATGTTTTTTAGCACCCACATGTCCCCCTTTGTACCTTCTTTGGTAGGTTTCGCCTCATCTCTGAATGTTGAACCATCTTCTCTGGCTTGGGAGATCCTCCATTACATGGGTTTACATTAAAGAAACCATGGGCACCTAGGCCCTACATTTTATTGGAAGAAGGATCACAGGACAATGAATATAAATTATATAAATTTAAATGAAACCATACACATACAAAGGGTCTTTGGTTTAGCTCATGATCATCCATAGGATGCAAAGACATTTATGAATATTTAGAAATAAAATTCTTCTAATCATTCATACATTTAAGATAATTCGCTCTTGAATTCAATTAATTATGACCTTGTAATGAATCAATTCATTATATTAAATTCCTTTCTGAATTTCCTTGAGATTACTCTCATCCATATTACTTGTACAGGTCATTGTACATTGGAGGAAACCCGGTGAATCTCCATTTCTAGAAATTACACGGTGTGTAGGTTATGTTTACATGGTGTGTATTTTTTTTCACCCTTTATCCAAAGTAAACATCGGGGCTTTGTCATGTTTTCTCTACTTTGGCAATTCTTGTGTACACGACGTATAGATTAATCTATCACGGTGTGTACTTCCTTGTTACATTGTTACCAGCCTGACAACCAGTGTATGCGGTACTCGACTTTTCCTTGTACACGGTTTCACCTGGTCTAGATCTGACTACACGGCGTGTTTCTCCAACATACAAGCAATGTATTCCGATTTCCTCATGTCGTTTAGTTCTGGTCAACATGGTGTAATAAATACATAGGTATACTAAATGTTCAAAGCATGGTTTGGAGGACCAGTACCGCTTCATTGAACCTAAATACCCGACATGTAGTTTCCACTACACAATGTGTATTCTTGTGTTGTATTGACAGAATAATAGGCTCCACCAGATGAGATCCTCATTTTTTATTTAAACAAAATTAAAATTAAAAGGTAGTTTCTGTGTTGTTAATCGAGAAACAAAGGAGGAAGAACATATCTAGTTCATTCAAATTTACAACACGATTTATTTCGAATTGAATCAAATATAAATGAGTAAATTATCTATGAAAATTAAATAACAATAATCAACATTGTATCCTCGATCTAATACCAATTTAAGGTTCCTGGCACAATGGAATAGAATAGGTGCATGTTCCCACTTGGCTTACTGTCATTAGAAATAATCAATCTGGGTTCAATATGACCATAAACGCCAGTCTCTGTAGATCGAATCACAGAAATATAAAAACAAGGAGGATTGTCCTGGAACCACAAACAAGTATCATCACAAGTTGATTATAATTAATTTAATTAATTGAAAAAGAATTACCTTTTGTGGTTCTTTCTCCATTGATATTTCCAATATCATTGTTGTGTGATTCATCGTTGCGTCACAAGAGCCAATGGTAGAATTCCTCTAGTGGTGATCTACACATTCACCACATATCTATTGACATCGTCAAAGTGTTTATAGAGTGCTAGCAAGGAGAAAATATTGTATCGTTGTCTGCCTTAGATCTTTTTTATCTGATGGAAGAGGATCTCTCTCGGTCTTGAGATAATTATTTGAGGATGTAATTCTTTCGGTCATGAGAGAATTCTTCGAAAATGTTGTGCACAACGATTAGGAAAAAGTGTTGGGGTTGTGAAGATATTTATAATCGGATTTGAGGTTATAGAGTTATGAAAATAAATAAACATGTTACACATTATATTTTTTTCATTAACACTTATAGGAACCTCCCATGTTGAATCCTTAATTTCTTGACATGTTCCCACGCTGATTATAGTAAATATCATTTAATAAAATAATATTATTTCCAAAAAATTCATACCAGAAAAACTATACGATGTGTAATCATAAATAAATGGTGTATAATAGTTTTTCTTTCTCATTCCTAAATGAAATCTACAAGGTGTGTAATAATTAATACATGACATGTAGTTGTTTTAATTTTTTTATTCAAAATGAGAACTACACAGTGTGTAATTATTAACACATGGCGTGTACTCATTTTATTCTTCCTCCATCATTAATGAAATTTAGGCTTCCTAGAATTATTATTAAACCACGTATGGGAATAATCTTTATTCTACTTGAGATACATGGATAAACTTAGTGTGTGACCCTCTAGGCCTCTTTCTCATTTGCATTAGGCGGACTTGCCTAATGTCGAAGATTACTGTCTAGGAACGAGTCATGGCACACAAGAGAAATAAGTTGACATCCCATTTATATGTCACCTCATATGAATGCATACTGTGTAATTTAATACCTTTGTATCAATATCTCATCAAGTAGTTTTCATGGAGGTGTCATAAACCTATTTTCTTGATCTTTCATTCATTGAATTTGAGAAATAAAATCAGCATGACACCATGGACATGGAATTTGTGCAACAGTTCTATTTATATCAATGGGCCCAAGATATCTACATCCATAAATATGGAAGGGACAAATCCTTCCTCGACTTATCCATTAACAACATGTCATTCGTGATTCACCCAATGCACCCTACATCTCGCCAACTCTCTTCGTGATAGTTTTCATCAGATAATCTATGTGTTCGAGTCATGAAATGAGTTAATGATAATCTTCCAGTCAAAGGACCAATACAAATGCTCCTAGATAGTAATGTCAGATGACACCAGGACATGCATAATTACTACCGACATGTCTGTTCTCATAATTTCTTATCTCATAGATTACTAAGTGTAAAATCCATGAATGGGAGCCTCGTCTTCTTTCAAGTACTCACACAAGACAGTCTGTATACTATGTTTCCTATCATATTATGTTATCAAACTATAGAACTTTATTTAATAATATGGTTATAGCATTTCAAGGTTCTCGTCATTGCAGGGATCTTCCAAGACCTTATTAATGCAAAAAATATTCCAAGAAATTATTATATTATAATCATGCAGAACAATGAACAATATATAATAAGTGTACATTCATGTAATCAAAGTACAAATAGTTGGTTATCAGGAAACCAACTCTAATAGTTTAAACATCCCCACTAACCCTTTCTTATAACCATCAAAATAAAATGTATAACTCCCTAGTCTCCCTACAATAATGATCATAATACTCCTATTATACTATTTTTTTCATTATATGAATATTATGTAGTAATTACACTAAGGATCATATAGAAATATTCTATAGTTTAGTCAATGTGATGAACTCCATGATCATCTAGTCAGATATTCTCATGAATATCCCTTTTCATTTATTTTATAGCATTCTAACTCTCAGACCAGAATACTTCTTATTCCCCATTTTCCATTGAAAGTCATATAATATAAATCAATAACTAATTCATTGATGTTTTTTTATTATGTGACCCACTATCTTCTCCTTATTTTCAATAAATATATCTTCTCTTTTTATAATCACTCTACCTTATCTATTTATTTATTTATTACTCTTGACATAATTTATAGGGACCCTCAAATGGTTATGCACAATTCAATGATGTTAACACATTTATTATTATATTTAAATTTCTCCTGCTTATAGAAATGAAAACTTCATAGTGTGACTCATTATCCATAGTGTGATTCTCAATAAATATTGAAACAGTGTATTTGAACCATTTACATCACATAAAATACCATGTAAAAACATTTCCCTTCCACACTATAGCCACCTGAACATCAAAATTATTATCTTCTATAAATCAAGTCTCTATGGAATCATCCAAGTCCAAATAGTAGACACATTAAAATGATAAAACAAAAAAATCCACGTAAATCAAGAAATTTCATGGCCATACCTCCCATATATTAAATCATTTATTTCCAATTTTCAAAAAAAAATATAAATAACATTTCATATGATTGAATCCTCTTCAAAAGAATCTTTTTTATTAAGGAAATTTTCCATATTTTTATTTTTATGTCACCTAAGAACATTAAATATTATTCCGTGGGGTAACATAATTAATTGGATTAATGTAACTATAATCCTAATTCACCTGATGTCCTACCACAATGTAATTCTTCCCCATTATGCCAATGTCCAATGATAGTCCATCTACCTTGAATTGGTAAATATTTTACCAAATGATCCATGGAATTTCTCATATTCATCAACATGTGAGAAATTCTAAAACTCCATGCATAATTTCAATGTAACCTTCATAGTATTTTAAAACACATATATATGAAAATAATTCTAACCCCATTGCATTTTCCTAAAAAAATGCATCATGATGTGACCATTGTTAACGTGATATAATCTTTTACCATTATAAAAAAATGTATTCAATATTCATCCAAAACAGTTCTATAATTTCTCCTTTATTTTGTAGGATAACATGGATGTAGTACCACATCCATAGTAGAAAACATAACCCAAAAATACTTCACTAGTGTGTTTTTAAATTGTATTTGTATGAGGTTAATGGATGTGATAGCCTCCGGTGAGATCAATTGAGTTTGGTAAAGATATGATAAATATAATAGATATCCATTTTCGGTTGGTGGACTTTATATTATAAATAAATTTTATTTTTTGTATAATTTTATTTTCCTTTTGATAATTTTTTCTCTTTTTGGAAAATTTTATGATTTTGTATGATCTAAGATTATATGTTGGGATAGTCACAGATTGACTAATAGTCTTCATGTATCGTATATCTTTCTAAATGGATCCTTGGTTATTCCCTAGTTGAATGAGTGATGGTTTTATATTTTATAATTTTTTAATTGATATGAGTGTTTTTGAATTCTTTTAATAAAAATGGGTTTTCTTTGAGAGCAGTTTGAGGTGGGATTTTTTATAAGGTCCCTAGTTTGGAAAAAATGCCATGGGGTTCATTTCCCACATATTATATCTATTTCTTGGTTTTATATTTTAATTTTGATAAATGAATATTTAGACATGTATTTAAAAGGTTAATATATGAGGTCTTTTTATAAATTGTTTCCTCTATTTTATGACATGTGGGTGTACCCCTGTTTTTAGTGATTTTATACTTCTATATGTTATTTATGGTAAAAAATATGTTATCCCATGTTGTTTGATACAATAGGAACCATAGGAGATACCATTACACCTATAAAGGATTTATTAGACTATGTCAATATTTTCATTGGGATTACATAGAGAAGACGTGAATAAAACCATGGAATACATCTTTATGTGTTTTATTCTATAATTATGAAAAATTAATGGGAGATTTATTCCTCATTTTACTTTGGGAAATCCTTCACATTTTTATGATTATGGTTTGTCCTACAATGTTCTTTATATGGATGAAATATGATACGACCTCAATAGTTGATGTTTGAGTTACTCAAAATGTTCTATGATTTCTAGATTAAAATAGTTCCATGTGTTTTTGATCCATGTGTTATAATGATCCTTGGTCTATATCTAATAGATAATTGATGGAATTAAAGGTAACCTATCTATGTGTTCATCTTGGATAACAATAACTTATCCCATGTATTAGAAAATGCGATTGGGAACATATCATACTTGGCATTGAGATTTTTTAGGTAGATCTCTTGATAACATTTCAATACCCATGGTTGGTGATAACTAGGTAGGCCGTAAATAGAAATTCTATGTTTGAGGAATTTAAGTACATTTGTTTCATTTTTGTGTATTCTATTGATTTTTCATATTGGGAAACAACTTGTTCATGATAGGATATCTACGATATAAAAAGAGACACATAGAAATGGAAAAATTATCACTAGGGGAGATTGTGATCAAACATAGTTAGGTGATATAAGGATTTGTGGGATAGATCTACATCAAATCTTCTTAATTACCAATTTGTGGTCAACCCATGGAAATAAAACAAACTATTTTACATTGATGGTTATTGTTTGTCAAATACGTGATTGTGATATGCGAATAGTTGTAACATTTTGGAGTGAGATCCATCATCAGTGATGACTTTTGATACATGCAATCAATTGAGTGATTATTTAAGGGTAATTAGGTAAAATTTATATAAATTATTAGCATGATGAGTGGTGAAGGGTGTAAAATATGGGTAATATTATCTCATGTGGATGTGACCCATTCTTTTTCATATGATTTTATATAATCATTTTTTTGTTATTTGATTTCCCCCCCTTTTCTTATGAATTTTTATTTTTTATTGTTTCACATGTAATTGATTATTTGTCCATCTAATGTTTCATATGTTATATATTCATTTTTTTGTCATTATATCTAGTGATATTTTTGGATTTTCTATATTCTTGGATAGTGGGATGAAAGATGGGTTAGGGGGGGCTATAGAAGAGAGAGCCTGGTGGATTTGGAGAGACCTCATAATGGTTTTAACTATTTTCAATAGTTCAATGTAGTGTAAATTATTAAGTCATGAAGGTATACAGATCATCAGACGCATGAAGGTGGTACATGGTCTATGTTGGGAAGTATCAGTTTGTGTTATCATAGTTCTTGTGTATTATAGACACATAGGTGTAGGTTTATATAATATGTATATTTGGTGTTATGTTTACAGGAGGGAGAGTTTCATTGGGTATCCAATTTCACACAATCATGAAAATTTAATGCATATTAACATGAACACAAAATCACTCAATGTATAAAGGTGAGTATAAAATCCTATGGGGTCATTAGACTCACCCCAACATATATACATAACATGAGTTTTAAATTGAATTAGTATCATCCAACATTCATATATTATATTTTAATTGTATCGATATCATCCTACATACTTATATGAATTAATATAGAGGACACTATATTTCTATTTCATTTTAATTGTATCAGTATCATCATACATACATATATTTTTTTTAATTGTATCAGTATCCCCGTACATACTTATATGAAATAGGATAGATGTCATTATATTTCAATTTCATTTTAATTATATGGTATCATCCAAGATACTTATATTATTTTTCCCTATAGTACGCTTTTTAAAATTTTATTATTTTATTCATTACATTCTTGTTTTCATATTATATTATTTATGATCATTTATATGTTTACACATATTTTGGTTATCTTACTACTAATATATTCTAGGATTCAGGGGATAATTGGATCCATATCTATTATCTATAGGTTTTGGATAAATATGTTATGCAATTGGATCATGATAAATTATTTATAGAATCAGGAATGATCTATTGGATTTAATTTTGTGGGAATATACTCCCCTTTATTATATCAAACCCTTGATATTATTCAATTACTAATGCAGTATGGGGAATACCATCAAAGGCCATATATTGACTCACACTCGAGTATGTATTGGGTGTCTTGATATGGTATATTACATTTTTAGTGGGAGAGTGTGATTATTAAATTATATTTTCAAATGGGAAATCATATATTGGTAAAGAAAGTTAAACTTTTTCATTGTTATGTCAGACAATTTGAAATAGAGGAATATCTCTGTAAAAATTTATCTATTAAATTATTACAATAAAATTTTATTTCTATACATGATGTATATCATGTACCTCATTTAACAAAATATTATTTTGAATCTCTATATTGGTATTGGATGATAAGATCAATATATGCAACTCTATTCCACTATAGTGAAGCAAATATTGTGTATCATTGCTCATGAAAATATGGTTTTGTTGTGAAAATTTTTCACTCATAGGTTTGTTCGGTGATATCATGCAATATATATCCATGTGAATATAAATCTTACGCAATTGATACGCTGAAATAGCCTCACATGTTTTCTAATAAAGAAAATTGATGACATTTTTATGTTATAAAGTTGAATAGTGAAGAGCATAGTGCCATCCATGTAGTCAAGGGTTGGTATTAATTCTTTTTTTATAATAGTTTTGAAGATTTGTGAGTTTAAAATTCAAAATTAATAATATAATTTTATAGTTATAGTTCTTTGACTAGTATAATGTCAATCCTAATCACACATATCATCCATTCAATGTGGAGGTTTGATTCAACATTTATTCTCATGCTCAATAAATATATTCACTGAATATAAATCCAAAAAATGTATGGGGTGTGTATATATTTTAGAATTTTTCTCCATGTTGGTACAAAATTTCCAAAAATGTGTATACATATGATATGACCTACAAAAAATAAACATCATTCATTTTCTTATTATCCTTAATTTGGTTTTACAATTTTCCTCCTCCATTTCACTTGATCTCTCAATGAACTTCTCTAGAAAATATCATCTTCTCATCTATTAACATTAGTTATTTAACTCTCCAATTCATGTGATTATTATAGGTAAATTTGGTATTTATATTCCATTCCATTTTCTCCTTTTCTCATTTTCCCTCCCTCTTCCATGATCTTCCATTTAATTTTTCTCACTGGCCATGGATTCCAACCGTAGTTTTGTGCAATATCTAAATCTTGAAATATGCCATTTCCGGGGATAGTGAGGACCTTCTTCAGTCCTAATATCCCTTTATTTTAATAATTAATTAATCATAAAGTGGATTTATAAAGGTGTATTATTTTAGATTCATTTTATTTTTCAAAAACATTGGTGATTTTTTCGTTATGTGATTCCATGGGTAATTAGAATAATTAATATTATACAGTAGTTATATTCAAGATATATATAATGTGTCTTGTATTTTAATCCATGGGATAATGTTTTATACATGGGTTTAAATGGATATTCTTTCAATATGAATAATAATTCCCATAATTGGTTTAAAAATTTGTTTCTAATAAATTTATTAGTTTAAATGAATTTAAATAAATAACAAGTGATTTATTTTATATAAATGTTGTTTTATGATTATTTACTATTTTATAACATTAACGATTTCGATTTTAATATAATATTTTTTTATTATTGATTTCCTATTTAAGATATTCCCCTATTTGAGTTTTTTATATACATCAAATTGTTTATATCAGTTACATTGTTATGTAATTCATAAAGTGGAGATATGGTGTAGACGATTTATTACTTAATGTCTTATTTATTCTATTTTAAATTATTTCATGGCTTATTGTATTTAGATATAATGGTTTAAATGAGTTCCTTTGGGATAAGAATGTAAAACATGATGGGTGTTACCTTCGTTTGTATTTTTCTCTATCCATAGGGCCACTATTATCAATTATCCCTTTGATAAGGGTGTCATATCATTGAGTAGATGTGGGTAATATTGGGTTTGAGATTTTTAGGATTATATTTTAGGCTACCGGTTCATCCATAAGAGAGTTCTATGTTATCTCTAATAGAAAATATATATTCATTCCATGTTATATATATTTTTGTTTTTAACATTCATTATGTTTTGATTTTCATTGTGCATAGTGATATATGATTGTTATGTGATATTATTTTCTTATTAAGTCATATTTTTTTTGAAAAAAAGTTTTTTTAATTAAAAATAAATTAATTTAATTGGATTTATTTTAAAAATTAATCATAAATTTATACATCCTAATTATAGTTCCAATTATAATTTGGAGTATATCGTAATAAAATTGTTACAATGATTCATTGATGTAACCTACTCGGTATTATCTCACACCCTAAATAATCATGTTTGTGGCATGTAGACGTTGTTATGGGTGATACAATTAGAGTTAAGGGTGTTACATAATTATGGGGGGAACATTAGACACATTCATAATGATTTAATGAAAAAATGATTACTTAGTGACCATGGGTCACATGGAGATAGTTGGTTTCAACATTTTGATAATATTGTTTAATATTTGGATGTATATGTTTTGGTATCAATATTATATCCTTATTTTAATCTCTCTTATATTATGTATTTCATTTGTTAAATTATATATCTGTCTTATGGAGTCATATTTGGAATTCCATTTTGGTTTTTTATTATTTTTCCATGGTTGCATGGTTCTTTTTTTAATATATTTATTTTTTTATCATGATTATTTGATTAATTGATACATTATATAAAGATTTTTTGTTATGTTTATTATATTTTGATGGTGAAATTTTTCACAATGGAATAGGTTAAATACTCTTATCACATGTTTTCATTCTATGGATATCAAGAATATTATTTGTATTATATTACAGGTTGAGTCAGGGGAAGTAGTAATGAAGATAGAGATATTATATGATATACAATATTAATAATGTTATCCCCAATAATAATTTAGAAGAGAATTTCCTTTGGTTGTCTCATATGGAGGTTCTTAGACTTATGTTTCTACCTGTCACATTGTTTTTTTGTTTATATGTATAATGTATAACTAAATTGGGGATTTTAATTTTTTCAATAAAAATAAAAGCAATCTAAAATATTTAAAAAATATGATATAATTTACTTGAAATATGAAAAATTTTGGTTTATAATGTTTGTGAAATTTTTTTAGAAAAAACAACAACATAATAAAATTGTTCATCCTTTAGACATTCACATATTACATGATAACATTAATTATCTAATTGTATTTACCATTGTACACCAAGAGATATCTCTCTTAAAACCTAAATATTCCTTGATATCATACCAATTCATTATTATTGAGGTTTATCCTATTATAAAATTTATTTAAAAACCCAATAAACTCCTTGTTATATATCAGGTTTTCCTATAATGCAATGATATTTTTTTTGTTTAAATGATGAATTATTGAATAATATTAATACCCTTCGAGATATATGAGTAACAATAGATTACATGGAATTATCAGATCCTATAACCCAAATTTTGGAGAATAATAACTGGACCACATGGTTATGAGTTACTATACACTCAAGCCATGTGGTTTGGTGAGATAATGATGTGTAGGATAGAGGGCATCATGATCCCAAATAGATTTAGTATGCTATGTTCGTAAAGTACCACTCTTTTATTATGGCCTCAATAATTTTGTATAGATGATTGAGACATGGTTATTGTGTGGTTTGGAAAACAGTTCACACATACCATTTGAGGTACCCCTCTATACAATAAAGGGTGCACAATTAGTGCATTCTTTGGCCAACAGGGCAGCGAAACTGTGAGACTATGTATTTTGATGGAAAATTATCGTTTCACCACTAAAAAAATTAAAAGAAAAAGAAAAATTTATATTTATCATTCCTATAGATATAAATCATTTGAGAGACCCCTTGAGCCAATTAGGAATCTTTTGTTCTTGTTTTTCCATCCGATCTTAGAATCAAGTGTCATCGGTCTTATTAGATTCACATCATTGACTACTCCATTCCTTTTGTGTCATTATTATTTTTAAATAATAAAAGATAAGATATTCTAGTGTAATATAATATTCCTTCTTTCTAGGGTTTTCATCCTTTATTTATTTTTCTTCTGATCTAATCTGAATCAAAACATTATACTGGACGATCACTCTACTACAGACCTATGGTAGGTGTTCTATAACATTACATTGGTTTTTGGTGATTTATATTCCAAGTTGTAATTATTCCCCATTTCATACATTTTTTAGGTACCATGAAAATTAATTGAATATTTTAATTTTATTTGTTGGAAATCATTGGGATTTCCTTTAGTTATACGTGATTAATTATATGATTTTTTCCAATCAAATTCAACCCCTGGTTCATGCCTTGTGATTTCCTATTATTTTTTCTATTGATGAACCACCCAAGTGGTGATTAGTTGAGCATACATAGTTACATGATGCACTAATATAAAATAATTGGATTTAATTGAATATTTAGTAATTGGTCTTCCTCCTTTTCTATGTTATATATGATGTGATTTATTTAACTTTATGTAATTGAATTGTTATATGAGTGGGTACACTTGTTTAATGTATCTTAATGGGAATTTCTATATTAGTTGTATGGACTCCTGGAAGGAGATGGTAAGAAATGATAATTCAATATAATGATGGTTGATTCCATAGGATTCTAGGGATGTGTTAAACCATTGGTCCCGATAGAGGTAGTGGACATCTTGGATGTTATAGATCATTAGGTAATGATTTCATGGGATACTGTGGGCCTTAATAAACCATTTGATTCATCTTTCATAATATAGAATTAGACATGGTATTATTACATGCTCCTTTGACCTAGATCTATGTCTAGTCAAATTTCCATAGAGATTCCCCTCAGAGTCGATAAGGATGCCTTGGTCCAATATATCTTGGATCTGCCCTCGTATGGTTTGACCCTTCTGTTATATAGTTCAATTTTTCCAATTGTAACATTTTTTATTATATGACATTTACATGTTTGATATGATATACAAGTTATATGTCATATCCATGGTTGGTATGAGATATTAGATAAACGTCTTGGAAGTGGTGTTTGTTTTAGTTGGTCTATAACGTTTCTTTATTTGAAAATATTGACCATGTTTGGCCGGAATCCATGCTAGGATTGTTAGTATCACCTTATAATTATAACTTTTTCCACGGTAAATTTACTTGTGTTACTTTCATATCTATTATATACCATTCACACTAATTATCCTGTATTACACGTCCTGGATTGTTATAGATATCATGTAACACCCCAGGTAAATAAAGAATATGACATTTTCATATTTATCCATATTTGTGAATAAAATTTTAATATGTCTTTAAAGGGGACGCTATGCTCGATGGCGTACCCAACACGCAACAACGAGTTTCTTGGGAATCTTACGTTGCACTCTAATAATAAAATAATATTATTTTAAATGGTAGTTAACATGTAGCCATTTTATTGGCGGGAATGGATAGAAATAACTAAAATATGATTATATTTTTTTTAAATGTTTTTCCATTTATCCAATAAAATATAAAGGCTTAAAAAACGGAAAAAATTCAATTTTAGGCGTATATGCCCTAGTTTTCACTAAAGGTTCACTTATCGCCTTTTGATGGCGAACCGTCATTAAATATAGTTTTGTTCACTATTATACATTTTATTGGACCAAATAAAACTCTTCTTAAGAATTGGGACATCAAAATTTACTTTGTGTAAATTTTTGGTATCTTTCCGATAAAGTTCATTTTTTAATGAATAGTGTAAAATGTTGTATTTTAATTCAAAACCTCCTTTTAATCTAATTTATATATATGATTAGATTATCTTTTGAATTGGTTTTAAAGTGAAATTATAATATATTTTTACTATTAAATCCAATAGTGGTTTTTGGAATTAATTTCACTTTGAAATCATACTTAAACTAGTGTCAATCTTTTGATACTTATTGTTTCATAAAAACACTCTATTTGCACTGACAGCGGGAATTAATTATTAAATTAATTAATGTGACTTATATGTTCTGAATTTTTTAAAATAGACTTCATTTTTGAATTCGGAATATCAAATATAGCTTAGGGTGAATTTTTTGTATTTTTCTGAAAAACATCAATTTTTGATGAATAGTGAAACCACTAAGTGGTACTTGTAAAAACTGATTTTTCCGTTTCAATGAAATTTTACCATCTTTGTGTTTTGAATTTCAAAAATTAGACATACATGGTTTTCATTCATAAGTAAAATGGTGTTCAATGGGATAAAAATAATTTTTTGGTGAATAGTAACTTATTATGTTTTTAATCGCGATTAGAGGTAATTAGTGTAGTTTAAGGTAAAAATAATGTTTTAATAATATGAAATGAACTTGAAACATGTCCTAACCTCATTGGATGTGTCATGGAAGACCAAGACAACCCATGGGTCAACTTGGAGACCCCATGGAGCCACTTTGGTTGGAAAATGACATAAATATCTTTTTATTTAATGTTAAAGTAAAAATAACACAAACATGACATGTTTTACTAAACAAATTGTTACACGGGGTTATACAATTCGGCGTTTTGATTATAAATAGTCATTGGAAAGCTAAAAAGATTTCAAACATCATGATAGTTTTTTTTTATAAATTTTAGACACTAAATAAATTAAATTATTTATGACATCATGATGATGCAGCGATGACCTCATTATTTAACGATTTAAATAAAATGGAATGATAATGTAAACTCTAAGACCTACACATGTCCAAAACCAATTGGATGGGTGTATTTAGAAACCTTATCACCTTATCCAAGAATTATATCAATTTGGGACCCTTTAAATACGAAACTCATTTTCATATAATGTAATATTTCTTTACATTCCAAAAGTGCCCCTCCTCTCCTCTTATAAAAGGCCCCCACCTCTACCTCCTTACCCAATGTTCCAAAGCCTTTGGCTCGGCCAAACCCTGACCATTTTGTCTCTCCACTTCCCTATCATACTCCTTGAACCCTCACATTGGGCAGAAGTCTTCCCAAGGAATCCATTGAGCTCAAACCAAAGGGATTTACCTGATTCTAAGGTAATGTCTTCTTTTGAGTCCTTTTGTTTTATTTTGCTTCTCCGACCCCCTAAACTCTTTTTATTCTTTTCTTTTGAAACAACTCCAATATCCTAAATATACTAGGATGTTGTTATAAGAATTATTCGAGCTACACTAACACATACCTACATCTAATGGTTAAAGAACATACTGTTTCCATGGATGGTGAATTTCTGCCTCCCGAAAAGATGATTGTTCAACTTTCTTTTAACAACTTAAAATTTGGCCATTAGGTTGACACTATATATATATATGATATATAATATGTTTCTGTTTTCTTTAAGCTTCTGTATTCATCATTTTGGGCATACCTTTATGGTTTCCATTATGGGTAAACATGATATCTTCATTTAAAGAAGTGCGGACTACCGCCCCCTCAAAGTGATGTGATTCGTTAATGCCATATGTGGGACGTGTAAAGGATGGATTTAAAGTTATAATATATGATTTTATACTGGAATTATAATATACCTCTATATAATTATTATTTATTTCCATTAATGTATGAGATAGAAATGAAAGTAGCATTCATGTGTACGTACGGCTTACCGTCTCCATGAACGGTGCATTTCATTTCTTATCCACAAATGTAATGTACTATTATAAGTACATATTTATAATGGATATATATAAGGTATTTTACATATAAATGATGAATATAATTCTGGAATTAAAATATACATACCTCTCATTTAGTTTTAATTCCATTAATATGACAAAGAAATTAATGTAGCGTTCATGTGTACATACGGCTTACCGTCTCCATGAACGGTGCATTTCATTTCTTACCTATAAATGATTATGTAATATTATAAATACATGTATATGATGGATATATATGATATATATGATATACAAATCATGAATATCATTCTGGATATAATGACCCATTGACCACACGATCAACATGTAATTGTAAGAAGTCCACTTTTGACTTAAGAACCAAATATCGACAAAACAAACATTATTAACTTAAATGATTACAAAATGTTTATAACATGGAAATAAGTGATATAAAAGGAATAATTATATTGAAAATGGTTCTTAATTAAGTAGAAATTAACTCAAGTTTATTATTCAGGAGATTAAAGAATGATCGAGTCATGTCGGACTCGAGGTAAGGGATCTGCCTCCTCTCATTCTTTTAAAGTAAACTCTTTTATGTAATTACTTTTAAAGCTCATATTTCTTGTTATTGGGATATTATTTTATATTACTCTTACTATAATTTTTATGTTCATATGATGAGAGACCCTATTTACTCTCATCAATCCATTTTGGATGTTTTAAGTGGCGTCGTTAGGCTGCTGAGTTTTCGTACGAGATTTTTCATCTCACTTTTAGTCCCGTGAGATTTATGCTACATTTGCCACATTTTACTTTGAGTGGTGTATGTAGTTCCCATTATTTTACTCATTGTGTAATATACTTTAATTTATGAGTATTTAAATCAATGTTGTATTTTCCTTCTTTCACGGGGCGTATGTTTTGAAAGATACTCATGTCGGTAAGGGAACCTTTCACCCTCCTATTTTTAAAAGACTTATTTTGTTATGTCTTTTAATTCACATACTATTATGTCGGTATATGTTCTTATATATCCTTGTTGATGTAAATTTTATGACCAAGTGATGAGATACACTTTTTATCTCTCATCAACACTTTTTCTGAATTTTGAAGTGACGCCGTTATGCTGTCAAATTTTTGCAAGTGAACTTCTTAACCCAAATTTGATTCTTTGGGATAAACTTGTACTCCTTGAATATGTCGTTCTATGATAATGTCTGAATTTCCTCTGATAGTATTACACTTAATATCCACTTATATTTTGTGTATTCATTTGTCACACATAATTATGTAATTGATTTATCTTTAATCCAAGGATACCGTCTTTGTATGGGACTTCGTCTCAATCTCCATTCATTGAGGCATATTTTGTTTTATACACAACATTATTTTATATGGTGTATAAAACCCTTTTAATTTTACGTTTATCCAAAAGGAATCTTTTTATATGAAGCGTTTTACTAAACGACAAAAGGGAATGTTTTTGTCGTATGTATGCGGCGACAATGACTTCCCCGCCGCCGTGGCCATTATTTGAGTTTCGGCTTCCTCTACAATCCATACCTTCTTTTTAAAAGAAAAATAAATACCATGTTTTACTTTTCTTTTATTTTGGTATTGAAAATGGTTTTCGTAATGTATTTATATCAATGCTTTGTATTGATATCTTGTTATTGAAAGGTGGAAATGTTATGTATCATTTATGCATGTTTTATGTGATACGATTATGTTGAGGTTCTTGGGCATTATTATGAAGACGGGTGGTTCTGTGATAAACTAAGAGGGGGTGAGCCCGATATAGCTCTCCAATGCATTGGGTAACGTGAATGAGTGAAACGTTAAGGTTTCTCCGAAGAGATTTTTGGGAATATACTGTGATGGGTATTCCAAATGTAACCAAGAGGGTTACTCCCTACATAATAATGTTATGAATGCCTCATGTTACCTTTATTTCATATGATTTCTATGATTTTATGAGGTATGTTAAAGTGCTTATGTTTTATGGGTAAACTATGATTTCATTCTTATGTATACATGTACTCATGTTTCCTTTCCATATTTTTATATCACTTACTGAGCTTTTTATGCTCATCCCAAGTTTTTGAAATGTTTTTCACAGGTCAAGGGAGGGGTACATGATGTGATGATAGTGTCAAGGATGTGTCAAGAAAGAATCCATGTTTTATTTTAAGTATGTTTCCGTTGATGGGAAGAATGAATACTGTCTTTTATGTAACCACTTTGTCTAAATGTGGAATGTAATGCATGTTCCATGATCTAATTCTCTAATACTCTAAACCCGAAATGATCCTCAATGTGTAATCTTGTAATAACTCAAGATTAAGTAAGGATTAAGGCTGGGGCCTTATAGTTGGTATCAAAGGTCGGTTTAGATAACTTTAGAAGTTAGGGTATTCTATAAGCACAAGTGACATTACCATAATGGTTAGGATTTCAGAAAGAGTCCTAGTTTTAGATAAAGTGAATGAGTATGTATATCTTAGTTTTTATCTTCCTCATTAGTACATGATGGTTATGTTGATATACTCACACTGACCTTTTTTGTTTTAGTAAATGGATGGATCTAGCAGGCACCAAAGTGACAATTGGTTGGAAGGAATCTGTGGTGGTTCTGTGATTAAGAGACTGGATGAGATGGGGGATTCAATGAGGAATCTCATGGTTGTTCTAAACCAACTATCAAGGAGTCATGATCAACCACATCAACCTTGGTGAGTTCTCTAATGCATCATGTACGAGATGGCCAACTCTATGTGGAAATTCAGGTAATAATTATTATGGTAACCATTAGGGTTTATATGATCCTTACTTTTTAGGTAATTATGGGTTACTCTAAGATATGATAGAAAATGATATGAATGAGATAAACATGAGTTTAAAATATGTTATGATCATTTTTGAAGATTTTATCTCATTTTGGGGGATGTTTTAAGAATTATATAGTTTTGGAAAAAGGACAACACGCAGACCGTGTGACAACCCGTCGCATCGGACAAAGCTGCGGGAATCGAACCCACAACCAAAGTGCGGCTTGTATTTATCGCCTACCACTTGACTACGTGAAGTCCCTGGTTAGTTTGACTGATTCTTTCAAGTTATATGATTTTATGAATTAAGAGTAAGTTTATTTTGGGTTATTTATGAAAATGATAAACCTATCATGGAGGATATGTGATTAGGTTAATTACTTTTCAGTACGAGACTTTATGAGCAACTGATGTTGTTTGGAGATACATGTTGCGATTTAACTTGGAAGACAATGTGACTAAATCTTTCAAATATTTGGGTTTAAACCTTAGTTTGGTTACTTTGAAGAATTTTATGGACAAATTGTTTATCTAATGGTCCTCGTTGAACATTAGGTTTTGTTGGACAAATTTTGGAGATTAAGCATAGATTTTCTTTTTATAAAGGGTTATCCTTTTCTGGATTATCTGATCTTGTACTAGCCTTTTTGGTTTTGGTTTTGGTTAATGTATAAAGACATGGAAATTATATAGTTCTCTTTTGTGGATTAGGTGATTCTCTAGAAGTTGATTATAGTACTCTTAATGGGAAAAAGTCTTCCTAAATACTCGTCTTTTGGAGAAAATATGATTTTGTGTAAGGAATCTAATAAAAGTTGAAAGTCAACATTATAAGTTATTATGTTTCCTTATGAATAAATTCCTCAATAAAAAGTAACTTAAAACAAAAATGCTGTCTATTAACTTTTCCTACTGGGGAATCGAATACCGTTTAACCCATCACAAGTTTGTGATTTTCTAATGGTTAACTTTCTCCTAAACATGTTTTCTATCACTCTCCATCAAAACATGACCCTTTTTTTTCCTCCATGTCCATATTTTCATACTTGGAATCCTAGTATGGGTTAACTCGGGTGACCTTTGTACTTATCATTCTTTATTTTTAAAGTGATTGTTTTACTGACTCTTGTTCCGATGTGGGACTTTCAAAGATGTTTCCAAGCTCAATTTTAAAAAATGCGAGGATGCAATTCCCAAAAGGGGGGAAGGATGTAACACCCCAGGTAAATAAAGAATATGACATTTTCATATTTATCTATAATTGTGAATAAAATATTAATATGTCTTTAAAGGGAACGATATGCTCGATGGCGTACCCAACACGCAACAACAAGTTTCTCGGGAATCTTACGTTGCACTCTAATAATAAAATAATATTATTTTAAATGGTAGTTAACATGTAGCTGTTGTATTGGTGGGAATGGATATAAATAACTAAAATATGATTATATATGTTTTTTAATGTTTTTACATTTATCCAATAAAATATAAAGGCTTAAAATACGGAAAGAATTCAATTTTAGGCGTACATGCCCTAGTTTTACTAAAGGTTCACTTATCGCCTTTTGATGTTGAACCGTCATTAAATATAGTTTTTTTCACTCTTATACATTCTATTGGACCAAATAAAAATCTTCTTAAGAATTGGGACATCAAAATTTACTTTGTGTAAATTTTTGGTATCTTTCTGATAAAGTTCATTTTTTTAATGAATAGTGTAAAATGTTGTATTTTAATTCAAAACCACTTTTTAATCTAATTTATTTATATGATTAGATTATCTTTTGAATTGGTTTTAAAGTGAAATTAGAATATATTTTTACTATTAAATCCAATAGTGGTTTTTGGAATTAATTTCACTTTGAAATCATACTTAAACTAGTGTCAATCTTTTGATACTTATTGTTTCATAAAAACACTCTATTTGCACTGACAGCGGGAATTAATTATTAAATTAATTAATGTGACTTATATGTTCTGAATTTTTTAAAATAGACTACATTTTTGAATTCGGAATATCAAATATAGCTTAGGGTGAATTTTTGGTATTTTTCTGAAAAACATCAATTTTTGATGAATAGTGAAACCACTAAGTGGTACTTGTAAAAACTGATTTTTCCGTTTTAATGAAATTTTACCATCTTTGTGTTTTGAATTTCAAAAATTAGACATACATGGTTTTCATTCATAAGTAAAATGGTGTTCAATGGGATAAAAATAATTTTTTGGTGAATAGTAACTTATTAAGTTTTTAATCGCGATTAGAGGTAATTAGTGTAGTTTAAGGTAAAAATAATGTTTTAATAATATGAAATGAACTTGAAACATGTCTTAACCTCATTGGATGTGTCATGGAAGACCAAGACAACCCATGGGTCAACTTGGGGACCCCATGGAGCCACTTTGGTTGGAAAATGACATAAATATCTTTTTATTTAATGTTAAAGTAAAAATAACACAAACATGACATGTTTTACTAAACAAATTGTTACACGGGGTTATATAATTCGGTGTTTTGATTATAAATAGTCATTGGAAAGCTAAAAAGATTTCAAACATCATGATATTTTTTTTTATAAATTTTAGACACTAAATAAATTAAATTATTTATGACATCATGATGATGCAGCGATGACCTCATTATTTAACGATTTAAATAAAATGGAATGATAATGTAAACTCTAAGACCTACACATGTCCAAAACCAATTGGATGGGTGTATTTAGAAACCTTATAACCTTATCCAAGAATTATATCAATTTGGGACCCTTTAAATACGAAACTCATTTTCATATAATGTAATATTTCTTTACATTCCAAAAGTGCCCCTCCTCTCCTCTTATAAAAGGCCCCCACCTCTACCTCCTTACCCAATGTTCCAAAGCCTTTGGCTCGGCCAACCCCTGACCATTTTGTCTCTCCACTTCCCTATCATACTCCTTGAACCCTCACATTGGGAAGAAGTCTTCCAAAGGAATCCATTGAGCTCAAACCAAAGGGATTTACCTGATTCTAAGGTAATGTCTTCTTTTGAGTCCTTTTGTTTTATTTTTCTTCTCCGACCCCCTAAACTCTTTTTATTCTTTTCTTTTGAAACAACCCCAATATCCTAAATATACTAGGATGTTGTTATAAGAATTATTCGAGCTACACTAACACATACCTACATCTAATGGTTAAAGAACATATTGTTTCCATGGATGGTGAATTTCTGCCTCCCGAAAAGATGATTGTTCAACATTCTTTTAACACCTTCAAATGTGGCCATTAGGTTGACACTATATATATATATGATATATAATATGTTTCTGTTTTCTTTAAGCTTCTGTATTCATCATTTTGGGCATACCTTTATGGTTTCCATTATGGGTAAACATGATATCTTCATTTAAAGAAGTGCGGACTACCGCCCCCTCAAAGTGATGTGATTCGTTAATGCCATATGTGGGACGTGTAAAGGATGGATTTAAAGTTATAATATATGATTTTATACTGGAATTATAATATACCTCTATATAATTATTATTTATTTCCATTAATGTATGAGATAGAAATGAAAGTAGCATTCATGTGTACGTACGGCTTACCGTCTCCATGAACGGTGCATTTCATTTCTTATCCACAAATGTAATGTACTATTATAAGTACATATTTATAATGGATATATATAAGGTATGTTACATATAAATGATGAATATAATTCTGGAATTAAAATATACATACCTCTCATTTAGTTTTAATTCCATTAATATGACAAAGAAATTAATGTAGCGTTCATGTGTACATACGGCTTACCGTCTCCATGAACGGTGCATTTCATTTCTTACCTATAAATGATTATGTAATATTATAAATACATGTATATGATGGATATATATGATATATATGATATACAAATCATGAATATCATTCTGGATATAATGACCCATTGACCACACGATCAACATGTAATTGTAAGAAGTCCACATTTGACTTAAGAACCAAATATCGACAAAACAAACATTATTAACTTAAATGATTTCATAATGTTTATAACATGGAAATAAGTGATATAAAAGGAATAATTATATTGAAAAAGGTTCTTAAGTAAGTAGAAATTAACTCAAGTTTATTATTCATGAGATTAAAGAACGATTGAGTCATGTCGGACCCGAGGTAAGGGATCTGCCTCCTCTCTTTCTTTTAAAGTAAACTCTTTTATGTCATTCCTTTTAAAGCTCGTATTTCTTGTTATTGGGATATTATTTTATATTACTCTTACTATAATTTTTATGTTCATATGATGAGATACCCTATTTACTCTCATCAATCCATTTTGGATGTTTTAAGTGGCGTCGTTAGGCTGCTGAGTTTTCGTACGAGATTTTTCATCTCACTTTTAGTCCCGTGAGATTTATGCTACATTTGCCACATTTTACTTTGAGTGGTGTATGTAGTTCCCATTATTTTACTCATTGTGTAATATACTTTAATTTATGAGTATTTAAATCAATGTTGTATTTTCCTTCTTTCACGGGGCGTATGTTTTGAAAGATACTCATGTCGGTAAGGGAACCTTTCACCCTCCTATTTTTAAAAGACTTATATTGTTATGTCTTTTAATTCACAGACTATTATGTCTGTATATGTTCTTATATATCCTTGTTGATGTAAATTTTATGACCAAGTGATGAGATACACTTTTTATCTCTCATCAACAATTTTTCTGAATTTTGAAGTGACGCCGTTATGCTGTCAAATTTTTGCAAGTGAACTTCTTAACCCAAATTTGATTCTTTGGGATAAACTTGTACTCCTTGAATATGTCGTTCTATGATAATGTCTGAATTTCCTCTGATAGTATTACACTTAATATCCACTTATATTTTGTGTATTCATTTGTCACACATAATTATGTAATTGATTTATCTTTAATCCAAGGATACCGTCTTTGTATGGGACTTCGTCTCAATCTCCATTCATTGAGGCATATTTTGTTTTATACACAACTTTATTTTATATGGTGTATAAAACCCTTTTAATTTTACGTTTATCCAAAAGGAATCTTTTTATATGAAGCGTTTTACTAAACGACAAAAGGGAATGTTTTTGTCGTATGTATGCGGCGACAATGACTTCCCCGCCGCCGTGGCCATTATTTGAGTTTCGGCTTCCTCTACAATCCATACCTTCTTTTTAAAAGAAAAATAAATACCATGTTTTACTTTTCTTTTATTTTGGTATTGAAAATGGTTTTCGTAATGTATTTATATCAATGCTTTGTATTGATATCTTGTTATTGAAAGGTGGAAATGTTATGTATCATTTATGCATGTTTTATGTGATACGATTATGTTGAGGTTCTTGGGCATTATTATGAAGACGGGTGGTTCTGTGATAAACTAAGAGGGGGTGAGCCCGATATAGCTCTCCAATGCATTGGGTAACGTGAAGGAGTGAAACGTTAAGGTTTCTCCGAAGAGATTTTTGGGAATATACTGTGATGGGTATTCCAAATGTAACCAAGAGGGTTACTCCCTACATAATAATGTTATGAATGCCTCATGTTACCTTTATTTCATATGATTTCTATGATTTTATGAGGTATGTTGAAGTGCTTATGTTTTATGGGTAAACTATGATTTCATTCTTATGTATACATGTACTCATGTTTCCTTTCCATATTTTTATATCACTTACTGAGCTTTTTATGCTCATCCCAAGTTTTTGAAATGTTTTTCACAGGTCAAGGGAAGGGTACATGATGTGATGATAGTGTCAAGGATGTGTCAAGAAAGAATCCATGTTTTATTTTAAGTATGTTTCCGTTGATGGGAAGAATGAATACTGTCTTTTATGTAACCACTTTGTCTAAATGTGGAATGTAATGCAAGTTCCATGATCTAATTCTCTAATACTCTAAACCCGAAATGATCCTCAATGTGTAATCTTGTAATAACTCAAGATTAAGTAAGGATTAAGGCTGGGGCCTTATAGTTGGTATCAAAGGTCGGTTTAGATAACTTTAGAAGTTAGGGTATTCTATAAGCACAAGTGACATTACCATAATGGTTAGGATTTCAGAAAGAGTCCTAGTTTTAGATAAAGTGAATGAGTATGTATATCTTAGTTTTTATCTTCCTCATTAGTACATGATGTTTATGTTGATATACTCACACTGACCTTTTTTGTTTTAGTAAATGGATGGATCTAGCAGGCACCAAAGTGACAATTGGTTGGAAGGAATCTGTGGTGGTTCTGTGATTAAGAGACTGGATGAGATGGGGGATTCAATGAGGAATCTCATGGTTGTTCTAAACCAACTATCAAGGAGTCATGATCAACCACATCAACCTTGGTGAGTTCTCTAATGCATCATGTACGAGATGGCCAACTCTATGTGGAAATTCAGGTAATAATTATTATGGTAACCATTAGGGTTTATATGATCCTTACTTTTTAGGTAATTATGGGTTACTCTAAGATATGATAGAAAATGATAGGAATGAGATAAACATGAGGTTAAAATATGTTATGATCAATTTTGAATATTTTATCTCATTTTGGGGGATGTTTTAAGAATTATATAGTTTTGGAAAAAGGACAACACACAGACCGTGTGACAACCCGTCGCATCGGACAAAGCTGCGGGAATCGAACCCACAACCAAAGTGCGACTTGTATTTATCGCCTACCACTTGACTACGTGAAGTCCCTGGTTAGTTTGACTGATTCTTTCAAGTTATATGATTTTATGAATTAAGAGTAAGTTTATTTTGGGTTATTTATGAAAATGATAAACCTATCATGGAGGATATGTGATTAGGTTAATTACTTTTCAGTACGAGACTTTATGAGCAACTGATGTTGTTTGGAGATACATGTTGCGATTTAACTTGGAAGACAATGTGACTAAATCTTTCAAATATTTGGGTTTAAACCTTAGTTTGGTTACTTTGAAGAATTTTATGGACAAATTGTTTATCTAATGGTCCTCGTTGAACTTTAGGTTTTGTTGGACAAATTTTGGAGATTAAGCATAGATTTTCTTTTTATAAAGGGTTATCCTTTTCTGGATTATCTGATCTTGTACTAGCCTTTTTGGTTTTGGTTTTGGTTAATGTATAAAGACATGGAAATTATATAGTTCTCTTTTGTGGATTAGGTGATTCTCTAGAAGTTGATTATAGTACTCTTAATGGGAAAAAGTCTTCCTAAATACTCGTCTTTTGGAGAAAATATGATTTTGTGTAAGGAATCTAATAAAAGTTGAAAGTCAACATGATAAGTGATTATGTTTCCTTATGAATAAATTCCTCAATAAAAAGTAACTTAAAACAAAAATGCTGTCTATTAACTTTTCCTACTGGGGAATCGAATACCGTTTAACCCATCACAAGTTTGTGATTTTCTAATGGTTAACTTTCTCCTAAACATGTTTTCTATCACTCTCCATCAAAACATGACCCTTTTATTTCCTCCATGTCCATATTTTCATACTTGGAATCCTAGTATGGGTTAACTCGGGTGACCTTTGTACTTATCTTTCTTTATTTTTAAAGTGATTGTTTTACTGACTCTTGTTCCGATGTGGGACTTTCAAAGATGTTTCCAAGCTCAATTTTAAAAAATGCGAGGATGCAATTCCCAAAAGGGGGGAAGGATTTAACACCCCAGGTAAATAAAGAATATGACATTTTCATATTTATCTATAATTGTGAATAAAATATTAATATGTCTTTAAAGGGAACGATATGCTCGATGGCGTACCCAACACGCAACAACAAGTTTCTTGGGAATCTTACGTTGCACTCTAATAATAAAATAATATTATTTTAAATGGTAGTTAACATGTAGCTGTTGTATAGGTGGGAATGGATATAAATAACTAAAATATGATTATATATGTTTTTTAATGTTTTTACATTTATCCAATAAAATATAAAGGCTTAAAATACGGAAAGAATTCAATTTTAGGCGTATATGCCCTAGTTTTACTAAAGGTTCACTTATCGCCTTTTGATGTTGAACCGTCATTAAATATAGTTTTTTTCACTCTTATACATTCTATTGGACCAAATAAAAATCTTCTTAAGAATTGGGACATCAAAATTTACTTTGTGTAAATTTTTGGTATCTTTCTGATAAAGTTCATTTTTTTAATGAATAGTGTAAAATGTTGTATTTTAATTCAAAACCTCTTTTTAATCTAATTTATTTATATGATTAGATTATCTTTTGAATTGGTTTTAAAGTGAAATTAGAATATATTTTTACTATTAAATCCAATAGTGGTTTTTGGAATTAATTTCACTTTGAAATCATACTTAAACTAGTGTCAATCTTTTGATACTTATTGTTTCATAAAAACACTCTATTTGCACTGACAGCGGGAATTAATTATTAAATTAATTAATGTGACTTATATGTTCTGAATTTTTTAAAATAGACTTCATTTTTGAATTCAGAATATCAAATATAGCTTAGGGTGAATTTTTGGTATTTTTCTGAAAAACATCAATTTTTGATGAATAGTGAAACCACTAAGTGGTACTTGTAAAAACTGATTTTTCCGTTTCAATGAAATTTTACCATCTTTGTGTTTTGAATTTCAAAAATTAGACATACATGGTTTTCATTCATAAGTAAAATGGTGTTCAATGGGATAAAAATAATTTTTTGGTGAATAGTAACTTATTAAGTTTTTAATCGCGATTAGAGGTAATTAGTGTAGTTTAAGGTAAAAATAATGTTTTAATAATATGAAATGAACTTGAAACATGTCCTAACCTCATTGGATGTGTCATGGAAGACCAAGACAACCCATGGGTCAACTTGGGGACCCCATGGAGCCACTTTGGTTGGAAAATGACATAAATATCTTTTTATTTAATGTTAAAGTAAAAATAACACAAACATGACATGTTTTACTAAAAAAATTGTTACACGGGGTTATACAATTCGGAGTTTTGATTATAAATAGTCATTGGAAAGCTAAAAAGATTTCAAACATCATGATATTTTTTTTTATAAATTTTAGACACTAAATAAATTAAATTATTTATGACATCATGATGATGCAGCGATGACCTCATTATTTAACGATTTAAATAAAATGGAATGATAATGTAAACTCTAAGACCTACACATGTCCAAAACCAATTGGATGGGTGTATTTAGAAACCTTATCACCTTATCCAAGAATTATATCAATTTGGGACCCTTTAAATACGAAACTCATTTTCATATAATGTAATATTTCTTTACATTCCAAAAGTGCCCCTCCTCTCCTCTTATATAAGGCCCCCACCTCTACCTCCTTACCCAATGTTCCAAAGCCTTTGGCTCGGCCAACCCCTGACGATTTTGTCTCTCCACTTCCCTATAATACTCCTTGAACCCTCACATTGGGCAGAAGTCTTCCCAAGGAATCCATTGAGCTCAAACCAAAGGGATTTACCTGATTCTAAGGTAATGTCTTCTTTTGAGTCCTTTTGTTTTATTTTGCTTCTCCGACCCCCTAAACTCTTTTTATTCTTTTCTTTTGAAACAACTCCAATATCCTAAATATACTAGGATGTTGTTATAAGAATTATTCGAGCTACACTAACACATACCTACATCTAATGGTTAAAGAACATACTGTTTCCATGGATGGTGAATTTCTGCCTCCCGAAAAGATGATTGTTCAACATTCTTTTAACACCTTCAAATGTGGCCATTAGGTTGACACTATATATATATATGATATATAATATGTTTCTGTTTTCTTTAAGCTTCTGTATTCATCATTTTGGGCATACCTTTATGGTTTCCATTATGGGTAAACATGATATCTTCATTTAAAGAAGTGCGGACTACCGCCCCCTCAAAGTGATGTGATTCGTTAATGCCATATGTGGGACGTGTAAAGGATGGATTTAAAGTTATAATATATGATTTTATACTGGAATTATAATATACCTCTATATAATTATTATTTATTTCCATTAATGTATGAGATAGAAATGAAAGTAGCATTCATGTGTACGTACGGCTTACCGTCTCCATGAACGGTGCATTTCATTTCTTATCCACAAATGTAATGTACTATTATAAGTACATATTTATAATGGATATATATAAGGTATGTTACATATAAATGATGAATATAATTCTGGAATTAAAATATACATACCTCTAATTTAGTTTTAATTCCATTAATATGACAAAGAAATTAATGTAGCGTTCATGTGTTCATACGGCTTACCGTCTCCATGAACGGTGCATTTCATTTCTTACCTATAAATGATTATGTAATATTATAAATACATGTATATGATGGATATATATGATATATATGATATACAAATCATGAATATCATTCTGGATATAATGACCCATTGACCACACGATCAACATGTAATTGTAAGAAGTCCACTTTTGACTTAAGAACCAAATATCGACAAAACAAACATTATTAACATAAATTATTACATAATGTTAATAAGATGGCAATAAGTGATATAAAAGGAATAATTATCTTGAAAAAGGTTCTTAAGGAAGTAGAAATTAACTCAAGTTTATTATTCAGGAGATTAAAGATCGATCGAGTCATGTCGGACCCGAGGTAAGGGATCTGACTCCTCTCTTTCTTTTAAAATACACTCTTTTATGTCATTCCTTTTAAAGCTCATATTTCTTGTTATTGGGATATTATTTTATATTACTCTTACTGTAATTTGTATGTTCATATGATGAGAGACCCTATTCCCTCTCATCAATCCATTTTGGATGTTTTAAGTTGCGCCGTTAAGCTGCTGAGTTTTCGTAAGAGATTTTTCATCTCACTTTTATTCCCGTGATATTTATGCTACATTTGCCATATTTTCATTTCAGAGGTGTATGTAGTGCCCATTATTTTACTCATTGTGTAATATCCTTTCATTTATGAGTATTTACATCAATGTTGTGTTGTCCTTCTTTCACGAGGCGTATGTTTCGAAAGATACCCATGTCGGTAAGGGAACCTTTCACCCTCCTCTTTTTAAAAGACTTATTTTGTTATGTCTTTTAATTCACAGACTATTATGTCGGGATATGTTCATATATATCCTTATTGTTGTAAATTTTATTAACAAGTGATGAGATACCCTTTTTATCTCTCATCAACTCTTTTTCTTAATTTTTAAGTGACGCCGTTAGGCTGTCAAATTTTTGCAAGGGAACATCTTAACCCAAATTTGATTCTTTGGGATAAACTTGTACTCCTTGAATATGTCATTCAATGATTATGTGTGAATGTCCTCTGATTGTATTACACTTAATATCCACTTATATTTTGTGCATTCATTTGTCACACATAATTATGTAATTGATTTATCCTTAATCCTCGAATACCGTCTTTGTATGGGACTTCGTCTCAATCTCCATTCATTGAGGCATATTTTGTTTTATACACAACTTTCTTTTATATGGTGTATAAACCACATTTAATTTTACGTTTATCCAAAAGGAATCTTTTTATACGAAGCATTTTACTAATCGACAAAAGGGAATGTTTTTGTCATACGTATGCGGCGACAACGACTTCTCCGCCGCCGTGACCATTATTTGAGTTTCAGCTTCCTCTACAAGCCATACCTTCTTTTTAAAAGAAAAATAAATACCATGTTTTAATTTTCTTTTATTTTGGTATTGAAAATGGTTTTCGTAATGTATTTATATCAATTCTTTGTATTGATATATTTTTATTGAAAGGTGGAAATGTTATGTTTCATTTATGCATTTTTTATGTGATACGATTATGTTGAGGTTCTTGGGAATTATTATTAAGACGGGTGGTTCCGTGATAAACTAAGGGCGGGTGAGCCCGATATAGCTCTCCAATGCATTGGGTAATGCGAAGGAGTGAAACGTTAAGGTTTCTACGAAGAGATTTTAAGGAATATACTGTAATGGGTATTCCAAACGTAACCAAGAGGGTTACTCCCAACGTAAGAATGTTATGAATGCCTCAAGTTACCTTTATGTCATATGATTTCTATGATTTTATGAGGTATGTTAAAGTGCTTATGTTTTATGGGTAAACTATGATTTCATTCTTATGTATACATGTACTGATGTTTCCTTTCCATATTTTTATATCCCTTACTGAGATTTTTATGCTCATCCCAAGTTTTTGAAATGTTTTTCACATGTCAAGGGAAGGGTACATGATGTGATGATATTGTCAAGGATGTGTCAATAAAGAATCCATGTTTTATTTTAAGTATGTTTCTGTTGATGGGAAGAATGAATACTGTCTTTTATGTAACCACTTTGTCTAAATGTGGAATGTAATGCAAGTTCCATGATCTAATTCTCTAAAACACTAAACCCGAAAAGATCCTTAATGTGTAATCTTGTAATAACTCAAGATTATGTATGGTTTAAGGCTGGGGGCTTATATATCATTGGTGGTTACCTATTAGGATTTTAACTCACACCCTATCTCAGGCATCCGTTTGGTACCTAGTCATATGTTATGGGTGTAGTTAAGGATCAAGGAATGTTCCCACAATTTTATTTTAAATTTTTTCCATGATAAGAAGCATGAGAGCATATGAAATAGTTGAGGCTCATGATGTTATCATAATGATAATTGTTTCCCTTTTGGTATATTGGTACATGTATTGTACTGATTCATCTATACCTATTTTAGATTTTTTTTAGAAACATGAAATCCAATATTCTTATGGTATATGAAATTTAATTTTTAATTTGGAATATATATGACTTTTTTTGTTATATCCTATTCAGTTATTATTGTTCTTCCACTAAGGGGGTTACTACACCAGTGATCTTAGTGTATATTCCTATAACATAATTTTATTTTTTCATTCATTACTGATATGTATGATTGTTACCATTGTTTAAATCTCTCATAAGCTTTAATTTTCTCCCCATATACACACCCTAGGAATTTTCTACTATTTGGAATCCTTTGGTGTTTGGGGAGATGCACCCGGGGATGGAACACCATTCAATGGAATTTGGGTTCAGGACATTACAATGTTTTATCAGAGACATAATTTCTTATTTTTAATATTTTGAGACAATATGTGGGGGTTAATATGGAATATTAAATTTGTAATGAATTTTTACAGGGAGTTTCCAACACATGTAAAGGAAAAATCCACATTTTGTCAAATGAAAATTATTGTTTTAAAGATTTATCTATTAGAGTTGATTTGATTCCACCAGTATGTAATAAACATGTTTATTTATGTTTATTATAATTTTGGATTTCTCTATTTCCTGAGGAGATGATCATTTCATATCATGCATCATTTTAGTCACCAACTAGAATTCAAATTCCATGAATAATGTTATTCCATATAAGCTGTATTGCTTGACTGCATGACTTTGTGATATGTGTTGTGTGTGACATACTTTATATTTTTATATATATTTTGAGCAGAGGATTAGAAAACATGGTTTGTACATTGGATTATTATCATTAGAAAAATAATTTATTTCTTATTAGGCTATATTTGATACCTAGAATATCCAATTGTGGAATTTTGATTCATTGACCATCCATCACATGGACTAAAATGTGTTATGGTGTGAATTATGAGGATACCATATTTTAGCTCATGAGGAGTATGAGACCTTCTGGATCATAATTTTTGAACCATTTATTTCAACATATTAAAATGAAATGTGTAATAAATGTGAACTAAAATTGAAATTTGATGTCATGAAATGGAGAAATTTATATAGCCTCAACTTTTGAGTGGGCAGTAGGCAGTCTATTTAGTGATTTTTTGACTATGTATTTTACCATTTCTATATTTAGGAGAACGCTCTATGGTATGATCATTTATAAGACTTTTTTGTTCAAGTTTTTTCTTATAGATATGAATTTGATGCTTTTTATTCTTTTTGAGGTGTCTGATTAGCATTGTAAAGACATGTCACAATGAAGACATCTAGTCATACACCAGGAGGGTGGAGACGAACAATATACAAAGGTGGTGGGCCATGAATTATTAGTGGATCTTTTTATAGTTCTAGTTGATCATCCAAAATTAGATCTAGACAGGGAATCTGAAGAACACTTCTATAAGTGATTTACGTGATTTGTAAAAACGTTTCCGAATACACTATAACATGACACTTCTATGGATGAGATGGAGTGTGTGTTAGAGAATCATTATCCTCATAGGTTATAGGGGATGGTGTTCCATAGGATACAAATTCATATACTGAGACTACACTATCAATATTTGACTATCTAGATACGGTTTTTTTGAGGATACTGATGCTCAAAACATACATGCTTCAGGGAGTAGAAAAGTGCTAATGGGATGTTTTGAACCAGGCCGATGAACTACGTGACATTGTTTGGTGAGATTTAAAAACCTGATTCTGAAGAGAATATATTCATAATTGATGAATGTATGTTTTCTTTGTTTTTAGTATGATATTAAGTCAATATATATCAAATACAGATATGAGGATATGAGGAATCTTGAAGTGAATATTCCTAGAGAATTGATATGCAATCACTTAATGGTATTGGATATCACTATTCAGAAATTATACATATTAATTGTAATGATCATTGTGTTAATCATAAAAGGAATTCGATATAAGTGTTGATTGTTAGGGAACATTGTCTAGAAATAGTGTAATACCATGAATGTTTTTAATTTTATTAAGTAAAGAAGATGAATTAAATAATATAAATATAAAAAACTATGTATATATATATCATGAAGAAGAAGAAAATATTATGACTTTTGAACTATTCATAAATCACAAGGACATGTGTCAACAGGGAAACATTGTTTTTAAAATGGAAATTATTTATTTTCATTTAAATATCCAAAATAATTTAGATTTCAGTTGATGTCAAGGTAATATCCCCATGGTTGGATGAGGTATTTATGATGGGTTTTCATGTATAATGATTTTTTATATTGTTTGGTTCCTAGTGGGATCATCCAATGCTCTTTGTAATTATTGAAATCAGCTATGTATGGATTTTTTCTCAAATTATAAGAAATGAAGTTGATGTTGAGTTTGCGAATGAGTTTTTCATGTAAATGAGGTTTCAAGGTTTGCATATAAAAATGAATCAATTTTTTAAACATCAATAATGTGATTCCAGAGTTCAATATTTTAAATAGATATAATGTTATATTCATTTGATGTGAATTTAAATAATTTATCATAATTTTTATGGTACATTCATGGAAATAGAAATAAAAGTTTATAGAACACAATTTAGATTCTCATGAACAATACAATATTAATTAATAAACATGGATATAGTATGATATTTGTTATATATTATATGCTATATTCTTTGGATGTAAATATATGAAGAATGACATATTTATTTATGTACATTCAATTGAAATGAAAGGAAGGATGATAGAATACAATTGAGTTACCCTTGGACATTATGCTAAACATCAATAAAGTGATTGCACAGAATGCTATTTGGCATAGATTCATTAATATATTTCTATGATGTCGGTTGGAAAAAATTATAATACTATTAGTCCAATATATATTTGGGATGGGTACTATATGGGAATTTATTTTCTAAAATTATATGGTGCTACATGAATGAAGTATACATTTCAAATGACATACTCTGTGGATTGTAATGATCTGAGAAATTCCATGTATATTGAAGTGATGTTCCATTGTGTGTTTCCATGTAGTTCACATATTTTTATTTTATCATGGGTGATGCGTAGATTTTTGGGTGATGTCCTTTGCGAAGAGACATGTCGATAATTGATATATGGAAATAAATCATTGTAAATACTTTTCAAGATTACATAATCTTAATGCACACAGTTGGTTGATAACCTATATTTTTTTTCTATAATTACAAATCCAAATATCTCTCTAAAGGTGATCAATAATTTTAGATAAGTGTTCATTTATTTCATAAGAACTTAATATTTTCTATTTAGATTACAAAAATCAATTTGTTCTTTTAGATAATGAAAAAATGGTATGCTGCTTCAATGCTGGAGTTCCTCTATGATAAGGGTATTTATTTGCTATGTAGTCATCTACTATAATATTTTATGTGTAGGTGCAGTGTATTGAGAACATCGAAAATAATTTAAATCATATTGAAGCCTCATTTTTCTAATAATCAATAATGTCCATGAATATTATGTGACATTTCTTATATGCTATTCTATAATAATTTCATGATCTTACGATGAACTTAGAATAAAATTGGAAGAATATATTATAAAAATAAAATAAACATGTTATACAATGCATGAACAAATTTTCTAAGAATCAATAATTTCATTTAATTATACGTGACATATCATACATGATTTTCAATTATTATTTCATTATCATATAAACAATTTCGAAAACTATTTGAAGAATGTACTGTGAATAGAAAATTGAAGTGTTATATGATGCAAGCATAATTTTATTAAGAATCAAAGAAATAATTCAATTGTAGGATACCTGTCGTACTTGTTATTTTATGATCATTTCATGACCATTGGAAGAATATAGCATACAATTTGATCAATATATATAGTATAAAATTTTTATGTGAAATATGATCAAAGCATCGGTATACAATGCATCAAAGAAGAGTATAAAAATTATTCAACAAATCATATGTGCTATGCTATGGTAATTTCTTATTCATTTGACCAATTTAAAATACTATTTTAACAACATAAAAGGAATTGAAACTATGGAGAAATATGGTCAAAACGTCGATATTCTAATAATCTAATAAGAGGCCCAAAAATACGCCACATATCATACATTATATGTTATTATAATTTTTTGGTATAGGGTCAATTTAGTGTAATATTTTAATTTTACAAATTGGGTATGAAAATGGGAATTCTAGTGTAAACATAATATTGCATGATGTATTTTAGTGGAGATTCAAAGGAAATATTAATCAGAGTTGTGCAAGACTCTGTCTTACATAATATAATATTGACGAAATTGTGTGGATCACATGCACACATTATTTGAGTTTATAATTTCATCATAAGAATGAAAAATCATTGATCGGGTAGAAATATTAGAAATATTTCATCATCACTACAAATCAGATGATGAAGTGATTGAATCTAGATAACACTTGCAGGATAAGGAAGCTCGGTCTGAGAATTTTGTAATATGAGAATATTTAAATAATTCAAGATCAATTTTTAATGGGTTTTAAGACCAAAAATATTATATAAATATAATTTCAATGATATTTAATTTCTACATGAGTATAACATATCCAGTACACTCATGGAGTTAGATCGATTTCAATAGTTTCAAGAGAAACTAGAAGAAAACTTATATATTTCTAATGGTGGAACGATATCAGTTAGAATAAGGGTAATTAGACTGTGGTTCCTTCCTAGTTATTGAATAGGCTTGACGTTGGGGTTTCTAACCACTTTAGAATAAGCAGAATATAATATGGTTGGGGAGTATAATTGTGATCAATAATAAGAAATACTATTTGGGTGTATTACTAGTTGTTGACTTATTAATTTTAATTTCCTTATTATATAGTTTAGAATACATGTTTGGGGGATTAACCAACATGGAAATAGTATGGTTTATTACCAAACCTTGTAAATATAGGGTTTTATTATCCTGTAGATTATTTATACATATTATGTGATGTTGTTAGATATAACTAGGTAGATTGAGAACCTTTAAATTTTCAAGAGGATAAATACTGAAGAAAAAAATAAAAAAAATAAACAAATGATTCATCCCTTCTTAGTGTTCAATCCATCCTAGGGCACTAAAATTCATATCAGATCCCAGGTCCCTCTAAAGATCCAAAAAAAATTATTTTGTATCAAATATATTTTGATATACTGATTTTAGAAAGTATTTGTGTTACATCAAATGCAGAGATAATCATTTACTCATAAGGAATAAACTATTTGGAGTTCATAAAAATCTCAAAATAATATGAATAGAATAGTGGAAATATTTCTAAAGAAGAAACCAAAAGTTAATAGATAAATACCACTTACTAATGGTAATAATATTTGTACAAGTAATAATTATTATTATGATTATGATTATTTTAATGATCTATTTTGGGGAAAATGAATCAGAAAGAGATATTCATTTTGAATAAAAATAACATATGAAGAATGTTCAAAAAAGTGTTTAAATTTATTTTTTTCACTATCAAGGGATTCCATTTTGATAAACCCCAACTTGAAGTATAAGTTTATGAATTTAAGGATAAACTAAGTAAGATGAATAGAAAGTACTTCCCTCTTAGATGCCTAGGGTGTGTTAGGGAAGAATCCATTTTTCATACTGAAGAATAATTTCAGTGGAATAACTGTATGATTGTTTTTTTTAGATTATTTTTTTAAAAACCTTTTATGGGCCTGGAAACATGTCCAAACGTGCTATGGACTTCAATAATTATCAACTGGATATCAAATCCAAGTGGATCAAGGAGGTTGAATCATTGTTTTATGAGATGATTATACTGCATCATGTGGGTTTTTAGAATATGAGGATTGATTGTGAAGATAAAGTGTAATTTTTCAAGATCATAACTTTTCCTTCAACCTGAGATATATTGAAATATAAATTAAATTGGCTAAATTTGGAAAGACTTATGTTGAGAACCCATAATCAAATATGTATGTATCCACTTTTACACAAATCCATTTCAATGATTATATTATTACGTAATTTTATTCACATGGTAATAATATCAATACATCATCTAATGGTATTTCCAAATAATATTTAATGAATGAAGTACCATTAATATCTCCATACTAAAAAATTACTATGTTTCTATAAATAGTATAGGATTAAATAAAAACTCTTTAAAAATATGGATTATGAGAAATGAATATGAAACTTGCACCATGAAAATGGTATATATAATAATATGTATCAGTGTTGGTTACCCACTATAATCCTAGGATGTGGTGAAGAAGAAAATAAAACATTATGATTGAATTATTGGAAAACAATAATTAAATTAAATAAGATCAAGGTTTTTGGTTCTACATTGGAGATGCAATAGAATATTAATTTTTCTGGATTATTGGTACAATAGTTGGAATTATAAATCTCAAAAGAATCCCATACAAATGGGAATAATTCCAGAGATGATGTAACAACATTTACAGACTAAGAAACAATTTCATGTTCAAAATGATTTGAACATCATAGTTATATTTATTATGTTTTAAATAAAAGTGGTTAAAAAGGTGAAAATTTTACTTCTCAAAATGTATTAAGAAAAAATGTCCACCTGAAAAATAAATGACTACCTTTGGTAGAAATCTTTAAAATGATGAATATTAGAATATTTATAAGTCTCATGATATGAAATACCTGTAATAAGTACATAATAATGATCAAACAAAATCAGGTTTATGAAGTTGAACATGAGTTCTACATATCATAATAGTTATTTTAATAAACCATTGTAATGCCCCAACCCCAGTTACCCAGATCTGGTGCATTATTACATATAATTGTCATGATCAAAAATGATCATGTCTCGAAAGATCGATTAGTTTAGTAGCCTTGAAAACACTAGATACATTCTTAATGTTAACATTACATCACGAAATAAAAACAACAACAACATATTGTCTCCATATACCACACTCATTTCCCCTCATACTATCCTTATATTTCAGTCATAAAATTCTTATTCACATTCTAGAAAAAATAAAACATATAATGGGGTGAGCTCGGATGCTCGGTAAAGATACAAATATAGCGGAAACATTTATAAATAAGCATGATCCTTTAATAAATTGTATAAATAAAACAAAATACTTTTAAACATGAAATTCATTATAATATGAAAAAGATAAAAATAAATAATTCCATTCCCCTATTCACATAAATATTCTACTAGTCGAATAATCACATGAAATATCACATAACCACTTTCATAATAATGGAATTTATAATGTCAGAATTTCATAACCACATAATCAAGGCCTTATGCCAAGACATGAAATAAGATTTTGTTTGGCCTTATGCCAAGATACTTGTTTGTCTCATTAGACCTACCGATGCATTGAGGAGCTATAGTGGGCTCCACCAGTCACATTCTAAGTCCAATGCATTCCTCATATGAAAAGGTTTAATCATAACATAAAAATTCATATTAAAAATATCATATGAAATGTCAATACATTATCCATAAACCATGAATGGTATGAAATAACACATCCACAATCAAGAATTTCAAAAAACCTTCAATATAATATGGATGTTTTGTATCATAATAAATCAACTTCAACACACATAAAATCCATCAAAAAATGTTGACATAGATGAAATAAAAACTATTTGATAGAAATATATCATTTTTGAAATAATTTAAAAGTCACATAATTAAAAAAGAAAACCATTATTTTGAAAATATTTTTATAATCTTGTATGGTAATCTTCGAAGATTTTATAATGGTGGAAAATAGCTTCACCCGCTGTATATGTTAAAAAACATTCTTACCTGAGATTTTTCGAAAGGTCAAAATGTACCTTGTTTGGAAAATGATAGAATGATTAATTTCGAAAACATATAAGGAATAATAAGGGTATAAATGACTTTAACTCATTGTCTATTAAATAGTAAATTTAACTTGAAATATATCTTTACGAAACATGGATGAGGATGATAAAGATGTCCCAGTAAATAATTACATATGATAAATCTCGGATAATGAAGAGATTTTAGAAATAACCCTTACGTTGTACATTTTTGTTGTTGAGGGTATGTTGAAATACTATATAATAGTATAGCCATTTTTATTAAATTATAAAAAAAACATTTACATTATTATGATTTCATATATGATCTTCTAATAATTCTTTGTTAACAATATTTCAGTATTATCGTCGTTTTGGGTGTTAAATGATTCATTTTCCATTATATGCTTTGTTATGTAAGAAATGATCATTATGTATAGGAAATATCTTATTCATATTCAGAATGATATTTTGTCTATAATTTTTTTAATCATCTAATGAAAATTTCCCTTGAATGGATGTGATGGGGAATTAATCTCATCGCAATAATGGAGACTGTAGTCCGTACGTACTCACGAGCGACAATATCATTCTTTTGATATTAATATAATATTTAATTGGAATCTATATCATAAATAAAGATTAATTGTAATGTTATATTTATTATTTATATCAATTAAACATCATTATAATAACCATCCAAATAATAATGTTTGGAATAACAATTACAACAGGACATGGAGACGGTAAGTCTTATGTATGCACGTATGGTGACATATCACTAAATGGATAGAGAGAATAATAAATATGGTTGTACAATATTTATAATTACATCATAGTATATAGAACATAATATAAATATTATTTTAGAATGTAAATCACATGGAAATAAGATGTGGAAGAAGAAAGGAACTTGAATGAGGGTAGAGAACTCATTACCTCTTCTTCGGGTTCTTCCTTTTGATTTGATCAAAATGAATCTTTGGGATGGTTATATTACTAAAGGAGAGCCTCAAGGATGAAGATAGGATAATTGATAGGGTATTTGGGCAGGATTTGGAAGGTGTGATTTAGGGAGAAGGGTGAGTTCCCTTTTATAAGAGGGGCGAGGGGCACCTTAGGATAAGTTAGAAAAATTATTTTACAATAAATTCATACACTGTTCGTAATGGCTTCAAACTGATTTTGGTAGAGGCTATGGTGAGGATGGGTCTCAAACCACTCAACCAGTATGTTTTAGACAGGTTTGGGTCACTATTTTAACCATATTTGTTTGATATAATTCATAGTTAATTAGTTTGACATTTACCATGTCTCTTTGTATTTTTTTAATATATGGTTAATAAATAAAACATTTACTTATAATCAAACCCCAAGTGGTTAATTAGTGATAAAAGTATTATTATATAATTATTTTGTTCAATCCATAGATTTTTAGGAATATAATATCAATTATTAATCTAATATTTGTTTTAAAAACTCTTTTATGACAATTTTTACACTATTTGGTATTTTGAGTTTTGTGAAAATCATAAAATCATGATTAAATTAAAAATAAGTTAATTAAATCAATCCTAACATGTCATATTAACCTATAAAATTCGTTTAATTCATAAAAAGTCTCATATTAAATTTATTTGGGTATTTTAAATATCAAATATTTTAATATTTCATTAATAAGGTAATGACTTCATCAACATTGTTTCTTAAACAAATTAAATAATAGAATGTATAAAAATTATAAATAAAATACCATTATTGAGGAAATATTTTTATCTTTATAATTAATATTTATAATCAAATTTATCTTATGTTTATCCTTATATTGTAGTGGTTTTTTATTAAACATCTAATTTAACACTTTTAACTCTTATTTGAATTAAATAATAATAAATGTACTAATCTAATAAAAGTGGAACAAAGAGGTTAATATTTTATTACTAAGGTTTTTTGGGTCTAATTATACTTATCCAACAAAATTATGACTTCTGTTAGGGTAAAAATAATATCATGTTTACCTTTATTTACCCAATTTAATTTAAACTGGTGTAAATAAATGAAAATATTTACTATTCATTAAAAATTGTTTTCATATCATTGATCCACATTTTAATTAATTAAATCTACCATGTCTCTCATATTTTTTAATTCAATTCAAAATAGTGGTGAAATTATGTTTTATGCAAATTTTCAAAAGCTCTTTAAAGGTGGGTAAAAGACTGTAAAAAGTTCAATAATATTTTTATTTATCTAAAATTAATATAAATTGACTCCAATGAATTTCATTGAACTTACATAGGTTTTATGTAAATAATTTTACTAAAAATAAATTTAAATAAAATAAATAATTATTTAAAAAATGTTGGTTTTTAACTAATAATCCAGTGTTTTTCAGCATTCATATAAAATTTGCAGTTATTAGAAAAATACCAAAAATTCACCCAATGAAAATTTTGATATTAAAAATTTATAAATTAAGACTATTTTACCAAATAAAATATATATAGGATTCATTCATTAATTTAATAGAAATTCCCATTGTCAATACCAACAAACAGGTGTTTTTTAAAAAGTAAAAAACTATCAAAATATTTAAATGTGGTTATGTACAATTTCAAAGTGAAATTACTTCCAATAAACAACATTGTAATAAATGGTAAATATATAATCTAATTATACATTGAAACCATAAAAACGTATAATTGAACATTAAAAATTATTTTGATTAAAAAAGTTGTTTTCAGTTAAAATATAGTATTTTTCACTATTTACCCAAATATGAAAGTTATCAAAAAAACACCAAAAATTTATCAAAACTAAATATTTATACCTTAATTCTAAATGAAAAGTTTATTTTTTCAAATTTATTATATAAAAGATTCAAATATTGGATTTAAAATTGATTCTCCATTAAAAAGAGATAAAATTGTATTTGTTGAAAAATCCTTCTTTTATCTGAAAAAAATGAAATTATTATTACATAATGTCATTGAAACTCATAATATGTATTCTAAAATTATAAATATTATATAAAGATCAAAATTCAGTTAATACTATTCATAACCACTTTTTAATGGCTAGTTTGTAAGTTGTGGTGCGCTTGAACTCTGTGATGCATGTAGCGTATGTTATTGAATTATATTGAAGAGATAATGTACTATGAAATCTGGGGGTGTTACAATCACTCATGTGAATTCTTGTAGAAACTCATAAAAAGATGTGAGTATTCCAAAATATATTCCTAATATTTTTTCAGCTGATTTGGATAATGATATAATGTTACAAGATTCACAATAAAAATTACATGATAAATTAAAAATGAATATTCCAATAGAAGAATGATAATTTATGATAGGTTTTCATATATAGAAAACTCATGTTTTGGTAATGTTATGTGTGAGAGATCCGATAAATCTGGACATAATGAAATTGTATTCCACACAACATTTCCAGCAAAATAAGATATATTGAAGATCATTAAGCATATAATAGAAGATTTATAAGACATTAAGGATAAATAAAGAAGAACTATCTCACAAAATGAAATGATAGGTGTTATATGATCCATATCACCAGAGGATAAAATATATATGAAAATTTGATGTTGGAGCATGAATTCTAGAGAATGTGGAACAACATGGTTGAGAAAACAATCTAAACATTTCTTTTCACATCGATGAACAAGTTACCCTCCTTATTATTTTATATATTTGTAAATTTATTAATGAAAAATATTTTTAATTGAAGGATATGCTTTAGGATTTTAATTTTGGACATAACATTGATATTGTAATTCATGGAGTTTACTGAATTCCTTGAAATTGAAGAAATGTGTGTATCCATTGAGGGGGAGAATTGATGAGATGAAACTGTTAAATATTCATTTTAGAGTAAATTTGGTACATCTAAACATCCTTATAAAATTATATGTTGTGGTATTCCAATCACACATTTGTCACTCATTCATAATTATTATAATCATATCAATTAATGGGATGTTATTCATTTTTTATAATATAAGAAAATGGTTGGTCTATATCATTTTCACTTGGATTTTATAACTATTTTGCTGAAGTGTGTGTAGGATATAGTATTTCATTGATGAATTTGATTATTTCTAAATATATTATATCATTTGGGGATTTCTGACCATGACTTCACATGAATTGAATTTATGGACATATTATAAAACCTTAGCTGCATCTCTCTTATTTTCTACAATAGGTTAACTAATGTAGACATATACTGTATTAACTAAAGAATCTTTTCTAAGATAATAATATTATATAATTCATCTATTTGATGTGGTAATTAAATTTTCATATATGGGAGATGATCTTGATTTTGAGAAAAAGTTGTGATGGGAAGATCCACCACATAACTTTTTCATTTATTTATGACACAGGGAGAAAAATAATGAATTCATAAAGTGTTTATGTATCGACAAAAAATTAAAAGGGGAAATTTAAGAACACGAGTTCATGATTGATGAATGATTTTTTTGTTAGTATATCATAATGTCAATATATATTATAGACTTATATAAAGAGATGGGGATTTGTAACGTGGTGATTCCTAAAGAATTTTTATAGAATCACTTTATGGAATTTGATGTCATGCTTGAGAGATTGTGAATATTAATTTTGATTATTATTGTGATGGTATTAAAATGAATTAATGACAGGGTTGATGATGAAGGAACATTATCTACGAAAAGTGAAATACTGTGAAAATTTTATTTTTCATGATGTTACGATGAAGAACTAATGAATATGTAAATTTAATATATAAGTTTATATATGTTATGGATAAATATAAAATTTGAATATTTTAACGGATATTAAAAATAAAGTACTTGAGTTAATAGTGAGATGATTTTTTAAACATGGAAGATTATTAAAGTTCATGTAAATATTAATTTTCATGTGGATTTAATTTTATGGCCATGTATTATCCATATATTTGGAATGAGGTATTGCTAATTTGTTCTCATTTTGAATGAAATTTTACAATGTTAGGTTCCATGATGGATCATCCCATGTTTATTGTAATTAAGGAAATTAGATAAATATGGATTTTCGGAAACTATAAGAAACATTTGTGATGTTGGGATTGAGATTGAGGGTTCCAAGTAAATGATGTTTCATGATTTTCATATAAAAATATAATATTTCACTAAACAACAATAAATTGATACCATAGTATATTGTTTTAAATATATTCCATGTGATTTTCATGGGATTGATTACAAACCATTTATCATACTATTTGAGGTAAAATCAGTGGAAAATAAATGTAGGTTGATAGAACACAATTGAGATTTCATGGAACAGTACACTAATCCCCAATTAATTGTAGTCATAGTATGGAATTTTACATATATTCTATTATACCTTCATTTCATGTGAATATTTGAAATTTAACATAATATTTGAGGTACATAGATCAGAAAATATAATCTGTTTTATAGAACACAATTGATATTCCCTTGCCCCGTATGAGAAAATTTAATAATTTGATTTCACAGTATGCTATTTGACATAGCTGCTATGATATACTAATGATATGTGGATTGAAACAATTTATCATACTATATATGAAATATATAGTTGATAATTGTACTCTAAGGGAATTTCTTCGCTAAATTTCAATAGTGGTATGTGAATGATGATTTCCCCACAAATGACATTCTTCATGGATAGTAAAGCATTTTGAACAACCATGTATTATGTGGTGATGGTCTTTTCTAGGATTAGATGCATTTTAAGATGAATATTTCATCGTGATTGATGAGATTCTTGTGGGTGATGTCCTTTGAAGGTTTCAATGGTTATGGAAAATATGTAGAGGTGAACCTATTTAATCATGATAACTTGAATAATAAATCTTGACACACTAAATGGATTGATAATAACTATTTTTTGACTATAAATGGAAGTATAAATCTCTCTATAGGCGATCGATAATTTAGGGGAAGTGTTTATTTTGAGTCGAATATCTTATTCTCCTCTATTTGGGATCTGTAAGGGATTTTTTTCATTTATATAAGGATAAAATGTTATTTTCGGTTCTTTTCTAAGAGAGGAACTACTCTTTGTCTGTTGCTTTTCTAAGTGGATAAGTGCTATGATATTTTCTATATATGTGATGATATATGAAAACATAAAAAATAAATAAAATAAAAATCACGAATCAGTTCCCTAAGAATAAATAAAGTCAACCAACTTTAAAAAAATTTCATATTTGTAATGCTATGATCATTTCAGGAATACAAGACAAAAATTAAAAAATATTTCAAGTGAATAATGTAAATATAAAAGTGAAGTTATGTTTGATGAAAACATCATTTAACTATAGGTAAATAATTTCAATCAAAATTATGTGACTTATCATTTATTCTATGTTCTAATTAGTTTATTATCATGAAAGCAATTTAGAAATATTTTTGAAGAATATATAGTTAATAGAAAAGTGATTTGCTATGCGATGATAGAATTAATTCAATAATAATAAAATAAGTGGGCATGTAGTTTGATACATATCGTAAATGATATGATATGATCATTTCATGATCATTGAAAAAAATTAAAATAATTTTTTAAAAATATAATGTGAATATAAAAAATATGTGAAACATGATTCGATATTTAGATAACTAAAAATCAAAGAAATGGACAAACAATATGTTACATTTCATACATACTATTCATTGATCATTTCATTATAATAGGAACAATTTATGATATTATTCTATCTATATATAGTGAATAGAAAACTTGTCTGTAATATGATCCAAGCATTAATAATCATTGAATTAATGATGGGGACCAAAAATATGGGAAATATCATTCATGCTAAATTATTATCATTTCATGTGTGTAGGATCAATTTAGAATATTGTTTGATGTTTAAAAAGTGGATATGATAATGGGATGTCCATCAAAAACACATAGTTTTATGATTTATATGAGTTTAGATTTTGATAAATATTTTCTTATGTGTTTTTTAAATCAATATCTTCAATAAAATTATATTTATGCTATTTTTTGGAACCACCTGCATAGATTATTTGAGGTCGGGATTTAATTAAAATAAGTATTAATCATTTCCCAGGAATAAATAATAGAATTATATATTCATTAATAAATATTTGAAGTTGATGTGACTAAATCCAGAATATAATTTCTTGAGAATGTAGTAAGGTCTAAGAATTCAATAATTTAAGATGATTCCGTTAATTCAAGATCTATTTTGAATAGATTTTGAGACCAATAATCTTATTTCAAGAGGTAGATGAATTTCAAGAAGTACTAAATGGGATAACATATCATGAACACTCATTGAGGATGCTTATTTCAGGTTTTCTAGGAGAGACGATAAGCAAACAATTATCATTCTATTTCTGGATCATGAACATATATAAAAATGATATTTGGACAGGGGCGTCTAACTAGTCATTGTAGTGGATTAGGGTTGGGGTGTATAACTAGTCTATAATATGTATAAGAGAATATTATTGTGGTTTCTAACCAACCAAGGTAAAAGATTAGGTTGATGAGGTTTAGAATCGGGATCAATTTTAGAATCGACTACTGGGGATTATAAATATTTTTTCCTTATTCATTATAATATAGTTCTTATATAGTGGAGAATCCATGTTGGGGGATTAACCAACATAACAAGGAGTACTTATTTTTAACAAACCATGTAAATATTGTGTGTTGAGCTCTTTATTGTGATTTTTACATATGAATTGAGATTGTGAGATATCACTAAGTGGATTGATAATGTTAACAAGTTTGGGAGGTTGAATTAAAAAAAATATTAACCAATTAAACAACTAATTCACTCAACCCCATTATGTTTTCAAGCCATACTAGGGATATATATATTATATGATTACATTATTCCTTATACACAGAGGGATTAGTGATCTGGTGAGTTTATGTGTGTGGACCATGGCACGATGTTAGTTATGGAATAATCAATATAATTTAAATATGTTTAGATTTTTTCACTGATGTAACTGGTTGATTTGTAATTGAGGGAAATAGGATTCAAGGAAGGTCTCATACTTTTTGTTAAATCTCCTGTTAATGCATTCAGTTTGACCGTTATTACTAAGATATTTAATAAGGAACTGATTACATAGCACATCATGGGAGAGGATTGGGATGTATAGTTGTGTATTACTATCTCTTGACCTAGTGGTTTCAGCTTCTAGTGGTAGGAAGAGACGATTTCAGGATTCCGATGAGAATTATAATCAATTAGACCACTAGTATTGGTAGTTCAGTTTTATTTCATCAGTGTAGAAGACATAGACACATGAAGAATCAGCATGATCATGATCTAGTTGATTGTTGATCTTGTGGTTGGAAGGTCTATGTGAAACATTTCTGTAGGACCCTCCCTCTAGTAGTTAGAGGATGTAGGTTAGCATAATCCTTGGATTCATGATAAGGGTTCATAGCTCCGCATCATGCAGGGATCTAGATTAGTATGTTAAATTTTGGTTGAGGGGGTGGTTGTTGTGTTTGAGGAATTTAGGAACCAGTTATAACAAGACAACATAGTGGTATTCCTCTTGGTAGTATGGTAATGTCATTGGGTTTTGGTTTAGGATAAATATATTGTGCATGGCCAACCCTATGGGAAACAATTTTGGACTATCTAGTGTGAGGGGTATGATCCTAGTAGAATCTACTCTGATATTTGATCTTATTTTATATTATTGAATCACATCATTTCAGATTTTTACATGTGTTGGAATTCTATATGATTGTCAGTTAGTTTTCATGGGCTACTATAATGCATAATACACCATATAGGATTAATACATTGGATGTATGTTAGTGTAGGGAGTTCCCCCTTGATATAAGTGAGTGTCACTTCATTTGGGATCATTTTATCCTCATGTTTACTAAGCATGAAGTCATACATGGTATGGAGTGGCTAGTTTCTTAACAAGGAACCATTGATTTTTATCATCATAGGGTAACATTCATATCACCATAGGGTGGAGTGTATATTCATAAGGATTAATGGGATGTCTATGAAATATGAGTTGGAACAAAGCATCATTGTCTTAGTGGGAGGACAATATGGATTGCTAGAATTTATATGGATGTTATGGATAATGTTTGGTGGGATTTCCTATAGTATTTTATCAGTTCATGGATTATTTCTAAGAATAGTATTCTAGTTTACCTCATAAGATAGTGGTTGAGTTCTCCATAGAGCCAGTTCATAGAGCAAAAACGATATCCAAACCTCCTTACAGGATGAATACTATGGTGTTACAGGATCTCAAGAGGTATCTAAATGAAATTGTGGAAAAAGGATTTATTTGGCCCAGTACTTCTTCATGGGGTTCAGTTGAACATTTTGAGAAAAAGGTGGATAATACCGTTAGGCTATGCATGGAATTTAGTAAATTGTACCAAATGATGGTCAATAACCACTATCCACTTCCACTGATATATTACTTTTTTGATAATATTTAAAGAAGTCAGGTGTTCAGGAAAATTGATTTGAGATTAGGATATCACTATGTACGTGTTCGACCTAAAGACATATCTCATATAGATTTATGTAGAATTTATGGTCTGTATGAGTATCTGGTTATATCAAGAACCACTATACCAATAAATTAATCTTTGTTAATATGGATGTAGACATGGTTCGTTGACATTATTCTTGTACCTAAATCCAATTCAAGGTGAGTTTCCATTGAGATTCTCATGGGAGACGATCATGATGCCTTAATCTAATATACCTTGGATTTGGCCCCATGTGTTTGACCCGTCTATTATATGGCTTAACCATTGAAATTGTATCATTATTTATTATATGACATTGAAATGATTTATATTATATAAAAGATCAATTGAAATCCATTATTGGTAAAAGATATTTGATATACATCTTGGTAGTGGTGTTTGTTACAGTTGTGCTTTAACGTTCCCTTGTTTTAAAAGCATGACCCTTGTTTTGTATGAATCCTTTCTTGGATTGATAATATAATGGTATATTTTTTAATAAATATATGGGAATTTTACAATTGTTAATATAATATTTATTATATACCATTCATAGTAATTATCTTTTATTGCACACCCTGTATTGTTATAGACATCATTGGTGATGGGCTACTGGGATTTTATCCCACACCCAATCTTAGATAGTCGTAGGGTACACTGAAAGACGTTACAGATATAATTTGGGATTGAGTAATGTTACCACAGTTTGATTCTACATTTTTTACATGATTAGATGAATGGGAGAATGAGATAGAGTTGAGGCTCAGGTTTCTATCATTAGATTGTGCTTTTTGAACTTTTTGGTATCTTGATACATGTATTGTACTAATGCATGTATACCTGTTTTGGATTATTTGTATAAATATGAAATGAAATATAATTATGGGATATGGGATTTATTTTTTATTAGGTATATGTCTATCTATGTGTATCGATACCATATGATTTAAAAAAAAACTTCAATCATTTTCTTTTTATCCTAATTTGGGTTTTACCATTTTCCTCCTCAATTTCACATGTCCTCTCTGAGATCTTCTACAAAAAATGGAATCTACATATCCATTACAATTAATTATTTCACTCTCCATATCAAGTAAATTTTCAAGGTAAATTTGGTATTTATCCTCCATTCCATCTTCTCATTTTCTCTCATTTTCCCTCTCCCTTCCATGATCTTCTATGTTCATTTTCTAACTGGCCATGGTTTCCAACCCCTGTTTTTTTCTCTACCTATGTTATGAAATTTGTCATTTCATGGGATTTTCAGGACCTACTTCAATCCTAATATATCTTTATTTTAATAATTAATTTATCTTACAATGGATTTCCAAAGGTTTTTTCGTGTAGATTCATTTTATTTTACAAAACCATTTGTGTTTTTCTCTTTATGTAATTCCATAGGTAATTAGAATCATTAAAAGTATACTTTTGTTATATTCAAGATATATATAAAGTGTTTTGTATTTTAATCCATGGAATACTGAGTTTTCCATGGGTTTAAATGGCTATTCATTTATTATGAATACCAATTCCCATAAGGGGTTCAATAATTTGTTTCAAAAAAATTTATTAGTTTAAATGAAATTACATAAAATAACAAGTGATTAATTTTATATAAAGGTAGTTTTAAAATTATTTAATAATCTATAATATTAATGGTTTTTATTTTATATGATTATTGTTTTTGATTATTGATTTCAATTTATGATATGCCCCATGTTGTGTTTTTTGATAAATATAAAAAAATTTATAGGAGTTAAATTGTTATGTAATTTATAAAAGGGGGATATGGTGTTGACGGTTATTTGGTTTATGTATTAGTTATTCTATTTTAAATTATTTCATGAATTATTTTATATAGATATAATGGTTTATATGAGGGCCTTAGGGGATAATAACGAAAAAATTTATGGATGTAACATTCGTTTGTATATTTCTCTATCCACAGGTCCTCTATTACCAATTATCTCTGGATATGGGTGTCATCTCATTAAGGAAATGTGGGTAATATAGGGTTCACGACTTTTAGGATCATATTTTAGGATACCGGTTGATCCATTAGATAGTTCTAGTTTGTCTCTAACAAATGTAGCGATCTTCACCCTCCTTTATAGAGACCCGTCTAGATGATCGAAGATCGTCCACATGGAATGTAGCCACGACACTATAGCTTGAGGTCCTTAATCCCCTATGAAAGTATGAGGATGATGCTGCTATAAAATCTGTGTCAATTCTACCATCGTCAGGGTAGGAGATGACGCTCCCTAAAACATATGCATTATCATAAAAAATCCCTCCCAGAACTGACCATCAACTACTGTGTCAGGTATAACGGTGGGTGCCAAGGTCGGCACAATAGGAGGATCTTCTGGAGGTCCCTGATCATCCATATCTGGTGTCTGGTCACTTTCTGGAAACTGACGTACTATAAGTGGACATCTCGGTAGCATAACTCAGAAATGTCATAATCACACCATAAATCAGGATTATCAAAGACTGATAACACAAGATTACAAGATGTGAATAAGAGAAAGAATCATTAATGTTCTACAAAACATGACTACATAGCGTGTATAAAAATAGCATAGCATGTTATCTCACGTAATTCACATGGGCGTGTACTTCTGCCACAACGGGTCATGTAACACCCTGGACACATGACATGTTGTTCCCACACACGTCGTGTACTTCCACTCTATTCCCCAGCCCGAGTCTCCATACACGGCTAACCAACATGGTCATCTCAACCCCAGAATACATGGATTGTTCATGAAGCACACGGTGTGTACTAGACAGGGTTTCAATAACCATTGTTGTTAGTTACACGTTCGATTACATGGTTCTTCTAGAACAGGACTACATGGCGTGTTTGTAACCCACACGGCATGTATTACACATGCTTCCCCGACCCATGTTGTTAGTGACATAGTCGGGTACATGACCCACTCTACATGGCGTGTTCCAGACAGACATAGCGTGTATCAGGAAGATTGTCACCGACCTGTGTTGTTAGTGACACGGCCAGGTAGCTAGATCAGAGTACGCAGCGTGTAAATTAGTACATGATGTGTTCCTACAAGATTTTTGACAACCCTGTGTTTCATCCAACATAGTCAGTCACACTGTATAAATACTACACAGCGTGTGAAAATAAAGTACACAACGTGTATTCTTGGTTTTTCTGGGCAGTAGATTAGAAACTGCTCTAATGCCTAGAAAAGACAAAAAAATAGAGTTATGGCTACACATTAAGATCTCTAAGGGCCCATAATCCCCGCGAATCAATGACTGTAATCTTATACAAGTTATAACAAGGAAAACAAGCAATGATCCTCAAAATTCCGTTCAATGAGGGCATATAACACCTCAGAAACGAAGGATTGGAATCCATCAAAGCAAAGCACTATACAATAAAATTCCTTACCAAACAACATGAATTCTACCAAAGAATCTATCATAAAAGCATGTATAATATACCAAATTCCTATCACAACAACATGAAATCGCTAATGCATCCTAGATGTCATGGTAAGAATTCTGGGCATGTGATTTATAAAAAGTTCCTATATGATGCATGAGATGGAATGCCCTCATCCAATCGGGTTGCGACAGAAATAGAACCACAATAAAAAACGGTAACAACACAAAAAATTTGAATCATCCAATGGTGAAATCAAATCTTCTGTAAAATTGAAAAGAAAGAAAAATTTCAATAAATGAGGTAGTATGGCTTTTCCCTATACACGATTTAACTACTCCTGGGAAAAAATCATGACCAAGTACCTATTCTGTCATATCCATTTATATAGGCTCCGATAGTAAGTCAAGAGAAAATAAATCCTCTGATACCACTTTGTAATATCCCAGTTCCGGAAGCCACCTAGAGGCACTCCGTACCCAGTTGGTCACATGACCTCAAGTGCATTTCCCCGAATGATAGAGGTTGCGGACTAGCAGCGAGGGCCTTGGTTGTGAGAGTGGGGAAACTATGCCGTCATTGGCATAGTAATCAACTCGTACAATAGAGGAAGCAGTAAATATCCATCAACAATAAACAGTGGAAGACTAAATCAAGAAACAACTAAAGCACACATACTTATATGAAATTATGAAAGATAAATTTGTCTAGGAAAGCATCCAAAAAAGACACAAATTCTTAAAATACAATATTGCAAAAAAATGTACAAAAGAAAGGTAAACAAATAAAATCCTTAGCATCCCATACCTCAGCTTGGTCCCATGCTCAACTACTCCAATACTATCAATTACCTGAAGATGAAGGGCACTTTCTCTTGTATATACCTACAAAAATATAAACTATTTGGGCCCAAAAGCATGACCCAATAAGGGCGTGACACTAAATCATTTTAGGAAACCACCCAAATATTTGTGCCTAATAGTCAGTGAGTATATGGTAGGTGAAGTACAGTAAAGAGTAAGCAGAGAACAGTAAGTAGTGAACAGTATAATGCACAACAGTAAACAAACCGCATCCCAACAAGAAACAGTGAAGGAAAAACTAACCACAATAGGTAACCCTTTGGGATTTACTCACAGTCATTTCCTCTAGTCAAATCCAAGAAGTACCAGAAACCCTCTGGGCAGTACACTCAACCTGACCCCAATGGTTTGTTCATATGAAATTCTAAGTCTCTCTAAGGAAGTACGCTCAGTCAATTCCCCAAATAGTAACAGGTAGTTAGGGACTCTCTGGGGTAGATCACACAGTCAAATACCCATATAGGCCCATGGTCTAGAGAATATCTATGGAAGCTCACTCGGCCAATTCCTCATATTTCCTCTGGTCAATCACATTATTTGTAAGGTAGCTCTCTTAGTCAATTCTTTATATAGATTGGAATGGTTAAAGTAAAATTCAATCATAACAAAGACTCTATGAGGAAGCTCACATCGTCTATCCTCCTATAGTCTATAAAGCTCAATACTCTATAAGGATTCTCACTCATTCTACCCTCATGTAGTCTATGATATCCAAGACTCTCTTGGAATCTCACTCAGTGTATCCACTATAGTCTATGATATCCAAGACACTCTAAGGAAGCTCACTCAGTCTATCCTTTTATAGTCTACAACACCAGGTTTTCGCTACGTCGTGCCATTCAGGGTGTAATAATTCTATAATTCCAAAGTAAACCTACAGAGAAACATGGATAACCCGTCTATATCAGAACATGCATGTCAAGAAATAGCACTCCATCAAATTGTAACAATTCATGAAAAAAAGGTATAACGACCAATGGCTAAACAAGACCAAAATGTCGTAAATGGAACAATGCATTGAAAAACACTGAATAATAGAAATTAACCTCATAAATAACCAAATTACATATACACAAGCATAAAATAAAGGCAGGAAAACAAAAATGGGAAAACAGTAAACGCACAAAACCCCATTTAGGGGTATTTGTAGAAATTGCTCATAAAACTCAAAGACATTGAACGGAAAGGCAAAAACCCCCTACCATGATGATAGGAGACCAATATACTTGAACCAAAAGTCTTGAATCTCCTTAGAATGTCGTATATCTACGAAACTTTTCAAAATTTTCCCCCAACGATAATGTAGAAAAGAAGAGAAATTGGAAAACAAGGCTCAAGGAGAAGAGAGAACTCACCAATGCGATTCCAATGCATTAAATAGTGCTCAAATCAGAGGTCAAACAGAGGCACAAGGGATTGGATATGTTCTGCGGTCGTATGACATCTCTCTGTTGAATGAGACTTGGAAGAATACGATTCTGGTGATTAGACGTGACCCCGGTGCGTTTAATGAAAAAAAAGTACACTACGTGTAATTTTGGAGTACATGGTGTGTACTCACATTTTTATGTACTATTCTTTAAGTGGACTCCACATCAACCCACACGACCATGTCTGTGGCCCAGACATGACCTGCACACAGCCTCATGCGTCATCTAAGTACACAGTGTGTACTCATAAAGTACACAGCGTGTATTTCAATAATTTATAGAAACACCTCTATTCTCAAAAACTCTTGAAAAATGAAAAACATATCTGAAAATAATATTTGGGTTCTTAAATTAATAAATATGATATGTTTTCACCATGATATGTAGGACCATTCATATTTGTGGAGAGATTCAGGATGTTATCTTGTCACTTTCAGTTAACTCAGTGTTACCAAAAAACATGCACAATGATTTACATAAATCTCACCTATGCCATTATCACTAAGACCAATCTCATGTTATGTAGACTAAGGAGGTGTAGTAATAGGTACATTAATCCTTTGAGGATTATCTGATTCGTATCATTGATATGATAATGATGGTTCTATAAGGGTGCTTATATCCTATAGTATAGATGTTATGGCAGTATGACTATTTATAGGATGACACTTGTGAGATAGCGGCTAACGTGCGTGCTCTGTGACCAGAGTTATTCTCGGTAAATTAGTGAACACCATTTATGGGAAATATGAGGACAAATTTCTTTAAGGGGGTTGATTATATGATCATCTATTTTCCTATGAGGTATAAATATTTTTTTTTGTATTTAAATGCATAATTACATATTAATGTGAATACACTTTGGTTTCATGGTGTTATTCGGTGTCCATGGATTGTTCTGAACTCAAACGCAATTCATGGGAAAAATAGATGTGTTACACGGTTAGGAGATACAATGTGACCCATGAAATAAGGTTTGGTTAAATGAGGCAGTGCTGGACAATGGAAAACTGGATCCCTTATAGTTTGAGTAAGCACATACGATGGAGGATAAGATAATTTTGATTACCTCTACAATTTCTAAAAGATGGTTGAGACATGGTATGTGAATGGTTTGAAAAACTAGTATCACTTACCATGTGAGTTTCCCCTCCATATTGTGAAGGCAGAACAGTTGGTGCTGAGTTTCGAAAACCGTACATCCAAACCATGCAACCTAGAGTGTTGACAGAAATTTATATTTTTTTTCATTAAAAATGATCAACAACTAAAAGAAAATTTATAATTTTCATTATAGTGTAGAACACTCATTTGTGATCTCCACCATGATAAAATTTTTTATCTTTTAATCTAATTCTTATATCGAAACTACGAATCTAGTGTCATTTGTCTTGTTGGATTCAAACCAATGAGTACTCATTTCCTTTTGATCCTTTCTTCGTTGGTCTTTCTATAACTTGTGCAATTTAGTTGGATGATTATTTTCCCTAGTCTTACTCATTTCATTTGATTTTCATTTTTGTTCTAATATTATCCAAAAAGATTATATAATATAGGAACTCAATTATGGACATACGATAGGTGTTATATAAACTACAATTGTGTTTTACTGCATTAAATGCTGGTTTTTTATTATTCCCCACACCAGTAATTATGGTTTCCCCATAAAAATAAATTGCATTATAAATATGAAAATGTTGCAAAATATTAGAGATTTATATTAGTTCATTGATATTAGTTGGAGGTTCTCTCCCCGACCATGGAAACAAATGGGGTGTGCATGTGATTGACTTTGTATTTTATTATTTTTGAACAACCCAAGGATTTATTGGTTGAGCATTCCTAGTTAGAGGAATACCTATTATATGTGAACTAAATTAGATTTATTATATAGGAAAATTTCTTCCTCCTTCACCTTGTTATACATGATGTGAATTTTTTAACTGTATAAATTTTAATTGTTATTTGTGTGGGTTACCTCATTGAACGTATTTGAATGTGAATTTATATATGTGTTGTAAGGATTAGAATAATGTGATACTATGAAATTATAATTTAATAGAATGACGGATTTTTCTATAGGATTCTATGTGTGTGATACACCATGGGTCATTATAGTTTTAGTAGATTCCTCTGATGTGATTACTCATTGGGTTTTGATTTTTTTTATGCCTTCGGCCTTGCTACCCATTGGATTTGTATTTAATGGGATCATAGTAGACATGGTATGTTTAGATGTTCCTTGGACCAAAATCCAAGGCCAATAGAGTTTCCATGTAGATTTTTCTTGGACCCGACGAGGATTCCTTGGTCAACTATACCATGGATCTATCCCCATAGGGTCTGACACTTATGTTATACAAGTCATCTGTTGTAATTGTAGTAATCATGATTATAAAACATGATTGTGTTCGATATAATATAAAGGTTCTATGTCATGGTTGTGGTTGGTATGAAATACTTGATATACGACTTGGTCATGGTGTTTATTTATATCGTGCCTTATAGCAACCTTGTTTGAAGATCATGACCCTTGTTTTGTAGGAATCCAATCTACGGTTGACAGTACCACCAATCAATTATTAAAATTTCCATTGAATTTTTTCTTGTATAGATGTCATATCTATTATCATCCTTGCACACTTCTTAGATATTATTATACATCCTGTATGGTTATCGACACTATTGGGGGTGTCCTAGTGGTATTTTATATCACACCATGTCTTTTGTTGTCGATGGGTACCCATATAGACTTTATGAATGCAGGTTGGGATTGGTAATTCCACACTAATTTTTTTTCCATGTCTAGGGGTAGGGGAACAGAGGACCAAAAATTTCCTTATGATGTTATCATGAGATATTGATTTTTTTATTTTTTTGTTATTTTGATACAAGTATTGTATTAATGCCAATATTCTTATTATTGATTTTTTGTTGGAACATGTCATGAAATATCATTTTGGTATATAATATTTATTTTTTAATTGTTTTATATATCTATCTTAGGATGTTATCTCCTATTTGGTTATTAATGTACTTCCACTAAGGTGGGTTTCATGTATAGTGGTCTTAGTGGTGATTCATTCTACTTATTCATTATTATATTACTTCCTCTATTAAAATGAATGATTTGTACCGCTGTGTTCAACTACATCAGGAGGAATTATCAACCCATTTACAAACCCTTTTCCCTCACTTCTATTCAGTATTGTCAGGTATTTGGGGAGACATGGTTGAGGTCATGTGACTAACTAATCCTGGAGCATCGTTCAGTGGCATCTGGGTCAGCGATGTTACGCTACATGAAATTGAAACAGACTAAATTCAATATGCTTTATGGAATGGGATTTCCAGAAATGGTTAAATAATTTTAACAACCCCTTTACTATTAAAATTATAACTATAATCATGAATAGATTAAGAAAAATATCATTCAAAAAGGAAAAATATCTTCTCTATTAAAAAAAAATTTCTATAAAAATAAATGATATTTGCAGTGAAATGAATGGGCCCATGAGGGTTTTCCTACTGATATCCACTACTATATTCTCCAAGGAGTTTATCACCGAATTTTTAAGTTAACCCACATATTATTTCTCCTCCATTATCTATAGTAACACTATGAGAATCCTACTTCCAGTACCATTTGATCATGAACCAAACCAACATCACTAAAATTATGATATTATTTTTTTATTTATATTTTCCATTCATTATTCTATAAAAATAATTAGAAAATGAATTAAATTATTTCAATATTTAATAAATAATATTGAACCTCCAATAGAGTATAACAAAAGGATAGTGATTTCATACAGTTGGTTGTAGTATAAATTTCATTAATCACGTGGGTGAAAAATTTATTACATGCACACCAATTTTTTTTCCCCTATGAATCATCCCATGATAGTTAAATAATCATGTCCACTTGGAATTCATCCTTGTTGATTGAAATAATTTGTTCAGTGTGGATTTTAATTGGGGACATCATCTTTTCGTCATACCCTTATGTAGTGAATGATCCAAGAGTCTTCCCTTATCTCCCATGACCATAAAATAGTGGAAAATTCGAGTTCAATTTCTCCAAAATATTATCAATGTATTGAATATTAAAACTACATATGAATCCTATAATTTCTATTTAATATGAATATAAAATTCATATAAATGATAACATTATATTACCAGGAAAAAGTTCATATAGGAATCAAAAATAACATAGTGGCTCTAAAAATATCATAGGGGGAATACAATTTTTGTAAAGGAAAATATACAAAAAAAAAATAAAATATAAAATAATACCAGAATCCTCCAATTAGAACACCATGAGTCTTGATGTTAGTGAAAAATATCATAGGGGGTTAAAATTAATCATAATGTAATATTATATCTGTGCCCAAAAATTCTTTTATGTGGGTCTGAAAAGTCATACGAGATCATATTTATATTCCAAAACCAAATTTTACCAATGTAAATTATCATACATTGGATAAATTATACTATGGGGGTAAATTTAAATATATATAAGACTAAAATATCCTTCAAGGTAGGATATCTAAATTTAGAACATCATATGAAATTATATGTCACGATGTTGAAAAAATTCTTCTATATGATAAACGTTAAAATGAGATCGATTATCCTATGGGATAAACATATCCAAAATTTTCTCATTTTGAGTTCTACAATATGACATAAAAAGGCATTTAATACATCAACAGTAATATTTTGGCTTTTTCAAATGATTTCCTAAACGAATAAAACATATAAAAACCATGAATTAATCTATTTTCATATTAATTTAAAAACTATATTTTGAAATGGAAAAAATTGATTTTACATAAAAATATCATGGATTAAATAATTTAAATACAAATGATAGGTCATGAATAAATCAGATATATTGGGAATTTTAACATATGTTGTTTCATTATAGTTTATATAATTATAATCAATTTTTTATTTTGTATAAAGTAGAACATGATATTAAGAAATCACTAAAATAAATACATGAAAATGAACATGTCCTGACTAAAAAAGTTTCCATTAGAGGTACAGACTCTTGAACAATGTAATAAGATATGATAGTAATTTTAATTTGTCTTATTATCCACTATATAATGATCCACCTCAAACATTTAGTTACTGTGTAAAATATTAATATTGTAGACACTTGTATGATGCATATTATTTTTATATTATTATGTTATCATAAAAAATATACAAATAATTGTTCTTCCCTTTCTAATAGAAAACATTTATATATTTTAAATGTTTTATTATTAGGTATAATTATAAAGATTCATTTCATTATTAAGTGTTATAGTGCGAAAAGCTTCTAGAAATAGACCTCAAATATGTAGGTAAACTATTTCAATTAGACTATTGGGGTATATTTTAATTGTTCATTTCATTTTGATGAAGTAAAATGTATAAATATAAATATATAATTGGTAATTAATACATGATATTCCATTAATTTATTTAAGTATTATATAAGTTAAATAATGATTGATCTCGGTAACAAGATAAAAGAGTCTCTAATCAGGGTGAGTATGATAATATCTTAACCAAGAATTCATCAGTAATTATTTATATAGTTTTTTTTTCTAAATTCACATTTCCTTACACATATATGATATATAGTGCTATTAAATGGATAAATTACACTTTTATTTTCATGGAGATATTGATTATGAGTCATGAAAAAAATTTATTATCTTTTTATGATATTATTTACCAATAATAACATTAAAAAATTGCCATATACTAAATAAAATGATATATTAGATCTCATATGAGTTATAATATAATAGAAAGACATCATGTAACAAGATTCTGTGTTACAATGTGAATCATTTGTCAAGGATAATTCTATATAAAACATGCATCAGGAATACAATGTGTGTTATTTTGATTTATCAAAATGTTACTAAGAATTTTATATAAATCCCTTAGTTGGAATGTAAATATTAAAATGAGATACTGTTTTTATACGATAAAATGAATATAGTTCATGGAAAATAATGTTATTAAGGCTCATTATTAATAGGAAAGTTAGAACCAAAGATAAATGGTTTATAATCACCATTTATGTTGATATTGTTTGTATTGGGGATAATGAATCCTTATACATTAAGGAATTGTTGTATATAAAAAAATCTTGTAAATGGTATGTAGTTATGAATTCATAAATGGATTCCTTGTATGAAAATATTGTTAGTATTTTGGTACACCATATTATAATTTTTAATATCACTAGGTCCAAATGGGTTTTCAAGAATGTTCTCAACAAGGATGATAAATAAAATACCAATAAATAAATATTGGTTGATTATGGTTTTCCAAAAATTCAATCTATTGTATATAATGAAAAAATTTATCATTAGAGATAATATAATTTTTTTAAATTATAATTATTAAAGAAGTGTACCATGAAAATTTGTGACACCCTTCTTATCACATGTATGATATAATTTGGGCCACCTATATATCTATTTTGGTTCTATAGTTTTTAGGAGATAGTGGATCAGAATTTGGATTAAGGGAGAAAAAAATACAGTTGTATGATTAGTACATCATTACAAGTAATGGGGTGGTAAATGTGTGTTATGGATTATGTTTTTCTACTATAATTTATCACATTTTTATAAGGGTTTGTCTAATATTGAAATATTTCTTTGAAAATCATGTGATAGGTTAGGTTTGATCCAAGAGGTGGTTGCACAACATTCTAATTACTTTTCTAACAATGTGGTTATTTATATGTAAACATGCACTTCAATATTCAAGGGACAGTAGAGACCACATGTTTATCACACAATTATTTTAACCATGAAATCAGACCATTTGTTATATATGAATTTATTAAAATTGTAAAATTACCCTAATAACCTTTTTCATTTTTGATCCAAATTTCACCATAATATCTCATTATCCTAACCCAACATTTCCTTAACACTGTATGAGGTTCTACCTTGTGTCTCTTAAAGATTTTCCATTTATTTTCCTATATATATTTAATGTTTGATTAAATATCTTCTTCCTTCCTCATCTTTTCTCTATATTTACTCTGAATCACTCATCCCCTTGATTGGTGGGATCCTAAATGGGTTGTGATAGAAAAATATAGGATTTAATGTCTGAAATTGATTATTATTATTATATATATAGTAATTTTTGGCCTAGATTTATTCATTTAGAGTCAATATTTTAAAAGAAAACTAAGTTTCCTCAGATGGGGTTGTTGGTGTCTCTATATAAAAGTTATTTTTTGTGGAAAAATTTATTAATCATTGGTTTCCGTTATGTTTTTCTAGTGGAAAATGATTATTTTATATATGGGATGGTTTATTTATTAAATTTAATAATTATTATTATAAATGGTTTAAAAGTTATTTTTCAAAAAGAATAGATTTATACATTTAATGAATTTAATAAAAAATTTAATTAATGGTTTGGAATATAAAATTGTTTTTCCATCATTAGAGTGTTAATGATTTTCATATTGAAGTAGTTTATTAAAATCTGGGAATGATTTAATTGAATTTATTATGAAATCATACCACATGGGAACCATAGGTACATTAGGATATGGACCTACCTAAACCGTTGTGAGTGTGGAACCACTGAGGGTTACAAGTGTGATAATGATATATTGTGGATGTTTTTTATATCATTAATATTAAAATTATATTGTATTAGTGTTTCTTGTGTTTCTTGGATATGTATCTCCAAAGGATATAGACCACATGTGCATGGTTTTATTCATGATAGTGATGTTTCATGATTTGATTATTCAAATGTTTACAATTTTAGGTATATAAATTTATCCATATATCCCTTTCATTAACCCTTCATATTATTTCCATATAATTATGGTTTTTTATATGGACTATTTTGAAGTAAAATGTATGTATTTTATTAGAAATTTTTTCAAATGAATTTGTTTAATAAAAAATATTATTTTAATGTAAAATCTAATGGTTACATTGCAATGGACATTTTATAGGTCCACGGTGGTATACTATTAGGAATTTATCTCATACCTTTTATATTCCATTAGTAATAATCATACTTGGATTTATAGGATCCAAGTAAAGTAATACTCAAATAGACCATATAACCATATGCAATAGATCCATATGTTTGAGTTGGTTTCTCGTGAAAGACATCATAGTGAAAAATAAAAGAATTTTTTATAAATAAAACATCTTAAGAATATAGTAAGAGATCAAAATAACTAACCATCTATTATAGAATGTACATATATTCCTGAATAGATTAAATCCATTAGTCTAAAATACCAAACCCACATTAATAGGATATACTGATTTTTTTATATGAATAATAAAATTATTTCCATGATTTAAAATATGTTGGATGATTTGTAAACATATAATTATTGTTTTACATGGAATGACACATCATTTTCATTACAATTTTAAAATACATAAACAATACTTTAAATCATGGTTTTTATGGAATTTAATGTAATGAAATAATATTAGTTTTATTTTTATTATTATTTTTATTATGTTAATTCAATCTTTTATCATTTCTGATCTACATCCATCTAGAAGTATTACATCATTTACAGTCTTCTCTATTAGAATATTCCCTTGATAAAACAATGAGTCATTGGGAAAAGCATGTATCCTAGTTTAATTTAGAAATATATTGTTTTTAACCATTATCATATTATAAAATAAATCATGAATCATATCTTCAATAAATTTATAATTTAGGAACACCAATATCCTCAAAAGTTCATTATTTTTAATTTTTCTGAAGCGCTTGATTTGGTAAAAATCATTAAAAGGGACAATTGTTATATTTTCTATATCTTTCATAAAAATCCGCACTTCGATCATCCACAAATTCATTTAATTTATTTTATTTATCAATATACTTATGTATTTTATTAATCTATAAAAAATAAAAAAGTACACCATTGATGCGATAAAATATTTGTCTTGTCATTCTTAGTGTAAATGTACCATTAATCTTGTTTTTAATTTCATTATCTACTATTAGTACAATAGTTTTTTATTATATTAATGGAATATGGTCGTGATTTATATAATCATCAATTCACCATTAAAAGTATATCTAAAATCCAATATTTTTATACAATATAAATTTAAAAAAACTTCATTTATTTTTAACATTCGTCAAATATTACAATTAGAATGTAGACATATAATTCTACCATATACAAATGACATTAAAATTCCAAAATAAAAAAAAAACCTCCAATCCCTAAATATTCATTTTATCCAATTGTACCCCACTAATAAATATATTTATAAAAAATATAACACGCCCTAATTAAATAAAATAATGTTAATAATAAAACATATCAAGGAATAATATTAATTTTTTATAAAATTTAAATCAAAATAATTTATCAAACACAATATTATTCTAATCAATTGATTTTATAATTTCATATTCCATGATTTAAATATATCAAATAACATGTATAAAAATATTTTTGAAATAAAAAAATAATGTCTAATCTATAAATTATTAAAAATAATCTACAAAAAAATCAAACATTTTTTATAAATGCATCAAAAAAATAATTTTAAAATGAAAATTAATCAACAAAAATTACCCGAATAATCAACTAAAAATTATCTATATTTTATATAAAAAATAAAATTAATAATAAAATATATATATATATATACCAACATGATAAATCATAAAATCCCCAATTCATTAGAATCAAAACAATTATATCCCAACAAGAACAATTTATAATTTTAAATACCTCTATAAATATCATTGAGTTTGTTAAAATAAATTATTAATAAAGAAAATGTATGAGTACTTCTTCCTAAAACATAACTTGTACATAGTGAAAATATATAGAGAAGAGTAATAGGTTCATGTGACATAGGATTTGGATTTGTAACCCACTTCTAACAAAGATTTGTTATAGAAAATATTGGTAGGAGGAGATTGAGAAATATAAGACGAGATTATAGGAAGACGGAAAATGAAATGGGGGAATCATGGGATTGAAGGAGGAGGATAGGGGATGATGTGTTGGGGATTTTTTTCCAAGGTATGGAGGGCCATATGTATTCATGTGATTGAACAAGTAGTAGGAAAGGTGGTGTGACTGTAGGAAATATTTTTCAAATAACTATTCATATAAAAATAATAGTTTTTAGTTATAAAATAATCGAAACTAATATATCAATACATGGTGATTGAAGTTAACTACCAATAATAAAGTTGTATCAATTGGTAAGAGCTTTGCGTGTTGAATTAGTGGTGGTCTTTCTGAATCTTCTACTATTAAACCATCAAAAAAGATTTTTTTTCTTATAATGTAATCATCTAGTATTCTACTCATGAAGTTCAGACTTTTTGATCTTGAGTATTATTGATTATGGGGACAATCCATCAAATTAGAACGCAAAATATTTTTGGTGTCGATGGATGTTCTTATATATGATCATGTGTATTTATCTATTAATGTGAGAAAATTTTATGTATATATCCTTAATTATATACATTAATACATCATGAAAACAAAAACATTTTATGTCGTACGGTAGGTATGTATCATCTAGTGGGTTATTAATATTATAAAATTGATTGATTGATCAAGAAGTAATATATGACATATTTATATAGTAATATGATATCTCTAGGAATTCTACTAGGAAGGTAGTTCCATGAATAAATTCATGGCCATGTTAGATTACGGAAAGTGAATCATGTAAGGTAAAATAATGATAAATAAAAAATATTAGGCTACTAAAACAATTTATACATCCATAATTTACGATATATTGTAAGATAAATACATTATAATAGAAAATATTAGTCAATAGGTGGTTTTTATTGATATTGAAAAATATATATCGCTTTAGGGGCCATGGTTTTTTTAAAAACACCACATAGTCTATTAGAAATAATAAAAACTATTTATATAAGTTACAAGAGTTTCATATAAAACGTGTATTGTTATGTTTCTGAAATTTTGTTGTATTTTAGATTAGGATGAAGTTTGACATACGTCTATGTCACACCCATTTTTTTAGTCCTTTTATTTATTTTATTTCACTTTGCAGCGAGTGTTTTTGATTAAGTACGGGTGAGTCCCAGTTTAAATTTTTTTATGTTGGGATGAGTTTATGGTTTGGGATGGTGCGCGGACACCGTACGCTTAAGGCACGCAGTTCGTTTGGGCATGTCCATCCCGCTCGTAGTCCGTTTGGATACCGTACGACATGCGAATAACGCACGATCATCCAGTTTTAACATTATGTATGTTTATGTATGTTTGTATGTTTATATATGTTTATGTAAATATTTTTATATGTGTATAGGTTTAGAATAAAAATGAGTTGTTATTATTGTTTTTAATTGATTATTATTATTATTATTATTGTTATAATTATTAGGTAAAAAAAAAGAGAGAAACCCTAGCTAGCGGCCGCCCACCCCCCTCGTTCTTCCCCCTTTTTTTTCTCCCCTGCGCGAGCCCGACCCTGCCTCTAACCGCATCGCCACACCCTGCGCGCGACCCCGCCTCCATCCGCCTTCCGTCCGCCGCCATCCACCATCGTCTGCTGCTGCCTACGCCAGCCACCCCGATCGCGCCGGTGCCGCCACCTCCCCTCTTCCTCCGACCCGCGCCGCGCACAGCCCCCTTCCGAGCGACCCCGCCGATCCGGCTCCCCCTGTCCGACCTCGTCGCAGTCGGCCTCCCTTCCGACTCGCCCTCCTTCCCTTCGTCCGACAGCCGTGAAACCATCGCCATCCATTGTGTCGGTCGTCCGCAGTTCCGCCCCCTGTCCGGCGATTAGTAGCGGCGAGACCCCCCTGCACCCTACTTTTGTTTTTCACCATGGCGCGACTCACCGGCAGGAGTCCATCTTCCGCTCCGGCCAGCGCCGAACAACCCCTCCTTGCTCCTTTGACTACAGCAAGATCACAACATCCCCTTCTTCCTCCGGTGTTCATTGCGGTTCCCTCCAGTGAGATTCATCCCCCTCTATCAATTTCTAGAATTCTATTATGCTTATGCCCTTTTCACTTTGATTCTATCAATAAATATAATTGAAATCCTTGAGTTGTTTTGAACGCATTTTAGTTCTTGGCCTTGACATAAATAGTTGGTTTCTTGTGTCCGTTGTTTGGTTTCACATATTCGTTATACACTTAATTAACTTGTTATAAATGTTCTTGAATATTTTTGAATTTGTAAAATATAAATATGTGTGTGTGTGTGTGTGTGAAGTGAGTTCGTGGTTCGCGTCTACATGTGTCTACGTTCTATTTCTTGTTTGTCTGATTAATCTGCTATGTCCTTCAATTTACTTATGTGGTGAAGATTGTGTTTTGGGAGTATTTTGAGGCGCGCTTGATTTCAAAGGTAGACTTTTGGTTTACGGTTTTTAAAGTGGTGTATGCATGGTTTCAAAATGGGTTTTAACAGTGTTTGGAATGTGTGAATTATATTTTAAATGTGGTGAACATGTTTAAGTGTAGAGAACTTTTTTTTAATTGGATGCGGCAGTGTTTTGTGTGTGTAAACAGATGCGTTATTCTATAAAATGTTTTATGGGTTGGTTGCTAGGTGTGAGACATGTTCTCGGTGTGATTTTGTTGTGTGTTTTATTTTAAAGTGTTTTCTTATGTGAAACTGAGTATGTTTTGATGGGAACCTTGGTTTCACCTTTTTCGAATGTTTTATAAATTATTTAAATGCTTTATTACTTTGATCTTGTGGTGTGTAAAGCGGTTGGTGTGTCTTAATGTCGTAATTGAATTCTACTAAAGAGTTTGGTTGTGTTTTGATACGTGTTTTGATGTGATATTTTAAAAACATGTCGAGCTAGTTATTTTATATTGTGTATATGTTAGGATTATTTTTGGTTCTCTTTTGTGTGTATTTTGAGAGGTTTTGCGTTGTTGCAGTGCATTTGCGAGACTTTCCGTGATGTTGCAATCGTCAGAAGGTTGCGCGTACTCTTGCGCGAGTGTGTGACATGCATCGTCGTCGTAACCGGGCTACGAGTCGAGGTAAGTCCCCCATTGCACTTATCTTTAGATTTAGAATTTATTAATTGCTTTTTGTTTTATTAATTTTTAATGAATTAGAAATAATATTAGATAATAAAACTTTAAATTATTATTTAGTGCGAAAAGAGCTGTTTATTTTATACCGAACACTTGTGACATTTTCTTGACGGGCGGACACCCATTTTTGAAAGAATGCTCGTTTTGCCTTTAAACATAATTCACGGAACTTCAAATGTGCTTCTAGTTTTAAAAATAAATAATTTCTTCTGAAAAAGTGTTTTGAACTTTTTTAGAAATGAGGTTTTACTTTAAAATTGTTGAAGGCCCGTTTGGCACTTTAATGAAATGGATTATCTCGGAAATCCCACTCGGGGGTGATCTTTGGTGTGTGTTGTTTGCATTAGCTGTATGTGATGTTTGTGCATCGTGACTGACTTATTTACTTTGTAGACGCACCCCCTTTTTATTGCTTGTGATGACATGGGAACCTGGCATATTGAGTGAATTTTCTGAGAACGATTGTTGCACTAGTTTAGACCACGCACTGGCTAGTGGCCCCATAGTAGGGGAATACTGAGTTATTGCTGCTATGGGGATTGGGCCCCTCGGTTAGGCCATGCATGGCTATGCCAGGTAGTATTATGGGCGTTATGACGTCATTGAGTTATGGCATGCCTTCAGGATGAGTCACATGTATAGTACGTTCTAGATTGTTCACGATCTCCTAGGTTCGCCCCATGTTTCTTTTAGTGTTTATTTGTGTGTGGCGGATGTTTGAGAGGTCGAGTTCGGTTATTGACCCATGTGTGCCACTTTTACCATTGCCCTTAGTGTGTGTTGTGTGTGATTCTCCTTTTGACTAAAAACTAAAGTTTGGATTTCTAAATCGTTCGCAAAATGTTTTAAAAATGCAATGCACCTGTTTCTTTCAACATTAAACTTGTTCTAAATTAAAAAGGGCAATGGACTATTATTTGTTTCAGAAATGAAAGTGTGTGGAAACCATATTTTATATAATTTAGTTCAAACCTGGAGTTGATATATTCGTTATTTATTGGTATGTGCTTTGGGAATAGAATTAGTCGGGCCTACCTACTGAGTTTTAATACTCACGCCTATAGTGTTTTCTTGTTTTTAGTTCTGTTGCAGGTTCCAGCTTCAGTTGTTCGCCTTGAGCGACGTCGGTTGTGTTATTGGAGAGTGACCCACGAGGTCACGTGGAGCTTTGGTCGTGGTCAGGTTAGTTGCGTTGTTGGTTCTTTTTTTCCCTTATTTACATTTGTTCTATTTATTTCTGTAGCTTAGTTTATTATATTTTGGGCCAAATCGTTCCCACCTGTTTACTTTTGATGCCCGACACTAGTTGCCATCCCGGGGGGATCGGGAACGCCCCTCGGGACTTGCCACAGACCGGCTCGGGTGACCGGTTCAGGGTCGACTCGGGTTGGTTCGTGACAGTCTATCTGTCTATTAATAGTATATTTTTAAAGATCACAAGTAAATTAATACATAAATTCAATTACATGTTATTATAGTTTTGAATAATTATAAATGAATATATTTATCAATGTAGTCATAATTTATTCATTATAAAATAAGTGGATCTAGAAATATAGTTTTTTGAAAGAATATTGATTATTAAAGATTTATTATGTATATTTGAGAGGAACAAGCTATGTTAGTGGTACTTATGTCTTCACTGGATATGTTAAATTATTATATGCCACTAGTGAAACAAATTTTAAATTTACAATAATTTATTAAGGACATAAATGAAATTTTGGGATATGATTGAGGATTATTCTTCTTAAAAGATCATAATCCAATAAAAGAAAACATTTTCCATTATATATATTTTTTTTAAGATTCATGAAATTTTATTTAGATAATTTCCATGAATCTATGTCCTCCCTTTACAGTTATCAAACATTAGATAGAAAAAAAAGACAGAAAAATGTCGTCAAGTTACTTCCCCCTCTTGGATAAAGTTTTCATTCATATGATTATGTTACCAGTATCATAAAAAAAATTATTTTATTAAAAAATGATAAAGAATAATAATATATGATATTATGATTCATGTGTGTATGATATATATGGTTAATCATTTGGATCCTTAAATCAGGAATAATTTGAAACTGACTAGAGTATGTTGGTATTACATGAATGAATGAGGTATTCATCAGTTTATGGTTATCAAACTATAAATTTTCATATATGATCTATTTATGATTTTGAGAATTATAATTCCCAATATTATGTTCAAAATATATCTACTTGAAAAAAATTAAAACATTGATACAGAACCCATCCCTTTTCTCCAAAATTTAGTTTGATTACTAATTTCATACACACATGTAGAGATATATATTTCAATGATTAATTTTCATTGATATTCTTATTATGAATTAGGTAATATATTATAAATCATGCCTATATGTTATTACAAACATCAAGGACTTCTACATGTAGTTTAGTGTTTGTATCACTGAATTTGAATCAATTAGATTTTTATTTGTGGTTGGTTATTAAATTATGTATATTTTGGGTCCATAGTTTGAGTAGCCTCACCTATAACCATTCTATAAGTATATTACATTATATTTCATAGATTTTTTGTTCTGATAAAATAGCAAAGAATCATATTTGTGAAATATGTAGTGGAATTCAACCATTTAAGATTTAGGTGGATGATTTTATTAAACATTAAATTTTTATCATAAATTCATTTTAGATGATATTTTTCAGTTATTAATAGAGAGTTAAAACAATCTAATGGAGATGAATGTTGCATAATTATTCTTAATATTCCAATTATTAAGACACTACATGAGGTCGGTTATGATAATTCTTGTTTAGGAATGAGGTATATTTTGATAAGGGGTAATGTTATTTTTTTTAAAGGTACCATGAAGAGTTTTCTTATTGAAAACATTATAGAGTATATAAATAAGAAATTGAATTAATATTATCATGTTTATTATTTATATTTTTTTATGATCAGTATGATGTAATTATGTTTAGTTATATGTGATAATGATAAATGATATTGACGTCTCTCTAGTTATATTAGGTTTAATTCATGGCCTTTGACTAATCTGATCAAGGTCAGTTACATGTATTCAATGCCATCTACTTTTGATATGAAGGTATGAGTTCCTAATATACTATCAACCATTATGAATGAAAGTAGTGGTTGTTATAATTATACCTAACATGTTAAGACATACATTATTATGGCATCTAATGTCTTATGATGTAGTATTTTTTGATGAATATTTTCTGTGTGATGAAATATTGGAAAACTAGAGATAATAATGTTTAATTTCATAGATGTTTATGTTGGATGGAATTTATTTGGAATCATAATTCATAAATTACTATTTGATGATTTGGATGAAATAATATGGGTGGTAATTCACTTTAGTGTATTTTTGATTTTTATAAGAACATCTTGATTAGTATATGATTTCCCATTATATTAAGGGATGATTTAATCGATAATATTATTCAATTATGCTTATCATCTAGGATTATTATCCGATAATGATGATGTTAATTATATAATAGACATATACCTAAGTGTAATAGTGTTATGCATGTAGTTTTATGATGTATTCACTTATATGATAGGGTAAAATATATTTTAACCATAAGATGGAGAGATAATCCATGAAATGTGTATTTCGTGGGAATTATGTAATAATGTAGTGATAAAATAGTTTATATTACATGATGATTGTAAAATTATTTATCTCTCTATAAAATTGGAAATTAAGGCAATACCATGTTTATTTATTGTTATGTCGTGTTGTAATAAAGTATAATTTTGTAAAGGATTATATGTGAATATGTTAGACTTTTCAGGTAAAATTATTTTAATTCATTCTTTAATTTTGGGATCATGATACTCATTTCAAAAAATAAATATAGAAAAAATTTCAAGAAATTCTTTCACTTCCACACAGTGGAATTATAAAAATTCTAAAAATGTTATTTGGATATAATTTTTATGTTGTTTGGGCATGGTATGTAGTCGTGTATTAATAATGTTGGTCAGAGTGGATACTCAAGATAGGGGTGAATTGAGTTCCAATTAAAATTTCTGTTAAAAAACATTGTCTTAAAAACTCCCAAATAAAATACCGAAATAAACTGTAGTGAATTTATATCAAAGTAAAGTTTCTGTTGGGTTCTCAAGGGATTGATTATTTCCCTGATATTCAAAATAGAATATTTGATTAAATTTTGAATCTAACTTACTAATTTGCAATTAATATAAACACTTGAAAGTTTAATTATCAAAGTGACTTTAAAACAGTTTTGGATTTTATGTAATTAGCTGCGGAAAAAAAAACATTGAAAGAAATAGCACAAAAGATATAACCAAGAGGTTCAGTTTCAAGCCAAGACTTAGTCCTCTCAACAATTTATATAAAATTTGATCCATACCCTGGATCGGGGTTCACAACAGTTTACAACTGTCCAGGTCCAATACCTCTTCCAATTTTATTCGTGGGAAACAAAACAACAGCAACTGGATGTCCAGGTTACACACGACCGCTACCACTATTACAGTGGGAAATGAAAGATGTAAAGAGTTTGATAAGGATTTACAGATCCTCCAGTTTAAGTAAAAGAGACAATGTGTGTGTCAAATACAGTAGATAACACACACTGCTCGAAATGTAAGATAATGAATCACAGAGAAGAGATGTAGAGTTTAGAAATGGATCTAGTGATTGTAGTAAAGATTTGGACTCCTTAAGTTTGATCAGAAATGTTTCTGAGTCCTCTTCTGGTTTTTTTCTGAAAAACAGTGTGTCGTCTGCTTGGCATCCAGGTTCAGAGATAGTGAAAAAATATAATCGATGATGTTCTTCAATGTCCTCGTGAATGTACATAACTCTTCTTGAGTATGCTTGAGTGTGTATGAGCTTTGGTGTCTTCTGCAACTATATCATCCACCACTCACTGCACTTATATGTGTCTCCTCATCCTTTTTCTGCACCAACATGGACTTCTTGTATTTATGGCACGAGCTCCAGCAAAAGAAATGATTTCTTTTTGCAGGTACGAGGTACGGTTCCCTGAAATCCAACAAACTTCATTAAATAAATGACAGAGCATTAAAATATACCTAATATGACTGTTGGTTAGATTAAATAAAGATACAGAAATTCAAAAAGCTGTTTATGACTATCGGTGAGTCAAGTGATCGGTAGGTCCTCAGCATCAACCTCAATGGCTAGACATCAGCGTGTCCTGATCAGTGACTCAGATGATCATCATCGGTGTGTCATGATCGGTGACTCATTTGATCAGCATCGATGGGACATCTTAGATGACTCAGATGATCTGCATCGGTGTGTCAAGATCAGTGACTCATTTGATCAGCATCACTGTGTCATGATCAGTGACTCATTTGATCAACATTGGTGAGACATCTTTGGTGACTCATTTGATTAGCATCGGTGAGACATCTTAGGTGACTCAGATTATCAACATTGGTGTGTCATGATCGCTGACTCATTTGATCAGCATCAATGTGTCTTGATCGGTGCGACTGTTCACTTTTGATATGGATCTGTGGGACCGTTCACTTTTGATATGGATCGGTGCGACCGTTCAATTTTGATATGGATCGGTGCGACCGTTCACTTACAGAACACAAGGTGTCTGTTTGATCCAGAAGACTTCCAGAAATCTTGTAAATCAATAACAAGCACTGATAAAAACATGATCCAACTTATATAAACAGATTCACTAAAAGATTGTGATTATGTATATGATAGGATGAATTCAACAATCTCCCAGAGGGATCAACAATCTCCCCCTTTTTGATAATAACAAATCTTAGTCATAAATAAAAATAATATATCATCAATAATAGTGACAAGGCATAATAAGAATAAAAACACAATGAGATATAAATCTCCCCTGAATTTATGACTTTGTATATTTAGAGAGACAACGTGCCTTCCAATAAACACACCAGTATTGGCCTGGTCTGGTCTAATAACAATTGATACTCTTGTTGAAAATGCTTCCAAAGAATCTTCAGAAACGTGCAGGGAAGCTTGATTAAGAGAATTTGAAATTTCTTCTCCGACTGTATCTCTCACAGCAGCAAGAAACTCAATTTTGAACATATCAAAATCAGACTGAGAGTTAGTAGAACTTGGTAGATGAACATCTGCTGCATCAACAACATGAGAAGACCATGCCTCAACTGGTTGGCTTTCCTTCACAACCCCAGTAGATTCCAATTCATCCTCTTCTTCTTCAGAATACTCTAAACCCAAAACTGCAAAACCAGGGTAATCATCCCTGATAGCAGCACACAGAGTATATATCGGTTTATCATAACTTGCTTTTCAACTGATTTGTAGAGAATCTCTCTTGCCACTGGTATTTTTTTCTTGCACAATTTGATGTGGTTCTATTGGAGGTACATCCATACCATCCACTGGTCGGTTATCACCACCGTCATCATCATCATAATCATCTCCATTCCAATTTCCATTCTTCCTAGAATCTTCACTTTCAGACACTTCAGTTTCAATAGCTTCTTCATCACCAAGAATTGGTTCTGATTCAGGTAAGGCTAAAGGTGGACTGGCAGGTCCAAAGTCCATTTTTCTCTTAGGGCTCACAGTATCAGGATCACTCCTATCATCAAGAGGTGACATACTTCCTTATTCTGTTTCAGCTTCTTCTATTCCTTGTTTACTAGACTCTTCAGTTTCCTTTTTCCTTTCAACATCTACTTCTTCCTCATCATCAGAATAAATTGGCTCCTCATCTGATTTCAAACCAGGGTCTCTCAAGCCTTTTGTCCTGTTTACATGATCAGTGGGATTGTAGGATTCATACAACTTGTCCTCATCAGCAACCCAATTTTTTTCCATGGGTTACAATTTATTTTCATCCTTTTAGAAATTTATTTTTTATCACACAATGCACTATCAGATTCATCAATCTCATCAGCTTCATCAACACATTCTAGATTCTTTAACATTGCAGAGATCATTTTGGTATAGAATAGTGCAGTGGCTTTCATAGAAGGTTTCACCATTCCAGCTATATACACCATTAGATATCTACACAAATTTATCTTCTCATGGGACTTTAGTAAAAACAATAGAAAAACATCCTCGAATTTTACAGCAGCAAAATCACCATTCCTAGGGCAAATTTGGTGCTGAATAAACTTAAAGAGAAGTCTACATTCACCATCCAACTCTGAGGATGTGATTCTCCTTGACTCTCTCTTTCCAGTCAAAAGCATTAAAGATAACTCATAAGATAAGTATTCAGTGGTTAGAGGAATGTTTCCAGCATAGTCCTCATACCGACCTTCATGGGGTACATTTAAACATTCAGCCCATTATTTAGATGAAAAGGATATTTTCTTTCCTTTCACTACAGAAGAAATTCTGGCATCCTCTACACCATCTAAAGTAACATTCAGATTTATATAAATCTCATGCACTAGCTTTGGGTAGTATACACGAGTGTTATCTAAGAACCAGGATTTCCATCCTTGCGATTCTAAAACTTGTAATAATAGTGACTTACTTGTCAAAAGCCAGGCAGAACTGACTTCCTTTTCTACAGTAACCATATGGGTTTCTAGGTTCGGATTTACTGATCTTTGAGTTGTACTACTCGACTCGCCTCGAGCACGCTTTTAAGGTACATGACTCTGTGATCATTTTCCTAGTCTCTTTTGCTTAGCCATTTGAAGATTCTGTGGAATGCAGGAGTTCGAAGGTTCGAAGTTGAGGAGAAGAGAGGATATAAGGCTTGGCGGGAAATTAAAGATCGACGGTTTGGGGAATTAGAAATAGTCGTGTATCATTTATTCCATCATTTAGGGTTCCTCTAATAATGATAAAAATAATTAATTAATTACAACATAATAAAAAGTAATAAAATGATAGATCAGTTTGACTGAACGGTTTCACAGATCGGTTTCACAGATCGGTTTCACAGTTCGGTTTCACAGATCGGTTTCACAGATCGGGTCCAGATATAGGTTTCACAAATCGGTTTCACAGATCGATCATACACAACTCTTGATTAATCAAATTCATTCTTTCAGAGCATAAAGTCTTTGTAAAAATATCAGCTAATTGATGTTCAGAACTAATAAATTCTAGAGAAATATCAACTTTTTGATAATGATCTCTTAGAAAGTGATGTCTGACATCAATTTTCTTAGTCCTAGAGTTAGACACAGGGTTCTTAGATATGATGATCGCACAATTGTTGTCATAGTTAATTGAATCTTGTTTAATATCAAATGCATAGTCCAATAAAGTGTGTTTCATCTACAAAATCTGTGCACATCAACTACCAGCTGCTATATATTCTGCTTCAGATGTACACAATGCAACTGAGTTCTGTTTCTTACTACACCATGATACTAGGGACTTTCCAAGTAAATTAAATGTTCCAGATGTGCTCTCCCTATCTAACTTACATCCAGCAAAGTCAGCATCTAAATAACTAGTTAGGTCAAATGATTGTCCTTTTGGATAAAACAAACCTAAATTCACAGAATACTTAAGATATTTAAAAATCATTTTAACAGCCATTAAGTGTGATTATTTAGGATTAGCTTGAAATCTAGCACACACACACACACACTAAACGTAATATCTGGTTGACTAGTAGTAAGATAATGTAATCTCCCAATCATACCTCTATAATTGGTTTGATCAACTGGTTTCCCAGTTTGTTCAACATCCAATTTACAGGTAGTACTCCTAGTTATATCACTTTCCTTAGTACTATCAAAACCAAAATGTTTTAATAAATCCTTAGTATATTTACATTGATTTAGAATAATACCATCTTTAGTTTGAATGATTTGAAATCCAAGAAAAAACATAAGCTCTCCCATTAAGCTCATTTCAAACTCATTTTGCATAACCTTTGAAAAATCAGTACATATAGAATTTTTAGAATATCCAAAAATAATATCATCAACATAGATTTGTAGTATTAAAACATCTTTTGAAATTCTTTTTATAAACAGAGTGGGATAAGCTATTCCTTTTGTAAATCCTTTTGAAATAAGAAATTTTGAAAGTCTTTCATACCAAGCTCTTGGAGCTTGTTTTAAACCATATAATGCTTTAGAAAGTTTAAAAACATGATTTTTAGAATGAGGATTTGAGAAACCAGGTGGTTGTTCAAAAAAAAACATCTACAACAATAAAACCATTTAAAAAAGCACTTTTAACTTCCATTTTATAGAACATGAAATTCAGATGTGATGCATCGGCAAGTACGATCCTAAAAGCCTTTAATATAGCTACAGGTGTAAAGGTTTCCTCACAGTCAATTCCTTCTTCTTGATTGTAACCTTGTGCAACTAGCCTAGATTTTTTTAATGATATTTCCAGATTCATCAACTTTGTTTCTAAACACCCATTTTGTGCCTATGGTTATAGTGTCCTTAGGTATTTCTACTAATTTGCAGACATTGTTTCTTTCAAATTGATTTAGTTCTTCTTGCATCCCCATTACCCAAATTTCATCATTGGTATCATCATTGATATTTTGGGGTTCTAACTGTAAAAGAAAAGCTTGATGTTCAACCTGATTTCATTGAGAAGCTCTAGTCTGTGTTCCTCTATTTAATTTACCTAAAACATTATCTAAAAGATGGTACTTTATAATTCTAGTTGGTCTAGAAAAGGTAGGGCTAGAGATTTTAGATTCATCTACAGGTTTAGGTTCAACAAAAGGAGGTTCTGGAGAATTTCCAGAACTATATGTTTATACTACAGGTCCACTTTCTTTATCAATATGGTTCAAAATAGAGAGATCATCTTCAAGATTTTCAAGAGAGGTCTTAGGTTCATGTAGATCAGTTTCATCAAATTTGATGTCAATAGATTCTTCCACACATTCGGTTCACTTATTGAAAAATATATAGGCTTTACTAGAAATAGAGTAACCTAGGAAAATTCCTTCATCACTCTTGGATGTAAATTTGTCAAGATTTTCTTTAGTATTAAGAATAAATACTTTGCAGCCAAAATCACTGATGTATATAACCTTAGTATTCCTATGGTACCACAACTCATAAGGGGTCCTCTTAAGAACAGTTCTGATCAAGACTTTATTAATAACATAACAAGCTGTATTTACCACTTCAGCCCAAAAATAAACAGTTAGGTCATTCTCATTAATCATATTTATATCAATTTTTTGAAAGGTTCTATTCCTTCTTTCTACTACACCATTCTGTTGGGGTGTCCTAGGGGCAGAGAAATTGTGACTATATCCACTGTGTGAGCAGTAAGATTCAAACTCGTGATTTTCAAACTCATGACCATGATCATTTCTCAGGGTTTTAATTTGAATTCCACAATGGTTTTCTAAAGACTTGGAATATTTTACAATGCAAGAACAAGCTTCACTCTTGTGAGCTAGAAAATACACCCAAGTATATCTAGAAAAGTCATCTACAAGAACATAGAAATAGTGCTTCCCATTTAAACTAGTATCTCTAGAAGGTCCAAATAAATCCATCTGAACCAACTTGAGAGGTTGAGAAGTTGTAACATCATTCATTGATTTAAAAGAAAATTTATGTTGCTTTCCCTTTTGATAGGGATTACAAACTTTGTCTGCTGGAAATTCATGTTTGGGTAGGTCTCTAACTAAGTTATTCCTAGCACGTTTTCTAAGTGAATGCACATTGCAGTGTGATAATCATTTGTGCCAAAGCCATGAATCGTTATGAAAAGCATTTAAACAAGTAATATTCTTCTTAGCTAATGAATTTAAATCAACAACATAAACATTTTCATTTCTTAAAACAGAAAACACTAAAACATTTTTAGAAATAAAAACCTTGCTAGAATCATTTTCAAATTTAACAAAAAAAACCATCATCACATAACTGAGAAATACTTAACAAATTGTATTTAAGTCTATCAACAAATAAAACATTAGAAATTAATACTAGGCCAGTGTTACCAATCTGGCCTAAGCCAATGGTTTTTCCTTTTGAATTATCACCAAAAGTGATAAAGCCTCTATCAACTTTTACTAAACTCTTGAAGCATGAGAAGTCTCCTGACATATGTCTTGAACATACACTGTCCAAATACTAATTCTTTATACAAATTCTCTTTAACCAGGTTCCCTAAAATAGATTTAGATAGGAAATTTATTTGGTACCCAGATATTCTTGGGTCCAGAACGGTTATCCAATAAAACTTTAGGTACCCATATTTGTCTAAGAGGTCTCATAAGATATATAGAGTCAACAAATTTTGATAGATAAAACTTATTAGATCCATAACTATGAATATAACTTGTTGAAGCATATGAGGTTCCAGAACTAGCTACATTCTGTCCAAATTTAGGAATGAATCTAGTTTTGGTAATTTTCCTTTGTCCAGGGTGGTATCCTATACCAGTAGTGTATCTAGGTGCTATTTGCTTACCTAGCATTTGACTAAGAGTATCCTTTACATTGGTAAATTTTTCTACGTCTTTATTGAGTTTCGGATTAGATAATTTCAGTTCAGTGTTTTCTTTACGCAACTGAGCATTCTTTTCCATTTCAATATCAATATCAGATTTATGTTTAACAGTTAAAGCATATTGTTTTTTAAACCTTTGTATTTTTCTTTCAGCTCATTACAGGATTCTTTTAACATATCACAATATTAAAATAGTTCAGATTCGACATGTTATCATAGTCAGTATCATCTTTAAAATAATAAGAATTTAAATCAGGTGTTTCAGCTATTACCTCAGAAGAATTTGTCATAAAACACATGTTTTCCTTATTTCTTTGTTCAGTTTTAGAAACTTCAGATTCATTGGAGCTATCCTCAGAAGAACTCCATGTAGCCTTCATGTCTTTCTTAAACTTATTGTACTTGTATTCATACATCATATTGTATTTCAACTTTGGACAGTCTGCTTTTATGTGTCCCTTTATTTTTCACTCATAGCAGACAACTTCAACTGATTTGTCAGATTTCTTCAAATCATTTTTCAAATGTCCCTTGTTTTCATACTTACTTTTATAATTTTATTTTCTGAAAAACTTCTTATTCCTATAAATCTTCTTAAGCCTTCTAGCAATGTGAGCCATCTCAGCATCACTATCAGAAGCACTTTCACTGCCTTCACAGTTTGAACTTTCATTTATAGCTTGGAGCTTCTCCTTATACTTGTTCTTTGAAGTTGAAGTCTTGAAAGCAACAGACTTCCTTCTAGGATCTTCTTCTTCTTATTTGTTAACCTTGAGTTCCTCTTCACACAACATCAACGTTCCAATTAGTTCCTTGACTGGCAGTTCACCAATATCACATGATTCTCTAATTGAGACAGAAGTTCCTCTCCATCTTTTAGGTAGACATCTCAGAATTCTCATAATTTGTTCCTTTGATGGAACATCCTTTCCCAAAGAAGTCATTGTGTTGAAAATTTCACTAAACATGAGATACATGTCAGAAATGGGTTCATCAGGCTTCATCTTAAAATTATCATACTTAATAGTATAAATATTCAATATCATTTCCTTAACATTTGTTGTACCTTCATGAGAAACAGCTAAGGTATCCCATCTTTCATATGCAGTTTTACAGGCATATATTCTATTAAATTCTACATCTCTTAAATCATAGTACAAGGAATTCATACCTTTGCAATTATTATTATAGGCAGCATTAGTAGTTTCATTCCAAGTAGATCTAACAGTAGTAGGAATTTTATATTCTGATTCAATAGCAGTCCAAATATCAAAACCCATGCTCTCTAAATGAATTTTCATCTTGATTTTCCACTAAGCATAGTTAGTTCCATTGAAAATGGTGTTCTATTTGTAGCAACACCTTCATGTCAATTATCCATGATAGCTTACTTAAAGCAAATATTTTAATGAGATAAAAATTTATAAATAACAGAAATTTTAAGAACTTTAAAATACAACTAAAATAAGAGTTAAAAAAACAGAGTACTTTAGAAAATATTTTAAATCCTCTGATACTAAATGTTGGTCGGAGTGGATACTCATGATGGTGGTGAATTGAGTTCAAATTAAAATTTCTGTTTAAAAACCTTGTCTTAAAAACCCCCAAATAAAATACTGAATTAAACTATAGTGAATTTATATCAAAGGAAAGGTTCTGTTGGGTACTCAAGGGATTGATTATTACCTAGTAAATCAAAACAGAAGAGTTGATTAACTTTTGAAACTAACTTACTGATTTACAATTAATATAAACACATGTGAGTTTCATTATCAAAGTGACTTTAAAACAGTTTTGTTTTTAAAGTAATTAGCAGTGAATAAATTTTTTTTGAAAGAAATAGAACAGCAGATATAGCCAAGAGGTTCAGTATTAAGACGAGACTTAGTCCTCTCAACAATTTATATAAAATTTGATCCACACCTTGGATCAGGGTCCACAACAGTTTACAATTGTCCATGTCCAAGACCTCTACCACTGTTATTCGTGGGAAACAAAACAACAGCAACCAGCTGTCCAGGTCACACACGAAATCTACCACTATTACAGTTGGAAATGAAAGATGTAAAGAGTTGACTGAGGATTTACAGATCCTCCAATGAAATAACAGAAGACAGTGTATGTGTCAAATACAGCAGATAACACACACTGCTCGAAATGTAAGATAATGATTCACAGAACATCGATGTAGAGTTTAGAAATGGCTCTAGTGATTTCTGTGAAGCTTTGGACTCCTTGAGTTTGATTAGAAATGGTTCTATGTCATCTTCTAGTTTTTGAATGAAAAACATAGTGTCGTAGGCATGGAATCATGGTTCAGAGATAGTGAAAAAATGTAGTCGATGAAGTTCTTCAATGTCCTCGTGATTGTACCGAACTCTTCTTGAATAAGCTTTAGTGCGTATGAGATTTTGTGTCTTCTTAAACTATCTCATCCACCACTCTTTGCACTCATATGTGTCTCATCATCTTTTTTTGCACCAACAGGGACTTCTTGTATTTATGGCATGAGCTCTAGCAAAAGAAATGATTTCTTTTTGAAGGTACGAGGTACGATTCCCTGACATCCAACAACCCACATTAAATAAATGAAAGATCATTAAAATATACCTAATATGACCATTGGTTATATTAAATAATGATAAAGAAGTTCAAAAAATTGTTTATAACTATTGGTGAGTCAAGTGATCGATAGGTCATTAGCATCAGCATCGATGGCTAGACATCGGTGTGTCCTGATCGGTGACTCGGATGACCAGCATCGGTTTGTCATGATTGATGACGCATTTGATCAGCATCGGGGAGACATCTTAGGTGAATCAGATGATCAGCATCGGTGTGTCATGATCGGTGACTCATTTGATCAGTATCGGTGTGTCATGATCGGTGACTCATTTGATCAGCATCGCTGAGACATCTTCGGTGACTCATTTGATCAGCATCAGTGAGACATCTTAGGTGACTCAGATGATCAGCATTAGTGTGTCATGATCGGTGACTCATTTGATTAGCATCGTCGTGTCATGATCGGTGAGACCATTCACTTTTTATATGAATCGGTGTGACCGTTCACTTTTGATATGGATCGGTGCGACCGTTCACTTTTGATATGGATCAGTGTGACCGTTCACATAACAGAACACAAAGTGACTGTTTGATCAAGAAGACTTCCAGAATACTAGTAAATCAATAACAAGCACAGATAAAAACATGATCCAACCGATATGAACAGATTCACTAAAAGAATGTGATTATGTATATTAGAAATCCAATATGATTAACTAACAATGATTTGTTATTATTAAAACAGAAATCATAGTAATAATTCAACAATCTTCTAGAGGGCTCAACAAATAACATGTTTTTGTTTCTCTGAGAGAAAAATTAATCTATGAATTATGTTTGATTGGTGATCCATCATTTTCATTTATATAGATGAAACAAAACTAGGGTAGTAATACCTGTGTGTCACTCAACATCCTTGGGATTCCTCTGGTATATTATTTTAATTATTAATATTTTGACTCTCTTTAGTTTATCTATCCCTTTATGGGAAATTATATTGAAATTTTAAAATTTTGGGTGTCTAGTTCTTATTGCATAGATTTTTTCATAGCACAATTATTACTAATATTGAAGCAACCATGTGGCATGAATAAATATTTATAAAGATACAATTACCTGGTTGGAACATAATTAATCAAACCGTGCACCATGATCTAGGTACTCTAGTGAGGAATGAATGGTTTTGTCAATCGTGTATCTTTAACTTGTTATATTCCCATGATTTAATTTTTTTAGTCCCTATTATACCCCCCAAATAAATTAAATACTCACCCTCTTCCTCATTCAATTATTCTCATGATGAACCACCTAGGGACCCTCGCTCATTACTCTTTCCCAACATAATTTTATTTATCTATGGAAATTCCATGGGATTTATTCATGATTTGAGTTTTTATCTTCAAATTATGATCTTATTTCCCTTTAATTTCCTTCTCATTCCATATTTCTTCATGTTTTAAATTCTCCCCCTTGTTTTTTTCCTCTTTGGATTAGACTTAATGAGAAGGTTTAGTTTATAATTAAGTAAATTTAATACCTATATCATTTGAGGATCTATATGAAATGTTTTCTATCTAAATTCAACAAGGAAGATGTGTTTATATTGGTTAAAGTAGGTTTTATCTATTATATAACTATTCAATAATTTTGAACCATTATTTATTAGTTTTAAACCAAATTTTAAATTCCTAATGATATGTAAAATATATTTCTAGGAATATTTTGAAAAGGGAAACCAAATTTCACTTGGTTTCAATGGAATGTCAAGGGACATTCATTTAAAATGTTGTGATTCAAATCTATTTATCATCAACCACACACAATATTTTTTTATTCTCATATTAATTTTATTAATGTATTTTTTATTATAAATGGTTTTCCAGTTCTTAAAACTACTTTTTAAAAGAAACAAAATTTTTATGTGTTTTATTGGCCTTTAATGAATATGGGTTACATTTTTTTATGTTGATATATCATGTTATTTGATTTCTTGGTTTTCAATCTGGTTTTTAAAACATGGTTTCCTGAATTATATTAGTGGTAACATTTGAAACATTATTAAATAATTTTAAAGGACACCATGATCCATGACCATTTTATGTTTTGAATAGTTCTGGGGATTATATATTGATTTCCCTATATGGTATATTTTATTATATATTTTTATTATAGATAAAACTGAAGTGTTGTATTTTTTAATGGTGTTATGAGGTGAGGGTGAGTTTATTATTCCTTCATGTATCATTTTATAATTATTGAAATTATCACAAATATTTTTATGTCAAAAATGAAATGGGTTGTTGGGTGACACCTCTAGGAATGCATTATACACTAGTTAAGATCCTGATATAAGTACTAAACCCAACATAGTCTATACGGTACATTTTTATTTTATCACTCAACTAGCATAGGTAGGGAAATTATGGGTTTTATCAATGGTTTTTGTTTTCTAGAGTAATTAATATTTAGTTTTTTTATTTTCATGTACTATTTAATTCCTTAATATCCTAGTTTCCATTGATAAAATTATTTTCCTTTTGATTCTGGTGTGTGTGTTTAACTTTTTCCTAAAATATTTCTTTTTTTATAAAAATATATGAATATTTTTTAAAATATATTTTGACCTAATTTGATTTCTTTACAACACACTACTTTAATGATTTCTTTAATTATTGGTATCGAAGCCTCATTTATTATTAAATCAAAGGAAAGACCTATTTTAACTGGGTAGAGGGAGACTCATTACATAGCCAGAAGGCCTAGTGGACATTTAGCCCATTACATGTCCCATAAGCCCATTTTTTTGGCCCAAACCCCATTCTGTGAATAATACTACTACAGTACCGCCACTGCTAATGTACCACACAGTACCTGTTGTTGCTATAGTACCCTACCTCCACAATAGTGCCCGTCATTGCTACATTGTTGCTGTTGATGCTATTGTACGCTACTGTACTACTACAATAACCAGCGTCGAATGGGTTTTGAGCCCCTATTTTTCATGTAGTATTATGGGGTTCATACCACTAATCCAAAATTCTACTACAAAACGCTCCATTAATGTAAATTTAATATACATGATTATATTAAAATATTTGTAGGGTAGGTAAAAATATTCTAATCAATTATTTCATTTAATAAAATTGAATAGTATGTTTTATAAAATGGAATATACTTGATATTTTTTTATGTTTTACTTCTAAAAACTGATTTTATAAATGCAATTTCAAACTAGATTTTCATGTGTTTCCTTTTGAATGGTTATTTATAAAATTTCTAAAGGATACTTATTGGTCTTCCATTCCGACACATATTCACATTTTAAAATCTATTTCAGCCCATGATTTCTCATGTAGTTTTCTTGGTTTGTGTTTGGATGGTTACACATGTAGTCAATTGGAGTAAGGTTTGTTGTTTTTTAATTTAGTTTCCATTCATTCATCTATGAAATAAACTATCCTTATTTTCCTTCCTATTTCTTATCGGTGGGTCGTATACATGCGGTGCTATGGATGTTCAAAAAATGGGTTTGTTACTTTCATGGGTGTTAGAGGAAATGGTGAGTTTTTGTTTCTGATTTATTTTCACATTATACCCATTTTTTTGTTCTTCATTATCATTTAATGTATATACAAATAATTCTAGAATTTTGAGTAAATTTTACACTATTAATTGAATAATTCATCTCCAATGAATTTTATTAGAATCTCACATTCTTATTTTCAACCTACATGGATCGTGGACACCCCATGAGCCTTTATGTTGGATGGATTGGGCATTTGAAGGATTAGAAATTCGATTTTGTTCGTATCAATATATTATTAGAGCCTACTGTCCAATATGATACTAGGTTCTTGGAGCACCCTTTAGTGTTTGGGTGTATCTGTTAGATTTTAGAAAGGACTATTATAAAACCATATGTAACTAAATAATTATTATATTAATATCTTTTAAATTTTATGCCTTTATTTTTGAATTAAATTATTGTATCTATTATTTATTTATATGTTTCTATCATTTACTTATTATTTGTGATATTCTGGGTTATCATTTGTTTTGGGGTAGATTAAGGAGAGTGAACTGGTGAATCATGGTGAGTTCATCAGGATTTTAAAAGCATATAGAGAATGAGTACATTAATCATTATGAATCATAGTAGTAGTTTTGTTGTTGGAACATGGAACAAAAAATCAATGTTTCCATGTATCACATAGACACTAGTCCACCATTCAATAATGTGTTGGAATAATTTTTTTTAATTATTATTTTATCATGTAATTATCATTTTTTTATATAAAATTCAGTTTTAATTTTCAAATAATTATTTTATATGTTAATTTTATTATTTTATTAATTTAATAAATTAGTTTACCTAAATTGATTTAATGAAAAACTACTTTTTTGGATTTATGAAAAAATTGGTTTGATAAGAAAGCTAGTCCTTCAGAAATATTTTTGTGGTGGCGAACCCTATTTTAAAAATTGGTGTTTGTATGTTTAAATGTTACTAAAGGTTTTCAAGTGGATGAGTGATATCAATAATGAAATTTGGGTTTTTTAAATAATCAATTTATGTTCCTTTAGGTGGGATAAAATGATTTTCATAGTTTAAATATTTTCATACATTTTAAGTAATGATTGATGATTAATGGTATTGAAGTGTTTGTTTTCCATGAAAATGATATTCATTTGGAAAAAAATTATTTTTTCAATAAATGGGTATTGGACATTAATTGATTTAAGGTGTCTTTAAAAATAATTATGTGAAAATTTAAAAATGTTTTATTATTTTATTGTAATACATTTTTTTAATTTTGAATTATTAATGAATTTTTAAATAAATAAATAAATTTAATGTTGGTAATAAGAAATTTTAAAATTTTATTGACCGATTAATTTATTTGAAAATCTAGTAGTTGTTTCAATAAATTATTTAGGAAAATAATATGTTATTTTTTATGTGGTAATGTTGAATATTAATTCATAGAGGTAATATGAAATTAATTTTTTCGGATTTATAATTGAAAAAGGTAACTTGGGGTAGTCATTTTTTTTTCAAAATGGAGAAGTTCATTTATGGTGACGATGTTTTTTTGGTGACACATTTCAAAAATTTGACATGAATTTTTTGGTTTTTATAAAGGGAATATTAAATTTTTTAAAATGTTTTTTTGAAATATAGTGTGTGTATTTCTAGAAACATATATTATTGTAATTTTAATTTGATTGATTTTATTTGATAAATATATTTTATCTAGGAATATGGTATATGTTAATTTTCAGTGCCCTCTTTTATGGTTTGTATTATTATGATGAGTATCATACCAACACCAATTTCTTTTTTAAAACTTCTAGGTGTATTCCTATTTTAGTATGGTGATGGTTATCTATTTTGTTATTTTTTCATGTCAGCACTTGGATTTTTTTGCAGTTTTTAAATTCATTTTTGGTTCACTATTCTACTTGTATTTTTACATGAAATCTATTTGTTTAATATTTATGATTTTAGAGATATTTTTTCTTTAGTTATCCATTGTGGATTTTTCCCAAAAGGATGAGAGACTTGTTATTTTTCTCGTTTGTTTGGGTTTATGATTTGGAATCCTTAGGTGTTTTCTAAGATTGTAGGGAGTAGTGTTACCCATATCATAGGTTACATCGTATTTGGTGCTTTGGTTATTTAGATGGGTTCACTAGGTTTTGGGGTTCTTGGATAGATTCACCATGTTCCTTCCACTTCAACCTCTATTATAAGGCTATTATTTATTATTCTCATATAGTAATTTATTTTTTGATGTAATTATAGTAATATATAGTATTCTTCGAAATGTCCTATATTTTTTCCATGGTTATGATGATAACTATCATGAGTTCTTGTTCAAAGTAGAATATTTTATATCTAGTATATACAGACTTCTATTGTTGTACTACTAAATTTCAATGGTGTCCGTTATAAGTCATTCTTAATTTCTAGGAATATTTCATCCCATGTAATGATTTTATTATTTCTAATTTATTGGAATTAATTTTTTTATTAGAGAGTTGGTGTATTATTTAAATTATTATATGGTGGGGAGATGTCTATAGAAGATCCTAATTTGGGGTTTTAATTGTATTTCATGAAGCATGATCCATTCATATTGTGATGAATCTATGGTATTGAGTGGGGTACTTTGTTTTTAATCATTCCCAAAAAATCCCACCAAAGGAAGGGTTTTGATCATTGGACAATATTAGTGTCTTGGGATGATTCATTTTGATTTTTTTGAGTTTTTTCGGTTGGACCATCATGCCCTTTTATTTGGGGTTTTCCTTGTCTTTTGAGGTTATGGTTTATAAAGTCAACATGTTTCCCACTTCGGAGTGACTTCCATTTGTTTTTAGTCTTTGTTGATATCTACTAATGTCTACTATGGTTACCTATGATTAGGGAATGAGACAATTTTGGTCTATCCCAGTTCAACATTTAGAATATATTCATCAATCATAGGTGGTAATTTCATTTAATATTCATGTTTCTCGAATCATGACATTAGTATGGAGGACTCACCCCATATTTTTTGAATGAACCATTTTATTCAAGTCTCTATAAAGAAAAAATTGTTATAGTGGAGAGAATGGTAACACCTTGAACTTGGTTTTCCTCTATTATTTTCCTTATTTTAATAAATTTGTTTGTTTTATTTATATTTAATTATCTATTATTTCCCTCTCTTTCTAGGATCAAATACCTGGATTTTTTTAATTTTTCTATAGAGAATGTTTCATGGGTTCGTGAATAGTAAGTATTAACGATGTAGAAACAATGTGAATGATTAAATGATTTTAAAATTTCTAACATCACAGCTAGGAAATGGTTATTTATGATTTTATTTTGGATCGTTAAGGTACAACCTCTTTTCTCATCTATTTCAATCTTATTCCTCATTTATACTAGATTCTTCTTCATCCCATGGTTTTATTACACATTGACTAATCCCTAATTGGATGTGGTGTTTCTTAATAGTGGTTTTTTGTACCTAGAACTTGAGACTCCTTCCTTGAAACCTTTTTACAGTAATTTTTTAAGGGTTGTTATTTTTTCTTGATAAATGTTTCATTTCTCCGTTGTATAACTATTTAAAATCACTGAAGCATAATTTATTCTCTTTAACTAATGTTTCATATCCCAACTATGTTATACTATATAAGCCTATTAATATTTTAAAAATGTAAAACAATTTTTAAAATCTTTTTAAACAATACCTTCATTAATTATTTTAAAACGCATTTCATTACTATCATTGACAACTATCAGGCACAAAAAATGTTTGATAAACTTCTAAAATGTATTTTTTAAGGGATATTATTTTATAACTAATTTTTTCTGTAAATAAAATAATTTTCAATGGATTATCATAGAATTTATGAGTTTTATTATTGTTTAAATTATTGGTTTTATTGGTTTTGGATGTTGAGAGTTCATGTTTGTTGTGTGTATGATTTTCAATGTGTGTACTAATAATTTTGTTTCTTATTCGATGTTATAATGCCACATTAAAACTTGTTTAAATAGTTTTAATGGTCACCCTTGAATAATTACTTTTTTTAATAAATGATATGGGTTAGGAATAGGATTCCACTAAGATTGGAAGTTTATTTTTTATTGTTATTATCAGTGAATGAGAAGGGGTTGAGTCTGGGAATGATGTTAAAAGGTTCCAATGAATTATTTTCTTGATTATGTTTTTTTTAATGATTGACATGTGCACCTACATTTCTATTTCATGGGAATCAAATATTTATTATGTAGGAAATCTAAGTAAATAATTTTTACGCGTTCTCAATCATACTCTGGATAGTATCCCTAAGATAAACTATATTATTCTTGTGAGATTGTGTCACTAAGTTAGGCCATGTATGATAATATCAGTTGTAAGGATATGTAGTTCTTAATTGAATTAGGTCATATTTTTTGGTTTTAATATCATTCAATAGTTTTTTTCCAAAGATCATATTTTCCCATGAAAATTGTTTAACACCCTATACAATTGAAAATAAATTTATTATTTAATTTTAGATAAAATAATTATCTACAAAAAAACAACTGTGTTATAACAAATCCAGTAAACATAATATATCCACTCTATAATAAGAATTTTGAAATATGAACACACACAGTTGCGTTAGTATGATATTTATAGTCTGATAACACAAACTCAATTATTTGTGAATAGTTACATACCCTTATGAATAATAATATTAATAGTAATACACTCTTATGAATAGTAAATCTTATTATAATTTTCATGTCTTATGGATATAAGATAACAAGATCTTCATTAATTTTTTAAGGTGATATAAAAAATTATATTTTAAATTTTTTATGAATAAACTATGATTTTATTTAACAATAAAATTAATAATAATTGGAAAATTATTTTCAAAAAATTGTGTTAATTTTTGAATTATACATGTCAATCAATGGATACAGTTAATTTTTGGGATTTTGCTGAAATACACGAATTTTTTATTAATATTAAAATATGGAAATTGACCGTATATATACATTATCAGTAAAATATACAATTACTAGCATCATGTTTGATTTAAGAACACATGGTTTGAACCCAGATTCATATATTAATATACATAGTCACATGAATCAATACTATTGGTTGTCATGGGAAAAATAATAAAATAATGGGTAAAATAATGGGAAACCCAACCTTTCCTCCACTATAAAACCCCCCTCACTCCCTCTAATCTTAACACTTATAAGCCTTGAATCTCATCAATGCTATTCCCAAATACCATTCCATAGTCACTAAAAATATCAAAGAGCTCTTGGTCGTTCCAAAACACCAAAACCCATTGCCATAAAGTGATTCTAAAAGAGGTGTAATCAAGAGGAAAATTCACATTCTATTTCATTCAATTTCATTTCATGTTCCATTATATTGTAATCATATGCTCAAATCTTATGTACAAATGACCATTATAACTCCATTATCATATATATAAGAAATTAATATCATTTTTATGGAATAATAATAAAAAATACCCAAACGCTCTCTATTTTATTTTATAAATGAAATCATCATCCATGAGATGCCAATTTACATCAATCAAGGACGATGATGTTTTGTTCTTTAATTTCCCTTATGTAATAGTTTTGAAACCATTTATATGGTTTTAAAAAATATAATATATGTAATATATCCTATTTAATGTTAATTAACCAGTGTATGTATATAATATTAAATCATAATACAAAACTAGTTCGTAATATTCAAAATTCCGCCAAAATAATCGAAGTGATTGTCATTAAAATTGCATCTAATGATTCACCCTAATTACATGAAACAAAATGATATAAATGAAAATTAACACCTATTAATGTTAATAAAATAATTTCAAATACAATTTTGGAGATTTATATCCATTCGACAAGAACTCCATTACATAAAAACAAGTGAATCGATTATGGAAATCATGAAAATGAATACTCCGGAACGACAGAATTCAATATTATAACTTATCATTGTGAACATAAATGATCTAAAAATTTTATGATTAACTAAGTAAATTTCTAATTTGTTTTTAATTATGTTAATAATGATTCTTTTTACATATTATAAGAACATAAGTTTAATATAAGAATAGTCAGACTTAAGGAATGGGTTTTCCAGCAAACTGCAATTTTCAATCAGGTTACATTTATTGCCTACATAACTCAATGAAATTATTGTGTATTATTATTTACTCCTAATATATTTCGTTTTATTGTTTTATATATGTTTACAAACCCAAACCCTTCTTTATATTAAGTGCATATACACATCATAAAAGGACCATTCATAATTGTTTCCAAAATACAAGCCCGATTTGACGGAATTTCTAAAATTTGAACATATTTCCAATGGAGGAATATAATCTAATTATAGAAACCATTATAATTATAAAATCCTTTATTTTAATTTGAAAATACTATCTTACTCTATTTATTATTTTATACAAATATTTTTCCAAAATAACTATTCTTTTGAAAATAAATGAGTAGTTATCTCAGGAATTACATGATGATTTTATTATAGTAACTTCATCTATTTCAACAATAATATTAATTATTTTGTATTATTAGGATTAATATGTTATTATATAATCTAAAATATTTAATTTAATGGTTTATGATTATATTAAATGTAAATAATCTATTATAAAACAATTCACCAATTTACTCTGAATGGTTACTGATTATTATTAATGTTCAGGGAATGTTATTTACATTTCAAATGATAGATTCAATATGAATGTATATGTTGTTTATCTTTATCCCTATTAATATGAGAAATTTATTGGAATTTGTTATTGTTGGGTGGGTCCTGTTATATCCCCTCGGTACATCTTTAGGTCTAATGAGACAAACTATGATCTTGGCCCAATGCCTTTTCAAAATGGTTATTTATTATCTTGGAATGAGGAATTGACGTTATGGTTATTATTTCCCTCAGTATGAATTACCTCTTTATGAAAATATAATTGATTGTTCATGTGGTTATTCGACTAGTAGAATTCCCATGATTATGTTTTATTATAAAGTTAGTTATTCAACTCTTATCCCTTCCAAAACGTGTTCAAGATTATTGATGATGTCATTTATTTATTATAATTCACTAGACTTATGTTTATATTTATGATATATCTAAATTCATTACTTACCCGTACCTAGTTTTAGAGATCACCCATTTATTATGTATCATTTTATCAAGAGATTAAGAATTTTATTATGGATGACATTAACAGATAAACTTATTGTTGTGGATTCTCACAATAAAACTTATATTTTGTTTTCTATTTCACGTTGTAATGTTGATCTTATATTTGTATCCTTTTTCCAATGATACTAAACAAGTCAGCCTTCAGGAATCATATTCCTTGTTTATATTCCACTATAATAAAATGAGGTGCCGTCTCTAGTCAACTGTGGTATGGTCCTTCAGTTTTAATTGGAGGAAGTTTAGTAGAAAATGAGGAAACTAAATTTAGAAAAAATAGATTAGTGAAAAAATCCCTAATATAATTTTTAAGGATAAACATACAATAAAATCATGGTAATTTTTTAAGGAACAAATTAAGTGAATCTTTCTAGAAAATATATCAATGTATGGATTCTACAGGGGGATGTGGTTATGGAAAACATGTACATATGAGTGAAAAATCCGACAAAGAAATTGAGATTATCCCGTGGTATCATGGTATAAGACAAAGGGCCTTACTGTGCACCTGGTTTGACACTCTTGAGGGACATACTAAGGATAATTTTCATTTTCTTTACAATCCATTATAAATTATTGGAATGTAATTTTTTTCTCAATGATACCATGCTTATGATTATGAGATTAGTTATGTATGGAATTTCAATTTATGCAAAGAACTTTTCAACACTGAGATTATACATTGTTACACATTACCATATCTAGTGCATGTCATTATTTATAAAAGGTTCTTATTGTTAGGAAGGGAATCCACATGAACATGTGTATCCCATTTAGGGATTTCCCTCGGATGCATGTTAATGATGTTGGATCTGGAGATAAGACTAGTATTGAGAAACGTATTACTATACTGGGAAAACTGACTATGGTTATGAAGAACAACCTTACACATTTGGAGAATCCTAATTGTAATGTGTACAATTTTTCGTTTGTTGTTTTGAAATATTATATGGAATTATTAGTGGATCAGGATTTTCGATGGTGTGTGATTCCAAGGCCAGATGTTCACAAAATAAATGTTTGAAAAAAATCAAACAATCAATAGCATGTGAGTAATTTTCTAGAAAAATTGATATAACTTTTAAATGGTTTCCTAGATTAGATATCAAAAGGCACCATTGAATTTTGAGAATAATCTTAACCTTAGGCAAGGACTAATAGTTATATGCGTAGTTCAGATACAAGTGTTAGTTTTTGAATGTTTAAAAGGAAATAAATTCAAATATATTATTTTACTTATTATTAATTTTTCCATAAATGCAGTGACCCAATACCCCATATTAACACATCCATATGGAATGTTTGTAGGTTTAACCGCATAACATTGTGAAATGAGTATTTCCATTAGATATTTGGAGGACAACCCATTGGCGGACGATGACGACATGATTGATCGACACATCTTGGATTCAACGATCCTCACAAGAAAATGCAACGTGATCATCTTTCTTTAAACTAATTAAGGTAGGGGTTTTATTTCAAATTTTTTTCTCCTTAATTTGATTTGATGTTGAATACAAACCAACCCATGAATAGATTGATCTAAGGATACTGAGTTATTGTGGGAAGGTATTATTTTACATTCATTTAGGGGTTTTTATTTGGGGAATCTATTTTATCATAATTATTGTATTAATATTAGATTCTCATGTTAAAACTATTAATGGGAGCTAATTGACGCTGTGACGAGTGATGACAGAGGTGTATTCCTTCATTGTTTATTAAATTTCTTTATGTTTTTTACACTAAGTTGTCCATGTTAAATGCAATAGTATGACCAATGGATACTTTTGAATTTGTTACACAATGAAACAATCCAAAATCAGAGATTAAATATCTCAACAACCTAGTGGATCTCTGACGACGACAATGGGTGATGAATCGGCTTGGATGGAGGAGGATTTTTCTTAAAGCATTCTTCGTGTGGGTGTATCAGAACATGTTTCCAGAGCCAATTAATGGTCTGAAAACAATGGAATCAACTTCACAGTGTTGGGATGAATTCAAACATAGAGTTTCACAATGATTGGATGGCCGCATCATGGATCAGAGGAGCACCTGAGATACGATGGCTAATAATGGAACGTTTTGGAAAACTCTAATAAATACGTAATGTCTCCCAATGAAAAAACATTCTAGGGTCGTCCTGCAGACGACTAGGGTTTCTGCTCTAGACGCAGTGAAGAACATGACGTGCTTCTGGGAAGACATGGTGTGTCTTCCCCACCTAGTGGTGGCTAGAGTTTAGTTTGAAAGAGAGCATTGATACAATATTTGACCATTATCACATGACATTTGGGTCCTTACATGGACTCGGTATGTATCAAAGAAGAAACACAGACACAATAAAGATTATATGGCTTGTACTCCACTACATGACCAGGCATGGCTAGATACGTGGGATACCCAATCAACCGGTTCACGGTCTATGAAACATGAGTTGAAGTCATGTACGGGCACATGGAAAACGTACATGGATCCATCCCTGGGTAGCAGAACATGTCATGTCACACTCTTACATGTCATATATACATTATTTTACACAATAATCCATCTGACACAGGTCGTTGTACATGGGCAGTACCCGAGGTCAGAGGACATGGTATGTGATGCTTCTACACACAGTGTACATATCAGTACATGGATTGGTCCTCTCGTCCATTTTTCATTAGGCCAGTTACATTGTGCCAGTTACCCTTTTCTCTTTCCCCTAAAGGACGTGTTTCATTTCCATCCACAAGAGTATGATCTCTTCAGAAGTACTTTATACGATAGAGTCGGGTTCCCAATGAGGGGCTCGAAGCGAGGTCATCTATCCATTCATGACCCTAGGGAAGGTTCTGTACTGACGTGACCAATCCTTCTAGACATCAGTCTCCTACTTATTAGGTTAATCCAGACGAGTTTCAGTATCCATCATGGCCCTCTTAGTGATCCTCATCTTTGTACTGTGATCTTTACCCTCCCAGGAGGGTGTTCTCTCAGAATGAGTGTATATTTTATCACTTCATATCTATCGATGAAGCTATATCTCTCATAGATTTTCCAGAAAAATAGAAAAATTTGGATGGAATTCATCATATAAGTCTATCTTGTAGATTGAGTTCTCCAATATGATTTCTTTTTGAAATTATTGATCTGAATCCCTAGTTGGTGTATTTGGTCGTTATTGAATATTGGTCTGGGTTTCATGTATATCTAGATGTGTATCTCTTTATATATTTTTGGTATACAAATAATGTGTAGAAACTTCATGTACCATTACTTTTTTGTGTTACTTTTTTATTTTTGAGGTCCTCTACTGAGTATTGTCATACTCACCCCAGCACGGGCATTGCTCAAACGTGTTGTGTCATATGCAGACGAGCTGTCTTTTGATTGAGTCTAGGTCATACTCAGACTGGACCGAGCTTTATGAGTTCTTTATCGACCAATATGTTCCTATGGATATGAGTGGAAAACCTAGTACTTCCTTTTTCATAGAGGTTGGAATTTTGAGTTGCATACTCATTTTATTTTCGTGGGACTGTATTCTGGCCCAGCTAACATTCTACACATTACTTGTGTTGTACTCTGTTGGATAGGTTTAGTTATGTGAATGCATTTTTTTCCTTATTGGTTTTTACTTTTTAGTATTTTTGGTCTTGGAGATGAGTTCATTTGTCAAGTTACATAAGAAATGCCTCACATTTTAGTGATTCGACTAATCGGTTATAGTCACCATCACTTGTCCATTAAAGGCGGGATTGGGGAGTCACAACACGAGCCCAACTAAAGTTGGAAATGATAGAGTGGTATTAGAGGTTTTATGTTCTACCTTAGGATGAACATTATATAAGATTGGTTTATGAAAATAGTATTAGCTATTTTGAGCTTGAATTTTTTACCAGGGACTCTAGTGTTGGTTGAGGTGCCCCAGGTATCCATACACCAGGATTCTGAAAACTAGAGTGGTATTAGAGGTTTTATCTAATGTATGTTTACCAGGGACTCTAGTGTTGGAAATGATAGAGTGGTATTAGAGGTTTTATCTAATGTATGTTTATTGTAATTGATAGTCTATGCATAACCAATAACATGTAACTATCATTTTAGGTATCATCTCATTATCATCGGTCATTATCATATTTTTCCACCCTTAGTTGGAGTTACATATAATGGGGTTACACATTTACTTTTTTAAATTGAAATTATGATTCTTCCATCATGTAGTTTATGGAAATTTTTCTTTGAAATATATTTCATAGTTTTTTTAGTCCCACCTATAGAAATAATATTAGTTTTCTCACATCATTAAACAGTGATATTATTGTGAAAATGGTAGGATTAATTCTATTGAAATTGGAAATAGACTATGTGAGTTATCAAATATTTTTCTAAGTGATTTATGTCTCACTGGTAGCTATTTTATCAGTTTTAAACATTCTTATAGCTATTTTTTTGTGTGTGAAAATAATAGGATTAATTCTTTTTATGATGTAAAAACACAAGGTATGTGATATTTTCATTTTCCCTAAAACATATAACAATTTTTATTCCTATCAATTTCATAATTATTCATTAATTATCATTGTTAAATAGTCCTTTCCACCCTAGAATAAGTAACATAGTATTTGTGTCAATGGATTAAACTAATGAAATATTATTTTGATTATTGAAGAAATTAATTATTGATAATAACTTATTTACAAGTTTTTTCTACATTGGTTTACTTCATCTTCATCATCACCCTATAGTTATAAATTATCCAACATAGTTTCCACCATATAATCAATTATTTTCATTATAGTACCTCCTTTAGTATTTATAGACTCATGATGGATGGGTGTTCATTATTGAAAATATTATTTAGAATTCCAATGACTTAAATTCAGGATTAATAGTTTTATGATGATAAAATATGAGGTATTCATCACTAAATATGAAATTATTTCATCATTTATAGAAATTTATAAATGAATTTATAGTTTCAATCAAACATCTTCCAAGGATTATGGGAATATCTTATTCTTATTATATCATGAGGATAAAAAATATATTGGGAATCAATATTTTTCCACCATGAAAATACATATTATTAAATAATTAGGTTTACGTCATAAATATACTGACATACTAGAGTGAAATAATATAATATTTGGATAGTCTCATCCTATATTTAAAAACACACATAAGGGAATAAATTTTCACCTCATTCCTAAGTCACAATTTGTAATTTTTAATGTTCATGAAATAATGGTGAATGAGATGGAAAATATTCAAAGATATGTCATCTTTTGTGGTATATAATTTTTAAATTATATTGAACACTCATTTCATAGGGAAATAACACCATTAACATATAGAATTATCTTTTTTATAGTAATTCCATTAAAATATTATCATAATCCAAAATCTATGAAATTGATTCTCTAAAATATATTTATATATAATGTTGTATGAAAATATATAAAACTTCTTGTATTTCATTTCAATAATGAATTTCTTTATCCTCTCTTGGAAGGAATGAGGGTTCTATATGGTTCAATATTTATATTTCATTCTTCTACTTACAAACCTATTTTCTATATTCTCCTATCTTATAATTTCCATTTTCTTATTCTCTTTTATCTTTATTCCATTCTCAATTTTTATCTTTCACAGTTAATTATTATTATTACATTTAAAATGTATTTTCATTCTAATATTCTTATTTCCATCCACCTCTATCCTGAAAAATGTGTCATAGCCTTCACAATCTCTATTGGGTGTCCGCTATGTTAATCCATAGGGTATTGAGTTGTCACTCTAATAATGATTCATATATTTTACCCACAGGGTTATAGAGTTGTGGGTAGAGAATTAATTATTCATTATAGAGTAATATTGTTTTATAATCTATTGAGATTAATTTTGGACGAGGTTATTAAACATTCGATAAATTTATTTTTATGGGATGTGAAGGTGGATTTTGATAGAATTTATGTGTAGGATAGTTGGTTTATTCATTAGGGGGTCGTATTAGTTAGAATAGCATCAAGGGGTATAGTTCATGTGAATATTTGGGTATACCATTATTTAATTATAAAATTAATAAACATTTATATTAGTTATAAATTTGATCTATTTATGGACAGTTTTGAATTCACCTACATTTTTTGTAGGAATTTGGGAATTTCTTGGGGACATATTATAACTAACATAGTTTCAATTGAAATTTTTTTTCCTATGAACGCAAATCAATCTTTGGTATATGTGGGGTCTTGTGCACATATAATGAAATTATAGAATGGGTTTTTGTGATAATTGTTGTTAATACTATTATTGATTCAATTCCACTAAAAATTTTAATTAAATTAATTTATTTATCAATGATTATAATTGGGTATCCAAGAATGTGATATCATCAAATTAATATATTTTTATCCTCCTTGGAATCTAATACCTTTTTAATAATTTAGTATTATGAAAAATATCTTATATAATGTCTTTTAAAACATCAAATGTATTCATAATTAATATTTTACTAGATATTTCATCGATCGTGACTGATGTCATGGAAAGAAAAAATTAATAATTGATTCATATATAGGAACACTTAAATTCTCGTATGTAACAATTTCTTCATGAAATATATGACTTTATACCACATTTTAAATATAGATTATCCATATACTTTTTAAATTATTGAGATTTCATTTCAGACCTCTTATTCCCTCAATAGTGGAATGTAATTATTTGATAATTATTTTTATTGGTTATCATAGGTTTTAATGTAACCAATTTGAAGCTATAACTTCCAGATTTTTATCCCTTGTATCTTCTCTACTAATATCATGTAATATTTAATACACTTAAACACTCTGTATTTGAAGGATATGTTCCAAAACCATTTCATCCTACCATAATAATCAATATATAGATTATATTAACATTATTCATTCATAGACATGGGTGAAATTGGCCCCCACACATCCACATTCACTAACTCAATCAATCTCATTTACATTTTTTTTCTTTATCTTTAATGTAATTAAATTGATTTCCCATTTTAAAAACGAATCATTTTATTAGTGTCATCAAGATACAGTTTTAGGATATTATTATCTCTATTATTCTCCCCCACATCTTACAAGGACTTTTGGATTAAGTGGCCGTGGATTTTTTTCCACATCCTTTTATATTTTACATTGGATTTAAAGTGCCAATATTATTCCACACTAATGAGTTAGAAATTCAATGGCTTAATTTTCCCAACCACTATTGGGGCCATCCTTTCACATGAATATTTTTCAATGACATACTAAAAAATTCGACAGGGATTAGAGATTTAGTTTGATTACTAAGATAATTCTATCCATGAAATAAATTTATTGATAATATAATCACTCATCATTTTACTCATTATCCTTCACCTCTTAAGTGAAGAGTTTCTAATGGTTGAGGGAAAATCTATCGTGTTTTATTTTATTATCGAACGAAGTGATTGAATGTTGTAAAAGAATATTAGATGAATTAAGAAATTTTGAAAAACATTACATAATTTAATTTATTATTGGAACAATATATGTGAACTTCTATGAAGAAAAATAGAATAATAGGGTCTAAGTATATAATAAAATTCAATGTAATGGATAATAATTCCAAAAATTTGGCTAGAATATCCTATTTATAGACTTCATCTTCATCATGACATAATTTTTTTCATTGTGGAATGAAGTTATATAAAACAGATATAAACCCTTTTAAATTACTCATATGTTACGTCATTATTGTTCAAGGGATGTGGTTAGTGTGCCATGGATACATATTTCTCCTTCAATGTCATTATTTCTCAGGGGTCATTCGATAACATTCCACGTAATTAAGATATAAAATTATCATCAATTATATTTCTAAATATCATTGACTTCCAAAGTGGAAAATATTGTTGTTTAATTATAAATTTATTCTATATAAATATTACATCATAAATTAATAGAATAATGGTCATATGTTATAAAAAGAACTTCTAAATCTCCTTAAAGGGGTAACGATATATAAATTCAATATGGCTTGGATACAACTCTAATAGCACTATAGTATTTCTCTATTAGATCCCATTATAGTAATCCCACATTAAAACATTACATTGTTGGTATCCAATTTAATAATCATGAGTTATATTACAATCCTATATGGTTCTCCCCTACTGTCAATGAATACAAAAACTTGTTCTCCCATAGTCATCATAGAATATTGTCCCAACAATCCAAACATCATCTTTGAGCATTAAACTATTACATGTCCTATATATTGATTTACTACTTCAATGACTGGAGAAAATAGAACGACCCATACTTTACATACATTGTTATTACTTCAAAATCGAAGCACACTTATTACAACATATAACAAAACCATGAAAGGACCGTATAGGTATAGTGTCTTTAAAAACTGGAAAGCATAAACAACTGGTTCATAAAGCATCTACTTTTCCTCCCATTTATTTCATCATATCTAGAGTCCCTTTTCGGCATATTCTACTTAATAACCTTCTTCCTGACCTGGGGAAATAAAACATACAAAAGGGTGAGCTCAAATGCTCAGTAAATGTAAACAAAATAAATATCAATCACATCATATACATAAGCACATAACTTTTGGAAATCTTAACCTGCAAAAGAGATCATAATTTCATAACATGGGATAAATAATAGTAGTGAAATTTAATCCCAATAATCATAACATAAAACATAAATCGTTGTGGAATACACACATAATCATAGAGAATCATTTATTGTTAGTCAAGACTCAATGCCAACACTATCTTAGTGGACAAAGTCCATTTCCGAACCAAGTTCACTTCACATTTCAGTCCTGTTTCACTGAACCGGTTTAACCTTCCATTCCATCCATGTCTATCTTATGAGATATAAAATCTTTACCCAATGCAGGGAAGGGAGATATAGGTCCCACCCATCTCTTAATTATACAATTCTTATGTGTGGCACAAAATCATAAGCCATACATCATTGCATAACCCATGAAATAAAAATGGGAATCTTAAACATCGTGACATCATAAAAAAATTAATATAAGATAAAGGAATTAATAAAAATATTTCCATCACAACATAATAAAATCCATTTAATAATAGGGATAGAAATAGAACCCTATATTATCTTAGATGGAAATTTTTTTTGATAAAACTCTTGAACTCCATTCTTGAGGAAAATATCCTTTCTACTTCAAAAACACTTTTCCTTTCTTAACATGTTGTACAATTCTAAACTAAAAGAAGTTGATTAAAAATAAACATCAAAACATGTAAAGGAAGCTTCTTGGAAATAATGTTTTAAAAATACATTAATTCCTTATAAGTTAAAAAAACATTCTTCTCGTACTTTTGTCGGAGAAGTAAAAAAGTACCTCGTATGAAAAAAAGACAAAAGATTCCTTTCATATCTTTTAATAAAAACTCACCGAAGGGGAAAATTGGATTTAAACAATTGTAGGTGAAAGGAAATATTATTACATATTGAGGAAACATGTATTTGGATTATAAAATACACCCCATAAAATACCAAAGTATAAACAATCTCGGATAAAAATGAGATTGTGATATTTCCCTTACCTCAGGTCCGATATGCTTTGTACGTATCCGAACCTCCTGTATAATGATTTAAATAATGTTATTTAATTATTCCATAATCATACTCATTGTTATGATATCACATATAGTCATATTCTTAGCTTCTTATTAGTAATATTTCATTACAACTTGTTATTCCGGTGTTTATTACTTTTTGTTCTTATGCGTGTTTTCTCGAATAAATTATTATTATTCTTCTCTTTAGGTTATAGATACCTCATTTACATAATGTTATTAGTGTAATATATATCATATTCATTCATTCAATTCATTTATATAATCATTATACAATGAAGATCATGTAGAACGAGTCGCATCAAATCGTGGAGACAGAATTCCGTACGTACGCACGAGCGATGATATCATTCCCATGATCATGCAATTGTATTGGAGTGTATGTATACTATTTCATAATCAATATCACTTTACAATAATCATATATAGTCTTTATTTACACCATTATACCCATCCAAGTAAGGTGGTGGTGGAAAATAGATTACACCACGGCGTGGGGACGGTATTCCGTGCGTACGCACCCGCGGTGATTTCATTTTCCATAGGATAGATAGATGGTGAAATAGGTTTGTTTAATAATTATAATAACATATAAGTATATGAGTGATACTGATGTTATTACATCATAATGCAATAACTAATGATGAAGAAGTGGAAGAAGAAATAAAGATGAAAAAATCGGTAACAGACATTACCTCTTCTTTGAAGTGCTTCTTTGAGACCTTCTTTTAGGGAACTAAAATTGGCCTTTGAAGAAGACCAGGACGTCTAGGATGTCTCTAGGTAAGTGGAGAGGATAATTTGGCAGGGGATGGCCGAGATTGAATGCTCAATGTGGTGTGAGGAATAGAGGGAGGAGGTCCCTTTTATAAGGGAGGAGGGGGGCACCTTTGGAATAACTAAAAATATTATTTTATTATAAAGCCAAATTCGGTTTTAAATAGCTCCAAATTAATTTATTTCATATCTAATGTGGAGATGGGTCGAAATAATCGCATCCAATAGAATTTAGAAAAGTTAAGGTTCCTATTTTGACCTTATCATTTAGATTTAACATTAAGTTAAATAATTTTACTTTTACCTTGTCTTCTTGTGTTCTTACACTATAAGGTTAATAAACATACTATAACAATCCAAGCGAACCCCAAGTTGTTTATAATTATTATATATAACGTTATCTAAGTCATTTTTCCAAACCATTTATTTTTAGGAATAAAATAACAATTAATAATATAATATTTGTTTTAAAAAGTATTTTATGTCAATTTTGACACTATTTAGTAATTGATTTTTTTGCAAATCATAACAGAATGATTAGATAAAACAAAGTTAATTAAATAAATAATAAAATATCATATTTACCTTATAAAATTAGTGGAATTCATAAAAAGTCACAAATTACATTTATTTGGGTATTTATAACATCAATTATGTCAATATTTCATTAATAAGATAATTACTTCATCATATTTGTGTCATAAATAAATTAAATTATTTAATGTCTAAAAATTAAAAATAAAATACCATTATGTAGGAAATCCTTTTATCATTCTAATAAATATTTATAGTCCAAATTATCTTATATATATCCTTATATTAAAAATTATTTACTTATTAAACTTTGATTTTAACTATTTTAACCCTTCTTTAAATAAATTAATAATAAATGTCCTAATCTAATCCAAGTGGGCCTAAATGGTCATTTTTTATTCCAAAGTTTGTTTTTGGTAGAATTACACTTATCCAATAGAATTAGGACATGTGTTAGGGTAATAATAATATCATTTTTACCCTTAATTACTCTATTTACTTTTAATCGTGGTAAATAAAAGTAAAAAGTTACTATTCACCAAAAATTATTTTCATCTCATTGAACCACATTTTACTTACTGACATCAACCGTGTCTCTCGGATTTTTGAAATTGCACTCACATAAGTGGTAAAATTACATTTTAGGAAATATTCTATTTTTTAACTACCACTTAGTGGTTTCACTATTCATAAATAATTGAATGTTTTCAGAAAAATACCAAAATTTCACCCTAGGATAATTTCGATATTCCGAATCGAAAAATGAAGTCCATTTTGAAAAAGAAAATTTATAAAATTTCAAAAAGTGGTTATTAGTATTCATAACGGCTAGTTTTAATAATATTTTATTAGCATATCATTGTTTAGTGAAACTCAGTATTGCGTACGATACAAGCTATCGAGGAAGGTCTCGATTTCGTGTAATGCAAGCCAAGAAAGTGTTATGAGTAGAAAAAGATTTCTTTGATGATTTATATAACATAAAAGTCTCGGGTGTTACATTCTACCCCCCTTAAAATGAATTTCTCCCTCAAAATTCGTCACTTTGTAACAAACAGATGGGGATACCTCTCCCTCATCATATCCTCAAGCTCCCATGTAGCTTCTTCTAATTGGAGGTTCCTCCATAATACTTTCACCAATCGAGTGGTGTTGTTTTGTAGGACTTTTTCGCTACGATCTAGAATCTCTATCGGCTGTTCTGCATAAGAAATATCCTGCTCCAGCGGTACAACTTCTGAACTGAGTACATGTGAAGGATCAGGTATGTAATTTCTCAGGAGGGATACATGGAACACATCATGAACTTGAGATAGATTCGGTGGAAGTTCCAATCGGTAAGATACCTTCCCAACACGATCTAGTTTTTCGAAAGAACTGATATATCTAGGGCTCAACTTCCCCTTCTTTCCAAATCTCATGACCTTCTTCCAGGGAGATATTCGTGAGAACACTTTATCACCCACTTCAAACTCTTGGTCTTTTCTTCGGTTGTCGGCATAACTTTTCTGTAGACTCTGAGATGCTCTTATGTGTTGTTGAATTGATATGACCTTTTCTGCCATTTCATCATTGAGATTGGGTCATAATAGCTTTATTTCCCCAACTTCATCCCAACAAGTTGGAGTCCTGCATTTCTTTCCATAGAGAGCTTCATAAGTAACCATCTGAATACTGGAGTGAAAGCTATTATTATATGAAAATTCCACCAAAGGTAGGTGATTATCCCAACCACCATTAAAATACATAGAGCAAGCTCTCAATATATCTTCTAGAGTTTGAATGGTTCTCTCAGACTGACCATCTATCTGAGGATGATAAGCAGTGTTGAAACTCAACTCTGTATCCAGAGTATGCTTAAGACTTCGCAAGAACATCGAGGTAAATCTCGGATCCTAATTAGATATAATAGAAAGATGTAAACCATGAAATATTACCACTTCCTTTACATATATCCTGGCAGGCTGATCCAGAGAGAAATCCTCTATAATAGCAATGAAGTGTGCAGACTTTGTAAGACGATCAACTATTACCCAGATAGCATTATTGCATTTGGATGTTTTAGGAAGTCCTGTGACAAAGTCCATAGTGATGTTTTCCCATTTCCATTCGGGAGTGGGTAATGGTTGTAACATCCCCTTAGACTTCTGTCTCTCAGCTTTAACTTGTTGAAAAACCAAGCAACGAGAGACATATTCAGCAACATCTCTTTTCATGCCATCCCACCAGAAGTACTCTTTCAGGTCCCTATACATCTTCATGGTTCCAGGATGAATAGAGAATGAAGAACTATGAGCCTCATCTAGCAGCTCCTTCTTTAATTCGGGGATGGGAGGAACACAAACCTGATTCCTGAACTTTATTATTCCATCACAATCAAGGTTGAATTCAAGAACATTTCCCACCTTATTTTGTAACTCGACATCTTATTTTTGTGCCTCTTTAATCTTCACATGTATAGATGGTTGAACATTCATTTGAGAAAGATACGATTTTCCCCTTTCATTATAATTCTATGATCCATCCTTTCTAGACCCATAAATATTGGATCCTTTGTGATCCTCATCATGGATAAACTAGCATGGTCCTGTCGAATTAATGCATCTGCCACCTTGTTTTTTTCCCAGGGTGGTAATGAATTGAGCAGTCGTAATCCTGTATTAGCTCCAACCATCTTCTTTGGCGCATTTTCAGCTCCTTTTGTGTGAAAATATAGTTTAATCTTTTGTGATCAGTATAAATATCACACCTTTCACCATAAAGGTAATGCCTAATGAAAAGATTATCGCAGCTAACTCCAAATCATGAGTTGGGTAATTTTGCTCATGTATTTTCAATTTTCGTGAGGCATAAGCTATCACCATATCATTTTTCATAAGAACACACCCCAATCCCTTCTTGGATGCATCACTGTAGATCAAAAATCATTCTCCACTACAAGGAAGTGTGAGAACAGGTGCACTGGATAACCTTCTTTTCAACTCCTTGAAATTCTCTTCTCATTCCTCCGTCCAGAAAAACTTAACTCCTTTCCGAGTCAACATGGTGAGTGGATTAGATAATCGTGAAAAATATTTCACAAAATGTCGATAATATCCATCCAATCCAAGAAAACTTCAAATCTCAGTTACTGTTGTTGGTCTCGACCATCTTTTGATAACCTCTGTTTTTGCTGGATCCACAGATATCCCCTATTTTGAGATTATGTGGCCCAAAAATGAAACTTTTTGAAGCCAAAATTCACACTTTGTAAATTTGGAATAATCCTTCTCCTTTCTCAGGGTCTTCAATATAATTCTCAAGTGATCTTCATGTTCTTCCTTTTCTCTTTGAATAGACAAGAATATCGTCTATAAAGACTACCACAAACTGATCAAGATAGTCTCTAACGACTCTATTCATTAGATCTATGAAGATAGCATGGGCATTAGTAAGACCAAATGGCATCACTATAAATTCATAGTGTCCATATCTTTTACGGAAATCCGTCTTTGGTATATCCTCCCTTTTGACCCTTAATTGATGATACCCTAAATGAAGATCAATCTTGGAAAAGTATTGAGCTCCGCAAAGTTGGTCAAATTGGTCATCAATGCGCGGGAGAGGATATTTTTTCTTGATAGTGATCTTGTTAAGTTCTTGATAATCAATGCAGAGTGTCATTGATCTATCTTTCTTCTTAACAAACAGAACATGTGCTCCCCAAGGTGACGCACTAGGGCGTATGAACCCTTTATCAAGATTCTCTTGGAGTTGCTTCTTCAATTCCTGCAACTCAATTGGGGCTATTCTATAAGGTGTCTTTGAAATAGGCAAAGCATCTGGTACGAGTTCTATTCAAAACTCAACTTCACGGTTCAGTGGAAGACCCGGTAATTCCTCCGGAAAGACATCATCAAACTCCCATACAATGGGAATTTTCTAAATCGTGAGTTTCTCGCCCACCATTTGAGATAAATAAGCTTCATTTAGTGGAAACAATACCCATAAAATGGAATAAATTTCCACTGGAAGGTTATGTTCATCCTTGCATCGATAGACGATCATAGATTGATCTGGAACATGAAATGTGACTTCCCTTCTTTGGCAATTGATATGAGATCCATGTAGAAAAAGCCAATCCGTGCAAATAATCACATCAAATTACAATATAAGAAGGATCACAAGATTTTCAGGAAGCACTTTCCCAGAAACATCAATCGGAGAAGAATTATAAGCTTTTGATGTGACTGTTGTGCCATTAGGGGTTGTCACAGCTAACTCAACATCTAACTGTTGAGGTAATATGGTGATATCCTTAGAGAATTTTTCAGAAATAAAGGAGTGGGTGGATCCAGAATCAAATAAAACATTTTCTACTTTAGAGTGGATGGTAAGTGTACCTTTCACCACATCGTTATCGTACTCCACATCGCTGATAGAAATTTCACGTGACATTCCTTTGTCTTTAGCCTTAAGAGTTTGTTGACGTCGACCATCATCATCAACCCTTGGATTTGGGGATTGATTGGAATAATTCCCCATGTCCTTGCACATGAAACATTGATGTGTAGTAGGGTCATTCTTTGTATCCCTTCCTTTGTTTTCATCATTAGACATCTTCTTCCCATCATTGCGGGATTCAAATACCCAATGACCTTCCTTTCCACATTTGAAACATTTACTTGTCCCTTTAATACAAAACCCTCCAGGTTTCTTTCCACACTTTTATCATACGGGAAAGCACATCTTTTTTTTCAGTGTGCTCTTTAGATTTTACTTTGAATTCCATTTTCCTCTTCTTATCAATCCCATATGACTGATGGGTTACTCCAATATCCATCTCGACTTTGAGAGCACATCTAACGATTTCCTCGTATCTATTGAAGTCCCTTATGGCTAACGCCCTTCAAATACTTGGTTTTAAGAAACTAATGAATCGATCAATCTTACTCTCAGGTTGGATAATAATACCAGAAGCGTACCTTGAAAGTATGGTAAAGTTTTCTTCATAAGTACCAACAGATTCATCATTCTTTTGCTTCAGTTCAAGAAACTCTTTCTCCATCTTTGTTTGGATAGTACGAGGGAAGTACTTATTGAAAATTAAGTTCTTGAACTCGTCCCATTCCATGGACTCAATTTCATCCCTTTGCCTCATATTCATAATAAGATTCCACCATTGATAAGCATCTCCTTCCAAACGATACACTGCTAGGATGACTTTATCATGTTCAGAACACTGAAGAACTGAAAATATATTTTCAGTAGTACTAATCCATTGTTCAGCAACTAATGGATTAGTAGACCCGCTGAAAGAAGGTGGACGCTGCCTCATGAAGGATTCAACAGAATTTTTCTCATTCCTTTACTCGTTTGGAAGTCCTTCATGATTCATAGCTTGAGAAAGTTGTGTGAGCATAACTATAGGATTTTTCATTCCAGCTCCCAAAACGTTTGGTTGCTCCGGGGGACAATCATTGCATTTCCAGTCGCATTCCGCATTAACACGGTTCCTTCGGGTTCCAGCCATTGACTAAAACCAAGAAGAATAGTGTGAGCCACACTAATTATAATAGGAAAACCACATAATCAAGAATAAAATTTCACACATAAGGTCATATCCTAGGTTATTCATGGTCATTTATAATACACTAATATTGTGTTCTATTCTTAGAATTATCCTTAGGGTTCTTACTAAGGCTTTCACATCCTAGTTTTCAAAGGTTGACTACACCTTTCCTCTGATACAAACTATAACGACCCATACTTTACATACATTGTTATTAATCCAAAATTGAAGCACACTTATTAAAACATATAAAAAAACCATGAATGGACCATATAGGTATAGTGTCTTTAGAAACTAGAAAGCATAACAAACTGGTTCATAAAGCATCAACTTTGCCTCCCATTTATTTCATCATATCGAGAGTCCGTTTTTGGAATATTCTACTTAGTAACCTTCTTCCTGACCTGGGGAAATAAAACATACAAAAGGGTGAGCTGAAATTCTCATTAAGGATAAACAAAATAAATATCAATCACATCATATACATAAGCACATAACTTTATGGAATCTTAACCTGCAAAAGAGATCATAATTTCATAACATGGGATAAATAATTGTAGTGAAATGTAATCCCAATAATCATAACATAAAACATGAAACTTTGTGGGATAAACACATAATCATAGAGAATCATTTCTTGTTAGTAAAGACTCAATGCCAAGACTATCTTAGTGGACACAGTCCATTTCTGAACTTAGTTCACTCCTTGTTTCAGTCCTGTTTCACTGAACCGGTTTAACCTGCCGTTCCAGCCATATCTATCTCATGAGATATAAAATCTTTACCCAATGCATTGGAGGGAGATATAGGTCCCACCCATCTCTTAATGATACCATTCTTATGTGTGCCAAAAAATCATAAACCATACATCATAGCATAACCCATGTAATAAAAATGGGAATCTTAAACATCGTGACATCATAAAACAATTCATATAAGATAAAGGAATTCATAAAAATATTTCAATCACAACATAATAAAATCCATGTAATAATAGGGATATAAATAGAACCCTATATTATCTTAGATGGAAAATAATTTTGATAAAACTCTTGAACTCCATTCTTGAGGAAAATATCCGTTCTACTTCAAAAACACTTTTCCATTATTAACATGTTGTAAAATTATAAACTAAAAGAATTTGATTAAAAATAAACTTTAAAACCTGTAAAGGAAGCTTCTTGAAATTATTATTTAAAAATACATTCATGCCGTATATGTTAAAGAAACATTCTTCTCGTACTTTTGTCGGAAAAGTCAAAAAGTACCTCGTACGAAAAAATGACAAAAGATTACTTTCATATCTTTTACTAAAAACTCACCAAAGGGTAAAATTGGATTTAAAAAATTGTAGGTGAATGGAAATAATATTACATATTCAGGAAAAATGTATGTGGATGATAAAATACACCACATTAAATACCAAAGTATAAACAATCTCGGATAAAAATGAGATTGTGATATTTCTCTTACCTTAGGTCTGATATGCTTTGTATGTATCTGAACCTCCTGTATAATGATATAAATAATGTTATTGACTAATTCCACAATCATAATAATTGTTATGACATCACATATGGTCATATTCTTAGCTTCTTATTAGTAATATTTAAATACAACTTGTTATTCGGTTGTTTATTACTTTTTGTTCTTATGCGTGTTTTGTCAAATAAAACCTTATTCTAATATTTAGGTTATAGATACCTCATTTCCAGAATGTTATTAGTGTAATATATATCATATTAATTCAATAAATTCATTTATATAATCATTATGCAATGAATATCTTGTAGAACGAGTCGCATCACATCGTGGAGACGGTATTCCGTACGTACGCACGAGCGATGATATTGTTCCCATGATCATGGAATTGTATTGGAATGTATGTATACTATTTCACAATCAATATCACTTTACAATAATAATATATAGTCATTATTTAAACCATTATACCCATACAAGTAAGGTGGTGGTGGAAAATAGATTACACCACGGCGTGGAGACGGTATTCCGTACGTACGCACACGTGGTGATTACATTTTCTGTAGGATGGATAGATGGTGAAATAGGTTTGTTTCATACTTATAATAACATATCAGAATATGAGTGATACTTGTGTTATTACTTCATAATGAAACAACTAAAGAAGAAGAAGTGGAAGAAGAAATAAAGATGAAAGAATCGGTAACGAACATTACCTCTTCTTTGAAGTGCTTCTTTGAGACCTTCTTTTAGGGCACTAAAATTGGTCTTTGAAGAAGACCAGGACCTCCAGGATGTCTCTAGGGAAGTGGATAAGAGAGATTGTCAGGGGTTGGCCGAGCTTGAAGGCTCAAAGTGGTGTGAGGAATAAAGGGAGGAGGTGCCCTTTTATAAGGGAGTAGAGGGGCACCTTTGGAATATCTAAAAATATTATTTTATTATAAATCCAAATTCGGGATTAAATATATTATTTAGAATATAAGGTGGGGATGGGTCTAAATCCTCTCATCCAATATAATTTATACAAGTTTAGGTTCCTATTTTGACCTTATCATTTAGATTTATCTTTAAGTTAAATAATTTTACTTTTAAAGTGTCTTCTTGTGTTCTTACACTATAAGGTTAATAAACTTACTATAAAAATCCAAACGAACCCCATGTTGTTTATCATTAATATATATAACCTTATATAAGTAATTTGGCCGAACCATAGATTTTTAGGAATAAAATAAAAATTAATAATATAATATTTGTTTTAAAAACTATTTTATGTTAATTTTGACATTATTTAGTAATTGATTTATGTGAAACTCGTAACAGAATGATTAGTTCAAAAAAAGTAAATTAAATCAATAATAACATGTCATATTAACCTATAAAATTAGTTTCATTCATAAAAAAGTCTCAAATTACATTTATTTGGGTATTTACAACATCAATTATGTCAATATTTCATTAAAAAGAAAATTACTGCATCATCATTGTGTCATAAATAAATTAAATTATTTAATGTCTAAAAATTACAAATAAAATACTATTATGTAGGAAATATTTTTATCTTTCTAATGAATATTTATAGTATAATTTATCTTATATATAACCTTATATTAAAAATAACTTACTTATTAAACTTTGATTTTAACTATTTTAACCCTTCTTTAAATAAATTAATAATAAATGTCCTAATCTAATCCTAGTGGGCCTAAATGGTCATATTTTATTCCTAAGTTTTTTTTGGTCGAATTACACTTATCGAATAGAATTATGAATGTTTTAGTGTAATAATAATATCATTTTTACCCTTAATTGCCCTATTTACTTTTAACCGTGGTAAATAAATGTAAAAAGTTTCTATTCACCAAAAATTATTTTCATCTCATTGAACCAAATTTTACTTACAGACATCAACTATGTCTCTTGGATTTTTGAAATTCCACTCACAGAAGCGTTAAATTTATGTTTTATGAAAAATTCAGTTTTTAACTACCTCTTAGTGGTTTCACTATTCATCAAAAATTGAATGTTTTCAGAAAAATACCAAAATTTTACCCTAGGATAATTTCGATATTCCGAATCCAAAAATGAAGTCCACTTTGAAAAATAAAATTTCTAAAATTTCTAAAATTGGTTATTACTATTTATAATGGCTTGTTTTAATAATATTTTATTAGCATATCATTGTTTAGTGAAACTTTGTATTGCGTACGACGCAAGCTATCGAGGAAGGTCGCGATTTCGTGTAAAGAAAGCCAAGAATGTGTTGTGTGTAGAAAAATATTCCTTTGTTGAATTATATAACATAAAAGTCTCGCGTGTTATAGAAAACCTTGGTGTGGATACATTCATATGAGGAATTGATGAAATTTTTGTTCAGCTTTTACTTTTTACTTAAAAGGTATTATAGAATATAAATAATCCTAAGATCATTGGTCCTTCTTGGGTATTCATATTATTCCTATTCTCTATCATGTTGCATATTGAAGTCCCATATTTTGGTGCAATATCATTACAATCACATTCAACCACACCGTGACACAATTTTGTTAAATTATTTCTTTCTAGATTTACTATTTCTACTTCGGTCCAACTAACTACATAATGGAAAACCTTTTTTTGGAGTAATATCTCTGCATTTACTATAAAAACATCAAGGGAGGATCCAAAATAATTCTTCAGATCTATCATTCATTAAATCAATAAAAAGATAGAAACAATGTATAATTATGTCCCATATTCAATGAAAAGAATGATAAAACATATGTATCAATAACAGTTATCAAATTCCCCTACAATTGAACATTTTTTTACCCATATGAAAAATATATTTACAAAGATTCCAAATAAGTATAATCCTTTAATTTATGAAAAGAATTAGAGAGCATGTAAATAAAACAAAATATTCGCTGAAAATTCTAAATTATAATATACTCATCCTCGCTAATATATTTATATCCCACCAATCTATGCTTCTCATAACGATTCCCATCATGAAAATTCATCCATAATGACACAATTTTTCATTGTATTTTTCTTTCAATTTCCTTTCGGACAGAGGAAATTGCACCAGGATCAAGTACCACACCCATCAAACTACCTTTGACTGATCTCCACTTGGAACTAGTTATAATAGATATAATTATATCATAGATCATGTATGAGTGGTCATTAAAATATACATTTTATGATCAATTATTTTGATTTGTTTTCCTGAGGAATATAGGAATCAAGAAATAAAAATATAAAATATATTTGAATCAACTTCATAAGAACATATTAGAATTCTAAAACCTTATCTTACATTATATTCTCACTTGTTACTTCCATGCATCACGAATCGTCCATTTTAATGTCAATAAAAAAATCAAGTATTTGTACTAAATAATGTCTTGTATGAAGGATAAATTAGACTATAATTTGGATTGCTTTTATATAAATTTCCATGATATTACAGTATTAAAATACTTTCAGATATAGGTTAGTTCTAAATGTAAAAAGGGTTAAAAATTCTTCAATCAGATTAGTGTGGTTTGAAATAAACTAAATTTAAAAAAAAGAAGAATGAGAATGTTTAATGTTTAATTTTTTTATGGACTTATATAATGAAATACGTTATTAAAAAAAATAATAAAATTGTTTAAAATACCTATAAATATTGGAATTTGAAAATATTAAAAAATAACTCATAAAATGAATTTCATTTAATAATTGAATAAAAAAATTTATAAATTTTAAATTAGAGGCCAGTATATATTTTAATTATATTGAATATCATATTAAGAACTAACAAGTAATTTAGTTTAAATAATTATCAATTAATTTTTTTTCCTTTATTTACATTTGTGATCATAATTTTAATAAGTCAATATATGTATCCAAAAGAATTTCTCTTATTCCATTGTTTTCAAAATAAATTATGTGTCTCCAAGAATCCCTCCACCACACATAATTTCAAATACCATCTCTACTATTTAAAATCAGGGTTATATAGATGAAAATGAATCTTATTTTAAATTACTCATATGAAATTATCAAAATTCATGAAATAATTAATGAACTCCATGATTTATATAAGACATTTTCCATTTATAACTGGATGTAATTTTCTGTATGAAAATCTTATGGATTGATGTATTGTGGTGGATTTCATTTCATAAAATGAAAACATTGAACCAGGTAACATGAAAGTGTAAAAAAGAAAAATTTATTACTATTAAGAAGAAATTGATAAATATAATAATATTTTATTTTATTCATTCAACATGTTATATAAATCATATATGATGAACACAAATGGAATATAAATATAGTAATTTATAAAAAATATTAGAATGAAAAAAAATTAGAAGTCATTAAAAAAATTTATCGTAGGGGAAATCCTATGATACTTTTATTATGTCCCCCATATCCCCATTAAGTTCCACCTGCACTATGGTTATAGTCAATTAAATCATCAAATACCACATGGAATATACCTACCATAATTGAATCATCTAATACTTCTCCAAATTAATTTCTTTGGCGATTAAGTTTTTATAAGGTAAGGTAGGGTAGTCTAAATCTAGGTTGTGTTAGAAACAGCCTATATCACACCCGTTAAATGGGGAATGACAGTCAATGATGGTGTTGAAAAATGCTGAGATGAATGTTTAATCAAGTATATTTCTAAATTAGATTTCTGGTATATTGATAGTGGTAATTATGTAGTTATTTGTGTATATGGTTCTCTACTAAGTAGGGTAGCCAAACATCCATGAACCTTGGAATTATCAATGTTCACAAGAGGATTAACTAGAGTATAGATATTTGTATTGGTAGTTATATTTTTTGTATCACTAGGAAAGGATATTACAATGACTATGATATTTGTGGATGTCAGCCTATGATCGTTCTGTTGATTTGGTATCTCCTTGATCCATAGGGAGGTCTTGTGGTGATGACATGTGTCAATAAATGGAATTAAATTGTAGGGAAATTTATCATACCCCTTCCATTATTTGTGAATCAAACTCGAACTATCATCATTCATAAGAATACATAAGATAACTAGTATCCCATGTGTCAAAAGTTGAAGGGGTTGGTTAGGGATGGTATAAATTCTCAATTTTGGGTGGTCTAATACAAACTAAATATGTTGATGGATGGGTGGGATAACAATATTTAGTTTTAAAAAACAGAACATGTTCCCACCATGGTGTATAATTGGAAAAAATTGTGTTCTGTTAGGTGATGTGGTATAATGGGAGGTGGATCATATTCTAACTCCATATTACCATATAAATGATGCTTGATTCCAATTATATACTAAATAAAATTTGAAATTACTAATTCAAATCCCTATGAGGAAAGGGTAGGGGGTTGTTCCTATGAATATCAATCTTTTATTCTTCCTCTATGTGCTGGGTTTGATAGGTATATTAAAGAGACAGAATAGAGTCCCTCAATGGAATCATAATACACACCTAAATAAGAATAATTTTCATCCCACTCATTCTCTTTCCATATATCTTTAATGAGACCATTTTTTTTTCTAATAATGATAGGTTTGAAAAAATAATATACTCCAATGAGGATAGGTGAAATGATTATTAAAAAATTCCCATTTTAAATTTCTTGTTAACTAGTGAAATTCCCATCCATAATAATACCACTTGGATGGTTAAAAATTCACAATTATTATAATGGAAATGTTTCAGCCATGTTTATTCTTAACTACCAGATATAAATTCTAGAATAAATAATAACATATAATAAAATCAAAAAGCCAGATGATGATCCCTTAGGAAACCATTCATTAGATATTTCCAAAACTATAATCCTTAAAAGATAACATCTCAACTAATTTCTCTTAGTTATTAGGTGTATTCCTTCTCAATGGGAAAATGGTTATTTTCATCTACTAATTTTTTGATTTTTTTTCTTCCATCCCTCTAGTATAAAGTCATTATAATCCACCCTCTCTAAAAAAATCATTGTTTTTTACACATTATCCAACTCAAAACTCTATAAACCAAAGGATCAAATTATGTTGAACAATTTTGAACTTCATATAGAACAGTTTCATATTTAATTCTAATATTAACTATAATATCCACTCTATAGATGCCTCCTCAAATACTTGTGTAATGTGTTATAAATTCATAGATTTGAATGAATATATAAATTTATCGGATATATCTACATATTCCATAATATGTATGTTGAAATTAATTTTGTTATGAATTATTGACATTTAATGTCTCCCCAGACACTTCTAGTTTTAGGGTTTAGTGAACCATATAAAATAGTTAAGGATATTTTGGGATAAATCCCCACACAGTGATGGATGGTGGGTTTTTTTGTTTTGGTTTAGGATACGTTAAAGATATGTGAATTGGTTTGGTGAAAGGCATAATTTAGGATTAGGTGGTTGTGTGGGTAGTTTACCAATTTTAAATTTTTTGGGTCTTATAGGTATATTATTTTTTGTTTATGTTAATGAGTATTTATCTCTGTATTTATGGGTAATGGATCGAGATGGATTCATAGGGAGTTTTAAATGGAATATTTTAATGGTTTGGAAAATTTTTCATGTTTATATGTTTATGGTGAATTTTCATAGTGTGGGTTGGGAAATAATGCAATTAGTAGGCTGAAATAGGTACAAGGAGGTGTGAAAATCTAGAAGCATAGGATCTGGATGTGCAACCTTACTACTTGAAGGTGACCATAACCAAATAAAACATCTAGGAAAATAATTTTAGGGATTAATAAGTGATGGGAATGGGGATACTAATAGAACAACTTAGGTTTTGGTGTTTAGAATTAAATGTATTCAAATAAATTATGGAATGATCCATGTTATTAAATAATGGATTCATTAGTTCTAAAACCAAGGTATATTTCCAACTCAGTCCTCTAGAGTTGAAACTCCATCGGGGAAGCCACCAGAGAACATCCATGTCAATTTATCCATATGTGATTTATTTCAGGTCAAAATCATAACATAGAGCCCACCCTATAAAAATAATGTTTCATTTTTTTATCTTGAATCATTATAGAATGAGAAATCAGTTCCCATCATAACCTGATTTATCACTCCATGTTATGATATTTTAGGGTTGGGTTACAGTGTACAACCTCCCTATTCGGGTAAGGCTCTTTTCTATCAAAGAACATTATGTTATTATAGTTTGCTCAATTAATGCTTGTCATAGGTCTATAATGACGACTTTAGGGAGTAGTATTTTAATACATGAAATATCTGGATGAACCATAAAAATTATTTCTTTTGTCTATTTGTTATTACTCCTCTCAAATTTTATGTTTCCTCAATTAGAACATTAATAATGGATTGTGGGGGAGTTACATAAAGTCTCTAAACTAATTTATCCAAATATTTTCAAAAAAATATAAAGTATAATTATAATCCTAATAAAGAAAACATACCTAGGATTATCCACACATAGCACTTTAATTAAAGTCTATATCTAGATGTAACAATTTATTTTCTGTAAAATTTTAGAGATGGAATAAATTAATTATCAAAATTATCCATGTATAGATTCATCCTTTTTTATTGAACATGAAGTAAGGTTTATTCCCTCTTTAAGTCTACATGGATCCATTTGAAGAGGCATTTATAACATGATGTGTCATAACCAAAGTGACTCTATTTTTCTTGGAAACAATCTCAAACAATATTTAAAAAAAATAAGTGTATCTCATGGTATTAATATTCATTGGATGATTTATCAAACACACAAATTATTTATCTTTTATTTATAGATATTTTATTCTTATATTCATATCATTAAATCTCTAATAATTTATCCAAATATACTAGTATCTTTTAATTATTGTGTGATTCCATAGCCACTTTCTTCATAGACCAATATTATCAATGCATGAGATCCACCATTAAATGTCCTAGTTCATCATCAATAATCCTAAATGGGTTTATACTAGTCATCATTTTAAAATATATCATTTATTAATATAATTCATTATTGTAATTTTTTCTATAATCATTCCATATTGAACTTGTAGTTTTCAAAAAAATATTTATAATCACTCAGTTGGATAATTATTCATTCTCATAGGATTGTGAGTGGTGAGAGGAGATGGTATTGCATTCAAATCTTTTATTTTCATCACAAAAAAAAATATAATTTTTTGAATGTGTTCATAAATAAGTGATGAGTAACCTAGACATACAACAAGATATAATATGTTTATTCTTAACAATTTCATCACTAAATATGATATATTTTCTATATGGAATCATATTCTACCAATTCAGTTATGTAAATCACATACAAAAGTATGTATGTGTTTCTCATGTATATTTAAAAGGGACCCATAAAATAATTTCTCCATAAATCAAACACCTCAAATGATAGAATTTCGTTTTTTGGAATCTTTATTTTTTCCCATTGTTATCCATTTATTTGAATAAAAAATGTTCTCATATGAAATCCCTAGCCTCTTTTTGAATGTCAAAAAAATAATACACATTGTATTATCATGTACATTATTCTAAAATGTCTATTGCGTCCACTATTTGGAGATGAATAAAAAATTTTCAGAATGATCTTCACCGTTGATTTGGTCACACATAATCAAATTAATATTTCACATCATTACATAAATAATAAGTGATTACCACAAAAACAATGTTTTGAATTATCTAAATAGATTATTCAATACTTATATAAAAAACATTTATTTATGGTCCCTTTTTCTATAAAATCTATAATGTTTAAACCAATGTATGGTATTGTAAATCAGTTATGAAAAGCATATCATATAGGAACTCACCATTAATTTCTCTCTCCTCCTCATCTTCTTTATTAGTTTGGATTAATATCAAAAAAATATCATCCACGAAAATATATAATAAATTTTTCTTTGTTAAATTTCTAAAACTATTGTAGTATAAAGATACCCCAAATAAGGGAAATATTAGAATCCTTTTTTAGAAAATAACTCAATTGGCGTGATTAATGTAGACAATAACAACAAAGATTACAAAATATGGTTTGAAATTATCAAAAGAAAAAATATTTGTGTTTTTGTTTTTTTCTTAGGGAAAATTTAATTTATTTGGGAATTATTATAGGAATAGATGTCATAATATATAGGTTAAAAAATATGATCTAACAACTAACATAGAGTATATCTTATAATGAAATCACATATATCTCACCTTATGATAATAAATTTCAACCAATTTTCAAATATTATGATTAGTGTGGCCAACATATTATATTTCAAATAAATTATGTTTTCTATTCATGATGATTCAAATACAAACAAAAAATACATTGAATCCAAAAGGATGAGTGCCCAAGATATCTTGAAAAATTCATTTATAATGTGGTGGAAAAAACCACCTTGTCCAAGATATATTAAAATCCCCATCATTGTATTATGATCATGGTGATATTTTATGAATTTTCTAGTTACTAGATCAACCATGAATAATTTTTTAGATATAATAATCATAAGAATGATATCACCTTGAACTATGAAATGGAACTTTTATAAATTGTGAACTAAGAATTTTTCTTTAATTATTTTATGTTCCAAATCCTATTTGTATAGGAATACATAAATGGATATCCAATATACTGAGAAATAATCCATGAAAATCTCAAGAAATTATTCCACCATGTTCTGAAAAATATGTGGCACACACCTTTGAAAAGTCACTAGTTCATCAAACATTCCAAATAAATGAGATTATTAGACAATTTTTAATATGGGTAAGTAAACAATGTATTCTATTTTTTATTTAGATTAAAAATTGTTTGATTGTACATAGAATTTCAATGTAAAAGAAAAAAACTCATATTGTGATAATCTATTAAGAATTGATCCATGATTAATAATGGAATGTTTTATTTCATTATTTATGATTATTGTATTTGACAGTCTATGCATACCCAATATCATGTAACTATCATTGTAGATATCGTCTCTCTATCCTTTTTCATTGTCATAGTCTACCACCCTTATTTTGAATTACATATAATGGGGTTACCCATTTACATTTTTATATTTAAATGATGATCCCTGCATCATGTAGTTTAAGAAAATTTATCGTGGAAAATTATTTCATAGTTCTTTTTGGTCTCACCTATTGAAACAATATTAGTTTTATCACATCATCTAAAAGTAATATTATTTTGAAACTGGTAGGATTAATTCCATTGATATTGGAAATAAACTATATGATTCATCCCATATTTATCTCAGTGATATATGTCTCATTGGCACCTATTTTCTCAGTTATAAACCTTCTTATCGTTATATGTTTTTTGTGAAAAAGATAGTATTAATTCGTTTTATGATGCAAAAACACAATGTAGGTGATTTTTTCCTTTTCCATAAAACATATAACAATTTTTATTCCAATTCTTTTCTTAATTATTCCTGAATAATAATTGTTAAATAGTCCTTTTCACCCAAGAATAGGTACCATTGTGTTTGTGTAAATACATTAAACTAAAGAAATGTTATTTTGATTATTGATGAAATTAAATCTGGATAAGAATCTATTTACATGTTTTTTCTCCACTTCATGAAATCAGATTTATCCTCACCCTATGGTTATAAATTATTTCCTATATCTTCCTCTATATCATCAATTAGTTGCATTATATTATCTCCTTTACTTTTTATAGACTTGAGATGGATGGGTGTTCTTTTATAGAAAATATTATATATAAATCCAGTGATTTAATTTCATGATTAATATTTTTAAGATGATAAAATATGACTTATTCATCCCTAAATATGAGAATTATTCGTAATTTTATGAAATTTATAAATGATTTTTTAGTTTCAATGAATGTTCTACAAAGGATTATGGGAATATCTTGTTCTTATTCTATCATGAGGATAAAAAATATATTGGGAATCTAAATTTTTTCACCATGAAAATATATATTCATATATCAATAGGGTTACTTCATCGATATACTGATACGTTATAGTGAAAATAATATCATATTTGGATTATCCCTTCCCATATTAAAAACACACTTAGGGGAATAAAATTTTCAGCTCATTCAAAAGTCACAATTTGTATTCATGAATTTTCATGAAGGAATGGTGAATAATATGTAAAATAGTCCAATATATGTCATCATTGAAGGTATATTATTATGAAATTATACAGAACAATATTCTAATAAAGAAATAACACCACAAACATCTAGAATTATCTATTTTATAGTAATTCCTTTAAAATTTTATCATAATCCCCAATTAAAAAAATAGATTCACTAAAAGTGATGTCTATATAATGTTGTATGAAACCATATTAAACTTATTGTATTGCATTTCAAAAATAAATTCCCTTATACTCTATAGGAAGGAATTAGGGGTCTAAATGGTTCTGTATATTTATTTTATACTTCTCCATACAAACCTATTTTCTATATTCTCTATCTTATTTTTTTTCTTATTGTTTTTATCCTCATTCAATTCTCAATTTTTCTCTTTCACCCATAATTTCTATTATTCCATTTAAAAAAAATCTTTCTATTTTTATTATTTCCAACCAACTATCATCTAAAAAATGTGTCATAGCCTTTACATTATCTCTGGGTTTTCCTCCATGTTACTCAATAGGATATTAAGTTGTCACTCTAATAATGTTTGATATATTTTCCCCACACTATTATAGAGTTGTAGGTAGAGGATTTGTGATTCATTATAGAGTAATGTTGATTTATAATATATTCAGATTAATTTTGTATGAGGTTATTAAACATTCCATAAATTGAATTTTATGTGATATGAAAGAGGTTTTTGATAGAATTTATTTGTAGGATAGTTGGTTTATTATTCAGGGGGTGGAAATGGTTACAATAAGCTAATGGGGTATGGTTCAAGTCAATATTTGGGTATACCATTATTTTATTTTAAAATTAATACACATTTCTCTTAGTAATAATATAGATTTAGTTATGGATTGTTTTGAATTCACCTCCATTAGCTGAAGGTATTTGAGAATTGTTTGGTGGATTGATTATATCTAACATAGTTTCAGTCGAATGGTCTATTATCCTATAATCCCTACTCATTACATGGTATATCTGGGGTCCTCTACACGTCTCACGATATAATAAAATGGGATTGAGTGTTATTGATAGTGAATACTGTGATTGAGTCAATGCAACTATTAATTATATGTAATTTAATTTAAATATGAATGATTCTAATTTTTTATCCAAGAAGGTGATCTCATCAAATTAAAATATTTTTCACCCCGGTGGACTCTAATCACTTTTTAATAATTTAGTATTATGAAAAATATCATATACAATGTCTTTTACAACTTCAAATATATTCATAACTATTCCTTTAATGGATATGTGATCAATCATGACAGAAATCATTGGATGAAAACAATAAATAATTGATTCATTTATAGGAAAACATCAATTCACTTATGTATCAAGTTTTTCATGAAATATTTTACTTTGTCCCACATTTTAAATAAATATTATCTATCGAATTTTGAAATGAATGATACTTAATTTCTAAACTCTTATACCCCCCACAGTGGAATATATTTTTCCAATAATAATTTTTATTTGTTATACTAGGTTTTAATGTAACTATATCTTTAACTATATAACCAATCTATTTCTCAGACATAGAGAGATAATTTTAATAAACTCAATCATAAAAAAATTTATGTTACTAAATTATTGTTTTGTTATATCATAAATTTCACTAAGGATCTTCAAATATCTATGTAGATATTCAATTTTAATTCTTATTTATCATATGATATTTTTATCGGTATTGGGATTAATTTAATCTTAAAATTTTCACCTAAACCAAATTATGAACACAACTTGTCAGGAACCAAGCCGGGTCACCATCCGACCCGGCGCCCGACCCAGTCCGCGACATGGTCCAGAGGGCGTTACCGATCCCCACATGCTGGCAGAAGTGATCGGGTATCGTAAGTGACAAGTGGGAACAATTTTACCTGAAACAGAAGACAGAAGAAGAACTATCCTGGTAAATAAACTGAAACTGGAAAAAGACAACCAAACACGTATTTAAACTATGAACATTTTTTTAATTCTACAACTCGAACCAAGATCTAAAAAGAAAATATGACAGCGGAAACTAAAACTCATACTCAAACCTCCCAGCAAAAGAGAGTCCACATCAGCACCACTCTGCATGAAAAGACCAACTGCAACTTGAACCACCATCGCAGAGCACGATGTCACAACCTGGAATGCAGAAGAAACAAAATCTACATACACCCAAGATTGTGTGTAGGGTGTGAGCTAAAATCCCAGTAGGATGCCACCGAGAAAATGTTCCACGCATAATTATTAAAAGTCAAATACATTTTCAATTTAACAGAATACAAATAAACAAGTGTTTAATGAATTTTAATGAAAACAGTTTTTACGGGGAAACTTCTCTAAAAGGAAAAAACCTTAAATTATCTTACAAACATGTACGCACGCCAACAAACGCACACACACACATAGATGCACACACACACACACATATGCGCGCACACACGTACACATGCACACACACTTTTCTTGGTAACCCCATTGTCAAACAGTGTGCCGACGGTGATCAGCAAACTGAGGAAGAGCACAATACATGGGAGACCCTAAGGATACTACCGAGAAGTGGGACCCTAGAACCTCATGTCTCGGTGAACCGTATCAAACATTCGCGTGCACCATCCACTGGTAGGAAAACACCTCCTACCCTAGTGGTCTCCAGTCATCATCCAATGTTTAGTTAGTGTTGTAAGCATCAATCCCGCTAAGTGAAACTGGGCCGAGGCCACTCCCGTATCACTAGCACGCTAGTCTAGTCTTCCCACCTAGTACCCAGGCTTCCCGTTTGTGATCAAGTAATTCAAAGTTCATTCCATGTGTCATAATCATACACTCAAACCAAGAAATACATCACTGACACCAAAAACCAACATTCGCATACAGAGAAGCCATTTGAAATAATACACACACTAAAATGTTCCGAAACTCAATCTTCATTTCTTACCTGACTAATTAAAGAAACTTCACAGTCAATGAAAACACTTTCATTATAAAACACTCCACTAACAAAAATTGTTAAACAAACTCCGCACGTGTCTCCTAAGCACCAAAATATTCACACGGTTTAATCAAAACAATTTTTCATCATTAATAAAAATTTAATAAAACAACCCAATTTCATTCATAAATAAATTTATGATAGAAAAACAATGCTTTACACACCAGACAGAGACAAAACCTCTTACATGACCATATGCACACCTCGCCACCCCAGAAACACAATCTGCATCAGACAAACAATTAATGAAATCACCCGCACCGTTAAAAAAAGACAATTTTTATAACTAAATGGACTGCCATATAAATTTACCAACCAATTCTAAAATACACTACATTCTTTTAAACGCCACAAACATGTTAAATGTTAATTTATGACAACACGCAAATAGATGCTACGCATAAAACAACTTTCTCATCAATAATATAAATAATAAAAATACCCATTAATAATTAATAATATCCTCAAAATTATAATGATACTAATAATATAATTATCATTAAAACGAACCTCATTACTTTTCTTTTAAAACTTTTTTTTATTAAATTTATCTTTACATTGTCACTCTTCTAATTTTATTTCATTATTACCTTTTCATATTATTTAATTTTATATCTTCCTTATTAATTCATTTTATTTTATCACCTGACCATCGGCAGGTCACTAGGTGTACCAGGAGAGGCCATGCGATTTTAAATTTGTGCCTCGCCTGAGGCCGCGTGGTCTCAATTATCGTTTTATCCCTATTAAACATTACTTCTTTATTAATAACATCTTTATTTAATTGGTTTCACGTCAATCAGGCATGCAAAGAGGTGATTGAGGTCATACGATGACCCAAGCGAGGTCGCGCAGCTTTGACATCGTCACGCTGAACGCCGAAAAGGCCAAAAAGTGTGTTTCAAAATAAAACTCAGAAATTTTAAGTTCGGACTTGACCCAAATTATATGATTCCCAATAGAAATAATAAAATAAATAAATATTTATATAAAAAAATAGACGGGTGTGACATTTCTCCCCACCATAATGATTTACATCCCCGGAAATCCATAACCAGAACCAAACCACAAAGCAGAAGACCACACTCTCTTAAGGATCAAAGTGGATTCCAAAAAAACACCATGCAATGAGAGACAATAGTATCATGATTAGAGAAAGTGACTCAAAGAACACTTCAAGAAACTCATATAAAGACTTTTTGATATGTGTCGCTGTCCCCAAAGAGCACGAACGCCTCCAGTTTACTGATCAAGGGAAGCGACTATCGCACCCACGAAGACTAACTTGACAATCTGAGACATCTCAAGTACTTTTAAATGAAAACCAAATTATTTGGCTAGAATCAACAGACAAGGTCGGACCACATCCAAGAAACACTCTTATCACTTATCAACAAGCCATATTTATAAACAGAAGAAAAAGATCAACATGGGGAGGCCTGAGGGCTCCCCACTATTAGGAACTCACTGGCGCTCGAAACGAGACTGGAAAACCGACACAAGGAGGTTCGATCAGACTCCCTGCCATTAAAGAAAATTACATCACTGATTTATTCTAGAGACATTTTTTCAAGACTCAACATGGGTCTCCCCAACATTAGACCCAACAGAATATACCGAAAGTTGAAAATTTCTTGATGGTGACCAAACACCCCACCACAAGGGGCGAGGAGTGAGGGGCCCGACCATGAGGCATCAAAACCACGACCATCCACAAACCAAAATCTCAAAATTTTATAGATGAACACCATTCAAATTTAATAATGATTTGCCCAACAGACTCTCATAAGGACCACTAAAGCAATTGCATCTAGTGGAACGCAACCCACAAGACTATAAGGCACGAGACGAACACGCCTCCATTTGTACATGAAAGCCTTACACAACTAGATGGCTCATTCAGAGAGGAACAATCATAGAAACAATATAAACCACCTCTACATTTGAAACTGATGACAGAAAATAATGTTCGGTTCCCATACACTCCTGGGGTTCCTGACCACGCGCCAGCTTCACTACAAGGCCTATGGCTGGAAGACTCCCGAACAGAGCTTCTCCTATTGGTGTCACATGCAACCACACTGCAATCAAGAAAACACCAACAAACACAACACATAATGAAATCCAATTACACTCACACTAAACATTCACCAGAACAAGAGCTTAGATGGTCCACGTGCATCACCCCTTGTAACACTAAATGAGAACATGCCACCACAAATCATCACTGAGCACGATCATTGTTGTCGCGAGAAAAATTAAGTTGATAAAGATTGTATACCGCACATTGAACAACACGTGATTCCTGTAAACGACTATAGTAGCCTCATACGACTGAGTCTGCCAAACTAGTGGCCTAACATAGACCCTTTCTTAAATGAAACAAACCAAAGACAATAGGTCATTTAGAATAATAAACCGCACCAACAACTTCGGGTTGCTTCCAACTTTCCCCACTAGAATTACTTTCACCGTTTCAAGGGGGAACCTTCAGACGCAATGACGTCAACTTCATACTCAATGACTCAGACCACTCAATAAGACGGAATCTGCCATCATCTCCCCTTGCATCTGTCATCCCGCTGTGAGAGGATCTGATTACATGTAAAAAGGAGAGGTGGGTTCAATCCTAGAATTCAAGGAGAGATTCCTCTGATCAACTGGAGGGTCGGCCAACGGTGAATTGCCTGTGGCCACACTTCAATCACATGTCAACCCTTTATGGGGTGGCGTACACTAATCAAGAAAGAAAAACATGGACCCAAATCAAACTCGTCCAATGGTCAAGACATACTACAGGCGAACACCAAACGTGTAGGGGGGAACCACTAAAAGGGCTTTTCGAAGGACTTTTCAAAAGAATTAACTAGCTACACGCTTGCGTGCCAACATAAAATTAATAATTAAAACTCAAGACACAAACCAGCCAGAATGGATCCTCAGCTCAAAACACCTCACATCCAACCACTCAAAAATATAGGGACACACCACACAATCACCTGTTATTTAAAAACACAAAATTTTCCTTTAACAAAACATTTTGAATATAAGTAAAGTCAGTGGGTTGTACAAACACCAATGGTATCCCATGGGCCTCGCACATGCATGTTCACGTACCACACCAGCATCCGCCTCATGTCAATCCATCCACTTATCCGCTCATGCCATTAACCATTTCCCTTTTCGTATACACTCATGCATGTGGTTGCCCATGAGTGCGCCAAGGATCAAAACCAAACCATTCCATTTTCAAAAACCAAAACATCCTACCCACATTTTTCAATCCTCAGACACCATTTAATTTTTTAAGTGCTTTAGTTGAAAACATTTTTCAAGAAAAAATCTTTTTTACATAAAAACCAAATATTCAAAAATCAAAAACAAAGAGACAAGAAACGACGCAAGAGAAAACGTGTGTCAGCGGGTGGCTGGAACGTATGGTTGGCAGCGATAGGCCAGTCAATCAACTGCCACAGATGGTATTTTAAGACAGCTTCCACAGCTCCACATGGCTTGCCAGACCCTGCGAGCTATCTTGGACCACTAAACATACCCCTTTTCATTTCCCTTAGACAATATTATCTGCAAGGACCAAAAACTCAGTCAAACCAAAACATACTTTGGTAACTCGAGTCCCGTCACAAGGTGTGCTGGCCAGTCACATTGCTCGTAGCTAGAACGTCGAGTTATGGCAACCTTAATTTTGGTCTACTCTTACTCTATCTCAAAAGAAAATGACACAAGAGAGAAAACCTTTCCCTCTGATACCATTTTTCCACGAACCAGGCCGGGTCGCCATCCGACCCGGTGCCTGACCCGGTCCGCAACATGGTCAGAAGGGCGTTCCCGATCCCCACGGGCTGTCACTTGTGCCCAGGTATCTTAAGTGAAAAGTGGAAACGATTTTTCCCAAAATAAAAGATTGAATAACAACTAGCCAGGTAAATAAACTGAAACTGGAAAATGACAAACAAACATGTCTTTAAACTGTGAACATTTTTTTAAGTCTACAACTCGAACCAAGAACTAAAATGAAAAGACAACAGCGGAAACTAAAAATCATACTCAAACCTCCCAGAAAAAGTGAGGCCACATGAGCACCACTATGCATGAAAAGACCAACTGCAACCTAAACAACCATCGCTGACCACGAAGTCAGAACCTGGAATGCAGAAGAAAAAAAATCTACATACACCTAAGGGAGTATGTAGGGTATGGGCTGAAGGCCCAGTAGGATGCCACCGAGAAAAGGTTCCACGCATAATTATTAAAAGACAAATAAATTTTCAATTTAACAGAATAAAAATAAACATGTGTTTAATGAATTTTAATGAAAACAGTTTTTAAGGGGAAACTTCCCTAAAATGAAAAACACCTTAAATTATCTTACACACACGTACTCACGCACACAAACGCACGCACAGACACAGATGCACACACCCACAGACGCACAGACACAAGTACACATGCACACACACTTTTCTTTGTAACCCCAACATCACACCGTGTGCCGACTGTGAGCAGCAAGCAGAGGAAGAGCACAATACATAGGAGACCCTAAAGATACTAGCAAGAAGTGGGACCCTAGAACCTCACGTCTCGGTGAACTGTATCACACATTCTCATGCACGAGCCACTTGTAGGGAAACACCTCCTACCATAGTGGTCTCCAGTCATCATCCAATGTTTAGTTATTGTTTTATGCATCAATCCCACTATGTGAAACTAGGCTGAGGCCACTCCTGTTTCACTAGCACGCTAGTCTAGTCCGCCAACCTAGTACCCAGGCTTCTCGTTTGTGCTCAAGTAATTCAAAGTTCATGACACGTGTCATAATCATACACTCAAATCAAGAAAGACATCACACACACCAAAAACCACCATTCGCACACAAAGAATCCATTTGAAATAATACGCACACTAATATGTTACAAAACTCAATCTGCATTTCTTACCTGTCCAATTAAAGCAAATGCAAGGTCAATGAAAAGACTTTCATTATCAAACATGCTACTATCAAAAAAATTTAAACAAACTCTGCACGTGTCGCCTGCCCTTATGCACCAAAATATTCACACCATTATATCAAATCAAATTTTCACCCTTAATACTCATTTAATAAACAACCCAATTTTTTCATATATAAATTTCTAAGAGAAAAATAATACTTTACACACTGGACAGAGAAAAACCCTCTTACATGACGACACGCACACCTCAACACCCCGGAAACACAATCCGCATCACACACACAATTAAAGAAATCACCCGCACCATTAAAAAAATAAAATTGTTATAACAAAATGGACTGCTAGATAAATTTACCAACCCATTTTAAAATACACCGCATGCCTTTAAATGCAACAAAAATGTTCAATGTTCATTTATGACAACACGCAAATAGGCACTATGAATAAAACAACATTATCACCCATTGCACATCCTAACAAATAATCCATATAATTTATAAACCACTATTAAATTGTTCATTATGGGTTTTCAACAAACAGCATAAAAAAGATTCTACCAAATCAAATATGCATTAGATCTCCAACACAACCCAATTCGTAGTGGTAAAAATAATAAATAAATATGTTAATCTAATAAAAATCACAAATTAATTCGTCATACAATAATATATATGTTGATCCACCTACCTCGGTTGTTGAGAACCCCAAAACCCGGTGTGAAACCTCAATCACATGCAATTCTCACCACAATGAATCCAAATTGGACCCTACATCAATAATTCAACCCAAAACAAATCAAAATGTAACCCTATATCATGAAGTCAAACCACATAAATTTAAGATTAAACCCCAAGAGAACCCCAATGCCAATACGCAACCAAAACTCAAGACAAAAAAAGGAAAGGATAGTACTGTCATCGACCAGCAAGAGAGGAGTTGCACCGGACCAAGCCACAGCCAAAAAAAAAGTCACCTGACAAGAGGCGCGGCTAGGAAGCTGGCACGAGGCGGTCATCGGACGGAGGATTGGCGGTCTGTTTTGTGATTCATCGAACAAAGAAGGGGCGAGCTGTGGTTTCGAGCGATGGATGCTGGGGGGGTTCGGCCAAGGATGGAAGGCCGGCAGGGGGGTCGCGCTTCGACCAGGCCGAGAGGGGGAGGCCGCCGAACAGGTGGAGATGGAGGCAGCGCAAGAAGAAATGAGGGGGGGGAGGTGCTGCAGTGTGAATGAAAAGAAAAAAAGGGTAGAAGATAAGGAGGGTGGCCGAACAGAGGAGCAGGGGGAAATCAAGGGGGAAAGAAGATGTGGCTTCAGCGCACCAAGCAGGGAGGTGCGATGCGGCGGAGTACCAAGGAGAGGGTGGTGCGTCTTGCTGATCGAGTGGAAGGGGGGAAACCCAAAAAAACCCTAACACACAAAGAGGGAGGAAAGAAAAAAACAATAAAATAAAAATAAAAGAAAAAGATAGTAAGTATAATTACAAGAAAAACAATAAACTAGAATAAAACTAATAATAATAAATAAAATAACTTAATTTTCATAAATAATATAAATAATTCAAGTAGCCATTAACGATTAATAATATCCTCAAAATTATAATAATAATAATAATATAATTATCATTAAAACGAACTTCATTAATTTTCTTTTAAAACTTTTGTTATTAAATTTATCTTTACTTTGTCACTCTTCTAATTTTATTTCATTATTAACATTTCGTTATATTTAATTTTATATCTTCTTTATTAAGTCATTTTATTTTATTGGTTGACCATCAGAAGGTCACCAGCTGTACCAAGAGAGGCCGTGCGATTTCAAAATCGTGCCTCGCCTGATGTCGCATGGTCTCAATTATTGTTTTATCCATATTAAACTATATTTCATTATTAATAACTTGTTTATTTAATTGGTTTAATGTCAAGAAGGAGTGCGGAGAGCCGAGCGAGGTCGCGTGGCTTTGACAGCGGTGCGCTGAACGTCGAAAAGGCCAAAAAGGTGTGTTTCAAAATAAAACTCAGAAATTTTATGTTCGGCCTTAACCCGAATTATTAGATGCCCAACAGAAATAATATATATATATATATATATATATATATTAGAAGAGTGTGACACAACTAAAGGAAAACCCATCAATATATGATAAATCATAGTCTATTATGGCTCTATATTGCGGAATTTGTGGTGCTTCATTAGGTTTGTTTTCATTAATGAATTTTCCTTGAGTTATATTGGGTGTAGATGAGAGCATGTTCTCTTGGATGGTAAATCATCTGTATGGAAATAATAACCTCTTGTTCCTAGTGATATAATCTATCATCTCTCATGAATCAAGGATCCTTGATCATTTTTTGGCATCCTTGTCAAGAATTATGTTTCTGGAATTGAAAAACAAAAAATAAATATATTAATATAAGGATTATTTAAATATAAAATATATTAGGAATTTTATAATAGAATTGGATTATAAAAAAATCATTATACTTTTATGTTCACCATTGATCACTGCCAATAGTTCAAAAAAAATGGCCATCCAGGTATAATTATCAGTTCTAGTTGGTAATCGTGAATAAAAATTATGTGTTCATGATTTCTATTGCTATACGAAGTTATTTAATAGTAATTTCCCATGTTCAGTCCATTGGGTGATACATATATTTCACATGATAAATCCATAGGACTTATTATTATGTATAAATATCATAATTTAAATGGATCATATAAATTTGAATCAAAATTATAATGGTTTTAAAATAATCAAAAAAAAAATCAATGGAACAATTTCAATGTCTATTTTTTAATGACTACCGAACATCATTAATTCATTAATTGGGTTTTATAAATAAGTTTCAAGAATTTTTTTTATGTTTAACATTTATTACGGTAAAATTTATTAATTTTAACTAAGAAAATCTGAATGTTTTTCTAAAATAGTATGATCAGACTAATATCATTATATTCAATCATTAAATTGAACGATTAATACAATATATTGTCACTTTGTTAATTTTATCTCCTTGTTTTCATTTCTGTTCTTAATAATACATTTTTAAAAATAATAACTTCTAAATAAAATTAGAAATAGTGACTCAAATTTGTTCCAAATTGAAATAAATTTTCATGAATGAAATTTATACATAATATAAACAACTATACATCAAATCATAATCCATTTAAACCTAAGTGAATTTCCTCACATTGTTGAGGGGAGATCAACCATATTTTATATCAATATATTTTAATGTGATTGAAAATAATAAATTAATTTTGATGAATAAAGCTATAGAATCACATATTCCTTCCACTAATAACCATCCATAAGTGTTGCACCCTATGTAATATAAGTAAGTTAGATAGGGTTGTTTCTTCATGATATAAAGCGACGAATAATGTTATTCTGATTTTCATTAAATAATGTATCGATTTTTTTTAAACATCATCAAACATTTGTTTTTTAATTTATTTCAATATCAAACATGTTTTATGTTTTAAATTTTAATATTCAATTTTATATTTATTTAAAAGAACTAATTATATTTCATTCATTTATTTCATTTCAATATTCTAGATAAGATAGTTATTCGTTTTAGAACAATTTATATGCAAGAGAAATTTTCTTTTTTTTATGTGAAAATAAATTCTTCTCAAATTATTCAAGTAGGATCTGCATTTTATATTATATTTCAATTTGTTTTAGTGGTTTAATAATATTTATTTATATTTGTATAAATATTTTTTAAATATATTTTTATAATAGAAGCGTGAAATTTTGAAAAATATTAAAAACAATTTCTAGATTTATGATTTTTATTTGAAAATTTTGTTTGATTCCATCGATATTGTATAATGGTATTTCAATTGTTTTTTATAGTGGTATGGGATCATTTTGAGTTTATTAAAATTTTCATCCATAACGATTCATGAGATTTATTTGGATAATTTTATAAAAAAATATCATTAATTATTCTCTAATATTTATACATGGTGTGTTATTCAGTTGTAAATGTTATTATATTAATAATATTATTAAAAATGTATATATATATATATTAATATATTTGAATGTTAAAAATCATGTACATACACATATTTCACTTTATAAAATTATTTTCTTGATTAGTCCTCTTTATGAGTTAGAGAAGTTATAGAAATTCACAAAATTTATGTAAAAATTAAAATTATTTTTTTCGAATAAGAATATTAAATATATTCATAAATATATAATTTCATATAAACCAATTTTTTATAACATTTATACATATGCATCAACATAAGTATTAATTTAGGGTGAATTAAAATTTTAATCTATGATCAATCGATACGTTTATAGATAACGATATTTATATATATATATATATCATTTTTTGTAAAACTATTTATTTCTTATATTTATTTAAATTATTGAATATATATATATTATATATATATATATATATATGAATCATTATTCTCTCATATACATATGTGTGTGGATATGAAATCATGTTTTATTCTAATATATTTGTAATAAAATGTATATACATCTGTATCTTTTTATGATAAACTATTATTTATGTATATATGTATATGAATGTATATTCAAAAAATTCATTTCATGAAAAAATTATTTTATCATGGAAGATGTATAACCATGTAATTTTCCTTTTCAGGAAATGGATATCGAAGCTCATGATTTTTTAAGAAATCACATGGTCCTTCGGATATAAATTACATGTTTTAATGATTTCTATTACAAATAATATCACATAGATATTATGTCAACGATGTCATGGAATGGGGAGTAAACCAAAACCATTTTGGGACATTTATCTAATAATGTTATAGGTGTGACCTGAATTATATAGTGCTCTAATTCATTGGGCAATGTTGAAATATCATGGGATGTCATGAATCGTGTGCGAGATGTGTATCTCAAGAATACTTTGGAATAAAATTGTAAACCTAATCCATCATTGGATTGTTTCCATCGTGTTATGTTTTAACTAGAGTGAACTATGTTTTCAGGATATAATCCAAGGTTCTTTTGAGAACTATTTATGAATGTTAATGAGTTATCAAGATATGTTTTTATTATTTCATAAATGAATGAAATGTATTTTTTCAATGGATTCATATGATGAAACCTATTAATAAATAAATATTATTATTTTCATATAAAATTGTGATTCAATAAATATGTAATTATTAATATAAATCACAAGTTTTACTTTTATTTTGAAGTGTGAAAATCATAATATATTTCGACATGATTTGAAACAACTTACTAAGCTTTTATTTCTCATCCAATGTTATTTTTAAAATAAAATTCGTAGGGAATAAGGAAACAAAGAAGTGAGAGACTAGCTAAGGATCCTTTATAGTGTTTAACCATTATTAATCATAATAATGGTTTTCTTGTCCATTCTTTTTTAGATATATAATAAGAATTATCCATTGTATCCAGAGTGACTAAAATTTTTATACATTGCGATGTCAAATTGTTAAATAAAAAATGATTTATTAAAAAGTAGAATATTTAAGCGTTAATCAGAGTTGGTATCAGAGATGTGGATTAGTAAACTTTATAGGTGATGATATAGAAAACCCCTTTGAAAATTTAGAGTCCTTCTGTATATTTTATAGGATTTAATTTAAGGAAAAATATCACCCACCTTGTTCTATTTATAATGAATATTTAAATTTAGAATTTCAATAGGTACGGTAATGGAATTTCAAGGATGAAATTTTTCTAATGTAAAATAATGTAACATAATTGATATTAATACGTTCTTTGTTTTAAATAATGTAAATTATATATTTTTTATATGTTAAGAGTAAATTTTTTAAATTAAATAATAATACTTGAATATATTTTCTTATTATTCAAAATTATTAATTATAATAATTCATTTATGAAAATTGATAATCTAGGAAAATGTTTTATCAATTATACCTTTAGTTATAATATTTTAAAATGTTTAAATAAATTATTATCAGATTTTATTTCAAATTATAAACAAATAATGTTTTATAGATTGAAATAATATTTTAAGATAAATATTTTAATTGATTATTTTTGTAAAAACATATTTTTTTATTGACCAAATAATATTTTTATTTTAAAGGCAAAATCATTACAAATTTATTATATATAATCATGTTTAATTTCATGTTAAATAGATTAATGAAATATATTTTAATAAAACATTTCTAAAATTCAATGATTTTTCAATAATCAATATTGGTTAACGTATAATTTTATAAAAATAATGTTTTTTTGATTTTTATTCCTCAAAATAATATGTTTTTTAGTAAATAAATTGTAATAAATATAATTTAACAAAAAATGGTACTTAAAATCAACAATTAATTTTCTAAATAAATTATTGCAATGTATTTTTTACTATTATAAATTTAATTGTTTCTTAGGAATTATGAGTACAATTATATATATATGAAATGATGAATTATATTTAATATTATATTTATAAAATAATTATTAAAATTATTTAAATCATATATGAAAAAATATTAGAACAAAAAATAATAATAATAAAGCGAGAAAATGAAACTTAAAAAAACGTCATATGATTTGTTGAAAAACAATAAAAGAAAATGATAAAAAGAGAGAGATACCATTATAAAAGTGTTGGTGGATGTGTCGATTGAGAAAGGAAATTGGGTAATGGGAAAAAGCGTTCGGTCATCTAGTTCGTTTGAAGGAGTGTGATTGATCCAAGTATGATGGAATTCGAGTAATAGAGGGGGATTTTGACTTAGGGAGGTCAAATGATTGTGAGGAGTTTGAGAATTCCTCAACCACAGATGAGGGATCCCAAAGGTCAATCAATGTCAAAAGGGGTTCAATTATGAGTTATGGTTTTATTCCCTTGTGAGATATAATCATATGATGTTTCAATCTACGCCATCCTAACCAAGGTATGTTTTTGTGTTTTTTTATAGATGCTGAATATTTATGTAGGCCTTTTTTCGTGAATCCTTTTTTTATATTATGACATGTGTGTACTTTCTTCCCCAGTTGTATTCACTTATTCCATGATGATAGTTTTTTTCTTTTTCAGGATATCATAAAAGAGTATGTCAGATTTCATAAAGAATTTAGATTAATTTAATAATTTATCTTGTTGATGACTCTGAATTTTATTTTTGGTTGTAATCCTCATTTCAATCAGCCTTAGATTTCCTTTTTCCACTTTTTTGGACTGTTGGTTTTGAAAAACTGCATATAGATATATAAAATAATCCTCTCTATTTTTTGTTGTTGATTTTCCACCTCCACTCAAATTATATAATAATCCTCTATAATATAACTAAAGAAATTTATATTTTATGGACTTAAATTATGTATGTAATGGATATATGACACCTTATACACTTTTCTGAGAATCCTCCCTATGTATTACACCCGATGTATGATATGTTATTTATATATGGGGAACTATTGCAGGGTATATAGTAGTAGAATAAGTGTTTCTAATTTTACATAAGGTAAGTATGGGAAAATATTTTTACAATATCATGAACCAATTTATTTTTTATTAATATCAATATCAAAAATGTTTCGAGTTTTAAATATTTTATTTTCAAGTTTATATTTATGTAATTGAACTACTTATTTTTCATGAATTTTTTTACTTTTATTATTTTTCATACGATGGTGATTTCTTTCAATTCTATTGATGTGAAAAGTGATTTATTTTTCATTACGAAATGTATATATGCTGAAATTATTAATGTGGGTTCTCCATTTTAGATTTTATGTAAATTTGTTTTAGTGGATTACTCATTTTTATTTTATTCCTATCTAAATAATTTTTAATTAAATATCTATTATAATAAGGTGAAATTTGGATAAATATTTAAAAATATTGTTCAATTTAGTTTTCTTATATGAAAAATTATCTTTAGTCAATCGGTATTGTCTAATGGTATTTTAATAGTTTATTATAATGTTAAGGGGGTCATTTTGAGTTTATAAACTGTTCTTCCAAAACAATTATTGAGATTTATTTCCATGATTTTTTTAAAGCCTATATTTGTCTCCTATCTATATAATAGGGATGTGATTTGATTTTAAAAATTGTTATAATAATAATGTAATGAATTCATTTATATATATATACCTCTTTGCTTGTTTAAAATCATGTTCACTGATGGTTTTATCTTCATAAAATTATTTTCATGAATTTCCACATTAAGTGAATGTGATGTTATTAAAATTATTAAAATTTATACATTAGATAAAATTGTTTTATTCTTAAAAAATTAAATATATATATATTCCGAAATAGATCATTTAATATGAAAAACATTTTAAAACATGTATATATATGTATTGATATATGTATTATTTTAGGTTGAAACCCAATTTTAATCTCACAAAAATATATATATGTATTTATATTTATGTACAAATTTTTTACTACATTTTATTTACTACATGTATGTAACAAAATGCATATATTTATATATATATCATTATTAATTCCTATAAATATGTTTGTTGATATGAAATCAGGTTTTATTTCTATATATATATATGAATGATTATATATATATATATATTTAATTAAAAAAATTATATACATATATATGTATATGAATGTATATTTACACTTGTCATTTCATGAAAAGATACTCTTATCATGAAACATGTATTACCATGTAATTTTATTTTTCATGAAATGGATATCAAATATCTGATCATTAACAAAACATTGTGGTCCTTATGATATAAAATACAAGGTGTTATGTATTTTATTCAAAATAATCACACATAGATATTATTTGAATGAAGGCATGGAATGGGGAGTGAACCCAAAACCTTATGGTAATTTTTTATTTTAATGTGATTGGTACACGAAAAATTATATATCACTCCAATTCATTCAGTAATGTTAAAATCTCATGTGATGTCATGTATGGTGTGCAAGAGGTGTATCCCAAGCACATTGTGCGATTAGAGAGTAAAACTAATACATCATGTGACTATGTACATTAAGATATGTTGTCTCAGGAGTTAACTGTGACTTCATACTGTGATTCAATGTGCCTTTAATAACTATTTATGAATATTTAATTGATATTAGTAGAAATTTTCATAATTACATAAATGAATGACATATATTATTATTATGGTTATATATTTTGAATATTATTTTGAAAGAAATATTATTATTTTAAAAAGTTTTCATGATGTTATAAATTCTAAATTCTCGCGTTGTATATCATGTTATACTTTTTTTTGTTGAAGTAAAAAAATGAATTTATTTCCACTTGTTTTTGAACCCCTTAAAAATCATTTTTCCACTCAACCATTATTTTAAACCTCTTTTCATAAGGAAAATGGACTCATAGTACTGATTGAGTGGTTGAGTTCACATTATGTTGTTTAAACCATATAAACATCATAATAGTTTTCTTGTCCTTTATTTTTTCAAGAAGTGTAAATAGATTTCATCAATGTATCTGTAATCTCTAAAACAATTAACATATGGGATCTCCGGTTGTTAAATATTAAATGAATTATAATATATATAAAAAATTAAATATGTTTTGGGTCGTCTTTGTGTCACCATAGTATTTGTTGATAGGGAAGTTAGAACCTAGGTTTTTTGGACCTTTTGTGTGTGTTGAGAGAATTGATATAATGGCATTCCGATTTTCTATTCCTAAGAGGAATAGTGTAATGCTAAATTTTTTTCTTGTGTCACAAATATGGAAGTATCTCCATGATCCTTCCAATGTTATTAATGATTATTATGTTGATTTTCAGATAGATGCATCATTTTAGAATCATATGATACATATTATTGATTGTAGCAATAAAGTGTTGTAGGGAAGGATCATGTCGATAATTCATGCATTATGGAAATATTATTTTGTTCATCTGTAAATTTTGGAGATATAAGTTGATATGTTGGATCATTGGCCCAATATTTTTCTCTCGGAATCATAGAGATGCTTGGGAGTACTGGTAGATGACGTGTTGTTATAAGGTTGGGAGATTGTAAGTTCTCATCATTTTTTAAGATGTCTCATGCTCATTTTCAGGTACTCTATTAACCTTATATATGTATATCATTGGTGGGGTTTTTTATTTCATGTGCAATGATATAATTTTGAGAGAGAAAGGGGAGCAACCAGGTTAGTACATATATTTTCCCAAACTGAGCACCCACCATAAGAAAACCATGAAATCCCAAAGAGAGGAGAATTTCATTGTCGGAATATGGTTTTTAAAACATGTGTCCACATAGTGGAAATCATGAAACCCTTGAATGAGGCTAATGTTTATATAGAAAAGTTTGTAAATCCATGCATCCCTACATAGGAAACCATCAGTGTGGATTTTAATTACCCGAAAATTTATAAAAAAATCAAACACTCGGTATTAACCTCAAATCGAACTATTGTAAACCTAAACCAATTCCTTTACATTTTGAAACTCCTGAGAGGGTTATAAGGCTCCTTGAACCTCATTCTTAATGAATAAAATATCCAATTGGAGGATCATATCTCCTCTGATATGTGATTTCTTCCCCATTTGGATTCCCCTATTTTTCATCTCTCCTTCTCAATCATGTATAATGATTTATACACCACTGGAAATTGTTTAGATCTACCTGTTCATGGATCATAATCTATTTTATCTTGATCATAGGTTTTTATCGATTATATTCCATGCAATTGTGATCATGAATGTTTCTCTTCAATTTTCTGATTTTTGATTTAGCATACATCCAAAAAAATCATGATGTATGTGGTTTGAATATAAATTAACCAAATAATGAATGATAATTGTGAGTGTGTAATTTTAAAATTTCAATTTCCACATTTATAAATTGAATCATTAAATTTAATTAATTAATTAATTAATGAGTTTATGGAGTTGGTATAATAATGTGATTATTGAATTACTTAATCTAGTGATTATGGAATTACTGTTTTTAGAATTGATCAATAATTAGAATTAAAGTGTTGGTTGCCAAACCGTGAAGGGTTAATGGATATTATGATTAAATTTTTGGAAATGGTTTAACATTTAATTTTTCATATTATTCCATGTGATTTAAATAATGAACCATGATTTTTATGACTAAATGAAATGGTGTACTAGGATTATAAATTTAGAGAAGATGTTTAATGATGAATAACCTTGAGAAATTTGATTTTTATGAGATATGTGATATATTGGGATATATGTGATAATGAGTGTGGGATATAGACTGATGATCCCAATAACCAGAAGTGGTAATGAGAGTGTGACAAGTATTAATGCTTTAATCACCAATATATGATAACTATGATGTGCGGGATAGGTACTAATGCTCCAAATATCCACATGGTGTTAGACGTGGTGTTCTAGACCCAAGACAATGGCAACATAGTGGAGTTCTTATTAGAAATGGTATTAAAATATTAATTAAATGATAGTTAATTCTCATGATATAATGAATTGTGATTCCCTATGATATACGGTTCAGGCTCCATCACATGCTAAAGTAGGTATTAATTGTTTGGGTGTCATATTCAACGTAGGTAATTATGTGGTTAATTAATGAATAATGATGTTTTAAATTTTATTACATGATTTATTACACATTATTCATTATAAAATAGCATACATTGTTATAGACTAGATTATGTTTAGACACTGTTTTTGGTGACTTATTTATTTGTATTCACGCAATAATTTAGATGTCTGATCGGTATCCAAATTGACTTTATTTTTATAGGACATGATAAGTTCAAGAGAACAATGTTATATAGATGAGTTGGGATAACACATGGGTGAGGAAACGAGACATGATTTCACAAACCTCTTTTGAGTTTTTATGGTATTTATTATTTCATTTCCATATTGACACTTAACAAATATTGATATGACATATCTAATATTTTCGGTAGGGTTTGTTATCTATGATTTGGGATAATAATGTGATGTTTTTATTTATTGTAAGTGACATTATTATAATTTTTTTTTACCATTTTTCTATTTATTTATTTATTTATGTTTATATAGTATGATAGAGAGGGTATATCCTTCCCATGGTCTATATTATACCCTCACTACTAATGGGCATCCCATTGAATCATCGAGGCATGCATGAGGTTAAGGGACCAACCAGCTTAGGTCCCCAATGTGGGGTACCAGTAGTAAGGAAATAATATTTTATTCAAAAATAATTTTAAGATGTTATAGAAATTAATTATAATATGTTCACTCAGAAATCAATAAAACATATTTCTTTAAGAAAATATTTATTTTAAGAATAAAATAACATTATATAAAATTATAAGATTTTGTAATAATTATTTTCCAAGACATTTATATTGCGTATGAAAATTATATATTTTCCATAATGTAGTTAGTCATATTCATATCCTCAAATTTAATAGATAGGTTATAATTTTCATATTGAAAGAAATATTTCAAGGTTCATTAAGTCTCTGTGCTTCATATCATGTATGATATAGAACATAGTGTTTAATTAAAATCAGTGTATTACATTATCACTTAATTAGTAAATTGCATCCCTATAAATTTAACTTTTTCTCTACTAATTAATAAACTACATTATTCCAAAAATATCAGTCATGATTAACAAATTATTAGTCCTATGCATAATATATTCTTCATCCCAATGAAATATCTCCCAAATATCAATAATCACCATGATAAATAAATATATACTGATTGAACGTAACAATTTTAATTAATTTTGGATAAGAAAAGAACAACAGTATCCTAGAGGTCTGAAAAAATCCAGGCCAACAACATCATTAACCACATATTTTAGTCCTTCCTGAGGGAAGGTCCCTATACTAGTGAAAAACGACATACTTTGATTCGGTGAATCCATGGATTCCATGAATTCTACGACCATGTTCCCCTCCCAACAAGTGTATGTGAACTCGGTGTGACTGCCTAGGAGTTGTTTTCACTTCCTAATGATGTACTAAATTTTCCATGCAGATGATCCTGATCCGGATAGTGCTTTATACAGAATGTGTGAGTCTGTTTCAACCACGGTGAGTAGTACTTGTCTCTAATTACACATCTCCATGTCGGTAGCCATCACATGCGCCTCCTCCTGAAGTGCATCGCCCCTGTCATAGATGGTCGAAAAAGATGTAATGTCAACACCCTCATGGTTCATGATTACACCTCCTCCTCGCATATCCCCCCCAAAGGGACCCAACCGTGTTATGTTTTAATCTATGTGTAGAGGATTCCACAGAACGTTGTTCCCTTGCCCCGAGCCATTGATCTGATTGAGAAAGGAATAGTTCGATGCTAGGGCCCTTACCAATGAGGCTCCAGGGAAAGTTGTACACAACCGATCTAGGTACTGCAGTTATTTCAACATTCTGAATTTGAGGCAGGTGTGAGAACAATGCAGGTCCTTATGGATTGCCTCATTCGTGATCATCTAGAGGGTCCAAAACCCTGACAAATATATAATGGCCTGAGTTTTCCACTTATCTCCATTATTTTCTATTCTGTTAAACCAGCCCCTGATAAAAACCTCCTCTGACCCTACCTCCCTGCTTCATCCCACATAGGCCCCGAAGGAATGCCACACCCAAGTAGGCCATTCACTATTGAAAAACAGATTCCCACTGATTCTTTCTTGTGATTTTAGCCACACCAACACTTGGCAGTGATACTCACTCCCCTATGCTGAATACTTTCCTCATTTGAAAAAGCCTAATTCCTCACTCACCATTGTAGGAAATTTAATTTGGAAGGGACATCATTACACCACCGCATTACTCCCCATGGGTCATCAGTGGATGTACACTTCCTCACACGGTTAAAATCCATATTGGAAAACATACACGAAGTGAAACCCGTAATGATATGTCTATCCATATATTCAATGAACATAATTTTATTGAAGGCCACACGATGATTCTATTGAAGAATGGCTGAATGTAACTCAGGATGATCACATTCCACTTCAAGGGACATATCTGGAGTGGGGATGCCATGAAACTATAGCTTTCATACCCCTTGTTTTGAATCCATAAGGTAAGGTCCCCTAACCAACCATCCAGTTTTAGTGTTGTTGGAGGATCTCTATGTACGGGTGAATCAGATTCCAAATATTACAAGGCCTCGCCCTCTCATCATTGACATTAAACCCATATCTGGCCAATATAATCTAGCCCCATACTATTCTTCCTTCCACAGGAAACCATGATAAATTACCATAAAACCAATGCATGGTCACAATGACACTATACATGTTTAATCCCCCCTCCGAAGGTGGTTTTGCAAGGCGTTTCCCTGAGGACAAATTGTGGAAGCCTTCCACTTGCCCATCCCAAAGTGGTGGATTCTAAGAGACAAAAGACTCACTGGGGACCCAAGGAACTCCATTGAAAATAAAATCTTCCTCATATTCACGGTGGCATCCAGTGCCCATGCCCTTCTATCAGAAACATTCATGGTAGTATAATAAATGATTTTTTCCCTATTCACCACCTGCCCTCTCGAATGGAAATAACCATATAGGAGTGAAATCATCCCCTTCACTGTCCTATGACTACCATTAATAAAAAAATGTTTCATCCTTGAACATTAAATGTACGGTACCTCTTGTATCATGCCGCATTCGGAAAGGGAGGACCTTTCCCATATGAAGTCTTCAATTGATATGATTGCTAAGTGAATTTTGGGAGATAATGTAGATAGTAGGGGAGAGGGTATCCCCCTACCTAAGGACATGACAAGCCTTAACGAACCAAAATTGTTTGCCCATAAACAATGTTGATATCCATGTCGGGCTGAATCAAGTGAAAAGTAGATCACGAGTCCAATTGGAGAAACCCATAACGGCCAACAACCTAAGTATGAATCCCCACTCCATCATGTCATATGACTTACTCATATCCCTCTTTACCACCAATGTACCCCAAAAAGACTTGTTGTTGAAGTCACTGATCAATTATTGCACCACACCAATTGCCTACTGAATGGAACTCCCTTGAATTACCCCATGCTGCTCACGATCCACCCAGGAATCCAAATGAGGGGCCATACATTTATTGAGAATGTTGGAAAAAACCTTTTAATGTAAATTTCACTTCATTATGGGCCAGTACTGATCAATGGACTGTGGATTTCTCACCTTTGGAATCAGAACCATCTTGGTTTCACAAGCAATACAAGGCAATTTTCCAATGAGGAAAAAGTCTTTAACTTCTCTCACTATGTCTCTCGTGACAATGTCCCATTCCGCTCAATAAAAGGAACCTGCAATGCCATCAGGTCCTGGAGCACATTCCAGATTATAAGTCCAAATAGCTTCACATACTTCTTCCACCTCTAGATACTTCCTTAAGTGATTATTAACTTCCTCCAAAACACTATGGGGGATATCCTAAAAAAAGTATGTACTACCCCTCAGAATACCTCTGGCCATGCTAGGATTGGTCTCTTTCAACAAAGATTTAATACATTCATATTCCATAGAACCCACCTCATCATGATCAATAGAAAATAAAAATTGGTCCAGATAATGTTTTTCCTTTGAACACATCTCTTATACTTGATGAATTTGTGAAAAAACTGGTATTGTGGTGCCCCTTGCATAGCAATAGGACCCTCTCCCTTTCCCTCTCAACCTACTCCTGTCTTAGGAGGGGATCCGTTAGTATGTTCTTCTTAATTCATAACTCATTAAAAATATTTTCATCCCACCACTATTCCGGACCTGCTTCCAGTCAAGCGACCTCCTTGCTAATCACCACAAAATCATTGTCCCAAGTAGGGATGTTCATTCTACAACACCAAAGGATATTCTTAAGCCTCCTGAGTTGGTTGTGAAAAGTGATCCATAGGTTTCTCAAGGGATGAAGACCCCAGACCTCCATAACCACATTAGGGAAGCCTTGCTCCTCTCCGCAGGATGCAGAAAATCAAACCTGATTCCCCCTTCACAACCTTGAATTCAGTGAGAGAGAATGTGGAGAGTGATCTAAGAGGAACCACACCAGATGAGAGTCTTTTTAATTCGAAAACAGGGTTAAAGCAGCCTCATTCACCAAGCACCGGTCAAGAAGACACCACGTTCACCTCCCACCATGCGGATTGTCACACCCTGTAAAGGCATCACCCTCATAAACCATATCCAAAAGGCCTTTCTTGGACATGAATTAGAAAATTAATTGACTGGAACTTCTTGGAAACATGTTGATCTAACCTTTACCGTGGTGATACTTGTTACCATGATTATGATTTATATTCACTGAAAATAAAAGGGAAATAATTAAAAATTTCGATTACATATAATAAAAAATAGGGAATAATAACTATAAAATTAAATTCACGTATTTTTATGTAAATAATTTTTAAATATCCACAAAACAGACAATGAAAAACGATTTTTAGACAAGCACATTTTTGTGTTAACACATGGTTTTTTCTTACCTCATGTCCATAAAAATATTAAATAAATATTAAAAAAATTATGGACTATATAATATATATATTTTATTTAAATCATTCAAAAATATTGAATAGTTTAATTTATTATGAAAAAAAGTTCATCACACGCATAAAAGAACGTTTTTCATAAAAATGTCATTTACTTATAAAAATGGTTGTTCTAAATTCATTCACAAAATTGATTCCAATGAACTTACTTTGATTATTTAAAACATAAGAGAAATAATTTTACGTGTTAGAAATTTCATAAAAAATATATATCAAAATATGATTGAAATTAAAATATAGTGTTCAATAAAAATCTATAATTTTTACTCTACATTGAAAAATCATTCATTTCAGAAAATTCTCAAAACAAATAATCAATGTTTTTATATATGATGAATTGAAAAATTATATCCTTTAAATAAAATATAATTTTAAAATTCTCAAGATATTATTTTTCATATTTTCTCTATAAAATATATAAAAACCATTTTTCAGAAAGTATTTCTTTGAAGAATAAAAATACAATACTAAAACATTAGTGATTGTTTACTAAATATTTATCAATGAATTTATATTTATTATGAACATTATATATATTTTATATATTATTTTACATTTTTGATAAATTAAAATTTAAAGGATATGTTATAATGATCATATTTAAATATAAATATTTCATGATTTTTTTGGTAGGGTGTTACATATCATGTACACTATTGAACATAGTGTTTATTAAAAATATTGGGGTGTGATTATTTTTATATTAGGAAGAATATTTAAAAAATTACTATCTACTTAAGAAAATTTATATGTTTGTTGAAGAGTCTTCATCCTTCTTTTTTGTACAGGAGTTATCCAATCACCAATGATATTTTATTCATTGACTTCATCCCCACATCTTAAATTTATTGCATATATTGAACCTACTTTAACTACATCATAATTTTTTTCTTTCTATGATTATACTATATCCCCATGTTCTCCCCTTATGTATCTCACTTAACCATCTCTTCATTATTTCATTCCTCTAAATTTTTTTCAATATTTTTCAATGAAATCTCTTCATTTCATTGAAATTTCTGCTCATTTTCACAAAAATGGATCTTTAATTTTATCAAACATTCATGAATTTTATTATAATTTTTATTAAATGATTTTTCATGAATTTCCATGGAAAATTCCATCATCCCCATGAGTTTAAATATTTCAATTATTCTCTTTTTTAAGAATAAATAATTTACCCAAATAATTCAAAAGTACTCCAATGTGGGATTCTTCCAATACCATAGTTTGTATGGTGTGTTTTCTTCATTTGGACATAACAATCCCGTTTTGTAGATATAAACTAAATTATGAAATATTTTTTAATTTTATCTTTAAATATTCGTGTATGATCATTTATTTCTTTGGATGATGCTCCACCCTATTATTAATTAATTAAATACAATTTATATCCTATAAATTTTAGATTTTTATTCGAATTACCTTATATTTTAATATAAATTAATATTTAATAAAATTAAAAAATCTATATTTGAAGGATATTTTCATAAATAATTTCATCCTACCATATTCATTAATAAATAGTTAATAATAACTATACTCATCCATGTACTTGGGTGAAATGTGCCCCCACACATCCACCTTCACTAACACAAGCCATATCATTGATATTTTTTTAATCTTATATCTATTTAAAATTATTTTATATTTTAAAAAATAATATTAGTTTTAGTTTCATCAAGGGAAGGTTTTAGGATATTATGAGCTCCTTCCATATCCACCATATCTTACAAAGACTATTGGACTAAGTGGCCCATAAATTTGTTCCTTATCATTTTTTATTCCTTCATGTATATATTGTGTCTATTATATTCCATACTAATTAGTTAGACATTTAATTTTATGTGATTCACTTGAATCACTGTTGTTCCATCAATTCAATTCTTGATTTAATCCTTCTTTCCAATATATACTGTATGCCCTTAGTCACATAGTTATCTCATACTGAAAAGATTATGACTAGTGTCTTCAAAACCAAGAAGTCCTTGCATATTAGTTATTCATATATGATTTTTAATTTTCTAGAGTTATTTATTTTCAAAATTTAAATATAATCCAATAGAACAATGCCCTTAGTTCATTTGTGATAATCTTGAAACGATATTTGTTTCCCATCGTCTAGGACGCGTATACACGTTGTTGAATCCATACTCCATCTTGAACTGTTTTTCTCAATGAAATTTCTTAAAATTAACCATCATAGAAATTACTTTCTTTATACATGTTATATGTTTTCCTTAATTTTGTGTTCAATTAATTTCCACCTCATGAGATACTGAATCATCCTCATCATTCAATGTCTAGAAATTATTATGATTTTTTTCATTGATTACTGATATTTTTAGCTACTATGGTAACCTCTACTGGATTTATTTTATAACATTTAATTATTAAATTTAAGATAAATGTATGGATTTTTTTCATAACCTTCACACAAAAATCAATATACATTGAAAATATACCAAGTATATAAAAGACTACTTATCTATTTTTTTTACTATGGAGACATGTAAAGTATTTTCTTAATAGAAAACACATATTATTTGCATATTACTACAGTAATAAAACCATATTCATGGTATATTATTTTTTCTCTTTTAAACTCCTCTTATATCTTTTTGAGTCCTTTGAGAGTCACCCAAATGAACATTCTAATAGGTTTTTGGATATTGTGATTTCACATTAGCCACCACTATTTTTTTCATATAATCAATACCCTCAATAGATTTTCATTACCATTGAATCATTATACATATTTATAAGGTTATAATATTCACATTATCTCCATACATTCATCCATATCATCTTCAGTATCACACAGAATAAAACACCATGATGTCATGTTGGGAGATATATGTTCCAAATGATCATTATTATTTCACCAAATCATTGGGACTTTGACTTTAATATTTTCAATTATTTTGAAATTATATTTAACTAAATCTTTCAAGAAATAAATTATTTGGGCATGAACTACAATTTTGATGTTGTACTAAATTTACTTCTACTAGTTTGTTTTATTTTTATATATGATTAATTAAATATCACCCTTTAACTTATATTTTTATTCTTCTTTTTATAATATATAAAGATTGGAATCAAGTACCACTACATTTAATTTCATCACTTATCCATCAAAACAAACATTTCTTCAAATGTAGACACTAGCACATCATTGATGTATCATCATTCCATAACATTAGTTCATTCGTCATCATTTTCCACCAATTGATTATCTATATCATCCTTGAGATCCTCCTCATTTTGGTCCAAAAAATCATCAATTTACTAAAAATTATTATCCTATAATTTATAAATTTCTTGTTAATGAAATTTATTATTTATATATAAATTTTTCTATGAATAGATCATTCCTACCACACTAATAAATAATGTCCTCATGGGTTCTTTAACTTTATTTTCATGTCAATGTTTATTTTTAAACCCATAAGAGAAAATCCCTACATTTATAAAATGAAAATAGAAAGTGAAGGATTACCTTAGAATATTTCCTTTTCCATTTTAATTTTTAATGAAAAGATTAAAATTTCCCCCTGACATTCATATCATAAATAAAATTCTCTAAGGTAATATTTTTAATCACATTGAATTCCACATTTGAATAATTATACATTATCAAGGACACATTATAATTTTTCCACATCATATAGGAGATGAGGGTGTTGTAAATAATATTCAAATCCACCCCTTTGGGTCTGTGTCTTCAAGAACCATGATCTTTTCATAGAAAGATTATGATAATATTATTAAGATCAATGTTATTATTTTTAAATAATCAAATAATTAATTGATTTTTCTCATTCCATATATAAGAATACTCAACTTATCAATGAATTTATAAAAATAAATCATTTGGATGCATTCTAAAATCCTTATGATATTTCAATAGAAACATATATTTTTCTTCACATATCATGGAATTTCCACAATAAATGTTGAGAGGTTTTTTATATATTTAACGGGAGTATTTAAATGAATTAATATTAATATTTTATTTTATAATGATCCTCCCATTTCATTGATTCTTTTTTCATTATTATCATTATGTCTTCAATATTTTTCTAAGAATTCTCTATACTTTATGCTTTCTAAAATCCAAAGCATGGTATCCATATTGAAATCTATTTCAAAAGATCAAAATAAAATTATTATTTTATACTTCAGTATTTAGAAGTTAACAACATAAAAGATTATAATTTTGTTGTGGTTAATTGTAGTTAATTTCTCTTAAAAGATAAAAAATGTGATATAAATTCTATAGATTTGATATCACATTTATGTCCCAAGAATTTTCAATACCCTGAGAGGGGGTAAATCATGGTTTATCAATTTCATTATATAACTATCTCCATTGAGATAGTTTCAAAATTACTAAAAAGAACCTATACAAAAAATTTGATATGACTTGATAAAGTAAATAATTATATACATAAATAATTTTACATGTATCAACCAAACTAGGATATTATAAGGAGCAAGAAATGGTGATGCGATGATTCACCTAAAACATTAATAATACAACATTGATTACAATTTTAAGCATCCAAACTAACACATTATTTTTATAACCATCACAAGAATATTTATAGCTCACTAGTATCTCTAAAAAAATTATCTAACCACTCCTCTAATGATATTTTTTTCATTATATAAATAGTATATAAAAATTACTCCAAAGATTTTATATAAATATTCTCTAGTTTCATCAATGTGATGAACTCCATGATCTTCTAGTTATATATTATCATGAATATCTCTTTTCTTTTCCCTTATACATTTCTAACTCTTGGACTAGAATACTTATTATTCTAAATTTTTTTGTCCATCAAATATATTAGAAATCCAACACTTATTCATTAATGTTTTTCTATAATTTGATAGACTATCTACTTATTTATTTCAATAAATATATCTTCACTATTTTTGGAATATTAAAACCCTATCCAGTTATTTATTTAGAACTATTGATATCATTTTTTTATATCCCATAAAGGATTATGTACACTTCTTTGATGTTCAAACTATTATTCATATTTTTATTTTTTACCCATTTAGAATTGACCAGTACATAGTGTGACTCATTAATCCTAGTGTGATTCTCATCCCATTTTGAAACCATGAATTAGAAAAACATCCATCGTAGAAAATATAATGTCAAATAACTTCTCGTCCATAATATGGTCACCTCAATGCCAAAAATATTATCTTTCATAAATTAGGTCTCTACGGCATGATCCAACTCCATATAGTAGACACCTTAAAAGGATAAAACAAAAAAAATACCTAAATTAATCCATTTCATGGCCATACCACCCACCTAATAACTCATTTATATTATATTATTAAATAATCTAAATAAGTTTTCATATAATTCAATACTCATCAAATGTCTCTTTGATATTGAGGGAATTTTAAATATTTTAATTTGATTGACCCCTCATAACATGAAATATGCTCCCACGGTGTAACAAAATTAATTGGATTAAAATAACTCAAATCATAATTCAGATGATGCCCTATCATAATGTTATTCTTCCCCATGATGACAATGTTAAGTGTTGGATCTTCTACCATGGATGGGTGAAAATGTATCCACATGTTTCATGGAATGTCTGATTTTATTCTCCTTGTAAAATAGTATAATACTCCATGCATGTTTTAAATGCTACATACATAATATTTAAAAACCAATAAATATTAAAATATCACTATCACTTTTAATTTTCCTAAAAAAATGCATCATGACATGACCTTTGATGTGATGTTGTGACATTTGACCTTTATAAAAAATATAATCAATATTCTTTCAAAACACTTCTATCATTTTTCTTTGACTTTGTAGGATAATTTGATTTTATTCTAACATCTATATTAGAAACCATAAGACAAATTACTTCATTGATATTTTTCTAATTGTATTATATTTGTTGAGGTTTATGGATGTGATAGTTTCTACTGAGATCAATAGTAGTTTGTAGAATCTAGGATAATTATTATATATCTCAATTTTAGATGGGTGGCCTTTACATTATCATGTCCAATTATTTTTTGTATTTTTATATGGTTATTTTTATTATTATTAAAATTTTTAAATATTATATGATTTATTTTGATCTCATATTATATTTTGGGGTGGGCTTGGATAGACTAATTGTATTTATTTATCATATAAGTTTCCAAATGGATCATTTTTTTCCTGGTCGAATGAGTGATGGATTTCAATTTTATTATTTTTTATTGATATGATTGGTTTTTAATTGTTCATTAAAAAATTGTTTTCCACTTATAGGAGTTCGGTGTGGGATTTTTATTAAGGGGGCTAGTGTGGGAAAAATTACATGGCATTCTATTTCCAACTATTATATATTTTTTTGCTTTAAAATTATTTTAAATAAATGATGATTTTGGCATGGTTTTATAATGTAAATCGAAGAGTTCTATTTTATAAAGGTTTTTATTTATTTCATTTCAAGTGGGAGACACCCTGTATGTTAATTATTTTATTCCTCTATATGTAAATTTTATATAGTTAAACATATGTTATCCCATGTTTTGTGATACAAAAGGAACAATAAGAGAAATAATTACTCATATAATGGGATTATTAGGCTATTTAGAGATTTTCATTGGGATAAATTGGGGAATAGGTTCATTAAAACATGTAATACTTATATATATGTATGATTTGATAATTGTGACTGATTTATAGATTAGTTTCTTTTTTCATCATACAATGGGAAATCAATGACATTTTTATAATGATGGGTGGGCGTACAATGTTTCTTATAAGGGTGAATTTTGATTTGACCTCAATCATTGATGTTTGAGCTTCACCCAATGTTTGATGTTTTCTAGATTAAAATAGTTCCATGGTTTTTTATGGATGTGTTATAACGATCCTTGGTTTATATCTAATGGATAATTGATGGAATTAAAGGTACATTATCTATGTGTTCATCCTGGATAACAATACCTTATACCATGTATGAGATAATGTGGTTGGGCATGTAGCCTAATAAGAATTGAGACTTTTTTGGTAGTTCTACTTATATCATGTCAATACCTATGTCTTGTGATTACAAGAAATACCAAAAAATGAAATTTAATTTTTGAGAAACATATTTAATTTTTTTCACTAATGTGTATTCTATCAATTTTCCATGATTCAATACAACTTATTATTGATATGATATACCCCATATTAATTGAGTTGCATTGAAATAGAAAAATGGATCTTAGAGAGGTGTTGATCAAGCATAGTGAGGTGATTGAAGGATATATGGGAATTATTTCAATCAAATCATACTAATAACCCATGTGAGGTCCGACCATGTCCATAAGACTTACTCTTTATCATTTATAGTTCTTTTTTTGTATCATCTATATGATTGGGATATATCTGAAGAATATTATCGTTATGGAGAGAGTTCCATCATCTGTGATGACTTTTGATTTATGTGATCCATCCAGTAATGATATATGGGTACTCTGGTAAAAGTTACATTAATTATTTGCATGATGGGTTGATAAGGGTGTGAATGATGAGTTATGTTATTTCATGGGGTTTCCATTCCTTTCTATATGATTTTTTTATTATGGCGTTACAATTTATCGTTATTTGATTATTTGGGCCCTCTTTCCATGATTTTTTTGTTGTTTATGGTTTCTCATTTTATTTATTATTTGTCCCTAAATTATTCCATAGATTTAATATTCTATTTTTGATAATTATATCCGATTATATTTTGGATTTTTCATTATTTATAGATATTGGGATGACTGGAGGGTTTTGTGTGACGTTGAAGAGAAAACCTGGTGGATTTGGAGAGACCTTGTAATGGATATAACTATTGTAAAGAGTTAAATTTAGAATACATTATTATGTCATAATGGTATACAAATCAATAGTTGAATTAATGTTGTCCACGACCTAAGTTGGTAATTATCAATTTTTGTTAATAGGGTTCATGTGTCTTCTAGACACATAGACTTTGGTTTTCCGGTATGTGAATTTGATGTTATGTTTCTAGGTGGGAGAGTTATATTGGGTATTTAATTTCATACTCTCTCATAAATTTCATGAATATACACTTGAACAAAAAATCACCCAGTGTATAATGGTGAGTATGAAATCATATAGGGTCATTAGACTCACCCCAACCTATATACAAAAAATATGTTTTGATGTACATGGGTAGACCATAATATTTCATTTCATTTATAGGTGTTTGATTAAATCTAGAGGTTTGTTATTTTACTAATAGGTAATTGGAGGTTGAATATGGTTTATATGAATTTGGATAGAGGACACTATATTAAAATTTCATTTTAATTTTATCGATATCATCCTACATGATTATATTATTTTTACCTATACTACCCTTTGTTACATTAAATTATTTTATTCATTACGTTTAGTTGGTCATATTCTATTATTTATACTCATTTATATGTTAACACATATTTTGGATGTTTTACTACTAATATATTCTTGAATTTTGAGGCCATTTGGCTCTATGATTATTGCCTATTGGTTTTGGGTTCAAATGTTATACAAATGGATCATGTAAAATTATTTGTAGTTTCCGAAATGATCTGGGGAACTTTTTATGGAAATATACTCATCGTTAATATATCAAAATCTTGATATAATTGAATAGCCTCCAATGTATGGGGAGATTCACTTGATGCGGTGTAGTGACTCCAACCTGAGTTTGGAATGGGTGACTCAAGATGGTACATTACATTTTTAATTTAAGAGGGTGTTTCATAATGTATCTTTTCATGTGGGAAATCATTGATTGGAAATGAATGTTAAACTTCTTCATTCTTATGTCAAACCATTTTAAATACAATTATATCTTAAGAAAATGTAATACCATCCATTATTTCCATAAAATCGATATCTATTCTTGATGTATTTCATGTATCATAATTAACGAATTATTTTCCAAATAATTACTTTGTGATTAAATGAAAATATGTGTATTCGGAACTCAAAACCACTGTAGTGAAGAAAATAGTGTATATCATCGATCCTCAAAATAATGTTTTATTGTGAAAATTTATCCCTCATGGATTTGATCTGTGATATTAGGGAAAATATATCCATTTTAATCGAAATCTTAAGGCATTGATATGTTTAAATAACCTCACATGTTTTCCAATAAAGAACATTGATGACTTTATTTTGGTAGAACGTTGAATGGTCAGGATAATGGTGACACCAATGTATTAAAAGGTTGATATTATTTATATTATCTAAATTAATTTTCATTATTTTAGACATTAAAATTCAAAATTATAAAACTAATGGGATTGTTATGGATGTATGACTACCATGGATTCAATTATAATCAAACATCTATTCAATTCAAAGAGGAGTTTTGAGCCTATATTTAGTTTCGTGGTTGGTGCATTGATTCCTTGAATTTAAATCCACACTAAATAGTGGGTTCTTCTTTAATAAATGATTTTTCATCCATTTGGCACACATTTTCCCAAAATGTGTAGCCAAAACATGATATTTACATACAAATAAACATCTATCAGATTATTTTTATCCTCATTTGGTGTTTTACAATTCTTACTCCACCATTTCACAGGATCTATCCAATAGATTCTCCAAGAAATATCATATTCTCATCTATTCCCATTAGTTATTTCACTCTCTGTATCATGTGAATAAACAAGGTAAATCTGGCAATTTTCATCCATTCCTTCTTCTCCATTTGCCAATTTCCCCCCTCCATCGACCATCTTCCATGATATTTTTCTCACAGTCCATGGTTTTCAACTATAGTTATTGTGCTCTATTTAAATCAGGGAATATGTCATTTATTTGGATTGTGGGGACTTTTTTCAATCATAATATATCGTTATTTGAAGAATTAATTTAGCTTCCAAAATATTTAGAATGTTGTTTTAGTGTAACTTAATTTTATTTTTCAAAAATATTATTGCAATTTTAATTTAAGTGTTTCCATATGAAAATAGAATCATTAAATGTATAATTTCGGGGGATTCAATATTAATCTAACGTGTTTTTTTTCAATAAACAGAAAATTGATTTCCATGGATTTTAAAGGATATTCATTCAATATGAATACTAATTCTTATAAGGTGTTTGGAATCATGTTTCGAAGAATGTTTTAGTAAAAATGAATTATAAAAAATTAACAAGTTATTAAATTTTTATAAATGTGGTTTTCTGAATATTTAATATTTTATAACATTAAAGATAGTGATTTTTATATGATTATTCTTTTTGATTATTGAATTACCATGTATGATATACCCCTAGTTGTGTTTTTTTAAAAATTTCAAATTATTAATGTTAATTACATTGTTATGGAATTGATAAAGGTTGGATATAGTGTTGAGGGTTCATTAGTTTATGTCTTAATTATTTTTTGAATATTATTTCATAACATAATTGATTCGAATATAATGGTTACCATGATATCCTTGAGGGATAAGTATTAAATAATGGATAAGTGTTACCTATATTTAAATTTTTCTCTATCCACAGATCCTTAGTTATCAATTACCTCTAGATAGGGGATTCCGCTCATTTAAAAAATAGGGACAATAAATGGTTTTGAGATTTTTTGGATTACATTTTATGATTCCAGTTGATCCACAAGGGAGTTAAATTTTATCTACAATAGAGATTAAATTTCAATTTAATGTTATATTTATTTTTGTTTTTTAATTTATTTATATATTTATTTTCAATGTTCCTAGTGATATATGTTTTTTATGTGATTTTATTTTTATATAATTTCATTTTATTTTTTTAAATAGATTTTTTAATAAATAAATAATGTTTTTTGATTTATTTTAAAAAGTATTCATAAATTCATAAAGTCTAATTATAGTTTAAACATTCATTTGGATTATATATTTAGAAAAGAGTTTCATTTATTCTTGGTAGTATCAGACTTGGTATTATCTCACACCCTACACACACATGATATTTTGCATGTAATCTTTGTTATGGATGATACAATTAACCATTGGTTGTATACATTAGACACTTTCATAATGTTTTAATACAATTTCTATTAGGTAGTGACCATGTGTCATCTGGAAATGGTTTGTTTCAAAAATTTGAGAATTTTGGTTTATAATTGGATGTATATGTTTTCTTCCAATTATAATATCATCATTATGTTAAATAATATATTATATAATTCAGGAATTAACTTTTATATTTTTCTTATGCATGAATTTTTGGATGTCATTTTTGGATTTTTTTTATTTTTCCTTGTTTGGATGAATTTTAATTTTGAAGTATTAATGTTTTTATCAAGATTATTCAATGTTTTGATACATTATGTAATTTTTTTTGTTTGTATTATTTTATATTGATGGTGAATTACTTCAAAATGTATGTGGTCAATATCCTCATCACTTTTTTTTTTCAAACAATGGATATCAAAAATATTATTTTTATTATATTACTAGTTGAGTCGGGTGAGATAGATGTGATGAGAGAAATATATAATAATATCCAATATCGATAACTTTATCCCCAATATGAATATATTAGATAATTTCCATGGGCTATATCATTAGGAGTTTTTTAGAATTATGTTTCTACCTATCATGTTTTATTTTTATACGTATTTATTCTAACAAAATTTGGTATTAATATGTTTTACAATAAAAAATTAAAGGAAATTAAAATAATTAAATTAAAAGATATACTTTTCTTGAAAACATGAACAATTTTGATAAAAAATGTGTCTGAAAATATTTTTGAAAAATAGCAACATTGGACTAGTGTTGATATTTTGGACACTCTATTCTTCCTTGATTACGTTAATTATATAATAGTTTTTATCAACGAACACCTAGAGATATCTATCATAACACCTATATATTCCTTGATACCATACCAATTCATCGATATTGGGGTTGATTATCTTATAAATGTTATTCAAATACTCAAATAACTCTATGTAATATCATAGGGTTTCCTATGATTTAAGGATATATTTTGGTTTAAATGATTAATTACGGAATAATATGAATACCCTTTGAAGTTATGGGGTATCTAGGGGTTTCATGGGTTTTTCGCATCCAAAAGCCCAAATTTGGATAAAAACGTACCTAACCACTAGGATATGAGTAAATAAACACCCACACCACATGGGTTTTGAGAGATCATGTGATGTTAGATAGAGGTATTCAAGATCCAACATAGTTTGAGAAAACTGTGTGGATAGAGGACCACTCTTATAAGATAGCCTCAATAATTCCTTAAAGATTATTGATACAATGATTTTTACATGATTTAGAAAACTGTGCACACTAACCACGTGAGTTATCCCACCAAACAATAAAGGGCACATGATTAGTTCATGGATTGACCAACTAGAAAGCAAAATAATGAGGTTTTTTCCTTTTAGGGAAAATTACATTTTCTCCTCTAAAAACAATTAAATCATAATTTTTTTTCACATTACTGTATATAGATCTCATTTGAGGGCTCCCCTTTGAGCTAATTTGGTATATTCTGATTTAGTTATTCTATATAAACACAGAATTCAGTGTCATCCGTCTTGTTTTATTCACAGTAGTGTCTAATATTTTACATTATATGACATTATTCAATTTTCATAGAATTATATGAAATATTTAGTTTAAATATAATAATCCTTATTTCTATGTTTTATATTCTTTAATCATTTTTCTTCTAATAGGATCTGAATGAGAAGGTGATACTAGATGATCACTCTAAAACAGAACTATGGTAGGTGGTCTATATCATTCACATGGTTTTTGGTGATTTATATAACTTGTTCTCATTATGATGAATCTTAAACATTAAAATTGTTCATAGATAATTAATTGAATAATTTAATTGAATGTGTTGTAAAATATTATGGATTTCCTTTAGTTTGATGTGCTTAGTTGGTGGATATTTCCCAAACCAAAGCCACCCATGGGGAATTCCTTGTGATTTCCTTGTATTTTCTTATTTTTTATCCTCAATATGGGATATTGGTTGAGCTTACCTAGTTAGAGGTAGCAATTTTATACATGATTTGAATTTAATTTATTGTTTAGTAAATGATATTCCTCCTTTTCCTTGTTATACATTATGCAATTTATATAACTACTTGAGTTGGAATTATTATATGAGGGTATACACATGTCTAATGGATTTTAATGGTAATTTATTTATGATATGGAAGGAATAATGTAATGTCTATTGTATGAAATGATTATTAAATTGAATGATCGATGCTTTCATTGGATTCCATGGGTGTTCTAAACTATAGTTCATGATTGCAGTAGTGGATGCCATGGATGAGATAAAATCATGGGTGTTGATTCAATGAGATAAATTTGGAATTGATACCCTTGGGATTCATCTTCCTTAGGCTTATTGTAGACATAGTCTATGGACATGATCCTTGGATCTTGATCCAATTCTAGCCGAGATTCAAATGAGATGCTCCAAAGAATTAATGATAATGACTTGGTCCAATATACCTTGGAACCGGCCCCACGGGTTTCAATCTTATATTATATGGCTCGACCATTAAAATTGTAACATTATTGATTATGCATCATGGATGTGTTTTATATGATATACATGTTATACAACATTTCCGTGTTTGGTATGAGATACTATATATACATATTGTCCCTGGTGTTTGTTTCATTTGTGCTTTAATGTTTCCTTTTGTGAGAATTATGACCGTTAATTTTTATGAAGCCTTGGTATGATTAAACGTATCACCATACAATTATTAAATTTTCCTTGTGGATTTTTATTTTTTTACTATCAATCGAGAATATACCTTTCACACTAATTATCTTGTATTATACATCCAATATTTTTATAGACATCGTTGGATGTGTCCTATTGAGATTTATCTCACAACTTTTCTCAAGAAATTCTTGGGTACCCAAAAAGATGTTATGGATATAGGTTGGTATCAAGGAATGTTCCCACAGATGTATTCTAGAGATTTTCTATGTTAAGGAGCATGGGAGAATATGATAGAGCTGAGGCTCATGATGATATCATTAGATAGTTCTTTTTGGGATTTGTTGTATTTGGATACATGTATTTTACTGATGCATGTATACTTATTATGAATTCCTAACAGACACATGAAATGAAATATCAAAATTTTGCATGATATTTATTATTTTATTGTTTTATAAATTGGTCATTGGGTGCTTCTCCTATTCAGTGATTATGGTTCTTCCACAAAGAAGGGTTACTAGTCCAATGTTCTTAGTGTATATTCTTTTTACTTATTCATTTTTTTTAATTATTTCTCTATAGGTATGTATGAATGTTGCCATTTTTATGAGATATTGTAATAGGTAATTGTCTCCCCATAAACACACCATAGGTCGTCGCAACTATTTGGGAGCCACTTCAGTTTGGGGAGATGCGCTTTAGGGCACGTGGAAAATAGGTTTAGAGCACCATTCCGAGAAATATGGGTTAGGGACATTACAATGTTGTCTCAGAGACTTAATTACTATTATATACTATTTTGAGACATTATATGTGGGTTAGGAAGGAATATTAATTTATTATAGATTTTTTCTAGGGATTATCTAACCCATGTATAGGAAAAATCCAAATCTCCTCAAATAGAAATTATTGTTTATTGGATTTCACTATTCGAGTTGATTTGATTCCACCATTGGTTAATGCACATATGGTTCTCTGTTTATTCTTTTTATTTATTTTTCTATTACCTAACTAGTTGAGGGTTTCAACTCATGATCATTTTAGGAACCTACTAGAATTTGAATTGCATGCATCATGTCATTCCATATAGGTTGCATTGCTTGACTGCATGAATTTTTTATATGTGCCTTGTGTGAATTACCAGATGTTTCTATAGATATATCACAATGGGGATTAAGGTACATGGTTGGTACATAGTGTTTCTATCATAAAATAAACAATTTTTTCATTATTAGGCGACAATATACACCCTAACTAGCCAATTGTGGAATGTTGATTCGTGGACCATCGATTTCATGTACTAGAATGTATTATGGTGTGATTTAGGTTGAAAATATATTTTGGTTCATGAGGAGAATGGGTCCTTGTGGATCATTATTTTTTAACCATTTTGTTCAGCATATTGAAATGAAATGTTTAATAAATGTTGAACATAATGGGAAATTGAAATAAGGATATAGAGATCTTGGCAAAGCCCCAACATTTAAATTGGTAGTAGGTTGTATCTCATGTGATTATTGTGATTGTAATTTTATCAGTCCTGAATTTAGGAGAAGACATTGTAGTATGATCTTATATAAGAAGGTTTTGACCAGTCTTATGATTCCTGTAGTGAATTTATTGATTTTTATCATTTTGGAAGTCTGTCATTGTAATTGTAGTTACATTCCACCATTAAGACCTCCAGTCATACACCTGGAGGGTGGAAACAAACATGATCTATAGGTGGTGGGCTATGGTCTAACAATGGATCATTTTATAGTTCCAGGTGAGCCACCGACTTGTTTTCTACACATAGGTGCTGAGGAACATTTCTATGGAAGATTTATGTGTACTATAACTAATTTTCTGAAAACACCATAACATGCCTCGTCTATGGATTATCTAGAGTGTGTGTTCCAGCAGCATCATCCTACCACCTTTTCAAGGGATGGAGGTCCACATGATTCATTTTTGTGTCATGAGACTAATCTGTAATTTTTTTTCTTTCTGTAGAAACATTTTTAGAGGAATGAGAATCTTGCAATATACATGCTTCGAGGAGAAGAGAAGTTCTCGTGGGATGATTTTAAACAGGCTGATGCACTCTATGACATGGTTTGTTGATATTTACAATCCTTATTATGTGGAGAACAATTTTATTATTGATGAATGGATGTTTTTTGGTATATAATTATGTCAATATATATTGAATACATATATGATGATATGGGGATTCATGGAGTGATGATTGCTGGAGAATATTTATGGACTCACTTAATGGCATTGGATGTCACTCTGGACAAATTGTACATATTAATTGTGATGATCATTGTGTTGATCATAAAAGGAATTCATGACAAGTGTTGATGGAGAAGGTTCATTTTATACAAAAAGTTAAATAACATGAATATTTTATTTTAATGTATTTATGAATAAGAATTAACGAAGATGACCATGAACGATATACGTATATATTTAGATTATGAAGAAAAAAATCTGAAGATTATTGAGCTAATCATAATGATCATGAACTTGAGTCAATAGTGACATATTGTATCTAAAATGGATGTTTATTTATGTTCCTGAAAATATTAATATTTATGTTGATTTCATTTTAATGAAAAGTAATATCCTTATATTTTTCATGAGGTGTTGATGATCGGTTTTCATGTCAAACGAGTTGTTACTACGTTAGGAGCCAGGTGGGATCATCCAAATCACATTGGAATTATTGAAATCAGATAAGTAAGGATTTTCTAAAACTATAATAAATATATTTAAATTTTAGTTTTCGAATGAGGTTTTCAGGTAACTGGCGGTTCATGGTTTATATAAAAAAATTATACCATTATCTATACATCAATAATTTGATTCCAATGTATTCTTTTTGAAGTATACCACATTTTATATTCATGTGATGTGAAAATAAACTATTTATCATAGTTTTTATGGTGTATTCATGGGAAAATAAAAGAAGGATGAGATAAAACATTTTAGATTCCCTTACACAGTACAATAAACATTAATAAAGTGAAGTTATAATATACTATTTAATATATATGATATGTTATATTATTGTGAGGTGAATATTAAACGTTTTGCAAACTATTTTGAGGTACATTCCGTGTAAAATAAATGATGGATGATATAATACAATTGAGATCCCATGAAAATTATTATAAACATTAATAATGTGATTCCACAGTATTCTATTTGACTTAGATTCTATGCTATATTCTATTGTTGTGGATTGGAAAAATTTATTATACTGTATGTCAAATATTTATTTGAGAAGTGTAATAATTGGGAATTGAATATATGAAATGATATGGTGCTACGTGAATGAATAATTATATTCAAATGATGTGCATCACGAATTGTAATTCTTTGATAACTTCCATGTAGAATTTAGTGATGGTCCATAATGGCATTCCTTGTAGTTCACAAATGAATTTTTTTACATGGATTAGGAGTATTATTTTTGGTGATGTCATTTGGGGATATCCATGCTGATAGTTGATTTGAAGATACAAACCAATATAAACTACTTTCTATGATCTCATAATCGCCATCCGCTCAATGGTTCGATAACAAATTTTTATTGGCTATAAAAAGAAGGCCCACTTTCTTCTCTATATGTGATAAATAATTTTAATGAAGTGTTAATTTTTTTCATAAGAACTTATTATTCTCCTTTTGAAATACACAAAGAAATTTATCTTTTATTGGAGGATAAAATTGTATGTGAGGTTTAATACTAAGAGTTTAATTATGCTATGGTTATTGAATCACTATGTGATCAACCACAATGCTATTTTTATTGTTGGACAAGTGAAATGAAAACATCAAAAATAATTTAATTCATATTCAAGAATCAATTTTCTAATTACCAATAATGTCATCCAATAGTATGTGAATTTTATTATATGTAATTCTATGATCATTCCATGATAATAGGAATAATATAGAAAACTATTCGAATAATTTACATTGAATTGAAAAGTAAAGTTTTATTTAATGGAAGATATAGTTTGGTAAGAATAAATACATTCATCAAAAATTATGTGACTTATCATATATGATATTCTATGATCATTTAATGATCATATGTAAAATTTAGAATACTTTTTTATGAATGTAGAATGAATATAGAATTGAAGTGTTATATGATGAAAGCATCATTTTCATGGGATTCAATAAAGTGGACCAATAGTAGGTTACATTCCATTATCTCTATTATATGTCATTTCATGATAATTGGAAGATTTTATCATACCTTTTGATCAGTATACAAAGATAAATAAATTATTTGATATATGATCGGAGCATCCCCACACTATGCATCAAATAAGTGAACCATTTCTATTCTATATCGCATATATTCTATTCTATGATAACTTCATGATCATTAGAGAAATTTTTCATAATATTTGATCAGTATATAAGGAATATAAAATAGATGATCAATATAATCCAACAATTAGTATACTAAGAATAAATTAAGTGGAACAAAATATGCAACACATCATACATTCTATGTTATGACAATTTCTTGTGTATGGGGTCAATTTAGTATACCTTTTGTATTTTACAAAGTGGACAAGAACATGGGAAGTCCATGAAATACACATTATTTCATGATGTATATTACTGGAGATTCAGAGTTCATGTTATTCTGAGTTGTTCAAGTCTCTATCTTTCGTAACATAATATTTATGAAATTGTGTGCATCACATGAACACACTATTTGAGTAAGGGGATTCATCATATTAATGAAGAATCATTGATCGAGTATAAAAATATGAAATAGTTAATCATTGTAAAGACCCAATGTTTTTTAATGGAAATTCCCTTCTTATAAATATGTCATAAAATAACATGAGAACACAACGTAATGAACTACTAAGGGATAAGTGACCTTTAAACATATATTTTTCACTTCTATGATTTGAATTTTAAAAATCTGACATACACGGTTGTGTTCAAGATGATTTTTGGAGTCTAATGATACAAAAATAATTTTTGGTGAATAGTTACCTACCCATATGAATAGTAAAATACCCTAATGAAAATTAATATGATCCTTAGGAATAGTAAATCATTCAACATAAGAGTAACATTACCTAGGAATAATTAAATAAAAATTCGACATCTTCAAAAGTGACAATTTGACCATAGTAAACGTTTTGTTATTTTGTAAGTCATAAATAATTATTTATAAATAATTATTTAATATAAAATAATATTTATTTCACTTAAATGTATTCATAAATTATTCGATAATTTTATAAGACCCTATGTAATTTTTGAAAGAAATATAAAATCTATTTTAATTTTAAAAACGGGTTTTTACGTAAATTATAATTTTAATTAAATATTGAATTAATAATATTTAGATAATAATTTTTTTTAAAATTGAATTCATTTTTTGATTCTACATGTCATTAAATGGTTGGGGTAAATTTTTGGGATTTTTCTGAGATCATTTAATTTTTTATTAATAGTGAAATACCGTAGTTTACAAAATAAGCTAAATAAGCTAATTATAGGGTCATATGTGATGTTCTGCTGATGTAAGCCCACTTGTTTCTGGATTAAATTAAAAAATTACTATTCTTGGTCTTTCAAGACTAAATATTCCTTGTATTAGGGGAAATTAATAAACTAATGAATTTTATATTAAGGAAACCCCTCTCCCCTCCACTATAAAAGCCACCCTTCACAGCCTCAGTTCGTCACACCTCTCAAGCTCTACGATTTCGCTAAACTCTACCAAAACACCATCCCTAGCCCCCCCCCCACGTCCATGTGCTTCTGGTATCATCAAAAGGCCAAGCATAGGCACTTAAGGAGGTTCTCAAGAGAAGGATTCAAGAGGTAATTTCCCTCCCTCTTCTCCTATAATTTCATTTCATGTTCATGTTCATTTATTGATCTCTCCACACATATCGTCAACTAAATTTTATTGTAACAACCATATTATACATATAATGATATTGTACAATTATAATGGAATATTATATCATCCATCCCCCTTTTCCTCTACCTTTTATTTTATTAAAGGGAACGTTGTTCGGGAGGTGTTAATTTATCACCTTCAAGAACAACATGCCTTCTTCTTACATTTATAACTTCATATCTGGTCATGAAACAATATTTATGGTTGAACCATTATATGTTATTTGTATTATGTTCAATTTATAGTTCTGGATATAACCTATGGCCATATTACTAAGTGAAAAGTTAAAACAAGTTTGTTGTGATCAAAAAACCGCTCAAATTAACCCAATTAATCATAATTTAATTCTTATCTAAGGATTCATCCACATGGATCTAATAAAATTAATTATAAAATAATTCAAGATCCTGTAATATCATTAATAACATCTAATACAATTTATGGATGTTTACCCAAGTTCTACCCGAACATCAATTTAAGAATACAAGTGAACCACCAAGAAAAACAATAAAAACGAACATCTCTGAGAAATGTTTTTAAACTCTATAAGCCATACAATGGAACAAAATATAAAATAATGAAACCAGAATGATCTCTATTAATGTAAAAATGGTTATTTATTTTTAATTAATGAATATACTGTCACTATACAGGACATTTAAGAGAAGGAAGCATTCAGGTACAAGGTATGGGGAAATTCTCGAACCCAAATTTCACACTTCGGGTTCTCCATCTTTCACTCCATTTTTGATATGGTTACTCCTTAATGATAATATTTTCATAATTATATTACCTTTTCTGGGATATAAATGTTTTTTCCTAATGTTTATTTCAATAAAAATGTTTTCCAAAAGAACTCATCTTTTGAGAACTCAACAATTACCTCTCATTCATGGTTGATAGTTCATGTATTAGGTATATTGTTCCCTTTTTCTTTTAGGAACCCAAATCATATTAATGTATTATTATTATATGAAACCCATTCCTTTACATGGGATAGTTATGTTCACTTTTGATATTTTTTCTATGTCGCAATCATGATAATTATAATGTTATGATGTGATGGGTGCGCCCAGAATTATATAGCGCAATATGAATGTTTCAATGTGATGAGTGCCCCCATAATTATACAGTGCTCTGATGCATTGGGAAAAGTGATTAATCTCATGAGTATATGGAAAATTATATGTGAAAAATGATGCTATATTGGTTCACAAGTATGTGTGGTAGTTAACCACTAAGAAATGATGTTTCATTTTTATGCATTTCTACATATCATTTATTTTATTTATGCTCCTCTCATGTTCATGATCTTTTGTCTATGTCATGATTATTTTCACCCCATGCTATATTGTTCTTTTATATCCTTTTATTGGGCTTCAAGCTCACCAATTTTTATTTATATCCTCATGTGGCTACATATACTAAGGTGAGTACAAGTGCCAATAATAATCTTGATAAGAAGAAATTAAATAGATGTTTATGCTTGATATTTTTTTATGTGTGGTCCTAGTTTTCCCAAGACACTAATCCATTGGATCCTATATGGGTAATACTATTTTGTTTTTTATCATTGAAATGATGTAATTTTATTTTAAGAAAAGGCAGAGATGCTATAGCTGGTATCAGAGGCAAGGTTTATTTAATTTGGGAATTAGGATTAGTGAACCCTAGGTAAAACCTACAGCATGAGACTAATTACAAATATACACTCATGAATATTTACTTAGGGATCCCATATGTTTTGTTTTTGGTATAAATTGTTTAAATGAATAAGTTATTCATTAATTTTTTACTCATGTTTTGTTTTAAACTTTTCTATTTTAGAAAATGGTTAAAACCAGGAGAAATGGGTCCAACAACTAATGTGAGGGCCAATGCAACGATTGCCCGAATGACATCCCCAATGATTTGGGAGGTGGAGGAAAAAACTTCATGGCGATGATTAACCAATTATCTCAGGTTATGAATAATAACAATAATAATTGGGAACATCTTCCTTTACTATAGTGGGAGGAACTAGCTATCGAATGTTTTATGTGGCAAAAACCATCGATGTTTTAAGGATCATTTGATCGACTAGTAGCGGAACAGTGTGTCAACTACATGGAGAAGATCATTTTTGTGCTTCACTGTTTTGAGACGGAGAATGTGACTCTAGCTGTTTATCATCTATATGGAGAAGATTATGAATGGTGGGATTTGATTAAGAACACCCAGCCAATGGAGGAAATTGAAGGGATTTAATGGGAAGACTTTAAGATAATGTTTCTTAAAAATTATTTCACTAGAAATCTTCTCATGAAGATGGAGAGAAAATTCATAGAGCTCATGAAAAAAGAAGAAGAATCCGTTACAACCTATGATGATAATTTTTCAAGGCTCGCAAGGTATGTTTTTAGGATTTGATATCAACAATGATAAGAAAATTGATAGATTCTTTAGTGGACTAAAACCACAACTTTAAAAGTCTCTTGCAATTCGAGACTTTAGGAGTTATGAAGAAGTTTTTTGCTATGCTCTAAAAGTGGAGATGGAGTTTGGAGAATTGTCCCAAGGCTATGGTGATAAGAAAAGAATGATGGTGTTTCATGATGATGGGTCTAATGATAAAGGTGGGAAGAAAAATCAACGACCCACATGCTAACAATGTGGGATGTTTCACAATGGGAACTACCTCAATGGTACATAGAAATTATTTAAGTGTTGGAATGAAGGAAATCATGCTAAATAGTGTCTAAAAGACATGAAAAGGAAGGAGAACGTAGCCGATGAATTGAGAGAACCAGACATGTTTCAAAGCTATAATTGTACGGAGTTAGGGCACTATGCAAACTAGTGCACCCAAGCTCGAGTTCTCGAGGGTAATCTGCGTCAGCAGCCACCAAAGCAAAGGAACAAGGGAAGGCTTATGCCATCACTACTTCAGGGGGGAGCATGATAACGAAGACGTACAAGGTACACTTCTTATTTACTCAAGAGTGGAAAAAGTCTTATTTGATTCTGGTTCTACGCATTCCTTTATATCTTGCATGTTTTCTAGAACTATAGAATCGAGGCCCTAAAACCATTATGTAGAGATATATGTAAAAACACAAAGTGGTGAAATAATTGAAAACCACGTGTTTGACTCTTCTCCTATTGATGTATGTTGGAATATTCTTCCAGAAAATCTCGTAATACATCCCTTGCTGGAATTCGACACTATAATGGGAATGGAATGGCTCTTTTTATATAGAGTGCATATCAACTGTCGAGAAATGGAAATATCTTTTCATATTCCGAAACATCCCATGATCCACTAAAAATGAAAGGAAGATCATGAATCTCCTTTGAAAAATCCTTCAATGATATTGGTATTGATTACCTATGAAGAAGCATACCTCGCCCAAATGTTTGAGTCGAAGGAAAGTTCCAACATTGTGAAAATTCCCATTGTGAGGGAATATGGTGATGTATTTCACGAAGAGTTACCCATAATTCCATCAGATCATGATGTAGAGTTCTCAATTGAATACATAACCGGATCTACTCCTATCTCGATGTTCCCATATAGGATGGCTCCAATCGAACTAGAGGAGTTAATGAAGTATCTGCAACAGAATCTGGAAAAGGGTTGATACGACCTAGTACATCACCTTGGGGTGAACCAGTTCTCTTTGTGAAGAAGAAGGATGGAACAATGCGTCTGTGTATCAATTTTTAGGAACTTAACAATATCACCATAAATAAAAAGTATCCTAACCCTAGTATTGATGACTTGTTCGATCAGTTAAGTGGATCTCAATACTTCTCAAAGGTGGATCATCGTTTTGGATATCATCAGCTAAAGGAGAATAAGGAAGATATTTAGAAGACTGACTTCCGTACTATGTATGGGCACAATGAGTTGTTGGTGATGCCCTTCGGACATTCTAATGCCCCTGAAATATTCATGGATTTGAGGAATAGAGTCTTTAGAAATTACCTTGACAAATTTGTGGTAGTTTTTATCGATGATATTCTTATCTACTCCCAGATCAAGGAGGAACTTGAAGAACATCTAGGACTTCTATTGGTGACATTGAGAAAGAAGAATTTGTATGCTATGTTCAGAAAGTGTGACTTTTGGATGAATCAAGTCATGTTCTTGGGAAATGTGATCACAAGTGAGTGAATATCTCTGGATCCTTCAAAGACAATGACGATTGAGGAATGGCCTAGGCCCTCTAGTGTCACAGAAATACATAGTTTTCTTGGATTAGCTGGGTACAACCGACGTTTTGTGAGAAACCTCTCATGATTGTCAATCCCGATAACTATGTTATCATGGAATGGGGTAATGTATGTCTGGACGGAAGAATGTCAGGAAAGATTCAAGGAGCTAAATAGAAGGCTGATTGTTACACCTTTACTCACACTAACAAAAGTGGAGAAAGTTTTCTGATATACAGTGATGTTTCAAAGAAAATATTAGGTTGTGTACTCATAAAAAATTATAATGGTATAGCCTACGCCTCACGACAGTTGATGATCCATTAGCAGAACTACCTGACGCATGGTCTAGAGCTGGCAGCCGTGATTTTTGCCTTGAAAATATGGAATCACTACCTTTGTGGAGAGAAGCGTGACATATAAAATGACCTTAAGAGCATAACATATATATTCACACTAAAGGAGATCAACATGCGTCAAAGGAGATAGTTAGGTCTAATCAAGGTTTATGATTGCTTTATTCACTATCATCCGGGAAAGACGAACAATGTAGCTGAGGCTCTAAGAAGAAAAGAACCTTCTACTCTATCTATGTAGCGGATTGAGAAAGACCATATCTTCTTGGATATAAAAAGAATGGATTTGGATATCATAAGGGAAGAGGATACATCCAACCTTTCCCAAATGACTGCGCAACCATCCATCCAAGAGAAGATTAAGGAAGCACAAAGTGATGATGTGGAGATACAATAGATGGTGAATGCAATAATGTAAGGGAAGCTACAAGACTTCCATATTGACGATGATGGTGTTATTAGGTTTGGAAAGTGTCTTTTTTTACCTTCATCACCCATGATAAAGATGTAGGTATTAGATAATGCACATATCTCGATTTCTCTATCCATCCTGAGAGTACCAAGATGTACTGTTATCTCCGAGAACACTTCTGATGGGATAACATGAAGAAAGTGACTGGGGAATATATATCAAGGTTCTTGGTATTTCAGCAAGATAATGAAGAGTGACAAAAGTCCAAGGGTATGATGCATCCATTGCATATACACATGAGGAAATGAGAAAATGTTACAATGGACATCGTCACAGGCCTCCCGAATACATAAAAGGGAAATAATGGGATAAGGGTTGTGGTTGACCGACTCACCAAGACTGCCCATTTTATCGCTATTCGGGAAGATCTCTCCCTTGAATATCTTGAAAAGATATATATAAAGGAAGTAGTGACATTGAATGGTGGTCCACTCTCACTTGCCTCTTACAGTGATCCATGGTTCACATCTAATTTCTGGAGGAACCTTCAATATTCTTTGAGTACTGAGTTAAATTTCACACGGCCTATCACCCCCAAACGGATGGCCAGTCTGAAAGGAATATTCAGATGCTTGAAGATATGTTAAGAGCATGAACTCTTGAATTAAAACGTGGTTGGGATCATCATATCCCATTGGTTGAGTTCTCATACAACATTAGCTTCCACTCGAGTATTCAAATGGCTCCATATGAAGCTCTTTATGGGAAGCAATGTAGAACTCCAACCTGTTTGGATGAAGATGGAGAAAGAAAGCTACTTGGGCCCGAACTTATTCAAGAGATGACAGAGAATTTTCATGTCATCCAGAAACACATCAAATATTCTAAAAGTCGGCAAAATATCTTTGCTGACAACCGTCGAAGAGACATGGAGTTCAACGTTGTAGATAAATTATTCCTTCGAATATCTCCACAGAAGAGAGTCATGCGATTGTAGAAGAAAGGGATGCTAAGCCCAAGGTATATTGTCCCATTTGAGATCCAGGACTACATAGGTGTAGTGGCCTATCATATAGAAATTCCACCAAATATGGCTCAAGTTCATGATGTGTTTAATGTATTACTACTGTGGAAATACATAACAGACCCCTCACATGTACTAAAATCACAGGTGGTGTAGCTGGAAGATGATCTCTCGTATGAGGAGAATCCAGTAAAGATACTGGATCAGAGAGATAAGGTTCTACTCCACTAGACAACCCATCTTGTCAACGTTTTGTGTAGAAACAATAAGTTTGAGGAAGAAACATGGGATCCAGAAGAGGCAATGATGGAGAAGTAACCTCACCTGTTTGTGTAAAGTGAAATTTCGGCGATGAAATTTCTTATGGTGAGAAGAATATAACGACCCAATGTTTTTCAATGAAAATTTCATTCTTATATGTATGTAATAAAATAACATAAAAACACAACATAATGAACTACTATGTGATAAGTGACCTTTAAACATATGTTTTTCACTTCTATGTTTTGAGTTTCAAAAATCCAACATACAGGGTTGTGTTGAAGATGATTTTTAGAGTTTAATGAAACAAAAATTATTTTTGGTGAATAGTGACCTACCCTTATGAATATTAACATAACCTTATGAATATTAATATGATCCTTATAAAAATTAAATCATCCAACATAAGAGTAACATTTCCTATGTATAATTAAATAAAATTTAGACATCATAGAAAGTGACAATTTCACCATAGTAAACGTTTTCGAATTTTGTAAGTCATAAATAATTCATTATAATTAATTAACTAATTAAAAAGAATATTTACTTCCATAAAATTTATTTATAAATTATTAGATAATTTTATATGAACCAACATAATTTTTGAAAGAACTATTAAATCCGTTTTAATTTTAAAAACTGTTTTTATGTAAATTATGATTTTAATTTAATATAAAATTAATAATATTTAGAAAATTATTTTTAAAAAATGGACATCATTTTTGGATTCTACACGTCTAAAAATGGTTGGGGTAAATTTTTGGTATTTTTATGAGATACTTGAATTTATGATGACTAGTGAAATACCGTAATTTTCAAAATAAGATAAATAAGCTAATTATAAGGTCATATGTGATTTTCTGATGATGTAAGCCTACTTGGTTCGGTATTACATTATAATATTACAATTATGGGTCGTTCAAGACTCACTATTCCTTTTCTTAGGTGATATTAATAAACTAATGAATTTTATATTAAGGAAACCCCTCTCCCCTCAACTATAATAGCCACACTTCACACCCTCATTTCCTCACACCTCTCAAGCTCCAAGAATTCACTAAACTCTTCCCAAACACCTTCCCTTGCCCCTCACCCACGTACAAGAGCTTCTGGTCTCATTAAAAGACCAATCATAGGCCCTTAAAGAGGTTCTCAAGAGAAGGATTCAAGTTTTAATTTCCCTCCCTCTTCTCGATTAATTTCCTTTCAAGTTCAAGTTCATTTCTTGATCTCTCCCCACCTATCTTCATCCAAATTGTATTGTAACACCTATGTTATACATATACTGTTATTTTATGATTTTAATGGTATATTATATAATCCAAAACCCTTTCCATCTTACTTTTATTTTATTTAAGGGAACGTTGTTCGTGAGGTGTTAATTTATCACCTTCAAGAACAACATGCCTTCTTCATCCATTTCTACCTTCAGATCTGGTCATTAAACCATTTTTATTGTTGAACCAAAATATTTCATATGTATTATTTTCTATTTAATGTTCTAGAAATAACCAAAGTCCGTATTACTAAGTGAATATTTAAAACATGTTCGTTGTGATCCTAAAACCGCTCAAATTAATCCAAATAACCATCATTAATTATTATATAAATATTAATACAAATAGATATAATATAATTCATTATAAAATAATTAAATATCCTGTAATATCATTAGTAACATGTAATATCATTTCTTGATGTTTTCCCATGATCTACCCAAACATCAATTTAAGAATACAAGTAAACCACCCAAGAAAAACAATAAAAACGAACATCTCTGAACAATGTTTTTAAACCCTATAAGTAATCCAAAGGAACATAATAAGACATAATGAAACCATAATGTACTCTATTAATGTACACATGGTTTTGGATTCCTAATTAATGAATATAATGTCATTATATAGGACATTAATGAGAAGGAAGCATTCTGGTACAATGTATGGGGAAATTCTCGAACCCAACTTGCATCCTTCATGTTCTCCCTCTATCACTCCATTTTTGATATGGTTACTCCTTAGAGATAATTTGTTCATAATTATCTTACCATTTATGGTATATAAATGTTTTCAACTAATGTTTATGTCAATCAAAATTTTTTCTAACAGAACTCTTCTTTTGAGAACTCAACTTTTACCTCTCATCCATGGTTGATGGTTCTTGTATTTATTATGTTGTTCCCTCATTATTTTTGGAACCCAAAGATTATGAATTTATTATTATGAGATTAAACACATTCCTTTAAATGGTATATTTATGTTCACATTTGATATGTGTTCTATGCGGAAATCATGATAATGATAATGTTATGATTTGACGGGTGCAGCCGAAATTATACAGCGCTCCAATGTATTGGGTAATGTAATGAAACTCATGAGTAAATTTTAAATGATTTTTGAATCAAATTCTAGCTTGGTTCACAAGTATGTGTGGTAGTTAACCATTATGACATGATGTTTCATTTTTACGCATTTCCACAGTTCAAATCTTTTATTTATGCTCCTCTCATGTTAATGATCTTTTGTCTATCATGATTATTCTCACCCCATGTTATATTTGTATTATCTATCCCCTTACGGGCATTCTAGATCACCCCGATTGAGGTATATCTTTAGGTGGCTACATGTAATAAGAAGAGTACAAGTTCAAATAAGAATCTAGAGAAGAAGAAATTAAATAAATGTTAATGCTTGATATTTTGTTTGTTATGTGTGGTCCTAGTTTTTCCAAGACACTAAACCTTTGGATCCACTATGTGTAATACTATAATGTTGATTATCTTTGAAATGATGTAATTGTAATTTAAAAAAAGTCTGGGATGCTATAATCATCACTGGAGATTAGTAGTTTGAGAGATTGAATCCAAAATATATTTGTAAGAGAAGGCATCTTGGACTGAGAATTCAGTAATCTAAAAAGATATATATAATTCAAGATCTGTTGTTTATGGGTATAAAGAAAAAAAAGATTATTTCATAAACCTATTGTATATATTGAATTTCTATTTGAGTAAAATAGATCTAGTACACTCATGGAGGAATATCTATTGCACGTTTTTCTAGGGAAACTAGACGAAAATAGATATATTTATATTTGTGGATCAATATAATTTATAAGAAGGGTCTTTGAAGTGCGGTGTCTACCTAATTACTAAAGAGGCTAGAGCCTAGGGCAATTAACCAATATAGAATGAAGTATATATTTTTACCAAACATTTTAAATATTTTGTTTTGTGATATCATTGATTATTTCTTAATATGAAGTGGCATTGTTAGATATAACTTAGTAGATAAAATACATTATATGTTTAATAGGATGAATTAAAATGAAAATAAAATTAAAAATTAAACCACTAATTACCCCCCCTTGTGTTCAATCTATCCTAGGGCGGTGCAATTGTTATTTGATACCATGTCCCTCTAAAGATCTAAATGATTTCATTTATTTATTTGAAAGACATTATGATGTGAGGAATTCAAGAAGTTTTTGTGTTACATCAATGGGAGAGATAATAATTTACTCCTGAGGATAAAAATATTTGGAGTTAATACAATACACAAAATAATAAAAAGTGAAGAGTGGAAATAAATTTAAAGAAGAATCTAAAAGATAATGGAGAAATACAAATGACTAATGGTAATCATATTTTTATAAGTAGTAATTAATATTATGATTATGATTCTTCTAATGAACAAATGTGGGTACAATGAATCACAAGGTGCTCTTCATTTTTAATTAATATAACATCTAATGAATGTTCCTAATGAAAGTTTTCAGTGTAATTTATTCAATTTCAAGGGACTCATTTTTGATAAAGCAGAACTATTACTGTAAGTTGAATTATTAGTGGATACATTTTGTAAGAAGACTATAATGTGTATCACTCTCATAGACCTAGTTTATGTAAGTGAAAAATCCATTTCTCATATTTTGAATAATAATTTCAATGGTATTACTGTAATAATCTTTTATTTGAGATTATTTTTTAAGAATACGTTTATGGACATGAAAATTTAAACATTTTTTTTGGATGGAAAGAATTTTCAAATGGATATCAAATCCAAGGGGATCAAGGAGAAAGAGTTAACTTTTTCAATATAAAATTGTATTGCATCAAATCAGTGTTGAGAATACGAGGAATGATTGTAATGATAAAGTGGAATTTTCTAAAGATCATAAGAATTCCCTCATCATGAGATATCATGAATTGAAAATTAAATTGTCCAATTTTGGAAAGACTTATGTTTAGACCTCACCATAAAATATGAATTCATCTACTTAAACACAAGTTACATTCATGTATTCTACTATTAAATAATATTATTTACATGGGAAGATGATAATTACATTATCTGAAGATCATTCCAAATAACGTGTAATGAAAGAGGTACTATCTGTATCCCAATGAAATAATTGTTTTTATTATATAAAAATATAAATTATTGGTTAGAATAGAAACTCTTTAAATATATAGATTATGAGAAAAGGAGAATAACCTACCACCATATCAGTGGTGGGTTAAAGAATATGTATAATTTTTTCGTCCCAACAAAAATCATAGTTGTTGGTGATGAAGAACCAAAAACATTATGAATGGAATATTGGACATCAATCCTAAAATATAACAATTTCACAATTTGTGTTTAAATTCTCATGATTAAATAAAATTGGTCATTTTTTTGTTAATTACTATTACAATAGACTAAATTCTAAAGAACAAAAAATCATATACAAATAGGAACAATTCTCGATATGAAGAAATAATATTTAAATATTAATAAATAAATTCACATTCAAACTGATTTGAAATTCATGGTTATGATTATTATATTTTCGATAAAATAGATGAGAAAGGTTATACATTTACATATCAAAATGTATTAAAAAACTATAGACCACATGAGGATTAAATTACTACCTTGGATAGAAATATTTAAAATTATAAAAAACAGATTAGTCCTAATAATTTTCATGAGATGAAATCCATGGGATCAATACATATAGAAGTTAAAAAACAAGGTCCATGAAGATGAACATGATTACTATATCATATAATATATATATTAACAAAGAAACTCATGTGAATACATGTGAAAAATCCACACAATCATTAAATATTCCTAATTATATTCTTATGATTTTTTTAGCTAATTTGGAGAACGATTTAATGTTAGTAGAAGAATACGAAAAACATAATTCTAAATTTAAAATAAAGATTCTACTTGAGCAAGGGTAATTTCATGAGAGTTTTTCATAAATAGAAAACTCATTTGTTGATAATGTTCATTATAAGAGATGTAATAAATATAGACATAATGCAATAGGATTCTTCAACATATGTCTATAAAATTAAGATTTCTAGAAGGGAATTAATCTTTCATTAGAAGATATATAAAAATTAAGGATAAAAAAATAATAACCATCTCACACAATGAAATGATAGGTGTGATATGATCTATGTAACCAACAGATAAATCTGATTTTAAAAATTAGATGTGAAAGCATGAATTTTAGAGAAATTGGAGAAACATGGTAGAGAAAACTATCTAAACATTGTGTTTCAAATTGAGGAACAAGTGACCCCACATTATTCCCTTATATATTTGTTTATTTTTTGACTATTTTTTTTTATTTTATTATATGTTTGAGATAATGACTTCTGGACATAGTGATGATATATTACATCATGGATTTACTGACATTATTTAAATGGAAAAAAAGTGTGTATTCCATGAGGGGAAGCATTGATGAGGTGAAACAGTTAAATCATTATTTCATAGTGAATGTGGTACATGTAAACTAATTTATAAAGCATTAATTTGTGGTATTCCAATCACACATTCATCACTAGTTCCTAATTATATTAATAATATCAATTAATGGGGAGTTCTGGATTGATGTTATGTTAAGTAAATGGGTGGTCTATATCATTCTAACATGGATTTTTGATGTGTTTATTGATTTATTCATAGGATATAGTATCTCATTGATGAATTATATTATTTCAAAACCATATAATAATTGTTGAATAATTATGATCATTATTTCACATGCATGGTATTTATGGAATGATTGTAAAATTGCGGTTGCATCTCTCTTATTTTCTACACTTCGTTAGCTGATGTGGACATAGATATTATTAACTAATGTCTCTTTTAAATGTGAATAATATGAGATAATTAATCTATTTTATATGACCATGAAATTCTCATATATGGTATATGATCATGTTTTTTAGAAAAAGTTGACATGAGAATATCCACCACATACCCTTGGTGTTTTTTTCCAATAATGTGTCAAAATATATTGACAATGTAAACTGTAGTATTGTGGACAAAAAATTGAAAGGGGTCTTGAATAAAACTAGTTAATGATTGAGGAATGAATTTTTTTTTATATTACTATATCATATTTTCTATATATGTTGAAGACTTATATGAGGTGTAGGTGATGCTTGAATTGGTGATGCGTGGATAATTGTTATGGACTCACTTGATGGAATTTAATGTCATCCTATATTGATTATACATATTAATTGTTATAATTGTTGTGATGGTATTAAAAGGAATCAAGAACAACATTGATGGTGATGGAATATTATCTAAGACAAGTGAAATACCATGAACATGTATATTTTCATTAAGTTAATAAGAATAATTAAAGAACATGTACATGAAAAATATATGTATATATATGTCCTGAATAAGAATAAAATTGGATAATTTATTAACAGATCTTAAATCTCAAGGAACTATGTCTATAGTGAGACATTGTTTTCATCATGGAATATTATTGATGTTCCTGAAACTATTAATTTTCATACGGATTTGATTTGAAGTCCATGTAATATCCTAATATATGGAATGAGGTATTATTGTTGTCTTTTCATGATTAATAGTTTTTTACTAAATCTTGTTAAATGAGGGTTCATCAAAATCTCATTGGAATTATGGAAATGAGATAAGAATGGATTTATGGAAACTGTAAGAAAATTTTTCGAAGTTGAGTTTGTGAAGGAGGAATCCATGTAAATGAGGGTTCATGGTTTTCATATAAAAATACAACAGTTCAATAAACATAAAAAAATGAATCCAAAGTATGCTATTTGACAAAAATTCTATTTTATATTCATTTTAGTGATTATAAACAATTTAGCATACTATTTTAGGTGGTTTCAACGGAATATAAAACAAGGATCAATGAACACAATTTAGATTCCAATTCGAAGTACACTAATTATCAATTTAGTGATGTTATAATATGGTAGTCAACATATATGCTATGCTATATTCATGTTATGTGAATATAAACAATTTTATGTTATATTTGAGGTATATTAATTGGAAAATTAAATCAGGTTGATTGAACACAATTGAGATGCCCATGCACAATATGATAAATTTTAATAATGTGATTCTAGAGTACGCTGTGTGACAGAGATTCTATGATATATTCATGAGATGTGAATTGGAATAATTTAACGTACTATATGTGCAATGTATAGATTAAAATTGTGCTATAAGGGAATTTTATAACTAAAATTATATAGTGGTATGTGAATGAATACTTCCCCATAAATGACATGCTTTATGGATTGTAATGCTTTTCCAACTAACATGAAGTATGTGGCGATGGTCCATTTTGGTTTCCATGGAGGTCACAAATAATGATTTCATCCTGAATGATGATATTCATTGTGATTGAAGTCCATTGTATATATCCATGATGACGGTGGATATGAAGATATGTACCTATTTAAAATTCATTATACAATTAAAAAATGTTCATGTGCTAAATGGAATCATAATAACTATTTGTTGACTATAAATTCAAGGCTAACTATCTCCCTAAAGGCCATAAATAATTTTTGAGAAGGGATTATTTTGATCAGAATTTATTATTCTGCTCCCTTTGGGTTCTAAAAAAAAATTTGTTCCATTAGATAAGGATAAAATGTTATGTGACGTGTTATTCTAAGAGAGGAACTATGCTAAGTGTATTTAATTTTCTATGTGGTGAAGTGTTATGTTATTTTCTATGCTGGTGATGTTCTATTAAAACATCAAAATTAATTTAATCTAAATTCAAGAATCCGTTATCTATGAATCATAACATCAACCAACAGTTTAGAAATTTTCATATATGTTATGATATGATCATTTCAGGATGATAAGAAAAAATCTGAAAACAATTTGAAGAGTATAATATGAATAGAAAATTAAAGTTCTATGTGATAGAAAATTAAGCCCACTATGCATCAAAAAAATTATCCAAAAGTATGTGAAATATCATATATTATATGTTACGATCATTTGATGATCATAAGAAGTATTAAAAAACTATTTGAAGAATGTATAGTGAATAGACAAGTGAAGTTATATGCTATAAAAGAATCAGTTTGATAAGAATTTATGAAGTGGACCAGCAGTACACTACATATCATACATTCTATGATACGATCATTTCATTATCATTGGATAAATTTAATGTATATTTTTAATTGTACAATGTTAATAGAAAAAATATGTGCAATATAATTCAAGCATCAATACACAAAGCATCAAATTATTTAACCCAAAATATGCTACATATCATACATGATATTCTTTGATCATTTCATGATCATTGGAAAAAATTTGAATATTCATTGATCAATATATAGTGAATAGAAATATTATGTACAATATGATCCATGTATCAGTGAAATAAGCATTTGAGAAGTGAACCAACAGTATGTGACACATCATACATGATATGTTATATCCATTTCATGTGTGTAGGATCAATTTACAATATTATTTTATGTTTACAAAGTGGATAACTAAATGTTATCTCCATTAAATTCACATAGTTTTATGATTTATTTGAGTTGATATTTATTAAAATAGGTTATTATGATTTTTCAAGTATATATATCATAAGAAATTATATTGAAGAACATTTTTCACCAATATCACACATTATTTGAGGATAAGACTTCATTATAATGTGGAAGAATCATTTCTCAAGAAGAAACTTGAGAAATTTCTAATCAATAGTAAAGAATAGAATCTGAAGAGCTATAATCTAGAATATACTTGTAAGAGAATGAGATAAGGTTTGTGCATTAAATTATATATGATGATCTGGATAATTCATGATTTGGTGTGACAGGATTTCAGGACCATCAAGCTTATTTCAAGAATTTTTTGATGATCTTGAAGTATTTAATTAGTTTAATATATCTATTAAACTAATGAAGGAAGAATTATTTCAAGTGTTTTAGGATCAATCAGAAGAAAAATGATGATCTTTTTATCTGTGGATCAAGAACATTGATATATAGAGCTTGGGACTGGGGTGTCTATCCTGTTAATGAAGGGATCAGGTATGGGGTGTCTAACCAGTCTAGAGTATGAATAGCATAACATGGTTGCGGTGTATAAAAAACAAAGGAATATTATTTTGTTGATGAGGTGTAGAATACGGATAAATTGGATAATCAATAACTGGTGTGCTTGGAGTAGGGCACAATGATTTATGTGGAATATTCCACACACATTGCAAAGACGCATAGTTTTTCACTTATGTAACTTGTTTATGAGGCAATTAGTGTAATATTCATCGAATAAGATATCATAAATATTGTCCAATCTCTAGTAAATGTGTTCATATTGACCTCTATTACTAAGATAATGAATTAGGAACTGATTACATTACAGAACCTGAGCTAGGTTGGGTGCACTGAGTAGAGTAGTATAGTTTCTCATTACTGGTGTTCAGATTCCAATGGAAGGAAGAAATTATTTGAGGATTCTCAGGAGATGTGAACCAACTATACCACTACTATTGGTAGTGTATTTTTCTTGTATCAGGTTGGAAGACATGAACACTTGACAAATAAATGTTATCATGAACCAGTGGAGTGTGGAACTTGTGGAAGGATTTTCAATCTGTAACACATATATACGAACATCCATATAGTAGTTAGTGGAATAGGATCATCCTAAACTATGGGTATAGTTGAAGGTTTCACAGCTCTGCATCAAGCAGGGTGCCATAGTAGTATGGTCATTTTGGTTGACGTGTTGGTGGTTGTGGTTGAGGAATTCACGCAATGATTATACCTCGATAGTATAGTGGAATTTCATTGAGTAGGGAAGTTATATCATTGGGTTGTAGTATAGTCTAAATATATTTTCCACACCATACCCCCAAGGAGTAGGGTGTTGGACTATCGAGAGTGAGAGGTATGATCTTACAAGCCTCTACTCTTGTATATGTACTTAATTTAAATAGTTTTGTCACATTGTTTCATGTATGTACATGTAGTGGAATTGTATTGGATTTTCATTTAGTTTTACAATGTAATTATAATTAATAATAATCCATTATGGATTCGAAAAGAGGATTTACATCAGTACAAGGACATCCCCATTAATATTGTTGGGTGTCACATTGTTTGTGATCATCTTTTCCTTGAGATTACTATGTTTGATGGTATACTTGGTATGGAACTGTTATTTTCTTACTGATCCACAGTTGATTTTTATCTAAATAGGGTGACATTCTCATCACAAGAGGGTATAGTTTTTATTTACACGGATGAATGGGTTGTACAATACATCTATATTGGACCAAAGTATCGTGGGTTGGGAGGAAGGATAGAACAGATTACAAGAATTTTTTTGAATGATAGGGATCATGTTAGGTTGATTTTCCTCCAATGGTTTCTCTTTTTTGGAATGCTTTCTTGAAAAATATTTCTAGTTTACCTGCTATAATAGAATTTGAGTTCTCTATTGAACTATTTCATAGAGAATCACTAATTTCAATTACTCCTTAAACTATGAATACTATGGACTTAAATGAGCTCAAGAGGTAGCTATGGCACTTGGACGAAAATGGGTTTTTTCCGCTCAGTACTTCTAATCAGGGTTCACTAGTACATTTTGGGAAAATGGATGATAATAACCATATAATATACATTGATTAAAAAAAATTGAACCAATATATGGTTAATAACTAGTATCCCTTTCCATAGTTATATTTACTTAATAAGCTTTTAAGTCATTAGGTGTTCTATGAAATTGATTTGAGATTAGGATTTCAATAGGTATGTGTTCGACCTAAAGTCATACCTCATATAATTTTTTGTAGCTAGAATGATCTTTATGAGTATATAGTTATTTCATTCTTACTTAAGAACATTCCATTGATTTTTAGGGAGATAATGAACCTAGCTTTTTAAATTTATCTTGATTATTTTTTTGTGGGTTTCGTGGATGATATCAGGGTGATTACTCTCAATATTGACACGATCATGAAAAACATCTTAATACCATTTTGGATGAACCTTGAGAAAATATGTTATATTATAATCACACAAAGTGGAGATTTTAGAAGGATAATATTCACAACATAGGTCATATTAGATCTAATACAATAGTATCAGTTGATGCAATGAAGGTGAAAGTTGTAGTTTCATGAGAGTAGCCCCAAAATATCGTTGAAATTCATAGTTTCTTGGGGATAGTGGGATATTATAAACATTCAATATAGTAATTACCATTATATGAATCCCTTTCTATAGGCATAAAAAATAAGGGTGTGATGTTTTTATGGATAGATACCTTGAGACATCCTTCCAAAAACTGAAAGGGAGACTTACCTCAGCACTAGTCCTAATTCCTCTATATCAAGGTAGAATCTAAACTGTTTATTTTGATTCAACAGTTATGAGGATATAAGTAGTTATGATGAAGGGGGTAGAGTTATGATGTATGGGGCTATGTATTTGAGGACACATGATATGAATTAACTGACACTTTATAAAGAGTTAGATTCATTTGAACAAGGATTGAACTATTAGAGACACTCTTTACTACGAGATCATTTTGTGGTCTAAAAAGACCATAACAGCATCAAGTAAGTATTTTAATAGCTTTATGTGAATTTTAGGTAGATAAGGTTGGGGAGTACCAATAGTCTTTTAACATTGAGCTAGACAACACAAATAAAATAGTTAATGTGGTAACTGATGCATTGAGAATGAGGAGTCATATATAAGTGGTATAATATTCCAATTGAATGTGGAAGATCATCTATTTGATCATTGAGATGCACATGGGCGTGAAAGATATTCATGTTATAATTCTCATCAATCCATATTTGTGACCTATACACCTCATGATAGAGATATAATGAGATACTACTTGATTTATAGGGACAAGTTCTACGGGAGTGTGTGGAAGGTTATGACCTGGATCCTAGTTGGAATGTAGTTGAAAATGATATCTTTCATATACATGAACGTGTATGGGTTTTAGTAGAAATTAAATAAGATATGATGTAGGATTTTCATTATTGAGTTTGGTAAGTTCATCTAGGTGTTACTAAGATGCACCATGACATACGTTGTTAGTTCCAGTGGTTGGGGATGAAACATGTGGTATCTAGTTTTGTTATGTAGTGGTATACCTGTCGCTAGGTGTGTAATAAAATCAGAGACCATCCAGAATTTTATAGTAATTACATATTCCCATGTATTGATGGGGTGATGTGATGATGAATTACATGACCGTATTGAAAAGGTATTCTCGAGCTATTGATGTTGTATGAGTTTTTGTTGATAAGATCACAACGCATTCTCATTTTCATCCGATCAAGGAGACCATTAATGTAGACTATCTTTGATGGTTGTATATCTGTGTGATAGTAAAACATCATGGGGTCCCTTGTATTATTATTTTAGATACGGTTTCCTAGTTTATTACTTTCTTATAGATGAGTTTTCAGATATAATTTGGTACATAGGTTCTTTGGAGCACAATATAAAACCCTCAAACTAATGTCTAGCTAGAGCGTATTTAACTTGTGATTGAGGGCATTCTTCATGAATGAGTATTTGTGTTTTGGGGATATTAAGAGATTCATATTACAATATTTGAGTTCCCCAATAATAATAACCACCAGGTGACTATACATATAAAACCCTGTCTGGATTTTTATGTTCCTCATTGTTTATCACACATGTTTTGGTCTGAGGCCTATGAGGCAGATTTACTTTTACCACATCTAATGCAACAAAATTTTGAGAAAATAAATTGGATCTAAACATGGATGGTTATTACATAGTCTAGACATAAATACATAATTGATAATCATTGATGAAATATAGAGTTTTAGGCTATCTATCAGGTGTTTATACATATCTCACCAAGGATGGGAGACAAATGTATTAAGAGATAGTGAAAGCTTTCACCATGATATTTTTATCCTTTCAAGATTTTGGATAGATTTGAGATGGTAGTATGTAGGTTTCAGTAACCTCATGGGTACAAGAACATGTACAATGCCTTTGATGTATCTCAGTTATGCCATTTTCACTCAGACACAACTCATGTTTTGAAGCCTATGTATATGAAGTTATTGATAGATTCATATTTTCAAGATCTTCTAATTCATATAATTGATAAAAGCATTATGGTTCTATGAGACTGGTTAGATCCTATTGTATGGTTTCTATGGATGTATAACCATATACAAAATAATACATGTGAATTGTAGGCTAACGTACTTGATCAGTGGCCCGAGTTATTCTCAGGCAATTATTGAACAAACTTGAAAGGGAAATCTGAGGAACAATTTCCATAAGGGGAATGATTATAAGATCTCATGATTTCCTAAGAGTTATTAATTTATGTTCTATATAAATATTAAAATACATCCTAATTTTGTGACACTTTTCTATAATGGGGTTATCAGGGGGTTCCAAGGCTTTTACAGATACTGGAAACAAACTCTTGGAAAACAATATGTTGTTTACACGTTATGGAGTAATAATGTGATCTATGAAATAAAATTTGGTGAAACCATGTGGTTCTAGGAAAAGGACATCTGGAGCATGAATAGTTTTAGTGAATAATGAAGATGGAGGATAACAACATTGTCATGAACTCTGAAATTTCTAAAATAGGGATAAAACATGATTTTCACAAGGGCTGACAAACTATATGTACTAACCATGCAAGGTTCCACTCTATATAGTAAAGGGAGAAAAATCGGTGCATAGTTTTGAAAACCATGTATCCAAACCGTTTGGTATAGAGTTTTGATAGAAAATTAACTATCAGTTCTTAAAACTATCAAAGCATGAAACCTAATTTCTATTTCTCATTACAGTAGAACCCCCATTTTAGATCTCCCAATTCATCAAATTTTCAATCTATTGATATCATTCTTGCATCTGAACTCAGAATCTAGTGTCCTTAGTCGTGTTAGATTCACACCAATGAGAACTCATTTCATTTTCTCGATTTCTTTTAATTTTTCTTGGAATCATCTCTACTCTTATGTGAAAGCTATTATGACCTATTTTTTTGGTTTTCAATATTTCTTAATTTTTCTTCTAATCTAATCCAAATCAAAATATGATACTATGTGAGCACTCAATTACGGACCTACGTTAGGGATTATATATATTTCAATTGGGGTTTGGTACATTATATTCTTATTATTTTTTTAATTATACATTATATACTTTTATCCCTTGATAATTAATTGATTAATAAATTTAACATTTTTGAAGATTTTAGGGATTCTTTGTAGTTCCTTTCTCTTAGTTGGAGGTCTTCTCCCAAACCTAGTCTACAATGGTTTGTGCCTTGTGATTGATTTTGTCTATTTCTAGTTATAAACAACATAAGGGGTGATTCGTGGATAATTTCTATTTATAGGAAGACATGTTATAATATAACTTATTTGAATTTATTATTTTGGAAATGGACTGCCACCATCACTATGTTATTCATGATGTGAATTTTTTAACTATTTAAATTTGAATTGATATATGAGTGGGTAAACACATTGAAAGTATTTGAATGGGAATTTTTAAATGAGTTGTAAGGACTCAAATATATTGATCTTAAGAAATGATAAATGAATTGAATGATGGATAATTCTATAGGATTCTATGGGTGTGATACACCGTTGGTCATGATATTGGTTGTAGATGACCCGAATGAGATTTCTACTTGGGCCTTGATTTTCTGAGATGCCTTAGTCCTTTCTACCCATTGGATGTTTATTTCATAGGCTTATATTGGAAATGGTATACATAAATGATTCTTGGAACCAAATCCAAGCATAATATAGTTTCCATTAAGATGCTCATGGGACCCATCAAGGACACCTTGGTCTACTATACCTTGGATCAGGCCCCATGCGGTATGACACTTATGTTATACGGCTCAGCTATGGTAATTATAGTATTCTTGATTATACGACATGGTCTTTTTTCATATAGTATAAAGGTTATATGGCATGGTTGTGGTTGGAATGAGATACTTCATATACTGGTTCGTTATGTTTTTTATTTTTGTTGTGCCTTGTAGGTTCATTGTTTGATGATCTTAACCATTGTTTTGTAGGAATCATTGTTAGTCTTGATAGTATCACCATACAATTATTAAATTTTCCATTTAAATTTAACTTTTATTACTATCATATATGTTATATAAAATGCACGTTTATTGTAATTTATTATACATCCTATATTTTTATAGACACTACATATTGTGTTTTACTAGAATTTTATATCACACCAGGTCTCGGGCCGCTATTGGGTACCCATATAGAAATTATAAATGCATGTTGGGATTGGTAAAATACACACAAAGGTTTATTCATTAATTTTTCATTTTCTAATAATAGGGGATCACAGGACCAAAATGTGGTTTATGATGTTATCAGGAGAAAGATATTTTTTTTATTTTTTTTATTTCGATACATGTATTATATTGATGCCTATATACAGATTATTTGTAAGAACATGGCATGATATATCATTTTGGAATATGATATTTATTTTTTAGTTTTTATATATTTCATTCTTTCTATGTTATATTCTATTCAGTAATTAATGTACATCTTATAAGGGATGTTTGTAGTCTAGTGGTCTTAGTGACTATTTATGCTTCTTCTCAATTTTTATATTTCTTTCATTATTGACCAGTTTGAATACTACAACATTGTTTTAATATATTAATGGGGGATTTTCTCTTCACTAACACACTATTATCCCTCGCTTCTAGTCGTCATGATATTGTGTTCGGGAAGATGCGCTTGAGGCCATGTGGCTACATAGTCTCAGAGCACTATTCAGTGGCATCAAGGTCTGGGATGTTACACTCCATGAAATTAAAACTATCTAAACTTACTACGCCAATGGAATGAAAATTCTAAATAAATTTAAATAATTTCAACAATAACAATAATGTTAAAATTTATACTATAATCTTGAATAGATTAGAATAATAATTACTCTATAGGGAAAATGATATTCTTCATTAAAAAAATACAATATCTAGAAAATTAAATGAAATATACAGTGAAATGCAAGGACTCATTTGTTTTTTACAATTGATCTCCACTACCATTGACTCCTAGAAGTTTAGATATTATTTACTAAATGATAAAAATATTATTTCACCTCTATTTTCTATAGTAACCATATCAGAATCCACCTTCCAGTAACACATGATCATGAACCACACCAGTACCTCTAAAATTATAATATCAGTTTTCTAATTAAAATATACCTTCATATTCATGAAATATAATTGGTAAATTATTTTCAATTATTTAAATATTCAGTCAATAATATTGAACCTCCATGATAGTACAACCGGTGAATCATGTTTTCTTCAAGGTAGTAGTACTATACATATCATTAATAACATGGGTGAAAAATAAATTCCATGCACACCAATGTTTTATATACCATATGAATCAACCCATGATCATAAAATCCTCATCTCCTCTTTTAATGAATCCATATTGATTAGAATGAATTATGATGTGTTGAGGTTAAATGGTGTCATCATCTTTTCTTCATTCCCTTATGCAGTGAATGATCTATGTGTCTATCCTCATGTACAATGGTTTTAACACATTGGCAATATTGAGTTCAATTCATCTAAAATATTCACAATGTATTGAATCATAAGACTTCATATGCATCATATAATTTCTATTTGATATTAATGTATAAATAATATATATTAAAACATTATATTATTTAGAAAAAGATCATATAAGACTCATAAACATCATAAAAGATCTAAAAATGTCATAGGGGTTCATATTTTTTTTAAGTAAAATATCCTACAGGATCCCTAAAATACCAAATAAGTCCAGAATTCTCTCAAGTAGCAACCAATAGTTGTACTGTTAGTGAAAAATAACCATAGGGGGTTAAAATTTATCGAAAATTTTTATCATATTTGTTCAAAAAAATTCTCTTATATGGGTCTCAAAAGTCACACTAGTTCATAATTATCTTCAAAAACCATATTTTAGTAAAGTAAATTATAATACATGCGGTAAATTATCTTATGAGGGGTAAAATTAACTAATTAGAATAATGAAATATCCTTCATGTTAGGATATCAAATATTAAATCATTATATGAAATATTATCTTATGAACTAGGGAAAATTACCCATCATGAGATTTTTTTTGAGATAGATTATCTTATGGTCCAAATGTAACAAAAATTTTCTCATTTTGAGATCAATAATATGGAATAACTTGGAATTTTATACATTAACAATAAATTTATGGCTTTGTCAAATAAATTTCATAAATGTCAAAAATATTTACTAACATTGAATTAAACCATTTTATAAATAATTCAAAAACTGTACTTGGAAAAAAAAATTGATTTTATCTTACTTTAAAAGATTTTGGATTAAATAATTTAAATAAAAATTATAGATCAGTAATATATCAGCTATATTTTGAAGGTTAACATAATTTGATTCAACAAAATAAATATAATAATATTATATGTTTTATTTTTCATAATGAGGAATGTTTGAAAGTTAACTTTTTTATTATCAAAACACTTTTTAGGAAAAATGAGAAACCCCAAGATCACCCTGGTACACCACTAAAGTAAACCACATACTGGTTGAAAACAAAATTAAGCATACCAGATGTATTATCCCCACATAATTCCCAAGAATGAGATAATACTTGTAATCCCAGGTCCTTTGTTATTAGATCTTTAAAGTGTGTTGCCAAATGATCCCAAACCTGTAGATACTCATAAATATTGATCTTCCCTCCGTTGAATCCCCTGATCAAAATAAGGTCATGCATGTCAATACATTCACTTATCTTACTATTAGTGTCCACACGTATCACTCTTCCCATAATACTCACTGCTTCCTCTATTGTGGCATTAATGTAAGGACATTCTACTCTACATCATCTCCTGAATGCATATGAATTTCTAGAGCTTGTTTGGGTTCTATAGAAGCCTCACATTGCTGTCTATTAGACTTTCCCACAGTGACTATAGCTTCCTTTCCCAACCACACATCCTCAAATTGAAATAGATTCCCTCCATGAATGTCCTCATCCTGCTACCCGTTTTCCTTCCCTTGAGAAATAGCTAGTGTTTCTAGAAAATCATTCCCCATTGAACCCTCATTGAATTCACTAATTGGCCTAGGATTCCTTTGGCTGCCTTCCACTCCCTGAAGCTCCTTCATCACTGTGCTACCACATTTTTTAGCTGACCGCATATATATTGGTTTAGTGAGGCATGAGTAGTCTTTACGCCCCATATTTTTATTCTTGTTGTTGGAAATGAAACTACCTGGATCCCTATCTTCATTATTCCGTCTCTTCCTCCTTGGGATGTGAAGGCCCTTACCATACTCTCAAGTTGCATCGACATTGTCATTGTCATCTGATATTTCCTTTCCTGACTCTGCTCCAGAGAGGCTACTACTGCTTCCCTCTGAACAACCATCATCACATAGGTGATCAAAACTATTATTCAGGTTAATACAGGACAAGGTCCTTCTCATTTGGAGTCCCTGTTTGTCATTCCACACTCTATCGTAGCCATGTTTTGGTTATACCTAGTCTTGGTCATCCTTAGGACTACCCTCCCTAGTCTGTTGGGACACTCCATCATTTATATAACCGCCTACTCGCAAAAGAATTGCATAAGATCCATGGTTATAATTCACAGTGCCATCCTCACTAACCACACCCCATTCCACTAAGCCTGCAGGTTCCTGCCAAGCAACCTGAGGAGCTCCCAGATCCTTCCTCAAGCGTTTCAAGATATCAGACACCTTCGGATTGTCTTTTGTTCTCTTATCCAGTTACTTCTCCACCTTAGGTTGGTCCCTGAAGGCACCCAATAATTATGTCTCCATCATCCCTTCTCCAGATCTAGCAACCAAAATGTTACTGTTGTCTCTAGAGCCAGCATTCAACTCACTTCCACGCCTACAAGCAGTCATGACACAACCCAGTTTTTTGCAGGTAGAGCAATAATCAGACCACGATTCAAACAAAATAGGTTGTTTCCACTGTAATTTTTGCCCTAATGTAAGCCATAGAAAATCATCTGGACTTTTAGACACATCCACTTCCACACTTATTCAAGGAGCTACCATATGACACACTGACCTGGTTCTACTATCGGAGAACAGATATCTTCCAACCAAGTTTCCTAACCTGTGAAATATAAAAGGATTTTGAAATGGTAATGGAAGTTTAGGTAGACTAACCCATATTACCATTGTCAATATATCACACTTCATATGAAAATAGAAGGACCACCTGAACAAAAAGAATCGGGAATCATTACATATTTGAGGAGCACTGGACCTCACCGTGATCAAATAATCCTCCATTGCAAAATGAATCATGATATGTTTGTTGTCAAGTAAGCCCACCGTCGCAAGATCCTGTAAATCCCAGGATCCAAAATAATACCTTTCGAAGACATCCACTAGAGGACTTCACTGTTTGAACCACACAATCCGGGATAGATTCAGAAGAGATAAACCTTCATGGTACTCAACGGAAGATATTGGAAGATTAGGGAATCCATCGGAAAGATCTGGAACATTCAAGGTTCAGCGTACCTCAAAACCCTTCCCCACAGCTTCATTACCCAATGGGAATATGTTCGGAATGTGATATTAGTATATCACTAAAATCATTAATTGAAAATGAACATATCCCCACTATAAAAAATTTCCTTGATGAGCATATTAACATGAAAATTGTACTAACATATGATGGGTTCCCCACAACCAAATGATCCGCCTCATGAAGATAGTGATTTTGAAAATTATTCTTATTCCGGACACATGGGTGCTGAATTAAATGATTACATCATTATGTTATGATCAAACATATACCAATATTGGTTTTTATATTTCTAAGATAAAACAATTAGTTGTTTTACATGATTTTTTATTAGGTAAAATGTTTAATCCCTCATTCATTATTAGAGGTTATAGTGCGAAAATATTTATTGAAATAGATTAAAAATATGATACTAAACTATTTCATGTATAATATATGGGTAAATTTTCATTTTTCAAAAAAATTTGATGATGTAAATAGTATAAATAAAAATATATAATTGATCACTCATACATGATATTCCATTAATATATATATTTATTATCGATGTTAAATAAATATTGTTCTTTCTATGATGAAAAATGAGGCTTAAATTAGGGTTAGTTTGATAGAACATGAACAATAAATTCATCAATAATTAATTATATAGTATATATTTTTCATAAACTCACATTTCCTTATACACATATGATTGATAGTGTTATTAAAAGGATAAATTACACCTTTAATTTCATGGTGAGATTGATTGTGAGTCTTGAAATAATTTTATTATCCACATATTATAGAATTTACAAATAATAGAATTTATACCTATCTGTATTCCAAATAAAATGATATATTGGATGACATAGGAATTTTAATATGAAAGCAATAAATAATTTCATAAGTTTTTGTGTTACAATGTGAAACATTTTTCAGATATAATTCTATAACAAAACATGCATCAGGAATAAAAACTATATTGTTGTAAATAATAAAAATGTTACTAATGATATTCTAAAAATCCCTAAAATGTAAACTAAATTTAAAAATGAGAAATTGTTTTTATATGAGAAATGTAACATCAATAATATTAATAGTTGGAGTAATAAATAACATACTAAAGTCAATTCTTAAGATTCATTCGATTTTGATATAATAATATGTTAAATAATAGTTCATGGAAAATAATGTTCTTGAGACACATTGTTTATAGGAAAATTATAACCAAAGATAAATAGTTTATAATCACTATGATAGGTGATATTGTATTTATTATAGAATATGAATCTGTTTCCTTCAAGGAAGGAGTAAATTGAAAATTATATAGTAAATTGAAAGTATCTATGAATTCACAAATAGATTCCTTATATTAATGTAATGTTAGTATGTTGGTAGAACATATTACTATTGTGAAGCTTACTGGGTCCAAATGGATTTTCAAGAATCTTCTCAACACAGATGATGAAAACACCTAAAAATAAATTTGTTTTGATAAATTTTTTAATATAAGTCATGATGTTCGATCAAAAGAAACAATTTCATCAATAGATATATTATAATTAATTTAAATTAAAATTATTATAGAAAGGCACTATCATAATTTGTGACACACCGCATTTCATTGGTATTCTATACATATGCCCTCTTTTATCTCTATTTTGGTATTATAATTTTTCATTTTAGGGGTTTATATTTTGTTTTATAGGAGAAAAAATAAATGTTCCTGATTTGTAAATTTTTAGTAGTAATAGGGTGGTAATTGGGTGATATGGATTATTTGGTTCAAATTGATATTTTCACAAATTGAGAATGGTTCTTGAATTGTGAATATTTATTGGAAACTATGAGATAGGTTAGTTTTCAGTCAAGAGTTTGTTGCATGGATTTCTCATGACGTTTTTAACCATGTGAATATTTGTAGGTAATAATGGAATTAACTTTTCAAGGGACAGTATAGACCACATGGTTATCACACAATTTTCCTAACCATTCATTAAAACTATTTGATCTATATTAATTTATTAAAAAATGAAAATTACCCCAATACCAATTGTCATTTTGACACAAATTTCACCCTAATATATCTTTGGTATGACCCAACATTTTCATAACACTCTAAGAGGTTCTCCCATGGGTATCATAGTGAGTTTATATACATTTGGGTGTATCTATTTATGGTATGTGTAAATATATTCTTCATTCATAATTAGTTCACATGATTTACTCTCAATATCTCTTCCCCAAGATTTATTAGAACCCAGAGGGGTTTTTATGGGAAAATATAAGGTTTAATTTGTGGAATTGACTATTTTTATTATGGATCTAGAATATCAAGGACTAGATTTGTTCATTTATGGTTAATATAGTCAAAGGAAAATATGTTTCCTCTATTAGTGTTGTTTGTGTCTCTATATAATAGTTATTTTACTTGGAATAGTTTATAAATATTTATATTTCCTTTAGTTATTCTAGTGGAAAAGGTTATTTTATATCTATTAGGTTTGTTTATAAAATTGAATATTTTTCATGGAAATTGTTTTAAAAGTGGGGTTTCATTAAAAATAGTTTTATACACTTGACTTTATTGATGAAATATATCATTAATGATTTGGATTATAAAATGAATTTTATGTAATAGGAGTGGTAAGTATTTTCATATTAAAATATTTTATTAAATTATAGTAATTATTTAATAGAATTTCTTATAAAAACATATCCCATGGGAACATTAGGTATATCAGGTTATGGTCATATGAGAACCATAGTGACTGTGGAACCACTAAGAGTTACAAATGTGCGACTAATATACTATGGTAGGGTTTGATATCATTAAGATTCAACAGATATTATATTATTGTTTCTTGTGTGTCCTATATGTGTATTCTTATATGGTATATCCATGTTGTGTATTGTTTTATTCATGAGAGTGATGTTTCAATCTTATATTACCCAAATGTTTACATTTTGAAGTATGAAACTCTTCTTTACATCCCTTTATGTAATCATTCATAATTATTTCAACATTCTTATGGATTTGAATATGTAATGTTTTAAAGGAAAATATATTTATTTTTCATTAATTTTTTTTCAAATAAAATTATCCAAAAAAATTGTTTTTAATGAAAAACTAATGGTTACATAGAGTATGGATTCATGGTGGTATACTATTAGGAATTTACCTCACACCTTCTATATTCTATTAGTAGCATACATACATGGACTTATAGGATCCATTCAATGATAAGGTTGTCATGTGTCCTGGTGGATTCTGTAGGGTGATGTCCCTTCATGAGGATTTTGTAAAGTCACGATGGACGGTCACCTGGATACTTTGTTTTTATCTTCTACATAAGTAGTTTATAGGATTATCCTTCAACCTTTTTTATTCTATATCGTGGATTTTTACCTCTTCATAAATTTTATACATTGGTTATACATCATTATCTTATTATATATGATAAAAGATAAATTTATATTTCTTGTTCAAACCATTCCAATGATTGCCTGTGTTGATACCATGGTTCTTGTCAATAGTCCATGGTGATCAAAAACACTCTTAAAATGTGGTAGTCATGCTTTGGTGACAAGTCAATTTGACATAGGGTGGTTTGTTATAAAATTTCATCAGTTGAAGGTTTCTTTGGTGGTTTATTATAAACTGGAGTTACGACCATCCAGACATAGGTGGCTAGTGCCTAAGGGTTCCTGGTCAACTCAATTTCATATCAAACCTTTAGTTACCATGAGTGGTCATGGATTTTCTCTCCAAGATTTGAAGCTTAATATCTGTTTTATTTAAATGAACATTATAAATATTCTCTATTGGTTTATACTATTTTATTCAATCCATGTTTTTAAAGGATTTAATCTAGATTATTGATGATTATATTTTAATTCAGAGATGTATTCATATTTTAATATGGTGTAACCTCTTGTGTTTAATAGATAATGTCTTAAGAAGGTTCACATGGATTATATGGGATGGAACTGTTGGAAAAATCACATTCGAAACCCCTTAATTCAACCCTTATTCTTTGAAATAGTAATCTAGGATATTCACTCACAATATCAATATTGTTGTGGAATATAAGAATGTATGGTTATTATCCTTTGGAGTTTACAATGAAAATTACAAAAATATTCCTTTTTGATAAATGAACCATAGAACTTGAGGAATAGTAGGAGAGAATAGAACATATCATCATCTTTTTTTGGAACTATAGGAATATATGTTCGGAATTTCCACATATAAGGTTGATGTTTCTAGAATTAAATGGTAGGATTCCATAATGATACATAAATTGTAAAAAGAACACACATAGATATATTTCAAGAAGTACTTGAATATGAAGTTGTAAATTATGTCTTTAAAGGTGTAAATGTCTTGGTAGTTTGTCACCATAGATCAAGGATACCATTTAGTGATGGAGTATGATAATCAATTAACAATATTTTTGAATATATCTCCAAAACATGGAACTAATGGCTCCCTAAAGGCTAGATGGTTTCACATGTGTCTGATGATGGATATTTTATTGATGATTATTATCATGAGATTGATGAAATTTACAAATGTATTTGATAATGTGGTTATAGATGATGTAGACTTAATTAGGAAAATATGTGTTAGTGGAGAATTTTTTTATAGGGGGTAGTCAGGGTGTGTCACCTATCCTGAAAAGGAATCATAGTAATGGTTTTTTTCATTGTGTTCTTTTAAATTGGGGTCTAAAGTAAAATAATAGGTATTTTATCTCTATTGAGCAATAAAGATCAATTAATAAGACTAATTATACAGTAATCCATCATTGTGGATATTTTTTTCACCTTAACTGTTTTTAGAAGAGTTTTGTATATAAGTAGAGTTGGATACACCTTACCAAAAAATCCTATGATCAGTTAATGTAGATAAAAAGGTGTTGTATATCATTATAATGTTAAGAGGGATAATTAAGCTACAATGAAATCTCAGATAGGGGTTCAGTTTTGATTTTTTTATACAGTAGAGTATGGACCAGAGGAATCCGAAGTGGGTCATAATACTATGATATGTTCAATGATTACTATTTACCCTATAGTATTATATCTATTTGATACCAGTTCATACCATTATTTTATATCATCAAATATTTTAAATGTGATGGGATAATTCTCGGAGATTATGTCATTCTTTATGGAAAATTCAGGTCTCTTATGAAGGTGTAAATAGTTGGGTTTTAAATAATCCAAGTTCAAGGGTATGATCACTGACAATTAGGTCATATAAAATTTCCTAGTTCATGATATTAATATATTTTAATGTATCATTAAAATAGATTATATGGTTCGTTTTTAGTCCCAGGTCATTTTTTATCATTTTCAGCTTTAGTTTATATCACCCAACGGGGTTACATTTGTATTTCAAGGTGAGTGGTATCCAATATCTGGGTGAGTAGGGAATATTTTTCATGAGGCTAGAATGATCTAATGTCAATTTCTAGAGATGTTTATTGGGGCCATTTATCAATAGTAAATTTTTCTTCTTCCTATTGTTTGGAATGGATACCTTAAAGACATCCATATTAACAATTTCTAGGTCAATTCCTCTCATGGATGTCGAGTTTAGTATTAAAATTCTTCAGTGATGATCCTCATCTCCTCATCATTTAATAATACCACATCTACTATGTAAAATGAAATTAATGTTTAGATTGAAGAACGTGAGTCTATAATATTTGTTTTTATGAGTGTTTCACCTTTTACGTATATGATTCTCATCATAAATAATTATATGGAAGCTTTTAGTTTTGTGATGACTACTAAAAGTTTAATAAACTGACTATTAATAAATGGTACCCTTTTCCTTGGATTGACTATATGTTTGATCAACTTAGGGGACCCTGATCATTTAATAATATTGATTTGTGATAGGGGTACAATTAGTTAAGAGTATGAGAAGACAATATTTTAAATACTACATTCCAAAAAAGAATGGAAGTTATTTGGATATTATATTTTGTCATGTTAACACTCATGTAGTGTTTTCATCATTGATAAATTATAACATTTATTTGTTATTGGACCCCTTCATGTTTGTTAACGTGGAAGATATATTTTTTATTTCAATGACTAAATATGAACTTAGAGATCATATTGATATTGTTCTTAGAACTGCGTATTAATATCATATATATTTAAAGATAACAAAATCATAGTTTAGGATCTGAAAAGTGAGGATTATTGGCCATGTTATATTTGAGAGACGTATCTTGAAGAATCAAAAATAGGATCAGGAAATGATTTCCTTGGATCAACCCAAATTGTGTTTTACATTTATATCTTTATAGTTTTCTATGGATTTTATAGAAATTTCATTCTAGATTTCTCAATGATTTTATCTCATATGATAGAGTTGAACATTATGGGTATTGAGATTAAATGGAATGATAATTATCAATGATCACTTGAATAAATTAATATTATATTGACTTCATATGTACTTTTTTATCATTTGGAATCACGTTGTGGTTACCACATATTTTTTTATGCCTCAACTACAGGATTAGGATTTCATCTGATGTTGCAGAAGTATTCAGTGTCATATGGATATTACTAATTAACCCCACATGGTAATAATTATCCAAACAATTATCTTGAATTTCCAACCATGATTCATGCTATAAATACTTGGAACCACTATCTCTTCATAGGGAGTTTCACTATATATTTGGATTATAAGAGAATGATTTATATTTTTTCCTAAAGTCATATGAGCCTATAAATGATATGTTTGGTTGGGTATCATCACAATTTTGATTTTTATATTTCATACATGCCTTGAAAATAAAATGTGTTCACAAATTAATTTAGAGATAATTGAAAAAACAAGACCAAGATTGAATCTATGGATGAATGATCTTTGAGGATTTTATTAAATGAGATGTTATTTGATGTTGAAGATGTTTATGGGATGGATTACTTATCTTATTTTAAACATGATTATTTATTTGATGATTTTATACCCTAGAGAAAATAAATATGCACTTATTTTCGTCATTGTATTTACATACTCTATTATTATGTGACCTTTGGTGATCGGACCCAACCTCCTTAGGTGTTTTTTCATTTCTGAGGTAGACTAGTCATTAATATAACTTTTTTTAGAAATTGACTGATTGAGGAAATCTGTAAAAATGGTCCATACACCATGGGACTACCAAGATGAATCAAGATTTTGAGATTTTTTTATTAGTTGTTGGGGATGAGGTTGTCTATTGGGGATTTTGTAAAGTGAATCATCATCTAAAAAGATTATTTTAGATCACTAAATAAAATATTGTTTGTTGTTTCCTTTACCAATTATATTATGTAAATGAAATGAGATTCGACTTAATTTTAGGTTTTACATGGATTCCAATTGGGAAAAATATTATTTTAGTGATCACTGATTGACTTTCAATTTCATCTCATTTACCTTACATCATGGAGACAATATAGGTATAGGATCTTGGGAACACATATATATGAAGGATCATGAACCTCTATTAAGTACCTTTTGTTATTATTTCTAATAGAGTTACATGATTTAAATCTTGGTTTTGGAAAGGTTCATAAGAGGTGATAGGTATCCAAATTAATGTTACCTATAGTATATCAAGCTATAACTGATTGACAGACTAAGTAATCCTTTCAGATTCTTTAGGATATGTTTTATGAAAGTATTATTTATTTTCATAGTTTATGGGAAAATAATAGGTCCATATATTAGATTCCCTTTAAACATTTAATATTATTTGATTAAAATAATACCATATGAATAATATTACGGTTATCGTTGAAAATATACATAATTTTGGGAAGATTTAAAAAAATAGTCTTTAGTTGGACCAAATATTATTCAATAGATTAAGAAGATTTTGGAGTATATATGAAATATTTTAATGATTTATTAGAGTAAAACAAAGTCATATGGGTATGTTTTTTATTTATCAATTGAGTTTTCAATATGTTATTGTGTATTTCTAAAGGATTCACCTCATTTGGGACGTATTCATTTTGGATGATATGGAATGTTGGTAACATGGTTTACTGGAACATTCAAAATTGATAAACATATTGGAACACTTGGATATTAGCTGGAATTAATATCTAACATGACATCATTATTAGATGTGTTTCATGTTTTCTAACTAAAGAGGTATCAACCAGAACCATCATTATTTTTAGGAAGGAATGGGGTTGATTTTAATCCCAAAAACATATGTTATGATATCCCAATTTATATTAGGGATCTTATGATTAAGATTTTTTGTGGAAAAATGTTTCCCATGAACCATCAAATATAGAAGTGCGTATGGGATAGACATATTGTTTGGGAAATGAATTGTTGATGAGGAAATAGTGGAATTTTTCAATTATGTGTTCAGAATCATATAATAATTTTATTGAATGAAATTGGAATGATGGGGAGAGTTTTGACACCCTCTAAGTCACATGTATGTTATGTTTTGGGCCACTTTTGTCACTTTCATCATTGTAAATTTGTTTATATGTTAGGGATCAATATTTGCTATTTTGGGGAGAAAAATTCTATGCATATGGATTGTGAACAATTATTAGTAACTATAAGATAATCATGAAATATATTTTTTTGGATCTAATGAAATTTTGGATATTTTTAGAAATGTTTTTCTAAAAAATAAAGAATTATAGGAAAACAATGTGATATGATTAGTTTGGATATAGAGACAACTTCACGGGATTCCACAAATTTTTATAACTATATGACTAATCCTTGGAAACCATACACATTAGTTTTTAATGGATAGTTATGAATATATGGTTAGTTATGAATTTACTAATTTTGAATCAAAAGTGTGTGACTCATATAGGTTATATAAAATTATAAAAATACCCAGACACCCTCAGTTTTTGTAACCCATATTATACCATATTATCCCATTTGATTCACTCATAATATCATTGGTACTCAATAATGTTCTCCACTTTTTATCATAGTGATTACCTACCTATTTAGGTGGATAACATCATGGTATACGAAAATATCCACTTGATTCCTTATTGTATCTCTAGATCTACCCACATTCTCTCTTCCTCATATCTCATTGGAACCTTTATGTGTCTTGACAACAATATCTATGATTTTTGGTGAGGAATTAATTATTTTTCTTAAAAATCTAGTCTTTTGAGTACTAGATCTCTTCTTTTCCAATCATTTTTTGATGGTAACTATGTTTCATCCAATGGTGAGATAGGGGTCTCTATATAATTTTTATTTCTCAATGCACAACTTATAATTATTATGTATTATTTCTTATTGGATTATGGAAATGTTTGGTTTGATATCAATTAGTTTAACTTTATGCTCTTGTATCTTTATTATCATAGAAAATGGTATAAAAGGTGTTTTATTTAGAAATAATTTTACACACATCATGTCATTGATGAAATACCTCAAATTTGGTATTGACCCTAAAATGGATATTCTAGAATGGGAGAGGTAGTTTATTACTTGTATAAGTTTATAATAAAATTATGGGATGATTTACTTGAACACAATGAGAAAACATGAGACATGTGGTCCTCGTGTGCATCAGGTTATGGAAATATAAAAAGTATAGTAAGTGTGTCACCACTAGGGGTGATGGTTATAATGTTTATATATTTTAGAAGGAATCAGAATCACTAGGATTCACATTATGTTATCTTAATGTTACTTTTATGTCCTACTTATGTATTCTGATTAGATAGAGACCAATTATTCTAGGTTTTATTCATGATAATTATTCTTCATGTTTTAAATGTATACATGATTTTGTTTTTAGATATGAATGATCTTGACTAATTTGATCTATGTTATCATTCATATTTATTTCCATATTCATATAAAATAAAACATGGATTGTTTCAATGGAAAACTAAAGGTTGTTTAATGATAAATTTTTGGAAATAAAATTCATTATAAAAACTACTTTTTATTTAATCATGAACTAATGGTTTCATTTTGATATTCATTGTATAGATTAATGGTGGCATCCAAATAGGTGTATCCCTCACACCCTGCATATTAATTTTGCTATATTCATATATAGTTATATAAGATCCAATTAAATGGATGGTTATCATATATTATTATAACATATCTTATAAAATTTCACTCCATGGTGGGTTTAGATATTATTAGAGGAAAGAAACATATAGACATAGTTTTGGTCTATGATTTATGTCATTTCTGGGATTATCCTTTTGGATTAATATGTTTTATCTCATGGATTCATTCTGCTTCTTCGCTAACATAATCTGGCTTTTTACTATTATCTCTTTATATATAAGACATGTGGTGTTGTTTTTTAGGGTGAAATTATTCATATTTTTCAATGTGCTGAAACCAAGGTGCATGTTCCCATCAAATGGTGATTTGGAACATGCATTCAGACTTGTGGTGGGCCATCTTGGGAGATGTGTCAGGTATACCTGAGTTGATTCATTACATTACTATATTTTGTGGATGAATTTGAAAAGAATATTTGTAAATGGAAACCTATAAAATATCTTATAATTAACTTCTATAAGTGGTTCTGACATAAAAATATTCAATATATTAAAAAAGACACAAGGATCCATTAAAGGATAAATAAAAATATTCAATCATGGAATAATTATTTATTCTTGTGTCTAAAAGAGTTTACTAGTAGCATAATAGTTTTCAATGTGATATATATTGATAACATAAAAAAAGGAACAATCTTATAGATCACTAAGGTTTGGATGAAAATATTTCTTCATGAATGACATAAAGTAACAACCCATGATTAGGGAAAAAGATTTACTGAGATCAAACTACGTGTTCCATGGACAAATTCATCATTCATAAATTGAAAAGGGAATGAAAAATAAAAGTTGAAGCAATTTGGTAATATTTTTTGAAAATTTCACATGTCATAATTCTTTCCATAGTGACGTATTAGCAGAAATATGTGGAGATTAATAAAATAAATGAAACTATACACAATTTATTGATGGAATTATCAAATATGCCATATTATTTATTATATTCTATATTTCCAAAGTTTAAATCATGGTAAAAAATATCATAAAAATCAATGAGAATTCCATCGATCGGTAATTATAACTATCCAGTAGTACATAAGAATAACCAGGGAAATTTTTATGGTATATATCGAATAATAAGATAAATTTAACAAGGGGATATAATAACTACAGACCAAATAGATCAATATGATCTAGTAATAGATTTAAGAAAAGTAATTTAGAAACATAATATCATTATAGATAGTGGTCACAAATTTTATAGAATGTGAGTATATTACATTTTGTAATTCAGTTAAATAAGTAGTATAAATATTTAACGTTATTCCAGATCATGGTATTATACCAAAGATGTATATTTTTTTCTTCAAGTTTGTTATAATAATGTTATAGTTGTGATACTGGACAATAACTCCACGTTTTGATAAGTATCAACTGTAATATACATTTGAGATATTATATCCTAAGGTATTTTACATAATAAGGTGAAGTAAAATTTAGTGAACTATATAGATTAATACATGGTATACCAAATTACTAACAATATATCTTAGTAGAAACAATATTTTTCATGGGGGAGTTAATATTTTTTGAATAGTTATGTGTATGATCTATTGAAAGTGGGGATTTTATTAGATTATTTTCCTTCACCCAATACAAAAGAAATAATACTATGTAATTGATGGAGTATGATATAGGCATAATTTATATATACCAATTAAATTACACAAACTTTTTATGAAATAGGTATTGTAATGAACATATATTACATGCTCCATAAAATATTTATAGAAAAAAAAAATTCTAAAAAGATATCCCCATGAAAACATGAGTGTAATAATAAAAATATAACCAATTATATATATTAAAAAAATATGATGGAAAAAAGATGATGTACAACATTCACTTGTTGGGGGTCATAACACTACATGAGAAATGGATTCTATAAGATGTTTAAAACACCAATATTTGTTTCAATTATTTTTATCAAACCAATGTGGTGTACTGAGTAAAATATTAATTTAAATATTCATTAATAATTGTGGTCATAGTGAACATTTATGAATCTATAAATAATTGGAATAATAAATTTAGAAATATAAGTTATTTTATTTTTAGAATATTTAGTGGTTGTTTTAAATATTGTGTAAATATTTTCATAGGGGTTATGTAAATTATATATATTTTTATATATTAAAGGCCCTTATAACCACCATTAATATTTGTCATGATTTTTTAGTAGTGCATACCAAAAATTGGCAACGGTTTAGCAGTAGGTATTGGTAGTTAAAAAAATTCTAAATAAATAGAAACACTTTTTTATTTCAATGTGGATTAATCCATTTTTATACACTATAAATATTTTATAGGGAATAAGGGAGATTTATATACACTAATATCATCAATTTAATGTGCAGATATATCTATAGCATATTGAATTATTTAGTTTCAATATTTTTATCAAACAATAACGACTTAATAATTATTAACATTACATAAGAAAATAAATAAAAACACAAATATATTTTTATCAATGAAATACATCAATGCAAGAATATATATGTTTTACAAGAAAATATAAAACACATGAATAGAGGGATGAAATATAAACTATATACAGAAATGTTTTTCTAGCATCTCCCCAAATGATCTACACTACTCCTCTTCCTATCATCTAATAGCCTTCGAAAAATATTATTCTTATGTTAAATAGAATGTAAAATATAAATTAGTTTTCATTACATATTTTGTAAAAAAATAAATTTATAAAAATTATCATAAAAATATAAACTTATAAATATAAATGTACACGATTTTGTACCATCGATAAAATGGATTAAATTTCAGGAGTTCTCTTTTTCTTGCCCTGAAATAGATATGAAAAATAATTAGAAATTCATTTAATAGAAATATAAACTAAAATACACTATAAATTTTTATTTTGACTTACATTTTCCTATTTATAAAAAATAAACCCTTCTACGTGATTATAATGTTACTTCAACAATGATATATGATGGAAATGTACTTCATGTCACATGCTAATTTCCCCTGTATTTACTAGTATAATCATATTGCATCATCTGAAATGACCCCATATATTTAAAATATAAAAATCATTATACCTATGAAAAATTTTAATTATTCACATTAAAATTTTCATACCAATCATTTTCATGATCTAATACCCTCGTGATAGTAAATATGACACCATATTCTCAATCAATGACTACTCCAAATAATCACCCATTAATCATCCTGACATCCTAGAATAAAAATTCATCAAAATAGTGGTATTTTAAAAAAATCCCGAGGATTTGATTCTTGTGAGTACATGTTCATAATAATAATTTAATATTTAGTAATGGTATATATAAAACCATTTTGTGATATATTAGTATACCTATGTCTGTAGTGGCCAACTATATAGAAATTTTAATTTTATTAGAATTTGTTACAAATATAATAAATTGATTATTAGATATTAATTTAATATATTCTATTGGAAAATTATCCTATTATATGTAATTTAAGTTGAAATATTTGGTATAATTTTTTGTGTGTGTCTTAATAGCGTTTTTATAGGGGGAATTAGTATTTAGTTGATGATAGTGGGGCTATATAATGTGCTAAGATAAACCATATAGTGTGGAGATACATAAGGTAATTTGAATTAGTAAAATTAGTTGTTAGGGTGGTTGATAGTTATTTTTTTGAGTAGTGGAGTGTTTTGATCTTATTTCGAAATTTATTGGAGTCATGTAATGAATGTTGAATCTCGATATAATGAAACTATGTAGAATAACTGATGAAGGTGGGGGAATATAATATCAATATGAAAACATAATATTTTTTAAATGATTCATGTTATCATCAATGTTTTTGGTTTTTAGCAAACCAGTATTAAAAAACAATATAATATAAGTTATAAAATTTTATACGATATAAAAAAAGGAAATTTTTTTTAAAATGATGTGTACTGATTATATAACATGACGTATTATAAAGAAACAATTAATATATAACTTAATGGAGTACTAAGAATACAATAAATTTATTCATTAAATGACCATGTTATTTTCATCCTCTGTCATTAACATGATTTCAACATGATCACCCTCTCATACAAGACCAACTAATTCTATATCATCACAGATTGATAGATCATTATTACATTTCTAATATATTTCATTGACATAAAAATAATCTTCAACATTATTGCCTATATCATACATTTCTATTCCCTTGAAAACACTTCAAGACTCCCCCCTTCTTAAATCTATTTTCCTCTTTTAAACAATTTTATCATGTAAATCAAAAATATGTGGATCATGCTATATATGCTCACCAATATTGATTAATAGACTTAAGTTAACATAATTAAATTGTATTTAATAATTCCATACTCCAAGATAAATATTCACTCTCTTGAATTTTAATAACAAAAATGAAAATTTTCCAAGTTATTTTAATTCAATAATGAAAATCAATATTTAAATGTATACAGACCTTAAGAAGTATATGGAAAGTCTATTATTTCATGTTTTAAAAACATAATAATTCAAAACAATATAACACATGGAGCCATTAATATTATAATTATAAAATATTCAACACCTCTTCAATTTTCCTCAATAAAAATAATTCAAAGTATCATGCACTATAGCTCAATTACTAATAATCATTATCTATATGTATAAATATAAAATATTTTTAGATAAATACTATAATTTAATTGAAATATTATGAATATAAAATTGATTATGATTTTAGATGATTTGAAAAACAAAAATAATATATTTGTTGATGTATTTTGTTATCTCTTTTTCCAATAGTGTTCAACTTCAAATTCATATATATGTTTTCTTATTCAATTATTTAACTAAAGTATTTAAAATATCTTTATTTAGTATCATATATCCATGTTCATATATAGTCTCAATTTGAGTCAATTAAATTAACAAAATTTTCCTAAAAAGATGACATAAAATAGGATTAGTTGTTATGATATTGTTAGACTAAAATTTATTTTTGTTATCAGAAACATTTCTAACTCATCTAAAACAAGATTCAATATTATTGAAACATCATGAACAAAAGGTAAGAATATCTTAATCTCTATAACAATCACAAATAGAGCCATATTTTTTAGATTTATTTCTCATAAAATATATCAAATGTCCTAAATACATAATAAAAAGTAACATAGAATAAAAAATCATATATGTAATGATTATGAAAATTATAATATTTTAATGATTAATAAGAAAGATAAAAATACCACCCTATGGTATACAACCATCGATAAAGATTGATCCATTTAACTTTTACTTACTCAACATAATGCATTGTTATAGGAACCATATCATTGAAAAATGATAGTATAAATATAATATACAATTTATAAAGATACATTAAAATTATTTCTTCAGGTTTTTCATGCTCAATGGGGTTTAATATTTTCAGACAAATCATTTAAAAGAATTGAAAAACTAAATTAAAACTACTATTTGTTTCAGGTAACAGTTTATACAATACCAAATGTATAAATTAAATATAAAATTATTTGAGTCTCCACTTTTAAGATGAAGTAATATATTATGTTTATGAGTAAATTCATATTGATATATTACTCGAATATCAATGAGGTACTTCCATATTTTTCAGTCATTAATGGAAAAAAGTATTCTGAATTTATCAATGAATAAGTACTTCAAAAAACCATAAATTTTCATTTTTACAAAGATCATTATTTATATTAATTTCATGTAAGTCCTTATGATAATTATGATTTTATTTTTATCTTACCAAGTAATTCAATATTATAAAAAATTTAAACATGCATTCTTTTAAATGTTCCTAAAATCAGGATTATGATATAACTATTGAAATTACAAATAAAATTGTATGAAAAAAATACAATGTTATATCATTTTTTTAACAACAACATATGATGAATAGTGAATATTTTCCTATAAATATTCGTCATATACACTTTAATGAATTATTCATCAAATATTAAAAATTTTGACTTAAAATTTGATCCTGAGAACAATTTTGTTGGAGGGCTCAAAAAATATCATTAATTGATTCTGACATAATAAATTGATATATATGAGAAATATGTATTATTTTATGTTGAAACATGAATAAAAAAATTTCTATATGGTAGTATTCTAGGGTTGATTTCAGATTTACAAACTGGACATGCCTTGAAAGTGTGAGTGTTCCAACTATAAATTTTCCTAATCCCAGGAAATTAGTAATTATATGTAAGAATCCTGGTTCTTAGTTTTGAGGTACGAGCTTCTTATTTTTCATTTTCATTAAGTGTTTTTGAGAAAATATGGAAAATGGGGGAAAATCCTAAATTTTGGAACTACACGCCCTGTTCTTTTTCCACACGACATGTACTTCTGGTCGTGTTGGGATGAGTACACAGGGCACGTATCCTCACTGGCGAAAAAGGTTATAGGAACAGACTAAACACCATGTAGTGGTCCTTTACACACCGTGTAGTCAGTCAGCAGGTTTAAAAATTATGTTGGTTGAGTCGCTGCCAGCTAGGCGACAGTACACGCCATATACTTGGGATTACATGACGTGTACTCATGTCGACAGATGAACAGTGTGGCAGTGCCGCCAAATGAACAGTTAAATAAAATAAGTACACGCCGTGTACTTTGTTTTTTCAACTTAAAACAAGCAGTAGCCTCCACATTTTTCAGAGGAGACACTTGAGCCGATTTGGAGCCAAAGGAGGAGGTTGTACCTTTGAAGATCTGTCGGGTGTTCGTCTAGAATCCGATTAGGCTTCTGACGATCTCATTGGAACCGCACGGGTAATCCCTCTCCTCTACTGGTACCGTTCTTACCAATTCATTCCCAAGGGGATGATATTTACGTTTTAATGGGTTTTGTTCTTCGTCATATCTACATCATTCTTGGGTGTTTCTACAGTCGGTGTTCGGGTATAACGTTCGTTGGCGTATAAGTTAGGTTGCTTTGTGTTTATTTTCCAAATGTCGTGCATTTTCGTGCGTTTTTTTTCAACGAACCCATATTGGGTTTTCGTGTGGCTGAGGCCATTGCTATATTTAATTACTATAATTTCATAGGTGATTAAATTGTGATAATAAACTACTTTTTGGGATCATTTCTTGGATCCGGAACCACCCCCGGTGTGTGTTTCATTGTTTAGATGTTTGGCCAGGATACCCAAGGGTATGCCTTTAATGTAGTAATTGTAGAATTGCTTTGAGAGGAATTGCTTGTTACTTCTTGTTTACCTATTGGGCATGGCCCAGTTACCTGTATTAACCTAAGGGAATTGTAGTGATTATCATGTGTGCACTGTCCTGTATTAGCCTGAGGGCGTGACTATTTTAGCCTAAGGGATATCGTTATTTCGCCTGAGGGAAACCTTTAGTGACTGAGGGCTTGACTTCTGTGACTGAGGGCGACACTTTGTATTCCTGAGGGCGGGAATTCTATTACAATTCCTGAGAGCGAGATTCTGTATAGCCTAAGGGTGTGGTTCACTAAATTAGCATGAGGGCGAGATACTGGTTAGCCTAAGGTCATGGTGCTATTGAGCACAGAACTATACTAAATTTAGTGGATTGAATAAATAATAAAATGGAAATTTAATTGTTATGTTAATTACTTTACAGTACTTCTTACTTTATTGCATTTTACTGTTGCACACAGTTGTGGAATGCTAACAAGCAGTTGGGTACTGGCCTTTGGTGGGTGCCTACTGAGATATATTTCTCACACCCTGTTTGGTTCATGCTTTTTAGAACAAAAATATTACGTTTCTGCAGGTGTTTATATGGGAATGAGTCCCTATACCGGTACTTGACTGTTTCTGAGAAGTAGGAGGGCATGGGACTGAGCCTAGGATCACGAAGACGCTTCTAGATGCTTGCTTTGTTTTCCTGTACTCTGTATTTTGTGGTATTGTATTCATGTATAACATTCTCTGGCTGTTTTCTTAGAACTTTAGTCATGTAGCATCATTATTTATATACTGTTGGTTATATCCACTGTTGTTGTTTGTTTCACTTGTGTATGGTTTACGATTTCTACTGTCGATGTATGTTTTATTTTGTATTTCGGTGTGCTACACTTTGACAAATGAGGTCATTGTTTCCCCACTATCAGTTCTGGGACCTCACTGCTAGTTGGCAGCCTCTAGCATTTGGGGAAATGCGCTTGAGGTCATGTGGCGAACCGGGCTCGGGGCACCTGTTGCATGGCACCTAGGTCCATGACGTTAGAAAGTGGTATCAAAGGGGGTTCATTTCTTTGACATATAATTTGGAGCCATAGTATGGTATATGATGGCCGGTAGTTGGTAATAAGTTGTTCATGGGCGTAGCTAACCCATGTATAGGGAAAAGCTAGTCTATCTCCTAATTTTAATTCTTTTGATTTTTCAATTTTACGGTTGATATGTTTTCACTGTTGGGTGGTGCACTTTGAGATTTTGATGTTTATAATTTATTTATGGGTTATCTTGAGTTGCAACCTGATGAGATGAGGGTATTCCATCTCATGCATCATATAGGCACATGCTAGATATCACATTTCATGCATAGATTCCATGCCATGTAGGTTCATTATAATTTGCATGTTGTTTTGATAGTTGTTGTGCTAATAAAGAATGTTGTTGTGATAATTGCTTGATAAATACCTGCCTTGTGATATGGTCTTTTTATTTATGCTTGTTTAAATAATGGACTCCAAACCTTGGTTTTTGGGGAGTATGGGCCCCCATTGACCAGAATTTGGTGGATCATTGCATGTTTATTAGTTATAACACAGATAAGATGTCAATCATTGATTTTTGGGGAGTATGGGCCCTCACATGTCTGAATTTGACACTTAGGTGCTGTTTTTCATTGTTTTATGGGTTTCGGAGAAGTTTCTGAGGCATACTATCCGGAAACCTAGTATACACGCCATGTAGCGTTTTTATACACACCGTGTATGCTCTTTTGATCAGGAAAAAATTTGTACATTTTGAGTACAAGCCGTGTACCTTAAGTACACGCTGTGTTGTCTCTCCCCATGTCACAAACTATATGGGCTGTGACACGGGGAAGGGAAAGGCTTGGGTAAAACACACCGTGTAGATTTTATAAACGCCATGTAGTGTTGACCTGGAGTCCGGTCGTGTAACTAACAACACAGGTCGGTGAACTCCTTGACAGAACACGCCTTGTTGATGATGAACACGCCATGTAGTGTCACCTGGGGACTCGGCCATGTAATTAACAACACGGGCTGGTGTCACCATTCTTTGAACATGCTGTGTACCTTTGGGGACGCGCCGTGTAGTCTTGTCCGATGAAAGACCATGTGGAGTTAGCTGTATGACGGGGAAACAGGGTTGTTGACACACTGTGTGCGGATGTGACACGCTGTGTGGTGTCAAGCTAAGTAGTCGTCCATGTCACAGATGACACGGGCAGTTGGAAAATAACCCCAAACACAACTGTGCAGATAATATACACACCGTGTAGTTTTGTTTATATGGGAGTCGTGTGGCTTAGCCATGCAGAAGGACCCGGGAAGGGGAAGGGAAGTCAAGTACACGTCCTGTAGTCAATGTACACGCCGTGATGTCTTGTTTTGAAAATTTTGAGATTCCTTCTTCCTCATGTTCCCATCGTGGTTTCTTTGGTTCAGCCTTAACAACATTGAATATGAGGCGTGCTTTTGACCCTGTAGTTTCATGCCTCCTAGACGATGATGAGTTGTTCGCCAGGAGAGCGGCCACGATTATACTCCGGATATGTAAGTCCATGGGATACCAATTGATCCTCCAGTAGATCCAGATGCGGCACCTGCTGTTATATCGGACATAGGTGTAGAGGCGCAGTTCCGTGAAGGCTTATTGCGGTTCATATAGACCTTTCAGGGAGCACCGCAGGCTACCACATCTATGGGCAAGGTGACATGTATCTTCTAGCAGCAACATCCGCCTACATTTTCAAGGGATGGTGCACCACAGTCTGTGGAGTCTTGGCTGGGGTCGATGTAGACTATTTTCATGCATATTGAGATGCCTCTAGGTCGGAGGGTCAAGCTCGCGACATACATGCTGTGTGATTCCGCCAAGAGGTGGTGGGATGTTACCACCCAATCAGAGCATCACAGGGACATGGCGTGGGAAATCATTCAGGAAGTCTTCTATGAATTTTTCTTTCCCGAGATCTTGAGGGAAGATAGAGCTTGAGAGTTTATGAATATGATGTAGGGTGATATGTTAGTCATGGAATATTCCACTCGTTTTACGAAGCTTCAGTGCTTTTCACCTGTACTGGTGGGTGTTGAGACGCTGAGAGCCAGACATTTTAAGGATGGTCTTCGGTTTGACATCCAAGTGCTGGTGAATGTCTTCAGGTTTCCTACTATACAAGCTATTCTAAATCAGGCGCTGATTTTAGAGAGGAACCTAGGGGAAGCTAGTAGTGTGGGTCAGGTCGGTTCATCACCAGTTACTAGTACCATTTCTATTAGCAAGAGGAAGAGACAGATGGACTTCTCTCTGGGTGGTAGTACCTGCTAGGCAGTCTCTTCAGGTGGCCCGATCAGGTGCTACCATTTTGTTAGAGAGGGGCACAATAGACCGTAGTTTCCACATGATCCAGTGGAGTACCGAGCATGTGGAATGATGGGTCATCTGCAGCACTTTTGTAGGGTGTATCCACCGATGGATAGTTATAGGGGTTCTGTGCAGACTCCACAAGCAGGAGCAGAACCAGTGGCTTCTTCCCAGTCGGGGAACTGGAATACGTCAGGGCGTGTAGGTAGAGATAGTGTTCGTGGTCGTGGTAGCCAGACACCAGGATCTCAAAGGCTGCAGGGAGGGAAAGCTCAGGGTAGCGAGGCTGTGTCACAGGGCTGCGGCACGAGGCAATCATATGCAGTGCAACAGACCCAGCAGGAGCAGGATCCTGAACCTTCGACAGTCAGAGGTACTATTCTATTAGCTTCTATTTTATCTATAGTACTTTTCAATGTGGGTGCTACACATAGTTTCATATCTGTACCCGTTGTGAAGAGCCTTGGGCTCTATGTTTTTACTTCTACTGATATCTAGATATTAGACACTCCATTGGGGACAAGGACGGCTGGTGTGCGTTAGTGTAGGGTGTTCCCACTGAAGGTTGGTGGGTGTCACCTTTTTCGGGACCTCTATGTTCTAGAGATGACGAGATATGACGTCATTCTTGGGATGGACTGGTTGGTTCCCTTTCGAGCCTTTGTAGACTGCTATCGTCGCATGGTGTCTTTCACATCACCAGAGGGCGAAGAGTTTCTATACAAGGGCGAATAGGATGTTTAGGCGAGTTGAGCTAGACCAGAGCATCATGGGCGAGGTGGAGTGACAGACCGGATTATGAGCTTATATCTGGATGATCAAGGGACTTGTCAGACAGATTTCCCTCTAGTTGTTTATCATTTCAGGAATGTCTTCTTGGACGACTTTTGATGTCTACCTACGGTGCGTGAGGTGGATTTCTCCATTGAGCTTGTGCCAGGAGCAACACCGATGTCCATTCCTCCTTATAGGATGGCTACAGCTTAGTTGCAGGAGCTCAAGAGGCAGTTGGTGAAGTTACAGGCAAAGGGAATTATCTAACCTAGTACTTCTCCTGGGGGATCGCCTGTCCCTTTTGCAAAGAAGGAAAACGATACCCGTAGACTTTGCGTGGATTATTGGAAGCTGAACTAGTTGAAGGTTAAGAAATGATATCCTTTACTAAGGATTGATGATCTGTTTGATCAGATTCGTGGAACACGAGTGTTCTCAAAGATTGACTTGAGATCTGGATATCATCAGCTATGCGTGAGACCATCAGATATACCACTTATAGATTTTCGGAGCAGATATGGTATGTATGAGTACTTGGTTATTCCATTCGGACTCACGAATGCGCCAATGATTTTAATGGATCTAGTGACTCATGTGTTCCATCCGTATATTGATTCTTTTGTGGTAGTATTCGCGGACGACATATTGGTGTACTCTCACACTTGACACGACCATGTCACCCATCTTGAGATAGTATTGAGTACACTGAGAGGGCATCGACTATTTTCTATGCTCTCTAAGTGCAAATTTATGATGGACCAGATTCACTTCCTGGGTCATATCATCACAGAGGCAGGAGTTGCAGCAGTCCCATGGAAGGAGAGAGGAGTAGTTTTCTGGGAGAATCCTAAGAACGTGTTTGATATACAGAGTTTCTTAGGGATGGCTGGTTACTGAAGACGCTTTGTACATGAATTCTCCCGCTTAGCAGCACCGTTGACAGGTCTGACTAAGAATGTTGTGAAGATCGTTTGGTCAAAAGCTTGCGAGATAGCTTTTCAGGACCTAAAGGGAAGGCTGACATATGCACCGATCCTGATACTCCCAGAGCAGGGGTAGATCTATACAGTTTGTTGTGATGCATCAGGGATTGGACATGGAGCCGTTTTGATGCAGAGTGATCGAGTTGTTGCGTAAGGATCTCGACAGTTGAGGTCGCATGGGAGGAATTGCCCGAAGCATGATCTCGAGTTGGAAGCAGTTGTTCATGCATTGCGTTGTTGGAGACATTATATGTTGGGGGAGCATTTTTTGGTCTTTACTGACCACAAAAGCCTTAAGTATATCTTTACTCAGCGTGACTTGAATCTAAGGAAGCAAAGTTGGAATGAGTACCTATAGTCCTTCGATTTTGAGCTTGCCTATACACGAGGTAAAGGTAATGTAGTATCTGATGCACTAAACAGGAAGGCTCGGATATAGGAAATGAAGGAGGCCAATGGTGAGTGGGAGCTTATGGTTTTGTTCCTTAAGATGCATCTAAAGGTGCACAACATTCAGGGGCAGACTTATCGTTCCACTTTAGCTGTGACATATACCCTCATAGACAGTGTGAGGATGAGATAACTATCGGATTCAGAAGGCCTAGTTCTACAGGAGTCGGTGGCATGTGGGGACCCTTCTCCTGTTTGGACGATAGGAGATGATGAGGTTTTGTGTTTCCATGGACGAGTATGGGTTCCATGGGATAAACACGAGGTGCCGATGCGGGAGTTTCATGCTTCATCATGGGCGGTTCATCCCGGGGTTACCACGATGTACCGTGACTTGAGGCGTCAGTACTGGTGGCCAGGTATGAAGAGAGAAATAGCTGGTTTTGTGATGAGGTGTTCCACCTTTCAATAGGTGAAGGCAGAGCACCAGCGGCCAACTGGGTCGTTACAACAGTTTCCTATTCCAGAGTGTAAATGGGATGATGTCACGATGGATTTCGTGACGGGATTGCCGAGGTCACCTCGAGGCAATGACACCGTGTGGGTTGTTGTGGACAGACTCATGAAGGTAGCTCACTTCTTGCCGATCAAGGAGACCTTCGGTGTTGATGATACCAGACAGCTGTATATCCGGGAGATCGTTCGTCTTCATGGGGTCCCTTGTTCTATAATTTCAGATAGGGACACCCACTTTACATCTCATTTCTTGCTGAGCTTTCAGAGGGCGCTGGGTACACCGGTTCTTCTGAGCACAGCATACCACCCTCAGACCGACGGCCAGTCAGAGCGTACGATACAGGTGCTTGAGGACATTCTGCGATCATGCGTCCTAGACTTTGGGGGATCTTGGGAAAATAATATAGCCTTAGTCAAGTTTTTCTATAACAATAGTTTCCAAGACACTATTGAGATGACACCATACGAGGTTTTATATGGTAGGCCATGCCGATCATCTTTGTGCTGGTTAGAGGTAGGTGAGGCAGCTTTACTGGGGCCACAGCTCGTGTAGGAGACATCGGAGCAGGTCCAGTTGAATCGGAAGCGGATGGCTACTGCGCAGTTTCGTCAGAAGTCTTATGCTGATCACCACAGACGACCTTTGGAGTTTGTGATCGGGGATCAGGTTTTCTTGCATGTTTATCCGAGGCTGGGACACAAGCGGATCAGGAGACAGGGTAATCTTTCACTGAGTTTTGTAGGGCCATTTGGGATTCTGGAGTGAGTCGCGCTAGTTGAATATCGGTTGTAGTTACCGCGGCGGTACCGAGCCATGCTCGACGTCTTCCACGTGCCTAACTTGCGTCACTACCATTCAGACCCATCTCACACCTTTCAGCCAGAGGAGGTTGAGCTTCAGAATGATGCGTCCTTTGAGGGGTATCTGATCCGTATCATATATAGGAGCATGAAGGTTCTCCGAGGCCGGTCAGTTCCTCTCGTACGGGTTCTATAGCAATATGGCCGAGTGCAGGACGAGACCTGGACCAGGAGGCTGAGTTACATGCTTAGTGGCCAGATCTGTTATGGGATTTACCTTCACCACCCTTGGAAGGGAAATTCGGGGACGAATTGCTATAAGGGTGGATGTTTGTATGAACCCGGTTTTTAGTTTTGAGATATGGTCTTCTACTTTTTCATTTTCCTTAAGTATTTTTGAGAAAATATGGAAAATGGAGAAAATTCCTAAATTTTGGGACTACACACCATGTTCTTTTTCAACATGCCCTGTACTTCTCGTCGTGTTGGGATGAGTACACAGGGCGTGTAGCCTCTCCGGCGACAAAGGATGCAGGAACTGACTACACGTCGTGTAGTGGTCCTTTACACGTCGTGTAGTCAGTCGGCATGCTTAAACAGTAATGTGGTGGAGTCGCTGCCAGCTGGGTGATAGTACATGTCGTGTACTTGGGAGTACATGTCGTGTACTCATGTCGATGGATGAACAGTGTGGTGTTGCCACCAAATGAAAAGGTAAATGAATGATGTACACGCCGTGTACTCAGAAGTACATGCCGTGTACATTTTTATTTCGACTTAAAATAGGGAGTGGCCTCATCATTAGGAAAAAGAGGCACTTGAGCCGATTTGGATCCAAAGGAGGAGGCCATACCATTAATGATCTGCCGGGTGTTCATCTGGAATCCGATTAGGCTTCGGACGATCTCGTTGGAACCGCACGGGTAATCCCTCTCCTCTCCTGGTATCGTTCTTACAAATTATTTAAAGAGAGGATGTTATTTAAGCTTGAATGGGGTTTTTTATTCTTCATATCTACACCGTTCTTGGGCACTTCTGGATTCGGCATTCGGGTATAACGTTCGTTGGCGCATAAGGTAGGTGGCTTTGTGTTTATTTTCCAACTGTCGTGCGTTTTCGTGCGTTTTTGTTCATTTTTGTGCCACGAAACCATATTGGCGTGTCATGTGGCTGAGTTTGTTGCTATATTTAATGACTAGAATTGAATAGGTTATTAAATTGTGATAATAAACTACTGGTTGAGATCATTTCTTGGATCCAAAACCACTCCCGGGGTGTGTTTCACTGTTTAGTCGTTTGGCCAGGATATCCGGGGGTATGACTTTATTGTAGTTATTATAGAATTTATTTGAGAGGAATTGCTTGTTACTGCTTTTTTACCTATTGGGCATGGCCCGGTTACTTGTATTAGCATGAGGGCGTTTTTGTGATTAGCCTGTGGGCACTGTACTGTATTAGCCTAAGGGTGTGACTGTTTTAGCCCGAGGGATGTCGTTATTCCACCCGAGGAAATCCTTTTGTGCCTGAGGGATTGACTTCTGTGCTTGAGGGCGACACTTCATATGCCTGAGAGCGATAATTCTGTTACAATTCCTAAGGGCGAGATTCTGTATAGCCGGAGGGCATGGTTCACTATATTATCCTGAGGGTGAGATACTGGTTCGCGTAAGGGCTTGGTGTTGTTGAGCACAGAACGATACTAAATTTAATGGATTAAATGAATAATAAAATGGAAATTTAATTGATAAGTTAGTCACTTTTCAGTACTTCTTTCTCAATTTCATTTTACTATTGCACACTGTTGTTTATTCTTACACGCAGTTGGGCACGGGCCTTTGGTGGGTGCCTACTGAGATATATTTTTCACACCCAGTTTGGGTCATGCTTTTTGGCCCAAAAAGATTACATTTCTGCATGTGTGGATAGGGGCAATAGTCCCTATACATGTACATGACTTTTGCTGAGAAGTAGGAGGGAATGGTACCGAGCCTAGGCTCAAGATGCCGCTGCCAGTTCTTTGATTGTTTTATTGTACTCTACATTTTACTATATTTAATTGATGTACAACATGCTTTGGCTGTTTTCATTGAACATGAGACATGTAGCATCATTATTTATATATTGTTGGTTATATCCACTGCTGTTTTTTTTCACTTTTGTATGGTTTACTTCTTCCGCTGTCGTTGTATGTTTTGTTTTGTATTCCGCTGCGCTACACTTTGACAAATGAGGGCATAGTTTCACCACTATCAGACCTGGGCCCTCATTGCTAGTCGGCAGCCTCTGGCGTTTGGGGAAATGCACTTGAGGTCACGTGGTGAACCGGGCTTGGGGAACCTGTTGCGTGGCACCCGAGTCTGGCATGTTACATTATACACATTAGAGAAACAAATGTTTTGAACATTTTTGTTTTCAATGAAACTTATATTTCTAAACCAATGTCTTGTAACACATGAAATTATTTTAAAAATTGATTAAGTTTACAGTGATATAATTTCTAGGTATTTTTTTACTAGAATGATCATAAAAAAATCAAATGATTTTTTTCATACACATCTTCTTAAAAAGAATTTAAGAGATCAAAATAACTAATCATCTATTATCGTTTATACATAGATTTCTGAATATACTAAATACATTAGTATAAAATAACAAAAAAACATTACTAGGATATAATGATAAATATGGATATGAATAAAAAAATGATTTCAAGAATTAAAAATCTATTGGATGATGTGTAAACTTATAATTATTTTTTTACATGTAATGACACATAATTTTATTTCCATTTTTAAAAAACATAAAAAATCATTGGAATCATGGTTCTAATGATATATAATGAAACATTATATTAGTTTTATTTATATTATTATTTTAATTATATCAATTAAAACTTTTATTATTATTAATATACTTCCATCAAGAAGTATGGAATATTTTATAATCTTCTCTATTAGAATCTTACCCATGAGAAAACAACCAGTCATTGGGACATGCGTGTATCCTTGTGTAATTGAGAAATAGGTCATTAATATCATTATTTGCCTTATAAAATAAATCATGAATCATATAATAAATTTATAAATCATATAGTAACACCAATTTCATTAAAATTTGTTTATATATAATTAAGCATAATAAAATGATATGGTAAAATTTTTATTGAAGAGAAATTTTTTTATAATCTCTATATATTTCAAAAAAATCCCCACATTTATCATCCATAAATTCATAAAATTAATTTTATTAATCAATCCTCATAACAATTGATTAAATCTCTAAAAAATTAAAAAAATGCACCATTAATTCGATATAATCCTTGTATTGTTATTCTTAGTATCGAAGGATCATTAATCATGTTTTGAATTTCGTTCTCTTCTATTAGGTCAATAGTATGTTTATTTTGTTAATAGAATCAAGTCTATATTTATATAATCATCAATTCCCCTTGAAAAATAAATCTATCATATAAAATAGTAAATTGTTACAATATCATGTTCTCAAAAAAATCATGTATTGTGAACTGTAATATGAAATTACAATCAATATGTAAACATCATATTCATCCATCTAAAAGTTAATTTAAATTTCAAAAATAAAAAACACCTCTAATCCATTAAAAAAAGTAGTTGTATTCTTGGTAAAGTAATATTAATTTAATCCATTTGTAAAATACTAATAAATATTAATAAAAAGATGTTACACACTCTAAATAAATAAACTCATGTTAAAAAATATAACATATCAAAGAATAATATATAAGGATTAATTATACTTAATTATGAAAAATTCATCAAATATAATATAAGTTCAATTAATTGATTTTATAATTTCATATTCTATGATATAAATATATCAAATAATATGTCAAAGAATATATGTGATATAATACAAAAATTACATATCTATAATGTATTAATAAAAAACTAAAAAATTTCAAACACATTTTATAAATTCATCAAAAAAATTAAACCGTAAATTAAAAAAAAATTACACTAATAATTAACTAAAAATTATCTATATTATATATAATTAATAAAATATATAATTATATAAAAAGGCATATATTCCAAAATCATACATAATGAAATCCCCAATTCATTATACTTCAAAACGTTTATATCCCTACAATTCAAATCCTCAATTTTAAATTAATCTATAGACCCATGTTGTCCATTAAAATAAAAAAATAATAACAAAAAGAAAAGAGTATTTCTTCCAGGAACATACCTTGTACCTAGAATAAATTTTTAGTGAAGGGTAATTAGTTAATGTGGAATATGATATAGAAGGATAACCCACTTCTAATAATGGGTTTATAAGGAAAATAATGTGATGAGGTGATTTCTAAATATAAGAGGAGTTATAGAAATAAGGAAAATGAGATGAGATGTTCATTGGATTGAATTCGGATGATAGGTGATGGCGTGTTGGGGATGTTTTTGCAAGGGATAGAGGACCGTAGGGATTCACGTTATGGGAAAAAGGGAATGAGAGTGGGTGTGACTATAATAAATGTGTTTAAATAAAAAATGTTTTTAAATAACTATTGATATAAAAATATTAGTTTTGAGTTTCAAAATAATCAACACTACTATTTCATTACATGGTTATTTTAGTTGACTACCACTAATAAATTTAGATGAAATGGTGTTGCCTCAGGTGTTTATTTAGTATTGGTTTTTTAAATCATATTCTAATAAACTGCCACAAAGGATGTTTTTTCTTGTAGTTTAATCATTTAGTATTATACTCATGATGTTCCCATTTTTCTATCATTAATATTAGAGATCATGCATTAAATGCATCCAATTAGAAAACCACATATTTTGGGTGACAATGGGTATTCCTTTATATGTTCTTGAATATTTATCTCCTAATGTGAGATTTTTTTAAATATATATCCTTGATTATGTACATTGATATATCAAAAAAAAAACAGACCATTTTATGACTTTGGGTATGTATTTTTTATTTACGGTGTTATTAAAATTATGAAATTGATTGAATGATCAAAACAGAATTTATCATATGTTTTTATTGTAATATGATATCTCTAGGAATTCAACATTGAAGTATTTTCCTTGAATATATTCATGTACATCATAGATGAAAGAAATTGACTCAGTTATGGTCATATAATGATAAATAAACAATGATAGGAAAGTGAAACAAATAATTCATCCATCTTTATGAGATATTATAAGATAGAGACATTATAATCAAATGTACAAGTAAATTATAGATTTTTTATATATGAAAAATTAGATATCTCTTTATGGGACATGGATTTTTTTAGAAACGTATCTTAGTCAATGATAAACAGTAAGAACTATCTATATATGGTTCAAGAATTTAACATACAAAGTGCATTTAAATGTTTCAGTAATTCTGGTGAATTTGAGTTTAGGATTAAGTGGGTCTAATTTTTATCAATTGTTTAATGGCCATGATTGAATGATCATATGTAAATTTATAATTAAATTCAATAATATGTTATTAATTTTTATAATATTTAGAATTGAATATATTTATCAGTGTAGGCACAAGTTGTTCAGTATTAAATTAGCGGATCTCAAGATATAGTTTTTTGAATTGATATTAATTATCCATGATTTATAATGTATATTTGAGAAGAACAAGATAAGTTAGAAGTACTAATTTCTTCACATGATTTGTTAAATTATTACATGAGACTAGTGAAATGAATTTTACATTTAATATAAATTAATAATGTAATAAATTTAATTTTGTATTATAATTAAGGATTAATCTTCATCAAAGATCTTTAGAAACCAAAATTAAGCATAATACCATTTACATAAATTTATTTGAGACCCATGGATTATTTTAGTTAATTTCCATGAATATGAGTCCCCTATGGACTTATCACAAACATTATAGAGATAAAAAATGGAAAATGACATAAGGTTACATCCTCCTCTTGGATAACTATTTTATTCGTATGATTATTGTATAAGTATCATATAACACATAATTTTATATGAATAAAATAGTTGAAGGATTATAAAATAGGAATTTAGGGTGCGTTTGGGGGTGATTTATAGGGGTTATCATTTGGTCCCATCAATATATAATAATTTGAAACTTAGTCGATTATGTTGGGATTACATGAATGAATGCAGTATTCAGAATTGATATTTATCATAAATAATTTTTTTATATGTGATCCATTGATGAATTTGAGAATTATTTTTCTCAATCTTTTTTTAAATATATCTAGTTCAAAAAAAACCCTTAATACAAAATCATTTCGTTTTCTGCAAAATTTAGTTTGATTACTAATTTCATATATACATGTAGAGAGATATCATTATAACATTATGTTTCTCTCATATCCTTGTTTTGAATTAGGTAATATTTTAGAAATCATGATTATATGTCATTCCAAATATGAAGGACATCTATAAGTAGTTTAGTATTTGTATAATCTAATTTGAATCAATTAGTGTTTTATCTATAGTTGATTATGATATGATGAATATTTCGGGTCCATAGTTTGAGTAACCTCACATATAAACAATCTATAATTATGTTACATTATATTACTCGTATATGTTTTTCTGATAAGACATCAAATAAATTTATTTTTCATATATTTAGTTGAATTCACCCATATAATATTTATGTGGTGAATATTATCATTATGACAATTTTTTTATAAATTCATTTTTTATGAGATTTCATAGTGGTTAATATAAAGGTGAAACTATCTAATGGAGATGTATGTATTATAATTATCATAGTATTCCAATTATAGGTATATTAGAATAGTTTTTTTGTGATTCTTTGTATGTAGACTTGAGGTATTTTTTTTATAAGGTATTATGTTATTTTTCTAAATGTATAGTGAAGACATGTGATATTCAAAACATTATAGAGTATATAGATATGAAATTGATTTTTTATTATCATGTTTATAATGTATATTTTTATTGATATTTTGGATGTAATAATGAATAGTTTAATGTCATTTTGATATATGTTGTTGATGTCTCTCTAGTTTTAACAGGTTTCATTAATGGGCCATGACTAATTAGATCATGGTCTATTACAAGTATTCAAGACCAAATACATTTTATATGAAGGGATGAGTTCCTAATATACTATTGACCATTATGAATGATAGTTGTGGGTTGTAGCTGTATTCCTTACATGTAAAGACCTAATTTATTATTTATTCTAATGTTGAGTGAAAGTGTCTTTATTAATTCATTTTTAGGTGCGATAAACTCATGGAAGACTAGAGAAAATATTTTTTAATTTTATATAGGTTTATGTTGAATGAAATATAATTGGAATTATAATTACTAAATTATTACTTGATGAATTTGATGAAATGTTGTGGGGGGTAATTCACATTAGTGAATTTTAAATGATTTTTATAAGAACTTATTGTTTAGTATATAAATTCTTATTATATTATAAGAAGTGTTAATCGATAATATGATTAGAATATGGTTATGATTTATGATTATTATCAGATAATGATGATGATTATTATCATATAGGAAAAAACCTAGGTTTCATAGAGTTATACATTGAGTTTTATGTTGTATTCACATATATTATAGGGTTAAATATATTTGAACTATAATATTTAGAGAAAATCCATTAAATGTGTAGTTTTTTACAATTATGTAATTAAGAAGTGATAAAATAGATTAAATGATATCCTGACTATTTAATTAATCATATCTATATGTAATTCATATATTCTAAACAATTACATGAATGATGTTAATATGAAGTGAATTATTTATTTAGATATCTGTCTTTGATCAGTGGTTTTAATGTAATATTATATGGTATCTCTTGTTCCATCAAAAAAATTCCGCTAAAATGGGAACATCGTGTGATATGGAGGGTTTCATGTGATTAATTAAGGAAATTGAATTTATATTGATCTATTGGGTGATCTTAATAAATTTCAATTAGTGGTTAGTTTAATAAAATAAAATATAGGTTTGTTCAATTGTTTCTAGGGTTTGACATAGAGAGATGTTCTTGTGTGTCAGATAGTGAATTTATGAGAATTAAGACACACCCATGTTTTTTTAAATGTTTTGTTTATATTTATTATAATGTCTCAAAAGATTATATTTGAATTAATTTAATGTTATCAGGTGAAATTCCTTGACTTAATTCTTTAATTTGAAAATCGTCGTAATCTTTTCTACAGATAAATGGAGAAAACATGTGAATAAAGTCTCTCACTTTCAGACAATGGAATTATTAATATTATTTAAAAAAAATATTATTTAATTCTTATGTTTTTTCATAATGGTATTTATTGGTTTATTAATCACATGTTTCCTTTTCTATGAGAGAAAATGTAAGTTGTGAATTATTTTTGTATTGGTGATCCATCATTTTCCATTCTATAGCTAAAACTGAACTGTTGTAGTAATACTTGTGTTTCACACTAAATCCTCAGTTTTCCACTATTATTTTATTTTTATAATTTAATTTTTAGTCTCTATTGTTTCTCTCTCACTCGGGGACAAATTCCATCAAATTTGCATTTTTTGGGCATGCAGTTCATATTGCACAGTTTTGCAGACAATTATTACTCATATTACAACAACCATGTGACATGAATACATATTTTATATACTAAAATTACAAGGTTGGAACATAATTAGTCTAACCCTGAACCATACTCTAGGTACTCCAGTAATGTATGAATAGATTTTTCAATAATTCATCAACAACTTGTGATATCCACATGTTTTAATTTTTGGGAATCCCAATTTTACCCAAACATAAATTAAATACTTGAACTCAGACCTCATTCCCTTATTTTCATGATAAACCACCCATGGATACATTTTTATTCCTCTTTACATACATTACACACATTAAAATGGAAATTCCCAGAGGGATTATTCATGATTTGAGTCGGTATTTTCAAATTATGTACACCTTTATCTTTAATTTAAATATCATTCCATATTTCTTCATGTTTAATCATCTCCCATTGTTATTTTCTTCTTTAGATCATTCTCAATTAATTAGTTTTTTGTTACTTTTAGTACCTAGGTCTTTTAAGGCAATTTATTAAACAATTTCTATCAAAATCCAACAAGGAATATGAGTTTATCATGATTCATGTAGGTTTTCTCTATTAAAAAACTCGTTAAAAAATTTAAACCAAGATTTCATGGTCTCAAAACAAATTTTAAATGATTACTGATAAGTGAAATATATGTCTATGAAACCTTTTACAATTTAAACCATATTTCATTTGGATTGAATGGAATGTTACGGGACTATCATTTATAATATGTTACTAAAATATCTTTATCAACTACCATTCACACTATTTTGTTTCAAATTAAAAAAAGGATTTTATTAATAGATTTATGATTATAAAAGGTTTTATAGTTATATAAACTAATTTTTTAAAGAAAAACTTGGGGTTTAAGGGTTTTATTACCCTTTAATTAATGTGGTTTGAGTTTATATAATGTTTTTATTTTAGGTTAGTTGTGTCCTTGGTTTTCAAATATTTTTTTATAACAGGGTTTCCAAAATTGTATTAGAAGGCCCAACTAGAACATTCTTAAATAATTTTAATGGTCACCAAAAATCATTCCCCTTTTTATGTTTTTGAAAAGAGTTATGGATTATATATTTTTTCCATAAAAGGGAAATATTATTATTGATTATTAATCTAAATGAAACTTATGGGTTGTTTTTTTGAATTGAGTTTAAATGTGAGGGTGAATTATTATTCTTGTTTGTGTCATTTTTTAATGAAATAAATTATTACATCTATTTTTATTTCAAAAGAATATATCGGTTTTTAGTTGACACAACTAGTTAAGTATGCTACACATCTTGAAGATCATTATCTATGTAATAACCCTGATATATACTATACTCCACTTTATTTATTTTATTCCTCAATTATGATGGGTAGTGAAATGTTGGGTTTTATCAAAGGTTGTTGTTATCATGAATCAGTCATATTTATTAGTTTTATATTCATGTTCTATTTTATCCCCTATGATCATAGGTTCCCACGAAAATTTTTGTTTTACTTTTGATGCAAGTGTGTGTGTTTTTCGTATTATGAATATATTCCATTTTTTCGAAAATTCCATGAGGATTTTTAAACAATATTATGAACAAATTTTATTTCTTTAAAACAAACTACAATAAATATAATCTAATCTTAATGATTATATTAAAATATTCAATGGACAGTAAAAAAATTTCTATAATATTAATACATATAATAAAATGAAAGTGTATGTTTTATAACATTGAATCTACTTTATATTTATTTTTCATATTCTTGACTACATAAAACAAATTTTATAAATGTATTTTCAAACTATATTGAAATGGTTTTATTTTTAAACAATTATGAATAGGGTGTGCGTAGGATATCTATTTGGCCTCCATTATCACACCAATTGACATTTTAGGTTCTATTTCAGTCCTGTATTCCTATTGAGTATGATTGGTTTGTTGTTAGATGGTTACTGATGGAGTCACATGGAATTATGTTTGATTTTTTTATATTTAGTTTTCATTATATCATCTGTGAGATGTTACATGCCTATTTTCATTCTTTAATCTTATGGGGTTTTTTATGCATTTGGTATTATTAATGTTCAATAAATACGTTTTTTTCTTTCAAGATAGTTGGATGAAATGGTAATATTTTTTGATTTATCTTATATTTATTCCAATTTATTTGATTCTTCATGATACTCCAATGTATATATGAATCATTCTATAATTTTAAGTAAATTTTATGCTATTAATTTGAGTTATTTTATAGAATAAATCATCTCAAATGAGTATTTTTGGATTCCCTAGTTCTTATTTTCATCCTATGCGGATCGTGAAAACCCCACTGGGCTTTCTTTGGGATTGTTTGGGCATCTGAATGATGAGTAATTCTGGTTGGTTCATAAAAAAAGAGTATTAAATCCTAGGTTCTTATATTGTACTCAGTTCTTGGATCACCATTTTTTATTTTGGTGTATCTGTTAGAATGTAGATAGTACTATTGGAACATCTTATATAAGTAAATAGTGATTCTATCCAAATATATTACATTTTATTCCATTATTTATGAAGGAAATTCATTTTTTTAGTCATGATAATTAATTTTTTTATCATTTACTTCTAATATGTTATTTTTTTAGCTATATTAAATTTTGGTTGATGATAAGGGTAGTGCAATTGGTGTACATGGTGAGATACATGTTCATAGAAAGGCATATGAAGCATGAGTGCAGGATTCATTATGATTCTTAGTTCTAGTTTTGTAGTCATCACATGGTCCACCATTCCATATATCCATGTAGCACATATACAATTGTCCACCTTTCAATAATTTTTTGGAATTATTTAATTTTTAAATGATTTTTTTCCTATAATTATTTTTTTGTTTGACTTCATTTCTAAATTTAAAATCATAGTTGTAAATGTTTTGGATATTATTTTTGAATATAAAAAATGAGTTTACCTAAATTGATTTAATGAATTTCTAAGTCTATGGAATTTTTTAAAAATAATTTTGATAAGAAGGTTTCTCATTCAAAAATAATATGGTGGGGAGGAAACTTTTTTATAAATCTGTGCGTGTATTTATAATGGTCGTTAATTGTTTTTATGTTGAAGGGTGGATTCAATGAAGAAATTATGTTTTTTGAAATAATAATTTTTTCTTTTAGGAGAGATGAACTAATTTTCATATTTTAAAATTGGTCAAACAATGAAAGTAATGATTGATGGTTAAAGGAATTGAAGTGTTGGTTTTCCCAAAACATTAATATTCATCTTGATAACTATATTTTATAAATAAATGGGGATTGGATTTAATGTGATGGAAGGTTGATTTAAAATTAATTACCCCAAATTTTAATTATGTTTCAATATTTTTTAATAATTTTTTAATTGAATTTAAAATTATAAATTATTTTTAAAAATAAATAATATAATTTATTGTCGGTAATAATAAATTTTACTATTTTATTGAATATTCATTTTCATTTGAAATTATGGTAAAAGTTTCAGTAAAAGTTTATGAAAATAATATATTGGTTTTTAAGTGGGAAAGCATGAGATTAATTCATAATGGTAATATAAAATTAATTATTTTGTATTTATAAATGAAAAAAGTAACGTATGGCAGGTTTTTTCATTTAAAAGTGGGTAAGTTATTTTATGGTCGACATGTATTTTGGAAAAAAAATATCAATTATTTGAAATGAAATTGATGTTTATTAAAATGGGAAGATAAATTTATTGAAAAAAAAATTATTAAAATTTGGTATGTGTATTTCTAGGAACATCAATTGTTGTAATTTAAAATTTTTTATTATAGTTGATAAATATAGTTTAGTTACACCTATTACATATTTTACTTTTCAATTTACTCCCATATTGTTTTAGATTAATAGGATGAGTTTCATACCAGAAGAATTCCTAAATTCCATTTTCTAAGTGTATTCTTGTTTTAGTGTGGTGGTGTATATCAATTTAGTTATTTTTTATTTCGATCATTAGATTTTGTTCATTTTTCTAGAGGGTTATTTTGTCTATTATTCTTCGTGGGGTTTCACAAGAATTATCATGGCGGAATTTTTGTAATTTTAGAGACATATTTATTTAGTGATCCTAGGTACCTTTTTTTCCCACAAGGATGATAGACTTTTTATTTATCTAATTTGGGAGGGGTTGTGATTTGGAAGCCTTATGTGTGTTCTACAGAAGTAGGAATGAGTGTTACCCCTAGTTTTGGTTATATTCTAGCAGGTTCCTTGGTTATTAAAATGGGTTCAGTAGGTTTTGGTGTTTTGGGAATGATTCCCCATGTTACTTCCACTTCATCATCTATTATAAGGCTGTAATTGTTTATTCACAAATGGAAATTTACTTTTTTAGGTAACTATAGTGTTGTATTTTATTATCCCAAATGGGTTGGTTTACGTTTCCATGGTTATGTGTATATATACCTTAATATATTTTTCATATTGGATTATTTAAGTTCTAGTTGATTTCATTTTTCATTGTGTCACATCAAAATTTCCTTGGTTTTCTTAAATATATTTTCCTTTTTCTGGGAATATTTCATACCTTATGGTGATTTTAATTTATCTCGTTTTTGGTAATAAACTGTTGTTTTTGAGATTTGGTGTATCATTGGAATCCTAATATGGGTTGGAGACCTTTATGGATGATCATTTTGTGGGTTTTTAACTATACATTAATACGTATGTAACATTAATATTATGATGAATCTATGGTATTAGGTGTGATAATGTGTATTGATTCATTACCAACTACTCCCATCAAAGGATCAGTGATGATCGTTTGACTCTGTTTGGGTCTTGGGTTTTTCTTATGGTTATTTTAGTTTTTTTGGTCTACCATGGCCTTTGAGTTTGGGTGTTTCTTGGGTTTTTAGGTTACGGTTTATGAAGACATCATTTTTCCAACATTGGATCACCTTAAATTTGATTTTTGTATTTTTTGAATTGTATAAATTCCATAATGGTTAAATATAATTAGGGAATTAGACAATTTTGGTGAGTCTCATTTCATAATTGATGATAGAGACATCAATCATTATAAGTAATTTAATTTAATATTCATGTTTCTTGAATCATGACCTTAGTATGGAGGTTATTCTCCATTTAGTTTTCAATCAACCATTTTATTCGAGTCTCTATAATGAAAAAATAATTTTTGTGGAGATAATTGACACGCATTGACCATGATTTCCTATATAATATTATTTTTATTTATTTATTTTTATGTCTTTATTATTTTTCTCTCTCTATAATTAATTACCTTGATTTTTTATGTTTTTCAGTGTATAACCAGGTTTCATGGTTTGGCGGATAGTTAGTATTAACAATGTAGAAATTAAGTGATAGGTCTATGACATTTCAATGTTCTAATTTCACATTTATAAAATGTCATGTTTAACCCTGCGTCTTTCCAAATATCCATGATGAGGTCCTCGACTGACATTTTCTATGTCGGATCTTGGTTTTTCTACGAGTGCAATACACCGGGTTTTTTAATTTTTGGGATTCCTATTTTCACCCTATTTAATTAAATACTCACTCTCCGCCTTATTCATTAAATGTTCCACCTAGGGTATCCCTAAATGCACCTATTCTCATTTGTTTATTTCCTGCTCAATGGGATTCCTTGGGATTCATTTATGATTTGATTCTAGATCATTATGATATATTCTGGTTTCTCATTTATTTAATTCTTCTTCTTCATTTCTACAATATTTGTCATCATCCAATAGTTTTGTTACATTTTGAAAAAGCCCTAATTGTATGGGGTGTTTCTTGATAGTGATTTTTTCATAGAAATCAAGACTCTGGCCTTGAAACATTTTTAGAGGTATTTTTCATGGGATATGATTTAATCTTGATTGATGTCAGTTTTCTCCATTGTATATCTATTTAAAATTATTGATAAATGATTTCTTCTCATTAACCATTGTTTTAAATTACTACTGAGATATACTATATATGTATTTTACTATTTTTATAATGGAAACCAATTTTTATATAGATTCCAAATATTACCTTCCTACTTTGTTATACTATATATGTCAATTATTATTTTAAAATGGGTAACCAATTTTTACTTGAATTCCAAAGAATGTGATGGCCCTTTCTTTAAAAACACATGATATAAATATCTTCTTCCACTTTTTGGAACACCAAATGTTTGATAAAAATATCCAATGTATTTTATTAACATAAATCAATTTATATATGATTTTTAGACCTATAAAATATTTTTCATTGGATACTCATCATTTTTATGGGTCTTCATGGAATATAAATTACGCGGTTTAGTGGTTTTGGACGTTGAGATTTCATATAGGATGTGTTTATGATTTTCCAAGTGTGTACTAACAATTTGGTTTCTGATTCAATATTATAATTCCACATTGGTGCTTGTTTGAATTATTTTAATGGTCAAGTTGATGAATTCCTTTATTTTTTTTAAATTAAATGAGGTTTGAATTGATTTCCTTTAAGTGTGGCACTACTAGGAACATAGGGTATAGCTATATACCTATAACAATGGATTAATAGATTTGTGACTATAAGCTATTTATATCCAAAATTCCGTTATACGAACGCAGATTCAAATTATCTTTGTCTTCTTTTCCAAAATGTGTCAGGATCCTCCTCCATCCATCCCCAATCCGCGACCCTCCAAACCATCGTACTATCTAATAGAGGAACCCTCCTCCCAGATACCTTAGGCATGCGATCATCCTTCCCTTACTCATAGCGTCCTCTCCTCTCCATGATCATCCTCCATTGACGGTGACGCTAGCTGCCACTAAACATGGAAACCACAACGCGAGCTACTGCCACCGAACATGGGACACCTCACCCCTCCTATAATACTGCTCCTATGTGGCCTCCCTACCTCCTTTAGCATGCCTCTGACATTTCCAACCCCCTAATGTGATCACACTCCTTCTTTTTATGAACAATTATGTGTTCATTATTATGTTTTCAGTGTGTGTAGAAGTAAACAAGAAATTTTTCACATTTATTAGTATGGTAAATTGATTTTTTAATTAGATAAATTATTCAAATAATAATTGATATTTTTGGAGTCAGGGACAAGTACTATTTAGTGATGAGGCAATTAGTCCAGATTAGGAATCTAAATAGTGGAGTTGCTGACAGTTGAAATCAATAAAAAATGATGGTATCAAATTTTGGTGGTTAAATTGGGAATCAGGGGATCTTCCTGGATATTTATAAAGGATTTTAATTATTATGTTTCTGATTTCTTAATAACCCACACTCTTACTAGGTTGGAAAATTAAAGGTAAATTTGATTTATTTTCCTGAAGCATGGATATTTTTTATAATTTGATATGAATTGGAATATCAACAGTTAATAAATCATTGGGATGTGATTTCACTTTAGCCTAATTTTTATTTTGGTGTTTTAGGTTCCAAATCGTAGGGTGGTGTATTACTACCAAAAACTGCAGTAGTCATTGGGTATTCGATTGGAAGGCACTAGGTTTTTCTTATTTGGATTGAAAAAAATACACCCTTTCGAAGGTACCTGATAGAGGGGTTTCATGTTCTCGGTGGGCTGGAAATTTTTGTGGACCTTTTATAAGGGATATCAGATACACATTGTAGGTGTATTGGTTACTAAATAGGTCGGGTGTTGTTTTTATAGATAATAGAATAGTTATTCTAGATTCCCCCATTAAAAATGCCTTATGGGGTTCTTCTCAATTAAATAGTTATAACCAGTGGAGGGGATCTCCCTTCTACTATCATTTTTTCATTTCTATTATGAGAGTGTGGAGATCTAATATTGATTCATATTGCAATATAGAGGTAAATATTAAACTTCTACTTCCATTATTGTTTCATATTTATAAAAATTTAATATTAAATATTTTTGGGTATGGTTTATGTCATATTTCATCATGACTTTGTTAAATTGGAAATTATTATGTGGCTTTATATAGTGGTGTAATATTTATATTCTTTATCATCCTCCCCAGAACCACATCAACTATGTAATCCTGGATCAGATGTTTAGTCATGGTGACCTCAGATGGTCCTCCACATATGTTGAATGCTATGCATCAAGAAATAGGGAAATTTTTCAAATATTTATTTATCTATTTACATGTGAAAAATATTGTGTATGATTGAAACAATTTTTTAATTTTTTCATTATATAAGATACCTCTTTTATTTCTTATTTATTAATTATATCCTTTATTAAATGATAACATTATCACCATTCCCTTATATAATGTGGTGCATTGACATTATTCTTCCACATTATCATATTTAAACAAGATTTCAGGTGATCTTATTATTTCATATCATTTGATATCTTTTCCAAAACAAACATACCAATTTATATAGTATATGTTTTCTAGCTTGATTAATATTCATCATGGTTGATTACCTATATAAATATTCGCACAACAGTGTTTCTTATGAATTATATGTTAATACTATTGTAATATTTAATGGATTCAGTTATGATAAAACCTAAACAATAATTATCACATTTAATATGTTTATATACATTAAATAATAGAATGATCTATGCCAAAATTGTATAGGTCTAATGGCTTAAAAAAATTAGACACATAAAAAAGTTGTTAATAAATGACCTACATTATCTTAAACTATATTTTTCATTACTATAATCCTTCATAGAATCATAAAACATAAAACTGTCTTCTTAACCTGGTGAAAAGGAAACAAAAGAAAGGGTGATCTCAGATGCTCATAAATAAAAAAAATCGATATTTCATTAATCACTTGATCTCAATATGAGAATAAGGTTATGAAAACATGATCATAAAATTATAATATCATACCCTAGATATCAAAGATCATAATAGTAAATCATGGAAAAAAAATTGGCATTTTATAATACATTAATCATAAAGGAATAAATGAACAAGATCCAAGAGGGAATGACTTATTAATAAGACATGGTTGTACGACACGTAAAAAATCATAGAAAATAATTTCTTTATTAATAATGGATCATTTCAAAGACTAACATAGTAGAATTTATTTTCTCCCCAAACAATCATAGAATTCATGGTTCAATCCCAATACTATTAGAGTTGAAAAAGTCCCATAATAAATTTTATTCACTCCTCATTCTATTCATGGTTATATCATGGGATATCAATCATTAACCAATGAATTTTGTGGAGATAGAGGTATTAAGAATTACATAATTAAAATCCAACATATGTTCTCTATAAAAACATAAAACATTCATCATATCATAACACAATAAAAGGAATGGGATTCATAAACATTTCATCATTTAATCATAGGATAACTTATGGAAAAGGAAAAAAGATTCATAAAAATATTTTCTTCATATATATAATCCTTATAGATACAGAATAAGGTCGGGATAATAGAATCATATCCCCCGTAATGTATATGTGAAATGGGTTTTTATTATCATTGATGAATATATATACCATTAAAATATCATTAAAATTTTATTGGGGAAAATTTCCTAGCTATTTTAAAATTAAATATTTAAAATATAAAAACGATAAATATATTTTGAAAAACATTTTATTTTGAAATATCCTTGGAATCATATAAAGAAAACATCAAATCATTGAGTGGTCATGATGGTGTGATATTTTGTTTATGTGGTATAAATAAAAAAATCATTTCAAACATGTATAATGGAAAAAAGGTACCTCATTTGAAAAATAAAAAAAATATTAATTTTAAAATAATATTTTACAAATTAAAATTCTATAAAAATGACTTTAAATAATAGAATATAATATTAAAAACCTTAATAAAAAAATTTATATTTAAGGAAATGTTTTTGTGGTCTAACAGATAAATATTGTCGATTTTATTTAAAAGAATTCTTCTAGTATATTGAGTACTTACAGAGAGTAAAATGTATTTAAAAAATTATTCTCTTGAAATAACTAGAGGATATTAAAATCCATGATATTCTATAATGTTATATCACATAATTTCAGGACCATAACTTAATCATAGGCAATCCCAAAAAAATAAATGGATTATTACATAAAAGTATTACTACTTTAGTAACAATTGAATCCTAAGACCCACGAAATAAAGAAGCATAAAATTATATTTATACCACATAAAATTTCATAATATTTGTAAATTTAATACATTCATAGGTAATATATACATCATATAGAATAAACAATTTGTGAATATGGAATGTGTCCTGCATAAATAAAAATGAGATGAAAATTCCTTACCCTTGGTATGTATTCTTTTGTGGGAATTGGAACCTTCTATATAATAAATATAGGTATATTTTAAATATAATATATTACCGTAGTAATATATATAATTACCTTAATGATTTATTTATTATCTTTTATCACCCATTTGTTAACAAATCATTATCAAAATCATTGTTCTGGGTGATATCTACTACATTTTTCCACTATGTTTTGGTACATTGGTTCTAGTCCATTTAATTTAATTATGGTTATATGACATATATATTAATAATATATATATATATATATCATTTATATTAATTATTTAATTATATATATTCATCCATAAATGTAGAGATAGAATAAGGAATTTAATCATTCACAGAGACAGTGGGTGATACGTACATATGAATGATGTTTTCATTGATCAATAGATGAAATTAGATAAAAGTAAATAATAAATAACATTTATAGAATAATTATTATATAATATATTTATTATATATTAAATACATCAATCCTTATTTCTATCCATGTAAATCAGAAATGTAAAATGAATCACATTGCTTTATGGAGGTGGCAGTCCACACGTACTCACAGTGATGTTATTATTTTCCAATGGTTTGGAACGTAAGAAGGTATATATGATATTATAAATATTAATTTTTAAATATTTACAAATATTGTTATATGAAAATTAAACCCATCATTATACCCATCAAAAAAATATGGTGATGAGATATGAATTGTATCGTTATGTGGAGACGGTAAGTCGTATGTACGCAAGAGCGAAACATTAACTTCACATTTCATGGATAGAAGGTAAATAAATGTGGATTCATAATTTAAATAATTTTTTTTTGATGATAATGGATTTATTATTTTATGAATGGACTAAAATATTTATCGTAGATAAAAATTAATTTAAAAGAAATTGATTTATTTAGGAAAGTTGCCACATTTTGAAATAACTCCTTTAAATGTCCCATTAAAGGACCATGATTGGGCCTTTTAGGAATACCATCACATATATAATGTATATAACTAAGATTATAAAGAATTTTTCTAGGTTATGGTTGAGATATAATGTTAAATTATTCTGAATAATTGATGTGAGTAGTACCCTTTAATAATTGAGGTAAGGGGATCTTTTGGAATTTCATAAAATATTAAAATAAACAAATGTAATTATCTATCCAAAATTCCAACCAAATACTAGGGATTATAATTTAATATATTTTTATGTTTATGTAAAAATATCCAATAACATTTTACCAGTTTTAGTGGTGTTTTAAACATTATTATTTTGTTCAACCCATTAATTAACTCATTTTAACATTGATCGTGGTATCATATTATTCACATGAAAAAAACTATAAATTTAAAAGTTAGGTTAAAATTTGATAATAAATGGCCATGGGATTATATTTTACACATTATATTATCCCATTTTTTATATTTGAATAATTAAAAAAACTAAACAAATTAGGAAATATTATTTCGATAAAATATCAATAATATCAGTTATGACACTATTCATTTTATTAGATATTAAATAAAAAAATAAAAAAATTTAAACAGGTTATAATGATTTAATATAATGCTAATATGTCATATTCATCTAAAGAAATAATGCAACACTATACCTCACAATAATTATATTACTTTAGAATTCATAAAAGCATTTTTTTAATATTTATAATCATTGAATAAATACTACGATAGAATTGATTATGAATTTAAGGTTAATTATTATTTTATGAATATTATAAATAAAAATATTTTTGAAAAATAATTTAATTAATCTCAATAAAAATAATTATCTTCATTAATTGATTTTTTTGTCCTTATCTGTATATACAAGGGAAATTTAAAACTAAGAGAGTGAAATTTTGTAACATATATTTCATTAAATATTATACATTTCATATTCATGGAAATGTGTCCATTAAAAAAATAAATTTATAAGATAAGTTGATAATATTATAATATCCTTCATCTTTTAATTATTCTTATGAAAAAATATTGCCTTATCACCTAGTTATAACCTAGATTAACTTGATTTACACTTTACCATGGTGATAATTTTTACCATGATTACGATTGATATTGACCATAAATAAAATATAAAGATTTAAAAAATGTGAAGAGATAAATTATAAAATATGGAATCAGGTATATAAAATTATTTTTATATACGTGGATGAACTTAATTTTAAAATAATCATGAAATATGCTTAGAAAACGTATTTTTAGGAAAATATATTTTTAAGTATAACACTGGGTTTTTTAATCTCATGCCTTGAAAAATTATAAATAAATATTAAAAATATTAGTGAATATTTAATATATATATTTCACTAAAATAATTCAACAATAGTAAATAGTTTAATATATGAAGAAAAAAAATGCATTAGAAGGATAAAAACTGTTTTTCAGAGAAATGTCCTGTAGTTATAAAATTATTATTTTTTCTAATTCATTCATAAAATTGATTCCAATCAAAATTTATTTGATTATTTAAAATATTGGATAACTAATTATAATTTTGAAACATTTTATAATAAAAATATAACTCTCTAAATTATTGAAATAAAAAAAAAGAAATCAATAAAAATCTATACTTTTTACTCTTCATTAAAACATTCTACATTTCAAAAAATTCCCTAAACATGAATACATAGATATCTTTTACATGCTGGTTTTAAAAAAATTATCCTTTTAATAATATATAATTTATAAATTCAGTAGATTTTTTTAACATTTACTATAAATTGATAAATAAAAACCATTTTTCTAGAAAATGATTCTTTGATGAATAAAAATACTTTACTAAAAAATTAGTGATTATTTTATAATTATTTATAATTAAATTTATATTTGTTATGATGGTTATATTAATTTAATATTTTATTTTATATTTTAGATAAATTATAATTTTAGGGATATGTTTTCATGATCATATTTAAATAATAATATTTCAGCATTTATTTAGTCATGTTGTTTCATATCATATACACTATTAAACATAGTGTTCATTAAAAATATTGGGGTGTAACAATATTCAAATTTGGAATTGTATTTAACAAATTTAGTATCTACTTGAGAAAATATATATGTTTTTTTAAGAGTTTTAATCTTACTCTTTTGTAGAGGATTTATCCAATCAAGAATAATATTATATTCATTGACTCCATCCCTAATTATTTATTTTCTTACATATATTTATCCTACATTAACAACCAAATAATGTTTTTATTCCTATGAGTACACGCCATCTCCATGAGGACACCCTAGGTAGCTCACTTAAATATATCCTCAGTATTGCATTCCCCTAAATATTTATCACTATTTTTCTATGAAAACTCCTCATTATATTGAGATTTATAATCCTTTTAACAAAAAAATATTTATTTTTATGTACCATTCAAGAATGTTAATATAATTTGTATTAAATTATTTTAGATTATTTTCCAATGAATATTCCATCATCCCCATGAGTTTCAAAATTTCAGTTCTTCTCCTTGTGGATAATAAACAATTTACCCCCCAAATTTCAAAAGAATTGAATGTTGGATTCTTCCCATACCATATTTCATAAGGTGTGTTGTCTTCATTTGGACATAACAATCCCCTTTTTAGATATAAAATAAACTCAACACTATTTAGTTTCAATTTTTCGTTTAATCTTCGTGTATTATCATTTATTTCTTAGGATGATCATCTACCTGATTTGTAATGCCCCCTCCCTAGTTACCCATAGTAGACGCATTATTACATATCATTAGAATGATCACAACAGATCAAGTCTCGAATGACTGATTAGTTTAGTATCTTTGGAAGTAATAGATATGTAGACGCCGGAAAAGTCCGTTGGTCCCAAACGAAGCTCCGGGTTCGGAAAGCGAGGTCATATTTGGAGTCGGAAGCTTGTTTCGGAGGGCCCGGAGGCCTTGCGTGGAATTTTAGGAGACCGTGCGCAAAGATGGAGTGCCGCGTGCAAACCTCCAGGGATGCGCGCAATGCGCTGGGCCGGCGCGCAATTTGCGCGCCCGTGGCCCGCGCGACTCCCTTGCGCGCCGGGCCCGATTCCGCGCCCGCGAAGAGGATTTCGCGCCCCGCGAACCGGATTTCGCGCCCGGGGTTGCCTATAAATACAAGGCAACCCCCGACGTTTTAAAGGTTGCCGGAATTCGAATAGTCTCTCGTTCGCGTAATCCAACCCCCTCTGCGCGCAATGCCGATCTTCAGGTAACCTCTTTTCTTTCGCGCAAGAAAGCCTCGGGGTTCGCCTTCGCGCGCAATCCCCTTGGCTCCTTTCCTTTGAAACAATTCTTAACCCAAAGGCCTCCGCGCGCAAAAGAAGCCTCTTGCGCGCAATTGCTCCCGGGTGCGCGCAATCCAGCCTGATTGCGCGCACCCCCCCTTTCTAAGAGGCCATTCGTTAAAGAATGAGCCGTTGCCCCCGCGCGCTATCCGAATCCCGGTGCGCGCAATCTCCATCTCCTGCGCGCAAAGCGCTGGCCCAATTGCGCGCCAGCCTGCCCATTTGCGCGCCGACCCACGGTATTGCGCGCCAGGCTTCTCTTTTGCGCGCAATTCGCCGGGGTCGCCCCTTTGACCCCCTGAGGGTACCCGCCTGCGTGGCGCCCGATGATCTTCATCTTGGGTGCCCGCACCGTGCGTTGTCTTCCCGTGCGGCCCTCCAGGCTCGCGCGAAGTGACACAGACCCATCGGCGGCAGCATTCTCGTCCGCGCGACAAGACGTTAAACTGCCAAGCATCCTCGTCCGCGCGACAAGACGTTAAACTGCCAAGCATCTTCATCCGCGCGACAAGACGTTAAACTGCCACGCATCCTCGTCCGCGCGACAAGACGTTAAACTGCCATGCATCCTCGTCCGCGCGACAAGACGTTAAACTGCCAAGCATCCTCGTCCGCGCGACAAGATGTTAAACTGCCAAGCATCCTCGTCCAAGCTACAAGACGTTAAACTGTATAGCATTCGTCCCGCATGACGCTAAACTGCACCACGTCCGCGCTGCAGGACGATAAACTGCCAAGCATCTTCGTCCTCAACACACGACATTAAACTGTACTTCGTCCGGCGAGACGTTAAACCGTCCGCATCGCCCGATCCCGTGCCTCGCACGCAGGGTCCCCCTCCTGATTTGGATGTGTCCCCCACCCGCTCGTCTCTGCAGGGATGTCGGGATGGGAGTGGCCGTCGCCCACGGGGGCAGAGTATTACGAACAGAGTGAACTACGTGGACTTTGATCCCTGTCTCCTAAACAGGGTACGTAGGAAGCCTCCCAGAGGTTCAAGCCCACCACCTGGTCGTCCCCGGTCGTATTCACTTTGGTTCGTCCATCAGTGGACCCCTCCCGGGTTCACATTCGCGTCGATTCACCTATGAATCCGCTCTTGTGGGGGACTGCACATGTGTATCTCCATTGCGCTTTCCCACTGCCTCTTTCTATCTCTCTCTTCAACGTCCAGCATGACGTAAAACTGTGATCCACCCGGCCGTTCCATCCCCCTCTGTGCGAGGTGGTTCGGTTCAATCCTCCGCCCGGCAGCCTCGACCTCCTCGTGAGTCGTCTTGCCAACGTCCAGCATGACGTTAAACTATATATCCGAACTACGCTGACTTTGATCCGCGCTAACGCGCGGTACGTAGGAAGCCCCTATGGGGTCCAAGCTCTTCACTCCATCATCCATCCTGATCCTTACCCGGGCCGCCACATCCCGGTGGGGTCATGCCATTTCATTCCACTCCACTTCACTCGGGAAGCCTCCCATCTGCTGGCCCCAGCGTCGGAGGTTTCCCGCATGGGGTTCTGTCATCTGATCCACTCCTCGTGTTGATCAGTCCGATGCCATCCCCACTGGACGTTAAACTCACGGCATACCCCGTGTTAAACATGGGAAGCTGAGGAAAACCTCAGGCAACGCAGTTCCTCGTACCCAGCATAGGATGCCTCAGGCCATCACGCCTTCGAGAAGCCCTATTAGGGACGGGAGGCAGATATGCAGAGCTGCAGTGTCAAGACACGCCCCCAGCACCCAGAGCTACCCGGTCTCCTCACCGCAGGTTGCTGCCCCGACCAGACCCCTTGGAGCATCTGGGCGGAAGTAGCGTAATTAACCGGTGTCCATGATGATATGGCGCCGGGAACGAGATTCACGAACATTCTTAAATCTATGAGGGAGACCCGGATTAGGCGAAGAGTTCCGAGGAGACGTCCACGGAAGGAGGAGCCGACATCCCATCATCCCGGTTTCGATCAAGGAGCAGATGCCGCTGAATAAGGGATGGATGCCGCCCGCCCTTGGAAAGAGGGACTGCGGGGCCACAAGCCGCACGCCCATCCCCTCGGGTCGACGGGCGCACGTGCGAACGCGTCCTGGCGGAACAGCGTCGGAGCAGAAACCCGACGCACATCCGCACCGAAACAGAAAAATGGTGAACCCGACGTGAATCTCTTCTCCTCAATACGAAGACCGATAGCTTTCAGAGGTGTTGGAAGATTGGCATGTTGCCCGGTCGAGCATTCAGCACCGGGGCACGGGACCCGCCAGGGGCTGGGAGGGGAAATCGGGCACTCCGTCTCACGACGTCGATGACCTGGGTTTCCCCCACGGAAGAAATTGTGGCACTAATGATTGGTCATCGATTCCTTTTCCTGTCAGTTTTAATGGGTTCTTCTCCCTATCTTTAGGAATCAGTTCGTCTGATCCAATGACCGATCACCGCCCGCCCACTGGCACGGGGGTAGGGGAAACACCGACGCGGCTACTCCGCGCGGTCCCGCTCGTTCCACAGCCGTCCTAGCAGCCGCAACTGCGGGACAACCATGCCCTCTCTCCCCCTCGGAGGTCATCCAAAGAAGGGTGATCAACAACTTGGTGCGGAGATATGAGGAAGAGGGAGTCATCCCCACTAGGGACATGGCTCGCCTAGACCTCGAGGAAGCTGCACCTCGCCACCAACGCCGCCTCCAAGGGCCGCGCAGGGAGGCACCGCTGCCTACCTCGACGTCCAACCGCTTCGGGAGTTTATCCCCGGAACGCTCCGACAGCTCTCTTCCCTATGCGGATGAGGTGGAAGAGGCCCGAGACCACCCTATCCGAGATTCGCTCCAGGGATCCGCGATCAGGGCTCCTGCTAGGCCACGTCGACACCGCCGACATGCCTCTCAAGTCGAAGAACGAGCTCTCCACCTTACTGCGCCGCTGATCCTGACTCTTCTATCCCGACGCCAACGTCGGGCACGAGCGGAAGAGGACGCCCACCTTGGGGCCCTAGCAACAGCGGCCACATTGGCCCAAGCCACTGCTGGCTCCAGTCACCAGGCCCCTGCGCATCCTGAGCAGGGGCACTTCTATGCCCGACTTGGATCGAGGCCCCGACCGCCCTAGAGGCAGGTTGGGTTGACTCTCCCGGTTGTGGGTACAAGCAATAGACACCGCGGACCACCTCGCGGTAGCGCTATTCACCAACAGGGTTTACTCCGTGTGGCCGATCCAAGAGGCATGGGTCATCCCACATTCCGATCCCGGCCCGGAGGCCTGCCTGGAATCATCTCTCCCCGCGTCCCCTTCGATATCTGTCCCGGTGCGCCTCGCACCTTGGTTTCCAGTCCTCTCGGCCCCAGCACCGGTGCGACCAGAGGACACCAGGACAGAGATCAGCCATGCCCCGAAGAACCACCCAGGGGCAGGAAGGCGAGGCGTCGACGTAGAGGGAGTAATGTTACGGAATTCCGGACAGAGATCCGACCGGTTTGTTTCTCTGATACAGAGGCGGAGTATGATTCGGCGACAGAGCCCTCCCCCCAATCCCGCCAGTCAGGGGCAGGTGTAGGAATGCGGCACGTCAGCCTCGTACTTCCCGAAAGCGAGAGCGACACGATCCCCGCTTCTCTCCGAAGGTATATCCGGAGTAGCGAGGGCCTGGTAGACCCCCAAGGATCAAGCTTGCGGTTGGTACCGGCCCCTCCGGAAGCGCCTTCTGCCTCGATCAGAGAAGCCGGAGAATTTTTCTGGGGACCGACGGTCGAACCACGACCCAGTGCACCCTCGGCGAGCACCGACGCTACGGCAGGATGTTCGCTCGCCGGCCCGTCCTATCGTGATGTGGTAGCTGGGGCTCCGCAACCCTCAGAGGGCGGCCCAGGATATGGAGGCCAATCGGCCTGCTCGCCGTATTCACCGCCGGCCAGCCCGCCGGCCCAGCGGCCCGCCTCGGCACCACTGCCGGTTCCCCGTCCATTCCCCGTCGTTGAAGAGGACCAAGGAGACCTGGGTCCCGATCTTGAGTCGTGGAGCTTCTGGACCGTCCTTGCAGAGGGCCACTTCCCTGAGAAGTTTTGGCCAGTCGCAGGACCGGACTTTGATGCACCCAAATCGCTCACCCCGGATGAGTTCGAATGCTTTCGCCGAACTCTCCGGGAGACTCACTCCCGACTTCACCACCTACAAATTCCATATCCCGGGAGTCGAGTGCACCTGGAGGATATTGGTGAGCAGTGCCGTCAAATTGACCTGGCCACCCTCCCCGCGGTTCGGCACCCTGGGTCATTTGAGCACCACGAGGCCCTCCAACAACGATGCGTTGAGTGTTTTCAAGTACTCCGCAAGGTTATCGAGGAAGCCACTCCCCACGTGTATATCCGTGGATGGGGGCAGTACGCTGCCCTACGCTTCAGTGCGATTCGCCGACAGCCCGATTCGCTGGGTGGCCCTGAGGGTATATCCCTAGGGACGGAAACGGTCAATATGGCTGACCTGTCGGGAGAGGGGAACGACATGGAACTTCTCGGCGGGGGCTCTCCCCCCGAAGATAATCCATCGTTGGATCCGTCAGTGAGGGTTACTCGTCACCAGAGGAGCCTCCTGGGTCTCCCCGCACCCACTGAAGCACTGACGTTGAGCCGAAACGTCAGCAAAGGTAAAGAGAACAGTGAGGCTATAAAGCCCGCCGACCCATCTGCCTCCATGCAGAGGGCGGACGAGGATCCCGAGAAGGCTACGCTACGTCAACAGCTCGCCGAGCAGAAGAAGCTAGTTGACCAGCTCCTCGCCGAGCGCGCTGCAGAACGGCGGCCTGACTACGGTGACCCTAGGCCAGGACAGCAGGGACAGGAACAACCACACCTCGATGAGGCTCTCCCGGGCAACCGTGATTATGCCGTGTTTGCCGATAGGGGAGAGGCCATTGCCTATGGCAAGAGGGCGCGGTATGTTTCACCACACCCTCCCGAGCGGCGTGACTACCTGAGAGACCCCGCTCGGATTCCTCCCGCTGCCCCAAGGGCCGCTCCGCCCGCCATCCCACGAGCTGCCGAGTTCGACGACCCGGTCGACGTCCCGATTGAAGGGCCATGCAATGCGCTCGTGGTTAGAGATCCTCGCCAGGACTGGAACCCATGTTCGGACGATCCGATGGGGGCACTCATCGCCCGCTTGGAAGCCTTGGAAACTCGGCAAGTGGCGATCCCACCGGACGGCAAGCCATACCCAGCATGGGTGGATGACATGCCAGCACCTCCGGGATTCGGGAATCCCACTTTCGCCCCCTTCAACGGGACTGGAGATCCGCCACAGCATTTGTCCCATTTCAACTTGAGGTGCGGGCCTATGTTGGGAACTCCGGCACAGCAGGAGGCCGCTAAGCTTCGCTGCTTTGTCCAGACACTGGAAGGGCCAACATTTGTCTGGTACAGCCAGCTCCCCGTCGGGTCGATAACTAGCTGGGAGGACCTTCGTAGACAGTTCCTCTACCAGTTCAGTTCCACGACCCGGAAGACGAGTATCGCAGACCTCTTCAAGTGCAAGCAGAGGCCTGATGAGCGAGTCGTGGACTTCGTTGCCCGATGGAAGGGTCTCACGTATTCCCTTGACATGCCATTGACTCTGGAGCAGTTGATGACAATGTGCGTCTGGAACGTCAAGACCAAGCTGGTCCCTTCCTTTGTCACTCAGAATTACCCCGGAGGGTTCATGGACTTCTCAGACAAAGCTCAACGTCTTGAGGAAGCCCTGTAACAGGCCAGCCAGGCACACCCGCTACCTCCTATGATTCCTTCAAGGAGAGTCAGCAGGGTTGAGCCCGCTGCTGTTGCCCAGATAGAGGCCCCCAGGCTGTTGGAGCTGTTGCCGGTGAGGCCAGCTCCATAGCCTCACAGGAATCCGCCTCCACGGGCTCAGTTCCCGGCCCAGCAGCGGCAGCCCCAGAACCGGCCGGCCCCTCCGCGTAATGTACTGCCACAACCCAGGCGAGATAATCAGGGTCCACCTCCTCGGCAGGCCCCTCAATCCCCTCGTCAAGACCACGCTCCCAGGGTCCCGCGATACCTGACTTACTCATTTCACGAGGATCAGGTCCCCGGTTATTTCCGGAGCGCCCTGGAGCAGAGGATTGTGCGACTGCCTGAGTGTTGGAGGCCAGAGGAGGCGCATCTCACAGATAACCCCCGCTAATGCCCTTACCATCGGGCCCTGGGGCACACCATCCAGCGGTGCTACGTGTTTAAGGATTGGCTCCAAGACTCAGGTTGGGCCCAGCTCCAACACATGTGGCGGGTGTGTTCGTAGGATCAGATGACGATAGTGGCAACGAGGACGAATGGCAGCTGGTCTCCGACCGCGGATCCCAGAAGTATAATAACTGGATGGCCCGCAAAACGATCATTCGCGCCCATGGAATCATCCGTGCGTGCTTGAATCAGCCCGAGCCCCCAGAATCCGCGGGTGCTGCTTCGGCATCGTCGTCCCATCCTGCCACCTCCGAGAAGAGAAAACGGCGGCGGCACAAGAAGGAAGAGCGTGCCCCGCCAGTTCCGCCACTATCCCGTACTCTCGGCGATTTCATGCCCCCGGAGATGGGGGTCCCTCCTCGGATTCGTCCGGTGATGAATGATTCGTCCGATGACAGTGTTGGGTACGCTTCGGTTAATACCGTCGAGCTGGTAAATCCCTTTTCGGTTCCCGACGTTGAAGAACACCAGGTGGACCTCCCTAGTGTCCCCGGTCGTCGCCACCGTCGGAGGAACCGCAACAACAGGAGTCGCTGGGGCACGACAGTTGGTACCTTCCAGCCAGGACGTGCACGCCACTGAGACTAGGCAGCAGGCTCAAAACCGAGCTCAGCGTGCGCAGCTCCCCCATCCGGGGACGAAGGATCCGCCTCCGCCACTGTTTGTGGTATGGGACCAGGCAGAACCACCTCAGCCGCGCCGCGACCAGCTCCGTCCTGCCACGAGTCCATCCCGGCCTCCTGGCCCCAGTACGGTGACCACTTCCCGGGCTGCAACCAGTAAACAATGAGATGTGCCAAGCACCAGTCGGCCGCCGGTCAAACCGGCAAGGCCCGTCATGCCTCCAACCGCAGAGCAACCTCTTGCAACCGGGGGGCTCGCGCTTGGCAAGAAAGTATGATGTCCTGAAGCACTTGGCCGACATCCCAGCAAGGCTCTCCATCCTTGAGGCTCTGCGCATGTAACCTGAGATGCGCGAGGCGCTCGCTGAAGCCCTGAAGAGCCCCCTCCAGTTTGAGACAGAGGTTGCGGCTGCAGAGGCCTTTCACGCCGAAACGATTGAGGACGCCGAATGTCAGGAAGTTATCTCGTTCTCTGCTGAGGATGAAGACCCTCCTATACGGGGGCACATTGGTCCGCTGTATGTTACTGGCCAGTTCAATGGCCTTGAAGTCCGGCGTTGTCTTGTCGACACAGGGTCCGGGATTAACCTGATTCCCACTCGGACGCTCCGGAGATTGGGGTTGTCTGAGGATGACTTGATTCCCTCCGACCTCAGGATCCAGGGGTACGACCGCACCGAGCAAACTCCGGTCGGAAAGATACGTTTGAAGACCCAGTTCGGTGACTTGGTTGCCAACACCGAATTCATGGTGGTCTCTCAGGACACTGCGTATAACGCATTGATGGGCAGGCCATGGCTCCACCTTCATGCGGTGGTTCCCTCGTCATACCACCAATGCCTCAAATACTCCCTTAATGGTTGAGTGGGCGTGCTTCAGGGAGATGAATCTCCTTTTGCCTCATGTGAAGCCCACTATCTGGACGCGGACTATTACAAGAGCAAGGATAAGCAGATCCTGGCAGGTGAGGTTGAGCCTGTCGCTGTTGCAAGTGATCCCTGGGCGAGTTTGGATGACGATTACGTCCTCCCGATCCATCGGTTGGACGTAGCCATGGTCTCGCCGGCCTGTGAGTCTCCTGATGAGATGACCGCGACCGCCCATGCCAGCACCAGCGGCCCAGCAGGATCTGGTAGCCTCAATGTAGTTTCCAACGCAGTCTCTCCCGTGGACGATCCCTCCCCGAGTGGAGAGGACGTGGAAGATGCACCCCCAGCCTTTGAGGAGGGCGTCTCCGCCACGGTCGATGAGTTAGTACAAGTGAACCTTGGAACCGAAGCAGATCCAAGACCCACATTGGTCAGTGCCGCCATGCCCTCTGAGTAGCGGCGTCAGTACGTGGACTTTCTCAGGCAGCACCGTGATGTGTTCTCTTGGGGCTATGACGAGATGTCGGGGCTAGATCCTCAGGTAGCCGTCCACCGCCTTGGTCTCCCGGTGAACCATCGCGGGTTCAAGCAGCCTCCAAGGAAGATGCACCCATTCCACGGTGCCATGGTTGAGGCCGAAGTTGACAAGCTTATCAAAGCCAACTTCGTGAGGGAAGTTCAGTACCCCAAATGTCTGGCCAACATTGTGCCGGTCAGGAAGAAGAACGGGAAGATCAGAGTCTGCATCGACATCCACGATCTCAACCGCCACTGTCCGAAGGATGATTTTCCCCTTCCGGTGACAGAGCTGTTGATTGACGCCACGGCAAGGTTCCAAGCCCTCTCGTTCATGGATGGATACTCCGGATACAACCAAATCCGGATGGCCCCTGAGGATGAGGAGTTCACTGCCATCAGGGCCCCCCAAGGTATCTTTTGTTACCAGGTCATGCCCTTCGGCCTGAAGAATGCAGGTGCCACCTATCAACGGGCGATGCACCGCATATTCAAGCCAATCCTCGGCACACTGGTGGAATGCTACGTTGACGACTTGGTAGTCAAATCGCGCCAGCGTCAGGACCATCTCAAGATCTTGAGAAAGTGTTCGGCTTCCCCCGGTCTCGCTGCCTGAAGATGAACCCGTTGAAGTGTGCCTTCGGGGTCACCTCCGGAAAGTTCCTTGGATTTGTGGAAAGATACCGGGGTATTGAGATCGACCCAGAGAAGATCAGGGTGATTACCCAGATGCCTCCCCCAGGTAACATCCGGGAACTGCAAGGGTTCTAAGGCCACTTAGCCTATATATGCCGATTCATCACGAATCTGGCCGACAAGTGTAAGCCCTTTTCTCGGCTCATGAAGAAAGGCGCCACCTATGTATGGGATAAAGAGTGTCAGACCGCCTTTGAGGAAATCAAGCAGTACTTTCTTCAACCTCCAGTTCTGATGCCGCCTGTATCCGGGAAGCCGCTGGTCCTCTATGTGACCTCCCTAGAACGGTCCCTGGGTGCCTTCTCGCCCAGAAGAACAACGAGGGAACAGAGAATAGCCTATATTACCTCAGTCGCATGCTCCTCGATGCGGAAGTCAGGTATTCCCCCATCGAGAAGAGCTGACTGGAACTCGTATTTGCCGTACAGAAATTACGGCACTACTTGCAGCACCATGAGGTACAGTTGGTTTCTCGGGTAGACCCGTTGAAGTATATCCTGAGCCGGCCTATGTTGAATGGCCGTCTAGCACGGTGGGCTATGATTATCCAGCAGTTCGACATCAGGTATGTGTCTCAGAAGGCCATCAAAGGGAAAGCATTGGCACTTTCTGGCTGCTCACCCGACCTCCGTGGATCAGCCGCTGGATCTAGGCTTTCCTGATGAGGCCATTTTCTCGGTCGATCATGCCGATCCATGCTGGCAGATGCACTTTGACGGTGCCTCCCGGAGCCCCACTGGTAGAAGACTCGATAATCCTATGCTCAACAAAGTGGGTTTGGGTATCGTCTTCCTTACCCCAGAGAAAGCCGTGCTGCCATACTCTTTCCTGTTGTCAGAGGGTTGTACCAATAATGAGGCAGAATACCATGCCCTCATCACCGGCCTCGAGTTGGCTCTCGAGATCGACGTGCCCCATCTGTGTGTGAAAGGGGACTCCGAGCTGGTCGTTAAGCAGATCAATGGAGACTATGTTGTCAGGAAGCCGGAACTTGTGCCATTGCTGGAGTGCACCCTCCTTCTGATGGCCCGGTTCCCTTCTCGACCAGAAATTGTCCGTATTCCCCGGTCGCAGAACGGTCGAGCAGATGCTTTGGCCAGCCTTGCTGCGTCACTCGCAGAGCCTGAACAGGACGACCTGATCATCCGCGTGACACACTGCAGGCTCATCGCTCCCGTTATCCCGGAGGAAGATCGCGGCCCGTCGGTAAGTAATCTCACCATGGTTGCCCCTGCGCCCGGAGCCCCAAGTACCCCAGATATGGAAGTCGAATCAGCCTATGATTGGAGGGCGCCTTTGGTTGAGTACCTCCGACATGGCATTCTCCCGTCGGATCGGGCCGAGCGCGAGCGAGTTCGACGCCGCGCATCGCAGTTTGTCCTCCAGAGTAGTCCCGGCCTGGAGAAGATCCTCTAAAGATGCGGATTTGATGGTGTTCTCCTCCGTTGCCTTCAGGGAGTCGAGATCCCAGGAGTCATGCAAGAGGTTCATGCTGGTTCATGGGGTGCCCACCAGACTGGGCCGAAGCTGTCCCACCAGATTCGGAGGTTGGGATACTTCTGGCCCTCCATGATCCATGACTGCATCGAGTATGCCAGGAGGTGCCATGCATGCCAGGTTCATGCGAACTTTGTGCATCGGCCGCCGTAGCCTCTCCATACCACCAGGTATTCTTGGCCCTTTGCAGTCTGGGGTCTGGACGTTGTGGGACCTTACCCGTCGGCGACGGCTCGCCAATGCCGGTTAATTCTGACTGCCACAGACTTCTTCTCCAAATGGGCAGAGGCGATTCCGCTCAGAGAGGTCAAATCCTGTTCGATCGCTGACTTCGCGACCTCCAACATCATTTATCGGTTTGGAGTGCCTCACGCTATCCTCACGGATAACGGAGCCAATTTCCGAGCAGCCGAGTTGAAGAAGTTGTACGCCAAGTACAACATTCGCTCGAACCATACATCTCGATATCATGCGCAGGCGAATGGACAGATTGAGGCGTTTAACAAAACCTTCTCTAACATTCTGCAAAAGATGGTTGGTCAGAACAAGAAAAGTTGGCCGGACAAGCTCCCCAACGCCCTCTGGGCTTATCGGGCGACGACTCGCAATTCCACCCAGATGACTCCTTATTCCCTGGGGTATAGAGCTGAGGCCATCCTGCCCATCTAGATCCAGATACAGTCCTTGCGCACTGTGGTCTACGACCAGCAAGCGCTGGACAGAGCTGCTGAAGCCCGTCTAGTGGAGTTGGAAGCACTGGATGAGAATAGACTTCGCGCTTTGCACAACTTAGAGAGGCATCAAAGAAGAATGTCTCGAGCTTTCAATAACAAGGTTCGCCTCCGCTCCTTCCTGCAGGGTGACCTGATATTAGCCCTAAGAGCAACAATGATCCCCGGCAGGAAGCTGCCCAAGTTGGAGCCCAAGTGAGAGGGACCTTTTGTCATCCACAAGTTCTATCCCAATGGCGCGTACTCCCTGGCAACTATGGATGGTGAGCGTGTCACTCCTCCCACCAACGCTAGGTTCCTCAAGTATTACTTTGCCTGAGTGTACCTCGTCCGCGCTGCAAGACGTTAAACTGCCAAGTGTTTCGTCCAACATGACGTTAAACTGTACCTCGTCCGCGCTGCAAGACGTTAAACTGCCAAGTGTTTCGTCCAACATGACGTTAAACTGTACCTCGTCCGCGCTGCAAGACGTTAAACTGCCAAGTGTTTCGTCCAACATGACGTTAAACTGTACCTCGTCCGCACTGCAAGACGTTAAACTGCCAAGTGTTTCGTCCAACATGACGTTAAACTGTACCTCGTCCGCGCTGCAAGACGTTAAACTGCCAAGTGTTTCGTCCAACATGACGTTAAACTGTACCTCTTCCACGCTGCAAGACGTTAAACTGCCAAGTGTTTCGTCCAACATGACGTTAAACTGTACCACGTCTGCACTGAAAGACGTTATACTGCCAAGCATCTTCGTCCCGCATGACGCTAAACTGCACCACGTCCGAGCTACAAGACGTTAAACTGTTCAGCATTCGTCCCTCATGACGCTAAACTGCACCTCAAGAACTACGTGCGGCTTGATTCCCATCCTTATGGGATACGTAGGACCGCCTGAACATTCATGTTTCAGGCCCAGCCCCATTTCCTGGGAATCTCTATCCCGCGTTGGGCCTCTGGCCCAAGTTCCCCTCCTTTTTGTGCGAGGTGTGTGGCGTGAGCGGGGGATTATGTCCTCATTCACATCGGTCTACTGGTTGCGCCGTACGCCTCCCCCATGTGTGGGACTATCTCACATCCCTCATCGTCCTGCATGACGTTAAACTGCCTCCCAAGAACTAAGTACAGCTTTATTCCCATCCTTATGGGATACGTAGGACCGCATGGACGTTTGTGTTTCAGGTCCAGCCCCGTCTCTTGGTTGATCACGGGGATCTGTCGTCTTTTGGTTGCTCTCAGGGTGAGTCCTCCGACCCTTTCTGGTGATCTGTTAACATGTTTTGGGTACTCCAGTCTATGACCTGTAGTGTCAGATTCAATCTCGACAAGTCCTGTGTTACCTGTCAGGCCTCGCGCTTCCTCTTGTTCGGGCCTTCCTAGGCAGCAAATCGATATGAATCCTGCGCTTGAGTGGTTGATGCTCGTTTTCTTGCCCCATCCTTGGCTGACGCGATCGGATGTTGTGTTGCGAATATGGTCAGCGACATCCTTGATCGCCATGTCGGCTCTTTCAGGCTCTGAACATTGGCTGCGCAGTCCTCATCACACTCCGCCTCTGTGCGTTGTAGTGGAATCTCGACACCTCTCTTCATACTGACCTTCAGTAAACCTCTACACGTTAGGCAGACCAACCGGGGTAATGGTGTCTTCCGAGGCTCCCACGACCTGAGCACCAAGGATATATGCTGATGTCCTCCCTAAGGGCCATGTGTAGCTGGACCCTCGTCCCCATAAGCAGGAAGGAGTCGCCCGAACAATCGCGTTCTGGGCCCAGTATAGCTGGAGGCTAGCATCTCTGCCCCTCGGGTGATAGACATACGCAGGCCCCTATCCCAGGATCATTCTCCTGGAATCGTGTGTGACCGCAGGGCTGGGTATGTTCCCACCTCCGCTGGGTCCGCCGTATCGCAATGAGCGGATTCCTCCATGGTCCGAACCACACGACCTTAAACTGTGTTGTCTGGTCCTACCACACGACCGTAAACTGTGATCGTCTTGGCCGCCCGACGAGAAACGGCACTGCATTGTGATGTTCTCTTCAGAGGACACTCACGGTTGGGCGCTGGTTAATAACCACACCATTCATCAATGCCTTTCATGGCTTGATTATTGTGGCGACGCCAGGGATTTCTTAATCACAGGCATGTCGCTGCACAAAGAAAAACCATCCACCTTGAAGGACAAACAAGAAATATCAAATACCACTTCTTCTGTGTGCGAGGGTTAGACCCGCACCCCTCCCCGCACTGGTTCCCGATTGTGTTGCACCGCGCTTCGAGAACTACGTGTGGCTTGATTCCCATCCTTATGGGATATGTAGGAATGCCCGGATGTTTGAAACTTCGGGTCCAGCCCCCCACCTCTTAGAGATTCCCCCTTCTCTGGGGAATCCGCCGCCTAATCCGGGTCACCCTCAAGGCGTGTCCTGCGACCCCTTGCAGTGGTCCACTGGTGTCAAGAGTACTCTGGTTTATTGCCAGCAGGGTCAGGTTCAGCTTGGTCAGGGTCCTTCCATTTTCAGGCTTCGTGCTCCCTTTCATTCGGACCCATCGCCTACACCCTGGGTGGAGCCCCCGTGAACGGTCTGGACAAAATGCCTCAGTGCTCTCCCACCGACTCGGGCTGGTGCCCCCAAGGGCCTCGGGCAGCAAATCGATATGAATCCTGCGCTTGAGCGGTTGATGCTCGTTTGCTGCCTCATTCCATCAACGGTCAGTGCGATATTGATACTGCTTTTCCGCCACGGTCGGCAGTACTCCCATATCGTTACGCCGGTGCCCCCAGTCCTTGAGTGAATGGCCGCATGATTCACGTTACGTTTTCCACCTCCCATTCTGATCAGGAAAAATCTCGACGCTCTTGACACTATCCCTCAGTGCGTCTTCGCATATCCAGGGGATAGGACCACGGTGTGGCGTACTTTGAGGTTCCTATGGTCTGAGCTCTAAGACCTTAAACAAAGATCTGCCCCTATGGTCCGAGCTCTACGACGTTAAACTAAGATCTCCCTAATCAGGGTTCTACGTCCTGCATGACGTTAAACTGCACTTTCAGAACTACATGTGGATTGATCTCCAGCCTGATGGAGTACGTAGGAACGCCTGGGCATCTCGACTCGGGTCCAGCCTCAGGGATCGCTATGTCCCGCCCCTCCTCGTCGTCGGCCGCCTGGCCTGGATTCTGGTAGAGTCGTGCAGTTGTGATATTTTCCCCGATTCAGCTCGGGATGCCCCATCGCAATGATGGGAAGAGACAGTTTCCTCGTCAAAGGGGTTCTGTCTGAGAATTGGGGTGATTCACAGCCAGATTAGTGCATCCGCCTAATACGCTTTCCCCACGGTGGCGCAATTTTGGGAGCGTTGGATTCTGTCCGAACAAATCATCACTTCGCCCCACGCTTCGCATGCCCTGTTGATCTGGATTTCTACCCTTGTGCCTGAAGGAACCCCCAAAGCGGCATTGATGATGACATGTGATCCGCCTCCTGCAATATGACTGATGACCTTCGGTCCGTCTATTGCAGTATTATGGTCGATTGATCCATTGTCCGCTTGCCGTCTTGGGCATTTCCTGGAAGGCCGACCGTTGTGGACTTCTGAATTCGGGACACACGATTCACCCTTTCTCCTTCCCCTATGTTCGGATAAAATATCAACGCCCCTAGCGTTGTCCCGCTCGTGTGTCGGAACAAGCTGGGGGGATGATACATTGATTTGGTTTGAGGTCTCCTTTCCTAGGAATGATCTCCCTCTTTTCTTTAGAAATCCAGGCCCAATTATGAATGCCTGAAGCTTGGTTAACGCTCCCACGAGACAATGAATTGTGGTTGAGCATGTTAGCCTGAAGCTTGGTTAACGCTCCCGCGAGACAATGAATTGTGGTTGAGCATGTTAAGCCAAAAGATGCAGATAAATATGTAGATTCATACAAATGGATCGAAGTATTGAGTAGCGAAAGAAAAACGTTATGGGAATGGCAAAAACAAAGCCCCTAGGGATCAGCGTGCTGAATGAGTCTTTCCAATGCCGCTACCCTTTGGATGGCGGCCTCTAGAGCTGCTTCTCGCTCTCTGCATGACCTCTCTTCGTCGGCGGTCGCATCACGCAGCTCGCCGATCCTGGCCTGTGCACCCTCCCGCTCAACTTGAAGTGTGACCATCTGTTGGCCCGCCTCCGTCAGCTGCACCTGGGCGTCAACCAGCTGGGCCGTTAGTTGCTCCACAAGCTCAGTGCACGCCGCGACAAAGGCCTCCTTCTCTGCCGCCTGCCCTTCGAGGCGCCGGACTTCCTGCTCCGCCACGAGGAGTGCACGCGTGCTCTCCGACATGTCCCGACATTGTGCGACGTCGGCACGCCGGTGGCTCCCGCGCATCTTTTCGGCCATGAAATCACGGACTGTCAGATGGAGGCGTTGAGCATCATCTCCCCCGGCACACAGGAAGCGCAGCCAGGTGTGAAGTGATCCCATGCGCCACAGCCACTCCGAGGGGTCTCGCTTGAGGAAGCGCTGGATGCACTTCCACTCCCTGCGACGCGCTATCCGGCTCCCCTCGACCGCCTCCGCGTCGGAGTCGTCCATCTCCTCGGGGTCGGCAGGCCGGTAGGTAGGGAAGGCAGCCAGCAGGTCTGCTGCAGGGTCCGCCCCTGGGATGTCCTCATGGGGGATAGGTTCCCCAACATCTGGGCGACCTTCTTCTCTCGCCCCAGCGGCGTCGACATCCTCGTCAGCCCCCGACCTCTCTCCGATGTCAGCACCGCTGGCGTCCGCAACCCCCTGATCAGCAGTTGGTGGGGCCGGCTTGGTTTGGGAAGTCTGTTCCGGAGAGGGCGGCATGTCTGCCTCTGGTCCACTCGTGGATGGCCCGGGTTCGACAGCCCGACGAGCCTCCAGTGTTGAGATCACTGTGCAAGGCATGCCGCTGTTAGTCATGGATCTTCAACGGTAAGCACCAACAGTAAAGTAAGGAGACTTACGGGAATCCAAAGCGTCATCTTCCGCTATCCCGGCCGCCGCAGGAGCGATTGCAGCAGGGGACCCTTCCGCGCTCGTCAATTCAATGATGAGTGTCTGGACCCCGCCTTGTCTTGCTGGGGCCTCTCCTACTCCTACTGAGGATGCCTGACCGACATCCACGCATTCCTGAGAAAGGTGGAGAAGCGGGTTAGAGGCTGCATAAGAGAATTGATGAAGCGGGTTGAGTAGGGATAGAAGCGGAACTCGAGGAGCTCAGTGACATCAACATTGTCAGAGTCGACCACATCGCCGCTCTCCCGCGGGCTCCCCTGATGGGACCTTCCCTCAGAACCTTCATCCTCCCCAGTCTCCTCCTCTTCCTTGGAGTCGTCGTTACTCTCATCTCCCTCCTGCGGCATCTGTTCTGGAGCAGGATCTCGACCGAGCATCACCTTCACCAGAAGGGATGGCTCCGCACGCTGACCACGTTGGCGCGCGTACTCGTCCATGGCCGTCAGATATGCATACCGCCGGTGGAAGTTCACCCTATCGGCGATCTGGAGGCACCCGACCTCTGGCAGGTGGACTCCTTCTCTGAGTAGCTTTCGCCAGATGGCTTCGGTCCCCAGTGACTGCCGCAGAGTCATCCAGGCTGACCACAGTGCTGGGAAGACTGCATTGTGGGAGGGTTCGAGCAGACGCCTTACCTACTTCCCGGGCGGCTCATCGACCACCACATGTGCCCCCTCTCCGGGCGCTGAAGTCTTGGTGGCAGCTTGCGATGTGCCCGCCGCCGAAGTCCCTGCCCGCGCCGGCTCCGCTGCATGGCGCGCCTCCGTTCTCCCCCGTGTGGCGGTGCTTCCCCTCCTTCCTTGACGCCCGGTCTCCGCACGGGTGACCTCGAGCCTCCGAACTAGCTTCCGTAGAAGCCCCTCGGGGTACGCGATGGCCCAATGTTCGGCGTACTCGGTTGCCAAGCCTGCATCGACCCCGGTAGGAGGGAGAGTGATGACCTCGCCAGAGCCGAAAGCGGTGAACATCAGCCACATCTGGAGAAGGACGCCATGGTTCGTCTCCTCCCAGACAGCAGTTAATACCCTCTTCGACATCCGTTGAAGGCACCCGAACTGCCTGGCGAATCGGGTTGGCACGTAGGGCTCACAGATCACCTTCCCGTCGATCCGAGCCACGAGCACCCCGCCCCGCATGTTCAGGAAGTGCTCGTGCTCCTCCAGCGGACCCTGCCCGTTGTCCATCATCTGGCCAACGGGAGTGCGGAACGGGCTGATGTTGAAATTGGCATGATTGCCAATCCGAATCCTCACGCCCTCCTCATTTAGGGTCATCGGAGCGACCCCCGCAATGTTCAGCAGGGAGGGTCGCAGGCCGTTGCCTGGAGGAATGATGGCATTTGGAAACGTGTACCCACCAAGGTGAGCAGCCACCCAGCCGTGGAAGAATTGAAAGGGCCCACAGATCCTTCGTGGCGACCCCCCTCGCGAGATGCGTCCCAGGATGGCGTACAGCTTAACCAGCACTGGGACCCCGAGGTTGTATCTTTTATTGGCGGCCATGGCACCCGCCATCGCCAGTGCCACCGGGCGGACGCCCATCCTCGCGTCCCGTACTGGCAGGATCCACCCACTCAGAAAGGCAGCCAGGAACGCCGCGTACCGGACATTTGGGTCCCGGGCCTCAATGACGCGGTACCCCCATGAGCGGTAGTCGCCCGTCTCCAGGACCCGCCAGTACGACCCGTTCCGGCTCCTCTGAGCCACGGTCGGGCACCGCTTCCCCCTGCCTGGCATCTTGACCGCGGGGTCATGCTCCAAGAACTGGCTGAACCACTCCTTGTATGCTATGTCCTTGTGGAAGTCCTTGACCCCGAGCCGCTCCGTAGCCAGGTCCAGTAGATGCCATGTCAGGATGGGAGTCCGTGACCTGTCGCCCCAGGTGTTCCTCGGAGGCAGGAACTTATCGTATTGGTAACCCTCCAGCGGGATACCTCCGATGCAGTGGATGTCCCAGAGACCGATGCTGACCTCCCCATGGTGAAGATGGAAGGTGTTGGTATCCGGGGACCAGCGGGTGAACAGCTCCGGCCCGAGCTCGGACTGCTAGTAGAAGTGGAATTGTGACGTCCACACCGCCTCAAACAGGCCGATGTACTGCAGCTCCTCCGCGAAGTGATCGCAAGTGTGGCGTACCCAGAACGCCCAGGCCCACTCACTGGTGAAATTGCCCCCAGATCGCAAGTCCCAGTCCTTCAGCCAGCCCTTGGTGTCGTCGGTGACACTCTGGCGATATGTGCTCGAGTAGAGGGCTGGAGAGTTCTCCGTAGTAGGCTCATTCCCGACGGTGGTTCGCGTCCTCGGGTTCAGAACATAGACATCTAAGTGCCTGGTCTCCCTGGCAGGATGCCCATTGTTGGTGATATTATAGCGGGGAAGCTCGTCCTCCCGAGTCACCCAGGCCCGTGGCACATCAACCTCGAACCCTGGCACCGGAACCTCATCCAGGATGCCAAAGTTCCAGAGCGGCAGGTTGTCCGACAGCGGACATGTCTTCTAGGACGGCGTCAGCAAGTCGAACAAGGATTGATTGTTGGAAACAATCTCCTTGGCTCTGTAAACCTCCTCATTCGCCGCCATCTCAGCTTTGTGAATGGCGGCATCCCCCTCATTCCCTTGAATCGCGGCCATCTCAGAAGCTCCGGGAGTCGTGTCGGTTAAGGGATGAGGCGTGCGGAATCAGAAGAGGCTGGTAGAGAATTTTGAGAGGTGGCGCGCAATCCTAGTGGACGGCGCGCAATTGGGAAGTCCGTCGCGTAAAACTCCGGGTGTTCGTGCAGAGACAAGCCGAAATCCGGGAAGGTTTGCGCGACGAACCGGTGAATTCCGCGCCGGAAAGGGCAATTTCGCGCGCGAGAGCTTGAATGCTTATCGCGTGGAAGGCCAGTGTACGGTGCGGGGGACCCAGGGCCCCTATATATAGGCGAGGCCGGGTGTCCGCGCTGCGCGGAAAGTGCTATGCGCGACCGAGATGGCGAATTTCGCGCCCGACGCCCTTTTTGCGCGCCAAAGTCCCGCGCCTCCCAGGACTTCGGCATTCCGGCGTCTCCCTCGGAACCCGATCGTTGCGACCTCTCGCCGATCACATTCCAAGGGGGGGCTTTTGTAGACGCCGGAAAAGTCCGTTGGTCCCAAACGAAGCTCCGGGTACGGAAAGCGAGGTCATATTTGGAGTCGGAAGCATGTTTCGGAGGGCCCAGAGGCCTTGCGCGGAATTTTAGGAGACCGCACGCAATGATGGAGCGCCGCACGCAAACCTCCCGGGATGCGCGCAATGCGCTGGGCCGCTGCGCAATTTGCGCGCCCGTGGCCCGCGCGACTCCCTTGCGCGCCGGGCCTGATTCCGCGCCCGCGAAGAAGATTTCGCGCCCGCGAACCGGATTTCGCGCCCGGGGTTGCCTATAAATACAAGGCGACCCCTGACGTTTTATAGGTTGCTGGAATTCGATGAGTCGCACGTTCGCGCAATCTAACCCCCTCCGCGCGCAATTCCGATCTTCAGGTAACCTCTTTTCTTTCGCGCAAGAAAGCCTCGGGGTTCGCCTTCGCGCGCAATCCCCTTGGATCCTTTCCTTTGAAACAATTCTTAACCCAAAGGCCTTCGCGCGCAAAAGAAGCCTCTTGCGCGCAATTGCCCCCGGGTGTGCGCAATCCAGCCCGATTGCGCGCACCCCCCCTTTCTAAGAGGCCATTCGTTAAAGAATGAGTCGTTGCCCCCGCGCGCTATCCGAAGCCCGGTGCGCGCAATCTCCATCTCCTGCGCGCAAAGCGCTGACCCAATTGCGCGCCAGCCTGCCCATTTGCGCGCCGACCCGCGGTATTGCGCGCCAGGCTGCTCTTTTGCGCGCAATCCGCCGGGGTCGCCCCTTTGACCCCCTGAGGGTACCCGCCTGTGTGGCGCACGATGATCTTCATATTGGGTGCCCGCACCGTGCGTTGTCTTCCCGTGCGGCCCTCCAGGCTCGCGCGAAGTGACACTGACCCATCAGCGGCATCATTCTCGTCCGCGCGACAAGACGTTAAACTGCCAAGAATCCTCATCCGCGCGACAAGACGTTAAACTGCCAAGCATCTTCGTCTGCGCGACAAGACGTTAAACTGCCACGCATCCTCGTCCGCGCGACAAGACGTTAAACTGCCACGCATCCTCGTCCGCGCGACAAGACGTTAAACTGCCAAGCATCCTCGTCCGCGCGACAAGACGTTAAAATTCCAAGCATCCTCGTCCGAGCTACAAGACGTTAAACTGTATAGAATTCATCCCGCATGACGCTAAACTGCACCACGTCCGCGCTGCAGGACGATAAACTGCCAAGCATCTTCGTCCTCAACACACGACATTAAACTATACTTCATCCGGCGAGACGTTAAACCATCCGCATCGCCCGATCTCGTGCCTCGCACGCAGGGTCCCCCTCCCGATTTGGATGTGGCCCCCACCCGCTCGTCTCTGCAGGGATGTCGGGATGGGAGTGGCCTTCGCCCACTGGGGCAGAGTATTACGAATAGAGTGAACTACGTGGAATTTGATCCCTGTCTCCTAAACAGGGTACGTAGGAAGCCTCCCAGAGGTTCAAGCCCACCACCTGGTCGTCCCGGTCGTATTCACGTCGGTTCGTCCATCAGTGGACCCCTCCCGGGTTCACATTCGCGTCGATTCACCTATGAATCCGCTCTTGTGGGGGACTGCACATGTGTATCTCCATTGCGCTTCCCCACTGCCTCTTTCTATCTCTCTCTTCAACGTCCAGCATGACGTAAAACTGTGATCCACCCGGCCGTTCCATCCCCCTCTGTGCGAGGTGGTTCGGTTCAATCCTCCGCCCGGCAGCCTCGACCTCCTCGTGAGTCGGCTTGCCAACGTCCAGCATGACGTTAAACTGTATATTCGAACTACGCTGTCTTTGATCCGCGCTAACGCGCGGTACGTAGGAAGCCCCTATGGGGTCCAAGCTCTTCACTCCATCATCCATCCTGATCCTTACCCGGGCCGCCACATCCCGGTGGGGTCATGCCATTTCATTCCACTCCACTTCACTCGGGAAGCCGCCCATGTGCTGGCCCCAGCGTCGGAGGTTCCCCGCAAGGGGTTCTGTCATCTGATCCACTCCTCGTGTTGATCAGTCAGATGCCGTCCCCGCTGGACGTTAAACTCGCGGCATACCCCGTGTTAAACATTGGAAGCTGAGGAAAACCTCAGGCAACGCAGTTCCCCGTACCCAGCACAGGATGCCTCAGGCCATCACGCCTTCGAGAAGCCCTATTAGGGACGGGAGGCAGATATGCAGAGCCGCAGTGTCAAGACACGCCCCCGGCACCCAGAGCTACCCGGTCTCCTCACCGCAGGTTGCTGCCCCGACCAGACCCCTTGGAGCGTCTGGGCGGAAGCAGTGTAATTAACCGGTGTCCATGAAGATATGGCGCCGAGAACGAGATTCACGAACATTCTTAAATCTATGAGGGAGACCCGGATTAGGCGACGAGTTCCGAGGAGACGTCCACGGAAGGAGGAGCCGACATCCCATCATCTCGGTTTCGATCACGGAGCAAACGCCCCTGAATAAGGGACGGATGTCGCCCACCCTTGGAAAGCGGGACTGCGGGGCCACAAGCCGCGCGCCCATCCCCTCGGGTCGACGGGCGTACGCGCGAACGCGTCCTGGCGGAACAGCGTCGGAGAAGAAACCCGACGCACATCCGCACCGAAACAAGATACATATATTTGTTTTACATTACATCATGAAATAATGAAAAACAAAATTGTGTCTCCTATGAACACACTCATATCCCTTAGCCTATTCCTATAGGTTAATCATGATATACTTCTTCACATTATGTAATAAATAATACATTGAAAGGGTTGATATCAGATGTTCAGTAAGGATAACAATTTACCAGAAACATTTATTAATAATCATAATCATTCATGTCAATGAATAAGACTAAAAAACAAGCCTTCTAAACATAAATTTCAACATAATATGGAAGGTATAAATAAAAATATTCCATTTACATATTCACATTGATATTATACTAGACTAATAATATCATGTAATATAAATAGATATTTTCTTAATGATGGAATGCATAATGCTAGACATCAAAACCACATAGTCAAGGCCTCATTCAATGAATACAAATAATATTTTTTCAAGGCCTTATGCTAAGACTCTAATTTGTCTCATGAGACCTACTGATGAATCAAGGTTCTATAGCATGGTCCACCCATCACATACTATGTCCAACTAATTTATCATATGAAATGTTTGAAACATAATCTAAACATTCATATTAAAACTAGCATATGAAACGACAATATTTTAACCACAAACCATGAATGGTATAAAAATAACAAATTTAAAGTTAATCATAACTCATTAAATACAATATCTAATGTTTTATTATAATAAATTATCCTCAATAAATGATAATGAATGATATTCACATAGATGCAAATAATCATTAAAACAATTTGAGAGAAATATCCCACTTTTTATAGAAAACATTTACAAGTCTCGCTATTTTTCATGAATCCGTTTAAATTAGATTTTTGAATCAATGTTTATCATAAAAAATTGAAAATTTTAAAAGTGATTTTAATCATAAAAGATTAATTTTCGTATAAATGAATATTTAATACCATTTTTAAAAAATGGAAATTAAGGAGACATATTTAGAAGAATAAAACATTAAAACATTTAAAATGATATTTTAGTAAGAGTTCATATCCAAAAGATAGATTCTTGAATACAAATATTTGATGTAATAAAAACAAAATAATATCATGAGAATATATATACACATGATATACTATGTGAAAGTAAGGTATATACACCATATAAATTTTAATTGGTGCATAACAAAAATGAAGTCTCAATGGATTGTAAATTGAGATGAAATACCTTAAAAAGATCATATCCTTTGGTTAAGGATATATCAGTGACATAATTATGTGTGAAAAATTTAAATATAGTCAATATTATGGGATATTTTGCATAAATCATTCAGAGTAAATTCATACATATTGTTGTAAAAACAACACCAATGACTTGTATGTTTATCTCAATGTATAGAAATTGAGTTAAAATTATTCTTATCAAATTCATATCAATGACTTGAGAATTTATCAATCAAGTGATTATGTGTATCAAATGTATATCCATATAAAGGGGATTGAAAATCACCACATAAGTAAATAATTAGTGATTTCACACATAATCATGGAGTAAAATAATCAGATAATTTTGCATAAAACCCAATAAGTGGAAATTGAAATTTAAAACTCCCTTACAAATTTTGTAACATATGAATCATACACCCCAAGAGAAAAGAATCATACAATGATAATGTAAATAACCATAAATTAAATTATATTATACAAATAACACAATCATCGGAATTACATACACCGCAAAAAAGGTAATTGTGGTAAATATAACATGAATCTCAAAGGAATAAAAGTGAGATGAAAACCCCATACCACATTGAAATCAATCAAGTCGTATGACCAAAAGTTAATAACCAACAAATTAATCACATAATTCCATGAAAATAAATATAATCATGATAATATATATCAAATGGAAGTACAAACCAAACAACATGCAATAAATTAGTAGTGATAAATGGAAATCTCACAGAATTGAAAGTGAGATAAGAAACCCCACACCTTGTACATTCCTTAGTTGGGGTACATTAAACTCATGTATGAAGGTGAAAAAATTGTTATTAAATTATAAAAGAACTATATAGATAAATATGATATCATATATGATCATTTAATATTTCTTTGTCAATAATACTTCAGTAGTATCATTGTTTCAGGTGTTAACTGATTCGTTTTTCATTATTTGTTTTGTTACATAACTCCTATTTATTATGGATAGGATGTATTTGATTCATATATAGAATGTTATTATTTTGATAAAAATTACTTTTTAATCATAATATGATATTTATTCTTGAATGGATTCAATGTAGAATGAATCGCATCACAATCGTGGAGATGGTAATCAGTACGTACGTTTGGGCGACAATATAGTTCAATTTATGGAAAAATCATATGTAATTGGACGGTATATGATATATACAGAATCATTAACATGTTATATTTATTATTTACTTAAATTTTCCTCATTATTATACACATAAAAAATTATTAAGTGTGGAATAACAAACTACACCACGACGTGCATGCGGTAAGCCGAACTTACGCATGTATGGTGACTTTGTCATTCATAGGATTAAGAGAATAATTAATATATTTGTACCATATTTATAATCACATAAAAAATATGTATAATTTAGTGGAGTTTCTATTTTTTTATTGAAACAACAGTGATAGAGGATGTGGATGAGCAAAATAACTTTGACGGAGGTGATGAAATTATTACATCTTCTTCAGGGGCTTCCATTTGATTTGTCAAAAGGGCTCCATAGGATGGCTTTCTGTTCAATGTAAGGCCTCTAGGTGGAACTGAGGGTATTTGTATGAATATTGGAGTAGGGTTTGGCTTTTCCAAATGGCTTGGGAGGTGTGATTTTGAGAGAAGGGTATGTAACCTTTTATAAGAGAGGTTAGAGTCACTTTAGGAAAACATTGAAATATTATTTTATTATACAATCATATTCAGTTTATAAAATCTCAAAAAAATTATTTTGAGTATAAGGTGGTTATGGGACAATAAAATATCATCCAATAGGTTTTAGACTGGTTTAGGCCACAATATTAACCTTATATTTTATATTTTACTCTTGTTTAAATAGTTTAACATTTACAATGTCTCCTGCTATTTTTATATTGTATGGTTAATAATCTTACAATAAAATGCCAAGAGAATACCAAGTGGTTTATTAATGACATATCAATTATTATAATATTACTTTAGGTGATATAAAAATATTAGTACAAGTATATAATCTAATAATATAATTTTTATTTTAAAAACACATTTTTGTCAATTTTGAATTGATTTGGTATTTGGTTTTTATGATAGTCACAACAGTCTTATTTCTTCACAAAAAAATCATTTAATCGACCCTAACATGTAATATTAACCTATAAAATGTTTGGAATTCATCAAAAGTCTCAATTTACATTTATTTTAATATTTATAATATCAATTCTTTTAATCATTCATTAATATGGTAATTAATGCATCGTCATTGTTCCATAAATATATTTAATTATTTAACATCTAAAATTTATAAATAAAACAACATGATGTAGAATATCATCTTATATTTCTAATGAATATGTATAGTCGAAATTCTCATATGTATACCCCAATATTTAAAATGTTTTTGTTATAAGAATTGGAAGTTAACACTTTTACCTCTTCTTAAATAATATAATAACAAATGTCATAATCTAAACCAAGTGGACCAAAATGATCATATTTAATATCTAAGCTTAATTTTGGTCAAAATAAAATTATCCAATAGAATTATTACCTAAGTTAGGGTAATTATAATATCATTTATACAGTTGATTACCATATTTACTTTTAATTGTTGTAAATAAAATTCATAAGTTACTATTCACCAAAAATTATTTTCATCGTATTAAAAAACATTTTACTCACTAATTTCAACATTTTCTCATGTGTTTTTGAGATTCAACTCACATATGTAGTAAAATTATGTTTTATGCAAATTTCCTAATATTCCTGGAAGGTGGGTAAAGACGATAAAAATTTCATTAAACATTTCTAAATCTAATATTATTATAAAATGATACTGATTAATTACATTGAATTAATATAGGTATTATGTATAAATTTTTACATAAAATAAATTTAAATAAAATAAAAAATTATTTAAATAAAAAGTTGGTTTTTTAACAGAAACACATTGTTTTCAGTTTTCCACAAAAAATGAATGTTTTTAGAAACATACCAAAAAGTCAACTAAAGATAATTTTGATATTCCGAAAAAAATTGATTTTTTATTTTTTAAATTTCAAAACATAGATGTCGTATCAATTAATTTAAAATTAATTCCCATTGATATAAAAAGAAAGTGAGTTTTTGAGAAGTAAAAACTATCCAAACAGTGATATTTGTTTATGTCCGATTTAGAAGTGAAATTACTTATAATGACCATAATTTTATTAAATGATAAAAATATAATCTAATTATAATTAAACAAAATCAAATCTATAATTTAACACTTTATAGTATTTTGATTAAAAAAGTTGTATTCAATTAAAATTTATTATCTTTTGTTATTCATCAAAATATGAAAGTTATCAAAAAATGCCAAAAATTGACCCATACTAAATTTTATATGTCCCTATTCTAAATAATAATTTAATATCAAAAAAATTAAAATATATATAAATTTCAAATATTTTATTTAGAAAGTGTTTTCCATTAAAAGGGGGAAATTGTATTTTTTGAAAAAAATACTACTTTTATCTGAATAAAAGAATTTTTCCTTGTATTATGTATAGGAAACACAAAATATGAATTTTAAAAATATATGGAATATATATATTATTAAAAATGTTGTTATTACTGTTCATAACATATTTTTAAACAACTAGTTTGATAGGTTTTGGTGTGCATGAAATCGATGTTGAGTACATAGAACACTATTGTATTATTCAAAGAGAAGTGTATCATGGAAGGTTAGTATTTTACATTTTCCCTCCTTAAATAAATTTTATCTTCTCAATTTGAATTTTTTCTTTTGAAATAATATAAAATACCTTTCTAGAAACCTCACATCAGAAATTGGCTTAATAAAATTTACTCTTAATAAAAGGGAAGGTAATTGAAAAATTGACCACAAAATTAAGATTTTGAATAAGAGAACATTGTTGTAAATTATAATAGAGGAAAATATAAATATTTATAAGGACTGATTGAGGACTTCAATCAAAAACAAGGGAATGTAAAATAGAGGGCCTCGAATCCATAAATCGATGAAGAATTACATATGGTATTAGGATAACAAAATTTTGGGTTTAAAATCATTTCCATATGGTTTAAGAATAAATTTATTCATTGAATAAGAAAAAAATATGATATGTTGAGTTCCATATTTTATCTAATTTCAACCACACAATTATCTTTCAGTCCAAATGTTGAGTATTAAAGATGACTTGGTCACACCTGATGTGTTATAATCAACATATAGGGAATCACATAATCCACCAAGGATGAACTATATATTTCCCTTGTCTATAGAGATTAACCAAAAAAATGGTTCGTACAAGATCATATGATCCCCAAAAAGGATAATAATTTAGGGAAATATATACTAATATTAATTTCTAAAATTAAAACAACAATGCCTGTAGTTTAATAGATACCATTCAATAAAAAAATTTCCTTAAATTCCTTCAATATAATACAAACTAATATTGAAACCCAAATCTCATAAGACTCTGATTACATAGACTTCGATGTTAAATTATATCTCCAAATAACATAGACTAGTCCTATAATTACATAATTAAAAGTAATTAACCAAATCACATATTCTCTATTATAGGTTAATCATTTCAATAAAAAATCTAAATCTATATAAATCCACAATAAAAATAGGTAAAAATAAACCATTACTACTCAAATAATATCACATAGTATTCTAGTTTCCATTGGCATATACTTTTCCCAAGAGAGAAAATGAATTCCAAAATAACATTTATCACATAATCAAAAAATAATTTTCTAACACTCAAGATATCCATTTGATAAAACATAAGATCCCAAATCAAATTATTATTGATCAATAAAATCATTTAACAAAAAGTATTTAGGCACACTAACCAGGGACATCACGTAGTCCAGTGGTAGGCGATAAATGAACTTTGCACCTTAGTTGTGGGTTCGATTCCCGTAGCTTTGTCCAACATGACATGTTTTCCAATGTTCTGCATGTTTTACTTTTTAAAGAACTATATTATATAACATTACCAAAATGAGATAAATTCCTCAAGATAACCAATACATAATTTAACTGCAAATTTTATCTCGTACATCGCACATTCATCCCAAAACATTATAACCTATAATTGCCTCAAATTAAAGGATCACATAAACCCAAATGTATATATATAACTATATCCATAATATAAAAGATAATTAGTCATCGAATAGAAAATTTACATAATAATCATAAGGGTTACACATACAAGAGAAAAGTCTTCGAAAGTAATCACATCAAAAAAGATATCTAATTTTTTTTAAAACTTCTCCATCCATTTATATCCATACAAGTTCTTCAATGACAAAGAGGTTATCCTTTTGAATTGTGAATTTACTCGGGTGATGCCCAGTTGCACTAAATTTAAGGAAAATGGCCGTAAATGGGTTCTTGTGGTCATTTTTATTTCCTTCCATAGTATTATTCATTTTTCATTTCCAATTATTTACATTATGTCCTTCTTTATCTCTCATAAAGCATTTCATTGTTCCATTAAGATACTTGTCTTGGTGTCTCCTTCTACAAGTTCTACATGATTGAAATTGACCATTTTTCCCCCTGGTCAACACTACTGTATCGCTTATCATTCACTGACTTTCTCTTCTTTGTTGTATCCGGGAGTTGGTTATTAAATATGTTCTTGATAATATTTTTGTAAAAATTAGTCGGCATGAATAAGATATCTTTTACATCCATCAACATTCCATTTCATTTCTCATTTACACCACATTTCCCTCCTTGTACATCATGTTCAATGTTACTATGAATTCCTTGGAATCCAGCCATTGACTAAAATGAGAAAGTACTGTGTGAGTAAAAATAGTCCTGAAATCATTAATTGAATTTCATGAATCCTTATTTTCAATTTAAAATAACATAGGATTTACAAAGGTTTGATATTCTCAAATTCTATTAATATCCTTCAAATAAATTTGTAATGATAATGTGAATAATCCTATTTATATGCCCTAGGAGTGTTGTAACCAAGAGTGCTACAATACCTATTTTCATGCACCTATTCCCGTTCGACTATAGCTCTAAGCGGTGTTTCAGGGTTTTACCTATTGGTACATTTGTTCCAAATCCACCTCTACCTACTCGTTTCCATACATTGATGTATTTCTTGGAAAACCATAATAATATTTACATTTCAAAAAATTTAGTATGTTCTTCTTTACTAATCCACAAAGTTTATCTTAGGGTAATGTTCTCTAATCAGATTTTTCTAAATCTAGTTTCCACAGTTTGTTCTAAACATCCTCTAATAGTATATGTAATGCCTCAACCATAGTTACCCAGTGTCGGTGCATTATTATATATCATTGGCATGATCACAAGAGATCAAGTCCCAAATGACTAGTTAGTTTAATAGCCATGTATGTATTAGATACATACATAAGTTTTCATTACATCATGAAATAATGAAAAACAACATTATGTCCTCTTTGAACACACTAATATCCCTTAGCCAATTAATGAAAGTTATTCATGGTCTACTTCTTCACATCCTGGGAAAAAATAAACATAGAAATAAATGAGTTCAGATGCTCAATAAGGTTGACAATATAGCCGAAACTTTTATAATTAAGCATAAACATTTAAGGAAATTTATAATACTAAAACAAAATCCTTTCAAACATTAATTTCAGAATAATGTAAAAAATATTAATCAAATAATTCCATTTAAATATTCATATGGATATTTTAAAAGTTGAATAATCTCATGTAATATCAATAGTTAATTTCACAATTATGGAATGCAAAGTCTTAGACATCATAACCACATTTTCAATGCCTCGTGCCAAGACTACAAAATATAATTTTTCAAGGCCTTGTGCCAAGACACCAGTTTGTCTCATGAGACCTACCGATGCATCAAAGAGCTATAGCGGGATCCACCTGTAACTTACTATGTACAATTCATTTTAAATATGTAAAGGTCGAAACAAAATCTAAACATTCGTATTAAAACTAGCATACAAAATGTAAATATTTTAACCACAAACAATGGATGGTATAAATATAGCATATCTGTAGTCAATAATTACTCATTCAATACAATATGAAATATTTTATTGTAATAAACTACACTGAATTGATAATAATAAAGTAAATTTACAATGATTAAAATAATCATCAAAACTATTTGAGAGAAATATCCCCCTTTTTTCTTGAAAACATTTAAAAGCCTCATTATTTATCAAGAATCCATTGAAAATAGATTTTTCAATCAATGTGTCATATAAAAATTTTGAAATTTTAAATATAATTTTAATCATAAAATATTTTTTTCCAAATAAATAAATCATACAAACCATTTTTAATGCATGCTCATTAATGAGATATATTTAGAAGAGTAAATCATTAAAACATAATAAATTATATTATTGTTAGAGTTCCTAACCAACTGAAAGATGTGTGAATAAAATTAATTGATTCAATAAAAACATTATAATATCATATGAATAATGGTATTAATGATATACTATTTCAATGTAATGTGTATACCCCATATAAAATTTACTTGGATCATAACAACAATGAAGTCTAAATGGAATGTAAATTGAGATGAAATCCCATATAAAAACATTATCCTAATCTTAAGGATAAATAAATGACATAATTATGTGTGAAAAATATAAATACACTCAATATGATTGGTTATTAAGTGTAATGAAATCATAGAAAATTCACTCATATTCTTGTAAAAATAACAACATTGACTTTGATGTTTAACTCAATGAATAGAAATTGAGTTAAAATTACTCTTATCATGTTCATATAGATGAATTTAGAATTAATCAATGTATTTATTATGTGTATAAAAAGTACATAAACACAATGGGGAGTGGTAATTTCTACATAAATAAACAAATAGTGATTTCAACCATAATATTGGACAAAAATAATCAATGATGATTGCGTAAAACCCAATGAGTGGAAATTGAAATTTGAAATTCTCATAGCGATTTGGTAACATACGAAACATACACCCCATGAATGAAGGATCATAAAATGATGATGTAAATAACCATAAATTAATGTATATTATACAAAGAAAACAATCTTGGGCAGTACATAAACCACACAAAAGATAATAGTTTAAAATATAGCATGAATCTCACTAGAATAAAAGTGTGATTAAAACCCCTTACCACATTGTAATAAATCGAGTCATATGAACAACAATTAATAACAATTAAATGAATCATAGAATACTGGGAATATAAATAGAAAAATGTTAATATATATCAAATGACAATACACAATAGACCATATGCAACAAATAAGTGGTGAACAATGCAAATCTCAATGTATTACAGGTGAGATAAGTAACCCCTTACCTTTTACTTTACTTAGTTGAGGGTATGTGAAACTATTGTATACTGGTGAAATAATTTTTATTAAATTATAGAATAACCATATACTTAAATATGATATCATATATGATCTTTTAATATTTCTTTGATAATAATACTTATGTAGTATCATTGTTTTGGGTGTTAACTAACTCTTTTTTCTTTAGATGTTTTGCTACGAAAGTCCCGATTGCAATGTATATGATGTAATAGATTCATATCCAGAATTATATTAAGTTCATAAACATTTTTATAATCATAAAATGATATTTATTCTTTAATTGTTATGATGGGGAATGAATCTCATTGCGTTCATGGAGACGATAATCTGTACGTATGCATGAGCGATAATACCATTAATTTTATGGTGAAATTGTATGTAAATGGATGTTATATCATATATAAAGAATAATTAATATGTTATATTTATTATTAATAACAAATATACTCATATTAATTCCCATATAAGTAAATAAGTTCTGAATAACAATCTACACCACGACATGGAGACGGTAAGTCGTACATACACATGCATGATGACGTTGTCATTCATATGATGGATAAAATATTGAATATTTTTGTTCTGATTTATCATAACATAAATTTATGTATAAGGTAATATATTAATTATTCCAGAATGGAAATAACAAAGAACAAGTAAGTTTAAGTAGAAAATAACACTGAAAGAGGTGATGGAATCATTAACTCTTTTCCGGTGCTTCCTTTTGATTTGAACAAAGGGCATTATAGGGTGCCATTATAATAAATGTAACGGCTCCAGGTAGATGTGACGGTAGTTGGGAGGATATATGTGTAGGGGATGGACAATATAAATGGCTTAGGAGGAGTGATTTTGCGATAAGGGGAAGAACCCTTTTATAAGATAAGATAGGATCACTTTAGGAAAATCTTAAAATATTATTTTATTATAAAATCATATTCAGTTTACAATGGCTCCAAAAAGATTTATTTAGAAGATAATGTGGTTCAAGGTAGAGAACCTCTCAACCAATTTGTTTTTTACTTGTTTATATCACAACAATATCCTTATCTTTTACATTTAACTCATGGTTAAATTTTTTGACATTTATCATGTCTCCTTGTATTTTTTTATTATATTTTTAATAATCTAACAATAAAACCCCAAGTTAACACCAAGTGGTTAATTAATGCCTTATCTATTATTATATAATTCTTTTGGCTGAACTATATATTTTTATGACTAATATATCATTTAATAATATAGAATTTTTTTTAAAAAATGCATTAATGTCAATATTGCCATTATTTATTATTTGGTTTTTGTAAAATTCATAAAAATATGATTTCCTAAAAAAACAATCAATAAACCCTAACATGTAATATTTTCCTAAAAAATTTGTGGAATGCATCAAATGTCTTAATTTACATTTATATTAATATTTATAATTCAATTATTTTAATCATTCGCTAATAATGTAATTACTACATCATCATCGTGTCATAAATAAATCTAATTATTTATTTTTTTAAAATTATAAATAAAATAAAATTATGTAAGAAATATTTTTAGATATCTAATTAATATTTATAGGAAAAATTATCTTATGTATAACCCTATATGAACTTTTTTTAGTTATTTAAATTCGATTTTAACACTTTTACCTCTTCTTTAAATAAAATAATAGTAAATTCCCAAATCTAAACCAAGTGTAAAAAAAGGATAATATTTTATTCCTAAGACTAATTTTGGTCGAAATACATTTATACAATAGAATTATGGCATGTTTTAGAGTAATTATAATTTAATTTTTACCTTTAATCACCTTATTTACTTTTAACCGTGGTAATAAAATTCAAATGTTACTATTCACCAAAAATTATTTTCATCTTATTTAATAACATATTACATACTGATGTAAAATGTGTATGTCAAATTTTTAAAATTCAATTCAAATAAGTGATAAAATTATGTTTTATTATAATTTTCTAACATGCCTAGAAGGATGGTAAATGATGTTACAAAATTCAATAAACTTTTATACAACTCATTTTCATAAAAAATGACTCCAATGAATTACATTGAACTAATATAAGTATTATCAATATATTTTTACTTAAAATAATTTTAAATAAAATTAATATTTATTTAAATAAAATGACAGTTTTTAAACAATAATGCATTGTTTTTCACTATTCCTCAAAAATTTACAGTTTTTAGAAAAATAAAAAAAAATAAAACTAATTTAATTATGATATTATGAATAAAATAATTATTTATATTTTACTAAATTCATGAAAAATAATGTTCATTAATTAATTTAAAATTATTACTTGTTGTCATAACTAGAAAGCAGTTTTTTCAGAAGTAAAAACTATCAAAAGGTTGATATATTTTATGTCCGAATTAATAGTGAAATTGCTTCCAAAGACCAAAATTTGATTTAATGAAAAAAATATAATCTTATTGTACTTCAAAACCATTCAAATTTATAATTTAACACTGTAAATTATTTTGATTAAAATAGTTGTTTTCAATTAAAATTTACTTTCTTTCACTATTCATCAAAATATGAATGTTATCATAAAAATACAAAAAAATATTCCAAAAAATATTTTAATGTCCTAACTATAAATAAGAATTTAATTTCATCATAATGAATATATAAAAGTTTAAAATATTGGATTTAGAAAGGGTTTTCCATTAAAAGACGGAAAAACTACATTTTTTAAATAACACTTCTTATATCTGAAAAAATGAATTTTTCCTTATATTATTCCTAAAAAACACAAAATAAAAATTTTAAAATAATATGGTATATATATATAAAATTCAAAATTTCATTATTAATATTCATAACAACTTTTTAAATGGCTAGTTTGACAGTTCATGGTGCGGTTGAACTTGTTGTTGCGCACATCGCACTCTATTGTATTATTTTAAGAGAAGCCTACCATGGTTTCTCGGGGTGTTACCTAATTGTTATTGAATAAAATTCCATTTTTAATCTATAACTTCTGTATTTTCATCCATATTATCTTCTATATTAATATCATGTAATATTCATTAAACATAAACACTCTATATTTGATGTACATGTTCATAAACAATGTCGTTGTTCCATAATATTGAAAAAATAAGTGAAATAATAGTATTCGTCCATGAAAATGGGTAGAATTGGCCCCTACACAACCACCATATCATTCTCAATATATATCATTTATATCTTTTCCTTAATCTTGTGCGTATTTAAAAATATTTTCAATTTTTTAGAAGAATCATAGTATTAGTTTCATCATGAGAAATTTTTGGCATACTATGAGCTCCTTCATTCTCCACCACATCATAAAAGGACTATTGGATTAAGTGGACAAGAATATTATTATATATATTTTTATATACATCATTGGATATAGAGTGCAAATAATAATCCCCACTATTGAGTTAAATATCATATGGATTAATTTTTCTCAACTATTGATGAGTCCATCCCTTCACATGATTTTTTTCAAAGACATAATAATGATTAAGATAGGGATTGGAGATTTAATGTGATTAATAAAAAAATAATTATCCATGAATTAAATTTATATATTATATAAACAATCATCCTTTTACTCATGATCCCTCACCTTCTTAGTGATGAGGTGTTAATGGTTGAGTGAATCTCAATCATGTTTTTTACTCTCATAACAAGGAAGTTAAAATTGTAAATGAATAGTAGAAGAATTAAAAGATATTGAAAAATAAAATTACTTACTTTAATTAATTATTGGAATAAAATATGTGAAATTATATGAAGAAATAATGAATAATAATGTCCAAGGATCTAATAAAATTCAATTTAAAGGATAATATTTCAAAAAAAAATTGCGGGAACATCCTATTTATAGGCTTCATCATCATCATCACATAATATTATTCATTGTGGAATGATGTTATAAACCTTTGATATAAACCATTATCTATTCATTATAGGATACATCATTGTGGTTCAATGGATGGTATTGTTGTGCCATGGATACATATTTCTCCTTCAAAATAAATATCTCTAAATGGCTTTGAAATAAAAATCCACATACTTAAAATATAATTTTATCTTACCTTATATTTCTCAGTATCATTATATCCTGAAATGGAGAAGATTATTATTTAATTAATAATGTGCACTATATAATTATTACTTCATAATGTCATTGAATAATGGTCATATGTTATAAAATTAACTTCAACAACTCCTCAAAAGGGTATTGATAGTTAAATTCAAAATGAAGTCGATACATCTATAATAAAACTTCATTGTTTCTCTATTATATCCCATTAGACTCATCCCACATAAAAACATTACATTATTGGTATTCTCTTTCATAAGAATGTGTTCACTTACCATCTTATTTGGTTCTCCCCTAGTGTCGAATGATACCACAACTTGTTATCCTATAATCAACCTATAAAGGTGTCCCCACAACCCCCAAATCATCCTTGATCATTAAACTTCTTCATGTCCTAGACATAGTTTTACGACATCAATGACTGTCTACAACCTTGGTGTGAATCCATTCATAGGATGATTTTATGGAATTATTCTTATAAATTTTCTTTTTCCCTAAAATATATTTTTGAATAGCATAAAATCCTAACATCATAAGTCATTATTTGGTAATAATATGTATCATTATTTGGGTCATGTTTTGTAGTGATCCCCCTTTTTTGTGATATATTCAAAATCACATTCATCCACATTGTAACACCATTTTTTTGAGTTATTTTTTTCTATGTTTACAATTTCTACATTGTTCCAACTAACTATATATTGAATAATTTTTTTGGTATTATTATCTCTGCAATTACTCTAAAATCATAAAGGTATGAACTAACGGCTTCCTTAAGCTCTATAAATCCATAAATCAATAAAATTAAAAAAAATGTATCATTATGTCTCATAATAAATGAATATAATGATATAAATATATCCATAAATAACAGTTATCAAATTTCCCCACAATTGAAGATTTTTATCCTTAAGAGAGATATATTTACAAGGATTCCAAATAAGTTCAATCATTTAACTAATGAAAATTACTAGAGAACATGTCAATAAAAAAAATCTAAATTGAAAAATAACAATTTCTTATACACTCAGCCTTCTTATGTAATCATAAAAATTTATAAATAAAATACTAGAATTATTATTCTAATCCATAATTATTTTCAAACCATTCCATAGACATTTATTCCAATATAGTAATATATGTATTTAGAAAATTTCACATTCAAGAGTCCAGAATAATGTATATCTAGAGTTATTCTAAATAAAAATTTCATGCCTTCAATTTTTAGTCCTGTATAATGTCTTAGATTACATTATATAAAACGAACCTGAGAAATCAAGAGGAAATACTAAAAAGATTATAATATCATTGAGGCTAGTGATGGGTAGGTCATTATGTAATCATCTCCCTCAAACCTCTACTTCTTGTAATGATTCCAATCATGAAAATTCAACAATAACTACACAATTATCCATCATATTTAACTTTCATTTCCCTTTACTACAATGTAAATTTCACTAGGATCAGGTATCACGCTAATCAAACTAAATTTGTTTGATCTCTTATTGGAACTGATTCTAATATTTATAAAAATATGATATATATTGTATGAGTGATCATTAAAATGTAAATGATATGATCTATTATTTCTATTTTTTCCAATATAATATAGGAATCATGGAATAAAAATATAAAATATTTTTTAATCAACATAAAAATCTATAATTACAATTATACAACATTATCTTACATGATATTCTCACATCGTAGTTACATGCATCACCAAACCCCCTTTTTAACCTAAAATGGAAAAAAAACAAGTGTTCCTACTTAATATTATCTTATATGAAGGTTAAATTATCCAATAATTTGTATTACAAGTCTATAAATTTGATGGATATTACATGTTAAAAATAGGTCTAGATATAGATTATTTATAAAGGTAAAAGTTTTAAAAAATAACCTCAATAATATTACTTTGGTTTGAAAAAAAACTAATTTTTTTGAAAAAGATCAAAGAGAAATATTAAATAGGAATGTTAGTCTGAACATCAATTATGAAATCGGTTAATAAAAATTATATTAAAAAATATTCTAAAACACCTATCATGAATTGAATTTCAAAATATTAAAAAGACATGCCTGAAATGAACATTATGTAATAATAGAATAAAAAATAAATTTATAAATATTATATTAGAGGCTAAAATATTTCTGTAAATATATTGGATATCAAATTAATAATAAACAATTAATTTATTTTCAATAATTCATAATGAATTTTATTTTCATTGAATATATATTCGTGTTAATATTTTTCATTAGTTTAGGTATGTCTCCAAAAAATGTCTCTTTGTCCATTTATTTCAAGAAAAAAATCCACATGTTTCTAGTAATCCCTTCATAACAATTATCTTCAAATTCCATCTCCACTTTTAAATATCATGGTGATATAGATGAAAAGGAATAATATTTTCAATACATAATATTAAATTATCATAAGCTAGGAAATAATTAAGCACAAGAATCTAGCCCAGTTGATGAGGACTCGACAACTGCATCCAAGAGACAAGAGTTTAAAACCAGGTGCAGACATATTTTCAGGGTACAATAACAGTACGGTAGCAGGTACAATTTGGTACTATAATAGCCGACACTATTGATCCAGTTTAGATTTCATGCCATCAGTTTTTTCCTCAGGTCTATCAAGGCCATCGGGCCAACCAAGGCCATCGGGCCAATCAAGGCCTTTGTGCCAGTAAGGCTTTCGAGAAACATGAAATTGTGCTTAACATACAGGTAGACTATAGAAGGAGAAGAATCCAGATAAGGAATCATAGCTGGAGTATTCATTAAAGAAAATGCTAATAGATGTGGATGGATGACTGGTTATGGAATTTCCATCAGGACCAGCATGTGCATGCACCAGAATCCTAGCCGAACATTCATGTGGAGGTGGAGAGATGATATCACTATGTAGATGTTGCGGAGGAGCAATTCCATGTAGTTATAATCTGGATATTTCCTCTAATACCTAAGGGTCATGTAATATCTAAAACGGCATGCCCTGTAAGGGTTCCCCCTTATCCCTTGGAAGAGGGGTTATAAAAAATCTATAAAAAGAAGTCCCTTTGGAAATTTAGACAACAAAGAATTAAGGACCTCTATGATTTATGTAATATTTATATCCTAGATAACTGGATGGAATTTATAGTAATGAAATAATATACATTGATGGATTGTGGTATATTTGATTTCCTAAAATGAAAACCCTGAACTAGGAATCATGATAGTCTGAAATCGATATATTTATTTTTTTTAGGAATAAATTGATTCAAAAAAGAAATATTTTATTTGTTTTTATTCAATGTGTTAAATAAACGATCGATAATGAACACAAAAGGAATAAAAATATAGTAATTTGTAAAAAATATGTGAATGTAAAACAAAAATAGAAGGCATTAATAAAATGGAAGGGGGAGTAAATCCTATGACTCCGTGGTTCCATCCCCCATCTCCTCATTGGGATCTAGCTCCAATAAGGTTGTAGTAAATGAAATCAATAAAAACCAAACAGAACTACACTACCAGAATTGAATCACCTAATAAATCTCCAAAATAATTTCCTCGATGAAATATATTATATTTGGAATGGTAGAGTATACTAAATCATGGTTGTGTTAGAATCCTCCTATATCACACACTATAAATGAGTAATGATAGTCAATGATGGTGTTGAAAACTAATGTGATGAATGATCATTCATGTATATTGATAAATTAGATGTATGAGTGTTTGATAATGGTAATTTTGTAGTAATTTAGGTATATGGTTCCCTGCTAAGTATGGTAGCTAATGATCCACTATCCTAGTAATTTCCGGTGTATACAAGAGGATTAACTAGAATATTGATATCTATATAGGTAGTTTTAATTTGTTTGTCACGAGGAATGTATATTATAGTGACTATGAGGGTAGTTTTTGTTAGTGGATGATTGTTCCATTGAGTTGGAATCTCCTGGATCCTTATAGAGGTCATGTGGTTATCAACTAGGACAATAAAGTAAACCACCATTGTAGGTAATTAGTCATACCCTTTCCATTATTTTTGGAATCCAACTCGAACTATATGCATTCATCATTAACCATAAGATAACTAGTATCACAGGTGTCAAAAGATGAATATGGTTGGGGTTTTAATGGTATAAATGCACAATTTTTTGTCATCTAATACAAACTAAATATGTTGATGGATCAGTGGGATAAAAATATTGAGTTTGGATATAGAAATGTGTTCCCTCTAGGGTGGATACAGTATAAAAAATGGGTGTTGTGTGAATGCATGTTGTATAATGGGAGGTGGATCAAACTATACCTCCATATTATCATATAAATGGTTATTTATCCAAATAATATAATGAATGAATTTGGAAAATACTAAATCTACCCCATGTGAGTAAAGGATGGGGTCGTTCTTAAGCATGTGAAATTTCTATTCATCCTCTCGGTGTTGGGTTTGATTGGGAAGTGAATGAAGCATGAGAGTGTCCTTCAATGGATTCATAATACACCATTAAATAAGTATAATTTTCATAGAACACATTACCTTTCCCTCTATCATTAATTATGACATTTTTCTAATAATAGGAGGTCAGCCAACATAATCTACCCTAATGAGGATAGGTTCATTGATTAGTCAAAAAATCCCAAGTGCATTTCTTGTAATGTAGTGAAATTCACACCCATAGTAATACCCCTGGACTTATTCAAAATTCACCCTTAATATAATGAAAATGATTTAGTCATGTAGATTATTAACTACCGTATATAAATTCTAGAAATAATAATAACATATAATCCAATCACAATGCCATATGATGATCCTGTAGAAAACTATTCATCAGAGATTTCCCAATGTATAATACTTAATAAATGGCTTCTCAACTAATTTCACTGAGTTTGTTTTTGTTTTTTCCTTCTCAAGGTGTAAATGGTTTTATTCATATACTACTTATGGATTGTGTTATTACAGCACTCCAGTATAAAATAATTATAATCCAATATCTCAATAAACTCATTTTTTTGACACATTATCCTTCTCCGAACTATATAAACCATGGGATCCAATTATGTTGAATAATGTTTAACTTAATATAACCTAGATTCATATCCAAAACTAATATTACCTCTAAGACCCACTTTGTAGAATCCTCCTCCATTAAATGATTAATATGTTATATATTCAAAGATTTGAATGAATATATAAATTGATCGGATATATCCACATATTTTATAATAATTATGAAAAAAATTAATTTTTTTATCAATTTATGACATTTAATGTGCCCCCATACTCTTCTAGTTTTTGTGTTCAGTGAACCATATATATTTTTTATGATGATTTTCGGATAAATCCCCAAACTATGATGACTGATGGGTTGTTTGGTGGGGATGGATTAGGTTAGGTTACAGAGATGTGAATTTTTTAGGTGAAATGATTTTTAAGGGATAAGGTGGTTGTATGGGTCGTTTATCCATTTGAATTTTTTTGGTCTCATCAGTATATTATTTTTTAATTTTTTTAATGGTTAATTATCTTTGTATTTATTGGTAACAGTCATTGTTTTAGCCGTTGTGTGGGGATAAGGTTATGGATGGGTGATGGATCGAGATGTATTCATAGGGGGTTTTACAATGGTGTTTTCATGGATTGGAAATGTTTTTATGTTTAGATGGGTATGGGGAATTTTCATAGTGTGGTTTTGGAAACATTGTAGTGAGTATGTTGAAATAGGTATGAATAGGTGTGAAAATAAATCATGAGAGGATCTAGAAGCGTAAAATTACTTACTGAAGGTGACCTAAACCAAATCAAGCTTCTATGAAAATAAATTTAGGAAGCAATATGATATTAGAATAGGGATACTAATAGCACAATTTAGGTTTGGGGTTTATAATTAAATGTATTTGAATACATTGTACCATGACCCATGTCAATACAGCATGATGTCATTAGTTTTAAAAATGTGGTATTTTTCAAACTGAATCCTCTAGTGTTTCAACTCTAAGGGTGATTCCAACATAGAACAACTATATAAGTTTATCCCTAAGTGATTTATTTCAAGTCAAAATCCTGACATGAAGCATACCCTACAAATTTGTTTTCTTTTTTATTCTATTTGAAGCATTATAGAATGAGAAATTACTTCCCATCACAACCTGATTTTTCACCCCATATTATGATATTTTGGGGTGGGGGTATAGTGTACATCCCCCATATTAGGGTAAGGATATTTTATATCCATTAATTCTACATTATTATAGTGTGATCAATTATTGTGTGTCATAGGTCTAGAATGGGGAATTTAGGGTGTACTATTTTAGGACATGTAATATCTAGATGCACCTAAAAAATGATTACTTTTTTATTTTGGTTATTACTCTTATAAAATTTTATGTTCTCTCAATTAGATATTTAGTAGGGGATGAGGGGAGTGTTCTATAATTCCGTTAAACTAATTTATCCTATTAATTTCTAACCAATTTAAATTATATTTATAATCTTAAAAAATAAAACATACCACGGTTTCTCCACACCTAGTTATTTAATTAAAGTAAATATCTAGATGAATCATTGTATTTTCACTAATCTTTGAGAGACATAACAAATTATTTAGGGGAATCATCCATGTATAGATTCATCCATTTTTAATTAAACATGAATTAAGCGTCATTCCACCATTAAATCTAAATGGATCCTAGTGAAACGTCATTTATACCACAACGGGTCATAACCAAAGTGACTGTAGTTTTCATGGAAACAATCTAAAACAATATTTAAAAAAAGAATTGTATCACCTGGTATGAATATTCAGTGGTTTATTAATCATCCACACCACTTATTGATTTTCTATTTATATATCTTTTAAATCTTATATGCATCTCTTTCAATCTCTTATAATTAATAAAAATATAGTTGTAACTTTCTATATCGGTGTGAGTCCATATCCACATTATAAATAGCTCTATATTATCAATGATCGAGATCCACCAGTAAATGGATGATATTCTCATCATTAAGAATTATTGTGGTTTATACTGGTCACCATTTTAAAATAAAACATATATTAGTATAAATTACAATCAGAATTTTTTCGATAATCATTCCATATTGAACTTGAATTTTTATCCAAAATCATTATAATCACTTAGATGGATAATTCTACATTCCCATAAGTTTTTGGGTGGTGAGGGTGATGGTATTGTATCAAAATCATCGATTTTATAGTGCACACAAAAATATATCATTTTTTAAAGTGTTCCTCATGAATTTATGAGTAACCTAGACATACCAACAAGATAAAATAAGTTCTTTCGTTTCAATTTCCTCACTAAATTGGATATATTTTAAATGTGGGTCCATATTATATCCTTTTAGTGATGCCAATCACATAAAAAAGTATCTATGTGTTTCCCATGGATCTTTGGAAGGGCCCCATTAAATCAATTCTCCCAACATCAAACTCCTCAAATATTATGATTGTATTTTTTTAGAATCTAAATTATTTTTCAATTGTAATACAATTATTGTAATCAATCGTAGCCTCATATTAACACCCTTGAATCTTTGTGGATGTCAAAAAAAAAATCAACATTTTATTTTCATTTACATTATTCTACCATTAACGTTTTGTCATTAGATTGGTGATGAATAGTAAATTTATAGAATGATCTTCACCTTGAATTTGGGTACACATAACTAAATTAATCAGTCACTACATTGCATGAATAATAGTGATTATAATTTTTTTTTGAATTACCTAAATTTATTATTCATTACTATTATAAAAATATCATGGTATCATTTTCTAAATAATATACAATCTTGGAAAAGATAGGATGAAATTTTTAATTAGTACAAAAAGTTTCTCATCCAAGAAATCAGCATAATTTTCTTGTTCCTCCTCCTCTTCTCTATACGTTCTATGTTATCTCAAAAAATGGTCATCCACTAGAATATATAATCTATTTTTTTATTTTTTAATGCTAAAAACTATTTTAGTATAATGATATAATAAATCAGGCCTTTATTATAATATATTTGTTTGAAAATAGCTCAAGAGTCGTGATCCATGTATAGAGTCATGTCAATCATTACTAAAAATGGTTGGAAATTATCAAAAGAAAAAACCATTATTAAAACATGTTTCTATGTGAAAGTTTAATTTATTTTTGTATTATTATGGGAATGGATGTCATAATAGATAGGTTAAAAAATGTGATCTATCCATTGTCTTAGAGTAGCTCCTACAATGAAATCACTTCGTTCTAACATTATGATGGTATTTTTCTACCAATTTATAAATACCATGATTGGTGTCGCCCAAAAATTATTTTTCATACAAATAATGGCTTACATACATTCTTATTCAATTGTTGACAAATAATACTTTGAAAACTATTGTTGAGTGGCCTATATATATTGAAAAATTAATTTATAATGTGGCGGTAAATCCAACATTTCCAAGAAATATTTAAATCCAATTAATTGTATTATTATCATGGAGATGTTGTGTGAATTTTTTATATTCTAGATCAACCTAGATTCCCTATTTATATATTATATTCACTTGAATGGCACCGCCTTGAACAATGAAGTGGAACATTTCAAAATTGGGTACTATGAATATTTGTCCAAATATTTTAAGTTCTATAAAATGTTTTTATAGTAATACTTCAATGGAAATCCCATATATTATGAAATCATCCATTGAAATATCATTAAATTCTTCCACTGTGTACTGAAAAATATGTTTCACATACCTTTGAATAGTCACTAATTTATTAATCATGACAAAATACATGATATGATAGGATAATGATTGATATTGGTGAGTAAATATTGTCTTCAATTTTTTATTTAGATAACAAATTATTTGGTTATAACTAGAATTTAATTATAAAATGAATTTATAACTCATACTGAGATAACATATTAATAATTTACCCTTTATTAATAATGGAATGTTTTCCTTTTTTATGGATGTTTCTATTATTTGATATTCTATGCATACCTAATATCATGAATCTACCATTGTAGGTATCGTCTCATTCTCATCAGTCATTACAAAAGTATTCCACCCATATTTGGAATTACATGTAATGGGTTCACCCATTTACATTTTTTTATTGAAATTATTACCACCACATCAAATAGTATATGAACCATTTTATTGGAAAAATATTTTATAGTTTTTCTTAGTCTCACCTGTAGTAACAATTTTAGTTTTATCACATCGTCTAATAGTGATTTTTTAAATGGTAGGATTAATTCAATTGGTAATGGAAATTAACTGTGTTAGTTATCCCAAATTTTTCATAGTGATGTATGTATCATTTGTAGTTATTTTCTTGGTTTTAAATTTTATTTCTAGTAGTTGGATTTTGATAAAATGACATGATTATTTCATTTTATGGTTGAAAACCACAAAGTAAGTGATTTATTCATTTTCCTTAAAACATATAAATTTTTTTACTCATTGAATTTTCTTAATTATGAATTAATAATAATTTTAAATAGTCCTATTATCCACTAAATATGTACCATAGTTTTTGTTACAATGGATTAAACTATGGAATTAGTGTTTTCATGATTGAAGAAATTAATTATGCATAAGAATCTATTTATAACTATTTTTTCCGTTTTAGGACTTCTTCTTCTTCCTCACTCTCTATTTATAAATTAACCTCCTTAATTTCCACCATATCATCTATTAGTTTCATTATATTACCTCCTTTACTATTTATAAACTCATGATGAATGGGTTTTCATTAGTATAATTTATTATAACGAAATCCTAAGAATTAATTTCATGATTAATAGTTATAATAAGATCAAATATGAATTATTAATCACTAACTCTGAAAATTATTCATCCTTGGTTGTCATTTTTAAATTATTTTTTAGTTTCAATTAATGGTCCTCCAATTAATATGGGGATAAATTGTTCTTATTCTATCATGAGGATAAAAAAATATATCGGGATTCTAACTTTGTTCACAATGACAATACATATTAAAAAAATCGATAGTGGTACTTCTTTGATAAACTAATAAGTTAGAGTGATAATAATATCATATTTGTATTATCTAATCCCATATTAAAAAACACAGAAAAGAGAAAAATAGTTTCACCCCATTCTTAAGTCACAATGTATATTCTTGAATGTTCATGATCTAATGGCGAATAAGTTGAAAAATATTCCAATATCTCTCATCATTGGAGTTATATTATTTTGAAATTATATTTAACACTCTTTTCAATGAGAATAAACACCCCAAACATGTATAATTATATTTTTTTTATATTAATTACTTTAAAATTTTATCATAATGCAACATTTAAGATATATAATCACAAAAAAGAGATGTCTATAGAAAGCCTTATGAAACGAAATTAAACATATTGTATTGAATTTCAAAAATGAATTTCTTTATCCTCTTTAGGAACAAATGAGGAGTTCTATCTGAATATATATTTTTGATTCATTATTCTCCTAACAACCCTATTTTATATATTTTCCTATCTTATAATTTACATTTTCTTATTCCCTTTTATCCCCATTCAATTAAAAAATTTCTCTTTAACCCTTAAATTTGTTTTCCTATTTACACAAAAATTTCTTTATATTTATCTTATTTTCAACCAACTCTCACCTGAAAAATGTGTCATAGCATTCACCTTCACTCGTGGGGTTCCTCCATCTTACTCCATAGGGTATTCAGTAGACACTAAAATAATGCTTGATATATTTCCCCACATGGTTCTAGAGTTTTAGGTTGAGGATTATTGATTCATCATAGAATTTTATTGTCTTATACTCTACTTAGAATATTTTTTGATGAGGATACTTATCATTACATTTAGTGAATTTTAAAGAGATAGGAAAGTGTATTTTGATATAAATTATTTGGAGGCTAGTTGGTTTATGTTTAAGGGGGTTGGAAATGTTAGAATACTCTCAAGTGTTGTTATTAAAGTGATTATTTAGGTATACCATTTTTTTTATTTGATAATTAAGACACATTAATATTAGTTATAAAATGGATTTAATTATGGATTGTGTTTAATTCATCTCTATTGGTTGTAGGTATTTTGTAATGGTTTGGCGGATTGATTATAACAACCTCGGTTTCAATGTAAATTATTATTATCCTCTGATACCTACTGAATCAATGGTATATGTGGGTTCATCTACCCATTTCATTATATAATATAATGGGTTTTGTTTTTGGGTTTGTGAAAACTGTTGTTGGGTAAATTACACTATAAATTATATGTTATTTAATTTATTTATCAATTATTCTAATTGGGTATCCAAGATGGTGATCACATTGAATTAAATTATTACTCTCCTTCGTTGATTCTAATCACTTTTTTTATAATTTTGAAATATGAGTAATGTCATATTGAATGTCGTTTACAACATCTAATGTTATCATAATTAATCCTTTACTAGATGTTTCATCGATCTTAACTCATGTCGTAGGATGTTAAAAATAATTAATTGATTCATTTAAAGAAAATCATTATGTCTCTTATGTGACAACATCTTCTTGAAATCATTGATTGTATCCCATGATTCAAATATATATTATAATTCAACTTACGAAATGATTGAGATTTAATTTATGACCTTACATATCCTGTATATTGGAATGTATTTGTCTAATAATAATTTTTATAGGTTATCCTATTTTTTCATGTAACCATAGTGTTAACTCTTTAAACAATCTATTTCTAAAACATAGAGAGAGAATTTGAATACATTAAATCAAATATAATTTGATGTCACTCAATTATTGTTAAATATATTAGAAATTTTACTAAGGATTTTCCAATAGCTATGTAGATTATCATTTTCATGACACTAAGTCATCCAATGTTTTTTATTGGTATTAATCTTATTTTAACCTTAAAATTGTTCCCCTAATAGAAAATATGAACAAAAAATAAAAACCAACTAATAAATGATAAATCATAGTACATTGTATCTCTATCTAGGGGAATTTTTTATCCTCTATTATGTTGGTTATCATTAGAGAAATATCCTTGAGGAACATTGGGTGTAGTTGAGAGAGTGGTCACATGGATGGTAAATCATTTGTATGGACATATAAACCTCTTGTTATTATTGATTTAATCAATCATTTATCATGAATCAAGGATCATTGATCATGTTTTTTAAATCCTAGTCATGAATTATGTTTTTTGAAATGAATAAACAAAAAATAAACACATTCACATAAATATAATTAAAATAAAAAAAGTATTAATAATTTAATAATATAATTGGTCTATAAAAAAGTATTATACTCTTATGTTCTCCCTTAATCACTACCAATAGTTCAAAAAACATTGGCTATACCAATATAATTATCATTCCAAGAGGGTAATCATGATTAAATATTAGGTGTTCATGATTTGTATTATACTAATAAGTCATATATTATTGAATGTCCAAGGTCGGTCCCAAGAGTGATAAATATAATCCAAAAGATAAATCCATATGACTTATTATTAAGAAGAAATATATAAGTTTATATGCATAAACCAAAACTAAAACAATAGTCTAATGGATTTAAAATACTAACCAATAATAGAAGGATCAACTTCAATGACAATTAGTGAACGAGATACCAACTTCTATCATTAATTAATTTGGATTAGTAAATCATTTTCTACATTTTTAATGTTAAAAAGATTATTAAGCTAATATTTATTGAGTTTAACATAGACAATTTAAATATACTGGTAAAATAGTAATATCAAACAAATTTCATTAAGTCTGATCATTAACGTAAACAATAAATACAATATATTGTTAATTGGTTAATTTTTTCTACAACTTTTCATTTATGTTCTTAATAATAACTTTCTAAAAATACTGAATAATAAATATGATTAGAATTAATGACTCAAATTTATCCATAATTGAAATGAATATTCATGAAAAAAATTGATATATAATTTAAATACCCGTACTTATAATCTTAATCCTTTACCTCCTGAGTGAATTTCCACACATGGTTGGGGGAAAATCAACCATATTTTACTTGAATATATAATAATGTAAGTGAAAATAGTAAATTAATGTTGATGAATATATCTATATAAGCACATATTACCTTCACAAATTATCATACTTAAGTATTGATCCTTGTGTATTTGAAGTGAGTTTGATAGTGGGTGATTCTGTAAGCTATGAAGCAACATAACCAGGTTTCCTGATTTTTTGTTAATCATGTAACTTAATTTATTTCGGAAATATATTCAAATATTTGTTTTTTTATTTATATCATAATCAAACTTGTTACCAATTTTAAATTTTCTCTTTTAAAATTTAAATTTATTTGAGGGATGTAATTATATTTTATTCATTTTTTTCATTTCAATCATCTTTATAAGAAGGTGATTCATTTACGAACAATTGATGTAAAAGGGAAATTTTCTTTTTTGTTACAAAATAAAATCATCATAAATTATTCACATGGGTTCTATATTTTATATTATATTTCAATTTATTTTAGAGGTTTACTAATATTTATTTTGAATTTATATAAGAAATTTTTAATTATATATTTATAATTTAAAGGGGAAATTTGGATAAATATTTAAAACTATTTCTAAGATGTATGATTTTCATATGAAAATTTAGTTTTTGGCCATCAATATTGTATAATGGTATTTTAATAGTCTTTTTATAATAGTAAAGGGTCATTTTTTGTTTATAAATTGTTTTTCCACTATGATTTATGTAACGCCTCGACCCCAGTTACCCAGAGTTGGTGCATTATTTTAATAAATTGGCAAGATTTCAAGGGATCATGTCCCGAAGGACCGATCGGTTTAGAAGAAATGGAAAATAGATTACATACCTGAATGTTACATTACACTTTATAACATATAAAACAACATAAATAATCCTTTATGACTGCCATTATTCCCTTGGCTTAACCCTGTATATCAATCACAATACACTTCATGGAATCCTATGAAAAATTAAACCTAGAAAGGGGAGATCTCAAATGCTCAGTAGGGATAACAATATAGTGGAAACATTCATAAATAATAATATATATTTAAGGCAATGTATAACTAAATCAAAAGCCTTTTAAACATAATCTTCAACATAATATGGAAAAAAAATAAATAATTCTATTTAATTATTCACATTAATATTCTACCTGTCGAATAATCACATTAAATTTAAATAGCTACTTTCATAATGATTGAATGCATAATTCCAGACTATCATAACCACGTAGCCAAGGCCACCTGCCATGACTACAAATAGTATTTTTTCAAGGCATCGTGCCAAGACACTAGTTTGACATATGAGACCAACTGATGCATCGAGGAGCTATAGTGGGATCCACCCGTCACTTACTAGGTCCAATGCATTCCTCATATGAAAAGTTTTAAACATTACATAAAAATTCATCTTAAAACTATCATACAAAATGTCAATACGTTATCCCTAAACCAGGAATGGTATAAAAATAACACATCCATAGTCAAGAATATCACAAAACCTTCAATAAAATATGGAAGATTTTTATTATAATAAATCAACCTCAGTAAAAAATAATAACTAGTAACGGAAGCTGACATAGTTGAAAATGACCAGTAAAACTTTTTGAGAGAAATATCCTTTTTGTAATATCATTTAAAAGTCACACATTTAAAAAGGAAATAATTTAAATAGATTTTATAATCAGAGTGTCCCATACCACTTTGAAACTTTTGAAAATAATTTTCATTTCAATATATTCAGTTCAATAAAAATAAATCCTTAATATCATTTTTGAAAACATATACATTAATTAAAAAGGTTTAGAAATAAAAATATGTACAAAATTTAAAATTATCCTCTTGATAAAGAGTAATTTTCAAAAATACATAAAATATTAATTTTGAAATCAATTATATGACAATGGACATGGATGATAAAAATGTCCCAGTAAATACTTACACATAAACAATCTTAAATAATAATGAGATTGAGGAATTAACCCTTACCAATTTAGTAACATACGAAACATACATCCCAGGAAATAGGTATCATATAATGAATATGTAAATACACATATATTAAAGTGTATTACACAAAGAATACAATTATGGTCACTACATACACCCCACAAAAGTTATTAGTGGAAATATAGAACGAATCTCACGAGAATATGGAGTGAGATGAATACCCTTACCTTGTACATTTCCATTGTCGATGGTAGTTTAACCTCACTTATAATGGTTGAATAAATTTTATTAAATTATAAAAGAATAATATTCATTAACATGATATCATATATACTATTTTAATATTTCATTTTTAATAATATTTTAGTATTTTCATCATTACGGGTGTTTACTTACTCGTTTTATTTTATATATTTTGTTACATAAGTCGTGTTTTTTATTAATAGGTTCTATCATATTCATATCCATATCTATATCAAGTCCGTAAACATTATTTATAATCAAAAAAATGAGAATTAGACTTGAATGGATACGATGGGGAATGAATCTCATCACTTTCGTGGAGACGGTAGTCCGTACATATGCACAAACATTGCTTCAATTTAATTTTTCATATTAAAAGGAATCAAAACCTACTGATACATAGGTATATTATTATTCCATTGTAATATAATATCTTATATTTATTACTAATGTTCATTAATACGATCCTTTATATGTTCCGTGTATGGTATGAACTAGTAATATCACTTTGAGGGGGCGGTAGTCCGCATTTTCTCAAATGAAATTATCGTATATTTATAAAACATGAAACAAATAATGGTATGATATAAAATGGAATTAAAGAAGATTATATATAAACTAAATATGATATTTAATTATATTTCCATAATAATGGACACCATAAGAGGTGTTAGATGATAATCGATCAATCATCGTTTCGTGAGGTGTTTGGTTGCCATCCACCGAAACATTATATTCTTCACCCATTAGATGGATGTCTGTGTAACTATAGTTCGAATAATTCTCATAAAAATATCATTGTATATTTAAGATATTGGTTTTCTTACCAATGTAAATAATAAGTAGAGTTTAGGGGTTGGAGAAGTTAAATAAAAGAAAAGAAGATAAGAGAAATTGTTACCTTTAATTTGGGTAACTCCCTTTGGTTTGAACCAAAAAGGACTCTTGAAGTGCCTTCTGCCTAAGGTAAGGCATCTAAAAGGTGTATAGGGATGTAGGTACCTTAATTAGGCAGAGTTTGGAGGATCCAAAAGGCTTGAGAGGTGAGAGGAATTGGTATTAAATGGTGTCCTTTTATAAGGGGGAGGAGGGGCTCTTAAGGAAAAACTTAAAGTATTAATTTTATAATAAATTAAAATTCGTTTTATAATGGTTCCAAAATAGATTAATTAATGTCCAAGGTGGGGATGGGTCGAAATACAGTAAACTAATAGTTTTTAGACAAGTTTGGGTCACTATTTTACCCTTATCATTTAGATTTAACTCTTAGTTTAATAGTTTGACATTTACCATGTCTATTTGTATTAGTATATTATATGGTTGATAAACATACTATAAAATGCCATGATAACCCCAAGTAGTTCATTAATGACATACCTATCATCATAATTGTCTTTTGGCCAATCCTTAGATTTTTAGTAATAATATATCAATTAAAAATATAATATTTGTTTTTAAAAATCTTTTATGTAAATTTTGACACTATTTAATAATTGATTTTTGATAAAGTTTTAATAATTTTATTAATTCGAACCAAATTCATTTAATGAATAATAACAAGTCATATTTACCAATAAAATACTGTTAATTCATTAAAATTATCATATTATATTTATTTGGGTATTTATAATATCAATTATTTTAATATTTCACTAATAAGTTCATTGCTGCATCCTCATTGTGTCATAAATAAATTAACTTATATAATGTCTAAAAATTACAAATAAAATATAATTATGTAGGAAATATCTTTTTATTTGTAATGAATATTTATAATCTAATTTATCTTATGTATAACCCTATATTACAAATGTTTTATTTATAAAACATTGATTTTAACTCTTTTAACTCTTCTTCGAATTAAATGACAATAAATGACCTAAACTAATCCAAGTGGAACAAAGAGGATTATATTTTATTCCCAATGTTTTTTTGGTCTAATTATACTTATCCAATAGAATTATGACATTTTTTAGGGTAATAATAATATCATTTTTACCCTGAATTACGCTATTTAATTTTTATCGTGGTAAATAAAAGTAAAAAGTTACTATTCACCAATAATTATTTTTATCTTATTGTACCGAATTTTACTACTTGATATTAACAGTGTCTCTAAGATTTTTTAAATTCCACTCACAAAAGCAGTAAAATTAAATTTTATGTGAATTTGGAAATTCTCCTAGGAGGTGGGTAAAAGACGGTGAAAATTTCAATAAAATTTTTATATTCCAAAAATATTATAAACTGACTCCAATTAATTAAATTGAACTTATATATGTATTATTTATATATTTTGATATAAATTAATTTAAATAAAATAAATAATTATTCAAAAAAAATTGGTTTTAGACTATAACTCGGTGTTTTCACTATTCATCAAAACTTAAATGTTTTCATAAAAATTCAAAAATTTACCCAAAGGTAATTTTGATATTATAAATTCATTAACGAAGTCTATTATACCAAATTCAAAACATATATGTTTCATTTATTAATTTAAAATTAATTCCATCTTTCAAAACAGAAAATGTGTTTTTAAGAAACAATAACTACCAAAATATTGACACTTGTTTATGTCCGGTTTAAATGTAAAATAATGTACAATGACTAAAAATGGATTAATTTATAAAAATATATTATAAATATAATTTAAAACCACTCAAATTCATAATTTATCACTATTAATAATTTCTATTAAAAAGGTTGTTTTTAATTAAAATTTAATAATTTTCACTATTCATCAAAATATGAATGTTATCAGAAATGTACCAAAAATTCACCGTAAGATAATTTTGATAGTATGAATCAAATAATGAAGTCCATTTTGAATGATAAAATGTATAAAATTTCAAAATGTGGGAACTACTATTCATAACGGCTAGTTTGATTGGTTGGGGTGTGTGTTAGAACTCGAAGTTGCGTACAAAAAAGGATACTATATTATTCAAAGTGAAGCGAAATGAGGATGTTTTGGGTGTTACATTCTCCCCTCCTTAAATAAATTTCATCCTTGTAATTTATTCTCGGTATTGGAAACTTGGGGTTGAAATTTCAAAATATCTTAGTTGAAATCATACAACGAAAAAATTGATTAATGAGGCCTTTATTTAAAATAAAGAGTGGTATGATTGATGATCACCGAAAATAAATCGTACTAGGGTTCCATGTAGGAAAATATAGATATGGAAGAGAAATATAACCATCAATATTTGATGGAGAGTGGTATAGAACATGGCTATTAAAGGCTAACAATCCCAAAGCCATAAATTTGTGATTACCTAAGGTACCATTTAGGACAACATTTCTGTTCTAAGATCCTTTTATTAATGATGAGGAATTTATTTATGAGATTGGATAAGTAAGGAGATTTACATAAATTATAATTATAATTGTATCCATTAATAAATTTCTACCACAAACTCATCATTCACACAAAAACAAAATACAACACAAAAATACTCAATTTATCCTAATCATATTGGGTTCCAAATAAAATAAATTTATAATTCACATGTTAGACCCTTTGAAAAAATAAACACATTATACCTTCCAAGAACTTCATGTAGTCCAGTGGTAGGTGATAAATTCCAATTGCACTATGGTTGTGGGTTCCATTCCCACAGCTTTGTCCGATGCGATGGGTCGCCACACAGTCTGTGTGTTGTCCTTTTATAAAAATCCAAATATAACCTTTTAAACTTAATCCCTTCCATGATTTAGACATATCCAAAATACTTCTATAAACTCTCAGTCAAAAAATTTATATGAAAGGTAAACATAATGTAGATCCTTTTTACCCCCTAATATCATGTGAATACCTTCATCATGTATTCTTTTAAAACACTGAAACCTCCTGAATTACCATATAACGTTATTGATTTCATTCATGTTCCCTTATTCCTTATAGAATACAGGATTTACTTCATCCATCCAAAAATGTTGTAAACTCCAACAATGATGGAATATACAAATCATTAATCAGTTTCAAGGTAGTCATGATTATCCAATATAATATACCCAAATCAACCATATATTATTCCAAATTCAGTACCTCAATATTAGGACCATATTAAGGTTTATATTTCCTTAATCCATGTAATTTCCAAAAAAATTAACTTGTTGTACTATCACTTTTCATAGTACCATAAAATCTCAAATCCATAATGAAATAGTACTACAATACAATCATTATTTATCTCCAGTAGATCATTGATACAACACTTCAATGAATTAATTCCAAAATAACAACATAAGAACACTAGTCATTCCTCTTCATCTGTGGTAGTATCATAACTTGATTATTATCCAATAGCATCATTTGTGGCATAGTCTGATGACTGGGACATTGGTTCGCGTAGTGTCCAAACTCCTTGCAGATGAAGCATTGAACATCTGAAACCTTTTTCTTGCCCTTTTAGTCATGTACATGGTGTACTTTTTCTCCACACTTATAACATACTCCCATTCCTTTCAAGCATTTTCAAGGTGATTCTTTCCAAAGTTATCCTATATGGGGAAATCTTTCATTACCTTTTTTCCTTTATCTGTCCTTCTATCTACCATCCTTTTCTTCTCTGGCTTCCCTTCAAAGCCATAGGACTCCGATAATTCTTTGCTTATCTTATCAACACGTGATACTATTTCTTCATATGATGATAATACATGAGAGACTATTTCCCTTCAAAATTAGGGCTTAAGAACATGAATGATATGATATTTCTTACACATTGGATGATGTGTATTGTGGGATTTCTCATTCCTTCTACTGGGGGCCATTTCTAAACAATGGAATACACTAGATTAGTTTTTGAATAGAAATAAGTAATCCCAAACTTGTAAAACACTAAACATAAATTAACAATTTTATAGATATAATCCATAATCATAAAAATTTCTTCTTTGTGAAATTATATACTCATAAACCCTTCATAATGGTTCGTAATGAAAATGAAAATTATCCTAAGCATATCCCATGTGAGTGTCGTAACAAAGAGTGCAGCAAGGCCCGTTTTCGTGTACCAGTTCCCGTTCAAGTCTAGCTCAAAGCGGGGTTTTTGGGTTTTACCCCTAGGTACATATGTGCCAGAGCTGCCTCTAACAGCTCATATCCAGATAGGGATGTATTAATCGAAAAACTCACAAAATCACTACAAAATATAAATTATAGAACGTTCTTCTCTATTATTCCACAAAGTCTATCTTAGGGCTATGTGCTCTAATCAGAGTTTATATAAATCTAGCTTCCATGGTTATTTCTAAACTTCCTCTAATACCAACAGTAATTCCTCGAAAAGAATTACCCAGAGTCAATGCATTATTTTAATACAATGGAATTATTACAAGGAATCAAGTCCCGATGGACCGATTGGTTACCGATCGGTTTCTGCGGGCCGCTATGACAGATGAACAGGCTACCCCATCGGCCAACCGAATAAAGGAGGGTCGCGGCGCCGAAAGGGCACCGCTCCGGATGAACTGCGGACCGCCTGTGCGGGCATCTTGCACCAAGAAGGCTGGCCATCTTCAGACGACTAGTTAGGGAAGGCGGCACCCCTTGGGGCCGCCAGTTCGGGTAGCTGGGGGGCGCCCCCCCCCCCCTGCCTTGGACTGCTCGGCCCCCCTCTGGCCGAGCCGCGACCTGCCGGATTGGGCCATGCCAAGCTGTGTCGTGTGTCCGGCCGGAACGTGTTGTGTCATGCCACGTAGTGCCGGGTCGGGCCACGCCCCCTCAGGCCGAGCCATGCCCCTTTGGGCCAGACCGCACCCCTCGGGCCGAGCCTTGGTCGGGCTGCGCCCTGAAGAGCCATGCCACACCGCGCTGGGCCACGCCTCTCTGGGTCGCACCGGGCTGCACCATCCTTGCCCGCCCTGGGATGTGCCGCGTGGTTTCGGGCTGGGCTGGGTCGTGCCCCGCCAGGTTGGGCCACACCCCCTCATGATGATCCTCGTACATTTGGGTCGGTCTGCGCCCCTCGGGCCGATCCACACATTTCAACTTGCCGGTACGACACCCATGTCGGGTCAAACTCGCCAAAACTGGGTTAACCCGACCTGTCGGCCAACTGGGATTAACGGTCCGGGCCTGTTTTTCACTTATGGGTGAATATCTTAAAGACCTTGTGTTCGATCAATGCACTGCTTGCGGCAATAGGCCCTTTATGACGTGACAATACTTTTTTGACACTCAATGTGAGTTTTGGAGGAATTTGGATAATGGCCAGGTTAGAAATGAGCGTATTTCTAACTGGGCCAATGGAACGAAAAAGCCTATATCTCTGACCGAGTGTCCGATTGACGTGTCGTCTATCGAGTTGTGTTCCTTTTGACGAGATGGACTTTCAAGATACATCAACTCTATACTTTGTGATAGTTTATGTATCGACCCCTTGGTCGAGAAACAGACCCTCCTAAAATCGAGTGTGTTGTGTGTGGGAATCCAAGAGCTGGTTGCGACTACGTCAACTACAGTACTGGGATCCTCTGTGGGTCAACAATGACGACTGTACATGGATCCTATGTTGTCTCGGCAGCGATGAAGACTGTACATAGATCCTCTGTATGTTCAGAAACAATGAAGACTGTACTTTGATCCTACGTGGGTTCACCAGTTATGGTTACTGTACTTGGATCCTCCATGGGTTCAGCTGCGACGACTTCTGTACTAGATCCTACGTGGGTTGGCCAGAGGAGATGATTCTGAGGCTACATCTAATCATCTCCACTATTCTTAGTGAGTAATATACATATGTGAGCTGATTCTTGACTATTCAATCATTATCATTGGGGTGATTGACTTCTCTCCAATGTGGACTGGGATGTGTATGGGCTCAGGAGTTGGAGCGGAACTGGAATTGATGACTTAGGTATATGTATGGGAATATACCTATGTATAGTTGATTGATACATCGTGATTGTATCTTTCCATTTTGGATTATTCTTTATGGATTCTGGGAGAGATTCAGGGGTCTCAGGGTCTCTAATGAGTATCGTATACTCACCCCTTCTCGAGCTATACCCGCACTACATTGTGTTGGATGTAGACGACAAGCACCACTGATCGAGGTTGAGGTTTGTGGAGCTGGACTGTACCCAGAGGTGGACCACTTGGCAGGACGTACACAGGGCGGACGACCGGACCTGAGGAGCTGAGAAGACCATCTATACCCACCCTTCAGGTGGGATATCCGGAGGAAGACTTAGTGGTTGCCGCATTACATACAGTTGTTGTACATTCCTTCCAGTCGTAATATACTTTCAGTTGGGTTTGTATACTGGCCCATTATTTTTCAGCACTTACTTTTGCACTTAGTTTTACTTATTGCATACTTCACTTGCGTTCTCTATTGTGTTTGATTACTTTTACAAAGGCAATGCCTTCCATTTTAATACGATTTGATCCGTTGGTTCTAGTCACCAGCCCCTGGCCTATGGAAGGTGGGCTTGGGGTAGTCACGACACGATCCCAAAGGACAGGTCGTGAAAATTATTTATATGAAATAGCAAAAAGAATCCATTGTACAAAATAATTTAATGAGTTTAGAATGTCATGTCTTGCACACATATGAGTATTTGGAGAGTCAGTCCCTTTCTCACAACCCTATAGGGATTTGGAGCATCAGTCCTTGTATCATAAAATAAAAACTTCACGCTTGCGCTTGGTTCTAGAGTTCAATGTCTAGAACCCCTGTTGGTATTAGGTGCGTCAGTCCATGTCCCCCAACCCTTTTTCCAGATCAAATAATCATTTCAAATATAAAACATTATTTAATGATTAATCAACACTATCCTTCCATATCAACATTCACCTTATTTTAACAATGTCTACAGTAAGAAAATTCTCTTAACAAAGCCACCAAAATAATTACTTAAAATAACTAATTAATTAACCACATTATTACCACCATTTAATTCTGAAGATACAACATCCCATAATGTTATCAATTAATTTAATAATTAATTAATTACACCATGATATTTGTACAACTGCATATCAATAATAAACTAAATCTATGGGACTGAATATCAACCCATTTACATCGATTTATTGACAGAAGTTAGCTAAATGAAAAACTCCAAAAATCCAAGTGGAAAAATGTCGTCGGTCAAGTTCTGGATCTAAAATCATAAAATCAAAATAATGATCTAAGACATTAAGATCTTGCAAAACTAGATAATGATACAAAATCCTATATCTAGATCTCAACTCATTGGTTTAGATCCATGGATATAGTGAAAATCATCTATGAAAAGATCAAGTACAAATAGAGGAATAAACAGGAGAAGAAATAGGTTGAAAACCACTTACCAGAAGGAGAGTGGATCTTCAATCCGAGCCTTTAATCTTGAATAAAGGTGTTCAGATCACCTTGGAATCCAACCAGAAAGCAATGTGAACAATTAAGACCGGTCAAGCCCCATCCACGGTCGAATATAAATGGGATTCACGGGGTTTGTGTTGTTTTAGAAGAGATTTTCGGATAACAAAAACCGCATGCCAGGTTTCCTGGACATAGGCACACAATTAGACAAACCATGCGCAAACTGTGCGGACCTCTCTATCTAGTTTTCATGTTTGTCATGGTTTGGATGCACGATTATTCAAACCATGCACAAACTATTCCAAACCCATTGTCCATTAGTTTTTTTAATGTTTCACCAATACTCACCCCACGACTTCTACTCCAAACCAAAGGTACATAGAATGCAAAAGAGAACCTGAAAACATGCCCAAGATTGACTTTAGAAAAAGCCGGGATCTTACAAATACTTTTCCTGATCACATATTCTTCATGATCTCAATGGTTTTGTAACCTCTATTTGTTGGATTTAAATAAAAGTATAACTCTCTATCTAAATGTGATCAATAATCTGGTAGAAGTATTAATTTTTTCGTAAGATCTTATTTTGAGCCATTTAGATTCCTCAATGCAAATTGTTATTTTAGAGAAGGATAAAATGGTATGTGTGGTTAAATAATAAAAGCTTCACTAGGCTAAGGGTATTGATTCTCTACGAGGTAAACTGCTATACTTTTTTCTTTTTAGGATAAGTGAAATTTTAACTACATAAAATAATATAAATAATATTAATGAATTAGTTTTCTAATAATCAATAATGTCAACAAATAGTATGTGAATTTTACTATATTCTATGACATGATCATTTCATGATCATAGGAACATTTTATCAAACTATTGGAATAATATAATATGAATAGAAAAGTGATGTGTTATATAATGAAAGAACATGTTTTGTAAGAATCAATACACTCATCCAACAGTACATGACTTATCATATATGCAATGATATGATAATTTCATGATCATATAGTCAATTTTGGAAACTATTTTAAGAATGAAGTATGAATAGAAAATTGAAGAGTTATATGATTAAATAATAAGTTTCATATGAATTTAATAAGTGGATATAAAAATGTGATGTCTATAATATACACATGATTTCATGATGTATTTTAGTGTAGATTCAGAGGACACATTCCTCAGAGATGTTCCGGAATATGTCTTTCATAATATAATATTGATGATATTTTCTCCATCACATGAACACATTATTTGAGTTTGGGAATTCATTATAATAATGATGAATCGTTGACAAAGTAGAAATATAAGAAATAGTTTATTATCACTAGAGACCAGAAGTTGATGATATAGAAGCTAGAATATACATTCTGAAGAAGGAAGCCTGGTCTAAGAATTCAATAATCTGTGAAGATCTAAATATTTCAAGATCTTGTGTGAATGGGTTTCAATAAAAAATGGTATTATTTCAAGAACCCGTGAAAGATATTGAATTTATATATTAGTATAATAGATCTAGTTCACTCATGGAGGAAGATATATTTCCAGTGTTTCAAAAGATACTCGATGAAAATGTATATATTTCTATTTGTGGATATTGAAAATTTAAAAGAAGGGTCTTCAAAAAATGGTGTCTACACAGTTACTTAAAAGGCCTGGGGCTGGGGTGTCGAGGCATTATAGAGTAAAAATAATATAAGATTTTTGGGGTGTATAACTGTAATCAATTGGAGGAATGACTATTGTGGTGTATAACCAGTTGTTAACTTATTCATTCATGTCACCTTATTAAATACTGCAGAATCCATGTTGGGGAGATTAATCAACAAGGAATACAATATGTCTTTTTACTAAACCATGTGCATATTGGGTTCTATGATATAATTGATTATATATACACATGAAGTGGTATTTTTAGATATAACTGAGTAGATCAAGAATCTCTACATTTTCATGAAGTTAATTTCAAATATAAAAAACTAAAAAGTAAACCACTGTTTCAACCCCTCCACCCTAGTGTTCACTTTGTCCGTGGGAACTACAATTGGTATTAGATCCCATGTCCCTATAAGGATCCAAAAGTTTTTGTGTATTTTTTAAAAGACTTTATGAAGTACGTATTTCAGTATGTGGTTGAGTTATATCAAATGGAGAGATAAGATTTTACTTTTAAGGATGAAATTATTTTTAGTTCATACAATACTCAGAAGAATAGGAAGAGAAGAGTGGAAATAATGTTAATGAATAATGAGAAAGATAATAGAGAAATACCACTGACTAATGATAAACATGTATTAACATGTATTAATGATTATTATGATTATGATTTTTCCAACAAACTGATGTGGGGAAAATAAATCACATAGTGATCTACATTTGGAATTAATATAATATCTTAAGTGAATTCTTTAGTAAGTGGATATGTGTATTTTTATCTCTATCATGGGACTCGTTTTTGATAAAGAAAAACTACAAGTGTAGGTTGAATAATTAGAGGCTACAATGAGTAAGAATCTTTGAAAGTCCATCACTCTCACAGACCTAGTGAAAGTAAAGAGAAAACCCATTTAATTATTGAAGAATAATTTCAAAGGTACAATTAAAAGAATGTTGTATTTGATATTATATTAAATAATAATTTCTTGGACACGAAAAATTTCAAAATGTTTATGTGGATGTAAGTAATTTAAAACTAGATATCAAATATGTGAGGATCAATGAGCTTCAGTCATTGTTGGAAGGGAAGAATATATTACATCAAGTGGGTGTTATGAATATGAGGAATGACTGTGATGTTAAATTGGAATTTTCTAAATATGATAACAATTCCATCCACATGAGATAAATTGAATTGAAAATTACAATGGCCAATTTTGGTAAGACTTATGTTGATACCTCACAAACAAAGATGTATGTATATAATTCAACACAATTATCTTTCATATATTATACTATTAAAATGTATTCATCACATGGTATGAAGATGATTACATCATCTAATGTTCTTTCCAATGAATATGCAATGAAAGATGTGCCATCAGTATGCACATGTAATAATTACTTTTAATCTGTTTCTATAAAAATAGTAGGTTTAAATAAAAAATCATTAAAAATATGGATGAAGAGAAATGTATATGAATATAACACCATGTAAATGGTGGATATAATTAAATGTATAATTGATTCTTCCCAAATGGAATCCCATGTAGGTGGTGAAGAAGACCCAGACATATTATGATGGAAATATTGGAAAAAAATCTTAAAATAAAACAAGATCAAGGTGTTTGGTTCAATATTGCTAATGAAATAGATATGTACAATTTTTTTGTGGTTTAATGGTTAAAATGTTTAAATTCTAAGGAAAAGAATAATCCTATACATATGGGAATAATTACAGATATTATGCAACAACATTTACATACTAGGAAAACAAATTCATGTTCAAACTGATTTTAAATTCGTGGTTTTATCTATTAGGTTTTCAATTAAAGTGGTGAGAAATGTGATACATGTACATCTCAAGATTTATTAAGAAACTATGGAATACATGGGAAAAAAATGAAATCCTTGGGTATATATCTAGAAAATGGTAAATTCATATTAGTCCTAATAATTTTCAGGATATTATATTCGTGGAATCAATACATAAGGAAGATAAAAAAACCAGGTCCATTAAGATGAACATGTGTTCAATATGTTAGAACAGAGATATTAGTGAAGACACTCATGTGAATCCATGAGGAAAATCCAAACAAGCAATAATAATTCCTAATGATTTTCCTGTGAATTTTTTCGGCCGATTTGGAGAAAGTTCTAATGTTAGAAAAAGAACAAGAAAAATATCATTCTAAATATAAAATTTAGATTCCAGTTGGTGAAGGATAATTTCATGAGAAGTTTTCATTAATAGAAAACTCGTTTGTTGATAATTCTTTTTGTGATAGATGTTATAAATCCAGTCATTATGCCAGAGGATTATTCACCATATTTCAAGCACAATAACATGTATTAATGAGAATTAATATATAATTTTAAGATGTATAATAAATTAATGTTAATTAAAGAATAAACATATAACACAATGTAATGAGAGGTGTGACATGATCCATTCCACCAAAGGATAAATCAGATTTGAACATTAGATGTGGATGTATGAATTCGACAAAATGTAGAGAAACGTGGTCATGAAATCTATCTTAACATTAATTTTCACAATGAGGAACAACTGAACCCTCCTTATTACATTATATATTTGTGTGTTTTAGATCAAAATATATTTTTTATTGAAGGATATTTTTTAGTCTATGACTTCTGGAAATGATGATGATATTTTACATCATGGAGTTTGTTGACTTCAATGAAATGGAATAAAATTGTGTATCCCTTGAGCCTGATCATTGATGAGATGGAACTGTTATATCTTCATTTCATAGTGAATGTTGTATATCTAAAAAAATTATAAAGTTTTATACTATGGTATTCCAATGAATCGTTCATCTATGTTCCCTAGTTATATTAATAAAATCAATTAATGGGGAGTGCATTATTGATGTTATGATAATAAGATAAGAAAATGGGGGCTCAATATCATTTTAAGTTTGATTATATGATTTTCTTTGAAGAATTTGTTGGATATAGTATTTCAACGATGAATTATATTATTTCTAAGCCATATAATATGACTTGATGATTTATGAGCATAATTTCACATTCATGGTATTTATGGAAAGTCTGTAAAATCGTGGTTACATATCTCTTGATTTCTACACTAGGTTAGCTGATGTGGACATAGAGTTTACTAACTAAAGTCACATTTATAAGAGAATAATATGAGATAATACAACTATTTAATCTGATAAATAAATATTCAAATAAGGGAGATGATCAGGTTTTTGAGATAAATATGAGATGAGAAGATCCACAACTTACCCATTGCATTTATTTTCGATAATGGGGAGAAATAAATTTAATTTGTAATGTGTAGTAGTATAGGAAAAAAATTAAAATGGGGATTGAATAGAAAATGTTCATGATTGATGAATGAATTTTTTATTTTCTATTAGTATATCATAATTTCAATATATGATTAATACTTATATGAGGAGATGTGGATTCTTGAAGTGGTGATGCCTGGAAAATAATTATGGACTAAAATGATGGAATTTAAAGACATTATTTAGATATTATCCATATTAATTGTGATATTTTTTTTGATGGTATTAAAAGAAATTCAAGAAAACTGTTGATGTTGAAGGAATAGTGTCTATGACAAGTGAAATACCGTGAAAATGTTTATTTTTATAAAGATGAGAAGAATAATTAAAGAAGATGGACATGAAAAGTGTATGTATATATGTCTTGTGAAGAAGAATAAAATTTGAAAAATGATTAACTGATCATAATGATCAAGGACATATATCAATAACAAGAAATTGTTTGCAACATGGAATATTATTTATGTTTATGAAAATATTCATTTTCATAAGGAGTTGATTTGAAGGCTATGTAATATTCCAAAACTTTGGACGATGTATTGATGATGGGTTTTCATGTAAAATGACATTTTACAATGTTAGGTTCCATGAGGGATCATACAAAACTTATTGGAAGTATGGAAATCAGATAAATATGTATTTCCGGAAAACTGTTAGAAATTTTTGAGAAGTTGATTTTGCAGATAAAAAATCCATGTAAATGAGTGTTCATGGTTTTCATATAAAAATAAAATAGTACACTAAACATCAATAAAATGATACCATATTATGTAATTTGATATATATTAAATTTTATATTCAAGTGAGTGATTATAAACAATTGTGCATACTATTTTAGGTAAATTTGTTGGAAAATCAATGCAGTTTAGTAGAACACAATTGAGATTCCCATGCATAGTACAGTAATCATCATTAAAGTGAAGTTATAGTATAATATTGTGCATATATTCTATGAAAATTTCATATTATGTTAATATATTAAATTCAATATTATATCTAATGTTCATTGATTGGAAAATAAAATCAGGTTGATAAAACACAATTGAGATTCCCATGCTATGTTTTTTGAACATTAATAACATGATTCCACAGTATGCTATTTGACATAGATGATATGATATATTTATGAGATGTGTATAAGAAAATTTTAGAATACTATATGTGGAATATATTGTTTAGAATTGTACTATAAGGTAATATCATCAAAAAAATGATATGGTGGTACGCGAAAGAAGAATTCCCCACAAATAACATGTTTCATGGATAACAAAGCTTTGGGAACTACCATGCAGTATGTGGTGATGGTCATTTTTTGGATTCCATGTAATTTAAAGATGATGATTTCATCAAAAATAATTATATGATTTGTGGGTGAAGTGCTTTGTAGATTTCCATGCTGATGGAAAATATGAAGAGATGAACCTATTTAAACTTCATTCCAAGATTAAAAAATCATCATGTGTTAAATGACTTGATAATCACTATTTGTTTCCTACAAATAAAATTCTAACTCTCTCACAAAAGAAAATCGACAATTTCAGAGAAGTGCTTATTTTGATTATAATTTATTATTCCTCTCCATTTGGGTTAAGTAAAACAATTTGTTCTTTTACCAAAGGATAAAATGTTTTCTAAGCTTCTATTCTAAGAGAGGCACTATGTAGAGTGTATTTCATTTCAATGTGGTGAAGTTCTATTTTATTTTCAATGAAAGTTATGTTCTATGAAAACATAAAAAATAATTCAATTCATTTTCAAGAATTAGTTACCTAAGAATCAATAAATTCAACCAAATTTACACAAATTTACTTATATGCTATGCTATGATCATTTCATGATTATTGTAAAAAGTTTGAAAACTATTTGAAGAGTATAATGTGAATAGAAAATTCACGTGTTATGTGATGCAACAATAATCTCACTATGCATAAAAAATGAGAACCAAAATTATGTAACATATAATATATTCTATGTTCTAATCATTTAATGGTTATAAGAAAAATTTAACAAACTATTTGAATAATGTTTAGCGAATAGAAAAGTGAATTTCTATGTGATGAATGAATCAATTTGATAAGAATCACTAAATTGGATCAGTATTAAGCTATATATCATACATACTAGGCAATATTCATTTCATGATCACTGAAAACCTTTAACATATTATTTGAACTGTTTAATGTGAATAATAAAAACGACATGATATCTAATTTTAGAATCAGTACACTAAGCATCACAGAATTGGAACAACAATATGTAACTATCATACATGTTATGCTATGATCATTTCATGATCATTAGAAAAATTTAGCATTTTGATTAACAATATATAGTTACTAGAATACTTATGTGAAATATAATTCAACCATCAGTAAACTAAGCATCAGTGAAGTGGACCAACAATATGCGACATATCATAGATGATATGTTACGATCATTTCATGTGTGTAGGATCAATTTAGTCTATTCATTTATGTTTACAAATTGTATTAAAAAATGAGATATACATGAAATAAATATTTTTTTATGATGTATTTGATTTGAGATTTAGAATAATAGATTATTTAGTGTTTTTCATGTCTATAACTTGTATAAAATTATATTAATGAATTCTTTTTCTCCACTTCCATGTATTATTTAAGGATAAGACATCATCATAATAGAGAAGAATCAATTCCCAAGATGAAACCTGGGTAATTTAAAATTATCTGTAATCATTATAATATTAAGTGACTGAATATACAATATACATGAAGGAGATGTCATTTATTTATCAGCATTAAATAATCTATGACGATCTATATAATTCAAGATGTGGTGTTAATGGAATTCGAGAAAAAAATGCATATTTCAAGAAGAAGTTGATGATCTTGAATTACTGCATGAGTAAAAATGATCCAATAAACTCATAGATGAAGACTTATTTGAAGTGTTTAATGAGAAACCAAAAGAAAACTATAATGATTCTATTTTTGGATCATGAACATTGATATAAAGGATCTTGGTACCGGGGTGTCTGACAAGTTACTTAAGAGGCTTGGGTCTGGGGTGTATAGTGAGCCTAGATTAAGGATAATAGAATATGGTTGTGGTGTCTATCCAACCAAAGAGTAATATTGGATTTATGGAGTGTAGAATTTGGATCAACCAGAGAAAAACTACTGGGGTGTTTGGAGTATGGCATGATGATACTTACATAAAATTAAACAGACATTACAGAGATGAACTGTTTTTGACTGATGTAACTTGTTTATGAGGTGTTTTGGGTTAGATTCTTCGAGGAAGATCATATACATGTTGTTCAATATCAAGAACATGTTTTCATATTGACTTCTATTATTGAGATAGTGATTCATGACCTCATTACATAGCATAACCTGAAAAACATTAGGGCACAGAGTAGAGTAGTATAGCCCCTCATCCTAGTATTTTAGCTTCAAATAGAAGAATTCTGTTATTTGAGGATTCTCATGAGATGAGAACTATCCAGACAACTAGTATTGGTAGTTCAGTTTTCATTTATTAGTGTGGAATATGGGGACACATGACTAATCATTGAGATTGTGACCTAGTATAGTGTTGTTCTTGTGATAGGATGGGCTATCCGATACATTTATATATTAAGATCCCTACAATAGTTAGTGGAAGAGGTTCATCCTAAACTATGTCTTTTGGAGAAGTTTTCACATCTTTGTATCAGGTAGTGATCTATAGTAGTACGGTCTAATGGTTCGAGTTGGTGGTGGTTTTGGTTGAGGAATCCATCCACGATTTATACCTACACAGTAGAGTGGGCTTACTTTGAGTAGTGAGGATATATAGTAGTTTTGTGGATTGCGATAAATATATTTTTCCCATCATACCCACAGGGATCAGGGTGTTGGTCTATCTAGAGTGATATGTATGATCTCATTATCCTCTACACCTGTATATGTACTTTTTTACATAGGTGGATCACATTGTTTAATATTTGTACTTCTGGTGGAATTCAGTAGGCTTATCATTCAGTTTTCCAAGGGATTAATAATGCTTAATAATAGATTTGAGATTAGAAAATAGGATTTACATCTGTGCAGGGAGTTCCCCGTTAATATTGGTGGGTGTCACATCATTTGTGGTCCTTTTTACCTTGAGATTACCGAGTTTGATGACATACTTCATAAGAACTTAATATTTTCTTATCGAATCTCCATTGATTTTTATCACCATAGGGTGACACTTAAATCAACAAAGGGTTGAGTGTATATTCACAAGGATGAATGGTATGTCCAGTAAATTTGATTTGGAACAACACATTGTGGGATGGGAGGGAGGATAACCCAGTTTACATGCAGTTATATGGATGATAGGGATTGTGTTAGGTGGAATTTCCTCCAATGGTGTATCATTTAATGGATTCATTATCGAAATGATTTTATGGCTTACCTCCTATAATAGATATTGTGTTCTCCATAATACTAGTTCTAGGAGAATCACTGATATCCATACCTCCTTATAGGATGTCTGCTATGGAATTACAAGAGCTCAATAGGTAACTATAAGAATTGAAGGCAAACGGGTTAATTTAGCCCAATACTTCTCTATGGGGTTCACTATTACTTTTTGATAAAAAGAATGATATTACCCTTATACTATACAGGTATTACATGAAACTTTTAAAAAGTATTTTCAGGAACTAGTATCCCCTTATATTGATATATTAACTTTTTGATAAGCTTTGAGGAGATAGGGTGTTCTCAAAATTTGATTTGAGATCAGGATATCACCAGGTACGTATTAGACCTGAATGCGTACATCATATAAATTTATATAGTTGGTTTGGTCTATATGATAATCTAGTTATGTCATTCATCCTTGTGAACATACCAATTATTTTCATGGATCCAATGAACCTAGTTTTTCAGATATATATAGATTTATTTTTTGTGGTTTTCGTGGATGATATCTTTGTGTATTCTAAAAATAGACATGACCATGAAGAAGGTCATAATATAGTTTTGGATTCACCTAGAGAGAATAAGTTATTTTCTATTCTCACAGTGATACACTACTAGATGGATATGATTCACAACCTAGGTCATATAATCATAGATACAATAGTATCTTTTGACCCATAGAAGATGAGAGTTGTAGTTTCATGGGAGTAGCCTACGAATGTATTTGACATACATTGTTTCATGGGTATAGTGTAATATAATAACCAATTCATATAGTAATTACCATTTATATAATCACATATTATAGGCTTAACCAATAAGGTTTTGAAGTTAGTTAAGAGGAAAGAATCATATGAGATAGACTTTCAGGAACTGAAAGGGAGACTAACCTCAACACCAGTCCTGATTCCTCTAGATCAGGGAAGATGATAAACTCTATATATTGATTCATCATTTATTAGGATAGATGTAGTTCTGATGCAGGATGGTAAGGGCTAGATGTACATGTCTTGGTATTTGTGGACACATGATATAAATTCACTGACTCTTGATCTAGAGATAGATCCATTTCTATATTGATTGAAATGTTAGATACACTCTTTACTGGTAGATCATTTTGTGGTGTAAACAGTCCACAAAATCATCAAGTACAAATTTTCATAGTGTGATATTAATAATAGGTAGTTTAGGTTGGTGGAGTACCTATAGTGTTTAAACATCAAGCAAGACAACACACTTACTGAAGGTATTGTGGTGACCAATGCATTGAGAATGAGGACTCATTTATATGTGGTAAATTAGCCCAATACCGAGTCGAGGATTATGGATATCATCTCTAAAAAGCACTTGGACATGCAGAATATTTAGGGTATAATATTCTCCTATCCTTATTTTTGAAATTTACCCCTAATGATAGTGTAAGAATGAGATACTATAGAATTTAGAGGGCATAGTTCTACAATAGATTGTTCTAGTTGAAGACTCGACTCCTAGTTGGACTATAGTTTAGGATGATATCTAGCGTATACATGTAACCTTATGGATTCGTGTAGACGTATTAGATGATCTAATGTAGGATTTTCATGCCATAGTTTGGAAATTTCATCTAGTTGTTACCAATATGTATTGTGGCATACGTCATCAGTTTTGGTGGTCAGGGATGAAACGTCATGTTTCTAGACTTTTTATGGGGTGTTCCACATGTCCCCAGGTGAGTGAAGAACATTAGTGACCATCCAGACATTTACAATAGCTACCTATTCTTGATTAGTGATGGGATGATGTAGTGATGGATTTCGTGACCACTTTTACAAGGTATCCTCGAGATATTGATGTTGTATGGGATTTTGATGACAGGATCATAAAGGTTTCTCATTTCCTTTGGATCAAGGAGACCTTCAGTTTAGATGATAATGGTTGGTTGATAACTTTATGATAGTTATACTTCATGGTGTCCCTTGTATTATCATTTTAGACATGGATTCCTAAATTATGTATTTCTTATGGAAGAGTATTCATAGATTGTTGGGTACAAAGGTGCTTTGGTGCACAATATGCCACACTCAAACTGATTTCCAGTTAGAGCAATTGATACATGTACATGAGGACATGCTTCAAAAATGAATATTTTAGTTTTGGGGATATTAGGAGAGGCATGTTTCCATAATTTATTTCTCCAATAATAATATCTATCATGTGACAATACATATGGAACCTTATGTGGATTTTAATGATTGTCCATTTTGATCGACCATGTGTGGGTTAGAGGTAGGTGATGTAGCTTTACTATGACCAAATATCATGCGAGACACTTATGAGAATCTCTATTTGATCCATAAATGGATTGTTACTACCCATTCTAGACATAAATCATAAATTGATCATCATTGATGACCTATGGATTTTGAGGTTTGGTATCATGTGTTTTTACGTATCTAACCAAGGATGGGAAACAAATGAATTAATAGATAGGGTAATCTATATCCACGATATTATAAGGAATTAAAGATTAATGATATATTATGGATGTTAGACTATCAGTTTCAGTTATGTCAGGGGTATCAGAACATTGACAATGTATTCCATGTATCTCAGCTAAGCCATTACCACTGAAACTCATCTCATGTTTTGAAACCTATATATGTGGAGTTATAGATTTATTAATACTTTTAGGATCACTTGATTAATATAATTTATAGGATCATTGAGTTTCTTTGTGACATGTTGGATTCTTTAGTTTGGGTTCTATGGAAGTGTGACCGTTTACAAGATGAGGCATGGGAGCTGTAGGCTAACATACATGCTCTGTGTCCTGAGATATTCTCAGGAAATTCTTAACCACCCTTGAATGAGAAATTTGAGGGAAAATTTCTTCAAGGGGGGAATATTATAAGATCTCATGTTTTCCTATGTGGTATAAATATTTTTTTATATTTCAATTCATAATTACATCATAATGTTAAGACACTTTGGTTTCATGGGGTTATTCAGGGTGTCTAGGGCTGGTTCAGGGCCCAGAACCCAACTCTTGGAGAGAAATATGTGGTTTATAAGGTTAGAAGTAATAGTTTTACCTAAGACATAAGGTTTGGTAAAACCATGTGGTGCTTAGAAAAGAACATTAGGAGCTGGTATGGTCTGAGTTAACCAAGAAGATGGAGGACAACACCATTGTGATGACCAATAGAAATTCTTACAGAGGGATGGGACACGAATTTCGTGTAGTCTGACAAACTATGTGCACTAATCATATGAGCTTAGCCTCCTTATAGGGAAGGGATCCCAATCAGTGCATAGTTTGGAAAACCATATATCCAAACCATGTTGCCCAGAGTTTTGATAGAAAATTAACATTATAAAATAAAAAAACTATCAAAACATAAAACCTAATTTTAATTTATCATTACAATAGAAAAATATCATTTAAGATCTCCCCCATGAATAAATATTGTATCTTTTTATCTCCTTCTTTCATATGAACTCAGAATCTAGTGTCATTAGCCTTACTGGATTCACACCAATGATTACACATTTTCTTTTGTTTCATTCTTCATTTTTCTTGGTATCATCTGTGCTATTATGTGCAAGCTAATATTCCCTATCTTGAATTTATTCATTTTTTCTTCATTTATCATCTAATATGAGATGAATCCCAACATGAATCTATATGAGAACTCAAATATAGACCTATGTTATGTGTTTTATAAATTTCCCTTGGGTTTTGGTTCTTTATATGCCATTTTTTTATATACTACATTCCATACCTTTTGGTTACTCCCTAATAATTAATTTGATTATTAAATTAAACATGTTGAAACATGTAAGGTATTCCCCATAGTTCCTTGAGAATAGTTTTATGTTTTATACCCAACCTAGTCAAAATATGTGTTAAGCATTGTGATTTCTATTTTCTTTTACTATTGTTAAACAACCTAAGGGGTGAGTTGTTGAACATTCCTGAATCCCTGTATTAATCTACCAGTTCTGATAGCCTCCCAGAGGCGACCCATAACCGGTTGGTCACATGGCCTCAAGCGCATTTCCCTGAATTCCAGATGCAACCAACAAGAAGCGAGGGCATTGTGTGAGATTTTGGGGAAATTATTCCCTCATTTTTAGAGTAACACAGTAGAAGTAAGACAGATGGAGAAAACACAAGAAGAAACAATACCATACAATAGTAAACAGCGGAAGACTGGATGTGATAAAAACTAAAGAACATATATACAAAGGATGCATGATACATATGTCTACGACTGAAGAAAAACAAGTCACAATGATGGAATACAGTACTAAAACAACATACAATGAAAATAAACAAACTCTACCAGTATCGAAAGTCGTATCTTTGTCCTCTACTCTCCTTCTCTACAACAATCATGTACCTAAAGTAGAAGGGTGATATCCTATCTCCATACCTACCATAATATAATATGTTTGGGCCCAAAAGCATTACCAAATAGGGTGTGAGACTAATCCTAGTAGGCAACCACCCAAAGATCTGTGCCTAAAAGTTAGTGAATATATATGGTTGGATATAATCAAAATAACGAAGTATCCAAGGTTGTACACATAGTAACAATCATAAAAATTAAATATAATTAATTTTAATGTATCATGTAAGAAGATATTCAAAATCATGTAACCCTATGGGATGTACTTACAGCCTAACCCCTCTGGTTCAAACTAATAATCACAAGAAACCCTTTAGGAAGTACACACAGTCTAACCCCTCAAGTTCAGCTTCAGTAGCAACCATCTAATGAAGCACTCAACATCAATTCCCCTTGTAGCCTCGTATCAGTAACTAAAAGGCACTTTGAGGAAGTACTAAATATCCAGTTCCCCCTATGGCCCATATCGATGAGACTACATACTCTCTGATGGATCACTTATGTCCACCCCCCCTATGGTCTCCCAACGTAAAAGTTAACAGAGACTCTAGAGAAGCCCTCAATGTCCATTCTCCCTATTTTCTACTACACCAAGATCCCATAACCCTATGTAAGTTAAACATGCACAACAATATATGGTATCCAAATTAAACAGCAAGAAAAAATTAGCTAAACAACGTATAGCATATCATATCATGCCAGATAATAATCACTCTAACCTAACAATACTAGGCATAGAATGAAAAGAATACAAACAGGTAATCATGACCAAATGGTTAAAAAAATAAAACATGGGAAACCCATCCATATTATGGTAAACATAACCCTATTCATAAACAGTTATCCTATATCCATACAAACAAGGCATAACCGGCAAAGCTGGCCCAAAAACCATAAATATGCAATACCTCATTCTTGGTTATTGGGTACTTGTACACATAAAATTCAAAGTCTATCTTCGGAAATGCACAAACCACCTACATCAGTGACGTGAGATCAGTATATGTGAACCAATTTCCTTAAATTTCCCTAAAACTCAATAGATCTACAAAAAGTATAAAAATGTTCAACTGAGGTTAACTCGTAAAAGAGGATAAATCAATAGATGAAGTTCACGAAAAAAAAGAGAACTCACCGATGTGATTCCAACGCCATCGATGACAAACAATTCGAGGAAAAGAAAATGAGTTAAGGGCTCAAATAAGATTCATGGTCGTACAAATGCTCATGGATTTAGTAAGATCAGAAGAAGTGTGTCATGTTTGTCAAAAGAGACCATGGTATGTTAAATGAAATAAAAAGAAACTCTATAGTTTGAACATTAAATGTACATGGTGTGTACTGTCATTTTCGGGCCTCCGCTTTAGATATTCTATTGGTCACCACACATGGCCTTGTACTCGGACATTTCACGGCCATTACACAACCTCCCGTGGAAATCGTGTACATTGTGTGTACTTATAAGTACACTTCGTGTACTCCTAAGATTTCCAAAAACTCATCTTTTTCTAGAAAACACCATAAAACAAGATTCATACCTGGAAAGATGATTTGCGTTCATAAATACATTCCCTATTAAAGAAATTCATCCCCATATTTCCTTAGTAAGGATGTGTATAAGAACAATCCTTGAACATCTATGGCACTATGTCGGTACATCGGCCTCCCTCTCCCAGGTCTTGTCATGTACTTGCCAATGTTTCCATAAAACATTTACAAGAGGAATAGAACGACCATAGTGAACCCTAATAAATTGATCAAAAATCCAGATTGGATGCTTCTTGAACAAGGCGTCCACATCGAGCTTAACCTCCTCGGGTTGGATTACATTAGATAATTTGACATGTAAAGTCGATGCTGAGGAATAATGTAGACATCATGCATTTCATGATAACTTTGAGGTAACTGAAACTGATATGAAACCAACCCAACTCCTTCCAACACCTCAACTGGTCCGATATACCTCATTGAAAGCTTACCCTGTCTCATAATACTCATGTCTCCCAACCTCGGTGTGAAATGTAGAAAATATTGATCTCTGACCTCAAACTCTAGATGTCATCTTTGAGGATAAGCATAATACTTATATTGTGATTGTGAAATATCCATCCTCATATAAATCACCACTGTTGACTCTGTGGTATCCTACAAAAAACAGGGTCCCAACATAGCTACCTCTCCTGCCTGCATCCAGCTTAAGGGTGATCATCATTACCTACCAAGAAATGCCTCATAAGGGGCCATATGAATACTTTTTTGAAAACTATTATTATAGGAAAACTCCACAATAGTTATATTCTTCTCCAATTAACCACCATAACCTAGGATGGATGATTGAAACATGTCCTCGAGCACCTAAATCCTATGCTCGAATTTTCCATCTTTCTGGGTATGGTATGTTGTACTCAGAAGTACCTGTCTACCCAAAGTCCTATGCAACCCCTACCAGAACCTAGAAGTAAAACGATCTTCCATGATTGAAACAATGGAGTGTGGAACTCCATGTAGATGTACAATATATCATATATACAACCTTCCCAACTCATCTACAATGATGGTCTCATTGATCGATAAGATGTGGTCAACCTTTGTGTGTATGTCAATGACAACACAATATGCATCATTACTTCGATGCAACCTAGATAAATTCATCATGATGTCTATAGAAACATCGTTACAATTCTACTTGAGAATGACTAAATACTATAAAATCCCTGCTGGTCGTTGATGCTATGTCTTCACCTACTCATAGGTGGAACACCTCATGACAAAACCAGTAACATCTCCTTTTCATACCTGGACACTAATACTGACATTATAGATCACAATACATCTTCGTGAAACCATGATGAACTGCCCAAACATATAAATAAAAGTCCCCCATCCGCTACTTGTTTGTTTCTATTGAAAACCATACATGCCCATGAAATTACAAGATCTAATCTTAACCTATGGTCCATCCTGGAATTGGGTCTTCTTATGACAGACTCTACCATAGGAAAAGGTATTCAGAAGTTAATAAATTCCTCATTCTCACCCTATCAATTATAGTAGATGTAATAGCTACAGAATAATGGAATTTCTTCCCCTATCTGTCATGCACCTCCAAATCCATCTTAGATAATAAAGCCATAAGTTGTCACTCACTATTGCCATCATGAACTTCCTGTATCTGAGTTCTTCTTCTCAACACATCAGTAACTGTGTTTACCTTCACATCTGTGTAGGAAAGCTTAATTTCAATGGAATGAAGGTACATAACCACCTTCACTGTCTCAAATTCATATCGAGTTATGTGAATATATATTTGACAATTGTGTTGTTAGAGAAATTCAAATATTTCTATCCCGGAAGATAATATCCCCAAAAGCGTAAATCATGAACAAACGTAGCCTACTCGAGATGATGTGCAGATTAGATTCTCTCATGTTTTCCTCAACTTCTAAGACATGTATGCAATGAATCCTTCTCTAGGAATAAGAATTTTCTTCCATCCCTATACCTTATGCATCATAGTATACAGTATAGATCATACATGGTTCTAGAAAAACTAGTAGCATTGTTGAAATCAACCTCCCTTTCAGCTTTTGAATGACATACTCAAAATAATCCAACCACAAGTACTTCATTCCCTTCTTTGTAAGTCCCATTAGTGGAACTACTAAGAGTGATATGTCATATAGGAAATTTCCCTACTAACCAACCATCCATATAAATCATCATACCTCAAAGTGGTTCTTTGGATTCTCATTGGAAACTACTTCTCTCACTTTCTCTGGTTTTACTACTACTAATGTCTCTGACTTAACATGACACAAGAAGTGAATTTGGACCATAGCAAAGTGGAATTTTAAGAGCGTAGCATATAATTGATGATCACTCATTGTACTTAAAATGATTTCAATATGCGTTTCAGGGTCGTGTCGTGTGTGGGAGTACACAAAGACATCATGCACAAAGACCACCATGAAAGAATGAAAATATGGATGGAAGACTCGGATCATCATTTCCATAATGACTGCAGACACGTTCATGAGACTGAATGGCATAACCACATACTCATATAGACCATACATGCTCCAAAATTTTATGAGAGGTATATAATATGATATAACACTCAGCAGATGTAAACTGGATATCCACACAATATTCGAGAACACCCGGGATCCACAGAGCAGATCAAAGAGATCCTGAATCCATGGTAAAGGATATCTGTTCTTGACTGTCAACTGGATCAAATTCTAGAAATCCACATTATGACTATGGGTATCATCCACCATCATTGTAAACAGGACATGTGAACCCATATGAGAATTACTGGGTCAGATGAAACCCTTTTCGTGAAACCTCTCCAACTGCTCCTTTGTATCAACCCAAGTGTCCATATTATGTTTCCTATTTTATTAATGTAATGGCTTGAGTTTTACGCAACATCGAGTTCCAACACACCACAACCAATCAAACCAAATTTTATGAATTGTAATAACCACTTTTTGAAAATATTTAAATAATTTTTTTAAATGGACATCATTTTATTGATTTGGAATATCAAAATTATCTTAGAGTAAATTTTTGTCATTTCTCTGAAGACCTTTAATTTTTTATGACTAGTGAAAAGCACTGTGTTATTGTTTAAATCTCACTTTTTATTTAAATAATTATTTATTTTATTTAAATTTATTTTATGTCAAAATTAATTCATAATACTTATATAATATAAATTTAATTCGTTGGAGTCATTTTATAATATGTTTAGATATATAAAATTTAATTGAACATTTTACCAGCTATTACCCATGTTCTAGGAGCATTTGCAAATTTGAATAAAATATAATTTTACCGCTTATTTGAATTTTATTTCAAAAATCCCAGAGACACAGTTGATATCATTATGTAAACTGTGGTTAAATATGATGAAAATAAATTTGGTTGAATACTAACTTTTGACTTTTATTTACAACTGTTAAAAGTAAATATTGTAAATAAAGGTAAAAATTATATTATTTTTACCCTAACACATGTCCTAATTCTATTGGATAAGTGTATTTCGTCCAAATTAAACCTTACTAATAATATATGATCCTTTTGACCCACTTGGATTTGATTATAACATTTATTATTTATTTATTTAGAGAAGTGTTAAAAGTGTTAAATTCAGTGTCTAATAACTAAACTATTTTTAATATCGGGTTATACATAAGATAAATTCTACTGTAAATATTCATTAGAATGATAAAGATATTTCCTACATCATGGTATTTTATTTATAATTTTTATACATTAAATTATAAAATTTATTTATGACGGAATGATGGTGCCTTAATTAACTTATTAATAAAAGAATCAAATAAATTATATTATATATATTAAAATATATATAATTTGATTCATTTGATTCATTGCACTAATTTTATAAGTTAATATTACATGTTAGGGTTATTCTTAAATAATAATAAAAATTTATGACATAATGGGCCATGATGCACTCTTAGTTATGACACTCCTAGAGGATATGCTTATGATAACTCACATTTTATTTAAGACATTATGAAGGATTTAGGATTAAATAACTCTCAATGAAAACAAGTTTTTATGATTATAAATTATATTCATAATCATTTCAATTAACGTTAGGTATTTTAAAATTTTGGAATTATGCATTGTGATTAATAAACTAATCATGTGTATGACATTTTTTAGAAATGGCGCCTAGTATAAGGAATGCGAACTCTAGCAATATGCATAATCCAATGAGTAATAAGGATCATATCATTCATGGTATTATGTAAAAAATTTGTAAGGAAATAGTCTCTATAATATTCTTATCATATGAATAAATATTATCATGTTTTAATAAGATATGTAATGAATTTTCGGAGTCCTATGGCTTTGAAGTGATTCTGGAGAAGAATAGGATTGTAGAGAGAAACATAGAAAAAGTATGAAGGGATAGACAAATTTTCACATATGTGATCACTGTGGAAAGTATCACCTTGGTAAATTCTTGAAGGGAATGGGATTTTTTTATAAGTGGGTATAAAAACGAACAATTTACGTGATTACAAATGATGTTATTGGATAAAAACCATGTTATGATACTACTATAGATGAAGAGTAATGACTAGTTTTTGTATGGCAATGTTAAATAATTATTTCAGTTGAGTGGTGTATCAAAGATTGACTGGTTAAATGAATTATGGAAATAAATAATTATTGTACTATAGTACTATTTAATTGTGGATTTGATATTATATGATTTTTTGAAAAGTCACTCAATAGAAAGTTAAATATTCTGGATAATATATGACTGAAGGAATGATAAACCTTAATATTGTTCTAATACTGAGGTACTGATTTTGGAATTAGATATGATTGATTTTGATAAATTATATTGGATAATCATGACTAATTTGAAACAAACTAATTTTTTGTTTATTCCATAATTTTTGGAGTTTAGAACATTTTTATATATAATGAGTATATCCAGTATGCTATATGGAATAAGGGAGAATGAATTTAATCAATATGGTTTTATGGTTATTCATTGTGTTACCATGTTTTAAAAAAAATACATGATTATGGTATTCTCATGTTATTACATGGAAGAAAAGATCTTCATTGTGTTTACCTTCATTATAAATTTTAAACTGTGAGTTTGAAAGATGTATATATGATAAGACTAAAGTATGGAAATGATTATGTTTGATATTTGATACTATTGGATAGTTTGAAGTCATTATATTATTTTTGGATTGTTATAATAGGGACAACCCAGAGGTCAGCTGACAACCCATGACGTCCGACAATGCCGCTAGGCTTGAACCTAAAACTAAAGGGTGGAAAGTGTGCATCACCTACCACTGGCATACATGATGCCCTGGTTTGTATAATGTAGTTTTTTTAAAATATGATGACAAATGAATTATAAATTCATTACTTTTGGAACCCTATACGATTAGGATAAATAGAATATTTTTGAGTTGTAATATATTTTGTAGTGAAATATGAGTTTGTGGTAGGGATTAGTTGAAGGATGAAACTCTAGTTTTCTAGTATATATTTTTCCCTCTTATTAAATGAATAAATTAATTCGTAAACTTTAGAAAATACATCTTAAAACCAAAAATGTGTTATCCTAATACCTTATGTTTTGTTGAACTGATGATATATTAAATCATCATGATTGATGGTTTGAGACCCTCAATTTTATACTTGTTTGTTATTGATGACCTCAATCGCTCCCGATAAATATTAACATACTCCCTCCAATTATGTGTCTCTAGTTGTCCACCAATGTTCTCCTAATCGAGATCATTATTTTGAGGAGACTTTTTTATTTTCCTTTCCCTCTTATTATGATTAAATTTAATTAACCCAATTTACGATGTGGGTTTTCCACAAATGTATTTTTCTATTTTTGACATTTTATTTTCAAATAAAGAATTCAATTTTCCAGGACGCAATATATTCAAGTACGAGATAATGTAACACCCCAATAATCTGTGGTATGTTTCCCCTTTGAATAATGAAATAGATTGTGTTGTATGCATCTTCGAGTTATAACAAACCACAACCAATCAAAATAGTTTTTATTAATAGTAATACCCACTAATTGATTATTTATTAATTTTATTTTTCAAAATGGACATCATTTTTTTATTCATAAAATCAAATTTATCATCGGGTGATTTTTATCTATTTTTCTGAAAACATTCAATTTTTTATGAATAGTAAATAACACTATGTTATTGTATAAAACCTACTTTTTTTGAATAATTATTTATTTAATTTAAATTTATTTTATGTAAAAATATATAATGAATATATATATGTGTGTTCAATTTAATTCATTGCATTCGACTAATAATATATTTATATTTATAAAATTTTATTGAACTTTTTTCCGTCTTTTACCCTCATTCTATGAACATTTTATAAATTGCATAAAACATAATTTTACCACATCTATGATTTGTATATGAAAATTACGAGAGACAAAGTTGACATCATTAAGTAAAATGTTCTTTAATAACATGCAAATAATTTTTTATGAACAATAACTTTTGATGTTTATTCACCACGATTAAAATTAAATAGGGTAAATAAAAGTAAATGATATTATTTTTACACCAACACATGTACTAATTATATTGGATATGTTTATTTCGACTAAAATAAAACTTAGGAATAATATATGATCTTTTTTACCCACATGGATATGGTTAATACATTAATTATTATTTTATTTAAAAAATAGTCAAAAGTGTTAAATTAATTGTTTAATATCTAAATTTTTTTAAATATAGGGATATACATAAGATTAATTCGACTTTAAATATTCATTATAAAGATAATAATATTTACTACATCATTTTATTTTATTTATAATTTTTAGACATTATATAATTAAACTTTCTTATGACACAATGACGATGCAGTAATTATCATATTAATAAAAGTATCAAATAAATGATATTATAAATATTAATCATAATATAAGATTAAATATTTGATTCATTCAAATAATTTTTGAGGTTAATAGGATTTTTCAGAGTTTATAAAATAAATTTTGTTTGATATGATAATTTTGGTATTACTTTAACAAAAATTAAATACTAAATATTGTCAAAATTGACAGAAATGATTTTTTAAAACAAATACTATATTATTAAACTATGTAATATTTCTAAAAATATAATGTATTACCAATGGAAATATAAAAGGTTAGATATATCCATAATTAACCAATTGTGGTTCTCATGGCATTTAATTGTAATTTTTTAACCATATAATATAAAAATACAAGGAGGCATGGTAAATGTTAAAATATTTAACAAAGAGTTAAAGATAATAGATAAGGATAATTTTGTAACATACACTTGTATAAAACATATTTGTTGATATTATTTCAATCCATAACATCCTAAGACTCTAAATAAATTCATTTCGAGCCATTAAAATATTAATATTATTGAATAATAAAATAATAATTCATGATTTTCCTATAGTGACCCTCACCCCTTATAAAATGGTACTTCCCCTTCTCACAAAATCACTACTCCAATTCAACTTGGCTCAGCCAAAACTTGCCCAAATCTCCTCCCAACATTCATAACATCAACTTATATTCCTTCCCATGTGCAGAATTTCAACCTATTGATCCCTTTTGTTCAAATCAAAGGGAAACACGAAAAGAAGGGGTAATTATTTTTTTAGTTCTTTCAAAGATCATTTCTTCTTCCACATTCTATTTATCTGTAATTACCATAAATAAATAAAATCTCTGGTACCTTATATATAATTTTATGTTATAATAAATATATTACAACAATATTCATTATTTCATCCATCCAATGAATGAAAATGTGACCATGTGTGCGTACGTAAAGCTTACCATCTCCACGACAATGTGTAATTTTTTATTCAAAAATATGTTATTTCAATGGATAAAATGATGAGTAATATTTATATATATAATTAAAATAACATGATAATGTCTCTTTAAAATTAATATACCATCTAAATCCACACTTTTATTCATTAGGGAAATGATATCGTCGCTCATGTGTACATTCGGCTTAGCATCTACACGACGCGATGAGATTTATTTCCACATTTAGCATTCAACAATGATTATAAAAATATATATTATTAATATGTATGTAACATATGAAATAATAATTCAAATTAATATATATATATATATATATACATTTATCTTATTCACTTATTTGTGTTCAATACGATATGATAACGGAAACAACCTTTATGCGTACTTATTGCCTACCGTCTACATAAACAGTGTTTTCCATTAAATATATCTATATATTATACATATTTATATTCTAATTATATATGATATATAAATCAGGATTTATATTCTGGATTTATTTAAATCATTATCTATGTGATGCGATCAAGAATAACAAGTTAAAACATGTATGATAAAGAAAACAATTATTACTCGTAATGTTAATTTATCATGGAAATCATTATTAAATAGGTAATATAAAGACATAAATGAATAATTTATGATAAAATAAATATGAATATGGTATTGGTATAATTATATAACATACTATGTTCATTATATATGAGGTCAAACATACCCTTTACCAAAGGAAAGTGAAAGGTAAGGGTTAATTCCATAATGTCATTATTATCCGTGATTTTTTATGTGTAAGTATTTTCTAGGAAATTTTTGTCATCCAGTACCGTTTTTCATAAAAATACATTCAAATGGATATTTTAAGGCTTTTTGTAAGTTACAGTTTATCAAGATCATCATTTTAAATGTTTTAACGATTTATCTATCTAAATCTTTTTAATTAATGTCAATGTTTTCAAAATGATTTAAGGATTTATTTATATAGAAAAAAATGTTTGGAAATGATAATTATTTTAAAATGATTCAATTTTGAATGGGAACCATTGATTAAAAAATATATTTTAAATGATTTCCTTTATAAATGTGTGACATTTAAATGATTTCACAAGAAATGATATTTCTCTCAAACAGTTTTAATTATTATTTTAAACATTTCCAACATCCATTGTGGACATTATTCATGATTGATGTTGATTTATTATAAATACAGTCTTAAATATTTTATATAATGAGTGATGAAATGTTTTACTGTGAATGTGATACTTTTATAACATTCTTGGCTTATGGTTAATGTATTGACATTTCATATGCTAGTTTTAATACGAATGTTTGTGTTATGTTTCCACATTTTCATATGAGAAACTAAGTAGACTTACTATGTGACAGGTGGAGCTTGCTATAGCTCCTTAATGTATCAGTAGGTATCATGAGAAACACTATTGTCTTGGCATAAGGATTGAAAAAACATTTATATCTAGTCTTGGTATGAGGCCTTGACAATGTGGTAGTGATATCTGGTGTTAGTCATTCCCTAATTATGAAATTAGTTATTACATGTGATTATACGACTTGTATAAAATCCATGTGTATGTTTATATGGTAATTTTTGATTTAGTTTTTCTATATAATGTTCTAGATTATGTTAATAAGGCTCTTGTTTTTATTACACATTTTTTTAATAAATTATTATAGCTTCTTCTAAATTATTTACCCTCACTGAGCATCTGAGCTCACCCCGTTCTTATGTTTTATTTTATCAGGATTCTAAGAAGTGTATTGTGATTTTATATTCATGGTTATGATAAGGGAATAATTTTGTTTTCAAAGGATTTTTTATGTAGTGTTGTATGTTAAGAAGTGTAATGAATCATTCATGTATGTAATCTATTTTCCAAGAAATATAAACTAATTGATCCTTAGAGACATGATTCCTTTTAATCGTGCCAATGTATTAAAATAGTTAACCAGCTCCGGGATTCTAGGGTTGGGGTACTACATTCATGAGTTTCTGTAACTTTATTTTAGACATCCTATAAAGAGTAATGGACACATGTGATGCTCCTTCCACAAACTCAATCAAAAAGAAGACCTCTCACTGTAATGGAAAACTGAAAAATTCATATGGAAATACATCCCTGAAACGATCCACCGCTAGGGGAAAATATATTTGTGAAGTCCCCTTGTCAACCAGATATAGACTAGAAATCTATGATGTAACTCCTCCCAACACCTGATTCTCGGGTCCTTCTCTATTCTTCTGGACATCCAATTCATCGTTATGATGAAACGATCCACACTCTGGTGATGTCAAACTCATTATACGGTGATAGAATTCGACAAATTCTTGGAAAGGGACTATCCATTATATTCTATGAATGATGTCATAGCTGATCATCTATTAGGCATAGAAGCCCCATAAGAAGTGGCACCCACCAACCTCAATTGGGAACTCCTTGAATTTATGTACACTAGCTATTCATGTCCACAATAGTGTGTCAAATGTCAAGATACAAGTAGAATAAAATATATAGAGCCTAAAGCGCTCCACAACTGCAACAGATAGAAAGCTGTGAGAAGACCCTATATTGAAAATCACAGAAGCTAAAAATGAGGCAACTAGGATCGTGCCTCATAATGTAGAGGGTCCAATATATTTCCATATGTGGGTCTGCTCCACTCCAAATTTCTAAACTGCAGTGTGGCCCTGTATCCTTGCCTAACCACCCACATATGATCCACCCTACTGTCACAGAATTTCGGGTGACTAGCTACCACAACCACGACCTCCACCTCTGCCAGAATGGCCGGAAGAACTCTAGTTCCTAGACTGATAGCTGACTGGTATTGTTTATATTGGTCGTGGAATCACAGAAGAAATCATATCACCAACTGATGTTGATAAGAACCAACAGAAGCATTGAAGTTGACTCATTTTGTTTCAATATTAGAACTATACTAGGTCACGTGCGAAATGTGGCCTCATATTCCCACTCTTCCTGCACTGGAAGCACACCACCTGGATACCATAATATTCCTCTCGTATCCTCGTATCCATGTGCGTATACTCTTTGTGGGTATACCTACTATCATTAGGTGGGATACCAAATCAAGAAGACTAACCACCCTTTCCCACCACTACAGAATCACTCATATTGTGCTTCGTTGTCAGCCCCTGGTTGACTATAGAAGTGATGAAATTCTTCCTAAATATGTTCATCTGAGATCTAATGTCGTTCCTGATACCATATTAATTTTTTTTTGCATGAAATAACTTATCACCTCCATGAATGGCTTTGAAGTGTTGCAGATTAGTGAAACAAGATGAGTACTGCATGACTGGCCGATTACAATGCTCCAAACTCATGAACTCTTAGGCTCGATCGACCCTCAATGTATCAGGGTAGAAGTAATAATAGAAGTCACACTGGAATGTATCCCATGCTATAAAATTGTGGAATCCCTCCTATGAGATCACATACCACCATATCGTGGCGGAATCCCAATTCATATAAGTAGAAATATTCAACCTCCACTATGGAGGTGTATCTTGATGCTTGAAGATAGTACTCTTGGCTTCTAACTATGACTCTGCAACCTGTGGTCCTCCGTCCCCATTCAATGTGGGAGGATTCTGCTGCTGTAAAACCCACTTCTTCTCTTTCATAGACTGGGCATGATGCAGTGCTCCCTAGAAGGTCAGTATTAACCTAATAAACCCCTCTGAAAACTATGCATCATCACCTGTATCTGGGATAACAGCTGGGGCCAAAACTGGCAAAATAGGAGGATCTACTGGTCGTCCCTCAACAGCCATATCCAATGTATGATTAGTTCCATTTAACTATAGCACAACCAGAGGACGTCTTGGTGGCACAACTCTGTAAGGTCGACTACAAACCATAGATCATGATATTCATGTACATAAACATATATGTGTAATAAGGGGGAAAGAGAAAGAAATCATTCAAGTTATCCAAAAAATGGATACACAAGGTGTATTATGACTACATGGTGTGTTCCCTTTAAACTCTTCATGGTCGTGTGCTTTTTCCAAAATAGGTCGTGTAACACCCCATACACACGTTGTGATGTCCTAATACATGGTTTGTACTTGAATCCTATTTCCCTTCCTGAGTTATTCTACATGGATGAGCCAAACAATTTCCCTAGAACATGACTACACTTCATTTTAGTCCCAGACCAGGTGTGTACTAGATAAACTTCACCGTCCTGTGTTGTTAGTCACATGGCAAGTTACACGTCTCACTTTATATAGTTTCTTCTAGATAAACATGATGTGCACTTGAAGGATTTAACTAACCTGTGTTGTAAGTCACATATCCAAATACAAGTGTTATAATACTTGATGTGTTAAATCTTGGAACACCGTGCATAACTTTAGTTTCATCCATCCATGTCGTTAGTCACACGGGTGGACACACGATCTACATAACACGGTGTGTACATCAGGTACACGGAATGTCCCACAAATTCATTCCCAACCCCGTGTCTCTTCCCACGTAGTCAGTGACACGATTAGAGACTAAACTACATGAACATATAGTACACGGTGTGTACTCAAGAAAAAAAAGCTCCTTCTAGAACAGAAGGACACATGTCATGTATTCCTCAAGACACGCTATGTATTATGGGTTTTTCTGGACAGTAATCCTTAGAAACTACTCCAAAATCTAGAAAAACACTGAAAAATATATTAAAGATCCATATTATGATCTGTGAGGGGCCATACTCTACGTGAATCAATGCTTGTCATATTATAAATGTCATGCACAAGGAAAACAAGGATATTATCTACCTAATTCCAATCTATTAAGGCTCATAAAACCTCAATAACCAATTCATGGCGTTCATTCAAAAAAACATACACAAATAAATACCCTATCAAATTACAGGTATTCAATCTAGGAATCGATCTCAACAATATGCATATCTAGCAAAACATCTTCGACAAAAAAAAATCACTAATTCACCTAAAATTCCATGGAAAGAATGAATGGCATGTGATCTTTATCAATGATGAATGAGATTGAATTACCTGATCTCATCAGGTTGAAACAAAAATAAAAACTTCATTATATCAACGACAACAACAAAAAACATGTGAATCACCTACCGGTGAAATTAAATCAACATTAATAATTTCAAAAACTAAAAATTGAAATAAAGAGGTAAATTACACTTTCCTTGTATATTGGTTTGCTACTCCATGGAATAGATTATTACCAAGTACCTATTATTTTTATTACTAGCTATAGGCACTAAACAACAAGTCAAGAAGAAAATAATTCCTCTGATTCTACATTTTAACATCCCGATTCTGAAAGCTGCCCAGAGGCGCCTTGTACTTGGTTGGTCATATGGACTAAAAAGAATTTCATGGAATTCTAGAGGCTACAGACTAGTAGTGATGCCCATTGGTGTGATGGTTGGGAAATTATTCCTTCATTCGAATAGTATCACAATGGAAGTAAAATAGATAAAAATAGCCGAATCAGAAATAAAACCATACAATAGTAAAAATTGGAAGACTGTAAGTAATAACATCCAATGAACATGTATATAAATGATGAATGATACATATTTCTAGGAAATCAGCCAAAAATGTCACAATGATGGAATAAAGTACTAAACCAAAGTTAAAAAGAAAAAAAAATATACACCAGTAGAATCCCAAGCCTCACCTTGGTCCCATAATCTCCATCTCCACGGTAATCAAGTACATGAAGTAGAAGGGCGCTTTCCCATATATAAACCTGCAAAAATATAATCTGTTTGGGCCCAAAAGCATGACCCAAAATGGGTTTGACACTAATAATTGTAGGAAACCACCCAAATATATGTTCATAACATTCAGTGAATATATATTATTAGAAATAAACAAAATGAAACTGTAAACACGGATGTACACATAGTAACAATGCTACAAATTTAATTGCATTCATTTTCATGAATAATGTATGAAAATAATAAAAACTAGGTAACCCTATGTTATGTACTCACTGTCTAACCCCTCTGGTTCAACAAAAAAAACTCAAGAAACCCTCTGGGATGTACAGAGTCTAACCCCTATAGTTCATCTTTAGCAATGACTCTCTGAGAAAGCATTCACTTTCAATTCCCCCTGTAGACTTATATCGGTAAATAAAAGGCTCTCTAGGTAAATAGTCAACATTCAATTACCCATGTGGACCATATCTAGGAATCTACAGACACTCTGGGGGAGCACTAATGTCTATCGCCACTATGGCATTGCAACATAATAGTAAATAGAAACTCTAGCGAATCCATCAACATCAATTCACCCTATGGTCAACTAAACCATGTTCCTACAGAACTGTGATATTCAATTGTGCACAATGATATATGGAATCCAATGTAAAACAAAAGAACTACATGGATATCAATTCTATATCATGTCATTGATTTTCAGATAATAATCACTCTATCCTAACAATATTATGCAAGGAAAGCAAACTAGCCTAATAGGCAAGCTAAACAAAACGATTGAAACAAGAAATCATGGGATAAACCTCTATATCCTGGAGAAGATAACCCTATTAACAAAAAATTAATCTCTATATATAAAAACAAGGTATAGTAGGGGAAAATATGGATAAAAACAAAAAAACACGCAATACCCCATTCATGGGTATTGGGAACATTTGCACAGAAATTTCAAAGACTATATTCTAAAAGGCACAAACCACCTAAATCATCATCGTGAGATCAATAAACATGATCCTCCAGACTTGAATTTCCATAAAATACCATAGATCTAGAGAAACCTTAAAAAAATTCAACCTATGATAACTCGTGAAAATGTGAAATCAAGAGATGATGTTTAAGAAGTAAGGGGAACTCACCGATGCGATTTGAATGAAATCGATGATGGTCGATTCAGATAATGAATGGTGTGTCAAAGAATCAGAGAGTATCCACAGCCATAAATATTCTCTTGTATAGAATTGGTCACAAATAAGTGTGTTATGTCTGTTAGACGCTACCCCGGTCCATTTAATGAAATAAAAAATAAAGTACATGACGTGTTCATTAAAGTTACATGGCATGTACTTTCTATTTCTGGCCTCAGCTTTAGGCGGCCTCTATGTCACTAAACATAGCCATGTACTTTTCCATTACATGTCTAGTAGGTGGTCAGTCGTAGAAATGGGTTACATGGACTGTACTTAAATGTACCCGACATGTACTCCTGAAATTTCCAAAGACTCTCCTTTTTCTCGAAAACACTATAAAGCATGATTCATACCTCAATAGACGATCCATGTTCTTACACCTATTATATGTGAACAAAATCAAATTTATTATTTAGGAAATGTTCTACCACCTTCACTATGTTATGCATGATATGAATTGCTTAACTATTTAAATTTTAATTGTTATATTAGAGGGTAGACTCATTGAATGTATTTGAATAGGAATTTTAATATGAGTTGGAAGGACTTGAAGATTGTGATGTTATGAAATCATAATTTAATTTAATGATTGATATTTCTATAGGATTCTGTGGGCGTGATACACCGTTGGACATGAAATTTGTAGTAGATGCCTCGAATGAGATTACTCCCCAGGTCTTCATTTTGTGGGTTACCTTGGCTCTTTCTACCCATTGGATTTGGATTTCTTATGATTATAGTGAACATGTTAGGTTGAAATCTCCTTGAACCCAAATACAATCACAATAGAGTTTCCATTGAGATGATCCTTGGACCCAACAATGATGCCTCTGGTGTACAATATCTTTAGTCCCGCCCCATGGGGTTTGACACTTATGTTATACAGCTCAACTATGGTAATTGTGGTATTTTTTACTATACTGCATGGTCATGTTTGATATAATATAATGGTTATATGTAATTTTTGTGGTTGGGAAGAAATACAGGATATAAATCTTATTCATGGTGTTTATTTCTATTATGCCTTATAATTACCTTGTTTGAGAATATTTACCTTTTTTATAAGAATCCTTACTATTCTTGACAGTATCACCTTAATGTTATTACTTTTTCCATTAAAAATTTACATGTATTACTATAATATATGTTATATAACTTTCAAACTTATTCTTTTTTATTATACATATTTTATTGGTATAGACATTGTTGGTGGTAGCCTATTGGTATTTTATATGATACCCTATCTCAAGAAACCATTTGGTACTGTAATAGGATTGACCGTATCACCTTACAGTTATTACTTTTCCCATTTAAAATGTAAATGTATTACAATAATATATGTGATATACCTTGCACACTTATTATATTTTATTATACATCATGGATTGTTATAGATAATGTTGGTGGTTCCCTACTGGTATTTTATATGATGCTTTATCTCAGGAAACCATATGGTACCCATATAGACGTCATAAAAATAGGTTGGGATTGGTAAAAACAGCTAAATATTTATTCATTAATTTACTCTATGTCTAATAGTAGGGGAGAACATGACCAAATTGTGGATTATGATGTTATTATGAGATTGTTTTTTTATCAATTGATAGATGTATTATATCGATGCCTATATAACCGTTTTAGATTATTTGTAGGAACATGGCATGATATATATTTTTGGTGTATGATATTTGATAAATGTATTATATCAATTCTTATATACCTGTTTTAGATTATTTCTAGTAAAATGACATGATATATCATTTTGGAATATGATATTTCTTTTTTAATTATTGTATATATCTATATTTGGATTTTATATCCTATTTAGTTATTAATATACATCGGCTGAGGCAAGTTTCTAGTCAAGTTGTCTTACTGTCTATTTACGCATCTTATTAATTGTTATATTTCATCCGTTATTGACCTGGTCAATTAAAACCAATGTGTTTCACAATAATAAGGGGGATTATCTGCCCACTAACAAACCATTAGCCCTCACATATAGTAATCATTATCTAGTGTTTGGAAAGATGCGCTTGAGGCCATGTGGCTAACCAGTCTCGGAGCACTGTTTAGTGGCATTGGGGTCCATGATTTTACAATCCATGAAATTAAAACTGACTAAACTATCTATGCTGAATAGAATGAACTTTCCAATGAATTATAAATAATTAGAACAATTACATTACTTTTAAAATTTTAAATATAATTTTTAATAGATTAGAAAAGAAACCATTCAAGAAGGAAAAATATCTTATTCATTAAAAAATAAAATCTCAGGAAAAATAAATGAAATATAATGTGAAATGAATGGACACGTGAGGGTTTTTTCATTTATATCCACTACCATTGTATCCTGGGTGTTTATCTGAGCATATATAAATCAACACACTTATTATTCCTACTCCCTTTTATATAGTAAATCTACGAGAATCCTCCATCCATTACCACTTCTTCATAAACCACACCATCCACTCTAAAATTGGGATATCATTTTTTCGAATTAAATTTTACCTTCATAATTATGAATCAATAATTAAAAAATGATTTTAAATGATTTCAATATTAAATCAATAATATTGAACCTCCACGAGAGTACATCAAAAGAATCATGATTTTTTAAGGTGGTAGTTGTATAAATATCATTAATATCAGGTGTGAAATATTACTTTCATGCACATAAATGTTTTATTTCCCATATGAATCATCCTAAGATCATAATATTATCATATCTTCTTTGAATGAATCCATGTTGATTAGAAAAAATTGTGATGTTTTGAGATTAAATGGTGACATTGTCTTCTCATCATACCATGTTGCATTGAATGCTCCATGTCTCTCTCATTATCTCCCATGGCCTTAACCCAGGGGCCAGTTTGATTTCAATTACAGTTATAGATTCACAAATTATTTTATTGTAAGAACTCATATGCATCATATAATTTCAATTACATGGGAATTTATAATTTATATAAATGAAAACATAAAATTATTAGGAAAAAGTTCATATAGGTCTCAGAAATATCTTACATGATCTAAAAATGTCATAGGGGATCATATTTTTTGTTGTAAAGTAAAAAATCCTATAAGATCTCTAAAATACCAAATATGACCCTAATGTTTTCATGTAGCCACCGGTAGTCATACTGTTAGAGAAAAATATCCTACGGGTTAAAATTAACAAAAATAATTATCATATTATTGCTAAAAAATACACCTATGTGGGTCTCAAAAGTCATACGAGATCTAAATTATCTTCCAAAACCAGAATTTTGTAAAGTAATTTATCATTCAAGGGATAGATTATCCTATGAGTGAAAATTTACCTACAAAGAATACTAAAATTTCCTTCAAGGGAGGATATATAAAATTAAAACATCATATAAAATACTATCTTATGAAGTGGAGAAAATTATCCTACATGATAAATTGTCCAATGAGATAGAATCTATTAAGGGAAAATCTTAAGAAAAATTATCTCATTTTATGTTCAATAGTATGAAATAACAATGAATTTACTACATTAACACTAAAATTATGGATTTGTCAAATAATTACATAAATGAAAAAAACACATAAAAACATTGATTTAATCCATTTCATAATAATTCAAAAACAATACATAGAAACAAAAAATGATTTGATTTTACTTAAAAAAAGAATGGATAAATTAACTTAAATATAAATGTTAGATCATGAATTTATCATCAATATATAGAAGGTTCTCCAATGTTGGTTCATTACAGTAAATATACTTAAAGTCTATGTTTTAATTTGTATAAAGTTGTATGTGATATTAGGAAATCACTAAAATAAATAATTGAAAATGAACATATACTAAATAACAAAAATTTCCAAGAGTGGCATAGAAACATGAAGAGAATACTTACATATGAGATTAAATATAATGTGTTTGATTCCACACTAACTATAGATCCACCTTAGGAAGACAGTGAAAATGAATATTATTCCTATTATAGGCACTCAAACGATGCATTCAATGTTTACATAATTATGTTATCATCAAAGATATAATAGTATTGGTTTCTCCATTTCAAAGATATAACTCTTATGTGTTTTACATTATTTTTTATTCGGTAAAATATTTATCCCTCCATTAATTATTAAAGGTTATAGTTCCATAATGATTCTTGAAAGATATCAAAAAGATGAAACCAAACTATTTCAAGTAGATGATAGGGGTAACTTTTTATTGTTCATAACATTTTGATGATGTAAATAGTATAAATTGAAATATATAGTTGATAATTAATACATGATATTCCTTTATAATATTTATGTATTATAGAAGATAAATATGTATTTATCTTGGTAGTACGATAAATGATGCTTCAATTAGGATGAGTTTTAGAGTATCTTAAACAAGAATTCATCAATATTTATGTATATAGTATATATTTTTCCTAAACTCACATTTCATTATACACATATGATTTGTAGTGTTACTAAAAGGATAAATTACACCATTATTTTCATGGTGAGAGTGATTATGATTTTTTAAATAAATTTATTTTTCATTTATAATATTATTTTAAGATAATAACTTTAAAACCTATCCATATTTCATATAAAATTATAGATTGGATCTCATAGGATTTTTAATATTATATACAGACACCATGTCATATTTTTTTGTGTTACGATGTGAATCATTTGTCATGGACAATTCAATAAAAACATTCATCAGTAATACAAGTTGTCTTATTGTAAATTATCAAAATGCTACGAATGATATTCTATAAATCCATAATATGGAAACTGAATAGTCAAATGAGATATTGTTGTTTTTTTGAGAACGGTATAATCTATAATTTTTTTTGTCATAGAAATAAATAATATGTTAAACACATTTCATAAGATGTCTATGATTTTTAAATTGTAATAAGTTCCATAATATTTCATGGATAATAATGATCTCAAGACACATTGTTTAAAGGAATGTTAGAACCAATGATAAATGGTTTATAATCACTATATTTTCGAATATTGTTTGTTTTAAAGATAATAAATCCTTATCCCTCTAGTATTCAATATATTTATATAAAAATCATTTAAATGGAATGTAGCTACGAATTGATATACAGATTCATTTTATGAAAATAAAGTAAGTATTTTGGTAGAACATGTTACTATTGTGAATCCCACATGGTCCAAATTGGTTTTCAAGAATGTTCTAAACAAGTTTGTTAAATAAATAATTATAAATACTTATTTCTTGATAAGTTTGTTAAGATAAGTAAAGATGTTGGATGTAATGAAACATTTTCATCAATATATATTCTATAATTTATTTAAATTATAAATAACCAGGAAATCACAGTTATAGGAAAAACCTCAAACCATTTATTAAATTAAACGAAAAGTACAAAAAAAGTAAATCATACAAAAAAGACAAATACATATCATAAAAATCATCCCCATCACCATATTCATCCACAGTCAATGATTCCCACTCCGAGGTCTCATAGTGCCTAAGGATTTTCGCATAATTCCTTCTCAGATTCAAATTCTCCAATGAGAGGAACTCCTTAGAAGATTTCAATTCCTTTTTCAAACCAATGATAGTCCCAGGAACACTCTCCCTCTTGGAGGATGATCTGGTAGACATTGGACATGGCAGGAAAGAATAGTCCTTTTTCAGCCTTCTTTTTGGAGGAGCAGACTTACCACCTTAACTTGTAAGCAATTTATTTTTTCAACTTTGAACCACATCACTGTAAGATAGTCTAACAACATCACTAACATTCTCCTTGTCACTATCCGACACATCTCCCCACTTTCCGTTGATGTGCACAATGTCATCTACTTGATATCCATCAGCCCCTCCAGACAAAATACCCTTTGAAATAGTCAGACATTCACCTCATGTTGAGTGTACATGCAAGTTATAATCAATCGGCATGAGGCACTGCAGGGGAGCCTCAATTCCATGACCATCATGAGGCTCCATTCTAGATATTGTATCAGTCACGGTAAGCACATCAGAGGAAGCATGCTGCATATTTGCAGAGTCAGTCCTTTGAAGGCCATCCTCGCTAGGAGCAGCTTCCTCATTCTCCAGAGCCTCAAACTGGTTGCTAATGCAAACATTAGCCAACTACAGGGGGCCATTGCTAGTGTCATCTAATGAAGTCTGCTTCTAGCCACCAATATCAACTTTCAAATGATCAGAAATATTGTTCACATAAGGATTCAATGCGGGTTTCACCTCCTTCACAATAGCTACGGCCCCAGTAGCCCCTCCAATATCTTTCAGAACACCCTCATCTTCCATAGAAGAATACAAATGGACATCCTCTCTCATTTCATGCACTGCAGAGGCCTCATTTCTAGCCTTCTTCACAACCATCTGATGGAAAAAATTCACCTCATTTTCACAACAAGAAGACGGCCCAGGCAGAGGATTCCCAGGCTTTCTCTCCACCAGCGACGACACCCTATCAGCGTCGCCAGGGACAACATTGCCCAAATTCACTACATGTGAATAACCGACCAGTTTCTTTCTTCGACATACAGACTCATGATGACCGAAACTATGACATATTGCACAAAAATTCATCCAAGACTCGAATATGACCTCCTGCTTCCATCAGAACTCTTCCCCATCCGTGATCCAGACCCAATTAACAGGTGGCCTCACAACATCTACCTCGAAACAAATTCTAGGACAGATAGGGTAACAGAGGACATCCTTTCTCTAATCAGAACAAAGGCATCTTCCGATCATATTCCCAATAATTCACATTATAGATGTATTTTTTAAATATAGAGGGAGACCGGGGAGACTAGCCCAAATTGCGACTATAGATGGGTCATGCCACATCTGAAAATCAAGAATCCTGTGAAATAGGAAGAATGGATCTTCGTTGAATCATCAGGGTTCCCTAGACCCCGTGGTAGTAGGATCCTCCTCTAAGGAAAACTGATTCATAAAATGGTGTTGGTCGAGCATCCCCACCACTGCACGCTCGTGTAACTTCCAGGAACCGAAGATGAAGCGATCAAAATCGTCAAGTGATGGACGATGATGACAGAATCTCACAACCAGCGTGAGTTTACAGAGGTCTGTGGCACAACCAGGTGATAGGTTATGTTTTGGTCTAGAGGTGGTTTCATGGATGTCTCATGGATTTTCATACCATGTGGTTATTTCTATCTAATATTTCACTTATATTGTAATGGGACAGTAGAGACCACATCGTTAGCACGCAATTTTTTTAAACATGCATACAAACTATTTGATCTATATGATTTTATTAGAAATGGAAAATTACTACAATTCAAATGGTCGTTTAGAAAAAATTTCAATATAATGTCTTATTAGTATGACCCAACCTTTGTTTCACACACTATGGGGTCTCCGTTGAGTGTCATAGTGATTTTCCTTAGATTTCTGTGTATCTATATATCATATTTGTAAATATCTTCTTCATTACTAATATGTTTTATATATTTACTCACAACATACCCTCACCGAGATTCACTAGAACCCAAGTGGGTCGTAATGGGAAAATATAAGGTTTGATGTGTGGAATTTATTATTTTTATTATGGATCAACAATTCTGAGGACTCGATGTCTTCATCTACGATAAATATTTTCAATGGAAATAAGGTTTCCTCTGTTGGTGTAGTAGGTGTCTCTATATAATAGTTAATTTTCATAGAATAGTTTATCAATGTTTTGTTTTCCTTTTGTTCTACTAGTGGAAATGATTTATTTGATATCTATTAGAGTTTATTTATGAAATTGAATTTATTTCATATAAATTTTTTTAAAATTTCGTTTTCATTAAAAATAGTTAAATAAAATTAATGAATTTGATGAAATGTCTCATTGATATTTTGGAGTATGAAATGGGTTTACCATTATGGATGCAGTAATTATTTTTGTATTGAAATAACTTATTAAATTGTGGGAATGATTTACATAAATTTATTATGAAAACAAATCACATGGGAACCTTATGTACATCAGGTTATGGACATATGAAATCCTCAATGAGTGTGGAACCACTATGGGTTACGGGTGTGATACTGATATACTATGGTAGGTTTTTATATCATTATGATTCAACTTATTTTTGATTAGTGTTTCATTATGTGTCGTATATATGTATTCCCATATGGTAGATCCCAGTTGTGCATTGTTTTATTCATGATAATGATGTTTCATGCTTTGATTCCCCAAATGATTACATTTTGACGTATGGAAAATAATCAATACATCCATTTATGAAATCATTCACACTTATTTCTATATTCATATGAATTTGAATATGGATTGTTTTAAATTAAGTTCAATGTATTTTTACTAAAATTGATTTAAAATGGAATTTTCTAGAAATATTTTTTTAAAATAAAGATGTAATGGTTACATAGAATATGGATTCATGGTTGTATACTATTAGGGATTTACCTCAAACCTTTTATATTATATTAGTAATATACATACATTTAATTAAAGGATATAGTTAAAGGTATGGTTTTCATGTATCTTGATGAATTATCTTTGTTTATGACTCTTCATGTGGATTTTATAAGGTCGTGAGGGATGGTCAAGTGGATGATTTGATTTGGTACTGGAATTAAGTAGTTTTCAAGATTATCCTTCTGCATTATTTTGTTATATCTCATGGTGTTTTACCTCTTCTTCATTTATATACAATGGTTCTATATCATTATCTTATTATATATTATACATGATAAATTGTTATGTCATGTTCAAACCAATCCAATTATTTTATATGTTAATATCTAGGTTCTTTTGACTTTTCCATGATGATAATAAAACTCTTCAAATGTGGTAGGATTTCATAGGTGACATTTCAAGCTGACCCAGTGTAGTTTGTTACAAAATTTCATTAATTGGATGTGTCTTTGGTGGTTTATTATATACTAGATTTATGGCAATCTAAACAAAGGTGGTAAGTGCAAAAGGGTTCCTGGTCAACTCAACTTTATATCTGACCTTTAGTTACCATGAGTGGTCAAGGATTCACTCATCAAGATTCTAATCATGATTTTTTTTATTTAAATTACCCTTTTCATTTTTCTCTATTAGTTTCAACTATTTTCTTCAGTCCATGTTTTTAAGGGATTTAATATGGTTTCTTGAAGCTTAAAATTTAATTCAGAGATGTATTTTAATTCTAAAAAGGTGTTACCTATTGTGTATAAAAGATAATTTCTCAAGAAGATTCTATTTGATTCATTATGAAGGACATATTACAATATTCCCATACAAAAACCCCTTATTGAACACTTATTTACAAGAAATTGTAATCTATTATATTCAATCACACTGTAAATATGGTTGTGGATACTAAGAATGGATGGTGAATTATCCTTTGGAGTTTATCAAGAATATTACACCAATATTCCTCGGTGAAAAAGGAACCAAAGAACATCATGAATGAATTTATAAAATAGAATATATTTTCCATCTTTTAGGGTCTCTAAGGTACTATATGTTGGGAATTCCCAGTTATATACTTGATGTTCCATCAAATAAATGGTTTAATTCCATCATGCTACCTAATTTACACAAGGAGTTTACATAGACAACATTCAAGATATACTTCAATAATCAGTTATATACAAATAACTTACATATGTAAAAGGCTTGGGAGTTTGTCACCTAGGATCAAGGAGACCATTTTGTGATGGAGTATGATACTCATTTCACCCTGTTATTCCATTTATCTTCAAAACAATGCTGTAAGGGATACCTCAAAGCTTGATGGTTTCCTATGTGTCTAATACTATAGATTTTATTGATGTTTATGATCATGTGATTTTTGACCTTTACCAGTGTAGTTTATAATGTGGTTATAGCTGATGCAGTCTTAGTTGGGAAAATAGGTCTTAGTAGATAATATGTTATTATAGGGGGTAGTAAGGGTATGTCACCTATCCTAGAAAGGAATCATATTAATGGTTCATTGTTTCAATTAGGATCTATGAAAGAGTGTTATTCAATATAATAGTAGGTCGTTTTTTTCCATTGATGAATACCTACCCACTACTAATTCTACTTGTATAGTAACAACCAATATCTTCCATCATTGTAGACAATATGGTCACCATCAATGTTTTGTTATAAGATTTTCATATAGAAGTAGAGTTAGATAAACAATACCAAATGTTTCTATAAAAATTTAGAAGCTATGAAAAGGTGGTATATCTCATTATAATGTTAATGTGGATAATTAAGAAATTAAGGAATCTCATGTAGGGGTTCACCTTGGATTCCATTAGACAGCAAAGTACGCACCAGAGGAACATGATTTGGGTATGACTACTATGATATATAATTTTGTTTACTTCCTCTATAGTCTTAGATCTATTTGATATCAGTGCATACCATTATTTAATATCATAAAATATTTTCAATGTTTTGGGATTTTTCTCAGAGCATATGTCATTCTTTATGGATCATTGTACTCACTTATTTCAGTTTAAATTGTAGGATTTTAAATATTCTATGTTCCATGTTATGATCTCTAACCTTGAGGTCATATAGAATATCATATTTCATGATCTTATTATATTTGAAATTATCATTTAAATGAATTTGGTTGTTAATTTTACGTCTAAGTTTGATTGTTAGTATTTTCATTTTTAGTTTATATCTCCCAATGGGGTTACTTGTGACATTGAGGGTGAGTGTGATCTTATATATTGGTGAGTAGGGAATAATTTTCCTAATGTTATAATAATTTCATATCAATTTTTAGAAATTTTTATCTAGTCCATTTCTCATTAGTAAGGTGTTATGATTCCTAATTTTGTGAATGGGTAAAAAACAAACATTCCTAGTATCATTTTCTAAGTCAATTCCCCAAAGAGAAGTCAAGTTTACTATTTAAATGATTCTGGAGATGACATTTATCTCCTCACCAATTTATAATATGAAATCCACTAAGTAAAATAAAATTAATCTTCATATTGAGGATCTGGGTTCCAAAATACTTGTTTTTATGAGTGTCTCACCTTATAATTATATGATTCTCTTCATAAATAATTATATGGAAGCATTTAGTTTTTGGCTGAATACCAAAAGATTAATAAAATGACTATTTATAAGTAGTACCATTTTCATGGGTTTGATGATATTTTTAATCAACTATTGGTATCCTGATCATTTTCTAATATTTATTTGTGATATGGGTACCATCAGTTATGAATCAAAGTGGAGAATATTCTAAAGACTACATTCCATAAAATCAATGGTAATTGAGTTTACTTGGATATTCCATTTAGTATTGTATACAATCATGTGGTGTTTACATCAAAAATGAATTATATCATTCATTGGTTATGGTACCCCTTCAAGGTTGTTATTTAGGATGATATTTTTCATTATTTTAAATACTAAATATGAAAATAGATATCTTATTGATATTGTTCTAATATGTATGAATTAACATAAAATGTATTGAAAGATAACTACATTCTAGTTTTGGATATGAAAAAGAGAGGTTTATGGTCTATATTATATATGAGAGATGTATCTCATAGAATCATAAACAGGTTCATTCAATGATTTCCTTGTATCAACCACAAATGTGTTTCAGATTTAGGTATTTTTAGTTTTGTAGGGTTATTATAGAAATGACATTACATATTTATCAAAGATTATATCTCAAATGTTATAGTTGAACTATAAGGGTATTGAGTTTTAATAGAATGATAAATCTCAAGGATCATTTGAATAAATTATAGTGAGTTTTTCTTTATATATAGTTTTTATTCATTTGTAATAGTGTTTTTGATACCTCATATTTTTTGATTGCTCGACTATAGGATTAGGATGTGTTCTTATGTAGGGGAAAAAGGAAGTGGCATATGGATCATACTAATTAATTCCTCATGATAATAATTATCAAAACACTGATATTGAATTTCATACTATGATTCATTCAATAGATACATGAAACCACTATCGATACATAGATATTTTTAATATATATTTGGATGATATGTGCCTGAAGTAAATTTATTCCTAAAGGCATATGAACCTATAACAGAGATATTTTGTTGGGTATCTACAAAATTTTGATTTTTATATTTCATACACACATTGATAATAGTTTGTGGTCACTAATTCATTAAAAGATATTTAAAAAAACAGATCAAGAAGGAATCTATGGATGAATAATCTTTGATGAATTTCTTATCTAAGATGTGCATCTATGTGGACAAAGTTGATGGGACGGAGTTCCTATATTGTGTGAAGGGTGATTCTTTATTTTATGATTTTTTTCTATTTAGACAACTAATAGACTCTTAGTTTTTATTATTTTAGTTAAATACTCAATCAAAAAGTGACCTTGGGTGATCAGATGCAGTCTCTTTGTGTTGTTTTACATTTCTGAGTTAGGATGGTCATTTTAATAACATTCTATGGAAATTGATGGATTGTTGAATTCTTTCCAATTTTTAAATAGACCATGGGAATACCAAGATGAATCATGATTTGTTATTTTTTTATTATTTGTTGTGAATGAGGTGGTCTATTTGGTATTTTTTTTATAATTAGTCTATATCTAAAGAAGATTAAGTTATGTCGCCAAATACCAAGTTATTTGTTGTTTCCATTAACAATTATAGTATTTAAGTGGGATGAGATATTACTTCATTGTAGAATTAATATGGAATCGTATTGGGAAAATATTTTTATGTGATCATTGATTTACATTCAAAATAATCTCATTAACTTTACATTATATAGACACGAGGGATAGAAGATAATTGGAACACTAATATATGAAGGACCAAGAAGCACTATTTATTACCTTTTGTTATTATTTATAATAGGGATATGTGATTTAAATATTGGTATTAGAATTGTTAGTATGAGGTTATAGGTATCCAATTTATTTTAAATATAGTATATCATGCATAGAGTGATGGACAGACTGATCAATCAACTAGATTTCATTAGGATATGCTTTAGGCAAGAATTTTTTATTATGATCGTTCATTGGAAAGGAATTGGTCCTTAGTTGAGATTCCTTATAAAAAATTATTATAATTTCATTAATAGATAACTATTTGAATAATTTTATTGGTATCATTGAAAATATACTTTATGTTAGCAAGATTTAAGAAAATTGTCTTTGGTTGGAGCAAATATTATTCAATAGATTAATATTATTATTGTGTTTGTATTAAATATGTTAATGGTAAAACAAAGCCAATAGAAATCCTTCGTTTATTATTTTCATTTCCCACTTGAGTTTTCGAAATGTTATTGTGTTTTTTCTAGGGATTCAACTCATTTGGGATATATTAAATTGGGATGATATGAAATTTTGGTAACAAGGTGTATTATAACATTCAAAATTGACAAACATATTAAAAAGTTGGGATATTAGATAGAATTTCTATCCCACATGAAATAAATATGATATGAGTTTCATGATTCCAATGAAGGACGTATAAACTATACCCTTCTTAATTTTTATAATGGAATGATGTAAATATAAATCCCATTACCTAAGTGGATGTGATACCAATTTAGAATATGGATCATCTGAATAAGGTATTGTGTCAAAAAATGTTTCCCTTGATCTATTTAATATGCAACTATGGATGGGATAGATACATGGTTTGAGAAAATGAAGTGTTGATGATGCAATTGCGGCCCTTTTCCATTGTTATTTCAGAAACATAAGATCATTCTAGGGAAATAAATTGGCATAGTGGGGAGAGTTTTGACACCCTTCGGGTAACATGTATGTTATGTTTTGGGCCTCTATTGTCACTATCATGGTTCTAAATGTGTTTATAACATAAGGATCAACATTTTCTATTTTGTGGAGAAAAAGCCCAGGAATATGGCTTGTGAACACTTAATAGTAACTATGAGATAATAATGAAATATGTATTTGTTAGATCGAATGATATTTTGAATATTGTTAGCAAGAATTTTATAATTGATAGAGAATTATAGGAAAACCTTGCGAGAGTATTCGTTTGGATATAGAGGCAACTTCACGGCTTTCACACAATGTTTCTAACCAAGTAACTATTCCTATGTAACCATACACTTTAATTTTTATGGGATCGTGGTTACCACATTGTTAGTTCATGGATTTTATAACTGTGAATCCAAACATTGTGAATCATATGGATTTTATGAAATTAGAAAAATACCAAGACACCCTCCATTTTTAACCTAAATTTTGCCATATTCACCCAATAGTTTGACTCATACATTCCTTAATACTCAATAATGTTATGTCCCTTTATCATGGTTATTATATATATATTTAGGTGGATCTCTTCAAGGTATTCGAGAGTTTCCACTTGATTTCACATCTTTTCACAAGATGTACACTCATTCTCTCTTCACATAACACATTAGAACCTCATGTGGCATGAAAATAAGATCTAAGGTGTTGGGAGAGAAATTAATTATATTCTTTATATATATAGGCCTCTAAAGACCATATCACATTATTTCCAATCAAATTTTTTATGGTGACTATGTTTTATCCTATGGTGAGATAGGTGTCTCTATATAATTGTTATTTCTCATTGCGAAATTTCTAAATATTATGTTTTAATTTAGTTTAGATTATGGAAATGTACGTTTTTATATCAATTTCGTCTAACATATGAAGTTGTGTAATTATTATCATGGAAAATGGTTTAAAAGTGGTTTTATTTGAAAATATTTTTACAAACATCATGTGTTTTATGAAATCCCTAAAATATGATATTAACACTAAAATGTCAATTAAATAATTGGATAGGTAACTAATTACTTGTATAATATTTATTATAAAATTATGTCTATGATTTACTTGAACATCGTGAGAAATCTTGGGACATGGGGACCTCAGGTGCATCAGGTTATGGACATATGAAACCCATTGTAATTGTGTCACCACTAGGGGTGATGATTAGAGTACTGATATATTGTGGAATGAATTAATATCACTATGATTCTTATTATTTCATCTTACAGTAATTTTTATGTCCTAGTTATATATTCCCATTGGCTATACCCTAATTATAATGGGAATTATTCATGATAGTGATGTGTTTTGCTTTAAATTATTATATGTTTCCTTTTTTTATACATAATGGATATTGATCAATTTTATATTTGTTATCATTAATATTTATTTCCATATTCATATGAAATAAAATATGGATTGTTTTAATGGAAAACCAATGGTTTCCTTTTGATCAATATTTTCTAATAAAATTCATTATAAAAAATATTTTGTATTGAATCTTGAAATAATGGTATCATTTTGATATTCATTGTATAGATTTATGGTGGTTTCCTATATGGTGTTTCCCTCACACCCTACAGATTCCATTTTGTGTATATATATATATTTATTTATTATCAAGTTAAATAGATGGTTATCAAGTACTCTTATAACTTATGTCATACAATTTCACATCAGAGTGGTTTCAGATAGTTGTTGAGGATGGTCACATAGAGACATAATTTTGTTGATTGATTTATGTCGTTTCTCAAATTAGCCTTCTAGATTGGTATGTTATGTCTCATTGTTTCATATTGATACTTCACTAACACACTTTGTTTTTACCTTTATCATCATATATATGAGACATTTTGTTTTGTTATTTAGTGTGAAATAATTCCAATTTTTGTATGCGTTGATAAGCAGGTGCGTCTTTCCATCCAATGGTGATTTGGAACATGTCTGGTCTAATTGGGATGATTCATTACATTAATATATTTTATGGTTGAATATAAAAAGCATATTTGAAAATGGGAACCAGTAAAATATATTACAATATAGAAATATAAGTGTTTCTAACATAAATATATTCAATATATTAAAAAAAACACACAAATCCATTAAAGGATCAAAGAAAATATTCAATCATGGAATGATAAATTTTTCAGGTGTCTAAAAGAGTTTAGATGTAGCATCATAGTTTCCTATGTGATATATATTGATAACATATAAAAAAGAGTAGCATTATAGTTCATTATGACTTGGTTGAAAATATTTGCTCATGAATGACTAAATGTAACAACCCATGTTTTGGGAACAAGATTTGATGACATTGATTTATGAGTTAATTGGACAAATTCAACATAAATAACTTGATAAGGTATTGAAACTTAAAATTTTATGCAAATTGGGGGATATATTTTTGAAAATTTTATATTTCATATGTCATTCCAGAGTGACATATAAGAATAAATATGAGGAGATTATGAAGATATAGAAAACAATAAATCATTTAGTCTTTTAAATATCACATACTCCATATTATATAATAGATTATATATTTCCTATGTTTATATCATTGTCAAAAATATGAAAAAATCAATGATAATTCCATTGATCGATAATTATATATATCCAATAGTACATAATAAGTACAAGGGACATGTTAATGGTACATATATAATAATATGAGGAAGTCATCAAGGGGGTATAATAACTAACCACCAAAGTGATCAATTAAATCTAATAATTGATTTAAGGAATGTTAATGGGAAACATATAATCATTATAGATAGGGATCACCAATTTAAAAAAAATGAGTATATTAAATTTTCTAATTATGGTAATGTAATAGTATAAATATGCATATCTATAAAAGATCATGGTATTATACCAAAGAATTATAGTTTTTCAGCATGTTTATTATTATAATATTATAGTAGCGATACTGGAAAAGATCTACATGTTATGATAATGGTCAAGAGTAATATACTTTTGAGATATCATATCATTAGGTATTGTACATAAGAAGGTGAAGTTAGAATTATTAAACTATATATATGAAAACAGGGTATACTGAATTACTAACAATATATTAGTAGAAACAATATATTCCAAGGGAGAGTTAATACGTCGTGAATAGTTATTTTTTAGCACTAGTTAATGTCAATATTTTATTAGATTTTTTCCATTTACACAAAATAAAAATGAATCTTTTTATTACTATGTATTGCATGGATTATGATATATGCATAAATTATATGTACCTTGAGAAAAACAAAACATTTATCTGTAATAGATATGGTAATGAACATATATTACATTTTGAGAAAAATATTTATAGAAATACAAATCTATAATGAGAACCCCATGAAAACTTGAGAGTAATATTAATCATTTAAACTATTATATAGATTAAAAAATACGATGGGACAATGATGATATATGACTTTCATTTATGGAGGGATCATTACAATACATGATAAATGGATTTTATATGAAGTTTAAAACACCAAAAATTATTTCTCTTAATTTTCTCAAACCAATGTACAGTACTATGTCAAATTTTAATTAAAATATTTTTTTTAACTATTTGTCTTCATATAGAACATTTATGAATCTATAATGAAATTCTATAATGTATGAGGGAATTTTAATTATTATATTTTTATAATATTTAGTTGTAGTTATAACTATGGTGGAAATATTTCCATGGGTTATTTAAATTATATATATTAAAATATATTAATTTCCCTTATAACAACCATGAAAATATATCAAGATAGATTAGTAGTTCATACCATAAAATGTCTATGGTTTAGCAGTAAGATGTAGCGGTTAAAACAAATACTATATAAATAGAAATAATTTTTTCTTTCAAGGTGGTTTAATCAATATTTATACACTATAAAAATTTAATATGGAATTTGGGAGATCCATATAAAATATAGTCATCAATTTAAAGTGAATATATATCTATAACATATGGAATTTATTAAATTCATTAGTTTAATAAAAAAATTAATAATTATAAACATTATGAAATAAAAAACATAAATACATAAATATATTTTTTTCAATGAAATAATACAATGGAAGCATATAAATGTTTTACAATGAATTATACAACACATGAATAGAGATATCCGATATCAACTATATCCCCAAATGGTAGGTTGGATTCCCCCATATGATCTACACTACTCATGTTATTGTCGACTAACAGCCTCCAACACATCTTATTCATATGTTAAATAGATTTTGAAATTTAAATTAGTTTTCATTACATATTGTGTATAAAAAAAATTTAAAAAAATTATTATTATAATTTAATCATATTAATATAAATTAACTAGATTTATAAACACCCATATGAAGGTTGAAATTTTTGGGGGATTTATTTTTTTCCAACAATGAAATAGATATGAAAAATAATTAGACATAAATTTGAAAGAAATATAAAAAAAGACACTATAAATCATTATGTTGACTTACATTTAATTGTTTTAGAAAAATATAACTCTTTTAAGGGATTATAATGTTTCTTTGATCATGATATATGATTGAAATTGACATAATGTCACAAGCTAATTTCACATATATTTATTAGTAAAATACTCATCCATCATCTGAAATAATTCCATATATGTAAAATGTAAAAATCATTATAAATATGTAAAAAAATAATTCCCTCACATTAAAATTTTCATACCAATAATGGACATTATTTAATACCCTTGATATGGTAATTATGAAACCATATTCTCAGTGTATGGCCAATCAAAATAAACTCCATCTAATCCCTCTAACATCCATGAAACAAAATACATCAAAATAGTGTTATGTTTTAAAAATTACCCAGGGATTGGATTTTTTTAGTACATGTTTATAATCATAAATTAAAATATAATAATTTCAACTATATTTACTATGTTAAGTAATTCACGTTGAATTATATGGTATAATTTGTAGAGTGTAGTCATAATTGGGTGTTTATAGCAAGAATTAATATTTAGTTGATGTTAGTTGGGCAATATAATGCTGTAATTTGTACCTTATCGTGTAATGATCCATATGGTATAGTGAATTAGGAAAATTACGTATTAGGTTGTTATGAGAGTTATTTTGCTAAAGAGTGGTGTGTATTGATTTTATTGTAAAATTACATGTGTCAAGTAATGAAAATAGAATCTAGATATAATGAAACTACAGAGGATACATGATGAAGGTGTGAGAATATAATATGGGTTTGATGACATTATATTTTTTAAAGACACCGTGTTATCATCATAATTTAATTTTATTAGAATACATATATAAAAAAATAATATAAAATACGTTATAACATGATATAAGATTTAAAAAAAGGATCATTTTTTAAAAATGATGAATAATGATTATATTAATTGACGTATTCTAACAAATATATATATATGTATATATATTTATTTGTTAAGGTTCTACTCTGAATACAATAAATTTATTCATCAATGAAAATATTATTTTCATCCTCTGTCATTACAATTATTTCATCATCATCAACCTCCCTTACAAGACCAACTAATTCAATATCATAAAAGACAGACTGATCAATCATATGTTATTGATATAGTTCATGGTCATAAACAATTATTTAACATTATCACCCATATCAGAAATTTTGATTATCATGAAATGCACTCCAACTCTCCACCCTCCTTGACTCTATTATCAACAAATTAGAAAATTTTAGCATGTGAAGCCAAAATATATGGATCATGTTATATATGCTCACTTATATTGATCAATAGTGGTATGTTAACATAATTAAAGTGTAGAGAATAATTTTTTATTCCCCAATAAATATTTTAATTCCATAATTTTAAATAGAAAAATGAATGTTTTCCATGATAATTTAATTAAATAATTAAAATCAACATTCTATAATATTCCAACCTTGAGAATTATATGAAAATTATACTAATTTTCGTATTGAAACCATCATCATTCAGTACTATATAACACATGAAGCTATTAATATTGTAGTCATAAAATATCCTACACATCTTCAAAAGTTCCTCAATATAAATATTTCAAACCATCAACTACTATAGATCGATTTCCAATAATCATGATCAATATGTACAAATATAAAATATTTTTACATACATAAGATAATTTTATTGAAATATTATAAATATAAAATTTATTATGATCTTGTAAGATGTGAAAAACATTCAATAATGTATTTGTTAAAGTATTTTTTTATATCTTTATCAATTAGTATTCACATTCAAATTCATATCTTTGTTTTCATATTCAAATATTTTACAAAAGTATTTAATTATCCATAGATAGAAGCATATATCTATTTGCTTATATGGTCTCTACTTGTGTCAATGAAATTAATCAGACTTTCATAAAAAGATGACATAACATTGGAATTTTTGTTGACATGCTATATTACTATAATTGATTTGTGTTATCAGAAATGTTTATTACTTAACTAAATCAGGATTCAATGTTATCCAAACACCTTGATAAAAATGTAAGACTCCCTTCAATTATATAACCTTCTGCAATACAGCCATATGGTTGAGATATATTTATAATAAAATGTACCGCCCCGACCCCAGTTACCCAGAGTCGGTGCATTAATTAAATAACATTGGCATGATCACGAGAAAGATCAAGTCTCGAAAGACCGATTAGTTTAGTAGCCTTGGAATAATTAGATACATCCATAAATTTTTACATTACATCATAAAAAAACATCTTGTCATTATATTCTCTCATACTATCCCTGTAGGTCATTCATAATTACTTCTTCATAATCCTGGGATAAAAATAAAACATTGAAAGGGGTGAGCTCAGATGCTTAGTAAGGATAACATTATAGCAGAAGCTTTCATAAATAAGCATAAACACTTAAGGCAATTTATAACTAAAAAAAAGCCTTTTAAACTTGAACTTCAGCATAAAATGGAAAAGGTAAAATGAACTAATGCAATTTACTTACTCACATGGATATTCTACTAGTCGAATGATCACATGCAATATCAATATCCACTTTCATAATGATGGAATGCATAATGCCAGACTATTATAACCATAGAGCCAAGGCCTCGTGCCAAGACTACAAATAAGATTTTGCCAAGGCCTTGTGCCAAGACACTAGTTTGTCTCATGAGACCTACCGATGCAATTTTTTTAGAAGATACTTACGTTTAAAATTGCTAAAATACACTCCAGTGTTTTTCTAAAAACATTATGCAAGCTTCTGAAAAAAATAACTAATTCTGAGACTGCTCGACTAATTACATGCCATGATGGGTCCACTCCCAATCCCTTCCTGTCTACCAAACTCGAGAGTCGGGTTTTCTGAAAACATTTTTAAGCTTGCGTTAAATACGTATACATTTGCACTGGATTTTCATATATTTGAGAGAAATATCTCTTTTTTTGAAATCATTTAAAAATCACATAATTATAAAAGAAAAACCTTATTTTGAAAATATCCTTACAATATTGTAAGGGAAGCTTCAAAGGTGTAATAATCGAAGAGAATAACCGCACTTGTCGTATAAGTTAACAAAAAAAATTCATACCTTAATTTTGTCGAAAAGGTTAAAAAGGACCTTGTTTTGAAAACGACTGAAAGATTCCTTTATAAACCACTTATAAAAGTCAAAAAGTGTATAAATGACTTTAACTCATATTCTAGTAAATAGTAAAAATGTTTTGAAATAAATTTTTAAGAAACGTGGATGTGGATGATAAAGAGATCTCAGTAGATTATTACGTATAAACAACCTCCGATAATGAAGAGATTGTGAAATAACCCTTTCCAATTTGGTAACTTATGAAACATACAACCCATGAAAGAGGTATCATACAATGAATATGTAAATACACATAAATTAGAGTGTATTACACCAAGAATATAATTATGGGTAGTACATACACCACACAAAAGATAATAGTGGATATATGGCATGAATCTCACGGGAATAATGAGTGAGATGAAAACCCCTTAACACGTTAATCAACTGAGTCGTATGGCCAAAAGTTAATAACCATCAAACTATTTACAGAATAACATGAATATAAAGATAATCATGATAATATATATCAAATGCCAGTACACAATACACCACTTTCAATAATTTAGTGGCGAATAATGGAAATCTCACGGAATTGAATGTGAGATAAGAAAATCCCTTACCTTGAACTTTCCCTTAGTCGATGGTATGTTAACCTCCTATATAATAATTAAAACATTGTTATTAAATTATACAATAATCATATACATCAATATGATATCATATATGATCTTTTTACATTGCTTTATTAATAATATCTTAGTATTATCGTCATTTCGGGTGATAATCGATTCATTCTTCTTAAATGTTTGGTTACGTAAGACATGTTTGTAATGGATAGATTATATCTTATTCATAATCAGAATGATATTAACATTATTTTTAACCCTAAAATGAGAATAAGACTTGAATGGATACGATGGAGGATGGATCTCACCGTGTTCGTGGAGACGGTAGTCCGTACGTACGCACGAACACTACTTCCATTTAATTTTTCATTTTAAAAGAATTGAATCCAGATGATACATAGGTATATTATTATTCCAGTATAATATAATATTTTATATATGTTACTTATGTTCATTAACACCATTCTTTATACGTTCCATGTGTGGTATGAACGAGTCATATCATTTTAAGGGGGCGGTAGTCCGTACATCCTCAAATGAAATTATCGTATGTATATACAACATGAAATGAATAATGGTATGAAATGAATAATGGTATGAAATAAAATGGAATTACAGAAGCATATATATAAAATATGTATCATTAATATCACACTTAATTACAGTGCCATCATAATGGCCACCATGAGAGGCGGTAAGATGTATTTGAACAATCATCGTTTCGTGAGGCGTTAGTTTGCCATTCACAGAAACATTATATTCATCATCCATTAGATGGAGGTATGTGTATGTGTAGTTCGAATACTTCTTATAAAAATATCCTAGTATATTGAGGATACTTTTGTTGTTACAAAAGAAAGGAAATAAAAAGAGTTTGGGGGTTGGAGAAGCAAAATAAATGAAAATAATTTAAGAGAAATCGTTACCTTTAATTTAGGTAACTCACTTTGGTTGGAACCAAAGGACTTCTTGAAATGCTTTCTGTCTAAAGGGAAGCTTCAAGGAGGAGGATAGGGATGTGGGGAGCTTATTTGGGCAGAGTTTGGACGATCAAAGTGGCTTGAGAGGTGTGAGGAATGAGTAGAAGTGGTCTCCTTTTATAAGGGAGAGGAGGGGCTCTTTAGGAAAGAGTGAAAGTATTACTTTATAATATAATTAAATTCGGTTTATAATGGTCCAAAAATAATTGAGGTCGAATATAAGATGACTCATATTCTAAATAACATCAACCAATATGAATTGGACAGGTTTTAGATAATATTTTAATCATTATAATCTCATTTATTTAAATGATTTATTACTGAGATAAACATTGCATCATTATTGTGTCATTAATAATATAAATTATTTGATGTCTAAAAATTATAAATAAAATATCAATATGTAGGAAATCTATTTATATTTATAATTAATATTTATAATCGAAAATCCAACATGTATAACCCTATGTAAAAATTGTTATTCTAAAAGATGTAAGCTTATGCCATTTTTATTTTTATTTTAACTTTATTAATATAATGTGTCCCTACCACATACAAGTGGCTCCAAGGGGTCCCCAAATCGACCCAAGGATGCCCATGGTCGGGTATGTGTCCACCAATAAGGTTAGGACACGTATTAGGGTAATTTTTTATTATTATAATATTATTGTTTTAACCCTTATTTACCGGATTTACCCTTAACCATGGTAAATAAAATATTTACCACAGTAATTATTCAAAATGTCTAAAAATAAAAGTTACCTATTTAAACAATTTGGACATCCTGATTCCGAATATGGAATCCATTTTTCTAAATTCAAAACACAGAAGTGGCAGAAATTAATTTAAAATTAATTCTCGTTGTCAAAACAAAAAGAGTGTTTTTAAGAGATAATAACTATTAAAAGATTGACACTTGTTTATGTTCGGTTTAATTGTAAAATTGTGTCCAATGACCAACATTATATTAAATGGTAAAAATATATTCTAAATATACTTTAAAACCACTCAAATTCACAATTTATCACTATTAATTATTTTGATTAAAAAAGTTGTTTTTAATTAAAATTTAGTAATTTTCACTATTCATCAAAATATGAAAGTTATCCGAAAAGTACCAAAATTTCACCTTAGGCTAAATTCGATATTATGAATCCAAAAATGAAGTCTATTTTAAAATATAAAATATATATAATTTCAAAATTTAGGTATTACTATTCATAACGGCTAGTTTGATTGGTTGTGGCGTGTGTTAAAACTCAAGGTTGCGTACAACACACGCTACTATTTTATTCAAAGGAAAGCGTACCGTGGAAGCTTGGGATGTTTCATTTTAAATTTTTTGATGTCCCAATTTATTCAGATAGTTGAAAATATTTTATTTAAAAAGGTTTCACTATTAAAAGTTGATAAAAGTGCAATACTGAAAAGGAATCTGTTCTTGCATTATGACTAAGAAACTCATAATAGGGATTCTAAAATTATAAGGATTATATAAAGTTCAAAATTTAGTTAATACTATTCATTACCTCTTTTAATGGATTTTTTTTTGTACGTCATGGTGTGATTGAACTCGGTGTTGCGTGTAGTGCAAGTTATTGAATTATTTTTAAGAAATAACACACTATGAAATCCTGGGGTGTTACATTCTCCCCTCCTTCAATAAATTGCGTCCTCGCAATTTGAAATTGGTCTTTGAAAATAAAAGGTTGAAATTAGAAAATATATTTGTGGGAAAACCCACATCAGAAATTGGGTTACTAAAATTTAGTCTTAATATAAGGAAAAGAGAAATGAAAGGGTCACCACCAAATTAAGATCTCGATTACGAGAACATTGGTGGCAATTAGAGACATATAATTGGATGAAAAACGTAAATATTTATAGGTAGTGATTGAGGTCATCAATCACAAACAAGTATAAAATTGATGTCCTTAAACTCATCAATCTATGATGATTTGAAATACCATCGGTCCAAGAAAACATAGGGTATTGGGATAACAAATTTTTGACGTTTCAAAATATCTTAGTTGAAATCCCACATCGAAAAATGAATTAATGAGGCCTCTATTTAAAATAAAGAGTGGAAAGTATGAAGATTACCGAAAATAACACATACTAGGGTTCCATGTAGGAAAATATGGATATGGAAGAGAAATCTAACCATCAATTATCTGATGGAGAGTGGTAGAGAACATGGCTATGAAAAGGCAAACAATCCCAAAGCCATAAATTAGTGATGATTTAATGTACCATCTAGGACAACATTTTTTTTTAAAGTTACATTACATAAGGAAGAGGAATTCATTTATGATATTGACTAAGAACATTATGAGATATACTTAAATTTTAAGTAGATTTTCATTTTTTAATAAATTTCCACCACTAACTCATTTTTTTTAAACGATGAGTATTCAAGAAGACTTGGTCACACTGGAAGAACTAGAATAAACTTCTATAGAATCACATGATCCATGTAGGATAAACCATATATTTACATTGTCTTTGAAGATTAATCAAAACCAAAATGGTTAGTGAATGATCTAATGATCCCCCAAAAGGATATTCATTGAGATAAATATGCACTAATCTTAATTTCTAAAATTAAACCAACAATACCCCAAAGTTAAATAGATACCATTCATTAACGAATTGTCCTTACAATCCTTTAATATATTCCAAACTAATATTGAAACCCAAAACATAGAAGAATTTGATTATGTAGTCTCCCATGTTACATTGTATCTCCAAATGACATCAAATACTCTTAAAGTCACATACTTAAAAGTAATTAACATCATCACATATTCTCTGTTATAGGTTAACCATTTCCATAAATAACCCAAATCACTATAAATCAACAATAAAAATGTAGATAAAAATCCACCATTACTCTACAAATGAAACCTCATTGTATTCTATTTTCCTTGGGCATATAGTGTTCCTAACAAAACGAACATCTTCCAAAATAACATTTATCACTTAATCACAAAATCATTTTCCTATACCAAGGGTATTCATTTGATAAGACATAAGAACCCAAATCATCTTATTATTGATCAATAAAATCATTTAACAAAAAAAAATAGTCACACTAACCAGGGACTTCACGTAGTCCAGTGGTAGGCGATAAATCCCAATCGCACTTTGGTTGTGGGTTCGATTCCCACAGCTTTGTCCGACGCGATGGGTTGTCACACAGTCTACGTGTTGTCCTTTTTCAAAAACTATATTTTATAATATTACCAAAATGAGATAAATTCCTCAAAATAACATAATTTAACCACAAATGTTATATCATAGTTTTCATTTTCATCCCAAATTATAATAACTTATCATTTTCTCAAACCCCAATGATCATATAAAACCAAATGGTTATTTATACCTATATCCACAAGATAAGAGACAATTCTTCCTCAAATATCATTCTCACATGGCAATCTACGGGGTTACAAATACAAGAGAAAATTATTCCAAAGTAAACCCATCAACAAGGAGTTATAATACTTTTTAAATTTTTCTCCAACCATTTATTTCCACATAGCTTCTTCTTTAACCAAGAAAATATCCTATAGAATAGGACATTCACTCGGGTAATGGCCAGGTCCCCTACATTTACGGCAAATGACTGTAAATGGACTCTTGGGACCATTTTTATCTTCTTCCATAGTACTCTTCATTTTTCTTCGGCAATTCTTCACTTTATGTCCTTCCTTCCCGCACGTAAAACATTTCGTTGTCCCATTGAGACACTTTCCTGGGTGTCTCTTTCCACATTTCCTGCATGATGAAAATTGAGGTTTCTTTTCTCCATGGTCTCCATTGCCGGAGATCTTATCATTTATCACCTTTCTCTTCCTTGTTGAGTCTGGGAGTTGGTTAATATATATGTTGTTGATCATATTTTTGGAAAACTGATTTGGCATAAATACGATATCTTTTATGCCTATCAACATTCCATTTTGTTGCTCATCGCCACCACCGTTCCCACCTTGTACATCATTCTCAAAGTCACTATGACTTCCTTGGAATCCAGCCATTGACTAAAACCAGAAAGCATTGTGTGAGTAATATTAGTCGTAAAATAATTTAGAGATTAAAATGTCACCATATTCTCAATTTGAAACATATTAGGATTAACCAAGGTCATTTACTCTCATCTTATGTATATATTACTTAAATCGGTTTGTAATGAAAATGTAAATTATCCTACGCATATCCCCCGGGAGTGTCGTAACCAAGAGTGCAGCAAGGCCCGTTGTCGTGCACCAGTTCCCGTTCGAGACTAGCTCAAAGCGGTGTTTTCGGGTTTTACCCCTAGGTACATCTGTGCCAGAGCCGCCTCTACCTGCTCGTATCCAGACAGGGATGTATTGCTCGGAAAACTCACAAAATCTCTACAATACCAAAATTCTAGGAAGTTATTTTATACTAATACTCAAAGTTCATCTTAGGTCTACGTGTTCTAATCAGAGTTTATCTAAATCTAGCAACCAAGGTTTGTACTAAACTTCCTCTGATACCAACTGTAACGCCCCGACCCCAGTTACCTAGAGTCGGTTCATTAATTACATAACATTGGAATGATCAGGAGAAAGATCAAGTCTCAAAAGACCGATTAGTTTAGTAGCCTTGTAATAACTAGATACATCCATAAATTTTTACATTACATCATAAAAAAACATCTTGTCTTCATATCCCCCCATACTATCCCTGCAGGTCATTCATAATTACTTCTTCATAATCCTGGGAAAAAAATAAAACATTGAAAGGGGTGAGCTCAGATGCTCAGTAAGGATAACATTATAGCAGAAGCATTCATAAATAAGCATAAACACTTAAGGCAATTTATAACCAAAACAAAAGCCTTTTAAACTTGAACTTCAGCATAAAATGGCAAAGGTAAAATGAAATAATGCCATTTACTTACTCACAAGGATATTCTACTAGTCGAATGATCACTTGCAATATCAATATCCACTTTCATAATGATGGAATGCATAATGCCAGACTATTATAACCACATAGCCAAGGCCTCGTGCCAAGACTACAAATAAGATTTTGCCAAGGCCTTGTGCCAAGACACTAGTTTGTGTCATGAGACCTACCGATGCAGTATTTTAGAAGATACTTACGTTTAAAATTGCTAAAATACACTCCAGTGTTTTTCTGAAAACATTATGCAAGCTTTTGAAAACAAAATAACTAATTCTGAGACTGCTCGACTAATTACAGGCCATGATGGGTCCACTCCAAATCCCTTCCTTTCTACCAAACTCGAGAGTCGGGTTTTCTGAAAACATTTTTAAGCTTGTGTTAAATACGTATACATTTGCACTGGATTTTCATATATTTGAGAGAAATATCTCTTTTTTTGAAATCATTTAAAAATCACATAATTATAAAAGAAAAACTTTATTTTGAAAATATCCTTACAAGATTGTAAGGGAAGCTTCAAAGGTGTAATAATGGAAGAGAATAACCGCACTTGTCGTATAAGTTAACAAAAAAAAATTCTTACCTTAATTTTGTCGAAAAGGTTAAAAAGGACCTTGTTTTGAAAATGACCGAAAGATTCCTTTATAAACCACTTATAAAAGTCAAAAAGGGTATAAATGACATTAACTCATATTCTAGTAAATAGTAAAAATGTTTTGAAATTCATTTTTAAGAATCATGGATGTGGATGATAAAGAGATCCCAGTAGATTATTACGTATAAACAACCTCGGATAATGAAGAGATTGTGAAATAACCCTTACCAATTTGGTAACTTATGAAACATACAACCCATGAAAGAGGTATCATACAATGGATATGTTAATACACATAAATTAGAGTGTATTACACAAAGAATATAATTATGGGTAGTACATACACCACACAAAAGATAATAGTGGAAATATGGCATGAATCTCATGGGAATAAGGAGTGAGATGAAAACCCCTTACCACGTTAATCAACTGAGTCGTATGGCCAAAAGTTAATAACCACCAAACTATTTACAGAATAACATGAATATAAAGATAATCATGATAATATATATCAAATGCCAGTACACAATACACCACTTTCAATAATTTAGTGGCGAATAATGGAAATCTCACGGAATTGAATGTGAGATAAGAAAATCCCTTACCTTGAACATTCCATTAGTCGATGGTATGTTAACCTCCTGTATAATAATTAAAACATTGTTATTAAATTATACAATAATCATATACATCAATATGATATCATATATGATCTTTTAACATTGCTTTATTAATAATATCTTAGTATTATCGTCATTTCAGGTGATAATCGATTCGTTCTTCTTAAATGTTTGGTTACGTAAGACATGTTTGTAATGGATAGATTATATCTTATTCATAATAAGAATGATATTAACATTATTTTTAACCCTAAAATGAGAATAAGACTTGAATGGATACGATGGAGGATGGATCTCACCGTGTTCGTGGAGACGGTAGTCCGTACGTACGCACGAACGCTACTTCCATTTAATTTTTCATTTTAAAAGAATTGAATCCAGATGATACATAGGTATATTATTATTCCAGTATAATATAATATTTTATATATGTTACTTATGTTCATTAACACCATTCTTTATACATTCCATGTGTGGTATGAATGAGTCATATCATTTTAAGGGGGCGGTAGTCCGCACTTCCTCAAATGAAATTATCGTATGTATATACAACATGAAACGAATAATGGTATGAAACAAAATAGAATTACAGAAGCTTATATATAAAATATGTATCATTAATATCACACTTAATTACAGTGCCATCATAATGGCCACCATGATAGGCGGTAAGATGTATTTGAACAATCATCGTTTCGTGAGGCGTTAGTTTTCCATTCACAGAAACATTATGTTCATCATCCATTAAATGGAGGTGTGTGTATATGTAGTTCGAATCGTTCTTATAAAAACATCCTAGTATATTGAGGATACTTCTGTTGTTACAGAAGAAAGGAAATAAAAAGAGTTTGGGGGTTGGAGAAGCAAAATAAATGAAAATAATTTAAGAGAAATCGTTACCTTTAATTTAGGTAACTCACTTTGGTTGGAACCAAAGGACTTCTTGAAATTCTTTCTGCCTAAGGGTAAGCTTCAAGGAGGAGGAGAGGGATGTGGGGAGATTATTTGGGCAGATTTTGGACGATCAAAGTGGCTTGAGAGGTGTGAGGAATGAGTAGAAGTGGTCTCTTTTTATAAGGGAGAGGAGGGGCTCTTTAGGAAAGAGTGAAAGTATTACTTTATAATATAATTAAATTCGGTTTATAATGGTCCAAATATAATTGAGGTCTAAGATAAGATGAATCATATTCTAAATAACATAAACCAATAAGAATTGGACAGGTTTTAGATAATATTTTAATCATTATAATTTTATTTATTTAAATGATTTATTACTGAGGTAAACATTGCATCATTATTGTGTCATTAATAATTTAAATTATTTGATGTCTAAAAATTATAAATAAAATATAATTATGTAGGAAATCTTTTTATCTTTCTAATTAATATTTATAATCGAAAATTCAACATTTATAACCCCATGTAAAAATTGTTCTTCTAAAAGATGTAAGCTTATGCCATTTTTATTTTTATTTTAACTTTATTAATATAATGTGTCCCTACCACATACAAGTGGCTCCAAGGGGTCCCCAAATCGACCCAAGGATGCCCATGGTCGGGTATGTGTCCACCAATAAGGTTTGGACACGTATTAGGGTAATTTTTTATTATTATAATATTATTTTTTTACCCTTATTTACCGGATTTACCCTTAACCATGGTAAATAAAATATTTACCACAGTAATTATTCAAAATGTCTAAAAATAAAAGTTACCTATTTACACAATTTGGACATCCTGATTCCGAATATGGAATCCATTTTTCTAAATTCAAAACACAGAAGTGGCAGAAATTAATTTAAAATTTATTCTCGTTGTCAAAACAAAAAGAGTGTTTTTAAGAGATAATAACTATTAAAAGATTGACACTTGTTTATGTTCGGTTTAATTGAAAAATTGTGTCCAATGACCAACATTATATTAAATGGTAAAAATATATTCTAAATATACTTTAAAACCACTGAAATTCACAATTTATCACTATTAATTATTTTGATTAAAAAAGTTGTTTTTAATTAAAATTTAGTAATTTTCACTATTCATCAAAATATGAAAGTTATCCAAAAAGTACCAAAATTTCACCTTAGGCTAAATTCGATATTATGAATCCAAAAATGAAGTCTATTTTAAAATATAAAATATATATAATTTCAAAATTTAGGTATTTCTATTCTTAACGGCTAGTTTGATTGGTTGTGGCGTGTGTTAAAACTCAAGGTTGCGTACAAAACACGCTACTATTTTATTCAAAGGAAAGCGTACCGTGGAAGCTTGGGATGTTTCATTTTAAATATTTTGATGTCCCAATTTATTCAGATAGTTGAAAATATTTTATTTAAAAAGGTTTCACTATTAAAAGTTGATAAAAGTGCAATACTGAAAATGAATCTGTTCTTGCATTATGACTAAGAAACTCATAATAGGGATTATAAAATTATAAGGATTATATAAAGTTCAAAATGTAGTTAATACTATTCATGACCTCTTTTAATGGATTTTTTTTGTACGTCATGGTGTGATTGAACTCGGTGTTGCGTGTAGTGCAGGTTATTGAATTATTTTTAAGAAATAACACACTATGAAATCCTGGGGTGTTACATTCTCCCCTCCTTCAATAAATTGCGTCCTCGCAATTTGAAATTGTTCTTAGAATATAAAAGGTTGAAAGTAGAAAATATATTTGTGGGAAAACCCACATCGGAAATTGGGTTACTAAAATTTAGTCTTAATATAAGGAAAAGAGAAATGAAAGGGTCACCACCAAATTATGATCTCGATTAGGAGAACATTGGTGGCAATTAGAGACATATAATTGGAGGAAAAACGTAAATATTTATAGGTAGTGATTGAGTTCATCAATCACAAACAAGTATAAAATTGATGTCCTTAAACTCATCAATCTATGATGATTTGAAATACCATCGGTCCAAGAAAACATAGGGTATTGGGATAACACATTTTTGACGTTTCAAAATATCTTAGTTGAAATCCCACATCGAAAAATGAATTAATGAGGCCTCTATTTAAAATAAAGAGTGAAAAGTATGAAGATTACCGAAAATAACACATACTAGGGTTCCATGTAGGAAAATATGGATATGGAAGAGAAATCTAACCATCAATTATCTGATGGAGAGTGGTAAAGAACATGGCTATGAAAAGGCCAACAATCCCAAAGCCATAAATTAGTGATGATTTAATGTACCATCTAGGAAAACATTTTTTTTAAAGTTACATTACATAAGGAATAGGAATTCATTTATGATATTGACTAAGAACATTATGAGATATACTTAAATTTTAAGTAGATTTTCATTCTTTAATAAATTTCCACCACTAACTCATTTTTTTAAATGATGAGTATTCAAGAAGACTTGGTCACACTGGAAGAACTAGAATAAACTTCTATAGAATCACATGATCCATGTAGGATAAACCATATATTTACATTGTCTTTGAAGATTAATCAAAACCAAAATGGTTAGTGAATGATCTAATGATCCCCCAAAAGGATATTCATTGAGATAAATATGCACTAATCATAATTTCTAAAATTAAACCAACAATACCCCAGAGTTAAATAGATACCATTCATTAACGAATTGTCCTTACAATCCTTTAATATAATCCAAACTAATATTGAAACCCAAAATATAGAAGAATTTGATTATGCAGTCTCCCGTGTTACATTGTATCTCCAAATGACATCAAATACTCCTAAAGTCACATACTTAAAAGGAATTAACATCATCACATATTCTCTGTTATAGGTTAATCATTTCCATAAATAACCCAAATCACTATAAATCAACAATAAAAACGTAGATAAAAATCCACCATTACTCTACAAATGAAACCTCATTGTATTCTATTTTCCTTGGGCATATAGTGTTCCTAACAAAACGAACATCTTCCAAAATAACATTTATCACTTAATCACAAAATCATTTTCCTATACCAAGGGTATTCATTTGATAAGACATAAGAACCCAAATCATCTTATTATTGATCAATAAAATCATTTAACAAAAAAAATAGTCACACTAACCAGGGACTTCATGTAGTCCAGTGGTAGGCGATAAATCCCAATCGCACTTTGGTTGTGGGTTCGATTCCCACAGCTTTGTCCGACGCGATGGGTTGTCACACGGTCTACGTGTTGTCCTTTTTCAAAAACTATATTTTATAATATTACCAAAATGAGATAAATTCCTCAAAATAACATAATTTAACCACAAATGTTATATCATACTTTTCATTTTCATCCCAAATTATAATAACTTATCATTTTCTCAAACCCAAATGATCATATAAAACCTAATGGTTATTTATACCTATATCCACAAGAGAAGAGACAATTCTTCCTCAAATATCATTCTCACATGGCAAACTGCGGGGTTACAAATACAAGAGAAAATTATTCCAAAGTAAACCCATCAACAAGGAGTTCTAATACTTTTTAAATTTTTCTCCAACCATTTATTTCCACATAGCTTCTTCTTTGACCAAGAAAATATCCTATAGAATAGGAAATTCACTCGGGTAATGGCCATGTCTCCTACATTTACGGTAAATGACTGTAAATGGACTATTGGGACCATTTTTATCTTCTTCCATAGTACTCTTCATTTTTCTTCGGCAATTCTTCACTTTATGTCCTTCCTTCCCGCACGTAAATCATTTCGTTGTCCAATTGAGACACTTTCCTGGGTGTCTCTTTCCACATTTCCTGCATGATGAAAATTAAGGTTTCTTTTCTCCATGGTCTCCATTGCCGGAGATCTTATCATTTATCACCTTTCTCTTCCTTGTTGAGTCTGGGAGTTGGTTAATATATATGTTGTTGATCATATTTTTGGAAAACTGATTTGGCATAAATACGATATCTTTTACGCCTATCAAAATTACATTTTGTTGCTCATCGCCACCACCGTTCCCACCTTGTACATCATTTTCAAAGTCACTATGACTTCCTTGGAATCCAGCCATTGACTAAAACCAGAAAGCATTGTGTGAGTAATAGTAGTCGTAAAATAATTTAGAGATTAAAATGTCACCATATTCTCAATTTGAAACATATTAGGATTAACCAAGGTCATTTACTCTCATCTTATGTATATATTACTTAAATCGGTTTGTAATGAAAATGTAAATTATCCTAAGCATATCCCCCGGGAGTGTCGTAACCAAGAGTGCAGCAAGGCCCGTTGTCGTGCACCAGTTCCCGTTCGAGTCTAGCTCAATGCGGTGTTTTTGGGTTTTACCCCTAGGTACATCTGTGCCAGAGCCGCCTCTACCTGCTCGTATCCAGACAGGGTTGCTCGGAAAACTCACAAAATCTCTACAATACCAAAATTCTAGGAAGTTCTTTTATACTAATCCTCAATGTTCATCTTAGGTCTACGTGCTCTAATCAGAGTTTATCTAAATCTAGCTACCAAGGTTTGTACTAAACTTCCTCTGATACCAACTGTAACGCCCCGACCCCAGTTACCTAGAGTCGGTTCATTAATTACATAACATTGGAATGATCAGGAGAAAGATCATGTCTCAAAAGACCGATTAGTTTAGTAGCCTTGTAATAACTAGATATATCCATAAATTTTTACATTACATCATAAAAAAAACCTCTTGTCTTCATATCCCCTCATACTATCCCTGCAGGTCATTCATAATTGCTTCTTCATAATCCTGGGAAAAAAATAAAACATTGAAAGGGGTGAGCTCAGATGCTCAGTAAGGATAACATTATAGCAGAAGCTTTCATAAATAAGCATAAACACTTAAGGAAATTTATAACTAAAACAAAAGCCTTTTAAACTTGAACTTCAACATAAAATGGCAAAGGTAAAATGAAATAATGCCATTTACTTACTCACATGGATATTCTACTAGTCGAATGATCACATGCAATATCAATATCCACTTTCATAATGATGGAATGCATAATGCCAGACTATTATAAACACATAGCCAAGGCCTTGTGCCAAGACTACAAATAATATTTTGCTAAGGCCTTGTGCCAAGACATTAGTTTGTCTCATGAGACCTACCGATGCAGTTTTTTAGAAGATACTTACGTTTAAAATTGCTAAAATACACTCCAGTGTTTTTCTGAAAACATTATGCAAGCTTATGAAAACAAAATAACTAATTCTGAGACTGCTCGACTAATTACAGGCCATGATGTGTCCGCTTCCAATCCCTTCCTTTCTACCAAACTCGAGAGTCCGGTTTTCTGAAAACATTTTTAATCTTGCGTTAAATACGTATACATTTGCACTGGATTTTCATATATTTGAGAGAAATATCTCTTTTTTTGAAATCATTTAAAAATCACATAATTATAAAAGAAAAAATTTATTTTGAAAATATCCTTACAAGAGTGTAAGGGAAGCTTCAAAGGTGTAATAATGGAAGAGAATAACCGCACTTGTCGTATAAGTTAACAAAAAAAAATTCTTACCTTAGTTTTGTCGAAAAGGTTAAAAAGAACCTTGTTTTGAAAACGACCGAAAGATTCATTTATAAACCACTTATAAAAGTCAAAAAGGGTATAAATGAAATTAACTCATATTCTAGTAAATAGTAAAAATGTTTTGAAATTCATTTTTAAGAAACATGGATGTGGATGATAAAGAGATCCCAGTAGATTATTACGTATAAACAACCTCGGATAATGAAGAGATTGTGAAATAACCCTTACCAATTTGGTAACTTATGAAACATACAACCCATGAAAGAGGTATCATACAATGGATATGTAAATACACATAAATTAGAGTGTATTACACAAAGAATATAATTATGGGTAGTACATACACCACACAAAAGATAATAGTGGAAATATGGCATGAATCTCACAGGAATAAATAGTGAGATGAAAACCCCTTACCACGTTAATCAACTAAGTCGTATGGACAAAAGTTAATAACCACCAAACTATTTACAGAATAACATGAATATAAAGATAATCATGATAATATATATCAAATTCCAGTACACAATACACCGCTTTCAATAATTTAGTGGTGAATAATGGAAATCTCACGGAATTGAATGTGAGATAAGAAAATCCCTTACCTTGAACTTTCCATTAGTCGATGGTATGTTAACCTCCTGTATAATAATTAAAACATTGTTATTAAATTATAAAATAATCATATACATCAATATGATATCATATATGATCTTTTAACATTGCTTTATTAATAATATCTTAGTATTATCGTCATTTCAGGTGATAATCGATTCGTTCTTCTTAAATGTTTGGTTACGTAAGACATGTTTGTAATGGATAGATTATATCTTATTCATAATCAGAATGATATTAACATTATTTTTAACCCTAAAATGAGAATAATACTTGAATGGATACGATGGAGGATGGATCTCACCGTGTTCGTGGAGACGGTAGTCCGTACGCACGCACGAACGCTACTTCCATTTAATTTTTCATTTTAAAAGAATTGAATCCAGATGATACATAGGTATAATATTATTCCAGTATAATATAATATTTTATATATGTTACTTATGTTCATTAACACCATTCTTTATACGTTCCATGTGTGGTATGAACGAGTCATATCATTTTAAGGGGGCGGTAGTCCGCACTTCCTCAAATGAAATTATCGTATGTATATACAACATGAAACGAATAATGGTATGAAATAAAATGGAATTACAGACGCTTATATATAAAATATTTATCATTAATATCACACTTAATTACAGTTCCATCATAATGGCCACCATGAGAGGCGGTAAGATGTATTTGAACAATCATCGTTTCGTGAGGTGTTAGTTTTCCATTCACAGAAACATTATGTTCATCATCCATTAGATGGAGGTGTGTGTATGTGTAGTTCGAATCCTTCTTATAAAAACATCCTAGTATATTGAGGATACTTCTTGTTGTTACAAAAGGAAGGAAATAAAAAGAGTTTGGGGGTTTGAGAAGCAAAATAAATGAAAATAATTTAAGAGAAATCGTTACCTTTAATTTAGGTAACTCACTTTGGTTGGAACCAAAGGACTTCTTGAAATGCTTTCTGCCTAAGGGGAAGCTTCAAGGAGGAGGAGAGGGATGTGGGGAGCTTATTTGGACAGAGTTTGGACGATCAAAGTGGCTTGAGAGGTGTGAGGAATGAGTAGAAGTGGTCTCCTTTTATAAGGGAGAGGAGGGGCTCTTTAGGAATTTGTGAAAGTATTACTTTATAATATAATTAAATTCGGTTTATAATGGTCCAAAAATAATTGAGGTCGAAGATAAGCTGACTCATATTCTAAATAACATCAACCAATAAGAATTGGACAGGTTTTAGATAATATTTTAATCATTATAATCTTATTTATTTAAATGATTTATTACCGAGGTAAACATTGCATCATTATTGTGTCATTACTAATTTAAATTATTTGATGTCTAAAAATTATAAATAAAATATCATTATGTAGGAAATCTTTTTATATTTCTAATTAATATTTATAATCGAAAATCCAACATTAATATCCCTATGTAAAAATTGTTCTTCTAAAAGATGTAAGCTTATGCCATTTTTATTTTTATTTTAACTTTATTAATATAATGTGTCCCTACCACATACAAGTGGCTCCAAGGGGTCCCCAAATCGACCCAAGGATGCCCATGGTCGGGTATGTGTCCACAAATAAGGTTAGGACACGTTTTAGGGTAATTTTGTATTATTATAATATTATTTTTTAACCCTTATTTACCTGATTTACCCTTAACCATGGTAAATAAAATATTTACCACAATAATTATTCAAAATGTCTAAAAATAAAAGTTACCTATTTACACAATTTGGACATCCTGATTCCAAATATGGAATCCATTTTTCTAAATTCAAAACACAGAAGTGGCAGAAATTAATTTAAAATTAATTCTCGTTGTCAAAACAAAAAGAGTGTTTTTAAGAGATAATAATTATTAAAAGATTGACACTTGTTTATGTTCGGTTTAATTGTAAAATTGTGTCCAATGACCAACATTATATTAAATGGTAAAAATATATTCTAAATATACTTTAAAACCACTAAAATTCACAATTTATCACTATTAATTATTTTGATTAAAAAAGTTGACGTTAATTAAAATTTAGTAATTTTCACTATTCATCAAAATATGAAAGTTATCCGAAAAGTACCAAAATTTCACCTTAGGCTAAATTCGATATTCCGAATCCAAAAATGAAGTCTATTTTAAAATATAAAATATATATAATTTCTAAATTTAGGTATTACTATTCATAACAGCTAGTTTGATTGGTTGTGGCGTGTGTTAAAACTCAAGGTTGCATACAACACACGCTACTATTTTATTCAAAGGAAAGCGTACCGTGGAAGCTTGGGATGTTTCATTTTAAATTTTTTGATGTCCCAATTTATTCAGATAGTTGAAAATATTTTATTTAAAAAGGTTTCACTATTAAAAGTTGATAAAAGTGCAATACTGAAAATGAATCTGTTCTTGCATTATGACTGAGAAACTCATAATAGGGATTATAAAATTATAAGGATTATATAAAGTTCAAAATGTAGTTAATACTATTCATGAACTCTTTTAATGGATTTTTTTGTACGTCATGGTGTGATTGAACTCGCTGTTGCGTGTAGTGTAAGTTATTGAATTATTTTTAAGAAATAACACACTATGAAATCCTGGGGTGTTACATTCTCCCCTCCTTCAATAAATTGCGTCCTCGCTATTTGAAATTGTTCATCGAAAATAAAAGGTTGAAAGTAGAAAATATATTTGTGGGAAAACCCACATCGGAAATTGGGTTACTAAAATTTAGTCTTAATATAAGGAAAAGAGAAATGAAAGGGTCACCACCAAATTATGATCTCGATTAGGAGAACATTGTTGGCAATTAGAGACATATAATTGGAGGAAAAAAATAAATATTTATAGGTAGTGATCGAGGTCATCAATCACAAACAAGTATAAAATTGAGGTCCATAAACTCATCAATCTATGATGATTTGAAATACCATCGGTCCAAGAAATCATAGGGTATTGGGATAACACATTTTTGACGTTTCAAAATATCTTAGTTGAAATCCCACATCGAAAAATGAATTAATGAGGCCTCTATTTAAAATAAAGAGTGGAAAGTATGAAGATTACCGAAAATAACACATACTAGGGTTCCATGTACGAAAATATGGATATGGAAGAGAAATCTAACCATCAATTATCTGATGGAGAGTGGTAGAGAACATGGCTATGAAAAGGACAACAATCCCAAAGCCATAAATTAGTGATGATTTAATGTACAATCGAGGACAACAATTTTTTTTAAAAGTTACATTACATAAGGAAGAGGAATTCATTTATGATATTGACTAAGAACATTATGAGATATACTTAAATTTTCATTCTTTAATAAATTTCCACCACTAACTCAATTTTTTTTAAAACGATGAGTATTCAAGAAGACTTGGTCACACTGGAAGAACTAGAATAAACTTCTATAGAATCACATGATCCATGTAGGATAAACCATATATTTACATTGTGTTTGAAGATTAATCAAAACCAAAATGGTTAGTGAATGATCTAATGATCCCCCAAAAGGATATTCATTGAGATAAATATGCACTAATCTTAATTTCTAAAAATAAACCAACAATACCCCAAAGTTAAATAGATACCATTCATTAACGAATTTTCCTTACAATCCTTTAATATAATCCAAACTAATATTGAAACCCAAAACATAGAAGAATTTGATTATGTAGTCTCCCATGTTACATTGTATCTCCAAATGACATCAAATACTCTTAAAGTCCCATACTTAAAAGTAATTAACATCATCACATATTCTCTGTTATAGGTTAATCATTTCCATAAATAACACAAATCACTATAAATCAACAATAAAAACGTAGATAAAAATCCACCATTACTCTACAAATGAAACCTCATTGTATTCTATTTTCCTTGGGCATATAGTGTTCCTAACAAAACGAACATCTTCCAAAATAACATTTATCACTTAATCACCAAATTATTTTCCTATACCAAGGGTATTCATTTGATAAGACATAAGAACCCAAATCATCTTATTATTGATCAATAAAATCATTTAACAAAAAAAAATAGTCACACTAACCAGGGACTTCACGTAGTCCAGTGGTAGGCGATAAATCCCAATCGCACTTTGGTTGTGGGTTCGATTCCCACAGCTTTTTCCGACGCGATGGGTTCTCACACGGTCTACGTGTTTTCCTTTTTCAAAAACTATATTTTATAATATTACCAAAATGAGATAAATTCATCAAAATAACATAATTTAACCAAAAATGTTATATCATACTTTGCATTTTCATCCCAAATTATAATAACTTATCATTTTCTCAAACCCCAATGATCATATAAAACCAAATGGTAATTTATACCTATATCCACAAGAGAAGAGACAATTCTTCCTCAAATATCATTCTCACATGGCAAACTGCGGGGTTACAAATACAAGAGAAAATTATTCCAAAGTAAACCCATCAACAAGGAGTTCTAATACTTTTTAAAATTTTCTCCAATCATTTATTTCCACATAGCTTCTTCTTTGACCAAGAAAATATCCTATAGAATAGGACATTCACTCGGGTAATGGCCAGGTCCACTACATTTACGGCAAATGACTGTAAATGGACTCTTGGGACCATTTTTATCTTCTTCCATAGTACTCTTCATTTTTCTTCAGAAATTCTTCACTTTATGTCCTTCCTTCCCGCACGTAAAACATTTTGTTGTCCCATTGAGACACTTTCCTGGGTGTCTCTTTCCACATTTCCTGCATGATGAAAATTGAGGTTTCTTTTCTCCATGGTCTCCATTGCTGGAGATCTTATCATTTATCACCTTTCTCTTCCTTGTTGAGTCTGGAAGATGGTTAATATATATGTTGTTGATCATATTTTTGGAAAACTGATTTGGCATAAAGACGATATCTTTTACGCCTATAAACATTCCATTTTGTTGCTTATCGCCACCACCGTTCCCACCTTGTACATCATTCTCAAAGTCACTATGACTTCCTTGGAATCCAGCCATTGACTAAAACCAGAAAGCATTGTGTGAGTAATAGTAGTTGTAAAATCATTTAGAGATTAAAATGTCACCATATTCTCAATTTGAAACATGTTAGGATTAACCAAGGTCATTTACTCTCATCTTATGTATATATTACTTAAATCAGTTTGTAAAGAAAATGTAAATTATCCTAAGAATATCCCCCGAGAGTGTCGTAACCAAGAGTGCAGCAAGGCCCGTTGTCGTGCACCAGTTCTCGTTCGAGTCTAGCTCAAAGCGGTGTTTTCGGGTTTTACCACTAGGTACATCTATGACAGAGCCGCCTCTACCTGCTCATATCCAGACAGGGATGTATTGCTCGGAAAAATCACAAAATCTCTATAATACCAAAATTCTAGGAAGTTCTTTTATAATAGTCCTCAAATTTCATCTTAGGTCTACGTGCTGTAATCAGAGTTTATCTAAATCTAGCTACCAAGGTTTGTACTAAACTTCCTCTGATACAAACTGTAACGCCCCGACCCCAGTTACCCAGAGTCGGTGCATTAATTACATAACATTGGCATGATCACGAGAAAGATCAAGTCTCGAAAGACCAATTAGTTTAGTAGCCTTGGAATAACTAGATACATCCATAAATTTTTACATTACATCATAAAAAAACATCTTGTCTTCATATCCCCTCATACTATCCCTCCAGGTTATTCATAATTACTTCTTCATAATCCTGGGAAAAAAATAAAACATTGAAAGGGGTGAGCTCAGATGCTCAGTAAGGATAACATTATAGCAGAAGCTTTCATAAATAAGAATAAACACTTAAGGCAATTTATAACTAAAACAAAATCCTTTTAAACTTGAACTTCAGCATAAAATGGCAAAGGTAAAATGAAATAATGCCATTTACTTACTCACATGGATATTTAACTAGTCGAATGATCACATGCAATATCAATATCCACTTTCATAATGATGGAATGCATAATGCCAGAATATTATAACCACATAGCCAAGGCCGCGTGTCAAGACTACAAATAAGATTTTGCCAAGGCCTTGTGCCAAGACACTAGTTTGTCTCATGAGACCTACCGATGCAATTTTTTTAGAAGATACTTACGTTTAAAATTGCTAAAATACACTCCAGTGTTTTTCTGAAAACATTATGCAAGCTTCTGAAAACAAAATAACTAATTCTGAGACTGCTCGACTAATTACAGGCCATGATGGGTCCACTCCCAATCCCTTCCTGTCTACCAAACTCGAGAGTCGGATTTTCTGAAAACATTTTTAAGCTTGCGTTAAATACGTATACATTTGCACTGGATTTTCATAAATTTGAGAGAAATATCTCTTTTTTTTAAATCATTTAAAAATCACATAATTATAAAAGAAAAACTTTATTTTGAAAATATCCTTACAAGAGTGTAAGGGAAGCTTCAAAGGTGTAATAATGGAAGAGAATAACCGCACTTGTCGTATAAGTTAAAAAAAACATTCTTACCTTAATTTTGTCGAAAAGGTTAAAAAGGACCTTGTTTTGAAAACGACCGAAAGATTCCTTTATAAACAACTTATAAAAGACAAAAAGGGTATAAATTACTTTAACTCATATTCTAGTAAATAGTAAAAATGTTTTGAAATACATTTTTAAGAAACATGGATGTGGATGATAAAGAGATCCCAGTAGATTATTACGTATAAACAACCTCGGATAATGAAGTGATTGTAAAATAACCCTTACCAATTTGGTAACTTATGAAACATACAACCCATGAAAGAGGTATCATACAATGAATATTTAAATACACATAAATTAGAGTGTATTACACAAAGAATATAATTATGGGTAGTACATACACCACACAAAAGATAATAGTGGAAATATGGCATGAATCTCACGGGAATAAGGAGTGAGATAAAAACCCCTTACCACGTTAATCAACTGATTCGTATGGACAAAATTTAATAACCACCAAACTATTTACAGAATAACATGAATATAAAGATAATCATGATAATATATATCAAATGCCAGTACACAATAAACCACTTTCAATAATTTAGTGGCGAATAATGGAAATCTCACGGAATTGAATGTGAGATAAGAAAATCCCTTACCTTGAACTTTCCCTTAGTCGATGGTATGTTAACCTCATGTATAATAATTAAAACATTGTTATTAAATTATACAATAATCATATACATCAATATGATATCATATATGATCTTTTAACATTGCTTTATTAATAATATCTTAGTATTATCGTCATTTCGGGTGATAATCGATTCGTTCTTCTTAAATGTTTGGTTACATAAGACATTTTTGTAATGGATAGATTATATCTTATTCATAATCAGAATGATATTAACATTGTTTTTAACCCTAAAATGAGAATAATACTTGAATGGATACGATGGAGGATGGATCTCACGGTGTTCGTGGAGACGGTAGTCCGTACGTACGCACGAACGCTACTTCCATTTAATTTTTCATTTTAAAAGAATTGAATCCAGATGATACATAGGATTATTATTATTCCAGTATAATATAATATTTTATATATGTTACTTATGTTCATTAACACCATTCTTTATACGTTCCATGTGTGGTATGAACGAGTCATATCATTTTAAGGGGGTGGTAGTCCGCACTTCCTGAAATGAAATTATCGTATGTATATACAACATGAAACGAATAATGGTATGAAATAAAATGGACTTACAGACGCTTATATATAAAATATGTATCATTAATATCACACTTAATTACAGTGCCATCATAATGGCCACCATGAGAGGCGGTAAGATGTATTTGAACAATCATCGTTTCGTGAGGCGTTAGTTTGCCATTCACAGAAACATTATGTTCATCATCCATTAGATGGAGGTGTGTGTATGTGTAGTTCGAATACTTCTTATAAAAACATCCTAGTATATTGAGGATACTTTTTTTGTTACAAATGAAAGGAAATAAAAAGAGTTTGGGGGTTGGAGAAGCAAAATAAATGAAAATAATTTAAGAGAAATCGTTACCTTTCATTTAGGTAACTCACTTTGGTTGGAACCAAAGGACTTCTTGAAATGATTTCTTCCTAAGGGGATGCTTCAAGGAGGAGGAGAGGGATGTGGGGAGCTTATTTGGGCAGAGTTTGGACGATCAATGTGTCTTGAGAGGTGTGAGGAATGAGTAGAAGTGGTCTCCTTTTATAAGGGAGAGGAGGGGCTCTTTAGGAAAGAGTGAAAGTATTACTTTATAATATAATTAAATTCGGTTAATAATGGTCCAAAAATAATTGAGGTCGAAGAAAAGATGACTCGTTTTCTAAATAACATCAACCAATAAGAATTGGACAGGTTTTAGATAATATTTTAATCATTATAATCTTATTTATTTAAATGATTTATTACTGAGGTAAACATTGCATCATTATTGTGTCGTTAATAATTTAAATTATTTGATGTCTAAAAATTATAAATAAAATATAATTATGTAGGAAAGCTTTTTAGATTTCTAATTAATATTTATAATCTAAAATCCAACATGTATAACCCTATGTAAAAATTGTTCTTCTAAAAGATGTAAGCTTATCCCATTTTTATTTTTATTTTAACATTATTAATATAATGTGTCCCTACCACATAAAAGTGGCTCCAAGGGGTCCCCAAATAGACCCAAGGATGCCCATGGTCGGGTATGTGTCCACCAATAAGGTTAGGACACGTTTTAGGGTAATTTTGTATTATTATAATATTATTTTTTAACCCTTATTTACCGGATTTACCCTTAACCATGGTAAATAAAATATTTACCACAATAATTATTCAAAATGTCTAAAAATAAAAGTTACCTATTTACAAAATTTGGAAATCCTGATTCCAAATATGGAATCCATTTTTCTAAATTCAAAACACAGAAGTGGCAGAAATTAATTTAAAATTATTTCTCGTTGTCAAAACAAAAAGCGTGTTTTTAAGAGATAATAACTATTAAAAGATTGACACTTGTTTATGTTCGGTTTAATTGTAAAATTGTGTCCAATGACCAACATTATATTAAATGGTAAAAATATATTCTAAATATACTTTAAAACCACTCAAATTCACAATTTATCACTATTAATTATTTTGATTAAAAAAGTTGTTTTTAATTAAAATTTAGTAATTTTCACTATTCATCAAAATATGAAAGTTATCCAAAAAGTACCAAAATTTCACCTTAGGCTAAATTCGATATTCCGAATCCAAAAATGAAGTCTATTTTAAAATATCAAATATATATAATTTCAAAATTTAGGTATTACTATTCATAATGGCTAGTTTGATTGGTTGTGGCGTGTGTTAAAACTCAAGGTTGCATGCAACACACGCTACTATTTTATTCAAAGGAAAGCGTACCGTGGAAGCTTGGGATGTTTTATTTTAAATTTTTTGATGTCCCAATTTATTCAGATAGTTGAAAATATTTTATTTAAAAAGGTTTCACTATTAAAAGTTGATAAAAGTGCAATACTGAAAATGAATCTGTTCTTGCATTATGACTAAGAAACTCATAATAGGGATTCTAAAATTATAAGGATTATATAAAGTTCAAAATGTAGTTAATACTATTCATTACCTCTTTTAATGGCTTTTTTTTGTACTTCATGGTGTGATTGAACTCGGTGTTGCGTGTAGTGCATGTTATTGAATTATTTTTAAGAAATAACACACTATGAAATCCTGGGGTGTTACATAAAATATATAAAATGAACTAAATACCTTATAACAAAAGTAACATGTCATAATAAACCATATATGTAATGAGTATATAAATTTTAATACTGTAATGATTAATAAGTGAGATAAAAATACCACCCAATTCTATACATCCATCAATAAAGAATGAGCCATAGTTAGATGAACTGTCATAATGAAAAATGATTGTGGGAATATTATTTCCAAAATATAGAAAATAATCAATCAAATTTCTTGAATTTTTTAATTCTCATAGGGGTTTATTTTTTTACAAAAATATTTTTAGAGAATATGAAAAACATAATTACAACTGCTATTATTTTGTAAGGTAATAGTTTATACAATATAATGGTTATAAATTTCACTATAAAATTATGTGAGTATTCAATTTTAGGACCATGTAATATATAGTGTTACTGTGTAAATTAATATTTTCTATGTTACTCAAATATCATTGGGGTACATTCATATTTTTCAGTCTTTAATAGAAAACATACTTTTATTAGTTTGTCAGTAAAAAACTAATTCAAAAGCCTTTACATTAAAATTTTGACATAGATCAGGATTTATATTCAATTTTTTAAAGTCCTTATTATTATTAAGATTATTTTATTTAACAAAGAATTCAACATTATAAAAACAAAATTTTCTAATACATTCTTTCCAACATTCATGTAATCATGAATATGATGTAACAATTGAAATTACCAACATGGTGGTCTGAAAAAAATTACTTTTCCTCCATTTCGTACCAACTATATCTGATAAGAAGTGATTATTTTCCTAGAATTGTAAATATTTTAAATTTTACTAAATGTTTCATAAAAAATTAATAATTTTGACATAAAATTTGAATGAGAGAACAATTTTGGTGGAGGACACAAATAAATTCATTCATTTATTCAAGACTTAATAACATGATATCTATGATATACATCTAATAATTTATGATGACACATGAAACAAAAATTTATTCTATATGGTAATATTCAAGGGCTGAATTAATATTTACAAACTGGACATGGTTGGAAATAGTGAGTGTTCAAACTAGACAGTTTTCTGATCCTAGGAAATAAATAATCTTCAAAATTGGAGAAAAAAGTATTTTTAACTCTTTTGTATTCTATGTATCATATGTATCAACACCATTGTCATGTAAGTCATGAAATTATTTTTAAAGAGGTTGAAGGTATACATTGATGTCATTTCATGGAATTTTTATCCTCAAATGATCATCAATAAAAAGTATGATTTTTTTTTCACTCACATCCTTTTATGAAGATTATTATATATCAAAATAACTAACTATCTATTATAGGTTGTACATAGAGTCTAAATAGATTAAATCCATTTGTATAAAATTCCGAACATACATTACTATGATATAAGGATAAATTTGGATATGAATAATAAAATTCTTTTTAGGCTTTAAAATATCTATAATGATGTGTAAACTTATCATTATTGTTTTACATTGAATGAAAAATCAATTTATTTATAGTATTACAAGATAAGAAATATCATTGAAACCATTGATCTAATGGAATAAAATGTATATACATTATAGTATTTTTGTTTATAATATTATTTGAACTCTATTAATTCAAACATTAATCATTATTCATCGACTTCTATCTAAATGTATGACATGTTTTACACTCTTATTTACCAGAATCATCCCCCTAATAAAACAACCTTTCATTGGGACAAGCATGTATCCTCGAGTAAATGAGAATGATGTTGTTAACAATGTTATTAATCTTATAAGATTAATTTTGAATCATATCATCAATTAATGAAACATGTAGGAACCCAAATATCATGAATTGTTTTTGTAATTACACATAATCACTTTATATGGTAAAATTTCAGTAGAAGGGAATATTATATAAATTTTCTATATATTTCATTCAAATCCCTACATCGATCATCCAAAAATGTAACAATTCAATTTTTTAATCAATCCACTTATCTATTGTATTAATCTCTAAAAAATTAAAAATATACACCATTATTATGATACAATATTTATCTTGTTATGATTAGTGTCTAATCATCATTAATCATGTTTTGAATTTCAGTTCTATATAATTTGGACAATAGTTTGTTTATTCTATTGAAGGAATATTGTCAATATTTATATAATCATCAATTAAACATGGAAAATATATCTAACTTGTCCCATAGAAAATTATTAAAATATCATGTTCTAAAAAATATCATGTATTGTCAACTGTCGTCTGAAATAATAATCAATATATAGACATCTAATTATTCCATCTACGAATCAATTTAGAATTCCAAAATAAAAAATTCACTTCTAATCCCTTAATTTAATGAGTTGTATTCATTGAAAATTAATCCAAAATTAATCCATTTATACCATAATAATAAATATATTTTTAAAAAATATAACACACCTTAATTAAAACACCCATGTAAAAAATAAATTATATAATGGAATAATATATAAGAGTTTATAAATTATAATTTGGAAAATTCATCAAATATGGTATTTTTACAATCAATTTGTTTTATAATTTCTTATACTATGATGTAAATATATCAAATAAAATTTAGAAAATTATATATTAAATAATAAAATAATATATAATATATAATGTATTAACAAATAAACTAAAAAATCCACCATAATTTATAAATGAATTAAAAAAAATTAAAATAGAAAATAAAACCATAAAATTACCCTAATAATCAACTAAAAATTTTCGGTATTTTATATAGTCAATAAAATTTATAGTTATTTAATAATGGAATATATATCCCAACATCACAAATCATGAAATCCCCAACTCATTATAATTCAAAATACTTATATCCCAACAAGTAAAATACACAATTTTAAATACCTCTCTAAATCCAATTGAGTTAATTCAAATAAAATATTAATAATGAAAATATAATATTAGTTGTTCCAAAAAAACACCTTGTAACAAGAATAAATATTTAGAGAAGGGTAATATGTTCATGTGAAATATGATATATAAGGATAAACCACTTCGAATAAAGTGTTTTTATGGAAAATAATGAGAGGATGAGACAAAGAAATATAAGAGGGGCTTATAAAAATAAGGAAAATGGGACTGGGGTTCATGGGATTGATGGACGATGATAGGGGATGAAATGATGGGGATGTGTTTCCCAAGGATGGAAGACCATAGGGATACATGTTGTTAAAAAATATGAGGATAGGTAGTGTAACTATAATAAATTGGTTTAAATAAAAATTTTTAAATATGTATTGATATTAAAATATTAGTTTTGGGTTTTAAATTAATTGACACTAATATTTCATTACATTGTGATTGTATTTAACTACAAATAATAGATTTTGATGAAATGGTAAGAGACTAATGTGTTCAATTAGTGGTGGTATTAAAAAATTATTCTAATAATCCACCACAAAGGATGTTTTTTATAGTAGTTTAATCATTGAGAATTCTACTCATTATTTTCAATGTTTTCGATCTTTAGTGTTATAGATCATGTGGAATATCCATCCAATTTGAGCACTACATATTTTCGGTGTTGACGGATATTGATATATATGAGCATACATATTTATCTTTTAATTTAAGATAATTTTAAATATATCTCATTGATTATATACATTAGTATATCATAATAACTAGAAAATTTTATTAATTTGGGTAGGTATTTTCTATTTAGAGTGTTATTAAAATTATAAAGTTGGTTTAATGATAATGCCAAGATTTATCAAACATTGTTTAGTAATATGATATCTCTAGGACATCTACTATGTTGTCATTGCCTTGAAAAAAGACCTGGAAATCATAGAATAAGGAAAGTGAATCTATTATGGTCAAATTATGTTAAATAAACAAAGATAGTATTGTGAAACAAATCATCCATCCATCTTTATTAGATATTTCAATATGAAGACATTATAATATAATTTTAGAGTTATTAGTATGTTTCAATATATATGAATCAATATTTATCTCTTTAGGTGCCAAGGTTTTTTTATAAACAACTCTTAGTCTACTAGAAACAAAAAAAAACTACATATATTTGGGACAAGAGTTTCACATATTATGTGTATCGATAGTGTTCAGTAATTATGGTGAATTTGAGTTTAGGATGAAGTGGGTCTCATGTTTATTAGTCGGTTAATGGATATGTTTGAATAATCATAATTAAATTAATTAATAAATTCAATAATATGTTATTCATGTTTAAAATAAATATAATTTATTATATTTATCAATTTAGTCATAAGTTATTTGGTGTTAAATTAGTAGATCATGAAATATAGTTTTCTGAAATATTTTTAATTATTCATGTTTTATTCTGTATATATGAGAGGAAGAATCTATGTCAGTGGTAATTATTTCTGCACATGATTTGTTAAATTATACTTGTGAAAATTCAAATAAATTTTAAATTTACGATAAGTTAATAACACCATAAATAAAATTTTGGGTTTTTATTAATGATTATTATTATTCAAAGATATAAAATGTACAAATGAAAACTTAATCCCTTGTAAATAAATGTATTTAATACCCATGAATTTTTATTGAGATAATTTCCATTAATCAGATTCCTCCCATGAATTCTCTCAAACATTAGAGTGAGGGAAAAAATTAAAATGATAGCCGGTTTCTTCCTCCTCCTAGATAAAGTTTTCAATAAAATGATTAAATTATAGATTTGATTAAATACTTAATTTTTTTTGAATTGAAAACTTTCTGATGGATAGTAAACTAGGATTTTATGGTGCGTGGGTGGATGATTCATAGGCTTCGTCATTTTGTTCCTTCTATCTAGAGTAATTTAATACGGAGTAGATTAATACTGGATTACCTGAATGAAAGTGGTATTCTAAATTTTAGGTTTATCATGCATATATTTTTAATATGTTATTTATTGATTAATTTGAGAGTTATTTTTCTTGAACTTAATTTTTAAAATATATAAAGTTAAAAAAATTGATATAGAAGCCTTCCCTTTATTAGTAAATTTAGTTTGATTACTACTTTCTTACATACGTGTAGAGATACATCGTTTTATCTTTATGTTTATATTATCTTATTATTATGAATTAGGTAATATTTTAAAAATTAGGACTTTATGTTATTCCAAACATAAATGAATTCAACATGTAGTTTAGTGTTTGCATAACTGAACTTGATTTAATTAGAGTTTTATTTGTCATTGATTATGATATATTTTATATTTTGGTTCCATAGTTTGAGTAACCACACCTATAACCACTCTGTACATTGGTCAAATTATATGACCTGGATATTTTGTGATAATAATACATCAAAAAAATTTATTCTTGAGATATGTAGTGGAATTCGCCTATATAAGATTTAGGTGGATGATTTTCTCATAAATTTTTTTTATCATGATTTCATTTTTGATGAGATTTATCTGTGGTCAAGAGATATTTGAAACTATCTATTAGAGATGTATCTAATATAATTATACTTATTATTCCAAATATAGGGATACTACATGAGGATTATTGTGATACTAATTGTTTAGGAATGAGGTATTTTTTTATAATGGATTTAGTTATTTTTTAAAGGTCTTATGAAGACTTGTAATATACAAAACATTAAAGATTCTATGAATAAGAAATAGTAATATTATTACCATGTTTATTATGTATATTTTCAATGACCATTGGGTTATAACAATTAATTATTGAACGAGATTAGGATATATGATATTTATGTATCTCTTTAGTTTCAGTAGGATCCATACATGGTAGTGGACTAATTTGATCATGGTCATTTACATGTATTCCAGACCATTTACTTTTGATATGAAGGCAAGGGTTCCTAATATACTGTCAACCATTATGAGCGATAGTAGTGGGTGGTAGCAGTATTCCTAACATGTAAATGCATACATTATTATAGATTCTAATGTTGAGAAATATTGTCTTTAGTAATGCATTTTTTAGTTGCGATAAAATATTAGAAAACTAGTTAAAGTAATGATTAATTTTATATTGGTTTATATTGAATGAAATTGATTTGGAATTATAATTCAGAAATTATTTTTTGACGACTTGTATGAAATTAGGGGGTAAATAACATTAGTGAATTTTATCTGATGTTGATAAGAATATCTAGATTAGTATATGAATTTGATAAGAAGATCAAAATTAGTATATAAATTAATATTATATTATGGGAAGAGTAAATCAATAATATGATTACAATGTTCATATGATCTAGGATTATTATTAGATAAAGATGATTATAATTATCAAGTAGATCAAAACCTAGGTTTTATAGAGTAATACAATGTTTTTTTGATGTATTCACATATTTGAGTGGTTTAAATATATTTTAAATTTAATATGGAGAGATAATCAATGAAATTTGTAGTTATTTACATTAATGTAATGAAGTAGTGATAAAATAGTTGAAATGACAACATAATTGTTTAATTAATAATATTCATATGGAATTGAGATATTTTCAAAAAAAATGTTTGAATTAATTTTGGTAATATGATGTGAATTATTTATCTAGATATCAATATTTGATCAGCTGTTTTATAGTTATGGTATATGGTGTCTCATGTTCTTTCAAAAAACATTCCTTTAAAATGGGAACTAAAAGTGACATTGAGGGTTTCATGTGAATAATTAATTAAATATATTAGATATAGATCCATTGGGTGATCATAATGAATTTATATTAGAGGTTAGTTTAATTAAGAAGAATCTTTATTTGTTCTATAATTTTTTTGGGATTGACCTATAGAGAGGTTATTCTGTTTTAGATGGTGAGGATATGAAATTTATGACAATACCTAGTTTTTTTATTATGGTATGTTGTGATCGATTATAATGTCTCCAAAAATTATATGTGAATTGATTAAATGATATCTAGTGAAATTCCTTGAATAAATTCTAAATTTTGGAATCTTTAATCTATTTTTTATAGATAAATAGTGAATAATGTGAAGAAATTATATAACATTTAGACAATGGAATTATGAAAATTATTAAAATGTAATTTGGATTGAATTATGATGATCTTTGATCATGGTATTTATTGGTGTATTAATAACATCTTTCCTTGTCTATGAGAGAAAAAGTAAGGTGTGAATAATTTTTTGATTGATGATCCATCATTTTGTTTTCTATAGCTAAAATGGAACTGTTGTAGTAATACATTTCTGTCACACTACTACCTCAGTTTTCATCTGTTATTTTATTAGAATTATTTATTTTTGAGAATCTATTATATCATTCTATCTCCGGGCCAAATTGTATTTAATTTTTATATTTTGGGGTGTGTATCTCATATTATACAGTTCTACGGACAATTATTACTAATATTGCAGCATCCATGTCACATGACTACATATTTTTGAAGATCCAATTACATGTTTGAAACATAATTAGTAAAACTATGCCCCATACTCTAGGCACACTAATGAGGCATTCATGGTTTGGTCAATCATTCTTCCATAAAATGTGATATCCCAATGTTTTTATTTATTTGGAATCCCAATTATAACGCCACATAAATTAAATTCTTCTAAATCACACCTCATTCACTTATTCTCCTGAAAAACAACCAATAGATCATTTATCATTCCTATTTACAAAACATTTCCACATAAAATGTTTCATAGAGATCCTCACAACCCCACGTTACAAAATGTATCCAATTAAACAAACCTTCTTTTTTTGGATGCAGAGCTAACCAGATTGGAAGAATGAGAGGGTATGGAAGCTGCCATCAGGACCAAGCACCATGTAGTTTTGTACGGGGCAATGCTAGCTGATCAGTAATGCAAGGTGGGGAGCTCAAGAGATCAATGATTCAAGATGATGGGGAGGGGAAGTTCTAGTTGGCTGGGCCTATGGGTCATGTAATGGGCATTGTTTGCCTTTGGGCCTTCAGGTCATGTATTGTGGGTCATGTCAGGCCTTGTGCCCTATGTATACAGGTCATGTATGGATTCCCATTCAACCTTTAAAATGAGTATTATCTGTAATAAAATAAAATAAATAAGTCCTTCATCCCATTCACGCAATTCACTTTGTTTCAGTGGAATGTTAAGGGCGTTTCATTTAGAATATGTGTCTTAAATCTCATTATCAACTAAAACTCACACAATTTTTTTCAAATTCACCAATGTATTTTTAATAATGTATTCAATATTATAAATTGTTCTATAAATCATTAATCTAAATTTTTAAATAAACACTTGGTTTTAAGGGTGTTATTGCCCTTTAATGAACACGGGTTTAGTTTTTTATTATTATATTTGAGGTTAGTTTTGTGTTTGGATTTCAAATATTTTTTTTTAACCTGGTTTCCCAAATTATATTAGATTCCCCAATTGAATAATTCTTAAATAATTTTAAAGGTAACCATGAATCAGGCCCCATATTATATTTTTGAAAAGTGTTATGGCATAAATAATTATTTCCCTAATGGGGATATTTTATTATTGATTATTATTTTAAATGAAATATATGGGTTGTTTCTGTGAATGGTGTTGAGATGTGAGGGTGAGTTAGTATTATTTTTTGGTCATTTTTTAATGACTATCATTATTACCACTATTTTTCTTTCAAAAGAAGCAGTGAGTTGTTTGGTGAAACCTCCAGTTACTCATGCTACACTAGTTCAGTATCACGATCTATGTAATATCCATGATATAGACTATGTGTCACTTATTTTATTTTATCCCTCAATTAAGATGAGTTTGGAAATTTTGGTTTTTATCGAATGTTGTTGTTATCATGAATTATTCATATTTAACCTTTTTATTGTCATATCCTATTTTTTCACTATGATCCAAGATTCTCATATTTTTTTTTAACTTTTTCAGCAACTGTGTGTATTTTTATTATTCTGAAAATATTCCATTTTTCTAAAATTCAATGAAGACTTTGTAAACAATATTTTGAACTAATTTTATTTCTTTTAAACATGCACCATTATATTTAAATTAATATCAATGAATATAAAAATTTTTTTACAGGATAATTAAAAACTTCTTATGATATTGGTTCATTTTATAAAATGGATGTGTATGTTTTATAAAATGGAATATAATTGATATTTATTTTTCATATGCTTGACTTCCAGAAACTGAATTTACAAATGCATTTTCAAAGTATATTTCAATGGGTTTCATTTTTAATGAATATGAATAGGGAGTGGGGATGAATAACTATTGGCCCTCCATGCTCACAACTATTGACATTTTAGGATATATTTCAACCGTTGATTTCTCAAAGAGTAATATTGGGTTATGGTTGGATGGTTCCATATGTAGTCACTTGAATGTATGTTTTTTATTTGTTTATTTGGATTCTATTGTTTAATCCATGAGAACATCCATTCATATTTTCCTTCCTATATCTTACGGGTTGTTTTTATGCTAGTGGTGTTATAAATGTTAACTAAATGATGTTTTTTAAGGTATTTGGGGGAAATTGTGATTTTTTTGTGATTTATTTTCTCTTTATGCTGGTTTATTTGATTCATTATGTGAATCCAATGTATATATGAATAATTATTGAATTTTATGTAATTTTATGGAATTAATTTAATTTATTTAATGGAATGAATCAGCCCAATGGATTTTTTCGGATTCCCTACTGCTTATTTAAAACCCACATGGATTGTGAACACACCATGGGCATTTCCATGCGTAGGTTTGGGCATCTGAATGATGAGAAATTCAGGTTGGTTTCTAAAAAATAATATTAGATAATATGTTCTTATATGGGAGTAGTTTCTTGTAGAACACTATACTATTTGTTTGTATATGTTAGATTTTAGATAGGACTAAGGTAATACCATATGTAAGACAATAATGATTACATCAAAATATTTTACATTTTATGCCTTATTTGTGAAGGAAATTCATGTTTTTAGTCTTAATTTTTATGTTTCTTTAATTTACTTCAAATATGAGATTTATTTGGTTATCTTCTCTTTTTGGTGATGATAAAGGGAGTGAACAAGGGGTACATGGTGAGATCCCAGGTCTTGGAAAGGAATATAGAGCCTCAGTACAATTTTCATTATGAATCCTAGCACTAGTTGTGTTGTTGGCACATGGTCCACAAATCCATGATTCCATGTACCACATAGACAATATTCCAACATTTAATTATTTTTTGACATATTATGTTTTTAAGAAATTTTTTATCATATCATTATCATTCTTTTATATAATACATCAGTCTTAATTTTTAAATAATGGATCTAAATGTTTAGTTTATTATTTTTATATGTAATAAATGAGTTTACCTAAATAGATTTAAGGAAAAACAAGGTTATTGGATATAAAAAAAATTATTTTCATATGAATTTGGTTCCATCATAAATAATATTGTTGGTGTGAACCCTATTTTAATAAATGGTTTGTATATGTTTAAAAGTTTTTAATACTTTTTATGGGGGAGGGTGGTTTCAATGAATAAATTTGGTTTTTTGAAATATTCATTTTGGGTTCTTTTACTTGAGACGAAATAATTTTCATATTTTAAATATTGTCTTTCATTGAAAGTAATGATTGATATTTAAAGTTAGTGATGGTTTAGTTATCTCAAAAAATGGAAATAATTTTTCATAAAAATAATTTTTAAAAAAATTCAAATTCAATTTTAATTGATGGAAGGTATTTTTAATATTAATTTAATGAAATTTTAACGATGTTTCGATATTTTTATGTAACATTTTTTATTAAATATTAAATTATAACATCAATTTATAAAACAATTATATTGGTAATCAGAAATATTAAAGTTTAATAGAACAAACATTTTCATTTGAATATCTATAAAAATTTTAAATATAGGATTTAGGAAAATAATATGTTTTTTAAGTGGGAATGTAGGGGATTAATTCCAAACAACTATATGAAATTCATTTTTTTTGGATTTATAATTGAAAAATGTAACTTGAGGAAGGTTTTTCCTTTCCAAATGGGGGATATTAGTTTATTTTGTGAATGTTTTTGATAAAAAGTTTCAAAAAATTGATTTGAAATTGATGGGATTTAAAAATAGAAGATGAAATATTTTAAAAGGGTGTTTTGAAATTCGTCTTGTGTATTTCTAGGACCAACTATTATTGTAATTTGAATATTTTTTTATTTTATAATTATAATTTATGTTTTACAAATCCATATGTTACTTTTCATTTCACTCTAATAAGGTTTTAGATTAATAGAATGAGTGGCATACTAGCAGAATTCCTGTATTCCATTTTCTAGGTGTATTCTTGTTTTATTGTGCTGATTCTTATCTATTTTGATATTTTTTATGTCTAGCATTGGAATTTTTTGGATTTTTTAATGTGGTATTTGGTTCATTATTCTCTATATGTTTTTACATGAATTCTATTGGTGGATTTTTGATAATTTTATGGATGTTTTTTAGTGATCAAAGGTGGATTTTCCCCAAAAGGATTATAGATTTGTTATTCTCCTCATTTGTGAGGGTTTTTGATTTGTTAAAATTAGGTGTGTTTTATGTTAGTAGGTTTTATTTTAAGCCTATTTTAGGTTACATCCAAGATGGTGCCTTGGTTATTCAGATGGGTACTCCCATTTTTTTGGAGTTTTTGGAAACATTCCACAAGTTACTTCCACTTCAACCTTTATTATAATTCTATAATTTTACTCTAATCATGGAATTTACTTTTTTTATGTAATTATAGTCATTTCATGTATTCTAAAAAATTGTTTGGCTTCTTTTTACATGGTTAATGTGATATCTATCTTGAGATCTTATTTATAGTGGAATATTTGAGGTCATGTTGATATGGATATCTATTGCAGTACTTCCAAAATTCAATGTCTTCCTTGGTAATTGTTCCCTTTTTCAGGGAATATTTCATCCCTTATAGTGATTTTAATCATTCTCATTTCTAGGAATGAATTGTTTTTTTATAGTTGTATTACAATAAGAATTTTAATATGGTTGGGAGACCTCCATTTATGGTCCTTTTGGGGTATTTTTACAGTATTTTTCCACGCAGGTGCCATTAAATGTTATTATAAAGATATGGTTTTGTTTGGGGAATGTGTTTGGATTCTTTCCCAAAAACTGCCATCAATGGATGGGTGTTGATCATATTTCAATGTTTGGGTTTTGGGTTGTTTCATATAATTTTTTTTCAGTTTTTTTGGTTGGCCCATAATACCTTTTATGTTGGGGTGTTCATTGGGTTTTGAGTTTGTCAATTATGAAGTCAACATTTTTCAAACATTAGAGTTCCTTCTATTTGTCTTGAGACTTTTTTAAAATCTATTAAATTCCATTATGGTTTCCAATGATGAGGGAATTAGGCAATTCTTAGTTTGTCCTTTTTCAACAATGAGGATAAATTCATCATTCATTAGTTGTAATTTAATTTCATATTCATGTTTATCAAATCATGACCATTGTATGGGGATTTGGTTCCATTTATTTTTGAAATATCCATTTTAATTCAGTCTATGTAATGATAAAATCATTATGGTGTGGTGGATTGTCATACCTTGACCATTGGTTTCTCTATTATTTTATTCGATTTAATTATTTTATTTGTTTTATTTATTTTTGTGTCTCTATTATTTCCCACTTTCTCTAGGATAAATTACCTTGATGTTTGATGTTTTTTGGTTTATAGTGCATGATTCATGATTTGGAACATAGTTAGTATTAACAATATATAAATTAGGTAATTGTTATATGACATTTAAAAGTTCTAATTTCATAATTAGAAAATGGTATGTTTAACCATGCAGCATTCCTGTTTTCCATGATCAAGGTCCTCCCATGACAATTTCTATGTAGGAAAATGGAATTTCCAACAGTGCATTATACCCAGTTTTTAAATTTTTGGAATTCCTAATTTTATCCTCTTAAATTAAATCCCCCCCCACTATTCATGCCATGTTCCACCTTGGGTATCCCCAAATGTACCCCTTCACATTCATTCATTTCCCACTCATGGTTAATCCATGGAATTTATTTATGATTTGATTCTGGATCATTAAGGTATAGTCTCATTTCTTATATATTTCATTCTTCTTCCTCGTTTCTACTAGATTCCTCTTCATCCAATTGGATTGTTACATTTTTACTATGCACTAATTAGAAGGGGTGTTTCTTAATATTGATTTTTTAACCTAGAAATCGAGACTCTTTCCATGACAACATTTTAGAGGTATTTTTGAAGGGATATGGATTTTCTAGATTTAGGTCAGTTTTCTACATTTTATAACTATTTAAAATTATTAAACCATGAATTATTCTCTTTATCATTTGTTATAAATCCCTACTGAGTGATACTGTATATGTATATTAAAATTTTAAAAATAGAAACAAATTTTTATTATGTATCCATATAATATCATTGGACTTTATTTTAAAACACTTTTTATAAATATCTTATTACACTATAGGGTACACCAAATGTTCGATAAAAATATCCAATGTATTTTATTAAGGGATTCCAATTTATAAAATATTTTTCAATTAAAACTCTTAAATTATACTGGTGTTTTGGAATATAAAATTTGAGTTTTAGTGGTTTTGGACGTTGAGAATTCATGTTGGTTCTGTGTATGATTATCAAAGAGTGTACTAATAATTTGGTTTCTAATGAAATATTAAAAGTCCTAATTAGAACATGTTTAAATGGTATTAATTATCACCCTTAAAGAATTACTTTTTTTTATTTTGATCAATGATATGTTTTATGAATTGATTTCCCCCAAAGAGTGGCACTACTTGACATTTTTGGCTATATCCATGGTCCTATAACCATGGTTTTATATATCTGTGGATATAAGATGTCTATAGCCACAATTCAGTTATATAGACATGGATAAAAAATTTCCTTGTCATTTTTTTTTCAAAATGAGTCCGGCTTATCCTCCATCCTTAACCGATCTGAGACCCTCATAACCCTCGACTTCTCTAATGGCGTCACCCTCCTCCACGATACCCTCTGTCTGCGACCCTCCCTCCCCTAAACAACACAACATCTCTTCTCCCCAATCCTCCTCCACTGATGACGCCCATCACTGGCATCAAAATTGGAAACCCCATCGCAAGACTCTTCCATTGAAAGCAGGAAACCTCACCTAACCCTGATATTTCATCTCCTAGGTGGCCTCTTTACCTCCTCTCACGTGCCTCGGATATGGAAAACCCCTCCAAGTGATCCACCTTCACCATCTTATAAAAAACTATGTGTTCATTGTTTTGTTTTCAGTGTGTGTAGAAGTTTACGGGAATATTTTCACTTATATTAGTATGGTTAAGAGGTTTTTTATTAGATATATTATTCGAATTATAATTTATATGTTTTGAGTGATAGGAAAGTAGTTTTTAGTAGAGTTGAAATTAGTTTAGATTTTGAATCTGAAAGGTTGAGTTGTGTACAATTTGAATCTATAAAAATTGATTGTATCAAAATTTGACAGTTAAACTGGGAAACATAGGAGCATCCTGGATTCTTTTTACGGATTTTAATTCTTATGGTTGGGTGTTTCTAATGACCCACACTATTATTAGGTTGTTAATTTCAAAGGAAATTAGAATTTTTTCCCATGAAGACAGATGTTTTTTATAATTGTGAAATGAATTGAAATTTCAAAAGTTTGTACATCTCTAGAATTTGTTTTCACATGAGCCTAATGTTTATTTATAGGTATAGGTGCAAAATCATAGGGTTGTGGATAACTGAAAAGAAAACTATAGTAGTCATTGGGTATTATATTGGTAGGCACTAGGTTCCTCTTAATGGGTTTGTGAAAAAGTAAATCCATTATAAGGTACCCAATGGAGGGGAACCAGATACATGGTGGGATGGAGAGTGTTGTCGAAATTCTATAAGGGCTATTAGGTATACTGTGTATGTGGATTGGTTACGCATTAGGAATGGGTGATGTTTTTTTATAACAGATTAGTTATTCTGGATTCCACCTTTAAAAATTCCTTCTGGGTTTCTTCTCATTTAAATGGCTAAAACTAGAGGATGAGATCTCCCATATCCACTCATTTTATCATATCCATTATGCAAGTGTTGATATCGATGATTGTTTCATCATTCATGATAGAGGTAAACATTCCTCTTCTTTCTCAATTATTATTTCTAATTAATATCATTTAATATTATGTTTTTTCAGGTATGTTTTATGTCAGATTTAATCAATACATGGTGAGATTGGATGATTATTATGGGGATTCATAGAGTCGGGGAATAAGTGTGTTTTAATATTCTCCCCTAACCACAAATTCTACGTAATTCCTAGAATATAGGATTAGTAATTGTGACCTCAGATGGTCCTCCTCGTATAAAAAAGGCCATCCATGAAATAATAGGGCAGTGTTTCTCCGATTTAATTATCAATTGAAATATGAAAAAAAATTGAACCTTGAAGCATTGTTTTTTCTCAATTTGTAAGAACTCCAATTATTTCTTATTTATTATATATATCATTTATAAAATCAATACATTTTCATCATTCCCTCTTATAATGTGGGACGATGATATTAATCTTCAACATTCTCATATTTAACAAAGATTTCACATGATCTTACTATAACAAATCATTTGATAACTTCTCCCAATCAAACATTCCAATTGATATAGTATATTTTTACTTGCATGATTATTATTCATCATGTTGAATTCCCTATATAAAATTTCCCACAACAATGTTTCTTATATATTATATGTTAATACTATTCTACTATTTCTTGGATTCACATACGAGAAAACCTAAAGAAGATGTATCATGATCATATTTTGGTGATATATTGAAAAATATAGATTCCCCATAATCATCCCCAAGCTAAAAGAGAACTCATGGAATCTATGGATCGATCCTATAGTGAAAAAATCAATTATTTAACCACATATTATTCTTTAGTGGTTCATCATTGTTAGATTCATTATTCTCAATAGTGATAGAGAAGTTAGCATCATTGTAGCTACCATGTAATGACATAGGCCCAATTATATTCTCCCCAATAGAAGATTTTTAATTATTGCATCTCTCTCTATACCACTAGTTATCAAAAATAATATTTTTTTCCTAAATACAATATGTATTTTCATAATTCTGAAACTAAACCTCTAAACATGCTAGACTGAATTGATCTTCTTAAACATTTTCAATTTTCTATATTCATAAATAGTTCTAAAATAAAACATAGTGTAGAAATTTTATTTTTATTAAATTTCATCTCCTTATTTCTAGGAAAATATAAATAATTTTTATTATAGGTTGCAAGTCCAATATTGACCACTTATTTTATATAAAATATTATAAGTTGTTGGATGTGATCCTTGTAACCGTATAATGATAATAACATACCACTAGTTTATTCAATAATCCCAATTATGATATAAGAATCCTTTAATGTTTAATCAAGATGATGTGTTCTATATTTTAATGATGAATCCATTCATGAATAACTGTTACTTATTCTCCCAATAACCTATTGTGATCCCCATATATGGAATAATTTTTCATTTATTTTTATGAATTATAATAATTTCCCCCATTCATGAAATCTACAAATAAATGAACATATAGAATAATAGAATTATTAAATAATTATTATTTAATATTTTACCCATCTCAATACAGGATTACTCTCTCATTCTCAATTTCTTCCTATTTATACCATTATCAATTTCTCTATATTCTAAATATCATTCTTATTTCTCTTCAAATTTATGTTCACAAATAATCATACACAAGAATATTTAAATGTTACATTAATTAAATGTGTTATCATTTTTTTAATTATGATTATCAGATTATATTATTTTTCAAATAATGATATTATATGAATCACCATATAAACCATGAATTTTATCATTTATTAAATGTGTTCTTATTTGATGGATTATGTTTATCAGGATTCTTCTATCCTTCCATTTATTTTGGTGCATAAAATAGTGAATATTTCAATGATCATGATGATGATGGTGGTGGTGTTGGTATGATAATAGGGGATAATGAGTTTTGTGTTTCTATAGGAGATGGTGAGTGTCATGATGGTTTTGGTGATGGTGACATTGAGGTACATTTCATATGTAAATTTTATTCGTGGTTTATAGATTTATTTTTATAAAATAGTTCTTTTTTATTATGATGATATTGCTAATAAAATTTAATATTATTTATATTGGAGGTATTTTATATTATTTTTATATATATTTTATTATTTTGGTGTTTATATTTTTTTGGGAGGTTGTGTTCATTTTTCTCGTAACTAGAGGATGTAAGTACTACTATAAGGTGCAGCTATTATGTATGAATATTGTGATTATGTATAGCCAGTAATGAATCAATTTACATGGTTTTTAAATTTAGTTGTAGGGTCTATTTTCCATGGTTTTTAAAGTTTTATTAGGGACCAAGATCCATGGTTTATCCAGGGGATTAGTTATAAATTAAAATTGATAAGATCTTGGTTATATATTATAATTTATATGGGATTAAATATGGTTTTAAAATACAAATTACATGGTTAATCGATTTCCATACATGTACTAATTCTATATTTCAATGGATTCTTATATATGGAAAAATTCCATGGATTAAAACACATAAGTTGTAAACCCCTACTAAAACAGATTTATTAACCATAGTTAGGGAAACCATGGATATAACATATTTGTATGGATTTTCTCCAAATCCCAATGTAGAATACCATAAATATTAAAATGTATTCTAGTTACCATGTAAAATGGATCATGAAATCACATTAATGATAATCCACCCCTATTTACTGGAAAATGTATGTCACTAGCCTAAAATATTAGACTATACGAATGATGTATTGATTTGTTATGCATGAAAAAACCTAAATTTTAAAAAACATGAGTATCAAAAAATTCAATGAAACCCACTAATGGATTAATTTATTAGGTAAATATATCCCAATTTAATATTTCCATAAACATATCACAAATGTTTGAAGGGACAACTGAAAAATAGTATGTGTGTCCATTAGAAAAATCATTACATATTTTATCAATAATTTAAAAAGGATTTGTAGGATACTATCTGTGTTAATGGAGGTTTGGTCACATGATAATATTTTATTTCACAACATGTAAACATATTAATTATATATGAGACCATGTTATACGGGAAAAAATGAAAGAGAGAACAAACATACTGTAAAAAGGAAACAAGTTTCACACAATAAGAATAAATTAGAATTGAAGGATGAATTATCAATTAATTAAAAATTATATGAAACTAGAAAAATATATGGACACACATATGATGAATTTCTGTATGTTCCATCCTTCCACTTCACTCATGATTATAATATAAAATTCCACAGTAGTAGATGAAAATTTAAAATGAGAGGAAGGTAAATCTTCCCTACGAAAGCATAAAAATCTCCACAATCCAATATAGGATTTGGAGGATATTCAATAATGATTAAGTAATAAATCAAAGAAAGAATATTAAACTATTATGAATATGTATTACTAGGATTTCACAAATAATATAATAAGTTTATTACATTGTGTTAGTGGGTTTCTTTCAAGATTTCATAGGATGTGTGACTGTGGAAAACAAACAATGAAAACATGTGTTAGTTTGTGATGATAATCATTCATCTAATAAGTAACCATAATAGATTATAGTTCATTATGTCCAAGGTGTTATAGAGTTCTTTAGGGTGACCTCTATGGAGGTTTTTAGGATGTGTTGGTGTTAAAAAAACATTGAAAAAATATGTATTGATTTGTTGGAATAGTAATTGTTTTAATAAGTTGGCTCTAAAAGATAATAATTCTTGCTTACTTGGTTAATCAAATATTTAGTAAATTTGTCATTATTTTTAAAACCAATATTTATTACCCAAATTATCATGATTTTCAAGGATATATGAAAATATATTTCAAATATTTTGTCATTAGAATTTTATTTTCTTCTATTAAAATGATGTTACTTCGTTATTTTGAATATTTCATATGAATTTATGTTTTTTATTCATCGTATGTCATTATAAATTTGATTTACACTCTATTAATGATGATAAATATATCATGATCAAATAATAAAGTCAAAAAGAATTAACATGGGTTAGTGGGGCTAGGTGGGTGTTGGGGATGTGCAGGGGGAAGGGTGATGGGGGCATGGGGGTGTTCAGGGGGAGGTGTAAGGGGTGTGAAGGGGGGAGGGGAAGGGGAATGATCTTCTAGGGTTGTGTAGGGTACAAGGTGTGGGTGAAGGTGTACAAGTGGCATTGTGAGTTGTGGTGAATTTGGGATATGTAGTGGCAAGGGGGTTGTGGGTGTCAGTGACATAGGGAGGATGAAGGTGGTGAGAAAGGGGTGGGAAAAGAGGGTGTGTAGGGGGTAGGGTGGGGGTGGGGGTTAGAAATGGGGTTTTCATTGATGAGGGGGAATGAGGTTTCAATGGCAATTTGTAAGGATGCAAGAGGTAATGGGAATTGTAGTGGTTCTAGATGTGTGCAGGGGTGTGTATGGAAACGGTGGCTTGGTGAAGGTGTGTAGGGGGGAGGGGTGTAAGTGGGGTGTAAGTGGGGTGTGCAGTGATGAGGGTGAAGGGGGTGTAAGGGAAAGAGGGAGGATTCAAGGGGGTGTGGTAGGTGGGTGTTCAAGGGGCAGGGTTAAGGGTGTGTAATGAGGAGGTGGAATGGTGTGCAAAGGGTCGGGGATGGGGTGCAAGAGGAATTGGAGGGTGCAGGTGGGGTTCATGTGGGTAGGGTTGGGGAAATAGGGTGTGAAAGGGGGAGTGGAATGGGTTGTCCAGGAGGAGGGGTCATGGGTAGGGGTGAAAGGGTGTTTGCAGTGAGGTGTGGGAGAGAAAGGGTTCATGTGGGGAAAGGGTGTTCATAAGTATGGGGTGGGGGTACTGGTACAGGGTGGGGGATATAGGTAGGGGGACGGGGCTGGTACAAGAGGGCTATGTGCAATGGGGCTAGCGATGTATTTCTTGTTTTAGGATGTTTAACCATGGGGAATTGAGATTCTAGGAATTACATGGGATAACACTTCAATTCATCTTTATTCATGATATAAAAAGGATTTTGAAACATGTAATCTATTATTATATATTTGTTATTTTTAATTATGATTTATTCAATATCCACATGAATTTTTATTTATCATATATTTTTTATTTAGTTTTTTTCAATATCCCCTTCCAACTATGTTTTGTTTAATCATTATTTAACATGTGTATTTTTTATTCTTTTATTGCATGTTAGCTTATATTTATGCTTATGTATAGTATTTTCAAATTTATACATTTGATATATTCTCAATGTACATATGATTCCTTCTACCACTATTATGGTATTCATTCTTGATTTGGATTTTAAACAATAAAAACCGAATTATAAAATCATTCATCACTCATTTGTCCACATTTATTACAATTGCAACAGATGTTCTTCATGTTTTCACAATGAAAGAGGCTATACATCTCATAACATCATCCTAAATATAAGAATCCTTGAAAAATGTATGATTTTCCTTTATTTATTCTTTTTTAGTATAAATGACATAAAATATTGTGAAACATTTTCTTGACTTGTAGCAATCAAAGTTGGCTTCCACAAGAGCATTAGGTTTCTACAACGAAATAAAATATTATAGATTTCTCATAAGATCATCCGAAATATAAAAATTATTGAAATATTTATTATTCTCGTCTCTTCTTATTTAGTATAAAATTAAAGAATTATTCATGTAAAATGTATTTTTCCATCACGATTTGTTATTAAGAGTTTACAATAGGATTTATTTGGTTCCCATGAACTCTCTTCACTAATTATACAATATTTATTAGCATGTTTAGGGGGTGTGTACACGGGGGGGGGGGGGGGGGGTTGGGGGGTCTGTCTAGGGATGGGGGCTGTAGTTTGGTATTAGGGTATTAAGAGCATTCACAATTTTTTTAGGTTTTTCCATTTATTCTATATTTGATGTAAAATGGAAAGCCCCATCATTGGTATTGATTCATTTTACTTCTTAATATATTTTTATTTAAATTTTTAAATTTTTCCAAAGCATTCTATAATATTATGGATTGGGAGGGGGTGTCCAGGATGGGGGGGTTTCCATAATGGGTGGGTCTGTCCAGGGGGAGGGTGTGAACATAGTCTGTCTAGGTAGGGGTTTATCAAGGAAGGGGGATGTCTAGCAGGGATGGGGTATTCTTGGATGGGGGTGTCTAGGATGGGGGGTTATGTAGGAGAGTGGGGTGTACAGGAGGGACAAAGGGGGTCTTTCCTGGGGGAGGGGTGGTTGTCCAAGACGTGGGGGTTCTTCTGGGGTGTCCAGGGGTGTCTATCAAGTTGGGGGGCTATCCGGGGGTGTCCGGTATGGGTATGATTGGTTTGAAACTCTAATATTGTAAAATATAATGGGAATTATAGGTTTGAAAACGCATGTAATGAAAATAATTATAAAATGATGATGATCTGATTTAAGTCTAGGTTGGGTTATGCTAGAAATTGTATCCCATATATAAAGGTATTGGTTGTTTTTAATCCTCTATCAATTTTACTATCGAGAATCCTATTATGGTTCCTTCTATAACAATATTGAATATTCATTTGGACATGAATTTGGGGGTAGTCAACCCATTCTTTTTTACTTCTAGAGTTATTATTCGTTGTTCATTTTCTATGGTTTTTGTTAGTCGTATCCTTACAATTTGGGGAACTCTATCCTTTTTACACATGGTAATGAATGGAGAAACTATATAACAATTCATACATGATTTTTAATCTATTTGATTCATTGGTTCATCAAAACTAAAATGATGATTGAAGAAATATCCTTCAATGAGCTTCTTGTCCACTTCAATTTTGAAATCAGAATTTTTAACTAAGTTATTTTTTAGAAAGTTGTTGTCATTATTTTCCTAGTCAGAAAATGCAGGCCTCAAATTATCTTAATGAATGATTTTAATATATGTATAAGACAATGAAATAATTTCCATATGTTCCTCATTCCCCATGATATATGGAACAATATATTGTGTCTTGTTTATAGGGACTTCATTATATTTTTTCCACACATTCAGTCTACACATCTATGCTCTTACAGAGGTGTCATTATAGTACAAGTTTTTCATTTTTTCATGGAAACTAATATTTTGAATTCCATCATATTCACTATTGTTAGATGGATTAGACATATAATAGTGCGGGCAGCTCAATGTTTACATAGATCTAGAAGTGTTGAACAATATGGATTTATCCTTCATTCTTTCCTTTTAAGATCCAATGGAATCACTACCCATAACAAATATTTTACTAGAGATATTAGTATTGATATTCTTTTTAGATAAATTCTTCAATTATTCTATAATTCCGTATATGCTAAATCGGCATGGTTCATTTATTTGATAATTTTGGCTTTCTATAACCTTTGTTTTGTATCCACATGTAAGATCCACTTGTTTCCATTCATCTGGGAATAGGCATTTTGCTTAGAAGTAGTTCACATTTCATCCAAACTAGTGAATGGATCCACTAAGTATAACACCCTATTGTTGTTTGCATCATCTAGGAGTTCCGATTGATCCTCCTTGACCAAATATAAAACATTTAGGAATTTCATTAGAAATTTCCAAATCCTATATTGTATTATCATCCTCTTCAAATAGGTCAGTCTAGGATTTACCAGCATTTACTAAGTAATTCTAGTTTTCTTGGAATTATATCTCAAATACCATTACTCTTTTTGAGGGTTTTAGGAATCTTCATAGAAGATTTACCCTGTATTTTCCTTTTAACATTAATCCACTCTATTTAATTAGGTGGGGAAGAAATGTCACCACACTAAATTTTTCAATAATGTGTCCAATTATCTTTCAGAAGTCAAAAAAAGGATTTTATGGGGGGTGCGGGTTGCAGGGCCTATCCATGGGGGTGTCTGGGAGATAGGGAGTGTCTACTAGGGGGGACCAAGAGGTGGGTATTCGAGGTGGGAGTGGTTATACATATGTGGGGGTGTCCATGAGGGAGCATGTGACTAGAAAATTAGTGGCGGTGTCTAGGTGATGGGATGTGGGGTGGTCCAGGGGGTGTCTAGGGGGAGGGGTGTCTATGATGGAGTGGTTTTGTGTAACGTCCCAACCCAACTCACCATTAAACTAGTGGCCTGACTGGTCACCACATGACCTCTGGCATGTATCCTCGTACACAAGAGGCTGATGAATAGCAGTGAGGGTATATGGATAGTCATTGGGGATACTATACTCTTATTTCAATGTTCAATAATAAACAATGGTGATAAATAGCAAAAATGGTCTAATAAATGAAGAAGCAGCGAAAGGAAAATTTTATAAATTTGGTACAAAACATTTGGAAAATGCCAATTTTACAAAAGATGCATGCATGACATTCTAAAGATTCAATATAAAAAACCATGAACAAAAAATATGCTTTATATTCAAATAAAAAAACAATGACTCAAAGCCCCGAGGGCGGTCGTCTTGAGCATCATGAGCTTCCGCTCATTCCTCTGATCCTATCCCTCATGTAAATAAAATTGCACAAACCTACAACAAAATAGAATCTACTAGGGTACCTTCATGTACTGGATACCTGATTAGGGTGTGAGATATAAATCTCATTAGGATAGGAAAACCAATGTCTACCCCCAAATCCAAACATGTAATAAATAATTTAAACCATTTAAATGAATGGATAAATAAACTGAGTTGTACAATGTAACTAAATACCTAAGTACCTGCTTCATCCCTCGGTTGGTGTCAGAACCTGAATTTTTCATTTGTCACTCATAGCAAAAGATCATTAAATAATCAATTTAATTTATCAATTATTCAAATCTCATTAACTTATAAAATTCTTGGGATTTGTCATATGCCCGACATCCCCCCTATAATTTACTTGTCATAGATGTCTCTAAAGACCATCTATGTAATCAAAATAAAGACATAACCCAAGCTAGTGCTCTTCCTTGAATAGTGCGTCATAAATCTCCTCTATAAGTCACTCACTAAAGATGTCTCTAACGACCATCTAAGTAGCCAACATAATTTCTGAAACCAAGATTGTACTTTTTCTTGGAAAACATGTCATAGTGTATTAAATTTAATCATTCATATACTATTTCTAAGCCTGTCAACTAAAATAGTGCTTTCTCCAGGGTTCATCCATTTATAGTGATTCGCCCATATCATTAAAAAATATGAATCAATTCTCATAATCAGTTCACAAATCATTTTGTCACAAAAGTTTTCATTTAAAAATAAATCATTTCATGTATGACCAATTGGACCCATAGTCCAATGTCAATTATTGGGTGTATAACATCATGTCTATCACCCTCATGATGATTTGGAGCATCAGCCCCTGTCTCACAACACATGGGTATTTGGAGTATCAGTCCATGTCCAATAAACAAATATTTTCATGCAAGATGGGTATAAAACGCCATGACTAGAACCACGTGAAAATTTGGAGCATCAGTCCATGTCTCACAACCCGTTTAACAATCATACATATATGACTATCACTCTCATGATTATTTGGAGCACCAGTCCCTATCTCACAACCTATTAATCAATCATACATATATATCTATAATTGGTGTAGAATTCTATGTCTAGCACCCCAAACCATCCATTAATTAATTCATAAATTATTTATCCCAATCCATTAACAACATAACTCACACATCAAATAAGTCAATAATTAATTAACCATATAAAAACTCAATTGTAAATAATTTATTAACATTTATTTACTCTAAACAAGAAATCTTAATAATTAACTCAACATTTAAATATCCAAATTCTTTATCATTTATAAACACTTCCACTCAACAAGTGATTCGTCCAGGACATTAACAATTTATATGCATGTCATAATCATCTCAAAACATGCTAAAGAAAACCTAGATATTTAGTAATCATCTCTCACAACATATAATATTCATAAAAAACTCCATCCTAAATAAATTAAGGAATGCAAGAATAACACGGTTCAAAATATACCCTTGTCCAACATCCATAATGAAAAATCAATTCACTATCTCAAGTTAATACATGAAAATTATGTTCCTATGTTCCATTAAACCACTGGAACAAAGAAAAAGGTCCTATGTCAACTAAGACCTATATATGCAACATGAACACACACCACATATTCCCAACAATCATGTCAAAAAAAACTTTTAATAAAATCACTTTTTGTTGAAAACCATTTAAATCGGAAACTATTTCAATTCCAAACATTTAAATAAAACTCCACATATATTGAAAACCAATTTCATAAATGTCATTTAAATATCAAATCATTTCAATAAAACACCTTTTTTATTGAAAACCCTTTTTCATCAATCCATTTACAATTCTAGCAATTCAGTCCTTTAAATTCATCTTCTTAAATTCAAGAAACCTAATCACATTGCATAACAATTCACAAACATTTCACCATTTCACTAAAAACACAAATCATCAACAAATAAGATTTATTTCATGTTTTTAACAATATATTCCATTCACATAAACCAATTTGAATCTAATCCAAACAATTCTTTCAAGAGGAGATGGGAGTGAAGACACATACCTTTAGGGTTTCTAAGAAATCGACCCACAAATAACCGCACCCCAAATCTGGTGAACGCTCAACCCGAATAAATGTAGAACTTATTTTATATTATCCATATACCTAAAAATAAACACCCATGGAGACTAAAACCCTATATCTAAACACGACTGGTTTAGATCTTGAAATCATTGAGAGGGAGATATATATCTAGAAGAATCCACAAAAAATCATGAGAGAAGACTTACCTGAGAGAAACTGCCTTCAATCTACCATGATACCCTTTTGATATGCTTCCAAATCATGTTGGAGAGATGCTCCAAACATTGAGAAGATAAATCCTGAGTGAGGCTCGGGTGGGCGGAAGCTTGGATAGAAATGAGGCAAGCCAGAGTGAACCCGGGTTTTAAAACCCTATTTTTAATTGGCCACATAGTTAGCCCACATGATTTCGAAAACCTTGCGCTAACTGTGTGCACGCCATTATCTCGAGTTGAGGGGTCTACATGGTTTACTCGAATAGTTTGGAAAACCATGCATATGTCATGCGAAGCCTTCTATTTCCCCCTACATATTTTCCTGGAGAACCCTCACAGTTTCTTCTAACTGTGCTAAAACCATGATCCCTATGAAAAGCCTCCAAACTTATTCATAAACCTTACAAACTCACCAAACCATATCCCAAATCATTCCATTCACATTAAAAACAAAAAAAATATATAAATAATGATACATTACATAACATAGTAACAATAACAATATCTTTATTATTATTATTATTAAATATTTCTACTATTTAAAAAAACATTCACATTTTACCCTGGTTCAAAAACATGATATTTTACAATATACCCATCTTAAAAACATCTCATCCCCTACAATCCATCGGGAACCACATCTAAATCAAAAAAACTACCAAGGTCATTAAATTTTTTTAGAAGTGACGTGTTGTGTTCCCAATGCCAAACACTCCTTTAGCCATTCACAAGACCAATAGCTATGACCTTTAAAACGAGAGACAAAGCTCAGTTTATAGCTTGATCATCAAAACATTTCTTATATTTTAGGCCATTAGAAGGAAATTTCAAACGAAAATAGTTGAATCTCAATCATCTAATAAAACAGGTTGTGCATGCTTCCCTCGAATGACATCGCAGACCCAAAATCCCTTTTCACCATTCGCCTGAAAAAGATCCTTTAAAACTATCCAAAACCATCCACATGTAAAATGAAGTCCTTAATTGACCTCTGAATAAATTTCCAATTCAAGACATCGCAAGGCTATTTTAAAAACAATAAATCGTGCCCCCAACTCAAAAAAAAAGATTTTCCAAAAGAAACCATGCATCCCGTATACTACCTAGAGAACAACTACTTATCAATCCAAATGTCATTTAAACTGCGGCGCGGCATAAGAACAACTCTATCTTAGTGTCTCTGTGCCGAGTTCAATATAGTGGACATGATCATCATATTCAGAAGAGCGCACTAAGAGAAAACTGAGGACATTAAGAAGATCAGTAAAACAATTTTCAGACAAGTCTATTCTAAAAGCTTGACATCACCATCCAACATGTTTAAAAAAACAATGTAAAAATATCCACCTTAGGATTCCCCACTATTTTCATGAAAAGATAATTCACTCACAAGCATGGGATTTCAGAACGCCTTAACTATAACGACCCAAAAATTTTAAATAATATATTAACATACTCTTATCTATTTAATAGAGATGTTAACGGTTAATGCAAAAAGAGGATTAAATGGCTTCATCCAATAGACTCGAAACTTATGAATCCCACTTACCAGATCTTGGGAAGGAGGTGGTATCTTTGGGCTTCGCTTTGGACCAAGCCCAAGCTGAACTCCAGCATGTCAAGCTTGAACGGAAACGCCTGCGGGAGAAGTTCATGTTAGTAGAGATAACTACTAGGGCAATGTTATCTGATCCTCCCTCAGATTCTCCTACCATAGCACACCTTACACTTAGGTCATATTCTGGTGTTATAAGGGGCTATGTGACGAGACCGTAGCTTCTTTGTGTAATCCATTGGGATGAATAAATTGATATTTCTTCTTTTAGTGATGTTTGTAAAATTTCAAATGTCCAGATAATTTTAGGATGTATTTTATTAATGAATTTTGGAAAAAATTATATTTTAAAATATTTATGTAAACCTTAAATAATTGATGATGTGTAATGATTTTCAAAAAATGGTCTTCTGCAAATGTGTTCAGTAAGGAATTTGGAGTCTAATAAGATCAACATAATTTTTGATTAATAGTGAATTATGAATAGTGATTTCATGCTTAGGATTAGTAATGTGTCCAAATGGATTAGTAATATCAATTAAAGAAAGTTTTAATATAATTTATACACCTTGATTAATTAATTTGATTCAATAAAATGGTTAAATAACAATTTCATAAATTTTTAATCAAGAATTGGTTTTTTTGGGTGAATAGTGTTTTTTAATTAAAAAATAAATTAAAAATATTTAGAAAATTATTTTTATAAAATGGAGTTTATTTTTGAAATAAGAGCATTGTTTTTTGGTTAAGGTAAAATTTTGGGATTTTTCTGAGAAAGTTGAATTTTTAGTGAATAGTAAAGATACAGTTTTAGGGTTTCAGTATGTTTAATGACATCATAATTGTGTCATGATGATGTCATGAGATATTTTATGGGTTGGCCGACCAAAGGTGATGAATTATTGTATTGGGGGCCCCATGTGTCCTAACATCATGGGAAATATCTTGGGAGAGAACATGGTTTTGAGAAACACACTTGTGAGGTGTCTGTTGGCCATTAATGCCTTGTCACCTCACTTTCCTTATAAATACCAAGCCCTCATCTCATCTATTCGACTCAAAAACCATCCTCAACGATGTTCAGGTCTCTTTAATTCCCATGGAGTCCTACAAAGGCTCCTCCAAGCCCTCAAGGTCCAAACCTTTGAGTTTTAAGAGTTACGTTTTAAGGTAAGGGATCCGACCTCTCTCTTTCTTTTCAAGTAATCTCTTTTATGTCATTCATTTTTTTCTCCATGTTGATATGTGGGAGGATGTTCTTTTATATTCCTCTTACTTCCATTTTCACGTTTATATGATGATTGATCCCCTCTTACTCTCGTCATTTCGTTTTATTAATGTTTAAGTGACGCTGATAGGCTGCCGAATTTTTAAAGGATTCTTTCACCCTTCTCATTTTTCAAGTTCTATTTTCATGTCAAGTCTTTCAAGTTCCTTTTTATTATGTTGGGGTATGATCACTCTATCTATCATACTAATATTTTGTGATCATATGATGAGAGACCCTATTTGATCTTGTCAATTCATTTTTATTGAAGTTTAAGTGACGTTGTTAGGCTGCTGAATTTTCATAAGAGAAATCTAATTTTTGTCTTCCTTCCATGTTTTCCATTTCAAATGGTATGTCCTTCAAATTTCATTACCATGTTCATATATCCTTATTTTTATGTCCCTATACTATTTTATGGGTAATTTATTATTGTTTGACCCATTTCCCCTCTGTTTTCAATGTTTTCTAAAACCTCAAAACATAGCCGTTATGCTGCAGAATTTCCATCTCAAAATTCCTCTACCTTTTCTAAAAAATATTTTATGTTATAAATTTGAATACTAAAAGCTCTTATTTTTACAGGGGTATTCACATATATACCAAAATGTTCTATTTTAAATTCTGGTATTTACATACATGAAATCCGCTCTCCCCTTTCGTGGGTTTAAAGTGACGTAAAGATCATGTCTTTAAAGCAGTTTTGAAAACGTTATGATTATGAAACGAAACCCATTTATTTTATGCTTTATGGGTTATTTATGAAATTATTTATGATCATATATGTGTCTCACATGATAATAAAGGAAAATTTAAGGGAGAGCCCTGATAGAGCTCAAATGCATTGGGTAATGATGTAACCACTAACGATTACAATTTTCACGATATCTTGGTAAATAACCTTGGTAATTTTCAAATGACACCTTGGGGATGGACCTTGGTGATATGATCATGATTGACTATGTTATATGATGTAGCCACATCTTCAAGACATGAAAAATGTTATTTTTATTATGATATGCCACATGATTTCTCTCTCATGCCTTAAAGAGATGTAGTAATAAAAATGTTATTTTTATTATGATATGCCACATGATATGACACATGATTTCTCTCTCACATGTTAAATGTCTCCATTGTTTCTCTTACTGGGCCTTCTGCTCACCCTTTCTTTTTATGTATGTCCCAAGGTTATGAGATGTAGTAATGAACTTTGGATGAACTTAAGGAGAAGCCTTTCAAGTGTTTTATAAGAATGTTTTATGTTGTTTTCATGTGTTATGTTCCTGGTTTCCAAGACACTAAACCTTAAAGATCCTCAGTTTTGTGTAGTGTAATGAAAGTTTATGTTATAAAAAGGCGGGGTGCAATAGTTGGTATCAGATGATGGTTTAGTTATTTGTGGAAATTAGGATATAAAAAAATTTGGAAGAACCCTATAGAAAAGTTTAAATATAGGAAAAAATTCCTGGTAATTTGGTATGTATTGAGTAAGTGGTTTTTCAAACAAATACATCCCTGTCTGGATACGAGTAGGTAGATGCGGTTGTGGAACACGTGTACATAGGGGTAAAAACCGAAAACACTGCTTTGATCTCGACTCGAATGGGAACTGTTGCATGATAACGAGCCTTGCTGCACTCTTGGTTACGACACTCCCAGGGGATATGTTTGGTTAATCACAAGCTTTTTATGAATCATTATGAAGGAATTATAGAGAAGTGTAACTTTCTAAGCATGAAGTCTTAGTTAAAAGATTCATAAATGAAATATGTTTCTCAATAAGGTTTTATTCTTTTAGAATATGGCAGGCAGTAGGAGGAACCGTGCATATGGTAATCGCAATGCACCATCTGCTGACGACCCTCCGATGGAAGCCGGAATGGAAAACTTCATGCGAATGATAAACCAAATGACTCAAGTTATGAGTAAAAACTTGAATCAAGCTGAGAGTCCGATCTCACCACAAAGGGAACAACATTATGTTGAGTCCTTTATGCATCAATGACCACCAAAATTCAGTGGATCTACTAACCCATTGGTTGTGGAACAATGGATAAACTCCATTGAAAAGATCTTTTCTGTACTTCATTGTTCGGAACAAGATAAAGTCACCCTTGCTGTTTACCGCCTAGAGGGAGAAGCTGATCAGTGGTGGTCACTGATCAAAAACACTATGCCACGAGGAGAGATAGAAGCTATGGAGTGGGAAGAGTTCCGGGGAATAATCTTTAATAAGTATTTCCCTCATTCCATGAGAACGAGAATGGAGAAAGAGTTTCTCGAGCTGAAGCAGAAGGAGAATGAATCTGTCGGAATCTATGAGATGAACTTCACCCGACATTCATGATATACCTCTGGCTTTCCCATGGATCCAAGTGGGAAGGTTGACAGATTTTTCAGTGGACAGAGACCTCATCTGCGGAAGAATCTATCCAACGGGGACTATGATAGCTATGAGGAGATCGTGGGGAGTGCAATGAAAGTCGAGCTAGAGTTTGGTGAGACACATTGTTATCATAAATCAAATGACAAGAAGAGATCGTTGGAGCCCAGTTTAGGGAATACTTTTGATCAGGAAAGAGGTGGAAAGAATGTTCAACATGCCACATGCAATAAATTTTGGAAGAAGCTTTTGGAGAACTGCTTGATCGGATGTGGTATGTTCTACAGGTGTGGAAAAGAAGGCCATATTTCTAGAAATTGTCATAGTGATGTGAAGCCTCAACTTCCCAACACTAACGATAGAGGAAAGATGGTTCTGGCCTTACCCGAAGTCAAATTCTTCATGTGTGGACAGCTTTGGCACTTTCCTAATCATTGTCCAAATATGAGTGCGGTGGAGGGGAATCACCATCAACCTCAGCAAATTAAAAGGTAGAAAGGTCGTGCTTTTGATATCAAAACAAATGAAGTTGAAGCTTCGAAAGATGTGGTAGTAGGTACTCTTGTTGTCCTCTCAAAACTAGAAAGTACTTTATTTGATTCTGGTACTACTTATTCCTTTATTTCCTCCATGTTTGCAATGAATATAGCATCAATCCGTAAACTGCTTGAGGTAGAGATGTCAGTCAAGACTCCAAGTGGGATTATCCATGCATCAACAGTGTTTAGAGACTCTAGTGTTTACTTTAGTGAGAAAAATATTATCGCAAATCTAGTAGTCATTCCCATGTTGGAATTCGACGTTATAATAGGGATGGACTGGCTCTCAATGTATAATGTTAAGATCAAATGCAGAAGTAAGGAAATCTAAGTAGTCTTTAATAAATGACCTACAGTTATCTTCCGAGGAGAGATATCTAGAACTGATCCCTATCTATAAGCACCTCCTATAGCATTCTTTATGGAGTTAATCGGTGATGATGAAGAAGGAAAAGGGAGCATTCAAATAGATGATGTTCCAATTATTCAGGAATACATGGATGTATTTCCTAAGGAGTTACCTGGACCTCCCCCAGAAAGAGAGGTAGAGTTCTCCATTGAACTCATACCTGGGTCTCAACCGATATCAATGAATCTATATAGAATGGAAAATGTTGAGCTACAAGAGTTAAAGAAACAACTCCAAGACTTGTTGGAGAAGGGGTTTATCCGACCGAGTGTGTCTCATTGGGGAGCACCAGTTCTCTTTGTGAAGAAGAAGGATGGATCAATGCGGCTATGCATTGATTATAGAGATCTGAACATGATCACAGTGAAGAACAGATACCCTCTTCCAAGAATTGATGATTTATTTGGCCAACTTCGCGGGGCTCAATTCTTCTCCAAGATTGACCTTCGATCTAGTTATCATCAACTAAGGGTGATGAAAGAAGATATTCCAAAGACTTCCTTACGATCAGGATATGGGAATTATGAGTTTACTATTATGCCCTTTGTCTTCACTAATGCTCCTGCTATTTTCATGGGTTTGATGAATAGAGTCTTTAAGGACTACCTTGAAAACATTGTGGTAGTTTTTATTGATGATATTTTGATATATTCAAAAAGTCATGAGGAGCATGAAGATCATCTAAGGGTTATTTTGAAAACTCTGTGGAGGGAGAGGCTCTTTGGAAAGTTCAGAAAGTGTGAGTTTTGGTTACAATAAGTGTCTTTCTTGGGGCACATCGTAACAAATGAAGGAATCTTGGTTGACCCTGCAAAGACAATGGTTGTGGAGGAGTGGCCTCAACCCACAACAGTAACTAAGATTTGTAGTTTCCTTGGTATTGCATGATATTATAGGAGGTTTGTGAAAAACTTTTCATGGATTTCTAATCCCCTAACCAAGTTGACTCAAAAAGGGGTTAAGTTTATATGGACAGAGGAATGCGAGGAAAGTTTTGACGAGCTAAAGAAGAGATTGGTTACTGCACCTGTGTTAACACTACCCTCTATTAGAGAAGGATTCATTATTTTTAGCGATGCATCTCTGAATGGTCTTGGGTGAGTCCTCATGCAAAATGAGAAGGTAATTACTTCTGTATCTCGACAGTTGAAGATTCACGAGCACAGTTATCCTACACATGATCTAGAGGTAGAGACAATTTTTTCTCTCTCTAAAGATATGGAGGATCTATCATTATGGGGTGAAATGTGATATATATACTGACCACCAATGTTTAATGTATTTTTTCAAACAGAATGAAATGAACATGAGACAATAGAGATGGTTGGAGATTATTAATGTCTATGATTATTCAATTCATTATCACCCTGGAAGAGCAAACAAATTCGCGGATGCATTAAGCAGGAAAGACCATGTTGTTCTGGAAACAATGAGGATCTTAGGAGATCCATTGATTAATGATCTAGTAAAACTAGACATGGGAATTGTAAGGGAAGGGACATCATCAAACTTATCCCAAATGATTTCTCAACATTCATTACTAGAGAAGATCAAGAAGGCTCAAAAAGAAGATTCTTTGATGCAGGAGAAGTTTGAGGTTGTATAGGATGGGAAGTTCTATGATTTCAATATTGATCAAGATGGTGTATTGAAATTTCATACATGACTATGTGTTCCATCTATTCTGGAGATAAAGAAAGAATTGATGGATGAAGCTCATAGCTCTACTTTCTCTATACATCCTAGAAGCACTAAAATGTATAGAGACCTTCGTGATCATTATTGGTGGGATAAAATGAAGAGGGAGATCATTGATTACACTACAAGGTGCTTGGTGTGTCAACAAGTAAAGGCAGAACGACAATTTCTAAGGGGGTATTACATCCACTACCCATACCAGTATGGAAGTGGGATAATATCACTATGGACTTTGTAACTGGTCTCCCGAAAACATCTAAAGGAAACAATGCGATATGGGTTATTGTGGACCGGCTCACCAAGATCGCCCATTTTATCTCTATTCGGGAATATTTCTCTGTAGATCAACTTTCCATGATATACGTAAAGGAAGTGGTAAGGATGCATGGGGTACCACTATCCATCGTGTCTGATCGTGATCCACGATTCACATCAAAATTCTGGAGATGTCTTCAACATGCTCTGAATACTGAATTTAATTTTAGTACGGCCTATCATCCTCAAACTGATTGCCAATCTGAAAGGACTATTCAGACACTCAAAGACATGCTGAGATTATGCTCAATAGAATTTAAAGGTGGATGGGATCAACACCTCCCATTAGATGCGTTCTCCTATAACAACAGATTCCATTCGAGTATTCAGATGGCACCCTCTGAAGCTCTATATGGAAAGCGATGTAGAACTCCTACTTGTTGGGATGTAACTGGTGAGAGAAATCTTCTTGGGCCTGATCTTAAGAAAGAGATGACAGAACTGGTTCATTCCATCCAACAACACATAAAGTTTGTTCATAGTCGACAGAAGAGCTATGCTGACAATCGTCGAAGGGACATGGAGTTTGGTGTTGGTGACAAATTCATCCCTCCAATTTTTCCATGGAATAGAGTCATGCGATTTGGGAAGAGAGGGAAGCTATGCCCTAGGTACATTGGCCCCTATGAAATCCTTTATCGCATAGGAGCAGTGGCCTATCGTCTAGCACTTCCACCGAACCTAGCTCATGTTCACAATGTCTTCAATGTATCTCTCTTGAGGAAGTACATACCTGACCCTTTTAAAGTACTGAACCTAGAGGTGGTACAACTGGAACATGACCTCTCTTATGAGGAGCAGCTAGTGGAGATCTTAGACCGTAGAGACAAGGTTCTACGAGACAACACCTCCCACATTGTGAAAGTGTTATGGAGGAATCATAAATATAAAGAAGCGACTTGGGAGCCGGAGGAAACAATGAAGCAGAAGTACCATCACCTTTTCGACTAGGCCTCAAGTATAAAATTTCAGGGACGAAATTTCTTAAGGGGGGTAGATTGTAACAACCCAAACTTTTTATAATAATATATTAACATACACTTATCTATTTAATAGAGATGTTAATGGTTAATGCAGAAAGAGGAGTCCATGGCTTCATCCAGCAGACTCGAACCTTATGAAGCCCACTTACCAGAGCTTGGGAAGGAGGTGGCATCTTTGTGCTTCACTTTGGACCAAGCCCAAGCTGAACTCCAGCATGTCATGCTTGAACAGAAACGCCTACGGGAGAAGTTCAAGTTAGTAGAGATTACTACAAGGGAAATTTTATATGAGCCTACCTCAGATTCTCTCACCATAGCAGACCTTACACTTAGGTCATATGCTGGTGTTATAAGGGGCTATGTGACGGGACTGTAGCTTCTTTGTGTAATCCTTCAGGATGAATAAATTGAGATTTCTTCCTTTAGTGATGTTTGTGAAATTTCAAATGTCGGGATAATTTTAGGATGTATTTTATTGATGAATTTTGGAGAAAATGATATTTTTAAATATTTATGTAAACCATAAATAATTAATGATGTGTAATGATTTTCAAAAAATGGTCTTCTGTAAATGTGTTCACTAAGGAATTTGGAGTCTAATAAGATCAACTTAATTTTTGATGAATAGTGAATTATGAATAGTGATTTCATGCTTAGGAGTAGTAATGTGACCAAATGGATTTGTAATCTCACATAAAAAAAGTTTTAATATAATTTAGACACCTTGATTACGTAATGTGATTCAATAAAATGGTTAGATAACAGTTTCATAAATTATTATTCAAGTATTGGTTTTTTCGGGTGAATACTGTTTTTTAATTAAAAATTAAATTAACAATAATTAAAGTATTATTTTTAAAAAATAGAGTTCATTTTTGAAATCAGAGCATTGATATTTGGTTAAGTTAAAATTTTGGGATTTTTCTGAGAAAGTTGAATTTTCAGTGAATAGAAAAGATTCAGTTTTAGGGTTTCGGAATGTTTAATGACATCATAACTGTGTCATGATGATGTCATGAGATATTTTATGGGTTGGCCGACCAAAGGAGATGAATTATTGTATTGGGGGACCCATTTGGCCTAACATCATGGGGAATATCTTGGGAGAGCACATGTTTTTTAGAAACCCACTTGTGAGGTGTCCCTTGGCCATTAATGCCTTGTCCCCTCACTTTCCCTATAAATACCAAGACCCCCTCTCATCCATTCGACTCAAAAACCGTTCTAAACGAGGTTCGGGTCTCCTTACTTCCCAAGGAGTCCTCCCAAGTTGCCCCCAAGCCCTCAAGGTCCAAACCATTGAGTTTTAAGAGTTACGTTTTAAGGTAAGGGATCCGACCTCTCTCCTTCTTTTGAAGTAATATCTTTTATTTCATTCCATTTATGCTCCATGTTATTATGTGGTAGGATGTTCTTTTATATTCCTATTAATTCTCTTTTCATGTTTATATGATGATAGATCCCCTATTACTCTCATCATTTCGTTTTATGAAAGTTTAAGTGACGCCGTTAGGCTGCCGAATTTTTAAGGGATTCTTTCACCGTTCTCATTTTTCAAGTTCTATTTTCATGTAAAGTATTGCAAGTTCATTTTTATTATGTTGGGGTATGATCTATATATCTTTCAAACTGATCATTTATGATTATATGATGAGATAACCTATTTGTTCTTGTCAATTCATTTTTATTGACGTTTAAGTGACGCTGTTAGGCTGTAGAATTTTCATAAGAGAAATCTAATTTTTTCTTCCTTCCATGTTTTCCATTTCAAATGGAATGTCCTTGAAATTTCATTACCATGTTCATATATCCATATTTTTCTGTACCTATACTATTTTATGGGTCAATTATGATTGTTTTACCCATGTCCCCTCTCTTTTCAATGTTTTCTAAAACACCGAAACAAAATCGTAATGCTGCAGAATTTTCATCTCCAAATGCCTCTCTCTTTTCTCAAAATTATTTTATGTTATAAAATTGAATAGTCAAAGCACTTATTTCTATAGGTGTATTCACATATATACCAAAATGTTCTTTTTTAAATTTGGGATTTACATACATGAATCTCGTTCTCCCCTTCCATGGGTTTAAAGTGACGTAAAGATCATGTCTTTAAAGCAGTTTTGAAAACGTTATGATTATGAAACGAAACCCATTTATTTTATGCTATATGGGTTATTTCTGAAATTTTTTATTATTATATATGTGGCTCACATGATAATATAGTTAAATTTAAGGGTGATCCCTGATAGCGCTCCAATGCATTGGGAAATGATGTAACCACTTGAGATTACAATTTTCACGATATCTTGGTGAATAACCTTGGTAGTTTTCAAATGACACCTTGGGGATGGAAATTGATGATATGTTCCTGATTGTCTTTGTTAAATGATGTAGACAAATCTTTATGTTATGAAAAATGTTATTTTTATTATGATATGCCACATGATTTGTTTCTCATTCCTTATAGTTCTTTTTCATGACATAGTTGATGTATCTCATGTTCACATGTTAAATGTCTCCCTCGATTCCCTTACTGGGCCTTATGCTAACCCTTTCTTTTGATGTACGTCCCCAGGTTATGAAATGCAGTAATGAACCTAGAATGATCTTAAGTATAATCATTTCAAGTGTTTAATAATAATGTTTTATGTTGTTTTCATGTGTTATGTTCCTGGTTTCCAAGACACTAAACCTTAAAGATCATCAGTTTTGTGTAATGTAATGAAAGTTTATGTTATAAAAAGGCGGGATGTTATATTAACACATGTGTGTGACATTACTTGAACCATGATCACCATGTAAATCATTTCTCATAGAAACCGTATAATAAACCTATTAGTCCTCTATAACACTCGAGATCCATGAAGTCCTCCCGAGCAGTGGGAAAAACTTACTTTAATAGCATATAACATTCTATGAGTACTACCTACCACAGGTTAGCCCCAAACGATCATTAAAGTCTACCCTATATCTTGGTCAAACAAAACTAAAAACACATGATTAAAAAACCATTTTTTCTTTTTAATAAGATTAATAAATTCATATCAACCATTGATCATTTGAATGAATTTCAACGTACACAATAGTACATATTCACAATAAGTCACATGGTTTTAAAAACAACACCCTATAGAAAAAAATAGGCATACTATCAAAAAAATCCTATTTAATCATGATTCAATGATATTCAAATATAAACCGACAATTTAGCGTCTAAAATCCTTTTACTAAAAAGGTGACCTCCAGAGGTCTCATTTATTCAATTTTGGTTCTTCAAAAAGAATCCCAACTACATTTCATTACAGTCATACTCATGAGTTTTACATTTGTAACCATTTTCAAACATATTATGGTTGTATACGGATCAAACAAATTTGAGGTCATATACCAATCGATAAGGCACCTATACACCTTATAACTAACATTTGGCTCTTATTTATCACAATCAATATTCATTTAATATTTTATCTTTATCACGCCTTTCAAATATCAAAAACATCTCTAACATGTTAGCATATGCAGTAACAAAACAACATGCAATAATACAGAAGAATGGAAAAACAATGAAACATGATAATAACTAAGGAAGTTTGGAATATAATCACCCAATCATGTTAAATCTGTCACTGAAACATGTTATCTAGAGAGGAATGCTAAGGAAAATAAAAAAATGGCATTGCACCCAAGGAACACAATCCAAATTAGAAGGCATACTACTATTGCAACTACATGTCATGTTATATGCATGCCATGTAAATCATTATGTGACTAATATGATGCATGTACAAAAATTCCATGCCATATTAAGCCATGAAAATTATTTTTAAAAATTATCAATATCGATAAACAGCAGAAAATAAATCAGTCATTCATTGTTAAATCATATCAACTGTAACCTATAATAGTAGAAAAATCAATTCCATTCTCTGGCCACATGATCATTTCCCATACTTGATTTGATAATTCCTAAGCAGGACTTTTAACCCATGAAATGACTCATTCCTAGTATCATGTCTACCATCCCCAAAACAGTTGACAAAGTAATAGAAAGAAAACCTAAACCTCTGATGCCACTTTGTAATGTCCCTACCTGGATCACCACTAAACGAGTGCCCGAACCGGTCAACACATAACCTCAAACACATCTCCCTGTACGCCAGAGGCTGCCGACTAGCTGCGAGGGTTTATAGATAGTCAGTGGAGAGAATATACCCTCATTTAAATGTTCAATAATCGACGAAGGAAATAAATAGTGGAAACAGTATAAAAAATTTATAATCACTGGAAGGAATATTTTAAAAATTTTGTACAATACAATTGGCCAATGAAAATTATACAGATGATTCTTACATAACATGCTAATGCAACAAAATAGAAAATAGTGAAAAAACAGAATGCATTACATTCAAATACAGAAATAGAGAATCAATGACACAATGCCTCGAGGGCGGTCTCCTTGACCGTCCTGAGCTTCTGATCAGTCCTCTGCTCCTATCTCTCAAGTAATTGCAATGACACAATCCTGCAACCAAATAGATTCTAATTGGGTACCCATGTGTAATGGTGGCCCGACTAGGGTGTGAGATGTAAATCTCAGTAAGTCGGGACTCCTGGTGTCTACCACCAAATCCTAATATTTAATAAATAATTTAAACCATTTAAAGGAATGCATAAATAATGTTATATGTACAATGTAACTAAATACCTAAAGACATGATTCAGCACTCAGCTGGTGTCTGAAACTGAATTATTCATTTTTCATGCATACTCAACCATCATTACATATTCATTTTTGTTTATAAGTTATTCAAATCTCAATTATTTATGGATGTCTTGTGATTCAGCCTATGTCGGACATCCCCCGTATAAGTCACTCATCACAGATGTCTCTAAAGACCTTCTATGTAATCAAAATGACGATTGATCCAAATATAGTGCTTTGGATTGGATAAGGTTTCATTCATCTCCCATATATGTAACTCACCACATATGTCTCTAAAGGCCATCTAAGTAACAAAAATAATCACCGAACACAAGCTTGTTCTTTTTCATGGAAAACTCATCATAGGATATTCAATTTAATCATTCATATACCATGTCTTGGATCATCCACTAAAAAAGTGTTTTTCTCCTGGGTCCATCCACTAACAGTGATTCACACAAATCATTAATAAATCTGAATCATTTATCATCTTAAATTCTCAAATCATTTTCTCAGAATAGTTTTCATTTACCATTAAATTAGTTCATGTAAGAACAGTTGGTCCCATAGTCCAATGACAATTACTGGTTTTAGAACATCATATCTATAACCCTCATGAGTATTAGCTATGTTAGTCCATGTCTCACAACCGATGGGTATTTGAAGCATCATTCCTTTCCCCATAATTGAATATTTTCTTGCATGCTGGGTATAGAATGCCACATCTAGAACCTCGTGAGTATTTGGAGAATTAGTCCATATCTCACAACCCGTTTAACAATCATACATGTATATCTATATCACTCTCATGAGTATATGGAGGATCAGTCCCTGTCTCAAAACCATTTTATCAATTATACATATATATATATCATTGGAGTAGAACGACTTGCCTAACACCCCAAACCATCCATTAATTAATTAACTCATTTCGTTAATAACATAACTCATACATAAAAAAGTAAATAATTAATTAGCCATCAAAATTCGAAAATACTAAATAAGTAGTTATCAATTACATACTATTAGAAAGCCAACTGAAAAATTAACTGATCATTTAATTATCCAAATTTTTTAACAATTTTGACCCCGTCCACTCAAATAGTTATTCGTCTATGTCTTCCAAAATTTTCATGCATTTCATAATCATCTGAAAACAAGCTGAACAAAACCCAGATATTTAGCTAATCATATCGCACAACATATCCTATTCATAAAAAACTCCATTGAAGATTACTTAAGGCATTGAAGAATAACACACATTAAAAGATACACTTGGACAACAACCATAACAAAAAATCAATTCAATATCTCAATTTAATGCATTCAAATTAAGTTCTTATGTTACATTATACGTTTATCACCATGCACAAAATCTAATCTCAACTACGACCCATATATGCAATATGAACACGAACCATATATTCCCGACAATCAAGCCAAAACCTCCCTATCAATAAAAACAAATTTTTGTTGAAAACCAATTCCTTCAAAACCATTTAAATGCCAAATCATTTCAATTCCAAAAATTTCAATAAAACTCCAATTACCTTGAAAACCAATTTCCTAAAAGTCATTTAAATACCAAATCATTTCAACAAAACTACATTTTTATTGAAAACCTATTTTCATCAAACCATTTACAATTCTAGCCACGCAGTCATTTAAAATCATCTTCATAAATTCTAGAAACCTAATCACTTTTCACAACAATTCACCTTGATTTTATCATCTCACTAAAACCATAAATAATCACCAAAGAAGATTTATTCCATTTTATTGACAATAAATTCCATTCAAATAAAACAATTTTATTCGAAGACAAAAAATTATTTCAAGAGGTTATGGGAGTGAATACGCCTACCTTTAGTGTTTTTGAGAAATCAACCCACGAAAAACCACACCAAAAATTCGGTGAATGCTCCACCCAAACCACTCTAGATATCCTTCCCTATTATCCATTAGCCTCAAAATCAACACCCATGGAAACCACAACACTAGTTCTAGACATAAGGGGCGTATATCTAGAAACAAGAGGGAGAGGGAGATGTAGATTTAGAGGAAGCCACAAACAACCATGAGTGGAGACACTCCCGGAGAAGAACCTCCTTAAATATACCACGAAAGTCCATAGATTTGTTTCCAAAAGTTGTGGGAGAGACCCTAAAACCATTGAGAAGAGAAAATACTGAGTGGGGATCGGGTGGGAGGATGCTTGGAGAGAAATGAGGTAAGCTCGAGTGAACCCAGGATTTAACATCATATTTTTATGTGGCCACACGATTAGCCCGCATGGTTTTCCAAACTGTGCGGGCTAACCGTGCACACGCCACTGTCTCAAGCGGAGGGGTCCACACAGTTTCCTCGCACAGTTTGGAAAACTGTGCACAGGCTGTGCGAAGCCTACTGTCCCCCCTTCATCGTTTTCTAGAGAACCCACACAATTTATTCCAATCGTGCTTGAACCATGTTCCCTAAAATTCCCTGCAAACTTATTGAAATAAATTGCAACCTCACCCAACGTCTTCCGAACTAATCCCATGAACATTAAACACATTCAAAGACATAAACCATGATACATACCCAAAAACAATAATAATAAAAATATATTCATTATTATTATTATTAAATATTTCTTCTATTTAAAAATAATAATGACATTCGCATTTTAACCCGGTTCAAAAACATGCGATTCTACAATGTGGGGTGATTGTAGGGCGGGTGAAAGGGGGTCTGTAGGGGGGTTCCAAGGGGTATGTACATGGGGAGGGGTGTGAATAGAGGTGAAATATAGGTGTGCATGGGGTGAGGGGCAGGAGGTCTGTTCAGGGAGGGGTGGGCTATGTCCAGGGAGTAAGGCATGCTATCTTGGGAGGGGTGGGGTTTGTATAAGGTACAAGGGGGTCTGTCCCGGGATGGGAGGGGGTTCCATGGTTTAAGAAGGACTTCCCAAGGTGAAAGGGGGTCTGTCTAGAATGGTGGGTATACCCAAGGTGCAAGGGGGACTTTATAGGATAGAGGGTCTGTCCAGGGTACAAGGGGGTCTGTACAAGCTGCACGTGGGTCTATCCATGGTGAATGGTGGGTCTGTCTATGAAAGGGGGAATAGGAGATGTAGGAGGACTGGTGGGGGTGATGGAGTTTGAAAGATGTGGTGGGGGAACTAGGGGAAAACATATGGTGGGGAAAAAGTGGGAAAGAAGGTGGCGGGGAACCGGGTGGAACAAGAATGTATGTAGGCATGCTGTGTTTCTTTGCTGAAATTTACTCAATATCCATAGCTTCTAGCCATTCATATAGAGTAAATTTAGACATTTCATGGAAATTGAAGATATAGCCATGGTGTGTGTTGTGTTTTTTGGCGTATAGCCATGATCCAAACCATGGATAAATCCTTATAACTAGAGATCAAACCATGGTTATAGGCCCTATATGGGTCAAATATTTGACTCAGTTTCAAACTGTAACTATAAGGCTTTAGCCATGGATTGGACCATGGTTATAGGCCAATAGCCGTATATTGAACAGTGGATATATAGATATAGCCACAGTATGGAAATGTATCTATAGGCCTTACCCTATAAGCCTGCCAATACCAACCATGAATCATTAAACATAGGATATAACTTATAGCCATGGTTTTTGGGCGTATAGCCAAAGTTTCAAACTATTGGTTTAGCATATATTTATAGTAGTGTGGATGTTTATTTATTATTTTATTCTCATTGAAATAGAAGGTGTTTTTTTATAAAGGTTGTTTAGTGGTTCCAATGAATTTTTTTCTTTTGTATGTTCTCTTTCATGATTAAAGTTTTCACCTCTATTTTTATTTCAAGGGAATCCATAGGTTTTTAGGATGGAAGTCTAAGTAAATAGGTTGTAGTAGGTCTCATACATGCTCTAACTAGAAGTCCTTAGATATACTATATTCTTCTTGTGATATTGTGCCACTAAATTAGGCCATGTATGAAAATATCAGGAGTTAGGATATGTAGTTGTTAATTGAATTTGGTCATATTATTTTGGTTTTAGAGTTTTTCCCTAGACTATCCCCAATGATCATATGTTCCCATGATAATTGTGATCATCCTTTTTATGCTGGGTTGTTTCTTTTTATTATGCATCTAGAATTCCATATTTTATAAAATAACAATGACACATTTTATAAAACAGATTGTGAATTTGATTGTTTTATTTTATATCAAACTTCTTTAATGTGAATTTAAAAATTATTTATTCAGTTAAAATAGTTGTAGTCAAAGAAAATAATTTCAATGTTATTTATTTCTTTTAAAAAAATGAAGAGGGTGTTTTAAATAAAATTATAAGACCTGATATTTATATTTATTGTTATCACCTCCCAAATTGTGTTTTAAAAAATTTATTTTTAAACTAAAATGAAATAGTTTTACTATTTAATGATTATGTATGCGGAATGGGAGGATACCTACTAAGACATTATGTTCACACATATTATCATTTCAGGTTATCGTTCAAATATTGAGTGCTCATGGATCATGCTTGTTTTGAGGATTGATGGTGACTCATAGAGACACATAGAGTTATGTTGGTTATTTTTTTATTTATATTCACTTATATCATTATCCATCATTTTTTACATCCATTCCATTAAGGGATGTGTTTATGTAGTGGTTTTATGGTTGTTTAATAATTGATGTTATTTTTTGTAAGGGAGTTAAATGTGAGAGTGAGTTTTTATTCATGGATTATTTTCACTTTATCCAAATTTATATTTTTACTATGGAAATCCAATATATGTATGCACCATGGATGAATTTTCCAAATAATTTCCACTACAATTTGAAATTATTTTATAAGTAAAATAAATCTTGTTGAGCTTTTTATGATTCCCTTATGCTTTTGACAATGGAAATTGGTTTTGAATGAGATAGAATACTTCTGTTTCACAATAATGACTGGTAAAATTGTTTGATATTTTTTTCTTGAGATTGTGAATTTTTTTAAGAAAAATTAAGAATATACTTTTCCTAGTTACTGATTTGGAAATAATTTTTTATAAAAAATAAAATGTATTTTCATTCTGAAATGAAAATATTAGTAATGAATATTTTTCTGTAGATATCATACCTGTTGTGGATTATATAGTTTTTCATAATAAAAAAACATAAAGGCAATACCGCTGTAATAATACAATTATTCATTGAAGATGAAAAATTTTATAGTTACGGTTTGACAACTGTTATTTTTAACTTGTTATATTTATTTATGTATTTATTTATTAAACTTTTCTCGCACTAACAAAAAATGTGTATCCTCAATGCCCCCCTTTACCATTGGTAATAAATGTTCTGATAAACCATTACTATTAACCGCGCAAAAAAAGTTCTCTTAACATTAGTAATTTATCAGCGTTTTTAGTGGGGACAAAATATATTCACAGGTAATACATTCATATTGATATCATGGCTTTGAAATATTATCTTTTTTCTAATATATTGTTATTTATAATAAAATATATAACAATATATACATATTTTTTTATATATTCACATATACAAATTTTATTTTTTAAATAAATAATTAAACATATTTACATAAAAAATATATTTCAAAATATATAATCCTTAGAAAGATAAAAAATAATATCCATTTTATATAATATATATATATATATGAATATTTATATATCTAAAGAATGTTTATGTGTGTGTCTATTTTTGTTTATATCTATTAACATACTAAGATATTATATATATATATATTGACATATGTATATACATATTAATATATAATATATGTAAATATATATAAATATGTATAAGTATAGTTATAGATACATAAATTTCAAATGTGTGTGTGTGTGTGTTGTGTATATGTATATATTTATTAGTTTATTTCTAAACGGTAACACCTCAAGCTTCCACGGTATGATTCACTTTGAATAATACAGTAGTGTTTGTTGTACGCAACTTCGAGTTCTAACACACACCACAACCAATCAAACTAGCCGTTATGAATAGTAATACCCAATTTTTGAAATTTTATAAATTTTATCATTATAAATGTACTTTATTTTTGGATTCGGAATATCAAAATTAGCTTATGGTGAATTTTTTTATTTTTTTGAAAACATTCAATTTTTGATGAATAGTTAAAAACACTGAGTTATAGTTGAAAACAGAATTTTTTTTAAAATAATTATTTATTTTATTTAAATTTAATTAAGGTCAAAATAGATACATAATACCTATATAAGTTCAATATAAATCATTGGAGTCAGTTTAGAAAAATTTAGGTTATATAAAAAATTTATTGAACTATTCACCGTCTTTTATCCACCTCCTAGGAGAATTTGGAAATTCACAAAACACTAAATTTTACCGCATTTGTGAGTGGAATTTAGAAAATACAAGAGACATGGTTAATATCAAGGAGTAAAATGTGGTTCAGTGAGATGAAAACAATTTATGATGAATAGTAACTTTTTGGTTTTATCTACCACTGTTAATATTAAATAGGGTAATTAAGGGTAAAATGATATTATTATTACCCTAACACATGTTCTAATTCTATTGGACTAGGGTATCTCAAGGAAAATAAAATTCTACGAATAAAATATTATCATTTAGTTCAACATGGATTAGATTAGGGCATTTATTATTATTTAATTCAAAGTAGAGTTAATAGAGATAAAATCGAAGGTTAATAACTAAAACATTTTTAATATAAGGTTATAAATAAGATAAATTAGATTATAAATATTTATTAGAAATATAAAATGATTTCCTATATAATGGTATTTTATTTATAAATTTTAGGCATTAAATAATTTAATTTATTTATGACACAATGGTGATGTAGTATTTACTTAATTAATGAAATATTAAAATAATTGATATTATAAATATCAAAATAATTGTAATTTTTGACTTTTTATTTATTAAAATAATTTTCAGGGTTAATATGACATATTAGGATTGGTTATATAAATTTTTTTCGAAGTAATAATTCTGTTATGAAATTATCAAAAACAAAATACCCAATAGTGTCAAAATTGACATAAAAAAGTTTTTAAAACAAAAATTATATTATTACTTGATATTCTATTCAAAAAAATATAAGGTTCGGCCAAAGGACTTATATAATGATGGTTATATCATGAATGGACCACTTGGGTGGTCTATTAGAGGTATATAGTATGTTTACTAACTATATAATATAAAAATAAAAAGAGACATGGTAAATGTCAAACTATTTAACTAAGAGATAAAAATAAATGATAAAGTTAATATTTTTACCCATACCTATCTAAAATATATTGGTTTAAATGATTTCGACCCATAGCCACATTAATCATTAATTAATCCACTTTGGGTCCAATAGAAACTCAATATGAATTTATTATAAAATAATATTTCTAGCTTTTCCAAACGTTCCCCTCACACCTCTTATAAAAGGGTACTCCCCCTTCTCTCTAATTTACTTCATCAAGCCTTTTGGCTTAGCCAAACCCTAACCGAATAATCTCTCAACTTCCTTCAATTCAACATAGAGGCCTTAGATTGATCAGAAAGAAAACCTATAGAGCTTTTCTGATCAAATCAAAAAGAAGAACCCGAAGAAGAGGTAATGTTTTCACCACCCTCTTTCAAGTTCCTTTCTTCTTCAAATCCTTCTTTCATTGTTATTTACATTATAAAATAATAAATCCAGTATCTTTTATATAATGTGATGTTATTATAAATATGGTACAAACATTTTCATTATTATATCCATCCTTTGAATGACATTGCACCATACGTGGGTACGTACGGCTTACCGTCTCCACGTCGTGGTGTAATTTTTGTTCTATAATTTATTATTTGGATGGGTATAACGATGATGAGTAATTCATGTAAATAATATGTATAACATGATAATTATTCTGTAAATATGATATTCCATCCAATTATATATGATTTTAAAATCAAAATAATGATATTATCTCTTGTGCGTACGTAAGGAATACTGTCTCCAATAAGGCGATGAGATTCATTCCCCATCGTATCCATACAAGTCTAATTCACATTTTATGATAAAAAATAATGTATAATGACTTGATATAATTCTTGATATGAATAAGATACAACCTATCCAAAACAAACACAACTTTTGTAACAAAACATATAAATGAAAACGAGTAAGTTAACACCTAAAATGACGATTATACTAAGATATTATTAACAAAGAAATGTTAAAAGATCATATATGATATCATATTAATATATATGATTAATGTATAATTCAATTAATATTATTTCATTATTATAAAGGAGGATAAAATTTCCTCGAACAAGGAAATAGTACATAGTTAGGGGTTTCTTATCTCACTTTTAATTCCGTGAGATTTCCATTGTTCACCTCTTATTTATTGCATGTGGGGTCTGTACTTCCCCTGGTTGTAATCATTGTGTTATACACATTAATTTATGGATATCTACATAATCATTTTATGATCCTTCCTTCATGGGATGTATGTTTCGTAAGTTACCAAATCGATAAAAGAATTTTAAATTTCAATTTCCACTCATTCGGGTTTACACATACTTCTTTCATTATTTTACTAAAAGATTATGTGTGGAATCACTATTCAAGTTCTTATGTCATAATTTCCACTGCCCATTCTGTGGATATACTCTTGATAGACATAATCACTTTGTTGATAAATTCTCAAGTCATCGATATGAACTTGATAAGAGTAATTTTAACTCAATATCCATTTGTTGAGTTGAATATCCAATTCATTGGTGTTGTTTTTTTACAAGAATATGTGAGACATTTCTATGATTGATTTACACTGAATATCCAATAATATTTAGTTTATTTATATTTTTTACACATAATTATTTCGTTGATTTACCCTTAACCATAGGATATGGTCATTATAAGAGATTTGATCACAATTTACATTCTATTGATCGTTTTTTGTTGTTATACACCAAATCACTTTTATTTGGTGTATATAATATAATTTGACAAAGCATATCATGAATCCCATTATTCTCGTTATATTAAAATGTTCTAATTACCTCAACTATTTGTTTTCAACTGTCTCTCTTTTGGTTAGATACTCTAACTAAAATATCATTTTTAAATGTTTTAATGATTTATTCTTCTAAATATTTCTCATTAATCTCCATGTTTTAAAAATGGTTTTAAAGATTTATTTATATGGAAATTAATGTTTTAAAATTAAAATTCATTTTAAAAGTTTCAAAGTGGTATGAGACACATTGATTCAAAAATCTATTTTTAAAACAACTTTTTGACAAGTAGTCTGACTTTTTTGTGTTTTCAAGAAAAATGGGGTATTTCTCTCAAATAGTATTTATGATTATATTCATCTATGTAAATATCCTTCATTATTCTTTATTGAGATAAACATGTTACAATAAAATCTTCCATATTGTATTAAATGGGTTATGTTTGATTGTGCATGTGCTATTTTTATACCATTAATGGTTGTGGATAAAGTATTGACATTTCGTATGATAGTTTTAATACGAATGTTTTTGTTATGTTTAAACCTGTTCATATGAAGAATGAATTGGACTTAGTAAGTGATGGGTGGAGCCCTCTATAGCTCCTCGATGCATAAGTAGGTATCATGAGACAAACTAGTGTCTTGGCTCAAGGCCTTGACAAAATCTTATTTGTAGTCTTGGCACGAGGCCTTGACTATGTTGTTAGAATAATTTGGAATTATGCATTCAATCATTATGAAAGTGGTCATTGATATTGCATGTGGTTATTCGACTAGTAGAATATCCATGTGAATAAGTAACTGTCATTATTTAATTTTATCTTTTCCATATTATGTTGAAGTTCATTTTTAAAAGGGTTTTTTAGTTATACATTGCCTTAAATGTTCATGATTATTTATTAATGTTTCTGATATATTTCGATCCTTACTGAGCATCTGAGCTCACCCCTTAAAATTTATTATTTTTTCCAAGATGTGATGAAGTAATTTATGAATGACCCCTTTGGATAATATGAGGGGATATGGACAGAAGATGTGGTTGTAGTTTTTTTTACTTTATGATGTAATGTAAGACTTATGAATATATCTAGTGTTTCCAAGACTACTAAACTAATCAGTCTTCTAAGACTTGATATTTTGTGATGAAGCCAATGTTATGTAATAATGCAACGACTCTGGGTAACTGGGGTCGGGGAGATACATAAGCACACCCAATAACATATATTATAAATGTATTTAATATGTCTTATAAATATATATTAATATACAAATAATATACGAATAAAATAATATAACTAAATATAAACAAATAAATAGATATAAATATATATTATTATACAAATAAATATATAAATATATAAATATAATTATAGATGTATATATATATATATAAATATAAATTAGTATAATTATACATATATTGAGCTAATTTTAATTATAATCTCATTTGATTTATTTATATCGAATGGTATCAACGAACAAGTGTTTAATGTTCCTATAAAACAACTGTCCATGATTATTTTTAATAAAATCATTATCAAATTTATTTTATATATTTAAATGATTAATATATACTATGTTTATTTTTTATGAAACACAAATAATATAATATGTGATATATATCGAACTATTAATTGGGGGTTAAAACATTTATACATTGTGCTATTTTTATGTCTTTAAATTCATTCTTTCTCCTACCACTTCAATTTTATAACTTTTGACATGAAATGAAAATCAAAACAATATTAAATAGTGATTAACATCACTGAATCGGATTAAATAAATCCAATTTATATATTTAGGTTATTCTAAATGTGTATTTATTTAATTGCATAGTCTTCCCTGATATTTTAATGCCATACAATGAAATTAAAATGAAATGGATAATATTTTTAAAATTGTTATTTTAAGAGATTTTAATAGACAAGTTATTTTTAAATTTTTTAATTCGTATTCAAAAGAGAATATAGACTTTTCATAACATCATCCCTAGATATTAAAAACATTGAAAATTATCTAATTCACCTCTCTCAATTCTTTTTTAGTACGAAAGGTATAGATTAGTTTCAATATTTTTCTTGACTTTTGGTAATAAAAATGTATTTCTAGAAGTGTATTATGTTTATACCAAAAAATTAAATCGGCTAGATTTCATATAAAATCATCATGAATTTAAAAATTATTAAAAATGGTATGATTCTCCTCTCCTCTTTTTTAGTATAAAATGTATGAATTATTCATGAAACGTTGTTTTTATATCATGCATTGATATTAATAGTCTATATTAGGATTGGTTTTGCTTCTAGTCAACTCTCATCTCTACTTCTAAAATATTTATTATCATGTGAAGGGGGAGTGTACATGGTGAGGGGGTCTATCTAGGAAGGGGGGTTGTCCAGTGGGTTTATCCAGGGAGTGGGATTGTAGGGTGGGGGAGTTATGTCTAGTGAGGAATGTGGTATAGGGAGTGGGGGCTGTAGGTGGTATTAGGGGATGCTGATAATTAACAATTTTTTTCTTTCAATTTTTTATTATTTTATGTAAACTAGCAAACCAATTCATTTTTAATGATTCATTTTACCTATACATCTTTTTTATGGAAATAAATTTTCTCAAAATCATTATGGATTATTGTGAACTAGGTGGGGTGTCAAGGGGTGGAGGGGCTTCATTAGAGAGGGAGTGGTGTCTAGGAAAGGGGATGTCCAGGATGGGGGTGTCTATCCAGGGGGAGGGGGTCTCCAAAGGTTTTTTCTAGGCAGGGGGTTTTCCAAGAGGGGGGGGGATTTCCTGGAGAGTGGGGGGATGTCCATAGGGGGGCTGTCTATGAGGGGGGGGGGGGGGTTATCCAGGAGGGAGGGGTGTCCAAGAAGGAGGGATGGGTCTTTCTAGGGGTTCAATGTCCATGGGGTGTCCAGGATGGGGGGTTTATGGGGTTGATGTCTAGTAGGGGGTGTCCAGGGGGTGTCTAGGAATTTATTGATAAGTTTGAAAACACTATAATTGTTTAATATAAAGTGAAGGATATGATTAAAAACTCTTGTATTGAGACTAACTAGAATAGATTTATTATCCGAGTTTGGTCTACATAGGGTTATTCCAGAAATTGTTTCCCATTTATCAAGGGATTGTTTTTTTGTGAAAGCTCTATAAATTTTACTATCTATAAACCTATTATGGTTCCTTCTATAAAAATATAGAATATTCATTTGGACCAGTATTTGGTTCATCCCCACTTCATTTTACATTCTAAATTATTATTCCATGGTGATTTACTGAGGTGTTTTTTAGAATTTTTCTTACAATTTGGTAATTTTCTATTATATTTTGGAATTAGAATGAAAGGATAAACTATATTATCATTCATACCAATGTTTTTTTCTTTTTGAGTCATTGGTTCATCCCCACTAGCTTGTTTATTGAAAAAAACTCTTTCAATGAGCTTCAGGTCCTCTAATGTTTTGAAATATGTATTTTTTACTATGTTATGTTTTAGTCTGTTGTTGTCATTATGTTCTTGGTCAAGAGATATAATCCATAAATTATCATCATGAAGGATTTTAATAGCCATGTAAGATAATGAAATTATTTCAATATGTGTCTCATTCCCTTTGGTATATGGAATTGGAGATAGTGTCATGTATATAAGGAGATCCTCATATTTCTACCACTCATTCAGTATTAACAACTTTGCTCATACTAAGGTGTCATTGCAGTCTATGTTTTTTATTATTTCTTGAAAAATGATCTTTTCAACTCAATAATATTCACTATTTTTTGAGATTAGACATCTAATTATGCATGTAGATATGTTTTTTCACATAGATGGTAGCGTTGAATTGTGTGGATTTCTCCTTCATTCATTCCTTTTACGATCCAATAGAATCACTTCCTATAAATCCAATGTTACTAGAGACAATAGTGTTGACATTATTTTCAGTTAAAGTCATCAATTATTCTAGAATTACTTCTATGCTACGTATGCATGGATCAAGTATTTGTTACTTTTGGTTTCCCATCACCATGGAAATGTGTCAACATGTAAGACCCTCTTGATTTCCATTCATCTGGGAAAGGGAATTATGTTCAAAAGTGGTTCAATTGTTTTCCAGACTAGTGAATATTTCCATTATGATAAACTCCCTTCTAGTGTTTGCATCATTTGGGAGTTCCTAGTGATCCTTCTTTAACACATATAATACATTTCTCAATTTTATTAACAGTCTCCTAATACTCTATTGTATTATCATTCTATTAGACTAGGTCATCAAAGGATTTACTTTAATTCCCAGAGGAATTGTGGTTTCCTTGCGTTCTTACACAAACACCATTACCCTTTTTTATGGGTTTACGATTCATCATAAGATATTTACCCTTTATCTTCCTTTTAACATTAGTACACTCTATTTTATTCGGTGGGGAAGAATTTTATCCACACTTTAGTTTGTGATAGAGTGTCCAATTATCTTTCACAATTCACAGAAGGGGGTGGGACTTCCCATGTAATGTCCAAGGGGTGTCCAAGAGGGAGTGGGTGTCCATGAGGGGGGGGGGGTCCAAGAGGGGAGATGTAATGGCGGGATGGGGGTTTCTAGGAGAGGAGGGTTTTCCAATATTAAGGGGTGTCTAGGAAAGGAGGGGTGGTGTCTAGGAAGGGGGTGCAGGGGAGGAGGGATGTCTATGAGGGATGGTGTGTGGGGGGAATGCGGGGCAGGTGAATGGGGGGTATAAAGGGGGTTAAAGGGGATCTTTAGTTGGAGGGGTGTTTTGGGGTTAAATCATGGTGTGCATGGTGGAGGTGATGAGGTTATGTCCATAGAGGTGGTGGGGTATGTCTAGAGTGAAAGGGGGTCTATCCTAGGGGGTATGTACAATGTGCAAGTTGGTCTTTTCATGGAGGGGTTCTGTCCAGTGTGAAAGGGTTCATTATATTGTCCACTGGGGTATGTCAATGAGGAGAGGTATGCCTAGGGTGCAAGGGGGTCTGTCTAGGAGGGGGTCTTTCTAGTGTTCCAGGGGGTCTGTCCCGGGTGCAAGGTGGGTCTGTCCAGGATCGTGGGACAATTTCTAGTAGGGGGACTAGTAGGCGTGTTTGTGGGGGAAGGTAGGGGTGGAGAACTGGGGGGGATATAGGGGAAGGGAACCAAGGGAAATCCAGGGTTAGGGAACCGGGTGGAACGAGCAGGCATGTATGCGTTCTTTGTTTTTTGAAATTTAATCTATAGCAATAGTTTCAAACTCTAGCTATATGGCATGTTTCTGTTCTTCCAATAAATTTAAGATGTATCTAGGGATTGTACTTCCATTATGGGTCAATATTCAGGGTTCAAATCATGGATAAATCCCTTTAACTAGATTTCAAACCATGGTTATAGGCCTTTAGCCATAGTTTGAACTGTGGCTATAGGACTATAGATATAGTTTTAACTGTGGCTATAGGAATATAGATTGAGTTTTAACTATGTCTAAATGGCAGTATAAATAGTTTGAAATTGTGGTTATTGGCCGTATCCTATAGCCAATCCAATACAACCCACTACTAATTAAAGCGTGTCTATAACCTATAGCCATAGCTTTTAGCCTTATAGCCACAGTTTTAAACCATACCTATAGCCTAAATTTCTAGTAGCATGGAAGTTTAATTTTTATTGTTATTCTCAGTGAAAAAGACGAGGTTGTTTCTATGATGGGTGTTTAGGGGTGCCAGTGAATGTTTTTCTTATTTCTGTTCATTTTTTATCCTTAGCAAGTGAAACTAAAATTTTGATTTAGGGGAATCTATTGGTTGTTAGCAATGAAATCTAGGTAAATAGGTTGTACTAGGTCCCAATCATTCTCTAACTAGTAGCCCTTAGATAGACTATATTTTTCTTGTTAGAATGATCCATTCAGTTAGTCCATGTACGAAAATATCGAGTGTTAGGATAGGTGCTTGTTATTTGAATTCACAAATATATTTTGCTTTTATTATTGTGACATTGTTTTTTCTGAAAGATCATATGTTCCCATCTTAATAATGACTATCCTTTTTATGCTGGTGTTTTTTTCATATGCACCCAGAATTCCATATTATATAATATTCAATGAGAAATTTTAAAAAAAATTGTGAATTTCCTTTTTTTAATTTATATCAAAATTATTATTATGTGAAATTAAAATTATTGATTCCATTAAAATAGGTGTAGTCCATGAAAATAATTTTAAAGTGATTGTTTCATTTAATAACAATGAAGTGGATGTTTCAAAAAATTGATTAGAGTTGATATTTATATTTCATGTTCTCACATATCATACTATTATTTAAAATATTTATTGTTACACTAGAATAAAATAGTTTTCCTTTTTAAGGATTATGTATGGTGAATGGTCAGCATACCTACAATGACATTATGTTCACACATATTATCATTTTTGGTTATTGTTTAAATATTTATTGCTCAAGGATCAAGATTTTTTGAAGTTTTATGGTGGTTCGAAGTGAAAAATGGAGGTATGTGGGTTATTTTGTTTTATTTACATTCCCTTATTGCATAATCGATAATTGTTTCCGTCCCTTCCATTATGAGCAGTTTTTATGAAATTGTATTTATGGATGTGGAATAATTGTAGTTTTTTATTACAAGGGAGAAAAATCTGAGTGTGTGTTTTTATTCATGGTTTATTATCACTTTATACATGTTTATTTACTTGGAATAGTAATCCAATGTTTGTATTCATAATGGAATAATTTTTTAAAAAAAATCCCCCAAAATTTAAATTTATTTTATGTGAATAATAAGTCCCATTCAGTTTTTTTGTGATTGCCTTGTTCTTTTCAAACACACATGGGGCTTAGGCCTCCCTATGAGCCTTTTAATAAGCATTCTGGGGAGTTTGGTGTCACAAAAAATAAGTTGGTTCATTGGAATGTGCCTCCTAACCTTCATATGTTTTGAATATTATTTGGTGTATGTAAATGATAGTTCTCCTCATTTTATGAACATTCTATGTGAAACATCATGTAATTTTATAAATCAGTATTCTTATATGAGGATATGTTTGATATTGAATAATGATATTGATGATTTTAAATGGGATGATTAATATTCACTTGAATCTTGTGAGTATATGACAATTTCATATTTATAAAAAATTTATCTTACTTAGTAATCCCTTATATTGCATATATATGTGTAAATGGTTATATTTCATGGGATGTTGTTTGATTGGTGGATAATTGAATGTTTGTGTTTGTATGGAGACAATTTATATGGGAGTATAGATGTGGATGAGTCATGTAATAATCATGTTATCCACTATATACCTATTTACGGTTACCTAATTTTTTTTATTCCCATACACCATTGAAATTTGTTTTCAATTTGATTTAATCCTTGTGTTTCATAATTATAATTTCTAAAAATGTTTGATAATTTTTTCATCAGATTTTTGAATTATTAATAAAAAAATTTAGAATCTACTTTTCCAGGTAAATAATTTTAATTCTTTTTGTTATTGAAAAATTATATTTATTTTCTTTCTGAAATCAAAATATCAATAATGAATATTGGTCTTTTAATATCATACATGTGGTGGATTATTTATTTCTAGATAAAAAATATTAAATGTGGTTCAACTGTAATAATAAAATATTTCATTAAGGGTGATAAAAAAATAGTTATGGTTTAGATACAGTTATTTTTAACATACTATATTTAATTATGTCTTTATATTTAAAATGGTTCTTCCACTACCACAAAAATGGCTATTCAAAATGCCACACATTAAAAATGATAAAAAATCACTGATAAAGGGTACTTTTAACATCACTTAAAAAAGCCCTCTTAACAGTGCCACTTTATTAGAAATTGTTTTAGTGGGGACTGAATTTATTCTATCGGATTTCATTCATATTGATATTATAGAATTGAAATGTTATCATTTTCTCCAATCTACTGTTATTTATAATCAAATATATAATTATATATATATATATATATTCAAATATAAAAATTTAATATTATAAATAAATAATTAAACATATTTTCATATAAAATATATCTCACTATATATAATCCTTATCTAAATAAAAACTAACTTCCATTTCATTAAAAATATAAACTATATGAATATTGATATACCAATAGAATGCGTCTTTTGGTGTCTATTAACAAACTGATATATATTATCAATATATTCTAACATATGTATATACATATTAGTATATAATATATGTAAATATATATTAATATATATAATTATACTTACATATACATATATATAATATATATGTGTGTGTGGGTTGTATATATGTATTTATTTATTTATATATTTATAAACAAAAAAACATATTTTTAAATGTATTTAATAATGATATTATAATTATATATTATCATATGAATCATAAAAAGATAAAAAATATAACTAAATATATATAAATAAATAGATATTAATATATATAAATATGTTTAAAATATATAAATATAACTATATTTATATATGTGTGTGTGTGTGTTGAGCTAATTTTATGTCTTTAGATTCAGTATTTCTCCTACCTCATATATTTTATGACTTTGGACATGAAATCAATATCAAAAAAATTTTAAATAGTGATGAATGTAACTAAATCTAATTAAATCAATCAAATTTATAGATTACGTTTACTGTTAATATGTATATATTAAATCTGACACTCCTCTTTGTGATTTTATTCAATACAAATAAATTCAAAGGAAATGGATTTTATTTTTATTATATTTATTTCAAGAGGTTTCAATAGGGATATTAATTTTTAAATTTATAATTTTGGTTCGGCATATAATTTCGAGAGACTTTTTATCAATTTATTTATTAAAATTTTACACACAAAAAACAATTATAAAAAATATTTAAAATAATATTTAATTATTTATATAAAAAATAAATGAGTCCAATGAGACTATGAATGGAAAAATACGATATAAAAATTTAAAGATATTAACAAGAGAAATTTTTTTGGAATTATGCCATCTCTTATAAATTATTGGACAATAATAAATGGGTTTGATGCTAAATGTTATATTATTTAAATCCTTGAATCAGAAATAATCTATTAATGTTTTTGAAAATAAAGACCAAGCACCAATAGAATTGGTTCTTGACCAACCCAGATTCCCAAATATAAAAACCCAACACCCCTTTGACTAAAAAATTGAAAAAACCACCACCTGCTAAAATTACCCCTCTATGATTTTATGATCATAGAAATAAATTCTAATAAAATGGATTATATTTTAAAAATCATTATTTCAAGAGATTTCAATAGACATGGTAATTTTATTTTTTTGAATTAATGTTGGGAAGAGAATTTAGAGAGAGGTTTTTTCATTATATTTTATTAACATTTTACACACATCATATAGTTAAGAATAGAATTTGAAATAATATATCATTATTTATATTAAAAATAAATTATTCCAATGAGAGTATTAATGGAACAATATGATGTAAAAATTTGAATACATCGAGAGGATGGTTTGGGTACTCTTACTCAATTATGCTGACAACTCGTTGAAGATTCCTATGATGGATTCAGATTATGAGGTTTAATTATAGATTTGAATGTGTAATTGATGGATATGATGAAGATGATGCAATTATAGGTGGATTTGGTGTATGTTAAGTTTGTTAATGAAATTGGGGGTTTAAAGCAGGAGTTTAAAAAGAATATTGAGGAAAACAGTATTAAATTGGAAGATGATGTGCAGAAGATGGATTCTAGGTCCGAAGAGCTAGAGAATGTTGTGAAAAAACTGTTGTCGATGGATATTTTTATGAAAAATGGCATTAAAATTTTTACATTTAGTTGAAATTTTTTATCAGTGTTTCGGGAGATAATAAAATAATTACATTGGATCATGCAAGAGTTAATACAATGATTTTTTATGACAAGGCGATTGAGAGGCATGCTGCAGACTGTGTTGGGATGGTTGATTTTGCATTGTATCTGTTGGGGGCAGGGTTTTCATGAGCATAAATCACATGATCTCCAAGAAGGGAGGTGTATTGTTTTCCTTAAAAGTAATTAAAAAATCGAATAGGGTTCATAGTGAAGCGGTTATGATGCTGAAAATCCAATTCACCCCATTTAAAATCATGTAAAAAAATACATATGAAATAATTAGATAATGATTTATCACTCAATCTATGACTTTGGTTCTCAAATTTCTATTAGTCATTCAGGTCCATGTGACCATTTTTATATATGTCTCCCCCCAGTTATCACTATTATTTCTCCCTAGGATATGGAGACATTTAAACATGGCCTCAGTTTCATAGAAAATTTAGTTAATTTATCACATCAAACTTCATTAAAAAAAAATAAAATTTTTAAATCCTTATGTTATGATGTGTATTCGGTGTATTGGAATTATATTTCAATAATTCTTATGATGATAAATAAGTTTTATTATGTCAATGTGAAAAAATAATGTGTTTCATAAATAAAAGAATTAGATAATGATTTATTTCTTATGTTAAATTAAATATTAATAATTTCTTGATTAAGTTTTTTGAAACAAATAAAATTTATGTAAAATAAAACATGGATATTATGATAATTGTAACAGTGTGACCTATATATGTGACATGATGGTTGGTTCTAACCATCTAATAGCCTCATGTTCACCTCCTAAATGTCATGGTTTTCTATTTGTAATGAGGGCCTAAACACAATATTATAGATAATGATCCCTCAACGAATAACTAATATACTCCATAACGCATTTGAAAAAGTTGTGTCAATGTGTAATTGATAAAACGCCTTCATCACATATAAAAAAATGATGGAATAATAATAACATAAAATAACATTGTAATAATGAGTTCATGTTCATACAATAAGAACATAGTTTTCGGTCCAATCCTAACAAAATAAATAAATAAAATAAAAAGTATGTCATTATTCAACCACATAAAAATTAACATAATATCCTTGTTTGACACTACTCCAGTCCCACATCCCCACCTTTTATTCGTTCTCCAATCTTAGACTATCCTATGATACCAACAATAAAAATTTTAAGAATAAAAAATGTTCTAATGAACATGGATGTTGAAGTATCGATGAAGGATTTGAGTACCATGAATCAATAAGCACATCTAAAAACCCTAAAGAAGTATTGAAACATCCACATATATATACATTTATTTTCTCATGTGACGAAATCACATAATAAACCAATTCACCCCATTAAAAATCCTATAAAAATCCATATACCATACTATAATTATTGCAATTGATATAATATTAATGTCAGTTTCATTATGTAATCAAGAATACAATGGTACCTAACTCTTCTATTTATAACCAATCTCAATATGACTATCGTATTAGTTACTAAATAGTACAAGATAAATGTTTTCTCAGGTTATAAACTAAAAAATTTACATTTTTAGTTCATATGTCATGCTAACTCTTACACATGCATATTAACGACCCATGATTCCACATTCCACACTCTCCCACTATCCTATAATGAAATGATCATATGGTTTATATGTCATAATAGCCACTATCAATACAATGCAAAGAACCCCTGGTTTAAATTTCATAAATTCTCCTAGTTTACAAATGTAATTATTCATTGATCCTCTTATCATAATAGCCTAAATAATATAATTAAATGTCCCTCTAGTCCATTTTTTATTCTCACCTGCTACCACATAATGAAATGACCCCCTCTTGTATATTTTATGTTGTTATCTATACCCACATTCCCATCAATTCCCCTAATTCATATTAAAATATTAACCATATATATGTCATAAAATTGTACAATATGTTTTAAGAATGGTTCATGTTATCCAATCATTACATAATATAATCATATTATTTTAAAAAAAAATAACTTCATCCAAGAAATAATCAATTCATAAAAACTGTGTTACTGATGTTTAACACCAATAATACTAAAAATGATAAATGTTATATAATTTTTAAATAACTATCCATAGTTTCAAAAAAAAATGGGATAATTTATGGAATATTGTTCTTCATGGAGTTTTATTGGAATATGTATTACTGATTGATAGATTTTTTTTGTTATTTTTGTGAAGTTTATTTTGAAGATCAAATTTTCAACTCCCAAAAATGATTTTAATAACTTGCAACATTAAAAATAGATGAAATATTATGAATGACATTGTCACATCCTATCTTTAAATATTTAACATATTATATTAACACCTATATTAATTATGAAGTGTACCTCACATATATATACTAATTAGTCCTACCTTGAAATATTTCATGGAGTGGGGATAAATAGTAGTATCCCACAATTGGGAAATTATTGATCTATAAAAATCAGAAAACGGTAGTTCCCATTTGTGTGGAGTGACCATTGGAAAAACATTTTTTCCATTGAATATTATATGATAGGGTAATTGGTTATACTAGTACAGATCCATGTGTATGATTTATTCACATATCCTCGTATAATTAAACAATGTAAAATATAATTATCTATAGGTGTATTAAAATTTTTATTTTCTTTTATTTTTTTCGAGAAATGAATTGGATAAAATGGAATTTTGTAATGTTTTCTTTATAACATGGGAAATATATTTTATGATCAAAGAGGGTTAATGTTTGAAGAACTTTAAATATGTCATTACCATTATTCTCAACCATCTAGATGTCATGAGACTCATATCATATCCTTGTTATTTATAGTATGATTCTAGATCCTAAAGGTTATGATTCTAAGATCAATATATTATATTTATTTTGAATCCTTTTTCACAATATAATTGAACATTATACAACAATAGTGATTCAAATGGGTAATCATGTTTACAAATTTACTCTAATTAAATTGTATCAAATAACCAGGCCATAGAAAAGTGAATGACTGAGGTCAATCCCTTGATGAATATGTATTATACTTAAGAGCATGTCTTGGGACTTATTGTTAATAATAAATAATTTAAATTAAGTTGATTAAAAAATTTAAAATAAAATATAATTGTCTTCAAAAAATAAATTGAGAAAATGAAATGATAAATATCCAGGGATTGGTTCATAATAGATAACCATATCTATAGTTCCCAAATTGTGTTGAATCAAATGGTTTCAAGATTGTTATAATGATACCTATTTATTAAAAAATATTCCTAAAATTCTACGTAACCCAATCTAAATCTCTTGGTCAAAGAATAATATATACCTAAATCACTAATTTAAAAATTAAAACAAAATAAAATTCCATGATTTTTTTAATGGCTTAAATTTATCAACCTCTGTGGAGTACATCCCTTAGGAATAATTTTTGTTAAATTAATTCTAACAAATAATATAGGTAATATTGATTTAGTGTGATTTCTAAAAAAAATTCTATCCATGAATGTCACTTTAGGATAATTTAAACACTAATCCTTTTACTCTTGATCCCTCACCTATTAAGTGATGAGGTGCTATTGGTTGAGTAAAGATATATCATGTTTTATTTTACTATCTTAAGAAGTCATTGAAAATTGTAAAATAATAAAAGAATAATTAACATATATTGAAAAATAAAATTACTTATATTAATTAATTATTGGAATAATAAATGTAAACTTATATGAAGAAAAATAGTATAATATGTTCCAACTATCTCATAAAATTAAATGTATCGGCAAATAATTCAATAAAAGACTAGAATATCCTATTTATAGACTTCACCATCACCATGACATAATGTTTTTAATTTTGGAATGATGTTATATACCATAGTTATAAACCCTTATCTATTCCTCATAGGGTACATAATTTTTTTTCAAGGGATAATGTCTGTGTTCCATGGATACATCTTTCTCCTTCAAAATAAAAATCTCTCAAGGGTTATGCAATAACATTCTAATTAGTTAAAATTTAACATTATCTTCACATAAATTTCTCAGTATCATTATATTTATAAGTAAAAAATATTATTATTATTTTATTATAAATATATTTTATATCAATATTACATCATAAATTAGCAGAATAATTGTCATATGTTATAAACTGATCTTCTACAACTCTTCAAAATGATATAGATATTTAAATTCTATATGAAGTGGATACATCTATAATAACACTACATTATTTCTCTATTAGATCCCATGAGACTCATCCCACATTGTATCTTTACATTATTAGTATACTCTGTTATTACCATGAGATCTATTACCATCTTATATGGTTCTCCACTAGTTTCAAATGATACCATAACTCATTCTTCTCTACTTGCACTACAACATTTTTCCATCAACCCACACTTCTTCCTTGGGCATTAAACTATTTCATGTCATAGAGGTCGTTTTACTACTTTAATGACAAGCTAAATCCTCTGTGTGAATCCATTCATAAGGTGATTTTAAGGAAATTTAGTTTTTAGATAAATTTTTATGTAAATTCTTTTTTAAAATATCACAAAATCATAACATAATAATTCTTTCTTGGGTAATCAAATGTATCCTCTTTTGTGTCATTATGTGGAGTGATGTCCCTTATTTTGGTGAAATATCTACAAAATCACATTCATTCACATCATGACACCATATTTTGGATTTATCTCCATCTAGGATTACCATTTCTTCTATGGTCCAACTAACTACAAAATGATGATAACGTTTTTGGATTAATCACTATTCAGTTACTCTAAAAACATCAATAGATGATCCGAAGACTTCCTTAAGCTCTGTCCTTCCAGAAATAATTAAAAATACAAAAACATCATAGCATTATGTCCCATAATCAATTGAAAGCATGATATAAACATATCCATCAATATTATTTATCAAATTCTCCCACAAATAATCATTATATTATCCTTAGAAAAATAATATTTACAATGATTCCAAATAAGTTAAATCCTTTAACTAACAAAAATAAGTAGAAAACTTGTTAATAAATCAAAACATTACCTAAAAATTGTCAACATCAAATATACTCTTCCTCCCTATATAATCATATATCCTTATTAAGTTTATATTTAAAATATTATTCTCAAGTATATTTATTTTTCTACCATTCCATAGACATCTATAACAATACAGTGATATACCTATTTAAAAAATTTCACATTCAAAAATCATGAAAAATGTAAAACTATAGTTATTCTTAGTATAAATTTAATTTCTTCTATTTATAGAATTTTATAATATCTCAAATCACTTTATAGAAATCAAACCTTGGAAATCAAGAAGCAATCCAAAAATGTTTGAACTATCTCAGAGGCAAGAAGTGGGTAGTCTATGATGAAATAATTAAAAAACAGGGCTTTTAAAATGGGTATAAATTATTTAAGTACAAATAAAGATTTTTTATTTAATCTCAATGAAAATGGGGCCTACATATCCACTTCAATGTAATCATCTTCCACCAATGTCAACATTTCATAATGATTCCCATCATGAAAATTCAACAATATTGACACAATTTTTTCATCATCTTTTTCTTTCCTTTTCAATTTGTTACAAAGGAAATTTCACTAGGATAATGTGTAACTCCAATCAAACTATTATTCTTTGATCGCCTCTTTGAACTAATTCTAATAGTTATAATAATATCATAGATCATGTTTGAGTGATCAATAAAATGTATATGATAAGATATATTATTTTAATTTTTTTCCAAAATATTATAAACATTTTTTAAAAATATAAAATATCCTAGAATCAACATCAAAATCACTAATTATATTTCTACTACCTCATATTACATGGTATTATCACAGGTTATTTCCATGCATCACTAATCACTATTTTTAAACTCAAAATAAAAAAATAAATATTTGTATTAAATAATGTCTTATGTGCAATATAAAGTAGCCAATAATTTTTAATAATTATATTCAAATTGCATGGTTGTTACAATATTAAAATACGGATATATATAGGTTAGGCTAAAATGTAAAACTGTTAAAAAATATCCAAAATCATTTTAGTGCCTTTTAAAAAAACTCTTATTTATAAAATATCAAATACAATTTTTAAATAATAATGTTTGTTTGGACTTCTCTTAAGAAATAGGTTATTAAAAATAATATAACAAAATAGTTTCAAACATCTATAAATAATGTAATTTCAAATTAGTAAAAAATCACGCATAACTCGAATGTTATGTAATGAACGAATAATAAAATATTTTATAAATTTAAATTAGAGTCCAAAATAATTTTCTAATTATAGTGGATATCATATTAAAAATTAATAATTAATTTGTTTTCAATAATTACTAATTAAAATGTTTCCTCCTATATGCATGTCTGTTCATACTATTTATAATTCAACATATTTCTCCAAAAAAATATATCTACATCTATGTATTTCATAAAACAAATCACGTGTTTCCAAGAGTCCATCCACCACACTTCATTTCAAATATCGTCTCCACTATTTAGAATCATGGTTAGATAGATGAAGATGAATATTACTTTTAAATATATCATAGTAAATTATCAAAAGTCATTGATGAATTAATGACATCCAAGATTTATGTAACATTTTTTCCCTTGATAAATAGATGGAATTTACTATATGAAAATCCTATGAATTGATGGACTGTGGTGGATTTGATTTCTTAAAATTAAAACATTGAACTAGGAAACATAATTGTGTGAAAATGTTGTATTTATTATGGTTAATATGAAATTGGTAAATAAAAAGATATTTTATTTTTTTTTATTAAAAAAATTATATAAAGGATTGTTAATGAAAACAAAAGGAATGAAAATATAGTAAATTATAAAAAAAATTAAAATGTAAAAAAATAGAAGGAATTAACAAAATTTTGTGGGGGAAGAATACTAGGACTCCTTGGTTACATCCCCCATCTACCCATTGGATTCCCCCTCCACTAAGATTGTAGTCATTAAAATCAATAAATCCCTAATGGACTATACCTACCAGCGTTGAATCACCTACTACATCTACAAAATAATTTCCTCACCAACTAATTTTTTATAATAGAAGAAAGATTAGTGTAAATCTAGGTTGTATTAGAAACTACCACTATAACACCCTATAAATGAGGAATATTAGTAAATTATTGTGTTGAAAAATATTGAAATAAATGATAAATCAAGGATAATTCTTATTTAGATGTATTAGAGATTGATAATCATACTTATATAGTAATTTGGGTATATGGTTCCCCACTAGGTAGGGTATATGCAGATCCATGACCCTAGGAATGTTCAGTGTTTAAAGAGAATTTAATAGAATATAGGTATCTGTATTGGTAGTTTTAATGTGTGTATCCCTATGAATTTATATTATAGTTTCTCAATTTGTATGAATTTATTTAATCCTTAATATATTTTCATCCTATTTCCTAATACATTATTCAAATTAATTCAAAATCACTTCACATAAAACATAAATAAGGGGTGGTTTATGCCTTTGAACATATGATTAACTATGAACTTATACACCCAATATGGTATCCAAAACATTTATGTTATCTTAAAATGAAAACATATATGCTTTTAAAAATTAACACGGTCCTTATTCCTTAAATAAGTTCATAAAGTATTGAATATATTCCATAAACACAAAAATTCAATATCATTAAATATGAGATAAATAAATATATCATAAACTATCAATTTCCAAATTCATCAATACTAATATACCAATGTTATTCATCTCATTATTCCAAATAAATATATATGTTCAAATTCTAGTTTGGATAAATCCTTAGTTGTTTCATGATCCTTGTAACCCAAAAAATTTTGATATAAAACATCCATAACATATTTCCTAAATCATAGTGCACAAATAATTTAAAAATTTCACTTCATAGGTATTTCCTTTTTCTACTTGTTAACCCTTAGAGTAGGCATTTGGATTAGAGTATCCCCATATTCCCTACACATAACACATTGAACTATAAATGTTACCATAGGATGGTATTCATTTATCTCAATTGAACATTTCATTTTAACTCAGTAATTAAATGGTCCATACCCTTCATTTACACATAAAAACCATCTTTTTGATACATTGATACATTAACTCGAGTGTTTCTTCCAACATTATCTACATAAAGGAAGTCAAATCATCATTCCTTCATAATCACCACCACCTGATCACTATGTGATCAATATCCATCTCATCATTTGAGTGTATGAGAGTTGGTATGGATGAATGATATTAATATTATCTTATTATAACTAATTATGAATAATCCAAAGGTTTCGCATTATATCTCCCATTTCATTTGGTTTATCATGAGGAAAATCAATCCATTTTCTGTCAGTGTTAAGATAAGACCTCCATGTTTCATCCATAAACTAAAATATAAAATCATATTAGGGGAAAATTGTCATAGTTAGGAACCATGATAAATCATTTAAAAGATGTATAAATGACGAAAAATACATTTCAATCTATGAAACCTAATATTTAACACGATTTATCCATAATCATTAATTTTTTTGATGTTATCATATAATTATACTCATACATATGGTTTTGAGTTAATTTTTCTCATACTTGTTTCCAAAGGATAACTAACACATTCTATGGTACAAACTAAATTTTCCAACACATTTATTACATATATGTCAAATCTTAACAGGTTAATATCCATTGAATAACATAACGATCCTTGCAAGAATATTATAAGTCTAATTCCTTGGGAAACGTAGAGACAAAGGCAAGTTGTTAATAAGAGATCAATTTCATCTCCCACTATATTCATCATAACTATAATCCTACTTAGAAACATCCTACATAAAACTATCTTCTAAACCTGAGAAAAATAATCAAAATAAATGGAGAGCATAGATTCTAAACATTGGAAAACAATGGATAATTCAATTATCACTCTATCTCAACATGAGCATAAGTTTATTAAAACATGATCATAACATTAGAATATAATATCCTATATATCAAATATAATAATAATAATTCATGGAATAAATTTTGGAATTTCCTAACACATGGATCATAAAGGAATAAATCAAAATGATCCAAGAGAAAATGAAATATGCCTAATACATAGTTTTATTTCATACGCATAATTATGGAAAACAATTTCCTTATTAGTAAAGAATCGTTACAATTATTATCGTATTGGTATCTATTTTCTCCCCAAACCCCCATAAAAGTCATGGTTCAATTCCATGACTATTATAGTAGACAAAGTCCCTTTCTAAAAAGGATTTACCCAAAATTATAGTAATGTTTGTCTAATGGGATAACAATAATTACACAATGAATTAGAAGAAGGTATAGGTCTCTACCATTAAATAATTAAAATAATACATATATTATCTATAATATCACAAAAAATCTATCATATCATAACCTAATAAAAGTAATGGGTTTCATAAACATTTCATCATTTAATCATTTTATAACCGATGGTAAAGAATACAATTTCATAAATATATTTTCGTCATAAACATAATCTTTATAGATAATTAATACGGTTTGTGTCATTGGATCATATCTCACTTAATGTATATGTGAATTCAAGGGTTATTTCCATTGATGAATATAAATACGATTAAAATATCAGGAATAATTTATTGTAGAAAATATCACTTCAATTTTAAAATGAAATATTTAAAATATTAATATTTTAAAAATATTATGGAAAAACATTTATAGGAGAATATCCTTAGATTATTATAATGGAAACATCAATTCATTTAGTATTCATGATGGTGTGAAATTATGTTTCATCAGTATATGTTAAAAACATTACATTCATAAATTTATAAAGAAAAATAATTACCTCATTTGTTAAATGAAAACAATATTAATTAAGAAATAATTTTTTAAAAAATTTACACATGCATAAAAATTACTTCATTTAATCAAATCATAATATTAAAATCCTTCTTTAAAACATAGATATGTTTGGAAAAGTTTTTGGGATAGAAGATAAAATTAAGTTGATTTTATTTAAAAGAATAATTTTTAATAATGGGTACACAAAGAGAGGAAAATTTAATTAACAATGTACTCTCTAGAAATAACTATATGAGAATAAAATCTATTATATTCTATAACTTTATATCATAAAATATCTGCATCATAACATAATAATAATTAATTCTGAGAAATTATAATTTTATCACATAAAATCTTTAATGATTTTGTAAAAATTGAATCATGAGACCCATGAAATAATGAAACAAAATAAATTTATACCCCCATAAATTTTATAATAATAATCATAAAATACATTCATGGGTACTATATAAACCACACAAATGAAACAATTAGTGACTATGAAATGTATCCCCCAGAAAACAAAATGAGATGAAAAAACATTACCCTAGGCATGTCTTCCTTTATTTGCATAGGAACCTTCTATATAATAAATATATATTTATTATAAATATAATATAAACCCATAATTATATATATAATCAGATATATTATTTACTTATTAATTTTTATCATTTATTTTCTATCAAATCTGTAAAAAATTTATTTTTCTAGGTGATATCTTCTTTGTTTTTCATATATGTTTTGGTACAGATGTTCTAGCACATTTTATTTGAGCATGGTTTAGTAAAATCTAAAATATTAATGATTATATAAATATAATATATATTCATTTTATAATTAATTATAATCATCCTTAAATGTAGAGATAGAAAAATAAATTACAACGTTCGTGGAGATGGTGGATCGTACATACATAGGAACGATATTTTCAATTTTCAACACATAAAATAAATGAAAGGTAAATAATAAATAATCATTCAAGAATAATTATAATATAATATATTTATTATATATTCAATAAATCCATCCATATTAATATACCATTAATGAGTAAATGTAAAATTAATCATAATTCTTTGTGGAGGTGGCAGTACCCACATACTCAAACTCGATGTTATTTATTTCCAACAATTTGGATGGTGGGAAGGTATATATGATACTATAGAAAATAATTTTATATATTAGATATGTATAAAATAGAAACAATAAACCCGTTGTATTACTCATCCCAAAAAATATAGTGATTAGAAAAGAATTACATCGCTACATGGAGACGGTAAGTCATGCATACACAAGAGAGAAACATTCACTTCTCATTTCATGGATAAATGGTGAATAAATGTGGTTTATTAATTTTAATAAAACATAATAATATTTAGGATTTGTAATTTATTATGTTATGAAAAATGTAAAATATTTATTGGACATAAAAACTAATTAAAAACAATGTTATTTTTTTAAAGAGATTAACTATTTTTTCAATTTACTCTATTAAATATCCCATTAACGACACTGGGGTTGGTCTTTTGGGAAGATCATTACCTATGTAATTTTTATAAGTATATTTAAAAGGTGTTTATGAGGTTATGGTCGATATATATTGGATAATATTCTAACTTTGTGAAGGAAGGTGGTTCCCTTTTATGATTGAGGTGAGGGATAACTTTTGGAATTTCTTAAATGATTAAAAAATAAAAAAATTAATTATCTATCCCAAATGTCACCAAAATACAATGGATTATTATTTAATATATTAGGGTGTTTAAATAAAAACATCTGAAAACATTTTTACAAGTTTAATTGGTGTTTTAAACCTTATAATTTGGATTAACTAATTAATTAACTCATTTTAACATTAATCATGGTATCATATTTTCACATAAAAATGATTTTATTTTTACTTGTAAGGTGAAAAGTTGAAAATAAATGGCCAATGGATTATATTTTAGACAATATATTATGTTATTCTTCAAATCTAATTTTTTAGAAAAAATTAGTCAATAATTTTATGAAATATTATTTTGAAAAAATATCATTAATGCCAATTATACATATAAGAGCTATTTAAAACTTAGAGATTGAAAAATTATTACCATCATTTAAATAAATATTATATATGTCATATTCATGGAAAAATGTCCATTATAAAATAAAATTTCAATTATATGTTGATAATAGTAGAATATATTTTATCCATTAATTATTATTATGAAAAAATATTTTTTATCACTTCGTTTTATCCTAGATTAACATTATTTTCCTTTTACTGTGGTGAAAATTTTTATCAAGATTATGATTGATATTGAAGAGAAATAAAAGTTAAATATTTTAAATAATTTTAATATATATATTAAAAAACATTTAAATAATTTATAAAATTAAATTCCAATATGTGGATGAAATTAATTTTAAAATAAGAATGTTACATGAGAAGAAAACTGCATTTTAGACAAATACATTTTTAAGCATAACACTAGGTTTTTTATCTCATGGATAGAAAAATAATAATTATATATTTTAAAAATTAAAGACTATATAATAAATATACCTCATTAAAATAAATCAAAAATATTTAATAGTTTAATATATTAAGAAAAATTATATTACATGCATAAAACCAATTTATCAAAGAAAGTGAATTTTACGTATAAATTGTTTTTTTAAATTCTTTCATAAAATTTTTTTCAATGAATTTAATTTGTATATTTAAGACACAGGGGGAAAAAATTTTATGTTGGATCCATTTTGTAATAAATTGTAACTCATTACATGATTGAAATGAAAATATAGTTTTTAATATAAATTTATGTTTGTATTATTCATTGAAAAAACATACTTTTTTGAAAATTATAGAAAATTCACCATTATATAATTTTTAAATGATTGTCTAAAAAATGATATCCTATTAATAAAATATAATTTCCAAATTCTCTAGAAATTAAATTTATTATTTTCTAAAAAACTAATTTTTAAGAGGGTTTCGTTGATGAATAAATAGACTTTACTAAAAATACTATGATTATTTACATAATATTTATCAAAAAATTTAAGTTTATTATGAAAATTATATATATTTCATTAATTATTTAGTATTTTTGATAAATTAAAATTTAATTCTAGGTTATAATGATCATATTTATATAATAATATTTAATGATTTTTCTAGGCTCATTATTTTTTAACTTGTTAAATAATGAACATATTGTTCATTTCAAATATTGGGGTGTGACGATTTTTATATTTGGAAGGGTATTTAAAAAACTTACTATCATCTGGAGACATGATTGATGATTTTTGTTGAGTCTTTATCCTTCTTGTTTTTAGATGATCTTTCCGATCACCAATTATATTTTCCTCATTTACTTTATCCTTAATTATTTCCTTTCTTGAAGATATTGATCCTACATTAACTACCTCATCATTGTTTTCTTCTTACGAGTATAGTCCACCCCCATATGATCCCCCTAGGCTTCTCACATAAGCATCTATTTAGTATTGCTTTCCTCTAAATTTTTATCACTATTTCTCTATGACAATTCCTCATTTGATTGAGATTACTATTCATTTTTTTGACAATGTATCTTGAATTTTATGGACCATTCGAAAGAAAATTATATTTAGTATTCCATGATTTTAGTTAAATTAACATGGAAAATTCCATCATCCCTTGGAGTTTCAATATTTTAGTTCTTCTACTTATTGAGAATAAAAAATTTACCCCCCAAATCTCAAAATTATTCCAATGTGGGATTCTTCCCGTACTATATTACATATGGTGTGTTCTCTTCATTTGATCTTAACAATACCCTTTTGTTAATATAAACTAAATTAATCGATGTATGATTTTATTTTTTCTCTGAATATTTGTGTTTTATCATTTATTTCATGGGATATTCCTTAACCAAATTATTATTTAATAAAATAACATTTTCAATCTATAACTTATATATTTATATACCTAATATCGTCTCTACTAATATAATGTTATATTTAATATAGTACAACACACTATATTTGAAGTATATATTCATAAAACACTTCGTCATTCAATAATCATCAACAAATAAATTGTAATATCATTATTCACCCATCGACATGGGTGAAATAATCCCCTACACATCCACATTTAGTAGATCAAGCAATATCATTGACATTTTTTCCTAAATCTTATAAGTATTTCAAATGATTTACCATATTTTCATAATAATAATCGTATGAGTGTCATCATGAGAATGTTTTAGCATATTATAAGCTCTTAAATTCTCTACCACATCTAACAGGGAATAATGGATTAAGTGGCCAAGAATTTATTTCCATAACCTTTTCAATTACCCCATGTATATAAGGTTCCTATCATATTGCCCAATAATGAGTTAGAAATTAAATTTATTGTGATTTCCTTGAATATGTATTCTTCAATCGATTCATTTAATTATTTAAGCCATCTTGCGGATATTAACCGCTTTTCCTGAGTCTAATATCTATCTCATACTAATAATATTGTAAATAATGTCTTTAAAAACCAATTAATCCATGCACCTTAGTTATTCACCTATTATTTTGGATTTTCTAAAGCTATTAATATTCAAACATTCACTATTAAAAAAGATAATAATGCCATTAGTGCATATGTGATGATCATGAAATGGTATTTGTTTCCCATCATCTAGGATGTATATCCACTCTATTGAATCCATAATCCAACATGATCTATTTCACTCAATGTAATTTCTACAAAATTATCCATTCTAGAATTTACATCCTCGATCCATGTTAGATGTTTTCCTTAAATTGGTGTTCAATAAATTTCCACCTCCTAATCTATTGAATCATCCTCGTGATTCATGTATATAAAATTATTATGGATTCATAACCTGGATAATTATGTTTTTATCTACTATAATCACTTATTCTGAATATCTTTTAGAACATTTATTTATTCAATTTAAGAGAAATACATGGCTTTGTGTTCATAACCATCAAACTAAAAACAATATACTTTTAAAATATACCAATTTTAGGAAATTTTTCTAAACTATTTTATTACTATGGAGAATTGAAATGTATTTATTTAAATATTAAACACATATTTTCCCCCATATTAATATATTAATAAAACCATAATCATAGTATATTATTTTGTATCTTTTCTGCTCTGCTTATATCATTTTGAGTCCGTTGAGAATCACTCAAATAACCCTTCTTCTAGGATATGGGATATTGTGATTTCTCCATAACTGCCACTATTTTTTCCTTATAATCATTACCATAAATATATTTTCATTTCCTTTGAGATAATATACATGTGTATAAGGGTATAATTTATCCAATATATCAATGTTTTCCTCCTTAACATCTTTAGCATTCCACACAATAAAACTCCACGATGTCTTGTTTGGAGGTAGATGTCCCTCAAGATCATCAATATTTTTTCAAATCTTTAAGACTTTGAAATTGATATTTTCAATTATTATTACATGATATTTAACCAAATTATCCAAAAAATCAATTATATGGGCTTGATCATCGATTTTGAGACTGAATATTAATTCATTTTACTAGTTTCTTGTATTTTTATACATGATTTTTTCATTATCAAATTTAACTTGTATTTTTATTCTTATTTATCTAGCATGTATATTTTGGAATCATGTACCACTACATCAAATTTCATCACTAATCCATCAAAATGTCAATTTTTTCATGTTTAGATTCTAGTCCATCCAAGATGAAAAATAATACCATATCTTTAGTGACATCCTTATAATTTTCCACCAATTGACTATCTATTTAATCAATTAGTACCTCATCATTATGGTCTAAAAATTCCTTAGTATACTAAAAATTATTATCCTCAGATATATAAATTTCTTTTATTAAAAATTTCTTTTTTATAAATAATTTATTTTATGAATAGATCATTATAACTACACCTATAAATATATTCGTCATGGGTTCTTTATCATTATTTTCATCTCAAAATTTATTTTGTAACCAAGAAGCACAAGGACCCACTTTTTTCACTATGAAAATAGTCAATTGAAGCATTTCCTTTTAATATTTATTTTTACCTTTTAATGATTCACGAATATATATACATTACCTCATAAACATCAATATATTTGAATAATCCTCTATATTTAGTTTTTAAATTTCAGTGACCTCCACATCCAATTAATTATGCTTTATTAAGGCAAATTATCATTTTTTCTCATCTTCTATGAGATGATATTGTTGTAAATAATATCTCGCACCACCCCTTTGGGGTCCGTGTATTCAAGAACCACAGAATTTTTATTGAAACTTTATGGTAATATTATTAGGAAGACCATTTTTTTAGATAATAATGTAATTCATTGGGTTTTCTCATTCTTCCAAAAATAGTCCTCACTCATTTAATGAGTTCATCAAAGAACTAATTTGGATGAATTATTAAATCCTCATATTGGTTCCATAGCAACATAAATTCATCTTAACATACTATGGAATCAAAAACACAAATGTTTAGAGTTATTTTTCCACATTAACTGTATGTATTTAAATTAATTCATATTCACATATATTTCATTGGATAAATATCCCCCTATTTCATTGATTAATTTTTCATTCTATCTATAACTCTTCAACATTTTTCAAATAATTCTCTACACTTCATTCGTGCTAAAATCTCATTGAATGTATCCCTGTAGACTTACATTTCCAATGAAAAATTATTATTTTTTATTTTATTATTACATATTCTAAATTAATATCATCAATGATAGAATTTCCGTGTGTTTGATTCCCTTTTATGTCTCTTCAAAGAGAAAAAATTACACAAAAATATATGTAACTTTGATAACACTTGTTTTCCCAAAAAAGTTAAATATCTTGAGATGGGTTGAATAAGGGATTATCTATTTTTTAAATAAACACATCTAGTGATCTAGTTTAACAATTATTATGAATATTATATCCCCTATAATTGATATGATGTGATAGAGTAAATGAAATTGGGACAATAATGATTTTAACTAGTTTTTCAAAGCTATGTTAATGTAAGTAGCATGAAATGGTGGTGATATGAGGAACCTAAATCATTAATAATAAAACATTGTTTACAATTATAAACGTAGACGCTAACCCTTTGTTATTATAACCATCATAAGAAATTAGTTATCTCACCAGTCTCTCTACAAGAAGGATCTAAACACTCCTCTTATGATATGTTTTCATTATATGAATATTTGGTAAAAATTACACCAAGGATTTTATAGAAATCAGGTCTAGTTTTTTCAATGGGATTAACTCCATGATATTCTAGTTTTATATTATCATGTATATCCCATTTCTTTTCTCTTATATCTTTTTTTACACTCATTCTAGAATGATTCTCATTCTCCATTTTCCTTCCAAAACATATAATAGAAATCAATAACTTATTCCGTGATGCTTTTCTATTAGGTGATCCACTATCTTAAAATTAATTGTAATAATTATATCTTATGATTTTCAAACCTTCTATCATATCTATTTATTTATTTAAGACAATTAACAACATTTTTTTAAAGTCCCTTAATGGGATGTGTGTACTTCTTTGACATTCATAAATCTCTTCTTGTTTTAAAATTTTATCACTATTTTATAATTGACAAGATTATAGTTTGAATCATTCTCCATAGTTTTATTCTCATTACATTTTGAAACAATAATTTATAACCAATTTATTCACATAAATTACCTTTTGAAACCAGTTCCCTACCAAAATATGGTTACCTAATCACCAAAAATATCATCTCCAAGAAATGGAGTCTCTACTTCAGGATCCAAGTCCACATAGTAGAAATCGTAAAATAATAGAAGAACAAAAATAAACCTAAATCAAGACATTTCATTGCCATACCACCCACATAATAACTAATTTATTTCCCATTTTCAAAAAAATCCAAAAAAAAATCATATGATTCAATCCTCATCAAAATAATCTTTTCTATTAAGGTATGTTTCCATATTTTCATCTATATTCCCCATCACGACATGAAATATTCTCCAACGGGGTAACATAATTATTTGGTTTAAAATAACTAAAATATTTATTAACTCATGGTCTTTTCACAATGTTATTCTTACCCATGATGCCAATGTTCAGTGCTAGGTCATCTACCACATATGGGTAATAATTTTACCAATTTTTTCATGGAATGTCTTGTTTTATTCTCCTTTGAAAAAATTCAATAACTCCATGCATGTTTTCAATCGATATTTTATGTTATTTTAAACAAATTCATATGGAAATAACTCTTACACATTTTTATTTTCATAAAAAAGTGAATCCTGTTGTGACCGTTGATGTCATGTTATGACATTTGACCTTTATAAAAAAAACATATTCAATATTCTTCCAAAACACATCTATCATTTATCCATGATATTGTAGGATAATTTGGATGTATTTTAACATAAATATCCGCAAATTTTATCAAAAAATACATCACATATGTTTTTTCTAATTGTTTTATATTTGATGATGTTTATAGATGTGATAGGTTATAGGGAGATAAATAGAGGCTGGTAAAAGAGTTGATGATTATTATAGATCTCTAGTTTAGTTGGGTGTCATTTAAAATATCACGTTTATATATTTTTAGTATTATTCTAGGTGTATTTTAATCATTATTACTCATTTTGCAATATTTATGATTTTTTTGATCTCAAAATATTTATTGGGATGGGCTCAGAATGACTAATAGTTTTTATGTATCATAGATATTTCTAAATGGATCATTGGTGATACCCTATTAGATTGATTGATGGTTTTCTATTTTATAATTTTTTCTTATGAGTGGTTTTGAAATGTTTAAAAAAATGTGTCTTCCTTTAGAAGAGTTTGGGGTGGGATTTTTGTTAAGGGTCCGAATTTAGAAAAAATGGAATGGTATTCATTTTCATGATATTATAATTTCAATTGGTTTTATATTTTAATATAGATAAATGAGTATTTTTACATGGTTTTACATAGGAAATATAAGAGGATTTTTTTAAATGTTCTTCACTATTTTACCTCATGATGGGGACCCCTTATTTTTAATTTATTTTATGATTATATATGTTTATTTTTTTGGTTTAAACTAACGTTATCCCATTTTGTAAGAAACAATAGGAATCATTGGAGAAACCAATCCAAATATAAGGAGTTTATTGAAAATGTTGATATTATCATGGGAAATTCTTGGGGAATAAGTTCACAAAAACCTGTAATTATTATTTATGATTTTCATTCAATAATTTTTACTGATTGATGGGTGAGTCATTCATCATTGTAATTTGGGAAATCATTGATATTTTTCTAATAATTGGTGGTCCTAATAAGTTCCGTATTAGGTTTCCTTTGTATTTGATCTTAACAGTTGAATTTTGAGTTACACCAAATTTTCTTTGTTTGGTGGAGTAAAATAGTTCCATGGGTTTTTATCAATGTTTTATAATGATCCATGGTCTATATATATTAGATAAATGGTGGAATTAAAGGATCCTTCTCTATGTGGTCATCCTATATAACAATACCCTAATGAATTTATGAGATAATAGTGTTAGGAATATATCCTAATTAGAATTGAGATATTTGATGTAGATACATTGATAATGTGTAAATACCCATGTGTGGTGATAAAATGGAATATTGTAAAGAGAAATTTTATGTTTCATAAATATAAGTACTTTTAATTAAAGTTTTTGTGTTATATTGACATTCCAAATTTGGATGAAAAATATTCTTGATATGATCTCCCCCATATGAATTGAGATTCCTAGAAATGTAAAAATTGGAGTGAGGAGTGATGGAGATCAAACATAGTTAGGTGATGGAATGCTATATGGGTAGATCTGAATCAGATCTTCTCAATTACCCATGAGAGGTTATCCCATGGCCATATAACATACTGTTTCATATTGATGGTGGTTTTCTGGTATCATACACGTGATTTAGGGATATATGAAGAGTTGTATCTTTGTAGAGTGAGATCCATCATTAGTGATGACATCTGATATTTGTGATTAATTGAGTGATGATCTATGCGTAGTCAGGTAAAAGATACATAAGTTAATGGAATAACGAATTGAGAAGGGTATAAAAGATGGGATATGATATTTCATTTGGTTGGGACCCATTAATTTTCTTTTGATTGTTTATTATGGTTTTAGTGTTCTTTGATTCTTTGTTCCCTCTTTGCTTGATCATTTTTTGTCTATTGTTTCACATGGGATTGATTATTTGTCCCTCTATTATTTCATATATATTTTTATCATTATAACCTATGATATATTTGGTATTTATGTATTTATATATAGTGGGATGGCTGATGGGTTTGGTGGGCCATTGAAGATATATCCTGGTATATTTTGAGAGACCACATAATGGTTATAAATACTAGAAAGAGTTAAATGATGTATAAATTATTAAGTTAAGAAGGTATACAAATCATCAGATGAAAAATGGTGTTACATGGCCTATGTTGGGAAGTATCAATTTGTGTTATCATTGTTCAGGTGTCTTAAATACACACAGGTGTTCATTTCTAAGCTATGTACATTTGATTTTATGTTTCCATGTGGGTGAGTTACACTGGGCATCTAATTCCACACTCTCGCAACAATTTTATCCACATACACATGATTGCTAAATCACCCAATTTATAATGGTGAGTATGAAATCCTATGGGGTCATTAGACTCACCCCAATCAATATAAACAACATCAGTTTTGATGTACATGGGTAGATGATTATGTTTTATTTTTTTTATAGGTGTTTTATTAAATCTCAATGTGTGGTATGAGAATAAAATGTTATTGGAGGTCAAATTATCATAAAGTTATTAATATGAATTGGGATAGAGGCTACTATATTTCTATTTAATTTTAATTTTATCAGTATCATCCTACGTACTAATATTATTTCTCCTTATATTACCCTTAGCTATATTTTATTATATTATTATTTACATTCATTTATTCATATTCTATTATTTCTGCTCATTTATTTGTTAACACACATTTTGGTTATTTTATTACTAATATATTATGAGATTCAAAGGCTTATTGGCTCCATATTTATTCCCTACTGGTTTTGGATGAATATTTTATATATATATATAACATGTGATATTATTGGTAGAATAAATAATGATGTGTGGGATTTTATTTTGTGGGAATGTACTCCCAGTTACTATATCAAACCCGTGATATTATTCAATATCCTCTGGTTTATGGGTAGATTCACATGAGGCCATGTAGTGAGTCCCACTCCAATATGTATTGGCAGACTTGAGATGGTACATTACATTTTTAGTGTTAGAGGGTGTTTCTTAATGTCTCTTTTCAAGTGGGAAATCATAGATTGGAAATGAATGTTAAACTTCATTATTAGTATATCTGACCATTTAAAAAAGATGAATATATCAGGAAAATATAATAATATCTATAATTTAAAAAAATCTATATCTATTTATGATATATTTCTGGTATCTCATTTAGATATTTTTTAATCACTATCTTGTTATCGAATGATATGATCTATAATTGGAACTCAATTCCATTGTAGTGAAAAAAATGTGTGAATCATTGACATAAAAATATGTTTTTAATGTGAAAATTTATACCTGATTGGTTTTTTATGTGATATCATGTAAAATATATCTATGTGACTCTAAATTATAAGGCATTGATATGTTGAAATAGCATCTTATAATTTCCAATAATGAAATTTTATGAATTTATTAGGGAAGACTATTGAATGGTGTGGAGAATCGTGAAACCTATATATTAAAATGTTGGTATTAATTATATTATTTATATTACTTTTTATGATTTAGGAATTTAAAATTATAAATTATTTAAATTATGTATTAGTTATGTATCAATGACTAGTAAAATTTCATTCCTAATCATACTTCACAATCATTCAATCGGGAGGTTTTATTCTTGATTTATATTAATGGTATGTGCATAGATTAATTGAATATAAATCAATAATAAGTAGTGGGTGTGCCTATATTATAGAAGTTTTATCCTATTTTGCACACAGGTTCCCAAAATGTGTATCCATACCATGAATTTTTTTTTTAAAATAAACATCAATCATTTTTTATCCTTATTTGGGGTTTTCCCCTTTTTCTCCATCATTCCCCTTGAAATATTAAATATCTTATCCATAAAATGTCTTCTTCTAATCTATTCATATTAGTTATTTCACTCTATATATCAAATGAATATAAAATGTAAATTTGGTATTTCTCTTCCATTCATTCTTCCCCTATTCTCATTTTCACTCTTCCTTCCATGATCTTCCATGTTCATTTTCTCATTGGGAATGGGTTACAACCCCATTTTTTTGCTCTATAATAATATTTAAATGTGTAATTTAGTGAGATATTGGGTACCTTCTTAAATAATAATATATATTAATTTTAGGAATTAATTCAAATTATAATGTATTTACAGTGTTTTTTCAGCATCTTCGGTTTTGTACAAAACATGTACTTCTTTTTCATTATGTGTTTCCATGGGTATTTAAGATCATTAAAAGTTTATTTTTGTTATATTCATGATTTATCTAATGTGTTTTGAATTTTAATATAGGGAATAATGTTTTCTACATTGATTTAAATGTATATTTATTAAATATGAATACTACTTTCCATAAGGTGATTAATGAAGTGTTTCTAATAAATATTTTAGTTTAAATGAATTTTTAGAAAAATAATAAGTGATTAATTTTATATAAATGTGGTTATATTATTATTTAAAATATTATAACATTTATGGTTATGTTTTTTAGATGATTATTGTTTTTTATTATTTATATCACAAGTCATATACGCCCCAGTTGAGTTTTGTTATAAATATCAAATTTAAACAATAGTTACATTGTTAAGGAATTGATAAAGGGGGGATATGGTGTTGAGGGTTATATTGATTTTGTATTATGTATTGAATTTTGATTTATTTCATTAATATTTTTTATATAATGGTTTACATGATATCGTTGGGTGATAAGTATGAAATCAAGTATTAGTGTTACCTTTGTTTGTATTTTTCTGTAGCCACAGGTCCTCTATTATAAATTATCTCTGGAATGGGCTTTTATCTCATGGAGTAAATGGGGGTGATATAGGGTTTGAGACTTTTAGGATTTCAATGCTGGATTCTACATGATCCATAATAGAGTTATAGGTTATCTACTATAGAAATTATATTTCCATTCCATGTTAATTTATATTAGTTTTTAAATTTTTTATATATTTATTTTCATTAAGCCTAGTGATATATTTTTCTTATGGGATATAATTTTATTATTAAGTCATATGATTTTTTTAAATATTTTTAATATAAAAAGTAAATGAATATATTTGGATTTATTTTTATCATATACATAAATGTATACAATCTAATTATAGTTCAAATTAGAATTTTGAGTATATTTTTAGAAAATAATTATATTAATTTCCAATGTATCCTACTGTTTATTATCTCACACTATTCATAAACATGTTTCTATATATGTAGACTTTGAAATGGATGATACAAGTAATGTTAAGGTAGTTTCATTATTAGTGGTGTACCTTAGACACTTTCTTAATGCTTTAATGGAATGAAGATTAGGTATTGACCACGGGTCACGTGTAGATGGTTTGTTTCAAAATATTGAGAATATTGGTAAATAATTGGATGTAAATGTTGTTGTATCACTATTATATCCACATTTTTATCTCTTATTTATTATATATTTCATGTATAAACATATATATTTTTCATATTTAGGCATTTTTTGAAGTCAATTTTGGTTTTTTATTATTTTTCCCTGTTAGATTGATTTTTTTGTGAAGTATATATGTTTTTATCATGATAATTCAATGTTTTGATACTTTATATAATATTTTTTTGATATATTGAAATTTAATATTGAAATTTTTCACAAATGTATGTGTTAAATACCCATATCACTTATATTAATCTGATGTATATCCGGAATATTATTTTTATTATATTACGGGATGAGTTAGGGGAAGTTGTAGTTATGAGATAGATATTACATGATATACATTAACAATAATGTTATCCAAAATAAGAATATAGTAAATAATTTCCTTGGGTTTTCTATCAGGGAGGTTAGACCTATTTTCTACCAGTCATGTTGTTTTTTTGTTTATATGTATAAAGTCTAACTAATTTGTCGATTTCTTATTTTTTCAATAAAAATTAAAGGAAACAAAAATAATTAAATTAAAATATATAATTTTTTGAAATATGTAAAAATGTGATTAAAATGTTTGGGAAAATATTTTAAAATAAAGAGTAACATTTAAAAAGTGTTCATTTGTTGAAAATTAACTTCTTCCATGATTATGTTAATTATCTAATTGTATTTCTCAATGCACATCTAGATATATCTACCTTTACCCATAATTATTCCTTGATACAAAAAAATTCATTGATATTGAGGTTTATACTATTATAAAATTGATTCAAATATTAAAATGAATCCATGTAAGATCTCATGTTTTCCTATGATTTAAGGTTATTTTTTATATAAATGATTATTTACAGTCTAATATAAATACACATTTAGGTCATGGGGTAATAAGGGTTTCCATGTATTTTTCATAGTAGAACCCAAATGCTGGATTAAAATTGATGGACAATGAGGATAAGAGTTACTATACTCCCAAGACACATGGTTTAGTGACATCAGGAGGTGCTGGTTAGATTGATTTTGGATCCTGCATTGTTCAATTAAACTATTTGGATAGAAGACCTCTCTTGTACTATGGCCCTTATAATTTCTGATAATGGATTGATACATGGGTTGTCCATGGATTGAGAAACTTTTCACACTAACCTTGTGAGGTACCCCTCTATACAATGAAGGGTGGAAAATTAGTGCATACATTGGCCAACCGGGCAGCCAAACCATGATTCTGCATTTATTGAGGTAAAATTAGATTTTCTACACTAAAACCTATTTTAAATTAAAAAAAATTTCTATTTCTCATTCCTGCAGACAGAACTCATTTGAGAGCACCACCTTGCGCCAATTTGGTATATTTTGATCTCATTTTTCAATTCGAACATATAATCCAGGGTCATAAGTCTTGTTGGATTCACACCAGTGACTACTCCATTCATTTTTTGTTGTTATTCTTTTTTCTTAGTATCAGATAATCTATTCAGCTACAAAATAATATTCCTTATTTCTATGGTTTTCATACTTTATTAATATTTCTTCTGATCTGAGATGAATAAAAATGTTATACCAGATGATCACTATACTACAGAACCATGGTAGGTGGTCTATACCATTTTCATAGTATTTAGTGATTTATATACCAGGTCATCATTATGACCTAGGTCAGACGTTTAAGACATTCCCAAATAATTGATTGAATATTTTAATTTAATGTGCTGAAATTTTTTTAGGATTACCTTTAGTTCCTTGATCTTTTGTAGAGTTTCTTTTCCTAACAAATTTCATCCATGGTGTATTTCTTGTGATTTCCTTGTCCTTTTAGTATTTTTGAACTACCCAAGTGGTGATTGTTTGATCATACATATTTAGATTAATCATTACTATATATGATTTTGAATTGATTGATTATTTTTGAAATGGTATTCCTCATTTTCCATGTTATACCTGATGTGATTTATTGAACTTCTTAAATTTGAATTTTTATACGAGTAGGAAAACCCATTGAATGTATTTAAATAGTAATTGATATATGAGTTGGAAGGAATCATGGAATGGGATGGTATGAAATGATAATTGAATTTAATGATGGATGTTTCTGTAAGATTCTGTGTATGTGCTGAACTATAAGTCATGATTGTGGTAGTGGATATCTTGGATGAGAAAGATCCGTAGGTATTGATTCTATTAGATTTCATGTGCCTTGATACACCTTGGAATCATATTTATTAAGGTAGAAGTAAACAAGGTCTTTTTACATGCTCATGGGACCTGGAACCATGTCTAATCGAGTTTCTATCGATTTACACAAGGGAGTAGATGATGATGCTTTGGTCCAATATACCTTGGATACAGCCCCATGGGGTATGACACTTATATTATATGGCGAAAAAGATAAAATTTTAACATTAATGATTATATTTCATGGACATGTTTGGTATGATATACTTGTTATATTGAATATACATGGTTGGTATGAGATACAAGATATACATCATAGCAGCGGTGTTTGTTACAATTGTTCTTTACAATTTCCTTATTTAAAAAAATGATCCTTATTTTGTAGGAATCCTTAATAGTATTGACAATATCAACTTAAAATTATTATTTTTTCCATGGGTATTATACATTATTTACTCTCATATATATTATATTCCATTATCAATATTTATCTAGTATTACAAATACACAATTTTTATAGACATCATTGGTGGTGGCATGCTTAGATTTAATCTCACACCCTATCTAATGTAGTCACTGGGTACCCATATGGACATTATGGATATAGGTAGGGACCATGTATGGTTCCCGAAGTTTGATTCTAGAGTGTTTCCATTCTTTGAAACATGGGCTTGTATGATATAGTTGTGGATCATGATGTTATCATGAGATAGTTCTTTCTGGAATTTTTTGTATTTTGCTACATGTATTGTACTGATTCATGTATACCTATTTTGGATGATTTATAGAAATATGAAATTAAATATTATTATAACATATGTGATTTAGTTTTTCATTTTGTATATATCTATCTTTTGGATCTATCTACTATTGAGTTACTATTGTGCTCTACTAAGGAAGGTTACTTGCCTACTGATCTTAGTATCTATTAATACTACTTATTTATTGATTTATTTCATTAACTTTTGATATGATTGATTGTTAGCATTGTTTTACACTATTCAAGGATTGAGGTTTATTCTTATAGACACACCCTTGTCCTTCGCTACTATTTGGAATCCGTGGAGATTAGTGAGATGAGCTTGGGGCCATGTTGCCAATAGTTCTTGTAGGACCATTCAACATAATTTGGGTTTGGGACTTTACAAATTGGTATTACTTCCTTCATTTAATGGATTTAAATTTTAAAAACAACATATAGGGGTTTTGAAGGAATATAAATTTGGTATTGTTTTGTTCTAGGGAGTAGATAACACATGTATAGGAAAAATACAAGTTATGTCAAACGGAAATTTGCGTTTTTAGGATTTTACTGTTAATGTTAACTTGTTTCCACCATTCTGTAATGCACTTGTGGTTAAATGTTTATTCTGATTTTGGATTTTGATTTATTTCCCAATGAGATGGGCATTTAATCTCATGAATCATTTTATGAACCTGCTAGAAATCAAATTCCATTCATCATGTCATTCCATTTAATATTCATTTCTTGACATCATGACACTGTGATATGTGACTAGTGTGATATACCTTATGTCTTTATAGATATTTTGTGTTGGGGATTAGGAAACATGGTTTCTACCTAGTGTTCTTATCATAACATAAACAATGTTTTCCTTATTAGTCAACAGTAGACACTCATAATACCCAAATATGTGGCATTTATTCATATACCATTAATCACATTGACTTTAATGTGTTTTTGTGTGAATTAGGTTGATAAAAAATTTTGGTTCATGAGGCTTATGGGATGTGGTAGATCATAACATTTGAACCATTTACATAAACAGATTAAATTAAATGTGTAATAAATTTGAAATTAAATAGCAATTTGAAATGATAAAATATAGATCTTTATATAGGCCTGCCTATTGAGTGGGAAGTAGGTAGTCACTATGGTGATTTTTGTGACTGTTTATTTTACGAGTCCTGGATATAGGAGAATACTCTATGGTATAATCTTTTATTAGATGATTTTGACTAGTCTTAGGATTCTAGCTCTAGATTTCATGGTTTTGATCCCATTTGTTGTGTATAAATAATATTGTAGAGACATGGCACCATGATGACCTCCAGTCATACAGTAGGTGGTTGCAACTAACATAATCCATAGGTAGTGGGAAATGGTTTATCAGTGGATCCTTTTACAATTCCATTTGAGTCTCGAATAATTATTCCATACATAAGAGATTAAGAACACTTATTTGATAGATTTACATTCGTTATAAATACCTTTCCAGATGTACTGTAGCATGCCTCATATATATATGAGTTGGGGCGTGTGTTCTAGTATTAGAATAATCCCACGTTTTATAGGGATGGTGATCCATAGTATTCCAATATGTGGCATGATACTACTCGGTCAGTAATTGACTATCTAGAGACACATTTAGAGTGGATAGTGATGATCGCAAAATACATTATTAGGGGATTAGAATAGCACTAATGGGATGTTTTGAACCAGGATGATGCAATACGTGACGTGGTTTGGTGAGATTTGCATATTAGATTCTAAGGAGAACATGTTCATAATTGACGAATGGATTTTTTATTTGTTTTTATTGTATCATTAAGTCTATATATATGGAATACATATATGAGGATATGATTATTCTTGAATTGATAATTCCTGGAGAATTTTTATAGACTCACTTGATGGAATTGGATGCCACTCTTTAAAAATTATACATATTATTTGTGATGATCATTATGCTGATCATAAATGTAATCAAGAAAAGTGTTGATGGTGAAGGATCATTGTATATAAAAATTGTAAAACAATGATAATTTTTATTTTAATGAAGTGAATATGATGAATTAAAGAAGATGGCCATGAAAAATGTATGTATATATATAATGATGAATAAGATAATTTGATGATAATTGAATTAACCATAAAGCTCAAAGACTTTTTTCAATAGTGACACGTTGTTTCTAACATGGAAGATTATTTATGTTCATGAAAATATTCCTATTCATGTGGATTTCATTTGAATTCAACAAAATATTCCCATACTTGGCATGATGTATTTATAATGGGGTTTTGTGTCGAATGATTTTGTAAAACGTCAGGTGCCATGTGGGATCATCCAAAGCTCATTGGAATTATTAAAATTAGCTAAGATTGGTTTTTTTGTCAAATTATATGAAATGATTTTTATGTTGAGTTTTCGAATGTGGTTTTAATGTGTATTATTTTTCATGGTTTTCATATACAAATTTAACATTTTTATTATCATCAATAATTTGATTCCACAATACTTTATTTGAAATATATCCTATGTTATATTTATGTGATGTGAATATATACAATTATAAATAATTTTTTTGTATATTCATGATAAATGAAAATAAGGTTGATAGAACACAATTGAGATTCCCATGTAATATAATCACCTTATTATATATTGTAGAATCCATGTTGGTGGATTAAAGAAAATGGAAAAGAGTATGGTTTTTTTTCAAACCTTATAAATATTTTTTTATGATCACATTGATTATTTGTAGATATAATGTTATATTGTTATATATATATATAAGTGGATCTGGAACCTTTTCAAGTTCAAGAGGATAAATTCAAAAGAAAAAAAAATAAAAATTAAACATTTGATTCACCCCTATCTCAGTGTTCAATCCAAACAAGGGAACTAAAATTGGTATCAGATCACAGGTCCTTCTAAAAATCCAAAATATTTATTGGATTATTTTTAAAATACATTATGTTGGGTATATTTCAGTATGTGTTTGAGTTAAATAAAATGGATAGATAAAAATTTATTCATAAGTATAAAAATACTTGAACATCTTTAAAAACTCAAACGAGTAGGAAGGGAAGAGTGGAAATGAAGGTAAAGAAGAATCCAAATGTTAATAGAGAAACACCACTGACTAATGGTAAACCTATTTTTACAATTAGTATTTTTTATTATTATTATTATTCATCTAATGATAAGCTACGGGGACAATAAATCAGAAGGTTATATTTATTTTTAATTAAAATAACATCTGAAAAATGTTTCTATAGAAGCATTTTAATGTATTTTTTACACCAGAATGAGTCTCATTTTTTGATAAACCATAGCTAGAAGTGTGTGTAGAAGAATTAGAGGATTCACTATAATTCCCCAACCCCATTTACCACGATTAAGTGAACTATTACATAACATTGGGGTGATAAAAAAATAACATGTCGTGAAAGACAGATTAGTATAGTTTCCTTGGATTCACTAGAGACATTCATAATGTTTACTTTACATCATAAAATGTAAACTACAAAAAATTAGTCTCAATAGTCCACTCATATTTCCTGATACTATCCCTGCAGGTTATTCATAAAATACTTCTTCATATCCTTGGAAAAATAAAAAATAGAAAGGGGTGAGATCAGATGCCCAGTATGGATAAAAATATAGCAGAAACATTCATAAATAAACATAATCATTTAAGTCAATGAATAACTAAAAAGGCCTTTTAAACATGAACTTTAGCATAATATGGAAAAGATTAAATGAAATAATTTCGTTTACCTATTCACATGGATATTCTACTAGTCGAATAATGACATGCAATATCAATAACCACTTTCATAATGATGGAATGCATAATTCATGACTATCATAACCACATCATCAAGGCCTCGTGCCAAGACTACAAATAAGATTTTTTCACGGCATTGTTTCAAGACACTAGTTTGTCTCATGAGACCTACCGATGCATCGAGGAGCTATACTGGTCTCCACCCGTCACATACTAAGTCCAATGCATTCCTCATATGAAAAAATTGAAACATAACATAAACATTCATATTGAACTAGCATATGAAATGTCAATACATTATCAACAAACCATGAATGGTACAAAAATAACACAATCCACAGTCAAAAATAACTCATTCAATACAATATGGACGTTTGTATTGTAACAGATTAACCTCAATCATGAATAATGAAGGATATTGACATAGATGAAAATAATCATCAAAACTATTTGAGATCAATATCCCCTTTTTTCTTGAAAATATTTAAAAGTCACAGACTTTGTCAAGAAGCCATTTAAAAGTAGATTTTATAATAAAAGTGTCACATAACACATTGAAACATTTAAAAGGAATTTTTATTCAAAAAATATAATGCCCATATAAATAAATCCATAAAACCATTTTTAAAACATGTATATTAATGAGAATGATTTAGAATAATAAATCATTAAAATATATTAAAATGATATTTTAGTTAGAGTTCATAACACAAAGAGAGACACCAGAATATAGATAATTGACATAATAAAAACATTATAATATCATGAGAATAACGGGATTCATGATATACTATGTCAAATTACATTCTATACACCATATAAAAGTGATTTGGTGTATAACAACAAAGGAGTCTCAATGAAATGTAAATTGAGATGAAATCTCTCATAAAGGTTGTATCCTTTGGTTAAGGACAAATCAACGACATAATTATGTGTGAAAAATATAAAAACACTCAATATGATTGGATATTCGATATAATCCAATAAAAGGACATTCACACATATTCATGTAAAATCAACACCAATGAATTTGATGTTTAACTCAAGTAATGGAGATTCCGTAAAAAGTACTCTTATCAGGTTTATACCGATGATTTGAGAATTTATCAATGGAGTGATAATGTGTATCAAAATTATATCCACAGAAAGGGAGTGGAAATTATGATATAATCATATAAATAGTGATTCCACACATAATCTTGGAGTAAAATAATCAATGAAGTTTGTGTAAAGCCGAATGAGTGGAAATTGAAATTTCAAATTCACTTATTGATTTTCTAACTTACAAAACATACACCCATTAAAGAAGGATCATACAAAGATGATTTAAATAAAAATGAATTATAGTATATTACAAAATTAATACAAACATGGAGAGTACACACACCACATGCAATAAATAAGTTTTGAACAAGGGAAATCTCACAAGATTAAAAGTTAGATAAGAAACCCCTTACTTTGTACTTTTTCCATGGTCGAGGGTAGGTTAGAAATCTTTAAAATTAATAAATAATTGTTATTGAATTATTCAAGAATCATATACCTTAATATGAAATCACATATGATCTTTTAACATTTTTTTTGTTAATAATATCTTAATACTATCGTCGTTTCATGTGTTAACTTACTCATTTTATTTTATATGTTTTGTTAGATAAGTTGTCTTTTTATGGATAGGTTGTATATTATTCATATACCGAATTATATCATGTCCATAAGAAGTATTTGTAATCCTAAATTGTGAATTAGACTTGTATATATACGATGGGGAATGAATCTCATCGCTTTCGTGGAGATGGTAGTCTGTACGTACGCATGAGCGATAATATCATTCTTTGGATATTAAAATAATATATAATTGGACGTTATATCATATATAAAGAATCATTATCATGTTATAATTATTATTTAATGATTTACACATCATAATTATACCCTTCCAAATAATAATGTATTGAATAACAATTACACCACGACGTGGAGACGATAGGTCGTACGTATGCACGTATGGTGACATGTCATTCAAAGGATGGATAGAATACTGACTATGGTGGTAAAATATTTATAATAACATCCCTGTATATAAATTATAATAGAGTTATTATTTTATAATGGAAATAACAATCAAAGAAATTGTTGAAGAACAAAGGAATTGGAAACAGGGTGGTGAAAACATTACCTCTTCTTCGAGTTCTTCATTTCGATTTGATCAATAGGGCTTCATGAGTTGCCATTATGATCAAACTAAGGCCTCTAGGTTGATTTGAGTTATGTTGATGGAATATTTGGGTAGGGATTGGTCGAGGAAAAAGGCTTTGATGGTGTGAATTAGTGAGAAGTGGGAGTACCCTTTTATATGAGGGGTGAGGGTCACCTTTGGAAAAGCTAGAAATTTTATTTTATAATAAATTCATATTAGGTTTCTAATGTCTCCAAAGTGGATTATTTAAAGGATAATGTGGGTATGGGTCTCAATTATTTCCAACCAATATATTTTAGACAGTATTGTGTGACAATATTAACCTTTTCTTTTATATTTAACTCTTAGTTAAATAGTTTGACATTTACCATGTATTGTTGTATTTTTATATTATATGTTAATAAATGTATTATTTACCTCCAAGAGACCCCAAGGTGGTCCAATAATGATAAACCAATCATTATATAAGTCCTTTTTCCTATCCATATATTTTTAGAAATATCATATCAATTAATAATATAATATTTGTTTTAAAAACACTTTTATGTCAATTTTGACACTATTGGGTATTTGTTTTTTTATAATATAATAACAACATTATTACTTCAAAAACAATTTATATAACCAATCCTAATATGTCATATAAACCTAAAAATTAGTGTAATTCATAAAAAGACTCAAATTTCGTTTATTTTGATATATATAATATCAATTATTTTAATATTTCATTAATTATGTAATTACGACATCACCATTGTGTCATAAATAAATTATATTATATAATGTTTAATAATTATAAATAAAATACCATTATGTAGTAAATATTTTTATCTTTCTAATTAATATTTATAATCTAATTTATATTATGTATTACACTTTATTAAAAATGTTTTATTTATTAAACTTTGATTTTATCGCTTTTAACACTTCTTTGAATTAAAAAATAATATATGTCCTAATCTAACAAAGGTGGACCTAAATGATAATATATTATTCCTATGTTGTTTTTGGTTGAGATACACATGTCCAATAGAAATTGGACATGTGTTAGGGTAATATTAATATAAGTTTTACCCTTAATTACCCTATTTACTATTTACCATGGTAAATAAAAGAAAAAATTAACAATTCACAAAAAATTATTTTCATCGCATTGAACCAAATTTTACTCCATGATATTAACCGTGTCTCTAAAATTTTCAAAATTTCACTCACAAAAGATATAAAATTATGTTTTATGTGAATTTCTAAATTCTCAAAGGAGGTGGGTAAAAGACGGTGAAAAGGTCAATAAAATTTTTATATATCTAAAATTATTCTAAACTAACGCCAATAAATTACATTGAACATATATAGGTATTATATATCTATTTTGACCTTAATTAAATTTAAATAAAATAATTAATTATTTAAATAATATTTTGGTTTTAAACTATAAATCAATGTTTTTGTCTCTATTCATCAAAAATTGAAGGTTTTTAGAAAAAAACAAAAACTCACCCTATGCTATTTTTGATATTCCGAATCCAAAAATAAAGTCCATTTAAAAAGATAGTATTAATAAAATTTCAAAAAGTGGGTATTACTATTCATAACGGCCAGTTTGATTGGTTGTGGAGTGTGTTGGAACCTGAAAATCTATACAACACACACTAATGTATTATTAATGAGAAGCGTACCGTGGATGATTGGGGTGTTACATTCACCTTTCCTTCAAATAATTTTATCCTAGAAATTTTTAAAATTGGGCTTGGGAATATAATGGGAATTCCCACATTGGATAAAGAGTCAATAAAACTGTCACCTTGAAAGAATGAAAGATAAGTACAGAGGTCACCCAAGATAACTCATACTAGGATTCCATGTAGGAAAACATGGATATAGAAGATAAAAAATGTGTCATGTTCTGATGGAGAGGGATACAAAACATGATCAGAAGAAAGTTAACAACAAGAAAGCCAAACACTTGTGATGGCACAAACGGTCATTAGTTTTCCAGTAGAAAAATTATATGGACAAATTTTTTTTAAGTTACATTACATAAATATGAGGAATTAATTTACTATATTGAATAAGAAAATAAAGAGATATACTTACTTTTTAAGTAGAGTATCATTTTTTAAAAAAATCACCACTGACTCATTTTTTTTAAATGGATAGTATTCAGTAAGACATGGTCACATGGGAAGATCGAGAATAAACTTCTATAGAATCTCATGATCCACAAAGTACAAACAATATATTTACCTTGTCTTTATAGATTAACCAAAACCAAAATGGTTAGTAAATGATCTGATGGTCCCCCAAAAGTATATTCCTTTAGAGAAAGAAACACTAATCTTAATTTCTAAAATTAATCCAACAATACCCCAACGTTAAATAAATACCATTCAATAAACAATTCACCATAAAATCCTTCAATATAATCTAAACTAATATTGAAAACAAAAACATAAGAGAATTTGGTTTTGTAGTCTTCCAAGATAAATTGTATCTCTAAATGACTTTATCTACTCATAAAGTCACATTCTTAAAATAAATGAACCTAATCACATATTCACTATTATAGGTTAATCATTTCCATAAATAACCCAAATCACTATAAACTTACAATAAAAACATAGATAAAAATCCACCATTACTCCTAAAATGAAATCCCATAGTATTCTAGTTTCTTTGGGCATATAGTGTTCCCAACAAAGCAAACATCTTCCAAAATAACATTTATCACTTAATCGCCAAATCAATTTCCTATAATAAGGTTATTCATTTGATAATACATAAGAACTCAAATCAACTTATTATTGATCAATAAATTCATTTAACTAAAAATTCTTATTCACACTAACCAGGAACATCACGTAGTCCAGTGGTTGGTGATAAATCACAATCGCACTTTGGTTGTGGGTTCTATTCCCAAATCATTTTCTGATGCGACGGGTTGTCACACGGTTTGCGTGTTGCCCTTTTTCAAAAAATGTATTTTATAACATTACCGAAATGACATAAATTTATCAAAATAACAATAACATAATTTTAACTATAAATGTTATCTCATACCATGCATTTTCATCCCAAAATATAATATCTGGAAATTGCCTCAAACCCCATGATCATATAAAACAAAATTGTTATTTATAACTATATCCACAAGGGGAAATTTAATTCTTCCTCAATTATCATTATCACATGGAAAACTATGGGGTTACAAATAAAAGAGAAAATTATTCCAAAGTAATCCCACCAACAAGGAGCACTAATACTTTTAGAAATTTATCCAACCATTTATTTCTACATAGATTCTTATTTTACCAAGAATATATCCTATAAAATAGGGCATTCACTCGGTTAATGGACATGTCCCCTACATTTACAGCAAATGACTATAAATGGATATTTGGGACCATTTTTATATTCTTCCATAGTACTCTTCATTTTTCCTCGACCGTTCTTCACATTATGTCTTTGTTTCCCACAGGTATTGAATTTATTTTTCCATTGAGACACATTACTTGGTGTCTCCTTCCCCATTTCATGCAAGTTTGAAATTTAGGATTCTTTTCTCCATGGTTTCCAATGCTAGAGTTCTTATCATTCATCCCATTTTTCTTCTTTGTTGAGTCTGGGAGTAGGTTAATATATATGTTGTTGATCATATATTTGGAAAACTGATTTGGAATTAACAAGATATCTTTTATGCCTATAAAAATTCCATTTTGTAGCTCATTTCACCCACCTTTCCCATTTTTTACATCATTATCAAAGTTACAATGACGTACATGGAATCTAGCCATTGACTAAAACCAGAAAGATTTGTGTGAGTAACAGTAGTCATGATATCATTGAGAGAATAAAATGACACCATAATCTCAATTTGAAACACATTAGGATTAAACAAGATCATTTATTCTCATCTTATAATAAAATACTTCAAATTTCTTTGGAAAGAAAATGTAATTTATGCAAATCATATCCCCCAGGAGTGTTGTGATCAAGAGTGCTGCAAAGATTGTTGTCGTGCATCAGTTCTCATTCGAGTCTAACACAAAACAGTTTTTTAGGTTTTTACACCTAGGTACATCTGTGCCAGATCCACCTCTACCTTCTCGTATCCAGATAGGGATGTATTTCTTGTAAAACTCACAAAATCTATACAATACCAAAATTCTAGGAGTTTCTTCTTTACTAATCCTCAAATTCTATATTAGGGATATGTGCTCTAATCAGAGTTTATCTAAATCTAGTTTCCATTGTTTGTTCTAAACTTCCACTAATAATAAATGTAACGCCCTGACACCCGTTACCCAAAGTCGGTGCAATATTACATAACATTGGTATGATCACAAAAGTTCAAGTCTCGAAAGAATGATTAGTTTAGTAGCCTTGGAATCACTAGATATATTTACAAAATTTACATTACATTATAAAATGAAAACTATAACAAAATAGTCTCCATAGTCTACACTCATATCCCCTCATACTATACCTATAGTTCCTTCATAAAAATCTTCTTCACATCCTGGGAAAAATTAAACATAGAAAGGGTGAGCTCGGATGCCCAGTAAGGATAGTAATATAGTTGAAACTTTCTTAAATAATAATAAACATTTAAGGCAATGCATAACTAAAACAAAAGCCTTTTAAACATGAACTTCAGCATAATATGGAAATTATAAAATGAAATAATTCCATTTACTTATTCAAATTGATATTCTACTTGTAACACTCCATGATTTCATAGTATGTTATTTTTTAACGTAATTCAATAACTTGCACTACACACAACACCGAGTTCTTGCACAGCATGACTTACCAAACAAGCCGTTCAAAAGCAGTTATGAATAGTATTAAATGAATTTTTAACATTATATAATCCTTATAATTTTAGAATCCATATTTTGAGTTTCTTAGACATATGGTATGAACAAATACATTTTTTCAGATAAAAGATGTATTTTTCAAAAAATGCAATTTTACAGCCTTTTAATGGAGAACCCTTTTTAAATTCAATATAGGAAAATTTTATATATTCAATTTGACAAAATAAACTTTTTCATTATTATCGGGGAATAATAATTATGTTTCAATAATGTTTTGATGTTTTTCTGATAAATTTCATATTTGGGTGAATAGTGAAAAATACAATATTTAAACTGAAAACAAATTTTTTAATCAAAATAATTTATAGTGAAAATATATACATTTTAATGTTTTGGAAGTATAAATAGATTATATTTTTACAATTTAATCCAATGATGGTCATTTTATGTAATTGCACTTTAAAATTGGACATAAATAAGTGTGAAACTTTTGATAGTTATTATTTCTTAAAAATATGCCTTTTGGTTTTGAAAGTGGGAATTAATTTTAAATTAATAAATAAAACTTATATGTTTTGAATTTTGTAAAATTGGTTTCATTATTGAATTTATAATATCAAAATTATCTTAGGATAAATATTTGGTTTTTTTCTGAAAACTTTTAATTTTTGATGAATATTGAAAAACAATGAGTTATAATTTAAAAACAAATTTTTATTTAATTATTTATTAATTTTATTTAAATTTATTTTATGTAAAAATAGATATATAGTATTGATATAAGTTCAAGTTAATTCATTAAATTCAGTTTATAATATTTTTAGATATATAAAAAGTTTACTGATGTTTTCACCGTCTTTTACCCATCTCCTATGAGAATTTGAAAATTCACATAAAATGTAATTTTACTACTTCTATGAGTGGAATTTAGAAAATCTGAGAGACATGGTTAATTTCAAGGAGTAATATTTGGTTAAAAAAGATAAAAAAAATTATGGGTAATAGTAACTTTTTACTTTTATTTACCACGGTTAAAAGTAAATAGGGTAATTAAGGGTAAAATGATATTAATATTACCCAAACACATGTCCAAATTTAATTGCACAAATGTATCACGACCAAAAAAACCATAGGAATAAAATATTATCATTTAGTTCCACTTGGATTAAATTAGGAAATTTTTTATTATTTAATTCAATGAAGAGTTATAAGAGTTAAAATCAATGTTTCATAAATAAAACATTTGTAATATAGTGTAATACATAAGATAAATTCGATTATAAATATTCATTAGAAATAAAAAAAATTCCTATATAATGGTATTATATATATAATTTTGAGACACTAAATAATTTAATTTATTTATGAAACGATGATGATATAGTGATTACCGTATTAATGAAAGATTAAGATAATTGATATTATAAATACCCAAATAAATTTAATTTTGACTTTTTATGAAATAAAATAATTTTCTAGGTTAATATGACATGTTAGGATTGGTTATATAAATTTATTTTTAAGTAATAATGCTTTTATGAATTTATCAAAAACTAAAAACCCAATAGTGTCAAAATTGACATAAAAGTGTTTTTTAAAAAATATTATATTATTAATTTATATTCTATTCTAAAAATATATGGATCATCCAAATGACATATATCATGATAGCTGTATCATTAATGGACCACTTGGGGGGTATATTGGAAGTTTATAGTATGATTATTAACAATATAATATAAAAATACAAAGAGACATAGTAATGTCAAAATAATTAACGCAGAGTTAAAACTAAATGATAAGGTTAATATAGATGCCCAAACATGACTAAAGCAAATTAGATGTTTTTTTGTAGAATTATACCAACCATAAAAATTTAATAATACACTTTTGAGCCATTAGAAAGCGATTATTAATTTATTATAAAATAACATTTCTAGCTTTTCCAAAGGTGCCCCTCACCCCTCTTATAAAAGGGAACTCCCTATTCTCACTAATTCCAACATTCTGAGCCATTTGGATCGGACAAACCCGGACCAAATACCTTATAAAATATCCTCCCTTCAACTTAGAGTCCTTAGTTTCATCAGAAATTCAACTTAAAGATCCCTTTTGATCAAATCAAAAAGAAGAACCTGAAGAAGAGGTAATGATTTCACCACCCTCTTTCAAGTTCCATTCTTCTTCCACTTCCATTTTATTTGTTGTTTCCATTCTAAAGTAATAAATCCAGTATCTTCTATATACTGTGATTTTATAATAATTATGGTACAACAAAATTCATTATTATATCCACCCTTTGAATGACATGTCACCATACGAGTGTACGTACGGCTTACTATCTCCACGTCGTGGTGTAATTGTTATTCAATAAATATTTATTTATAAAGGTATAATAATGATGTGTATTTGATTTAAATAATAAATATAACATGATAAGGATTATGTATTTATGATGTACCATCCAATTATATATTATTATAATATCAAAACAATGATATTTTCGCTCGTGCGTACGTACGGATTACCGTCTCCACAACACGATGAGATTCATTTTCAAGTTCACCATTCATCAACGATTATAAAAATATATATTACTAATCAGTATGAAATTTATTTCATAATAATGATACTAGATATATATATATATATATATATATTTATATATATAAGTATTCATATACATATATATATATCAAATTCACTTACTTCTGTTCAATACTATATGAAAACAGAAAATGCGTTTATGCGTACGTACAGACTACCGTCTCCATAAACGATGTTTACATTTCATATATATGTCTATTATACATATTTATATTAAAAATATATATAATATATAAATCATTTTTTATATTTTGGAAGTATTTAAATCACGATCTAAGTGATAAAATCAAGAGTAACAGTTAAAATACGTACTATAAAAAAAGTGATTATTAACCGAAATATTAATATAACATTGAAATTATTATTAAATGGGTAGTATAAAGTCATAAATAAATAATGTATGATACAATAAATATTAATATGGTTCTGGTATAATTTAATAACATACCTCAGTATTAATATGGTTGTGATATAATTTAATAACATACTATGTCTATTAATATTGTATTCTTTGTCTAATACACTTTAATTTATGTGTATTTACATATTCATTGTATGATACCTCTTTCATGGGTTGTATGTTTCATAAGTTACCACGTTGGTAAGGGTTTATTTTACATCTCATTATTATCCGAGTTTGTTTTATGTAATTATCTACTGGGACATATTTATTATCCATGTCCATGTTTCATAAAATAGTTTTCAAAGAGATTATTTTTAGGGTCTTTTTACTAAATCATCATTTAAATCGTTTTAATGATTTATTCTTCTATCCCATTTTCATTAATGTCCATGTTTTCAAAATGGATTTAATTATTTATTTAAATGGAGAGAAATGTTTTAAAATTTTAATTATATTCAAAAGTTTCAGTGTTGTATGGGACACTTTGATTCAAAAATGTATTTAAATGTATTCCTTCCTAAATTATGTGACTTTTAAATGTTTTCATGAAAAAGGGATATTTCTCTCAATGAGTTTTACAAATCATTTTGATCTATGTCAAAATCCTTTAATTTATTTTAAACTTGTTTTGAAGTTGATTTATTACGATACAAATATTCAATATTATATTGAAGGTTTGTGAAATGTTTGACTGTGGATATGTTACTTTTATACCATTCATGGTTTATGGGTAAAGAATTGAAATTTCATATGCTAGTTTTAATACGAATGTTTATGTTATGTTTAAACCTTTTCATATGAGGAATTCATTGGACTTAGTATGTGACGGGTGGAGCCCGCGATAGCTCCATGATGCATCGGTAGGTCTAATGAGACAAAATAGTGTCTTGGAAAAAGGCCATGAAAAAATTTTATTTGTAGTCATAGCACAAGGCCTTGACTGTGTGGTTATGATAGTCTGACACTATGCATTCCATCATTATGAAAGTGGATAGTGATATTGCATGTGATTATTCTACTAGTAGAATATCCATACAAATATGTAAATGGCATTATATCATTTTATTTTTTCCATATTATGTTGAAGTTTAAGTTTTAAAAGATTTTGTTTTAGTTAAACATTGCCTTAAAAGTTTATAATTATTTATGAATGTTTCTTCTGTGTTTTTATACTTACAGAGCATCTGATCTTACCCATTTCTATGTTTTATTTTTCCTAGGATTATAAGAAGTGTATTGTGATTGTTATGAAGGGATAAGCCAAGGGAATAATGGAGTTCATAAAAGATTATTTATGCTTTTTTTGTATGATATATAGTGTAATGTAACATTCATGTATGTAATCTATTTTACAAGACTGCTAAACAGATCGGTCATTCGGGACATAATTTCTTGTAATCATGCAAATTAATTAAATCAATGTACTGAATATGGGTAACTAGGGTTGGGGCATTATATTTGGTATCAGAAAAAGTTTAGCAATAACCTTGGAAGCTATATTTAGATAAAATATGATTAGATAAAATAGAACTATGAATGAATTTGAGGATTAGTATAGAAGAAATTCTTAGAATATAGGTAATATAGAGATTTTGTGAGCTTTCCAAGAAAATATATTCCTATCTGGATACGAGCAAGTAGAGGCGGCTCTGGCATAGATGTACCATGGGTTAAAACCTGAAAACAAAGCATTGAGGTAGACTCAAACGGAAACTAGCGCACAACAATGGGCCTTTCTGCACTCTTTGTTACGACACTCCCAGGTGATATGATTATGAAAATTATCATTTTCTTTACAAAAAATCATGAAGGGTTTATGAGTATATACTTCCTCAATGAATTTTTTATTATTATTATGGATTATATCCATAAATTGTTTAATGTATGTTAAGTGTTTTACATGTTTGAGATTTGGTATTGATATTCAAAAATTATTCTAGTGTATTCCATTGTATAAAAATGGTGCCTATTAGAAGAAATGAGAACTCCAGTAATACACATAATCCAAAGAGTAAGAAGGATCATATCTTTCATGGTCATAAGTCAAAATTTAGAAGGGAAATATTCTCCCACCTATTATCATCATATGAACAAATAGTATCATCTGTTAATAAGATAAGAAAATAATTCTCGGAGTCCTACGGATTTGAAGGGAAGCAAGAGAAGAAAAGGATGGAAGAGAGACAGATGGATAAATAGAAGAGGGAAAAGAAGAATTTTCCCATATGTGATAACTGTGAGAAGAAACACCCTGGAACTTGCATGAAGGAAATGGGAGTTTTTATAATTGTGTAGAAAATTGACACCAAGTATGTGACTTCAAGGGTAAGAAAAAGGTTTCAAATGTACAATGCTTCATCTGCAAGGAGTGGGGACACTACGCGAATCAATATTCAAATCATAAGAGTATGCTGTAAATGATGCTATTGTATAATAATAAATTTATGATACTACCACAGATGAAGAGGAATAAATACTGTTTTAAAGTTGTTATTAAATAATTATCTCATTTGAGTGTTGTATCGATGATGTGTTGGATATATGAATTATGGAGATAAATATGGATTGTTCTGCAGTACTATTTCATTAAGGATTTGAGATTACATGGTACTATGAAAGTGAATCAACAACAAGTTAAACATTTTTATTAAAATAAAAGGTTGAAGGAAAGTTAATCCTTAATATGGTCTTGATACTGAGGTAGTGATTTTGGGAGATGACATTGATGATTTGGATAAATTATAGTTGATATTCTTGACTACCATGAAGGTCATTAATGATTTTTATATTCCATCATTGTATGAGTTTACAAAATTTTTGGATAGAAGGAGTATATCATGTATTCTATAATGAATAAGGGACCATGCATGTACTCAATAAGGGTTTATGGTAATTAACAATGTCACCGTGTTTTAAAAAAATACATGATGAAGGTGTTCACATGTTATTACATGGAAAAAAGGATCTTCATTGTGTTTACATTCCTTATAAATTTTGTATTGTGATTTTGAATAGAATTATTTTGGATAATTCTAGTTTGAGATTACTTTTTTATTTCCATAAAAGGACAACCCGAAGGTCGGGCGGCAACCCGTCGCATCCGACAATGCCCCGAGACTTGAACCCACAACCGAAGGGTGACAAGGGTGTATCACCTACCACTAGCCCACGTGATGTCTGGGATTGAATAATGTAGTCTTTTAAAAAAATCTTTTAGATGAATTATAAATTCATTTTTTTAACCATATATGAATAGGATAAATAGAATATTATTTTTATGTTCTATTATCTTTCAGAGTGAAAGATGAGTTTGTGGTAGAAATTAGTTAAAGTATGGGACTCTACTTTTCATGTATATATTTTTATTCTTCTATTGTTCTTTGAAGAAATTAATTCTGATTCTTTAGTTAAGGGATATTAAAAAAAATGTGATATCTTAATACCATATGGTTTGATGAACCAATGGTATTTTAAATCACCATGGATTGATGAATTTAAGGCCCTCTATTTTACACTTGTTTGTGATTTATGACCTCAATCACTACCTCTAAATATTTTTGTTTTCCCTACAATTATATGTCTCTAATTTCCACTAATTTTCTCCTAATCGAGATCATAATTTGGTGGTGAACCTTTTCATTTCCCTTTTCCTCTTATTAAGACTAAATTTTACTAACCTAATTTATGATGAGGGTTTTCCCAAATATATTTTCTATTTTAAACCATTTATTTTCAAAAAATAATTTCAAATTATGAGGAATCAATATATTTAAGGTGGTAAGAATGTAACACCCCATGATTTAATAGTACGTTATTTCTCCAAAGTAATTCAATAACTTCCACTACATGCAATACCGAGTTCTAGTGCACCATTACATACCAAATTAGCCTTTTAAAAGCGGTTATGAATATTATTATCTGAATTTTGAACATTATATAATCCTAATAATTTTAGAATCCATATTATTAGTCTCTTATACATAATGTAAGAACAAATAAATTTTATTAGATAAAAGTGGTATTTTTCAAAAGAATTATATTTTACATCCTTTTAATGGGGAATCCTTTTTTAATCAAATATTTGAAACTTTTATAAATTCAATTTGACAAAATAAACATCTTATTTAGAATAGGGACATAAAAATTTAGTTCCAATAATGTTTTGGGGTTTTTCAGTTAACATTCATATTTGGGTGAATTGTGAAAAATACTATATTTTAACTGAAAACAACTTTTATTATCAAAATAATTTATAGTGTTAAATTATAAAATTTAATGTATTGGAAGTATAAATATATTTTATTTTTACCATTTAATCAAATTATGGACATTATAAGTAATTTCACATTGAAATTGGACATAAATAAGTGTCAAAAATTTCATAGTTATTATTTCGTAAAAATACACCTTTTGGTTTTGAAAACGGGAATTATTTTTAAATTAATCAATAAAAATTATATGTTTTTAATTTTGTAAAATAGTATTTATTATTTAATTCGGAATATCAGAATTATCTTATGGTTAATTTTTGTTATTTTTATGAAAATGTTTAATTTCTGATGAATAGAGAAAAACACTCAGTTATAGTTTAAAACCGAAATTTTATTTAAATTAATATTTATTGTATTTAAATTTATTTTAAGTTAAAATAGATACATAATATCTATATATGTTCAATTTAATTAATTAATGTCAGTTTATAATAATTTTAGATATATAAAAAGTTTGTTGAACTTTTAACCATCTTTTACCTATCTCCTCGGAGAATTTGAATATTCACATAAAACATAATATTACTGCTTCTGTGAGTGGAATTTAAAAAATCCGAGAGACATGGTGATTATGAATGAGTATAATGTGGTCCAAAAATATAAAAATAATTTTTGAAAATAGTAAGTATTTACTTTTATTTACCACGGTTAAAATTAAATAGGGTAATTAAGGGTAAAAATTATATTAATATTACCCTAACACAGGTCATAATTCTATTTTAAAAGTATATATAGACCCAAAAAACCTTAGAATAAAATATTATCATTTAGGATCACTTGGATTAGATTAGGGAATTTATTATTACTTAATTCAAAGAAGTGTTAAAAGAGTTAAAATCAATTTTTAATAACTAAAATATTTCTAATATAGGGTTATACATAAGATAAATTAGATTATAAATATTCATTAGAAAGATAAAAATATTTCCTAAATAATTTAATTTCCTAATGACACAATGATGATGCAGTAATTACAGTACTAATGAATGATTAAGATAATTGATATTATAAATACCCAAATATATATAATTTTAGACTTTTTAAGAATTACAACAATTTTATAGGTTAATATGACATATTAGCATTGGTTATATGAATTTCGTTCGAAGTAATAATGCTTTTATGAATAAAGAAAAATTAAAATACCCAATAGTGTCAGAATTGACCTAAAGGAGTTTTTAAAAAAAATATTATATTATTAATTGATATTCAATTCATAAAATTCTAAGGTTTGGCCAATGGACTTATATTATGATAGTTGTATTTTTAATGGACCACTTGGGGGACTATTGTAAGTTTATAGTATGTTTATTAACAATATAATATAAAAATACAAAGAGACATGGTAAATGTTAAACTAATTAACTCAGAGTTAAATCTAAATGATAATGTTATTAAAGTGACTCAAACCTGTCTAAATCATATTGGATGAGTGGTTTATGACCTATCCCCTCCTTAAAACATATGTAATCCACTTTGGAGCCATTAGAAACCGAATATTAATTTATTATAAAATAATATTTCTAGCTTTTCCTATGGTGCCCCTCACACCTCTTATAAAAGAGAACTCCCCCTTCCCACTAATTCACACTTTCTAAGCCATTTTTCTTGGCCGACACCATCCAAAATACCCTCTCAACTATCCTCCATTCAACCTAGAGGCCTTATTTGGATGGGAAATCCTATATGCATATACCTTTTGATCAAATCAAAAGGAATAACCCAAAGAAGAGGTAATGATATCACCACCATTTTTCATGTTCCTTTCTTGATCCACTTCCTTTTTCTTTTATCTTTACATTATAAAATAATAACTCCAATAACATATATATATTTTGATGATATTATAATTATGTTTCAACAAAATTAATTATTCTATCCACCATTTGAATGACATGTCACCATACATGGATACGTACAGCTTACCGTCTCCACGTTGTGGTGTAATTGTTATTTAATACATTACTATTTAGGTGGGTATAATAATGATGTGTATTTGTTGTAAATAATAAATATAACATGATAAGTATTTGGTATATATGAGGTACCATTAAATTATATATTATTTTAATATCAAAATAATGATATTTTAGATCGTTCGTACGTACGGATTACCATCTCCAGGATGCGATGAGATTCATTTCCAAGTTCACCATTCATCAACGATTATAAATATATATTACTAATAATAATGTAATATATGACATAATAATGATACTGGATATATATATATATTTATATATATAATTATTTATTTACTTTCATATATCATATTCACTTACTTCCGTTCAATACTATATGAAAACAGAAAATGCGTTTATGTGTACGTACGGACTACCGTCTCCATAAAAAGTGTTTTCCACTTCAAATATATGTCTATTATACTTATTTATATTCTAAATATATATGATAAATAAATAATTATTTATTTTCTGGATGTATTTAAATCATGATCTAAGTGATTCAATCAAGAGTAACATGTTAAACCACGTACGATAAAGAAAGCGCTTATTTCCTGAAATATTAATATAACAAGGAAATTATTATTAAATGGTTAGTATAAAGTCATTAATAAATAATGTATGATATAATAAATATTAACATGGTTATGGCATAATTTCATAACATACTATAGTCTTAATATGGTTCTGGTACAATTTAATAACATAGTATGTATATTAATATTGTATTCTTTGTGTAATACATTTTAATTTATGTGTATTTACATATTCATTGTATGATACCTCTTTCATTGGGAGTATGGTTTATAGGTTACCAAGTTGGTAAGGGTTTATTTTACAATCTCATTATTATCCAAGTATGTCTTACGTAAGTATCTACTAGGACATATTTATTATCCATATCTATGTTTCATAAAATAGTTTTAAAATGGATTATTTTTAGGGTCATTTTACTAAAACGTCTTTTTAAATATTTTAATGATTTATTCTTCTAAACCATTTTCATTAATTTCAATGTTTTCAAAATAGTTTTAAATATTTATTTAAATGAACATGAATGTTTTAAAATGTTAATTAATTTCAAAAGTTTCAATTTTGTATGGGACGCTATAATTCAAAAATTTATTTAAATGTATTCGTTTCTAAATAATTTGACTTTTTTGTGTTTTCATGAAAAATGGATATTTCTCATAAAGATTTATACAAATCATTTTCATCTATGTCAAAATCCATTAATTTATATTAAAATTGTTATGATGTTGATTTATTATGATACAAATCTTCAATATTTTATTGAAGGTTTTGTGAAATGTTTGATAGTGGATGTGTTAATTTTAAACCATTCATGGTTTATGGGTAATGTATTGACATTTCGTATTCCAGTTTTAATATGAATGTTTACATTATGTTTAAACATTTTCATATAAGGAATTCATTGGACATAGTAAGTAACAGGGGTAGCCCTCTATAGCACCTCGATGCATCGGTAGGACTCAGGAGACAAACTAGTGTCTTGCCACAAAGCCTTGAAAAAATCTTATTTGTAGTCATGGGGCAAGGCCTTGACTGCGTGGTTATGATAGTCTAGGATTATGCATTCCATCATTATGAAAGTGGTTAGTGATATTTAATGTGATTATTCAACTAGTAGAAAATCAATGTGAATATGTAAATTACATTACTTCATTTTATTTTTTCCATATTATGCTAACGTTCAAGTTTAAAAGGATTTTGTTTTAGTTATACATTTTGTTTAAATTTTTATAATTATTTAGGAATTTTTTCGTTGTATTTGTATCCTTACTAAAAATATGAGCTCACCCCTTTTTATGATTTATTTTTCCCAAGATTCCAGGAAGTGTATTGTGATTGATATGCAGGGTAATGCCAAGGAAAAAATGGTGTTCTTAAAGTATTATTTATGTTTTTTTGTATGTTATAAAGTGTAATGTAAAATTCATGTATGTAATCTATTTTCCATGACAGCTAAACAGATCGGTCCTTCAGGACATAATTACTTTTAATCATGCCAATGTATTAAAATAATGCACCGACTATGGGTAACTGGGGTCCGGGCGTTACCCTACTAGTCGAATAATCACATGCAATATCAATAACAACTTTCATTGTGATGGAATGCATTATTCTATACTATCATAAACACATAGTCAAGGCCTCGTTCCAAGAATTCAATTATGATTTTGTCAAGGCCTTGTTCGAAGACGCCAGTTTGTCTCATGAGAACAACCGATGCATTGAGGAGAAATAGAGGGCTCCACCCGTCACATACTAAGTCCAATTCATTCCTCATATGAAAATTTTGAAACATAACATAAACATTTGTACTGAAACTAGCATATGAAATGTCAATACATTATCCACAAACGATGAATGGTATAAAATTAACACATCCACAGTGAACCATAACTCATTCAATACAATATGGAAGACTGTATTGTAACAGATTAACCTCAATCAAGAATAATGAAGGATATTGACATAGATGAAAATAATAATCAAAAAAATTTGAGATAAATAATCCATTTTTCATAAAAACATTTAAAAGTCACACTATTTGTCAAGATTCCATTTTAAAATAGATTTTTTAATCAAAGTGTCCCATATGACTTTGAAACTTTTAAAAGGAATTTTTATTTGAAAACGTTAATGTCAATATAAATAAATCTTTAAAAGCATTTTTAAAACATGGAAATTAATTAGAATGATTTAGAATAATAAATATTTTAAAAATTTTAAAATTATATTTTATTTACAGCTCCTAACCAAAAGAGAGACACCAGAATACAAATAATTAAGGTAATAAAAACATTATAATACCATGAGAATAATTGGATTCATGATATACTATGTCAAAGTACATTATATACACCATATAAAATTGATTTGGTGTATAACAACAAAGGAGTCTCAATGGAATATAAATTGAGATGAAATATCTCATAAAGGTTGTATCGTTAGGTTAAGGATAAATCAACGACATAGTTATTTGTGACAAATATAAATACACTCAATATTATTGGATATTCAGTGCAAAACAATCAAAGGAAATTCACACATATTCTTGTAAAAACAACACCAATGAAATGGATTTTTAACTCAACCAATGGTGATTGAGTAAAAAGTACTCTTATCAAGTTCATACCGATGACATGAGAATTTATCAATGGAGTAATTGTGTGTATAAAAAGTTTATCCATAGAAAGGGGTGTGGAAATTATGACATAATCCAATTAATAGTGATTCCACACATGATATTGGAGGAAATTAATCAATGAAGTATGTGTAATGTCAAATGAGTGGAAATTGTACATTCAAATTCCCTTACTGATTTGGTAACTTACGAAACATACATCCATGATAGAAGGATCGTACAATGATGACATAAATATAAATTAATTAAGGTATATTGCACAATGAATACAAACATTGGCAGTACACACACCACATGAAATAAATAAGTTGTGAACAATGGAAATCTCAAAGAATTAAATGTGAGATAAGAAAACCCTTTGTAATTTTTTTGTCGTAGAGGGTAGGTTATCCTCCATTATATTGTTGAAATAATACTTATTTAATTATTCAAGAATCATATACATTATTATGATATCATATATGATATTTTAACATTTCTTTCTTAATAGTATATTAGTATTATCTTCGTTTGAGGTGTTAACTTACTCGTTTTCTTTTATATGTTTTGTTACATAAGTCATGTTTGTTATGGATAGGTTGTAACTTATTCATATAAAGAATGAAATCAAGTCCTTAAATATTATTTTTAATCAAAAAATGATAATTATACCTGTATGTATACGATGTGGAATGAATCTCATTACGTTCATGGAGACAATAGTATGTGCGTACGCACGAGCGATAATATCATTCTTTGGATATTATAATCATATATAATTGTATATTATATCATATATACAGAATCATTATCAATAAATACTTATTATTTACATGAATTAAACATCATTACAAATAATAATATATTGAATAACAATTACACCACGACGTGGAGACGATAGGTCGTACATACGCACATATGGTGAAATTTCATTCAAAGGATGCATAGAATACAAAATATGGTTGTAACATATTTATAATAACATCACAGTATATAAAAGATATTGGATTTATTATTTTAGAATGAAAATAACAATGAATGAAGAATTTGATGAAGAAAGGAACTTGAAAGAGGGTGGTGAATACATTACCACTTCTTCAGGTACTTCTTTTTGATTTGATCAAAAGGGATTGTTATGTTGGATTTATGATCAAACAAAGGCCTCTCAGATGATTTGAGGGAAGTTGAGTGAATATTTGTGCTGGTTTTTGCTGAACCAAAATTCTTTGAAGGATTGAATTAGTGAGAAGGGTGAGTACCCATTTATAAGAGGGGCGAGGGGCACCTTTGGAAAAGCTAGAAATATTATTTTATAATAAATTCACATTTGGTTTCTAATGGCTCCAAAGTTGATTATTTAATGCTCAAGGTCGGGATGGGTCGTAATCCTGTCAACCAATATATTTTAGATAGGTTTGGGTTACTATATTATCATTATCATTTATATTTAAATTTTAGTTAAATATTTTGACATTTATCAATTATCTTTGTATTTTAATATCATATAGTTAATAAACATACTATATACCTCCATGAGATATCCAAGTGGTACATTAATTATACACCTATCATTATACAAGTCCTTTGGCCAATCCTTAGATATTGAGGAATATAATATCAATTAATAATAAAATATTTGTTTTAAAAACTCTTTTATGTCAATTTTGACACTATTGGGTATTTTGTTTTTGATAATTTCATAACAGCATTATTACTTCGAACAAAATTTATATAACCAATACAAATATGTAATATTAACCTAAAAAATTATTTTAATTCATAAAAATGTCTCCAATTATAGTTATTTTGATATTTATAATATCAATTACTTTAATATTTAATTAATTAGGTAATTACTACCTCACCATTTTTTTATAAATAAATTAAATTATTTAATGTCTTAAAATTCTAAATAAAATACCAAAATGTAGTAAATAATTTTATCTTTCTAATGAATATTTATAATCTAATTTATCTTATGTATAACATTATATCGAGAAAAAATTTATTTATTAATCATTGATTTTATCTCTTTTAACTCTTCATTGAATTAAATAATAATAAATGTCCTAATCTAATCCAAGTGGACCTAAATGATAATATTTTATTCCTAAGGTTGTTTTTAGTCGAGATACACTTGTCCAAAAGTATTTGGTCATGTGTTAGGGTAATAATAGTATATTTTTACCCTTAATTATCCTATTTACTTTTAACTGTGGTAAATGAAAGTAAAAAAGTTACTATTCACCAAAAATTATTTTCATCTCATTGAACCACATTTTACTCCTTGATATTAACAGTGTCACTCAAATTTTTGAAATTCCTGTCACATAATTGGTAGAATTATGTTTTATGTTAATTTCCAAATTCTCCTAGGAGGTGGGTTAAATACGGTGAAAAGTTCAAAAAAAAATTATATATCTACAATTATTCTAAACTAACAAAAATTAATTACATTGAAAATATATAGGTTTTATGTATCTATTTTTACCTTATTTAAATTTAAATAAAATAAATAATTATTTAAATAGAAATTTGGTTTTAAACTATAACTCAGTGTTTCTTTCAGTATTCCTAAAAAATTGAATGTTTTGAGAAAAATACCAAAAATTCACCCTATGCTAATTTCAATATTCCGAATCCAAAAATAAAGTCCATTTTTAAAGATAAAATTTATAAAAATAAAAAAAGCTTGTTTTGATATTCATAACGTCAAGTTTGGTTGGTTGTGGTGTGTGTTGGAACTCGAAGTTGCGTACAACACATTCTTTTGTATTATTCAAATAGAAGCGTACCGTGGAAGCTTGGGGTGTTGAATTCACTACGAAAGAAGATCATATATTGCATCACTTTCATAGACCTAGTAGAAGTAAGGGAAAAATAGTTTCTGATAGTAATGAATAATTTCAAATGTATAACTGTAAGAATGTTGTATTTGAGATTATTTTTAAAGAATTCTTTCATGGACATGAAAAATTGAACAATGAATTTATGTGTGTCAATAATTATAAAATGGATATCAATTACAGGAAGATCAAGGAGCATGACACATTGTTTCAAGATAATATTATATTTCGTCAAGTGGGTGTTGAGAATATAAGAAATGGCAGTGAAGATAATGTTTAATGTTTTGAATATAAAAAGAATTCCCTCAGCATAAGATATCCTGAATTGAAAATTAAATTGGGAAATTTTTGAAAAACATTTGTTGAGACCTCACAATAAAATATTTATGTATCTAATTCAACAAAAGTAACCTTCATGGATTATATAATTAAATAATCTTCTTCAATTAGGAATAATATAATTACATAATCTAATGATCTTTCTAAAGAATAATGGATGAAAGAGGTACCATCCATATCCCAATGTAATAATTTTTTAATCTATTTCAATAAAAAGATTAGGTGTATATATAAACTATTTAAAAATATGGATGATGAGAAATTAAATGAACCTACAACAATGTCAATTGTAGATATAAGAATACGTATATGTTCTGTTTCCCTACAAGAATCCAAGTAGTTGGTGAATATGTACCAAAAACATTATGATAGAAATATTGGACAACAATCATAAAATAAAATAAGATCCATGTTTTTGGTTCAATGTTGGTGTTGGAATAGATTTAGAATTTTATTAGTATTTTTAGTATTATTTATGAAATTATAATATACAAATTAATCTTTAAAATGTGGTATAATTCCAGAGATGATGTAACAACATTTCCGAACTATGAAAAAAAATTCCCGTTCAAACAGATTCAAACATCATGGTTATGCCTATTCTGATTTCAATAAAAGTGTTCAAAAAAGTTATAAAAGTCCATCTAAATATCTATAATGTAACTATGGAACTCTTGAGGAAGAAATGAAAATATGGGGTTGAAATCTAGAAATGATGAAAATCAGAATAGTCCTAAGAAGTTTAATGATATGAAATTCATAACTCAATACATAAGAAAGATCAGAAAAAACCAAGTCCATGATGAGGTATATGAGTGCTACATTTGAGAATAATGATATTAATAATGTCACAAATGTGAATCTATATGTAGAATATAGATATGTTGTAAATATTCTTAATGATATTGTAACACCCCAAGCTTCCACATTACGATTCTCTTTGAATAGTACAGTAGTGTGTGTTGTACGCTACTTTGATATTCTAACACACCACGACCAATCAAAGTAGATATTATGAATAGTAATATCCACTTTTTGAAATTTTATAAATTTTATCATTCAAAATGGATATATGATTTTGGATTTGGAATAACGAAATTAGCCATGGGTGAATTTTTGGTACTTTTCGGATAACTTTTATATTTTGATGAACAATGAAAATTACTAAATTTTAATTAAAAACAACTTTTTTAATCGAAATAATTAATAGTGATAAATTATGAATTTGGGTGGTTTTAAAGGATATTTAGAATATATTTTTACCATTTAATATAATGTTGAATATAGGACATAATTTCACAATTAAACCAGACATAAACATGTGTCAATCGTTTGATAGTTATTATCTCTTAAAAACACGCTTTTTGATTTAACAATGGAAATTAATTTTAAATTAATTTCATCCTCTTCTAGATTTTGAATTTGGAAAAAAGTATTACATATTTGGAATCAGGATGTAAAAATTGTGTAAATAGGTAACATATATTTTTATAAATTTTGAATAATTACTTCGGTAAATATTTTATTAACCATGGTTAAAGGGTAAATCCAGAAAATAAGGGTAACAAAATAATATTATAATAATTAAAAATTACCCAAAAACGTGTCCTAACCTTATTGGTTGATACATGTCCAACCATGGGCATCTTTGGTAGATTTTATGACCCCATGGAGCCACTTGTATGTGATAAGTACTTTTTATTTTAATTAAGTTAAAGTAAAAACAAAAAATGACATAAGCATATATCTTTTGAAAAACAATATTTACATAGGGATATTTATGTTCTATTTTCAACTATAAATATTAATTAGACATATAAAAATATTTCCTAAATAATGGTGTTTTAATTATAAATTTTAGACATTTAATAATTAAATTTATTTATGACACAATAATGATGTAGTATTTTCCTTATTAATGAAAGAATGAAATAATTGGTATTATATAAGATAAAATAAATATTATTTGAATGTTGTTTTTCGATCATTGATTTTTATTGGTTAATATTACATGTTATTATTGATTAATTGAATTTTATTCCTATTAATAAAGTTTTTACTAGATAAAAAAAGCAATTATTTAATAGTGTCAAAATTGACATAAATGGGTATTTAAAAAAAATATTATATTATTAATTATTATTCTATTCCTAAAAATATTCCGATCGGCCAAAGGACTTATATCTTGATTGTTGTATCATTAATAGACCACATGGGGGTCGTTTGGATGTATATAGTATGTTTATTAACTATATTATATAAAAATACAAAGTGACATGGTAAATGTCCAACTAATTAACTAAGAGTTAAAACTAAAAGATAAGTTTAATATAATGACCCAAACCTATCTAGAATATATTGGTTAAAAGGAATTAGACTCATACCCACCTTATAATTTAAATAATCTACTTTGGAGTCATTATAAAACGAATATGAATTTATTATAAAATAATACTTTATGTTTTTTCTGAAGAGCCGCTCCTCCCCATTATAAAAGAACACCACTTATAACATATTCATCATTCTTCTAAATCCATTTGGTTCGTCCCAACTCTGCCCAACTAAGCTCCCCACATCCATATCATACTCCAAGAATCCTTACCTTAGGCATAAGGAACTCTATGAGTCCTTTTTGTTTCAAACCAAAGGGAGATACCCAAATTAAAGGTAACAATTTCTCTTAGCTTCTTTTCATTTATTTTACTTTTCCAAACCCTAAACTCTTCTTATTATTTTAATTTCTAACGAAACCAGTATAATAAATACAATAGGATATTTTTAAGAAAATTATTCAAACTACACTTACACACATCTCCGTCTATTGGGTGAAGAACATAGTGTTTCTATGGATGGAAACTAAACGCCTTACGAAACGATGACTGTTCAATTATCTCCTAACACCTCTTATGGTGTCCATTATGATGGAACTATAATTAAATAGGATATTAATGATATTTATTTTATATATAATATTCTTTAATATCATTTATATCATACCATTATTCATTTCATGTTGTATATATATATGATAATTTCATGTGAGGAAGTGCGGACTACCGCCCCCTCAAAGTGATATGACTTGTTCATACCAGAGATGGAAGGTATACAGGATGGTATTAATGAACATAAGTAATAAATATAAGATATTACATTATACTATAATAATTATATACCTATGTATCATCTGGTTTTTATTCCTTTTAAAAGGAAAAATGAAATGGACGTAGCGTTCGTGTGTATGTATGGATTACTGTCTCCACGAACGCGACGAGATTCATTTCCCCATCATATCCATTCAAAACTAATTCTCATTTGATGAATAAATGTAATGTTTAAGGACATGATATCATTCATGATATGAATAAGACACAACCTATCCATAATAAACCTGGCTTACGTAACAAAGAATATAAAGGAAAACAAATCAGTTAACACACGAAATGACGATAATATTAAAATATTTTTAAGAAAGAAATATTAAAAGATTATATATGATATCATATTTATATATATGATTATATTATAATTTAATAGAAATTATTTCAACATTATACAGTAGGTTAAACTACCCTATACCCAGGAAAAGTACAAGGTAAGAGTTTATTTCACAATCTCTTCATTATCCGAAGTTGTTTGTACGTAATTCTCTATTAGGACCTCTTTATCATGCACATTAATGTTTCTTAAAAATGTATTTCAAAACATTCTTAATATTTTATTGAATATGGATTAATGTCATTTATACCTTTTTTTTTCTTTTTATAAGATGTTTATAAAGGAATCTTTACATCATTTTCCAATCAAGGTCCTTTTTAACCATTTCGACAAAATTTAGGTAAGAATGTCTTTTTTTAACTTATACGGTGGGTACGGCTATTTTCCACCATTTTGAAATCATCTAAGATTCCCATACAAGCATATAATAATATTTTCAAAGTAAATGTTTTATTTTATAATTATCTGACTTTTAAATGATTTCAAAATAAAATGTATTTCTCTCAAATAGTTTTGATTTCATCTATGTCAACATCATTTGATGAATTTTAAGATTATTTGAAGTTGATTTATGATGATACAAAACTTCTATATAGTATTGATGGTTTTGTGATATGTTTGATTGTGGATGTGTTATTTTTATATCATTTTTAGGTTTATGGAGAAAGTATTGACATTTGGTATACTAGTTTTAATACTAATGTTTATGTTATGTTTAATCCTATTCATATGAGGAATGCATTGGACTTAATAAGTGACGAGTAGAGCCCGCAATAGCTTCTCGATGAATCAATAGGTTTAATGAGACAAACTGGTGTCTTGACACGAGGACTTGACAAAATCATATTTGTAGTCTGGGCATGAGGTCGTGGATACGTGGTTATGATAGTCGGTCATTATGCATTCTATCATTATGAATGTGGTTATTGATATTGCATGTGATTATTCGATTAGTAGAATATCCATCTGAATATGTAAATGGAATTATTTATTTTTATTTCAACAATATTATGATGTAGTTCATGTTTAAAAGGCTATTTTTTTGGTATACATTTCATTAAATGTTTATGGTTATTTATAAAAGTTTCTGCTATAATGTTATCCTTATTGGGAATCTGAGCTCACCCCTTTCAATGTTTTATATTTTTCCAAGATGTGAAAATGTATTTTATGAATTACAAGCAAGGATAGTATAAGGGGATATGAGTGTGGATAAAAAATGTTGATGTATCTTTCACTTTATGATGTAATGTAAAATTTATTAATGTATCTAGTGTTTCCCAGGCTACTAAACTAATCAGTCTTTTGAGACATGATCTTTTCTGATCATGCCAATATTATGTAATAATTAACAGACTCTAGGTAATTAGGGTTGGGGTGTTACAGTTGGTATCATAGGATATTTAGTATAAACATTGGGAACTAGATTTAGATAAACTATGATTAGAGGAAATGGACCTAAGATGGAATTTGAGGATTAGTATAGATGAACTTCCTATAATTTTGGTATTGTAGATATTTTTTGAGTTTTCCGAGCAATACATCCATGTATGTATAGGAGAAGCTAGAGGCTGCTCTGGCACAAATGTACCTAGGGGTAAAACCCGAAAACTCCGCTTTGAGCTAGACTCAAACGGGAACTAGTGCACGAAAACGGGCCTTGCTGCACTCTTGGTTAGGACACTCCCGGTTGATATGCTTTGGATAATTCTCATTTTCCTTACAAACCATTATGTAGTGTTTATGAGTATATAATTCCTCAAAGAAAACATTTTTTATGATTATGGTTTATATCCATAGATATTTCAATTTAGGATATGTGTTTTACAAGTATGGAATTATGTATTTTGATTCATAAACTAATATAGTTTATGCCATTTAATATAAATGGAGCATAGTGGAAGGAATGGAAACCCTATCAATGCCTGCACTCCATATAGGGATTTCCTTCCTGCTCATGATAATTATAGTGGAGATTGTGATACAACTGGTGATGATCATCTTATCACTATACTAGGACAACTCACTTGTTTTATGAATAATAACCTTACCTGTATAGAGCACCCTGATCCGCAGCACGGAGGATCAATGTTAGATCACTTCATGAGGCAACAACCACCAACATTCAATGGGAGTACAAATCCATTAGTATCTGAGCAATGGATAAGTTCCCTAGAGAAAATATTTTAGGATTTGGGGAGTACTGAAAGGGAAAAAGTTATCATGGAAGTTTATCACCTCAATGGAGATGCTGATCAATGGTGGTCATTTACTCAAAACACAAAGATGATGAAGTATAAAATATGGAATGGAGGGTGTTCAATGAGATTTTCTTAGAAAAATACTTTCCACATGACCATCAAGAAGATTTGGAAAGGCAAATTCAGAGTCTGAAGAAAAAGGAGGATGAGGATGTCGCAAAATATGAGGCTAACATCACAAGGTTAGCGAGGCATGCAACATAATATATACGTACTCCATGAAGTAAGATTGATTGTTTCTTTGATGGGTTAAAACGATTTCTTTGTTGAGCATTATTCTCACAATCATTCTCATCGTATGAATATATTGTCTCAAGTGCTATCAATAATGAAAAGTAATTCGCTATGTCTTACGACTTTAGGGAAAATCAATAGAAGAAGAGATTTGATGACCACGTTGGAAATGGAAATAAAGGGAATAAGGTAAAAGTTTATTATCCATCCTACAGTAAATGTGGGAAGAACCACCCCGGTACTTTCTTGAATGGAATGAGGGTCTGTTTCATATGGAGTGAAAAAGGCCACAAGATTATTATTTTAAGGGAAAGAGATTTGATATCAATGTGGAATGATATAATTGTAGAGATATGGGACATTATGCAAATCAATTTCCAAAGCGTCAGGGGATAATACATTAGAAAAGGCCAAGGGATCAAGGGAAAACATATGTTATCACTACTGCTGAGGTAGAAACTTAGAAAGACGTGGTGGCTGGTAATTTAATTTTTTTATCAAGTTTAGAAAATGCTTTATTTGATTCTGGGTAATCACATTTTTTCATATCTTCCCAGTTTGCAATGAAAATTAGATATTTCAATTTTGATTTAAAAATGGAGTTGTCAGTTAAAACTCTTAAGGGAATTATCATTTCTATAATGTTTTGTGAATCAGTCCCCATTAGAGCACGTAAATGTTATTAATCTGCTGATCTTATTGTCAAAAACATGATTGAATTTGATGTAATACTTGGTAGGGATTGGATTTCTGACCATGATACAAAACTTTATTGTAAGAAGATGGAGTTTAAAATTTTTTTGATGGTGATAAGGAACAACTTATCTTTATAGAAGAATCATAACCACTAAATTCATATCTATTTCAACTCCCAAAAGATCAACTAAATTCAATTATTGGGGAGGAAGAAAATGAAATGATTGTGGGTGAGGAAATAAATGTTCAGATAAAGGATTTACCTATTGTGAATGAATATGAAGATGTGATTCCAGAATATTTACATGGACGTCCACTAGAATGAGAAATTGAGTTTCCCATTGATTTAATTCCTCGATCTAGTCATATATCGAAGACCCCTGATAAAATTTCCACTGTGGAATTAGTTTAACTAATGAAAAAACTAATGTAATTGAGTAAAACGGGATTTATTCTACCTAGTGTTTCTCCATGGGGAGCCCTATTCTTTTTGTTTAAAAGAATGATGGATCTATGACGTTATGTATCGACAATAGGGAGATCAATTCTATAACAAGAAAGAACAAGTATCCTCTACCTCGCATTAATAATTTATTTGACCAACTGCAAGGAGCTCAAAACTTTTCAATGATTGACCTTTGATCTGGATATCATCAGTTTTGTGTGAAGAAGGAAGACATTCCGAAGATAGCATTTCGAACCAGGTATGGGCATTACGAGTTTACAGTAATGAATTTTACGCTGACTAATGCACCCTCTATATTCATGGATCTAATGAACAGATTTTTCAAGGAATATATCAATGATTTTGTGGTGGTATTTATTGATGATATCATGGTATACTCTAAAATCTATGAAGATCATGATAATCACCTGTGCAGTATCCGAAAGACTCATCAAAGACATGAATTATATGGGAATTTTAGCAGGTGTGAATTCTGGCTTCAAGAGATTTGTTTTCATGGCCATATTGTCTCTAAGGATGGAATCTCTATTGATACTACTATGGCAAGAGCAATCCAAGAATGTCCAACACCAATGAGTATAACTGAGGTACGTAGTTTTATTGATTTAGCAGGTTATTATCGACGTTTAATCCATAATGTTTCCTGATAGGCTAACCCATTAACAAATCTCACACGTAAAGGGGTTAAATTTATTTGTACCAATGAGTGTGAAGAATTTTTTGAAGAACTGAAGAGATGATTAGTCAATGCTCCTATATTAACACTACCATCAGGTAATGATGGGTTTGTTGTTTATAGTGATTCATTGGAGAAAGGACTTGTTTGTTTCCTTATGCAGAATGATAGGGTTATTTCCTATGCATCACGACAGCTAAAAATTCATGAGAAAAATATCCTACTCATGATCTTGAGTTAGATATTTAAATATTTGCTTTGTTGATATGGATACATTATCTCTATGGTGAAAAATGTGAGATATATACCGATCACAATAGTTTGAAGTATATTTTATCATAGAATGAACTCAGCATGAGGAAATGTATATGGCATGAACTACTCAAGGATTATGATTTCATGATACGTTATCACCCAGGGAAGGAAAATAAGGTGGTAGATGCTTTAAACAGAAAGGGTCATGGAGTTTTGAAAATGATGAGAACAGAAATGGATCCTATTATCATGGATCTAGTAAAGATTGATATGGTAATTACCATGGAAGGTGAAACATCGATATGTTTTCAAATGGTTTCCAAACAAACTTTACTAGAAATGATAACTATTTATTAGACCGATGATACAGATTTTCAAAAGAAGATTAAAGCTGTGAATGATGGGAGATTGAGAGACTTTGTGTTTGAAAATGAAATTTTGAAATTTGGAAATAAAATTTGTGTTCCTGATATACATAATCTAAAAAAGTAATTGTTGGATGATGCTCATAGTTACAATTTCTCTATACACCCGGGGAGCACCAAAATGTATAGAGATTTGATGTAACATTTTTGGTCGGACAACATGAAGAGAGAGATTGATACTTTTTTGTCAAGATGTATGGTTTGTCAACAAGTGAATTCAGGAAGGCAACAACCCTGAGGAGTCATGCAACCTCTTCCCATACCTGAGTAGAAATGGGATAATTTTACAATGGACTTTGTCATGAGACTACCAAAGACTCCTAGAAGGAATGATGCAATGTGGGTTATTTTTTATCGTCTTACCAAGTCATCACATTTTCTTGCTATAAGGGAAGATTTACCACTTGAACATCTAGAAAGACTATATATTAATGAATTTTTGATACATCATGGAGTACCACTATCAATTGTTTCAGATCGTGATCCCCGTTTTACATCATGATTCTAGAAAAGTCTTCAGGAATCCATTGATACTGAACTCTGTTTGAGCACTTCATACCACCATCAATCAAATGGACAATCAGAATGGACTATTCAAACCATAGAAGACATGTGGATATCATGATCACTTGACTTTCAGTGTATGTGGTATCAGTATTTACCTCTTGTAGAATTTTTCTATAACAATAGCTTCTATTCAAGTATTTTGATGGCAGCATATGAAGCGTCATACAAAAAGAGATGTTGCACACCAACCTGTTGGGATGATGTTGGTGAAAGAAATCTCATAGGCCTAGAACTAGGGGAGGAAACGATGGAAAATGTGAATGTAATCCAAAACCACATCAAAGAATCTCAAAGTAGGAAAGGGATCTATGTCGATAAATAAAGGAAGGATTTGGAATATCAGGTAGGAGATCATATTTTCTTGAAAGTATCTCCATGGAAGGGTGTTATTAGTTTTGGTATGAAGGTAAAATTGAGTCCCAGGTACATCGGACCATTCGAAATTCTAGAACTAATTGGGGTTGTAGCTTAACGTTGGTAAATGTCTCCATGTCTCTCCAAAGATCATGATGTTTTCCACATATCATTGTTAAGAAAATAAATGCCTGACCCAACACATGTACTCACCTATGAGAAAGTATAACTAGAACCCGATTTATCTTATTGGGAATATGTTGTCAAGATTTTTGATACAAGAGAGCAAGTGCTGAGAATCTGGATGACCAGTCTTGTAAAAGTTCTATAGAGGAACCATAAGATGGAAGAGGAAACGTTGGAACCCGAGGAACTTATGATGAAGAATCACTCGAGTCGTTTCATGTTGTAGTATTATATAAATTTCGAGGATTAAATTATTTGATGGAGGTGAGAATCTAACACCCCAAGTATCCACGGTATGATTCTCTTTAAATAATATAGTAGGGTGTGTTGTACGCAACTTCGAGATTCTAATACACTGCGACCAATCAAAGTAGCTGTTATGAATAGTAAGACCCACTTTTTGAAATTTTATAAATTTTATCTCTCAAAATGGACTTCATTTTTGGATTCTGAATATTGAAATTACCCTAGGGTGAAATTTTTGTAATTTTTAGATAACTTTTATATTTTGATGAACAGTGCAAATTACTAAATTTTAATTAAAAACAACTTTTTTAATTGAAATAATTAATAGTGAAAAGTTATGAACATGATTGGTTTTAAAGTATATTTAGAATATATTTTTACCATTTAATACAATTTTCATCATTGGACATAATTTCACAATTATACTAGACATAAACAAGTGTCAATCTTTTGATAGTTATTATATCATAAAAACAAACAATTTGTTTTATCAACTGGAATTAATTTTAAATTAAATTCTAAAAATTATGTGCTTTAAATTTAGAAAAATGGATTCCATATTTGGAACCAGGATGTTCAAATTTTTTAAATAGGTAACTTATATTTTTAGACATTTTGAATTATTACTTCGGTAAATATTTTATTTAACATGGTTAAAGGGTAAATCCGGTAAATAAGGGTAACAAATAATATTATAATAAAAATGAATTACCTTAAAACGTGTCCTACCCTTATTGGTTGATACATGTTCGACCATTTACATCTTGGAGTCTATTTTGGGACCCCATGGAGCTAATTGTAGGTGATAAGGACACTTTATATTAATTATGTTAAAATAAATACAAAAATGACATAAGCATATATCTTTTAGCAAAAAACAATTTACACAAGGTTATATATGTTATATTTCGACTATAAATATTCATTAGAAATACAAAATGATTTAAAACATAATGGTATTTTATTTATAATTTTTATAAATATAATAATTAATTTTATTTATTACACAATAATGATTCAATATTTTCTTTATTAATTAAAGAATCAAATAATTGGTAATATATAAGTTAATATAAATATAATTTGAAAGTTTTGATACCATCCACGAATTTTATTGGTTAATATTTCATGTTAGTATTTCTTAAATGAATTTTATTCAAATTAATAATGTTTTTAAGACTTTAACAAAAATCATTTATTGAATACTGTCAAAATTGACATAAATGAGTTTTTAAAAAAATATTATATTATTAATTCATATTTTATTCCTAAAAAAATCTAAGGATTGGAAAAAGGAATTATATAATGATAGGTGTATCATTATTGGACATCTTGGGGGTTTCTTGGATGTATATAGTATGTTTATTAAATATATAATATAAAAATACAATGTGACATGGTGAATGTCAAACTAACTAACTAAGAGCTAAAACTATAAGATAAAGTTAATATAATGACTCAAAAGTGTATAAAATATATTGGTTGAAAGTATTTAGACCCATATATAACTTATAATTATACTAATGCACTTTTTAGCCATTACAAACCGAATATTAATTTATTCTAAAATAATACTTTAAGTTTTTTCTAAAGAGACCCTCCTCCCCGTTATAGAAGGACACCAATTCTAACCAATTACTCACACCTCTCAAGCCTTTTGGATCGTCCAAAATCTGAGAAATTAACCCCCCCTACATCCCTATCCTCCTCTTATAAGCATTAACTTAGGCAGAAGTCACTTCAAGAGTCGTTTTTGGTTCAAACCAAAGGGAGTTACCCAAATTAAAGGTAACTGTTTCTCTTAGCTTCTTTTCATTTATTTTACTTCTTCATACCCTAAACTCTTCTTATTATTTTCTTTTGTAACAAAACCAGTATAAAAAATATACTATGATATTCTTATGAGAATTATTCGAACTACACTTACACACACCTCCATCTAATGGGTGAATAACATAATGTTTATGTTGGTGGCAACCAAATGCCTCACGAAACGATGATTGTTCAATTATCGTCTACCACCACTCATGATAGACATTATAATGGAACTATAATTAAATATGATATTTATGATATTTATTCTATATAGAATATTCTTTAATTACATTTATATCATACCATTATTTGTTTCATGTTGTATATATATACGATAATTTCTTTTGAGAAAGTGCGGACTACCGCCCACTCAATGTGATATGGCTCCTTCGTAACATACATGGAACATATAATGGATGGTATTAATGAACATAAGTAAAACATATAAGATATTATATTATAAATTAATAATAATATATATGTATAATTTGGTTTTGATTCATTTAAAAATGAAAAATGAAATGGAAGTAGCGTTCATGCGTACGTACGGATTACCGTCTCCACGAACGCGATGAGATTCATTTACACATCATATCTATTAAAGACTAATTATCATTTGATGAATAAAATTAATGTTTAAGAACTTGATATAATTATGTATATCAATAAGAAAAAACCTATCCATAACAAACATGGATTATGTAACAAAGCATATAAAGGAAAATGAATCAGTTAACTCCTGAAACGACGATAATACTAAAATATTATTATCAAAGAAATATTAAAAGATCATATATGATATCATATTTATATATAAGATTCATTTATAATTTAATAACAATTATTTCACCATTATACATGTTGTTAAACTACCCTCGACCAAGGAAAAGTACTAGGTAAGGGTTTATTTCACAATCTCTTCATTATCTGATGTTTTTTATACGTAATTATCTACTAGGAATTATTTATTATCCACATCCATGTTTCTCAAAAATGTATTTCAATAAATTATTAATATTTTAAATAATATGGGTTAAATTCATTTAAACCCTTTTTTATGTTTTATAATATGTTTATAAAGGAATCATTACGTCATTTTCTAAATGAGGTCCTTTTTAACCTTTTTGAAAAAAGTAATGTAAGAATGGTATTATTTTTACTTATACGGTGGGTGTGGATATTTTACATAATTGTAAAATCATTGAAGCATCCCTTACAGGATTATAAGAATTTTTTCAATGTAAATGTTTTATATTATAATTATATGACTTTTAAATGATTTAAAAAAAAGATATATTACTCTCAAATAGTTTTGATTTCATCTATGTCAACATCCTTTGTTGGATTTTAAGCTTATTTGAAGTTGATTTATTATGATACAAAACTTCCATATTTTATTGAAGGTTTTGTGATATGTTTGACTATGGATGTGTTATTTTTATACCATTCATTGTTTATGGAGAAAGTATTGACATTTTCTATGCTAGTTTTAATATGAATGTTTATGTTATGTTTAAACCTATTCATATGAGGAATGCATTGGATTTAATAAGTGATGGGGGAGCTTGTTGTTACTCCAAGATGCATCAGTTGGTCTCATGAGACAAACTAGTGTCTTGGCATGAGGACTTGACAAAATCTTATTTTTAGTCTTGGCACAAGGCCTTGGATAAGTGGTTATGATAGTTTGGAATTATGCATTCCATCATTTTGATAGTGTTTATTAATATTGAATGTGATTATTCGATTAGTATAATATCCATGTGAATAAGTAAATGGAATTATTTCATTTTATTTATTCCATATTCAGCTGGTGTTAATGTTTAAAAGGCTTTTTTTCAGTTATACATTTCCTTAAATGTTTATGCTTACTTATGAATGATTCCTCTATATTGTTATCCTTACTGAGAATTTGTGCTCACCCATTTCTATGTTTTATTTTTTCCAAGATGTGAAGAAGTATTTTATGAATGAACTTAAGAGATCATATAAGGGGATATGAGTGTGAAGAAAAAATTTTGATGTAGTTTTAACTTTATGATGTATTGTAAAATTTATGAATGTATCTGGTGTTTCCATGCTACAATAATAATCGGTCTTTCGAGACCTGACCTTTTGTGATCATACCAATATTATGTAATAATGCAAAAACTTTGGGTAATTGGGGTTGAGGCGTTACAGATATTCCTGTGATTTTTAGGTGATTTGGAGAAATATAAAAAATTATAAGAATCACAAGAAAAATAACAAGAAAACTTTATAATTAATATTCCACATGAAGAAGGATAATTTATCAAAGGTTTTTATAAATTATAAATTCATGAGTTGATAATGTTCTATGTGAGAGATTCAATAAATCTGTACAAAATGATAGAATATTATTTAGAAAATTTCTTTCAAAATAAGAAGTATTCAAGAGAATTAAGATTTCATTAGAAGATGTATAATAAATTAAGGAAACGAAAAGATGAAACATCACACTTAATGAAATTATTTGTGTGATATTATCCATGTTAACAAAGGATAATATAAATTGGTAAATTTGATTAAGAAGAATGAATTCTGGGAATGTGGATAATCATGGTTGAGAAAACTCTCTCAAAATTTATTTTCAAATTGAGGAACAAGTGACCCCTCTATATTCCATTATATATTTGTGAGTGTTTGAACTAAATATATTTTCATTTTAACGAAATGATAGAGTCTATGGATTCTGGACATCGTGATGATAACGTACTTCATGGAATTTATAGACTTCCATGAAATGAAAGAAAATTATGTATCCCATGAGGGGGAGAATCGATGAGATAAAAATATTAAATATTCATTTCATAGTAAATGTGGTATATCTAAACAAATTTAATAAATTTTATATTGTGTTTTTCAATCATACTTTTATCCCACATTACTAATTATATTAATCATATCAATTAATGGGGAATTTATAAATGATGTTAATATAATAAAAGGTGGGTCTATATCAATTTAACATGAATTTTATAAGGTCTATGTTGAATTATGTTCAATATATAGTATATCATTGATGATTTTTATTATTTCTAAATGGTATAATAATATTTTATGATTTCATTGAATGACTTTACAAGCATGGTATTTATGGACAGATTATAAAACCTTGGATGCATCTCTCTTATTTTCTACACTAGGTTAGATGATATAGGGTAATATTTTATTAACTAAAGAATATTTTCTAAGAGAATAATATGATATAATTCATCTATTTAATCGAATCATGAAATTTTATTATAAAGGATATGATCATGATTTTGAAAAAATGTTAGATGGGAAGATCCACCAAACACCCTTTTCAATTTTTTTTTGATACGAGGGAGAAAAATAATGACATTGTAATGTGTAGAAGTATCGAAAAAAATTCAAAGAGGAGATTGAAGAACACAAAATATGTGATTGATGAATAAATGAATGATTTATTTGTTAGTATATCAAAAATTCAATATATAATGAATAATAATATGAGGAGTTGGGGATGATTAATGTGGTGATGTCAGGAGTATTTTTATGGGCTCACTTGAAGGAATTTGATTTCATGCTTGAGATATTATCCATATTAATTTTTATGACTGTTGTTATATTATTAAAAAGAATTCAATACATTGTTTGGTGGTTAAGGAACATTATCTATGACAAGTGATTGACCGTGAAAATGTTTACTTTCATGAATTTTAGAAGTATAATTAATGAATGTGGACATGAAAAATATAAGTATATATATGCCTTGAAGAAGAATAAAATTGGAATTTTTTTACCTGATCATAAATTCCAATGATTTATTTTAATAGTGAGTCATTTATTGCAACATGGAATATTATTGAAGATCATGTAAATATTTATTTTCATATAGATTTTATTTTAAGTCCATGTAATATCACTATATTTGGATTGATTTATGGATGATTAGATTTCAAGTAGAATGATTTTTTACAAAATTAGGTTCCGTGATGGATCATCCAAATCTCATTGGAATTATAGAAATCAGATACTATGGATTTCAAAAATCAATAATAATTTTTTATGAAGTTGATATTACGAATGAGGCTTCCATGTAAATGAGGGTTCATGGTTTTTATATAAAAATAAATCAGTTAACTAAAAATCAATACAGTGATACCAAAGTATTCTATTTGATATAGATTCCATCGTATATTCATGTGAGTGAGTAAAAACTATTTATCATACAATTTGAGGTACAATCAGTGGAAAATCAAAGATATTTGATAGAACATAATAGAGATTCCCATGAATTGTACACAAATTGTAAATAAAATGAAGTTGTAGTAAGTTATTTTACATATATTCTATGATATATTCTTGTGATGGGAATATAATAAATTTAACATACAATTTGAGGTTCACAGATTGGGAATTAAACACATGTTGATAGAACAAAATTGATATGACCATGTATAGTATGCTAAACTTTAATAATGTGATTCCACGATAGGTTATTTGACATAGATGCTATGGTATATTCATGAGATGTGGATTGGGACAATTTAGAATAATATATGTGAAATATATAGTTGAGAAGTGTACTATAAGGATATTTATTCACTAAATTTTTATGGTGGTACAAAAATAAAGAATGTGACACAAATGACATGCTTCCTGGATAGTAATGATTTTTGAAGTTCCATGAAATATGGGGTGATGTTCCTTTGTGGGTTTCTATGTAGTTCACTTAAAAATATTTAATCCCGAATGATGAGATTATTTATTGGTGATGTCATTTGAAGACATCCATGATTATTGTAGATATATAATGATAAACCTATTTAAGCTTCATTACATGAATAAAAAATCATCATGTGCTAAATGGCTGGAAAATAACAAAATTTTTACTATAAATACAAGGATAACTCTCCCAAAAAAGGCAATCGATAATTTTGGGTAAGTGTTTATTTTGAGTTGATGTTCATATTTTACTCCATTTGGGTACTGTAAATAAATTTGTTCTTTTATAAAAGGATAAAATGTTATGTGATGTGATGTTCTAAGAGAGACAATACTCTATGTGTATTGATTTTCTATGTGGTGAAGTACAATTCAATTGTCTATGCAGGTGATGATCTATGAAAACATCATATGTAATTCAAATAATATTCATGAATCAGTTCCCTAATAATCAATAATGTTACTAAACAATACCCAAATTTTCATAAATACTATGATACGATCATTTCATGATTATAAGAAAACATTTAAAATCCATTTGATGTGTACAATGGGAATAGAAAATTTACTTCTATGTGATGAAAACATCAGTTCAATATGAATCAATAAATTCAACCAAATATATGCAACATATCATATATGATATGTTGTGATGTTAATGATCATAAGCACAATTTAGCAATATTTTTTAAGAATATTTAGTAAATAGAAAAGTAAAGTGCAATGCGATGAAAGAATGAGTTCGATAAGAATCAAAAAAGTGGACCAATATTATGCTACATATCATACATGATATTATATGATCATATCATGATCATTGAAAACATTTTCCACATTTTCTGATCAATATAAAGTTAATTAAAAATTTAATTTCAATATTATTTAATCATCAGTACACTAAGAATCAGATAATTAGTCCAAAAATATGATACATATCATACATTCTATGCTATGATCATTACATGATCATTGACAAAATTTAGCATATTGTTTTACAACTATTTATTGAATATTAATATTATGTGTATTATGATCCAAGAATCAGTATACTAAGAATCATAGAAGTTCACCAACAATATATGACAAATCATACATGCTAGGTTATGATCATTTCATGTATGTAGGCTCAATTATGAATATTTTAGATGTTTACAATGTGGTTATGAAAATGGGATGTCAATGAGAAACACATATATTATGAATTATTTATGTTGAGATTCTTAAAAAGAGATTATTCTGGTTTTTTCAAGTCAACATCAGGCATAAAATTATAATAACGGAATTTTTTTATCCACATGAATTAATTATTTGAGGTTCAGACTTTTTCATATGCATGAAGAATAATTTACCAAGAATAAATATGATAAATATATAATAATAAATAAATAGTAGAAGTTAAAGAAAATAAATTCAAAATATATGTGAATGTGAATGTAGTAATTTCTAAGCATTCAATAATTTAAGAAGATTCAGATAATCAAGTTCTAGTGTGAATAGATTTTGAGACCAACAAGTGTATTTCAAGAAGATGTTGAATATCTTGACATTCTGCATGAGTATAAATGATCTGTTACAATTATGGAGGAAAATCTATTTTATATGTTTCATGAAGAACAAGATGAACACAATTATCATTCTATTTATGGATCAAGAACTTTGATAAAAAGGAGCTTCAGACTGGGGTGTCTAACCAGTTACAAAAGAGGCTTACAGATGGAGTGTCTAACTAGTCTTGAAGAAGGATATGAGAAGATGGTAGTGGTGTCTAACCAACCAAGGTAAGAAATTTGGTTGATGGGGTTTAGAATCAGTATCAACTAGAGAATCGACTACTAGGGAATATAAATACTATTTTCCTTCTTCATTGTAATAATCATATTATATAGTAGAGAATCAATGTTATAAGATTATCCAGTAGAACTAGGAGTATGTATTAATACTGAACATTGTAAATAATGAGTGTTATGATCATTCAAGTAATTTATACATATAAATTAATATTGTGAGATATTTCCATGTGGATTTGGAACCTTTACATGTTTGGGTGGTTGAATTAAAAAGAAAAATAATGCAAAAGAAACCACTATTTCTCCCACACCCTCTATGTTACTAATAAATCCTAGGGAAGTATATATTATATCACTACTTTTTCCCTGATACACTAAGGGAAGAGTGAGATAGTGGGTTCAGGTGTCTGTAGTAGGGCACAATGATAGTTATGGAATATTTAATACACTTTACATAAATATTTTGTTTTTAACTGATGAAACATTTTGATGAGGCGTTGAGGGAATGATACTTCGAGGATGGTATTATACATGTTGTTCAATCTCAATTAAATGTGTTCTATTTGACTGAAATTACTGAGGTTTTGAATTAGTAATTTATTACATAGTTTAACTAGAGAGACATTGGGGTGAATAATATAGTAGTATAGTCTCTCGACTGAATGGTTCAGTTTCCAGTGGTAGGAAGAAACTATATGAAGATTATCGTGAGATGAACACAACCTAGACCACTATTATTGTTAGTGATGTTTTCGTTAATCATTGTGGCAGATGAGGACACATGAGGAAACAATGTGACTTGACCCAATGACTTGTTGAACTTGTGGAATGATTATCCATGTGCAATATTTATACAAGGGCATCCCTCTAGTAGATAGTGGAAGGGGGTCAGCCTCAACACTAGTATAAGAAGAAGGGTTCATAGCTATTCATGAGTTAGGGATCTATAGTAGTTTGGTCGTTTTGGCCAAAGGGGTGGTGGTTGTGGTTTAGTAATTTAGGAACCAATTATACTTATACATAAGTGATTTCATGCACTAGGTAGTGAGGTTATATCACATGATTTTGGTTTTGGATAAATATATTCTTCATAGCCTACCCCAATACAACATGGTTTTTAGACAATTTAGAGTGAGGATTATGATCATAGTATCATATCCACTTGTATATGTACTTATTTACATTGGTGAATCAAATAGATTATTTTTTTACTTGTGGTAGATTCCATAGGATTTTCATTTAGTTTTCCAAGGGAATTATAATGCTTAATACTCCATTTGGGATTATAACAGAGGATGTTTGTTAGTGACAGGTGTCCCCCCTTAAAATTGGTGGGTATCACATCGTATGAGATCTTTTTTCCTCAAAATTATTGAATTTGATGTCATAATTGGTATGGACTCGCTAGTTTCTTATGAGGACACCGTTGATTTTTATAACAAGATGGTTACATTAACATTACCAGTGGGTGGAGTATTTCTTCAAAAGCATGAATGGGATTTCCAGGAGATCCATGTTGGTAAAGATTTTCATAGGAAGAGTGGGAGGATAACCTAGATTGGTAGCATTTTCCTAGATGTTAGGGATTATGTTTGGTGGAATTTCTTCCAGTGGTTTATCATTTCAAGGTTTTTTCCTCAGAACACATCCCTCGTTTACAACCAAAGAATGAGGTTGATTTCACAATTTATCCAGATCATGGAGTAGTGACAATATCCATTCCTCATTACAAGAAGACTACTCTATACATAAAATTGATAATGAGGCATCTAAAGGACATGGAGGCAAAGGGGTTAATTCTCCTCTTTTATTCACTCTCAGGTTCACTGGTACATTATTAGAAAAATGATAATAATACTAATAGGTTATTGATGTATTATCATAAATTGAGACAAATAATGGTGAAGAACTAATATCCCTTACCACTTTTATATTATATTTTTGATTGGTTTTGAGGAGAACATGTGTTCTCAAAAATTGATTTGAGATCGGTATATCACCATGTAAGTGTTCTACCTGAACAAATACCTCATATAGATTTGTTTAGAAGGTATCTCCTATTTGAGTAACATGTTATGTTATTCGTCCACATGAACATTCCAGAGGATTTCAGGGGGCTAATGAACCAAGTTTTCCATATCTATCTAGATACTTTTATGGTGATTTTAAATGATGATATCTTGGGGTATTCTCACAATAGACACGAGCATGATAAATATCTTAAGATCATTCTAGTCTCACAATGAGAGAATCAGTTATATGTTAAGATAAAAATGTTCCACTTCTGGAAGATACGATACCCAACCTAGGACATCTTATCTCAGATACAGTCGTATCAGTTGAACAAGAGAAGGTGAGATTTGTTGTTTCATGGGATCATCCAAAGAATATAATGAATATACATAGTTTCTTGAGGATAGTAGGATATTATTATAATTTCATTTAGGTGTTCCTATTCATAGAATCACCACATATTGGAATGACCAAGAAGGGTGTGATGTTTTAATGGATAGATACATGCAATATTGCCTTTCAGGAACTGAATGAGAGACTAATACCGGCACCAATATTGATTCTTATTGATAAGGGCTGAAGATACATTTGTATTTTCATTTATCAGGTATCATGATTGAAGTAGATATGATGTGGGGTGATAGAGTCATGATATATGGGTCTTGGTAGTAGAGGAAACCTGAGAGGAATTAACTGACTCTAGATCTAGAGTTACCTTCATTTGTACATGGATTTCACTATTAGAGAAACTCTTAACGAGGAGATAATTTTTTGGTTTAAATAGACCAAAAAATAATCAAGTACATATTTTAATAGTGTGATATAAATTTTATGCATAGATGGTTTGGGGAGTACAAATAGTATTTTCACTTACAGCTAGACTACACACCTAAAAGAAGTAATGTGGTGGTCGATGCATTGAGAAGGAGGAATCATATATAGGTGGTAATGTAGGACAATAATGAGTGCAAGAATATGGATTTGATCCCAATGATTCACATGTGGTGTAGGATATTCAGGGATGAATTTTCTTTCATCCTTGGTTGTGACCTCTACCAATAAAAACAGATTAAGAATGATAAACTATTATATTCATTGGGACTAGTTCTATGGTAGAGTGTGGATGGTGATGAACCAGATCTATTTTGGACTATACTTGAGGGTGATATCCTATGTATACATGGATGCATATCATTTATCGTAGAAATACACGAAGATCTGATGTAGGAGTATAATGACTCAGTTTGGGATGATCATTGTGGTGTTTCCATGATGTATTTTGACTCACCTAGTCAATACTGATGGTGGTGGTGAAACGTGAGGTATATAGTTTTTTATGTGGTGTTCCACCTATCATCAGGTGAGTGATGAACATCAGTGACCTTCCAAACTTTTATAGTAGTTACTGAATCCTATGTAGATTTGGGATGATGTCATAATGGATTTTATGACCAGTTTGACAAGGCCTCCTCGAGGAAGCGATGGTGTATGGGTTTTAGTCGATATGGTTACAATGGTTTTAAATTTATTTATGACCAAGGATACTTTCAGTTTATATTATATCTGATGTTTGTATATATGTGTTATAGTATAACTTCATGTATACCATGTACAATGATTTTTACCATGGATTCCTAGTTTGTGTCCTGCTTTAGGTAGATTTTGTAGAGGGAGATGGGTACACAGGTTCTTTAGAGAACATCATACCACCCTCAATCTGATGGCTAGTCAGAGCGTATGTTACTAGTTCCTGAGGACATGATTCGAGAATGAATATTTTAGTTTATGGTATTTTTGGAGATGTATACTACCAAAGTTGATTTCACTTACATTAAATGCAATTAGTTGACTATAAATATAGAACCTCATGAGGATTTGTAAGGTAAGCCATGTTGATAGCCCATGTGCGGGTTATAGTTAAGTGAGGTAGATTTACTAGGACCACATATCTTGCAAGATACTTCTTAGTAAATCTATTTGATCAGTAAATGGATGGATACTACAAATTCTGGACATAAATTTTATGTTGATCACCGTCGATGACCTCTATAATTTGATGTTAGGTATTTGGTGTTTTTATAAATCTCACCAATGATGGAAAAAATATGTATTAATAGATAGTGTAAGATTCCACAATGATATTTTAGTCATTAATGATTTTAGAGAGATTTGGGATGGTAGCCAATTATTTGTAATTAACTCAGTGTTACCAGAACATGCAAAACGTCTTCCATGTATCTTAGCTACGCCATTATCGCTCAGACCCATCTCTTGTTCTATAATGTAATGAGGTAGAGTTACAGGTAGATTCATCCTATGAGGATCATTTGATTCATATCATTGATCAGAGCATCAAGGTTCCCCAATATTGTTTAGAAACACTAGTATGGTTGCTATGCCAATATGACTGTTTATAAGATTAGAAATGGGATTTGGAGGCTAATGTTCATGATCAGTGGCTAGAGTTATTTGCGGGAAGTTTTTGACCACCCGTGGAAGATAAATCTGAGGAAAAATTTCTTTATGGGGGACTATTATAAGATCTTTTGTTTACCTATTAGGTATATATCATTGTTTCTATTTAAATGCTTAATTACAACCTAATGTGAGACACTTCGGTATCATGGGGCTCTCAGGGGTGTCCATGGGTTTTTCAGAGCCTGGAACCCAACTCATGGGAATCATAGATGGATTTCATGGTTATGTGTAACATTTTGAACTATGACACAAGGGTTGGTGAAACCATGCAGTGCTGGACAATGGACTACAAGAGCCTGTAAAATTTGAGTAAACTATGCAGATCAAGGGGAACACCATTGCAATGGCCTCTACAATTTATGGAAGATGTTTGAGACATGTTTTGTGAATGGTTGGACAAACATTGGTCACTAACTAGGTAAGGTTCCCCTCCATAAAGTGAATGGTGCACAATTGGTGAATAGTTTGGAAAATCATGCAGCCAAACCATGCGAACTAGAGTGTTTATAGAAAATTAGCTTTTTTATTATAAAGTTTCAAAACCTAAAAACTAATTTTTATTTCTCATTCAATTAGAGGATACTCATTTTTGATCTCCCCCATAATAAAATTTTTTGGATTTTGATCTCAATCTTATATCTAAACTCAGAATCTAATGTCGTTAGTATTGAAGGATTCGCGTTAGTGTTTACTCATAACCATTATTTCCATTCTTCATTTGACTTTGTATCAGCATTTCTATTTCTGAGCAAAATAATATTCCCTATTTTTATTATATTTATTATTTATTATTTTTTCGTCTAATTTGAGCTGAATTAAAATATGATATAATATGTACACATAATTATGGACCTACAGTTGGTGTTCTCTACACTACCCTTATGTTTTGGTTCATTATATGCCTATTATTTATTATTTTTATTCCCAGATATTCTAGTTTCTCCATGATAATTAATCGAATTATTAAAATGAACATGTTGGAACATGTTAAGGATCCCCTTTTAGTTCCTTGAGTATAGATGGAGGTTTTCTCCCCCACCGAGGGCAGAAATGGGGTGTGCCTTGTGATTTCCTTTTTCAATTCCTATTATAGAAAACCCCAAAGGGTGTGTGGTTTAGAATTTTTATTTACAGGATTACCTATTACATGTGAAATAATTTAAATTGAATATTTAGGAAATGGTCTTCCTCATTCACCATGGTATGCATGATGTGAATTTTTTAACTATTTAAATGTGAATTGTTATATGATTTTGTAAATTCATTAAATGTATTTGATTGGGAATCATTGTAATAATTTTAAAGAATAAAAGAATGGTATGTTATATTTGATAATTTAATTGAAGGATGGATGTTTCTATAGGATTCCATGTGTTTGGTACACCATGGGTAATGATAGTGTTAGTAGATTCGATGGATGAGATTACTCCTTGTGTCATGGTTTTTTGGGATGCCTTGGGCCTTTACACCCCTTATATTTGGATTTCATGGACTCATAGTGGACATGGTATGTTGAAATTCTCCTTGTACCCAAATAAAATCCTAATAGATTTACCATGGAGATGATTCTAGGACACGACGAGGATGCCCTGGTACACTATACCTTGGATCCAACAACATGGGGTCTGACACATATGTTAAACAGATCAGCGGTGGTAATTGAAGTATTCTTAATTATATGGAATGGTCATGTTTTATTTTATATATATGTTATACGGAATGGTTATGATTGGTATGAGATACTGGATATGTAGAATGATCATGGTGTTTATTTTTTTATCTCCTTATAGATACCTTGTTTGAGGATCATGTCCCTTATTTTGTAGGAATATATTCTTGGTTTGAATGTATCATCTTACAGTTATTACCTTTTCCCTTAATATTTAACTTTTATTACTATCATATCTAATATGTACCTTGACCACATCATAGATTGTATTATAAATCCTGGATTGTTATTGACACTGTCGGTGGTGGCTTATAAGTATTTTGTATCACACCCTGTCTTGGGCCGATGTTGAGTACCAATATAGACATTATGAATTCAGATTAGGATTGGAAAAAAACCTAATGTTTTATTATTTACATTGTTCCGTATCTAGGTATAGGGGAGAAGAGTAACAAACATTGGCTTATGATTTTATCATGAGATATTGCATTTTTGTTTTTATTCTATTTTGATACATGTATTGTATCGTTACCAATATACATGTTTTAGATAATTTGTAGGCACATGATATGATATATCATTTTTTATGATATTTATTTTCTAATTGTTATATATATATATATATAACTATTTATGTTATCTCATATTCAGTTATTAATGTACTTCTACTAAAGTGGGTTTCAAGTCCAGTGGTCTTAGTGGCTATTCATGCTGCTTATTCATTTTTATATTGTTTCTACTATAGACCTATATGATTGTTGCCACTATGTTTTACTATATCAAGGGTTATTTATATCCCCATTTAAAATCCCTTGTACACCACATCTAGTCAGTGTCCTCTGGTATTTTGGGAGATGTGCTTGAGGAAATGTGGCTAACTAGTCTCGGAACACCGTTCAGTGGTATTGGGGTATGTGATGATACAGTCCAAAAATTAAAACTGAATAAACTCATGATGCTCAAAAGAAATGAACATTATATATGAGTTTAAATAGTTATAACAATCAAATTACAATAAAAATATTACTTAAAATCATGAATATATTAGAATAAAAATCATTCAAGAGGGGAAATGATCTTTTTCATTAAAAACACAATTTCTAGAAAAATAGATGAAATATTCATTTAAATGAATGGATTCAAAAGGGATTTCCCATTGATATCTACTACTATAGTCTCCTAATAGATTATCTAAGAATTTCTAATTCAGCAAACATCACATTACTTTTCTATATTTTATAGTAACTCTATGAGAATCCTCCATCTAGTACCACCTGATCATGAACAACACCATCACCTCTAAAATTATGATATCATTTTCACTAATTATATTTCACTTCATATTTATGAAATAATAATGTGGAAATTATTTTAAATGATTTCTATAAACAATCGATCATATAGAACCTCCAAGAAAGTACAAAAAAATAATCATTATTTCTTGCATGTGGTAGTAGAATAAGTTTCGTTGGTCGCATGGGTGAGGAATTAATTCCATGTACACCAATGTTATATTTCCACTCTAAATAATCACATGATCATAAATTCATTATCTGTAAGATCCCATTATTTGGAAGGGTATGATTTTCTTATGTTTTGGTTAAATCTCTTGTTTCAGGCTTCAAGGTATGTCTTCGGAATATATGAGAGGCCTTGGACGACCCGAGCTTCCCAAGGCTGGTTCTCATTAGATTATTGGCTGATTAGAGCACCGCTGGTTGCAGATCAAATATTTGGGTAAGGAAAATACCATCCATTCTTCTTTTTTTTGTTTAGGGTTGGTATCATCTCTCCCTCTTGTTCTGAATCTCTAAAACCCTATCTTTTGGGTGAGTTTTTTATTTAAGCTCCATATTTTGGTCAGATCGAGGTCTAAGGACTTGATTGAGAGTGTGTTCAACCACGTATTCGGGGAAGGTGGTATACAACCAATATCCCATGGTTATTTGGTTATTTGGGCTTGTATAGTTGTGTTATTGTTTCCCCGTGGTTATGTTTTGAATTACATTGGCATGTTTGGTAATAATGATGTTTAAAATGGCTAATGGGAACCCACACGATCCCTGTGGGATGTGTTGGGATAGAATTAACCTAATTTAGGGCCTTCCATGGGATGTACTAGCTTTTCTCGGGTTTAGGGATTGTTATTGAACAAGTGACCTTGTTGTAGTGAATGGTAGAGCCCTTGATGAATCTGTTGGCATAGTTAGTTGAACATGGAATAAAAGATAGGTGATGGACCTAGACATAGAAATAACCTAAGTGTTAGTTTAAATGGGTTGATTGGTTGTTTCATTGGATAATGAATTGGTTAAATGGGTTAATGTGTATACCGATTAAAGACAATAATGGATAGGTTATGGGTCTACTGATAAATTCATAGTGAGTTAGTCATAACACATGGGAATTGGGTGAATTGTTAAATGATGTGAAATGGAAATGTTTTAATGGGTTAAGGAATGATGTGGATTCCCATGTGGGTTATTCTGAATAGTGATTGCTGAAGGGTAATGGTTTCGATGGTTGATGGTTACTTATATATATAAGAATGTAAACATGGGATGGTAGAGTGCGGTATGTCTTGAGGATCTACTCCCATGAGTTGATCAATGACTGAGGTTCTAGACTCCACCTTAAATGCAGAAGTTAGGAAAGGGGACTGAGGGTCTATTCACCTAACAATTTCATCCTCCGAGACTGAGGATTCGAGGTGATGTTATGGTTTCTATGATGGGGTTAGTCCTAGTGAGATAGGATAATGATGTTTTTACCCTCTTGGATGTGATTGTTGGCCTTAGACCGATGTACTATAATGAATGTGATTAACCCATGGAAATTTGATGAAATGGTAAGTAATGATAAATGGTGTGAAACAATGGTAATGGAAGTGGAAATGTCTTGACTCTGAAATTGTTAATGGTTCGTTAATTAATTACTTGGAAATTATCTTTCATATTACTTTTGCATGCACTAACTATTCATACTGGATATTTTGTAGACACCGTTGGTGGTTGCCTACTGAGTTGTACTCACACCCTGCCCAGGCCGCCATTGGTTACCCGAGTAGACTTCATGCTTGTAGGTCAAGAGACGGGAAATGGTCCTTGCTAGATAGTAGAGTGGACATGTGTAACAATTGGTGGAGGATCCGGACTTGGAGTTGAGATCATTTTGGGGCCTTTGGCCGTTGTTTTTATTTGGGATTTTGTTCATTTTTGCACTTCTAGTATGACATGGCATATTAATTGTTGGAAATTCTTATTATACATGTTCCTCGATTAGTTATTATTGTTTCCGCTATTGATTTGTTTCTGTTGTGGCTTACTTTGATAGAAAATGTGGTATAGTGTCCCCACTGGACCACATAGACCCCCGCTACTAGTCGGCAGCCTTTGGCATATGAGGAGGCACGCTTAAGGTCATGTAACCACCTGTCTCTGAGAACTGTTTTAGTGGCTTCTAGGTAGGAGACGTTTCCAAGTGGTATTAGTGTAGGTATTTCTTCTTCAACTCGGAGGTTTTGACAATTGGGATTGGTATCCAATGGTTTAGATGTTTCGGGCTTTGGTAATGAGCTCGTGCTTGTGAGTAGTTAACCCTTGTACGAGGGAAAACCTAAGTCACCCTGGTTGGGAAATGTTGTTCTTGGTTTTGTGTTGTTACAGGTGATGATATTTCACCATAGGGTGATGCACTTGTGGTTTGATGTGACAGTTTTATGATATATGGCTCGTGGCCTTAGTGGCATGAGGAATTGAATTCATGCATCATTGTAGGAACCAAGGTAGATAGGTGACATGAATTGTTTTATGCACGCGCACAGGGTGGGTGTGTGAGGTAGGAAAGGGTAAGATGCGTCATGAATTTCATGAAACCCAGAAATGAGGAGATGAAGGAAATAACACAAGTGGGTAAGGGTAAATGAATGGTAAATAATGTTTCATGGAATAATAGTGTTTGAAAAAATTTGGAAAATGTGTTTGGGTTATTGTATGAAAAGTGGGTTATTGTAGCTGGTAATGAATTTTTGAAGAAATCATGATTTTTTATGGTAGGAGTTCTAAATCTCGTGTTTTTCATGTAGTGAAGTGCCACCACGATGTCAATTACCTATTGGGAAACAAGAGAATGTTGCTGAGAACACTCCTCCTATAGAAGAGCACAAAAATGTGGTGATCAATAAATGTAGTGAAGACCAATTTAGGGAGAACCTGGCTCACCTTATGCAGATGATGGATCGAGACCCAGGGCGGGTTCGACCGAGTATGTTATGAGCATGACTCAGGGATCGCAATCGATGATGGACTATGCAAGTTGCTTCTCTGATTTGAGATGTTTTGTCCCAGTGATAGAAGGGGATGAGTAAGCAATAGAAAATCATTTCTAGGATGGGCTTAGACATGAGATCAGGTCTCATGTAAATATATTCTTCTTGAAGAGGGTCGTAGAGGTAGTAGATCAGGCACTAATCTTGGAAGGAAACTTGAAGGGAGCTTAGGGTATTGGTCTTGTGGTGTCAATAGAACAGATGAGTGGTGCAGATACCGAAGGTTGGAAGTTACTCCATTAGAGCTCAAACCATCGCGGATGTGTGAAAAGTGCCTGGAAGAGCGGTTCAACCTCTGAAAGTGGGAATCAAGTGTTCTGATATTAGTATGATAGGACGGGGCATTCGCGTGATCAGTGTCCTCGACCTCCAGTTGAGTGTCATTCGTACGTCATGATGGGTCATGTGCAGAGGTTCTGTAGGAACCTTCGGCAGGCGAGTGAGCATGATGGTGAAAAGAAGGGTCGGGTATGAGAAGGGGACTAGTTTCCCCGTATCAGGCAGGCAGTTAGAGCACTACAGGCCATAATGGCAGGGGACATGGACATGGAACTCCAGGGAAAGATCACTCAAACCAACATGGCAGTGTAGCACAGAGCACAAGGGTTGGTGCCTAGGTTATAGGGGCAGGCCAGCTTCAGGAATTTCAGTTGGCGCCTGGAGATGGCGAGGCTGGACCATCGACTGTTCAAGCTACAATCATTGTAGATTCATCTTTTTTGAATGTCTTGTTTGAAACAGGTTCCACACACTCTTTTATCTCTTCTCAAATTGTGGTAGTGCTGGGTTTACATGTGGAGAGGGTGTGGGGAGTTATGTCAATTGACACTCTATTGGGGGTTTCAGTTGAGGATATCAAGCAGTACAAGGGATGTGCCTTGGATGATGGTGGGTATCCTTTTCTGTGGGACTTGTTCATTCTTGAGTTTTTAGGGTTTGAATTAATATTGAGAATGGATTGTTTGGTGTTATATCGGGCTCACATAGACTGTTATTGTCGAAGTGTACCATTCAGATCTCTTTAGGTTGATGCTTATGTCCACTGTGGTGAATGGGATATTCAAGCAGATCATCCAGGACCATTTGGTCAGCGGTTGAGTGGACTCACAACTCGAGTGGAATGTCTCATTAATGATGATAATGAAATAGGGGAGTAATATATTTTACCACTTGTGGTGGATCAGTTTCAGTAAGTGTTTCATGGGAATTTCATGGGGTTACCCCCCGAGAGGGATGTTGAGTTCACGATCAAGTTACTGTCGGGAGCAGATCCAGTTTCTATTCCGCCATACCGAATGGCACCAGACCAACTCCAGGAACTGAAGGATCATCTTGAAGAGTTTGAGAATAAGGGTTTTTTCTGACCTAGTACATCTCCTTGGGGATCTCCTGTGCTTTTTGTAAAGAAGGTCGATGGGTAGTTAAGGCTGTGTGTTGTCTATCGAAAGTTGAATCAGATAACCGTGAAAAATAAAACCCCTCTTCCCAGAATTGATGAAATGTTTGATCAGTTGAGGGGTGCATCAGTGTTTTCTAATATTGATTTGAGTTTGGGTTATAACCAGTTGACTGTGAGGTCTTCTGACATACAGCGGTCAGCTTTCCGAAGTCGGTATGAGTTGTTTGAGTTTTTTGTAATGCCTTTGGCTTGACCAATGCACCAGTGGTGTTTATGGATTTGATGAACTAGATATTTCATCCCTATCCAGATCTGTTTGTGGTTGACTTTGTTGACGATATCTTAGTGTACATGAAAACTCATGATGATCATGACCAACATCTTGACATCATCATGGGTACGCTAAGAGAGCACCAACTATACGCTAAACTATCAACGTTTCAATTCTAGAAATGTGAGGTGCATTTTCTGGGTCACATAATCTAGAAGGTAGGTGTGTTAGTGGTTATAGAGAAAGTTTAGGGATTTGTATCATGGGAGAAGTTCAAGAGTTTTTCTCATGTTCCGAGTTTTCGAGTGTTGGCCGGGTATTACCGAAGGATCATTCAGGATTTTTCTTTCTTCGCATCACCACTCTCGGTCTTGACCAAGAATGGAATCAGGTTCAAGTGTTCTAGGGATTGTGAGAATTCCTTTAAACAGTTTAAGAAGTGGTTTACAACCACACCTATCTTGATCTTACCTAATACGGGTAAGAAGTACATCGTGTTTTGTGATGCGTCTGGAATCGGACTTGAGGTTGTGTTGACGCAGGATGATCGGGTTGTGGCTTATGGGTCAAGGCAATTGAGACCTCATGAGTGGAACTATCCCACTCATGATCATGAGCTGGTTGTATTAGTGTACGCCTTGAATTGATGGAGGCACTATATGTTAGGAGAATGGTTTACCATTATTACTGACCATAGAGTTTAACAAACATCTTCTCATATTGGGATATGAATCTTTGGAAGTGAAGATGGGTTGAATATCTCCAGTCATTTGACTTTGAGTTGGTGTACATGCCAAGAAAGGGAAATAGTGTTGATTATGCTCTGAGCATAAAGGTTTAGAAATAGGTGGTTCAGGAGTCCAGCACTGAGTGGAAGGTGATGGATTTGTTTGCAGAAATGCACCTGGAGGGGTAGGAGGAGAGTGGTCAGGTCACTCTTTCTTCCTTAGAGATGGAGTAAACACTTTTGAGTGAAGTTAAGGAAGGTCATCTTGATGATACTATGTTCTTTATCATGAAAGAAAGTGTAAAGGTGTGGAGATACCTTCTGCTGGGGTCTTCGGCGTGGACGGTGTTGTTCGTGTTCGTGATCGTGTGGTTATGCCAAAGTGTGTCCGGGAAGAGTTGATGTGTGGGTTCCATGCATAAAAGTGGGTAGTGCCTCCTGGTTTGACCAAGATGTGCCATGATCTCTGAAGGCAACTTTGGGGGCCCGGAATGAAGAAGAATTTTGCGGGCATTGTGGTACGGTGTCATACCTATTAGCATGTGAATTCCAAGAATCAAATCCCTCGTGGTTTGTTGCATCCATTGTCCATTCTGTAATGGATGTGGGATGTTGTAACAATGGATTTTTTTTGTGTCTTCCAAGGACTCCATGGATGAATGATGCAATCCAGTTGTTCATGGATAGGTTAACAAAAGTGGATCATTTCTTATCGATCCAGGAGACCTTTACAGTCAACTAGTTGGGTGATCTGTATGTTTAGGAAATTGTGCGGTCTAATGGGGTCCCACGGAACAATGTTTTGTACTAAGATCCATGTTTCACATCATGTTTCTACCAAGTGTTACAGAAGTTGCATAGTACATAGGTGTTCATGAGTACATCTTTCCACCCGCAGACAGATGGGAAGTCGGAACGTACAATCCAAGTGTTGGAAGACATGATGAGAGCTTGTGTCATGGACTTTGGTGGTTCTTGATAGATGCACCTATTGTTAGTTGATTTTTCCTACAAAAACAGTTTTCAGGCTACGATACAGATGTCACCATTTGAGGCACTGGACATGAGTCCACGTAGTTCTCTATTGTGTTGTCTAGAGGCATGTGAATCTGAGTTGTTGGGGCCAAGTCTTGTTCATGATATTTCAGAGAAATTTAAGTTGATCAGGAAGCAGATGGATACGGCTCAGAGTAGGCAGAAGTCGTATGCATATCGGAGGCATATGCTCCTTGAGTGTGGGTTGGGTGATAAAGTGCTCCTTCATGTGTCATGAATGTTGGGTCACCGTCTGATTCGGAAGCAGAGTAAGTTGGCACCCTGGTATGTGGGACCTTTTGAGATTGTGGAGTGGATCAGACCAGTGGCTTACTTATTGGCTCGTACACAATGGTATAGTGGGATGGATGATGTGTATCATGTGTCACAGCTTCAACGGTATCACCCTAACCAATCTCACATGGTTGATATTGAGGATGTGGAGTTTGAGGCTAATGCGTCCTTTGAGGATCATCTGGTTCGTGTGGTGGATCATAGTGAAATGGTCTTGTGAGGCATGGTTGTTCCATTAGTGCAAGTACTATGGAAGCATGGGAATGTTCCAGAAGAAACTTGGGGGTAGGAATCGGATAGGTGGGCTCAGTGGCCCGAACTCTTCTCTTTGGTGGATCATTGAGGCTTGGAAACTCGGCTCGAGGAAGATCTGTTATAAGCTGGGGAGGTTGTAATATCCCGATTCGGGGAAGGATTGGTATTCATTATGTTTTGTTTGAATCCCATGTTTTGGGCTTCAAGGGATTTCTTCTGAAATTATGAGTGGCCATGGGGGTGTTCTAGGGGCTTAGGGCACGAATGAATGAAAATCTGGGCAAGAGAAGCAAGGGTGCTAAGCCTACGCATGGCCAGGGAACACCGAGCGTCTTGCCCAGGAAACATTGTGCGACCCTTCACGTCTGGGAAGTTGCATCTGCATGTTTTTTTCATGGTTTGTCAAAATGTGCATCTAAACCGTGCGACCTCTTAATTTTGGGAAAAATTACATGTTTTCCAGTCTGGGATTTTAAACCCCAACTTGAGATTTTCCTCCATTCATCCCCTCTCAACCCAACAGAAGAACATGGCCAACGCAGGCTTCCCAAGGGTGGTTCTCCATCGATTCATGGACGATTAGAGCATCATTGTTTTTGGATCTACGCTCCTGGTAAGGCTAATCCCATCCGTATTTCTCTTTTTGGTATAGTGTTTGTATCTTCTCTACCTATTGTTCCCTAGCTCTAAAACCCTATCTTTTGGGTGAGTTTTATGTTGACGCTCTAAAGGTTGGTTAGATCAAGGTCCAAGGACTCGATTGAGAGTGTGTTCAACCATGGTATTGAAGTAGGTCTTCTAAAAGGTATATCCCATAGGTTTTTGGGTATTTTCACATGTTTAGTTGTGTTCTTGTTTCTCCTTGGTTATGTTTGGAATAACCATGGCTTGTTTGGTAATAATGATGTTTAATGTGGAAAATGGGAACCCTCACGATCCCCGTGGGATGTGTTTGGGTGGACATGTCTTGATTTTGGTCCATCCATGGGATGTGCCGGCTTTTCCCGGGTTTGGGAATTGTTGTTAAACAAGTTAAATTGTTGTAGTGAATGGTAGAGGCCTTGAAGAATCTGTATGAAAAATTGGTTGAACATGGAATATAAGATTGGTGATTCACCTAGACTTAGAAATAACCTATGGGTTAGTTGAAATGGGTTGATTGGTTGATTCATGGGATGATGAATAGGTTAAATGGGTTAATGTGTATACTCATTAAAGACCATAATGGATAGGTTATGGGTCTACTGATAAAATCATCGTTAGTTAAGAATAACACATAGTAATTGGGTGAATTGTTAAATGATGTGAAATGGTAATGTGTTAATGGGTTAATCCATGAAGTGGATTCCCATGTGGGTTGTTGTGAATAGTGTTTTCCAAAGGGAAATGGTTTTGATAGAGGATGGTAACTTATATATATATATATATATATATAAGCATGTGAACATGGCATGGTAGTGTAGGGTATGACTTGAGGATCTATGCCCACAGGTTGATCTAAGACAAATCTTCTAAACTCCACCATAAATGCATGGTATAGGAAAGGGGACTGAGGGTCTATTCTTCTAACGGTTTCATCCACTCGGACTGAGGCTTTGAGGTGAGGTTATGGTTGCTATGAGGGTGTTAGTATTAGTGAGATAGTATACAGATGTGTTTACCCTCTTACATGTGATTGTTGTCCTTAGACCCATGTAACATAATGTATCCGATTAATCCATGGAAATGTGATGAAATGGTAAGTGATGATAAATGGTGTGAAAGAATTGTAATGGAAGTGGAAATGGCTTGACATTGAAATTCAAAATTGAACCTTAATTAATTACTTGGGAATTATCATTCATATCCTTTTTCATGCACTACCTATACATAGTGGATATTTTGAAGACACTGTTGGTGGTGGCCTACTGAGATGTACTCACACCAAGCTCATTCCGTCGTTGGGTACCCGAGCAGATTTCATTCATGCAGTTCAAGTGAAGGGAAAAAGTCCTTTTTAGATATTTGAGTGGACAATGGTAGCACATGGTGGATGATCAGGACATGGAGTCTGGATCATTTTGGGGACTTTGGCCATTGTGTTTATTTCTGGATTTCATTCACTTTTGAACTTATAGTATGACATGGCATATTTATTGTTGGAAATGGTTATGATACATGTTCCTTGTTTAGGGATTGTTGTTCCTACTATTGGTTTGTCTCTGTTGTGGCTTACTCTAATAGAAAATGGGGAATAGTCTCCCCACATGACCACATAGACCCCCGCTGCTAGTTAGCAGCCCTTGGCATATGAGGAGGCGCACTTAAGGTCATGTAACCACTTGAATCGGAGCACCGGTTTATTGGCTTTCAGGTCGGGGACGTTACATTATCTCATCTTTGAATGAAACCATTTTTATTAGAATAAATTGGGAAGGGTTGAGATTAAATGGTGAAATTATCCTTTTTTCATACCCTTATGTAGTGAATGATCCATTAGTGTGCCCTTATCTCCAATGACCTTAATACATTGTCCATTTTGAGTTCAATTTCTCCAAAATAATCAAAACGTATTGAATCATTAGACTTCATCATGATCATATTATTTCCATTTCATATTAATTTATAATTCATATAATTGAAAACCTTATATGATAATGAAAATGTTATTATAGGACTCAAAAATATCATAGAGAATCTAACAATGTCTCAAGGGATCTTATTTATTTTGTAAAAGAAAATATCTAATTGGATATATAAAATATAAAATAAGACCGTCATTCTCTCATGTAGCCACCAAGAGTTATATAGTTAGTGAAAAATATCCTATGGGGTTAAAATTTAGTAAAATGAATTATCATATTGGAGCAGAAAAATACTCCAATATAGGACATCAAAGTCATATGAGATTAGAATTATCATCCAAAACTATATTTTTGAAACGTATATTATCATTAATGGGGTAAATTATCAAATGGGTGGTAAATTTACATATATAAATGATTTAAATAACATTAATGGTAGGATAACTAAATGTAACACATCATATAAAATATTATCTTACGAGGTAGAAAAAAATATACTACATGATAAATTACTTTTTGAGATATATTATCTTATAAGTCATACATAAATAAAATTTTTACATTTGGAGTTAATCATTAGGTCATAACAAGGAATTTTATTATTTAACACTAAATTTATGTCTTTCTCAAATAAATTCATAAATGAATAAAACATATAAAATTATAATTAATCTATTTTCATAATAATTCAAAAAATATTCCTGGAAACAAAAAAGCTATGATTTTACATAAAATTAGTGTGGATAAATAATTTAAATACAAATAATAGATCATGAATATATCAGTTCTATCAGTGAGGCTAACATAAGTTGGTTCATTATAATAAATATACTTATATTCTAGGTTTTATTATTTTTAAAGTAGAATGTGATATTATGAAATCACTAAAATACATAAATTAAAATGAACATATGCACACTAAAAATATTTCCATGAGTGGTACAGACACATGAACATAGTACTAAGTTACGAGATTAAATTTTATGTATTGGATTCCCCACTATATAATGATCTACCTCAGGAATCTAGAGAGTGTCAAAATGATTCCTAATAATGAGACTTAGATTATTCATTCAATATTTACATGATTATGTTGTCAGAAAAGATTTAAAAATAATGGGTTTTCCCATTCTAAGATAAAACTATTAGGGTTTTTACATGATTTCTTATTAAGAAAACTGTTTAAGACTCATTTTATTATTAATGGTTATAGTGCTAAAAATATTCTAGAAATATATCACAAATATGAAACTAAAATATTTCAATTAGAAGATAGGGGTAAATTTTAGTTTTTCATGAAAATTTTATGATGTAATTAAAATAAATAGAAATATATAATTGATAATTAATACATGATATTCCCTCAAAATGTATACTTATTATTGACTTAAAATAAATATTGATATAGGAAATAGGAAAAAAGAGGCTTCAATCAGGGTGAGTTTGTGAATATATTTACAGATAATTCATTAATAATTATGTATTTAGTATATATTTTTACTAAACTCACAATTCCTTACACATTTATTATTTGTAGTGTTATCAAAAAGAATATGTTACACATTTCATTTCATATAGAGATTTAATATTAGTATTGAAATAATTTTACAACCCTTTTATGATGTTATTTAAAAATAATATCCTTAAAACCTAATTATATACCAAATACAATGATATATTAGATCTCATATGAGTTATAAGCTGAATGAAATACATTATTTCACATGTTTGTGTGTTACAATGTTAATCATTTATCAAGGATAATTCCATAAAAACACACATCATGAATTCAAAGTGTGTTATTCTGAACTATAAATATTTTACTAATGATATCTATAAATCCATAAGGTGGAAAATAAACATTCAAATGAGGGACTATTTTTAAATAAGATTAGAAACATCTATAATTTTGATAGTGGTAGAAATAAATAATATGGTAATGATATGTCCAAATATGCATACGATTTTGAAATATTAAAATGTCTATAATCGTTTATGGAAAATAATCTTATTGAGACACATATTTTATTGGAAAGTTAGAACAAAATATATAAGGTTTATAATCACTAGGTTATGTGATATTGTATTTATTTCGGATAATTAATCATTATAATTCATGGATGTAAAAAATAGAAGATAATCATGTAAATGGAATATTGATATAAATTAATAAATAGAATCCTAGTATGAAAATAAAGATAGTATTTTGGTAGAACATATTACTATTGTGTATCCCAATAAGTCCAAATGGGTTTTCAAGAATGTGCTCAATAATGAAGGTAAATAGAATTCCAAAAAATAAACATTGGTTGAAAATTGTTTAAATATATTTCTAGATGATGTATCTAATGAAAAATATTTATCAATAATTTTATTATAATTTATATAAATTATAATTAATATAAAAGTGTACCATGATAATTTTTGACGCGCTTCACATTATTGGTATGATATAGTTTGGGCCACTTTTATCTTTATTTTGATTCAATATTTTTTAGAAGTTAGGAGTTGGGATTATGGACTATAGGAGAAAAAATATGGGTGCATGATTTGTGCTATTTTCGTAGAAACTAGTTGTTAGTTGTGTGATATAGATTATTTGGTTCCAGTAGTTTTTTCACAGTTTTATAATGTTTTTTTATAATTGTGAAATATTTCATAGAAAACCATGTTATAGGTTAGGTTTGGTTCTTGAAGTGGTTACACGTCATACACAAGAATTATATAACCATGTGGTTTTTTCTAGGAAACATGCACTTCTGTTTTCAAGGTACAATAGAGACCACTTGTTTATGTAAATAAATTTCAAACCATGCATTCAAACTATTTGATCTATATGAATTTCATTAAATTGGAAATTTACCCAAATATCCTTTTTTCGTTATTGACACAAATTTGACACTAATACACCATTATGCTGACCCAAACTTTACTTTAAACTCTAAGATGTTATCTCTTGCGTATCTTGGTGATTTTATATCTATATTGGTTTTTCTATTTATGTTATGTTTAATTCTATTCTTCATTCCTCCACTAGTATCTAGACTTATTCTCGATCTCTCATCCCCTTGATTCTTTGGAACCCTTATGGGTTGTGATGGGATGATATTGAATTTATTGTTTGTAATTGATTAATTTTATTATGGGTCTATAATTTTTAAGACTAGGTGTATTTATTTACGATCAATATTTTCAATTAAAACTTTTCATCCTCTGTTAGAGTGGTAGGTGTCACTATATATTAGATATTATTCAGGGAGCAATTTATCAATATTTTGTTTGCCTTACTTTATAATAGTGGAAAATGGTTTTTTGAGATATATTAGTGTTGATTTATGAAATTGAATATTTTTCATGAAAATCGTTTAAAATATTTTTTTTAAATAAAAATATTTTTATACACATCATGTTTTTCATGAAATGTCTCATTGATGGTTTGGAGTATAAAATCGACATTCCATCACAGGAGTGGTAATGATTTGATTATTGATATTTTATAATAAACTCTGCGAATTATTTACATTAATTTATAATGATATAATATCACATGGGAACCATAAGTACATGAGTTTATGGACATTTTCAAGCCTCCGTGAGTGTGGAAACACTAAGGGTTATGAGTGTGATACTGGTATACAATGGTAGGTTTTTTTATCATTAATATTACTTTTATGTTATTTCAGTGTTTTTTGTTTTTCCTATATATGTATATCTATAGGATAGAGCCCAATTTTTCATGGTTTTATTCACCATAGTGATGTATCTTGTTTTGATTCCTCAAATGATTACATTTTTAGTTTTATAACCTCTTAATTACAACCCTTTATGCAATCAATAATTTTTATTTTCATATTATAATGGAATTGAATGTGGATTATTTTCTTAGAAAAAAAATGTATTTTTTATGAGACATTTTTTCAAATGAAATTATTTACAAAATAACATTGTTTTAAATAATGATCTAATGGATACATAGGAATCGAAATGATATGGATTCATGGTGGTATACTATAAAGAATTTATCTCAAAGCTTGTATATTAATTTAATAATATAAATACATGGATTTATAGGATCAATGTAAATTTATGGATGTCATGTGTGTTGATTAATTCCCTTGCTTGATGTCTCTTCGTGGTGATTTTGTAATGTCATGAGGGATGGTAACATGGATGCCAGGTTTTTGTCATGGACAAAAGTAGTTTCTGGGGTTATCTTTGTGCCTTTTTTTCTCATGGTTTTTTACCTCTTCTTCAATTATATACAATAGTTATATATTGTAATCCTAATATATATGAAAAATTTTAAATTTTTATTTCATGTTCAAACCATTCAAATGGATTTATGTGTTGAAACTGAGGTGCTTGTCACAAGTCCATGTTGATAAAAAACACTCTCACGATGTGGTAGTGTTTCTTAGTTGACATGTCAGTTGACCTAGTTGGTTTGTGACAAAATTTCTTCATTTTTAGGTTTCATTGGTGGATTATTTTATACTAGCATTATGACCATTTAGACACAGTTGGTAACTACAGAAGGGTTCTTGGTCAACTAAATTTCATATTTGAACATTAGTTACGATGATTGGTCAAAGATTTTCTCATCATGATTATAATATTGATATTGGGTTTATTTAAATGATCATTATAAAATTTCTCTATTGGTTTCTATTATTTTCATCAATCCTTTTTGTTTAAGGGATTTAATATTTATTTGTGAAGTTTATATTTTTATTAAAAGTTGTATTTAAATATAAATATGATGTTACCTCTCATGTTTAATAGATAATGCCTCCATAAGGTTCTATTTGATTCTCAGGGAAGGAACTATTAGAGAAATCACATAATAAACACCGTTATTGAACCCTTATTTAGTGTAAATTTTAATCATGATTATTCATTCACATGATCAATATGGTTGCGGAAACTGAGAGTGGATGGAGAATTATCCTTTTAATTTTACTATGAAAATTATACCAATATTCCATGGTGTCAAATTAACCAAAAAACCCAAAGGAATAGATTGAGAGAATAAATCATATTTTCAAATTTTTGGGGCCCCTAGAGGAATATATGTTGGGAATTTAAATATATATGATTTAAGTTCCTAGAATTAAATATTTGTACTCCATAATTCTAGATAAATTAAAAAAAGTTACTCACAGTGAAAAAATTCAATAATTCTTTCAATAAGAAGTTCTATCCTATGACCTTACATGTGGAAAAGGCTTCGGAGTTTGTCACCTATGATCAATGTGACCATTTAGTGATAGAGTATGATGATATTTTCATGAATCTATCTCCAAAACATTGAAATAAAAACTATCTAACGGCTATATGGTTTTACATTGGTCTAATGATATATATTTGATTAATGTATATTATCATGTGATTGATGACATTTATAGATGTAGTTGATAATGTGGGTATAACTGATGCTAAATTAGTTAATAAAATATATCTAAGTGGATCATATGTTATTATATGTGGTAGTCAAGCTGTGTCACCTATCCTTAAAAGGAATAAGTATAATGGATATTTATTTTAATTACGATATATTAAATAGGTTTCCTTAGTAAAATACCAGGTGGTTTTCTTCCATTGTGGATGTCTTATGCATTACTAAGCCTACTTGTAAAGTAACACTCAATATCATCCATCAATGTGGACAATCTAGTAACCTGAAATGTTTTTTGAAGAGCTTCATATGGAAGTAGAGTTGGATAGGCCATACCAAAATATAATAAGACAAATTAGATACTATTGAAGGTGGTGGATCTCATTCTATTGCTGAGGGTGATAATTAAAAAATTATGAAATCTCATATAGGGGTTCAGATTTGGTGCCTTTATACAGAATATTTTTCACTATTGGAATCTGATGTGGGTCCGAAAACTATGAGATGTAAAATTTCAATTGCATCCTCTATATTTCTAGATCTGATTGATATCAGCGCATCTCATTATTTTATATCAAAAAATTTGGTCAGTGTTCTAGGATTATTATTGAATATTATCTCATTTTTAGGGACCATTCTACTACCTTATAAAGGTGTAAGGTGTAGGGTTTTAAATATTCCAAGTGTCAGGGTATGATCACCGACCATGTGGTCATATTGAATTTCATAGTTCTTATTCGTAATATCTTTTAACATATAATTGAAATGGATTAGATGGCTTATTTTAAGTGTTAGGTCAATTGTTATAATTTTTAGCTTTAGTTTCTATCTCCCAATGGGGTTACATGTGTCTTCCATGGTGAGTGGGATCCTATATCTTGGTGAGTAGGGATTATCTTCATGAAGGTTATAATGATATCATGTAAATATTAAGATATTTTTTTGAGGACATTTATCATTATTAATGTGGACATCTTCCTATTGTTATGATTAAGTAATATAAAGGCTTTTCTAGTAACATTTTCTTGGTTATTTACCCAGATAGAAGTCTAGTTTACTATTGAATTTTCACCTGTGATGATCCTTATCTCCTATCAATTTTATCATATGAAATACCCTGAGTAAAATGATATTAATGTTTAGATATATGATATTGAGTCCAAAATATTCATATGTAGGAGTGGGTCACCTTGCACTTCTCTAAATTTATTCATAAATATTTATATATAGGCATTTAGCAGTGTGATAACTACCAAAATTATAATGAAATGACTATATAGAAAGGGTAAACATTTCCTAGGATTGATGAAATGTTTGATCAACTTAGGGGATTTTGATAATTTTTTAATATTGATTTGTGATAGGGGTACCATCAGTTAAGAGTCTGAGAGGAGGATATTCTAAAGACTACATTCTTTAAATGTTATGGAAATTATGAGTATTTTGATATTCCATTTTGTCTTGTTAAAAATAATTTTCTGTTTCAATATTTGATGAATTAGATAATTTATTGGTTGTTGAACTCCTTTATGTTTTTTATTATGGATGATATTTTGAGTATATTAGAGAATAAATAAGATTGTAGAGATCATCTTAATATTGTTCTCAGAAATCTGAATTAACATCATATGTATTAATAGATTACTAAATTATATTATGGATATAAAAAGTGAGGTTTATAGACCATTTTATATATAAGATAGATATCTTATGGGATCATGAACATGTTTAGGGAATAATTTCTTGGGATCAACCAAGAAGGTATTTTATATTTAGATCTTTTTGTCTTGTATGGTTATTATAAAAATGTCAATCCGGATTTCTCCAAGATTCCATCTCATATGTTAGAGTTAAAACATAAGGGTATTGAGTTTGAATGGAATGATAATTATAAATGTTAATTTGAATAAATTAATGTTGGTATATCTTTATATATAGTTTTTTTTCTTTTGGAATCGGTTTTGGTTAGCACATATTTTTTGATGCCTCAGCCAAAAAAATGATGTTTTCTAATTTATAGGAAACTTGCAGTGGAATATGGACCTTTATAATCACACCCTTATCATAATAATTATCCTAATAATGAACATGAATTTTTTACCCTGATTCATGCTCAAAATAATATGAACCACTATCTATTCATATATATAGGTTTATTATATATATGGATTATATGTTCATAATGTATATTTATTCCTAGAGGTATATTATCCTATAACTGAGATGTTTGGTTGGTTATCTTAAAAATTTTTATTTCAATATTTCACACACACATAGAAAATAGAATTAGTTCACTAATTCATTGAGAAATAACTTAAAAGACAAATAAAAATAAGGAATCTATGTAAGAATGATATTTTATGATTGTATTAACTGAGATGTGATTGGACATGGAAGAAGCTTATGAGAAGGAGTGCTTGAATTGTGTGAAAGTTGATTCTTTATTTGATGATTTGATTCCTCCTGGACAAGAATTAAACAACCATTTTCATCATTTTAGTTAAATAATATATGGTAATATGAGCTTGGGGTATTTGACTCAGTCTCTTTATTTTGTCTTCATTTCATACATATATTATATATTCTAATAAAGATGCGGAGGAAATTTACGGACAGTAGAATTCATTGCAATTATTCTATAGAACAAGGTCTTCAAAGATGAATAATGATTTGATATACTAGAATTAGTTTTTGGAGAAAATTTATTCAATTGCGGATTTTGTGTCATGATTCTTTATTTAAAAAATAATATGTTAGATCATTAACAACTAGACAGTTTGTTGTTTCTTATAGCAATTCTGGTATACATGTGGGATTAGATATCTATAGAATTATTTTAAGGATTACCATGTAATCCTATTGGGTTAAATATTATTTGTGTTATCATTTATTTACCTTCAATATCATTTCATTTCTGTCCCATTTAGTAGTCAAAAAATTTAGAAGATATTGGGATCATATATATCTAATGGTTCCGGGTGATATTTGAAGTATCATCAATTATTATTAAAAATAGAAAATGTTTATTTAACTCATGGTTTATGCAAGGTCAATAAGTTTTGTTAGGTAACCAATTGAAGATAACCATATTATATCACACTTATACTGATGGACAGACTGAGCAATACATTAATATTCTTTAAGATATGTTTTAGGTATGCATTATTTATTTTGATTGTTCATGGGAAAATAATTATCCATTATTGAGTTTTACAATTAAAATAGTAATAATTATTTTAATAAAATATAACACATTGAAATATTTTATAGGTATCTCTGAAAATATTCTTTTTTTGGATGATTTAGAAAAATAGGCTCTGGTTGGACCAAATCATATTCATTATATTAAGAATATTTTATAGTTTATATGAAATATGTTAGCTATAGCAATGAGTCAACAAAAATCTATTGTGTACTATCATCTTTTCCCAAAATATTATTCAGTATGAAATTGGGTTTTTCACAAGGATTCATCTCATTTGGTAAATATTAATTTTAGATGCTATTGATTGATGGGAACAAGGAATATTTGAAATTTTAAAATAAATTAAAATATTGGAAGGTTTGGATATTAGTTGGACTTAATATCTCACTTGACATAAATCTGTGATGTCTTTCATATTTTCCAACTAAAGAGTTATCAAACAGACAATTATTAATTGTTTCCAAGGGAAAATTATGATCAGAATCCCAATACCTTAGTTGATGAGATACCATTTAAGGTTATACATCATCTGAATATTGTTTTTTTTTGTAACATGTTTCCCTTTGTCGTTGTAATATGGAAGTGTGGATGGGATATACATTTGGTTTGGGGACATGAATCATTGATGATGCGTAAGTTTCCATTTTTCTTTGTGAGTTCATAATCATTAGATTAATCTAAGGAAATAAATTGACATGTTGGGGAGAATTTTTTCACCATCCAGGTCACATCTATGTTATGTTCAGTGACTTTTTTTCACTATCTAGGTTCTAATTGTTTTTAGATGTTATGGATCTATAATTTTTATTTTTGGGAGAAAAAGGTTAGGCACATGGATTATGAATAATTAGTAGTAACTACGCAATAATCATGAAATATTTATTTGTTTGTTCCTATAAAATATTGAATATTTTTATTATGGGTTTTCAAACTGATTGATATTATTAGATAACCATGTAAGGGGATTGGTTGTGAAATTATAGAAACATCACGACTTTCGAACAAATTTTCAAACTATGTGACTATTCCATGGTAATCATAAACTTTAGTTTTTAGAGATAGTTGCGACCACCTAGTTAGTTCATGGATTTTCTAACTCTGAATCCAAACACTATGACTCATAAGAGTTTTATAAAATTTAAAAAACAATCTGACACCCTTAGCTGTTTTTAATCCAAATGTTTTTGTATACTTCCATTAGTTTGACCCAAACTTTTCTTTTACACTCTATAATGATCTCCCCTTTTTATATTCAATATTTTTTATCAATTTTGTGTGATATTTTGATATTAAGAAATAATATCCACTAGATTCCTTGTATTTTCACTAGATTCGCCCTCATTCCCTATTCCCATTAACTTATTAAAACACTTATGTGTCTTGAAAAAAATGATCTAATGTGATGGGTGAGGAATTAGTTATTTTTCTTATAGATATTTTCTTGTGAGGATTGAATCTCTTCAATTACAATCATGTTTTTTAAGGAGTCTATGTTTCATACATTAGTGAGATAGGTGTCTCTAGATAATAGTTACATCTCAATGAATGAATTATAAATATTTTTATTTTCCTTTGGTTTGGTTTATGGAAATTTTTGGTTTCATATTAATTAGGTCTAATTTATATATTTTCATCATTAATGGAATTAAAAATGGTTTAAAAGATGATATATTTAAAAATAGATATACAAACATTGTCTATTTTTTGAGGTCCCTCAAATATGGCATTGACTCTAAAATATTTATTCCTAAATTGGAGTGGTGATTTATTACTTTTAAAAGTTATTAATGAAATTATGTGCTTGATTTTCATGAACATCACTAGAAAACATGGGACATGGGGACCTCGTGTGCATCAGGTTATAGACATATGAAAACCTTAGTAAGTGTGTAAATACTATATTTGATGGTAATGGTATTGATATATTTTGTAAGAAATCACTTTCACTTGAATTCTCATTATGTCATCATACTATTAATTTTGTTTCCTAGTTATGTATTCTCATAGTCTAGATCCCAATTATTATTGGTTTTATTCATGATAGTGTTGTTTTATTCTTTAAATGATTTCATTTTTCTATTTTTTAGATATGAAGGATCCTGATCAATTTTCACTATGTTATAATTCATATTTATTTCTATATTTTTATGAAATGGAATATGGATTTTTTCAAAGTAAACTCAAAGGGTGTTTTAAGATAACTGTTTTCAAATAATATTCTTCATATAACCTATTTTATATTGAAACTAGAACTAAAGGTTTCATTTTGATAGTCTTTATATAGATTCATGGTGGTATCCTACTAGGAATTTCCCTCACAACCTGCATATTCTTTAGGGTGTATACATACAATGTTTTGTAGGATCTAGATAAAATAATGGTTTTCATGTATCTTATAACTTATATTATACAATATCCCATCATGGTGGTTTTAGATAGTTGTGGAGGATAATCACATAGAGACTTAGTTTTGGCCTTTGATTTATGTTGTTTTTGGGGTTAGCCTTTTGAATTTTGAGGTTATGTATCATGTTTTCATATTTATTATTCCAAGAAAAATTCTGTATTTTTACCTTTTTCATGTTATATATGACATATTTTGTGTTCTTTTTTATGGTGAAATCATTCTTGTATTTGTATGTGTTGATATGCAGGTGTGTGTTTCCAACCAACAGTAATCTGGAGCGTGGTTTAGGCCTTGTGGTAGGCCATATTGGGTGACATGTCAGGTCTACATGCGCTGGTTCATTACCTTATCATATTTTATCGATTAATGTAAATATCATATTTGTAAATGGAATCCTTTAACATATGTTATAATTTATATATATAATGGGATTTGACTTAAATATCATTAATATATAAAAGAGATACATGGGTCCATTAAAAGATCAAAGAAAATATTCAATCATCATAATATTATTTCACCGTGGGTCTAAAAGAATTTAGTGGGAGAAATATAGTTTTCTATGTGATATATATTAATAACATATGAAAAAAGAGTATTCTTATAGTTATTTAAGGGTTGGTTGTAAATTTTTCCACCTTAATGAATTAAAGTGACAACCCATGTTTAGGGAACAAAAATTACTTAGATCTTCCATTGGGGTTCTTGGACTAATTCAACATTCATAAATTGAAAACGAATTGAATAATAAAAGTTGATGCAATTGGGGGATATTTTTTGAAAATTTCTCATGTCATAAATCCTTCCATGGTGATGTTTCAGAACAATGGTTTCAATATTATGAAAATAAATAATATTATATATCATTTAGTGATGGAATTATAATAGATTCCATATTATATATAGATTTTATATTTCGCATCATTAAATCATGGTAAAAAAATTTAAAATAAATCCAAGAGAATTTAAATTGATCGGTTATTAGAATTATACAATAGTACATAAATAGCATATGGGACATGTTTATTGTATGTATAGAATAATAAGGGAAAGATATAAATGGAGTATAATAACTACCCTCTAAATAGATCAATATGATCAAGTATTATATTAATGAAAACTAAATGAGAATCATATGATCATTATAGATTGTGGTCACCGATTTTATAGAATATGAGTCTATTACATTGTCTGATTCAGTTAATGAAGTAGTATAAATATGCATCTTTATCCTATATCATAGTATTATACCAAGAAAGCATGTTTTTCAATGATGCATATTATAATAATATTATTATAGTGATACTAGAAAATAAATCCAGGTTATTATAAAGGTCATGAGTAATATACATTAGAGTCATCGTCTCTTGTGTCATTTTACATAAGAAGGTGATGTTATAGCTACTAAAATATACATAAGAAATCATGGTTTACCGAATGACTAATAATATATCATAGTTGAAAAAATATTTTTTCACCGGAGAGTTAATACATATTGAATAGTTAATTTTTGGCTATAGTGAATGTGGGGGGTTTATTACATTATTTTCCTTTATCCAACAACAAAATGAAAATTTTTATTACAATCCACCCACATAATTATCTTTTTATTTTCAATAACATTTAAGGGGGGGAGAGAGAACCATGTCGATAAACATGTCAAGCAACCAAAGTTACAACAAAATAGTTAAACTCAAGTCTCAGGCGATTGGATTCTCTTTCCCTAAACAATTTCCAGGAAAGGGAATTTACATGGTAGCTTGGATATTCCCAAATGTTCTCTTCATAGTGCCTTATAAGATAATCCAAAGCCTTTATGTATTCTTCTATGCTAATCATCACCATATTGAATCCTCTGACCAATATATGATCTTTCATGTTAATCCATTCAACTTTATCCCTTGTAACTGCCACTTGGATCAGTCTTCCCACCATTTGATCAATGTCTTCCATCACCGCCTTTATCACCAGAACATCCTCCTTAATTTCTTCTCCATTGTACATGAGTAGTTTTTGCTGAGAAACCATCTCTCACTCTTCTAGGATCTATAATCCAATTGAAGGCCCTACTCCAAGTATATGTATGTGGGATTCTTCTTTTTCCAGCATCTACTTCTACGGTTTTAGACTCCCCTACAATTGGTCATCTTTGTTGGATACTCCATCCTCTTGAACTTGGGACACTATGGAATCGTCTTTACTAACATCCTCTCTTGTCTCTTGCTGAAACTTCCGCTCCCTAGGATTACTCATTTTTTTGGCCGACCGAGTCTCAATCGGTTTAGGAAGATATGAGTAGTCTTTCCACCCCTTATATTTGGGATTTTTGGAAACAATACAAATTCCCGAGCCCCTGTTTTCCTAAAACCATTTCTTCATTCTTAGGTTGTGCATCCCTTTATCCACCCCTCCCAAACCAATATCTTCTGAGGAATTTCCTCTATGATTATTGGCATCAGATGGACAATTTCAGGTGCCTAAAAAATCTCCCTCCTAGATTAGACTTTAAAATCTGTTGTTTTAGTAGAGTCTGGAAAAAATCCACTTTGAGTTGGCTCCCTAGAATGTGACCAAAGGTGTACCTACCTCAATTACAGGCTCCTCCCACACCTGTCCATCCTTACACTTTCCCTTTCCAGGTAAGTGTATCCCGTGTCAAGGGTGTTTCTCTCACCATTACGCACTACCGTCGCATATGGCATGGTTTAAAACTAGTTGCACCCTTTGGTTATGATTAAATGAAGGCCACCTAATCCTATGAATGAGACTTCATCAGATTTGAAACATTCTCAAAAAACACATTGTCCTGGTCACCCCCTAAAATCGGCATGGTGCCATGAGGGATTTCCAAATCACTCGATAGTCTGTAAAAATCCATGCTAGACTAGGTTCTGTAGGAGTAATCTTAACTAGTTTTTAAACACTACTTTAGTCAAACCCATGGGAACCTCATCTATGCTGATCCCATACCTAGAAAATTCAGAACCTTCTCCTGAACTTGCACCCTCTCTAACACAGACTGAACTATTTCAGACAGGATGACCACCCAGTACCCATCCCGCCTGAGCCTCCATAGTGTCTCACAGTTGCCTCGCCCTGTGACTTCATATTTCCAGATTATTCCCAAGAATCTTTCATAGGGAACAATAATTGAACCAGGATTCAAAAATGAAATTCATCATGTATCTAAACTCTTCTACCACTACAATACAGAAAGCTTCTTGGGGGGCATCGAGAGATCAACCTCGACACACAACCTCTGTGAGATTGGGTGACACAATGAAAAAGTCCAATTTTCAGTATAGAGGAACCACCCCAATAGGTTTCCGAGTAAATGAAGAAAAAATGAATTTTGAAATGGAAAATAATGTTTAGGGAATCTTACCCAAATTTCCATCTTCTTTGGATCTCTTTTCATATGGGAATTGTGTGACCATCTAAATAAGATAAAATGAGCATTGTACCATGAGTGAGGCGCCCCCGACCAAGTGATATTCAGGTATTCTTCTAAGGTGAACCAGATCATGAATCTCCTAGAGTCGAGGAGGCCTACCACAACACGCTCTTGAAAACCCCATTTCTAAAAAATGAAGCGGTTGAAAATATCAACCGATGATTGGTGCCTCTTGAAACACACAAATATTAATTAAAATAATTTTTTTACTAATTGCGGTTTTGGAGAAAATTTATGAATCTATAAATCATTTCAATAATGAATGTGTAAATTTAAATTATTGTACTTTCATAATATTTAGTGGTAGTTATTACTGTTCTGGACTTATTTCGTCGGGGTTATCTAAATTATATATATTTTAATATATTAATGTCCCTTATAAACACCATAAAAATATTTCATGATAGTTTATTAGTCCGTACCATAAATCGGTGATTCTTTAGTATTAGGTAGTGGTCGTCAAAACCAATTCTGAATAAATTACAAAAATCATTTATTTCATGGTGGTTTAATCCATTATTATACACCATAAAAATTTAACAAGAAATAAGGGAGATCTATATACACCACTACCATCAATTTAATGTCTGGACATATATATAACATATTTAATTTTATCATTTAAAACATGTAATAAAACAAAAATGATTTCATCATTATAAAAATTATAGAATAAAATATTTTAAAAAATTTAATATATTATTATTAGTGAAAGACTAAAATGTTGTCATATATATGTTTTAGAAGATAATATAAAACTCATAAATATTGGGATCCAATTTCAACCTTATCCCAAATAGTTATGTAGTCTTCCCCTAGATGCTATACAGTAATCATGTTCCTATCGACTAATAGCCTTCCACACATTTAATTACAATATTAAATAGAATTTAAAATATAAATTAATTTTCATTGAAAATTATGTATAAAAAATAAATTTATAAAAATTATCATAATAATATAAATTTATTAATATAAATGTACCATATTTAATTCCACCCATATCAAGGATCAAATTTTAGGTGGATTTCTCATTTTCTTAAACCGAAATAGATATGAAGAATTTTTTGTCATAAATTTGATAGAAATATTAAATAAAATACACTATAAATATTTATTTTGATTTACACTTACTTATTTAAAAAAATTAAATAATTATTTTGAGTAATTTAAATATTACTCAAACCATGATATATGATAGAAATGGACATCATGTCAGAAGCTAATTTCCCCTATATTTTCTTGTAAAATCCTTTAGAGTCATCTCCAAGAACACCAAATATGTCAAATGGAAAATTCTATTTCACATTAAAATTTGCATTCCAATCATGGTCATGCTCTATTACCCTCATAATTGTAATTATGAAATCATATTCTCAGTCTAAGTCCACTCCAATTAAAATCTGTATAGCCCCCATGACCTCCTTGAATCAAAATTCATCAATATAGTGGAATATTTTTAAAAAGAACATTTGATTGTATTTTGGGGAGTACACATTTATAATCATAAATTAAAATTCACTATAGGTATATATAAAATTATTTTGCTGAAAATTATAATACTTATGTCTATAGAGGACAACTATATAAATTTTTTTATTTTTATTATAATTTTCTACAAATATCTAAAATTGATTGGTTGATTTGTAATTGAGATATTCTATTTCAATATTATTCTATGTTATGTTTTGTAAGTTGAAATATTTGGTATAATTATCATATTTTATTCTTAATTGTATGTTTAGAGTTGGAATTAGTATTTAGTTGATGAATGTGCTGCTATATAATGTGGTATGAGAAACATTATAGTGTAGAGATCCGTAGGGTAGGGTAAATTAGGAAAATTAGTTATTATCATGCTATGAGAGTTATTTTGCTGGGGGTGGTATGTATTGATCTTATTTTTAAATTTATTAGATTAAAATAACGACAATAGAACTTCAATATAATGAAACCGTGGAGCATACCTTATGATGGTGGGATAATTTAACTTGGTTCCGATGACATAATATTTTTAGAGACCTCTTGTTATTATCAAAGCGTATGTTTTTAATAAAAAACTATAATTTTCCAAGATAATTTAATTCAATAATGACAAGAATTTTTCAAGGGTATAACATCCTTGAGAATTATATGACCATTACACTATTTTATGTTTTAAAATTATCATCATGCAAAACTATATAACACATGGAGGCATTAATTTTATAATCATAAAATATCCTACACTTATTCAAAGGTCCTCAATCCAGCTCTCTTAAACCATCAATAACTATAGATTGATTAAAAATAATCATGATCTATATAAATAATATAAAATATTTTTAGATAAATAAGTTATTTTATTGAAATATAATGAATATAAAATTGATTATGATCATTGAAGATGTGAAAACAATCAATAATGTGTTTTAAATGGTTTTTATTATCTCTGTATACATTAATTTTCAACATCAAATTCATATCTTTGATTTAATATTCAATTCGTTAATGAAAGGCTTTAAAATATCCCTATTGATTATCACATGCCTACGTTGTTATATGTTCACTATTTGTGTTAATGAAGTTAATGAAATTATCCTAACAATATGTAGTAAAATTTGATTATTTGATGAATTATTATTAGACTATAATTGATTTGTGTTATCAAAAACATGTCTAACTCAAATGAATCATGTTTCAATATTTTCCAAACACGTAGGAAAAAAGTTAAGACTTCCATAAACAATATAAGCTTCAATAATGGAGCCATATGGTTGACCCTTATTTCTTATAAATTACATAAAATGAACTAAATACCAAATCAAAAAAAGTATCATATCATAATAAATCATATATATAATGAGTATAAAAATTAAAATGTTCAATTCAATAATAAGTAAAATGAAAATACCACCCTAGGGAATACATCCATTGATAAATAATGATCCATCTAATATTAACATCCTCAACCAAATTTAGACTTAGATGAACCGTCATAGTGAAAAATGATTGATTGAATACAAAATCCAATTTAAAAAAATCATGAAAAAAATTTCGTGATGTTTTTCTGGCTCATTGTGGTTTATTTTTTTCACAGAAATCTTTTTGGATAATCTGAAAGATATAATTAAAACTACTATTATTTTATCAAGTAACAGTTTATTCAATACCAATGGTATAAATATCTCTATAAAATCACGTGAGTCTTCAATTTTAATACCCGATAATATATAATGTTTTTTAGTAAATTCATATAGATATGTTACATTAATATCAATGATGTACTTTAACATTTTTTAGTCTACAATGTAAAAAATACTTTCATTAAATTTTCAATGAAAAAACTACTTCAAAAGTCTGTATATTAACATTTTCACATAGATCATTCATTGTATTAATTGTTCTAAATCCATATTATAATTATGATTGTATTATGGTTATGCCTAATAATTTAAAATTATTAAAAAATTTCACATATATTTATTTCAATTTGAATAAAAACAAGATTATGATCAACGAAGTGATATTCCAAATAAGGTGGTTTGAATAAAAAAACAACGTTACATCCATTTTTTTACAATCTACATATGATGAGACGTGAACATTTTCCTTGAAATGTTCAAAATGTAAACATTACTAAATTTTTCATCAAAAATTAATTAATGTGACTTGGAATTTGAACCTGATAATAATTTTGGTGGAGGCCTAAAATAATTTCATTCATCAATTCATGAATTATTAAACTGATATATATGAGATGTATCTACGAATTTATGATGACACATGAAACTCCAACTTATTCTATATAGTAGTATTCTAGGGTTGAATTCAAATTTACATACTAGACATACCTAGACAATGTGAGTGTAAAAACATGACATTTTCCTAATCCTAGGAAACCAGAAATTTTCTACATTATAGTAATAAATATTTTTAACATTTTTTTTCCAATGTATTATATATATCTAAACTATTATCCTGAAACTATTGAAATTATTTTATAAGAGGATGAAGATATACATTGATGTCATTTCTAGGAATTTTTCTTGGAATGAACATAAAAATATGAATGATTTTTTTGGATAAAAAACTTTTTAATAAGATTTTAATATATCAAAATAACTAACCATCTATTATAGGTTTTACATAGAGTCCTAAATAGAATAAATACATTAGTATAAAATCCCAAACACACGTTGTTATCATATAAAGATAAATTTTTATATGAATAATAAAATGATTTCAAAGAATTAAAATCTCTTAAATGGCATGTAAACATATCATTCTTGTTATATATGTAATTACACTTCATTTTATTTATATTTTTAAATGAAATAAACAATCCTTTAAATCATGTTTCAAATGGAATACAATGTAATACCTTTATATTAGTTTTATTTATATTATTATTTTTATTCTATTAATTAATTCTTTTATCATTATTTATCAACATACAGCTAGAGGTATAACATATTTTACACTTTTCACTATTATAATCATCCTCATTATAAAACAACCATTCATTGGGGCATGAATGTATCATTGTGTAATTGAGAATGATATTGTTAATAACATTAGTCATCTTATAAAAAAAATCATGAATCATGTCTTCAATAAAAGAAACTTGTAGGAACACCAATATCATCAACATTTCATTATTTGTATTTCTGTAAAAACACTTGATTTGGGAAAAATACAGTAGAAGAAACAATTTTTTATATTTTTTATATCTTTCATACAAATTCCCAAATCAATCATCCATAAATTCCTAAAATTCATTTGATTATTCCATCCACTAATCTATTTTATTAAACTATAAAAGAATAAAAATATACACCATTAATGAGATTCAATATTTTTCTTGTTATTCTTATTATCAAATAATCATTAATAATGTTTTTAATTTTATTTTATACTATTAGAACAATAATTTTTTTATTCAATTGATGTAATAATATCCAAATTTATATAATCATCATTTCCCCTTGAAAAACAAATCTAACATATCCAATATAAATTGTTAGATTATCATGTTCTCAAAATCATCATGTATTTTCAATTGTTGTCTGAAATTACATTCATAATATAGTGATATTATTATTTTGTCTACAAATCAAATTAGAATTACAAAATCAAAAAACACATCTAATGCCTTAATATACTGAACTGTATTCTTTGAAATGGCATCGTGATTTATTCATTTTTTACCCTAATAATAATTTTCTCTAAAAAAATATAACACACCATATTTAAATAAACTCATGTTAAAAATAATACATATCAAGGAAAAATATATAATAATTTATAAAATTTAATTTAGATAAATTCTTCAAATAAAATATAATTAAAATCAATTGATTTTATACTTTTATATTTTTTGATATAATTATATCTAATAAGTTTTATAAAAATATATGTGAAATAATAAAATAATGACTAATAGATAGCGTATTAACAAATAAACAACTAAAAATCAAATATAATTTATAAATTCATAAAAAAATTTAAAACAGAAACTAAAACAAAAAAAATATTACCAAAATAATAAACTAAAAGTTCTATATATTTTATAAAATAATCAAAATTAAAAATAAAATAAGAAGTTATATATATCCCTACTTGATAAATCATGAAATCCACTATTTATTTGAAATCAAAAAATTTATATCCCTATAATAAAAACCCACAATTTTAAATAACACTCTAAATACCATAGTGTTTATTGAAATAAAATAATAATAACAAAAATATAAGATTTTTTCTTCCAGAAAAATACCATGTACCCAGAATAAATGTATAGAAAAGTGTAATAGTATCATTTGACACATGATATAGAAGGATAACCCACATTGAATAATTATTTTTTGTGGAAAATAATGTTAGGAGAAGATTGAGAAATATAAGATGGTTTTATAGGAAGAATAAAAGGGGATGAAAGGTTCATGGGATAGAAGTAGGAGGATAGGGGATCATGTGGTGGGGATATTTTTTAATGGGATGGAAGACCTTAGGGATTCATGAGATAGAACATAGAGAAAGAGAGGTTGTGTGAGTGTGATAAATGTGTTTAAATAACAATGATTCAAAAATAAATACTGATATAAAAATAAATGTTGTTGGTTTTAAAATAATATCCAATAATATTTCATTACATGTTGATTGTAATGAATTAACAAAAATAAAGCTGGATGAACTGGTAAGAGAATTGGGAGTTTATTTAGTGGTGGATTTTTGAAACTTCTACTTACAAACCGTTACAATGGTTTTTTTCTTGTATACTAATATTTGGGTACTCTCCTTATGAATTCCACCCTTTTTTATCTTGAGTATTCGAGATCATGATGAAAATCCATCCATTATGTAACACCACATATTTGGGGTGTCACTAGATATTTTTATATATGAGCATGTGTCTTTATTTCTTAATGTGAGAAAATGTTGAATATATACCACTGATAATATACATGGACACATAATGAAAACCACAAAATTTTATGTCGTTGGGTAGGTATGTATCATCTAGAGTGTTATTAATATTATGAAATTTATTGAATGATCAAGACGATATTTATCACATCTTTATATAGTAGTGTGATATCTCTAGGACTTCGACTAGGAAGGTAGTAAATTGAATAAATTCATAGCCATAATAGATGACAGAAATTGAATCATGTACAATTAAATAATGATAAATAAACAAATATAGGATAGGGAAACAATGTATCCATCCATCATAATGATATATTTTAAGATGAAAACATTACAATAGAATTTAAGTGTTAATAGGATGTTTTGTATTGATATAATAAAATATTTTTCTCTTTAGGGAACATGGTTTTTTAGAAATCCCTCTCAATCAACGATAAACAATATAAAATCCGTATATAATGTACAATACTATCAGAGACAATGTGTATCGATATGATTAAAAAATTGTAGTGAATTTTAGTTTTTGATGAAGTGGGTTATGTGTTTATCTGTTAGTAAACAGCCGAGTATGAATAATCACAATTAAATGAACAAAATTAATTCATTTATATTTTATTCAAGTTTATAATAATTTTAATTGAATATATTTATCAATTTAGCCATAATTTATTCGGTAGTAAAGATGTGGATCTCCGAATATAGTTTTTTGAATGAATATTAATTATTCACATCTTATTATTTATATTTGAGATGAACAAGATAAGTTAGTGGTACTTATTTCATTACATGATATGTTTAATTATTACATGTTTCTAGATAAATAAATCTTACCTTTACGATTATTTAATAAATTCCTAAATGACATATTGGGTCAGGATTCAAGATTATTCATCTTAATAATTCTTATTCCATAGAATAAAAAATTAAACATTTATATATATTTTTATTTAAGACCCATGTATTTTTATTTATATAATTTCTATGAATCCAGGTCCTCCCTTAACATCTGTCAATCTATAGAGAGGGAAAAAAGACATAAAAAAGACATCAGGATACTTCCCCCTCTTAGATAAAGTTTGTATTCTTATGAGTAAGGTACATGTATCATAGAAACGTAATTGTTTATTAATAAAACTAGTTATAGGAGAATAAAATATTATTTTATGTTTTTTGTGTGGAGGATTTATTTGGTTCATCATTTGGTTCTTTCAATCTAATATACTTTGAAACCAAGTAGAGTATGTTGGGATTAAATGAATGAATGCAGTATTCTTCAGTTTATGATAATCATACATAAAATTATCATTTTTGATCCATTGATTAATTTTAGGATTAGTATTCTCGATCATATGTTCAAAATATATCGAGTTCAAAAAATTTAAAACATACACACATGTTGAGAGAACCATTCACTTTTCTCAAATATTTAGTTTGATTACTATTTTCATACATACATGTTGAGAGATATTTTTATATCACTATGTTTATCACATATTCTTATTATTATTTAGAAAATAATTTATAAATCATTAAAATATCTTATTCCAGTCCTCATGGACTCATATATGTAATTTAGTGTTTGTATTAATCAATTTCAATCAGTTAGAGTTTTATTTGTGGTTGACTATGATATGATGAATATTTTGGGTCTATAGTTTGAGTAACCTCACCTATAATAATTCTGTAAGTATATTAATTTATATGAAATGGACATGTTATTATTATAAGATATAGAATAATTTTTTTATATATGTAGTGGAATCAACCCATATAATATTTAGATGGGTTATTTTCTCATAACGATATATTTATTTTATCATAAATTCATTTCGATAGATATTTCTCAATGGTTAACAGAGAGGTGAAACTATCTAATAGATATGTATGTAGTTTAGTTATTCATAATATTCTAATTATAGGGATAATAAATTATTTTGGTTTTGATACTTATTGTTTAGGCTGTATATATTTATTGATAATAGATTATCTTATTTTTTTAGAGGAATAGTGAATACTTGTGATAGTCAAAACATTATAGAGTATATAGATAAGAAATTTAATTATTATTATCATGATTATATGTATATTTTTTAATATATTTAGGATGTAATTGTGAATAGTTTAATGTGATTATGATATATGATATTGATGTCTCTCTAGTTTTATTAGGTTTAAATCATGGGCTTGGACTAATATGAGCAACCCGAGTTAAATGTATTCAAGACCATCTACTTTATATATGAAGGTATGGGTTCCTAAAATAATGTCAACCATTACGAACGATAGTAGTGGGTGGTAGAAGTATTCCAAAAATGTAAATACCAAATTTATTAAGGCTTCTTAAATAACACTATATTGTTTCATTGATACATTTTTAAGGTGTGAGATAATAATGGAAAACTAGAGACAATAATGTTCAATTTCATATTTGATTATATTCGATGAAATTGATGTGGAATCATAGTTAAAAAATTATTATCTGGTAAATTGGATGAAATGATCTGTGTGGTAATTAAATTTAGTGAATTTTATATTATTTTGACAAGAACATCTTGATTACTATGTAAATTTCTATTATATTACATGAGGAGTAAATCGACAATATGATTATAATATTCTTATGATCAAGGATTATTATCAGATAATGATGTTGATAATTGTCAGATAGATAAAAACCCAGGTGTTATAGAGTTATACATTTAGTATTATGATGTATTCACATAAATGAGAGGGTTAAATATATTTCAACTATAAAATTGAGAGATAATCCACGAATTGAGTATTTCATTGCAATGATTAAATGAAGTGGTGATAAAATAGTTGAAATGACAACATGATTGTTTAATTAATCATCTCTATATAGAATTGTGGTATTTAAATAAAATTACATTAATGTTGATAATATGAAGTGAATTATTTATATACATATTAATCGTTGATTAGTGGTATTATAGCTATGGTATATAGAGTATCTTTTTCCTTCAATAAAAAATTCATTTCGAATGGGAACAATAAGTGAGATTGAGGGTTTCAATGGATTAATTAATGAAAAATATTTGATACTATTATATTGCATGATCTTAATAAATTTCATTTAGTTTTTAGATTACTGAAATAAAATATTTATTTTTTATTTCATTTTTAAGTGTTTCATATAGATATATGTTCGTGAGTTATCGATGACGAGGTTATGAAATGTAATACAATACATAGTAATTTATTTTCATTTTTTGTTGTGATATATTATAATGTCTCAAATGATTATATTTTAGTAGATTAAATGTTTTTAGGAGAAATTCCTTGAATTAATTATTTAATTTGGCGATCTTAATTCTCTTTTCTAAAGATAAATAGATAAAAAATTTGAATAATGTCTCCTACTTTCAGAAAATGGAATTATTAAAATTTCGAAATTGTAATTTGGATTCAATTATTATGTTTTTGAGAATGGTATGTATTGGTGTATTAATAACATCTTTCATCACCTATGAGCTAATAAGTACGTTGTGAATTATTTTTGGATTGGTGACAGATCATTTTACATTCTATAGATGAAATAGAACTATTGTAGTAATACATGTGTGTCACACAAAAACCTTAGTTTTCCTCTATCATTTAATTTGCATTATTTATTTTGGAGTATCTATTGATTCTCTCTCCCTCTTGGCCAGATTTCATTGATTTTATATATTTTTGAGTGTCTAGTTTATATTTAATAGTTCTATGGAAAATTATTACTAGTACTATACCAACCGTGTGACATGACTACATACATTTTGAGATCCAATTAAATGGTTGGAACATAATTAGTCTAACCATTCACTATGATCTAGGTACTCTAGTGAGGCTTGCATGTTTTGGTCAATTGTGCATCCAAAACATGTGATATCCCCATGTTTTATTTTGTTGGAATCTTTATTCTACCCCCAATTATATTAAATCAATTCCCTCACACCTCATTCACTTATTAGAATGATAAACCACCCAAGGATCCTAATTCATTCCTCTTCCCATACATTCCCCTATTTACCAAGGAAATTCCATGGGGTTTATTCATGATTTGAGTATGTATTTTCAATTTTTAAACCCCCTTCCCTATAATTTACTTCTCATTCCCTAGTTCATCATGTGTCATTTTCTCTCCCTTATTGTGTTCCACATTGGATCAACCTTAATAAAAAGGGTATATCTAATTGTTTATCTTTAGAACCTAGGTCTTGTGAGGCTCTCTATGAAAAAATGTCTATCAAAATTCATCACGTAATATGAGTTTATCATGATTAAGGTATGTGTTCTATGTTACATAACAATTAAAAAAAATTGAACTATGATTTCTTTGTTTAAACACATATTATATATGCCTAATGATAAGTAAAATAGATTTCCATGAAACTATTGAAAAGGGAAACCACATTTCACTTTGTTTCAATTGAATTTCAAGGTCCTTTCATTTAAAAAATGTGTTTTAAATATCTTTATCAACTACCACTCACAATTATTTTTACAATTTATACAATGGATTTTATTAATTTATTTCATATTATAAAAGGTATTATAGTTCTTTAAACATATTTATAAAAGAATGAATTTTTTTTAATGGTGTTATTGACCATTAATGAATGGGGGTTGAGTTTATTTATTTCTATATTTCATATTAATCATGTGCTTGGTTTTTAATTTTTTTTTATAACATGGTTTCTCAAATTATTTTAGAAATCCCATTTACAACATTCATAAATAATTTTAAAGATCAACATGAATAATTCACTTTTAATGTTCTAAATAATGTAAGGATTATATATATATATATATATATATATTCCCAAAGGGGATATTTTATTATTGGTAATTATTCTATACTGAAGAGATGTTTTTTTCAATGGTGTTTCGCGGTAAGGGTGAGCTTATTATTCTTGTTTGTGTCATTTTGTAATGATTAACATTATCACCTTTATTTTTTTTGTTAAAAGAACTAATGGGTTTTTTGGTGACACCTCCATGTAAGCATTCTGCAGTATTTCATGATCATGACCTATGTATTAACCTCGTTATATACTATTTTGTACTTTTTTTATTTTATTCCCTAATTAGGAAGGATATGGAAATGTTGGGTTTTACCGAAGGTTGTTGTTATCAAGATTCATTCATATATAGTATTTTTATTGTAATGTCCAATATTAATCCCTAAAATCCTATGTTCCCATTACAATTTTTATATTCCAATTGATATATGTGTGTGATTTTTTCTTATTCCCAAAATATTTCTTTTTTTTCTTAAATTCCATGAGGATTTCTAAATCAATATTTTGAACTAATTTAATTTCATTAAAACACCCACTATTAAAGTGAATTTAATATCTATGATTATATGAAAATATTCAAATGGAAGGTAAAAAATTTCAAATAAAATATTTCATTTAATAAAATGGATGATTATGTTTAATAAAATTGCATATACATGATATTAATTTTTCTTATGCCCGAATTCCAAAAAACTAATTATATAAATTAATTTCCAAACTACATTGAAATTTCTTTATGGATTATGCATAGGGTTTGGGGATGATACTGTCTAGGCCTCCATTATAACACATTTTTAAATTTTACGTTCTTTTTCATCCCATTATATTTTAATTTGTATTAATGGGTTGTGTTTGGATGGTTACCCATGGAGTCACATGGAGGTATGTTTTTTTATTTTTTTATTTGGCTTCTATTGTTTCATCCATGAAATCATTCATCTATGTTTCCATTCATTTCTTCTATCGGTGTTTTTTATGCTTGTGGGGTTATGTATGTTCAATAAATGGGGTTGTTTCATCCATGGGAGTTATTGGAAATGGTTAGTTTTTGTTTGTGATTTATTTTATCCTTATTCCCATTTATTTGATTCAACATTATCATCCAATGTATATATGAATCATTCTATAATTTTGAGTAAATTTTACGCTATTAATTTAAGTTATTTTAAGGAATAATTCATTCCAATTTTATTTTTAGAATACCTAGTGCTTTTTTTCATCATAAGATGACCATGAACACCCCTTGGCACATTCCATGGGCTGGTTTGGGTGTTTGAAAGATGAGAAATTCGTGTTGGTTCATAAAAAAATAGTATTAGATCTTAGTCTCTTATATGGTACAAGGTTCTTATAGAACACTTTATTATTTGGGAGTATTTATTGTATTCGAGATAGGACTATTTGAACCCCATATGAAATTAAATAATTAGTCTACAATCTATTTTACATTTGATTCATGGACTTGTTAAAGGAATTAATGTTTTTAGCCTTGTTTTTTATGTTTCTATCATTTAATTATGATATGTGATTTTTTTTGTTATATTTTGTTTTGTGGGATGATGAGGGAGTGAACTGGGGGTAAATAGTGAGATCCCAAGTCTTGTAAAAGCATATGAATCCTAATTACATGTTTCATTATTAATCCTAGTACTGGTTGTGTAGTTGGAACATGGTATACAAATCCATGTTTCCATGTAGCACAAAGACACCAGTCCACCTTCAAATTATGAATTAGACATATTTTGTTTTTAATAATTTTATTATCAATTCATTCTCATGTTTTTTATATAACATAATTTTTTTTTTAAAATCAGTGTTCAAAATGATAAGGATATTATTTTTCAATGTTATAAAAGAGTTTACCTAAATTGATTCAATGAAAAACTGGGTGTTTGGTATTCTAAAATAATTTTTTTGATAAGAAGGTGGTTCTTTCTTAAATAATTTTATTGGGTGACCACTGTTTTAATAATGTTTTTGTGTTTTTTAAAGTTTGTTAAAGGTTTTTAAGTGGAAGGGTGGGTTAAATTATGAAATTTAGGTTTTGGAAATAAACATTTTTGGTTTCTTTAGGAGAGAGGAAATGATTTTTATATTTTAAATATTGTCAGACATTGTAAGTAATGATTTATGTTTAAAGGTTTTAAGGGTTGTTTTTTCAAAAATGATTGATATTCATTTTGATAAATACAGTTTTTAAATAAATGGGGATTGTATTTTAATTTATTGAATGTGTTTTTAAAATTAATTATGTGAAAATTTATTGAATCTTCATTTTACTTTTGAAATCATTTTATGGAATTTTGAATAATAAAATCATATAAAAAAAATTTAAATTTTAAATTTGGTAATCATAACATTTAAAATTTAATAAAACAATCATATGGATTCGAAATTATATTAAAAGATTTAATAAGGGATTTAGAAAAATAATATGTTTGTTTTTATGTTTGATTGTGGGAGATTAATTCATATAGGTTATATAAAATTAGTTTTTCTAGATTTATAATTAAAAAAAGTAACATGGTGTAGGTTTTTTATTTTAAAAGGGGCGAAGTTATTTTATGATGTGCATGTTTTCTGGAAACATGTCTCAAATATTTTACATGACATTGATGGGTATTTAAAAGGGAAGAGGAAATTTTTTAAAAATGTATTTTGAAATTTGGTATGTGTATTTATATAAACATCTATTAATGAAATTTGATTTTTTATTTAATTCAAAAATATATTTTTTTTGGGAATATTCCATATCCTACTTTTCATTTCCCTCCCATAAGGTTATGGATTAATAGGATGAGTTCCATACCAGAATAATGCCTTCCTTACATTTTCTATGTGTATTGCAGTTTTAGAATGGTGATGGTTTTCTCATTTTTTATTTTTACATCACAATACTTGGATCATTTGGAGTTTGTAATATGTTAATTGAATCATTATTCTCTATGGATTTTTAAATGAATACAAATGGTGGGATTTTGATCATTTTAGAGATAATTTTTCTTTGCTGATCCTAGGTTCCTTTTTCCCACAAGTATGTTATAATTTTAATTTTTCTCATTTTTTTAAGGACAAGGTGTTCCTATGGTAACGTGTGGCAGACCTATAACATTATTTATCTTTCATTTTGACATTAGGGTTTCCTAATATTTTTTTGGTGGGATTGTATTCTTTCCCAGTTTATATTCCTCAATTTACATCCTTTATAATCTATTGGATACATTTAGTTGTGTGAGTGCATGTTGTTCCTTAGTGGTTTTTACATTTCATCATTTTTGGGATTTGAGATGTGTGTGCTTGTAAAGGTTCATAGTAAATGCCTCCCGTGTTAGTGAAATTCCTACTCACTAGTAGTCACTAGTCCCGAGCCTATAGGAGGTAGTATTCAGAAGTCGCGACAACAGACCCACTGGAAGAGGTCATGAGTGAGTGGTATTAGTGGTGTTCAGTTCTACATTATGACCAAGAGTCTTTGACATTGTTTTGTAGAAACATTGTTATCTGTTTTGATCTCTACATTCGAGCCTGGGACTCCAGTGTTAGTGCGGGAAACTGAAGTATCCATACACTATGACTCTCATAACCTACTTTTCGCCATGGTACATGAAAACAGTAGATTCGGGGAAAGAAAACAATGGTACATTTGTCATATAGGAATGGGGTATATTTTACATATCCTTTGTGTTAGTTATTCAAATATACTCAATGACCATGGTATATCTTGTTTCCTTTCAAGATGCCTACACAACACATACCAACAATGATTCAGCATCTCGATCACGAGGATGACCCCACCAGTGATGTGGCTTCGATATAGGGACCAGTTCCCTTGGCATTACCTTGAGGTGGTGAACCTTCTATACCATCTCTAGTAAAGTAGAAAATGCTACCTACAGTACCAACATACGAGGAGCACAAGATGATAATTCCCCATGGATTTTAGAGAAAAAGACCTCTCGGGTTCTTAGGCGATCCTAACACTCAGGTAGCTGAGGACTAGCATGAGGCGATGACCAAATTTTCCGTCTAGTATGGACACTAGCAGACAAGATGGAGAACCTAGGAGTGATCCTTCTTTAGGGTTCGACGGTATGAAGGTGGAGTTTTACCAGACAAACTCACGATTAAGATACGCTTTCGTGGATGGAGTTCAAGCTACTCTTTAGGTATTATTTCTCTCCAGTTACTCTATGAACAGTAAGTATCCATGAGCTTCTCCTGCTCCAACAATGTAGTTGGACGGTTCGTGATTATTCATAGAGGTTCACTATCCTCTATAGTTATTATATGGATATGGTCATAGATCTGTACTTCAGCATTTGGAGCTTCAAGAGAGGTCTAGGGAGAGACATCCAAGATAGGGGCATGTCTCTATTCATTTCAATTTATGTTGGAGTGATTGAGTGGGTCTCGGTGATTGGGAGATTATTGATGAAGCAGAGACATCCAATGGTAGTCAGCAGGAGGCAAACAGGTTCAAAGACCTTGGTAGTAGGGAGATTGTATCAAGCGTAGGTTTCGGGATGTGGGAGAGGTCATTTGAGGTACCATGATAGGGGATCGACCATATAGGGATTTTTGGCTGGATCTAGTTATACTAGGGAAATGTGATGTTACTCATGTAATGTTAGAGGACATCTCTCTAGTGACTATCTAACCCACCGAGCTACTGACATGGAGGTGGTGGATAGACCACTGAGGTAGAGGTAGAGTGTAGAGAAGATATACCCACTAGGCGTTAGGCTTAGCATATGAACATGGAGAGTTGTAGGTTGTGGTAGGCACTTTTATCTACCCCCACCACCACCCCTAGGAGGTCTGCACCCTGCATAGTGAGCTTGGGGATAGGGGTTGTGACATCTTCTTGCAGTCGAATCATATGACCAATGAACTCCAGGGATGATCCGAGGTATGACCTGTTTCTTTTTGTACATTAGATTCCGTACATATAAACATGGGTGTCAGTCATTCTTTCTTCACCACATATCTTTTGAGAAACCCTGAGATTCTGGTTGAGCCCTAGACATTAACCATACTCTTAGATACACATATGGGAGGAGACTCACTGATCATGCATCATTGAAGATAGTTTGATGTATCCATTGGAGGCTATAGTTTTAGTTGGAACCTCTTGGTGGATGAGTCGAGGCCTTATGACCTCATTCTTGGTATAGAATAGTTATCTTCGGTCCATGCCCAGATTTACTTATTAAGGCGAAGAGTGCAGTTTGTCTGTAGTGATGGATGAGGGTTTCTTTTGTTGGTGAAATGGAAAACAAGGAATCACAATATGGGATCATGCATAGGAGGGTTAATCTGAACACTCATGATTTGGCAAGACATACTATTGGAGCAGTATATGTCATGATCTTTCAGTTCTCAGTGGTACTGGAAGAGTATGAAGACTTCATTCAATAAGATGTTCATGGAATAAATCCTCGTCGAGAGATCGACATATGAATTGACATTCATCCTAGGAAGATAGTCATATCCTCTCCAACGTATAGGATTGTTCCCCCATAGCTTCACGAGTTGAGGGTGAATTTGGTGTATTTGTAGAGTAAGAGCTTCGTAAGACATAGTATTTCACCATGGGTGGCCCCAATGTTTTTTTTCAATATGGAAGAAGGGTGTTTGAGGATCTGTGTGGATTATCGGCACCTAAACCAGGGGATGGTGAAGAACAAGAATCCATTACAAAAGATTTATGACCTATTCGATCAGCTAAGCAGGGAGCATTGCTTTTCAAAGGTTGACCTCAGGTTAGTTTATCACTAGCTTCATGTACGGGGCAAGGACGTGCCAATGACATCTTTCAGACGTCGCTAAGGTCACTATGAGTACTTGGTGATACATTTAGGAACAATGAACTCCCCGAAAGTGTTCATGATACTTATTAACCGGATCTTCTAGAAATATTTAGACAGGTTCATAGTGGAATTCATCGACGATATCCAAGTGTACATGGTGTTAGAGGATAGCACACGAGACACCTGTGGAAGGTTCTAGACAAATTATGAGAGCACCATAATAATGGGAATCTCTCAATGTTCCAATTATGGATAAATGAGTTATACATTCTTAGACAAGTTATCTCATAAGAAATATTAGTAGTGGACCCAGCCACGGTTGAGGCTGTATTAGCATTGAAGAGAACAATGATCATGAGATTTCTAGAGGAGGGTGTTAGTTACATAGTTATCTGTGATGTATTAGGCACCAAAATTGGTTGTGTCCTAATACAGAGAAAAGTAGAGATTCCTTATGGGTTGTGTCATTTAAGGATTCATTAGAATAACTATGTGACCCATGATCTCGAGTTGGCAGTGGTAGTCGTCACAATGTAACTGTGGTGACACTACCTGATGGGAAAACATATTATCATATACTATAACCACAAGTGCCTCAAGTTCATATTATTTCAAAATAATCTAAATTAAATGTAAAGTCAAGGTCATCAGTTCTCCATGATTATGACTTCGAGATCATCTATACTCCTAGGAAATGGAATAATGTAAAATATTCTCTTAGTAAAAGATCGAGTTCAAAACTCATAAGTGAGGTGAAAGAGTAGTTGGCCTCTCTATAGTTATCCTTTGCGGATGAAGACGATGCAGCTTATATTCAATCAATGGTTTTCACTCGTCCACTCTTACAATGAGTCATGGAGGAAGAAATGGTAGATGTTGTCTATGAGACTTTACGTGCACATTTATCAATAGGGCATGCTCCTGATGAATATTCGAATGGTAGGGAGATCGTAGTCCAATTAGTAGGATTCATAGTTGGGCTGGTGGCATTCAAGAGGAGGTTACGAGGGAGTTTCATACACCCCCTTCGTGGTGCATCATGGACTATTGAAAATATTCAATGTCCTCCAAAATATGTTTTGGTGGGCAGGTATGAAGAGGATAGTAGCATAGTTTATTTTTTGATGCCTTAAATGCCAGTAGGTAAAGGCTGAGCACTAGGTTCTATTAGGGTTATCTCACCCCTAGAATTTTGAGAGTATAAGTGGGATGGAATATTGATTGAAATTGTGAATGGAATACCACATATTTCTAAGGGAAATGATTTCATCTGGGTGGGCATCGACTGACTCACCAAGTCACCCCACTTCCTAGCTATCATGGATCCTATTTCCATATAGAGTTTCAGACGACTCTACAAGTAGGATATTGTTCTAATTTATGGTATCCTTTTTGACTATATTCAGAAAACGAGATCCACACATCACATTCATGTTCCTGAAGGGATTTCAGGAGGCTTTTCGAACTCATCTATTTTTATGCACAATTTTCCATACCCAGAAAGAATATCAAAAGGAGAGGAACGTTCAAGTTCTGGATGAAATGTTGAGGGCCTATATCATGGAAATTGGTCATAGTTGGGAGGAGTGCCTACAACTTTTGGAGTTTTCCTACAATAAAATCTACCACTCAACCATTAACATGGCTCATTTTGATTCCTTACACATGTTACCCTTCTAGTCACCATTGTGTTGGACCAACCCCTATGAGTTAGCACTCATGGGTCAATAGTTTATGCGAGCCCCCACCTAGAAGGTCCAAATCATCCACGGATGGAAGATGACTACATAGAGTTGGAAGAATTCGTATGCTGACTGATGATAGAGACCTCTGGAGTTTGAGTTGGGAGACAATGTATTCCTATGAGTATCACTATACTGAGGGTTTCCGAGATTTTGTCTAGGAAACATGATGTCTATGAGGTTCATCAGCCCTTATCAGATACTGTGCAGAGTTGGATAGGTGATAAAACAGCTAGATCTACCATAATAGTTTCACCATGTCCAGGATGTATCCCATGTGTCACAATTGAGGAGGTACGTGCATGAACCATCACAGAACATCAACAAGGGAAATCTAGACATCAATGACACTGAAACCTTATAAGAGTATCTAGTGGATATTGAGGATCATAATTAGAAGATTCTTCATGGGTGAGTGATTTCTCAACTGTCATTCCGGTGTCATCACATGAATACTTAGGAGACAATGTTGGAGTAGGAGGATTATTTTCATGTGTAGTAGCCACATATATTTCAGTAGCCTTTTGATTTTTCTTTTCGGGGAAGTAACGCCCAAAGGTGGGGATGATGTAATGTATTTTATTTTCATGTATTAGTTTGAAATATTTTATTTAATAATTTTGAGACCAAAATTTCTGACGACGTGTGATTAAGTGGCCCGAAGTTCCTTGAATCACTGTTTGAAATAAATGAAACAGTAAATGCCATGTGAAAGACGTTTTACAAAAAAGGGAAATATTATTTAAATGGGTTATCCGATCAGAAATATGAGGGCACCATTGCGATAGGTGTAGTTACTTTTCATTAGGGAGGGCCTAACTGAAGTCGGCACAAGTCAGCTGCATGAATTGGTTTTTCAGACATTTAAAAAAGAAATAAAATAAAATAAAATATTTTATATATTTTAGATGCCTCCTTCAATGTAGAGACCTAATCATCCCTTATAAATACATTCTTATGGAAATTATATAGGGTTATCTTCATAACATTGAAAATTGATGATTTCCATTGGTCCTTTAGAGGAGAACCCAGTGGAGGACGATGACGGTGTGATCTATTGACACATCTCGGATTCAATGAAGCTTGCCAACAAATGCATGATGTCTATCATTATTCAACTGAATCGAGGTAGGTTTTTGTTTCAATTTTTTCATTCCATGATCAACAATTTAACAATTATTACAGATCAAACAATTAAAAGGTTGATCCATAGATCGTGCATTCATGAGGTAGGGTGTTATTTTCCATTTCTTTCAGGGTATTCATTCGAGAATTGGTTTGATAATAATTATCGGATTATTGATTGATTTGACTGTTAAAAAAATTAAGAGTAGGAGATTGATTTCATGAAGAATGATGGATGAGGTGGATTTCTCTTTTATTTATTGAATTTATTCCTCCTTTTAACCCCTCTTTATTTGTGTTATTCATGGGGTTATGATCCTAGATTTTTGCATGTCTATTTCATAATGAAATGACCCAAAATTGATGATAAAGCATCACGAAAACTATGCGGAGGTGAGACGACTACAATGGGAAAAGAATCATCTTGAATTCAGGAGTATCATTCTTCAATTTTTCTTTATGAGGGTGGATTATAAATTGTTTTCGGGGCCGATCAGAGGTCTGAATAAAAAAGAAGAATATTTTTAGTGTGGTACAACATCAAACATGGAGTATCGCGACGATTGGATGACCAGAACGAGGATCAGGAGAGACCCAGAGGTGCGATGATGAAGAATGTCATGTTCTCAAAAATTCTAATAAAAAAACATGTATCCCAATATACACAATGTGTATGGTCGGCCTTTTGGAATCTTGTATATTAGAACTGCACACTAAGAATAACACAATGTGCCTTTAGGAAGACACGGTGTGTGGGCCCCACCCAACAGCGGCTGGAGTTCTGGGTGACAGGAAGTGTAGATACTACATGTGTCCATCGTCACATGAAATGTGGGTCCTTACATGAGCTCGATGTGTTTCTCTGATGATACATAGAAATGGGGTTGAGTACATGACATGTTGTCCTTCACATGGCCATACAAGGCTAGATACGTAAGATACCCTATGTACCGGTACACGGTCTAGGACACAAGAGATGAATTCTTATATGGTCACATGGATAGCATACATTGAGCCTTCCCTTGGAATAAAAATACAAGGTGTCACACTCTTACATGATATGTATATCATCTTATACATGACAAACCCTTTCAAATGGGATATTGTACACATGTAGAATATGGGGTAAGAGGACAGGTCGTGTGACCTTTCAACACGCCATGTACTTCTCAGTAAATGTCTTGAACCTCGTTCCCACTATTCCCTTGTAAAGTTTCACTGGGTTTGTGCTCTTTTTATCATTCCCCTGAAGTTCAGGTATCATTTCCATCCATATGATTATGATACCATTAGAAGTTCTTTTTGAGATAGAGTAAGCTATCCCTCCAAGGGGCCCATTGTGAGACCCTCTATCTATTATTGGCCCTAGCTAGAGTAAGGTATCGACATGACCAATCCTAAAAGACATTTATCCTCTACATGGTAGGTGAATCTATATGAGTCATGGTATCTATCAAGTCCCTATAAGTGATCATAATCTTCGAATCATAATCATTATCCACTAAGGTGTTTGTTTTCCTGGAATGAGTGTATCTATTCCTCTTCATATCTATCGGTAAACCTATATTTCTTATTAATTTTCTCGATGAAAATTAAATATCTGATGGACATCATCATGTCTATCAGACTCATGGAATGAGATCTCATAGATGAGTGCTTTTGGGAATCTTCGAACTGAATACCTAATGTGGGTATAGAGTTTTTGTAGACAACGGATCTTGGTTTCGAGTATATCTAGATGTGATTCAATTATTATATTATTACTATTCATACAAAATTTAAAATAATACATTACATTTAATTTTTGTATTTATTTGTGATTTTTGAGGTCCTCCACTGGGTATTTCTATTCTCACCCCTTCACGGACGTTGCTCGTACATTCCATGGCTTCTGCAGATGGGCGGCCTTTTGACAGAGCCTAGGGCAGACCCAGACTAGACTTAGCATTTTTAGTTTCTTTCAAGATGAGTTTTTCCTATGCAAACATGTGGAATTCCTTGTACCTCCTTTTTGTTACAGTTTAGAAATTGTAGTTATATACTCTTTTACTTTTGGTTGTCTTTTATTTTTGGCCATTTTAATTTTTTTACTTTACACCGGTTGTACTCTGTTTGTTGGGTTTAGATGTGTGCATGTATGTTGGTCCTTAGTGGTTTTTACATTTCAGAATTTGTGGGTTTGGATATGTTTGAATATGTCCTAGTACATAGGCAATGCCTACCATGTCAGTGATATGCCTACTTGGTGGTAGTCATCAGACCCTGGACTATTGGAGGCGGGATTTGGGAGTCTCGGTAGATGCCCCACCCAGATGGGTCATGACACTGATTCATAATTTTTGGGACCTTTGTTGGATTACGTAATGTGATAACCACCTTTTTAATTCAATGGGAATATAAAACCCTTTATATCTGAGCATTGGATATGTTCCCTCAAGAAGTTATTTCTCACATTGGGATGTAACGAAAGAGAGAATGTTGTCATGATATTTTATAGTATATCAGGATATGCAGATCAACATTGGTCATAAAATATAAAACACAAATGATGGGGAAAAAATGAAAATATGGAATGTAGGTATTTTATGGAAACCTTACAAGAAAAGTGTTTCTCCAAGAACAACGAGTTGATATGTAAATGGAAATATTGAATTTGAGGAAGAAGGAGGTTGAAAATGTTTCAATGTGTGAAGCTCACTTCACAAGGATAGAAATATATGACACAAACTATATACATAATACAAGGATCAAGATTGTTCGATTTATTGATGGTTTAAATTTATTCCTCTTAAGGGCACTAGTCTCCCAATGTTTCTCCTCATATGAAGATATAGTTTCATGTTTTATCAAGTCAAAAAATGGAATTTTCTAAGTCTAATTAATTTAATGGAAAACATGAGAAGAAGATGAATAACTCTAGAAAAGGAAATAAGGAATTGGGAAAGAAGGAAAGAGTTCACCTAACATCCTGTAGTAATTATGTTAAGAAACACCCTGGTACATGCTAGAATTGAATGGGAGTCTGTTACATGTGCATGGAAAAAGTCTATATGTCTCATGATTGTAATGTGAAGAAAGAAGCTACCATGTTCAATTCTAAAATTTCATGGAGATGTGACTTTATATAGATGAATTTACTATGAATCAGGGAAGCAATACACAAAGAAGGTAAAGAGAGAAACACCAAGCATATGTGGTCACAACTGTATAGGGTGAAGTTACTAACAATTTGGTAGCAGTTACTTTAATAATTTCCTCAAACATGGAAAATGATTTATTTGATTCTATATCATCATATACTTTCATATCATCCTGGTTTTCAAATAAAATAACATATTTCCAATTTTATTTAATAAGTGATCTGTTAGTCAAAACCCTTAAGGGATTTATCAATTCAATAATGTTTTTTCAAAAATTCCCTATTATGGAATATAAACATGCTTTATCTGTGATTTTATAATCATACCGATGATTGAAATTGATATAATCAACGGTATGGATTGGTTTTCTAACAATGATGGGATAATATATAGTAAGAATATTGAGGTTATAATTTTTTAGGATGATGTAGAATCCCTAATCATTTTGGAAAAATATATCAGCAACTGATTATCAACTCGATCCACCACCATTAGATCTACTAAATTCAATTATTTGGGAGGAGTGTAATGAAGTAACTATGGGTGAGGAAAAGAATGTTCAAATAGAGTACATACCTATTGTTCAAGAATATATTGATGTCATTCCATAGGATTTACCTAGAAATCCTCCATAGCGGGATATTGAGTTTTCCATTGACTTATTTCCTGATTCAAGGCCCATATCAAATACCCCTTATATAATGGATAATATGGTATTAATGGAATATAAGAAACAAATAGTGTAATTGAGTGCTAATGTATTTATTATCCAATGTGTTTCTCTATGGGGATCACCTATTCTTTTTGTTAATAAGAATGATGGATCTCACTGGATGTGCATTGACTATAGGGAGATCAATGCTATAATAATATAGAACAAGTATCCTCTACCTCCTATTAGTTATTTAATTGATCAAATTATATATTTTAAAGATTGAACGTCAATCTAGATATCATAAATTGCTTGTGAGGAAGGAAGAGAATCCAAAAATAGCATTTTAAACTATGTATGATGATTATAGTTTACAGAAATGTCATTTGGACAGATTAATGAACCCACTATTTTCATGGATCTAATAAATAGAGTTTTCAAGGAAGATGTTGATTACATTGTGGTAGTATTTCTTAATTACATCGTGGTATACTCAAAAACTATGATGATCATGAAAATAATATGTGCACTATTCTGAAGACTATTATAAGAAATGAATTATATGGGATGTTTAGCATGTGTGAATTTTGGCTTCAATTGGTTTCTTATCATTGACATGTTTTCTCTATAGATAGAATATATATTGATCACGAAAATACAAAATCTATTCAATATTGTAATAATACAACAATAATTATTGAGGTATATAGTTTTATTGGTTTTTTCGGTTATTATTAGGGTTTCATTCATAACTTCACCAGTTTATATAACCCAATGACCATGAATACATGCAAATGGTTTAAAACCGTATGGACAAAATAATGTGAGGACTGTTTCGAAGAATTGAAGAGAAGAATAGTGAATTTTCTGATCCTAGAACAACCATTCTGGAATGATGGGTTTGTGATCTATAGTGATTCATCAATGAAAAGACTATGATGTTTCTATATGTAGAATGATAGAGTTATTTCCAGTGCATCAAGGAAGTTAAAAACTCTTTAACAAAACTATCCTACTAATGATCTTGAGTTAGCTACTCTGAGCTTTTCTCTAAAAATATGGAGACACTATCTCTATGGTGAAATATGTGAGATATATATGGATTACAAGAGTCTAAAATATATCTTATCATAGAAAGAACTCAACATGAAAAAATTGTGATGTCTTGAACTACTCAAGGATTATTATGGTATTATACTCTACCACATATGAAATGATAATAAATAAGAAAAAACATTGGGAAGGAGTGATCATGTAGTTTTAAACAAAATGAGGATTGAATGAGATCATATGTTCATGAATCTAATAAATATGGACATTGGAATTATCAATGATGGTGATACATCATTAATTTTTCAATTGCTTAACCAAACATTGTTATTGGAAAGGATTAAAATATCTCAGCCTTGTGATGAGAATAGTCAAAATAATGTTGAAGCTATAAAATATGGGAAGTTGGATTACATCATATGTGAAGACAGAATAATGAAATTCGGTATGAGGCTATCTGATCCCTATATACCCAAGCAGAAAACAGATTTTATGTATTATGATCATAGATCAAAATTTTATATACATCTTTTTAGCACTAAGATATATATATATTTGAAGGAATGTTTCTGGCGAGACAATATGATGTGGGAAATTGATGATTATGTATTAGTATATCTAGTTGGTCAACAAGTGAAGGTTGAACGACAATATCCTAGAGGAGTCATAAAACCCCTACCTATTCATACATGGATATTTGATGAAATCACTATGGATTTTTCCACTTGATTTCCCATAAATCGAAGAAATAATGCTGCAATATGGGTAATTTTAGACCGACATAAATAAATCTACAAATTTCTTCGCTATAAGGGAGGATTTACAACTTTAGTGGCTTGCATGGATCTATATAAATGAATTTGTATGACTTCAAGGAGCACCTATTTCAATATTCATTTACCATTATCTATGATGTACATTGAAATTCATGAAAAGTCTATAATAATATTTGGATATCGAGCTTCATTTGAGAACTACATTCCACCCACAAACTGACGAGCAATTAGAAAGGACAATCCAAACCTTAGGGGACATGTTGAGATCATTTTCACTTGACTTTCATGGTATGTGGGATCAATATTTATCTTTAGAAAATATTTCCTACAATAATAGTTTCCATTCATGTATTCTAATCGCACTATATGAAGCATTGTAACGAAAGAGATGTTGTAAGCCAACTTGTTGGGATCAGGATTAAGAAAGGAACCTTGTGGGCCTAGAGTGTTTGATGAAACGAAAATAAAGGTAATGGCTATTTAAGGACATATCAAATATTCTCAAAGAAACCATAATATATATGTCAATAATCGAAGGATGGATACGGTGTTTCAAGTGGGATATCATGTTTTCTTAAAAGTATCACCATTGAAGTATGTTATAATATTTGGGATAAAAGGGAAACATATCCCTAGGTACTTAGGAAATTTTGAAATTATGGAGGGAATTTCATCTGTTGAATATCATTTTGCTATGCTTCCTACCATTTCTAAACTACACAATGTATTCCATGTATCATTGCTGAGAATGTACATACCAGACCCAACACATGTCCTCACTTTTTAAGGTATATAATTGGAACCTATCCTATCATACAATGAATATCCTATCAAGAATCTTGACACTAATGTAAAATTGTTGACGAATATGATGACTTTACTGGTAATGATACATTGGAAAAATCATAATATCCATTAGGCAAAATGGGAGCCTAAGGATTTTTTGTTGAAGAAATACCCAAATTATTTTGTGAGATAACATTCCGGTAATTTTGAGGAATTTTTTCTGAATGGAGGGTATAATGTATCACCACATGTTATTGGAAATAAATTTAATATTTAATGCATGAAATAATAATTCTTTAGAAAACACTGTTTTGTTATAAACTAGATATTAAAAGCAACTTTTCCACGTCTGTGATTTGAATTTCGAAAAACATACAAAAATGATCCTATTCCGTATGATAATTATATTCTGATAAGCCAAACATAATTTTTTTTGTGAATAGTAACATACCCTAATTAATAGTAATATTACCCTTATGAATATTAAATCATATTATTATTTTATTATATTATGAATATAATATAATGAGCAATTGATTAATTTTTCAAGGTGATATAAAATGAAATATTTATTTAATATTGTGATTTTTTTAATAAATTATGATTTCTGTAAAATTTAATTATTAATATTAAGAAAATTATTTCTAAAAAATGGAGCTCATTTTTTAATTATATATGTTGTTAAATGGTTTGGGTGAATTTTTCGCATTTTTTCGAAATACTCAAATTTTTGATGAATTGTAAAATACGACAATGTACCATATATATATACAGTATCTATTAAATTGACTATTCCTAGAATCATGTCAGATGTAATCACACTTGGTTTGAACTCACAAGAACATATTAATATTCATGGTCACACGAATCAATACTATTGGTTGTCTTTGCCAAAATAATAATATAATGTGTAAAATAATAGGAAAACCCTCATCTCCTCCACTATAAGCCCCCCTCACTCCCTCTTCTCTTCCATCCAATTAACCTTGATGATCTTCAATTTTCATCCCAAATACCATTAACTAGTCACTCCCCACAACTATGAGCTATTGGTATTTGAAAAATACCCAATCCCCTTCCATTAATGGGATTCTCAAGGAGGTGGATTCAAGAGGTAAATTCACATTCTAGTTCTTTCATTTTCACATCTATTTCCATTTTATTGTTATCATCTCCTCAACTATTATATCCAAATGAAAAATATAACTTTATAATAATCTATATAATGTAATTATATAATTTTAATCGAATAAAAAAATCAATATACTTACTCTCACTATTTTATTTTATAAATGAAATCATCGTTTGTAAGGTGCAAATTTACAACCATCGTGGATGACGAAGTATCGTTCTTCAATTACACTTTCAATAATTGTCATCAAACCAATTTTATGGTTGAATTGGAATATAATATATTAATTATATACTATTTAATATTCCAAACCAAATATATGTATGTCATATTATACCATATGAACAAACTACATCCTAATAATCAAAATACTGCTAAAATAATCTATGTGATTATCATTAATATTTCATCTAACGATTCAATCAAATTCCGTGTAACCAAATGATAAAAATGACCATTCACACCTATTTATGATCATAAATAATGTGTAAATTTATTTCCATAGATTTAGATCCATTGAAATGAACACAATTAGGTAAAAGCAATTGAATTGATTATGAGAATCATGAAAATGAACACACAAAAACAATGAAAATCAATATTAATACTTATCAATAAGGACATAAATGAACTATAAAACATTAAAATAAATTAAATATACTTCTAATAGGTTCTTAATTAAGTTACTTATTATTCTAACTTCCTATTATATAACCATAAGGTCATGATAAGAACATTCATACTTAATGTAAGTGTTTTCCACCCCAACCACCGCTTTCATTCGGGATACTTTTATTGACAACTTAACTCAATTAAATTATTAAGTATTATTATTTCCTCCTCATATATTCGATTTCAATGTTATATATATTCTTACCAACCATAATCCTTCTTTATTGTTTTGGTAGAAACACTTCTTAATAGGAATATTAAAAATTATTTCGAAAATAAATGACCGATTCAATGGAATTACTCAAATTCTTACCAATTTTAAATGGAACTCTATAATATTTTTTTCCAAAAAAATATCATTATAAAATATATAAGTATTTTATGAGAATTCTAAATTACTTAGTTTTTTATTTTATTTTATTATTTTTCCAAAAACAACACTTCTTTTCAAAGTAAAAGAGTATCTATCTCAAAAATTACTCGATTTTATAAGAGTATCTTTATATATTTCCACACTCATGTTGATTATTATGTATTATGGGGATAAATAATTTATTATACCATTTGCCATTTTTAATTTAATGGTTTATGATTATCGTTATTGTGGATATGTTATTTTAAAACAATTCAACAATTTACTCTAAATGGTTAGTGTTTATACTTATTGTTTAAGGAAAGTTATATAAATTTCAGTTGTTAGTTTCAATATGAATGTATATGTTGTTTATGTTTAATACCCATTAATATTAGTAATTAATTGGACGTAGTATGGGTCTATTGGGGACAACTATAGTCCCTCAGTGCATTAGTAGATCTTATGAGACAAACTATGGTCTTGGACCAATGCCTGGACAAAATGGTTATTTGTGGTCTTAGCATGAGGCCTTGATGGCATGGTTATGTTGTCCCCCATTATTAATTCAAAAATTATGAAAATAGTATTTATGGTTTATGTGGTTATCTGATGAGTAGAATACTCATGGTTTTGCTTTATTGTGGAATTATTTATTCATCTCTTATTCCAACCATTGTCGGTTCATGTTTATTGTTGATGACATGTGTTTTTAGTTATTCATCATGCCTAATGTTTATGTTTTTGATATCATCTATTTTATTACTTAACCATACTAAGCATATTATATCACCCCTTTATTATGATTCATTTTCTCAGGAAATAAATATGCTTATTATGGATGACATTCGGGGATAAACATATAGTCGTGGATGTTCCCAATAAAACATATATGTTGTTATTAATTTCAAATTGTAATGTTGAAAATATGTATGGATATTGTTTACAAATCGTCTAAACTACTCAGTCCTTCAAGATGCATATTCCATGTTTATATTCCAATGTAATAAGATAAGTCATCGGCTCCGGGAAATTGGGATACGGTCCTTACAAATTGTGACCATCTTTTTAATGATGGTGTGTGTTGTTATCTTATGCACCAGGAATTGCACATATTATAAAATTCAAAGAGAAATTTTATAAAACATATTTTGAATTTTTTAGTTTTAATTTATATCAATATTATATAATTTAAAATTTTAATTCATTTATTAGGTTTAAAGAGGTATAGTCCACTAAAATCATTCTAATATGACTGTTTCATTTAAAAAAAAGGGATTTGAAGTTGTAAAAAATTTATTAGACTTGATATTTATAATTATGTTCTCAAATTCCAAAAATTTTTAAAAAATACGATTTTTTAAACAAAATGAAACAGATATCCCTTTTAATGATTGTATATGGGTAATTGGGAGGATACCTACTAATATATTATGTTCGTGAATATTATCATTTTAGTTTGTTGTTCAACTATTGATTACTCATGGGTAATGGATGTCTTGATGTTTGATGGTGACCCATAGAGTCACATGGACTTATGTGGGTAATTTTTTTATATTTAGTTTCCCGTATTTGATCATCTTTCCTTGATTTCCTACCATTACATTATGGGTTGTGTTTATGCATGTGGTATTATGGATGTTGAATAATTATGGCTTTTTCTTGCAAGGGAGATAAATGTGAGAGTTATTTTTTATTCATGTCTTATTATCTCTTTAGAGATGTTTATGTTTTTGGAATGGGAGTCCAATATATATATATATGCATCATGGAAAATTTCCAATAAAATTACCACATTTATTTTATTATATTTTATTTGAAAAATAATTCCTAGTAGTTTTTAATGATTCTTTTGTGCTTTTCACCAGCACATGGAGAATACGACACCTTATTTGACTTTTAATGACTCTTTGGGGTGTTCAGTGGATATAAAAATAAGGTTGGTTCATGGTAATGTTCCTCATATCCTTATAATGTTTAGAAATATTCCTTTGTATAAGTGAATGATAAATTTAATTATTTTATGAATTTTTTATGTGAAACGTGGTGTAATTTTATAAATTAGTATTCATATATGAGGATATGTTTGAGATTGAATAAATATATTGATGATTTTAAATAGGATGATTAATAGCAACATGAACCATGTGAATATATGAATATTTCATTTTTTTACTATTTTATATCTTTCTTAATAAGCCATTATATAAAATATATGTGTAAATGGTTAATTTCATGGGATGTTGTTTGATTGGTGGTTAATTTAATGGGTGTTTTTTTGGAAACGATTTATATGGGAGTATATATATGGATGAGTCATGTAATAATCATGTGTTCCACTATATACCTATTTAGGGTTCTCTAGATTTTTAATTCCAATACACCATGTAAATTGGTTTTGAATGGGTTGGAATGCATGTGTTTCACAATTATGATTGGTAACATTGTTTGATAATTTTTTGGACATTGTTGAATGCTTTATACACAATTTAAGATTCTACTTTTCATAACTAAAAATTTTTATTTATTTTTTATATAAAAATAAAAATAAATTTCATTCTAAAATAAAAATATCAGTAACTAATATTTGACTATAAATATCATACTTGTTTTGGATTATTGTTTTTCAGGATAAAAAAATTTCATGTTTTTGTTGTTGTAACAATACAATAATTTAATGATGATAACAAATCATATAACTATGATTTGACTAAAATTATTTTTATCTTATAATATTTAATTATGTCTTTATTTATGATATGGTTCTTGCACTACAACAAAAATGTGTATTCTAAACATCACCCATTAACAGTGCTAAAAAAGTAGTGATAACGGGTAATTTTAACAGTAATAAAAAAAGTGCGGCTAACAGTACCTATTTATCTATGTTTTTTAGTGGGGACTTAATTTATTCTCAGTTATTACATCCATTTTGATATTATGGATTTGAAATATTTTCATATCTCACAATCTACTGTTATTTATAATAAAATGTATAATAATATATACATATTTTTTACATATACATACTTAAAAATTAATTTATAAATATATAATTAGATGTATTTACATATAAAATATATTACTTAATATATATGGCTTATATAAATAAGAAATAATATCCCTTTTAATTAAAATAAAAATATATGAATATTTATATACCTATATAATGCATGTGTCAATCTATTTGTGTGTTTCTGTATTAACAAAAGGGGATTTATTATCTATATATTTTATCATATGTATATACATATTAATATATTATATATGTATATATATATCTGTGTGTGTGTGTGTTTTACATATGTATGTATTTATTTATTTATTTATAAACATTCAAAAAGAAATATTTTTTAAATGTATTTACTACTTATCTTCTAAATCTATTTCAATTTACAAATCATATACAGATAAAAAACATAACAATATATATAAATAAATAAATAAATATATATATATATATATATTAATAAATAATGATATATATGTGTATATATATATATTAATATATGAATAAATATATAAATATATAAATATTAATATAATTATATATATATATTGAGCTAATTTTATTTATAAGAACATTTATTTTATTTATTTTGGATGGTATCACTGAACTAGTGTTTTATGTTCATTTAAAACTTATATCCTTTGATTATTTGTAATTAAATCATTATAAAATTTATTTTATAGTTTTAAATGATTAATATATATCATGATTGTTTTTTATGAAATAAAATAACATATAATATGAGATGTATATCAAACAATTAATAGAGAGTTGAAAATTTTGAAACATATAAAATATAATTAAATTAATTACTTTCAAAAAAATAATTTTGTGTATTTTATTTTTATAAAATAATATGTCTTCAAAGTCATATAAACAACTACAAAATTTTTTGATCATAAATATTAAATCTATAAAAAAATATGTTTTAGTAAAAATGAAAAATATAACCATAACTACATTATAAAATAATTATTATCTTATCATTTCATTAAATTAAAAGTATTTTGGAAATCAATTATTAAGAAACCCCTATGAATGGGTTTATCCAAAAACACTATTTTTTTATTTCCAAATAGAAGATAATTTTTGTATTAGGTGATAATATTAACAAACAAAACATCCTAATAAACTACCAAAAAAAATTAATATAGAATTAAACTATAAAATTAATATATCAAAGAATCAAATCCATCAACAAACATCCCTAATTTCAAATATCTGACCTGATAAAAAAATATTGAATGGTTTTTTCAGCTCAGTTATTTGATAAATGATGTGAAAAAACATTTTTTAATAATTTTATTATGATTCCTACTCTCCATAGTAGGTATGAATATTAAATAGGATGAAAATACAAAAAAACTAGTATAAATCAAATAGAAAAACCAGAAAAATATCCAACAAAAAACACACACAACTAAAACATTCATGTTTACAATACAGAGAAATATAAATTATAACCCAATAAAAGTAGTGAAATTATTCTCCAATTTAATTTGAAAGTGTCTAAAGTCTTATATAATATAATGTATATGATCATAAAAAATCTACAAATGAAAAGGAAATCGTTTAACTTTTATTTTGAATAAGAAGATTGCAATATTGAGGAAAAGTTAATAAATAAACCTAAATAGTGCTAACTATGTAATTGTACCAATTTATATTATATCTTACATAAAAATTAAAAAATAGGATCCACATTACTTTATGCAATATTGATTATGAAAATGTTTTTTAAATCATTTTTTCAATTCAAATTTTAATTTTTAAACAATATATTCAAAATTTATTAATTTTAAATGAACATTCAACATTTCTTTTAAAAATATGATCTTTATGGTTATCTTACATTTCAAATATCTAAATAAATTCAATTACATGTGTTTGAATAACATAAATTAAATAATTTTATGATTCATTATAATATAAAAAATATTAAATAATTAAAAATTATGTTTCTAATAACTTATAAAATATTTTTGCACTACCACATGGATAGAACATAGCTAGTAATGGTCATTATCCTTTGAAAAAAACACCCCAATATCCTATGGGAATGGATATAATATTAAATTTTATGAAAGTGGTTATTATTATAAGGGATATATAAAACATTGTGAGATATTAGTTTACTGCTCTTAAAGATAAAGAAACATCAGGCACTAAATAATTATATTCTTTTAAAATCCATGTGCCATATAAAATTTTCTATCTACATTAGTCATTGTACTTTCTATAGGTTATATATACAATGGGTTAGTAAAGACATATACATTTTTATTTCCATGATTTTTACACACCAAATAAAATACCAACATAAGTGTAAATTTTCAATAAATTAAATGTACAATAATATTTATGTTATTAATTACCTGGAAAAAACATGCATCAAGTTGATGCCAAACAAATCTATAGTTACAATATATATGATATCATTTTCCAAAATTTCCATAATCATTTAACTCCCATTAATTCTAGATTCAATTAGGGCCTCATAAACATCCACCAACAAATTTAAATATGCTGAATGTCTATCAATAATAGAAGAATTTGTATCGGATTTCATAAAACCATGTATTTTTTATTATTAGTATAATATTATTTTAATTTTAATTTAGAACTATAAAAAATTATACAAACAGAGAAACATTAAAATTTTAATTAAAAATTAATTTTAAATTCAAATAAATGATAAAATATACACATACCTCTATGGTAATATGTCGAAAAAGTATAGATGGATAAACTAAATAGTTTTATATACATTTTAAAACTGCAATCACCACATATAATTGTAATGTTATTATTGTTGATCTAAATATAATATCCTATATAGAAACCTTATGGGGCTTCATCTCAATCTGTTGATAATGAATGGTATTACCAATATAAAATATCATCCCATTTTAAACAGTATGTTGTTGGGGATCATCAACATATAAATCAAAACAAATATGATTTTGTGAAGGATTCATGTATGATTAGGATAAGAAGAAGTGTGGTCTATATGTGGTGGTAGAGGAGTGGGAGTTGTTGGAGGAGGGTGAGGAGTTCAATCAGCTATCTAACACTACACCTTCATGTGTGAAAACATTGACAGTATCAAATATCTGTTCATGTCCTCCATTGTCACCTGAATATATCGAACATCATCTTAAAAATATTATATTATTAAAAAACCTATATTATAGAAGCATTATAACATGGATACCCATTTTTAACTGATACACATTCTAGGTATCCTCATACATGACCTTAGTGTTTGGGTTTTCAAAATCATATAGATAAAATATCCCTCCTACATTTAGAAATAAAGACACCCGATGTTCTCTTCTCCTCAAGAGAATACTATATGAAATATTTGAAAAAATAAATAATTAATCCCAATATATAAATAATTGATTTAACATAAATAAATAAATAAATTAAACATCATACAATCCTCTCAGGTACAACCATAGAATAATCCATATGATAGTCTAAATTGGTACTATAATGATACCTCTAGCATTTTCCATGTCTAGAGTGGGGGAAGGGGGGTCAACAACTATATAACTTGATAACTCGACTCTCAGTGTTAGAAAATTTTCAGCCTTCATTTTTTCATCTAATAACACATACCCTCCCCAAGATAACATATGGGTGTATACATTTTTATATTGGATCTCCGACTGATATCTCTTGAATTACTTCAAATTAAGAATAACAATTTCATTAATAATATCATTATTATAAAAAAACATCCAATTGTATCATTTCACATACAAATATCTTCCATATTCTAATTTCAACAAATTTCATCTATGTATATTCATCTATAAATAAATATATATCACCTAGATTATGATGTTGTCTATTCACAAAAATGAAATGTTATGTGAGGGTTAATTTAAAATCCATCCTTCTTCTAGTATCCAATGATAAAAATTTCATATTATCTCCCCCAATATCATGTATTTCATATGATATCTGATAGGAAAGGGGGTAAATTATTTATTACATTAAACATTTCATGATAATTAAAATAATAATAAACAAACTTACCAAAAATGTCTCCCAAATGTGTTATATTTTCAGTTTGTGAAAACATGTATTATAATTATTCAAAATAATAAAATTTATTTTAGCAAGAACTTCTATAATATTATAAAATTGATTTGAATTTTCAACTATTGAAATATCATTTTCATCAAATTCTACCGATATCCTCGGGTCCTGGCTATTGGAAACTAATAATTTGTTTAAATGTGTACTGTCACATTTAACATGTCATGACCTACCCATTGGGCCCATGCCATGATTACCCCAAGACCACCTTCCACAGGGCATAGGTTGGTGACTATAACATGAAAGTCATATACCTAAAATTGGAAGTCATTGCCTTTAAACTTGTAAAATTACACAGTCCAAGAACACAATAAGATCCAACCATGAAGTAAAACTATTGTAGTAAAAGTATGTACAAAAAGGAAAGGTGGTCGGAATACAATCCCAAATGAAAAGGTACAACAATGACTGAAAATAGAAAACAGCCCTCATGATAATCCACCAAGTATCCTACCCTAAAGGTAGGTAATTCCCATCACAGAGATCTCCTCATTAACTTATTGTCTCCATCAACAAAATGTCTTGGATCCCCAAGTGTCAGTCAAGGCTGGTCGTTGTCTGCGCAAGACACAACATGGTGCAGGAGAAACCCATCTAGGGGTGAGAATAACAATACATGTATAGACCCTAATACACCCAAATATCTCTCATAATTACACAATAGAAAACCAGAATACATGATCTCAATCACAAGAACAATGAAAACGTCTCATCTCAAACTAGATATAATCATCTCATCCATAATGAATCATAAGGTATTGACCTGAAACCATTTCTAGAATATCCAAAGAAGGCTCAATTGAAAGATATAATCCATCAGATACAACTCGACCATTCTAAATTGAACACCTTAATGGATGTGCATCATTCGGAACATTCTTCTATAAACGCCTCTAATGCCTGACACTTGAGGTCTTGCAGTCACAATCTTTCACCCGAGAAAAGAACAAGGCAAACCATTTACGATTACCACTCCTCAACACTAATTCTTGTAGTCGAGGGAGATCCAAATCACATAGAGGACCCTATCCCAATAGATACTCATAGATGGTGGAGTACTACTCCATATGTGAGGACATGAACCCCTCCCGGTAGGGGTGTAAAAATCTGGTAGTATGTTTGCTGTGGGTGATCCATCCCCTAGTACATCAGGGGAGTACCTACCAAGGTTATCGGTCACGCACCCTAGTACGACTTGGGAGAACCAACTCTACTTGTGTGGAATCACACCCTACCCGATAGAGGACATGAACCCTTGCACAACAGGGGACTACCGACTCTATTGTAGCCCTCCATATAGAGGGCTCACACCCAGGATTGATAGGGGAGTACCTACTCCTACCTTAGAGGAGGCACACCATACCCGATAAGAGAGTACCTTACTCTATATGAGTTATGTATGGAGGACCTGCACCCTAGTCCAATTGGGGAGTACCAAATCCCATGATAGAAAAACAAAACAGATGTAAATGAACCCACACTCATGATGTGGGGTGTCTCGTCTATACATGAGAGGATGAGTAAAGAATTCTTGAGCCTTGAGTCATCAAGGGAGTATCCAACCTAACTCTCACTGCATAAAACACCCTGGTTCCACACTTCTAGTTATGGATCATACCTCAACTACCACAAATCTCCACAAGTACGTAACCTGACGATCTGTCATTTTCGGGATGTTTTGGTGTAAAAATCATTAATCTCTACATGGCATATTTTCACTTCATGCAAAATTCATGATATGAGCTATAAATTAACAATTAAAAAGGCCATTAACTATATGTGCTACTAAGGATTTGATATGGATTCATTCCATCTATGCACTACATGATAATGACATTTCTAACAACACAACCAAATGTAGTAAACTAGTGATCAATTTTCATCCATTATGGAATATCAACTGGATACTACAATTTTCCATCACATATCCACTCATCCTGATTCAATATTTACAATTTTGAACCCTGTGAATTAGAATTTAATGTTTCAAAATAATACTTATATAAAGATAAAATGATAGCGTCGAATGAGACTCTATAACTAAAACATATATCAATGATTTTTCATTCAACTTATTCTATGACATCCCACATTTAGTACACCCTAATATGAATTCATATTACTTCTTCTATGAAACATAATAATTTGGGTAGTATGTATTATTTTTACCCTAATCAAATCAGAAATAGTATTTTATTCACATTACAATTTGAATCCTGATGATCATTGTCTTCAGTAAATATATAATTCATTGTTTATCAAAACACTATAAAACATTTCTCACTCCATCAATTATTCTTATACATTTTGATAAATCGTTAAACTATCAATTAAAAATTTAGATTTCAAACAACCCAAATATAATGTTTTTTTAGAATCACCATATAGATGCTCTATTTTATACTCATTCTCAGTTATCACTTCTTCAATATTATGAATCATATCCAGAATTTGATCTTGTTTATCTTCTTTCAAAGCACCTTCATCAATAGATCTAAAATTCTTTCAAATTTCACTATGAAAAATCAAAGGTCTGTAACTCGAATTAAACCGTGAAAAATTAAATGATCATTGAACTCTCTTATTTTTAAATACATCATATCTAAACATTTCAAGAATTTACTGGATAACATGGAGTTGTTTGGATAATTTCATATTGAATATTCTAAAAATATAATCAACACCTTCTTAATATACATCACTTATTTGAAGTTCCATAATCCAACTCAAACTCACTATAATATATAATAAATTACAAAAATAAATATCTATTAAATATAATATAATTTTGATACAAGTGAGTAAAATGGGGAATAATAGATTATTTCGATCATAATCCAAAATACACACTTGTGGTATATTTCAATAGAAAACTAAATCTATGATTTCCACTAATAGTGAATATAATGTTTAATATGTTAATAACATTGGAAATTAAATTTAATGTTAATTGGAATTATTATAAATCAATAATATTGAAAATAATGCTACTTTATATAAAATATGTCCTAATTTTAATGTAATTTTTTTAAATATTTAAAAAGATCCATGTATTGAAAGGTATAATTATAAATTCAAGGAAATAATGAAATATAATTTTAAATATTGTTTGTAAATATTAAAAAGTAATGCATGGAAGTAATTAAAAAAATATATATAGTTATACCATTATCTCATTTTTCATTTTCTTCAGAATGAAATTATATGAAACATGAAATTGAATAATATTTAATAGAATTAAAATATAAGGCCCCAGCCTTAAACCTTACTTAATCTTGAGTTATTACAAGATTACACATTGAGGATCTTTTCGGGTTTAGAGTTTTAGAGAATTAGATCATGAAACATGCATTACGTTCCACATTTAAACAAAGTGGTTACATAAAAGACAGTATTCATTCTTCCCATCAATGGAAACATATTTAAAATAAAACATGGGTTCTTTCTTGACACATCCTTGACACTATCATCACATCATGTACCTTTCCCTTGACCGGTGAAAAACATTTCAAAAACTTGGGATGAGCATAAAAAGATCAGTAAGAGTTATAAAAATATGGAAAGGAAACATGAGTTCATATATACATTAGAATAATATCACACTTTACCCATAAAACATAGGCATATCAAATCATGAATAAATAATAGAAAACATAAGACATAAAGGTAACTTGAGGCATTCATAACATTCTAATGTACGGAGTAACCCTCTTGGTTACGTTTGGAATACCCATCACAGTATATTCCCTAAATCTCTTCGGAGAAACCTTAACTTTTCACTCATTCGCGTTACCCAATGCATTGGAGAGCTATATCGGGCTCACCCGCCCTTAGTTTATCACGGAACCACCCGTTCTTCATAACAATGCCCAAGAACCATAACATAATCGTATCACATAAACATGAATAAAGGAAACATAACATTTCCACATTTCAATCACAATATAACATTTTAGGATATTGAAATAACGAATCCATTCAAAAAGAAACCATTTCCAAAACCATTTAAAACATTTAATAAGGAGATTTTTGAATCAAAGTGTCTCATACCACCTTGAAGCTTTTAACATTTTAAACCATTAATATCCATATAAATAAATCCTTAAAACAATTTTGAAAACATGGATATTTATAAGAACAAATAATTAAAACATTTAAAACGATATTTTGGTTAAAGGGGTTTTACCAAAATTAGAGACACTTGAATACAATAATCGAGGAATAACAATTAGTCAGAACTTTATAAAATCATGAGAATAAAAGGATTCATGATATAATACTCCAAAGGACAGTATATACACCATATTAGAGTGAATTGGTGCATAACAACAATGAACCCTCAATAGAAATGTCAAATGTGATGAAAGCCCTTATAGAGAAGGAATCCTTAAATTAAGGACAAATAAATCTCAAAAATATGTGTGACAAAAATAAATACACCCAATATAAGTGGATATTAAGTGTAAAACAATAAAAGTTCATTCACACATATTCAATGGATGACATATTCAATGACTACAAGTTGAACCCAAAGAAATCGAAATTGGGTTAAAAAGTTCCCTTGACAGCCTAACGGCATCACATCAAAATGAGTTGATGAGAGATAAAAAGTGTATCTCATCACTTGGACATAATATTTACATCAATAAGGATATATGAGAACATATCCCAACATAACAATATGTAAATTAAAAGACCCAACAAAAGAAGTCTTTTAAAAAAGAGGAGGGTGAAAGGTTCCCTTACTGACTTGGGTATCTTTCAAAACATACACCCCATGAAAGAAAGACAATAGGTCATTGATGTAAATAATCATAAACGAATGTATATTACAAAAAGAGTAGAATAATGGGCAGTACATACACCACTCAATGGAATTTGTGGCGAATGTAGCATAAATCTCACGGGAATAAAAGTGAGATGAAAAATCCCTTACGAAAACTCGGCAGCCTAACGGCGCCACATTCAACTCCCGAATATGGATTGATGAGATAAAAAATAGTATCCCATCATATTAAAATAGAATTTACAGCAAGTGGAATATAAAATAAAATCCCCCAACATTTCAAGGAGGAGTTTAAAAGAAGTGACATAAAGGACAGTACTTAAAAAGAAAGAGAGAGGTTAGATCTCTTACGAAAGTTCGGCAGCCTAACGACGCCACTCAAAACTTCCAAAATGGATTGATGAGAGAGAATAGGGTCTCTCATCTCATGAACATAAAAATTACAGTAAATTTAATATAAAATATCATCCCAATAACAAGAAAGATGAGCTTTAAAAGGAATTACATAAAAGTGTGTACTTAAAAAGAAAGAGAGGAGTAGGATCCCTTACCTCGGGTCCGACTTGACTCGATCGTTCTTTAATCTCCTGAATAATAAACTTGAGTTAATTTCTACTTCCTTAAGAACCTTTTTCAAGTTAATTATTCCTTTTATATCACTTATTACCATGTCATAAACATTATGTAATCATTTAAGTTAATAATATTTGTTTTGCCGATATTTGGTTCTTAAGTCGAAAGTGGACTTCTTACAATTACATGTTGTTCGTGTGGCCAAATGTTTATTATATCCAGAATTGTATTCATGATTTATATATCATATATGTCATATATATCCAGTACATTCATGCATTTATAACATTACATAATCATTTAGAGGTAAGAAATGAAATGCACCGTTCATGGAGACGGTAAGCCGTACGTACGCATGAACGCTACTTTCATTTCTATTTCATATTTTATAGAATGGAATAATAATTATATAAAGGTATATTATAATTCCAGTATAATATCATATATAATATCATAGTTCCATCCTTTATACGTCCCACATATGGTATTTAACGAATCAAATCATTTTGAGGGGGCGGTAGTCCGCACTTCCTTAAATGAAGATATCGCGTTTACCCATAATGGAAACCATAAAGGTATGCCCAAAATGAAAAAAACAGAAGCTTAAGGAAAACATAAACATATTTTATATCATATATAAAAATAGTGACATCATAGTGGCCACCTTTGAAGGTGTTAAATGAGTATTGAACAATCATCGTTTCGGGAGGCAGAATTTCGCCATCCACGGAAACCGTATGTTCTTTAACCATTTGATGTAGTTGTGTGAGAGTGTAGCTCGAATAAATCTTATAACAACATCCTATTATATTGAAGATACTGGTGTTGTTACAAAAGAAATAAATAAAAAGAGTTTAGGGGGTTGGAGAAGCAACATAAAACAAATGAACATGAGAGAATGAATTACCATTAAAAGTGTAACTCCTTTTGATTTGAGCCTAAAGGCTTCCTTTGAAAGGATCCTTCCCAAAGGAAATCTTCTAGGATGAGGAGAGGGATGTGGAGAGAGTAAATGGGCATGGGTTGGGCGAGCCAAAGTCTTTAGGAGTGTGTGAAATGAGGTAGAGGTGGGGGCCTTTTATAAGAGGAGAGGAGGGGCACTTTTGGAAAGTAAGAAATATTACTTTATTTGAAAATGTTTTTCGGTTTCAAAAGGTCCCACATTGATATAATTAGTGGATAAGGTGTTAAGGGTTCTAAATCCACCCATCCAATAAGTTTTGTACATGTGTAGTTCATAGATTTTACATTATCTTTCCATTTTATTTAAATCGTTAAATAATGAGGTCATCGTTGCATCATCATGATGTCATAAATATTTTAATTTATTTAGTGTCTAAAAATTATAAAAAAATTACTATGATGTAGGAAATATTTTTATCTTTCCAATGAATATTTATAATAAAAATTATCATCTTTATATCCCCATGTAAAAATTGTTTTCGTAAAACATATGATGTTTGTGTCATTTTTACTTTTACATTAAATAAAAAGTTATTTATGTCATTTCCCAACCAAAGTAGCTCCATGGGGTCCTCAAGTTGACCCATGGCTTGTCTTGGTCGGCCATGACACAACCAATGAGGGTAGGACATGTGTCAAGCTCATCGTATTTTATTAAAGCATTATTTTTACCTTAAACTACACCAATTACCACTAATCGCGATTAAAAACTTAATAAGTTACTATTCACCAAAAATTTATTTTTATTCCATTGAACCACATTTTACTTCTTAATGACAACCATGTATGTGGGATTTTTAAAATTCAAAACACAATGATTTCAAAATTTCATTTAAACGGAAAATCAGTCTTTATAAGTACCACTTAGTGGTTTCACTATTCATCAAAAATTGAAGTTTTTCAGAAAATTACCAAAAATTCACCCTAAGCTATATTTGATATTCCGAATTCAAAAATAAAGTCTATTTTACAAAATTCAAAACATATAAGTCACATTAATTAATTTAATAATTAATTCCCGCTGTCAGAGAAAATAGCGTGTTTTTATGAAACAATAAGTATCAAAAGATTGACACTAGTTTAAATCCGATTTCAAAGTGAAATTGATTCCAACGACCACTATTGGATTTAATGGTAAAAATATTTTCCAATTTCACTTTAAAACCAATTCAAAAGATAATCTAATCATATAAATAAATTATATTAAAAAGAGGTTTTGAATTAAAATACAACATTTTAGACTATTCATTAAAAAAATGAACTTTATCAGAAAAAAACCAAAAATTTACACAAAGTAAAATTTAATGTTGTGATTCTAAAGAAGAGTTTTATTTGGTCCAAAAGAATGTATAAGAGTGATCAAAACTATATTTAATGACAGTTCGCCATCAAAAGGTGATAAGTGAACCTTTAGTGAAAACTAGGGCATATACTCCTAAAATTGAATTCTTTCTGTATTTTAAGCCTTTATCTTTTATTGGATAAATGTAAAAACATTTAAAAACATATATAATCATATTTTAGTTATTTATATCCATTCCTTCCATTACAACGGCTACATGTTAACTACCATTTAAAATAATATTATTTTATTCTTAGAGTGCAACGTAAGATTCCCAAGAAACTCGTTGTTGCGTGTTGGGTACGCCATCGAGCATAACATCCCCTTTAAAGTAATATTAAAGTTTGATTCACAAATATGGGTAAATATAAAGATGTCATATTCTTTATTTACCTGGGGTGTTACATAAAATCATGTGGGCATTTTCCATTTTGATTTGAATTTTTGATATCAATTTTTTAACATTATTTTATCATGAAAAAAATCATTATTAGAAGAAATATTGATTTATACTATAATATAATTGTATTGAACAGTTCAAACAACACAATGATTAATTTTTAATGCATTACATACACACAAACTTATTTATATATGTATAAAATAATATTACATATTATATATGTCTAGTGTATTATGTAAATTGTGAAATTTATATTACGTAAAATGTATTGTAGGAGAACATGTTTTATTTTAATGTAACACAATAACAAGGCACATATTAATTATTTAATTTTACTTAAATTGATACAATAAAAATCCAAACTTATGGGGAGAAAAATGCTTTTAGTGTGGATACCATTTGATGCATGTGTAATTGCCTAATAATAAAACATAGAAAAACTCTACCTATGATGTTTAATAATCCTATAAAATTTTAAATTAATGTGACCTAAATTATGGATGGGGATAGAAATTATATTGATCTCTATTATCATTTTTACTAAATTGGATAATTAGTCCAAAAAGATTCAAAATCAAACTTATATCTATCAGAATATATCAAATATATATAATAGAACCATTTAAAAATTACTATTTGGTATTCACCAATAATTTCAACATTATATTGATAGTAACTCGTAATATTGTGATTGAATATTTAATATATGATTTTATGATGATAATATTTTTATTACATCATAATAATAGTGTTCATATACATATAAAACACTTATATGATATTGTATATTAAACTCTATGAAAATTAAAATGTATATATATTTTATTTTATGATTACTAATTCACTAATAAATGCATAACAATGATTGAGAATTATCCATATACATGGCAGTATATCCTTAAATAATGAATGTTCCAAAAAAACATCATCCAAATAATAAAAATTTAGAGATTAAATGTAAAAAATTTAAGATGTTATGTTGTATAAACTTCTTATGAAACAATACAATGAAAACACATTCCTATAGAGTAGAATAACCAGAAAATTAATATATAATGCATAAATTTATTATCTATCTTAGAACATTAATATATATTGAAATCCACAATCCTTTTCACTTAAATCAATGGATTAATATGGTATGTGAAGATGGTAATCCATGATTTATGGTTAATAGATCTATATTCAAAATCATAATTATGATGATGATGAAACTGGAGGGTTTATGAAGATTGTAATGTGGGATTTCAATCCAAAAAATAAAAAAATAGTGAATCAGGGAATCTGAACCATTGAACCACCAAATGATCGGATCGATTTGTGACAATTAAATTTTGATACAAGAATATTGGATGAATGATAATTAGTTTCGATGAAAACTGAGGATGTATGAAGACTGAAATATAAGATTGGAGTCCACTAGATTGAAGAATCTAGGGTTAGGGCATACATGGGACAGAAACATGTCTTCGTTCATGATATTGAATAACACTGAAATGATTCAAACTGATAATTCATATAATTTTAAATAGAATGTAACTTCTTTTATATAAAAAGGAATGTGATAAATTAGTGATATTTTCATTATCATGTTGGTTATTATCTAAATGATTGGAAAATTCCTCTTTATCTTGTGGATTATTAAATAACAAATGCGTTAAAGCTGGTATTTTTCGTTTTCATGTTAGTTATTATATAATCTAGATGATAATGAATAATTACCACCTTTATGATGTTGGTTATACTATGACTGATTTGATAAAAACCATAGATGTAATATTCACATCTGTTATATAATAACTGACTTGATAAAGAAAAATACATGCATTTTTTATTATAGTTTTAAATAACTAACATGAAAAGGCCGATGTTGTAATTATTTGGTTTACTAAGTGAATATATAGATTGAATTCAATAATAATTTATTTTAAATCAAAAACTATGAGGTATTAATCAAGATAGAAAATTTTTTAATCAAATTCCATAGTAATAACATCAATATGTGTTTCAAACCATTTCATTAAACACCATTGAGTCTGTGATGGAAACATTATCTCGAAAATTTAATATCCTCTTTTGGTGAAAGATCAATATTAGTATACAAGGATTTTGTAAATTTATATATGGAAACCTTTCCAAAAATTTCAAAGATACATTTCATAGTTTTGGATAAGTTAGCAGGGTAAAACAAATCCTTATGAGTATATTATTGTAATCTCTTTCCCTTGAACATTAGCATCCTTTTCTCAAGTGATTGAAACCACTCTAGTGATGGAGCCTCCACCATCACCTTGGAAAATTTACTAGTTTTACAAACTAGTTCATTGGGGAAATATATTTTTTTGTTGATCTAATATAAATTTGTTTGGGTAAGATAGAAAAATTCTTTAGGTTTTATTCACTATAGTCGATGGAAATTCTCTCGAGTTAATAAATCCATTTTTCTTTTGTTACATCATTAACATAGATATTCATTAACCTGATTTTCATCTTTATGTTATAGTGAAAATAGAAAATCGCAATCTACTCATTTATTATCCTCAATGAAGACACCAATGTCCACTACCTCGAATTCCTCCAATTCCATACATTTATCTATGTTTATAGCCCAAGGATGTTTCATTTATATACTATATCCTACTAGTTTTCTCTACATGATATCTATATTTTGATGTTCCTCATTCAGGTCATCAAATTTCTTTTTTATCTCCAGCACATGGATTTAAAATATATCTATTTTAAAAAAAGATAGGTTTTGAAATACCCAAAATAATCCACTTTATGGATTATGAGGCATGAGTAATAGGCATTGGGGGAACCCAATCCTCTAGGAATGTTACATTTGAACATACGCTAGGCTATCTCTCATAATTAATAGTTAAATCTTGATAGCTACTTACATGAGAACTAGAGTCCTCAAAACTTCTTCTGGTCATCTTCAGCACAACCACATACGAGAGAGACCCTACAAACAAAATATTTGAACTATAGTACCAAAATCATTCCCATTAGTGAGGGGATACATATTAGGTCAATACATATAATTAATAAATATATTACCTCATCTGTCATTTTTTAATTCAAATTATATGCTAAACCCCCAAAAAATTATAATTAGTGATTCAATCATAGAATATATATTTTCTATTTTATAAATTATACACATTACCAATAATATGAATGAATGCTATGTAATATTGAAAAACATTATTCTCTTAATGTTATCAATATAATTTTTTTGAATTATTTTAAATAAAATACACCTAATTTAATTATACATCAATCATAAATAACATAATCTATGACATTAAAATTTATATATTGTGTGTTTCTTGCATGAATTTAGTTAATATTATAAAAAAACACGTTTTTTTTGAATTAAATAAACCATAATGGATTTTTTGGATTTAACATTCAATAAAATATAATTACTCAAATTTTTTGAATCAATACAATTGAATATAAAATAATGACACACCAATGCAAATCACTCAATCCTCATAAAATTATTATTATGATTTATTATATATAAATTTACAAAAAATAAATGTCATATGCTTATTTACAAATAAAAAGTTGTATTTGGTGTCTATTAATTAATGGTTATAGGTTAGAAAAACATTATGAAAAGATTATGATAAGTGATATAAAAGATAATATTTAAACATGTTGTTATGTGAGTTAATGGTTGTGTCTAAGGATTATAATTAGTCAATAAGAATATTTTTATCATGAGGAGTTTATATAAGATATGTAAAAATATATTATTATTCAATGTGGTTCTAGAGTAACATGTAATGATAATACCTAAGAGTTAATAAGGAGATTCCTGGATTTATGAAGAAATTTATTATTTTGATACATACTAAATAAATTATGATATGATTGAATCCATAATTGAGGAATATAAAAGAGTTTAATATTGTTTTTAAAATGATGATGTATAATATTTTTTGATAACTTATATAAATATTTAGAAATGTTCATTCTAGCATATTTTTGAATTGGTGGAATTTTTTGAATTTTTAATAGTGTGTGGACAATTGTGGAACTATTTTTTAAGGCTAAAAAATTATGAAACAATTATTAAATTAATTTTTTATTTTTATATATTAATTTATCTAGAAATGGGGGAAAATATTACATCAATAATATTTAATATTATGTCATTCCTATTGGTCCATATTGTTGAAAAAAATTATAGAAAAGTTCACTAGTGAAAGGAAAACTACAACCTATTGAGTAGAAAATAAATCATAATTGTTTTGGGAGAAAAATACACTTGATAAAAATATTAATTGTGGCCACCTATGCTAATGTGTATGTAACATGAAAAGTAATCATGCTAAAATTATGTTAAATTGCACTATTATACTAGGGACTTGTTATTGGTATTCAATAATGGTGTTTGGTTTGTTAGAAATGACTATGAAATTATACCGAAAGAGACAGTAATTTGGTGAATGATAAATAAATTCACAATGTGACACCATCATGGGTGTGTGAATAATGTTTCATGAATAATTCTAAAGGAATGATTTTACTAATAAAGTTATATAATCAATTAATAGGATGATATTTGGTATAGAAGAATTTAATTCACTATAATTAAATTTATTACTCTATAATGAATTAATTATGACTCTTTTAGAGAATCATTAGATAATAATTTTATAATTTTGGAGGACACATCAAGTCATTGAATTTGGGATTATTTGTAAATAATTTGAATTTTTTTTATAGTGACCGTAATTACATTATAATATTGGTTAAACTTATATAATTTGAAAATTTCAATGACCCATGTTCTAGAAGGTCATGTCTCATGTTTTGATATGTTAACCTCGAAAACGTGGAATATTTTTAAGGAATATTTTAATTTAATAAAAATTAAAATAATTTATGTGATCATGATAACTTAAATCCATCTTTTTAGTTGATTTGGTTCATTTATATTAAATGAACATTGAATTTATTCAATAAATAAACTAATTGAGAGGAGAAATATTAAAAATATTGAGGAAAATAGAGAATAAAAGAGATTTATTATCATCTATAGACCTATTATATTGTTATAAATCCAATAAAGAGATATTACTACACATATTTGGATTATATTAAGGAAATATTGTGCATTATTGAGTTTTATAGCAATATATAGTTTTAATTAGAAGAATTTTATTCTTGTTGTTGTTCGGATGTTTCTATTGAAGATCAAATTTTCATCTCCCAAAAATGATTTTTTCTAACTTATACCATTAAAAATAGATAAAATAATATGATGGACATTTTCGCATCATATCTTTAATTTTCTAATAGATTATTTATACACCTATGATGATTTTCAAAAGTATCACACATATATATACTAATTAGTCATTCCTTGAAGAAACTAATTTAGTGGGTATAAATTATAGAAGCCCATGGATGAGAAATTATTGATCTATAAAAATCAGGTAATGGTAGTGTCCCATGGTGTGAAGTGTCCATTGGATAAACATAGTTTTACATTAAATACAATATGATTGAGTATTCGTTTATACTAGTAGTGATCTATGTGTATGATTCATGGATATATCCTGGTATGATTAAAAAAATTAAAATCTATCTACCCCTAGGTGTATTATATATTTTTTGGTATAGATTCATTTGATATAATTATAATTTTAAATGTGTTCCTTCTAGCCTGGGTAATGAATTTAATGATCGCAGAGTGTCAATGTTTGAAGAACATTAAAGTTTTCATTATATTTATTCACACACCTATAGGTGTTATGAGATTCATATAATATCAATTTTAATTAAACATATGGTTCTAGATTCTAAATGATATGATTTTATAATCAATATATTATATTTATTTTGAAAACCTTCTCATTAAAAGGATTTAGCATTACACGAACAACATTAATTCAAATGGGTAATCAATTTTGAATATTTACTCTAATTAATTTATATAAAAATACTAGGGTTTATAAAATTGAATGAATGAGTTGAATCCCTTGATGAATATGTATGATCCTTAAAATAAAGTCGTATAAATTATTGTTAACAATAATTATTTCAATTTATATTAATAATAAAAATTTTACAATAAAATAAATTTTTTTGAAAACATTTAATTACGAAAAATCAATGTATTAATTTCAATGTATAGGTTCATAAGAGATAATTATATCTCTAATTCATAGATTGAGATGAATCAATTGGATGAAATATTTTTTTAAGGCTATAGATTTATTATAATAAATTCCTCAAATTCAACATAACAATATCTAAATCTCATGGTCAAAGAAGAATATCAACCTAAATTCAATAATTTTAATCTTTAAATCAAAATATAATTCCATGATATATTAGATGGCATAATTGTTTCAACTAATGTTGAGTCTATCCCTTCACAAGAATATTTTTCCAATACATTCTAATAAATATTATTTGGATTATATATTAAATGTGATTCGTAAAAAAATTATTCATGATAGAAATTAATAGATAATTTATATGTAGGATGAATATATGAATGTGGATGCATAATACACAAGAGGGAGGGTACACTATATGCATTTAAAATTCATGTCTAACCTTTCAAGTTGATTATGGAAAAATATGTTTTTATCCTTAGGTAAAACTTTGTTTAACAATGATTAAAAATGTAAATTCACAAGACCTCTTAGTTCTAAAAATTTTCTAGGTTCCAGTAATATGGTTCCTAAAAAGAAACAAAAGAAATGTTTACAATAATAGATTCTACCTTAAATAATATAGAATCATACTAATTAGAGTGTAAAAAAGTAAAAGTAAGTATAAGATAGTTTTACTTTCCTTATCAATCAGTAATGCAGCGGAAAAAATCATGAAACAAAACAGGTAACATGTATGAACTATTTTAACCCAAAGAGGAAGGTATCCAACAACATTGGATTAAAGTCCCTCGATTTATACTTTCAAGAAATTCTGTCTTACCCACACCAAGGTAAAACCTCCATAGGAATTTCGGAGACTTTCTGTCTATCCCCGCATGACCTCAAACATCAATGTAGTCAGCACCTCTGTGTTCCTCAGCAATGAAGTCCCCGAACATTAAGGTAGTCGGCACCTCTGTCTTCCTATCCCCAGATGCTCTCAAATTTACTCAACAACATTCAGAGTCACATGAAACAATATGAACAAGATGTTCAATATACACTGAGCATGAGAGTTTATTTCTCTAGAAATCAGATCAGATCAACGGTTTTCCAAAAGTTGTAAGCTCATTCCAATGAGCTCCTATTTATAGGCACATCACTAATTGTCGGCTCCCTCCTCCAATGGTCATATTTTTATTTTAATCTAAGAGGGACTTGTACATGTGTCACTAAAAAAACTTTTATTTAGAAATAGAGAGTATGACATCGTTTCATAACTATATCTAGGTTGAGAATATATAGTTGCTCAACCAAAACCAATTCTTTGTATTTTAAGTAAAAATATTATTCGATGTCTATAATACATGAATAATTGGATTATATTTACTAGGAATTAGGAATTAGAATTATATAGACATCAGGGACTGACCTCATAAGAATTCGCAATCTGAAATCAGATTCGGAATTAATAAGAATTCATATCCTGAATTCAGAGTAAGAATTCATAAGAGTTCGGATTCTGATCTCATAATAATTTATAACCTAAATTCAGATTCTGAGTTCATATGATTTTGGAGTCAGATGAAATTAGAGTTCTGAGCCTGAAATTAGAAAAGTCAGGAGTCTGATTTAAGATAACTCGGAGTCACAACTCGGAATAGTTCGAAGTCTAAATTTAGAGAACTCAGATTCAGAACTCAAAAAAGTTAAGAGTCTCAATTCAGAGAACTCAGAGTTAAAACCTAGAAATGTTCGGAGTCCGGATTCAAAGAACTCGGAGTCAGAACTCAGAAATATTTGGAATCTGAATTCATAGAACTTGAATATATAACTCATAAGTGTTTAGAGTTTGAATTCAGAGAACTTTGAACCTGAATACGGATCATAAAATAGAATGCTCTATACTCAAGTATTTATTGAATTCAGAGGTTTTGCAAAATGAAACCAATTTTTACACTTAGAAATAAAATGTGTTAATCTTAGAAAAACTGAAATATGAACAATGAAAACAGTTAAGTGTAAATTTTCCTTGGGGTAGGAAAATTTTCCTTATTTATATGAAACATAGGGAAAATGAAATTTTCCTTAAGAAAGAGTTTTTGTTACTTTCAAAACCTGAATGAATGGAAAAGTCATAAGGAAACCTTATTGACTCAACAATCTCCCAATTTTTTGGAAATCACAAACATCCTTACAAAAAAGAATATAAGGTGATATAATTTTTATTAAATTGATAAATAAAAACATATATCCATTTTCATATTGATTATGGTGAAAACTACTAACTCCCCCTTAGGCTTTGGAACCACTAAAGATCGAATTCTGATTTCCGGAATGTGATTTTTACTATCTTGCATTAAAAAATATCTTTGAAGAAAACTCCCCTTTAGAATATGTCCCCCTTTTATAGGGAAATTTATTCTTTTACTTGGTATTATTTTTCACAGTCCATTCTCCGCTTTTGGTATTTTCAAAAATGATAAAAGGGAATGGAAAAAAATTTATGGGACCAGAAAAATTAGAACTGGACAACAAAATACAAGCAGACAAAAATTTCATTACGGTTTGAATAATTTGTACAACACTGAAGATAAAAAAAAGGATCATATGTGAATAGTATTATCCTTCCTTCTCCTTGTGAATCAACTTCTTAATTATTGTTTTCTGCTTCATGATCTCCTTATAATCTTATTCTACTCTCTTGGGATGCTGATCTTGATCTTTTGATTTCTTCTCTGAGGCTTTGATCTTATCTTCCTGAACTATGAGAGCCTCATCTTGATCCTTTAACAATTCATCTTTCTTGATTATCTTTTCTTCAATCTCAATTTGGATAACGCTTTCTCTCTTCCAACTCTGAGAAACTGAATATAACATTCCATTCAGGTCTGTTACTTCTTGAATCTGGGTATTTTTCTCAAGAGGTATCTTTCATTCAAAACATTTAGGGAGATCTTTGACCATTACCTCTTTATTTTCAAAAGTAACCTTAACATTATCTTGATATTCATCATGAAATTATAAATCTTGAACTATTTTCATTAAAAAAATGTTCTTATTCTTACAAGTTCTCTTGTGAACCTCGTAGCCAATATGAAAAGTCTTGAAGTTTTCCTCCATCTTGACACACTTATCCATCACCATAGATACCGAATATAACCTCGGATTTAAGGTGTGTTAGAGCATGTGGCATCTGTAGTCAATCTTGGAAAAATCGGAATAGTCCCAACAAGCGTCGTAAAATAATGGACTACAATGTCATGTCCAAGAGATGATGATTCTGAATATGAGACTTTGCATATTTTGGGCGCATTTTATATCTCAATTTCCTTTCTTATTGAAGATCCACCAACTTATTTCTTCATCACCATATCATTGGTTGGTGTGTCAACAATCACCTGTTCTCTTTTGTCAACCTTTGAATTGGATTCCCCTTTATCAGGAGATTTGTGTCCACTATCAGTCATATGAAATATTTTTTCGTCATCTAGCTCTACATTCATGGATCTTTCCTTAGCATCCTCTGGATGAATAATGTCATGATTAAAACATTATTACTCATATAGATTATTAACTTCATCATCAGCCTTGTCATCCTCTCCTTTCTGATCATTTCCAAGAGTAGCGAGATTTGAAGACTATACTTCAGAATTTTGGATTGAGATCTTCTCAGATGTTCTTTTTTTCTCATGGAAATCTTCTATATGTTTTATCAAATCTGCGGTGTCAGCACTTATTTCTTATTCTTGTAATACTTTCATGACATCTTCTTAATTAACAATATTTAATTGGATATTTTCTTGAGTGACAAATTTATTTACCAGAGTCTCAGGTAATGCTCTACAAAGAAGGATTTCGGTACCAGGATATTTTCGAAGGCTTTCTCAGCAGCCTTTAGAAGAGTTTGAAAATATATTCTTCAACCATCTTCTTCTTTTTCTTATTTTCGTTAGAATGATTCTAAATATTATCAGCAGTCTTCCCCTTTAATGATTTATCTTTAGCAGGATCAAAACCAAAACTCGGCTCCCCTACATTCTTATTTTTCATGTCTTCCCTCCATTTTCGTACTACTTCATCTGGATATGCCTTTTTCTTCATAGGTTTTGGAAGTTCGGATTGGGTTTCCTTAGTTTTTTTTGTTTATTCATCCTCTTATAATTCATTCAACATCCACTTCCTTCCAACCTTTTTAGATGATTCATCCCCCTCTTGTTCCTTCTTTATGGCTTTAGCTTCTTCCTCTGGAAGGTCAAAAATTAATCCAGATTCCATAGAAAATCCACCTTTCATTCTATTCAGGGTATCATCTCTCACCAGCATTAATTTACAATTCATTATCATAGTACTGCAAGAAATTTTAAAATATTATAAGAACCAAACAATTACCTTTGAATGAATGGCGGGGTAGATAATAATATAAGCCTTCAGATTTCCATTCTTGATGTTCTCAATCATAATTAGAATATGTTTAACCAGGTTGATCTTCCTTTGGTTCACCAAGAAATCCAAAATATACAGGTTTCCCTTTTTCAATGTATCCTCGTTACCTTTTCTTAGAATGATGAATCCTTGAACCCACAATTCAAGAATCAGAAATTTAGTAGACAAGTGTGAAATCTTCAGAGTCTTTAAATCTGAGAGTCCAAGACAAGCCATAACCTTCACCTTATTTAATCTTCCTTTATAATCTATAAACTTATGAGAACAAAACTCAACACCCCCTTCATATGGTATTCCAATCAAACTAGAAGCCTTGGTGTAGGAAAGAGAATAAGTCATCCCATAGCTCTTGAATGAAACTTTTCTCCTCTCTTCTTCCTTGAAAAGGATTATTTTTCATAAAATTCAACTACAAAATCTTGAAAACCCAAATCATGAACTCCTAGTTTCATTACTATAACACTCTCCCATACATTCATCTTGATGTTCTTTGATATAATAGAATCATACTTTGCGAGGAAATTTGGATGAAAAAACCGTTAGTTGTAAATCTTCCATTCATAATTTGGCTTTGTCGACATGTATTTTTGGGATGAAGCTTCAGCAAACATTCAGAATTGAGGAAGATCTGAGAAAATAAGAATGGACTTATATAGAAGGCCATAGATTTGGCATGTGACGGATTGAGTTTTGATGTGAGAAACCCATTGGGGGGTTCTTTATATAGGCATTTTAGGCGACTGATCATCTTCAAAACTCAATACAATGGTTGATGATAGCCTCAAAGATCATATTTTAGAATATGATATTTTGAGGTTTTTTGAGAAAAACATTCAGATTTAAGGAAAAGAGAATACGACAAATTTAAAACATATTGAAAATACCAACAAGTAAAAACTTATTATGAAAAGTTATGAAAATAAACATACAATTCGGATGTCTAGGATGATTATTCGTAATAAGTAAAATTCTTCACAAAGAACATTAGATTCAAAAAATCTTGACTACGAATAATTTTGACTATGAAAATCTCCATTACAAATAATCTAAGTACACGAATTTTCATTACGAAAATTTAGAAAATCATTATTTTGAAAATTTAGAAAGTCCTCATTACAAAAATATAGAAAATATTCATTACGAAAATTTAGAATATCTACACATTGAAAATTTAGAAAATCATCATTATGAAAATTTAGAAAATATTCATTACAAATAATTAGAGGGTAATGATTTTGTGAAAATAGCATCAATTTGATCTTGTGTTCTGATAAATTGAAGAATGATATCTCCTTTTTCTGTGTGATCACTAAGAATGTGATTCCAATTATATATGTGTTTTGCATGAGATTGATGTGGAGGTTTTTTCTAAAGGAAATGGAAATAGTATTATCACAAAAAATTTGTGTTTTTGTAGAACTCATACCATAGTATGTGAGTGGGCGTTGTATCCACAAAAATTGATCACAACAACTTCTAGATGCTACATATTCATCTTTAGTAGTGGAAAGTGCTACTGAGTATTTCTTTTTGCATGACCAGGAAATTAATGAATCTCATAAGAAATGAAAAGTTCCAGATTTATTTTTTCTCTCAATTTTTTAAACTTCAATGTCAGCATCCGAAAAAAAATTCAAAACAAAATATCTTCCAAAACTAAAAAAGAATCATAAATCCACGGTTCCCTTTAAGTAGAAAAAACATCTTTTTACTTTTTGTAAATGATATTCCTTAAGATTGGATTGATATCTGTCCCATAAGCATTCTGAAAACATTATATCTACATGACTTGCTATCATGTATAGTAGAAATTCTATAATAACTCAAAAGGATGATTTATCTACTGGTTTCCCAGCTTCATAATGATCAAGTGGAATTGAGGTACCAATGGGAGTACTAATACTCGTAGTGTTGTCATATCCATACTTTTTAAGAAGATATTTAGAATACTTATGTTGATATATATGGGTTAATTCTAGTTTATGAAAAATTTTATGGCCTAGGAAAAATGTTAACTCACCCATTATACTCATTTCTATCAAAGATTCCATTAGATCCGCAAAGAAATCAGTTACAGATTGCTGTGTTGAACCAAATATAATGTAATAAACATAAATTTGAACAATCATATCATTTTTATTATATTTCATTATAAAATGGGTTGGATATGCATTTTACTTAACATATTTATTTTGGAGAAAAAATCATGTAAGTCTATCATACCAGGCTCTTGTGGCTTTCTTAAGTCCATACAAAGATTTGGTAGGTTTAAAAAAAATGATCAATATGATTTGTATCTTGATAACCAGTAGGTTGTTCAACAAAAACATCCACTTAGAAATAACCATTAAAGAAATCACATTTTACATCCATTTGAAATTGTTTTAAATTTAATAATGCATCAAAGGCAAGTAAAATAAGGATAGGTTTAAGTCTAGCTTCTAAAGAATATGTTTCTCTATAGTCTATTCCTTCTTGTTGATTGTAGCCTTTGCCAACTAATATATATTTATTTCATAATATGATTCCATTTTCATGAAATTTAATTATAAAGGGCCATTTTACTCCAATTACATTAGTTTCTCTAAGAATTTTAAACCATGGTCTAGACTTTATTCCTTTTTATTTAATTTATCTCAAATTGCCTGGTTTTTATCCAATCATCATCACTTAATGCTACATCAGTTCTCTTTGGTTCTAATTAGGAAATAAATTATAGATGTTACACTTCATTTCATAATGAACTTCTTGTCCATATAGGCTGATTTACATCACAAATGATACTATCACTTGAATGATTCTTCAAAAACAAATGGTTTGGGTTTTGTAAAACCTATTCATCAACATATCGTAGGAAATCATCTACGATAAATGTCTCAGATACATTTTCTTGAACATATTACTTATCATAAGGATATTATATCATCAGTTGAAAAAAAATTTGAAAACACATCTGAGGATGTAGGCTGAGGTTTTTTAAAAACAAAGTGATCTGATTCATCGCGTTTGACATGAATTGTTTCTTCAACAGTACAAGTGTTCTTGTTGAAAACATTATAAGCCTTAGAGGTTGTGGAGAATCCTAAGAATATTCCTCCATCATATTTTGGTGTGAAATTATGTAAATTATATTTAGTATTCAAAATGAATTCTTTTCAACCAATAATTTTAAAGTAGGATAGTCAAGGTTTTCTGCCATTCCATAACACATAAATAGTTTTATTAAAAAAAGATCTTATTAAAACTCGATTTATCGTATAACAAGTAGTACGTAAAGCTTCAACACAAAAATAATTGGCTATAGAATATTCACTTAACATTGTTATAGCTATCTCCTGAATAATTTTATACCTTAATTCAACTAAAACATTCTATTGAGTAGTTCTTAGTGCTGAGAAATTATTAGTATTTCATTTTCTACTACAAAAAGTTTCAAAATCAGAATTATTAAATTCACAATCAAGATCACTATGATTAGTTATCTATAGAGGGTTTTTCTCGTTATTTACCTGGGCTCAAAAACATTTGAAATAATATAAATCTTTATATTTATTTGATATAAAATAGACCCACATATATATAGTGTTATCATCAACTAATACAAATTCATAATATTTTCCACCAATGCTTCTAGGTTGTGTTCGGCCAAAAAGATCCATATGAACCACCTATAATGCATCAGTTGTTGAGACTGAAACGATTGATTTAAAACTCGATTTCTGTTTCTGTCCATATTGACATGGGTCACAGACATTTTAATAATCAAATGTATGCCCCGGTAGATCCTTAACATGTATTTTCATAGAGAGTTTACATAGGTTTGAAAGGTTATAGGGTCCTAACCTTCTATTCCATAACCAAGAATGATCTTCCATTACACTAATGCAAGTTAAGAAATGGATCCTATGGTCTTCTACATTTAGTGTGTATACATTCTATTTCCTATAGACATAAAAAATAAACTCTTCCATGGAATTGTGTACAAAGCACTTATAATTCCTAACATTCACAAGTTAATATTCATTACAAAACAGTATTATGATAACGAGGTTGTGATTAAGACCCTTAACAATTAAAGCTTTTGAAATCAATGTTTTTCCAAGATGAACATTGTTACCTATAACAATAATTTCTCCCTAAGCATTATCACAAAATAGTACTTTTCCTCATTTCTCCTTGATAATATTTTAAAAAAATAATTGTTACGAGTCATATGTTGGGAACATCCACTATCTATGCACCATGTATTGCTATTAGTACATTCATTGATTTCCTGAAAAAAAACGAGTGTTAGAATTTTGAAATCCAAACATTCTTTGATCCATAAATTTCAGAAATCAAAATCATTGGCCCCAACATTTTCATTGAAAAATAAGCTTTATAATTACATAAAGATTTTTTTTATTTAGGGAACAACTTTTTGACCAGTGTCCACCACACTGACATTTAGTGCAGAATGGAGAACTTTGAGGAACAAAATATTTGTTTCTAAAAATTGTTTTTTAACTAGTATAACAAAAACCAGAACTATTTTTTAAGGTTGGATTTATGAATACATCTTATCAAAATTTTCCTTGCCTAAGGTAAATATTGACATACACTTCCTAATAGAAAATATTTTTTACTTTAGTTTATCAAGCATGTTTTTATCAAAATCATTGGTTTTAGAACTACCGCTAGCCTATAAAATATTTTTCTTAAAATTAATTTTTCTTGATCCTTAGAATGTTTGTCCTTCTCAGAATTGACTTCCTCAAGGTTTTCTGAAATATTTTCAAAATCTAAAACATTATTATCATGATCTTTAGAAAGATCTGATATTTCATTAGTAAGAATAGTATTTCTTGAATATACCTTATTATGATTTTTCTTGAGTTTAGAATTTTAAATCTCAATGAGTTTAGAAAATAAAGATACATATTCATATGTAGGCAAAGTATTGTCTTCATCAGAAGATGATTCTTCATCTAAAGATAAATAATATTTATCATTACTATAATTTACATTCAATTAAACACTGTTCACGGATTCAGCATTGTTTACCTGAGCCATTATACAATTATTTTCAATAGGTAGTATGGCTAGTAAACCATGATTCTTCTATTCAGAAGATTCATAAACATTGGATTTATCTGGAGAGTCACCACCACTGGTACTCTAGTTGTCATTATCCATGAAGACATTCATACCCTTAAGCCTGTAGTAAATCTTTCTATTCCACTAATAATTATTTTCCTTCATATCTTTTCTCTTAATCATAGGATAATATGGCATTATATAACCTTCTCTATTACATTCATACCATGTAACATCAGAGTCTTTCCTATCATTTCCATCTTTCTTCTTGTAATAAACTGAAGTTTTTCATCCCAACAATCTTGTTCATCCTTTGAGAATAATTATAAAATTCATTTTTTGATGCTTTATTTTCACTAGATTCGGACTGAATTACAAACTTCTTAGATTTGTATCTTATAACTCTGTCATGAGTCTTGGCTTTCATATTATTTGATGTTGTAGTAAAAGAAACACTTCTATTGGCATTCATTGTTTAATATTATCAGTATCTCTCTTCATTCTAGTTTCATGTTGAAGAAGTGTTCCAAATATCCTAACAAGAGAAATATGAGTAACCTTCCTATTTTCATCTATATATGTTCTCTTAGATTCCCACTCATTAGACATGATGTCTATGATTTTATCCACAAGGGCTTCATCATCTAAAACATTCTCACCAACATACTGTAAACAATTGACAATAGTCATGAATCATTGTTATACCTTACATATGGGTTCTCTATAAGGAAATTTGAAACCATGATATTCACCTCTGAGCATGGCTCTCCTAGTTTCAATAACGTTTTAATTTTCAATTTCAGTAACATTTAGTTTCTTACAAATTCATTTTTCTGCTTCACAGGATGAAATTTGGATATATATAAATATATATATATATATATATATATATATATATATCTGGTCATGGAATGAAACAAAGTATTATGTTCCAGGAAATTTAGTTGATAGTCATGCTTTTCTTGGTGGGTGAATGTACTGACTTCCATGTCAGGAATTTGATATCCTCCAATAAGCAAAACTAAATTATCTAATCCAGTGTCAATAACCAATGTCTTCATACGATCTCTCCAATATTCATAATCCTTCCCATAAAAAATTGGATGTCTTGTAAAATTTAGGTTGTTGATAGAACCAACATTCATTCCTGTAATCTTAAAGAAATATTTCCTCACAAACTTGTTAATAATAAAGGTATGTAATCACAGAAACAATTCCTCAGAATGGAAAATATAATGAACAATAAAAACATGAGCATGGAAAACTAATATGTGAATATAAGTATTTCAATGACCGCATCTGATACCATTTGTATGATCGAAATATGAATGTAGATTATCAATACAAAAGTGGGGGTGAATTTTATACTTTCAAAATTTATTTAGTACCATTAAATTTGGTTACAGAAAACTATGTTTTTATCCATAAGCAAAAAATTGTTTAACAAAGATAAACTAGGTAAATTCACAAGACCTCTTTGTTCTATAAACATGCTCGGTTCCGGAAATATGGTTCTATAAATGAATCTTAATAAAACTTTACAATAAAAGATTCTACCTTAATGTGTATTGAATTTTAAAAATCAAAGTGTACCAATGTAAAAGGAATTATAAGATAGTTATAATTTCCTTATCAATCAAAACTGCAAAGGAAAAGAAAATATGAAACAACACATGTAAAAAGAATATAATATTTTAACCAAAATAGGAATGCATCCAACAACCTTGGATAAAAGACCCCAAATTTATAATTTCATGAAATTCTATCTTACCCAAACAAGGGTAATCCCTTGATAGGAATATCAGAATCTTTCTTTCTATCCCCACAAGCCCTCAAACATCAAGGTAGTTGGCACCACTATCTTCCTCAGTAGGGAAGTCTTTGAACATTAAGGTAGTCAGAACCTCTGTCTTCCTATCCCAGGATTCCCTCAAATGTACTCAATAACATTCGGAGTCACATGAAGCAATCTTAACAAGATGATCAGTACACACTAATAATGAGAGTTTCTGTCTCTAGAAAACACGTCAGATTAATCTTTTTCCAAAAGTAGTGAACTCATTCAGATGAGGTCCTATTTATATGCACATCTCTAACAATTGACTCCATCCTCCAATAGTCAAATTTTTTATTATATATCGGAGGGACCTGTGCATGCATCACTCAAATAACAGTTAGTTATAAACAGAAAGTACGAAATCATTTCTTAACTATATCAATGATGAGAAAAATAAGTTTTCTTAACAAAAACCATTTATTTGGAATCTAAGGAAAATTATTATTCAGATTCTATAATAGATGAATATTTTGATTCTATTTATCAAGGAGTTCAGAGTAAGATTTCTATTGAAATCAGAGTCTAAACTCATAAGATTTTGTAATCTGAATTCGGAGTCTAAATTCATAAGAATTTGTATCCTGAATTCAGTGTTTGAATTCATATGTTTTCAGAGTCTAAACTCATAATAATTGGTAACCTGAATTCAGATTCTGATTTCATAAGAGTTCAGAGTCTAAATTCATAAGAGTTTGGAGAATGAAGTCCAAAAAGCTCGGAGTCTAATTTTAGAGAAATCAGAGTCAAAACTCAAAAATGTTTGGAGTCTGAATTCAGAGAACTCGTATTCAGAACTGAGAAATGTTCAGAGTAAGAATTCAGAGAACTCAGAGTCAGAAATCAGAAAAGTTCAGAGTTTGAATTCAGAGAACTCGAAGTCCGAACTCAGAAGAGTCCAGAGTCTGAATTCAAAAAACATAGAACCTTAATTCAGATCCTAAAACGGAATGATCTATACACGAGTATTTATAGGATTTCAAGGAATTTCAATATGAAACCGATTTTTACACATAGAAATAAAATGAAATAAAAATAGAAGAACTGATATATGAACAATGGAAATTGTTATAGGATAATATTCCCTAGGGAATGAAAATTTTCCTTATTAAAATGAAACTATGGGAAAAAAATATTTTCCTTAAGAGATAGAGTTTGTGATTTTCAAAACATGAAGGAATGGAAAAGTCATACGGAAACATTTTTGACTGAACAATAAACACTCATCCTTTTACTCATGGTCCCATGCCTCTTATGTGATGAGTTGATAAGATTATGGGAAGCTCAATCGTGTTATATTTTACCATCAAATTAAGTTTGTGAAAATTGTAAAATCATATTAGAAGAATTAAATGATATCAAAAAAACATATTAGTAAATGTAATTAATTATAGAAATAATAATTGTAAACTTATAGGATCAATAAGTGTATAATAGGTTTCATGATCTAATAACATTCAATGTGAAGGCTACTCGTTTTAAAATTGTGTTTGGATTATTCTATTTATAGACCTCATATTCATCATAAGATAATTTTTTTAATTATGGAATGAAGTTATATGCCCTAAATATAAACCATTATTTATTCTTCCTAGGTTACATCATCGTGGTTTAAGGGATTTTGATGGGGTGTCAGGGATATATCTTTGTCCTTCAAAATCAAAATATCTCATGGATCGTGAAATAAAATTCCATGTAATTCAAATAGAATATTATCTTCCATAATATTTCTTGGTATCATTATATCCTAAATTGGAAAATTTTATTGTTTAATTATATTGGTATCATATATCAATATCACATCATCATTTCATAGAATAATTTTCATATGTTATAAAATGATCTTCTACATCTTCTCAAAGGGGTATCGATATTTAAATTCAATATGATGTGGATACATATGTAGTAATACTACATGATTTCCCTATTAGATCCAATGAGACTCATTCCACATTAATACATTACATTATTGGTATAATGTTTAATAAGAATGAGTTCTCTTACTATATTATAAGGTTCTCCCCTAGTGTCGAATAAAACCACAACTCTTTCTCTTCTACTCATCCTATATCGTTTTACCCTCAACAAAAACTTTATACTTCATCATTAAATTGTTTCATCTCCAAAATATTGTTTTACTACTTCAATGATATCATCAAAAATGGTGTGAATCAATTCATAAGGGGATTTGGTGGAATTTGTTTTTCTTCATTTACTTTTTACCAAAAATGTATTATAGAATATCATAAAATCCTTACACTGTATGCCCTCCTTGGGTAATCATATGTGTCCTCTTTTATGTCATGTTGGGGAGTGAGTTCACTCATTTTAGTGCAATGTCTTCAAAATCACATTCATCTACACCATGACACCATTTTTGTGGAATTATTTCATTCATGGTTAACCATTTTATCTATTTTTTAACTATCATTATAATTAAAAAATGTTTTTGTGGAGTAATCTCTCTACAGTAACTCTAAAAATGTTGAGTGAGGATCTAAAAGCTTACTTATGCTATGTCCTTCCATAGACAATTACAAATATCAAAACATTGTATTCTTATGTCCAATAATCAATTAAAAGAATGATAAAAACATATGTAAAAATTATAGTTATCAAATTCCCCCCACAATTGAGCATTTTATTTTCCATATGGATAATATATTTACAATGATCCCAAATAAGTTTAATCCTTTAACTAAAGAAAATTAGTATTTAACATGTAAATAAAAAAATATTAGATGAATATTTTCAGATTCTAATATACTCATCCGCCCCACATAATCACACATTCTTATTTAGATTATACTACAATTCTTATTATCATCCATAATTTTTTTTTCAACCATTCCTTAGACATCCATACCCAACCAATGATATACCTATTCTGAAAATTTCACATTCAAGACCCATCAATAATGTAAAACTAGATATATGGTCATTATAAAGTTCATGACTTCTATTTATATGATTTTATAATATCCTAATCGTAACTTTTTAGAAATATAACCATATAAATCATGAGTAAATACCAAAATGTTTCTAATGTCGTTGAGGGTAGAAGTGGTTTGTTCATGATGTAATAATTAAAAATAATTATTTAAAAATGAGGATTAATAATTTAAGTAAAAATAAATATTTATTATTTTATCATAATAAAATGTGGAACTTTTTATCCATTCCAAATTAAACATCTTTAAAAAATTCATGCTTCACATAATGATTCAAATCCAGAAAATTCTAGAATAATGACACAAGTTTTCATCATCAATTCCTTTAAATTTCTATTTTTACAAAAGAAATTTCACCATGATAATGTATCAAACCAATAAAAATAACTTTGTTTTATCCCCTCAGGGATCTAATTAAAATATTTATAATAAGATCACTAATCATGTATGAGTGATAATTTAAATCTACATGATATGATCTATTGTTTTTATTTATTCTCCAAAATAATATAGGATTCAAGTAATTTAAAAACATATCTTGGAATCAACATTAAAATCTCTAATTAGAACTCTACCAACTTATCTAATATGGTATTCTCACATGGTAGTTCCATGAATCACCCATCACCATCATTGAACATAAAATAAAAAAGTAATTTATTTATACTAAATAATGTATTGTAAGAAGTATAAATTGGCATATAATGAGGATTTACTATTTATAATTTTCATGGATATAAAAAGATTAAAATTGGGTCAGATATAGGTTTGGTATAAAGGTAAAAAGATTTAAAAAAACATTCTCATTAATATTAGATTGGACTGAAAAAAATAATTTTTTTAAAATGATCAATGAGAATGTTTAAATAGTAATGTTTTTTGACTTATCTTATTAAATTGGTTATTATAAATAATATAAAGCAATAATTTAAAACAACTCTCATGAATGTAATTTCAAAATATTATACGATCAATCATAACTCGAACGTTATGTAATAATCGAGTAAACAAAAAAAAATTTGAATTTGAGGTCTATATAATTCTAGAATTATACTGGATATCATTTAAATAATTAAAAATTAATTTATTTTCCATAATTCCAAATTAAATTTTTTCCTTTTATTTTCATTAATGTTGATAACTTTCATAAGTCCAAATATTTCTCCACAAATATGCCTCTTTCTCCATTGATTCAAAAAATATTCATTTTTTCCATGATTTCCTCCAGTACGATTAATTACAAATATTGTCTCCACTATTTAAAATAATTTTGAGATAGATGAAAATGAATATTCTTTTAAATACATAATATTAATGGATCAAAAGAAAAGAAATAATTATGGTACTCCATGAGTTATTTATGAATTTGTTTTCCTGATAACTAGATGAAATTTATTGTATGGAAATATTATACATTGATGTATTGTGTTGGATTTGATTTACATAAGTTAAAACATTTTAATATGTAAAATCATAGTATGAAAATATTATATTCATTATGGTTAAGAATAAATTGATGAAAAAATATTATATTATGTGTTATCATTCAACATGTTATATAATTGATAGATAATGAACTCAAAAGAAAATTAAATATAGTAAAATCCAAAATTTATTAAAAAAGAAAAAAAATTGAATGCATTAAAATTGTGTATGGTGGAGAAAATCATTTTAAACCTTTGTTCTATACCCATTCTCCCCATTGGGATCCACCTCCACAGAGGTTGTAGTCAACAAAATCAAGAATTCACTAAATTACAACACCTACCAACATTGATTCACCTAATACCAATCCAAAATAATTTCCATGAAAACAAATTTCTTATAATGGAAGGTAGATTATTCTAAATCTATTATTGTGTTAGAAACTGCCTCTATCACACCCTATAAAAGATGAATAACATTTAATGATGGTGATAATATCTACTGATATGAATGATCAGTCAAGGACATTTTTGAATGAGATATCATAGATTTTGAAAATGTTACATATGTATTAATTAGGGTATATGGATCCCAACTTGGTAGAGTGGCCATAAATCTATGGCCCTAGGAATCATCTGGGTTTACAAGAGGATTAACTAGAATATAGATATTTTATTGGTTAGTTATAATTTGTGTATATCTAGGATGAGATATTTTAGTGATTATGATAGCATTTGGATTCAGTGGATGCTCATTATATTGAGTTGGGTTTTCCATGATTCTTATGGATGTCATGTGTTGATCAACTGGGTCAATAAATGAAACCTCTTTTATAGGGTCATTTATTGAACCCTTTCAATTAGTTTGGGAATCCAACATGAACTATAATCATTCATCAGTATCCATAGTATTACTAGTATACAATGAGTCAAAAGATGATGAAGGGTGGGTTGGGGATAGTATAAATGATCAATTAAGAACATAAAATATGAGTGTTGTCTTAGGTAATATAGTAGAATGGGTGGTGGAAAAACATATACCACAATCTTCTCATATAAATGGTTCTTGATCAAATTGTATACTGAATGAAGTTGGAAAATACGGATTCAACTAACTTTTTGTAATGTATTGTTGTTGTTCCTAATAATGTGAAAGATCTATTCATTCTCTAAGGGTTGGGGATGATTGGGAGGTGAATTAATCATGTGATTGTCCCTCAATGGACTCATAATACACCATTAAATTAGTTTAATATTCATCCCATTCATTCCCTTTCCCCTATCATCAATTGGAATATTTTTTCAAATAATGGGAGGTCAGAAAAAATAACCTACACCAATGATAATAGGTGCAATGATTAGTAATAAACACCCAAGTGATTTTCTTATTAAGTAGTGAAATTACCACCCCTAATAATATCCATGGGTTTTTTCAAAAATACTCCTTAATATAATGAAAATGATGTGGTTTTGTGGATTCCTAACTACCATATATAAATGCTCGAATGAAGAGGAACATATAATCAAATCAAAGAGCCTTATGATGATCCCTTAGAAAACCATTAATGCTATATTTCGAAATATATAATCCTTGAGATATAACATCACACCTAAGTTCTCTTAGTTTTTTAGGTTTATTCCTTATCAGTTGGTAAATTTTTGTTGTCACCTACTACTGATGTATTGTGTTACTGCAACACTCTATAATAAAGTCATTACAATTCAATAACTCTATAAACTCATTTTTTTTGATACATTATACCTTTCCAAACTCTATAAACCAGATACTCCAATTGTATTGTACCATTTTTAACATAATATACTCCAGTTTCATATCTAATACTAATAAGAACACTAAGATCCACTCTATAGAATCCTCCTCTAAATGTGAGTAATTTTTTTAGAAACTCATACCTCGGAATGAATATATCGCTTCATAATCTATATCAACATATTCCTTAATATGCATGTCATGTATATTTTTTTTGAATTATTAAAATTTAAATTCTCCACACCCTCTTCTAGTGTTTGCATTTAATGAACCATATAAAATAGTTAAAGTGATTTTGGAAAAAATCCACACACCAAGATGAGTGATTGATTGTTTGATTTTTTGGATTAGGTTAGTTGATGAAGATGTGAATTGGTTAGGTGAATGTCTTAGTGAGGGATTAAGTGATTCTATGGGTAGTTGATCCATTTTATATTTTCTTGGGTCTCATAGGTATATTCTATTTTATATGTGTGAATGAGTATTTTTCATTGTATTTGTTTCTAAAAGTGATAGTTTTATCCATTGTTTGAGGGATAGGGATATGGAGGGGTAATGGCTGAATATTTATTCATAGGGGGGATTTACATGGTTTGGAAAAAAAATTGTGTTTAGATGGGTATGGTGAATTTTCATATTGTGGGTTGGGAAATGTTGTAGTGAGTAGGTTGAAATGGGTATGAAGAGATTTTATATTCAACCAAGAGAGGATCTAGAAGAGTAGATTTACTACATGAATGTGATTAGAACCAGTTCAAAAGGATATGGAAATAAATTTATGGTGCACTAAGAGATGGGGAGATGGATACTAATAGCACAAGTTATGTTTTGGTGTTTATTATTAAATGTGTTTGAATTCATTGTGGTATGATCCAAGTCATTACAACATGAAATCATTATATCTAATACCACAGTATTTTTTAAACTTAGTCCTATAGAGTTGCAACGCCATGGGGGAAACCCTACAGAAACCAAATTAGTTTATCCCTATGTGATTTATTCTAGGTTAAAATAATGACATGAATCCTACCCTATAAATATGTATGAGTCCTTTTTTTAATCTTGAAACATTATAGAATGGGAAATTATATCCCATCACAATCTGATTTGTCACTCCATATTATGATATTATGGGGTTGGGTTATAGTGTACACCAACACTCTTAGGGTAAGTTTATTTTATATACATGAAAATTACATAATTATAGAATTCTCAGTTATTTTGTGTCATGGTTCTAGAATGATGACTCGTGGGAGCTGTGTGTTATGACATGATATAACTGGTTGAACCATAAAAATTATTCATATTATCCACTGATTATTCCTCCCCTAAAATTTTATATTGTGTCAATTGGGTCATCAGTAGGGGAGTAGGTAGAGTTATCTAGAGTCTATAAACTATTTTACAATAATAATTTTCAACCAATCTAAATTAGAATTATAATCATAAAAAAGAATACATACCTTGGGGTTTCCACACATAGAACTTTAATTAATGTCAATATCTATATGTAACTTTGTAGATTCAGTAAAAATTGAGAGATAGAATTAATTAATTATAGATGTTATTCATGTATAGATTCATAAATTTTTATTGATATTTAATGAAGGTTCATTCCCTCATAAGATATAAACGGCCCCATGTCAAAAGGAATTTGTGACATGATGGGACGTATCCAAAGTGACTATAGTTTTCATGGAAACAATCTCAAACAATATTTAAACAAGTACATTGTATGTCATTGAATGAATATTCTCTAGTTGATTAATCTATCATTCCACTTATTTATTTTCTATTTATAGATCTTTTAATTCTTATATACACCAGTGTCAATATCATATAATTCCCCTAAATGTAGTAGTCACTTCTATCTTGGTGTGAGTACATTGCCACTTTCTTAATAGAACTACCTTATTGATGCTCGATATCCACCCGTTGATGGATTAGTTTCTTATTGATAAGAATAAATGGGGTAATATTACTCATCATTTTAAAATATATCATTTATTAATATAAATTATTATCAATATTTTTTCAATAATCAATTCATTTTGAAGTAGTAGTTTTCTCCAAAATCAATACAATCACTCAGATCGATAATTATACATTCTGATTGTTTTGTGGGTGGTGTGGGGAGATCAAAATACTTAATTATCTAGTGCACAAAAAACATATAATTTTATGTACTCCTTAAGAAATTATGAGTAACCTATACATAAAAAAAGGGTAAAATACATTCTTTCGTAACAATTTCATCACTATATTGGGTATATACTTTCATGTCGCCACATATTCTACCCATCTTTTTATTTAAATCACATTAAAAAGAATTTATGTTTTTCTCATGGATCTTTGGAAGGATCCTATAAAATTAAATATCCATACATCAAACACCTCAACATTTATAATTTTGTTTTTAATTTGAATATCAATTATTTTCCTAATGTTTTCTATTAATTAAAATCAATCATATCTTCATATTAACTCTATTTAATGTTTTTGTATGTTAATAAAAATAATCCACATTTTATTATCATGGCCATTATTATACCATATCAGTCGTTTCCTCTATTTGGTGATCAATAGAAAATTAATAGAATGTTATTCACCTGGGATTTTGGAACACATAACTAAATTAATCATTCACTTCATTTCATGAAAAATAAGTGGTAATAAAAAAATGTCATTAATTATAAAAATATATTATTCATTAATGAAATAAAAAACCAAGATTTATGGTCCTATTTTATAAATAATATACAATGTTAAAAAACCATGGAAGGGATCGTAAATGAGAATAAAAAAGCTTCTCATCTAGTACACATTATAAATTTATATCAACTCCTCAACTATATTATTTTTGAATAATCTCAAGAATTGGCAATCCACTACAATATCTAATCTATTTTTTCTATGTTAACCTTATAAAAATACAGTAGTAAGAAAATACACCAAATAAGGCATGGATTAGAATCATATTTTATAAAATAACTCAAAAACAATGATCTATTTATACAATACCCTAAAAGAAAACTATATATTTTTATGAACTTATCAAAAAAAATCAATTTTAAAAACATTCTTATCAATGATAGAATAATTTATTTGGGAATTATTATGGGAATGGATGTCATAATATATATGTTGGAAAATAAGATCAACCCATTGTCATAGAGTATTTCCTATAATTATATATCTTGGATTTAACATTAAGTTTAAATTTTTCACCAAATTTAGAAATATAATGATTTTTGAGGTAAAATAATTCCATTTCATTATAATAATGTCTTTTGTTAATGTTGATTCAAATATAAACAAAACATACTATAAAAAAACGATTGAGGGGCGTAGATATATTGAAATTTTCATTTATATAGTGGTGGAAATATCTATCATGTCCAAGAAATATATAAAACCACTTCACTGTAGTATGATCATGGAGATCATTTATAAATTTTTTCATTACAAGATCATCCTTGATTCCATTTTTAGATATTCTATTCACTTGAATTAAAACTCCATGATATGTAATATGTAACATTTACCAATTGATACCTAAGATTTTTTTCATCAAATTTTTTATTTACCAAATCATGTTTATAATGGAATACTTCAATGGATATCCCATATACTGAGAAATCATACTTGGAAATCACAATTAATCCTTCCACCATGTTCATAAAAATAAGTGGAATTAACCACTGAAACATCATGTGTGAATTAAACATGCCAAAATACATGATATGATAGGAGAATGATTGATATTGTTAAGTAAAAATCGTTTTCCAGTTGTTATTTAGGTTATCCATTATTTGGTTGTAACAAGAATATCAATCTAAATTTAAAATGATCTAATATTAATAAAACCTATTAAGAATTGACACATGATTAATAATTGACTGTTTTCCTTTCTTGTGGATGTTTCCAATATTTGATAGTCTATGAACACCAATTATCATGTTAATATCATTGAAGTTATTTTCTCATTATCATCATCCATTATTATAGTCTTCCACCATTATTTGGAATTTTTTGTAATGGGTCACCAATTTACTTTTTTATATTGAAATGATGATCCATGCATCAATTATTTTAATATCATTTTTCATGGAAAAATAATTTATAGTTCGTTTTAGTCACACATATAATAAAAATCCTAGTTTCTCACATTGTATAACCATCATATATGTGTCAAAATGGTAAGAGTAACTCTAGTGATTGTGCAAATAAACAATGTGAGTTCTCCCATATATTTCTCAGTGATGTAAGTCTCATTTGTAGCTATTTTTTCTATTTTTACCCTTCATCTAGCTGTTTTTTATTTGTAAATGATTGTTTTTATTAATTTTATGATTGAAAAACATAATGTTAGTTATATTTTCCTTTTCCTTGAAATGTATAATAATTTTTATTCATATTCATTTCTTATTTATGCATTTATAATCATTTTTAATAAGTCCTTTTTGCCCATGAATAAGTACCATAGTTAATGTGACACTAAATTATACTAAAGAACTTGTATTTTAATTATTGATTGAATTAATTGCGGATAAGAGTATTATTTCATGTGTTTTCTCCATTGTTTCAATTCACCTTTTTTCTCACCCTCTAGTTAAATTAACCACCATAGTTTCCCCCATATCATAAATTAGATACATTATATATCAATAATAAATATTTATATACTCATGATGGATGAGTGGTATTTAGTAAAAAAATTATATAGAAATAATATTATTTAATTATTATAGAAGTAATGTTTCATGCACTGTTCTATACAATAGTATCCAGAACTACTCATCCAGATGGGATTTCAGGGCACCGGTTTGGTCCTCAAGACCTTCATAGACTTTTGGACACCCAAGGCCTACAAGACAGTTAGGATTTTGGGACACCTCAAGGTCGTTGTGCCACCGTAAGGCCTTCAGAACACCTCAAGACATTCGATCAACCTGAATTGAGCTTAATAGACCAAGAAGATTCTATATGGAGTAGACTCCAAATTATAATTCATAGTAGGAATATTTACCAGAGTAGATGCTAATGGAGGTGGAAGAATGAGAGGGTACAGAATTTCCCTCGGTACCAGCCTGTGCATGCACAAAAAGCCTTGCCGAATAGCCATGCGAAGGTGGAGAGCTGATATAAAGATGTAGATGCTGGGGAGAAGCAGTTACTTGTAGTTACAGTCTAGATATTTCCTCTATGACCTATGAGTTATGTAATCTATAAGACTAGAGCCCTTGTTAGGGTTCCCCCACATCCTGTGAAAGGGGGTAATCAAAAAATCAATATAAAGAAAGACTTCGGGACATTAGAGTAATTAATAGTCATCCAAGGATTATGGGAATATCTCAATATTATTGGATCATGAAGATATAAACATCTATACGGAATCTAAATTTTTACACCATGAAAATACATTTTCAAAAATCATCTGAGAATATCATCGATATACTAATATGTTATAGTGAAAATAACATCAAATTTGAATTATCCAATACCATATTTAAAAACAAGCATAGGGGAATAAAATATTCACATATATCCTAAGTCTCAATGTGTATTCTTGAATGTGTATGAACTAATGGTGAACATTATGAGATATATTCAAAGATCTATCATCTTTGGGGGTAAATTCTCTTGAAATTTGGTTGAACACTCTTTTAATAGATATATAACACCACTGAATTCTAGAATAATCTTTTTTTACTGTAATTCATTAAGGAAATTATAATAATACAACATTTAAGAAATAGATTCATTTTATGATATGTCTATATAATGTATTATGAAACCATATAAATCATTTTTTTCCATTTTGCATTTCCTTCTCCACTATAGGAAGGATGGAGGGGGTTTATATAGGTTTGTCTTTTTTGCTTCATTATTATCCATATAAACATATTTTATATATTTTCCATATTATAATTATTGTTCTCTTATTCTCTTTTATCATTCCTCTATTCTCAATTTTTCTCTTTCACCCATAACTTTTATTATTCCATTTACAAAAAAAATCTTTCTATTATACTTATTTTCTTATATATCTCGCCTAAAAAATGATTCATAGCCTTCACCTTATCTCTTGGGTTTCCTCCCTGTTGCTCGGTAGGATACTGAGTACTATCTATAATAATTTTTGATATATTTTTCCCACTTGGTTGTAGAGTTTGAGGTTGTTTATTGTCGATTAATTACTAATTATATTGTCTTATAATCCACCAAGAATACTTTTGAATGTGGTTATGGAACATTATTTTAATATATTTTTAGTGCATATGATCTTGGATTTGAATAATATTTATGTGGAGGCTAGTTGTATTATAGATGCAGGGGTGGTAATAGTTATATTAGCCAGAAATCTTATCGTTGAAGTGAATATTTTGGTATACCATTTCATTAATTGACACTTAAGAATCATTTATATTATATTTTAATAGTATTTAGTTGTTTATTGGTTTGAATCCCCCACCATTGGTTGTAAGTATTTTTTCATTATATTGGAATTTATAATAACTAACACAGTTACAATCGAATGTTTTATTATCCTATGAACCCAATTGAATACTTTGTATATGCAGTTCCCTCTTCATATATCACGATATTATAAACTGGGTTTGAGTGTTAGTGAGTATGAATACTATGATTGAGTTAGTTCCACTATAAATTATAGGTTATTGCATTTATTTATCTCAGATTCTAATTGGGTATCCATAAATTTGATGTAATCCAATTAAAATATTTCTCTCCTCGGTGTACTCTAATCACATTTTCATAATTTATAATTATGAGGAATATCCTAGAGAATTCCATTTACAACATGAAATGTTTTCATAATAAATCCTTTAATGAGTAGGTAATCACTACTGGAAATATGACTTATACCCACGGTTTTGGCCAAACCATTGGAATAGTTAATTAATTTGGACTTATACCAATGGTTTTCCCAAAACCATTTGTATAAGTCACTTATATGGACCAATATCAATGATTTTGGACAAAACGTTGGTATAGGGGGGACCCATACAAACAGTTTGGGAAAACCCTTAGTATGGGTCCATTATAGAGAACCTATACCAATGGTTTGGAAAAATCATTGTTATAGGTCCCCCCTATACCAACGGTTTGGCCAAACCATTGGTATAGGTCCCCCCTATACAAAAATGTTTTCCAAAACCCTTTTTATAGGTCCTAAAGTCAAAGGACCTCTACCAACGGTTCTCAAAACCATTGGTATAGACCTATAACAACGGTTTGGAGAAACGTTGGTACATGTCCATTGATTTTTTATCGAATATTCTTACTAAGAACATTATATAAATCAAAAATTAAAATAATAATGATAATACATATACATATATATGAAATTATCTTCAGAAAAGTCATGTAATGTTAGTGGTGAGGTCATTCAATTATAAACTAGAGGTCCTAGGATCAAATCCCACTAAATGTCTTTTTTTTAAATACATCTACCAACTGTTTTATGGAACCGTTGGTATATATTTTCAATATACTTATATGAATGGTTTTCAAAACCACTGGTATAGGTCTATTCCAACGGTTTTCGCAAAACTGTTGGTATCGAAGTATGCCCACAGCATACATGGACACGGTACACCAAAACATTACTATAGGCTATACCAAGGGATTGTAGGCATATACCAATGGTTCCAAACCATTGGTATAGTGTGTTTTTCAAGTAGTTAATCAATCATAACTCAATTCATAGGATGTAAAAAAATTAATTGATTCATTTATTGGAAGACATCGATTCAATTATGTAACAACATCCTCGTGGGCTATATTATTTTATCCCATGATTCAAATATATATTATCCCTCGACTTGTGAAATGATTAGGATTTCATTTATTAACATCTACATCCTACTTAGTGGAATGAATTTCTATAATGATCATTTTCAAATGTTTTCCTACATTTTCATTAAACCATAGAGTAATTTATTTAACCAAACTTTTTATAAGACATATAAATAAAATTAAAATACCCTAAATAATATAGAATTTTATTTTACTAGATGTTTATTAAATATATCAAAAATGTCATTAAGGATAGTCAAATATCTATTTAAATCATCATTTTCCATGCCACTAAATCACCCCATGTTTTTTACTATAATTCTTAGTTTGATCATAACATTGTTCTCCAATATCAAAATATGAACAAAAATATATGGAAACCCAATAATAGATCATAAATTATAGTCCATTGTGGATCTATGTTGGGGAATTTGTGGTTCCCCATTATTCTCATACTCATTGGATAAATTTCCATGAGATACATTGGGTGTAGTTGAGAGCATTTTCAATCAAATAAAAATCATTTTTATTGACAATTGTGCCTCTTATTCATAGTGTAATAATCTAACATTTATCATGAATTAAGGATAATTAATTATGTTATTGGCATCTTGGCCATACATTGTGTTTCCTGAGATTACAAAAAACACATGCACATAAATTGAATTAAAATAAAAATGTATTAAATTTTTTTAAATATATTTCGTCTATAACAAATCTTTCATGATACTCATAATGTCACCCTTGATAACTACCAGTAGTGCCAAAGACATTGTCCATACCTCTAGAATTATCAAATAAAGTGGGAATCCATGATTAAATTATATGTGTTCATGATTTGTTTTATTCTTATAAGTCATATAATAGTGATGGTCCATGGTCGGTCCCATGAGTGATATGTATAATCTACAAGATAAAGGAATATGCCATGTCTTTTAGTAGAAATATATTAATTTAGAGGGATAAATCAAGATTAAAAAAATCAAAAGGTATTAAAATAATAAATTAAATATATAATCAAAGGGTCAATTTCAATGCCTATTTTTGAAAGAGATACCAACCTCTTTATTTGATTAATTGAGTTTGATAAGCTAGATTAAATATTTTTTTTAACAGTTTCTTAATGTAAATATTTTTTATTTTAACTAAGGAAATATAAATCAATTGGTATAATAAATAGATCAGACTAATTTCATTATGATCAATAATTAAATTTAATGATAAATCAAAATTATTATTATTATCATAATTTTATCAACTAGTTTTTATTTCCGTTCTTAATAATTCATTTTTCACAATAATAACTAATAAATTGGATTAGAATTATTTACTCAAATTGATTAATAATTGAAATCAATATTCATTGTTAAAATTTATATATAATATAAACACCCATTCTTCTACTTTGGATCCCTTACCTCCTATGTGAATTTCATCTCATATTTGAGGGACTCACAACCATATTTTACTTGATTATCTTACAAAGTGAATGAAATTTGTAAATTAATGCCTATACATGTGGATATAAAAGAACATATTTATTTTTGTTATAATAATCCTTAATTATTTCACATTGTTTTAGAGAAGTGAATTAGATAGGTGGTGTTTCTAGAAGCAATTAATCCGTGGAAGAAAATTTTCTGATATTTTTTAATTGAAGTAACAGAACATATTTTGGCAATATATTCAAACATTTTTTATTAAAAATTTAACATTTTTTCATTTTTAAAAACATTCTTCCCAAGTTTATATTTATTTATGGGATATAATTTATTTTTCATGAATTTATATCTTTTCATGATTATACATAAGAAGGTGATTTGTTTTAGAATAATTGATGTTTGAGAGAACTAACATTTTTTGTTTGAAAATAAAATCTTATCAAATGATTAAAGTGGGTGATACAGTTCAGCTTATATTTCAATTTTTTTAGTGGTTTATTAAAATTTATTTTTTATCTACATAATAAATTTTAATTATATATTTTTTATAAAATGGTAAATTTGGTTAAATATTTAATACTATTTTTAGATTTAATATTTTCAAATTTGAAAAAAAATTTAGTCTATGGAAATTGTATAATGGTATTTAATTTGTATTTTCATAATAATAAGGGGTCATTTTGAGTTCTTTAAAAAAAATTATACAATGATTCATGTGATTTATTTTCTTGAAATTTCTATTTATAAAAAAATAACCATAATTGATCTACAATATATATACAAGGCATGTCAATCAGTTTTCAAAATTAATTTTTTAACAATAATATTTAAAATGTATATATATATATATGTGGATTTGAATGTTAAATTTCATGTCCTCCCATGGTTTTCTCATTATAAAATTAATTTCATGATTATGAACTATTATGTGCAAGTGAAGTTATCAAAAGTTTCAAAAAATATGTTTAATATAACATTATTTTATTTTGGAATAATGATATGTGTATTTATATATACATAAATATATCATTTCATATGATACATTTTTTTAAAACATGTATACATATGTATTATTTTATGTTGAAATAGTAATTTAATTTAACATCAATCGATACATTGACATATCGATGTATTTCTATAAGTACCAATTTATGTAAAAATGTTTATTTCTTATATGTAAGTAAATAAATTAATGTATATTTATATATTATTTGATTAATTATTCATACCTATACATATGTGTGTGGAGATGCATTCATGTTTTATTCTAATATATTTTAAACAAATATATATATATATATATGCATATATTATTATGTAAAACATTTATACATGTTTATTTGTATGTTAATGTATACTTACAAATTTCATTTCATGCAAAACTACTTTTATCATGCTACATGTATAACCATGCAATTTCTATATTGAGGAAATTTATATCGAAGCTCGTTATTTTTTAAGAAACTTCATGGTTCTTATTATATAAAATAGAAGATTTAATGTTTTTAATTCCAAATAATCGAATATTGATATTATATAAATTAAGGCATGGAATGGGGAGTGAACCTAGTCAATTTATGAAATTTTGTCCAATCATGTGATGGGTGTCCCATGAATTATATAACGCTCTAATTCAGTGTGTAATGTTGAAATCCCATGAGAAATCATCTATGGTGTGAGAGAAGCATATCCATTGAACACTATTGGATTAGAGAGTGAACCTAATCCATCATGGAACTATGTCCATCATGATGTGTTTTCCCTTGAGTGAACTTGGAATTCATGTTATGATCCATGGTATTTTTGATAACAATTTATAAATGTTTATGAGTAATTAAGATAAATTTTTATTTTTTCATAAATGAATGAAATATATTTTTCTAAATCATACATATTTTGAAATATATTTTGAAAAAATATGAATATTTTTATATCAATTAATGATTTTATAAATATGAAATTCTCAATATGTATCACATATATTACTTTTTATGTTGAAGTGAAAAAATTTGGATATGTTTCCACAAGTTTTGATACCCCTTAATGACCTTTTTTTCTCACCCTATATTTTTCAAATCCTATTTTCATATGGAATAAGAACCCCTATAAGCGAGTGATTGGAAAAGGCCCCTTTATGGTTTTTAACTAATGTAGAACATAAGAATTGTTTTATTGTCTTTTTTAGAGTTGTACTTATAATTCATTGATGTATCTAGACTAACTGAAACTCTAAACCATTGTGATCTCATGTTGATAAATAATAAATGAATTATAAAAAATAATAAAACATGTCATTTTTCATCATATTTGGTGTTAGAGATGAGGTTTTGAAAACATTAGTTTTGAAGATATGGAAAAACCCTTTGAACATTTACTTTCCTTCTATAAATATTATAGGATTTTTAATTTTAAGTAAAATTTGGCAGTTCTAGTATTCTTTATTCTAACTAGTAAAATTTATAATTTCGATACGTACATTAATGAAATTTCAGGGATGAAATTATTTTAAGGGGGAATATTGTAACATCATTGATCTTAATAAGTTTATTGTTTTAAATAAAGCGAAGTAGTTTTTTCATATGTTAAGAATAAATATGTAAAATTCAAAAAAAATATTTGAGAATACAGTTATTATTATTCTATAATAATAATAATAAAACCTTTATGATATTTGATAATTTATTAAATTTTTTAATCAATTATGCTCTTATATATTTTATTTTATAATTTTTTAAATAAATGATTATAATATTTGATTTTAAATTATAGAAAAAAAAAATTTCTCTAGTTTAAAAGAATAATTTTACTTAAATATTTTTAATTTATTATAAAAAAACATATATTTTATATGATAAAATAAAAACTTTATTTTAAAGGAAAAATAATTATAAAATTATTATCAATATTCATGTCAAATTACATATTAAATTGAAAACTAAAATATGATTTAATAAAATAAATTTAAAACTAAAATGTTTTTAAATAATCAATACATGTTAACATATAATTTTAATAAAATAAATATTTATATTTTATTCATGAAATAATATGTGGTCTTAATAAATAAATTATATAAATTATAATTTATCAAAAACAAAAAATGCTACTTATATTCGTTAATTATTTTTCTAAATAAACTATGGAAATATATTTCTTAAATATTACAAATTTATATGTTTTTATAAGTTATTATTTTAAATATATTTAGATTAAATTTTTAATTTAATTTAATATGACAAATATAAAACAATTATTAAAATTATTAAAATCATAAATTAATAAATGTTACAACAAATAGTTATAATAAAGAGATAAAATGATTTTGATAATAATTTCATATGATTTGATAAAAAACAATAAATGAAGATGATAAAACAAGAGAGATAATGTGATAATAGTGGTGGGGGAGGCGTTGATGAAGAATGGAAATTGGATAAGGGGAATAAGGGTTCAAATGTTGAGTGTGTCTAAGGGAGAGGGATCTATCCAAGCACGATGGAGGTCGAGTCACCGAGGGGGGGTTTCGACCTACGAAGACCAAACGATGGCGGGGAGTCCATGAAATCATTGACCACTAGAAAGGTCTCTCGAAGGTCGAGCATCGTACAAAGGAATTAAACCCTGATTTATGGTTTCATTTTTGTGTTAGATCGGATTGGATGAAGTTTTGATCTACTTCTACCTATACATGGATGATTTTTGTTTTTTTTTCGTTGTCAAATATCTATGTAGACCATTTTTCATTAATTCTTTTGGTATAGGATTATATGTTTTACCTTTATTCTTGAGTCAGATTTGGCTATTAAATGTTGACCATTTTTTTGGGTCTTTTGGATTAGTATAACATATTTAAGAATTGATTCAGATTATTTTAAAATTTTATCTAGTTTTTTTCTCTGTTTTTTTTTCTAATCCACATTTCAATCACCATTAAATTTCCTTTTTCCAACATTTTGGAATATTTCTTTTGAAAAAAAATGAATATAGTTATATAAAATACTACTATCTTTTTTCTTGTTGTTGATTTTCCACCATAACTCAGCATACATTAGAATCCAATGAAATATCAATATAGAAATGTATATATTAATAATTAAAATTATGTATGAAATGGATATATATGTACCTATGGAATTTTTAAATAATCATCCCTATGTACAACACCCATTGTAATAGAAGCTACATAGATAGGGGGAGTTGTTTCAAGCAATAAAGTAGTAGAATAATTTTTTCTTAACATGTTTTAAATAAGTTTAGGGAATTTATTTTTACCATATATTCAATCATTTATTGTTTTTTTATTAAAAATTCAAACATGTTTTTAGTTTTTAATTTTTTTCCTTTCAATTTTATATTAATATATTGGAAGTACTTATTTTTCATGCATTTATTTCCCTCATTATATTTCATATGATGGTAATTTATTTCAAAACTGTTGATGTGAAAGAGAATTTCACTTTTCATTATGAAAATAATATATACATAAATGATTAATGTGGGTTATTCTTTTTAGACGTTACGTCAATTTGTTTTAGTGGTTCACAAATATTAATTTTCTATCTTCCTAAATAATTTTTAATTATATATTTATAATATAATGGGGAAATTTGTTTTATTATTTAAAACTGACTATGAATTTAATATTTTTATATGAATAATTTTTTTTGTCTATCGGTATTGTCTAATGTTATTTTAATTGTTTTTTAAAATTGTTTGGTGGGTCATTTTAGTTTATAAAATTGTATTTTCAAAAAACTTATCGATATTATTTTTCATGATTTTTTTGAAAACATTAATTTATTTACTTATGTATATAAATGGTATGAAATTAGATTTTCAAAATTATTGTTTCATTAATAATTATCCAAATATATGTACCTATAATAACTCAATTCATGTTAAAAATCGTGTTCACCCATGGTTTTCTATTCCTTAAAATAATTTCTTGATTAGGACACTTTAAGTGTAAGTAATGTTATCTAAATATTCATAATTTTTGTTTAAGTTAAATTTGTTTTATATTCAAAAAATTATATGTGTATATATATATTCATAAATATATAATTTACTAGGAGTTTTTTTTAAAACATGTATATATATGTATCTGTATACGAATTATTTTAGGGTTAAACCAAATTTTAATATGACATAAATTGATAAGTATATATATAAATTTATTTATATACATAATAATTTTTGTAAAAATATTTACACACTATATGTAAATAAAAAAATTCATGTAAATATATATTTTTTTCATTATTATTACCTATACATATCTGGGCGGAGATGCAATCATGTTTTATTCCAATATATATGTAAAAATATTATTATAAATATATATTCTTATCATATTATGTAATATTTTTATATATGTATATATGTATATGAATATATATTTACACATGTCATTTCATGAAAAATTACTCTCATCATAAAAATGTATAACCAATTAATTTACTTTTTCAAAAAAATTATATCAAAGATCATGATCATTAATGAATCATTGTGGTCATTATGAAAAAAAATAAAACTTTTTATGTTTTTAATTCTAATGAATCATACATGGATATTATGTGAATGAAAAATTGAATGTGAAGTGGACCCAAACCCTTGTGGTACTTTTATCCAATCATCTGATGGGTATGGAAAGAATTATATAGTGTTCCATCGCATGGTTTAATGTTCAAATATCATGTGATGTATTTTATAGTGCACGATAGGTGTATCCCATGCACAATATGGGATTAGGGAGTGAACCAAATCCATCATGTGACTATTTTTATTATGTTAGGTCATCTAAAGAGGGAATAGTGACATGATATTATGATCCAAGGTTCCATTCAGAACAATTTATGAATTTTTATGAGTTATCAAGAGAAATTTTTATTATTTAATGAATGAATGAAATGGGTGTTTCAAATTGTAACATATGTATAATATTATTTGGGAATAAATATTATTATTTTCAAAAGTAATCATGATTTTATAAATTCTATATTCTCAAGATGTATCAGATGTTTTACATTTTATGATTAAGTAAAAAACATTATTGGTTTTGACATGTTTATAAACACTTAATAATATTTTTTCCACTCTCTTTTTTTAATCTCATTTCACATGGAAGAAGGATTCATTGAAGCGAGTGAGTGTTCGAGTCCCCATTATTGTTTTTATCCCTTGTAAACATAAGAATAATTATCTTGTCCTTTATTTTTTTGAGAGTTGTAATTAGAATTCATCATTGTATCGATACTCTCTAAAACAATAAACCTTTGGGTTCTCGGGTTGTAAAATTATAAATGTATTATAATATATAAAAAATAGAATAGGTTTTGGGTAGTTATAGGGTCACTGAAGGATTTGAAGACAAGAGAATTTAGTTCAAATGTTTTTTGGACCATTTATGTTTGTGGAGAGAATTGATCTAATGGAATACCAATTTTCTATTCCATATAGGAATAGTGAAATGCACAATGTTTCTCATGTATCAAAACATTTTTAGTATCACCCTGATAATTCTATGTTGATTTATGTTGATTATGTTGATCTTGAGACTTTCATGTCAAATTAGAATCATCTGACATATGTTATTGATTGTGGTGAGAAAGTGTTACAGGGATGGATCACCCTAATAATTCATGAATCCTATAAGCATTGATGTGTTCAGGTGGAATCATGGGAGAGATAAGTATATATATGGGCTCATAGACCCGATATTTTTACCTCATAATCTTAGAGATTCTTGGTAGTATGGGTTAAGGATTTACTTTTATAATATGAGGAGATTCTAATATCTCAACGGTTTTTATGATGCATCATGATCATTTTTAGGTACTCTTTTAACCTTATTTTGGTATTTTTTGGGGGGGTATTTTTAGGTTTTTTCATGTGGAATTTTGATATTTTGGAAGAAAAAGTTGTAGTACTTGGTCAGTGCATGGTTTTCCAAAATGGTTCCCCTACTCCAATAAAAAAATGTTATCAAAAATAGAGGGAAATATCATAATTGAAACATAGTTTTTCTATTTACTTGTCCAATTATTAGAAATAAAGTACCCCTAGGATGAGGGGCATGGTTAGAGAGCACAGATTGGAAGACCATGCAACACAACCCAGAAAACTGTTTATATGTGTTTTAAAAACCCATAAATTTATAAAAAATCATACCTAGCCAATATTAACTTCAAATCGATCTAGTATGACCCTAAACCAATTCCTTATAATTATGAAACCTTGTAGTTGGTTCTAAGCCTCCCCAAACATCGTTCTCAATGAATCAAAGGTCTGATTGAAGGATTATATCTCCTATGATATGAGATTTCATCCCTATTTGGATTCTTATATCATTTTTCTCTCTTTCCATATCAAGATAAATGGTTTATAGTTTCTTGGAAATGGTTAAAATTTACCCTTTCATAGATCATAAAATATTTTGATCATGATATTAGGTTTTGGTCCATGATATTCTTGGTCATTTTGATCAAGAATGTTCTTCTTCAATTTGTGGATTTCTAGTTTAGTGTACATCTATAAAAACAATCATAAGTTATGTTGTTTTAATATTAATTACCATAGACATTAATTATAATTCTCTGTATGTATTTTTTTAATTTCAATTACCAAATATGGTATTTGAATCATGAAATGGAAATAACTAATAAATTAATGGTTTTATGGAGTTGGTATAATAATGTAATTATTTTATTTATTAAATTAGTAATTATAGAATTGGTGTTTAAGGGATTGATTGGTAATTGGAATTAAAGGGCTAGTTGGCATAATAATTATGTTTTAAATGATATTATTATTAAATTAGGATAAATGGTTCAATAGTCAATTTATCATATTATACCATCTGATTTAAATAAAGAACCATTATTTTGGGATAAAATGAAAATGTGTACCATGATGAGAATGTTTAATAAGATGGTCAATGATGAATAACATAGATAAATGTGATATTTTTGAGACATGTGATATATTGTAATATATTTTATAATGTGTGTGGGATATAGACTGATTCTCCAATACCCATATCTGATAAGAACATTGTTATAAGGACTGCTGCTTCAAAAACCATTATGTGATAACAATGAGCTGTGGGATAGGGTTTGATGCTCAAAATACCGATTGAGTTCTAGACATGAGGTTTTTTTCCAAACACATTATCATTGGAATGGATTTCTTATTTTCCATAGTATGAAAATAGGAATTATATTTATTAGTTAAATACAATGATATAATTAATAATGTTTCCTTATGATGTATGGTTCAGACTCCATCAAATGAAGAAGTAGGTATTGATTGTTTTGTTGTAATCATGAACACAAGAAATTATGATTCTATTTAAATAATAATGAATTTTGAAAAAAAATTACATGATTTATTGTACTTTATTAATTAGAAGACTATATATAGTGTTATAGACTGGATAATTTTTAGACACTATTGGTGTTGTGCTACTGATTTGTATTGACACCCAACTCGGGCCTCCAAATCATTACCCAAATTGATTTCATTTATATATGAAATGATAAGGGAAAGCGCATAATGTTATATTTATCAGTTGGGATGTTTGATGGATGAGGGAACAAGATTTGATTTCGGGACCCGGTTGGGAGTTATCAGTGCCTCTATTCTTGATTTTTCATATTTTCACTTGACGCATTTTGTATGTACATGCCTACTATTTTAGTTATGGCTAGTTATCCTTGCTCTTGGATTATCATGTGATTTTGATCTTTATTGGTAATGGAATTATTGAAATTATTTTTTATTACAATTTGGTTATTTTTTATTTATTTCTACTTTTTCTAATCTGATAGAGTGGGTATAGTATCCTCGTGGTTATAGTAGACCCTCGCAACTTGTCGAAAGCATCTGGAATATGGGCAGGTGTTCCTCAGATCATGTAACAAACCATATTGGGGAACTGGTGTGGTGTATATAGGGCATGAAAAAACACTATTAATCAAAAATAATTTCAAAATGTTAAGAAATTAATTTTAATAAGTTATTCCAAAAATCAATAAAAGATTATTTTTGATGAAAATGTTTATTTAATGAATAAAATGAGTTTCTCAAAAACTGAGTTTTTATTTACTAATCATTTATCAATATATTTACATTTTTTTTCAAAATTATATATATTTCATAAAGTAGTTAATCCTATTAATACAATCTTATTTATTAGATACGTTATAATTATAATATTAAAATAGAAATATTTCGTGGTTCATTAAGGCATAGTGTTGAGTATCTTGTATGCTATAAAACATAGATTTTATTAAAAAAGTGTGTATTACATACTTCCTTATTTAATAAATTCCATCCCCAAAATTTTAACATCATCTCAGTAATAATGGTTTGGATATTTGGAAACTATTTTTTTGAAAAAACCCTTCACAGAAAGGCGTAATAAAACATCCTATTGAAAAGAGGGAAGGGAAAATATGAAGGTTGCCTACAATAAAACATAACATGGTCCCTAAATAGTATAAAATTCATGAGAAATGAAAATATGGAAATGGAAGAGAAAATTAATTCCCAATGACTAATTGAGGGTGATATAGATCATGGTCTAGAAAATGATTACAACCACAAAACCATGAATCAATGATGTGTTTAAAAGACCATCTATTCATCATAATTTATGGTTATTGAAAAAAAAATTTGTCTTAAGAAATGTTTTAAAAAGTTGATGCATTATTTTACCATCCAAACTAATAAAATAAGGAAATATAAAAAGGTTGAATGTAGATTTTCATTCTTTAATAAATTTCCATAAGAATTTATTTTGTTAATCCAAATGATCAGTATTCAAGATGAATTGTTTTATTTCTAAAGCACTAACTAAAGGTCTAATAAATAAAAAAGTATATGAAGATATTACTCCAATCATAGTCTATTAAAAAACCAAAAATTATTAGAATAATATAATTAGAAAAAATAATAAACCATATAATGAAGAAATACAACATAATTCTCTAAGCCTTATTTACATTAACAACAACAACATTAAAAAATGTTTTGATCTCAATGGATATATCATACCCTTCATCTTACATATTCAAAATTTTTAGTTTCATTATTCCCAAACTATCTTTTATTGTAAATCAATTATTAATCCTATGTGTAATATATACCTCATCTCAATGAATCATCTCCCAAATATCAATAATCACTATGATAAATTATATATACACTTTTTATATAGTGATATTTTCCAAAATATAAAGAATCAAATTTATATATTAACCTAAAAGGTAATACATAACATTAAAAAAACTATATCTAAAGATACTATCATATTAATGAATCACATTTCAGCTATAAATATTATTTGTATTCCATAATATATTGAAGAAAAATTAACATCAATTAATATTCTAACCCCAATTTTTTATTGAAACCTTAATAGGTTTTTTTTTCAAAATTATAATTTAAAGATTCAAATCAATTCAAAATCATGTCACAGAAAACATAATTTAGGTTTTTGATTCTTTTTAACGTATTATTAAATATATACGTATACAACCATGATGGTATCAATAAAATTTATGTTAACATCATATGTAAATATATATTCTTAAAAAATTTAACACAATCTATATTCCTAAAATAAGATCAAAAAATATTGAAAATATTCGATAAAGTAAAAAAATTTCATATATTCCAAGATGAACAAAATCAATTTGTCCTAATCTAACAATTATAAAATTCTCCAATACTATTATACAAATGTTAATCATATCTTTATTACAACTAGATATATATTTTCAAATTATACTTTGGAACATTCCTTAGATGTTTCATGATCCTTGTATCCAAAACATCACTAATATAAAACATCCATAACATAATTTTACAATCATATTGCACAAATAATTTAAACATTTCGCTTCATATGTATTTAATTTTTCTAGTAGTTAATTAATGTATTAAGAAATTTTCTAGGATAATCCACATATAACGTAAATATAATACATTAACTATAAATTGTACCTTAGTATGATATTAATTTCCGCCCATAAAAAATTTCATTTTTCCTCAGTAATTACATTCTTTTTACACTTCATCTACACATAAAAATAATTTTTTTACACTGATACATTAACTTGAGTGTTTCTTCAAACATTCTTTTCATAAAGGAGGTCGAATATTCTTTCCTTAATAATCCCCACCACCTGATCTCTTAGTGAAATAAACCCTTCAGTACATTTGAGAATATAAGAGTTTGTTATGGTGAATTATATTAATCATATATCATTATAAATTATTACGAATAATCCTAAGGATTTGTATTATAAGTCTCATTTCATTGGAATTATCATGGGGTTATAATTCCATTTTATCTTAGCGTTAAAACAAGACTTCCATGTTCCATATATTAACTAAACCCAAAAATATTTTTATGCAAAACAATAATTATAATGATGAACCATGAAAAATAATTTATCGGATGTCTAAATCATGAAAATAGACATTTTAATCTATGAAATATTATATTTAACCAAATTTTCAATAATAATTACCAATATTTTTTGGATGTTATCATATAATTTGACTCATACCTATAGTTTTCAATAAATTTTTCTCATCCTAGTTTCCAAAGATATCTAAAATATTCTCTGATACAAACTACATTTACCCGTACATTTAATACATACATATCACATATTAAAGGATTAATATCCATTACATAACATAACGATCCATGCTATAATTGTATAGATATAATTACGTGGGAAACATAGAATCATAAACATGTTGTTAATAAAATATCAAAATCAACTGACATTGTATTCATCATAACTATAATCCTTCATTGAAACATAATACATAAAACTATCATCTGAACATGGAGAAAAGGAAACAAAATAATGGATGAGATCATTTGTTCCTCCATGGAAAAAATGGATATTTTAATGATCAGTTGATCTCAAAATGATAATAACGTTATGAGAACATTATCATAACATTATAATAACATATCCCTCATATCATATATAATAATATTAATTCCTTGAATAAATTTTTTAATTTCATAAGACATGAATCATAATGAAATAAATGAACATGATCAAAGAGATAATGATATATTCATAAGAAATAGTTGTATAGAATACACATAATCATTGAAAATAATTTCTTTAGTAGTAAAGGATCATTTTAAATATTATTATAGTGGTATATATTTTCTCCCCAAATTCTCATAAATGTCACAGTTAAATAACAAGCCTATCATAGTCAATGAAGTCCCTTGCAAAATTGAGTTTACCCCTCATTCTAGTCATGCTTATCACATGGGATATCAATCATTACCCAATTAATTAGAGGGAGATATAGGTCTCAAAAATTAAATAATGAAAATCATATATATGTCCTCCATAAAATAATAAAACATTCTTCATATCATAACCCAATAAAATGAATGGGATTCATAAATATTTAATAATTTAATCATAGAATAAACCATGGAAAAGAAACAAGTTTCATAAAAAATCATTTCATTATAAACGTAAACCCTATAGATAAAGAATAAGGTTGGTAAGAAACATTAAAATATCATTAAAAGTTTATTAATGAAGATATCCTCTGTATTTTAAAATGACATGTCAAAAATATTAAAATGATAAAAATATTATGGAAAACTTTTTATTGAAAAATATCATTATAAACATACAAATGAACGTTTAATGCATTTATTGGTCCTAATGGTTTGAAATATTGTTTCAGCTGTATAAGTTAAAAAACATTCCTTTCATACTTGTATATTGTCAAAAAAGTACCTGACTTGGAAAATGAAAACAATATTAATATTGAAAAAAAAATTTATAAAAAATAATTCATGTATAAATATGAAATTTAATAATAGAATTATAATATTAAAAACCTTCATTAATACATGGATATGGATGAAAATATTTATGTGGATCAAAGATATAAATAAAGTATATTTTATTTAAAAGCATTATTTTAGTATATTGATTACATAGAGAGGGTAAAATTTAATGAGAAATGTATTATCTATAAATAACTAGAGGAAAATAAAATCCAAGATATAAAATAAATTTATATCATAAAATTTCAACATCATAACTTAATCATTAACAATCCTGATAAATAATGAGATTATAAGAAATATGCTTTACTTCTTTAATAACAATTGAATTTTAATCCCTGTGATATAAACAAACATAAAAGGCTACTTATACTACAATAAATATAATAATAATAATAATAAAATAAATTCAGGGGTAATATATAAACCACACAAATGAAACAATTGGTTAATATAAAATGTGTCCCCCAGAAATAAAAATTTGAAAAAAATACCTTACCCTAGGTATGTCTTCATTCATTGGAATTGGAACCTTCTTTATAATAAATATATATTTATTATATATATAATATTTAACCATAACCATATATATAACCATATATATTATTTACATATTACCTTTTATCATCTATTTTTTATCAAATCATTATTAAAATCATTATTCTAGAAGAAATCTGCATCGTTTTTCATGACTGTTTGGTACGGTAGTGCTGGTCTATTTAATTTGATCATGGTTCTATAACGTATAAAATATTAAAAATTATATTAATATCATATACATTAATTTTATAATTATTTATATTCATCCATAGATGTATAGATAGAAAAATGTGTCACTCCGTTCAAGGAGATAGTGGGTCGTATGCCTATATAAATGAAGTTTTCATTTTTAGACCAATAAAATAAGAGAAAATTAAATAAAAAATAATATTTCAATAATTATTATTATATAATATATTTAATATATTCAATAAATACTTCCTTATTACCATCCATGTAAAACAGAAATGTAAAATGAATTACATTGCATCATGGAGGTGGCAGTCCACATGTACACACAAGAGAAGATATTACTTTCCAACGTTTTGGAAGGTAAGAAGGTATATATGATATTATAAATAATAATTTTTTAAATATTTAATTAGTATAATATATAAAAATTAAACTTATATTAGTACCCTTCAATAAAATATTGTGATGAGAAATGAATTGTATAATTATGTGGAGAGGACATGTCATACATACTCAACAGTTAAACATTCACTTCCAATTTCATTGATAGATAATGAATACATGTGGTTTCATAATTTTTTTAAAATTTAATTATATTGAGGATAAATTATTTATTTATTTTTTAAATTACAAAATATTTATAGTAGATAATAAATAATTATTAAAAGTGATTAGTTAAGGCTATTGACTCTTTGGAAATAACTCCTTTTAATGTCCCTTTAACGACACTATGGTTGGTCTTCTGGGAATATATCACATATTATATGTTTATAATTATGATTATAAGTTATTTTTTAGGTAATGGTAGAGATATAAGGCTAAAAATTCATCAAAAGTGAAGGGAGGAGGATCCCTTTTATAATTTAGGTATGAGAGAACCATTGGAATTTCTTTAAAGATTAAAATATAAAAAATATGTATCTATTACAAATTTCAATAAAATAACAAAGATTATAATTAAATATATAATGGTGTTGAAATAAAAATATCCAACAACATTTTTTCATGTATATGTGTTTTTTTGAACTTCATCATTTGGTTTATCCATTTAATTATTTCATTTTAACATTAGTCATGGTATCATATTTTCCACATAAAAAGGATTATAATTTTACATGTAAATTGAAAATTCGAAAATAAATGTCTAATTGATCATATTTTAGGTAATATATTATCTTATTTTTCATATTTAAACATTTTTTATAATTTCTAATTAATTAAATGAAATATTATTTTTATAATATATCATTAATGCCAATTCTGACACAATTCATTTGATTAGATTTAATATATATAAGTATGTTTTTAAATATAATATAATCATTTAACATGACACTAATATTTCATATTCATTTAAATGAATAATGGAACACTATAAATCATTAATATTATATTACTTTTATAATTCCTAAAATAATTTATTTATTCCTTCTAATCATTTAATAAATACAAGGATAACATTTTTTAAGAATTTAAGGTAACATTATAATTTATTAAATTATAAACAAATTTATTTTATGAAAAAATTTTAACTAATCCCAAAAAAAATTATTTTCAATAATCAAAGATTTATTTCTTCCCTATATGTAGATCTAAGATATATCTAAAACATTTAGAAGTGACGTTTTATAAACATCATTGAAATAAATATTACATATCTAATATTCGAGGAAATGTGTCCATTAAACAAATATTGTTAAAAGATAAGTTTATAATAGTATAATATCATTCATTAATGAAAAATTATTATTAAAAAATATAGCCTTATCACATAGTTTTAACATTTATTATCCTGATTTACCCTTTACCGTGGTGATAATTTTTACCATGACTATGATTGATATGGACCAAAACTAAAAGGTGAATAATTTAAAATTTTGAATAGATAGATTAAAAAGTATTTAATAAAGTTTATTAAATTGAATTTTTAAATATGGACAAAATTAATTTCAAAATCAGCATGAAGGAACTGATGAAAACAACATTTTAGACAAATGCATTTTTAATCATAACACTGGGTTTTTTATCACATGCATTGAAAATTATTAGAGAAATTATAGACTATAATATATATAATTCATTAAAATCATTCACCCATAGTTAATAGTTTAATTTCATATGAAAAAAATGCATTACTTTCATAAAAACTTTTTTTTTCATAAATATGACTTTTACATATAAATATTTTTCAAATAAATTCATAAAACTGATTCTAATGAATGTAATTTAACATATGGGAAAAAATTTTACTTTTAAACTATTCTAAGAAAAACTACGACTCTATACATTATTGAAATGAAAATATATTTATCAACAAAGATCTATAATTTTTACTATTCATTGAAAAATCATATTTTCTGAAAACACTAAAATATTAATCCATAGATTATTTTTACATTTTTAAATAATAAATGTTATAATTTTTAATCAAATTTTATATCAAAATTCCTTAGAAAATATTTTTAATATTTTCAAAAAAATTAAGAAAAATCATTTTTTAAGAAAGTGTTTCTTTGTATAATAAAAATACATTACTAAAACTTTAGTTGATATTTACTATAAATTTATCAATAAAATTATATTTATTATGGAGTCTATATGTATTAAATAAATTATTTACTATTTTTTATAAATTATAATATAACACTATGTTATAATGACCATATTTTAATAATAATATTTCATGATTTGTTTAGGCTCATTGTTTCATATTGTGTAAACTATTTAACAATTTTTTCACTAATAATCTAGGGGTGTGATGAATTTCATATTTGGAAGACTATTTAAAAAACATACAATCTATTTGATACAAGATAGAAGTTTTTTTCAGAGTATTTATACTTTTTTTATAATGGATATATCAAATCACCAATCATACTTTCCTTATTGACTTCATCCCTATTATGTTACTTTCATAAAGATATTGATCCTTTTTTAACTACCTCAATATATATTTTATTCCTAGGAGTATAATCGATCGCCTGATGATCCCGCTGGCTACTCACTTAAGCATCTATTCATTATTTAATTCCTCTAAATTATTATCACTATTTTTCTTTGAAACTCCTCATTTGATTAAGATTTCAACTCATTTTCACAGTAATGGATCTTTAATTTTACAGAACATTCAAGAAATTTATTATAAATTTTATTCCATCATTTTAGATTAATTCCCAAGGAATATTCCATCATCCCTATGATTTAAATATTTTTGTTGTTCTCCTTGTTAAGAATAAACAATTTACCCCCTAAAACTAAAAATTATTCTAATGTGGTATTCTTACCATATGATATTTATTGTATAGTTTTCTCTATATTTGTAATAAGAAATCCACTTTTGTAGGTATAAAATAAATTAAGCACTATTTTCTTTTAATTTTTCTCGGAATATTGGTGTATTATAATTTTTTTCTGGGGATGTTCCTCCACCTTATTGTTAGTCAAATAAATACCTTTTTAAATTTATAACATCAATATTTTTATCCCTAGTATATTCTTTACTAATAACATGTAATATTTAAAACTCTTAAAATATATATATATTATGGATATGTTCATAAACTATGTCATCATATCGTAATCATCAATAAATTGAGTGTAGTAACATTATTCACCCATTGAATTGGTTGAAATTATCACCCAGACATCCACCATCACTAAATCAGGGAATCTCATTCACATTTTTTCCTTAATCATTTAATTCATTCTAATGATTATACATTTTAAAAAATAGTCATAGTACTAGTGTCACCATGAGAATGTTTTAGGATATTATGAGTTCTTTCAATCTCTATCACATCATACAAGGACTTTTGGATTATGTGGCCATGATTTTTTTTTCCATATCCTTTTCAATTATTCCATGGATGGAAATTTCCTATAATATTCCAGAGTAATGAGTAAGACATTGAATTTTATGTGCTTTTATTGAATCACTATGATTCTATCTCTTCCTTTCATTATTAATTGTTTTTTCTGAAATTGACCGCTTGCCCTGAGTAACATAGATATCTCGTACTGATAAATTTCTAACTAGTGTTTTCAGAAACAAAGTAATCAAAGAACCTTGGTTAATCACCTATGATTTTTTATTTTCAAATGATATTATTTTTCAAACCTTCTCTATTAACAATAAGAAAAATTTCAGTATTTCATTCATGGTGATTATGAAATGCTATTGTTTCACATCACATACGATGTATATCAACATTGTTGAATCCATACTCTAACTTGATCTGTTTATCTCAATGAAGTTTATATAACCTTAAACATCATAAAAATTACTTTCTTGATCCATGTTATATGTTTTCCTTAATTACGTGTTCAATAAATGTCCACCTCATGATCTATTGAATCATCCTCACCATTAATTTATTTTAATTTATTTTGAATTATATCCTTGAAAAATGACGTTTCTAGATACTATGATCACTTCCTATGGATCCCTTTTTACACATTATTTGATAAATTTAATATAAATTTCTATTTTTGTGTTCATAAACTTCACTCAAAAAACAATAGCTTTTTCAAATATACCATTTTTAATAAATTTGGCTAATATATATTGGTTACTAAAGAGCCATGGACTATATTTTGTCAATATAAAAAACATATATTTTCCCATATTACTATAGTAATAAAACTAGATTCATTGTATATGATTTTTTGTCTTTTCTACACCCCTTATTTATTTTTGAGTCCATTTTTGAATCACCCAAATAAACATTCACCTTGGATTTAGGGTATGCTGATTTCACATTATCCACCCCTATTTTGTCCTTATAATCAATACCCTCAATATATTTTCATTAAATTTGAAACAATGTAGATGTGTATAAGGTTATATTTTTCCATTTTTTTCATGTGTTCCTCCTCACCTTCTTCATTATCCAACACAATAAAACTCTATGTTGTCATGTTGGGAGATAGATGTCCCGAATGATCATCAATATTTCATCAAATCATTAGGACTTTGAATTTGAACATTTCAATAATTTTAACATTATAATTATCAAAATCAGTCAATAAATCAATTATCTAGTGCTCATCAGAGATTTTGATATTGATCTCAATTTCCATCTACTAACATGTAGTATTGTAGTACATGATTATTTAAATATCAACCTTTAACTTATACTTTTATTATTATTTCTCTAATATATATATTTTGGAATCTTGTACCACTACATCAAATTTCATTATGTATCCTAAAAAAATTAATCAAGTGTATATTATAGAATATCCTTGATGTATAATCATTCCATGAAATTAGTGATTTCATCATTATTTTCCCACAATTTTTTATCATTTTAATCTATGTGAACCTCCTTAATGATTTCCAAACATTACATAATTTACTTAAATTTAGTATCCTCTGATATATAATTTTATTATTAAAGAAATTTGTTATTATTAAATAATTTCTACTATGAATAGATCTTTCCTACCACACCCATAAATAGTTTCTTCATGTGTTCTCTATCTTTAGTTAAATCTCATAATTTATTTGGAAACTGAGAAGAACAAGTCCCCACACTTCAACAATGAAAATAGGTAACTTATGGATATTCTTTTAATATTTTTTTTTCCTATTAATGTTTTAGTAAAAGATAGAAATTACATCATCCACATCAATATCGTTGATTTCATCCTCTATGGTTAGTTTTTTAATTTTCATTAATTCCACATCCTAATAATTATCCTTTATCAAGGACATATGATCATTTTTTTTCATCTTATAGTAGATGAGGTTGTAGTAAATAAAATACAACACCACCCCTTTTGGGTCATTGTCATTGAGAACCGTTAACTTTTCACTAGAACATGATAGTAATATTTATAGGTTAATCTTTATTATTTTCATATAATCAAGGAATTCATTGAGTTTTCACATTCCATATACATGAATACTCGCCTAATAAATGATTTTATCAAACAACTCATTAGGATGCATTCTTAAATCCTTATATATGTTCCATAGCAACAAAAAAACTTCTTCTCATACCATGGAATCATCATCATTAATGATGAGATGTTTTTTCACATGTAATATGAGTATTTAAAAGACTTCATATTCACATATATTTCATTGGCTAATTCAAATACCATTTCATTGGATATTTTTTCAATGGGATAAATACCTCTTCAGTATTTTTCTAATAACTCTCTAAACATGATTTTTTCTAAAATCACATGGAATGTATCAATGTAGATATGTATTTAGAAAGATAAAAAATATATTTTTATTTTATTATTACATATTATTAAATTAATATAATCAATGATTATAATTTCTATATGGTTGATTGCATTTGATGTATCTTCCAATAGAATAAATGACACAAAATATATTTGTCTTTGATAACACTTTTTTTCCCAAGAATCGTCAATACCCTGAGAGTGGTTGAATTAGGGTTTGTCTATTTATTTAAATAACCATCTCCAAACATATAGTTTCACAATATTTATGAAGAATATCTACCAAAAAATTTATATGAAGTGAAAAATTAAATGAAATTGATAAATAAATGATTTTACATGGTTCAGTTAATTATGTATAATCTAAGGAACATGAAATGGTTATGCGATGATTCACCTAAAACATTAATAATAAAACATTGATTACACTTTTAAACATCCACAATAACCCTTTGTTTTTTAACCATCACATAAAAAATGATAACTCACTAGTCTCCATATAAGGAGGATATAAATACTCCCATGATTCTATGTTTTTTATTATATGAATAGTACATAGAAATTACACCGAGTATTTTTTAGAAACATTCTCCAGTTTCATCAATGTAATGTGCTCCATGATCTTCTAGTTAGATATTATCATTTATATCGCTTTTCTAATCTATTATAGCTCTCTAACACTCAACCTTGAATACATATTAATCTCTATTTTCCTTCCAACACATATAATATAAATCATTCAGTCATTCATTGATGTTTTTCTATAATTTGATCCACTACACTCTCCTTATTTTCAATAAATATATATTCCCTTTTTTGGAAATATTTTACCCTATCCAATTTTTTTTAAATGATGACTTGATTTAAGGACCAAAGTACTAAAATATATAAAATTTAATGTTAAATATGTATAAAGGATGGGATTTTACCCTATAAATAATTTTATTTACAACTATTTACATCATTTTTAATAATTTATCTTAAAGGGTTGTGTAAACTTATTTGTTGTTCACACATTCATAGTGTTTGTAAATTTTTTCCTACTTATAGAAATGAACAGTTTATAGTGTGACTCATTATCCATAGTTTGACTGACATTCCCTTTCGAAACCATGAATTAGAACCATTTACTTTACAGAAACAACCATGTAAAACCACTTTAATACCACAAAAATGGTCACCTGAACACCAAAAATATTAGCTCTTATAAGTGAAGACTCTACGACATTATCTAAATAAACATAGTAAACACCGTACCATTATTGGACAAAAAAATCCACCTAAATTAGGTAATTGCATGGACATAACTCCTACATAATAACTCATTTATTTTCTATTTTAAAAAAATATAAATAAATTTTAATATGATTCAATCCGTATCAAAATACACTTTTTTATTAAGGTAACATTAAATATTTTTATCTGTATGTGCCCTCACTATAAGAAATATGATCACATGGTGTAACCTAATTAATTGGAATAAAATAACTCTAATCATAATTCACATGACTTCCTATCACAATGTTATTATTATCCAAAATGACAATGTTCAGTGATATATCATTTACCATGCATTGGAATAAATGATACCAAATGTGTCATGGAATGAATAATATTTTTATCCTTGTACCAAATTTTAAAACTCCATTCACGTTTTCAATGAAACATTCACATTATTTATAAATCCTTATATATGAAAATAACTCTAAGACTTTTTTATTATTCATTACAAAATTCATCAAGATGTTACCATTGTTTCCATGGTATGACGTTTGACCATTATAAAAAAATAATTTCAATATAGTTTGAAAACTATTCTATAATATTCCATGACATTTTAGGATGATTTAGATGTATTCCAACATCAATATCAGAAAACATAACCCAAAAATATATTAAAAATATGTTTTCTAATTGTTTGATATTTGATGAGGATTATTTATGTGATAGGTTTTAGTGATATCAATGGAGTTTCGTACAAGGTAGGATGATTATTATATATCTCTAGTTTAGGTGGGTGGCCTTTAAATTATCATGTCCATTTATTTTTTGTCTTACTCTATGGTTCATTGGATCATTATTACCCAATTTGTAAAATTTTATTATTTCACTATATCTCAGATTATATGTTGGGATGGGATCAGATTGAATAATAGTCTTCATGTATCATAGAGATTACTAAATGCATCATCAGTGCCATCTTGGTTTTATTATTGAAGGATTTATATTTTATTATTATTTTTTATTATTATTGGGTTTGAATTGTTTTTTTTAAATGGGTTTCCATTTAGAGGAGTTTGGGATGTGATTTCTGTTAAGGGTCCGAGTTTGGGAAAAATGGAATGGGATTCCTTTTGAATATATTATAGATGTTTTTTGGTTTTATATTTTAATTATGATAAATGTAGTTTTTTAATTGGAGTAAAATAGGAATTCAAATTGGTTTTCATTTAAAAAATCTCTATTTTATCTAATGTGGGTGACACCCTATTTTTAGAATGATTTTATTTTTCAATATGATTATTTTTTTATGGATAAACTTATGTTACCCCATTTTCTAAGATACAATAGTAACCATAGAAGAAACCAATACTCATATAAAGAGTTTATATAATTTTTTTAGATTTTTATAAGTATTACTTTGGGAATTAGTCAATAAAACATTGGAATACTAATTTATTTGATTGATTCTATAATTGTGACTTATTGATGGGTTATTTTTTCTTTATTATATTTTGGGAAATCCATGAAACTATAATGATGAAGGTTGGTCCTACAATGTTCCATATAACGGTGCCATGTAATTTTACCCCAACAGTTGATGTTTTAGTTACTATCAATGCTCTTGGTTTGTTGGATTAATATATTACCATGGGTTTTGATCAATGTGTTATAATGATCCTAGGTCTATATCTAATGGATAATTAATTGAATTAAAGGGACCTTCTCTATGTGGTCTTCATGTATAAATATACATTATACCATTTTTGAGATAATGTGATTGGGAACATATCATATTAGGCATTAAAAAATTTTGAGGTATGTATCTTGATAACCTGACATTACCCATGGGTGGTGATAAATAGGAAGATCATATAGAGAAATTTTATGTTTGAGGAACATAAATACTTTGGTTTCTTTTTTGTTTATTCTATTGATTTTTCAATTTGGGATACAACTTGTTCTTGATATGATCTTCCCCATTTGAATTGAGATTAATAGAAATGGAAAAATTGTAACTAGGATAGGTGGAAATAAAACATAGTGGTGAGATGGAATGATATACGGGATAGATCTGAATTTGATCTTCAAAAACACCCATGTGAGGTCATCCCATGTCCACAAAACATAATATTTAACATAGATGGTGGGTTTTTTGAATCATATACGTGATTGGGATATATATGAACAGTTCTATCATTATGCAGTGAGATCCATCATCAGTGATGACTTCTGATATTTTTGATCAATCGAGTTATGATCTATGGGTAGTCTAGCAATATATAAATAATGTATTGGCATGATTAGATGATAAGGGTGTAAAAATGTGTTATGTTATTTCATGTGGTTGGGACACATACCTTTTCTAAATATTTTATAAATTATGGTTTTAGTTTTTTACTATTCTTTGTGTCGTCTTAACAACATCATTTTACGTTGTTTATTTTTTAACATGTGATTGATTATTTGTCCCTAAAGTGTTTCATATATTTTAAACTCTTTTTTTATCATTATATACAATAATATTTTGGGTTATTATATATTGAAAAATAGTGGCATGAGTGATGTGTTAGGTATTCCATTTAAGAGAGACCCTGGTGGATTTGGATAGACCTCATAATGGTTATAAACATTGGAAAGAGTTCAATATAGTGTAAATTATTTATTCAAGAAGGTATAAAACTTATCAGATGCCTGAAGGTGGTACAAGGACTAATATGGGACGTATCAGTTTGTGTTATCAGAGTTCATATGTCGTCTAGATACAAAGGTGTAGTTTTGAATGGAATGTTCCTTTTTTGTTATGTTTCCATGTGGCCGAGTTACATTGGGTATCCAATTTCACACTCTCCCAACAATGTCATTCTAATGAACCAAACATTCATTAATGGAAACTCTTCTTGGTCTATATAAATTTCATAATATGTAAAATTGTTATGTAAAACAATTTCACTTCCTTAGTTTTATGTTTTTGAATTGTGACTATTGCTAATATGGTTGTTGAATAGAGATAACATGATTTGTATAAATGTATGGAATTTACAATCTAATTTACTTATACAATGGAAGTGATGGCCTCATCCAGATGAATTGCCCTATATGAATCCCCTTGGTCGATGATCGTAAAAGATGTGGTGTCACTAGGCTTCCCACTTGACCATGCTCAATCCAAGCTTCAACATGTTAAACTCGAATGGAACCTTCTACTGGAGAAGTGTAAGTTGATAGATATCACCACACATGCAATGTTATCCGAGCATCTCTAAGAGTCTGTCTCCGCTGCGCACAATAAACATATGTTTTATGTAGCCATTTTAAGGGATTATGTAAAAAATCCCTATCACTATGATTAGGTACATTATTTTTGTATATAATAAAGAATGTATATTCATTTTATTATTGTTACATTGTAAATGTTTTTTAATGCGCAAATGGTATTATTAGTTAATATTCAACTAAGAAATATACTTTTATGAATTAATGAATATTTTAATTTAATTAAAATTTAATAAAAAATTATTATTAATAAATTAATTTTTTTAAATAGAAATAGACGTATAATTTTATGAATGCAATTGTAATTTTTTTAAAGGTTTGAATGCTATATTTGTCAAAACCCATGAATTTTGGATAAATGTCGGTTTTTATTTTAAACGTGAAAATTCACATATTTATAAAATTATTTAGATAAATGTAATATTATTTTTTTAATAAATTTGTCGAAATTATCCAATGGTGAATATTTCATAATTATTTGAGATAGTCAAATTTTTGGATAAAAATTAAATACTATTTAAATATATAATGTGTTTTATGACATCATAATGACCCAATAGTGATGTCATAAAATAATATAATTGATATTTTTTCCAATATATGTTTTATCATTACAATAATGTGATTTTATAATTGTTTGGTTAAATTTATAATGCCTTAGTGGACCTTCCATGACTTATAAAACATTTTTTATTTTTAAATTGTTTTCCATGACAGTGTGACTCACCTCCACATAAGAAAACCCATTATTTTAAGAAGTTCTGACTTTGGCCTTATAAAATATTTTTTCCACTAACCTTTGGGAAAAACCATGAGAATAAACCATGGGCTGGTTTGATGTTTTGTTTACTTTAATATGAGGTGTCCCAAACCTAAATAATAATGAATTCCCGCACCATTCCTATATAAACCCAGCCATGTTCCCACATCCTACTCCCAAAAAGCCATTGGAGTTTTCCCAAATTCTTCCCTCATCTCTCTATAATCCCCCCGAGGTTCCCCATTCTCTAAATAAGCCTCTCTCAATCCTATCTCAATCCTTTGGAAGAACACTTCCAAGTAAGGGTTTTCATCCTTTCTCATTTTTGTCCAGTTTTCATTAAGTTGATATGCCCTATTAATTTAAATTATAAATTTCGGGGTAAAGTTTCTCACCTCCCCCATACATCTCTATTTATTTTTGAATTATGGGATACCCCTTTATCTCTAATTAATATTCTCCCATGTACACTCGTTACTATTCTAAAATTCCGAGAGAAATTTCTCTCTCCTCATTTACATTCATGCAATTATTTTCTATAATGAATATATATTCTATCAAATTTTTTGGGACATGTATATATATGACCCCCTTAATTTCTATGTCATTTAAATATGATGATACAACCCTTTATCTCTCATCAAATATTTTAATGAGTTCTTATGTGACGTTGTTATGCCGCCGAAATTGCATTGCATTTTTTCAAGCCAAATACACTGTGTAGTGAATACCATTCCCATTTCTCTATCAAGGGTATTAAACTTTATTAACATTTACATATTTTATACTGGGTTTCATGTATGTATTCCACATTCTTTTATCTTGTAATAAATGATCATGTTGAATGATTCAATTTTATATGATCCATGTGGCACACTAATGCATGAAGTGAAATGTTTAAGAAAGGTGAGCCCTGTTAGCGCTCCAATGCATTTGGTATTTTATAGTATCGTGATAAATAATGGGCAATGAGTGTATACTCATGTTAATTCAAGTGAAATGAGGGTTTACATGTGCTTAATTTTCAATGCGGGTTTACTCATGGAGTCGTGGATCATTCTAATTCCATGTGAAGCTTTGTTACAAGATTTCCATGTAATGGTTATCATGATTTATCATGCATTTATTTTTATGACTCTATTATTATCTATTGATTTTACTATTGTCTAACTTGTATTGTATTCTTCATGTTATTTTATGTTTATTCCCTTACTTAGCTTAATAGCTGACCCTTTTTATGCATGTCCTCAGGTTATCCCATGCAATGCTAAGTATGAGTGAATGTAGTGGTCATTTAATGGAAGATTGCAAAAAATATGTTGTATTTCATGTTTTAATTTGTTATGTAATTATACTAAGTCCCAAATACACTATACCTCTCAATATTATATGTTGTATGAATTGATGGTTTTTTGGATGAAATCATATTTTAGAATGTAATACGAATCAGGGTTGTCACATTTGGTATCAGAGGTAGGATTATTTATTTTTGGGAATAGGTTTAGAGAACCGTAGTAATTCCCTAGAGAAAAGACTAAATATAATAAAAACATCCCTAGGATTTGGTGAGTATTGATTATGTGGTTTACCATGAAAATGCATCCCTGTCTTAATACGAGCAAGTTGAGGTGGCCCTGGCACAATTGTATCTAGGGGTAAAAACCTAAAAAACTGCATTGAGCTAGACTCAAATGGGAACTGGTACACGACAAAGGGCCTTCTTTCACTCTTGGTTATGACACTCTAGAGGGATATTATTTGGTAAACTCACAAGTCTATTATTAACCATTATTAATGGAATTAAAAAATCCCAAAGAATATTTGTTAGAAATAAGATCACGGATAACATAGATTAAAGCCAACAGATTCATAAGTTATGTAAATAAAAGTAATTAATAAATCGTCTGTTTTTATCTTTGGATTACACTTTATGTGATACTCCTAACATTCCTTTTATTCTAGCCAATGGCCTGTAATAGGAGGACTCAAGCTCACAACTCATGTAAAGATCAATGTGATGATAGTACTAATGAGATGCCCAATAAAATGGGAGCGAGAATCACAATCATTGTCACACTTCTCTTTCAGTTAACTCAAGATTTGAATAGAAACATGGGTCATGAGGAATGTTCAACCCCCCCCCCCCCCTAAGAAATAAAAAGTCTCTATTTAATGCTTCATGAGACAAAGGCCTCATACTTTTAATGGATCATTTGATCCCTCAATCATCGAAAAATGGATTGACTCCATTAAAAAGATCTTCTCTATCCTTCATTGTTCTGAAAAACATAAGTTTCTCCTGGATTCCTATCGTATGGATGGTGAAGCTGATCAATCGTGTATATTGATAAAAATTATGATGCCTGAGGATGATATTGAGGCATTGGAATGGAAGGATTTCTAGAATATGTTTTCAATAAATATTTTTCATGCACCCACCGACTTAAGATGGAGAGGGACCTCATTTCCCTCCAGCAAAAAATAAAACAAATCTATTGGAGAGTATGATGTCATGACATGTCCCCCCCGGGTCCCATGCCGTAACTACCCTAAGTACACCTTCAATAGGCTAGGTCTAGCGAATATCACGAAAAACGAAAATCAATTGAACTAGGAAGGCATTGCCTTTATAACTGAAAATAGACACAACAGAGCACACAACAAAATACAAAACACTTGGTAAACTGTATAAAAAAGAGTGTTGGAAAGTAAAAAGTGATAGAAATACATTACCAACTATAAATTATATGTAAAATTGAAAAGGAAAAAATATATTAAATTTGAAAAGAATCTCTTGGATTTTCCATCACAGATCCTACCTGATAGGTAGGTACAAATAGCCACCTCGTCACTCAACGATCTCCAATCTCTTACGTCTATTGGCTCTTCGTAAGGTTTACTTTCGGGTACCATCCAGTCCTAGTCCTCTCAACCTCGATCAGTGCTTTCTGTTGTTTACATCTAACACAAAGTGGTGCGGGAATATCCTGGGCAGGGCTAAGTATAACGATACTCAGTAGAGACCCCAAGACGCTCAAGGTCTCACAAAATCCAACAAGGATAAAACACAATTTATCAAATCAAAAGATAACAATTACTTAGGTATATTCTCATACATATTCCAAAGATATCAAGTAACCCATCTCAATCATGAGGAATAAAAAGTAATGACTCAGCTCACACAGGTAAACAACTTATGTAGAAGGATACAGATGATTAGATGTGGTCATTGAGTCATCTATATTGTCGAACCCACCTTGGATCTAGGTAAAGAAGACAGAGCATTAGAACCCACACAAGATCCAGGAACATTATTCAGTGTTTTCGAACCCACATAGGATCCCGGAATAGTAGTCAGTGCTGTCGAACCCACACAGGATCTAGGAATAGTTGTTAGAGCTTTTGAACCCACACAGGATCCAGGAACAGTAGTCAGAGCTGTTGGAACCACAACGGATCCAAGAACAATAGTTTTTGCTGTCAAACCCACATTGGATCTAGGAATAGTAGTTTGAGATTTCGAACCCACACAGGATACAAGAACATTAGTTAGTCCAAGTAGTATCCCTCTATCAAAAATCATTCATCCACAACGTTCTTGCACAAAACACACTTGATTCCGAGAGGGACCACTCCTCAAGTTATTTGTCGATACATCAATAATCACAGAGACCCATGAATATGAATCCCAATGGTCGGCCACTTCATAGGGGGATAACCCAAAAAAATAATGTCCAAGATACTGAGGACAAGTTGACAATGACTTTTCCTGAAAAGTACACGGTGTGTAGGAATGAGTAAAACGTCTTTTCTTCAGACCTCGGTTCTACCCATCTACAATGCCCAATTTCTTATGGATGGTCATGTATAAATGAATGTTAAAGGTATGATGGAATGGATACATGCCCTGTCAAAGAAACTAGGGTCATCTCCATGTACGGTGGCCATGTGCACGTACATGGCCTCAACCTGTGTTCGCTAACCCATGTAATGAGTACATGAGGTAGCCCATGACATTGGCCATTCCTGGTCGTGTGGTGGATTACATGCTTGTTTACTCAACCCCGTGTCTTTTTATCCCCGGGTTGCATGCTGGGTCTCGAAAATCCACTTCTGCCATTCTGCATAGAGAGTACACGTCGTGCCTCTTGGCCATGTAAATCTACCGATGTCCGTGTATATCACAAAATACACACCATGTCTCACATAACCACCTTTGTAATGTTGTGTATAGAATACACTCCATGTAACCAGGGTCATATGCCATGTGTTACTTATCTACTGTCTGAAACAAAAGACGCATAATTCCTGTACTACACGGCGTGTTCGTCAGAAATACACGCCGTGTATCCTAGAATTTTCCAGAGACGATGTATCCTGGCCATCACACCTCATGTGGCTCATATTCTTCATTTTTATGGTTGGATCACCATGAAAATCCAGTCTCTTGGTCGCCCCGACCTCCCGAAGCTGTTTTCGGTGTTTTCGAGCCTCCTATTGGCTCTAAAATCGCGTTTTTATCCTCCCACTCAATAAACGGTCAAAGAACGGTACTTCCCATTCTGGTTCGATCCATCATTAACTATAATCGTCACACCTCCTCTAAGCCATCATGATGTTGGGTCTTAATTTTGGAATAATTGGGTCATAAAATTAACCTGCAATGATCTGTTGTTCGTCACCAATGAAGATGGCAAAGAACATCTCACAAAAAACTATGGAGGAGAAATCGTGTTGTGTTAGTTTGGACGGGTACCTCCGCATTAGTTTGATAGAAAGATGATCAAGAGGTATAATTCATTATGAGAGGATAATAATAACATTGATCAAATCAAACACACCCATTCCTTGATTAATGTATGTTGACAGAGGAGTTTGGAAGAATACAGTGTTGTCGTCATTCGTCACGTTCACCGCTAAATCCCAATCCTTAGATTGTGCGTCTGTTAGTTGTCAACGATGAGGAGGGAAGTTGATTGTAAATGATGTGCCACGTCGAATGATGCTCTGAGGAAGAAGTTGAATAATTTCGGTGTTCTTCATTGGAAGAAACTAGTTTTTCATTGGAGAGGATTTTCTCCCAAGAGCTCTAATTCTACTTTTCCAACAAATGAATAGCTCTCCCATCCAAATAATAGTTTGTCTATTATTTTATATTGTTGGGTTTAAAATTCTAATTATGGTGTTTAATTAAATTTGTTGGATCGCTTAATTAATGCAGAGGATATGGAAAAATAAATTATGTGTTGGCTCAAATAATTTAAGAGGATGTGGTGGCACCACAAATTATAGAGGAGGTCAAGAGGATCCTCTTCATTAATAAGGGGAATTGAGATTTTTTCCTCTCCTCCCCTTAATAGAAGTCAGGTGGTCCCCACCCCTATTATTCATAATGGGGGTTTATATGGTCTCAGGAAGTCCCTGCCATATTAACCTCATATGGGAGGGTGACGCATGGTGGTCACCAACAAAATAACCTCTAATCGGAGGTTATGGACTGGTGGGCCTCACTACCAACCTCCACAAGGTAGTTATAGATTATGTGGGTCCCACCTCCAAACAACCAAATGGCAGCTCAAATAAAATAAATTGATCCTCACTTTATTTTATTTTTTCCCACGAAAACCCAAAAACTGTCTTTTATTCTCAACCCACTACCGTAGAAAAGAATGTCTATTTATGCGAATATCGGCTCTTCGCATTCAATAGTGCCATCAGTTTTCAATTCCGAGCATCGGTTCAAAGGATACAAAAACCCGTTCGTATGTTTACTGAATGTAAACGAAAAAAACATCATAAATTGATTCTGGGCACACTGGGCCTCAGAATCAAGTGCCGTCAATTTTCGCAGACTCCTAAAATTCCAATATATATAAAAAATTTACATTGAAATTGCAGGTCTTTACATACTCCCCACCTTGGGTCTACACATCAATGTAAGTCACAAATCAACTAGTTAAACCGGTGGGGTTACTCAACATGAATCTGAGCCTCCCGCTCCTATGTGCTCTCATAAAGGTTCTCGTGCTGCCAGTAAATTTGTACAAGTGGAATCTACCTTCCCGGATGGAACCTCTCCTATAGATCCTCAATCTCCACTAGAACCACTACAAACATAGCCCCATCTTCAATGTTCAACTCTCCATGGTCGATGACGTGAGAAGGTTCATGCATGTATCTCGTCATCTGGGATACGTGGAAGACATCGTGCACCCGGTGTAACTGTGGAGGAAGAGATCGGTGGTATGCCACCTCCCAAAATCTACTGAGAATCTAAAATGGTCTGATGAACCTTATAGATAACATTAAGCATTGGACAAATCTCTATAGACCTTATCGGGGTGAGACCCATAAAAATATGTGGTCACCATCATCAAACTCTAGAGGTATCCATTTCCTCTAGGCATATGTCTTCTGTCTGCTCTATGCAGTCTTCATCCTCTCATGGATGATATGCACCTTCTTCATGGTATCATGTACCATCTATGGTCCAACTGTGTTGACTCCCCTAGGTCATTCCATCACATACCCGATATAAAATTTCGCTCGTACAATTCCTCGAAAGGTTCCATCCCTAAGGTGGAGTGAAACATTTTGTTGTAGGAAAACTCCACCATGGGTAAACGATCCTCCCAGTTGTGACCGAAGTTGAGGATAGAAACGCAGAGCATGTCCTCGAGAGTTTGAATGGTCTGCTCAGTCTAGCCATCCGTCTAATGATGGAAGGCGGTGCACAATCAAAATTGTGTCATGAAATCTTCTTGCAACCCCTTCCATATCCATGATATAAATCATGTGTCATGATAGGATAAAATCATCATGGGTATACTATGTTAATGCAAAATCTCCTGACATAGAGACTTCCCAAAGCTCTCTACTGAGCCTGGTTCTCTGATTAGAAGGAAGTGTGCCGACATGGTGAGTTGTTCGATGATCACCCATATCAAATCATGACTCCCTAATGTACGTGGTAGCCCTGTCATGAATTCCCTGGATATCTCATCCCACATCTACTTCGGGACCTCTATAGGCTGAACCAGGCCTGCTGGTACCTGATGCTCCGCCTTAAATTTCTGAAAAGTGAGGCATCAGGAGACAAACTCTGCTTCTTTTTTCCTCCGTTATTGGCCACCGATATTGTCGTATGAGGTCCTGATACATAATCTCCACTCCTGGATGTACCGCTAGAGGGGATGTGTTGTACTCTCTCAACACTTCATCCTGAAGTGACACTAGTACCATGGTATGTCCTCTGAAAAGGGTGACATTCTCCAAACCATCAGAAAATCAATTAGGTGACTACCCCATGGATATCTGAGCATGTTGTGTATCGTAGTAAGTTTCCCCATGTTTCTCCTCCCTATTACATTGATAAAGAGGGGGAGTGACTGTATGAGACTATAGAAAGGGTGCTCCATCTCTATCCACATAAGATATCTGTAATGAAGCCAGCTATTATGTTAGCTCTCCTAGCAGCTATAAACGAGATATCCTTCTGAGCACATCTGCAACAACATTCCCCTTCCTAGGAGTATAGACTACCTCAATGTCATAGTCTGGCAGAAACTCAATCCAACATCACTTTCATAGGTTCATGTCATTCTAAGAGAAGATATGCCTGAAAATCTTATGATCAGTATACATGATAAAATGATCACCCATCAGATAGTGCCACCAAATCATCAAGGAGAATACCACTGCTGCTATCTCTAGGTCATGGGTGGCATAGTTCTTCTCATGTTTTCTCAGCGGCTGAGAGCCAAATTTTACCAATGCTCACTCCTACATCAGGACACAATTGATTCTGGTCACTGATATGTTGTAGTAGACAACATACCCTCTGCCTTCCTCTAAAACCCTCAAGATGGGGCACTAGTCAGGCAATCCCTCAGCTTATGAAAGCTCTTCTAATATCTCTCCGACCACACGAAGGAATTCTTCGTCTTCGTCAAGGCAGATAGTGGTGCTGCAACTCTAGAGAAATCTGTCACGAATCCCTGATAGTACCGAGCCAATCCTCGTAAACTCCACACCTCCATCACAATCATGGGTCACTCCCAAGAATGTAATGCCTAAATCTTATTTGGAGCTACTGCAACTCTAGCCTCTGAGATGACATTCCCCAGGAAGTTAATCTCTCAAATCCAGAACGGGAACTCTGAGAGATTACCAAAGAGTTGGGGCTCTCGGAATGTGTCATGTACTACCCGAAAATGATCAGCATACTCCTCTTTAGTAGTGGACCAGATCCAAATTTCATCGAAGGAGACAATGACAAAAAGATCGAGGTATGGATGAATGATCGTGTTCATGAGTCCAATGAATACTGATGGAGCATTGGTCATGCCGAATAGAATTACTAAGAACTCGTAGTGGTCGTACCGACATTTGAAGGTTGTATTCTGCTAATCCTTATCTCGAACTCTTAGCTGGTTATAACCTAATTAGAGGTCTATCTTTGGGAACCATCGTGCTCCCTTCAGCGGATCAAAGAGTTCGTCAATCCTCAAGAGTGGGTACGTGTTCTTCACGGTCACCTGGTTGAGGCACTGATAGTCAACACAAAGCCTCAAACCCCTGTATTCCTTCTTGGTGAACATAGTCGGGGATTCCCAGGGAGAAACAATGGGAGAGATGAATCCCATCCCCTACAACTCCACAAGCTGTACCCGAAGCTTGCGAAGCTCCGCGTGAGCCATCGATATGTCGGACTAGATATCAGTGCCATCCCAGGGTACATGTCATTGTAAAATTCCACTTCCCTGTGAAGAGGTAGCCCTGGGATATCATCTGCGAAGACATCAACATACAGATCCCCCACTACAGGATAAGTTGGACTTTCCACATGTACTACTCCATGTGTAAGTCTATCCAACTGATTAGTGATCGGCTACACCCTCCTCTGAGAATGTCCTTAATGTGCTTCAAAGGCTCCCTTATTTTTGGTGAAGATAAACCTGGTCCCATCTATGAGGACACATCTCACATTGTGCCTAATACAGCCTATCTGAGAAATGATTGTAGATATTCATTCCTTACCCAAGATGACATTGTAAGGCCTTGATGCCGCTACTAGGAAATCCCAGCTGAAGCTCTCACCTCCTAGAGTAAACTCAAACTTCTGGCACCAGTGCATAATCATCCAATCTGCTCCGGTGGAAGTCTCTAGCCATATGGATCAAAATAACGGCTCCATCGAAATCTCTCTGCCCCGAACGAGGGCAGTGGAAATAAAAGAGTTACTGCCACCTGTGTATATAAGAACTGTAGATAAGGTGGAATATACAAAATTCATAACTCGTATCATCTCTGGAGCCACATCTTTGTAGGCCTCAGCTGCCTGGAGATAAGCTCACCCATATTCACCCACTCCCTGCGGTCGGGGTGGTCCTCCTTGTGGTGGTGGTGGTAACAGCACAAAGCATCGTCTACTACCAACCGCATGACCAGCTCTTCTGCCACTTCTGCCTGCTCCCTGTGGACTACCGTGGTCGAATCATTGTCTCTACCTAGGTGGCCCTTCGACCATCTTCTAATAATCTGTACGATGGGTTGTACAGTCACGAGCCATTGACCATGCCCGCCGCATGGATAACATTGTACACTCCTTGTATGACTGGCTATATCTTGTGTGCCCCGCACAATTGATCATGAGTCATCCGGTCATCCACCTATAGGTCTGGGCCTCATAGACCTCTACAACATCTATTGGTACCAGCTGTAGAAGAATCTACTACATGTAAACTAGTGCTGGATCTCACTATTGGATACTGCTCAGCAAGGAAACTCTCTACTATGAGAGCTCTCTATAACACCACCGTCTGTGTCTGGATGCTGAGTGAGATCATCGATGCCAGGATCTCCCACCTGAGTCCATTCTCAATGTTGTGGTCCCTAAATAAATGGTACCACACCATATCTATGGTGTAGTGCGAGAGTTCAGTGAACCTAGCGGAGTACTGTGCCACTTTCATGTTGCCCTACTTCAGATGATGTTGCTCATGTATCCGTACTACATGTACGGTGGCTGGGAAAAACTCCACCCAAAACAGACTCTCAAAGTCATCCCAGAGGAGTGTCTCCTCAACATGTACCTGGAGAATCAGGCTCCACCATCTCCCTACTGCTGTCTGAACAAGACTCATGGAAAAAATCACCATGAGGTGTGTTGGCCTCCCTACCAGTTGGAACACTCTCACCACGACCCCTATAAAATCCTCAGTTGCCTGTGGGTCTGCCTCACCCCTGAACCTGGGCGGCCTCGGGCGCTGGAACTCGTGCAACGCGCTCATGCGGCGTGCACTCTCTAATACTGGGGCTAGTGTCATTGGTGGCCCAACGGGTAGTGGTACTGTTGGTACCTCCACTGTGATAGGGCCCTACACTGAGGCCTCGTTGGTCGGTGGGTTTTCATCTCATAAAAAGCATTGAACCCTACCTGGATGTCTATGTTGGGCTATCCTGATATGAAATAGGTGTGCCATGGTCAATAAGTTATACCTGGTGAGCTAACTCAAAGAGATCACAAAAAAAACTCTTGAGACACAAATTGTAACAAACCAAGATTTTATAAGATACATTCTTTTTAATTTCATTCATATCTTATATTGTACGACACACCAAGATTATCTTGCGCTATACGCAACACTGTATTAGCTTGCAGTATACGCAACACTTTTCTTGGCTCTTGTTACACACAATTTCAAGTTCGTTTGATAAAAGTTATTCTACGCAACATTGAGTGTATATATATATATATATATATTCAATGTATAAATAAAATATGGTTGGATTCTGGTATACGCAACAACAAAGGAGTTGTGCACTACACGCAACCCTGACATGGCTTGCATTACACGCAATCGCGACCTTCCTCGATAGCGTGTGTTGTACGCAATACCAGGTTTTACTAAACAACGATATATTATTATAATATTGTTATGAACTAGCCGTTATGAATAGTGTTAACTAAATTTTGAATTTTATAACATTATTATTCATCTTAGACATTTCTAGAACATGGTATAAGAACAAAATAAATTTTTCTGGTAAAATAAGTATTTTTCATAAAATGATGTTTTGCCACCTTTTGATGGCGCACCCACATTAAATATAGTTTTTGACATGTTTATAAGTTCAATTTGACAAAATAAAATTTTCCTTTTGAATCAGGATATAAAAATTTACATTAGATAATGTTTTGATATTTTTCCGATAACTTTCATATTTTAATGAATAGTAAACACACGCTATATTTTAATTAAAAACAACTTTTTTCATTGTAATATCTTATGTAGATAAATTATAATATTAAATATTTTTAAAGTATAAATAGAATATATTTTTACCATTTAATATAATGTATGTTATTAGCATTGATTTTACCTTGAATTCGTAGGTTAAATCAATTCAATCTTTAGCAATGTTTTGAAGAAAAACCAATTTTCTTTCGACAACATGATTAATTTTAATTTAATTTCTGCATCTTTTGTGTATTGAATTTGGAAAAATGGATTCCATATTTGGAATCAGTGGGTCCAAATTATGTTAATAAGCTACTTTTTATTTTTGGGCATTGTGAATAGTAACTACGGTAAATTTTATTTACTATAGTTAAAGGTAAATCACGTAATTAAGGGTAAATATAAGATTATAAAATTACCCTAACACTTGGAAAAAATCCTATTGGATGGCTGAATGTATACCCATTTAACATAAGGGTCGGATTAGATTTATTTTATGGACTTTTGTCCATGAAAATAATTTAATTATTATTAAAACCAAAGAATGTGACAACATGTCACTTTCTTAAATCTTATAAGAATAATAATTTTAATCTAGTGATAAACATCATTAAACATCAAAAATAAATATTCTCCAGAAAACTAATACAATTATCTACATCATAGGAATTTATTTAGAAATTTTTAGTATAAATTATTATCATTTATTATGACACAAAGATGATGCGGTAATTGTCTTATTAATGAAATATTGACATAATTGATGTTATAAATGACCAAATGAATGTAATTTGAGACTTTTTATGACTTAAACTAATTTTTTAGGTTAATATGACATGTTATTGTTGATATAAGTAACTTGGATATAACTTATCATTCTGTTATGAATTTCCTAAAAATCATGTACCAAATAGTGTCAAACTTGACATAAATTAGTTTTTAAAACAAATATTATATTATTAATTGTTATTTAATTCATAAAAATCTATGGTTCGGCCAAATGACTTATATAAGAATATATATATTAATAATAAACAACTTGGGGTTCGTTTGGCTTTTTATGGTAAGTTTATTAACCATATAGTGTAAGAAATAAAAAAGACACGGTAAAAGTTAAATTATTTAACTTACAGTTAAATCTAATTGATAAGGTTAAAATTATAACCTAAACTTGTCTAAATCCTATTGGATGAGGGTATTTCTACCCATTCCCCATTTAGCTTCTAAATAATACCCTTTGGAACCATTATAAATCGAATTTGACCTTAATATAAAATAATATTTTGAGATTTTCCTAAGGTGCCCCTCTCCTCCCTTATAAAAGGGCACCTCCTCCCTCTCCTCCTCACACCAATTTGAGGATTCAAGCTCGGAACACCCCTTCCAAAATATCTTCTCCACTTCCCTAGTATCATCCTATAGGTCCTGGTCTTCTTCAAAGACCATCCTTAGTTCTTTAAGTGGATGTTATGAAAAGGCGCGTCAAAAAGAGGTAATATCGATTACCGATCTTTTTCAATTTCTTTCTTCTTCAACTTATTCTTCTTTAGTAGTTTCATGATAAAGTAATCAAATAAGTATTTATTATATACTGATATGTTATTATAAATATGAAACAACTCTAATTAACCTTCTATCCATCCTATGGAAAAAGGAAATCATTGCGCGTGCGTACGTACGGAATACCATCTCCACGCCGTGGTGTAATATATTTTCCGCCACCACCTTAATTGGATGGGTATAATGGTGTAATGAGTAACTATATATGATTATTATAAAGTGATATTGATACTGAAATATTATACATACACTTCAACACAATTCCACGACCATGGGAACGATATCATCGCTCGTGCGTACGTACGGACTACCGTCTCCACGACGCGATGAGATTCATTCTCCACATTAACCATTCATGAATGATTTTAAAGTATATATAATGAATAATAATTAAATATATGACATGTTAAATCTACTGTATTTATGTATATATATATATATATATGTATGTCATCTACTTACTTCCATTCAAGACAATAATGAAAGGAAAACATCGTTCATGCGTACGTACGGACTACCGTCACCATGAATGGTGTGTTTCATTTCATTTATCTATATTATATATATATATATACTCAATATATATCATATATAAATAATGTTTTATATTCTGGAAGTAAGTAAATCATGATATAAGTAATAATAATTTCAAGAAGAACAAGTCCAAACACCTACGATAAATGAAACGATTTTACCCAAAACGCTTCTTTAACATGGAAATTACAAAAGAACGGGTAATATAAAGTCATAAGTGAACCATATATGATATCATAACAATGAATATGATTCTATAATAAGTTAATGACATTATTTAAATCATTATACAGGAGGTTCGGATACGTACAAAGCATATCGGACATAAGGTAAGGGAAATATCACAATCTCATTTTTATTCGAGATTGTTTATACTTTGGTATTTACTGGGGTGTATTTTATAATCCACATCCATGTTCCCTAAATATGTAATATTATTTCCATCCACCTATAATTGTTTAAATCCAATTTTACCCTTCGTTGAGTTATTAGTAAAAGATATGAAAGTAATCTTTTGTCGTTTTTCGTACGAGGTACTTTTTGACTTTTCCAACAAAAGTACGAGAAAAATGTTTTTTTAACTTATACGACATGAATGAATTTTAAAACAGTATTTATAAGAAGCTTCATTTTCATGTTTTCAATTTTATTTTTAATCAACTTCTTTTAGTTTAAAATTGTATGACATCTTAAGAAAGGAAAATTGTTTTTGAAGTAAAAGGGATATTTTCTTCAAGAATGGAGTTCAAGTGATTTATAAAAATTATTTTCCATCTAAGATAATAAAGGGTTCAATTTCTATCTCTTTTATTACATGGATTTGATTATGTTGTGATGGAATTATTTTTATGAATTCCTTTATCTTATATGAATTGTTTTATGATGTCATGATGCTTAAGAATCCAATTTTTATTACATGGGTTATGTTATGATGTATGGTTTATGATTTTGTGGCACACATAAGAATGGTATCATTATGAGATGGGTGGGACCTATATCTCCCTCCAATTCATTGGGTAAAGATTTTATATCTCATGAGATAGACATGGCTGGAATGGTAGGTTATACGGGTTCAGTGAAACAGGACTGAAACGAGGGTGAATCGGTTCAGAAATGGACGTTGTCCACTAAGATAGTCTTGGCAATGAGTCTTGACTAATAAGAAATGATTCTCTATTATTTTGTGTGTATGCCACAAAGTTTCATTTTTTATGTTATGATTATTGGGATTACATTTCACTACTATGATTTATCCCATGTTATGAAATTTTCATCACTTTTGCAGGTTCATATTTCCAAAAGATATGTTCATATGAATATGACGTGATTGATATTTCCTTTTCTTACCCTTACTGAGCATTTGAGCTCACCATTTTATGTTTTCTTTTCCCTAGGATATAAAGAAAGGTTTTAGGTAAAAAAAGGGAAGATCTTTATGGGAGATGTTGAAGATCTTTCACCACGATTAGAATATTATATTCCGAGTTTCCAAAGACACTAAACTATTACGATCCTTGTGTGTGTGTTTTTGTTATGTACAAAGTATTCCTCAAAAGTAATGTAATTTCCACGTACGTTAGGCTTCGGGTCTCTACAGTTGGTATCAGAGGAAAAGTTTTGTCAACCTTTGGAAACTAGTATGCGAAAACGTTAGTGAGATCCCTAGAGATATTTCTAAGGTATGTCTAGGGATATCCCTAATGATAAGTATACGTATAGGATATAGTCCTAGAACTATGTTAACGATATTAGACTAAACCAAAGATGTTAGATATTGAAGTTACTCCTGTTTCTTATGATTTTTGCCTCTCACACTATTCTTTTTCGGTTTTAGAAAATGGCTGGAAACAAGATGATTCACGATAATGGAGGATATGATGGACAATGGAATGATATTCTTTATGAGAAACCAAATGAAATGGGATTTGGAAGTCCAAACATCATTATTATGCCGAATCAGCAATCTCATAATATGTTAAATAATGTAAAATTTGGTAAATTTCCTGACTCAGCTAATAAGAGAAAGATGGAGTTTCATTGTGATCATAGTGGAAAGAGAGTTCAATTTCCCCTATGTAAATCATGTGGGAAGAGGCATCAAGGGGAATGTTTCAATGGAACTGGAAGATGATTTGGGTGTGGAAAAGAAGGACACAAAGCCAGTAAGTTAAAAGGAAAAGGTTCAGTTAACACCATGGACAAGGATAATGGTATTGCTACGACATCAACAATGATTAGATGTTTTAAATTGGAATTTACGAGCATTATGCAAACCCATGCCCTAATGGAAAATCTCATAAAGAGAATATGCATGGTCATATGGGTAGTATTTATGTGGATGATGATGGGGAGACTACAAATGATATATGAGCTGAATGAAGTGTTGAAGCTCAATCGGTTGTTTTAGAAGGTAGTGGAATGATTTTATGTTTATCGAGAGTTATGTTGTATAGTAAATGGTACTATGGAATAAAGAATAATATAAGGATTGTTACTCCTAATATTATTTGAAAGTATATGTTGAATAGTACTAGTAACCATGGGAGGTTATTCAGATATTTTTGTAAAGTAGATGATATGCGCATACTGAAGGGATAAGAAGATAATGAGATGATTGATTGTATTCATGAGCTCATGACTGATATAAGGAGAAGGTTATATCATGGTTTGAGTATATAGAATTTTGAGTATTTTGGTATGTGGAAAGTGTTAACGTTTAACTGCATTCAGGTTTTCACTAAGGATCAATGGGTATTCAAGAGAATACATGGTTAAGGCCTTTGAATGTTTAGAATGTGACCAACAAGACATATCTTATGATATATGGGGATCAACGATGGTATTAAATCTCTGGTAATCATTTTCACTATATTATCAGAGTGGACTGCAGTATTATGGATAATTCTAAAGATTGGAATGGATTATGTTGGACATAAGTTAGAAATGTTTAAGGATAGATGTTTTTTCTATATTATTGATTGGATGTTATATTAATATAGTTTTAGAAAAAGAACAACCTGCAGGACGTGCGACAACCAATCGCGTCGGACAAAGCTGTGGGAATCGAACCCACAACCGAAGTGCGACTGGCCTTTATCATCTACCACTGGCCTACAAGAAGTACCTGGTTAGTAAAAACTAGTTTTATTTTATTAAGAGGTATGATATATGAAGTATAAGTTTATTTTTGGAACCATATACGATTAATCTAACCATAATATGTACTTATAAATTTTGCTAACCTTTTTTTTGAAAGAGATGGAACGACCCATCGTTCTATGACATGATTTTCTAACACATCACGAATAACAAATTCAACTTCATTTCTTTAAAGGATGAAGTGGAAATTGTTCAATTCATGAACAATAGTAAGATTATACCAAAATCATGCAAGTATTTCTTTTAATTCATCAACTTTAGAGAAATGATCTTGAAAACCAAAAATGTTGTCCTAGTTCCCTTGTATCCGATGAATCAGATGGTACCTTAGATCATCACAAATCAATAGCTTTGTGATTGTTGCCTTTTTCATAGCCATGTTCTCTACCACTCTCCATCAGAACTTCATGGTTAAATTTTTCGTCCATATCCATATTTTCACCTATGTTCTCCTACGTAGAAACCCAGTGATGAGTTAATTTGGGTAACTATTACATTTCATACTTTAGTTTTTCAAGCCATGTTTTGGTATTCCTTTTTACGATGAGGGTTTCCATTAAACAAAATTTCGAGTAGTAAACCATTTATAACCCCGACGAATTTCGAGGGCGAAATTCATTTTAAGGGGGGTAGAATGTAACAACCCGAGATTTTATAAGATACATTCTTTTTAATTTCATTCATATCATCTACTATACGACACACCAAGATTATCTTGCGCTATACACAACACTGTATTAGCTTTCAGTATACGCAACACTTTTCTTGGATCTTGTTACACACAATTTCAAGTTCGTTTGATAGAAGTTATTCTACGCAACATTGAGTGTATATATATATATATATTCAATGTATAAATAAATTATGGTTGGATTCTGTTATACACAACAACAAAGGAGTTGTGCACTACACTCAACCCTGACTTGGCTTGCATTACACGCAATCGCGACCTTCCTCGATTGCGTGTGTTGTACGCAATACCAGGGTTTACTAAACAATGATATATTGTTATAATATTGTTATGAACTAGCCGTTATGAATAGTGTTAACTAAATTTTGTATTTTATAACATTATTATTCATCTTACACATTTCTAGAACATGGTATAAGAACAAAATAAATTTTTCGGGTAAAATAAGTATTTTTCAAAAAATGATGTTTTGCCACCTTTTAATGGCACACCCACATTAAATCTAGTTTTTGACATGTTTATAAGTTCAGTTTGACAAAATAAAATTCTTCTTTTTAATCAGGATATAAAAATTTACATTAGATAAAGTTTTGATATTTTTCCGATAACTTTCATATTTTAATGAATAGTAAAAACACGCTATATTTTAATTAAAAACAACTTTTTTCATTGTAATATATTATTTGGTTAAATTATAATATTGAATGGTTTTAAAGTATAAATAGAATATATTTTTACCATTTAATATAATTTATGTTATTAGCATTGATTTTACCTTGAATTCGTAGGTTAAATCAATTCAATCTTTTGCAATGTTTTAAAGAAAAACCCGGTTTCTTTCGACAACGGGATTAATTTTAATTTAATTTATGCATCTTTTGTGCATTGAATTTGGAAAACTGGATTCCATAATTGGAATCAGTGGGTCCAAATTATGTTAATAAGCTACTTTTAATTTTTGGTCATTGTGAATAGTAACTACGGTAAATTTTATTTACTATGGTTAAAGGTAAATCGGGTAATTAAGGGTAAATATAAGATTATAAAATTACCCTAACACTTGGAAAAAATCCTATTGGATGGATGAAAGTAGGACCATATAACCTAAGGGTCGGATTAGATTCATTTTATGGACTTTTTTCCATGAAAAAAATTTAATTATTATTAAAACCAATGAATGTGACAACATGTCACTTTCTTAAATTTTATAAGTATAATAATTTTAATCTAGTGATAAACTTCATGAAACTTCTAACATGAATATTATACATAATGAGAATACAATTATCTACATCATAGGAATTTATTTGTAATTTTTAGGGATTAAATAATTATCATTTATTATGACACAAAGATGATGTAGTAATTGTCTTATTAATGAAATATTGACATAATTGATGTTATAAATGACCAAATAAATGTAATTTGAGACTTTTTATGACATAAATTAATTTTCTAGGTTAATATGACATGTTATTGTTGATATAAGTAACTTGGTTTGAACTTATAATTCTGTTATAAATTTCATAAAAATCATTTACCAAATATGGTCAAAATTGACATAAATTGGATTTTTAAAAAAAATTATATTATTAATTTTTATTTATTTCCTAAAAATCTAAGGATCTTCCACATGAATTAGATAAGAATATATATATTAATAATAAAAAACATGGGGTTCGTTTGTCTTGTTACGGTATGTTTAATAACCATATAGTGTAAGAAGACAAAAAGACACGGTAAAAGTTAAATTATTTAACTTAGAGTTAAATCTAATTAATAAGGTTAAAATAATAACCTAAACTTGTCTAAATCCTATTGGTTGAGAGGATTTTGACCCATCCCCACATTAGCTTAGAAATAAGACCCTTTGGAAACATTATAAACCGAATTTGACCATAATATAAAATAATATTTTGAGATTTTCCTAAGGTGCCCCTCTCCTCCCTTATAAAAGGGCACCTCCTCCCTCTCCTCCTCACACCAATTGGAGCATTCATTCTCGACCAAACCCTGCCAAAATCTCTTCTCCACTTCCCTATTATCATCCTAGAGGTCCTGGTCTTTTTCAAAGACCATCCATAGTTCTTTAAGTGGAGGTTAAGAAAAGGAGCGTCAAAAAGAGGTAATATCCATTACCGATCTTTTTCAATATCTTTCTTCTTCTACTTCTTCTTCTTTAGTTGTTTCATGATAAAATAATAACATCAGTATTTATTATATACTGATATGTTATTATAAATATAAAACAACTCTAATTAACCTTCTATCCATCCTACGGAAAAAGGAAATCACCGTGTGTGCGTACGTACGAAATACCGTCTCCACGCCGTGGTGTAATCTATTTTCCGCAACCACCTTAATTAGATGGGTATAATGGTGTAATTAGTAACTATATATGATTATTATAAATTTATATTGATACTGAAATAATATACATACACATCAACACAATTCCATGACCATGGGAATGATATCATCGCTCGTGTGTACGTACAGACTACCGTCTCCACGACGCGATCAGATTCATTCTCCACATTAACCATTCATGAATGATTATAAAGTATATATAATGAATAATAATGAAATATATGACATGTTAAATATACTGTATTTATGTATATATATATATATATATGTATGTCATCTACTTATTTCCATTCAAGACAATAAGGAAAGGAAAACAGCATTCATGCGTACGTACGGACTACCGTCTCCAGGAACGGTGTGTTTCATTTCATTTATCTATCTTTTATATATATATATACTGAATATATATGATATATAAATCATTTTTTATATTCTGGAAGTAATTAAATCATGATATAAGTAATAATAATGTGAAGAACAACAAGTCCAAACACCTACGATAAATGAAATGATTTTACCCAAAACGCTTCTTTAACATGGAATTTACAAGAGAACGGGTAATATAAAGTCATAAGTGAACCATATATGATATCATAAAAATTAATATGATTCTGTAATAAGTTAATTACATTATTTAAATCATTATACAGAAGGTTCGGATACGTACAAAGCATATCGGACATAAGGTAAGGGAAATATCACAATCTCATTTTTATTCAAGATTGTTTATACATTGGTATTTACTGGGGTGTATTTTATCATCCACATCTTTGTTCCCTAAATATGTAATATTATTTACATCCACGTACAATTGTTTAAATCCAATTTTACCCTTTAGAGAGTTTTTAGTAAAATATATGAATGGAATCTTTTGTCATTTTTCGTACGAGGTACTTTTTGACTTTTCTGACAAAAGTACGAGAAGAATGTTTTTTTAACTTATACGACATGAATATATTTTTAAAAAATTATTTTCAAGAAGCTTAATATTCATGTTTTCATATTTATTTTTAATCAAATTCTTTTAGTTTAAAATTTTATGACATGTTAAGAAAGGAAAATTATTTTTGAAGTAGAAAGGATATTTTCCTCAAGAATGGAGTTCAAGTGTTTTATAAAAATTATTTTCCATCTAAGATAATAAAGGGTTCTGTTTCAATCCCTATAATTACATGGATTTTATTATGTTGTCATGGAAATATTTTTATGAATTCCTTTATCTTATATGAATTGTTTTATGATGTCATGTTGTTTAAGAATCCCATTTTTTTTACATGGGTTATGATATGATGTATGGTTTATGATTTTGTGGAACATATAAGAATGGTATCATTATGAGATGGGTGGGACCTATATATCCCTTCAATGCACTAGGAATAGATTTTATATCTCATGAGATAGACATGTCTGGAACGTTAGGTTATACTGGTTCAGTGAAACAGGACTGAAACGAGGGTGACTCGGTTCAGAAATGGACTTTGTCCACTAATATAGTCTTGGCAATGAGTTTTGACTAATAAGAAATGATTCTCTATGATTATGTGTGTATTCCACAAAGTTTCATGTTTTAAGGTATGATTATTGGGATTACATTTCACTACTATGATTTATCCCATGTTATGAAATTTTGATCTCTTTTGCAGGTTAAGATTTCCAAAAGATATGTTCTTATGAATATGACATGATTGATATTTCCGTTGTTTACCCTTACTGAGCATTTGAGCTCACCCTTTTATGTTTTCTTTTCCCCAGGATATAAATAATGTTTTTAGGTAAAAAAAAGGGAAGATATTTATGGGAGATGTTGGAGATCTTTCACCATGATTAGAAGATTATATTCCGAGTTTCCAAAGACACTAAACCATTACGATCCTTGTGTGTCTGTTTTTTTATGTACTAAGTATTCCGCAAAAGTAATGTTATGTCCATTTACATCAGGCTTCAGGTCTCTACACAAATGAAATTAGTTTTTTCATGTACTGAGTGAGAAATCAGATGTCATGGCCTTGGTGTATGGACACATCAGCATCTTCATCCACACTAGACTCCCTGAAATGAAAACCACACTCAGTACCATTAACACTATTGTTTCATTGAAAATATTAGAGTCCTAAGTTCTACGATAGAACCAACTCCTCTGATTCAATTTTCCATGACCAGCCCCCTACCCCCTCTGGGGCTAGTGCCGTAACTACCCCAATCCCGCCTTCCATAGTCCAAGGGAAGGAGACTAGCACAAAAGGAATATATCCCAAAAACTAAGAAGTATATGAGTTTATAACTTAAAATATACATAATAGAGAACACAAATGAATACAAAACACTAGGTAAACTATATAAAAAAAAGAGAGCAAGAACGAATAAACTGCCAGAAATACGAGCCCAAAAATAAAGTACAAGTAAAAATGAAAAGGGAAAAAACATATAGGTTAAAAGTATCTCATATATCATCCACCATGGATACTACCTAATGGGTAGGTACAAATAGCCTCTTCAGCACTCCACGTCCGTGAGTCTCCTCTGTGTACTGACTCGTCGTAAGGTCCACCTCCGGGTACCATCAAGTCATGGTACTCTCAACCACGATCAACACTGTCCATCACCTGCATCAAACACAATAAGGTGTGGGCATAGCCCGTTCATGGGTTTGTATAACGATACACAAATGGCACCTCGAGAACCTCAAGGTCTCATGAAATCTAACAAGGATAAAACCAATTAATGTGACAACATGTCACTTTCTTAAATCTTATAAGTATAATAATTTTAATCTGGTGATAAAATTCATGAATATTCGAACATGAATAGTCTAAAGAAATCTAATACAATTATCTACATCATAGTAATTTATTTATAATTTTTAGGGATTAAATAATTATCATTTATTATGACACAAAGATGATGTAGTAATTGTCTTATTAATGAAATATTGACATAATTGATGTTATAAATGACCAAATTAATGTAATTTGAGGCTTTTTATGACTTACATTAATTTTCTAGGTTAATATGACATGTCATTGTTGATATAAGTAACTTAGTTCGAACTTATCATTCTGTTATGAATTTCATAAAAATCATGTACCAAATAGTGTCAAAATTGAGATAAATTAGTTTTTTAAACAAATATTATATTATTAATTGTTATTTAATTCTTAAAAGTCTAAGGTTCATCCAAATGACTTATATAGGAATAGATATATTGATAATAAACAACTTGGGGTTCGTTTGGCTTGTTAAGGTAAGTTTATTAACCATATAGTGTAAGAAAACAAAAAGACACGGCAAAAGTTAAATTATTTAACTTAGAGTTAAATCTAATTTATAAGGTTAAAATAATAAACTAAACTTGTCTAAATCCTATTGTGTGAGAGTATTTCTACCCATACCCACTTTGGCTTCGAAATAAGACCCTTTGGAACCATTATAAACCGAATTTGGCCTTAATATAAAATAATATTTTGAGATTTTCCTAAGGTGGCCCTCTCCTCCCTTATAAAAGGGCACCTCCTCCCTCTCCTCCTCACCCCAATTGGAGCATTCAAGCTCGTCCAAACCCTGCCAAAATATCTTCTCCACTTCCCTAATATCATCCTACAGGTCCAGGTCTTCTTCAAAGACCATCCTTAGTTCATTAAGTGGAGGTTAAGAAAAGGCGCGTCAAAAAGAGGTAATATCCATTACCGATCTTTTTCAATTTCGTTCTTCTTCAACATCTTATTCTTTAGTTGTTTCATGATAAAGTAATAACATCAGTATTTCTTATATAATGATATGTTATTATAAATATGAAACAACTCTAATTAACCTTCTATCCATCCTACGGAAAAAGGAAATCACCACGTGTGCGTAAGTACGGAATACCGTCTCCACGCCGTGGTGTAATCTATTTTCTGCCACCACCTTAATTGGATGGGTATAATGGTGTAATTAGTAACTATATATGATTATTATAAAGTGATATTGATACTGAAATATTATACATACACTTCAACACAATTCCATGACCATGGGAACAATATCATCGCTCGTGCGTACGTACGGACTACAGTCTCCACGACGCGATGAGATTCATTCTCCACATTAACCATTCATGAATGATTATAAAGTATATATAATGAATAATAATTAAATATATGACATTTTAAATCTAGTTTATTTATGTATACATATATATATATATATGTATTTCATCTACTTACTTCCATTCAAGACAATAAGGAACGGAAAACAGTGTTCATGCGTACATACGGACTACCGTCTCTATGAATGGTGTGTTTCATTTCATTTATAAATCTATTATATATATAATGAATATATATGATATATAAATAGTGTTTTATATTCTGGAAGTAATTAAATAATGATATAAGTAATAATAATGTGGAGAACAACAAGTCCAAACACCTACGATAAATGAAACGATTTTACCCAAAACGCTTTTTTAACATGGAATTTACAAACGAACGGGTAATATAAAGTCATAAGTGAACCATATATGATATCATAAAAATGAATATGATTCTGTAATAAGTTAATGTAATTATTTAAATCATTATAGAGGAGGTTCAGATACGTATAAAGCATATCAGACATAAGGTAAGGGAAATATCACAATCTCATTTTTATCCGAGATTGTTTATACTTTGGTATTTACTAGGGTGTATTTTATCATCCAAATCCATGTTCCCTAAATATGTAATATTATTTACATCCACCTACAATTTTTTAAATCCAATTTTACACTTTGGTGAGTTTTTAGTAAAAGATATTAATGGAATCTTTTGTTGTTTTTTCGTACGAGGTACTTTTTGACTTTTCCGACAAAAGTATGAGAAGAATGTTTTTTTAACTTATACGACATGAATGGATTTTTAAAACATTATTTTCAAGAAGATTCATTTTCATGTATTCAAGTTTATTTTTAATCAACTTCTTTTAGTTTAAAATTGTAAGACATGTTATGAAAGGAAAATTATTTTTGAAGTAGAAAGGATATTTTCCTCAAGAATGGAGTTCAAGTGTTTTATAAAAATTATTTTCCATCTATGATAATAAAGGGTTATGTTTCTATCCCTATTATTAAATGGATTTGATTATGTTGGGATGGAATTATTTTTATGAATTCCTTTATCTTATATGAATTGTTTTATGATGTCATGTTGTTAAAGAATCACATTTTTATTACATGGGTTATGCTATGATGTATGGTTTATGATTTTGTGGCACACATAAGAATGGTATCATTATGAGATAGGTGGGACCTATATCTCCCTCCAATGATTTGGGTAAAGATTTTATATCTCATGAGATAGACATGGATGTAACGGTAGGTTATACCGGTTCAGTGAAACAGGACTGAAACGAGGGTGACTCGCTTCAGAAATGGACTTTGTCCACTAAGATAGTCTTGGAAATGAGTCTTGACTAATAAGAAATGATTCTCTATGATTATGTGTGTATGCCACAAAGTTTCATGTTTTGAGGTATGATTATTGGGATTACATTTCACTATTATGATTTATCCCATTTATGAAATTTTGATCTCTTTTGCAGGTTAAGATTTCCAAAAGATATGTTCTTATGAATATGACGTGATTGATATTTCCTTTGTTTACCCTTACTGTGCATTTGAGCTCACCCTTTTATGTTTTCTTTTCCCCAGGATATAAATAAAGTTTTTAGGTAAAAAAAGGGAAGATATTTATGGGAGATGTTGAAGATCTTTCTCCACGATTAGAAGATTATATTCCGAGTTTCCAAAGAAACTAAACTATTACGATCCTTGTGTGTGTGTTTTTGTTATGTACTAAGTATTCCACAAAAGTAATGTAATGTCCATGTACGTCAGGCTTTGGGTCTCTACACAAATGAAATTAGTTTTTTCATGTACTGTGTGAGAAATCAGATGTCATGGCCTTGGTGTACAGACACATCAGCATCTTTACCCACACTAGACTCCCTGAAAAGAAAACCACACTCAGTACCATTAACACTATTGTTTCATGGAAAATATCAGAGTCCTATGTTCTACGATAGAACAAACTCCTCTGATTCAATTTGTCATGACCCGCCCCTACCCCCTGTGGGGCCCGTGTCGTAACTACCCCAATCCCGCCTTCCATAGTCCAGGGGAAGGAGACTAGCACAAAAGGCATATATCCCAAAAACTAAGAAGGCTTTGAGATTATAACTTAAAATATACATAATAGAGAACACAGATGAATACAAAACACTAGGTAAACTATATAAAAAAAGAGAGCAAGAACGAATAAACGGCCAGAAATACGAGCCCAAAAATAAAGTACAAGTAAAATTAAAAAGGGTAAAAAAATATATAGGTTAAAAGTATCTCATGGATCATCCACCATGGATACTACCTGATCGGTAGGTACAAATAGCCTCTTCAGCACTCCACGTCCGTCAGTTTCCTCTGTGTACTGACTCGTCGTAAGGTCCACCTCCGGGTACCGTCAAGTCATGGTACTCTCAACCACGATCAACACTGTCCATCACCTGCATCAAACGTAATAAGGTGTGGGAATAACCCGTTCATGGGTGTGTATAATGATACACAAATGGGACCTCGAGAACCTCAAGGTCTCACGAAATCTAACAAGGATAAACAACAATGTATGGAATCAATATATTACTATTACTTATGTATGTGCTGATACATATATCTAAGTTATCAAGTAACCCATCTCAATAATGAGGAAAACAAAAAATCATTGACTCAGATCATACATGTAAACAAATTATGTAGAGGGATATAGATGATTAGATGTGGACACTGAATCATCTACACTGTCAAACCCACACAGGATCCAGGAACAGTAGTCAGAGCATACAAACCCACAAAGGATCTAAGTACTGTAGTCAGTGTTGTCAAACACATAGAGAATCCATGAATATTTTTCAGTGATGTCGAACCCACACAGGATTCAAAAACAGTAGTTAGAGTTGTCGAACCAACAGAGAATCCAGGAACAGTAGTCAGAGCTGTTGAACCCACACAGGATCCAGGAATAGTAGTAAGTGCATTCGAACCCACACAGGATCTAGGCACAGTAGTTACAAATATCAAACCCACACAGGATCCAGGAACATTATTTAGTCCATGTATGCTCCATCTATCATAAAGCAGTTGTCAACATTGTTATTTCACAAAGCACGCTTGATTCTGAAAGGGTCTGATCCTAAATCTAAGTGTCGTAAAATCAACTGTCACAAAGTCCCATGAAGAAGTATCCCAAAGGTCCTCGACATCATAGGGGAAAACCCCAACAAATCATGTCCATGATAACAAAGAAATGTGACCAATCCTTTTCTTGAATTATACACGATGTGTAGGAATGAGGCAGAAACCTTGTCTTCAGACCTCAGATACATTTCCTATAAAACAGCATGTTCCATAAGGATGGACATGTAGAAAATAATGTACACAATGTGTAGGAATGGTTACACCCTTTGTCTCAGAAATTGGGGTTATCTTTGTGTATGCTGGCCATGTGCCCGTACACGGCCTCAACCCGTATTCACTAACCCATGTAAGAGGTACATGAGGTAGCCCGTTCCACTAGCCATGCTTGGGCGTGCGGTGGAGTACATTCTTGTGTACTCCACCCCATGTCCTTGTATCCCTGGTATACAAGCCATGTCTATAAAATCCACTTCTTCTATTCTATGTTGAGTATACACCGTCCCTCTTTGGCCATGTAAATCTAATCGTGTCCGTGTATTTCACAGAATACACGCCATGTCTAGCGTAGCCACCTCTTCCATGCTATGTAGAGAATACAAGACATGTGACTGGGGTCACATTCAATGTATTACTTGTCTAACGTCCGAAACTCAAGCCACAAAACAACCATACTACACGACATGTTTATCAGATGTACAAGCCTTGTATTCTGTAGATTTTCAGAAACGATGCATCTTGGCCAGTGCGCATCCTATGGTGCTCGTTCTTCATTTTCATGGTCTGATCGCCACAATACTCGATTCTCATGGTCACATCGAAATCACGAAGCTATATACAGTGTATTCGGGCCTCCGATAAGCTCTGAAAACACATTTTGATCCTCTTTCACGAAGAATGGTCAAGGAATGGTCCTTCCCGTTTCGGTCTGATCCTTCGTCCACTATCATCATTGCACCCCTACTAGACCTTCAAGATGTTGGGACATCATTCTGTGATCGTTACATCGTTAAATGATCCCTTAACAATCTGTTGTTCATCACCCATGAGAAATGAGAAAAACACATCACAAGATGTACAACAGAGAAATAGGGTCGTGTTAGTTTGGCTCGGTCCCTCCGCATTAGTTTGATATCAAGTAGATCAAGAGGGAAAATTCATTATGATAAGATAATAATAACTTTGATCAAATAAAACACACCCATACCTTGATTAATATTCATCTATAGAGCCTCAGGGGAGAAGACGATGTTGTCGTCGTTCGTCACGTCCACCACTCACTCCCAATCCCAAGCTCGTGCGTCGGTTCATTGTCAACGATGAAGAGGGGAGTAGGTATTCGAAGACATGCCACGTCGATGGAACCTCCGAAGAAGATTTTGATGAAGGTCGGAGTTTGTTGTAGGATGAAACTTGTTCTTCATTGGAGAGATTTTCTCCCAAGAGCTCTAATCCTCCTTTTCAAACAAATGAATAACTCACCCCTCCAAATAATAGTTTGTCAAATATTTTATATTGTTGGTTTTAAAATTAAAATTATGGAGTTTAAGTAAGGAGATGACTCACTTAATTAATATGGAGGATTTGGAATAAAAAATGATGCATTGGCTGAAATTATTAAAAGGGAGGTGGTGGCACCATAAATGGCAGAGGAGGTCAAGAGGCTCCACCTCATTAATGAGGGGAGTTGAGAGTTTTTCCTCTCCTCCATTTAATATAGGGTCATGTGGTCCCCGCACCTATTATTCAAAATGGGTGGTTATGTGGTCTCAGGTGGTCCCAACCACATTAACCTCACATGAGAGATTGACGTGTGCTAGTCCCCACTACCATAGCCTCTCATGGGAGGTTATGGCCTAGTGGTCCCCCACTTCCAACCTCTACAAGGTGGTTAAAGTTTATGTGGGTCCCACCTCCAAACACCCACATGGCGGCTCAAATAAAATAAAGTTAATCTAAAATTATTTTATTAATTTCCACGAAAAAAAATAATATTTTATTCTCGACCCACTGCCATCGAAGTGATAGTCTCCTTAAAAGAATATCGGCGCTAGGAGTTCAGCGGTGCCCTCAGTTTTCAATTCTGAGCACCGGTTCAAAAGTTACAAAACCTTGTTTGTATGTTTACTAAATTTAATCAAACAAAACTTCATAAATTGATTCCGGGGATAACATGCCACAGAATCAAGCTCCTTCAATTTTCACGGACTCATAAAATTTACATATATAAAAAAAAATTACATTGATATTTCAGGACATTACATACGAGCCAAAATTCCCAAGGCTTGAAGAATACTCTTTCGGCATTGCCTTTACCCTAGAATGAAATGTTGACCACTTTTTCGGTGGGATGAAACCTAGACTATGGAAAGACCAGGAAATTTGTGACATTAAGAGCTATGAAGAAATTGTATGATGTGTCTTCAAGGTCTAAATAGAGATCGGGAATCATAGGTGCATAATTGTGATAAAAACGGAAGGTGGACTTCAATTTAGGTTGTCCTATGGATAAATCCAATGCTGCTAAGAAGATCCAGCACCCCACTTGCCAATGGTGCGTAATTTAGTATCCCAAAAATTTCCTGAATGGGGCAAGGAAGTGTTTTAGGTGTGGAAGTGAAAGGATCATAGCCATTCACTATAGAAAAGAATGATATATGGCTACGATAAACGAGAGGAATGCTCCATTAGAACCTCAATGTGTGGTTCATTGATAAGACTGCAATGAACCAGGGAATTTTCAAATCAGTTCCCTAATCCATGGGTTTTTGGAGACAACCAACATCCTCAAAGGCAGTAAGGGTGAGCGTTTTCCATCACTACTGCTGAAGTGAACCCCTATAGCGAAGTAGTGAAAGGTACGCTATTTATTCATTCATGAATAGAAAATATACTTTTTGATTCAGGTTCTATGCATTCTTTTATATATCTAATGTTTAGTAGAACAATCCCAACATCACCATAACTAATGGAAGTGATGATGTTGGTGAGTACAAAAAAAGGGGAAATCATTGCATCCCTTGAACATAACTCCTCCTCTATCATAATATGTTGATTTAACTTTCTGGAGAACCTCATCATTAATCCTCTTGTGTAATTTGATGCAATTCATGAAATGTGTTCACTTTCCTTATATAAAGCCAACATAAATTTATGTGAGAGGAAAATCACTCTTCCTGTGGAAAATCGTCCCCCAATTCTGTACAAGTGCAATGAGGAAGATGAATCTTCTTTAGCTCTATCATCTCAAGCATGGAAATTTCTACCCAATGAGAAGGCATATCTGGCCCAGATGATTGATTCCAAGGATGAAACCATCCATGAAGACATACCTATAATGAGGGAATTCACTAAGGTTTTCCCCAATGAATTTCATGGTCTTCCTCCTAGAAGAGATGTTGAATTCTCAATTGATCTTATACCTGGGGAATGGAAAATATACAAAACACCATATAGAATGGTTATTGTTGAGAATGAGGAGATGAAGAAACAACTACATGTGAATCTTGATAATGGGTTTATACACCCATGTGCTTCACCATGGGGTGAAGCAGTCCTCCTTGTCAAGAAGAATGATGTGTCAACGCACGTTTTCATCGATTATCGTGAGCTCAATAAAATCCCGATAAAGATCAAGTATCCTATCCCATGAATTGACGACTTGTTCGATCAACTCTGAAGAGAACAATACTTCACCAAGGTGGATTTGGAGTAGGGATATTATCATTTAAGGGTGAAGAACGAAGATATCCCCAAAACTGCTTTTTGTACAAGGTATGGGCACTATGAATTCATAGTAATGTCTTTCGGTCTTATTAATACTCAAAAATCATCAGGGACATGATAAATAGATTATTTAGAGATTACCTCAAAAAATATGTTGTAGTCTTTATTTACGATAATCTAATATACTCCAAAACCAAGGAGGATTAAGAGGAAAATCGAAGAACTATACTAGAGACCTTGCCGAAGGAGAAGCTCTTTGAAAAGTACAACAAGGGTGAGTTCTAGTTGACAAAGGTATAATTCATGGTCCATATCATCACAAGCAATGGGATATCATTGGATCCCTCCAAAAAAGATGCAATTGAGGGATTGCAGAGGCCAACATCAGTAACAGATATACGTAGCTTCTTGGGGTTAGCTAGATATTATCGACGATTTGTGAAATATTTCTCATGATTTTCCAACCCTCTTACAAAGATAACGTAAAATGGATTAATGTTTTCTTGGAGTAATGAATGTGAAGATATCTTCTAAGAGTTTAAAAATATTTTTATCACTGCGCTCGTGCTCACACTACCCATAAGTGGATGAATTTTTGTGGTATTTAGTTATGCATCAAAGAAGGTCCAGGGGTGTGTGTTGATGCAAAATGAAAAGGACATTGGTGCACCTGCTACCAGCCCGAAGCTCTCAGCAACTCGGGTCAGGTAGTCTCGTGCCATGTGACCTCACCCGTCACAAGCATAACACCGACTCTCTCTGGGCTGCATTGGTGCCCTCCGACGCCACTGTGGTGTACGACCATGCCCCTGAGTCCGGTTGTCAAGAAAGCCACCTGCGTCGAGGTCCTGCTTGACGGCGCCCACTAGCTCTGGTAGACATCTCTGCTCCGACGTGTCTGCTGCCACCACCAACTCTGGAACGTGACAGGAAGCTCTTTGTCACCAGTGTCTGCTCTAGAACACTAGAATATGTGGAAATTCCCAAGGGTACTATGACATCATGAATCTCTCAGCGGAGACCCGACTCATACTTCCACGCTCAGATGTTATCGTCATGGACCAAGTACAAGTAAAAGCGTGCACGGTCTGAAAACTAGTCGCGTACTCAGCCACCGTCATCCCTCCCGACTGAAACTGAATCCGAAAGGAGCGCAAGCAGGAGGGGTAAAACTCCTCACGAAAAAACAACTGGAAGTCGCCCCACGAAACTGACGACTCGTCAAGAAGCTGAGTCACCATACTCTACCAACACCAAGCCGATCCATGGAAAAGTCTGGCTACCAAAGCCACTCTCTGATCTGTCGGTGTCTGCACATGCTTGAAAAGGAGAACCACTACCTCGAGCCAAACCTTTGCTGCCTGAGGGTCTGGATCACCACTGAACCTCAGCGGTCTCTGCCGCTGGAACTCACGGAGCGTGCTCAACCTGCACTCAAGCTCAGCCTACTCTACTGAAACATTCTTCTGCTCAACAAGTGGGGGAGCAGCTATCGGACCACTCGGAGAAAGGGGCTCGCATGATGGGTCCTGGATTGTGGCCTCGTAGCTTACTGGGTCATCGTCACGAACCAAAGATGGTATCCTTGCTAGCTGTCCTCGTGGAGACATCCTGAATATTATCAATGAGTGTCGTGGTCAGATGAGAATATATGTATATACCAACAACAACAACGATGGGGAGCTGACTCAAGAAGGACTTTCAAGGCTCAGTCCAATATGATTCACAAATAAATTTCCCTGCAACAATTGTCTCAGCATGCCGAGTCGAAAAGCGGGTTATCATGGTCCTGGTGAATGGATACGTCGGGTACCGCACCATCACTGGACTCCCTGGCCTAAGAGCCGCTATCGAGACACGTTAACATTGTTGCCCTAAATCCAAACCAATTCCTCTTTTAGGGACATCTTCACAATGTCCCAAGGAACGAACCACCTCTGATACCACTTTTTCACTACCTGACCCTACCCGGGCTCGAGCCGCAACTACCCCATGCCCGCCTCCATAGGCCAGGGGTTGGCGACCAGCGCCGAAGGCACAACAACTGGGGGAGGCCTTTGCATATGTACCTGCACACACACACACATCACACTCAATGAAAAAGTGTGTAGTAAAAGAAAAGACATGAAAAGAAAAGGGAAACTTCTATATAAATACCAAAAATGTGCATCGACCTATAAACAGTACAAGTAAAGTGCTGAAAAGGATAAAGGGGAAAACACGCGCCCAACCAAAAAAAGTGCCACAACCCGACAACAGGTAAACAAAACCAACAGTTGACGGGTCCCCCACCTGGAACCCATCTATGACCACCGCACGCGGTCCAAGCTCCTGAACTCCTAAGCTCCACTAAAATCACGACCAACCTGTCTGTCGCCTGCAAGGGCACACCAAGTGTGGACAAAGCCCAAGCAGGGGTGAGAATAAAAATACTCAGTAGGATACCCCAAAGGCTCATGGGAGAAACAAAGGAGGTACCGAAGGGTGATCAGTAGAATGAACAGGTAAAAGTAAAGGAGTACAACAAGGGGTGCAGTAAGGAGTATAATAAAGAGTCCAGCTCAACCCACCAAGAGGAAAGAAGTTAGACTCATCCAAACACAATGACCTGGAAACGGTGAGAAGATGAACTTCCTGTCAAGTCTTCACTACCTATTGCAGGAGAGTAGACTCGTCCAACCATGAGAAGATAGACACGGAAAGCACGTGCCATTCCCTGCGCGTCTTCTCCTCTCCTGGAAGGAGAGTTACCAAACCCAAGAAGTGGGTACTAAAACAAGGTATATACAAGTCCATATACTCAACAAGAAGCCCGAACAAGGTCATAAGGGGATCTCCATCCTGTAGATCAACCCAAAAAATAGTAGCAAACATTCCTAGAAGAAACACCATCGATGCCCAGCATCACGCACGTCTTCCCCAAACTACAAGACAATGGCTTAAACCACCATACCTCAACACTATCCGCTTTGGGCGGCACTGAATCGCCCACATGGTTTTTGGCCACGCCACAAGGATTCATCTATGTGGGGGAAAATCTCCCCATACTTGAGAGTTTTGGGGGAACATTAACCACAACTCATCACTGCCCCACAGTCGAGAGGTCTTTCAATGTCGACAGGCGACCCCCGGCCCAGCCCCGCTGGAGGATCCCTGGAAGTCAACGGGTTCCCAATACAGTGAGACCCGGAATGTCGACGGGTGCCACACTACCCAGTCCTGTAGCAGGGTAATCCAGTGTAGGGTGACTCGGATAAAGTCGACGACGATACCACTGCCCAGCCCACCTGAAGGTAACCCGACGTCGGGGACCACTACCCAACTCAGCTGGAGGTACGCCCGGCATCGGGGAGCACTGCCCAGCCTAGCTAGAGGTAAGATCAGCATCGGGGAACACTGCCTAGCCCAGCTAGAGGTAAACCCAGAACTGCTTTAGCCATCCCTGCTGGATGGTACTGCTCATTGAACACCGCTATACTGGCCATCCCTGCTGGATGGTAACCCACTGACGAGCCCAGCTCGATACAACCTCAGCCCTACTGGAAACAACCTCAGCCCTGCTGGAACAACCTCAGCCCTACTGGAACAACCTCAGCCCTACTGGAAACAACCTCAGGCCTACTTGGAACCTCATCCCTACTGGAACAACCCTAGCCCTGCTGTAACAACCTCCTGGGTAGAGGATCGGTGCCCGCATAAAGTGTTGGTCACACCAAAACCACAAGCTCTAACAGGGAACACAGAGCAACGTGAGAAACTCCCCAGGCCTCACAAGGTGATCCCGCTCCGATCCACTGAGTCACTGTCGAAGCGGACCGAGACATCTCATCCCAGAAAGTGGGGAAAACACCCACACTGCACGGACACCCGTAGCCGCAAATGGTGCCGCAGACCGGTGAAAGGGAACATTACTGAAACCCCTCACAACCGAAGAAGTAGAGAAACCAAACCATCTCTGTTGGTCAAACCATTGAGTACAAGACCAGGGGGAGACCACTCAACCCTACTGGTCAGACAAAGAGCACCATTCCAGGGGAAACTCCGCCCTGAGGGTCAAATAAACGAGCACAGAGGGACCCTCTACGTTGCGAGTGGTCAATGTACGTAAAGAAGATCACGACACGCACATGGGGCCCACACGACGTGTGGCCCCAAGTCAACCCCAACAGTGCGCACAAACGTTCTCAGGTAGAGACCACACGTTCCTCCAAGTGCTCTCATATATTCCCAGAGTATACCTTGTTCCAGACCAAAGGCTGTCGTGCACACAACACCCAACGTCAATGCGAAGGCGTGACGTAACAACTATACCTCAAAGGCCTAGGCACGACCAACCTCATCTCGTGAACCAATTATATCACTCTCCCAAGAGTGTGCGATCACACACCAAGGGTCCTCTATAAACAAGGTAAGACGAACCACCATTGAAGCAACCTTCATGCTCCACATTTAATAAGATCATGCAAGAGGCTCTGCACAACCAAACAGATCGCATCGTTGTAATCGTCATGAAAAAACACACGAGATAAACTACTTACTCGCCTCAACTGAATATCTGATGGAAATTTCACCAACACCACCTCACGCCCGAACGACGTCTCTTGATCCCAAGCCTTGGCCCCGAAAACAGTCGGGAACATCGCACTAATGCGATCCCCTCGGGAAAACACCTCAAAAACACTACTCACTTGAGTGCAATGGATATCGGAGAAAAAGATAGGTTCCTATGCACCGCACACGAGCAGTGCTTCGTGGGTCTCACATCCCGGTTATGAAACTCAATGAATGGATTGAACCATTGCGATCCTCTCAAAAAAGCACACAAGATGGACTATTCACTTGTCCAAAATGGTCGTCCGGTGATAAAGATGGAATATCACCGTCAACGCCCAAACGGCCCTCATGGTCCCCATACCATCATGCCGAGTTAGGGTGGGCAGATTGTACCATTGCAATCCCCTTAGAAAAACATCCAGAATCAACTACTCGCACTCCCCGAACGGACGCCCGGTGAGAAAGGCGTGAAACGATGCACGTAGCTCGAAAGACGGGTTGTGGGGACCACGACTCAAATCCAGTCTCAACACCCAAAACCACCCAGGAAAACTTCACTCGGCTCCAGGGTTCCAAATCAACTGACGGCGCTCAAATCGGATGTCGGATGCGTCCGCGCCGTCCAAAACAAGCATTCCCGGGAAGCCCGCTATGCTTTTCTACGCACGTGTCGTGCCCCCGAGCCTCTCATATCGGAAGTTAAAACATCCTAAACCACCCCATAATGTCCATCTCGACGTAAGGTCCAAGTCTCCGCAGATGAAACGCAAAACAGATGCTAGTAGAGAAATCTACGGGCGTCGGATGTTCCATAGGGGGAAACACCCTTGGGCCGGACAGGACCAGTCCGGTTGGTCCGCCCACAGCCGGCCCGCTCCGGCCAGCCCGCTGGGACCGCGGCCCAACCGCCTCCAGTAAGACCGCCTCACCCACGCACTGAGTGGTATCCTCCTCCACTGACCAGCCGACACAGCCTGTCAGCTTTCCATGCGGAGACCTGCGTTACGCGGGTGTCTGTCTAGCCATGGGGTCGCACACCGCGACCCCGGTGGTCCCCTCTCGCCGGCACCCGCGCGCCGCACCCTCAGCCGGCGAGCCCGAGCCGCGCCACCTGCCTGATGAAGCCGCTGCCTACCGCCACTGCCAATGAGAACCACTGCCAGCCGATGACCCTGCCGCCGCCGCAGGAACTCGCCGAAAAAAGGAAACCTGCCGGAAAAACATCAGAACACCTCCAAAAACCCGCAATCTTCGACGAATGATTGCGGGTTCCTCATAACTCCATAGTCGAAACCGAAAGATGTGTTGGATAGCTCCTAAAAACTATTACGTACCCATGGGATTTGATTCAATTATCAAAAAACAATCGACGCATATAATTGAGGTTGAAATAGGGTTCGGAAAATAAAACGCAACCAAAATCCTCGTACCTCTTGGGTGATGCCCGGAGCTTCACGGGGAGTCCGACACCGCACCATGCCTTACCGGAGCTGCTTCGCTGGAGCTGGAGAAAGAGAGGGAGGAGTTCCTTCTTGCTGTTGTCCAGTTGAGGAAGAGGAAGAGGGAGGGGTGACTTAAGCGTTTAAATAGAAACACTTAACCACACGTCTGTCGGTCCGAACCCGAACCATCAGTAGGGTCGAGGTTAAGCCTCACCTAGGGTAAACACCACCTCCCGAGCAAAACTGTGGTCTCGGAATTTTAATCTGAGACCCCGTTCAAAAGCTATAAAATTTTGCGTATGAAGCCGCTAAATTACAAAAACGCCCCTAGGGCCATTTTCCACAGACGGCCCGCGCCCACGAAACTTATACCCCTCCTAGGGTAAAGGACATGCTCCAAACTCAACGGTTCCCTTGGGTTTCCAATCCGAGCCACCGTTTAAGTGATACTAGAATTTCACCATTAAATGAATTAATTAATTAATTAATTTATCCATTTAACGTTCTGAAAGTGAACAAGGGGTCCAAACATCCCACACCGACATACTTTATGTCGTTCCTAGGGTAAACACCCCATACCGGACCCATCCGTACACTCGGATCACTGATCTAGTGCACCATTTAGAAGTTATCGCATTTATTTAGCGTTTCTAGTGTGAACGCACTGAAAATTTAATTTTGTCCACTCCGTGGCTTGGAATCGCATGCCATCTGAAGGCGCTACTCTGGAATATCATTAAGAATAATCTGAAGTCTTTCGTAGAAAAAAACTGGGTTCTTACAATTTGGGTGGATATCATCATGGTATGGGATAATATCTCCTTGATTCTTCTTTTTCCCTTGATCTACACTCATTCTATATTCCATTTAACTTATTGAAACGCTAAAGTGGAATGACAATAGTATATAAGGTGATGGGTTTGGATGTAATTAATATTCATACAAATTTAGTACTGTGTGGATTGTATCTCTTCAATTGTAATAATTTTTTTAAAGCAGACTATGTTTCATTCATTAGGGATATAAGTGTCTTTAGATATTGGTTATTCCTCATTGGAAAAATTATAATTATTTTTTTTCATTTGTTTTCATTATGGAAATGTTCAGTTTGATATCAATTTGGTCTAATTTATACAGTTTAATATTTAATGGCATGAAAAATGGTTTAAAAATGGTTTTATTTAATAATAGTTTTACACACATCATGTGTTTGGTGATATATATAAAATATGGTATTGAATCTCTAATGATTATTCAAGAATGGGAGTGGTAATTTGTAACATCCCAGGTAAATAATGAATAATACATTTTCATATTTATTAATATTTTTTAATTAAATATTATTTTTACTTTAAAGGGGTTGCTATGTTTTATAGGATACCCGATACGCAACAAAGAGTTTCTTTGAAATCTTACGTTACACACTAGTAATATAATAATAATATTATAAATGGTAGTTACCACGTAGCCACTTTAATGGTGGGAATGAATAGAAATAACTAAAATACGATTATATATGTATGTTAAATGTTTTTACATTTATCCAATAAAATATAATGGCTTAAAAGTAGAAAAGAATTCAATTTTAAGCATAAATACTCTAATATTCACTAAAAGGCCTATTTATCTCATTTTGATGGAGAACCCTCTTTAAATATATTTTTGGTCACTTTTATACATTCTATTGGACCAAATAAAATTCTTCTTTAGAATTGGGACTTCAAAATTTACTTTGTGTAAATTTTTGGTATTTTTCCGATAAATTTAATTTTTAATGAATAGTGAAAAATGTTGTATTTTTATTCAAAACCTCTTTTTAAGCTAATATATTTATATGATTATATTATATTTTGAAATTTTTTTAAAGTGAAATTAGAATATATTTTTTCCATTTAATCCAATGGTGGTCATTGGAATTAATTTCACATTGAAATTGGACTTAAACTAGTGTCAATCTTTTTATATACATTGTTTCATAAAAACATGCTATTTGTTTTGAAAATAGGAATTAGTTATTAAATTAATTAATGAAACATATATGTCTTGAATTTTTTAAAATAGATACCAATTTTGAATTTGGAATATCAAATATAGCATAGGGTGAATTTTCAGTATTTTTTATAAAAACTACAATTTTTTATGAATAGTGAAACCACTAGGTGGTAGTTAAAAAACTGATTTTTCGTTTAAATGAAACTTTACTACTTTTGATAATTTAATTTCAAAAATCCAACATACATGGTTTTAATTATGAAGTAAAATTTGGATCAATGGGATGAAATTTTTTTGGTGAATAGTAACTTGTAAGTTTTACTAATCGCGATTAGAGGTAATTAGTGTAATTTAAGGTAAAAATAATGTTATAATAATATGAAATTACCTTGACACATATCCTACACTTATTGAATGTGTCATGGCCGACATAAAAATTACATTGGTCAACTTGGGGACTCCATGGAGCCACTTGGGTATGAAAATGGCATTAATAACTAATTATTTAATGTTAAAATAAAAATGTCACAAACATATATTGTTTTACTAAAACACTTTTTACATGGGGTTATAAAAGTCATATTTTTTGACTATATATATTCTTTATAAAGATAAAAATATTTCCTACATCATGATATTTTTTTTATAAATTATAGACATTAAATAAATTAAATTGTTTATAACACCGTGATGATGTAACGATTACCTCATTAATGAATGATTTAAATAAAATGAAATGATAATGTAAAATATAAGCCTCAAACTTGTAAAATACCTATTGGATGAGTATATATATAACCATTATCACATTATACTAGAAATATATAATTTTGGGACCTTTAAAAACCGAAAATCATTATATAATAAAGTAACATTTTATAACTTTCCAAGAGTGCCCCTCCTCCCTCTTATAAAAGGCCCCCACTTCTACCCCCTTACACACAGCCCTCATGCCATTTACATGACAAATATCTACTTATTTAATCTCTCCAAATCTCTCTCATAATAATAGAATCCTTAACTTAGGCAGAGAGCTCTTCAAGAAACTCTTTTGGTTCAAACCAAGAGGAGTTACCCGATTTAAACGTAATGTCTTCACTTGTATTCTTTTGTTTTATTTCGCTTCTCCAAACCCCTAAAGTCTTTTTATTACATTATTTTGTAAAAACTCCAGTATCATAAATATACTAGGATAGTTTTATTAGAATTATTTTATTTACACTTACACACACCTCCGACTAATGGTTAAAGAACATATTGTTTCTGTGGTTGGTGAATTTTTCCTCACAAAATGATGATTGTTCAATCTTCTTTTAACACCTTTCATGGTGGCCATTAAGATTTAAATCTATTTATATATGATATATATTATGTTTATGTTTTCATTATTCTTATGTATATTTCATTTATGGAATAAATTTATGATTTCCATTATGGGTAAACGCGATAATTTCATTTTAGAAAGTGCAAACTACCGCCCCCTCAAAGTGATTTGATTCGGTAATGCCATGTGTGGGATGTATAAAGGATAGAATTAATGATATTATATATGAAATTATACTGGAATAATAATATAACATTATATCATTATGATTTCAATCCATTAAATACGAAATATAAATGAAAGTAGCGTTCATTCGTACGTACGACATACTGACTCCGTGAATGGTGCTTTTCGTTTCATACCTCTAAATGTTATCTATTATTATAAATACATGAATATGCTGAATATATATGATATATATTATATCCAAATCAGGAATATAACTATGGAAATAATGAACCTTTGACAACATGAACAACATGTAATTGTAAGTAGTCCATTTTTGACTTAAGAACCAAATATCGACAAAACGACCATTATAAACTTAAATGATTACATACTATTTATAACATGGAAATAAGTGATATAAAAGGAATAATAAACATGAAAAATGTTCTTAAGAAAGTATAAATTAACACTATTTTATTATTCCTGAGATTAAAGAGCGATCGAGTCATGTCAGACACGAGGTAAGGGACTTCGTCTCAATCCCCTTTCATTGAGACATATTTTGTTCTAATACAAGACATTCTTTTATACGCTGTATAAAACACCATTGACTTTTAATTTCAATCAAATGGAATCCTTTTCTATGAAGCATTTTAATAAATGAAAAAAGGAATGTTTATTTTAACGTGTGTGGTGACAACGACTTTTTCCACCGTCGCATGTATTATTTGGTCGTTGGCTTCCTCAACAAGTCGTATTGTTTTTAAAATTAAATAAATAACATACACTCTTTTATGTATTTTGGTATCAAAAATGGTTTTGATAATGGTTTTTTTATGTCAATATATTTAAGTGATATATTGTGCTTTAAATGTGGAAATGTTTTCATTCCTTTATAATTCTTTTATGTGTTACGATTTTATAATGGAACTTGGAAATTTGATGGGTGGTTACGTGATTAACCAAATAGCGGGTGGTTCCGTAAATACCAGGATAGGTGGTTACATTATAACCTCTAATGCATTGGGTACTAAAGTCAGTCGTATGTCTATTCCATGTAGTGATATGTGTGGAAGTAGACCGTATGGTTATTCCATTTAAGTATGTTCATGTCCCAAGTTACCTTTATATGTTATGAGTTCTTTATATGGGTTTTATGGTATTCTATTGGTTAAAAAAGGGTATGTAATAATCTTTTATTCAGTGAAGACTATTTACTACTTCATAATGGTTAAAAGTGTTACTTTGATAATGTATTCATAGTTTACTGGATGTTTTGAAAAACTATTAGTTTTACTTCTTTTTGTATCCCTTATATAGATTTTTATGCTCACCCCATGTTTTTTTGAAATGTTTTTCATAGGAAATAATTTGGAATAGGATCAAGGATGGGATCAAGGGAAAGTCATGATTTCTTAAAAATGGAACTAGACATGACTTTTTTTTAAGAGTTCATGTTTTGTAAAAAAAGGAAACATTGTAGAAGAATCTACTGTGTAATCTTTTGAGATGTAATAGTTATGATCTAATTCTGTAAAACTCTAAACGTGAAATGATGCTCAATGTGTGTTCTTGAAATATCTCAAGATTAATTAATATTTAATCCATGAGGCCTTAAAGTTGGTATCAGAGGTCAGTTTAGATATATTTAGGTGTTATAATTCTATTAAATTATTATCCCAAAAATATTTTTTTTGTCAAATTGAAATGATATAGAATTTAAATATTACAATGTTGCTTCATCTAAGACATGTTTTTTTAAAATGGTTTTCCCTGGTGGAAATAGGGAAGCAGTATAGGAAGGCATACAGAAGAAAAATTACCTTCGGAATCTGCATCCTGAGACGGTCAGAATTGGAACTGAATAGATTTTTGCAGTAATGGAGCAGTTGACTCTAGCGATAAATGGTGGTTGTATCCATGCACGAGATCATCCAGATAAATCGTAGAGGAACATGTCAGTGGTGGAACATTTCATGAGGCAACATACCTCATCATTCAGAGGATCATCTGACCCTGTGCTAGCTGAATGTTGGATTAAAGCACTAGAGAATATTTTCTATGTCATGGGGTGTTCAGAAAATCAAAAGGTTAGTATTTCTATTTACCGTTTGGAGGGTGAATCATATAAGTGTTGGTCGATTGTTAAAAATATCACATATGTTGATGAGATTGATGCTCTCGATTGGGATGATTTCAAAGGTATGTGTCTTGAGAAATATTTTCATAAGGCTATTCGACTTAGGATGGAATAAATATTCTTGGAATTGAGGCAAGATGATGACTCATTGGATTCTTATGAAGAAATGTTCACTCGTTTGGCAAGGTATGCTCCATATTTTATCTGAGACCTTGATAGTAAAATCAACCGTTTTTACTCAGGATTAATGCCAAAATATCGAATGTCTTTAGCTTCCTGCGAATCCAAGAGTTATGAAAAGCTTGTTCGATGTCTTTAAAAGGTGGAAATGGAGTGTGATAATGATCAAGTGTTCTATAACAACCAACAGGAGAAGAGACCAAGGTGGTAGGAGGAAGGGAATAATCCTTCAAAAATGTATGATGGTAAGAAAACTAAGTTTTCAGTTTGTGATAAATGTGGTAAAAGGCATGTTGGGGAATGTCTTTTGAATTCTGGTAAGTGCTGCCGTTGTGGTAAGATGGGACCTAATGCTCATGATTACACTAAAAATATCAAGGTGATTGTAAGACCAATTTTTATTTATAGTTAGTGAAATGTTTCTAGTGCAATTAGATGGGTCACTATGCAAATGAGTGTTCGACAAAGAGCTCGAGTGATGGAAAGCTGCTAGAATACAAGCAGAAAGGGGAGGTGAAATCCTTTACAACTACTTCAGAAGATGATGGGCCATCAAATGAAGTGGTATCAGGTACTTTGTTTGTTTTTTCAGATTATGCCAGTGTGTTGTTGGATTCAGGGTCTACACATTCATTCATCTCTGAGAAAGTTTCTAGTAAATTGGGAATACCATCATAAGAAATGACTCATGAACTTATTGTAAAAAAACATGGGGGAAATGTTAAGGCAAAAAGAATTTATAAGAATCTTTTTATCCTTATCCGTGTAAAGAACATACTTTCAAACCTTGTATTTATACTTCTAGTAGAGTTTGATGTTATCCTGGGTATGGATTGGCTCTCTATTTACCATGCTAAGATTGATTATAGAGCTAAAGAAGTTTCTTTTCAGAAATACTTTCTGTTTGTGTACAAGAATGAACCCTTACTGTTGTTAACATAACAAGAGGCTGAGAAACATGTAAATGATGGAAATTAATTTTACCTTGCACATATTGTTGAAAACAAAGGAACTGTTCCGATTAATAATATGACAGTGGTAAATGAGTATCCTGATGATTTTCCGAATCAGTTTCCTAGAATAATACGAGATCGAGAAGTTTAATTAACGGTTGACTTAGTTACTGATGCTAAGCGAATTTCAAAACCCCCTATCGAATGGATCAAATTTAACCATTAGAGTTGAAGGAGAAATTGCAAAATTTATTAGAGAAAGGATTCATTCGTCCTAGCACATCACCATGGGGTTCTCCTATTTTATTTATTAAAAAGAAAGATGGTTCAATGAGACTTTTCATTGATTATAGATCCTTGAATAACATCACTATTAAGAAAAAATATCATTTTCCTCATATCGAGGATTTGTTTGATCAGCTCTAGGGAGGTCAGTATTTTTCAAATATTGACATGAGATTTGGGTACCATCAGTTGAAGGTAAAGGAAGAAGATTGTCTAAAGACCGCATATCATACAAGATATGGCCATTATGAATTTTTAGTTATACCTTTTGGACTAACGAATGCACCTAATGTATTCATGGACCATACAAATAGAATATTCCATGATTTCTTGGATAAGATTGTGGTTGTTTTCATTGGCGATATTTTTGGTGTTTTCTAAAAGTAAAGTGGATCATGAAAGAAATTTATGGGTTATTTTTCAAACCTTAAAAAAAAGAAAATGTATTGGAAATTCAGCACGTGTAAGTTTTGGTTGCAACAAATTTTTTTCCTTGGTCATATTGTTTTTAAAGATGGGATAAATGTTGATCTTGAAAAAACAATGGTTGTTGAAGAATGGCCAAGAACCACAAATGTAATCGAGATTCGTAGTTTTATTGGTTTGGTAGGCTATTACTGATGTTTTGTTAAAAAAAATTCATGGTTATCTAGTCCAATGACTAAGGTAACTTGGAAGGGTGTTAGGTTTATCAGGACAAAATAATGTGATGATTGTTTTCATGAACTCAAAAGAAGATTGGTGAATGCTCCAGTTTTTTCACTACCTGCCAGGAATGGAGAGTTTGTTACCTATAGTGATGATTCATTAAAAGGACGTGGTTGCGTCCTAATGCAGAATGATCAAGTAATTTCTTATGCTTCAAATCAGCTGAAAACTCATGATGTAAATTACCCTACACATGATTTGGAATTAGCGGCTATTGTTTTCACTTTAAAAATTTGGAGGCATCATTTGTATGGTGTAAAGTGTAAAATATAAACAGATCAAAAACGTATAACGTAAATATTCACTCATAAATAATTGAACATGAGAGAGAGGAGATGGCTGGAATTAAAAAAGGATTATGATTGTATAATTCATTACAATCTGGGAAAAGAAAAAAATGGGCTGATCCTTTGAGTCGAAAAATTAATGCTTCATTAACAATGTTGCATTTGGAACGTGATCCTTTGGATAAGTATTTGATGAACATTGGAATAGAAGTTGTTGGTGCAGGTTTTTCTTATGTTTTGTTTCAGGTATCAGTGAAATCATCTCTATCAGATAGAATTAAGCAAGCACAAAATCAAGAAAGTGAGTTGCGGAAAAAGGTAGAGCAGGTTCAGAAGGGTAAGTTGCATGAATACAACATTGATAATTAATGTGTTTTGATATTTGGGATGAGATTGTGTGTGCCTTGTGATTCACAAGTGAAGAGAGATTTTTTATGTGAATCTCATAGTTCTCTATTTTCAGTTCATCCACACAGTACAAAGATGTATAGAGATTTTCAGAAGTATTACTGGTGAGATGGAATGAAAAGATATATTGCCGATTTTACTATGAAGTGTTTGACTTGTCAGTAGGTTAATGCAGAATGACAGTTACCGAAAGGGATACTGCAGTCATTACCGGTGCCCGAGTGGAAGTGGGAAAATATATCCATGGACTTCATTGTGGGATTAACAAATAAATCTCGAGGTAATAATTCAATCTGGTTTATTGTTGATCGATTGACTAAATGTGCCCATTTCTTTCCTATTCGAGATACATTCTCTCTAGATCAACTTTCTCGATTGTATCATAAAGAAATAGTCAGGTTGAATGGATTTACCCTCTCCATTGTATCTGATCATGATCCTAGATTTACTTCTATATTTTGAAAAGGCCCTCAAATTTCATTGGGTACTGAATTCAATTTTAGTACAGATTTTCATACTCAGTCATATGGGAAGTTAGAACGAACAATTCAGACATTGGAGGATATTCTACGTGCTTTCTCAATGGATTATCAAGGAAGTTGGGAACAATGTCTTTATTTGGTTGAGTTTTCATATAATAAATGCTTTTTTTCCTGTATACAGATGGCTACGTTTGATGAATTATATGGGAAACAGTGTCGAACTCCATCTTTTTGGGATGATGTAGGGGAAAGGAAGCTTATGGGACTAGAATTGGTATAAGAGATGGCAGAAAAAGTTCAGTCGATTCAGAAACACATCAGAACAGCTCAGAGAAGGCAGAAAAGTTATGTGGATGACCAGTGAGAGGATATATCTTTTGAGGTAGGTGATCGTGTTTTTCTCAATGTTTCACCATGGAAAAATTTAATGGTATTTGGTAAGAAAGGAAAGATGAGTCCATGGTTCGTTGGACCATGTGAAATTATGGAGGGAGTTGGATCAGTTGCTTACCGAGTATCTTTACCTCCATGTTTGTCCCATGTACACAATGGTTTTCATGTTTCTATACTAAGAAAGTATACGCTAGATCCATCTCATGTTTTGAGCCCAGAGTTAGTTTAGTTGGAAGTGAATCTCTCTTATGAAGAATAACCAGTCCAGATTCGTGACCGTTGGGAGAAAGTGTTGAAAAATAAGGTAATTTACCAGGTAATGGTATTGTGGAAAAACCATATGGTTGAAGAGGCAACATGGTAATCTGAACATCCTATGAGGGATAAATACCCCCACTTATTTTGATAAGTGAATAAAATTGCGAGGACATAATTCCAAAAATGGGGAAGGATGTAACATCCCACGTAAATAATGAATAATACATTTTCATATTTATTAATATTTTCAAATTAAATATTATTTTTACTTTAACGGGGTTGCTATTTTCGATAGAGTACCTGATACGCGACAAAGAGTTTCTTTGAAATCTTACGTAGCACAGTAGTAATATAATAATATTATTTTAAATTGTAGTTATCACGTAGCCATTGTATTGACAGGAATAAATAGAAATAACTAAAATAGGATTATATATGTTTGTTAAATGTTTTTACATTTATCCAATAAATGATAATGTTTTAAAATTAGAAAAGAATTCAATTTTAAGCATAAATACTCAAATATTCACTAAAAGGTCTATTTATCACATTTTGATGGAAAACCCTCAATAAATATTGTTTTGGTCACTCTTATACATTCAATTGGACCAAATAAAATTGTTCATTATAATCAGGACATCAAAATATACTTTTTTTAAATTTATGGTATTTTTCTGATAAAATTCATTTTTAATGAGTCGTGAAAAATGTTGTATTTTAATTCAAAACCAGTTTTTAATCTAATTTATTTATATTATTAGATTATCTTTTTAATTGATTTTAAATTTCATTTAGAATTTATTTTTACCATTTAATATAATGGTGGTCATTAGAATTAATTTCACATTGAAATTGAAGTTAAACTAGTGTCAACGTTTTGATATATATTGTTTCATAAAAACACTATTTGTTTTGACAATGGGAATTAATTATTAAATTAATTAAGGAAACTTATATGTTTTGAATTTTTTAAAATAGACTACATTTTTTAATTTGGAATATCAAATATATCTTAGGGTGAATTTTTGGTATTTTTCTGAAAAATTTCAATTTTTGATGAATAGTGAAACCACTAAGTGGTAGTTAAAAACTGATTTTTCATTTAAATGAAAATTTTCCCCTTTTGGGAATTGAATTTCAAAAATCCTACATACATGGTTGTCATTTTTATGTAATATTTGGTTCAATGGGATGAAAATATTTTTTTGGGTGAATAGTAACTGTTAAGTTTTATTAATCGCGATTAGAGGTAATTAGTGTAATTTAAGGTAAAAATAAAGTTATAATAATATGAAAATACCATGAAACATACACTACCCTTATTGGATGTGTCATTCCTGACCAAAACAATCCATGGGTCAACATGGTTACCCCATTGATCAACTTGGGTAAAAAAATGACATTAATAACTTTTTATTTAAAGTGAAACTAAAAATGCTACAAACAAGTATTGTTTTACTAAAACAATTTTTACATATTTTTATAAAAGTATAATTTTTGACTATAAATATTCATTAGAATGATAAAAAGATATTCTATGTCATGATATATTTTTTTATAATTTTTAAACATTAAATAAATTAATTTTCTCATGACACCTTGATGATGTAACGATTACCTCATTGCTGAACGATTTAAATAAAATGAAATGATAATGTAAAATATAAGACTTAAACTTGTCAAAAACATATTGAAAGAGTATATTTCGAACCCTTATCACCTTATCCTCAAAAAATATAATTTTGGGACCTTTAAAAACTGAAACACATTATATAATAAAGTAACATTTTATAACTTTCCAAGAGTGCCCCTCCTCCCTCTTATAAAAGGCCCCCACCTCTACCCCCTTACCTACACCTCTCAAGCCTTTGGCTAGACCAATATATACTAATTTTATATCTCCACATCCCTCTCCTAATCCTATAAACCATACATTACGCAGAAATCTCTTTAAGAAACCCTTTTGGTTCAATCCAAGTAGAGTAACCCGATTTAAAGGGTATGTCTTCACTTGTGTTCTTTTGTTTTATTTTGATTCTCCAACCCCATAAACTCTTTTTATTACTTTATTTCATAAATACACTAGTATATTAAATATAGGTTATGATTAAAGTCAAGATTCATATACTTTAAAGACAACATCTCATGAGGATTATTACATAAGAAAGAGATGTTACTGCTAGTGAACTATACATATGAAACCATGGTAAACCGTATTAATAATAATATATTTTTGTATAAATAAAGTTTTCCATGGGAGACTTAATACATTTTGAATGGTTAATAGTTTGTTATAGTGAATTTTCAGGATTTATTAGCTTTTTTTCATTTACCCAACAAAAAGTTGAAAATTTTAATTACTATGTAATTAATAGAGTATGATATATGCATAATTTATATGTACCATTAAAACAACACAACATTTTAATGTAATATATATTTTAATTCACATATATTTCATGTTGTATAAAAAATTTGTAGAAAAACATATACATAATGAGAACCCCGTGTAAACATGATAGTAATATATATCAAATGAGCTATTATATAGATTAAAAAATATGATCGTATAAATATGATTTATCACTATCACATGTATGGGGATCACAACACTACACGAGAAATGTATTTTAGAAACATTTTAAAACCCCAATAATTGGTTCTCTTAATTTTATCAATAAACTATGGAATACTGAGTCAAATATTAATTAAAAGTTGTATTTGAATAAATGTGGTCTTGGAGAACATTTCTGAATCTATACATCATTTCTACAATGAATTTCTTAATTTAAATTATTTTAGTTTTATTATATTTACTGGTTGTTATAACTATTGTGGAAATATTTCCTTAGGGTTATCCCAATTATATATATTCCAATATATTATTGTCCCATTTAATCACCCTAAAAATATTTCATGATGGTTTAATAGTTCATACCATATGTTGGGGATGGTTTATAAGCAGGTTGTGGCGGTTAAAAATAATAATGAATAAATAGGAACAAATTTTTAATTCATGGTTCTTAAATCCATTTTTATAAACCAAAAAATTTAATAGGAAATAAGGGATAACGATATACACTACTAACATCAATATAATGAGTGGATATATCTATAACATATTGAATTTTTAAAATCCATAAGATTAATAAAAAAATATGATTTAATAATTATATTCATTATATAAGAAAACATTTTAAATATATAAATATATTTTTATCTATGAAATGCTACAATGGAATAAAATATTTGTTTTATAAGAAAATATACAACACATGAATAATGGGATCCAATATCAACTATATCCCCAAAGGTTACGCTGACTTACCCTAGATTCTCTACAATACACATGTTCTTGTCAACTAATAGCCTTTTAAACATGAAATTCCTATGTTAAATTGAATTTAAAATATAAATTAATTTTCATTACATATTTTATATAAAATTTAAATGTATAAACTTATCACAATAATATAAACATATGAATAGAAATTTACTAAATTTAGTACCACCCATATCATGGTAAAATTTTTTAGAGGAGTTATCTATTTGATTCCCTGAAATAGATATGACAAATAATTAGACATACATTTGAATGAAATGTAAAATAAAATGAACTATAAATATTTTTTTGGACTTACATTTTCATATTTATCAAAAAAATATAATTATCTTAAGATGATACAATTATACTCCAATCATGATATATTATGAAAATGGACATCATTTTATATTATAATTTCCCCTGTATATACTACTACAATCCTCTAATATCATCTTCAACAACCCCTTATATGTCAAATGGAAAAATCTGTTCCACATTAAAATTTTCATACCAATCTCGGTCATGCTCTTATACACTCATGATGGTAATTGTTACACCATATTATCATCCTATGACCACTCTAAATAAACTCCATCTAATCCGTATCAAATCCTAAAATTAATACATCAATATCGTGGAATTTTTGTAAACATAAACTACGATTTGATTTTGGAGAGTACATATTTATAATTATAAATTAAAATTCACTAATTGTAGATATAAAAACATTTTCTGATAAATGATGATAGTTTTGTCTATTGTGGCCAACTATATTGAAATTTTCATTTTATATTTGAATTTTTTAAATATATTTATATGTTATTGATTGATTTGGAATTGAGATATTCTATTGGAATATTATCCTATGTTATGTTGTGCACGTTGAAATATTTGGTATAATTTTTATTTTGATGTCTTAATTGTATAATGAATCTAAGGAGCATACCAGATAAATGTTAGATAATATAATATATGTTTCATGACATAATATTTGTTAAAGACATAGTGTTATGATCAATTGTTATGTTTTTTAGCATAACTTCATGAAAAAATAATTTAAAATATTATATAACCTGATATACGATATAAAATCAAATAAAATATATTTACTATGATGTATAATAATTAAATTAATCGACATATTCTATATAAACAAATAATATATAAGTTTATGGAGTACTAAGAATATAACAAATACATTCATAAATTATCATATTATTTTCATCCTCTTTCATTATAATGATTTCATCATCATCACCCTACCTTATTAGACCAACTACTTCTATATCATCAAGGATAGATAGATCAATCATCTATTGATGATAGAGTTCATTATCACAGAAAAAATACTTAATCATTATCACTCACATCATACATTTTTCTTCACTTTACATGAACTATAACACTCCCCCATAATCGACTCTATTATCCACATTTCAGACAACATTACCATGTGAACCCAAAAATATATGGATCATGTTATATATGCTATCCTATATTTAACAATAGATATTAGTTAATATATTTAAATTTTATAGAATAATTATCTATTCACCAATATATATATACTCTCTTGAATTTTAATAACAAAAAAAATTATATTATAATTCAATTCAATATTGTCAATCAACATTCTCGTGTATACCATCCATGAGAATTATAAAAACATTCCGCCATTTTTTTTAAAACCTTCATTATGAAAAACCATATAAAACATTGATCCTCTTATATTACAATCATAAAATATCCTACACTTCCTCAAATTTCCTCCATCTAAATATTTCATACTATAAAGAAATATATATTGTGTTCTAGGAATCATGATCTATATGTATAAATATAAAATATTATTAGATACATATGATAATTTTATTGAAATATTATTAATATAAAATTAATTATGATCTTTAAAGAAGTGAAAAAAATAATTATTTTTTATCGATATTAATATATATTAATCCATTAGTATCCAACATCATATTCATATCTTATTATAATATTAAATTATTTACAATATCCCTATTTATTCGAACATATCTATGTGATTATATGGTCTCTATTTGTGTCAATGAAATTAAAAATATTATCATAACTAGATGACATAAATTTTTATTTTTATAAGACATGTTATAAGACTAAAGTTGATTTGTTTTATTAGAAACATGTCTATCTCAACTGAATATTGTTTCAATACTATCCAAACACCATGAAAAAAAGGTAAGACACCCTTAAACCATACAACCATCAACAATATAGACATGTGGTTAAGATTTATTTCTCATAAAAGATATAAAATGACCTAAATACCTAATAAAAATGTAACATAGCATAATAAACCATATTTGTAATTAGTATTAAAATTTTAATGTTGTAATGATTAATAAGTAAAATAAAAATACCACCCTATGGTATACATTCATCAAGAATGAATGACCCATCGAACATTAACTTCCTCAATAAAATTAATAATTAGATGAACCATCCCACTGAAAAATGATAGAGGGAATATTATATCAAAATTATAAAAAAAACATGAAAATATTTATTGATGTTTTTCGTGCTCAATGGGGTTTGATTATTTCACACAAATCTATTTGGATAATCAGAAAAACTCAATTACAACTGCTATTATTTTTTCAGGTAGTAGTGCATACAAGACCAATTGTATAAATATCTCTATAAAATTATGTGATTAATCACTTTTAATGCTAGTTAATTTATAATTTTTTTATTTATTTCATATTTATACGTTAAATTAATATCAATGATGTTATATCACATTTTTTAGTCATCAATGGAAAACATAAATTTTAAAAAAAAATCAGTGAATAAACTACTTCAAAATAATTTATATTATCATTATGACAAAGATCATGCTTTATATTAATTTTTTATAAGTCCTTTTGATATTTAGGATTAATTTTTTATTTTACCTAATAGTTCAATATTATAAAAACCAGAATTTTCCATATATTCTTATAAATGTGTATAGAATAATGATTATTAGATAACAATTGATATTCCAAATTAGGCAGTTTGAAAAAAAATGTTTCTTCTATTTTTCTTTCAAAAATATCTAATGATATGTTAATATTTTCCTAAATATCATCAACATATACACTTTTGTAAATTTATTTATCAATAATTAATAATTGTGACTTGAAATTAGAAGATAATAAAATTATTGGTGGAGGCCTCAAATAATTTCATTCATCGATTCATGACTTATTGAACTGATATATATGAGATACATCTATGAATTTATGATGTCACATGAAACAACAGTTTCTTATATATGGTATTATTATAGGGTTGAATTCAAATTTATATAATGGAGATTTCTGGCCATTGTGAGTGTTCAATATAGATATTTTCTTAATCCTAGGAAATTTTTAATCTTCCACATAAGAACAAAATATATTTTCATTACTTTTGTATCTGATATATCATATGTATCTACACTATTGTCACGTAACTCTTGAAATTATTTTATAAGAGGTTGAAAATTTACATTGATGTAATTTCATTGACTTTTTTTCATTGAATGATCATAAATATATATATATATATATATATATATTTTGCATACACATCATATTAAATAAGATATAAAGATATCAAAATAACTAACCATTTATTATAGGTTATACATAGAGTCTTGAATACTTTAAATCCCTTGGTATAAAATACCAATCATACATTACTAGGATATAAATATAAATTTTTATTTGAATAATATAATGATATCAAGGATTAAAAAATATCTTGGATGATGTGTAAACTTATCATTATTGATTTACATGGAATTAAACTTCATTTTCTTTAAAATATTCAATGAAAAAACAATCCTTTAAATCATGGTTCCAATGGAATGTAATATAAAAAAACTAGAGTAGTTTTATTTATATTATTAATTTCATTGTATTAATTCAAATTTTTATCATTATTCATTGACATCCATCTTGATGTATGCCATCTTTTATAATTATCTCAATCAGAATCTTTACCATGATAAAACAACCAGTCATTGGGACATGCATATATCCTTCTATAATTGAGAAATATATTGGTAAAGGAATTTTTCATCTTATAAAATAAATCATGAATCATATCTTTAATAAATGAATCAGGTAGTAACACCAATATTATTAACATTTCATTATTTTTAATTATTCATAAGAACATGATATGGTAAAACTTCAATAAATGGGACAATTGTTTAGACATTCTATATATTTCATAAAAATCCCCACAACAATCATCCAAAAATTAAAAAAATCTATTTTATTGATCAATGCACTTCTCAATTGAATTAATCTCTAAAAAATTAAAATATACACCATTACGGTTATACTATATTTATCTTTTTATGCATAGTGTCAAACCATCATTAATCATGTTTTTAATTTCATTCTCTACTATTAAGATGATAGTCTGATTATTCTATTGATGTAATAAAGTTATGATTTATATAATTATGAATTTTCTATGAAAAATATATCTAAAATATATAATATAATTTTTCTAAAATATAATGTTCTAAAAAACATCATGTATTTTCAACTGTCATCTAAATTTACAATCAGAATGTAGTAATCTTATTTTTCCATGTACAAATCAATTTACTCTTCGAAATTTAATAAAACACCTCAAATCACTTAATACACTGAGTTGTATTCTGGGAAATGTAATCATAATTTAACATATTTTACCCTACAAATAAATATCTATATAAATAATATAACACATCCTAAATAAATAAACTACTGTTAAAAATAATCCATTTATGGAATACAATATAATAATCTTAAAAAATTAATAAATAAAAATTCTTCAAATACAATATAATAAAAATCAGTTGAATTTATAATTTCATATCATGTGATATAAATATATCAAATAACATGAACAATAATATATGTGAAATAATAAAATAATTACTAAACTATTAAATATTAACAAATAAACAATATAAAATAAAATATAACTTATAAATTCATCCAAAAATAAATTTCCAAAAAGAATTAAAAACAATAATTACAATCTTAATCAACTAAAAATTATCTATTTTTTATATAATTAATAAAATTAATAATAAATTAAAATTTATATATATCCAAACATAATAAATCAAGATATATTTAATTCATTAAAAATCAAATCATTTATATCCCAACAAGACAAATCAATAATTTTCATTACCTCAATAATTCCCATGGAGTTTGTTGAAATCGAATAATAATAATGAAATGTTAAGAGTAAATCTTCCATAAACATACCTTGTACGCAAAATAAATGTATAGAAAAGTGTAGTAGGTTCTTGAGACATATGATATAGAAGGTTATACCACTTTCAATAAAGATTTGTTTTGGAAATGAATGGCAGGATGAGATTGGGAAATATTATAGGGGATTATAGGAAAAAGTAAAATAGGATGTGAGGTTTATGGGATGGAAGGAAGGGGATATGGGATGATGTGGTGGGGATTTTTTAAGGGGTTTTAGTACCATATGGATTTATGTGATAGAACAAATAGAATGAGAGGTGGTGTGACTATGATAAATGGGTTTAAATAATTGAGGTTTATAAATTACTATTGATAAAAAAATATAGGTTTTGGGTTTTAAAATAATTGACACTAATATTTAATTACTTGGTGAATGTAATTAAATACCACTAATAAAGTTGGATAAACTGGTCACATCCTTGGCTATTTAATTAGTTTTTGTTTTTATAAACTTATTCTAAGAAACAATCACATAAGATGTTTTTCTCATAGTGTAACCATTTGAGCATTCAACTCATGAAGTTCACACTTTTTGATCTTGAGTATTGGAGAGAATGAGTAAAATCCATCCAATTAAAACACCACATATATTGGGTGTTTTTGGATATTCATATATATGAGCTTGTGTATATATCTCTTAATGTGAGATAATATTAAATATATGTAAGTGATTATATGCATCTGTACTTAATTGAAACATCATCAATTTGTCTCTTTGGGAAGGTATGTATCATCTACTATGTTACTAATATTATGAAATTTATTTAATGGTCAAGATGAGATTTATAAAATCTTTATATAGTAATATCATATCTTTAGGATTTCGACTAGGAATTTAGTTCTGTGAATAAATTCATGGCCATCATAGATGAAAAAATGTGAATCAAGTATGGTAAAATAATGATAAATAAACAAATAAAGGATAGTTAAAAAATTATCCATCCACATTTATGATATAATGTAGGATGAAGACATTATAATACAATATAAGTATTAATATGAGGTTTTTATAGATATGAAAAAATATCTATCACTTTTGGGGCCATGGTTATTTGGAAACACCTCTTAGTCTATGAGAAACAATAAACACAATCTATATAAGGTACAATAGTTTCATATACAAAGTGTATCGAAATGTTTCAATAATTCTGGTGAATTTGATTTTAGGATGAAGTGGGTCTCATGTCTATCAGTCAATTAATAGCAGATCTGGAATAATCATAAGTTAATGATTAAAAAAATAAATATTATTTTATTAATGTTTTTAATAATTAAAATTGAATATATTTATTAATGTGGTCATAATTTATTCAGTATAAATTAAGTTGATCTAGGAATATAGTTTTTTGAATGAATATAAATTATTAATGTATTGTGATGTATATTTGAATGAAACATGATAATTTAGTGGTACTTATTTCTTCACTTTATATTTAAAATTATTACATGTGACTTGTGAAATAAATTTTACATTTACTATAAGTTAATAAGGTCACAAATGACATTTTGGGTAAGGATTAAGGATATTTTTTTAAATGATCATAATCAACTATAAGAAAACATTATCCCCTTTATATAAATTTATTTAAGACTTATGAATTTTTATTTAGATAATTTCCCCAAATCTGATTCTACCCATGACTTCTATCAAAATGTAGAGAGATAAAGGGGGGAGAAAAAAGGCATCAGGTTACTTTTACATCTTGGATAATGTTTTTATTCTTATGATTATGGTACAAGTATCATAAAAAACATATTTTATTAAAAAACATTTTGAGGCATAATAAAATATGATTTTATGGTGTGTGTGTGTTTGTGGATGATTTACAGGGTTCATCATTTGGTTCCTTCAATCTAGAATAAATTAAAACTGAGAATTGTATGTTTGCATTAAATGAATGAATGTGGTATTCATCAGTTTATGTTTATCATACATAAATTTTAAATTTGTGATCCACTGATGAATTTGAGAACTATTTTTCTTGATCTTATGTTCAAAATACATCTACTTAAAAAAATTGAAACATTGATTTGGAAAAAATCCCTTTTTATCCAAAATTTTGTTTGATTACTAATTTCATACATAAATGTAGAGAGATATCATTATATCATTAAGTTTATCTCATCATATTATTATGAATTAGTTAATATTTTATAAATCATGACTATATTTTATTCTAAAAGTCAAGGAATTCTATATGTAGTATAGTTTCTGTATCCCTGAATTTTAACCAATTAGAATTTTACATGTGGTTGATTATTATATCACGAATATTTTGGGTCCATTGTTTGAGTGACCTTGCCTATAACCACTCTATAAATATATTTCATTATATGACATTAATATATTGTACTGACTAGACATCAAATAAATTTATTTTTGTGATATGTAGTGGAATTCACTGATATAATATTTTGGTGGATGATTTTCTCATAATGAATATTTTTTTAAAATAAATTTATTTTCATGGGATTTCTCAATGGTTTACAGAGAGGTGAAACTATATAATGGAGATGCATGTAGTATAATTATTCATATTATTCCAATTATAGAGATACATCATTAGTTTTCTTGTGATACTTTTTATTTAGGGATTTGGTATTTTTTGATAAGGGATTATGTTTTTTTTAAATGTACAGTGAAGAATTGTGATATTCAATACATTATATAGTATATATATAAGAAATTGAATTATGATTATCATGTTTATTAGGTATATTTGATAAGATATTTAGTATTTAATAATGAATCATTGAAATTGATTATGATGTTTGGTACTGATGTCTTTGTTTTTTTATTATGTTTAATTCATCAGTCTTGACTAATTTAATTATGATTAGTTACATGTATTCAAGAGAATATACTTTTGATATGACTTTATGGGTTCCTAATACACTGTCAACCATTATTAAAAACATTAGTTGGTTGTAGAATAATTATTGACATGTAAATACCTACCTTATTATGGCTTCTGAAGTCGGGCTATAATGTCTTGTTTGATGCATTTTTATGTGTGATAAATATACTAGAGACAATAATGATTAATTTCAAAGAGGTGTATATTGTGTGAACGTTATTTTCAATATTAATTCTTAAATTATTATGTTATAAATTGGATGAAATTTTGTGGGTGGTAATTTACTTAAGTGATTTTTATATGATTTTAATAAGATAATCGTGATTAGTAAATAAATTCTACCAATATTACAAGAAGAGTAAGTCGGTAATATGGATAGAATATTCTTGTCATATAGGATTATTATTAGGTAATGATGATGTTAATTATCATGTTGTTAAAAAATATGTTGTTATAGAGTTATACATTTAGTTTTATGATGTATTCATGTGTATGGGAATGTTTAATAAATTTCAAATATAATATGGAGAGATAATCCATAAGATGTGTATTTCTTCGAAATTATGTAATGAAGTAGGGATAAAATAGTTGAAATGACACCATTATTGTTTAATTAATCATATCCATATGTAATTGAGTTTTTAAATTTTTTTAATATTTGTAACATGAATTGAATTGTTTATTTATCTATCAATAATTGATCAGTGGTTTTATAGTTATGGTATATATATTCTCTTATAACTTCAACAAACATTCCTTTAAAAGGGGAAATAAATGTGAGATTGAGATTTTCATGTGATTAATTAATGAAATAGAGATAGTATGTATTTATTGGGTGGTATTAATAAATATCAATTAGTTGATAGTTTACTCAAATATAATATTGATTTCTTGTATTATTGTTTTGGGTTTGAATTATAGATGTGTTCATGTGTTCTATATGGAGAGGTTTCTAATGTAAGAAAATACATTGTTTTTCAATTTTTACGTTGTCTTGTGATATATTATAATGTCTTATATGATTATATATGAATAGATTAAATGTTATCAGGTGAAATTTCAAGAATTAGATTATTAATTTTTGTGATCTTAATTATATTTTATATAGATAAATATAGAAACAATGTGATGAATGTCTCACACTTTCAGACATTGGAATTCTTAAAATAATGAAAATGTAATTTGGATTGATTTCTTATATTGTATGAAAAATGTATAAATTGGTGTATTAATAAAATTTATCCTTGTATATTTGATAAAAAGTAAGCTGTGAATTAGTTTTGGATTTGTGATCCGTCATTTTTCTGCCTATAGTTAAATCATAAATATTGTATTAATACATGTTTGTCACACTGCAACCTCATTTTTCCTATATTACTTTATATTAATTATTAATTTTTTAAATGCTACTTTTTCTCTCTCCCTCTAGGAAAAATTCCATATAATTTTTATACTTTTGAGTATCTAGTTCATATTGCATTGTTTTGTGGATAATTATTTGTAATATAGGTACAATCATGTGTCATGACTACATATTATTTAGGATAAAATTACATGGTTGTAACATAATTATTCAATCAATTATCCATGATCTCGGTACTCCAGTGAGTCATGCATGGATTGGACATTCATGCATCCATAACATGCGATATCCCCATGTTTTAATTTTTTGTAATAACTATTCTACCCCCACTAATATTAAATCCTCACCCTCAAACATCATCAACTTATTCACCTGATCAACCACCCTGGGATCCTCGATCGTTTCTATATCCCTAATTTACTCCCATTAACATGGATATTCCGTGGGGTTTGTTAATTAAATTATTCTTTATCATCAAATTATGTAATACATTCCCTTTAATTACATCTTCATTTAATATTTCTTCATGTTTCATCATCTCCACTAGTTGTGTTTCACTTAGTATCAGACTTAATCAGAAGTGTTTGTTTATAATTGTTTAACATTAATATCTAGGTCTTATGAGGCTCTCTATGAAACATTTTCTATCTACATTCATCTATGATGATAAATTTATCTTAATAAAAGTAGGTTTTCTTTATTACATATCTCTTTAAAAATATTAAACATTGATTTCTTTGTTTTATCCCATATTTTAAATGCCTAATAACAAGTAAAATTTAAGTATATAAAACTTTTGAAAAGGTAAACCATATTTCACTAGGTTTTAATATATTTTCAATGGAATTTAATTTAAAATATGTTCTTTATATCTTGTTATTAACTACCATTCATTCAATTTTTTTAAAAAAAATCCCAAACGGATTTTATTAATGGATTTAATATTATAATAGGTTTTATAGATCATTAAACTAAATTTTAAAAGAAGTAATTGGATTTTATGGGTGTTATTTTCCATTAATTAATGTTTGATTTGTTTTTGTATGTTTATATTTCAGGTTATTTGTGTGTTTGGTTATTAATGATGTTTTTATGATGTGGTTTCCCAAATTACATTAGAAGTCCAATTAGAAACATTCACTAATAATTTTAAAGGTCCCCATAAAGTATGAACCATTTATTTTTTGATGTTTTTTATGGATTGTATATTTATTTCCTTAAATGCGATATTTTATTAGTGATTCTTATTCTAAATTAAATAGAGGTGTTGTTTTTGTGAATGGTGTTCAGAGGTGAGGGTAAGATTATTATTATTATTTATGTCATTTTTTAATGATTAACATCCACACCTATTTTTTTCAAAAGATGAAATGTGTTGTTAGCTGAAACATATGGGTAGCATACTACAACAGTTCAATATTAAGAAGTACTAACCCCAATATAGACTATTCACTACTTTTTTTATTTTATCACTCATTTACGATGGGTTGAGAAATTTTGTGTTTTTTCAAATGTTGATGTCTTATAGAATCTTTCATATTTAGTAATGTTATTTTCATGTGATATTTTATCTCCTAATATCCTAGGTTCCCATGAATTTTTTTTTCATTCTGATGCTAGTGTGTGTGTTTTTCTTATTCCTAAAATATTCATTTTTTTCGAAAATTCCATGTGGTATTTTTTAACAATATTTTGACCTTTTTTTATTTCATTTAAACATGAACTGTTAATGTGAATTTAATATCAACGATTATAATAAAATATTCATAGGGTTGCTAAATATTTTATAATCAATAGTTCAATTTAATAAAATAGAAGTGTATGTTTTATAAAATTTAATATATTTGATATTTATTTTTCATTTGATTAACATCCAAAAACATATTTTATAAATTCATTTTCATACTAGATTGAAATGTTTTTCATTTGTAATTATTATTCTTATGTTGTGGGAGGATACATACTAGGCCTCCATGCTCACACCTATAGAAATTTTATGTTCTATTTCAGCCCTTCATTTCGTAAGGAGTATTCTTGGGTTGTGGTTGGGTGGTAACTCATGTAGTCAGCTGAAGGTATGTTGGTTATTTTAATTATCTAATTCCAATTGTTTCATAAGAATAATAATTCAGGCCAAAATTCCTTCCATTTTCTTATGGTTGGTTTTTATTCTTGTGTTGTTATGTATGCTCAATAAATTGGGTTGTAGATTTCATGGGCATTGGAGGAAATTGTGATTTTATGTTTGTGATTTATTTTATCCTTATTTAGTTATATTTTATTCTACATGAAAATACAATTTATATATGAATCAATCTAGAATTTTGATTAATTTTTATGACATTAATTTATGTTATATTATGGAATACTTCATCCCTAGTAAATTGTTTCAGAATCTTTAGAGCTTATTTTCAACCAATTTAGATTGTGAACACCCCTTCAGCCATTACATGGGCTGGTTTGGGCGTATGAAAGATGAGAAATTCATGTTAGTTCATATTAAAAGAGTATAAGGGCATTGTTTATTATATGGGACTAGGTTCCTGGAGTACCATTTATTGTTTGGGTGTATCTGTTAGATTGTATATAGGACTATTGGAAAACCATATGTATGTAAATAATGAGTCTATCCATGTATTTTACATTTTATTCCTTGATTTGTGAAGTAATTTCATGTTTTAGCCTTTATTTTTATTTTTCTATCATTTACTTCTGATATGTGATTTGTTTTGTTAACGTTATTTTGTGGGAAGATAAGGGGAGTGAATAGGTGGTAAATGGTGAGATCCTAGGTCTTGGAAAGGCATTTGGAGCCTATGTACATGATTAATTATGCATTATATGATAAGTTTTGTAGTTGGTACATGGTCCACCAATCCGTGTTTCCATGTAGTTCATAGACACTAGTCCACCTTTTATTTATGTGTTGTAATTATTTTGGTTTTAATTGGTTTTTTATCATGTCATTCCCTTAATTTTTTATATAACTATAGTTTAATTTTTAAATCATGGATATAAATGTTAAGGTTATTATTGGTCAATGTAATAATTTAAATTACCAAAATTGATTCAACAAAAAACATGGTGTTTAGATATCTGAAAAAAATAGTTTTGATAAGAAGGAGGTTCCTTCATATATATTTCAGTGGCGTGACCCTATTTTAATAATGGGAGTACGTATGTTTAAATGTTGTTAAGGGTATTTAAGTGGAAGGGTTGGTTAAATGAAGAAATTTTGATATTGGAAATAAACATTTTGGGTTCATTTATATGGGATGAATTGATTTTAATATTTTAAATATTATCGAGGATTGAAATTAATGATTAATGCTTAAATGTAGTGAAGGGTTGGTTTTCCAAAAAAAATGATATTAATTTTGATAAATAAAATTTCAAAACAATTGGGGATTGGATTTTAAGAATTGGAAGGTGGTTTTAAACTTAATTAGGTGATATTTTAAGGATTTTACATAGTTTGAAATTAAATTTCTTAATGAATTTTTTTATAAATTCATTTTAAATGAAATAAAATTTAATTTCTATAACCATAACATTTAAAAAGATATAGATCAATCATTTTGATTTGAAATTATCTTAAAATATTCAATAAAGGAGTTCAGAAAATAATATGTTTCTTTTTATATGGAAAAGTGGGAGATTAATTCATAGTGGTTATACGAAATTGTATTTTTTTGTATTTATAATTGAAAAAAGTGAAATGGGGTAATTTTATTATTTTAAAAGGTGCGAAGTTATTTATTTGCGTTCATGTTTTTTTGAAATATGATTCAGTAATTTGAAATAAAATTGATGCGTTTTGAAAAGGGAAGAGGATATTTTTGTAAAGGGAGTTCTAAAATTTTGTATGAGTATTTCATGGAATGTATATTGTTGTAATTTGAATTTGATTGATTTTATTCGATACATATTTTTTAGCTGGGAAAAGTCCATATGTTACTTTTCATTTCCCTCCCATATGATTTTTTATTAATATGATGAGTTTCATAACAACAGAATTCATTCCTTGCATTTTCTAGTTGTATTACTATTTTAGTATGCTACTAGTTATTTATTTTGTTGTTTTTTCAGGTCAATTCATAGATTTTTTAGTGTTTATAATTTCGTATTTGGTTCATTATGCTCATTTTATTATTACAAGAATTATACTGGAGGAATTTTGATCATTTTGGAGATATTTTTTCTTTAGTGGTCCAACGTTATTTTGTTCTAACAAGGATGTTAGACTTTTGATTTTTCTCATTTGTGTGGGTTTGTGATTAGGAATCCTTAGGAGTATTCTACGGTAGTAGGGATGATTGTTACCCATTTAGTATGTTGTATTATAGCTAGTGACTTGGTTATTCATATGGGTTCACTATGTTTTGATGTTTTCAGTTAGATTCCCCATGTTACTTCCACATCAACCACAATTATAAGGCTATAATTTTATATTTTCATCTGGGAATTAATTTTTGAAGGTATTTATAGTCATTTCATGTATTCTCCCAAATGACATGGCTTTGTTTTCCGGGGTTAAGGTGATATCTGTCATGAGATCTTTTTCATAGTGTGATATTTGAGATCAAGTAGATATGGAAAACTATTGTGGTACTTCTAAACATGAATGGTGTCCTTGGTAATTATTTCCCCTTTTATGGGAATATTTCCTCCATTGTAGTGATTTTAATATTTCTCGCTTCTTGGAATGATGTATTATTTTGTAGAGTTGTTGTATAATTTGAATTCTAATATGGTGGGGATATTTCCATTGATAGAACTTTTTTGGGTTTTTAATAGTATTTTAAAAAGTATGTTACTTTAATATATTTATGAAGTTATAGTATTGTGTAGGGTCATTTGTTCTGATTCTTTCCCAACAACTCCCATGAAGGGAAGGGTGTTGATCATTGGTCTCTATTTCTGTCTTGGGATGTTTCATCTTATTTTTTTCATTTTTTTGTTAGTCCATCATTCCCATTGAGTTTGGGTGTTCCATGGGTTTTTAGGATGTGGTTTATAATGTCAACATTTTTTTCCTTTGGAGTGCCTTCCATTTGTTTTGAGTATGTTTTGAATTCTATCAAGGTCTATAATGGTTACCTTTGATGATTGAATTATACAATTTTGGTGTGTCAAATTTCATCATTGAGGAGAGTGTCATCATTAATTGATGGTAATTTCATTCAATATTCATTTTTTAGAATCATGAAATTATAGATTGATTTGACTCCATTTAGTTTTGAATAAAACAATTTATTTAAGTCTCTCTATAGAAACAATTGTTATGGTGGGGAGAATTGTTAGACCCTGACCTTGGTTTTCCTCTATTATTTTATTTTTTTAATTAATTTATTATTTTTATTTATGTTTTAGTATCCTTTATTTACCACTCTATCAATGATAATTTTCCTTCAATTTTGAGGTTTTTTTGTGTATTGTTCATGTTTCATGGTTTTGTGTATAATTATTATTAGGAATGTAGAAATTAGTCGACAAATCTACAACTTTTAGAAGTTCAAATTATACAGATATAAAATTGTATGTTTTACCGTGAGGCTATCCTATAAGCCATGATCAAGGTCCTCCAATGATACTTTCTTTGTCAGAACATGTTTTTTCTAACTGCGTGATATACCCAAGTTTTATCTTTTTTGAATTCCTATTTTACCCTTTTAAATTAAATCATCAACCTCCACCCCTATTCATGTGATGCACCACCTAGGGACCCCTGAATTCCCCTCCAACCATTTGTTCATTTCGTTATTATGGTAATTCAATGGGATTTAATTTTGTATCGTTATTATACAACCTTGTTTTGCATCTATTTCATTCTTCATCATCATTTCTACTAGATTCATCTTCATCCTATTTTCTTGTTACACTATGACTAAGACCTAATAGGATGGGGTGTTTCTTAATAGTGGTTTTTTGTACCTAGATCTTGATACTCCTTCCACGATACCATTGTAGAGGAATTTTTCAAGGGATATGAATTTATATTGATCGATTTTTTCTTTCATCTTTGTATTACTATTTAAAATTATTGGACCATGATATCATCTTTTTAACCCATGTTTTAAATCTCTAGAGAGTTATACTATATATGTCTATTAATATTTTTAAAATGGAAACCTATTTTTACTTGTTTTCAAAATAATATCGTGGGATTTTCTTTTAAAACACATGTTATAAATAACTTTGTCCACTATCAGGCACAATAAATGTTCGATAAAATTATCCAATATATTCCATTAAGGGATTTCAATTTATAAATGATTTGTTAGATCTATAAAATAATTTTCAATGTAAAATCTCAGTTTCAATTATTGTTCTTAGAATATAAATAATGTGTTTTAGTTGTTTTTGGATGTCGATATTTAATGTTGGTTATGTGTATGATTATCAAAGTGAGTACTAATAATTTGGTTTCTCATGAGATATAAGAATTCCTGGTTGGAACTAGTTTAATGGGTTTAATGTCACCCTTAAAGAATTACATTTTTGTAATTTATATGGGTTATGAATTAATTTCCATTAACAGTGGAATGTTATTTTTGATAATTATTCTAAATGAAAGGGAATGGGTGGTTTCTATGATGTTTGTTTAGAGGTTACATTGATTTTTAGTCTTGTTTATTCTGATTTTTTATGATAAACATGTGCACCTCCGTTATTATTTCATGGTAATCCATTTTTTGTTTGGAAGGAACTCTAGGTAAATAGGATATACTAGGTACAAGTCATTCTATTACAAGTAGCCATTAGATAGACTATATTATTCTTGTGAGAATATGACACTCATTTAGGCCATCTACAACAATATCAGATGTTAGGATAGGTGATTCTTATTTGAATTCATTCATATTTTTTAATTTTGTCATCATGCCCAAGTTGTATCTCCAAGGATCTGGAGTTCCCATGATAATTTTTAAACACACCATTTTTATAAATATAAATTTAATATTTAATACATGAAATAGGAACTCACTACAAAGAACCACTTTATCATATGTTATCCATTAAACATAATTTTTCCACCTCTCTATTTTGAATTTTGAAAAACTGTCATACACAGTTGCGTTTAAAAAGATATTTAGATTCTAATAAGACAAAACTATTTTTTGGTGAATAATAACATACAATTATGAATAGTAATATGAATTCTAATATGAACCTTATGAATAGTAAATCATATTATTATTATTTTGTCTTCAGGATATAGATAATGATATCTTGATTACTTTTTCAAGGTGTTATAAAACAAAATATTGATTAAAAATTGAAATTTTTTAATTGAATTAGGATTTTATTTAAAACTTAAATTAATAATATTTAAATAGATATTTTTAAGAAATGGATTTCATTATGGAATTATACTTGAAAAAAATCATTAGGGTAATTTTTTTGGATTTTTATGTAATACTCGATATTTTTTGAATAGTCAAATATAGTAATTTTCCGTATATATACATTATCAGTGAAATTCACTATTCCTATAATAATGGACAATGTAAGCACTATTGGTTAGAAACCACATGCACATATTACATTTGTGTTTCCCAATAATCAATATTATTCATTGTATTTGGAATAATTATAAAATAATGAGTAAAATAATGAGAAAACCCCCTCTACTCCATTATAAACCCCCCCTCACTTCATCTCCTCTTCACTCATATTAGACTTGAATATCCTAAATTTTCATACCAAATACCATTCCCTTGTCACTACACACGTCCAATATCTCTTGTTATTTCCAAAAGACCAATACCCTTTCCCTTAAAGATGTTCCTATGGTGGTGGATTCAAAAGTTAAATTCTCATTCTATTTCATTAAATTTCATTTCATGTTCTTTTCTATTTTTATCATCACCTCACCTACTCTCTCCCAATGACCATGATAACTATAGTATCATCTATATACTAAAATTATATCATGTTAATGGAAGAACTGACATCAATATCCTTTCTCCCTCTCTTTTATTTTATAAACGAAATCATATTCAGTGAGGTGCCAATTTAGACCCTTCAAGGATGATGATGTTTTGTTCTATAATATACCCATAAATAATGTTTATAAACCTATTTATCTTTTTTAAACGTATATAGTGAATTTATTATTAATTATTTAATATTTAGGAACCATTATATGTACATAATTTAAAATCAAATGAACAAACTAGTTCCTAATAATCATAATACCACTAAAACAATCTAATGATTGTCATTAATATTTCATCTGATAATTCATCCTATTTTCATGTAAAAAAATAATATCAATGATAATTAACAACTATTTATGTTAAAAAAAATTTATATTCAAATATCCATATTTTCATATATTTCATAGGAATTTCCTTACTTAAAAACAAGTGAATCGATTATTAATATCAATAAAATGAACACTCCAGAATGACGAAATTAAATATTATAACATATCATTAAAGACCTAAATGAACTATATAAATTATTATAAATTAAAAACATGTCTAATATGATATTAATTATTATATTAGTTAGTCTATTTTAATATTATAGGACCATAAGGTCAATATTGGAGCATTCAAACTTAATGTAAGGGTTTTCTACCCGAACCTCCATTTTCATTCGAGTTACTTTTGTTTTTTACATTCCTAAAATAAATTCTTCTGTATTATTATGTACTCATCATAAATACAATCTGAGTGTTCTATATATCTTTACCAACCATAATCCATTATTATTTTATGGGTAGATACACATATTAAAAGGAACTTTTAAAATTCTTTACAAAATAGTAGCCCGATTCGCGGGAATTTCACAAATTTTTACATTTTCAAGGGAACTCTATAATAAATTTTTTGAAACCATTTTACTTCATAAATATTTCATTTTATTATGAAAATATTATATTACTCCATTAATTATTTTATACAAATATTTTTCCAAAATCACTCTTCTTTTCAACGTAAAAAAGTATTTCTCCCAAGAATTACATGATGGTTTTATAATAATATCTTCATATATTTCAACACTCATGTTAATTATTTCATATTATTGGGATTAATACTTTATGATATCATCTAAAATATTTAATTTAATGGATTATGAGTATTTAGTGTGTGGATATTCAATCTTAATAACATTCAAAAAAAAAATTCCGAATGGTTAGTGTCTATGCATAATATTCAGGGAATGTTATATACCTTTCATATATTCATTTCAATATGAATTTATATGTTGTATATATTTATCCTATTTCATACGTGGAATGAATTGAACTAATTAATTTTCTAGTGGGGTAAACTATATCCCCTCCATCCATCAGTAAGTCTCATGAGACAATATACGATCATGGCACAAGGCGTTGATAGCATTGTTATTTATGGTCTTGGCACGTGGCCTGGAAAGTATGGTTATGATTCCACTATTATGCATTCCATCATTATGAAAATAGTATTTATTGTTTATGTGGTTATTTAAAAGGAAGAATACCCTTAATTATGATTTATTATGGAATTATTTTTTCAGCTATTATTCCTACCAAAATGTGTTCAATTTAATTTTTAAATTCATGTGTTTTTAGATATTCACCTTCTCTAATGTTAATATTTATGATATATATTACTGTATTAATTACCCTTAATGAGTGTTTGACATCAAAACATTTTTATGTTTCATTTTCTCAGTACATTAATAATTTTATTATGCATGACCATATGGGATAAACATATAGTTGGGGATTTCCCAATAAAAAATATATTTTGTTTTTTATTTCATGTTATAGTGATGAACTTCAGTAAGTATATAGATAAAATTATACAAACTTACTCATTCCATCATCATGCATTTTTGTTATTTATATTCCAATGTAATAAAATAAAGCACTGGTTCTGGGAAACTAGGGTCTGGTGAAAACAGGTTGTATAAGAGGAATTTTTTTAGAAAATATGGAAAAATTATTTAGAAAATGTAGATTAGGTAAAAAATACATAATATTGTTTTTGAGGATAAATATACAAGAACATTCTGTTATTTTGGTAATGAATGTATTTTTTGAATCAGTCTATAAATATTCCCCTGTCTGGATACTACAAGTTGGCATGGTTCTAGCATTGATGTACATAGGAGTGAGAACTCCGAGATGGAATTTCAGGCTTAACCTAGGTTATCATGGTACCCGACAATGGGGCTTACTACGCACCTATTTTTTCACTCTCAAGAGATATTCGTAGATTAATTTATATTTTCATTACAATCCATTATAAATGATTTAAATTATATTTTTTACAAAATAAAACCATGTTTGTGATTATGAGATTGGCTATGTATAGATTTGCAATTTATGATATGTATTTTTCTACATTGAATTTAGATATTATGATTCATAACCTAAAATATTATATTTCATTATTTAGAAATAGTGCAAAGTGTATGGAATGGAAACCACATGAAAATTTATATCCCATGTTGGGATTTCCATACGATGAAAGAAAATGATGTTGGATTTGGAGCTATGACTAGTGCTACGAAAAATATAACTATAATAGAACAACTGAATTAGGTTATAAACAATAACAATACCTGTATAGAGCTTCCTAATTTTGATGTCTTAAAATTTCCCTATATTACTTTTAAATATTATATGAAATTATTATGAGATTATGTTTTGTGACGAAGCATGATTCTGACGCCCAGAGTTCTCGTAATAAATGTTTTAAATAAAGTAAACTCTTAAGAGCGTGTGAGAATTTTACTAAGATAAAAAATGCCTTTTAAAATGGTTTCCAAATCAGAAATATAAGGGTACTATTGCATTCAGTGTTCTGTATTGGCCTTAAGTGGGGCCTCATAGTTACCGGTGTAGGTCAGCTATAAGAGTTAGTTTTTGGGCGTTTAAAAGGAAATAAAATATTTTATTAAATATTGTTTATTTTAAAAGTTTACTTAAAACATAGAGACCTAATCCCCAGTATTAATATGTACATATGGAATTTTTATATGGTTATCCATATATCCCTACGAATTGAGGATTACTATTGGAGCATTGGAGGAGAACCCATTGGCAGATGATGACAACACTATCGATCTACACATAACAGATTCAACAAACCTTTCAAACGAATGATGGAAGGGGTGTGTTAATTCTTTTTTTTAAATGTATTCCATCTATTTAATCCGATGTACTTCATGTTCTCTGAAAGGTTATGAAAAAAGATCAATGCACGTCTATTTCACCGTGAAACAATCCCAAATCGGAGATCGGGAAACACGACAACCAAGTAGAGTTGCAACAATGACAACCGATGATGAATTGACTCAGACCAAGGAGTATTATTCTTAAAGTGTTATTCTTGATGGTAGATCAAAACTTGTTTTTGGGGCCAATGTGTGGTCCAAAAAGAATATAAACAACTTCGATGTGTCAGTATGACCTCTAATATAGAGTATTATGATGATCAGATTGCCGAATCAAGGATCGTAGGAGCACCCACGCTGTGATGATGAAGAACGGTGAATATTAGAAAATTATAATCCACGTGACATATATCCCATTGAACACTCCATGTATGATTGTTCTGGTGGTGGCTAGAGTTTCCACACTGCACACAGATACTAAAACGACATGCCTCTGTGAAGACATGACATTTGGGCCCCACCCAGCGACGACTAGATTTTCAGGTGACGTGAAGTGTATACATGGCATGTGGCCATCAGCACACGGAGTGTGGGTCCTTAATAGGACTTGGTGTGTATCTCTGATGATACAAGGACACAAGATGGAGTTAATGGCATGCGATCCACCACACGACTAGACATAGTTGGATAGGTTGGATACCCCGTGTACCGCTACATAGTCTGGGACACACTGGTTGAAGCCATGTTTGGGAACATGGCCAGCATACACAAAGCATTCTTGAGGTATCATAACATGGCTTATGGCACTCTTAAACGATATTTATATCTTCGTATACACGAAAAAACTTACGAAAAATGTCATTGTACACGGGAAGTACCTAACGTTAGGGGACACAGTGTATGACCCTTCTATACACCGTGTATATATCTGTACATGTCTTGAACTTCTTGTCCACCATTACATAGACTAGTTTCATTGGGGTTATATCCCCTTTACTCATATCCCGGGTGGTCGGGTGTCATTTCCATCCACAAGATTTTAATCCATTCAGTAGGACTTCCTGAGATAGTGTTTGGTATCCCTCCGAGAGGCCCAGATCGAGATACTCTATCAATTATTTTCCTCGATAGAGTTTGGTATCGACATGAACAATCCTACAGGATTCTAATCATTTACATTGTAGGTAAATATAGATGAGCTATAGTATCCTTCAAGGCCCTGGTAGGGATCCTAATCAGTGTATTGTGATATTTTCCCTGTCAAGAGTGTTTTCTACCAGAACGAGTGTATCTATTCTCTCTTAAGATGTATCAGTGCATCTATCTCTTGTAATGATTTTCCCAATGAATCGTACATATTAGATGGATGTCATCTGAGATATCTAAATCATGGAGTTATTTCTGCTAGATTATTACTTTTTGGAATCTTCTAACGGAATCCCTAGCGAGGGTATTCATTCTTTGTAGACTATGTGTCTAGGTCTCAAGAATATTGGGATATGATTCTCTTCATATATGTATTGTTGGAATATAATGTGTACATGTGGACTGTACCTTTAATTTCTATATTACGTTGTGAGTTTCTTGGTTCTTATGCTGAGTATTGTTATACTCACCCCTACATGGTTTTCCCACACATGTGGTGTCTTTTGTAGAGGATTTTCCATTTTATAGAGTCCAAGGTGGGCGAGGACCAGAATTATATTTCTATGATCCTTATAAGACGAGGTGTTCCTAAGATAAAGAGTGGGAGTCCCAGTACCTCTGTGTTCTTAGACGTTGGACTTTGTAGTTTCATACTCATTTTCTTGTGGAGGGATTGTATTATGTGTCAGTTTACATTCCTCACATTACATATTATTTACTATGTTTGTTAGGTTTAGTTGTGTGAATGCTTGTTGTTCCTTAGTGGTTTTTACATTTCACTATTAATGGGATTCAAGATGTCTGAATGTGTACAGATACATAGGCAATGCCTCCCATATTAGTTTTATGACATCTCGATTCTAGTCACTAGCCACTGGCCTATTGGAGGCGAATATAGGGAGTCACGACACCGGGCCCTCTGGGATGAGTCCTGACAGAGTGGTATCACAGGTGGTTGGTTCTACCATAGGACCTATATTATATGAGATTGGTTTGTGGAAACAATGTTAAGTATTTTGAGCTCAAATTTTATGTTAAGGACTTATCTATTGGTGGGGTAAACCCACATATCCATTCAAATGGACCCTGATTACTTGCTTTTTGATAGGGTAACTAGAAATACTATTTTTGGGGAAATACAATAATGGTACAAGCATCATATAGGGATTGTTGGTGTTTTTCATGACCACTATGTTAGCTATCCAGATATACTCATTCACAATGGTGCATCTTTTTTCCTTATATAATTACTTCATGATGCATACCCTCTAGGATTCAGTATCTCAATAAAGAGGATTCCCCATTCAGTGATGAGGAATTGATAAAGGGAACAGTTCCCTATGTGTTACCTCTAGGTGGTGCACCTACTAAACCACCACTAGTGGAGTATCACATGGTACCTGCACTACCGACACATGAGGAACGTAGGCTGAGCATGCTCCATGATATTCAGAGACATAGAACCTTCATGTATTGAGGCGAGCATGACCATTAGCTGGATGAGGATTAGATTGAGGCAGTGACTATTGTTTTCCGTCTTGGGAGGACACCATCAGACCAAATGATGGTCATAGGAGAGAGCCTTTTTCATGGTTTGGCGGGATGATTGTAGATTTTTACCATGTAGACTCACGATGAGGATAATCATTTGTGGAAGGAGTTCAATCAGCTCCTTAGGGAATAGTTCTCTCTTGCTACACTGAGAAAAGTGCATATTCCGGATCTTCCTCAGCTCTAGAATGATAGTTTGATGGTGGATGACTATTCATCGAGGTTCACTAACCATACCATGTACTCAATGGATGTGGTCAGCGATTAATGATTCAATGATTGGACCTTTGAGCGAGGTCTATGGTGGGAAATTCAAGCTATTGTTGTTCCTCAATGCCTTTCTTATTATGATATAGTGCTAGAGTGGGCCTTGGTGATTGATATATTCTAGGTGGAGAAGAGATTTCCAGTAGGAGTCAATAGTAGGAAGATATGTATGGAGACAATGGATGTAGGGATCCAGCATCAGATGTAGGGTTTGTGACATGGGAGAAATCAAAGTAGGACCCATGATAGGTGATTGACAATACATGGCTCTCAGGCTAGATCCAATCACCTTAGGGAGAGATGATGCTACTCATTGTATGGTAAATGGAATCTCACTAGAGACTATCTGACCCGTCGATCTAATGACAAGGATGTGGTAGATGGACCACTGAGGTAGATGTAGAGACTGGAGAAGGATGGCCCACCCAGTACTGGACATGGACGAGGAGTTAGGAGAGATTAATGTGGTGGTAGACATTTTAATCTACATCCACCACCACCCAAAAGAGGTTTGCTCCAGGGTCAGGGGGTAGGTCACAGGGGTGTGGAAAACAACATGCGGTCTAGGCGTACAACTCATTGACTCTAAGGATGATCCGAGGTATGCTATGTGTATTTTCAACCATATATTTCGTACTTATAGACATAGGTTCTATCCATTCCATCCTTTCCACATCTCATGTGTGAAACCTTTAGATTCTGGTAGAGCCATTGACTCGAACCTTACTCTTGGAGACACCTAGGGGAGGAGGCTCGATGATCACTCATCGTTGAATACATTGTGATCATTCCCTTGGGGGTGATACATTCGATAGGAACCTCATGGTGGTATTATTGAGGTATTATGACGTCATTCTAGGAAGGGATTGGCTATCTTTGGTCCATTCCCAAATTGACTGCATTAGGTGAAGAGTGTGGTGTGTAGCCAGTGATGGGACATGGTATTCCTTTGTTGGTGAAATTGAATCCCAAGAATCACAAGAATGGGATCATTCCTTGGAGGGTGCAAGATATCACGCATGATTTGGATAGTTTTACCAACAGAGCAGTAGATGTCGTGAGCTTTTAGTACCAAATAGTTGTGGTGGTGTACGAGGATGTCTTCCCAGAAGATGTTCTAAGATAATCCCCCCTGGGAGATAAACTTCTACATAGTCTTAGTCACTAGGAATGTACTGAAATCCCCAATAGCATATCAGATATCTCTTACAGTGCTTCATGAGATGAGGGTGAATTTGGATGATTTACAGTGTAAGGGATTTGTATGATCCAGTGTTTCACCTTGGGTGGAGAAAGTGTTGTTTTCCGTGATGGAATACAGGAGTTTGAGGTTGTGTGTGGATTACCGTCCCCTAAAACAAGTGATGGTAAAGAACAAGTATCCATGCTAAGGATTAATGACCTCTACGATTAGATGAGAGGGTAATGTTGGTTCTCAAAGGTTGACTTTGGGTCAATTTTTCATTATCATTGAGTACGGGACGAGGATGTTCCAAATATTGATTTCAGATTCCTTTATGGTTATTATGAGTATGTGGTAATGCCTTTAGGGGTGAAAAATTCCCCCTAGTGATCACAAGACTTATTAAACGGAACTTCAAGCCACAATTAGACTAGTTTGTAGTGGTATCCATTGACTTCATCCTTCTATAAATGGTGTCATAAGAGGAAAACGTGAGTCACCTATGGATGGTTCTATTTATACTCTAAGAGAAAAAACTTTATGTGATGCACTCAAAGTTATAGTTCTTGAAACATGAGGTCCAATTTCTGTGACATGTTATCTCAGAAGATGGAGTAGAAGTGGACCCAGCCAAGGTCGATGTGGTGTTACCATGGGAGCCACCCCAGTGCATGAAAGAGGTGCAGGGCTTCCATTAGATGGAAGGATATTACCAGAGATTTATCCCATATTTATCCCAGATTACAGTACCAATGACAGCATTGTCTGCGAAGTGGAAAACATTTGTATAGAAGGAGAAGTGTTATTAGTATTTCTAGTAGTTGAGGAAGTGTATGACGAGTGCACCGATATCTGGATGGCCAGTGGATGGTTTCACGTACGATGTTTTTAGGAATGCATCATGTACTGGGATTGAATGTTTCCTAATGTAGATAAAATATATGAAGGATTATGGCTCACTACAGCTAAGGATGCATAGTCACAACATTTCAACCCATGATCACTAGTAGGCAGTTGTATTCTTCTCATTGAAGATGAATAAACACTACCTGATGGGTGAACGGTTTATTGTCCACTGTGACCAAAATATTATCTAGTACATCTCCTCATAGGAGGATCTAAATGTGATGCAGAGGCCCTATATATAGTTCATCAATAATTATGAATTTAATTTCCTATATACACTAGAGAAGCAGAATGTTGTGGTGGATTCTCTTAGTTGGAGATTGATTTTGTCGCTGCTGAGTGAGGAGACGAAGTAGATGGCCTCGCTACAGTTATCCTTCATAGAAAGACATGATTTGAATTATCTCTAGTCAATGGTTCTCACCCCTCCACTATTACAGTTATTTAGGGAGGCCCAAATATGTGATGTTGACTAGGAGACATTATGTGCTCATATATCCACATGAAATGATCTTGATGGATGTTCACGAGGTGGGGAGAACTTAGTCATTTTGAGAGGACACACGGTTGTTCGAGTGGTGTTGTGGGAGGAGGTTCTAAGGGTGTTTCATACATCCCCCTTAGTGGTACATCATGGAGTGGAGAATATGTATAAATACCTCAGGTGATAGTTCTGGTGAATATGTATGAAGAATGGAGTAGTAGAGTTTGATTCTCGATTCATGACATGCTAGAATGTACAGGTCATGCACCAAGGTACATTACAGTTAGCTCACTCCTAGAAGTGCCATATTGGAAGTGAGATAGAATATCAATGTAATTTGTTAGGGGATTACCACATATATACAAGGGAGATGATTCCATCTAGGTCACCATTTACCTAATCACCAAGTCCTCCCATTTCCAAGATTTTAAGGATCAATGTTCCATAAAGTGCCTAGGTAGACTCTACATAAATGACGTATTTTGGATTCATGGTTTCTATTTGACGATAGTCTCATATCGATACATGCACTTCAAATATAGGTTTTTTAAGGGATTACAAGAGGCTTCTGGGGCTCTTCTACACATGAGAACAACATTAAATCCCCATAATGATGGTAAGAAGAAGTGGAACATTCCAAATCTATAGTAAATGTTGCAGGCTTGTAACTTGGTCATTGGTCATAGTTGGTAGGACCATATTCCACTTGTATAGAATGTGTACGATAACAACTACAACACCATCACCGGGGTTGCACTGTTGAAGGCCTTATACATGAGACCATTCTGGTCACCTCTTTGTTGGACTGACCTGGGAGAGTAATCACTCATGGGCCTATAGTTGCTGTGAGCCACCACCAAGAAGTCAGATATCCTCAAGGAGTGGATGAAATATGATAGGAAAGTTGGAAAACATGTATTACAATATAAATTTCAAGATAATAAAGATAATAACAAATGGTCTTACCCAAACGGTCTCCCACAAGTGATATATTTTCAATTTGACAAAATATCTCTAATCATTAAGAAAAATAATAAGCTTTTTTAACATGAACCACCATAATTGTTTTTGAATTGTTTTGAATTTGGACCAATTGGAATACCATTATCAACAATGTCTTCTGATATCCTATTGTCCTGTTTAAAAGAAAACTAATAATTTTGGTAAATGTTTAAATCTTATTTTATCAACACTAAAACTATTCATTGGACCCATAGAACTATATGTATGTAGACTACAGAAAAAGAGTCCTCAAAATTCTCCAGATAATTCCATACACGATACAATATCGTAGACCTTTTAGAAAGCTTCGATTTTCTAGGTCACATGTCCCAAATGGAGTTACAGATTATGAGAAATGGACATTTGATGTTGGGCTGGAAAACTGGTTCGTGAAGAACATTCGTGAAGCCCCCTCCATGATCGTGGTGCGCCGCCACAAAGTAATTAGGTGAGAGGATCCACAAACCCGTCTGACGTTCACGACGTGCCGTGAAGACCCACCACGAAGCAAATGAGGCAGTAACTCTCCATGAAAGCCCTGACGTTCGTGGACCCGCCGCGAAGCAGAGTAGGTGGTTTCTCTCTGTGAATCCGATTGACGTTCACGACCCGCCGTGAAGCACCGAAGTCCCCGTCGTGCCGTATGAGCTCTTCTTCGTGGCGCACCTACCTATAAATACCCATCTCGCCCCCCTTCTATGGATGGCTATTTTTTCACCCATTGGGCGGCTGATCTCCCTATCCATTGGGCTCCGCTTTGCGATTCCTCGAGGCCATGCTCCGCGAGCAGCTTCGTTCGCATTGCTGCTCCGCGAGCCGATGCTCTACGAGTCCATGTTCTTTAAGCCAATTCTCAGAGATGATGCCTTGTGAGTACTCCGCAAGCCGCCCTTGCTCCGTAAGAGGCCCATCCTCCTTGAGATCCCTCTGCTCCACGAGACCATTGCTCTGCGAAGATACTTCACGAAGACCAATCCTTCGCGAGGCTCCTACCTTCGCACCCACCAGTCCATACCATGGGGGTTGCGCCCCTGCACCCACGATCGGGGTCTCTCTCGGGCTTCGGTCCCGGCCCTCTGGGCCTGTACCTTCTCTACCATCACGGAAGCCCATGATAAATGGAGTCGAACCATGATCCTTTTCGGTCGGGATGTTAGGATTTTTCATTGTGCACCTATGCGCACCCACCTTCAACCTATGGAAAACCATGATTTGAGATACTCCTCCACACGCAATAAAACACCTTGAGTCGACATAAACCTCTTGGTTTCATTCCCATGTCATGAGTTGAGATTCTCATCATTAATTTCCCGAGTACCTTGAGTCAAACTATTCCTTAGGCAACTCTTCCAAACCCTATCACATGGCTCCAACGCCAGATGGAACCAGAAAGGGCCACCTCGCGTAAGTCCCAACACAATCCATTCCCAGACACCATATGCCTAAGATTCCTATCAACATGACTCTAAACTGCAGTACTCCCTATGATCCAATCATAGGATGCCTCATACACTATACGAGAGATACCTCGTGCTCCAAGAATTAGATGTCAATAGTCTTACCTACATGACTCTAATCTATAGTTCAACCTATGTTCGAAACTTAGGATACCTCTTTTTCCAAACAAGAGAAGCCTTATGCTCCTAGTATAAGAATCCAGTAGTCCTGTCTACATGACTACAAACTGTAGTACTCCCTATCTAACAAATGATAGGATGCCTCTTGCTCTATACAAGAGATGACTTGTGCTCCAAGCTTGAGATTCCATCAGTCCTCTCTACATATATATAAACTGTAGTTCACCCTATGTTCCTGACATAGGATGCCTCTTACTCCAAATAAGAGATTCCTTATGCTTGAAGCATGAGATTCCAACAGTCCTATCTACATGACTTTAAACTGTAGTTATCCCTATATGATCAATATAGGATGCCTCCTGCTCCAAATAAGAGATTCCTTGTGCTCCAAGTGTAAGATACCTAATAGACCTATCTACAAGACTATAAATTTTAGTACACCATATGTGATAACTATAGGGTGCCTCTTGCTCCAAATAAGAGATTCCTTATGCTCCAAGAATAAGACGCCTAATACCATGATTACAGTGGTATGATTCTAATGAACCTTGGAAATATCCCTCTTGTGCACCAGTGCAGAGGTGAGGGCCTCAGTTCACCAGTGATTTGGGATGCCCTCGTTGCCAGAAATGAGGAATACACTATGATCAGTGTCCTTGTGTAAGCCCCAATCACTATCGCCACTCCATAGTGGCACCTGGGCAGCTTCCTAGCGTAATCCCCATTCACTATCGCCGCTCCATAGCGGCACTCAGTCAGCATCGTTGCATAAGCCCCATTCACTAGTGCCGCTCCATAGCAGCACCCATGCAGCCTCCTTGCGTAAGCCCCATTCAGTATTGCCGCTTCATAACGGCACACGGGGAGCTTCCTCGTGTAATCCCTAATCACTATCGTTGCTCCATAGTGGCACTCGGGCATCATCCTTGCGTAAGCCCCATTCACTATCGCCGCTCCATATCAGCACCCGGGCAACTTCCAAACATAAGCCCCATTCACTATCACTGCTTCATAGCGGCACCCAAGCAACATCTATGTGTAGTCCCCATTCACTAGTGCCTCTCCATAGCGGCACCCAGGAAGCTTCCTAGCATAAGCCCTATCCACTATTGTGATCCAAATCAGCTGTAATCCGTTGTGATCCTATGCAGCGGTATGCCGTTGACATCCTCATCTAGAGGTAAGCCGTTGCGACCCCATTTAGCTGTAAGCCATTCAAATCATTATCCAGCAGAAAGACGTTATGACCGAATGCAGCATTAAGCCATTGAAAACCCCAATTGGTGGTAAGTTTTCATCAAGTGAACTACGTGGACTTTGATTCCCTATCACAGGGATACGTAGGAAGTCTCTTCAAGGCTCAAGCCCAAAACCATCTTCATCCTCATGACGGTTCCATCCCATTCACCACCGTTCATGGATGAACCCCTGCACTGTGATAATCAGGTCCTCGCTACCTATTGTTTCTCACATCGAACATGACTCACATGGGCATTGAGAAAGCATCGACCATGACACACCATGGGCAGACAATATTGTAAGCCCCACTCCATTTTGAACTACGTGTTGTTTGATCAATGTCAATGCATGGTACGTAGGAAGCCTCCCAGAGGTTCAATCCCACAACCCATTGGACATTCCGACCCCCTTCACGTTGGTCTACCGACACCCTAGGCATCCTAGAGTGTAATCCCCACACCATTTTGAACTATGTGGTATTTGATCCATGTCAAGGAACGATATGTAGGAAGCCTCCCAGAGGATCAATCCCTCCACCCCCTGGACAATGGTGGTTATTCACGTCGGTTCTCTGACACACCATTTTATTTACTATGGGGTCTTTGATCCATGTCAAGGAATGGTACGTAGGAAGAATCCACGAGGTTCAATCCCATCGCCTGTCGTTTATTCATGTTAGGGTTCAACCTTATCACGCATGATGTTAAACTACATTCCAGTCCAGCGGTAAGCCATTGTGACTATCCCAAACTACGAGGACTTTGATCCATGTCAAGGCATGGTACGTAGGAAGCCTCGCGAGGTTCAATCCCACCACCCATCAGACCATGTTCCACCTTCACGTCAGTTCACTGACGATACCCATCGGGCCAAGGTCCACCTTCACGTCGGTTCACTGAAAATACCCATCGGACCAAGGTCCACCTTCACGTCGGTTCGCTGACGATGCCCCTCAGACCAAAGTCCACCTTCACGTCGGTTCGCTGCCGATACCCATCGGACCAAGGTCCACCTTCACGTCTGTTTGCTGACGATGCCCATCGGACCAAGGTCCACCTTCAGGTCAGTTCGCTGACAACACCAATCGGACTAAGATCCACCTTCGTGTCGGTTCACCGGCACCATCCCGAACTACGCAGACTTTGATTCCCTGCCACTGGGATACATAGGAGGTCTCTTCGAGGCTCAAGCCCAACTTCACTGTCGCCCTTGCGATGTACCCATTTCATTCCCCCTCTACTTCATTTATCCATCCATTGTCCCTCGTGATTCTCACTCAGGCCGCCACATCCCGGTGGGATCATGCCATCCACCTCTTCGCTGCTCCAAGCAACACCTCGGCCGCTATCCGCGCGTAAGCCCCAACATGTCTCCGGCTCATTGTCCACTGTGTACACCTCGATTCATCAACCCTTCGAACTTCGTGGGTTTTGATACCTGTCCTCTATATAGGGTATGTAGGAAGCCCTCACGAGGTTCAGTCCCAGCCAATGGTAAACCTTGGTGTTCCCCATTCTGGGTTGTACTCTCCCTGATCCGCCTTCAGTGGTGTTCAGATCAACCATTATGGTGTGACATCTCCCCTCCATGGGGTACACCACCTCAGATCAGTCCTCATCGGGTTTCTGATCCATCCCCTCGGTAAACATTCTTGGTGTTTCCTCCTAGGGATGAACCAATCTGATCCGTCTCTACGAGACGTTTTGATCCCTCTCCTTCTATCTCTGCATGAAGTTAAACTCATGGCTTACCTCATGATAAACATGTGATGATTGAGGAAAAACTCAGATGACATGCCTTGGGCATAACCATCTCTGAAAGACATTAAAATCATGACCTATATCATGATTAACATGTGATTCCTACGGAAAACCTAAGATGACACTCCTTTGGCCTAACTGTATCTACAAGAAGTTATCCTCGCGACATACCCTGTGATAAAAATGGGAAGAGGAGGAAAACCTCAAATACATGCCTATGGCATGTGATTCCCCACATTTGATGTGGGGTACCTCAGGTTCTAGACCCTTGAGATGCCTTATTATGAGGAAGAATACAGGTTCCTCAATATCAACACACCCATAGATGCCTCGACATGCCTGATGTTGTCATCTACTCCGACCATAGGTTGCTACCATGTAAGGACCCCATAGAACGTCTTGATGAAGGTGGACTAATTAATTGGCGTCCATGAAGATTTGGCACTGGTATTGAGATTCACGAACCACGTATTAAATCTACAAGGGACACCCGGACAAGGTGATGAGTTCCATGGAGGAATCCACAAACGGAAGCACTGACATCCCATCATCTCGTTTCGATCAAGGAGAAAACGTCCCTAAACAAAGAACAGATGTTGCCCGCCTTTGGAAAGCGGGATTGTAGGGTAACAACAGCCCATCCTCACAGATGGATGTGCGCGCCCTGGTGAAAGCGTAAGAAACAATGTACATTATAAAGAAGGATAAGGCCCATCAATGAAATCATGTGTACATTCATCCCCAAAGGTAGGTGTACGATCATATCTATAAGTATATAGTTGATCAGATCACTGATAATTCATTATCTAACAAATAAAACAATCAAAAATCTATTACACAAACATAAAAAACAACGTCTACATACTAATGTTAATAAAAATTGAAAAATTATTAAATAATAAATTAAAATAATCAAATCTTAATAAAATCTTATTAATATTATTTATAGTTAAATAAAATAAAAAAACATTAATGAGATTAGAAATGACATATAAACTAATGAAAACAAATAAAAAAAATAGAGTATGAACAATAAAAATGATACAACATAATAAATCTTTTAAAAATATATATTATTTTTTATTTTAATCTTATATTAAATTTTTGTTTCTATTTATCATATTTGATTTAAAATAATTTTTTTCAACAAAATGAATTAATAGGTAAGTTACGTAAGTGTAAACATGCAAACATAAACTAAACTAATATAATAAAACCAATTACCTTATTAGTTATAATACATGTTTTAATAATAAATCAAAATTAAAATTTATAAAAATTTAAGAAAATTAAAAATTTAAATAAGAAATAAGAAAATATTTCCTATAATATTTTGAATGTACTAGTTGATTGGTTTACCAAATTCGTTCATCAATATAGATTTATATGGAACCAAACATTTGTATGAAATGTTCACAAATATTATCTATTAATATTTACAAGGATGTATAGATCACAAATAAATCATCGTGTTCATCAATTTTACCATCACTAACATACTAATTTTCCATTAAGAGAAATGGACCACAATATATCAGATTGATCAAGAACATTGAAATTTTTTGTTGATGCGTTTCAATTATAGAAAAATAAAATCTGTATTCTAATATATTTATATTAACTAGTGTTATTCCAAATTCAACATGCCTGACACTATTGTTGGAGATGAACCATTTTCAGTTAAATAATGAAACATGAACATTAATGTAATTAAAAATCAAAATTTATTGAGTGACTCCATAAAATGAACATGATGTGGATATTGGTTTTTTGTCTTTGGAACTAAAAAATTAATTTATTCTATGAACTCCAATACACAATTATTCTAAATGAAACTGATATTGTCCTAATATTTCATATGTAATGTATAGCCAAAAATTCTATTCCCGATCAATGTTATCAAACATAAACATAGACCATCCACTAACCAATCCAATTTTTCTATTGCCTATGGTATACCAATAATAGTCTCTTTAATCGTATGAAATAATGCTTTGTTATGATCATTCAAGATTAATAAGTCTTTATATGTTGCATAACATTGTTTGAAAAAATGAATAAGAAATGTCATATATGAGTTGAGCATGATCTATATCATTGAAGATTTATAAATGTACATTCATTATATGTTCACTTATTAATGATTAGAGTTTCAAGACACAGATCCCCTTTCTCATAGAATTATCAAATTCATGGTGAGATATAGGCTTACCAATGTTCTCCACTGTAGAAAATTTTCGTGTAAGAATATCCACATCCTCCTCAAAAATATACTTCCCAACAATGGCATCTTCAGGTCGATATTGAATCTAATCATACCCCGTCAATGTAATTATTTGTTTTCAAAAAAGGATAAAACCAATATAGATATATAGTACCCCAAAGAATTATTATTTACACAAAACTAACCATTAAATGAACCATGATATCAGAAAAATATGGATGAAACTACATTTCCAATCAAAAAATAATTGAAAAATCATCATTCTCCATATTGCAAAAAGCATTCAGTTAAATTGACTTATTGGAAATTGAATTGAAAACATTCAAACCATCATGATATTCATTATAACATAGATGAGTAATGATATACAAAATGAAATTGGTAGGATCTATTACATCATGTTGTTATAATATTGAGATTTCAGACCTATCAACTTTAAATCATTAAATGATAGAAAATTTATAACATTAGAAGAAAAATTTTGTGGAACATTGATATGAAGAAGATACTGAAAAAAATACAATTTTATAGATCAATTAATGTATGAAATTATGGGGGTAAAAATGTTCTCCTTCCTTCAAGAGTGGGAGCTAACTCCAAATGTATTCTCATTTCTTTCAACGCATCTTTAGTTTTTCTATTATATCTACAAATGTTCCAATAAATATGTGATATATATTTTCCTTTGCATTCATGAAATAAATAATGTGTTTGACCTAATGATATCTATAATATGGTAGCTTAGAAACTATTGAATGTTTCTTCTAAATATTTCTATCATTTTCTGATTTACGTGACTTTCTGAATATCATGCTAATGTTTTTCAGCATATCAAAATACTAATTAGTGGATAATGTTATTGGAGAGATATCAAATTCTTATGATCTATTTAATGAAGTTTTTAATCTTGTATATGCATAATATATAGGAAAACGAAATCGATGATCCATGTATACTATTTTCCACCATGATTTATTTGATAATATGAAGTCTATTGTTATAAAATTGAATATGATTTATGCCCCTTAACACAATAAACATATAAATATACATATTATGGGACATTATTTATAGTGAATATAGTCCTTTCATGATGATAAAAATATTTTATTTTCTATGAATCATACACCCTACATCCTTCCTCACATAAAAGTTTCAAATCATCAATTAATGATGATTAAAAAACATCAAAATCATTTTTGGGATGTTTTGGTTCGAGATCATTAATATCTACATGAAATATTTTCACTTCATACAAAATTAATGATATGAGATTCAAATTAACAATTATATATACCATGATCTATTTTTTCTATTTTATATTAGATATAGATTAATTCTATCCTTTAACTTCCAAAGTATGGGATTTCTAAATTAACTTCCAATTGTACTAAACTGCATATCATTTTGAAACAGCATTTCAAAATCAATCGGATGTAATAATTTTACATCAAATATCCGCCCCTATTCATTATATATTAACATTTTTTCATCATTTTATGAGAAATTGCTTGATTCAAATGAGGAATTAAAGGAAGATACAATGATTTCTTGGAAGTGGTCACTATAACTACAACATATGCTGATGAATTTTCTTTCATCTTTTTCTGTGACATTCCATATTTCGGAAACACTAATATAAGTCATCATACTTCCCATATAGAACACAATCATTTCAATACGTATGTTTTATTTATAACCAAATCCCAGCAGGCATAGTATTTTTTTTCATTACAATCTGATTATAGAAGATCATTATCTCAAGTAAACATATATTTCAAAAATTATGGAAAATCTATAAAACTCTTGTCACTTAATCCATGTTTCACTATCATGTATATAAATCATAAAACCATCAATAAAAATATAAATTCAGTACAACCATAATATAATGGTTTTATAGAATCTCCATATAGATGCTCAACTTTATATTCTTTCTCAATTATCCCCTATTCATATTACAAATCATTTATTAAATTTGATCATGGTTGTCATCATTTAAAGTACCATAATCAATTGATCTGAAATTATGTCAAGTTTCACAATGCCAAATGCAGGGGATGTAACTTGGATTAAAACCATGACAAATTAAATGATCTTTGAACTATATGCTTTTCGGCTTATTAATATATAATCATTTTGGGCATGTACATAAAAAAATTATTTTTTTGGAACATTTCTTTTAAAAAATTGAAAACAAAGAATCAATAAATTCCTCATATTTATCAGTTATTAAAAGTTCTATAATAGAATTCAAACTCATTATTATCTATAATAAACAACAAAAAACATATATTTTAATATGAATATAGTAGTGATAAAAGTGATTAAGAGGGGGATTATTAGATTATTTCAATGATAATCAAGAAGAAACACTTGTGGTATAAGTCATTAGTAAAATGATTGTATGATATTCACCAATAGTGGAAATAATGTTTAAAAATTTAATAAGAGTGGAAATTAAATTTAATGATAATTGGAATGATTATACAACAATAAAATATAAAATAAAGTGACTTTATTTAAAATAAGTCATAAATTGAATGTATCAAAATTCATTAATTTTTAAAAAACTATATGGGTTGAGAAGTATAAATATAAATGCAAGGAAATAATTCAATATAAGTTTAAATATTTTTGGTAAATAATGAAAATAAATGCATGGATGAAATTAAAAAAATACAATATAGTTATATCATTCTCTCATTTTTCATTTACTTCTTAATGAAATTAGATGAATCATTAAATTTAATTTTATTGAATAGAATTGAAATAAAGTGTTCATTTTCCATTATTATTTGAATCATTATTTGTTAATTTTTAACCTTCTTTTTCATGAAAAAACAATGAATTATTAGAAGAAACATTGATTCATAGTATAATATAATCATATAGAAGAGTTCGTACAACACGTTGTTGAATTAATAATGCATTACACACACGTAAATATATGTATGATATAATATTATATAAAAATTTTGTCTAGTGTATTATTTATAATGTGGTAAATATATTACTTTCAATGTATATATGAGATCTTGTTGCATTTGAATGTAACACACTAATGTCAAAAAATTTAAAAATTTCAGTCTACTTCAATAGAAATAATTAGAATCTAGATTTAGGAGGAGAAAAATGATTTTTTTGTGAATATCAGGTGATGCATGTGTAGTTCCATTAGAATATAACATAGAAAAACTCTAAATATATAGATTAATAATCCAATAAAATTTTATTTTAATTTAAACTAATGTATGAATGGGGATATAAATTGTATCAGTATCTATTATCATTTGTATCAATAGGGTTAATTATTCTAATCAAAGTCAAAATTGAACATATATCTATCATAATAAAACACTTCTATGTAATGAATGAATTTGAAAATTCAAATTGTGTATTCATCAATAATTTCGACATTATATTGATAATAACTCATAATATAGAGACTAAATATTTAATATACGATTTTTTATTATAAGAATAAGATCACATCATAATAATAGTGTTCATATAAATATAAAACACTTATATGATTTATATATAGAACTGTAAGAAAATTACATTGTATGTATATATTATATTTTATGATTACTAAGTAACTAATAAATTCATAAAAAAATATTGACATTTATCCATATACATGGTAGTGTATCCATAAATATTGAATGTTTCAAAAAACATCATCCAGATAAGAAACATGTCTTCTTTCTTGAGATTGAATAGCACCGAAATGATTCAAACTGATAATTAATAGAAAATTTAATTTTATGTAGCTTCATTAATTTTAAAACTAATCCGATAATGTTGTGAGATTTCATTTTCACATTGGTTATTATCTAACTGATTTTAGAAATCCACTTTATCACGTGGGTTATTAAATAACTCAAGGGAAAAAGTTGGGATATTTTCTTTTTTATGTCGGTTATTATATAACATACATGATAATGAAAAATTCCAACCTTAATCATTTCTATTATATAATAACTGAATTGATAATGAAATATACATCGAATTTTTAAATATTTTATATAATAACTGACATGATAATGTAATGTACTTGGATTTTTCATTATAGTTATAAATAACTGACATGAAAAGGATGATGTGGTAAAACAAATTCTACTTTGTTAATATGTAGATGTTATTCAATCATAAATATGTGATATCAACAATTTTTTGGTATTTATCAAGGGAGAAAATTTCATAATCCAATTCCATAATAGTAACATCAATATGTGATTCAATCCATTTCTTTAAACACCAATGAGTCTATGAGGGAAACATTATCTCTAAAATGTAATATCCTCTTCTTATTATCGATGAATCATAGTATTCATGGATTTTTTAAATTTATATATGGAAGGCCTTCCAATCATTTCATAGATACCTTTTATTGTTATAGATAAGTTAGTGGGGTAAAAAAAATCCTTATGAGCCTATTATTACAAGGCCTTTCCCCTGAACATTATCACCCTTGTATCTAGTTGTAAATAGTACTGTTGTGATAGAGCCTCCACTAACTCTTAAATTTCACTATTTTTATATACTTTTTAATTTGGAAAATATAATTTTTGTTGATATAATCTTCAATGGGTTGGGTAAGATAGTATAGTCATTCTTTTTCCCTTTTCTATAGTCATTGAAAATTCTCTAAACTAAATAAAACATTGTTTCATTTATTCAATAATTAAAATAGATATTCTTTAACATGAATTTCATCTTCATATTATATAGAAAACTGAAAATATCTATCTACTCATTCTCATCCTCAGTGAAGAAATCAACATCCACTACCTCAAATTCCACCAATTCCATGGATATCATTATGCATACAACCCAAACATGTTTATTTTATATACTAGATCCCACTAGTTTCCACCCCATGTTATCTATGTTTTGAAGTCCCTCATTTAGGTCTCCAAATTTATTTATAGGATCCAGTTCATGGATTTACAATTTATCTATTTTTATATATTGGTTTTGAACTACCCATAATCTTTCTCTTGATAGGTTATGAGGCATGAGTAATATGAATTTTGGGAACCCCATCCTCTAGGATTATCACCTTTGAACCTCCACTATTCTTCACCTCATGATTCATCGGTCAATCTACATAGCTAATTTCATGAGAACAATTGTCCTCAACACTTATTCTTATCATCTTCATTACAACAACATATGAGGCATACCAGGAAAACAAACAATAGTTACTCTACTAACGAAAGATTTCCAATTGGTGTATGGAGACACAATAGGTCAATAATTCTAATTGAGAACTATATTATCTCATAAATCATTGAATTATTAGAATTGGAGGTTGAAACAACAAAAAATGATCATTATTGATTCAAGAATAGAATATTTATTTTCATTTTTATAAATTTTTAACTCAATCAATAATATGAATGAATGCTAAGTAATATTAAAAAACATTCTTCACATAATTTTACCATTATACTTGTTTTGAATTAATTTTAAAAAATAAGCCTAATTTAATTATACATCAATCATAATGAACTTATTCTAAGAATATAAAATTTTAATATTGGGTACATCATGACTAAATTTATTTAATATAATTAAAAACACGTTTTTTTAGTATTACATAAACCATAGTTAATATTTTAGTTTTTATTTTTAAAAAATATTAATTATTCATAAAAAATGAATCAAAACTATTTAATATAAAATAAATATATAAAAAATAAATCACAAAAAATTCATAAAATTATTATAATGATTTATTATAAATAAATTTTCTATAACAATATGTTTTATGATTTAATTTTTTTCAAATTAATAGTTGTATTTTCTATGAGGTTACTAATGGTTTAATGATAGAAAAATATTATGATAATATTAGGATAAGTTATTTAAAGGAGAATATTTCTATAGGTTATTATTTGATTTAATGTTTTTGTGTATGGATTATTTTTAATCTAGAAAATATTTTCATTATTAAGATGTTGTTAATGAGAAGGATAATAATTTTATTAATCAATGTGGTTCTAGAAGAACATAGAAAGATAAAATATAAGTTCTTATTGAGAAGATGCATGGATCAAGCATTGTTAAATAATAATATAGTTATGAATGAATTTAGTATTTTGATACACAATATTAAAAGGTAAAATATGATTGAATCCATAATAAATGCACATAAATGAGTTTAATATTGTTTTAAAATTGATGATGTATAATATTTTTGGATAACTGATATTAGTATTTATAAATTTATAGTGAACTATATTATTGAATTGGGAGAATTTTTAGAATATTGGGCAGTGTGTTGACAAATGTGGAGTAATTTTTATAAATGACAAAAAAAATCATTAAACAATTATTTCATTACCCATTTATTTTGATATAGTTATTTATCTATATAAATAGATAAATATTATATCCTGAAGCGTTATTATTATATCATGACTCTAGTATCATATGGTTGAAAAATGCTAAATACAAGTTCACTAGCAAAAGGAAAATTAAACTATGAAGAGTGGAAAATACTTCATAGTTTTATTTGATACTAAATACGTTTTTTATAAATATTAATTGTGGTATAGTAATTTTATTACCTAGGATAAAATTTATTTAATATGAAAATGAATCATGTTAAATTACATTATGTTTCACTATGATACCAGGGAATTAATATTGGAATCTAATGATGATGTTTTGTTTAATAGTAATGACTATGAAATTATACCGAAATAGATCATAATTTGATGAATGATAAATAAATTCATAATGTGACCCCATGTTGGGTGTGTGAAAAAATATTCATGAATAAATTTGGACAAGTTTTTGTTATGAAACATGAAATATAAATAAAAAAAATGCTGAAATTTGGCCAAGAATAATGTATAGCAGTACAATTGTATTTATTTCACTATAAATATGTAATTAGTTGGTTTTTAGAGAGTCATTATGTCTTAATTTTATGATTTTTGGGGACATATTAACTCATTGTTTTTGGGAGGAAATGGAAATAATATTTATTTCATTATAGTGACCATAATTAAACTATAATATTTGTGAAATTTATATAATTTGATAATTTCAGTGCCCACAAGTTACGGAAGGACATGGATCAACATTAGAGAAGATAACATGACATATATGGAAAATTTTAAAGGAATATTTAAATGTAATACACATTAAATGAATTTATCAGATCATGATAACATAAATAAAAGATTATCATTTATTTGGATCTTAGATATTACAAGAACATTGAAAATATTCTATAAAAAACCAATTTATAAGAGTATAATTAAAAATATGTAGTAAAATATATAATAAATTGATCATCATTTATGTATATATCTAATTCTAATAGAGACAATAATAATATATTACTACATATATTAGGTTTCTATTAATGAAATATTGTGCTTGATAGTGATTTATTGAAATATATAGTTCCCATTGGAATAATTTTTTTGTTATTGTTGTGATGTTTTCTTTCAAGATCACATTTTCAACTTAGAATAATTATTTTTAAAAATTTTAATATTAAAAATATTTAAAATAATATCAATTACATTGTCACATTATATCATAAATTTTCTAACAAATTATATTGTGACCTGTTATGATTTTCAAGAGTACCTCACATCTATATACTTATTTTTCCTTCCTTGAATAAATGCATGTAGTGGAGATAAATAAGAGTATCCCATGGATGAGAAATGATTGATCTATAAAATCATGTAACGATATTTTTCATTTTTTTGGAGTAAAAATTTGCTAAAAATTTTATCGATTGAATACTATATGATAAGGTATTTTGGTATACTAGTAGTGATCCATGTTTATGCTCCATGGATGTATCCCAATATGATTAAACATTGTAATATATATGTATCTATTAGTGTATTAAATTTTTTATTTTCATTTATTTTTTTGTGCACAGATTAATTTTATAAAATGCTAATTTGAAATGTGTTCCTTATTACAAGGGAAATTCATATGATGATCAAATAGGGTAATAGTTATGAAGAACATTTAATCTGTCATTACTATTATTCACACCCCTCTAGGTTTCATGACACTTATATAATATCCTAGATATTTGAACGTATGGTGCTAGAACATAATGTTTATAATTTTATGTTCAATATATTAAATATATTTTGAAACCATTTTCACAAAATTGATCTCACATTCAAAAAACAACATTAATTCAAATGGGTAATCAAGTTTGAAAATTTACTGTAAATAATTTGTATCAAAATACTTGGCTATATAAAATTGAATGACTAAGATCAATCCCTTGATTAATATTTATGATCCTTTTGATAATGTCTTGGGCATTATTTTTAATAAGAAATATTTTAATTAAAATTGATAAAATAAAAATTAATCTAAAATCTAAAGGTTTTAAAAAATTCAATTAAAAAAATAAATGGGTTAATTTCAAAGGATGGGTTCATAAGAGATAATTATCTCTCTAATTCATAAATTGAGTTGAATAAATTGGTTGTCATATTGTTCTAAGGTTACCTATTTATTATATTAAAATCCAAAAAATCTGTAATGCCCCGACAACAGTTACCCAGAGTCGGTGCATTATTACATAACATTGGTATGACCACAAGAAAGATCAAATCTCGAAAGACCGATTGGTTTGGTAGCCTTGAAAAACTAGATACATTAATAAAGTTTACATTACATCATAAAATGAATACTACAACAATATATTCTCCATATTTTACACTCTTATCCCCTCATACTATCCCTGTAGGTCATTCATAAATTACTTCTTCACATCCTAGGAAAAATAAAACAAAGAAAAGGGGTGAGCTCAAATGACCAGTAAGGATAACAACATAGCGAAAACTTTTATAAATAAGAATAAACATTTAAGGAAATGTATCACTAAAACAAAAGCCTTTAATGTTGATCTTAAACATAGTATGGAAAAATAAAATTAAATAATTCCATTTACTTATTCACATGGATATTCTAGTAATAAAATATTCACATTCAATATCAATAACCACTTTCATAATGATGGAATTCATAATTCCAGACTATCATAACCCCATAAACAAGGCCTCGTGCTAAGATTACAAATATGATTTTGTCAAGTCCTTGTCCCAAGACACTAGTTTGTCTCATGAGACCTACCGATGAATCGGGGAGCTATAGCGGGCTCCAACCATCACTTATTATGTCCAATCCATTCCCCATATGAATAGGTTTAACATAACATAACCATTTGTATTAAAACTAGCATACTAAATGTCAATACTTTCTTCATAAACCATGAATGGTATAAAAATAACACATCCACAGTCAAAAATATAACAAAACCATCAATACAATATGGATGTTTTGTATCATAATAAATAAACATCATATAAGCTTAAAATTCTTCAATGGATGTTGAAATAGATGAAATCAAAACTATTTGAGCGAAATATCTTTTTTTTAAAAATCATTTAAAAGTCACATAATTATAAAAGAAAACATTTACATTGAAAATATTTTTGTAAGATATTAAGGGATGCTTCAATGATTTTATAATGGCGGAAAATATTCTCACGAACACTATCAGTTAAAAATACATTCTTACCTTAATTCTGTTGAAAAGGTTAAAATGACCTTGTTTGGAAAATGACGGGAAGATTCCTTTATAAACCACTTATAAAAGTCAACAAGGGTATAAATGAATTCAACCCATATACTAGTAAATTCTAAAAAAATTTGAAATGCATTTTTAAGAACCATGGATGTGGATGATAAAGAAATCCCTGTAGATTATTATGTATAAACAACTTCAGATAATGAAGAGATTGCGAAATAAAGCCTTAACTTGTACTTTTCCTTGGTTTAGGGTAGGATAACCTCCGGTATAATGGTGAAATAATTTTTATTAAATTATACAATAATCATATACATTAATATGATATCATATATGATCTTTTAACATTGATTTGTTAATAATATCTTAGAATTATCGTCGTTTCGGGTGTTAACTTACTCATTTTATTTTGTATGTTTTGTTACATAAGCCGTGTTTGTAATGGATAGGTTTTATCTTATTCATATCTAGAATGATATCATGTCCTTAGATACTATTATTAATCATAAAATGAGAATTATACTATAATGGATACGATGGGGAATGAATCTCATCATGTTCGTGGAGACGGTAGTCCGTACGTACGAACAAGCGACAATATCATTCTTTTGATTTTAAAATAATATTTAATTGGATGGTATATCATATATACGGAATAATTATCATGTTATATTTATTATTTACATGAATTACACATCATTATTATAACCATCCAAATAATAATGTTTTGAATAATAATTACACCACGACGTGTAGACAGTAAGCCGTACGTACGCACATATGGTGACATGTCATTCAAAGGATGGATAGAATACTGAAATATGGTTGTAATATGTTTATAATGACATCAATGAATATATAATATACTGGAGTTATTATATTAGAATGGTAATAATAATGATAGAAGAAGTGGAAGAAGAAAGGAACTTGAAAAGGGCTGGTGAAATCAGTACCTCTTCTTCGGGTTATTCCTTTTGATTTGATCAGGGGGGCATCTTAGTATGGCTTTCTCACTAAAAGGAATTGAAGGTGTGAATTAATGGGAAGGGGGGGTTCCCTTTTATAAGAGGGATGAGGGGTACCTTTGGAAAATCTAGAAATATTATTTTATAATAGATTAATATTATATTTCTAATGGTTCCAAAGTAGATTATTTAAATTTTAAGGTGGGTATGGGTCGAAAACCACTCAACCAATAGAATTTTGACAGGTTTGGGTCAACATATTAACCTTAACATTAAGTATTAACTCTTAGTTAATTAGTTTCACTTTTACAATGTCTCTGTGTATTTTTGTATTATATGGTTAATAGACATACTATATAAATCCAAGAGACCCCAAAGTAGTACATTAATGATACACCTATCATTATATACGTCTCTTGGCCAATCCTTAGATTTTTAGGAATTGAATATCAATTAATAATATAATATTTGTTTTAAAAACTCTTTTATGTCAATTTTTACACTATTTGGTAAATTGATTTTTGTAAAAATCATAAGAGAATTATTACTTAGAAACAATTCAATTATATCAATCCTAACATGTCATATTAACCTAGAAAATTAGTTTAATTCATAAAATGTGTCAAATTATATTTATTTGGGTATTTATAATACCAATTATTTTACTTTTTCACTATTATAGTAATTACTGCCTCATCATTGTGTCATAAATAAATTAAATTATATTATGTCTAAAAATTATAAATAAAATATAATTATGTAGGAAATAATTTTAGATTTATAATGAATATTTAAAATCTAATTTATAATATGTATTACCCTATATTAAAAATGTTTTAGTAAATAAACGTTGATTTTAACTCTTTTAACTTTTCGTTGAATTAAATAATAATAAATGTCTTAATCTAATCCAAGATGACCTAAATGATAATATTTTATTCCTAAGGTTGTTTTTGGTCGATATACACTTTTCCAATAGAATTAGGACATGTGTTAGGGTAATATTAATATAATTTTTACCCTTAATTACCCTATTTACTTTTAACTGTGGTAAATAAAAGTAAAAAGTTACTATTCACCAAAAAATATTTTCATCTCATTGAAAAAAAATTTACTCCTTGATATTAACCGTGTCTCTTGGATATTCAAAATTCCACTCACAGAAGCGGTAAAATTAAGTTTTTTTTTGAAAAATTCCTTTTTTTAACTACCCCCTAGTGGTTTCACTATTCATAAAAAATTGAAAGTTTCCAGATTAATACAAAAAATTAGGCCTATGCTATATTTGATATTATGATTTAAAAATTGATTTCTATTTTACCAAATTCAGAACATATCAGTTGCATAAATTAATTTAAAAATTAATTCTCGTCGTCAAAACAAATTGCGTGTTTTTAAGAGATAATAACTATCAAAAGATTGACACTTGTTTATGTCCAGTTTAATTGTGAAATTATGTACAATGACCAAAATTGTATTAAATGGTAAAAATATATTCTAAATATACATTAAAACCCCTCAAATTCATAATTTAAAAATACAAATTATTTCGATTAAAAAAGTTGTTTTTAATTAAAATTTAGTAATTTTCACTATTCATCAAAAAATAAATGTTATCCGAAAATTCCAAAATTTCACCCTAGGCTAAATTCGATATTCCGAATCCAAAAATGAAGTCCATTTTGAGAGATAGAATTTATAAAATTTCAAAAAGTAGGTATTACTATTCATAGCGGCTAGTTTGATTGGTTGTGGTGTGTTAGAACTCGATGTTGCGTACAACACACGCTATTGCATTATTCAAAGAGAAGCATACCGTAGAAGCTTGGGGTGTTAAATTCTCCCCTCATTCAAATAATTTCGTCCTCAAAATTTCTAGAATAATACCACAATAAAAGACTCGGGTGGTTCATCATCATATGTTCCTCGGGTTCCCACGTTGCCTCTTTCATCTTATGGTTTCTCCACAAGACTTTTACCAGACGAGTCGTCTGGTTTCTCAGTACTTGTTTCCTTGTATCAAGAATCTTGACGGGATCTTCGCAATAAGACAGATCAGTTTCAAGTTCTAATTCATTATAGGTGAGTACATGTGTTGGTCCAGTCATGTATTTCCTAAATAGAGATACGTGGAACACATCGTGAACTTTGGAGAGACTTGGAAGCATTTCCAATCGGTAAGCTACAACCCCAATTTGTTCTAGAATTTCAATAGGTCCGATGTACCTGGGACTCAATTTACCTTTCTTACCAAAACATATGACTCCCTACCATGTAGATCCCTTTAGGAAAACATGAACACCAACTTGAAATTCTAAATCCTTCCTTCGATTATCGGCATAGCTCTTCTACCAACATTGAGCTGCTTTGATATGGTTTTGGATTACCTTGACCTTTTCCATCATTTTCTCTACCAGTTCAGGGCCTATAAGTTCTCTTTCCCCAATGTCATCTCAACAGGTTGGTGTGCGACATCTTTTTCTGTATAACACATCATATGATTCCATCTGAATACACGAATGGAAGCTATTGTTATAGGAAAATTTTACCAGAGGTAAATATTGATCCCACATACCCTGAAAGTCAAGTGAGTAGGATCTCAACATGTCTTCTATGGTTTTAATAGTTCATTCTGATTGTCCATCTGTTTGAGGGTGGTAGGCAGTGCTCAAATGAAGTTCAGTATCCAAGGCTTTCTGAAGAGTTTTCCAGAATCTTGAAGTAAAATGGGGATCATGATCAGAAACAATCGATAGGGGTACTCCATGAAGTCTCAAAACATCATCAATATATAGTCTTGATAGATGTTCCAGTGATAGATCTTCTCTTATATCAAGAAAATGTGCTAACTTGGTAAGACGATCAACAATAACCCATATTGCATCGTTCCTTCTAGGAGTCTTTGGTAGCCACATGACAAAGTCCATCATAATATTGTCCCATTTCCACTCCGGTATGGGAAGAGGTTGCAATACTCCACCAGGCGGTTGCCTTACTGCTTTCACTTGTTTAAAAACCATAAATCATGACACAAAATCTTCAATCTCACTCTTCATGTTGTCCCACAAAAAATGATCCTTCAAATCTCTATACATTTTGGTGCTCCCAGGGTGTATAGAGACATTGAAAATATGAGCATCATCCAGAAATTCATTTTTTAGATCAGGTATATCCGGAACACAAATCCTCTTCCTGAATTTTAAAATTCCTTCCTCATACACAAAGTCTCTCAATCTCCCATCATTCATACCATTAATCTTCTTTCGAAATTCTTCAACATCGGTCTGATAACTCTTAATCCTTTCTAGTAAAAATGGTTTGGCAACCATTTGAAAAATAATTGATGTTTCACCTTCACTGGTTATTCCCATGTCCATCTTCACTAGATCCATGAAAATTGGATCCATTTCAATTCTCATATTGTTCAAAACACCATGGTATTTTCTTCTCAAAGCATCTTCCACCTTGTTTTCTTTCCCTAGGTGGTAGTGTATCCTACAATTATAATCCTTGAGTAATTAATGTAATCTCCTTTGCCTCATGTTGAGTTTGTTTTGTGATAAAATATACTTCAAACTCTTGTGATCAGTATAAATCTCGCATTATTCACCATAGAGGTAGTGGATCCATATATTCAAAGCAAAGATCAGAGCTACTAACTCGAGATCATGAGTAGGATTGTTTTGTTCATGAATTTTAATCTATCTTGATGCACAGACAATAACCCTATCATTCTGCATAAGGACACAACCAAGTCCATTATTCGATGCATCAATATAAATAATGAACCCATCATTTCCTGATGGTAGAGTCAATATAGGAGCAGTGACTAATCATCTCTTCATTATTTCAAAACATTCTTCACACTCTTTTGTCTAAACAAATTTATCCTTTTTACGTGTGAGCTTTGTTAATGGGTTAGCCAACAGGGAAAAATTCTGGACGAAACGTCGATAATAACCTGCTAAACCAATAAAACTATGTACCTCAGTTATACTCGTCGGTGCATGCCATTCTTGGATTTCCTTGGTCTTAGAAGGATCAATGGAAATTCCATCCTTAGAGATAATATGGCCAAGAAAAGAAACCTCTTGAAGTCAGAATTCACACTTGCTAAATATCCCATATAATTCATGTCTTCTCAGAGTCTTCAGGATAATGAGAAAGTGATTTTCATGATCTTCCTAGGTTTTGGAGTATACCAAGATATCATTAATAAATACCACCTCAAATTCATTGAGATATTCCTCGAAACCTCTATTCATCAGACCCATTAATACAGAAGGTGCATTAGTATATCCAAAATGCATTACTGCAAACTCATAATGTGCATACCTGGTTCAAAATTCTGTCTTAGGAATGTCTTCCTTTTTCACACACAACTGATGGAATCCTGATCGAAGGTCAATCTTTGAAAAGTTTTGAGCTCCATGCAGTTGGTCAAATAAATATTCAATGCGAGGTAGAAGATACTTATTCTTTATTGTCATATAATTGATCTCCCTATAGTCGATACATAACCTCATAGATCCATCTTTCTTTTTAACAAAAAGAACAGGGTCTCCCCATGGAGAAACACTAGGGAGAATAAATCCCTTATTACTCAATTCATCTAGTTGTTTCTTTAGTTCGACTAATTCCACAGTGGTCATTCTATAAGGGGTCTTCGATATAGGCCTTGATCTAGGAATTAAATCAATGGAAAACTCAACTTCTAGTTCTGGAGGATGTCCAGGTAAATCTTCTAGAAACACATCTACATATTATTTCACATCAGGTACATCCTCTATTTGAACATTCCTTTCCTCACCCACATTCATTTCATTATCTTCCTCCCCATTAATTGAATTTAGTTGAGCTACTGGGGGTGGATATAGATAATAATTAGGTTGTGATGATTCTGCTCTAAAGATAAGATGTTCCTTATCATCATCATCAAAAATCATAACCTCCTTCTTCTTGCAATAAATCTTTGCATCATGGTCCGAATTCCAATCCAAACCGAGGATTATATCAAACTCAATCATAGGTATGACGATGAGATAAACAGATAATGAACATTTATGTGCTCTAATGGGGAGTAATTCACAAAACATTATTGCAATGATACTTCCCTTAAGATTTTTACCTGACAAATCCCTTGTTAAATCAAATTGTAAATATCTAATTTTCTTAGCAAACTGGGAAGATATGAAACAATTCGATGATCCAGAATCAAATAATGCATTTGCTAAACTTGAGGAAACCATTAAATTACCTTCCACCAAGTCTTTCGGAGCTTCTACCTCTGCGGTAGTGATAGCATAAGCTTGGCCTTGATCCCTTGGTCTTTTCTGAGGTATTTTCCCCTGATGCTTAGGAAATTCATTTGCATAATGTCACATCTCCCTGCAATTGTAGCATTGGACATCAGCAGCTTCCCTCATCCCCTTGCAATCATGAGCTTGGTGGCCTTTTTAACCACACTTGTAACAGACTCATGTTTCTTTTAAGCATGCACCAGGGTATTTCTTCCCACATTTACTACAGAATGGATATTCAGCTTTTCCCTTATTCCCCTTATTTCCATTCACATATTGATCAGTAGATCTCTTCTTCTCTTTCTTTGCATTAAAGTCATATGACATACAGAATTCATTCTCTGTCTTGATAGGACATGAGACAATGTCTTCGTACGACGAGAAGGATTGTGAGATTAATGCTCGACGGAGAAATGGTTTTAACCCATCAAATAAACGATCAATCTTACTTCTTGGGTTACGTTTATAATCTCTAGCATACCTTGCTAACCTTGTAAATTTATCCTCATACTTTGTGACATTCTCATCCTCCTGTTGTCTCAGACTCAGAAATTGTATTTCCATATCTGCTCGATGGTCACGATAAAAATGTTTTTCTAAAAATAGTTTTTTTAACTCCCTCCATTTCATATTTGATACTTATCATCTTCCTTCACATTTTGAATCAATTACCACCATTGATCAGCATCTCCAGTGAGGCGTTAAACTTCCATGATAACTTTTTTAATTTCACTATTCCCCAAAGCCTAAAATATTTTCTCTAGGGAATTTATCCATTGCTCAGCTACTAATGGATTTGTACTCACATTGAACATTGGTGGCTGCTACCTCATGAAGCGATATAAAATTGATCCTCCACGATGTGGATTAGGGTGCTCCATACATGTTAGGTTATTATTCATAACCTGAGTGAGGTGTCCCAGTATGGTGATTAGCAGATCGGCACGAGTTGCATCACCATCTCTACTATAATTATCTTGAGCAGGATGGTAATCCCTACATGCAGTGCGTGCATTGAAAAAAATTCCATTTCCTTCACTAGGCACCACTTCTAAACAATGGCATAAACTAGATCATTTTATGAATCAAAATACATAATTCCATACATATAAAACAATTAACATAAAATGAACTATTTATGGATATAATCCATAATCATAATAATGTTTTCTTTGAGGAAGTATATACTCATAAACCCATCATAATGAATTGTAATGAAAATGAGAGTTATCCAAAGCATATCCCCTGCAGTGTCGTAACCAAGAGCGCATTAGGCCCGTTGTCATGCACTAGTTCCCGTTTGAGTCTAGCTCAAAGTGGTGTTTTCGGGTTTTACCCTAGGTACATCTGTGCCAGAGCTGCCTCTACATGCTCGTATCCAGACAGGGATGTATTGCTCAGAAAACTCAAAAAGTCTCTACAATACCAAAATTCTAGAAAGTTATTACATACTAATCCTCAAAGTCAATCTTAAATCTATGTACTCTAATTAGAGTTCATCTAAATCTAGCTTCCATGGTTTTTACTATTCTTCCTCGAATACCAATTGTATCGCCCCGACCCTAGTTACCCAGAGTCGGTGCATTATTACATAACATTGGCATGATCACAAGAATGATCAAATCTTAAAACATCGATTGGTTTAGTAGCCTTAGAAAACTAGATACATTAATAAAGTTTACATTACATCATAAAATGAAAACTACAATATTATAGTCTCCATTGTCCGCACTCTTATCCCCTCATATTATCCCTACAGGTCATTCATAAATTACTTCTTCACATTCTGTGAAAAATAAAACATAGAAAATGGGTGAGCTCAAATTCCCCATAAGGATAACAATATTGCAGAAACATTCATAAAAAAGAATAAACATTTAAGACAATGCATAACTAAAACAAAAGCCTTTTAAACTTGAATTTCAACATAGTATGGAAAAAATAAAATGAAATAATGGAATTTACTTATTCACATGGATATTCTACTAATCGAATATTCACATGCAATATCAATAACCACTTTCATAATGATTGAATGCATAATGGAAGACTATAATAACCACAGAGCCAAGGCCCTGTTCCAAGACTACAAATAAGATTTTTCCAAGACCTTGTGCCAAGACACTAGATTTTCTCATGAGACCTACCGATGCATCGAGGAGCTATAGAAGGCTCCACCCATCACTTATAAAGTCTAATGCATTCCTCATATGAACTAGTTTAAAATAACATAAGCATTAATATTAAAAATAGCATACGAAATGTGAATACTTTCTTCATAAACCATGAATGGAATAAACATAACACATCCACAGTCAAAAATATCACAAAACCATCAATACAATATGGAAGTTTTGTATCATAATATATAAACATCAACGAAGCTTAAAATTCATCAAAGGATGTTGACATAGATGAAATAAAAAATATTTGAGAGAAATATATCTTTTTTTAAATCATTTGAAAGTCACATAATTATAAAAGAAAAAATTTAATTTGAAAATATTATTATAATCTTTTAAGGGAAGCTTCAAATATTTTATAACGGCGGAAAATATCTGCACCCACCGTATAAGTTAAAAATACATTCTTACCTTAATTCTATTGAAAAGGTTAAAATGGACCTTGTTTGGAAAAAGAAGGACTGATTCCTTTATAAACCACTTATAAAAGTCAAAAAGGTTATAAATGAATTTAACCCATATTATAGTAAATTGTAAAAATGTTTTGAAATACATTTCTAAGAAACATGGATGTGGATGATAATGAAATCCTAGTATATTATTACTTATAAACAACCGCGGATAGTGAAGAGATTGTGAAATAGACCCTTACCTTGTACTTTTCCTTGTTTTAGGGTAGGTTAACCTCCTGTTTAATGGTGAAATAATTTTTATTAAATTATAAAATAATAATATACATAAATATGATATCATATATGATCATTTGACAATTATTTGTTAATAATATCTTAGAATTATCGTCGTTTCGGGTGTTAACATACACATTTTCTTTTATATGTTTTGTTACAAAAGCCATGTTTGTCATGGATAGGTTCCATCTTATTCATATCCATAATTATATCAAGTCCTTATATACTATTATTAATAATCAAATGAGAATTATACTTGAATGGATACGATGGGGAATGAATCTCATCACGTTCGTGGAGACGGTAGTCTGTACGTACGCACGAGCGACAAAATCATTCCTTTGATATTAAAATAATATTTAATAGGATGGTATATCATATATAAAAATAATTATCATGTTATATTTATTATTTACATGAATTTCACATCATTATTATAACCATCCAAACAATACTGTTTTGAATAATAATTACACCACGACGTGGAGACGTTAAGCCGTACGTACGCACGTATGGTGACATGTCATTCAAAGGATGGAGAGAATACTGAAATATGGTTGTATCATGTTTATAATAACATAAAAGTATATATAATATACTGGAGTTATTATTTTAGAATGGAAATAACAAAGATAGAAGAAGTGGACGAAGAAAGGAACTTAAAAAGGGGTGGTGGAATCACTACCTCTTCTTCGGGTTCTTCCTTTTGATTTGATCAAAAGGGATATTAGGTTAGATTTCGTGAAATAATAAAGTACTCTATGATAAAGTGAGGGATGTTTAGGGAGTATGTGGTCAGGTTTTGGCCGAACCAAAAGGCTTTGAGTGTGTGAATTAATGAGAAGGGGGAGTGACATTTTATAAGAGGGGTGAGGGGAAATTTTGGAAAAGCTAGAAATATTATTTTATAACAAATTAATATTAGGTATTTAATGGTTCCAAAGTGGATTATTTAAAGGTTATGGTGGTTATGGGTTTCAAAACACACATCCAATAAAATTTAGACAGGTTTGGGTCAATATATTATCCTTATCTTTAAGTATCAACTCTTAGTTAATTAGTTTCACTTTTAAAATGCCTCTTTGTATTTTTATATTATATGGTTAATATACATAATATATACATCCATGAGACAATAAAGTGGTAAATTAATTCTAAAAATATCATAATATATGTCTTTTGGCCAAACCATAGATTTTTAATAATTGAATATCAATTAATAATATAATATTTGTTTTAAAACCTCTTTTATGTCAATTTTGACACTATTTGGAAAATTAATTTTTGTTAAAATCATAAGAGACTTATTACTTAAAAAAAGTTAATTAAATAAATCCTAACATGTCATATTAACATAGAAAATTAGTTTAGGTCATAAAAAGTATCAAATTATATTTATTTGGGTATTTATAGTATTAATTATTTTCAATTTTCACTATTATTTTAATTACTACATCATCATTGTGTCATAAATAAATCACATAATTTAATGTCTAAAAATTATAAATAAAATATCACTATGTATAAAATCTTTTTATCTTTCTAATGAATATTTACAATTGAATTTATCTTATTTATAAACTTATATTAAAACTGTTTTAGTAAATAAATGTTGATTTTAACTCTTTTATCTCTTCTTTGAATTAAATAATAATAAATATCCTAATCTAATCCAAGTGGACCTAAATGATAATGTTTTATTCCTAAGTTTGTTTCTGGTAGTCATACACTTGTACAATAGAAATAGGACATGTGTTAGGGTAATATAAATATCATTTTTACCCTTAATTACCCTATTTACTTTTAACCGCGGTAAATAAAAGTAAAAAGGTACTATTCACCAAAAAATATTTTCATCTAATTGAACACCATTTTACTACTTGATATTAACCGCTTCTCTCGGATTTTCAAAATTCCACTCACAAAAGTGGTAGAATTATGTTTTATGAAAAATTCAGTTTTTTTACTACCACTTAGTGGTTTCACTATTCATCAAAAAATGAAAGTTTCCAGAAAAATACCAAAAATAAGGCGTAATATATATTTGATATTATGAATTCAAAAATGATGTCTATTTTACAAAATTCATAACATATCAGTTGCATTAATTTATTTAAAAATTTATTCCCGTCGTCAAAACAAATATTGTGTTTTTAAGAGATAATAACTATCAAAAGATTGACACTTGTTTATGTCCGGTCTAATTGTGAAATTATGTAAAATGATCAACATTGTATTAAATGGAAAAAATATATTCTAAATATACTTTAAAACAACTCAAATTCATAATTTATCAATATAAATTATTTCGATTAAAAAATTTGTTTTTAATTAAAATTTAGTAATTTCCACTATTCATCAAAATATAAATGTTATCCGAAAAGTTCCAAAATTTCACCGTAGGCTAAATTTGATATTCCAAATCCAAAATTGAAGTCCATTTTGGGAGATAAAATTTATAAAATTTGAAAAAGTAGGTATTACTATTCATAACGGCTACTTTGATTGGTTGTGGTGTGTTAGAACACGATGTTGCGTACAACACACGCTATTGCATTATTCATAGAGAAGCGTACTTTAGAAGTTTGGGGTATTAAAAATTCTACCTAACCCTATCTAAATATCATGGTCAATGAAGAATATCTATTTAAATTCACTAATTTTAATCATTAATACAAAATAATATTCCATGGTATTTCGGATTGCAAGAGTTTTTTAACCACTATTGAGAACATCCATTCAAAATAATTATTTCCAAAAACATTCTTATAAATAATATTGGGATTAGATATTTAATCTAATTTCTAAACACTTCTATTCATGATTGATATTTATTGATAATATAAACACATTCCAATTTACACTTGATCCCTCACCTCTTAGGTGATGAGGTTATAATGGTGGAGTGAAGATCAATCATGTTTTATATGATAATAATAATATGATAGTGTAAATTTAAGATGCGCCCATAAGGGGATACGATTTAGGGTTTCCTCCACCTGTCGCCACCTTCCTCCCCTGTTGCAGATCAGATTCTTCTCAACACTTCAGCCCGGCGATCTTGTGGCGTGCGACGTCTCTTCCATAGTAGAATCATGTGACTCCATGGGCTATAATTCTTGGTAAATCTTCTGTTTGATGACCTTTTTTCATGCCCTCCCCTTTTATTTGGATAGGGCTTCTCATGGAAACGCAGTGAGGGTCCAGTGAGAGTCCATTGTTCGAGTTTCTGACTACTGCGATGAATTTAGTCGTCACATTTCTATGTTGGCTACAGTTGCGTTGGGTAGATCTGGTCATCGTATACGCTTGAACGTGGTGACGATCATTGTGTTCTTCTTCTGGTTTGTAATGGCATCAGGGTGATGATTTTAGGTGATGTTTTTTGTTGTTTGTTGCGTTCTCTAATCAAGGTTTCGTTATGTTCTAGTTCGTGTTTTGGATTATGTTTTCTAGTTTGCGGTTGATATTTCTGGCATTACTGCGACGGATTGATCCAGCAACGGAGGTGATTTCCATCTCGGGAGGTCCTCATTTCGGTGTTGGTTCATTTTTATTTCTCTTCATTTTTGTTTGATGTTGGTTTGGGTCATGCGATAGATCATTGTCGCTGGTGATTTGTGCTGGTTTTGGTTGTTCTAGTCGTGGGTGATGGTTTTGCAGTTGCTTAAGGTGTAGGAGAATAATGGACTGGTTCGGTGAATGGTCTCTTCTTTGATGTTGGTTACTGAATTTTCTGAATTTGTGGAGTTGGCCGCTTTATGCTGATTCTAAGTCGACTTAGGCATAGGTATGAATGGTTCTATGAAGGATCTAATATAGGTTCTATGAATGGTCATTGGGGCTATGAAAATTGATTTATCGTAGGTATGATTTGGTGTTTTTGATAATTCTGTGGAATGATTTGAAATGGTGGAGTTAGTGGTTGATTTCATTGGGTTGATGAAATGTTTTTTTGTCCATTTGGTTCGACGTCTGAGGGTTGCTGCATCTGTCTTACATGGTTTTTCTCCGACTGAGGTTTTGAGCAGATGGTTTTCATCTGGCCTTTGCTACAGAATCAGATGTTTGAGAGGGTATGGCTTTGCCATCGGTTCTTGGCACGTGCACTCATGGATGGGATAGTTAGCCGACAGCGAGGAGAAGATGGATGCTGATATTTTGTTTATGATGCTGGGTTGGGTCTCTTCTATGTAGTATTGGTGTAGATTGGATTTAAATTTTTGTATCAGGGTGCTTTGATTGTCTTAAGTCGTGAAGTCATTTACAGTTTCTCACTTTTTCCTCAAAATTGTTAGAATAATAAAAAATTTAATTTTCAGTCACTCAATGAAAATTCTATGAAATAGTTTAAGAATTAAAAGATATATAAAAATAATATTAATTACGTTAATTCGTTATTGGTAAACAAATGTTAACTTATATGATGAAAACATCTATAATAGGGTCTACGGATGTGAAAAATTAAATGTAATGTATATTAATTCCAAAATTTTGGTTTGAATAACCTATTTAAAGACTTCTTATTGATCTTGAAATAATTATTTTCATTATTGAATGATGTTATATACCATAGATATAAACCCTTATATTCCTCCTCGGTTACATCATTGTGGTTAAAGGGATTATGTTGTGGTCTCATAGATATATCTTTCTCCCACCAAATCAAAATCCCTTAAAAATCATTTAATAACATTATATGTACTTCAAATGAAACATTATCTTACATTATGTTTCTTTTTATAATTATATCCTGATATGTAAAATATTATTTTATAATTATAAATGTATTATATATCAATATTACTTAATAATTTTATAGAATAATGGTCATATGTTATAAAATGATATTCTACAACTCCTCAAATGGGTATCGATTTTTAAATTCAATCTGATATTGATACAACTTTAATAGCTCTACAATACCTATCTATTAGATCCCATGAGACTCATCCAAAATTATAACATTAAATTATTGGTATCCTTGTTCATAAGTATGATATTTATTACCATATTATATTCTTCTCCCCTAGTGTCAAATGACAACACAACTCATTCTCATCTACTCATCCCATAATGTTTCCCCTCAACCAACACTTTATCATTCATCCGTACATTGTTTCAGGTCCTAGAGATTGTTTTAATACTTCAATAACTAGTTACATCCTTGGTGTCCATCCATTCATAAGATGATTTGATGATTTTTTTTCTATTTTTACTTTTTACTTATAATGTATTATAGAATAGAATAAAATCCTTACATCATAAGTCCTCATTCAGTAATCATATTTATCCACATTTTTGTCATGTTGTGGACTAAGGTCTATTATTTTGGAGGAATATCTTCAAAATCAAATTCATCCACACGGTGACACCATTTTTGGGGAATTATTTCCATTTAGTTTTACCATTTCTATTCTGTTCCAACTAACTACATAATTAAAAAAACTTTTTGTGGAGTAATCTCTCTACAATTACATTAAAAACATCAAGGGAGGAGGGAAAAAATTATTTAATCTCTATCCATACATAAATGAATTAAAATTCAATAATATTATAGTATTATGTCACATAATCAATTAAATGATCAATAAAAACATATGCACAAATTATAGTAATCCACTACCCTATAAATTTAACATTTTATTATCCTTAAGAAAAAAATATTTAAAAAGATTACAAATAAGTTCAATCCTTAAAATAAAGAAGAGATGTTGAGGATATTTTAATAAAATAAATATTAGTTGAATATTTTGAAATTATAATTTTTTATCATCACGAAGTAATCATTCAGCCTTATTAAGATTATACTAAAAATTTAATTCTCATCCATATTTATTTTTCAATAATTCCTATGACATCCTTTCCCAAAAAATGATATACCTCTACAGAAAATTTCACATTCAACACTCATGAATTATGTAAAACTAGAATTATGTTCATTTAATGTTCATGTCTTCTATTTATATGCTTGTATGAAATCTTAACCATAAAATTTTAAAAATCAAACTCGATAAGTAATGAGAAAATCCGAAAAGGGTTCTAATGTATTTGAGGATAGATGTGTGGAGTTCAAGATGTAATTATTAAAAATTAATGCTTTAAAACGGGGAATAAATTATTTAAGGTCAAATAAATATTTTTTATTTAAACTTAGTGAAAGGTTTACCTACAAATCCACTTAAAATTCATAATTTTCCACCGATATGAACTTCTATTAATAATTTCAATCATAAAAATTCAACAATAAGGACTTAAATTTTCACCATATTTTTCTTTCCTTTTCCATTATTACCAAGGAAATTAAACCAGGATCAAGTATAACACCCATCAAACTTACTTTGTTTGATCACATTATGGAACTAGTTCTAATAGTTATAATTAGATCAGATATCATGTATGATAGATCATTAAAATATACATGATATGATCCATTATTTCAATTTTTATCCTAATATAATATAGGATTCGAGAAATAAAATTATAAAATATATTGGAAAAACTATTATTTCTATTTTTATCTGAAAATAATATATGATTCATGTAATAAAAATAGAAAATATATTGTAATAAACTTCAAAATCACAAATTACAATTCTACCACCTTGTCTTACGTGGTATTCTCACATGGTAGTTCCATGCATCACCAATCTCCCTCATTAAACCTAAAAGAAAAAATAATGTATTTTTACTAAATAATGTATTGTATAAAAAAATCCTATTACAGGGATTACTTTTCTAGATATTTCATGGATATTTCCAGATTAAAATTGGGTTAGATATAGTTTTTTTATAAATTTAAAAAATGTTAAAAATAAACTCAATCATATTAGTGTGTTTTAAAAAACCTAAATAGTTTTTAAAATTATCAAAAATATATTTTAAATAGTAATGTTTTTTTGGACATCTCTTTTTGATAGTTAATTAGAAATAATATAAAAATATATTTTAAAACACATCTCAAGAATAAAATTTCCAAATACTAAACAATAATTCATAACATGACCAATATGTAATAATCAAATAATCAAAAAAATTATATTATTCAAATTAGAGGCCAATATAATTTTTCAATTATAATGGATATCATTTTAAGAAAAAAGAATTAATTTATTTTCAATAATTACAAAATAAATGTTTTTATTTTATTAACATCGGTGTTCATAATTCTCCTAAGCCAAGAGATGTCTCGAAAAAATGTCTCTTTGTCAATTGATTTCAAGAAGAAATCCAAATATTTACAAGAATACCTATACCACACTTAATTCCAAATTCTGTATCCACTATTTATAATCATGGCGAGATACATGAAAATGATTATTATTTTAAATACATCATTGTAAAGGATAAAATACATGAATGTATTTAGGACCTCCATCATTAATGTAATATTATTTTCTGTGATAACTGGATGAAATTTACAGTATGAAAATCCAATGCATTTATGTATTGTGTTATATTTTATTTCTTATAATGATAACATTAAACTAGGTAACATGATATAATTAAAATGTTATATTAATTATGGTTACGAATAAATTAATAGAAAAAATAGCCTTTTTAGTCTTTTTATTTAACATGTATATAAAAGATAGATAATGAACAAAGCATAAAGTAAATATAGTCAATTCAAAAAAACATCGGCAAGTAAAAAAAATATTATTCATTAAAAAAATGTGGAAGGATGAAGAAATACTATAACTCCATGGTTCCATCCCACATCTCCCCATTGGGATCCACCTCCACTGAGGTTGTATTCAATTAAATCAAAAAACCACTTAAGGAATACACCTACCAGCATTGAATCACCTAATACAAATCAAAAAAAATTTCCTCGACAAATAATGTTTTATAAGGGAAGGTCGAGTAGCCTAAATCTAGGATGTGTAAGAAGCATCCTCTATCACACCTTATAAATTAATAATGAAATTAAATGCATGTGTTTAAAACTAGTGAGATGAATGATGAATCAAGGATATTGAAGGATTGGAAATTTTATATGTTTATATAGTATCTTTTGTATTAATTAGGGTATATGGATCCCATCTAGGTAGTGTAGTCATAGATTAATGACCATAGGAATGATCAATGTTTACAAGAGGAATAACATGCATATAGATAGCTATATTTGTAGTTTTAATTTTTGTATCTCTATGATGGGATATTATTGTGACTATTCTAGGAATGGGATTCAATAGATGCTCATTATATTGAGTTTGTATCTCTAGGAACCATAGAGAGGGCATGTGTTGATCAACTAGATCAATAAAGTCAACCTCCATTATAGGGTAATTTATCAGACCCTTTACATTATATTGGGAATCCAACTCGAACTATCATCATTCATTAGTATCCAAATGATAACTAGAATTCCATGTGTCTAAAGATGAAGAAGGGTGGGTTGAAGATGTTATAAATACACAATCAAGGGTGTTCTAATGCAAACTAAATATGTTGATATAATTGTAGTATAAAAATATAGAGTTTTTATAAACCTGGCATGTTCCCTCTCGGGTGAATATAGTAGAATAAAAGGGTGTTGTGTTATTATTAAATGTGTTTGAATACATTGTGGCATGATCCAAGTCATTACAACATGACGTCATTAGATATAAATCCATGGTATTTATCAATCTTAATCACCACGAGTTTGCAATTCCATTGGGGGAGTTCATACTACAACTATATTAGTTTATCCCTATGTGATTTATTTCAGGTTGAAATCCTGACATGGTGCCTACCATAGAAACATTAATTTTTCCTCTTTTTCTATATTTATGCATTATATAATGAGAAATTATATCCCATCAAAACCTAATTTTTCACTCCATATTACAATATTTTTTGGTTGGGTTACAGTGTAAACTCACCCTCTTTTCTATCCAAGAACATTACATTATTATAATGTTCTGAGTTACTGTGTGTCATGCGTCTAGAATGATGACATGGGGTAGTAGTGTGTTATGACATGATATATCTAGTTTCACCATAAAAATTATTTTTTTTAACTGTTAATTATTACACATCTCTAATTTTATGTTGTCTCAAATGGATATTTAGTAGGGAAGTAGGGGAGAGTTACCTAGATTCACTAAACTAATTCACCCAAATAATTAATAACCAATCATAAGTAGAATTATAATTCTAAATATGGAAGCATACTTAGTTTTCTCCACATCTAGAGCGTTAATAAAATTCATTATCTTGATATAAATTTTAATTTTTAGTAAAATTTGAGAGAAATAATTAATTAATTATGGATATTATCAATTTATAGATTCATCCATTTTTATTTAACATGAATGAAGGTTCATTCCCACTTTATATCTATATTTCCCCATGTGAAAAAGCCATTTATTCCTTGATGGTTCATATCCAATGTTACTTTAGTTATCTTGGAAACAATCTCAAACAAGATTTATACATAAGTATTGTATATCTTGTCATGAATACTCAATGGTTGATTTATCTGTCATTCCGCTTATTGATTTTATATTTATAGATATTTTAATTATTATATGGATTTCTTTGAATCTAGTATTATTCATCCAAATATAGTTGACTCTTGATGTCTTGGTGGGAGTCCGTGTCCACTATCTTCATAGCCCTATATTATTGATTCTTGAGATCCACTTCTAAATGGAGTACATTCTCATCTATAATCCTAAATGGGGTTATACTAATAATAATAATAATATATATCATATTTACTATAAATTATTATCATAATTTTTATATAATAATTCCATATTGAACATGAATTTTTCCCCAAAATCATAATATTCACTCAGTTGAATAATTCTACTTTACCATGGGTTTGTGGGTGGTGAGAGAAGATGGTATTGTGTCAAACTCTTTAATTTTCTAGTGCATAAAAAAATATATAATTGTGTGTACTCGTCAAGCAATTATGAGTAACCTAAACATACCAACGAGATAAAATATGTTCTTTATTAAAAAATTTCCCACTATATTGGATATATTCTTCCATGTGGCCTTATATTCTACCAATTTAGTCATGTAAATCAAATAAAAAAGTATTTATGTGTTTTTAATGGATCTTTGGAAGGTCCACATAAAATCAAATATCCATACATCAAATACCTCATCTTTTATAATTTGATTTTTTTGGAATATCAATTTTTTTCACAATGTTTTCTAATTTATTCGCATCTATAAAGCCTCATATTAACAAATTTTCGTATTTCTATATTTCAAAAAAAAAATCCACATATAATTATGATGGAAATTATTATACCATTTCAATTGTATCCTCTATTTGGTGATCAATGGAGAAATTATATAATGATATTCAAGTTGGATTTGGGAACACATCACGTAATTAATCATTCACTACATTTCATGAATAATAAGTGATCATCAAAAAAATACATGTTTTCTCAAAAAATATTTTTCATTACTAATATAATCAACAATGATTTATGCTCTTGTTTTATGAATAAACTACAATGTTTAATAAACCATGGAATAGATTGTAAATATCTATAAAAAATAATCTCATCCAGGAACTCATCCTCAATTTCCCTCTCCTCCTCCACTTCTATATTTTTTTTGAGTAATCTCAAAAAATTGTCATCAACTACTATGTCTAATTCATTTTTTCTATGATAATACTATAATAATATTGTATTTTGATGATAAAATAAATCAATCGTGGATTATAATCCTTTTTGTAGAAAATAACTTAAAATTTGTTATATATATAGACTATCCCCTCAAAGATTACTAAATATGTTTAGATATTTTCAAAAGAAAAAACAATTGTCATCAGTTTCTTCTTAGTGGTAGTTTAATTATTTTGCGAATTATTATGGGAATAGATATCATAATAGAGAGTATGAATAATATGATTGATACACTATCATATACTATCTTCTAAAATGAAATTAAATAGATATAACATTGTGTTGACATTTTTCTCCCAATTTTGTAATATCATGGTTGGTGTGGCCTACAAATTATTTTTCAAAGTATTAATGTCGTATTTTAAGGATGATTTAAATATAAATAAAACATAGATTGAAATAATATGAGTTAGTAGCCTAAATATCATGAAAATATCATTTATAAAGTGGGAAAAATCTATCATGTCCAAGAAATATTTAAATTGCATTCATTGTATTATGATGATGGAGATCTTCTATTAATATTTTATTTACTAGATCAACATTTATTCCTTGTTTAGATATTTCATTAACATGAATAACACAGCCTTGAACTATAATGTGGATACTTTCCCAATTAATTACTGATATATTTTTCTTCAAATATTTTAATTAAAAATTCATTCTTCTATAGGAATACTTCAATATATATCAATTATTAAGATAAATAATCCATGAAATTATCATTAAATTATTCCACTGTGTTCAGATAAGTATGTTCAAAACACCTTTAAAAAGTAACTTCTACATTAATAATGCAAAAATACATGATAGTATAAGATAATTTTTGTTATAGGTAAGTAAACATTGTATTCCAATTTTTATTTAGATAAACTATTATTTGTTTGTTACTAAAATATTAATCTAAAAAGAAAAAGAACTCATATAGATATAAACTATTAATAATTGATCAATGATTAATAATAGAAAGTGGTCCTTTATTTTTTAGGTTTCCAATATCTGATTGTCTATCCATACACAATGTCATGTAACATTCATTATAGGTACCATCTCATTATCCTAATTCATTATCACATTCTTCCTCCTGTATTAGTAATTACCGGTAATGCTTCACCCATTTACGTTTTTATAATGCAAAGATGATCCATATGTCAAGTAGTTTAAGAACCTTTTTCTTGGAGAATTGTTTTATAGTTTGTGTTAGACTCACCTGTAATAAGTGTCTAAGTTTTCTTACATCATCTAAACCGGATATTTGTGGGAAAATAATAAGATTAATTACATTGATAATGGATAGAAACTATATGAGTTATCCCATATTTTTTTAAATGAGGTATATATAATTTTTAGTTATTTTCTCAGTTTTAACCCTTCTTCTATTTGTATGTTTCTGTGAAAATGAAAAGATTAATTCGTTTTATAATGGAAAAACACAATGTATGTTATTTTTTCAATTTTCTAAAAACAAAAAATAATTTTTATTCTAATTAATTACTTAATTATTTGTAAATAATAATTGTTAAAAATTCCTTTTGACTAAAGAATAAGTACCATAGTGTTTGTGTCAATATATTAAACTATGAAATTTTTATTTTTGACGATTTAACGAATTGATTCTCGATAAGAATCTATTTAAAAGTGTTTTCTCCATTATATGACTTCAGCTTCTTCCTCGCCCTCTAGTTTTAAATTATCATCCTCAGTTTCCACCATATAATCATTTAGTTGAATTATATTACCTTCTTTTCTATTAATACAGTCATTATGGATGTGTGGTTTTTATTAATAAAATATTATATATAAAACCTAAGAGTTAATTAAATTATTATTAGTTTTAATAAGATGAAATATGACATATTCATCACTAACATTTATAATAATTCATCATTGTTTGACATTTATAAAAAAATCAATTTCAATGAATGGTATTCCACGGATTGTGGGATGTTCTCAATCTTATTCTATCATGAGAATAAAAAAATATATGTAGAATATAAATGTTTCAACCATGAAATGACATATTCAAAAATCCTATGGGGCACTTAATCGATATATAAATAAGTTAGAGTTAAAATAATATCATACTTCGATTATCCAAGCCTATATTTAAAATCACACATAGGAGGAAATAATATTTTCACCTCAGTCCAATGTCACAATGTGTATTCATGAATGCGTATAGACTAATGGTTAACAAGATAAAAAATATTCAACGATAAATAATCTATGGAGGTATATTCTTTTTAAATTATTTTAAAAACTCTTTACATAGGTAAATAACACCATAAACATCTTCAATTATTTTTTTATAGTAATTCCATTAAATGTTTCTCATAATACAACATTTATGAATTTTATACATTGAAAGATATGTCTATGTCATTATGAATGAAACTATATATAAATTCTTGTATTATATTTCAAAACTAAATTTCCTTATCATATCTAAGAACTAAATAGGGGTTCTATATGGTTCTGTCTTTTTAATTTATTATTCTCCTAATAGACCTATTTTCTAGATTTCCCCATATTATAATTTTCATTTTATTATTCTCTTATATCCTCTTTCTCTTCTCAATTTTTCTATTTTTCCCTTATCATTTCCTATTCCATGTACAAAAACTTTTCTTTCAATTTTCCTTATTTTCTACCATCTTTCTCATAAAAATGGTTTCATATGCTCTAAAACCTCTCTTGGGTTTCGTCCGTGTTACTCAGTAGGGTACTGATTAGTATCTCTCAAAATGTTTGATATATTTTCCCCACATGGTTTTAGGGTTTTATGAATTGTATTTTCAATTCATTATATAGATCAATTATCGTATAATCCGCTGAGATTACTTTTGTATGATGTTATGGAACATTCCATTACGTTCTTTTTAGGGGATTTGAATTTGGTTTTGGAAAGAATTTATTTTGAGTCTGGTTCATTTATTTTTGAGGGGTGTTAATAGTTTGAATAGCCTCAAGGATTGTGGTTGAAGTGAATATTTGGGTATACCATTATTTTATTTTAAAATTAACACTCAATTATATTAACTATAAAATCAATTTATTTCTGTATTGTGTTCAATCCACCTCCATTTTTGTAGGTATTTTTGAATTTTTGTTGGGATTGATTATAAAAAACACAATTTCAATAAAAAGGTAGATTATCCTATAAAACCTACTGAATCCTTTGTATTTATAGGGTCTACTTCATTGCTCATTATTTTCTTAAACAAGTTTGAGTGTTAGCGGTTTTGAATATTGTGATTCAGTTAGATACACTATAAATTATTAGTTATTTCATTTATTTATCAAGGACTCTAATTAGGTATCCAATAAGGTTATATCATATAATTAAAATATTTCTATCCTCGGTGGACACTATTAAAATTTTCAAAATATATAATAATGAGGAATCTTATAGATAATGTCTTTTACAACTTCAAATGTTTTCAGAATTGATCATGTAATGGATAGGTCAATGATCGTGAAACAATTAATAAAATGTAAAAAATAATTAATTTATTCATTAATAGGAAATCATTGATTCTTTAATGTAACAAATATCTCTTGGACTATATGATGTTAACCAATATTCCAAATATATATTATCCATCGACTTGTCAAATGATTGGGATTTTATTTATGAACTTCTAAATCGTCCATATAGTAATGTATTTTTATAATAATCATTTTTATATGTTATCGTAGGTTTTCATGTAACCATAGAGTTAACTATTTAATAAATCTATTTCCTATACATAGAGATAAAATTAGAATACCCTTAATCATATATAATTCTATGTTGCTCAATTGTTGTTGAACATATTACAAATTTCACTAAGGATAGTCAAATATCTAGGAATATCATAATTTTTATTGTCGCTAAAATATTTTATGAGTTTTTTATTCGTATTAGGATTCTTTTGATCTTAAAATTGCCCACCTATATAAGAATATGAATAGAACTACAATAAAAACTATCAATAAATGATAAATCATGGTCTAATGTGGCTATATCCTGGGGAAATTTTTCTGTTCCATTATGTTGGATCCCATTGGGGAATTTTCCTTCAGGTACATTGGGTCTAGATGAGATAATGTTCTCCTTGAAGGAATGTAATTTGTACGGATATAGAAACATATTGTTCTTAGGGTTATAATTAATCATTTATCATGAATCAAGGCAAATTGATCATGTTTTTGGCATCCTGGTCAGGCATTAAGTTTCCTTAAATGAAAAAAACAATAACAAACTCATGCACATAAATATAATTAAAATAAAAAAAGTATTAATAATTTATAATAAAATATGATTAAAAAAATTATTATACTTCTATGTTCACCCTTCATCACTACCAATAGTTCAAAAAACACTGTCCATCCCACTATAATAATCAATTTTATTGGGTAATCAATATTAAAAATTAAGTGATCATGATTTGTATTATTTCTACTATGTCATATAATAGTGAAGGACCATGTTCTTTCCAATGAGTGCTACATATAGAAAAATGATAAGGTCATAGACGTTATTGTTATGTACAAATATAGGAATTTATAAAGATCAAAAAAAAATTAAAACAAAAATCAAATAGTTTTAGAATAATAATTCAAATATATAATAAATGGATCAATTTAAAATTCTATTTCTCAATGAGATACCAACCTATTACATTCATTAATTATGTTTCACAAACCAGTTTCAATATATTTTTAAGTTTAACAGTTTCTTATAGCAAATTATATTTATTTTAACTGATAGAATATAAATATATTGGTTAAATAATAAATTAGTCTAATTTCATTACCATCAATCATTAAATTTAAATATAAATTCAATATATTATTAATACCATTATTTTTTCAAATAGTTTTTATTTAAATTTTTATTTAATATTTTTTCAAATTACTAACTAATAAATTAGAATAGAATTAGTGACTCAAAATGATTACTAATTTAAATGAATATTCATGAGTAAAATTGTTATGCGTAATTTAAAGACCCATACTTCTACTATTGATCCCTTACCACCTACGTGAATTTTTACACATGGTTGAGGGAAGATGAACCACAATTTACATGATTACCATTTAAATTGAGTGAAAAACGTTAATGAATGATTATGAATGTGGCTGTATAAGCACATTTTCCCTTCACTGATAATTGTCTTTAAATACTGCACCCTGTGTAAGAGATGTGATTTAGATAGGGGTATTTTTTCAAGCTATGAAGCAGTGGGAGAAGGTTTTATTATTATCAATAAATTAATTAAGGGAACTTATCTTGGGATTATCATCTATCATTTTTTTTGTTTATTTAAAAAAAATGTTTTTAGTTCTCAATTTTCCCTTGACAAGTTTATATTTATTTAAGTGTGACACACACCTGTTATAAGATGGGTAAAAAATATATTATATTCTCTTGGGTAGTCTAGTAATTAACCCAAGGAAGTCTCATGATGATGAGTGCACACAAATCAGGTTTTCACTATAAAACAATGGTAAAGTGGTGTGTTTTTAGACTAAATCAATGAGAAATTTATTCAAATAAAATTTTAAACTCAAATGATTAAAAAAATATGACATTAAATCAGTGATTAAGTAGGATTTTTTTCCTATTTTAATTCTATCCTTGTTTAGTTTAATTAAATCCTTTTATTCTTTGTTGATTAAAGTGAGTCTCTACAGTCATTTCCTCTCACTTACTTGGTGAAATTATGGTGGTGAGAGAATACCTTACCAAGATATTAGTTTGTTCATCCCTCCATTCATGTTTGAAAGAGTTGTATTGAATATCCTTAATTGTCTTGGGAAATACCTGATAAGGTCTTGTTTAACTTAAACGGTAATGAACATTCACTACCCCGTTTAAATGTACTGACGATCATCGAGTACTTCACCAGTAATCCTTGGTATATTCCATAATATATAAACCATAAATAAGTGGAGGGAGATAATGATTATTTAACCAAGGAAAAAATAAATAACAGAATTAAAATTCATAAATGGTCTAACATGATAATAAAATCCTATAAATGAAATTGAAAACAACATTGAAGAAAAATGAAATTTTATTCCATTAAGACCAAGAACTCAGGATTTACAAAATATATAAACAATACTTCCCCAATCACTCAAAATGTTTACTCGACCATAGTACGGGTAATCGAGATTAATGGGGATTAATGAGGAATAACAAATATATGAAATGAAATAAAAGTGAGAAAGTTGAACATTTCCACTCCTTGATGTCCTCGACGAAATGGGATGAAATTTAATTATTTGAGAAAGAGTATCTCCCCTCCTTTTATAGCGAGAATCTGTATCTTAAAATATTACATGTTGTAGACCCAATAAATCACATCTTAATGTCTTTCACCCTTATTGAATATTTTTTATAATTATCATGGGTGTTTTCCCTCAAAATCCCATCAGAGTTGGACAAGTATTCTTATAGAAATGACAGTTTTAATCTAATAGTTTATTTTAGCCAGTCTGACTCTGTAAATCAAAAAACTACAAAATATGATGCATTTATTACCAGTAAAATGGACAATTAACATGGACTGGAATTCACTAAATATGTTCGAAAACATCATGGAACTCTATCCACCACATTTCACAACCATTGGGACTACCATGAATGACTTATGGATCCCACACCAAATCTTGACATATCTATAAATAATTATCATTGTCCAACTTGTCAGTTTATTTTGAGATTCCAAATGGTAAATTAATCTTTTGGAAAATTACAATTTAATGAATCCCTAGATGTTAAGAATTTTTAAAACAAACAATATTTCAATTTGGATTAGTGTAGAAAATGTTATGGAAATAATACAGAAATAATTTAAAACAGTTATAAATCTGAAATCTTTTATTTTTACAAATAATCTCAAAACATCACCAATATAATAAAATGTGTAAATTTATCATAATGTAACACTTTAGTGGGATTATATACAATGATATACATTGAAAATTTATTGAAAATTTTTTCTCTGTCAATTCCCCCCCATATAGCACTTGGATTCCAAGAAAAGTTAACATCAAAATAAAATCAAATTAAATCCCAAACACAGTCCCATGAGATCTACCAATTCAATACCAATAAAGAAAAATATATAATTAATATTCGAAAAAAAATATTTCAAGTCCTCTATATTAGATTATTTAATATATTTCCACTTGATTTTTTATCGCATGTTCACAAAACAAATACCTCACATGAATTTTCTCTCATCTCACAAATGTAAATGTTCAAAAAGAATTTTCTCAACCAATCACATGCAAGATAATTTCATAATATTAGAATATAATTTATTCAATAATAATTATTATGAAAATCATATATCCTTGTCTCCTAGTTTTAACCTAGATTAACCTGATTTACACTTTACTATGGTGATAATCTTTATCATGATTATGATTTATATTGACAAAAAATAAAAGGGAAATATTAAAAAAATTAATTGATTAATAAATAAGGAATAAAATTTATCAAATTGAATTTCAATATGTGGATGAAATTAAATTTAAAATAAGAGTGAAACATGTGTAGAGAACATCTTTTTAGAAAAATACATTTTTAAGCATATCATTGGGTTTTTAATCTTATTCCTAGAAAAATTCGAAATAAATATTATACAAATTATTGACTATATAATATATATATTTAATTAGAATCATATATCAATATTGAATAGTTTTTTTATTACAAAAAAAATATATGCATAAAAGCAGTTTTTTCAGAAAAATTGTTTTTTCGTATTAAAATGTTCTATTCAAATTAATTGATAAAATTCATTGAAATTAATGTAATTTGATTAATTAATAATTATGGGAACTAATTTAACTTTGAAATCATTTTATAAAAAAATTTATCTCTATACATGATTGAAATGAAATTATTTTTTTAATAAAAAACATTAGTTTTTACTATTCATAGAAAAATAATACTTTTATGTAAATTATAAAAAAATTCATGCTTAGATAATTTTTACATGATGAATTAACAAATGATATACTTTTAATAAAATAAAATTTAAAAATTTTTGAGATGTTATTTTTAATATTTTATCTAAAAAAATAAAACACATTTTTAAAGAAATTGTTTCTATTAAGAAAAAAATACATTACTAAATATTTAGTGATTATTTACTAATTTTTTACCAATAAATTTATATTAATTATGAGATTTAGATATATTTCATTATTTATTTATTATTTTTGACAAATTATTATTTAAGTATGGGTTATAATGATCATATTTAAATAATAATATTTCATGATTGGTTTAGGCCCATTGTTTCATATCTTGTGCAATATTGATCATAGTATTCATTAAAAATATTGGAAAGTGGCGATTTTTTTATTTGTAAGACTATTTAAAAGGCACACTATCTAATTGAGACGAGATATAATTTTGACACAGAGTCATTATCCTTCTTGTTTTTATAGGAGTTATCCAATCACCATGGGTATTTTCATCATTGACATCATATGTACTTCTTTCCATTCATGTAGATATTCATCCCACATTAAGTGCCTCATTATTTTTTTCTTCCTTTGAGTATACTACTTCCCCATGTTCTCCCCCAAGGCTTCTCACTTATGCATCTATTCAGTATTACATTACTCTAAATTTTTATCACTATTTTTCTATGACAACTACTCATTTGATTGATATTTCTGCTCATTTTCACAATAATGGATCTTGAATATTTAAGAACATTCAATGATTTTATTACAATTTGTATTCCATAAATTTAGATTAATTCACAAGTAATATTTAATCACCCTCATGAGATTCAATCTTACAGTTCTTCTCTTTCTTGAAAATAATCAATTTACCCCTTAAACTCAATAGTACTCCACTATGGGATTCATCCCATACCATATTTCTTATGTTGTGTTGTATTCATTTAGACTTAAAAATAATATTTTGTAGATATAGACAAAATTAATCACTTCTTCGTTTTAAATTTTCTCTGATTCTTTGTGTATTATCATTTATTTATTTTGATATTCCTAGATATGATTTTTAGTGAATTAAATACCATTTTCAATATATAACATTTATTTTTTTATCCTTAGTATCATCAATAATAATATCAAGTAATATATAACACACTTAAACTCTCTATATTTGAGGGATATTTTAATAAACCATGTCATCATACCATAATCATCAATAAATTGAGGGTAATAACATTATTCATCCCTGGACATGGGTAAAATTATACCCCACACATCCAACTTCACTTAATAAAGAATTCACATTGACATTTTTCCTTAATCTTGTATGTCTTTCAAATGATTTTCCATTTTTGAAAATAATAATAGTATGAGTGTAATCGTGAGTATGTTTTAGGCTATTATGATCTCAATCATTCTCCACCACATCTTATAAGGTCTTTTGGATTAACTGGCCATGAATTTGTTTTCCAAATCCTTTTATTTTATTCTGTAGATAGAATGTGAATATCATATTACCCACTAAAAAGTAATACATTTAATATTATGTGATTCCATTGAATTCTTATTGTTCCATCTCTTTATTTCGTGTTTTATGCCTTCTTTATGAAATTGACCGCATTCCATGCATCACATTGTTGTCTCATACTGAGAAAATTATGACTAATATATTCAAAAACCATGTAATCTATTCATCTTAGTTATTCACTTACTATTTCGGATTTTCTAAAGCTATTACTGTTCAAACCATCACTACTAAGAAATAGAAAAATGTCATTAGTGCATTCACAATGATCATGATATGGTATTTTTCCCATCATTTATGACACATATCCAATATGTTGATTTCATACTCAAAAGTGATATATTTCTCTCAATAAAATTATTAAAACATTACACTTCATAGAATTTACATTCTTGAACCATATAAAATGTTTTCCTTGACATGTTGTTTAAAAAATTTCAACCTCATGATATATTGAATCATCCTCATCATTCAAGTCTGAGAATTTTTTATGAGTTCTTAGTCTTACTAATGATGTTTTCAGATACAATGATCACTTATTATAGATCTCGTTTATCACATTTATTTATTCAATTAAATAGAGATTTATGGATTTGTGTTCATAACCTTCACACAAAAAATAGTTTCATTTTACAATATATCAATTGTAGAAAATTATGCTGATCAAATTTGGTTTCTATATAGCCTTGATATGTTTTTTTCAATAGTAAACACATATTTTATCCCATATTACTACATTTATAAATCCAAATTCAGGGTATATTATATTGTACCATTTCTACTCTACTTGTATCCTTTTGATTCTTTTGAGAATCACACAAATAAACCTTATTCTGTTATGTGGGATGTTCTAATTTAACATTAGCCACCACTATTTTCTCCTTATAATCAATACCCTCAACATATTTTCATTACCTTTAAAATAATGTTCATGTGTCTATGGGTAGACTTTTCCAATTATCTCCAGGTGTTCCCCCTTAGCTACTTTAGTATCCCACACAATAATACCACATGATGACATGTTGAGAGATAAATTTGCCTCATGATCATAAATATTTCATCAAATCATTATGACTTTGAATTTGAGCATTTCAATTATTTTTAAATGATAGTTAACCAAATCAGTAAATAAATCAATTATCTGGGCATGATCATTGATTTTGATATTGAACTCAATTTCATTCTACTAGTTTCTAGTATTTTCATTATTTATTGTTTCAATATCACCATTAAAAATATATATTTATTCTTCTTTCACTAACATATTTAGCTTTTAATCATGCACCACAACATCAAAATTCAACACTAATCCATCAAAAGAATAGTTTCATCAAGTGTAGATTAATGCCCATTATTTTTGTATAATCATTCAATAATTTTTGTGACCTCATCATCATTTCCACTGATTCATTGTCTATTCTAGCCATTATGACCTCCTCATTTATATAAAAAATCAACAATTTACTACACATTGTGATCCTATGATATGTTATTATATTTTATAATGAAATTTTATATTCTTATATAATTTATGATATGAAAAGATTATTCCTACAACACCAATAAATTATTTCTCCATAGGTTTTTTATATTTATTTTCATCACAAATCTTAGTTTCATACCGAGAAGCACAATTCCACACTTTTTCACATTAAAAAGTGGTATGTTAAGGATTTCCCTTTAATGTTTATTTTTCCCATTTAATTTTTTAGGAGATGATAGAAATTTCCCTATCAGCTTCAAAATATTTGAGATCATCCTCTTTTGTTAATTTCATAATTTCCTTGAATTCCACATCCTAATAATTATCCTTTATCAATGACACAATATATTTTGTCCTCATCTTATAAGACATGAGAGTGTTGTAAATAAAATCCAACACCAAACATTTCCTATAATTGTCTTCAAGAACAATGATATTTTTATTGATACATGATGGTAATTTTATTAGGATTAACATTATGATTTTTAAATAATCATGGAATTCATTGAGTTTTCACATTTTTTCCATAAGAATAATGACTCAATATATGAATTTATCAATGAAGTAATTTGGTTGAAGTATTATATTCTAATACATGTTCCAAAGAAATACCCATTTATCTTCACATTCCATGGGATCACTGTCATAAATGTTGAGAGGTTTTATCGACATTTTATTTGAGTATTTAAATTACATCATATTCACACATATTTTATGGGATAATGCTCTTCCAATTTAATTGAATATTTTCTAAATGATATTAATCCCTCTTCATTATTTTCCTAATAATTTATTACACTTAATTATTGGTGAAATCACATTCAAGGTATCCATTTAGAAGTACATTTCTAAATATCAAAAATAAATTTTTATTTTATTCTCCCATATTTGAAAATTAATGCCATCAAAGATTAGAATTTCCTTATGTTTGATTCAATTTAATGTCTATTCTAAGAAAATAAATGTCACTATATATATATATATATCCTTAATTACACTTTTTTGGCCCATGAAATATCAATACCTTTAGAGGGGGTGAACCAGGGTTTATAAATCTATTTAAATAACCATCTCCAATGAGCCAGTTTCACAATTATTAATAATAATATCTACCCCGCAATTAATATGATGTAATGAAGTAAATGATATAGGGACATGAATGATTTTACATGGTTCATACAAACTGGTCCTATCTAAGGATCATGAAATGGTGATGAGATATTGCACCTAAAACTTTAATAATACAATTTTTTTTAATATTTTAATCTTTTTCACTAACCATTTTTTTAATAAAAATCATAAGTAGATAACTCACTAGTATCCCTAATTGAAGTACACACCTGCTCCTATTATGATATTTTTTTTAATTATATAAACTGTATATGGTAATTACACCATGGATTATATATAAAAATTCTCTAGTTTCATCAAAGTGATGACTTCATGATCATCAAGTTAGATATTTTCTAGTATATCACTTTTATTTTCACTTATATATTTCCATCACTCAGCCAGGAATACTTCATATTCTCTATTTTTCCTTCTGAATCATATAAGAGAAATCCATAAATTATTCATTGATTTTTTTCTACTATGTTATCCAATATCTTGAACATATTTTTAAAAAATATATCTTCTCTTTTTTGGAATCTTTATACTCTATACATTTCTTTATTTAAAACTATTGACATCATTTTTCAAAATTCGCTTAATGGGTTTTGTACACTTCTTTGATGATCACACATTTCTTTTTATTTTAATTTTTTTCCCGGTTGTATAAATTACAAGTACATAGTGTGACTAATTCTCCATAGTGTAATTCACATTCCATTTTGAAACCATTAATTATAACCATTTCAGTCACCAAAACTACCATGTAAAACCACTTCTCTGCTACAATATAGTAACCCAAAAACCAAAAATATTATCCCATATAAATTGAGTCCCTTTGGAATATTCCAACTCCACATAATAGACACCTTAAAATGATATAACAATAAAAAATTCACCGAAAAAAATTTATTTCTAGGATATACTTCCAATATAATAACTCATTTATTTCCTATTTAAAAAAAAGTAAATAATTTTTAATATGATTCAATACTCTTCAAAATGATCTTCTGTATAAAGGAAATTTTCTATATTTCCATCTATATTTCCCCTCATGACATTAAATATGCTCCCATGGTGTATCATAAGTAATTGGATTAAAATAATTCTAATCTTTATTCACTTGAGGTCATGTCACAATTTTATTCTTCCCCACGATGCCAAAGTTCAGTGCTGGATCATCTACCACGGATGGGTAAATATATTACCAAATGTGTCCTATAATATCTCATTTTCTTCTCAGTGTGAAAAATTCTAAAACTCCTTACATGTTATTAATAGAACCTTCATTGTATTTTATAACAATCACATATGAAATTAGTTATAATCATTTATCATTTTCCTAAAAAATGTATCATCACGTGTCCATTGATTTCATCATATAACCATTAACCTTCATAAAAAACCTATTCAATATTCTTAGAAAACTATTCTATCATTATTCAATGACTTTGAATGGGAATTTGGATGTATTCCGAAATCTATATCAGTATTAATAACCCAATAATACTTCACTGTTATTTTATCTAATATTTTTATATTTTATACGGTTTATGGATGTGATTGTTGCTTTTAGGATAAATGGAGGTTGGAACAAGCTAGTATGATTATTATAAGTCATCTGTTTAAGTGGGTGACCTTTACATTATCAATTCTATTTATTTTTTGTATTATTCTATGGGTCTTTCAATCATTATTAAATTTTTGGAAAATTTTATAATTTTGATTGATATAAAATAATATGTTGGGATGGTCTAAGATAAAATAATAGTTTTAATGTATCATAGCACCTTCTAAATGTATCGTTGGTGATGCCCTAGTTGAATGAGTTATGGTTTTCTAATTAAATTTTTTTTATTTATATGAGTGGTTTTGATTTTTTTTTTCAAAAAAATAGTTTTCCTTTTATAGGAGTTTGGAGTGTTATTTTTGTTAAGGGTCCATGTTTGGTAAAAATGGATGGGGCTAATTTTACAAATATTATATATATATATATTTTCTATTTTCATTTATATAAATGTGTACTTTGATGAGGGTTGAAAAAAGAAATCCAACAGGTAATATTGAATTTTTTTTCTATATTTTACATCTTGTGGGTGATATCATAATTTTTATTGATTTTATGTGTCAATATTATTCTTTTCTATGGTTAAACATATGTATCTCATGTTTTATGATTAAATAGTAACTATAGGAGAATCCATTACTCATATAAAGGGTTTATTAGACTATGTTGCCATTTTCATTAGGATTATACGGGGAATAAGTCCATAAAACCATGGAAAAATTCATTATGTGTTTTATTATATAATTGTGACTAATTGATGGGGGAGTTTTCCACCTTTGTACATTGGGAAATCCATGACATTTTTAGGATGATAGGTGGTCCTACATAGTTCTCCATAATGGTTTCCTGTGATTTTACATCAATAGTTGATGTTTTAATTACTCCCAAATTTAAATGTTTTATAGATTAAAATAATTCCATGGGTTTTTGTCCAAGTGTTTTAATGTAATTTTTTCTATATGTAATGGATAATTTATGAAGTTAGAGGTATATTATCTATGTGGTACTCATGGGTAACAATAAATTTTTCAATGTATGAGATAATTTGATTGGGAACGTATATGAATATGTATTTGGTGTTTTGAGGGAGATCTCATGATTATATGTCAATACCCATAGGTAATGAAAAATATGAATATTGTAAAGAGAATAGGTAATTTTGTTTCATTTTTTTTGTATTCTATTGATTTTTCAAATTGGGACACAATTTGTTCCTGACATGATCTCCCCCATATGAATTGAGATGTATAGAAATGGAAAAATTGGCACATGGAGAGATGGAGATCCAACTTAGTGTCTTAATGGAATGCAATATGGGATATATCTGAATAATATCTTCCCAATTACAAATGTGCAGTCATCCCATGTCCATAAAACATACTATTTGACATTTATGGTGGTTGTTCAATATCATATACATGATTAAGATAAATATGAATAGTCATATCATTTTGGAGTGAGATCTATCATCAGTGATGACATATGATATTTGTGATCAATCGAGTGATGATATATGGGTAGTCTAGTAAAAGAAAAATAAATGATTTTCATGACAAGTTGACAAGGGTGTGAAAGATGGGTTATGTTATTTCATGCGGTTGGGACCCATTCCTTTTATTATGATTTCATTATTATGGTTTTAGTGTTATTTGATTCTTTTTTCCCACTTTTCTTGATCATTTTTTCTTGTTTATTGTTTCACGTGTGATTGATTATTTCTCCCTCTATTGTTTCATATGATTTATATTGATTTTTTTGATAATTATATCCTATGTTATTTGGGATTTTTTTTTATTTACATATAGTGGGATGACTTATGGTTTTATTTTTCCATTGAAGATAGAGCTTGGTGGAGATGGAGAGTCCTCATAATGGTTATAACTATTGGCCAAAGTTCAATGTAGTATAAATTATTAATTCATTAATGTATACAAATCATTAGATGCATGAAGGTGGTGCATAACCTAAGTTGGGAAGTATCTGTTTGAGTTATCAAAGTTCATGTGTCTTCTAGCCGCATAGTTGTAGGTTTGTAGGGTATGTTCATTTGGGGTTATTTTTATAGGTGGGAGATTTACATTGGGTATCCAATTTCACACTCTCCCAACAATTTCATGTATTTAAATGTGAAAAAAATCACTTAGTGTGTAAAGGTCAGTAATAAATTTTATGGGGACATTACACTCAACCCAACCTATATACAGAGCATGAGTTTTGATGTACATGGGTTGAGAATTTTGTTTTATTTAATTTTAAGGTGTTTGATTAAATATCAATGTGTGATTTTAGACTAATGGGGTATTGGAGGTAAAATACAATGAATGTGGTTTATTTCAATTCAATATATGACACTATATTTCTATTTTATTTTAATTATATAGGTACCATCAAACATAATTATATTATTTTAATCAAATACAACCCTTTGTTACCATTTAATTAATTATTCATTAAATTCGTTTATTCATATTCTATTATTTATTTTCAATAATTTTTTAACACATATTTATTTATTTTACTACTATTATATACTAGTATTCATTGGAAAATTTTATCCATATTCATTTTTATAGGTTTTGGGTACATATGTTATATACATGGATCATGTAAAATTATTGGTAGAATCAGGAACGATCTGTTGTATTTTATTTTATGGGAATACACTCCACATTACTATATCAAACCCTTGATATTATTAAATAGACTCTTGTGTATGGGGAGATCCACTTGAGGACATATAGTGACTCCCACTCAAGTATTTATTGGGGGACATAAGATGGTACATTCCATTTTTTATGTGATAGGGTGTTTCTTAAATTCTTTTTTGTAGTGAGAAATGAAAGATTGATAAATAATGTTAAAAACCATCATTGTAATGTTATGCCATTTAAAATAGAGGAATATCTCAGGAAAATGTTATAACTTATATTATTAATAGAAAATTATATATATATATATATATATACATGATTTATTTCATGTATCTCATTTAAAAAAATATTTTCTGAATCTCTATCTAGTGATTGAATGGTAAGATATAGATTTGCAACTCAATTCCACTGTTGTGAATAATATAATTTGTATCATTTATCCTCAAAATAATGTTTTATTGTGAAAATTTATCCCTCATGGATTTTTCCTATGATATCATGGAAAATATATCCTTGTGACTCGATATCATAAGGCATTGATTTGGTGAAATTTCCTCACAAGTTTTCCAATAAAGAACATTGATGACTTTATTAGGGTGGAATGTGGAATGGCGAGGAGAATGGTGACCCAATATATTCCAAGGTTGGTATTAAATAAATTATATATTTCATTTTTGGTGATACTGGGGATTAAAAGTCTAAATTATTGAAACTATATGTCAATTTTGGATCCATGATTAGTACAATGTCAATCCTAATCATACATATTAACCATTCAAATGAGAGGATTGATTCTAGATTTATTTTCATGGTAGGTGCATAGATTCATTGAATATAATTCCATACTAATTAGGGGGTGTGAATATATTCTTGAATTTCTCTCCCATTTGGCACACAGTTTCCCAAAATGGGTATTCATACTATTCGATTTACAAAAAACAAAATTCAATCATTTTCATTTTATCCTTATTTGGGGTTTTCCCATTTTTGCTTCATCCATTTAATTTGAGATCTCCAAGGGATTCTCCAGAAAATGTAATCATCTCATACATTCACATTAGTTATTTCACTCTCCATATCATTTGAATATAAAAGGTAAATTTCATATTTATCTTCAATTCCTTCTTCTCTTTTTCTAGTTTTCCCTTATCCTTTCGTGATCTTTAATGTTATTTTTCTCACTATATAGTGTTTCTAAGCCCACTTTTATTCTATATATAAATCATTAAATGTGTAATTTTATAGGATTTTTGGGACCTTCATCAATCCTAATTTATCATTATTTTAAGAATTAATTTAGATTTTAATATATTTACAAAGCTGTTTTAGTGTATATTTATTTTATGTTACAAAACAATTTTGTTATTTTTTCATTAAGAGTTTCCATGAGTATTTAGAATCATTAAATGTATATTTTTTTAATTTTCAATATTTCTATAATGTGTTTTGTATTTTAATCCTTGGAATAATGTCTTTTTAATGGGTTTAAATGAGTATTCATTCAATATGAATACTAAAACCCCTAAGGATTTTAATAAAGTGTTACGAATAAATATTTTAGTTAAAATGAATTTAATAAAAATAACAAGTGATTAATTTTATATAAAGGTGGTTTTATGATTATTTACTATTTCATAACATTAATGGTTCTGATTTGTTTATGATTATTGTTTTTTATTATTGATTTCCATTTTCAGATAATCCCCAATTTGTTTTTTGTAATTAATATCAAATTCTTCATGTCAGTTACTTTGATAAAGAATCGATAAAGGGGGGATATGGTGTTGAGCATTCATTGGTTTATGTATTACATATCTAGATGAATATTACTTATTTAAATATTTTATTATCATATAATGGTTTACATGAGATCCTCGTGGGCTATGTATGAAATCAAGGATGAGTGTTACTTTCGTTTTTACTTCTCTCTAACCATAGGTCCTCAATTATAAATTATCTCTAGATAGGGGTTTCATTTCATTGAGTAAATGGTGTAATAATGGGTATGAGACTTTTATGATTACATTTTAGGCTTCCAGTTGATCCTTAAGAGAGTTATAGGTTTTCACCAATTGAAATTATTTTTCCTTTCCATGTTATATTTATTTTAGTTTTTAACTTTATTTATGTATTAATTTTCATTCTACATAGTCATATATGTTTGTTATGGTATATTGTTTTCACATTAAGTCATAATCTTTTTTAAAAAAAATATATTTTTTAATAAAAAATAAAGGAATGTATTTGGATATATTTTAAAAATTATATATAAATGTATAAATTCAAATTACAGATAAAATTTGGATTCAGTGTATATCTTAATAAATGAGTAACCATAACTGTTGGAAGTATTCAATTGGGTATTATGTCACACCCTACACAAACAAGTTTTTGTGAATGTAGAATTTGTAATGAATGATACAATTAAAGTGAATGATGTTACATTAATTGGTGGTTTACCATAAACACTTAATATTTTAATGTAAATATGATTAGTTGGTGAGCATGGGACATGTGGAGATGGTTGGTTTCAATATTTTGAGAGTATTTGTTAATATTTAGTTATATATGTTTGGTTATCACTATTCTATCCTCATTTTGATATCTCTTGTATTATATATTTCATGTGTTAACATATTTATTTTTCTTAAAGAGGTATGTTTAGAAGTCCATTTTGGTTTTTTTATTTTTCCTTGTTAGGATGAATTTGTGGTGTGAACAATTTATTTTCTATCATGATAATTCAATATTTCTATTTTTTTCAAACTATTTTTTAGTTTATTGTATTTTTATGGTGAAATATTTCACAAAGGTATGTTTTCAATAAACATATCACTTGTTATAAACCAATGTATATGAATAATATTCTTTGTATTTTTTTTAATGGATGATCCAGGGGAAGTAGTAGTGACGAGATAGATATTACATGATATCCATTCTCAATAAATTCATTCCCATTAAGAATACAGAAGATAATTTCGTTAGGTTGTCTCTCCTGGAGGTTGTTAGACTAATGATTCTACCAATGATGTTGTTTTTATATATATGAAGTTTAACTAAATTTGGTATTTTTTTGTTTTTATAGAAAAATTAAATGAAAGTACAATATTTAATAAATAAGATTTAATTTTCATAAAATATGATCAAATTTGATTAAAATGTCTGTTAAAGTATTTTAAAAAAATCAATATTAGAATAGTGTTGATATTTTGGACCCTCACTCCTTCCAAGATTATGTTAATTACCTAAGTGTATTTCTCATCACACAACTAGATATATCTACATTACCAACAAAATATTAATTTATACCATACCAATTCATCGATATTGAGGTTAATCCTATTATAAAATCCATTAAAATACTCAATCTACTAAATTTTAGATCTAGAATTTTCCTATTATGTAAGTATATTTTTTGTTTAAATGAGTAATTACGGAATTAATATGAATTCTATTTGTGGTCATGGGATGAAAATGGCATCCATTGATTTTTTAGAGCATAAAACCCAAATGTTATAGAAAAATAGCTGGACCGCTAGGGTATGAGTAATTATACACCCAAGCCACATGGTTTGGTGAGATAATGTGATGATGGATAACGGGATCCAGAGCAATCATAGTTTGAGTAAACTATGTGGATTGTGGTCCAGTCCTATATGATGGCCTCTATAATTTTTTATTGTGGATTAAGTCTTGGGTTTTTCATGTTTTTGAAAAACTGTACACACTGACCAAGTGATGTACCCTCTATACAATGAAGGGTCAACGATTAGTGCATGGTTTGGCCAATTGGGCATCCAAACTGTAAGGAAATGACTTTTAAGGTAAAATTGTCTTATTTCCACTAAATAATGATAAAACATACAGAACAATATAATTTTTTTCATTTATAATGACAAAACACATTTGAGAAATCCCACTTTAGCCAATTTGGAATCTTTTGGACCCGTTTTTTTCATCTAAACTATGAATCTAGTGTAATCACACTTTTGGGATTCATACTGGTGTATACTATTTTGCTTTTTTATCATTATTATTTTTTCATAGAATCAGATAAGATAATCAGGTGCAAGCTAATATGCATTTTTTTTGGGGTTTTCATCCTATATTCATTTTTCTTCTGATCAGAGCTGAATCAAAATTATATATTAGACGATAACTCTATTACACACCTAAGGCATGCGGTCTATACTATTCATTTAGTGTTTGTTGATTTATATGCCAAGGTGTCATTATGCCCCATTTCAGGAATTTTGAAGGTGGCTATATAATTAATTTATTATTTAAATTGAATGTGTTGTAAATTTTAGGGATTACCATTAGTTTCTTGTGCTTAGTTTTAGGTTGTTACCCTAACAATGGCTACCCTTGGGGTGTGTCATGGTATTTCCTTCTCCATTTACTATTTTTGACCCACCCACGGGGTGATTTTTTTATATTACCAAGTTTGAGGAAGAACAAATATACATGATTTGGATTTAATTGATTGTTTAGGAAATGTTCTTCTCCCATTTCCATGTTATACATGATGTGATTTATTTAAATTCTTAAAATTGAATTGTTATATGACTGTGTAAATATATTGAATGTATTTAAATGGGAATTTCTATATGATTTGAAAGGACTCATGGAATGTGATCGTATAAAATGATAATTTAATTGAATGATGTATTTTTCAATAGGATTACATGGGTGTGCAAAACCATAGGTCATGATAGCGGTAGTTTATGTCATGGATGCGACATATCCTTGGGTCTTGATTCTATGGGATACCTTGGGCCTTGATTCCCCTTAGAGTAATATTTCTTAACATGGAAGTAGACAGAGTCTGTTGACATGATCATTGAAACTGGATCCATGTCTAGCATATTTTCCATTGAGATACAGCTGGGAATCGATGATGATGCCTTGGTCCAATTTACCTTGGATCTCGACCAATTTGGTTTGAGACATCTAATATATAGATCATTCATTGCTATTGTAACATTATTTATTATATGTAATATACATGTATGGTATTATATTCATGTTATATGGCATATCCATGGTTGGAATAAGATACATGATATATATAATGGAAGTGGTGTTTGTTTCAGTAGTGCTTTAAAGATGCCTTCTTTGAAAATCATGACACTTGTTTTGCAGGAAGCCTTCATTAGATTGCCAATATCTCCATACAATTATTTCTTTCACCATAGGTATTTTACTTGTGATATCTTCATATCTATTATATACCACTCACACTAATAATCTTTGATTTCACATCCACGATTGTTATAGACATAATTGGTGGTCGCCAACATGGATTTTATCTCACACCCTATCTCAGGCAGTCATTGGGTACCTAGAAAGACAATATGAATATAGTTTGGGATCAAATAATGATCACATTATTTTATTCTAGTTATTTTAAATTCATGAATCATGGGATCAGAATATAGAGTTGTGGATCATGTTTATATCATGTGGTAGTTCTTTTTGTCCATTTTGGTATCTTGATACATGTATTTTACATATGCATGTATACATGTTTTGGATTTTTCCTAGAATCATGAAATTAAATATCATTATGGTATATGAGGTTTCTTTTTTCATTAGGTGTATATCTACATTTGGGTGTTATCTCTTATTATATTATTATTGTTCTTCTGCTATGGCGGGTTACCAGTCTAATGATATTAGTGTCTATTCCTCCAACTTATCCATTTTATTATTTAATTATCTATTGATATTTATGATTTTTACCATTGTTTTACAATCTAGTAAGATGTAAATGTCTCCCCATTTACCGATCCAAAGCCTTAGTTACTATTTGTAATCCTCTAGAGATTGGGGAGATGTGTTTAAGATCATGTGTCCAACTGATATCGTAGCACCATTTAGTGGAATTTGGGTTCAAGACATTAAAAAGTGGTATCAAAGAATTCATTTCTAAGATTTACTATTTTGAGACAAATGTACAATAAAAATCAATGTTTCTGGAAATGGAAATTGTTGTTTTTTATATTTGACTATTAGAGTTAATTTGATTCCACCATTATGTAATGAACTTGTGGTTCAATGTCTATTTTCTTTTTTCTTTTTTTCTATTTCAAGATTATATGAGTGTTTAATATCATGCATCATTCTAGGAAACTTCTAGATATCAAATTTCATTCATTATGTCATTCAATATAGAATGCATTACTTGATTGAATGAATTTGTGATATGTCCCTTATTTGATATACATAATGATTTTATAGATTTGTTTTTTAGGGGATTGTGAAACATGGTTGGTATATAGATTTAATATCATATCATAAATAATTTTTTCCTTATTATGATATAGTAGACACCCTCAATAGGAAATGTCGACATGTTTTTTCGTGGACCATTGATCCAAAGGAATGGAATGTGTTATGGTGTGAACTAGTTGGACACCATATTTTTGTTCATGAAAAGTATGGGACATTGTGGACCAAAAAATTTGAACCATTTAGTTCAATAGATTAAAAATAAATGTGGAATAAATGTGTAATAAAATGGGCATTTGAAATGATGAAATATAGATCTTTACATATCCTTGACATTTGAGAGTGTAGTAGGAAGTCACTCTAGTGATTTTTGTTATTGTTTTTTACCAGTCATGTATTTTGGAGTACACAATATGGTATGATAATTTATAGGATGCTTTTGACTATTCTGATTCTTATATCTATGAATTTCATTCTTTTGACCCATTTTGAGTTGTCTGATTAGAATTTTTGAGACATGCCACAAAGAATACCTCCAGTCATACTACAGGAGAGTTGAAAGGAACATGATCTAGAGGTGGTGTGCCATGGATTATCATTGGATCCTTTCATAGTTACATTTGAGGTACCAATTGTTGTTCTAGAAAATGGTGTTGAGGAACACTTCTATGAGATATTTACACTCTTTATAAATAATTTTTATAATACATTGTATTACACCTCGTATTAGGATGAGCTAGATTATGTGTCCCCACAGCAGTACCATCGCATGATTTTGGGGGATGGGGGTCCACAGGATTCAGATTTGTGGCTTCAGACTAATCTATTAGTATTTGACTAGATGGAGACACTTTTTGAAAAGACATAAGAACTAATAATATACATGCTTTCAGAAGCATAAAAGAACTCATTTTATGTTTTGAACTAGGATGATGAACTACGTGACATGGTTTGGTGAGATTAACAAACTAGATTTTTGAGGAGAACAGGTTCATAATTGAGGAGTGGATGTTTTCTTTGTTTTTAGTGTATCATTAAGTCAATATATATTGAATACATATATGAGGATATGGAGATTCTTAAAGTTATAATTAATGGAGAATTTTTATGCAATCAGTTTATTTCATTGGATATCACTCTTGAAAAATTATACATATTAATTGTGATTAGAAATGGAATTCAGGATATGTTTTGGTGGTGAAGGAAAATTGTCTACAAAAAGTGTAATACCATGAAGTTTTTTAATTTCCTGAAATAATGAAGATGAATAAAAAATATTACCATTCATTATTTATGTATATATATATATCATAAAGTGGAATAATATATGATGATTATGGAATAATTAATGAAGCTCAAGTACTTGTGTCAATAGTGACACACTAGTTCTAACATTGAAGATTATTTATGTTCATGAAAATATTCACATTCAGTTGGATTTCTTTTGAAGTCCATGTAAAATACAAATATTTGGCATGAGGTAATGATGATGGGTTTCCATGTCTAATGATTTTGAACAACATCTGGTGCCATGTGGAATCATCCTAAGAATAATGGAATTATTGAAATTTTCTACCTATGGATTGTTTCAGATTGTATGAAATGTTTTTGAAGTTGAGTTGTGAATGTGGTTTTCATCTAAATAATGGTTCATGGTTTGCATATTAAAATGCATCATTTTTCTAAACAACAATAATGTAAATCCCCAATACACTATTTGAAATAGATCCTATGTTATTTTCATGTTATTTGATTATAAATAATTTATCATACATTTTATGTTACATTCGTTGGAAGATAAAAGATGGTTGGTAGAACAAAATTGATATTCCCATTCACAGTACACTAATCATTAATAAATTGAATCTCCTTCATGATATTTGAAAAATATTATTTTATATATTCATGTTATGTGAATATAAAAATTTTGTCATACTATTTGAGGTACATTAAGTGGAAAATAAATGAAGGTTTAGAAAATAAAATTGATATTCCAATTCATAGTATGAAAAACATCTATAAAATGATTCCACAATATGATATTTGACATATATTCTATGATATATTACTATGATGTGGATTATAAAATTTTAGAAAACTAGCTGTCCAATATGTTTTTGAGCTACGTACTATATGGGAATTGCTTTGCTAAAATGCTATGTTGATACATGAATGAAGAATTATTTTCAAATGTTCTGCTTTATGGATTTTAATGCCTTGAGAACTTCCATGATGTATGTAGTGATGGTCCATTGAGGTATTCTATGTAGTTAACAGATGATGATTTACCATGATTGATGAGTAGCTTTGTGGGTGATGTCCTTTGCGGAGAGCCATGTTGATAGTGAATATAATGAGATAAACTACTAGAAACTACTTCTCATGATCACATAATCTTCATGCACTCAATGGTTTGATAAAAAAAAATTTTTGGCTATAAATACAAGGACAAACCTCTATCAAAATGTGATAAATAATTTGAGATAAGTGTTTAATTATTTAATAGGATCTTATTATGCTCAATTTGGATTCAAAAAATAAATGTTTTATTTTAGAAAACGATAAAATTGTGTTTCAGGTTCAATGCTAAGAGTTCCTATATGAAAAGGGTATTGATTCACTATGTGGTAAACACATATGATGTTTTCCTTATAGTTGAAGTACAGTGTGAAGATCAAAAATAGTTTAAATCATATTCAAGGATAAGTTTTCTAATAATTATTATATTCAACGAATAGTACATTTATTTTCTGATATGATATTCTATGATCATTTCCTGAAAATAGTAACAATTTAGAAAACTATTTCAATAATATATCATGAATTCAATAGTGAAGTGTTATACAATGCAAGTACCATTTTTCTAAGAATCAATAAAATCATCCAATGATATGTGAGTTTTCAGACATGTTATGCATTGATCAATTCATGATCATGTGGACAATTTGGAAAACTACATGAAGAATGTACAGTGAATAGAAATGAAAAGTGTTATACGATTAATGCATTAGTTTAGTATGATTCAAATAAGTGGACCAACGACTGGATGCATGTCATACTTGTTATATTATGATCATTTCATGATCATATTAATAATTTAGCATATTGTTTGAAATATATATAGATAATAAAAATTTTATTTGAAATATTACCAGATCATTAGTATGCTATGAATCAAATAAGTGGACTAATATTATGCTAAAAATCATACGTTATATGATATAATAATTTTAGGATCATTGAAAAAATAAAGCATATTATTTGATCAATAAACAAGTAATAGAAAACTGTTGTAGAATATAGTCTGTGAATTAGTATTCTAAGAATCATATATATAGACCAAAAATATGCCATATATCATATATTCTATGTTCTGATAATTTCATTTGAACCTGTTCAATTTATTGTACTGTTTGAATTTTAAAAAGTGGATAAGAAAATGGGATGTCTATAAAATACACATGTTTTCATACGTAACTTAGTGGAGATTTAGAGGATATAATAATATGATTTGTGAAAGTCACTATCATTCCTAATATAATATTGAATACATTGTGTGCATCACCTTTCCACATTATTTTACCTTGGGAATTCATCATAAGAGGGAATAATCATTGATCAGGTATAAATGTTAGAAATATTTCATCATCACTGTAGATTAGAAGTTGATGAGATTGATGACATAATATACTTATAGGAGAAGAAAGCTTGGTCTGAGCTTTCATTAATCTGAAAAGATCTAGATAATTAAATTTTTTTTGTGAATGGGTTTCAAGACCAAAATGATGATTTAAATACATATTTTAAGATATTTATTCTCTACATGAGTATAAGAGATCTAGTACAGTCATGGAGGAAGATCTATTTCATGTGTTTCGTGAGAAACTAGATGAAAAGGGATATATTTCTATTTTTGGATCAAGACAATTTAGAAGAAGTGTCTTCAAACTACGGTGTCTACCTAGTTGTCGAAGAGGCTTTGGGCTGGGATGTCTAACTAGTCTAGAACAAGGAGAACAGAATATGCTTTGGTTGTAAAAATAGGATAAATTGGAGGATATAGTGTTAGATTGTATAACCAATTTTATATGTATACATTGTATTCACCTTATTATAAAGTGTAGAATCCATTTTGTGGTATTAACCATCATGGAATGGATTATGGATTTGTAACAAACATTATAAATATTTTGTTTTCTGATCCCATTTATTATTTATACATTTGAAGTGATATTTTTTTATATAACTAGGTGGATAAATAAAATTTAAATATTCAAATGTTTAAATAAAAATAAATAAAATTGAAAAATTAAACCGTAGATTCAATGCCTCCTAATGTTCAATCCTTCCTTGTGAACTACAATTTGTATCTGATCCCAGGCCCCTCTACAGATCTAAAAGATTTATTGGATTTTTTTAAAATATATTATGATATTCATATTTCAGGAAGTGTTTGAGTTTCATCAAATAATGATATAATAATTTACTCATATGGATAAAAATATTTGGAGTTCTTCCAAAATTAAGAATAAAATATTAAAAGATGTTTGGAAATGAAGATATACAATAATCCAAAAGTTAATGGAGAAATCCACAGGCTAATGGTAATCTGATTTGTACAAGTAGTAATTATTATTATGATTATGATTCTTCTAATGATCGGTTGTGGGGATATAGAATCAGAAGGTGATATTTATGTTTAAATAAAATGACATATGTAGAATTTATCTAAATAATTGTTGAAGTGTATTTTTGGGACTATCAAGGGAATTCATTCTGAGAATGAACTGCTAGAAGTGTCAGTTATAGAATTAAGGGATGTAAAATGAAAAATGGATAGAAAGTGAATCACTCCAACATAAATAGTGTAATTAACGAAAAAATATATTTTTCATACTGAAAAATAATTTCAAAGGTCAAAATTTAAGAATGTTGTATTTGAAATTGTTTTTAAAGAATCCTTCCATGGACATGAAAATTTTAACAATGTTTCTATGGATTTCAATTATTCTCAATTAGATATCAAATCCATGAAGATCAAGGATCATGACTATGTTTTTCAAGAGAATATTGTATTTCATCAAGTGGGTGCTGAGAATTTGAGGAATGATTGTGAAGATAATGTGGATTTTTTTGGCGATCATAAAAATTTTCTCAGTACGAAATATCTTGAATTTAAAATTAAATTTTCCAATTTTTGAAATACATATGTTGAGGCCTCATAGACGAATATTTATATATCTCCCTCAACATGATTCTATTTCAAGGATTAAATTATTAAATAATCTTCATCACATGGTAGGAATATCATTACATCATCTAATGATATTTGAAAATAATAAGTAATGAATGAGGTATAATCAATATCCCAATATAATAATTTTTTAATCTGTTTCTATAAAAATTGTAGGTTTAAAGAACAAATCTTTAAAAATATAGAAGATTTGAAATGGGGATGAACCTACCACCATGTCAATGTGGATATAAGAAGATATATAAGTGCTAGATTCACATCAGAATCGAAGAAGTTGTTGAAGAAGTCTCATAAACATTATGATGTTATTATTGGACAACAATCATTAAATAAAATTAGATCATGGTTTTTGGTACAATGTTGTTGATACAATAGAATTTTGTTTTTTTGGTATTATTTGTGTCATATTTTAAATTCATAATCAAAGATAATCCAATAAAAAGTGTAATAATTCCATAGATGATGCAAAAAATTTACACAGTAAGAAAAAACATTCACATTCAAATAGATTTGAACTTCTTGGTTACTACTAATATGTTTTCAATAAAAGTGGATATAAAGAAGATAAATGTACATATAAAAATGTATTAAGAAAATATGGACCACATGAGAATAAACATAAATCCTTGGGAAGAAATATGGAAAATGATGAAAATATTATTTCTCTAAATATGTTTTGTTATGTGAAATACATACACTCAATACATTAGAATGAACAGAAGAACCGATGTCCCTGAAGATGAACATGAGTGATACATCTTAAAATAGAATATTAATAATTTCAGTCATGTTAAACCACGTGGAAACTCCAAACTAGATGTAAATATTCATAAGTATATCCATGTGATTTATTCAACTGATTTGGAGAAAGATATAAAGTTATAAGAATAATTAGAAAATACCAATGCTAAAGTTAGATTTAATATTCCACTTGAAGAAGAATAATTTATGAGAGGTTTTCCTAAATAGAAGACTCATGTGTTAATAATGTTCTATGTGAGAAATTCAATAAATCATCACATAATGCAAGATGATTATTCACTACACTTCTATTACAATAAGAATTCATGAAGAGAATTAATCGTTAATTAGAATATGTATATGACATTATGGGTGAAGAAATAAGTACCATCTCACAGAATGAAATGATAGGTGTGATGTGTTCTATGTCACCAAAGGAAAATATCATATTAGAAAAGTATATGTTGAAGCATGAACTCTAGAGAAAGTGAAGAAACATGGTTATGAAAACTATCTTTAATTTTTTTTCACATTGAGTTACATGTGACCCCTCTTTACTCTCTTTTATATTTGTGTTTTTTTGAAAAAAAAAATTATGAATTGAAGGAGATATTTGATACTATGACTTCTTGATATATTGGAAATATTTTAATGCATAGTGTTTATTAAAATTCATGAAATTGAATAAAATTGTGCATCCATTGAGGGGGGGCATTGATGAGATGAAACTATTAAATATTAATTCCATAGTGAATTTGGTACATCTAATAAACATTATAAAATTTTATGTTGTGGTTTACCAATCACACTTTTAACCCTCATCCCTATTTATATTAATCATATCAATTAATGAGGAGTTCTTGATTGATGGTAAGATAAGAAAAAGGGTGGTATATATCATTTTCACATTGATTTTCTAATGTGTTGATTGAAGTATGTACATGATATAGTATTTCATTGATAAATTTGATTATTTATAAACCCTATAATAATATTTCAGGATTTTTGAGCATGATTTCATGTGACAGGTATTTATAGACAGATTATAAATCCAGGGTTTCATCTCGCTTAAATTTCTACACCATGTTAGCTAATGTAGACATAGATATTATTAACCAAATGATGTTTTATATTAGGATAATATGATATAATTTATCTATTTGATGTGACAAAGTAATATTCATATAATTGAGATGATCATGATTTTTTGAAATAGATGAGATGAGAAGATCGACCACTTACCCTTTACATTTTGAATTGATAATGGGGTAAAAATAATGACGTTATAATGTGTATATGTATCGACAACAAATTCATAGGGGGATTGAAGAACAAACTTCTATGATTAATGAATGAAATTTTTATTTTTTTAGTATATCATTATGTAAATATATATTGAATACTTATATGAGGAGGTTAGGATTCTTAAAGTTATGATTCCTGGAAAATTGTTTTGGACTCACATGATGGAATTGGATTTCATTCTTGAGAGATTATCCATTTTAATTGTGATGATCTTTGGGATAATATTAAAAGGAATTCAAGATAAGTGTTAATAGAGATGGACCATTATTTATGATAAGTGAAATACCATTAAAAATATTATTTCTAGGAAGATAATAAGAATAATTAATAAAGATGGACATTAAACATGTATAGATATATATGTCATGAAGATGAATAAAATTTGAAATTTTTTAAACTGATCTTAATGATCAAAGAACTGTTTCAAAAGAGAGACGTTCTTTGAAATATGGAATATTATTGATGGTCAGGAAAATATTCATATCCATGTGGTATTGATATGAAGTCCATTTAATATAACTATATTTGGAATGGGTTATTGATGATTGGATTTCATTTCGAATGATATATTTCAACATTAGTTTCCATTATAGATCATCCAAAGCTCATTGGAATTATGGAAGTCAGAAATGTATGGATTTATGGAAATAATAAAAAAAAAATTGAGAAGATGAGTTTGTGAATTAGGCTTCTATATAAATGACGGTTCATAGTTTTCATTTAAAAATACAAAATTTCACTAAGCTTCAATAGAGTGATAGAATAATATGCTACTTGAAATAGATTCAATGTTATATTCATGTGAGTGATTAAAAACAATTTAGCATACTATTTCCGGTACATTTAGTGGAAAATCAAATCAGGTTGATGGAACACAGATGAGATTCCCATTAATAGTATGCTAATCATTAATAATGTGAAGTTTTAGTATGGTATTTTACATATATTCTATGATATATTCATTTTATGTGAATATACGAAATTTAACAAACTATTTCTGGTACTTTGATTGGAAAATAAAATTCGGTTTACAAAACAAAATTAATATTCCCATGAATAGTATGGTAAACATTAATAATGTGATTCCACAATATTTTGTTTGACATTGATGCTATCTTATATTCATTAGATGTGGATTGGAACAATTTATCATATTATATGTGCAATATATATTTGAGAAGTGGACTATAATGGAATTTCTTCTCTAAAATGCTATGGGGTGGATAAATAATGAATTTCCCACAAAAGATAGGCTACACGGATAGTAAAGCATTGTGACCTGCCATGTAGTATGTTTTGACTTTCCATTGTGGGTATCCAAGAAGATCATAGATAAATATTTCTTCAATAATGATGAGACGAATTTTGGGTAATTTCCTTTGTAGACAGCCATGTTCATGTAATATATGAAGAGATAATCCAATTTACACATATTTACATGATTAAAAAATCTTCATTCGCTAAATGGCATGATATTCACTATTTTTCCTATAAATACATGGCTAAATATCTCTCTAAAGGAAATTGATAATTTGGTGTTAGTGATTATTTTTAGTGGAAACATTTATTCTACTCGTTTTTTGGTTCTATTATGCAATTTGTTCATTTAGAGAAGGGTAAAATGTTATGTGAGGTTCTACTCTAAGAGAGGCACTACTCTAAATTTATTGATTTTCTATGTGGTGAAGTGATATTAAATTTTTTATTTAGATTCAGTTCTATAGAAGCAAGAAAAATAATTCAGAAAATATTGAACAATAAGTTCCATAAGAATCAATAAACTCAATCAACAGTACACAAATTTTCATATATTCTATTATATGATAATTTCATGATCATAAGAAAAATTTTAAAAAACTATTTGATGAGTATAATGTGAATATAAAAGTGAAGTTCTATTTTATGAAAACATTAGTTCACTATGCATCAAGAAATTAAACTAAAAATCTGTGATAGATCATATATTTTATGTTGTGATTACTTAATGATCATAAGAACAATTTATAAATCGGTTTGAAGAATATATAGTGAATATAAAAGTGATGTTCTTTGCAATGAAATAGTTATCTAGATAAGAATAAAATAAATAGACAGTTAGTATTGTAAATTTCATACATGATATTCTATGACAATTGAAGAAAAATAACACAATTTTTTAGCAGTATAATATAAATAGAAAACATATGAAAAATATGATTCGAGCATATGTACACTATGCAACAAATAATTAGAAAAACAACAGGATTCATATCATAAATTCTATTCTAATATCATATCATGATAATTTGAATAATATAGAATATTTTTTGATTAGTATATATAGTGAATAGAAAATTTATGGGCAATATGATCCAACAATCAATAAACTAGGAATCAAAGAAGTGGACCAGCAATATGCGACATATCATAAAAGATATGTTATGATCATTTCATGTGTGTAAGATAACTTTAGAATGTTTTTTGATGTTTAAAAATTGGACATGAGAATAGGATGTCCATGAAAAAAACATGGTTTTAAGATTTATTTGAGTTGATATTCCAAAAATTCTATAATTTTGAGTTTTTCATGTAAATATAATCAATAAAAATATATAGATGAAATTTTTTTGACCACCTACAAACATTATATAGAGTCAGGAATTCATCATAAGAAGGAATAATCATTTCTCAAGAAGAAATTTGAGAAGTATATAACCATCAATAATTATTAGACGTTGAAGAGACTGAATCGAGAATATAATTGCATTTGAAGGTGGAATGTTCTGAGCATTCAATAGTCTATGATGATTTGGATAATTCATGATATATTGTGAATGGATTTTGAGACCGAAAATCTTATTCCAAGATGTTGTTGAATATCTTGAAGGACTACATGAGTATAACAATTATATTGCACTTATGGAGGATGATCTATTTCTATTGCTACAGAACAAACCAGAAGAAAATAGTGAACATTATATTTGATGATCAAGTACATTGATCAAAAGAAGATTGGGACTAGAGTGTCTAACTAGTTACTGAAGAGGCATAGGGATGGGGTGTCTAACAAGTCTAGAGGAAGGATAATAAAATATGGATTCAGTGTCTAACCATCCATGGTAGAAAATTTTTATGATGGGATGTAGAATCAGGATCAATTGGATATTCGAATATTGAGGAGTATAGATAGTTTTTTTCTTATTCATTTTAATCACCTTCTTATATAGTGGAGAATACATGTTGGGGGATTAACCAACATAAAAAGGATTATGTATTTAGAATAAAAAATTTAAATATTGTGTGTTGTGATCTTTCTAGTAATTTCTACATATGAAGTGAGATTGAGAGATATCACAAAGTTTATTGAGAACCTTAACAAGTTTGGGAGGTTGAATTAAAAAGTGAGTAATTGAAAAATTAAACCACTAGTTCACCCACACCCCTCATTTTTTCAATCCATTCTAGGGAACAATAGCTTATATGACTAATTTATCCCCATGACACTGAGGGAAAGTGAGAGGGTGAATTCATGTGTCTGGAGTAAAGAGTGATGATAGATATGAAATATTCAATAAAATTTACATAGATGTGGGTTACTTCACCGATGTAACTTGTTGATGAGTTATTGAGGGAAATATGCTTCGAGAAAGGTCTCATACATGTTGTTTAATATCATGTAAATGTGTTTAGTTTGATCAATATTATTGAGAGAGTGAATTAGGATCTAATTTTATTATAAAACCTGAGAGAGTTTTGGGTCGTATAGTAGAGTAGTATAGTCTCTCGGCCCAGTGGTTTTGCTTCCAGTGGCATGAAGTGATGATTTGAGGATTCTCGTGACATGAGCACCAACCAATCCACTTGTTTTGGTATTACAGTTTTTTTCATCACTGTGGAAGATGGGGACACATGAGGAATCAGTTTGAGTGTGACCTAGAGGAGTGTTGATCTTGTGGGAAAATGGACCATGTGCAACAATTCTATAGGCCGTTCCTCTAGATGTTAGTGGATGAGGGTCAGTCTCAACAGTAGGTTCTAAAGAAGTGGTCGTAGCTCACATCAATTAGGGAGATATTTTATTATGACCATTTGGGACAAGGTGGTTGTGGTGGAAGAATTCAGGCACGAGCTATACCTAGAAAAAAGAGTGGTCCTGCTCCGGGTAGTGAGGTTATATCACATTGTTTTGGTTTATGATAAATATATTCTTCATATCCTACCCCCATGGAGTAGGGTGTTAGACTATATAAAGTGAGGGGTATGATCTTAATAGTATCTCCTCTGGTATCTGTATTTTTTGACATTGGTACATCGCATAGTTTCATATTTGTACATGTGATAGAATTCATTAGTCATACCATTTAGTTTTGGAAGGTAATTATAATACATAATAATCTATTTAGGATTATGGAAAATTTTATGTGTCAATGCAGTGATTTCCCCATTGATATTTGGGGGTTTCACATCATTTGGTATCTTTTTTCATTTGGTATACCATGTTTGATTTCATATTTGGTATAGAATAGTTAGTTTTTTATCAATACACCCTTGATTTTTATCAAAAAAGGTTGAAACTCACATAACCAGATGGTGGAGTTTTTTAAAAAAAGATGAATGGGATTTCCAAAAAATCTGATTTGTACCAATGTATCAAGGGATAGGTGGGAGTACAACTTCGATTGCTATGTTTTATTTGGAAATTAGGGATCATGTTCATTGGAATTTCTTCCAGTGGTCTGTCGTTTCATGGATTCTTTCAGAGATGAATTTTCTTCATTACCTCCTCAGGAAGACATTGATTTCTCCATCATGCTATTTCTAGGAACATCACTGATATCCATTAATCCATTCATGAAGTCTAATATAGACTTATAAGAGATCAATACATAACTATTGGACTTAGAGGCAATGTGGTTTATATGTCCCATTACCTATTTGTGGGTTTCTATAGTACTTTTTGATAAAAAGGTTTATAATTCCATTGGTCTATACGAGGATAACTGTAAGTTGAACAAACTGATGGTCAAGAACCAATATCCCCTTCCACTGATATATTACCTTTTTTATAATGATTGAGGAGAGTGGGTGTTCAAAAAAATTGATATGAGATCAGGATATCACTAGGTTTGTGTTCGACCTGAAGACATACCTCATATAGATTTTTGTAGTAGTTATTGTTTGTATGAGTATCTGTTTATGTCATTCAGACCCATGAACATCATAGTGATTTTTAGGGAGCTAATGAACCATGTTTTTCATATTTATCTATATTCTATTATGGTGGTTATCATGGATGATATCTTGGTGTATTCTCATAAAATAGATGAGCAAGAAAATCATCTTATGATCATTTTGGAATAACTAATAGATATTTAGTTATATGATAAGTTTCCACTTCAGTAAGGTTAAGATTCACCACATGGGTCATATTATCTCAAATAAAGTACTATCACTGATCCTAAAGAAGGAGACTGTTGTAGTTTCAGGGGAGCAGAAAAATAATTTCTTTTACATATATACTTTATTTGGGCTACTGGGATATTATAATCTTTTCATATTGGGCATATCATGCTTATAATCACAGCTTATAGTCATGAACTACAAGTTTGTTATGTTTTAATGGATAGATACCTGTGAGATAGGCTTTAATTAACCGAATAAGAGGCTACACTCAGCACTGGTCATGATTATTCAAGATAAGGGAAGTAGTTACAATATAGATTGTGATTCATCATGTATCAGGATAGTAGTAGTTATGATGTAGGAGGATATTGTCAAGATGTATGGGTCTCAGTAGTTGCGAACACATGAGAGGAATAACTAACTCATGATATAGAGTTAACATCATCTATACATGGGTCACACAGTAAAATACACTCTTTACTGAGAGATAATTATGTTCTGTAAACAGACAAAAAAAGTATCAAGTACATATATTCATAGTGTTTAATAAATTTTAGGAAGTGAAAGTTAGAGGAGTACCTATTGTATTTTAACATAGATCAAGACTACACACCTAATAAAAGTAATTTTGTGGCTAATGTATTGAGAAGGAAGACTAATATATAGGTCGAATAGATGGCCAATATCGAGTGGACGATTATGAATTGGATCTATATGATGCACTTGGACATGAAAAATATTTAGGGAAAAATTATCATTCATCCTTATATGTGACCTATATCAATCAAAATATAGTAAGAATGAGAAACTATTGGATTCAGAGGGACTAGTTCTATGGGAGAGTGTGGCAGGTGAAGACCCAGATACTATTTGGACTGCAGTTGAGTATGATATCCTTTGTATGAATGGATATGTATGGGTTTTCGTAGATATATGTGAAGATATTATATAGGAGTTTCTGGAAATAGTTTGGGAAGTTTATAGTGGTGTTACCAAGATGTATTGTGACTTACCTCATCAGTATTGGTGGTTGGGGACAGAACGCGGGGTAGAAAGTTTTTTTATGTGGTGTTCAACTGGTTGGCAGGTGAGTGAAGAACATTAGTTACCAACCAAACTTTTACAGTAGTTACCTACCTGAGTAAGGATGGAATGATGTCGTGATGGAATCTATGACCAGTTTTATAGGGTCACCTAGAGGTATTGATTTTGTATGAGTTTTTATGGTAGGAATACAATGGTTTTTCATTTCCATCCGATCAAGGAGACTACAAGTTTAGATGAACATTGTTGGTTGTATAATTATGTGATAGTAAAACATTGTGGGGTCCCTTTTACTATGATTTTAGATAATTATTCCTAGTTTATGTCTTTCTTATGGAAGATTTTCTAGAGGTAATTGGGTACATATGTACATCAGAGAACAACATACCACCCTCAAACTGATGGCTAGTCCGAGCGTATGATACAGTTTCTTGAGGAAATTTGTTGATAATTCATAATTGTGTTTTGGGATATTGGGAGAATTATATTACCATATATATGTTATCATACAATAATAGTTTTCATGTGATTATACAGATGAAACATTATGAGTATTTATATGGTAATCCATGTTGATATCCCATGTAACGGTTAAAGGCCGGTGACGTAGCATTACCGGGATGACGTATCATGCAAGAGATACATGAGAAATTCTAGTTGATTAGGAAATGGATGGATTTATGTAATTTCTAGACATAAATCTTATATTGATCATCGCTGATGACCCCTAGAGTTTGGTGCCAGGTATTGGGTGTATTTATGTATGTCACCAAGGCTGGGGAAAAGATGTATTAATAAATAGGATAAATGTTCAAATAGCTGGGACATTCAAGATATTGATGATATTTGGGATATTATCCTGTCTTTTTATGTTAACTCAGGGTTATCATGACATGAAAAATGTCTTACCGGTACCACACCTATATCAGTATCACTCAGACCCATCCCATGTTATTATCAAATGGAGATGGAGTTATAAGTAGATTCATTCTTTGACGATCATCTGATTTATATCATTGATAGGACCATCATGGTTCTCTGAGACTGGGTAGATCCTCTAGTATGGCTGCTATGGATGTATGAACATTTATGAGAAGAGACCTGGGAACATGACGATAATGTACATGGTCAGTGACCAGAGTTATTATAGGGAAATTCTTGACAACCCTTAATGGGAAATATAAGAAAAACATTATTTACAGGGGAAGATTATTAGAACTTTTTTCCCTTTGAGGTATAAATATTTTTATTATTTTAATACCTAATTACATACTAATGTGAATATACATTGGTTTCACGGGGTTATCAGGGGTTCCCAGGGCTTTTTTAGTGCCTGAATCCCAACTCATGGGAAAAATAGATGGGTTACACGGTTATGAGTAATAGTGTGAGCCAAGACTTGTGGTTTACTGAAACCATTCTGTGCTAGAAAAAGGACTACAATATCACATACGGTTTGAGAAATCCATGGGGATATAGGAGAAAACCATTGCGATGAACTGAAAAATTTTTAACAGATGGTTGATACATGTTATGGGCATGATTTGAAAAACTATGTTCACTAACCATGTGAGGTTCCCCTCCATATAGTGAAGGGAGAACAATTGGTGCATAGTTAGAGAAACCATGCAGCCAAACCATGTGGGCTAGATTTTTGAGATAATATTAGATTTTTTCATTAAAAACTATAAAAACCTAAAACATAATTTGTATTTTTCATTACATACGAGAAACCTCATTTGACATCTCCCCTTGATCAAATTTTATATAATTTAATAATATTCTTACATCCAATCTCATAATCTAGTGTCATTATTCATGTTGGATTGGTGTCAATGAGTACTCATTTCCCATTGTTCCTTTGTTAACTTGACATTGTATCAGTTGTTTTATTAATGGGAAATCTAATATTCCCTAATATATTTGTTTTCATTTGTTATTCATTTTTCTTCTAATATGAGATGAATAAAAAGATGATATAATATGAGCAGTCAATTATGGACCTACTATAGGTGTTATATATAGTGCCCTTGGATTTTGGGGCTTTATATGCATTTTTTTATCCCACACACCAGACATTATGGTTGCAGAATGATAATAAATTCAATTAATCAAATGAACATGGTGGAATATATTATGAATATTATTTAGTATCTTGATATTAGTTAGTGGTTTTATCCCCATCCTAGGACACAAATGGGGTGTTCCTCATGATTTCCTATGTCTTCTATTATTATTATAGAACCTAAGGGGTGAGTGGTTGATCATTACTAGTAATATTAAGACGTATTATATGTGAACTGAATTAAATTGATTATTCAGTAAATGTTCTTCCTCCTTAACCATGTAATACATGATGTGAATTATTTATCTATTTAAATTTTAATTGTTATATGAGTGGTTAAACTCATTGAATGTATTTGAATGGGAATTTTTATATTAGTTGGAAGGATTAAAAGAAAGTTATGTTTTGAAATGATAGTTGAATTGAATGATGGATGTTTCTATTAGATTTCATGGGTGTGGTACGCCATGGGTCATGATAGGGGTAGTAGATTCCTTCGATGATATTACTCCTTGGGTCTTGATTTTTTGGGAATTCATGGGCCCTGATACACATTGGAGTTGGATTTCATGGTGTCATAGTGAAAATGGTATGTTGAAATTATCCTTGAACCAAAATCAAAGACTAATAGAGTTTCCATTGAGATTCTCCTGGGACCCAATGAGGATGCCTTGGTCAACTATACATCGGATTCGGACCCATGGGGTCTCACAATTATGTTAAAGAGGTCATCTGTTGTAATTGTAGTATTCTTGATTATATGGAATGATCATTCTTTAAAGAATATAATGCATATATGGAATTGTTTGGGTTGGAATTAAAAACCTTATATATGACATGGTCATGGTTTTTATTTCTATTATTCCCTATAGTTACCTTGTTAGAGGATCCTGACCATTGTTTTGTAGGATTCCATCCTAGGCTTAACAGTATGACCTAACATTTATCACTTGTTCCATTGAATTGTTTTGGTATTACTTTCATATCTATTATATACCTTACACACTTCTTAGATTTTATTATACATCATATATTGTTATAAACACTTTTGTTGGTGGACTACTAGTATTTTTTATCACACCCATTCTTGGGCCACTATTGGGTTGCCATATAGACTTTATTAATGCCGGTTAGCATTGGTAAAAAAATATAATGTTTTATTATATAATCATTTCCATGTTTAAGAGTAGGGTAGCATAGGACCAAACATTGTCTTATGATGTAATCAGGAGATATTGCTTTTTTTTATTTTTTCAATTTTGATACATGTTTTGTATCAATGCCAATATAAATGTTTTAGATTATTTTTAGGACCATGAAATGATATATCATTTTGGTATATGAAAATTATTTATAAATTGTTTTATATATCAATCTTTGTATGTTATCTCATATTCAATTATTTATGTACTTACACTATGGCGATTTTCTAGTATAGTGGTCTTAGTGACTATTCATAATGCTTATACATAATTATAGTGCTAACTCTATTGATATGTATGATTGGTACCACTCTGTTGTACTACATCAAGGGGGAATTAACACCCCATTGAAAAACCATTAGACCTCACTTCTATTTATCATCCTCTTATATTTGGGGAGATGTTCTTGAGTCCATGTGGCTAACTATTCTTAGATAACCGATCACTAGGATTAGGGTCCATGATGTTACACTCCCTGAAATTAATACTGATTAAACTCACTATGCTAAATGGTTTGACCATTCAAAATATGTTTATATAATTATAAAAATAAAATTATAGTTAAAATTTTTACTGTAATATTGAATAGATTAGAAGAAAAATCATTCAAGAAGGAAAAATAATTTCTTCATTAAAAAAGTATAATTTCTAGATAAATAAATGAAATATGTAGTGAAATGAATGGACTCATAAGGGTTTTCAAATTGATTTCCAATACCAATGACTCCTGGTATTTTAGATTAGCAATTCTATATCAACTCACATATTATTCTTCCACCAATTCCTATAGTAACTCTAGGAGAATGCTCCTTCCAGAAACACTAGATCATGAACCACACCATCACCACAAAAATTTTGATATTTTTTTTATTCAATATTCCCTTAATATTTCTGAAAATATAATGTGAAAATGATTTTAAGTGATTTTAATATTAAATCGATCATATTTAACCTCGAATAGAGTACCAAAAAATCATTATTTCTTACAGGTGGTAGTAGTTTATATTCTTTAATAACATGGGTGAAAATTTAATTACATGCACACCAATGTATTATATCCCCTATGAATCATCCCATGATCATAAATTCATTATCTCCTCATTGAATAAATCCTTTTTGATTGAAATAAATTGTGATGTGTGGAGATTAAATGGTGACATCATTTATTCATCATACCAATATGCAGTGAATGATCCATGTGTATGACCTTATCTTCCATGACCATAAAATAGTGCTCATTTTGTGTTCAATTTCTCCTAAATATTATCAATGTATTGAATTTTAAGAATTCAAATGAATAATATGATTTACATTCAAAATGAATATATAAATCATATAAATTAAAAAAACATATTAATAGGAAGGCGTTCATATAGGACTCAAAGATATCATTGAGTCTCTATAAATTTCATAGAGGGTCATATTGTTTTTGTAATGTAATATATCCAAAAAACACTAAAATATAGAATAATACTAGAATCCTCCCATGCAGCCACCAAGTGTAATATTGTTAGTGAAAAATATCCTTGGGGGTAAAATTTTAGCAAACGAAATTATCATATTGGTGCCCAAAAATTATCCTATGTGGGTCTCAAAAGTCATACATTGTCAGAAATATCTTCCAAAACTAGATTTTATCAATGTAAATTATCATCCATGGTGTATGTTAAACTATGGGGGTAAATATACATATATATAAGACTAAAATGTCTTTCCATGTAGGATATCTAAATGTAATACATCATATGAAATATTATAATACAAAGTAGAAAAAATTCTCCTACATGATATATTTTCATATGAGATAGATTATCTTATATGCCAAACATAAACAAAATTTTCCCATTTTGAGTTGAAAAATAGGACATAAAATGGAATTTACTACATTAAAACTAAAATTATGGATTTTTTAAATAATTTCATAACTGAATAAAACACATAAAAATATTGACTTAATATATTTTCATATTATTTTAAAAACATTAATTTGAAGCAAGAATTTATTTGATTATACATAAAATGGTTGTGGATTAAATAATTTATATACTTATGATAGAGAATGAATAAATCAAATATATTGGGAAGGTTAACATAATTTTGATACTTATAATAAATATACTTATAATCAAATTTTTATTTTGATTAAAGTAGAAAGTGATATTAGGAAATCACTAAAATCAATAATTTAAAATGAATATATACTCACTAAAAACATTTCCATGAGTGGTATAAACACATAAACACAATACCAATATATGATAGTAAATTTTATGTGTTGGATTACCGACTACATAATGATCCACCTCATGAATCTAGTGAGTGTGAAAATGATTACTATTGTAGACACAATGATGATGCATTCAATGTTTATATAATTTTGTTATCATCAACGATATACCAATAATAGTTTTTTCCATTCTACTATAAAATACTTAGATATTTTAAATGATTTTTTATTACGTAAAACATTAAATATGCCTTTCGTAATTGAAGGATATAGTTCCAAAAGATTCAAGAAATAGATCCCAAAGATGAAACTAAACTATTTCATGAATAATATTGGGTAAATTTGATTTTTGCAGGACATTTTGATGATGTAAATTATATTAGTAGAAATATATAATCGATAATTCATAAATTATATTCCATTTAAATATTTATGTTTTATAGAAGTTATATAATGATTGGTCTTGGTATGAAGATAAAAGAGTCGTCAATAAAAGTGATCTTTAGAATATCATCATGAAGAATTAATGGATAATTAATTATATAGTATATATTTTTTCTAAAATCAAATTTCGTTACACATATATAATTTTTATTGTTATTAAATGGATAAATTACACCATAAATTTCTTGGAGAGATATATTTTGACTCTATATATAATTTTATTATCATTTTATGATTTTATTTACAAATAATAGCATTAAAACCTAACCATAAAACAAATAAAATGATAGATTAGATCTCATATGAGTTATAATATGAAAGAAATACATAGTGTCACATGTTTTTATGTGGAGATGTGAATCATTTATCATGGATAATTCTATAATGAAAATTCCTAAGGAATACAAATTTTGTTACTATGAATTATCAAAATGTTACTAAATATATTCTATAAATCCCTAAGGTGGAAACAAAACATTCAAATGAGGGACATTACATATATGAGGAATGGAACATCTATAATTTTGATGTGGTAGAAATAAAGAATATATTAATGTTAAGAATTAATATTCATATGATTTTGAAATATTAATAAGTTCCATAATAGTTCATGGAACATAATTTTATTGAGAAAAACTATTTATTTGAAATTTAGAACCAATGATAAATTGTTTAAAATAACCATGTTAGGTGATATTTTATTTATTTGGGATAATGATTCCTTATACTTCAACGAATTGGTTAAAATAAAATAATCATGTAAATGGAATGCATTTATGAATTATTAAATGGATTCCATATATGAAAATGAAGTTAGTATTTTGGTAGAACATAATACTATTGTGAATCCCACTCGGTCCAAAGGGGTTTTAATGAATGTTCTCAACCACAATGGTAAATGACCATTAAATAAATATTGGATGATAAATGTTTTATGATATTTCAATTTGGTTTATATAAGTAAAAAATTTCATCAATAGATATATTATGACTTATTTATATTTTAATTATTAAATAAGTACACCGTGAAAATTTGTGACAACCTTCTCATCATATTAATGATATAATTTGGTGCACATTTATCCCTATTTTGGTTGTATAATTTGATATGATATAGGGGTTTAGATTTTGGATTATGGAGGAAAAAATATCAGTGCACGATTTGTACATGTTTAGAATTAATTGAGTGGTAAATGTTTGACATGGATTATTTTTTTCCAGTGGATTTTTTCACAGTATTAGAATGGTTTTTATAATTGTGAATATTTTATTAGAAATTCATGTGATATGTTATATTTGATTCTAGAAGTGGTTTCACAGCTTTCTTATGACTTTTCATACAATGTGGGTATTTATATGTAGCCATGCACTTAGGTTTTCAAGGTACAATATTGACCACAAGGATAAAACACAGTTTTTATAAGCATTCATTCAACCCATTTGATCTAAATGAATTTTATAAAATTGGAAAATTACCACAATAAAATTTTTCTTTTTTGACCCAAATTTCACCCTAATATATTGTTATCTTGACCCAGTACTTCCTTAACTCTCTAGGAGGATCTCCCTTATGTCTGTTAGTGATTTTCTATCAATATTGGTGTATATATTTAATTTATTTGTAAACAACTTTTTCATTCCCGCTCTCTTCCCTAGATTTACCCTCTATCTCTCATCCCCTTGATTTATTGGAACCTAAATGGGTTGTGATGGAAAAATATAGGATTTAATGTCTGAAATTTATTATTTTTATTATGGGTCTAGAATTTTAAGGAATATATATATTCATTTTCGATCAATATTGTCAAAGGAATCAATGTTTCCTCTATTGGTGTTTTGGGATTCACTATATAATTGTTATTTTTCATGGAATGATTTATAAATAATTTTTCCTCCTTATGTTTTTCTAGGGGAAAATGCTTATTTTAAATATTTTAGGGTTCATTTCTGAAATTGAATATTTTTCATTGAAAATGGTCTAATTTTGGGTTTTCACTAAAAATATTTTTTTACACATCATGTTTTTAATGAAATGTATCATTGATGTTTAGGAATATAAAATGGGGTTTCCATCATAGGAGTGGTAATGATTTACTTATTGAAACATTTTATTAAATTTTGGGAATGATTTATATGAATTTATTATGAAAACATATTACATGGGAAACCTTAGTACATCAGGTTAAAGATATATGCAAACCTTAGTGTGTATGGAACCACTATGGGTTACAGCTGTGATACTGATAGACTGATGTAGGTTTCTATATCATAAATATTCAAAATATATTGTAGTTTTGTTTCTTGTGTGTCCTAGATATGTATTCTCATATGATTGGGCCCAATTATGAATGGTTTTATTCAGGATAGTGATGTTTTCTACTTTAATTCCTCAAATGTTTAGATTCTGAGGTATATAGACTCTTCTTTCTTCCCTTTATGTAATATTTCATATTATTTCCATATTATTATGGATTTTAATATTGATTTTTTATAGGAAAAACTATGTATTTTTTAGATATTTTTTCAAATGAAGTTCTTTATAAAAAATTCTTGTTTTAATGCAAGAACTAATGGTTACATAGAAATAGACATTGAATGGATTCATGGTGGTATACTATTATGAATTTATCTCACACCTTGTATATTCCATTAGTTATATAAATACTTGGATCTATAGGATCCAAGTAAAGTTATGTTTTCCATGTATATAGATTTATTCTCTTAGTTTGTATCTCTTCATGTTGATTTTGTAATGTTGTGAGTGATGGTCACGTGGATTCATGGTTTTGGTCATAGACAAAAGCCATTTTTGTGATTATATTTCAATTTTTTTTGTTATGTCTCATTTTTTAACCTCTTATTCAATTATAAAAAATGGTTCTATACCATTATTTTATTATATATGATAGTAAAAATTTTATTTCATGTTCAACCCATTCCAATGGTTTTATGTGTCTATATATAAATGCTTTTCACAAGTACATGGTGATAAAAAACACTCTTCTGAGGTAGTATGATCTATTAGGTGACATCTCAGTCAACCTATGTTGGGTTTTTACAAAATTTCATCAGGTGAAGGATTATTTGTTAGTTTATTATATAATAGAGTTACGACAATCTGGACTCATGGGGTAACTGCATAACGGTTCCTAGTTAACTCAATTTCATATCTAACCTTCACTTATGATAATTGGTCAATGATTTTCACATCAAAATTCTACGATGTATATTTGGTTTATTTTAATGAACATTATCAATTTTCTCTGTTGTTTTCTACTATTTTCTTCAATAACTGATGTTTATGGGATTGAAGATGGATTCTTGATGTTTATATTTTAATTCAGTGACATATTCTAATGAAAATATGGTGTTACCTCTTGTCTTTATTAGATAATACCTCTATAAGTTTCTCTTTGATTCTACATGAAGGACTTATTGGAAAAATCACATTCAAAACCACTTCATTCAACCCTTCTTTAGTATAAACAGTAATCTAGGTTATTCAATCACATGGTCAATATGGCTATTGAATCCTATATTTTATGGTGAATAATACATTGGAGTTTACCCAGAAAATTACAGAATTATTCCTTAGTGACAAATGAACCAAAGAACTAGAGGAATACATAGATATAATAAAACATATTTCCCTATTTTGGGGGGAACTACTGTACAATATGGTGAGAATTCCCACTTATATTGTTGAATTTATTATAATGAAATGGTTTGATTCCATTATGGAAGATAAATTACACAATTATATCACGTAGATAACTTTCAATAAGTCCTTCTATAAGCAGTTCTATCCTATAACCTTACATGTGGAATAGTCATGGGATTTTGTCACCAAAGATCAAGGATACCATTTAGTGATAGAGTAAGACACTCATTTCACCATTATATCTCCTAAAATGGAACTAATAAATATCTCAAGGATTGATGTTTTTTCATCACACTAATAATAGAGAATAGATTGATGATTATTATCATGTGCATGATGACCTCTATTGATGTAGTTGATAATTTGGATATAACTGATGTAGACTTAGACATGAAAATATGTCTTAGTAGTGCATATGTTATTAAAGTGGCTATTCAAGTTGTGTCATCTATCGTGAAAAAGACACACAGTAATGGGTTTTTGTTTTCATTAGAATTTTTTAGAGAGAGTTATTCAAGAAAAAAATGAGTGGTTTTCTTTCATTGTGGAATAAATATCCTTTAGTATGCCTAATTGTATAGTAACATCCAATATCATCCATCATTGTGGACAAAATCGTCAACATAATTTTTTTTTGAATAGTTTCATATGAATGTTGATTTGGATTAAATTTCCAAAAGAACTTATGATCAGTAAGATTCTATTCATATAAGGTGGATCTCATTCAAATGTTAAGGGGCATAATTAGTCAATGAAGAAATAACAGATATTGGTTCAGTTTGGATTCCTTTATATAGTATAGTGTGCACAAATGGAATATGGTCTCTAGATGACTACAATGAGATATATAATTTTTATTACTTCCCCTATAGTCATGTATATTTTTTATACCATTTCATCAAATTATTTTATATCATCAAATTTTCTCATTGTGTTAGATTATAATTCAAATTTTGGTCATTTTTTATGGATCTTTCTACTCCATTATAATGGTGTAAAGAGTAGGGTTTTAAATATTTCATGTGCTAGGGTATGATCACCGACCATGCGTTTATTTGGAATTCCATTTTTCTCAATCATAATAACTTTTAATATATCATTAAAATCGATTTTATAGTTCATTTTATGTCCCAAGTAAATTGATATAATTTTTGGCTTTAGATTCTATCTCTTAATGGGGATACTTGTGTGTTTCATGGGGTATGAGGTCCAATATCTGGATGAGTAGGGATGTTTTTTCCTGATGTCATAATGATATCATATAAAATTTTTGGGTTGTTTATTGTGGATAATTATCATTATTTAAGTGGCCTTCTTCATACTATTATGAATGAGTAACATTAATACATTCCATGTTACATTTTTTATGTCAATTCCCCAATGAGAAGTCGAGTTTACTCTTGACCTTATGGATGATCCTTATCTCCTCACCCTTTTATAAAATGTTATCTATTGAGTAGAATGAAATTAATGTTCAGATTGAGGATATTGAGTCCAAAATATTTGTTGTTATTAGTGGTTCACCTTGTACTTCTCTTATTATCTTCATAAATAAGTATATGGAAGCCTTTAGTTTTGTGATAACTACAAAAAGTTTAATCAAATTAATTTTCAGAAAGGGTACCCTTTCCTATGATTTATTATATTTTTTATCAACTTTCGTGATTCTAATCATTTTCTAATATTGACTTGTGGTATGGGTACCATCAAATAAGATTCTAATTGGAGGGTATTCTGAATACTAAATTCATGAAAAGGAATGGATATTATGGGTATTTGGTTATTCCATTTGGTCTGGTTAACAGTCATGATGTTCTTACATCATTGATTAATTTGATCATTTATTGATTGATGGAATCATTCATGGATGTTATTATAGATGAAAGTTTTTTATTATAATGATTAAATATGAATATAAAGATCATTTTGATATTGTTCTCAGAACTCTGAATATACAACAAATGTTTTTAAAGATAATTATATTATAGTTTTGGATCTGAAAAGTGGGGTTTCTAGGACATTTTAAATCTGAGTGTGGTATCTAAGAGAATAATAAATAGGATCCAGAAATGATTTCCTTGGATCCACCAAGAATGTTTTTGCGATTTAGAAAAAAAATTACCATTATTATAGAAATTTAATTCCACATTTCTATAAGGTTTCATCTCATATGATAGAGTTGAACCATAATGTTATTGAGGCGGAATGGAATAATAATTATTAATGATAATTTGAACAAAATTAAGTGCGGTTGAATTTATATATATTTTTAATTATTTTATAATTTTTTTGGTTACCACATGTTTTTTGATGCATTAGCTATATGATTAAGATCTGTTCTGATATAGAGGAAATGGGTAGTGGCATATGGAAAATTCAAATTACATCCTCATTATAATAATTTTCCTAATAATGATCTTCACTTTCCTACCCTGATTCATTCTCTAAATACTTATACCATTATCTATTAATAGAGTTGTTTACTATATATTTGGATTATATGTGTATGATGTATATTTCATTATAGAGGAATATTTACCAATAAGAGAGATGTTTGGTTGGGTATCTTCCCAATTTTGATTTCAATATTTCTTACAGACTTAGAAAACAGAATGTGGACACTAATTCCTTGATAAAGAATTTAAATAAACATACAATGAAGTAATCTATGGAAGAATGATCATTAATGAATTTATTAACTGATAAGTTCATGGAATTGGAAAAAGATGATGGGAAGGATATCATATATTGTGTGAAAATTAAATCTTTATTTGATTATTTTATTCATCCTATATAGGAAATAGACAGTTATTTTCATTACTATTGTTAACTAATCTATGGTAAAGAAAACTTGGGTGATTGGACTCATTATCCTTATATTGTTTTTCATTCATAAGGTAGATTTTTCATTCTAACAACAATTCGGTAGAAATTGATGGATAGTGGAAATTCTTCCAATCGTTCTATCCACCTTGGTACTACTAATACGAATCATTATTTGAGATATTGGTTTTATTTTTTGGGGACAAGTTTGTTGATTGGTTATTTTTAATCATGACGCCTTATGTAAAAAATATTAAGTTAGATCCCAAAAGACCAGTCAATTTGTTGTTTCTATTACCAATTCGAATGTGTAAGTGGGATGTGATATCCATAGACATCATTGTTGGATTACCATGCAATCCTATTGGTAAAAATATTATTTTGTTGATCATTGATTTACTTTAAAAATAATCTATTTTCCTTCACATTTTGGAGGCAAAATATGTAAAAGATCTTGGGAACATATATATCTAAAGGATTATTAAGCTCTATGAATTATCATATTATATTATTAATAAAAGATATATGTGATTTTTATATTTATTTTTTATAATTTTATAAGTGATTATAGGTTCCCAATTTAAGTTACTCATAGTGTATCATGCTCAGAATAATGGACAGACTGAGCAAAACATTCAGATTCTTAAGGGAATATTTTACGATTCCCTTAATTATTTTGATGTTTCATGTGAAAATAATTGGTCCCTGATTTGCTGGACCGACCCTGGAGAGTCAACACTCATGGGTATAGTTATGTCAAGTTCATCATTTTAGTACTTTTTGGCAAGAAGAGTCTCGTGCTGAGAAGAGGAAAAGACTTCAATGAAAATATTTTGAAGAAAACTTCACATCTATAAACTGAGTGGGGCTTCACTAAAGGAAATGAGCCAGGGGGAGTCAACAGGAGTGACTCGAGGGACACAATGAGCTATCCATGAACATTTGTAAAGGGAGTGTGCCTCAAATAGTGTGATTGTACCAAAACATTGTAATCCAAATATAGTGATGTTTAGTGGAATTAGGAATGACCAGAAACCTATTGGCATATCCTCCTTGGACATAGACCGTAGTTGTGAACTATGTAAAAGTTTTACGTGAACTTTTTTCTTATGGTTGTTTTATTTCATTTACCATTAGTATTTCAGGATTAGCGAGTTCCCACTGCTGTGGGAACATGATCCTTGTTTTTAAATGAAAACATTGACACCCTGATTCACCACTCCCCTACCAAGGTGTCTTAGGTTCCTATAAGTGGAACTAGAGGATAAAGGTTACCGATGTTTGAAATGTCATTTTCCCTAATGGTGAATTCAGTCAATGATAGTGGAATCCCACTATTTGATGGAAGTAATTTTCAAATTTGTTTGAACAGAATGATATCTCATTTATGATCCCTTGGAATGGAAGTCCACTTTTCTACAGTGAAAGGATTATAATTTACTAATCCAACAGGGATTTCTATGATTAATACCGACAGGAGTGTTCTTGATGAAGATGCTAAATCTATTAATTATATCACTGCGGCTATTTTAGATCAGATCTATCAAACAGTGACGCGTTGCACCTCAGAAAATCCTATTTGGGATAAACATGAAAATATTAATGAAGGAGACAAAAAATTGAAGTAGGAAATACTTCGAGTCATGCATAATAGGTTTAACGATACAAAGATGCATCCTGATGAGAATGCAGATTCATTGTTTAAACGAATCCCTGAAGTGGTGTGATCAATTTGAGGTCTTTGAGAGGAAATCAAAAAAATTGATATCTTAAGGAAAATAATGAGAATACATCCTCTTAAGTAAAATGCAACGGTTTCATCCCTTGAAGAAAGAGTTCTTTCTAAACTATCTCTTGATGATTTGCTAAATATTCTCGTGGAATTTGATATGAGAGTCAAACATGAAGATGCTACGACTCTTATTTGTATGGAAATGGTGTTCAATGATAGGGACAAACTGAAAAGTTCAAAAAATAGTGATTGTGAGGATGATGATGAATATAAATTCGTTATCTCATTTCCAAGATGGTGAAGAATGGTAATGGTAAATTTAAAGGAATGTTACCTCTGGCAGTTTTTTTTATGAAAGAGATGGACACATTGCCTCTCAGTGCCAAATAAAGTTTGATGATGATGATTATAGAGAAGAAGATGACATTATGAAGCCTAAGAAATGGTTTTTTAAGATGGAAGAATTCAGATATGGAATGCAAGTAATGAATAAGAGTTTTTTCTGTGATGAGGAAGATGATGATATTTAATAATGTGAAGAAGATGAACTATAATTTTCAATTGTAAACCATGATTCCATAATTGATACCATTGTAAAGTCTGAACCCTCTATCAATAAAGGTAACGATAATTATATTATTTCTAATGGTAATCCAAATATACAAATTAATGATTCATTTTCACAGATTGAGAATAAATTTAAGAGATTCTATAAGTGGAATGTCAATGTGGAAGAATAATCAGAAATTGTTGATAAGATTGAAGCAGAAATTGAACGGCCAAAATAACTAGTGAGAGTTCAGTCTTCAATCCTTGAATACACAGATGGAGTTATTGAATAGAATCTTAGAATTTAATAACAATAAATGGTTACAAATGAACATACATCCAGACTGGAAGAGAAGTCCTAGACTGTTGAGGGTCTTGTGGAAAATGTTTTACACTTTGGAGTAAACCTGAGTTTTAATCAACAACAGATGATGGTAAAAAAAAATTTCACTTTGGAAGATTCTCTGATTCAGAGTTACTGATATGATCCATGCGTGGTTCAGATGGGGTTGAAAATATCTCGATTATTCAAAGTCCCTCTTGTATATGAAATAGTGGAATCAGCTGTGAAGATGAGACATCAACTCCTAAAAGTGAAGAGAGCCAAAAAAATAACATGATAAAACATGGACACGGAGAAATGTTTCCTGATGTTATGAAAAAGAAACCCTCAGTCCAAAATAAAAGAAGAAATTATATTTATCCTTAATATTTCAGAAATGATAGGAAGTCTAACCATTTTATCATAGAAGAATGTATGAGGAGAAATATAAGTGAGCAGACATTTCCCCTCATGAAGTTTCAATTATATGGATATTTGGTCCATAAAATTCCATATTGCATAATGTCAAGGAGCTACTTGAATGGGGATGCTCTAGGAAGTCAATAAAGGATAATGATTTCATATCCTACATCTTATAGAATAAATAATTTCTAATGATAATATTTTCATTGTTATAACATTGGACATAAAGCAATGTATTTCATGCAAAGGTACGGTAGAATCTATTCATACAACTCTCATAGATGGGTCGATACTCACCCTCTTGGTGTTGTTATTATCAAAAATAGGTTTTCTCCTCAGGATGAAGACTACGTCTATGAAGAATCTAATTATGCAGAAGAATGAATTAGAAGTCCCTCAGTGTTCTACACTCAATACGATTTCTCATGGAAAGAAAAGAATAAAATTGAGAAATCAAATATTGTAGAAGTATCCATCAAAGCTACAAATATTATACTCAGCTATATTCTTGATTGTGGTTGACCATTTTATATGATAGGAAAAGCTGACCTTTTGAACAAAATTAAATATAAGGTTGACGAAACAGTGAGGTTTGGAAATTATGTTTCATTGAATATTAAATGCAGTGGAAATACTACTATGGGAATAGAGAGATGAAGATGACTGATTTTCATTATGTGAATGGTCTACGTCACAATCTCCTCACTATGAATCAACTTTCTGACATTGGAGTCATATTAACTTTCAATCAAAAAGTATGCACTATAAAATGGAAAATGTGGAATTCTCATATGAAGGAATGTAGAACATAAGGAAACTTATATTAGGTTGACAGTAAAGAGAAATATACCTATTTGTCTGTTGAAGAAGAAAACAACTTGTGGCCTCAAAGACAATGTCACATTAATAAACAAGACATGGAAGAGAAATCTAATTTGAAGATAGTCATGTATATCCCCTTTTTGAAACATGAATGTGAAAAGATGATTCATTATTGCATACAGGGGATGCTAGAGATTAATTAATATTGACTAAATAAGAAAAGGGCATCAAAACTTCTTTATATCATTTATAAAGATGTATGTGGCCTAATGAGTGTTTCCATAACTCATGAGGATAGGTACTTCATTATTTTTATTGATGATTACAGTAGAATGGATTTTTTAATGGTTATTAACAGGAATTGGAAAGTACTTTATTTCATGAAAATTTAACGCTAGATTTCTAAGAGTGATACTCTAAGAACAATCAAAGTGCTGCGATCTGATAATGGAGGGGAATACACGCCTATTGAGTTTGAGAATTAACTTAACAAACATGGATTGCGGTATGTGGTAGTTTCTATTAGAACTCCGCAAAAAATGGGGCTTTTAAGAGTCGTAATCAATAGGTCAAAAACAAGGCTTGGACTAAGCTGATTGATAGTCATATCTCTCGTCATTATTGGAAAGAAGCTCTTGTACCTGCAGTGCACATTCAAAATCGAACAGGGCTTTATATGAGAGAGATGAATACACCATATTAATTAAGGCATGGAAGGAAAACTTCATTGATATACCATCATGTTTTAAGAAAAAAATGCTTCAATAAATAGAAATAAGGAGGTCATGGGAAGTTTGGTGATGATGCAAATAATGAAATATTTCTTGGGTATCCAAAAAAACAAATCATACAAGTGTTTCAATACGATCATGGGGATGACAGAGGAATGAAATGATGTTTAAATCATTAAAGTCAAAACTCCAAACTCTTCAAATAATTCCTATGCTGATGAGATAAAAGATGAGGAAGAATGTGAACATGGAATAAATGAAAATATAGAAATTGAGGAAGGTGTACGAAACACCCGGGAGTCACATCATGATGTTGAGTCAGATGAAGAATCTAAAATTGAAACCATAGCTGGAGAAAAATCAATTGAACCTCAGAGGTGGAATCGAAGTGCATAAATTTATCAATCCAACATCATTGGGGATTAGACCAAACCCACAATAATGAGGAGAATGAGGAGAAATGCACAATATGCATTCTACAGCAGAACCATTCTCATTTGATGATGCTGCAAAGGATGAATTGTTGGTGAAATCCATGAATGTAGAGTTATATCAGACTGAAAAGAATCAGACATGGGATCTTGTCAACAGACCTGAAGGTCATAATGTTATTAGTACAAAGTGTATTGTCAAGAACATGTTTGATGAACATGGACGTGTTATCAGAAACAAAGAATGACTAGTGAGTAAAGGATATTCACAGATTGAAGGTGTGGATGTCAAAGAATCCATTGCACCAGTGGCTAGACTGGGATGAATTAGGATTTTTAGGGTATGGAAATCCAAAAAGGATATAAAGTATATCAATTTAATGTCAAGAAATCAATCCTCAATGGTGTTGTCGAAGAAGAAGTCTACATCGAACCACCAATGGGTATTATTCTTGGTACGGATGCAACAATGGTTTGTAAACTATGAAGGCCCTCTATGGTTTGAATAAGGCACTATGAGCAAGGTATTCCCAGCTGGATTCTTATCATAAGAAGATTCAATTCAAAATAGGAGGAGTATATCACAATCTCTATGAGAATATTTCTTCAAAAGATCAGTTCATGGTTCTAGTCTATGTTGATGACATTATATTTGGGGGAAGTATGAAAAAATTAGTTGATAAATTTTCCAATCTCATGAAATTATATTTTGAAATTTTAATGATTAGGGGGATCACATATTTCTTGTTTCTACATGTGATTCAAAAGAAATATTAAACATTGAACTCTCTGGATAAGTATGAAAGAGATCTACAGAGGAAATTTAATAGGCATGACTCCAAACCAATGTCTACTCTTATTTCAGTTGAACCAAACATGAAAAGAATGAGGATGGAACCTTTGTAGATCCCACAATGTATAGAAGAATCATTGGGATTCTACTATACATAAAAACAACATGACCAGATATTGTCTTTGAAATAAGTCTATCATCCCGCAATCAGTTTAATCCAAAAGAGGAATATATGGATGTAGTAAAAAAGAATCATGAGATACATTAAAGGTACATATAATTATGGGTTATGATTTTCTGCAAAAAGGGATAGTGAATTATCATCATTTTCTAATGCTGACTAGGATGGAGATATAGTGGACAGAAAGTCCACCAGTGGTGGAGCATTCTATATTGGGCAGAAATGTGTTGGCTATTTGAGAAAAAAAACAATAATGTACTTCTCTTAATACTGATGAAGCTGAGTATATCTCTACTACAAAGGCTTGCACTATACTATTATGGATGAAGAGACAACTGACATATATTGGTGATGAGGAGAAACCACCAATCGTGATTTATAATTTTAAAAAGAGCACAATTGATCATGGCAATCACCAAAGAATTTAGTAAAGCACCAGCCGCATGAAAACCTAAAAATGAAAGAATCAACTCATCCAAAACACTATGTTTACATAAAAAATTCATTGTGTAGAAAACAAGAGAGGAACGTGGTGTCATTTCCTAGTGTTTTCCACATTTTTTGATCCTAAAAATCTAGAAATGGGAAAATGTGCATTTGGAAAAAGGAACTTGCACACAAAAGGGTAGATTTGTTGGAAACATGCACACAAGGCATGTTTTGGGATCAGATCACCGAAAAATGTCAAAGGAATGAGCTACAGAAAATACTGGGGTGGTGGAAAAAATATGGATTTCATGCTAAATAGGATTTGTTCACAATAGTGAAAGCATGTTTGTTTTGACGTGCAATAGGTATTTTTGGATCAGAATGCTGAAAATTAGAAAAGACATAAGGTGCACAAAAAATCCAGAGACGTACGCAAAAAATTATTCCTGCACGAAAAAGGATTTCGTGCATAATAAGAGTTTTGTGTGACATGAAGTGTTTTTTTCATGGGGAGTTTCGTGTAAAAGTTAAAGTTGCATGAAAAAGTAGTATCTACATGTAAAATTTGAGGATGTGGGTAAAAGATGATGTTGCACAAAAATGACTAATCTATGTGTAAATGTTGATGATGTGCATAAAATTCATTTTTCCCCTAAAGGGGGTTGTTGCCTGAAATATTTTCCACGAGAAAAGAAAATATTGCTCACAAAAGTGAGATCTTGCGAGCAATGTGTTGGCGTTGCACGCAATTGACAGTGTAACCTGTTTACACGTTCTAAATATCAAGTTCAGTGTTTTAGTGGTTTCAAGTGAATCATTTTATGTCTTCGATGCAAGCAGTTCCTCATGATGAGTAGAGGCAAAGAATTTATTGCAAATCTATTGAAGAGTACATCACATATATAAACTGAGTGGGACTTCACCAAATGCATTGAGCGAGGGGGAGTAAACGGGATTGACCCGAAGGACGCAGTGACCTATCCCTAATCATTAGTAAAGGCAATTTTCCTGGGATAGGGTGACTATTAGAGAACATTGGAATCCACATATATTGATGTTTAGTGGAATTATGTAAAATCAGTAACTTGTCTGTGTATACTCTTTGGACGTAGCCCTTAGTGGTGAACTAATTAAAAGTGTTATGTGATATCTTTTCTTGTAGTTGTTTTAATTCCGTTTCCATTAGTATTACATGTTTAATGAGTTCCTACCACTATGGGAACAAGATACTTGTTTTTAAAAACAAAAGTTGACACCCCGATTCACCCATCCCTTCTTAGGGTGTCTCGGGGTCCTACACTTGGAGGGGATAAAGAATGCATAGAGTTGGAAGAAGTCTTATTATAACTGATGATGAAGACCTCTATAGTTCAAATGGGGAGACAATGTCTTCCTACGAGTCTCAACTAAATATGGGTTAAGAAGATTTGGTTTGGGTGATAGGTTTTCTCTGAGTTTCATCAACCCTTTTCTGATAATACATAGAATTAGTGATGTGGCATATGACCTAGCTGTATATTTGTAGTTGTACATGGTGCATGATGTCTTCCATGTGTCACATTTGGGGAGGTACGTGCATGACCCGTTGCATGTCATCGACAAGGACGAGCATTACATTGATGATGGAACAACCGTCGCAGAGAATCCATTTGAGATCGAGGATAGACATTAGTGGATCCTTTGTGGGTGAGTTATTCCCCATGTTTTTGTTTGGTGGAAGAAAGTGAATCATCAAGAGAGCACGTGGGAGTGGGAGTCTTATATCCATGCGACATAGAAATATCTATTTTAGTACCATACAAGTTTGGATTTATGGGGACGTAATGCCCTAAGTTTAGGAGAATGTTATTTCAATGATTTTTCATGTATTATTTTTAAATTTTATATAGAATTTGTTTTAGACCAGGCTTTGTGACGACATGATATTTTGAGGAATGGATTTCCGTGAAAAAATGTTTCAAATAAATTAAACTCTAAATATCACAAGAGACTAGTTTTCCTGAAATAGTGAATTAACATTTAATTTGGAGCCCATATCAGAAATCAGAGGGAACCTATGCATTAAATGTAGTGACATTACCTTATGAGGGGACTAACAACAACTGGCATGGGTAAGATGTAGGAGTTATTTTTTTGTCATTTAAATGAAAATAAAATAAAAATACTATATTTTATATATATTAATTGTTTATGTTTTAAACCCAGCGACATATTCAACCCCTATTAAAACATACCTATGGAATGTCTGTAGGGTTAACTGCATATCCCTACGAATTGAGGAATGGAAAATGAACATTGGAGGAGAACTCATTGGAGGATGATGACGGTGTGATCGATCGACGCATCTCAGATTCGATGAACCTCATCAATGAATTTGACATAGTGTTCATTCTTCAACCGATTAAATGTAGGGGTTTTGATTTTACTTTTTCATTCAGTGTTCATTGATTTAATTTCTATCACGGATCATCCATGGAATAGGATGATCCACAAATCGTTATTTCTTGTGGGAGGGTGTTATTTTCAATTTCTTTTTATATTATGATTTGGAAATTTATTTTATGATAAATCATGGATTATTGTTTGATTATCCCGTTAAACCTATTAATAGGAGCGGATTGATGTCATGAAAAATGATGGAGGATGTGCGTTCATCCTTTGTATATTTATTTTCTTTCTCCATTTTAATCATGTTTTCTTCGCATTCTTTGTGGGGTTATGAACAACAGATTGTTGCATGTCGGTATTGCAACGCAATAATCCCAAAAGAGAGATTGAGCATTTAGGCAACCTAATGGTGGTGTGACATTACTGGACATCAACGAATAATCTCAGATCTAGGAGGATCGTTCATTAAGAATTCTTCATGCTGGTGGATCAAAACATAATTTCTAGGCTAATAGTGTAGAGACCCGAAGCCTGACGTACATGAACATTACATTACTATTGCGGAATACTTTTTACATAACAAAAAACACACAAACAAGGATCGTAATAGTTTAGTGTCTTTGGAAACTTGGAACATAATCTTCTAATCGTGGTGAAAGATCTTCAATATCTCCCATAAAGATCTTCCTTTTTTTTACCTAAAACCTTTATTTATATCCTGGGGAAAAGAAAACATAAAAGGGTGAGCTCAAATGCTCATTAAGGGTAAACAAAAGAAAAATCAATCACATCATATTAATAAGAACATAACTTTTGGAAATCTTATCCTGCAAAAGAGAGCATAATTTTATAACATGGGATAAATTATAGTAGTGAAATGAAATCCCAATAATCATAACTTAAAACATGAAACTTTGTGGCATACACACATAATCATAGAGAATCATTTCTTGTTAGTCAAGACTCATTGCCAAGACTATCTTAGTGGACAAAGTCCCATTCTGAACTGATTCACCCTCGTTCCAGTCCTGTTTCACTGAACCGGTATAACCTACCGTTCCAGCCATGTCTATCTCATGAGATATAAAATCTTTACCCAATGCATTGGAGGGAGATATAGGTCCCAACCATCTTATAATGAATCCTTTCTTATGTGTGCCACATAATCATAAATCATACATCATCGCATAACACATATAACAAAAATGGGATTCATGAAACATCATGACATCATAAAACAAATCATGTAAGGTAAATGACTTCATAAAAATAATTCCCTCAAAACATAATCAAATCAATGTAATAATAGGGATAAAAACAGAACCCTATATTATCTTAGATGGAAAATAATTTTGATAAAACATTTGAACTCCATTCTTGAGGAAAATATCCTTTCTACTTAAAAAAACACTTTTCTTTTCTTAACATGTCATAAAATTATAAACTAAAAGAAGTCGATTAAAAATAAACTTTAAAACTTGTAAAGTAAGCTTCTTGGAAATAAAGTTTTAGAAATCCATTCATGTTGTATAAGTTAAAAAAACATTCTTCGTACTTTTGTCGGAAAAGTCAAAAAGTACCTCGTACGAAAAACGACAAAAGATTCCTTTCATATTCTTTACTAAAAACTCACCGAAGGGTAAAATTGGATTTAAACTATTGTAAGTGGATGGAAACAATATTACATATTGATGGAACATGGATGTGGATGATAAAATACACCCCAGTAAATGCCAAAGTAAAAACAATCTCGGATAAAAATGAGATTGTGATATTTTCCCTTACCTTAGGTCCGATTTGCTTTGTACGTGTCTGAAGCTCCTGTATAATGGTTTAAATAATGTTATTGACTTATTCCATAATCATACATATTGATATTATATCATATATGGTTATATTCTTAGCTTCTTGTTAGTAATATTTCATTGTTACTTGTTACTCGGTCATTATTGCCTTTTGTTCTTATGTGCGTTTTGCCGAATAAATTCTTATTCTTATTTTAAGGTTATAGATACCTTATATCCAGAATGGTATTAGTGTAACATATATCATATTTATTCATTCAATTCATTTATATAATTACTATGTAATGATGATCATGTAGAACGAGTCGCATCACATCGTGGAGACGGTATTCCGTGCGTACGCACGAGTGATGATATCGTTCCTATGATCGTGGAATTGTATTTGAGTATATATATATATATTATTTCAGTATCAATATTACATTATAATAATCATAAATATTTACTCATTACACCATTATACCCATCCTTGTAAGGTGATGGTGGAAAATAGATTACACCACGGCGTGGAGACGGTATTCCGTACGTACGCACGCGCGGTGATTTCATTTTTCCGTAGGATGGATAGAAGGTGAATTAGGGTTGTTTCATATTTATAATAACATATCAGTATGTATTTAATACTGATGTTATTACTTTATAATGAAACTACTAAAGAAGAAGAAGTTGAAGAAGAAAGAAATTGAAAAGATCGGTAATGGATATTACCTCTTCTTTGGAACGCCTCATTGAATCCTCCACTTAGGGAACTAAGATTGGCCTTTGAAGAAAACCAGGACCTCTAGGATTATTCTAGGGAAGTGGAGAGGAGAAAATGGCAGGGTTTGGCCGAGCTTGAATGCTCAAATTGGTGTGAGGAGGAGGGGGAGGAGGTGTCCTTTTATAAGGGAGGAGAGGGGCACCTTAGGAATATCTCAAAATATTATTTTATATTAAAGTCAAAATCGGTTTATAATGGTTCCAAAGGGTCTTATTTCGAATCTAAAGTGGGTATGGGTCTAAATCCTATCAACCAATAGGATTTAAGAAAGTTTAGGTTATTATTTTAACCTTATCAATTAGATTGAACTCTAAGTTAAATAATTTAACTTTTACCTTGTCTTTTTGTTTTCTTTCACTATATGGTTAATACAGTTACTATAACATGCCAAACGAACCCCAAATTGTATATTATTAATACATATATCTTTATATATGTCATTTGGCCGAACCTTAGATTTTTAGGAATAAAATAACAATTAATAATATTTTATTTTATTTAAAAACTATTTTGTGTCAATTTTGACACTATTTGATATATGATTTTTGTGAAAGTCATAACAGAATTATATGTTCGAACCAAGTTGATTAAATCAACACTAATATATCATAGTAACCTAGAAAATTATTGGAATTCATAAAAATTCTTAAATTACATTTATTTTGGTATATATAATATCAATTATGTCAATATTTCATTAATATGATAATTACTGCATCATCTTTGTGTCATAAATAAATTAAATTATTTGATGTCTAAAAATTACAAATAAAATACCATCATGCAGGAAATCGTTTTAGCTTTCTAATGACTATTTACAATCGAATGTATCTTATGTACAACCCTATATTAAAAATGTATTAGTAAATATACTTTGATTTTAACTCTTTTAACTCTTCTTTGAATTAAATAATAATAAATGGCCTAATCTAATCCATGTGGTCCTAAATGATAATATATTACACTTAAGGTTGTTTTTGGTCGAGATACACTTGTCCAATAGAATTAGGACATGTGTTAGGGTAATATTAATATCATTCCTACCCTTAATCACCCTATTTACTTTTAACCGTGGTAAATAAAAGTAAAAAGTTACTATTCACCAAAAATTATTTTCATCTCATTGAACCACATTTTACTTACTGACATCAACCGTGTCTATCAGATTTTTGAAATTCAATTCACAGAAGCGGTAAAATTATGTTTTATGAAAAATTCAGTTTTTTTAACTACCACTTAGTAGTTTCACTATTCATCAAAAATTGATGTTTTTCAGAACAATGCCAAAATTTCATCCTAAGCTATATTTCATATTCCGAATTCAAAAATGAAGTCTATTTTACCAAATTCATAACATAGAAGTTGCATTAATTAATTTCATAATTAAATCCCGCTGTTAAAACAAATACCGTGTTTTTAAGAAACAATATCTATCAAAAGATTGACACTTGTTTATGTCTGGTTTAAATGTGAAATTACATTCAACGACCAACACTGTATTAAATTGTAAAAATATATTCTAAATATACTTTAAAAACTCAAAAATTAATAATTTATCACTATTAATTATTTCGATTAAAAAAGTTGTTTTTAATTATAATTTAGTAATTTTCACTATTCATCAGAATATGAAAGTTATCCGAAAAGTACCAAAATTTCACCTTAGGCTAAATTCGATACTCCGAATCCAAAAATGAAGTCCATTTTGAGAGCTAAAATTTCTAAAATTTAAAAAGTGGTTATTACTATTCATAACAGCTATTTTTAATAATATTTTAATAGCATATCGTTGTTTCGTGAAACTCAGTATTGCGTACTACACACGCTATCGAGGAAGGTTGTGATTCCGTGTAATGCAAGGCAAGTCAAAGATGTGTGTTGTGCAAGCTCCTTTTGGTGTAGCATACAACACAAGACATTAATAAAATTAAAAAGAATATTTTTCATAAAATCTCGGGCTGTTACATTCTACACCCCTTAAAATGAATTTCGCCCTCAAAATTCGCCGGGGTTATAAATGGAATACTATTTGAAAGTTTCTTTAATAGAAACCCACATCGTAAAAAGGAATATCAAAACCAATCTTTAAAAACAAAAGTATGAAACGTAACGGTTACCCAAATAAACTAATCACTGGGATTCCACATAGGTGAAAATATGGATATGGAAGAGAAATATAACCATCATGTTCTGATGGAGAGTGGTAGAGAACATGGCTATGGAAAAGCCAGCAATCACAAAGCCATAAATTTGTGATGATCTAAGGTACCATCTAATTCATCAGATATAAGATCACTAGGACAACATTTTTGGTTTTCAAGATCGTTTCCCTAAAGTTAAAGAATTTGAATCAGAATAAATACTTACTTTATTTTGGTACAATCTCACTGTTGTTCGTGCCTTTAACAATTTCCACTTCATCTCTTAAATAAATGAAGTTGAATTTGTTATTCGTGAAGTGTTAGCAGATCATGTGATAGAATGACGGGTCATTCCATCTGTCTCAAACAAAAGGTTAGAAAACAATTATATACATAAGTCGATCTATAGTGAGATTAATCATATATGGTTCCTAAAATGGACTTATACATCATATGTCATACAACTTAATATAATAAAACTAGTTTCTACTTAACAGGGACTTCCTGTAGGCCAGTGGTAGGCGATAAAGGCCAGTCGCACTTCGGTTGTGGGTTCAATTTCCACAGCCTTGTCCGACGCGATGGGTTGTCGCCCGTCCTGCAGGTTGTCCTTTTTCTAAAACTATATTGCTATAACATCCCATCAATAATATCGAGAAAACATCTATCCTTAAACAATACTAACATATGTCCAACATAATCCATTCCAATCTTTAGGCTTATCCATAATACTGCAATCCACTCTCATAACATAGTGAAAACGATTACCAGAGATTTAACACCATCGTTGATCCCCATATATCATAAGATATGTTTTGTTGGTCACATTCCAAACATTCAATGTCCTTAGTCATGTATTCTCTTCAATACCCATTGAAACATATTGAAAACATGAATGCAGTTAAAAGTTAACACTTTCCACATATCAAAATCCTCAAAATTCCATATACTCAAACCATGATATCACATAGTCCTTATATCAATCATGAGCTCATGAATACTGTTAAACATTTCGTTTTCTCATTTTCCCTTCATTATGCTCATATCATCTTATTTCCAAAAATATCTCAATCACTTTGAATACCACATTAGACCAATACATAAATATTTCAATACTCCATGATATAACATTATTTTGGAGTCCCATTACATAAACACTTAATCATCCACCACATCGTTGTCATATTAAACATTGCCAATAGTGATCGCATGTGGCTTCCCTTTGTCCTTTTCCTTAAGCGGTTGCTCATGTCAATCATCACTAACCCTTGGATTAGGGCATTTATTAGCATAATGCCCCATTTCCTTGCACTTGAAGCATTGAAGTGTTGGTTGTGCGTTCTCTGCAGTGTTTTCTTTATTCACATCATTAGAATCCCTTTTTCCATTACTTCAACACTCAGCTACTCGATGACCTTCTTTTCCATACTTAAAACATTTTCTAGTCCCTTTAAGACAATCTCCACCATGCTTCTTTCCACACTTTGTGCATATGGAAACATTCATCTTCTTTTCATCATTATTCTGAGATTTCTCCTTGAACTCCATCTTTCGTTTCTTGTCAAAACCATGAGATGGATATGTAACACCAACTTCCATTTCTACCTTGATAGCACAACGCACAATTTCTTAATAGCTACTGAAGTCTCTTATAGCTAATGCCCTTATAAGACTTGGTTTTAAGCCACTGAAAAATCGATCAACTTTACATTCAGGTTGGATGATAATGCCAGATGCATACCTTGCAAGTCTTGTAAAATTTGCTTCGTATATACCAACAGATTCATCATCCTTCTGCTTCAGCTCAAGAAACTCCTTTTCCATCTTTGTTCGAAGAATACGAGGGAAGTACTTACTGAAAAACAAGTTCTTGAACTCGTCCCATTCCATGGACTCAATTTCATCTCTTGGCCTCGTATTCTTGATAAGATTCCACCATTGATCAACTTCACCTTCCAAACGATATACTGCTAAGATGAATTTATCATGTTCAGAACATTGAAGAACTGAAAATATCTTTTCAGTGGTACTGATCCATTGTTTAGCAACAAGTGGATCGGAAGACCCATTGAAAGAAGGTGGACGTTGCCTCATGAAGGACTCAATAAAATATTGTTCCCTTCTCTGCTCATTTGGAAGTCCAGAATGATTCATAGCTTGTGTAATTATAGTAATAAGATTTTGCACTCCATCTCCCATAACATTTGTTTGTTCAGGAGGGCAATCATTGCACTGCCCATTGCATTGATCAACACGGTCCCTTCGGGTTCCAGCCATCGTCTAAAACCCAAAAAGAATAGTGTGGGAGGAAAAAATCATGCTAGGGAAAACAACATAATAAAGGGGGAGTACCTTCAATATCTAACATCTTAGGTTTAATTATATGATCGTTAGCGTAATTATAGTACTATAACCTATACGTATACTTAACCTTAGGGACATCCCTAGACATACCTTAGAAATATCTCTAGGGATCTCACTATAGTTCTCGCATCCTAGTTTCCAAAGGTTGACTAAACCTTTCCTCTGATACCAACTGTAGAGACCCGAATCCTGACGTACATGAACATTAAATTACTTTTGCGGAATACTTAGTACATAACAAAAAACACACACACAAGGATCATAATAGTTTAGTGTCGTTGGAAACTCGGAACATAATCTTCTAATCGTGGTGAAAGATCTTCAATATCTCCCATAAAGATCTTCCTTTTTTTACCTAAAACCTTTATTTATATCCTGGGGAAAAGAAAACATAAAAGGGTGAGCTCAAATGCTCAGTAAGGGTAAAAAAAAGAAAAATCAATCACATCATATTAATAAGAACATAACTTTTGGAAATCTTAACCTGCAAAAGAGAGCATAATTTCATAACATGGGATAAATTATAGTAGTGAAATTAAATCCCAATAATCATAACTTAAAACATGATACTTTGTGGCATACACACATAATCATAGAGAATCATTTCTTATTAGTCAAGACTCATTGCCAAGACTATCTTAGTGGACAAAGTCCCTTTCTGAACCGAGTCACCCTCGTTCCAGTCCTGTTTCACTGAACCGGTATAACCTACCGTTCCAGCCATGTCTATCTCATGAGATATAAAATCTTTACCCAATGCATTGGACGGAGATATAGGTCCCACCCATCTTATAATGAATCCTTTCTTATGTGTTCCACATAATCATAAATCATACATCATCGCATAACACATATAACAAAAATGGGATTCTTGAAACATCATGACATCATAAAACAAATCATGTAAGGTAAATGACTTCAAAAAAATAATTCCCTCAAAACATAATCAAATCAATTTAATAATAGGGATAAAAACAAAACCCTATATTATCTTATATGGAAAATAATTTTGATAAAACATTTGAACTCCATTCTTGAGGAAAATATCCTTTCTACTTCAAAAAAAACACTTTTCTTTTCTTAACATGTCATACAATTATAAACTAAAAGAAGTTGATTAAAAATAAACTTGAAAACTTGTAAAGTAAGCTTCTTGGAAATAATGTTTTAAAAATCCATTCATGCTGTATAAGTTAAAAAAACATTCTTCGTACTTTTGTCGGAAAAGTCAAAAAGTACCTCGTACGAGAAACGACAAAATATTCCTTCCATATTCTTTACTAAAAACTCACCGAAGGGTAAAATTGGATTTAAACTATTGTAAGTGGATGGAAACAATATTACATATTTATGGAACATGGATGTGGATGATAAAATACACCCCAGTAAATGGCAAGTAAAAACAATCTCCGATAAAAATGAGATTGTGATATTTTCCCTTACATTAGGTCCGATTTGCTTTGTACGTGTCCGAAGCTCCTGTATAATGGTTTAAATAATGTTATTGACTTATTACAGAATCATACATATTGATATGATATCATATATGGTTATATTCTTAGCTTCTTGTTAGTAATATTTCATTGTTACTTGTTACTCGGGTCTTTATTGCCTTTTGTTCTTATGCGTGTTTTGCCGAATAAATTCTTATTCTTATTTTAAGGATATAGATACCTTATATCCAGAATGGTATTAGTGTAACATATATCATATTTATTCATTCATTTCATTTATATAATTACTATGTAATGATGATCATGTAGAACGAGTAGCATCACATCGTGGAGACGGTATTCCGTACGTACGCACGAGTGATGATATCGTTCCTACGATCGTGGAATTGTATTTGAGTATATATATATATTATTTCAGTATCAATATTACATTATAATAATCATAAATATTTACTCATTACACCATTATACCCATCCTTGTAAGGTGATGGTGGAAAATAGATTACACCACGGCGTGGAGACGGTATTCCGTACGTACGCACGCGCAGTGATTTCATTTTTCCGTAGGATGGATAGAAGGTGAATTAGGGTTGTTTCATATTTATAATAACATATAAGTATATAAGTAATACTGATGTTATTACTTTATAATGAAACAACTAAATAAGAAGAAGTTGAAGAAGAAAGAAATTGAAAAGATCGGTAATGGATATTACCTCTTCTTTGGAACGCCTCTTTGAATCCTCCACTTAGGGAACTAAGATTGGTCTTTGAAGAAGACCAGGACCTCTAGGATTATTCTAGGGAAGTGGATAGGAGAAAATGGCAGGTGTTGGCCGAGCTTGAATGCTCAAATTGGTGTGAGGAGGAGGGGGAGGAGGTGTCCTTTTATAAGGGAGGAGAGGGGTACCTTATGAATATCTCAAAATATTATTTTATATTAAAGTCAAAATCGGTTTATAATGGTTCCAAAGGGTCTTATTTCGAAGCTAAAGTGGGGATGGGTCGAAATCCTATCAACCAATAGGATTTAGACAAGTTTATGTTATTATTTTAACCTTATCAATTAGATTTAACTCTAAGTTAAATAATTTAACTTTTACCGTGTCTTTTTGTTTTCTTTCACTATATGGTTAATACACATACTATAACATGCCAAACGAACCCCAAATTGTATATTATTAATACATATATCCTTATCTAAGTCATTTGGCCGAACCTTAGATTTTTAGGAATAAAATAACAATTAATAATATTTTATTTTATTTAAAAACTATTTTGTGTCAATTTTGACAGTATTTGATATATGATTTTTGTGAAAGTCATAACAGAATTATATGTTCGAACCAAGTTGATTAAATCAACACTAATATATCATAGTAACCTATAAAATTAGTGTAATTCATAAAAAGTCTTAAATTAAATATATTTTGGTATTTATAATATCAATTATGTCAATATTTCATTAATAAGATAATTACTACATCATCTTTGTGTCATAAATAAATTAAATTATTTGATGTCTAAAAATTACAAATAAAATTCCATCATGTAGGAAATCGTTTTATCTTTCTAATGAATATTTACAATCGAATGTATCTTATGTACAACCCTATATTAAAAATGTATTAGTAAATATACTTTGATTTCAACTCTTTTAACTCTTCTTTGAATTAAATAATAATAAATGTCCTAATCTAATCCAAGTGGGCCTAAATGATAATATTTTCCACTTAAGGTTGTTTTTGGTCGAGATACACTTGTCCAATAGAATTAGGACATGTGTTAGGGTACTATTAATATCATTCTTACCCTTAATTACCCTATTTACTTTTTATCGTGGTAAATAAAAGTAAAAAGTTACTATTCACCAAAAATTATTTTCTTCTCATTGAACCACATTTTACTTACTGACATCAACCGTGTCTCTTGGATTTTTGAAATTCCATTCACAGAAGCGGTAAAATTATGTTTTAGGAAAAATTCAGTTTTTTTAACTACCACTTAGTAGTTTCACTATTCATCAAAAATTTATGTTTTTCAGAACAATGCCAAAATTTCATCCTAAGATATATTTCATATTCCGAATTCAAAAATGAAGTGTATTTTACCAAATTCATAACATAGAAGTTGCATTAATTAATTTTATAATTAAATCCCGTTGTTAAAACAGATAGCGTGTTTTTAAGAAACATTATCTATCAAAAGATTGACACTTGTTTATGTCTGGTTTAAATGTGAAATTACATTCAACGACCAACATTGTATTAAATTGTAAAAATATATTCTAAATATACTTTAAAAACACACAAATTAATAATTTATCATATTAATTATTTCGATTGAAAATGTTGTTTTAAATTATAATATAGTAATTTTCACTATTCATCAAAATATGAAAGTTATCCGAAAAGTACCAAAATTTCACCTTAGGCTAAATTCAATACTCCGAATCCAAAAATGAAGTCCATTTTGAGAGCTAAAATTTCTAAAATTTAAAAAGTGGTTATTACTATTCATAACAGCTAGTTTTAATAATATTTTAATAGCATATCGTTGTTTCGTGAAACTCAGTATTGCGTACTACACACGCTATCGAGGAAGGTTGCGATTGCGTGTAATGCAAGGCAAGTCAAATATGTGTGTTGTGCAAGCTCCTTTTGGTGTAGCGTACAACACAAGACATTAATAAAATTAAAAAGAATATTTTTCATAAAATCTCGGGCTGTTACAAATAGGATGAGTAAAAACAATGGAAACAACATTGCGGGGTTGGGAGGAACACAAACATGTATTATCACACTGATCAGACTGGAATATCGAGGATCCGAGGAGCACCCAAGGATCAGGGAAAAAGAATGATGTGTTATGGATAATCCCATTAAACACATCATGTATCTTGAAGAAAACGATGTATAGGGTCATCCTGGAGGTAGCTAGGGTTTCTGTCCTACACACACAGAAGAACAAAGAGTGCCACTAGGTAGACATGGCATGTGGTCCCCAGACTATAATGGCTAGAGTTCTGGGTGACATGAAACATAGACACGGTATGTGACTATCATCACACAACATTTGGGTCCTTATGCAGACTTGGAATGTATCCCAAAAGATACACAGACATAGGGTGGAGTACATGGAGTGTACTCTACTGCACGACCATACATAGCTGAATATATAGGAAACCTGTGTACCAGTACATGATCTGGGACACATGGGTTGAAGTTGGGGATGAACACATGTCCAGCGTACATGGGGCTTTCTAGGATTAGTTGAACATGACGTTCCATGCTCCTAAATCCATATATACTGTCTTCTACATGAAAATCCTTATAACGCGGTCCTTTGTACATGGGTCGTACTCAAGGTCAGATGACACAGCATGTGACCCTTCTACATGCCATGTACTTCTCAGTAAATGGCTTGATCCTCTTTTACATCATTCCTTTGATAGATTTAGTTGTATTAGTGACCCTTTTCTTGTGCATGAGAAGGCCATGTATCATTTCCATTGGTAGGAGTAGGATCCATTTAGTGAGACTTTTTATGAAAGAGTAAAGTACACTTCCAAGAGGCCTATAGAAAGATCCTCTATCCATTCGTGACCATAGGTAATGTCATGTATCGACATAAAAAATCCTACAGGACGCTTATTCTCTACGTATAAGTTGAATCAGAAAGAGTCGCGGTATAAATCAAGGCCCTAGAAGTGATCATCATCTGAGTATCATGACCTTTCCTCACTCAAGCTCATGTTCTACTAGAATGAGTGTATATGTATGCTCTTCAGATCTATTATTGCATCTATCTATTTCATGGATTCTCATGAGGATCCTAACTTATCTGACAGAAGTAATCAGATCTATCAGACTCATGGAGTGAGTGATCCCATATGAGTGCTTTTTGGATTCATTGAATTGAATCCCAAGTTTGGGTATGTTGTCATTGTAAACAAAGTGTCTCAATTTTGAGTGTATCTATATGTGTTTCTCCTACTATAGGTTTTGTAGATATATATTGTGTAGATACATAATTTATCTTTACTTTGAGTATTTCATTGTGGTTTTTGGGGCTATCTACTAAGTATTGTTATACTCACCCATAAAGGATTTTCCCAGGTGTTTCATGCCATGTGATGATGGGCATCCTTTTGATGGAGTCTAGGGTGGGTGAGGACTGGACCAAGCTTTTTCAATTCCTTGTAAGATAAGGTGTTCTTATGGTTAAGATTGGATTTCTTAGAACCACATTTTTCTTATAGGTTGGAATTTGTAGTTGCATACTCTTTTTCAATTGGTTGAATTTTATTCTAGTCTAGATAAATTTTTTCACTTTACTTATATTGTACTCGATTGTATGGTTTTAGTTGAATTCATTCATGTTGTTCCATTAGTGGATTTTACTTTTCATAATTTGTGGGCAGGGAGATGTGTGCATGCATACAGGTACATCAGTAATTCCTCACATGTTAGTGATATTCATACTTGGTGCTAGTCACCATACCCTATCCTATTGAAGGATGGATTGTGGAGTCACGGCCTGGGCCCACTGGAAAGGGTCATGAAACTGATCCACAATGTGGAGGAGCTATGTTATATCACATTATGTTTCAAAAACCTTTTTGGTTCAATGGGACTACATAACCATTTGAATCTGAGTAGTGGATAACTTCCCTTGAGAAAACATTTCACACAATGGGATGTAACAAAAAAAGAGTAGGGTTTCCAATCTATTTATCAACATTCATGAGATACGGATTCGTGGTGTTCGTGAATCCAAAACACAAAGGAGGGGGAATAAATTGACGATATGGAATAAGAGTATTTTATGGAAATATTCGTATAAAAGTGTTTTCTCCATGAATAATGAGTTGATATGGAAAGTCAATTAATAAATCTAAGGTATGAGGAGGATAAAATTGTTGAAATGTATGAAGCTAACATCACAAGGATAGCAAGTTAGGATGCAAACTATACAAGAAATAAAAGGAGAAATATTGATCAATTCATTAATGGTTTAAAATAATTCCTCCAAATAGAACTAGTTTCCAAAATATTCCCATTATATGAATATATAATCTCAAGTGATATCAAGATGGAAAATGAATTTTCTAGGTGTTATTATTATAAAGGAAAACAAGAGAAGAATATGGTAACCCAAAACTCTGGAAAGGAAAATGAGGAAATGGTGAAGAACGGAAGCTATGATCTTCTATCCTGTAGTAATTTTCGGAAGAAATACCATGGAACTTTCATGAAGGGAATGAGAGTTTTTAAAAGTGCGTAGAAAAAGGCATCATGTATCAGGATTGTAAAGGGAAGAATGATGCTATCAATATTCAATAATAAAATTTCTATAATATAGGAAATTATAATAATGAATTTCATTCGCATCATGGAATCAGTCCCCAATTAAATCCAAGGGAGGAGGGCCAATATTATATGGTCAAAATTGTGGTGGTTAAAGATCATAATGATGTAGTGTAGGGTAATTTAAGAATTTAATTGAACATAGAAAATGATTTATTGGATTTTATATCATCACATTATTTTATATAATCCATGCTTTCCAATAAAATTAGTTACTTCATATTGGATTTAATAAGGTATTCTTCATTGAAAAATCCTAAGGGATGTATCATCGCCAAAATGTTGTGTTAGGTTGTCTAGAATATGACATTTAAATGTGTGTTATATACTGATTTTAATGTCATACCCATGATAAAATTGGATATAATCCAATATAGGAATTGTATTTCAATGAATGATGTGAAAATTTATTACAATAAGAAGGACATAACATTATTTTAGGACAATGTGGAATCCCTTATCTTTAGGGAAAAATAAACACCATCTGATTCCCATCTAGATCCACCCTAATAGATCTACTAATTTAAATTATGGGGGATGATGGGAATGAAATAAATATGGATGATGAAAATAATGTCAAAATAGAGTTGGTACCAAATGTGCAAGAATATGTTGACTTCTTTCCATAGGATTTACCTAGGAATCATCTAGAGAGGGAAATTTTGTTTTCAATTGACTTAATTCTAGATTCATGTCCCATATCAATTAACTCTTATAGAATGAACACTATAGAATTAGTGGAACTGAAGAAAAATCTAGAGAAATTGGGTGAAATGGGATTTATTCGACTTAGCATTTCTCTATCGGGAGACCATATTCTATTCTTTAAGAATAATGATGGATCTATTAGGTTGTGAAATAAATATTGGGAGATAAATTTGATAATAATAATGAACAATTATCCCCTACCTCTTATAGATGATTTATTTGATCAATATAATGGTGATCAAAGTTTTTAAAATATTGTCCTTTGATCTGGATATCATCAGTTGCTTGTGAGGTGGAAAACATTCCAAAAATTGAATTCCGATCTAGGTATGGGTATAAAGAGTTTATAGTAATGTATTTTTGATAGACTAATACACCCTCTATTATCATGGATATAATGAATAAAGTTTACATTGAATATCTTATTTAATTTGTGGTGGTATTTATTTTATATATCTTGGTATACTCCAAAAGCTATAAAGATCAGGAACATCACTTATGCACTATTCTGAAGACTCTTAGAAGAAATGAAATATAAGGGATGTTTAAAATATTTTAATTTTGTATTTAATCAATTTCCTTTTTTGGCCACATTGTCTATAAGGATGGATTATCTATTAATCCTATGAATAAAATGGTAGTCCATGAATAGCCTAATCAAATGAACATAACTGAGGTATATAGTTTTATTGGTTTAATAGTTTATTATAAAAGTTTTATTAATTAATTTTCCCATTTTTCCAACCCAATGACCATGCTTACATGTAAAAGGGTTAAAGTCGTATGGACAAAAGAATGTGAAGAATATTTTGATGAATTGCAGATGAGATTAACAAATTTTCTAATCCTAACTCTTCCATTATGGAATGATTTGTTTCTCATCTATAGTGATGCATAAAAGAATGGATGTGGTCATGTACTTATAATTAATGATAGAGTTATTTACTATGAATCAAAAAGTTAAAAATTCATGAAAAAAGATATCTTACTCATGACCATGATTTAGTTGTTGTGATATTTTCTGTAAAATATGGAGGCAGTATCTCTGAGGTGAAATATGTGAGATATATATGGATAAAAAGAGACTGAAGAATATTTTCATTGGAATGAACTCAATATGAGTCAATTGAGATGCCTCTAACTTCTCAAGGATTATGATTATTTCATAAACTACCACCCCGGAGAGGCAAATAAGGTAGTTGATGAATTGAGTATGAAGGATCATAGAGTGTTAAACGAAATGAGTATTGAAAGACATCTTGTGTTCATTGATATAATTAGGATCGACATGGTAGTTATCCAAGAAGGTGAAACATCATTACTTTTTCAATTGATTTCCCATCCATAATTATTAAAAAGGATTAAAATATCTCTTCCAAATAATGGGAACCTTCAAAATAATGTGAATGCTGTGAAAGATGGGAAGTTGGATGACTTCGAATATGAAGATGGAATTATTTAATTTGTGAAGAGGTTAGGTGTTACCTCTATACCCAAGCTAAAAAGTGAATTATTGGAGGCTTCTCATAGCTGATATCTCTCTATACATCCCAGTGGTACTAATATGTATATATATTTGAAGGAACAATATAGGTGGGACAACATGTAGTGGGAAATTGATGATTATGTATAAGATTTCTAGTCTACCAACAAATGATGGTCAGACTACAATATTATAGAGGAGTCATGCAACCTATATCTTTTCCAATTTAAAAAAAATATGAAATCACCAAGGGTTTTTTCAATGGATTACCCAAAACTCAACGAAATAATGATGAAATATGTGTAATTGTTGACCAAATTACAAAATCTACACATTTCCATGTTATATGGGAGGATTAACCATGGTATAAGATTGGAAAACTCTATATAAATGTTGTTTTATGACTTCATAGAGGATCTATTTAAATAGTGTATGCCTGTGATCCCTAATTTATATCAAAGTTCTGGTAAATCCTTCAAAAATCCTTGGATACCGAGCTTTATTTGAGTTCTTCTTACCACCCACAAACTGATGGGAAATTAGAAAGGATGATCCAAACATTATAGGACAAGGTGTGATCATTTTCTCCTAACATTAGTGGAATATGGGATCATAATTTAGATTTTTTGGAGTTTGAATACAATAATAGTTTCTATTGAAGTATTTAAATGGAACCATATAATTCATTGTATGGAATGTAATGTTGTATTCCAACTTGTTGGGATGATGTTGGATAATGAAAGCTTCTGGGCCCAAATCATGTGATGGAAACAACAGCAAGGTAAATACAATTCAATCCCATATCAATGAACCTCAAAGCTGAAAAAAATATATGCTTATAATCGAAGGAAGTATTAGGAGTCTCAAGTGGGAGATCATGTTTTCATTAATGTATCTCCATTGAAGGGTCTTATAAGATTTCAGAAGAAATAGAAACTGAGCCATAGTTTCATAGGACCATTTGAAATTAATGATAAAATTGGAGTTGATGAATATCCTTTGTATATTCTACCTATCATTTCTACATTACACAATGTGTTCCATGACCCATTGATGTGAATTTACATGTCAGACCCAACGCATGTCCTCACTACAGAATTTATAGAATTAGAACATGACATATCTCACTAGGAATATCCTATCTAGATTTATACACACAAAAACATGTTTTGACGAATCAATCAAATCGACTGGTAATGATAATTTGGAAAAATGGAAAAATTGAAGAGGCAACTTGGGATCCTAAGGAGCATATGATGAAGTACTTTCCAAATCTTTTTGTGAGGTAACATTCTTGTAATTTTGAGGAAAAAATATTTTTATGGAGGGGATAATGTAACACCACATGTTTTTAAAATAAATATAATATTTAATTAAAGAACCCCTATGTCTCTACAAAATACCACTTTTTTATAACCTACCTAGTAAACATAATTTTTCCACCTGTGTGATTTGAATTTCGAACAACTAACATACACATTTGTGTTCAGTAAGATATTTAATGTTTGATAAGGTAATATTTTTAGTGAATAGCCACATACCCTTATTAATAGTAATATGAATATTAATATAACCTTATGAATAATAAATCATATTATTATTTTATTGTCATAAAGATATAAGATAATGAGATCTTGATTAATTTTTCATGGTGATATAAAACCAAATAGAGAAATAAATTTTTTTTGAATAAATTATGATATTATATGAAAATTTACTTATTAATATTTAAAAAAATTATTTTTCAAAAAATGGAGCTCATTTTTTAGATCAACATGTTGAAAAATGGTTAGTGATATTTTTTTGGGATTTTTCAGAAATAATCTAATTTTTTATGAAGAGTACAATATAGTAAATTACTATATACATACATTATCAGTTAAATACACTATTCATAGAATTATTGATGATGTAAGAAGACTTGGTTCTAACTCACATTCACATATTACTATTATTGGACATAATAATAAATAATATTGGTTGTCTTTGGAAAAATAATAATATAATGGGAAAACCCTCCTCTCATCCACTATAATACCCCCTTACTCGCTCTTCTCCTCCCTCTTATAATCCTTGAAGTTCCCAAAATTTCTTCACAAATACCCTTCCTTAGTCACTCCCTATATCCAAGATCTCTTGGTCTTTCCAAAAGATTAAATACCATTCCCTTAAAGAGATTCTCAAGGAGGTGGATTCAATAGGTAAATTCACATTCTATGTCATTTAATTTCCTTTCAAGTTCCTTTCTATTGTTGTACTATCATCACCTCTGTCACGAACCGTCCCCCGGGGCTAATACCGTGCCTACCCCAAGCCGAGATTATATAGGCTCAGGGATGGATAAAAGAACCAAAGGCATATTCCTTAAAACTAAGAAGGCATTGCCTTTATAATCTACAAACACATGCAACCAAACACACAACAAGAAACAAACGCATGTCAACTCTATAGTAAACATGTGAGTACAGTAAGTAAAAAGGGGCCAGAATATAAGCCCAACTGGAATGTTCAAGTACAACTGAGATTCAATACAACTAAAGAAAGAGAAAAAAAATATTGTATTGTCCTCCAAGGTTCTGACATGAATAGTAGGTACAGATAGCCTCCTCAGCAAACCACGTCCATCTGTCTCCACCGTGTACCGACAAGCCATATAGTCCTCCTCCATGTGTCGTCCTGTCCTGGTACTCTCAGCCTCTGTCAGCGCTATCTATCGCCTGCAACTGACAAAACAAGGTGCGAGCATAGCCCACACATGGTTGAGTGTAACGATACACAGTAGGGAATCTTAGACCCTCAAGGTACCACAAAATCAACCAAGGATAAATAAAAAATAATGGAATCAACAGATAACCATACATAGGAATATTCCCATATAGATACCTAAGTTATTGAGTAATCCATATCACTCCGGAGGAAAACACATAATTACTGACTCAGATCTAACAAAGATATATTCTAGGTGTAGTATGAAGTAACATCCCCAGTCACATTGTTGAAACCTCGGCTACTGGAGAACTCCTCCTCTATCGAGTATAGTGGGCCTGTTGTGACACCAAAGCGCTTCCCACTAACCTTGGACTGTTGAGGTAATCCTCATGTCGAGTACTGTGGGTCTGTAGCATCACCAAGGCACACCCCACCGTAGGTCTGCCGCATCACCAAGGCGATCCCTCTCGTAGCCTGAGGAGTTAGTCCTCTTGTTTAGTACCTTAGGTCTATCGCGACACCAAGGCGCTCCCCATTTTGGGTTTTCCGCGACACTATGGCTCTCCCCACTAGGCTAGTCGAGTCACGCCAAGTGGAAACAGTCTGTAGTTGTTAGGTCTCTGCCAGGGACTAGGTCTATGCACTACGCTTGCTCTTCTCTGGAAGGGTCGGCTCCATGAGCTACTGGTCGATACTCCAACTGTCACGATGTACCATAAAGAATTATCTCGAAGGACATCCATGTCATAGGGGTCTCAATGCAATACATGATGTGTTAATCGGATGCTCGGTCTGTGAGTTATTATAATTTTAGTCCCAGGGGGGCGGTTGGATTCGTGCTCGATCCACGATGATTGTTTCTCAACTATACCGAAAACTCTTGTGGGGTATACTCAAAGGGACTGTCACGCCCAATGATTCTCGGCAAAGCTGACGGTTCTTCAAACGGACATCTGGTACCAATGTTATGGAAAAAAGAAGTAAAATAGGTCGTAGTGGTCCCAGGACCGGTCCGACCCGATCAGAATTCCTTAGACCGACCCGGCCTGGGACGACCCTATTTGGGCCGACCCGGACTGACCTGTTCGGTCCGTCCTAGCCCATTGGGTTCAGCCCGGCCTGTTGGGCCTGGGCTAGGAGGCCGTGAGGGGCTACAGAGAGGCATGAGGGTGCATACCAGCTGTGGGGATGCATGAGGGTGGTTCGGTCCGAAGAGTGCCGCATGTGTGGCTTGACCTGGAGGGTGTCGCGAGGGCAGCTCTTCCTAGGGCGCAGGGATGGTCTGGCCGGGGCCTCATGGGGGGCGCGGGCCGGTTCGGCCGGGGCGCCCTAGGGGTCACGGGCTGGTGTGGCTGGGGCATAACGAGGGGCACATGCCAGTTCGGCAGTGGCACTGAGAGGGTTGCGGGCCGGTTAGGCCGGGGCACCATGAGGAGTGCAGGCCAGTTTAGTCGTGGTTCCACAAAGGTCATGGCCCGGTTCTGTGGGGGGGCTCTGCCGACGGGAGGCGTGGCCGGTGGGCGGCGCAGCCAGGGTGGCTTGGCCGATGGGTGGTGTAGCTAGCGGCCAGTGCATGTAGATCAGGGGGGGCACGACCGTAGGGGTGGCAGGGGTCGTTGAGGCTGCGGGCGGTGTCTTCATTTCGTTCATCACCTCAGTCACCTTCCTTCATTTTGAAGAACATCACAAAGGAGATCGGTGGAGGGGTCGGGCCAGGATTGTTTGGCCCACAGCCTCCACCATTAAGTTGTATCAAGTGGTCCAACATTAATCATGAATCAAGAACGAGGATAATAATCGAGAAGAATCAAGAATTTGATAAAAATCACCTACTTCAGGTTGTTCATTGACGTTGAGAGAAGTCGAACTTGTCAAACATCATTGCGCCATCACACACATCCAATCATGGGTTTATTCAACATATTAACATTCTGTGATGGAGGTGATCCTTCATTTTTGATTATGTCCACTGATGGAGGATGTCTCTAGGATGATGCTCGAAGGAGGTCGGCCTTCTTCATTTAGAGAAGGTGCATTCTTTGTAGAAAACGTGTTCATCATTGAAGTGTTTCCCTGCACCAAGAGCTCTCTCTCATTTTTCGACGAATGTTCTTTGAAGAAAAACCCACAAAAATAAAAGAGAAATAAATTATAATAAAAAGTGTTTTACCATATTCATCATTGGAATGATTAAAATTGGATTAATTAAATTTTCTCAATAAATTCGTGTTTTGGCATCATTAAGTGGGGGAGGGTTGGTACAATTTATGTGGAAGAAGCTCAAGAGGCTCCTAAAATTTAATTATGGAGTTGAAGAGATTCCCCTACATTTATGAGGGAGTTTAGGGGTTTGTCCCTCGAGTCATCCCCACAACCATAACCTCTCATTATAGGTTAATGTCTAGTGGTCCCCACCACCATAACCTCTCATGGGATGTTTTATTGTGGTGGTCACCACATCCAACATCCACATGGAGGTTTTAAATGAAATAAAAATTAATGATACAAACTTTATTTTATTTTATTCATTTCATGAAAAAACCCAAAAACTAACATTCACCATCGACCATCTACCTTTGAGGAGAATGTCTCCATAAGTGAATATCGTCATTGTGAGTTAAAATGTTTCCTCAGATTAGAATTATGAGAACCGGTTCAAATGTTATAAAATCATGCTCGCACCTTTACTGAACATACCCAAATAAAAGTTCAAAAACTCATTCTGGGCACTCCGAGCCTCAGAATCCCACGCTGTCAAATTTTGCAGACTCTTAAAATTCCCATATATTAAAAAAATTACATTTCTATTCTAGGTCTTTACATTCCCCCCACCATAGGGTTCTACATCCCTATAAGCCACAATTCAACTAGGTAAACAAGTGGGGGTACTGAGCACGCATCTAAGCCCCCCTCTCCCATGTGCTCTCCTGGAGGATCCCATGTGGGAAACAAATGCACATTAGAGGTATCGACTGCCCACCTTGGACAATCTCTTTTCAATCCTCTATCTCAAATGGAACTTCCATAAATTTCACCCCATCATTGACATCCATCTCACCATGGTCGATGATGTGAGAAGGGTCGTGCACACATCTCCTCAGCTGAGATACGTGGAAGACGTCGTGCACCCAATGAATCTATAGTGGAAGAGCTAAGAGGTTATGCACCTCTCCAACTCTGTCGAGGACCTATAAAGGGCCACTGAAAATTGGAGATAACATTCCACTTCGACCAAATCACTAGAAACCACATCAAGGTGACACCCGTAGAAAGACGTGGTCAATATCCTCGAACTCCAGATGTGTCTGTCTCCTGTCAGCATGTCACTTCCTCCTGTTCTGTACAGTCTTCATCCTCTCTTGGATAATTTTCACCTTCTCATTGGTAGCCCATACCATCTCTAGTCCCATGAGTGCTGACTCCCCTGGGATAGTCCATCACAAAGCTAATCTGCAAGGTCTCTCGTAAAACTCCTCAAAAGGTGTCATCTCAATGGAGGATTGATAGTTGTTGTTGTACAAAAACTCTTCCAAAGGAAAGTGACCCAAACAGCTGTGACCAAAGTCCAAGACACAAGCACATATCATGTCATTGAGGTTCTGAATGGTCCGCTCAGTCCTACCATCCGTCTGAGGATGGAAGGTGGTGCTCAAAAGAAGTTACATCTCAAAGTCCGCCTACAACACCTTCCATAGTCGGGATGTAGAAAGTGTATTGTGATTGGAGATAATTGTCCATGGTACTACATGTAATTACACAATATCCTGCACATAGAGTCGTCTCAAGCTCTCTACTCAACCCTTCTCACTGATCAGTAGGAAGTGGGCTGACTTGGTGAGTCGGTCAATGATCACCAAAATCGTGTCATTGCTGCTGGATGTACGCAGAAGTCCTATCACTAATTCCATGGATATCCATTCCTAAATCCACTCTGGAACCTCTAAAGGTTGTACCAATCCAGCTAATACACGATGCTCCGTCTTCACTTGCTGACAAGTGAGGCATCGAGAGACAAACTCTTCTACTGATTTCTTCATTACTAGCAACCATTGATGTCATCTGAGATCCGGGTACATCTTTTCCACTCATGGATGTACCACAAGAGGGGATGTGTGGAATCCATCAAAACATCCTCTTGAGGTGACATTGGTACCATGGTACATCCTCTAAAGTGGATGATGTGCTACCAATATTCAGAAAATCCATTAGTTACATGTCCTTTAGATATCAAAGCACATCATGTCTCGCAGTCAGCGTCCCCACATTATGCCTCCCTGACTCACTGATGAAGTGGGGGAGTGACTATAATAAACTGAAGGGAAGCTTCTCTCTATCTATCCATAAAAAAAATATATAAAGAAGCCAGCTACTCCGTCACATCTCCTAGAAGTTGTATACCAAACCTCCTAGTCAGTGAATCTGCTACAACATTCCCCTTCCTAAGAGTATTGATTATCACGAAGTCATAGTCCTAGAGGAACTCAATCCAACGTTAATGTCTCAGGTTTAGGACTTTCTGTGAGAAGATATACCATAGACCCTTGAGATCATAGTACACTTTAAGGTGTTCTCCCATCAAGTAATGTTTCCACATCTTCAAGGAAAAGACCATTGCTTCTAATTCTAGGTCATGGGTATCATGGCTCTTCGAATGATGTCTTAGCTGTTGAGAACCATATGCGATCACTACTCCCTCCTGCATCCGGACACACTGGAGTCCAGTCCCTGATGTGTCACAGTAGACTATGTACTGTACTCCCTCCTCTGGAAGCCTCAAGATGGGGGCACTAGTAAACATCTGCCTTGGATTCTGAAAGCACTACAGGTTTATCTCCAACCACAAGAAGGATTCCCCTTCTTCATCAGCACTGATAGTGGTGCTGCTACTATGGAAAAATATGGCACAAATCTCTAGTAGTATCCTTCCATAACCAGGAATCTTCGTACCTCTCTTATTCTCATGGGTTTCTCCCAAGCAAGTACGACATCAATATTCACTGGATCTACTGCAGCTTCAACTTCTGATATGACATGTCCAAAAATGTGAACCTCTCAAATCCAAAACCGGCACTTCAATAGCTTACCATAATGATGGTGCTCTTAGAGTATGTCTAGTACTACCCACAAATGATAGGCATGCTCTACTTCAGTAGTTGAGTAGATAAGAATTTTGTCAGAAAATACTATGAAAAAGAAATAATGGTATGTCTGAATGTTCCCATGCATGAGTCCCATGAACACTATTAAAGAATTGGTTTCTCCGAATTTCATAAACATGAACTTGTAGTGGCTATAATGACATCTAAATGTCGTCATCTACACATCCTCATCTCAAACTCTGAGCTGCTAATAGCCTAATCTGAGGTATATCATTGAGAACCGTTGTTCCCCTTTAAATGATCAAAGATGTCATCAATCCTTGGGATTGGGTACTTGTTATTCATGATCATCTAGTTCAGGCGCCAATAGACCACAAAAAGCCTCAAACTCCCATCCACCTTTTGGAGAATAGAATCGGGACTGCCCAAGGTGAAACAATGGGAAAGATAAACCCCTTCGCCTGTAAGTCCTCTAGATGTACCTGCAACACATAAAGCTCCACAGGAGCCATCCGATACACTGTTGTAGATATCAATGTCATCATGAGGTACAAGTCTATGTAAAAATGTATATCACTCTACGAGGAGGTAGACCTAGAACATCATCAGGGATGACATCCACATACTAGTCTAACACTATAGGATATCTCGGACTCTCCATATCAACAGTTCTGAGGGTTAGGCTAGCCAACAGATGAGTAATCAGCTACACCCTCCACCGGGTAAGTCCATCATGTGATGTAAAGACTCCCTTCTCGCCGGTGAAGGTAAACCATATCCAATCCATGCAGACACACCGTACTTTACACCTATTATAATCAATTTGTTCATTGACTATATATAACAAGTTCATACCCAAGATGATCTCGTATCTCCTCGACAACGCTACTAAGAGATCCCAGTTGAAACTCTCGCCTCCTAGAGTAAGCTCGCACTGCCAGCACCATTGTGTAATCGTCGAATCAGCTCCCATAGGATTATCTAAAAAAAGGATCAACCCAATATCTCCTTCAGAATCTCTGAGCACTGAACGAGGGTAGTGGAAATAAAGGAATGACTGGCACCTGTGTCTTTGTGTACTGCAACTAACGTAGAATAGACACAGATCATATCTCGTATCATATCAAAAGCGCCATGATCGTAGGCCTCAACTGCATGGAGTTGATCTTTCCCATGTCCTCATACTCCCTGTGGTTGGGGTGGACCTTCTAGAGGGGGTGGCAGTAACATCTCGAATCGTCGCCCACCGCAAGCTGCACGACTGGATCCTCTACCACATCCACCTACTCCTTGCAAACTGCCTCGATCGAACCTCTGTCTCTAACTGGGTGGTCCCTCCACCATATGCTGATTATCTGTATGAAGTGTTGAATAGGCACGAGCCATGTGACCCTACCAGTCATATGAGAAACCCGGCCCACTCCTTGCATGTCAGTCACTACCTCAGGTTCCCCGCACAACCGACTCTAAATCCTGAGGTCATCTACTTGTAGGTATGGTCCACTTCGACCTCTATGATGTCCGTCTGCTACCAGCTGCAGAAGACTCCGCTACGTGATTAAAGGTAGTGGGTCTCTATGCTACTGACTTCTTAGTAAGGAAACTATCCACAAATATAGATCTCTCTAACACCCTCTCCTACGTCGGGATGCTGAGTGAGATCATCAAATCCCGGATCTCTCGTATGATCCCACGATCGAAGGTCTGGGACCTGGACAATGGGTCCCTCACCATATATGTGGAGTAGCATGAGAGGTTAGTAAACCACACTGAGTACTGAGCCACATTAATGCTTCCCTACTACAAATGAAGTAGCTCTGGTATGTACACTACATGAAGAGTCGCAGAAACAACCCCTGCATAGAACAGGCTCTCGAAGCCTACCCCGAGAAGCATCACCTCATCGCGAACCTAGAGCATCATGATCCACCATCCTCCAAGTTATTACTATAGAAGGATGAATGTAAGGATCACCATGAGATCGGCTGGTGTCCCTACCAGTCGAAAGACTCTCACCATGGCCTCCAGCCAATCCTCTACCACATGTGGGTATATCTCTCCCCTGAACCTGGGCATCCTCTGGTGCTGGAATTCATGCAACGTGCACAACTAGTGTGCACTCTATGCATCTGTGGATGGTGGAATCGGTGGCTCAACGGGTAATGGTACAGCTGGTCCCTCAAACGGAAAAGGTCCCTTTACGGAGGCCTCATAGATCGGTTGGATGTCAGTGTGTGCAACTCTTAGAACCCAAGATGGTTATCTACCTAGAGGCATCATGAAAAGAAACAGGAGTTCCATCGTCAATAAGTTATACCTGGAGAGATTACCTAGTGAGATTACTCAAAGGGTTCACAAAAAAGTCTCTTGAAAACACACATGCAATTATTGTTTTAGTGCACTAACTAGGAAATCATAAGTCAGGGTTCGGGTGTACGGATACATTAGCCGCCCCACCAACACTAGACTCCCTGAACTGAAAACCACACTCACTACCCTTAAAACAATTTCATCATAGAAAGGATTAGAGTCCTATGTTCTGTGGTAGAACCGACTCCATTGATAACAATTCTTCACGACCCATCCCTTTGGGCCAGTGCAGGGACTACCCCAATACTGCCTTCCCTAGGGTAGGGGATGACAACTAGCACCAATGCCATATTACCAATAACCGGGAAGGAAATGCCTTTATAACCTGAAAACACACACAACCAAACACAAATTAAGATACAATTTCAAGTCAATTGTATAGTAAACAAGTGAGTACAATAAGTAAAAAGGGGATAGAATGAAATCCCAACTGGAAATACAAGTAAAACTGAGATGCAATTCAACTGAAGTAAGAGAAAAAAGCTACCTGATAATCCTATGTGGTTCCTACCTAACGGGTAGGTATAGATATCCTCCCCATTACTCTAGTTCTGTCTCCATCGTGTACAAACACGGCTTGTGGTAATCCACCGAGTACCATCCAATACTGGTACTCTCAGCCTCAGTCAGCGATATATGTCATCTGCAACCAACACAACTAGGTGCGAGCATAGCCCGTGTAGGGGTGAGTATAACGATACTCAGTAGGGATATCAAGACCCTCATGGTCTCACAAAATCCTTTAAGTATAAATCACAAAGAATGAAATAAACAGATAACCCTACATAGGTAGATGCACATACATATACCTAATTTATCAAGTAGTCTATCCCAATCATGAAGAAAACACAGATGTACTGACTTAGATCTAATCAGGATTTATTCAGGGGGTAGTATCAAGTAATATCCCATGTACCATTGTCGAAACCTCAGCTTCTGGATAAATCCTCCTCTATCGAGTATAGTGGGACTCCCGTGACACCAAGGCGCTTCCCACTAACCTTGGACTGCTGAGGTACTCCTCCTGTCGAGTATCGTGGGTCAGCCGCGTCACCAAGGCGCTCCCCACCGTGTGTCTGTCGTGTCACCAAGGAATTCCACTTATTTGAATGTTGAGGTACTACTCTTGTAGAGTATCATAGTTCTTCCATGACACCAAGGTGATCCCCACTATGGGTCTGTCGTGAAACCATGTCTCTCCCCACTAGGCTACTCGATTCACTCCGAGTCGAAATGGTCAGCAATCGTTAGGTCTCAGCCAGCTATGAGGTCTATCCACTATGCTGGGTCATCTCCTGGAGGATCCTCTCCACAAGGTACTGGTCAACACAACAACTATCACGAAGTACCATGAAGAAGTATCTCAAAGGTCTCCCACTTCATAGGGGTCTCAATGAAACAGACTCCATGTCAATCAGACTGACGGTATGTGATTTATTAGCCTTTTAGTACCGGGGGCCTGGTTGGATTATTGGTCAATCAAACATGACTATATCTCAACTATACCCAAAAAACTAGTGGGTATACTCAATGGGACATTAATGCCCCATGCTTCCCAGAACTGCTAACGGTTCGCAAACTGACATCTGGTGCCAATGTTATGGCCAAAAGAAGTAAAATATGTCACAGCTGGCCCGAGTCCGGTCTGACCCGGTTGGGCCGACTCGCCCCGACCCGGCCTCAACTTTTGGGTTTGGCCCAACCTGTGGGGTTCGGCCAGTCCTAGCAGGTCACAAGGGGTCGTAGTCAGCCTTGAGGTTGCGGACAGACCATTGGTTTACTCGAGGTTGATTGGCCCAAACGACAATGAGTGGGAGGCATGGCCCGAAGGGCGTCGCAAGGGAGGCTTGGCCTGGGGCGCGGGGCCAGTTCGGGTGATGTACCGTAGGGGGGTGTGGGTGGGTTTGGTCGGGCTTCCGCGATGGGCACGGGCCAGTTTGGATAGTGAATAGTAAGGGGGCGGTCCAATTCGGTGTGGGTGACATGAGGGGTGTGGGTCGGTTTGGTCGGTGCATCGCAAAGGGTGCATGCCGGTTCATCTTGGGCAGCGCGGTTGGTGGGGGGCAAGACCGGTGGTCGGTGCGAGCCGAGGGGTGGGGGGAGGGTGGGGGTGGCGCGGCTACGAGGGAGGGGGTGGCGCAGGTCGCAGTGGCCGTTGGTGGAGACATCGTTGCCTTTGTCCCCTTGCTTTATTTTGAAAACACCACAAAGAAGAATGGTGAAGGGGTTGGTCCTTGTTTGTTTGGCCCAAACCCTCCTCTTTTAGGTTGTAGATAGCGGATATACATTAATCATTAATCAGGAATTAGGATAATAATCGAGAAGATTCAAGAATTCGACTAAAACCCCCTACCTCAAGATGTTCGTTGACATTGAGGGAAGTCGAAGTTGTCGATGTTCATCGTGTTCTCACATGCCTCTGATCCCAGGTTAATTCGTTGGATTAATGTTCATAGATGGAGGTGATCCATCATTTTTGAAGATTTCCACTGATGGAGGATGTCATGAGGAATATGTTCAAAGGAGGTCAGTGTTCTTCGTTCGGATAAGATGTATTCTTTGCAGAATAATGCGTTCTTCGTTGGAAATTTTTCCCCCATCAAGATCTCTCTCTACTTTTCCAACGAATGTTCTCAGAAGAAGAACCCACCAAAATAAAAGTTATAGCCAATATATTAAAAAAAATTTCCCCAATTTAATTGTAGTCACAATTCAAATTGGATAAATTAAATTGGCTCAATAAATTTTTTTGTTGGAATATCTAATTGTGTAGAGTTGGCACAATTAATTTGTAGGAAGCTCAAGAGGCTCCTCCACTTTAATGAGGGAGTTGACGAGGTTTCCCTACATTTATGAGGGACGTGAGGGGTTTAGGCCTCATGTGGTCCCCACCACCATAACCTCTCAACAGAGGTTATAGTGTGATGGTCCCCACTTCCAAAATCCACATAGATGTTTTAAATAAAATAAAAATAAGAGATACACACATTATTATATATAATTTATTTCAAAAAAACCAAAAAACTAACATTCACCCTAGACCATTTTTCATCGAGGTGAAAGTCTCCTTAATAGAATATCACCACTGCAAGTTCAATGTTGCCCTCAGATTTCAATTCCGACCCCCAGTTCAATAGTTATAAAATCATGATCGCATGTTTACTAAATGTACCCAAATAGAAGTACAAAAATTCATTCCCGTCACTCCAGGCCTCCGAATCACACACCGTCAAATTTCACATACTCGTAAAATTCACATTTATTAAAAAAAATTACATAGAAATTTTTTGTCATTACAACATCCTATTTCCAAATAACCATGATAACTCTAGTATAATAAATATAATGGAAATATATCATGTGAACGGACGAACCATAATCCATATTCTTAATATCTCTTATTTTATAAACAAATTCATCGTCTGTGAGGTTCCAATTTACAAACGTCGTGGACGACGAACATTCATTCCTCAATTTCCCCATCAATAATTGCGATGACACAATTTTATGGACTAAAAAGGATAGAATATATGTATTATAACCTATTTAATTTTGAGTAACCATATATGTACATAATATTAAATCATATGATCAAACTACGTCCTAATAGTCAATATACCTCTAAAATAATCAATGTTGCTTTCATTAGTATTTAATCTAATTATTCATCCTCATTTCATGTATAAAATTGAAAAAAAATTACCATTAACGCCTATGAACATTCATAAAAAGTGTTTAAATTCAATTATATATATGTACATCCACTCCATATGAACACCATTACATAAAACTAATAGAATCGATTATGAAAATAAAGAAACGAACACTCTGGAATGACGAAATTCAATAATATAACATATCAATAAGGACAAAAATGAACTAAACAATTATGATAAAATAAATAAATGTATAATAGGTTCTAAATAATGTATTAATTTTTATAATTTTATATTCCAGGACTATAAGGTAAATATAGGAACATTCGGACTTATGGTATGTGATTTTCACACGAACCTCAATTTTCATTCAGGTTACTTTTATTTCCTACATTCCTCACTAAATTAATAATTATTATTATTTAATAATCTTATATTCTGTGTGAGAGTTCTATATATGGTTACCAACCATAATACATATTTATTTTATGGAGAGATACACATCTAAAAAGGATGATTCAAAATTCATTCCAAAATATAAGCCCAATTCAATGGAATTTTTCAAATTCTTACATATTTTCAACGAAACTGTATAATATGTTTTTTGGAAACAACTATATTTATAAAATATATCATTTTATTATTTTAATACTATATTAATAAATTTTTTATTATATATACTAATATTTGCTAAAGAACCATTCATTTCAAAATAAAAGAGTATTTATCTCAAGAATTACTCGATGATTTTATAAGAGTATCTTCATCTATTACAACACTCATATTGATTCGTATGAATTATTGGGATTAATATTTTATTCTATTATCAACCATATCTAATTTATTGTTTTATTATTATTATTATTTTGGATATGCTTTTTTGAAACCATTCAAAAAAATTACTCTGAATGGTTAGTGTTTATTCTTAATGATCAGGGAATATTATTTATGTTTCAAATGAAAGTTTCATTATAAATGCATATGTTGTTCATGTTTATCACAATTAATGTTAGAAATTAATTGGATTTATTAAGTGTAAATTGGGTTCTACTATAGCTCATCAGTGCATCATTAGTTCTTATGAGACAAACTACATTATTGGCATAAGGCCTTGACAAAATGGTTATTTATTGTCTTAGCATTAGGCCTTGACTATATGGTTATGATGTACTGCCTTATGATTTCCCTAATTATGAAAATAGTATTGATTGTTCATGTGGATATTCAATGATTAGAATACCCAATATTATGTTTTATTATGGAATTATTTATTCCTCTCAAATATTTACCATAATGTGTTCATGTTTATTGTTAAAGGAATACATTTTATTAATCACCATTCCTAATGTTTATGTTTATGATATCTTCCACTGTATTACATAACCAATATTACCATTTGAGATCACCCATTTATTATGTTTCATTTTCTCAAGACATAATGAAGATTGTTATGGATGACCTGTTGGGATAAACTTATAGTTGTGGATGTTGCCAATAAAACACATAGGTTGTTTTTCATTTCAGGTTGTAATGTTGAACTAATGTTAGTATGTTGTTTCAAATATACTACTATACTTTGTCCATTGGGATTAATATTTATTTTATATATTCTAATGTAAAAAAATAATTCTATGGTTATAGGAAACTGGGGTTCGGTCATTAAAAATTGTCACTGCCCTTTTTATCTGGGTCTGTATCTTTTTCATATGCACCATGAATTCCATATTTTATAAAATAAAATGAGGCTTTTTATAAAACATATTATTAATTTAATTATATTAATTTATATCATACTTTATTATCATCAATTTAAGAATTATTTATTTACTTAAAAGAGGTATGGTCCAATAAAATATTTTCAATGTGATTGGTTCATTTAATAAAAATAATGTCGATGTTTTAAAAGTTTTAATTAACATGATATTTATATTTCTTGTTCACACCTATCAAAAAATTATTTTAAATATTTATTTTTAAAATATTAATAAATAGTTTCCCTTTTTATAAATTATGTATGTGGAATGGGGTCAATACCAATTGAGACTTTACATTTCTGTGTATCATCATCTCAATTTATTGTTCAACTATTGATTGCGCATGGATGAGGCTTGTTTTGAGGATTGATGGTGACTCATATAGTCACATGGAGGTATGTGGGTTATTGTTTTTATTTTGTGTCCCTTATTGCATCATACAACCTTGTTTTCTATCCATTTCATTATGTGTAGTGTTTATGCATGTGGTGCTATGTATGTTGAATAATTGCGGATGTTTCTTATAAGAGAGTTAAAGTTGATAGAGTTTTTTTCATATATTATTATCTCATTATACATGTTAATTTTTATGGCATGGGAATCCAATGTATGTATACATCATGGAAGAATTTGGGATAAAATTCCCACTTTAATTTTAATATATTGTTTTTGGAAAATTCATTCCCGCTGAATTTTTTTAATTCTCCTGTTCTTTTCACTAGTCCATGAGAATTAGGATACCCTATAATCCGTTTAATATTCTTTTTGGGGGTGTTGGGTGGATTGAAACAACATATTTTTTCATGGTAATGTTCCTATTAACCTCCTTATGTTAATAAATATTCCATGGTATAATTGAATTATAAATCTACTCAGTTTAAAATATTTTCTACAAGAAACGTCTTGTAATTTAATAAATTAGTATTTATGTAATAGTATATGTTGGTGATAGAATAAATATGTTGATGATTTAAAATGGGATGATTAATATCCACTTGAATCATATGAATATATGACAATATAATATTTTTTTCCTTTCTCTCATTCATAATAAGCCATTATTTTTCATATATGTGTGTAAATGGTTATATTTAATTGGAAGTTGTTTGATTGGTGGTTAATTAAATTTATGTGTTTTGGGAATTATTTATATGTGAGTATATATGTTGATGTCTCATATAATAATCATGTGCTCAACTATATACCCATTAGGGTTACTTGTTTTTTTAATTCCAAAAAACCCTGGAAAATGGTTTTAAATGGGTTGGAATCCTTGTGTTCCACAATAATGATTGGTAAAATTGTTTGGTATTTTTCTCTTGAGAATGTTAAATGATTTATACAAAATTTTAGAATCTAATTTTCCTAGTTACTAATTTTTATTAAATTTTTAATAGAAAAATAGAATTTATTTTCTTTCCGAAATGACAATCTCCATGAAGAATATTTGTCATTAAATATCATGCATGCTGTGGATTTCATTTCAGGATAAAAATATTTAATGGTGGCACCACATTAATAAGATAATAATTCATTGAGAATGAAAAATCCTTTAATTAAGGTTTGACTACGGCAATTTTAAATGTATTATATTTAATGACGTATTTATTTATAAATTTGATTATGAACTACCACAAAATTGGTATCTAGAACACCACCCTTTAGAAGCACTAAAAAAAATTCTAATGAAAGGTAATTTTAGCAGTGCTAAAAAGTACTTTTAATAGTACCCCTTTATCATCATTTTTTAGTGGAAATTGAATTTATTCCCAGGTATTATATTCGTATTGATAATATGGCATTAAATATTATCATTTTTCACAATCAAGTATTATTTATTATCAAATATATTACCATATATAAATATTTTATATATATTCAATCATATAAATAAAATTTTATAAATAAATAATTAAAAATATTTACATATAAAATATATTACTCGATATATAAGCATTCTCAAAATACAAATTTAAATCCATTCTATTTAAAATATAAATATATATATATATATACATATATAATTTGTCTGTGTATTTATTTGTGTGTGTCTGTATTAAAAAAATGATATATATTATCTATATATTCTAACATATGTATATACATATTAATATATAATACATGTAAATATATATTAATATGTATAATTATAGTTACAAATACACATATATAATATATGTGTGTGTGTTGTATATTTGTATTTATTTATTTATAAACACGCAAAATCAAATTTTATAAATGTATTTAATACCATTATTATAAATTTAAATTAATATAAAAATCATATCCGAATAAAAAAATATGACTAAATAAATATAAATAAATAGATATAATTATATATTAATATATGAATAATCATATAAGTATATAACTATACCAATATATGTACGTGTATATATATTAATATATCAATAAATATATATATATATATTAATATAACTATATATATATATACTGATCTAATTATTTTTATAAGCACATGTGTTTTATTTATTTCAGATGGTATCACCGAACAAGTGTTTTATGTTCATTTAAAACCTATATCCTTTGATTAAATTTTATAAAATCATTAATAAATTGATTTTATATATTTAAATGAATGATAAATACCATGTTTAAACATTATTAAAAAAATTACATATAATATGAGACATATATAAAACATTTAATTCAGTGTTAAAAAATTAGACAAATAGTAAAAAAAATTTAAAACAATTACATTAAAAAATAATAATTTTGTGTTTGTTTTTTTTATAAAGCATGTTTTCTTTAGAGCCATATAAATAACTATAAAATATTTTGATCATAATAAAGAAATTTATAGAATGATATGTCTACAAAAATGAAAAATAGAACAACACTTAATTCATAAAAAAATTATTCCCTCATCCTTTCAAAAAATTAAAAGTAGATAAAAAACCATTATGAAGAAACCCAAATCGATGGTATTATCCACAAACCATTTTTTTAGATTTCAAAATAAAAGAACTTTTTTTGGTTAAGTGAGAATAATCACAAAAATACCATCCTAATAGATAGGAAAACAAATAAATTTTGAAAAATATATAAAATTAGAATATCAAAGACTCAAAACAATCCTAAAAATATCTAATTTCAAATAACCGACATGAAAACTAAATATAGAATGGTTTTTCATGTTGGTTATTTGATAATTGATGAAAAAATCAATTATTTTATAATTTTATATTGATTCCTCCCCTCCATAGTATACATGAATAGAAAATAGAAGGAAAATATGAAAAAAGTTGAAAACATGTATAAAAACCGAAAAATAACCAAAAAAAACACATACAACAAGAAAATTAATTATTATTATATATACAAAAATAAATTAAAATCTAATAAAACATGGGACATGAACCCCTTTATCATCGGTTTTTAGTGGGGATTAAATTTATTCCCATGGATTACATTTATACTGATTTTATGGGTTTGATATTTTATCATTTTTCAAGATATACTATTATTTATAATAAAATACATAACGAAAAATACACATTTTTTATATATTCACACATAAAAAAATTATTTTATTAATAAAAAATTATTCATATTTACATATAAAATATATTTATCAATATATAATCTGTATCTAAATAAAAAACTAATATCCATTTTATTTAAAATAATAGAATATGAATATTTATATACATATATAATGCATTGTGTGTATGTCTGTATGTTTGTGACTGTATTAACAAATTGAGATATATTATCTATATATTCTAACATATGTATATACTTATTAATATATAATATATGTAAATATATATACTTATACTTATAGATACACATGTATAATATACATGTGTGTGTGTTGTACATATATATATATTTATTTATTTAAATTTTATTTATTTATTTATAAACACACACAAAAACTTATTTTATATATTTATTTAATATCAGTCTTATAAATATATGTAAAGACCCAGAAATTCTGTGGAAATTGTTTTTAAATACATGGGTATTTTACGAGTCCGAGAAAATTTATGGTGCTTGATTATGAGGCTCGGTGTGCCAGGAATCAATTTCTAATGTTTTGTTCGGGTACGTTCAGTATATGTACGAGTGTGATTTTATAACTTTTGGACCCATTCCCAGAATGGAAATCTGAGTGCTACGTTTAACTCGCACCACTGATATTCTTTTTGGAAGACTTTCACCTCGACGGCAGATGGTCAAAAATGGAAGTTAGATTTTGGGGTTTTAATTAAATCAAATAAAAATAAAGTGTTACTTTATTTTTATTTTGTGGTGGTTATAACCTCCAAGAGGTGGTTATAGGTGGGGGCCACCACACCAAAACCTCCCATGAGAGTTTATGGTGGTGGGTCACACTCGTACATATCCTCCCTTGGAAGGATATCCTTGGAGGGGACCACACGGGCTTTTCACCCCCTTTAAATCCCCATAAAGCGGGAGAAAACTCTTCACCTTCCCCAACAATTAATTGAGCCAACTCCACCCATTTAATTAAGTGAGATAGCTCATTTAATTAAAACACCAATTTAAATTCCATTGAATATTTTGGCAGACAAATTTAATAATGTGTTAACTTGACCCATTATTTTTGGTTGCCACTTCATTTTGTGGATCTTTGAGAGAGGAGTTGGAAATATTTGGGGGAACTATTTCTCCAACAAGGAACGATCTTCAACATTGTCCAGAAAATAAGGAGACAACTGTGAAGAATTTCGTCTTTGACTTCGTCGCTTACGAACTTTCATATCCCAATGACGGATACCCTCTTCCTTTTCCGATATTGATGAATTGACGCCTGCCATTATTCATCAATGATCATCGATTCGATGTAGGGGTTTGAGTTGAATTTTGAACTTTTTCTACATCGTTCAATTTTTGGAATATGTTATACCAAATGATATCAACATAATGTGGCAGACATGGACCCAACAAACACGGGCCGACCCTACCCCTTTGATTGTTTTCATTTATTGACGATGGAGTTAGAACAACAACGGATGGCTTCCGGCTAGTCGTGATGTAGCTGGCGTTGCAAAGCCACTGGGTCGCCGGAATAGTGTGGCGTCGTCATGCTGCATGGAGGAGAAGGGGTCCGCATCCAGGTCGGTCCGTAGCAGAATGGTGCAGTGTCATCGCTCGGAGCGGAGGAGAAGCGGGTCACGACTAGGTTGGGACGCGGTGGAGGGGCTTAGTGTCGTCGCGCCGCACGGAGAAGCAAAGCCACTGCCAGGGCGGGCATCGGAGGAGGAACCAGAGAGTCCGGTGAGGGGCCGGCTGCCGATGGTGCGGAGTGGGAGGATGCTCTACCTGCCGGGAGAAGTGGGACTCCTCTAGGTCCCACGTGAGCTGGACCGGCGCCACCTGGCACCGGTGTGGTTCCACCCAAATTTTTCAACCGTTCGAGACTCTAGGGGGTACACGCATCCCCCCTTGTCGCGGCTAAGGCAGACCCTCACCGGGCCGTCGGGTCGCTAGGCCGATCAGGCTATTGGGCCGACTGGGCTGCCGGGTGAACCAGGTGGTCGGGCCATATTCGGGCCGGGCTGCCCCCTCGGGTCGGGTCTCCTTCGAGTCGAGCCGCCCCCTCGGGTAGGGCCCCCCCTTGGGCCAGGCCACCCCCTCAGCCCGACCACCCCCTCGGGCCGGCCCCCACTTGGGTTGGTTCAGACTCGTGGACCGGGTCAGACTCACATACTGGGTCAGACCCTAGTCCAGACCTGGGTCGGTTTAGGTAGGTCCTACTAGGCCAAACATGACCCAGACCCATCCGACCTGATTACACCTTTTTTCCCATAGCATGGGAAACAGGTGTCTGATCGACGAATCTTCTACGGCGATGGAAATATTAGAGAAAGATAGTTCTTTTGGAATACCCCACATGAGTTTTGGAAAAATTTGGGGTACGATCAGGTTGGATTGAACCTATAATCTAACCGGGCCCCCAGAATGGAAATGCCAATAACTCACAGATAGTGCGTCTGATTGAAGCATTGTTTGTTGCGTTGAGACCCATATAATCCTTTTTGATACTTCAACATGGGACTACATGAAATTTTTGGAATTGACCTATAAATCGTGGAGTGGATCCTCCCTGAGGTGAGCGAATGGAGTACGAAGAACTCATGACTGGATGAGACCTAACAACTGGTGGTCTTTCGACTCGGAGTGTTTCGACTAGCCCAGTGGGACGTGCCTCTGTGTTACACAGAAGTCCCACATTAGGGAGTTCCTCTATGTGATGTGGATGACCCACAATACTCGATAGGAAGAGTACCTCTGCAGGTTATGAGGGGGAGAGCCTCTGAATGATGTGGGAAACCCGCAGTGCGGAGCGCCTCGGTGTGAGCAGTAAACCCACTGTACTCGACAGGAGGAGTACCACATCCATCCATCATAGTGGTAAGTGCCTTTGTGTTACCCAGAAGGGACACATTACTCTATTGAGGATGATTACACCAACAGCTGAGGATTGCACAGTTTTACAGTGAGTGTAACATGGTACCACCCCAAGAATGAAATCATGGGTTTGAGCTAAGTCAATGACTTTTGTATTTTTCACATTATTGAGATGGGTTACTCAATAACTCAGGTATATGTATGGGCATACACCTAAGTAATGGTTAAACCATTATTTCAAACTTTTGGTTTATCCTTGTTGGATTTGGTGAGACCTTGAGGGTCTTGGGGTCCCTTATGAGTGTCGTTATACTCACCCCTACACGGGCAATGCCCGCATCTCATTGTGTTGGTTAGAGACGACGCACAATGCTGACTAAGGCAAAGAGAAGTAGGACTGGATGGTACTTGGAGGTGGACCACACAGTTTGATGGTACACGGATCGGACAAACAGATTTGGAGTGCTGAGGAGGTCATTTGTACTGAACCTTTAGGTAGGAACCCTGAAAGATGACCTAGTATCTTCTTTACATTTCATCAGTTGTACTTCAATTCTAGTTGTACTTGTAAATTCCTATTGGGCTTGTATTTTCGGCCCCTTTTACTTTCCAACACTTCTTTTTTCTACTTTTTTACCTAGTTTTTTGCTTCCAGTTGCGTACTGTGATGTGTTTGTTTACACTTATAAAGGTAATGCATTCCCAGTTTTGGGATTCACGCATTTGGTTCTAGTCTCCATCCCATTGCCTATGTGAGGCAGTCTTGGGGTAGTCAAGATAAGGGTCCCAGGGGATGGTTCATGAAGAATTGGTACCAGAGATGTTAGTTCTTCCATTGAACTTATTACTCTGGCCTTTCTTTTCTATGAAGCAATACTGTTTAGGGTACTATGTGTGGTTTTCAGTTCAAGGAGTCCAGTGTTGGTGTGGGCGACCGACGTATCCAAACACTAGGACATTGACTTCTGATTTCTGACTCAGTGCATAGAAACACTGATTGCATGTGTGTTTTCTAAAATTTTCATATGTTAGCTCAACCATGTCAGCTCACCAGGTATAATATTTTGTCAGTGTCACATCTGTCTCTTTCAGGATGCCTCCCTGTAGTGGCCCGATAGTAGTACACACTAATAGTCCACTGAGTGACAAGGCCTCAGTACAAGGCCCCATTCCAGTTGAGGCACCAGAGGAGGCACTAGCAGTACAACTTTTCATTTCTCTACTGATGCCACAGCCCCAGCAGCAGACAATGCAGGCTGCTTGAGCGTGTTTCATGAGTTCCAACGCCAGAGCCACCCAGGTTCCAGGGAGAGACGGACCCACAGGAAGCTGAGGATTGGCTGGAGGCTTTGGTTAGATTCTTCAGTCTATTTGGGACACCAGCAGAATACAAGGTAATCGTTTCCTTGAGTATCCTTCAGGTAGCAGTAGGCAGATGGAGGAGCCAGATGCTCGAGGACCATGATGAGGCGACACTTCTATGGACATATTTTGAGTTCCTGTTACAGGCGGGGTTTGTCCCATCCACCCTTTGTGTGATGCAGATACTGTCTCTACTACATCTACACCAATGTATCATGACTCTATCTTAGTACACAGTGAGGTTCACCAACCTCTCGCACTACTCAATAGATATGGTATGAGACCCATTCATTAGGGCTCGGTCCATAGATCTGGGACTCATGTGGGAGATCAGAGCCTCGATGATCTCACATAGCATCCTGATGCATGCAAGGGTGTTGGAGTGAGCCCTCCTACTATAGTGTTTCCTTGGTGAGCAGTCTCCAGCAGCGAGACCCGCTGCTAGTCGACATGTAGAGGAGTCTTCTTCTGTTGGTAGTAGACATATGACACAGAGGTCCAAGAGGACCAAACCCACGGGTGGACGAACGCATAACTCTGGATCAGTTGTTCGGGGCACCCGGGGTAGTGACATATATACCAGGAGCAGATCGAGTTTCTTATGCAGCAGGTAGGGTCACATTGCTCGTGAATGTCTGAATCGTCATTCATACGATTAGCAGATAGTTGATGGACCTCCCAGGAATAGGTAGAGGTTCGATCGAGGTGGTCCGCAGGGAGGAGGCTGACATGGCATAGGAGCTAGCCGTGCAACTGGTGGTGGACGACGCTTCGAGGTGCTACAACCACCACCACTAGGATGTCCACCCCGACTACTGGGAGCAGGTGGACAGGGGAGAGCTAAGCTTCAGGTAGCTGAGGAAAACGACCATGGTGCTCCAGAGATGATTCGAGGTATGATATGTGTCTACTCCACCTTAACTGAAGTTCTTATAGACATAGGTTCTAGTCACTCTTTCATTTCCACTGCCTTCATTCAGAGCTCAGAGATTCTGACGGAGCCGTTGGTTCGATCCTTACGGCTAGAGACTCCTATGGGGGAAGACTCGATGATTATCCACTGGTACCGGAAGTGTGAGCATACTCTAGGAGGCAAGATATTTGGCTAGTATATCCTTGTAGCGGCATCAAGTCCATATGACATCATCTTGGGGATAGACTGTTTATCTATAGTCCATGCTCAGATCAACTGTATTAGGTGAAAATTGAGGTGTGTCCACACAGATGGGACCCGGTTCACCTTCACCGGCGAGAAGGGATCCTTTGAAGCACATGAAATAAATACTCGGAGGAGGGTATAGCCGATCACTGACCAATTGGATTGCCTTACCCTCAGAGCAATTGATGTGAAGAGTCCGACATACCCTGTAGTGGTGGACCAGTATACGAATGTTTTACCAAAAGATGTTCCATGACTACAACTTTGCATAGTGGTGGACTTATACATTGATTTATACCCAAGGATGACACCGATATCTACTAAATAATTTCATATGTATCCCACTAAGATGAATGAGCTGCAAGTACAGGTAGAGGATTTACAGGGAAAGGGATTCATCTACCTCAGTATTTCTCCCTAGGCTGCCCCAATTCTGTTCGCCAGGATGGCAGATGGGAGCATGCGGATTTGTGTCTACTAGCATCGCCTGAAACAGGTGACTTTGAAAAAAAAGTAACCACTCTTGAGGATTGATAGCCTCTTTGATCAACTAAAATGAGCTCGGTCGTTCTCGAAGATAGGCCTCAGATCAGGCTATCACCATCTCAGCGTTTGAGATGATGATGTGCAGAAGACAGCCTTCAACAGTCGATATGGACATTACGAGTAATTGGATATACCCTTCAGCATAACCAACACTCCAAGAGTGTTCATGTGTCTCGTGAATAGGATCATCCAGCATTACCTTGATCACATTGTCAAAGTCTTTATCGATGACATTCTGATCTACTCCACTACGGGGGAGGAGCATGCCTACCATTTTCTGGTGGTACTAGACACACTCCGAGAGCACTGGATTTATGGTAAGTTCTTGAAGATCCATTTTTATATTAGATAGGTTCACTTATTAGGGCATGTCATCTCAAAGGATGGAGTTGTAGTGGATCCAGTGAAGATTGAGGTGGTTGATTCATGGGAGCTACCCAAGAGTGTGACAGAGGTGCGGAGTTTCCTGGCGTTTGCTGTATACTATGGAACATTCGTTCCAGACATCTGCATAGTTACATCACCACTATCAGCCCTGGAAAAGAAAGGGAAACCCTTCGTGTGGTCATCGAGATTCATGCAGAGCTTTCAGGAACTAAGACAGAGGCTGACTAGTTCCCCCATCTTAAGACCTCCAAAGGTGGGTGTAGGGTATGTGTTTTACTAGGATGCATCAGAGACCAGACATAGGTGTGTCCTGATGTAGGAGTAAGCAGTGATCACATATGGTTCTTAGCAGCTTAGAAAACATGAGAAGAACTACGCTACCCATGACCTGGAGTTAGTTGCAGTGGTCTCCGCCTTGAAGATGTGGTGACACTATTTGATGGGATAATGTTTTACAGTTTACTCTGATCAGAAGAGTCTCTGGTATATCTTCTCTAAGAAAGACATGAACCTGAGACATCGACGATGGCATGAGTTCCTCCAGGACTATGACTTTGAGATAATCTATACTCCAGGGAAGGGGAACATTGTAAGAGATTCTCTCAATAAGAGGACTGGTATACATCTGTTAGGCCAAGCGACATAGCTGTTGGCTTCCTTATAGATATCCTTTGTGGATAGAGATGGAGCAGTTTTCCTTCAGTCTCTTACAGTCACCCATCAACTACATCAGCGAGTCAGGGAGGCGCAGCATGGGGACACTAACTGTGAGACACGATGTGCTTAGATATCCATAGGTTATGCACCTGATGGATTTTATGAAGGTGGTGAGCACATCATCCTCTTTAGAGGACGTACCATGGTACCAATAACACTTCTGGAGGAAGTGTTAAGGGATTTCCAGAATAACCCTCTAGCAATTCATCCAGTCGCGGTGAAGATGTACCAGGACCTTCGATGACAGCACTGGTGGACATGTATGAAGAAGGAAGTAGTAGAGTTTGACTCACGATGCCTTATTTGTCATCTAGTGAAGCCGAGCACCATATTCCAGCTGGCTTGGTTCATCCTTTAGAGGTCCCAGAGTGTAATGGGTATCAGATATCCATGGATTTCATGATGCTTATTCCATGTACATTGAGGATTTATGAATCGACATGGGTGATCATTGACTGAATCACCATGTCTTCAAACTCCCTACTGATCAGAGAGTAGGTCTTAGTAGAGAGCCTGTGATTCCTCTATGGGTTGAGTCAATAAGGTTTTTCTAATGACTATTACATTCCTTCTTGTTTTGAAAATCACAAACACCTTCTCCTTAAGAAAATCGCTTTTATAAGGAAAAATGCTTTTATAAGGAAAATTTCTTTTATAAGGAAAATTGCTTTTATAAGGAAAATTGCTTTTATAAGGAAAATTGCTTTTATAAGTAAAATTGATTTTATAAGAAAAAATGCTTTTGTAAGAAAAATTATGCTTATCATATTTTCATTCATATTTTTCCTAAGTATAAAATTCGGATTCATTTCTGTTTTCTCGGATTTGTTTGAAACTTTGATATGAAGTATTCTGTTTTAGGATCCGAATTCTGGATAAGAACTGTAAGGAAGTTTCACTCCGAATTCCAGATGAGAACTGTAATAAAGTATCATTCCGAATTTTGGATAAGAACTCTGACTATGTTCTATTCCAGATTCAGGATACGAATCCTTATGAAGTTTGACATTGAATTCTCATTACGAATTCTAATGATGAATTCTCATTACGAATTCTGATAATGAATTTTCATTAAGATTTATGATGACGAATTATCATTACGAATTCTGATGATGAATTCTCATTCCGAATTCTGGATACGAATTCTCATTATGAATTATTAAGATGAAATCGCATTACGAATTCTGATGATGAATTCCCATTACGAATTCTGATGAGGAATTATCACGACAAATTCCGATGACGAACTCTCATTCCGAATTCTCATTCCGAGTTCATCTATTAAACAGAAACTGGTCATCTTTGTTCTATACACTCTGAATTTATTCAGACTCCGATTTTGCACTCTGAACTTTCATTTTTCTTTTGCCTTTATATTTTGTCTACTCTTTATTATTTTCCTTACACTCCGAACATTCACTCCGAACCTTCACTCCGAATCTTTTGAGTTAGATTTTAAACGGTGTTGTACATTCTGTTACACTTGTTTTGTTATAAAATGATGTCCTCTATTTTGTTATAAACTGACAGTTGACTAAGTGACACGTGTACAGGTCCCTCCATTTTTAAGGAATATATGAACATTGGAAAGGATGTCGACCTTAACTGTAAATAAGAGCTCATTTGAAATATATTAGTGCAAAATTACTGAATTTCTGAAGTGCTGAAAGGCTGACTGATCTTCGACTCATGTGATTACATTCTTAATGTGATTTATAGAGAGAGAGGCTCTTATTAACTCTCAAAGTTTTGTGCGACTCCGAATGTTGGTGATTATATTCGAGGACTTCCGGGGATAGGAAGACAGAGGTGCCGACTACCTTGAAGTTGGGGGCTTCCTTGCTGAGGAAGACAGAGGTGACCAAAAACCTTGAAGTTGAGGGCTTGCGGGGATAGAAAGACAGAGACACTCCGATCTTCATATCGAGGTCTCACCCTGGTGTGGGTAAGACAGATTTGCTTGAATGTATAAATCAAGGGACATTTATCCAAGGTTGTTGGATACCCTTCTCTTTGGGTTAAAAGATTTATATCTTCTTACTTGTAGATTTACTATTTGTTTATTTCCACTTCATTTTGTATTATAAGGAAATTATAACTTTCTTATACTTCCTTACATGTACTCTGTCTCATTTAGATTCTATACGCTTTAAGGTAGAATCTCATATTGTAATCTTTTGTTATGTTTCAATTTCCGAAACCATATTTCCGGAAACTACTTTTGGAATCTCTTTCCATGTTTTCATTTGGTATTAGAGGTGTTGTGAATTTTCTTAAGTTTAACTTTGTTAAAATTATCCCTTTACTTTACTCAAGGAAAACATAGTTATTTGTAACTAACATTAATGGTTCCAAAGGAATTTTTAAAGTTTACAATTCACCCCCCCCCCCCTCTTGTAAATTGAGCATCTACATCATTATTTCGATCCTACAATTGGTATCAGAGCAGGTCTCTGAAATACTTATTCTCGCGTATAAGTTTTTTTTCTTGCTCACTTTATCATTCCGAACTTTCCCATTCCGAAATTTTCCATTCTGATCTTTCCCTTTCCGAACTTTGTTATTACGAATCTTTTCTACTATCAAGTTTGTGTGCCGAAGATTATTAAGTATGGTAGGAATAAATGTTGGTTCAATTGATAATCTAAATCCTACAAGACCACCAATCTTTGATGGTAATGATTATGAGTACTGGAGAGATAAAATGAAGACTTTTTTTATCAATACTGGAGTAGACAACTTTGTAATTCTTACTGGTGATTATAAAATTCCTGATAAGGAAGTTAGAACTTTTACTAACCAGGAAAAGCAAGAATATCAAATCAACTATAAGGTATGCAATACTATACTTTTTTCAATGTCCAGAAACATATATAGCCAAATTTCTTCTTGTGAAGCAGGTAATTGTATCTGGAAGAAGTTAGTAATTATGCACTTTGGAACTTCTAAGGTGATTGAGACTAGGAGAGCTATGCTTAGAGCTGAATATCATGGCTTCAAATTTCCTTATGGTGAACCAATATGTAAAGTACAACAGAGATTTATGACTATCATCAACAGCCTACAGTCTATGGGAGAGAAAATTTAGATGATGAAGCTCTTGTGGATAAGATAATTGATATTATGCCTAATGAGTGGGAATCAAAAAGAACTGCTATATATGAGAACAGAAAAGTGACTCAGATTTCTCTTGATGAGCTTTTTGGAACTCTTCTCCAACATGAAATCAGAATGAAGAGAGATGCTGACAACATCAGAAAGAAAAATGGAAATGGTATTGTTGCTTTTACAACAACATCAAATCATATGAAATCTAAGACTCCTGAGAGAGTAACCGGATCCAAGTCTAAGAAGATGGTAATTCAGTTAGATTCTAGTGAGAGTGAAATATCAGAAAATGAATTAGAAAATCTTGCTCGAAGTATGAAAAAGATATCTGGCCAGAGAAATTTCCAATCCAAGTATAAGAAAAATGAAAGGAAAGATAAGAAAGATGGAGAAGTTACTTGTTATGAATGCAAGAGAGCTGGACATATAAGACCAGATTTCCCAATGCTCAAAAAGAAACAAAGGAAAGAAATAGATTCATACAGGAACAGAATAAAGTATTATAAAGCCAAAGCCAAGAATGTTTTGAAAGCTAATTACTCCTGGAGTGCCAGTGGTGGTGACTCTTCAGATGAATCTTCTGATTATGAATCTTCAGGACAGAAAAATCTTGGTCTTATAGCCAGATTACCTATTGATAATCATTGTTTTATGGCTAAGGTACGAAATGCTGAATCATTGACCAATGTTTCTTTAAATTCTAATAATAGTAAGTATTATAACTCTTCTGATGAAGAATCCTCTTCTGATGAAGAAAATACTTTACCTACTTATGAAGAAGTCCCTAGGTCTGCTGAACTTCGTGAAATTGAGAATTCTAAACTCAATAAAAAACTTGATAAGGGAAAATCTAGGAATTCTATTCTTACAAAAGAGATACCAGATCTTTCTAAAAATCATGATAAGAAAAATGCTGATTTTGAAAGTATTTCAAAAAATCTTGAGGAAGTAAGTTCTGAGAAGAACAAACATTCTAAATAATTAGAAAAAGTAATTTCTAATAAAAATGTTTTCGAGCCTAGATATAGTTCTAAAACTAATGATTTTGAGGATAAAAACTTGGTTGTAAAAATCAAGTCCGAATTTTTTTCTTTAAAGAAGTGTTTATCAAACATTACCCCTGGTAAGGAAAATTTTGCTAAAATGTATTCCCAAATACGACCTTTATGAAATAAATCTAGATTTGGTTATACCCATGCAAAACCAATTTTCAGTAACAATTATTTTTTTCCTCAAAGTGCCCCATTTTGTTTCAAGTGTCAATGTGGTGGTCACTGGGCAACGAATTGTTCCTTAAACAAAACCCAATATCTAGGATTTCACAAAGCTTACATTTTTAAGAAGATGTGGGTACCTAAAATTTTATTGTCTGGAAATCTCGGATCCAAACAAGTTTGGATTCCGAAAGTCTAATTTTCTTCTTGATTTCAGGAAAATAAAGAGAGTACCAGCAACAATACATGGTACATGGATAGTGGATGTTCCCGGCACATGACTGGTAACAAAAGCTATTTTGAAAAGATTATCAAACCGAAAGGAGGAAAGGTAACTTTCGGAGATAATGCTAATGGTGAGATTGTTAGTATTGGTAATATTGTTTTTCTTGGTAAAACATTATTTTCAAATGTTCTTTGTGTTAAGGTTCTTAAGCACAACCTTATTAGCATAAGTCAGTTATGTGATGAAGGTTACCTTGTGAATTTTAGTAATGATAAGTGCTTAGTTCAAAATTCCAAGGAAGAATTTATTCTCTCAGCCAATAGGCAAGAGAATGTTTACACCTTAAACTTAGAAGATCTTAGAAGCCAAGATTTACCTTTCCTTAGTGCAATGGAAGATCATTCCTGGTTATGGCATAGAATACTATGTCACTCTAGCCTTCGGAACCTATGTAAACTCTCTAAGAAGAAACTAGTTAAGGATCTACCGGAGCTTATATTTGATTCTTCTAAAGTTTGTGATCCTTGTCAATATGGAAAGCAACATAAATCTAGTTTTAAATCAAGTGGTGAAGTCTTAACAACCGGTGCATTACAGTTAGTGCACATGTATCTTTTTGGTCCAACACAAACTGGAAGTATTGGAGGCAAATACTATGTGTTTGTTCTAGTTGATGATTACACTAGATTTACTTTGGTTTATTTTCTAGCAAAGAAATATAAAGCATTTTCTTATTTCAAATGTTTTAGAGCTGAAGTTAAAAATGAGAAAAACATTCCATTGAAAACAATTCATAGTGATCATGGTGGAGAATTTCAAAATTCTGATTTTGAATATTTTTGTAGTAAAAAAGGTATTACTCACAATTTTTCAGCACCTAGAACTCCTCAACACAATGGTGTAGTTGAAAGAAGAAATATTATTCTTCAAGAAATAACTAGAACCATGTTGAGTGAATATTCTATAGCTAGAAATTTCTGGGCTGAAGTTGTAAGTACTGCTTGCTATACTATATATCGAGTTTTGATTAGACCTTTTCTTAATAAAACTCTTTATGAGTTATAGAATGGTAGAAAACCAAGACTATCCTACTTCAAGGTTTTTGGTTGCAATGTATTCATTTTTAATACTAAAGATAACTTACATAAATTCATACCAAAATCTGATGAAGGAATTTTCATAGGTTATTCCACAACATCTAAGGCTTATAGAGTTTTTTATAAAAACACTTGTACTGTTGAAGAAACAGTACATATAAAATTTTATGAGTCAGATCTGGTAGTTTTTAAAATACCTCAGCCTACATCCTCGGATGTTTTTTCAAAACCGATTATCAACCTTTGATAGAAGAACCTTCTGATAAAGGTAATGTTCAAGAAGATATTCATGAAACATTTTCCCCAAACGATTTCTACCCTATGTTGATGAACAGGATTTTCAAAACCCAAATCAGGTGTTTCTTAAGAATCATCCCAGTGATAGTATCATTGGTGATGTAAATCAACCTGTAAGGACTACATGTTCCTTAAGAAATGAAGTAGAACATCTAGCATTTCATTCCCAATTAGAACCTAAAAGCACTGATGAAGCTTTAGGTGATGATGATTGGATTAAATCCATGCAAGATGAACTAAATGAATTCGAAAGGAATAAAGTCTGGACATTGGTTGAATGACCTAAGGAAACTTCTATTATTGCAGTAAAATGGGTTTTCAGAAATAAATGTGATGAAAATGGAATCATAGTAAGAAATAAAGCTAGAGTTGTTGCTAAAGGCTATAATCAACAAGAGGGAATAGACTATGAAGAAACCTATGCTCCAGTATCTAGACTTGAATCTATCCGTATTCTACTTTCCTTTGCAGCATTCTTTAATTTCAAACTTTTGCAAATGGATGTGAAATGTTCTTTTATTAACAGTTATGTTCAAGAGGAAGTTTTTGTTGAACAACATCCTATATTTGAAGATACAAAACATCCTGATTATGTATTTAGACTTACCAATGCTCTGTATGGACTTAAACAAGCCCCACGAGCATGGTATGATAGAGTTACTGGATTTTTTCTTCAAAATAACCTTGTTAAGGGAAATGCAGATCCAACCCTTTTTATAAAGAAAGATAAGAAAAATGTTTTTATTGTTCAAATTTACGTTGATGACATCATATTTGGTTCAACTCAGCAATATTTGACTGACTCTTTTGCAAGTCTAATGAAATCTGAGTTTGAAATGAGTATGATGGGTGAGTTAACATTTTTCCTTGGTTTTCAAATTTCTCAAAAACTAGAAGGAACCTACATATCTCATCATAAGTATATTAAAGATCTTCTTAATAAGTATGGTTATGATAATACTAAGAGTATAAGTACTCCTATTGGTACCTCAAACTCTTTAGATCTTGATGAAGCTGGGAAAGCAGTAGATCAAACATCTTTTAAAGGTTTGATAGGAAGTCTACTGTAATTAACAGCTAGTCGACCAGACCTAATTTTTTCAGTATTCTTATGTGCAAGATATCAATCAAATCCTATGGAATCTCACTTAAAGGATGTAAAAAGAATTTTTCTCTACCTTAAGGGAACGATGGATCTAGGATTATTTTATAATTCTGGAAATGATTTTATCCTAAAAAGATTTTCTGATGCTGACTTTGGTGGATGTAGGATGGATAGAAAAAGTACATGCAGAACATGTCATTTCTTACGAGATTCATTAGTTTCTTGGTCCTGCAAGAAGCAACATTCTGTAGCACTCTCCACTGCTGAAGCTGAATATGTAGAAGCTGGAAGTTGTTGTGCTCAAGTGTTGTGGATGCAACACATACTCACAGACTATGGCTTGAGTTTTACTAAAACTCAAATTTTGTGTGATAACACTAGTGCCATTTCCCTTAGTAAGAACCCTGCACATCACTCCCGTGAAAAACACATAGATATTTGGCATCACTTTGTTAGGGATCACACACTTTAAGGAGATATTATTCATCAGTTTATCAAAACACAAGAACAACTTGCTGATATTTTCACAAAATCTCTTCCTTCTGATAGATTTGAATATATTAAACTGAAGTTAGGGATGATAAGTGTAAGGTAATCCTTCTTAATTAACTTTCCATTGAAAAATTCTCCTTACAGCAATAAACTCCTTTTCATAGGGGGAGTACATTTGATTGTTAGTTTAACAATGTTTTTCAAATTTTGTTTTCAAACTTTTTGGAATAACAATTCCGGAATAGAATTTCCGTAACTGATACTTTCCATAATGGATATTTTCGTATAGAAAACTTCTGAAATGGAAATGTTCCTATTGAAAGCATCCAAAATGGAAACTTTCGTAATGGTATTTTCATAACGGGAATTTCTTACCGAATCTTTCATAATGTGTTTTTTTTTTCAAAATTTATAATAACATTTTCGTACTGAGTTTTCCTTACTGAGTTTTTTTTTCGTAGTGAGTTTTCTGAATTTTGTCTTTTCGTAATAATTTATTTTTTCTTTTTCCGTAGTTTTAATAATAATATTACCCATTACGAATAATCCTCCTAAGCCAATCCGAAAGGTATGATTTCCTTACTCAAGTTTTCGTAATCATATTTTACTTGCTGGCATTTTCTTATATTTTGTTTTCGGATTATGGTTTTCTTAATTATATGTTTTAATAAAAACCTCAAAAGATCGGATTCAAGAGAATTGGTTTTTTACCGTCAGATCTGATCTCAGCTTATCACAGCCGTTCGATCTACCGTGGAAGATGAAACGTTTTTTCGTTTCCTATATAAAGGGTACCCCAAACGGTTGTCCCACATCGGTTTTCAAGCTCTAGCGTCTCGAAGCTCTGCATCTCTGTTTTAAAGTCTTTCCGAACCTCATCTTTTTCTGTTCCAAACTTCTCAGAGGCCTTCAAATCCGAATGTCTGTGGAAGTAGCTTCTCAAGACATGTCTTCTTCTAAGCCGATTTCAAAGTGGTTAGTATATAGAGAGAGGCTGGTTCATCCGGATTTCATCAAAAAGTATGATTCTCTTATTTCCAAGAATATCAAGCTAAATGGTTGGGAAGATGTTGCGGTGTCAAAACCTGGGAATCAGGATGAAGTATATTCAGATTTTCTTATAGAGTTCTATGAGACAATCTCTTTTCTTAATGAAGATAGAAAGGAGAAATTGTCTTTTAAGTATTATGGTAAGACTTATAAGCTATCATATGCCAAGGCAGCCAGCTTGGTAGGGATGAATAATTAAGGTGAAGCTGAATTTATATCTCATGTGTTGCCGGATTAAAAAGGTAGTTTCGACAAGGAAAAAGCTTTAGAAACTCTTGGATTGTCAAATGACAAGGCTCCGAATATTTCTAGTTTATCTACAAATTTCCGGATTCTGGAGTTATGGGAACATGGTCTTATCGTACCAAGCAAGGGTGACAAAGATAGCTTAATGAAGAGTGAGATCTACATCCTAGATTTTCTGATAAATCTGAGGAAGTTTAATTTGATGAAGCACATTCTTATCACTCTTGAGAATGTGAAGAAAGGAAATCTGAGAGCTCATATTATAATGTATCCAGCAATTCTATCGAAGTTGATAGTTCGGTGTCTTGAGTCTTTCAAGGAGGCTTGCAAGTCTAAGCCAAGAGTTTGCAAGATTATGCTGGTGAGTGATGGTACTCTTAAGAGGATGGATATAGATTTTCACAAGAATACTGGTCAGTTTGTTGATTCTCCTTCTCAAGAAGAAACAGTTCTAAAAGTTGTTGATCCGGAATCCTCTAAACCGGTAAGGAAGAGAAAGATGAAATAAGTGGAAGTAGATGTAGATAATCCCAAGTATAAGGAAGTTCATTCCGCACCTCCAAAACCAATGAAGAAGAAATCTTACCCAGATGAGGTTGTTTCTAAATGGAGGGAGATAAAAGAGAAGAGAGTGCAAGGAAAGTCTCAGTTTCTGATGGACCCTGCGGAGGCTAAGGACTTGAGGAAAGAACTACGGATGAGCTAGAAAAACAAGAAAAAGAATATAATCTCAAGAAGAAGATGTCTAAGGCTGAGGTAGCTCAGGCTTTGTTGAAATTCAATGATATGGTTTCTACAAATATTCATGTTACGAGATCTTTTTCATTGGAATATCTACCTGAGACTCTAGGAAGAAATTTCGTTTCTCCGGAAGAAGCCGTTGCTAAGACTGCTGAGGAAGTAGAGAAAGTTGAGCAAGTGTAAGAAGAAGAAGATTTTGCAGATGGAAGGGGTGAAACCGGAGATCTGTTTAAGAAAGTAGATGATTATAAGGGGACACCTTCAGAACACTTATCGCTCTGAACTTCAGAAGCTGAATCTTCGAAGCTAGTTACACCAGCAATGGATGAAGAGAAAGGAGAAGAAGAAGTAGCTTATCATGGAGAGGAGGAAAAACTTCTACAAGATATTGCTCAAATAGAGAATATAGAGGTTGGTGCTCAGAAAGTTCCTGATGAAGAAGACAATGTTGTCCAAGTCTATGATAGTGAAAAGAGACCTCCGAAACAGGATTCTATTCCGAAAAAAGTCAAGGGAAAGAAAATTCTTGATGATACTCTGAGCTCAGAAGTGATGAAGAGAAAGGAAGTTGGTAGTTCTTCAAAGAGAAAGCTTGACCTTATTGAAGAAGAAAATTCTCCAAGAAGATTCTCGGATTCAGAGTCATCTTCGTTGGGGCATGACATTGATGTTCAGCCTTTAAAGAAGTTGGTGGGAACCATTCCGACCTTCTCAAGTATTGACTCAAGATGTCAGATGCTCCAACATGATTTGAATCAGAAATCAGACTTCGTATCTATGGTTATGGACAAGTGTGTTGAAATAGAGGCTCAGTTCAAAACGTTTTTTTTTGTCTATGAAGCCCATAGAAAATCTTGCAAGAGGATGACAAACTGGTCGAAGAAGACTGTAGAAGAAATGAGGTTATTTGATGAATTTCAAGACAATGTTAAAGATGCTTTTGAGACTGAGGACAGGAAGATAAATAAGTTGACTTCTTCCTTTGAAGAGAAGCTGACAGATGAAAAGAACTTTCAGATTCAGGAATTCAGAGATCTGAATGGGAAGCTAAATTCTGTCTCTCAAAACTGGATGTTTTAAAGGGATCATCGGATTGAGTTTCAAGAATAGTTGAAGGGTAAGGAAGAAAAGCTTAAAACCCAGGAAGAAAAGATTAAAGCTCAGGAAGAAAATATTGAAGCTCAATCTACAAGAATAGTGATCTTAGAGAAGCAAGTTGAAGAAGATCATAAAGACTTAAATAAGATAAAGACTATTCTAAAGGGTCTCATGGCGAAGGAGAAAGATCCCATATAGACAGATCTGATCTTCTCTTGTACCTTAACTCTTTGTTGTTGAAATTTTCAAACTTAATGAAAAATTTGTACTTCCTCATTTTTGTTGTTGTTACTACTAATCTTTCAGGTAATTTTCTATATTTTCCATTCCCTTGTATTCATTTCGAAAATCACAAAGGGGGAGAAGGAAAAAAACTCTAATGAAAGGGAAAAAGAATCCTAACAAAGGGTGAGAAAGAAAACAAACTCTAATAAGAGTTTATCTAAGGGGGAGTTTTTCATTAAAGAAGACATTATTATTCGTAATGGAGTTTCACTCCGGAAATCTAGAATATGATCCTTAGAGTTTCAAAGCCTAAGGGGGAGTTAGTCGTATTCATCAATATCCTTAATGCAAAGGGAGATAAGCCTTAATGTTTTTCTTTCTTCTTAGAATTTTTTTTCAAGGATGTTTGTGCTTTCCAAAAAGGGGGAGATTGTTGAGTCAATAAGGTTTTTCTTATGACTTTTACATTCTTTCTTGTTTTGAAAATCACAAACACCTTATCTTTAAGAAAATCGCTTTTATATGGAAAATTGATTTTATAAGGAAAATTTCTTTTATAAGGAAAATTTCTTTTATAAGAAAAATTTCTTTTGTATGAAAAATTATTCTTATCATATTTTCATTCATATTTTTCCTAAGTATAAAATTCGGATTCATTTCTGTTTTCTTGGATTTGGTTGAAACATTGATATAAAGTATTCTGTTTTATGATCTGAATTCTGGATAAGAACGGTAAGGAAGTTTCACTCCGAATTTTAGATGAGAATTGTAATAAAGTATCATTCTGAATTCCGGATATGAACTCTGACTAAATTCTATTCCAGATTCAGGATACGAATCCTTATGAAGTTCGACATTGAATTCTCATTACGAATTCTAATGATGAATTCTCATTACGAATTCTGATAATGAATTTTCATTAATATTTATGATGACGAATTCTCATTACGAATTCTGATGATGAATTCTCATTCCGAATTCTAGATACGAATTCTCATTATGAATTATTAAGATGAAATCTCATTACAAATTCTGATGATGAATTCTCATTACGAATTCTGATGAGGAATTCTCACTACGAATTCCGATGACGAATTCTCATTCCGAATTCTCATTCCGAGTTCATCTATTAAACAGAAACTGATCATCTTTGTTCTATACACTCTGAATTTATTCAGACTCCGATTTTGCACTCCGAACTTTCATTTTGCTTATGACTTTATATTTTGTCTACTCTTTATTATTTTCCTTACACTACTAACTTTCACTCTGAACCTTCACTCTGAATATTTTGAGTTTGATATTAAATGGTGTCATACATTCTGTTACACTTGTTTTGTTATAAAATGATGTCGTCTATTTTGTTATAAACTAACCGTTGACTAAGTGACACGTGTACAGGTCCTCCGATTTTTAAGGAAAATATGACCGTTGGAAAGGAGGTCGACCTTACCTATAAATTGGAGCTCACTTGAAAGAGCACAGTGCTGAATTGCTGAATTTATGATGTGCTGAAAGGATGACTGATCTTCGACTCATGTGATTACATGCTTGAAGTGATTTCTAGAGAGAGAGGCTCTTATTAACTCTCAATGCTTCGTGCGACTCCGAATGTTGGTGAATACATTCTAGGACTTCCGGGGATAGGAAGACAGAGGTTCCTACTACCTTGAAGTTGAGGGCTTCCTTGCTGAGGAAGACAGAGCTGACCAACTACCATGAAGTTGAGGGCTTGCGGGGATAGCAAGACAGAGACACTCCGATCTTCGTATCGAGGGCTTACCCTGGTGTGGGTAAGACAGACTTGCTTGAAAGTATAAATCAAGGGACCTTTATCCAAGGTTGTTGGATACCCTTCTCTTTGGGTTAAAAGACTTATATCTTGTTACTTGTTGTTCTTCTAATTGTTTATTTCTGCTACATTTTGTATTATAAGGAATGTATAACTTTATTATACTTCCTTACTTGTACTCTGCCTCATTTAGATTCTATACGCATTAAGGTAGAATCTCATATTGTAATCTTTTGTTAAGTTTCAGTTTCTGGAACCATATTTCCGGAACCTACTTTTGGAATCTCTTTCTATGTTTTCATTTGGTATTAGAGGTGTTGTGAATTTCATTAAGTTTAACTTTGTTAAACATAGACCTTTCCTTTAATCAAGGAAAACATAGTTATTTTTAACTAACATTAAAGGTTCCAAATGAATGTTTAAAGTTTACAATTCACCCCCTCTTGTAAATTGAGCATCTACATCAATATTTAGATCTTACACTATGTGCAGGAGATTGTTAGTTTTTATGGATTGCCTTATCAAATTTTCTCTGATAGTGATGCATGGTTTACTTCCCACCTATGGAAGGGGTTGAAGGAATCTTTCATGACCTAGCTTCATTTGAGCACCGCCTTCCATCCTCAGATGGATGCTCAGGCTGAGAAGACCATTCATACCCTCGAGGATATTCTTCATGCTTGTCTCCTTGACTTCAGTCATAGTTAGGAGGACCTCTTACCTTTGTTGGAGTTCTCCTACACCAATAGCTATCAGCCCACCATTGAAATGGCACATTTTGATGCCTTGTACAGGAGAAATTATAGATCACCTTTGTGTTGGATAGACCCTGGGGAGTTACCACTAGTAGGTCTAGAGATATTGTGAGTTACCATCGAGAAGGAGTAGATCATCGAGGAGTGGATGAAGACTGCACAGAGCAGGAAGAAGCCATATGTTGACAGGAGATGAAGGCCTCTAGAGTTCGAGGATGGCGACCACATCTTTCTACAGGTTTCACCTCAACGAGGTCGACGGATATTTGACGAGGTGGAATGTAATCTCTTCCATTAATCATACCTTTCCAGGTCCTCAGCAGAGTAGGTGAGGTGGCTAACCGCTTAGATTTTCCACCGAAGATGCACTGGGTGCATGACGTCTTCCATGAATCTCAGCTGAGAAGATACGTGCACGACCTATCCCACATCATCGACCACGGGGAGCTGGACATCGATGATGGGGCGTATTTTATGGAGGTTCCTGTGGAGATTGAGGATTGATAGGAAAGGGTCCTACGTGGATGGTCGATACCTCTAGTGCGCGTTCGCTGGCAGCACGGGAACCTCCAGGATAGCACATGGGAGCGGGCAGATCAAATGAATGCTCAGTACACCCATTTCCTTCCTTAGTTTGAGTTGTAGCATACATGGACATAAAACCCTATGGTGGGGAGAATATAAAGACCTGGAAATTCTGTAGAATTTTTTAAATACATTGAAATTTATCAGTCCGTCAAAATTTGAAGTGTTTAAATCCGAGGCCCGGTGTGCACAGAATCAATTTTTGATGTTTTTTCATGTATGTTTAGAAAATGTAAAAGCGGGATTTAATAACTTTTGAACCAGTATCTAGAATTGAAATATGAGGGCATCATTGAACTCGCAGTGCCTGTATTCTCTTAAGAAGACTTCCTCCTCGACGGCAGATGGTCAAACATGGCAGTTAGATTTTTTTATTTAATTAAATTAAATAAATATAAAGTGTTACTTTTTTTGTGCTGGTTAAAACCACCAAGAGGTGGTTAGAGGTGGGGTCCACCACACCAAAACCTCTCATGAGAGGTTATGGTGGTGGGGCCCACCTATACATATCCACCCATGGAAGGATATACTTAGTGGGGATAGCATAGGATTTTCACCCCCTTTAACTCCCCATGAAGGGGGAGAAAAAACATCACCTTCCCAACATATTTATTGAGCCAACTCCACCAATTTAATTAAGTGGCAAAACTCATTTAATTAAAACTCCCATTTGAATTGTTTTGAATATTTTTTACAACAAATTAAATAATGTGTTAGCTTAACCCATTATTTTAGCTTCGCAATTAATATGGTGGAATATTGAGAGAGGTGTTGGAAGGATTTGTGGGAACTAATTATCCGATGAGGAATGATCTTCAACCGTGTCAAAAAAAGGAGACGACCTTGAAGAATGTCATCTTCGACTACGTCACCTCCGAATGTTCATCGGCCAATGATGGATAACCTCTTCCTTTTCTGACATTGACGAATTGACGCCATCCATTCTTCGTCAATGATCTTCGATTCAAGGTAGGGGATTGAGTTAAATTTTAATCTTGTTCTATGATGTTCATTTTTTGTAATATGTTATAACAATTGATATCGACATAACGTGGATTGCTCGGACCGCAAGAACACAACCCGACCCTTCTCCTTTGATTTTTCTCATTTATTGACGATAGAGGAGGAACAACGGTGTTCTACGTCAGGTCGGCCATGAAGAAACCAGCAGTGAAAGGCCTCCAGGTCGCTGGAAGAGAGTGGAGTCATCCTGCCATGTGGAGGAGAATTGGGCCACGGCCAGGAAAGTCCACGACGGAAGGGCGTCACGCCATGGCGCCATATAGAGTATAAGTGGGACGCGGCGGAGGAACATGAGCGGGCGGTGATGGTCCGGCTGCCATCAGTGCGGAGCGGATGGCCGCTAGGCTAGTTGCGAGAAGTGGGTCCCCACTGGGTCCTGCATGAGCTAGACCGACGGAACCTAGCACTAGTTTGGTTCTACCCGAACTGTTTAACCGTTCAGGATTACAGAGGGTGCGCGCCTCCCCCCTCACCATGGCTAAGTCACACCCCACCATGTCACCGAGTCTCCAGGCCTACCGGGCTTCTGGGCCGCCATGCCAACCGGGCCTCAGGGTTGCCGTTGGGTCGGGCCGCCCCCTCGGGCATGGCCGCCTTCGTACCGAGCCGCCCCCTCGGGTCGGGCTGCCCCCTCCGCCTGGGCCCCCTCATCGGGTTAGCCCAACCCTTGGGTCGGGACACCCCTTTTGGTCGGGTAAGACCCACGGAGCGGGTCAGACCCATGTACCAGGTCAGACCCCAGTCCAGACCTGGGTCGGTTTGGGTATGTCCAACAGGGCCGGACTGGACACGGACCGGTCCGAAACAATTAAACCTTTTCGCCCATAACATGGGTTACGGGTTTCCGATCGATGAATCATATGTGGAAAAGGAAATATTGGAGCATGAAGGTTATTTTGGAATTCCCCACTTGATTTGTTGACATAGTTGCGGTAAGGTTGTATTGGATTGAACCTAAAATCAAACTAGGCCCCCGAAACGGAAAAATACCAATAACTCACAGACCAGGAATCTGATTGATGCACCGTCTCTTGCTTTGAGACCCCTATGACGTGAAGGTACATTGTGATACTTCATAATGGGTCTATGTGATAGTTAAGGAATCGAACTGTAGTTTGTGGAGTGGATCCTCCCGGAGACGAGCAGGCAGAGTACGAAGATGTAGGAGCTGGCAGAGACCTGCCAACTGCTGACCTTTTGACTCAGAGTGTTTCGACTAGCCCAGGGGGAAGCACCGTTGTGTGATGCGTCAAACCCAGAGTGGGGATAATCTCTGTGTGACGCGGAAGACCCTCAATACTAAACAGGAGGAGTATCTCAGTAGGCTATGAGGGGGAGCGCCTATGTGTGACGTGAGAGACCCATAGTGGGGAGCGCCTCTGTGTGAAGCATCAGACCCATAACACTCGACCGGAAGAGTAACAAATCAGTCTAGGATAGTGGGAGGTTCATCTATGTGATACAGTAGGCCCACAGTACTCTATTGAGAAGGTGTACAGTAGCATCCAAGGTTTCGATAGGTTTACCGGGAGTGTTACATGTTACCACCAAAAGAATGAAATTCTGGTTTTCAGATGAGTCAATGAATTTTGTATTTTCATCATGATTGAGATGGGTTAATTGATAAATTAGGAATATGTATGGGCATATACCTATGTAATGGTTAACCATTGATTTCATACTTTTTGGTTTATCCTTGTTGGATTTAGTGATACCTTGAGGGTCTCAAGTTCCCTTATGACAATCGTTATACTCACCCCTGCACATGCTATGCCCGCACCTCATTGTGTTGGTTGCAGATGACAGACAGCCCTGACTGAGGCAGAGAGTAGTAGGACTGGACAGTACCCGGAGGTAGGCCACTTGGAATGATAGTACACAGAGGAGACAGATGGACATGGAGTGTTGAGGAGGACATCTATACCTACCCATCAGGTAGGAACCACATAGGATGACCTAGTAGCTGCTTTACATTTCTTCAGTTGTACTTTATTTCCAGTTGTACTTGTACATTCTTGTTGGGATTGTATTTCTGGCCCCTTTTACTTTCCAACACTTCTTTTGTATAAAGGTTCACCTACTGTTTTTCTTTTATTTGTGTACTCTTATGTGTTTGTTTACAGTTATAAAGGCAATTCTTCCCTGTTTAGAGATTTACACCTTTGGTGCTAGTCGCCAGCCCTTGGCCTATGGAAGGCGGTCTTAGGGTAGTCACGATACGGGCCCCAGGGGATGGGTCATGACAATATATATTAATATACGAATCATATAAAAATATAAAATATAACTAAATATATATAAATAAATAGATATTAACATATATTAATATAATAATAAATACATAAATATATAAATATAACTATATATTTATAAATATATGTAAATATATAAATATATATATATATACGAATAATCATATATATTTAAAAATAATTATATATTTATATAGAGCTAATTTTATGTCTTCAAATTCTGTCTTTCTCCTACCACTACTATTTTATGACTTTTTACATGAAATGAATGTAAAAAAAGTATTAAATAGTGATGAATGTAACTGAATCAGATTAAATCAATCAAATATATAGATTGAGGTTATTAATAAAGTGTATTTATTTAATCTCACACTTCGCTTTGAGATTATATGGACATACAAATAAATTCAAATGAAATAGATTATATTTTTAGAATCATTATTTCATGAGATTTCAATGGATATTTTTTTTAATTTATTTAATTCATGTTTGGAAGAAAATCTAGAGAGAGGTTCTATAATTATTTTCTATTAAAATTTTACACACATCAAACAGTGAATAATATAATTTAAAATAATATATCATTATTTATAGTAAAATAAGCAGATGTGTTTTATTTTTTTTGATGGTATCACTGAACAAGTGTTTTATGTTCATTTAAAACATATAACCATAAATTATTTTAAATAAAATCATTACGAAATTTATTTTATATATTTAAATAATTAATATAGACTATGTTTTTTTTATGAATTACATAACATATAATTTAATATATATTTCAACTCATTTATTCAGTAATAAAAATATATTAAAAAATAATAATTAAAACAATATCTTTAAAAGAATAATTTTTTGAATTTTGTTAAAAAAATATGTTGTCTTCAATGATGTATAGACAACTATAAAATATTTTGATCAGAATTAAAAAATATATAGAAATATATATTTTAGAAAAAATGAAAAATATTACGACACTTAATTCATGAAACAATTGTTCCTCATCATTTTAATAAATGAAATGTGGTTCAAAAAACCACAATGAAGAAACAACTATGGAATGTATTATAAACAAACTATATTTTTTTTAATTTCCATATAAAAGAACTTTTTGGGTTAAGTGAGAATAATAAAAAACCCCATCTTAATAGAAATCATAAATAATGTATAGAAATAAACTATAAAATTAAAATATGAATGACTCAAATCCTTCAAAAAATATCCCTAATTTCAAATAACCAACTTTAAAAATATATTTAATCATTATTCACATCAGTTGTCTGATAACTAATGTAAAAATCCATTTTTAATGATTTTATTTTAATTCCTACTCTCTACATTAGATATGAAAAAAAACGAGGAAGAAAATATAAAAAAACAATTTTAAATCATGTATAATAACAAGAAAAAGAACCAAAATAACACACATAATATTAGAACATTCATGTTTACAATATATAAAAAAATACATGTAATTCAAATAAAACTTGTGTAATGAATCTCCCAATTAATTTTTAAGTGTGTCAACTCATTTTAAATATAATTGAGAGGATCATAAATAAGAGAAAAATTAAAATCAAATCATTTAACTTATATTTTCAATAAAATGAATGAAATATTAAAGAAAAAGATTCTAATGAAATCTATCCTAATGGAACTTATTAATTGTACAAGTTGAAATTATTTCTTACATAAATAGTAGAACATATTATACACATTACTTTAAGCTTTATTGTTTATCTAAATTTTCTTTAAATGGTTTTTTTCAATTCAAAAAAATATTTTTAATAAATATCTCTAAAATTTAGAAATTTTAAATGAACGACCACCTATTCTATAACATATATGATCTTGGTGCTATTTTTTCTTATAATATATCTAAAAAATTTCCATTACCTAAATGATAATAACATAAATAAAATAAATTTAAGTGTTATTATAATATAAATAAGTATTAATGAATTAAAAATTATGTTTTCAATATGTTAATAAAATTTTCTCGGAATTCACCATTGATAGAACATAGGCAGTAAATTTCTTTCTCCCAAGAAAAAAACCAAAATACAATGGCCATTGATATAAAAGAACATTTGAATTTGAATTTTTATTATGCCTAGGGATATATAAAACTTTTTGAGATATCTGTTTAATACTCTTGAATATAATGAAACATATGGTACTGAATAATTGCTTTCTTTTGAAATCAATGTGCCATATGAACTATTCTATCTAAATCAATAATTTTCATCACTATAGGTGAAATATACAATGGGTCAATAAATACATATACTTCTACTATTTCATGATATTTACAAATTTTCTAATGACACCAAATAAAAAACAATCATAAGTACAAAATATCAATAAATTAAATGTATAAAAGTATTTATGATAAGAATTACTAGGAAAAAACATGCATCATATTGATTCCCAAATAATCTATAATTAAATGATATATCATAGAATTTTCCAAATTTTCCATAATCATTGTATGTACATAAAATCTGTCATTAATTAGAATTTCATATACATCTAAAAACAAATTTCAATATGTCAACAATCTATCAAGACTAGTAGAATTTATATCCGATGTCATAAAACAGTTAATTTATTATTAATAATATAATATTTAATTGCATTTAATGTATAACTATAAAACGTAGATAAATATAGAAAAATTTAAAATTTAAAAATCATTTAATTAAATGATTAAATAAAAAGATAAAATATACACATACCTCTATGGTAATATGTCAAAAAAGCCTATATGGATAAACTAGAATGTTGGCATTATTTTGTACAATTTTTCCCACCTCATCTATATGTAATGGTATTCATGTTGGAATATCTATAATATCTTATATAGTGACATTATGATTCTCCATCTATATATATAGATAATTAATGGTATCACCAATATAAAATATCATCCCATATGAAATAATATGATGTTGGGGATCATCGAAATATAACTCAAAACTACTAGGAAGTTGTGAAGGAATAGTGTTAGAGTACTATAGGATAAAGTGAGGTCTACAAGTGGAGGTGGAGGAGTGGGAGCTATTATAGGAGGGTGACGAGTTGAATCAACTATCTGAAATTGACCTTGCATGTATGCAAACATTGATTGTATCAAAGCTCTGATCATGTCCTCCATCATCCCATGAATATATTGAACATCATCTTCCAAAGATTATATTTTTTAAACAACCTCTATTGAAGAAACATAAGAAAGTAGAAACCCTTTCGTCACAGATAGACTATCCAGGTATCCTCAGGCATGACCTATGTGTTTGGGATTTCCCAATGTTGTAGATAAAATATCCCTCCTAACCTTAGCTATAAATATAGCTATAGTTATCTTCTCCTCAAAAGAATACTATAGAAATTATTTGAAAAAATCTAAAATGAATAACAATATATAAAGAATTTACATAACATAAATAAATTTAAAACACAAAGAGATACAATATTATCAGGTAAAACCCTAGAATCTTCTGTACTACATTTTCCTTTGTTACACATCTGAGACCTCTTCCATTTTTCATGTCTAGCATGGGAGAAGGAGGGTCAAAATCTATAGAACTTGATAACTCAACACTCAGTAGTTTACAATTTTCAGCCATTGTTTTTTATTCCATAATGTATACCCTCGTCAAGATAATGTATGATGGTATTCATAACTATACTAGTTCTCTACATGATATCTCAAAGATTACAACAAATTAGGAATAAATAAGTCATTTATAAGATAATTAATATTAAAAAAATCCAAATGAAACATTTCACTTACCACAAAATGCTTTTCATCTTCTATATTCCACAAATTTCATAATTGTATCTTCATCTATGAATTGATATATATCACATGGATTCTAATGTTGTTTATGACAAAAAATGAATTGTTATGTGAGGGTTAATTTAAAATTCATCTATCATCTTGTATCAACTGATAAAAATTTTATATCCACTCTTCTATTATTAGGTATATCATATTTAGACTAATAGGAATGGTGGAAAACATGAATTACTTCAATCATTCCATGATATGTATAGTAATAACAAATGAACTTTCCAAAATGGTCTCATAAAAGTTATATATTGTCAATTTATCAAAAATCCCCCAATCCAAAATTAAAATTATTAATTTTCTTTTAGCATGCACTGCTACAAAATATCTGATTTTTTTAATTTTTTGACCTCTTGTAATATCATTACTATCAAATTGAATATATATTCTCTAGTCTTATCAATGGGAAACTAATAATTTCGGTAAATTTGGGTTGTCACATTTATCAACCATCAAACTCTTCTTTTCCCCAATATAATTAGATGTCTCTTGTAAAAAATTGATGAGGCTCGTCTATAAAAGAACGAGTACATTCCTCCATGGAGGTATGGTTACGATCTTATATAGAAGTATCTAGTGAATCAAATTATTTATCTCTCATTATCAAACAAATTAATGTAACATAAATTTTGTGTACAAATCATAAAAACCAACACTTACATACTAATTTAAATAAGTAATGAAAATTTATAAAAAAAAAATGTAAAGTAAACTCAACATAACATATTTTTATACATATTTTTTATAATTTATTGAAATGAAAAAAAACATTAATGAGATATGAAATGACATATATTCGAATTAAGACAAATAAAAAATGGATAGCTGAGGTATATGAAGATAATAATCCATTATTTGAGGGTAATAGATATATATTCAAAAGAATAATTTTTAGAGTGATGAAACAATAGGGTTTATGAAGATGGTAATGAACGATTTGAGTCCACGAGATCAAAAAATTGAATGTTTGGGAATTTGTGCCATTGAACCCCCAATAGAGAGGATCGGTTTGTTAGGATTAAATTTGGAGACAAGTAGGATAGATGGGTGATAATGAGTTTTGAACAAACCTGGGGATGTATGAATATAGAAATCTAAGATTGGAGTCCATCATATCAAAGAATCAAGGATAATGGCATATATGTGAGAGAAACATGTCTTCTTTCATGAGATTTAATAGCACTGAAATCATTCAACCTGATAATTAATTAAAAATTAAATTCTATGTAACTTATTTTATATAAAAACTATTTTGATAATGTTTTCACAATTTCATCCTCACCTTTTAATTATCTTACTGATGTGAAAATTTTAATTTATCATTCGGGTTATTAATAACTTATTTGAAAATGTTTGGAATTTTTCTTCTTCATGTCACTTATTATATAACCAACAAGATAATGAAATATTCCCACCTTTTTCATATCAGTTATAAACTAACTAATGTGATAAATAATCATACATGGAATCTTAAGATCTGTTATATAATAACTAACATGATAATGTAAAATACATGTCTTTTTCATTACAGTTATAAATAACCGACATGAAAAGGATGATACAGTAAATATTTGTTATAATAATTGATTATATAGATTGTATTCCATCATAAATGATGTGAAATAAACAACTGCGAGGTATTTCTCAAGGGATAAAATGTCTTAATCCTATACTATAATAGTGATATAATTATTTTATTTAATCCATTTCCTAAAAGACCGTTGAGTCCTTGAGGGAATTATTATATAAAAAATTTAATACCTTCTTATTGTGAAAAATAAATCTTAGTATTCTTGGAATTTATAAATTTATATATAGGAGCATTTCCAATCATTTCAAAGATACCTTTGATTGTATTTGAGATTTTAGTGGGGTAAGATAATATTTATGAGCCTATTATTGTAAGATATTTCCCATCAATGTTATCATTATTGTATCTAATTATAAACACCACTCTAATTATAGACCCTCTATTGACTCCTTGTAATGTTCACTCTTTTTACATATTTTTTCAATGGGGAAAACTATTTTTCTGTTGATCTCATTTTAATTGGGTTGGGTATGTTTGAATAGTCTTTCTATTTCGAGGATCTATAGTCACTTGAAATTTGCTCATTTCAATAAGACATTTTTTCCATTACTCAATTTTTAACATTGATATTCTTTAACCTGGAGTTCATCTTCATATTATAGTGAATATTGAAATTCTTTATCTACTCATGTGTCGTCCTCAGTGATGAAATTGATATCTAATATGTTGAAGTCATCAAATTATACACAGGTATCTATGCCTATAACACAAACATGTTTCTATTATATAGTAGATCCCAATAGTTTCCACCCTCTATTATTTGTGTTTTGAAGTTCCTTGTCCAGGCCATCAAAATTCTTCTTGAGATCCAACACATGTATTTAATATTTCCCGATTTTTCAAGAATGTGGTTTTAAACTAGCCATAAACATCCTCTTTAGTGATTAAGATGCATGATTAATAGACATTGGGGGGATCCCCATCCACTAGAATTGACACTAATGAACCTGTAATATGATTCATCTCATTATTCATAGTTTAATCTCTATATCTACGTACACATGAACTAGAGTCATCAATGCTTATTTTTTTTTCTCATCTTCAACACAACCATATACAAGGGAGACCACGAAAACAAAAAAAATTGGACTATACTACCTAAATCATTCCAATTCGTATGGGGGGCCTAATAGGTCAATATTTCTAATTGAGAACATTATTATCTCAGGTATCATTTAATAATTATAATTTGAGGATAAAACCACAAAAAATTGATATGTTTTGATTCAATCATAGAATATTTATTTTATGTTGTATACATTATTAACTTATAAATAATATGAATGAATAATAAGTAATATTAAAAAAATTACTCTCTTAATTTTCACATTATACTTATTTTGAATTCCTTTAAAAAAATGATACCTAATTTAATTCTACATCAATAATATATTACTTATTTTAAGCCTTTTAAATTTATATATTTTGTATTACATGCCTAAATCTAGTTAATATTATTAAAAGAAATACCTTTTGTTATTATGAACTAAATTGGTGTATTTATTGGATTATATTTTAAAAAAATTAATTACTCAAAAAATTTTGAATCAAAACTATTTAATATAAAATATTGAAACAAAAATTTAAATCACTCAATCTTTATAAAAATATTATTATGAATTATTATATATAAATTTCCTATAACCAAATGTTTTATGTTTTATTTATTCCCAATTAATAGTTGTATTTTGTTCCAGTTATCTAATGGATTAATGTTAGAAAAACATTTTTAAAAGATGATCATGAGTGATTTAATGGAGAAAATTTCAACAGGTATGTGATTTAATTATTATTTTTGATTCTTATTATTAATCTACATGAATATATTCATCATGAGGAGGTTAACAAAAATAATGAAAAATATATTATTATTCATGGTGGTGCTAGAAGAATAAGGAAATATAATAGATAAGAGATTAATATGGAGAATCATGGATCAAGAATGGTTAAATACGAAAATAGTTATTAAGGTATTTAGTATTTTGATACATAGTAGATAAATTCTGATAGGATTGAATCCATAATGGAGGAATATAAAAGTGTTTATGATTGTTTTTAATTTTATGATCCATAATATTTTTTAATAACTAATACAATTATTTAGAAACATTCAGTCTAGTATATTTTTGAAATGGTGGAAGCTTTAGAATATTTGGAAGTGTGTGGAAAAGTGTGGATCTATATTTTTAAAATTATAAAAAAATCATGAAAGAATTATTACATTAATCATTTAATTCTATATAGTTATTTCTCTAGATAAAGTGATGAATATTACATCCTGAGGAGTTAATATTATATATTTAATCATGTGTCATATGGTTGATAAATGTTAAAGACATGTTCACTTGTGAATGGAAAATTACACCCGAAATAGTGGAAAAAACATCCTAATTGTGTTGGATACTAAATAAATTTTCTAAAAATATTAATTGTGGTCACCTAGGATAAAGTGAATTTAAAATGAAAAGGAATCATGCTAAAATTACATTTTATTTAACTATGATATAAGTGACTTGTGATTGTAATCTAATAATGGTGTTTTTTTGTTATTACATAATATAGGCTGATAATGAAAAGTTACCAAATTTGTCATTTTGGTTATACACTGATTGATTTGAGAAGAAACATACATGGAATTTTCACATCATTAACATAATAACTGACATCATAATGTAAAATACATGGATTTTTTCATTATAAATATAAATAACTGTCATGAAAAGGTCAATGATGTAATTATTTTTTCTACTAATTGAATATGTAGATTCTATTCAGTAATAAATGATGTGAAATCAACCACTATTAGTTATTTATCAATGGATAAAATGTCTTAATCCAATACCAAAATTGTAACATAAATATGTGATTTAAACCATTTCCTTAATCACTATTGAGCCTATGAGGGAAACATTGTATAAAAAGTTTAATATCTTTATATAGTGACTAATAAATATTATTATTATTGTATTTTTTAAAATTATATATGCAGTCCTTTCCAAACTTTTCAAATATACATTTCATAGTATTAGAGTTATTAGTAGGGTAAAAAAAATACATATGAGCCTATTCATGTAATCCATTTCTCTTAAACATTTTCACCCTTCTATCTAGTTATAAACACAACTCTAATGATGGATCCTCCAATGAATACATGAAATTTGTTTAGTTTTACATATTGGTTCTTTAGGGAAATCAATTTTTCTGTTGATTTCATATTCATTGGGCTGGGTAAGTTAAAATAGTCCTTATGGTTCTCTTCTCTATAGTCACATGAAATTTTCACAGGTCAGTAAGACCTTTTTACATTAATCAATCATTAATATAGATATTCATTAACCTAGAGTTCATCTTCATATTATAGAGAAAATCGAAAATCTCTATCTACTCTTGTCTCATCCTCAGTGAAGAAATTGGTATCCAATACATCGAATTCATACAATTATACAATTTTCTCTAACCATATATCCAAAACATGTTTCTATTATATACTATATCCCACTACATTCCACCCCATGTAATCTATGTTTTGATGTTCCTAATTTATTTCTTAAAATTTCTATTTTTTCACCAACACATAGATTTAAATTTTCTATATTTTTCAGGATAGCGATTTTAATCTACCCATAATCTTCCACTTTACGGATTAAGGGGAATGAGTAATTGTAATTGGGGGGAACCCCATCCTCTAGGATTTTCACTTTTGAACCTGTAATTTGCTTCATCGCATGATTCATATGTCAATCCTCATAGCTACATACACGAGAACTAGATTCAACAGCACTTCTTCTGCTCATCTTCAACGCAACCACATATGAGGAAGACCCTAAAAACCAAAAAAATGAACTATACTACCATAATCGTTCTCATTGGTGCAGGGAGATATAATAGGTTCATAATAATAATTGATGACTTTATTATCTCATCTATCAATTTATAATTATAATTGGAGGATAAAACCACAAAAACATGTTAAGTAGGTATTCACTAATAGAATATTTATTTTCATTTGTTTACATTATTAACATACTCATTAATATGAATTATAGTTAAGTAATATTAAAAAACATTATTCTCATTATTTTCTCATTATACTTATTTTTTATTCCTTTAAATTAAATAAACCAACTTTAATTACATATCATACATAAATAACTTATTCTTAGACTTTTAAATTTATATATTTTGTATTAAATGCCTAAATTTAGTTAATATTAATAATTGAAACACATTCTGTTAGTATTAAATAAAACATAGTGTGTTTTTTGGTTTTTTTAAGAAAAATGACATTACTCAAAAAATATAGAATCAAAACTGTTTAATATAAAATAAATATACAACAAAAGAAAATCACACAATCATTATAAAATGATTATTATGATTTATTGTATATATATTTCCTATAATAATATGTTTTTTTATTTTATTCCATATTAATAGTTGTAATTGGTTTCATTTAATAAAAGGTATTATGTTAGAAAAACATTGTGAAAAGATGATGAAATGTGATTTAAAGAAGAATATTTCAAAATGATGTTATGTGATTTAACTTTTGTGTTTGAGTATTATTATTAATCTAGAAAAATACTTTCATTATGAGGAGGATATCAATGATAAAGAAAAATATATTATTATTCAATGTGGTGCTATAAGAATAAGGAAATATAATTTATAAGAGCTTAATAAGGATATTTATGGATCAAGCATGTTAAAATATGAATATAGTAATGAAGGAATTTAGTTTTTTGATACATAGCAGATAAATTATGATATTATTGAATCCAAAATGGAGGAAAATACATGAGAGTAATATTGTTTTTATATTTATGATCTATAATGTTTTTTGATATATGATATAAGAATTTAGAAAATTTTAAACTAATATATTTTTGAATTCTGTGATTTTTTAGAATATTTTGTAGCGTGTGGAGAAGTGTAAAGCAATTTTTTTAAAAGATTAAAATAATAATGAAAAAAATTATTACATTAAACATATATTTTAATATAGTTATTTCTCTTGATAAAGTTATAAATATTACATCCTGAGGTGTTAACATTATATCATGACTCTTGTGTCATATGGTAGAAAAATGTTAAATACATTATCAGTTGTGAAAGATAAATTACACCATGATGAGTGGAAAATACATCATAATTGTGTTGGATACTAAATATATTTTTTAAAAATCATTATTGTGGTTACCTGGGATAAAGTGTATTAAATATGAAAAGGAATCATGCTAAAATTACATTATATTTCACTATGATATTGTGGACTTGTGATTAGAATCTAAAAATGGTGTTTGGTTTATTATTACATAATCTATATGATAATGAAAAATTACCACCTTTATCATGTTGGTTATACAATGACTAATGTGATAAAGAAACAAACATCAAATTTTCACATCTGTTATTTATAACTCACATGATAAAGTAATCTACATGAATTTTTCATTATAGTAATAATTAACCGACAAAAAAAGGTTGATGCTGTAATTTGTTTTCACTATGTGAATATGTATATTTTATTCAACATAAATGATTTGAAATAAACAACTATGAGGTATTTATCAAGGGAGAAAATGTTTTAATCCAATTACATAATAATAACATCAATATGTGTTTCATACCATTTCAATAAACACCATTTATCCTAGGAGGGAATTATTATCTTGAAAAATTAATATCCTCAACTCGTGACAGGTTGATATTAGTATTCAAAGATTTGATAATTTTATATATGGATCCCTTTCCAAACATTTCATAGATACCTTTTGTTGTTTTAGAGATGTTATCTGGGTAAATCAAATCCTTATGAGCCTATACATGTACTCACTTTCCCTGGAACATTTTCACCCTTGTATCTAGTTATTGAAAACCACTCTAATGATGGAGCCTCCACTGACTCCTAGGAAATATTTCTAGTTTTACATAATTATTCATTGGGGAAATAGATTTTTTTTGATATCATATTAATGGGATTAGGTAAACTATAATATTCTTCCAATTTCACTTCTATATAGTTAGTTGAAATTTTCTTGAGTCAATAAAACCTTTTTCCCTATATTAAATCACTAACATAGATATTCTATATCCCGATGTTCAACTGCATATTATAGATAATATTGAACGTCTCAATCTACTCATATCTCATTCCCAATGAATTTATCTTTGTACACTACCTATAATTCTTCCAATTCCATACATGTATATAAGTCTATAGGGCAAAGATATTTATTTCCTATAAAATATCAGACTAGTTTTCACCCCATGTTATCTATGTTTTGAATTTCCTCATTCAGGTCATTGAATTTCTTTTTGATCTCAAGCACATGGATTTAAAATTTAAATATTTTTTAGTAGACATGTTTTAAACTACCCATAAATTTTCTCATTAGGTGTTAAGAGGCATGAGTAATAAGACTTGGGGGAAGCCCATCCTCTAGGATAGTCACTTTTGAACCTACATTATTCTTTATCTCATTATTCATAGGTCAATATATATAGCTACATACATGAGAACTAGAGTCCTCAACACTTCTTCGGCTCATCTTAAACACAACCACATATGAGGTAGTCCCTAAAAATCATAAAGATGAACTCTACTACATAAATATTTTCCATTATTGCTGGGATATATATTAGGTCTATAATCTAATTGAGAACAATATTATCTCATCTATCAATTTAGAATTCTTATTTGAGGATAAAACCATAAAAATTGATAATTATTGATTCAATCATAGAATATTTAATTTCTTTTTTTTATAAATTGTTAACCTTCTCAATAATATGAATGAGATCTATGTAATATTAAAAAATTATTCTCTTAATTTTCACATTATACATGTTTGGTATTCCATAAAAAAATACACCAAATTTAATTATATATCATTCATAAATAACGTCCTCTAAGATATTTAAATTTATATATTGTTTACTACATGCATGAATTTAGTTAAAATTATTAAACAAAACACGTTTTTTTATTATGAAATAAAATATAATGTATTTTTTTGGATTTAATTTTCAAAAAAATTTAATTACTCAGTTTTTTTAATCCGAACAATATTATATAGAATAATGTTACAACAAAGTAAATCACTCAATATTCATAAAATAATAATAATACTCTATTGTATGTAAATTTCCAATAACAATATGTCATATGTTTTTTCAAATTAATATTTGTTTTTGGTGTAAGATAACTAACAGTTTAAGGATGTAAAAACAATGTGAAAATATGATTATAAGTTATTTAAAGGATAATATTCCTGCATGTTGTTTCTTGATTTAATTCTCGTGTCAAAGGATTATTATTAATCTGTATGAATATTTTCATCATGGTGAGGTTATAAAATATAGGGAAAATATAATTTAATTCAAGGTTGTGCTAGAATAACATGGAATGATAATATCTAAGAGCTTAATAAGAAGAATCTTAGATTTATGAACGAATTTAGTATTTTGATACATAGTAGATAAATTATGTTATGATTTAATACATAATCGAAGAACATAAAGGGGTTTTGGATTATTTATAAATTTATGATCTATAATAATTTTTGATAAGTGATATAAGTATTTAGAAAGGTTCAGTCTAGAATATTATTGAACTGCGGGAATTTGATGAATATTTGGTAATGTGTGGAAAAGTGTCGAGGTAGTTTTTAAAATTACTAAAAAAGTAATGAAAATTTTATAGATTAAACATTTATTTTATGTTGATATTTCTCTAGATAAAGTTAAAAATATTATATCGTGAAGAGTTAATATTATATCATGACTCTTGTGTAATATGTTTGGAAAATGTTAAGGACAAGTTCACTAGTGAAAAGAATAGTACACCATGACGAGTGAAAAATATATCCTAATTGTGTGGGATACTAACTACATTTTATACAAATATTAATTGTGGTCTGCTAATGTTAATACATAGTATAATGTTTTTTAATATGATAATAAATCATGTTAAAATTACAATATATTTCACCACGATACTGGGGACTTGTGACTAGAATCTAATGATGGTTTTGGTTTGTTAGTAATGACTACAAAATTATACCGAAAAAGGATATAATGATTTAATTATATTATAATGAATAAATTAGATGGTTTTTAGAGAAACATTTTGTCTTAATTTTATTATTTGGGGGAACATATCAAGTTATAGTTTTTAGAAGGATATAAAAACATATTAAATTCTTTGTAGTGAACTTAATTACACTATAATATTGGTTAATTTTAAAAAATTTGACAATTCCAATGCCCCCATGTTATGAAAGATTTTTTCTCAACATTAGAGAAGTTATCATGAATTTTTTTTATGATTTTGAATGAAAAAGTAAATATAATACACGTTAAATTTATTAATAGGATCATGATAACATAAATCAATCATTATCATTGATTTCATTCATTGATTTTACATGAACATTGAGATTATTCACCAAATAACTAATGGAATGGATAAAAATTAAAAATGTAGAAGAATGTAGAGAATTTAAAAGATTTATCATCATTTATAGATCTCTTTTATTAGGTTAGATCAACGAAATAAATATTACAACATATATTATGTTTATATTAATGAAATATTGTTATTTATATAGTTTTATTGAAATATATAGTGCTCATTAGAAGAATTATTTTGTTGTTGTTTTGATTTTTCATTTGAAGGTCAAATCTTCACCTCCCAATAAGGATTTTGATTACTTATAACATTGAATCTAGAAAAAATAATATGAATAACAATATCACCTCATATATTTAATTTTATAATATATTAAATTAACATCTTTTCTGATTTTCAAGAGTACCTCGCATAATTATACTAATTAGTCCTTCCTTGAAGCAATGTATAAAATGGGGATAAATAAGATTATTACATGTATGAGAAATGATTGATCTATAAAAATGATTTTAGGGTTGTGTCCCTTTGTGTGGAGGGACCATTGACTAAATTTTTTTTCCATTGAATACTATATGATTGGGTATATGGGTAAACTAGTAGTGATACTTGTGTATGCTCCAAGGATATATACAAATATGATTAAACAAAGTAAAATATATGTATCTCTATGTCATTTTACATTTATAATTATTTGTTTTGGTATAGATGCATTGGATGAAATTAAGGAGTTCATTCCCTTGAATGAGTTCAATACCTTGATAAATATGTATGATCCATAACAGAAAGCCTTAAGCCTTATAGTTTATAAGAAATATTTTAATTTTTATTTATAAAACTAAAATTAAAATAAAATCTAATGGTTTGAAAAAATTCAGTTAAAAAAATCAAAGGATTTATTTCAATGGATGGGTTCATAAGTGATAACTATCTATTTAATTCCCAAATTGAGTAGAATCAATTTGTTGTAAGATTTTTTTATGGCTACCGATTTTTTATAAAAATTCCCCAAATTATACATGACCCTATCTAAATCTCTAGGTGAACGTCGGATATCTACCTAAATTCAGTAATTTTAATCATTAAAACCAAATAAAATTCCATTCTATTTTGGAAGGATTAATTTTTTCAACCAATTTTGAGTCCATCACATAACATCAAATTTTTCAAATACGTGATAATAAATAAGATATGGATTAGATATTTAATGTGATTTGTAAAAACTTTTTATTGTTGAAATAAATTTATAGATAATATAAACACTCATCCATTTACTCTTGATCCCTCACCACTTAAGTGATGAGATTCTAATGGTTGAAGGAATCCCAATCGTGTTTTATTTTACCATCTTATGAGGTTAGTGAAAATTTTGAAATAATTGTATAGGAATTAAAAGTTATTGAAAAATAAGATTACATCCTTTAATTATTAACTGAAATTATAAATTTTAACTTTTTGGATTAAAAAATAGTATAATAGGTTATAATTATCTAATAAAAATCAATGTAAATGATAATAATTGAAAATATTTTGATGGAATATCATATTTATAGACTTCATATTCACCATGAAATAATTACTTTCATTGTGAAATAATTAATATATCTTATATATAAAACCTTTTTTATTCCTCCAATGTTACATCATCGTGGGTCAAGAAATTATGTTAGGTGCCATGGATATATCTTTCTCCATAAAAACATCTCTCAAGCGTCATGAAATAACATTCCAAGTACATCAAATGTAACTTTATCATCCCTTACATTTCCCAGTATCATTATATACAGAAGTGGAAAATTTTAGTTTTTAATTATATAAATATTATATATCAATATTACTTTATAAAGTCATTAAATAATGGTCATATGCTATAAAATTATCTTCCATAGCACTTAAAATGGGTATCCATATTTCAAGTCAATATGATGTGGATGCATCTGTAAGAGCACTATATGATTTCACTATTAAATCTCACGAGACTCGTCCAACCATATAACATTACATTATTGGTACCCTATTTCTTAATTATATGTTATCTTACCATATCTTATGTTTCACCCCAAGTGTCTAATGACACCACATCTCATTCTCCTCTATGAAAAATATAATGTTTTCCCCTCAGACATCATGTCATCCTTCTTCACAAAATTCTCTCATGACATATAGATAGTTTTACTATTTCAATGACTAGTTAGAACCTTGTTTTCATCAATTAAAAAAACCATTTGATGGAATTATTGTCCTAATTTTACTTTTTAACAAAAATGTATTATATAATAGAATAAAATCCTTAAATAATAATTCCTTCATGGGTAATCATATGTATCCACTTTTGTGTCATGTTGTGTAGTGAGGTCACTTATTTTAGCGTAATACCGTCAAAATAACATTCATCAACACTGTGAAACCATTTTTGTTATGTTATTTCCTTCTAGGACTACCATTTCAACTGTTTTACAACAAAATACATAATTGAAAAAAAATGTGGATTATTATCTCTGTATTTACTCTAAAAACATCAAGGGAGCATCCCAAAGCATCCTTATTAAATATCATTCCATAAATAAATTAAAATACCAAGAATTATAGTATTATGTCCTATAATCATTGAATATTATGAAAAATACATATGCACAAATAATAGTTATCAAATTCCACCACAATTGAACATTTTATTATCTTTAAGTAAAATAAATTTACAATGATTCCAAATAAGTTCAATATTTGAATTAAATAAAAATCAATATAGAACATGTCTATAAAAAAATATAATCTAATTTTTTTCAAATTCTAATATTCTCATCCTCCAAAAGTAATCATACATCTTTAATATGAATATTATACAATTATTATTCTATTCTATGATTATTTTTAAACCATTACTTAGATAACCATACTCATACAATGATATATCACATCAGACAATTTCAAATTCAACAATCAAGAATAATGTAAAACTAGAGTTATTTTTGTTCTAAATTTCATGTCTTATATTTATAGACTTATATAATATTTTAATCATAACATTATATAAAAATAACCAGATAAATCAGTAGGAAATTGAAAAAACGATCTAATTTCATTGAGACTAGAGATGGGCAGTTCATGATGTAATCATTACAAATTAAGTCTTTGAAAAGGGGGGTATACTATTTAATTACAAAAAAATCTTTTTTATTCAATCTTAATGAAAATACGACCTACGTATCCAACTCAATGTCATCATCTCCCATATATTTGTACTTCTCTTAATGAATCATATCATGATAATTCATCAATAACGAAACAATTTTACATTATCTTTTTCTTTCATTTTTCTTTTTTATAATGGATATTTTACCACAATCATGTATCATATCAATAAAAATAACTTTTGATGATCGCCTCATTTATGATATTCTAATAGTTATAATAAGATCATAGATCATCTATGAGTGATCACTAAAATGTACATGATATAATATATTATTTTGATTTGAAATCCAAAATAATATAGGATTCAAGTAATAAAAACATAAAATATCATGGAATCAACTCCCAAATAACTAATTACAACTCTAATGCCTTATAATACGTGATATTCTCACATGGTAGTCCCATGCATCATCAATCACCCTCATTAAACATAAAAGAAAAAAATCATGTATTTATAATAAATAATGTTTGTATGAAGAAAAAGTTATACTATAATATTGATTAATTATCTAGAAATTTCATGTATATTATCTTATTAAAATTGGGTAAGATATAGTTTAGGTCTAAAGGTAAAAATGGTAAAAATAACATACTCAATAATATTGATGTGGTTTAGAATAAAATTTTTTTTAAAAAAATATCAAATAGAATTTTTAAATTGTAATGTTTTTTAGACTTCTCTTTGGAAATAGGTTTTTAGAAATAATATTACAAAATTGTTTAAAACACATCTCAATAATGGAATTTTAAAATATAGAATAATTACTCATAACATGAATTTTATATAATAATCAGATAAACAATACTTAATAAATTTAAATTGGAGGCCAATATAATTCTACAATTATATTGGATATCATATTAAGAATTAAAAAGAAAATTATTTTCAATAATTACCGAATACAAATTTTTCATTTATTTACATGGGTGTTCGTAATATTTTATAATTGGATGGATGACTTCAAAGAAAATTCTCTTTATCCATTGATTCCATGAAAATATTAATGTGATTCCATGAATCCCAACCACACACTTAATTTAAAATACCATCTCAAAAATATAATGTAATTGTGAGATAGAAGATAATTAGTACTCTTTTAAATACATCATATTAAATGATCAAATGTAAATAGTGATTTAAGGGCCTCCATGTTTTATGTATGGTTTTTTTCCTTGATAATCTGATGGAATTTAATGTATTAAATTCATATAATTTTATGTATTTAGTTGGATTTCATTTCAAAATTTTAAAACATTAAACTCGGTATAATGATAGTATAAAAATATTATATTTATTATTGATAAGATTAAATTGATGAAAAAATAATATTTTATGTGATTTATTTCAACATGTTATATAATGGAAAGATAAATAACACAAAAGGAATGTAAATTAAGTAAATTATATAAATATAAGGGAAATTAATGAAAAATATATAAGGCATTATAAGTTATTGAATGGGTAGGATATCCTATAAATCCTTGGTTCAATCCCCCATCTCCCCATTGAGATCCTCTTCAACTGAGCATATGGTAAATTAAATCAATAAATCACTAAAGGACTACACTTACCGGTATTAAATCAACTAATACTTATCCAAAATAATTTCCTTGACAACTAGTGTCATATAATAAAATGTAAAGTAGTATAATTACAAGTTTTTTAGAAACAATCTCAGTTACACCTTATAAATTTGTATTGACATTAAATGCTGGTGATCAATACTAGTCAGATGAATGATCAATCAGGGATATTGCTGAATTAATTATCTATGTGTTTGATAATGGTACTAATGTATTAATTATGGAATATGGTTTCCAACAAGTTAGTGTATCCATATATCCATGACCATATAAATGTCTATTGTATATAAGTATATTAACTAGAATATAGATATCTATTTTGGTAATATTAATTATTGTATCACTGTGAAGGGATATTATAGTGACTATGACATTAGTGGGAGTTAGTGGATGCTAATTATATTGAGTTGGAATCTCAATGATCATTAGGGAGTTCATGTGTTTATCAACTAGGTCAATAAATGAAACCTCTAATATAGGGTCATTTATTGGACCATTTGCATTAGTTTGGGAATTTAAATCGAACTATCATCATTCATCAGTATCCTTAATATAACTAGTATCCCATGTGACAAAAGCTAATGAGGGGTGGGTTAATGTTGGTATAAATGATCAGTCAGGGGTGGTAAAATAAAATCTAAATATTTTAAAGGATGAGTGAGATTAAAATATTGAGTTTGTATTATCATAACATGTTCAAACTAGGGTGGATACTGTAGATGAAATGTGTGTTGTGATTGGTCATGTGGTTGACTGACATATGGATCAAATTATACCTCCATATTCTCATATAAATGGTTCTTTATCCATATCATATACTGAATGACATTGAAAAATACTGATTCCTCTCCATTTGAGGAAGGGGTGGTGGTTGTTCCAAAGCATGTAAAACTTCTATTCATCCTATCTATGTTGGGGTTTATTTGGAAGTGAAAGAAGCATATCAGTGTCCCTCAATGGAATCATCATCCACTAATAAATATATATAATTATCATCACATTCATTCCCATTCCATCAATCATAAATGGGCTCATTTCTTCTAATAATGGGAGTAAGATAACATAAGCTACCACAATGAGGATAGGTGTAATGATTTGTAAAAAAATAATAAGTTCTTTATTTTTTTATGTATTGAAATTCCCACTCAAAATAATACCCTTGGGCATGTTCAAAATTCCCCAATAATATACTTAAAATGTTTCGGTTGTATTGATTCCTAACTACCAAATATAAATACTGGAAATAATAATAACATATAATCTAATCATGGAGCCTTAGGAATATCCCTTATCAAACCATCCATGAGAGATTTCCCAATTTATAATCCTTAAGAGATAACTTATCAACTATGTTATCTTAGTTTTTTTAGGTTTGTTCCTTCTTATCAGGTTAGTGGTCATTTTCATTTACTAATGATGGTTTGTGTTCTTGTATCTCTCTAGTATAAATTCATTATAATCATCTCTCTACATAAAATCATAGTTCTTGATACATTACACCACTCCAAACTCTAAAAACAAATGGATCCAATTATATTAAACCATTTTTAACTTAATATACTCCATATTAATATCCAATACTAATAGGGACACTATGATCCACTCTCAAGAAACCTATTCCAATATGTGAGTAATATGATATATATTCATACCTCCAAACGAATTTATATCTTCATCAGCTATATCAATATATTTCCTAATATGGATATCAATTTTTTTTTAAAATTTCTAACATTTGATGTCTCCCCATCCTCTCCTAGTGTTTGGGTTCAATGAACCATTGAAAATTGTTACGGTTGTTTTGGGATAAATCCACACATAGAGTTGATTGATGGGTTGTTTGGTTTGTTTGGATTGAATAAGTTGATGAAGATGGGAATTTGTTAGGTAAAAGTTGTAGCAAGGGACCAGGTGGTTGTGTGGGAAGTGTAACCATTTTATATTTTTTGGGTCTCATAAGTATGTTATGTTTTATTTGTGTAAATGAGTATTAATCCATGTATTTTTTGTTAACAATAGTATTATGATACGTTGTGGGAGGGATAAGGATATGAATGTGTAATGGCTCGAGATGTATTAGTAGGGTTTTAAATGAGGTTTTATTATTGTTTGGAAATTTTATTATATTTAGATGGGTATTGTAAATTTTCATAGGGTGGGAAGGGAAAATATGGAGTGAGTAAGTTGAAATGGGTATGAGGAGGTGTGAAATACAAGAAGTAGAGGATCTTGAAGTGTAACATTATTTCAAGAAGGTTATCAGAACCAAATCAAAATCCTATGAAAATAATCATTGGGAGCACTAAAATATTGGGAGAGGGATTTTAATAACACAATTTAGGGTTTTGTGTTTTGTATTAAATGTGTTGGAATACATTTTTGTTCGATCCAAGACATTATAAAATAATGTCATTAGATCTAAAACCATTGTGTTTTTTCTTTCATTGTTTTCTAGATTTGCAACCCCATGGGGGAAAAACTATACAAAAACATATCAGTTTATCCCTATGTGATTTATTTCCTGATTGAAACATGACATGAATCCTACCATGTAAATAATAAAGTATACTTTTTTTACTATCTTGATTCATTATTGAATAATAAATTGTTTCCCATCACAACCTGATTTTCCTCGCAATATTATGATATTTTTGGGATGGTTTATAGTTTAAAGTGACCCTATCAGGGTAAGTCTATTTTCTATCCAATAACATTACATTTTTATAGTGTGCTTAATTTTTTTTCTGTCATGGGTCTAGAATGATGACTTAGTGTGTATTGTGTTATGACATGATATATCTTCCCACATCGTAAAAATGACTTCTTTTATCTATATGTTATTACTCTAAAATTTGACGTTGTCTCAAATGGATATTCAGTTGGGGAGTAGGGGAGAGTTACGTAGATTCTATAAACAAATATACCCTAATAATTTCTAAACAATATATAGTATATGTATAATCTTAAAAAATTAAACATTCCTAGGTTTCTCCACACCTACCGCTTTAATTAAGGTCAATATCAATATATTACTTTGTATTTTATGTATAATTTGAGAGATAGAAAAATTAATTAGGGAAGTTATCCATGTATAGATTCATCCTTTTTTATTGAACAGTAATGATGGTTCTTTCCCTATTTGGATGTAAATAGCCCCATGTGCAAAGTAATTTAGGCCCTGATGGGTCATATCCAACGTGACTATAGTTTTCTTGGAAAAAATCACAAAAAAGCTGTAAAAAAATTATTATACATCCTAGTATGAATATTCAATGGTGTATTCATCAATAATTCCACTTATATATTTTTTATCTATATAAATTTTAACTCATCAATAGATTTCATTCAATATATTTTAATTCAACCAATAATAGTAGTATCTTGCTATCATGAGGTGATTCCATAACAACTTTCTTCATAGCCCTATATTATCGATACATGAGATCCAATAGTAAATGGCCTAGTTTATAATAAAAAATAATAAGTGGGATTATACTAGTCATAATTTTAAAATATATCATTTATTACTAAAAATTATTATCATGTTTTTTTCTATAATCATTCCATATTGAACTTGTAGTTTTCTCCAAAATCTCCATAATCACTCAGTTTTATAATTCTACTTTCCCATAGGTTTATGGGTGGTTAGGGGAGATGGAATTGTTTCAAACTATTTAATGTTATGGTACACACAAAAATATATAATTTAATTTACTCCTTAAGCAATTAATTGTTACCTTGATATACCAAAAAGATAAAATAAATTCTTTTCTAACAATTTCTTCACTATATTGGATATATTCTTCAGTGTGGCCTCATATTACACCCATTTAGTGATGTTATTAACCTAAAAAAGTATTTATTTGTTTCACATAGATCATGTATGGGCCCCATAAAATCAAATATCCATACATCAAACACCTCAACAATTAGAGTTTTTTTAGAATCTCAATTATTTTCCCAATGTTATCTATTTATAAGAATCAATAATAGCCTCATATGGACACCATTTCATATTTATGAATGTCAACAAAAATCATTCACATTATATTATCATTTCCATTATTATACAAGGTCAACTATTTCCACTATTTGGTGATTAATAGAAAAATTATAGAATGATATTCTACTTGTATTTAGGAACACATCACTAAATTAATCATTCACTACATGTCATGAAAAATAAGTGATCATCATTAAAAAATGTCTTCAATTATCAAAAAATATTATTCATTACTGATAAAAAACAAGGATTAATGGTCCCGTTTTTGGAATCATCAATAATTTTGAAAAACCATGGAAGAGATTGAAAATCGGTTAATAAAATATTCGCATCCAAGAACTCCTCATCAATTTTTATCTCCTACTATTTTCTGTTATTATTCTAGTGATCTCAAAAATGGCTAGCCACAACAATAACTAATCCATTTTCTTATGTCAATTATATAATAAAATTATATTAATATGATACACCAAATAAAGCATGTAATATAATTCTTTCTCAAAGTGAAAATTAAATTTATATGGGGATTATTATGGGAATAGATGTCATAATTGATCAGATAAAAAATATGACCAACCCACTTTCTTAGAGTTTCTCGGATATTGATATCACTTGGATCTGACATTGTATCGAAATTTTTCTCCCATTTTTGAAATATCAAGAATGGTGTGGCTAAAAAATTCTTTTTCAAAGTTTTAATGTCCTACTTTCATAATGATTCAAATATAAAAAAACATACATTGAAAAAATATGTCTTAGTGGATTAGATATCCTAAAAAATTAATTTATAAATTGGGGTAATAATCTATCATTTCCACAAAATATTTAAATCCCCTTCATTGTATTATGATAATTTTAGATGATTTATGAATCTTTTCTTTACGAGATCATCATGGAATATTTGTTTAGATATTATATTTTCTAGAATGAAATCATGTTAAACTATAATGTGGATGATTTCCCGACTGAGAACTAATAGTTTTTCTTAAAATATATAAAATACCAAATCATGTTTGTATAGGAATACATCAATGAATATCCTGTATACTGAGAAATCATACACAAAATATCAAGAAATTTTTCCACATTGTTCTAAAAAAGTAATGGGAACACACTATTGAAATCTCATTTGTTCATTAAAAATTCCATAACACATGAGGTGATAAGATAAATTTTGATATGGGAAAGTAAAAATTTTCTTCTATTTATTATTTATATAAACGAATATTTTGTTGTAAATCATATTGAGATACCCTATTAAGAATTGATCCTTCATTAATATTGGAAAGTGGGCATTTCATATGGATATTTCCAATATTAGATAGTATATGCATAATGAAAAAGAACTATAATAAATGTAAATCTATAATGAAATAGTACTCATATTGAGATAACCTATTAAGAATTGATTCTTGATTAATAATAGGAAGTGGTCATTTCTTATGGATGTTTCCAATAATTTATAGTCTATGCATACCCAATATCATATATCTATCATTGTGGGTATCATCTCAATATCATAATTAATTATCATAGTTTTCCACCCTACATTAGAATTACAAGTATTGGGGTCACCCATTAACATTTTTATATTTAAATCATGGTCCTCGAATTACGAATTTATGAACCTTTTTATTGGAAAAGTCATTTATATTTTGTGTTAGAATCACCTGTTGTAACAATAATATTCATTTCACATCATTTAACTGTGATATTTGTGTCAAAATGTAAGGACTAATTCCATTGAAAATGAAAATAAACTATATGAGTTAACCCATATTTTTCTTAGTTACATAAGTCTTATTTTAATCTATTTTTTCTATTTTAACTCTTAGTCAAGCTATATGTTTTGATTGTAAATGACAGGTTTAATTCTTTTTATGATTTAAATCAACAAAGTAAGAGATTTTTACTTTTCATTAAAATACATAACAATTATTAAGCCTATTAATTTCGTGTTTTTCTTTTATAATCAATGATAATGAATCTTTTTCACCCCAAGAATACGTACCAGAGTGTTTTGATCAATTTATTTAAATAAAGAATTTGTACTTTGATGATTGAAGTAATTAATTCCATATAGGAATCAATTTATAAGTGTTTTCTCCATTCCATAACATAAGATACTTCATCAACCTCTAGATTTAAAATATCCAACTTAGTTTCAATCATATCGTCATTTAGTGGAGTTATATTACCTTCTTTACTATTTGTTGACTCATTATGGATGGGTGTTATTTAGTAGATAATATTATATAAAATCATATGATTTAGTTGGATGATTAATAGTTTTAATAATTTCATCTACAATATATTCATCACTAAATATGAATTTCATCATCATTGGTTGACATTTATAAATGATTTTTCTATTTCAATTAATGGTATTCTATGGAATATGGGAATATCTCAGTCGTATTCTATCATTAAGATAAAAAACACTACAGGGAAACTAAATCTATCCACCATGAAAAGAAATATTTAAAAATACTCTGGGGAACATCATCGATATACCAATAAGTTATAGTGAATATATTATCATATTTGGATTATACAATCCCATATTTAAAAACACACAGAGGGGAATAAAAGATTCACCTCACTCATAAGTCACAAAGTTTATTCGTGAATGTGTATAAACTAATGGTGAACAGGATAAAAGATGTTCCTGCATCTATAATCTCTTGGGTAAATTCTATTTAAATTCTATTACAAACTCTTTTCATAGGGTAATAACACTACAAATAAATAAAATTATCTTTTTTATAGTATTTCTATCTAAATGTTATCATAATCAAACATTTAAAAAATAGATTCATTAAAATATATGTCTATATAATTTTGTATGTAATTTTTTTGATATTATAATTTTTTTATGTGTTAGTGGTTATGAATACTGTGATTGAGTTATTGCCACTATAAATTATAAGTTATTTCATTTTTTAATCAAGGATTATAATTTTTATCCACGAAGGTCATGTCATCATATTAAAATATTTTTCTCCTTGGTGGACACTATTCAGTTTTTAAAAATTTAGAATTATGAGAAATGTCATAGAGAATGCCTTTTAGAACTTCAAATGTTTTCATAATTAATCCTTTAATTGATAAGACATCGATCGTGACTCAATTCATAGGATGTCAAGAATAATTAATTGATAAATTCAAAGGAAAACAAGGATTCTCTTATGAAAAAACATCCACATGAACTATTTGATTTTATCCCATGATTCAAATATATAATATCAATTGACTTTTGAAATTATTGGGATTTCATTTCTAAACTTCTACATCCACCATAGTGGAATTTATTTGTATAATAATGATTTCTATATATTATCCTAGGTTTTCATGTAACATTATAGTTACTCATTAATCAATATATTTCTCAGACATAGAGAGAGAATTACAATAATCTCAATCATATATAATTTTATTTAATGAACTTTTTATTGAGCATATCACAAATTTCACTAATGATATTCAATAATCTATGTAGATCTTCATTTTTCATTACACTAAATCATACTATGTTTTTTTATTAGTAATAGACTCAGTTTGATCTTAAAATTGTTCATCTAAATCAATATATTATAAAAACTAGAGGAAAACCCATAAATAAATGATAAATCATAGTCCATTATGGCTGTATAATGGGTAATTTGTGTTTCTCTATTATGTTGGATCTCATTAGAGAATTTTCCGTGATGTAAATTCAGTGTAGTTTTGATAATGTTCTCTTAGATGACCAATTATTTTTATGGGCATAGGTACCTCTTGTTCTTAGGGTTTTAAGAAATCATTTCTCCTGAATCAAGGCTCATTCATCATGTTTTTGGCATCGTGGTCATTATTTATGTATCCTGAAATGAAAAAATCAAAAAAAGAACATGAACATTAAGAGTATTAATAGAAAATAATGTATTGACAATTTAAGAATAGATTTTTTTTAAAAGAAAATTACTATACTTCTATGATCACCCTGTATCATAACCAATAGTGCAAGAAACATTCGTCATCCCACATGATTTACCATTACTATTCAGTAATAATGATAAAACATTATTTGTTCATGATTTGTATTATTCTACTAAGTCATATAATAGTGAAGGTAAAAGGTAGGTCCGATGATGGATACATATAATCCCAAAGATATATTCATAGGCCTTATTATTAAGTATATATATAATAATTTAGAGGGATCAAACAAAATTAAAATAGAAGTCTAAAGGTTTTCAAATAATCAATTATATGTAGAATCAAATTATCAATTTAAAAGTAAATTTTTGAAGGATATACCAACCTCACTCATTCATTAATTGGGTTTAAAAAACCAGTTTCAATAAATTTTTTAGTTTAAATGTTTTTCCTGATAAAATTTATTTATTTTAACTTATAATATCTAAATCAATTGGTCAAGTAATACAATAAGACTAATTCCATTATGTTCAATCACTAAATTAAACAATAAATCCAATATATTATTTATATCTAAATTTTATACACTAGTTTATATTTTCTTTATTAATAGTTACTTTTTCAAAATACTAACTAATAAATAAGATTAGAATTAGTGACTCAAATTTTCCAAAAAATGAAATGAATATTTATGAATAAAAATTATATATAATTTAATCAACCATACCTCTACCCTTGATCCCTTACCTCTTAAGTGAATTTCCACACATGGTTAAGGTTAGATGAAGCATATTTTACTTTACTATCATTTAATGTGACAGAAAATAGTAAATTAATGTTGATTCTGGTGGTTATATAAGCACATCATCCCTTCACTAAAAATTGTACATAAATATTGCACCATGTGTAAGTGAAGTGATTTAGATAGGGGTGTTTCTGCATGCTATGAAGCTGCCGAATAATGTGTTTTGATTTTTTGTAAATGATGTAAGGGAACTTTATTTGGAAATATCATTCAACATTAGTTTTTTTGTTTATTTAAAAATCATGCATGTTTTTAATAATAAAAATTTTCTTGTCAGGTTTATATTCACGTAAGGGAACTACTTATTTTTCATCAATTTATTTTATTTCAATCTTCTACATAAGATGGTGATTTGATTTAGAACACTTCATGTTCAAGAGAAATTTTATTATTTGTTTGAAAATAAAATTTTATCAAATTATTTAGGTGGGTTACACATTTTTCCTTATTTGTCAATTTTTCAGTGGTGTATAAATATTTATTTTTTATCTATATTAAAGGTTTATAATTATATATTTATGGTAAAATGTGGAAATTTGGTTAAAAACTTAAAACTATTTATCAATTTAATATTTTCAATGAAAAATTTGTTTTAGTTTATCGATATTGAATTATGGTATTTCAATTGTGTTTTTATAATGGTAATGGCGTCATTTTGAGTTTATAAATCATTTCTTCCACAATTATTCATGAGATTTATTTAATTGAAATTAATTTTTTTTTAAATTACCTTGATCGGTATTTTATATATATACCTAGCATGTTATTCATTTGTTAGAATTATTTTTTTTAATAATAATATTGAAAATATATGTCTATATATATATATACAGATTTTAATGGAACAAATCATGTCTTCGAATGGATTTCTAATTAAAATATTATTTTTTTATTAGTACACTTTATGGTTTATCATAGTTATCAAATACTTCAAAATTTAGGGTTAATTTAAAATTATTTTATTTTGTAATATGAATATGTGTATATACATACATAAATATATCATTTCATATGAAACATTTTTTTAAAACATGTACACATATATATCTATATATGTATTATTTTAGGTTGAAAAAAAATATTAATATAACATCAATTGAAACATTTATATATAAATTTCTTTGTATATGTGTCGATTTATGTAAAACAATTTATTTTCTATATGTTTGTAAATAAATGAATGTATATATATATATATATTTTATATATGCATCACTGTTTCTACCTATACATATGTCTTTGGATATGAAATCATGTTTTATTCTAATATATCTATAAAAAAATGTATATACATCTGTATATTATTATCTAGAATTGTTATATATGTATATATGAATATGAATATATACATAAAATTTTCATTTCAATCAAAACTAATTTTATCATTGAACACATATATCCAATAAATTTCTCGTTTTAGGAAATGGATATTGAAGCTCGTGTTTTTTAAGAAACATCATGGTCCTTATGATATAAAATACATGTTGTAATGTTTCTAATTCCAAATAATTTCACTTGGATATTATGTCAATGATTTCATAGAATGTGGAGTGAACCCCAAAAATTTTGGTACTTTTATCTAATCAGGTGACGGGTGTTCCTTGAATTATATAGTGTTATAATTCAATGAGTAATTATGAAATATCATGATATTTCATGTATAGTGCACGAGACGCATATCCCAAGCACACTATTGGATTAAAGAGTGAAACTAATCCATCATGGGACTGTGTCCATCATCTTATGTTTTCTCTAGACATAATCGTGAATACATATTATGATCCAGGTTGTTTCTAAATACTATTTAAGAATACTGATGATTTATCAAGTGAAATTTTTATTATTTAATTAATGAATGAATTTTATTGTTCTAAAGGTTACATATTTTGAAAAATATTTATAAATAAATATGATTATATTCATATCAAATAAATATTTTATAAATTTGTAATTTTCATGATGTATCACTTGTTTTACTCTTAATATAGAAGTTAATAAATCTGATAATGTTTCCACATGTTTGGAAACACCTTACTGAGCTATTTTTTTCATCCTATATTTTTCAAATCCAATTTCAATAGGGAATAAGGACATGTAGAAGAGAGTGACTAGCCAAGGCCCCTTTATGATGATAAATTATTTCATTTAATAAGAATTGTTTTATTTTCCTTCCATTTTTTATTGTTGTAATTATAATTCTCTGAGGTATCTAGACTCTCTGAAACTCTAATCCTTATTCGACCTTAGATTTTTAAATAATAAATTAATTATAAAAAAATGGAATTGTTCATGGGTCATCATTATTGGTGTCAGATATGAGGTTTACAAACCATTAGATTTGAAGTTATAGATAAACCCTTTGAGCATTTAGAGTTCTTCTGTAAATGTTATAGGATTTTACATTAAGGTAAAATTCGACAATCCTAGATTTCATAATTCCAAATTGTGAAATTAAAAATTTCTATTAGTATGTTAATGGAATTTAGACGATGAAATTATTATATGAGGGAATATTATAACATCACTGATATTAATATATTTTTTATTATAAATAAATGAAATGAATTTTTTGTTATATATTTAGATTCAAAATCTCATATTAAATAATAATACATGGGAATATTTATATTATTAATCAATATTAATAATAATTATACTTCAATGATAATTAAAAATTTATTAAATTGTTTTATCAGTTATACATTGATTTATAAATTTTTACTATATTATAAGTAAATAATTATATGATTTGATTTTAAAATATATAAATGTTTTTTTATAGTTTAGAAGAATATTTTGACAAAAATATTGTTAATTGATTATTTTTAAAAAAACAAAACTTTTTATGGTAAAATAAAATGTTTATTTGAATTGAAGAATAATTATGATATTATTGTCTATAATCATGTTGAATTACATATTAAATTGACAAATAAAATAAGTTATAATAAAACATTTTTAGAACTAAAATGTTATTCTAAAATCAATATCAGTTAACATATAATTTTATTTACAAATATAATTTTTTATCCATTAAATAATATGTAGTTTTTAAAAAAAATTATAATAATTACAATTTATCAAAAACAAAATATGTTACATAAATTCAATAATTTAATTTCTAAATAAATTAATGAAATATATTTCTTTACTATTATAAATTTACATGTTTTTTATAAATTATAAGTACAAATATAATTAAATGAAATTATGAATTAAAATTAATAAGATAAATATAAAATAATTATTAAATCGACTAATATTATATGAAATTTTTTGAAATAAATAATAACAATATAGAAATAATTTTTTTTGAAACAAATGTGGTATGATTTGTATGAAATCAATAAAAAATGATATAAAAGAGAAAAAATGTGATAACACAAATGGGGAAGACGTTGATTGGGATTGAATTTTGGGTAAGGGGAAAAAAGGTTCAGTTGTAGAGTGTGTCTGAGGGTGGGGGATCCATCCAACCACAAAAGAGATCAATCCAACGAGGGGGGTTTGAACCTAGGAATAACGAACACCGGTGAGGATTCCACGAAATGTAACGACCCAAAGTTTTTCAATGGAAAATTCCCTTCATATATCTATGTTATAAAAACACAAAATAATGAACTACTTAGTGATAAGTGACATTTAAACATAATTTTGTCAACCCTATGTTTGGAATTTTAAAAATCCGGCATACACGGTTGTTCTCAAGATAGTTTTTGGAGTCTAATGAAACAAAAATAATTTTTGGTGAATAGTAACCTACCCTTATGAATAGTAACCTACCCTTATGAATAGTAATATGAACCTTATGAATAGTAAATAAGAGTAACATTACCTATGAATAATAAAATAAAATTTAGACATCATAGAAGGTGATAATTTGAGCTTAGTAAACGTTTTTTTGTATTTTATAAGTCATAAATAATTAATTATAATTAATTAATTAATTTAAAAGAATATTTATTTTCCTGAAATATATTCATAAATTATTGAATCAATGTCTAGTAGTTTTTAGATAATTTTATAAGACCCTAAGTAATTTTTGAAAGAATTGTAAAATCAGTTTTAATTTTAAAAACTGTTTTTTTAAGTAAATTATGATTTTAATTAAATATTAAATTAATAATATTTAGAAAATTATTTTTTAAAAATGGACTTCATTTTTGGATTCTACACATCGAAAAATGGTTGGGGTAAAATTTTGGGATTTTTCTAAGATACTTGAATTTTTGATGAATAGTGGAATCTGATAATTCACAATAAAAGCTAAATAATACATTAATTGAGTCATTGCTGATGTTCTGCTGATGTAAGCCCACTTGTTTCGGGATTACATTATAAAATTACTATTATTGGTCATCCAAGAATCACTATTCCTTGTCCTTGGTTGAATTAATAAACTAATCAATTTAATATTAAGAAAACCCCTCTCCCCTCCACTATAAAAGCCACCCTTCACTCCCTCTTTTCCTCACACCTCTCAAGCTCCAAGCCTTCTCTAAATTCTGCCCAAACACCTTCCCTAACTCATTCCCCACGTCCAAAATCTTCTGGTATCATCAAAAGACCAAGACTAGCTTCTTTAAAGAGGAACTCAAGAGGAGGATTCTAAAGGTAATTTCTCTCCCTCTTCTCCTTCAATTTTCTTTCAAGTCCATGTTCCTTTCTTGATCTCCCTCTATCTATCTTCATCCAGATTGTTCTATAAATCCAGTATTATATATATACTGTAATATTATCCTAATTATATCACCCCACACCCTTTCCCCCTTCCTTTTATTTTATTAAAGAGAACGTTGTTTATGTGGTGATAATTTATCACCTTAAAAAAACAACATGCTCTCTTCTTCCATTTATACCTTCAATCTGGTCATGAAACCATTTTTATGGTTGAACCAGAATTTTTTATATGTATTATGTTCTATTTTAAGTTCTGTAAATAACCTATGGCCATACTACTAAGTGAAAAGTTAAAATGAGTTGGTTGTGATCCAAAAACCGCTCAAATTAGCCCAAATAATCTTCATTTAATTCTTATCTAATAATTCAGCCACATGGATCTAATATAACTCATTCTAAAATCATCCAAGCTTCTGTAATATCATTAATTACATGTACTATCAGTTCTGGATGTTTAACCATAATCTACCCAAACATAAAATTAAGAATACAAGTGGACCGCTCAAGAAAACCATGAAAAAGAACATCCCCGATCAATGTTTTTAAACTCTATAAGTCATCCAAAGGAACATAATATGAGATAATAAAACCAGAATGAACCCTATTAATGTATAAATGGTTCTGGAATTTCTAATTAATGAATATAATGTCATTATACAGGACAGTAAAGAGAAGGAGGCATTCGAGTACAAGGTAAGGGGAAATCTCGAACCCAATTTTCTTCCTTCGGGTTCTCCCTCTTTCACTCCATTTTTGATATGGTTACTCCTCAAAGGTCTTTTGTTCATCTTTTCCTTTACTTTTCTGGGATATACATGTTTGTCACTGGTTTTTATCTCCATCAAAATGTTTTCCAAAATAACTCTTCTTTCAAGATCTCACATTTTACCTCTCATTCAAGGTTGATGGTTCTTATATCAAGTATGTTGTTCCCTATTTCTTTTGGGAACCCAAAGCTTATGAATGTGTTATTATGAGATGAAACCCATTCCTTTCCATGGGTTATTTATGTACATGTTTGATATGTGTTCTTTGTGGCAAGCATGATAATGATAATGTTATGATGTGACGGGTGCGCCCGGAATTATATAGCGCAATATGAATGTTTAAATGTGACGGGTGCACCCGGAATTATATAGCGCTCCAATGCATTGGGTAAAGTGATGAATCTCATGAGTAAATGTGGAATTATGCGTGAACATGATGCTATCTTTGTTCACAAGTATGTGTGGTAGTTAACCACTAAGACATGATGTTTCATTTTTATGCGTTGCCACATTTCAAGTTTATTGTTTATGCTCCTCTCACGTTCAAGATCTTCTTCCTATGTCATGATTATGTTCACCCCATGCTATATTTTTCTTATCTATCCTCTTACTGGGCTTTTAGCTCACCCCTTTTGATGTATATCCTCAGGTGGCTACATGTACTAAGGAGAGGAAAAGTGCTACTAAGAAGCTATACAAGAAGAAATTAAATGAATTTTTATGCTTGATGTTGTACTTGTTATGTGTAGTCCTAGTTTTCCCAAGACACTAAACCTATGTATCCTCCATGTGTAATACTATTATGTTTTTTATCTTTGAAATGATGTAATAGTAATGTAAGAAAAGGCTGGGTCGCTATAGATGGTATCAAAGGAATGGTTTAGTTAATTTGGAAATTAGGATTAGTGAACCCTAAAGAGAACCTCTAGCATGAGACTAAGTACAAATATGCACACAAGTATATTTACCTAGGGATCCCATATGTTATGTTTTTGGTATAATTGTTTAAAAGGATAAGTTATTCATGACTTGTTTACTTATGTTTTGTTCTAACCTTTTCTATTTTAGAAAATGGTGGGAACCAGGAGAAATCAGGTCAACAACTCTTGTGAAGGCCAATGCAACGATTGCCCGAATGACATACCCAATGATTTTGGAGGTGGAGTTCAAAACTTCATGACGATGCTTACCCAATTATCCCGGGTTATGAATAATAACCATAATAATGGGGAACGTCCTCCTTCACCAAAGAGGGAGCAGCTAGCTATCGAAAGTTTTATGCGGCAACGACCACCGACATTTTGTGGATCTTCCGATCCACTAGTTGCGGAACAGTGGGTCAACTCCATGGAGAAGATCTTTTCTGTTCTTCACTGTTCCGAGACAGAGAAGGTGACTCTAGCCGTTTATCGTCTAGATGGAGAAGCTGATCAATGGTGGGCTTTGATTAAGAACACCAAGCCAAGGGAAGAAATTGAAGAGATGGAATGGGAAGACTTTAAGATAATGTTTCTTAATAAGTACTTCCCATGAACTCTTCGCACAAAGATGGAGAGAGAAATCATAGAGCACAAGAAAAAAGAAGGAGAATCTGTCACAACCTATGAAGCAAATTTCACAAGGCTCGCAAGGTATGCTTTGGGTTTTGTTATCAACAATGATAGAAAAATTGATAGATTGTTTAGTGGATTAAAACCACATCTTCGAAAAGCTCTTGCAATTCAAGACTTTGGGAGTTATGAAGAAGTTGTTCGGTGTGCTCTCAAAGTGGAGATGGAGTTTGGAGAATGGTCCCATGGCTATGGTGATAGGAAAAGAAAGATGGAGTTTCAAGCTGGTGGATCTAGTGATAAAGATGGGAAGAAAACACAATGACCCACTTGCCAAAAATGTGGGAAGTTGCACAGTGGGAACTGCCTCAAAGGGACGGGGAAATGCTTCAAGTGTGGGAAAGAAGGACACCTAGCTCACGAGTGTCGAAGAGACATGAAAAGGAAGGATAATGTAGCCGATGAAAGGAGAGAACCACTCGTGGTTCAATGCTACAATTGTAAGGAGCTAGGGAACTATTCAAACCAGTGCACTAAACCTCGAGCTTTCGAGGGTATTCTGCGCCAACAACCACAAAAGCCAAAGGAACAAGGGAAGACTTATGCCATCACTACTGCGGAGGTGAAACATGATAATGAAGTCGTACAAGGTACACTTCCTATTCACTCAAGAATGGCAAAAGTCTTATTTGATTCTGGTTCTACGCATTCCTTTATATCTTGCATGTTTGGTAGAACTATAGAATCGAAGCCCCGAAACCTTGAAGTAGAGATATCTGTAAAAACACCAAGTGGTGCAATCATTGCAACCCAAGTGTTTGATTCTTCTCTTATTGACGTATGTGGGAAGATTCTTTCGGCAAATCTCGTAATACTTCCCTTGGTGGAATTCGACGCTATAATGGGAATGGATTGTCTCTCGTTATATAGAGCACATATCAACTGTCGGGAAAAGGAAATATATTTTCGTATTCAGAACCATCCCATGCTCCTCTACAAATGCAAGGAAGATCATGAATCTCCTTTGAGAAATCCTTCAATGGTGTGGGTGATGATTCCCTATGAAGAATCATACCTCGCCCAAATGTTTGACTCAAAGGAAAGTTCCAACCTTGAGGAAATGCCCATCGTAAGGGAATACAGCGATGTATTTCCCAAAGAGTTACCCGGAATTCCCCCGGATCGTGAGGTAGAGTTCTCAATTGAACTCATAACCGGAGCTACTCCTATCTCGAAGTGCCCCTATAGGATGGCTCCTATCGAACTGGAGGAGTTAAAGAAGCAGCTGCAAGAGCATCTTGACAAAGGGTTCATACGTCCTAGTGCATCACCTTCGGGTGCGCCAGTTCTCTTTGTGAAGAAGAAGGATGGTACCATGCGACTGTGTATCGATTATCGGGAACTCAACAAGATCACCATAAAGAACAAGTATCCTCTCCCAAGGATTGATGACTTGTTCGATCAGTTAAGAGGAGCTCAATTCTTCTCAAAGGTGGATCTTCGTTCTAGATATCATCAAGTAATGGTGAAGAAGGAAGATATTCAGAAGACTGTCTTCCGTACAAGGTATGGGCACTATGAGTTTTTGGTGATGCCCTTCGGACTTACTAATGCCCCTTCAATCTTCATGGCTTTGATGAATAGAGTCTTTAGACATTACCTCGACAAATTTGTGGTAGTGTTTATTGATGATATTCTCATTTACTCCAAGAGTAAGGAGGAACATGAAGAACATCTAAGACTTGTGTTGGCGACATTGAGAAAGGAGAAGTTGTATGCCAAGTTCAGAAAGTGTGACTTTTGGATGAATCAAGTCACGTTCTTGGGTCATGTGATCACCAGCGAGGGAATTTCTGTGGACCCTTCAAAGACAAAGGTGATTGAAGAATGGCCCAGGCCCTCTAGTGTCACAGAAATCCGTAGTTTTCTTTGATTAGCTGGGTACTACCGACGTTTTGTGAGAAACTTCTCACAATTGTCAAGCCCGCTAACTAAGTTAACAAGGAAAGGGGTAAAGTATGTATGGACGAAAGAATGTGAGGGAAGCATCAAGGAGCTAAAGAGAAGGCTGATCACTGCACCTGTACTCACACTACCAAAAAGTGGAGAAAGTTTTGTGATATACAGTGATGCTTCAAAGAAAGGCTTGTGTTGTGTACTCATGCAAAATGATAATGTGATAGCCTACGCCTCACGACAGTTGAAGATCCATGAGCAGAACTACCCGACGCATGATCTAGAGCTGGCAGCCGTGATTTTTGCCTTGAAAATCTGGCGGCACTACCTTTATGGTGAGAAGTGTGACATATACACCGACCACAAGAGCCTAAAGTATATATTCACACAAAAGGAGCTCAAAATGCGTCAAAGGAGATGGTTAGAGCTAATCAAGGATTACGATTGCTCTATTCACTATCATCCTGGAAAGGAGAACAAGGTAGCTGATGCTCTAAGCAGGAAAGAACCTGCTACTCTATCCATGTTGAGGATTGAGAAAGACCCTATCTTCTTGGATATGAAAAGGATGGATTTGGGAATCGTAAGGGCAGGGGATACATCCTACCTTGCCCAAATGATTGCGCATCCATCCATCCAACAGATGATCAAGGAAGCACAAAGGGATGATGTGGAGATACAAAAGAGGGTGAATGCAGTAAAAGAAGGGAAGCTGCAAGAGTTCCATATCGACGATGATGGTGTGATCCGGTTTGGAACGCGGCTTTGTGTGCCTTCATCACCCGAAATAAAGAAGGAGCTATTGGATAATGCACATAGCTCAACTTTCTCTATTCATCCTGGAAGTACCAAGATGTATCATGATCTCCGAGAACACTTCTGGTGGGATAACATGAAGAAGGAGGTTGCAGAATATATATCAAGGTGCTTGGTGTGTCAGCAAGTTAAAGCTGAGCGGCAAAAGTCCAAAGGTATGATGCAGCCATTGCCTATACCCATGTGGAAATGGGAAAATGTCATTATGGACTTTGTCATGGGCCTCCCGAAAACGTCAAGAAGAAATAATGTGATATGGGTTGTGGTTGACCGACTCACCAAGACTGCCCATTTTATCACTATTCGGGAAGACCTCTCACTTGAACAACTTGCAAGGATATATGTGAAGGAAGTAGTGAGGTTGCATGGTGTTCCACTCTCGATTGTCTCTGACCGTGATCCAAGGTTCACTTCTAAATTTTTGAGGAGCCTTCAACATGCTTTGAGTACGGAATTAAACTTCAGCACGGCCTATCACCCCCAAACTGATGGCCAGTCTGAAAGGAATATTCAGACAATTGAAGATATGCTAAGATCATGCTCTCTTGAATTCAAAGGTGGATGGGATCAGCACCTTCCATTGGTTGAGTTCTCATACAACAATAGCTTCCACTCGAGTATTCAGATGGCTCCGTTTGAAGCTCTTTATGGGAAGCGATGTAGAACTCCAACCTGTTGGGATAAAGTTGGAGAACAAAAACTACTTGGTCCCGGTCTTGTTCAAGAGATGACAGAGAAGGTTCAAGCCATCCAGAAACATATCAAAGCTGCTCAAAGTTGGAAAAAGAGCTATGCTGACAATCGTCGAAGGGACTTGGAGTTTGACGTTGGAGATAAAGTCTTCCTTCGAATATCTCCATTGAAGAGAGTCATGCGATTCGGGAAGAAAGGGAAGCTAAGCCCAAGGTAAATTGGCCCCTTTGAGATCCTTGATCGTATAGGAGCCGTGGCCTATCGTCTGGCACTTCCACCGAATATGACTCAAGTTCATGACGCGTTTCACGTATCACTACTGAGGAAGTACATTCCAGACCCCTCACATGTACTAAACTCAGAGGTGGTACAGTTGGAAGATGATCTCTCATATGAGGAGCAGCCGGTAAAAATTCTGGACCGAAGTGATAAGGTTCTACGCAACAAGACAACCCGCCTTGTCAAAGTGTTGTGGAGGAACCAAAAGTTTGAGGAAGCAACTTGGGAACCGGAAGAGGCAATGAAGGAGAAGTACCCTCACCTGTTTGTGTAAACTGAAATTTCGAGGGCGAAATTTCTTAAGGGGGGAAGAATGTAACGCCCCAAAGTTTTCAATGGAAAATTCCCTTCTTATATCTATGTCATAAAAACACAAAATAATGAACAACATAGTGATAAGTGACCTTTAAACATAATTTTGTCAACCCTATGTTTGGAATTTTAAAAATCTGGCATACACGGTTGTTCTCAAGATAGTTTTTGGAGTCTAATGAAACAAAAATAATTTTTGGTGAATAGTAACCTACCCTTATGAATAGTAACCTACCCTTATGAATAGTAATATGAACCTTATGAATAGTAAATAAGAGTAACATTACCTATGAATAATAAAATAAAATTTAGACATCATAGAAGGTGATAATTTGACCTTAGTAAACGTTTTTTGGTATTTTATAAGTCATAAATAATTAATTATAATTAATTAATTAATTTAAAAGAATATTTATTTTCTTGAAATATATTCATAAATTATTGAATCAATGTCTAGTAGTTTTTAGATAATTTTATAAGACCCTAAGTAATTTTTGAAAGAATTGTAAAATCAGTTTTAATTTTAAAAACTGTTTTTTAAGTAAATTATGATTTTAATTAAATATTAAATTAATAATATTTAGAAAATTATTTTTGAAAAATGGACTTCATTTTTGGATTCTACACGTCCAAAAATGGTTGGGGTAAAATTTTAGGATTTTTCTAAGATACTTGAATTTTTGATGAATAGTGGAATCCAATAATTCACAATAAAAGCTAAATAATACATTAATTGAGTCATTGCTGATGTTCTACTGATGTAAGCCCACTTGGTTCGGGATTACATTATAAAATTACTATTATTGGTCATCCAAGACTCACTATTCCTTGTCCTTGGTGGAATTAATAAACTAATCAATTTAATATTAAGAAAACCCCTCTCCCCTCCACTATAAAAGCCACCCTTCACTCCCTCTTTTCCTCACACCTCTCAAGCTCCAAGCCTTCTCTAAATTCTGCCCAAACACCTTCCCTAACTCATCCCCCACGTCCAAAATCTGCTGGTCTCATCAAAAGACCAAGCCTAGCTTCCTTAAAGAGGAACTCAAGAGGATGATTCTAAAGGTAATTTCTCTCCCTCTTCTCCTTTAATTTTCTTTCAAGTCCAAGTTCCTTTCTTGATCTCCCTCTATCTATCTTCATCCAGATTGTTCTATAAATCCAGTATTATATATATACTGTAATATTATTCTAATTATATCACCCCACACCCTTTCCCCCTTCCTTTTATTTTATTAAAGAGACCGTTGTTCATGTGGTGATAATTTATCACCTTGAAAAAACAACATGCTCTCTTCTTCCATTTATACATTCAATCTGGTCATGAAACCATTTTTATGGTTGAACCAGAATGTTTTATATGTATTATGTTCTATTTTAAGTTCTGTAAATAACCTATGGCCATACTACTAAGTGAAAAGTTAAAATGGGTTGGTTGTGATCCAAAAACCGCTCAAATTAGCCCAAATAATCTTCATTTAATTCTTATCTAATAATTCAGAAACATGGATCTAATATAACTCATTCTAAAATCATCCAAGCTTCTGTAATATCATTAATTACATGTAATATCAGTTCTGGATGTTTAACCATAATCTACCCAAACATAAAATTAAGAATACAAGTGGACCGCTCAAGAAAACCATGAAAAAGAACATCCCCGATCAATGTTTTTAAACTCTATAAGTCATCCAAAGGAACATAATATGAAATAATAAAACCAGAATGAACCCTATTAATGTATAAAAGGTTCTGGAATTTCTAATTAATGAATATAATTTCATTATACAGGACATTAAAGAGAAGGAGGCATTCGAGTACAAGGTAAGGGGAAATCTCGAACCCAATTTTCTTCCTTCGGGTTCTCCCTCTTTCACTCCATTTTTGATATGGTTACTCCTCAAAGGACTTTTGTTCATCTTTTCCTTTACTTTTCTGGGATATAAATGTTTGTCACTGGTTTTTATGTCCATCAAAATGTTTTCCCAAATAACTCTTCTTTCAAGATCTCACATTTTACCTCTCCTTCCAGGTTGATGGTTCTTATATCAAGTATGTTGTTCCCTCTTTCTTTTGGGAACCCAAAGCTTATGAATGTGTTATTATGAGATGAAACCCATTCCTTTCCATGGGTTATTTATGTACATGTTTGATATGTGTTCTTTGTGGCAAGCATGATAATGATAATGTTATGATGTGACGGGTGCACCCGGAATTATATAGCGCAATATGAATGTTTAAATGTGACGGGTGCGCCCGGAATTATATAGTGCTCCAATGCATTGGGTAAAGTGATGAATCTCATGAGTAAATGTGGAATTATGCATGAACATGATGCTAGCTTTGTTCACAAGTATGTGTGGTAGTTAACCACTAAGACATGATGTTTCATTTTTATGCTTTGCCACATTTCAAGTTTATTGTTTATGCTCCTCTCACGTTCAAGATCTTCTTCCTATGTCATGATTATGTTCACCCCATGCTATATTGTTCTTATCTATCCTCTTACTGGGCTTTTAGCTCACCCCTTTTGATGTATATCCTCAGGTGGCTACATGTACTAAGGAGAGGACAAGTGCTACTAAGAAGCTATACAAGAAGAAATTAAATGAATTTTTATGCTTGATGTTGTACTTGTTATGTGTAGTCCTAGTTTTCCCAAGACACTAAACCTATGTATCCTCCATGTGTAATACTATTATGTTGTTTATCTTTAAAATGATGTAATAGTAATGTAAGAAAAGGCTGGGTCGCTATACGAAATATTTGAACACTGATGAGGGCTCCCGAAGGTCGAACATTTTCAAAAGAGATTCAACCATGATTTAGGGTTTCGTTTCGTTGAGTGATCTAACTGGATGACGTTTTGATATACTTCAACTTAACAATGATAATTTTTTTCTAAAATTAAAATACATATGTAGACCATATTTCATTATTTCTTTTGGCATTAGATGACTTATGTGTTGGTTTCCATCAATCTAATTCGGTTATGTCTTGTTGATCATAATTTATTTTTTTGGGTATCTTCTATGAGTATTTGATATTCCAGAATGTATTTAGATTAATTTTATATTTTATCTAGTTGTTCACTCAGATTTTAATTTTTGATTGTAATACACATTTTTTTCACCCTGATATTTTCTTTTTAACTAGTTTGGACTATTTCTTTCGCAAAAAATGAATATGGATATATTAAATACTATTTTGTATTTTCATGCTGTTGATTTTCCACCTCCACTCGGCTAACATATGAATCCACTAAAATATCATTATAAAAATGTATATTTTATGAATTTAAATTATGTATGAACTCGATATATATGTACATATGATCATTTTTTAGAATCATTCATAATTACTACTGCCTATGGAAGAGAACCAAGTTAGCGGGGGAGTTGTTGTAATCTATAATGTAGTAGAAGATCGTTTTCTTATTTTCAATTAATAATATAAGTGAATATATTTTTACAATATCTTCAAGCTTTTTTTTGTTTTCCTATTTCAAAATAAAATATTTTTCAGTTTTAAATTATTTAATTTTGATGTTCATATTTATGTAAGGGAAATACTTTTTTTCCATACATTTATTTCATTTCAAAATTTTTCATACGATGGTGATTTGTTAAAAAACTATTGATGTGTAAGATAATTTTTAATTTTATAATGAAAATAATATATACTAAAATGATTAAAGTGGGTTCTCAATGTCAGATTTTATGTCAAATTTGTTTAGTTTTTTTTACAGATATTTATTTTCTATCTGCCTAAATAATTTTAAATTATATCTGTATGATAGTAAGGGAGAATTTGGTTAAATAATATAAATTTATTTTGAATTTATTATTTAATATGATTTTTTTCCCATCCATGTTTATTTAATATTGTTATTTTAGTTGTTTTTTTAATGGTATGGGTGGTAATTTTGGGTTTATAAAATTGTTATACCAAAATAATTCTTGAGATTTATCATCATGAATTTTTAAACCATAATTTGTCTCCAATGTATATACATGGAATGTTATTAAATTTTCATATTTATTTTTTTAATAATATTGATTCAAAGTTATGTATATAAATTACCTTCTTTCATGTTAAAAATCTTATTCTCCCAAGGTTTTCTCTTCATAAAAATATTTTCTTGATTATGCCACTTTATGTGCAAGTGAAGTTATCAAATTTTTAAAAATTATTCTAAATTAATAATTGTTTTATATTCATCAACTTATAGGTGTATATATATATATTAATAAATAGATCATTTAATATGAAATTTTTTAAAAACATGTATATATATATATGTGTCTACATATGTATTATTTCTTGTAAAAAAGGTTAATATGACATCCATTGCTATGTATATATATATGTATATGTATTTATAAACTTAATGTTTTTCTAAAACTAAATATTTCTTGTATATATATGTAAATAAATGAATGTGTATATATATGCCATTATTCATACCCATAAATATGTGTGTAGAGTTTCAATCATGTTTTATTTTAATATATATGTTAAAATATTTTAATGTATATTTATCATTTATGTAAAACTGTAATATATATGTATATATTTATATGAATGTATATTTACACATTTCATTTCAATAAAATTTACTTTTATCATGTAACATGTATAACAAATAAATTTAACTTTTCATTAAATGGATATCATAGTTCATGATCTTTAAAAAACCTTTCTTGTCCTTATGATATAAAATACAAGTTGTTATGTTTTAAATTCAACAGAATCGAACGTCGATATTTTGTGATTGATGTAATGGAATTTGGAGTGAACCCAAACCATTATGGTCATTTTTTCAATTCATGTCATGGGTATGATAACAATTTTATAGTGGTCCAATGCTTTGGGTAATGTTGAAATCTCATGTGATGTCATGTATGTTTCACAATAGGTGTATCACATGAAAACTATGGGTTTAGGGAGGGAAACCAATCCATCTAATGACTATGTCAGTTAAGTTATGTTGTCTCAAGAGTGAACTGTGAATTCATGTTATGATCCATGGTTCCTTTCAGAACTATTTATGAATATTTATGAGTTATCAACGTAAATTTTTCTTATATCTTAAATGAATGAAATTATTATTTCAAATGGTAACATATGATGAATCCAATTTAATAATAAATATTATTATTTTCAAAAGTACTCAAGATTTAATAAATTCGAAATTATCATGTTGTATCTTATGTTTAACATTTTCTTTTGAAGTTAAAAAAAATTATTAGTTTCCACCTATTTTGAATCCCCATACTCAGCTTTTTGTCACTCAACCTTTTTTTAAATACTTTTTCAAAGGGAATAAGGACGTATAGATGAGAGTGAGTGGTCGAGTACCCTTTATGGTTTTTAACACTTGTAACCATCAAAATAGTTTTCTTGTCCTTTATTTTTTTGAGAATTTTCATTAGAATTCATCAATTTGATAGGACTCTATATAACTATAATTCATTGTGACATATAGTTGATAAATAGTAAATGAATTATATTATATATAAAAATTGAATAGGTTTTGGGTCATCATAGTGTCACTGTAGGATTTAGATATTGGAGAATATAGTACCCATGTTTGTTGTACCTTTTGTTTTTGTGGAGAAAATTAATTTGGTGGAATACCAATTTTCTCCTCCATAGAGGTATAGTGTAATGAATGATGTTTTTATCTGTAACAACTTATGATGTATCACCTTTAGTCTTGTAATGTGATCTATGTTGACAATTTTGATCTTGAGACTGACGTGTAATTTGAGAATCATTGATTATGTCTAATTGATATCATGGAGGATGTGTTGCAGGGGAAGATCATGCTGATAATTCATGTATTGTGGAAACATTGATGAGTTCATGTGGAAATGTGGGAGAGATTAGTACATATATGGGTTCATTTGCACAATATTTTTACCTTAGAATCGTAGACATGATTGAGAGTATGGGTTACGGACACGCTGTTATAAGGTGGGGAGATTTTAAGAACTCTACCTTTTTGAAGGTGAATCCTGCTCGTTTTTAGGTACTCATATAACCTTATTTTGGTATATCATTAGTGGGTTTTATAAGGTTTTTTAGTGTAATTTTAGAATATTGGAAGAAAAAGTGTTATTTTAGGGTTAGTGTATGGTCTTCCCAAATGGTTCACCTACCCCATGAAATCCATGTAATCACTAAGAGAGGAGAGTTTTACAGATGGAACATGGTTTTTCAATCCATGTATCCACGTAGTATAAATCCTTCACCCCAAGTATGAGGTTCATGGTTAGAGAGTATGGTTTTGAAAACCATGCAACCCTACATATGAAACCATTTGTGTGGATTTTAATTATCCAAAAAATTTATAAAAAAATCATACCTACAATGTATTAAACTCAAATCAACCTAGAATGACGTAAAACCAATTCCACTGAACATTGAAACCCCTGAGACTGTTGTAAAGCTCCTTGAACATCGTTATTAATCAATCAAAATTCCAATCAAAGCATAATGTCTCCTCTGATATGTGATTTCTTCCCCATTGGGATTCCTCTCTCTTCCATTTCACTTTCTATATCAAGAGAAATGATTTAATATCTGTTGGAAATGGTTTATATTTTCCTTTTGTTAGATATTAAAATATTTGATAGTGATATTATTATTTGGTCCTAGATCTCCCATGTCTATGTGATCTTGAATTTTCCTCTTCAATGTTGGGATTTTTAGTTTAGTGTACATCCATAAAATATCATAAGGAGCGTAGTTTTAATATCAATTTCCATAGTATTTAATTATAATTGTGTGTATGTAATTTTTTAATTTCAATTTCCACATTTGGTATTTGAATCTTGAAATTTAATTAATTAATTAATTAATGGATATTTGGAGGTTGTAGAATATGGTTATTATTGATTTACTGAATGTACTGATTATGGAATTTGTTTTTATGGTATTGATTTGTAATTTCAATTAATGGGTTGGTTAGAATAACCTTTATGTGTTAAAGTATACTATTATTTAATTTTGATAAATTGTTTACCGTTGAATTTTTCATATTGTTCTATGTGAAAAAAATAATGAACATTGATTTTGGGGATGAAATTAAATGGTGTACCATGATGAGAATGTTTGATAAGATGGTTAATGATAAATATCCATGATTAATATTATTTTTATGAGATAAGTGATATATTGTGATATATGTGATTTCTAGTGTGGGATACAGACTGATGCTCCAAATACACATATGTGAGAGCGAGTGTGTGACATGGATTGATGCTTCAAACACCCATATGTGATAAAAATGAGGTGTGGGATAGGGTGATATGATACAAATATCCATAGGGTGATAGAAATGTTTTTAAAGTCCCATCACAATAGCATTGGAATGGAGTTCTTATTAGCCATGGTATGAATATTGGAATTAAATGATTAGTTAAATCCCATGATATAGTGAATTTTGATTCCCTATGATATATGGCTTAGACTCCATCACAATAATAAGTAGTTATTGATAGTTTGTTTGTCATCATGATCATGGTAAATTATGTGGTTAAATAAAGAATAATGAAATTTGAAATTTTTTTACATGATTTATTGAAATTTATTTATTATAAAATGGAATACAGTGTTATGGAGTGGATAATGGTTAGAAATTGTTGGTGGTGGCCTACTAATTTGTATTCACATCCTACACAGGATGTAAGATCCCTGTTTTTGGAAGGGTATGTTTTGGTTATGTTTTGGTTGAATCCCTTGTTTCGGGCTTCAAGAGATGTATTCTGAAAGAATGAGAGGCCTTGGGGGTGTTCCGGGGGCTCGGGGCTCAAATGATGGGAAATATGGGCAAGACAAGGCTCAGCGCACGGCTTGCACACATTATAGGTAAAAAGTGTGGATGCTCATGCAAACTGTGCAACCCCACCTCCTCTGGACAGTAGTATGTGCACGGTTTGCGCATGGTTTGTCAAACTGTGTAGCCAAACCATGCAGCCTCTTTATGTTTGAAAAAATTAAATGTTTTCCACTACGGGATTTTAAGAACGCACTCGAGATTTCCTATCAATTCCTCCCTCACCAGCCTAGGAAAAGAACAAATCTCCCAAGAGCTCCAAGAAATCGATATCCCTCATTTCTAAGATGTTTTTTGAGTTGTTGGATGCGGATCGAAGCTCTGGGAAAGGCTAATCCCATCCTTGTTTCTCATTTTGGTTTAGGGTTTGTATCTTCTCTCCCTCTTGTTATAAATCTCTAAAACCCTATTTTTTGGTGAGTTTTAGGTTGAATTTGTAATGTTTGGTCGGATCGAGGTCTAAGGACTCGATTGAGGGTGTCTTCAACCATAGTTTCTAGGTAGGTGGTCTACAAGTTATATCCCATGGTTATTTGGGTATTTTTGTATGCTTAGTTGTGTTTCTTGTATCCCCTTGGTTATGTTTTGAATAACCTTGGCATGTTTGGTAAGAATGGTGTTTAAATTGGAAAACAGGAACCCTCACGATCCCCATGGGATGCGTTGAGAATGACTTGACCTAATTATGGCCATCCATGGGATGTGCAGGCTTTTCCCAGGCTTGGGGATTGTTAATAAACATGTGAACTTGTTGTAATGAATGGTAGTGCCCTTGACGAATTTGTTGGCATGATTGGATGAACTTGGAATAAAAGATGGGTGATGCACCTAGGATTGGAAATAACGTAAGGCTTAGTTGAAATGTGTTTAATGGTTGATTCATGGAATGATGAACATGTTAAATGGGTTAATGTGTGAACTGACTAAGGACCATAATGGGATAGGTTATGGGTCTAGTGTTGAATGCTTAGTGAGATAGGCATAACACATGGGAATTGGGTAAATGGTTAAATGATGTGAAATGGTGATGTGTTAATGGGTGGAGGCATGACATGGATTCCCATGTGGGTTGTTCTAAATAGTGTTTGCCAAAGGGAAATGTTTTGGATGGTAAATTATTACTTATATATATAAGAATGTGCACATGGTTTGGTAGAGTGGGGTATGACTTGAGGATCTACACCCACAGGTCGAGTGAAGACAAATGCTCTGAACTTCACCCTAAATGCCCAAGATAGGAATGAGGACTGATGATCTATTCTCTTAATGGTTGCATCAAAACGTACTTAGGCTTTGAGGTGAGGATATGGTTGCATCCACCAAGAATGAGGCATCGAGGTGAGGACATGGTTTCTATGAGAGGGTTAGTCCTTTTGAGATAGGATATCGATTTGATTACCCTCTAACATGTAAATGTTGGCCTTAGACCCATGTAACATAATGTATGTGATTAACCCATGGAAATGTTATGAATTGGTAAGTTATGAAAATTGGTGTGAAATGAATGGTAATGGAAGTGGCAATAGCTTTGGCTCTGAACAGGTTAATGACACCTTAAATAATAACTTGTTAATTAACATTCAAATTCCTTTTGCATGCACTACATGTTCTCACTGGATATTTTGTATACATTGTTGGAGGTGGCCTAATGATTTGTACTCACACCCTACTCGAGCTGTCATTGGGTACCTGATCAGACTTCATGTTTGAAAGTCAAAAGAATGGCAAGGGTCCTTGATAGATAATTGAGTTGACATGGGTAGAACTTGGTAGAGGATCCGGACATGGATTAGGGACCGTTTTGGGGATTGTGGTCGTTGTCTTTATTTTGGGATTTTGTTCACTCTTTCCCTTGTAGTATGACATGTCATATTTATTATTAGAACTGGTTGTTATACATGTTCCTTTTTTATTGGTTATTGTTTCCGCTTTTTGGTTTATTTCTGTTACGGATTACTCTGATAAAAAGGGGGTATAGTCTCCCCACATGACCCCATAGCCCTCCGCTGCTAGTAGGCAGCCTTTGGAGTATGGGGAGGTGCGCTTATGGTCCTGTAACCACCCAGCTCGGAGCACCAGATTAGTGGATTCCAGGTTAGGCGATGTTACAAAGTGGTATTAGAGGAGGTATTTCTTCACCTTCTCTGGGGTTTTTTTTATTTTGGATTGGTAGTAAAGGGTTAAGACATGTTGGGCCTTGGTAATGAGATTGTGCTAGAGAGTAGCTAACCCAGGTATGGGGGAAACCCATGTCACCGTGGATGGGAGTTGTTGTTCTTGGTTGTGTGTTGTTACAATTGATGATATTTCACCATTGGGTGATTCACATGTGGTTTAATTTGACTGTTTTATGATATTTGGCTCGTGTCCTCAACAGAATGAGGATTTTCACTCATGCATCATTGTAGGCACCTAGGGAGATAGGTGACATGCATTGTGTTATGCACACGCAGAGGTTGGGTGTGTGAGGAAGGAAAGTAGGGTGCATTATTCATTTCATGAAACTAATAAATAATGAGAAGAATGAAATAAAACAAGTGGGTAACTGATGTTTAATGAAATATAAGGGTTGGAAATGAAGTGGAAAATGTTTGTGAAAACTTTTGTTTGAGTTTGGTGATAGTGCATGGTTGTTTACCCCTGGTAGACCATGGCCCACAATAGGGATGGTCGGGCCGGTGAATTTGAGGAGTTAATGTCATTGAATTAGTATATGAAAAAGGCTGGTTGTAGCGAGTAAAGAGTTTTTGATGAAGTCATGAATGTTTTATGGTATGCATTATAAATATTGTGCTTCACATTGTAGAAAAATGCATCCATGACGTCAGTTACTAGTTGGGAAACGATAGGATGTTGCTGAGAACACTCCTCCATTATAGGGGAAAGAAAACATGGTGATCAATGAAGGTAGAGAAGACCCGTTCCAAGAGAACTTGGCTCGCCTTATGCAGATGATGGATCGGGACACAGGGCGGGTTACACCGAGTATGTTTGAGCTCACCAGGGAGTTCCACCTACAGCACCATCTGACCTTCACCGGAGAGGGTGGGCCAGAGGTAGCCGAGTTCTGGTAAGAGACTATCCAGAAGATACTGGATCATCTAAAGACCCATGTTCAAAAGAAAGTAATGATGTTCGTTTATATGTTGTGGGGCCAAGCAGAGCATTGGAGGGACATTCAGGCTCAGACTGAGCAGGCTGAGGGGATGTCATGGAAGGTTTTCCATGAAAGGTTTCAGGAGAATTTCTATCCAGAGACTTTCAGGAAGGAGCGACTGCAGATTTTATGAGCCTGACTCAGGGATCGCTATCGCTGATGGACTATGCTAGCTGCATCACTGATTTGAGATGCTTTATCCCAGTGTTAGTAGGGGAGGATGCAGTAATATCAAAGCATTTGTTGGATAGGATGATACTTGAGATCACGTCTCATTTAAATATCTTTCGTATGAAGAGGTTTACAGAGGTGATGGATCATGCACTCATCTCTGAAGGGAACCTGAAGGGATCTTTGGGTGGTGGTCTTGATGTTCCATATAGGTGGACAAGTGGTGCATCATTTGAAGGTTGGAAACATCGTTTGGAATGTTTCTAGTAAGGTGGTATGAAGAGAGGGTCAGCCTTTCAGAGTGGGAATCAGGTGTTCTACTATCAGTGAGGTAGGTCGGGGCATATGTGTGGTCAGTGTCCTCATCCTCCATTTGAGTGTCGTTCATGAGGCATGATGGGACATCTTCAGAGTTTCTATAGGAAACCTCGGTAGGTGGACAAGTATGATGTTGAAAAGCAGGTGCTGGGTACAGGAAGGGGATCAGTTTCCCTATATCAGGCAGGCAGTTGGGGCTCCATGGGCCATACTAGGACGTGCGGTGGATGTGGGACTCGAGGGAAAGATCTCTCACGCTAGCAGGGCAGTGTAGCACAGGGTACTCAGGCTGGGGCCTAGGGTAGAGGGGAAGGTCAGCTTAAAGTAGTTTAATTTTCACCTGGTGATGGTGAGGCAAGACTGTCGACTGTTCGAGGTACGATCCTTGTAGCTGCTACTTTTTCTAGTCTGTTGTTTGACAAGGCTTCCAGACACTCTTTTATCTCATCTCAACATGTGGTTGCGTTGGGTATACCTATGGATAGGGTGTGTGGAGTTATGTCAATCGACACTCCATTGGGGTGTGGGTTGAAGATATCAAGAAGTGCAAGGGATGTGCCTTGGAAGATGGTGGGTATTGTTTTCTATGGGACTTATTAATTCTTGAGATGTCAGCGTTTGACCTAATCTTTGGAATGGATTGGTTGGAGTTTTATCAGGCACACATAGACTATTATTATCGAAGAGTATCATTTAGGTCGCTTGAGGGTTATTCTTATGTCCACCATGGCGAATGGGATATTCGAGCAGGTCGTGCGGGGCCATTTTGTCAACAGAATAGTGGACTCACATATCGAGTGTCATGTATCATGCTTGATGATAACGAAATAGGGGAACATTATTTTTTCCCTCCTGTGGTGGAACGGTTCGAGGATGTGTTTCTTGAGGATTTCTCAAGGTTACCCCGTGAGAGGGATGTTGAGTTCACGATCGAGTTTCTGTCCGGAGCAGAGCCAGTCTCTGTTCTGCCATACTGAATGGCACTGGCAGAACTCCATGAACTGAAGTTTCAGCTTGAGGAGTTGGAGCATAACGGGTTTATTTATCCCATTACTTCTCCATGGGGATCTCTCGTGCTTTTTTCAAATAAGGTCGTTGGGTCGTTGAGGCTATGTGTTGACTATCGAAAGTTGAATCAGATGACCATGAAAAATAAGTACCCTCTTCCTTGAATTGATGACCTTTTTGATCTGTTGAGGGGTGAATCGGTGATTTCAATGATTGATATGAGGTCAGGTTATCACGAGATGAGGGTGAGGTCTTCTTATGTACTGCAGATAGCTTTTAGGAGTCAGTACGGGTTATTTAAGTTTGTGGTAATGCCTTTCAGCTTGAATAATGCATTGGTGGTGTTTGTGGATTTGATGAACCATATCTTTCATCACTATCTAGATCGATTTGTGGTTTTCTTTTTTGACAATATCTTATTGTACTCAAAAACTCACGACTATCATGCCCATCATCTTGACATCATCATGGTTACGATAAGAGAGCATCTGTTATACGCCATGCTACCAAAGTGTCAATTCTAGATAAGTGATGTGCATTTTCTGGGTCACATCATCTTGGTGGAAGGTGTGTCAGTGGATCCAGAGAAAGTACAGACGGTTGTATCTTAGGAGCATCCCATGATTGTTTCTGATGTTTAGATTTTTATGGGTTTGGTCGGGTATTACCGAAGGTTCCTTTAGGATTTCTATCAAATGGAAGAACCACACTCAGGCTTGATGGAGAAAGGAATCAAGTTAGAGTGGTATGAGGGTTGTGATAATGCCTATTAAGAGTTGAATAATTTGTTGATGATCGCACCATTCTTAATCTTACCTGATCCATGTAAGAAGTACATCATGTTTTTTGATGCATTTGGACTCAGACATGGGGTTGTGTTAATGAAGGGTGAGTAGGTTGTGGCTTATGGGTCGATGCAGTTGAGAACCCATGAGCGGAACTATACGACTCAAGATCTTGAGTTGGCTATAGTAGTGTCTGCCTTGAAGTGCTGGAGACACTATCTATTGGGAGAATGGTTTACTGTGTTTACCGACAATAAGATATTAAACTACATCTTCTCACAAAGGGATCTGAATCTTTTTCATTGATGGTGGGTTAAATATATCAAGTATTTTGACTTTGAGTTGGTGTACAACCTAGGAAAGGGAAATAGTGTTGTTGATTCATTGAGTAGGAAGGTTCAGAAACATGAGGTTCAGAAGTCCAGCACCAAGTGATCATGTCACTCTTTCCTCCGCAACGATGGAGTTGACACTTTTGATTCGAGCTAAAGAAGGTCATCTTGATGATCTAGAGTTTTTGATCATGAAGGAATATCTTAAAGCAGCGGAGCTACATTCTTGGTCGGTCATCGGCGTGGATGGTGTTGTTCATGTTCGTGATCGTGTGGTTGTGCCATAGTGTATGCGTGAAGGGTTGAGCGTGGGTTCTATGCATCAATGTGTGAAGTAAATCATGGTTAGACAAATATGTACTGTGATATCCAAAGGTAGTTTTGGTGGCCTGGTATTGAAAAAGGATGTTGTGGGCTTTGTGGCACGGTGCCTTACCAGTTAGTAGGTGAAGGCCGAGAATCAACGCCAAGGTGGTTTGTTGTATCCATAGAACATTATAGAATAGAAGTGGGATGATATAAAAATGGATTTTTTGTGCGTCCTCCAAGGACATCACAGAAGAATGATGCAATCTGGGTGGTCGAGTATCAGTTAACGAAAGTGTCTCATTTCTTACCGATTCCGGAGACCTATACAGTCGACCAGTTGGGCGTGTTGTATGTTCAGGAGATAATGTGGTTGCATGGGATGGCGCTGAACATAGGTTCAGACTGAGATTTGTGTTTCACATCGTGATTATGGAAAGGTCTGCATAATTTGCTTGGTACGTAGGTGTTTTTGAGTACATCATTCCACCCGTAGACGGACATGAAGTCAAAATGTACGATCCATGTGTTGGAAGAAATGTTATGAACTTGTTTCTTGGACTTTGGTGGTTCTTGAGAGAGGCACCTATCATTAGTTGAGTTTTCCTACAACAACAATTTTTAGTCTACGATTCAAATGAAACCATTTGAGGCATTCTATGAGAGGCCATGTTGATCCACGTTGTGTTGGCTAGTGGTTGGTGAATCTGAGTTGTTGGGACCATGTCTCGTGTAGGAGACTTCAAAAAGAGTTAATTTTATCAAGAACCAGATGGCTACAGCTAAGAGTAGGCAGAAGTTGTATATAGATCAAATGCGTAGACCTCTTGAGTTTGCAAAGGGTGATAAGGTGTTCATTCAGGTGTCGCCATGGTTGGGTCACTATTGGATTCTGAAGCAGGGTAAGTTGGTGACCATGTATATGGGACCTTTTCAGCATGTGGAGAGGATCAGACCAGTGGCTTAACAATTGTCTCACACATAGTGGTATGGTGGATTGCATGCTGTGTTTCATGTGTTGCAGCTTCGACGGTATCACCCTGACCAATCTCACATGGTTGATGTAGATGATGTGGAGCTTGAGACTGATGCATTATTTGGGGGATTATACAGTTTGTGTGGTGGATCATAGTGAAAAGGCCTTGTGTGGAAAGGATGTGCCATTTGGTTGAGTACTATGGAAGCATGGGAATGTTCAAGAAGAATCTTGCGAGCGGGAATCAGATATGCAGGCTTAGTGGACCAAACTATTCTCTTCGGTGGGTCAATGAGGCCTGTAAACTCTGCTCGAGGACGAGTCACTATAAGGTGGGGAGGTTGTAAGATCCCGGTTTTTGGAAGGGTATGTTCTGGTTATGTTTCAGTTCAATCCCTTGACTTCGAAATCAAGGTATGTCTTCTGAAACTATGAGTTGGGGGTATTCTGGGGGCTCGCTGCACAAAAGAAGGTAAATCTGAGCAAGACAAGGTTGGGTTCACAACTTGCGTAGGGCCTAGGTAAACCGTGCGGCCTGCCCAGGCAAACCGTGTGACCCCTCCTGCTTCAAAAAGCCGCACATGCACATCTTGTGCATGGTTTTTAAAACCATGAAGCTAAACCGTGAAGCCACATAATGTTTGAAATAATTACAAGTTTTCCACTCCGGGGTTTTAAGAACCCACTCGGGATTTCCTCTCAATTCCACCCTCTTCACCCTATGAACAAACCAAATCTCCCAAGAGCACCATGAAGTGGATCTCCCTCATTTCTAATACGTTTTTGTTTCCCTTGGATGTGTATCAAAGCTCTAGGTAAGGCTATTCCCATCATTGATAATCATTTTGGTTAGGGTTTGTATCTTCTCTCCCTATTGTTCTGAGGCTCTAAGACCATTTCTTTTGGGTGAGTTTTAGGTTGAAGTTCCAAAGGTTGGTCGGATCGAGGTCTAAGGACTCGATTGAGGGTGTGTTCAACTACGATTTTGAGGTAGGTGGTCTACAAGTATTATCCCAAGGTTATTTGGCTATTTGAGTATGATTAGTTGTGTTTCTTATTTCCCCTTTGGTTATGTTTTGAATAACCTTGGCATGTTTGGTAATAATGGTGTTTAAAATGGAAAATGGGATCCCTCATGATCCCCATGGGATGAGTTGAGAATGACTTTACCTAATTGGGGCCATCCATGGGATCTTCCAGCTTTTCCTGGTCTTAGGGATTGTTATTAAACAAGTGACATTGTTGAAAAGAATGGTAGATCTCTTGACAAATTTGTTGGTATGATTGGTGGAACATGGAATAGAATTTGGGTGATGCACCTAGACTTGGAAATAACTTAAGGGTTAGTTGAAATGGGTTGAATGGTTGATTCAGGGAATAATGAACGGGTTAAATGGGTTATTGTGTAAACTGATTAATGACCATAATGGGATAGGTAATGGGTCTAGAGTTGAGTGCATAGTGAGATAGGCACAACAAATGGGAATTGGGTGAATGGTTAAATGATGTGAAATGCTTATGTGTTAATGGGATGATGTATCATGTGGATTGCCATGTGTGTTTTTGTAAATAGTGTTTTACAAAGGTCAATGGTTTGGATGGTAGATGGATACTTATATATATAAGCATGTGCACATGGCTTGGTAGAGTGTGGTATGACTTGAGGATCTATACCCACGGGTCGAGTGAAGACCGATGCTCTGAACATCACCCTAAATGCACGGGTTAGGAATGAGGACTGAAGATATATTCTCCTAATGGTTGCCTCCACCTAGACTGAGGCTTCATGGTGAGGATATGGGTGATATGAAATGGTTACTCCTAGTGAGATAGGATATCGATTTTTTTACCTACAATCATGTGAATGTTGGCCTTAGACCCATGTAACATAATGCATGTGATTGACCAATGGAAATGTGATGAATTGGTAAGTGATGACAATTGGTGTTAAATGAATGGTAATGGAAGTGGCAATGGATTTGGCTCTGACCTGGTTAATGGAAACATAAATAATTACTTGGCAATTCTCATTCATATTCCGTTTACATGAACTACATGTTATTACTGGATATTTTGTAGACACCGTTGGTGGTGGCCTACTGTGTTTCACTCACACCCTGCTCGGGCCACCGTTGGGTACCCGAGCAGACTTCCTGTTTGTAGGTCTGGAGAAGGGCAAGGGTCCTTGCTAAATAATATAGTGGACATGGGTAGCGCATGGTGGAGGATCCATAACTAGAGTCGGGACCGTTTTGGGGATTGTGGTTGTTGTCTTTATTTTGGGGTTTTGTTCCCTCTTTCACTTGTATTATAAAATGGAAAATTTATTGATGCAAATGGTTGTTATACATGTTCCATGTTTATTGGTTATTTTTTTCGCTATTTGGTTTATTTATGTTGTGTCTTACTCTACTAAAAAGGGGGTATAGTCTCCCCACTTTACCCAATGGACCCCCGCTGCTAGTCAGCAACCTTTGGCGTATGGGGAGGCGTGGCTATGGTCAGGTAACCACCTAGCTCAGATAACCGGTTTAGTGGCTTCTGGGTGAGGGATGTTACATGGGATTCCTAATCAGTACCCAAATTTACATCATTTTTATAGGAAAGGATATGGGAAAGGGCACACTATTATATGGATCAGTTGGGATAGGACATGGATGAAGTAACAAAACATGATTATGGGACCCTCTTGGGGGTTGTTAGTGTCTTTATTATTTATTTTTCATATATACACATGAAAAATATTGAAATTACATATCTACTATTTTAGTTATGGCTAGTTATCCATGCATTGGAATTTTGATGTGATGTTGGTACATATTGGTAATGGAATTATTATAATTATTCATTCTTAACATATGGCTATTGTTTTTTTATTTTTGTTTTTTAATAATTTTATATAGAGGGTATAGTCTCCCAATGGTTTTTATTAGACCCTTTATACCAGTGGAAATCCTTTGGAATATAGGGAGTCGTTTCTGAGGTCATGTAACCTACCAGCTCGAGGCACCAGTGCGGTTAAGAGGGGAAATTAATTACACTAATAATCAAAAATAATTTCAAAATTTTTTAGATATTAATTTTAAAATGTTCTTTTGAAAATCAATAAAACATATTCTTTTGATGAAAATATTTATTGAAAGAATAAAATTACATTATTACAAATTGGGTGCTTCTTTATTAATTAATTATAAATATATTTATGCTGTGTATGAACATTATATTTATTAAATAAAGCAAATAATCCTATTAATTCCCTTTAATTTAATAGATAGGTTATAAATTTCATATTGAAATAAAAAAATTTCATTTTTCAATATGTCCTGGTGTCATAAATCATGTACTTTAGCGAACATAGTGTTTATTTAAATCATAGTGTTTTAGATTAAATCATAATAAATACATTTCATCCTAACAATTTTAAATTGTTCAAAGTAATGAAGGTTTTGATATTTGGAAATTCTTTTGTTCAAGATATCGTTCATAAAAATGGTACATAAACCATCCTCTTTAAAAAGTGAAGGGAAAAAGTGAAGGTTATTTAGAATAATACATAAATTGGATCTCAAATAGTAGAACATTAGTGGGAACTGAAAATATGGACATGAAAGAGAAAATTAATTACCAAGGAATAATTGAGGGTGATATAGAACATGGTCTGGAAAAAGATAAGAACCAAGAACCATGAATCAATGAGGAGTTTGAAAGACCATCAATTTATCATAATTTAATTTTATTGAAAAAATATTAGTCTTAATACACTTTTTATAATGATGAGGAATTCCTTCACTATCTAGACTGTGAATAGAAGGATATATAAAAACCTTTAATGTAGATTTTTATCCATTAATAACTTTACATAAGAATATATTCTGTTAATCCAGATTATGAGAATTAATGATGAGTTTTTTACACTAATGTAGTAAAATCAACATCAAATAGTTGAAAAACGTTTATCAATATATTACTCTCGTCTTTAGTCATTATACAAAACCAAAAAAGGTTATAAAAATATATTTATTAAAATTAATAAAACATAAAATGTGGAAATATAACATAATTATAAGTACCATAATTACCTCAATAACCACAACATTAAATATTGTTTTAATCTCTAAGGGTATATCATACCCAGCATCTTATATACTTAAAAAATTTAGTTGCATTCTTCCCAAATTACCTTTAATGGTAAATAAATTATCAAACCTATGTTTTACACATATCTCATCCTAATGAAACATCTACCAATTATCAATAATCACCATGATATAAAAATATACCATTTTAATATAGTGAAAATTTCAAAATATCATGAATCAAATTTATATATCAACCTGAATGGTAATACATAAATTTACCATAAATATATCTGAAGATACCAATATATTAATGAATCACATGTATCCATCATGATTATTTATATTTCACCATATATTAAAGAATAATTATAATCAAAAAATATATTAACCCAAAAGGTTATTTTTAAACATTAATAGATTTTTCTTCCTAATTCCCAATATAAGATTCAATTCAATTCAAAATAACATCACAAAAAACATAAAAAGGTATTTTTTATGACATTGTACTTATGATTAACTATAGACTTATACACTCATGATGGTATCTATAAATTTTAAATTAACTTCAAATTAAAACATATATTCTTCCAAAAATTAACAATGTCCTTATTCCTTAAATAAGATCACAAACTATTGAATATATTTCATAAACCCAAAAATTCTATGCCATCAAAGATGACATAAATAAATATGACATCAACTAAAAAATTTCGAATTCACCAATACTATTATACCAATGTCAATAATATCATTATTACAACTAAATATATATTCTCATATTCTACTTTGGAACAATCCTTAGATGTTTCAAAATCCATGTATCCAAAACTGCATTGATATAAAATTTCTACAACATAATTACTGAATCATAATGAATAATTAATTTAATCCTTTCACATCATAGTCCTTTTATTGGTCAAGTATTTAACCATTGGATTAGGAAATTGATTCAGATAATCCCCATATTCCCAACAAAAAATACATTGATCTATAAATATTACCTTCAGATGATCATCAATTCCATCAATCAAACATTGCATTTCTTCTCAGTAATTACATGTTATATACCCTTAATATACAAATAAAAATAATCTTTCTGTTAATTTGATAAATTTACTTGATTTTTTTACAACATTATCTAGATAGAGATCATTGAATATTCCTTCTTCCCTGATCCCCACAACCTGATCTTCTAGTTAACTATACCCTTCTCTTCATTTTTGATTCCGAGAGTTAGTTATGATAAAATATATTAATGATATATCATTATAACTGATAAAGAATAATCCCATGTTTTAATATTATAGCTCACAATTCATTTTGTTAATCATCACAAAATTCATTCCATTTTCTATTAGTGTTAACACAAGACCTCCATGTTCAATCCATTAACTAAAACAAGAAAGAATATTATGAGCAACAACATTCATAGTGATGAACCATGAATAATCATTTATATGATTCCTAAATCATGAAAAATCCTTTCAATATACGACACATTATATTTAACATAGGTTATCTATAATCATTACCAAATTTTTTGGATGTTATCTTACGATTGGAATCATACCTACGATTTTAAGTAAAATATTCTAATCCTAGTTTCCATTAGATAATTAAAAAATTCTATGATAAAAAATTCATTTACCCATACATTTAATTCATAGCCATAACATCTTAACAAGTTAATATCCATTCTATAACATAATGATCAATGCATGAATTGTATAGGTCTAGTTCTTTGGGAAACATAGACACATAAACAAGTTGTTAATAAAAAATAAAATAGCCTCCCAATATATTCATCATACCTATAATCCTTCATAGAAATAAAATACATACCACTATCGTCTAGACATGGAGAAAAGGAATCAAAATAAAGGGTGAGCACACATGCTCATCCATGGATTAAAATGGATATTTCATCGATCACATGATCTCCACAAGACCATAAGGTTATGATAACATGATCATTACATTATAAAATCATATCTAACATATCATAGATCAAAATAGTTATTCATGGAATAAATTTTAGAATTTTATAAGACATGAATAATAAATGAATAAATGAACACGAGACAAATTTTTTTTCTAGATCTGGCTATTAGAGTTAATTTGATTATAACATTGGATAATGAACATCTTGTTTGATGTTGATTCATATTTTGGATTTTCATTATTTTTCTCAATTATATGAGCATTTCATCTCATGCATCATTAGAGGCACATGATGGGATTTAAATTCCATGCATCATGGAATTCCATATAGGCTGTATTGCATGAGTTCATGACTTTGTGATATGTGCATTGTGTGATATATGTAGTGTTTTTGTAGATATTTTATGTATGGGATTTGAAAACATGGTTGGTTCATAGGGTTCCTATCCTAAATTATACATTTTTTCCTTATTAGGCTACAGTAGCCACCCTGAATAGCTAATTTTGGCACACTGATTCATGAACCATTGATCGCATTGACTGGAATATGTTATAGTTGTAAATTAGGTGGACACCATATTTTAGTTCATGTGATGTGTGAGCCCGTTGTGGATCAAAATTTTTGAACCTTTTAGTTGAACATAATAAAATTAAATGTTTAATAAATATTAAATAATATGGAAATTTGAAATGATGACATAAAGATGTTTACATGCCCTGACTTTTGAGTGGCCAGTAATCTCTCTATCAACTGATTTGTGTGACTGTTTATTTTACCTGTCTTATATAAAGGATAATATTCTATGGTAAGATCTTTAATAAGAATTTTTTGACCAATCATATGCTTCTAGAAATGAATTTATTTCTTTGGATCCTTTTTGAGGTGTGTGATTAGCATTATAGAAACATGACACCAAGATGACGTTCCGTCACTGACCATGAGGGTGGAAACAAACATGATCCAGAGGTGGGGGACAGGGTTTATTAGTGGATCCTTTTATAGAACCATTTGAGGAACCTATAGTTATTCCATACATACGTGTTTAGGAACACTTCTAAAATAGATTTATATTGTTTATAAATATGTTTATAGAAACATTGTTTCATGCCTTGTCTGTGGATGAGCGAGACTATGTGTTCCAGCAGCAGCATCCTCCAATGTTTTTAGGGGATGGTGGTCCATAGGATTTAGATTTGTGGCTTGAGACTACACAATACATATTTGACTATCTAGAGACACATTTTGAGAGGATATTGAATCTCACAACAAAGATTCTTCTTGGATAAGAAAATAACTCATGGGATGTTTTGAACACCGCTATGCAATACATGACATTGTTTGGTGAGATTTACTAACCTAATTCTAATGAGAACATTTTAATAATTGATTAATGGATGTTTTATTGGTTTTTATTATATAATTAATTTAATATATATGGAATCCATATATTATGAGATGGGGATTCATGATGTGATGATTACTGTAAAAGTTTTAGGGACTCACTTTATGGAATTGGATGTCACTATTGAGAAATTATATATATTAATTGTGATGATCATTGTGCTAATAATATTATTAAATCAAGACAAGTGTTTATGGTGAATGAAAGATGTCTACAAAAAGTGGAATACACTGAAATTTTTTATTTTCATGATCTGAAGAAGAATAATTAAATATGATGACCATGAATATTATATATATATATATATATATATATCATGAAGAAGAAGAAAATCTTATGATTATTGAACTAATCATAAATCTCAAGGACGTGTGTCGATATTGACACAGTATTTCCAACATGGAAGATTAATTATATTCAAGAAAATATTCATATTCATGTGGATTTCATATGAATTCCAAATAATTACCCCATATTTGGAATGTGGTATTAATGATGGGTTTTCATGTAGAACGTGATTGTACAACATTAGGTACCATTTTGGATCATCTAATGCTCATTGGAATTGATTAAATCTTCTAATTATGGATTTTTTAAAAATAGTATGAAATGTTTGTGAGGTTGAGTTTGCGAATGATGGTTTCTTGTAAATTAGGTTTCATGGATTGCATATAAAAATGAAATATTTTTTTATAATCCTCAATAATGGGATGCCACAATACACTATATATAATATATCATATGTTATATTCATGTTATGTGAATATAAATGATTTATCATAATTTATAAGGTACATTCATGGGAAAACAGAAGGATGATAGAACATAATTGTGATTCCCATGCACAATACACAAATAATTTATAAAGTGAAGCTACAGTATGATATTTGACATATATGTATTATATAATCATGTGATGTGAAAATTTATAGTTTAGTATAATATATGTGGTACGTTCAGTGGAAAATAAATGAAGGTTGATAGAATACAATTGAGATTCCCATGCAAAGTATGATAAACATAAATAAATTGATGCGAAAGTAGGCTATTTGACATAGATTCTATGATATATTCCATAGTAGTGTATTAGACAACATTATCATCCTATATGTCCAATATATAATTGAGATGAATACTATATGGGAATTTCATTTTTAAAATTCTATGGAGCTACAAGAATGATGAAATATTTTCAAATGATGTGCTTCCTGGATTATAAATCTTTGAGAACATCCATGTAGTATGTCGTGATGGCTCATTTTTGGTTTCCATGATGTTCACATATGATGATTTTTTCAGGGATGATGATTAGATTAGTGGATGATTTCTTTTCCGAAGAGTCATTTTGTTAGTGGATATAAGGAGATAAACCATTGTAAACTACTTTTCATGATCCATTAATCTTCATGTGATCAATGGTTTCATAACCTATATTAGTTTTCTACAAAAACTAAGCCAAATCCATCTTTAAAGCTAATAAATAATTAGAGATTAGTGTTCATTTTTTTCATAAGATATTATTATGCTCCATTTGGATTCAAAAAAAATTATTTTAGATAAAGATAAAATGTTATGTGTGGTTCAATGTTAGAGTTCCTCTATGCTAAGGGTGTTGATTCACTATTTGGTAATGAATTATGATATTTTATTTAAAGGTTTAGTGAAATTCAAGAATCCAGAATAATTTAATCAATATTCATGCTTAATTTTTCTAATAATAAATAAAGTCAACCAATAGTACGTAACATCTATTATATTCTATCCTATGAAAATTTCATGATCATTGGAAAACATTATAATTCATTTGGAAGTATATATTTTCAATAGAAAAGTGATGTTTTATACTACACAAGAACCGGTTTTATAAGAATCAATAAATTTTTCAATGGTACATGAATTATCATACATGATATGATATGATCATTTCATGATCATATAGAAAATTTGGAAAAGTATTTGAAGAATGTAAAATGAATAGAAAATTGATGTGTTATAAGATGCAAGCATCAGTTTTGTAAGAATAAAAGATGTAGAATGATAGTATGTTGTATGTCATACTTGTTAGGCTATGATCATTTCATGATAATTGGAAAAATTTATCATACTATTTGATGAATATATATATAATAAAAAATTTATGTGAAATATGATCAATGCATCAATTTGTTATGAATCAATGAAGTAGATCAACAGTATAACGCATATCATTCGTGCTATGCTATGATAATTTCATGATCATTGGAAGAATTTAGCATATTATTTGATAAATATATAAGGAATATGAAACTGATGTGAAATATGGTCTGAGCATCAATATGCTACGCATTAAAAAAGTTGACCAAAAATACTCCACATTTCACACATTCTATTTCTTGATCATTTCATGCGTACAGGGTCAATTTATTATATTGTTTGAATTTTACAAAGTGGGTAATAAAATTGGAAGTCCTTGAAATTCACATGATTTCATGATGTATTTAAAAGAATATTTAGAAGACAGGTAATTCAAAGATATGCATGTATCTATCGTTCATAATATAATATTGAAGAAATTGTGTGCATCATATGCATACATTATTTGAGATTAGAAATTCATCACAAAAAGTAAGAATCATTGATCATGTAGAAATATTAGAAATATTTGATCATCACTAGAGATCAGATGATGAATAGATTTGAGCCATAATATACTTGTAGGAGAAGATAGCCTTGTCTAGGCATTCAGAAATCTTCAAAGATTAATATAATTAAAGATCATGGGTGAATGGGTTTCATAAATTTTTTTTGCATCAATAACATTTTTATGATATTTAATTTATACATGAGTATAACAGATCTAATACACTCATGGAGGAATATCATTTTCATGTAATTGAGAAGAAACTTGATGAAAATGGATATATTTATAATTGTGGATCAAGAACATTAAATGAAGGGCCGTCAGACGGTTGTGTCTACATAGTAACTGAAGAGGCTTGAGGATGGGGAGTTTAACCAGTCTATAATAAGGAATAGAGAAGATGGTTGGGGTGTATAACTATGATCAATTATAGGATAATCTATTGGGGTGTATAACTAGTTGTTTCCTTATACACTGTAATCACCTTATTATATAGTGTATAATTCATTTTGGGGTGATTAACCAACATGTAAGGGAGTATGATTTTTTACAGAACCTTCTAAATATTGTGTTTTATGATCCCACAGATTATTTCTATATATGAAGTGAGGTTGTTAGATATAAATTAGTGGATCGAAAAACATTAGATTTTCAAGAGTTTAAATTCTCATGAAAACAATTAAAAAATCAACAATTTATTAACCCCCCCCCCCCCCCTCAGTGTTCAATCCATCCTAGGGAACAACAACTGGGATCAGATCCTAGGTCCCTCAAAATATCCAAATGTTTTTTTGGATTATTTTTAAAACAACTTATGTAGTGCATATTTTAGGGAGTGTTTGAGTTTCAACAAATTTCTATATAGTAAGTTACTCCTAATGGGAAAACATATTTATAGTTATTCCATATAATAATAGAATTGGAAGAGAATTATGGAAATGGTGGTAAAGGATAATCCATAAATTAATGGAGAAATACCATTGATTAATGTTAATATTATTTTATCATGTAGTAGTTATTATTATGATTATGATCCAACTAATGATCGTCTATGGGGATAATGAATTAAAAGTAAATCTTTAATTTAAATTAAAATAACATATGAAGAATGTTTCTAAAGAAGTGATTATTTTTATTTTTTTGCACCATCAAAGGACTCCATTTTGATAAAGCACATCAAAATGTATAAGTTAATGAATTATAAGATGTACTAAGTAAGAAGAATAGAATTTTCATCACTCTCACAAAAATAGTGGAAGTAAGGGAATAAAAAAATTACAAGTAAGAATAATTTCAAACGTATAAATATAAGAACATCGTATTTGAGTTTAGTTTTAAATAATCCATTAATGGACTTGAAAATTGAACACAATTTCTATTGATGTCAATAATTCTCAACTGGATATCAAATCCAAGAGGATCAAGGAACTAGAACCTTTATTTAAAGAGAAGATTACATTGTATAAATTGGGTGCCAAGAATATGTGTAATGACTATGATGATAAAGTGGGATTTGTTGAAGTTCATAATAATTCCCCCAAAATGTGATATCATGAATTGGAAATTAAATAGTTCAATTTTGGAAAGACTTATGCTGAGACCTCACAATAAAATATGTATGAATCTACATCAAGGAAATTAACTTTCAATGATTATATTGTTAAATAATCTTCTTCACATTGGAATAATATCATTCCAAAATCTACTGATATTTCCCCAGAATAAGTAATGAAGGAGGTACCATCCATATCCTAATGTAATAACTTTTTTATCTATTTCTATAAAAATTACATTTTTAAATAAGAAATATATAAACCTATGGATTATTAGAAATGGATATGAACCTAACACCATGACAATGGTGTATATAAAAATATGTATAAGTGTTGGTTCCCCATAGGAATCCATGTAGGTGGTGAAGAAGACACAAAACATTAAGATGGAAATATTTGGAAACAATCATAAAATAAAACAAGATCACCTTTTTGGATCAATAATGGTGATGCATTAGATTTGGAAATTTATTGTGGATCATTGGTACAATATATTAAATTCTAAACCACAAAATAATCCAATAAAAGTTTAATAATTACATAAGAAGATGAAACATCATTTACATACTAAGAAAAAAAATACATGTTCAAACTGATATTAACATCTTGGTTATGTCTATTATGTTTTCAATAAAATATTTCATAAGAGTGATAAATGTACATCTCAAAATATATTAAGGAACTATTGAACACATGAAAAATAAATGAAATCATTTGGTAGAAATCATGTAAATGATGAAAACAAGATTTTTGCAAAGAATTTTCATGATATGAAATTCATGGACTCAGTAAATAAGAAAGATCAGAAAATTTATGCTCCATGAAGATGAAGATGAGTGCTGCATATCAGAATAGATATACTACTAATTTCACTCAAGTGAATCCATGTGGAAACTCCAAACAAGCTATAAGCATCCAAAATATATTTGTGTGAAATTTTCAGCTGATTTGGAGAAAGATAAAAATTTATAAGAATCAAAAGAAAAATCACATTCTAAAGATAAAATTAAGATTTTACTTGAAGAATGATAATTTATGAGAGGTTTTCCTAAATAGAAAACTCATGTGTTGATAATGTTTTCTGTGAGAGATGGAATAAATCATTATATAATGAAAGAGGATTCATCACCAAATTTCAAGAAAAATAAGAAGTATTTAATAGAATTAAGAATTAATTAGATGATCTATAATAAATTAATGATAAATAAATAAGAACCGTCTCACACAATTAAATTAGAGGTTTGATATGATCCACTTCCCAAAATGATACATTCGATTTGAAAATTAGATGAGGAAGCAAGATTTCCCGGAGAAAGTGGAGAATCATTGATGAGAAAAAAACATGAACATTGATTTTCAAAATGAGGAACAAGTGATCCCTCCATATTTTATTATATGTTATTGTGTTTTTTAATAAAAAAATTTGAATTGAAGGAGATGTTTTTTATATGAATTCTGGACATCCTGTTGATATTGTACTTCACGGAGTTTAGTGACTTCCATGAAAATGAAGAAAAGTGTGTGTCCCTTGATTGGGAGTATTGATGAGATGAAATTTTTAAATCATTATTTAATATTGAATGTAGGACATATAAATATATTTATAAAATTTTATGTTATGATATTACAATCACTCATTTATCCCTCATTCTAAATTATATTAATAATATCTATTAATGAGGAGTTCCTGATTGATGTTAGGATAAAAAAAGGGGTCTGCATAATTTTCACTTGGAATTTATAATGTCTCTATTGATGCATCTGAATGTATAGTATCTCATTGATAAATTTTAATATTTTCAAACCCAATAATAATATTTCAGTATTTCATAGTATGATTTCACTTGAATGGTTTTCATGGATGGATTATTAAAACATTGTTGTATCTATCTTATTTTCTACACCATGTTAGCCGATGTAGACATAGATTTTATTAACTAAAGTATCATTTCTAATAGAATAATAGGATATTTTTCATATATTTGATTTCATCATGAAATTTTCATATAAGGGATATGATCATGATTTTGATAAATATGTGATATGTGAAGATCCACCACTTACCCTCTGCCTTTATTTTCAATAAGGGGGAGAAAAATAATGACACATTTAATGTGTACACCTATCGACAGAAAATTCAAAAGGGGGATTTAAGAACACATGGTCATGATTGATGAATTAATTTTATATTTTATGTTATTATATCATAAATTCAATATATATTGAAGAATTATATGAGGAATTGGTGATGATTAAAGTGGTGATTCTGGGAGAATTGTTATGGACTCACTTGATGGAATTGGATGTCATTCTCGAGAGATTATCCATATTAATTGTGATGATTGTTGTGATGGTATTTAAAGGAATTCAAGACAAGGTTTTATGGTTATGTAACATTAACTATGACATGTGGAAAACTATGAAAATGTTTATTTTATTGAAGTTAAGTAGATGAATTAAAAAATATGGTAATGAAAAATGTATGTATATATATGTCCTGAAGAATAAAATTTGAATTTTTTTTAACTGATCTTATAGTTCAAGGACTTGTTAAAATAGTGATATGTTTTTTTCAATATGGAAGATTATTTATGTTCATGAAAACATTCATTTTTATGCTAATATGATTTGAAGGATTTGTAATATCCGATTATTTGAAATGAGGTATTGATGAGGGTTTTCATGTAGATTAATATTTTTCAACATTAGGTTCCATGATAGATGATCTAAAATTCATTGGAATTATATAAATTAGATATTTATGAATTTTTTGAAACTGTATGAATATTTTGTAAAGTTGAGTTTATGAATGAGGAATCCATGTAAATAATGGATCATGGTTTTTATATAAAAAATACAACAGCTCCCTAAAAATAAATACTTTTATACAATAGTATTCTATATGAAATATATTCCATGCTATATTAATGTTAGTTATTAAAAATAGTTTATGATACAATTTGAGGTACATTCAGTGGAAAATCAAACCACGTTAATAAAAAATAATTTTGATTACCATGCATAATATGATAATAATCAATAATGTTATGTTATAGTATTTTACATATATTTAATACTAAATTCATGTTATGTTAATATAAGAAAATTAAAATATTATTTGATATACATATATTGGAAAATAATATCAGGTTGATAGAACAAAATTTATATACACTTTCACAATATGCTAAACATTAATAATGTGATCTCACAGTACGTTGTTGGAAATATATGCTATGATATATTCATGAGATCTAGATTGGAACAATTTAGCATACTACATGTGAAACATATAGTTGAGAAGTGTAATATAAGGTAATTTCATCACTAAAATTATATGGTGGTATGTGAATGAAGAATGAACCCCAAATGACCTGTTTCATGGATAATAAAACATTGTGGACTAACATGAAATATGTGGTGATGGTCCTTTTTGGGTTTCCGTGCAGTTGAAATATGAATTTTTCTTCCTGAATGATGAGATGCATTATTGGTGAATTCATTTTTAGACAGCCATGCTCATGAAATATATATAGAGATGAACTTATTTAAACATGATTACATGTTTAAAAAATATTCATGGGATAAATGGATTGATAATCACTATTTTGTTTCTATAAATACAAGGATAACTCTCTCCTTAAAGGAAATTCATAATTTATGGATGTGTTTATTTTGAGTGGAACATCTCATTTTTTTTAGCGGTGAAGCTTTGGTCAAGGACCAAAGCAAAAATTTATTGATAAGAAAATGAGAGATTACAAGAAGTGAACGAAAGGGATTTTTTTACAATCTCTATCCAAAAGATAAAATAAATCAGAGGGAATAGAGTCTAGCCAAGTCATGGTTTGATGGACACCTTTGTTGTCTAGAGCATCAACAATGACATTAGCTTGACGATAGGCATGAGTAGCTATAAAATCGATCCCACAGAGTAAATTGATACAGTTCATCCAGCGAGCAGTGAGCGACCAGGATAGATGAATGTTGCCACTCCAGATGGCATGTATGATGGTGGTTGAATCACTTTCAATCCAAAGCTTTCTCCAACCTCTTTTAAGAGAAAAATCAACAGCATGAATAACTCCGAGCATTTACACCTCCAGAGATGATGAGTGACCATAACCAACATAGAAACAACCTTGACATTGCCTAGTTGAGTCCCTGAAGACAGCACCACAACTGGCAGGACCAGGGTTTCGTTTGGAGGCTCTGTCAACATCCACTTTGATCCATCCTGGCATTGGAGATTGCCAAAAAACTTCAAAGAGGCATTTTGGATTTGGGAAGATACCAGGAACGTGAAGATGACGAAGGATCATAAGGTCACCAACCGAGTTGTTGCAACAGTCTTTTTGAATTGAGGTTGCTTCATGAATAGCAAGGAGGATTCCGGACTTCCCTGCATTAATATGGAATGAGTGATTATTGTGAATAATATCATTTCTAACATACCAGAGTTCATGTAGAAGTTCTGCCACTGCCGCCAGAAAAAGATTTTTGACCTGCACAGAGGCATCATGTCTAGTACAATGCATTAAAAACAAGTAAATAGAATCAGTAATGGGTATTCTGCAATTAAAAAGATCAAATATGTACTTCCAAAGAGCAGATTCCATCGCACACGATAGAAAGAGATGATTTTCATCTTCCCTATGTTGGTTACACAGACGACATTTGGAACAAAGAGACATGCCAAAAGTTTGTAGGCAAGATTCTGTGGGTAATATATTGTGCGCAATGTGGCAAATAAGGATGAGTCTTGAAGGCTTGTTGTAGGGTTTATTGAAGTGATTCTCCCAAGAATAAATAGATTCAGGATCAGAGAAATTATGCTTATAAAACTTTTTAGAATCCAGGATGCCATTGGGAGAAGGCTCCCATACAAGGAAATCACCAGCAGAAGAAAAAGTATAATTCTCAATAGCTTGCATAATGATATCAGGAAAATCCCAGTCAAAGGATTGTAAGACCTCCTTTATAGACTGTTGAGTATCATCAACAAGAAAATCCGGAGGCAACAAAGAGATCAGAGGGTTACCACACCATTTACCACACCACAAATTAATGGAAGAGTCATCAATGACAATCCATCTAGAATCTTGCATGATTTTGTGAAAAGAGTCCTGAATGGAAGGCCAGATAGAAGAGTTGATGATGTTAAGATTACCTTTTGACATATTAGAGAAAAATCTAAGTTTTAGAAAATCAGTAGCTTTAGAAGTGGAGTTAATGATGTCCCATGTAAGGTAGGCCTGTAAAGCATCATTGAACAACTTTAAATTTTTAATTCCTATTCCACCATTAGCCATGGGTTTACAACAAGTTTTCCATGGAATAGTAACAAGCTTCTTTTCGAAAATACTTCTAGACCAGATGAAGTTTTTAATGTAAGTGTTAATTTTTTTAAGAATACAAATGGGCCATTTATAGGCCATAAAAGAATGAACCATTTTAGAAACAATGATCGATTTAACCAAACAGATTCTCCTAGCCATGGAGAGAGACTTCCCTTTCCAATTAGCTAGTTGATTTGTGAGATGAGAAACAATATTAGAAAAATAGATAGCTTTGGGGTGACCCCAAAATAGAGGAATACCTAGATTGGTGAAAGGTAAAAGACCCTCCTTGATACCCAGATAATTAATAATACCTGATTTTCTTCTGACAGGAAAATTATTGCCAAAATAGATGAAAGATTTGTTCCAAGAAATAGCTTGACCAGAGACATCATCATAGTGAGATATAGTTTGCTTGAGAGCATGAAGACTTCTTTGGTCCCCTTTTATAAAAATGATAATATCACCCACATATAAGAGGTGGGTAGGGGCATTTAAGTTTCTGGCTACCTGAATAGGTTTGATAAAATTATGTTCATCCTGGTAGTTTATGAGTCTGCTAAGATAATCTTCGGCAATCACAAAAAGAATGGCAGAGAGAGGGTCCCCCTATCTAACACCTTTAGTGCATTTGAAAAAGCCACGAGGGGTGCCATTAATCAGAATAGAGATATGAGCTGAGTGAAAGAGGGTCTTGATTCTTCCAATGATGGAATCATTAAAACCAAAGTTCCTAAGAACATTGTAAATTAAATTCCAATCTATAGTGTCAAAGGCCTTTCTAATATCCAGTTTGATGGCCACAGAACCACCTCTAGATTTTTTAGTTAAGGAATTCGTGCACTCATAAGAAAGACAAATGCAGTCCTGAATGGATCTTCCCTTGATAAAACCAAATTGATTCCAAGAGACGAATCTATTGCAGATAGGAGCAAGTCTGTTTGCAATAATTTTAGTGATGATTTTATAGATAGTGTTAATAAAATCTATAGGTCTAAATTGATGGATCTCAGCAGCATTCTCAACTTTAGGAATTAGTGTTACAAATTGAGCATTGATTCCACGAGGTAAAGATCCATGAGTGAAGAAAATATTTACGAGTTTGCAAACATCATTTTGAATTTTATCCCAATGTTTTTGGAAGAAACCATTATTAAAACCATCCGGGCCAGGCACACTATCTGGGTCTAGTCTAAAAACAATGTCTTTAATTTCATGATCAAGGGGAGTGCTTAATAGGGACTTATTGTCACCTTCATTAACCAACAATGGAATGATGTCAGGTTTAAGATCAACATTTCTGTCCGGACCGTTTAAGATGTTATAAAAGTACGTGATAACATGATCCATAATGGCTTCTTCAGAGTCTAAGACCAAGTCATTATGAATGAGCATAGAAATCGGACGATTAGCCTTTCTAATTATTTGAAGATTATTATAAAATTTAGTATTGCGATCACCATCAGTAATCCATTTGGTTCTAAACATCTATTTACGAATATTTTCTTTAAAAGTAATAAGGGAATTAAGTTTCGAAGAGATATTAGCTTCCACCTGAGGATCTAAGTCAAAGTCAGAATGAGTGTTCTGAGATTAAAAGCGACTGAGCTCATCTTCCAGGTGTGTGATGTATAGATCAATTTGTAAGATTGGGTTTTTACACCAACCTTTGAGAGCCTGTTTAAGAACTTTCAGTTTAAATAAACAAACAAAGTCTTCTTTATGGTGTTTCATGGAGTTCCAAGTGTTAAAAATAAAAGTAACACAGTCAGGGTTCGAAGAACAAGAATTGTTAAATTTAAAAGGAAATATAGTTTTTCGAACATTCGTAGAAAGATTTACAAGGATAGGATGATGATCAGAGTTAATTCTAGGGAGAGTATCACTAGATATTTTATCCCAAGTATCAAGAGTCTTCATGTTCACAAAGGCTCTATCAAGTTTACTAGCAACGTTTTTATTGTAATGCTTTCTGTACCAGGTATATTTGGCACCGATAAGATTAACCTCAAAGAGGATACAATCATCAATAGTAGATTTAAACTCTCTAGAGGAAATGAGGAGATGAGCAGGACCAATTTTTTCAGATGAGGTAATAATTGCATTGAAATCTCCCAAAACAAGCCAAGAATCCTGAATGAGTTTAGAAATATCAAGAAGTTCAAGCAATAATATTCTCTTATCCTGATACCTATTTTTGGCATAAACCATAGTACAATAGATATTCTGACCATTCCATATGAAATCACAAGTAAACTACTGATTAGAAGTTTTAATAATGTTAATATTTTTTAAAGAATTATGACAAAAAATCCACATGGAGTCAACCTGAGGACTGTTTTTACAAGATCCTAGAATATTGTAATTAAGAGCACCAAATCTCATAATGTTCATTTTAAAATTGGCCTTAGATTCAGAAATGGAAAAATTGTATGGTTTATGAGTATTTAGAAACCTCCTAAGAGTAATGGAGGTGTCATTATTGGCCACCCCTTGACAATTCCAAAAAAGAACATTCATTTCTACTTGTTTCTAGGGTTAGAACCCTTCTTTTTTTTGGATTTACAAGATCCCTTATTTTTTTGGGATCTTGTAACAATTGAGGAAGAGGATAAATGATGATGAATCTCATTAGTTTCAGAGCTTTGAGAGGAATTAGATTTCAGATTAGCATTTTGAATAGTAGCAGGGTCTGATGTACACAATGAAGCAGAAATTTCTAAAGTGTGAGACTATTCTGCTCTATGAGCAGAGGCCTTTTCAAGAACAGGAGGTAAAGGTGAGCTGGTTTGATTAGACTCAGAAATAACATCATGAGCAGATTGCTCATGTTGAGGGAGAGACTCAGTCTCAATCTGGACAGATTCAATACCAGCAGGATGGAAATGTTCAGATACATGAGGCATGCTATGTTCATGGTTCTGGATGTTATTAGGAGAGATAGAAATCATGCGGTTTTCCAGAAATAAGGCATGGTCTTGAGCAGATTCAGAATCAGACAGTGAGGTATGTGGAGAATTATGAGACAAAGGAAGCATAACAGCATTATCAGCATGTATGACAGGTTTACTGACAAAACTAGTAACATTTCCAGGAATACTAGAATTCAAATTATCTAACGGTTCCTGCAAAGAATCAGAAATCTGTAAGTTTGTTAGAGGATTATATTCCTCCTTCTGGACAGAGAGATATTCAGTGTGTAAAATCAAATTAGGATCAGGAGTTTGTGATGAAGTAGGGTCAACAGAAATTTCAGCAGGAACAAAATCAGACTAAGATTTAGGTATAGGAGCTGCAATAATAGAAGGGTCATTTTTAACATCAGAGTTGAAAGACAAAGAGTTACCAGAATCAGAAGATTTGGTTGAAGGAACTGCATAATCATTAGTTTTAACATCAGAATTAATAAGCATAGTGGAACCTGGGTCTGCAGGAATCACAATGTCAGTATGAATCATGCTGGAAGCAACCACATTCTACTTGAGGGTAGGTAATGAGTCCCCCATATTCCCACAAAGATTCTCCTTTAGACATGAAAAACCAGAGGAAGAAACATTGTTAGCAGCATTAGAAATAGGGGTAGTGGTGCTCTTGTTAGAACATTCTCTGTTACAGTCATCAACTAACCCTTTTGAACCGGTGGGCTTATCCTTATATTGAGAGGCCTCCTCTTCCTCAACCAAAACAAACCAAGATCTACCTTCTAAGGTTGATTAGGGATTGGATTTCTGGACCCACTTATCAACCTTAGGTGGGTCATATTTGACAGCAATATTTTTCCCTTTTTTAGTATGTTTAACCTCTTGCCAATCATTTTTATTTGAGGGATCCAATTTCTTCCTAGAAACCCTACAGCTGGAAAAATTATGGCCAATCAGTTTGCATACTTCACAGAAGGAGGGTTTATTTTCATATTCAATACTGAGCTCTACCCTATGTTCAGGGGCATTAAAAAATATGGTGGATGGTAAAGGATTAGCTATGTTAATCTCCACCATAACTCTGGCATATAAACATAGATCCCCATTCAAGGTTCTATGATTGATTTTTATAGGGGATCCTAAACAAGAGGCAATGTCATTTAAAATCTTCGGGTGCCAAAAGAACCAATTCAGCCTATGAATTCTAACCCAAACATAAGCCAGATGGTTTTTGTGAGTGTAAGGATTAAAAGCAGGGTCTCAATCTGAGATTCTAAAAAAACAGGCTTTAGGTGTAAATTCCCAATCTTCAAAATCTGTTCAAGATCAGATTACAAACTAAAGAGAATGTGGTATTATCCCTTACCTAAGGGAACCATCTTCCAGCGTGAAGAGCTCCAGCAATGAGAAATCCTATTCTTTAAATCAGAGATAGACCAAGGTTTATCACCTGTGTTGTAGGAAATTCGACCAAGCACTGAGTACCTGAACATTTTCTCCCTCTGTTTCAAGGCTTCTGGATCAACATCAACCATAAAAACTCCATCGTCCAGTTTTCTGAATAAAGGGTGCCTGAGGTCATTCCCGCTGCTAAGATCAGAGTCTTTTAGCGCATCGCAGAAGGAGACAGGGATATTGCGAAGTGGGATATGGATGTTTCCAACTTCAATGTTCGAAGAGACAGTATCCACAGAAGCAGGAGCCGACTGGGGAACAAGCTCCCATTCTGGATCAAAACCAGCCATCAGAAGCAGCAAGAATCAGCAAAAAGAGATAGGGTTTGGAGTCGCCCTTTGGAGCGCAATACGAGAGCTCCCAACCATTCATCTCTAATTGGGTTCTGTAATGTAGTTTTTTCTTTTGGTGTAGGATAAAATGTTATGTGAGGTGCTTCTGCATGAGAGGCACTGCTCAATGTGTATTTTTTTATGTGGTGAAGTGGTATCATATTTTCTAGGCAGGTGATGTTCTATGAAAAAATTGAAAAGTATTCAAACCGTATTCATGAATCAGTTCTCTATGAATCATGTATGTAAACCAACAGTACAAAAATTTTCATATGTGCTATGATAAGTTCATTTCATGATAATTGGATGTTTTTTTTAAAACAATATGAAAAATATAATGTTAATGGAAAACTAATGTTCATTGTGATGCAAATATCAGTTCAATATAGATCAAAATAATCAACCAAATGTATGTGACATATCATATATGCTATTTTGTGATCAGTTTAGGATCATAGAATCAATTTAGAAAACTGTTTGAAGAAGATATAGTGAATATAAATATGAAGTGCTATGAGATTAATGAATTAGTTTGATAAGAACAAAATAATGGGACCAATAGTTTTCAACATATCATTCATAATCATTGAAAAAAATTTGGATATTTTTTGAAAAATAATAGCAATAAAAACTAACCATGTACTAAATAAAATGAGAAATTAGATCTCATCTGAGTTATAATATAAACAAAATATATCATGTCACAAGTTTGTGTGTTGTGATGTGAATCATTTTTCTAGGATAATTATATAAAAAACATACATCAGGAATACAATGTCTGTTATTATGATTTGTCATTATGTTACTAAGGATATTCTATAAATACATAAGGTGAAAAGTAAACATTACAATGAGAGACTATTTTTATATGAGAAAAGGAACATCTATAATTTTGATAGTCGGATAAATAACGAATATGTTAATGTAATTTATTAATATGCATACGATTTTGAAATATATATATGTTCTATAATATTTCATTGAAAATAATGTTATTGAGACACATTATTTATAGAAAAATTATAACCAATGATAAATGGTTTATAATCATCATATTAGGTGATATTTTAATAATTGGGATAATTAAATCTTATAATTCAAGGAATTAGTGAATAGAAAATAATCTTGTAAATGGAACGTAACTATGAATTCATAAATGGATTCCATCAATGAAAACAAATTTTGTATTTTTCTAGAACATATTACTATTTTGTGGCCCACTATGTCCAAATGGGTTTTCAAGAATGATCTCCACAAGGATGGTAAATAAAATACCTATATATAAATGTTGGTTGATAAGTATTTTAAGATCAGTCAATATGTTGTTTCTAATGAATATTTTTCATTAATAGATATATTATAATTTATTTAAATTATTATTATTATCAAAGTGTACCATGGTAATTTGTGACAACCATCTCTTAATAGGTATGATATAATTTGGGACATTTTTATCTATATTTTGGTTCTATTGTTTATTAGGATTTAGGGGTTCAAAATTTGAATTATAGGAGAAATAATACAGGTGCATGATTTGTACTTATTTAGTAGTAATTGGGTGGTAACATTGTGATATGGATTGTTAGATCAAATTGATTTTTTCATAGTTTGATAATGGTTTTTCTAATTGTGAAATATTTCTTAGAATACCTTGTGATAGGTTAGGCATGGGTCTAAATGTGGTTGCATGGCATTCTCATGAATTTTCAATCCATGTGATTATTTATAAAGAACCATTTACTATAGTTTTCTAGGGATAATATAGACAACATTGTTAACATTCAATTTTTCTAACCATGCATTCAAACCATTTGATCTATAAGAAATACCTAAATATTTAAATTTTCCCAAATACCCATTTTTCATTATTGACCCAGCTTTCACCCTAATATATCATTATCCTAACCCTATATTTTTTAAACACTCTAGGATTTTCTCCCTTGTGTCTCTTAGTGATTTTCTATCGATATTGGTGTATCTATTTTGGGTTTGTGTAAATCTAATCTATATAATTCCTCTATTATCTAGATTCAATCTTTATCACACATCCCCTTGTTTCCATTGAACCCAAATGGGTTCTGATGGAAAATATATGATTTAATGTGTGAAATTGATTCTTTTAATTATGGATATAGAATTTATAGGACTACATTTCGTCATTTACAATCAATATTTTTAAAGGAAACTATGTTCCCTCTGTTGGAGTTGTGGTTTTCTCTATATAATAGTTATTTTTCGTGGAACAGTTTATTAATATTTTGTTTTACTTATGTTCAACTAGCGTAAAATATTTCATTGATATATAATAGGTTTGATCTATGAAATTGATTTTTTGCATGGAAAATGGTTTTAGAATGGATTTTCGATAAAAATAGTTTTATACAAATCTTGTATTTAATAAGATTTCTCACTGGTGGTTTGGAGTATAAAATAGGTTTTCCATAGTGAGAGTGGTAATGGTTTTATTATAAAAACATTTTATAAAATATTGGGAATGATTTACCTGAATTTATTATGAAAACTAATAACATTGGATCTGTAGGTACATCAGGCCATATTGATATGGAAAACTCAATTACTGTGGAACAACTAAGGGTTACAGGTGTGACACTGATAGTCATTGGTAGGTTTCATAATCATTATGATTAAAATTCTTTTGGATTAATGTTTCTTGTGTGTCCTGGATATGTATTCCCATAATATATATTTCAATTGTGCATTGTTTTATTCATGATAGTGATGCTTCAGGCATTTATTCCTAAAATGATTACATTTTTAGGTATATAAACACTTCATTAGGAATTTATCTCACACTTTGTATATTCAAATAGTAATACACATACATGGATTTTTACGATATATGTAATGGTAATGTTGTCATGTATATAAATTAATTATCTTGGTTGATGTCTCTTCATAGTGATTTTGTAAATTCATGAGGGATGGTCATATGTATTCTTGGTTTTTGTCATTTACATAAGAAGATTCATGGATTATAATTCTTCCATTTCTTGTTTTTTCTCATTGTTTTATACGTCTTCATCAATTAAATATAGTGGTTATATATCATTACCATATTATATATGATATATGTTAAATGGTTATTTCAGGTTCAATCCATTCCAATCGTTGTATGTGTCGATACCAAGGTGCTTTTCATGAGTCCTTGGAGATATAAAACACTCTTCTGATATGGTATGATTTCATAAGTTACATGTCACTTGACCCAAGTTGTATTGTTACCAAATTTCATTAATTGGTGGTTTATTTGGGGGATAATTGTATGATAGAGTTACAAAAATCTAGACTCAAGTGGTAACTAAATAAGGATTCCTAGTCAACTAAATTTCATATCTGACCATCAGTTACAATGATTGGTTAAGTATTTTATCATCATAATTCTTAGCTAGATTTTGGGTTTATTTAAATGATCCTTATCAATATTCTCTTTTGGATTTTACTTTTTTTTAATCCTTTTTGTTTTTTGGGATTTAATACGGATTCTTGAAGTTTAAATTTTAAATCATTTTTGTATTCGAATGCTAATATGATTTCACCTGGTGTGTTTAATAAATAATACCTTTATAAGGATAATTATATTCTAAGGGAAGGACCTATATGAATAATCACATAAAAAACCACTTCATTTGGCCCATCTTTATTTGAAATAGTAATCCATGTTGTTAAATCACAAGGTCAATATGGTTGTGGAAACTGATAATGAATGGGGAATTATCCATTAGATTTTACTAAGAAAAGTACACCAATATTCCTTGGTGACAAAATAACCAACGAATATGAGGAATATATTGAGAGAATAGAACATAATTTTCAATTTTTTGGGGCTCTAAAGGACTATATGTTGGGAATTTACACTTATATACTTGATTTCCCTAGAATGAAATGGTAGGATTCCATCATTCTAGCTATATTACACAAGGAACTCACATATACATCATTCAATAAGTCATTCCATAAGTAGTTTTATCCTATGAAAATACATGTGAAAAAGGATTGGGAGTTTTTTACCTTTTATAAAGGACAACATTTAGTGATGTATTATGATACTCATTTCACCAATCTATCTCCATGACCTGGCACTAATAACTACCTCATGTCTATATGGTTTTATATGGGTCTAATTAAAGATATTTTATTAATCCATATTATCATGTTGTTGATGACCTTTACCGATGTAGATAATAATGCGGCTATAGCTGACGCAGACTTATTTAAGAAAATAGGTGTTAGTGGAGAATTTGTTATTATAGGGGGTACTCAAGGTGTATCACCTATCCTGAAAAGGAATAACAATAATAGTTCATTGTTTTCATTAGGATCTATTAAAGAGTGTTCTTCTGGAAAATACCAGTTGGTTTTCTTAAATTTTGGCAGACATATCCATTACTAAGCCCAATTGTACAATAAAACCCAATATCTTCTGTCATTGCAAATAATATGTGAAAATAATAAAAAATAGATAAGTTTCATATGTAACTAGAGTTGGATACACCTTACCAAATGTTCAGACAATCAGTTAGATACTATGCAAAAGTGGTGGATCTCATTCAATTGTTATGGGGGATAATTAGGCAATGAAGAAACCTCATATGGGATTTCAGTTTGTATGGATTTATATAATAGTGTATGCACCAGAGAAATATGATGTGGATATGACTACTATGAGATGTACAATTTTTATTACTTCCTCTATCATCATAGATTTGTTTGATACTAGTTCATCTCATTATTATATATCCTAAAATTTTGTCAATGTGTATGGATAATTTTTAAATCGTATTTCATTTTTTATTGATCATTATAATCACATATAAAGGTGGAATGTGAGGGGTTTTAAATATTCCAAGTTCCGTGGTATGATCGCTCACCCTAAGGTCATATGGAAATTCATAGTTCTCAATCGTTATATATTGGAACTTATCATTGATCTGAATTATAGGGTTCATTTTAAGTCCTAGGTCAATTGATATAATTTATAGCTTTAGTTTCTATCTCCCAACGGGGTTACTTGTGACTTTCATGGTGAGTGGGATCCTATATCATGGTGAGCAGGGTTGTTCTTTCAAAAGGATATGATGATCTCAAAAAAATATTTGATAATTTTATTGATGTGATTTATCATTAGTGATGATGTATACTTCCTGCTATTATGAATGAGTAACATAAAGACATTATTAGTAACATTTCCTAGGTCAATTACCCAATGTGAAGTCATGTTTACTTTTGACTTTATTCTATGGATGTCATTATCTCTTCTCTATTTCATAATATGGCATACATCGAGTAAAATTAATTTAATGTTCATATTGAGGATATTGAGTCCAAAATAATTGATTGTACGAGGGGGTAACCTTATAATTCTATGATTCTCTTCCTAAATAATTATATGGGGGCCTTCAGTTGTGTGCTAACTAAAAAAAGTTTAATCTAGTAAATATTCAGAAGGGGTTCCCTTTTCGTATGATTGATTATATGTTTGATCTATTTAAGGGATCCTAAAAATTTATTATATTGATTTGTGATAGGTGTACCATCGGTTAAGAGATGAAGAGGAGGATATTCTGAAGACTAAATTCCCGAAAATGTTAAGAAATTATGAGTATTTGGATATTTCTTTTGGTCTTGTTAACACTCTTGTGGTGTTTACAAATTTGATGAATTAGATCATTTATTAGTTATTGGTCACCATCATGGTTGTTATTGTGGGAGATATTTTTCTGATTTTAAAGATTAAATAATAACTGATAGATCATATTGATATTGTTCTAAGAATTCGGTATGATCATCTTATGTATTGAAAAATAACTAAATTCCTTTTTTTGGATACGAAAAGTGAGGGTTCTGGGCCATTTTATATCTGAGAGATGTATCTCAGAGTATTATAAATAGGTTCAGGAAATGATTTCCTTGGATCAACCAAGAATGTGTTTCAAATTTATATATTCTTGTTTTCATATGGCTATTATAGGAATATTATTCATGTTTTCTCCAAGATTCCATCTCATATATTAGAGTTGAACCATAAGGGTATTGTGTTTGAATAGAATAATAATTCTCAATGATAATTTGATTAAATTAATGTGAGGATGAATTTTTATGCTTTTTTTTATTCTTTTTTATTCTGGTTTTGGTTACCACATATTTTTTATGCCTAAGTAACAGGATTAAGAATTTTTCTAATGCAGTGGAAATGAAAATGGGACTATGATCCTTTTTAATAACACCAACATGATATTATTTATCCGAATAATGATTTTTAATTTTCTACTATTATTCAAGCCTAAAATACATAGATCCACTATCTCTTCGAAGAGAGTTTTACTATATATTTGGATTATAAGTTCCTGAGGAATATTTCTTCCTATAGGAATATAAACCTATAACAGATATGTTTGGTAGGATATCTTTACAATTTTGATTATGATATTTCATACACACCAATAATATATAATAAGGTCACTAATTCATTGAGAAATAATTTAATGACACATATAAAGAAGGAATCTATTGAATAATTATCTTTGATGATTTTATTAACTGAGATGTTCTTGGACATGGAAAACGTTGATGGGAAGGACTACATATCTTATGTGAAGGATGATTCATTAATTGATGATTTGATAACTCCTTTCCAAGAAAAAGACACATTTTTCATCATTTTATTTAAATAATCTACTCTAAAGTGACCATGGGAGATTAGACTCAATCTCATTATGTCTTCATTCATTTCTATGGAAGATTTTTCCTTCTATTATCCTTGGGGAAAAAATTAATGGATAGTAGAAATCCATCCAATTGTTCCATAAACCATTGTACTACCAAGATGAATCATTATTTGAGAAGTTGGTATTAGTTTTTGGGGATGAGGAAGTCAGTTGAGATTTTGATTCCTTATTGCTTCTCTAAAATAAATTTAGTTAGATCATCAAAGGAAAATCAATTTGTTGTCCACATTACCAATTCTAATATGTACGTGGGATGAGAAATCCATAGACATTATTGTCGGTTTACCATGTAATCCTATTGAGAAAAATATTATTTGGGTGATCATTGATTTACATTTTAATTCATCCCATTTCCTTCACATTTAGAAGACAATTTTTTAAGAACATTGGATAATATATATCTATAAGATCATAAAGCACTAGAATTTATCTTCTTTTATTATTAATAAAAGCGATCTATGATTTAAATCATGGATTCTAAAGGATTATACGTAGTGATAGGTACCCAATTGACGTTAACCATAGAATATCATGAAAAAATTGTGGAAAAATTTACTGATACATTTGTATTCATTAGGATATTCGTTAGGAATATTTTTTATTTTTATGGTTCATCGAAAAAGAATCATTCCATTTTTTGAGTTTTCTTATGAATCAATTATATTTAATTGATTAAAATATAACACTTTGAAGAATTTTTTGGCTATATTTGAAAATATAATTTATTTTTGGATGATTTCAGACAATAGTCATTGGTTGGACCAAATCGTGTTCAATATGTTATGAATATTTTGGAGTGTATATGAAATATGATAGGGATCGCTTAGAGACAACAGAAATACTATGTATACTATCGTCATTTCCCACTACAGTTTATAGTAAGAAATCGGGTTTTTCTCAAGGATTCACCTCATTCGGGACATACTCATTTTGGAAAGATATGGAATGTTAGTAAAAAGGATTATTGTGACTTTTAAAAATGATAACCATATTTCAATGGTAGTAAATTAGTTGGACTTACTATCCAATTATACACAATTTGTGATATCATTCATGTTTTCCAACTAAAAGGGTATCAACCAGACCCTTATCAATTATTTAAAAGGGATGATGTTGACATGAATCCCAAAACATTAGTGGATGAGATCCCAATTTATATTATGGATCATCTGAGTAAGGTTTTATGTGGTAAAATTTTTCCTTTGATCCATTTCATATGAAAATGATTACTGGATAGGCACATGGTGTGAGGAAATAATGCGTTGATGATATAGTACTGGACTTTTGTCTTTATGAGTTTAGAATCATAAGATCATTCTAAGTAAATAATGTGGCATGTTGGAGAGCATTTTGACCCCCTCTGGGTCACATTTATGTTAGATTTTTGGCCTCTTCTGTCACTAACTAGGTTCTAAAAGATTTTTGAAGTTAGGTATCAATATTTTTTATTTTTTGGGGGAAAAATCATGGAACACAGATTGTGAACAGTTAGTAATAACAATGAGATAATGATGAAATATGTAAATGTTTGTTCCAATGATATTTTGAATATTTTTAGAAAGGTTTTTAATACTTATATAAAATTCAAGTAAAACAACATGAGAGGATTGGATTGGATATCGTGGAAACTTCATGGATTTCCATAATTTTTCTAACTATGTTACTATTCATAGGTAAACATACACTTTAGTTTTTAAGGGATAGTTGTGACCACATGGTTATTTTTTTGGATTGTCTACCTGTGAATCCAAACTATTTAAATCTTATGGGTTTTATAAAATTAGAAAAATAAAAAGATACAGTTAGTTGTTATAACCAAAATGTCTCCCTATTCACTAATTATATTAACCCATACATTCCATTACTCCCTATAAAGTTATACCTATTTATGTTGTTGATTCTCTATATATTTTTGTGGATATATTCATGTTATGTGAGAATATCCCCATGATTCCTCGTCTTCTCTCTAGATCTACACTCATTCTCTATTCCCCTTAACTCATTTAAAAAATAACATACCATTAGATCTTAGGTGATGGGTATTGAAATAATTTTTTTCTAATATATATAGTCATGTGAGGATATGATCTTTTAATTTACAATAATTCTTTTTCAAGGAGACTATATATCATCCATTAGTGAGATATGTTTCCCTAGATATTAGTTATTTTTCATTTAACGACATATAATTATTTTTTTCCTTTTTTGGGTTATGTAAATTTTTGGATTCATATCAATCAAGTATAATATATATATTTCTATCTTTAATGGAATGTAAAATGTTTTGAATGGGATTTTATTTAAAAATAGTTTTTCATGATTCATGAGTTTGACAAAATCCATAAAATATAGTATTCACGGTAAAATGGTTATTCCTAAATGGTAACAGTAATTCATTACTTGTAAATGTATATTATAATAATATTGGCACGACATAATTGAACTTCATGCGAAAACATGGGACATGGGGACCTCATATGCATCAGGTTATGGAAATTTGAAAACATTTGTATGTGGGTAACCACTAGGGGTTATGATTATGTTACTAATATATTTTGGAAGGAATCAGAATCTCTATGATTCACATTATGTGATCATACTATTACTTGTGTGTCCTATTTATGTATTCTCATAAGCTGGAGCCCAACTATTCTTGATTTTATTCATGATAGTGAAGTTTCATTCCTTAAATGCTTACATGTTTATCTTTTGAGATGTGAATGATCTTGATTAATTTGCTATGTGTTGTCATTCATATTAATTTATACATTCAAATGAAATATAATATGTATTATTTTAAAGGAAATCAAATGGTTTTTTTATGATAAATATTTTTAGAAATAATGATTTATAAAATATATTTTGTTTTTAATCTAGAACTAATAATTTCCTTTTGATATTTATTATATAAATTATGGGTGGTACTCTACTAGGTATTTCCATCACACCCTACATATTCAATTGGGTTTATTCATACATTGTTTAGTATCATCATGATAAAGGGATTGTTATCATATAATCTTATAACTTATCTTATACATTTTCAATTCATTGTAATTTTAGATAATTGTGGAGAACAGTCACATAGAGACTCAGTTTGATATTTGATTTATGTGGTTTTTGGTATTAGTCATTTGGATTTTTAATTTATGTCTCATTTTTTCATACATCAAGATCCATGACACCCTCTTTTTTTACCTTTAAAATTTTATATATAATATATTTTGTGTAGTTTGTTAGGATGAAATCATTCCCATTTTTGTATGTTTTGATACCTAGGTGCATGTTTCTAGGAAATAGTGATATAGAGCGTGCTTCAATCCTTGAGGCGAGCCATCTAGGGTGACATGTCAGGTCTACCATAGCTGGTTCATTATATTAATATATTTTATGGTCGTATGTATAATGAATAATTTTAAATTTTAACCATTAAAATATCTTATAATATATAACTATAAGGGTTTCTCACCTAAAAATCATCAATATATTAAAAAAGATACACGAATCCATTAAAAGATCAATGAAAATATTCAACCATGTAGTTATTATTTTTTTCATTTGTTTAAAAAAATTTAATAGGAGCATTATAGTTTTCCATTTGATATATATTGATAAAATATGGAAAATAGATTAGTCTTATAGATTATTAAGGCTTGGATGAATCTATTTCCTCATGAATGACGTAATGTAACATCCCATGTTAGGGAAAAAGATTTACTGACATCGATATATGGGCTTCTGGGACTAATTTAACATTCATATATTGAGAATGAATTGAAAAATAAAATTTGATGAAATTGGGGAATATTTATTGAAAATTTCACATGTCATTCCATGGTGATGAATCAGAAGAAATATATAAAGATTAATAAAATAAATAAAACAACATATCCTTTTTTGATTGAATTGTCACATATTCCATATTAAATAATAAATATTAAGTTTCATATCTTTAAATCATGGTAAATAATATCAAAATATACAATGTTAATTCCATTGATCGGTAATTATAACTACCTCGTGGTACATAAAAAGTGCAAGGGCCATGTTTATGGTACATATAAAATAATAAGATAAAGTTATAAATGGGTGATAATACCTAACCTCCAAATATATAAATATGATCTACTATTAGAGTTAAGGAAAGTAAATGGTGAATCCTACGATAATTATAGATAGTGGTCACCAATGTAATAGAATGTGAGTATATTACATTTTATAATTTCGTAAAATAATTAGTATAAATATTTATCTTTATCCTCGATCATTGTATTATACCAAGAAATTATATTTTTTCATGATGTATATTATAATAGTGTTATAGTTGTGATACTGGAAAAGAACTCCAGGTTTTTATAAAGTTAAAGATTTATATACTTTAGAGATGTAATATCTTTACATTTTTTACACAATAATTTGATGTTATATCTAGTGAGATATATATATAAAAACATGTTTTTTGTAATTTCTAACAATATATCTTTGTAGAAACAATATTTTTCATTTTATTGTTAATAAGATGTCAATATTTAATTTTTTTGTCTGCTGAAGGTGGGGGTTATATTAGCATTTTCTATTTTACCAAAAAAATGAAACTTTTAATTACTATGTAATTCCTGTAGTATTATATATGAATAAATCACATGTACCATGAGAATAACGCAAATTTTTTATGTAATAGATTTGGTAATGCACATATATTACATTTTGTATAAAATATTTGACGGAAAACATATCTGTAATGAAAACCCCATGAAAACATGAGAGTAATATTAAACATATGACCTATTATATAAATTAAAAAATATGATGGTATAATGATGATTTATAACATTCACTAATTGGGGTATCATAACACTATATAGGAAATGGATTCTAGAAGCTGTTTAAAACTCCAATAGTTGGTTCTCTTAATTTTATCCAACCACTGTGGTATACTAATTCAAATATTATTTTAAAGCTGTTTTTATTAATTGTGGTTTTGAGAACATTTTTGAATCGATTAATCAGTTTTATATCAAAATCCATCAACTTAATAGGTTGTGGGTTTGGGATATGGTTTGTCCCTATCGACAACACCATAAGACATAGTCGACGATGAGCCTCACTCCGACCCATCCTTCCTCAGAGGGGGAGGGTCCACCGATGAATCTCTGTGGTGATAAACATTCTCTATTTGTAACCTTTCCAACCCGTAATTGAATACCTAGTTCTCTAAGGATTCTTGTTAGCCAGAATGTTCCAAAATACTTTGAAGGTTCCTGCTTCTACCGCTCTCAATTCTGGAGTTCAGTGAAGCATCTTCCCAAATGAATATGACCCTCATCGCATGTTTCATGTTGTGATGGCCATTGGTGGACACTTTCGGCTAGTTTATTCTTGACTCATGGGGTTTGTAAGATAGAGAAACAGTTGGTCTTTGTGACTCCATGAGCAACATGATTCTCTTTGCATCCTAAGATGGATTGATTGTCTCTTGTTTGAATACCCCTCACTCATATTATGGTCCTCACATACTCCTATTCATGTGGTCATACAATATTAATATGAATCATGATCCCACAAAATTTGATATTTTGGTTGGGTTTCTAGAAAAACCTCTTCCATTCCAAAAGTCATATAATCTTCACTTTCTCAGAAACAAGGGGGTGTTTCCTCTATACTAATATTAGAACCTGTGTGATGTGCCACCAAATTTCTCTGAGTGTCTGTGTCTACTTTGATGTAACGAATGCACGTATTTATGGATTTCTGGATTGCCATGGGAGATGAATTTATATATAAGAAGAATATAATTTTGGAATCGTGTTCTGATACAATTTTTCGTGGAATAATCTATGGCATAACATGGAGATCTATAGGCATAGGGGGGAGACCACTAGATGATTCTCTGAAGGTGTAAGAAGAATTTGTCCAGGGGGTGCTCCTGGTGAGGTTGGAATGAATCTGGATATTTCAGTGCAGGGTCATTGGCTTCTTATGTTGTTTCTAGTCATGGGAATGTCCAGGATAAGGACACACAAAGCTGGGTGCAGCACAAATGCCGAAATTATCCAAGGATCTACCTCATGAACCTAGTGTAGTTGAATTTTATAAAAAGATAAAGAGTGATTATCAAATCCCTCCTGGTAACAATTCATTAGAAGTCGGGTCTAAGCTAGTGTAGTGGTACAAACAAATTTTGATATACTTAATGCCAATACTCTTCTTTTGGGGGAAGTTGTTGGAGTACTTTGTCAAATTTCTATGTGTGGGGAGAGTCAAATTCCATGCCCCTTTACAATGGATGTGTGTGTTGGTGGTAGTAATAACTCAAAAAGGGGGATGTATTCTACTAGAGATAATATGGCTATGTAGAGATAGTAGTGGGAGATGACGTCTTACAGAATAGGTAGGTTTAATAATTCCAAACAGGAAACCAACCCGAGGAGGACCTTTTCCTGTTTGAACATAAAAACCTCATTTGAATGTTTGAGTGATGAGGGAGAGTTTGAAGGAAATCCAAATTTTCCCTCTAATACCGAGTCTGATGACATTGGATAATCCTCAGATTATGAAGGATTGGGAAAGGCCTAGTAAAGGCCAACATATTCAAAGTAGGAATAAAGGGAATAAATAAAACAGAGACCCAGGGAGCTATATTATCTCCACGAAGCTGAAGCCAAAGGGACTTAAAGATTACTCTTACCTCACTAGATTTATGGTGAACCGGTCAGCCAAAAAAGCAGTGAATATCAAGCAACACGAGATCTGGAAAGTGTTAGGATAGGATGGGGAGAACGTTGACAAAACCCTATCTCAAGAGAAAAAGAAAGAAACATCAAAGGTATAGGACTAACAGGAAGAGATCAACTTCAAATTTTAGGAGGTGATGCAGCTGCTGGAGGAAACTATTCCCCCTGGATAGCGGTGTGAGGAAGGGCCTCATGGATGCTTGTAGTGCCTGATGGATGTGGTGTTGTGTAAGTAGATGGAAGTACTCGTGCATTATTATGAATAAATGAAGTAGTCATCCTTTGTGATCAATGGTATGAGATAAGATATTTATCAAATGATGGGAATATTAATCCAAGTGTAAATTACCAGAGGGAATTCTGATTGGATTGATAGGACCTCATACTTGTTAGAGCCTTTAATGTAGAGATGATTACCAATGATTTGTATATTAAAGCTGAGGATTATCTAGCACAAAATTATAATGAAATCCAATAGGTTCATCTATAATGCCAGTTTAGATCCTTTCCCTCCAATCTATTTAGGGAATGAGATTCCAATCTCCTTAGACTTGTGTTTAATAAGTCAGTTGTATCTTTCAATGCTTGATCTGCTTTATCTATGAGGGTTCTCACGTTCCCCTTAAAAGTTTTATAAAATAAAAATGTTAATTTTGATGATATATATTTTCTATCATGAATGTGAAAATTTAAATTATTTTATTTTTATAATATCATGTTCTAGTTATAATTTTTGAGGAAATATTTCCATGGTGATATCCCAATTATATGCATTTTACTATATTAATGTCCCTTATAACCACCATAAAAATATTTCTTGATGGTTTGTAGTGCATACCATAAATTGGTGATGGTTTTGCAGAAGGTAGTGGCAGTTAAAACTAATGCTGAATAAATTGAAACACTTTTTTATTTCATGGTGGTTTATGATTTTTTTATACACCATAAATAATTAATAGGAAATTAGTTAGATCTATATACACCACTTACATCAATTTAATGTGTGGATATATCTATAACATATTGATTTTTTACATTGAATAGTTTAATAAAAGCAAATAAATTTAATAATTATAATCATTATATTAGAAAACATATTAAATACATAAATATATTGTTATCAGTGAAATTCAATAAATGAATCATATATATGTTTTACAAGAAAATATAAAACACATGAATAGAGGGATCAAACATCATCTATATACCAAAAGATAAGCTATATCCCCATAGATTCTCTACACTACACGTGTTCCGGTCGAATAAAATCCTCTGACACATCGTATTCCTATGTTAAATAAAATTAAAAAAATATTTATTTTTCATTGAATATTGTGTGTAAAAAATATAAAAAATTATAATATAAATATAAATTTAATATTATAAATGTACTTGATTTAGTACCAACCACATTATTGTTGAACTTTTATGAGGAGTTCTCTTTTTCCTACAATAAAATAGATATGAAAAATAATTAGAAATACATTTGATAGAAATATAAAATAAAATACATTATAAATATTTATTTTGGCATAAATTTGCATGTTTATAAAAAAAATTGTTAGAAGAGATTATAATGTTACTCCAATCATGATATATGATGGAAATGGATATCATGTCAGAAGCTAATATCCTTTATATCGGTTGGTACAATCCACTACAATCATCTGAAAGAAACCCATATAAGTCAAATGGAAAATTAATTTTCACGATAAAATTTTCATACAAATCATGGTCATTCTCTAATACCCTCATGATGGTAATTCTGACACCATATTCTTAGTCTTTTACCACTCCAAATTAACTCTATATAATTCCCCATACATCCTTGAATCGAAATACATCAATATAGTGGAATTTTTCGTAAAAATAATCTAGTATTGGATTTTGTTGAGTACATATTTACAATCATAAATTAAAATTCACTAATGGTAGATATAATACCATTTTGTGAAAAATTATTATACCTAACTCTATAGTGGCCAACTGTATTGAAATTTTAATTTTTTATGAGAATTTGTTACAAATATATAAATTTGATTTTTGGATTTGGAATTGATGTATTCAATTTGCATAATATCCAATGTTATGTAATTTATGTTGAAATATATGGTATAATATTTAGTACGTATTCTTAATAGTATGTTTAGAGTCAGAATTAGTATTTACATAATGATAATGGGGCTATATAATGTGTTAAATGAAACCATATTGTGTAGAGATCCGTAAGGAAGAGTAAATTATTAAAATCTGTTATTTGAGTGTTATGAGAGTTATTTTTCATAGGATTGGTATGTTTTGATCTTATTTGTAAATTTATTAAGAGCCATGTATTGAAAATAGAATCTAGATATAATGAAACTAAGGTGTATACCTAATGAATGTGGGAGAATTTTATATGGGCCTGATGACATATGATTAGTTAATGACCTCATGTTATCATCAAATCTTATGCTTTTTAACATAACTACATCTAAAAATAATATAAAATATGTTATAACATGATATACAATTTAAAAAAATAAAATATTTTTAAAATGATGTATGATGATTAAATTAACTGACCTATTCTCAATAAAATATTAATATATAAGATGAAGGTGTAATAATAATACAATAAATTGATTCATCAATGAAAATATTATTTTTATCCTCTATCAGTAACATGATTTCATCATCATCATCCTACCTTATAAGAACAACTATGTCAATATCATTAGAGACAAATAGATCAATCTTTTAATTCTAATAGAGTTCATTGTAATAATAAATTCATCAACTTTATCACTCATTTCATACATTTCTATTGGAATGACATGCACTAGAACACTCCCCCCTTTCTAGACTATATTATCCACATATAAGACAATTTTAGCTTGTGAATCACAATTATAAAAATCATGTTATATATTCTCACCTATATTGATCAATAGAGATAAGATAACATAATTAATTTTTTTAGAATGTTTCCTTATTCCCCAATAAATAACAACCCTATTTAATTTTAGTATCACAAATGAAAATTTTCCATGATAATTTAATTGAATATTGAAAATCATCATTCTAGAGTATACCAACCTTGAGAATTATTTGATCATTCCTTTATTTAATTTTTTAAAACCTTCACATTGAAAAACTATATAACACTTGGATCCATTAACATTATAATCATAAAATATCATACAGTTATTAAGAGGTCCTCAAACAAAATATTCCAAACCATCAAGAAATATAGATCAATTACCAATAATCATGATCTATATGTATATATATAAAACATTTTTAGACACATAAGATAATTTTATAGAAATATTAGGAATATAAATTTCTTTATGATCATCGAAGATGTAAGAAACAAAAAATAATGTATTTGTTAATGGATTTTACTATCTCTTTATCCACTACTATTAAACATCATATTCATATCTTTGTTTTCATATTCACTTCCTCAATAACAGATTTAGAATATCCCTATTTATTAGTACATATCTATGGGCTTATATGATATATATTTGTGCCAATGAAATTAAGGATATTATCCTAACAAGATGAAGTAACATATGATTTTTTGCTGACATGTTATAATACTAGAATTTATTTATGTTATTGAAATCATGTATAAATCAACTAAATCATGGTTCTATATTATCTAAACCTCTTGAACAAAAGGTAAGACTCGATTAAAAAATATAACCATCAGAATTGGAGCTATATGGTTGATCTTTATTTCTCATAACAAACACCAAATGCCGTAAAACATAACAAAAAAGAGTAACAGAGCATAATAAACCAGATATGTACTATGAATGGAAATGTTAATATTATAATAATTAATAATTAAAATGAAAATGCCATCATATGGTATACATCCTTCAACAAAGAATGATCCATATAACATTAATATACTCAACCAAATTCATAGACATATGAACTACCAAATAGAAAAATGATAGAGGGAATATAATATTCAAATATAAAAAAATAATTAAAAAAATTCATTATGTTTTTCATGCTCAATCGTGTTTAATTTTTTCACACAAATATATTTGGAGAATATGAAAAACACATTTACAACTACAAATATTTTATTAGATAATTGTTTTTACAATACATAAGGTAAGAATATCTCAATAAATTTATGTGAGTGTTCACTTTTAATACTAGGTAATATATTCTTATTTTAGTAAATTCACATTGATATGTTATATTAATATTAATTAGGTTCTTTTAATTTGTCATTCTTCAATGGAAAACATAATTTTATTAATTTTCCAATGAAAAAACAACTTCAAAAGAAATTATATTATAATTTTGACTTTGATAATGTTATATATTCATTTATTCTAGGAAAATATGATATTTATGTTTATATTTTCATTTTACCTAATAATTCAATACTATAAAAACCAAACGTTCACATATATTCATTTCAATGTGCATAAAATCCATATTATGAAGTAATAATTGAAATTCCTTATAAGGTGGTTTGAAAAAAACATTAATTTTATTCCATTATTTTACCAACTATATAAGATAATAAGTGAAGATTTTACCAGAAATGTTCATCATATACACTTTACTAATTTCTTCATAAAAAATTAATAATTATGACTTTAAATTTGAACATGATAAAAATTTTGGTGGATGCCTCAAATAATTTAATTCAACAATTCAAGGATTATTAAACTGATATCTATGAGATACGTTTATGAATATATGAGGACACATGAAACACAAATTTATTCCATATGGTAGTATTCTAGGGTTGAATTCATAGTTACATATTAGACATTCCGGGCCAGTGTGAGTGTTCATACTAGACATTTTCCTAATCCCAGGTAATTAGTAATCGCTCACATTAGAGCAATAAATATTTTGAATATTTTTGTTTTTAATTTACAATATTTATCAACACCATTGTCCCATAACCCTCGAAATTATTTTATAATATTTTTAACATATACATTGATTCCATTTATAGTTTTTTTCAAAGAATGATCTTAAAATCAACGAAAGAATTTTTGTGTATACACACTCTTATGAAGATTGTAAGAGATGAAAGTTACAAAACATATATTATAGGTTTCAAATAGAGTCCATAAGAGATTAAATCAAATAGTAATATATAAGAAACCCACATAATTATGATATAAAGATAAATATTTTTATGAATAATAAAATTATTTCTAGGAATTAAAATATCTGGGATGACGTTTAAACATATCAGTACTGTTTTACATGGAATGACACATCATTTTCAATACAGTTTTAAAAGACATAAACAATAATTTATATCATGGTTCTAATGTAATGTAATGTAAAACCTTTATATTAGATTTATTAGTATTATTATTTTAACTATATTAAAGTAAAACATTTGTCATTATTCATCGACATCCATATAGATGTATGGCTTCTTGTACACTCTTCTATATCAAAATCATCCCCCTAATAAAACAACAAGTCACTAGGAAACACTTGTATCCTTTTTTAATTGATAAATATATTGTTAATATATATCTTCATCTAATAAAATGAATCATTAATCATATATTAAAAAAATTATCATGTAAGAAAAGCAATATCGTCATCATTTCTTTTTTTAATATTCCACATAAGAACTTCCTATGGTAAAACATCAGTAAAAGGGACAATTGTTTATATTTTTGATATCTTTCATACAAATCCCTACTTCAATCATCCAAAAAATCATTAAATTCATTTGACTGATCAATCCACATCTCTATTGTATTAATCTCTAAAAAATAAAAATATAAAAAATTAATATGATAAAATTATTATCATTCTATTCTCAGTGTCAAAGCATCATTAATCATGTTTTTTACTTAATTGTCAACTATTAGGCCAATAGTTTGTATTTTATATTGATGGAATAGAGTCATGATTTAAATAATCATAAATTCTCCATGAAAAATATATCAATCATATCCAATAGAAAATTTTTACAATATCATGTTCTCAAAGTCATCATGTATTTTTAATAGTCATCTAAAATTAAAATTAGAATGTAGGATTAATATTCTTCCTTCTACAAATAAATTTAAAATACAATAATCAAAAAACACCTCCAATACTTTAAAATACTGAGTTATATCAGGGGTAAAGTAATACTAATATAATCCATTTGTAACCTACTAATAAATATCTCCAAAACAAAATAACACAACCTAATTAAATAAAATCATTTTAAAAATAAAACATATGAATGAATTATATATAATAATTTATAAAATTTAATTAAGAAAAATTCATCAAATTAAATATAATGACAATCAATTGATTTTATAATTTAATATTGTATGATATAAATATATTGAATAACAAGTATACAAATATATGTGAAATAATAAAATAATTAATAATTTATAATGTATTATTAAACAAACAATAAAAAAAATATTATTTATAAATTCATCAAAAAAATAATTTTAAAAGGAAACTAAAACAAAAAAAATTACCTTAAAAAGGATCTAAATATTATTTTTATTTTATATAATCAATAAAATTTTAAAAAAATAAAAAAGGTATATATATCAAAACATGATAAACCACGAAATCCCAAATTCATTATAAACCATAACTTTTATATCCTAAATAGACATATCAAAATTTTTAAATACCTCAATAAATCCCATTGATTTTGTTAAAATAAAATAATAATAAATAAAATATTGTATTAGTTCTTCCAGAAAAATATTTATACCCAGAATAAATGTATAGAGAAGGGTAACTGGTTCATGTGACATGTGTTATATAAGGATAACCCACTTTGAATAAAGAGTTCTTATAGAAAATAATGGTAGGAGGAGATTGAGAAATATATGAGGGGGTTATAGGAAGATGGAAAAAGGTATGGGAGGTTCATTGGATGGAATGAGGAGTATAGGGTATGATGTGGTGGGGATGATTTTACAAGTTATGGAGGACCATATGAATTCATGTGATAGAAAAAATAGAAGTAGATGTGGTGTGACTATGATAAATGGGTTTAAATAATAAATGATTTTAAATAACAATTTATATAATAGTATTATTTTTGGTTTTTAAAATTTTCTAAATAAATATTTCATTACATAATGATTTTAGTTGAATATCGCTATTAATGTTGGATGAACTGGTAAGATCATTAGGTGTTTAATTAGTGGTGGTTTTTTAAAATATATTCTAATAAACCAATACAAATGATGTTTTTTCTTGTAGTGTAGTCATTGTGTATTCTAATCACAATGCTCACACTTTTTTATCTTGAGTATTAGAGATCATGAGGATAGTCTATCCAATTAGAAAACCACATATTTTGGGTGACACTAAATATTCCTATTTACGAGAATGTTTATTTATTAGTTAATGTGAGATAATTTAAAATATATATCAATGATTATATACTTTGATACATCATGAAAACCAGAGAATTTTATGTATATGGGTAGGTATGTATCATCTAGTGTGTTATTAATATGATAATATTGATTGAACGATCAATATGTGATTTGTCACATCATTATATAGTAATATGACATCTCTAGGACTTCAACTAGGAAGGTAGTTCCTTGAATAAATTCCTGGAAATGATTGATTAAGGAAAGTGAATCAAGTACGTTAAAATAATTATAAATAAAAATATATATTACAGTGAAAAAAAGTATCCATACATCATTATGATATATTTTAAGATGAATAAATTATAATAGAAATTAAGACATAATATGGGGTTTATATATATATATATAATATCTATCTATTTAGGGGCTTCAGTGTTTTTACAAACACCTCGTAGTCTATGAGAAACACTAAACACTATGTATATAAGTTACAAGAGTTTCACATACAAAGTCTATCGATATGTTTCAACAATAATAGTGAATTTGAGTTTAGGATGAAGTGGAACTCATGTATCTCAGTTGGTTAATTGTTGAGTTTCAATGATCATAATTAAATGATGAAATAAATTCAATTGTATTTTATTCATGTTTAGAATAATTATATTTCAATATATTAATCAATGTAGTAATAATTTATTCAATATCAAATAAGTGGATCTAGGAATATAGTCTTCTGAATGAATATTAATTATTCACGTTTTATTATGTATATTTGAGGGGAACAAGATATTTAAGTGTTACTTATTTTATCTATTTATATGTTAAACTATTACATGTGACTAGTGAAATGAATTTTAAATTTATGATAAGATAATAAGGTCAAACATGTCATTTTGGACCATTCATGAAAATTATTCTTATTAAAAGATCATAAGAAACTAAAATCACTCTTAATCACATTTATAAAAATTTATTTAATACCCATGATTTTTTCTTTATATATTTTCTAGGAATCTGAGTTCTCCAATGACTTCTATCAAAGTTTAGAGAGATAAACATGAGAGAAAAATGACATCAGGTTACTTATTCATCTTAGATAATGTATTTATTACTATTATTGTGGTATAGGTATCATAAAAACATATTATTTTATGAAATAAACATGTTGATGGGTAATAAAATAGGATTTTATTATCCATGTCTGGATTATTTATAGGTTTCATCATTTGGTTCCTTCAATATAGAATAATTATAAACCGAGCAGAGTATGTTGGTATTTCACGAATGAATTTTTTATTCTTAAGATTATGTTTATCATTTATAAATTATTCATATGTGATCCATTGATGAATTTGAGAATTAGAATGCCCTATCTTATGTTCAAAATATATATTGTTCAAAAAAAAATTACTGATACAGAACCCTTCCCTTTTCTATAAACATTATTTTGAATACTAATTTCTTGCATAAATGTAGAGAAATATATTTATATAATTATGTTTATCTCATATTCTTATTACAAATTAGGTAATAATTTAGATATCATGCATATATTTTATTGAAAACATCAAGGATTCAACATGAATTTTACTGTTATTATCTGTTAATTTGAATCAATTAGAGATTTATCTGTGGATGATTTTGATATGATGAATATATTGGGTACATAGTTTGATTAACCTCACCAATAACCATTTTATAAGAATATAACATTATATGACTTGGATATGTTGTGCTGATAATTCATAAAATTAATTTATTTTTGAGATATGTAGTGGAATTCCCCCATATAATTTTTGTATGGATGATTTTATAATAAGAACAAATTTTTTATAATATATTCATTTTTTATGAGATTTATCGATGGTTAACATATAGTTGAAACTATATAATGGATATATATATAGTATATTAATTCATAATGTTCTAATTATATGTATAATAAAGAAGGTTGGTTGTGATACTTCTTGTTTAGGGATGAGGAATTTTTTCAAAGAGTATTATGTTATTTTTAAAATGTACTATGAATCCTTGTGATATTCAAATAATTATAGAGTATATAAATGATAAATTTAATTATTATTATCATGTTTGTTATGTATATTTTAATGATATTTAGAATATAATGAAGAATAGTTGAATGTTATTATGATATATGATATTAACGTCTCTCTATTTTTATTAGGTTTAATTCATGGTCCATGACTAATACGATCAGGGTCAGATACTTTTATTCAAGACCATCTACTTTTGATATAATTGTATGGTTTCATAGTATACATTCAACAATTATGAATGGTAGTAGTGGGTGGAAGAATTATTCTTAACATGTAAATATCTACTTTATTATGGCTTCTGATGTTGAGCGATATTTTCATTATTGATTCATATGTAAGGTTTGATAAAGTATTTGAAAAGTAGTGATATGATGGTTTAATATCATAGAGGTTTATGTTGGATGAAAAATATTTGGAATCATATTTCGTAAATTATTATTTGATGACCAGGATGAAATGATGTCAGTTGTAATTCACATTAGTGAATTTTATATGATTTTGATAATAACATCAGGATTAGTATATAAATCCATATTATATTACGGGAATATTATATCGATAATTTTATTAGAATATTCTTATGATCTATGATTATTATTGGATAAGGATGATGATAATTAGAAGATAGATAAAAACCTAGGTTTTATAGAGTTATAAATTTATTTTTATGATGTATTCACATATATGAGAGGGTTAAAAATGTTTCAACTATAATATGGATAGATAATCGATAAAATTTGTATATCATTACAATGAGGTAATATAGCAGTGATAAAATAAATGAAATGATACAATGATTTTTTAATTAATGATATCCATATGGAAATGAGATTATTTTAAAAAAACAACATTAAAGTTGGTAATCTAATTATAAATTTTTATCTACCTTTTATTTTTTGATCTGTATTATTAACATTATGGTATTTATTGTCTCTTGTTCAATTAAAAACATTCCATTCAAATGGGATGTAGAAGTAATATTGTGGTATTTCAAGTGATTAATTAATTAGATAGATTTTATATTGATCTATTGGGTGATCTCAAAAAATTTCAATTAGAGGTTATTTTACCCAATGATAATATTTATTTGTTATCTGATTTTTTTAGGTTTGACTTGGAGATATGTTCATGTGTTACAAATGGTGAGGTTATTAAAAGTAAGACAATACCATGTTTTTTTATTGTTCTGTTTTTTTGTGATCTATTATAATCTCTCGAATAATTATATGTGAATAGATTAAATGTTTTCAGGTGAAATTCCATGAATTCATTATTTAATTTAGGGATCTTGATTCTCTTTTCTAAAGATAAACAGAGGAAAAATATAAAGAATGCCTCCCCCTTTCAAAAACTAGAAATATGAAAATTACTAAAATGTAATTTGGATTTAATTCTAATTTTTTTTGAGAAGGGTGTGTTTTGATGTATTAATACAATGTTTCCTTGTCACTGAGAGAAAAATTAAGCTATGATTTTTTTTTGGATTGGTGATCCATCATTTTCCTTTATTCAGCTAAAACAAAACAGTTGTAGTAATACATGTGTGACACATTACAACCTCGATTTTCATCTACTATTTTACTTTCATTATATATTTTTGAGTCTCTATTGGTTATCTCTCCCTTTGGGTAAAATTACATTGAGGTTTTATATTTTTTGGTGTCTAGATCATAATTTTATAGTTATACAGACAATTATTACTAATATTTCAGCAACTATGTGACAAGACTACATATTTGTGAAGGTTCAATTACATGTTTGGACATTAATTAGTCTTACCATGAACCACGCTCTTGAAACTCTAGTGAGGAATGCATGTTTTGTTCAATAGTGAATCCACAATATGTGATATCTCCATGTTTTAATTTTCTTTACGCCGCATTTTACCCCAATTAAGATTAAATTCCTCACCCTAACACCTCATTTACTTATATTCATGATGCACCGCCCAGGGATCCCCAATCGTTCTTATTTCCAAACATTCTTCTCTTTAACGTGGAAATTAATTGGGGTTTATTCATGGTTTTTGTTTTCATATTCAAATTATGATCTTATTTCCCATTTATTTCCTCCTAATTCTATATATCATCAAGTTTCATCTTCTCCCCCTTATTCTATTCCTCCCAGGATCATCCTTAATCCAACGGGTTTTTTATAATTGGTTAACATTAGTACCTAGGGCTTGTGAGGATTATATGACTAATTGTTTTTATCAAAAATCATTAAGAAAGATGAGATTATCTTGATTAAGGTAGTATTTCTCTATTACATAACTCATTAAAAATATTCAACCATGATTTCTTTATTTTATCCTATATTTTAAATACCTAATTATAAGTAAAATATATTATATTAAAACCTTTGAAAAGGGAAACCACATATCACTTTGTTTCAATGGGATTTCATGGGCCTTTCATTCAAAATATGTGATTTAAATATATTTTTCAACTACCCATAATATTATTTTCATTGCAATTCTTATATAGATTTTGTTAGTGGATTTAATATTATAAAATGTTTTATTATTCTTTAAACTAATTTTTAAAAGAAACACCTTGTTTTGAAGGGGTTTTTTGGACATTAACGATTGTGGGATCAGTTTTTTATATTGATATTTCATTTAATTTGTGTGGATTGTTAATGATTTTTTATAATGTGATTTCTCAAATTATTTTACAAGACCCATTTGAATCATTATGAAATAATATTAAAGGTCACCATAAAGAATGCCCCTTTTATGTTTTGAAATGTTTTATGACTTATATATTACTTTCCTAAAAGGGGATATTTTATTATTTATTCTTATTCAAAATGAAAGAGAGGTGTTGTTTTTGTGAATGCTATTAAGAGTTGAGGGTGACTTAATTATTATTTTATGTGTAATTTTTTAATGATTGAAATTATCACCTCTATTTTTTTCAAATTAAGAAATTGGTTTTTAGTTGATAACTCCATGTAAGCATGCTACACTTGTTCATGATCATGATCTAAGTACTAACATTGAGAGATATTATTCTCTAAATATTGATTTTATACCAAAATTCAGATAGGCAGGGAAATGATTGGTTTTATCAAAGGTTGTTGTTATCCATAAGCATTCATATTTATTATTTTTATTGGAAAGTCCTATTTTATCCCCTAAGATACTAGATTCCAATGATAATTTTTTTAATTTTTCATGCTGGTGTTTTTTTTTCTTATTCCCAAAATAATACTTTTTTAAAATGCCATGATGATTTTTTAAACAATAATTTAAAAAAATTATTTGATTAAAACATTCTCCTTTAAAGAGAATTTAATATAAATGGTTATACTAAAATATTCATAGAAAAGGTAAAAATATTCATAGATATTGTTTCATGTAATAAAATGAAATTGTATGTTTTATTTAATAGAATATTCTTGAAATTTATTTTTCAAATGATTGGGTACCAAAAACTGATTTTATATATTCATTTTCAAACTATATTTAAATGTTTTTCCTTATTAATGATTACTCACATATTGTTTAGAGGATACTTATTGGACCCCAATGCTCACACTTATTGATACATTATGTTCTATTTTAGCCCTTGATTTCTCAAGCAGTATGCTCGGGTTATGGGTGGATGGTTACTCATGGATTCACATTGAGGTATTTTTTAAATTTTTATTTAGTTTCCATTGTTTAATTGGGGAAATCATAAATCCCTATTTTCCTGTATTTCTCTAATGGTTGGTTTTTAGGTATGTGGTGTTATATATGTTCAATAAATGGGTTTGTTTCCTTCATGTAAGATAGAGGAAATTGTGAGTTTTTTCTGATTTATTTTCTCTTTATGGTTATTTATTTGATTCTGTAGGGGAATCCAATGTATATATGAATCCTTATCGTGTTTTGAGTAAATTTTAGACAATTATTTTATTTTTTTTAAGGAATAATTTACCCCTATGAATATTTTCAGAATAACTATTTCTTATTTTCATCCTATTTGGATCATGGACACTCTTATTCCATTCCATGAGTTTGTTTGGGAATCCAATTGATGATAAGTTTAGGATAGTTCATTACAAAATAGTATTAGAGACTATGTTCTCATAAGATAATTTTTTCATGGTTCACCCATTATTTTTTGCATGTATCATTTATATTGGATATAGGACTATTGGAACACCAAATTTATGTAAATAATTATTCTGCCCACCCATTTTACAATTAATACCTTTATTTTTTAATAATATTCTTGTTTATAGTCTTTATTTTTATGTTTCAATAATTTACTTCTGATATGTGATTTTTTTGGTCATATTTTGTTTTGGGTGATGATAAGCGGTGTGAAATGTTGGTACATGGTGAGATCTCATGGCTTGGAAAGTCATATGGATCTTGAGTACATGATTCATTATGAATCGTAGTACCAGTTGTGTAGTTGGCATGTGGTCCCGCAATCAATGGTTCCATGTTGCACATAGAAACTACTGCACCTTTCAATTATGTGTTAGTCTTATTTGGTTTTTAATTAATTTTTTATCAAATCATTATCATATTTTGGGTATATAAAATTATTTTTAATTTTAAAATCATGGTTTAAAATATTCAGGATAATATTTTTCAATGTAAAAAATGAGTATACCTAAATTGATTTAATAAAATAATAGGGTGTTTGGATTTATGAAAAAAAATGTTTTAATAATATGGTATTTCAATCATAAATAATTTGGTGGGGTTAACCCTATTTACATAATTGTTTTCTGAATTTCTAAACATTTTTATTGGTTATTAAGTGGAAGGGTGGTTTCAATGATGAAATTTTGGTTTTGGAAATAAACAATTTGGGTTTCTTTAGGTGATATTAAATGATTTTCTTATTTTACATTTTGTCATACATTGAATGTAATTATTGATTATTAAAGGTAGTTAATGGTTGGTTTTTATAAAAAAATTATTTATTTTGATAACTTCAATTTTTTATCAATTGTGTATTGAACTTTATGCGATTTATGGTGGTTTTAATATTAACTACATGAAATTTTGATGGTGTTTAATTGTTATTTAGTATAATATTTATTGTATTTTGAATAAAAAATTATTTTTTAAAAAATAAATTAAAATATATAGTTGGTAATCAGAACATTAAAAATGTAATAGAACAATAATTTTGATTTTAAATTCTAGTAAAAGATTAAAAAAATAATTATGAAATTAATGTGTTGGTTTTTATGTTGTAAAGTGGGAGATTATTTCATAAAGTATATATGAAATTAAATTTGTTGATTTGTAATTGAAAAAAATAACTTGGGTTTGGTTTTTCCTTTTTAAATGGGGGATGTTATATTATGGTGTACATTTTTTTTGGAAAAACATTCCAATCATTTGACGTGATATTAATGTGTTTTCAAATGGGAAGGGGAAGTTTTTTCCAATGGTGTTTTGAGATATAATGTCTATATTTCTAGGAACAACTATGGACGTAATCTGAATTTAATTGGTTTTAATTGATAAATATATTTTATATGGTCATATTTCATATGTTACTTCTCATTTCCATCCCATTAGTTTTTTATATTAACTGGACGAGTGTCATAGCAGCAGAATGCCTTCCATCCATTTTCTAAGTGTTTTCCTATTTTAGTATGTTGATGGTTATCTCTATTTCTATTTGTTCCTGTAAATCCTTTGACTTTTGGAGTTTATAAAGTTGTATTATTTTCATTATTCTCCTTTTATTTTTACATATATTCTATTGTTATAATTTTTATCATTTTAGATATAGTTTTTATTTTGTGATCCAATGTGCCTTAATTCCCACAAGGATGTTAGACTTGTTATTTTTTCATATGTGAGGGGTTGTGATTTTGAAGCCTTATGTTTGATATATGGTAGTATGGATGAGTGTTACCCATATCCTAGGATACATCCATGCTAGTTCCTTGGATATTCAGATGGTTTCACAAGTTTTTGGAGATTTGGGATAGATTCCCCATGTTACATCCACATTAACATCTATTATAATGCTATAATTTTTTATTCTCTGGACGGAATTTATTTTTTGTGGTAATTATATTCATTTATTGTATTATACCAAATGTCTTGACTTGTATTTCCATGGATAAGGTGATATATATCATTAGAACTTGTGCATAATTGAATTTTTGAGATCTAGTATATATGTACTTCTATTTTGGTGCTACAAAATATCAATGTTGTCCTGTGTAATTCTATCCTCTTTTTAGGAAATATTTGATCCCTTTTTTTGATTGTAATCTTTCTCATTTCTGGAAATGAATTTTTTTTAGGAGAGTTGGTGTATTATTAGCATTATAAAATGGTGAGGAGATGTCCATTGATGATCCATTTATGGGGTATTAACTATATTTTACAAAGCATGTTTATTTCAGCTGTGATGAATATATGGTATTTAGTGGGGGCATGTGTTTTGATTCATTCCCAAAAACTCCCCCCGCAAAGAAAGGGTTTTGATAATTTGCCTTTTTATAAGTCTTGGGTTGTTTCATATGGATTTTTTTTTTATTTTTTTCCATCATACCCTTTGATTTGGGGTTTTCCTTTGGTTTTGAGGTTGTGGTTTATTAAGTCAACATTTTTCCAACATTGCAGTTCCTTCTATTTATTTCAGTCTTTATTGAATTATAGTAAATTCCATTATAGATACCTATGATGAGGAAATTAGATAATTTCTATTTGTCCTATTTCATCATTGAAGATTGATTCATCAATCATTGGTTGTAATTTCATTTAATATTCATGTTTCTTGAATCATGACTTTATTACGGGGGTTTGAATCCATTGATTTTTTAATAAACCATTTTATTGAATTAACATTAAGGAAAAAATAATTTTTTTTCGGCAGATTTGTATATCCCTGAGCTTGGATTTCTTTTATTTTTTATTAATTATTTTAATTTTGAGTCTCTATTATTTCCATCCCTATGAAGGATCAATTACCTTGAATTTTAATTTTTTCTAGTGTATAGTGTATGTTTCATGGTTTGAGGCATAGATAATATTATAAATGTATATATTAAGTGATAGATCTAAAAAATTTAAAAGATCAAATTGAACAGTTAACAGATGGTACGTTTAACAATTCGTCTTTCCTATAATCCATGATCAAGATCCTCTAGAGACACTTTCTTAGTCGGACCATTGTTTTTCTAACCATGTGATACACCCAGGTTTTAATTTTTGTGAATTCCTATTTTTCCCTCTTAAATTAAATCATCACCCTCCCCATATTCATGTGATGCATCACCTTGGGTATCCCCAAATGAACATATTCCCATCTTTTCATTTACCTCTTATGGTGAATCTATGGGATTTATTTGTGAATTTAGTTTGGATCATTATGTTACAACCTTCATTCTCATATATTTCATTAGTATTCATCATTTATACTAGTTTCCTCTTTATACCATTGTTTTTACACATTTACTAATCCCTAATTGGAATGGGTGTTTCATAATAGTGATTTTTTGTACACAGACCATATGACTCCTTCCTTGATACTTTTTCACATTTATTTTTCAAGGGATGTGATTTTATCTTGATTAAGGATGGTTTTCTCCTTTTTATAAATATTTAAAATTATTTAACCATGATTTATTCACTTTAACCCTTGTTTTAAATCCCTACTATGCTATATGATATATGTCTATGAATATTTTAAAAATTGAAACCATCTTTTACTTTGTTTCATAAAAATACCACGGGACATTCATTTAAAATACATGTTATAAATAATTTTGTCCACTGTTGGGTACAAAAAAATGTTTCATAAAATTCTATAGTTTATTTTATTAATGGATTTCAATTTATAAAATAAATTTTTAGATCTATAATATAACTTTCAATAGAATACATTAGTTTCTACTAGTGTTCTAAAACTATAAATAAAGGGGTTTACTAGTTTTTGGATGTTGAAATTTCATGTTGGTTGTGTGTATGATTTTCAATGTGTTTATTAATAATTTGGTTTCTCATGGAATATTAGAATATCTGGTTGGAACTTGTTTAAAATTTTTTAATGTTCACCCTTAAATCATTCCTTTATAGTTGAAATATGATATCTTTTATGCCTTTATTTCCACTAGGAGTTGAATTTTATTTTTTATTGTTATTTTCAATGAATGAGAAGGGATTTGTTTGTGAATTGTTTTTAGAGGATCGGGAGAATTTGTTTCTTGTTTATGTACTTTTTTATGATTAACATGAGCACCCACATTTTTATTTTATCAGAATCCATAGGTTATTACGAAGGAACTATAGGTCAATATGTTTTAATAGGTCCCAATAATGCTCTAACTAGTAGCCCTTAGATAAAATATATTCTTTTGGAGATATTTTTCCACTTAGTTAGGCCATGTTTGAAAATATAGGTTGTTAGGATAGGTGGTTGTTGTTTTAATTCAGTCATAATTTTTTATCATCATGCCCTAGTTTTTTCCCCAAAAATCCTAAGTTCCCATGATAATTGTATAACACCATATGTTTTTAATTAGAAATTTAATATTAAATACATGAAACACTATGTTTCAAAAATACATCATTTTTTTATAACCATGCTAGTAATCTTAAATTTTCCACCTCTATGATTTAAATTTTGAAAATTGAAATACATGGTTGATTTTAATAAGATATTTAGAGTCTGATAAGACAAACTAGAGTTTTGGTGAATAGTAACATACCCTCTTGAATAGTAATATGATTAGTAATATGAAACTTATGAAAATTAAAACATATTATTATTTAATTATCTAATGTATATAAGTTAATGAAATCTTGATTAATTTTTCAAGGTGATATAAAAAGAAATATATATTTAAATTTTATATTTTTGGAATAAATTATGATTTTTTTTAAAATTAAATTAATAATTTTTGGAGAATTATTTTCAAATAATGGAGTTAATTTTGGAATTCTACATGTTGAAAGATTGATTAGGTGAATTTTTGGGATTTTATTGAAATACTTTAATTTTTATGACTAGTAAAATATGGTAATTTAGTGTATATATACATTATTTTTTAATTTCACTATTAAAAGAATCATGGTAAATTTATGAACACTTGGTTTCAACTCATATTCAAATATTACTATTATTTTCACAAGATTCAATACTAATAGTTGTCTTTTGAAGAATATTAAAATAACTAGTAAAATAATGGGAAAACCCTCCTCCCCTCTACTATAACCCCCCCCCCCCCCAATGCCTATTCACTTCACTCCTCTAGACTTAAAGATCATCAATGTTCATCCAAAATACCCATAAAATTTCCCTCTACACATCCAAGAGTTGTTTGTCTTGCTAAAAGTCCAAACCACCCTCCCTTAAATAGATTCCCAAGGATGTGGATTCAAGAGGTAAATTCACATTCTATTTGATTTTATATTACTTTATATAGTTATCCTCCCCTCATCTCCTCTGTCCAAATGACAATGATTACTCCAGTATCATGCATATACTAAAATTATATCATGTTAATTGGAGAACCATCGTCAATATCCTTACTCTCCCTCTTTTATTTCATAAATGAAATCATCATTCGCGATGTTCCATTTTACAACCATCATGGATGATAATGTTTCGTTCTTCAATTTTCCCATCAATACTAGTCACGATGAAATTTTTATAGTTTAAAAAGGATGATATATATGAATTATTACCTACTTAATCTCCATGTAATAGTATATTTACATAATATTAAATCATATGACCAAAATAGTTCTAAATAATCACAATACTGCTAAAATAATCTAATTGATTGACATTAATATTTCATGGAATGATTCATCATCATTACCTGTATCCAAATGATATAAATTTCAATTAAAACCTATTTATTTTTATAAAAATTTGTATACCCTATTTTGGATATTTACAACCATTCCACAGGAACTCCATTACATAAAAACAAATTAACCGTTTTTTAAAATCATGAAAATGAACACTCTAGAACGATAGAATTCAATAATATAGCTTATCGTTAAGGAAAAAAATAACTAAAAAATTATGATAAACTAAATACATGTCTAATAGGTTCATAATTAAGTTATAAATATGTTTAGATTAAAATTATTGGACTATAAGGTCAAGAGAGGAACATTTAGATATAAGGTATGGGTTTTCCACCCAAACCTCCATTTTCATTCAGGTTACTTTTTTGCATAATTACCTCAATGAAATTATTAGTTATTATTATTTTCTACTCATATATTATGTGTGATTGTTATATGTAATTTTTTTGAACCATAATACTTATTTATTTTATTGGTAGATACACATCTTAAAATGACCTTTCAAAATTCATTCCAAACACATGCCTGATTCGAGGGAATTTATCAAATTTTTTCCTATTTTAAAGGGTAATATATAATCTATTTTTGGAGACCATTATATATATATAATAACTCAATTTATTTTGAAAATAATATATTACTACATTTCTAATTTTATACAATGATTTTTCCAAAATAACTCTTCTTTCAAAGTAAAAGAGTATTTATCTCAATAATTACTTGATGATTTTATAATAGTAACTTTATCTATTTCAACACTCATGCTGATTATTTTGTATTATTGTGGTTAATAATTTATGATATCATATTCCATATTTAACTGAATGGTATGTGATTATTTTTATGGTGGATATTCTTTCATAAAACCATTCACCAATTTACTCTTAATGGTTAGTGTTTATTCTTAATGTTCAGGAAACGTAATTTACATTTCGTCTGTTAGATTCAATATGAACATATTTTTTTTTATGATTATTCACGTTCATATGAGAAATTAATTGGACATAGTAATTTTCATGTGGGGCATGCTATAGACCCTAGTTTCATAGTTAGGTCTCATGAGACAAACTACGATCTTGGCACAATGCTTTGACAAAATTGTTATTTATTGTCTTGGCACGACGCCAGGAAGGTATAGTTGTGATGTCCCACATTATGAATTCCATCATTATGAAAAAAAATTATGGTTCATGTGGTTATTTGAGGAGTAGAATACAAATGATTATGTTTTATTATGGAATTATTTCTTCAGATCATATTCTTGTAATAATTTGTTCATGATTATTGTTAAAGGCACGTGTTTTTAGTTATTCACTATTAATAATGTTTATATTTATTATATATTCAATAGTATTACTAACCCTTACCGATAATTTTATGTCACCCCTTTATTATGATTCATATTATTAGGACATGAAGATATTTATTAGGGATGACCTGAAGGGATAAAAATAAAGTAGTATATGTTCCCAATATAACTTATATATTGTTTTTTATTTCAAGTTTAAATGATGAAAATATATAAATATATTGTTTCAAAAGCTAATAACCTACTCAGTCCCTTGGGATTCATATTCCTTATTTATATTCCAATGTAAAAAAATGATGCATTGTCTCCGAGAAACTAGTGTCTAGTCTTTAGTGTTGGTATCATAGGAAGTTTAGTAAAAAACATAAAAACTGAATTTAGAAAATGTAGATGAAGGAAAAAATTCCTAATATTGTTTTTGACGATAAATATACATGAACACGCTGGTATTTTGGTAAGGAATAGATTTTATGAATGTTTCTAGCAAATAAATAACTTTCTAGAAACTACATGTAGACATGGTACTGGCACAGATATACCTCAGAGTGAAAAATCTAACAAGGTGGTTCAGGCTTTGTAACACCCCAAGAATTCATAATGTGTTATTTCTTCAAAATAATTCAATAACTTGTACTACACGCAACACCGAGTTCAATCACACCTTGACTTACAAAAAAAGGCCATTAAAAGAGGTGATGAATAGTATTAACTAAATTTTAAACTTTATATAATCCTTATAATTTTAGAATCCACATTATGAGTTTCTTAGTCATAATGCAAGAACAGATTCATTTTCAGTATTGCACTTTTATCAACATTTAATAGTGAAACCTTTTTAAATACAATATTTTAAACTTTTTGACTAAATGGGGACATCAAAAAAATTTAAAATGAAACATCCCAAGCTTCCACGGTACGCTTCCCTTTGAATAAAATAGTAGCGTGTGTTGTACGCAACTTCGTGTTTTAACACGTGCCACAACCGATCAAACTTGCCGTTATGAATAGTAATACCTAATTTTTGAAATTATATATATTTTATTTTTAAAAATGGACTTCATTTTTGGATTCAGAATATCAAATTTAGCCTAAGGTGAAATTTTGGTACTTTTCGGATAACTTTAATATTTTGATGAATAGTGAAAATTACTAAATTTTAATTAAAAACAACTTTTTTAATCAAAATAATTAATAGTGATAAATTATTAATTTTAGTGGTTTTAAAGTATATTTAGAATATATTTTTACCACTTAATATAATGTTGGTCATTGGACATAATTTTACAATTAAACCGAACATAAACAAGTATCAATCTTTTGATAGTTATTATCTCTTAAAAACACCCTTTTTGTTTTGACAGCGGGAATTAATTTTAAATTAATTTCTGCCACTTCTGTGTTTTGAATTTAGAAAAATGGATTCCATATTTGGAATCAGGATGTTCAAATTGTGTAAATAGGTAACTTTTATTTTTAGACATTTTGAATAATTACTGCGGTAAATATTTTATTTACCATGGTTAAGGGTAAATCCGGTAAATAAGGGTAAACAAAATAATATTATAATAATACTAAATTACCCTAAAACGTGTCTTAACCCTATTGGTTGATACATGGTCGACCATGGGCATCTTTGGGTCTATTTTGGGACCCCATGGATCCACTTGTGAGTGATAATGACACTTTATTTTAATTAAGTTAAAATGAATACAAAAATGGCATAAGCTTACATCTTTTAAAAGAACAATTTTTACATAGGGTTATACATGTTGTATTTTCGATTATAAATATTCATTAGAAAGCTAAAAAGATTTCCTACATGATGATATTTTATTTATAATTTTTAGACATCAAATAAGTTAAATTATTAATGACACAATGATGATGCAGTAATTAATATAATAGTGAAAAATTAAAATAAGTGATATTATAAATACCCAAATAAATATAATATGAAACTTTTAATGAATTAAACTAATTTTATAGGATAATATGATATATTAGGATTGATTTAATTGACTTTGTTTGAAGAAATCAATCTGTTATGAGTTTCCCAAAAATCAACTAATGAATAGTGTCAAAATTGACATAAAAGAGTTCTTAAAAAAAATATTATATTATTAATTGATATTAAATTCCTAAAAATCTAAGGTTCGGCCAAGAGACTTATATCATGATAGGTTAGTCATTAATGGACCACTTGGGTGTCGCTTGGATGTATATGGTAAGTTTATTAACCATGTAATATAAAAATACAAAGAGACATTGTAAAAGTGAAACTAATTAACTTAGAGTTAATACTTAAAGATAAGGTTAATATAAGTACCCAAACCTGTCTAAATTCTATTGTATGAGTTGTTTTCGACCTATCCCCACCTCATCCTTTGAATAGTCAACTTTGGCGCCTTTGAAAACCGAATATGAATTTATTATAAATTAATATTTCTAGCTTTTCCAAAGGTGCCCCTCACCCCTCTTATAAAAGGGCACTCCTCCTTCTCATTTCTTCACACCTCCCAAGCCACTTGGCTCGTCCAAACTCTGCCAAACTAAGCTCCCCACATCCCTCTCCTCCTCCTTGAAGTTTCCCCTTAGGCAGAAAGCATTTCAAGAAGTCCTTTGGTTCCAACCAAAGTGAGTTACCTAGATTAAAGGTAACGATTTCTCTTAAATTATTTTCATTTATTTTGCTTCTCCAACCCCCAAACTCTTTTTATTTCCTTTCTTTTGTAACAACACCAGTATCCACAATATAATAGGATGTTTTTATAAGAAGGATTCAAACTACACATACACACAACTCCATCTAATGGATGATGAACATAATGTTTCTGTGGATGGCAAACTAACGCCTCACGAAACGATGATTGTTCAAATACATCTTACCACCTCTCATGGTGGCCATTATGATGGCACTGTAATTAAATATGATATTAATGATATATATTTTATATATAAGCTTCTGTAATTCCATTTTATTTCATACCATTATTCGTTTCATGTTGTATATACATACGATAATTTCATTTGAGGAAGTGCGGACTACCGCCCCCTTAAAATGATATGACTCGTTCATACCACACATGGAACGTATAAAGGATGGTGTTAATGAACTTAAGTAACATATATAAAATATTATATTATACTGGAATAGTAATATACCTATGTATCATTTGGATTCGATTCTTTTAAAATAAAAATTAAATGGAAGTAGCGTTCGTGCGTACGTACGGACTACCGTCTCCACGAACGCGATGAGATTCATTCTCCATCGTATCCATTCAAGTATAATTATCATTTAATGATTTAAAAATGATGTTTAAGGACTTTATATCATTCTGGATATGAATAAGATACAACAAACATGACTTATGTAACAAAACATATAAAAGAAAATGAGTAAGTTAACACCCGAAACGACGATAATTCTAAGATATTATTAACAAATCAATGTTAAAAGATCATATATGATATCATATTAATATATATGATTCTTGTATAATTTAATAACAATTATTTAACCATTATACAGGAGGTTAACCTACCCCAACCAAGGAAAAGTACAAGGTAAGGGTTATTTCACAATCTCTTCATTATTCGAGGTTGTTTATACGTAATAATCTACTGGGATCTCTTTATCATCCACATCCATGTTTCTTCGAAATGTATTTCAAAACATTTTTACTATTTACAAGAATATGGGTTAAGGTCATTTATACCCTTGTTTGAATTTTTATAAGAGGTTTATAAAGGAATCTTTCCGTCGTTTTCAAAACAAGGTCCTTTTTAACCTTTTCGACGGAATTGAGGTAAGAATGTTTTTTTTAACTTATACGGCGGGTGCGGTTATTTTCCACCGTTATAAAGTCATTGAAGCTTTCCATACAAGATTATAAGAATATTTTCAAAGAAAATGTTTTATTTTATATGCATCTTAAATGATTTCAAAATAAAAGGAGATACTTCTTTAAAAAGAATTTTGATTTCATCTATGTCAACATCCTTTGATGGATTTTAAGATTATTTGAAGTTGATTTATTATGATACAAAAATTATATATTGAATTGAAGGTTTTGTGATATGTTTGACTGTGGATGTGCTATTTTTATACCATTCATAGTTTATGGTGAAATTATTGACATTTCGTATGCTAGTTTTAATCCGAATGTTTATGTTATATTTCAAACTTTTCTTCAGATGAATGTGCTAAACAAGTATGTTCCGGGTTGGGGACCGGTAAAAGTAAGCCCTCCAGGTTGGGGACTGGTTAAAGTAAGCCCTCCAGGTTAGGGACTGGTAAAATTATGCCCTCTGGGTTGGTGTCCGGTTATTAGAGGCACTCCGGGTTGGTGTCCGGTTATTAGAGGCACTCCGGGTTGGTGTCCGGTTATTAGAGGCACTCCGGGTTGGTGTCCGGTTATTAGAGGCACTCCGGGTTGGGTTCCGGTTAGAAGTAACCCCTAGGTCTTGGGATGAGGCCTAGACAAAGAAATTAACGTTTAGCATTATGCATTCCAACATTATGAAAGTGGTTATTGATTTTTGCATGTGATTATTCGATTAGTAGAATATCCATGTGAACAAGTAAATGGCATTATTTAATTTTATTTATGCCATACTATGTTGAAGTTCAATTTTAAAAGGCTTTTGTTTTAGTTATAAATTGCCTTAAATGTTTATGCTTATTTTGAATGTTCCTCTTTATTGTTATCCTTACTGGGCATTTGAGCTCACCCCTTTTCTATGTTTTATTTTTCCCAGGATGTGAAGAAGTAAGTTATGAATGACATGCAGGGATAGTATGTGGGGATATGAGTGTAAATTATGAAGACTTTGTTGTTGTAGTAGTTTTTCATTTTAAAATGTAATGTAAAACTTTATGAATATATCTAGTGTTTCCAAGGCTACTAAACCAATCGGTCTTTCGAGATTTGATCTTCTTGTGATCATGCCAATGTTACGAAGTAATGCACCGACTCTTGGTAGCTGGGGTCGGGGCGTTACAGGCTTAACACAGGGTATCCAGGTACATGACAACGAGCCTTACTGCGCACCTAGTTTGACAATCCTATGGATATGCTTAGGTTAGTTTAAATTTACATTACAATCCATTAAGAAGGATTTAAATGTAAAATTATCCTTCAAGAATACATGTTTTATGATTATGAGGTTAGTTATGTATAGAATTTCAATTTATGATAAGTATTTTTCTACATTGATATTCTAGATTATGATTCATAACCTAATCTAGTGTATGTCACTATTTAGGAAGGGATACTAGTGGAATGAATGGAAAGCACATGAACACATGTACCCCACGTAAGGATTTCCCTATGATATAGGAAACAAATGTTAGATCTGGAGCTATGACTAGTGTTGATCCACTTATAACTATATTGGGAAAACTAAATAAGGTTATGAACAATAACCCTACTCATATGAATCATCCTAATATTAATGTCTCATATTTTTTGTGTATTATATTTAAATTTTATATGGAATTATTGCGAGACCAGGCATTGTGTTGGAATGATATTCTGAGGAACGGAGTGCCCAAAATAAATTTTCAAAATTAAATAAATCTCTAAATATTGTATGCAAGAGATTTTCCAAAAAAGAGAAACAAATTTTAAACAGCTTCCCAAATTACAATCATGAGGGTACTGTTGTGTTTAGATCAGTGACATTTCATTAGGTGAGGTCTAACATTGACCAGCACGATTCATCTATAGGATTTTGATTTAGGTTATTTAAAAGTGAATAAAATAGAATAAAATATTTTTTTATATTAAATGTATCCATAATTGCAATGAACATATCCACCCATATTAATACCTTCTTATGGAAAGTATGCAGCGTTAGCCGCATAACCTTATGAATTAAAGATTGCTATTGGAGCTTTAGAGGAGAACCCATTGGCAGATGATGATAACCTGATAGATTAATGCCTCTCTGATTCAACGAATCTCACAAGAAAATGAGACATGGAGATCATTCTTAAAATGAATCAAGGTAGGGGTTTTGTTTTAATTGTTTCTTTCCTATTTATTCGATTGATGATGATCACAGATCAACCCACCAAAAGGTTGATCTGAGAATAGTGTATTCATCCGGGTTTGTGTTATTTTCTATTTATTTTCGGGTTTTGATTCAGAAATTTATTTTATGATAATTTCTATATTATAGTTTGATTCATATTTTAGACATATTAATAGTAGAGGATTCATTCAATGAAAATTTATTGATGAGGTGAATTCCTCTTTTGTTAATTGAATTTATTCATTCTTGTTAACCTCACATTCTTCTCTTTCATTGTGGGGTTATGATCAACAGATCTCTACACATCCATTTCGCAATGGAAAAATCCAAAATCAGAGATTGAGTATCACGACATCCTAGTAAAGGTGTGATGGTGACAGTAGGCGACGAATCGACTCAGATTGAGTAATATTTTTCTTCAAACATTCTTCATGAGGTTGGATCACAACATATTTTTAAGGCCAATCATATGACTAAAAACAATGAAAATAGCTTTGTGGTGTCATGAAAACCACTAACACGGTGTATCACGATGATATGATGGTCATATCAAGGATCAAAGGAGGACCCGAGGCATATTAACGAAGAAAGTTGCTTTCTAAAAAATTCCATTCAACAAAGAAAGTATCACGTAGGACATGCCATGTAGGTTCGGCCTGAGAGTGGCTAGTGTTTCTGTGCTACACATAACAAATAACATGAAATTTCTTTAAGAAGACACGACGTTTAGGCCCCACCCAACCATGGATGGATTTTCGGGCGATAGGAAGTGTTGACACAATGTGTGGGTCCTTATGCGGACTCAACATGTATCTCCAAATATACACATACAAATGGTAGAGTACAAGGCATTTACTCCAACAAATGGTCTGACACAATTGGATTCATGGGATACCATATGTACAGATACAAGGTCTGGGACACACATGTTGATTTTTTTTATGGGAACATGGCATGGGTACATGTAGCCTTCCCTGGGTAGTGAAACATGGAATGTCGCGCTCTTACATGCATTATATGCCTACTTCTATAGGAAAACCCTTACACACCATGGGCCACTGTACACGAGAAATACCCGGGATCAGAGGAAATAATGTGTGACCCTTCTACACGATGTGTACATATCAGTACATGGGTTGATCCTCCTTTCCACCATTCCTTTGACCGGTTTTATTGGGTTAGTGCCCCTTTTCTCATTCCCCGGAAGGTCGGTTATCATTTCCATACACAATAGTATGATCCCTTTAGTAGGACATTCTTTGATTGAGTCTGAAATCCCTCCATGAGGCTTGAAACGGGATCCTGTATCCATTATTGACCATATTTATAGTCTAGTATCAATGTGATCAATCCTACAGGACGTCTATCCTCTATATTACAAGTGAATCTAGATGAGTCATGTTATCCTTCAGTCCATGGTACTGATCATCATCTATGTATCACGATCTTTCTCCACTCATTAGTGTGTTCTCCAAGAATGAGTGTATTTGTTCTCTCTTCAAATCTTTTAGTTCATCAATCTGTCTCAGGTATTTTCTTAATGAATTGTGCTTCTTAGATGGACGTTATCAAATCTATGAGACTCTTGGAGTGAGTTCTCCTAGACATGTTCTTTGTTGAATCATCGAACTAAATCCCTAACATGGGTATGCAGTCGATTTAGACATCAGTTCTGGGTTTTGATTTTATATAGATGTGTTTCTCTTACTCTATATTTTGTAGATATATAATATATATAATCCGACTGTACCTTTACTCTATGTTTTACTTTTTGTTTTTCTGGGTCCTTTACTATGTATTATTATACTCACCCTATATGGGATATTCCCACACATGTCATGTCTTCTGTAGATGAGTGACCATTTGATGGAGTCCATGGAAGACGAGGACCGAACCAAGCATTATGATTTTTTTTGGAGGGTATAATGTTCCTATGTTTATGATTGGTAGTCCTAGTACCTCCTTTTTCGTATAAGTTGGACTTCTTAGTCGCATAATCTTTTTCTATTGGTGGACTTGTATTCTATCACAGTTTAATTTCTACACATTACATATGATGTACTAAGTTGGTAAGCTTTAGTTTTGTGAATGAATGTAGTTCCTTAGTGGTTTTTACTTTTTACTATGTGTGGGATTGGATATGTGTGTATGTGTACATGTAGTAAAGAATTTCCCCCATGATAGTGATGTTCCTACTTGGTGCAAGTCACTAACCCTTGTCCTATTAGAGGATGGCTTGAGGAGTTGTGGCATAGGCCCTACTGGGACGTTTTGTGACATATTTCTATTAGAGGTGGTCGGTAGTACCATAGGACCAATAGTCTATGTGATTCGTTTGGGGAAACCGGGATAAGTGTTTCAAGCTTGACTTTCAGTCTAGAGACTCCAATGTTGGTGCTGGTGTCTGAAGTATCCGTACACTAGGACTCTGATAAAATTCATTTCAACTCAGTACATGAAAACACTAGTGGTGTGGATATATAATAATGGTAAATGCACCATATATGAATGGTTAGTGTTTTACATGTCCTTTGAGTCAGCTATCTAGATATACTCATTTACCATGGTACATCTTATTTCCTTAAATAATACATCTATAACGCATACCTATTAGGATTCTGAAGCTCAATCATGAGAATGACCCCCTCCATGATAATGATTTGACACAGGGATCAGTTCCCAAGGCATTACCTCTAGGTGGTTACCCTTCTATACATCCACCAGTGGAGTAGAATTTAGTACTTATATTACCAACAGATGAGAAGCACATATTGAGAATTTTCAATGCCTTTTAGAGATAGAGACCCCTCAGGTTCTGAGGCGAGCCCAACCCTTATGAGGCTAAGGAATGTCTTGAGAAAGTGACCAGCATTTTCTTTATAGTGAGGACACCGGTGGACCAGATAAGGACCATTTTTGTGAACTTTATTTAGGGTTTGGTGGGAAAATTTTGGAGTTTGTGTAACTCCCTGACCCCAGTTACCCAGAGCCGTTGCATTGTTACGTATCATTGGCAGATCACAAAAGATCAATTTTCAAAATATCGATTAGTTTAGTAGCCTTATAAACAATAGATAAATTCACAATGATTACATTACATAAGAAATAAAAACAACAACAATATCGTGTCTCCATATACCACACTCATATCCCCTCATATTATCCATGCATGTCAGTCATAAAATACTTCTTCACATCCTGGGAAAAACAATAAATATAAAGGGGTGGGCACTAATGCTTATTAAGGATTACAATATATCAGAAACTTTCATAAATATGCATGAACATTTATGGAAATGTATAAATAAATAAAAAGCCTTTTAAACATGAACTTCATCATAATATGGAAAAGATAAAATGAAATAATGTCATTCACTTATTAACATGGATATTCTACTAGTCGAATAATTACATGCAATATCAAATAACCACATTCATAATAATGGAATGAATAATGCCAAAAATTCATAACCACATGGTCAAGGCGATGTGCTAAGAATACAAATATGATTTTGTCAAAGCCTTGAACCAAGACACTAGTTTGTCCCATGAGACCTACCGATGCATCAAGGAACTATACCTAGCTCCACCAATCACATACTAAGTCCAATGCAATCATCGTATGAATAGGTGTAAACATAACATAAAAATTCTTAATAAAACTATCATACAAAATGTCAATACTTTATCCATAAACCATGAATTGTATGAAATTACACATCCATAGTCAAACATATCACAAAACCTTCAATACAATATATATGTTTTGTATCATAATAAATCATCATCAAACAAACATAAAATCCATCAATGTGTGTTGACATAGATGAAATTAAAACTATTTCAGAGAAATATCTTTTTTTAATCAATTAAAATTCACATTATTATTAATGAAAACCTTTATTTAGAAAATATTCTCATAATCATGTAAGGGAGGCTCGGACAATTTTATAATGGAATAAAATAGCCGCCCCTGGTGTATAAGATAAAAAAACTTTCTTACCTTAAATTTGTTGAAAGGTCAAAAAGTAACTTGTTTGGAAAATGATAGAAATATTCCTTTCCAAAATTTCTAAGGTCAAAGAAGGTTTTAAATGACATTCACCAATTTTCTATTAATTAGTAAAAATGTTTTTAAAGGCATTTTTAAGATGCATTGATGTGGATGATAATGAAGTCCCAATAAAAAATTACATATGAACAATCTTGGATAATGAAGAGATTGTAGAATTAATCCTTAGCAAGTACATTTCCTTAGTCTAGGGTACGTTAAACTCATGTATAATAGTTAATTCATTGTAATTAAATTATAAAAAAACCATATACAAAATTATGATTTCTTATATGATCTTCTAATAATGCTTTGCTAAAAATATTTTAGTATTATCATCATTTTGGGTATTAACTGATTATTTTCCCTTTATATGCTATGTTATGTAAGTAATTTTATGATCTATAAGATGTATTTTATTCATATTCAAAAGGATATTATGTCTATAAAAATTATTTTTAATCATCTAATGAAAATTAGGCTTCAATGGATGTTATGGGGAATTAATCTCACCGCGTTCCTGGAGACGGTAGTCTGTATGTATGCACGAACGACAATATCATTCTTTTGATATTAAAATAATATATAATCGGATGGTATATGTAACACCCCATGCTTCAACGGTACGATTCTCTTTGAATAATATAGTAGCATGTGTTGTACGCAACTTCGAGATTCTAACACACCACGACCAATCAAAGTATCCATTATGAATAGTAATACTCTCTTTTTGAAATTTTATAAATTTTATCTATCAAAATGGACATAATTTTTGGATTCATAATATCAAAATTAGCCAAGGATAAAATTTTGGAACTTTTCTGATAACTTTTATATTTTGATGAATAGTGAAAATTACAAAATTTTAATTAAAAACAACTTTTTTAATCAAAATAATTAATTGTGATAAATTATGAATTTAAGTTGTTTTAAATTATATTTATAATATATTTTTACCATTTAATATCATTTTGGTCATTGGACATAATTTCACAATTATAATGGACATAAACAAGTGTCAATCTATGAATAGTTATTATCTCTTAGAAAACGTTTTTTTGTTTTACCAATATGAATTAATTTTAAATTATTTTCTACCACTTCTGTTTTCTGAATTTAGAAAAAAGTGGATTCCATATTTGGAATTAGGTTATACTAATTGTGTAAATAGGTTATTTTTATTTGTAGTCATTTTTCTTTAAAAGTTAATGCTTTTTTCAAAGACCAATGCACAATTTATTGATAAGAAAATCATTAGAAAAGACGGAAGGATGGCATTTTTTACAATCTCTATTAGAAAAATATAATAAGTCATCTCGTAGAGTGTCTATCCAAATCATGCTCTGATGAGTTCCTTTTTTATCAAGATCATCTGCAACAACAATTTTATATTTAGACATTTTGAATAATTACTTCAGTAAATATTTTATTTACTGTGGTTAAAGGGAAAATCATGTAATTAAGGGTAAAAAATAATATTATTATAATACTAAATTTCCCTAAAACGTGTCCTAACCTTATTGGTTGATACATGTCCGACCATGGGCATCTTTTTGTCGTTTTTTGGGACCTAATGGAGCCGCTTGTTGGTGATAAGGACACTTTTTATTAATTAAGTTAAAGTAAATACAATATTGACATAAGCATATATCTTTTAGTAAAAAAATTATTACATAGAGTAATATATGTTATATTTTAGAATATAAATATTCATTAGAAAGATAAAAATTCTTCCTACATAATGGTATATTATTTATAATTTTTAGACATTTAATAATTAAATTTATTTATGACACAATAATGATGCAGTATTTTCCTTATTAATGAATGAATCAAATAATTGGTATTATAAAATATAAAATAAATATAATAATAATGTTTTGATTCCATAAACTAATTTTATTGGTTATTATTACAAGTTAGGATTTCTTAAATTAATTTTATTTGATTTAATAATTATTTTACGACTTAAAAAAATCAATTATTGAATATTGTCAAAATTGACATAAATGAGTTTTAAAAAAAATATTATATTATTAATTGATATTCTATTCCTAAAAATCTATGGTTTGTAAAAATGACTTATATAATGATATTTCTATCATTAATGGACCACTTTCGGGACTCTTGGATGTATATAGTATGTTTAATAACTATATAATAAAAAAATACAAAGTGACATGGTAAATGTCAAACTAATTAACTAAGAGTTAGAACTAAATGATAAGGTTAATATAATGACCCAAACCAGTCTAAAACCAATTGGATGAATGTATTTAGACCCATACCCACCTTATACTTTGAATAATCTCCTTGGATCCATTAGAAACTAAATATGAATTTATTATAAAATAATACTTTAAGTTTTTCCTAAAGAGCCCCTCCCCCCCTTATAAAATAACACCACTTATAACCAATTCCTAACCCCTATCAAGCCTTTTGGATCGTCCAAAATCTGCCCAATTAATCTCCCTACATCACTATCCTTCTCCTAGAAGCCTTAACTAAGGCATAAGGTACTCCAAGAGTCCTTTTTGGTTCAAACCAAAGGGAGTTACCCAAATTAATGGTAACAATATCTCTTAGTTTCTTTTCTTCTATTTTACTTCCCCAATCCCTAAAATCTTCTTATTATTTTCTATTGTAACAATAACAGAATACTTAATATACTAGGATATTATTATGAGATGTATTCGAACTACAATTACCCACACCTCCATCTAATGGTTGAAGAACATAATGTTTCTGTGGATGGAAACCAGAGGCCTCACGAAACGAGGATTGTTTAATTATCTCCTACCACCTATCATGGTGGCCATTATGATGGAACTATAATTAAATATGATATTAATTATATTTATTTTTTATATATTCTTCTGTAATTCTGTTTATATCATACGATTATTTGTTTCATGTTGTATATATATATATGATAATTTCATTCGAGGAAGTGCGGACTACCGCCCCCTCAAAGTGATATGACTCGTTCATACCATACATGGAACATATAAAGAATGACATTAATGAACTTAAGTAACACATATAAGATAGTATATTATATTTTAATAATAATATACCTATGTATCATTTGGTTTTCATTCCTTTTAAAATGAAAAATGAAATAGAAGTAGCGTTCGTCTGTACGTACAGATTACCGTCTCCATGAACGCAATGAGATTCACTTCCCCATCATATACATTCAAGAATAATTCTCATTTGATGATTAAAAGTAATGTTTAAGGACCTCATATCATTATTTATATTAATAAGATATTACCTATCCATAACAAACATGGCTTATGTAACAAAGCATATAAAGGAAAACGTATCAGTTAACACCCAGAATGACGATAATACTAAAATATTATTAACAAAAAAATATTAAAAGATCATATATGATATCATATTTATATATATGAATCTTTTATAATTTAATAAAAATTATTTCACCATTTTACAGGAGGTTAAACTACCCTTGACCAAGGAATAGTACATGGTATGGGTTTATTTCACAATCTCTTCATTATCTGAGGTTGTTTATATGTAATTATCTACTGGGACCACTTTATCATCCACATATATGTTTCTCAAAAATTTATTTCAAAACATTATTAATATTTTACGGAATATGGGTTAAATTCATTTATATCCTTGTCTGACTTTTTATAATAATTTTATAAAGGAATCATTACGTCATTTTCCAAACAAGGTCCTTTTAAGCATTTCGACAAAATTAAGGTAAGAATGTTTTTTTAACATACACAACGGGTGCAGCTATTTTACGCCATTGTAAAATCTTATAAGATTGCCTTAAAATATTTATAAGAATATTTTCAAATTAAATGTATTATTTTATAATTATGTGACTTTTAAATGATTTCAAAAAAGAGATATTTCTCTCAAATAGTTTTGATTTCATCTATGTCAACATCCATTGATGGATTTTAAGCTTATTTGAAGTTGATTTATTATGATACAAAACATCCATATTGTATTGAAGGTTTTCTGATATGTTTTACTATGGATGTGTTATTTTTATACCATTCATTGTTTATGGAGAAATTGTTGACATTTCGTATACTAGTTCTAATACGAATGTTTATGTTATGTTTAAACCTATTCATATAATGAATGCATTGGACTTAATTAGTGATAGGTGGAGCCCACTATAACTCCTTGATGCATCAGTAGGTCACATGAGATAAACTAGTGTCTTGGCATGAGGCCATGACAAAATCTTATTTGTTGTCTTGGCACGAGGCCTTGGCTACTTGGTTATGATAGTCTGGCATTATGCATTCCATCATTATGAAAGTGGTTATTGATATTACATGTGATTATTCTATTAGTAGAATATCCATGTTAATATGTAAATGGAATTATTTCATTTTATTTCTGCCATATAACGTTGAATTTCAAGTTTAAAAGTCTTTTGTTTTAGTTATATATTGCCGTAAATGTTTATGCTTATTTATGAAAGTGGTCATTTTATTTTTCCCAGGATGTAAAGAAGTATTGTATGAATGACCTGCAGGTATAGTATATTGGGATATCAGTGTAGAGACAAAATTTTGATGTAGTTTTCACTTTATGATGTAATGTAAAATTTATGAATGTGTCTAGTGTTTCCAAGGATAATAAAATAATCGGTCTTTCGAGACTTGATCTTTTGTGATCATCCCAACATTACATAATAATGCACTGACTCTTGGTATCTGGGGTCGGGGCATTACAGTTGCTATCAGAGGAAGTTTATTATAAACATTGGGAGCTAGATTTAGATAAATTCGGATTAGAGCACATAGACCTAAGATGGACTTTGAGGATTAGTGTAGAAGAACTTCCTAGAATTTTGGTATTGTAGAGATTTTGTGAGTTTTCCGAGAAATACATCCCTGTCTAGATACAAGTTGGTAGAGGTGGTTCTGGAATATATATACCTTGGGGTAAAACCAAAAAACACCTCTTTGAGCTTGACTCAAATGGGAATTGGTGCCTGACAACGGGCCTTTCTACACTCATGGTTACGACACTCACAGGGGATATTCTTAGGATAATTCTTATTTTCATTACAAAACATTATGAAGGGTTTATGATTATATAATTTCTACTTGAAATTTTTTTATATTACAGATTATATCCAAAAATAGTTCATTTTTTGTTAAGTGTTTTACACGTATGGAATTATGTATATTCATTCATAAACTGATCTAGATTATGCCATTGTTTAGAAATTGAACCTATTAGAAGGAATGGAAACCGTATAAATGTCTGCACTCCATGTAGGGATTTACCTACTGCTCGAGATAATTATAGTGGAGCTAGTGATACAAATGGTGTTGATCAGCTTATCCCTGTATAGGGTAAACTCACTTAGGAGATAAATAATAACCTTACCCATCTAGAGCACCCTGATCTTTAGCGTGGAGGATCAATGATAGATCGCTTCATGTCGAAGAAAACACCATCATTAAATGGGAGTACAAATCCATTAGTTGCTGAGCAATGGATAAGTTCCGTAGGGAAAATATTTCTGGCTTTTCGGAGTAGTGAAAATGAAAAAGTTATCATGGCAGTTTATCGCCTCACTGGAGATACTGATCAATGGTGGTCATAGATACAAAACACAAAGGATGATGATAAAGTATCAAATATGGAATGGATGTAGTTCAAATAGAATTTCATAGAATAATACTTTCCTCGTGACCATCAAGTAGATATGGAATACAATTTCTGAGTTTGAGGAAAAAGGAGGATGAGAATGTTGCAAAATATGAGGCTATCATCAAAAGGTTTTCCAGGCATGTAGTAGATTATATACATAACCCATGATGTAATATTGACTATTTCTTTGACGGGTTAAAACTGTTTCTCTGTCGAGCATTATTCTGACAATCTTTCTCATCATATGAAGATATTGTCACATGTGCTATTAGAAGAGAAAACAAATTCGCTATGTCTTACGACATTAAGGAAAAGAAACAGAAGAAGAGATCTTCTGACCACTCTAGAAATGGAAATAAAGGGAAGAATGGAGAAGTTGATTATCCGTCATGCAGTAAATGTGGGAAGAAACACCCCAGTACATTCTTGAAGGGAATCAGAGTCTGTTACAAGTGTGGTGAAAAAGGACACCAAGCTCATGATTGAAAGGGAAAGAGAGTTGACGTCAACGTAGAATGCTATAATTGTAGAGAGATGGGACATTATGAAAATGAATGTCCAAGGAATCAGGGAAACATACCGCAAAAAAGGCCAATGGATCAAGGCCAAGATTATGCTATCACTACTGCTGAGGTTGAATCTCTGAAATATGTGATGGTTTCCTCAATTTCAGCAAATTCTTTATTTGATTCTGGATCATCGCATTTTTTCATATCTTCCCTATTTGCTAAGAAAATTAGATATTTCCAATTCAAATTAACAAGGGAGTTATCAGTTAAAACTCATAAGAGGAGTATCATTGCAACCATGTTTTGTGAATCAGTCTCCATTAGAGCACATAAATATCCTTTATCTGTTGATCCCATCGTCATACCCATTATTTAATTTGGTTTAATCATTTGTATGGATTGGATTTCAAACCATGATGAAAACATTTATTGTAAGAAGAAGGAGGTTACTATTTTTTTATGATGATAAGGAACACCTTATCTTTAGGGCAGAATTGTCACCACCTATTTAATATCTTGATCCACCCCCAGTAGCTCAACTAAATTTGTTAATTGGGGAGGAAGAGAATGAAATGACTGCGGGTGAGTAAAGGAATGTTGAAACAGAGGATGTACCTATTGTGAAAATATTTGTAGTTGTGTTTCTGGAAGATTTATCTGGACATACTCCAGAATGATAAATTTAATTTTCCATTGATTTAATTCCAGGATCAAGGCCTATATCGAAGACCCCTTATAGAATGGAAACTGTGGAATTAGTTGAACTAAAGAAACAGCTAGTGGAATTGAGTAATAAGGGATTTATTCTCCCTAGTTTTTCCCCAAGGGGAGCCACTATTATTTTTGTTAAAAGGAAATATGAATCTATGTGGTTTTTTATCAACTACAGGGAGATCAATGCTATAACAATATATAACAAGTATCACCTACCTCGCATTGATTAATAATTTGACCAACTCCATGGAGCTCAATACTTTCCAAGATTGACCTTCGATCCAGATATCATAAGTTTTGTGTGAAGAAGGAAGACATTCCAAAGAGAGCATTCCGAACTAGGTATGGGCATTACGTGTTTACATTAATGCCATTTTGGAATACTAATGGTCCCTCTGTATTCATGGAATTGATGAACAGATTTTTCAAGAAATATCTCGATGATTTTGTCGTGGTATTTATTGATGATATCTTGGTATACTCCAAAAGAAACAAAGATCATTAAAATCAACTGTGCATTATCTTGAAGACTCTGAGAAGACATGAATCATATGGGATGTTTAGCAAGTGTAAATTCTGGCATCATGAGATTTCTTTTCTTGGCCATATTTTCTCAATGGATGGAATCTCTGTTGATCCTGCTATGACAAGAGAAATCCCAGAATAGTGAGCACCAATGAGTATAACAGAGGTACGCATTTTTATTGGTTTAGTAGGTAATTATCAATGTTTCATCCAGAATATTCCCTCATTGTATAAAACATTAAAAAGCTCAAACGAACGGGGTTAACTTTATTTGGACAGAAGAGTGTGAAGAATGTTTGGAATAACTGATATGAATATTAGTCAATGATATTATATTGACACTTCCATCGGGGAATGACGGGTTCGTTATTTATATTTATGTATCGAAAAAAGGACTTGGTTGTGTTCTTATGCATAATGATAGGGTTATTGACTATGCATCAAAATAGATAAAAATTCTTGAGAAAAACTATCCTACTCATGATGTTGAGTTAGCTGCTGAAATCATTGCTTTGAAGATATGGATACATTATATCTATGGTGAAAATATGTGAGATATATACCGATCACAAGATTTTGATGTATATTTTGTCACAGAAAGTACTCAACATGAGGCAAAGGAGATGGCTTGAACTACTCAAGGATTATGATTTCACGATACACTACCACCCATGGAAGGAAAATAAGGTGGAAGAAGCTTTGAGAATAAAGGATCATGGAGTTTTGAATTTGATGAGAATTTAAAGGGATCCTATTTTTATGGATCTAGTGAAGATGGATATGGTAATTACCATGGAAGGTGAAACATAAATACATTTTCAAATGGTTTCCAAACCATCTTTACTAGAAATGATAAAGAGTTCTTAGACAAATGATGAACAATTTCAAAAGAATATTAAATATGTGAATGATGGGAGATTGAGTGACATTGTGTATGACGATTGAATTTTGAAATTTGGGAAGAGACTTTCTGTTCCTGATATACTTGCTAAAAAGTAAATTTTTGGATGATGCCCATAGTTCCAATTTCTCTCGACACCCTAGGAGCACCAAAATGTATTGAGATTTGATGGAACATTGTTTGTGGGACAATATGAAGAGGGAGATTGCTGATTTTGTGTCCAGATGTATGGTTTGTCAACAAGTGAATATTGGAAGGAAACAGCTTGGAGGAGTCATGCCTCCTCTTCCCATACCTGAGTAGAAATGGGATAATATTACGATGGACTTTTTCATGGGACTACCAAAGACTCCTAGAAGGAATGATGCAATATGGGTCGTTATTGATCTTCTTACCAAGTCAACACATTTTCGTGTCATAAGGGAAGAATTTCCACTTGAACGTCTAGAATGACTATATATTAATGACGTTGTAAGAATTCATGGCGTACCCTTATCAATTGTTTCAGATCATGATCCCTGTTTTACATACAGATTCTTGAAAAGTCGTCAGAAAGCCCTGGATATTGATCTTCATTTGTGCACTTCTTACTACCCTCAAATAGATGGAAAATCAGAATGAACTATTCAAATTGTACAAGACATGTTGAGATCACGATCAAATGACTTTTAGGGTATGTGGGATCAATATTTACCTTTCGTATAATTTTCTTATAATATTAGATTCAATTAAAGTATTCTGATGGCACCATATGAAGTTTTATATGGAAAGAGATGTCGCACACCAACCTGTTGGGATGATGTTGGTGAAAGAAGACTCATATGACTAGAACTGCTGGGGGAAACTATGGAAAAGGTGAGGGTAATCCAATACAACATCAAAGAAGCTCAAAGTAGGCAGAAGAGCTATGCTGATAACCGAAGGAAGGATTTGGAATGTTATGTAGGAAGTCATGTTTTCATGAAGGAATATCCATGGAAGGGTGTTATACGTTTCTGTATGAAGGGAAAATTGATTCCCAGGTACATCGGACCATTTGAAATTCTAGAACGAATTGGGGCTATAACTTACTATTTGGAAATTCCGCCAACTCTCCTCAATGTTAACGATGTGTTCCACATATCATTGTTGAGAAAATACATGCCAGACCCAACGCATGTACTCAACTATGAGGAAGTAGAACTGGAAGCCAATCTATCTTATTTCGAAGAGCCGATCAGGATTCTTGATATAAGAGAGAAAGTGTTGTGAAACCGGATGACTCGTCTGGTAAAAGTTCTATGGAGGAACCATAAGATGGAAGAGGCAACATGGGAACCTGAGAAACTTATGATGAAGAACCACCCAAGTCATTTCCTGCGGTAGTATTCTATAAATTTCGAGGAAAAAATTATTTGATGGAGGGGATAATAAAACACCCTAAGCTTCTATTGTACGATACTCTTTGAATTATACAGTAGCGTGTGTTATACTCAACATCGAGATTCTAACACACCGCGTCCAATCAATGTAGCTATTATGAATAGTAATACCCACTTTTTTAAATTTTATAAATTTTATCTCTCAAAATGGACTTCATTTTTTTATTCAGAATATCAAAATTGTCCTAGGGCGAAATTTTGATACTTTTCGGATAACTTTTATATTTTGATGAATAGTGAAAATTACTAAATTTTAATTAAAAACAACATTCTTAATTGAAATAATTAATAGTGATAAATTATGATTTTGAGTGGATTTAAAGTATATTTTGAATATATATTTACCATTTAATACAATTTTTGTCATTGGACATAATTTCACAATTAAACCAGACATAAACAAATGTCAATCTTTTGATAGTTATTATTCTTAAAAACACACTTTTTGATTTATCAATGAGAATTATTTTTAAATTAATTTCTGCCAGTTCGGGGTTTTGAATTTCGAAAAATGGATTCAATATTTGGAATCAGGATTTCAAAATTTTGTAAATAGGTAACTTTTATTTTTTGACATTTTGAATAATTACATTGATAAATATTTTTTTTACCATGGTTAAATGGTAAATCCAGTAAATAAGGGTTAAAAATAATATTATAATAATAATCAATTACCCTAAAATGGGTCCCAACCTTATTTTATGATACATTTCTGACCATGGGCATCTTTGGGTCTATTTTGGAACCCTATAGAGCCACATGTAGGTGATAAGGACACATTATATTAATTAAGTTAAATTAAATACAAAAATGACATAAGGACATATCTTTAAAAAAATTATAGAAGGATATATATATTATATTTTCGACTATAAATATTCATTTTAATTGTAAAAACATTTCATACAAAATGGTATTTTATTTATAATTTTTAGACTTTTAATAATTAAATTTATTTATGACACAATAATGATGATCTATTTTCCTTATTAGTGAAAGAGTCAAATAATTTGTATTATAAAAGTTAAAATAAATATAATTTGTAAGTTTTGTTGCCATAAAATAATTTTATTGGTAAATATTACTTGTTAGGATTTCTTAAATTAATTTTCTTCGAATTAATAATGTTCTTATGACTTTATCAAAAATCAATTATTGAATAGTTTCAAAATTGACATAAATGAGCTTTTAAAACAAATATTATATTATTAATTGATATTCTATTCCTAAAAATGTAAGGATCATCCAAAGAACTTATATCATAATAGTTGTATCATTAATGTACCACATGGGGGTCTATTTGATGTATATAGTAATTTTATTAACTATATAATATAAAAATACAAAGTGACATGGTAAATGTCAAACTAATTAACAAAGAGTTAAAACTAAAAGATACAGTAAATATAATGACCCAAACCAATATAAAATCAATTAGATGGTAGGATTTATAACCATAACTACTTTGGAATTTGAATAATATTTTTGGAGCCATTAGAAACTGAATATGAATTTATTATAAAATAATACTCCTAAAGAGCCCCTCCTCCCCCTTATAAAAGGACACAACTTCTAACCAATTTCTCACACCACTCTATCTTTTTGGATCATCCAAAAACTAACCAATTAAGCTCCCTACATCCCTATCCTCCTTCTATAATCCTTAACATAGGAAGAAGGCACCTCAAGAGTTCTTTTTGGTTCAAATCAATGGGAGTTACCCAAATTAAAGGTAACGATTTCTCTTAGATTCTTTTTTTTAATTTCACATCTCTATACCCTAAACTCATCTTATTATTTTCTTTTATAAAAAAACCAATATAATAAATATAATATGATATTTTTATGAGATTTATTAGAACAACACTTACACGCAACTCCATATAATGGTTGAAAAACACAATGTTTCTGTGGATGGAAACCAAACGCCTCACGAAACGATGATTGTTCAATTATCTCCTACCACCACTCATGGTGGCCATTATGATGGAACTATAATTAATTATGATATTAATTATTTTTATTTCATATACTATCTTCTTTAATTCCATTTATATCATACCATTATTCGTTTCATGTTGTATACTTATACGATAATTTCATTTGAGGAAGTGCGGACTACCGCCCCCTCAAAGTGATATGACTCATTCATACCATACATGGAACGTATAAAGGATGGTATTAATGAAATTAAATAACACATATAAGATATTAAATTATACTTTAATAATAATATACCTATTTATCATTTAGTTTTGATTCCTTTTAAAATGAAATATGAAATGGAAGTAGCGTCCGTGCGTACGTACAGATTACCATCTCCACGAACGCGATAGGATTTATTTCCCCATCATATCCATTCAATAATAATTCTCATTTGATGATTAAAAGTAATTTTTAATCACTTGATATCATTATGGATATAAATAAGAAACATCATATCCATTAAAAACACAGCTTATTTAACAAAACATATAAAGGAAAACGAATCAGTTAACACCTGAAACGACGATAATACGAAAATATTATTAACAAAGCAATACTAAAAGATAATATATGATATCATATTTATATATGTGATTATTTTATAATTTAATAACAATCAGTTCACCATTATACTGGAGGTTAAACTACCCGCGAGCAAGGAAAACTACAAAGTAAGGATTTATTTCACAATCTCTTCATTATCTGAAGTTGTTTATACGTAATTATCTACTGGGAGATCTTCATCATCCACATCCATGTTTCTTAAAAATTAATTTCAAACCATTCTTAAATTTTTATATAATATGGTTTAATGTATTTTATACCTTTTATTGAAATTTATTAGAATTTTATTAAGGAATATTTAAGTCATTTTCCAAACAAGGTCCTTTTTAACCTTTTCGACAAAAATTATAGTAAGAATGTTTTTTAAATTATACTGCAGGTGCATCTATTTTCCACCTTTTTAAAATATTCTAGGCTTCCCTTACAATCATATAAGATTATTTTCAATGTAAATGTTTTATTTTATAATTTTGTGACTTTTAAATTATTTTAAAAAAAAGTGATATTTCTCTCAAATAGTTTTGATTTCATCTATGTCAACAACCTTTGATGGATTTTAAGCTTATTTGAAGTTGATTTATTATGATACAAAACATCCATATTGTATTGAATGTTTTGTGATATGTTTTACTATGGATGTGTTATTTTTATTCCATTCATGTTTTATGGAGAAAGTATTGACATTTCATATGCTTGTTTTAATACGAATGTCTATGTTATGTTCAAACCTATTCATATAAGGAATGCATTAGACTTAATAAGTGATCGGTGGAGCCTGCTATAGCTCCTCAATGCATCGGTAGGTCTTATGAGACAAACTAGTGTCTTGGCATGAGGCCTTGACAAAATCTTATTTGTAGTCTTAGCATGAGGCCTGGGCTACGTGGTTATGACAGTCTGGCATTATGCATTCCATCATTATAAAATTGGTTATTGATATTGAAAGTGATTATTCAATTTGTATAATATCTTTGTGAATATATAAATTTTATTATTTGATTTTATTTCTTCCATATTAATCTGATGTTAAAGTTTAAAAGGATTTTGTTTTAGTTATACATTTCCTTAATTGTTTATGCTTATTTATGAAATTGTTCGCTATATTGTTATCCTTAATAGGAATTTGAGCTCACCCCTTTCTATGTTTTATTTTTTCCAGGAAGTAAAGAAGTATTTTATAAATTACTTTCAGGTATAGTATAAGGGGATATGAGTGTGGAGACAAAATGTTGATGTAGTTTTCACACTACTGAAAATACAGTCTTTCCCAACGGTTTTGAACCATTGGGAAAGGCTGCAGAACTGTTGGTATATGTTATACCGACGGTTCTGCAAACCATATAGAAGTAAGCCGTTGGGAAAGATTTTCCCAACGGTTTACTGTGAACCATTGGTATAGAGTGGGGATTGCTAACCTATCCCAACAGTTCTTCCAAACTGTTGGGATAGTTTTTCCCAACGGTTTGGCATGAACCGTTTGGAAATCCCAAGGATTATCTTCTTTCCCAATGGTTTCTAAACCATTGGGAAAGGTTTTTTTACCAACGTTTCGATGAACTGTTGGTAAAAAAATCATCAGATATTCTATGCCAACGGTTTGAAACTGTTGGCATCGCCTATGCTGTACAAATTACACAGCAGCCTGCAATTGGCACAGCAGGTCTGTAATTTGGATAGCAGGCCTCATTTTTCACATTCCCTCCCATTTTCAATCCAATTATTATACCTTAAATAAACTAACACATACATATACAATTATTGTACCTGCAATAACCAACTCACACATACATATAGAGAACAAATTCATACACATTTAACATATAATGCATCCTGGAACTATACACATCCATAATTAAATTAGAATTCATAATGTAATTATAAACATACATAATTCATTTAGAATACAATTTAAAATTTAGATGAAAATTATCTGTGGAATCTGGAATTCAATTCATAATTTGATCGGTTTTGTGTATACCATGTATTTTTACCTGAAATGATGTCCATTTTAAAAAAAATACATACACCTGGAGTGATACTGGCCCCACCGCCCCTTGGATTGAGGTGAGGTTGACTCGTACATGTCACATAGGACCCATAGATCATTTTCATAAAGTATCGACACAATCCGAATGCGTTTGGTCGGTTTTCCGTATGACAGTTGATGTTTTTCAATTAAAATGACATCCTTTTGAAACAAAAGACAGACACTTTGAGTGGTGTCGGCCACACCGCATCTCATATTGAGGCGGAGTTGATTCATACACGTCTCATATGACCCATGGATCGTTCTCCTAATGATTCAATGGAAACCGAATGCGTTTGGTCGGTTTTCCATATGTAATTAAAATTTTGTCCATTTTAATCAAATGAGAGACACATAGACTGATTCTGGCCACACCGTGACTCAGATTAAGGCGGGGTTGACTCGTACCCATAAAATATGACCCATGGATAGTTTTCCTAAAGAATCAACACATTTCAAATACGTTTGGTCAGTTTTGCATATGTTAGTTTTTCGTTTCACTTATAATCCTGTCCATTTTAAACAAAATAGATACAATTAGAGTGGTGTCGGCCACACCGCACCTCAGATTGAGGACGGGTTGACTTGTGCACGTCACATATGACACATGGATCGTTGTTCTAAAATATCGACACAATCTGAATGCGTTTGTTCAGTTTTCCCTCTGTGAGTTGATGTTTTTCAGTTAAAATGATGTCCTTATGAAACAAAAGACAGTCACATTGAGTGGTTTCGGCCAAACCATGTCTCAGATTGAGGTGGGCTTGATTCGTACACGTCACATATGAACCATGGATTGCTCTCCTAATGTTTCAACGGAAATCGAATGCGTTTTGTCAGTTTTCTGTATGTACTTAAAATGTTGTCCATTTTAAACAAAAGGGAGCCACTTAGAGTGATCCCAACAACACCATGCCTTGAATTGAGCCCAGGTTGACTTTAACACATCACATATGACCCATGAATCATTTAACTAAAGCATCAACAGTGTACGAATACATTTGTTCAGTTTTTCGTATGTCAGTTGTTCTTTTCAATTATAATCCGATATATTTTAAACAAAAGAGAGACACTATGAATGGTGTCGGCCACACCACGCCTCGGATTGAGGTAAGGTTGACTCGTACACATCACATATGACCCATGGATCATTTTCTTAAAGCATAAATACATTTCGAATGCGATTGGTTAGTTTTTCGTATGCCAGTTGATCTTTTCACTTATAATCCTGTCCATTTTTAAAAAAAGAGAGACACTATGAATGGTGTCAGCTGCACCGCGCCTCGGATTGAGGCGGGGCTTACTCGTACATGTCACATATGACCCATGGATCATTTTTCTAATGTATCAACACAATCAGAATCATTTTGGTCGATTTTCCGTATGTACTTAAAATGTTGTCCATTTTAAACAAAAGAGATCCAATTAGAGTTATTCCGGCGACATTGTGCCTTATATTAATGAGGGGTTGACTCATACACATCACATATGACCCATGGATCATTTTACTAAAGAATCAACACATTTAGAATGTGTTTGTTTGGTTTTCGTTATGTCAGTTGTTCTTTTCACTTATAATCATGTCCATTTTAAACAAAATACATACACAAGGAATGATCCCACCACACCGTGCCTCAGATTGTGGCGAGGTTTACTCATACACGTCACAAATGACCCATTGATCGTTTTCCTAACGTATCAACATTTTCTGAAAGTGTTGTCTCGGTTTTCCGAATGCAAGTTGCTGTTTTTTGATTAAAATGACATCCTTTCAAAACAAAAGACAGACCCTTTGAGTTGTGTCGGCCACACCGCATCTCAGATTTAGGCGTGGTTGATTCGTACATGTCACAAATAACCCATTGATCGTTCTACTAATGTTTCAATGGAAACAAAATTCGTTTGGTCGGTTTTCCGTATCTACTTAAATTGGTGTCCATTTTAAACAAAAGAGAGACACTTAGACTGATCCCAGCCACACCGCGACTTGGATTGAGCCCGGGTTGGCTCGTACAGGTCACATATGACCCATGGATCGTTGTGAAAAATTATCAACACATTCCTAATGCGATTGGTCAGTTTTCTGTACGCCAGTTTTTCTTTTCTTTTATTATCCTGTCCATTTTAAACAAAAGAGACACAGTTAGAGTGGTGTCGGCCACACTGCGCCTCGGATTGATGCGAGGTTGACTCGTCCACATCACATATGACTCATGGATAGATTTGGTAATGTATCGACACAATCTGAATCCATTTGGTCGGTTTTTCTTATGCCAGTTGATTTTTTTCAATTAAAATGATGTCCTTTTGAAATAAAAGACAGACACTTTGAGTGGTGTCGGCCACACCGCGACTGGGATTGAGCCCGGGCAGGCTCATACATGTCACATATGACCCATGGATCATTTTGATAAGTTATCAACACATTACAAATGTGTTTGGTTGGTTTTCCATATGCAAGTTGTTCTTTTCACTTATAATCATGTACATTTTAAACAAAACAGACACAGTTAGAGTGGTGTTAGCTACAACACACCGCGGATTGAGGTGGGGTTGACTAGTACACATCACATATAACCCATGGATCATTGTGCTAAAGTATCGACACAATTCGAATGCCTTTGGTCGCTTTTTTTATGCCAGTTGATGTTTTTCAATTAAAATGACATCCTTTTGAAACAAAAGAGAGACACATTGAGGGGTGTCGGTCACATCGTGACTCGGATTGAGCTCGGGTTGGCTTGTACAGGTCACATATGACCCATGGATCATTGTGATAAATTATTAACACATTCTGAATGCGTTTGGTTGGTTTTTCGTATGCCAATTGTTCTTTTCACTTATAATCCTGTCCATTTTAAACAAAAGAGACATTGTTAGAGTGGTGTCGGCCACACCACATCTCGGATTGAGGTAGTGTTGACTCGTAAATGTCACATATGACCCATGGATCCTTTTTCTAAAGTATCGACACATTCCTAATGAGTTTGGTCTGTTTTCCATATGCAAGTTGATGTTTTTCAATTAAAATGACGTCCTTTTGAATCAAAAGACAGAAAATTTGTGTGGTTCTTGCCGCACTGCATCTCAGATTGAGGAGAGGTTTATTCTTACATGTCACATATGACCCATGAATCGTTCTCCAAATTTTTCAATGGAAACAGAATGCGTTTGTTCAGTTTTTCGTATGTACTTAAAATTAAATCCATTTTAAACAAAAGAGAGACACTTAGAGTGATTCCGACCACACCATGCCTCAGATTAAGGTGGGGTTGACTTGTACACGTTACATATGACCCATGGATCATTTTCCTAAAGAATCAACACATTTCAAATAAGTTTGGATGGTTTTGGGTATGTCAGTTGTTCTTTTAACTTATAATCCTGTCGATTTTAAACAAAAAAGAGACACTGTGAATGGTGTCAGCCACACCACACCTTAGATTGAGGTGGGGTTGACTCTTACATGTCACATATGACCCATGGATCGTTTTTCTAATGTATCTACACAATCCGAATGTGTTTGGTCGGTTTTCTGTATGCCAGTTGATGTTTTTCAATTAAAATGTCGTCCTTTTGAAACAAAAGACAGACACTTTGAGTGGTGCCGGCCAAACCGCGTCTCATATTGAGGCAGGGTTGATTTATACACGTCACATATGACCCATGAATCATTCTCCTAATGTTTCAACAAATACCAAATGCGTTGTTCAGTTTTCCATATGTACATAAAATGTTGTCCATTTTAAACAAAATAGATTCACTTAGAGTGATTCTGGACACACTGTGCCTCAGATTAAGGTGGGGTTTACTCATACACGTCATAAATGAACCATTGATCATTTTCCTAAAGCATCAACACATTTCGAATGCATTGACCAGTTTAGCGTATGTCAGTTGTTCATTTCACTTATTATCTTGTCCTTTTAATACAAAAGATAGACATTGTGAAGGGTGTCATCCACACCATGCCTCGTATTGAGGTGGTGTTGACTCGTAAACGTCACATAGGACCCATGGATCATTGTGCTAATGTATCAACAAAATCCGAATGCGTTTGTTTAGATTTTTGTATGCCAGTTGAGGTTTTTCAATTAAAATGACATCCTTTTGAAACAAAAGACAGACACTTTGAGTTGGTTCAGCTACACCGCGACTTGGATTGAGCCCGGGTTAGCTCGTACAGGTCACATATGACCCATGGATCGTTTTGATATATTATCAACACATTCCGAATGCGTTTGGTTTGTTTTCCGTATGCCAGTTGTTCTTTTCACTTATAATCCTGTCCATTTTAAACAAAGGAGACAAAATTAGAGTGGTGTCGGCCACACTGTGCCTTTAATTCAGGCGGGGTTGACTTGTACACGTCAGATATGACCCATGGATCATTGTGATAAAGTATCAACACAATACGAATGCGTTGGGTCAATTTTTCGTATGCCAGTTGATGTTTTTCAATTTTAATGACGTCTTTTTGAAACAAAAGACAGACACAGTGAGTGGTTCCTGCCACACCGCATCTCAGATTGAGGCGGGGTGGATTCATACACGTCAAATATGACTGATGGATCAATCTCCTAATATTTCAATAGAAACTGAATACGTTTGGTCAGTTTTCTGTATGTACATAAAATGTTGTCCATTTTAAACAAAAGAGAGTCCCTTTGATTGATTTTGACCACACCGTGCCTCAGATTAAGGAAGGGTTGACTCGTACACGTCATATATGACCCATGGATCGTTTTCCAAAAGCATCAACACATTTCAAATACGTTTGGTCATTTTTGCGTATGTCAGTTGTTCTTTTCACTTATAATCCTGTCCATTTTAAACAAAATATAGACGATGTGAATGGTGTTGGCCACACCGCGCCCCTAATTTAGGAAGGGTTGACTTTTACACATCACATATGACCCATGGATCATTTTTCTAAAGTATCGACACAATACGAATGTGTTTTGTCGGTTTTCTGTATGCCAGTTGATGTTTTTCAATGGAAATGATGTCCTTTTGATACAAAAGACAGACACTATGAGTGGTGCCGACAACACCGCATCTCAAATTGAGGCGGGGTTTATTTTTACATGTCACATATGACCCATTAATCGTTCTCCTAAGGTTTCAATGGAAACCAAATGCGTTTGGACGATTTTCCGTATTTACTTAAAATGTTGTCCATTTTTAACAAGAGGGAGCCACTTAGAGTGATTCTGGCCACACCATGCCTCAGATTAAGGCGGGGTTTACTCATACATGTCACAAATGAGCCATAGATTGTTTTCCTAAAGCATAAACACATTTGGAATGCATTTGGATAGTTTTTCATATTCAATTGTTCTTTTCACTTGTAATCCTATCCATTTTAAACAAAAGAGAGACATTGTGAATGGTTTCGGCCACACCGCGCCTCGGATTGAGATAGGGTTGACTCGTACACGTCACATATGACCCATGGATCTTTGTGATAATGTATTGACACAATCCGAATTCATTTGGTCAGTTTTTCGTATGACAGTTGATGTTTTTCAATTAAAATGACATCCTTTTGAAACAAAAGACAGACACATTGAGTGGTGTCGGCCACACTGTGACTCGGATTGATCCTGGGTTGGCTCGTACAGGTCACATATTCCCCATGGATCATTGTGATAAATTATCAACACATTCTGAATGTGTTTGTTCAGTTCTTCGTATGCTAGTTGTTCTTTTCACTTATAATCTTGTACATTTTAAACAAAAGATACACAGTTAGAGTGTTTTTAGACACAACTCTCCTCGTATTGAGGAAGGGATGACTCGTACACATCACATATGACCCATGGATCGTTGTGCTAAAGTATCGACACAATATGAATGCGTTTGGTCTGTTTTTTGTATGCCAGTTGATGTTTTTCAATTAAAATGACGTCCTTTTGAAACAAAAGATAGACACTTTGAGTGGTGCCGGCCACACCCCATCTCAGATTGAGGTGTGGTTGATTCGTACGTGTCACATATGACACATGGATCATTTTCCTAATGTTTAAACAGAAACCGAATGTGTTTGGTCAGTTTTCCGTATGTACTTAAAATGTTGTCCATCTTATGAGAATCATCATGTGTCTATTAGTGGAATGGTATTTACATAAAATCTTCTGGACATTCATATAAATTATTTTAATATCGTTCTTTGTATGGATTAGACTTTAGTTTTTCTTTATATGAAACATTTCGGAGCTAACAATGTCATGCCCAATGAATACATCCCTTTTATAACATACCAAGAATCTCTGATATTGATTAGATGTGTAAATGGGATTTACATTGATTACCATGATGAAAATAAATAAAATATATTTTATAGACATTTTAGTAGTAAATGATATCACAGAGGGTGGGGGGGATGTACGGCGAGGCTGTCTGGGGGGCTGTCTGGTGGGTGTCCTGTGGGTTGTCCGGGGACCAAGGAGGAGGGTGGGGGGCTGTGCGGGGGGCTGTCCGACGGGTGTTCAGGGGGTTGCCTGGGGTTGAAGTTGGAGGGTGGGGGGCTATCTTGGGTCCAGGGAGGAGGGTGGGGGGTTGTCCGGGGGGCTTTTCGAGGGGCTGTCTGGGTGCTGTCCGGGGGTAGTTTGGGGGGTTGTCTTGGGTCCACGGAAGAGGGTGGGGGGGCTGTCCGGGGGGTTGTTCGGGTCCAGGGAGGGGGTTGGGGGGGGCTATCTGGCGGGCTGTTCGGGGGGCTGTCAGGGGGTTGTCCTGGGGGTGTTTGGGGGGTTGTCCGAGGTCCAAGGAAAAGGGTGGGGGGATGTCCGGGGGGCTATCTGGGGGGTTGTTCGGGCGGTTGTCCAGGGTCCATGGAGGAGGGTGGGGGTCCTGTCCGGGGGTCTATTCGGGGGGGATGTTCATGGGCTACTCGTGGGGTGTTCGAGGGGGTGTCCAGGGTCCAAGGAAGAGGGAGGGGGGTTGTCTTGGTGGCTGTTCGGGGGGCTGTTAGGGGGGCTGTCTGAGGGCTGTCTTGGGGGTGTCTTGGGTCTAAGGAGGATGGTGGGGGTTGTCCAGGGTCCAGGAAGGAGGGGGGTTCCCAAACACACAACCACTAAAAGAAAACAACATCCATAAAAATAGATAATATATAAAAATAACTCAACTCAAATACTATACTACGAGTTTAGATAAAACCAACAACTATAATAGATTAAATATCAAATCTCAGTAATATTAGTCAAAAATTTAATGGATCAATTTCTCCCACATCACCATCACCATTATCACCATAATCATCACCCTCATCCTCTTCCCCATCATCATCCTCACCCTCCTCATCACCCTCCTCCTCGCCCTCGCCCTCCTCCTTGCCCTCGCCACCGGCCTCGCCCTCCTCCTCTCCCTCCTCTTCCGAATCAGACTCCTCACAATCATCATCATCAAGCCGGACATCGTCCTGACCACTACTAGAACTGCCAAATAGTGCACCATATATACAACATATTGACGACATATACTCATCAAAAGCTAGGTTGGTCTCTACTGGATGTTTTGGACGCAGAACTTCAATAAATTTCATAAACACACTGTTCTCCCTAGTAGACTATTCTGCCGTCTCTGTGGCCCTTTTCTCAGCCTTTTCTTCTTGTGCCCTAACTTTTTGCAGCTTAGTGCCACAACAGCTCATACTTGAGGAGGGCCAATACCTTGTTGGGACTATCCTAGGTCGGCATCATACTCTGCCAGAATTCTCCTCTCCCAACACCTGATGTAAGTGATCTGTTGGCAAAAAAATTTATGGGTCTTGGGCATCGAGGGCCTCTAAAGTAGCCTGTTACAAATATAAATATATCATAAAGTTACAAAATAGATATAAAAATATAAATTCAACAAATTAAAACTTAAAATCTTCTGCTGAGTCGCTTCGTTTACGACACTTCCATCCTTTTTCCGTCAACTCGAGCAAAATAGTTGTGCTCGAGGCACACGTCCTTCAATATTTCTTATTTTACACTACAATGACATTGAAAACTAATGTTATATGAAAACATTAGAATACTATTAAATAATTCAGGAAACAAAAGAAACTATATGTCGTAAAGAAAACTTATAAACAATTGTCATACCGACTTCCTCCAATGACCAGGCATCGTATTGCGTCCCAGTGTGTGGAGGTATTTTTTTGCATCAATGTTCATTTTATTTTTTCTAGATGATTCCTAAATAAAATTCAAAAACTCAATAGATAGTATCAATGAAAAACATGAATGTTATTATTTAAATACCTCAAATGTTATTAATACCTTAAACTATGTACTCGTACAATGAGTAATCATCTGACGATACTACACTATAGGACAATCATCCACCACTGGTACTGCCTTTAACTCAGGGCCAACTCTAGAAACCCAGCCAATATACAACTCATTCCTGTAGGCTCTCCAATGCTCTCCTAAATCCTTTAGACGTTCTGGCAGTGAACCCTCACCATCGGGAAAATTAAATCAAAACTGACATCAAAATATTAATTCATATAAATACAAAATTAATTCATGGCATTAAATAGAACATATTTTTTTACCCATATCTCTACCCAAGCTCTATCATTGACCTCATGTGGCAAATTTCTAGACGATAGCGGGCTGACAGAAATGATGTCGGAGTATTTGGAAAGCGTCGCCAAAAAACTCCGACATTGCAGCCATGTTTTCCCAACCATTTGTTTGTCTTCATTATAATCCACCATAACCTGTGTGCACCTAACACATGCGTGTAAGCCCCCGCCCGCGCCTCCTGTCAGAAGATGTATCTGTCATGAAATATAATTTTTTTTTATCAAAACATGTTATAATGAAAATAAATATTACTATAAAAAATTGTTGGGGTTCTATAAATAAACTTGTTCCGGTCTTATCATTGAGCACCGCTGGATCCATAGAAACTGATGGAACACCTTGTGGTGGAAAAGGAGTCGAAGACGATGCAATATAGAAGCTCGGAAGATAGAAGTAGAAGGAAAAGAAGATGGGATAGCTGTCCGACTGAATTCTGACTGGTATGTGGGAATCATCATGGGATGTGAAAATGATGGTCAAGAAGATGCCGAAGGTAGAGAAAACATGGGATGCCTAAATATCCCGTGTGTCCCTAACGACAAACCGGGATCAGAATGTGGGAAGGATGACATGTCAGTGGGAGGGGCAGGGTCTTGTTGGGTATGCGCAGCTGGTTGTCCACCTCTGGTATGAACCCTCATCGTTCCACTGGCATGATTACTAGGACCAGTGCTAGACTCCTCGTCGAATAACTGTCGATGTATAGGTGGATCCTACAAAAATGATTACAAAAAAATTAATCACATGAAATTATATATATTTTTAAATATATCAAATTGAAATAAAGTACTCACTACAGGCACTAATGATGGAATTCCCAACACCGCCATTCGATGATTGTTCTCCATCATTTTTTTCCTTCGTCTCTCTTCAATTGGCTTCATTTACTTCTTTTGAAAACAAATATTTAATTAATTAGAAAAAGGAAACTAATGTGTAACCCAAAAAACTAAATATATGAGGGAATAGGGGGATTCATTTGTAATTTAGCTATCAATTGTTTTAGAAGAGCATGAATGGATTTAATAAATCATACAAGTTGTAATGTTCACCATGTTAAAAATAATGTTTTACTATGTTTGAATACAGTTCAATTCCAAATTTTAAAATGAAATTCAAATAAAAATGCAGCCAATATACATTGAAAATTCACATAATGGTCAAGTAAGCTAAAACATATTTCTGATCAATAATAAAACAATTTTAATATTACCAACCATAACAAACCAACTCAAGGTAAACCAAAAGAATTGAGAACATGGATGAATGATTCTATATATTTTCAACCACAACATCAGGTTCACAATCAACTCTGACTATTGAGCTATTGGAGTCATCAAAAGAAATAAATGGATTGGTTCCAATGATGCCAGAGACAGTGTCAATTCAATCACCACCATCATCAACAATATGTCTTGGAATTACATCAACTATGACACAAAATTAAGGTCGAAGTTGGTCTTTGACATAAAAAAACATGTTTAGCCATTGATGACATCACATATGGTTCTTCGGTAGCAAGAGTGAGATTCATATTAATTAATCGAAATCAACAATCATCAATAAATGTGCCATGTATCTTCATCAAATCAAACCAATGGAATTTCAATATTGTGACTCGTCCATGAGAGTAATAATCCTATATTATTATTTTCTCAACAACTCCATAATAACACATATTTTCAAATCGGGGTCTACTATATGATGCACTGGCATAACAATCTATTGCCAAAGTAACCAAAACCCCATCATGTTGTGTTCTTATGTTCATTGTTCGTTCAGTGACAATAAATTTGTACCCATTGATAAAATTGATTTAAATTCCCGAACCATGGTATTAGGACCAAAAGCCAAAGCTCTTATTTCCTCAGAGATATATTCAGCAGTCAAAATCAATACCTGCAATATAAATGACTATTAAACATCACTAAATATTGATATAATTATTTTAAACATTTTTTTTTAATTTCAATTTTAACCAAGCAGAAAACTATTTGCTATGAAAGGTCTCTCTCTTTCTCAAAGATAAAGAATGATGCTTCCTATTTATCATTTTTTTATGTTCACTGTAGTGAAAAAATATGAATAGTTTAACAGATATATATGTAATATATACATAATCAATTTATTTACCTGGTATAGTCATCGAACAAATCACAGTTGAACAAAACTGTGCGATGTGCCATCTCTCGCTCTCCATGGCTTAATGTCTTAAATGTATATGATCCAAGAATTCCTCCTGTTTGAGGAAGTGATGGGAAACTGGTTTCAATTTTCTCATACTATTCTTATTCATTTTTCATTGGTCTATTTAATCTTGTAGTTAGATCAGACAAATACATCGAGCAGAAATCCATACATTCTTGAGCCATGTAACCGTTAATGATAGAACCTTTGGGATGATTTCTGTTTCAGACATAAGACTATAATGTGAACATATTTCTTTCAGTTGGAAACATCCAATGTAAAGAAACAGGTCCTCCGAAAATTATTTCAGTGGTAATATGGATAGTAAGATGCATCATGCATGTGAAAAATTATGGAGGAAATATTTTCTCCAACTCACACAAAATTAATGGGGCATCTGTCAACATTTTTTTTAAGAAAGACTTGTACAAATTCTTAGAAAAATGATCCCTAAACAAATGGCATAACCGAATAACATCCACCCTTACATTATTGGACAAAAGATGACAGATTGCTATTGGAAGCAACTCATGCAGTAGAACGTGATAATCATGAGACTTCAACGAATTTTGCTTCAACTCTCTTCTTTTGACCCATTTAGATATGTTGCTTGAATATCCATCAGGAACTCTAATAGTCTCTAATACATCCAGATTTTCTTTTCCATAGGTGTCATCACATAAGAAGCACATTGAATTTGCCATTAATTTTCACTAATACACATGGGATGTAATTTTGGTCTGATGCCCTAATCCACCAAGTCACGTCGATATCATAAATCATATTTTGTCTTCCCCTTGACATTTAGAAGAATCAAAAGCAACATTTCACATATATTCTTTTCAATACGCATTACGTCTAAGCAATGACGTTACAAATTGGTTGACCAATAAGGCAAATCAAAAAAAGATACTCCTCTTCCTCCAATTGTAACAGGTTTCAGTGGAAACATTCTTTCTCTTTCCATATTTCATTTGACCCTTCCCGAATGAAAAAATAAAATCTTTCAATTCATTAAGAACGTCAGTTCCATACATACGCTGAGGTGGATCATCAGTCTCTATGGTATTATCAAATCCTCGATGATTCATTCTATATGGATGATCCTTTGGCAAGAATCATCGAAATCCCATAAAACTGAAACTACATTGATGTTTCATTCTTCTAGATCATGTAATCTTCATACAAACTGGATAAGAGAGTTTTCCATTCGTGCTCCATCCAGAAATCATTACATAAGCTAGAAAATCATTGATCGTCCACATAAGCGCAACACGCATCTGAAATATGTCTTTCGAACATGCATCGTATGCGCGCACACCCACATCCCAAAGAAGATTCAACTATTTTATTAATGTTTTAATGTATACATCAATATCAATGCTAGGATCAGAAGGACCAGATATGAGTATACTCCTGAAAGTGAAAGGCATTTTCAAACACAAACATGGGGGAAGATTATAAATGTGTATAAAAACTGGCCATGTGCTGTGTGAAGTAAGCATCTACCAAAACGGATTAAAATCGTCGCATGAAAGACCCAACCTCACATTACACACATCATCTACAAAATCAGGATGTCGAGCATCAAATTTCTACAATACGAATCCATCTGCAGGATGAACCAACTCATCATTAGTCTTTTTTTCCCCGATATCATGCCATCTCATTTTTATTGATATGTCATCAGACATAAAAAGATTCTGGATTCTAGGGATCAATGGAAAGTTCCACATTACTTTCTGTGGAATGCGTGATGGTGTTCCATCAGATTTTGACTTCCAGTGGGATGTGCCACATTTTATACAATCATTTCGTTCAGTGGTTTCCTCCGAGAAAAAACTACAATCTTTCGGGCAATCATGAATTTTGTTTCCTAAAAATACAAGTTCCTCAACTAACTTCCATTCCATATAGTGTTTTGAGGAAATATCTACGTCATCTAGAAGTAAATCCTTCAAGAGGGTAAGAATGTAATCGATTTCTGTATTAGAAATCCCATACATAGTTTTCCCATGAAACAATTGGATTAAAAATGCAAACTTTTTCATTTTATTTCATTGTCGATATACTGGAGTCATGGCAGCATCATTCAATTTTTTCACCCTATCAATATCATAATTTTCACTAAAAGCATCAGATGTCCTCATATCGAAGTCGGCTTGAGTCGAAATCCTTTCTTTTTCATGATGACAAATAAACGGAAACTGATCATCTATCAAATTCTCCATTCCGGTCCATTAATTTTGATCATCACCAAGTTGAGATTTCATTTTCTTCCCATCGTGATACCACACATAGTAGTTTGCATGAAAACCATTTTTGGTTATGTGGTAGCTGACTTCTTCATGGCTCATCCAAGGACTACCAACACAATTGGAATAGGAGCAGTGTATGCGACCACTGTTTGAAGCATTGTGAAATGAAAAATCTATAAAGCTCTCCAAATTGTTTTGATAATTGCTTGAGATCTGATTGGTATCATACATCCAACTTATATCCATTCTATAAAAACAATTTATATAAGTCAATTTGTCATAAACAATTCAATAGGATTGAATAATAATAGAAAATACATTTATGTAAATGATAAAGGAGGAAGTTTCTAGTCGATGAAGTGAACTATTAAAATAATGTAAATAACAAGTACTCATAAATTAAATTAAAATTTACTTATATTCATTTTCATTAGTTCTATAAGAGGCACATGCCTCAGGTCCAATCATGTGTTATAGGCATCCCAAATCATTCACTCATGTTCAATAACTCATTATTGGCACCTCTATGGCCATACCTTTCATTACCTAATTACTTCCCCAAGTCAAGTGCACCCCAAGGGTGAATAAATTTTAGGATTCTACACTAATAGGTTGTCCATGGCTTGTAAAAAGATTTAATATCATTAATTATAGACAAAAACATTTATTTTTAAATTTGAGATTAATTATAAAGTATGTCAATGATAACAACATTACTGAATTAAACATGTGAATTATCTAACATTTTTATGGATGTCTACACATGCCAGAATGGGTAGTGAAAAGCACCCCACCCTCATAAAATTCAGTATTGGAAAAGGAGGACACATAATATAATTCGTACAATGAGAACCATATTTAATTGACCCTAAAGTAATATTAGTATAGTTATCATGGGGGAAATGGAATATATGATCTCGGTTAACTGATGAATTCAAAAGCTCATATTTCATATGGTGGACTCTATCTAAAGTAATAAATCATGTGAGGATGGGTTTACATCATTCAATTTCTTACATGCTACTGAGAATTAAGGCTTGAATTAATGACTTGAGTTCACTTATTAAATGAAGGTATAGGTTACATATGCTGTGTAAAAAGAATGATTAAATAAGGGTAGAGGTTGCATACACTGTGCATGGTGGGGGAGTCTCAGCCGATTTAGAAACTAAAATAAATTCCCATCATAGGTAATAATAAGAAACATCACCATCAAAATAAACTCCAAATAAAAAAGGACTAAAACATCAACAATTTCATGATTTCACTACTATGTAAGGTTTATCCACATGTTTAGCAGTAATTATATGTCTTAATCATGAACCACCTCTACAGCTCTTAGTTTTTACCAATAAACATAAGGTAAATATCTCAAAATATCTTTAAAACAACTCATTAATAGGCTAAAAATGTAAATATAATCTTGAACCAACCATGGAATCTCTTTCACAACACACTCTCAGACACTAGTTGTCTCATGTGTTACTAGATACCATAAATAGTCACATAGTGTACTATGAAAAATTACATTACACAAACCTTATTAAAAAAATTTCATTTTAATAAAACACTTTCCTTAAGGAATTTTAAAGAATACATTCATAAAATCTTTGCTAAAAATTATTAAACACATATAAATTAATTTCTATGTAACAATTAATCAAAAGATGGAAAAAATCATAAAAACAGAAACTTAAAAAAATCTAGAATACAACGACAATGAATTTGAGATGCTTCTTCTTCGATGGAGGGTTAAGGATTTAATTATTTAAATGGATTGGAATGGATAAATTCTAGATTATATCAAAACACAAAAAAATTATATACACATCAAAATGAAAACTTAAAACTAATATATTCGATGAATAACAATAAAAATAATGTATCACTTAAATATTTTATGTGTATAAAGAATAGAATACCTGATTTGAGACGATTTGGATGTAGTTTGACAGGTTCGGATGGGAGAAGTCATGAGAGCAGCGGATCCCTGGACATGATTAGGGTTCTATTGTGAATGGGAGAGAGAGCGGTCGATTAAGTATTTGGGGGAATTATTTCCCAAGGTTTATAAAAAACTGTTGGGAAAGGGGTGCCCAAGAGAACCTTTACCGAAGGTTTAAACAAACCGTTGGTAAAGGGTGACCATTTGGTGTCTTCAAAACCCCTTTCCCAATGGTTCAAGAGAACCATTGGGAAAGGGGTACCTCTTTCCTAATGGTTATCTTGAACTGTTGGGAAATGGTGCCTTGGACACCCCTTTCCCAACGGTTTTAGTGAACCATTGGGAAAGAGCTTCTTTACCAACATTTTTTTAACCAGTGGTAATGAAGCATTGGGAAAACATGAATTTCCAGTAGTGTCACTTTATTATATAATGTAAAATTTATGAATCTATCTAGTGTTTCCAAGGCTACTAAACTAACGAGTTTTTCGAGACTTGATCTTTTGTGATCATGACAATATTATATAACAATGCACTGTCTCTGGGTTACTGGGGTCGGGGCATTACATTATATCATATATAAATAAGAATTATCATGTTATGTTTATTATTTACATCAATTACACATCATTATCATATCCATCCAAATAATAATGTTTTGAATAACAATTACCCAATGATGAGGATACAGTATGCCATACGTACGCACCGATGGTGACATGTCATTAAAAGGATGGATAGAATATTGAATATGGTTGTAAAATATTTAAAATAACATCAAAGTTTATATAAGATAATTGAGTTTCTATTTTCGAATGAAAATAACTAGGAATGAGGAAGTGGAAGAAGAATGTAACTTGAAAGAGGGTGGTGAAATCATTACCTCTTCTTCGGGTTCTACCTTTTGATTTGATAAAAATGGCTCCTTAGGTTTCCTTTATGACTAAAGGAGGGAATCTAGGATAAAGTGAGAATCGTTATAAGGGTATTTGGTCAGGGGTTGTCCAAGCCAAAAGGATTTTATGGTGTGAATTAGAGAGAAGGGGGAGTGACCTTTTATAAGAGGGGTGAGGGGCACCTTAGGAAAAGCTAGAAATATTATTTTATAATAAAATCATATTCGGTTTCAAATGGCTCCAAACAGATTTATTTTGAGGCTAAGGTGGGGATGGGTCGAAAACCACATAACCAATAGGTTTTAGACAGGTTTTGGTAACTATACTAACCTTATCATTTACATTTAACTCTTAGTTAATTAATTTGACTTTGACCATGTCACTTTGTATTTTTTTTATAATAAGGTAAATAAACATAGTATATACATTCAATAGAACCCCATGTAGAGACCCGAAGCTTGACGTACATGGACATTACATTACATTTGCGGAATACTTAGTACATAACAAAAACACACACACAAGGATCGTAATAGTTTAGTGTCTTTGGAAACTCGGAACGTAATCTTCTAATCGTGGTAAAAGATCTTCAATATCTCCCACAAAGATCTTCCCTTTTTTTTTTTACCTAAAACCTTTCTTTTTATCCTGGGGAAAAGAAAACATAAAAGGGTGAGCTCAAATGATCAGTAAGGGTAAACAAAAGAAAAATCAATCACATCATATTCATAAGAACATAACTTTTGGAAATCATAACCTGCAAAAGAGAGCATAATTTCATAACATGGGATAAATCATAGTAGTGAAATGAAATCCCAATAATCATAACATAAAACATGAAACTATGTGGCATTCACACATAATCATATAGAATCATTTCTTGTTAGTCAAGACTCATTGCCAAGACTATCTTAGTGGACAAAGTCCCTTTCTGAATCGAGTAACCCTCGTTTCAATCCCGTTTCACTGAACCGGTATAACCTACCGTTCCAGCCCAGTCTATCTAATGAGATATAAAATCTTTACCCAATGCATTGGAGGGAGATATAGGTCCCACCCATATTGTAATGATACCATTCTTATGTGTGCCACAAAATCATAAACCATACATCATTGCATAATCCATGTAATAAAAATGGGAATCTTAAACATCGTGACATCATAAAACCATTCATATAAGATAAAGGAATTCATAAAAATAATTCCATCACAACATAATCAAATCAATGTAATAATAGGGATAGAAACAGAACCCTTTATTATCTTAGATGGAAAATAATTTTGATAAAAACACTTGAAATGAATTCTTGAGGAAAATATCCTTTCTTCCTTAAAATCCTTTTCTTTTCATAAAATTCCATGAAATTTTGAATGATAAGGGTTTTGTTGAAAATAATCATGCAATATTGCAGAGTAAAATTCTTGAAAATGAGGTGTTATGAAATCGTAAAAATCCGTTCACACCGTATAAGTTAAAAATAACACTCACCTCGTACATTTGTCGGAAAAGTCAAAAAGTACCTTATATGGTAACCAAAGGAATGATTTCATTCCTACAATGTGGTAAAAAGTCAATAAAGGGTAAAAATGACTTTAAACAGTCATGGAAGAATGGTAAACATTTTATAAAAACATTTTTAGAAAACATGGTCATGGATGATAAACGTAACCCCAGTAAATACTTAAGTATAAGCAATCTCGGATATAAATGAGATTGAAAATTTATCCCTTAGCTTAGGTCTGATTTGCTTTGTACGTGTCCGAATATCCTGTATAATGGTTTAAATAATGTTATTGACTTATTCCAGAATCATACATATTGATATGATATCATATATGGTTATATTCATAGCTTCTTGTTAGTAATATTTCAGTGTTACTTGTTACTCGGGTCTTTATTGCCTTTGGTTCTTATGCGTGTTTTGCTGAATACATTCTTATTCTTCTTTTAAGGTTATAGATAACTTATATCCAGAATGGAATTAGTGTAACATATATCATATTTATTCATTCAATTCATTTATATAATTACTATGTAATGATGATCATGTAGAACGAGTCGCATCACATCGTGGAGACGGTATTCCGTACGTACGCACGAGTGATGATATCGTTCCTATGATCGTGGAACTGTATTGGAGTATATAAATATTATTTCAGTATCAATATTACTTTATAATAATCATAAATAGTTACTCATTACACCATTATACCCATCCTTGTAAAGTGATGGTGGAAAAATATATTACACCACGGCGTGGAGACGGTATTCCGTACGTACGCACGCGCGGTGATTTCATTTTTCCGTAGGATGGATAGAAGGTGAATTAGGGTTGTTTCATATTTATAATAACATATAAGTATGTAAGTAATACTGATGTTATTACTTCATCATGAAACAACTAAAGAAGAAGAAGTTGAAGAAGAAAGAAATTGAAAAGATCGGTAATGGATATTACCTCTTCTTTGGAACGCCTCTTTGAATCCTCCACTTAGGGAACTAATATTGGTCTTTGAAGAAGACCAGGACCTCTAGGATTATTCTAGGGAAGTGGAGAGGAGAAAATGGCAGGGGTTGGCCGAGCTTGAGTGCTCAAATTGGTGTGAGGAGGAGGGGGAGGAGGTACCCTTTTATAAGGGAGGAGAGGGGCACCTTAGGAATATCTCAAAATATTATTTTATATTAAAGTCAAAATCGGTTTATAATGGTTCCAAAGGGTCTTATTTCGAAGCTAAAGTGGGGATGGGTCGAAATCCTATCAACCAATAGGATTTAGACAAGTTTAGGGTATTATTTTAACCTTATCAATTAGATTTAGCTCTAGGTTAAATAATTTAACTTTTACCGTGTCTTTTTGTTTTCTTTCACTATATGGTTAATACACTTACTATAACATTCCAAACGAACCCCAAATTGTTTATTATTAATATATATATCCTTAGCTATGTCATTTGGCCGAACCTTAGATTTTTAGGAATAAAATAACAATTAATAATATAATATTTGATTTAAAAACTATTTTGTGTCAATTTTGACACTATTTGATATATGATTTTTGTGAAAGTCATAACAGAATTATATGTTCGAACCAAGTTCATTAAATAAACACTAATATATCATAGTAATCTATAAAATTAATGTAATTCATAAAAAGTCTCAAATTACATTTATTTTGGTGTTTATAACATCAATTATGTCAATATTTCATTAATAAGATAATTACTGCATCATCTTTGTGTCATAAATAAATTAAATTATTTGATGTCTAAAAATTACAAATAAAATACCATCATGTAGGAAATCTTTTTATATTTCTAATGAATATATACAATTGAATTTATCTTATGTAAAACCCTATATTAAAAATGTTTTAGTAAATATACTTTGATTTTAACTCTTTTAACTCTTCTTTGAATTAAATAATAATAAATGTCCTAATCTAATCCAAGTGGGCCTAAATGATAATATTGTACACTTAATGTTGTTTTTGGTCGAGATACACTTGTCCAATAGAATTAGGACATGTGTTAGGGTAATATCAATATCATTCTTACCCTTAATTACCCTATTTACTTTTAACCATGGTAAATAAAAGTAAAAAGTTACTATTCACCAAAAATTATTTTCATCTCATTGAACCACATTTTACTTACTGACATCAACCGTGTCTCTCGGATTTTTGAAATTCCATTCACAGAAGCGGTAAAATTAAGTTTTATGAATAATTTTGTTTTTTAACTACCACTTAGTAGTTTCACTATTCATCAAAAATTGATGTTTTTCAGAACAATGCCAAAATTTCATCCTAAGCTATATTTCATATTCCGAATTCAAAAATGAAATCTATTTTACCAAATTCATAACATAGAAGTTTCATTAATTAATTTTATAATTAAATCCTGCTGTTAAAACAAATAGCGTGTTTTTAAGAAACAATATCTATCAAAAGATTGACACTTGATTATGTCTGGTTTAAATGTGAAATTACATTCAATGACCAACATTGTATTAAATTTTAAAAATATATTCTAAATATACTTTAAAAACACTCAAATTAATAATTTATCACTATTAATTATTTCGATTATAATTTAGTAATTTTCACTATTCATCAAAATATGAAAGTTATCCGAAAAGTACCAAAATTTCACCTTAGGCAAAATTCGATACTCCGAATCCAAAAATGAAGTCCATTTTGAAAAATAAGGTTTAAAAAATTTCAAAAAGTGGTTATTACTATTCATAACTGCTAGTTTTAATAATATTTTAATAGCATATCGTTGTTTATTGAAACTCGGTATTGCGTATTACACATGCTATCGAGAAAGGTCGTGATTGCGTGTAATGCAAGGAAAGTCAAGGATGCGTGTTGTGCAAGCTCCTTTTGGTGTAGCGTACAACACAAGACATTAATAAAATTAAAAAGAATATTTTTCATAAAATCTCGGGCTGTTACATTCTACCCCCCTTAAAATGAATTTCTCCCTCGAAATTCATCAGGGTTATAAATGGTTTACTATTTGAAAGTTTATTTAATAGAAACCCACATCGTAAAAAGGAATATCAAAACCAATCTTTAAAAACAAAAGTATGAAACGTAACGGTTACCCAAATAAACTAATCACTGGGTTTCCACATAGGTGAAAATATGGATATGGAAGAGAAATCTAACCATCATGTTCTGATGGAGAGTGGTAGAGAACATGGCTATGGAAAAGCCAGTAATCACAAAGCCATAAATTTGTGACGATCTAAGGTACCATCTGATTCATCAGATATAAGATCACTTGGACAACATTTTTGGTTTTCAAGATCGTTTCCCTAATGTTAAAGAATTTGAATTAGAATAAATACTTACTTTATGTTGGTATAACCTCACTGTTGTTCGTGCCTTTAACAATTTCCACTTCATCTCTTAAATAAATGAAGTTGAATTTGTTATTCGTGAAGTGTTAGCAGATCATGTGATAGAATGACGGGTCATTACATCTGTCTCAAAAGGTTAGAAAAATTTATATACATAAGTCGATCTATAGTGGGATTAATCATATATGGTTCCTAAAATGAACTTATAATTCATATATCATACTTATTAATATAATAAAACTAGTTTCTACTAAACAGGGACTTCCTGTAGGCCAGTGGTAGGCGATAAAGGACAGTCGCACTTCGGTTGTGGGTTCGATTCCCACGGCCTTGTTCGACGCGATGGGATGTTGCCCGTCCTGCAGGTTGTCCTTTTTCTTAAACTATATTACTATAACATAACATAAATAATATTGAAAAAACTTCTATCCTTAAACAATACTAACATATGTCCGACATAATCCATTCCAATCTTTAGGCTTATCCATAATACTGCAGTCCACTCTCATAATATAGTGAAAACGATAACCAGAGATTTAATACCATCGTTGATCCCCATATGTCATAAAGTATGTCTTGTTGGTCACATTACAAACATTCAATGGCCTTAATCATGTATTCTATTGAATACCCATTGAACCTTAGTGAAAACATGAATGCAGTTAAAATTTAACTCTTTCCACATACCAAAATCCAAAAATTCTATATACTCAAACCATGATATAACCTTCTCCTTATATTAATCATGAGCTCATGAATACTATCAAACATTTAATTTTCTACTTATCCCTTCATTATGCGCATATCATCTTCATTCCAAAAATATCTGAATAACCTTTCATGGATACTGGTAGCATTAATCACACACATTCAAAACTCAAGGAAAGACAACAATGTAAAAATCCATAGATGTCTCTTTATTCCATAGTACCATAAGATTCTTTATACAACATTACACTTTGATAAACATGTAATCATTCCTCTACCTTCTTAAACCATTGACCGAGCTTCAACAATTCTTTCATCTCACATATCATTTGTAGCCTCTTCATCATCATCAACATAAATACTACCCATACGACCATACTAATTATCATCATGAGACTTTCCCTTAGGGCATTGGTTTGCATAATTCCCGTACATTCCACATTTAAAACATTTAACCATTGTTGATGTCGTAGCAATACCATTATCCTCATCCACGGTGTTAACTGAACCTTTTCCTTTGCACTTACTTGCTTTGTGTCCTTCTTTTCCACACCCAAAGCATCTTCCAGTTCCTTTGAAACATTCTCCTTGATGCCTCTTCCCATATGATTTACATAGGGGAAATTGAACTTTCTTTCCTCTATGATCATCATGAAACTCCATCTTTCTCTTATTAGACCAGTCAGGAAACTTACCAAATTTTACTTTATTGATCATATTATGTGATTGCTGATTCGGCATAATAATGATGTTTGGACTTCCAAATCCCATTTCATTATGAATAATATCATTCCATTGTCCATCATATCCTCCATTATCGTGAATCATCTTGTTTCCAGCCATTTTCTAAAACCCAAAAAAAAGAATAGAGTGAGAGGAAAAAATCATGCTAGGGAAAACAACATTATAAAGGGGGAGTATCCTCAATATCTAACTTCTTAGGTTAAATTCTAAGATCTTTACCGTAGTTATAGGACTGTATCCTATACGTATACTTATCCTTATGGACATCCCTAGACAAACCTTATAAATATCTCAAGGGATCTCATTAAAGTTCTCGCATCCTAGTTTCCAAAGGTTGACTAAACCTTTCCTCTGATACCAACTGTAGAGACCCGAAGCTTGACGTACATGGACATTACATTACATTTGCCGAATACTTAGTACATAACAAAAACACACACACAAGGATCGTAATAGTTTAGTGACTTTGGAAACTCGGAACGTAATCTTCTAATCGTGGTAAAAGATCTTCAATATCTCCCACAAAGATCTTCCCTTTTTTACCTAAAACCTTTCTTTTTATCCTGGGGAAAAGAAAACATAAAAGGGTGAGACCAAATGCTAAGTAAGGGTAAACAAAAGAAAAATCAATCACATCATATTCATAAGAACATAACTTTTGGAAATCTTAACCTGCAAAAGAGAGCATAATTTCATAACATGGGATAAATCATAGTAGTGAAATGAAATCCCAATAATCATAAATTAAAACATGAAACATTGTGGCATTCACACATAATTATATAGAATCATTTATTGTTAGTCAAGACTCATTTCCAAGACTATCTTAGTGGACAAAGTCCCTTTCTGAATCGAGTAACCCTCGTTTCAGTCCTGTTTCACTGAACCGGTATAACCTACCGTTCCAGCCATGTCTATCTCATGAGATATAAAATCATTACCCAATGCATTGGAGGGAGATATAGGTCCCACCCATCTTGTAATGATACTATTCTTATGTGTGCCACAAAATCATAAACCATACATCATTGCATAATCCATCTAATAAAAATGGGAATCTTAAACATCGTGACATCATAAAACCATTCATATAAGATAAAGGAATTCATAAAAATAATTCCATCAAAACATAATCAAATCAATGTAATAATAGGGATAGAAACAGAACCCTTTATTATCTTAGATGGAAAATAATTTTGATAAAAACACTTGAAATGAATTCTTGAGGAAAATATCCTTTCTTCCTTAAAATCATTTTATTTTCATAAAATTCCATGCAATTTTGAAAGATAAGGGTTTTTTTTAAAATAATCATGCAATATTGTAGAGTAAACTTCTTGAAAATGAGGTGTTATGAAATCGTAAAAATCCTTTCACGCCGTATAAGTTAAAAATAACACTCACCTCGTAATTTTGTTGGAAATTTCAAAAAGTACCTTATATGGTAACCAAAGGAAAGATTACATTCATACAATGTGGTAAAAAGTCAATAAAGGATAAAAATGACTTTAAACATTCATGGAATAATGGTAAAAATTTTATAAAAACATTTTTAGAAAACATGGTCATGGATGATAAACGTAACCCCAGTAAATACTTAAGTATAAGCAATCTCAGATAAAAATGAGATTGAAAATTTATCCCTTACCTTAGGTCCGATTTGCTTTGTACGTGTCCGAAGATCCTGTATAATGGTTTAAATAATGTTATTGACTTATTCCAGAATCATACATATTGATATGATATCATATATGGTCATATTCTTAGCTTCTTGTTAGTAATATTTCATTGTTACTTGTTACTCGGGTCTTTATTGCCTTTGGTTCTTATGCGTGTTTTGCCGAATACATTCTTATTATTATTTTAAGGTTATAGATACCTTATATCCAAAATGGTATTAGTGTACCATATATCATATTTATTCATTCAATTCATTTATATAATTACTATGTAATGATGATCATGTAGAACGAGTCGCATCACATCGTGGAGACGGTATTCCGTACGTACGCACGAGTGATGATATCGTTCCTATGATCGTGGAACTGTATTGGAGTATATATATATTATTTCAGTATCAACATTACTTTATAATAATCATAAATAGTTACTCATTACACCATTATACCCATCCTTGTAAAGTGATGGTGGAAAAATAGATTACACCACGGCGTGGAGACGGTATTCCGTACGTACGCACGCGCGGTGATTTCATTTTTCCGTAGGATGGATAGAAGGTGAATTAGGGTTGTTTCATATTTATAATAACATATCAGTATGTAAGTAATACTGATGTTATTACTTCATCATGAAAAAACTAAAGAAGAAGAAGTTGAAGAAGAAAGAAACTGAAAAGATTGGTAATGGATATTACCTCTTCTTTGGAACGCCTCTTTGAATCCTCCACTTAGGGAACTAAGATTGGTCTTTGAAGAAGACCAGGACCTCTAGGATTATTCTAGGGAAGTGGATAGGAGAAAATTTCAGGGGTTGGCCGAGCTTGAGTGCTCAAATTGGTGTGAGGAGGAGGGGGATGAGGTGCCCTTTTATAAGGGAGGAGAGGGGCACCTTAGGAATATCTCAAAATATTATTTAATATTAAAGTCAAAATCGGTTTATAATGGTTCCAAAGGGTCTTATTTCGAAGCTAAAGTGGGTATGGGTCGAAATCCTATCAAGCAATAGGATTTAGACAAGTTTAGGGTATTATTTTAACCTTATCAATTAGATTTAACTCTAAGTTAAATAATTTAACTTTTACCGTGTCTTTTTGTTTTCTTTCACTATATGGTTAATACACTTACTATAACATGCCAAAAGAACCCCACATTGTTTATTATTAATATATATATCCTTATCTAAGTCATTTGGACGAACCTTAGATTTTTAAGAATAAAATAACAATTAATAATATAATATTTGATTTGAAAACTATTTTGTGTCAATTTTGACACTATTTGATATATGATTTTTGTGAAAGTCATAACAGAATTATATGTTCGAACCAAGTTTATTAAATCAACAATAATATATCATAGTAACCTCTAAAATTAATGTAATTCATAAAAAGTCTAAAATTACATTTATTTTGGTGTTTATAACATCAATTATGTCAATATTTCATTAATAAGATAATTACTGCATCATATTTGTGTCATAAATAAATTAAATTATTTTATGTTTAAAAATTAAAAATAAAATACCATCATGTAGGAAAGCTTTTTATATTTCTAATGAATATTTACAAATGAATTTATCTTATGTACAACCCTATATTAAAAATGATTTAGTAAATATACTTTGATTTTTACTCTTTTAACTCTTCTTTGAATTAAATAATAATAAATGTCCTAATCTAATCCAAGTGGGCCTAAATGATAATATTTTACACTTAATGTTGTTTTTGGTCGAGACACACTTGTCCAATAGAATTAGGACATGTGTTAGGGTAATATTAATATCATTCTTACCCTTAATTACCCTATTTACTTTTAACCGTGGTAAATAAAAGTAAAAAGTTACTATTCACCAAAAATTATTTTCATCTCATTGAACAAAATTTTACTTACTGACATCAACCGTGTCTCTCGGATTTTTGAAATTCCATTCACAGAAGCGGTAAAATTAAGTTTTATGAAAAATTCTCTTTTTTAACTACCACTTAGTAGTTTCACTATTCATCAAAAATTGATGTTTTTCAGAACAATGCCAAAATTTCATCCTAAGCTATATTTCATATTCCGAATTAAAAAATGAAATCTATTTTACCAAATTCATAACATAGAAGTTTCATTAATTAATTTTATAATTAAATCCCACTGTTAAAACAAATAGCGTGTTTTTAAGAAACAATATCTATCAAAAGATTGACACCTGATTATGTCTGGTTTAAATGTGAAATTACATTCAATGAACAACATTGTATTAAATTGTAAAAATATATTCTAAAGATACTTTAAAACCACTCAAATTAATAATTTATCACTATTAATTATTTCGATTATAATTTAGTAATTTTCACTATTCATCAGAATATGAAAGTTATCCGAAAAGTACCAAAATTTCACCTTAGGCTAAATTCGATACTCCGAATCCAAAAATGAAGTCCATTTTGAAAAATAAAGTTTACAAAATTTCAAAAAGTGGTTATTACTATTCATAACTTCTAGTTTTAATAATATTTTAATAGCATATCGTTGTTTAGTGAAACTTGGTATTGCGTACTACACACGCTATCGAGGAAGGTCGTGATTGCGTGTAATGAAATGAAAGTCAAGGATGCATTTTTTGCAAGCTCCTTTTGGTGTAGCGTACAACACAAGACATTAATGAAATTAAAAAGAATCTTTTTCATAAAATCTCGGGCTGTTACACCCCAAGATGGTCATTAATGATACACCTATCATTATATAAGTATATTTCCCGAACCGTAGATTTTTAGGAATAAAATATCAATTATTAATATATTTTTTTTTAAAAACACTTTTATGGCAATTTTGACACTAATTGGTATTTGTATTTTTTTGAAAATCGTAACAGCATGATTAAATTGAAAATATTTAATTAAATCAATTATATGATGTCATATTAACTCATATAATTCGTGGAATTCATAAAAATGTCCAATTATATTTATTTGAGTATCTAAAATATCAATTATTTTAATATTTTATTAATAAGGTAATCACCGCATCACCATGATGTCATAAAAAATTAAATTATTTATTTACTAAAAATTATAAATAAAATTCCATTCTGTAGTAAATCATTTTATATTCCTAATGAATACTTATAATAGAATTTATCTTATGTGTAACCCTATATTAATAATGGTTTAGTTATTAATCTTTGAGTTTAACACTTTTAACTCTTCATTGAATTAAATAATAATCAATTTCCTAATCTAATCAAAGTTGACCAAATAGGTTCATATTTTATTATCAATGGTGTTTCTGGTCGAATTATACTTATCCAGTAGAATTAGGACATGTGTTAGCGTAAAAATAATATCATTTTACCTTTAATTACCCTATTTACTTTTAACCGTGGTAAATAAAAGTAAAAAGTTACTATTCACCAAATATTATTTTAATCTCATTAAACAACATTTTTACTTACTGATATCAACCATGTCTCTCATATTTTTTAAATTCAATTCACATATGCATAAAAATTATGTTTTATGCAAAATTTCAAATGTTCCTAAGAGGTGGGTAAAAGACGGTAAAAAGATCAATACAATTTATATGTATATAAAATTAATATGAATTGGAAATAATGAATTAAATTGAACTTATATAGGTATTATATATCTATTTTGACCAAAAATAAATTTAAATAAAATAAATAATTATTTAAAAAAAAGTTGGTTTTTAACTAATAACTCAATGTTTTTCACTATTCATCAAAAGTTGGAAGTTCTCAGAAAAATACCAAAATTCAAACTAAGTTCTTTTTGATATTACAAATTCAAAAATGGAGTGTATTTTATGAAATTAAAATATTTGAATATTCACTTAATAATTTGAAATTAGTTCTCGTCTTCATAACCAAAAAAGAGGGTTTTATATAAAGTAAAAACTATCAAAAGATTCCCATATGTTTATGTCCAATTTCAAAGTGAAATTACTTCCAATTACCAACATTGGATTAAATGGTAAAAATATAATCTAATTATAAATCGAAACCATAAAAATTTATAATTGAACAATATAAATTTTTTTGATTATGAAAGTTGCTTTCTGTTAAAATATTGTATTTAACTATTCACACAAATATGATTGTTATCAGAAAAACAAAAAAAACAGTTATTTAATCTAAATATTTATGTCTTGATTCTAAATAAGAATTTAATTTTGTGAAATTCATTATTTAAAAGTATCAAATATTGGATTCAAAAAGGGTTCGCCATTAAAATGCGATAAAATTGCATTTTTTTTAAAAATATATTTTTTATCTAAAAAAATGAATTTGTTCTTAAATTATGTCTAAGAAACTCATAATATGGATTCTAAAATTAAAAGATTATATAATGTTCAAAATTCAGTTAATACTATTCATAACGGCCTTTGAACGGTTAGTTTGGTAAGTTGTGTTGCACTTGAACATGGTGTTGCGTGTAGCGCAAGTTATCGAATTACATTGAAGAGATAATGTACTATGAAATTTTGGGTTGTTACAGTTTGACCATGAAGTCTCATGATGAGGATACACATTCCTGGATAGTGTTTTAGAATGTCTTTAGGGAGGAGTACTCTCCAGATATTCTTAGATAATTCCATATATATGAGCATATTCAACTCTAGTAGGGTAGTTTGATGGTGGATGACAATTATTTGAGATTCACCAACCTCACCGAGTACTTTATGGATATAGTTAGGGATCAGAACTTCAATTATTGGACCTTCGAGTGAGGTATATGGTGGGACATTTATGCTAGTGGTGTCCCTCTTTGTATTTCAACTTATGTAGGAGTTCTCAGATGGGCATTGGGGATTGAGAGCTTCTTGGTGAAGCAAGGACCACCTGAAGTAGTCGGCCGCATGAAAACAGGAGTAGAGACCTCAGTAGTGGGGAGTCGATTCCAGGCACAGGGTTCGAGATGTGGGAGACATCACAGGAGGTCCAAGGATAGGGGATCGTTAGTCTAGGGCTCAGAGACTATATCCATCCAGCCTAGCTAGAGGTTATGATACTCATGTGATAGTAGGGGAAATATCTCAAGAGATTATCCAACATGTCAAGATAATGAAAGGGAGGTTGTAGATGGACCATCGAGGAAGCGGTAGATAGTATACCAGGCAGAACCACTAGGAGGAATATGTGGCAGAGGATATGGGGGAGCTGCAAATGGTGGAAAACACTTTGATATTCTTCCATGACCACACCTAAGAGGTCCATACTAGGATAATGGATTTGGGGGACATGGGTAGGGAGACCTTCATGCAGTCGATGCATTCATCTCGAGGAAATTAGTGATGATCTGAGGTATGATATGTGTCTTTTATAACGTAGATTCCATAATTATAGACACATGTTCAAATCATTCCATTCTCACCGCATGTCTTGTGCGAAACCTTGAGATGATGGAAGAGTTGTTGACTCGACCCTAAGTCTTAAATACACCTAAGGTAGGGGACTTTATGATCATGCATCATTGTAGATAATGTGATATTTCCCTTTCATTTGAGTGTTTTGGTTGGATCCTCTTGGTGGCAGCATTGAGCCTTTACGATGTCATTCTCAATATATATTAGCTATCATGGGTTCATACCCGGATTGACTAATTTTGTTGATGAGTGTGGTGTTTACACAGTGATAGGATAAGTAATTCCTTTGTTGGTGAAAAGAAAACCTAAGAAAACTGGAATGGTCTCATGCATAAGATGGGGTAGCCGATCACTAATGAGCTCTCTATCAATGCCCTCGAGCAGCAAATGTTGTAAGACTTTAGTTCCTAGAAGCAGTGGTAGAGTATGAGGATGTCATTCATGAAGATGTGCTGATATTACCTTCCAACCGAGATATCGACTTCTTCATTGAGTTACCCAGCAAGATGGAAACGATTTCATCACCAGTGTATCAGATGGCTTCCATAGAGCATCATGTGTTGAGGGTGAAATTTGAGGATTTGTAGATTAAGGGCTTCGTATGACCCAGTATTTCACCATAGGCAACCGCAATATTGTATACCTAGAAGGTAGATGGGAGTTTGAGGTTGTGTGTGGAATATAGGCACCTGAACATGGTGATTGTGAAGAACAAGTAACTATTGTCGAGGATCGAAGACCAAATTGATTAGTAGAGTGGGGAACATTGGTCCTCGAGGGGTAACCTCAGATCAAGTTATAATTACCTTCGAGCATGGGATGAGGATGTGAAAAATACGGCTTTCAGGTTCCACTACAATAACTATGAGTACATGGTGATAACTTTCAGCATAAATAAATCCCATGTATTGTTCATGGTACTTATGAACCTAATCTTACATCCATACTTAGACCGGTTCATAGTGGTCTTCATCGATGACATCCATCTATACTCGGTGTCAGAGGAGGATCATGTGAGACACATGCAGATGGTTCTAGACATACTTCGAAAGAACCAAATTTATGGAAATCACTCGATGTCCCAGTTCTAGATATAGGAGTTCCACATTCTGGGACATGCTATCTCATTAGATGGAGTAGAAGTGGACCCTTCCAAGGTCGAGGCAGTGTTAGCATGGGTGCCACCCCTGAGCATGACAGAGGTGCGGAGCTTCCATGGGATGTAATGATTCTACTAGAGATTTATCCTCGAGTTCTCAAAGATATCAGCACCAATGAAAGACATAAACATTAAGGGGAATCCTTTTGTATGGATGGACAAGGGTCAGTAGGCTTTCTTGCAGTTGAAGTAGAGTTTGATGAACACACTGATCGTGACATTTCTAGAGGAGGGTATCAGGTATGTAGTTTTCTGTGATGCAATAGGTATCAGGCTTGGCTATGTATAGATGCAGATACAAGTAGTGATTTCTTATGGTTCACTCCAGGTAAATCCACACGAGTAGAACTATGCAACCCATGATCTCGAGTTTCCAGCGGAAGTATTCGCATTGAATATGTGGTGACACTACTCGGTGGTAGAATATTTTATCATTTAATATAACCACAATATCCTCAAGTAAATATTTCCATGGAGGGGTATATGTTTGATGCATTGTTAATGTCTACAGTACATCTAGGATTTCAACTTCGATATAGTTTATACTTCTGGGAAGGGGAATGTTGTGGCAGAAAATCTCAGAAGGAAATTGAGTTAATAGCTACTAAGTGAGATGATGGAGAATTTGGCCTCTCAATAGGTATCCTTCATATATGGAGATGATGTAGCTTATCTCCAGTTAATGGTTGTCACCCCTACACTCTTACTGTGTGTCAGGGAAGAATTAATAGGGGATATCGACTATAAGAAATTGCATGATCAGTTATCCATAGGACATTCTATTGAGGGATATTAACAATGTAGGTATAATATAATTCTTTTAAGAAGTTTCATAGTTGTTCTAATAGAACTGTGGGTGGAGGACTTGAGAGAGTTTTATACACCCCCCTTGGACGTACAACATGGAGTGGAGAAAATGTACCATGACCTTAGGTGTCAGTTTTTGTGGAAAAGTGTGAAGAAGCATGTAGCAGAGTTCATTTCTCGATGCCTTACATGCTTGTAGGTAAACACTGAGCACCATGTTTCAGTAGGGTTAGCTCACCCCTAGAAGTGCCAGTTTGGAAGTAGGATGGAATATTGAAGGATGTCATGACGATCATGCCATGGACTAAAAAGGGACACGATTAAATCTGGGTGATCAACAATGGACTTACCAAGTCTCCCCACATCCATGATATTATGGTTCAAGCTTCCCTAGAGATCTTGGAATTACTCTACATGAAGATTATAGATCTGCTTCATGGCGTCCCATCAAAGATAGTCTTAGATCGTGATGCATGCTTCACATCCCGGTTGTGGAATAGATTGCTAGTGGATTTTGGGACTCAGCTATGCTTGAGCACTGCGTTCCATCCCTAGAATGATGGATAGTCGGAGGGGACCATTTAGGTTCTATAGGATATGTTGCGGGCCTATATCTTGGAGGTTGGTCATAGATGGAGGGACCACCTACAAAAAGTGGAGTTTTCATACAATAACAGTTACCAATCCACTATTGGAATGAAACTGTTTGAGGACATAGATGGGCTAACCTACCGGTCGGCTCTTTGCTGGACTGACCCCATACAGTCTTCACTCCAGGGTTCAGGGTTGGTACGAGACACCACCTGGATGGTGAATATCATCCATGAGTGGATGATGGCTGCATAAAGTCCGCAGAAGTCTTATGATGACAGATGACAAAGACCTCAAGAGTTAGAGGAGGGAGACCATTTCTTCCATAGGGTCTCACCTCGAAGAGGGTTTCCATGATTTGGAAGGGGATCCATGTTATCTCTTAGGTTCATTGGCCCTTTTCAAATACTGAGGTGATTTGGAAATGTGGCATACCACCTAGCTCTACCGATACAGTTTCACTAGGTGCATGATGTCTTCTATGTGTCATAGCTATGGATCTTTGTGCATGAAAAATAAAATTTCATTGACTGAGTAAAGTATGACATCAAGGATTTAGTGACCATTGTAGAGTATCTAATGGAGATTGAGGATAAACAAGAGAATATCCTTTGCGGTCATGTGATTCCCCAATAGTGCTTCTGGTTGAAGTACTAGAATAGTCATTAGAGCACGTAGTAATAGGAGGCTCAGATTCATGCGGAGTACCCACATATGTTTGAGTATCCTTTGGATTTTTTTTTCTGGGACAATAGCCTTATTGTGGGGGGAATTTAATCTCTCGGCTATTCCCTCTTTTATTTAAAATATTATATGAAATTATTTTGAGACACATCTTTGTGACGATGTTCGATTCAATGGCCCGGAGTTCCCTGAATAAATGTTTGAAAATAATTAAACTCTAAATAACAAATGTTATAATTTTTCCAAAAAAAAAGTGAAAATAAAATTTAAATGGGTGCCCATATCAAGAATATGAGGGCACCGTTTCATTCATAGCAGTGAATTTACATTAGTCATGGCCTAATATCGATCGATGTGGTTGTCTCCATGAGTTATTTTTTGGATGTTTTAAATTAAATAAAATAATATAAAAAAATTTATTTATTTCATAGGTTTCTTTAAACACAGTGAACTAATCCCACCTATTGATATCTGCTTATGTAAATTATATAGGATTATCCACATAAACCTATGAATTGAGGATTTCCATTGGTGATTTGGAGGAGCACCGGTTGGCGGATGATGGCGTCGTGATTGATCGACACATCTCAGATTCGACGAACCTCACCAACAAATGCGGTGTGGCATTTGATCATCACCCAATTTGAGGTAGGGGTTTTTTCAATTTGTTCTTTCCCTGATCCTCGATTTAATGATGAACACAGATAAACCCAAAAATAGGATGATCCTCAAAATTTGGGTTCTTTCCGGGGGTGTTATTTTCTGTTTATCTTGGGGTTCTGATTCAGGGAGTTATTTAATGATAATTGTTTGATTATTGTCTGATTCTACTATTAATCATATCAATAGGAGATTATGGACTTCCAAACCAATGATAGCGGAGGTATGTTCCTCTTTTTTTTGTTGAATTTATTCTACAATTTAACCACTTGTTCTTCGTGTTCATATTTGGATTATGAACAATGGATTGTTGTGCGTCCGTTTTGCAATACAAGATCCCAAATCGTAGATCGAGCATTGAGACAACCTAGTGGAAGTGTGATGATGATGGTGGGTGACGAATTGACTCAATTCGAGGAGGATTGTTCTTCGAGTGTTCTTCATGGTAGTGGAACAAACCATGTTTTTTGGGGCTGATCAGAGGTCTGTAAACAATAGATACTTCATTCCATTGTCAGGACAACTTCATACTTGGAGTATCGCGATGATCTGATGACTGAGTGGAGAATTGGATGAGAAAATGATTCGTGGTAATGAAGAATGACATGTTATGGAAAAATCCAATCAACTTGGAATTTATATCGATGAACATAAGGTGTAGGGTTGTCCTGGTGGTGTATAGGGTTTTCATACAACACAAAACAAAGAAAAATATGTGCCTTTGGGAAGAACATGGTTTTTGGGACCCACCCAGTGGTGGATAGAGTTCTGTGGTACTTGAAGCGAAGACACAGTGTGTGACAATCGTCACATGGCGTGTGGGTTCTTATGTATACTCGGCACATATCTCGGATGATACATGGACATGGGGTGGAGTAAAATACATATACTACACTACATGGGCAGACCAAGAGGGATATGCATGATACCCCATGTACTGGTACACAGTCTTTGACACACGGGTTGAAGTTGTGTACGAGCACATGGCCAGCTTATATTGAGCCTTCCCTTGGTAGTAGAATATGGTGGGTTTCACTATTACACGTCGTGTATACCTTTTTCTACATAACAATCCATACAACACCGGTCGTTGTACACTGGAAGTACCAAGGGTCAAAGGACATGTCATGTGACCCTTCTACACGTCATGTACTTCTCAGTTAATGGAATAATCCTCTTATACACCATTCCATGGACAGGTTTCATTGGGTTAGTTCCCCTCTTCTTGTTCCACTGAATTTCAGGTATCGTTTCCATCCATAGTAGTATGATCCCATCAGTAGAACTTTAGGATATAGAGTCAGGTATCCCCCCAAGAATCCCGAAGTGTGATCATCTACCCATTCATGGCCCTATGTAGAGTCTCGTATAGACATGAACAATCCTACAAGATGATGATCCTCTACTTAGTAGTTGAATTTGTATGAGTCATGGTATACATCTAGGTCCCGATAGTGATCCTCATTTGTGTATTGTGATCTTTCCCCACTCATGAGTGTGTTTTCTTGGATTGAGTGTACATGTTCTCTCATTAAATTTATCGGTGCATCTATCTCACTCAAGTAATTGCCCAAAGAACAATACTTATCAGAGAGATGTTGTTAATGCTATCAGACTCATGGTGTTAGTTATCTCATATGAGTGTTTTGTGGAATCTTTGACCTGAATCCCAAGAATGGGTGTGTGGTATTTGTAGACTATAGGTCTTGGTTTTGAGTATATCTAGTTTTGTTTCTCTTGCGAAATGTTTGGTAGACATATACTGTATAAATTATGATTGTACCTTGACTTTATGTATTAGACTATGGTTTATTGGTTCCTCTACTAATTAATGTTGTACTCACCCATGCACACTCTCTTCCCACACATGACTTGTCTTGTGTAGATGAGTGGCCTTTTGATGGAGTCTGGGTCTAACTGGGACTGGACCAGGTTTTTTGAGTTCCTTGCAGGTCGAGGTGTTCCTATGGTTATGAGTGGAAGTCCCAATACATATTTTTCTTACAGTTTTGAATTTTTAGTTTCATACTCTTTCTCTTTTTGTGGGATTGTATTCAGGCCCATTTTATTTTCCACATGTTACATCCATTGTACTCTATTTGGTGGGGTTAGATGTGTGCATGAATTTTGTTCCTGTGGGTTTTACTTTTCAGCAATTGTGGTCTTGGAGTTGCGTTCTTGTGTACAGGTACGTAGGAAATGCCACCTATATTAGAGATATGGCTACTCAGCTCTTGTCACCTACCCTAGCCTATTAGATTCGGGCTTGGGGAATCGCACCAGACGCCCCACTAGGACGGGTCGTGACAGTGATCCACAACATGGAGGAGCTATGTTGGATAACTTTATGTGACCACATCCTATACCATTCAATGGGAATATAAACCCATTTGTTGCAGTGAAGTGGATAAGTTCCTAATATAAGATATTTTTCACGTTTTGATTTAATGAAATAGAGAAGGTCTTCATGGAAGTTTATCATCTATCATGAGATGCAGTTCAGTGGTGGTTGTTAATCCAAAACAAAAATGAGGGGGAAGAAATAGAAGATTTGAAATGGTGGGATTTTATGGAAATATTTCTAGAAAATTATTTCCTTATGAACAATGGGAGGATATGAAAAGGAAATTCCTTATTATGAGGAAGAAGGAGGTGAAAAATAATGAAAAGTATGAATCTAACTTCACAAGGATAGAAATATATGATGCAGACTACATACGTAATCCATGGAGAAATATTGATTGATTCTTTGATGGTTTAAAATCATTCCTCTAAAGGGCACTAGATTCCAATAGTATGTCATTATATTAAGATATAGAGTCAATTGATATCAATATGTAAAAAAAATTATTTGTATTATGACTTTAATGGAAAACAAGAGAAGAAGGGGGTTATTGAATACTTTGGAAAAGGAAATAACGAAATGGGGAAGAATATAATAGTTGACCTTACATCCTGTAGTAATTTTGGGAAGAAACACCATATCATTTTCTTTAAGGGAATGTGATTCTATTAAAAATGAGGAGAAAAAGGTCACATATCTCTGGATTGTAAGGGGAATAAAGAATCTAACAATGCACATTCCTACAATTGTAGAGATATGGTACATTATGCACATGAATGTCAAAAGCATCTGGGAAACATTCCCCAAAAAAGGACTAGAAATCAAGGCCGAGCTTATGTCATCACAACAATTGAAGATTAAGTTCCTAACGATATGTTGGCAGGTACATTAATAATTTTCTAAAACATACCCAATTCATTATATTATTCTAGATCATAGCAATCTTTCGTAACTTCCGATTTTCTAAGAAAATTAAATACTTCTCATTTGATTCAAAAGAGAGTTGTCAACCAAAAATCTTAATGGATGAATCATTGGTACAATGTTGTTTCAGGAAGTCCCCATTATGGCATATAAACATTCTTTATTTACTAATTTTATTGTCATACTAATGATTGTCTTTGATATAATTCTCGGTATGCATTGGCGTTCGAACCATGATTTGAATATTTATTTCAACAAGAAAGTGGATACAATATTTTAGGATGGTGTGGAATCCATTATATTTATGTTAGAAACATCTCCATCTGATTCTCATCAAGATCCACTCCCTATACCTCTACTTAATTCAATTATTGGGGAGGAAGGGAATGGAATAACTATGGTTTAGGAAAAGAATGTACAAAAAAATAATGTAACTATTTTGAAAGAATATGATGACATATTACCAAAGAATTTACCTAGACATGCTCCAGGGCGGTAAATTGAGTTTTCCAGTGACATCATTCCTTTTTCATATCCCATATCAAAAACCCCTTATATAATGGCCACTATTGAATTAGTGGAACTGACGAAAAAACTAGAGGAATTGAGTGGTAAGTGATTTATTCTCCTTAGTTTTTCGTTATGGGGATCTCATGTTCATTTCATTATCACGAAACACAAATCTATGAATTTGTGCATTGACTATAGTGAGGTCATTGCTATAACCATAATGGACAAGTATCCCCTACCTCGTATTGATGATTTATTTGATCAAATTCATGGAGGTAAATATATTTTTATGATTGAATTTTCATTTGGATGTTATTAGTTGATTTTTGGGAAGGAATAAATTAAAAAAATAGCATATCAAACCATGTATGGGCATTACATATTTACAGTAATTCCTTTTGGACTGGAAAATGCACCCTCTATTTTCATGGATCCAATGAATAGAGTTTTCAAACAATATCATGTTGACTTAGAGGTGGTATTTATTGATAATATCGTGTTATACTACAAAATCTATGATGATAATGAAAATCACTTGTGCACTATTATAAATACTCTTATAATAAATGAATTATATGGGATGTTTAGAAAGTGTAAATTTTGGATACAATGAGTTTTCTTTCTTGGCCACCTTTTCTATATGGATGGAATATCTTTTGATCCTCCAATGAAAAGGGATATTGAAGAATATTCTAATCTAACAAACATTACTAAGGTACATAGTTTTATTTGTATAGAATATTATTATCAGTGTTTTGTTCAAAACTTCCCCCATTTAGCCATTTAAAGGAAAAATCTTACATGTAAAGGGGTTAACTACGTATGAAAAAAAGAATGTGAGGACTATTTTGAAGAATTGAAGAGGAGATTATTGAGTGATCTAATCCAAAATCTACCATTGGGGAATGATGGGTTTGGGATCTATAGTTATGCATCAATAAAGGGACTTGGTTGTGTCCTTATACATAATGATAGATTTATTTCCTATGAATCAAGGACGTTAAAAATTCATTAACAAAACTATCCTAATCATTATCTTGAGTTACCTGTTGGGATAGTTTCTATAAAAATATGGAGGCAATATTTCAATGGTTAAATATCGGAGATATATACGGATCACAAGTGTTTGAAATATATCTTCTCACAGAATGAAATCAACATGAGGCAATGTTGATTGATCTAACTACTCAAGGATTATGATTTTTTCATACACTACCACCCAAGAAAGGAAAATAAGGTAGCTTATGAATCTAGAAGGACGTACCATGGTTTTTTAAACAAAATGAAGATTGAAAGAGATAATGTGTTCAGGGATCAAGTAAAGATGGATATGGGAATTATCAATGAATGTGAGACCTCATTACTTTTTCAATTAGTTTCCAAACCATATTTATTAGAAAGGATTAAAATCAATCATCATGATGATGAGAACTATCAGAAGAATGTTAATGCTGTGATAGATGGGAAGTTTGCTGACTTCGTATGTGAATATATAATTCAATATATTGGGAGGAGGATATGTGTTCCCTCTGTAACCTTGCTGAAAAGAGAGATACTGGATGATGCTCACTCAATTCAGTAGTTGTATTAGTATGTACAGCTTTAGGGAAAAAAATTTAGCTGAAGACTAAAAAAATGGCCATCTTATCTTGGAGGAGGTTGAGGCATGCGATATTTTTATGATCCAACACATAAAACAATACCGACAATGAGTATTATCCACCCACATAAGTCATACATGAGACTGCCGTCTTCCTTCTTCTTCTTATTATTATTGGATACCTCAAAAAAAATTTGCATGAATTAGATGATGTAGACGGATTTTCAGGAAATACTTGCTGAGACAGGTCAGGTTTATAGATCTCTGTGTGCATCTCAGGGGCCTCATCAGCCATTTCCGGAGATTTTTTATGTAAATAATTTCACGGATCCTCATCTAACGCACCCTGTTAGAACAGAGTTTCCATCTAAATGTAGCCACTGACATTAATTTGGGCAGTGGTATGAAATGCATGATACGTATGAGCATTACCGATGAACCAAAGAGTTTCATGTTTATTGGGATTAACCAAAATTCCAATTCCAGCATGGATGTCGCCTATTTATTCATATTTCACGAATCAGAGATATCATTTTGGAACAGTACAAACTCCAACAGTGTTCCTCCCCCCTCGTCAGATGGTGTGCATCATGTGGGTCCTTAGCATAGTTACCTTTAACAGGTTTATGACCATACTTGAAGAATAATATATAGTATAATTTTTTGGTAATATACATATTGATAATTTCATCAATAATGATTGATGTGTTGAGTGTTATGTGGGGCTAGGCTTTTTTCCCCCAGTTATAGGATGATGCTCATAGCTCAAATTTTTATATACATCTCCATAAAACCAAGATGTATAGAAATTTGGAGGAACATTTATGAGGGGAAAACATGAAGCAAAAAATAGATGATTATGTACCAAGGAATCTATTCTATTAATAAGTGAAGGTCGAATGACCACATCCTAGAGGATTGATCGTGTTGTTGAGAAGGTCAAATTAGTTGTTTAATTTTTAATTGGATCTATGCAGTATATCAGGAAAATGAGTTCGTCTCTCGAAGGAGCCTTAGATTGTTAATTTAAAAAGATGTGTTTGATTATGAAAATATAAGGATAAATATATTTCTACAAACATGGGGTTTTATTATTAATTATGAAAATAGAAAACGAAAGTGATGAAATAAAGTACAAATGAACAATATTAATTAAACGTGATCAACCCAGGGAAATCTTGTGATGCTCAACCTTTTTATCTTCTAGAGAAAGCGTATAGATCATTTAATCCATGTTTTATAACAACTAGTACCATATTGTTACTATTTTTATTCTATAATACCTCCTACGTTTCAGTAAAAAACACACCATGATTCACCAGTCACTGTTAATGATTGGGTGATTTGTGTTCGACCTCATAACCGAAACTCGACAAAAAAACACAGGAATAACACAATGTGTTGTCCAAGATTATTTGAAATTTCTTTGTGATACCATGACATAAATATACACAGATTTCAATGTGATTATTTTAGTACAATAGACCTATATGATCCACAACAACACCCCAATTGAATGAGGGATGAAAAAGCGATGAACTGTGTGTGAGTTCTCACATGAAACGATACCCCCAAACACGATCATTTGTGTTTGAGTATAACCTAATAGTATAAAAATCAATTAAATCAAAATATAGGATTAATAAAAGAAATATAAAACCTATAATTAAAAATATCATTGAAAATAATACAAATCTGTTGTTCAGGATTACATCATGTTCATCCCCAGGTGATCTCAAAGGGTTTAGAAATTCATGGAAGGTCAGAAAGGAGAAGATGATGAAGTATCACATCCCATAGCCTCAATAACTCCTAGGTCTGATTAGAAGACTCCTTGGAGATTCAAAAATGGAAGAACCATTCCTCCTAGAAGAACACCAAAAATGGGGCCCAAGGATCCAATTTATAGGAAAAGTGGGAAGTGGTATTGGGAACTCTGATTTTTCAAATCCGAGTGTTACCTGGTTTTTTATTACTATAATATCATGAATAACATTGATCAAAACTACATGGTTGTTTTATGACACCGTGTCTACCTACATGTCCTATTTTGAGGCCAGATCATCTATATAATAATAGATATTGCGAAAATATACTAGAAAACTTTTGATAAAATGTTGATTCATTTTGTTTGAAATATCAGTCCTTAAGAGACTCGTAATAGAAGAATTTGGATTCGGTTCCTTCATAAGAAATATATATCATTAAATTTTAGATCATCCCCCATTGTTTCAACCACTTTGGATGCATGGTTTAGTAACATTGTTCTTTTTAGTCCACTGGTCTGATTGGATCATGTGCAGATTGTCCCAATTTTCATGAATTTCATAATGGGTTCTCCAAATCATCTCCACGTACAATGTAATTATTGAAAAAAGTAACATTTTTATTTTCAAAAGTATTAATAAAAAATAATTTAATCAACAAGGGTGTGAAATTTGTGAGCATACTTCTAATTTTTAATACAAAACTAGTTTATTACATTGGTATACGGGGGATCTAAAATAATGAATAGTGTACGATCACACCCCCACACATAAACATTTTCACTCCTAGAAAAAGTATAATATCTTAATCATGTATCATTCCTAAATCAAAGGATTGAATACATAAAATATTATTTGTAAATTAAATTCTTCAAGTCTCCTTTATGGAATCAATTTTTCTATCATTTTTCTTTTCTCACATTCGAATTTTTTCAACTTCATTTAATCACCCAATAAACATGTCGCAACCTACCTCACCTAAAAATTTTCCATATTCATTCATGGAACATATGAAAGTGTATTTATTCCTTTTTCCAGAGTTTATGTGATCTTACCATATGTTTTCCAATATTCTCATTTCTCTATTCGAAAAACTAGTCTTCTACTCAAGAGGACATTCAACGGGTTATTCTGAGTTTCAAGGGTTGGTAGGATTTAATGTTTAAAAAATATGAGTCCGAAGAGTAGTGTTTAATCTATTATATATAAAAAATTTCAAAATTTAGAACATTTTCACAATGAATGTACCCACTGAACCACTCACAATGAGTATCACCTCCAACTCACTCTCCCCATTGTCCATCTCTGTGGGTCACAACAAAGAAGTGAATAATAATGAGTAAACATCCTCTTTTCCCCATTTTTTTATTTCGACATATTTTTTAATGTTTAGAAATATATTATTTTGTATAGTTTTTTTGAGATAAAGGGGGAAACATGTGTAAAACAATGATTTAAAATGGATTCTAAACCCATTGCCCAAGGAAAATTTGGAAACACTTTATATCAACCCATGACAATGATTCTCTCCGTATAATTTCCATGGAAACACCCTCTCACACTCACTTTCTAAAAATAATCAAGAATATAGACAATCTATGGGTTGGTAGGGATATATTACTATGTAATTTGGCTACTTAATAGGTATTTCATGGACCATAGACTTAAAAAAATGAAATGTTAATGTGGTATAAAATAGAGGATAATTGTTCAGAGGAATTTTCAATGAACTATTTCCTCTATCACGAATGTCACATACATGAATCTTATGGATTAAAACAGAATCAAGGAAATTTATAATTTTTCTTCATGACTAGAGACTCTCATGAAAGTGATTAAAAGTAAGGAAATATAAAAATGTTCTTAGATTGACTCTCGAGTAAGGGATTAAAATATTTGTCACTACAAATGAGGCATGGTACTCAAAAATCCATTAAAAATTTAAGAATGATTTGAAAATACAAATTTTAGAAAAAGATTCCTTATCAACATTCTTTTGAAAAACATTTTTCCAAAAAGCTTGGAATATTCTGCACAATTGAACCAGAATGAAAAATAATTTTTGATCTTATTTTTAAGATCAATTTTTATCGAAAACAATAAAGAAAAAAAATCAAAAAAGAAAACACACATTTCATTTTAATTATTTTTGTTTGTTTTTTAATCCTAACAATGACATGTCACCCTCACCCATAACTACAAGTTAAAATTTCCTTAGTGAAATAATTTTATATAAATAGAAAAGTAAATAAAGGTAGGGAGAAGGTACGACCTGCTATGTGGTGTCATATGTGGCATCTATTAGATGGATTTCCTCCCCAAGATACTTTGGAAAATTATCATTGAAGTGTTTGAGCCTCTACCTATTGAAATTAATCATCTATCCACTCTTCTCATGAAAACCCTATATATAACCAAAAGGGTAAACGTAATTAATAGTATAAGGACTGATGCATTAAGAACGAAACTTACCTGGGTGGTGCTTTAGCCTAGATTTGTACATGACTACCTTCTCTCCAATATGAAAATTACATTGATGAATCATGTAATAATGGATATCCTTCTTCATCTCATTACTGATCCAAGAATTCTCATATTCATCACATCGAATATCTTGCAACCATTAAATCTCAAGCTTTCTAATCTCACCTTCATCTGAAATATTAATATTTCATTGTTTAACAGCCCAATATTTATAGTTTTATACCTCTACTAGGAGGTATCAATAATTTACATACAAAATATTTTAAGGTGACATTCTTATTGGGGTTTTAAAAGATGTATGGTATTCCCAATGATCATCATTCATGTGAAAAATCAAATCATTCATGTTCGGTTGTACTGTTTTTTTTTTCAAGAATTTCTTAACATCCTGATTTTGGATTTCTACGTGTCCATTAGTTTGGGGGTGACATTAAGTAGAGACTTTATGGTCAACCCCATACATTTAAGGAAACTTTTTCATGTTTTGATTGAAAAAATTTGAACCCTAATCACTAATGATTAATCTTGATAAACCAAAACTACTGAAAATATGGGACCTCACAAAATCAACCACTCCAGAGTCATCGGTCTGGGTGTCCTTTTCTTCCACCCATTTAGATACATAGTCAACAGCCAATATGATGTAAAAACATCCATATGAACTTGGAAAAGGACCAATTAATACAATTCCCCTTGCATTGAAAATGTCACAAATTAAAATGGGGTTTTGGGGAATTTCATTAACCTTGAAGATATTCCCTAGGAATTGAAAATGACTAAATGACATGAAAAATATCTAGGCATCCCTATACAATGTTGGCTAATAATGTCCAGAGTTAAGGACATTTCAATCTGTAAGTTGAGAGACAAAGTGCCCCCCACATGCCAATGTGTGTAAAAAGGTCAAAACAGAGGTGAACTCATGGTTAGTAACACACCAATAGAATACTTGGTCACCTCAAATTCACCATAAAAATGGGTCAACCCAAATGTACAACCAAAAATCATGCATAAGACTCTGGGATTGTGAAGTAATTAAATTAGTTGTGATCGTAGATGTTGCTAGAAATTTCACAATGTCCGCATACCAGGGTGTAAGGTCCACAACATAACAATGGTTCTCATTAGGTAATAATTCTACAATGGAGAGTGGGTGATTCAACAAGATGGTACAATGTTTTGGAAATGCGTACTAATTTTGTTAGATACAACATTTTCCACTCCTCTCTTTTCTCTAATCTCAATGTAAAACTCCTGGAGGAGGTGAATACATCGAATGAGGTGGGGCTAGGCTTCAGGTTTCATTAAAAGAAAATAAAGGGCAATATGATCAGAAAACAGAATTATTTTTTACCTGATAAGATAAAAACAAATATTTTTATAGAAAACACAATAGAAAGCTGTTCTTTTTCAGTGGTTGTGTAGTTTTTCAGCGCGTGGTCAAGGGTATGTGAAGCATACAAAATTACATGAGGTGCTATCTCATCCCTTTCTGATAAAACATCCCCAACTTCAATGATATAGGCATCACACATAAGCTCAATGGGGAGATCCAACTGTAGTGTTTGGACGATGGTAGTTTACGTGATACACCTTTTTAGTGAATTGAATTCATCCCCAAATTTTTTATTAATCACAGTATCAGAATAATTTTGTACTATCTAGGACAAGGTAAGTGCGATCTTAATGAAGTATTAAAAGAATCGGCAGTAAAAACCATCATGAAACAAGAAATATCTCACCTCAAAAAACACAATTTGGATATGGAATATTTGAAATTAATTCAATTTTCAATTTATCAACATGAATTACCTCTTTTGAAATAACATTTCCATGAACTATCCCCCATTCAAACATGAAATGGAATTTCTCGTAATTTAATACAAGATCTTTTTCTATGAAATTGAGGAGGAGGATAACCTAGGTTTGACAAAAATTCATAAAAAAAGATCCACAAACATTGAAATCATCCATAAAAACTTTCATGAAATTATCAAGGTACTCTGAAAATATACTCAACATACAATGCTGAAAAGTACGAGGAGAATTAAATATACCAAAAGGAATCCATATATATGCAAATCTGCCAAATGGATAGGTAAATGTTGTTTTTATTGATCCTCAGGGGCTACATGGATTTGAAAATAACCCGAATAACCATCAAGGAAACAATTATGGGACATACCAACCAATAATTCTAACAGTTGTTCAATGAAACGTGGATGAATGTTGTACGTCTCATGACTAGCTTAAGTTGATGTTAGTCAATACAGACACTCAAACTGTTTTACACATGTGTTGGAACCAATTAATTCCTTCATTTGACAAAACTATTATTCCTGATTTTAGGCATTATTTGCAATGGGGAAACACATTTACAACTACAAATAAGATAAATGATCACTGCATCAAGTAATCTACTAATATCCAATTCTACCAATTCAAGGAGAGAGGGATTCAACCAGTGTTGATATTGTCATATATGCTTATCCTGATCATACAAATGTATACAGTGCATATAAATATATGGTCTAATCTGGATAATATCAGCCAATGTCCATCCAATCACCTTTTTAAACTCACTCAAAAGGTTGATATGTTTTGATTTCTAATGTGGTGATAGTTTATTGAAAATAATGACGGGAAACTAGTAAATACCATCAAATTAAACATATTAATAATTAGAATTATGTGGTTTATGTTCCAACTCTAGTGGTTTTTGGATTGAGGGAGGGTTTTTAGGGGGTGTGAGGTCCATGAAACTATCAATTTGATCATGTTTATTATATAATGATATATAATCAATTTAAATGAAATTTTAATAATCAACGATAGTCATGGGTACCTCAAAATGAACACACTCATCAATTAAAGCACAGATTTACACTTTTTAGAACACACACAACACTCAAAACAAGAATAAAAAAATCATCCAAGGGTGAAGAAGATGAAATTGAATCAGATAATGGGATGAGGAGATAATTGTGTGTGTCTAAATAATTTTGAGAGCACATCAATCTAATAGAAAAGAAGAGTTTAGTTCTCTTCAACAGGGTGTTTCATATCCTCAAGGATGTTAGAACTTACCTTTTCTCCCACATATTCAATGGATAGTGTCCCATTGTGAGTGTTGATGATCGTCATTGTTGTTTTTAGGATTGACCTCGTAACTATGAGAGGGGAATGTCCTTGAGTTTGGGTATCCTCCATTTGAAGAATGTAGAAGTCCATGTGGAAGATGAGATTCATTAATTTTACAAGGATATCCATGACCACTACTGATGGGTGTATTATGCTCCAGTTTGCATGTTTCACTATTATTCATGTTGGTTGAAGCTCTCAAACCTACAGAGAAGTGTAAATAGAGTAAGGAATTACATTATTTGATGAACCTAAATATATCATAGAATATGATAGAATGTCTCCCCTATAGTGCAAGGTATCATGAAATATCATGGATCGTTGCACTTGGTTGGCATTGCTAGTTGAATCATGGTTGGGACATTTCTTCCCATGTTGACTCCCTCATTCTCCTTTGTTATATTCTATGGGTGAAAGTCTCTTTATGAAATTTGGGATATCTAGGGATTTTTTTAACTGCATCCAATAACGGTATATTAACTTGTACCTTTTTAAATATATCCATTATTTCCTTATCAATGTCATTATCACAATTATTCTTAGATATAGAGAGTCTTTGTGAGAATGTAAGTGTAATGGATTCATCATTGGAATTCTCAATGATAATTGGTTTACCCTATTGGGTTTTTTTCTTCACTATATTCTTTTATGGGTGGAGAAATAGTGTTTTCAATAGGGGGGCCTACCTTTTGTGTAGAATCAATAGAAGGAGAAACTTTTTAACCACTAAGATTTAAAATTGCACAAACATTACCATTTTTCATTGGATTGAAAATGGGTTTCGATGGTAGTTGTCCAGAACCTTGCATCTTGATCCCAATGATAGTGTTTAACAATTGTACCACTTGAGTTTGCTGGTATTGGACAACTAATTGTGTTGTCTGTTGGAATTGGAGGTTTTAGGATGCCATTTTCTTTACCATGTCCTCATGTCATGTTTCACATTTGGGAGGAGGAGGATTATTATTCCATGATGTTTAGGGATAATAAAAATTCATACCTTTTCCTTGTTGATTCCAATTTTTCATGAGTTAGCTCTGGATGCCTCCTTATTTCTATTGTGATTGTGTATTCCACCTAGGGTTTGTATTTTGACTAAATAGATCCTTATTGTAGGGTGGTGCTAGCTAAAAAGGACACCTAGGAATACAGATGCACAAGACTCATATGAACCCTCAAATTGTTGTCACATATCATAAAAATGATTGTTATCAGAACAAACACCACAATGTAATAGAATAGATGTAGTGTGTGACTTACATTGTGCTTGATCTAATTGCCTTAGAATGGAATGCATCTCGTCGATTTTATTATATACCCTTTTTCTCTAGGTCTTAATGACTAACATGATGAACTCCTTGGGTTGGTGCAATAACTCATGTGAAAATTTTTTGTTCATTTTGAACCATGTTATATATTAAGTCACGAGTGGCAGATGAAGTTTTATCAACAATGGAACCACCATCTACAACATCAATCAATCCAAAATCCATGGGGATAAGACCCTCGTATAATTATTGGATTATCAATTGTTCAGTAATTTGGTGGTGGGGGATACATGAGCGATGTATTTTCAATCTCTCCCAATATTTATGAAGGGTATCTCCTTGTGATTTCCTAATTCCACATATTTCAGTTCTAATAAATGCAGTTTGGGAGGTAGGGAAGAAAATCTCTAGAAAGAGTCATTTAAATTAATTTAAGGCCTCAATAATTGGAGGTATCTTGTATAGGTAGTCTTTTTCTACATTATCAAGGGAGAAAGGTAAGGCCCTAAACATAATTAGGCCTGTAGACACAATTTGGGGTTTTATGGTAGAGCACACTATGAGAAACTATTTGAAATGTTTGATAGGGTCCGCATGAAGGAGACTATGGAATTATGGAATTAGGTGGATGTTGCATGATCTCAATTCAAATATTTCTACAACCTCTTGATATTGGAAGTACGTATGTCAGTACACCACATTTGGGAGGGTTATGTCTTTTAAGGATGGATTATTTGAATCCATGTTTTCATGGGTTTGATTGGGTTTAATTTTTGAGTGGTTAAGGAACAAATGAGGTTCCACAAGAGGTTACTTAGTTTTACTTTGTTGAATTACTCTATATTACATTATTGTTTAGTGAAGTGTCATTATAATTTTAGGGTTTAATTCAAGAAGATTTTGTTTTTCTAATCGGATAATGAAAATAAGTTGTGACATTTTATTTTTGTCTTATCTACGATTGAATATGGATAAAATAAATTAATAATGGTTAAAGGAGAATGTAATTCTATTCTACAGAATTATACAGAGATATATGGATAAGAATAATAATAGAGATAGAGATAGAGATTGAAAAAAAACACAGAAACAAACAAAAATAGAAACAAACAAAAATAGAAACAAAACAAAAAAAACAAAAACAATCAAATGGGTGGTGGGATTTGAAAGGCTCTTTAATAATTTAGTAATATAAATAAAAAAAATAAAAAAATAGTATAAAATGATTTTTATCTCCGGCTACAATAACAAAATTTTATCGCATTCTCGAGATGGTCAAATTAATTATATAATTTTTACTTGAATATATTCAATATAGCAGCCATCCAAGGTCGTCTCTCAATGGAGAATTAGATTGTTAAAATAAAAATAGGGGTTTGATTAGGAAAATAAAAATAAGCATTATTTTTTTTGGAAAACATGGGGTTTTATTATTAAAGATGACAATAGAAAATGAAAGCGATAAAATAATGTAGAAAAGAACAAGATTAATTCAACGCGATCAACCTAAGGAAGTCTTGTGATACTCAACCTTCATCTCTTCTAAAGAATGGGTATATATATTTTAATCCCTAGTTTGTAACAACTAGTACCATATTATTAGTAATTTTATACTAGGATACCTACCATATTTCAGAAGAAAAAACACAACGATTCACCAGACACTACTGGTGATAGGGTGATTTGTGTTCGACTTCATAATCGAAACTCACCAAGGCAACACACAAAGAACTAGATGGTCAATCCCAATTTGTATGTTACTTCTTTTCGATACCATAAAATAAATTTACATTACCTTTATAATTCTTATATAAGTTCAACTGACCAATATGGAAACACCATGCCTGCTGGTCTAACTCCATAATACGGTGCCCAAACTGCCAATTTATAGGAAAAGTTGGAAGTGATTTTGGGCACCATGATTTTGATAATCTACTTGCTCTATGATTTCGGCCAGTCAAAAAGTCATAAAAAACATTGAGAAAAACTATATATTTGTTGCCCTATACTTTTTATAACTCCATGTCTGCTTTAGAGGTCGTATCTGGTATGTAATAATAGATATTTTAAAAATACAGTGCAATGAATTTCACCCCATACAGATTTATTTTGTTGGACAGATCAGTCTGTATGGGCTTCTTAATGGATGAATTGGTCTACAACTCCTTCATATGAAATTTATTTCATTAAATTTTGGATCAGAATGCAATTTCTGATCCCATTTTGATGCAAATTTTAGTATAAGTATGTGTTTATGTCCACTCATCTTCTTGGATGTTGTGCACATTTTCGCATTTTTCTAGGATTTCATCATGGGTTCTCCAAATCACCTAAACCTACATTGTTATTATTAAAACATGTAAAAAAATTTATCATGTGTTTGATTCAATTATATATAGTAATTTACTATATTAGTATATATTACCAGTTAAATTCACTATTCCATGAATCATGGCTAATTTAAGCCCACATGGTTCATACTCACATGAACATATTACTATTCTTGGTAACATGATACAATACTATTGGTTTTCTTTGGAAAATAATAATATTATGAGAAAAATAATGTGAAAACCATCTTCTCTTCCACTATAACCCCCCCACACTCCATTTTCTCTTCAATCTTCTACACTTATAATATCCTAATAGTTCAACCCAAATACCCTTCCTTATTTATACCCCATGTCTAATATATCTTTTTATGACAAAAGATCAGAACCCCTTAACATAAGGAGGTTTTCAAGGATGTGGATTGAAGGGGTAAATTCACATTCTATTTGTTTCAATTTTATGTCAATTTCCTCTATATTATTATCCTCTCCTCACCTAATCTATCCAAATGACCATGATAAATCTAGTATCATCTGTATACATGAATTATATCATGTTAATGGAAGAACCATCCTCAATATCCTTAATCTTTATCTTTTATTTTATAAATGAATTCATCGTCTCTGAGGTTCCAATTTACAACCTTCATGTATGATGTTTTTTCTTTCTTTAATTTTCCCTTCAATAATGGTCATGAAACCATTTTAATGATTGAAAAAAGTTATAATATATGTATTATAACCTATTTTATATTCATAAACTAGTTTATTTACATAATATTAAATCATATGACTAAACAAGTTCTTATTAATTAAAAAACCCCTAAAATAATCTAAGTGATTTTCCTTAATAGTTAATATAATTATTCCTCCTCATTACATGTAAACAAATAAGATAAATGAACTTTAAAACCTATTTATTTTCTGAAATAATGTGTACGTTAAATTCTGGGGATTTACATCCCTTCCACCTAAACTATATTACTTAAACAAGAGTGAACCAATTATGAAAATCATGAAAATGAACACTCAAGAATGGCAAAATTCAAAATTATAACATAACAATAAGGACCTAACTGAACTAAAAAATTATGATAAACTAAATAAATGTACAATAGATTCTTAATTATGTTATTAATGAGGGTAATTTTACATTTTAGGACAATAAGGTCCAAAGAGGAACATTCAGACATAAGGTAAGGGTTTTCCACCCAAACCTGCATTTTCATTCTGGTTACTTTTATTGTATACATACCTCAATGTAATTATAATGTTTTAATATTTACCCCTAAAAAATAATTCTTTATTTATCTATATACATTTACCACCTAGATTCATTCTTTATATTATGGGTAGAAACACATCTTAAAACGATGTTTTAAAATTCCATTAAAATTATATGATCGGTTCAAGGGAATTTCTAAAATTCATACCTATTATCAAGGGCCCTCTATAATCTTTTTTTAGAAACCATTATCATTATAAAATCTCTCATATTATTATGAAAATACAATCTTACTTCATTTTTGATTTTATAAATAGAATATTCCAAATAAAGTCTTATTTTCAAAGTAAAAGTATATTTATCTCAATAATTAGATGATGATTTTATTGGAGTATATTAATATATTTCAAAAAAATTGTGAATTATTATGTATTATTGGGATTAATATTTTATGATATCATCTACCAAATTTAATTTAATGGTTTATGAATAATTTTATTGTGTATATTCTATCTTAAAACCATTCACCAATTTACATTGAATGGTTACTGTTTATGCTTAATGTTTGAGGAATGTTATTTACGTTTCATATGCTAGTTTCAATATGAATTTATCTATTGTTTATGTATATAAACATTCATATTAAGAATTAATTGGACATAGAATGTGTTGAGTGGGGCATTGTATGGCCCCTTAGTGCATCGATAGGTCTTATAAGAAAAACGAAGGTCTTGGAACAAGGCCTTGACAGAAATGTTGTTTATAATATTGGCCTGAAGTCATGAAAGTATGGTTATGATGACCCACAACATATATTACCTCATTATGAAAATGGTATTTATGGTTCATGTGGTTATTTAATGAGTATAAAACCCATGATTATGTTTTATTATGGAATTATTTACTCATAACTTATTCCTACCATATTGATTTCAGGTTTATTGTTAAAGGCATGTGTTCGTCGTTATTCACCATGCCTAATGTTTATATTTATGATATTATTTGTAGTATTACTTATTGTTTCTAATGATTTGAGCTCAACCCTTTATTATTTTTCCTTTTATAACGACATAAATAATTTTATTATGGATGACCTTTAGGGATAAACATATAGTTGTGGATGTTCCCAATAAAACTTGTATGTTGTTTTTCAATTCAATTTCTCTGGTTGAACATATATAAAAATATTATTTAAAAATCTACTAAACTAATCGGTCCATCAGGAGGAATATTCCTTATTTATATTCCAATGTAATAAAATAACGAATCGGCTCCAGAAATCTATGGTCTGGTACTTACAAATTTTGACATTCATATTGAGGCTGGAGTGTGTATTTTTCTTATGCACCAAGAATTCCATATTTTATTAAAATCAATGATACTTTTTATAATACATATTTTTAATATCCTTGTTTTAATTTTTATCAAACTACTTTAATGTGAATTTAAAAATTATTAATTCGGTTAAAATAGTTGTAGTCCTATAATATCATTTGAAATTTATCATTTCGTTTTATAAAAATGAAGTGGAGTTTTTAAAAAAAAATTAGACATTATATTAATATTTCATATTCTCACCTACAAAAAATAATATATTAAATACATATGATTAAAATTTAATGAAACTATTTTCCATTTTAAATATTATTTATGGGTAATGGGGAGGATACCTACAGAGACATTACATTCATGTATATTATCATTTCATGTTATTTTACAACTATTGATGGCCCATGGATCATGGTTTTTTTGAGGTGTGATGGTTACTTATACTATCATAGGGAGGTACGTTAGTTTTTTTGTTTAATTATTTTCTCTTATTTCATCAAACATACTTGTTTTCCTTCCATTTCATTATGGGTAGTGTTTATGCATGTGGTGTTATTGATATTGAATAATTGTGGTCGTTTCATACAAGGTTGATAAATTTAACAGTGGGTTTTTATTTATTGCTTATTATCTATTTATACATGATTATTTTTTGGCATGTGAATCCAGTGTATGTATGAATCATGGAAGAATTTTTTATAAAATTTCCACAACAATTTAACATTATTGTATCGAAAGAATCAATCCCACTGAGCTTTTTATGATTCTATTGTTCTTTTTACTAGCCGAAGGGGATTTGGACGACATTTGGGCCTTTTAAAAACATTTTAGGGTGTTTGGTGGATGAAAAAATCATGTTTGTTCATGGGAATGTTCCTCCTAACCTTCTTGTGTTTATAAATATTCATTTGTATAAATTAATGATAATTCAACTCATTTTAATAAATTTTCTATGTGAACGTTCATGTAATTTTTTAATTAGTATTCATATATGAGGATATGTTTGGGATTGAATAAATACGTTGATGATTAAAAATAGGATGATTCATAGCCACTTGAATATTTCGAATATATGACTATTTCATATTTTTACTCTTTCTCTCTTTCTTAATAAGCCATTATTTTGCTTATATATGTGTAAATGGGTATATTTAATGGGATTTTGTTTGATTGGTGGTTAATTGAATGTGTGTGTTTTTTGAAAACAATTTATATGAGAGTATAGATATGGATGAGTCATGTAATAGTAATGTGTTCCACTATATACATATTTAAGGTTACTTGATTTTTTAATTCCAACAGACCATAAAAATTTATATGGAGGGTTTGGAATCATTTAGATTCAAAATTATGATTAGAAACATTCTTTGATATTTTTTTCTTGAGATTGTGGAATGTTTTTATACAAAATTATAGAATATACTTTTCCTCGTTACTAATTTTGATATATTATTTTTTTTAAGAATATTTTATTTTCTTTTTGAGATGAAAATATCAGTAACGAATATTTTTCTATAAATATCATACATTTTGCGGATTCTTTTCTTTTTCAGGATAAAAAAAATTAAAGGTGGTGCCACTTTAATAATACAATAATTCATTGAGGATGAAAAATTATATAGTTAAAGAATGAATATAGTTATTTTTAACTTATTGTATTTAATAATTTATTTATTTATTAAATGTTTCTTTCACTACACCAAAAATGGGTATCCATAATTCCACCCTTTAACAGGGCTAAAAAAGTGTTGATAAATGTTAATTTTAACCGCACATAAAAACTCACCATTAAAAGTACCCTTTTATCATCGTTTTTCAGTAGGGACTGAATTTATTCCATGTTATTACATTCATATTTAAATAATGGCTTGCCAATATTATCGTTTTTCCCAATCTGTTCTTATTTATAGTCAAATATATAAAAATATAGAATTTTTTTTATATATTTACACATACAAATTTACTTTTAATAATAAATAATTTAACTAATTTAAATATAAAATATATTTCTCAATATAAAGTCTTTATCATATTTTGGTGTTATATTAAAAAATATGGATGTTCCGGAATCATCCTCATGCTAAAGGTGACCTCATGGAATCTAAGGATCAATCCTATAGTGACAACATTTATTATTTAACCACAGATTATTCTATAGTGGTTCATCATTATTAGATTCATAATTCTCAACCGTGATAATGAAATTACCATCATTAAATCTAATTTTTAATGACATGGTACCAATGATATTCTTCACACTAGGAATGTTTGAATTGTAATATATTCCTCTATACCTTTAGTTATAAAAAAACATTTTCTACAAATAAATAATAATTTCATAATTCCTAAACTAAACCTCTAAATATGCCAGAGTGAATTGATGTTCTTGAACAGGTTCGATTTAATACATTCATAAATATTACTAAAAGAAAAAATAGTGGAGACAAGGTATTTTTATTAAATTTCATCTCTTAATTTATAGGAAAAAATAATTACCTATCATTATAAGCTACAATTAAAATCTTAACCACTTATTTTATACAAGTATATTATAATTTCTTTGATGTGATCCTCATAACCATATAATGATAATTAAATCCCACCAGTTTATTCATGTATCCCACTTATGATATAATAATCCTTCCAATTTTGATTAATATGAGGTGTTCCACAGGTTAATGATAAATCCATTCATGAATTAACTTTATATATTCACCTAATAACATTTGGTGTTCCCCCTATATGAACTAATTTTTCATTTATTTTTATTAATTTTAATAATTTTCTACTTTTTTAAATCCTTATGTTAATGAACATATATGATAATAGCATCATTTAATAAATATGATTTAATATTTAAACCATTTCCAAATATTATTACTCTTTAATTCTTATATTGTTCTATTTATTCCATCATAATCATAATATTGCTCTATATTCTAAACATCAATATTTTTTCTCTTCAATTTTATGTTCATGAATCATCATAAATAATAATATTTCAATATTTTCATTAATTAAATGTGTTCTCATTTGAATTCATTATGTTTATCAGAGTATTTTATTTGTATCATAATGATATTATATGAACCACCAAATAAACATTGAATGTTTCCATTAATTAAATGTGTTCTCAATATTATTCATTATATTTATTTGGATTCTTTACTCCATTCACTGATTTAGGTGCATAACACAATGAATAATTCAATGATCATGATGATGATGGTGGTGGTGGTGGTCTGAGAGGAGGTGATAGTGATGTTGGTGTTTCTATAGGATATTATGACTGTCATGATGGTTCTGGTGATATTGATATTGAGTTACATTTAAGATTTATATTTTATTATTTTTTATACTTTTAATTTTATCAATTGTTTATTTTCATTATGATGATATTAAGATTGTAATTTTTTATTTTTTATATTGTATATTGTTTGAATTCTTATGATATATATTGTATTATTTTTTACTTTCTTTTTATTTGGAAGGTTTCATTTCTTTATGCTCACAGCTAGAGGGTGTGATTACGACTACAAACTGCATCTATTATGGAATCATTTGGTGATTAAGAATAGCGGTGTAGGAATAAGTTTAAAATGTTATTAACTATGGATGTATGTTATATGTTCCATGGTTTTTAATGTGTTATTATGGATCAAGAACCATGTTTTAACAATGGGTGTATTTAAATATTTCCATTGTTATGATCATGGATTTATCCTATAATTTCTATGGTATTGACAGTGGTATTTTTCTCTAATTTCCAAGGATAACCCATGGCCATACATGTACTACATAAATATTTTAAATAATATATATATACATACTATAATTCCATGGATTAAAATATGTATATTGAAAACCCCTACCGCAACAGCTTTAGCAGCCACAGTTTGGGAAACCGTGGATATAACCTATTTCTAGGATTTTTCGCCTTGTCTCATAGTTCCAACCAATAATTATTGGTTATTTTTCTAGTTTTGATATAAAAGAGATATTTAGATCACCTGGAAGAAAATACATCCCTAATTATTAGAAAATGTAACTCACTACACTATAATAATAGAATGTATGAATGATGTCTCATTTTATTTTGAAGGAAAAAACCAAATGTTTTAAAAATATGAGTACCAATAATTTATATGAACCCCAATAATATATAAATTATGTAGGTAAGTATATTCAACATTAATAGTTCCATAAAAAGATCACAAAAGTGTGAAGGGACAACTGAAAAATAGTTACTATGTCTCCTAGAAAAATCTTGACATTTTTCAATAATAAGGTAAAAGGTCTTTGTAGGGTATTTTCTGTGTTTTCGGGGGTTTGGTCACATGACCATAAATTTTTTTCACAACATGTAAACATATTAATGTTATAAGATACCATTTTATAGGGGATAAAATATGAAGGAGAGAACAAAATTCATGTAGAACAAAAATAGGTTTCACAGAATAAAAATAAATTATCAATGAGGGATAAATTATAAATTAGTGAAAAATTCTATTACAATAGAAACATGTATGGACACACATATAATGAATTTAGTATATTACAACCTTCAAATTAACATATGATTATAATATAAAGAGGCCAAAATATTATATGAAAAATATGAATGTTAGGAATGAAAAGTCTTCCTTGGAAAAGCATAGAACTCACCAAAATCCAAAGAAGGATTAGGAGGATCTTCAAAAATCAAGAAGTAATGAATAAATGAATCAATTTAAAACTATTAAGAATAAATATTACTAGTATTTAAAAAAAAAATTTTATATTATTATATTGTGTTCGTGAGTTCCTTTAATAATTTCTTAGGAAGTGTGAATATGTAAAAAATAATGTGAAAACATGTGTCAGTCCATGACGATAAACATTCATCTAATATGTATCCCTAAAAGAACATAGTTATTAATGTTTAAGCTATAATAGAGGGCCTTAGGGTGACATCCTTGGAGGTTATTTAGGAAGTGTGTGTGTGAACAAAACACATTGAAAAAAATATGTATTGATTTTTGAGGATAGTAATTTTTATAATAATTTGGATCTAAAGGATAATAATTTATGGTCATCTTGTTAATAAAATATTGAGGAATGTGTTTATGATTGTGAAAACATTTATTTTGTGTACCGATCTTATAATAATTTTCAAGGATATTTGAGAATATATTTTACCTTTTTTTAATTTAAATTTGATTAGATTGTCTTGAAACATATTTCCTATGTTATTTTTGAATATTGCGTATGATTTTATGTTTTTTGGGTCGTTCTATGTCATTAGGAAGTTTATGTACACATATTTAATAAGGATAAATTTCTCACTATCAAAGAAGAAAAGAAAAAAAGATAAAGACGGGGGTGGTGGAGGGATGGGTGGGTGATGGGGGTGTGTAGTGGGCAGGGTTTGGGAGGGAAGGGGGTGTCTAGGGGTGAGGGCAAGGTGTCTCCAGGGGGTGGGGTAGGGGTGTTGGGGGTGTTGGGGTTGTGAAGGGAACATGGTGAGGGTGGGGGTGTCCAGGGGTAGGGTTAGTGGCAATGAAAGTGGGGTCTATAGTGAGGAGGGTTCATGGGTGCAAGGGATAGAGGGAGGGAGGGTGTATGTGGGGTGGGGTAGGAGTGTGAATGGGGAAGGGTGGGGGTGCGGGTGTGTAAGGGGGTGTGTAGTGAGGAGGGTGAAGATGGTGAAAATAAAAGGGTATGGTTGAATGATTAAAGGGGTAGTGTAGGGGTAGTGGGTGTTGGGAGTTGGGGTGTGTAGGGGGTAGGGTGAGAGGGGGTGTGCAAGGGGCATGGTGAGGGGGGGGGAGTGGGTGTGTAGTGACGAGGGGTTATAAGTGGAACATGGAGGGTTCAAGTGGGGTGAAAGTGGGGGAGAGGTGGGTTAGGTGGGTGTGTATGGTGAATGATGGGGTGTGGGTGGGGGTGTGCAAGGGGGTGTGCAGTGAGGTGTGGGAATGGGATGCAAAAGGTTGGGGGAGGGAGCATGTCACGACCCGTCCTCGGGGCCCGTGCCGTGACTACCCCAAGCCCGCCTTCCATAGGCCAGGGGCTGGCGACTAGCACCAAGGCGTAAAATCCCAGTAAACAGGGAAGGCATTGCCTTTATAAGTAACAACCACACAGAGTCAGCAAGCGGAAAGTAAAGTGCAGAAAAGAAAAGGGGCCGGAAATACAAGCCCAACTGTAAAGTACAACTGAAAAGTAAAGTACAGCAACTGAAGAAAAGACGGCGGCCTCGTGTCGTCCACTGGCAATCCCACCTGAAGGGTGGGTACAGATAGCCTCCAGGCTCCTCGGGTCCCACGTCCGCTCCGAGTAAGTTCCGCCCAGTGGTCCACCTCCAGGTACCGTCCTGCTCCACGCCCCAACCGTGATCAGCGCTGTCCGTCGTCTGCAACCAACACAACAAGGTGCGGGCATAGCCCGTGCAGGGGTGAGTACAAGCTACTCAGTAAGGACCCCGAGACCCCCGAAGGTCTCCCGAAATCCACAAAGGATATAGCACAAAAGAAAGATGCAATCACGAAGTAACATCTGACTTGACTTAGGTATATGCCCATACATATACCTAAGTCCCCACTTCTAGCTCTGCTCACGAGCTCAAGAACAACTCAATCCACATAGGAAAGCAAGACTCAAATCCACAAAGGGGAGTAAACAGTAAATCCACAAAGGATAGTTCAACACAATCCACAAAGGAGAGTAACATAAGATTCAGCTCAACCAGGTATACTTTTTCAGATGACGTCAAGACGATCACTGATCCGTCTAAGTCGTCGGACCCACGAAGGATCGATAAGTACTAACCCCCGCAGAAGACCCACACAGGATCGGGCTCACACAGAACCTGTAGGCAGTGGCTCACACAGAACCGGTAGTAAGGACCCACGTAGGATTGGGCTCACACAGAACCTGTAGGCACTGATCCACATGGGATCGCTCAGTGCAGTAGTCGACGCAGTCCACTGAGGATCTCTGCACAGTCGTCGCTGCAGTCCACCAAGGATCTCTGCTCTGCCGTCGTCGCAGTCCACGAAGGATCTCTGCTCTGTCGTCGTCGCAGTCCACGAAGGATCTCTACTCTGTCGTCGAAGTCACAGCCAGCGCTAGGGTTCCCGCACAAAGCGAGCTCGTTTAGGAGGGTCCGCTCCACGAGCCGAGAGGCTGATACATCAACTGACACGTAGTCCGAAGTTGATGTATCCAAAAGTTCCGTATCGACAACAGGATCTCAACGCGACAGACGGCGCGTCAAACGGACGCCCGGTCTGAGAGTTATTGGCATTTTCGTCCCAGGGGCCCGGTTGGTTTTTTTTAGGGCAAAACCAACCCGACCGTACTCCGCATGTATCCGATCCTCGGGCGGAGTATGCCAAAAGTTCCGTCTCACTTAGAGGAAACTACCACAGCTGACGGTACGTCGTTCGGACGTCCGTAGCTCAAGTTATGAGCGTTTCTGCTCCGAGGGCCCGGTTGGTTTCGTGTACGAACCAACCCGGCCGAACCCAAAGTCTTCCAAAACCTTGAGTATAATATACCGAAACGACCGTCTCGATCCAGGGATCGCGTAGCCGCTGACGGTTCGTCAATCGGAGGTCCCAGGCCCATGATATAGGCGAAAGACCGAAGAGGGCCCGAAACGGGGGTTCTGGGCCCGGGGCGACCCGGCCCGAACCCCCCCCTGGGGTCGGCCGAACCGGGTCGGCCCGAACCCCCCCCTGGGGTCGGCCGAACCGGGTCGCCCCGACCCGGCCCGGCCCGGCTAGGCCGGGTCCGGTCCGGCCTGGGCGCGGCCAGGCCGACCGGACCGGCCGGCGCGGCCGGCGCGGCTTGGCCAGCCGCGCGGGTGGAAGGCCGCGGGCGCAGCCCGCGGTCGAGGGAGCCGCGGCCCGCACGCGGGCCGCGCGGGTGGTCAGCGGACGCGGCGCATTGCCGCGTCCCGACCGGGTGGACCGGACCCGCGGACCGCGGGTCCGCTGGTTCGCCGCCGCTGCGGCCGAGCCGCGGCGGATTCCTCCGGCGGCGCGCCGGGCGCCGCCGCCTCCTTCCGCGGGCCGCCGGAGATGCTCCGGTGGCCCGATTTGCCTCCCGTCTGCGCCGATGCCCCTCCCGGATGCCGACCTTCACTGCGGAAACAACGGATCGCCCCTGCCGCGTGGTTTGTCGTCGTCCACCATATCCGCACAACAAAAGAGATCGGCGGAGGGTTGTCGGGTCTTGTTCGTTAGACCCGCACCCTCCGCGTTAGCCATAATCAACGGGAGAAAAGAAAACGATGATCAACACATGATCCAACAATTTTATTTAAAGATAAAATTGTTCGTTTGAAACCGGCTTTTTAAATTTTCAAGAACGTTCACGAGAAAATTTAAAAGGGGTAACTTTTCCAAAATAAATCCCTACCTCGCAGCTGTTGTTGCCGAACGGGGGATCGTCGCGGGATTGCTCGTCGCGGAAGAAGGAGATCGTCGCGTCGTCGCGGTATCCGGCGTCGCGTCGCCAATCTCCGGATCAAGAACAAACGGATTTAATTAATTAAATCCGTTGTTATTGAAATTAAGAAGGGAGAATTTAGAAGTTTCGATTCTCACCTTTAACCGCCGATCGCAGGTTCGCCGCGGAAGATGAGGCACCGAAGAAGAAGAAGAAGAAGGTCGCGGAAAAGCTGTTGACGTCGCGGATCGTGCGTCGTCGGATTCCGGTTCCGGCGTTCTTCGCGTTCTTCGCGTTCTTCGCGTTCTTCGCGGAGAGGGTGGAGGCTCAGAGGAATTGCACAACGATAGCAATCCTCCAAAATAGACAAGTTTGTCTATTTTATTATTTTGCCAACAAACGTAAAACGCATATGTAACGACCCAATTAATTCACGAAGAAACAGTCCATTTAATTCACGAAATAAACCGCCCAATTAAATGGTCTGTTAAGAATTAAAGAAAACGCGTCGGTTGACTTTTCAGTTACTTTGACGGGTTTTCGCGGGTGCGTTACTTAGCGAAAGAAACGGCGGGGCTCGTGCGGGTCCCACCGCACAAATATCCTACCAAGGGGTAGGATATTTCTGGATAGCATCCTATCCAGTTCAACTCAGTTCAAGTCGTCTTTAAGTGACTTCAAGTGGCTTCCAACAGCTTAAGTGAAATAAAATAAAGTTGTCGCACAAACTTTATTTTATTTCTGACTTAAAGCCGCAAAATTTAAAAACCACGTCTGAGCAAACGCAACTCCGGAAGAGGCGTTTCTAAGAAAATACCGGCGCTGCGATTTCATCGGTGCCCTCAGAATTTGTTTCCGGGCACCGGTTCAAAAGATAGAAAAACCCGCTCGTCCGTTCACTGAACGTACCCGAGCCAAACTTCGGAAATTGATTCCGGGCACACCGGGCCTCGGAATCAGGTGCCGTCTGAAGCTGCGCTCTTGTAAAATTCCAAAGAAAATTAAGAAAAAAAATTTCCTTGAAATTTGCGGGTCTTTACATTACTCCCACCTCAGGGCTTTACGTCCCCGTAAAGATACATCCAAAACTAGGGGAACAAATGGGGGTACTGAGCACGCATCTGAGCCTCCCGCTCCCAAGTGCTCTCCTGGAGGTTCCCGTGCTGCCATCTGACGCGCACAAGAGGAATCGACCGCCCACGTAGGACCCGCTCCTGTCGATCCTCGATCTCCACTGGGACCTCCGCAAAAGTCGCCCCATCGTCCACGTCCAGCTCCCCAAAGTCGATGATGTGCGTCGGGTCGTGCACGTATCTCCTCAGCTGAGACACGTGAAAGACGTCGTGCACCCGGTGCAACTGAGGTGGTAGAGCCAGGCGATAAGCCACCTCTCCTATCCTGCTGAGGACCTGGAAAGGCCCGATGAAGCATGGAGACAACTTGCCGCCTCGGCCAAATCTCCGTAAACCACGTCGAGGTGAGACACGCAAAAAGACGTGGTCGCCATCCTCGAACTCTAGTGGCCTCCGCCTCCTGTCAGCATATGACTTCTGCCGGCTCTGAGCTGTCCTCATCCTCTCCTGGATGATCTGGACCTTCTCTGTCGTGGCTCGGACCATCTCTGGTCCCACGAGTGCTGACTCCCCAGGGTCTGTCCAGCACAACGGTGATCTGCAGGGTCTGCCGTACAACGCCTCGTATGGTGCCATCCCGATGGTGGAGTGGTAGCTGTTGTTGTACGCGAACTCCACCAAGGGTAGGTGGTCCTCCCAGCTGCGACCAAAGTCGAGAACACATGCACGGAGCATGTCCTCGAGTGTCTGTATGGTCCTCTCCGTCTGACCATCCGTCTGAGGGTGGAAGGCTGTGCTCAGATGGAGCCGCGTCCCGAACGCCTCCTGCAACCCCTTCCAGAGCCGGGAAGTGAAACGAGCATCTCGATCGGAGACGATAGACGATGGCACACCGTGAAGCCGTACGATCTCCTGGACGTAAAGACGTCCCAAGCTCTCCACTGAGCCCTGCTCTCTGATGGGTAAGAAGTGTGCCGACTTGGTGAGTCGGTCGACAATCACCCAAATGGAGTCGTGACCTCTGGAAGTACGTGGAAGTCCAGTCACGAAGTCCATAGATATGCTATCCCACTTCCACTCCGGGACCTCCAAGGGTTGTACCAAACCTGCTGGTACCTGATGCTCTGCCTTCACCTGCTGGCAGGTGAGGCATCGTGAAACGAACTCTGCCACAGCTTTCTTCATGCCCGGCCACCAGTGCTGTCGTCTGAGATCCTGGTACATCTTCGCCACTCCGGGATGTACCGCCAAGGGAGAAGTGTGAAACTCTCTCAGCACCTCCTCTCGTAAAGCAACTGGTACGAAGGTACGCCCTCTGAAAAGGATGTCGTGCTCTGCTCCAAGGGAGAAACCATCAGGCGCCTGACCTGAGGATATCAGTGCACGCCGGGTCTCACAGTCAGCGTCCCCACGCTGAGCCTCTCTGACCCGCTGTAGAAGTGGAGGAGAGACTGTGAGAGACTGAAGAAAGGCTGCTCCGTCTCTATCCACGAAGGATATCTGCAAGGAGGCTAGCTGCTCCGTCGCCTCCTCAAGCAGCTGAATGCCCGTCCTCCTGCTGAGGGCATCGGCTACCACGTTCCCCTTTCCAGGAGTATAGACTATCTCAAAGTCATAGTCCTGGAGGAACTCAAGCCATCTCCGCTGTCTCAGGTTCAGGTCCTTCTGAGAGAAGATATACCTGAGACTCTGGTGGTCAGAAAGGACAGTGAAGCGCTCGCCCATCAGATAGTGCCGCCAAGTCTTCAGAGCGAAGACCACTGCTGCTAACTCCAGGTCATGAGTGGCGTAGTTCTGCTCATGCGGCCTCAACTGACGTGATCCGTAGGCGATCACGGCCCGCTCCTGCATCAGGACGCACCCGAGTCCAGTCCTTGATGCGTCGCAGTAAACTACGTATCCAACTCCCTCCTCAGGCAACCTCAAGATAGGTGCGCTGGTCAATCTCTGTCTCAGCTCCTGGAAGCTCTGCTGACATCTGTCTGACCACACGAAGGGTTTCCCCTTCTTCGTCAAGGCTGAGAGTGGTGCCGCAACTCTGGAGAAGTCTGGCACGAATCTCCGATAGTATCCCGCTAGGCCCAAGAAGCTCCGCACCTCTGTCACGCTCCTGGGTGGCTCCCAAGCTAGCACTGCCTCGATCTTCGCGGGATCCACTGCAACTCCCGCCTCAGAGATGACGTGTCCCAAGAAATGGACCTCACGTAACCAGAACTGGCATTTTGAGAGCTTGCCATAAAGCTGGTGCTCTCGGAGCGTGTCTAGCACAACTCGCAGGTGGTAGGCATGCTCCTCCTCAGTCGTCGAGTATACCAAAATGTCGTCAATGAAGACAACGACAAATCGGTCGAGGTATGGCTGGAAGATCCTGTTCATGAGGCTCATGAACACTGCTGGAGCATTGGTTACGCCGAACGGCATAACCAAGAACTCATAATGGCCATACCGACACCTGAAGGCCGTCTTCTGTACGTCCTCGTCTCGAACTCTGAGCTGATGATAGCCTGACCGGAGGTCTATCTTCGAGAACCACCGCGCTCCCTTGAGCTGATCGAAGAGGTCATCAATCCGTGGCAGCGGATACTTGTTCCTCACTGTCACCTGGTTCAGGCGACGATAGTCGACACACAGTCGCAAGCTCCCGTCCGCCTTCTTGGCGAACAAAATCGGGGAAGCCCAGGGTGAAACACTGGGTCGGATAAACCCCTTGCTCTGCAAGTCCTCCAACTATACCCGCAGCTCTCGAAGCTCGGCGGGGGCCATCCGATATGCTGGAGTAGATATCGGGGCTGTCCCGGGGTACAAGTCGATGTAAAAGTCTACCTCTCTACGAGGAGGTAGCCCTGGAACGTTGTCGGGAAAGACGTCCACGTACTGGTCCACCACTGCAGGAAAAGCCGGACTCCGCACGTCCACTGCTCCTAGGATGAGGCTAGCCAACTGATGAGGGTTGGGCTGCACTCTCCTCCGCGGAAGTCCATCCTGTGCTGCAAAGGTTCCCTTCTCGCCGGTGAAGGTAAACCTGCTCCCGTCGGTGCGAACACATCGCACCTTGCGCCTAAAACAGTCGATCTGGGCATGAACCGTGGATAGCCAATCCATGCCCAAGATGACGTCGTAAGGCCTCGACGCCGCTACAAGGAGATCCCAGCCGAAGCTCTCGCCTCCTAGAGTAAGCTCAGACTGCCGGCACCAGTGCGTAATCGTCGAGTCTGCTCCTGTAGGAGTCTCTAGCCGTAAGGATCGAGCCAACGGCTCAGTCGGAATCTCTGAGCTCCGAACAAGGGCAGAGGCTATGAAAGAGTGGCTCGCTCCTGTGTCTATAAGTACTGCAACAAGGGTGGAATAGACACAGATCGTACCTCGAATCATCTCTGGCATGTCGGGGTCATAGGCCTCCACTGCCTGGAGCTGGGCCTGTCCCTGCCCGCCAGCTCCCTGTGGTCGAGGTGGCCCTCCTGGTGGTGGTGGGGGTAGAGCCTGGAAGCGTCGCCCACCACCTGCTGCTCGGCCAGCTCCTCTGCCTCGTCCGCCTCCTCCCTGCGGACCGCCACGGTCGACCCTCTGCCTGTGCCTGGGTGGCCCCTCCACCGTCTGCTGCTCCTCTGATCGGCGAGTCGGGCAGTCACGAGCCATGTGACCCTGCCCGCCGCAAGAGTAGCACAGCCTGCCTCTCGAAAGGCTGGCACTCCGCTGTGTGCCTCGTACTGCTGAGCCGGTGTCCTGAGGCCGTCTGCGTGGGGGTCTGGTCTGCCTGGACCCGTGAGTCATCCGTCGGCTACCTGCTGCCGAAGACTCAGCTACCTGCCGCCCTGCGCTAGGTCTCTCCGCTGAAGAAGGCTCTGCCAGGAAGCTCTCGATCAGGAGGGCTCGCTCCAGCACTCCCGCCTGGGTCGGAATGCTGAGGGAGATCAGCGACGCCCGAATCTCCTGTCGCAAGCCCTGCTCGAAGGTCCGGGCCCGGAAGAAGGGGTCCCGTACCATGTCGGTCGAGTAGCGAGATAGGTCCGTGAACCTCGCCGCGTACTGAGCGACCGTCATGCTGCCCTGGCGCAGCTGGAGAAGCTCCTGGATGCGCACCGCTCGGAGGGTGGCCGGGACGAACTCAGAGCGGAAGAGGCTCTCGAAGTCCGTCCAGAGCAGGGATGCCTCATCGTGAACCTGGAGCATCAGGCTCCACCATCGTCCTGCCGCCGCCTGCAGGAGGCTCGCTGCGAGAATCACCATGAGATCCGCTGGTGTCCTCACTAGCCTAAAGATCTGTACCACTGCCTCTAGCCAGTCCTCGGCGGCCTGGGGGTCCGCCTCACCGCGAAACCTGGGCGGTCGCTGGCTCTGAAACTCATGCAGTGCCCTGAGGCGACGTGCATCGTCAGCGTCTGGTACTGGTAGCATCAGTGGCTCGGCGGGTAAAGCTACCGCCGGTGCCACAGCTGGCAAAGGGCCCTGCACCGAGGCCTCGTCGCTCGGTGGGCTGCCGTCGCGCCCTACACTCCGAACCCTAGCTGGCAGTCGTCGCGGGGCCATCCTGAAAAGGAGAACAAGAGCACCACAGTCAGAACAGTATACCTGGTGAGCTGGCACAAGTAATCACAAGGAAAACTTGAGACTTTCATAAAGCAGATCAGTATACCCGGTGAGCTGACACAAGTAATCACAAAGAAAAACTTGAAACACACACGCAATCAATGTTTTCATGTATTAAGTCGGAAATCAGGAGTCAGGGTCCTGGTGTACGGATACGTCGGCCGCCGCACCAACACTGGGCTCCCTGAACTGATAACCACACTCAATACACTAAACACTATTGCTTCACATAGAAAGAAAGGACGATCAGAGTCCGCGGTAGAACCGACCGCCTCTGATACCAATTTGTCACGACCCGTCCTCGGGGCCCGTGCCGTGACTACCCCAAGCCCGCCTTCCATAGGCCAGGGGCTGGCGACTAGCACCAAGGCGTAAAATCCCAGTAAACAGGGAAGGCATTGCCTTTATAAGTAACAACCACACAGAGTCAGCAAGCGGAAAGTAAAGTGCAGAAAAGAAAAGGGGCCGGAAATACAAGCCCAACTGTAAAGTACAACTGAAAAGTAAAGTACAGCAACTGAAGAAAAGACGGCGGCCTCGTGTCGTCCACTGGCAATCCCACCTGAAGGGTGGGTACAGATAGCCTCCAGGCTCCTCGGGTCCCACGTCCGCTCCGAGTACGTTCCGCCCAGTGGTCCACCTCCAGGTACCGTCCTGCTCCACGCCCCAACCGTGATCAGCGATGTCCGTCGTCTGCAACCAACACAACAAGGTGCGGGCATAGCCCGTGCAGGGGTGAGTACAAGCTACTCAGTAAGGACCCCGAGACCCCCGAAGGTCTCCCGAAATCCACAAAGGATATAGCACAAAAGAAAGATGCAATCACGAAGTAACATCTGACTTGACTTAGGTATATGTCCATACATATACCTAAGTCCCCACTTCTAGCTCTGCTCACGAGCTCAAGAACAACTCAATCCACATAGAAAGCAAGACTCAAATCCACAAAGGAGAGTAAACAGTAAATTCACAAAGGATAGTTCAACACAATCCACAAAGGAGAGTAACATAAGATTCAGCTCAACCAGGTATACTTTTTCAGATGACGTCAAGACGATCACTGATCCGTCTAAGTCGTCGGACCCACGAAGGATCGATAGGTACTAACCCCCGCAGAAGACCCACACAGGATCGGGCTCACACAGAACCTGTAGGCAGTGGCTCACACAGAACCGGTAGTAAGGACCCACGTAGGATCGGGCTCACACAGAACCTGTAGGCACTGATCCACATGGGATCGCTGAGTGCAGTAGTCAACGCAGTCCACTGAGGATCTCTGCACAGTCGTCGCCGCAGTCCACGAAGGATCTCTGCTCTTCCGTCGTCGCAGTCCACGAAGGATCTCTGCTCTGTCGTCGTTGCAGTCCACGAAGGATCTCTGCTCTGTCGTCGAAGTCACAGCCAGCGCTAGGGTTCCCGCACAAAGCGAGCTCGTTTAGGAGGGTCCGCTCCACGAGCCGAGAGGCTGATACATCAACTGACACGTAGTCCGAAGTTGATGTATCCAAAAGTTCCGTATCGACAACAGGATCTCAACACGACAGACGGCGCGTCAAACGGACGCCCGGTCTGAGAGTTATTGGCATTTTCGTCCCAGGGGCCCGGTTGGTTTTTTTTAGGGCAAAACCAACCCGACCGTACTCCGCCTGTATCCGATCCTCGGGTGGAGTATGCCAAAAGTTCCGTCTCACTTAGAGGAAACTACCACAGCTGACGGTACGTCGTTCGGACGTCCGTAGCTCAAGTTATGAGCGTTTCTGCTCCGAGGGCCCGGTTGGTTTCGTGTATGAACCAACCCGGCCGAACCCAAAGTCTTCCGAAACCTTGAGTATAATATACCGAAACGACCGTCTCGATCCAAGGATCGCGTAGCCGCTGACGGTTCGTCAATCGGAGGTCCCATGCCCAAGATATAGGCGAAAGACCGAAGAGGGCCCGAAACGGGGGTTCTGGGCCCGGGGCGACCCGGCCCGAACCCCCCCCTGGGGTCGGCCGAACCGGGTCGGCCCGACCCAGCCCGGGCCGGCGCGGCTTGGCCAGCCGCGCGGGTGGAAGGCCGCGGGCGCAGCCCGCGGTCGAGGGAGCCGCGGCCCGCACGCGGGCCGCGCGGGTGGTCAGCGGACGCGGCGCATTGCCGCGTCCCGACCGGGTGGACCGGACACGCGGACCGCGGGTCCGCTGGTTCGCCGCCGCCGCGGCCGAGCCGCGGCAGATTCCTCTGGCGGCGCGCCGGGCGCCGCCGCCCCCGGTCGCCGGCGCCGCCGCCTCCTTCCGCGGGCCGCCGGAGATGCTCCGGTGGCCCGATTTGCCTCCCGTCTGCGCCGATTCCCCTCCCGGATGCCGACCTTCACTGCGGAAACAACGGATCGCCCCTGCCGCGCGGTTTGTCGTCGTCCGCCATATCCGCACAACAAAATAGATCGGCGGAGGGTTGCCGGGTCTTGTTCGTTAGACCCGCACCCTCCGCGTTAGCCATAATCAATGGGACAAAAGAAAACGATGATCAACACATGATCCAACAATTTTATTTAAAGATAAAATTGTTCGTTTGAAACCGGCTTTTTAAATTTTCAAGAACGTTCACGAGAAAATTTAAAAGGGGTAACTTTTCCAAAATAAATCCCTACCTCGCAGCTGTTGTTGCCGAACGGGGGATCGTCGCGGGATTGCTCGTCGCGGAAGAAGGAGATCGTCGCGTCGTCGTGGTATCCGGCGTCGCCTCGCCAATCTCCGGATCAAGAACAAACGGATTTAATTAATTAAATCCGTTGTTATTGAAATTAAGAAGGGAGAATTTAGAAGTTTCGATTCTCACCTTTAACCGCCGATCGCAGGTTCGCCGCGGAAGATGAGGCACCGAAGAAGAAGAAGAAGAAGGTCGCGGAAAAGATGTTGACGTCGCGGATCGTGCGTCGTCGGATTCCGGTCCCGGCGTTCTTCGCGTTCTTCGCGTTCTTCGCGTTCTTCGCGTTCTTCGCGGAGAGGGTGGAGGCTCAGAGGAATTGCACAACGATAGCAATCCTCCAAAATAGACAAGTTTGTCTATTTTATTATTTTGCCAACAAACGTAAAACGCATAAGTAACGACCCAATTAATTCACGAAGAAACAGTCCATTTAATTCACGAAATAAACCGCCCAATTAAATGGTCTGTTAAGAATTAAAGAAAACGCGTCGGTTGACTTTTCAGTTACTTTGACGGGTTTTCGCGGGTGCGTTACTTAGCGAAAGAAACGGCGGGGCTCGTGCGGGTCCCACCGCACAAATATCCTACCAAGGGGTAGGATATTTCTGGATAGCATCCTATCCAGTTCAACTCAGTTCAAGTCGTCTTTAAGTGACTTCAAGTGGCTTCCAACAGCTTAAGTGAAATAAAATAAAGTTGTCGCACAAACTTTATTTTATTTCTGACTTAAAGCCGCAAAATTTAAAAACCACGTCTGAGCAAACGCATCTCCGGAAGAGGCGTTTCTAAGCAAATACCGGCGCTGCGATTTCATCGGTGCCCTCAGAATTTGTTTTCGGGCACCGGTTCAAAAGATAGAAAAACCCGCTCGTCCGTTCACTGAACGTACCCGAGCCAAACTTCGGAAATTGATTCCGGGCACACCGGGCCTCGGAATCAGGTGCCGTCTGAAGCTGCGCTCTTGTAAAATTCCAAAGAAACTTAAGAAAAAAAATTTCCTTGAAATTTGTGGGTCTTTACAGAGCAGGTGTGGTGAAAAAGGGAGGGGGTTGGGTCACGAGGGGGTTAAAGTGGGGAGTGTCCAAGGGGAGGGGGGGGAGGTGGGGGCAGGGGGAGTGGGTTCAGGGGGGTGTGTAGTGAGGAGGGGCGGGAAAGTTTCCAACTGTTGTAGGGGGTGGGGGTACTAGTGCAGTGTGGGGGATATGGGTGGTGGGATGGGTGCTTATATATAGGGGTTGTGTTCAGTGGTTTTGGGGTTATATTTCATGTTTTAGGTGGTTTAACCATGGGTTATTTCATTTCTAGGGCTTATAGAGTATTCCACTTCAATGCATCATTACTTATGATATTCCATTGATTTCTAAACTTATATTCCATTATTATATATTCGTTGTTTATAATTTGGATTTATTCATTATCAACATGAATTATTATAAAATAGATATATTTTATTTATATTTTTTCAAGAACCCCTTCCAAATAGGTTTTGTGTATATATATTCTCACATATACATTTTTTATGCTTTTATCCCAACATAGCATATAATTATTCTTATGTTTAGTGCATTCATATTTATACATTTGATATCTTCTCAATGTATACTTGTTTGTTTCTTCCACTATTATGTGATTCATTCCCAATTTTGATTTTAAACATACATAACTGAATTATAATATCATTTATCACTCCTTTGACCACATTTATTACAAATGTTACAGATGGTCATTGTTTTTTCAAAATTCAAAAGGCTAGACTTCTCAGAAAATAATCTTAGATATAAATGTCATTGAAAAGGGTCTGATTCTCCTCTCTTTTTTTATTTTTAGTATGAAAGGTATAAAATATTGACAATTTTTTAATGAATTTCAGCAATCAAAGTTGGTTTCCTGAAGAGGATTAAGTTTCTAAAAAAAATCAATTAGCTAGATTTCATAGAGAATCATCATGAATATAAAAATTATTGAAAAACGTATGATTCTATTAACTTTTTATTTAGTTTGATAAGTATGAATTATTCATTAAACATTGATTTTTCTATCAAGATTGGATATTAAGATTCTACAATAGGTTTTGTTTTGGTTCACCTCAACTCTCTTCTCTACTTCAACAATATTTAGTAGCATGTCCATCAGGAGTGTACAGGATGGGGGGTCTGTCTAGGAAGGGGTCTGTCAGGGGGGGTCTATCCCAGGAGTGGGTGTGTAGGGTAGGGAAGGTATGTACAATGAGGGAAACTTTGTATGGGGGTTTAGGTGGTATATGTGGATGTCGAGAATTCACAATTTTTGAGTTTTGTTTCCATTTTTCTCTATTTTCATATAAATTGTCGGCCCTTTCATTTTTATTGTTTTATATTACCCGTTTGACTTATTTATGAAATTAATTTTTTCCAAAATATTTATGGATCATAGTGGAATATGAGAAGGGTATCCAGGGGTGGAGGGGGTGCATTGGAGAGGAAGGGATGTCCCGGAAGTGGGTGTCCAAGATGGGAGGGTCTGCCTAGGGGGGAGGTGGTGTGTAGAGTGTCAATGGATGTAGGTTATCTAGGAGGGGGTTGTTATGTAGGGAGGGGTGTTTTCCATGAGGGGGGATGTCCAAGATGGGGGGTAATCCAGGATGGAGGGGTGTCTAAGAGGGAGGGGGTCTATCTTGGGGGGGGGGGGTGGCTATCCAGGGGGTGTCTAGTATTGGGGGGGGGGGGGCTGGGGGTGTCTAGGGGGGTAGATGTCTAGGAGCAGGGAAGTCCAGGGGATGTCCAGGATGGGAAGGATATAATTGAAAACTCTAGTATTGTTAAATATAAAGGGAAGTATATGTTTGAAAAATACTGTATTGAGACTAACTTGAATAAGATGATGATCCTAGTTAAGTATAGGTATGGTGATTCTAGAAATTTATCTCATTTATCAAGGGATTGGATGTTTCTAAAATCTATATCACTTTTACTATCGAGAATATTATTATGGCGCCTTCAATACAAATATACAATATTCTTTTGGACTTATATTTGAAAATATGCCAGTTTAATTTTTACATCCATATTTATTATTCCTTGTATATTTCCTCAGGGGTTTGTTTGAGTTATCCATACAATGTATTGAATCTCTATTCTATTTAGTAATTGGAATGTACGGAGAAACTATATTATCATTCATACTGTTTTACACTATTTGAGTCATTAGTTCGTCACCACTAACATGATTATTCATGATATCTCCTTCAATGTGCTTGTTGTCCTCTGTAGTTTTGAAATCCATCTCTTTGATGATGTTATTATTTAGAATTTTATTGTCATTATTTTACTGGTCAAAAGATGCATGCCTCGAATAACCTCTATGAGGTATTTTAATATATGTTTAAGACAATAAAGTCATTTCCATATATGCTACATTTCCCTTTGTATATGGAACAAGAGATGGTTTCATGTCTATAGGGACGTCATCATATTTATTACACACATTCATTCTTCAAATATGTTCTCCTATAGAAGTGTCATTGCAGTCCATGTTTTTCAATATTTCTTGCAAACTGCTCTTTTGAACTCCATCATATTCACTATTGTTAGCGAGATTAGAAATTTAATCATACATTCATATATGTTTTTGCACAGAGATGGCAGTGCTGAACTGTGTGGATTTCTCCTTCATTCTTTCCGTTTATTATCCAAAAAAATGACTTCCCATAACTCTATTGTTTCTATATATAGTAGTGTTGAAATTATTTTCGGATAAAGTCTTAAATTATTCTGGAATTCCCTTTTTTCTACATCTTCATGCTTCATTGATTTGTTTCTTCTTGTTGTCTGTAACCTTTGTTATGTCTCTACATGTAAGAGCCTCTTGATGTCCATTGATCATGTCATGGGAATTATGTTCAGTAGTGGTTCAAATATTGTCTAGACTAGCGAATTGTTCTACTATGATAAACATCATACTTGTGTTTTCATCATCTGAGAGTTATTATTAATCATGCTTGACCAAATCAGAGACATTTCACAATTTCATTAGAAATTTTTTTATCCTCTGTTGTATTATCATCCTATTCAATAAGGGAAGCCTATGATTTACCAGAATTCAATGAGGAATCATGGTTCCCTTGATTTTTAACCCACACACTAGTACACTTTTTGACGGGTTTAGGAATCTTCATAGGAGATTTTCCCTTTCTCTGCATTTTACCATTAGCCCACTCTATTTCATGGGGTGGGGAAAATTTTTTAACCACACTACAGTTTTTAATAGAGTGTCCAATTATCTTGCAAAAGTCACAAAAGGGGTGGGGGCATTACAGGGCATATAGAAGGGGGTATCCAGGTGGTCGGGGTGTCAAGAAGAGGGGGTGTCCAAGAGGGGGGGTTATCCAGGTTAAAGGGGGTGTCCAGGAGAGGGGTGTTTTCCATGAGGGAGAGGGTTTCTAGGAAAGGAGGGGTGGTGTCCAGGTGGGGGCATGTAGGAGTAGGCGTAGTAGGGGGTCTATCCAAAGAGGGGCTGGTCTGTCGAGGGTGCAATAGGGTCTATCTACGGAGGGTTGGGGTCTGTATAGGGGGGTCTATCCAAGGTGCAAGGGGTCTGTCCTTGGAGGGGGGACTGTCTAGCATGAAAGGGGGTCCATTCAGTATACAAGGGGGTCTTCCATTGTTCAAGGGGGTCTGTCCAGAAGGGGGGTCTGTCTAAGGTGCATGGGGGTATGTCTAAGAGGGGGTCTGTCTAGGGTGAAAGGGGTTTCTGTCTACGGTTCATGGTCGATCTGTTCAATATGGGGGGCCATGTATGGGATGAGTACTAGAATGGGGTTATGGTGGTGGATGGCTGGGGGTGGTGGAACTCGGGGGGATAGCATGGGGTGGGAATGTTAGTGGAACGAAGGGGTGGGGAACCGGTTGAACAAGCATTCATGTAGTCCTACTATGTTGTTTTATTGAAATTTAATCTATATCCACATTTTCTAACTGTAGTTATAGGGAATGTTTCAATTTTTTCATGAAATTTAAGATTTATCCATGGTTTGAACTATGCCTATGGGATTATAGTAATGGTTCAAACTCTCGCTAAATCCCTATAACCATTGTTCAAACCATGGCTATAAGGCACAGTTTGAACCCTTGATATAGGGCTTTAGCCATGGTTTGAACTGTTTATATGGGTCTATATCAATGGTTTGAACCATGTCTATAGGCCTATAGAAATAGTTTGATCTATGGAAATATGGATATAGCCACAATTTGAAACATTGGCTATAGGACATACCCTATAACCACGCCAATACTACCACAACTCATTAAAACGTGGAAACAACCTATAACCACCGTTTTTAGGCATCTAGACACGGTTTTAATCCATATATATAGCCTAAATTTATAGTAGCATGGAAGATTATTATTTTATTTTTATTCTCAATGAAAGAGAAGGGTTTGTTTCTCCGATGGGTGTTTATATTTTCAAGTGAATTTTTTTCTTGTTTATGTTCTTTTTTTCTGAACAAGATGCGCAACTCTATTTTTATTTCATGGTAATACATTGGTTGTTATGAATGATCTCTAGGAAAATTGGTTGTACTAGGACCTATTCATGCTCTAAATAGTAGCTCTTAGATAGTCTATATCTGTCTTGTATGATTGTGCCACTCCATTAGGCTATATACGAAAATATCAAATGTTAGGATCGGTGTTTGTTTTATAAATTCCCTCATATTTGTTTTTGGATTTTTAGTCATTCCCTAGTTTATCCCCCAAGATCATAAGTTATCATTAAAATCCTGACATCCCTTTTTATTCTGGTGTGTTTCTATTTTTGTGCCCCAGTAATTCCATATTTAATAAAATTTAGCGTGACTTTTTTATAAAATTTATTGCTAATTTCCTTGTTTTATTTTATATCTATCTTCTTTAATCTTAATTTTAAAATTATTGATTTGGTTCAAAGTTGTGATGTCCAAAAAAATCATTTCAATTTGATTTTTTTATTTGATAAAAATTATGTAGTAGTTATAAAAAATTTATTATAATTTATATATATTTTTAATGCCCTCATCTATAAAAAAATAATTAATGTTTTTTTAAACGAGAATGAAACACATTTACTTTTTAATGATTATGTATGGTGAATGGGGAAGACAACTACTAAAAAATTATGTTCATGCATATTATCATTTAAGGTTATTGTTCAAGTTTTGATTGCTCATGAATCAGGCTCGTTTTGACATTTGATGGTGACTAATATAGTCACATCGAGGTATGTTGGTTATTTGGTTTTATTTAGATTTCCTTATTACATCATACATCCTTATTTTTCTTCCAGACCATTATAGGTAGTGTTTATGAATTTGGTTTTATATATGTTGAATAATTATGATTATTTCTTATAAGGGATATAAATGTGAGAGTGAGTTTTCATTCATGGATTATTATCATTCTATAAATGTTTTTTTAGCATGGGAATCTGATGTTTTTATGTATCATGGAAGAATTTTTGAAAAAATTCAACTTATATTTTATTTTATTTTACGAGAAAAATCATTCCCATTGAGTTTTTTATGAATCCCTTGTTCTTTTCAACAACTCATGGGACCTCGGCTTCACTATTGGACTTTAATATGATTTTGGGGGTGTTTGGTTGTTGGAAAACATAGGTTGGTTCATGGGAATGTGTCTCTAAACATTATTATTTTTCAGAATATTCGTTGGTATAAGTTAATCATACTTGTCCACATTTTTATAAACATTCTATGTGAAACTTCAACTAATTTTATAAATTATTATTCATATATGAGGATACATATGAGATTGAATAAAGATATTGATTATTTTAAATAGAATGATTAATAGCCACTTGAATCTTGTGAAAATATGACTATTTCATATATTTACTCTCTCTCTCTCTTTCTTTCTTAAGAATCCATTATTTTTCAATGCATTTTAAAATTTGTATACTTCATGTCATGTTGTTTTAATGGAGGTTAATTGAATGTGTGTGTTTTTTAATCAATTTATATGCTAGTCTATATGTGGATGAGTCATGTAATAATCATGTGTTCCACTATATACATATTTAGGTTTAACTGATTTTTTAATTCCAATAAACCATGGAAATTGTTTTTAAATGGGTTATAATCCTTTTGTTTCAGAATTATTAATGGTTATATAGTTTGATTTTTTTCCCTGATATTGTAGATAAATTTTTAATAAATTTAAGATTCTACTTTTCCTGGTTACTAAATTTGATTTATTGGTTTTTTAAAACGTTATTTCTTTTCATTTGGAAATGAAAATATCAATAAAAAATATTTTTCTTTAAATATCATTCTTGTTGGGATTATATTTTTTCAGGATAAGAAAATATAAAGGTGGTGTTGTTGTAATATTATAATAATTCATTGAGGATTAAATATCCCTTACTTATGGTTTGAAAATAGTTATTTTTAACTTAATATATTTATTGATGTCTTAATTATCTAATGGGGTTTTCACTACAAAAAAATGTTTATCCACAACGCCACCCTTTATCATCTCTAAAAAAAGCACTAATAAAGGGTATGTTTAATAGTGATTAAAAATCGCTCTTAACAGTAACCCGTTATAAACATTTTATAGGGGGAATGAATTTATTCCCAACGATTACATTCATATTAATATTATGGATTTTTAATATTATCATTTTTTCTAATATACTATTATTTATAATCAAATTAATAATAGTATATAAATATTTTTGATATATTCACACATACAAATTTAATTTTATAAATAAATAATTCAACATATTTACATATAAAATATATTACTCAATATATAAGCCTTATTAAAATGTAAACCAATATCCATTTTATTTAAAATATTAAAATATGAATATTTATATACATATAGTTGTCTGTGTCTGTCTATTTGTGTGTGTCTGTATTAAAAAACTGATATATATTATTTATACATTCTAACATATGTATATACAATTTGATATATAATATATATGAAAAAATTTATAATTATACATACAGATATAAATAAATAATATATGTGTGTGTGTGTTGTATGTATGTATTTATTTACATATTTTTTTATAAACACACACAAAAACAAATTTTTAAATGTATTTAATCATGGTCATATAAAAATATATAAATATAAGAATCATATTTGGGCTTGGCCAACCTAGATTTCAAACTAGAAATACCCGATAGCACTTCCCCTTGAACTAAAATAAATAAAAAACCCCCACCAGCTAAAATTTCTTGCTTCACCATGATCCCTTCCACAATATATGTATTGATTGCGTCCATCACCGCAAAGAGGGGAGGCATTGAATTTATGCATATAGAGTTTTTCCTTACCAAATCCAATATCTTTGATGCTGACTATGCCCGCGATGATAGGGATATGAAGAAGGGTGTGGGCGGTTCCGCTATCTTGCCCTGTCAGAGCGGGAGGGTAAGTGAATGGTCTGAGAAGTTGAGATGGTGAACCATACACGTGGTGCGCCTGGAGATTCACTTTCTCATCCTCCTACTTCTAGGATTCGAGCTGATGGTTTGGGTACTCTAACTAAATTTTGCTGACAAATCATTAAATAATCCTACGACAGATTCATATTTTGAGGTTATAATTGTATTGTTGAGTGCATTATTAAAGGATACGACGAAGATGTAGCAATTATAGATGTACTGGTATGATCTTTTCAGAATTATTATTATGATAAATATGTTTTATGATGACAACTTTTACAAATAATACGTTTCATAAATAAAATAATTAGATAAGGTTTTTTTTATTAAAATAAATTAAATATTATTATTTTAATAATTAAATTTTTTAAACAAATAAAATTTATAAAAATAAAACATGAATATTATGATAATTATAACAGTCTGACCTATATAAGTGCCCTGATAGTTTTTTCAAACCATCCAATAGACTCAAGTTCACCTCCTAAAATTTCAAGGATTTCTCTTTGAAAAGAGGGACTATACCGAACATTAAAGATAATTTTCCCACAGAGAATAAAAAATAGTTTCATGTCATCAAATCCTTAGATAATACAATCATATGTATTTTTTAAAATATCCACTTCATCCAAGAAATAAACAATTCCAAAAAACTGTTCTACTAAGGCTTAACACAAATATTATTTAAGATGTTAAATGTTATATCATTTTTAAATAACTATAAATAGTTTAAAAAAATGGAATCATTAATGGAATATCGTTCATTATAGAGTTTTATTAAAATATCTAGTTCTTATTGAATGAATTTTGTTGTTATTGATGTGATGTTTCTTTTGAAGATCAAATATTTAACTCCAAAAAAGTATTTTAATATCGTTTAACGTTAAAAATAGTTGAAATAATATGAGTTACATTGTCACATCGTGTATTTAATTTTCTTTCAGATTATATTAAAACTTATGTTGATTTTGATGAGTACCTTATGTCTATATACTAATTATTCCTTCCATGAAGTAGTGCATTGAGTTGGGAGAAATTAGAGTATCCCATGGATGAGAAATGATCGGTCTATAAAAATAATGTAAGGGTACTATCCCTTGGTGTGGAGTGACCATTGGCTAATCATCTTTTCCATTTAAAATTATATAATAGGGTAATTTGGTATACTATTATTGATCCATATGTATGCTCCAAGGATATATTATTGTATTATTAAACAATATAAAATCTATGTATCTATAAGGGTATTACATTTTTATTTTATTTTAATTTAGGTGCAAATGAATTTGATAAAATGACAAATTGTAATGTGTTTCTTCTGACATTGGAAATGGATTTGTTGATCGAAGATGGATTATGTTTTAATTACATAAAATTTGTTATTATCATTATTCACAAAACTCTTGGTGTCACGATACTGATAACATATAATGACTATTTAAAATTTTGGTGCAATATCGTAAAGGTTATGATTTTATGATAAATATATTTTATTTATTTTGAATCCATTTTCACAAAAAAGGTTGAACATTTCATGAAGAACATTGATTCAAATGGGTAATCACATTTACAATTTTACTCAAATTAATTCATATTAAACAACTAGGTTGTAAAAAAGTGAACGAATGAGGTCAATACCTTGATGAATACGTATTATCTTTAAGAGAAATTCTTGGGACATATTTTAATTAATAAATATTTTAATTTACGATAATAAAAATTTAAAACAAAAATCTAATCATTTGAAACAATTCAATTATAAAATCAAAGGATTAATAATTTGGGATTTGTTCATAAGAGATAACTATTTCTATAATTACTAAATTGAGTTGAATCAATTTGTTATAAGACTATTCTAATGATATGGATTTATTATAAAAAATTACCAAAATTCTACCAAACCCAATATAAATATCTTTTTTAAAGAATAATATTTTCATATATTCACAATATTTAATCATTAAAACTAAATAAAATTCCATTCTTTTTTGAATGGCATAATTTTCTCAACCATTGTTGAGTCCATCCCTTCAGAAGCCATTTTTTAAATGACAATGTAACAAATAAGATAGGGATTAGATATTTAATGTAATTCCAAAAAAAAATTTATCCATGAATGAAATTTATTGATAATATAAACAATCATAATTTTACTCTTGATCTCTCACCTCTTAAGTGATGATGTGTTAATAGTTGATGGAAGATCAACAATGTTTTATTTTACTATCTTAAAAAGTGAGTATAAATTTTAAAATAATATTATAAGAATGAAAATATATTTAAAAATAAAATTATATACATTAATTAATTATTGGAACCACAAATGTGAACTTATAAGAAGTAAAGAGAATAATCGGGTCTAGTGATCTTAAAAAATTCAATGTAAATGATAATAATTCCTAAAAATTGGCTGGAATATCCTATTTATAGACTTCGTATTCATCATGAAATAATTTTTTTCATTGTGGAATGAAGTTATATACCTTAGATATAAATCGTTATCTATTCCACATAGGTTACATCATTATGGTTAAAGTGATGTTGTTGGTGTTTGATAGATATATATTTCTACTTAAAAATCAATATCTCTCAAGCTATATGCAATACCATTCCAATTACATATAATGTAACTTTATCTTCTCTTACATTTATCAGTATCATTATATCCTTAAGTAGAAAATATTATTGTATAACTATAATTGTATTTTATAAAAATATTACTTCATGAAGTCATATAATAATTGTCATATGTAATAAATTGATCATAAAAAACTCCTCAAAATGGTATAGATATTTAAATTCAATATGAAGTGGATACACCTACAATATCACTACAAGATTTTACTATTAGATCCCATTAGACTCATCCCACATTAAAACTATACATTATTGGTATCCTCTTTCATAAACATGAGTTCTCTTAACATCTTATATGGTTCTCCACTAGTGTTGAATGATACCACACCTCGTTCTCCTATACTTTTCCAATATTGATGTCCACTCATGTCACACTTCATCCTTGGGCATTGAACTATTTCATGTACTTGAGATTGTTTTACTACTTCAATGAGTTGTTAAAACATTGGTGTGAATCCATTCATAGGATGATTTTAGGGAATATTGGATTTTCCTTTACTTTTTACCTAAAAATTACTATAGAATAGAATAAAGTCCTAACATCATAATTAATTCTTGGGTAATCATATTTATTCTGTTGTGTGTCATGTTTTGGAGTGAGGTCCCTTATTTTGGTTCAATATATTAAAAATCACATTCATCCAAACTATGACACCATTTTGTGGATTTATTTCCTTCTTGGTTTACAATCTATACTTTGGCCCAACTAAATACATTATGAAAAATTTGTTTTGCAGTAATACCTCTATAGTTACTCCAAAAACATCAAGGGACGATCTAAAATATTCCTTAACCTCTATCCTCCCATAAATCAAAAATAATATGAATACATTGTATCATTTTGTCCCATAATAAATGAAAATCATGATAAAAACATGTGCATCAATAATAGTTGTCAAATTTTCCCACTATTGAACATTTTATTACCCTTATGAAAAATATATTTACAATGATTCCAAATAAGTTCAATGATTTAACTAAATAAAAATAGTACATGACATCTAAAAAAAAATATTAGCTAAAAATTTTCATATTCAAACATAATCATCCTCCATAAGTAATCATGCATCCTTATTAAGATAATACTGCAATTCTTATTTTCAACCATAATTATTTTTCAACCATTCCTTATACATACATACCCATACAATGATATACCTATTTATTAAATTTCACATTTAATAATCAAGAATAATGTAAAACTACAATTATTCTCATTTAAAATTTCATTTATTGTATTTATAGGCTTGTATAATATCTCAAATAACTATATAGATATCTAACCAAAGAAATCATTAAGAAATCCTAAAAAGTGTCTATTGTATTTGAGGCTAGAGGTTGGTTGTTCATGAAGTAATTATTAAAAAATAATGCTCTACAATGGGGATAAAATATTTAGGAATAAATAAACATTATTTATTTAATCTAAATGAAATTGGGACCTACATATCAAATTCAATTTCATCATATTCAATATATCTATAATTCACTTAATGATTCCTATCATGAAAATTAAATAAAAAATATACAACATTTCATCGGGTTTTTCATTACTATTCCTTTGTTACAATGGAAATTTCACCATGGTCAAGTATCACACCAATCAAACTACCATTGTTTGATGGCCACTTACAACTAATTATAATAGAAATAATAATATCATATATCATGTATGAGTGATCATTAAAATTTACATGATATGAACTATTATTTATATTAGTCTTCAAAAATAATATAGGAATCAAGTAATAAAAATATACAATATTTCATCATATTTTACATACATGGTATTATCGCATAGTAGTTCCATACATCACCAATCAACCTTTTTAAACATAAAATAAAAAAAAATAAAGTATTTGTACTGAATAATGTCTTGTACGAAAGATAAGTTGGCCTATAATTTGGATCACATATCTAGAAATTTAATGGATATTACAAGATTAAAATATGGCTCGATATAGGTTAGGTCTAAAGGTAAAAGGGTTAAAAAATATCCTCAATCTTATTTGTGTGGTTTGTAAAAAACGCAATTTATTAAAAAAGATCACAGAGAATGTTGAAATGGTAATCTTAGTCCACATTTATCTTATGAAATAGGTTATTATTAATAATATAAAAAATAGTTTCAAAAACCTTTGAAGATTAATATTTCAAAATATAAAAAAATAACTCATAACATGAACGTTATATAATAATCTAATAAAAAGAGTATTAATTTTAAATTAGAGGCCAAAATAATTCTATAATTATATTGGAAATCATATTATGAATTTAAAACTAAATTATTTTCAATAATTCCCAAATAAATTTTTTCCGTTTATTTACATGTGTGTTAATAATTTTTGTAAGTCAAGAGATGTATCCAAAAAAAATCTCTTTATCTATTTATTTCATGAAAAAACTCACATGTTTCCCAAAATCCCTCTACCACTCTAAATTTAAAATATTGTCTCCACTTTTAAAAATCCAATTTAGATAAATGAAAAATAGTTTTCTTTAAAATACATCATAGTAAGTTATCAATAGTCACGAAATAATTAAGGACTCCATGGTTTATGTAATATTGTTTTTGATAACTGGATGGAATTTAAAAATTTGAAAATTCTATGTGTTGATTGATTATGGTGGATTTGATTTCCTGAAATGAATAATTTTATCTAGTTAACAGGGTAGGGTGAAAATGTTATATTTAATATGATGAATTATAAATTGATGCAAAAATTATATTTTCTATTATCATTCAACATGTTATATAAAGGGTATATAATGAACACAAAAGGAAATTAAATATATTAAATTCCTGAAGATATGGGAATGTAAACCAAAATATAAGGCATTATAAAATTTTGTAAGGGTGAGGAAATCCTATGACTCCTTAGTTCCATCCCCCATCTCCCCATTGGTATCCACCTCTACTAAGGTTGTAGTCAATGAAATCAAAAAATCCCTAATGGACTACACTTACCAGTATTGAATCACCTAATACAACTCAAAAATAATTTCCTCAACAACTATTGTTTTATAAGGGATGGTAGATTAGTCTAAATTTTGGATATGTTAAAACTACCTATATTGCACCCTATAAATGTGGAATGACAGTTAATGCAGGGGTTTAAAACTACTATGATGAATGATTAATCAGGTATATTGCTAAATTAGATATTTGATATTTTGAAAAGGTTACATATGTAGTAATTTGTGTATATAGTTCCACACTAGGTAGGGTATCCACAGATCCATGACCCTAGGAATGTTTATTGTTTAAAAGATGATCAACTAGAATATAATTATCTTTATTGGTAGTTTTAACTTGTGTATCACTAGAAAGGTATATTATAATGAATGATCTAGTAGTGGGAGTCAGTGGTTGATCATTCTATTGAGTATGTATATCTCGGATCCTGAGGATGTCATGTGGTGATAAACCAGGTCAATAAATAGTACCTCAATTGTAGAGAAATTTATCAGACCCTTTCTATTATTTTGGGAATCCAACTCGAACAATGAACATTCATCTGTATCCATAAGCTAAATAGTATCCCATGTGTCAAAATTTGAAGAGTGGTGGGTTGGGGCTGGTATAAATGCTCAATATGGAGTGGTCTAAAACAAACTAAATATTTTGATGGTTGGGTGGGATAAAAAAATTTAGTTTGGATGAACTTACCATGTTCCCACTAGGGTAGATATAGCAGGGAAAATGGGTTTTGTGTTATGTCATGTGGTAGAATGTGAGGTGGATAAAAATCTACATACATCATATAATATACATGGGGCTTGATCCAAATCATATACTTAATGATATTGGAAAACAGTAATTCCATTCCCTTTGAGGAAAGGGTTGGAGTTGTTCCTAATCATTTGAAACTTATATTCATCATCTCGGTGTTGGGATTGATTCAGAAGAGAAAAAAGAATGTGAGTGTCCCTAAATGGATCACAATCCACCATTATACAAGTATAATTTTCATCCCATTCATTCACTTTCCCTATATCATTAATTGTTCCATTTTTTCTAATAATTGGAGGTCAGACAGCAAAATCTTCCCCAATGAGGATAGGTGCAATGATTAGTCAAAAACACCCATGTGCATTGCTTGTTATGTAGTGAAATTATCACCCATAATAATACCCTTGGCCTAGTTTTAAATTCAATCATAATATAATGACATTTATTTACTGATGTTGATTCTTAACTATAATATATAAGATATAGAAAGTAGAAGAACATATAATCTCATCACAATGCTGAATAACAATCCCTTATCAATCAATTCATGAGTGATTTCACAATGTATAATCCTTAAGATATAACTTCACAACTAATTTATCATAGTTTTTTAGGTTTGTTCCATATCAAGGGGAAAATGGTTTTTTTCATATACTACTTATGGATTGTGCTCTTGTAGAGCTCCATTATAAAATTCATATAATTCACTATCTCTATAAAATCATAGTTTTTTACACAGTATCCTACTCCAAAAACTATAAACAAAAGGATCCAAATATATTAAATAATTTATCAGTTAATATACTACAGTTTCATATCCAATTGTAATAGTAACTGTAAGATCCACTCTATAGAATCCTCCTCCAATACATGAGTAATATATAATAAATTCACAGATTTGAATTAATATATTAATTCATCATCTATATCAATGTATTCCATAATATGCATGTCAAAATTAATTTTTTTATAAATTCCTGACATTTATAGTCTCCCCATACTCTTATAGTGGTTGGGTTCAGTGAACCATATAAAATCGTTAAGGTGATTTTGGGATAAATCCCCACACAGAGATGTGTGATGTGTTTTTTGGATGGTTTGGATTAAGTTAGGTTATAGTGATGTGAATTGTATAGGTGGAAGTCTTAGTAAGGGATCATGTGGTTGTGTGGGTAGTTTATCTATTTTATATTTTGTGGGTATCATAGGTATATTATTATTTTTTTGTGTAAATGGGTATTTTATCATTGTATTTGTTGTTAACAGTCATTGTTTGATCTATTGATGGATGGATATGTATATGGATGTGTAAGGACTAGAGATGGATTCAAAGGGGGTGTTATGTGGTTTGTTTTCATGGTTTGGAAAGGTTTTTTTAGATAGGTATGGTGGGTTTTAAATTTGTGGGTTGGGAAATAGTGCACTGATTAGGATGAAATAACTATGAGGAGGTTTGAAAGTGAACCAGGAGAGGATCTAGAAGTGTAACATTACTTCTTTAAGGGACCAGAACTATATCAAACAGATAGGAAAGTCAATTTAGGGAGGAATGAGATATGGGATGATAGATATAAATAGCACAATTTAGGTTTTAGTGTTTAAAACTAAATGATTTTTAATACATTGGGGCATAACCCAATTCATAAAAACATGATGTCATTAGTTGTAAAACTGTGGTATTTTTCAAACTCAGTCCTCTAGAGTTACAATGCCATGGGAGAAGCACCAAAGAATAAAAAGTTCAATTTATCCCTATGTGATTTATTTCAGGTCGAAATCATGACATGAAGTGTTCCCTATAAAAAATAATTTTTCCATTTTTTTCTATCTAGAAGCGTTATATAATGAAAAATTATATCCCATCCAAACCTAATTGGTCACATCAAATTATAATATTGTGGGGTTGGTTTATAGTATACACCCACCCAATTAGGGTAAGGCTATATTCTATCAATGATCATTAAATTATTATAGTTCACTCACTTATTGTGTCTCCCAGTTCAAGAATGATGATTTATGGGAGTAGTTTTTTATGACTCGATATATTTGGGTTCACCATAAAAATGATTCCTTTTATCTGTTGTTTATTACTCCTTTCAAATTTTATGTTGTTTCATTTAGATATTTAGTATGGAAGAAGGGTAGAGTTCCTTGAAGTTTCTAAACTAATTTATCCTATTAATTTCTACCCAATATAAATTAGAATTATAATCCTAAAAAAGAAAACATGCCAAGGTTTCTCCACACCCAGTGCTTTAATTAATGTCAATATCTAGATGTAACATTGTTTTTTCAGTAATATTTGAGAGATATAACAAATTAATTATAGAAATTATACATTTATAGATTCATCCATTTTTATTTAACTTGATTGAAGGTGCATTCCCTATATTTATCTAAATGGATCCATGTGAAAAGGAATATAGGCAATGATGGGTCATAACCAAAGTGACTCCAGTTTCCATGGAATCAATCTCAAACAAGATTTAAAGAAAATAATTGTATCCCCAAGTATAAATAGTCAATTTTAGATTCATAAATCAAACAACTTATTGAATTTATATTTATAGATATTTTAATTCTTATATGAATCTCTTTTAAACTCTTATAATTTTTTCAAATATAGTAGTATATTTTTATCCTTCCATGAGTCCACAACCACTGTCTTCGTAGCCCTATATTATCGTTGCTCGAGATCCACTAGTTAATGGTCTAGTTTCTCATTTATAAGCCTAAATGGGGTTATAATAGTGCTCATTTTAAAATATATAAATTATTACTATAAAATATTATCTAGAATTTTTCTATAATCATTGCAAATTGAACAATGAGTATTCTAAAAAATCATTATAATCACCCGGTTAAATGATTCTACATTCCAGTAGATTTTTGGGTTCTAAGGGGAGATGCTATTGTATCAAAATCAATAATTTTCTAGTTCACACAAAAATATATATTGGTATGAATATGTTCCCCATGAAATTGTGGGTAACCTAGACATACAGACAAGATAAATCAATTTATTTCATAAAAATTTCATCACTAAATTGGATATATTTTCCATGTGGCCTTATATTCTACATATTTTAGATGTAACTAACATACACATGTATATATGTGTTTCTCAAGGATCTTGTTAAAGGCCCCATAAAATTAGTTATCCATACATCAAACACCTCAACTTTCTGAATTGCATTGTTTGGAATCACATTTTTTTCCAATGTTATCCATTGATTGCCATCAATAATTTACTTATATGAACTCCCTTGAATCATTGTGGATGTAAATAAAATAATCCAAATTGTATTATCATTTCCATTATTCTACCATTTCAATTGTGTCATCCATTTGGGGATGAATATAAAAATACTTAAATGATATTCACTTTGGCATTGGTAACACATCACTAAATTAATCATTAAGTACATTTCATTAAAAATAATTTGATATAATTTTTTTAATTACCTAAAAAGATTATTCATTACTGATATGAAAAACAATGATTTATGGTATTTTTTATGAATAATATTCAATTTTGAAAAACCAATGAAGTGATTGTAAATCAGTACAAAAAAATATTCTCATCCATGAACTCATCGTCAGTTTCCCTCTCTTCTTAAACTTCATTATTCATTCAAAGTAATCTCAAAAAATAGTCATCCACTAAAATATCTAATCCCTTTTTTCTATATTAATCATATATAAATATTTTAGTAAGAAAATACACCGAATTAGGCATAGATTAGAATCCTTTTTTAGAAAATAACTCGAGAGGTGTTATAAATCAAAATAATTACATAATTGATTACTAAATATAGTTTGAAATTGTTAAATGAAAAAACCAATATTATATGTTTTTTTCTTAGTGACTGTTTAATTATTTTGGGACTTATTATGAAAATTGTTGTCATAATAGATATGTTAAAAAATATGATCTACATACTATCATAGAGTATCTATTATAATGAAATCACTTGGATATAACATTATGAAGAAAATTTTCAACCATTAAATAAATATCTTGATTGGTGTGGCCAAAAAATTCTTTTTCAAAGAAATAATGTATTCCTTACATGATGATTCAAATAAAAACAAAACATACTTTGACTAAATATGGGTGAGTGTCCTAGATATCTTGAAATTTTCAATTAAAAAGTTGTGTAAACTCCATAATGTACAAAAAATATTGAAATCCCCTTCATTGTACTGCAATAATGGAGATCTTGTATGAATTTCCACATTACTATATCAACCATTATTCCTTGTATAGATATTCTATTCACTATAATGACACCGCCTTGATCTATGATGATGATCATTTCCCAAATGAGAAAAAATAATTCTTATTTATATATTTTAAGTACCAAATCATGTTTGTATGAGAATACTTCAATGGATATCCATTATATTGAGAAACCATCATTGAAAATCTCATGAATTATTTGACCATTATTCAGAAAAATAATTGACATGCTATTTTGAAAAGTCATTACATTGTTAAACATTCCAAAATAAATGAGATGATATGGGAATGTTTGATATTTTTTATGTAAAAATTGTTTTATATTTTTTATTTTGATAAAAATGTATTTGTCTGTAATTAGAATGTCAATCTAAAGGTGAAATATTATATTAACATATTAAGAATAGATAAATGATTAATAATGTAATGTTGTCATTTTTGTTTTACAATATCAATGTCACTAGGATATAGTATCACACCCATCAGACTACCGTCTTCTAATCAACTCTTGGAACTAATTCAAATAGTTATAATAATACCATAGATCATGTATGAGTGATTATTTAAATTTACATGACATGATATATTATTTAGATTTATTTTCCAAATTAATAATACAATCAAGTAATAAAAATATAAAAAAATGGAATCAACAACCAAATAACTAATTACAATTCTACCAATGTATCTTACATGTTATTCTCACATGATAGTTCTATACATCATTAATTTCCCTTTTTAGACTCAAAAGTAAAAATTAATGAATTCATACTAAATAATGTCTTGTATAATGGATAAAATAGCCTATAATTTGGATTACATATCTAGAAATATTAGGGATATTACAAGATTAAAGTACAGTTATATATAGGGGAGTAATAAAGGTAATCATCGTTAAATAATGACCTCAATCATATTAGTTTTGTTTGAAAAAACTCATTTTTTTGGAAAATGTCAAATTATAGTTTAAATAGTAATGTTTATCTGGAATTCTCTTATAAAATAGGTTATTAGAAATAATATAACAAAGTAGATTAAAACTCCTTTCAATAATGGAATTAAAAAATTTCAAAAAATCACTTATAATATGAACGTTATGTAATAGTCGAATAAATTAAAATTTTAAAAATTTTATATTAGAGGCAAAAACAATTCTGCAATTATGTTGGATATAATATTCAGAAATAATAAATAATTTATATTCAATAATTCCCGATTAAAATTTTACCTTTTATTTATATGTGTTTTCATAATTTTAAAAAGTCAAGAGATATACCCAATAAATTTCTCTTTGTCCACTGATTTAAACAAAAAATTCATGTGTTTCCAAGAATCCATTAACCACACTAAATTTCAAATACCATCTCATCTATTTAAAATCATGGTGAGATTGATGAAAATGAATATTCATTTAAATAAATCATAGTAATTTATCAGAATTCAAAAAATAATTAAGGGACTACATGATTTTTGTAAAATTTTTCCCATGATAACTAGATGGAATGTACTATATGAAAAAACTGATGCATCGATAGATTGTGGTGGTTTGATTTCCTAAAATGAAAACATTGAAATAGATAATATGATAGTGTGAATGTTTAATATTTATAATGTGTATGAATAAATTGACGAATAAAATATTTTATTTCTTTTCATTAAACATATTATATTATGAGTTGATAATGAACACAAAAAAATTAAATTTAGTAAATTCTAAAAAATTTATAAATTAAAATACAAAAATAATGAATTAAATAAATATGAATGTGGAGGAAATCGTATGACTCCTTGGTTCTATCCCCCATATACCCATTTGGATCTACCTCCACTAAGTTAGTAGTAAATTAAATCAAGAAATCTTTAATGGATTATGCATACAAACATTTAATCATATAATAATTCTCCAAAATAATTTCCCCTACAACTAATGTTTTATAAGGGATGTTAGTGTAGTTTATATCTATTTTTTATGTGAAACTGCCTCTATCACACCCTATAAATGAAAAAAGACAATCAATGATGGTGTTGATAACTACTGACATGAATGATCAATACTGTACATTGCTAAATTATATGTCTAAGAGTTTTATAATGGTACTTATGTTGTAATTAAGGTATATGGTTCCCCACTAGGTAGGGTAGCCACAAATCCATGACCCTAGTAATTTTTATTGTTTACAAGAGGATTAACTAGGATATAGAAATCTGTATTGGTAGTTTTATTTTTTTTATCACAAGGAAGGGCTATTATAGTGACTATTCTAGTAGTGGGAGTTATTTGATGATCATTCTATTGAGTTGGTATCTCCTTGATCCATAGGGTGGTCATGTGGTGATCAACACAGTCAATAAAGGGAGCCTCCCTTATAGGGTAATTTATCAGACCATTTCCATTATTTTGGGAATACAACTCGAACTATAATCATTCATCAGTATCAATAAGATAACTAATATCCCATGTGCCCAAATCTGAAATAGGGTGTCTTGGGAATAATATAAATGTTCAATTTTTGGTGGTCTAATAAAAACTAAATTTGTTGATGGTTTAGTGGGATAAAAATATCGAGTTTGGATGACCTAAAATATACCATTAGGGTTGTTCAAAATTATCCCTTATTATAATGAAAATGAATTAGTCATATTGATTATTTACTACCATATATTAATTATAGAGAGAGTAGAATATTTAATCTAATCATAATGACTTGTGATGAAGCCTTAGAAAACTATTCTTGAGTGATTTCACAATGTATCATCCTTAATAGATAACTTCTCATCTCATTTCACTTAGTTTTTTAGGTTTTTTTGTTGTCAAATAGTAAATGGTTATTTTCATCTACTACTTATAGATTTTCTTCTTACATTGTTATAGTATAAAATTATTATAATCCACTCTTTCTATAAACTCATTGTTTTGAACACATTATCTTGCTCCAACCTCTAAAAACCAAAGGATCCAGTTATGTCAAACAATTGTTAACATTATATAATCTAGTTTCATATTCAATACCAATAATAACTATAATATCCACTCTATAGAATCCTCCTCCAATACACGAGTGATATGTTATAAATTCATATCTTTTAGTGAATATATAACTTGGTCATCTATATCACCATATTCCAAAATATTCATTTCAATTTTCAATTTTCTATAAATTCATGACAATTAAAGTCTTCTTAGACTCTTCTAGGGTATGTGTTAGTGAACCATATAAAATAGTTAAGGTAATTGAGGGATAAATCCCCACATAGAGATGTGTGATGGGTTGTTTGGTTGGATTGGATTAGGTATGATACATAGATGTGAAATGGTTAGGTGAAAGGCTTAGTAAGGGATCCGGTGGTTGTATGATTATTTTATCCATTTTATATTATTTTGGTCTCATAGGTATATTATTTTTAGATTATGTTAATGGTTATTTATCATTGAATTTGTTTTTAATAGTCTTAGTTTGAGCCATTGAGGAAGGGATAGGTATATGGATGGGTAATGGCTTGAGATGGATTCGTAGGGGGTTTTAAAGGGTTGTTTTCATGATTGGGAAAAGCACTTATGTTTAGATGGGTATGTTGAATTTTAAAATATTGGGTTGGAAAAAATTGTAGTGAGTTGGTTGAAATAGGTATGAGGAGGTGTGAAATATAAGTAGGAGAATATCCAAAAGTGTAACTTTTTTCTTGTAGGTGACCAGAATAATATCAAACAGCTTAGAAAATAATTTTATGGAGAACTAAGAGAAGGGAAGAGGGATACAAATTGAAAAATTTATGTTTTGGTGTTTATAATTAAATGTATTAGAATACAAGTTTCATGACCGAATTAATTACACAATGAGGTTATTAGTACTAAAACCATTGTATTTTTAAAACTCATTCCTCTATAGTTCAAACAATATGGGGGATGCCACCACAGAACAACCAAGTCAGTTTATCCCAATGATATTTATTTCAGGTCAAAATCATGACACGATGACCACCCTATATAAACTAATTCTTCTTTTTTCTATCTTAAATCATTATATAATGAAAATATACTTCCCATATCCTCCTGATTTTCACTCAATATAAGTATATTTTGGGTTTGGGTTACAGTGTATTGCCATCCTATTATGGTAAGGCTTTTTTCTATACAATAAATTTACATTATTATCGTTTACAAAATTATTGTGTGTCATAGGTCTAGAATGATAACTATATAGAGTAGTGTTTTATGAAATTATATAGCATGTTGCACCTTAAAAATGTTTTATTTTATCTGTTGTTAATTACTCCTCTCAAATTTTATGTTGTCTCAATTATAACATCAGTAGGAAGTTGGGGAGAATTCTCTAATGTCACTAAACTAATTTATCATATTAATTTCTAAACAATATAAAGTATAGTTATAAGACTAAAAAAGAAAACATGACAATGTTTCTCCACGCCTAGAACTTTAATTAATGTCAATATCTAAATGTAAATTTGAATTTTCAATAAAATTTGAGAGATAGATTAAACTAATTATGGAAATTATACATGTATATATTCATAATTTTTTATTGAACATTAATGAAGGTTCATGACCCCTTTATATCTAAATGGATCAATGTGAAAAAGGAATTCATACCATGATGGGTCATAACCAATGTGACTATCTTTTTCTTGGAAAAAATCTCAAAAAGATTTAAACAAAATTATTTCATCTCCTGGTATGAATATTCAATGATTGATTCGTAAATCACTCTTCTTATTGATTTTCTATTTATAGAACTTTTAATTCTTATATGCATATCTTTCAATCTCTTATAATTTATCAAAATATATTAGTATCTTTTTATCATTGTGTATGTCCATAGCCACTTTCTTCGTTGCCATATATTATCGATGCTCGAGATCCACCAGTTAATGGTCTATCTTATCATCGATGAGCCTAAATGGGGATATAATAGTGATCATTTTAAAATATATCATTTATTACTATATAATATTATACGGATGTTTTCTATAATCATTCCAAATTTATCATTATATTTTCTAAAAACTCACTATAATTACTCAGTTAGATGGTTCTACATTCCAAAACGGTTTTGGGTGGTGAGGGGAGATCATATTGTATCAAATACTTCATTTTCCAACAGCACAAAATACATATATTTGAATGAAAGTGTTCCCCATGAAATTATGAGTAACCTAAACATACCAAAAAGATAAAATAATTTATTTCTTAACAATTTCATCACTAAATTGGATATATTTTCCATTTGATCTCATTTTCTACCCATTTACTGATGTAAATAACCTACATAAGTATTTTGTGTATTCTCATGGAGCTTAGGAAGGGCCCTATTAAATCAGTTCTACATACATCAAACACCTCAACTTTTGGAATTGGGTTTTTTGGAATCTCATTTCTTTTCCCAATGTTATCAATTTATTGGAATAATTAATTTCCTCATATAAACTACCTTGTATCATTGTGGATTTCAACAAAATAATACAAATCGTATTATCATGGACATTATTCTACCATTTCAATTTTGTCATCTATTTGGTGATGAATAGAAAAATTCATGAATGATATTCCCAGTGGATTTGGTAACACATCCCTAAATTAATAACTAACTACATTTCATGAATAATAAGTGATTATCACAAAAATAATGTTCTTAATTATCTATAATTATTATTAATTACTGATATAAAAAACAATGATTTATGGTCTTGTTTTTTGAATAATCTACAATGTTGAAAAACCATGGAAGTGACTGTAAATCAGTACAGAAAATATTCTCATCCATGAACTCATCGTCAATTCCTCTATCCTATTAAACAACTGTTTTTTTCAAAGTAATCTCAAGAAACGGCCAACCACAAAAATATATTGTCCCTTTTTTCTATATTAATCCTATAAACTATTTTCATAAGAAGATACTCCAAATCATGCATGGATTATAATTAATTTTTAGAAAAGAACTCATGAGGTGTGATAAATATAGATAATCACATAAAAGATTACTAAATATAGATTGAAATTATTAAATGAAAAACCCATTATTATAAGTTTTTTTCTTAGTGATAGTTTAATTTTTTTCAGACTTATTAAGGAAATGGTTGTCATAAAAGATAGGTTGAAAACTATGATCTAAATACTATTATATAGTATCTACTATAATGGAATCACATGGATCTCACATTATATAGAATATTTTCAACCAATATAGAAATATCTTTATTGTTTTGGTCAAAAATTTATTTTTCTAAGAAATAAAGTATTCTTTACATGATGAATCAAATATACACAAAACATACATTGACAAAATATGGTTGAGTGTCCTAGATATCTTGAAATTTTCTTTTATAATGTTGTTTAAAATCCATCATGTCCATGAAATATTTAAATCCCCTTCATTGTATTGTAATAATTGAGATCATATATGATTTTTTTCATTACTAGATCAACCATTATTCCTTATTTAGATATTCTCTTAACTAGAATGACACCGCCTTGATCTATGAAGATGACCATTTACCAAATGAGAACTTATTTTTTTCATTATATATTTTAAGTACCAAATCATTTTTGTATAAGAATACTTCATTCGATATTCATTATATTGAGATACCATCCACGAAGATCTAACAGTTATATTTTTGTGAAAATATTAGTATTAATTCCCTTGATAATGGAAAGAAACTATGTGAGTAATCCAATATTTTTCTCAATTAGATATGTCTCATTTGTAGCTATTTTATCAGTTTTAAACCTTATTCTAACTATATGTTTTTTTTGTGAAAATGTCGATATTATTCTGTTTTGTGATAGAAAAAAACAAGTTAAGTTATTTTTTCCATTTACTTAAAACATATATGAATTTTTATTCCTATTATATTATAAATTACGCATAAATAATCATTGTTAAAAAGTTTGTTTCACAAAAGAATAAGTAACATAATGTTTTTTAAATGTATTAATCTAAAGCATTAGTATTTTTATGATTGGTGAAATTAATTATGGATTAAAATCTATTTTCAGTTGTTTTCTCTATTTCATGATTGCAGCTTCTTCCTCACCCTCTGTTTAGAAATTATGCTCCTTAGTTTCCACCATATCATACATTAGTTGCATTATATTACCACCTTTAATAGTTTATATACGAATAAGGTATGGGTGTTCTTTAGTATAAAATATTATATAGAAATCCAATGATTTAATTCCATGATTAATAATTTTAATAAGATCAAATATGATTTATTCATCACTAACTCAAAAAATTATTCATACATGCTTGAAATTTATAAATAATTATTAGTCTAAATGAATGGTATTATAAGGATTATGGGAATATCTCATTAATATTATATCATGAAGATAAAAAATCTATGGGGGATACAAATGTTTTCACCATGACCAGACATATTCAAAAATACTTAGGTGTACTTCATTGATATACTAATATGTTTGAGTGAAAATAATATAATATTTTGGTTATCCAATCCCAAATTTAAAAAAAGACATAGGGGAAAATTCACCTCATTCCTAAGTCACAATGTTTATTCGTAAATGTGGATACACTAATATTTAATAAGATAGAAAATATTCAAAGATCTATCATCTTTGGAGGTATATTATTTTTTAATTATATTAAAGACTCTTTTAATAGATAAATAACACCACAAACATCTAGATTTATATTTTATATTGTAATTCCATTTAAATAGTGCCACAATCAAACATTTATGAGATATATTAACTATAAGATATGTCTATATAATGTTTTAAGAAACCATATAAAACTTCTCATATTGCATTTGAGAAATTCATTTCCATATCCTCACTAGAATGGAATGAGGGGGGCCCTATATGTTTCTATATTAATTTTTCATTTTCTTCTCCTTACAAACATATTTTCAATATTTTCCCATCTTATAAACATTGTTGTCTTATTTTATTTTATCTTCATTCTATTATATATTTTTATATTCCACCATTAATTTTTTTATTCCATTTATTCAAAAAAATTCATTCTATTTTTGTCATTTTCATACAACTCTAACATGAAAAAGTGGTGCACCCTTCACCTTCACTCATGGGTTTCCTCCTTTATGCCTTTTAGGGAATTGAGTAGTCACTCTAATAATATTTGCGATATTTTCCCCACTTGGTTGTAGTGTTTTAGGTAAAGGATTATTGATTAATTATAGAGTTCTATTGTCTTATAATCTACTGATAATACCTTTGGATGAGGTATATTAACATTCCTTTAAGTTATTTTTTAGGAGATTGGAAGGTGGTTTTGGATACAATTTTTGTGGAGTCTAGATTTTTTATTGTTGTGGGGGTGGTAATAGTTAGAATAACATCATGGGTTCTTGGTAATGTGAATATTTCAGTATACCATTATTTTATTTTAAAATTAAGACACATTTCTATTAGTTAGAAAATGGATTTAGTTATGGATTGTGTTGAATTCACCTCAATTAGTTGTGGGTATTTTGGAATTATTTGGGGTATTGATTATAACTATCATTGTTTCAATCAATAGTTTTATTATCTGTTGAACCCTACTAAATCCTTGGAATGTATGGGGTCATATTCATATCTCACTATATTATAAAATGGTTTTGAGGGTTAGTGGTTATGAATACTATGATTGAGTCAATTACACTATAAATTATATTATATTTATTTTATTTATCAATGGTTTTAATTGGGTATCCCAAAATGTTATCTCATCAAATTAAAATATTTCTCTCCTCAGTATACTACAATAATCTTTCCATAATTTATCATTATGATGAATCTCATAGAGAATTTCTTTTACAGCATCAAATGATTTCCTAATTAATCATTTACTAGATAGGTCATTGATCGTGAATCAAGTTATAGGATGTAAAAAATAAATAATTGATACATTTATAGGAAAACATAGATTCTCATATATTACAACTTCCTCATGAAATCATTGATTTTATCCCATGTTTCAAATAATGATTTCCCATCGACTTGTGAAATGATTGAGATTTCATTTATGAACTGTTATATCCTCCATAGTGGAATGTTTTTGTCTAATAATCAATTTTATAGGATATACTGTTTTTTCATGTAACCATACAGTTATCAGTTTAAAAAATATTTTTCTAAGACATAGAGATAGAATTTAATACCCTAAATCATAAAAGAATTTTATGTTACTCAATTATTGTTTAATGTGTCCCAAATTACACTGAGGATAGAAAAATATCTATGTAGATCTTCAATTTTCATTCCACTAAATCATCCTATGTTTTTATTGGTATTAGTCTTAGTTTAGTGTTAAAATTGTTTACCTAATTCAAAAGATTAACACATCTAAATTAAAAAACATCAATAATTGATAAATCAATGTCCATTGTGGCACTATCTTGGGAATTTCTTGTGCTTCATTATCTTGGTTGTCATTGGAGAATTTCTATTAAGGTACATTGGGTGTAGTTTTGAGAAAGATATCTTAGATGGTAAATCATCTGTATGGACATAGGAAACTCTTATTAATAGGGTTAAATAGATACTAACCTATTTCATTCATCAATTGGGTTTAATAAATCAGTTTCATGATTTTTTTTTATTTTTAACAATTTCTTAGGGTAAAATGTATTTATTATAATCGAGGCAATACAAATATATTGGTAAAATAGTAAGATAAAACTAAATTTATTATGATAAATCATTAAATTAAATGATAAATACAATATACTGTTAATTGATTTATTTTATAATCTAATTTTTATTTCTGTTCTCAATAATCCATTTTCAAATATAACTACAACTAAATACGATTCGAATTATCGACTCAATGTTATTCCTATTTGAAACGAATATTTATGAAAAAAATTTATAGATAATTTAAACATATAAAGTTATACTCATAGTCCCTTACCACCTTTGTGAGTTTCCACACAAGGGTGAGGGAAGATCACCCATATTTTACTTGAATATATTCATGTGTGATTGAATATAGTAAATTATTGATAATGTATATGGATATATAAGAATGTATTCCCTAAAATAATAGTCATCCTTAAGTAGTGCAATTTTTGTAATTGAAGTGAGTTAGATAGGGGGTGTTGCTGCAACTTATGAAGCTACAGAAGAAGGTTTATGATTTTCCGTAAATCAAGTAATGGAATTTAATTTGGAATTATCTTCAAACATTGGTTTTTAAATTTATTTCAATATCAAAAAAAATTCTGTTTTAAATTTTTTCTTTTCATGATTAAATTTATTTAATAGAACAAATTATATATCATGATTTTATTTATTTTCAAGCTTCTACATAAGAAGGTTGTTTATTTCAGAACTATATATCTACAAGATATATTTTCTTTTTTGTGTGAAATTTGAATATTTTCAAATGATTCATGTGGGTTCTTCATTTTAGATTATATGTACATTTGTTTTAGTGGTTTACTAATATTTATTTTTTATCTATATAAATAATTTTCGATTATATATTTATAATAGAAAGGGGAAATTTTGTTAAATATTTAAAAATATTTCTAAATATATTATTTTCATATGTATAATTGTTATTAATCCATATATATTGTATAATTGTATTCCAATTGTCATTTTATAATGGTAATGGGGTCATTTTGAGATTATAAGTCTTTTCTTCCACAACAATTCTTGAGATTTATTTTGTTGAATTATTTTTAAAAAAAACCTTCATTGGTCTCTAATATATATACATTGCATGTTTTTCGGTTGCCTAAATTATTTAATAATAATAATAATGAATATATATATACATATAAATATTTGAATGTTAAAAATCATGTCTGCCCACATTGTTTTCTATAAAAAATAAATTTCATCACTATACCACATTATATGCAAGCGAAGTTAACGATGTTTTCAATATATATGTTTAATTTAATTTTTTTTTATTTTTAAATAATTATATGTATATATATACATCAATATATCATATCTTATGAAACATTTTTTAAAAATATGTATATATATGTCTCTATATGTGCAATATTTTATGGTGAAACAGAATTTTAATCTAAGATTAATAGATACGTTTATATATAAATGTATTTGAATATGTATCAATTTATGTAAATCTATTTATTTCTTATAAGTATGTAAATAAAAGAATATATATATTATATATATATATATGCATCCTGTTTCAATCCAATACATAGGACTGTGAGATGCAATCTTGATTTATTCTAATATAATTGTAAACAAATGAATCTATATGTGTATCTTTTTCTATAAAACTATTATATATATATACATATCATTTTATATTTAAAAATTTCATTACATTAAAAACTATATTTTTCATGGAATATGTAGAACCACATAATTTACCCTTTTAGGAAATTGATATTGAAGCGCATGATTATTTTAGAAACTTCAATGTCTTTATGCCATTAAATACAAGTTGTAATATTTTTAATTACAAATAATCACACTTGTATTTTATGTAATGGAATGCATATTATGGGGAGTGAACCCATTCCCTTTTGGTGATTTTATCCAATCATATCACTGTTGTTCACGGAATTATATAGCACTCTAATTCATTGGGTAATGATGAAATCTCATGAGATGTCATGTATGGTGTGTGATTGGTGTATCCCAAAAACTCGACGGGGTTAGAGAGTGATCCTAATACATCACAGACTTCATCCATCAAGTTATGATTTCTCTGGGGTGAACTGTGACTTCATGTTATGAAAAAAGTTTCTTTTGAGAACTATTTATGAATGTCTATGAGTGATCAAGAGAAATTTCTATTATTTCATAAATGAAGTAAATTTATTTTTTTCAATTGTTATATATTTTGAAACATATGTAGATATATGTATATTTATTTTCAAATGAAATCATGATTTTATAAATTTGGAATTCTCAAGAATTATAAAATGTTTTACTTTTTGTGTTGAAGTGAAAATATCTTGATATGTTTCCACATGTTTTAAAACCCCTTATTGGGATTTTTTTCTCACCATATGCTTTTCAAAACAACTATTCATAGGGAATACGGACACGTAAATGTGAGTACCTCGTCTAGGATACATTATGGTGTTTAACCATTATTATGCATATGATTAGTTTTCTTTTCCTTTCTATTTCTTAGAGTAGTAATTTTAATTTTTACAATGTATCTGAACTTTCAAAAACTCTAATCCTTTGCGGTCCTGAATTTGTAAATAAAAAATGAATTATAAAAAATTAGAGTTGTCTTGGGTCATAATAATTGTTATCAGATATGAGGTTTAGAAAACATTAGAGGTGAAGATATGGAGAAACCCTTTGAAAATTTAGAGTCCTTCTTTAAATTTTATAGGATTTTACATGAAGGAAAATCAAGCGATCATAGTTTTTTTAATTCTGAAGAGTGAAATTCATAATTTCTATAGGAAGGGTAATGGAATTTTGAAGATGAAATTCTTGTAATAGGGAAGAATGTGACATCACCAATATAAATAAGTTATTTGTTTTAAATAAATCAAAAAAAATATTTGTAATATGTTATGATTAAATATGACAATTTAAATAATAATAATTGAAAATATTTTCATTATCATTCAAAATAATAATTATAAAAATTCTATTATGATAGTGATAATTTAATAAATTCTTTTATCAATTATACTTTAATTTATAATATTTTATAATGTTTTAAATAAATTAATATAACATTTGATTTTAAATTATAAGGAAATGATGTTGTATAGTTTCAATAAAAATTTTAACCATAATATTTTTAATTTAATAATTTTGTAAAAAAAATATGTTTTAAAAGAATAAATCAAAATATTATTTGAAATTTAATAAAATTATGAAATTATTATCAATAATAATGTTGAATTATATATTAAATTGATAACTCAAATAGGTTTTAATAAAACATTTTTAAAACTCAAATATTTTTCAATAATCAATATTTCATAACGTATAATTTTATTAAAATAATATTTTTGTAATTTTGTATTCATGAAATAATATGTGGTTTTAATAAATAAATTATAATAATTTAAATTTAACAAAAACAATGATGGTACTTAAATTAAATAATTAATTTTCTAAAAAAATCTTTCAATATATTTTTTAACTATTATAAACTTATCTGTTTTTATTAATTATGAGTATAAATATATTTATATGAAATTATGAATTAAATTTAATATGATAAATATAAAAAAAACTATTAAAATTATTAAAATATTAAATGAACGAAAGATAATAATAATAATAATAATAATCAAGCGATAAAATATTTTTTTACCAAATGGGTTATGATTTGAAATAAAATAATAAAACAAAAAGATAAAAATAGAGAGATAACAAGATAACATGGGTGGGGGAGGAGTCTACTGAGAAAAGAAATCAGGTAAGGGGGAAAATGGGTTGTTCTTCGAGTGCATCTGAAGGATATGTATTGATCCAAGCATGATGGAGGTCGCGTAAACAAGTGAGGTTTTGACCTAGGGAGGCCAAATGATTGGGAGGAGTTTGAGCGATCTTCGAACATCGATGAGGGCTCCCGAAGGTCGAGCGTTTTCATAATGGATTCCACTGTGAGTTAGGGTTTCACTTTTGTGTGAGTTCGAATTGAATGATAATTTGATCTACATCAACATAACCATGGTAGGTTTTTTTTATTTTCTAGACCTTGAATATTAATTTAGACCCATTTCGTGAATCCTTTTGGCATAGGATGACATGTGTGTCCTTTCTTCCTCAATCGTATTCAACTATGACCTATTGATCATTTTTTTCTTTTTTTGGATATATTTGACTATTATTCCAAATATATGAAATGAATTAAATTAATTTCATCTTTTATATGGTTGTTGACTCTGATTTTTATTTTTGGTTGAAATCCAAATTTCAATCACCCTTCAATTTCCTTTTTCCACCATTTGGGACTATAGGTTTTGAAAAAAATACATATTGATATATATAAAGATATTGTTTATTTTGTTTCTATTTATTTTCCCCCTCCATTCAGCATATATAGGAATAAAATATAATATTACTATTGAAATTCAAATTTTATGGATTCAAATTATGTATGAACAGGATATATAATAACCTATTCACTTTTATGAGAAACATCCCTTTGTATTTCTCCCAATGTAATAGAAGTGATTTAGATAGGGGGAGTAGTTGTAAGCTATAACGTAGTAGAATATGTTTTTTTTATTTTTTTAAATCAATTAAGGGAAATTATTTTTACAATATATATAAACATTTATTTTTTTGTTAAATTCAAAATCAAACATGTTTTCAATTTTAAATTTTTTTCATTTCATGTTTATATTTATGTAATTGTAATACTTATTTTCATGCATTAATTTATTTTCAATATTTTAAATATGAAGGTGATTTTTTTAAAACTATTGATGTGAAAGAGAATTTTTTTTCATTAGGAATGTAATATATGGAAAAAATATTAAATAGGGATTTACTTTTTAGATTTTATGTCAATCTGTTTTAGTGTTCCACTATTATTTATTTTTTATCTATCTAAATAATTTTGAATTAAATATTTATTATTGAAATGGGAAATTTGATTAAATATTTAAAACTATTTCTGAGTTTATTTTTTTTATATGAAAATTTTTCCTTAGTCCATTTTTATTGTCTTATGGTATTTTAATTATTATTTTTAATGTTAAGGGGGATCATTTTGAGTATGTGAAACTGTTCTTCCAAAACAATCAATAAATTTATTTTCATTAAATTCTTTTTTTAAAATTTAATTTGACTCCTATGTATATACATGGGATGTTATTTGATTTTAAAAATTATTTTTTAATAATAATTTTACAAATGTATTTATATATATACATATTTTCATGTAAAATATAATTTTCACCCATGGTTTTCTCTTCATAATATTATTTTCTTAATTTTACCACATTATGTTCAAGTGAAGATATTGAATTTTTCCAAATTTATGCTTAAGTGAAAATATTTTTTTTTTCGAACAATTATATGTTTATATATATTTAGAAATAGATCATTTAATATGAAACATTTTTTTAAACATATATATATATATATATATATATATCTACATACTTTTTATTTTAGGGTGAAACCCAATTATAATCAAACACTAATAGATACGTATATATATATATATTGATATATTTATCAATTTTTTTAATGTTGTTTCATTCAAATATGTATGTAACTAAATGCATTTATATATATTTTTCATGTTTAATAAATATATATGTTTGTGTGGATATTCATTCATTGTTTATTACAATATATATATATATACATGACTATATATATTAATATATATTTTTATATAAAACTATTATATACGTATATATGTATATTAATGTATATTTACACATTTTATTTCATGTGATGATACTTTTATCATGAAACATGTATAACCATGTAATGTAGTTTTTTATGAAATGGATATTAAAGCTCTTGATCATTAATGAAACGTTGTGGTCCTTGCAATATAAAATACAATGTGTTTTGTTTTTAATTCTAAAGAATCACACATTGATATAATGTGAATTAAGGAATGGATTGGAGAGTGAACCAAAACCCTTATGGTAATTTTTTCTAATCATGTGATGGGTACACCAAGAATTATATATCACTCGAATACATTGGGTAATGATGAAATATCTTGTGATGTCTTGTTTGGTGTGTGAAAGGTGTATCCGATTCACAATATCGGATTAAGAAGTAATCCTAATCCATCATGTGAATATGTACAACATGTTATGTTGTCTTGGGAGTGAATTGTGACTTCATGTTATGATCCATGTTGCCTTTGAGAACAATTTATGAATGTTTACGAGTTATCAAGAGAAATTTCTATTATTTCATAAAAGAATTTATTTTTTAAATGTCTAAATATGCTTAATATTATTTAGAAAGTTATATTATTATTTTAAAATGTAATCATGATTTTATAAATTATAAATTCTCAATTTTTATCTCATGTTTTACATTTTCTGTTGAATTTATAAAAATATATTGGTTTAAACATGTTTTCAAACCCCTTACCAACATTTTTGTAACATACCCTTTTCTAAATCCTCTTTTAATATGTAATAATGACTCATAGAAGTGAGTGAGTGGTTGGCTCCCTTTTATGGTGTTTTCCCCCTTTAAACATCAGAATTGTTTTCTTTTCCATTAATTTTTTGAGAGTTATAATTATAAATATTCAATGTATCAGGACTCTCTAATACCACTACTACAAATATGGACTTTATTACAACTATTATAGTGATTTAACATTGTTAAAAAAGCATTCATAATCAGGGAAAGATAGGGGGGGCCCTTTTAAATTTCCTATAAAAGTGTTGATAAAGGCCCCTTTTATAAGTGCTAAAACAAAGCACTGATAAAATGGTTCTTTTAACATCACTATAAAAAAGTACTAGTAAAAGGGTATTTTATCAGCACTTTTTTATTATAGTTAAAGACCTATTATATCAGCCCTTTTGTTAGCAGTGATATAAGTTAAAAATCATATAAAATTTTAAATTTTTTTTTGATATTTAGGGAGGGGCTTCAATAGCGCAACACCACCCATCAGAGCCTGCACGCCCTAGCCACCTCACCCAACTTTAACAGGATCCCCACGTCCCGTAAACAGAACTATGAATTATTTCAACCCATGTGCGTGACCGGACTCCCCCGAGATTCGAACTCAGGACCTGTTGTATGTGCGCCTAAGACTTTACCACTCCACCATATTTCTTTGAGCTTAATTTATTTATTTATCGATTTATTTATATATATAGTTATATTTATTCTTATATTAATATTTATATATATTGACTTATATATTTGTATATCAATATATATATATATCTAAAAATTAATATAAATATATCCACATATATATATCTGTATATTTATATATATAGTTATATTTATATGTTAAAAAATTTATTCATGTATTAATATATATTTATAAGATCTGTTATATATATATTCATAAAATAGTAATATTAATGTGTGTTTTTAAATAAATGAACACATATATAAAACACACACAGACACATTTTATATGTTTATTTGTATGTATAATTATATATATTTATATATATTAATAAATATTATATATTAATATGTATATACATATGTATAGAATATATATACAATATATATTAGCATGACATTACAGATACGCACAAATATATATATATATACACACACACACACAAACACATCATATTTGTATATAAATATTAATTTATTCTTATTTTAAATAAAATGGATATGAGTTTTTTTTATACAAGACGTATATATTGAGATATATAGTTTATATGTAAATATGATTAATTATTTACAAATAAAATAAACTTTTTATGGGTGAATATATCAGAAATATGTATATATTTTTATATAATTTATTATAAATTTCATTAGATTGTGAAAATGATAAAAATTCAAATCCATAATATCATTATAAATGTAACCCCTCGGAATAAATCCAGTCCCCAGTGAAAAATGTCAAAACGACTCCCTTAAATGAGTTTTAAATTCCATCGAATGTTAAAACAAGTTGTTTATGTGGAATAAAAAATCATTTTATAGTACTTCTAGGGAAATTTTGACCTCAAAAACGTGACAGATGATTCCCTTTAGGCATAACACAGAGTTCTAGTCTCATGCTTCAATTTGATATGTTGTAGAGCTCAAACTAACACTTGAATCAAAAGTTATGGCCCGTTGATGTTTGAGTAACATTTTCAACTTATATTCAATTTTTTATTATTTTTTTAATTATATTTTTTGTATTCGAATTTTTAAAAAATGAATCTTTGTCAATGATAATTAGAACATTATTAATTAATATTATTTTTTAAAATATTTAAAATCCATATTCACTAAATTTCTTCTATATTAAATGTAATAGTCTATTTACACTTATCTAAGAAAGATTTATGAAATATATATTATATATATATTAATATAAATATATTATATATCAATATATTATTTTCATGAAAAAATATTATCATTTTAAATAAAAACATTATTTGCGCTATGAAAAAGTGCTGATAATGCCCCCTATCAACACTACTAAAAAACAATAATAAATGAGGCCCCTTTAAAAACTCTAAAAAAATCACCGATAAAGGGGTTAAATTATCACCCCTAAAAAACACTGATAAATGGTCACTTTTAATAATGTTTTTTTAGCTCTGTAAAAGTTCCCTTTTTCAGCATTGATAAAGGTACCCCTATTATCAGTGTTCTTTTATCACTGATAAACGGGGGAAATGTGGAAACCCAGTATTGTGGTAGTGAAATATAACACTTTGGGATATCAGGTTGTTAAATAATAAATGAATTATAATTTTCAAAAAAATTAATAGTTTTAGGGTCATCATTGGTTCACCGTAGGGTTTGGATATATGTGAAGTTAGTGTTTAGGATTGTTGGACCTTTTGTGTTTGTGGAGAGAATTTATCAGGTGGCATAATGATTTCTTGTTCTATAGTGTTCTAGTGAAATTCATCATATTTTTCATATTTCATAACTTTGTAAGTATCACCCCATGCCTTCTAATGTGATCGATGTTGATTATGTTGAGTTTGAGATAGATGCATCATTTGAGAATCATGGGATTCTTGTTATTGTTCGTAGAGAAAAATTATTGCGGGGAAGTATCATGATGATAAATCAAGTATTGTGGAAATAATCAGGTGTTTAGCTGGAAATGTGTGAGAGATAAGTACATATGTTGTCTCATTGGCCTGAAATTTTTACCTCAGAATCATAGAGATTCATGGGAGTATGAGTTGTCAACGTGATGTTATAAGGTGGTTAGATGGTAAGATATCAATCTTTTTTAATATTCATCATGCTCAATTTCAAGTACTCTTTTAACGATATTTTGGAATATATTTGGTGGGTTTTTTGTTATTTCATGTTGAATTTTTTTAATTTTGGACGAAAAAGGGGTACTGCAAGGTTAACGCATGGTTTTACCAAATAGTACACCTACCCCAAGAAAACCATATAATCCAAAACAAAGGGGAATTTCAGAGTTGGATCACAGTTTTTCAAACTGCATGTCCACTTTGAATAAATCATGCAACCCTAGGATGGGCCGTATGGTTATATAGAACGGTTTGGAAAACCATGCATCCCTACCTAGTAAACCATCCGTGTGGATTTTACTTACCCTAAAATTTATAAAAAAAATACTACCCCTGGTATTAACCTCAAATAGACCTGGTATGAACCTAAACCAATTCCTATATATTTTAGAACTCCTAAGAGTGTTCTAAGGATCCTTGGTCCTCGTTCATACTGAATCAAATATCCAATTGACGGATCATCTCTACTCAAGCATGTTATTTCTTCCCCATTAGTATTGATCTATCTTTCATCTCGCTTTCTTGATTAAGAGGAATGATTTATACTGTGTTTGAAATGGTTTAGATTAATATTTTCTTGGGTCATAATTTATATTATCTTAATCTTAGAATTTGGTCTTAGATATTCCATGACATTGTGATCTTGAATGTTTCTCATAGATTTGGGGTTTTCTGGTTTAGCGTATGTTCAAAAATATCATGAGGTATTTGGTTTAAATATCAATTCGCATAGTCTTGAATGATAATTGTTTATATCTAATTTTGAAATTTCAATTGCAACATTTGGTAATTGAATCATGAAATTGAATTGATCAATTAATTAATTAATTAATTAATGGGTTTATGGGTTTGTTCAATAATGTGATTATTGAATTACTTAGTGTTGTGATTATGGAATTATAGTTTTTGGAATTAATTTGTAATTATAATTAAATGGGTTTTTTTCTTAACCTTTAAGGATTAAAGGATATTATGAATAAAGTTTTGATAAATGGTTTAACAGTTAATTTTTTCTTTTATTCCACATGATTTAAATACACAACCATGATTATTTTGGAAAAAAAATTAATTGTGCACCATGATGATATTGTTTGATATGAAGTTTAACGATGATAAACGTTGATAAATGTGATATTTATGAGATATGTGATATATTGTTATATATTTGATAATGAGTGTGTGATATATACCGATGCTCCCAATACCCATATGTTATAATGAGTCTGTGAAAATTATTGATGCTTCAAACAACCATATGGGATAACAATGTGGTGTGGGATAGGGATCGATTCTCTAAATATCCCTAGGGTTCTAGACATGATGTTCTAGGACCAACACCTTTTAATTTGAGAGGTGTACCTATTAAACATCGCGTGAGAATTTAAATTTAATTATTAGTTAAAGCTTGTGATATAATGAACTGTGATTCCCTATGTTATACGATTCATAGTCCATCACAGGCCAAAGTAGGTATTTATTTTTTGGGTGTCATCTTGAACATGGGTAATTATCTAGTTAATTAAAGAATAAGGAATTTTGAAAAAAAATTACATTATTTATTATACAATATTCATTATAAAACTGCATAAAGTTTTATGGATTGGATAATTTTTAGACATTGTTAGTTGTATAATAATGATTGTATCCACAACATAATAGGGTTGCCTAATCGATACCCAAATTGACATCATTTTTATAGGAATGTATGAGGGAATAGGGCAATCTTATATGGATGAGTTGGGATGGGACATGGATGAGGGAACCCAATATGATTTCGGGAATCACATGGGAGTTTTCTATTCCATTATTATTTCTCTTTCATATTGACATTTGACACATATTGAAATGACATATCTACTATTTTAGTTATCGTCAGTTATCCATGTTTTCAGATTATCATGTGATGTTGGTCTTTATTGATAATTTCATTATTTTAATAATTTTTTATTACCATTTGAATATTATTTATTTATTTATCTTTTTTTTAATCTGATAGATAGGGTATAGTCTCCCCATGATTTATATGAGACCCTCTCTACTAATCGGAATCCTACACAATATGGGGAGGCATGCCTGAGGTCATGTAGCCAACTAGCTCGTAGCACAGATGTGGGGTACCTTTGGTCGGGCAATACACTGTGAGTAAAAAATAATATAAAAATAATCTATAAATTAATTTTAATATGTCATTTAAAAAAACCAAAAAACATATTTTTTTATGAAAATATATCATTAAAGAATAAAATGAGCTCATGAAAAATTAAGCGATTATTTGCTAATAATTTATCATTACATTTATATTACATATGAAAATTGCATATATCTCATAAAGTAGATAATCCTATTCATATCCTCCAATTTAATAGATAGGCTATAATAATAAGATTAAAATATAAATATTTCATGGTTCATTAAGGCTTAATGTTGTGTAACATGTATGCTATCAGACATAGTGTTTATTTAAAATCATAGTGTATTGCATTCTCTCCTACTTAATAAATTGCATCACCATAATTTTAAAATGATTTCTCCTAATTAATAAATTCAATTCTTCCCAAATTATCTTTCATGGTAGATAATTATTAAACCTATGTGATACAAATACCTCATCCCAATGAAACACCTACCAAATATCAATATTCACTATGATAAATTAATATATAAACTTATTATATATTAAAATTCTCTAAAATATCATGAATCAGATTTATATAGTAACCTAAATGGTAATATATAACATTTACATAACTATATTTGAAGATATAAACCTATCAATGAATCACATTTCAACCATCATGATTATTTATATTCCACAATATATTAAATCCTAATGAACATCAAATAATATACTAACCCTAATGGTTTATTTGAACCTCAATAAATATTTCTTCCTAATTCCAAACAAAATATTAAAATAAAATAAAAATCACATCACAGAGATCATAAAAATTGTTTTGTTGATGCTTTTGAATTTATTATTTACTATAAACTTATACACTCATGATAGTATCCATAACTTTTATAAAAGACATGTATTCACCTAAAAAATAACATAGCCTTTATTCCTTAAATAAGTTCACAAACTATTGAATATATTCCATAAATACGTAAATTCAATATCATATAATATGACATAAATCAATATGTCATCAACTAAACACTTTAAAATTCAACAATACTTTCAAACCAATATCAATAATCTCATTATTCAAACTAATTATATGTTTTTAAATTTTGTTGTGGAATAATCCTTTAATCCTCCAAGATCCTTATATCCAAAATATCATTGATATAAAACTTCCATATCATAATTGTTGAATCATAATGTGTAAATACATTTATTCTTTCCCTTAATTGGTATTTTATAGGTATATTATATAACACATGGATAAGGAAATTAGCTCGGATGATCCTCATATTCCATAAACATATTACATTGAAAAATAAATGTTACCTTAGGATGATCTTCATTTACCTCCATTGAACATTTAATATTTCCTCATAAATTACATTCTATATATCCTTTATTTACACATAAAAATCATCTTTTTGTTACACTGATACATTCACATGAGTTCTTCTTCTAACATTTTATACATAAGGAAAATAGAATATTATTTCCTTTATAAACCCACCACTAGATATCTTAGGGAACTCTATCCTTCTCCTCACTATGGAGTCTAAGAGTTGGTAAATTTGAATGATAATAACAATATATCATGGAAACTAATTAGGAATAATCCCACAATTTTTCATTATTGGTCGAATTTAATTTGGTAAACATGAGGATAATCATTAAATTTTTGATCAATATTAACACAAGACCTCAATGTTCTATCCATTGTCTACAACCAAAAAGAATATTATAATAAATAATAGTCATAATTTGGAACCATGAAAATACATTTATAGGAGTTATAAATCCTTAAAACTTCTTTTCAATCTATAACACCATATATTTAACTGAAGTTATCAATAATCATTTTCAATTTTTTTGATGTTATCATATAATTATACTCATACCTATGGTTTTCAATAATGTTTTCTCATCCTTGTTTCCAAAAGATAACAAAACCTTTCTCTAATAAAAACATCATATACCCATACTTTTAATAAATAGTAATCTCATCTTAATCGGTTAATATACATTAAATAACATAACGATTCATGCCATAATTGTATAGCTCTAGTGCGTTTAGACACATAGTCACATAAATAAGTTGTCGAAATTGATCTACATCATATCCCACTATATTATTCATAACTAAAATCCTTCTTAGAAACATCATACATAAAACTATACTCTTGATATGGTTAAAAGAAAACAAAAGAATGGGTGACCTCAGATTCATAGCAATGAAAAAATGTATATTTCAATGATCACATGATCTGAATATGATAATAAGGTTATAATAACATGGTCATAAAATTATAAAATAATATCCAATATATCATAGATAATAATAGTAAGTCATGGAATAAATTTTTGGAATTTCATAAGACATGAAATATAATGGAATAAATGAACATTCGGCAAGAGAAAATGACATATTCATAAGACATAGTTGTATAGAATACACATAATAATAGAAAATAATTTCTTTATTAGTAGTGGATTATTCTGAAGACTATCACAGTATATTGGATTTTCATCGCAATCCATCGTAGAAGTCGTGGTTCAATCCAAAGACTGTCATAGATGACAAAGTCCTATATTAAATTGGTTTCACTCCTTATTCCAGTCATGTTTATCTCATGGGATATAAATCATTACCCAATTCATTGGAGGGAGATAGGGGTCTAAACCATTACATAATTGAAATAATAAATATTATTTCCATAAGATCATAAAACATTCAACATATCATAACCCCATAAAATGAATGGGATTCATAGTCATTTCCTCATTTAATCATTGAATAACCAATAAAAAACAAAAAAAACCATAAACATATTTTCACCATAAATATAAATCTTACAGATAAAGAATAATGTTCATATCATTGGATCATATACACCATAATTTATAAGTGAAATTATGGGTTATTATCATTGATTATTATAAATAACATTAAAATATTGTTAAATACATATTGGGGGAATTATCCTTTCCATTTCAAAATTCCATATTTATAATATAGAAATGTTAAAAATATAATGGAATGTTTTTCATTTGAATCTATCCTTGGAAACTAATTCAGGAAACTTCAAAGCATTGAGTGGTCATGATGGTGTGAAATTTTTATTCAGTCATATAAATTAGAAAACATTACTTTCCTACTTGTAAAAAGGCAAAAAAAAGTTCCTCATTTGAAAAATGAAAAAGATATTACTTTTGATATAATTTTTTAAAAATGAAAACATGTATAAAATCACTTTAAAAAGTCAAATTATAATATTAAATACCATATTTAAAACATGTATATGCTTGAAAATGTCTTTTTGGTCGATGTGATAAATAAGATGGATTTTTTTAAATCATTATTTTAGTATATTGAGTACTTAAAGACGGGAAAATGTAATGGATAATGTAATCTCCAAAAATATATAGATGAGAATAAAATCTATTATCATCCTTAATTATATATAATAAAATTGTAGTATCATAACTTAAAAATAGGCAATCCCGATAAATAATGTAATTATAACATAAAATCCTTACTACTTTTGTAACTATTGAATCATAAACCACATGAAATAAAGAATCATATAATAATATTTCTACCCCCACAAATTTCATAATAATATTAATAAATTACATTCATAGGTTCTATATACACCACCCAAAAGAAACAATTGGTGGATATGGAATGTGTCCCCCAGAAAAAAAAACGTGACAAAAATCCCCTACCTTATGTATGTCTTCCTTTTGGGAATTTTAACATTCTATATAACAAAAATATATTTATTATAAATATATTATAGAACTATAATCATATCTATAATTCAATATATTATATAATTATTAATTTTTATCACCCATTTGTTGAAAAATCATTATTAAAATCATTGTTCTGGGTGATATCTGCTTCATTTTTCATGTATGTTTTTGTATAGTAGTTATGGTCAATTTTATTTGATCATGATTATACATAATATATAATATTAATTATAATATAAATATAATATATATTAATTTTATAATAATTTATATTCATCCATAAAAGTAGATATAGAAAAATGAATTACATCGTTCATTGAGATGGTGGGTCGTACGTACGTATGAATGATGGTTTCATTTCTCAATGGTTGAAATAAGGGATAGGTATATGATAAATAATATTTACTGAATAACTATTATATAATATATTTATAATATATAAAATAAATCCATCCTTTTTAACATCCATGTAAAACAGAAATGTAAATTGAATCACATTGCTTCATGGAGGTGATTACCCACACGTACTCACAAGCGATGTTATTATTTTCAAACAGTTTGGAAGGTAAGAAGTTATATATGATATTATAAAAAATAATTTTAAAATACTTCATAATATTAATATAAAAAACATTAAACCATCATAATACCCATCCATAAAATTTGGTGATGAGAAATGAATTGCATCACTACGTGGTGACGGTATGTCATACATATGCTAGAGTGAAACATTCACTTCCCATTACATGGATAGATGGTGGATAAATATTTTTTCATAATTTTAATGAATTTTAATTAAATTGAGGATAATGGATTTATTATTTTTTGAGAAAACCAAAATATTTATTGTAAATAAAAAATAATTAAAAATAATGTGATATATTATAGAAATTGACACTTTTTGAAATAACTCTTTTAGATCACCCCTTAAAGACCCAAGGGTTGGTCATTTAAGAATACCATAACATATAAACAGTGTATATGTATGTTTTTAAGGTATTTTTAAATGATATAGTCTTTATATAAGGAAAAAAAATTCTAAATAAATGATGGGAGGAGGTTTCCATTTGTAATTGAGGTGAGTGGGAGCTTTTGAAATTTCTAAAAATATTAAAGTATATAAAAGTAATTATCAAAACCAAATGTAACAAATATTCCATGGATTATAATTTATTATGTTATTATGTTTATATAAAAACATCCAATAACATTTGTACTAGTTTATGTGGGGTTTTAAACCTTATCCTTTGGTTTAACCCATTAATTAACTCATATTAACATTATTCATACTGTCATATTTTTTACATAAAATGGATTTTAATTTTACATGTTAAGTGAAAATTGGATAATAAATGGCGAAGGCGTTATATTTTAGACAATATATTGTCTTATTTTTCATATTTAAATATTTTTTGAAATTTGTTTAACAAAATAATGTAATATTATTTTGATAAATTATCATTAATATCTATTATAACAGTATTCAATTGATTAGATTTAAAATACATAAATAAAAATATAAAATATAATATAATAATTTAAAATTACACTAATATGTCATATTAGTCTAAAATAATCATGGAACACTATAACTCAAAAAAATTATTTTACTTTTTGAATACTTAAATTCATTTATTTTATTTTTCCAATCATTGAATAAATACTAAGATAGCATTGTATAATATTTTAAGGTAATTTTATAATTTATGAAAATTATAAATAAATATATTTCATGAAAATATTCTAATTAATCTAAAAATAAAGAATTATCTTAATTCATTGAATTATTTTCCCCTTTATGTGTACATATATGAGATATTTAAAACTATGAGAGTGACATTTTGTAACATCAATTTCCATAAATATTATATATGTCACATTATAAGAAAAGTGACCATTAAACAAAAAATGTTAAAATATAAGTTGATAATTTTAGAATATCTTTAATCTATTTATTATTATTATGAAAAATATATCCTTATCACGTAGTTTTAACAAAGATTTCTTTGATTTACCTTTTACCATGGTGATAATTTTTACCACGATTATGATTGATATTGACAAAAAATTAAAGGGAATTATTTAAAATAATAATATATAGAATATGAAAAAAGGTATGAAGTTTATAAAATTCATTTTCGATATATAGATGAAATTAATTTTAATGAAATCATGAAACATGCGATGAAAACCCCTTTTTAGACAAATACATTTTTAAGCATATCACATGGTTTTTTCTAATCTTTTGACTAGAAAAATATTAAAAAAATATTAATAAAATTTATTGATTATATATAATATATATTTCATTATAAAAATTACCAATAGTTAATTTTTTACATTATTATGAAAACAATTCATGACACTTGTAAAAACTATATATCAGAAAAATTCCATTTATTTATAAACACTGTTTTTTCAAATTCATTCATAAAATTTATTCAAATAAATGTAAATTTAATATTTATAATATAAGAGAACTTATTTTACTAGTGAAACATTTTAAAAATATATATAAAATTTTTTACAAGATTGAAATGAAAATAATGATTTCAGTAATTATATATACATTTTACTATTCATTGAAAAGTCATTTATTTTAGAAAAATCTAAAAAATTCATCCACATATAATTTTGACCTGATGAATTAAACACAAAATCCTTTTAATCAAATATAATTTCTAAATTCTATAGAAATTGTTTTTTATATTTTCTTAAAAAGATAAATAAAAATCAACCTTTAAGAAAGTGTTTCTTTGTAGAATAGAAATAATTTTCTAAACATTTAGTGATTTTGTACTAAATATTTAATAATAAATTTAAATTTTCTATGGAATTTTTATATATTTCTTATATATTTTAAAATTTTTGATAAATTATAATTTAATGGATAGGTTATCGTGATCATATTTAAATAATATTATTTCATAATTTTTTTAGGCTTGGTGTTACATATCGTGTAAACTATTGAACATAGTGTTCATTAAAAATATTGGGGTGTGGTGATTCTCATATTTTTAAGACATTAAAAACCCAGTATCTACTTGAGACAAGATTGATGTTTGTTTAAGAGCCATCATCCATCTTTTTTGTATAGTATTTTTCAAATCACAGATGATATTTTATTCATTGATTCCATCACTACTTCTTTCATTTCATGCAGATATTGATCCTATTTCACCTAACACAAAATAGTTTTATCAATATTTTTATATAACAACACCACATTTGATTGTGATTTCACCTCATTTTCAAAAACAAAATAGTTCTTAATTTTTTTAGGACCATTCATTAATTTTATTAGAATTTGTATTCTATGATTTTAGTTGTATTTCCAATGAAATTTCAACCATACTCAAGAGTTTAAATGTTATGTTCTTCTACTTATTTATATTAATCAATTTACCCCCAAATATTAAAATGTATTCCACAGTGGGACTCTTCCCATACCATATTTTTTATGGTGTGTTCTCTTCAGTTGGAATTAAAAAATCCCTTTTTTAGATATAAAATAAATTAAGCACTATTTCGTTTTACATTTTCTTTTAATTTTCATGTATTATATACTATTTCTTGGGATGTTCCTCCACTTAATTATTAGTAAATTAAATACCATTTTCAATATGTAACGTATGGATTTTTTCCTGATTATCTTCTATACTAATATCATGAAATACTTAATACACTTAAACACCCTATATTTTAAGTATATGTTCATAAACTGTATCATCCTACCATAATAATTAATAAATAGATCACAATAACTTTATTCATCCATTGACATGGGTGAAATTGGCCCCCAAACATCCACCGTCACGAACTCAAGCCATCTCATTGAAATGTATTCCTTAATCTTGTAAGTAGTTCAAATGATATTCACTTTTTTAAAAAACATATAATTAGTGTCTTCATGATAAAGATTTGGATATTATGAGCTCTTTAATTGTCAACCACATCTTACAATGACTTTTGGATTAAGTGGCCCTGAATTTTTTCACAAACCATTTTATATTCATCCTTTTATATAATGTTCATATCTTATGAGCTCTTTAATTGTCAACCACATCTTACAATGACTTTTGGATTAAGTGGCCCTGAATTTTTTCACAAACCATTTTATATTCATCCTTTTATATAATGTTCATATCTTATTCCCCCGTAATGTGTTAGAAATTTGACGACTTAATTTTCTAAACCACTGTGAATTCCATCCCTTCAAAAGATTTTTTTCAAATACATACTAACGAACAAGATATGGATTATAGATTTAAAATGATTCATAAATAAACTTTCTATCCCTACTTGAAATTTATATATAATATAAACACTCATCCTTTTAATCATGATTCCTCACCACTTAAGTAATGAGGCGATAATAGTTGAGGGAATCTCAATCATGTTATATTTTACAATCACATGAAGTGAGTGAAAATTTTAAAAGAATAGTATAATAATTAAAAGATAATGAAAAATAAAATTACCTAATTTAAATAATTATTGGAACATTAAATTCAACCATATAGGTAGAAAAAGAGTACAATATGGTCCAATGATCTAGAAAATTTCACTCTAATGGCTAATAATTCCAAATAATTTGGTAGAATATCCTATTTATAATCTTCATAATAATAATGAAATAATTTTATTCATTGTGGAATTAATATATATACCTTTGATATAAAACAACTCTATTCCTCAGAGGATACATCATTGTTGTTCAAGGGATGATGCTTGTGTTCCAGGGATACATCTTTCTCCTTCAAAATCAAAATCCCTCAAGGTTCGTTTAATAAAATTCCATGTAATTAAATGTAAATTTATCTTACCTTATATTTCTCTATACAATTATACCCTGAAGTGAGAAATTTTATTCTTTAAATTATAAAGGTATTATATATCAATATTAAATCATAAAGTCATAGAATAATAGTCATATGTTATAAAATGTTCTTCTACAACTCTTAAAAATGGGTACCAATATTTAAATTCAATATTCATGGATTCATTTCTAATGACACTACATAATTTCTCTATTATATCTCATTAGAATCAAACCACATTGAAACATTAAATTATTGGTATCCTGTTTTATAATAATTATTTTTATTACCATCTTATGTTGTCCTCCCCTTGTGTCGAATGATACGAAAACTCATTCTTCTCTACTAATCCTATAATTTTTTTCCTTCAACCCAAACATAAACCTTGAGAATTAAACTACTTCATGTTTTAGAGATCATTTTACTACTTCAATGATTGGCTACTACCTTGTTGTGAATCAATTCCGTGGATTATTTGATGGAATTTTTTATCTTCTTCTTCTTTTTAATGAAAATGTATTATAGATTACCATAAAATCCTAAAATCCTAAGTCATTATTAGGTAATCGTATGTATCCTTTTTTGTGTCATGTTGTTGAGTGACGTCCCTTATTTTTTTCAATATCATCAATATCACATTCATCCACACCGTAACACCATTTTGTGGAATTATTTCCTTCGAGGTTTACCATTTCATCTTTGGTTAAACTAAATATATAATAAAAAAACTCTTTTCAAGTAATCTATTATTGGTTACACTAAAAACATAATGGGAGGATCCAAAATATTCCTTAAAATATATCCTTCCATAAATAAATAAAATTAAAAAACATGTATATCATTATGTCCCATAATCAATAAGAATCATGATAAAAACATATGAGTCATTAATAGTTATCAAATTTCCAAAGAATTTATTATTTTTTGTACTTATGTAAAATATTTTTACAAATATTCCAAATAAGTTCAATGCATTAAATAATGAAAATCAGTAGAGAACATGTCAATAAAATACAATATTTGCTAAAATTTTTCAAATTATAATATACTCAACCTCCCTAAGTAATCGTACATACTTATTAAGATTATACTACAATTATTATTCTTATACATAATTATTTTTCAACCAGTCCATAGAAAACCATACCCATATAGTGATATAACCATTTATAGAATTTCAAATTACACACTCAATAATAATGGAAAATTACAGTTTTTCTCATTATAAATTTCATGTATTCTATTTATGGGCTTGCATAATCTCTCAAATAACATTATTAAAATCTAACTAGATAAAAAAAGTGGAAATTTTAAAAATGTTATAATGTCTTTGAACATAGAGGTGTTTATTTCATTATATATTCATTAAAATATACGTCTTTATAATTGGGGATAAATTATTAAATTAAAAACATATTTTTTTATTTAATCTCATTGAAAAGGGGACCTATATATCCACTTAATAGTCATTATCTCTAATCAATATCTACTTATCTTAATGATTCCCAAAATCAAAATTCATCAATAAGGAATCAATTATTCACCATATTATTCTTTCCTTTTCCTTAGTTACAAATGAAATTGCCCCAGGATCAAATATCACACCCATAAAACTACCTTTTTCTGATAGCCTCTTGGAACTAAATCTAATAGTTATAATAATATAATCTATATATGTATGGGTGATCATTGGAATGTATATGATATGTTATATTATTTCAATTTTTTTCTAAAATAATATAGGAATCATCTAATAAAAATATGAAATATCTAGGAATCAACTCCCAAATCACTAATCACAGTTCTACTACCTTATCCTACATGGTATTCTCATATGGTCGTTCCATGTATCCCCAATCTCCCTTTTTAAATTCAACGTAAAAAAAATCAAGTATTTGTACTAGATAATATCTTGTATGATGGATAAATTTTCCAATAATTTGGGTTACTTATCTATAAATTTCCTAGATATTACATTAATAAAATAGGTTCAGAAATAGTTTTGGACTAAAGGTAAAAAGGGTTAACAACTATCGCTAATCATATAAGTGTTGTTTAAAAAAAAATCTCATTTTATTGAAAATGATCAAAGGGAAATTTTAAATTGAAATTTTTTTCTAGACTTCTCTTATGAAATACGTTACTAAAAAAATATAACAAAATAGCTAAAAACAACTATCACGAATTGAATTTCAAAATTTTAAAAAATAGCTCAAAAATTGAACGTTATGTAATATTTGAATATTCAAAAAAATTATAAATTTGTAATTAGAGGCTATAATAATTCTGAAATTATATTGGATATCATATTAATAATTAATAAGTAATTTTTTAGTAATTCCCAATTAATATTTTTTTATTTACATGTTTATTCATATTTTTAATTAGTCAAGAGTTGTCTCCAAAAACATGACTCATTATCCAATGATTTAATGAAAAAATTCATGTGTTTCAAAGAATCCCTCCACAACACATAATTTTAAATACCATCTCCACTATTTAAAATAATGGTGTTATAGATAAAAATGAATATTCTTTTAAAATAATCTTACTAGATTATCAAAATTCAAGAGAGAATTAAGGACCACCATTATTTATGTATTATTTTTTCCGTGATAACTTAGTGGATTTTACTGTATGAAAATCATATTCATTGATGGATTGTGGTGGATTTGATTTCCTAAAATAAAAACACTAAACTATGTAACATGATAGTTTTAAAATTTTATATTTATTATTGTTCAAAACAAGTTGATGAAAAAATAATATTTTATTGGTTCTCATTCTACATGTTATATAATGGATAGATAATGAACCCAATAATAATGTAAATATGTAAATTATAAAAAATAATATAATGTCAAAAATAGAAGGCATTAAAAAAATTAGAAAGGGGAGGAAATCCTATGACTCATTGGTTCCATCCAACATCTCCCCATTTGAATCCACATTCACTAAGGTTGTTTTCAATGAAATCAATAAATCCCTATAGGACTACACCTACCATCATTGAATCACATTATGACTCTCCAAAAACATATCCTCGACAACTAATGTTTTATTAGTGATGTTAGAGTAGTATAAATCTATGTTGTGTTAGGAACTACCTTTATCGCAACCTATAAATAAAGAATGACAGCCAATGATGGGGTTTAAAACTACTAATATGCTTGATCAATCAAGGATATTGTTAAATTAGATGTCTGGGAGTACGATAATGGTACTTATTTATTAATTAGGTTATAATTTTCCCTACTAGGTGGGATATCGGAAGAATCATTACACTATGAATGTTGATTGTTGACAAGAGTATTAACTATATTATAGATATCTATATTGGTAGTTTTATTTTTTGTATCACTAGGAAGGGATATTATAGTGAATATTTCAGTAGTGGGAGTCAGTTGATGAACATTATATTGATTTGGTGTCCCCCTACTCCATAGTGAGGTCATGGGGTGATCAACTAGGTTAATGAAGGGAACCTCCATTGTAGTGTAATTTATCAGTCCATTTCCATTATTTTGGTAATACAACTCTAACTATCATCATTCATTACTATCCATAAGATAATGAGAATCCAAAGTCACCAAATCTGAATAAGGGTGGGTTGGGGCTAGTATAAATCCTCAAATTTGGGTGCTCTAATACAAACTATATATGTTGTTGGATGAGTGGATAAAAATATTGATATTTTAAGAACCTAACATGTTCCCACTAGGGATGATACTATAGAATAAATCGGTGTTCTGTTGCGTCAAGTGGTAGAAAAGGATGTCGTTCAAATTCTACCTCCATCTTATCATATAAATGGTTCTTGATCCCAATCATATACTAAATGAAATCTGAAAATAAAAATTCCAATCTTATTGAGGAAGTAGTGGGGGTTTTTCCAAAGCATGTGAAACTTTTATTTGTCCTTTCGGTGTTGGGTTTGATTATGAAGTGAAATAAGCATGCCAGTTTCCCTCAATTGTATCATAATCCACCATTAAATAAGAATAATTTTCATCCCATTCATTCACTATCCCTCTATCACTAATGGGACCAATTTTTCTAATATTTTAGGTCATACAACATAATCTACCCTACTGAGGATAGGTTCAATGATTAGTCAAAAACTCCCAAGTTCATTTCTTGTTAATTAGTGAAATTACCACACATAATAATAACCCTCAAACTTGTTAAAATTTATCGGTTAATATAATGAAAATGATTTAGTCATGTTGATTCATAACTAGCATATAGAAATTCTAGAAATTAGAATAACATATAATCCAATCACAAAGCCTTATGATGACCCCTTAAGAAACAATTCATGATAGGCATCCCCATTAATAATCCTTAAGAGATAACTTATCAACTAATTTCTCATAGTTTTTTAGATTTGTACCGTCTCAATGGGTAAATTGTTGTTTTCATCTACTAGTTATGGAATTTTTTCTTGTAGCAATCTAGTATAAAATAATTATAATCCACTCTCTCTATAAACACATAGTTTTTGACAAATTATCCTGCTATAAATTCTTTAAACCAATAGATCCCATTATGTTGAACTGTTTTTAAGGAAATATACTCTAGTTTCATATCTAAAAGTAATAGTGATGCTACGATCCACTCAATAGATTCCACCTGAAAAAGTGAGTAATATGTTATAAATCCATAGATTTGATTGAATATATAACATGATCGTCTATATCAGCATCATCCATAATATGTATATAAAATATAATTTTTTTTATGAATTCCTGACATTTTATGTCTCCTCATACTCTTACAGTGTTTGGGATCAGTGAACCATATAAAATTATTAAATTATTTTTGGATAAATCCTAACACATCGATGGGGGAGGGGTTGTTTGGTTCGTTTGTATTAGGTTAGTATTTAGAGATGTGAATTGGTTAAGTGAAAGGCATAGTAAGGGATCAAGTGGTTGTGTGGTTAGATTATCCATTTTTTTTGGATATCAGTGTTATATTATTTTTTTTGTTTATTTTAATGTGTATTTATCTTTGTATTTGTTGTTTATAGTCTTATTTTGAGGCATTGTGAGAGGGATTGGGATATATATGGGTAATAGATCAAGATGGATTCATGGGGGTTTTAAAATGGGTTGTTTTCATTGTTTGGAAATGTTTTTATCTTTATATTGGTATTGTGAACATTCATAGTGTGCGTTAGGAAATAGTGTAGTGAGTAGGATTAAATAGGTATGAGGAGGTGTGAACATCAATCAAGAGATTATATAGATGTGTAACATTACTGATTGAAGGTGACTAGAACCAAATCAAACAGCTAAGAAAAACAACTTAGGGAGCACTAATAGATGGGAATAGGGATACTAATAGAAAAATTTTGGTTGTGGTGTTTATAATTAAATGTATTTGAATACATTGTGGTCTGGACCAAGTCATTACAACAATAGATAATTACTTCTAAAACCAGTGAATCTTTCAAACATTGTCCTCTATAGTAGCAACTCCATGGGGGAAGCAACCATTGAACAACCATTTCAGTTTATCCCTATGTTATTTATTTTAGGTTGAAATCATGAAATGAAGGATACCCAATAAAAAATAATTTTTCCTTTATTTTTTCTACCTTGAGGATTTATAGACTAAAAAATTACTTCGCATCTCAACCGGATTTTCCACTCCATATTGTTAAATTTTGGGGTTGGGTTATAGTGTACACCCCCACTATTAGGGTTAGGATATTTTCTATCCAAGAAAATTACATTGTTATAGTGGGATCAAGTATTGCGTGTCATAGGTCTAGAATGATGATTTTTGGGAGTAGTGTTTAATGACATGACATATCTAACATCACCTTAAGAATGATTCCTTTTAACATTTGGTTATTACACCTCTCAATTTTTTTTGTCTCAATTAGATCTGTTGTAGTGGAGTAAGGTATATTTCCCTAAAGAACCTAAAATAATTTATCCTAATAATTTCTAACCATTCTAAGGTATATTTATAATCCTAAAAAAGAAAACATACCTTGGATTCTCCACATATTGTTCTTTATTTAAATTCAATATCTAGATGTAAATTTGTATTTTCAGTAAAATTTGAGAGATAGAATAAATTAGTTATGGAAATTATCCATTTATGGAATCATCCATTTTTATTGAACACGATTGATGTATCATTCCATTATTGGATCTAAATGGATCCATGTGAAATGAAATTAATACCATGATGAGTCATAACCCAAGTGACTGTAGTTTTGTTGGAAACAATATCAACTATTATTTAAAAAAAGTATTTTATCTTGTGGTATGAATATTCAATGGTTGATTCATCAATAATGTAACTTATTAATCTTATATTTATATATATTTTAATTATTATTTGTATCTAATTCAATAACTTATAATTTATCCAAATATAGTTGTACCTTTCTATATTGGTGTGAGTCCATAATTACTTTCTTCATAGCCTTATATTATCAATGCTCGAGATCCACAAGTAATTGTCCCAGTTCCATTTCAATAAGAATAAATGGTATTATACTAGTCATCATTTTATATTATATCATTTATTACGATAAATTATTATCATAATTTTTTGTATAATCATTCCATATTGAACTTGTAGTTTTCTCCAAAATCGTTATAATCACTCAGTTGGATAATTCTACATTCCCATTCGATTATGGGTGGTGAGGGGATATTATATTATATCAATCTCAATAATATTCTAACAAAAATATATATTATTGTTTGAATGTCTTCCTCAAGAAATTATGAGTATCCTAGAAATACCATCAAGATTAAATAAGTTCATTCTTTTTAATTTCATCACTAAATTGGATATATTTTCCATGTTGTATCATTTTCCAACTATTTAGTGTTGTAAATCACATACACAAGTATTTATGTGGTTCTCATGGATGTTGGGAATGGCCCCATAATATCAATTATCCACACATCAAACACCGAAAATTTTTGAATGGTTTTTTTGGAATCTCAATTCATTTCCCATTACTATCCACTTATTGTAATCATTCATAACCTCATATAAACTTTGTTGCATCTTTGTGGATTTCAATAAAAATAATATACCATATTTTATTTTGGCCATTGTTATACCATGTCAATTGTGCCCTCTGTTTTGTGATGAATAAAGAAATTCTAGAATGATCTTTTCCGTGGATTTGGGCACATATCCCAAAATTAATCATTGAATTCATTACAAGAATAATAATTGATTATCACAAAAATAATGTTTTGGATTATCTAAAAAATTATTCATTACTGATATAAAAAAAATGATTTATGGACTTTTTTTCTTAATAATCTACAATGTTTAAAAACCATGGAAGATATTTTGAATCATTATAGAAAATCATATCTTATAGTAACTCATCATAAATTTCTCTCCCATCATCCTCTTCTATATTCCTTCGAAGTAATATCCAAAAATGGTCAAGCCAAAAAAATATTTAACTTTTTTTATATGTTTATCCTATAAATTTTTTATAGTAATACGATACTCCAAATCAAGAATAGATTAGAATCCTTTATAGAAAATAACTCTAGAGGTGTCTTCAATGTTGACAATCACCACAAACATTAATAAAAATGGTTTGAAATTTCAAAATAAAAAACAATTATTATATGTTTTTTCTCAATGATGGTTAAATTTTTTTGGTACTTATTATGGGAATGGTTTTCAAAATAGATAGGTCTAAAAATATGATCTACCAACTTACAAAGAGTATCTATTATAAAGGAACCACTAGGATCTCACATTATGATGACATTATTCTACCATTTTAGAAATATCATGATTTGTGGGGCCAAAAAATTCATTTTCAAATAAATAATGTCTTCCTTACATGATGATCCAAATATAAACAAAACATAGTTTGAAAACATATGTGTTAGAGGCCATGATATCTTAGAAAATTCATTTCTAAAGTGGTGCAATAATCTAGCATGTCCATGAAATATTTAATTCCTTTTCATTGTAGTATGATTCTGGAGATCATGTCTGAATTTTTTATTTTCTGAATCAACCTTGATTCCTTGTTTAAGTATTATAATGATAATAATGACACCACCTTAAACTAGGAAGTGGATATTTTCCCAATTGAGAAATATGAATTTCTATTCAAATATTTTACGTACCAGATCATGTTTATATAATATTATTTTATTTGATATCCCATATAATGAGAAATCATCAATTAAAATATCATATAATTATTCAATCATGTTCTGAAAAATATCTGGAACACACTATTGAAAAGTCACTACATCATTAAACAATCCAAAATACCTGATATTATAAGAGAATGTTTTATATGTGTAAGAAAACATTGTCTTATCTTTGTTATTTTGATAAAAATAGTATTTGTTTTTAACTATAATTTCAATCAAAAAGGAAAAAGAACTCATATTGAGATAACCTATTAAGAATTATTCCATGATTAATAATGGAAATTTCTTCCGGTATTATGGATGTTTATAGTATTTGATTTTCTATGCTTACCCAATATCATTTAACTATCTTTGTATATATCATCTCACTATCATCAATCATTATAATAATATTCCAACCTTATTTGGAATTACATGTATTGGGGTCACCCATTTACATTTTTATGTTGAAATGATGCTCCCTGCATTTAGTACCTTACGAAAAAACTTCATGGAAAAATATTTTATAGTCTGTGTTAGTCTCACCTGTAGTAACAATCGTAGTTTTCTCACATCATCTAATAGTTATCTTCATGTAAAAATGGTAGGATTATTTCCATTAAAAATAGAAATAAACTATGTGAGTAATCCGGAATTTTTCACCGTGATATATGACTTATTTGTAGTTATTTTATCAGTTTAAAACCTTCTTCTAGATTTAGGTTTTTTGTAAAAATCACCAGATTAATACATTTTAGGATAAAAAACACCAAGTAAGTGATTGTTATCTTTTCTTAAAAATACATAACAATTTTTATTCCAACTAATTTCTTAATTATGAATTATCAATAATTGTTAAACAGTAATTTATCACCAAATAATAAGTACAATAGACTGTGTGTCAGTGGATTAAACTAAAGCATTAGTTTTTTTGATGATTTGAGAAAATAATTCTAGATAAGAATCAATTTACAAGTATTTTATCTATTTCATGACTTCTTCTTCTTCCTCAACATATGGTTATAAATTATCCTCATTAGTTTCAAACATATCTTGAATTAGATGTATCATATTACCTCCTATACTATTTATATACTCATTATGGATGGTTGGTAATCAGTATAAAATATTATATAGAAATACTATAAATTAATTTGAAGATTAATATTTTTAATAAGATCTAGTATGACTTATTCATCACTAACTATGAAAATTAGTCATCATTGGTTGACATTTATAAAAAAAAATTTAGTTTCAATCAATGGTATTCCAAGGATAATGGGATTATCTCATTCTTAATCTATCCTTAGGATAAAAAAATATTCAGGGAATCTAATTTTTTTTTCACGACCCCCTCCCACCAAATATGTCCCTCCTGAGCTGGAAATGGTGAATGGGAGATAATGACCCCTCGAGTCCCGCCTCCAGTAGGCCCCGGGGTGGCAACTAGCACAAAGGGTATGGGTTTTCACAAATATGGGAGGCATTACCCTTTTTATTATTTAAGATCGGGAAAAATAAAAAGTCAACCACCAAAAAGTAAAATAACAAGTGTATAGAAATAAACCCAAACCAATCCCACATGCATGTTTAAATAGTTCTGAAACAAGGTACATGTACAAGAAAGGTCAAAAGTACAATACCAAAAGAAACAAGAGTACAGAAATGGCAACAACTCCAATTTTCCCGACAAGTAGGGTCCCGCACGGCCCTGATAGTCCTCTTGGAAACCTGAATCTAAACGTAGGGTGAGCATACAAGTATACTCAGTAGGGAAACCTAAAGCTCTCGTGCACAAGGGGGGACACATCCTAATGTCCCATGAGAACAACAGAAGAAACCTAGCAAGGAATTCTATCCACCCAACCTCACCAGACACACTCACCAAAATCAAAATCACAACATGTAGTATTATATAAGAACATGAGTATTGGATACCCTGCACCATTTCTGGCTAGTTAGCTGCTCTTCCTAATGGCGAATGTCCTGACGATGCCACACTCTTCCCGCCCACACACACCTGGGCCACACAACCATGCATCATGCCCGCACACACCTGGGCCTCACAACCACGCATCCCACCTGCACATACATGGGCCTCACAACCACGTATCTCTCCCCCACACATCTGGGCCTCACAACCACGCATCCCGCTCGCACACACCTGGGCCTCACAACCAAGCATCCCGCCCGCACACACCTAGACCTCATCCTGATGATTCATGGGAACAGTAATAGTAATAAACATCTCACCCGAAGACACCTGGGCGTCATCCCGAAGATTAGTGTGAAAAGTAAACATGCCTGATGATTCTTGGGCCAATCCACCCTAATCGAGACCTACCCATAGAGTCTTAGGTGTAAGGTCTCCTCAAGCCATCACAGCCTAGGGAAGAAGGAGAAGGAAGGAGCTAGTAACTAAGGGGAAAACACCCTCTCCCATGAAATGGGAGTGTTGAGCACTAAGTGCTCAACATGGGTGGGGTGCGATAAAACACAAAATATGTAGATATATATATGTATACCAAACACACAGCCCAACCTATAGATTCTAAACAGATAAACTGAGCACATGCCTCGGCACTGCTACTACGAAGCATGCATACAACAAACAACCCCAAACCCCATTTAGGTTTTCACGTTTCAACAGAATTAGTTTATTTAGTTCCTTTTCTACTGGGAAAACAACCAGAACCAACCTTATCAATCGTTCGTGAAACATATCCCTGCCATCCTCAAATCAAGTTAGGAAAACACAAGCAGCACAACAAGTACCTTCTTATTAAAAACCAACCCATTTATTATTATTACCATTCCATTGCCATGCCTCTCCATTTATTAACTCTCCCACTTTATTTATTATTCACAAACATAGTTCCTTCAAATTCAAACCCATCCCTGCAGCCCCGCTGCCAACCACCATAACCACAAAAACATCGAAACTCGTACATCATTACCCCTTGATACCATTTATCACCTCCCCACTGCCCATCACTAACATATCATTGACACCAACCCACAACCAAGCCAACCACAACCCCACTGATCATCACTAACATGGAATTCACACCAACCCACAACCAATCCATCCGCAGCCCCGCTACTCACCTGATCCACAACAACCCATAAAACACCCCCATCACATGCCACGTATCTAAGCCAACACCCACATGTTCATTATTCCATTTTGTTCAATCGGGGTGATCACACAAGGTTTCCATATTTTAAATCAGCCAACATTACGTGATTAACCAAATTCCACATTCCACAAAGTTCTATTCAATCAAAAACAGTCTAGAAAGGGAGGGAAACATTTAATTGTGCCATAAAAGGCCCCCAACGATAGTGATTTTTAGCAGGCATAAGCCTATGCAATTTACAATATAATATCACAAGATATAAAGATAAAACTAACAACTTTCCCCATCCCTATTCTTTAACCAGTTATTATATTCTTTTAAATATTTGACCGTTTCTTATGAAAACTAGAGGATTCCCACCCCGCATGATGCACAATTTAGAGAGATGAAGGTAAGATCTCTACCTCAACAAGTTCTAATCACAACGCTCCCCCGGATCAACTTTAGAAGGCGTTCGTCGGCGTCCGTCACATCTATCGATACCCGGAAAAACCTACTCAGGTGGAAGTTGAAAAGTAAAGGACAAAGGAAAGACAACGGATCCAAGCTCAGAAGTTCCGCCTCATTGTTACGATCCTGTGGCCGCTGAGGGATCATAAGTCGGAGCTCGGACGAAGATGTTATGGAAGAAAAAGAGCCTTCGAGTCTCTTGGGAGAGCTCTGGTCAAAGAAATGGGGAGGAGAGGGGTGAGTTGAAAAGGAGGATGGGACCCCTCCTTTTATAGTTGAGAAAATCAAAAGTTCATGGCATGTACTTTATGGTACACAGCGTGTACTCTGCCATTTCACACGGTCACAACGCGGCTTCCAACACGGCCTTCAACGCGGAACGCGGCTGTTGACCGGTCAACACATGGTATGAAGGTAACACCTATGCGGGGATAGACTACATGGCGTGTACTCATTTATTTTACATGACAAGGACACGACCTCAACATGGCACATGGTCGTTGACTGGTCAACACACGGGTTGAAGGTAACGCATACGCGGGGAGGAACTACACGGTGTGTAGTTTTGGATACACGACGTGTACTCTATTATTTCTCACGGAAAGGACATGGCCTTCAACGTGGGGTATACTCAGCAAGGTGGTACATGGATTGTACTCACACTACACGGCATGTACTTACAAAATTCTGGAAAGTGTGGGATAAGTCAATTTTACCCTCCAGAACACTTCATTTCCTTCTTTTTGGCAAAGTAATGGGCCGGAGAGGTCCGAGCTATTACATTAGATACCTCTTAACACATTCTTGTCCTTGAGAATTCAAAAACCAACCCAGAGGAACCCAAACAAAAACCTATTAGGGTTCTCATTATAATAGGAGCCCAACCGATAACCCTAATCATAGGTGTTAGAAATTACCTCTCCTATGTCAAGATATTATCTGCTTTAGGCGGCACTTACTCTCCAGCACAGGTTTAATCTCATCTGCAATAATGTATCTCGATTATGGATTGGGCCTTCCCACTTCCATATATTATGATTTTCCTACTTATACTTCCCCCAACACTGTATAACCCACACACTGCCAGAACACGTGGTTTGGGGAAATTCCTTCTCTTATGTCGAGATATTATCCACTTTAGGCAGCACTGACGCGCCCGCACAGGTTCAATCGCATTCGCACTAATGCATCTCGATTAGGTATTTGGTTTTTCCATTTCCCCATACATCCGGACATGTTACACACTTCCAGAGAACAAGGAGACAAGACGTATCACAACCGACAAGCCAAGCATTCCATATAACAAAGGTACTTAGTAACATCAACACAATGCTCAGAAGAATAAGGGAAAACACAAGTAAAAACAACTCATAGTATTGAGCATGCATCTCGGTCTCTTGCTCCCAAGTTCTCTCCTCGAGGCCGCCATGCCTCCACAACACACGAACCAACGGAATAGTTTGTCCACGAAGCACCTTTTCTTTACGATCCTCGATTCTGACTGGTCGTTCTTCAAAGGTAGTATCGTCTCCCATATCTAACTCTCCCCAGTCGATATCATGAGAGCCATCGTGTAAGTACCAACAAATCTAGGAGACGTGTAAGACGTCATGAACCTTCTCCAACTTAGGTGGAAGGGCTAGCTGATATGCCACCTCGCCTACTCGACTCAGCACCTGGAAAGGTCCGATGAACCTAGGGGTGAGCTTACTCCCCTTCCCGGACCTCTTCTACCCCCGTGGAGGGAAAACCATCAAGAACACATGGTCTCCCACCTCGAACTCCAACGGCCTCCTCCGACGATCATCATAAGACTTTTTTCAGTCCTAAGTCTCTTTCATCCTCTCACGCACAAGATGAACTTTCATGGTGGTGTTCTGTACTACCTCTAGCCCAAGAGAAGCTGTCTCACCAACCTCTTGCCATCAAATGGGTGAACGACATGGTCTTCCATAAAAATCCTCGAACGGTTCCATGCCAATAGCAGAGTGGAAGCTGTTGTTGTATGAAAACTCCACTAAAGGAAGGTGTCGTACCCATGATCCTCCAAAATCCAGAACGCATGCTTGCAACGTTTCCTCCAACGTCTGGATAGTCTACTCTGTCTTCCCATCGGTCTGGGGGTGGAAAGCAGTGCTATGGTGTATCTGGGTCCAAAAGCATGTTGTAACCCCCTCCAGACTAGTGAGGTAAACCAAGTATCCTAATATGATATGATAGTCTTTGGAACTCCATGCAACTGCACAACCTTGTCTACGTACCTCTGTGCTGTGGTACTTATCGGGACTGACTCCTTAATTGCTAAGAAGTGAGTTCATTTTCTCAGTCGATCTACCACTACACAGATAGATCATAACCACTGTGGGATTTGGGTAGTCTTGTGACGATTTCCATTAAGATGTCATCCCACTTCCACTCGGTGATATCTAAAGGATGCAACAAACCACTGGGAACACGGTGTTATGCCTTCACTTGATGAAACACTAGGCATTTAGACACAAACTCTGCCACTGCCCGTTTGACGCTGGGACACCAAAACTGTTCCCTCAGGCCTTGGTACATTTTTGAAACTTGTGGATGTACCGGCAAGGCTGAGCTATGGAACTCATGGAGAACTCCCTCACGCATCACCTATGGAACAAACAACCTTCCATGAAAATCATCTGATGTCGGTTGTCTTCTGACAATCATTCTGGAGCGTTCCCCTGATCGATACGATCACGCATCACTTCTGCCGTGGAGTCCCCCCACTGAGACTCTTCCACTTGCTACAACAAGGAGGACTTCACCTCATCTGAAAAAAACAGCCTCTAACACCTTCTACCATGGCATCAAAGTGCAAGGCAGCCAACTCTCCCAACGCTTCCCAGGCATCATTGGATTCACAAACCACTTCCTTATGTGACTTCCTGCTCAGGGAATCAGCCACAATGTTTCCCTTACCTTCACTGTAAGAGATCTCGAAATCATAGTCTTGGAGAAACTCGACCCATCTGCGCTATTGTAAGTTCGATTCACGCTAGGAGAAGATATAACGCAGGATATTGTGATCTGAGAAGACTATAATGTTATCCCCAAAGAGTTAATGTCGCCACAACTTCAGTGCGAACACTACTGCAGCAAGCTCTAGCTCATGGGTGGCATAGTTACGCTCGTGAGGGAGTAACTGCCTAGACCCATAACAGATTACTTCCTTCTTCTGCATCAGCACGCACCCCAGACCAAGGCCAGAAGCATTAAAAAACTCTTCATTCAACAACCCTTCCTCTGGAAACCTGAGTACGGGAGCACCGACCAACATCTCCTTCAGGTAGTTGAATGCTTTCTGGCACTGCTCGCTCTATAGGAAGACTGGGTTCTTCCTAGTCAAAGCATTCAATGGAGTAGCAACATGAGAGAAGTCTGAAACAAACCTCTGATAGTAACATGCCAACCCCAGGAAACTACAAACTTCTGCCACGGTCTTGGGTGCCGCCCAAGAAACAACTACCTCCACCGTCGATGGGTCCACTACACTCTATGTTGAGACACCACATGCCCATGGAAGTGTACTTCTTGCCTCAATAACTTACACTTCGACAATTTCCCATAAAGCTGGTGGTTTTAAAGATTTCAAAGACTACCCGGAGATGCTCAACGTGCTCCTCCTTTGATCTTGAGTAGATCAGGATGTCATCAATAAACACAATGACGAACCGGTCCAGAAACTCTCAGATGACAATGTTCATAAGTCCCATGAACACAGTCGGTGCATTCGTAACTCCAAACGGCATCACTACAAACTCGAGTTCCCATACCTGCACCTGAAAGCCATCTTCGACATGTCACTGTCCTTTACCCTTAGGTGATGATATCCAGATCATAGACCATTCTTAGAAAACCAACATGATCCCTTCAGTTGGTCGAAGAGAACATCTATCCTTGGAAGGGGGTAATGATTCATGATAGTTACCTGGTTCAACCTTCGGTAGTCTATGCATAGCCTGAGACCACCATCTGCCTTCTTCACAAACAAAACTGGTGAACCCCATGGAGATACACTAGGTCGAACAAAACCCTTCTCCATTAGATTGTCAATCTGAATCTGTAACTCCCGCAACTCTGAATGATCCATCCAATAAGGGGTCATCGAAATAGGATGGGCACCAGGCTGTAAGTATATCCCAAACTCAACGTCAGGTCGGTGGGGTAGAGTCACAAACTCCTCAGGAAAAACATCGAGAAAATCCCCAAAAACCTTCAGGACATCCATTGTCTCTATATCAGCTGAAACCACTGATAACGCGCCTAATAATGAAAGGAGAGGCTCCACACACCAACATCCCACCTGATAGATCCTCTTGCCAAAAAAAGCTACACATTGCCCATCCACGTCGGAGAACACAACCCTTCTTTGGAAGCAATCAATAACAGCACTAATGGAGAAAACCCAATTGATTCCTAGGATGACATCATATGGCTGCATCTATAATAGAAGAAGGTCCCCACTAGATTGATGTGGTCCCAAAGTCAGCACACATCCCCGGAAAACACAAGATACACTTGTTTGGCCTCCAACTGGTGTACTCAGCACTAGTGGTACAGAAAGTCTCTCTACATCTAGTCATAATGCATGGGATAGACCAGGTGCAAAAAAGGAGTGCAAAGCTCTCGAATCGAACAAAGCAGAAACGAGAGTGCGGAAAAAACAAATTGTACCTCGCACCACCTATGGTCTTGTTGGAGGTGTTAACTCGGCTGTGTACAACTGTACACGCCCAGCTCCTCCGCCTCTCTGATGTCGACCACCTCCCTGACCACATCCTAGTCAAGGACCCTGAGGAGCACCCTGAGGTCAGCCTCCTCCCGCAAAGTCTGCCCTCAGAGAAGCATGGTCCTGCTACTGCTGGAAGGGTCTCACCGGGAACTGGTGCTGCTAAGGCGGGCCCTGAACCTACCCTCCTCCACCGTACTGGGCTCGGGTTGGGCACTAACTCTGAAAGTGCCTGAAACATCCACAAGAAAAAAACTTCGGTCCTGGGATCATGAGAAAGGGATGACGACCCAATGATCTGATCTGAAGCTGTTGGGGTATGCTCCCTACTGGCTGGAACTAGTAGGGTACTGCCATATGGGATCTGCTGCTGACTGCCTTCCGCTTCGATGAACCTGGATGGATCCCCTCTCGTGGGGCACCTCCTAGTGAGTGCATCCTCTCTACAACCTCTGCCTTCTTCTGTGTTGCCAAGTACGTCAGAAGGGTGAAGGGGGTGACAATATACTGGAGCAAAGGATGAAGTGCCTCCTCCAAAAATCTCGCCCGAGACTCCTCATCCCAAAAAAGATCTGGAGCAAAGCACAGGAGATCCTTGAACTTGATCCCCAACTCTCGTAATGACATACTCCCCAGTTAAAGGGAGAGTAACTCCTGCCGCTTCTCTGCCGTGATCATGGAAGAAAGGAATTCCTCTCAGAATTCCATCTCAAAGTCATCCCACGAAACCTCTGTCTTTGTCCTCTCTCTGAGGTAGAGCGTCCACCACTGACGCACCGACACTCTTAGCTGACTGACTTCAAGGGGAACACAGTACTCCCTCGAAGCAAGAATCATGTAAAAGCGATCCCTAGCACCTCAAGCCACCCCTCCGTCTCCATATCTGAAGTACATCCCTCGTACTTCTTGAGGGTCTGTCGCTGGAAAGATCAAAGAGTCCTCTTCCACTGGTCAGCTTCCTTCGCTCAGCCAATCCTCAACTGATCGACCGCCTGAATCTGTTGGGCCTCTGCCTTCTGAGCCACCCGGGGCGACGTCTAGGTGTCATAGGTGTACGTTAAACAAAGATCTCCTAAGTCCATGTATTAAGGAAAGTTTTTAGGGTTACATTTTTTCATTTTACTTTAATTTTTTTCCCAGGACACCCAAATCAAGTAAAACACAATCATGATGATGCATGTACCTTACCTGGTGTCTCTGCCCTACAATCAATGTAGTCTCACATGGTCGTTCGGTAGGCTCAGAGTCCATGCATCAGATCACAGGGGCCCTAAAATCTCGGTTCCTAGCTGATCTTCCCTGGCCTATGTCACGCACAAAGATTAACCAACATTTTTTCCCTACTATCCCATGCAATCCTCACTATGGCTAACTCTAGATTCCATCCTATCTCTTAACCTCCCTCTCATACCATTCTGTCACGACCCCCTCCCACCAATGATGCCCCTCCTAAGTAGGAAATGGTGAAATAGAGATATTGACCCTCGAGTCCCGCCTCCAGTAGGCCCCGGGGTGGCGACTAGCACCAAGGGTACAGGTTTTCACAAATATGGGAGGCATTGCCATTTTTATTATTTAAGATCGGGAAATTGGACAAGTCAACCACCAAAAAGGAAAAGAACTTGTGTATAGAAATAAAACCAAACCAATCCCACATGCATGTTTAAATAGTTCTGGAACAAGGTACAAGTACAATAAATCTCAAAAGTAAAATACCAAAAGAAACATGAGTACAACAACTGCAACAACTCCAACTGTCCCGACTAGTAGGGTCCCGTACGACCCTGGTAGTCCTCTTGGAAACTTGAAAGTAAACGTAGGGTGATCATATAAGTATACTCAGTAGGTAAACCTAAAGATCTCATGCACAAGTGGGGAGACATCCTAATGTCCCGTGAGAACAACAGAAGAAACCAAGAAAAGAATTCTATCCACCCAACCTCACCAACCACACTCACCAAAAACACAATCACAACAGGTAGTAGTTTATAAGAACCAGAGTATTGGGTACCCCGCACCATTTCCCTCTAGTTAGCTGCTCTTCTTAACGGCGAACGTCCTGACGCTGCCACACTCTTCCCGCCCGCACACAACTGGGCCTCACAACCGCGTATCCCACCCGCACACAACTGGGACTCACAACCACACATACCGCCCACACACACTTGGGACTCACAGCCACAGATCCATCCCACACACACCTGGGCCTCATCCCAATGATTCTTGGGAACATAAATAGTAATAGAACTCTCGCCCGAAGACACCTGGGCCTCATCCCGAAGATTCTTGGGAAAATTAAACCAGCCCGAAGAGTCTTGGGCCAATCCACCCCAATCGAAACCTACCCGAAATGTCTTAGGTATATGTTTGCCTCAAGCCATCATAGCCTAGGGGAGAAGGAGAAGGAAGGAGCTAGTAACTAAGTGGAAAACACCCTCTCCCATGAAATGGGAGTGTTCAACACTAAGTGATCACCATGGGTGGGGTGCGATAAAACACAAAATATACAAATATATATGTATACCAAACACACAGCCCAACCTATGGCTTCTAAACAGAGAAACTGAGCACGTGCCTCGTCACTACTACTACGAAGCATGCATACAACAAACAACCCGAAACCCCATTTAGGTTTCACGTTTCAACAGAATTAGTTTATTTAGTTCCTTATCTACTGGGCAAACAACTGCAACCAACCATATCAATTATTCATGAAAAATACCCCTGCCATCCTCAAATCAAGTTAGAAAAACACAAGCCGCACAACAAGTCCCTTCTTATTAACCAACCAACCTATTTATTATTATTCCCATTCCATTGCCATTTCCACCAATTTATTAACTCTTTCACTTTATTTATTATTCACAAGAATAGTTCGTTCACATTCAAACCCATCCCTGCAGCCCTGCTTCCAACCACCACAACCACAACTACACCGAAACTCATACATCATTACCCCATGATACCATTTATCGCATCCCCGCTGCCCATCACTAATATAGCATTTACACCAACCCACAACCAAGGCAACTGCAGCCCCGTTGGTCATCACAATCATAGCATTCACACCAACCCACAACCATGCCAACCGCAGCCCGCTGCTCACCAGATCAACAACAACCTATAAAACACCCCCATCACATGCCACGTCTCCAAGTCAACACCCACATGTTTGTTATTAAATTTTGTTCAACCGGGGAGATCACACAAGGGTTACAGATTTTAAATCAGCCAACTTTACGTGATTAACCAAATTCCACATTCCACAAAGTTCTATTCACTACAAAATGGTCTAGAAAGATAGGGAAACATTTATTTGCGCAAGAAAAGGCCCCCAACGACCGCGATTTTCATTAGGCATAAACCTATTCAATTTACAACATAATATCATAGGATATAAAGATAAACATAACAACTTTCTCCATCCCCGTTCTTTAAGCAGTTATTATCTTGTTTTAACATTTCAATCGTTTCTTATGAAAACAAGAGGACACCCACCCTTCATGACGCACAATTTAGAGTGATGAAGGCAGTATCCCTACCTCAATAGGTTCTGATCACAACGCTCCCCCAGATCAACTTTAGAAGGCGTCCGTCGGCGTCCGTCACATAGTTCGAAACCTGTAAAAACCTCATCGGGTAGAAGTTGGAAAGGAAAGGCTGAGGGAAAGGCAACGGATCCAATATTATAATTTCCGCCTCGTTGTTATGATCTCGTGGCCACTGACGGATTGTAAATCGGAGCTCGGACGAAGAAGTTATGGAAGAAAAGGAGCCTTCGAGTCTCTTGGGAGAGCTCTGCTCAGAGGAATCGGGAGGAGAGGGGTGAGTTGAAAAGGAGGGTACCCCTCCTTTTATAGGCGTGAAAAACAAAAGTACACGACTTGTAATTTATGGTACATGGTGTGTACTCGGCCATTTCACATGGTCACCACGTGGCTTCCAACATGGCCTTCAACGCGGAATGCGGCCATTGACCGGTCAACACATGCTATGAAGGTAACATGTACGCGGAGAGGGACTACATGGCATGTATTATTGTACACATGGCGTGTAATCATTTATTTCACATGGCAAGGACACGGCCTCAACATGGAACATGGGAATTGTCTGGTCAACACACGGGTTGAAGGTAACACGTATGCGAGGAGGGACTACAAGGCCTGTAGTATTGGATACAAATGTGTACTCATTTATTTCACACGTCAAGGACAAAGCGTCCAACATGGGGTATACCTGAAAAGGTGGTACACTGCGTGTACTCACACTACACGGCGTGTACTTAAAAAATTATGTAAGGTGTGGGAAAAGTCCATTTTACACTCCAAAACACTTCGTGGCCTTATTTTTTGACAAAAGAATGGGCCAGAGAGGTCCGAGCCATTACATTTTTCCACCTGATAATGCATATTAAAAAATATTTAGGGATTATCTATCAATATACTAATATGTTAGAGTAAAAATAATAAAATATTTGGATTATCCAATCCCATATTTAAAAACATAGATAGTGGAATAAAATATTCACATCATTCCTAAGTCACAATTTGTTTTCTTGAATTTGCATGAAATAATCATTAATAAGATGTATAATATTCCTAGATCTCTCATCTTTGGAGGTATATTATTTTTAAATTCTATTGAAAACTATTTTTATAGAGAAATTACACTACAAACAACTAAATTTTTCTTTAATTATAGTAATTCCTTTAAAATTTTCTCATAATCCAGCATTTAAGAAATATATTCACAAAAATATATGTCTATATAATGTTATATATAACCATATAGAACGTCTTTTATTTAATTTCAAAAACTAATATCCTTATCTAATATAGGATTAAAATTGGCGGATTATATGGTTCATACTTTTGGTTTCATTATTCTCCTTAAAAACCAATTTTCTATATTTCCCCATCTAACAATTTTCATTTTATTATTCTATTTTATCTTCATTCTATTCTCAATTTTTCTCTCTAACCCTTAATTTTTATTATTCCATTTACACATACATTTATTCTTATTTATCTTATATTATTTAACCTATCACCTTTAAAAAGTGTCATAGCCTTCACCTTCTCTCTTGGGTTTCCTCTATGTTAATCCATAGGGTATTGAGTAGTCACTCTAATAATGTTGATATATTTTCACCACATTATTCTAGAGTTGTAGTTATATGATTATTGATTCATTATAGAGTTATATTGTCTCATAATCTACTTATAAAACTTTTGGATGAGGTTATTGAACATTACATTAAGTGATTTTTAGGGGATAAGAAGGTGGTTTTGGATAGAATTTATGTGTTCGCTATTTTTTTATGGTTGAGGGGGTGTTAATAGTTATAATTCCGCCATGGGTTATTGATCAAGTGAATATTTTGGGTATACAAATATTTTATTTGAAAATTAAAACACATTTTTATTATTTATAAAACGTGTTTTGAATTATTTGGGGTATTGATTACAACTAACACATTTTCAATCAAAATATTTATTCACCTTTAAACCCTACTTAATACATGGTATATATGAGTACTCTTCCCATATAACTAAATTATAAAATGAGTTTTAGTGTTATTGTTTTTGAATATTGTGATTGAGTCAATGCCACTATAAATTAAAAGTTATTTAGTTTATTTATCAATGAATCTAATTGCGTATCCAAGAAGGTGATTTTGTTGAATTAAAATATTTCCATGCTCGGTGGAATCTAATAACATTATCATAATTTATCATTATGTGGAAACTCATATAGAATGTCTTTTACATCATCAAATGTTTTCATAATTAATCCTTTTTTGGATAGTCCATCAATCATGACTGAAGTCGTATGATGTAAAAAATAAATAATTGATTAATTTCTAGGAAAACATAAATTCCTTTATGTATCAACTTCTTTATTAAATATTTTATTTCATCAAATGTTTCAAATATATATTATCCATCGACTTTTGAAATTATTGATATTTCATTTCTGAACTTCTACATCCTCCGTAGTGGAATGTATTTGTATAATAATAATTTTTATAGGTTATCCAAGGTTTTCATGTAACCATATAGTTTACTCTTTAACCTACCAATTTCTCATACATAGAGAGAAAATCGTAATACCCTCAATCATATATAATTTTATGTTTCTCAATTATTTTTGATTATAATATAAATTTCATTTAGGATAGTGAATGATATATAGGTCTTAATTTATCATGACATTATATCATCCCTTGTTTTTTATTGGTATTAGGATTATATAAATCTAATTTTGTTTTCAAATAAATCAAAATATGAAATAAAATAAAAGAAAAATCCATCAATTAATGACAAATCATAGTCCATTGTGGATCTTTAATGGGGAATTTGTGGTGCTACATTATGGTGGTTCTCATTAGAGAATTTTCCATACGGTATATTATGTGTAGTCGAGATCGTGTTCAATTGGATGATAAATCATTTGTATGGACATTGGAACCTCTTTTTCTTAGGGTTATAAACAATCATTTCCCATGAATCAGTGCTTTTTGATCATGTTTTTGGCATCCTGGTCATGCTTTACGTTTTTTGTGATGAAAAAAATAAACACATGAGAATAAGGTGAATTAAAATAAAATATGTGTTAATAATTTAATAATATATTTGAGTTATAAAAAAAAGTTTTATTTTGCTCATTTGGTCACCCTTGATCACTACGAATTGTGCAAAAAAACTTTGTCCATCCCACTTGAATTATCAGTTCTTGTTGGTAGTCATGATTAAATTTTATATTTTCTTGATTTTTATTATTATCATATGTCATATAATAGTGATGTTCCATGGTTTTCCCCTGGGGTGATACATATAATCCACAAGATAAATCCATAGGAATTATTTTTAAGTAGAAATATATGAATTTAGATGGATCAAAAAAATTGAAATAAGAGAATTATTATTTTAAAAAAATCCAAAAAAATCAACGGATCAATTTCAAAGTCTATTTTTGCAAGATATACAAACATATATCATTCATTAATTGGAATTAATAAATCAGTTTCAAGATTTTTTAACGTTTAACAGTTTGTTATAGTAATTTTTTTATTTTAATGTTCAAAATCTAAATCTATTTGACATGTAGTGAAATCAGAATAATTTCATTATGTTCAATAAATATATTAAACAAAAATTAAAATATGTTGTTAATTTCTTATTTATGTCTACTAGTTTTTATTTCTATTTTTAATAATCCCTTTTAAAATATAAAAACTAATAAATAATATTAGAATTATTGACTCAAATTTATTCCTAATTTAAATTAATATTAACAATTAAAATTGATAGATAATTTAATCACACATACTTCTAATCTTAATCCATTACCAATTAAGTTAATTTTCACACATGGTTGATGGAAGGTCAACCATATTTTACTAGAATGTATTTTAAAGTGATTGAAAATAGTAAATTAATTGTGATGAATATGGAAATATAAGTTTGTATTCTATTCAACAATAATCATCTGTAAGTATTTAAAACAATGTAATAGAAGTGAGTTGGATAAGGGGTGTTGCTGGAAGCTATGATGAAACGAAATAAGGTTTAATGATTTTCTGTAAGTCAAGTAACAAAATTTATTTTGGAAATATATTAAGAATTTGTTTATCAAAATCAAATATTTTTTAGTAGTAAATTATTTATTTTCATGTCTACATTTATTTAAGAGAACTTATTATATATCATGCAGTTATTTATTTTCAAGTTTCTATATATGATGGTGATTTGTTTTAGAACTATTGATGTACAAGAGAAATTTTATTCTTTGTGTGAAAATATATTCTTCTAAAATTATTCAACTAGGATATAAATTTTAGATTATATGTCAATTTGTTGTATTGATTTACTAATAAATTTTTTGTATCTATACAAATAAATTGTAATTATATATTAATAATAGAATGGTGAAATTTTGTTAAATATTTAAAACCATTTCCAGATTTGATAATTTCATATGAAAATTTTGTTTTAGTCCATCGATATTGTATAATGGTATTTTAATTTTCTTTTTATAATGGTAAGGGGTTCAATTTGAGTTTATAAAACATTTCTTCCACAATGATTGATGAGATTTATATTATTGATTTATTTTAATGAAACATAACTAGTATTTAATATATATAGAAGTTATGTTATTCAGTTGTAAAAATTATCATTTTTATAAAAATATGTAAAATATATGTCTATATATATATATATATATCAATTTGAATGTTAAAAATCATGTCTGCCCACATTTTTCTCTTTATAAAATTAGTTTCTTGATTATTCCACTTTATGTGCAAGCGATGTTATTGACGTTTTCAAAATTTATTTATTATTTAAAACGAATTTATTTTCGATTAAGAATATTTATATATATATACACAAATAAATATATAATTTCACATGAATCATTTTTTTATACATTTATAAATATGAATCTACATATGTATTATATTAGGGTGAACATAATTTTAGTCCAATATCAATAGATACGTTTTTATATAAATGTATTTGTATATGTATCATTTTATGTAACACTATTTATTTCATATATGTATGTAAATAAATAAATGTATATATATATATATATTATATATTTTTATATATGAATCATTATTATTACCTATACATATGTTTGTGGAGATGGAATCATGTTTTATTCTAATATATTTGTCAAAAAAGTTATATATATGTGTACCTTCTCTGTAAAACTATTATCTATGTATATATATATATATATATACGAATGTATATTCACAAATTTCATTTCATGGAGAAATTCATTTATCATGGAACATGTATAACCATGTAATATCCCTTTTTAGGTGATGCATATCGAATCTCATGATATTTAAGAAACATCATGGTCCTTATAATATAAAATACAAGTTCAAATGTTTCTAATTCCAAATAATCTCACTATGATATTATGTCAATAATGTCAGGAAATGGGTACTGAACCAAAAAACTTCTATGAAATTTATCCAATCAAATAACAGGTGTGACCTGAATTATATAGGGCTCCAATCCATTGGGTAATGTTGTAATGTCATGTGCTGTCATGTATGGTGTTGATCCATGTATCTGAAGACCCCTATGTGATTAATGATTAAACCTAATCCATCAAGGGATTTTTCACATCAAGTTATGTTTTATTGGGAGTGAACTGTGACATCATGTTATGATCCAAGTTTCTTTTGAGAACTAATAATGATTACTTATGAGTTATCAAGAGAAAATTTTAATATTTCACAAATGAGTGAAATGTATTTTTGCAAAGGATACATATGTTGAAACCTATTTAGAAATAAATATTATTATCTTCTATGAAACTCCTGATTTTATAAATTTGGAATTATAAAGATGTATCACATGTAATAATTATTACATTGATGTGCAAAAATCCTAATTTCTTTACATATTTTTTGAACACCTTACTAAGCTTTTATTTCTTACCTTATGTTATTCAAACCCTGTTTTTATAAGTAATATGAAACTATAAAAGAGAGTGACTGGAAAAGTATCGATTGTAGTTTTTAACCATTATTAATCATAAGAATAGTTTTCTTATACTTTATTTTTTAGAGTTGTAATTAAAATTATCCAATGTATCTAGACGGCCTAATACTCTATACCTTTTTGGTCTCGGTTTTTTAAATAATAAATGAACTACAAAAAATGGAATAGGTCTTGGGTTATCATATTTTGTATCAAAGACGAGTTTTAGAAAAAATTATAGGTTAATATATGGATAATCCCCTTGAACATTTACAGTCCTTCTATAAATTTAATATGATTTTACTTTAAGAAAAAATATTTCGCTCTTAATTTTCTTAAAATTTAATAGTGAAATTATTAATTTCTACAGGTACAGTTATGGAATGTCTAGGATTTATTTCTATTAATGGGGAATAATGTCAAATCATCTATATTAATATGTTCTTTGTTATAAATAATGTAAATTAAATTTTCTTCATATGTTAATAAAAAATATGTCAGATTAAATAATAATATTAAAAATATTTTTAATATTATTAAAAATTAATAATTATAATAATGCCTTTTTGGTAATTGATAATTTATAAAAATATATTTATCAATTTTAGTTTTAATTATAAGTTTTTATAACGTATTAAATAAATTTTTATATGATTTGATTTTAAATTATAAACAAATGATGTTTTATTGTTTAGAATAATATTTTAACATAAATATTTTTAATTGATATTTTTTAAAAATAATCTATTTTGTATGAATAAATCTAAATATTATTTTAATGGTAAAATAATTATGAAATTGTTATCAATAACAATGTTTAATTTCATGTTAAATTGGTAACTAAGATATGTTATAATAAAAAATATTAAAACTATTTTTTTTCAATAATCAATATTGGTTTACATATAATCATATAAAAATATATTTTTTTATATTTTTTATTCATGAATTAATATGTGGATTTAATAAATTAATTAAATTAAATATAGTTTAACCAAAAACAAATGATGGTACATAAATTAAATAAATATTTATCTAAATAAATTATAACAATATATCATTTAACAATTATAAATTTATATGTTTTTTATGAATTATGAGTATAAATATATTTATATATTTTTATGAATTAAATTTAATATGATAAATATAAAACAATTATTAAAATTATTAAAATCTTATATGAAAAATGATAAAACAAAAAACAATAATAATAAAGAGAAAAATGTCTTTAAAAAATGTGGTTTGGTTTTTTAAAAAGCAATAAAGAAATATAATAAAAATAGATTGATATCATGATAATAGGGGTGGGGGAGGCTTCATTTGAGAAAAGAAATTGGGTAAGGGGAAATGGGTTCGGTCGTCGACTGTGTCTAAAGGAGAGGGATTGATCCAAGCATGATGGAGGTCGATTATCTAGGGTGGATTTTGATCTAGAGAGTCCAAATGACTGTGAGGAGTTTGAGTGATCTTTGACCCCCTATGAGGGCTCCCAAAGGTCAAGAGTTGTCATAAGGGGTGAAACTGTAAGTTAGGGTTTCATTTCCATGTGAGATCTAATTGGATGAAGTATCTCTCCACTTCAACCTAAACATGGTTGGTTTGTGTGTTATTTTATAGATGTAAAATATTTATGTAGATCTTTTTTGGGAATGATTTTGGCGTAGAATGACATGTATGTCCTTTCTTCCTCAATCATATTTAGATATTCCATGTTGATCGTTTTTTCTTTTTTTTCTGTTCCATGAGTAGGCCCTATTTAGGAAATTAATCATATTAATTTCATATTTTATCTATTTATTGACTCTGAAATTTATTATTGGTTTTAGTCCACATTTCCATCACCCATAAATTACATTTTTCCATTATTTTAGACTGTTGGTTTTGAACAATATCCATACAGATATATAAAATTCTACTGTCCATTTTTTGTTGTTGATTTTCAACATCCACTCAGCTTATATAAAAATACACTATAATATTACTATAGAAAATTATATATTATGGATTTAAATTATGTATGAACTCGATATATAAGAACCTATGATATTTTCTAAGAATCGTCCCTACGTATTGGACCAGATGTAAGAGAATAGAGTTAGATATTGGAATTTTTTGTAAGATATAAATTAGTAGAATAAGGTTTTCTTAATTTCGGTCAGTCAAGTCAGGGAAATTAGTTTTACAATATCTTTAAATATTTTTTTTGTTAATTTAAAAATAAAACATGTTTTCAGTTTTAAAATTTTTATTTTCAATTTTATATATTTGTAATTGAACTACTTATTTTTCATGCATTTATTTATATTCACGATTTTTCATATAAAGGAAATTTTTTTCAAAACAATTGATTTGCAAGAGAATTTTTTTTCATTATGAAAATTATATATTTTAAAATGATTCTAGTAGGTTATCCATTACATATTTTATGTTAATTTTTTTTGTGGTTTACTAATAATTATTTTATGTCTATCTAAATAATTATGAATTAATTATTTTTTATAGAAAGGGGATTTTTTTTAAAATATTTAAAACAATTTCTAAATTTATAATTTTTATATGAAAAGTTTCATTTATTCTATCGGAATTTTCTAATGGTAGTGTAATTGTTTTATATATTGTCTAGTTGGTCATTTTGAGTTTATAAAATGTATTTTCAAAAAAAATTAATTCTATATTTTCATTATTTTTATAATAATACCTATATTTGTCTCCTTTGGAAAAACATGGGTTGTTATTTGATTTTCAATACTCTTTTTTAATAATAATGTTACAAATTAATCTATATATATTTACCTCTTTGTATTCTAAATATCATTTTCTCCCATGGTTTTCTCTACATAAAATTATTTTCATATTTTTTCCACTTTATATAAAAGTAAAGTTATAAAATTTATCAAAATTTATGCTTAAGTTAAAAAAAATTATATTTGAAAAATTATATGTGTATATATATATTCATAAATAGATCATTTAATATGAAATAGTTTTCAAAACATGTATATATATGTATCTACATACGTATCATTTTAGGGTGAAACCAATTTTTATTCTCACATCAATATATACATTTTTAAATAATTATTTTATATATGTATCAATTTTTGTACTACTGTTTATTTTATATATTTATGTAAATAAATTAATTTATATATATATTTTTCATTATTCATTCTCAAACATATGTGTGAGGATATTAAATCATGTTCTATTCCAATATATATATATATATAAACATGATTATATATATATATATTTAAATTGTTATAAAAGTATATATGTATATGATTTTATATTTATAGATTCCATTTCATGCAAAGATACTCATATAAGGATAAATGTATACCAATTTAATTTAATTTTTAATGAAATGGATATCAGTTCTCATGATCTTTAATGAAACATTGTGGTCCTTATGATTTAAAATACAAGGTGTTAATTTTTTATTCTAAAGAATCACACTTGGAAATTATGTGAATGAAGGAATTGAGTGGGGACTGAACCCAATCACTTATGGTAATTTTTAATTTTAATGTTATGGATATACAAATAATTTTATAGCCCTCCAATGCATTAGATAATGTTGAAATCTCATGTGATGTCATGTATGGAGCAAGAGAGGTGTATCCCAAGAACACTATAGGATTAAGGGGAGAACCTAATCCATCATTTGAAAATGTACATTATATTATGTTGTCTCATAAGTGAACTGTGACTTCATGCTATGATCCAAAGTTCCATTGAGGATAATTTATTAATGTTTATGATTTATCAAGATAAATATTTATTATTTCACAAATCAATGAGATATATTTTTCAAATTGTTACATATGATTAATAATATTTAGAAAGAAATATTATTATTTTAAAAATTACTCAAGATGATGTAAATTCGAAATTATAAAGTTGTTTATCTTGTTTTACATTTTCATTTGAAGAAAAAAACGTTTATTGGATTCCACATGTTTTCAAAACCCTTAAGAAGATTTTTTTCACTCACCCTTTTTATAAAACCGCTTTTCATAGGCAATATGGACTCATAGAAACGATGGAGTGGTCGAGTCCTCAATATTGTGTTTAACCATTATAAACATCAAAAATGTTTTCTTGTCCATTATTTTTTTGAGAGTTGTAATTAGAATTCTTCAATTTGTCCAGACTGTCTAAAACTATAAACCTATGGGATATCGGGATGCTAAATAAAAATTTAATTATAATATATAATAAAATGAAATAGCTTTTGGGTCATCATAGTGTCATCATAGGATTCAAGGAAAGGTAAAGTTAGTGCCTTGATTTTTTGAAATTTTTTTGTTTATAGAGACATTTGATTCGCTGGCATACCGATTTTATCTTCCTTAAATGTATAGTGTAATGGATGATGTTTTTAATGTGTCACAACATTGGAAGTATCACCACAAACTTTAAAATGGGACCTCTGTTTATTATGTTGAGTTTGATACAGATGCATCATTTGTGAATCATACGTTACGTGTTATTGATCGAAATGGGAAAGTGTTGCAAGGAAGGATCATACTGATAAATCATGTATTGTGGAAATATTAATGTTTTAAGGTTGAATGGTGGGATAGATAAGTAGATATGTGGGCTCATTGAATGAATATTTTTACCTCGGAATCCTAGAGATGCTCAGGAGTAAGGGATGAGGGCGTGATGTTATAATGTGGGTAGATTGTAAGATCTAGACCTTTTTGAAGATGTATCATCCTCATTTTTAGGTAATAGTTTATCCTTATATTTTCCTATCATAGGTGGGTTTTTTTGTTTATGTCAAGTGGAATTTTGTAATTTTGGAAGAAAGGGGGTACTCTATGGTTAGCGCATTGTTTTCCCAAATAGTGCTCCCACCCCATGAAAACCAAGTAATCCCAAAGACAGTTGAATTTCATAGTTGGAACATGGTTTTTCAAACCACATTTCCATGTCATAGAAATCATACAAACCTAGGATGGGGTGAATGGTTATAGAGAATGGTTTTGAAATCCATTCATCCCTACCTAGGAAAAACTCCATGTGGATTTTAAATACCCTAAAATTTATAAAAAAATTATACCCTCGATATTTACATCAAATTGACCTCGTATGAACCTAAAAAAATTTCTCTAAAATTTGAAACTCCTGATATTGTTCTATGGATCCTTGAACTGTAACACCTCATGATTCCATAGTATTATTCTCTTTAAATAATACAGTAGCCTGTGTTGTACACAACTTCGAGTTCCAACACACACCACAACCAATCAATCTAGCCGTTATGAATAGTAATACCCACTTTTTGAAATATTATAAATTTTATCTTTCAAAATGGACATTATTTTTGGATTCGAAATTTTTAAATTATCTTAGGGTAAATTTTTGTTATTTTTCTGAAAACATTCAATTTTTGATGAATAGTGAAAACTAATAAGTTATAGTTTAAAACTGAATATTTATTTAAATAATTATTTATTTTATTTAAATTTAATTAAGGTCAAAATAGATACATATTTCTTATATAATCTCAATTTAATTCATGGGAGTTAGTTTAGAACAATTATAGATATATAAAAATTTTATTGAACTTTTCATTGTCTTTTACCCACCTCCTATGAGAATTTGGAAATTCGCATAATACTTAATTTTACCTCTTATTTGTGTTGAATTTCTAAAATTCATGAGACATGGTTAATATAAAGAAGTAAAATGTGGTTCTGTGAGATGAAAATAATTTTTTTTCAATATTAACTTTTTACTTTTATTTACCAAGGTTAAAAGTAAATAGGGTAATTAAGGGTAAAAATGGTATTAATATTAACCTAAAACATGTCCTAATTCTATTGGAAAAGTTTATAACGAACATAAAAAACCTTTGGAATAAAATATTGTCATTTAGGTCCACATTGATTAGATAATGACATTTATGACTATTTAATTTAAAGAATATTTAAAAGAGATAAAATCAATGTTTAATAACTAAAACATTTTTAATATAGAGTTATACAGAAGATAAATTAGATTATAAATATTCATTAGAAATATAAAACTATTTCCTACATAATTTAATTTTACTTATTATTTTTAGAAATTAAATAATTTAATTTATTAATGACACAATGGTGATGCAGTAATTACCTAATTAATGAAATATTAAAATAATTGATATTATAAATATGGAAATAAATGTAATTTGAGACTTTTTATGAATTACACTACTTTTATATGTTAATATTACATATTATGATTGGTTTTATAAATTTTTTTCGAAGTAATAATGCTGGTATGAAATTATCAAATTCAAAATACCCAATAGTGTCAAAAGTTACATAAAAGAGTTTTTTAAAAAATATTATATTATTAATTGACATTCTATTCATAAAAATCTATGGATAATAAAAAAACACTTATATAATGATAGGTTTATTATTAATGGACCACTTGGGCGTCTCTTGGAGGTATATAGTACGTTTATTTACTATATAATTTAAAAATACAATGATACTTGGTAAATGTCAAACTATTTAACTAAGAGGTAAATATAAATTATAAAGTTAATATAGTGACCCAAGCCCATATAAAATATATTGGTTGAAATTATAGTGACCCATAACCAACTTAACCTTTAAATAATCTACTTTGGAGCCATTAGAAACCGAATATGAATTTATTATAAATTAATATTTCTAGATTTTCCAAACGTGCCCCTCACCCCTCTTATAAAAAGGTACTCGTCCTTATAACTATTTCACACCTTAAAAGCCTTTTGTCTCAGCCAACCCCTACCAAAATATTCTCTCAACTTCCCTGCATTGATCCTAGAGTCCTTATATTGATCCAAAAGTCATCTTAAGGATCCCCTTTGATCAAATAAAAATGATGAATCTGAATAAGAGGTAATGTTTTGACGACACTCTTTCAAGTTCCTTTCTTCTTCAAAATCTTCTTTCATTGTTATTTATATTATAAATTAATAAATCCAGTATCTTTTAGATACTGTGATGTTATTATATATATTGTACAACCATATAAATTATTCCATCCATCCTTTGAATGACATGTCACCATACGTGCGTACGTACGGCCTACCGTCTCATGTCATGGTTTAATTGTTATTCAATACATTATTGTTTATATGGGGGTAATAATGATGTTTAATTCGGGTAAATAATAACTATAACATGATAATTATTCTTTATATATGATATAACATCCAATTATATATGATATTAATATCAAAATAATGATATTATCGCTCTTACGTACGTACAGACTACCGTCTCCATGAACATGATGAGATCCATTCCCCATCATATCCATACAAGTCTAATTATCATTTAATGAATAAAAATAATGTTTAAGTACTTGATATAATTCTGTATATGAATAATATACAACCTATCCATAACAAACATGACTTATGTAACCAAACATATAAAAGAAATCGAGTAAATTAACACCCGAAAGATGATAATACTAAGATATTATTAACAATGAAATGTTAAAAGATCATATATGATATAATATTAATGTATATTATTCTTGTATAATACAATTAAATTTATTTCACTATTATACATTATTCTAACCTACCCTCTACCAATGAAAAAATACAAAGTAAGGGGTTTCTTATCTCACTCTTAATTCTGTGAGATTTCCATTTTCACCACTTATTTATTTCATGTGGTGTGTGTACTGCCCATGTTTGTATTCATTGTTTAATAGAATTTAATTCAAGTATATTTACATCATTATTGTATTATCTTTCTTTCATGGGTGTATGTTTCGTAAGTTTCCAGATCAATAAGGGAATTTGAAATTTCAATTTCAACTCATTCGGCTTTACGCATAATTCATTGATTATTTTACCCCAAGATTATGTGTGGAATCACTATTCATTTGATTATGTCATAATTTCCACTCCCCTTTCTATGTATATACTATTTATTCACATAATCAACCCATTGATAAATTCTCAAGTCATCGGTATGAACTTTATAAGAGAACTTTTTACTCAATCTCTATTTGATGAGTTAAACATCCAATTCATTGGTGTTGTTTTTACAAGAATGTGTGTGAATTTCCATTGATTGTTTTATGCTGAATATTCAATCATATTGACTGTATCTATATTTTTCACACATAATTATGTCATTTATTTATCCACAACCTAAGGATACGGCCTTTATGTGAGAATTCATCTCAATTTACATTATATTGAGACACTTTTGTGATTATACACCAAATCAATTTTATATGGTGCATATAATGTATATTGACATAGTATATCATGAATCCCTTTATTATCATGTTATTATAATGTTTTTATTACCAAAATTAATTTTTTTCCAGTGTCTCTTTTTTTTAGGAACTCTTACTAAAATATATTTTTAAAATGTTTTAAAGATTTATTATTCTAAATATTTCTCATTAATGTCAATGTTTTAAAAATGGTTTTAAGGATTTATTTATATAGTCATTAAAGTATTAAAATAAAAATTCCATTTAAAAGTTTCAATGTGGTATCAGACACTTTTATTCAAAAATATATTATTAAATGGATTCTTGACAAATAATGTGACTTTGAAATGTTTTCATGAAAAAGGGATATTAATCTCAAATAGTTTTCATGATTATTTTAGTCTATGTCAATACCCTTCATTATTCTTGATTGAGGTTAATATGTTACAATAAAATCTTCCATATTGCATTGAATGTGTTATTTTTTACTGTGGATGTTTTATTTTTATACCATTCATGGTTTGTGGATAATGTATTTACATTTCGTATGCCCGTTTCAATACAAATTTTTATGTAATGCTTCATAATACTCAAATGAGGAAAGCATTAGACATAGTAACTGACGGGTGGAGCCCGCTATAGATCCTCGATGCATCAGTTGGTCTCATGAGACAAACTAGGGTCTCGACACAAGGCCTTGAAAAAATATTATTTGTAGTCATGGCACGAGGCCTTGACTATGTGGTTATGATAGTCTGGCATTATGCATTCCATCATTATGTAAGTGGTTATTGATATTTCATGTGATTATTCGACTAGTAGAGTATCCATGTGAATAATTAAATGGTATTATTTCATTTTATCGTTTCCATATTATGTTGAAGTTCATGTTTAAAATGAATTTTTTTTAGTTATGCATTGCCTTAATTGTTTATGTTTATTTATGAAAGTTTCCTCTATATTGTTGTCCTTACTGGGCATCTGAGCTTAACCTGTTCTATGTTTTATTTTTTCCAAGATGTGAAGAAGAATTGTATGAATGACCCGCATGAATAGTATGAGGGGATATGAGTGTGGACTATGGAGATAGAGTTGATGTAGTTTTTATTTTATTTTGTAATGTAAAATTTATGAATGTATCTAGTGATTCCAATGCTACTAAACTAATCAGTCTATTGAGACTTGATGTATTGTGATTATTCCAATGTTATGTAATAATGCACCGACTCTGGGTAACTGGGGTCAAGGAGTTACAGTTGGTATCTGAGGAAATTTAGTACAAACCTTGGAAACTATATTTAGATAAACTCTGATTAGAGAACGTATCCCTAAGATAGACTTTGAGGATTATTATATAATAACATCCTATAATTTTGGTATTGTATGGATTTTGTGATTTTTCCAATCAATACATCCCTTTCTGGATATGAGCAGGTAGAGGTGGCTCTGGCATAGATGTACCTAGGGGTAAAACCCGAAAAAACCACTTTGAGCTAGACTCGAATGGGAACTGGTAAACGATAATAGGCCTTGCTGCACTCTTGGTTACGACACTCCCGGGGGATATGATTTGGATAATTTACATTTTCTTTACAAAACAATTTGATGTATTTTAATATAAGATGAGAATAAATGATCTTGGTTAATCCTATGGTGTTTGAAATCGAGAATATGGTGTCATGATATTCTCTAAGTGATTTTATGAATATTGTTACTCACACAATTCGTTCTGGTTTTAGTCAATGTATAGAGTCCAAAGAGGTCATAGTAATTTTGAGAATGATGTAAAATGTGGGGACGGTGGTGGAAAGGAGAAACAAAATGGAATGTTTATGTGTAAAATATATCGTGTTCCTGCGAAATCAGTTTTCAAAAAATATGATCAACAACATATATATTAACCAACTCCCTAACACAACAAAGAAGAGAAAAGGGATGAATGATAAGAGCTCCAGCTGTGGAGACCATGGAGAAATGAATCCTGAATTTCTATCTTACAGGAAATGTGGAAGGAGACACCCAGAATATTGTCTCAATGGAACAAAGAATTGCTTTACATGTAGGAAAGAAGGACATAAAGCGAAGAATTGACAAGGAAATTTGAAGAGTATTATGGAAGAAAATAAAAATGGTCCCAAAATCCATTTATTGTTATTTTCCATAAATGTAGGGGACATGGCCATTACCCGAGTGAATACCCTTTTCTATAGGATATTTTCTTGGTCAAAGAATAATCTATGTGGAAATAAATGATTAGAGAAATTTTTAATAGTATTAGTGCTCCTTGTTGAAGGGATTAATTTGGAATAATTTTCTATTGTATTTGTAACCCTACAGTTTTCCATGTGAGAATGATATTTGAGGAGGACTTATTTATTCTTTTGTGGATATAGTTATAAATAACCATTTGGTTTTATATGATCTTTGTGTTTGAGACAATTACAAGTTATTATATTTTGGGATGAAAATTTAAGGTATGAGATAACATTTCAGGTTAAAATTCTGTTATGGTTATATTGAGGAATTTATCTCATTTTTGTAATTTTATAAAATATAATTTTTGAAAAAGGACAACACTCAGACTGTGTGACAACCCGTCGCGTTGGACAAAGTTGTGGGAATTGAACCCACAACCAAAGTCTGATTGGGATTTATCTCCTACCACTGGACTACATTGAGTCCATTGTTAGTGTGACTAATTATTTTTAGTTGAATAGTTTTATTGATTAATTATATGTTGATTTGGGTTCTTATGTATTATAAAATGAATACACTTATTATAGAAAAATGATTTGGCGATTAAGTGATAAATGTTATTTTGGAAGATTTTTGCTTTGTTGGGAACACTATATGCCCAAAGAAACTAGAATACTATCGGCTTTCATTTGATGAGTAATGGTGGATTTTTATCTATGTTTTTTTGGGGATTTATAGTGTTTTGCGTTATTTATGGAAATGATTAACCTATAATAGAGAATATAGGATTAGATTAATTACTTTAATGTATGTGACTTTAAGAGTAGTTGATGTCATTTGGAGATACAATTTAATGTGGAAGACTACAGTACCAAATTCTCCTATGTTTTGGGTTTCAATATTACTTTAGATTAAATTGAAGGATTTTAAGGGAAATAGTTTATTGAATGGTATTTATTTACCATTGGGTTATTGTTGGATTAATTTTAGAAATTAATATTAGTGTTTCATTCTCTAAAGGAATATCCTTTTGGGGGATCATCAGATCTTGTACTGAACGTTTTGGTTTTCGTTAATCTCTAAAGACAATGTAAATATAAAGTTTTTCATTCGTGGATCATGTTATTCTATAGATGTTTATTCTAGCTCTTCTAGTGTGACCAAGTCTTCTTGAATACTCATCGTTTAAAAAAATGAGTTAGTAGTGGAAATTTTTTAATGAATGAATATCTACTTAAAAAGTAACTATATCTATTTATTTTCTTAGTCAATCTAGTAAATGAATTCCTCATCTTTAACTAATGTAACTTAAAAAAAATGTTGCCCATAAACTTTTCCTACTGGGAAACTAATGATTGTTTGTCCCATCACATGTTTCTGGATTTCTTGTTGTTAACTTTCTCCTGATCATGTTTTCTATCCCTCTCCATCAGAACTGGACACATTTTTTATCTTCCATATCCATGATTTCCTACATGGAATCCTAGTATGAGTTATCTTGGGTGACCTTTGTACTTATCTCTCTTTCTTTTAAGGTGATAGTTTTATTGAATCTTTTTCCCTTATGGGAATTTCCATTATATTCCAAACCCTAATTTTAAAAATTTGGAGGATGAAATTATTAGAAAGATGGTAGAATGTAACACCCCATGCTTCCACTGTACACTTTTCTTTGAATAATATTGTAGTGTGTGTTTTACGCAACATCGAGTTCCAACACACACCACAACCAATCAAACTAGCCATTATGAATAGTAATACATACTTTTTTAAATTATATTAATTTTATCTTTCAAAATGGACTTTATTTTTGGATTCGGAAAATCAAAATTAGCTTAGGGTGAATTTTTGGTATTTTTCTAAAAAAATCCGATTTTTTGATGAATAGTGAAAAAACACTGAGTTATAGATTAAAACCGAATTTTTATTTAAATAATTATTTATTTTATTTAAATTTAATTATGTTCAAAATAGATACATAATACATATATATGTTTAATGTAATTCATTGGAGTTAGTTTAGAATAATTTTAGATATATAATAATTTTATTGAACTTTTCATCGTCTTTTACCCACCTCCTAGGAGAATTTGGAATTTCACATAAAACATAATTTTACCACTTCTATGAGTGGAATTTCAATAATCTGAGAGAGATGGTTAATATCAAGAGGTAAAATTTTGTTCAATGAGATGAAAATAATTTCTGGTGGATAATTACTATTTACTTTAATTTACCACGGTTAAAAGTAAATCGGGTAATTATTGGTAATAATGATATTAATATTACCCTAACAAATATCCTAATTCTATTGGACAAGTGTATCTCGACCATAAACAACCTTATTAATAAAATATTATCATTTAGGTCCACTTGTATTAGATTAGGACACTTATTATTATTTAATTCAAAGATGAGTTAAATGAAATAAATTCAATGTTTAATAACCCAAACATTATTAATATAGGGTTATACATAAGATAAATTAGATTATAAATATTAATTAGAAAGCTAAAATTTTTCCAACATAATTTTCTTTTATTTATACTTTTTAGACAATAAATAATTTAATTCATTTATGACACAATGGTGATGCAGTAATTACCTAATTAATGAAATATTAAAATAATTGATATTGTAAATATCAAAATAAATGTAATTTGAGACTTTTTATGAATTACACTAATTTATAGGTTAATATTACATATTAGTATTGGTTATATAAATTGTTTTCGAAGTAATAATTTTATTATGAAATTATCAAAAACAGAATACCCAATAGTGTCATAAATGACATAAAAGAGTTTTTGAAACAAATATTGTATTATTAATTGATATTCTATACCTTAAAATCTAAGGATCGTCTAGAGGACTTATAAAATGATATTTGAATGATTAATTGACCACTTGGGGGTCTTTTGGAGGTATATAGTAAGTTTATTAACTATATAATATAAAAATACAAAGATACAGGGTAAATGTCAAACTATTTAACTATGAATTAAATATAAATGTTAAGGTTGATATATTGACCCAAACCGGTGTAAAATCGTTTGGTTGAAAGGTTTGTGACCCAAAACCACCTTAACCATTAAATAATCTACTTTGGAAACATTAGAAACCGAATATGAATTTATTATAAAAAATATTTCAAACTTATCTAATGGTGCCCCTAACCCCTTTCATAAAAAGGTACTCCCCCTTCTCACTAATTAAAACTGTGAAATAATTTTGGCTCCGACAAACCCTGCCCAAATATTCTCTCAAATTCCCTCACGTCAACATATACGCCTTAGGTTGATCGGAAATCCATCTTATAGATCCCTTTTTATCAAATAAAAAGGAAGAACCTGAAGAAGAGGAAATGTTTTCACCACCCTCTTTCAAGTTCCTTCCTTTTTCAACATCTAATTTCATTGTTATTTCCATTCATAAATAATAACTCCAATATATTTTACAAACTTTGATGTTATTATAAATATGGTACAACAATATTCAATATTCTATCCATCCTTGGAATGACATGTCATCATACGTGCGTGTGTACGGCCTTCCATCTCCACGCCGTGGTGTAATTGTTATTCAATACATTATTATATGGATGGGTGTAATAATGATGTTTAATTCATGTAAATAAAAAGTATAACATGATAATGATTCTGTATATATGATATAACATTCAATTATATATGATTTTAATATCAAAAGACTGATATTATCGCATGTGCATATGTACGGACTACCGTCTCCAAGGACGCGATGAGATTCATTACCCATCGTATCTATACTAGTCTAATTGTCATTTTAGGATTAAAAATAAATTTTAAGGACTTGATATAATTCTTTATATTAATAAGATACAACCTATACATAACAAACAAGTCTTATGTAACAAAACATATAAAATAAAATGAGTAAGTTAACACTCGAAACGACGGGAATACTAAGATATTATTAACAAAGGAATGTTAAAAGATCATATATGATATCATATTAATGTATATGATTCATGTATAATTAAATAACAATTATTTCACCATTATAAAGGAGGCTAACCTACCCTCTACAAGGAAAGAGTTGAAATCAAGGTGTTTCTTATCTCACTTTTAATTCTGTGAGATTTTCATTATTCACCACTTATTTATTTCATGTGGTCTGTGTACTTCCCATTTTTGTATTCATTGTGTAATATACATTAATTAATTTATATTTACATCATCATTTTATGATCTTTCTTTCATGGGTGTATGTTTCTTATGTTACCAAATCAATAAGGGGATTTAAAATTTCAATTTCCACTCATTCGGCTTTACGCATACTTCATTGATTATTCTAATACAAGATTATGTGTGGAATCACTATTCATTTCATTATGTCATAATTTCGACTCCCCTTTCTGTGGATATACTTTTGATCCACATAATCACTTCTTTGATAAATTCCCAAGTCATCGGTATGAACTTGATAAGAGTAATTTTTACTCAATCTCCATTTGTTGAGTTAAACATCCAATTAATTGGTGTTTTTTTACAAGAATATTTGTGAATGTCATTTGATTGGTTTACAAAGAATATAAAATCATATTGAGTGTATTTATATTTCTCACACATAGTTATGTCATTGATTTATCCTTAACCTAAGGATACTACTTTTAAGAGAGATTTCTAATCAACATACATTCATCTGAGACTACTCTGTTGTTATACACCAAATCACTTTTATATGGTGTATATAATGCAATTTGACATAGTATATCATGAATCCCTTTATTCTCATGATATTATACGGTTTTTATTACCTAAACTATTTATATTCATGTGTCTCTCTTTTGGTTAGGAACTCTACCTAAAATATAATTTTAATTTTTTAAAGATTTATTATTCTAAATATTTCTCATTAATGTACATGTATTAAAAATTGTTTTAAGGATTTAAATATATAGAAATTAAAGATTTAAAATAAAAATTCCTTTGAAAAGTTTCCAATTTGAATGGGACACTTTGATTCAAAAATCTATTTTTAAATGGCTTCCTGAAAAATAGTGTGACTTTAAAATGTTTTCATGGAAAAGATGATATTTATATGAAATAGTTTTGAAGATTATTTTCATCTATATCAATATCCTTCATTATTATTTATTTATGTTAATCTATTACAATAAAATCATCCATATTTATTTGAATGAGTTATGATTTATGTTGGATGTGTTATTTTTATACCATTCATGGTTTGTGGATAATGTTTTGACATTTCTTATGTAGTTAGATATGAATGTTTATGTTATGGTTCAAAATTTTCATATGAGGAATGCATTGGACTTAGTAAGTGATGGGTGGAGCTCTCTATAACTCTTCTATGCATCGGTAGGTTTCATGAGACAAGCTAGTGTCTTGGAACAAGGCCTTGAAAAAATCTGATTTGAAGTCTTGGAATGAGGACTTGACATTGTGGTTTTGATACTCTGGCATTATGCAATCCATCGTTATGAAAGTGGTTTTTGATATTTCATGAGATTATTAGACTAGTAGAATATCCATATGAATAAGTAAATGGAATTATTTGATTTTATCTTTTCCATATTATGATATTGTTCATGTTTAAAAGGCGTTTGTTTTAGTTATACATTGCCTTAAATTTTTATGTTTATTTATGGAAGTTTCTGCTATATTGTTATCCTTACTGGGCATCTGAGCTCACCCCTTTATATGATTTATTTTTCCAAGGATGTGAAGAAGTATTTTATGAATGACCTGCATGGATAGTATGAGGGGATATGAGTGTGGACTATGGAGATTATGTTGCTGTAGTTTTCATTTTATGATGTAATGTAAACATTATAAATGTATCTAATGATTCCAAGGAAACTAAACTAATTGGTCTTTTGAGACATGATCTTTTGTGATCATGAAAATGTTATGTAATAATGTACCGAATCTGGGTAACTGGGGTCGGGGCGTTACATGAACTCATTCTTAATGAATCAATGATCCACTCAAAGGATCATATCTCCTCTGATATGTGATCTCTTCCCCATTTAGATTCCTCTATCTTTTAACTCTATTTCTCGATCAAGAGGACTGAATTGTACTCCATTATAAATGTTTTAGATCTACCGTTTCATGGATATTAATCTATTGGATCTTGATCTTATGTTTTTTTCTAGATCTTCCAATAACATGTTATCTTTAATTTTTCTCTTCAATTTGGGGATTTCCGGTATAGCATACATGCACAAAAAATAATGAGCTTTGTGGTTTAAATATCAATCTATATTTTGTGATTAAATCGGAAAATTTAATTAATTAATTAATGGGTTTATGGAGTTGATAGAATAATGTGACTACTTAATTGCATAATATAGTCATTATGGAATTACTGTTTATGGAATTTATTGGTAATTATAATGAAAGGGTTTTTTGGATTAACCTTTAAGGGTTAAAGGTTATTGTGATTAAATTTTTATAAATGGTTTAATAATGAACTTTTCATATTAACCCATGTGATTTATATAACGACCCCTGATTTTTGGGATAAAATGAAATGGTGCTCCATCATTAGAATGTTTGATAATTTGTTTAATGATGATTAACCTTGATAAATGTGATAGTTATTAGTTATGTGATATATTGTGATATAAGTGATTGTGATTGTGGGATACCGACTGTTGCTCCCAATACCCAAATGTGATAACTATATAATTGTAAGCACTAATTCATCAAACACCGATATGTGGTTACAATGAGGAGAGGATATGGACCGATGCTCTAATAATCTATAGAGATCTAGACATGATGTTCTTGGGAAAACACATTGTCATTAGAGTGGATTTCCTTTTAGAAATGGTATGAAAATTTGAATTAAATGATTAGTTAAAGCTCGTGATATAATTAATTTTGATTCCCTATGATATACGGTTCATACTCCATCATAAGATAATGTAGGTATTGATTTTTTGGGTGTCATCATGAACATGGGTAATTATATGGTTAATTATGGAATAATGAAGTTTGAATTTTTTTTACATGATTTATTGTATATTATTCATAATAGAACTCCATATTGTATTATAGATTGGATTATGTTTAGATAATGTTATTGGTGTCTTGCTAAATTGTATTCACACCATACTCAGGTTGACTGATCGGTAACCAAATTGAAATTATTTTTATTAGAAAGGATATGGGAAAGAGAACATTGTTATATGGATGAGTTGGGATGGAACATGGATGAGGGAACCAGACATGATTTCGGGACTCACATGAGAGTTGTCAGTGTCTTTATTATTTCTTTTTTGTATTGACTCTTGAAGCATATTGAAAGGACATATCTATTATTTTAGTTATGGTTAGTTATCCATGTTTTGGGAATTTCATGTGATATCAGACATTATTGTTAATGGAATTATTATAATTATTTTTTATTACCAATTGGATAGTATTAATTTATTTATTTCATTTATTATAATAGAGAGGGTATAGTCTCCCCCTTGGTTTATATTAGACCCTCGCTACTAGTCAGAATCCTATGAAATATGGGGAGGCATGCCTGAAATCATGTAACAAACCAACTCGAGGAACCAATGTGGGGTACATTGGGTTGGGAAATACACTATTGATCAAAAATAATATGAAGATGTTCTAGAAATTAATTATAATATGTTCTTTCAAAAATAAAAAAACATATTTTTTAATTAAAATATTTATTCAAATAATAAAATGACTTTATTAAAAATTGGGTTATTATTTACTAACCATTTGTTATTAAATTATTATTGCATGTTAAAATTATATATATTTCATTATGTAGTCAATACTATACATAACCTCTAATTTAATATATAGGTTATAATTATCATTTTAAAATAAAAACGGTTCATGGTTCCTTAAGGATTATTATTACGTATCTTGTATGATATCGAAAATGGTGTTTATTTAAAATCATAGTTTATTACATTTTCTCCTCATTAATAAATTTCAGCCTCATGATTTTAACTTGTTCTCTCTTAATTAATAAATTTCATTCTTCCAAAATTATCTTTCATGGTAAATCAATTATAAAACCTAAGTGTTATATATACCTCATCCCAATGAAACATTTCCAAAAGATTAATAATCACCATGATAAATAAATATATAAAAATTTTATGTGTTCAAATTATCCAAAATATCATGTATAAAATTTATATATTAACCAAAAATTTAATACATAACATTACCATAAAAATCTTTAAAGATAATAACATATCAATGAATCACATTTCACCCTTCATGATTATTTATATTCCAAAATATATTAAAGAATAATTAACATCAAATAATATACTAATCCTAATGGTTTATTTAAAAGTCAAAATATATTTATGGATAATTTACAAAAAAAATCAAAAAAAATCAAAATCATCTCACTTAAATAAAAAATGGAGTTTTGAGGCCTTTAAACTTATGGATAACTATGAAACTATACAACCATGATGGTATCCATAACATTTATGTTAACAAAAAATGAAAACCTATATTGTTCCAAATATTAACACAGTCCTTATTCCATTAATAAGTTCCAAAATTATTTAATATATTCCATACATCCAAAAATTAAATATCATCAAAGATGACATAAATCAATAATTCATCAACTAACCATTTTCAAATTCACCAATAGTATCATACCTATGTCATTACTATCTTTATTCAAACAAAACATATGTTTTCCAAGTGTACTATATAATAATCCTTAGATGTTCCATGATCCATGTATCCAAAACATCCTTGATATAAAACTTCCATAACATAGTTCCTGAATCATAATGCATAAATACTTTAAACCTTTCACTTCGAAGGTATTTCCTTGTTATATTATTTAACACATGGATTAGGAAATAGGCTCAGATAATCCTTATATTCCCTTCACATAATACATTGAACTATAAATGTTACCTTAGGATGATATTTATTTACCACCCTTGTACTTTTCATTTATTCTCAGAAATTAAATTCTATATACCCTTCATTTACACATAAAAATCATATTTTTGATACATTGATACATTCTTTCAAGTTATTCATCCAACATTTTATACCTAATTCAAATCAAATCTTATTTCCTTCATAATACCCACCACTAGAGCTCTCAGTGAACTCTATCCTTCTATTCAATGGGCAGTTTGAGAGTTGTTTATGGTGAAATATATTAATAAAAAATCATGACAACTGATTATGAATAATCCCAATGATTCTAATTATAGCTATAATTTTATTTGTTTAATCATGATGATATTCAGTCCATATTCGGTCAGTGTTAACACGAGACCTCCAGGTTCCCTCCATTGACTAAAACCAAATAGAATATTATGAGAAATAATAGTCATAGTGAAGAACCCTGAAAAATAATCTATATACTGTATAAATCATTGAAACACCATTTCAATCCATGATGCCTTATATTTAGCACATGTTATCCATATTCATTACACATTTTTTTGATGTTACCATATAATTAGTCTCATTTCTATAGTTTTCAGTAATTTTTTCTCATCCTAGTTTCGAAAGGATAACTAAACCTTTCTCTAATACAAACTGCATTTACCTGTACATTTTATACATAGTTATCACATCATAATAGGTTAATATCCATTACATTACATAATGATCCATACCAAAATTTTATATGTCTAGTGACTTTAGACACTAAGACTGATGAATCCTGTTGTTAATAAATAATCTACATCATCTACCACTATATTCTCCATAACTATACTCATTAATAGAAACATCATAAATAAAACTATCTTCATAACTTGATAAAAACGAAACAAAAGAAATGTGATCTCAGATGCTCAGAAATGAAATGCAATTTATATTTCAATGATCTCTTGACCATAAATTGAGAATAATGTTATGAGAACATGATCATTACATTAGAAAATCAAACCCTAGATGTTATAGATCATAATATCCAGTCATGGAACAAATTTTTTCATTTCATTAGACAAGAATTATAAATAAAATATAACATGAGCCAAAAGAGAATGACACATGTATAAGACATGGTTGTATTATATACACATAAACATAGATAATAATTTCCTTATTAGTACAGGATCATTGCGAAGACTATCTTAGTAGAATAGATTCTCTCACAAACCAACATAGATGTTGTGGTTCAATCCCAAGACTATCATATTGGAAAATGTACCCTACTAAATTGGCTTCACTCCTCATTCTAGTCATGTTTATCTAATGGGATATTGTTCATTACCAAATTTAGTTTTGTGATATAGAGGTCTCAACAATTAAAAATTGAAAAAAAAAATTCACCATAAGATCCTAAAACATTCATCATATCATAACCCAATAAAGGATATTAATTTCATAAACCTTTCATCATTTAAACATTGCATAACCCATAGAAAAGGAAAAACATTCACAAAATATTTTCATCACATATATAAACCCTTCATATACAGAATAATGTTGGTATCATTGTATCACATCCCCCGTAATGTATAAGTGAAATCAAGTGTTATTATCATTGATGATTATAAATACCATTAAAATATCATTAAATATTTATTGGGAAAATATCATTTCCATTTTAAAATTACATATTTAATATATAAAAATGTTAAAAATATTATGGAACACATTTTATTCGAAAATATTCATTGAAACATATAAATGAATCAATTATTCATTGAGTGGCCATGATGGTGTAAATTTTTTTCAGTCATGTAAATTAAAAAACAATCCTTTCATACTTGTAAAAAGTCAAAACATACCACTTTTTAAAAATGAAAAAAATATTAAAATTGTAATAATTTTTTAAAAATTAAAAAAATCATAAAAATGAATTCAAACAATCAAATTATAATATTCAAAACCTTATTAAAACATGGATATACATGACTTTTTTTATCAAAGATATAAATAAATTGTATTATAATCATGATCATTCTTTTAGTATATTGAGTACATAAAGAGAGGATAATGTAATGAAAAATTTATTATCTTGATTTAACTAGAGGACAAGAAAATCGATGATATTCTATAATTCTATATCACACAATTTCATCTTCATAACATCATCATAGACAACCCGATAAATAATGAAATTATAACATAAAATCCTTAAAACTTTAGTAACAATTGAATCATAATCCCCATGAAATAAATAACCATAAAAATGTATTTATAAAACCATTAATTTCATAATAATAATTATAAAATACATTCAAGTGTAATATATACACAACACAAAATAAACATTTGGTTAATATGGAATGTGTCCCCTAGAAATAAAAATGAGACGAAAATCCCTTACCCCAAGTATGTCTTCCATTGTGGGAATTGGATCCTTCTGTGTAATAAATATAGATTTATTATAAATATACTATATAACCATAATCGTATCTATAATCCCATATATGATTTACTTTTTAACCTTTGTAACCTATTTTTTATTAAATATTGTTTAAAATCACGGTTCTGGGTGATATCTTATTCCTTTTTCATGTATGTTTTGGTAAATTAGTTCTGGTCCATTTAATATGATCATGGATATATTGCATATAAAATATTAATAAAAATATAAATATCATATAAATCAATTTTATAATTATTTCTATTCATCCATAAAAGTACAGATAGAAAAATGAATTACACTGTTCATGTTGACTTTGGGCCACACGTACGTATGAATGATGTTTTCATTTTTAGGCTGATGGAATAAGAGAAAGGTAAATAAAAAATATTAATTCCAGAATAATTTTTATATAATATATTTATTATATATTCAATAAATCCATCCTTATTACCATCCATGTATCACCAAAATGTAAAATGAATCAGATTTCTTCATGGTGGTGGATTTCTGCATATACACACAAGCGATGTTATTATTTTTCAACGGTTTGGATGTTATGATGGTAAATATGATATTATAAATAATAATTTTTAAATATTAAATAAAAATAATACATAAAACATAAACCCATCGTAATACCCATCAATAAAATTTGGTGATGAGAAAAGAATTATATCGCTATGTGGAGAAGGTAAGTCGTACGTACACATGAGCGGAACATTCACATCCAATTTCATGGATATATGACAAATAAATGTGGTTTTATAATTTTAATAAAACATAATTATATTTAGGATAATTTATTTATTATTTTATGAAACAACTAAAATATATATTTTAGGTCTAAAATAATTAAAAATAAAGTGATCTATTAAGGCAATTGACTATTTTTTTGAAATAACATCTTTAAACTTCCCTTTAAAGACCCAAGGGTTGGTTATTTAGGAATACAAACACATATAGAATGTGTATAAGTAAGTTTATAAGGTATTTTAAAAGGATATCGTTGAGATATAGGGTATAATTGTTTTGAATAAGTGATGGGTGGAGGTTCTTTTTTATAATTGAGGTAAGGGGAGCTTCTGGGATTTCTTAAAAGATTAATGTATAAAAAGTCATTATCATTCCCAAATTCCAACAAAATCTAAAGGATTATAATTTAATATACTCTTATGTTTAATTAAAAACATCCAATAAAATTTTAACTAGTTTATGTGTGGTTTTAAACATTATCATTTGGTTTAACCCATTAATTATCTCATTTTCACATTAATCATGCTATCATATTTTTCACTTAAAAAGGATTATAATTATACATGGAAGGTTATGAATGGATAATAAATTGACAAGGTATTATATTTTAGACTATATATTATCCTATTTTTCATATTTTTTTTAAATGTATTAAACAGATATGAAATATTATTTTGATAAAATATCTTTAATGTCAATTATGACACTATTCATTTGACTAGATTTAAATTACATAAATAAAAAAATTAAAGAGAATAAAATCATTTAACAAAAAAAATATTTCATATTAATCTAAATGATTCATGGAAAACCATTACTCACTAAAATTATATGACTATAAGAATTCTTAAAATAATTTATTTTCTTTTTATAATCATTGAATAAATACTATAATAACATTGTATAAGAATTTAAGGTAATTTTTCAATTTATGAAAATTATAAATACTTTTATTACAGAAATTTTTTAACTAATCTCGATATAAACAACAATCTTAATTCATGGATTTATTTTGTACCTATTTGTATATATATGTTATATTTAAAACTAAGAGAGTGACATTTTCTAAATTTCACTACATGAAATATTATATATGTAATATTTTGGGAAAATATTCCATTAAACAAATAAAATTCTAAGATATTGTGATAATTTTAGAATATATATCATCTAATAATTATTATTATGAAAAAATATACCCTTATTATTTAGTTTTAACCTAGATGAACTTGATTTACCATTTACCATGGTGATAATTGTTTCCATGAATATGATTAATATTGAAAAAAATAATAGGGAAATAATTAAAAAAATGAATAGATACATTAGAAAATATGGAATCTTTTTTATAAAATTCAATTTTTATATGTGGATGAAATTAATTTTAAAATAAGTACGAAACATGCAAATAAAATCTCCTTTAAGACAAATACATTTTTAAGAAGAACGGTGGGTTATTTCGTATCTCATGTTTAAATAACTTAAATAATTATTAATAATATTATGGACTATATAATATATATATTTCATTAAAATCAGTCACAAAAAGTGCATATTTTACATTATTAAGAGTGAATGCATTACATGCATAAAAACAGTTTTCCAGAAAAATGTCTTTTGCTTATAAAATTGTTTTTTAAATTAATTCATAAAATTTGTTCTAATAAATGTAATTTTATTATTTAAAAATCAGGACAACTAGTTTTACTTTTGAACCATTTTATAAAAAAATTAACTCTCTACATTATTAAAATCATAATATTGTTTTCAATAAAAATCTATTCTTTTTACAGTTCATGGGAAAATAATATTTTCCATAACATTATGAATAAATTCATCACTAGATATTATTTACATAATGAAATAAATATTGATATACTTTTAATTATAGATAATTCCTAAATTCCCTAGAAATTATTTTTAATATTTTCTCAAAAAAATAAATTATAACCATTTTTTAAGAATGTGTTTCATTGATGAATGACAAGACATTACTAAAATTTTAGTGATTTTTTAGAAACAATTATCAATAATTTTATATTTATTATGAAAATTATATATATTTCATCAATTATTGAATATTTGTAATAAATTAAAATTTAATGGATATGTTTTATTGATCATATTTAAATAATAATATTTCATGATTTTTTTGGCTTGGTGTTTCATATCCTGTACACTATTGAAAATAGTGTTCATTAAAAATATTTGGGTTTGATGATTTACATATTTGGAAGAGTGTTTAAAAAACATAGTATCTAATTGAGACAAGATATATGTTTGTTGAAGATTCTTCATCCTTCTATTTTCTAGAAGATTTATCCAACCATCAATGATGTTTTTTTAATTGACTTCATCCCTACTTATTTCCTTTATTGAAGATATTTATCCTACATTGAAAACCTTAAAAAATTTATAACTATGACTATACTCCATCCCCATGTTCACTCCCTAGTAAGATAACTTATGATTCTCTTCAGTATTGGATTCCTCTAAAAAGTTATCAATATTTTACTATGAAAACTATTAATTTGATTGAGATTTCTGCTCATTTTCATAATAATGGATCTCGAATTTAAAGGACCTCTAATGAATTTTATTATAATTTTTATTCCATTGTTTTATATGAATTCCCAAGGAAATTTCCATCATCCCGATGAGTTTCAATCATTCAGTTCTACTCCATGTTGAAAATAAAAAATTTACCCCCTAAAATTCAAATTAATTCCAATGTGAGATTCTACCCATACCATAGTTCATATGGAGTGTTCTATTTTTTTTGACTTAACAAACCCATTATGTATATATAAAATAAATTAAGCACTATTTGGTTTTATTTTTTATTTTACTCTTATTGTATTAGTATTTATGTCAAGGGATTTTCCTCCACCTGATTGATAGTTAATTATATATCATTTTCAATCTATAAATTCTAGATTTTTATGCCTAGTATCTTTTCTAATATTATAAAGTAATATTTAATACACTTAAACACTCTATATTTGAAGGATATCTTTTTAAACCATGGAATCCTACCATAATAATGAATAATGTGAGAATAATAACTGTATTCATCAAGTGACTAGGGTGAAATTATCCCACATACATCCACCTACACTAACTCAAGCCATCTCAATGAAATTTTTTCCTTAATATTGTAAGTATTTAAAATTATATCACGTTTTTAAAAAGTGTCCTAGTATTAGTGTCATAATGAGAAATTTTTATGATATTATGAGCTTCTTAATTATCCACGACATGTTACATGGATTGTGGGACTAAGTCGCCAAGATTTTTTTCCATATCTTTTTTTATTCTTCCATGGATATAATGTTCTTATCTTATTCCAAACTAATGAGTTATACATTTAATTTTATGTGATTCCCTTGAATCACTATAGTTCCATATCTTCCTCTATTGATTTAATCCTTCTTGCAAAAACTTGATTGTATGGCTGGAGTCACATAATTATCTCATACTATGATGATTTTGTCTAGTGACTTCAAAAATAAATTATTCCATGAACCTTTGTTATTCATCAATGATTTTTGATATCATAAAAGTATTAATTTTCAAACCATATCTAATCAAAAATAGAACAATTCAATTAGTACATATGTGATGATAATGGAATGTTATTTGTTTCCAATCATTTGGGATGTATGTCCACTATGTTAAATCCCTACTCCAACATGATCTGTTTATCTCAATGAAATTTCTACAACATTAAACTTCATATACATTACATTTTTGATCTATGTTATATGTTTTTATTAATTTGGTGTTCAATTAATTTCCACCTCATGAGATATTGAATCATCCACATCATTCAATTCTATGATTTTATTTTGAATTTTTAGCCCGGCTATTAATATTTTTTGCTACTTTGGTCACCTCTAATGGATCTCTATTAGTACATTTATTTAGTCAATTCACGAGAAAGTTTTTGCTTTGTGATCATAAACTACACACAAAAAACAATAGCCTTTTAAAATATACTAAGTTCAGTAAATTATCATCATTTATTTTTGATACTATGGAGTCATGAAATATGTTGTGTTTATAGAAAACACATATTTTCCACATATTACTACAATAATAATAATAAATTAATGGTATATTATTTTTTCTATTTTATAAAACGCTTATATCTTTTTGAGTCCTTTGAGAACTACTCAAATAAAACTTTTTCTAGGATATGGGATATTATTATTTCACATTTTCCACCACTATTTGTTTCTTATAATCAATAACCTCATTAGGTTTTAATTACCTTTGAAACATTGTACATATGTATAAGAGTATAATAATTCCCTTATCTGCATTTGTTCCTCCTTATCTTCTTCAGTATCCAACATAATAAAACTCTGTGATGTAGTGTTTGGAGATATATTTCATTGATGATCATCAATATTTCATCAAATATTTAGGATATTGACTTTTAGATTGTAGATTTTTTAAATGAGATTTAACAAAATCTGTCATGAAATAAATTATTTGGGATTAATCATCAATTTTGAATTTGTACTAAATTTATTTCTACTCATTTCTTATATTTTTATACTTTATTATTTCACTATCAGAATTAATATTATATTTTTATTCATCATTATCTAAAATATAATGTTTGAAATCATGTACCACTACATTTATTTCATCACATGTACAATAATATAACAATTTCATCATGTGTAGATTCCAGTTAATCATTGATGTATAATCATTCCATAACATTAGTTCTTTATTCATCATTTTCTACCAATTAATTATATATTTCATCCAAGAGGACCTCATCATTTTGGTAAAAAAATTATTCAAATTATTACAATTTCTTATCTATTGATATATAATTTTCTTGTTAATGTAATTTCTTCTTTTTAGATAATTTTTTCTATGAAATGATCATTCCTTCTACATCCATAAATAGTTTCTTCATGGTTTTGTTCATTATTTTTTAACATAAAAATTCATTTTGAATCCCAAATCCACAAATCCCCACTTTTCCACAATGAAAATAGGAAATTGAAGGATTGCCTTCGAATTTTTCTTTATGCCTTTTAATATTTGAGGCAATGATAAACATTTCCTCATCAACATTCCTTTCTTTAATAACATTCTCTAAGGATAGTTTGTTAATCTCCATGAATTCCACATACTAATAATTATAAATTATCTAGGCCACATTATACTTTTTTATCATCTTATAGTAGATAATAGTGTTTTGAATAATATCGAACACCACTGCTTTGGGTCCTTGTCTTCAGGAACCATGAAGTTTTCATTGAACTATGATGGTAATATTGTTAGGATAAACGTTATTATTTTAAAATAATCATGTAATTCATTTCTTTTTATCTTTCCATACATAATAATACTTAAATGATCAATTAATTTATCAAAGAACTCATTTGGATGCATTCTTAAATCCTCATACTTGTTCCATATTAACAAAAATTTATCTTCACCTACCATAGAATCACCATCATAAATATTGATAGTTTTTTTTCACATCTAATGGGATTATTTAAAAGAATTAATCTTTATTTTTTTAATTATCCTTCAAATTCATTGATTATTTTTTCATTGGTAGAAATCCCTCTTCAATATTTTTCAAATAATTATCTACACCTCGTGCTTGATAAAATCAAATTCAAGGTATCCATATAGAAATCGGTTCCCATAGATCAAAAAAAAATTATTTTATCCTTCCATATTTGGAAATTACAATCATCAACAATTATAATTTCGGTGTTGTTGATTGTAGTTGATATCTCTTCAAAGAGGAAAAAATTCATAATAAATCAATATATTTGATAAAACATTTTTCCCCAGGAAGGTTCAATACCATGAGAAGGGGTAAATCATAGTTTATAAAATTATATAAATTAGCATATTAAATAATATAGTTTCACAATTACTAATAATAATCTTTCCCTCAAAATTGATATGAATTGATAATGTAAATTATGTAGGGTCATAAATAATTTTGCCCAGTAAATCATAACTTGGAAATTCAAAGGTGCATTAAATGGTGATGAGATGATGCACCTAAAAAATAAAAAATAAAACATTTTTTTAAAATTTTATGCATCCAAGAAAACCCTTTATTTTTATAACCATCAAAAGATAATTGATAAATCACTAGTATCCACACAAGAAGGATCTAACCACTCCTATTATGTATATTTTTCATTTTATGAATAATATTTATAAATTAAAATATGTATTGTATATAAATTTTTTATAGTTTTATCAATGTGATTAACTCTATTATATTCTATTTGTATATTCTCATGTATATCCCATTTCCTTTCTCTTCTATCATTCAAACACTTGTCCTAGAATAACTATTATTCTATATTTTTCATTCCCACACATATATTATAAATCCATCACTTATTCATTAATGTTTTTCTATTATGTGATCCACTATCTTCCTCTTATTTAAAATAAATATATCTTTTCTGTTTTTGGAATCTGTAAACCCTTTCAATTTATTTATTTTGAACTATTGATATATTTCTTTTAATGCCTTATAAAGGGTTGTGTACACTAAATTTATGTCACTCATCACCTATTATTTTAATTTTTTTTCCCACTTCTAGAATTGAACACTTCATACTATGACTCATTATCCATAGTGTGATTCTCAATTCATTTTGAATCCATGATTTAGAACCACTTCTTTCCTAGAAACTACCATGTAAAACCAGGTCCCTACCACATTATAATTTCCTAAATGAAAAAAAATTATCTCCTATAAATCGGGTCTCTATGTCATGATCCAAATCCATATAGTAGACGCCTTAAAATGATAGAACAAAACAAATACACTTAAATGAAGTCATTTCAGGGCCATAACTCCCACATAATAACTAAATTATTTGAATTTTTTAATAAGTAATTAATTTTTCATATAATTCAATCTTCATCAAAAGAAAATTTCATATTAATATAATTTTCCATATTTTCATATGTATGACCCCTCAAAACCTGAAATATTCTCCCATGGTGTAACCTAATTAATTGGATTAAAATAACTCAAATCCTAATTAACCTAGAGTCCAATCATAATTCTATTCTTCCCGATGATGCTAATGTTTAGTGTTGGATCCCCTACTGTGGATGGGTAAAACTGTTACCAAATGTTTCATGGAATGTCTCATTCTCTCCTCAATGTGAAAATGTCTAAAAATCCCTGAATATTGTCAATGGAACTTCCATAGTATTTTAAAACCCTTATATATGAAAATTAATATATATTTTTTAATTTTACTACAAAAATGAATCAGGAAATGACCATTCCTGTTATGGTGTGACTTTTGACCTTTATAAAAATAACATATTCAATATTCCTCCAAAACACTTCTATCATTTCACTATTAAATTGTAGGAAAATTTGACTGTATTACAACTTACATATTAGCAAACATTACCCAAAATACTTCGTCGATGTTTTTTCTAATTGTTTAATATTTGATGTGGTTTATGGATGTGATAGGTGCTAGTGAGATCAATAGAGGTTGGTAGAATCATCGATTATTATTATATAACTCCACATTAGGTGGGTGGCCGTTACATTATCAAGTCTATTTATACTTTGTAATATTATATGGATATTTTTTTCATTATTAATATTTTTAGAAAATTTTATGATTCCTTTTGATCTCGTATTATATGTTAGGATAGGATTCGACGGACTAATAGTATTTATGTACTATAAAGGTTTCTAAATGTATCTTTTGTGATTCCATAGTCGAATGAGTGATGGTTTTCCATTTTATAGTATTTTTATTGATATGAGTGGTTTAAATTGTTTTTTTCAAAAAATGGTTTTCCTTTTAGAGGCGTTTGATGTTGGATTTTTATTAAGGGGAATAGTTTGGGAAAATTGACTGTGGTTCCTTATCTAGATATTATAGATTTTTTTGGTTTTATATTTTAATTTAGAGTTTTACATTGTTTTAAAAAGTTATTCCAATAGTTTTATTTCATAAATTTTTTTCTCTATTTTAATTAATATGTGTGACATCGTATTTTTTAATGATGTTATGCACATTTATGTTTATATTCTATGGTTAATCATATGTTATCCAATGTAGTGTGATAAAATAATACCATAAAAGAACTAATAACTCATATAAACGGTTTCTTGGTTTATGTTTTGATTTTCATTTGGATTCCTTGGGGATTATGTCTATAAAAATTTTGATTACTTCTTTATGTGTATGATTCTATAATTCTGACTGATTGTTGGTGAGTTTTTCAACATTGTACTTTGGGAAATCCAGGACATTTTTATGATGATGGGTGATCATACTAAGTTACTTATAAGTGTTCCTTGGGATTTGACCTCAACCTTTTCTATTTGAGATACTCCCAAAGTTCATTGTCTTCTAGATTAAAATAGTTCCATAGGTTTTGATCCATTTGTTATAATGATCCTTGGTCTATATATAACAGATAATTTATGGAATTAAAGGTACATTCTTTATGCAGTTATCCTGGATAACAATACCTTGTATCCAGTTGTTATCTTTTGGTAGTATGATGAAACTTATATAAATGATAGGAATGATGAGTTGAGATGGTTTTGAAATACGGGTTATGTTATTTAATGTGGTTGGGACCCCTGCTTTTATTATGATTGTTTTATTATGGGATTACTATTTAGTGTTATTTGATTGTTTTGACCCTCTTTGCCTGATCATTTTTTTGTTTATTGTTTCACATGTGATGGATTAATTTTCCCTCTATTATTACATATGTATTATATTTTATGTTTTATCATTATATCCTATGATATTTTGGTTTTTTATTTATTTATGGAAAGTAGGATGACTGATGGGTGAGGTGGGAGTTTGAAGAGAGATCCTGGTAGATTTGGAGGGACCTCATAATTTTTATAAATGTTGTTAAGAGTTTAATTTTGTATACATTATTATGTCCGGATGGTATAAAAATCACCATATGCATGAAGGTGGTACAAGACCTATGTTGGGAAGTGTTAGTTTGTGTTATCAGAGTTCATCTGTCTTCTAGACACATAGGTGTAGGTTATTATAGTGTGTGAATATGATTTTATGTTTCTAGGTGGGTGAGTTACATTGCGTATTTAATTCCACAATCTCCCAAAATATACATGCATATACACTTGAACAGAAAATAACCCATTGTATAATGTTGGGTATGATACCCTACAGGGTCATTGGACTCACCCCAACCAATATACTGAACATAATTTTTCATGTACATGGGAAAACAATCATATTTCATTTCATTTATAGGTGTTTGATTAAATCTTTAGGTTTGGTTTCGGACTAATAGGTTATTGGATTTTGAATATGGTTTATATAAATTGGGATTGAGGCCACTATATTTATATTTCATTTTAATTGTATCGATATCATCCTATATGATTATATTATTTTGTACCCATAATACCATTTTTCCCTTTTATTATATTATTCATTACTTTCCTTTATTCATATTCTATTATTTATTATAATTTATATGTTAACACATATTTTTGTAATTTCATACTAATATATTCTGGGATATAGAGGCCATTTGGCTCCATGTTTATAGTCAATAGGTTTTGGGTACTTTTTTTATACATATAGATCACGTATAATTATTGTTAGAAACGTGAATGATCCTTAGAATTTTATTTTGTGGGAATATACTCCCCATTACTATATCAAACTATTGATATTATTCTAAAGCCTCTATTGTATGGGGATATTCTCTTGATTCCATTTAGTGACTCCCACTTGATTATATATTGGGTGACTCAATTTGGTAAATTATATTTTTAGTTGGAGGGGTATTGATTAAAATCTCATTTCAGGTGGGAAATCATAGATCGGTAAAGAAATATAAACTTATTTCAATGGTATGTAACACCTTTTGAAATTGAAGAATATCTCATGAAATTGTTATACAATCCACTACTATCATTAAAATTGATATCTATACAATATGTATTTCATGTATCTCATTCCAAAAAATATATTTCAACTCTTTATCTTGTGATTGAATGATCAGATATAGATTTGGAAATCCATTCCACTATATTGAGGAAAATAGTGTGTATCATTGATCATCAAAATAAGTTTTTATTGTGAAAATTTAGACCTCATGAATTTGTTCTGTGATAGAATAAAAAATATATACATGTGACACAAAATCATAATTCATTGATATGGTAAAATAGCATCACATGCTTTCAAATAAATAACATTAATTAATTTCTTAGGGTAGAAAGATGAATGATGATGAGAATGGTGACACCGATGTATCCAAAGGTTGGTATTAATTATATTATTAAAATTATTTTTTTTATGATATGGGAGTTTAAAATTCTAAATTATAGAAATAATGTTATAGTTATGGATCTATGTCTACCACAAAGTCTAATCCTAATCAGACATCTCAACCATTACAAGTGGATGTTTGAATCGATATTTATTTTCATGGGGGGGGGGGTTCATTGATTCATTGAATATAAATATATACTATATATTGGGTTTACATTTACTAAATTTTTTCCCCCCATTTGGCACACGGTATCACAAAATGTGTTTCCAAACCATGAAATTTACAAAAAAAATTAATTTATATCATTTTTTTATTCTTATTTGGGGTTTTCCCATTTTTCTTGCACACTTTGACTTGAACTATCCAAGAGCTTCTCCATGAAAATCAATCATCTCATCAATTTCTAGTAGTTATTTCTATCTCTGTATCATGTGAATATACAAGGTAAATTCAGAATTTATCTTATATTCCTTATTCTCCTCTTCTCATTATTCCCACCTCTTTTCATGATGTTCCATGTTCTTTTTCTCATTATTCATGGGTCCAACCATAGTTTTGTGCTCTATCTTAATCATAAAATCATTCATTTATTTAGATTGTGGGGACTTTATTCAATCCTATTATCTCTTTAATTAATTATGTAATTTAGCTTCCAATGGTTTTAAAAAGGTGTTTTATTGTATCATCATTTTTATTTTACAAAACCTTCAGTACATTTTTTTCATTAAGTGTTTATATGGGCAATTAGAATCTTTAAAAGTATTCTTTTCATACATTTAAGATTTTACTAAAGTGCTTTTTATTTTAAAACATATAATAATTATTTTACCATGTGTTTAAAAGGCTATTCAGTCAATTTGAATACAAATCCCTATAAGGTGTTCTATGAAGTGTCTCTATGAAAATTTTTAGTTTAATTGAATTTACAAAAAAAATAACAAGTTATTATTTTTATATAAAGGTGGTTTTATGATTATATAATATTTTATAAAATTAAAGGTTTTTTTTGTATTTGATTTTTTATTATCATTCATTTCCTATGTACGATATTCCCCTGGTTGAGTTTCGTTATAAATATCAAAATTTTAATGTTAGTTACTTTGTTATGGAATTGATAAAGTGGGTTAATGGTTTTGAGGGTTTTTTGGTTTATGACGTAAGTATTTTTTTATACTAGTAAATAATTTATTAAATTAGGATATAATGGTTTACATGAGAGCCTTGAGCGATAAGTATTAAATCAAGGATGAGTGTTACCTTAATTCATATTTTTCTCAAGCCACTGGTTCTCTGGTTATCAATTATATCTATGTAGGGGTTTCATCTCATTGAGTAAATGTGGGTAATCTAGGTTTTGATATGTTTAGTATTACATTATATGCTTCCATTTTATCCACAAGGGTGTTTAAGGTTATCTTCAATAGACATTATATTTCCATTATATATTATATTTACTTTATATTTTTACTTTCTTTATGAATTGATTTTCAATTGGCCTAGTGATATATGTTTTTTATGAGAAATTATTTTCAAATTAAGTCATAGAATTTACAGAAAAAAAATATAAATAAATGACTTTATTTAGATTTATTTTAAACTTTATACGTAAATTTATACATTCTAATTATTGGTCAAATTAACATTTGGAGTGTACCACAAGAAAATGTTTACATTGATTCCTATAGGTATCATATTGGGTATTATCTCACACCCTACAGAACCATGTTTTTGTACATGTAGTCTTTCTTATGCATGATACAATTAAAGTGAAGGGAGTTATATCATTTGGTGGTTTACCTTAGCTAATTTCCTAATGTTTTAATGGAATGATGATTAGGTAGTGACCATGGGTCATGTGGAGATGGTTTGTTTCACAATTTTGAGAAATTTGGTTTATAGTTGGATGTATATGTTTTTGACTAATTGTTCAATCCTCAGTTGATCTCTCTTTTATTATATATTACATGTATTAACTTATATATTTTTATTATGGATGCATGTTTTGATGTCCATTTTGGATTTTTATTATTTTTCCTTGTTTGGTTGAATTTTCTTGTGTTTTATTTTTTCTTTTGTCATGATAATTCAATGTGTTATAACTTTATATAATTATTTTTTTCTTCTATTTTGATTGTGAAATCTTTCCCAAAGATATGTGTTCAATACCCTTATCACTTGTTTTCATCCCATGGATATACAAAATATTCTAGGTAATGTACTACGAGTTGATTCAGTGGAAGTATAGTGATGATGGAGATATTAAATGATATCCATTATCAATAATGTTATCCCCAATAATAATATATATGATAATTTCCATTGGTTGTCTCATAGGGAGGTTGATATAATTATGTTTCTACCTCTCACATTGTTTATTTATTTATATCTATTAATTCTGGTTAAGATTGGGATTTTGATGTTTTCTGAGAAAAATTAAAGGAATCTAAAATAATAAATAAAATGATATAATTTTATGAAAATATGTACAAATATGATCAAAATTTTGGGTGCAAATATTTTAAAAAAATAGCAACATTGGACATGTGTTGATCCTTTAGACAATCTTTTCATCATTGATTATGTTAATTATCTAATTGTTTTACTCAAAGCACACATAATTTTATCTATATTAACACCTAAGGATTCCTTGATACCATACCAATTCCCCGATATCCAGATTGATCCTCTTATAAAAGTGATTCAAATACTCAAATAAATCCATATAAAATCTCAAGGTTTCCTATGATATAAGGATATTTTTTTTCTTAAAATGATTATTTACGGCCTTATATGAATACCAATCGAGGTCATGGGGGTATCAAGTATATAGATTAATTTTTATTATCCCAAAACCCAAATAATTATGGAAAATATCTAGACCATAAGGATAGGTGTTACAATTAACCAAATCCACATGGTTTTTATGAGATCATGTGGTGTTGGGCATAGGGCATCAAGAGCCTGCATAGTTTGAGTAAACTATATGGATTGAGGCCCACTTATATAATATAGCCTCTATAATTTTTTACAATGGATTGATACATGCTTATTGCATGGTTTTTAAAACGTTGACATAAACATGCGATGTAACCCATCATACAATAGGGGTCGCATGATTAGTTCATAGTTTGGACAACTAGAGAGCCAAACTGTGAGGTTGTGCATTTTAAGAGAAAATTACGTTATCTCCACTAAAAACTATTAAAATATTATTTTTTTATTTCTCATTATTATAGATAGAAATAATTTGAGAGCTCCACTTTGTTCCAATTTGGTATATTTTTATCTCGTTCATCCATATAAACACTGAATCAAGGTTCAATGGTCTTGTTTTATTCAAAATAGTGACTAATCTTTTCCTTTTGTGTCTTTATTTTTTTCATCGCATTAGATAAGATATTTAGGTGCAATATAATATGAATTATTTCTATGTTTTTCATCATTTATTAATTTTTATTCTGTTTTGAGCTAGATCTGAAGGTGATACTGGATGATCACTCTAAAATAAACCTATGGTAGGTGGTCTATAAAATTTCCCTGGTGTTTGGTGGCTTATATAAAATGTTTTAATTGTGATTCATGTTAGAGTTTCTGAAGGTTCGTAGATAATTAATTAAAAAAAGTAATTGAATGTGTTTGAAAATTTTAGGGATTACCTTTAGTTCCTTGATCTTAGTTGGAGGATATTTCCCTAACCAAGGCCACCCATGGGGAATGCCTTATGATTTCCTTTGCCTTATTTTATTTTTTAACCACCCTATGAGTTATTGGTTGAGCTTTCCTAGTTATAGGTAGCACTGTTATACATTATTTGAATTTAATTAATTGTTTAGAAATGGTTTTCCTCATCTTCCATGCTATACAAGTGTGATTTATTGAACTGCTTAAATTTGAATTGTTATATGAGTGGGTAAACTTGTTGAATTTATTTGAATGTTAATTTAAATATTAGATGGAAGGAATCATGGAATTTTATTATATGAAATGATAATTTAATTCAATTATGGATGTTTCTATAGGATTCCATGGGTGTGCTAAACCATATGTCATGGTAGCGCTAATGGACGTCGTGGATGAGATTGATCCATGGGTGTTGATTTCTTGGGATACCTTGGGCCTTGATACCCCTTTTATTCATCTTTATTAAGTTTAAAATAGACATGGTCTGTTGACATTATCCTTGGACCATGATCCATGTTTATCCGAGTTTGCATCGTGATGCTCCTAGGACTCAATGATAATGACATGGTCTAATATACAATGGATCTGGCACAGTTGGATTTGACACTTCTATTTAATTGCTTGGCCATTGAAATCGTAATATTATCGATTATATATCATGGATGTGTTTGATATGATATACAAGGCATAAAAAATATCCATGGTTCATATGAGATTCTGGATATACATCTTGGTCATGGTGTTTGTTTCATTTGTTCTTTAAAGTTTCTTTGTGTGAAAGGTGTGGCACTTTTTGTTGGAAACCTTGCTAGGATTGACATTATCACCGTAAAATTATTAACTTTTACATGTGAATGTTAATTTTGATAAGTTTATATCGATTAAATACCATTGATGATAATTATCTAGTATTTCAAATCATGTATTGTTATAGACATCATTGGTGGTGGCATATTGGGATTTTATCTCAGACTGTGTCTCATGAAGTTGTTGGGTACCCCTAAAAACATTATACATATAGGTTTGGATCATATAAAGTGCCCATGGTTTGAACGTAGAGTTTGTTCCATGATCAAGATCATGGAAGAGTAGGATAGTGTTGAGGTTCCTGATGTTATCATTAGATAGTTCTTTTTGGCCTTTTTTCTATTTTGATACATGCATTATACTAATGCATGTATACCTAATTTAGATACATTATATACACAAGAATTGAAATATCATTGTGGTATATGAGGTTTATTTTTTTAATTTTTTTATATATAAGTATTTTGGTGCTATCTCGTATTCAGTTATTATTGTTCTTCCACTAAGGCGAGTTACTAGTCCAGTGGCCTTAGTGACTATTGATGCTAATTATTAATTGTTTTATTTATTTACCTATTTATATGTATTAGTATAACCATTGTTTTAAACATTTGTGAGATGTAATTGTCTCCCCATAGACACACCCTGGGCCCTTACTACTATTTGGAAGCCTCTGGAGTTTGGGGAGATGCTCTTGAGGCCATGTTGCCAACCAGGCTCGGAGCACCAATCTGTGGAATTTGGGTTTAGGGCATTAAAAAGTGGTATCTTGTAACACCCCGAGATTTTATGAAAAATATTATTTTAATTTCATTAATGTATTGTGTTATATGCTACACCAAAAGGAGCTTGCACAACACGCATCCTTCACTTGCCTTACATTATACACAATCGCGACCTTCTCGATAGCGTGTGTAGTACGCAATAACGAGTTTCACTAAACAACAATATGCTATTAAAATATTATTAAAACTAGCCATTATGAATAGTAATAACCACTTTTTGAAATTTTGTAATTTTTATTTTTCAAAATGGAATTTATTTTTGGATTCATAATATCGAAATTAGCTTAGGGTGAAATTTTGGTGATTTTCGGATAACTTTCATATTTTGATGAATAGTAAAAATTACTAAATTTTAATTAAAAAAAACTTGTTTCATCAAAATAATTAATAGTGATAAATTATTAATTTGATTAGTTTTAAAGTATATTTAGAATATATTTTTACATTTTAATACAATGTTGGTCATTGGATGTAATTTCACATTTAAACCAGACATAAACAAGTGTCAATCTTTTGATAGTTATTATCTCTTAAGAACACGCTATTTATTTTGACGACGGGAATTAATTTTTAAATTAATTAATGCAAATTATATCTTTTGAATTTGGTAAAATAGAAATCATTTTTGAGTTCATAATATCAAATATATCTTAGGCCTAATTTTTGGCATTTTTCTGAAAACTTTCAGTTTTTGATGAATAGTGAAACCACAAAGTGGTAGTTAAAAAAACTGAATTTTTCATAAAACTTAATTTTACTGCTTCTGTGAGTGGAATTTCAAAAATACGAGAGACAATGTTGATGTCAGTAAGTAAAATGTGCTTCAATGAGATGAAAATAATTTTTTGGTGAATAGTAACATTTTACTTTCTTTTACCACGGTTAAAAGTAAATAGGGTAATTAAGGGTAACAATGATATTATTATTACCCTAACACATGTCCAAATTCTATTGGATAAGTGTAATTCGACCAAAAACAATCTTAGGAATAAAATATGACCATTTAGGCCCACTTGGATTAGATTAGGACATTTATTATTATTTAATTCAAAGAAGAGTTAAAAGAGTTAAAATCAATGTTTATTTACTAAAACATTTTTAATATAGGGTTATACATATGATAAATTCGATTGTAAATATTAATTAGAAAGCTAAAAAGATTTCCTACATAATTGTATTTTATTTGTAATTTTTATACATTAAATAATTTAATTTATTTATGACACAACGATGATGCAGTAATTATCTTATTAATGAAATATTGACATAATTGTTGTTATAAATACTAAAATATATATAATTTAGACTTTTTATGACATACCCTAATTTTGTAGGTTACTATGACATGTTATTGTTGACTTAATTAACTTTGTTCGAACTTATCATTCTGTTATGATTTTCACAAAAATCAATTACTAAATAGTGTCAAAATTGACATAAAATAGTTTTTAAAACAAATGTTATATTATTAATTGTTATTTTATTCCTAAAAATCTAAGGATCGGCCAAATGACTTAGATAAGGTTATATATATTAATAATAAACAATTTGGGGTTCGTTTGTCTTCTTATAGTTTGTTTATTAACCTTATAGCATAAGAACACAAGAAGACACGGTAAAAGTGAAATTATTTAACTTAATGTTAAATCTAAATGATAAGGTTAAAATAGGAACCTAAACTTGTCTAAATTCTATTGGATGAGAGGATTTAGACCCATCCCCACCTTAGCCTCGAAATTAATCAATTTGGATATATTTAAAACCGAACTTGACTTTATAATAAAATAATATTTGTAGTGATTCCAAAGGTGCCCCTCTCCTCCCTTATAAAAGGACACCTCCTCCCTCTCTTCCTCACACCAATTTGAGCACTCAAGTTCGGCCAACCCCTGCCAAAATCCCTTCTCCACTTCCCTAGAATAATCCTAGAGGTCTTGGTCTTCTTCAAAGTCCAATATTAGTTCCCTAAGTGGAGGATTCAAAGAGGTGTTTCAAAGAAGAGGTAATATCCATTACCGATCTTTTCAATTTCTTTCTTCTTCAAATTCTTCTTCTTTAGTTCTTTCATGACAAAGTAATAACATCAGTATTACTTACATACTGATATGTTATTATAAATATGAAACAACCCTTATTCACCTTCTATCCATCCTACGAAAAAATGAAATCACCGCGTGTGCGTACGTACGGAATACTGTCTCCACGCCGTGCTGTAATCTATTTTCCACCATCACCTTACAAGGATGGGTATAATGGTGTAATGAGTAACTATATATGATTATTATAAAGTGATATTGATACTGAAATATTATAAATACATTAAATACAATTCCACGATCATGGGAACAATATCATCGCTCGTGCGTACGTATGGAACACCGTCTCCACGATGTGATGCGACTCGTTCTACATGATCATCATTACATAGTAATTATATAAATTAATTGAATAAATAAATATGATATATGTTACACTAATACCATTCTGGATATAAGGTATCTATAACCTTAAAAGAAGAATAAGAATTTATTCGGTAAAACACGCATAAGAACAAAAGGTAATAACGACCCGAGTAACAAGTAACAATGAAATATTACTAATAAGAAGCTAAGAATATGACCATATATGATATCATATCAATATGTATGATTCTGGAATAAGTCAATAACATTATTTAAACCATTATACAGGAGCTTCAGACACGTACAAAGCAAATCGGACCTAAGGTAAGGGAAATAGCACAATCTCATTTTTATCTGAGATTGTTTATACTTTGGTATTTTCTGGGGTGTATTTTATCATCCACATCTATGTTTCCTTAATATGTAATATTATTTACATCCACCTAAAATTGTTTAAATCCAATTTTACCCTATGGTGAGTTTTTAGTAAAAGATTTGAAAGGAATCTTTTGTCTTTTTTCGTACGAGGTACATTTTGACTTTTCCGAAAAAGTACAAGAAAAATGTTTTCTTTTAACTTATACGGCATGAATGGATTTTTAAAACATTATTTCCAAGAATCTTCCTTTACAAGTTTTCAAGTTTATTTTTAATCAACTTATTTTAGTTTAAAATTGTAAGACATTTCAAGAAAGGAAAATGTTTTTGAAGTGGAAAGGATATTTTCCTCAAGAATGGAGTTCAAGTGTTTTATCAAAATTATTTTCCATCTAAGATAATAAAGGGTTCTGATTCTATCCCTATTATTACATGGATTTGATTATGTTGTGATGGAAATATTTTTATGATTTCCTTTATCTTATATGAATTGTTTCATGATGTCGTGTTGTTTAAGAATCACATTTTTATTACATGGGTTATGCTATGATGTATGGTTTATGATTTTGTGGCACACATAAGAATGGTATCATTATGAGATGGGTGGGACCTATATCTCCATCCAATGAATTGGGTAAAGATTTTATATCTCATGAGATAGACATGGCTGGAATGGTAGGTTATACCGGTTCAGTGAAACAGGACTGAAACGAGGGTGACACGGTTCAGAAGGGGACTTTTTCCACTAAGATAGTCTTGGCAATGAGTCTTGACTAACAAGAAATGATTCTCTATGATTATGTATGTATGACACAATGTTTCATGTTTTATGTTATGATTATTGTGATTACATTTCACTGCCATGATTTACCCCATGTTATTAAATTATGCTCTCTTTTGCAGGTTAAGATTTCCAAAATGTTATGTTCTTATGAATATGATGTGATTGATATTTATTTTGTTTACCATTAATGAGCATTTGAGCTCACCCTTTTATGTTTTCTTTTCCCCAGGATATAAAGAAAGGTTTTAGGTAAAAAAAGGAAGATATTTTTAGGAGATGTTAAAGACCTTTCACCATGATTAGAAGATTATATTCCGAGTTTCCAAAGACACTAAACTATTACGATCCATGTGTGTGTGTTTTTGTTATGTACTAAGTATTCCGCAAAAGTAATGTAATGTATATGTACGTCAAGCTTCGGGTCTCTACAGTTGGTATTAGAGGAAAGGTTTAGTCAACCTTTGGAAACTAGGATGTGAGAACTTTAGTGAGATCCCAAGAGATATTTCTAAAATATGTCTAGAGATTTCCCTAAGGTTAAGTATACGTATAGCTTATAGTACTAGAATTACGCTAACAAATATAGAATTAAACCTAAGATGTTAGATATTGAAGGTACTCCCCCTTTATTATGTTGTTTTCCCTATCATGATTTTTGCTTCTCACACTATTCATTTTGGGTTTTAGAAAATGGTCGGAAACAAGGTGATTCAAGATAATGGAGGATATGATGGACAATGGAATGATATTTTTCATGAGCAACCAAATGTAATGGGATTTGGAATTCCAAACATCATTATTATGCCGAATCAGCAATCTCATAATATGTTCAATAAAGTAAAATTTGGTATGTTTCCTGACTCGGCTAATAAGAGAAAGATGGAGTTTCATGATGATCATAGAGGAAAGAAAGTTCAATTTCCCCTATGTAAATCATGTGGGAAGAGGCATCAAGGAGAATGTTTCAAAGGAACTGGAAGACGCTTTGGGTGTGGAAAAGAAAGACACAAAGTCAGTAAGTGCAATGGAAATGGTTCAGTTAACACCAGGGATGAGGATAATGGTATTGCTACGACATCAAAAATGGTTAAATGTTTTAAATGTGCAATGTACGGGCATTATGCAATCCAATTCCATAAGGGAAAGTCTCATGAAGAGAATCAGTACGACTGTATGGGTAGTATTTATATTGATGATGACGAAGAGACTACAAATGATATGTGAGATGAAAGAATTGTTGAAGCTCGGTCAATGGTTTAAGAAGGTAGTGGAATGATTACATGTTTATCAAGTGTAAAGAATCTCATGGTACTATGGAATAAAGAGACATCTAAGGATTGTCACATTGTTGACATTCATTGAGTTTTGAAAGTGTGTGATTAATGCTACCAGTATCCATGAAAGGTTATTCAGATATTTTTGGAATGTAGATGATATGCGCATAATGAAGGGATAAGGAGAAAATTAAATGTTTGATAGTATTCATGAGCTCATGACTGATATAAGGAGAAGGATATATCATGGTTTGAGTATATAGAATTTTTGGATTTTGGTATGTGGAAAGATTTATCTTTTTACAGCACTCATGTATTCACTAAGATTCAATGGGTATTCATTTTTCCAGAGATTACATGATTATGGTATTCACATGACTGGAATGTGACGAACAAGATATATGAGGGATAAATGATGGCATTCACGTAATCATTTGGCTGAAGTATTTTCGATAAGCCTAAAGATTAGAATGGATTATGTTGGACATAAGTTAGGATAAAACGTTTTTCAATATTATTGATGGGATGTTATAGTAATATATCCTTAGAAAAAGGACAACCTGCAGGACGGGCGACAGCCCATCGCATCGGACAAGGCTGTGGGAATCGAACCCACAACCGATGTGTGACTGGCCTTTATCGCCTACCACTGGCCTACAGGAAGTCCCTATTTAGTAGAAACTAGTTTTATTATATTAAGAAGTATGATATTTGAAGTATAAGTCCATTTGAGGAACCATATATGATTAATCTCACTATAGAATGACTTATGTATATTTAATAACTTTTGCTAACCTTTTGTTTGAGATAGATGGAATGACCCGTCATTCTATCACATGATCTTCTAACACTTCATGAATAACAAATTCAACATCATTTATTTATGAGATGAAGTAGAAATTGTTCAAGGCACGAACAACATCGAGATTGTACCAAAATAAAGTATGTATTTATTCTAATTCAAATTCTTTAACTTTAGGGAAATGATCTTGAAAACCAAGAATGTTGTCCTTGTGATCTTATATCTGATGAATCAGATGGTACCCTAGATCATCAAAAATTTATGGCGTTGCGATTGTTGGCTTTTTCATAGCCATGTTCTCTACCACTCTCCCTCAGAACATGATGGTTAGATTTTTCTTCCATATCCATATTTTCACCTATGTGGAAACCCAGTGATTAGTTTATTTGGATAACCGTTACGTTTCATAATTTTGTTTTTAAAGATTGGTTTTGGTATTACTTTTTACGATGTGGGTTTATATTAAAGAAACATTCAAGTAGTAAACCATTTATAACCCTGACGAATTTCGAGGGAGAAATTCATTTTAAGGGGGGTAGAATGTAACACCCTGAGATTTTATGAAAAATATTATTTTAATTTCATTAATGTCTTGTGTTATATGCTACACCAAAAGGATCTTTCACAACACACATCCTTGACTTGCCTTGCATTTCACGCAATCGCGACCTTCTCGATAGCGTGTGTAGTACGCAATAACGAGTTTCACTAAACAACAATATATTATTAAAATATTATTAAAACTAGCCGTTATGAATAGTAATAACCACTTTTTGAAATTTTGTAATTTTTATTTTTCAAAATGGAATTTATTTTTGGATTCGTAATATCGAAATTAGATTAGGGTGAAATTTTGGTGATTTTCGGATAACTTTCATATTTTGATGAATAGTGAAAATTACTAAATTTTAATTAAAATCAACTTTTTTAATCAAAATAATTAATAGTGATAAATTATTAATTTGATTAGTTTTAAAGTATATTTAGAATATATTATTACAATTTAATACAATGTTGGTTATTGGATGTAATTTCAAATTTAAACCAGACATAAACAAGTGTCAATCTTTTGATAGTTATTATCTCTTAAGAACACGCTATTTATTTTGACGACGGGAATTAATTTTTAAATTAATTAATGAAACTGATATGTTTTGAATTTGGTAAAATAGAAATCAATTTTGAGTTCATAATATCAATTATAACTTAGGCCTAATTTTTGGCATTTTTCTGAAAACTTTCAATTTATGATGAATAGGGAAACCACTAAGTGGTAGTTAAAAAAACTGAATTTTTCATAAAACATAATTTTACCGCTTCTGTCAGTGGAATTTCAAAAATCAGAGAGACACAGTTGATGTCAGTAAGTAAAATGTGGTTCAATGAGATGAAAATAATTTTTTGGTGAATAGTAACTTTTTATTTTCTTTTACCACGGTTAAAAGTAAATAGGGTAATTAAAGGTAAAAATGATATTATTATTATCCTAACACATGTCCAAATTCTATTGGATAAGTGTAATTCGACCAAAAACAAGCTTAGGAATAATATATGACCATTTAGGCCCACTTGGATTAGATTAGGACATTTATTATTATTAAATTCAAAGAAGAGTTAAAAGAGTTAAAATCAATGTTTATTTAATAAAACATTTTTAATATAGGGTTATAAATAAGATAAAATAGATTGTAAATATTAATTAGAAAGCTAAAACGATTTCCTAAATAATGGTATTTTATTTGTATTTTTTAGACATTAAATAATTTAATTTATTTATGACACAACGATGATGCAGTAATTATCTTATTAATGAAATATTGACATAATTGATGTTATAAATACTCAAATAAATATAATTTGAGCCTTTTTATGACTTACACTGATTTTCTAGGTTAATATGGCATGTTATTGTTGAGTTAATTAACTTTTTTCGGACTTATCATTCTGTTATGATTTTCACAAAAATCAATTACTAAATAGTGTCAAAATTGAAATAAAATAGTTTTTAAAACAAATATTATATTATTAATTGTTATTTTATTCCTAAAAATATAAGGATCGGCCAAATGACTTATATAAGGTTATATATATTAATAATAAACAATTTGGGGTTATTTTGGCTTCTTATAGTATGTTTATTAACCTTATAGTATAAGAACACAAGAAGACAAGGTAAAAGTAAAATTATATAAATTAATGTTAAATCTAAATGATAAGGTTAAAATAGGAACCTAAACTTGTCTAAATTCTATAGGATGAGAGGATTTCGACCCATCCCCACTTTAGCCTCTAAATAAATCAATTCGGAGCTATTTAAAACCTAACTTGACTTTATAATAAAATAATATTTTTAGTTATTCCAAAGGTGCCCCTCTCCTCCCTTATAAAAGGACACCTCCTCCCTCTCTTCCTAACACCAATTTGAGCACTCAAGATCGGCCAACCCCTGATAAAATCCCTTCTCCACTTCCCTATAATAATCCTAGAGGTCCTGGTCTTCTTCAAATACCAATCATAGTTCCCTATGTGGAGGATTCAAAGAGGCGTTTCAAAGAAGAGGTAATATCCATTACCGATCTTTTCAATTTCTTTCTTCTTCAACTTCTTCTTCTTTAGTTGTTTCATGACAAAGTAATAACATCAGTATTACTTACATACTGATATGTTATTATAAATATGAAACAACCCTAATTCACCTTCTATCCATCCTATGGAAAAATGAAATCACCGCGCGTGCGTACGTACGGAATACCATCTCCACGCCGTGGTGTAATCTATTTTCCACCATCACCTTACAAGGATGGGTATAATGTTGTAATGAATAACTATATATGATTATTATAAAGTGATATTGATACTGGCATATTATAAATACACTAAAATACAATTCCACGATCATGGGAACAATATCATCGCTCGTTCGTACGTATGGAATACCGTCTCCACGATGTGATGCGACTCATTATACATGATCATCATTACATAGTAATTATATAAATGAATTGAATGAATAAATATGATATATGTTACACTAATACCATTCTGGATATAAGTTATCTATAACCTTAAAAGAAGAATAATAATTTATTCGGCAAAACACGCATAAGAACAAAAGGCAATAAAGACCCGAGTAACAAGTAACAATGAAATATTACTAATAAGAAGCTATGAATATGACCATATATGATATCATATCAATATGTATGATTCTGTAATAAGTCAATAACATTATTTAAACCATTATACATGAGCTTCAGACACGTACAAAGCAAATCGGACCTAAGGTAAGGGAAATATCACAATATCATTTTTATCCGAGATTGTTTATACTTCGGTATTTACTAGGGTGTATTTTATCATCCACATCCATGTTTCCTTAATATGTAATATTATTTCCATCCACCTAAAATTGTTTAAATCCAATTTTACCCTTTGGTGAGTTTTTAGTAAAAGATATGAAAGGAATCTTTTGTCTTTTTTCGTACGAGGTACATTTTGACTTTTCCGAAAAAGTACGAGAAGAAAGTTTTCTTTTAACTTATACGGCATGAATGGATTTTTAAAACATTATTTCCAAGAAGCTTCCTTTACAAGTTTTCATGTTTATTTTTAATCAACTTATTTTAGTTTAAAATTGTAATACATGTCAAGAAAGGAAAATGTTTTTGAAGTGGAAAGGTTATTTTCCTCAAAAATGGAGTTCAAGTGTTTTATCAAAATTATTTTCCATCTAAGATAATAAACGGTTATGTTTCTATCCGTATTATTACATGGATTTGATTATGTTGTGATGGAAATATTTTTATGATTTCCTTTATCTTATATGAATTGTGTTATGATTTCGTGTTGTTTAAGAATCCCATTTTTATTACATGGGTTATGCTATGATGTATGGTTTATGATTTTGTGGCACACATAAGAATGGTATCATTATGAGATGGGTGGGACCTATATCACCCTCAAATGCATTTGGTAAAGATTTTATATCTCATGATATAGACAGGGATGGAATGGTAGGTTATACCGGTTCAGTGAAACAGGACTGAAATGAGGGTGACTCGGTTCAGAAAGGGACTTTGTCCACTAAGATAGTCTTGTAAATGAGTCTTGACTAACAAGAAATGATTCTCTATGATTATGTGTGTATGCCAAAAAGTTTCATGTTTTAAGTTATGATTATTGTGATTACATTTCACTGCCATGATTTAGCCCATGTTATGAAATTATGCTCTCTTTTGCAGGTTAAGATTTCCAAAATGTTATGTTCTTATGAATATGATGTGATTGATATTTATTTTGTTTACCCTTACTGATCATTTGAGCTCACCCTTTTATGTTTTCTTTTCCCGAGGATATAAAGAAAGGTTTTAGGTAAAAAAAAGGAAGATCTTTATGGGAGATGTTGATGATCTTTCACCACGAGTAAAGTATTATATTCCGAGTATCCAAAGACACTAAACTATTATGATCCTTGTGTGTGTGTTTTTGTTATGTAATAAGCATTCCGAAAAAGTAATGTAATTTATATGTACGTCAAGCTTCGGGTCTCTACATATCTAATCCTTCATTTTATGGAATTTATATTTTGAGAAAATATATAAGGGTTACAAAGGAATATGAAATTGGTAATGAATTGTTCCATGGAGTAGCTAACCCATTTACAGGAAAAATCCAAATTTCCTTAAATGGAAATTATTGTTTTCAAGATTTGAAAATTAGAGTTGATATTATTCCACCATTGTGTAATGAAAATGTGGTTGGATGTATAATATTATTATATATTTTTCAATTTCATAATTATATGAGGGTTTCAACTCATGAATAATTTTAGTTACTTGCTAGAATTAAAATTCCCTGCATCATGACATTCCATATAAGGGGTATTGCTTGACTGCATGACTTTTTTATATGTGTCTTCTGTCAAATAACAATTTTTTATAGATATTATTTTTAGGGGGATAGAAAACATGGTTGGTACGTAGAGTTACTATCATAAATTTAAAAAAAAAATCCTTATTAGGATACATTAGACACCCTGAATAGCCTATTATGGCACTTTGATTCATGGACCATCAAATGCCTGGATTGGAATTTGATATGGTTTGAAATAGGTGGACACTATATATTGGTTCATAAGGTGTATAGGGCCTTGAGGATCATAACCTTTGATCCATTTATTTTAACATTTCTAAATCATATGTGAAATAAATGTGAAATAAAATGGAATAATAAAATGATGAAATAGAGATCTTGACATAGCCTTGACATTTGAGTGGGCAGTAGGTAGTCTCTCTAGTGATTTTTGTAAATATTTATTTTAATAGTCCTGTATTTAAGAGGAGACTCTTAGTTATGATCTTTTATAGTATTTTTTTGAATATTCATATGCTTCTATCTATGAAATTCATGCTTTTTATTCATTTTGTGGTGTGTGATTGGAATTGCAGAGGCATGCCTCTATGAAGAACTATAGTCATACAAAAGGAGGGTGGAAACTAAATGATTCAATGGTGGTGGGCCACAATATATCAGTTAAAAATTTTATAGTTCTCATTGAGGCAAGAACTATTGTTCCAAACACATGTTCTGAAGAACACTTCTTTGAGAGATTTAGATGCATTCTAAATTCTTTTCCAAAAACACCATATCATGCATCGTATATGGATGATATGGAGTGTGTATTCCAGCAGAATCATCCTCCCTTGTTTTTAGGGGATGAAGGCCCACATGATTCATATTTGTTTATTGATACTATTCTATCAATATTTTTCTATTTTTATACACATTCATATAGGAGAGTGAATCTTGCAACATACATGCTTCAGGGAGTAGAAAAGTGCTTGTGGGATGTTTTAAACCATGAAGATGAACTAAATGACTTGGTTTGGTGAGATTTAAAAACATTATTATGAAGACCAAAATTTTATAATTGAAGAATGGATGTTTTCATTTTTTTAGTATATCATTATGTCAATATGTTTAGAATACATAGATGTGCAGATGGGGATTATTAATGTAATGATGTATAAAGATTTATTATGGACTCAATTAATGCCATTGGATGTCACTCATGATAAATATTTACATATTAATTGTTATTATCATTTTGATGATAATAAAAGTAATTCAAGACAAGTTTTGATGCTGAAGGAAGATTATCTACAACAAGTAGAATACCATGAAATTTTTTATATAGATGGAGTGAAGATGAATAATGAAAGATGATGACTATAGAAATATATAAATATATATAGAATGATGAATAATAAAATAATAAAATTTATTGAACAAATCATAAAGAACAAGGACATGTGTTAATAGTGACATTTTGTTTCTAAAATGAATAATTTTTTCTATTCAAGAAAATATACATATTCAGGTGGATTTCATTTAATGGAATGTAATATCCCCATATTTGGAATGAGGTATTGATGATGGGTGTTCATGTCAAATGAGTTTCTACAATTATAGGTTTTATGTGGGATCATCCAAATATCATTGGAATTTCTGAAAATAGCTAATTATGGATTTTTTTCAAACTGTTTGAAATGATTGTGAAGATGTGTTTGTGAATGAGGATTTCATTTAAATGAGGGTTAATTATTTACTTATAAAAAGGAAATAGTTTTCTAAACATCAATAATTTGATTCTGTTGACTGCTATTTGAAATAGATCCTATGTTATATTCATGTGATGTGAAAATAAACATTTTATTATACTCTTTAGGGTGAATTCATGGGAAAAGAAAATAAGACTCATAGAACACAATTGATATTCCCATGAACAGTACACTAAACATTAATAATATGATGATACAATATGCTATTTGATATATATGATATTATATATTAATTTTATGTGAATATAACACATTTATAATTCTATTTGAGGAACATTCGGTGGAAATTCAATGAAGGTTGATAGATTACAATTGAGATTCCCAATAACAAAATGATAAACATCATTATAGTGATACCATAGTATGCTTGAAATAGATTCTATGATATATTCCATAGATGGGAAGAAGATCATTACATCATCTAATGATCATTCAAAGTAATAAGTAATCAAAGAGGTACCATCTATATTCCAATTTAAAAATTTATTTTAATCTATTTCTATAAAAAGTTATGTTTTAAATTAAAACTCCATTAAAGTATTTATGATGATAAATGGAGAAGAAACATCCCAAATTTCATTATTGGATATAAAAAGATGTATAATTTCTACTTTCCACTTGAATCCTAGCAGGTGGTGAAGAAGACCCAAAAACATTATGATGGAAATATTTGGCAGCAATCATAAAATAAAATAAGCTCAATGTTCATGGTTCAATGTTAGTGATTTAATATAGTTGGAAATATCTTGTGGATTATTGGTACAATAGATTAAATACTATGGCACAAAATAATCCTATTAAAAGGATAATAATTCCGAATATGATGCAACAACATTTATAGACGTCTAAAAAATCATGTTCAATATGATTTGGAAGACTTGTTTATGTCTATAACATTTTCAATAACAGTTTTGAGAAAAGTGATAAATGTAAATCTCAAAATATATTATGAAACTATGTAGAACATTAGAAATAAATGACAAATTTTTTAAAAAATTTATAAAATGTTAAAAATCAGGTTAGTCCTAAGAATTTTATTGAGATTAAATCCATGGATGTAATACACAAGGAAGATAAAAAACCAGGTCCATGGAGATGAAAATGTGTTCTACATATTAAAATATAGATATTTATTAATTAACTCATGTGAATCAATGTGGAAACTCTAAACAAGAAATAAATATTCCTAAAGATATTCCTATGATCTTTTCAACTGATTTAGAGAAAGCTATAATGTTATAGGAAGAACAAGAAAAATCTCATGCTACTGTTAAAATGAAGATTCCTCCTGAAGAAGGAAACATTCTTGAAATGTTTTCATAAATAGAAAACTCATGTTTTGGAAATGATCCTTGTACGATATGTTATATATATGTACATAATTCAAGAGGAATCTTCAAAATATTTATATCACAATAAGAATTATTCAAGATAATTATTCTCCATTAGATGATGTATAATACATTAAGGATAAAGAAAGAAGAACAATCACATAAAATGAATTTATAGGTGTGATATGATCGATGACACCAAAGGATAAGTCATATTTTAAAATTATATGTTGAATAATGAATTCTGGAGAAGGTGGAGTAACATGGTGGATAAAAATATCTTAACTTTTCTTTTTATATTGTAAAATAATTGAACCCTCCATATTGCCTAATATTTTTGTGTTTTCGAACAAATAATATTTTGAATTGTTGGAGATGATTGAGGATATAACCCCTACACATCATGATGGTATTGTACTTCATGGAGTTTACTGACTACCATGAATGTGAAGAAAAGTGTGTATCACTTGAGGGGGAGCATTGATGAGATAAAACTGTTAAATCATTATTTCATAGGGAATGTGGTATATCAAAAAAAGTTTAGGATATTATATGTTTTGTTACGCCAATCACACATTCATCCTTTGTTCCTTATTATATTAATAATTTAAATTAGTGGGGAGTGATTGATTGATGTTAAGATATGAAAAAGGGGCCATATGTCATTTTCACTTTGAAATTCTGTCGTGTTTATTAAAGTATTTTAATGATATAGTATATCATTGATGAATTAGATTATTTCTAATCCCAATAACAAGAGTTGAGGAATAATGAGAATTATTTCACATACATGGTATTTATGGAAATATATTAAAATTTTGGTTGCATCTCTCTTGTTTTCTATACTAGTATTGTTGACACCAACTTATTGTTGATTAAATAATGTCATTTTTATAATAGAATAACATGAGATAATTAATCTATTTTATGTGATTAATAAATTTTCATATAAGGGATATTGTCATGTTTTTTAGAAAAAAGTGACAAGAGAAGATCCACTATATACCCTTTTCATTTATTTTCGATAAGGGGGAGAAATATATTGACGTTGTGAAGTTTAGTAGTATAGACAAAAAAATCAAAGGGGGATTGAATAAAAAATGTTCAGGATTGATCAATAAATTTATTATTTTTGGTTAGTATATAATAATTTCCATATATGTTGAAGGCTTATATGAGGAGTTTGGGATTCTTGAAGTTGTTATGCTTGGATAATTGTTATGAAATCACATGATGGAATTTAATGTCAAGAATTATAGATTATCCATATTAAATCTTAGGATTGTTTTTATGGTATTAAAAGGAATTCACGAAAAGTGTTGATGGTGATGGAACAGAATCTACGACAATTGAAATACTATGACCATAGTTATTTTCATGAACATAAGAATAAGAATTAATGTACATGTGCCTAAAAAATAGACTTGTATATATTTAATGAAGAAGAATAAAATTTCACAATATTTTAACTAGTATTAAAGCTCATGAAAATGTGTTAATGGAGATACATTGTTTGCAACATGTATGATCATTGATATTCTGGAAACTATTCATTTTCATACCGATTTGATTTCAAGGCCACATAATTTTCTTATATTTTGAACGAGGTATTGATGATGGGTTTTCATGTCAAATGATTTATTATAACATCATGTTCCATAATGTGTCATCCAATGATCATTGGAATAAAGAATATCAGATAATTAGGGATTTTTAGAAATTGTATGAAAATTTTGCAAAGTTGAGTTTGCAATTGTGGCTTCCCTGTAAATGAGGGTACATTGTTTTCAGAAAAAAATAGAATAATTCACTAAAAATAAATAAAATGATAACACAGTTTGATATTTGACATAGATTCCATGTTATATTCATGTGAGTGATTATAAAAAATTTAGCATACTATTTTAGGTGCATTCCGTGTAAAATCAAACCAAGTAAATAAAAGACAGGTAGATTCCAATGAATAGTACTCTAATCATCAATAAAGTGAACATATATTTTTGTGTTCTATATATATTCTATGCTAAATTCATGTGATGTGAATATGAGAAAAGTAATATTATTTTGGAGGTATGTGTATTGGAATATAATATTAGGTTGATAGAACACAATTGAGATTCCCATTCATGGTATGCTAAATTTTAATAATGTTATTCCATGGTATGCTATTTGACATAGATAATATGAAATATTCATGAGATGTGTATTGGAAGAGTTTAGAATAATATATGTGCAATATATATTTGTGAAGTGTAGTATATGGTAATTGCTTCACTAAAATGTTGTGGTGGTACACGAATGAAGAATGCCCCACAAATGGCATGCTTCATGGATAGTAATTATTTGAGAACTGCCATGCAGTATGTGGTGATAGTATTTTGTGGGTTTCCATGACGTTTAAAAATGAAAATTTCATCACAATTGATGAGATTCTTTGTGGGTGATGTCCTTTTCATATAGCCATGCTGATGGTGGATATGCAGAGAATAACCTACTTAAACACCAATGGATTATTAAAAAATCATTATGTTCTAAATGGATTGATAGTCACTATTTGCTTCCTATTAATACATGGATAAATCTCTCTCAAAATACAATATATAATTATGTTTAATTGTTTATTTTGAGAAATATTTATTATTCTGTTTCATTTGGGTTCTATAAAGCATTTTTTTCTTTTACCGAAGGACAAAATGTTATGTGGGGTTCTATTCTAAGAGAGGCACTACGCTAAGTGTATTTCTTTTCTAAGTGGTGAAGTACTATGCTATTTTATTTGGAGGTTAAGTTCTACGAAAACTCCAAAAATAATTCAAGGCATATTCAACAGGAATTTCCCTAAGAATCAATAAATTCAACCAAAAGTAAAAAAATACATATATTCTATTCTATGAAAATTTTCTGATCATAGGAAAAAATTTGAAAACTATTTTAAGAGTATAATGTAAATATAAATGTGATGTTATATGTGTTTCAATTATCATCTCAATATTCATCAAATAAACAACAAAAAGTATACGAAATATCATATATGAAATATTGTGATCATTTGTTGATCCTAAGAACAATTTAAGAAACTGTTTGAAGAACGTATTGTGAATAAGAAAGTGAAGTTCTATGTGATGAAAGATTCTATTCAATACGGATAAAAGAGGTGATCCAGTAGTATGATACATATCAAACATGCTATTATATGATCATTTCATGAACATTGGAATAATTTAGAATATTGTTTGGATATTATAATGTGAATAGAAAAAATATATGCAATATGATATGAGCATCAGTTCACATAGAATCAAATAATTAGACCAAAAATATGCTACATATCATACATGATATTCTATGATCATTTCATGATCATTGAAAAATATTAGCTTATTGATTGATCAATATATAATGATATAAAACTTATGTGCAATATTATCCAAGCATCTGCAAACTAAGCACCAAATAAGTAAACCAACAGTATGCGACATTTCAGACATGACATGTTATGATAATTTCATGTGTGTAAGATAAATTTAGAATATCATTTTATGTATATAAAGAGGATATGAAAATGAAATTTCCATGAAATACACATGGTTTTATGATGTATTTAGGTTGAGATATAGAAAAATACATTATTCTCAGTTTTTCAAGTCTATATTTTGTATAAAATTATATTGAAGTATTTTTTTCACCACATGTGTACATTATATGAGTTCTGGAATTCATCATAAGAAGGAAGAATAATTTCCCAAGAAGAAACCTGCAAAATTTATAATCATCAGTAATTATTAGAATTTGAAGAGGCTGAATATTGAATATACTTGAAGGAGAAGGTAGTCAGGTCTGGGCATTCAATAACCTATGATGGTTAGGATTATTCAAGATCTGGTGTGAATGGATTTCGTGACCAAAAATCTTATTTCATGAAATTTTTTATGATATTGATGTACTGCATGAGTATAACAGATATATTAAACTCATGGAGGAATATCTATTTAATGGGTTGCAGAATTAACTAGAAGAAAATAGTTATCTTTCTATTTGTGGATCAATAACATTAATATAAAGGATCTTAGGACTAGGTTGTCTAACCAGTTACTAAAGAGGCTCGAGTATGGGGTTTCTAACCAGACTAAAATGATGATAATATAATATGTTTATGGAGTATAACCAATCATGGAATAATATTTGTTTGATTGGGTTTAGATGCAGGATCAACTGGAGAATTGACTACTGGGGTTTTTGGAGCAGGGCACGTTGATAGTCATGGAATATTCAACACACTTTATAAAGATGAAGTGTTTTTCAATGATGTAACTTGTTGATGAGGCATTGGGGGTAAGATGACTTGAAGAAGGTCTCATAATTTTTTTAAATCTCAGTTCAATGTGTTCATGTTGAACACTATTACCGTGATAATGAATTAGGATCTGATTACATAGCAGAACATGTAAGAGGTTGGGGCGTAGAGTAGAGTATTATAGACTCTCAGACTAGTGGGTAAAATTCCAATGGAAGGTAGCCACCATTTTATGATTCTCTTGAGATGAGAACCAACGATCCCACTAGTATTGGTAGTGTAGTTTTCTTTCATCACTGTGGAATATGGGGACAAATGAAAAATCATTGTGATTGTGAACTAGTGGAGTGTTGATCTTGTGGACGGATAGGCCATGTGCAAAATTTATATATGAAATTCCCTCAAGTATTTAGTGGAAGATAGTCATCCTCAACATTGGGTTTAGTAGAAGGTTTCACAACTATACATTAAGAAGGGTGTTATAGTAGTATGGTATTTTTTGATTAGGTGGTGGTGGTTTTGGTTGAGGAATTCAGGAATCATTTATAACTAGACATAAAATTTGGTTTTCATTGAGTTGTGAGGTTATATGACATGGTTGTGGTTTTGTATAAATATATTTTTCACATCCTAGACCGATGGATCAGGGTGTTGGACTATCTAGTGTGAGAGGTATGATTTTAGTGTCCTTTACTCTTGTATAAGTACTTTTTTACATAGGTGTATCACATAGTTTCATATGTATACCTATGGATTAATTCCATAGGATTATCGATTAGTTTTCCATGGGAATTACAATGATTAATACTTTATTTGGGATTAAAAATATGATTTACATAAGAGGAGCGAGTTCCCCGTTAAGATTGGTGGGTGTCACATCATCTGGGGTCTTTTTTTCCATGTTATTACTATGTTTTATGGAATACTTGGTATGCATTGGATATTTTCTTATTGATCCTCCATTGATTTTTATCACTATAGGGTGAAATTCACATCACCCGAGGGTGTAGTGATTATTAAAAATGATGAATGGGATGTCTAGTAAATCTGATTTGGACCAATACATCGTGGGATGGGCGAGATGATAGCCTAGATTGCAAGTATTTATCTGGATAATTGGGATCATGTTAGGTGGAATTCACTCTAGTAGATTATCATTTCAGGGGTGATTTCATCAAATAATTTTCTAGTTTACCTCCTATAATAGAGGATGAGTTACTCATCGAGATAATTATAGAGACATTACAGACATCACTACCTCCTTACAGGATGACTACTATTGAATTAGAAAAGCTCAAGAGGTAGTTAGAGGACATGGAGGCAATGGGGTTTATTCAGACCAATACTTCTCTATGGGGTTATCTAGTAATTGTTGAAAAAATGGCAGATAATACCATTATATTATACATGGATTACAAGAAATTGAACCAATAGATGGTCAAGATCAAGTATCTCTTTCCCTGGATATATTACCTTTTTTATAAGCATTGAGGAGATCATGTGTTATAAAAAATTTATTTGATATCAGGATATCACCAGGAACGTGTTTGACATGATGACATGCCTGATATAATTTTTTAAATGTTATGGTCTGTATGACTATATGGTTATTTCATTAATCCTCATGAAAATTCTAGTGATTTTCAGGGAGAAAATAAGTTATATGTCAATGAAAAACATATTAATATTTTTATGGATGCATCTAGAGAGAATATGTTATATGCTTTGCTCATAAAGTGCCACTTATAGAATGATAATATTAAAAACCTAGGTCATATTATCTCAGATAAGATAATATCAGTTGACAAATAGAAGGGGCGAGTTGTAGTTTCATGGGAAAATCCCAATAATGTCTTTGATATATATATTTGATTGAGGATAGTGGGATATTATAATCATTTCATATAGTAATTCTCATTACTGGAATCACTCCTTATAGGCATGAACATGATGGATGTGATGTTTTTATGGAAAGATACCTATGATATAGCCTTTGAATAATTTATAGGGATAGTAACCTCAACATCGGTTCTGATTCCTCCAGATCAAGGTAGAAGCTAAACCGTGGCTTTGGATTCATCAGTTATTAAGAAAGAATGTAGTTATGATGTTGGGTTATCGATTCATGATGTACGATTCTCAGTAGTTTATGTCAAGTTATAGGAATCAACAGACTCTGGATCTATAGTTATATGCATCTGTACAAGGATTTCACTATTAGAGACACTCTTTACTAGGTCATCATTTTGTGGTGTAAACAGATCACAAAATCATCAAGTTAATATTTTCATTGTTTGATATGAATTTGAGATACTGAGTGATGGTGGAGTGCCTATAGTCTTTTAACTTCATGCTAGATTACATTCTTAAAAAAGGTAATGTTGTGACCGGTGAATTCAGAATGAGGACTCATATATAGGTGGTCTATTAGAAAAATAACAAGTGGATGATTATTTATTTGATCTTTGATATGAACCTGGATGTGCAAGATATTTAGTGTAGAATTTTCATCTATCCTTATTTGTTACCTATAAACCTCTTGATAGAGTAATAATGATATACTCTTGTATTTATAGGGCTTAGTTCTATAAGATATTATCGAAGGTGAAGACCCGGCTCCTAGTTGGATTGTATTTTTCGATAATATATTGTGTATTAAATGACTCGTATGGGTTCTAGTTGACATGTGTGGGGATCAGATGTAGGAATTCCATGCCATAGTTTGGTAAGTTCATCGAGGTGTTACCAAGATGTATTGTGTCATACTAATGGATCGATTAAGAGTATGTATTTGTATATTAGATGGAACAATACAAGAGGGAAGGTGAATTGTAGGTTTAAAAACTACTTAAGAGATTAGTTTAAAAGATCTTAATCTAATACAAAAACAAAGACCAACAATTGTATTGAACATCTATTGTATGATATAATGTAATACTATTGAAATGTAAAATAATTGTATTCGAGAGGAACACCATAATCAGAGTAATATAAAGATGAATGATTCTACATTAAAGCGTATAGAATCAATCAATACAAAATGTAATAGAATGATTGTAATTGAAACAATTACAATTGAATATGTAAAGAAGAATGGAAACAATACAAATTCCTTTCTATTACAAGCAGCAACGGAAAAGTAAAAGTATTACAAATCTTTTGACCCAAAGAGAAGGGTTATCCTTTCACCTAGGACAAAAGGTTTGTCTCACCAACACCTTGGTATGCCCTTGATGCGATGATCAGAACGTCTGTCTGACTATCCCCGGAAGCCCTCGATATGATGATCGGACTGTCCGTCTTCCTATCCCCGGCAGCCCTTGATTTTGTAGGTAATCGGAACCTCTGTCGTTCAATCGCTTGAAATCCCTCGATACGATGATCGGACACACAAAGTAGATGAGAGAAGTCATAGTGGCTCTCTATAGAACTTGATAGAAGTAGAGTATCGCGATTGTTCACCAATCTCTACATTCAGCTTCAAATGACCTCTTATTTATAGGCCTCCGGTTCCAACGGTCATGTTTTCTGCAACTGTCATATTTCTCTAAAAAACTAAGAGAGACTTGGACACCTGTTATTATAACGGTCATATTGAAACAGAGAGCACAACATCGTTTTGATTAGTTTATAACTAAATCAACGACATCGTTTTTTGTTAAAACATAAGATATATGAAAAATATAATAATGTGTACGATTTATATGAAACATGTGTTTTTGACTAAGTACCAAAACAAGTATGTAATGAATGATATGAGTAGAAGAGTCAATACAATTTCCTTATTCAGTATGATCAGCATTGTACGATTGGCATGGTCAGTATGATCAGCATTGTATGATTGACATGATCAACATGATTAGTATGATCAACATGATCTATAAGATCAGCATGATCAGTACAATCAGCATAGTCAGTACGATCAGCATGTTCAGTACAATCATCATGATCAGTTCGATCAGCATAGTCAGTACGATCAGTATGTTCAGTATGATCAGAAAGATAAGTATGATCAGCATGATTAGTACGATCGGTATGCTCAGTACGATACGACAAACATGATAAAGGACATTTGTGATTTCCAAGACAAGATATAAAAGTCAAAAAAGGACTTTTGACTCAACAATCTCCCTCTTTTTGGAAATCAAAAATCACAAAATAAAAACTAAAAGAAATACTTATCTCCCCCTAAGTTATTGGAAACTCTTCTGAATACGAAATTTAATACAACTAACTCCCCCTTAGGTATGCAATTTCCTAAAGATTGTATTCGTAGATTTTCCTTTTGTGTTGTAAAGCATTCTCCCCCTTGATAAAACATTCTCCCCCTTTATAAACATTCTCCCCATTTGTGATTTTCAAAAATAAAGGGGTAAACATGAATTGTCCGAAATAGTTAGAAAATAGATACAAGAAAATGGATTAAAAAAATTCATTACAATAACAATCAAGGACAAACTTGAAAACAAATACAAGTCACTTGTTTTCTCTTTCTTCTCTTTTTTAATAAATTCATGAAGAACTGCCTTCATCTTTTTTATATTCATCTTGTCTTCAGAAATAGAATCACCTTGAGACCTGAGAAGGTCTTGTTGATCGGCAAAGAGTTGATCCTGATTTCTTGATTGTCTCTTCCTGAACTCTGATTACTTCTTCAAGAGTATCAATTCAGTCTTGAAAATTCTTGTTATCTTTGGATAACCCAGAAGTCTATATCTTCAAGAGAACTATTTCATCTTTGAAAGATGAAACCTTCAAAAACTCAGCCTGAAAGGCATTCATTCTCTCCTGCAAGTCTTTTACTGAAGGAACATTGGCTCGTTGGGAAGACAAAAGATTCAACCTTTCAACTATTTCATTTTCAAACTTATAGAAATCAATTACAAGCTCATTTGATAAAATTCTTATACCTTCAATTATTATCTCATGATCATTGACTGAGCTCTCTATTTTATATGACCACATGGTCATCTTGTTGCAAGCCTTCTTATGAGCAGGCGAACTTTCTGAAAGAACATACAAATCGGCTTCGACTGACAAAACATTCTTTCTTAATTATTTTACAGATCCAAACTTCTTTTTCTGATTGTCGGTAATAAAATCAATCTTCCCTTCCAACCTAGGGAAAACCTGGAATGGTCTTCTCAACCCTTCTCGAAACATGTAAAATGTAATCACTCTTCATAAGAGAGATTGTGTGTTCTGAATCAGTATCTTCATCATATGAAGCCAGTTCACTTGATCGTCTTGAGTCTACAACTAGCTTTTTTCCTTTTTCTTTCTAGTTTCTTTCTTATTCCAATTTATCACTGGTGACAATAACTTTATCAGTGTGAGAGGATTGATAACCTTTCATTACTTGAGACAAAATTCGATCTAGAGTTTCAGGTGATTTAAAAAGGGCCTGATCCGCATGAGGAAATTGTTGAATACTTGCACATTTCTTTTGAACTGATTCCTCTCTACTCTTCTTCGAACATTGAATAAATTCCAAAATAAAATCTCCTTCCTCTTCTTCAACTTCTTTTATCTCTTCCAACATTTTTTCCCTTTTTCTTTTTCAGGAACACTATGTACGATGGGTTCTTGATGCACTTCTTCCGTTAGTTGAGCACTTGCATCCTCAACCATTTTCAAGACTTTAGAGGTATCAAAATCTTGAACCTTTCTTTTCAAAACAGTTTTCTTTTTCTTTTCAGCTTTAAGGGTTTCTTCTACCCTAATTATTTCAAAAAACGCCTCGGCTGGTTCATGTCCAAACATTGGATCACCTTCCTTTCTTTGTTCCTTATCCATTCTCCATTTGGATACAACTTTTTTACTGTACATTGGCTTCTTCTTATTCATTGATCTGGTTTGTAGATCAGACTTTTGAGTAATACCAGCAGATTGAATGTCTTTGGCTGGCATAGGTGCCGATTGATTCTGAGGAGATTCAACTTCTACATCCTTAACAAAAAGTTTTGAAATCTGATCAAAACAAACATTCAACTTCTTCAACGTGCTCTTACTATTCCAGGATGTCTTCAGATCTATCATCTTTCCTTTCATGGGAATGTTGCAAAACATCATGCTCTCGAGATTAAACTCTGTAAGGATAGCTGGATACATAATCATTTGGGACTTAATTCCTCCTATCTTGACATTGTTGATAGTTTCAAAAACATATCCCCTGAGATTTACTTTTCTCATATTTACAAGATAGTCAAGCATAAAAATATCATAAACAATCAGAGTTTCTCTATCTACTTTCCTTGGGACAAGAAAACCATGCATCCATAATGTCACAAAACAATTATCTAGAGAAAGATGAGCCACTTTCCTCTTCTCTTCATTTACAACAAACAAAGATTTCTCATCACTTTCTATATTAAACATACCGACCTCTTCTGGTAGTTTATGAGATAGACAGAAAGAATCCCCTTCTGTTGGGACATTAAGAAAATGAGTCGCTTGTTTCACAGACATAGATAACTTTCTATCATACACAGCAAAATTTATAGTCATGTCTTTGTCGAAAGATACGGTTTTATAGAACTGACTGACTTCATCAAAGAGAACCAGATCTTGAGAAATATCTCATTCAACAAATAAATGCTCCCATCCTTGAAACAAAATTATTCTTCTAATTGTGGAATCATACCAATCAAAAAAGTCTCTAGAAAATAACCTTTCTCAAAAAAATTCTTTCTCTTTAAAAGTCTTTAAAGACATTTTGGTGGGATTATTAGCAGAGGATTGATACATATTGGTGTTGCCGATGAAAGATCGTATGATGACTTAAAAACAGTGGAGCAGAGCGTCGACTCAAAACCTGAAAAAACAATATGGGTTTGGTGAGGGTGGGGGCTATTTATAGGTGATATAGGGGTTACGGTTGATCTTCTACAGTCAAGATTAGAGGAAAAAAATCAATGGTTACGATAAAAATGAAAGAAATTTTTTTTAAAAAAAATGGAAAGTACCTTCCAGAGAGCGTAAGGTAATTTTTGGTCTTAGTAGGAGATAAAAAAGAAAACACAATCGTACAAAAAACAATCATCATACTGATGGAAAACAAAGTCAGTACCATGAACTGACAAGACGATGGAAAATAATCTTGTTACCATGAACTGACAAGCCGATGGAAAACAATCTTATTACCATGAACTGAAAAGATGATGGAAAACAATCTCGTTACCATGAACTGACAAGACGATGGAAAACAATCTTGTTACCAAGAACTAAAAATACGATGGAAAACAATTCATTACTACGATCGGTCGATACGAAGGAAAAGAAATTCATTACCATGATCAGTCGATATGATGGAAAAGAAATTCATTACCATGATCGGTTGATACGATGGAAAAGAAATTCGTTACCATGATCGGTCGATATGATGGAAAAGAAATTCATTACCATGATCGGTCGATGCGATTGAAAAGAAATTCATTACCATGATCGGTCGATACGATGGAAAAGAAATTCATTACCATGATCGGTCGATACGATGGAAAAGAAAATCATTACCACGATTGGATAGTATGGTGGAAAAGAAAATCATTACCATCATCGGACAGTATGATGGAAAAGAAAATCATTACCATCATTAGACAGTGCGATGGAAAAAAAATCATTACCATCATCGGACAGTATGATGGAAAGGAAAATAATTACCATCATCAGACGATATGATGAAGTAAATAATAAAATAAAATTGTCAATACGATAAACAGAAAAGTAAATGATACGATAAAATTGTCAATATGATAAACAGAAAAGTAAATGATATGATAAAACTGTTAATACTATAAACAAAAAAGTAAATGATACTATAAAATAAAAAAACATAGTGAAAAGAAAAACACTGAGAGAAATTTTATCCCCCTTTCTAAGAGGAGTTATTTAATGTTAGGAGAATTGTAAAACATGAAGTATATATGAATGATTATTTTAAATTAATCATTCCTAGCTTCTATGTTATAAACTCAAATCTATCGAAAGGTAATGGTTTTGTAAAATTGTCAGCATGTTGTTCTTGCATTATGATGAATTGTAAAACAATATCTCCTTTTTGTGTGTGATCACTATGAAAGTGATGCCTAACATCTATGTGTTTTTCACGTGAGTGATGTGTTGGGTTCTTACTGAGATCTATGGCACTATTATTATCACAAAGAATATGAGTTTTGGTAAAACTCATTCCATAATTAGTGAGTGTGTGTTGCATCTACAACACTTGAGCACAACAACTTCCAGCTGCTACATCTTCAGCTTCAACAGTGGAGAGTGCTACAGAGTGTTGTTTCTTGCATGACCAAGAAACCAAGGAGTCTCCTAAGAAATGACATGTTCTAGATGTACTCTTTATATCCATTCTACAACCACTAAATTCAGCATCTGAAAAACCTTTTAAAACAAAATCATTTCCAGAAGAGTAAAAAAGTCCTAAATCCATAGTGCCTTTTAAATACCGAAAGATTCTCTTTACGGCATTTAAATGAGACTCTTTTGGATGAGATTTATATCTTGCACATAAGTATACAGAAAACATTATGTCTGGTCGACTAGCTATCAAGTATAACAAACATCCTATTAAGCACCTGAAAATTGATTGATCTACCGGTTTCCCTGTTTCGTCCTGATCAAGTGTATTTGATGTACCGATTAGAGTGCTAATACTTTTAGTCTTCTCATAACCATACTTTTTGAGTAAACATTTTATATACTTATCTTGATATATATATGTTCCTTCTGTTTTTGAGAAATTCGAAAACCTAAAAAAAATGTTAACTCACCCATCATACTCATTTCAAACTCATATTTCATTAAATAAGAAAAAGAATCAGTTAATGATTAATGAGTTGAACCAAATATGATGTCATCAACATAGATTTGAACAATAAAGACATTTTTATTTTCCATTTTTATAAAAAGGGTTGAATCTGTTGTACCTTTTGTATAATTAATTTGTAAAATAAATCATGTAAGTCTATCATACCACTCTCTAGGGGCTTGTTTAAGTCCATATAAAGCCTTGGTAAGCTTAAAAACATGGTCAGAATATTTTGGGTCTAGAAAACTAGGAGGTTGTTCAACAAAATATTCTTGTTGAACAAAACCATTTAAAAAGCACATTTTACATCCATTTTAAATAGTTTGAAATTAATGTATGCTGCAAAGGCTAATAGAATACGAATGGATTCAAGTCTAGCTACAAGAGCATATGTTTCATCATTGTCTATTCCCTCTTGTTGAATATATCCTTTAGCAACATGTCTTTCTTTATTTCTTACAATGATTCCATTTTCATCACATTTGTTTCTAAAAACCCATTTTTCACCAATTACAGTTGTTTTTTAGGTCTATCAACTAAAGTCCAAACTTGATTCCTTTCAAATTCATTTAGTTCATCTTGAATTGCTTTGATCTAATCTACATCACCTAAGGCCTCACTTGGTCTTTTAGGATCAAATTGGGAAAGAAAACCAAGATATTCTATTTCATTTCTTAAGGAATTTTTGGTCCTTACAGGTTGATTTACATCACCAATGATGTTATCAATGGGATGATTCCTAAAATCAATTTATTTGGGTTTTGAAAAACCTATTCATCAACATATGGTAGAAATTCTTCTGTGGTAAATGTTTCAGGATTACTTTCTTGAACATTTTCCTTATCAGAAGGATCTTATATCAAAGGTTGATAATCAGTTTTTGAAAACACATCTGAGGGTGTAGGTTGGGATGATTTAAAGACAAAAGGATCAGATTCATCAAATTTCACATGTACTGTTTCTTCAACAGTACAATTGTTTTTATTAAAAACTATATAAGCGTTAGAGGATGTGGAGTAACCTAGAAATATCCCTTCATCATATTTTGGTGTGAATTTGTGTAGATTATCTTTTGTATTAAGAATGAATACCTTGCACCCAAAAACATTGAAGTATGAAACATTAGGTTTTAGGCCAGTCCATAACTCATAAGGTGTTTTATTAAGAAAGGTATAGTTAAAACACGATCTATAGTATAGCATGTTGTACTGACAGCTTCAACCCAAATGTGCTTAGCAATTGAGTATTCACTCAACATGGTTCTAGTCATTTCCTAATGAATATGATTTCTTCTTTCAACAACACCATTTTTCTTGAGGAGCTCTTGGAGCTGAGAAATTGTGAGTAATACCTTTCTTACTACAAAAAGTTTCAAAATATGAATTTTGAAATTCACCACCATGAACACTATGAATAGTTATCAAAGGTAGGTTTTTCTCATTTTTAACATGGGCTATAAAAATTTTGAAATAGGAGAAGGCTTCATATTTCATTGCTAGAAAATATACCCATGTAAATCTAGTAAAGTCATCAACTAAAACAAATACATAGTATTTTCCTCTAATGCTTCCAGTTTGTGTGGGACCAAACAGATCCATATGCACTAGCTGTAATGCATTAGAAGTTGAAATATCATTAATTTATTTAAATCTAGATTTATGTTGTTTTCCAAATTGACAAGGATCACATAATTTTGAAGAATCGTATCTAAGATCCGGTAGTCCCCTCACAAGTCTATTCTTTGGGAGTCTACTAAGGTTTCTCAGATTAAAGTGTCCTAGTATTTTATTTCATAGCCATGATTGGTCTTCTATTTCACTTAAGCTGGTTAAGTTTTGGATCCTAAGGTCTTCTATGTTAATAGTGTATACATTCTCTTTCATGTGGGCAGATAGAATGAACTCATCCTTGGAATGGTGAACTAGACACTTATCATTTCTAAAATTCACAAAGTAACCTTCATCACATTACTGACTTATGATGATGAGGTTGTTCCTAAGACCTTTAACAAACAAAACATTTGAAATATGATCATTTCCAAGAAAAACGATATTACCTATACCAATAATCTTTCCTTGAGCATTATCTCCGAAGGTAAATTTTCCACCTTTTGTTTTGATAACCATTTCAAAGAGTTCTTTTTTGGGTCATGTGTCATGAATAGCCATTATCCATGTACAAAATATTCTTATGGGTACACTTCTCATTTTCCTGAAACAGAATCAATAAGGATTTCGAAATCCAAACATGTTTGGATCCAAAAGGGTTAGATAAAAGAATTTTAGGAATCCAAATTTGTTGTGAAAAATGAGCTTTATGAAATACTAAAGATTGAGTTTTATTGAGAGAACAATCTCTTTTCCAGTGTCCACCACATTGGCACTTAGAACAAAAAGTGGGTTTTTGTGGAACAAAATAGTTATTACTAAAAATAGGTTTAGAATGAGTATAACCAAGACCAGAACGATTTCTCATGGGTCTAATTTGAGAATACATATTGTCAAAGTTTTCCATTCCATGAGTAATGTTCTGCAAACATTTCTTTAAAGAACAAATATCTGATTTTAGTTTTAAAACTATGTTTTCATCATCCAAAACATCTAATTTTAAACTAGAGTTAGGCTCTAAAAAAATTTATTGAAATCACATTTTCTAGATCCTTAGAAAGTTTATCCTTATCATATATGACTTTCACAAGGGTTTTTAAAATACTTTCAAAATCATAATTTTTCATATCAAGATCCTTAGAAAGATCTGACACTTCATTAGTTAAAATTGAAATTCTAGAATTTACTTTCTCAAGCTTCCTCTTGAATTTGGAATTTTCATTTTCGAGTAATTTAGAAAATGTAGATACTTATTCAAATGAAGGTAATGTATCATCTTCTAATGATGAAGATTCATCATTTGAAGATTCATAATATCTATTATCAGTATAATTTTCATTTAAAGAGACATCGGTAATAGCTTCAGCATTATGTACCTTTGCCATGAGACAATGGTCTTCAATTGGTAGTCTGGATATAAGTCCAATATTTCTCTATCCTGAGGACTCATATTCTGAAGAATCGTCTAAAGAATCTCTACCACTTGAACTCCACGTATCATTTTCTTTCAAGAGTTTCTTTGTCTTTGTCTTGTAAAACATTTTCTTCTTTCTTTCAAAATGTTTTTCCTTTCTATCTTTTCTCTTTGGTAAAGGACAATCAGGCCTTATATGACCTACTTTCTTACATTCATAACATGTGACCTCTGAATCTTTATTATCCTTCTTATCTTTCTCTTTGAGTCTGTATTGGAAATATTTCTTTCCCACAGTCTTGTTCATCCTTCGAGCAAGATTGGCTAACTCATTATCTGAAAGATCACAATCACATGAATAAGATATAACTACTTTCTTGGCTTTGGATCTTGTTATCATTTCAGGTGTTTTAGATTTAGATGTAAAAGCTACAAAACCATTTCCATTCTTCTTCTTGTTGAAATCAGCATCTCTTTTCATTCATGTCTCGTGCTGTAAAAGGGTTCTAAAAAGTTCATCAAGAGTAATCTGGGAAACTTTTCTATTTTCATCAATAGCTGTCCTCTTTGACTCCCATTCATTCGGCATTATATCTATAATCCTATCTACTAGAGCATCATCATCAAAGCCTTTTTCTCCCATAGATTGTAATCTGTTGACCATTGTCATAAACCTTTGTTGCACTTTACATACTGGCTCTCCTTAAGGAAAAACAAATCCTGGATACTCTGCTCGAAGCATTGCTCATCTTGTTTCTATAACCTTGGATGTACCAAAATGAGTGACTTTCAATTTCTTCCAAATACAGTTGGCTGCTTCACATGAACATATCTGGCTGTATATATTTGTGGTCATAGAGCATAATAAAGTATTGTGTACCTTTTCATTCAGTTGATATTCTTGCTTCTCTTGGTTAGTGAAAGTACTTACTTCTTTGTCAGGAATTTTGTAACCACCAGTAAGCATAATAAAATTGTCTACCCCAGTATTGATCTCAATAGTCATCATACGATGTCTCCAGTACTCATAATCATTTCCATCACAGATAGGTGGTCTAGAAGGATTTATATTGTCAATTGACCCAATATTAATTCCTTCCATCTGATAAAAAAATCTTTACCACTCCACACGTTAGTGTAATAAGTAGCTAAAAAGAATGTTTGAAAGAAATAAAGCAAGTAATACAAATCATTGGAAGCCTCTTCTGATACCAATTGATGGATCGATTAAGAATATGTATTTTTATATTAGATGGAACAATACAAGAGGGGGGATGAATTGTAGGTTTAAAAACTACTTAAGAGATTAGTTTAAATGATCTTAAACTCATATAAAAAACACCCACAATTGTATTGAATATAAATCGTATGATGTAATCTAATAATAATGAAATGTAAAACAATTGTATTTGAGATAAACATAATAATCAGAGTAATATAAAGATGAATGATTATACCTTAATGCGTTTAGAATTAATCAATACAAAATGTAATAGAATGATTGTAATTGAAACAATTACAATTGAATATGTAAAGAAGAAAGGAAAAAATACAAATTCCTTTCTAATACAAGCCGCAGCGGAATAGTAAAAGTATTACAAATATTTTGACCAAAAGAAAAGGGTTATCCTTTCACCTAGGATAAAAGGTCTCTCTCACCAACACCATGGTAAGCCCTCGATACAATGATCAAAACGTCTGTCTGCCTATCCTCGGCATCCCTCGATACGATGATCGGACCGTCCGTCTATCTATCCCCGACATCCCTCTATTTTGTAGGTTATTGGAACTTTTGTCTTTAAATCGCTTGAAATCCCTCGATACGATGATCGAACACACAGAGAAGATTAGAGAAGTGATAGTTTCTCTCTCTAAAACTTGATAGATGTAGAGTATCGCAATTGTTCCCCAGTCTCTAATTTCAGCTTCAAATGACCTCCTATTTATAGGCCTCGGGTTCCAATGGTCATGTTGCCTCCAACGGTCATATTTCTTCAAAAAACTCGAAGGGACATGGACACCTGTTATTATAACGGTCATATTGAAACAGAGAGCACGACATCGTTTTGATTAGTTTTTAACTAACTCAACGACATCGTTTTTTTTTAAACATAAGATATATGAACAAGATAATCATGAGTACGATTTATATGAAACATGTGTTTTTGACTATGTACCAAAACAAGTATGTAATGAATGTTATGAGTAGCAGAGTCAATACAATTTCCTTATTCAGTACGATCAGAATTGTACAATTAGCATGGTCAGTACAATCAACATTATACGATTGACATGGTCAGTACGATCAGCATGATCAGTATGATCTGCATAGTCAGTACGATCAGCATGTTCAGTACGATCATCATGATCCGTATGATCATCATTGTCAGTACGATCAGCATGTTCAGTACGATCAGTAAGATCAGTATGATCAGTATGCTCAGTACGATATGATAATCATGATAAAGGACATTTGTGATTTCCAAAACAAGATATAAAAGTCAAAATAGGACTTTTGACTCAACACATACAGCATCAGTTCTGGTGGTCCGGGAATAAATTCGAGGTTTTTAGTTTTTTTCTTTGGTGTTCCACCTGTCACCAAGTGAGTAAAGAACATTAGAGACCATCCAGAATTTTACAGTAGTTACATATTCTCGTGTAGAGATGGGATTATGTCATAATGGATTTCGTGAACAGTTTGACAAGTTCTCCTCGAGGTAGTGATGTTGTACGGGTTTTTGTTGATAGTCTCCCAAAAGTTTCTCATTTTCATCCCGTCAAGGTGACCATCAGTTTAGATGATCTTGGATGGTTGTATATCGGTGTGATAGTAAATCTTCATGGGGTTCGTGAATTATCAATTCAGATAGGGATTCCTATTTTATGTCTTTCTTGGGGCAGAGTTAGCAGAGGTAATTGAGTACATATGTTCTTGATAGCCCAATATACCACCCTCAATCTGATGTCTAGTTAGAGCGTATGATACATGTGCGTGAGGACATTCTCCAATCATGAATATATGAGTTTTGGGGATATTAGGAGAATCATATTACCATAGTTGAGTTCTATTGCAATAATTTATATCCTATGACTATACATATAGAACATTATGTGGACTTTTATGTTCATCCATATTGATTTCCCATGTGAAATTTAGAGGCGGGTGATGTGGCTTTACCTGGACCATGTCTCATATAAGAGACTTATGAGAAAGTCTATTTGATCTGAAAATGGATGGCGACTACACAGTCTAGAGAGAAATCTAAAATTTATCATCATCAATGACCTATAGAGATTGAGGCCAGGTATCAAGTGTTTTTACATATCTCACCAAGACTAGGAAATATATGTATTAAGAGATAGGGTATGATTTCACCATGATATTTTGAGTTGTTCGAAATTGTATATTGATTCCGGATAGTAGCCTTTCGTTTTTAGTTACATCTGGGGTACCATATAATGCACAACATCTTCCATCCATCTCAGATATGTCATTGTAACTTAGACTCATCTCATGTTTTGTAGCCTAATTATGTGGAGTTATTTATGGATTTATCCGTTTTGGATCATCTATTTCAAATCATTGATAGGAGTATGAAGGTTTTCTGAGAATGGTTAGATCCTTTAGTATGGGATATATTGAAGTATGACTGTTTACAAGATGATACTTTGGAGCTATAGGCTAACATATGTGCTCAGTGGACGGTGTTATTCATAGGAAATTCATCATCACCATTGAAAGGGATATCCTGGGAAAAATTTCTTAAAGTGGGAGGATTATAAGATCTTGTTTTTTCCTATGAGGTATAAATATTTATTTCTATTTAAATAATTAATTACAACCTAATGTTAAGACAATTTGGTTCATGGGGTTATTGGGGATGTTCAAGGATTTTTCCGAGCTCGGAACCCAACTCTTGGAGATAAATATGTGGGTTATAGGGTTAGGAATAAAATTGTGACCTATGCAAAAAGGTTTGGTAAAACCATGTAGTGCTGGGAAAAGGCCTATAGGATCCTGTATGGTTTGAGTGAACCCAGAAGAAGGAGGAGAATACCATTTCAATGACCTCTGTAATTTCTTATAGTGGCCTGAGAAACGTTTTGTTCATGGTTTGAAAATCTATGTTCACTAATCGTGCGAGGTTCCACTCTATATAGTGAATGGAGAACAATTGGTTCATAGGTTGGAAAACTAGGTAACCAAATTGTGTGGCCTAGAATATTGATAGAATGTTATCTTTATATCCTTAAAAACTATCAAAACCTGAAAAATAATTTCTTTTTATCATTATAGTGGACAAAACACATTTTAGATCTCTCCATTGATCTAAATTTGTATCTTTTGATCTCCTTCATGGAACTGAACTTGGAATCTAGTGTCATTAGTCTTGCTGGATTCACACCTGTGAGTAGTCATTTCCATTTGTCCCTTTATTCATTTGTCTTGGAATCAGCTGTGTTTTTATGTGAAAGATAATATGCCCTATTTTTTTGGTTTTCATTCATTTTTCATTTTTCTTCTAATTTTAGCTGAATCGAAATATGACACTATATGATAACTCTATTACAGACCTATGTTAGTTGTTCTATAAATTTCCCATGGGTTTCAGGGCTTTATATGCCTATTTTCTTCTTATCCTACATGATATACTTTTTGGTTTCTCCCTAATAATTAATTTAATTATTAAATTGAACATGTTTGAACATGTTAAGGATTCCATTTAGTTCCTTGAGATTAGTTGGACGTTTTCTCCCCAACCTAGTCCACAAATGGGGTGTGCCTTGTGATTCCTGCTATCTTTCCCTATTGTTAAACAACATAGAGGGTGAGTGGTTGATCATTCCTAGTCAGAGGAAGCAATGTTATATGTGAACTGAATTAAATAGATTATTTATGAAATGGTATACCACTTTCACTATGTTATTCATGAAGTGAGTTGTTTGACTATTAAAATTTGAATTGTTATATGAGTGGGTAAACTCATTGAATGTATTTGAATAAGAATTTCTATATGAGTTGGAAGGACTCAAATATTGTGATGTTAAGACATGATAATTGAATTTAATGATTGATATTTCTATAGAATTCCATGGGTGTGATACACCATGGGTCGTGATATTGGTATGAAATGCCTTGAATAAGATTTCTCCTTGGGTCTTGATTTTTGGGATTCCTTATGCCTTTTTACCAATTAGATTTGGATTTATTGGGCTTATAGAACACATGGTATGTTGAAATGCTTCTTGGACCCAAATCCATGTGTAATAGAAATTCCATTGAGATTTTCGTGGAACTAACAAGGATTCCTTGGTCTACTATACCATGGATCCAGCCCCATGGGGTATGACACTTCTGTTTTATGGATCATATTTGGTAATTGTGGTATTCATAATTTTATTGAATGCTCATGTTTTATATAATATAAAGGGTATATGGAATGGTTTTTAATGTTATGATATACTAGATATACGGATTCTTCGTCGTTTTTATTTCTATTGTGCCTTGTTACTGCCTTGTGTGAGGATATTTACCCTTGTATTGTAGGAATACTTGCTAGGATTGACAGTATAACCTTAAATTTAGTAGTTTTTCCATTGAATTTTTACTTGTATTATTATAATATCTATTATATACCTTAAACATTTCATATATTTTATTAAACATCATGTATTGTTATAGACATATTTGGTGGTGGCCTACTAGTATTTTATATCAAACACTGTCTTAAGCTGCCATTTGTTACCCAAATAGACTTTATAAATTTAGATTAGAATTGGTAAAAACACCCAAGGTTTTATTCATTAATTTTCTCTATGTCTAAGAGTATGGGAAAGCATGACCAAATTGTGTCTTATGATGTTATCAGTAGATATTTAATTTTTTATTTTTCTATTTTGATACATGTACTATATCAGTGACTATATACCAATTTTATATTACTTGTAGGAACATGACATTATATATAATTTTTTAATATGATATTTCTTTTTTAATTATTGTATTTAACTATTACTAGATGTTATCTCCTATTCAGTTGTTAATGTACTGCCGCAAAGGAGGGTTTCCAGTCCTTTGGTCATAGTGTCTATTTATGAATCTTATTAATTGTTGTATTGCTTCCATTAATGACATGAATGATTACTAAAACGTTTTTGTACTATAGTAAGGGGGATTACCTCCCCACTAACACACCATTAGCCCTCACATGTAGTCATTATCCTCTGATTTTTGTGATGAACCGCTTGAGGTCGTGTGGATAACGAGTCTTAGAGAACTGTTCAGTGGCATCAGGGTCCATGATGTTACATTCCAAGAAATTAAAAATGACTAGACTCACTATGCTCAATGGAATGAACTTTCCATAGAATTGTTAGTAATTAGAATAATAACATTACTATTAAAATATTAACTATAATCTTGAATAGATTTGAATAAAAACTATTCAATACCAAAAAAACATTTTCATCATTAAAAAAATACAATCTCTCGAAAAATACATGAAATATAAATTGAAATGAATGGACTCATAAGGGTTTTCCCATTGATCTCCACTACCATAGGCTTCTAGGAGTTTAGCTGAGCATGTCTATGTCAACTCACATATTATTCCTCTTCCCTTTTCTGTAGTATCTCTATGATAATCCTCCATCCAGTACCAATTGATCATGAAACAAACGATCACCAGAAAAATTATGATATCATTTTTCTAATTTAATTTTCCCTTCATATTCTGAATTAATTATGGGTAAATTATTTTAAATGATTTCAATATTCAATCAATCATATTAAACCTCCATGAGTGTACACCAAAATAATCATTATATCGTCGAGGTGGTAGTAGTATAATTCTCATTAATAACATGGTTGAAAAACTAATTCCATGCACAATAATGTTTTATTTCCCATCTGAACCATCCCATGATCATAAAATAATCATCTCCATATTGAATAGATCCATATTGACTGGAACAAATTGTGAAATATGGAGATTAAATTGTGACATCATATATTCTTCATACCCTTATGTAGTGAATGATCCATGTGTTTGTCCTTATCTCCCATGAGCTTAAAATAGTGTCCATTTTGAGTTCAATTCCATGTAAAGATTCACAATGTATTGAATAATAAGACTTCATATGAACCATATAACTTCTATTTAATATGAATTTATAACTAATATAAATTAAAACAACATATGATTAAAAAAAGATCATATAGGGATCATAAATATCTTACCAGATCTAGAAATGTCACAGGGGATCATGTTTTTTTGTAAATTAAAATATCTAATAAGATCTCTATAATACCAAATAAGTCCATTATTATCCCATGCAGCCACCAAGACTCGTTCTGTACAAGAAAAATATCATAGGGGGTTAAAATGTTTCAAAAATAATTATCATATTGGTGCTAAAATATTTTCCTAAGTGGGTCTCAAAAGGCGTACGAGATCAGGATAATATTACCAAACCAGATTTTTGAAAGGTAAATTACCATACATGGGGAAAATTATCCCAGGAGGGGTAAATTTTCCTATATAGATAATAAATATTATTCAATGTAGGATATCTAAATGTAAAACCTCATATGAAATATTATCTTATGATGTATAGAAAATTATCCTATCTGATAAATTTTCTTATATGATATATTATCATATGGGCCAATAATAACAAAAAATATCTCATTTTTTGTTCAATAATAGGGAATAACAAGGAATTTTCTACATTAACACTAACATTATGTCTTTTCCAAATAACTTCATAAATGACAAAAACATATAAAAACATTGAATTAATCTCTTTTTCATTAAAATTTAAAAACTAAACCTAGAAACAAAAAATGATGCGATTTTACATAAAATAGTGTGGATAAAATAATTTAAATACAAATGATAGATAGTTAATATATCAGTTATATCATTAAGGTTTCCATAAGTTGCATCATTACTACAAATATACTAATAATCTATGTTTTATTTTGTGTAAAGTGCAATGTGATATTAGGAAATCACTAAAATAAATAAGTTAAAATGAACATATCCTCACTGACAAAAATTTACATAAGTGGTACAGAAATATAATCATAGTACTATCATTTGAGATTAAATATAATGTGTTGGATTCCCCACTACTTAATGATCTGTCTCAAAAAGATAGTGACAGTGAAAATTACTCTTATTGTAGAAACATGGATGATCCATTCAATGTATACATCATTATGTTATCATAAAAGATATACCATTAATGGGTTTTCCATTTCTAAGATGAAACTCTTAGTTATTTTACTTGATTTCTTATTATGTAATATTTTTATGCCTCATTTCACTATTAAAGGTTATAGTGATATAAATATTCTTGAAATAGATCACATATACGAAACTAAACTATTTCAAGTAGGAGATATTGCTAATTTTCATTGTTCATGACAATGTTATGATGTAAATAGTATAAGTAGAAATATATAATAGATTATTCATACATGATATTCCATTGAAATATTTATGTATTATAGAAGATAAATAAATATTGATATTGGTAGGATGGTAAATGGGGCTTCAATAAGGGTGAGTTTGAGAGTATATTAACCAGGAATTCACAATTAATTAATTATATAGTATTTATTTTTCCAAAACTAACATTTTATTATACACATATGATTTATTCTCTTATTAAAAGGATAAATTACACTTTTATTTTCATAGTGAGATTGATTATGTGTCTTGAAATAATTTTATTATCCGTTTATTATATTATTTACAAATAATATAATTAAACACTATCTATATTCCAAATTAAATTATAGATCAAATATCATAGGAGTTATAATATGAAAGAAATACATCATTTCATAAGATTGTGTGTTATAATGAGAATCATTTTAAAAGGATAATTTAATAAAAATAATGCATCAATATTACAAAGTGTGCAATTATGAATTATTGAAATGTTACTAACGATATTCTATAAATTACTAAGATGGAAACTAGACATTCAAATGAGAGATTTTTATTATATGAGATGGGGATCATTTATAATTTCGATAGTGGGAGAAATAAAGCTTATATTAAAGTCAAGTCATAAGAAGTATATGATTTTTATATAGTAATAAGTTCCAAAACAGTTTAGGGAGAATAAAGTCTTTGAGACACACTGTATATAAGAAAGTTAGAACAAAAAATAAATGGATTATAATCACTATGATATGTGATATTCTTTTAATTTGATATAAGGAATATGTATCCTTCAAGGAAGGAGTAAATAGAAAACAATCATGTAAATGGAATGTAGCAATGAATTCATACATGAATTTTGGGAATGAAAATAAATTTATTATTATGGTAGAACATATTACTATTATGAAGCCTATTGGATACAAATATATTTTCAAGAATTTACTCAATAAATATGGTAAATAAAATAACTTTTAATAAATGTTGTTTGATAAATGTTTTATGATATGTTAAGTTTTTGGATCTAATGAATCATTTTCATCAATATATATATATATATATATTAATTTATTTAAACAATAATTATTATAGAAGTGTAACATCATAATTTGTGACATTCTTCACATCATAGGCATACTATATTTTGGCCCTCAATTATCTATATTTTGGTTCCACATTTTTTTCAGGAGTTTTGTGTTAATATTTTTGATTATAGGATTAAAAATATAAGTGAATGATTTGAACATGTTTATTAGTAACTAGGAAGTAACTATTTGATATGGATTATATGGATCGATTGGATTTTTTCAAAGTTTAAGAATGGTATGTCGAATTGTAAATATTTCATATAAAACCATGTAAAATGTTTGGAATAGGGTAAGAGGTGGTTTCATGGATTTATCACGAGTTTTATATCCATGTGGTTATTTCTAGCTAACAATGCACTTATGTTTTCAAGGGACAGCAAAGAACACATGGTTATAACACAATTTTTTAAACACAAACCATTTGATCTATGTGAATTTATTTAAAATGGAAAATTACCCCCAATACCAATGGTTGTTTTTACCCAAATATCCCCATAATATGTCATTATTATGACCCACCAATTCCATAACACTCTAGGAGGTTCTTTCTTGGGTCATATAGTGATTTTCGATTTATTTTGTTGTATCTATATAAGGTATGTGTAAATATCTTCTTCATTATTAATTTGTTCTTAAGATTTAATCTCAATCTATCGTCCCCTGGATTCATTGTAACCCAAATTGGTTTTGATGGGATAATATAAGGATTAATATGTTTAATTGATTATTTTTATTATGGATCTAGAATTTTGGGGACTATATGTCTTCATTTATGATCAATATTTTCAAATGAAACTTGGTTTCCTCTGTTGGTGTTATATGTGCCTCTATATAACAGTTATTTTTTATGGAACAATTTATCAATATTTTGTTTTCCATTAGTTCTACTAGTGGAAAAGTATTATTTGATATATATATATATGGGTTGGTTTATGATATTTAATATTTTTCAGGTAAAATTATTTCAAAGTGGAATTTCATTAAAAATAGTTGTATACACTTCCTATCTTTGATTAAATGTCCCATTGATGATTTGGAGTATAAAATTGGTTTGTTGTAATGGGAGTGGTAATGAATTATTTTTTGAAATATTTTATTAATTTTTGGAAATGATTTACTTTAATGTCATATAAAAAAATATCACATAGGAACCTTACGTACATCAGGTTATTGGAATATGAAAACCTCAGTTAGTGTGGAACCACTAATGGTTACAGGTGTGATACTGATACAATGTTGTTGGTTTTTATATCATTTAGATTCAAATTTAATTGGATTGGGGTTTCTTGTGTGTCATATATCTGTATTGCTATATGATAGATCCCAGATGTTCATGGTTTTATTCATGATAGTGATGTTTCATGCTTTGATTCCACAAATATTTACATTTTTATGTGTTGAAATCTTTCATACGTCCCTTCATGTAATCATTCATATCTATTTCCATATTATTATGTATTTGAATATATATTGTTTTATGGTAAAGTCAATATATTTTTTATTAAAAAAATTCAAATGACACTATCAAGAAAATTATTTTTAATTAATTAACTAGTGGTTATATAGCATATGGATTCATTGTGGTATTCTATAAGTAATTTACCTCACACCTCGTCTAGTCCATTACTAAAATACATAGTTAGATTTATTGTATCCATCTAAAGGTAAGGTTGTCATGTATCTAGATGGATACTCTTGGTTGGTGTCTCTCCATGGTTATTTTTTAAAGTCATGACGAATGGTCACAAGGATTCTTGGTTGTTTTCATGGACTTATGTATTTTCTAGGATTATCCTTATGCCTTTTTTTGTTCTATCTCATGGTATAGTACATATTCTTCAATTATATACAATGGTTATATATCATTATCTTATTATATATAATACATGATAAATTTTTATTTCATGTTTAAACCATTATGATGATTGTCTATGTTGATACCAAGGTTCCTGTCACTAGTCCATAGTGATCAAAAACACTCTTCCATTGTAGTAGTATTGCTTAGGTGACATGGAATGTCAACCCAGGGTGGTTTGTTACAAAATTTCATCAATAGTATGTTTCATTTGTGGTTTAATATATACTAGAGTTATAACCATCTAGACTTAGGTGGTATGTAAATAAGGGTTCATAGTCATCTCATTTTCATATCTAACATTTAGTTAGGATGAGTGGTTATGGTTTTTCTCATCAATATTTTATGATTGATGTGTGTTTTATTTAACGGAACCATATCATTTTTCTCTATTAGATTCTATTATTTTCTTCAATACATTTTTTTAGGGATTTAATATGGATTCTTGAAGTTTATATTTTAATTCAGAGATGTATTCTAATTCTTATATGGTGTTACCACCTGTGTTTAATAGATAATGTCTCTAGAAGATTATATTTGATTTTAATGAAGTACCTATTGGAAATATCTCATTCAAAACCCCTTAATTCAACTATTCTTTAGTGGAAATAGTAATATAGGATATTCAACCACAAGCTCAGTATGGTTGTGGAAACTAAGAATGGATGTTGGGTTATCCTTTGGATTATACTATGAAAATTACAAAAATATTCCTTGGTGACAAAGGAAAAATAGAACCTGAGGAATAAATTGAGATATTAGAACATATTTTCCAGTTTTTTGGGATCTAAGTGACTATATTTGGGAATTTTACACTAATCTTCTTGAATTTCCTGGAAATAAATGGTTGGATTTCCTAATTCTAGATAAATTACACAAGGAACTCACATAGAAAACTTTCAAGAAGTCCTTCAAAAAGCAGTTATATCCTATGACCTTACATGTGAAAAAGGCTTCAGAGTTTGTCACCTTGGATCAAGTAGACCATTTAGTGTTGGAGTATGATACTAATTTCACCAATTTATTTCATATATCTCTAAAAATTAGAACTAATGGCTACCTCAAGGATAGATGGTTTTATATGTGTATGATGCTTGATATTTTATTGATGCACATGATCATGTTCTTGATGACCTTTACCGATGTAGTTGATAACGTAGTTATAGTTGATATAGACCTAGTTTAGAAAATAGGTATTACTGAAGCATCTATTATTATAGGGGGTAGTAAGGGTGTGTCACCTATCTAGTAAAGGAAGAATAGTAATAGTTATTTATTTTCATTAGGATATATTAATGAGGGTTATTCACTACAATACAAGGTACTTCTCTTCCATTGTGGAATACCAAGCCATTACTAAGACTAATTTTACAGTAACACCGAATAACTTCCATCATTGTGGACCATCTGGTCACCTTATATGTTTGTTAGAATATTTTCATATAGAAGTTGATTTGGATACACCGTACCAAAAAAATCCTATTATTAGTTAGAGGTTATGAAAAGGTGGTGTATCTCAGCATAATGGAATGGGGGATAATTAAGAAGAGAATAAATCAAAGATAGGGGTTCATCTTGGATTCCTTTATACAGTGGAGTATGCACTAGAGGGATCTTATGTGGGTATTGAATACTATGATATGTACAATGTTTAATAATTCCTCTATAGTATTATATCTATTTGATACTAGTGAATCCCATTATTTTATATCATTAAATTTGGAAAATGTGTAGGCATTATTCTCAGAGCATATGTCATTCATTATAGATAATTATACTACCTTTTGAAGATATAAAGAGTAGGTTTTTTAATATTCCATGTATGAGGGTATGATCGCTGATCATGAGGTCATATGGTATTTCCTAGTTGTTGATCTAATTATCTTTGAACATATCATTGAAATTGATTAGATGGTCCATTTAAATTCCCAGGTAGATTTTTATCATTTTCAGTATTAGTTTCTATACTCCAATGGGTTTACATGTTTCTTTCACAGTGAGTGGGATCATATATTTAGGTTAGTAGAGAATATTTTTCCTGAGGTTAGAATGATCTCATGTCAATTTTTAGAGATGTTTGTTGAGGCCATTTATCATTATTATTGTGTTATACTTCCTACTATTATGATTGGATAACAAATATACATTCCCAGTAACCTATTCTAGGTCAAGTCCCCAAATAGAATATGTGTTTACTACTAACATGCTTCCTCGGATGATCCTCATCTCCTCACCATTTTATAATATAGAATCTACTGAGTGAAATGAAATTAATGTTTAGATTTAGTATCTTGAGTCCAAAGTATTTTATTGTATGACTGTGTCACATTGTACTTTTATGATTCTCTTTATAAATAAAAATATGGAAGCCTCTAGTTGTGTGGTGACTACCAAATGTTAAATAAATTTACTATTCCGAAAGGTTACCATTTTCCAAGTATTGATGTCATGTTTGATCAACTTAGGGGATCTTGATCATTTTCTAAAATTGATTTCTGATAGGGGTACTCTCAATTAAATGTCTGGGAGGTGGATATTCCAAATACTACATTCCAAAAAAGGAATGGAAATTATGATTAATTGGATATTACATTTGGTCTTGTTAACACACATGTGATGTTTTCATCATTGATGAATTATAGAAATTATTTGTTATTGGACCCCCTCATGGTTGTCATTGTGGAGGATATTTTTGTTATTTTAATGACTAAATAATAACTCAGAGATCATATTGATATTGTTCATAGAACTATGAATTATAATCATATGTATTGAAATATATCTAAATACAAGTTTTGGATCTGAAAAGTGAGGTTTCTGGGACATGTTTAATCTTAGAGATGTGTCTCATATAATAACAATTACGTTCAGGAAATTATTTCTTTGGATCAACCAAAATGGGTTTTCATATTTATATCTTTTTAGTTTTGTATGGTTATTATAGAATTACATTCCAGATTCTTCCATGATATTATCTCATATGTTAGAGTGGAAAAATAAGTGTATTGAGTTGGAATGTAATGATAATTATCATTTATATTTTGAATAAAATAAATTGAGATTGACTTTATATATATATTTTATTCTTTTGGAATCAGGTTTTGGTTACCACATATTTTTTTGATGCCTCAGCAACAAGAATAGGATGTGCTCTAATGTAAGGGAAACAAGATGTGGCATATATATCTCAATAATTAATCCCTCATTATAATAATTATACAATCAATGATCTTGAATTTCCTACCATGATTCATGCTATAAATACTTAGAATCACTATCTCATAATAGAGTGTTTTATTATATATTTGGATAATATGTGCTTGATGTATATTTCATCCTAGAGGAATATGAACCTATAAAAGAGATATTTGGTTCGATATCATCACAATTTTTATTTTGATATTTGAAACACACATTTAAAATAGAATGTTGTCACTAATTCATTAAGAAATAATTTACAAAAAAAATACCATGAAAGAATCTAGGGAAGAATGATCTTTGATGATTTTATCAACTGAGAAGTGATTTAATGTGGAAAAAGTTTAGGTGAAGGAGTGCTTATCTTGTGTGAAAGAAGATTCTTTATTTGATGATTTTATTCCTCCTAGACAAGATATATACACATAATTACATCATTTTAGTTAAATAATCTATTCTAATGTGACCTTGGTTGATCAGACTCATTCCGCTTATGTTGTTTTTCATTTATGCAGTAGATTGGTCATTATAATAACATTGTTGTGGAAATTTATGGATAATGAAAATCAGTACAATTGTGACATACACCCTAGGACGACAAGGATGAATCATGATTTGATATTTTGGTATTAGTTTTTCTGGATGAGGTAGTTAATTATAGATTTTCTATCATAATTCCTTATCTAAAAAATATTATGTTAGATCACCAAAGACTATACAGTTTTGTGATTCCATTAAAAATTATAGTATGTATGTGGGATGATATACAACTTCATTGTATGATTAACATCGAATCCTATTGGGAAAATATTACTTGGGTGATCATTGATTTACATTCAAAATCAACTCATATCCATTACATTTAGGATACAACATAGGTATAAGATTTTGGAAACACATATATACGAAGGATCATGAAGCTCTATGAAGTACCTTTTGTTATTATTTATAACAGAGATATATTTTTTAAATTATGTTTTTGGAAAGGATTAAATAAGGTGATATCTATCCAATTGATGTTATCTATAGTATATCATGCTCAAAATGATGGACATACTGATCAATCCAATCAAATTATTTATTATATGCTTTATGCAAGCATTTTTTATTATGATGGTTCATGGAAGAGAATTGGTATTTCATTGAGTTCCCCTATAAAATAGTTATTATTATTTGATTAAAATATAACCCCTTAAATACTTCTATGGGTATCATTGAAAATATTCATTATAATGGGAAGGTTTTGGAAAATAGTCCTTGGTATGTCCAAATCTTATTCAATATATTAAGAAGATTTGGGATTTTATATGAAATATGATAATGATATCTTAGACATAATAAATATATTATGTGTACTATTTTCATTTCCCTCTTGATTTTTCAATATGTGATCATGTGTTTATCAAGGATTCAACTCATTTTGGACATATTCATAAGAGATGATATGGAATGTTGGTAACAAGGATTTTTTGAACTTTGATAATCGATAAACATATTGGAAATGTAGGATATTAATTTTACATACTATGTCACATGAAATAAATATGAGATGTGTTTCATTTTTTCCAACAAAGGAGGTATCAATCGGACCATTATTAATTGGTATAAAGGGAATATGCTGATCTTAATCCAAACACCTTAGTGTATTAGATAAAATTTTGTAATATGGATCACTAGAATAAAGTTTTTTGTGAAACATTTTTACATTGATCCATGTAATATGATAGTGTTGATGGTATTGACACATGTTTTGGGAACATGAAGTGTTGAGGATACAACAATCGCCTTTTTCCATTACGAGTTCATAATCATAAGATCATTCTTTGGAATGAATTTGGCATGGTGGGGAGAATTTTAACACCCTCCAGGTCACATGTATGTTTCTCTTTGGGTCCTTTTTTCATTATCATTGTTCTAAATGTGTTTAGAAGTTAGAGATCAATAATTTCTATTTTGGGTAGAAAAAGTCTAGGCATATGTCTTGTGAACAATAAATAGTAACTATGTGATAATCCTGAAATATGTATTTGTTAGATACAAAAAAACTAATTTTTTTTGGATGGTTTTTATAACTGATATATAATTATAAGAAAACCATGTGAGAGGATTGGTTTTGATATAGAGGAAACTTCATGCATTTCACACAAATGTTTCTACATATGTGACTATTCCTAGGCAACTATACACTTTAGTGTTTATGGATCATTGTGACCACATTTTTAGTTCATGGATTTTCTAACTATGAATCCAAATTGTGTGACTCATTTGGGATTTATAAAATTAGAAAAATACCTAGACACCCTTAGTTTTTAAACCCAAATTTTACCATATTCTCCCATTAGTTTGACCCATAATTTCATTAACACTCAATAATTTTCTCCCCTTTTTATTTTGGTTATTCTATATCTCTTTTTCTGATCTAATCAAGGTATGTGATAATTTCCACTTGATTCCATTCCTTTTCTCAAGATCTACCCTCATTATCTCTTCCCCACAACTCATTAAATCCCTTATGTGACACTAAAACAATATAGAAGGTGTTGCGTGAGGAATTAATCATTTTTCATAAAGATCTATGATATTGTGGATTGGATCTCTTCATTTCCAATAAATTTTTTTGATGGTGACTATGTTTCATCCATTGGTGTGATAGGTGTCTCTAGATAATTGTTATTTCTCATTGCACAATATATAGTGATTATGTTTTCCTTTGGTTTGGATTATGGAAATATATTCTTTGATATCAACCAGGTCTAATTTATGCAGTTTCATCTTTATTAGCATGGAAAACAGTTTAAAAGGGGTATTATATAAAAATAGTTTTACACAATTCAGGTGATTGATGAAATCCCTAAAATATGTTATTAACTGTAAAAAATTTATTCAAGAATGGGGATGGTAATTTATTACATTTTGAAGTTAATTTATAAAATTATGGGCATGACATACTTGAACTTCATGAGAAAACATGGGACATGGGGACCTCGTGTGCATCAGGTTATGGAAATTTGAAAACCTTAGTAAGTGTGTCACCACTAGGTGTGCTGGTTATATTACTAATATATTGTGGAAGGAATCTTTATCACTTGGATTCACTTTATCTAATTTTATTGTTATTTATGTGTCCTAGTTACGTCTTCTCATCGGCTACAGACCGATTATTCTTTGTTTTATTCATAATATTGATGTTTCATGAATTAAATGAATACATGTTTCTCTTTTTACATATGAATGATCTAAATCAATTTAATCTATGTAATCATTCATATTTATTTCGATATTCTTATGAAATTGAATATGGATTTTTTTAAAGGAAATCCAAAGGTTGTTTTACGAAATATTATTTCAAACAATTTTTTTATAAAAACTATTTTGTATTGAATATAGTACTAATAGTTTCATTTTTATATTCTCTATATAGATTCATGGTGGTATCCAACATGGTGTTTCCCACACCCCCTGCAGATTCTTTAAAGTGAATGCACATGCAGTTATATAGGATCCAGATAAAGGATTGGTTATCATGTATTCTTATAACATATCTTATACAATTTCACACCTTGGTGGTTTCATATAGTTTTGTAGGATGGTCACATAGATACATATTTTTGGTCATTGAATTATGTAGTTTTTTGGGATTATCCTTTTCCATTGCTATGTTTTGTCCCATTATTTCATACTAATTTTTTCCTGACACACTTTAGGTTTTTACCTTTATCTTGTTATATATGGGACATGTTGTGTTGTTTTTTAGGGTGAAATAATTCCCATTTTTGTATGTATTTGTTACCCAGGTGTGTGTTTCCATCTAATGGTGATCTAGTATGTACTTTAGGTCTTGTGGCGGTCCATCTTGGGAGATGTGCCAGGTCTACCTGGGTTGATTAATTACATTAATATATTTTCTGGTTGAATGTAAAAAGTATATTCATAAATGGAAACATTTTAAATATCTTATAATATTCAATTATAAGTTTTTCTGACCAAAAAATATTAAATATATTAAAAAAGACACAAATATCCATTAAAGGATCAAAGAAAATATTCTATCAAGTAATGATAATTTTTTATGTGTCTAAAAGAGTTTAGTGGGAGAATCACTGTTTTCCATGTGATATATATTGATAACATATGAAAAAAAATACTCTTAAATTTCATTAAGGATTGGTTGAAAATATTTCCTCATGAATGAATTAAAGCAACATCCCATGTTTATGGAACAATATTTACTGAGGTTGGTCCATCCGTTTCATTGACTAATTCAACATTACTAAATTGAAAAGGTATCGATAAATATATTTTTATGAAATAGGGGGATATTTTTTGAAGATTTCAAATGTCATAATTAATTCCCTAGTGACGTATCAGAGGACATATGAGGAGATTGTGAAGGTAAAAAAAATATCCTTTAATGATGGAATTATCACATATTCCATATTAGATACTAAATTTTATACTTCCTATGTTTGAATCATGGTAAAATATATAAACAAAATCCATGAAAATTCTATATATCTGTAATTATAACTATAAAATTGTACTTCAGAAGAACAAGGGACATGTTAATGGTAAATATAAAATAATAAGAGGAAGTTAACAAGGGGGTTTAATAAATTCCCTATAAAATGTTTAATATGATCTAGTATTAGATTTATTAAAATTAAATGAGAATCATAATATCATTATAGATAATGGTCACCAATTTTATAGATTATGATAATATTACATTTTTTAATTCAGTTAAAGATGCAGTATGAATATGTATCTTTACTCTAGATCATTGTATTATACCAAAAAAATTATTTTTCATCATGTTTATTATAATAATATTATATTATTGATACTAGACAAGAGCTATAGTTTTTTATAATGGTCAGGAGTAATATACTTCTGAGATATCATCTATTAATTTATTTTACAGAAGAAGTTGAAGTTACAATTACTCAACTATACATATGAAAACATGGAATACTCAATTACTAATAAGATATCTTAGTAGAAACAATATTTTTCATGGGATAGAAAATACATTGTGCATAGTGAATTATTGTCTCTTGAGTAAGTGGGGGTTTTATTATCTTTTTTCCATTACCCAAATAAATGAAAATTCTTATTACTATGTAATGCATGGAGTCTGATATATTCATAATTTATATGTAACATGAGAATAACACAAATTTTTTATGTAATAAATATTGTAATGCACATATATTACATGTTGTATAAAATATTTGTAGAAAACATGTCTACAATGAGATCCTAATGAAAACATGAGAGTAATATTAAACATATGAATTATTATATAGATTCCAAAATATGATGGGGAAAATATTATTATTACATTCACATGTTGGGGGATTATAACACTACATGGGAAATGAATTCTAGAAGCAGTTTAAAACTACAATATTTGATTCCTCAACAACATGATTAGGATCTGTTCTAATGTAAGGTAAACAAGAAGTGGCATATGGATCTCAATAATTAATCCCTCGTGATAATAATTATACAATCAATGATCTTGAGTTTCCTACCATGATTCATGCCATAAATAGTTGGAAGCTCTATCTCTTAAAATAGTGTTTTACTATATATTTGGAATATATGTGCATGAAGTATATTTCATCCTAGAGGCATATGAACTTATAAAAGATATGTTTGTTTGGGAATCTTCACAATTTTAATTTTGATATTTCATACGCACCTTTAAAATAGAATGTGGTCACTGATTCATTAAAGAATAATTTATAAAAAAAGATCAAGAAGGAATCTTGGAAAGAATGATCTTTGATGAATTTATCAACTGAGATGTGCTTTGATGTAGAAGAAGATTATGGGATGTAGTGCTTATCTTTTGTGAAATATTATTCTTAATTTGATGATTTGATTCTTCATAGATAGGATATAGACACTCAATTTCATTATTTTAGTTAAATAATCTATGGTATTGTTATCTTGGGTGATCAGACTCAGTCTCCATATGTTTTTTTATTTATGAGGTAGATTGTTCATACTAATAACATTGTTGTGGAAATTTATGGATAGTGGAAATCTGTAGAATTGTGCCATACACCCTAGGAAAACAAAGATGAATCATTATTTGAGATTTTGGTATTAGTTTTTGGGGATGAGGTAGTTTATTATGGATTTTCTAATCTGGTTCCTTATATAAAAAAGATTATGTTAGATCACCAAAGACCATACAATTTGTTGTTTCCTTTAAAAATTAAAGTATGTCAGTGGGATTATATTCAACATCATTGTTGGATTAACATGGAATCTTATTGGAAAAATATTATTTGGGTGATCATTGATTTAAATTAAAAATCATCTCATTTCCTTTACATTGAGGATAAAACATATGTATAATAGCTTGGAAACACATATATACGATGGATCATAAAGCTCCATGAAGTACATTTTGTTATTATTTATAATAGATATATGTGATTTAAATTATGGTTATGGAATGGTTTAAAAGAGGTGATAGGTATCTAATTGATGTTATCTACAGTATATCATGCTCAAAATGATAGATGGAGTGATCAATCCATTCATATTCCTTATGATATGATTTAGGAAATAATTATTTATTTTGATATATCATTGGGAAAGAATTGGTCTTTTGTTGAGTTTATCTATAAAACAGTTATTATAATTTGATTAAAATATAACCCTTTGTATAATTTTATGGGTATCATTAAAAATATACAATATTTTGGGATGATTTTGGAAAATAGACTTTGGTAGGACCATATCTTATTCAATATATTAAGAAGATTTTGGAGTTTATGTGAAATATGATAACGATATCTTCAATTCAATAAACATATTATGTGTACTATTTTCATTTCCCGCTTAATTTTTCAATGTGTGATCGTGTTTTTCTCAAGGATTTAACTCATTTGGGACATATTCATTTGGGAGGATATGGTAAGTTGGTAATAATATTTATTAGAACAATGAGAATCAATAAACATATTGGGAAGGTGGGAAATTATTTGAAATTACTATCTCACTTTACATCAATACTAGATGTGTTTCATATTTCCTAACTAAGGAGGTATCAACCGGACCATTATTAATTTTTAGAAAGGGAAGATGTTTATTTTAATCACAACACTGAAGTGGATGTGATCAAAATATAGATTATGGATCACATGAATAGGTTTTTTTTGGAAAAATGTTTCCTTTGATCCATAAAAAATGGTAGTGTAGATGATATTGACACATGGTTTGGGAACATGAAGTGTGGATGATAGAACAATATCCTTTTTCCTTTGCAAGTTTAGTATCATAAGATCATTCTAGGGAATGAAATTGGCATGGTGTGGAGAATCGTTTCACCCTCCTAGTCACATGTATGTTATGTTTTGGGCCACTTTTTTAACCATAATGGTGTTAAATGTTCTTAGAAGTTAGGGATCAATAGTTTCTATTTTGGGGAGAAAAAGTCTAGACATATGTCTTGTGAACAATAATTAGTAACTTTGGGATAATCCTAAAATACGTATTTGTTGGAACCAATGAAATTTTGAATATTTTTTCATTGTTTTTCTAACTGATATAGAATACTAAAACACCATGTGAGTGGATTGGTTTGGACATAGAGGAAACATCATTGATTTCACACTATTTTTCTAACTGTGTAATTATTCCTAGGAAACTATAAATTTTATTTTTTAATGGATAGTTGTGAAAACATTGTTAGTTCATGTATTTTCTAACTATGAATCCAAACGGTGTGACTTGTATGGGTTTTGTAAAGTTAGTAAAATATCTAGACACCCTTAGTTTTTTTAACCCAAATTTTACCCTATTCACCCATTTGCTTGACTCTTAAATTCCTTAACACTCAATAATGTACTAACCTATTTATTTTGGTTATTCTCTTTCTATTTAGTTGTATCTCTTCATGGTATGTGATAATATACACTTGATTCCTTTCTTTTTCATTAGATCTACCCTCATTCTCTTTTCCGCTTAACTCATTAAAACCATTATATGGGTTGAAAACAAGATATAAGGTGGTGGGTGAGGAATTAATTAATTTTCGTATATATCTAGGCTTGTGAGGACTGGATCTCTTCATTTCCAATAAATTTTTTAATGGTGACTATGTTTCATCTATTGGTGTGATTGGTGTCTCTAGATAATTGTTATTTTTCATTGCACAACATATAATGATTATGTTTTACACTGGATTGGATTGTGGAAATATATGGTTTGATATCAATCAGGTCTAATTTATGAAGTTTCTTCTTTATAAGCATGTATTATGGTTTAAATGAGGTTTTATATAAAAATAGTTTTACATAATTCATTTGATTGATGAAATCACTAAAATACGTTATTGACTCTAAAACAGTTGTTCAAGAATGGTGACTATAATTTATTACTTGAATGAATTTTTTATAAAATTGTTGGAATGATTTGCATGAAATTCTTGAGAAAACATGGGTGATGGGGACCTCGTGTGCATCAGGTTATGGACATATGAAACCCTTAGTAAGTGTGGCACGACTAGGTGTGATGCATATAGTACTAATATATTTTGCAATAAATCGGTATCACTAGGATTAAATTTATGTTATCTTATTGTTACTTGAGTGTCCTAGTTATGTCTTCTCAAAGGATAAAAACTAGTTATTCATTGTTTTATTCATGATAGTGATGTTTTAGGCTTTAAATTCTTAGATGGTTCTTTTTTTAGGTATGAAGGATCTTGATAAATTTAATCTATGTTGACTTTCATTTTTATTTCCATATACATGAAAAATTTAATATGGATTGTTTTAATGGAAATCCAAATGTTGTTTTATGATATATTCTTTCAAATAATTCTTTTTATAAAACATATTATGAATTAAATGTAGATAAAATGATTTAATTTTGATATCCATGTATAGTTTCATGGCGGCATCCTTCTAATTTTTTCCAACACCGCCTGCATATTCTTTTGGGTGTATGTATATTGAAAAACATAGGATCCAGATAAAGGTATGGTTATCATGTATTCCTATAACATAACTTATGGAATTCACTCCTTGGTGGTTTTAGATATTTTTGGTGGAAAGTTATATAGAGACTTAGTTTTGGTCATTAAATTATGTCGTTTTTTGGATTATCCTTTTGGATTATTATGTTATGTCTCATGGTTTCATACTACATCTTCCCTGACACACTCTGATTTTTTACCATTATCTTGTTATATATGATACATGTTCAGTTTTTTTAGGGTGAAATAATCCCCATTATTTTATGTTTTTGTTACCCAGGTGCATGTTTCCATCCAATGGTGATCTAGAATATACTTTAGGCCTTGTGGAGGGCCATCTTGGGAGACTTTTCAGGTCAACCTGGGTTGATTAATAGCATTATTATATTTTATGGTTGAATGTAAAAATCATATTTGTAAATGGAAACCTTTAAAATATATTATAATATTCATCTATAAGCATTTCTAACATAAAAATATTCAACATTTTAAAAAGAAACAAATATCCATTAAAGGATCAATGAAAATATTCAATCAAGGAATGATAATTGTTTTATGTGTCTACAAGTGTATAATGGGAGAATCATTGTTTTCCATGTGATATATATTGATAACATATGAAAACAATAGTTCTCTTATAGTTCATTAAGGATTGGTAGAAAATATTTCATCAAGAATGAATTAAAGTAACAACTCTTGTTTAGGGAACAAGATTTACTAAGATTGATCTATCGGTTTCATGAACTAATTCAACATTCATAAATTGAAAAGGTGTTGAAAATTTAATGTCTATGAAATTAAGGGATATTTTTGAAAGATTTCACATGTCATAATCCATTTCCTAGTGATGTGTGAGAGGAAATATGAGGATATAATGAAGATAACTAAAACAATATTCCCTTTAGTGATGGAATTATCACATATTCCATATTATATACTATATTTTATATTCCCTATGTTTAAATAATGGTAAAAAATATAAAAAAACCTTGATAATTCCATAGATCAGTAATTATAACTATCCAATAGTGATTTATAAGTACAAGGGACATGTTTATAGAAAATATAAAATAATAAGAGTATTTTTTCAAAGGGTTATAATAAAACCATACAAAAAGACCAATATGATCTAGTATTAGATTTATGAAAATTAAATGAGAAACATAAGATCATTATAGATAGTGGTCCCCAATTTTATAGAATATGAGTATATTAAAATTTTTAATTTATATAAATAAGTAGTATAAATATGTATCTTTATTCTAGATCATCGTATTGTACCAAAAAAGTATATATTTTCATCATGTTTATTATAATAATATTATAGTAGTTATACTGGACAAGAACTCTTGGTTTTGATGAAGGTAAAAAGTAATATACTTTTGAGATATCATCTCTTAATGTATTTTACAGAAGAAGATAAAGTTATAGTTAGTGAACTATACATATAAATACATGTAGTACTTAATTACTAATAATATATCTTAGTAGAAACAATATTTTTGTGGGAGAGCTAATACAGTATGAATAACGAATTCTTGGATCTAGTGAATGTGGGGGTTTTATTATAATTTTTTCTTTACCCAAAACAAAAATGAAAATTCTTATCACTATGTATGCATGGAGTCTGATATATGAATAATTTATATGTACCATTAGAATAACACAAATTTTTTATGATATAAATATTTTAATTCACATATATTACATGCAGTATAAAATATTTATAAAAAACATATCTATAATGAGAACCCCATGAAAACATTAGAGTAATATAAAACATAAGATATATTATTTAGATTTCAAAATATAATGGGACAAAGTTTATTGTGACTTTCACGTGTAGGGAGATCATAACACTACATTAGAAATGGATTCTTAAAGCATTTTATAGAACCAATAATTGGTTCTCTTAATTTTTTCAAACAACTATGTTTTAATAAGTCAAATATTAATTAAAATATTATTTTACTAATTGTGTTCTTGGACAACATTTATGAATCTATAAATTTTTTCTATAATGAATGTGGAAATTTACATTAATATAGTTTTATAACATTTAGTGCTAATTATAACAATTCTGGAATGATTTTAATCAGGTTATCTAGATTATATATATATTAATATTTTAATGGCCCTTATAACCATTATGGAAATATTTCATGATGGTTTAGTATTGAATACCATTAATTGGCGATGGTTTAGTAGTAGGTAGTGGTAGTTAATAAAAAATGATAAATAAATATCAACCCTTTTTTATTTCAGGATGGTTTAATCCATTTTTATACACTATAAAAATTTAACAGGGAATAATAGATATATATATATTGTACTATGATAAATTTTAATTGAGGATATATCTATAACATATAGAATTTATTTTTTGAAATAGTTTAATAAAACAAAAATTATTTAATAATTATAAACATTATATAAGACGAAATTGTAAATACAGATATACATTTTTATTAGTGAAATACTACAAATGGATCATATATATGTTTTACAAGAAAATATAAAACACATATATATAGAGATCCAATATCAAATCTATCCCCAAAAGATAGGCTGGCTTTCCCCATATGATCTACACTACTCATGTTCTTTTCTACTAATAGACTTCAAAACATATGATTCATACGTTAAATAGAATTTGAAATAGAAATCAGTTTTCATTATGTATTTAGTATAAAAAATAAATTTATAAAAATTAACATAATAATATAAACGCATTAATATAAATCTACCATATTTAGTGACACCCAAACCAAGGATGAAATTTCAAGAGGAGTTCTCATTTTCCTGCCCTGAAATTGATATGAATATTAATTAGATACAAATTTGATAGAAATATCAAATAAAATATACTATAAATCTTTATTTTGACTTAAATTTACTATTATATAAAAAATATAACTATTCCAATCTATTATAATGTTACTCTGTTCTTAATATATGATGGTAATGGACATCATGTCAGAAGATAATTTCCCAAAGGATTACGAGTACAATCCCCTAGCATCATCTACAAGAACCCCATATATGTCAAAAGGAAATTTCATTATACCTATGTAAATAAATATTCTTTGAAATTAAAATTTTTATACCAATCATGGCCACACTCTAATTCCCCCATGATGGTAAATATGATACCATATTCTCAGTCAATGACCACTCTAAATAAATTCCATATAATCCATCTGACATCCTTGATTCTAAATACATCAAAATAGTTGTATTTTTATAAAAATACCCAAGTATTGGATTTTTGTGACTACATGTTTATAATCATAAATTAAAAATCACTAATGGTAGATATAAAACCATTTTGTGAAAAACTATAATACCTATGTCTATCGTGGACAACTATAATGAAATTTAGATTTTTATTAGAATTTTTTAAAAATAGAAAAAAATATTTTTTTGATATTGAATTAAGATATACCATTGGCATATTATACTATGTTATGTAATTTTAGTTGAAATATTTATTATAACGTTCAGTGTGTAGTCTTAATATGGTGTTTAGAGAAGGATTTAGTATTTAGTTTATGCCAATGGGTCTATATAATGTCGTAAGATAATACTTATAGTGTGGAGGTATATAGGGTATAGTTAATTATAAAAATAAGTTATTAGAGTGTTATAAGAGTTGTGTTGATGAGGAGTGGTGTGTTTTGATCTTATTTGAATATTTATTTGAGTCATGTATTGAAAATAGAATCATGATATAATGCAACTAAGGAGAATACCTGATGAATGTGGGATAATATAATTTGGGTCATATGACATATGTTTTATTAAATACATCATTATTTCATCAGTTTTTATTTTTTTTAGAAATCCTTTATCCAAAAAGAAAATAAAATAAGTTATAACATGATATATGATATGAAAAGCCGAATTTTTTTATATAATTATGTATAAAGATTATATTATTTGACATATTATAAAGAAACAACTAATATATAAGTTAATGGAGAACTAATAATAAAATAAATTGATTCATCAATGAACATGTTATTTTCATCCTTTGTTATTAAAATTATTTCACCATCTTCACCCACCCTTATAAGACCATGTACTTAGATATCATCAAATATTTATAGATCAATATTATATTGCTAATAGAGATCATTTTTGTAAACAAAATCTTCAAATTTATCACCCATATCATACATTTATATTTTATTAACTTGGAATCCAACAATCCCCCATTCTTGACTCTATTATCAGCATTTTAGACAATTTTAGCATGTGAAGACAAAATATATGGATCATATTATATATACTCCCAAATATTGATTAATAGATATATGTTAACATAATTAAATTGTATAGAATAATTCCTTATTCCCCAATAAATATTTTCTCTCTTGAATTTTAATAATAAAAATGAAAAGTTTCCATGATAATTTAATTCAATGATGAAAATCAACATTCATGAGTATACCATCCTTGAGAATTAGATGAAAATTCAGATAATTTATTGTTTTATAACCAATATCATTCAAAAATATAAAACACTTGATCCATAAATATTATAATCATAAAATATCCTACACTTCTTCAAAGGACATGAATCTAAATATTTCAAACTATCCAGCACTGTAGATCGATTACCATAAAAAATGTTATATATATATAAATATTAAATATTTTTTGATACGTAAGTTAATTTTATTGAAATAATATGATTTGAAAAATGATTTTGATCTTGGATAATGTGAAAAACAACAAGTAATGTATTTTTTAATGGATTTTGTTATTTATTAATCAATTATTGTTCAAATTCAAATTTATATCATTTTTTTCATATTCAATTATTTAACAAAAGGATTTAAAATATCCCTATTGAGTAGCACATATCCACGTGATTATATGGTCTCTATTTGGGTCAATGAAATTAACAATATTTTCCTAACAAGATGGCATAACATTGGATTTGTTTGGACAAGTTGTAGGACTATAATTGTGTTATGTTATCAGAGACATGTATAACTCAACTAAATCATGTTTCAGTATTACCCAAACATTGTAAACAAAAGGAAAGACCCCCTTATAACATATAACCTTAAGCAATTGAGCCATATGGTTGAGATTTATTTCTCATAAAATACATCAAATGACCTAAATAACTATTAAAAAAAGTAACATATCATTATAATCCATATATGCAATGAGTATAAAAATTGGAATATATTAATGATTAATAATAATGATAAAAATACCACCTTATGGTATACATCCATCGATAAATAATAAGCCATCTAACTTTAACATCCTAAACCAAATTCATAGTTAGATGAACCATCATAGTGAAAATTGATAGAGGGAATATAATATCCAAATTAAAAATAAAAATCATTAAAAAAATTCTTGACGTTTTTCATGCTCAATGGGGTTTAATTGTTTTTCACAAAACACTATTTAGAGAATCTGAAAAAGTCAATTACAATTATTATTATTTTTTTAGGTAACAGTTTATAAAATACCAAAGGTATAAATTTCCCTATAAAATTATGTGGTTCCTAACTTTTAAGATGAATTAATATAAAATTTCTACGAGTAAATTCATATTGATTTGTCACTCAAAAATCAAGAAGGTACATTCACATTTTTCAGTCTTTAATGGAAAACATTATTTCATTAATTTTTCAATATAATACTACTTCAAAATAATTTACATTATAATTATTACATAGATCATGCTTTATATTCATTTCATATATGTCTTTATGAAAATTATGATTATATTTTTATTTTACCAAATCATTAAATACTATAAAATCCATAAATTCACATATATTATTTTCAATGTTCATAAAATCATGATTATGACATAAAAACTGAAAATCCAAATAAGTTTGTTTGAAAAATAATATGGTTCTACTTTTTTTTTCAAATACTTCTGATGCGAAGTGGATATTTTCCTACAAATTTTCAACATATATAGGTTACTAAATTGTTCATAAAAAATTAATAAGTGTGGCTTGAAATTTAAACCTGATAATAGTTTTGGTGGAGGCCTTAAAGAATTTAATTTATTGATTCATGACATATTAAACTGACATCTATGAGATACATCTATGAATTTATGATGCCACATGAAACAAAAATTTATTCTATATGGTAATATTCTAGAGTCGAATTTATATTTATTAATTGGACATGCCTGGAATGTCTGATTGTTCAAAGTAGACATTTTCGTAATCCAATTTTTTTTTAATATTTCACATTAGAAAATAAAATATTTTGAACATTTTTGTTTTTTATGTATCATATGTATCCAAAACATTGTCTTGTAACTCTAGAAAATATTTTATGATATGTTGAGGTTATACATTTATGTCATTTATAGGAATTGTTTTCCTGGAATGATCATCAAAATATTGAACTAATTTTTTTTCATACACAATATCTTCAGAAGATTATAAGAGATCAATATAAACGACAATCTAGTATAGGTTGTACATATAGTTTTGAATAGATTAAATCATTTAATATATAATTCTATACATACATTACTAGGATATAAATATAAATTGGGATATGAATAATAAAATTAATTCCCGGATTTAAAATCTCATGGATGATGTGTAAACGTATCATTAATTTTTTACAATAAATGACACGTCATTTTATTTATAGTTTTAAAAGACATAAACAATCCCTGAAATCATGGTTCTAATGAAATGTAATTTAAATCTGTTAAATTAGTTTTATTTTTATTATTATTTAAATTCTATTAATTCAAACCTTTTTCATTTGGCATCGTCTTCCATCAAGAAGTATGACATATTTTACACTTTTCATTATTGGAATCTTACCTTGATAAAATAACCAGTCATTAGGACAAGCATATATCCTTGTGTAATTCAGAAAGATGTTGTTAATATCTTTCTTCATCTTATAAAATAAATCATGAATCAAATATTCAACTAATTATTCATCTAGGAACACCAGTATCATTAACATTGGTTTATTTATAATTCTACATGAGCACTTGATATAGTAAAACTTCAGTAGAAGGGACATTTTGTTATATTTTCTACATATTTCATACAAATCCCCACTTGGATCATCCAAAAATTCATAAAATTCATTTTATTAATCAATACACTTATTTATTTTATTAATCTCTAAAAATTTAAAAATATACACCGTTAATATTATACAATCATTAACATGGTAGGCTTACTATCGAAGCATTATTTATCAGGTTTTGAATTTCATTATAGACTATTATGAAAATAGTTTTACTATTCTATTGATAGAACCAAGTCAATATTTATTTGATAATCAATTCCCCAAGAAAAATATATATAACATATCAAATTGGAAATTGTTACAATATCATGTTCTCAAAAACATAATGTTTTGAAAACTTTTATCTAAAATTAAAATCAATGTGTAGACATCTAATTCTCCCATCCACAAATAAATTTACAATTCCAAAATTAAAAAAACCACCAATCCGTTAATATAATGAGTTGTATTCTTGTTAATATAATCCTAATTTAATCCATTTTTACCCTACTAATTAATTTCTCTATAATAAATATAACACAAACTAATTAAATAAACTCATGTGAAAAATAATAAATATCAAGGAATAATATATAATAATTTATAAAATTAAATTAAGAAAAATTCATAAAATACAATATAATTACAAGAAATTGATTTTTTAATTTCATATTCTATTATAAAAATATATCAAATAACATGTATAAAAATACATTTGAAATAATAAAATAATGACTATTCTATAATTTATTAAAAATAAACCACAAAAAATAAAACATAATTTATTAATGCATCAAAAAATTAGAAAATAAACTAAAACAAAAAAATTACCATAATAATCAACTAAAAATTATCATTAGTCTATATAGTAAATAAAAATAATAATAAATTAAAAAGGAATATATATCCCAAAATTATAAATCATGAAATATCCAATTTATTATTATTCCAAACATTTATATCCCAACAAGTAAAATCCACAATTTTAAATACCATTATAAATCCCATGGAGTTCATTGAAATAAAATAATAACAATGAAAAGATTAGAGTAGTTCTTCCAGAAACATACCTTGTACCCAAAATAAATGTACATAGAAGGGTAATAGGTTTATGTGACATATGATATAGAGAGATAACCCACATCGAATAAAGATTTGTTATGGAAAAAAATGGGAGGAGGAGATTGAGAAATATATGAGGGGTTTATAGAAAGAATAAATAGGGATGAGAGGTTCATGGGATTGAAGGAGGAGGATAGGGCATTACACTGTGGGGATTTTTTTCAAAGCGAGAGAGGACCATATGGATTCATTTGATTGAAAAAAGACAAGGAGATGTTGTATGACTATAATAAATTGCTTTAAATAAAAACGTTTTTAAATAAATATTAATATAAAAATATTAGTATTGAGTTTTAAAATAATCATGAGTAATATTTCATTACATGGTGATTGTAGTTAACTACCATAACTAAATATGGATGAAATGGTTAGATCCTTATATGTTTAATTACTGGTGCTTTTTGAATATTCTACTAATAAACCACCACAAAGGATGTTCTTTATTTTAGTGTAATCATTGAGTATTCTACTCATGAATATCAATGTTTTTTATCTTGAGTATTATAGATCATGAAGAAAATCCATCAAATTATAAAACAGCATTTTTGGGTGCCTCTAGATATTCATATATATGAGCATGTAGATTTCTCTCTTAATGTGAGAATTTTTTAAATATATATCATTGATTATATACTTTTATATGTCATGGAAAGAAAAACAAATTATGACTTTGGGAAGGTATTTTTCATTTTGGGTGTTTTTAAAATTATTAAATTGAATGAATGATCAAGATGAGAATTATCATGTATTTTTATAGTAATATGATATCTCTTGGACTTCGACTTGGAATTCAGTGTGTTGACAAAATTCATCGACACCATAGATGAAGGAAATTGAATCATGTATGGTAAAATAATTATAAATAAACAATGATAGGACATTGAAACAGAGCATCCATCCATATTTATGATATATTGTAAGTTGAAGACATTATAATAGAATGTAAGAGGTAATAGTATGTTTTTGTAGATATGAAAAAATATTTATCTCTTATGGGGGCACAGTTTCTTTAGAAACACCTCTTAGTCTATGAGAAACACTAAACACTATCTATATAATGTATAAGATTTTCATAGAGAAAGTGTATTGATAGATTTTAGTAATTTTGGTGAATTTGAGATTAGGATGAAGTGGGTCTCATATCTCTCAATCGATTAATGGCCATGTTTGAATTATCATAAGTTAATTAATAAATAAATTTAATTATATGTAATTCATGTTTAGAATAATTTGAATTGAATATATTTACCAATGTAGTCATAAGATATAAGGTATTAAATTAGTGGATCTAAGAATATAGTTTTTTGAATTAATATTAATTATTCAAGTTTTATTATGTATATTTGAGTGGAACAAGCGAAGTTTGTGGTACTTATATCATCAATTTATTTGTTATATTATTACATGTTACTACTGAAATCAATTTTACATTTAACAAATGTTAATAATGTCATAAATGATATTTTATGTTATGCTTAACAAATATTCTTATTAAAATAATTTAAGAAACCAATAGAAAAATCAGTCCCCAATACATAAATTTATTTAAGACCCGTGAATTTTTTTTATATAATTTCCATGAACCTGAGTCCTCCAATGGTTTATCTCAGAAATTAGAGGGATAAAAAAAGAAGAAGGACATCAGGTTACATAATCCTTTTGGATAAAGATTTTATTCTTATGATTATTGTATAGGTATCACAAAAAATATAATTTTGTATGAAAAAACTAGTTTATGGAAAATAATATATGATTTTATGGTGTATGTGTTGATGATTTATTGGGTTCATCATATGGTTCCTTCAATCAATAATAATTGGAATCCAAGTATGGTATGTTGGGATGACATGAATGAATGTGGTATTCATTATTTTATATTTATCATACTTAAATTTTTCATGTGTAATCCATTTATAAATTTGAGAATTATTATGTTCAATATTATTTTCAAAATATATCTAGATCAAAAAAAATTAAAACATTAATAAATAACCCTTCCATTTTCTCCAAAATTTCATTTGACTACTAATTTTTTACATACATGTAGAGAGATATCGTTATATCATTAAGTTTATCTCAAATCTTTATTATGAATTAGGAAGCATTTTATAAATCATGGATATATGTTATTCCAAACATGAAGGACTTGTACATGTAGTTTAGTTTTTGTATAAGGGAATTTGGATCAATTAGAGTTTTATTTGTGGTTGAATAGGATGTGATAAATGTTTTGGTTATATAGTTTGACTATCATCAACTATAACCATTATATAATTATGTTACATTATATGACATAGATATTTTTTCGATAAGACATCAAATAAATTTATTTTTCTGATATATAGTGGATGTCACCCATATAATATTTAGGTGGATGATTCTCTCATATCGAAAAAAATTATTATCATAAATTCAATTTTTATGAGATTTAACTATGGTTAACAAAGAGGTGAAACTATCCAATGGAGATGTATGTATTATAGTTATAAAATTTATTCCAAATATAGGGAATCTACATGAGGTTTGTTTTGATACTTCTTGTTTAAGCATTATTTATTTTTTTCAAGGGATTATGTTATTTTTTTAAGGTACAATGATGACCTGTGATATTCAAAAAATTATAGAGTATATAGATAAGAAATTAAATTATTATTATCATGTTTATCATGTATATTTTTAATGATCTTTGGGATTTAATAATGAATGGTTGAATGTGATTATGATATATGATATTGATGTCTCTCTAGAATTATTAGGTTTCATTCATGGGCCAGGACTAATTTGATAGTGGTTAGTTACATGTATTAAAGACCACATAATTTTTATATCAAGGTATGGGTTCCTCATATACTTTCCTAAAATTATGAATGATAGTAGTGGGTGGTATACCTATTCCTAACATATAAAGTCCGACTTTATTATGGATTATAATTTTGAGAAATGGTGTCTTTATTAATGCATTTTTTATGTGCGATAAAATCATGAAAAACTAGAGACAATAATGGTTAATTTCAAAGAGGTTTACGTTGATTGAATTTGATTTAGAATCATAATTCATAAATTACTTTGTGATTAATTGGATGAAATGATGTGGTAGTAATTTAGTTTAGTGAATTTTATATGATGTTGATAAGAACATCCTGACTAGTATATAAATTCCAATTATATTACGGGAAGACAAATTCGATAATATGATTAGAATATGCCTATGATATAGGATTATTATAAGATAATGATCATGAAAATTATCTGATAGATTAAAACCTAGGTTTTATAGATTTATAAATTGAGCTTTCTAATTTATTCACATATATGAGTGGGACAAATATAATTCAACAATAATATGGAAAGATAATCTATAAAATGTGTAGATATTTATAATGATATAATGAAGAAGGGATAAAATAGTTAAAATTACTCCATGATTGTTTAATTAATCATCTCCATATGGAATTTAGATATTCTAAAATATATATTTACATTAACGCCAGTAATATTGAGTGAATTATTTATTTATCTATCTATCATTGATCAGTGGTTTTGCATGTATGGTATATGAAATGTCTTGTTCCATCAATAAACATTCCTTTCAAATTGGAAAATTATATTGAGGGTTTAAAGTGATTAATTAATGAAATTATTTGATATTGATCTATTGGGTGACATTAATAAACTTCAATTTGTGTTTAGTTTAATCAAATAGAATATTGATTTGTTTAGTGATTTTTTATTGTTTGACCTAGAGAGATGTTCTTGTGTTCAAGATGGTGAGATTATGAAAAGTAAGAAAATACCATCTTTTTTTATTTTTATGTTTTTTTGGGATATATTAGATTGTCTCAAATGATTATGTGTGAATAGATTGAATTTTATCAGGTGAAATTCCATGAATTCATTCTTTAATTTAGGAATCCTCATTCTCTTTTCTGCAGATTAATAGAGAAAAAATGTGAAGAAAGTATTTCACTTTCAGACAGTGGAATTATGAAAATTATGAAAATGTCATTTCAATTTAGTTCTTATGATGTTTTATCATGGTATGCATTTGTGTACTAATAACATGTTTCCTAGTATATAATAGAAAACGTAAGATTTGAATTATTTTGTGATTGGTGATCCATCATTTTCCATTCTATAACTAAAACATGATTGTTTTAGTAATACATGTGTGTCACAGAAAGACCTTGGTTTTCCTATATTATTTTATTTTCATTATTTATTATTGAGTCTATATTGTAACTCTCTCCCTCTAGGCCAAATTCCATTGTTTTTTTATATTTTTGGGTGTGTAGTTCATATTGGATAGTTCTATAGTAATTATTACTTATAGTTCGGAAACCATGTGACATGACTATATATTTTTTAAAGTCCAATTACATTGTTGGAACATTATTTTTCTGACCATAAACCATACTCTATGAACTTATGTGAGGTATTCATGGTTTGGTCAATCATTTATATACAACATGTGATATCCTCGGGTTTTAATTTTTGGGGATCCCTATTTTACCCACACTTAAATTAAATCCTTGAACTCAAACCTCATTCACTTATTCACATGATTAACCACCCATGGATCATTGATCATTCCCATTTATCCAATTTCCTCTATTTACAATGGAAATTCCCTACGGTTTATTCATTATTTGAGTCAATATCTTCAAATTATGAACTCCTTTTTCTTTGATTTCCTCCTCATTATCATTTTCCTTATGTTTCATATTCTCCCCTTGTCATGTTCTTCTCTGTATCAGCCTTCATAAAAAGGGTTTTTTAATTGTTTAAATTTAGTACCAAGGTCTTGTGAGTCTCTATATTAAATATTCTTTATCAAAATTCCTCATGTAATATGAGATTATCTTGATAAATGTAGGTTTTATCTATTACATAACTCATTAAAACTTTGGAACAATTATTTCTTTGTTTTAAACCATATTTTATATTACTAATGATAGGTAAAATGTATGTCTATAAAATATTTAGAAAGGGAAACAACATTTCACATGGATTCATTGGAATTTTAAGGGCCTTTAATTTAAAATATGTGACTTAGATCTCATTATCAACTACCAGTCACACTATTTTTTTTAAATTATATAATGGATTTAATATTATAAAATGTTTTATAGTTAATTAAAATAATTTTTAAAATAAACACAATGTTTTTAAGGATGTTATTTTCCATTAATGAATGTGGGTTTATTTTTTTATGATGATATTTCATGTTAGTTTTGTGTTTGGTTTTCAAATAAATTTTTAAACATGGCTTCCAAAATTATATTGGATGTCCCACCTAGAACTCTCTTAAATAATTTTATAGGAAACCATGAATCATTACCCTTTTTATATTTTGGGAATTTGTTATGGCATATATATTTATTTCCCTAGAGTAGATATTTTGTTATCGATTATTATTCAAAATTAAAGAGAGGGGTTTTTTTGTGAATGGTGTTCAGAGGTGAGGGTGAGTTATCATTCATGATTGTGTCATATTTAAATGACTAACATTCTTACATTTATATTTATTTCAAAAGAAGAAATGGGTTGTTAGGTGATTCCTACAGTTAATCATGTTAACTAGATTAAGATCACGATCTAATTACAATATCTGACATAGACTATGCTCCACTTTTTTTAGTTTATCCCACAATAAGGATGGGTAGGGAACTGTTGGGTTATATCTACGGTTGATTTCATCCTGAATACTTAATGTTAATAATTTTCAATTTCATGTCTTATTTTATACACTATGATCATAGGTTCACATGAAAATTATTATTTTATATCTGATGCTAGTGTGTGTGTTTTTCTTATTCGAAAAATATTCATTTTTTCTAAAATGTCATGAGCATTTTTAAAAAATATTTTGAACTAATTTTATTTTTTTAAAACAAACCCCATTAAATAAAATTTAATATCAATGATTATATTAAAATATTCATAGGACAGTTAAAATATTTCTTTGTGATTATTTCATTTAATAAAAAGGAATTGTGTGATTTAAAAAATGGGGTGTACTTTATATTTACTTTTCATAAGCTTGATATCCAAAAAATGATTTTATAAATTAATTCTCAAACTAGATTGAAATGGTTTTCCTTTTTAACGATTATGAATAGGTTGTAGGGGGTTCTTATTAGGCCTCCATGCTCACACCTATTGTCATTTTGTGTTCTATTTCAGCCATTGATTTCTCCAAGAGTATGATTAGGATGTGGTTGGATGTTTACTCATGGAGTCTCTTGGATGTTTGTTTGTGATTTTTTTTATTTAGTTTTCGTTGTTTCTTCCATGAGATCATCTAGGACTATTTTTACTCTTTATCATATAGGTTGTTTTTATGCATGTGGTGTTATAGATGTCCAATAAATTGGGTTTTTTATATCATGTGAGTTACTGGAAATGGTGATTTTTGTTTTTGATTTATTTTCTATTAATTCCTATTTATTTTATTCTTTATGAGCATCCAATGTATATATGAATAATTCTAGAATTTTGAGAAAATTTTATTCTATTAATATAAGTTATTTTATGGAGGAAATCATCCCCGATGAGTTTTTTTGGATTACCTAGTGCTTATTTTCAACCAATGTGGATCGTGAACACCCCTTGGGCCTTTCCATGGGCTGGTTTAGGCATATGAACGATGAGAAATTCAATTTGGTACATAAAAAATATAATTAGATCTTAGGATATTATATAAAAATAGGTTTTTGGAGTACCATTTATTATTTTCTTGTATCTATTAGATTATATATAAGACTATTGGAACACCATATGTATGTAACTAATGAGTCTATCCTACACATTTACATTTTATGCCTTGATTTTGAAAGAAAATTATATATTTATTCTTCATTTTTGTTTTTAAATCATTTACTTCTAATATGTCATTTGGTGGTTATCTACTATTTTGGGGGATGATATGGGGAGTGAACTGGGGTTACATGTTGAGATCTCATGTCTTAAAAAGGCATATGGTGCCTTATTGAAGGATTCATTATAAATAATAGTACATGTTTTGTAGTTGGAACATTTTCTGCTAATCTATTTTTCCTTGTAGCTCATAGACACCAATCCAACTTTCAATAATTTGTTTGTTTTTAATTAAATTTTCATCATGTCATTATAATTTCTTTTTGTATATAACATAATTTTTAATTTCCAAATAATGGATCTCAGTGTCCAGGTTATTATTTTTCAATTTAATAAATGATTATACCTAAATTGATTTAACGAAAAACCGAGTGTTTGGAATTATGAAAAATGGTTTTGAAATGAACATGCCTCAATCATAAATAATTTGGTGGGTAGACCCCTATTTTAACAATGGGGGTGTGTATGTTTACAGGTTGTTAATAGTTTTTAAGAGGAATGGTGGTTTCAATATCAAAATTTGGGTTTTCCAATTAAACATTTTGTGTACCTTTAGCTGCCATGACATGACTTTCATATTTTAAATATTTTCCGACATTGTAAGTAATGATTGGTGTTTAAAGGTAATGAAGGGATATTTTCCCCAATAAATTGATATTCATTTTTATAATTACAATTTTAAAATAAATGGGAATTGGATATTTTTTCATGGTAGGTGGTAAAAAAAATTAATTACGATAAATTTTAATTATATTTCAATATTTATTTAGTAATTTTTTTATTGAATAATAGATTATAGATTAATATTGAATGAAAAATAAATAAATTTTAATGATTGTAATCAAAACATATAAAATTTTAGGGAATAATCATTTTTATTTTAAATTCTTGTAAATGTTTTAATAAAGGTATTAGTAAAAGAATATGTTGGTTTTTAAGTGGGAATGTGACGGATTAATTCATAGTAGTTATAAGAAATTATTATTTTGGGATTTATAATTGATAAATGTAACTTTGGGTAGGTTTTTTCATTTAAAAGGGGGGATGTTCTTTTTTGGTGTGTATTTTTTATGAAACAAGTTTAAAATATATGATATGGAATTAATGTGTTTTAAAAATAGAAGAGAGTTATTTTAAAAATGTGTTTTTAACTATTGTATGTGTATTTCTAGGAACATATATTGATGTAATTATAATTTTTTTAATTTTAGTTGCTAAAAATAGTGTTAATTGTTTCTATTCCATATGTTACATTTCATTTCACTCCAATAAGGTTTTAGATTAATATAATGGGGGTCATACCAGCAGAATGGGTTCCTTTCATTTTATAGGAGTATTCTTGTTTTACTGTGGTTTTTGTTATCAATTTTGTTATTTTTTATATGTCGACCCTTGGATTTTTTTTTATTTTCTACATTTTTATTTTGTTCATTATTATCCTTGGGTTTTTGCATAAATTGTCTTGGTTGAATGTTGATCATTTAAGATATTTTTTTCTTTAGTGATCCAAAGTTACTTTTTTCCCACAAGAATGATAGACATGTTATTTTTCTCATATGTAAGGGGTTGTGATTTGGAATCCATAGGTGTGTTCTACGGTAGTAGGGATGACTGTTACCCCTAGTTTAGGTTATATTCTAGATGGTGACTTAGTTATTTTTATGGGTGCACTAGGTTTTGGAGTTTTGGGAAAGATTCCCCATGTTTCTACCACTTAAACCTCTATTATAAGGCTATGATTTTTTATTCTCATCTGGGAATTTACATTATGATGTAATTATAGTAATGTCGTGTATTATCCCAAATGGTTTTGCATGGTTTTCCTGGGTTTAGGTGATATTTATCATGATATCTTGTTCATAGTGGAATATTTGTGGTCAACTGAATATGTATTTCTATTGTCGTACTTCCAAATTTCAATGGTTTTCTTGGTAATCATTCCCTTTTTTGGAAATATTTTATCCCTTGTAGTTATTTTAATCATTCCAATTCTGGTAATGAATTATTTTTTTATAGGGTTTATACATTATTGGAATTCTAATATGTTGGGGAGACCTCCATTATTGATCCATTTGTTGGGTTTTAACTGTAGTTTACCGTGTATGTGCCTTTCATATTCTGAGGAAGCCATGGTATTGGGTAGGGTAATGTGTTTTTATTCATTACCGAAAACTTCCATCTAAGGTATTGTGTTGATCATTAGTCTCCATTTGGGTGTTGGGTTATTTTATCTAGATTTTTTAGTTTTTTTTGGATTGGACTATCATTCCCTTTCAGTAAGGGTGTTCCTTAGGTTTTGATGCTGTGGATAATGATGTCCCCATTTTTTCAAAATTGGAATTCCTTCTATTTGTTTTGAGACATTGTTGAAATATATTAAAGTCTATTATGGTTACCTAATATGAGAGAATTATAAAATTTTGGTGTGTCCTACTTCAACATTGAGGTTAGAGTCATCAATCATTGGTAGTAATTTCATTTAATATTCATGTTTCTTGAATCATGACCTAGGTATGGAGGTTTTGATCCACTTATTTTTTAATCAACCATTTTATTCGAGTCACTCTAATGAAAGATCATTATGGTGTGGAGAATTATCACACCTTGACCTCGGTTTTCCACTATTATTATTTTATTACATTATTGGTCTTATTTATTTTTGTGTCTCTATTATTTCCCTATCTCTCTATGAATAATTACATTGAATTTGGATGTTTTTTCGTGTATATTGCATGTTTCTTAGTTTAGCACATAGTTAGTATTTCCAATATATAAATTAGGTGATAGTTATATGAATTTTAAATGTTTGAATTGAATAGTTAGAAAATGGTAAATTTAACCATGTGTATTTCCTATTACTCATGATCAAGGTCCTCTAGTGACACTTTCTAAGTCAGAACATTGTTTTTCTGATAGTGTGATATACCCAATTTTTTATTTTTGGTAATTATTATTTTTACACTCTTTTATTAAATCCTCACCATCCCCCCTATTCATGGGATGCTCCAATTATGGTATCCCCAAATCCACCTCTTCCAATTCACTCATTTCACACTCATGGTGATTATATGGGATTTATTTATGATTTGATTCTTGATCATTAATGTATTGTCTCATTTCAAATATATTTCATTCTTCTTACTCATTTTTACTAGTTTCTTCTTCATCACATTGTTTTGTTATATTTTTAATATGCCATAATTGTAATGGGTGTTTCTTAATAGTTATTTTTTTACCTCGAACTTGACTCTTTCCTTGAATCATTTTTAGATGTATGTTTTATGGGATATGATGATATCTTGATTAATGATGTTTTTCTATTTTTTATATCTATTTAAAATTATTGAATCATGATTTATTATTTTAAAACCATGTTATAAATCCCAACTAAGTTATACTATACATGTCTATGAATATTTTAAAAATGGAAAAAAATTATTTGGTTTTCAAATAATACCATGGTACTTTCTTTTAAAACACATGTTATAAATATATTTTTCCACTGTCAGGGACACCAAATGTTCGATAAAAATATCCATTGTATTTTATTAAAGGATTTCAATTTATAGAAGATTTTTCAGATCAGTAAAATATTTTTCAATGGAAACTCACAGTTTCTATGGGTGTTATTGGACTATAAATATTGGTTTTTAGTGGTTTGGGATGTTGATATTTCATGCTGGTTGTGTGTATTGTTTTTAATGTGTTTAATAATAATTTTATTTCTTATTTAATACTAGAAGCCCATATTAGAAGTTCTTTGAATTGTTTTAATGGTCACCCTAGAAGCATTCATTTATTTTTTATAAACATGATATGGGTTATGAATTAATTTCCTTAAATAGTGACACTACTATAAATTTTGGTTATAGCCACGGACCTATAACTGTGGTTTTATATATCTGTGGCTATAAGCCTCTTATAACCAAAATTAAGTTATAGGACCATTGCTAAAAATATTCAATGCAATTTTCTCAAAAATGTATTGGGATCCTCCTCCATCCATCATCAATCTGTGACCCTCTGAACCCTCAACCTCTCTAAGCGAATCACCCTCCTCCCTAATAACCTCTATATGCGACCCTCCTTCCCCCACCCATTGCGACCTCTCCTCTCCCCTATCCTCCTCCACTAATGGTGCCCCTAGCTTCCACCAAACAAGTAAACACCACATCGAGCTACTTCCATCAAATGTGGGACACCTCATGTCCCCCCGATGATGTTGCTCCTAAATGGCCACCCCACATTCTCTTGCATACCTCTGATGTGGAAAACCCACTCTATGTGATACTACACTTCATTTTTATGAAGAATTATGTGTTCATTATTTTTTTATCAGTGTGTGTACATGTAAAATGTTATAGTTTCACATTATGTATTATTTTAAAGAGGTTTTTTAATTATATAAATTATTCTATTTATAATTTATATGTGTAGAGTGAGAAAAGGGATGTTTTTAGGGAAGAGACAATTAGTCTAGATTAGGAATCCGATTAGCGGAGTTGTGGATAGTTGTAATCGATAAAAAGTGATGGTATCCAATTTTGATGCTTATATTGGGAATCATGGAATCATCCTAGAAGTTTCTCAATGTTTTTATTTCTTATGGTTGGGATTGTTTAATGACCCACACAATTACTGGGTTCATAATTTCAAAGTAAATTTCAATTTTTTTTCCATGAATAAGGGATATTGTTAAAAATAGGGATTTGAATTGTAATTTCAAGAGTTAATACATCTCTTGAATGTGTTTTCACTTTATCCAAATGGTCATTTAGTGTTTTGGGTGCCAAATCACTAAATGGGTGGCTAACTGCCTAAAATTACACTAGTCATTGTGTATTTTATTGGGAAGAATTGGGTGCCTATGGATGGGTTTTTAAAAAACTATATCCATTATAAAGTACCCAATGGAGGGGTAATAGGTACTAAGTGGGAGGGAAAGGGTAGTGGTCCTTTTATAAGGGGCATCAGGTACACAGTGGAGGTGGATTGGTCACCCAGATGGTATGGGTGTTTTTTTAAGGTTAAATAAATTTTTATTCTACATTCCTCCATTAAAAATTCCATATGGGGTTCTTCTCATATAAATTGATCGATCCATGAGAGGGGACATCCCTTATCCTATCATTTTTTCTTTTTCTTTATGAGATTATGTATACCCAAGATTCATTCATCTTTTACGAAAGAGGTAAATATTTATCTTCTACCTCAATGATTCTTTCTTATTCATATCATTTAATATTACGTCTTTTAGGGTATGGATTGTGTCATATTTCATTATCACATGGTGAAATTGGACCATTATTATGGGGAATCATAGATTGATGGAATATGTGTTATTTTTAACATCCTACCCCTAGACCAAAACAACTTTGTAATGACTAGATCATAAGATTAGTCACTGTGTCCTTAGACGGTCCTCTTCGTATGCCAAAGTCCATCAATCACTAAATATGGTGATGTTTCCATGATTTAATTTTCTATTAATGGGTGAAAAATGTTTTGGAAGATGTAATAATTATTTTATTTTTCTCATTATGATAGATACTCCAATAATTTTTCTTTATTAATGTTATCCTGTATGAAATCATTACATTTAACCATTCCCTCATAAAAATTTTCCCAATGACATTAATCATCAACATTCTCATCTTTAACCAAGAATTCATGTGATATTATTATTTCTTATCTTTTTATATCATTTCCTAAAAGAACTTAAAATTTTATATAGAATAAGTTTTCTATCATGATTATTATTCATCACGGTTGATTCCCTATATAAATATTCCCACAACGATTTTTCTTATAGAATATTTGTCAATAGTATTCATATATTTCTTAGATTCATGTATGAGAAAACTTGACACAAATGTATCATGATCATATTTTGGTGTTATATTTATATATATAGACGTTTTATAATCATCCCCAAGCTAATGGAGATCTCATGGAATATATGGTTCTATCCTATAGTGATAAAATCGATTATTTAACAACTGATTATTCATTATTGGTTGATCGTTATTAGATTCAAAATTCTCAACAGTTATAAATAATTAACCATCATCGAAGCTACATTGTAATGAAATGGTCCCAATGATATTTTACCTACTAGAAAAATTTTAAATGTTATATCTTCCTCTTTACCTCTAGTTATAAAAATAATATTTTGTTTCTAAAAATAATATGTAATTTCATAATTCTAAAAATAAACTTATAAACATCCCAGATTGAATTGATGTTCTTCAACATATTCATTTTACTAATTTCATAAATAGTACAAAAAGAAAACATAGTTGAAACATGGTATTTTTTTAAAATATCATCTCATAATTTATAGTAAAACATAATTACTTTTAATTATAATCTAGTAGTCAATAATTAATCACTTATTTTATATAGAATTTTATAAATGGTTGGATTTTATCATTATAAACATATAATGATAATTAAATCCTACTAGTTTATTCATGTATCCCACTTATGATATAGAATACCTCCTATTTTCATCATGATGTGGTGTGCCATAGTTTAATGATGAATCCATTCTTGAATAACCATTAGATATTCACCCAATAACATATGGTGTTCCCCCTATATGGACTAATTTTTCATTTTATATGAACTATAATTATTTATCCATTTCATGAAATATATATATATAAATGAACATATAGAATAATAGAATCATTAAACAAATATGATTTAATATTTTTACCATCTCTAACCATTATAACTCACTATTTCTTATTTTGTTCTATTTATACCATTAGACTCTTACTATTGCTCTATATCCTAAACATATTTCTTGCTTCTCTTCAATTTTATGTTCCTGAATAATCATACACAAGAATTTTACTATGTTTTCATTAATTAAATGACTTCTCATTTTTAATGAATCGGTTCAACATATTTTTTTTTGTAACATATAGATATTATTTGAATCTCTATATAATCATTGAATGTTTTCAATAATTAAATGTGTTCTCATTTGTATGCATTATGTTTATCAGTATTCTTTTCTCCTTACATTGATTTGGGTGCATAACCCAATGAATATTTCAATGATCATGATGTTGATAATGGAGGTGCGGGTATGAGAGGAGGAGATAATGAAGTTTGTGTTTCTATAGGATAATATGAGGGTCCTAATGGTTCTGGTGATGATGATATTGAGGTAAATTTTAGATGTAAATTTTAATCTTTGTTTATACATTTAATTTTATCAAAAAGATCTTTTATTATGATTATATTGATATTATAATTTTATATTTTTATTATTGGAGATAGTTTGAATTATTATGATATATATTTTATTATTCTTGAGTTTATTTTTATTTGGATGGTTGTGTTTTTTTACTCTTATCTACTTGAAGTGAGTACTACTGTAAGTTTCAGCTATAATGAAATAATTTGGTGATTATGTATAGCTAGATAGGGATCAATTTACTTGGTTATTAATTGTATCTATAGAGTCTATTTTCCATTTTTTTTAAAGTGTTAATAGGGACTATGATCTATCATTTAACCATCGGTGTAGTAAAAATTTCAATTCTTATGATCATGGATATATCATGTATTTCCATGGGATTAACCATGGTATTATAATATAATTTACAATGTTAATACATGGACATACATGTACTAATTAAATATTTAAAACCATTTCTATATATGTAAAAATTTCATGGATTTAAATGCACATGTTGAAAACCCATATTGGAACAGCTTCAGTAGCCGTAGTTAGAGAAACCATTAGTATAAACTATTTATATGGATGTTTCGCCTACTCCTTCAGTTCCAGACCATAAATATAGGTAATTTTTCTAGCTATTATGTAAAAGGGATCATGAGATCATGTGTATGAGAATCCACCCCTCATTATTGGAAAATATAACTCACTGCCCTAAAATATTTGACTGTATGATTGATGTCCCATTTTAATATGCAGGAAAAAACCAATTTTTTCAAAACTATGAGTATCAAAAAATTATATGAAACCCAAAAATTGATATAGAGTGTAGATAAGTTTATCTTATATAAATAATTCCATAAAGTGAGCTCAAAATATTGAAGGGACAACTGAAAAGCAGTAAGTGTGTCTTGTAGAAAAATCATGACAGATATCATCAATAAGGTACAAGGGCTTTGTAGTCTACTTTATTTGTTATTGGAGGTTTGGTCACGTGATCATTTATTTTTTTCACGACATGTAAAAATATTAATTTTATAGGATACAATGTTATAAGTTAAAAAAAATGAATGAGTGAAAAAACATGTTGTAAAAAAGAAACAGGGTTAACATAAAAAGAATAAATTATCATTAGAGGATAAATTATAAACTCTTGAATAATTATATGATACTAGAATCATATATGGAAACACTTATGGTGACTTTTTGTATGATCCAATATTCCACTTCACTCATGATTATAATATAAATAGTCAATAATAGTAAATGAAAAATAAGAATGATTGGAATGAAAATTCTACTTTGGGAAAGACTACAACTCCCCATAATCCAAACAAGGATTTGGAGGATCTTCAATAATCTTGAATTAATGAATATATGAAAGAATTTTAAACTATTAAGAATAAGTTTAAATAGGAATCCAAATAATATATAATATGATTATTCTATTGTGTTTGTGAGTTCCTTTCAAGATATCTTAGGAAGTGTGAATGTAGAAAAAGAACTGTGAAAACATGTGTTAGTTCATGATGATAATAATTCATCTAATAAGTAACACTAACAGATAATAGTGTTGGGTCGGAACAAACGAGGAATGATGGCAAGAGGGGGGTGAATTGCCTTTTAAAAAAATTGATAAACAAATTAAAAATCAAAGTTGAAATGCAGCGGAAATAAAGGAGGCAAAACACAAGAAATTGATAATGGAGTTCGGCCAAAACTCGGAAATGGAGAATCTCTCCCGCCAACTGCACAAGTTTATGAAGAAACACAAGAAGAAGAAATCCCGCAAGCACCGAAAGCAAGAACCCACCGAAAAATCCGAGCCCAAGGTAAAATGCTACGGGTGCGGTGAAAAGGGTCATTACAAGCCCGATTGCCCATGTTGTGTCCTGGGCCCAGGATTGTTGGGCCCCCGCCAGGATTGTTGGCGCCTGTGCCCCGGTAACCAATCCCACATCGGTTGTGGAGGGAGATTGGTGGGTGCTTGAAATTCTCGTGCCTACCTTCCCCTCAGCAACGCGTTTTAAAGCCGTGAGGCCTGGGATAGCAACTGGGCCAGAGCGGACAATATTGCTGGGCCGAGGGATCCGATCCATCAATTGGTATCAGAGGACGTATTTTAATAATTCCTTAACCGGTTTCAAATTAAAGATCCTACCTTTTTGATGGCTTCTACCGCTTCTTCCTCTCAATCCCCCGAAGGACATTCTTTGGATCGTGCTCCATTCTTTGATGGAGCCGATTATAGTTTTTGGAAAACCCGCATGTCAACTTTTCTCAAAAGTATTGGTTATCCAATTTTTAAAATTGTTATGCAAGGATTTTCCCTCTCCTCTCCCGATGAGTCTAAATGGACCCCCGTAGACATTGCAAACTTCGAGCTTGATGGCAAAGCCATGAATGCTCTACATTGTGGGTTAGATCGTAATGTTTTTGATCATATTTCTTCTTGCACTACTTCTTACGATCTTTGGAAATTTTTAGAACTAACCTATGAAGGTACTAGCAAGGCTCCAAAGCAAGAATCCGATCAAAAGCAAGAACCCATCAAAAAGCAAGAACCCGCTCAAAAGCTTGAACCCTCTCAAAAGCAAGAACCCGATGCAAGATCCGTACCCGCTTGCCCACTTCACAAGAAAAGGGCCAAGAAGAAGAAAAATAAGAATGCTTCAAAGGCAACATGGAGTGACACCTCCTCATCATCATTCTCCTCCTTCTCCTCGAGCGACCAAGGTAAAAAATGCCTAATGGAAAATCATGAGGTATCATCTTCCGACTCTTCTTCCTCATCTTCTAGTTCTTCAAATTCATTCAATCATTTGTCATATGAAGAACTCCAACACATTAGAGATCAATTAGAAAATGGTTTTCATGAGCTTTCTTCAAAATTTGTCGCTTTGAAAAAGAATTTCAAAAAACTTTCCTCCGAAAAAGAACAACTTCTCAAAGAGAAGGAGGAACTCTCCCTAAAAATCCAAAATTTCCCAAATGTTGATTCTTTGGAATCAACCATCAAAGACCTAAGGGAATCTTTAGCCAAGTTCACCCAAGGTGAAAAAAATTTGTCCAAACTCTTAGGTTCTCAACGAGTATCTAGAACCACCAATGGACTTGGCTACACCAACCAAGCTTCCTCCTCCCATGCACCCACTGTTTTTGTAAGGGGAGCTCTAGTTATAAATTTTGCAATTATTGTAAAAAACCCGGGCACATGATATATGAATGTAATTCCAAAAACGCCCGGTATGGTAGGCCCAAATCGATTTTTTATTCGGATGATTTCTATAGGAGAAGACCCGCCATGAGACAAGTATGGATTGAAAAATCCCTTTTGGCGAGTCTCTCCGGGCCAAAAATAGTTCCGTTTCCCCGGTGATTTGTTGTTTTTATTTAGGGGGAGTTAGGTTTTTTGATTTCATTTTCAAAATTTCGATTCAAACTTTCAATTTCAACTCTTGGTTTCAATTGGTTTTTGATTCAAAACTTTCAATTCAAACTGTTATTCAAATTTTCATTTCAATTTCAAAAATCTCAAATTGATTTACAAATCTCAATCTTGTTTTTCAAAATTTCCCTCAATCAAGTTTTATGCCCCATTCTATTTTGATAATCACAAAGGGGGAGAAATTTCTTGATTGATTGGGGGAGAATCCTTTTCATCATGCTTAGCATTTCCTTTAAATTTATGTTTTTACTTTAATTGTTTTGGTGATTGTGATCATCAAAATAGGGGGAGATTGTTGTACATCTCGTTCCCCTCGTTGTTTGATTTTCATGATCACAATCACCTTATTCTATGTTTAACTTTGTTTTTAAGTGTTGTGGATGATAGGCAAAAGATTGCCAAAGGATTGGCCCAAGAATGGACAAGAAATGGACTGAAATTCAGTCCACCGGCGAACCGGTGTGATAGCACCGGCCAGCCGGTGGAACTGGCAGAGGGATTGCCCACTGCCAGGTTCCACAGGTCGACCGGTGGCTCTGTCACCGGTCGACCTGTGGCACCCAGCCCAAATAGTGTTTGCTACTGTCTTGCCACCGGCCAGCCGGTGGCTCCTCCACAGGTCGACCGGTAGAGCCTGGATCAAGACTCTTCTTCTCTACAAAGGCACCGGCCAGCCGGTGGAGCTGTACCGGCCAGCCGGTAGCCCAGTCAAACTAGCCGTTGGCTTTGACCAGTCAACCTTCTTTTGGCCTCCAATGGCTCCGAGGCCTTTCCCAACGGCTCCGAAGACTCCCCAAGGGTTCCATGCCTATAAATAAAGGCCAAGGAAGCCCCGGACACTTACCAGAACCATTGTGAAGCCAACGGACACTTTTTCCATCATTCGGCAATCCTCCGGCGGACTTCCTCAAAGGAACCCCAAGTGCTCCAACCAACTTCCAATCCAAGGAGCACCTCAAGAAGCTTGGGAGAGCACGCTACATCAACTCCATCATCCAATTGGCGCCCAAGTCTTCCTCCAATACGGTTTTTATTGTTTATCTCTTTTTGAGCTTAAAATTGGGTTTGTGCCTACAAACCCCAAACTCTTTCTTCATCTCCCTTTCTTTGGGTTCTCACACCACCATTAAGGTGTGAAGAGGTTAGTCAAGCCTTTCCTTTTAAAAGGCTTGAGTTTTCGGTGAGCTAGCCTTCACCCGTTAAAAAGGCTAGTGGGTTCTTGCTAAACCAATAAAAAGCAAGTGGGTTCTTGCTTTTGATCGGATTCTTGCTTTGGAGCCTTGCTAGTACCTTCATAGGTTAGTTCTAAAAATTTCCAAAGATCGTAAGAAGTAGTGCAAGAAGAAATATGATCAAAAACATTACGATCTAACCCACAATGTAGAGCATTCATGGCTTTGCCATCAAGCTCGAAGTTTGCAATGTCTACGGGGGTCCATTTAGACTCATCAGGAGAGGAGAGGGAAAATCCTTGCATAACAATTTTAAAAATTGGATAACCAATACTTTTGAGAAAAGTTGACATGTGGGTTTTCCAAAAACTATAGTCGGCTCCATCAAAGAATGGAGCACGATCCAAAGAATGTCCTTCGGGGGATTGAGAGGAAGAAGCGGTAGAAGCCATCAAAAAGGTAGGATCTTTAATTTGAAACCGGTTAAGGAATTATTCAAATACGTCCTCTGATACCAATTGATGGATCGGATCCCTCGGCCCAGCAATATTGTCTGCTCTGGCCCAGTTGCTATCCCATGCCTCACGGCTTTAAAACGCGTTGCTGAGGGGAAGGTAGGCACGGGAATTTCAAGCACCCACCAATCTCCCTCCACAACCGATGTGGGATTGGTTACCGGGGCACAGGCACCAACAATCCTGGCGGGGGGCCCAACAATCCTGGGCCCAGGACACAACATCCCCCCCCCCAAGCCCACACCGGTCCCGAGACCAACCACCCTTTGATACCAATTGTTGGGTCAGAACAAACGGGGAATGATGGCAAGAGGGGGGTGAATTGCCTTTTAAAAAAATGATAAACAAATTAAAAATCAAAGTTGAAATGCAGCGGAAATAAAGGAGGCAAAACACAAGAAATTGATAACGGAGTTCGGCCAAAACCCGGCCTACGTCTCCGCTCCCAACTTAACCGTTGAGAGATTCCTACCGCTTGCTTTTCAATGGTTTAAGCAAGAAACCCACTAGGCTTTGAGGTAGCACTAGGACCTATTACAGCTTGCTTTTGTGGTTTAGCAAGAACCCACTTGCTTTTAATTGGTTTAGCAAGAACCCACTAGCCTTTTTAACGGGTGAAGGCTAGCTCACCGAAAACTCAAGCCTTTTAAAAGGAAAGGCTTGACTAACCTCTTCACACCTTAATGTTGGTGTGAGAACCCAAAGAAAGGGAGATGAAGAAAGAGTTTGGGGTTTGTAGGCACAAACCCAATTTTAAGCTCAAAAAGAGATAAACAATAAAAACCGTATTGGAGGAAGACTTGGGCGCCAATTGGATGATGGAGTTGATGTAGCGTGCTCTCCCAAGCTTCTTGAGGTGCTCCTTGGATTGGAAGTTGGTTGGAGCACTTGGGGTTCCTTTGAGGAAGTCCGCCGGAGGATTGCCGAATGATGGAAAAAGTGTCCATTGGCTTCACAATGGTTCCGGTAAGTGTCCGGGGCTTCCTTGGCCTTTATTTATAGGCATGGAACCCTTGTGGAGTCTTCGGAGCCGTTGGGAAAGGCCTCGGAGCCGTTGGAGGCCAAAAGAAGGTTGACTGGTCAAAGCCAACGGCTAGTTTGACTGGGCTACCGGCTGGCCGGTACAGCTCCACCGGCTGGCCGGTGCCTTGGTAGAGAAGAAGAGTCTTGATCCAGGCTCTACCGGTCGACCGGTGGAGGAGCCACCGGCTGGCCGGTGGCAAGACAGTAGCAAACACTATTTGGGCTGGGTGCCACAGGTCGACCGGTGACAGAGCCACCGGTCGACCGGTGGAACCTGGCAGTGGGAAATCCCTCTGCCAGTTCCACCGGCTGGCCGGTGCTATCACACCGGTTGGATGGTGGACTGAATTTCAGTCCATTTCTTGTCCATTCTTGGGCCAATCCTTTGGCAATCTTTTGCCTATCATCCACAACACTTAAAAACAAAGTTAAACATAGAATAAGGTGATTATGATCATGAAAATCAAACAACGAGGGGAACGAGATGTACAACAAATAGTTCTTGATGTCCAAGGTATTATGGAGGTCATTTTAGTGACCTACTTGAGTTTTTTAGTAAGTTTGAGTGTGAAAAAAAATACATTGATAAAATATGTATTGATTTTTGGGGTTTGTAATTTTTCTATTATGTTGGCTCTAAAAGATAATAATTTAAGGAAAGTTGGATAACCAAATATCATGGAATGTCGTCATGATTATTAAAACCTATATTTTTTACCCATATTATATGTTTTTATGGATATCTCAGAAGATATTTTACCTTTTTTGTAAATTGAATTTTAAATGGTTCTCTTAGAATACAGTTCCTATATTATTTTTAAATATTTCATATGCATTTAAGAATGTTCATCCATTCTATGTCATTAAGAAGTTTATTTACATTTAAATTATGAGGATAAAGATCTCATGATCAATGATTAAAATAAAAGTGAATTGGGAGGGGTGGTGGGGGATGGGTGGGTGGTGGGGGTGTGGAGGGGTCAGGGTGAGGGGGTAGGGTGTGTATGGGGCAGGGGAAGGGTGCTAGCAGTGCTGGGGGTATTCAGGGGATATGGTGAGAATGGGGGAGGGGTGGGGTGTCTATAGGGAAGGGTGAGTTGTGGTGAAAGTGGGGTCTGTAGTGAGGAGGGGGTATGGGTGAAAGGGAAAGAGGGAGGGTGTAGGTTGGGTGTAAAGGGGTGGGGTAGGTGGGTGTGCAAGGGTCATAGTGGGGGTGGGGTTTTCAAGGGGGTGAAAATGATAGGGGGAGTGGTCCGTGATGCAGGGAGAAGTGCAGTGGGGAAGGGGGTGTTGGGAATGTGTTCGGGGTTGGGGTGAGGGGGTGTGTGGGTGTAGGGTGAGGGGGAGGGGGTGTGCAGTGAGGAGGTGGAAGGGGGTGACAGGTGGAAAGGGAGGGTTAAAGGGGGTGGGGTAGGTTGCTTGGTCGGGGGAAGGGTTGGGTGTGGGTGTATAAGTTGGTGGGCAATGAGGAGGGGGTAGGGGTGCAAAGGGTCGGGGGAGGAGTGTAAGAGGTAGGGGAGGGTGCAGGTGGGGTGAAATGTGGGATAGGTGGGGCAGGAAGGGCCTGAACGGGGGTAGGGTCAAGGGTGTCCAGGGGGATGGGAAGGGGGAGGGTTTGCAAGGGTGGTGTGCAGTGAGGAGGGGGGGAGGGTGGAAGGGGGCAGGGGGTGACCAGGAGTAGAGGGTGGGGGTGCCGGTGCAGTGTGTGGGGTTGTGGGTGGGGTAGGGGGGATAGTAAATGGTGGGATATGTGAATTCGTGCTAGGGTTTTATTTCATGTTTGAGGTGGTTTAACCTTGGGGTACTAAATTTCTATGGATTATAGAGGATACCACATCAATGTATCTCTATTTATGATATAAAAATGATTTCTAAAAATGCATTCCAATGTTATAAAGACGTTATTTAAAAATAGAATTTATAAAATATCCAAATGAGATATTATATAGCAGATATTCGTGATTTATATTTTTTCATTATCTCCTTTTAAATTTTTTTGTGGATAAATTTTTGTACATATTCATTTTGTTATTCTTTTATCCAATCATATCACATGCTTATGCTTATTTCTTGTGATTTCAAATTTATGAATTTGATATCATTTTAAAGTAGACTTGTTTTCTTCTTCCACTATTTTGGTCTTCATTCTGGATTTGTATTATAAGCATACATACCTAAATTAGAAAATCATTTATCACTCCATTGACCACAATGATTAAAATTGAAAATATGGTCTTTGTGTTTCAAATTTCAAGAGGATAGACTTCTCATAACATTATCCTAAATAAAACAATCCTTGAAAAATGTCTTATTCTCTTTTCATTATTATTTTTTAATATGAAAGGTATAAATAATTTCATATATTTTTTCGGAATTATAGTAATCAAATTGGGTTTCAATAAGAGCATTATGTTTCAACCACAAAATGCAATAGACTAGATTACTCATAACATCATCCTGAATATAAAAATTATTGAAAATTGTATGATTCTCATCTCTTTTTATTTAGTATAAATGGTATGATTTATTCGTGCATCATTGATTTTTCTACCACATTATGATATTAAGAGTCGAAAATATGTTTTTTTATTCTCCTAAACACTCTTCTATTCTTCTAAAATATTTATTATCATGTACAGGGGGAGTGTATAGGGTGGGGGTTCATCTATGAAGGGGGATATTAGGGGAAGTCTGTACAGGGAGGGGGTTTTTGGGGTGGGAGAGGTCTATTTGAGTGGTGTGTGTAGGGAGGGGGATGTAGGGTGTATCTGGGGATGATGAGCATTCATAATTTATGAGTTTTTTCATAAATATATATTTTATGTAAATGGTGATCCCCTACAATTTTATTGTTTCACATTACACGTTTGTCTTTTTTTGGAATGAAATTATTCCAAAATCAATATAGATCATTATGGAACAGGTGGGGGTGTCCAGGGGGTAGAGGGGTTCTTTTTATAGGGAGGGGTGTCCATGATGGGGGTGTCTAGGATGGGGGGTCTTTCTAGGGGGAGTGGGTGTACAAAGGGTCTATCGAGGGAGGGGGTTTTCTATAAGGCCCCATCCTTAAACCTTACTTAGTCTTGACTTATTACCAGATTACACATTGAGGATCTTTTCAGGTTTAGAGTTTTAGAAAATTAGATCATAAAACAGGAATTACATTCCATATTTAAACAAAGAGGTTACATAAAAGATAGTATTCATTTTTCCCATCAACAAAAACATATTTAAAATAAAACATGGATTCATTTTTGACACTTCCTTGACACTATCATCACATCATGTACCATTCCCTGGACCTGTGAAAAACATTTCAGAAACTTGGTATTATCATAAAAATCTCAATAAGGGATATAAAAATATGGATAGGAAACATGAGTACACATATACATAAGAATGAAATCATATGTTACCCATAAAACATAATCACTTTAACGTACCTCATCAAATCTTGAATAAATCATAGAAAACATAAGACATAAAGGTAACTTGAGGCACTCATAACATTTTTTCCTAGGGAGTAACCCTCTTGGTTACGTTTGGAATACCCATCACAGTATATTCCCTAGATCTCTTTGGAGAAACCTTAATATTTAATTCCTTCGCATTACCCAATGCATTGGAGAGCTATATTGGGCTCACCTGCCCTTAGTTTATCACAGAACCATCTGTATTCATAAACAATGCCGAAGAACCCTAACATAATCATAGAACATAACTTAATAACAATGGAAAGATAACATTCACACATTGTAATAACTATATAACATTTTAAGATATTGAAATAATGAATCCATTCTAAAAACCATTTTCAAAACCATTTAAAACATTTAATAAAGAGATTTTTAAATCAAAGTGTCCCATACCACTTTGAAGATTTTATCATTTAAAACCATTAATATCAATATAAATAAATCCTTAAAACCATTTTTAAAACATGGATATTAATAAGAAATATTTATAAGTATAAATCATTAAAACATTTAAAATGATATTTTTGTTAAAGGGTTTTTAACAAAATGAGAGACACTTGAATACAATAATTGAGGAATAACATTTAATCATAACTTTATAATATCATGATAATAAAGTAATTCATGATATAATATTCCAAAGGACAGTATATTCACCATATAAGAGTGAATTGGTTCATAACAACAATGAAGTCTCAATAGAAATCTAAAATGAGATAAAATCCCTTATAAAGAAGGTATCCTTAAATTAAGGAAGAATCAATCTCATAATTATGTGTGACAGACATAAATACACTCAATATAAGTGGATATTAAGTGTAAAACAATTAAATTTCATTCACACATATTCCAATGATAACATATTCAATAATTACATGTTGAAACCAAGGAAATCGAAATTGGATTGAGAAGTTCCCTTTGTAAAATTCGACAGCCTAACGGCGTCACTTTAAAATTCATAAAATTAGTCGATGAGAGAGAAAATGGTATCTCATCACTTGGAAATAAAATTTACATAAATAAGGATATAGAATAACATATCCCAACAAAAAATGATGTAAATTAAGAGACATAACAAAATAAGTTTTTTTAAAAGAGGAGTGTGAAAGGTTCCCTTACCGATTTGGGCAACATTCAAAGTGTACACCCCATGAAAGAAGGGTCATACAATGAATATGTAACTAACCATAAATGAGATTATATTATACTAATATTAAAATAATGGTCAGTACATAAATCACAAAAAAAAGAAATAGTGGCCAATGTAGCATGAATCTCGCGGGAACAAAAAGTGAGATGAAAATCCCCTTATGAAAATTCGGCAGCCTAACGGCACCACATAAAACTTCCAAAAATGGATTGATGAGATAAAATAGGGTCTCTAATCACATGAACATAAAAATTATAGAATGTGGAATATAAATTAACATCCTCTAACATAAGATCATGGAGCATTAAAAATGACATAAAAGAGAGTACTTGCAAAGAAAGAGAGAGGTAGGATCCCTTACCTCGGGTCTGACTTGACTCGATCATTATTTAACCTCCTGAATAATAAAATTGAGTTAATTTCTACTTTCTTAAGAACCTCTTTCACGTTCATTATTCCTTTTATATCACTTACTACCATGCTGTGAACACTTTGTAATTATTTAAGTTAATAATGGTCGTTTTGTAGATCATTGCCACTTTAGTCAAAAATAAACTCTTTATAATTACAAGTTGATCATGTGGTAAAATATATATTATATCCAGAATTATATTAATTATGTAGATATCATATATATCATATATATCCATTATATACATTCATTTATAATATTACATAACATTTAGAGGTAAGAAATGAAATGCACCGTTCATGGAGACGGTAAGCCTTATGTACGCATGAACACTACTTCCACTTCTATTTCTTATTTAATGGAATTAAAACATAATTATACATAATAGTGTTATAATTAATGTATGTTATCATATATAAAATCATTAAATATATCCTTTATACGTACCACATATGTTATTAATGAAACCAATCACTTTGAGGGGGCGGTAGTCCACACATCCTAAAATGATGATATCACGTTTAACCATAATGGAAACCATAAAGGTATGCCATAAATGAAAAATACAGAAGCATAAGTAAAACATAAACATTTTATATATCATATATAAATATAGTTACATCTTAAGGTCCACCTTTGATGGTGTTAAATGAATATTGAACAATCATCATTTCGTGAGGCAGAAATTCACCATCCACAGAAATAGTATGTTCTTTAACCATTAGATGTAGGTGTGTGAAAGTGTATCTCGAATCCTTCTTATAACAACATCCTAGTATATTGGCGATATTGTATTTATTACAAAAGAAATGAATAAAAAGAGTTTAGGGGGTTGGAGAAGCAAATAAAACAAAAGAACACAAGTGAAGACATTACATTAAAATCGGGTATCTTTCTTTGATTTGAGCTCAAAAGCTTCCTTGGGAAGACTGTTGCCCAAAGTGAGGCTTCTAGGATTAAGAGAGGGATTTGGAGAGACAAAATGAGTATGTTTTGGCCGAGCCAATGGCATGAGAGGTGTGGGTAAGGTGGTAGAGTTGGGGGCCTTATATAAGGGGAGAGGAGGGGCACTCTTGGAAAGTTACAAAATGTTACTTTATTTTCAAATGTGTTTCGGATTTTAAAGATCCCACACTGATTTATTTCGAGGATAAGGTGGTAAGGGTTAAAAATATACTCATACAATAGGTTTTTTACAAGTTTAAGTTATAGTTTTAACATTATCATTTCATTTTATTTAAATCCTTTATTAATGATGTAATTGTTGCATAATCATGATGTCATAAATAATTTAATTTATTTAATGTCTAAAAATTACAAAAAACATATCCTAATGTAGGAAATATTTTTATCTTTCTAAATAATATTTATAGTCAAAAGTATGACTTGTATAACCCCATTTAAAAATTGTTTTAGTAAAACAACTCATGCTTGTGACATTTTTATTTTAACTTTAAATAAAAAGTTATTTATGTCATTTTCCAACCAAAGTGGCTCCATGGGGTCCCCAAGTAGACCCATGGATTGTCGTGGACGGCCATGAAACATCCAATGAGGGTAGGACATGTGTCTAGGTCATTTCATATTACTAAAACATTATTTTTACCCTAAATTACACTAATTACCTCTAATCGCGATTAAAAACATAAAAGTTACTATTCACCAAAAAATATTTTAATCCCATTGATACACATTTTACATCAGAATTAAAACCATGTATGTCAGATTTTTGAAATTCAAATCACAGAAGTGGTGAAGATTCATTTAAATGAAAAAATCAGTTTTTAAACTACCACTTAGTGGTTTCACTTTTCATAAAAAATTGATGTTTTTCAGAAAAATACCAAAAATTCACCCTAAGATATATTTCATATTCCGAATTCAAAAATGATGTCTATTATACAAAATTCAAAACATATAAGTTGCATTAATTAATTTAATAATTAATTCCCGCTGTCAAAACAAATAGCGTGTTTTTAAGAAATAATATATATTAAATGATTGACACTAGTTTAAGTCCAATTTCAATGTAAAATAAATTCCAATGACCACTATTGGATTAAATGGTAAAAATATATTATAATTTCACTTTAAAAACAATTCAAAAGATAATATACTCATATAAATAAATTAGATTAAAAATAGTTTTTGAATTAAAATACAACATTTTTCACTATTCATTAAAAAATGAACTTAATCGAAAAAATACCAAAAATTTACGCAAGGTAAATTTTGATGTCCTGATTCTAAAGAAGAATTTTATTTTGTCAAATATAACACATATAATTGTCAAAATGTGGATTTAAAAGAGGTTCACCTTCAAAAGGAGGTTAATCAACCTTTTAAAAAATATTAGAATGTTTACGCTTAAAATTGGATTCATTCACATTTTTTATCCTCTAACATTTATTGTAAAAAGTAAAAATATTTGACAAACATATATAATCATTTTGTAGTTAGTTATGTTCATTTATGCCATTACAATGGCTAGGCGTTAACTTCATTTTAAAATAATATTTTTTTATTATTAGAGTGCAACGTAAGATTCCCAAGAAACTCGTTGTTGCGTATTGGGTACGCCATTGAGCATAGCGTCCCATATAATGTAATATTAATATTTTATTCACAAATATGGATAAATGTGAAAATTCCATATTCTTTATTTACCTGGGGTGTTACATCCTTCCCCCTTTTGGTAATTGCGTCCTTGCAATTTTAAAATTGGGCTTGGAAACCACATTGAAAATCCCACATCGGAACAAGAGTCAGTAAAACAATCGCTTTGAAATAAAGAACAATAAGTTCAAAGGTCCCCCGAGATAACCCATACTAGGATTCCATTTAAGAAAACATGGATATGGAGGAAAAACAAAGGGTCATGTTCTGAGGGAGGGTGATAGTAAACATGTCTAGGAGAAAGTTATCCATAAGAAAACCACAAACATGTGATGTGTTAAACGGTATTCGATTCCCCAGTTGGAAAAGTTAACAGACAACATTTTTGTTTTAAGTTACTCTTCATTGAAGAATTTATTTTTGAGATTAAATAAATCATAATGAAACATACTTACTTGTCACGTAGACTTTCAACTTTTACTAGAAGCCTTAATCAAACTCATATTTTCTTCAAAATATGAGTATTTAGGAAGACTTGTTCGCATTAAGAGTACTAAAATAAACTTTTTGAGAATCACCTAATCCAAAAAAGTGAACTATATATTTCCCATGTATTTAGACAAAAACCAAAACCAAAATTGTTAGTATGAGATCAGATAATCCAAAAAAGTATAATCTTTTATAAAAATAAAATCTATTCTTAATCACCATGATTTGTCCAAAAAATCCAAAGTTCAACGAAGACCATTCGATAAACAATTTTCCATAAAATTATTCAAAGTAAACCAAACTAAGACTGAAACCCAAATATTTGAAGGATTTATTCACATATTCTTCCAAGGTACAAATTAACTTTTATATCCAAATAACATCAGTTTCTCTTAAATTCTCATATTGAAAAGTAATTAACCTAATCACATATCCTCGATGATAGGTTAATCATTTCCATAGATAACCCAAAATAAACTTACTCTTGATTCCTAAAATCATATAACTAAAACAAATTAGTCAAAATAACAAGGGACTTCATGTAGTCCGAGGTAGGTGATAAATACCATTCGCACTTTGGTTGTGGGTTCGATTCCCGCAACTTTGTCCAACGCAACAAGTTGTCACACGGTCTGTGTGTTGTCCTTTTTCCAAAACTATATAATTCGTAAAAAATTCCCCAAAATGAGATAAAATCTTCAAAATTAATCATAACATATTTTAACCTCATGTTTATCTCATGCATTTCATTTTCCATCATATCATAGAGTAACCCATAATTACCTAAAAAGTAAGGATCATATAAACCCTAATGGTTACCTTTATATTTATTACCTGAACATCCACATCGATTGGTCATCTCGTACATGATGAATTACATAACATACCAAGGTTCAAGTGGTTGATTAGGACTCCTTGATAGATGGTTTAGAAAAACCACGAGTTTCCTCATTGAATCCCCCATTTCATCCAGTCTCTTAATCAGAGAACCACGATGGTTTCCTTCAAACCTATTGTCTCTTTGGTGCCTGCTAGATCCATCCATTCACTAATAATAGAAATGTCAGTGTGAGTATATCAATATAACCATCATGTACTAATGAGGAATATAAACACTAATATATAATTACTCATTCACTTTATCTAAAACTAAGACTCCTTCTAAAATCCTAACCATTATGGTAATGTCACTTATGCTTAGAAAATACCCTAACCTCTAAAGTTATCTAAACCAACCTCTGATACCAACTATATGGCCCCAGCCTTAAACCTTACTTAATCTTGAGTTATTACAAGATTACACATTGAGTATCTTTTCAGGTTTAGAGTTTTATAGAATTAGATCATAAAACTTGCATTACATTCCACATTTAAACAAAGTGGTTACATAAAATATAGTATTCATTTTTCCCATCAACAGAAACATATTTAAAATAAATCATGGATTCTTTCTTGACACTTCCTTGAAACTATCATCACATCATGTACATTTCCCTTGACCTGTGAAAAAAAATTCAAAAACATGAGATGAGCATAAAAAGCTCAGTACGGGATACAAAAATTTGGAATGGAAACATGAGTACACATATAAATAATAATGAAATCATATTTTACCCATAAAACATAATCACTTTAACGTACCTCATCAAATCATGAATAAATCATAAAAATCATAATACATAAACGTAACTTGAGTCATTCATAACATTCTTACATAGGGAGTAACCCTTTTGGTTACATTTGGAATACCCATCACAGTATATTCCATAAATCTCTTCGGAGAAACCGTAACATTTAACTCCTTCGCGTTACCCAATTCATTGGAGAGCTATATCAGTCTCACCCGCCCTTAGTTTATCCCGGAACCACCCGTATTCATAAACAATTCCCAAGAACCATAACATAATCATAGAACATAACTTAATCACAATGTAATGATAACATTCAATCATTATAATAACAATATAACATTTTAAGATATTGAAATAAGGAATCCATTCTAAAAACCATTTTCAAAACCATTTAAAACATTTAATAAAGATATTTTTCAATCAAAGTGTCCCATACCACTTTGAAGATTTTAACATTTTATACTATTAATATCCATATAAATAAATCCATAAAACCATTTTTAAAACTTGGATATTAATAAGAAATATTTATAAGTATACATCATTAAAACGTTTAAAATGATATTTTAGTTAAAGGGTTTTTAACAAAATGAGAGACACTTGAATACAATAATTGAGGAATAACATTTAATCATAACTTTATAATATCATGAGAATAAACGGATTCATGATATAATATTCCAAAGGATAGTATATACAACATATAATAGTGAATTGGTGCATAACAACAATCAAGTTTCAATAGAAATGTAAAATGAGGAAAAATCACTTATAAAGAAGGTATCATTAAATTAAGGATGAATCAATCTCATAATTATGTGTGACAAACATAAATACACTCAATATAAGTTTATATTAAGTGTAAAACAATCAAATATCATTCACACTAATTCCAAGTATAACATATTCAATAACTTCATGTTGAACCCAAAGAAATCGAAATTGGGTTAAGAAGTTCCCTTGGTAAAATTCGACAGCCTAACGGCATCACATTAAAATTCATAAAATTAGTTGATGAGAAAGAAAATGGTATCTCATCACTTGGACATATAATTTAAATCAATAAGGATATATAAGAACATATCCCAACATAAAAATATGTGAATTAAAAGACATAACAAAATAAGTCTTTTTAAAAGAGGAGTGTGAAAGGACCCCTTACTGATTTGGGAGACTTTCAAAACGTACACCCCATAGAATAAGGTTTATACAATGAAGATTTAACTACCCATAAATGAGAGTATATTATAATAATAGTATAATAATGGGCAGTACATACACCACACAAAAATGAAATAGTGGCCAATGTAGCATGAATCTCACGGGAACCAAAAGTGAGATGAAAATCCCCTTAAGAAAATTCGGCAGCCTAACGACGCCACATAAAACTTCCAAAAATGGACTGATGAGAAAAAATAGGGTCTCTCATCACATGAGCCTAAAAATTAAATTAATTATAATATAATAGAACATCCTCTAACATATGATCATGGAGCATAAAAGAAATGACATAAAAGAGAGTACTTGCAAAGAAAGAGAGAGGTAGGATCCCATACCTCGGGTCCGTCTGGACTCGATCATTCGTTAACCTCCTGAATAATAAACTTGAGTTAATTTCTACTTGATTAAGAACCTTTTTAAAGTTCATTATTCATTTTATATCACTTAATAACATGCTATGAACACTATGTAATTATTTATGTTAATGATGGTTGTTTTGTAGATCATTAGCACTTCAGTCAAAAATAAACTCTTTATAATTACAAGTTGTTCATGTGGTAAAATATATATTATATCCAAAACTATATTAATTTTTTAGATATAATATATATCATATATATCAATTATATACATGCATTTATAATATTACATAACATTTAGAGGTAAGAAATGAAATGCACCGTTCATGGAGACGGTAAGTCGTACATACGCATAAACGCTACTTCCATTTCTATTTCTTATTTAATGGAATTAAAACATAATGATACATAATAGAATTATAATTACAGTATGTTATCATATATAATATCATTAAATCAATCCGTTATATGTACCACATATGGTATTAACGAATCAAATAACTTTGAGGGGGCGGTAGTCCGTACTTCCTAAAATGAAGATATCACATTTAACCATAATTGAAACCATAAAGGTATGCCATAAATTAAAAATACAGAATCTTAAGTAAAACATAAATATATTATATATCATATATTAATATAGTGACATATTAATGGACACCTTTGAGGGTGTTAAAATAATATTGAACAATCATCGTTTCATGAGGCAGAAATTCACCATCCACAGAAACAGTATATTCTTTAACCATTAGATGTAGTTGTGTGTAAGTGTAGCTCAAATCCTTCTTATAACAACATCATAGTATATTTAGGATACTATATTTGTTACAAAATAAATTAATAAAAAGAGTTTAGGGGGTTGGAGAAGGAAAATAAAACAAAAGAACACAAGTGAAGACATTACCTTAAAATCGAGTATCTCTCTTTGATTTGAGCTCAAAAGTATCCGTGGGAAGACTTTTTCCAAAAGTGAGGCTTATATGAGTAATAGAGAGATGTGTAGAGACAAAATCAGTGGGTTTGGTCCGAGCCAAAGTCTTTAGAGGTGTGGGTAAGGTTGTAGAGGTGGGGGCCTTTTATAAGAGAAGAGGAGGGGCACTCTTGGAAAGTTACAAAATGTTGCTTTATTTTCAAAAGAGATTCGGATTTTAAAGGTCCCACATTGATGTATTTCTAGGATAAGGTGTTAAGGGTTCGAAATATACTCATCAAATAGGTTTTTTACAAGTTTATTTTATAGTTTTAACATTATCTTTACATTTTATTTAAATCCTTTATTAATGAGGTAATCGTTGCATCATCATGATGTCATAAATAATTTAATTTATTTAATTTCTTAAAACAATAAAAAAAATAGCATGATGTATGAAATATTTTTATATTTCTATTGAATATTTATAGTTAAAAATTTGACTTGTATAACCCCATTTATTTTTTTTTAGTAAAACTACTCATGCTTGTGACATTTTTATTTTAACTTTAACTAAAAAGTTATTTATGTCATTTTCCATCCAAAGTGGCTCCATGGGGTCCCCAAGTTGACCCATGGATTGTCGTGGACGGCCATGACACATCCAATGAGGTTAGGACATGTGTCTAGGTCATTTCATATTATTAAAACATTATTTTTACCCTAAATTACACTAATTACCTCTAATCGCGATTAAAAACATAAAAGTTACTATTCACCAAAAAATATTTTAATCACATTGATACACATTTTACATCAGAATTAAAACCGTGTATGTCAGATTTTTGAAATTCAAATCACAGAAGTGGTGAAGTTTCATTTAAATGAAAAAATCAGTTTTTAAACTACCACTTAGTGGTTTCACTTTTCATAAAAAATTGATGTTTTTCAGAAAAATACCAAAAATTCACCCTAAGATATATTTCATATTCCGAATTCAAAAATGATGTCTATTATAAAAAATTCAAAACATATAATATGCATTAATTAATTTAATAATTAATTCCCGCTGTCAAAACAAATAGCGTATTTTTAAGAAACAATATATATTAAATGATTGACACAAGTTTAAGTCCAATTTCAAAGTGAAATAAATTCCAATGACCACTATTGGATTAAATGGTAAAAATATATTATAATTTCACTTTAAAAACAATTCAAAAGATAATATACTCATATAAATAAATTAGATTAAAAATTGGTTTTGAATTAAAATACAACATTTTTAACTATTCATTAAAAAATGAACTTAATCGAAAAAATACCAAAAATTTACGCAAAGTAAATTTTGATGTCCCGATTCTAAAGAAGAATTTTATTTTTTCAAATATAACACATAAGATTGTCAAAATGTGGATTTAAAAGAGGTTCGCCTCCAAAAGGCGGTTAATCAACCATTTCAATAATATTAGAATGTTTACGCTTAAAATTGGATTCATTCGCATTTTTTATCCTCTAACATTTACTGTAAAAAGTAAAAATATTTGACAAACATATATAATTATTTTGTAGTTAGTTATGTTCATTTCCACCATTACAATGTCTAGGCGTTAACTTCATTTTAAAATAATATTTTTTTATTATTAGAGTGCAACGTAAGATTCCCATGAAACTCATTGTTGCGTATTGGGTACGCCATTGAGCATAGCATCCCATATAATGTAATATTAATATTTTATTCACAAATATGGATAAATGTGAAAATTCCATATTCTTTATTTACCTGGGGTGTTACATCCGTCCCCCTTTTGGTAATTGCATCCTTGCAATTTTAAAATTGGGCTTGGAAACCACATTGAAAATCCCACATCGGAACAAGAGTCAGTAAAACAATCGCTTTGAAATAAAGAACAATAAGTACAAAGGTCCCCCGAGTTAACCCATACTAGGATTCCATTTAAGAAAACATTGATATGGAGGAAAAAAAGGGTCATGTTGTGAGAGAGGGTGATAGTAAACATGTCTAGGATAAATTTATCCATAAGAAAATCACAAACATGTGATGTGTTAAACGGTATTCGATTCCCCAGTTGGAAAAGTTAACATACAACATTTTTGTTTTAAGTTACTCTTCATTGAAGAAATTATTTTTGAGATTAAATTAATCATAATGAAACATACTTACTTGTCACGTAGACTTTCAACTTTTACTAGAATCCTTAATCAAACTCATATTTTCTTCAAAATATGAGTATTTAGGAAGACTTGTTCGCATTATGAGTACTAAAATAAACTTTTTGAAAATCACCTAATCCAAAAAAGTGAACTATATATTTCCCATGTATTTAGACAAAAACCAAAACCAAAATTGTTAGTATGAGATCAGATAATCCAAAAAAAGTATAATCTTTTATAAAAATAAAATATATTCTTAATCACCAAGATTTGTCCAAAAAATCCAAAGTTCAACGAAGACCATTCGATAAACAATTTTCCATAAAATTATTCAAAGTAATCCAAACTAAGATTGAAACCCAAATATTTGAAGGATTTATTCACATATTCTTCCAAGGTACAAATTAACTTTTATATCCAAATAAGATCAGTTTCTCTTAAATTCTCATATTGAAAAGTAATTAACCTAATCACATATCCTCGATGATAGGTTAATCATTTCCATAGATAACCCAAAATAAACTTACTCTTGATTCCTAAAATCATCTAACTAAAACGAATTAGTCAAAATAACAAGGGACTTCATGTATTCCAAGGTAGGTGATAAATACCATTCGCACTTTGGTTGTGGGTTCGATTCCCGCAACTTTGTCCAACGCAACAAGTTGTCACACGGTATGTGTGTTGTCCTTTTTCCAAAACTATATAATTCGTAAAAAATTCCCCAAAATGAGATAAAATCTTCAAAAATAATCATAACATATTTTCACCTCAAGTTTATCTCATGCATTTCATTTTCCATCATATCATAGAGTAACCCATAATTACCTAAAAAGTAAGGATCATATAAACCCTAATGGTTACCTTTATATTTATTACCTGAACATCCACATCGATTGGTCATCTCGTACATGATGAATTACATAACATACCAAGGTTCAAGTGGTTGATCAGGACTCCTTGATAGATGGTTTAGAAAAACCACGAGTTTCCTCATTGAATCCCCCATTTCATCCAGTCTCTTAATCAGAGAACCACGACAGTTTCCTTCAAACCTATTGTCTCTTTGGTGCCTTCTAGATCCATCCATTCACTAATAATAGAAATGTCAGTGTGAGTATATCAATATAACCATCATGTACTAATGAGGAATATAAACACTAATATATAATTACTCATTCACATTATCTAAAACTAAGATTCTTTCTAAAATCCTAAACACTATGGTAATGTCACTTATGCTTAGAAAATACCCTAACCTCTAAAGTTATCTAAACCAACCTCTGATACCAACTATATTGCCCCAGCTTTAAACCTTACTTAATCTTGAGTTATTTCAAGATTACACATTGAGTATCTTTTCAGGTTTAGAGTTTTATAGAATTAGATCATAAAACTTTCATTACATTCCACATTTAAACAAAGTGGTTACATAAAATATAGTATTCATTTTTCCCATCAACAGAAACATATTTAAAATAAATCATGGATTCTTTCTTGACAATTACATGAAACTATCATCACATCATGTACATTTCCCTTGACCTATAAAAAAAATTCAAAAACATGAGATGAGCATAAAAAGCTTAGTACGGGATACAAAAATATGGAATGGAAACATGAGTACACATATAAATAAGAATGAAATCATATGTTACACATAAAACATAATCACTTTAACGTACCTCATCAAATCATGAATAAATCATAAAAATCATAATACATAAACGTAACTTGAGTCATTCATAACATTCTTACATAGGGAGTAACCCTTTTGGTTACATTTGGAATACCCATCACAGTATATTCCATAAATCTCTTCGGAGAAACAGTAACATTTAACTCCTTCACGTTACCCAATTCATTGGAGAGCTATATCAGTCTCACCCGCCCTTAGTTTATCCCGGAACCACCTGTATTCATAAACAATTCCCAAGAACCATAACATAATCATAGAACATAACTTAATCACAATGTAATGATAACATTCAATCATAATAATAACAATATAACATTTTAAGATATTGAAATAAGGAATCCATTCTAAAAACCATTTTCAAAACCATTTAAAACATTTAATAAAGATATTTTTAAATCAAAGTGTCCCATACCACTTTGAAGATTTTAACATTTTAAACTATTAATATCCATATAAATAAATCCATAAAACCATTTTTAAAACTTGGATATTAATAAGAAATATTTATAAGTATAAATCATTAAAACATTTAAAATGATATTTTAGTTAATGGGTTTTTAACTAAATGAGAGACACTTGAATACAATAATTGAGGAATAACATTTAATCATAACTTTATAATATCATGAGAATAAAGGGATTCATGATATAATATTCCAAAGGATAGTATATATACCATATAATAGTGAATTGGTGCATAACAACAATCAAGTTACAATAGAAATGTAAAATGAGGAAAAATCACTTATAAAGAAGGTATCCTTAAATTAAGGATGAATCAATCTCATAATTATGTGTGACAAACATAAATACACTCAATATAAGTGGATATTAAGTGTAAAACAATCAAATATCATTCACACTAATTCCAAGGATAACATATTCAATAACTACATGTTGAACCCAAAGAAATCGAAATTGGGTTAAGAAGTTCCCTTGGTAAAATTCGACAGCCTAACGGCATCACATTAAAATTCATAAAATTAGTTGATGAGAAAGAAAATGGTATCTCATCACTTGGACATATAATTTAAATCAATAAGGATATATAAGAACATATCCCAACATAAAAAGATGTAAATTAAAAGACATAACAAAATAAGTCTTTTTAAAAGAGGAGTGTGAAAGGATCCCTTACTGATTTGGGAAACTTTCAAAACGTACACCCCATAGAAGAAGGTTCATACAATGAAGATTTAACTACCCATAAATGAGAGTATATTATAATAATAGTATAATAATGGGAAGTACATACACCACACTAAAATGAAATAGTGGCCAATGTAGCATGAATCTCATGGGAACCAAAAGTGAGATGAAAATCCCCTTAAGAAAATTCGGCAGCCTAACGGCGCCATATAAAACTTCCAAAAATGGACTGATGAGAAAAAATAGGGTCTCTCATCACATGAACCTAAAAATTAAATTAATTGTAATATAATAGAACATCCTCTAACATATGATCATGGAGCATAAAAGAAATGACATAAAAGAGAGTACTTGCAAAGAAAGAGAGAGGTAGGATCCCATACCTCGGGTCCGTCTTGACTCGATCATTCGTTAACCTCCTGAATAATAAACTTGAGTTAATTTCTACTTGATTAAGAACCTTTTTAAAGTTCATTATTTTTTTTATATCACTTAATAACATGCTATGAACACTATGTAATTATTTATGTTAATGATGGTTGTTTTGTAGATCATTACCACTTCAGTCAAAAATAAACTATTTATAATTACAAGTTGTTCATGTGGTAAAATATATATTATATCCAAAACTATATTAATTTTTTAGATATAATATTTATCATATATATCCATTATATACATGCATTTATAATATTACATAACATTTAGAGGTAAGAAAAGAAATGCACCGTTCATGGTGACGGTAAGCCGTACATACGCATAAACGCTACTTCCATTTCTATTTCTTATTTAATGGAATTAAAACATAATGATACATAATAGAATTATAATTACATTATGTTGTCATATATAATATCATTAAATCAATCCGTTATATGTACCACATATGGTATTAACGAATCAAATAACTTTGAGGGGGCGGTAGTCCGTACTTCCTAAAATGAAGATATCACATTTAACCATAATTGAAACCATAAAGGTATGCCATAAATTAAAAATACAGAATCATAAGTAAAACATAAACATATTATATATCACATATAAATATAGTGACATCTTAATGGACACCTTTGAGGGTGTTAAAAGAATATTGAACAATCATCGTTTCATGAGGCAGAAATTCACCATCCACAGAAACAGTATATTCTTTAACCATTAGATGTAGTTGTGTGTAAGTGTAGATCTAATCCTTCTTATAACAACATCCTAGTATATTTAGGATACTAGATTTGTTACAAAAGAAATGAATAAAAAGAGTTTAGGGGGTTGGAGAAGGAAAATAAAACAAAAGAACACAAGTGAAGACATTACCTTAAAATCGAGTATCTCTCTTTGATTTGAGCTCAAAAGTATCGATGGGAAGACTTTTTCCAAAAGTGAGGCTTATAGGAGTAAGAGAGAGATGTTTAGAGACAAAATCAGTGGGATTGGTCCGAGCCAAAGTCTTTAGAGGTGTGAGTAAGGTTGTAGAGGTGGGGGCCTTTTATAAGAGAAGAGGAGGGGCACTCTTGGAAAGTTACAAAATGTTGCTTTATTTTCAAAAGAGATTCGGATTTTAAAGGTCCCAAATTGATGTATTTATAGGATAAGGTGTTAAGGGTTCGAAATATACTCATCAAATTGGTTTTTGACAAGTTTATTTTATAGTTTTAACATTATCTTTACATTTTATTTAAATCCTTTATTAATTAGGTAATCGCTGCATCATCATGATGTCATAAATAATTTAATTTATTTAATTTCTTAAAACAATAAAAAAAATAGCATGATGTAGGAAATATTTTTATCTTTCTATTGAATATTTATAGTTAAAAATTAGACTTGTATAACCCCATTTAATTTTTTTTAGTAAAACTACTCATGCTTGTGACATTTTTATTTTAACTTTAACTAAAAAGTTATTTATGTCATTTTCCATCCAAAGTGGCTTCATGGGGTCCCCAAGTTGACCCATGGATTCTCATGGTCGGCCATAACACATCCAATGAGGGTAGGAAATTTTTCTAGGTCATTTCATATTATTAAGACATTATTTTTACCTTAAATTACACTAATTACCTCTAATCGCGATTAAAAACATAAAAGTTACTATTCACCAAAAAATTTATTTTAATCTCATTAAACCACATTTTACATCTTAATGACAACCATGTATGTCGGATTTTTGAAATTTAAATCAAAAAAGTGGTGATGTTTCTCTTAAACGAAAAAATCAGTTTTAAAACTACCACATAGTGGTTTCACTATTCATCAAAAATTGAAGTTTTTCCGAAAAATATCAAATATTCACCCTAAGCTATATTTGATATTCCGAATTCAAGAATGATGTCTATTTTAAAAAATTAAAAACATATAATTTTCATTAATTAATTTAATAATTAATTCCCACTGTCAAAACAAATAGCGTATTTTTATGAAACAATATATATTAAAATATTGACACTTGTTTAAGTCCAATTTCACAGTGAAATTAATTCCAATGACCACTATTGGATTAAATGGTAAAAATATATTCTAATTTCACTTTAAAAACAATTCAAAATATAATCTAATCATATAAATAAATTAGATTAAAAAGAGTTTTTGAATTAAAATACAACATTTTTCACTATTCATTAAAAAATGAACTTTATAGGAAAAATACCAAATATTTACACAAAGTAAATTTTGATGTCCCGATTCTAAAGAAGAATTTTATTTTGTAAAATATAACAAATAAAATTGTCAAAAAAAGGATTTAAAAGAGGTTCTCCATCAAAAGGCGGTTAATCGACCTTTTAAAAAAAATTAGAATGTTTACGCTTAAAATTGGATTCATTCGCATTTTTAATCCTCTATCATTTATTGTAAAAAGAAAAAAAAATTGAAAACCATATATAATCATTTTTTTAGTTAGTTATGTTCATTCCTGCCATTACAATGGCTAGGCGTTAACTACCATTTAAAATAATATTATTTTATTATTAGAGTGCAACGTAAGATTCCAAAGAAACTCGTTGTTTCATATTTCCTATGCCATCAAGCATAGCGTCCCCTTTAAAGTAATATTAATATTTTATTCACAAATATGGATAAATGTGGAAATTCCATATTCATTATTTACCTGGGGTGTTACATTGTCCAGAAGGGGGGATGTCAATACTGAGGGGGGAATCTAGGAGGGGGGTTTCCATGACGGGGGGTTTATCTAGGAGGTAGATGTGTCCATGAGAGAGGGAGGGTTATGTCATTGGGTTAGGGCGGTTTAACAGGGGGTGTCCAGGATTGGGGGTGTCTGGGGGGTTGTCCCAGGGGGGTGGCTATCTTGGAGGGGGGATATCCAGGGATGTCCAGGTTGGGAAGGATAGGTTTGAAAAATCTAGTATTGTTAAATCTAAAGGTATGGATAGGTATTCCATCTAGTATTGAAAATAACTAGAATATTATAATGATCCAAGTTATGTCTAGGTTGGTTGAAAATAGAAATTTTATCCTATTTATTAATGAACTAGTTTTTTTGTAAAAGATCTATCATGCTTGCTTTATAGAATCCTATTATGATGCCCTCTATAACAATATATAATATTCCATTGGACCTACATTTTGGGCTAGGCCATCCATTCTTTTTGCCTCCAATGTTATCATTCCTTTTATATTTCATGAGTGGGGTTTTATACTTATTATTATATTTTGGAGAGTCTCTACCATGATTAGGCCTTGTAATGTAAGGATAAAAAATATAATCATTTGTACCGGAGATTTCTTCTATTTGAGACATTGGTTCATCACAAGTAACATGATGATTGAAGACATCTCTTTCAGTGAGTTTCATTTCTTCTACAATTTTTTAATTTGTATTTATAACTATGTTATTTTTCATAATTTTTTGACATTACGTTTATGGTCATAAGATATAGGCCTCAAATTATCTTAGTGATGAATTCTAATGGATGTGTATGATAATGAAATAATTTCCATATGGGCATCATTCCCCTTGATAAATGGAATAGTAGATGGTGTCATATCTATATAGTCTTCACCATATTTATTCTACACATTTTTTCTTCACATCTATGTTCATACAGAGGTGTCATTGAAGTCCAAGTTGTTCATTATTTCTTGCAAACATCTCTTTTTTAACTCCATCATATTCACTGTTGTTAGTAGTATTAGACATCTAATCTTGCATGCAGATCTGTGTTGGCACAAATACAGTAGTGTTGAACTATGTGGATTACTCCTTCATGCTTTCCTTTTGTGATCCAACAAAATCACTTCCCAAAACTCCATGTTACTAGAGACATCAGTGTTGACATTCATTTCAGATAACATTTTCAATTATTCTTGAATGACTTCTAAGTTATATCTGCATGGTTCATTGCATTGTGTATTTTAGTTTTCTATAATATTTCTTGTATCTCCACTTTTAAGAGCATATTGATGTCCATTCATTTGGGCATATGGATTGTGGTCATAAGTGGTTCGTATGTTGTCTAGAACAGTGGATTGTTCTACTCGGATAAACACCCTACTGGTGTTTTCATCATCTAAGAGTTCATGTTGATCCTGCATGACTAATTAATTTCGCAATTTCATTAGAAATTTTCTAATCACTTATTGTATTATCATCTTATTCAACCAGGTCATCCCAGGATTTACTAGCATTCCCTATGGAATTCTGGTTTTCTTGATTTCTAACCCAAATATTATTACTCTTTATTAGGGGTTTAGTATTCTATATAGAAGCTTTACCATTTATATTCATTTTAACATTAGTCCACTATATTTCATTGGGTGGGAAAAAATTTAACCACAATATAGTTTTCAATAGTGTGTCCAATTATCTTGAACAAGTCATAAATGGTGGTGGAGGTGAGGGGGTTGTAGAGACTATCCATGGGGGTGTCCAAGAGGGAGGGGGTCCAAGAGTGGGGCGTCTAGGAGGGGGGTTGTCCAGGTGGGAGGGGGTGTTCAAGAGAATGTGTTTCCAAGAGTGAGGGGGTGTCTAGGAAAAGATGGATGGTGTCCAGGAGGGGGGTGTCGAGGGTGTGTGTAGGGGGAGGGGTTTCCAATAGGGAGGGTTGTGGGGGTCTGCAAGGAAGGTGAAAGGGGGTCTGCGAGGGGAGGGTTCCAAGGGGTCTGTAAGGGGGTGCAGGGGGGTTAATACAGGGTGTTCAGGGGGGAGGGGTAGGGGGTCTATCCAGGGAGGGGGTGAGGTCAGTACAGGGTGCAAGGGGGTTTGTCTAAGAATGGGTGGGGTTTTTCCATGGGGGGTCATTCCTAGGTGAAAGGGGGTGTCCTGGGGAAAGGGGGTTTCCCAAAGTGCAAGGGGGTATGTCTAGGAATGGGTTTTTCCAGGGTGCAAGGGGTCAGTCTAAGAGTGGGGTCTATCCAGGGTACAAGGGGGGTATTTCCATGAGGGAGTCTCTCCAAGGTGTAAGGGGGTCTGTCTAGGGTGAATGGTGGTTCTGTCTAGGATGGGTGGACCAAGTGTGAAAGGAGGTCTAGAAGAGGTTGGTGGAAGTGGATGGTAGGGGTGGGGGAATTGATGGGAATGAAGAGGGTGAGGAACCATGGGGAATGCGAGGGTGGGGAACTGGGTAGAATGAGTTTTCATGTTGGCCTAGTATTTTTTTAATTGAAATTTAATATATAGGCATGATTTCTAACCATGGATATTTGTCATGTTTTTATTCCTTGTATTTTGAAGATCTATCCAATGTTTCAACTGTGGCTATGGTCCTATAGCCACAATTCAAAATGTGGATAAATCCCTATAGCTATTGTTCAAACCCCGGCAATAGGCTTTGTATGGATTAAAAATTTTCGATAGTTTTAAACCATGGATATAGGGATTTAGCCATGGTTTTCACCTTGGCTATAGTCTTAGAGCAAGATTTTGGTATGTTTCCATACGGATATAGCCATGGAATGAAACCATGGCTATAGGCCTTACCGTATATCCATGCCAATACCATCCACAGTTCAGAAAACTGTGGTTATAACCAAAATCTATGGTATTTGGGATTGTAGTAATGATTTCAAACAATGTCTATAGCCTATATTTCTAGTAGTGTGGAAGTATATTTTTTATTTTTATTCTTAATTAAATAGAATGGATTGTTCCTCTGAAGGCTATTCAGATCTTCTAGTGAATTGTTTTCCTTATTTATATTGTTTTATTATGATTAACAAGCTCGCATCGATTTTTATTTCATGGGAATCCATTGGTTGTTAGAAATGAACTCTAGTAAAATATGTTGTACTAGGTCACAATGATTCTATAAGTAGTAGCCCTTAGATAGACTATATTCTTCTTGTGATAATTTTCCACTCAAATAGGCTACGTATCACAATATCGGTTGTTAGGATAGGTGATTGTTATTTGAATCTGGTCATATTTTTTGGTTTTATAGTCGTGCCCTTATTTATACCAAAAGATTTTAAGTTTCCATTATAATTTTGACTGTACATTTTATGCTCATCTGTGCATTTTTCATACGCAATACGATATCCATATTTTATAAAATAAAATGAGACTTTTTATAAAACATATTGTGGAATCCTTTGTTTTAATTTATATCAAACATCATTAATGTGAATTTAAATTTTTTTGATTTTTTTTAAAGATGTGTAGTACATGGAAATATTTTCAATGTGATTGTTTCATTTAATAAAAATGAAGTGGATGTTTTAAAAAATTGATTAGACTTTATATTTATATTTCTTATTCTCACTAACCAAAAAATTATTTTAAATATGTATTTTTAGACTAGAATGAAACAGTTTTCCTTTTTAATGATTATGAATGGGGATTGGGTAGGATACCTATTGAGACTATATATTCTCCCATATTATCATTTTAGGTTATTGTTCAACTATTGATTGCTCATGGATTATGCTTGTTTTGAGGTTTTTTGGTGACTGATAGAGTCACATTGAGGTATGTGGGCTATTTTTTTATTTAGTTTCCATTATTTCATCATCCATACTTGTTTTACTTCCATTCCATTATTGGTTGTGTTTATGCTTGTGGTGTTATGGATGTTGAATAACTTCAGTTGTTTCTTAGAAGAGAGATAAAAGTGAGAGTTTGTTTTTATGCATGGATTATTATCTGTTTATACCATTTTATTTTATTTATATAAATACAAATGTATGTAGGAATCATGGAATAATTATTTATAAAATTTCCTATGCATATTTGATTTATTTTATTAGAAGAATAATTACCCCTTATTTTTTTTGTGATTCCCTTGTTCTTTTCACCATCCCATGGGATATAGGATTCCCTCAGGGCCTTTTAATAATATTTTTGGAGTGTTCAGTGGATGGAAACTCAGGTTGGTTCATGGGAATGTGCCTCCTATCCTTCTTATGTTTATGAATATTCCTTTGTTTAAGTGAATGCAAATTATTCTCATTTTAATTAAATTTCTATGTGAAACATCTTTTCAATTTTTTAATTAGTATTCATAAATGAGGATATGTTTGAGATTGAGTAAATATATTGATGAATTTAAATGGGATGATTAATAGCTATTCGATTATTGTAAATATATGACTAGTTCATATTTTTACTCTTTCTCTCTTTTTTAATAAGCCATTATTTTTTATATATATGTATAAATAGTTATATTTCAGGGGATGTTGTTTGATTGTTGTTTAATTGAATGTGTTTTTTAATGAAAATTTATATGGGAGTATAGATTTGGATGATTTATGTAATAATATTGTCTTCCACTATATACCTATTTAGGGCTACCTTATTTTTTAATTCATGTACACCATGGAAATTTGTTTTGAATGGGTTTGAATCATTGTGATTCAGATTTATGATTGGTAACATAGTTTGACATTTTATTTGATATTGTGAAATGTTTTATAATAATTTTACGAATATAAATTTCCTTGTTTCTAATTTTTGATTTATTATTTTATATAAAAACATAATTTATTTTCTTTTTGAAATGAAAATATTAGTAGAGATTATTTTCCTTTAAATATCATAATTATTTTGGATTATTTTGTTTTTTAGGTCAATAATATGTAATGTCGGTGCCACTATAATAATACAATAATTCATTGAGGTTGAAAAATCATATAGTTAAGGTTTGACTATAGTTATTTTTATCTCATTATATTTAATGATGTATTTATTTATTAAATGGTTCTTCATCTACCACAAAATGGTTATCCGCAACGCCAACCTTGAACAGTGCAAAAAGGCCCTAATAAAAGTTTACTATTAACCACGCTTAAAAAATAACTCTAAACAGTACCCCCTTTTAGAATTTTATTATTGGGAACTGAATTTATCCCAGGTATTACATTCATTTTGATATTATGGCTTTAAAATATAATTGTTTTCCCAATATATTGTTAGTTATAATCAATTATAAAACAATATATAAATATATTTTGTATATTCATAGATAAGAATTTTTTTTAAAAAATAAATTAAATATATTTACATATATAATATATTTCTAAATATATATTCCTTATCAAAATAAGAACTAATGTTCATTTCATTTAAAATATAAATTTACGAATATTTATATACCTATATAATGTTTCTGTGTGTCTATTTTTGTGTGTCTGTGTTAACAAACTGTGATATATTATCTATATATTCTATCATATGTATATAAATAATAATATATAATATATGTAAATATATATATAAATATGTATAATTATAATTACAGATACACATATATAATATGTATGTGTGTATGTTGTATGTATGTATGAATGTATTTATTTATTTATAAACAAACAAAAAACATATTTTTTATATGTATTTAATACCGATCTTATAAATATATATTAATATACGACCCATATATAGATAAAAAATATATTTATATATATATAAATAAATTGATATAAATTTATATTAATATACGAATATATATATATATACTGATACAACATTATATATATTAATTTTTTTTATTTCTAAAAGCTTGTCTTTCATATATTTCAGATGGTATCATTGAACAAGTGTTTTATGTTCATCTAAAACATATATCCTTTGATTATTTTTAATAAAATCATTAATATGTGAATTTTATATATTTAAATGATAAATATATACTATGTTAATTTTTTATGAAACATTTAACATATAATATGATATGTATATCCAACCATTAATTGAGTGTTAAAACATATATCATTTGAGAAAATTTAATGTCTTTAAATTTAGTCTTTATCCTATCTCATCTATTTTATGACTTTTGGCATGAAATGAACTTCAAAACAATTTTATATAGTGATTAATGCAACAGAATCAGATTAAATCAATCCAAATTATTGATTGAGGTTATTCTAAAAGTGTGTTTATTTAATCTTACTCTCCTACCTGAGATTTTAAGTCCATACAAATAAATTTATATGAAATGGATTATATTTTAAGAATCATTATTTCAAGAGATTTAACTAGACATATTATTTTTAATTTTTTGAATTGATGTTCGGAAGAAAATCTATATAGTGGTTTTACCATTATTTTTAATAACTTTTTACACACATTAAAAATTGAAGAATAAAATTTAAAATAATAAAACATTATTTATATTAAAAACTAAATGTGTCGAAAATTTAATTACTTATAGTATTAATTTATTTATATTTAAAATACATAATATAAATTTTTTAAATGGAATATAATCATTTAACATAACAATAATATGGGATATTCAACTAAATGAATCATAGAACACTATGAATTACTAAAATTATATTTCTTTTATAATTTTTAAAATCATTTATTTTATTTTTCTAATCATTGAATAATTACTATGATAACATTTTATAAAAATTTAAGGTAATTTTATAATTTATAAGAGTTATAAATTAATTCATTTTTAGAAAATAATTAATTAATCTCAAAATAAGAAGTTTTCTTCATGCATTGATTTATTTTGTCCTTATGTGTACATATAATAGATATTTAAAACTAAGAGAGTGACATTTAGTATCTTCCATTACAATAAATATTATATATGTCCTATTCTTGGAAATGTGTCCATTAAAAAATTAATGTCAAAAGTTAAGGTGATAATTGTATAATATCCTCCATCTATTAATTATTAATATAAAAAAATATAGCTTTATCACATAGTTTTAATCTATATAAACTTGATTTATCATATACCGTGGTGAAACTTTTCACTACGGTTATGATTGATATTGACAAATAATAAAAGGGAAATATTTAAAAATATTGAATAGATATAATAAAAAATATGTTATCACGTTTTTAAAATTAACTTTCTATATGTGGATGAAATTAATTTTAAAATAAGCAAGAAATATGCGAAGAAAACCTCTTTTTAGACAAATACATTTTAAGCATAACACTGGGTTTTTTCTTATATCTTTCCTAAAAAAATATTAAATAAATATTTAATATATAATAAATATTTTTCTTTAAAATAATTCACCAATAATGAATAGTTTAATTTATTATGAAAAAAATGCATTACATGTAAAAAAACAGACTTTCATAAAAATGTATTTTACTTGTATATATATATATATATTAAATTCATTCAAAAAATTGATTCCAATGAATGTAATTTTGTTATTTAAAAAATAGATTAAATAATTTTTCTTTTCAACCATTTTATAAAAAATTATTACTCTGTACATGATTGAAATGAAAATATTGTTTTCAATAAAAATATTTACATTTTATTGTTCACTGAAAAAATATTTTTTTCAAAATATTCAAAAAAGAATCATTCTGAAATAATTTTTACATTTCGAATTAAAAAATGATATCTTATTAATTAAAAATGAATTATAATTTGTCTAGAAATTATTATTAATATTTTCTGAAAATGTCAAATAAAAACAATTTTTTGTGAATGTGTTTCTTTGAAGAATAAAAATACTCTACTATATATTTAGTGATTATTTCCTAAATATTTGTCATTAAATTTATATTTATTATTAAATATCTATACATATATATTTCATATATTATTTAATATTTTTAATAAATTATAATTTACGGGATAGGGTATCATGATAACATTTAAATAATAATATATCATGATTTGTTTAGGCTTCGTGATTCATATCGTGTACAATATTGAACATATTTTTAATTATATATATTGGTGTGTGATGATTTTAATATGGGAAATACTATTTAAAAACATATTATCTACATGAGACATGATAAAAGTTTGTTGAGAAGTTTTAATCCTTATTTTTTCTATACGAGTTATTCAATCACCAATGATATTTTATTCATTGACTTTATCCATACTTATTTCCTTTCATACAGATATTGGTCATACTTTATCTACCACATAAGTTTTTTCTTCCTATGAGTATAATCCATCCCCATGTGCTCCCCCTTGACATCCCACATAAGCAACTCTTCACTATTGCATTCCTCTAAATACTTATCACTATTTTTCTATGATACAACCTTATTTGATTTTGATTTCTATCCATTTTCACAAAAATTGATCTTGTATTTTAAAGGCCATTCATGAATTTTATTTGAATTCGTATTCCATGATTTCAAATAAATTCCCAAGGAATATTACATCATCCCAATGATTTTTAATCATTTAGTTCTTCTCCATGTTGATAATAAACAATTTACCTCCCAAAATTCAAAATTCTTCCAATGTGGGGTTCTTCGCATACCATATTTCCTATCTTTTGTTCTCCTCATTTGGACTTAACAATCCCCTTTTTTAGATATAAAATAAATTGAGCGCTATTTTTTTTAATTTTTCTATTAATATTGGTGTATTATCATTTATTTATTGGGATATTTCTCCACCAAAATTTTATATAATTATAGAACATTTTCAATCTATAACTTCTTGATTTTTATCCCTAGTATCTTCTCTGCTAATATCATGTAATAGAAAAAACACTTAAAAACTGTATATTTTAAGAATATTTTTATAAACCATTTCATCCTTCCATAGTCATCAATAAATAGTGTGTAATATCATTAATAATCCATGGACTTTGGGTGAAATTGGCCCCCATACATCCACCTTCACTAACTCAAGCTGTTTCATTGATATTTTTTCCAGAATATTTTTAGTATTTAAAATGATTTTAATTGTTTAAAAAGAATCACAGTATCAGTGTCATCAAGATAATTTTTTAGGATATTCTGACCACCTTCATTCTCTACCACATCATACAAGGACCGTTTTAGTAGGTGGCCAAATTCTTTTCCATATTCTATTATATTTTTCCTTGGATATAATGTGCCTATATTATTACCCACTAATGAGTTAGACATTTGATGGATTATTTTTCTTAACCAATGGAGATTCTAACCCTTCACAAGACTTTTTTTCATAGTCATGCTAATTAAATAGATAGGGAATATAGATTTTATGTGATTCCTAAAAAAATTATATCTATCGATGAAATTTATAGTTAATATAAACACTAAAAAATTTACCCCTGATCCCTCAGATCTAAAGTGATGAGGTGCTAATAGTTTAGTGAATCTCAATCATGTTTTATTTTTATATCTTAATAAGTGAGTGAAATATAAAAATGAATAGTTGAATAATTAAAATAATTTTAAAAATAAAATTACATAATTTAATTAATTATTGGAACAATAAATGTTAACTTCTATGAATAATAATATTATAATAGGATCCAAGGATCCAATAAAATTCAATGTAAATTCTAATAATTCCAAAAATATGGCTTGAATATTATATTTATTGTCTTTATCTTCATAATGACATAATTTTTCCCTTGTGGAATGAAGATATATACATTAAATATAAACCATTATCTATTCCTGATAGTTTACATCATTGTGGTTCAAGGGATGGTGTTGATGTACCGGGGATTCATCTTTCACCATAAAAATCAAAATCTATCAAGGGTCATGCAATAACATTCCATATACTTCAAATATAACATTATATTCCCTTATATTTATCAGTATCATTATATCCTAAAGTGGAAAATATTATTGTTTAATTATGAAAGTAATCTATATCAATATTAATTCATAAAGTCATAGAATAATGGACATTTGTTATAAAATGATCTTCTAAAGCTCCTCAAAATGGTATCTATATTGAAATTAAATATTACATGGATACATCTACAATAGAACTAAATTATTTCTATATTAGATCCCCTGAAACTCATCCCACATTAATGATTTACATTATTGGTATCCTCTTTCGTAAGCATTAGTTCTCTTACCATCTAATATGGTTCTCCCATAGTGTCTAATGATACCACAACTCTTTCTCCTCTACTCTTCCTATACTATATTCCTATCAACCCACAATTCACCCTTAATCATTCAACTAGTTTATGTCATAGAGATAGTTTTACTATTTCAAGGACTGGCTACATCCTTGGTGTGAATCCATTAATAAGAGTATTTGACAGAATTTGTGTTCATATTTTACTTTTTACATAAATTGAGTTATAAAATACCATAAAATCCAAAAATCAAAAGTACCTGTGTAATCATATGTATACTATTTTGTTCATTTTTTGGAGTTAGGTCCCTTAGGTTGGTTCAATATCATCAAAATCACATTCATCCACACTATGACACCATTTTCTGTAATTATTTCCTTCTTGGTTAAACATTTGTACAATGGTCCAACTAACTACATAATGAGAAACCTTTTTTTGGTGTAATCTATTTGTAGTTGCTCTAAAAATATCAAGGGAGGATCTAAAATCTTCTTTAATCTCTATCCTTCTAAAAATAATTAAAAATATCATTGTAGCATTATGTCTTATAATCATTTAAAATCTTGATAAAAACACATTCATAAATAATATTTATTAATTTCCCACAATTGAATTTTTTTTATCCTTAATAATAATATATTTACAAAGATTCCAAATAAGATCAATCCATTATTTAAATCAATGTAGTAGAGAACATGTCAATAAAATGAAATATTAGTTGAAAATTTTCAAAATCTAATATACAAATCCTCCTTAATTAATCATGTATCCTTATAAATATTATACTTGAATTATTATTCTCATCCATATTTTATTTTGAACCATTCTTTATACATCCATTCTCTTACAGTGATATACATATACTGAAAATTTCACATTTAACACACAAGAAAAATGTAAAACTACAGTTATTCTCATTGTAAATTTCATGATGACTATTTATAAGATGTATAATATCTCGAATCACATTATAGAAATATAAATAGAGAAATAAAGAAGAAATCCTAAAAAGAATCTAATGACTTTTGAGGATAGAGGTGGGTAGTTCATGATGTAATCATTAAAAATTAAGGATTTAAAATGGAGATAAATTATTTAGGTAAAAATAATGTTTATTTATTGAATCTCATTTAAAACGGGACCTACTGCTCCACTTAAAAGTCATCATCTCCCATCAATCTCTTCTTCTCTTAATGATTCCCATTATTAGAATTCAACAATAATGACACAAGTTTTCATCAAAAAAAATTCATTTTCCTTTGATATAATGGAAATTACACCAGGATCAAGTATCACACACATAAAACTTCCTTTTTCTGATCACCTCTTGGAACTAATTATAATAGTTATAATAAAATCATATATCATGAATGACTGATCATTAAAATATACATGATATAATATATTATTTATATTTATTTTCTAAAATAATATAAAAATAAATTAATAAAAATACAAAATATCATGGAATCAACATCCAAATCACTACTTACAATTCTAAATCTTTTCTTACATTATATTCTCACATGGTACTTCCATGAATCACTAATATCCCTTTTTAAACTCAATAGAAAAAAATTCATGTATTTGTACTAAATAATGTCTTTCTTGAAGGATAAATTAACCATCATTTTGGATTACATATCTAGATATTTTCTTCAAGATTACAAGACTAAAATATGGTTAATATTGGTTAAGTATAATGGTAAAATGGTTAAAAAAGACCTCAATCATATTAGTTATTTTTTTGAAAAACTCATTTTTTGAAATTGATCAATGTGAAAGTTTAAATTGTAATGTGTATCTAAACTTCTATTAAGAAATAGGTTATTATAAATAATATAAAAAATAGTTTAAAACACCTCTCAATAATGGAATTTCAATATAGTATAAAATCACTCATAACATGAATGTTATGTAATAATCGAATAAAAAATTATATATTTTATATTAGAGTCCAAAATAATTCTGTAGTTATATTAAATATCATATTAGAAATTAACAAGTAATTTATTTCCAATAAATCCTAATTAAAATTTTTTCTTTTATTTAGATGTGTGTTCATAATTTTATTAATTCAATAGATGTCTCAATAAATGTCTCTTTGTTCATTGATTTCAAGAAAAAAAGCATGTATATTTAAAAATACATCCACCAAACAAAATATCAAATACTGTCTCCACTATTTAAAATCATTGTGATATAGAAGAAACTGAATATTCTATTAAATACAAAATAGTAAATTATAAAAAGTCATGAATGAATTAATGTCCTACATGATTTAGGTAATATTGTTTCCCATGATTAATGGTTGGAATTTACTGTATGAAAATACTATGAATTAATAGATTGTGGTGGAATTAATTTACTAAAATGAAATCATTGATGTAGGTAACTTGATATTGTGAAAATGTTATATATATTATAGTTATAAAGAAATTGATGAAAAAAAAAATATTTTTTTTTCCATTTAACATGTTATTTAAAGGATAGAAAATGAACACAAAGGGAATGTAAATATTGTAAATTCTAAAAATTATGATAATTTAAGACAAAAAAAGATGACATTAAAAATTATTGGAAGGTGGATTAAATCCTATGACTCCTTGGTTACATCCCCCATCTCCCCATTTGGATCAACCTCAACTATGGTTTTAGTCAATGAAATAAATAAATCCCTAAAGGACTAAACAAAAAAACATTGAATCACTTAATAATTCACCAAAATAATTTCTTGAAAACTAAAGTTTTATAAGGGAATTTGGAGTAGTCTATATCCAGGTTTTGTTTGAAACTTCCTCAATCACACCTTATAAATGAAGAATGACAGTCAATTCTGGTGTTGAAAACTACTAAAATGAATGATCAATCTGGGATATTTCTAAATTATATGTCTAAGAGTTTGAAAATGTTACATATATAGTAATTCGGGTATATGGTTCCCCATTAGGTAGGGTAGCCACAAATCCATGACCCTAGGAAAGTTCGGTGATTACAAGAGGATTACCTAGAATATAGATAACATTGTTGGACGTTTTAATTTTTGCATCACAAGGAAGGGATATTATAGTGACTATTCCAGTACTGGGAGTCAGTGGATGCTCATTATATTGAGTTGGTGTCTCCCTGATCCTTAGGTAGGTCATGTGGTGATCAACTAGGTAAATAAAGTAAACCACCATTGTAGAGTAATTGATCAGAACCTTTCCATTATTTTTGGAATCCTACTCTAACTATCATAATTCATCAATATGCATAATATAATTGGTACACCATGTGTGAAAAGCTGAATATGGATGGGTTGGGGATGATATATATTCTCAATTTATGTTGGTCTAAAACAAACTAAATATGTTTATGTTTGAGTGTGGTAAAAATATTAAATTTGGATGAGCCTAAAATGTTCCCACTAGGGTGAATATAGTAGATAAAATGGGTGTTGTGTAAACTAATGTTTTAGAATGGGAGGTGGATCAAATTATACCTCCATATTATTTTATAAATGGTGTTTGATCCCAATGATATACAAAATGAAATTGGAAAATACTAATTTAACTCTCAGTGAGAAAAATGTAGGGGTTGTTCCCAAGCATGTGAAATTTCTATTCGTCCTACCAGTGTTGGGTTTGATTGGGAAGTGAAATCACAATGTGTGTTCCCCTCAAGGGAATCATAGTCCACCATTAAATAATTATAATTTTCATCCCATGCAATCCATTTACCGCGATCATTAATCGGACCGTTTCTTCTATTAATGGAAGGTTAAATAAAATAATCTACCCCAATGAGGATAGGTTCAATGATTAGTAAAAAATACCATGTTCTTTGGTTATTATGTAGTCAAATTCCAACCCATAATAATAACCATGGGATTATTCAAAATTAACCCTTAATATAATGAAAATGATTTATTCATTTTTATTCATAACGTCCACATATAAATTTGAGAGAGAAAAAGAACATAAAATCTGATCACAAAGCCTAATGATGGTCACTTAGAAAACCATTCATGAGAGATTTCCCATTGTATAATCCTTATGAGATAACTTCTCTACTAATTTAGCTAGATTTTTAGGTTTATTCCTTCTCAATGGGTAAATGGTTATGTTCATCTCCTACTTCTAGATTGTGTTCTTACAGCGCTCCTTAATAAAATTATTATAATATTGTATATATATAAACTCATTTTTATGGACACATTATCCTAATACAAACTCTATAAAAAATAGGATCCAATTATGTGAAACAATGTTTAACTTTATATACTCCATTTTCATATCCAATACTAATAGTAAATCTAAGATCCACTCTATAGAAGCCTTCTACAATACATGAGTAATATCTTATAAATTCATATATTTGAATTAATATATAACATAATTAGATATATCATCATATTCCATATTATGCATTTCAAAAATACATTTTTTATGAATTCTTGAAATTTAAAGTCTCCCCAAACTCTTCTAGTGTTTGGGTTAAGTGAACCATATAAAATGGTTAAGGTGATTTTCAGATAAATCCCAACACAGATATGAGTGATGGATTGTTTGGATGGTTTTTATTTTGTTAGGTTATAGAGATTTGAATTGTTTAGGTTAATGGCTTAGTAGGGGATCGATGGTTGTTTGGGTAGTTTATCAATTTTGTTGTTTGTGAGTCTCATAATTATATTATTTTTTATTTGTGTTAATGGGTATTTATCACTGTATTTATTTTACATTCTTAGTTTGATCCATTATGGGAGGGATAGGGATATAGATGGTTAATGGCTTGATATTGATTTCTAGGGGGTTTTAAATGGGTTGGTTTCATGGTTTGGAAATCTTTTTATGTATAGATGGGTATGGTGAATTTTCATAGTGTGGGTTGGGATACAGAGTAGTGAGTAGGTTGAAATAGGTATGAGGAGGTGTGAAAGTCATGTAGTAGAAGATCCAAAAGTGTAACGTTGCTTCTTTAAGGTGACCAGAACCAGATCAAACAGCTAGGAATATCTATTTAGGGAGAACTGAGAGAGGGGAAGAGGGAAAGTAATAACACAATTTAGGTTTGTATTTTTATAATTAAATGTATTTTAATACATTGTTTCATGACCCAAGTCTTTACAACAATATTTTCATTAAGTGTAAATCCATGGTATTTTTCTAACACAGTCCTCTAGAGTTCCAACTCCATGGGGAAGCCACCATTGAATAGCCATGTCAGTTGATCCCTATGTGATTTATTTCAAGTCGAAATCATGACACGAATCCTATCCTATAAAAATTAATGTTTCATTTTTTTCTATCATGAATCATTATATAATGAGAATTTACATCTCATTGTAACCTTATTTGACATACCATATTATGATATTTTGGGTCTGGGTTATATTTTACACCCACCCTATTAAGGAATGGCTATTTTTTATCAATGAACATTGCATTATTATAGTGTACTTAGTAATTGTGTGTCATAGGTATAGAATGATGAATTTTAGGAGTAGTGTTTTATGACATGATATATCAGGAAGCACTATAAAAAATATTCCTTTTATCTATTGGTTATTACTCCTTTCAAATTTTAGGTTTTCTAAATTAGATCATAAGAAGGGGAGTAGGGGAGAGTTCCTTAAATTCTCTAAACTAATTTATCCGAATTATTTATAACCAATATAAATTAGATTTATAATCCTAATAATGAAAACATATCGAGGTTTCTGAACACATATATCTTTAATTAAAGTCAATATATAGATGTAAATTTTAAGTTTTAGTAATTTTTTAGAGATAGAATAAATTATTTATGGAAATTATTTGTGTATAGATTCAATCTATTTTATTGAACTTAAATGAAGTTTTATTCCCTCTTTATATCTAAATGGATCCATGTGAAAAAAAGGCATTTATACCATGAAGGTTCATAAACAAAGTCACTGTAGTTTTCTTGGAAACAATCTCAAACAAAGATTGAACAAAATTATTTCATCTCCTGGTATAAATATTCATTGGTTGATTTATAAATCACGACACTTATTGAAGTTATATTTATAGATCTTTTACTTCATAAATTTATCTCATTAATTCTCTTATAGATTATCCAGATATAGTAGTATATTTCTCTATTTGTTTGAGTTCATAGCTACTTTCATTATAGCCCTATATTATCGATGCTCGAGATCCCTGAGTAAATGGCCTAGTTTCTCATCGATAATCAAAAATGGGGTTATACTAGTCATAATTTTAAAATATACAGTTTGTTACTATAATGTATTTTTAGGATTTTTTCTATAATCATTCTTTATTAAACTTGTAGTTTTATCCAAAATATTTATAATCACTTAGTTGGATCATTCTACTTTCACATAGGTTAGTGGGTGCTGATAAGATATGGTATTTTATCAAACACTTTAATTTGATAGAGAAAAAAGTATATAAATGTTTCAATGAGTTCCTTATGAAATTATGAGTTACCTAGACATACCAAGAAGATAAATAAGTTCATTCTGAACAATTTCATTACAAAATTTGATATATTTTCCATGTGAAATCATATTATATATAAGGCCCCAGCCTTAAACCTTACTTAATATTGAGTTAATACAATATTACACATTGAATATCTTTTCAGGTTTAGAGTTTTAGAGAATTAGATCATAAACATGCATTACATTCCACATTTAAACAAAGTGGTTACATAAAATATAGTATTCATTTTTTCCCATCAACGGAAACATATTTAAAATAAAACATGGATTCTTTCTTGACACTTCCTTGAAACTATCATCATATCATTTACCTTTCCCTTGTCCTGTGAAAAACTTTTCAAAAACATGGGATGAGGAGAAAAAAGCTCAGTATGGGATATAAAAATATATGGAAAGGAAACATGAGTACATGTACACATAAGAATAAATGAAATCATACTTTACTCACAAAACATAATCACTTTAACATACCTTATCAAATCATGAATAAATCATAGAAATCATAAGACATAAAGGTAAAATGATGCATTCATAACATTCTTACATAGGGAGTAACCCTCTTGGTTACGTTTGGAATACCCACTACAGTATATTCCCTAAATCTCTTCGGAGAAACCTTTACGTTTCACTCCTTCGCGTTACCCAATGCATTGGAGAGCTATATCAGGCTCACCCGCCCTTAGTTTATCACGGAACCACCCGTCTTCATGACAATTCCCAAGCACCACAACATAATCATATCACATAAAACATGCATAAAGGACACATAACATTTCCACCTTTCAATCACAAGATATCAATACAACACATTGATATAAAAACATTATGAAAACCATTTTCAATACCCAAATAAAAGAAAAGTAAAACATGGTATTTATTTTTCTTTTAAAAATAATGTATGGCTTGTAGAGGAAGTCGAAACTCAAATAATGGTCACGGCGGCAGAGAAGTCATTGTCGCTGCATACGTATGACAAAAACATTCCATTTTGTCATTTATTAAACGCATTGTATAAAAAATATTCCTTTTGAATAAACGTAAATTTCAAAGGGGTTTATATACTGTATAAAATAAAGTTGTGTATAAAACAAAATATGCCTCAATGAATGGAGATTGAGATGAAGTCCCATACAAAGACGATATCCTTGGATTAAAGATAAAACAATTACATAATTATGTGTGACAATTGAATACACGAAATATAAGTGGATATTAAGTGTAAAAAAATCAGAGTTTATTCCCAAATATTCATATAATGACATATTCATGGAGTAAAAGATTATCCCAAAGAATCAAATTTTGGTTAAGAAGTTCCCTTGCAAAAATTTGATAGCCTAACAGTGTCACTACAATATTCAGAAAATGAGTTGATGAGAGATTAAAAGGGTATCTCATCACATGGACATATAATTTAAATAAATAAGGACATAGAAGAACATATCCCAACATAATTGTATGAAAATTAAAAGATATAACAAAATACCTCTTTTAAAAAGAGGAGGGTGAAAGGTTCCCTTACTGACATGGGTATCTTTCAAGACATGCACCCCGTGAAAGAAGGACAATACAACATTGATGTAAATACTTATAACTGAAAGTATATTACACAATGAGTAAAATAATGGTCAGTACATACACCACTCAAAGTAAATTGTGGTAAATGTAGCATAAATCTCACGGGAATAAAAGTGAGATGAAAAATCCCTTACGATAACTCTACATCCTAATGGCACCACATAAAACTTCCAAAATGGATTGATGAGAGAAAATAGGGTCTATCATCATATTAACATAAAGTTTACAGAAATAGGAATATAAAAGAACATCCCCCAATATAACAAAGAGGATCTTAAAAGAAGTGACATAATGGAGAGTACTTAAAAAGAAAGAGAGAGGTTAGATCTCTTAGGAAAATTCGGCAGTCTAATGGCGCCACTCAAAACATCCAAAATGGATTGATGAGAGAGAATAGGGTCTCTCATAATATTAACATAAAACATACAGTAAGAGTAATATAAAAGAACATCCCAATAACTGGAAGTATGAGCTTAAAAGGAATGACATAAAAGAGTGTACTTGAAAAGAAAGAGAGAGGTTGGATCCCTTACCTCAAGTCCAACTTGTCTTGTTCGTTTCTTTATATTCCCGAATAATAAACTTTGTTCAATTTATAATTTCTTAAGAACCTCCTATAAAGATTATTATTCAGTTCATATCACATACTTTAATGTTATAACAATTGGTTAATAATATGAGTTCATATCAGACGTTTTTGTCTATGTTTGGTACATGAGTCAAAAATGAACTTGTTTGAAAAATGATTGTCCATGTAGTTATAAGTAAATAATTTCCATAATAGTATTAATGATTAAAATATCATATATATCTGGTAAATATTCATTTTATACTATTCCATATCATTTGGAGATAAAAAACGAAAATCACTGTTCATGGAGACGGTAGGTCGTACGTACGCATGAACGCTACTTTCATTTTTTCTTTGTCATATTAATGGAATTAAAAATAAATAATATATATATATATTATAATTCCAGTATAATATATATGTTATATAAGTCACATATTTTCATTAATTTGATTCTTTATACATTCCTTGTATTGCATGTACGAGTCACATCACTTGAGGGGGCGGTAGTCCACACTTCCTCATATGAAATTATCGCATTTACACAAAATGAAAAGAATAAAGGTATGGTTTAAATATAAAATACAGAAGCATATAGTAAACATAAATACCATATATATCATATATAAAATACAGTGATATCATAATAGCCACCTTTAAAGGTGTTAAAAGAATATTGAACAATCATCGTTTCGTGAGGCAGAAAATCACCAACCACAGAAACAGTATGTTCTTTAACCATTAGATTAAGGTGTGTGTAATTGTAGCTCGAATCCTTATTATAAAAACATCCTAGTATATTGAATATACTGGAGGTGTTACAAAATAAATGAATAAAATGATTTTAGGGGGTTGGAGAAACAAAATAAAACAAAAGGACACAAGTGAAGATATTACCTTAAAATCGTGTAACTCCCTTTGGTTTGAGCTCAAAAGCTTCCATGGGAAGACTTCTGCCAAAAGTTAGGCTTCAAGGAGTTATAGAGGGATTTGGAGAGACAAAATGGGCAGGGGTTTTCCGAGACAAAGGATTTGGAAGTGTGGGTAAGGATGTAGAGGTGGGGGGCCTTTTCATAAGAGGAGAGGAGGGGCACTCTTGGAAAGTAAAGAAAAATTACTTTATTTTAGAATGAGTTTCAGATTTTAATGGTCCCACATTGATGTGTTTCGAGGATAAGGTGATAAGGGTTCGAAATAAACACATCCAATAGGTTTTTGACATGTTTAGGTCTTAGATTTTACATTATCGTTCCATTTTATCTAAATCGTTAAATAATTATGTCACAGATGCATCATCACTATGTCATATATAATTAATTTATATAATGTCTAAAAATTATAAAAAAAATACTATGATGTTGGAAATATTTTTAGATTTCCAAATAATATTTATAGTAAAAAAATATTACTTGTATAACCCCATGTAAAAATTGTTTTAGTAAAACATCTCATGTTTGTGTCATTTTTACTTTAACATTAAATAAAAAGGTATTTATGTCATTTTCCAACCAAAGTGGCTCCATGGGGTCCCCAAGTTGACCCATGGATTGTCTTGGTCGGCCATGACACATCCAATGATTGTAGGACATGTGTCTAGGTCATTTAATTTTGTTAAAACATTATTCTTACCTTAAACAACACTAATTACCTCTAATCGCGATTAAAAACTTAATAAGTTACTATTCATCAAAAAATTATTCTAATCCCATTGAACCACATTTTACTTCTTAATAAAAACCATGTATCTCGGATTTTTGAAATTTAAAACAAAAAGATTGAAAATTTTCATTTAAACGGAAAATCAGTTTTTATAAGTACCACTTAGTGGTTTCACTATTCATCAAAAATTGACGTTTTTCAGAAAATTGCCAAAAATTCACCCTAAGCTATATTTGATCTTCCAAATTCAAAAATGATTTCTATTTTATAAAATTCAAAAAATATAAGTTCCATTAATTAATTTAATAATTAATTCCCACTGTCAATACAAATAGCGTGTTTTTATGAAACAAGATGTATCAAAAGATTGACACTAGTTTAAGTCCGATTTAAAAGTGAAATTAATTCCAACGACCACTATTGGATTAAATGGTAAAAATATATTCTAATTTCACTTTAAAACCAATTAAAAAGATAATCTAATCATATAAATAAATTATATTAAAAAGAGGTTATGAATTAAAATACAGCATTTTTCACTATTCATTAAAAATTGAACTTTTTCGGAAAAAATACCAAAAATTTACACAAAGTAAATTTTGATGTCCCGATTCTAAAGAAGAATTATATTTTGTCAAATATAACACATAAAATTGTCAAACAGTGGATTTAAAAGAGGCTCACCATCAAAAGGCAGTTAATCGTCCTTTTAAAGAATATTAGAATGTTTACGCTTAAAATTGGATTCATTCGCATTTTTAATCCTCTAACATTTATTGTAAAAAGTAAAAATATTTGACAAACATATATAATCATTTTGTAGTTAGTTCTGTTCATTCCCGCCATTACAACGTCTAGGCATTAACTACTATTTAAAATAATATTATTTTATTATTAGAGTGCAACGTGAGATTCCTAAGAAACTCGTTGTTGCGTGTTGGGTACGCAATCGAGCATATCATCCCCTTTAATGTCATATTAATATTTTATTCCCAAATATGGATAAATGTGAAAATTTCATACTCTTTATTTACATGGGGTGTGACATCCTTCCCCCCTTTTGGGAATTGCGTCCTCGCTATTTTAAAATTGAGCTTGGAAACATTCTTGAAAGTGCCACATCGGAACAAGAGTCAGTAAAACAATCACATTAAAATAAAAGAAGATAAGTACAGAGGTCACCCAAGTTAAACCATACTAGGATTCCATGTAGGAAAACATGGACATGGAGGATAAAACATAGGGTCATGTTCTGATGGAGAGTGATAGAAAACATGTTTAGAAGAAAGTTAACCACAAGAAAATCACAAACTTGTGATGGGTTAAACGGTATTCGATTCCCCGGTAGGAAAATTTAATACACAAAATTTTGGTTTTAAGTTACTTTTTATTGAGTAATTTATTCATAAGGAAACATAATCACTTATCATGTTGACTTTCAACTTTTATTAGATTCCTTACACAAACTCATATTTTCTCCAAAAGAGGAGTATTTAGGAAGACTTGTTCACATTAAGGGTACTATAATCAACTTCTAGATAATCACCTAATCCACAATAGAGAACTATATACTTCCCATGTCTTTATACTTTAACCAAAACCAAAACCTAAAAGGTTAGTACAAGATCAGATAATCCAGAAAAGGATAACCCTTTATAAAAAGAAAATCTATTATTTATCTCCAAAATTTGTCCAACAAAACCCAAAGTTCAACGAGGACCATTCGATAAACAATGTGGCCATACCATTCTTCAATGTAAACCAAACTAAGATTGAAACCCAAATATTTGAAGTATTTAGTCACACAGTCTTCCAAGTTAAATCGTAACATTTATCTCCAAACAACATCAGTTGCTCTTAATGTCTCGTATTGAAAAGTATTTAACCTAATCACATATCCTCCATGAGAGGTTAATAAATTCCCATAGATAACCCAAAATCAACTTACACTTAATTCATAAAGTCATCTAACTAAAAAGAATTAGTCAAACTAACCAAAGACTTTGCGTAGTCCAGTGGTAGGCGATAAATACCAGTCGCACTTTGGTTGTGGGTTCGATTCCTGTAGCTTTATCCAACGCGACGGGTTGTCACACGGTCTGCGTGTTGTCCTTTTTCCAAAACTATATAATTCGTAAAACATTCCCCAAAACAAAATAAAATCACCAAAAATAATCATAACATATTTTAAACTCATGTTTATCTCATGCATTTCATTTTCCATCATAACATATAAAAACCCATAATTACCTCAAAAGTAAGGATCATATAAACTCTAATGGTTACCTTTATAATTATTACCTGAACTTACACATCGATTGGTCATCTCATACATGATGAATTACAGTACATACCAAGGTTCAAGTGGTTGATCATGACTCCTTGATAGTTGGTTTAGAACAACCACGAGTTTCCTCATTGAATCCCCCATTTTATCTAGTATCCTAATCAGAGAACCACCACAGTTTCCTTCAAACATGTTGTCTCTTTGGTGCATGCTAGATCCATCCATTCACTAAAAACAGAAATGTCATTGTGAGTATATAAACAAAACCATCATGTACTAATGAGGAAGGTAAAAACTAAGATATACTTACTCATTCACTTTATCTTAAACTAGGACTCTTTCTGAAATACTATCCATTATGGTACTGTCACTTATGCTTAGAGAATACCCTAACCTCTAAAGATATCTAAACCGACCTTTGATACCAACTATAAGGCCCCAGCCATAAACCTTACTTAATATTGAGTTAATACAAGATTACACATTGAGGATCTTTTCAAGTTTAGAGTTTTAGATAATTAGATCATAAACATGCATTACATTCCACATTTAAACAAAGTGGTTACATAAAAGATAGTATTCGTTTTTTCCCATCAACGGAAACATATTTATAATAAAACATGGATTCTTTATTGACACATCCTTGACACTATCATCATATCATATACCTTTACCTTGACCTGTGAAAAACATTTCAAAAACTTGGGATGAGCATAAAAAGCTCACTAAGGGATATAAAAATATATGGAAAGGAAACATGAGTACATGTACACATAAGAATCAATGAAATCATACTTTACTCATAAAACAGAAGCACTTCAACATACATCATCAAATCATGAATAAATCATAGAAATCATAAGACATAAAGTTAACTTGAGTCATTCATAACATTCTTACGTAGGGAGTAACCCTCTTTGTTACGTTTGGAAGACCCACTACAGTATATTCCCTAAATATCTTCTGAGAAACCTTAACGTTTCACTCCTTCACGTTACCCAATGCATTGGATAGCTATATCAGGCTCACCTGCCCTTAGTTTATTACGGAACCACCCGTCTTCATAACAATGCCCAAAAACCACAACATAATCGTATCACATAAAACATGCATAAAGGAAACATAACATTTCCACCTTTCAATCACAAGATATCAATACAACACATTGATATTAAAACATTATGAAAACCATTTTCAATACCAAAATAAAAGAACACTAAAACATGGTATTTATTTTTCTTTTAAAAAGAAGGTAGGGCTTGTAGAGGAAGCTGAAACTCAAATAATGGTCACGGTGGCGAAGAAGTCGTTGTCGCCGCATACGTATGACAAAAAATTCCATTTTGTCATTTTGTAAATGCTTCATATAAAAAATATTCCTTTTGAATAAACGTAAAAGTCAAAGGGGTTTATACACCGTATAAAAGAACGTTTGGTATAAAACAAAATATGCCTCAATGAATGGAGACTGAGACGAAGTCCCATACGAAGACAGTATCTTTGGATTAAGGATAAATCAATTACATAATTATGTGTGACAAATGAATACACGAAATATAAGTAGATATTAATTGTAAAACAATCAGATTTTATTCACACATATTCATAGAATGACATAGTCAAGGGGTAAAATATTATCCCAAAGAATCAAATTTGAGTTAAGAAGATTCCTTGCAAAAATTTGGCATCCTAACAGTGTCACTACAATATTCAGAAAATGTGTTGATGAGAGATAAAAAGGGTATCTCATCACATGGAAATAAAATTTAAATAAATAAGGATATAGAAGAACATATCCCAACATAATAGTATGTGAATTAAAATTCTTAACAAAATAAGCCTTTTAAAAAGAGGAGAGAGAAAGGTTCCAACCCGACATGGGTATCTTTCGAGACATGCACCCTGTGAAAGAAGGACAATACAAATTTGATGTAAATACTCATAAATGAAAGTATATTACACAATGAGTAAAATAATGGGAAGTACATACACCACTCAAAGGAAATTGTGGAAAATGTAGCATAAATCTCATGGGAATAAAGGTGAGATGAAAAATCCCTTACAGAAACTCGGCATCCTAATGGCGCCACTTAAAACTTCCAAAATGGATTGGTGAGAGAAAATAGGGTCTCTAATAATATTAACATAAAGTTTACATAAAGAGGAATATAAAAGAACATCCCCCAACATAACAAAGAGGATCTTAAAATAAGTGACATAATGGAGAGTACTTAAAAAGAAAGAGAGAGGTAAGATCTCTTAGGAAAATTCAGAAGCCAAACGGCACCACTCAAAACATCCAAAATGGATTGATGAGAGAGAATAGGGTCTCTCATAATATTAACATAAAACTTAAAGTAAGAGTAATATAAAAGAACATCCTAATAACAAGAAAGATGAGCTTTAAAATGAATGACATAAAAGAGTGTACTTAAAAAGAAAGAGAGAGGTTGGATCCCTTACCTCAAGTCCAACTTGTCTTGTTCGTTTCATTATATTCCGGAATAATAAACTTTGGTCAATTTATAATTTCTTAAGAACCTCCTATAAAGATTATTATTCAGTTCCTATCACATATTTTAATGTTATAATAATTAGTTAATAATATGAGTTCATATCAGACGTTTTTGTCGATGTTTGGTACATGAGTCAAAAATGTACTTGTTTGAAAAATGATTATCCATGTAGTTATAAGTATGTAATTTCCAGAATAGTATTAAGTATTAAAATATCATATATATCCTGTACATATTCATTTTATACCATTCCATATCATTTGGAGATAAAAAAACGAAAAGCACCGTTCATGGAGACCGTAGGCCGTACGTACGCATGAACGCTACTTTCATTTTTTATTTGACATATTAATGGAATTAAAAATAAATGATATATATATATATATATTATAATTATAGAATAATATATATGTTATATAGGTCACATATGTTCATTAATTTCATTCTTTATACATTCCATGTATTGCATGTACGATTCACATCACTTGAGGGGGCGGTAGTCCGCACTTGGTCATATGAAATTATCGCATTTACATAACATAAAAAGAATAAAGGTATCATTTAAATATAAAATACAGAATCATATAGTAAACATAAATACTATATATATCATATATAAAATACAGTGACATCATAATGGCCACCTTTAAAGGTGTTAAAAGAATATTGAACAATCATCATTTCGTGAGGCAGAAAATCGCCAACCACAGAAACAGTATGTTCTTTAACCATTAGACGAAGGTGTGTTAGTGTAGCCAGAATAATTCTTATAACAACATCCTAGTTTATTGTAGATACTGGAGTTGTTAAAAAAGAAATGAATAAAAATAGTTATGGGGGTTGGAGAAGCAAAATAATACAAAAGGACACAAGTGAAGACATTACCTTAAAATCGGGTAACTCCCATTGGTTTGAGCTCAAAGGCATCCTTGGGAAGACTTATGCCCAAAGTGAGGCTTCAAGGAGTTAGAAAGGGATTTGGAGAGGCAAAATGGGAAGGTTTTGTCTGAGCCAATGGCTTTGTAAGTGTGGGTAAAGAGGTAGAGGTGGGGGCCTTTTTATAAGAGGAGAGGAGGGGCACTCTTGGAAAGTAAAGAAATGTTACTTTATTTTAAAATGAGTTTCGGATTTTAATGGTCCCACAGTAATTTTTTCTAGGATAAGCTGATAAGGGTTCTTAATCCACCCATCCAATAGGTTTTGGACATGTTTAGGGCTTAGATTTTACATTATCTTTCGATTTTATTTAAATCATTAAATAATGAGGTCATCGCAGCATCATCATGATGTCATAAATAATTTAATTTATTTAATGTCGAAAAATTGTAAAACAAATAATATGATGTAGTAAATCTTTTTAGCTTTCCAATGACTATTTATAGTAAAACATCAGACTTGTATACCCCCATGTAAAAATTGTTTTAGTAAAACATCTCATGTTTGTGTCATTTTTACTTTAACATTAAATAAAAAGGTATTTATGTCATTTTACAACCAAAGTGGCTCCATGGGGTCCCCAAGTTGACCCATGGATTGTCTTGGTCGGACATGACACAAAAAATGAGGGTAGGACATCTGTCTAGGTCATTTATTTTTATTAAAACATTATTCATACCTTAAACTACACTAATTACCTCTAATCGCGATTAAAAACTTAATAAGTTACTATTCACCAAAAAATTATTCTAATCCCATTGAACCACATTTTACTTCATAATGAAAACTATATATCTCGGATTTTTGAAATGTAAAACACAAAGATGGAAAATTTTCATTTAAACGGAAAATCAGTTTTTATAAGTATCACTTAGTGGTTTCACTATTCATCAAAAATTGAAGTTTTTCCGAAAATTACCAAAAATTCACCCTAAACTAAATTTGATATTCCGAATTCAAAAATGATGTCTATATTACAAAATTCAAAACATATAAGTTGCATTAATTAATTTAATAATTAATTCCCGCTATCAAAACAAATAGCATGTTTTTATGAAACAAAATGTATCAAAAGATTGACACTAGTTTAAGTCCGATTTCAAAGTGAAATTAATTCCAACGACCACTATTGGATTAAATGGTAAAAATATATTCTAATATCACTTTAAAACCAATTAAAAATATAATCTAATCATATAAATAAATTATATTAAAAAGTGGTTTTGAATTAAAATACAACATTTTTCATTATTCATTAAAAATTGTACTTTTTTGGAAAAATACCAAAAATTTACACATAGTAAATTTTGATGTCCTAATTCTAAAGAAGAATTTTATTTTGTCAATTATAACTCATAAAATTGTCAAAAGTGGATTTAAAATAGGTTCTCCATCAAAAGGCAATTAATCGACCTTTTAATGAATATTAGAATGTTTACGATTAAAATTGGATTCATTGGCATTTTTAATCCTCTAACATTTATTGTAAAAAGTAAAAATATTTTAAAAACATATATAATCATTTTGTAGATAGTTCTGTTCATTCCCTCCATTACAACAGCTAGGCGTTAACTACTATTTAAAATAATATTATTTTATTATTAGAGTGCAACATAAGATTTCCAAAAAACTCGTTGTTGCGTATTGGGTACGCCATCGACAATAGTGTCCCCTTTAAAGTCATATTAATATTTTATTCACAAATATGGATAAATGTGAAAATGTCATACTCTTTATTTACCAGGGGTGTTAAATTCTACCCATTTAGTGATGTAAATAACATACACAAGTATGTATTTGTTCTCATGGAGCTTGGGAAGGGCCCCAATAATTCAGTCCTCCATACATCAAACACCTAAACTTTTAGAAGTGGTTTTTTTGGAATCTCAATACATTTCCCAATTTTATCAATTTATTGTCTTAAATCATAGCCTCATATGAAATCCCTTGCATCATTGTGGATGTCAAAAAATATAATACACATTATATAATCAAGACCATTATTCTACCATGTCAATTGTGTCCTCTATTTTGTGATGAATAGAACAATTCTAGAATTTTATTCACCTTGTATTTGGGCACACATCACTAAATTAATCATTCACTACATTGCATTAATAATAACTGATTATCACAAAAACAATGTTTTGAATTATTTAAAAATATCTTTCATTACTGATATTAAAAAAAAAATATTTATGGTCTTGTATTCTAAATAATGTACAATGTTGAATAACCATGGAAGAGATTGTAAGCCAATATATAAATGATTCTTTTCCGGAAACTCTTCATCAATTTCTCTCTCCCCCTATTATATATTCATTCGGGGTAATCACAAAAAATGGTCAACCACTAAAGTATTTAATCCCATATTTCTATGTTAATCCTATAAATCTATTGTAGTAAGAAGATGCACCAAATCAGGCATGGATTAGAATCCTTTTTTAGAAAATAACTCAAGAGGTGTGATCAATGTAGACAATCACCTCAAAGATTAAAAAATATTGGTTTAAATTATCAATGGAAAAACCATTATTATAAGTATTAATCTCATTGACAGTTTAATTTATTTAGGATTTATTATGGGAATCGTTTTCATTATAGATAGGTTGAAAAATAAGATCTGCACGCTATCTTAGAGTCTCTCATATAATGAAATCACTTGGATCATACATTATGATTAAATTTTATGACCAAATTTGAAATATCATGAATGGTGTTGCCAAAAAAATCTTTTTCAAAGAAATAATGTCATCTATACATGATAATTAAAAAATAAACAAAACAAACAATGACAAATATATTGGCGAGTTCCCTAGATACTATGATAAATTCATTTATAATGTGGTAGAAAATTTATTATGTACAATATATTTTTAAATTCCTTTCATTTTATTATGATCCTGGAGATCTTGTATTAATGTTTTCATTATTAGATCATCTGTTATTCATTGTTTAGATATTTCATTCACTAGAATGGCCTAGCCTTGATATTTCATGTTGAACATCATCCAATTGAGATATAAGAACATTTCGTCAAAAGGTTTATGTGTGAAATAATGTTTTTATTAGAATAATTCAATGGATATATCATATACTAAGAAATAGTCCCTAAAAATCTCATTAAAAGCATCCACCATGTTCTGAAAAATAAGTGGCATGCACCTTTTAAGTGTCACTAGTTCATTAAACATGACAAAATACATGAGATAATAGGAGAATGTTTGATATGGGTAAGTAAACATTGCCTTATATTTATTATTTAGATAAAAAAGTATTTGGTTATAATTATATTGAAAATCTTAAAGGAAAAAAGAAGTCTTATTTAGAAAACCAATTAAGAATTGATACATGATTAATAATGGAAATATGTCCTTTCTTACGGATGTTTCTTGTATTTGACTGTCTATGCATACACAATATCATGTAACTATCATTGTAGTTATCATCTCATTATCATCAGTCATTATCAAAGTTTCCAACATTATTTGGAATTACTTATAATGGGGTCACCCATTTACTTTTTGTATTAAAATGGTGATCCCCACATCAAGTAGTTTACGAACCTATTTCTTGGAAAAATATTTAATAGTTTGTCGTAGTCTCACCTATAGTAACAATCATATTTTTCTCACATCGTCTAACAATGTTGTTTTTGTGAAAATGGTATGATTAATTACATTGGTAATGGAAGTAAACTATGTAAGTTATCCCATATTTTTATCAGTGAGGTATGTCTCAATTTTAGTTATTTTCTCAGTTTTAACCCTTATTCTTGTAGTATCTTTTTTGAATAAAAATTAAGATTAATTCATTTTGTGATTTTAAAACATAGAGTATTTGATTTTTCCATTTCTATAAAACATATAACAATTTTTATTCCTATTAATTTCATTATTATGCATTAATAATCATTTTTAAATATTCCTTTTCACCCAATAAAATGCACCATAGTGTTTGTGTCAATGGATAAGATTAATGAATTAGTATTTTGATTATTAAAGAAATTAATACTGGATAACAATCTATTTCGAAGTGTTTTCAACATTCTATGACTTCAGATTCTTCCTCACCCTCTGGTTATAAATTATCCTCACTAGTTTCCACTGTATCTTTAATTCGATCCATTATATAACATACATTAATATTTATAGACTCATGATAGATATGTGTTATTTAATAGAAAATATTATATAGAAATTAAATGATTTAATTTCATGATTAATATTTTTAATAAGATCAAATATGACGTATTCATCACTAACTCAAAAAATTATTCATCATTGTTTGACATTTAAAAATGATTTTTTTGTTTCAATGAATAGTTATCCAACAATTATTGGAATATATCGTTCTTAAACTATTTTAAGGAAAAAACCATATATAGGGAATATAAATTTTTCCAGCATGAGAAGGCATATTCAAAAATCCACACGGGTACTTAATGAATATAAAAATATGGTAAAGTGAAAATAATATCATATATGGATTATCCAATCCCATATTTAAAATGCACATAGGGGAATAAAATTTTCACTTAATTATTAAGTAACATTTTGTATTCTTGATTGTGCATGAACTAATGGTGAAATGGATGGAGGTATATTGCATTGAAATTATATTAACCACTCATTCAATAGAGAAATAACACCACAAACATCTAGAATTATCATTTTTGTAGTAATCCCGTTAAAATTTTATCATAACCCATCATTTATGAAATAGATTCAGTAAAAGAGATGTCTATATAAAGTTGTATCAATCCATATAAAACTTCTTCAATTTTTTTAAAAAAATGAATTTCCTTTTCCTTGAAAGGAAGGAATGACTAGGTCTGTATTGCTCTATCTTTTTTATGCTTCTCCTTTCAAAACTATTTTTTAGATTTTCCGATCTTATAATTTTTGTTTTGTTATTTTATTTTATCCTCATTTTATTCTAAATTTTTCTCTTTCACCCATAATTTTTATTATTCCATTTACTCAAAATTACCTTTATATTTTTCTTATATTCTTCCACATCTCACTTGAAAATGTTTCATAACCTTCACCTTCTCTCTTGGGTTTCCTAAATATTTATCGGTAGGGTATTGAGTAGTCACTCTAATAATGATTGATATATTTTCCTTACTTGGTTTTAGAGTATTAGGTAGAGGATTATTGATTCATTATAGAGTTCTATTATCTTATGAACTACAAAGAATAATTTAGGTTGAGGTTATTGAACCTTCATTTATGTGATTTTTAAGGTGATTGGAAGGTGGTTTTTTATATAAATTATTTGGATGCTTGTTGTTTTATGATTGAGTTGGTGGTAATGGTAAGAATACCCTTAAAGGGTTCGGATTCATGTGTATATTTTGGTATACCATTATTTTATTTGAAAATTAAGACACATTTATATTAGTTATAAAATGTATTTAGTTATGGATTGTGTTGAATTCACCTCCATCGGTTGTAGGAATTTTATAATTTTTTGGGGGATTGGTTATAACTAACACAGTTTCAGACGAAAGGTTTATTATCAACTGATCCTTTCTGAATCCTTGGTATATTTGGGATCCTCTTCACATCTCATGAAATTATTAAATGGTTTTGAGTGTTAGTGGCTCGTAATAATTTGATTGAGTCAGTTAAAATATATATTATAAGTTATTTAAATAATATATCAATGATTCTAATTGGGTATACAAGATGTTGATCTCATAAAATAATTAAAATATTTATATACTAGGTGTACTCTAATAAAATTTTCATAATTTAGCATTGTGTGTAATTTCATATAGAATGTAATTAACAACATAGAATGATTTCATAATTAATAATTTATTGAATAATTCATCGATCTTGAGTTATGTCGTATGATGTAAAAAATAAATAATTGATTCATTTATAGGAAAAAATTGATTCTCTTATGTACAAATTCCTCATGGAATCTTTGATTTTATCCCATTTTTCAAATATACATTATCTATAGAATTGTTAAATTATTGATATTTCATTTATGAAATTCTATAACCTATAGAGCAGAAGGTATTTGTCTAATAATCCATTTTATATGTTATTGTAGGTTGTCATGTAACCATAGATTTAACTCTTTGAACAATATATTTCTCAGACATATGGATAGAATTAGGATACCCTAAATCATATAAAAATTGATGCTACTCAATTATTGTCTAATATAACACAAATTTCCCTGGGGATTTTCAAATATCTATTTAGATATTCATTTTTCATGCCACTAAACCATTCTATGTTTTTATTGGTATTAGGATTTTTTTAATGTTAAAATTGTACACCTAAATCAAAAGATATAGAAAATGAAAGGAAAACAATCAATAGATGATAAATCAGAGTCCATTGTTGCTCTAGCTTGGGTAATTTGTGGTAATCAATTATGTTGGTTCTCATTGGACAATTTTCCTTCAGGTACATTGGGTGTAGTTTGGATCATGTTCTCTTGGATGGTAAATCATCTATATGGTCATAGTTACATCTTGTTATTAGGGTTATAATCAAACATTTCTCAAAAATCATAGCTCCTCGATAATGTTTTCAGCATCTTGGTTATCCATTATGTTTCATTAATTTAAAAACAAAAAAACACAGTCACATAATGAGAATTACAAGAAGAAAAATTTATTAATAATTTAATAATAGAATTACTTTATTTAAAAAAGTATTATTATACTTCTATGTTCACCCTTTATCCCAACCAATAGTACCAAAAACAATGTCCATCTCACTAGAATCATCATTTATAGTGGGTAATCATGATTATAAATTAATTGTTCAGGATTTTTATCATTCTACATAGTCTTATATTAGTGAAAGTCCAAGGTTAGTCCCTTGAGTGATACATTTAATCCACAGGATATCACCATAGGAATTATTATTAAGTAGAAATATATGAATTTAGATAGATAAATAAAATTGGAAAAAAAGTCTAATGGTTTTAAATTAATCACAAAAATAAAAATATCGATTTGAAAGACTATTTTTGAAAGAGATACCACCCTCTTTTATTAATTAATATGGTTTAATAAATCATTTTCAAGATTTTCTTATGTTTAACAGTTTTATATGGTGAAATTTATTGAGTTTAACTGAGATAATATAAATCTTATTGGTCAAATAGTGAGATTAGACTGATTTCATTAAGTTCAATCATTAAATTAAATGATATATACAATATATTATTTATTTCATAATTTTAATAATTTGTTCTTATTTTCATTCTTCGTTTGAAAATTTTAAAAATACTAACTAATAAATAAGATTATAATTAGTGACTCAAATTTATTCTTAATTGAAATGAATATTCATTGATAAAATTGATAGATAATTTAAACACTCATACTTATACTCTTAATCCCTTACCTCTTAAATGATTTTCCACACATGGTTGGGAGAAGATCAGCCATATTTATATGAATATATTTTAATGTTTGGGAAAATAGTAAATTAATGTTGTGAATATAGATATATAAGAATGGCTTCCCTTCAATAATAATCATTCTTCAATATTTCACTCTGTGTACTAGAATTGAGTTAGTTATGGGATCTTGTTGCAAGATATGAAGAAATAGAATAATGTTTTCTGATTTTCTATAAATCAAGAGACATAATTTATTTTGGAAATATCATCAAACATTTTTTATATATATATTTCAAAGTCAAACATGTTTTCAGTTTTAAATTTTATCATGTTGTGTTAATTTTTATTTATGTGAAGTAATTATATTTCATGAAATTATTTCTATTTAAATTGTATATAGAGAAATGATATGTTTAAGAAACATTTTTCTGCGAGAGAAATTTTCTATTTTGTGTGAAAATAAAATTGTCTCAAATGATTCAAGTGGGTTCTGCATTTCAGATTATATGTCAATTTTATTTAGTGGTTTACTAATATTTATGTTTTATCTAGATAAATATTTTTTAATTATATATTTATAATAGAAAGATGATATTTGGTTAAATATTTAATTATATTTCTAGATTTGTGATTTTTATATGAAAAATTAGTTTTAGTTCATTGATATTGTATAATGGTATTTTAATTGTCTTTTTATAATGGTACGGGGGTCACTTTGAGTTTATAAAGCTTTTCATCCACAGTGATTCTTTAGATTTATTTTATTGAATGTATATTTTCTTAAATGAATATTAAATGCTCTATAATATATATACATGGAATGTTTTTCGGTTATCAAATTTAATTTTTTAATAATAATATTAAAATTGTATATATATATATATATATATATTTGAATATTAAAAATCATGTCCTCCAACATTTTTCACTTTATAAAGTTATATTCCTGATTAGGATACTTTACGTTCAAGTGAAGTTATCGACAGTTTCAAAATATATGTTTAATTTAAACTTATTTTATTTCTAAATAAGCATATATCTATATATATACATAAATATATCATTTCATATAAAACATTTCATTCATAACATTTATACAAATGTCTCTATATATGTATTATTTTAGGGTGAAACTTAATTTTTATCTAAGATCAATATATACATTTATATATTAATTTTTTTATATATGTATCAATTTATATTAAACTATTTACTTATAATATGTTTTTAAATAAATGAATATATATATATATTATATGCATCATTATTCATACCTATACAAATGAGTGTGGAGTTGAAATTATGTATTATTCTAATATATTTCTAAGAAAATCTATATATATGCGTGTCTTTTTATGTAAAACTATTATGTATGAATATAAATATATGTATATATATTATTGTATATTTCAAAAAATCATAAAAAAAATACCGTTATCATGGAACATGTATAACCAAGTAATTTACCTTTTTAGAAAATAGATATCATAGCTCATGATTTTTTAAGAAATTTCATGGTATTTATGATCTAAAATATAAGTTGTAATGTTTTAATTTAAAATAATCGCACTTGGATATTAGTTCAATGATTGAATTGAATGGGGAGTGAATCCAAACCCTTTTGGTATATTTATCCAATCTTTTTATGGGTGTTCCTTGAATTATATAGTGCTCCAATTCATTGGGTAATGTTGAAATATCATGACATGTCATGTATGGGGTTTTAGACGTGTATCCCAAGAACATCGTGCTATTAGAGAGTGAACCTAATCCATCATGGGATTGTGTCTATCATGTTATGTTTTATATTTAGGGCATTGTAACATCATGTTATGATCCAAGGTGCTTTTGATAAGTATTTATGAATTTTTGTGAGTTATCAAGAGAAATTTTTATTATTTCATAAATGAATGAAATCTTTTACACCAAATGTTACATATGATGAATCCTATTTAAAAATAAATATTATTATTTTCAAATAAACTGTTGAATTTATAAATTTTTAATTCTCAAGATGTATCACATGTTTTACTTTTTATGATGAAGTGAAAAAATCAGGATAAGTTTCCACATGTTTTGAAACCCCTTACTGAGTTTTTTTCTCAACCTATGCTTTCTAAAACCACTTCTCCTAGGGAATAAGGACACATAGAAGTGAGAGACATGAAAAGGATCCATTATTTTGTTAAACAATTATTAATCATAATAATAGTAATCTTGTCCTTTCATTTTTTGGAGTTGTAATTAGAATTATCTAATGTATGAAAACTATAAAAAACTTTATACCTTTGAAGTATCAGATTGTTAAATAATAAATGAATTATAAAAAAATGGAACATGTCTTGGGTCATCATAGTTTGTATCAGATATAAGGTTTAAAAATCATTGCAAGTGAATATATAGAGAACTCCATTGAAAATTTAGGGTCCTTTTGTAAATTTTATAGGATTTTACATTAAGGAAAAATATGGACATCCATATTTTCGTAATTCTGAATAGTGAAATTCAGAATTCTTATAGGTACGATAATGAAATTTTGAGAACTAAATTCATTTAATGGGGAATAATGTAATATCACCAATATTAATATGTTATTTTTTTTAAATAAATCAAATTAAATTTTTGTCATATGTTAAGATTAAATTTGCCAAATTAATTATTAATACTTGAAAATATTTTTATTATTATTCCAAAATAATAATTATAATAATTCCTTAATGATAGATGATAATTTATTAAATTTTTTATTCAGTAATAATCTTATTTATCATATTTTATAATGTTTTAAATAAATTATTATACCATTTGATTGAAAATTATAAACAAATGATGTTTTATGGTTTAAAATGATATTTTATCAAAAAAATTAATTGATTATGTTTGTAAAAACATATATTTTTTATGAAAAAATAAGAAAGATTGTTTCAAAGGTAAAATAATTAGGAAATTATTATTAATAATCATTTTTTATTACATGATAAATTGATAAATAATATATGTTTTAAAAAAACAAATGATTTTCAGTAATCAATATTGGTTAACATATTATTTTATAAGAAATTATTCTTTATTCATGAAATAATATGTGGCTTTAATAACTAAATTATAATAATTACAATTTAACAGAAAAATATTATGTTACTTAAATTCAATAATTAATTTTCTAAATAAATTATTGATGTATTTTTTTAAATATTATAAATTGTTATGTTTTTATGAATGACGAGAATAAGTATATTTATATTACATTATGAATCAAATTTAATATGATAAATATAAAATGTTTTTTAATATTATAAAAATCATATATGAAATAATGTTAATACAAATAATAATAATAATGCGCAAATTGTTTTTTGGAAAAAAAATGTTGAATGATTTGATAAAAAAACAAAATGATAAAATTAGAGAGATTACATGATAATAGGGGTGGGAGAGGCGTATATTGTGAAATGAAATTGGGTAAGGGGAAAAGGGTTTGGCAACAAGTGTGTCTAATGATGGGGGATTGATCAAGCGTGATGGATGTCTAGTAACCGAGGGGGTTTTGACCTAGGGAGGCCAAAAGACTATGAGGAGTCTGAGTGATCTTCGAACACCGGTGAGGGCTCTCGAAGGTCGAGCTTTTTCATAAGGGACTCAACCACGAGTTATGGATTCATTTCCGTGTGAGATCTAATTGGATGTAGTTTTGATCTTCATCAACCTAACAATTTTATGATTATGTCCTATTTTCTAGATGTTTAATATTTTATAGACTCTTTTTCGTGAATCCTTTTGGAATATGATAATGGGTGTGTCCTTTCTTCCTCAATTGTATTTAGTTATTCCATGTTATAATGTTTTTATCTTTTTTTGTTGATCTCTTTGATGAGTATTCCAGATTTAATGAATGATTCAGATTAATTTCATATTTTATCATTTTTTTACACTTATTTTTATTTTTAGTTGAAATCCACATTTCAATCAACCTTTTATTTATTTTTTCCACTATTTTGGAGTGTTGGTTCTGAAAAGAAAATATATTGATATATAAAATACTACTGTCTTTTTTTAATTGATTTTCCACATAAAATCAGGTTATATATAAATACAGTATAATATAACTATAAAAATGTATATTTTATGGATTTAAATTATGAATAAATAGGATATATAATAACCTATTCCATTTTCTATGAATCAGCCCAATGTATTTAACCTGATGTAAGAGAAGCAAGTTAAAAGGGGGGAGTTTTTTCAAGTTATAAAGTATCCGAATAGGGTTTTCTTATTTTCTGTAAATCAAGTTAGTGAAAAAAAAATTCAAAAAATTTAGTCATTTTTTTTGTTAATATTAAAATCAATCATGATTCTATGTTTAATTTTTTTCTTTTCAAGTTTGTATTTTTGTAATTGAACTATATATTTTTAATTCATTTAATTTTTTAACGATTTTTTTTATATGAAGGTGATTTTTATCAAAACTAATGACTGCAAGAGAATTTTCATTTTCATTATGAAAATAATATATGCTAAATTGATTCAAGTGGGTTCTCCATTTTAGATTTTATATAAATTTGTTTTATTGGTTTAATAGTATTTTTTCTATCTATATAAAGAATTTTGAATTAAATATTTATGATTGTGACGGGAAATTTCATTAAATATATAAAACTATTTTCGAATTTATGAATTTAATAAGAAAATTTTTCTTTGGTCCACTGGTATTGTATAATGTTTTTTAAAATTTTTATTAATGTTAAGGGGGGGTCATTTTGAATTTATAAAACTATTCTGCGAAAACAATTCATTTGATTTATTTTCTAGAATATTTTATATAAAAACCTTCATTTTCCTTCTATGAATATACATGGGATGTTAATCATTTTGAAAAATTGTTTTTTAATAATTATGTTACAAATATATGTATATATATACCTCTTTTCAAGTTAAATATGATTTTCTCCCATGGTTTTCTCCTCATAAAATTATTTTCAAGATTTTCCCACTTTAAGTGCAAGTGAAGTTATCGAAATACTCAAAATTTAATCTTAAGTTAAAATTTTCTTATTTTTGAACAATTATATTTATATATATATTCAATAATAGATCATTCCATATGATACATTTTTTAAAACATAGATATATGTCTTTTCATAAGTATAATTTAGGGTGAATCAGAATTTTAATCTCTAATCAATAGATATGTATATATATATAATTCTATTTATATGTTTATCAATTTTTTTAATACTTTTTATTTCCAATATGTATGTAAATAAATTCATTTATTTTCATATTTTTCATTATTCATACTTATACATATGTGTGTGGATATGCAATATTGTTTTCATCCTATATATATATATATATATATAAACATATTTATATATATGTATATTTTTATGTAAAATTGTTATATACATATATATGTATATTAATGTATATTGACACATGTCATTTCATTCAAAGAAACTTTTATCATGAAACATGTTTACCCATGTAATTTAATTTTTCATGAAATGGATATCAGAGATAATGATCTATAAAGAATCTTTGTGGTCCTTACGATATAAAATACATGGAGATATGTTTTTAATTTTAAAGAATCACAATTGGATATGATGTTAATGAAGGAATGGAATGGGTAGTAAACACAAACCCTTATGGTAATTTTGACTAATCATGTGATGGGTACACCCAGAATTATATAGCACTCCAATACATTGGGTAATGTTGAAATCTGATGTGATGTCATGTATGGTGTGTGAGAGGTGTATCCCAATCACACTATTGGATTAGGGAGTGAAAATAATACATCATGTGAATATGTACATTATGTTATGTTGTCTTATGAGTGATTTTTTAATTCGTTTTATGATATGAGGTTCCACTAAGAACAATTTATGAATGTATATGAGTTACAAGAGAAATTTAGATTAATTCATAAATGAATGACATGGTTTTTTTCAAATGGTAACATAGTTGAATCCTATTTATACAGAAGTGTTATTTTTTTAAAATGTACTTATGATTTTATAATTTTATAATTCTAAATTTGTATATCATGTTTATCATTTTCTGTTGAAGCAAAAAAACATGATTGGTTTCAATATGTTTTCAAACCCCTTACGAGGATTTTTTTCACTCACCTTTTTTTAAAACCTCTTTTCATAGGGAATAAGGACTCATAGAATAGATAGAGTGATCGAGTCCTCTTTATGGTGTTTGTCACAGCCTGTCCAATTGGGGCCTGCACTGCGACTCCCCAAACTCGCTTCTAATAGGCCAGGGGCTGGTGACTAGCACTGAGTAGGAATATCACTACCCTGGAAGGCATTACCTACATACTTGTATACACACACACATCTCAATTCCCACAAATTATGAAATGTGAAAACCACTAAGGAAAAAATGCATGCATACAAACCAAACCCAACCAACGGAGCAAAAAAATGTAGATTGTGGAATACAAACTAGGCCAGAATACTAGCCCACCAAAAACAAGAGTATGAAAACTACAAAGTCCAACCAGTAAGCATAATGTGGTACTAGGACTGATGCTTGTACCCATAGAAAAACCTTGTCCTGTAGGGAAATCACAATGCTCGGTACGGTCCTAGTCCGCCCTGGACTACATCAAAAGGTCACTCATCTTCACAAGACATGACATGTGTGGGAAAAGCCCATTCATGGGTGAGTATACCAATAATCAGTAGAGGACACCGAAAAATAAAAATAAACACACAAAATAAAAGTTATAATCATCTCTACACAATATATTTATACTGAACATATAACAAGAGAAAAACCTCCAAATATATTCATAACCCATACCCGTAGTCTAGAGCTAAGTCACAGAACCCCATACACCCTCTAGGGATTTAGTTCAATGATTACATAAAGCACTCATCCAAGAGAACTCATTCCATGATTCTGATAGCCCTGATTTCATCCGTCCAAGATGTATTTATTTTTGGGAAAATCCATGAGAAATAGATAAAATCAATCAAGTATAAAACACTCTTGAGTGGGGAGATATGACGATACACAAATGAGGATCACTGTTATGGACTTTCTAAATACCAATACTCATCTGGATTCACCTGATAGGTAGAGTATCAGTGTCCTGTGTGAGTATTCATGTTGATACATGACTCTACCTAGGGTCAATAATGGATTGGGGATCTCGCTTTGGGTCTCTCAGAGGGATACCCAACTCTATCACGAAAATTCATGCTAAAGAGATAACACTCCTATAGATGGAAACGATGCCTAAAAATTAGGGGAATGAAAAAGGGGGTACTAACTCGAAAGAATATTTTCCAAGATATGGTGGAAAAAAGGCTCAAGCCATGTTCAAGGAAATACCTTACATGTAGAAGGGTGACATGCTATGTCTCTCGACACTGATAACTACCCATGTAAAATGTCCTGAGCCCTAAGAACATGAAATGTAGAAATTTAAGTACATGTCATGTATTTCAGACCACACGTCATGTTCGAGTAACTAGTTTTCCTCTGTGTGCGTGTTCATGTGGCCGTACATAGTTTCCACCCATGTGTTTCATCCCATGTAATTGGTACATGGGTTATCACATGTATCTGGCCTGGACTTTCCGTGTGGTTGAGTACACGACTGTGTACCCACCCCATGTTAGTGTATCTTCTAAGACACATGTTGAGTCTGTGTAAGGACCAAAACGCTGCGTGAAAATGGTCGCATGCCGTGTCAATTCTTCCCGCGCCGGCCAATGTTTCGCCCTACCTAAGGTAATGTCGCTGGTGTGAACTCAACGGTGACTTTGATTTCTAATCCTATTACCCACTTATAATTTATTACACTTTTTTTTAGGAAAACAACTCATGAACACTATTTAAAAGGTCAATTTATTTCAAACATTTATTTCAGGCACTCTGGGCCTCAGAATCACCCACCATCGAAAATCCTGGTCTCAAAATAATTCCATATAATATTTAAAAATAATACACCAAAAAATATGAGTCATTACATTATCCCCACCTTAGGGCTTTGAATCCTTGAAATGATAAAACAATAGTCTATTCAAACAGATGTGGGTACTATGCATGAATCTGAGCCTTCTTCTCCCACATGCTCTCCTGAAGATTCTGGGGCTTCCAATGGATGTGCACCATGGGAATCGATCACCCATGAAGGACCATCTCCTTCTGATCCTAAATTTTTACATGGTACTCACCAATGGTTTATCCATCCTAGATGTCCTGAGAGCCCTAATCGATGAGGTGTGATGGGTCATGCACATACCTCCTCAGTTGTGACACATGGAAGACATCATGTACCTGATGCAACTTACTAAGTAGAACTAAGTGGTATGCCACCTCAACAACTCTATGAATTATCTAAAAAGTTCTGATGACCCTCATAAATTTCATTCTACCCTGATCGAATCTATATAGTCCTCTTCGAGTTGATACCTAAAGGAAGATGTGGCCTCCCAGCTCGAACTCTAGATGTCTTCATCGTATGTCTGCATAAGACTTCTGCCCCCTTTGTGCAGTCTTTCTTTTATTATGGTTGATTTGCACCTTCTCAGTGGTAGCTCACACCTTCTCTAGACCCATTAGTGTTCAATCACTAGGGTTAGTCCAACAATGTGGTTAGTGTTAGGGTCTCCCATATAAAGTATCAAACGGTCACTACTAGAAATTTAGGATATAGCCAAGGTTTAAAATGGTTTCTATAGGTCCTAAAACCGTGGCTATAGGTCTAGAATTATAGCCATGGTTTGTAACCCTGGATATAGGTCTAGATCCATGATTCAAACTATAGCTATAGGTATACATCAATGGTTCAAAATGTGTTAATATCTATATAGCCATAGTTCTAAAGCAAGGATATCCTAGAGGAGGGACACAATTTATTTCCCCAGTTAGAAACTATGTCATTAGTCATATATACATTGTTAGAAATCGTGGATATAGGTTCTGGAAAACCATAAACAAATAGCCCCCATCCCTCTACACAACCCCCACTACAGTGTCCCACCCCTGGTAGACCCCTCCCTCCTTGACACTAGACACCACACCTTACATAACCCCCCCCTAGACAGCCCCCACCCCCCTTGGACAGCCCCCCTGGACATCCCCCTACAAAGAACCCCTCATGGATAGACCATGAATAGCCCCCCCCCCCAGGCAAACCCTAGACACCTCCCCCTTAGACCCTGGAAACCCCCTAGACAGAGCCTGGACACCCCCCAGACAAACCCTAGACACCCCCCCCCCCCCCCCAATAGACCCAGGGCACCCCCCAGACCCTAGAAAGATCCCCCTGGATAGCCTAGACCTTCACTCCCTTGTATAGCCACCCCCCCCCCCCACCCGACCCTCCAGGATAGACCCTAGACCCCCCCTGACCCTGGACACACCCCCAGACCCTAGACAGATCCCCTTGGATAGCCCAGACCTCCAGTCCCCTGGAAAGCCACCCCCACCCTCCTGGACAGACCCTGGACCCCCCCCCCCCCCTAGAACCTAGACATCCTCCCCAGACCCCCGCCCAGTCCTGCACCCCCACCCTTCCCGTTTCCCCTCCACCCTGCACCTGCCTACCCCCATATGCTCCCCCCTACCCACCCCCACTTGCACCCCACTTCTAGTCCCCTCCCCCTACCAATTTCTCCCTGCCCCTACCAGTCCCCTCCAAATTAAATTATACACAAAAGATACTTACATAATAAGAATTAAACAAATCCAAATCTAAAAAACACAAAACTGAACTTATATGATTCTCTTAATAAGACAAACTATCAAAGAAGTCTAAAACCAGATCAAAATTACCCACAACACAAGGTAGAACCTAGTAGTACTAATCCCCTAAAATTGGGGTAAAACATATCGTCTTTGAATAATCTAAAATAATATAACTCAATAAAGAAGAAAAATACACCCCCTGGACAGCAGCCCCCACTTTCTGGACCCCCTAGACAGCACCCCCCTTGTTGGACACCACTTGCACCACCCCTATTGGACAACCACCCCCCTACAACCCTGCAAGAAACCCATCCTTGCACCCCCTGGACAGTATCCACCCACCCCAACAACCCTTCTACCCCTTTCACAGACCCCCTTGCACCACCCTTGCACACCCCTTGACGCCCCCCCTACTGGTCTTCCCTAGATAGCAGCCCCCTCACCCCCTGCTGGACACCCTAGACAGCAGCCCCAGTCCCCCCTGGAGAGCAGCCCACCCCCCCCCCCCCCCCCACGCTGGACGCCCCTAGACAGCCCCCTTAGTTGTACTGCAGCCCCCCTACACATCCCTTACACATATCCTAAGGGATCCTTAGTTACGAAGATTGACCAAGAAGGTGAGCTTCAAGCTTATCCCTTATATATACCTAACAAATCATAACCAGTAGAGGCTTCATTACTAGGTTTTGAGAGAGTTGAGTCACCAAAGCCTTCAGATTTTGTATCCATAGTATATTTATAATATTTTATAGAAATACTTCTTTTAGATTTCAGTGGGATTAAGAGTCGTATATAACCTCCTATTGTTGAATCAATATCTAGTTCTCCACCTCCCTTGGATTTAGTTGATACTGATTAGATCTAGTATATAGTCAAATATTATCACCATGTTATTATAGGTGATGTGCATTCATCTCAATCGGATTAATTGAGGCAGATTCAGTAGAATGGGTTTTCATGGAATATGATGACTGGTTGAAAGTGATAACAACTCTACTTGATCTATTCATGGAGAAGAAGATTTCATTAGTAGTATGGAGGGTTGAGGAAATATTATTATTGACTTTTAAATCCTTTGAAACCCTTCTTATATGTATCCAATACAATAGTGGATGTCAGTTGGAAGTCAAAATTGAAATAGTAAAGTGGGCACCAAATTCTGCACTGCTATAGTGGCCAATGTTGAAACAGTTCCCACAAATTTGGACAGGGGGTTTTCGGCCCCCGAACCTCCATAACAAGGGCGCGTTGCCCCTTCCAACCCCCAACGACATCACCGTGGAGCTCAACCCACAACAGTTGCAGGCCACAAGCATTCGGCCCAACCGGATTGGGCTACACCCATCCAACAATCTCTCTTGTTGCATCCCTTGATGAGAAGGAGGTTAAGAGTGCACTTTTTTCTCTAATTCTCGAGTCATTGGCTAGTCCTGATGGGTTCAAAAATTAATTCATTATATTTTACTGGGAAATAGTTCATGATGATCTCTTTAATGCTCTGAGGGCTGGAAAGAGTGTTTTTCAGGAGGCTGGGGGTGGTGGCTGGTGTGGTGGCTGGTGCGGGATGGATTGCAGGTGGCTGGGGGTTGGCGTGGGCTCGAATGTAGGTGGAATGGGGCTGGAATGATGGTGGAAGTGGGTTGGTTGCAGGTGCTGGGGGGATGGTGCAGCCAGCATTGTAGGTGGTAGGGGGCTGGTGCGGGCTCGAATGAAGGTGGAAGGAGGCCGGAATGCTGGTGGAAGGGGGCTGGTAGCAGGTGCTGGAAGGATGGTGTGGGATGATTTGAAGGAGGTAAGGGGGATATTGTGGGCTGTAATGTTTGTTGAAGTGGGATGAAATGAAGGTGTGAGAGGGATGGTGTGGGATGGATGTGGCTGGAGTAGGTCCAAATCACGATATTACCGCAGCATGACTGCGATGTGACCATGGCGTGACTGTAGCATGTTGGCACGGTCCAGTGGCATCTTTTGGGCAGCATCTTCTAGAAAGGATCAAAGAGAGCAGGAGGAGGCGGGGCGAAATTTTTGCCATCACCCCCGCCCGCACAAATTGGGATTATTCAGTCTCAACATTTATCAAAATACTCAGGGAATACTATCAATTCAAACTGTCGCATGGTGTCATCCTGGAGCACGGACAATTCGTAGCATGACCGCAGCGTGACCACGACGTGTTGTACCTGTCTAGAGAAATCCGAGGGGTAGAATCATCCGGCCAGGAGCAAAGGGATCGGGAGGAGGCGGGGTAACATTATGGTCGTCGACCAGCCGACATTAATTATGATTAGTCTATCCCAACATTGATCACATGACTCAGGGAGTACTGTCACTGCGAACCGCAGTAGGGTGTCTCCCTAGAGCAGGGACAAATCACATCATTACTGCAGCGTGACCGTGGTGTGACCGTGGTGTGACCACGGCATGACCACGGCGTATTGGCCCTATCCAGCGACATCCTCAGGGTAGCATCATCCATCCAGGAGCGAAGGGAGCAGGAGGAAGAGGTTCAACATTCCCACGATCACCCTGCTGGAAGATGATAGAATAGATCAACTATTTAATATGCTATAACAAGGTATCCCCAGAGAAGGTTTTAATGAGGGGAAAAATGATGCAACGTCTAAAGGGAAACAAAATGATGGAAAATAATCATACAAAATACACAGATCATTTACAAATTCATTGACATTGCCTAAACATGGACCCCCCCCAGAACATAGACATCCTCCCCAAACCCCCGACTAGTCCTGCACCCCCCCCCACCCACCCACCCACCCACCCACCCTCCTCGTTTCCCCTCCCCCTGCCCCTGCTAGCCCCCATATGCTCCCCCTTACCCACCCCAACTTGTACCCCACTTCCAGTCCCCTCCCCCTACCAATTTACCCTTGCCACTGCCAGTCCCTCCAAAATAAATTATACACAAAAGATACTTACATAATAATAATTAATCAAATCCAAATCTAAAAAACAGAAAACTGCACTTATATGAGTCTCCTTATAAGACAAACTTCAATGAAGTCTAAAACCATCTAAAAAGTACCTACAATACAAGGTAGAACCTAGTAGTACGCATCACCTAAAATTGTGGTAAAACAAATCATCTTTGAATAATAAAAAATAATATAACTCAATAAAGAAGAACAATGCACCCCCCTGGACAGTAGCCCCCCCTTTCTGGACCCCCTGGACAGCACCCCCCTTGTTGGACCCCACTTGCACCACCCCTATTGGAAAGCCACCCCCATGCACCCCTACATGACACCCATCCTTGCACCCCCTGGACAGTAGCCACCCACCCCCACATCCCATTCACCCCTTTCACACACCCCCTTGATCCCCCCTTGTGCACCCCTTGACCCCCCCCTACTGGTCCACCCTAAGTAGCAGCCCCCTCACCCCCTGCTGAACCCCCTAGATAGCAGCCCCAGTCCCCCCTAGACAGCACCCCCCCCCCACGCTGGACGCCCCTAGACAGCCCCCCTAGTTGTACAACACTCCCCCTATACATCCTTTACACATATCCTAAGGGTTCCTTAGTTAGGCATATTGACCAAGAAGTTGAGCTTCAGTGTTCTCCCTTATATATACCTAACAAATCACAACCTATAGAGGATTCATTACCCGGTGTTGAGAGATTTGTTTCCCCAATGACTTCATGTTTTGTATCCATAGTATATTTATAATATTTTATAGAAATACTTCTTTTAGATTTTAGTGGAATTTGGAGTTATCAAGAACCTCATATTGTTGCATCTATATCTAGTGCACCACCTCCCTCGGCTTTAGTTGATACTGATTAGATCTAGTATATAGTCAAATAGTATCTCCATGTAATTATAGATGATGTGCATTCATATCATCCGGATTAATTGAGGCAGAATCTATTGAATGGGTTTTCATGGAATAAGATGATCGGTTGAAAGTGATAACAACTGTACTTAAGCTATTCATGGAGAAGAAGATTTCTTTAGTATTATGGAGGAATGAGGCTATATTATTATTGACTTTTTAAATATATTGAAACACTTCCTATATGTATCCAATACTGTAGTGGATGTCATCTGCAAGTCAAAAGTGAAATAGTAAAGTGGACCCCAATGTCTGCACTACTATAGTGGTCAATGTTGCAAAAGTTCCCACAAATTTGGACAAGGGGATTTCGGCCCCCAAAACCCCATAGCAGGGGCGCGTTGCCCCTTGCTAACCCCAAAGACATCACCGCAGACCACAACCCACAACAGTTGCAGGCCACAAGCATTCGGCCCAACCGGATCAGGCTACACCCATCCAACAATCTCCCTTGTTGCATCCCTTAATGAAAAGGAGGTTAAGAGTGCCCTTTTTTCTCTAATTGTTGAGACATTGGCTGGTCCTGATGGGTTCACAGATTCATTCATTATGTTTTATTGTTACATTGTTCATGATGAGCTCCTTAACGCTCTGAGGGCTTGCAAGAGTGTTTTGCAGGAGGCTGGGGGTGGTGGCTGGTGTGGTGGATGGTGCGGGATGGATTGCAGGTGGCTGGGGGCTAGTGTGGGCTCTAAACCAGGTGCAATGGGGCTGGAATGATGGTGTAACGGGGCTGGTTGTAGGTGTTGAGGGGATGGAGTGGGTAGCATTGTAGGTGGTAGGGGGCTGGTGCGGGCTCAAATGAAGGTGAAAGGAGGCTAGAAAGCCGGTGGAAGGGGGCTGGTTGTGGGTTCTAGAAGGATGGTGTGGGATGATTTGAAGGAGGTAGGGGGCTATTGTGGGCTGTAATGCTAGTGGAAGTGGGATGAAATGAAGGTGTGATAGGGCTGGTGTGGGATGGATATGGCCGGAGAAGGTCCAAATCAAAGCATTACCATAGCATGACCGTGGCGTGACTGTAGCGTGTTGGCCCGGTCCAGTGACATCCTTGGGGTAACATCTTCTGGCAAGGAGAAAACAGAGAAGGAGGAGGTGGGGCGACATTTCGGCCATCGCCCCCACTAGCACAAATTGGGATTATTCAGTATCAACATTGATCAAAATACTCAGGGAATACTATCACTGTGAACTGTCGCATGGTGTCATCCTGGAGCACGACCAATTCACGGCACGACCGCAGCATGACCACGGTGTGTTATCCCGGTCTACAGAAATCCGAGGGGTAGAATCTTCCGGCCAGGAGTGAAGGGATCGGGAGGAGGTGTGGTAACATTATGGTCGTCGACCAGCCAACATAAATTTTGATTATTCAGTCTCAACATTGATCACAAGACTCAGGTAATACTATCACTGCGAACCGCCGTAGGGTGTCATCCTGGAGCAGGGACAAATCACATCATTACTGCAGCGTGACTGTGGTGTCACCACAGTATGACCGTGGCATGACTGTGGCGTGTTGGCCCAGTCCAGCGACATCCTCGGGACAGTATCTTCCAGCTAGGAGTGAAGGGAGCAGGAGGAAGAGGGGCAACATTCCGACTGTCGCCCTGCCGGCAGATGATAGAACATATCAACTATTTAATATTCTATAACAAGGGATCACCATAGAAGGTTGTAGTGAGGGGGGAACAATGATGAAACGTCTAAAGGGAAACAAAATGATGGATAAGAATCATACAACATACACAGATCATTTACAAATTCTTTCACTTTTCCTAAACATTGAAATTTTATTTATAATATTCAAACCGTGAAAAGGAAAGTGTCATGGTCAAGGAAGATGCCTACTCTGGAAATTTCATTTGGGTTAAATGAGTATTATAAGCCAATTTATATTACTAAAAGAAAGAAAAAACATACAATCCAAAAAACAAACACCAACAAGAGGCATATGAAAGATTCAAACCAAATATAAACATGACACAAATAACTCTCGCTACTCTTTGGTTTAGAAGACATCGCACTTCCGTTGGAGGGGTTTTATTATAAAATAATGGCATTTAATTATCACACAATTAATTTAATTATATTTAAAATTTATTCTAAAACACATTCAGCACAAATCAAATGAAATAATTTAAGCAACTAGATCAACATAACTATCACTGTGAGTTTTCACAAACAGCGCACCTCCGTTACAGGGGTTTTATTATAAAAACATGATATTATTTATAAAATGAAACAATCATATTAAAGAAAACTTATTCAAGATATGCAATTCTATATAATTAAGCATAATTAAGAAAGAATCTAAATTCAATTTAAATCATTCTTGAATTAAATAGGCTAGAGGAGGGAACCAACCTCAAGGTGGAACCAAACTGTCCACTTTGGCTCTTGGAGTATTCTAACTTAATGTTGCAGCTCCCCCACTAGGTATATGCACCTTCACAAACTTGTAAGGACACCTTTCTCCTATGCAAACACCTACATGGCCATGAACATGTGCAAGGGGATCCTTGCACATATGCTTATATTCATATACCAGTCTTCACTCACTTGCGTATGCATATATATATATATATATATATATATATATATATATATATGGGTACACATAACCCTATACGCGCATAATCACTATCATTGTTGGCTATACACATAACAGGGGAACCCACATACATATACTTTCTTACCTATACACATGCAGGTGAGTCTCCCTTATCTTGGGTGCTCGAAACCAAAGAGCAAGGATCAACAGACAACAAAAAGGATATTAAGAACATGAAAACACGTCAAGGATGCTACATAACTAGTGAGAAAACAACCAACCACATTAAAGCCTTACCTCGATTTGGAAAATAAAATCCACCTGAACCAACATGAAATGATCCATAACCCTACTGAAAACATAATATAGAATCAAAAACACTGAAATTACCAAATAAATGTGGTTTGAGACAAGAAGTAGCCATATAATATTACCTCCAATCAAAGCTGGTAGACTAAATCAATCTGAACCCCATTTTACCCCCTTCGCAGAATATAATGACACTTTGTCCCCAGAAATATGTAAAAGACATAAGTGGTCATTGAGATAAAGAAAATAAAATAACAATTAAACTAAAACAGACCTATCTCATGTGACTATACATATCACTGCCAAATATATAAGAACCACAATGCCCCCATGGGTAAAATCATGTTCCTGCAAGCAAGGCGGAAATAGATCCATGTTTCAAAATAATACTATCAAATAGTATATTCCTATTAATTAACAATTATTCATCCAGTTATAGGTATAAAATTAGTTTGGATAGAGTTTCAGCTTAATTTGGTTTTGTTCGATACACGTTTTTATCCCCTTCCCAAATTCCCTACAGACATCCCCCCTGCCCCCTGCCCCCTGCCCCCTCCACCCTCCCCCTGCCCCCTACCCTACAGACCTCCCCCCTGCCCCTGCCCTGCAGACCTCCCCCATGCCCCTGCCCCTGCACCCTACCCCCTGCACCCTGCCCCAACCCCCTGCCCACTACCCCCACAACTGTTCCCCTCCCACCCCCTACCCCCACCCTCTCCCCTGCCCCCCCTACACCATGCCCCGCCCCCTACCCACCTCCACTATGACCCCGGCCACCCTCAACCTTCCACGTGCCCCTACCACTTCCCCCTAAACCCTACCCCCTACCCCCCTCCTTCCTCCCCCATCCCCCCTGCCCCCTGCCCCCAGCCCCATTCCCCATACCCCCTTCCTCCCTCCACCCTCACCCATGCCCCCTGTCCTATAGAAAATGGGGAAGATACTAGATTACCATGGATATTCAAGGGGTTATTACTCCCATAGAGCTTCCTCCTCCCCCATGCTTGGATCTTCTACTACTCCATTTGGCATCATTTTTCAAAGCAATGGATGACACAAGTTAAGACTAACCTCATGTTTATACTACAAAATCTGATTTCAATGATCATGGTGTTATGGTTGTATCTCAAAGGTACATGTTCAAAAATCGTCCAATGATGCAATTAGACATGTCTAAAGATGTTCTTGATGAGGTTATGTCTTACAAGATTAAAATTAAGGGAATCCTATACACATTATAATGTTTTTTATGCTGGTTTGAGTTTATTAAAATGTTTCAACCTATATAACTTCCACCTAAAAACCTTCTGAAGAATGTCAATCATTTCAGTGAACAATGATGAAATGTTCATCATCAGTATATTTAAAATGATGGAATAGTATTTTTTCTGTGTTTATTCCTATTCAATATCAATTTTTGACAATAATTAATCAAGGGTAAATGAAAAATGATTGGGGTAAATTCATCACAATATTAGGAATTTTGTGGTTCTGTACCCACTGTTTTCATGTACATCGCATTCATTTCTTTTGTTACGTGTTTTGAAAAATACCTAGGATTTGATCATTGGGTGACCAATCATCAGATCTACAGATCGATACCATTGGTGGTATACTTGATCTATGGTTTTTTTAGTTTCAATGATGGCGATGGAAAATTGGAGGTGGGTTAAAATGGAATTGGAGTATTTCTTACACATAGTTTCAAATTGGATAATATAGATGGCATGAAAAGAAGTTTTCTCAGAATATTTAATGAAATAAAGGTTAATATATGAAGATTAAAGAATTGGATGAACCCTGATATACCTAATTCAGTGAGGTTTGGAGATCTATAAATGTGTAGGATTACCTAGAGTAATACCCCATGGGATTAGGAAAATCACAGGATACATAACATGTAATCTAACATTAATGGTACTCTGGGACCCCTAGGCTATGGAACTGGGCTTTGGGTTACATTTAAATATCACATACCTTGTGACATGGTCCCACAACATGTGAACCATCCCCCCTAACCCATACCCTCTGCCCCCTGCAGACCTCCTCCATCCCACGCCCATGCTTTGCAGACCCCCTACAGACCAACCCCCGGCCCAGCAGACCAACCACCGGCCCAGCAGACCTGCCCCCTCCCCACTCCCCCTACACCCATGTAATAACTTAGTTAAATATATATTGGAAATGGTGAGAGATTAAGGTGGAGGTATAATACATGGGATATATACATTCAAAATATTTGGATTCATGGTGTGACTATGAAAAAAATACACATATTTTTGATGTTGGAAAACAAAGTGGTTGATTTAAAAGAGATACCTTTAACAAGATGAAGCAGATATATTACAAATGATAATTGGTAATAGGCCTTTACAAAAATAAAATAATTTATAAGGATAAAACAAATAGTGTAATGTTTTTTGTAAGTCTATAGGTGGTTTTAAACAAACACATTAAATTTCCAAACCCAAATCTAGAGTTTCTTGCTGGAATAATGAACAAAAATTGAAGTAGAGTCTGATCAAAAGTTAAAGAGGTGTAAAATCTATATTTGACCATTTCAATGGTATTAAAACATAAATGGAGATAAAAATGTTATATAATACCACATTTTAAGTTGTATGGGACTACCAAGAATATGAAGTTAGTACAGAATGCTTTTGTGATGAGGAAATAAGAACCTAGTGAGAGGTGGAACCAAGCTGTATTCATGAACTAGTGGTTTTGGTATAGGTTAGTACCAAAGTATATTAAAGGTTGTATAAGTATAATATTGAGTGATGAAATAGTTGATGTCTTCACTAATGTCTAATGAGGTACTCAAAAATATAGTATCAATAAAGAGAGGAAGACCACCCCATGGAGGATATGGACCATGCTCATCGTGGATAGAGAATGGATAGCATTTTTTCACCATGTCATGGTAAAACATATGGATGTTATGTTTAATTTAAATGACTTATAAAATAGTGTAATCCTAATCAATTTTCAGTCCACAGTCTAAGGAATAACAATGAATAGAAGATTCATAAATCTCTATGTGGAAAAATATTTATAGAATTTATGTGAATTAAAGGAATATGTTTGACCATACTAAAACCATACTAAAATCATGTACAATCCATTCCATCCAAATCTTATTATTCACTTTGTGGTGAAATGGTCATTATTGGAAATTCAATTATAAAATTCTAACGGTATAGTGGATAGAAAATGGATAGTATTATTTCACCATATAATGGTAATACTTATGGATGTAATTTTTCATTTAAATGATTTATAAAATAGTGGAATCAGTATCATTTTGCAGTCCACAGTAGAATGAATAACAATGAATATTATATTCCAAAATATCTTTGTGGAGAAATATTTAGAGAATTTATGTTTATTAATGAAATATGTTTGTCAATACTAAATCCATACTACAACTATGTACAAGACATTCCATCTAAATCATGCTATTCACTTAGTTGTGACTTGTTCATTACGGGATATTCCATCTAAAAAGTCTAACAACACTTAAAGAGTGTCTTGGTTCAAACAATTGTTTTAATAAAAAGAGGTAAACCCCCTACAGGGATATAGAAAGGGTCTTTTATGATGTCTGCCTTATGACTAACAACGACATAAAGTATAAGGATAACATCAATGAAATATTGTTATGCAAGGTTTACCACTGTGAGTTTTCACTGATAGCGCACCTCCATGGAGGGGTTTAATTACAAAACCATGACTAATTTATTAAAGAAATCAATTATATTAATTAACACTTATTCAAAAATTAAAATTTAATATAAACATGCATAATGAAGAATGAAACTATATGAAATTTAAAACATTCTTGAATTAAATAGGCTAGGATAGGGACCCGACCTCAACCCCAAGGTGTGTTTGCTATTGATGATGACAACTTGAATTTCCTTTTTTCTTGTTGCACACATATGAAACATAACATATATATAAGGACACCTAGCCCCTATGTACATATTTTGAAGGAAAAATATACACAAGGGGGTCCTAAGATATATGTTTATACTTGAATATACCCCTTTATACTTACATGTGTGTGCATTTTTTCATATCTATATATAAGTACTCGTAGCCTCAATATATATATATATATATATATATATATTCATACTCCTATGAGTGAATATATATATATATATATAAAGGAGGAATTTATATGTGCATATTCCAACTTATGAATACACATGTAAGCCTTCGTCAACGGCGACTCGAATACACCTCAATGAAATCCAAAACACAATACAAAATTATATGGAACCCAAAAATAAAAAAAGAACTATATAAAATTGGGCCAAAGATTAAAACGGAATAAACCATACCCAAATCTTGAACTCATTGTATTCTATTGTGTTTGATAGAACCAGTATTATCATAAGAACCCACCATTAAGAAAATAGTGGGAAAATAAATGAGATATAATAACTTCTTATATATATGTGATCAGTGTGTCAACTATATTTGATAAATGATACATGAATCCATAACCAACAATGAACAAATAATATTCAAATTGATATGTACATCCCAATAATAAATAACACTATCATTAAAAACAAAATTATATTTCAAACATCACCTTCAATTGCCTATTCAAAAATCAAAAATCATAAAAATATGAGAATAATGTAAACATCTATAAGAACTTAAAAGAAATAAATAGGAATTATACATTTTTTTACCCTAGAAAATCAATTCCTTCAGTGTATAAAATACCTAAAACCCTTCATTCATATATCGTTCTTGATTTTCATAATTTAAACATCATTTTTTAGCATCTTATTCTTCTGGAATCCACCATTATTCTTATATTATATAGGATTATCAATTTTATAAAGTAGATAATTTACCTTATTTCATTCTTATTCAATCTTTTTAGATTTTTTAAACCATTTTTCTAATATGATTACACAATATTTTGGTGCATTATCTTCCTTCTTCTTGATTGTATATTCTCTATTTGTAGAAACTATTTCCGAACGTGTTATAATTATTTCATTCCTTTTATCATTCAACAATTTTTATTGATATAGAATCTATATCATAAATTATTAAAAAAATTGGACTAGTTGGTTTCCCTTCCACACACACATTCTACAACATTTAGAGTACCCTTTTTTAGGCTCCCTTTCCAACTCCACACTAGAATTTTCAAGAACTAGCCCATAACAAAATCAAATATTGATAAGTAATCAAAGAGATTGATCTGAATGACATCTAAGAAATACAGAAGCTCTAAATAGAATATTTTCCAATATAAACTCCTCATAATTAACTGAACACACTGACTATACCAACCACTATTGGTAAATCATTAATTTTGGTGTGGTCTTAGAACCAAATATGGTTCATCCGACATACATATCCCGACAATAAATTCATCTATTCGATGTCTAAGTACATTCATTTCACATCCTTGATAATGATCACCAACCCTTGATATGGATTTCACTCAAAAAGGATGAGTATGAATCTACCCACTATAGTATTATCGATACCGTCATCAATCCTACATACACATGTCTAGTGCCACATATCAAATTATGATCAATATAGAATATTATATCCCATTAATCTCAACATAATTTCATCATTTAAAAACTATCATCTATCAAACACTCAATATATCCAATAAAAATAATACATTAAAAGATATTAGATGAGGAAATCCAAATTATAGAAAAAAATGATTTCTTTAGGAATGCCACAAAAAGTATGGTACTAAAAGTCCCATCACCTAGGATGGCTTATCCCAATAAAATAATATAGAAACCCTCATCTAGACACATACATGAAACCTATTTTTCTGATCCCAATACTAATGGAATGCATGAACATTATTGATACATGAGAAATAGACTAGGGTTCATTTATTTTTCTAATATTGACTTGAGATATTTCTCATTAAATTTACTCTGTCACCCTCATACTGAGGCTCACCAACCAACATTCATTCCTTCCCGGTTTCTATCCTTCTCCATGCACCTTACTATGAAATGGATGTTTCTACATAGATAGCTCAGTCTTTCATGAATATCTCCTAGTAGGTGTCTCAATAAAAGGAACATACTCAGGCCCATAATGAGTACATAAGAGCATTTAGAAAATAGAATTGCTTTATCAATATATTACATTTGAAGGATGGCATGAAATGAATAAACCTTTCAAATTTAGTGGCATACTCCATTACTGATTCCCATAATGATATAGCTACATGAATCAGCAAAACATTCTCTTATTCTGTAAGTCTACAATAGCATCTCATAGAATAGGGAATGAAACTCGATCCGTAAAACCTCCTCATTCATTCTTTTATGATCAAATGTATTTATCCATTCTGATTCATCGCCTTTGAATTTTGAAACTTCTAGTTTCACCCGTACTTATTCTAGAGTACCAATCCTTTTAAATAGGAACTAATCATTCTTCAACATATTCTAAACATCCTACGATCTCATGTCACTTCTGCAAATTATATACTGCTACTTCTAGAACTCATGGATAACATAGAAAACCATATTTTTTCCTTTTAGAAGTCCTTGGTCAATGGATCAAAGTAGTCGTAACATATTATGAGGGAAACAGCCACTTGAGCATATTTCCAATGAGAACCCAATTCCATCCTAATTAGATGATTTGTTGATAATTTTTGACTCAAAATCATCTCTTAATAATAACATTACTAAATAGAAACCCATCGCACCACAATACCAAGCATTCATTATTACCCCAAAATCATGAAACTACCTTTAAAGCTTACATCATAACAAAATATCATTTCCAAAACACCAAACCCTAAGGTTTATCATAATAATCTAAGGGTTACTCTCCTACGCACCAAGAATAAAAACCAAACCCCACACATTCACCCATGATAATAAGAAACCCTCCACCCCCTTAACTAATCTAACAAGCAACTTCCTAATAAAAATACACAATCAAATCACCCAAAAATCAACAAAATTCCCTATATTGAGTGTTTTACATCAAAAAATCGAGAAAAACCCCAACAATATCCACCAAAATGATGGATTACCACCAACCCAAACCCCCAAAGACAAATCCAATACCATACCCAATACATAGACATCATAATCCAAATTCCACCCTAACACCTGAACTCACCTGATTTGAATAACACAAATGTATCTAGTTTTTCTTCCTTAATAGGATATTTTAACCCACCTAAAATCCCTTAAAAATATAAATTACAACCATTGGAGAAAATAAACGAGTGAAAATTGAGGGGTTAAAACCCTAAATAACTGTTTCTTGTTGAGAACATCATAATATGTTACAATGAGTTCACATCTAGGAAAACCACCACTTTTGGAGATGATGAACACCAAAACAGGGCAGGTTAGTGAGTATGAATCATTTCTAGCAATGGATTCAGGTTAAAAATATAAATAGTAATGCAAAACACTTTCACATTGGTAATGCTTTTAGTTCCTCCTAGGATCACTTTGCCACTGCACGTTCAAATCAGAGCGGTATAGCGCTACAGAATCAATGGTTTTCAATGTAGTTAATAAATACATAGAAGTATCTCCCCTCAGTTTTCATCAGGGAAATACCACATGATAACTCAATGAAAAGATTCATCATCCACATACAGAAATTTTTTTACTCCTTCAAATTTGAACCACAATAAATGCTAACAATATTATCAATGCAATAAAGTAGCATTTATGGAAATAAATAGAGAACATCATATGAGGATAAATAAAACCCCGCATCCCCAATTACATGGAACACAAGAAAAAGGGGGATTTCATTTAATGCACCATGAATGCTTAGGTTCTCCGGTAAAAAATATGAGAATATGATTAATGAAATATGAATGGGATCTAAAAGAAAAATCGAATACAAATTAAAAAACTACTTGCAGTATGTAAGTTCACCTGACAAGAAACAAATAAATAAGGAAAAGAAGGAGGTGCGTGGAAGTTAAAAACAATCCATCAAGTCTACTGCGACATGAATACAAAACAAAACCAACCCAGGAAGATAAAATTTCATTGAACAAACAAAATCTAATGGCAACTGCCAATGACTAAATAAATTGAAATGATGATCATAAATTCCCAACTGTACATGAAGTAAAAAACTGAATCAACTCTCTCTTCCTCCCCCAACTCTCAATAGTCATCCGGACCATGTGATTATCATTCCATGATGGATATAAAAAAATAGAATACCGTCTATGTGAGTAGGATGCTTCAATTGAAAAAACATAAGATGTTTATAGTGGGAGGGAAATAAAAAGAGGTAGACTCCGAAAGTACACATAAATTGAATGATGAAGGGACAGTGGATTCCTACTTCTGATGGGCCACCATGAACAACATGAGATTTTTCGTGAGATACATCAATGGTACGGAGTTGAGGTTCATGGAGAGAGTGGTCAACTATAGGGTGAGAGAGTGTTTTTATGGTGAGCGTCGAGAGGAGGGCACTATGGTGAGAGCTGTAGACGGTTTGGAGAGTAGGGCCGCAGATCGAGGGAGGAGGAGAGGAGAGGCCGACAAAATCAAAAAAAAAAGGAAATGACTATATTTAGCAAAGGATATCCCAATATGATTAATTAATGCATGGCTATAAACAACTTATAGCCATCAACGTATAAAACGGGGGCTATAGGTCTGTGGATATAGCTTAAATTTTTAGTAGTGCGGTACCAATCCAATGGTGGATTGATAACTGTTGTTGTACGAATACTCCACCATTGGTAGGTGGTCCTCCCAACTATGACCAAATGCCAAGATACAAGCTTCCAACAAATCATCTAGAACCTGAATGGTTCTATCAGTTTGACAATCTATCTGAGGATGGAGCATTGTACTCATGGGTAGCTGAGTCCCAGAATCCTCCTCCAATCCTTTCCACAATCGAGATGTGAAGTTTTCATATCAATATGATTCAATTATCGAAGGGATTCCATGAAGCGGAAATATCTCCTGCATGTAAAGGTTTCTGAGGCTCTCAACGGAACTCTACTCCCTAATAGCTCGGAAGAGGGTAGACTTGGTGAGGCGGTCGAAGATCACCATGATGGAATCATTCCCCATGTACATTCATGGTATTCCAGTAATGAAATACTTATATATTCCTTCCCACATCCACTCTAACCCTTCCAGGTGTGAGCTAACCCTACTGGAACCTGGTGCATAGCCTTCACCTGCTAGCACGTAAGGAACCAAGAAATGAACTATGCTACTGCCTTCATCATGCATGACAACCAGAACGAACATCAGAGATCCAGATACATCATCGCCATGATTGGGTTTACACCCAAGGTGGATGTATGAAACTCCTTTAATACCTCATACCACAACGCCACTGGTACAATAGTGCTTCCCTTGAAAAGAACTATGTGCTCCCAACCTTGTGAATATCCATTATAATTGTGTCATACGGATAACTAAGCACGTAAATTCTCATAGTCAACATCTTCCAGGTTTTCCTTCCTCCCTAGCTATAATGGTGGAGGGGTGATTACCATATACTAAAGGTAAGTTGTATCCTCCCTATCTAGGAAGGATAACTGAAATAAGGCCAACTGCTTTGTCACCTCGTTCAGTAGCTGAAAACTTGATCACCTACTGAGAACATCCACCACAATATTTCCCTTACCAGTAGTAAAGAATATCTCAACATCATAATCATGGAGGAACTCTATCCATCACCACTTCCTCAGATTCAGATTCATCTGCGAGAATATGTATTTGAGGCTCTTGTAGTCAGAGTAGATGATAACCATCTCTCCCATAAGGTAGTGTCACCACATCTTCAATGCGAATACTATCACATACAACTAGAGATCATATGTCGCATAGTTCTACTCATGTGTTCTAAGCTGGAATGAACCATAAGAAATCACTTCCTGTCTCTGCATTAGGACACCGCCATGCGCGGTCTCTAATGCATTGCAGAAAACTATGCACTCGAAACCCTCCTCCGTCAATATCAAGATAAGGGAACTTTTTAACTCTGTCTCAACTTCATGATATCCTACTAGCACTTCTCCATTCAAATAAAGGGATTCCCCTTCCTAGCCAAGATTGTCATCAGTGCTGATATCTTGGAGAAATCAGGAATGAATCACTTGTAATATCCTGCCAAGACAAGGAAACTCTGCACCTTCATCACTCTTTCGGGTGGATCCCATTATAACACTACCTCAACCTTGGTCGGGTCCTTGGATAATCCATTTGTTGAGATGAAAAGTCCCATAATGTGGACATCCTGAATCTAGAACATGCAGTTTGAGAGTTTCCCTTAAATATGGTTCTCTCAATGTGCATCTAGAAATATCCATAGGTTTCTCGTGTGCTCCTCCTCGGATGCCAATTAAAAAATGCTTTCATCGATAAATACCACTACAAACTAATATAAATATTAGTGAATGATATGGTTCATAAGTCTCATGAACACTACAATGGCATTCTCCATGCCAAAAGGAATCACCAAGACCTCATAGAGACTGTACAACATCTAAAATCCATATTCGGTTTATCCTCATCCCATAATCGTAACCAGTGGTAACCTGACTAAAGGTCAACCCTCAAGAATAATGGGGCCTCTCTAAGGTGATCTAAGAGGTCTTCAATTCTTTTCAGTGGATACATGTTCTTTATCATTACTTGATTCACGCATCAGTAATCCACACAAAACCTCAAACTCACATATTCCTTCTTGGAGAACAAATCAAGGTCCCCCAGGGTGAAACAATGGGACTTATGAAACCATTTATCTATATATCATCCAATAGAACCCTTATCTCAAAATGATCTTCAGGATACATTAGATATAATGGTGAAGAAATTAGTTCCATCTCATGGTTTAAGTCGACGCATAAGTAAATATTCCATTGGATAGGTAGTCGTAGAACATCCTCAGGAAAGATTTTCTTATACTCCTCCACTACTACTGGGAATTGGAAGGTCACAAAATATACTACACCGAGGTAAGGATAGACAACTCATGAGTGATCAGCTGCACCCTCCAATGTATTATCTCATTTTATGCTACCTGGGTCTCCTTTTCACCGACAGAATAGAACCTCCTCCGATCATTGTGGACACAAAACACTCTTCGCCTAAATAATTCAATATGGGAATGAACCGAATATAACCAATCCATACCGAGAATGAATTCATAAGGCCTCGATGTTGGCACCAAGAGGTTTCAACCAAAACTATTACCCCCAAGAGTAAGATCACATTGTCTGCAAATTTGTGTGATCATGGAGTCTCCTCATGTAGGTGTCTCGAATTGTATGGGTCGTGTCGATGACACTACTTGAATCTAAAGGTTTAACACAAGCCAAGTGGTGATGAAGGAATTACTAGAACCTCTGTCTATATGATAGGAAGATAAGGTATATAAGACACAAATCGTACCTCATATCATCGCTGGATTCCCTAGGTTTAATGCCTAGACCACATGAAACTGTCCCTGCCCCTATCCCACAGCTCCCAGAGCCTGGTGTGGACCTCATGGGGGTGGTGGTGGAAGTAGATCAAAGCATCTACCACTGCCTACAGCTCTCCCTACTTTTATTTTCATGTTTGCCGCCAGGAAGGTCTGTATGATCCACTCTATCGCTACCTCGGTGGTCCCTCCACCAGTTCCCTATCAGCTGCTTGATAGGATGGGAAGTCTCTAGAAAGATGTCCCATACCGTCACACGAGTATAATTACCTCTCCCTAGGCTCATTGGATACAACCTGAGACCTCTGGATAGTCGATCCCCTCTCCTATATCCCCTTGTGACTTCTCCAACATCGTACTCCCTATTCCTAATGTCGACTCCCTACTATCGAGGTCTCCACAAACATCTTCATGTTGCTGACTGTCGTCAGTTGTCTCTTCTCCTCCAAGTAACTCTCAATCGCCAAGGTCTGGTCAAGAACTCTAGAAAAAGTTGAAATGCATAGAGTTATGAAATTAGCTCGAATGTACCATCATATACCTCACTCGATGTTCTGAGCTCTAAAGTACTGATATATGACCATATACATCGAGAGCCTAGAACAATTGGTGAACCTCAATGAGTTGTCATACACCGTCAAGCTGCCCTGGTAGAGATAAATTAGCTTCTGGATATGCACTGCTCTTAATGTAACTGGAGAAAACACCTCCCTAAAGTCTCTCTCAAACTCTGTCCATGAATGAGTATCCTTATTGTGAGTCTGTGGGGTCAGACTCCACCATCATCCTATTAATCCCTGAAGAAGGCTTGCTCCTAGTATCACCTTCTGGTCCACTAGTGACCTCACAAGACAGAAAACTATGGAAACCACCTTAGGCCACTCCTCATCCACTTGAGGGTCAATCTCGCCTTGGAACCTGAGGGGTATCTATCTCTGGAACTCATGGATCACGCTCAGCCACACCCTTCGTCTGTCAGTACTGCATGCACTATAGGCTACTCTACTGGTGGTGGAATAGTAGGTGCACCACCAAGAGGTTACGCCTGAGGAACTAGTCCCTATATTAAAGCCTCGTCACTGATGGGGTCATTCTCATGATCGAGTTGCTAAATCCTAGAGGGTATGTGTCATAGAGGCATCCTATAAAAAAACAAGATGTGCCATGGTTAACGAGTATATCTGGATTGAGAAAACAATCGAAATGGAAAGCACAACCCATTCTTATATGATTCATGTACAATTAATTTACTTCCCCTAACTAGGTTTTTCATGTACTAAGTCGAAATTAGGGTTATAAGAGTCCTGGTGTGTGGATACGTTGGCCACCAGCACCAACAATGGAGTCTCTGGATTGAATGTCAAACTTGAAACACATAACACTATTTCCCCCAATGCGATCTCAACGAATCTTGGTCAAGATGTAGAATTGACCACCTTTTATACCTTTATGCCATGACCAGTCCCAGTGGGGCCCACACTTCAACTCCCCAAGCCCTCCTCCAATAGGTCGGGGGATGGTGACTAGCAACAAGTTGGTGTATCACTAACCCTGGAGGCATTTCCTATGTACATGTACACATGCACACATCTCCAATCCCACAAATGATAAAATTTAAAAACCACTAAGGAACAAAATTCATGCATACAACTAAACCCACCCAAAAGAGTACAATAAAAGTAGAGTGATTAAAGGAAAACTAGGCCAAAACACAGGACCACCAATAACAAGAGTCTGGAAACTACAGATTCCAACAAGTAATCACAAAGATGTATTGTGACTACTACTTGTAGCCTAAGGAACACCTCGGCCTATAGGTAACTTTGAAATCTCAGTCTGGTCCTAGTCTACCCTGGTCTCCATCATAAGGTCTCACTTCTGCACATGACACAACAGATGCGGGAAAATCCATTATATGAGTGAGTATAACAATGCTAAGTAGAGGACCCCGAATACCACAAGGAAATAGAAAATGGAAAAGGTATAATAAGATCTACATTGTATATTTGTACCGAACATCTAACAAGATAATCACCTCTAAATATACTCAAAACCTAGACCTGTAGTCTAGGGGAATGTCACACAACTGCATACCCCCACAAGCGATTCATTTAAAAGATTCCACGAAAAACACATTAGGGAGAACTCGCTCCATGAGACTGATACCCCTGATGTCATCTATCCGAGAAGTATTGATCATCGGGATAATCCATGATAGATTGTTACACTCATTCCAATAGAACACACTTCTGAGTAGGGAGAGTTCATGATACACAGATGAGGATCACTGCCAGGGCCTTGGCTGATACAGTGACTCATCTAGATTCACCTGCTATGTATAGGATCATCATCTAATAATATTAGTCATATCGATACCTGAATCTACCTAGGGTCAATAATGAATAGAGGATCTCACTCTGGTCCACTCAGATGGATACCTGACTCTATCTCGGAAAGTCCTACTGAAGAGATCATACTCATGTGGTTGGAAATGATACCTGCCATCAATGGAATGGAAAAGGGGCGTACTAAACCAAACATATATTTTCCAAGATATGGTGGACAAGTGGCTCATGCCATGTTCCAGGATATACATGGTGTGTAGAATGGTCACACACCGTGTCTCTCAACTATGTGTACGTCCCATATAAAAAGGCACAAGTACAATGAACATGTTTTCTAGAAAAATATGTACGATGCATGTAGTATAGTCCACATGCCGTCTCCAAGAAACCAATCCCCCACCCCCCACCCTCGTGTACGTGGACGTGTTCCCATACATTATTTCAACACATGTGTTCCATCCCATGTAACTGATACATTAGTTAGCCCATGTAGCTAGCATGGTCAAGCCGTGTGGTGGAGTACATGACCATTTACCCACCCTGTGTTTGTATATCCTCTGAGACGCACACTGATTCCGTGTAACAACCCATATGCTGTGTGACATTGGTTACACACCAAGTTAGTGCTTCCCGTCATTGATAACTCCATCCATCACTAGGTGGGGCCCACAAGACTTTTCACCCCAGAGGCATACTTTGTTCTTCATTGTGTGCCGCATGAAAACCATAGTTTTCGTCACCGGTACCACATGGCCTGTTCTTCGGGACACACGTCGTGTGTTTCGGAAAAATTCCAAAAAACCCAAACCTACACCGTCGTGCCTTGGTGTTGCTCTGATATTCAATCTGATGATATATATTCAATGAAACTCGAATGTTAAGGTCTCTCAGGAATCCTGAAGTTGTCTCCATTGTTTTCAGGCCTTTGATCCACACCAAACATGCATATTGATCCACATGTATGAAGAACGTTCAAATAATGGTCTCTCTCGATCTGGTCTAATTCATCATCCACCATCGTCGTGGAAACTCTATTAGATTTCCGTGATGTCATATTTTTAATTTGGGATTATTTTGTTGCGAAACAGATGCCCAACGATCTGTTTTCCATAACCCCGCAATGATCGCGAAGAACACAGGGTTAAAAAGGGAGGAAGAAATCAATAAACAAAAGAATATTTCACCTCCATTTTCATTCTTCTCATCGTCATTTTTCTCCCATTATAATTATTAAATAGGAATAATCAAAAGATAATCCCACAATTATAAATAATTCAATTCCCAAATCAAAACCATGAAAAGTAACGGAAAATAATTCCATCCCACAAAAACATGTGATTTGCAGATCAATGTGTTCCTGAGTTTATCTTAATTTTTCATATAATATAATAAAGAAGAATAAAAAATCAAAATAAAAACCCCAACCTTGAATCATTTTAATATCGAACACCGTGTCGCGTTCGTTGGTGAGGTTCGTCTAATCCGATATGCGTCGATTGATTGTGGCATCGTCGTCCGCCAATGAGTTGTCCTCCAATGATCCAATTGAAATACAAAATTTGTAGGTTTATGTGGATAACCCTATTAATTTTCCATAATCATTTATTTAAAGGGGGAAATTATGTTTTTGTTTAAAAAGGAATCATTAAAAATAAATTAATTGACAAATTTTTATTACTTTAAAAAAAATCCCAATAACTAACATTTGCATCTGACCCGCACTAGTTGATGTTAGGCCCTTCCTAAGGAAAAGTTGTTTTTATGAACTCAATGGTGCCCTTGAATTTATTATCCATGTACTCTCTTAAATTTTATTACACCATTTTCTAGAAAACCCCTTGTGCATGCTGTATAAAAGTTTAATTTAATTTAATCATTTATTCCAGGCACTCTCGTCCTCAGAATCACACACCGTCAAAAAGACTGGTCTTGAAAAAATTTCATATAAGATTTTAAAATAATACATAGAAAATCCTAGTAATTACATTGTTAAACCCTTATAAACATCATAATGGTTTTATTTTCCTTTATTTTTTTCTAAGTTGTATTTAGAATTCTTCAATGTATTCAGAATCTCTAAAACTATAATCCTTTATGATCTCCAGTTTTTAAATAATTAATTATAGACGATATATATAAAAATGGAATAGGTTTTGGTTTTTTAAAGGGACACCATAGGATTTATAGATAGGGTATGTTAGCCCCTACGTTTGTTGGAACTTTTGTGTTTGTGGAGAGAATTGATCTGGTGGCATACCTATTTTCTCTTCCACAGAGGTATACTGAAATGAACAAGTTTATTTACATGTCACAAATTTTTAAGAATCATCATGAGCCTTCTAATGTGATCTAAGTTGATTATGTTTAGTTTGATATAGATGAATCATTTGATACTAAAAGGATACATGTTATTGATCATAGTGAGAAAGTGTTGCGGGGAAGGATCATGTCGATAATTCAAGTACTCTAGATATATTAATGTGTTTTGGTGGGAATATGGGTGAGATAAGTATATATTTAGGCCCATTGGCATGATATTTTTTCCTGGGAATCCTATAGATGCTTGGGAGTACTAGTTGAGGAAGTAATGTTATAATATGGGTTGATTTTTAGATCTTGTCCTTTTTGAAGATGTACCATTCTCATTTTCTAGTACTCTTCTAAACTTATTTTTTAATATATTTGGTGGTTTTTTTGTTATTCCATGTGGAATATTGTAATTTTTGAAAAAAGGGGTATTCCATGGTTATCTCATAGGTTTCACAAATGGTGCACCAACACCACGAAAACCATGTAGTCCCAAAGAGAGGGCAATTTCATATTTGGAACATGGTTTTTCATATAACCTGTCCACTTAGTAGAAATCATGAACCCCTAGAATGAGGATATAAGTTATAGAGAATGGTTTTGAAAAACATGCACCCTTACATAGGAAACCATCCATGTGGATTTTAATTACCCAAACATTTATAAAAAAACCATCCCCATTGTTAACCTCCAATTAACTTGGTATGAATCTAAACTAATTCCTCAATATTTTAAAACTATTGAGATGATTATAAGGATCCTTGGACCTCGTTCTTATTTAATCAAATCTCCAAATGAAGGACCATCTCTCCTATGGTATGTGATTTCATCCCCATTTGGATTCAACTATCTTCCATCTCTCTTTCTCGATCAAGATGAATGATTTATACTCCCATAGAAATGGTTTAGATTTACCTTTTCATGGATCATAATCTTTTTGATACTGATCATAGGTTTCAGTATTAGATCATCCTTCACATTTTGATCTTGAATGGTTCTCTTCAGTTTGGGGATTTCCAGTTTAGCTTATGTCCATAAAACATCACGAGCTATGTGGTTTACATATCAATTCACATAGTATTGATTGATAATTGTGTGTATGTAAATTTGTAATTTCAATTGCCACATTTGGAATGTAAAGGAAAAATAATCATCATGGATCTCCTCTATCATCTCCTGGTGACCCGCCCATGACCTAGGTATCCATCGTCGGCACCTCTGCCCCTCCCCCGTCATCTGGGGAGGAGGGTTACTAATCCCAATAAGATTCACTATTTCATTATCACCCTTACAATAGTGTGCTAAAAAGGTTTTGTATTGAAAATTATAAAAATAATAACAAGTTTCACTTCATATTTTATTCAATTATTTTTTATTTATTACTATTAAAAAGGTAAATTATACTTGTTTTGATTGTCTCATAGAAGTTGGAGGTGACTTGGATCTCCCATGATGATATTCAAGAAAAATGGGCCAAACTGCGTAACATCCATGCACACTAGTGGACTCAACTACATATTTCTAATAACTGGTTCATTAATATGGGTTTACATTAGTGTTATCATATAAAATATAATGGGATACATTTCATATGATGGAACCAAAGCCTCATTTATATTCTACTATACCCATCTGAGCTGATCTGTCTAATGAATCAAATCTGCACAAAGTCAAATGTGGTGTTTTGTATTTTACCAACAACTCGAGATGTATTTGTAAAATTGGTTCCAATCATTTAGTGGTGATATTTAATAGGTATTTATACAAGTTTTTAGTTTTCTATAAATATATAAAATTACTTACTATGTCTGATAACAATGGTAAAATTGGATTCTCGAAATCATTGTGCCCAGAACCACCTTCTATTTTGGCAATAAAAGATAACATAGGGCACCCCATTTTGTAGTTTGAGCTACAATTTAATGTATGAAATTTTGGAGTCCTATATGAGTATACTCCCCCCTACATGAAGTTATTTAGGCTGCTATCCTTATAGGGGGATCAATAAAGAAGAAGGAGTTTCACCCAAGCTTCCTCATCGTCCCGATGTCAAGCTAAACGGTGGGTGATCATTGCGAGGGACATACACACTTGAAGAGGGTGTTACGGCTCCTTATATTCTATTGGTTTTTTTAGTTTTTATTTTAATTAATTAACTTGTTTATCATCTTTATATGATTTTTCTCTAAATGCATTGATTTTGTTTAATTAAGTGTAACATTTCTCATTTCAATACCGATTTGGTTGAGATTCAGGTGGGAATCGTGGGTTGTTCTGATTGGACAACACAATAATCCTCATTCACTCACACATACATGAGATTTAAGTATTATTTGATATAATGAACTCTATTTATGATGTCCAATACATGATACCACGATTTTACTATCAAGGGGAGGTTCTTTGTGTATCATTTTAAGAGGAAAGAGGGGAATTGATATCATGGTTAACCCTCAACCAAAGGATTACCCCAAAAACTAATAATAAATTATGAATGAGGAACTCTTAATGTTCCATAGTTACATAGAAATGATCACTTATTTATCTCATATTTTTCAAGATACACTTTTTATTTCAACTTTACAACTCTTTACCTTAAGATAATTTCTTAAAAAAGTTTACAAAATCACCCCCTATTTTGTTCTTCTTATTAAAAATACACACTCAAAACCAATGAACTCTCCTTGAGAGCTGGACTAGGGTCATTACTATACTAAAAAATATTATTTATGTATCTATAAGTTTGATGTGTCACAAAAATGAATTCAAATTTTGGTGCCATTTCTGGGGAGCACTTTGGTTTTATGGCATGTTTTTTACAATATTTTTTGTAAATATTATGAATATTTATCTGTTTAATATTATACATCTACATATCTTTTGGTATTCTGATCTATTTTTTTGTAGGGTTGTTGGATGATTCATTCTAATCTGGGATATTTACCTCTGTTCGAACCTGAACCAGAGAGGATATTACGTCAGCGACCCCGAGACGAAGAAGTGAACCCATTGAAGGAGGACACAAGACACTACAAAACACTTCTTGGTCCTTCATATTCTTCTAGTAGAACCAACAACAAAACTCAAGTAAAATTGTATAACATTTTTGAAAACAATATAACACTAAAATAACAAGCCTCACCTAATGCTGATATTCAACCCATATATATTAAAATTCAAGGCGAGGCACCCATCTCTTAAATAAAATTTGGTTTCAATCATTTATTAACAAATATTCCATAGACTTCCTAGAGGAGATCCACACAAGCATCGAAAATAATTTCATTCTATGTGTTATAAATTAAAACATAAAAATGTGGATGAAGTTGAAGTAAAGATAAAGTTATTCTCTTTACCATTATAAGACACTTCAGAAGAGTTTATTTATTATGTTAATTTCCCAATAAGAGGTTGGGTGGACATGAAATTCCTTTTTCTTGAAAATTATTTCCAAGCCTCTCACACTAAAACTATAAGAAAAGAAATATGTTTTATAAAAAAATAACATGGGGAAATAGTAAATGATAATTGGGAAGACATTAAAATTCTTTGTTCAAGTTTCCCACGCCACCAAATATGTGAACAACTTTAAATTTAGTATTTTTATGAAGGATTAAAATAGATTGATAGAAATATGATTGATGTTGCTGCAGGTGGTGCACTATTTGATAAGACCCTAATTGCTACAAGAACCATGATTGAGATCGTGACATAGAAAACTCAACAATTTGGTACAAGGTATAGTGTACCCATTCAATGTTTCCATGATGTGAAACGTACCGAATTTGAGAAGAAGGTTGACACAATGTTTGAAGAGGTATGTACCTTTATAAGACAACGTTATCTTTCCAAAGGGAAATCCCAGTCTCCTCTTCCCATCCATTATTCTGTATGTTCTTCTAAAACCCACTACTATAATTGATACCCCCCAATTGAGAGAGTCATCTGAGAGTTATGAGGAAATCATTCAAGGCCTCCCCTATAACAAACTCTTTAGGCATGATCCATACTATCCATCACATCATGGGTGGAAGTACAACCCAACCTATAGGAAAGTGGGTATTCAAACAAACCTCAATAACCAAGGAACCAACATGGTCAAAGTATTTATCCACACCACCACCCAAGAATTCTCACCCACCACAATGGCCTTTCCAAAAACCCCATCCAAAACCTTGGAATATCCTAGAAGAAATAATGGAAGAAATATCTTCCAATAATCTCCAATTATATCCAACAACACATACATCCATACAAGACCTCAAAACCCAATTATTCCAAGTAGCTAACTTGGTGGGGGAAATTCAAAGTCATGGGTCTGTAAGATACCTTCTCAACAAGTAGTTTACCCTATAGATAAGGGAAATTTTAGTTCCATCACCTATAGTATTGGAATAAAACCTAAAAATCAAATGAATCCTCTATTAGAGTCATCCCCTCTAGAGGAAACCTCCATCCCAACCACTAAAAATGATCCAAATGTTGAAAAACCATGTCTTTAGAGAATCCCTTCCAAAGTAATGAGTGTGTATGTCAATGAGTCTCCTAGCCAACCAAATCCCCTTCCATTTCCACAAAGGGAAACCCAAACTAGGAAGGAAAAGGAAACTGAACTAGATATGGTAATATTTGAAACACTCAAAAAAGTGCAGGAAAACAAATCCTTGATTGATTTTGTATAACAAATTCCATGATATGCAATGTTTCTGAGGGAGATGTGTTCACACTGAAGGAGACATTGTTGAGATAAAAAGGTGAGCTTGGGGAGGAACGTATTAGCATTAATAGAGTCGTCACTTCCAACCAAGTGCAATAATTCTCGGACATTCTCGATTCCATGTACCATAGGGGATTATTCATTTTCCAATGCCATGCTTGATTTAGGTGCATCTAAAAATGTGATGCCTCATACTATTTAGTCTACATTACAGGACAGGGAACTCCATCCCACTATAATTGATGTTCAATTGGACAACCATAGAACTGCACACCCTTCATGTGTATTATAGGATGCTCTTGTGGGGGTGAAAATTTTCTTTTTTCCTACTGGTTTTTATCTGCTAAAAATGGAAGATGATAGGATGAATAGAAATGCCCTAATTATATTGGGGAGACCCTTCTTGAAAACTGCCAAACCATAATTAATGTCCCAAATAGTACATTATCTATGGAATATGGTGGAGAAATAGTCCATTTTGAAATCATTTATGCCAAGAATCACCCCTCAAATGAACATTTCTCTCTCTATATTAATTTAAAAGACGTACTCCATTCCCCTAAATATACTTCTTATCATTACCCTGATCTGCTTTCTGATTTTTCATCCTGGATTGAAATTCTGGGTAATGAATCATGCATTGATTGTTTTTTTGGTCTAGAAAAGTGTCATGAAAGCTTATTAATTCATAATTTCTTGAACATTGAAGATCCAATGATCATCGATGATACTTCTACTCTTGTAAAATCACATTCATCTATAGAGGACGATACCATTGAGCAGTTAGATGAGATCAGTGACCTCTCAATTTCATACATACTCCCATCAATCCAAAATGCACATGAATTTGAACTGAAACAACTACCTCATGATTTAAAATATTCATATATTGGGAATGGGAATATGTTTCCCGTCATCATTGCGATTTCACTCCCTCATGAGCATGAATTACGAGTGTTTGAACTTTTAATAAATATAAACAATTATTGGTATGGAAACATGCTGATAGTCTTGGTATTAGCCCATCAATTTTCACAAAACATATTTTATTAAATAACGAGGCTAAACTAGTGAGGCAGTCACAACATTGACTGAAACCAAACCTCCTACAAGTTTTAAAAATGGGGTACCGAAATTATTGGCTGCGGGAATAATTTACACCATTATTGAAAGACAATGGGTTAGTATCGTTCAAGTAGTTCATAAAAAACTGGCCTTATAGTAATCAAAAATGAATACAATGAATTGGTTCCAACTAATGTGCAGAATAGCTGGAATGTCTGCATAGACTCTCGCTAGCTAAACCATCACACTAGGAAGGACCATTTCCTATTTCCATCCGTTGACCAAATCCTTGATAGGATAACAGGGAAGTCCCATAACTATTTTCATGATGGGTATTCTAGATATTATTAAATCCATATTTCCCCCAATAATAAAAAAAAGAAGACCTCCATGTTCCCCTTTAGAACATTTTCATATAAGAGGATTCCATTTGATCTATACAATACTCAGGGTACTTTCTAGCGATTTATGGAAGTATTTTTTCGGAATAGTTGGAGAATATTATGGATGATTTCATAGAAGATTTCACTATTTATGGATACTCTTTTAAGGAATGTTTTAGTCTTCATACTTTTGTCACACATCACTGTATTTAAATGAATCATGTATTAAATTATGAGAAATCCCATTTCATGGTGTGGCAAAGTATAGTTTTGGGAAATTTAATTTCTTGGTGTGGAATCTAAGTAGATAAATAAAAATATGATTTCATTTCTTCCCTATCATTCCCAAAAAAATTGGGAAGTGCTATCTTTCCTAGTTCATGCTAAATTTTTTCATTTTTCCATTTGTGACTTTAGTAAAATTACACTCCCACTCTCCTGATTACACCAAAAAATGAATTCTTTTTTGATAATGAATGTCAGGAAGGTTTTAATAAGATAAAAGGTAGTCTTGCATCAACCTCAGTAATCCTACCACTATGGTGGGATTTACCATTTGAGCTCATCGGTGACGCCTCTAACTTTGTAGTTGGGGCAGTATTATCACAAAGGGTCAATCGAGCTCTACATGTCATTTCATAAGCCTCACATACATTGGACCCTATCCAAAGAGAACTAAAACACAACAGAAAAATAATCCCCTGCCATTTTGTCTGCCTTGGACATGTTTAGGTCATTAATTTTAGATTCTAATGTCCTTTTGTTCTCAGACCATACAGGCCTCTAATATCTCCTTATGAAACCAGAAGCCAAACCACATCTCATTCATTGGATGATCCTTCTTCAAGAATTTAATTTAGAAATTATAGATAAAAAAGTAGCTGACAATGTAGTGGCTGACCATATCAATAAGATTCCTCCATCCTCGGACATTGACTAAACCCCCAGTATCCCCATAAATGACATGTTTCTTGATGAGAAATTGTACTGAGTGTGAGATGTTATTCCATGGAATATAGAAATTGTAAATTATTTGGAAGCATCTTGAATTCATACAGATTTCAATGAAAACCAGGATGAATGTCAAAGAAATTATTCTCATTGGAACATTTGGGAAGGCCCCAACCCTTGGGGTACATGTACTGATAATGTCCTCAGGGGTTTTGTTCCCAATATAGAGTTTTAGTCCTTCCATAGGTTCTTACACACTCATTATTGTGGGGGGAACTTTGGACCCCAAAAGACTTCTTGCAAGGTCATCAATTCTGGTCACTTTTGGCCGATATTATATTAGGATATACATAACTTCTATAAAACATTTCATCTCTTTAAATGAATGGGAATCGTTTCTAAAATAAATGAGATTCCAAAAAACCCTTTCTCTTCCATGAAATTTTAGTTATTTGGATCCTTGACATTATGGGCCCATTCTACAATTCATTTGTTAAACTGTATATTTTATTGGTATTGGAATACATTTATAAATGGGGAGAGGAATGAGTTACAATGACTAATGATTCTAAGGCAGTTGTGGAATTTTTGAGAACCCAAATCATCTATTGGTTTGGCTTACCTAGGTTCATCATCAATGAACAGGGTTCTTATTTCTACAACAGAATAATGAAATAACATTTTCGTCGGTATGGGGTTGGTCATAGAGTGTCTACTGCATATCACCCACAGACCAATGTACAAGATAAGGTTTCAAATAGATAGGTTAATAGATTCTTGAAAAAATAGTTCAACCTAATAGAAAACATTAGAGTTTTAGACTCAATGATTCCTTAGGGGCTTAGCATAATTCTTTCAAAAATCCCATTGGAATGTCACCCAATCATCTTGTGTTTGGAAAGTGTTGTCACCTACCTGTTGAGATTGGGCACCGGGCCTACATGGACATCAAATAATGTAAATCTAATTTTTTTTTAAGGTTCTCAATGGAAGTTTCATATTTAGGAGCTGGAGGAAATGAGAAAATATGCATATGAGAACTCCAATATTAATAAAGAGTGATCCAAGGTTTACCATGACCATCTTATCCTTCATTGATAGTTCCACATTGGGAAGAATGGACTCCTTTAAAATGCAAGGCTGAATTTTCTTCCAGGTAAGCATCCTTCCTGATAGTTTGTACCATACACTATTACTAATGTATCTTCATTTGGTGTTGCTCTGGTTCAAAATGATGAAACCAAGAAAACCATCACTGTCAATGGGCAGAGGTCTAAGCACTTCCACAATGTCCTTGTAGATTTTCTGATGGAGGATCTCCATGTTCAAGAAGCAATCTATGAATGAAACTCACTAAGTTTTATCCTCCCTTAACATATTATATTTAGTTATAGCAATGACACTATGTAATTTAGGTGTGGAGGATGGGTAAACTCCTAGGTTTGTTAGGAATAATTTTCATTATCTATATTCAGTTTATCTTTTTAGATTATTTAATTTTATTGTTACTTCACCCCTCCCTTCCACTAACCATTGTTCTAGAATGATACATTCTCTTATTCCCACTTTTTCATGGAAAGTGATGCATGTTTAATCTTGGACGTCATTTAAAATTCATGTGAAATATATTTATTTCATGTTCGTCTATCATTAAAAAATGTGATGAAATGTACATTTCACCATGAATTCAATATTGTAGTGTGACTATCTTTTGAAATTTGGTTTGTTTTCAAGGATATAAATAGCTGTATCATTTTGAAATATTTGATAAGAATAGTAACCTTTTTTGAATTGCTTATGGGAAAATTATGTCACTTAATCTCTCCAGACAATTTTTCACCCAACCATGATGTATGAACATTTCTTAATTAATGGAAGGTAAATATAATTTAGTATTGTACTTATCTACTATACAAAATTATTTTTCTATACATTCATTCTTTTTCTAATCTATTTCATTACTGTACCAGATTGACCTATTCATGTGTACCTATTATCAGACTGTTTTACGCTCTAAAAAATCAAAAAAAAATTGGTTAGATATTGGTTAGGTCAAAAACCAGTCTTCCATGACATTTGATCTTGTTATAACTACTATAATTAGTGTCTTGAGGATATCAAACAAGGGTTCATAGAAGGGTGTGATATTTTTTCCATGTTAAAAATTTGAAAATATTAATAATAATAAATGAGGGGTGTGATGAGATGTAGAACATATGGGGATATATAGGTCAGGATCATATGGTTTGAATTATAGGAAATCTTATGGGAGTGGGTTTAGAGATATTATTTCAAATGATGCGGGGAAAGCTCGAAGGAAAGGATCTTGTAATTAGACAATTAATAAAATAAATTAAATTTACTTGATAGAAAGGGTAATGAATATCATGAAATGGTTTTCACACACAGACATGGTGATTTAGTGACCTGATTAAATTATAATTTATTTTCATTGATTGGTATCATTCATATCATGGAATTTCTTTTTGACTCGATTTTTAGGAGATCTTTTTCAATGATAATTAAGAATAACTCCTTATTGTGTTTCTTTCATTGATGATATTTCTATAAGGAATTAATATTTCATTGAATGTTAAATCTTTATGAAATTTAAAATATATATATAATAATTATTTCTGATAATTTAACATTTCCTAGAGTGAAAATTTTTCGGTGTGGGGGTGTGATCGCACTACGATTCACTATTTTTTGCTCACCCTTACACCACTGTGCTAATCTAGTTTTTTATTGAAAATTATAAAAATAATATAAAATTTCACATGATCTTTGATTCAATTATTTTGTATTTATTACTATTAAAAATGTAATGTATACTTGTTTTGATAATCTCATGGAAGGTGGAGGTGATTTGGAGGGACCACGATGATGTGCATGAAAAATGGGCCAAATTGTGCATGATCCATGCACAGCAATAGACTAAACCAAATATTTCTTTTAAAACATTCCTGAAAATGGATTGAATATTTGTTGTATGGTCCAAAATATATATGGTTACATTTCATATTAAAGGAAATGAAGCATCATTTGGCTTCTACTATTCCCATTCAAACTAATTTGTCCAAACAATCAAATCTGCAAAAAATTAAATGCGGTGTTCTGTATTTTTTCAATATCTCAAGCTGTAGTAATCCAATTGGTTCCCAAATTGTGTTGGAGATATTAATGTTTTGGGGATACAGATTTTTAGTTTTTTACAAAGCAAGACAAACCTGTCTAGTGGACGAAAAATGAGACATTTAGTTTCTCGAAATTAGGGTGCCCAAAACCACCTCCCATTTTGGCTATAGAAGAGCACCTTTAGATCCACATTTTGAGTTCAAACCATCAGTGATGCTCTTCCATTTTGGAGTCCTAGAGGAGTCTCCTATTAGCCCTTGATTTTATAGATTCCTCTATCCTCATAAGGGTTTCATTAACAAAGAATGAGTTTCTCCTGATCTTCCTCCTCCTCGCGATGAAGAGATAAACAGTGGGTGATCATTGTGATGGATCTACACAGATGAAAATGGAGTTTCGAGACCTTATATTCTACTAGATTTGTTTAATTAGTGTGTGATGTATTTCACTTATGTTTTACCATTATATTAATCTTCTCTGAATGCATTTACTTAGGGTAATTAAGTGAAATATTTCTTATTTCAATATCGATTGGGTTGATATTCAAGTGGGAATCTTGGGTTGTTCCTATTAGAAAACACAAGAACCCTCATTTTGTAAAACATATATGTGACTTCAGTATGATTTGGTATGCCTCAATCTATGCTTGAGGTCCAAACCAAGACAACATGATTGTTGTGTCTGGGGGTGGTTCTTTGTATATCATTTTAAGAGGAATGAGGTGAACAAAGATCTTGGTTAACCATCAACCAATATATTACTCTAAAACCTAATAATCAATTAGGAATGAAGAAATATTTAAGTGTTTTAGTAACAAGGAAATGATCACTTATTTATCTCCCATTTTTCAAAATACACGTTTTCTTTCAACTTTTCAACTCATTGCGTTAATTTACATTCTTAAATTTTTTTACAAAATCACCAACTATTTTTTTTCTTCTTATTAAAAATTCACTCTAAAAACCTATCAACTATCCTTGAGATATGACCTAGGGTCTTTCCTAGACTACAAATCCATCTTCATATAACTTTAAATTTGACGTGTCATGACAATTCATTCAGTTACTATTCCCTTCCAATAGAGAATCATTATTCCTCTTCCTCCCCTTCATTTTACACTTCTTTTCCTCCATTATCTAAAAATCGATTTTTCCTAGGGTCCTGGACCTCCTTGATGGCTACCCTCAACTCGATATTTCGAAATCATGATTTACAGATGCTTATAATCTTCTCTCCAAAACATTTGTATCTCAATTCACTACACAACATCCATCAGCCGATGTATTTGATATATTTGTTTTTAAAAAATGGGGTCTTTTTGAATGCACATTTTTCAGGCACCTGGATAAACATCACATCATGATTCAATTCTCCTCCTATTAAGATGTGATAACATTATGTTCCTGGGATCCTTGATTCTTCCCTATCTATCACATTCATCTACAAAAATGTTCCTTCAATATTCATATGAAGTTGTACTCCCAGGAAATGTCTATGTGGGTATGATTTTCTACGCTCCCCCTCCCCTTTCAGAACCCTTCAATCATCTGAATGCTTGGTAACATGGTAGGGCATTTTCACTGATCGGATTTGAGAACCAGTTTAGTATACCACCAGATCTCTTTATTCATTAATGTACAATTCAATGTGTCAAGACCTCTAGTTTAATGGAATTTTATTTAAGTAGAAGATGAATTTCCTTGGAAGTAACCAGTGGTGTTTGTGCCTTAGACGCTCTTTTGTTTGTTGTGCCACCTCCTCGGGAACCTATCCCATTCAGGCTGTCATGGAGGAAGGAATTTTGAAGGGGTTCATGGTTCCAGTGACCCTCCATTGAAAAAAGATGGGACCATGGATTAGTCTGGTTCTAATGAAGTCGTTCAATAGTTAGGGGATGACCATACTACCTCTCCTTCTCCCGAGATCCTTTGTGAGGATGCTTTTGATCAGCGGATGTCTTCTCTATTTTCTCAAGATAACCCATGAGATACTGATATTCTATATCATTAGAAATGTTATTTTTGTTTGGAATTATCATCTAGGGATGTTTTTGTGCTGCTATGTAATAGGGAAATTCGTGCAGGACTTGAACAAGTATGGGTTGGGAGGAATGAAAGGGAGGTCCTCTTGGATACATATCAGGCATTACAGATGGCTCCCCTATATCCAGCCAATGTTAATGTAGTGAATGAGGCTGTCCATGGGGATGAGTAGACTAGTGTGGATTCCTAGTGTCTGGTTCTGGCTAACATCGCAAGGAATTTCCAATTCATCAGTCAAGGGTTTTCTGAGATAGGAGCTCCATTAAAGTTAAAACTAGTCTCACAATATAGTATTTCTTAAGATGAGAAGGTTAATTTCAGAGGACTATTTTTTAAATCTATAAACCATTTTTTAGTGTTGGGAGAAGTGGATAGCCATTCTAGTGGGGATCCTAAATAGGTGGAGGTCATCCATGGAGAGGATCCCTTGGTGGAAGGGGGTTTTTCTCAGGATGGCCTGGACGATGCATTGGATCCCAATGAGTCCAAGGAGATTACAATTGTGGAGAAATATCATAGATCCTCATCATGTAAAGGAAAGAACACTATTGTGTTTTATGACAGCTTCATTAAGAAAAATAGGAGGGCGCGTCCTATGAGGGATTACTCCAACTGACCTAGTCCTCCTATCACTATATCTTCATGAAAGGGTAAGTTTATTCAATAGGCTCCTACAAATGTTGGCATAATTCCATCGGGAAAGTTCAATGGTGAAAAGAATTAAAGGACTGAAATCTCCATCGATCTCATGCCCACAAGATTCATGGCTGTTGGTCCATTCATCCCCATGGGTGATAAGGTAAGGGTGGATTCCAAAGTTTAGTGTTGGACATGCATTAATGGAGAAATGGTTGATGAAGCCATAGACATTATGGAGTCAAAGAAGATGGAGGAGGACCCGCTCAAAGAGACATGTGATGTTATCATCCATTCCGAGGAACAGATGTTGGAGAAATCAATGACATACAGGGCCTTGAAATAGGATCAGGTTAAGATGTCAGATAGAGCTCATAAAGTGGAAACCTTTAGGATGCAGATGAAGTGGATTGACATTCACGATTATATTTTGGAAAGAGGGTTTTATGTAGGTAAGATAATCATTGAAGCGTTCATATAGATATGGGATAAGTTAGCTATTTAGTTCAAGGACCTCGTAAAATATGATTCGGATTTAGAGGTAAATTGACTTCTCTAGAAAATACTTAGGAATAATTCATTTAATAGGGTTAAACTTGATTTAAATGGTTCTTATGTTTCCTTTTCTGTTTGATGCTATGGTTTTCTGTACAAACACGGTTTCTCACTTTGTGATAAAAGTTTTATAAATGAAAAATATATAATATTCTGGTTCAATTTCCACCATGGTGAATGAATATTGAAAATGAATTTATTTATTAAATTATTAATTCATTAATTAATAGGTTTATGGAGTTGGTAGATTAATGTAATGATTGGATTACTAAAATTAGTGATTATATAATTAGTGTTCATCTAATTTACTAGTAATTACAATTAAAGGGTTTTTTCTCATAACCTTTAAGGGTTAAAAGATATTATGAATAAATTTTTTTCAATGGATTAACTGTGAATTTTTAATATTATTCCTTGTGATTTAAATAAAGAACCATTATTTTTGGGATAAAATGAAATTGTGAAACAAGATGATAATGATTGATAAGATGATTAATGATTATTAACCTTGATATATGTGTTATTTATGAGATATGTGATATATTATGATATATGTGATAATGAGTGTGTGATACATTCTGATTCTCCCAATACCCATATGTGATAATGAGCGTGTGAAAAGGAGTGATGCTTCAAACAACAATATGTGATAACAATTAGGCGTGGGATAGGGTCCAGTGATCCATATATCCACAAGGTTCTAGACATGATATTCTATTCCCATCACCTTAGAATTGGAGTGCAGTTCCTATTAGACATGGTAGAAAAATTGGAATTAAATGACTAGTTAAAGATCATGATATAGTGAATTGGTATTCTTTAAGATATATAGTTCAGTCTCCATCAAGGGCTAAATTAGGTATTGATTCATTGGGTTTAGTCCTGAACATGTGTGATTATGTGGTTAATTAAAGAATATTGAATTTTGAAATTTTTTACATTATTTTTATACATTATTCATTTTTAAACATCATACAGTGTTATAGGCCTGATATTGTTTAGACACTATTATTGGTATCTTATTGATTTGTATCAACACCCTACTCTGGCTGTATGATTGGTACCCAAATTGACTTCATTTTTATAGGAAACAATAAAGGAAATAGAACAATGTTATATTGATGACTTGTGATGGAACATGGATAAGGTAACCAGAGATGATTTCATTACTAACATGAGCATTTTCTGTGTCTTTATTATTTCTTTGTCATATTGACACTTGACACATATTGAAATGGCATGTCTAATATTTGAGTTATGGTCAGTTATCCATGTTTTGGGATTATCATGTGATGTTGGTCATTATTGTTAATGGAACTATTGTATTTTTTTTAAAATTTGTCTACTATATATTTGTTAATATTCATTTAATCTAATAGATAAGGTATAGTCTCCCCAGGTTTTATATTAGACAATCGTAGTTAGTCAAAATCATATGGAATACGTGGAGGCATGCCTAAGGTGATGAAACTAACCATCTCAGGGCACTAATGTGGGGTAACTGTAGTCAAGAAATACACTAATAATCAAAAATAATTTCAAAAGGTTCTAGAAATTAAATCTAATATGTTCTTTCGAAAAAACAATAAAACATATATTTTTGATGAAAATATTTCAATAATGAATAAAATGAATTTATTAAATATTGACAGATTATTTACCAATAATTTATCAACACATTTATATTTCATATGAACATTATATATTTTTCATAATGTAGTTAACCCTTTTCATAACCACCAATTATTAGAGAGATTATAATTTTCACATTAAAATAAAACTATTTCACGGTTCATTATGGATCAATGTTGCGTATCATGTATGATATCCAATATTGTGTTTTTTTAAAATTATAGTGTATTATAATCTCTCCTAATTAATATATTTAATCCTCACAATTTTAACATGTTTTCACCTAATTAATAAATTGCATTCATCCCAAATTATCGTTCATCGTTAATCAATTATTAAAACTAAGTGTTATATATACCTCATCCCAATGAAACATCCCCCAAATATCAATAATCACCATGATAAGTAAATATATATTTATTCAATATATTGAAATTCTCCAAAATATAATGAATCATATTTATATATTAACCTAAAATATAATACATAATATTTCCAAAAATATATTTGAATTAATCAATGTATCAATGTATCGCATTTCATCCATCAAGATTATTTATATTCCACAATATATTAATGCATAATTAACGTCAAATAATATACTAACCCCAATGGTTTATTAAAACCACAATAGATTTTTCTTCCTAATTCCCAAAATGAAGATTCAAATCAATAAAAAATAAAATCACATAAATCATAAAAAATGGATTGTTGGTGCCTTTGAACTTATGACTAACTATAAACTTATACACCCATGATGTTGTTCATACGTTTAATATTAACATCAAATGAAAACATATATTCTTACAATAATTAACATAGTCCTTTTTCCTTAAATGAGTTCAAAAAATATTTAATATATTCCATATAACCAATAATTCAATATAATAAATTATGACATAAATCAATATGGAATCAACTAACCGTTTTCATAATCACAAATACCTTTATACCAATGTCAGTCATATCTTTATTCTAACTAAACAGTTGTTTTTAATTTCTTCTATGGTGTAATCCTTGTATGTTCCATGATCCTGGTATCCAAAACATCATTGATATAAAACATCCATAACATAATTCTTGAATCATAATGCATAAATACATTAAACTTTTCACTACATGGGTTTTTCCCTAATATATTAGTTAACTCTTGGATTAAGATATTGGATCGGATTATCCTCATATTCCCTTCACATAATACATTTGACAATAAATGTTACCTTATGATAAAATTATTTTACCTCCATCGAACTTTACATTTTTTCTAAGAAATTAAATTCTCTATACTGTTCATTTACACACACAAAAATCATATTTTTGTTAAATTGATACATTCAATAGAGTTCATCATCCATCATTCTCTAAAAAAATTAAAATCTTCTTTCTTTCATAATCCACACCTCTAGAGCTCTTAGTGAACTCTATCCATATCTTCATTGGGGATTCTAAGAATTTTTTAAGGTGAAAGACATTAATAATATACCATGACAACATATTAGGAATAATCCAAAGGTTTCACATTATATCTTTAATTTCATTTGGTTATCATGAGGATAATCAGTCCAATCTCGGTCAGTGTTAACATTATACCACCAAGTTCCAGCCATTGACTAAAACAAAAAATTATATTAATGTCAATAATAGTAATAATGTGGACCATGAAAAATAATTTATTGTAAGTATAAATCATTAAATCTCATTTTCAATCTATGAAACCTTATATTTACATAAGTTTATCAATAATAACTACCATTTTTTATGTTTTCATATAATTAGACTCATACTTACAGTTTTCAGTAATGTTTTCTCTTCATTGTTTACAAAGAGTAACTAATCTATTCTATGATACAATTTTCATTTACACATACATTTAATATATACTTATCATATCTTGATAGGTTGATATCCATTACATAACAGAACGATCCATGCTATAATTTTATAGGTCTAGTTCCTTTAGACAATTAGATACATAAAATAGTTTTTAATAAATAAACTACATCATCCCCCACTATATTGTTCATAACTATAATCATTCATAGAAACATCATACATAAAACTGTATTCTTAACCTAGTGAGAAGGATACAAAAGAAAGGGTGAGCCCAGATGCTTAGAAATGGAAAACAATGGATATTTCAATGATCACATGATCTCAATATGATACTAATGCTATGAGAAGATGATAATATCATTATAGAATCATAAACTACATATAATAGATCTTAATTGAATGTCAATTAATAGATGTTTTCATTTAAAAAGACATGAATCATAATGGAATAAATGAACAATAGCCAAGAGAAAATGACATATGTGTAAGACAAATTTGTATGGAATGCACATAATCATAGAGATTAATTTTCATATTTGTAAAGTATCATCCAAACGAATATTATTATAGAATGGAATTTATCCCCAAACCATCATAGAAGTCATGGTTCAATCCCAATACTATCATAATTGACAAAGTCCCATACAAAATTGTCTTCAATACACATTATATTCTTGATTATATCATGGGATATCAATCATTACCCAATTAATTGGAGGGGGATAGGGGTCTAAAACATTACATTATTAAAATCATACATGTCTTCTAAAAAATATCATAAAACATTCATCATATCATAACCCAATAAAAGGATTGGGTTTCATAATTTTTTCATCATTTGATTATAGCATAACCCATGGAAAAGGAAAAAGTTTCATAAACATATTTTCATCATAAATATTAAACTCATAGATAAAGAATAATTTTTCTATCATTGGATCATATACCCCATAAATTATAAATAAAATCAAGGGTTATTATCATTGATGATTAAAAATTCCATTAAAATATCATTAAAAACATATCAGTTAAAGTGTCCATTCAATTTTAACCTAACAAATTTAAAATATAAAAATATAAAAAATATTATGGAAAAATATTTATTTGAAAATATACTTGGGAACATATAAAGGAAACTTCAAAGCATTTAGTTTTCATGATGGTGTGATATTTCATTTCGGTCATATAAATTAAAAAATATTCCTTTCAAACATGTAATAAGAAAAAAAGTAACTCATTTGAAAAATGAAAATAATATTAAATATTAAATACTTTTTTAAAATTAAAACTTATATATAAATGAAATTAAATAGTAAATTAATAATATCAAAAACCTTCTTCAAAACAATGATATGCATGAAAATTATTTTCGGTCGAAGAGATATAAATTCAATTTTATTTATAATAATTAGTTTAGTATATTTAGTACTTAATGATGATAAAATGTAATGATAAATTGATTCCCACGAAATAACCCGTGGAGATGAAAATACAAGATATTTTATAATGTTATATCATATAATTTCATTATCACAACATATTCATTGAAAATCCAGATAAATAATTAGTCTGTATCATAAAAGCCTTACTACATTAGTATCAATTGAATCATAACTCCCATGAAATAAAGAACCATAAAATTATAATTATACCCCCCAAAATTTCATAATAAAAATCATAAAATAAATTCATAGTTACTATATACATCTCAAAAAAGATACAATTGGTGAATAAGGAATGTGTCCCCCAGAAATAAAAATGAGGTGAAAATCCCTTACCTTGGGGTTGTCTTCCTTTCTGGGCATTGGAACCCTCTATATAATAAATATATATTAATTATAAATTTAATATAGAATCATAATCATATATATAATCCCATTTATAATTTACTTATTACCTTTTATCATGAATTTGATTACATGTCTTTATTAAAATCAATGTTCTGGGTGATATTATCTTCGTTTTTCATGTATGTTTTGGTACGATAGTTCTGGTCGATTTATTTTCTTCATGGTTTTATAAAATATATAATATTAATAATAATATAAATTTAATATATATTAATTTTTTAATAATATATACTCATCTATAAAAGCACATATATAAAAATGAATTACACCATTCATGGAGATGGTGGGTCGTATGTACGTATGAATAAAGTATCAATTTCTCGACGAATGATATAAGAGAAAGATAAATAGTAAATAATCTTTCTAGAATAATTATTATATAATATAATTATTATATATTTAGTAAATCCATCCTTATTAATATCCAAGTAAAAAAATGTAAAACAAATCAAATTGTTTCATGGAGGTGGCAGTCCACACATACTCACAAGTGATGTTATTATTTTACTACAGTTTGGAAGGTAAAAATGTATATATGAAATTATAAATAATAATTTTTAAATATCTAATATTAATAATATATAAAAATTAAACCCATCATAATATCCATCCATAAAATTTGGTGATTAGAATTGAATTGTATAGCTACATAGAGATGGTAAGTTGTACGTATGCAAGAGCGAAACATTCACTTCCCAATTCATGGATAGATGGTGAATAGATGTGGTTTCAAAATTTTAAAAAAAATTCATTATATTCAGTATAATGGATTTATTATTTTATGCAAAAAAATAAATATTTGTTGTAGATAAAAAATATTTATAAATAATGTGATCTGTTAAGGAAATTGACACTTTTTGGAAATAACTCCTTTAAATATACCGTTAAAGACACAAGGGTTGGTCATTTAGGAATACCATCACATATAGAATGTGTATAAGTATGTTTAGAATTTATTTTTCGAGGTTATGGTCGAGATATAAGGTATAATAATTCTGAATTAGTCATGGGAGGATGTTCCCTTTTAAAATTGAGGTGAGGGGGAGTTCTCATTAAAATGTACATGATAAGATAAATTATTTCTATTTTTTCCAAAATAATATAGGAATCATGTAATAAAAAAATAAAATATCTTCAAATCAACATTCAAATTACTAATTACAATTCTAACACCTTATCTTACATGGTATCCTCACATCTTATTTCCATGAAAAACAAATTACCCTTTTTAAACTCAAAAGAAAAAACCAAGTATTTTTACTAAATAATGTCATGTGTGAAGGATAAATTAGCATATAATTTAGATTACATGTCTAGAAATTTCATATATATTAAAATATTAGAATAAGGTTAGTTTTAGGTTATGTTTAAAGGTAAATAGGCTTAAAAAAATATCGTCAATCATATTAGTTTGTTTTGAAAAAATAATCATTTTTTATAAAATATAAATGAGAAATTTTAAATAGTAATGCTGATCTAGACATATCTTATGAAAATGGATATTAAAAATAAAATAACAAAATATTTTAAGACACCTATCAAGAATGGAATATGAAAATATTAAAAAATAAACTGTAGAATGAATGTTATGTAATAATCGAATAAACAAAAAAATTATATTGTTTATATTAGAGGCCAAAATACTTCTGTAATTATATTGGATATCATATTAAGAAGTAATAATTAATTTATTTTTAGTAATTCCCAATTAAAATTTTTCCTTTTTTAGAAGTCTATTCATAATTTTTGAAAGCCAAGAGATGTCTCCAAAACAAGTATCTTTTTCCATTGATTTCAGGAATAAATTCATGTGTTTCCAAGAATCCCCCTACCACACATATTTTCAAATACCATATATAATTTATAAATTCATTGTGATATAGATGAAAATGATTTTTATTTTAAATAAATCATAGTAAATTAACAAAATTCTAGAACTAATTAATCACAAGAGCCTTGCCCTGTTCGTGAGGACTCCGAATGTGAATCTAAGAGAACCGAGTTCAAAATAGGGTGGAGACATATTTATGGGTTACTGTAATAGTCCTATAGTAGTTACTATTTGGTACTGTTCCAGCCTCAACTATTCATAATGTTGGGCTTTCTGGCTACCGGTTTGGTCCTCAGGTCCTTCATGGGATTCGGGCAACCAAAGCCCTTCGGGACATTTGGTCTTTCATGCCACCTCAAGGGCATCGTGGCATTTGGGGCACCTACAATTGTGCTTAACATACCAGTCAGACTCTGTAAAGAGTATAATCCATATGAGGATTCATAGAAGGTGTATTCACCAGAGCAGAAGTGAACAGATGAAGATGAATGATATGGTATTGCATTGCCATCGGGACTAGCATGTTCATGCATGTGAAGCCTATCTGAACATCCATGCGAAGGTGGAGAGATGATATCATGATACAAATGATGGGGAGGAGGAGTTATGTGTAGTTATAGTCTGGATATTTACTCTATGACCTACAACTAATGTAATATCTATGCCTATTGGACTTGTAAGGGTTCCCCCTCATCCCTTCAAATGGGGGTTATCATAAATCATTAAAAAGATAGCCTTCCTTACATTTAGGCAAGAAATAACTAAGGACCACCATGATTTCTATAATATTTTTTCTATCATATCTAGATTAAATTTACTGTATGAAAATCCTATGAATTGAAAGATTGTGTTGGATTTTATTTCCTAAAATGAAAATATAAAATATGTAACTTAATAGTGAAAAAATGTTATGTTTAATATATTTAAAAAGAATTTGATGAAAAAAAAATATTATTTTTCATTAAAAATGTTATATAAACGATACATAATTAACCCAAAAAGAAATTAAATATGGTAAATTATAAAAATTATGAGAATGTAAAATAAAAATATAAGGAATAAAAAAATTAGAAGGGGGAGTAAATAATATGACTCTTTGGTTACATCCCCCATCTCCCCATTGGGATCCACCTCCACTAAGGTTGTAGTTAATGAAATAAATAAATCCCTAACAAACTACACCTACCAGCATTGAATCACATAAAAATTATCCAAAATAATTTCCCCAATGATTAATGTTTTATAAGGGATGTTAGAGTAGTCTAAATCTAGGTTGTGTTAGAAACATCCACTATCGCACCATATAAATGGGGAATGACATTCAATGATGGTGTTGAAAACTAAAAAGATGAATGATCAATTAAAAAAATTTCTAAATTAGATATCTATGAGTTTGGTAATGGTACATATATAGTAATTTGGGTATATGGTTCCCCCACTAGGTTAGATAGCTGAAGATTCATGACCCTATGAAATTTTCAATGTTTATAATAATATTACTAGAATATAGGTATTTGTGTTAGTAGTTTTGATTTGTGTATCACCAGCAAGGGATATTATACGTACTATGCTAGTTGTGGGATTCATTGGATGGTCATTCAATTCAGTTAGTATCTCCATGATCCATAGGGAGGTCACGTGGTGATCAACTAGGTCAATAAAGGGAACCTCCATGGTAGGGTAATTTACCAGACACTTTCCATTATTTTTGGAATCCAACTTGAATGATCATCATTCAATAGTATCCATAAGATAACTAGTATCCCATGTGTCAAAATCTAAATATGGGTTGGTTGGGGATGGTATAAATGCTCAATTTTTGGTAGACTAATACAAAACAAATATGTCAATGGATGAGTGGGATTAAAATATTGAGTTTATATTAACCTATCATGTTCCCTCTATGGTGGATATAGTAGACAAAATGTGTTTTGTGTTATGTCAAGTGGTTGAATAATAGGTGGATCAAACTCGACCTGTATCTTATCAAATAAATGGCTCTTGATCTAAATCATATACTCCATGAAATTGGAAAATACTAATTCCAATCCCTGTGAGGAAAGGGTGGGGGTTGTTCCGAAGCATGTGAATCATTTATTCATCCACTTAGTGTTGGGTTTAATTTGTAAGTGAAAGAATCATCTAAGTGTCTTTTAGTGGAATCATAATACACAATTAAATAAGTATAATTTTTTTCCCATTAATTTCATTTCCCTCTATCATTAATGGGACCATTTTTTAAATAATGGGAGTTCATACAACATAATCTTCCCCAATTAGGATCGGTGCAATGAATAGTCAAAACTCCCAAGTGCTTTTCTTGTAATGTAGTGAAACTCAGACCCATAATAATCCCCTTGGGCATGATCAAAATTCACCCTTATTATAATGAAATTGATTTAGTAATGTATATTCTCAACTACCATTTATAAATTCTATAAAGAATAGTAACATATAATCCAATCACAAAGCCTTATGATGACCCCTTATCAAACTATTCATGAGAGATTTCCTAATGTATAATCCTTTTGCGATAACTTCTCAACTGGTTTTGCTTATATTTTTTAGTTTTTATCCTTCTCAATGAGTACATGGTTGTTTTTATCTACTACTTATGGATTTTTATCTTGCAGAGATCTAGTATAAAATAATTATATTCCATTCTCATTATAAGGTCGTAGTTTTTTGACACATTATCCTACTCCAAACTCTATAATCCAAAGGATACAATTATGTTGAATAATTTTTAACATAATATACTCATGTTTCATATCCAATATTAATATTAGAACCACTCTATAGAATTTTCCTCCAATAAATGAGTAATATGTTTTAAATTTATATCATTGAATCAATATATAAGACGATCAGATATATAAACATGTTCCATAATGTTCATGTCAAAATTCATTTTTTTTATGAATTTTCGGTCATTTAATGTCTCCTGAGACTCTAGCAGTGTTTGGGTACAATGAACCATATAATATAGTTAAGGTTATTTTGGGATAAATCCCGACACATAAATGAGTGATGGGTTGTTGGGATTGTTTGGATTAGGTTTGATTACAGATATGTGAATTTGTTAGGTGAAACGCTTAGTAAGGGATTAGGTGGGTTTGTGGGTAATTTATACATTTTATATTTTGTGGGTCTCATGGGTATATTTTTTTTATTTTTGTTAATGAGTATTTACCTTTTTATTCTTCGTTAACAATATTAGTTTGATCCATTGTGGAAGGTATAGGGATATGGATGGGTAATGGCTCGAAATGGATTCATATGAGGTTTTAAATGGGTTGTCTTCATGGTTTGGAAAATATTTTATGTTTAGGTGGTTATGGTGAATTTTCATAATGTGGGTTGGGAAACGGTGTAGTGAGTAGGTTGAAATAGATATGAGGAGGTGTGAAATTCGAGCATGGGAGGATCTAGAATTGTATCTTTACAACATGAAGGCGACAAGAACCAAATCAAACTGCTATGAAAATCAATTTAGAAAGAACTGAGAGATTGGAATAAGGACTCTAATAGTAAAATTTAGGTTTTGGTGTTTATAATTATATTTCTTGAATACGTTGTGGCTTGAACCAGGTCATTACAACATGGTGTCATTAGCTATAAAACTTTGGTATTTTTCAAACTCATTCCTCTACAGTTGAAACTCCATGGGGGAATCCTCCATATAAAAACCATGTCATTTTATCCCTATGTGATTTATTTCAAGTCGAAATCCTGCCATTAATCCTACCCTATCAAAAACTATGTTTCCTTTTTTTCTATCTAGAAGAATTATAGAATGAGAAATTACATCCCATCTCAACCTGATTGTTAACTCTATATTAGGATATTTTTGGGTTGGTTTATAGTGTACACCCACCCTATTTGGGTAAGGATTTCTTCTATCCAAGAACATTAAATTATTATAGTTTGTTCAAATATTCAGTGTCATAAGTCTAGATTGATGATTTTATTGAGTAGTGTTTTAGGACATGATATATCTAGATTCAGCTTCAAAATTATTCCTTTTATTCATTGGTTATTACTCCTCTAGAATTTTATGTTGTCTAAATTAGATCATCAGTAGGGGAGAGTTCCCTAATGTCACTAAACTGATTTACACTAAAAATTTCTAAACCAAATAAATTAGAATTAAAATCCTAAAAAATAAATCTTACCTAGTTTTTTCCAGACATAACAAATTAATTAATGTCAATATCTAGATTTAACATTGTATTTTTAGTAAAATATGAGAGATAGAATAAATTAATTATGGTAATTAACCATGTATAGATTCAACCTTTTTTATTGAACTTCATTTAAGGTGAATTCCCTCTTCATATCTAAATGGATACCTATTAATAGGCATTTATACCATGACGGGTCGTAACAAATCTGATTGTAATTTCCTTAGAAACAATCTTAAACAAAAATTAAATAATATTATTGTATCTCATGGTATGAATATTCAATTGTTGATTCATCAATCATGCCACTTATTTATTTTCTATTTATTTATATTTTAATTATTATATACATCTCATTCAATATCTTATATGTTTTTAAAATATAGTAATATCTTTCTTTCTTGGTGTGAGTCCATAGAAACTTTCTTCATAGCCATATATTATCAATGCTTGAGATCCACCCGTATATTGCCAAGTTTCTCATCAATAAAACTAAATAGTGTTATACTAGACATGAATTTAAAATATATCATTTATTACTATAATGTATTATCTAAATTGTTTCTATAATCATTCCATATTGAACATGTGGTTTTCTCCATAATATTTATAATCACTCTATTGGATAATTATAATTTCCTATAGGATTTCGAGTGGTGAATAGAGATTGTATTGTATCTAACTCTGTAATTTTGTAGGGAACACAAAAATATATTATTGTTTTAATGTGTTCCTTATGATAATATGAGTAACCTAGACATACCAGTAAGATAAAATAAGTTTATTCTTATCAATTTCATCAAGAAATTGGATATATTTTCCATGTGTCCTCATATTCTACCCATTTAGTGATGTAAATCACAGAAAAATGTAGGTTTGTGGTTATAATGGATTAGGGGAATGGCCCCATAAAATAAATTCTCCATACATCAGACACCACAAATTTTAGGATAGGGTTTTTTGGAATCTCAATTCTTTTCCCAATTTTTATCCATTTATTAGCATCATTCATATCCTCAAATTAACTCTCATGCATCTTTGTGGATGTCCTAAAAAATAATCCACATTCTAATATCTTGGCCATTATTCTACCATGTCAATTGGTTCCTCCGTTGGTTGATGAATAGAAAAATTCTATAATGATCTTCATCATATATTTGGAAAAAATCACTAGATCATTCCTTTACTACATTTCATCAATTATAAGTGATTATCACAAAAACAATATTTTTATTTATTTAAAATGATTATTCATTACGGATACAAAAAAGTATTTATGGTCTCATTTTCTAAAGGACCTACAATCTTGAAAACCCATGGAAGAGATGGTTAATCAATACAGAAAAGCATCTCATCCAGGAACTCAACATCAATATTTATCTCCTTATCCTATTCTATATTATTTCAGAGTAATATCAAAAAATGGTTAGCCACTAAAATATCTAATCCCGTTTTTCAATTTTATTTGTATAAAAGAATTGTAGTAAGATGATACACCAAATCATTCATGGGTGAGAATCCTTTTTTTAAAATATCTCAAGATGTGTGATCAATGTAGACAATCAAATCAAAGATTACCAAATATGGTTTGAAATTATCAAAAGAAAAAAACCATTGTTATAATATTTGTTCTTAGTGACAATTTAATTTATTTGGGACTTATTATGGGAATGGCTGTTATAATAGATCGATTGAAAAATATAATCTACCCTAGAGTTACTCCTGTGATGAAATCACTTGGAAATCACATTATAATGAAATTTTTCAACTGATTTTAAAATATCATGATTGATGCGGTCAAAAAATAATTTTTCAAACAAATAATGTCTTTCGTACATGGTGATTCAAATATAAACAAAAGATTCATTGAAAAAATATTGGTGAGTAGACTACATATCATGAATAATTCATTCATAAAGTGATGTAAAAATTCATCTTATCCAATAAATATTTAAACCATGTCATTATATTATGATCATGGTGATCTTGTAAAAAATATTCGTTCCTAGATCAACCTTGATTCTTTATTTTGAAATTATATTCACTAGAATTTCATTGCCTTGAACTATAAAGTGGAACTTTTCCCAATTGAAAACTATGTATTTTTCTTAAAAATATTAACTACCAAATCATGTTTTCATATGAATATATCAATGGATATCCCATATACATTGAAATCATCCATGAAAATATCAAGAACTTCTTCCTCCATGTTCTGAAAAATTAGTTGGATGCACCTTTGGAAAGTCACTAGTTCATGAAAAATTACAAAATACATGATATTATAGGAGAATTATTTATATTGGTAAGTAAACATTGTCTTCACTAGGTTATTTACATTCAAAAGAATTTGGTTGTAACTAGAATGCCAATCTTAAAGGAAAAAAACTCATATTTAGATAACCTATTATGAATTGATCCATGATTAACAATGGAATGACTAACTTTCTAATTGATTTTTCTAGTATTTGATAGTCTATGCATTCCCAACATCATGTAATATCATTGTTCGTATTGTCTCATTATCATCGGTCGTTTTCTGAGTCTGCTGCCCTTTTTTGAAATACTTATAAAGGGGTCACCAATTAACTTTTTTATGTTGAAATTATCATCCCTGCATCAATTAGTATAAGAAAATTTTTCATGGGAAAATATTTTATAGTCTGTGTTAGTATCACCTGTAGTAACAATCATCGTTTTCTCACATCGTCTAACATTGATATTTGTTTGAAAATTTTAGGATTAATTCCATTGGTAATGGAAATAAACTCTATGAATAATCCCATATTTTTAAGTGATATGTTTCTCATATGTAGCTATTTTCTAGGTTTTAAACCTTCTTTTTAGATGTACGTTTTTGTAAAAATGATAGGATTGATTCGTTTTATGATGGAAAAACACAAAGTAAGCTATTTGTTCCTTTTCATTAAAATTTATAAAAATTTGTATTCCTATTAATATCATAATTATGAATTAATAATCATTGTTAAAAAGTTTATTCATCACTGAATAATTACCACATTTTTTGTGTCAATGGATTAAACATAAGCATTAGTATTTTGATGATTGAAGAAATTAATTTTGGACAAGATTCAATTTATATAAGGACCCGCACATAAAATATTACATAATCCTGAATTAAATGAATAATACATGTTGAGGATCTTTTCAGGTTTAGATTTTTAGAGAATAAGGTCATAACAATTACATATCAACTTGAAAATTACATGAAGACACTACTATATAATATCCATTTTTTCATAAAATAAAAACTCTTAAAAAGAAATATGTCTAGTTATATGTTTTAGATAGCATGAGTTTTATTTGATCCCGTACTTGACCCTAATTGTCATTAAGTCCCGTGGAAAACATTTAAAAACATGGGATGAGCGTAAAAAGCTCAGTAAGTGTTATAAAATAAGGAACGAAAACATTATCCCATTAAAAAATAATAATCAATGAAACCATACATTTCAATCATTACATACTTCATGAAATCATATGGTTTATGAATAACATACATAAGTCATAAATCATAATGGGTAATTTTGAATTACATAACATACTTATATCGTAGCTTTCAAAACAATGTAGGGAGTCACATTTGGAATACCCATCATTGTATATTCCCTAAATCCCTTAGGAGAAACAATCATGTTTACATCTATCACGTTACCCAATGGATTGGAGATCTATCTCAGGATCACCCACCCATTGATTATCACAGAAACACCAATATACCTAAACAATTCCCTATAAGCATAACATATTCATAAAACATAAAACAAGCATAAAGGAAAGAAAACATTTCCACATTGCAATCACAATATATCATTTCATGATATTGACATAATTAATGCTTTATCAAACCATTTTTAAAACCATTTAAAACATTTAATAAATATAATTTTGACTCATTGTGTCCAATACAACATTGATACTTTTAAATGAATCTTTATTTGAAATCATTAATATTAAAAAAAATTCCTAATTTTTTTTTTAAACACAGAAATTAATGAGAAATATTTAGAATACTAAATATTTAAAACATTTTAACTGATATTTTAGTTAAAGTGTTTTCAAAAAAAAAATAAGATATGCCTGAATACAAATTATTGAGGAATAAAATTTAATCAAAACTTTATAATATCAAGAGAATAAAGGTATTCATGGTACAATAATCCATAGGACAATATATACACCATATAAAAGTGAATTAGTGTGTAAAAACAATGATATCTCAATGGAATGTAAATTGAGATGAAAACCATTATAAAGACGGTATCCATAGATTAAAGAAAAATAAATTACATATTTATTTGTGAAAAATAGGAATACAACCAATATAATATTATATTATTTGTAAAACAAGCAGAGGTTATTCACACATATTCATAGCATGAAATAATCATGAACTATATGTTTAACCCAAGGAATTGAAATTTGGTCAAGAAGTTACTTTATAGAAATTAAAAATCCCAACTCCATCACTATAAATTTGAGAAAATGATTTTAAGAGAGAATAAAGTTTATACCATCACATGGACATACAATTTATAGCAATAAGGATATAGAAGAAGATATCCCAACATAAGAATAGGTAAATTTAATGAAATAATAAAAATGAAGCCTTTTAAAAAGAGGAGGGTGAAAGATTCTCTTACCGATTTGTGGTAACTTACGAAACATAAACCACACAAATAAATAAATATGTAAATACCAATAAATTAAATTATATTATGAAAATAATACAATCAGGGGCAGTACATACACCACATAGAAGGAAATAGTAGAAATATAGCACAAATCTCACAGGAATAAAAGTGAGATGAAAACCCCTTACTACATTGTAATTCAATCGAGTCTTATGAAAAAAAGATTATAACCACGAAATGAATCATATAATAACCTGTATGTAAATATAATAGTTATAATATATATGAAATAGCAGTACACAATAAACCACATGAATTAAATCAGTTCTCAATAATGGAATTCTCACGAAATTAAAATTGTGATAATAAATCCCTTACCTCGAGTCCAACTTGACTCATTCGTTTTTTAATTTCCTGAATAATAAACTAATGTTACTTTCTACTTGAATAAGAAAATTTTTTAGGTTCTTTTTTCCTTTTATATAACTTATTACAATGTTATAAACATTATGTAATCATTTATGTTAATAAGGGTTGTTTTGTCGATATTTGGTACTTGAGTCAAAAATAGACTTCTTATAATATCATGTTGTTCATGTGGTCAAAAGTTCATTATATACAAAATTATATTAAGGAAATAGATATAATATATATCATAAAACTTCAATATATATATATGTATTTATATTAGTACACATCATTTGGATGAAAGAATTGAAATGATCCGTTCATAGAGATGGTAATCCCTACGAACGCATGAGCGCTACTTCCATTTCTATTTTATATTGTAATGGAATTAAAGATTAATGATACATAAGAATATTATAATTCCATTATAATATCAAATATATATATAATTTCAATAACTCCATCATTTATACGTTCCACATATGGTATGAATGAGTCACATCACATTGAGGGGGTGGAAGTCCACACTTTCTCAAACGAAATTATCGTGTTTACCCAAAATGGAAATCATAAAATTATGCTATAAATGGAAAATACAAAAGCATAAAGAAAAAATAAACATAATATATTTTATATATATGTATTGTTCCATCTTAATGGCCACCATTATAGGTCGTAAGAGATAATTGAATAATTATCGTTTCATGAGGAGTTAGTTTTCCATCCACAGAAACAGTAGGTTCTTTACCAAATACATGGAGGTGTGTATAAGTTTATTTGGAATACTTCTCATAAAAACATCCAAGAATAATGAGGATATAACTTTTGTTTTAGAATAATGTAATTAAAAGAGTTTTGGGGTTGGAGAAGTAAAATAAAAGAAATGTATTTAAGAGAAACGGTTACCTTTAATTTTAATAACTCCATTTGCTTTTAACCAAAAGAACATATTGAAGTGACGTATGCCAAGGGTAAGGCTTCTAAAAGGAATAGAGGGATATTTAGAGCTTATTTAGGTAGAGTTTTGAAGATAAAAGTTGCTTTTGTGGTGTGAGGAATGGTTTATAAGTGAGGTCTTTTTATAAGGGGGGGCAGGCTCTTTAGGAAAACTTGAAAATATCATTTTATTATAAAATTAACTTCAGCTTCAATAGGTCAAAAACACATTAATTTCGATTATATGTTGACTCATAGTCCAAATAAAATCATCCAATAATACTTTTATAGGTTTTAGATATTTATTAATATTTATAATCATATTTATTTTAATCATCCATTAATGAGGTAAACATTGCATCATTATTGTGTCATAACTAATTTTATATCTTTCATGTCTAAAAATAATAAAAAAAACCCATTATGTGGGAAATATTTTTATATTTAATATTAATATTTATAGGAAAATAGGGAACTTATATTACTCCATGTAAAAATTTATTTACTAAAAGATATTGGTTTCAGTCATTTTTGCCTTTACTTTAACATAATTAAAATAATGTGTCATTATATATCCCATGTGGAACCATGGGGCCCCAATGTCGACCCAAGGATTCCCATGGTCGGAGATTAATCATCCAATATGGTTAGGACATGTGTTAAGGTAATTTTATATTATTATAATACTGCTTTTACCTTGAATTACCTTATTTACCTTTAACCATGGTAAATAAAAGACAAATGTTACAATTCTCCAAAATAAAATTTAATATTATTGAACAAAATTTTACATAATAATAATAACCATGAATTTCAGATTTTTTAAAATTCAATTCCTAGCTGTGGTAAATTTTCATTTAAATGAGAAAAATATGTTTTTAACTACTACTCAGTGTTTTCACTACTCACCAAAAATTAAAGGTTTTCAGAAAAATACCAGACATTATGCCTAAGATATATTTGATATTCGAAATTGATAAATGATTTATATTTTACGAAATTAAATACATATATCTTTCAATAATTAATTTATAATTAATTTCAGTTGTCAAAAAAACCATGTTTTTAGGAAATAATTATTATCAACAGATTGACACTTGTTTATGCCCAATTTCAAAAAGAAATTACTTCCAATGAACAACATTGGATTAAATGGTATAAATATAATATAATTGAAATTTGAAAAAATTAAATATATAATATAACCATATAAATAAATTATATTAAAAGGCATTTTTGAATTAAAATACAGTATTTTTCACTATTCATTAAAAAATGTATTTTATCAGAAAAATACAAAAAATTTACCCAAAGTAAATTTTGATGTCTCTATTATAAATAATAATTTTATTTTGTCAAATAAAACATAAAAAAGTGACAAAAACTATATTTAAAGAGGGTTCTCCATCAAAAACTGGTAAATCGACCTTTTAATGAATATTAGAGTATTTATGCTTAAAGTTAGATTCATTCACATTTTAAGCCGCTAACATTAATTTCATAATTGTAAAAACATTTAAGAAAAAAAATTAATCATAATATGTTTAGTTTTTTTCATAACCACTAATACAATGACTCTAAGTTAACTAACATTTATAATAATAATATTATGTTAATATTTTTCAGTATAAATCAACATTGTGTGCAACATTTGTTTTCAATTAAAATTGTTGTTGCGTATCAGGTATGCCATCGAACATAGCATCGCCTTTAATGTAAAATTACTATTTAATTCATATGTTTTAATAAATATGAAATTGTAATATTCTTTATTTACCTAGGATGTTACATCCTTCCACCCTTTTGGGAATTGTTTCCTTGCAATTTTAAAATTGGTCTTGCAAACTTCATTGAAATCCCCACATCAAAAAAAGAATCAATAAAAATATCACTTTAAAATAAAGGGAGGGAAGTACAATGGTTACCAAAGACAATATATACAAATATTCCCTGAAAAAATGGATATATAAAAGAAAAAAACTATAAAATTCTAATGTAGAGTGATATAAAACATGATTAAAGGAATGTTAACCCCCAAAAAATCCCAAACATGTGATGGGTTAAACGGTCTTTGAATCCCTAGTTGTAAAAATTAAAAGAGAAAGTTTTTATAAGTTAATTTTCATAATGTTGGGAAATTTATTTATGAGAGTAACTAAAAACATAAGGAAACATATTTACATGTCATGTAGACTTTCATCCTTTACTAAATTACAACTACAATCCCATATTTTATCCAAAGGATGAGTATTCAAACTGACTTGGTCACTTTAAAAGTTCTAGAATCAAATTCCAGAGTATTAGATACTCTACAAAATATGAAATATATATTTCCCTTGTCTGTAAATATCAACAAAAACCAAAACGTTTAGTATAATATCAGATAATCCCAAAAAATACATAATAAAAAGAAATACTACTCTTAATCCCCAAAATTCGACAAAAAAAACCCAAGGTTTGGCAAAGAGCATTCAATAAAAAAATGTCCTTAAAATTCATCAAAGAAACCCAATCTAAGATTGTAACCCAAAACATATAAGGATTTAATCACATAGTCTTCCATAGTAAATCAATACATTTATCTCCAAATAAAATCGACTACTCTTAGAGTCTCATTCTGATGTGTAATTAACTAAATCACATATTCTCTATGATATGTTAATAATTACCATAAACAACTCACATAACTATATGTCCCTAAAAAATATAGATTCTTCCAAAATAAAATTCCACCATTTATTATAATAAGAAAAGATAATTATTCCTTGAATGTCATTTTCACATACCGAACTTCAGGGTTACAGATACTATAAAAAGTCTTCCAATGCAATCCCATCATCGAAAGAGCCTTAATACTCTTAATCATTTCATCATCTTAAAATATACCATAACATTTTAATCCCATATATGTTGACTTCTTACTCATTCAACATTATTTATGATCCATTAACAATTCCTTATCATCTTATTCTGAAATAATTCTTTCCTACAAACAAAATCATGAATCATATCCTACGATTCAATAATATCCAAACATAAGTTATGAATTAATACATACCCTTAATTGGTCATTTTCAGTTTCATTATCCTCAATAATAAGGGAATTAGGTATTGGTAAACATATATTTATACGATGATGGTCGTCCCATTCCCGAAACATCATTGTTGGACATCTTTTTGTATATTGACCATGCACACCAAATGTAAAACATTCAATTGATCCCATAGAAGGAAATTCTTTCCCTTTCCAATAGTCAACTGGATGCTTCCTTTTTTCATGGATGGTTCTTTCATTATGACCTTCATGCCCACATTTATAGCATCTTCTGGTCCATTTGAATCATTTTCCTATGTGATTCATTCCTCATTCTTGACACGTAGTTTTTTAACATACTTACCTTTATTATTATTACCTGAACTTCATTGGGGATTTGTTTCTCGCATATAAGATTCCTTATAAAATTCACCAATGTTCAGGTGGTCAATAAGGACTCAAGATAGTTGGTTGAGAATAACAACCAGATTTCTCATTACATCTCCCATTTCATTCAAATGCTCATTCAGAAATCCATCACAGTTTTCTTCACATGCACTGTTATTTTGATACTTTTTAGATCCAACCATCTACAAAAACCAAAAAGGTTAGTCTGAGTATATCAGTAAAATAATCATATAATATCTTATAAAGATTGTAAATACTAAGATATAATTATACGTGTTATCTTATACTCATTCACTTTATCGAAAAAAAACATTGACTCTTTCTAAAATCCTAACCATTATGGTAATGTCACTTATGCATAAAAAACATCCTAACCTCTAAAGTTATCAAAACTGACACATGATACCAACTATAAGGACCCGGAAACAAAACATTAAATAATCATGAATTAAATAAATAATTCACGTTGAGTATCTTTTTAGGATTTGTGTTTTAGATAATTAGGACATGACTATAACATATCAACTTGAAAAATACATGTAGACACTACTACTATGTATCCATTTTTTTCATAAAATAAAATCTCTTAAGAAGAAACATGTCTATTTCAATGATTTAGACAACATGACGTTTCCTTGATCCCATACTTGACTCTATTCATCTTTAAGTCATGTTGAAAGCATTTCAAAAACATGGGATGATCCTAAAAATCACAGTTAGGGTTATAAAATAAGGAAATAACACTTTATCCCATCAATAAATACAAATCAATGAAACCATACTTTTCAATCATAACATACCTCATGAAATCATATGATTTATAAATAATATACCAAAGTAATAAATCATAAAGGTAATGTATGTCATAGATAACATACTTACATTTTAGAATTCATAGCTACGTAGGGAGTCACATTTGGAATACCCATTATAATATATTCCCTAAATATATTTGGAGAAACATTCATGTTTACCTCTGTCGCGTTACCCAACGCATTGGAGTGCTATCTCGGGCTCACCCGCCCTAGGTTTATCCTAGAATTACCCATATACGTAAACAATTCCCAATAACCTTAACATATTCATAAAACATAAAACTAGCATAATGGAAAGATAACTTTTCCACATTCCAATCACAATATATAATTTCAAGATATTTACATAATCAATGCTTTATCAAACCATTTTCATAACCATTTGAAACATTTAATAAAGGCATTTGTTAATAAAAGTGTCCCCTACCACAATGAGTCTTTTAAATTAATAATCATTTAAAAACATTAATTTCCATATAAATAAATTCTAAAACCATTTTTAAAACATGTACATTGATGAGAAATATTTAGAAGAATAAGTCTCTAAAAATTTTAATCGGTATTTTAGTTAATGAGTTTTTATCAAAATGAGAGATTCTTGAATACAAATAATTGAGGAATAACATTTAATAAGAACTTTATAATATCATGAGAATGAAGGTATTCATGATACAATATTCCATAGGACAATATATACACCATATAAAAGTGAATTGGTGCATAACAACAATGAAGTCTCAATGGAATGTAAATTGAGACGAAATCCCTTATAAAGGTAGTATCCTTAGATTAAGGATAAATAAATTACATAATTATGTGTGACAAATAAGAATACACCAAATATAATTGGATATTAATTGTCAAACAATCACATGTCATTTAAACATATTCATAGCATGACTTAATCAAGAATTATAAGTTTAACCCAAAGAATTCAAAATGGGTAAAGAAGTTCTTTAACAGAAATTCAGCAGCATATTAGCATCACATTAAAATTGAAAAAAATGAGTTGATGAGAGAATAAAGGTTACTTCATCACACGGACATAAAATTTACATCAATAAATATATAGAAGAACATATCCCAACATAAGAATATTTAAATTAAAATACATAACAAAAAGAAGTCTTTTTAAAAGAGGACCGTGAAAGCTTCCCTTACCGATTTGTGGTAACTTAAGAATCATAACCACATGAAAGAAGGAAGATGTAAATAACCATAAATTAAAGTATATTACACAAATAATATTATAATGGGAAGTAAATACACCACACAAAATGAAATAGTGGCAATATAGAATGAATTTCATGGGAATAAATGTGCGATGAAACCCACTTACCACGTTGTAATTCAATCGAGTCATATGGAAAAAAGTTAATAACCACCAAAATAATCAAAGAATAACAATAATATAAATATAATCATGATAATATATATGAAATTTAAGTACAAAACAAACCACTTACAATAAATTAGTGGTGAACAATGGAATTCTCACAAAATTAAATGTGAGATAAGAAATCCCTTACCTCGAGTCCGACAAGACTCATTCATTCTTTAATTTCCATAATAATAGAATAAATTTAATTTTCACATTCTTAAGAACCATTTTAATTTCATTATTCCTTTTATATCACTTATTATAATCTTATAAACATTATGAATCATTTTAGTTAATAATAGTCGTATTGTCGATATTTGGTAATTGAGTCAAAAATGGACTTCTTATAATTACATGTTGATCATGTGGTAAAAATATAATTATTTATAGAATTATATTCATGATTTAGATATCATATATATCATACATTTTTAGTATATATATTTATTTATAATATTACATAACATTTGGATAAAATAAATGGAATGAACCGTTCATGGAGATTGTAAGTCATACGTATGCAAGAACGCTACCTCCATTTCTATTTCAAATTTTAATGGATTTAATAATTAATGATACATAAGTATATTATAATTACATTATAATATCATATATATATATATATATAATTTCATTAACTCCATCCTTTATGCGTTCCACTTATGGCATGAACGAGTCACATCACTTTGAGGGGGCTGTAATCCGCACATTCTCAAATGAAATTATCGTGTTTAACCATAATGGAAACCCTAAAGATATGCTATAAATGGAAAATATAGAATTATAAAGAAAACATAAACATAATAAATATCATATATAAATATAATTCCACCTACATTTCAACCATGAGATAGGGTAGGAGATAATTGAACAATCATCGTTTCGCAAGGAATTAGTTTTCCATCCACAGAAACAGTATATTATTTACCCATTAGATAGAGATGTGTGTAAGTGTAGTTTGAATACTTCTCTTAACAAAATACAAGTATATTTATAATACTGGTGTTGTTTTAAAATAATTTAATATAAATTGTTTAGGTTCTGGAGAAGTAAAATAAAAGAAATGAATTTAAGAAAAACAATTACCTTTAATTCGGGTAACTCCTTTTGGTTTGAATTAAAAGGACTTATTGAAGTTCTTACTACCTAAGATAAGGCTTATAAAAGGAATATAGGGATCGGGATAGATTATTTTGGTAGATTTTGGATGATCCAAGAGGCTAGATAGGTTTGAGGAATGGGTAAGAAGTGATTTCTTTTTATACGGGGAGGAAGGGCTCTTTAGGAAAACTTGAAAATAATATTTTATTATAAACTAATATTAAGTTTTAGAGGGTCCAAAACTCATTAATTTTGAGTATAAGATGACTAATAGTATAAATAAAATCATAAAATAATAATTTGACAGGTTTTATATATTTTTTTGTATATTAATAATCATATTTATTTAAATCATCCATTAATGAACTAGACATTGCATCATTATTGTGTCATAAAATATTTTATTTATTTGAAGTCTAAAAATTTTATAAAAATACCATGATTTAGGAAAACATTTTAGCTTTCAAATTAATATTTATAGGAAAATATATAACTTATATAACCTCATGAAAAAATTGATTTACTAAAATATATTGTTTTCTGTTATTTTGCGGTTTACTTTTAGTTAAATAAAATAATGTGTCATTATCACTCCCATGCTGCTCCATGGGGTCCCCAAATCGACCCAAGGATTCCCCTAGAAGTTCTTGACTGATAAAAATAGGTTAGGATAGGTTTTAAGTTAAATTTATGTTATTATAATATTTTTTTACGTTGAATTACCCTATTTACCTTTAAACGCCGTAAATAAAAGTCACCAGATATTATTCAATAAATTTTTTTTTCAACTTACTGAACCACATATTACACAATAATAACAACCATGTATGTTGGATTTTTGAAATTAAATTCACATAAGTGGTAAAATCTCAGTTAAATGATGAAATTTTGTTTTTTAACTACTACTCAGGGTTTTCACTATTCATAAAAAATTTAAGGTTTTTAGAAAAATACAAAAAATTAATCCTAAGCAATATTTGATATTAAAAATTCAAAAATTATGTATACATTACCATATTAAATACATATATTTTGCATTAATTAATTTAAAATTAATTCTCATTTTCAAAACAAAATTCGTGTTTTTAAGAAATAATATCTATCAAAAGATTGACAATTGTTTATTCCAATTTCAAAGTGAAATTACATCCAATGACCAACATTAGATTAAATGGTAAAAATATATTATAATTAACCTTTAAAACAAATTAAAAAAAATATTACCATATAAATAAATTTAATTAAAAGGTATCGTTGAATTAAAATACAATATTTTTCACTATTCATTAATAAAATGAATTTTATCAGAAAAATAACAAAAGTTTAACCAAATTAAATTTCGATGTCACGATTAAAAATTAGAATTTTATTTTTTCAAATATAACATATAAAAGTGACAAAAACATTATTTAATGAGGGTACGCCATCAAAATGCGGTAATTAAACCTTTTATATAATATTAGATTATTTATGCTTAAAATTAGATTCATTCACTTTTTAAGCCTCTAAAATTTATTGGATAAATGTAAAAACATTTAAGAAACATATTTAATCATAATATGGTTATTTTTGTTCATTCCAACTAATACAATGTCTACGAGTCAACTACCATTTAAAATAATAATTATTATATTAATATTTTTCAGTATAACTCAACATTCTATGCAACGCAAGTTTTCAATGAAACCTATTGTTGTGTATCAGGTATGCCATAGAACATAGAATCCCCATTAATATAAAATTAATATTTAATTAATAAATTTTAATATATATGAAAATTTTATATTCTTTATTTACGTGGGATGTTACAATTTAAAAGTGTTTTCTCTATTGCATGACTTCATCTTATCCCTCACCCGTTGGTTATAAATTATCCTCCTTGGATTCCACCATATAGTCAATTAGTGGAATTATATTACCTCCATTACTATTTATTGGCTCATGATGGATGAGTTTTCTTGTGTTGAAAATATTATATAGATATCCTACGATTTAATTTCATCACTAATAATAAGATCAAATATGACTTATTAATCACTAACTCTGAAAATTATTCAACATTGGTGAACATTTATAAATGATTTTATTGTTTCAACGATTGGACTTCTAAGGATATAGGAATATCTCGTTCCTAATCAAACATGAGGATAAAACAATCTACGGGTTATCTAAATTTTTACACTACGACAACACATATTCAAAAATATTGATGGGTAATTCGTTGATATACTAATAAGTTAGTGTGAATATAATATCATATTTGGATTATCTAATCCCATATTTAAAAACAGACATCGGGGAATAAAATTTTCACCTCATTCGTAAGTCACAATGTGTATTCTTAAATGTGCATCAACTAATGGTGAATAAGATGGAAAATATTCCTAGATCTCTCATCTTTGGAGGTATATTTTTTGGAAATTTTATTAAACACTATTTTCATAGATAAATAACACCACAAACATCCAGAATTATCTTTTTTATTGAAATTTATTTACCTTTATTCATAATCCAACATTTAAGAATTAGATTCAGTAAAATAGATTTCTATATAAAGTTGTATGAAACCATATATAACATCTTGTATTGAATTTCAAAAATTCATTTCTGAATCTTGTCTAGGAATGATCAAGGGGGACTATATGGTTCTATGTTTTTGTCATTCTTCTCCTTATGTAACTATTTTCTATATTTTCGCATCATATAATATTCTTTTTATTTTTCCCTATTATCCTCAATATATTTTCACATTTTCACTTTCACACTTTATTTTTATTATTCCATTGACAGAAAATTTTCTTGCTATTTTTCTTATTTTCTTCCACATATCAAATGAAAAAGTGACATATCCTTCAACTTCCCTCTAGGGTTTCCTCCATGTTACTCTATAGGGTATTTAGTTTTCACTCTAATAATGTTTTATATATTATCCCCACTTGGTTTTAGAGTTGTAGGTAGAGGATTATTGATTCATTATAGAGTTCTATTATCTTATAATCTTCTAAAATTACTTTTGGATGATGTTGTTAAAGATTTATTTAAGTGTTTTTAGGTGATATGAATGTGGGTTTGGATATATTTTATGTGTAGGCTTGTTGGATTATGGTTTAGGGGGTGTTAATACTTAGAATAGCTTCATGGGTTGTGGTTCAAGTGAATATTTTGTTGTACCATTATTTTATTTTAAAATTAAGACACATTTCTATAAGTTATAAAATGGATTTAGTTATGGATTTCGTTGAATTCACTAATGTTAGTTGTATATATTTTGTAATTTTTGGGGTAATGATTATAACTAACATAGTTTCAATCGAAATGTTTATTATCCTCTTATCCCTACTCAATCCTTAGTATATGTGGGGTCCCTTTAACATCTCAAGATATTATAAAATGGGATTGAATGTTAGTGTTTGTGAATGTTGTGATTGATTCAATGCCAATATAAATTATAATTAATTTAATTTATTTATTAACGACTCTATTTGGGTATCCAAGAATGTCATATCATCGAATTAAAATACTTATCTCCTCGATGGATTATAATCAATTTTTAATAATTTATCATTATGAGTAATCTCATATAGAATGTTTTTTACAACATCAAATGTTTTCAAAATTAATCTGTTACTGGATAGGTCATCGAACTTGACTCAAGTCATAGAATGTAAAAAATAAATAATTGGTTCATTTATTTGAAAAAATCGATTATCATATGTAACAACATCCTCATGAAGTAATTGATATTATCCCATGTTTGAAATATAGATTATCCATCGACTTTTGAAATGATTTAGATTTCATTTTTGAACTTCTATATCTTCTATAGTGGAAATTATATGTTTAATAATCATTTATATAGTTTATCCTTGTTTTTTATGTAAATAGAGAGTTAAATCTTAAACCAATAAATTACTTAGACATAAAGAGGGAATTGGAATACGCTAAATCATATAATATTTGATGTCACTCAATTATTGTTGAATATATCAAAAATTTCACTAAAGATAGTCATAAATCTATGTAGAATTTAATAGTATAGGCCACTAAATCATCCCATGTTCTATTTATTGGTATAAGTATTAGTTTAATCGTAGAATTTTTCACCTAAATCAAAAGATGAACAACACTAAAGAAAAAATCGTCAACAGATAATAAAGCATAGTCTATTATGGCTCCATCTTAGGGAATATGTGGCACTCCATTCTATTGGTTCTCATTGGAGAATTTTCCTTGACGTACAATGGGTGTAGTTGAGAGCATATTCTCTTGGATGGTAAATCATCTGTATGGACATAACAACCTCTTGTTCATATCATTATAATCTATCATTTCCCATGAATCAATGCTCCTTTATAATATTTTTAGAATCTTGGTCATTCGTTATGTTAAATGAAATGAAAAAACATAAAATAAACACATGCGCATAAATAAAATGAACTAAAAATTATTTATAATTTATTCTTATAATTGATTTATAAAAAAAATATTTATTATACTCCTACGTTCACCCTTGATCACTACCAATAGTGCAAAAAACATTGTCTATCCCACCAGAATTATTAGTTCTATAGGTTAATCAAGATTAAAAATTAATTGTTCGTGATTTTTATTATTCTACTATATCATATAATAGTGAATTTCCATGGTCGGGCCCATGAGTGATACATATAATCCACATTATAAAGCCATAGGACTTATTATTTAGTAGAAATATATGCATTTATATGGATAAAAAATTGATACAAAATTATAATTATTTTAATATAAACAAAAAAAGGATCTATTACAAAGACTATTTTTGAAAGTGATTCCAACCTCTTTCATTCATTAATTGGGTTTAACAAATTAGATTCAATATTTTTTAAGTTTAACTATTTATTATGGTAAAATTTATTGATTTTAACTAAGAAAATCTAAATATTTTGGTAAAATAGTATTATTAGACTAGTTTCATTAGGTTTAATCATTTAATTAAATGATGAATATAATATATTGTAAATTTCTTTATTTTATCTACTAGTTTTTATTTTTGTTCATAATAATCCATTTCTAAAAATACTATAAAATTAATAAGATTACAGTTAGTGACTAAAATTTATTCCTAATTTAAATTAATATTCATGAATAAAATTGATATATAATTTGAACACCCATACTTCTACCACTAATCTCTTACATCCTAAATGAATTTACACACATTATTGAGGGAAGATCATCAATATTTTACAAGAATGTATTTTAATGTGAGTGGAAATAGTAAATTAATGTTGATGAATATGGCTATGTAATCACATATTCCCCTCACTAATAATCATCCCATTGTATTTCCCCTTGTGTAATATAATTGAGTTAAATGGGGGGTGTTGTATAAAACTATAAAACCACAGAAGAAGGTTTTATGATTTTCTATAAATCAAGTAAAAAATATTATTTTCATAATATATTCAAACATTTTTTTATTTCAAAACAAAACATGTATTCAGTTTTAAATTTTGCCTTCTCAAGTTTATATTTATTTAAGGGAGCTAATTATATGGCATGAATTTATTTATTTTTAAATAATCTACATAAGAAGGTGATTTGTTTTAGGACTACTGATGTTCAAGAGAACATTTATTTTTTTGTGAAAATAAAATCTATTAAAATGATTCAAGTGGGTTATAAATTTTATATTATATGTCAATTTGTTTTAATGGTTTACTAGTATTTATTTTTTATCTACTTAAATAATTTTAAATTATATATTTATAGTAGAAATTGGAAATTTTGTTAAATAAATATAACTATTTATAGAATTAATATTTTCATATGAACAATTTGTTTTAGTCCATCGATATTGTATAATTGTATTTAACTATTATTTTTGTAATGGTAAGGGGGACATTTTGAGTTTATAAAATCTTTTCATCTACATTGATTCATGATATTTATTTTACTAAAATTATTTTTTTTTTAAAACTTAATCAGTTTATAATATATATACATCAAATGTTATTCTATTGTCAAAATAATTTTTCTAACAATAATATTTAAAAATTATGTGTATATATACAGATTAGAATGGTAAAATTCATGTATGCCCACATTTTTCTCTTTATAAAATTATTTTCTTGATTAGGCCAATTTATGTGCAAGCAAGGTTATCGATGTTTTCAAAATTAATTTTTAATTTAAAATGAAAATATTTTCAAATAAGAAAATTTGTATATATATATATATATATATCATTTTATATGAAACAATTTTCTTAAAACTTGTATACATATTTTTCTACATCTGTATTATTTTAGGGTGATACAAAATTATAATCTAAGATCAATAGATACGTTTATATACAAATGTATTTATATATTTATCAATTTATGTAAAACTATTTACATCTTATATGTATGTAAAAAATGAATATATATATATATATATATATATATTATATATTTGAATCATTTTTCTTACCTATATATATATGTGTGTGGAGATTCAATCATGTTTTATTATAATAAATTTTTAAATAAATGTATATATATGTATATATTTTTATGTAAACCTATTTTTTTCATATATATATATATATATATATGAATGTATATTTAAAATTTTAATTTCATGCAAAAAAAACACTTATCATGGAACATTTCCAACCATGTAATATATCTTTTTATGAAATGGATATCGAATCTCGTAATTTTTTAAGAAACCTCATGGTCCTAATGATATAAAATACAAGTTGTAATGTTTTTATTTTCAAATAATGTAACATGGATATTATGTCAATGAATTCATGGAATGGGAAGTCAACCAAAATAATTTTGGGACTTTTATCCAATCATGTAAGAGGTTTCCCTGGAATTATATAGTGCACCAATTCATTAGGTAATGTTGAAATCATATGAGATGTCATGTATGGTGCACGAGACATGTATACCATGAACAATATGGTATTTGAGAGTGAACCTAATCCATCATTGGACAGTTTCCATCGGGTTATGTTTTCTTTAGAGTGAACCGTGAATTCATGTTATGACCCAAGTTGCTTTTGAGAACTATTTATGAATTTTTATGAGTTACCAAGAGATATTTCTATTATTTCAAAAATGTATGATATATTTCTCCAGTGGTTACATATGTTGAAACCTATTTTGAAATAAATATTATTATTTTAAAATAAACTCATATTTTTATAAATTTGTAATTCTCAAGATGTATCTCATGTTTTACTTTTTATGTTTAAGTGATAAAATCATGATATGTTTCCACATGTTATTAAAACACTTACTAACCTATTATTTCTCACCGTATGTTTTTCAAAATCACATTTCATAGGGAATAGGGGCACATAGAAGTGATTGACAATACAAGGTTCATTTATAGTGTTTCTCTATTATTAGTAATAATAATAGTTTTCTTGCCCTTTTTTAGAGTTGAAATTAGAATTATCCAATGTATCCAGACAGTCCAAAATAGTAAACCTTTGAAGTCTTAGATTGGTAAATAACAATTGAATTATAAAAAATGGAATAGGTCTTGGGCCATCATAGTTGGTATCATAGATTAGGTTTAGATAAAATTATAGGTGATGATACAATGAAACACATTGATCGTTTAGAGTCCTTCTGTACATTTTTTAGGACATTACTTTAACGAAAAAATCTGGCGCTTCTAGATTTATTAATTTTGAGTTGTCAAATTTAGATTTTCAATAGGTACGATAATGTAATTTCAAGGATAAAATTATTTTAATGGGGAATAAGGTAACATCACTAATATTAATATGTTCTTTGTTTTAAATAAAGTAAATTAAATATTGGTCATATATTAATGTTAAATATGTCAAATTAAAAAAAAATACTTGAAAATATTTATATTATCTTTCAAACATAATAATTATTATAATGCCTTAATGATAAGTTTTAATTTATTAAATTTTTAATCAATTATACTTTTATTTATAATTTTTTTAATGGTTTAAATAAATTTTTTTATTATTTGATTTTAAATTATAAAAAAATGATGTTTTATAGTTTAAAAGAATATTTTTCCATAAATATTTTTAATAGATTATTTTTTTAATATGTTCTGTATGAACAAATAAAAATTTAATTTAAAGGTAAAATAATTATGAAATTATTACCAAAAATCATGTTGAATTATATTTTAACTTGATAATTAAAATATGTTTTAATGAAAAAATTTAAAACTAAAATGTTTTTCAAAAATAAATATTGGATAAAAATATTTTTTTTATTCATGGAATTTTGTGTGGTTTTAATAAATAAATTATGATAATTTAAATTTGAAAATAAAAAATATAGTACATAAATTTAACAAATTAATTTTATAAATTAATTATAGAAAAATATTTTTTTTTACTATTATAAATTTTTTTTGATTTCTGAATTAAATTTAATATGATAAATACAATACAATTATTAAAATTAAAAAAAAAGTTATCTAATTTATTTTAAAACAAATAATAATAATACTACAGTGATAAAATGTTTTTGAAAAAAAATGGGATGATATGTTAAATAAAAATAAAATAAAATGATAAAAGGAGAGAGATAACATGATAACAGGTGTAAAGGAGGCATCAATTGAGAAAGGAAATTGTGTTTTGGGAAAAATAGTTTGATCGTCAAGTGCAGCTAAAGGAGTGGGATTGATCCAAGTATGGTAGAGGTAGAGTAACCGAGGGGGGTTTTGACATATAAAGGTCAAAGGATTGTGAGGAGTTTGAGTGATCTTCGATATTCAATGAGAGATCACAAAGGGCAAGCATTGTCATATGGTTCTAAACTACGAGTTAGGGTTTTGTTTCCGTGTGAGATCTAATTGGATGAAGTTTCAATCTACATCAACCTAACCATGGTAGGTCTTTTGTGATATTTTCTAAATATTGAATATTTATTTTGACTCTTTTTCATGAATCCCTTTGGAACAGGATGACATGTGTTTCCTTTCATCCTCAAACGTATTCAGTTATGCCATGTTAATCATTTTTTAGATCTCTTAAATGAGTATACCATATTTATGAAGTGATTCAGATTTATTTCATATTTTATCTGGTTATTGACTCTGATTTTTATTTTGGGTTGTAATCCAAATTTCAATCACCATTTGATTTCCTTTATCCCAAATTTTTGACTATTGGTTTTGAAAAAATGCATATAGATATATTAAATACTACTTTCTCTTATGTTGTTGTTGATTTTCCACCTCCACTCACCTTATATAGAAATCAACTATAATATAACTACAGAAATGTATATCTTGTGGATTTCAATAATGTATGAACTAGATATTTAAGAACCTATGCCCTTTTTTGAGAATCTTCCTTAAGTATTGCACCCGATGTAAGAGAAGAGAGTTAGATATGAGGAGTTTTTGAAAACTATAAATTAGAATAATAAGGTTGTCTTATATTCTATAAGTCACGTCAAGGAAATAATTTTTACAATATATTTATAAATTTTTAATTATTGTTAATTTCATAATCAAACATGTTTCCAGTTTTAATTATTTTCTTTTCATGTTTATATTTATGTAATTGATCAACTTATTTTTCATTCAATTATTTCTTTTCAATATTTCTCATACGAAGTTCATTTGTTTCAAAACTAATGTTGTGCAGGAAAATTTTTCTTTTAATTATGAAAATAAAATATGATCAAATGATTCAAGTGGGTTCTCCATTTATGATTTTATTTCAATTTTTTAGTAGATTACTATTATTTATTTTTTGTAAATATAAATAATTTTAATTAAATATTTATGATTGTAAGGGGAAATTTGGATAAATATATAAAACTATTTTTGAATTTAATATTTTTATATGAAAATGTTACATTAGTCCATTGGTATTTTATTATTTTATTTTAATTGTTTTTTATAAATTTAATTGGGTCATTTGGAGTTTATAAAATTGTTCTTCCAAAACAATTCATGAGATTTATTTTCATGATTTTCTTAAAAACCTTAATTTGTCTCTTATGTATATACATGGGATGTTATTTGATTTAAATAATTATTTTTTAATAATAATTTTACAAAAGTGTGTATATATATACCTCTTTTCATGTTAAGTATAATGTGCACCCATGGTTTTCTCATCATAAAATTATTTTCTTGATTTTCTCAATTTAATTGAAAGTGAAGTCATCAAATTTTTGAAAAAAAATACGCTAAAGTTAAAGATGTTTTATTTTTGGACAATTAAATGTGTATATATATATTCATAAATAGATCCTTTAATATGAATGATTTTTTAATATATATATCTATATATATTAATTTATCTACATACATATTATTTTAGGGTTTAACAGATTTTTAATGTCACATCAATTGATACATATATATAGATATTTATATATATGCATCAAATATTTGTAATACTGTTTATTTCATATATTTATGTAAATAAATGCATTTATATATATATATATATCATTATTAATTCATATACATATTTGTGTGGGTATTCAATCAGGTTTTATTCCAATATATATATATACATGTTTCTATATATATGTATCATTTTATGTAAAACTGTTATATACATATATCTTTATGTGAATGTATATTTAAACATGTGATTTCAAAAAATGATATTCTTATCATGAAACATGTATAACCACGTAATTTTCTTTTTTAGGAAATGTATATCAAACCTCGTGATCTTTAATGAAACTTTGTGGTCCTTACGATATAAAATACAATCTGTTATGTTTTTATTTCTAAATAATCACACATGTATATTATGTGAATGAAGGCATGGAATGGGCAGTGAACCCAATACTTTATGGTAATTTTTTATATTCATGCGATGGGTGCACCTAGAAGTATATAGAACTCCAATGCATTGGGTAATGTTGAATTCTCATATGACGTCATGTATGGTGCATAAGAGGTGTATCCCAAGTACACTATGGGATTGGGGAGTGATCCTAATCCATCATGTTAACATGTTCATTATGTTATGTTGTCTCATGAGTGAACATTGATTCATGTTATAATAGAAGGTGCCTTTGAGAACTATTTATGAATGATTATGAGTTATCAAGTGAAATTTTTATTATTTCATAAATAAATTACATGAATTTTTTAAATTATTACATATATTAATACAATTTAGAATGAAATATTATTATTTTAAAAATTAATCATGATGTTATAAATTCGATATTCTAAAGTTTTATCTCATATTTAACATTTTCCATTGATGTAAAAAATCAATTTGTTTCCAAATATTTTCAAACCCCTTACTATTCTTTTTGTCACTCACCGTTTTTCTAAAACTATAAACCTATGAATTGTCGGGGTGTTAAATAATAAATTAATAATAATATATAAAAAAATTAATATGTTTTGGGTCGTCATATGGTCACCATAAAATTCAGAGAAACGGTAATTTGGTGCATAGGTTTGTTGGAACCTTTCTTTTAGTGGAGAGAATTGATTTAGTATCATACCTATTTTCTCTTCCATAGAGGTATAGAGTAATGAACAATGTTTTTCATGTGTCACAACCTTTGAAATATCAACCCAAGAATTATAATGTGATCGATGTGGAATATATTGAGTTTGAGATAGATGCATCATTTGAGAATCATAGGATACGTGTTATTGATCGCAATGAAAAAATATTGCAGGAAAGGATCATGCTGATAATTCAAATATTGTGGAAATATTGATGTGTTTAGGTGGAAATGTGTGAGAGATAAGTAGATATATGGGCTCATTGAACCAATATTTTTACGTCATAAACATATATATGCTTGGGAGTATAGGATGATTATTTTCTATTATAAGGTTGAAAGATTGTAATATCATGACCATTTTAAAGATGTATCATGCTCATTTTGAGGTACTCTTTTAACCTTATATTTTTATATCTTTGGTTTTTTTTGGGTTATTTCAAAGGGAATTTTGTAATTTTTGAATAAAAAGGGGTACTGATGGTTATCACAAGGTTTTCCAAAATAGTGAAACCACCCCAAGGAAACTATGTAAACCCAAAGAGAGGGGAATTTCATAGTTTGAACATGGTTTTTCAAACCACGTGTCAACATAGTAGAAATCATGCACCCCTAGGATGAGTTTCATGATTATAGAGAATGGTTTAGAAAACCATGCATCCCTACCTAGGAAACCATCCATGCGGATTTTAATTACACTAATTTTTTTAAAATCATACCCCTGGTATAAACATAAAATCAACCCGAAATGAACCTAAACCAATTCCTCTAAATTTTAAAAAACCTGAGAGGGTTATAAGGATCCATGAACCTCATTTTTATTGAGTCACATATCCAATCTAAGGATAATCTCTCCACTGATATGTGATTTCTCCCGCATTTGGATTCTACTATCTTTTCTCTCTCTTTCTCGATAAAGAGGTAAGATTTATACTCCACCAGAAATGGTTTAGATTTAGTTTTTCTTGGATATTAATCTATTTGATAATGATCATAGTAATTTTTACTATATCTTCCATGAAATTGTGATCTTGACTGTTTCTCTTCAATTTGGGGATTTCCGGTTTTGCATACGTCGATAAAAAATCATGTGGTATGTGGTTTAAATATCAATTCACATAGTCTTGAATGATAATTGTGTGTATGTAATTTTGGAATTTCCATTGAGACATTTGGTAATTGAATCATCAAAATGAATTAATTAATTAATTAATTAAAGGTTTTATAGAGTTGGTAGAATAATGTGAATAATGAATTGCTAAAAGTAGTTATTATGGAATTACTGTTAATGTAATTGATTGGTAAATAGAATTAAGGGTTATAATTGATTAACCTTTAAGGGTTAAAGGATAGTATGATTGAATTTTGATAAATGGTTTAGAAATTAATTATTCATATTATTTCATGAGATTTAAATAAAAAACCATGGTATTGGGATAAAATGAAATGGTGAACCATGATAGAATGTTTGATATTATGGATAATGATGATTAACCTTTATAAATGTGATATTTATGAGATATGTGATATATTGTGGTATATGTGATAATGACTGTGGGATAAAGACTAATTATCCCAATACCCCAATGTGATAATGAGAATATGATAAGGAACGATGCTTTAAACACCCATATGTCATAACAATTATGTGTGGGATAAGGATCGTTGCCCCAAATATCCATGTGGTGCTAGACATGATGTTATGGGCCCAACACATTGGCATTGGAGTTTAGTTCCTCTTAGACATGGTATGATAATTGGAATTAAATGGTTATTTAAAGTGCATTATATAATGAATTGTGATTTCCTATAATATACGGTTCAGACTCCATCATATGTTGAAGTAGGTGTCGATTGTTTATGTGTCATCTTGAACAAGGGTAATTATGTAGTTAATTAAAGAATAATAAAGTTTGAAATTTTTTACTTGTTTTATTATACATTATTCATTATAAAATATCATACAGTGTTATAGACATGATTATTTTTAGGAACTATTGGTGGTGTCTAACTGATTTGTATTCACACCCTACTCAGGCTACCTGATTGGTACCCAAATTGACATCATTTTTATCTGAAAGGATAAGGGCAATACAACAATGTTATATGGATAATTTTGGATGGCACAAGGATGAGGGAACCAGAAATGATTTTGGGAATTTCTTAGCAGTTGTGAGTGCCTTTATTATTTCTTTTTCATAGTGATACTTGACACATATTGAAATGACATATCTAATATTTTAGTTACGGTCTATTATCCATTTTTTGGGATTGTCATGTGAGGTTGTTCTTTATTGGAAATGGAATTGTTATTATTATTTTTTATTTCCATTTTTAAATAATTATTTTATTTATTATTTTCTAATATGATAGATAGGGTATAATCTCCCTATGTTTTATAATATAACCCTTCTAATAGTTGGAAGCATATGGAATACGGAGAGGCATGCCTGAGGTCATGTAACCAACCAGCTCGGGCACTAATTTGGGGTACCAGGGGTTGAATAATACGTTGTTAATCAAAAATATTTTCAAAATGTTCTAAAAATTAATTATAATATGTTCTTTCAAAAAACAATAAAACATATTTTCTTGATGAAAATATTTATATTAATAATAAAATGACTTTATTAAAAATTGAGTGATTATATTCTAATCATTTATCAATACTTTTGTATTGCGTATGGAAATTATATATATTTTATAAATTTTTTAATTCTATTCATAACATCCAATTTACTAGATATGTTTTAATTTTCCACATAAAATAAAATTATTTCTCGGTTCCTTAAGGCTCAATGTTGTGTATCATTTATGCTATCGAACATAGTATTTATTTTAAATCATAGTGTATTAAATTCTCTCCTAATCAATAAATTTCATCCTCATAATTTTAATTTCTTCTCTACTTATTAATAAATTGATGTCTTCCAAAATTATCTGTCATGGTAAATCAAATATTAAACCTAAGTGTTACATATACCTCATACCAATGAAACATCTCCCATATATCAATAATCACCATAATAAATAAATTTATTCACTTTCAGTATAATGAAATTCCCAAAAATATCATGTATGAGATTTATATATTATCTGAAAAGGTAATACATAACATTATAATAACTATATTCGAATATAACAATATATCAATGAATAACATTTCAACCATCATGATTATTTATATTCCACAATATATTAAAGCATAATTACAAATAATAATATACTAACCCCAAAGGATTATTTAAACCTCAACACAATTTTCTTCCTAATTCCCAACAAAATATTCAAATCAATTCTAAATCACATCACTAAAGTCATAAAAAATGTGTTTTTATGCCTTTGTACTTATGATTAAATATAAACTTATACACCCATGACAGTATCCATAACTTTTGTGTTAACATAAAATGAAAACATATATTATTACAAAAATTAACATAGTAAATATTTATTAAATAAGAAAACAATCTATTGAATATATTCTATAAATCCAAAAAATCAATATCATCAAATTTGACTTAAATCAATATGCCATCAACTAACCATTTTCAAATTCACCAATACTGACATACCAATGTCGATCATCTCTTTATTCAAAGTAAACATATGTTTTCAAATTCTACTGTGGAATAATCCTTACATATTCCATGATATGTGTATCCAAAACATCATTGATATAAAACTTCCACAATATAATTCCAAAATCATAATGCATAAATACATTAAAATTTTCACTTCATATGACTTTTCTCGGTATATTAGTTAAAACATGGATTGGGAAATTTTATCGGATAATCCTTATATTCCCTATACATAATACATTGAACTATAAATGTTACCATATGATGATATTCATTTACCTCCATTGAACTTTTCATTTTTCCTCAAATATTACATGCTCTATACCCTTCATTTACACATAAAAATCATATTTTTAATACATTGACAAATTCACTTGATTGGTTCTTCCAATATTCTATACATAATGTAAATCGAATCTTTTTTCCTTCATAATACACACCACTAGAGCTCTCAGTGAACTCTATCCTTCTCTTAATTGGGAAGTATGAGAGTTGGTTTTGGTAAATGATATGAATAATATATTATGACAACTAATTAGGAATAATCCCATGGTTTCATATTATATCTCCAATTTCACTTGGTTAATCATGAGGATAATCATTACATTCTCGATCAGCGTTAACACGAGAGCTCCAAGTTCCATACATTGACTAAATCCAAAAAAGAATATCATGAGATATAATATTCATAGTGAAGAACCATGAAAAATAATTTATAGGGTGTATAAGTCATTAAAATTCTTTCAATCTATGACACAATATATTTAGCCCAGGTTATCCATAATCATTAGCAAATTTTGTTTGATACTATCATATAATTATACTCATTCCTAAATTTTTTAGTATTGTTTTCTCATCCTAGTTTCCAAAGGATAACTAAACCATTCTCTGATATAAAAGGAATTTACCCGTACATTTATTACATAGTAATCACATATTAATAGGTTAATATTTATTACATTATATAACGATCCATGCCAGAATTGCATAGGTATAGTTCCTTTAGACACTTAAGAACATAATAAAGTTGGTAATAAATGATCTACATAATCTCCCACTATATTCATCATAACTATAATCCTCCTTAGAATCATCATACATAAAATTGTCTTCTCAACCTTGTTAAATGTAAACAAAAGAAAGAGTGACCTTAGATTCTCGCAAATGAAAAACAATGGATATTTCAATGATCACTTGATCTAAATATGAGAATAAGGTTATGAAAACATAAACATAACAATAGAAAATCAAACCACACATATCATAGATCATAATAGTTAGACATGTAATAAATTTTTTTATTTTGTAAGACATGAATCATAAAGGAATAGATGAACTCAGTCCAAGATAGAATGACATATTCATAAGTCATAGTTGTAGTGCATACACATAATCGTAGAAAATAATTTCGTTGGTAGTAAAGGATAATTGTGAAAACTATCATAGAAGAATGTATTATCCCCCAAACCAACATAGAAGTCATGGTTCAATCCAAAGACTGTCATAGTTGACAAATTCCCCTACTGAATTGGCTTCACTCCTATTTCTAGTCCAGTCTATCTCTTGGGATATCAATAATTACCAAATGCATTGGACGGAGATAGATGTCTCAACAATTAAAAAATTAAAATCATACAAATTTTCTCAATAAGATCATAAAACATTCATCATATCATAACCTAGTAAAAGGAGTCTGTTTCATAAACATTCATTATTTAATCATAGCATGACCATTGAAATAGAAAAAGTTTCATAAATATATTTTCATCATAAATATAAAACATACAGATAAATAATAAGTATGGTATCATTGGATAATATACCCTATAAAGTATAATTGAAATCAAGGTTTATTATCATTAATGATTATAAATACCATTAAAATATCATTAAAATTTTATTGGGGAAAATATCAATTCCATTTTAAAATTACATATTTAAAATATAAAAATGATAAACAATTTATGGAATAAATTTTATTTGAAAATATACTTGTAAACCTATAAGGGAAACTAAAATTCATTTAGTATTCATGTTAGTGTGAAATTTTGATTCAGACGAATAAATTAAAAAACATTCCTTTCATTCATGTAAAAACACAAAAAAAGAACATCATTTGAAAAATGAAAAAAAATATTACATTTGAAATAAATTTTTAAAATTTTAAACCTGCATAAAAACTAATTTAAACAATCAAATTATTATTTTAAATTTTTTCTTTAAATCATGTATATTCAAGAAAAAGTTTTTTGATCAAAGACATAAATGATGTTAATTTTATTTAAAAGAATTATTTTAGTATATTGAGTACTTCAAGAACGGAAAATGTAAAGAAAAATTTATTCTCAATAAATTAATAGAGGATAATAAAATCCATGATATTCTATAATGTTATATAATACAATTTTAGTAGCATAACTTAATCATAGACAATCTTGATAAATAGTGAGATTATAACATAAAAGCCTTACTACTTTAGTAATAATTGAATACTAAGACCCATAAAATAAAGACCCATAAAATTCAATTTATATGCCCATAAATTTCATAATAATAATCATAAAATAAATTCATGTGTACGATATACACCACACAAAAGAATCAATTGGTGAATATGGAATGTGTCCCCTAGAAATAAAAATGAGATGAAAATCTCTTACCCAAGGTATGGCATCCCTTGTGGGAATTAGAACCTCCTATATAATAAATATATATTTGTTATAAATTTACAATAGAATCATAATCATATATAAAATCCTATATATAATTTACTTATTACCTTTTATCATGCATTTGTCAACAAATATTTATTATAATAATTATTCTCGATGATATCTGCTTCGTTTTTCATGTATATATTGTTATGGTAGTTCTGGTAGATTTATTTTTTTTTCTGGTTTTGTAACATATATAATATTAATAATAATATAAATATCATGTATATTCATTTTATAATTGTTTATGTTAAAACATAAAAGTAGATATTGAAAAATTAATTACACCGTTAATAGAGATGGTGGGTCGTATATACATATGAATGATGTTTTCATTTCTCGATGGATGAAATAAGAGAATGGTAGATAATAAATCATCATTCTAGAATAATTAATATATTATATATTTATTTTATATTCAATAAATCCATCTTTATTATCATCCAAGAAAAAAAGAAATGGAAAATGAATCACATTGCTTCAGGGAGGCGGTGGTCCACACGTACTCACAAGAGATGCTATTATTTCCCACGATTTGGAAGGTAAGAAAGTATATATGATATTATAAATAATAATATTTAAATATTTAATAATTATAATATATAAACATTAAACACATCATAATACCCATCTATAAAATTTGGTGATGACAAATGAATTGTATCGCTACGTGGAGACGATAAGTCGTACGTACAAAAGATAGAAACATTAACATCCCATTTCATGGATAGACAGTGAATATATATACTTTCATAATTTAAATAAAATTTCATTATATTTAGTATAATTACTTTAATATTTTATGAAAAATATAAAATATATATTGTAGATAAATATAATTAAAAATAAAGGGATTAGATAAAGGGATTGACTCTTTTTTGAAATAACACCTTTAAATCTCCCCTTATATACCCAAGAGATGGCCATTTAGGATTACCATCACATATATAATGTGAATAAGAAAGGTTATAAGGTATTTTTTGTGGTTATGTTTGAGATATAAGGTAAAAAAATTCTAAATATGTTATGGGTGGAGGTTCCAAATTATAATTGAGGTGAATGGGACTTTTGGAATTTCATAAAAGATTAAAATGTAAAAAAATCATTATATACACCAAATGACACCAAAATACTAGGGATTATAATTTAATATATTATTATTTTTAAATAAAAACAACCAACAACATTTTTTCATTTTTATGTTGTGTTATAAACCTTATCATTTTCTTTAACCCATTAATTAACTAAAAATAACATTAATCAAGGTATCATATTTTTCACAAAAAAAGGATTATAATTTTACATATAAAGTGAAGAATGGATAATAAATGGAAAAGGTATTATATTTTAGACAATATATTATCCTATTTTTGATATTTAAATTTTTTAATAAAAATTTTAAAAAAATTATGTAATATTATTTTGTTAAAATATCATAAATGTTAAATAAGAAACTATTCATTTGATTAGATTTATAATAAATAAATAAAAATTTTAAATATAATATAATAAATTATGATAACACTATTATTTAATATTCATCTAAAATAATCATGGAACACTATAACTCACTAAATTATATTACTTTTAGAATTCTTAACAGCATTTATTTTATTTTTCTAATCATTTAATAAATATTATGATAACATTGTATATGAATATAAGGTAATTTTATAATTTATGAAAATTTTAAATATACTTATTTTAGTAAAATAATTTAATTAATCTCAAAATAATCATTTATCTTCATTCATATATTTACTTCTTCCCTATGTGTACATATAATAGATATTTAAAACTAAGAGAGTGACATTTTGTAACTTTAATTAGATTAAATATTATATGTGTCATATTATTGGAAAAGTGTCCATTAAAAAATAATGTCAATGATAAGTTGATATTTGTAGAATATCCTTCATCCAATAATTATTAATATGAAAAAATACTTCCTTATCACTTAGTTTTAATCTAGATTAACTTAATTTACCATTTATGGGGGTGTTAATGTTTACCACGATTATGATTGATATTGACAAAAAATATAGGGGAATTATTTCAAAAATTTGAATAGATAGATTAAAAAATATTGAATCATGTTTATAAAATTAAATTTCAATAGCTAGATGAAATTAATTTTGAACGAAGCATGAAACATGCAAAGAAAATAGCATTTTTGACAGATACATCATTAACCATAACACAAGGTTTTTTCTAATATCATGTCATGAAAAATATTATATAAATAGTAAAAACATTATTGAAAATATAAAATATATTTTTCATTGAAATCATTCTCCAATAGTGAATATTAAAATTTATTATGAAAAAAATTCATTACACGCATAAAAACTGTTTTTTCAGAAAAAATGTCTTTAACTTATTATTTTTTTTCAAATTCATCCGAAAAATTAATTCAAAAAACTATAATTGGATTATAGAAAACATAGTATAACTATTTTAACATATGAACCATTTTATTTTAGAAAATTAACTCTTAATTTTATTGAAATGAAAATATATCTTTCAATCAATAATTTTTACTCATCATTGAAAAATCATACTTTTCAGAAAATTATCAAAACATTAATTCTTAGATATTTTTTTCAAGAAGATTTAAAAATTGATATCATTTTAATCAAATATAATTTCTATATTCTCTATAAATTTTTTTTAATATTTTCCAAAAAGAAATTATAAATACTGTTTTTTAAGAAAGTGGTTCTATGGAGAATAAAGACATTAATAAAAATGTATTGATTAATTAATAAATATTTATCAATATATTTATATTTGTTAGGAACATTATATATATTTTGTAGATTATTTAAAATTTTTGATAAATTATAATTTAAGGGATATGATATAATGATTATATTTAAATAATAATATTTCATGATTTGTTTAGGCTTAGTGTTTCACATCTTGTACAATATTTAATATTGTGTTAATTAAAAATATAGGGGTATGATGATTTTCATATTTGAAAGAATATTTAAAAAAATAAAATATATGTTCGATAATATATATTATTTTTGAAGTGTCTTCATCCTTCCTTTTTTCACTGGAGTTTTCCAATCCCCAATGATATTTTATTCATTGACAATTTCCTTACATCTTTCTTTTATTGTGATTATTAATCCTAATTTATCTACCTCTTAATTGTTTTCTTCCTACAATTTTACTCCATCCCCAAGTTCTCTTCATAGGGATATCAGTTATGCATATCTTCAGTATATCATTCCTCTAAATTGTTTTTCACTTTTTTCTATGACATATCCCCATTTGATTCAGATTTCTGATCATTTTCATAAAAATTGATCTTGAATTTTTAGTACCATTCATGAATTTTATTAGAATTTTTATTCTAGGATTTTAGATGAATTACCAAGAAAATTTCCATCATCCCCATTAGTTTCAATCATTTAGTTCTTCTCCTTATTTAGAATAAACAATTTACCCCCCAAAATTCAAAATTATTCTATTGTGGGATTCTTCCCACACCATATTTCGTATGGTGTGTCCTCTTCATTTGGACTTAAAAATTACCTTTTGTATATATAAACTAAATTATTCACTCTTTCATTTTATTTTTTCTTTTAATCTTGGTGCATTATAATTTATTTATCTTCCTCCACCTGATTGTTAGTTAATTAAATACCATTTTTAATGTATAACTTCTATATTTTTATCCCTAGTATCTTCTCTACTAATAACAAGTAAAATTTAATTTAATAAAACATTATATTTTGAATGATGTGTTCATAAACCATGTCCTCTTACAATAATCATGAATAAATATAGTGTAATAATATTTTTCATCCTAGTAATGAGTGAAATTGGCCCCCACACATCCACCTTCATAAAATCAAGCCATATAATTGACATATTTTCCATAATAATGTAAGTATTTAAAATGATTTTCCATTATTAAAAAATAATCATAGTCTTAGTGTCATCATGAGAATGTTTTAGGATATTTTGATTTCCATAATTCTCCATCACATCATACAAGGACATGTGGATTAAATTTCCAAGAATGTTTTTATATATCCTTTTATATTCTTCCTTGTACATAATGTTCATATATTAATCCCCACTGATGAGTTAGACATTTAATTTTATGAGATTCCCATGAATCACTATTGTTCTATCTCTTCCTTTCTTGATTTAATCCATCTTAATAAAATTAAATGTATTCCCTAAGTCACATAGTTTTCTCATACTGAGAAGATAGTGACTAGTGTCTTCCAAAACCAAGTAGTCCATGTAACATAGTTTTGCACTTACGATTTTGGATTTTATAAAGCTATTAATTTACAAAACATAACTATTAACATGTAAAACAATGTCATTAGTGAATATGTGATGATAATGAAATTGTATTTTTTTCCATAATCTAGGATGTCTATCCATGATAATGAATACATACTCCAACATGACTTATTTGTCACAATGAAATTTCTATGACATTAACCTTCATATAAATTACTTTCTTGAACTATGTTAAGTGTTTTCCATAAATTAGTATTTAAATAATTTCCACATCATGATCTATTGAATCATCCTCAACATTCAATTTTGTGAATTTATTATGAATATTCATCCTGATTAATCATGTTTTAGCTTCTATGGTCATCTCTATTGGATCTTATTTAGCACATTTATTTGTTCACTTGAAGATAAATTAATGTCTTTGTGTTCATAACCTTCGCACAAAAAAATTTAATTTTAAAATATGCCAACTGTATAAAATTTTCCCAATTTATTTTTCTTACAATGGAGACTTGAAATGTATTTTGTTAATATAAAACATATATTTTTCTCATATTACAATAGTAATTAAAATAGATTCATGGTATATTATATTGTCTCTTTTCCACACCACTTATATCCATTTGAGTCCTTTGAGAATTACCCAAATCAAAATTCATCTAGGATTTGGGATATTGTAATTTCACATTATCCACCAATATTTCATTCTTATAAATAATACTGTCAATAGATTTTCATTACCACTGAAACATTTTACATATGTATAAGGGTATAATTTTCACATTATATCCATGTTTTCCAACATATCATCTTTAGTATCCCACACAATAAAACTCAATGCTCTAATGGTGGGAGATTTATGTCCCTCATGATCATCAACATTTCACCAAATATTTAGGATATTGACTTTGTTCTTTTTAATTAGATTGACATGATATTAAACCAAATATTTTAATAAATCAATTATTTTGGCTTGGTCATTGATTTTGATATTGTATTAAATTTCCTTCTACTATTTTCTAGTATTTTTATACTTGATTATTTCAATATCACCCTTAAACATTTATTTTTATTTTTCTTTCTCTAACATATAATTTTTGGAATCATCAACCACTACATTGAATTTCGTCACATATCTATCAAATTAGCAATTTATTCAAGTGTAGATTCTATTGATTCATTGATGTATAATCATTACATAACATTAGTTTTTTCATCATCATTTTCCACCACTTAATTATTTATTTCAACCATGAAGACATCCTCATTTAGTTCCAAACAATCCTCAATTTACTACACTTTATTATCCTCTGATATATAATTTTCTTGTTAAATAAAATTATTATTTTCATAACATTTTTTCTATGAATAGATATTTCCTATCGTTCCCATAAATAGTTTCTTCCTTAGGAAATTATCTTTATTTTCATCTCAAAATTTATTTTGAAACACAGAAGCAAAATTCCCCACTTTTCCACAATGAAAATAGTCAAGTGAATGATTGCCTTAATATATTTCTTTTTCCCTTTTAATGTTTGAGGATTAGATAAACCCTGCCTCATAATCATTCCTATAATTAAGAAAATTATATAACGATAGTTTTTAATCTCTTTGAAATCCACATCCTATGAATTATCATTTATCAAGGACAGGTTATTTCTTTTTCTCATCTTATAGAAGATTAGAGTGATGAAAATAATATCCAACACCACCCCTTTGGGGACCTAGCCTTCAAAGACCATGAAATTTTAGTTGAAACATTATGGTAATATTATTAGGGTCAATGTTATAATTTTTATATAATAATGATATTCCTTTAGATTTCTCATTCCGTACATAATAATATTCACTTAATCAATGAATTTATCAAATAACTCATTTGGATGCATTATAAAATCCTCATACTTATTCCATCCTGATAGGAGTTTATCATCACATATCGTGGAATCACCATCATAAATGTTGAGAGATTTTTTACATGTATTGGGATTATTTAAATGACTTCATATTCATTTATATTTCATTGGATAATGATCCTCTCATTTTGTTGACTCTTCTTTCATTGGTATCAATCCCACTTCTATATTTTTCAAATTTTTCTCTCCACTTCTTGCCTACTAAAATCACATGCATGGAATCCAGGTACACATATATTTCCAAAGATATAAAATATATTTTTTTATTCTTCCATATTTGGACATTAATATCATTAATTATTAGAATTTCATTGTGGTTGATTGTAGTTAATGTATCTTTAATGAGAAAAAATGTCACATAAAATCAATACATTTGAAAACACTATTTTCTCCCACAAAAATTTCAATACCCTAAGAGGCGGAGAATAAAGATCTATCAATTTCATTAAATAACCATCTCTAATAGGATAGTATCACAATTACTAAGAACAATATATACCTAACAATTGATATAATGTTATAAAGTATATGAAATAGGGAAATCAATAATTTTACCAGGTTCATCCAAACAAGGCTAATATATGGAGCATAAAATGGTGATTTGATGATGCACCTAAAACATTAATAACACTACTTTGTTTACAATTTTAATCATCGAAACAAACCCTTTATTATGATAACCATAATAAGAAAATTTATAACTCATTATTATACCAACAAGAAGGATTTAACCACTCCTCTTATTCTATGTTTTTATTTATATGAATTGAATATAGAAATTACACTAACTATTGCATATAAATGTGTGAACTAGGATCTTCTTTCCAGGTATGTTTTTCCTTTTCTGGTTATTTTTGGTGAAAAGATGAATTTCTAGAAATTTTATAAGTACACACCATGCACATTATGAGTACACTCTATGTACTGATTTTCCACAGAAGTCCATGTGCTCGTCGTGTAATGGCCACACACACTGTCGTGTAAGGGTGAATTTGAGGCCGCCTTAATAGGAGTACAGAAAAAGTCAAGTACACTTCATGTACTCAAGAAGTACACACCGGGTATTTTATTTTTTTCATTAAACATGTCGGGGTCGCGTCTAATAGCCAAAATCGCCTCCTTCTAGTTCTCATTCGGACGAGGGCACTCGTATGGCCGTGATCTTCTTGGATTCCTCAAGCCTCCGTCCCATCTCTGAATTGCCCGTCGTCGATTGATTTGGAACCACTGTGGTACGCTCTTTCTTCTTATATAACCTCGTTTCATGATTTCTATTCTTTTCAATGTTATCGTGGGTTTAACATTTTATGTTTTTTCATAGATCTATGACATTCTAAGGAGATTAAATCCTTGTGGTTCAAGTATATCATTCTCCTAATGTCAAGGTAGGTGGTTTGTGCCTTTCTGTAGAAATTCTTTGAGTATTATGTGCAAATTCCACTAATACCCTTGAACAAGGTATTGTGTGTTTACTGTTTTGCCATTTTTTTTTGTCTATATTGCTTTTATGCCTAAGTAGAGGTTATTGTTTTGGAATAGGGTAATTTGCAGTGCTTTGGATGTATTTCCCAAGCATGTTTTGTCTGTTTATAACCGTTTGGTCCAGTTTTGGCTGTTAGGCTATTGCCAATTTCCATGGCTAGTATTGTAGGATAGTGTTCTTTTTATGACATTATGTTATGTTGTAGAATGCTATTCAAGTAGTTCTTGAGGTTTACTTTGTCCATTACGTGATGAAAAACTTGATGAATTTACATAGGGCTGTGAGAAACTAGTGTAGTAGACCATAGAGAGAATGGACGTAAGGGATTCTCCATAGTGTCTTTGTAATATACGATGTGAGACCACCGGGGGAGTTGATGTTAAGTGCTTACTCATAGAGTCTTTAGTCCCTCAATGCGAGCCAAAGAGGTAATGTGACGTATGTTCTTCCCTAGAGCGCCTTTAGTACTGATATGATATTATAGGGGGAATTGACGGTGAGTGCTTCCACAGAGACACTATATTTTAGCTGAACTTGAGGGGTGAATCTATGTGTGCTTCCCATAAGTTTTCTTGATTCTACTAGGTAGAACCATAGGGGTTAGGTTGAATGTACTTCTCATAGGGTTACCTATTTGTGTTATATGATTTGATTAGTGGTTTGATTGTTAATTGGATTGTGAATTTTTTACTGCTGAGTACATTGATGTTTACTACTTTCTATACATTTACCTATTATATACTAACTGACTTTTAGGCATAGATCTTCGGGAGGTTTCCTACTAAGATTTAGTCTTACACCCAATTTGGGTCATGCTTTCGGCCCAAACAGATTATGTTTTTGGAAGTATAGACAAGGGCAAGTGCCCTTCTACATCAGGATCGTGATTGTTGTGGATCTAGAGAGCACAGGACCAAACAATAACTTGCGATGCTGAAGAGTTTATTTGTTTTCTTGTTCAATTTAGTTTAGCACGGTTTAATTCAACATTGTAACTTATTTGGATGTTTTCCTAGACTTATATATATCATTCATCATTTATATATAAAAATATTTGCTTCAGTTTTATTTCTTTATCAGTCTTCTATTCTTTAGCATTATTACTGCTTCTGTTATTGTTCACCTATTTATATTCACTGTGTACTCGGTCAGTGAGGGAATAGTTTCCCCACTATCACACCCAAGTCCCTTGCTTCTAGTTGTCCACCTCTGGATTTCGGGGAAATGCGCTTGAGGCCATGTGGCCAACTGGGTAAGGGCACCTCTGGTGGCTTCCAGAACTGGGATGTCTCAAAGTGATATCAGGAGATTTATTTTCTCTTGACATACTATTTGGAGCCTTTAGCCAAGGATAGGGAGGAATATGTACTTGGTAATAAGTTGTGCCTAGGAATATCTAACCCGTGTATAAGGAAAATTCAATTTACCTTGTTTATTGAAAAATGTTCTGGTATTCAATTTTACAGTTGATTCGATTTCACCATTGGGTGATTCATATATTTTTTGTTGTTACAGTTGATGTTATTGAGGTTCTATTTCTGTTTGAACCGGATGAGATGAGGGAATGACATCTCATTCATCATATAGGAACATTCTAGAAATCACATGTAATGCATTTCTAGCATGTCATCTAGGGTGAATTTGCAATTTCATGTTTTTGTGATAAATGTTGTATAGAATATGCATGTTTTTATGATAGATAGCTTGATAAAAATATCTTCTTCTTGTTAGATCATTGATTGTGTAAGGTTTTTCCTGAATGAATGCCAAACTTTGGTTCTTGAGGTGTTATGGGCCCTCATGGACAAGAATTTGGTGGATCCTTGACTTTTTTACCATGTTGTAACTTTTTAAAGATGCCAAACATTGATTCGCGGGGAGTACGGGCCCTCACGGATTGGAATTTGGCACTTTAAGTGTTCTTTTCAGTGTTTTTTGGGCTCTGGTGTAGTTTTTAAGGCATACTGTCCGGAAAATCCTAGAATACACGCCGTGTAGTTTTCACTACAATCCATTTGTTCTTCTATTTGTTAAGAAGCACTTTTTCTTAAGTACACGCCGTGTACTTTATCTACACACCGGGTAGTTTCTAACCATGTCATAGGACATGTGGGAAAATACACAGGATAAGGAAAATCTAGTGAGAACAAGTCGTTTACCAGTTGTTCATGCCGTGTAGTATAATACTAGATACTTGGCCTTGTAGATAACAAATTGATTCGGTGGAGTCTCTTATTATACACGTCGTCTTAGGTTTGAACACGCCGTGTAGTCTGACCCAGGTACTCGACCGTGTCACTAACAACACCGGTCTGTGTAATCTTTTCTCATACATGTCATGTCTGCTTGGAACATTCCATGTAGTGCCAGCCATGTATCTAGCTGTGTAACTAAACACGCGGTTTGGTTGGGACTTCTTAGTATATGCCTTGTCTGCCTGAAACACGCCATGTAGTGTGACCTGGGTACATAGGCCGTGTCACTAACAGCACGGGCTAGGTGAAGCTTGTTGAGTACACGGCATATCTACCTTGAACATGCTGTGATGTTTTGTATAAGGAGAGCCATGTGGCATGACCATGTATAAGGACTCAGGAAGTGGAGGAGGATTCAGGTACACACTGTGTGTTTTGAGAACATGTTGTGTGATTGGGGTGTTACGTGACCAGTTTTTGCAGAAGTACATGCTCATGTAAATGAATTAATGGAACACACTGTGTAGTATTTATATATTATTTATAGTCCTGTTTTGTAAACCATGAATACTTTCCTTCTTATGTTCCCTTCTTACACTCCATGTTTTCATTTCTTGGTAGTGTTTATCTAAGGGCTGCATTTGACCATGCAGATTCATGGCACCGAGACATCCTCCGGTTGGACACCAATTAACATGTGGTGATCAAACGTCGGATATGGATGATTAGGGACTTCCAGCAGATCCTCTTGTCGATCTAGTATTGGAACCAGCCGTTATACCTGACCCATGAGCTGATTCTTGGTTCAGGGAAGGATTCATGACGATGATGCAGACCTTCCAGGGAGCTCTGCTCCCTGCCACATCTATGACAGACATGACGCGAGTTTTCCAGTAGCAGCATCCTCCCACCTTATCTGGGGAAGGAGGACCTCAGGATTCAGAGTCATGGCTAGAAGCCATGCTGACAATATTTGAGCATCTAGAAATGCCTCCAGAAAGGATGGTGAATCTTTAAACTTATATTCTACCGGACTCCCCCAAGAGGTAGTGGGACGTGATCTCACAGGCGGGTCATCAGTAGGTTATGGATTGGGAGGAGTTCCAATAGATCTTCTATGACTACTTCTATACAGAGACCCTGAGGGCTGACCGATCCCGGGTGTTCATGAGTCTAGAGCATGGTACTCTTTCTGTCATGGAGTATTCCACATGCTTTATTGAGCTTCAGTGATTTACACCCTTCCTAGGGGTAGATGGTTTATTCATGGAATGGAAGTTCAAGGATGGTCTCAGGAATGACATTTGATCCCATGTGAACATCTTCCAGTTGAATTACATCACTTATATTTTCAACCAGGCATTGATCATGGAGGACAATCTGAGGGATTCTGGAGCTTTGATCCAGGTAGGCTCAGCATCTGGAGTTAGCATCCCACCTAATGACAGTAGGAAGTGCTGTAGGGAGTCTTCTCATAGTGATTCGAGGAGGTGAGACACATCTTCTGGTAGCCAGGAGGTATGCTACCAGTGTGGGAAGAGTGTTCATACGAGGTTGAAGTGCCAGAGAGACCAAGTGGTGTGTTGAGCATGCAGCAAGATGGGTCACCTTCAGTGCCTCTGTCGGATCTTCTCAAGAGATGCCTATGACCGGGATGTTACAATGTTTCTCATTCAAGAGATGCTCCCCAGTTTTTCACCAGTCTGGGAACTGGTGTTCTTCTAGCCGTTCAGGCTTAGGTGAAGGTCATGGTCGTGGTGGTCAGTCGTAAGTCATTCATCAACAACAGAGTGGTCTAGCTCAGAGTGGCCAGGTAGGGTCACAGGGCTATGGAGCTGGTCATACCATTGCGGTGGAGCAGACCCATCTGGAGCTGGATCTCAGACCTTCTATAGTTCGAGGTATAATCCTAGTTTCCTCATACTTATCTTCAGTTCTTTTCGATACAGGGTTTTCTCGTAGCTTTATCTTTTTTACTGTTGTGGAGAGACATGGGCTCTGTATATTTTATTCTGATGATATCTTGGCGCTTGACACTCCGTTGGGGACTAGAAATGCCTGTGTATTTCAGTGGAAGTATTTACCTCTAGAGTTTGGTGGGTCTTACTTTTTATGGGATCTCTATGTCCAAGAGATGATAGGCTATGATTTCATTCTTGGAATGGACTGGTTAGTTCCCTTCCAGGAAGTCATCGTCTGTTATCACCGTAGGGTGAGTTTCATATCACCAGAGGGTGGATATTTTATTAATAATGGATAATGGGATGTCTAGGCGAGTAGAGCCAGTCCATAGCATCATGGATTAGGAGGAGTTACATCACATATCGTTATTCTTTATTTGGATGACAAGGGGACTTCACGGTTAGACATTCCTCCAGTGGTGTATCATTTCAGGGATGTCATTCTTGAGGAGTTTTTTTGGTTTTCCTATGGTGTGAGTGGTTGAATTTTCAATTGATCTTATGCCAGGAGAAGCACCAGTGACCATTCCTCCTTATTGGATGGCTACACCCGAGTTACAGGAGCTCAAGAAGCGGTTGGAGGAGTTGTAGGAAAAGGGTTTCATACAACCCTATACTTCTCCTTGGGGTTTTCATGTCCTGTTAGCGAAAAAGGTAGACAGTACTCTTAGTCATTGCATGGATTATCAGAAATTGATCCATTTGGTGGTCATGAACTGATATCCCATACTTAGGATTGATGGTCACTTTGACCATCTTTGAGGAGCTCGGGTGTTCTCAAATATTGACATGAGGTCTGGTTACCATCAGTTGCATGTTAGACCATTTGATATACCTCTCTCATGCTTCTGGAGTAGGTATGGTCTATATGAGTATTTTTTTATGTCGTTAGGCCCCATGAACGCACCAGTAGTTTTCCTGTACTGATGAACCGAGTGTTTCTTCCATGCTTGGATTCCTTCGTGGTTGTTTTTGTGAAAAATATCTTGGTGTACTCTCACACAAAACACGTCCATGCCACACATCATAAGATCATTATGAGTACACTAAGGGAGCATTAGTTATATGCTAAGATCTCAAAATCCCACTTTTGGATGGATCATATTCACTTCTTGGGTCATGTTATCTCAGAGACAGGAGTATCAGTAGACTTTGGGAAAGTCAGAGCAGTAGTTTCTTAGGAGAAGCCAAAGAACTGCTTTGAGGTTCAGAGTTTTCTAGGGTTGGCTGCATACTACTTATGCTTCATTCGTGACTTTTCACGCTTAGTAGCACCGCTGAAAGGTATGACCATGAAGGTTACAATGTTCTTATGGTCAGATTCTGGTGAGTCATCCTTTCAGGATCTGAAAGAGAGGTTGAATTCGGTAGTGCTACTATTATTTCTAGATTATGGAAAGAGTCATATCATGTATATTGATACATCAAGTATCAGAGTGGGAGCTGTGCTTATGCAGGGAGATGGAGTTGTTGTGTACGGGTCTCGGCAGTTGAGGCTGCATGAGATGAATTACTCAACACATGATCGGGAGTTTGATGTTTTTGTTCATTCCTTACGCTACTGGAGATAGAGAAGGTAGGTTGTGTACCTACAGTCCTTTGACATTGAGCTTTCCTATACGCCAGAAAAACACAATGCAGTGGCTGATGCGTTGAGCAGGAGGACTCAGATGCATGCATTTCAAGAGGCCAGTTGTGAGTGGACGCTTATGTCCTTGTTCTCTGAGATGCATCTGGAGGTCCACGATAGAAATGGCAGACTTTTCTATCTTCTATAGCTGTTACCTCTACACTTATTCATCAATTTTGAAAGAGGCAGCTATCAGATTATGAGGGCCTAGTCCTATGGGATATGGTGTCAGGAGAGAACCATATTCCCAAATGGACCGTAGGTGAGGATGAGATCTTGCATTTTAAGGGAATCATATGGGTGCCAGCAGACATACGTGAGGAGCTGATGCGGGACATTCATTCATCAGTTTGGGGAGTCCATCCTGGCACCATCAAGATGTATCGAGACCTACACCATCATTATTGGTGTCCATGTATTTAGAGGGATGTTGTTAGTTTCACTATGAGTTGTTCTACCTATCAGCAGGTGAAGATTGAGCATCAGCGACCAACAGGGATTTTACAATAGTTACCCATTCCCTGGTGTAAGTGGAATGACATCACGATAGATTTCGTGACAGGATTCCAGAGGTCTATTTGAAGGAACGATGCAGTATATGTTATCTTCAATAAACTTACGATGGTCTCTCACTTATTTCTGATCAAGGAAACCTTATGTGTTGATGACCTGGGACGGTTGTACATCCGTCAGATTATATGTCTGCATGGAGTTCCACACTCCATTAATTCAGATAGCGATGCATGTTTAACTTCTCGATTATGGAAGGGGCTATAGAAATCATTGGGTACAAAGGTGATTTTGAGTACATCATACCATCCGCAAAAATATGGCCAGTCCGACTATACGATTCAGGTGCTAGAGGACATGCTTCGAGCTTGTATTCTGAATTTTGGAGGTTCATGGGAGAGACACATACCTCTTGTGGAGTTTTCCTACAATAATATATTGCAATAAACTATTCAGATGGCACCTTATGAGGCTTTGTATTATAGAACATGTCGATCACCCTCATGTTGGCTAGAGGCAGGAGAGGTAGCGTTGATCAGACCTATACTTGTCCAGGAGACCACGGTGCAGATATAGATCATTTGGAAGAGGATGGTCGTAACACCCCATCCCCACTAGGCTGGACCCGGTGCATTACATGTGTTATTGGCATCGTTAGACGGAATGATAATCTCAAAGGAATGATCAGTTTAGTAGTATTGAAGAAACTAGACATATAGATGTAACTCAAATTAAATTGAAAAAGGTTACAAAAAATAATACAAAATAAAAACTACCAAATGCATCCATAGGAACTCAATTAAAGGCCATATCTTCATCATCTATTGAAGATATACAATGAAAGGGGTGAGCTCAAATGGATAGAAAGGGTTAAAGTTAGCAGAAGCAAGAGTACAATAAATATTGAATCATAATCAATCTGACATAAACATCCTGGAATAGTGAATAAATGAAAAAATAATTCCATTAATAAACAGATAATGAATCTGCATCCATAGATTTTTTCATAGTGAAAACCTAATAGATAATAATAATAACTGATAATGAATAAAGAGAATGATTATTAATTGGACATCATGTATCTGGACCAGGAAACCATAATACTGTAAAAACGGTTTAGTTATGTTGGTAGAAACCCATCTAATTTTTGGAAACAAACGTGAAGGGTTTGTAACCAACTGATTTGCCTCATGTGTAACACCCCAAGCTTCTAAGGTACTCTTTTTTTTAATAATACAGTAGCGTGTTTTGTACTCAACTTCGAGTTCCAACACACACCACAACCAAACACACTAGCAGTTATGAATATTAATACAATCTTTTTGAAATTTTATAAATTTTATCCTTCAAAATGGAATTTATTTTTGGATTTCGAATATCGAAATTATCTTAGGCTGAATTTTTTTTATTTTTCTAAAAACATTTAATTTTTATGAATAGTGAATAAACACTGAGTTAAAGTTTAAAACTGAATTATTATTTCAATAATTATTTATTTGATTTATATTTAATTAAGGTAAAAATTGAAACATAATACCTATATAAGTTCAATATAATTCATTGGAGATAGTTTAGAATAATTTTAGATATATAAAAATTTTATTAAACTTTTCACCATCTTTTACCCACCTCCTAGGATAATTTTGAAATTCGCATAAAACATAATTTTACCACTTCTGTGACTGGAATTTCGAAAATACAAGAGACACGGTTAATATCAAGGAGTAAAATGTGGTTCAATGAGATGAAAATAATGTTTTGGTGAATAGTAACATTTTACTTTTATTAACCACGGTTAAAAGTAAATAGGGAAATTAAGGGTAAAAATGATATTAATATTACCCTAACACATGTCCTAATTCTATTGGACAAGTGTATCTTGACCAAAAACATATTTAAGAATAAATTATTATCATTTAGGTCCACATAGATTATATTAATACATTTATTATTATTTAATTCAAAGAAGAGAGAAAAGAGATAAAATCAAAGTTTAATAACTAATAAATTTTTAATATAGGGTTATAAATAAGATAAATTATATTATAAATATTAATTATAAATCTAAAAACATTTCCTACATAATGGTATTTTATTTATAATTTTTAGACATTATATAATTTAAATTATTTATGACACAATGGTGATGCAATAATAACCAAATTAATGAAAGATTAAAATAATTGATTTTATAAATATCATAATAAATGTAATTTGAAACTTTTTATAAATTACAATAATTTTCTAGGTTAATATGACATATTAGTATTGGTTATATAAATTTTTTTCAGAGTAATAATGCTGTTATAATATTATCGAAAACAAAATACCCAATAGTGTCAAAATTGACATAAAAGAGTTTTTAAAACAAATATTATATTATTAATTGTTATTATATTCCTAAAAATATAAGTTTCGGTCAAAGAACTTATATAATGATAGGTGTATCATTAATGTACCACTTGGGATACTCTTGGAGGTATATAGTATATTTATAAACTATATAATATAAAAATACAAAGATACTTGGTAAATGTCAAACTATTTAACTAAGAGTTAAATATAAATGATAGGGTTAATATAGTGACCCAAACCTATCTAAAATCTATTGGATTAAATGATTTCGACCCATACCCACCATAACCATTAAATAATCAACTTTGTAGCCATTATAAACCGAATATGAATTTATTATAAAATAATATTTCTTGCTTTTCAAAAGGTTCCCCTCACCCCTCTTATAAAAGGGTACTCCCCCTTATCACTAATTCACACCTCCAGAGCCTTTTGGCTCGGCCAACCCCTGCCCAAATATTCTCTAAAATTCCCTCACATAAACTGAGAGGCCTTATTTTGATCTGAAATCCAACTTACGGATCCCCTTTGATCAAATCAAAAAGAAGAACCCAAAGAAGAGGTAATGTTTTCACCACCCCCTTTCAAGTTCCATTCTTCTTAAATATCTTTTTTCATTGTTATTTCCATTAAAAAATACTAACTCAAGTATCTTTTAGATATTTTGATGTTATTATAAATATGGTACAACCATATTCAGTATTCTATTCATCCGTTGAATGACATGTCACCATACATGTGTACGTACGGCCTACCATCTCCACGTCGTGGTGTAATTGTTATTCAATACATTATTTTTTGGATGGGTATAATAATGAAGTTTAATTCATGTAAATAATGATTATAACATGATAATTATTATATATATATGATATAACATCCAGTTATATATGATTTTAATATCAAAAGATTGATATTATCGCTCGTTCGTACGTACGGACTATCGTCTCCACGAAGGCGATGAGATTCATTCCCCATCATATCCATACAATTACAATTCAAATTTTATGAATAAAAAAAATGTGTATGGACATGATATAATTCTGAATATGAATAAGAATCAACCTATCCATAACAAACATGACTTATGTAACAAAACATATAAAAGAAAACGAGTAAGTTAACAACCAAATCGACGGTAATACTAAGATATTATTAACAATGAAATGTTAAGAGGTCATATATGATATCATATTAATGTATATGATTATTTTATAATTAAATAAAAATTATTTAACCATTATACAGGAGGATAATCTACCCTCGACCAAGGAAAAAGTACAAAGTAAGAGGTTTCTTATCTCACTTTTAATTCTGTGAGATTTCCATTGTTTACCACTTATTTATTGCATGTGGTGTGTGTACTGCCCATGTTTGTGTTCATTGTGTAATATACTTCAATTCATGTATATTTACATCATCATTGTATTATCCTTCTTTCAGGGTTGTATGTTTCGTAAGTTACCAAATCAATATGGGAATTTGAAATTTCAATTTCCAAAAATTTGGCTTTACGCTTACTTCATTGATTATTTTACTCCAATATTATGTGTGGAATCGCAATTCATTTGATTATGTAATAATTTCCACTCCAATTTCTGTGGATATACTTTTTATACACATAATCACTCCATTGATAAATTCTTAATTCATCGGTATGAACTTGATAAGAGTACTTTTTACTAAATCGCCATTAGTTGAGTTAGACATCCAATTCATTGGTGTTGTTTTTACAATAATTTGTGTAAATGTCCTTTGATTGTTTTACACTAAATATAAAATCATATTGAGTGTTTTTATATTTTTCACACATAATTATGTAATTTATTTATCCTTAACCTAAGGATACGGCCTTTATGAAAGATTTCATATCAATTTACATTCCACTGAGACTCCTTTGTTGTTATACACCAAATCACTTTTATATGGTGTGTATAATGTAATTTGAAATAGTATATCATGAATAAATTTATTCTCATGACATTATAAAGTTTTAATTAACTCATTTATTTGTATTCAAGTGTCTCTCTTTTGGTTAGGAACTCTAAATAAAATATAATTTTAGAATGTTTTAACGATTTAATATTCTAAATCATTATCATTAATGTCCATGGTTTAAAAATGGTTTTAAGGATTTATTTATATGGATATTAATGTTTTCAAATAAAAATTACTTTTAAAATTTGAAAAGTGTTATGGGACACTTTTATTCAAAAATATATTTTTAAATGTCTTCCTGACAAATAATTTGACTTTTAAATTTTTTCAAGAAAAGGGGGATATTTATCTCAAATTGTTTTGATGATTATTTTCATCTATTTCATTATTCTTAATTATTCTTGATTGAGATTAATATGTTTCAATACAATCTTCCATACTGTATTGAATGAGTTATGTTTGACTATGGATTTTTTTTACCATTCATGGTTTGTGGATAAAGTATTAACATTTAGTATGCTAGTTTCAATACGAATGTTTATGTTCTATTTCAAAATTTTCATATGAGGAATGTGTTGTACATAGTATATGATGGTTGGATCCCTCTATAGTTCCATGATGCATCGGTAGGTCTCATGAGACAATCTAGTGTCTTGGCCAAAGGCCATGACAAAATCTTATTTTTAGTCTTGGCACGAGGCCTTGACTATGTGGTTATGATAGTCTGGAATTATGCATTCCATCATTAGGAAAGTGGTTATTGATAATTCATGTGATTATTGGACTAGTAGAATATCCATGTGAATAATTAAATTGTATTATTTAAATTTATATTTTTCATATGATGTTGAGAATCAAGTTTAAAATGCTTTTGTTTTAGTTATACATTGCCTTAAATGTTTGTGTTTATTTATGAAAGATTCTTCTATATTGTTATCCTTACTGGACATTTGAGCTCACCCATTTCCACGTTTTATTTTTCCCAGGATGTGGAGAAGTATTTTATGAATGACCTCTAGGGATAGTATGGGGGGATATTAGTATATACTATGGATATTATGTTGTTGTAGTTTTCATTTTATGATGTAATGAAAACTTTATGAATGTATCTAGTGATTTCAAGGCAACTAAAATAATCTGTATTTCGAGACTTGATCTTTTGTGATCATGCCAATGTTATGTAATAATGCACTGACTCTAGGTAACTGGGGTCGGGGCGTTACAATTGGTATCATATGAAGTCTAGTACAAACCTTGGAAACTAGATTTGGATAATCTCTGATTAGAGCACATATCCCTAAGATAGACTTTGAGGATTAGTATAGAAGAACTTCCTAGAATATTGGTATTGTATAGATTTTGTGAGTTTTCCAAGTAGTACATCCCTATCTGGATATGAGTAAGTAGAGGTGGCTTTGGAACAGATGTACCTAGGGGTAAAACTCGAAAACACATATTTGATCTAGACTAGAATGGGAAGTGGTGCACGACAACGGGCCTTGCTGCACTCTTGGTTACGACACTCCCGAGGGATATGCTTAGGATAATTTACATTTTATTTACAAACCAATTTTATGTATTTTAATATAAGATGAGAATAAATGACCATGGTTAATCCTTAGGTGTTTCAAATTGAGAATATGGTGTCATGATATTCTCTAAATGATTTTATGACTACTGTTACTCACACAATTCTTTCTAGTTTTATTCAATAGATGGAGTCCAAGGAAGTCATAGTAACATTGAGAATGATTTACAATGTGGGAACAGTGGTGGAAATGAGAAATAAAATGGAATATTGATGGGTGTAAAATATATCATGACCATACCAAATCAGTTTCACAAAAATCTGATCAACATAATATATATTAACCAACTCTCGGACATAATAAAGAAGATAAATGGGATGAATGATAAGAGATCCAGCAGTGGAGACCATGGAGTAAAGAATCCTAAATTCCCATCTTGTAGGAAATATGGAAGGATACACATAGGAAAGTGTCTTAATGGAACAGATAAATTCTTTAAGTGTAAAAAATAAGGACATAATGTGAAAATTTGCCGAGGAAAAATGAAGAGTACTATGGAAGAAAATAATAATGGTCCCGAAATTCCATTTACATTCATTTTTTCACTACTGGAAAAAAGGCCTATACCCACGGTTCAAAACCGTGGGTATAGCCCCCAAAACCGTGGGTATAGGCTATACCCACGGTTTTGGGAACCGTGGGCTGGAACGCCGTCGGTATAGGTCCCCAGCCTATACCCACGGTTTTCCAAAACCGTGGGTATAGGTGTTCTTCCACCGTGTCAACAAAACATTCCCAATTGCCACGGTGTCAATGGCTTTTACCCACGGTTTCAAAACTGTGGGTATAGATCCTAAAATAAAGCGGCAGGCGGGTTTCGATCCCACGACCTCTTCGCTGCAAAGTACCGCGTCTAACAACTACCATACTATCAATTATGATTATATATATTTATATTTAGTTAAATATAGTTATATAAACCGTTGGTATAGAGGGAAGAACCGTAGGTATAGGACTCTCGCCAAAAAAAATCTTTCCCGCGGAAAATTTTTTTTTCCCGCGCACACATGGGAAACCTATACCCACGGTTTTTCAAAACCGTGGGTATAGGTTTTTTATCCTATACCTATCCCCACGGTTCTCCTCAAAACCGTGGGGATAGGTACCCCTATACCCACGGTTCTTGAAAACCGTGGGTATAGGTCAATTTTCAAGACCTATCCCCACGGTTTTGGAAAACCGTGGGGATAGACCCCCTATGCCCACGGTTTTTGAAAACCGTGGGTATAGGTCTTGAAAATTGACCTATACCCACGTTTTTCCCAAAACCGTGGGTATAGGGGTACCTATCCCAACGGTTTTGAGGAGAACCGTGGGGATAGGTCCATTTTCCAGTAGTGTTTGTAAATGTAGGGGACCTGGCCATTACCTGAGTGAATGCCCTATTCTATAGGATATTTGCTTGGTCAAAGAAGAAGCTATGTGGAAATAAATGGTTGGAGAATTGTTTAAAAGTATTAGTGCTCCTTGTTTATGGGATTACATTGGAATAATTTTCTCTTGTATTTGTAACCCCACAGTTTTCCATGTGAGAATGATATTTGAGGAATACTTATCTTTTACCTTGTAGATATAGTTATAAATAACCAGTTGGTTTTATATATTCATTGGCTTTGAGGAAATTACAAGTTATTATATTTTGGGATGAAAATGCAAGGTATGAGATAACATGTCTTGATAAAATTATGTTATGGTTATTTTGAGGAATTTATCTCATTTTGATAATGTTATAAAATATATTTTTTGAAAAAGGACAACACGCAGACTGTGTGACAACCCGTCGAATCGGACAAAGATGTGGGATCGAACACACAACCAAAGTGCAATTGGGATTTATCACCTACCACTGGACTACGTGATGTCCCTGGTTAGTGTGACTAATTATTTTTAGTTAAATGATTTTGTTGACCAATAATAAGTTGATTTGGGTTCTTATGACTTATCAAATGAATACCCTTAGTAAAAGAAAATGATTTGGTGATTATGTGATAAATGTTATTTTGGAAGATGTTCGCATTATTGGGAACACTATATGCCCAATGAAACTAGAATACTATGGGATTTCATTTGAGGGGTTATGGTGGAACATTATCTACATTTTTATTGTGTATTTCTAGTGAATTGGGTTCTTAATGGAAACTATTAACCTATAATAGAGAATATGTGATTAAGTTAATTACTATTATGTATGTGACTTTAAGAGTAGTTGATGTCATTTGGAGATAAAATTTAATGTGGAAGACTACATAACCAAATTCTTCTATGTTTTGGGATTCAATATTAGTGTGTATTATATTGATGGATTTTAAGGAAAATTGTTTATTGAATGGTATTTATTTAACTTTGGGGTATTTTTGGTTTAATTTTAGAAATTGAGATTAGTGTTTAATTCTCTAAAGTAATATCCTTTTGTGGGATCATCAGTTCTTGTACTAACCGTTTTGGTTTTGGTTAATCTCTAAATACAAGGTAAATATATAGTTTATCCTTCGTGGATCATGTGATTATATAGAAGTTTATTCTATCTCCTCCAGTGTGACCAAGTCTTCTTGAATAATCATCGTTTAAAAAAATTAGTTAGTAGTTGAATTTTATTAAAGAATGAAACTCTAATTAAAAAGTAAGTATATCACTTTATTTTCTTAGTCAATCTAGTAAATTAATTCTTCATCTTTATGTAATGTAACTTAAAAAAATGTTGTCAGTATACTTTTCCTACTGGGAAACTAATGACTGTTTGTCCCATCACATGTTTGTGGCTTTCTTGTTGCAAAGTTTCTCCTGTTCATGTTTTCTATCCCTCTCCATCGGAACTTGACACATTTTTTATCTTCTATATCCACGTTTTCCTATATGGAATCCTTGTATGAGTTATCTTGGGTGACCTTTGTACTTCTCTTTCTTTCTTTTAAGGTGATATTTTTATTAAAACTTTTTCCTATGTGGGAATTTACATTATATTCCCAATACCAATTTTAAATGATTAAAGGACAAAATTATATGAAGGGGGGAGAATGTAACACCCCAATCTTCCATGGTACACTTCTCTTTGAATAATACACTAGTGTGTGTTGTACGCAACTTCAAGTTCAAACACACACCACAACCAATCAAACTAACCGTTATGAATAATAATACCCACTTTTTGAAATTTTATAAATTTTACCTTTCAAAATGGACTTTATTTTTAGATTTAGAAAATCAAAATTAGTTTAGGGTGAATTTTTGGTATTTTCTGAAAACTTTCAATTTTTGATGAATAGTGAAAAAACACTGAGTTATAGTTTAAAAACAAATTTTTATTTTAATAATTATTTATTTTATTTAAATTTAATTAAGGTCAAAAAATATACATAATACTTATATATGTTCAATGTAATTCATTGGAGTTAGTTTAGAATAATTTTAGACATATAAAACTTTTATTGAACTTTTCACCGTCTTTTACCCATCTCCTAGGAAAATGTGGAAATTCATATAAAACATAATTTTACCGCTTCTGTGAATATAATTTCAAAAATACGAGGGACATAGTTAATATGAAGGAGTAAAATGTGGTACAATGAGATTAAAATAATTTTTGGTAAATATTATCTTTTTACTTTTATTTACCACGGTTAAAAGTAAATAGGGTAATTAAGGGAAAAAATGATATTAATATTACCCTAACACATGTCCTAATTCTTTTGGACAAGTGTATCTCGACCAAAATCAACCTTAGGAATAATATATTATCATTTAGGTCCATTTTTTTTAGATTAGGACATTTATTATTATTTAATTCAATGAAGAGTTAAAAGAGATAAAATCAAAGTATAATAGCTAAACCATTTTTAATATAAGGTTATACATAAGATAAATTAGATTATAAATATTCATTAGAAAGATAAAAAGATTTCAGAAATTATAGTATTTTATGTATAATTTTTAGAAATTAAATAATTTAATTTATTTATGACACAATGGTGATGCAGTAATTTCCAAATTAATAAAATATTAAAATAATTTATATTATAAATATCAAAATAAATCTAATTTGACACTTTTTAAGAATTAAACTAATTTTGAAGGTTTATATGACATTTTAGGATTGGTTATATAAACTATTTTTGAATTTACAATGCTGTTATGAAATTATAAAAAACAAAATACTGATATTGTCAAAAGTGACATAATAGTGTTTTTAAAACATATATTATATTATTAATTGTTATTATATTCCAAAAAATCTAAGGATCGGCCAAAGAACATATATAATGATATTTTTATCAATAATGGACCACAAGGGGGTCTCTTTGAGGTATATAGTAAATTTATGAACTATATAATATAAAAATACAATGATACTCGGTAAATGTCAAACTATTTAACTAAGAGTTAAATATAATGATAAGGTTAATATAGTGACCCAAACCTGTCTAAAATATATTGGTTGAAAGTATTGTTACCCATACCATCTTTATCCTTTAAATAATCTACTTTGGATCCATTATAAACTGAATATGAATTTATTATAAAATAATATTTCTAGCATTTCCAAAGGTGCCCCTCACCCCTCTTATAAAAGGGTACTCCCCTTATCACTAATTCACACCTTCAAAGCCTTTTTTCTTAGACAACCCCTACCCAAATATTCTCTAAACTTCACTCACATCAACATAGAGGCCTTACTTTGATCATTAATCCATCTTATGGTTCCCTTTTGATCAAATCAAAAGGAAGAACTCTAAGAAGATGAAATTTTTTCACCACCCACTTTCATGTTCCTTTCATCTTCAACTACTTCTTTCATTGTTATTTCCGTTATAAAATAATAAATCTAGTATCTTTTATATAATGTGATGTTTTTATAAATATGGTACAACCATATTCAGTATTCTATCCATCCTTTGAATGATATGTCAATATACGTGCGTATGTACGGCCTACCATCTCCACGTCATGGTGTAATTGTTATTCAATATTTTTTTTGATGGGTATAATAATGATGTGTAATTCATGTAAATAATAATTATAACATGATAATGATTCTTTATATATGATATAAAATCCAATTATATTTGATTCTAATATCAAAATAATGATATTATCGCTCGTGCGTACTTACAAACTACCACCTCCACGAACGTGATGAGATTCATTCCTCATCGTATCCATACAAGTATAATTCTAATTTTATGATTATAAATAATGTTAAAGTAGATTATATAATTATACATATGAAAAAGATACAACCTATCCATAACAAACACAACTAATGTAACAAAACATATAAAAGAAAACGTGTATGTTAACACGTAAAATGACGATACTACTAAGATATTATTAACAATGCAATGTTAAAAGATAATATATGATATCATAATAATGTATATGATTCTTTTATAATTAAATAAAAATATTTCATCATTATAAATGATGAAAACCTACCCTCAACGAAGGAAAAAGTACAATGTAAGGGGTTTCTTATCTCACATTTAATTCTATGAGATTTCCATTGTTCACCACATATTTATTGCATGTGGTGTGTGTAATTCCCATGTTTGTATTAATTTTGTAATATACTTTAATTCATTTATATTTACATCATCATTGTATGATCCTTCTTTCCGGGTTGTATGTTTCGTAAGTTACCAAATCAATATGGGAATTTGAAATTTCAATTTCCACACATTCGACTTTACGCATACTTCGTTGATTATTTTACTCCAAGATTATGTGTGGAATCACTATTCATTTGATTATGTCATAATTTAAACTCTTATTTCTGTGGATATACTTTTGATACACATAATCACTCCTTTTATAAATTCTCATGTCATCGGTATGAACTTGATAATAGTAATTTTTACTCGATCTCTATTTGTTGAGTTAAACATCCAATTCATTGTTGTTGTTTTTACAAAAATATGTGTGAATGTTCATTGATTGTTTTACACTGAATATCCAATCATATTGAGTGTATTTATATTTTTCACACATATTTATGTCATTGATTTATCCTGAACCTAAGGATATGGCCTTTATGAGAGATTTCATTTCAATTTACATTCCATTGAGACTCATTTGTTGTTATACACAAAATCACTTTTATATGGTGTATATAATGTACTTGGAAATAGTATATCATGAATCCCTTTATTCTCAAGATATTATAATGTTTTTATTACATCAATTATTTTTATTCAAGTGTCACTCTTTTGGATAGGAACTCTAACTAAAATATTATTTTAAAATGTTTTAATGGTTTATTATTCTAAATCTTTCTCATTAATGTCCATCTTTTAAAAATGGTTTTAAGGATTTATTTATATGGAAATTAATTTTTTCAAATCAAAATTAATTTTAATATTTTCAATGTGGTATGTGACACATTGATTCAAAAATCTATTTTTAAAAGGCTTTTTGACAAATAGTGTGACTTTTAAATGTTTTCATGAAAAAGGGGTTATTTATCTCAAATAGTTTTGATGATTCTTTTAGTCTATGTCAATATCATTCATTATTCTTGATTGAGGTTAATCTGTTACAATAAAATCTTCCATATTGTATTGAATGAGTTATGTTTGACTGTGGATGTGTTATTTTTATACAATTCATGGTTTGTGGATAATGTATTGTCATATTGTATGCTAGTTTCAATATGAATTTCTATGTTATGTTTCAAAATTTTCATATGAGGAATTCATTGGACATAGTAAGTGACGGGTGGAGCTTTCTATAGCTCTTCGATGCATCGGTAGGTCTCATGAGACAAACTAGTGTCTTGGCACAAGGCCTTGACAAAATCTTATTTGTATTCATGGCACGAGGCCTTGACTATGTGGTTATGATAGTCTGGAATTATTCATTACATCATTATGAAAGTGGTTATTCATATTGCATTAGATTATTCTACTAGTAGAATATCCATGTGAATAAGTAAATGGAATTATTTCATTTCTCTTTTCCATATTATGCTAAAATTCAAGTATAAAAGGATTTTGTTTTAGTTATACATTGCCATAAATGATTATGTTTATTTATGAATGTTTCCTCTATATTGTTATCCTTACTGGGCATCTGAGCTCATCCCTTTCTATGTTTTATTTTTCCCAGGATGTGAAGTAGTATTTTATGAATGACCTACAGGGATAGTATGAGGGGATATGAGTGTGGACTATGGAGACTATGTTGTTGTAGTTTTCATATTATGAAATAATGTAAACTCTATGAATGTATCTAGTGATTCAAAGGCTACTAAACTAATCGGTCTTTTGAGACATGATCTTTTGTGATCATGCCAATGTTATGTAATAATGCACCCACTCTGGGTTACTAGGGTCGGGGTGTTACATCATGAGACCTGCCGATGCATCAAGGGGCTGAAGCGGGCCCCACCCGCCACTAAAATCCCAAATTATTCTTTATACAATGATTTAATAAAAGAGAAATGTGCCTTTTCAATGCCTGTATAGAGTATAGAATACAAATTCATCAATAACATCCCAAATATACACCGTATGTGAAAAGGTATAAGGTTTAGACAATAAACATATCCATGAAATGAGATTATGGATATTTAATAGAAATATAATTTCAAATGGAAAGTGATATTATATGGGCAGTAGGTACACCACATAAGTATTATTAGGTGTACAACACAATGTTAGCCACAACAAAGGGCATATTCTTGATCAATAGTGAGAGAGAGAATCCCTTACCTTATGCTTGAACGTGTTCATGACTTGTTATTAAAGACCTGAATAAAGAAATTAGGGATATTAATTCATAAGTCCAGAGAGACTTTTATATGTAATTGATATGGTATAACCTTATTAAGTTCATTAATGGCATTTTTGTTGGATTTAAGAGATTCAATTTTTTTCTTTTGGAAGCATTTTCTTACTTGGTTTCATTCTTTGTTTACTTATATGAATGGTAGTTTGTTGGAAATATGGTTAAACATCCAGAATTGTTAATATAAATTATTAGCAAGAGAAAAAAATTATCTTATAGTGATTCTGGTTATATACCATGAGGACGACACATTCGATGAGTTAAAAATAAACGCTTTAATTTGGCTTGGTAGTTTTGTGCCCAATAAACTTGTTTTTTATTATTATTCCATAATATGAACGTGTAAATATTCTAGAACACTACTCAATATAAAAAATATATATTATGACCTCGTTCATCCATATAATTTATTTCATGACCAGACTTGGAATAATTAATGGAAATTGAAATTACATTGTCCATGATGTCGGTAATTAGACACATCACGGACAATGTTTTTATTCCTTAAATAAGTGAGAGAGGAGAATAATAATGACGTGGAATTTTCCATAAACATGAGAACATCCAGAATATACAAGATTCTGTAGCTTCCATGACTCTTGGTTAAAGAGAGGTGAGGAAAGAAGGAGAAAAGAAATGAATCTTAAAATGAAAGAAAACATGAAAAATTTCTCACGAAACTTCAGCAGCCTAACAGCGTCTCGTAAAATTTCATAAAAATACTTTGATGAGAGGAATGGATTATCTCATCATTCATACAAAACATGGATAGTAAGGGGAAATATTTAATGAAATATCCCAACACAAACCAATGGGAATGGAAGAGAATAACATAAATTGGAAGAAAAGAATGAAATAAAAGAGGATGTTTACCTCTTGATCTCTTCTCCTTGAGATCCTTCTTAAGGGTTTTGTTTTTGGTCTATTGATGAGACCAACAGATCTAGGATGTGGTAAGAGACTTGTGAGGATTATTCGGTAGAACTTTGAAGTGATTAATGGATTATAGAAGTGAAGAGAAGAGGTAGTGGTGGGGGGGGGTTTATAGTGGAGGAGAGGGGTAAATTTTGAATATTTAATTTAATTATTTTATTATTTCCAACAATACAACCAATAGTATTTATTCTTGAGACCCCTAATAGTAATAATATCATGTTAGTTCGAATCAAGTGTCCTTACATCACTTATGATGTCATAAATTGTGTATTTAACTAATAATTGTATATACGGTATTTTATTGTATTTCACTATTCATAAAAAATTCTAGAATTCCAGAAAAATACCAAAAATTCTTCCCAAAAATTTATCAACTCGTAGAATTAAAAAGTGAACTCCATTTTTTTTAAAAAAAATTCTAAATATTATTAATTTAATTTTAAAAAAAACATAGTTAATTTTAAAAATAACAATCTTAAAGGTATAATTAGTTTTATGTGACATTGAAAAATTAATTAAGATCCCATTATCTTATTACCTTTAGAAAATAAAATAAAAACATTTTTTACTATTCATAAGGGTCATATTTCTATTCACATTACTATTCATTAGGGTATGTTAGGATTCACCAAAAATCAAGTTTGTTCTATTAGACTCCAAATGACTTACTGAACACAACTCTAGATGACCAATTTTCCAAATTCAAAACATAGTAGTGGAAAATTTGTATTTAATGTCAAGGTTTTGACTATCTCCTAAATAACCTAGTTTTGTTTCAATTGAACATAGTGAATAATAGTATATATTTAAGAGAGACATACCAAAAAATATTTTGGGGTGCTACATTATTCACTCCTTCAGAAATTTCGTCCTTGAAATTTTATGTATAAATCACACCAAAAAGATTTGGGTAGTTCTTCTCCATAACATCCTCAGGTTCCCAGGTTGCTTCCTCTATATTCAAGTTTCTCCAAAGAACCATTACTAGACGAGTTCTGTGATTTCTCAATACCTGCTCCCTTCTGTCAAGAATCTTGATAGGCTTTTCACAATATGAAAAATTAGGCTCCAATTCAATTTCTTCATATGTGAGTACATATATTGGGTATGGCATGTATTTCTTTAACAATGACACGTGGAAAACATTATGAAATCTGGAGTGATTTGGCGGCATCGCTAGATGGTATGCTACAGCTCTGGTTCTTTCAAGAATTTGAAATGGTTCGATGTACCAGGGGTTCATTTTCCCTTTCTTACCAATCCTTAAGACACCCTTCCATGGAGATACTTTCATAAATACATGATCTCCCACTTGGAACTCCAAATAATTTCATCGGTTGTTAGCATAATTCTTCTGCCTAATTTGGGATGCTTTAATATGGGATTGTATTTTCTTCACCTTTTCTGTGGTCTCTTCAATAAGTTCTAGGCCTATTAGTTTCCTCTCACCAACTTCACCCCAACAAGTTAGAGTTTGACATCTCATTCCATATAATGCTTCATATGGAGCCATTGGAAAACTAGAATGGAAACTATTGTTGTAGTAAAATTCAACAGGAGGTAAGTACTGATCCCACACACCATGGAAGTCGTGAGAGAAATCACTCAACATATCTTCTAAATTTTGAATAGTACTTTCAGACTATCAGTCGGTTTGGGAGTGATATATAGTACTCATACGAAGCTCAGTATTCAAACCCTTCTGGAGACATTTCCAGAATTTTGATGTAAATCGGGGATCTTGATCAGATACAATTGGTAGAGATGCACCATGAAGTCTTACAACTTCATTAATATATAGTCTTTCCAGGTGATCATGTGGTAAATCCTCCCTTATAGGATGTAAATGTGATGATTTTGTTAGATGATCAACAATTACACATATTTCGTCATTCCTTCTAGGTGTCCTCAGATGTTCACTGTCAAAATAAATCGTAATGTTCTCCCACTTCCACATCAAAATAGTTATAGGTTGCAACACTCCTTTGGGATGTTTTCTCTCTGCCTTCACTTGTTGACAATCTAAACACCTTGACTCGTAGTCAGCAATTTCCCACATCATATTATCCCACAAAAAATATTCCTTCAGATCTATGTAAATTTTTGTGTTACCCTTGTTTATAGAGAAATTTGAGCTATGAGCATCATCTAATAGTTCCCTTTTTATCTTTGGTACTGATGGAACGCATAACCTCTTCCCCAAATTCATAACTCTTTCTTCATACATGAAGTCATCTAGTCTCCCATCCTTGACAGCATTTATTTTCTTATGCAGATTCTCATCATCAGATTGAGAGCTTTTTATTTCTTCCAATAAAGATAGTTTAGAAATAATTTGAAAGAGGAAAGATGTTTCTCTTTCCTTAAAAATTCCCATATCCATCTTTAGTAGATCCAAAAATATAGGATCTCTCTCAATCCTCAATTGTGTCCGAATCCCATGATCTTTCCGGCATAATTTATCTACCACCTTATTCACCTTTCCTGTGTGGTAGTGTATTGAACAATTGTAATCTTTTTCTAACTCAATCTATCTCCTTTGCCTCATGTGGGGTTCTTTTTGTGTGAAAATTTATTTCAAACTCTTATGGTCTATATAAATCTCACATATCTCTCCGTAGAGATAATGCCTCCATATTTTCAGAGAAAAGATTACGACTACTAACTCAAGATCATGAGTTGGACAATTTTTCTCAGGGGTCATCAACTATCTTGATGCATATGCAATGAATTTATCATTTTTCATAAGGACACAACCCAATCCATTCTTTGATGGATCACTTTTTTTTAAAAATCCACCACATCCAGAAAGAAGAGTCAAAATTTGAGCATTGAGCAATCTTATTTTCAATTCATCAAAACATTATGTACACTCTTTTTTCCACATAAACATAACTCCTTTACATGTGAGTTTGGTTAGCGGGCTAGCCAGTCGGGCGAGATTCTGAATGAAACTCTGATAGTAACCTGCTAACCTAATAAAACTGCGTACCTCGGTTATGTTTGTTGGTGTGGGCCAATCTTGGATTGCCATTGTCTTGGCTGGATCAACTAGGATTCCATCATTAGAGACAATATGGCCATGAAAATTAACGGATTGAAACCAAAATTCACACTTTCTAAACATCCCATATAATTCATTTCTTCAAAGAGTTTTCAGAACAATCTGCAACTGATCCCCACGGTCTTCATCGATTTTTGAGTATATCAGGATATCATTGATGAATTCCAAAAAAAAGGTTCTCAATATATTACTTGAAAACTCTATTCGTTAAATCCATGAAAATAGTGCATTCATTTTTCATTACAAAAGGAATCACTTTAAACTCGTAATTCCCATACCCAGTTTGAAATTCTGTCTTAGGAATATCTTCCTTCCTCACTCGCAACTAATGATATCCAGATCGAAGTTCAATCTTCTAAAAGTAATGTGCTCAATGAATTTGATCAAATAAATCATCAATCCAGGGAAGAGGATACTTATTCTTTGTTGTAATAGCATTGATTTCCCTGTAATCAATGCATTAACTGATGGATGCATCTTTCTTCTTGACAAACAAGATCGGGGCTCCCCATAGAAAAACACTAGGTCGAATAAATCCTCTATCACTCAAGTCCTCTAGATGTTTCTTTAGCTCCACTAATTCTACAATGGACATTATATAGGGAGTCTTTGATATATGTCTTGCACCAGGAATTAAACCAATAGAGAACTCAACTTATCGCTCTGGAGGATGCCCAGGTAAATCCTCTGTAAATGCCTCAATGTACACATGCACTACCTGCACATATTTAATTTGGAGATTTCTTTCCTCGCCCATAGATGTTGGATTATCATCCTATCCATGTATTGCATTCAGTAGAGCTAGTGGGTGTGGTTCTATATAAGAATCGGGTGGCGAAGTTTCTTCCCTAAACACAAGCGATTATACACCATTTTATAAAATTGTAAATTCCTTCTTCTTACACTAAATATTTATATCATACTTTGATAGCCAATCCATACCGAGAATTACATCAAATTCATTCATTGGTTGGATGACAAGGTTAGCAACTAAAGCACGTTTTGGTGACTGGAGGGGGACTAGTTGGCATGCCTTTGTTGCAATGATACATCCCCCAGGAGATTTGACTAACAACTCCTTTATTAAATAAAAATAGAAATATCTAATTTTTTTGGAAAACTGAAAAGATATAAATGAATATGAGGATCTAGAATCAAATAATGTGTTGTATATGGTTGATGAAACAATTAATGTACATGCCACCACATCATTAGGAACCTCAACCTCCATGGTTGTAATAATATAGGCCCTCCCATATTCTCTTGTCTTTTTCTGAGGGAGGTTTCCTTGGAGATTAGGACACTCATTTTCATAGTGTCCCATTTCGTTGCAATTGTAGCATGGAATATCATTTAATTTTTTTATTCCCCTTGCATTCATCAGATTGATGACCCTTTTCTCCGCTGTTATTGCAGACTCCCATGCCTTTCCAGAATTTCCTGGGATGATTCATTCCACAGTTCTCACATAATGGAAAAATATTCATTCCCTTTCTCTTCTTTGGTGCATCTCCTTTTCCTTTGCTATCAGAGTACCAGTTATTATCGTGGTTTCCTTTGAGAAGATCTGATCTAGAAAATTCCTTCTCCTTTTTAATGGAACTTGATACCATTTCATCATATGATGAAAATTATTGAGAAGCTAGTGCCCTTCGAAGACTTTGCTTAATACCTTCAAAGAAATGATCAATATTATCTACAGAGTCACATATGTAATCTACGACATACCTGGAAATCCTTCAGAATGTAGCCTCATATTCTTCAACACTATTTTCTTCCCTTTCTTTTAAGTTCAATAATTTCCTCTTCATTTTAGTTTGTTCCTCATGAGGGAAATATTTTTCAAATAATATTTTCATAAAATTCCTCCATTCCATATATTCTATTTCTTCTTCCTTCATGGTATTTAGAATCTGGGACCACCATTGATCAGTATCTCCCTTTAGACAATATACTACTAGTACTACCTGTTCATTTTCATTGCATCTTAATATCATAAATATATTTTCTAGGGACTTGATCTATTGCTCAACAACCACTGGATTAGTAGTCCCGCTGAAAGATGGGGGCTTTTTCCATGTGAAACTATCCAACATAGGCGTATAATTGTTATTTGTTACAACTTGAGTAATTTATCCCTATTTGGTCATGATCTAATCTGCTCCAACGTTGAGTATGTTGACTTGCTCAGTAGGGAGATCCCTACCCTGCCCATGAGTATTGATTCCCCTTCTTCCATTAGATTCCATTTTTAAATAATGGAATACACTAGATTAGTTTATGAATGTCAAATAGAATGTCACTCAACATAGATTGAAATTCTATCCATAGCTAATCTTATAAACATGGTTCCTCTGAGGGAAAATTTACATTAATCTCCTTCATAATGGCTTGTAAAGAGAATGTGAATTCTCTTAAGAATATCTCCCCAGAGTTTTGTAACCAAGAGCGTAGTAAGCCCCATTTTCATGCACCAGTTCCCATTTGAATCTGAGAAACGTGGAAGTCATTGTGCATAGCCCGGTACCTCTAAAGTAACTGCTACTAATAAGTAACTGGACCTACTCTCTCCAACACCTCAAACGGCCCAGCGTACCTCAGTGAAATCTTAACCTATCTTTTAATCCTATTGTGTCACAAACATTGTTTGACACGCAGGAAAACCTAATCCCCAACCTCGAACTCCAGAGGTCATATCTGCATATCTGCATAAGTCTTCTGACAAGACTGTTTAGTAGGAATCCTCTTCTGAATCAACTCTATCAGCTCTGCGGTGTCCTTGACAAGACGAGGTCCCAACATAGCTGCCTCTCCATCCTCCAGCCAACACAAGGGTGATCGGAATGGCCTACGATAAAAATCCTTATAATGTCCCATCTAAATATTTTCTTGAAAACTTTTGTTGTTGGAAAACTCCACTTGAGGTATATGTCTCTCCTAAGAACCTTCAAAATCCAGAATACATGCTCGATGCATGCCCTAAATCACTTAAATAGTACGCTCGGACTGGCCATCTCTCTGGGGATGGTATGTTGTACTCATAAGTACATGTGTAACCAAAGCCTTCTTGAAGCCCCTCCCAGACCCGAGAAGTAAAACGTGTATCCCTGTCTGAAAAAATTGAGTGTGGAACTCCATGTAGATGTAAAATCTCCCAAATGTACAAATGTCCCAACTCATTAACACTGAAGGTCTCCTTGATCAGAAAAAAGTGAGCAACCTTCGTGAGTCTATCACTGAGAACCCATACTGCATCACTCCCTCTAGGTGACCTCGGAAACCCGATCACGAAGTCCATCACGACATCATTCAACTTCCACATGGGAATGGGTAACTACTGTAAAATTCCTACTGGTCACTGATGTTCCGCTTTCACCTCATGGCGGGTGGAACACCTCATGTCAAAACCATCAACATCTCTCTTCATACCTGGCCATCAATACTGACGGTGTAGATCACGATACATCGTGGTGACGCCAGGATGAACTGCCCAAACTGAGTAATAAAGTCCCACATCAGCTCATCGCGTATGTCTGCTGACACCGATACACGCCCCTGGAAACACAACACATCATCCTCACCTATGGTACAATAAGTAATAGGGTCCTCTACTGAAACACGTTACCATAGGACTCGGACTTCAAAATCTAATAGTTTCCTCAGATGTACCCGATCAATACAAGTAGATGTAACAACTATAGAAGAAAGGAACGGTCGCCCCTATCTATTGTGCACTTCAAAATGAATCTCAGATAATAGAGCCATAAGCTGCCACCCACTACTGGCCTCCTGAACTGCCTGAATATGCATCCCCCTACATACTTCATCAGCCACTGTATTGGCTTTCCCAGGCTTATAAGCAAGCTCAAAGTAAAATGACTATAGGTACTCAACCCACCTTCGTTGTTTTCAATTCAGATCACGGTATGTGAAAATGGACATGAGACTTCTTTGGTCAGTGAAAACCACAAAATACACTCTTAGAAGGTAATGTCTCCAACAGAGTAAGGCAAGAAAAACTGATGTCAACTCGAGATCGTGGGTCGGGTAATTCATCTCATGTGGCCTCAACTACTGAGACCCATATGCAACAACTCCATCTCTCTGCATAAGCACAGCTCCCATCCTGATACCTGAAGAATCATAGTAAATAGTATAACTCTTCCCCATTTCTGGAAGTACTAGTATTGGTACTGATGTTAACTTCCCCATCTTCTCCTGAAAGGATGACTCACATGAATCTGACCATAAGAACTTGGAACCCTTCTTAGTCAGGCCCATCACTGGTGCTACTAAGAATGAAAAGTCATGTATGAAGCCTATGTAGTATCAATCCATCCCTATAAAACAACGCACCTCAAAGATTTTCTTCAACTGCTCCTAGGAAAATACTATTCTCACTTTTTAAGGGGTCTACTGATACTCCAGACTCAAAGATAACATTACTTAAGAAGTGAATCTGATCAATATAAAAGTGGTATTTTGAGAGAATATCATATAACTAATGCTCTCTTAGTTTACTCCAAATGATCTCAAGATTATGTCATGGTCGTGTAGAGTGTGAGAGTAAACTAAGAAATATACCACAAAGACATCCACAAAAGAGTCCAAGTATGGATGGAACACTCGTTTCATTAGTGCCATGAAAACTGCAGTTGTTTTCGTGACCCCAAACTGCATAACCAATTACTCATATAGACCATACCTACTCTGAAAGGCTATAAGAGGTATATTTAAGGTTCTAACACACACATTATGGTAATCGAACCTCAAGTAAATCTTCGAGAACTCCAGGGCTTCTCAAAGGTTATCAAAGAGATCATCAATCCACAACAAGGGGTATCGGTTCTTGACTATAAACTATTTCAACTTCCGATAATCAACACAAATAATGAGAGTACCATCTGCCTTCTTCACAAAATGGATAAGTGAACCCCAAGGAGAGGTACTAGGTCTGATGAAACCATTTTCATGTAGCTTCAACAACTGCTTCTTGATCTCCTACAACTCAGGTGTAGTCATCTTATATGGAGGGATGGACACTGATGCCACTCCTGGCACAAGCTCGATAGAAAATTTGACCATTCTCTGTGGAGGCAACCATGAAAACTCCTCTAGAACGACATCCCTGAAACGATCCTCCACCGGAAGAAAGAATAATTGTGAAGTCCCCAGGTCATCCAGATACAAACTAGCAATCTAGGCGGTAACTCCTCTTAACCCATGATGCTATAGTCCTACTATGCCCGCCTGGACATCCCATTATCCCTTGTGAAGAGCTAATATGCCCAATGGTGAAATGAAACTAACACTACGATGATAGAATTCGACGACTTCCAAAAATGGAACCAACCAGTCCCTCCCGAGAATGGCATCATATCCTATCATATCTAGGATATAGAGATCCCAAAGGAAGTGACACCCACCAACCTCAAGAGGGAACTCCTTGAACTGACATACACTAGATTTTCTCGTCCCCAACGGAGTGTCTAGTATCAAGATATCAGATGAAGAAAAGATATAGAGCCCAAGGAAAATCATGACAGCAACAGATATGAAGCTATGGGAATCCCCTGTGTCGAAAAGAGTAAAAGATAAAACTAAGGCAACTAAGATCGTACCTAAAACTATAGAGGTTCTAGGATCCTTCTAATGTTGGGTGTGCTCCACTATAAAGGCCTAGCCAGTACCATGGTCATGTGACCATAGCAGACCGCTCTGAGCTGATCGACCCTGCTATCGCGGATTGCCTTGAGATTGGCCACCATGGTCGCGACCTCCACCTCGGCCTGAACAGCTAGAATAACTCCAGTTCCAAAACTGGTGAGAAACTGGTGGGGATGCTCCTGTGCGAGGTGTTATAGAAGAACCCGTATCACCGGCTGCTTATGAGAAGATCTGACCGAAACGCTGAAGATGGGAAATCTTGCCGCAAGATCGGCACTCCATCTGGTCTCTCTAGAACTGCAGCCTAATAGGCCCGCTCTTCCTGTATTGGTAGCACACCACCTGGCTACTAGAAGATGAATTGCGCCTACTCTGATCTCCTCATGTAGTCTTCGTACATCTTTTCCTGATATCAGTAGGAGTAATACTATCTATGGATGTCGAACCGCCCTGGCTCACTGCTCCAGAATCCTTAAGATTTCACTCTGTGATAAGTGCCTGGATGACTATAGAGGATATCATAGAAAACCTAAAAATGATCACCTACGATCAGATGTCTTTCCTTAGACCATCCTCAAACATTCGTGCAAGGAATAAATCATCGCCTCCTGGAATAGGTGTTAAATGTTTCAGGTCTATAAAGCAAGAGGAATACTCGATCACAAATAGACTTCCCTGCTCCAGACTCAAAAATTCCTAGGCTCGATCAACCCTCAAGGTCTATGGATAGAAATAATCATAGAATATGCACCGAAACTCATCTTAATCCATACTTAGGTGGTGTCCCTACGTTGATATCACCTCCCACCCTCTCTTGGTGGAGTCTCAGAATATATAGGTAGTGAGCTTCACCCACTTCTCTAGATGTATCTCTAGATGCTCAAAATCGTTAGCATGGCTTCTTGCCATGAATCTGTAGCCTGGGGTTCTCCATACCCTAATAATGTAAGATGGTGTTACTGCTAAAAGACCTTCATTAGTTCTACCATCGACGTGGTAGGAGGCGGCGCTCCTCGATAAGTCTAAATCATCTTCAAAAATCCCTCTCTAAACAGAGCCTCATATCATGTGTCAGGTTTAACGGTCGGTGCTAAGAATTGCATGACTGGAGGGTCTGTAGGATGTCCCTAATTAATAGTATCTGGTTTCTGATCATCACCATATAACTTCCATACTACCGGTTGAGGTCTCGGTGGCATGACTGTGCGAGCTCAAATGCACACCATAGATCTTGGATAAAAGAAACTAAAAACCAATAATTGCATAAAGTTAAAGGAGAAGAAAATCATTCATGTTCTAGAAAACATGACTACATGGTGTGTATGTTCCCCACATGACATGTTACCTTATTCCATTTACCTGGTCGTGTACTCCGGCCACAACTAGTCATGTAACATGCCAAACACATGGTGTGTTGTCCATACACACGGTGTGTACATGAATTCTCATCCCCTGCCCGAGTCCACTTACATAGCTAACCCATACAGTCCTCTTATTCCTAGACCACACACCCTGCTGATTACAGACACAACATGTACTAGACAAGTTTCAACGCCTTGTGTTGTTAGTTACACGGATGGATACTAGGGTTACACTACACGACGTGTTTCACATGGACACGACATGTATTTGAAAGGCTCAACCGACAATTTGTATTAGTTAAATGGCCAGTGTTAAGGACATACAACATGTAATGTACATCTAGTACATGGCGTGTGCTACCAGATATTTCCCAACCCTGTGTCTCTACCCGCACAGTCCGAGACACGGTTAGATAATACATGATGTGTACATAGAATACACGGCATGTACTTAAGAAAAAATGTTCCTTCCCAACCAGAAGGACACACAGCATGTGTTTCAACATTACACACCATGTATTCTGGGTTTTTCCAGACAGCAAGCCTCGAAAACTATCCGGAGCCCAGAAAAACACTGAAAACGAACAATTCAGTTCCAAATTTCAATCCTTGAGGGCCCATACTCCCCACGAATCAATGCTTGACACCATATACAATACATAAACAAGGAAACAAGTCAATGATCCTCTAAATTTCGATTCATTAGGGCCCATAACACCTCACAAACCAAATATTGGTGTTCATTCAAACAAAAACATACACAAAGAAGTACTATATTAAATAGAAGGAATTCTATCAAGGCATCTATCATCACAACATGAATATATTTCACAACATCTATCACAACAAAATGCAATTGCTAATGCACCCTAAATGGCATGGAAATAATGAATTACATGTGATTTTTAGAAAGTTCGTATATAATGCATGAGATGGCATACCCCCATCTCATCAGGTTGTAATAGAAATAGAAACGCAATAACATCAATAATAATTTCACAATGCCTGTGAATCACCTAACGGTGAAAACAAATCAACTGTAAACTTGGAAAATAAGAAAATTTCAATAATCAAGATAAATTAGATTTTCCCTATACACGGGTTAGATACTCTCAGGCATAGATTATTATTAATTACCTATTCTATCCTATCCCTATCTATAGGCTCCAAACTTTATGTCAAGAAGAATCAATTCCTCTAATACCACTTTATAACGTCCCGGTTCCGGATGCGGCTTAAAGGCACCCTTTACCTGGTAGGGCACATAGCCTCAAGCACATTTCCCAAAATGCCAAAGGCTTCCGACTAGTAGTCAGGGCATTGGGTGTGATAGTGGGGAAATTATACCCTCATTGGAAGATTACAGATCCGACGTAAAAAAACATTACATAACAGAAGCTGTGATATTCCATACAAAATTAAAAAGCGGAACACTGATAAAGAAAAAAATTAAAGCATACATATATGTAATTGATGCATGATACATATATGTCTAGAAAAGAATCCAAAAAAACCACAATTCTGAATACAACTAGTACAAAACCAAAGTTCAAAAGAAACAGATAAACAGCTCCTTAGAATCGCAAGCTAATGCTTGGTCCCATTCTCTCCATCTCCATAAAAATTCAAGTACATGAAGTATAAGAGTGCTTTCCATTATCTATACCTACTAAAATATAATCTTTTTGGGCTAGAAAGCATGACCCAAATAGGGTGTGAGACTAAATCCTAGTAGGAAACCACCTGATGATCTATGCCTAATAGTCAGTGAATAAATATTTCCAGAAAAGTACAGATGGTAGTAAACATAGAAAATACTCAACAGTAAACAAACCACAGTTCAAAATCAAGCAACAGCTAAACACAAACAAGTAACCCTCCTGGAATTACTCACAACCATCCCCTCGGGTCCTACGTCACAAGTACAAGAAACCCTCTGGGTAGTACAATCAGCCTAACCACTCTGGTTCTGTCATAAGAATTCATGAAGACTCTCTAAGGAGGAACGCAAAGTCAATTACTATTATAGTCTAAGGTATTCAATGACTCTCTGAGAATGATCCCATGGTCAATTCCCCTTATAGCACCAAGGTCATAGACTCTATGAGCAAGCTCACTCGATCAATTCCCTATATAGCCCATGTCATTCATAGACACTCTGAGGAAGTTAACCCGATCATTTCCCATTATAGCCTAGAGTGGTTGATGGTAATTCAAAGTAAATCAAAGACTCTATGAGGAATCTCACTCGGTCTATCCCCTCATAGTCTATAATACCCAAAGACTCTCTAAGGAAGCTCACATGATCTATCCCCTTATAGTCTATAATTCTCAAAGGCACTCTGAGGAAACTCACACGGTTTATCCCCTTATAGTCTATAATTCTCAAAGTCTCTCTGAGGAAGCTCACTCGGTGTATCTCCATATAGTATACTACACCATGTTCTCACAACCCCGGGTAAGTCAACGCATAGTAATGCAATACGGCCAAATTAAACCTTAAGAACTACTTGGATAAACAGTCTACAATATAAACAATGTCAGAAAATAATACAACTCACACCATCCTACATCCTAGGCATGGAAGATGGGCATGGTGGTAAAACAGGCTAAGCAGACCAATCGTCGTAATAGAACATGCTTGGGAATAACAACCAAATCATAGAAAAACAACCCTATTAATATCCAATTATCCTCTACACAAGCATACAATCATGGAAGGCCGACAATAGGGGTAAAACGATAAACACACAATACATGTTCATAGGTATTGGCGATTTATCACATAATATTCAATGACATCCTATGGAAAGGCACATACAAAATAACTCGGTGAAAGGAGATCTCTATACACGATCCTTGAGGCTTGAATCACCTTAGAATGCCAAAGATCTACAAAAGCGTCTAAATCGTTCAACAAATGATAACATAGAAAAGAGGAGGAATTGGAAAATGATGCTCTAGGAGAAGGAAGAGCTTATCGAGGTGATCCAAATGCAATTGACAGCATTCAAATCGGAGGACGAATGCACACTCGGGGGTTCGTCGAATATCTACTATCGTATAGAGCTATCGGTCGAAAGGGACCTAAAAAAAGAGTGTTCCAGTGATTAGATGTCACCCCGGTGCATTTATTGAAAAAAAGAAAGTACAAGACATTTACTTTTGAAGTACACGTCGTGTACTCGTCGATTCTGTACTCTACTTTAGGTGGCCTCCAAAACACCTTCACACGGCCTTGTGTGAGGCCACTACACGACCAACACATAGCCTCATGCGACAAATTAGTACCCATTGTGTACTCATAAAGTACATGGTGTGTACTTTGAAAAATTCTAGAATTTCTTCTTTTCACAAAAACAACCATGAAAGGAAAAACATACCAGAAAAAATGATTCGGGTTCTTACAGTATCAACATACAATTATTACTTTTTATGTGGATTTTACATCTGTTACTGTCATAACAATTATATTCCTTTAAGACTAATTATCTTCTATTTACCATCATGTATTATTATAGTCATCGTTGGTGGTGGCCTATTGGGATTTTATCTCACACCCTATCTTATGAAGTTGTTGGGTACCCAGGAAAAAGTTAAGAATATTGGTTGGGATCAAAGAAAAGTTCCAACAATTTTATTCTAGAGTTTTTTACATTATTAGAAGAATGGGAGAATGGGATAGATCTATGGTTCGTGATGCTATCATTAGATAGTTCTTTTCTTTACATTTTGGTATTTTGATACATATATTGTACTGATGTATGTATACTAATTTTGGTTGATTTATAGACACATGCATTGAAATATCATTACGGTATATGAGATTTATTTTTTCCTTATTGTATGTGTCCGTATTTGGGTGTTATCTCTTAATCAGTTATAATTTTTCTTCCGCTAAGGTGGGATACTAGTCTAGTGGTATTAGTGTCTATTCCATCTACTTATTCATTGTTTTATTCCTTTAACTAGTGATATGTATGATTGGTAACATTGTTTTACACTCTGGTAAGAGTGAATTGTCTCCCCATTGACAATCCCTTGGCCCTCTCTACTATTTAGAAGCCTCTGGAGTATTTGGATCAATGATTATTCTCATTATAGATTTTTCTATTTTCTAATGAGATCAGGGTTCCATCTCATGAATCTTTATAGTGACCTTCTAGAATTCATTTTCCATGCATCATGTCATTCTAGAGAGGATGCATTGCTTGACTTCATGATTTTGTGATATGTTCCTTGTGTGAAATTCCTATTGTTTTATAGATATTTTGTGCAGGGGATTAGAAAACATTTTTGGTACATATAGTTACTATAATAACAAAAAATATTCCTTATTAGGATACAGTATACACCCTGAATACCTAATTGTGGCATGTTGATTCATGGACCATCGATTGCATAAACTGGAATGTGTAATGGGGTGAATGATGTGGACACTCTATTTTGTTCATGAAGAGTTCAGGACCTTGTGGATCAAAATTTTTGAAAATGTTTGTTAAAAAGAATAAAATGAAATCTGGAATAAATGTGAAATAAAATGGGAAATTCAGATGATGAAATATAGATCTTGACATAGCTTGAAATTTAGTGTGGGAAGTAGGTAGTCTCTCTATTTATTTTTAGGACATTTTATTTTACACTGCTATATTTAGGAATCATGTTTGTGGTAAGATATTTTATAGGAACGTTTTGACAAGTCATATGCTTCTAGTTGTGAATTTCATTATTTTGAACCTTTTAGATGTGTGTGATTGGAATTAAAAAAACCTTCCACCATGATGACCTCTAGTCGTACACCCGGAGGGTGGAAATGAACATGATCTAGAGTTGGTGGGACATGGTCTATTGGTGGATCATTTTACAGTTCCTCCAGAGGCACCAAATATTTTTCTAGACACAGGTGTTTAAGAACACTTATATGAGAGATTTACATTCGTTATAAATAATTTTCAAAAAACACCATACCATGCCTCTCCCATGGATGAGCTGGAGTGTGTATTCTAGTAGCCACATCCTCTTATGTTTATAGTGTATGTCAGTCTACAAGATTCAGATTTCTATCATGATACTACTATGTCAATATTTTTCTATCTGGAGATACTTTCTGATAGGATAGTAAATCTTGCAACATACATGCTTATGGGAGAAGAAAAGTACCCATGGTATGTTTTGAACAAGAATGATGCATTACATGACATGGTTTGGTGAGATTCGGAAACCATACTACGAAGAATACAATTTTATAATTGATTAATATATGCTTTCTTTTGTTTAGTATATCATTAAGTCAATATATATAGAATACAAATATGAGGATATGGCGATTCTTGAAGTGGTGATGCCTGGAGAATTGTTATAAACTCACTTAATGGCATTGGATGTCACTCTTGAAATATTCTACATATTAATTGTGATGACCATTGGTCTAATCAAAATAGGAATTCAAGACATGTGTTGATGGTGAAGGAACATTGTATACATCAAGTGGAGTGCCATGAAACATTTATTTTCATCATGTGAAGACTAATAATTAAATAATATGACCTTGATAAAAGTATGTATGTATATATAGTGAAGAAGAAAAAATATGAAGATTATTGTTCTATTCAAAAAGTTCAAGGAATTGTGTAAAAAGTGACACATTGTTTATAAAATGAAAGAGTATTTAGGTTCATGAAAATATCCATATTCATGGGAATTTAATTGGAAGGAAAAGTAATATCCCCATATTTGGTATGATGTATTGATGATGGGTTTTCATGTCGAACGAGTTTCTACAATGTCAGGTTCCATGTGGGATCATCCAAAATACATTTGAATTGTTGAAATCAGCTATGTATGGATTTTTGCAAACTCTATGAAATGTTCCTGAAGATGAGTGTGCTAATGAGGTTTCCATGTAAATTAGGGTTCATGGTTTACATATAAAAATGAAACATTTTTCTAAGAATCAATAATTTGATTCCACAGTATGCTATTTGAAGTATATCATATGTTATATTCATGTGATGTGAATAAATACAATTTATCATACTTTTTATGGTTCAATCGTGGGAAGAGAAAAGAATGTTTATAGAAAAAAATTGATATTTCCTTTAACAGTGCAGTAAACATTACTAAATTGAAGCTACATTATGCTATTTGACATATATGCTATGATATATTATGGTGAGGTGAATATAAAATGTTTACCATACTGTTTGAGGTACATTCAGTAGAAAATAAATGATGTTTGATAAAATACTATTGATATTCCCTCGAAAATTATGCTAAATGTAAATAAAGTTATCCATGGTTTTCTATTTGACAGAGATTCTATGTTATATTCTAGAGATGTGGATTAGAAAAATTTACCGTACTATATGTCCATTATTTTTTGAGAAGCGTAATATATTGGAATTTTTTAAATAAAATGATATGGTGTTATGTGAATAAAGAATTATTTTCAAATTATGTGATTCTATGGATTGTAATTCTTTGAGAAATTCCTTGTAGTATATAGTGATGGTCCAGTATGGGTTTCTATGTAGTTCACAGATGAATATTTTTTCATGGATGATGAGTATCTTTGTTGATGATGTCCTTTGGGGAAAACCATGTTAATAATGTATATGAGGAGATAAACCACTGCAAACTACTCTTCATGATCGCATAATCCTCAGGTTCTCAATGGTTTAATAACCTCTATTTGTTGGCTATAAATACAAGGAAAACTCTCTCTCTAATGGCGATCATTAGTTTGACAGAATTGTTCATTTTTTTCATAAGATCTTATTATTCTCCATTTTGATTCAACAAAGCATTTTGTTCTTTTAGAGAGGGATAAAAAGTTATTTGAGGCTCAATAATAAGATTTTCACTATGATAAGGGTATTGATTCGCTATATGGTAAACTACTATGCAATTTTCTTTTCCGGAGAAGTGAAATGAAATCATTAAAACATATTTAAATAATATTCATGAATTAGTTTTCTCATAATAAATAAATTCAACCAATAGTCTATGAATTTTACTATATGATTTGCTATGATCATTTCATGATCACAGAATAAATTTAGAAAACTATTGGAAGAATACAATATAAATAGAAAAGTGAAGTATTATATAATGAAAGTACTGGTTTTCTATGAATCAATACACTCATCCAAAATTATGTGACTTATCATATATGATATTCTATGAAGATTTCATTATCATACGGAAAATTTGGAAAACTATTTTAATAATGTACAATGAATAGAAAAGTGAGGTGTTATATGATGAAAGCATTAGTTTCATAAGAATCAATTTAGTGGACCAAAAGTAAGTTACATTTTCTACTTTCTATTCTATGATCATCTAATGATCATTGGAATAATTTAGCCTACATTTTGATAAATATACAATGAATAAAAAATTGTTGTGAAATATGATCAGATCATTAGTATGCTATGCATCAAAGAATTGGACCAATAGTATTATTCATATCATACATGCTATTCTTTGATAATTTCTTAATCATTAGAATAATTTAACATACTATTTGATAAATATGTAAGGAATAGAAAACAGATGTGCAATATGATCTGAACATTTGTATGATAAGGATCAAATAAGTTGACCACCAATACGCCACATATCATACATTCTTTGCTATGATAATTTCAAGTGTACGAGTTCAATGTAGTGTACTATTTTAATTTTAAAAGTGGATAAGAAAATGGGAAGTCCATGAAATACACAATATTGAATTATTTATTTCAGTAGAGATTCAGAGGACATATAATTCTGAGTTGTTCATGTCTCTATCATTAATAATATAATATTGAGGAAATTCTGTGTATCACATTCCCATATTATTTGAGTTTGGGAATTCATAATAATAATTAAGAATCATTACCCAAGTAGTAATATAATAAATATTTTATCATCACTAGGGATCAGAAGATGAAGACATTGAATCGAGAATATACTTGCAGGAGAAGGCAGTCTGGTCTAAGAATTCAGTAATATGAGATGATCTAGATAATCCAAGATCTGGTGTGAATGGGTTTCATGGAAAAAAATATTTCAATAACCTGTTGAAGATATTGAATTTATATATGACTATAATAGATCCAGTACACTCATAGAGGGATATCTATTTGGATTAATTCATGATAAACTAAAGGAAAATGGATATATTTCTATTATGTTGATCATGAAAATTTAGAAGAAGTTTTTTCAAACTATGATGTCTACCCAGTTACTAATGAGTCATGAGAATGGGGTTTTTAACCAGTCAAGAATAAGGACAATAGAAGATGGTTCCAGTGTATAACAATGATAATTGGGAGAATTAACTATTGGGGTGTATAAATTGTTTTTACCTTATTCATTCCAATCATCTTCTTAAATAGTGTAGAATCCATGATGTGGGGATTAACCAATATGTAAATGAGTATGTCTTCTTACCGAACCTTATACACATTGTGTTCTATGATCCCATTGATTATTTCTACATATGATGTCAGATTGGTAGATATAACTGAGTGGATTGAGAACCTTTACATGATTAAGAGGATAAATCTAAATGAAAAAAAACTCAAAAGTAAACCCTAGATTACCCCCCCCCCCTTAGTGTTCAATCTGTCATGAATTATTACTATTGGTATTGGATCCCATGTACCTATAAATATCTAAAAGTTTTCTTGGATTGTTTTTTAAATCCATTATGATGTGAGGATTTCAGGAATTGTTTGAGTTACATCAAAGGGATTGATATTAATTTACTCCTAAGGATGAAAATATTTGTAGTTCTTACAAAACTAAGAATAATGTCAAGAGAAGAGTGGAAATTCTGTTAAATATGAATCTAAAAGTTAATGGAGAAATACCACTGACTAATGGTAATCATATTTATACAATTATTAATTATTATCATGATTATGATTTGTCTAATGAACTGATGTGGGGACAATGAATCACATGGTGATCTTCAAATTTAATTAATATAACATCGAAATAATGTTCCTAAACAATTGATTATGTGTATTTTTTTCTCTATCATGGGACTCTTTCTGGATAATGCACAACTATAAGTGTAGGTTGAATAATTATAGGATGCACAACGTAAGATATTTAGAAATTGTATCACTCTCACATACCATGTTGAAGTAAGGGTAAAATCCATTTGTCATAAATGAATAATAACTTCAGTGGTATAATTCTAAGAATGTAGTATTTGATATTATTTGTAAAGACTACATTCATTGAAATGAAAAATTTCACAGGTTTCTATGGATGTATATAATTCTCAACTAGATATCAAATACTAGAGGATATAAAAGATTTACTCATTTTTGTAAGATAAGCTTTTATTGCATCACATGGGGGTTGAGAATTTGAGGAATTACTATGAAGATAAAGTGTAATATTCGAAAGATCATACTAATTCCCTCAGTATGCGAATTATTGAATTGAAAATTAAATTGGACAATTTTGGAAAGTCTTATGTTGATACCTCACAACCAATTATGTATGTATCTAATTCTACACAATTATCTTTCCTGTATTATACTATTAAATAATCTTCTCCACATGGGTAGAAGATCATTACATCATCTAATGATATTTCCAAAGAATAAGTGATGAAATAGGTACCATCTATATCCTCATAAAATAAATTTATTAATCTGTTTCTATAAAAACTGTAAGTTTATATAAAAAACACGTTAAAAATATATATTATGAGAAATGGAGAAGAACATACCACCATGTCAATGGTGGATATTAGAAGATGTATAGTTGTTAATTCACCACATGAATCATAGCTGGTGGTGAAGATGTCCTAGAAGCATTATGATGGAAATATTGGAAATCAATCAAAAAATAAAATAAGATCAATGTTTGTGGTTATATGTTGGTGACTTAATAGATGTAGGAAATGTTTTTGGTTTTTTTGTACAATAATTTAAATTCTAAGGCACAAAATAATCCTATACAAAGGGGAACGATTCTATATATTATGCAACAACATTTATAGACAAAGAAAAAAATTCACGTTCAAACTAATTTTAAATTCATGGTTATGTCTATTACATTTTCAATAATATTGGTGAAAAAAGTGATACATGTAAATCTCAAAATGTAATAAGGATATATGGACCAAATGGGAAATAAATGACAAAATTACGCAAAAATCTATAAAATGAAAACATTCATATTATTCTAATTAATTTTCATGAGATAAAATATATGGGTTCAATACTTAAGAAAGATAAAAACCCATATTTGTAAAGATGAACATGGTTTTTACATATCAAAATAGAGATATTAATAATGAAACACATGCCAATCCATGTGGAAACTCCAAACAAGCAATAAATATTCATAAAGTTATTCTTGTTATTTTTTAATCTTCTTTGGATAAAGCTAGAAATTTAGAAGAAGAAAAAGAAAAATATCATTCTAATGTTAAAAGGAATATTCATCTTGAATAAGGATAATTTCATGAGAGGTTTTCATAAATAGAAAACTGATGTGTTTATAATGTTCTTTGTGAGGGATGTAGTAAATCTAGACAAAATGCAAGAGGATTCTTCCCCATATTTTTAGCACTATATGAAGTCTTGAAGATTATTAAACTTGAATTATTTTATGTATAATAAATTAAGTATAAATAAATAATAATCATATCACACAATGATATTATATGTGTAATATGATCCTTATCACAAAAGGATAAATTAGATTTGAAAATTAGATGTGGGAGCATGATTTTCTGAGAAAGTGGAACAACGTGGTTGAGAAAACAATATCAACATTGATTCTCACATTGTGTAAGAAGTAACCCATCTTTGTTTCTTTATATATTTTTGTGTTTTTCAACTAAAAATGTTTTGAATTTATGGATATGTTGTAGGCTATGAATTCAGAACATAATAATGATATTTTACTTCATGGAGTTTACTGACATCCATGAAATGGAAGAAATGTGTGTATCCCTCGAGGGGGAGAATTGATGAGATGAAACTGTTAAGTATTCATTTCATAGTAAATGTGGTAAATATTAACAACTTTATAATGTTTTATGTTGTGGTATGAAATTTACACTGTCATCGCTTGTTCAAATTATATTAATAATATCAATTATTGTGGAGTGCTTGATTGATGTAATGATAAGAAAAATAGGGGTCTATATCATTTACACTTGTATTTTATGATTTTTTTAAGTATGATAAGGATATATTGTCTAATTGATGTATTAGATTAATTATAACCCCTATAATATGAGTTTGAGATTTATGATCAAGATTTCACTTGCATAGTATTTATGGAATGATTGTAAAACTGTGGTTGCATCTCTCTTGTGTTCTAAACTAGGATAGCCAATGTAGACATATAGATGATTATCTAAAGTCTCCTTTATAAGAAAATAATATGACATAATTATTCTATTTTATATGATCATGATATTTTCATATAAGGGAGTTGATCATTTTTTTGAGAAAAAAGGTGAGTTGAGAAGATCCACAACATACCCTTGGTGTTTATTTTTGATAAGGGGGAGAAATATATGAACTTTTTAAAGTGTAGTAGTATCTAAAAAAATAAAATGGGGGATTGAATAAAAAAGATCATGATTGGTGAATGAATTTCTTATTTTCTGTTAGTATATCACAATGTCAGTATTTGATGAAGACTTATATGAAGAGTCGGGAATGCTTGAAGTGTAGATTCCTGGAGAATATTTATGAACTCACATGATGGAATTTTCCATTATGATTTAGAAGTTACACATATTAATTGTGATGATTGTTTTTATTGAATTAAAATGAATTCAAGAAATGTGTTGATGGTGAAAGAAAATTATCTATGACAAGTTAAATACTGTGAAAATTCTTATTTTCATGATGTTAAGAAGAACAATTAATTAATATGGACATGAAAATATATATGTATATATATGTGATGAAGAAGAATAAAATTTTCAAATTTGTTAACTAATATAAATGATCAATGACCTGTGTCAATAGTGGGACATTTTTTGCAACATGGAAGATAATTGATGTATCTGGAAATATTCATTTTCATACAGATTTTATTTGAGGGACATGTGATATCACTATATTTTGTATGAGGTATTTATGATGGGTTATAATGTCAAATGAATTTTTTCAATGCAAGGTTCCCTGAGGGAACATCCAATTCTCCATGGAATTAAGTATATTAGATAGGTATGCATATCTGGAAACTGCAAGAAAATTTTGGGATGTTGAGATTGCGAATGAGGCTTCCATGTAAATGAGTGTTTGTGGTTTTCATAAAAAAATTAATAGTTCACGACACATGAATAAAAATGATACCATAGTATTCTATTTCACATATAATTCATTTTATATTCATGTGAGTGATTATAAAAAATATAGCTTAATATTTTACAAACATTCAGTGGAAAATCAAAGAAGGATAATAAAACACAATTGATATTCCCATGAATAGTATGCTAATAATCAATAAAGTGAAGTTATAGTATAGTATTATATATATATGTGTGCTATGAAATATCCATGTGATGTGAATATAATAAATTTAATATTATATTTGAGGTAAATTGATTAAAAATTAAAATCCAGTTGATAGAACAAAATTGAGATTCCCATTCACATTATGCGAAACATTAATAATGTGATTCTATAGTATGTTGTTTGATATAGATTATATGTTATATTCATGATATTTGTATTGGACCATTTTATCATACTATTTGTGAAATATAAAGATGAGAAGTGTTCTATAAGGGAATTGCTTCACTAAAATGCTAGGGTAGTATGTGAATGAATACTTCTCCACAAATGACATGCTTGGTGGATAGTAAAGCTTTGAAAACTGCCATGTAGTATGTAGTGATGGTCATTTGTGGGTTTCAATGCAGTTCATAGATGAAAATTTCATCATGAATGATGAGATGCTTTGTGGGTAATTTCATTTTTATGTAGCCATGCTGATGGCGAATATGCATTGATGAACCTATTTAAACATCATTACATGAATAAGAAATCATCATGTGCTAAAAGGATTGATATTCATTATTTTTCACCTATAAAAAAGGATATCTCTCTCTATCAAGACAATAGATAATTTGGAGATGTTTTTATTTTCTGAAGAATTTATTATTCTTCTCCATTTCATTATTGTAATGCAATTTTTTTTGAAAGTGATAAAATATTATTTGATGTGTTATTCTAAGAGAGGAACTATGATAAATGTATTGATTTTATATGTGGTGAAGTGATATGCTATTTTCTATCCAGGTTATGTTCTATGAACTTCAAAAATAATTCAAATCATATTCAATAATCAATTCCGTAGGAATTAATAAAGTCAACCAATAGAACATAAATGTTCATATATCATAGGCTATGATCATTTCATTATCATAGGAAAAGTTTGAAAAGTATTTGAAGAATATAATTTTAATATAAAAGTTTTGTTCTATGTGATGCAAAAATCATCTCATTATGTATCATCAAAATCATCAAAAAGTATGCGACATATCATATATGATATGTTGTGATCATTTAATGATCATAAGAAAAATTTAACAAACTATTTGAAGAATGTATAGTGAATAGAAAAGTGAAGTGCTACGTGATGAAAGTGTCAGTTTGATAATAATCAAATAAGTGGATCAGTAGTATGCTTCATATCATACATGGTATGATATGAGCATTTCATAATCAATAAAAAAATTAGAATATTTTCTGAATAGTATAATATGAGTAAGAAAAAGATGTGCAACATGATTTGAGATTCAGTACACTAACAATTAAAGAATTAAACGAACAGTATATTATATATCATACATGATATGCTATGATAATTTCAAGATCATTGGAAATGTTTAGAATATTGATTGATCAATATATAGTTAATATAAAACTTATGTGAAATATGATTCAAGCATCAGTAAGCTATGAATCAATGAAATGGACCAACAGTCTGCGACATATCATACATTCTATGTTATGATAATTTTATCTGTGTAAGATCAATTTAAAATATTTTTTGATGTTAAGATAGTCGATATAAAAATGGGATATCAGTGAAATACACATGGTTTTAGGATGTATTTGATTTGAGATTTATAAAAATAGCTTATTCATAATTTTTCAAGTATATATCTTGTATAAAATTATATTAATTAGATTTTTTCACCACTTGCACAAATTATTCGAGGATGGGACTTCATTATATGAATGAAGAATCACTTCCCAAGAATAAACCAAAGAAATTTCTAATCATCAGTAATGATTAGAATTTGAAGAAACTGAATCTAGTATATAATTATAGGAGAAGGATGTTAGGTCTGAGAATTTAATAATCTAAGAATATCTAGATAATTCAAGATCTAGTGTGAATGTATTTCGATGCTAACAAGTGTATTTTAAGAATTGTTTTATGATATTGAAGTACTTAATGAATATACAAGATCCAATAAATTCATGGAAGAATACCTATATCAAGTTTTTCAGGAGAAACCAGAATCAAACAATGATATTTCTATTTGTGGATCAAGAATAATTATATAAAAGAGCTTGGGACCAGGGTGTCAAACCATTTACTGAAGAGGCTCGGGTATGTGTTGTCTAACCAGTAAATAATAAGGAAATGAGAATATGGTTTTAGGGTCTAACCAACAATGGAATAATATTTGGTTGATGGGGTGTAGAATCAAGATGAATATGATATTCCACTACTAGGGTGTTTAGAGTAGGGCACAATGTTAGTTATAGAATATTCAATACACTTTACAAAGCTGTAGTTTTTTTCATTGATGTAACTTGTTGATGAGTCATTGCGGGTAAGATTCTTTGAGGAAGGTCTCATACTTGTTGTTCAATCTCAGTAAAATGTGTTCATATTAACCATTATTGAGGATATACTGAATCAAGTAATGATTACATAGCAGAACCTTAGTGTGGTTGGAGATATAGAGTAGAGTAGTGTAGTCTATCAACCCAGTGGTTTAGCTTCCAATGGAAGAAAGCAACAATTTTAGAATTCTCGTGAGATGAGAACAATACAAACCACGAGTACTAGTAGTGTACTTTTCATTCATCAGTGTGGCAGATGAGGACACATAAAGAATCACTATGATCATGACCCAGTGGAGTGTTGAGCTTGTGGTAGGATAGTCCATGTGCAACATTTCGATACTAACTTAACTATGGTAGTTTTTGGGAGAGGGTCATCCATATCTTGGGGTTCAAGATAAAGGTTTCATAGCTCTGTATCAGACAAGGAGATATATTAGTATGGTTTTTCTGGTTGAGGTGGTGGTGGTTGTGGTTGAGGAATTTTTTCACAAGTAATACCTGGACATTAGAGTGGAATTTCTTTTAGTAGTGAGGTTTTATCATAGGTTTTTGGTTTAGGATAAATATATGTTTCACATCCTACCCCTATGTAGTAGGGTTTTGGATAATCTAGAGTGATATGTATGATCTAAGTATCCTCTACTCTTGTATATGTACTTTTTTACATGGGTGCATCAAATAATTTCATATTTGAGCATTTGGTGGAATTACATGGGCTCGTTGCTTAGTTATTCCAGGGAATTATAATTATTAATACTCTATTTGGTATTAAAAATAGTGTGTACATCAGTTCAGGGAGATCCCCCTTAATATTGGTTGGTGTCACGTCATCTGGGGTCTTTTTTACCTTGAGATTTCCGAGTTTGATGGCATACTTAGTATGGACGGGATATTTTCTTATCAAGCCTCCATTAATTTTTATCATCGTTGGGTGACATTAACATCACCATAGGGTGGAGGGTTTATTAAAAAGGATGAATTGGATGTCTAGTAAATCTGAGATGGACCCAATCATCGTGGAATGGGAGGGAGGATAGCCCAGATTACAAGCATTTATTTGGATAATATGGATAATGTTATGTTGAATTTCCTCCAGAAGTTTATCATTTAAGGGATTCCTTCTTTAAATATATTTCTAGATTACCTCCTATAATAGAAGTTGATTTCTCCATATATCTAGTTCTAGGAGCATCACCAATATCCATTCCCCCTTATAGGATAGAAACTATGGACTTACAAGAGCTCAAGAGGTAGCCAGTAGACTTGGACGCAAATGGGTGTATTCAGTCTTATACTGCTCTGTGGGGTTCACTATTTCATTATGATAAAAAGAAAAATAATACCCATATATTATACATGGATTACTAGAAATTGAACCAATATATGGTCAATAACTATTATCCTTTTCCATATATATTACTTTTTTATAAGATTTTAGTAGATCAGGTGTTCTCTAAAATTGATTTGAGATCAGGATATCACCAAGTACGTGTTTGACATAAAGACATACCTCATATAAATTTTTGTAGCAGGTATAGTTTGTATGAGTATCTGGTTATTTCATTCATCCTAATGAACATTCCAGTGGTTTTCAGGGAGCTAATGAACCTAGTTTTTGAAATTTATCTCGATTCTTTTTTGGCGGTTTTCATGGATGATATCTAGGTGTATTACCACAATCAACATGACCATGAAAAAACATCTTATGATCATTTTGGATGAACCTAGAGAGAATAAGTTAAATGATTATATCAAAATATGCCACTTCTAGAAGGATATTATTCACAACCTAGGTCATATTATCTCATATACAATAGTATCATTTGAGCCATAGAAGGTGGGAGTTGTAGTTTCATGGGAGAATCCCAAGAATTTCATTGACATTCATATTTTCTTGGGGATAGTGGGATATTATAGTCATTTCATATAGTAATTAAAATTCATAGCATCTCTTATTATAGGAATGACCAAGAAGGGTGTGAAGATTTAATGGAAATATAACTATGAGATAGCCTTTCATGAACTAAAAGGGAGACTATCCTCAGCATCGAATTTGATTCCTCCAGATCAGGGTAGAAATTACACATTGTATATTGATTCATCAATTATAAGGATAGAAGTAGTTTTGATGAAGGGTGATCGAGTCGGGATGTAAGGGTCTCAGTAATTTAGGACACTTGATAGGAATTAACTGAGTCTTAATCTATAAGCAGATGCATTTGTACATGGATTGAAATGTTAGATTCACTATTTACCGGGAGATGATTTTGTGGTGTAAAAAGACCACAAAAGTATCAATTACATATTTTTATTACATGATATGAATTAGAGGTTGTCACGGTTGGTGGAGTACTTATAGTCTCTCATATTTGAGCTAGACTACACACAAAAAAAATTTAATGTGGTGAAGAATGCATTTAGAATGAGAACTCGTATATTGGTTTTATAGTAGGCTAATAGCGAATGGAATCTTATGTATATGATCTCCGAGATTAACTTGGACGTGCAGCATATTTAGTGTATATTTTTCCAATATGCTTATTTTTTACTTCTACCCCTCAAGATAGAGTAAGAATGAGATACTATTAGATTTATAGGGCCTGGTTCTATCAGAGAGTGTGGCAGGTGAAGACCTGACTCTTATTTTGACTATAGTTAAGGATAAAATCTTGCGTATACAAGGACATGCATGGGTTCAAGTACACATACATGAGGATCTGATGTAAGTGTTTCATGCTTTAGTTTTTGTAAATTCATCAAGGTGTTACCAAGATGTATTGTGGAATACATCGTTAGTTCTGGTGGTAAGGGATGAAACATGAGGTTGCTAGTTTTGTTATGAGCTGTTCCAACTGTCACCTAGTGAATGAAGAACATTAGTGATTATCCATACTTTTACAGTAGTCAACTATTCCCTAGTATAGATGGGATGATTTTGTGATGGATTTCATGACCGGTTTGATAAGGTCTCTTCATGGTACCGATGTTGTATGGTGTTTTTGTTGATAGGATCACAAGGGTTTCCTATTTCCGTCCTATCTAGAAGAATATCAGTTTAGATGATCATGGATGGTTGAATAACTATGTGATAGAAAAACATCATGGGGTCCCTTGTATTATCATTTTAGATAAGGATTCCCGGTTTATATCTTTCTTATGGAAGAGCTTTTTAAAGGGTGTTGGGTACATTGGTAATTTAGAGCACAATATACCTCCCTCAAACTGATGGTCAGTTAGATTGTATGATACATGTGAATGAGAAAATTCTTCAAGAATGAATATTCTAGTTTTTGTGATATTAGGAGAGGAATATTACCATAGTTGAGTTCCCCTTCAATAATATCTATCAGGTGAATATACATATGGAACCCTATGATGATTTGTATATTCATCCATGTTGACCGACCATGTGCTGGTTAGAGGCTAGTGAGGTTGCTTTACTAGGACCACATTTCATGCAAGAGACTTCTGAGAAAGCCTATTTGATGTAGAAATGGATGGCTACTACACAGTCTAGAAATAAATCTTAAATTGATCATCATTGATGACCTTTAGAGTTTGAGGTCGGGTATCGTCTTTTTTTACATATCTGAACAAGGTTGGGTGAAATATGTAATAAGAGATAAGGTAAGTTTTCAAGAAGATATTTTGAGCTGTAAAAGATTTTAGATAGATTCGGGATGGTAGCCGTTTAGTTTTAGTTACCTCAGGGGTATCAGAACATGCAAAACATATTCCATGTATCTCACCTATTCTATTATCACTCAGACACATCTCATATTCTACAGCCTATGTATGTGGAGTTATAGATAGATTCATCCTTTGAGGAACATCTGATTCATATCATTGATAGGAAAACAAATTTTTTCTGAGGATGGTTTGATCCTCTAGATTCAGTGCAATGGCAGTATGACCATTTACAAGACGAGACTTTGGAGATGGAGGCTAATGTACCTTCACAGTGGTCGGAGTTAGTCTCGGTTAATTATATACCACCCTTTAAAGGGAAATCCAAGGAAAATTTTATTTAAGGTTGAAGATTATATGATCTCATGTTTTTCTATGAGGTATAAATATTTTTTTCTTTTTAAATTCTTAATTACATCCAAATGATAAGACACTTTCTTGTCATGGGGTTATCGTGGCTGACCATGCCTTGTTCAGAGCCTGGAACCCAACTCTTGGTGAAAAATATTTGGGTTACATGGTTAAGAGTAGTAGTGTGACCTAAGACATAAGGTTTAGTGAAACATTGTGGTGCTGAGAAAAGGAATTATGAAGCTTATATAGTTTGAGTGAACCATTCATGTGGAGGAGATTACCATTGTGATGACCACTACAATTTCTGACAGAGGTCTGAGATATAGTTTTCACATGGTTTGATAAACTATGTTCACTAAAAATGGCGAGGTTCCCCTCCATATAGTGAAGGGAGCTCAATTGGTGCAGTTTTTTTAAAACCATGTATCCAAACCATGTGGCATAGTGTTTTGATAAAAAAAAATTCATTTGGTCATTAAAAAAGATCAAAACCTAAAACCTACTTTCTATTTCTCATTAAAATTGAAAAAACGCATTTTAGATCTCCCCTTGATATTTTTTTGTATCTTTTGATCTAGTTCTTGTATCCAAACTCGGATTCTAGTGGTGTTATTATTGCTGGATTCAGACCAAAGAGTAATCATTTCCTTTTGTTCCATTCTTTATTTGTCTTGGAATCAGCAGTGCTATTATGTGCAAGATAATATGACCTAATTTATTCATTTTCATATGTTCTTCATTTTTCTTATAATATGAGCCGATTCAAAATATGATATTATATGAGCACCGCATTATGAACATAATTTAGTTGTTCTATACATTTCCCTTGGTTTTTGGTTCTTTTATGTATATTGTTTTGTTATTATGCATTCCATACTTTTTGGTCGCTCCCTGATAATTAATTGAATTTTTAAATTGAATATGTTGGAACATGTTAGGGATTTCCTTTAGTTCCTTGTGAATAGTTTTAGGTTTTCTTCTCAACCTAGTCCACAAATGGGGTGTGCCTTTTTAATTCTGTTGTCTTTTACTATTGTTATAACAATTAAGTGGTGAGTGACTGAGCATTCCTAGATAGAGGAATCCCTTTTATATATGAACTAAATTAAATTGGTTTTTTAGAAAATGGTCTACCACCTTCACCATGTTATATATTAAGTTATTTTCTTAACTATATAAATTTAAATTGTTATAAGAGTTGGTAAACTCATTCAATGTATTTTAATGGGAATTTTTATACGAGTTAGAAGGACTCGAATATTCTGATTTTATGAAATGATAATTGAATTGAATGAAAGATATTTCTATTAGATTCTAGGTGTGTGATACACCATGTGTCATGATATAGTTAGTAGATGCCTCAAATAAGATTTCTCCTTCGGACTTTATATTGTAGGATGCATTGGGCCTTTATACCCCTTGGATTTGGATTTATTGGTATTATAGTGGAAATCGTAGTTTGAAATTATCCATGGACACAAATCCATGCCTAATAGAGTTTCCAGAGAGATTCTCCTAGGACCCAGTAAGGATTCCATAGTCTACTATGTAAGAACTCGGATCTTCTTTGCTGGTATGTTTTTCTTTTTCTGGTCATTTTTGAGAAAAATGGGAAATTCTGGATGTTTTCTAAGTATACGGCTTGTACATAATGAGTACAAGCCATGTAATTCAATGCCATAGGAGGTCGTGTGATGGCCTTCTAGTGGCCACACACATGGCCATGTGTGGGTGTTTTGGAGGCCTCTTAATGTGGGGTATAGAAAAGGAAAGTACACACTGTGTACTTTATGAGTACATGTCATGTACTTCAATGCCGCAGGAGGCTGTGTGATGGCTGTGTCATGGTCACACACATAGTTGTGTGTGGTTGTTTTGTAGGCCGTCTAAAGTGGAGTACAGATAATATATGTACACTCCATGTACTTATAAAGAACATGCCGTGTATTTTCTTTTTTCATTAAACCCATTGGGGTATCTTCTAATCACAAGAATGATCTTATTTTAGGTCTCGTTCGACCCAGAGCTCCATACAGCTACGAATCTTTGATTAACCCCCCAAGCGTGCATTTTTCCTCCAAATCGAACATTGTTGGTTGAGTTGGAATCGCATCGTTCAGTTCTCTCTTTTCCTATGGCACCGTCTTCTGATTTATCCTCACTCGTCAGATATCATGGGTTGAATGTTTAGAAAGTTTTATAGATCTTCAGTGTTTTAATGTGATTCAAGCCTCAAGGTTCACATATTGTGATTTCCTAACAATGTGGTAGGTGTTTTGTGAATTTTTGTAGGAATTTGTTGAATATTATGTGAAAAATCGCCCAATACCAGTGACCAGGGAATTTATTGTTTACTGTTTTACCCCTATTGTTTTCCTTCCATGCTTGTATGCTTGTGTAGAGGTTAATTGTGTATGAATAGGGTTGTTTTATGTGCTTTAGATGTATTTCCCATGCATGTTCTATTTACGATCATTGGTCTACTTAGCCTGTTTGGTCGCCTTGCCTGTCTTTCATTCCTAGGATGTATGACGGAGTGAGTTGTGTTATTATGACATGTTGTTATGTTGTAGAATATTTAGCCAAGTAGTTCTTATGTTTTACTATGGCCATATTTCATTACTATGTGTTGACTTGCATAGGGACATGAGAAAGTGGTTTAGTAGACTATAAGGGGATAGACCGAGTGAGCTTCCTCAGAGAGTATTGAGTATTATAGAATAAAATGGGGTAGACCGAGTGAGCTTACTTAGAGAGTCTTTGAGCATTATTGACTATAAGGTGATTGACTGGGTGAGATTCTTCAGAGAGTCTTTGTTTCACTTTGAATTATCTTGAACCACTCCAGGATATAAGAGGAATCGACCAGGTGAGCTTCCTTAGAGAGTCTTTGAATGACTTGGGCTATAAGGGTAAATGACCAAGTGAGCTTCCTTAAAGAGTCTTTGAACATTGGGCTATAAGGGGAATTGAAATTTTGAGCTTCTTCATAGAGTGATTGACTACATTAGACTTTAAGGGTAATTTACTATGAGTTCTTCCTTAGATAGTGTTCTTAAATTCTTATGACAGAACCAGAGGGGTTAGGCTGACTGTACTGCCTAGAGGGTTTCTTGTATTTTGTTAGGTAGGACCGTAGGGGATGGATGTGAGTACTTCCCTGAGGGTTACCTGTGTGTGTTTAGATGTTGCATGATATTGAACGGTGGATTGTTTTCTGTTGTGTATTCTCTATATTTACTACTTTCTGTAATTTTCCTACCATATTTATTCACTAACTGTTAGGCAAAGATCTTCGAGTGGATGCCTACTGTATTTAATCTCACACCCTGTTTGGGTAATGCTTTTGGGCCCAAACAAGTTATTTTGTTGTAGGTTTGGATAAGGGAAAGTAACATTCTACTTCATGTGGATGACTTGTTGTAGAGCTGGAGAGCAAGGGACCATGCTTAGGCTTGCAATGTGGAGGATCTATTTATATGTTTTTTTGTACATTGGTTTAGTACTGGTTGTATTCAGCATTGTAAATTGCTCGGTTTTTTTCTTAGATATATGTACCATGTATCATTTTTATATATATAATCCCCAACTTTTTATTTCTTCTAGTCTTCCATTGTTTACTTCTGTATGGATTATCACTGCTTCCGATGTAGTATGTTTTTTTACTTTTGATGTGTACTCTTCCAATGAGGGCATAGTTTCCCCACTATCACACCTAAGGCCCTCAGTGCTAGTCGGCAGCCTCTGTAGTTCGAGGTAATAAACTTGAGGCCATGTGACCAACTAGGTATGTAACACCCCAATATTTCATAGTATGTTATTTTTTCAATGTAATTCAATAACTTCAACTACATGCAACATCGAGTTCAATCACACCACAACATACCAAGCTAGCCGTTCAAAAAGCAATTATGAATAGTGTTTCCTGAAATTTGAATTTTTTATACTATATAAAATTTTAGAATCCATATTATTTGTTTCTAAGACAAATATAAGAACCAATTTATTTTTTTCAGATAAAAGATGTATTTTTCAAAAAATGAAATTTTACCGCCTATTAAAGAAAAACCATTTTTAAATCCAATATTTGTAACTTTTATATATTCAATTTGAAAAAATAAAATTCTTCTTTAGAATCATGGGATAATATTTAGTTTTGATAAATTTTTGGTGTTTTTATAATAACTTTCATATTTGGGTGAACAGTGAAAAGTACTAAATTTTAATTAAATACAAAATGTTTAATCAAAATAATTTATAATGCTAAATTATTCTATTGAGCGGTTTTAAAGTATAATTATATTATATTTTTACTATTTAATCCATTGTTTTCCATTGGACGTAATTTCACATTTATACTAGACATAAACACCTGTCAATCTTTTGATAGTTATTATTTCTTAAAAACACGCTTTTTTGTTTTGACAACGAGAATTTATTTTAAATTAATTAATGTATCTTCTATATTTCGAATTTCGTAACATAGACTTAAATTTTGAATTCGTAATATCAAAATTAGTTTTGGGTGAATTTTTTTCTTTTTTTTGAAAACTTTCAATTTTTGATGAATAGTGAAAAACACTGAGTTATTAGTCAAAACTAACTTTTTATTTAAAAATTATTTATTTTATTTAAGTTTATTTTAGGTCAAAAAAGATACATAATACCTATATAAGTCCAATGTAATTCATTGGAGACAATTTATATTAATTTTAGACATATAAAAGTATATTGAACTCTTTACCGTCTTTTACCCACCTCCTATGAGATTTTGAAATTTTGAATAAAACATAATTTTACCACTTTTGGAAATTGAATTTCAAAAATCCAAGACACACGGTTGATATCATTATTTAAATTGTGGGTCAATTAGATAAATATTGTTTTTGTGAATACTATCTTTTTACTTTTATTTACCACCCTTAAAAGTAAATATGGTAATTAATGGTAAAAAATATATTATTTTTACCCAAACACATGTGATAATTCTATTGGATAAGTAAATTAGACCAAAAAAAACTTTTTAATAAAATATTATCATTTAGGTCCACTTATATTAGACTAAGATATATATTATTATTTTATTTAAAGAAGAGTTAGAAGAGTTAAAATCAATGTTCAAATACTAAAAAATTTTAATATGGGGTTATGGATAAGATAAATCAATTATAAATATTCATTATAAAGAAAAAAATATTTCAAACATATTGATATTTTATTTATAATTTTTAGACATTAATAAAATAAGTATATTTATAACACAATGAATATGCAATAATTACCTTATTAATAAAAGATTGAAATAAATGACATTATAAATACACAAATAAATTTAATTTTAGTCTTTTTTATGAATTAAACTAATTTTCTAGGTTAATATGACAGTTAAAATTGAATTAATTATCATTTTTCGATGTAATCACGTTGTTATGATTTTTAAAAAAAATCAATTTCCAAATAGTGTCAAAATTTACATAAAAGAGTTTTAAAAACAAATATTATATTATTACTTTATTTTCTATTCCTAAAAAATATAAGGCTCGGAAAAGAGACTTATATAATGATAGGTGTATCATTAATTAACAACTTGGGGTTTTCTTGGAAGTATATAGTATGTTTATTAACCAAATAATATAAAAATACAATGAGACATGGTAAATGTCAAACTAATTATGTAAGAGTTAAATCTAAAAGATAATGTTATTATAGTAACCCAAACCAGTCTAAAACCCATTTTTGAGTGGTTTTCGGCCCATCCCCACCATATACTCTAAATAAATCAGTTTGGAGCCATTAGAAACCGAATATAAATTTATTATAAAACAATATTTTTATATTTTCTTAAGGTGCCCCTCACACCTCTTATAAAAGGGCACTCCCCCTTTTCTCAATTTCACACCTTCAAAGCCTTTTGGCTTGGCCAAACCCTACCTAAATATATTATCAACTTCCCTCACTTCAACCTAGAGCCCTTAGTTTTATCAAAAAGTCAACCTATGGAGCTCTTTTGATCAAATCCAAAGGGAGAACCTGAAGAAGAGGTAAATATTTAATCACCTCTAGCAAGTTCTTTTCTTCTTCCACTTATTTTTTCATTATTATTTTCATTCTAAAATAATAACTCCAGTATCTTTTATATACTATGATGTTATTATAAATATGGTACAACCATATTCATTATTCTATCAATCCTTTGAATGACATGTCACCTTACGTGCGTACGTACGGCTTACCGTCTCCACGTCATGGTGTAATTGTTTTTCAATACATTATTATTTGGATGGGTATGATAATGATCGATAATTGATTTAAATAATAAATATAACATGATTATGATTCTGTATATATGATATATCATCCAATAATGTACAATTTTATTATCAAAATAATGACATTGTCAGTCGTGTGTACGTACGGATTACCGTCTCCACGACGCAATGAGATTCATTTCCACGTTCACCATTCAATGATGATTATAAAAATATATATTATTAATACGTATGAAATATATGACATAATAATGATACTATAAATATATATATATATATATATATATATATATATTTACATTCATCTCAATCACTTACTTCCATTCAATACGATATTAAAACAGAAACATCGTTTATGCGTACGTATAGAATACCCTCTCCAAAAATGGTGTTTTCCATTTCATTAATCTATCTATTATACATATTCAAAATATATATTATATATAAATAATTATTTATATTTTTGATTTACTTAAATCATGATGAAAATGATACTATTAAGAATAACAAGTTAAAATACGTACGATAAAGATAGTGATTATTACCCAAAATGATAATTTTACATTGAAATTATTATTAAATGGGTAGTATAAAGTCATAAATATATCCAGTATGATATAATAAATATGAATATGGTTTTGGTATACTCTAATAACATGCAATGGTCATTACACAGGAGGTTAAACATACCCCCGACCAAAAGAACGTGTGAGGTAAGGGTTAATTTCTCAATCTCATTATTATCTGAGATTGTTCATGTGTAAGTATTTTTTGGGACATTCTTATCATTGATACCCATATTTCATAAAAATGTTTTTGCATGTAATCTTTTAAGGTTTTATGGGAGGGTATATTTAACTAGTTCACAATTTTAAATGGTTTAAAGATTCATTTATCTAAACCCTTTTAATTAATTTCCATGATTTCAAAATCATTTTAAGGATTTATTTATATAGACATGAATGTTTTGAAATGATAATTCTTTTAAGATGTTTCAAATTTGTGTGGGACACTTTGATTCAAAAATATATTTTATATGGATTCTTTTATAAATTGTGATACTTTTTAACAATTTCATGAAAAAGGGGTATTTCTCTCAAAGCATTTTTACTGGTCATTTTCACCTATGTGAACATCCATTGATCGATTTTATGTTTATTTGAAGTTGATTTATGATAAAAAAAACATCCATATTGTATTGAAGGTTTTGCGATATGTTTGACTGTGGATGTGTTATTTCATACCATTCATGGTTTATGGATAATGTATTGACATTTCGTATGCTATTTTTAATATGAATATTTATGTTTAAACCTTTTCAGATGTGGAATGTATTGGACTTAGTATGTGATAGGTGGAACCCGCTATAGCTCCACAATGCATCAGTAGGTCTCAAGAGACAAACTAGTTTCTTGGCAGAAGGCCTTGAAAAAATATTATTTGTAGTCTTGGAACAAGGTCTTGACTATGTGGTTATGATAGTCTGGCATTATGCATTCCATTATTATGAAAGTGGTTATTGATATTGCATGTGATTATTCGACTAATGGTATATCCTTGTGAATAAGTAAATTTCATTATTTGATTTTATCATTTCCATATATTGTTGAAGTTCATGGTTAAAAGGCTTTTGTTTTAGTTATACATTTCCTTAAATTTTTATTCTTATTTATGAAGGTTTCTGTTATATTGTTATCCTTACTGAGCATCTGAGCTCACCCTTTTATATGTTTTATTTTTCTTAGGATTTCCAATAAGTGTATTATGATTGACATGCATGTTTAAGATAAAGGGGAGTATTGCATTGTTAAAGGACTATTTATGTTGTTTTGTATGTTAGAATGTGAAATGTAGCATTCATGTATATAATCTATTTTCGGAGACTGCTAAACTGATCAGTCCTTCAGGACATGATTCCTTGTAATCATACCAATGTACTAAAATAATTCACCGACTCTGGGTAACTGGGGTCGGGGCATTACAGTTCCTATCAGTGTAAGTTTAGTAAAAACATTGGAAACTATATTTATATAAACTCTTCTTAGATAACATTACCCTAAGATAGACTTGAGGAATTGTATAAAATAACATCATAGAATTTTGGTAATGTAGACAATTTGTTAGTTTTCTGAGAAATATATCTCTGTCTTGATTAGAGCAGGTAGTGGCGGCTCTAGCATAGATGTACCTAGGAGTGAAAACACCGAAATGTAGTTTTGGGCTTGACCCGAGATATCTTTATACACAAAAACGGGCCTTACTTCACTCTTGGTTACGACACTCCTGGGGGATATTTTTTGAATAATTCACATTTTCATTACTAGCCATTATGAATGATTAAGGTGTATATACTTCCTCAAATAAAACTTTTTTATGAGTATGGATTAAATCCATAAACTGTTAAATTTATGTTAGGTGTTTTACAAGTTTGGAATTATGAATTTTGATTCATAAACTCACCTAGTATATGATATTGTTTATAAATGGCACCTAATAGAAATAATGAGAACTACAGCAGTACGCATGATCGAAAGATTAAGAAGGATCCTATATTTCATTGTATTATGCCATCATTTATAGGGGAAATATTCTCCCATGTATTCTCATCACATAAAGAATTAGTATCATGTGTTAATAAGATATGTAAAGAATTCTCTGAGTCTTATGGATTTGATGGGAAGCAAGTTCAGAAAAGGATGGAAGAGAGAAAGATGGTAAATGGAAGGGAGGAAATAATAATTTAACCATATGTGATAACTGTGGGAAGAAACACCATGAAACTTTCCTGAAGGGAATGCGATTTTGTAATAAGTGTAAAACAAATGACACCAAGAACGTGACTGTAAGGGTAAGAAAAAGGTTTCAAAGGTACAATGCTCCTTCTACAAAGAGTTGGGACACTACGCAAATCAAGGTCCCAATCATCAGAGTATGCCTCAAATGATGCTATTGGATAATGATAATGTTATGATACTACCATAGATGAACTGGAATGACTAGTGTTCTTATGTTGTTATTAAGGAATTATGTCATTTTAGTGTTGTATATATGATGATCTAGTTATATGAATTATGGAAATAAATAAGTATTGTACTACAGTGCTATTTCATTGAGGATTTGAGATTATATAGTACTATGAAATTGACTCAACAATGTGTTATACTTTTTTTGAAAATACATGGTTGAAGGAAAGGAAATCCTTAGTATGGTCCTGATACTGAGGTAATAATTTTGGAATAAGAAATTGATGATTTGGATAAATTATATTGGATATTCATGACTACCTTGGAACTGGTTAATGGTTTGTTTATTTCATCATTGTTGGAGTATTCAAAGTTTTTGGATATAATGAATATATCTAGTATTATATAAGTAATAAGGGATAATGAATGTAATCAATAAGGTTTTATGGTAATTCATAGTGTTTTTGTGTTTTAACAAAATTCATGATAAAGGAATTCACATGTTATTACTTGGAAAAAAAGATCTACATTATGTTTACCTTCCATAAATATTTTGGACAGAGAGTTTGGACAGAAGTATTTTGGATAAGTCAAAATGTTGAAATGTATTATATTTGACATTGGATACTATTTTTAAGGTTATTTTTGGATATTTATAAAAATTACAACACACAAACCGTGTGACAACCCGTCGTGTCGGACAAAGATATGGGAATTGAACCCACAACCATAGTGTGATCGGATTTATCGCATTCCACTAGAGTGGTGAAGTCCCTGGAGTGTAAAATTCACTTTTATTTAAAAAATATTCTGATAGAAGAAATGTATATTTTATTTGGAACCCTATACGCTTAGGATAAATAGAATATTTTTAAGTTTTATTATCTTTTATAGTGAAATATGAGTTTGTGGTCGAAATTAGTTAGGGGATGTAACTCTACTTGTCATGTGTATATATATATATATATATTCTCTTATTATATGAATGAATTAATCCTAAAACATTAGGGAAGGGATCATAAAACCAAAAATGTGGTATCCTAATACATTATGTTTTGTTGAACTGATGGTATTTTAAATCATCATAGATTGATGGCTTTGAAGCTCTCAATTTTACACTTCTTTGTGATCGATGAACTGAATCACTCCCTATAAATATTTAAGTTTTTCCTCCAATAATGTGTCTCTAATTTCCATCAATGTTCTCCTAATAGAAATCATAATTTTTTGGTAAATTTTTCATTTTCCTTTCTGTCTTATTAAAACCAACTTTTATAAACCCAATTTCTGATGTGGGTTTTCCACAAAGGTATTTTTTATTTTTAACCTTCTATTTTCAAAGAATAATTCCAAATTGCGAGCACGAAATTTATTAAAGGTGGGGAGAATGCAAAACCCCATGATTTTCTAGTATGTTATTTCTTTAAAGTAATTCAATAACTTCTACTACATGCAACACCGAGTTCAATCGCACCACAACTTACCAAGCTAGCCATTCAAAAAGCAGTTATGAATAGAGTTAAACGAAATTTGAATTTTATATACTCTATATAAATTTTGGATTCCATATTATGTGTTTCTAAGAAAAATTTATGAATGAATTCATTTTTTCAGATAAAATAGTTATTTTTTAAAAAATGAAATTTTACCGCCATTTAATGGAAAACCGTTTTAAAATACAATATTTAAAACATTTATATATTCAATTTGACAAAATAAAATTCTTCCTTAGAATCAGAACATAAAAATTTAGTTTCGATAAATTTTGGGTGTTTTTCTGATAATATTCATATTTGGGTGAATAATGAAAATTAATCAACTTTAACTAAAAACTACATTTTTATTAAAAATAATTTATAGTGTTAAATTGTATGATTGAGTGTTTTAATGTATAATTATATTATATTTTTTCCATTTAATCTAATGTTTTCCATTGGATGTAATTCCACATTTATAGTGGATATAAACACGTGTCAATCTTTTGTTAGTTATTATTTCATAAAAACACGCTATTTGTTTTGAAAATGGGAATTTATTTTAAATTAATTATTGTAACTTCTATGTTTTGAATTGGGTAAAATAGACTACATTTTTGAAATAGAAATATTAAAATTAGTTTAGGGTGAATTTTTTGTATTTTTCTAAAAACATTCAATTTTTGATGAATAGTGAAAAACACTGAGTTATTAGTTAAAACTGAATTTTTATTTAAGTAATTATTTATTTTATTTAAATTTATTTTAGGTCTAAATAGATAAATAGAACCTATATAAGTCTAATTTAATTCATTGGAGTCAATTTATAATAATTTGAGACTTATAATATTTTATTGAACTTTTTACTGTCTTTTACCCACCTCCTAGGAGTTTTTGAAATTTTTCATAAAACATAATTTTACCACATCTATAAATTGAATTTCAAAAATCTGAGAGACACAGTTGATATCAGTAAGTAAAATTCGGTTCAATGAGATGAAAATAATTTTTGGTGAATGGTAACTTTTTTCTTTTTTTTACCACACTTTAAAGTAAATAGTTTAATTAAAGGTAAAAATGATATTATTTTTACTATAAACATGTCCTACTTCTATTGGATATGTATAATTCGATCAAAAACCACCTTAGGAATTAAATATTATCATTTAGGTCCAACATGGATTAGATTAGGGCATTTATTATTATTTTATTTAAAGAAGAGTTATAAGAGTTAAAATCAATGTTTAAATAATAAAACCTTTTTAATATAATGTTATACATAAGATAAATTCAATTGTAAATATTAATTAGAAAGATAAAAATATTTCCTTCATAATGATATTTTATTTATATTCATTATACATTAAAATCTTAGTTTATTTATAACACAATGATGTTGCAGTAATTACATTATTAATGAATGATTGAAATAATTGATATTATAAATACCTAAATAAATGTAATTTGAGACTTTTTTATGAATTCCACGAATTTTATAGGTTAATGTAACATGTTAGGAATGATTTAATTAACATTTTTCTATGTAATAATTCTGTTATTATTTTCACAAAAATCAATTTCCAAATAGGGTCAAAATTGAAAAAAATGGTTTTTAAAACAAATAGTGTATTATTAATTGATATTATATTCCTAAAAATATAAGGTTCGTCCAAGAGACTTATATAATGATATTTTTATCATTAATTAACCACTTGGGGTTATCTTAGAAGTATATTGTATGTTTATTAACCAAATAATAAAAAAATACATAGAGACAGGGTAAATGTCAAACTAATTAACTAAGAGTTAAATCTAAAAGATAAGGTTAATATAGAAAACAAAACCTGTATAAAACCTATTGGATATGTGGTTTTTGACCCAAACTTACCTTATCCTAGAAATAAATTAGTTTGGATCCATTATAAACTTAATATGAATTTATTATAAAATAATATTTCTAGATTTTCTTAAGGTGCCCCTCACCCCTCTTATAAAAGGGCACTCCACCTTCTCTCAATTTCACACCCTCGTATCCTTTTGTCCCCACCAAAACCTCCCAAAATATCCTCCGAACTTCCCTCACTTCAACCTAGAGGACATAGATTGATCAGAAGCCCACCTAAGGAGCCCTTCTGATCAAATCAAAAGGGAGAACCCAAAGAAGAGGTAAATTTTTCATCACCTCTTGCATGTTCTTTTCTTCTTCCACTTATTCTTACTTTGTTATTTACATTATAAAATAATAACTCCATTATATTCTATATAATTTTATGTTATTACAAATATGTTACAACCATATCAATAATCTATCCATCATTTTAATGACATGTCATCAAACATGCGTACGTACGGCTTTCCATCTCCTCGTCGTGGTGTAATTGTTATTCAATACATTATTATTTGGATGGGTATGTTAATGATGATTAATTGGTTTAAATAATAAATATAACATGATAATGATTCATTAAATATGATATACTATCCAATTATGTAGTATTTTATTATCATAAGAATGATGTTGTCGCTCGTGCGTACGTACGGATTACCGTCTACACGACGCGATGAGATTCGTTTCCACGTTCACCATTCAACGTTGATTATAAAAATATATATTATTAATAATTATTTAATATATGAAATAATAATGCTACTAGATATATATATATTTGTATGTATTTACATTCATCTCATTCACTTATTTCCATTCAATACGATATGAAAACAGAAACAACGTTTATGCGTACGTACGGACTACCATCTCCATAAATGGTGTGTTCCATTTCATATATCTATCTATTATAAATATTATAAATATATATTATATATAAATAATTTTTTATATTCTAGAATTATTTATATCATTACCTGAATGATACTATCCATAATAACATGTTAAAATATGTACAATAATGAATGGGATTATTACCCAATATGTTAATTTAACATAGAAATTATTATTAAATGTGTAGTATAAAGTCATAAATAAATCATGTATGATATAATAAATATGGATATGGATATATTATAATCTAATAACATACAATGGTCATTATACAAGAGGTTAAACATACCATCGACCAAAGGAAAGTGCGAGGTAATGGTTAATTTCTCAATATCATTATTATCAGAGATTGTTCATGTGTAAGTATTTTATGGGACATACATGTCATCGATACCCATATTTCATAAAAATGTTTCCAAAAATAATCTTTTTACGGTTTTATTGGGGGTTATTTTTAACTAGTTCATCAATTTAAATTTTTTAAAGATTCATTTTTTGAACCCTTTTTTTAATGTCCATGATTTGAACCTGATTTTATGGTTTTATTTATATGGACATGAATGTTTTTAAATGATAATTGTTTTAAAAAGATTCATAGTGGTATGGGACACTTTGATTCAAAATTATCTTTTAAAAGACTTCTTTTATAAATTGTGATACTTTTAAACAATTTCATGAAAAAGGGTATTTCTCTCAAAGCATGTTTTATGATCATTTTTATCTATTTAAACATACATTGATGGATTTTCAGATTATTTGAAGTTTATTTAGGATACAAAACTTCCATTTTTTATTGAAGTTTTTGTGATATGTTTGAATGTGGATGTGTTATTTCATACCATTCATGGTTTATGGATTAATTATTGACATTTCGTATACTAGTTTTAATATGAATGTTTATGTTTAAACATTTTCATATGAGGAATGAATTGGACTTAGTATATGATGGGTGGAGCCTGATATAGCTCCCTGATGCATCTGTAGGTCTCATGAGACAAACTAGTGTCTTGGAACAAGGCCTTGAAAAAATATTATTTCTAGTCTTGGAACAAGGCCTTGAATATGTGGCTATGAATCTCTGGTATTATGCATTCCATAATTATGAAAGTGTTTATTAATATTTCATTTTATTATTAGACTTGTAGAATATCCATGTGAATAAGTAAATTTCATTATTTGATTTTATCTTTTCCATATATTTCTGATGTTCAAGTTTAAAAGGCATTTTTTTTAGATATACATTGCCATAAATGTTTATTCTTATTTATAAAATTTTCTGAAATATTGTTATCCTTATTGAGCATCTGAGCTCACCCCTTTCTATGTTTTATTTTTCCCAGGATTTACAAGAAGTGTATTATGATTGTCTTGCAGTGTTAAGCTAAATGGAACAATGTAATTCTTAAAGGATTATTTATGTTGTGTTGTATGTTAGAATGTGAAATGTAATGTTCTTGTATGTAATCTATTTTTCAAGACTGCTAAGCTGATCGGTCCTTCAGGACATGATTCCTTGTAATCACGCCAATGTATTAAAATAATGCACTGACTCTAGGTAGCTGGGGTAGGGGTGTTTTAGGGTACGAGGTGCCTCTAGGTGGCTTCTAGAACTGGGATGTTATAAATTGGTATCAAAGGAATTCTTTCTTCCCGACTTACAGTTTTGAGCCTATAGCCAATGATAGGACAGAATAGGTAATTAGTAATAAGTTTTGCCCGAGAGTAGCTAAATTGTTTTCAGGTTAAAGGATAATTTATCTTGATTATTGATTTTTTTTTATTTTTCATGTTTATAATTGATTTTGATTTCATTGTTGGGTGATCCACATGATTTATGATGATATTATTGATGTTATTGAAGATCTTTTTCTATCGAAACCTGATGAGATGAGGGTATTCCATCTCATGCATCATGTAGGAACTTGTTAAAAATCACATGTCATGCATTCTCCCCAAGAAATTTAGGGTGCATTAGTGATTTATTTTTGTTTTGAAAGATGTTGTGCTAGATATGCATGATATTGTGAAAGATTCCTTTATTGAATTCCTCTTTTTGAATATAGTACTACTTTTTGAAATGTTTTGTTGGAATGAACGCCAAAAAAAATTTGGGAGGTGTTATGGGCCCTCGTGAATCGAAATTTGGGGGATTATTGACATATTTCCATGTTTATGGCATGTATAGGATTCCAATATTTGATCCACGCGGAGTATGGGCCCTCACAGATCAAAATTTGGAACTTAATTGTTCTTTTTCAGTGTTTTCCTAGGCTCCAGATAGTTTCTGAGGCCTAATATCTAGAAAAACCCAGAATACACGGTTTGTTGTTATGAACACACGTCGTGTGTCCTTTTGTTCGGGAAGGACCAATTTTTCCTATGTACACACTGTGTAGTCTCTAACAGTGTCTCAGACTATGTGGGTAGAGACACGGGGTTGGGAAATCTTTGGTAGCACACACTATGTACCGGATGTACATGTCGTGTAGTAAGACCATAACAACACCAGCCATATAAATAATAAGATGGGTCAGTTGATCCCTTTTCAAATACATGTCGTGTCCATGTAGAACACTCCGTGTAGTGTAACCCGAGTATCCATTCGTGTCACTTACAACATGGGTCATAGGAATCCTTCTAGTACATGTCATGTCCACCTAGAAACACGCCTTGTAGGGGACAGACACGGTGTGTTGTCGCGTTTTAAGGTGAACCGTGTTGGTTATCTGTGTAAGGGGACTCGGGCAGGGGATGAGAGATAAAGTACACATCGTGTGTGGGGGAAACTTGTCGTGTGTTTGGGGTGTTACATGACCAGTTGTGGAAGGAGTACACGCCAAGTTAAATGGAGTAATGTAACACTCGGTGTTAGGAAAATAAATGTCGTGTAGTCATGTTTTGTAAAACATGAATCCCTTTTTCTTCTATTCCCTTCATGCACTTATAAGTTTTTAGTTTTTATTATTATTTATCTAAGGTGTGCGTTTGACCTCATAGAGTCATTCCACCGAGACGTCCTCTGGTTGTATGCCATTTTCCATATGGTGATCAGACACCGGACATGGGTGATCATGGACTTCCTGCAGATCCTCTAGTTGTTCCAATCATGGAACAAGCCATTATACCTGACACAAGAGATGAGGCTCAATTTAGAGAGGGATTTAAGGGGAAGATGCAGACTTTTCAAGGAGCTCCGCCTCATGCCCTGTCGATGGCAGAATTGGCGTTGGTCTTTCAATAGAAACATCCTCCTACTTTCTCACTGGATGGAGGACTCCAAGCTGCAGAGTCATGGATGGAAGCCACGCTGATGATTTTTGAGCATCTGGAGATAACCCCAGAGAATAGGTTTAATCACACTACCTATATGCTCTAAGACTCCCCCAAGTGGTGGTGGGGGTGATCTCATAGGAGGGATACCAATAGAGTATGGCTTGGGATGAGTTTTGGTTCATCTTCTATGATTACTTCTATCCAGAGACCTTGATGGCCAATCAATCCCAAAAGTTTTTGAGTTTGGATCAGGGTACTCTTTCCGTGATGGAGTATTCCTCTCGCTTCACAGAGCTGTAGTGTTTCATGGCTATTCTAGGAGGCGATGAGTAATTCCTTGCACGGAAGTTTGAGGATGGTCTGAACCACGAAATCCAATTGTAGGTGAACATTTTCAGGTAGACTTCGATATCCTCTATAGTCAACCAGGATCTGATCATAGAGTGTAATCTTAAGGTATTATTGATCGGTGGTCCATGGTGGTTCAACATCCAGAGTTAGTGTTTCTCTAGGTGACAGCAGAGAGCACCGTAGGGAGACTGCATGAGGTGATTCGAGTAGGCAGGATGCATTTCATTGTAGCCAGGTGGTTTTCTACCAGTGAGGGAAGAGAGGGCATACGAGGCCACATTAACCATGATATCCATTGGAGTGTCTATCATGCGGAAAGATGGGGCATCTTTAGCGTTTCTGTTAGATCTTATCACTAGTAGCTGGAGATAGGGGTTCTTCTATGACTCCTCATTCAGGAGTAGTGCCACCAGTTTCTCTACAGTCAGCGAACAAGTGTTCTTCTGACCATTCAGGCTAAGTTGGAGGTCGTAGCTGTGGTATTCAGCCTCCAGGCTTTCAATGACAGAAAGGTGGATCAGCTCAGAGTGGTCAGGTAGGGTCATAGGGGCATGGTACGGGCCACACTTTTGTAGTGGAGCAGACCCATTAGGATCAGGATCCCGGACCCTCTACAGTTCGAGGTACGATCTTAGTTGCATCAGATTTAGCTTCTTCTATTTTCGATGTAGGGGCTTCCCATAGCTTTTTCTCTGTTGTTTTTGTGGAGACCATTGGGCCCTGCATCTTTTCTTCTGATGATATCTTGACATTAGACACTCTTTTGGTGACTAGAACGGTTAGTGTACATCCGTGTAAGGAGTTACCTATTGAGATTGGTGGGTGTCACTTCCCTAGAGAACTTTATGTCCTAGACATGATAGGATATGACGTCATTCATGGATTGGACTAGTTAGTTCCCTTCCAAGATGTTGTCGATTTCTATCATCATAGGGTGAGTTTCACATCAGCAGAAGGTGGATTGTTTCTTCATAAGCCCAAATGGGATGTCTAGGTGAGCAGTGTGGGACCCGACATCATAGTTTAGGAGGAGCTACAACCCAGATTTTTAGATTATATCTTGATGAACAAGGGACTTCACAGATGGACGTTCCTCCTGTGGTGGATCGTTTCAGGGACGTCTTCCTAGAGGACTTTTCTGGTTTACCTCCAGAGCGATAGATGGACATTTCTATTGATCATGTGCCATGAACGGCACCGTTGTCTATTCCTCCTTATAGGATGGCTACACCAGAGTTATAGGAGATCAAGAAGCAGTTGGAGGAGTTTCAGGAAAATGGGTTTATCCTACCCAGTACTTCTCATTGTGGTTCACCTGTCCAATGTGCGGAGAAGGTGGATGGTACCCTTAGACATAGTGTGGATTATAAGATGTTCAACCAGTTGATAGTCAAGAACAGATATCCCTTACCGAGTATTGATGATATTTTTTACCATCTTTGGGGAGATCGGGTGTTCTCGAAGATCGACATGAGATCTTGTTACCATCAGTTGCACGTTAGACCATCTGATATGCCTCTTACAGCCATTCAGAGCAGTTATGGTCTATACGAGTACTTGGTTTTGCCGTTCGGTCACACAAACGTGCTTGTAGATTTCAGGTAATAGATGAACCGAGTGTTCCATCAATACATGGATTATTTCGCGGTTGTCTTCCTGGAAGATATCCTGGTGTAATCTCACACACAACACGACAATGTCACACATCTTGATATCATTCTGAGTACACTGAGAGAGAATTAGTTATATGCTAAGCTCTCAAAATGTCACTTTTATATGGATCAAATTCACTTCTTGGGCCATGGAATCTCAGAGACTTGAGTATAAGTGGACCCATTGAATGTGAGGGAACTGGTCTCATGTGAGCATCTGAAGATTGTCTTTGAGGTGTGGAGTTTTTTAGGGATGGTTGGATAATACAGATGCTTAATATAGGACTTTTAACACTTAGCAGCGCCACTGACAGGCCTGACTAAGAAGGGTGCGAAGTTCAGGTGGTCAGATTCTTATGAGACAACCATTTAGGAGTTTAAAGGGAGGTTGACTTCACCACCGATACTTGTATCGCCAAAGCCGGGAAAGATTTATACTGTTTACTGTGATGCTTCAGGTATCAGGCTGGGAGTTATGCTTATGTAGGGAGATGGAGTCATTCCATATGAGTCTCGGAAGTTGAGGCCACATGATAGGAATTATCTGACACATGATCTCGAGTTGGTAGCTGTTGTTCATGCCCTATGCTATAGGATACATTACCTTCTGGGAGAGAATTTTATATTTTTCACTTACCACAAAAGTCTCAAGTACATTTTCACTCAACGTTATCTAAATTTTAGACAGTGAAGGTTGGTTGAGTACCTAAATTCCATTGACTTTGATCTTGCCTATATGCCTAGGAAGGGCAATGTCATGGCAGATGCACTGAGCAGGGGGACACAGATTCAGACATTTCAGGAGGCAAGTAGTGAGTGGAACCTTATGGTTCTATTTTCTGATATGCATTTGGAGGTGTATGATAGGCAGGGGAAGACATTCCTTTCTTCTAAGTTCGTTACCTCTACCCTTCTTGATTGTGTACGTATGAGGCAACTGTCAGATTATGAAGGCCTAGTCCAATGGGAAATCATGTCAGGATAGGACCGTATTCCTATTTGGACCATAGGTGAGGATGATGTCTTGCATTTCCAGGGATGTGTATGGGTGTCAGCAGAGCTATGCGAGGAGATGATGTGGGACACTCATTCCCCAATTTGGGCAGTTCATCCTGGCATCATGAAGATGTAACTTGATCTACACCATCAATATTTGTGGCCATGTATGAAGAGAGACGTTGCTGGATTTTTCATGAGGTGTTCCACCTGTCAGAAAGTAAAGGCGGAGCATCAGCAACTAGAAGAGCTTCTACAATAGTTACCCATTCTCGAGTGGAAACGGAATGATGTCACGATGGATTTGGTGACCAGTTTGCTGGGGTCTCCTTGAGAGGATGATGTCGTGTGTTATGTCATTGAACTACTTAAGATGGTCTCTCACTTCATTCTGATAAAGAAGATCTTTAGTGTTGATGATTCGAGAAGGAGGTAAATTCGAGACATTGTACGTCAACATGGAGTTCCACACTCCATTGTTTCAGACATAGATGCTCATTTTACTTCTCGATTATGGCAGGGGATTTAGAAGTCTTTGGGTACATAGGTGATTTTGAGTACAGCATACCATCCCATGTTAGATGGCCAGTTCGAGATTATAATTCAGGTGATAGTGGAAATTCTCCGAGCATGTATTCTAGATTTTGGAGGTTCTTGGTAGAGACATGAACCTATGGTGGATTTTTTCTCTTACAATAGTTTTTAATAAACAATTCAAATATCACCTTATGAGGTCTTGTATGGTAGGCCATGCCGATCACCCTTATGTTGGCTGGAGGAAGGAGTGGAAGCTATGTTGGGACCTCGTCTTGTCCTGGGGACCACGGAGCAGATTGAGTTGATTCAGAAGAGGATGGCTACTGCACAGTCTTGTTAGAAGTCTTATGTGGATCAATGGAGACAACCTATGGAGTTCGTGGTCAGGGATCACATTTTCCTTTGTGTCACACCGAGGTTCGGATACAGGAGGATTATGAGACAGGGTAAGCTTTCACTGAGATATGTCGGGTCGATTGAGGAGTTGGAGAGAGTTGGTCCGGTTTCCTATCGGTCGCAGTTACCTCATAGGTATCGGCATATGCATGACGTCTTCCACGTTTCTCAACATTGGCGTTACTTCTCAGACTCATATCATGTATTTCAACCCAATGAGGTTGAGTTAAATTTTGATGTATCTTTTGAGAAGCATCCTACCCGGATCGTTGATCGAAGTACGAAGGTTCTCCATGGTCGGTCTGTTCCTCTTGTATGGGTGATATGGCAGAACGGGCGAGTACAAGACGATACAAGGGAGAGGGATGCCGATGTAGGTTCTCAGTGTCCGGAGTTGTTTGATGTTTTTTTTCTACACCTTGCTAGGAAATTTGGGGACAAATTTCATTAAGGGGGGAAGTTTGTAAGAACCCGGATATTTTTTTAGGTATGTTTTTCTTTTTCTGGTTGTTTTTTAGAAAAGGGGAAATTCTGGACATTTTCTAAGTACAGTTTGGGTACTTTATTAGTACACTCCATGTACTTCGATGCCATAGGAGGCCGTGTGCTGGATGTGTAGTGGTCACACAGACGGTCGTGTGTGGGTGTTTTGGAGGCCTCCTGAAGCGGTGTACAGAAAAGGCAAGTACAAACTGTGTACTTTATGAGTACACTCTGTGTACTTCGATGCCACAAGAGGCCATGTACTGGCTATGTAGTGGTCACACACACGACCGTGTGTGAGTGTTTTGGAGGCCTCCTAAAGCATAGTACAGAAAAGGAAAGTACTAGTCGTGTACTTATAAAGTACACACCGTGTATTTTTTTTCATTAAATGCACTGGGGTCGCGTCTAATCACAAGAATGATCTTCTATTAGTTCTTGTTCGACCAAGAGATCTCTATGGATATGGATCTTCGACAAACCCCCAAGAGTACATCCATCCTCCGAATCAAACACCATTTATTGCATTAGAATCACATCGACAAGTTCTCTCTTCTCCTAGCGCATCGTCTTCTGATTTCTCCTCTCTCGTGAGATATCGTGGGGTTAATGTTTAGACGTTTTTGTATATCTTTGGTGTTCTAAGGCGATTCAAGCCTAAATATTCACATATAGTGATCTCCTAACACCGAGGATGGTGCTTTGTTCCTTTCCATAGGAATCCATTGAATATTATGTTCAAAATTGCCTAATACCCAAGAACAAGGTATTGTGTGTTTACCATTTACCCCTGTTGTTTTCCTACCATGATTGCATGCTTATGTAGAGGTTTATTGGGTATGAATAAGGTTTTTTTTCTGTTATTTGGATGTATTTCTCATGCATGTTTGGTTTATTATCATCGGCTTGCTTAGCCTATTTTGCTGCCTTGCCTATCTTTCATGCCTAGGATATAGGATGGAGTGGGTAATATTATTCTGATATGTTGTTATGTTGTAGACTGTTTAGCCAATTAGTTCTTAAGGTTTAATATGGATATATTTCATTTATATGTGTTGACTTACACAGGGATATGAGAACCTAGTGTAGTATAATATAAGGGGATTGACCGAGTGAGCTTCCTCATAGAGTCTTGAGTATTATAGACTAAAAGGGGATAGACCGGGTGAGCTTCCTCATAGATTCATTGTGCATTATAGACGATGAAGGGATAGATCGAGTGAGATTCCTCATAGATTCTTTGTTTAAATTTGGATTACCTTGAGCCACTCCAAGCTATTAGGTGAACTGACCGGGTGAGATTCCATAGAGTGTATTTGAACGACTAATGCTATAAGGGGAATTGACTGAGTGAGCTTCCTCAGAGAGACTATTAACATGGGGATATAAAGGGAATTGACCTTGTGAGCTTCCTCAGAGAGTCCTTGAATACATTAGATTAAAAGGGGAATTGACTATGAGTTCTTCCTCAGAGAGTCTTCATCAATTCATATGACATAAAAAGAGGGGTTAGGATGAGTGTACTGCCTAGAGGGTTGCTTGTATTTTGTTAGGTAGGACCAGAGGGGATGGTTGTGAGTACTTCCAAGAGGTTTACCTGTTTGTGATTAGTTGTTGCTTGATATTGAACTATGGATTGTTTAATGCTGAGTATTCACCCTTTTTATGGCATTCTGTACTTTTCCTACCATATTTATTCACTGAAAGTTAGTCACAGATCTTCAGGTAGTTTCCAACTGGGATTTGGTATCATACCCTATTTGGGTCATGCTTTTGGGCCGAAACAGATTATATTGTTGCATGTATTGATAAGGGAAATCACCCTTCTACATCAGGTACTTGACTTGCTATAGAGCTGGAGAGAATCGGATCAATATTAGGCTTACGATGCTGAGGAGATGTTAATCTATTTTTTTGTGATTGTGTTTAGTAATAGTTGTATTCATCATTGTGACTTGTTTGACTATTTTCATAGAAATATGTACCATGAATCATTTTTATATATATACACTCTAACTGTTTATTTCTTCTAGTCTTACATTGTTTAATTTTGTATGGATTATCACTACTTCTGTTATTGTATGTTTGTTTACTTCCACTGTGTACTCTTATAATGAGTGAATAGTTTCCCCACTATAACACCTAAGGCCCTCACTGCTAGTCGGTAGCTTCTGGCGTTCGGGGAAATGTGCTTGAGGCCATGTAACCAACCTGGTACAGGGCTCCATGGGTTGGCTTCTGGAACAAGGACATTACATACTATACCTTGGACACAATCCCATGGGGACAGAAACATATTTTATACAACACGGCTATGGTAATTGTGGAATTCTTGATTATATGGCACTATTGTGTTTGATATAATATAAAGGATATATAGCATGTTTGTGGTTGGTATGAGATATTGGATATACGGCTTCGTTATGGTTTTTATTTCTGTTATGCCTTATATCTAAATTGTTTGAGGATCATTACCCTTGTTTTGTAGGAATCCGTGTAGGCTTGACAGTATCACCTTATAGTTATATCTTTTTCCATTAATATTTTACTTGTATTACTATCATATCTATTATATACCATTCACACTTCTTATATTTTACTATACATCATGGATTTTTATAGATACTATTGGTGGTGTCCTACTGGTCTTTTATAATACACACAATCTTGGGCTACCATTTGTTACCTATATAATCTTTATAAATGAAAATTGGGATTAGTAAAAACAGCTGAAGTTTTATTCATTAATTATTTCCATGTATAGGAGAATGGGACCAAACGGCCAAATTGTGGCTTATGATTTTGTAAGGAGGAAGTTCATTTTTTATTTTTTCTATTTTGATACTTATATTATATCAATGCCTATATTCTTTTTTAGATTATTTTTAGTCACATGAAATGATATATTCATTTTGTATATGATATTTCTTATTTAATTGTTGTATATGTATATCTTTGGATGTTATATAATATTCAGTTGTTAATGTACTTCCGCTATGGCAGGTATCTAGTCCAGTGGTTTTAGTGTCTATTTGTGCTTCTTATTAATTATAATATTTCTTCTTTTATTGACATGTTTAATTACTACCACTATGTTTTACTATAGTAAGGGAGATTATCTCACAACTAAAAATCCATTATCCCTCACTTCTAGTCATCATCCTCTGTTTTTCGGGAAGATGTGCTTAAGGCCATGTGGCTAACCAGTTTCAGAGCACCATTCAGTGGCATCAAGGTCTCAGATGTTATAATTTAATAATGTAAAACTAACTAAACTAACTATTCTCAATGGAATGACCTTTACAAATAATTTTAAATGATTAGAATAATCACTTTAGAGTTAAAATTGTTACTATATTTTTAAATTGATTAAAAATTCATTCAAGAAAGAAAAATATCATCTTCATTAAAAAAAATACGATCTCTAGAAAAATAAATGAAATATAAAGTGATATTAATGGACTCGTAAGGTTTTTCCCATTGACATCCACTACAATAGGCTCCTGGAAGTTTTGCAGAGCATGTCTAAATTAACTCCTATATTATTCCTCCTCCCTTTTCAATAGTAACTCTATGAGAATCCTCCATCCAATACCACTTGATCATGAACCACACAATCACCTCTAAAATTATGAAAATAATTTTTCAAATTTTATATTTCCTTCATATTTCTGAAATAGTAATGGTAATATGATTTTAAATGATTTCAATATTCAATCATTCATATTGAACCTCCATGTGTACAAAAAATGAATAATGATATCTTCAAAGTGGTATTAGTATAAATTTCTTTAGTAACATGGGTTAAAAATTAATTCCATGCACACCAATGATTTAATTCCCATCTCAGATATCCCAAGATCGAAAAATCATCATCTCCTCTTTCAATGAATCCATGTTGACTAGAATAAATTGTGAGGTGTGGACATTAAAGGGTGACATAATCTTTTCATCATACCCTTATCTAGTGAATGATCTATGTGCCTTTCTTCATCTCCCATGACCTTAACAGAGTGTCCATTTTTATTTCAGTTCCCCTTAATTATTCACAATGTATTGAATATTAAGACATTGATTGCATCATTAAATTTCCATTTCATATGAATTTATAATTAATATAAATGAAAACATCATATTATTAGGAGATGGTTCATATAGGAAATTGATATATCTTACAGGATAAATAATTTCATAGGGGGTCATGTTTTATTGTAATGTAAAATATCCTATAATATCACTACAATACCAAATAAGTCAATAATTATCCCATGCATCCACCAAGAGTCGTACTATTAGTGAAAAATATCCCATGGGTTAAAATTTAGAGAAAATAATTATCATCTTAGTACTCATAATTTCTTCTATGTGGTTCTAAAAAGTTATACGCGATCACAATTATCTTCCAAGACAAGATTTTAGTAGTGAAAATTATCATATGTGGGGTAAGATGTCCTATGAGGGGTAAATTTACTATATAGAAGACTGAAATGCCCTTCAAGGTTTGATATCTAAATGTAAAACATCATATGAAATATTATCATATGAGGTAGAGAAAATTATCCTACATGATTAATTATCTTATGAGATAGATTATCTTAAGAGACAAACATAACCTAAATTTCATCATTTTGAGTTAAATAATAGGATATAAAAATGAATTTTATACATTAACAATAAAATAATGTCTTTGTAAAATATTTTAATAAATGACACAAACACATAAAAACATTGAATTAGTCCCTATTCATAATAACTAAAAAAATATTATTGGAAAAAAATGATGTGATTTTACATAGAATGAGTTTGGATTAAATAATTTAAATATGAATGACATTTCATGAATATAGCAACTATATCAGGAAGTTTATGATAAGTTCTTTCATTACAATAAATATAATTATAATCTATGTTTTTTGTTTTATAAATCGGAATGTGATATTAGTAAATCACTAAAATCAATACATGAAAATGAAAATATCCTCACTAACAAAAATTACCATGATTGGAACAAAAACATGAAAATAGTACTACCATATGAGAGTAAATATAATGTGTTGGATTACCCACTACCTAATGATCAGCCTTATGATGCTAGTGAGTGTGAAAATTATTCTCATTGTTGGAACATGGATGATGCATTCAATATTTAAGTCATTACGTTATCATATATAATATAAAAAATTCGTTTTACATTTATAAGATAAAACTCTTATGTGTTTTACATGATTTATAATTAGGTTAAACTTTTGAGCCACATTTCATTATTAAAGGTTATATTTCCTAAAATATTCTAGAAATATATAACAGTGATGAAACTAAACTATTTCAAGTAGAAGATAGGGGGGAAATTTATTGTTCATTAAATTTCGATGATGTAAATAGTATAAATAGAAATATATAATTGATAATTCATACATGATTTTCCATTAAAATATTTATGTATTTTAGAATTTAAATAAATAATGACCTTGGTAGGATGATAAATGAGGCTTCAATCCAAGTGAGTTTGAGAATATCTTATCCATGAATTCATAAATATTTATGTATATAGAATATATTTTTCTAAAATCACATTTCTTTATACATACATGATTTATTGTGTTATTAAATGGATAAATTAAATATTTATTTTAATGGTGATATTGATTATGATTCTTGAAATAATTTTATTATCATATTATGATATTAGTTACAAATAGTATCATTAAAACATATCCATACTCCAAATAAAATGATATATTGGATATCATAGGAGTTATAATATTAAAGAAAGGAATCATCTCATAAGTTCATTTGTTATGATGTGAATCATTTTTCAAGTATAATTCTATAAATAACATTCATCATGAATAAAAAGTTTGTTATTGTGAATTATCAAAATCATACTAACCATATTCCATAAATCTCGGAAATGGAAACTAAACATTCAAATGATATATTGTTTTTATATGAGACAGGGAAAACCTACAATTTGGATAGTGCGAGAAATAAATAATATATTAAATTCAAGCATTAAGATGCATATGATTTTGAAATAGTAATAAGTTCCATAATAGTTCATGGAAAATAATGTTCATTAAACATGTTGTGTATAGGAATGTTAGAACAAAAGATAAATGGTTTATAATCACTATGTTAGGTGATATTTTATTTATTAGAGATAATAAATCATTATCCTTCATGGAAGGAGTAAATATAAAATAATCAGGTAAATGGAAAGTAGTTATGAATTCATAAAGAGATTCCTTGTATAAAAAATAAGTTAGTATTTTGGTAGAAATTATTAGTATTGTGAAGCCCACGGGGTCCAAATGGGTTTTCAAGGTTGTTATAAAAAAGGATTCTCAATAAATACTTATAATTAAATATTTATTGATAAATTTTTTATGATAATTCAAGATGTTGGATCTAATAAAACATTTTCATCAAATAGATATATTATAATTTTTTTAAATTATTATTATAATAGAAGTTTACCATGATAATTTGTGACATGATTCACGTCATATGTATTCAATACTTTGGCCCACATTTATGTTTTTTTTTGGTTCTAAAGTTTTTTAGGAGTTAGGGGTGAGATTTTGGATTATAGGAGAAATAATAGAGGTGCATGATTTGTACATGTTTAGTAGTAATTGGGTGATAGCTGTGAGATATAGATTATTTGGATCTAGTGTATTTTTTAACAGTCTGAGAATGGTTTGTTGAATTTTGAATATTTCTTGGAAAACCATTTCATAAGATAGGTTTTGGTCTACAGGTGGTTTCCAGGCTTTCTCATGACTTTTCTAATAATGTTGTTATTTTTAGGTAACAATGCACAATAGTTTTCAAGGGACAGTAGAGACCACATGGTTAGTACACATGTTTTCTAACAATGCATACAACCCATTTGATCTATATGAGTTTATTAACAATGAAAAATTACACCAATACCAATGTTCTTTTTGACCCAAATTTCACCCTAATATCGTAATAGTATGACCCAACTATTCCTTAACACTCTAGGAGGTTCTTACATGGGTCTCATAGTGTTTTTCTATTTATTATGGTGTATCTATTTATGTTATGTGTAAATATATTCTTCATTCATAATTTTTTCTCTAGATTTACTCTCAATCTCTCATCCCCTAGATTCATTGGAACCCAAATGGTTTGTAATGGGAAAATATATGGTTTGTTATTCGAAATTGATTATTTTTATTATGGATCTAGAATTTTTAGGGCTAGATGTCTTCATTTACAGTTAATATTTTGAAAGGAAACGAAGTTTCCCCTATTTGTATTATATGTGTCTCTATATAATAGTTATTTTTATGTTACAGTTTATGAATGTTTTGTTCCTTTAGTTCTACTAGTGGAAATGGTTTTTTTGATATCTATTAGGGTTGATTTATGAAATTGAATATTTTTCATGGAAAATGATTTAAAAGTGGTTTTCAATTATACATTGTTTTATGAAATTCAAGTTTTTGTTTAAATGTATCATGTATTATTTGGAGTATAAAATGGGTTTTTGTTATTGGATTGGTAATGATTTTTGTATTTAAATATTTTTTTAAATTGCGGAAATTATTTTTTAGAATGTCTTATGAAAACATATCACATCGGAACCATAGGTACATTAGGTTATGGACATATGAAAACCTCAATGTGTGTGTAACCACTAAGGGTTATGGGTGTGATACTGATATACGATGATAGATTTTGATATCCTTAAGATTCAAATTATATTGGATTAGTATTTCTTTTATGTCCTTGATATGTATTCCTATATGGTATATCTCAGTTGTGCATGATTTTATTCATGATATTGATTTTTCATGCTTGGTTTCCTCAAATGTTTACATTTTGAGGTATGGAAACTCTTCCTTACATCACTTTGTACAATAATTCATATTTATTCCCATATTATTATATATTTTAATATGGATTATTTAAAAGTAAAATCAATGTATTTTCTTTATTAAATTTGATTTCAAATGAAATCATCCATAAAATTGATTTTAAGGAATGAACTAAAGATACTAGATTTATTAGATCCAAGTAAAGGAAAAGTTTTCATGTATCTAGATGAATTATCTTGGTTGATATCTCTTCATTGGTTTTTTTTAAAGTCGTGAAGGATGGTCTCATGGAGTTTGGGTTTTTCTCATGGACTTAAGTAGATTCTTGGATTATCCTTATGCCTTTTATATTTCTATATCATGGTTTTTTACCTCCTCTTCTATTATATAGAATGGTTCTATATCATTATCTTATTATATATGATATATGATAAATTTTTATTTCATGTTCAATCCATTACAATGATTGTATGTGTTGATACCCAGGATTTTTTCACTACTCCACAGTGATCAAAAACACTCTTCCAATGTGGTAGGCTTTCTTAGGTGACATACCAACTAAACCATAGGTGGTTTGTTACAAAATTTCATCAATTGGAGGTTTCATTGGTTGTTTATTATATACTAGAGTTATGACCATCTAGACTCGTGTGGTATGTGTGTAAGGGGGTCTAGTCAACTCAATTTCATATCTAATCTTTTGTTACCATTAATGTTCAAGGATTTTATCCTCAAGATTCTATACTTGATTTTGGTATTATATAAATTAACATTATCAATTTTCTATATTGGTTTCAACTGTTTTCTTCAATCATTGTTATTTAATGGATTTAATATGTATTCAAGAAGTTTATATTTTCAATCGGAGATGTATTACAATTCTAATAAGTTGTTAACTATTGTGTTTAATATGTAATGTCTCTATAATATTCTCTTTGATTCTAAGGAAAGGAACTATTGGAAAATTACCATAAATACCCATTAATGAAACCCTCCTTTACTGTAAATAGTAATCTAGTCTATTAAATCAAATGGAAAATATGGTTGTGGAAACTGATAATGGATGGTGAATTATCCTTTGGAGTTTAATAAGAAAATTATCCCAGTATTTCTTGGTAAAAAAGGAACCAAAGAACCTGAGGAATATATTGAGAAAATATAACATATTTTCAACTTTTTAGGGGATCTAGATGTCTATATGTTGGGAATTTATACATATATTCAAGAATTTACAATAATTAAATGGTTGGATTCCATTCTTCTAGCTAAATTACACAAGTATCTCGCATAGACAACTTTCAAAAAGTCCTCCAACAACTAGTTATATCTTATGACCTAACATATGGAAAAGGCTTGGGAGTTTATCACCATGGATCAAGGAGACCATTTAGTGATGGGTTATGATACTCATTTCACCAATATATTTCATCTCTCTCCAAAACATGACACTAATAACTAACTCAAGGATAGATGGTTTTAGATGTTGTTGATGTTAGAGTTTTGATTGATTCTTATGGTCATGTGCTTGATGAACTTTATGGATATAGTTGATAATGTGGTTATATCTGATGTATTATTAGTTGGGAAAATAGGTCTTAGTGGATCATCTGTTATTATATGGGGTAGTAAGGGTCTATCACCTATCCAGAAAAGAAAGCATAATAATGGTTCTTTGTTTTCATTTGGATCTATTAAATAGGGTTATTTACTAAAATACTATGATTTTTCATCCATTGTGTAATACCTAGCCATTACCGAGTCTTATTGTACAGTAATACCCAATATCTTCCATCATCATGGACAATCCGGTCACCTTAAATATTTTTTAGAAGAGTTTCATACAGAAGTAGAGTTTGACACACCTTATAAAATGTTCCTATGATCAGTTAAATGCTATGAAAAGGTGGTGGATCTGAATATAATTATAATAGAGATAATGATTTAATGAATAAATATTAGATAGTGGTTCAGTTTGTATTCTTTTATACAGTCGAGTATGCACCAGAGGTATCATAAGGGGGTCTAACTACTATGATATGTATAATGTTTATTACTTCCCCTAGATTCTTAGATCTATTTGATACTATTTAATCACATTAATTTGTATCGTCAAATTTTTTAAATATTCTGGGATTATGCTCGGAGCTTATTTCATTCATTATGGATAATTCTTCTCCCTTATAAAGGTCTAAAGAGTAGGGTTATAAATATTCCAAGTGTCATTGTATGATCTTAGACCATGAGTTCATATGGAATTTCCAATTTCTTGATAATAATATCTTTGAAATAATCATTGAGATGGATTAGATGGTTCATTTTAAGTTTCAGGTCGACTATTTCCATTTTCAGATTTAGTTTCTATCTCTTAATGGGGTTACTTGTGCCTTTAAAGTTGAGTGGGATCCTATATCTGGGCGAGTATGGAATATTTTTCCTGAATTTATAATGATCTCATGAAATTTATTAGAGATTTCTATTTAGTCCATTTATCATTAGTAAGGTGTTATGATTCATATTGTAATTAATGTGTAACATAATGACTTTTCTGGTAACATTATCATCGTCAATTCCTCCAAGAGAAGTCGAGTTCACTATTGACATGCTTCCGGGGATGACCCTCTTCTCCTCACCATTTTATAATATGCCATCCACTAAGTAAAATGATATTAATATTCAGATTTAGGATCTTGAGACAATAACATTTGTTTGTATGAGTGTTCCACCTTATACTTCTATGATTCTCATCATAAATAATTATATGGCTTCCTTCTCTTGTGGGATGACTACCAAAATTTTAATAAATGGACTATTCATAAAGGGTACCCATTTAAGAGGATTGATTATATCTTTGATCAACTTAGGGGATCCTGATCATTTTATAAAATTTATTTGTGATAGGGATACCATTGGTTAGGTGTCTTAGGGGAGAATATTCTAAATACTACATTCCAGTAAATGTATGGAAATTAAAAGTAATTGGATTTCAAATTTTTTCTTGTTAACACTCATGTGGTTCTTATATATTTGACGAATTATATCATTTATTGGTTATTGGACCCCATCATGGTTATTATTGTGGATGATATTTTTCTGATTTTAAAGACTAAATAAGAACGCGATGATCATATTGATATTTTTCTCAGAATTGAGAATTAATATCATATGTATTTAAAGATAATAAAATTCTAGTTTTGGGATTGAAAAGTGAGGTTTTTGGCTATTTTATATCTGAGATATGTATACCATATAATTGTTAATAGGTCCAGGCAATGATTTTCTTGGATCTACCAGGAATTTGTTTGAGATTTAGACATTACTAAAAAAATAATCTATAGCCACAGGTCTATAGCCACAATTTAAATGATCTGTGGCTATAGTTAAGATATAGCCACACCCAAATACCCCTGCTTGGCAATAATTTATGTGAAAATTATTTTGATCAGGTTTCCTTCCTCCCACATCGCTAATCTCCTCCTCGTCATCCTCGTCATTCCACCCGCATCGCGACTCCTCCTCCCTCACTGTCCTCGCTGTTCCTATTCCCCTCCTCCACTTGATATTCCTCATCCCTCACCATTTCTCCTCCCATACTCCCCTCCTCCCCTCGTTATTCCTCCTCCTCTCTTGATTCTTTTCCCCCCTTCATCTCAGATGTAGCCAACAAAGCCTCCTCGCCAGCTCTGATGCCTCCCTGCCATCGCGGCTCCGGCACTTCCATCCCACCTCCCCGCTGACACGGCCTACCCACCTCCCTTCGGTCACCTCACCTCCCTACAAATGCTGCTCTGAGGCTTCCTTCCCATCTCCTCCTCTAGCACACCTCCTATGCAGAAATTTGAGGTAGGAATCTTCATCTATTAACTTCTTTACTGGTTGAGTAGTTCATTATTATTTATGTGGATTCATTGGAAGATATATATTATCCTATTACTAGGAGTTACACTCTATTGGCATATTAACTCTGATTGATTTTGAATTGAGTAACCTTAGAAACTACAACTATTCTTCACATTGGGTAATCCTAAACATAATAGAAAAAGGCTCATTTTCTTAGGTAATAAGTATGATATTGATGAAGCTACACATTCCCCAATATACTATGTTGAATTTTATGGAGTTTGAGAAAATGGGTTTATATTTTTGTTTCTCATTTTAATTCTTTTGTTTCAATCATTTTCTCCAATTACTATTGTTCGTGTTCATTTGTAGTGGATTGTACATTATAGTGTGGTGATATAGGTATGCAGTTTTTTATTTTATAGACTCCAAAGCCTGAGCTCAACTATCTGTAATTTTATTCCTCGTAATTTAGTTTTGGAGGATATATTTAAGGGGTAATCAAGAAGGTATCCATGAACCCATAAAACCATCTCACAAATATTCATGCCTTGTAACTCTATCTATCATCCGCTACCTACCCTAGCAGATACATCCATTTATTCTGAATAAATTTATTTCTATCTGGCCACTCCATTTTCTCCCATGCCCCATACTCATGGATGGAATCATTATCATCCCTCATGAATAACTCCCACTAATTAAAGACATTCAAATATCATTCCCCTTTTACGTTATTGGGTTCTCCATCATCCATTAGATACAAGTAACACAAGTTGATTTCATACATTTGTACATGGAAGCAAGGCAATAGAATTGGATTTTTAATTACTTCATGGTTAAGTTGAAGTTCATCTAGATCAATAACAATCTTTTTTGTTATTTTTGGGTGTTTGATGATAGGAGATACATCATCCCACTTAACTATGCTAATAATATTCTTATTTCCAAACTAGTAAAGGAATGGGTTAATGTGATGAAGATTTAATTGTCTAGAAGTTTTGAGATGATAAACAATAGTTTTAATATTTTGATCTTTAGGATGAGTATTTTGACGGACTTATGTTTTGGTACTTTGTACTTAAATTGTTTGGATTATATATAGAAATCGGTGGATCACTTCATCACGAGCGAGCTGAAACCAATGACTGCACCCCTAGTTGAACATTTCAAATTGAGAAAGGAGAAGGAAGACATAGACTCCCATAAGATAATATTGGGTTGATGTGAAGTGTATTTTATAGAAATTATTGGGTCCTAAAAGCTTGGAAATTTCCTTCAAAATATATGAGTCATTTCTTGGGTTATCTAAGTCATACTTTGAGAGATATTCTTACACTTAAAATAGAACCACTATATATGTGTTAATTTTCAGAGGAATGGATTAGTGTCAAATGTCAAAGATTTAATTGAAATTTTCACTCTAAATAATAAAAGTAGATTAAATTTCATTAATAGAAGTTGGAAAGGAGTTGTTTGGGTTGAAGGGGACATTGAAAGATCTCAGAAGGAGAAAATGTGATGGGATGTTGTTTATTGAATCACAAATTGTGATTCAATTAGTAAAAAATAAGATGTTTTAATCTATTATGAGGAATTATCACTTTATCTATATGTTTTTTGGGGATAGAGTACTGGATATATGAAAACATAGAAGGGACTCAAAATTTGATAGATATAATAAAAACGGTCATTATTAAGAATTTTGTGAGGGGATATTCACCTCAGTTGGGCTAGGATAAATAAAATCATCATGGGGAACCATACATCTGTTAAGGAAGTTTGAGGAATTGAAATTGGTGTATATGAAGTTTATGGGGGATTCAATAGTGAATCCCAAAAATATATTCCATGTTTTAAAGACTGTTAGGTTTCATCATTGGGTGTGAAAACCATTTTTAGGTTACAAAACATAGTCAAATAGAAGGATAATTTCTAGAAGAGTAATTTCTGGAACATTGATTGCAATAATGGAGTAGTAACTAATAATTTAGAATAATATATATCACTTTAACTGGATGGTGCAGTCAGAAAATGAAAATCAAATATTACCCAACAACTTATTATAATGGAAGTAGTGTGGGAAATTAAAAGAACATTCATCTATTTTCTTTGATTGAAGAGTATCTATGTTTTACTCTTCGAATATTTTAGAAAAGATTATTTACTTGTTTATTATTGTATCAAACACAATGTTTTTCTCATGATATTTTTATAATGTTCACAACGTACTAGGTAAATGATTTTAGGTGGTGGTATCCTTTGATGGAATGGAGAGATTGTTGTGAAGCTATGAGATATATAGAATCAATCCTTTGAGAGATTAAAATAAAAGGCATCTTGTTTCATTGGATGGATTCTACTATATTTATTAACATGGATTATTTAATTAATATTAGTAAATTGTAATAATTTTTGATTCCTTGAATAAAAATAATATAGTATTTTCCTTGTGGAGTAGGAATGATATCTTGACAATGTAAATATTTGTTTTCTTCATTTCATATTGATAATTATATTTTTATATTCTTTTATGTGTCCCTTTGAAGTGGTTTGTTTATTGAAGTGTCATGATTTATGTCCATTTGAATCTAAGTGTTTGAAACCATAGTATGGGATTGAATATTGATACATTGTTTCTGCCTAAGTAATTTCTAGAATATATCTTCTAGTGGTCTTCTAAAAAATAAAAATAATCCCAAAACAAGACTTTCATAATGAGCTACATCTTATACCTCGATATATCATCCCCTTCCACCTTCAGCTTCTATACATATATTTTTTTAAAATATTCTTCCTAAAAGTCCTCTCTATTATCACTTATGCTCTAAACACATAGAGAGAATCAATATCAACCCTTTATCCAACTCCCATTAATTTGAGTGTTTCATATTTATGGACTTCTTTGGCCACTCGGGTTGTCTATCATTCAAGATAAGCACATAGTAAAAGATACTTTTGTACTATTTCTCTCAGAAACAAGGATGCAGAATTATAAGACTAATTTCATCGTGATGAAAAAAAATTTCATCTGAAACAATACAAATCATTATTATTGCCTGAATTTTTTTTATGATTGGATCTTCAACAAACAATATATCCATGTTGATGATATTATTATTTATAGTCCAATAAAAGATATAGTTGATGAGATAGAGATTGAATTTTTTGGAAGTTTCAAGATGAAGAATCATGTTCCGAAACAAATAGATCCTAGGTATGAGTATTTTGAGGAACTTAAGTTATGATACTTTATACCCGACTCAACCCGATTACATCTAGAAGGTGCGAAAGTTATTCAGAATGAGTGATGAAAATCTTGTCACATTGGTTACCATTCCCATCTTTTATTTTTGTTTCCTTCCTAGTAATTTCATTCATCTAGGATGTTGTAGAGCAAAAACCTACATTTCCTAATGCCTACCTAATCCTTAGAAATGTCTATGTGATATGTTGTGGTTACATTGTGTTGCTACAAGTGCCTGATATTTTACATGAATGAGGAAATTTGTTATCCTTTAATAGGCTCTTGAAATTCCAAATGATGTATTTTGTGCTTCATGTGTGCTATTAAAGCACAACCAAAACATGACCTAAATTGTGTATGTTATTCTACTAATAAAAGGTTTGTGTATTGTATCATATCTTTATATTTTTTATATTATACCTTATTTCTTAATGTTTTATTTTTTGTTGTTTCAATTACACAAGGAGATAATAGTACAACACAAAACAGACAAATAACCTCTCCAAGGATCTGAGTTAGGAAGGCCCAGTTAGTTCCATCTTTTCAAACAGGTTCATCTTTTCTTCCAAAATTTAAGAGGTTCATATTTTGGTTCTAATTTCTTCATATATATTTTATAAAATGTCCATCTTTTATTCCATACAGGTATAAACATTCTGCCTTTCCCAAGGTTTTCTTCGGTGGAAGGGATTCCACATTCCATTGTATCATCAAACTTCTTTGATGGATACTTGCTCTAGGTGTCCGACCAACTTGGAGCTATTGTTGCATCGATCGAAAGGGTTTTTATTATTGGTGATAGAATCATGGAAGGTATTATTCTTGAGGAATTATCATCTACAGGGGATCTATGTGAGTTTCCATTAAAGAATCTATATATTTCAATGTATTAATTTACAAGATGATCATTTCTTCCTTTTCCATAGTTTACTCAGGTGGAAGGGATTCCCCAAGACTTTGTGTCATCAAAATTATTTGATGGATACATCCTCTTGGTGTCAGGACAACTCGAAGCTATGATTTCCCTATGGAAAATGGTTTTTATTCCAGGTGATTGAAACATGAAATGTATTATTCTTTATGAATTATCATCTTTTTATATTTTTTAACAATTTCATTGTTTATCTCTGCACAACAAGATATGGTTTCCTGAAATTCAACTCTTTCTACTGCTCCTCCATAGGATTTCAGCAAGGACCTATTTTTGGGAATACAATATTCTCTACGATTTATCTTAATTTCATGAGAGGTACATCTCTACACCTAGATAATAAGTTATTTTCCATTTCTATCTCTTTTTTCAATTTGTGACTTGTTGAATGTTGGTGAAAACTAACTGTATTAAAAACATTATTACTATTCCAATATTTTATCTTCCCATATCTTGTTCCAAATTGATTTCTCATAGATAATTTTTTCCTATAATAGTGGATTTGGTTCAAATCACAATACAATAAGAATAGTTGATTCAGTTTACTACTGATTACTAAAATGCAGCGTATTGTTTCTACTCCCAGGCCCTATGTGAAATGTATATTGGTTTTTAACCCTAGTGCCATAAACATAGTAATCTCATTAGATGTTAAAAAGCATTACCTAATGTAAGTGGTGTAATTATCCATGTGGTAGGGTTGGTGGGATTCAGGTTAGGTCTAATATCAAGATAACAAAGAAAAAAAGAAACACATAATGATGAGAAATGCCTTAATCTATCATTTCTATGAACATACATGTGACCAATAAAAACTTTCACAGGCATTAATGTTTTCTTGTAGAATTCCCATGAGTATTACATGGAGGCCATGAAACAAAAATGGATACATTTTTATGTTTCATTTAGCCATGTCCATGTTGCAGGTGCTCAAGATCCACTATCTTCATCTAGCCAAGCGGTAAGGATTCCATTATCAAAACAACACACTAATTATGTATCATAAGTGTTAATTTTTAATCTGTTATTCTCCCTTTCATTCAAAGTTAGTTTACATTCATACTAGTGTAATTTGAACTGATAATTATCATTAATGGTTATTTAGAATCACCCTCCGACTCCATTCCTTTAAAAGAACAAGGAATAATGAATATTTTGACAGCTGATATTTTCCACCAGACTTGTACATAGTACAAATCTATCTTCTACTAAAATTCTCCACATGAACAGAGGGTATTGTTAACTATATTAACACATTTAATTAGTAGGGACATAAACACAACTACATACTCTATAGGAATAGTAATTCATCAGAAGAAGACATCAAATCCACCCTCTGTGATACTTGCATAGTTTTCAGAACAAGAAATTTCTGTCACTAACATGTCTTTAACTAGAATATATAGAGCATTAAGATTGAAGGGAGATCCATTCCCAGTTTCAAAATATAGGGTTGGAAAAGTGAACTTAGAGTTGGTTGATGTGTTTTCAGAGCTAGCATAACTTACATAAACTTCATGGTCATTAGGAATAGATGCCGAAGTGGAGGATGAGGCACATAAAATCATTTTTACCTCTTGAAATTTCCCAGACATGGGGTATATCATCCTAAAACATGTTTTTGAGAGAATATGGGAGTTGATGGACTCCCCTTTCACCTTATTCTAATTTCTTTTTTCAATCTTCACTTGATTTCAAGGCTTCGTTGTATTGCCTTTCAAAATCATCGGTTCTATATTTCTCAGAGAGTGAGAATTTCTGAATTAACATCATCTTCTCAACATTAGTTTCAAGTGTTTCCATTACTATGGTGTTGTGTGCAATCAAATAATCTGTAAAAACATGGATTGGTTCAACAGATGAAGTTTGAGACACCACGGGCATCTCCAGATATTGTTTTGACTCACATGGGGGTGTGTAGTCCTGGGGGTGTTGCAGGCTAGGGGGTGTGCAGGCTAGAGGCTGGTATAGGCTAGGTCGTTGGGGGTGTAGGTGGGCTATGCAGGCTAGGGGGTTGGGTGTAGGGGGGTAGGGGAAGGGGAAGAGGCAAGGTGGGGGGGAGGGGGGAGGTTGGGGGGCAGGGGGCAGGGGGCCGGGTGGAGGGGGGAAGGGGGCAGGGGTAGGGATCAGGGGGCAGGGGCATGGGGCATGGGGTAGGGGCAGGGGGAGGGTGAAGGGGGTAGGGGGTATTGGGAGGTCTGCAGAGTAGGGGGAAGTGGGTAGGGGTTGGGTGGAGGGGGGGAAGGGGGTTGTGGTGAGGAGAGGTCAAGGTGGAGAGGTCGAAAAGGAAAAGCCATGTCTTGGAAGTGAACATCAAGTGGTCATTTTCATCTACTCATGGATATCCTTAGAAAAACCACTCCATAATTGATTCTCAACCTGAATTGATTCTCAAACTGATGTGAATGCATAATCTTCCAAGCACATAACATGAAATCAAGTGATCGTTTAGGTAAACATATTTTATATTTTTTCTTTTCATTTAATCATACATGTGTGATCCCTCCCCAGATTACAAAAACATTATAGAGGCCCTTCTGTAGGATGCAGGGGGTGGGTGGAGGGGGAAGGGGGTAGGGGGTGCGTGGAGGGGGGGGGTAGGGGCAGGGGCAGGGGGAGGGGGGAGGCTGTAGGGGGAGGGGCCAGGGTGGAGGGGGTAGGGGCAGAGGGGATGTCTGCAGGAAAGGTGTAGGGGGAGGGGGGAGGATTTCCGGGTAGGGGGTAGGTCTGTAGGGAAAGGAGGAGGAGGAGGGGGTGGGTGGAGGGGGAAGGGAGGAGTGGGGAGGTGTGCAGGGCAGGGGGTGGTCTACAGGGTGGTCTTCAGGGCAGGGGGGATGGGGTGGGGTAGTGGGGTAGTGGGGCAGTGGGGCAAGGGTGTGGGGAAGGGGGTGTATATTGTCTCTATAGTTTTCCCTAATCATAGATAAGTTTCAATAACCATTAAAATCCATCTCTAAGTCCCCTGTTTCATCATGATTAGGTTTCTCCAAATATTCCCTTCTATTTACAACATATTTCTTTCACTAAATCATGGATTGATATTAGTTGCAAAAAATCAGATTTTGTATGAAATCACTAGTTGTTATTGGGATGGCTTTAACACCATTTCTTATAAAAATCCAGGCCATTATGTCAACATTTACATTCTTTCACATGTTTATTACTGTTCGAAAATTTCATATTAACATGATCAATTAGAGAAATATCAATTTTTTTCATTTTTTTTGTTTATCCTTTTATAAATCATCAGACTATATGATCAAACATTCTTTCTTATCATGTTCAACCTTATTCATAGTTGTGGATACAATTTTTTATGATATATTATATTTGATTAGAAATTGTGTCCTCTAGTAAACTTTTCTTATCGGGTGGGATCAGAACATGTATGGAACAAAACCAAATTAAGCTTAAACTCAAGACAAACTAATTATATACCATTAATAAAAAGAATAGTTGTTAATTAATATGAATTTACTATTTGATAGTATCATTTTGAAACATGGATCTATTTCCCCTTTGCTTTCAGGAATATGATTTAACCCATGGGGCATTGTGGTTCTTATATGTTGGGCGGTGACGTGTATAGTCACAAAAGACATGAATGTTTTAGTGTAGTTTTTATTTTATTTTCTTTATCGCATTGTCCACATAGGACTTTTACTTCTTTTTGTGGACAAAGGGTAATTATATTCTACGAAGGGGGGAAAATGGGGTTCAGATTGATTCATTCCGTCGTATATATCTGAGGTAAGATTATATGGTTACTTCTTGTCTTACACCTCATGTATTTGGGGATTTCAGTGTTTTTGACTCCATATAATGTTTTCAGTAGGGCGTTGGATCATTTCTTGTTGGTTTAGGTGTATTTGGTTCTCCCAATTCAACTAAGGCTTTAATTTTATTGGATGGTTTCTCAATGGTTATGTAGCATCTTTTATGTGTTTTAATTTTCCTAATATCCTTTGTGTAGTGTGTTGATCCCTGCTCGTTGGTTTCACGTTTCCATGTTAAGGGTGACTTGAATGCGTGTGCATAGGTATAAAAGAATATGTATATAGGGTCCCCCATTACGTGTATTGTCTACCATGGCAGTGATTATGCACATATGGGGCTATTTGTGCCCATGTATATATATATATAAATGCATACACAGGTGAGTGGAGACTGGTATATGCATATAAGCATATGTGCAAGTATCCCCTTGCCCATGCTCATGGTCATGCAGGTGTGTGCATAGGGGATAAGAGTCATTGCATGTGTGTGACGGTGCGTATACCCAGTTGGGTAGCTGCAACATTTAGTTAGAATGATCCAAGAGCTAATGTGGACAGTTTGGTTCCACCTTGAGGTAGGATCCCCCTTCTAGCCTCTTTTATTCAAGATTGATTTAAATTGAATTTAGCTTCTTTCATAATTCTAATTAATTATATTGAATTTAATACCTTGATTAAGTGTTCTTTAATATAATTTTTTCATTTGATAAATACAGTCATGTTTTTATAATAAAACCCCTCCAACGGAAGTGTGATGTCTATGAAAACTCACAGTGATAGTTATGCTGATCTAGTTTCTTTCATTATTGCATTTGATTTGTGCTAAAAGAGTTTTAGAATAAATGTTAAATATAATTAAATTAATTTTTTGTTAAATCAATGCAATTATTTTATAATAAAACTCCTCCAATGGAGGTGTTTTTTCTTCAAAACCAATGAGTAGTGATAGTTCTTTGTATCATGTTTATATTTGGTTTGAGTCTTTGATATGCCTCTTGTCGGTGTTTGTTTTTTGGATAGTTACTTTTTGTTATCTTTGAATAATATAAATTAGCTTTTCATACTCGTTTAACACAGATGACATTTCCCGAGTAGGCATATGCCTTGACCATGAAACTTTCCTTTTCACGCTCTGAATATTATAAATAAAATTTCCATGTTTAGGTAAAGTTAATGAATATGTAAATGGCGTGTGTAGGGGGTATGATTCTTTTCCATCATTTTTTCCATTTAGACTCTTTTTCATTGTTCCACTCACTACAACCTTCTCTGGAGATCCCTTGTTATAGAATATTAAATATTTGATCTGTTATATCATCTGCCGGTGGGGCAACAGTCAGAATGTTACCCCGCCTACTCCTGCTCCCTTCGCTCCGGGCAAGAAGATGCAGCCCTACGGATGTCGCTGGACGAGGCCAACATGCCATGGTCATGCTGCGGTCATGACGCAGTCACGCTATGGTCCAGCCGCGGTCACACCGCGGTCACACCGTGGTAACACCATGTTTTGGCCCTGCTCTAGGATGAAACCCAGCAGCAGTTCGCAGTGATAGTATTCCATGAGTCTTGTGATCAATGTTGAGACTGACTAATCACAATTTCTGCCAGCAGGGCGACGACCAGAAGGTTTCCCCACCTCCTCTCACTCCCTTCGCTCCTGACAAGAAGTTGCTTCCCCACGGATGTCGCTGGAGTGGGCCAACACACCGCGGTCACACCATGGTCAGGCCGTAGTCATGCCGCGGTTTGGACCTGCTCCAAGAAGACGCCCCGCGGCGGTTCGCAGTTATAGTATTGCATGTGTCTTGTGACAAACGTTGAGAAAGACTAATCATAATTTCTACTGGAGTGGCGACAACTGCAATGTTCCCCTTCCTCCTCCCACTCCCTTCTCTCTTGACCGGAAGATGTTGCCCTGTGGATGTCGCTAGAGAAGGCCAACACGCCGCGGTCACTTTGCGGTCACGCCGTGGTTTGGCCCTACTCTAGGACAACACCCCGTGGTGGTTCACAGTGATAGTATTCTATGATTCTTGTGATCAATGATGAGACTGACTAATCAAAATTTCTACCGGCGGGGCAATGACCGGAATGTTTCCTCACCTCCTCTCACTCCCTTCACTTCTGACTAGATGATACTGCCCAGCGGATGTCGCTGGACCGAGCCAACATGCCACAGTCACACCGCGGTCACGCCGTAGTTTGGACCTACTCCTTGACAACACACCACAATAGTTCACAGTGATAGTATTCCATAATTCTTGTAATCATTGTTGAGAATGACAAATCACAATTTCTGTCATCGGGGCAGTGACCGGAATGTTGCCCCCCCTCCTTCTTCTCCCTTCACTCTTGGACGGAAGATGATGCCCCGTGGATGCCACTGGACCAGGAAAACATGTCATGGTCACACCGCGGTCATGCCGCGGTTATGTAGTGATTTTTACCAAATCTAGGATGACACCCCCACGAAGTTTCGATGTTATAGTATTCCATGAGTTTTTTGATCAATGGTGAGACTGACTAATCACAATTTATTCTGGCAGGGCGATGACCAGAATGTTGCCCCACCTCCTCCCGCTCCCCTCACTCCTGGATGGAAGATGATTTCCCTTAGATGACTCTTGACAGGGCCAATATGCCTTCGTCATGCTGCGATCGCACCACGGTCACGCCGCAGTTACACCACGGTAATGCTGTGATTTGGCCCTGCTCCAGGACGACACCCCACGACGGTTCGTAGTGATCGTATTCCATGAGTATTGTGATCAATTTTGAGAATGACTAATCATAATTTCTGCCAGTAGGGCGGAGATTGGAATGCTACCCTGCCTCCTCCCGCTCCCTTCCCTCGTTGGCAGAAGATGCAGCCCCCAGATGTCGCTAGACCGGGCCAACACGCCATGGTCACATCATGTTCATGCTGCAGTCACGCCCTGATTTGGCCCTAATCCAGCCACATCCATCCCACACCAGCCCCATCCCACCTTCATTTCAACCCACTACCACCAGCATTCTAGCCTGGAACTTCCCCCCTGCCACCATCAAATCAACATGCACCATCCCCTTAGCGCCTGCAACCAGCCCCCTTCCACCAGCATTCTGGCCCCTTCCACCTGCATTCGAGCCCACACCATCCCCCAGCCACCTGCAATCTAGCCCGAACTGGCCACCACACCATCCAACACCCCACATCCTCCAGCAAAACACTCATGCCATCCCTATTCCACCTTCTAAACAGCCCCAACCACCAGTTCCAGCCCTCCCCAGCCCTCGGCCTCCAATGTCATGGTGGGAATCTCCAATGTTTTTATGGTGATGTCAAAAAGTCTTCTCGGTGGATATATTGTCCCCTAAATCCATGGACATGTGTAAAGAAATTCATAATCGAAGGTTAGGGTTTAGATGTTTTTTGGGCCATTAATTTTGACATGTATCACTCACATATGGTTTAAAATGGCCACCTCTTTGTACCCATTAAAGGTTAATTACGAATTTTGAGATTTTCTAAAATTATTATGTTTGTGTTTCTTGTCTTCTTAGGTAAATTCATGTATGGATTATCAAAGGAGTTATAAACATTTATTGTGCTTTATAATTAGGGTTTTGGGGAGAAAGAATCTTTAGCATCCTAATTGATTATCGCATTTCCCCTTTTATTTCCTTTTCAATTCTTTTAATTTCCATTTTTACAACATCCATCACTTGTGTTTCGACATTTAATTTAATGAATATCCCTTATATATATTTTATCATATAAATATAACTCTAGAAACCCACAAAATAGTATAAGATCCTAGAATATGCACCACTTACAAACTAGAAGAAGGAATCACAGAAGATCCCAAGCACAAAAGCAACAAGCACTCCTAGGGGAAGTATAACCAAGGAAGCAAGGTGGCTAAAGGAGAAATATAAAAACCCAAAAATAAGTAGTAACAAATTATAGAAACCAACAACACACACAAATTAATGAAATCACTCACAACCACCCACACACATACACACACACACCCACACAAAAGTTTCCAAAATCCATCACCCATCCAAAAGTCTGGCTTTATCCATAGAAATAGAACCACTGAACCCCTAGCCCCACAGCCCACATCAACCAACCAGACTAGCATCCCTATTTAAACAAAGACTATAGTTAAAGACCTCTAGACAAACATGCCATCTAATGGCCGCTAAACCAACACCTACTTGCACAAGAACCCTAAACCACACCAGATCCAACCACAACAAGGAGTTATAGTAGACACAACACCCAAAATATTAGCTAGAAACCAAATCATCCCCGGACCACCATATGGCCCCATCCATCACCATCTGAACACCTTGCATCAAAGTGGACCACCCCACCATATGTAAGTCTGTAAAACCAGCAGTCCACTAGTACCATCCATCTGAAGTTCCCCGCATCACCCACACCTAATCTATCATACAACCTCAATAATCCCTAAGAAATCCCTGATCCAAATTTGAGCTAATTCCCACCCTGAATCCAACACCTCTAGACCAACCAAGTAGTCCACATGCACCCACCCTAGAAAGTGAACCACCCATCTACCAGAAACAAGCCTCCCATCCTGCAGCATCTCAAGGGAATTTTAGAACAACCTCCTTAGAAAATCCATACACCATCAACAACCAGAATACACAAGATGGGGAAACTGAGCACAAGACAACTGAACTTACTCCAAACCACCACCTAAAGTCCCACCCCAAACTATATCCACCACACTAGACAATAGAGAGAACCAGAAGCCTACAATAGTAATCCAAAAAAAGAAGAAACACCAGAAATACAACCCCTATGCACCCAAAACATATTTCCAACCATTGTAAGAATCACAAACCTACCAGCACCATGCACCATGTAAGTGTATCCTGTACTACACCATGTAGAAAAATCCAACCAGCAACACCCCCAGCTGAAACCCATCCTTAAAGGTCCTATAATTCTAAATAGCAACACGAAACTCACAACCCCACCTCCTAAATCCTCCAAAAGTAACCTATAACCCCACTATGAGAATCTATGTATCTATGGGATAAACCCAGCATCTCCCAGCCTCAACCTTAAGAAGAATCCAAATTAACTTGCATGCCACTCCCTACGAACATACACGCCTCAACCTGAGTACCCCCTCCCCACCCAACCTGAAACCAGGAAGAACCATAACAAAAACTTATACACCTCCATATAACTACCTAGACAACATGGGGAAAGGGGTTCCAGTAGGGGGTGCAGGGGGGTTTCTGCAAGGGAGTGTGTTCAAGGGGTGCAAGGGATGTGGGGGGTAGGCTGTCTAGGGGGGTGAAAGGGGGGGAAGGGGTGAGAAATGGATGTGTTAGGGGGGATACTATCCAGGGGGTCCAACAGGGGGGAAACTATTCAGGGGGGTCCAGGAGGGGCAGCTATTCAGGGAGGTCCCACATGGTGGGGGGGGGGGGGGTTCTATCCAGGGGGTTCAGTAGGGTGGACTACTTTCCAGGGGGGTCTGGGGGGGGCTGCTCTCCTGGGGGTCCAGAAGGGGGGCTACTATCCTGGGGGGTCCAGCAGGAGGGCTGCTGGCTAGGAGGTCCAGTAGGGGGGCTGCTGTTCAGGGGGTCCGGGGGGGTATCCAGGGGGTCTGGGGGGACTGTTGTCCAATAGGGGGGATACTATCCAGGGGGTTGCACTATTCATGTTTGTTGAGTTATATTATTTTTGAATATTCTAGGAAGTTTTGTTTTCCCATAATTTTAGGGGATGAGAACTACTATGTTCTACCTTGTGTTGTAGGTACTGTTGAGCTGGTTCCAGACTTCTTTGATACTTTGTAATATAGGGAGACTCATGTAAGTGAAGTTATGTGTTTTTTTATATTTGGATTTGTTTTATTCTTTTTATGTATGTAGCTTTCATGTATAATTTAAATTGGAGGGGACTAGAAGGGGGCAGGGGGAAATTGGCAGGGGGGACAGAACTGGCAGGTGGTGTATGTGGGGCCTGGTAGGGGGTGAAAGTAGGGGATGGCAGGGGCAAGGGGGAGGGGAAACGGGCAGGGGGAGGATTGGGGGTCTGGGGGAATGTCCAGTTTCTAGGGGTTCCAGGGTCTGTCCAGGATGATGGGGGTGGATTTCCATGTTAGTGGAGGTATGGGATGTCCAGGGGATCTGTTCTGGGTCTGGGGGTGTCCAGGGTCATGGGGGGTTTCTAGGGTCTGTCCAGGATAGTGGGGGGTGGCTATCCAGGGGAGTGGAGGTCTGGGCAGTCCATGGGATTTTCCCAGGGTCTGGGGGTGTCCAGGGTCTTGGGGGGTCCAGTGTCTGCCTAGGAGGGTGGGGGTGGCAGTCCAGGTGAGTGGAGGTATGGGCTGTCCAAGGGGATCTGTCCAGGGTCTGGGGTGTCCAGGGTCTGTCCAGGGGGTGTCGAGGGTCTGTTCGGGGGGAGGGGGTGTCCAGGTTCTGTCTGGGGGGGTTTCCAGGGTCTGTACGGGGGGTGTACAGGGTCTGTTCGGGGGGTGGGGGTGTCCAGGGTCTGTCTGGGGGGTGTCTATGGTCTGTCTAGGGGGTGTCCAGGGTCTGGGGGAGGAGGTGTCTAGGGTCTGTCTGGGGGTCTCCATGGACTGTCCGGGGGGTCTCCAGGATCTGTCTTGGGGGTGTCCAGGGTCTTGGGGGAAGGTGTCTAGGGTCTTTCTGGGGGGGAGTCGATGATCTATCCGAAAGGGGGGATTTGAAAGGGGGCTTTCTAGGGGGAGGGGGCTATCCAGGGGTGTGGTGGTTTACGTAGGGTGGGGGTGTCCAGTGTCCAGGAGGGAGGGGTCTCCAGGGGGTGGGATACTTCAGCGGGTTGTGCAGGGGGTTGCTATTTTTTATGGTTTTTCAGAACCTATAGCCACAGTTAAAGACTATGGTGATAGTTCTAATGCCACAGTTTCTAATCGTGGCAATAAATTGTGTCCCACCTCTAGTAAAGCCACGGTTCTAAACCGTGGATATAGTGATATTAACACGGTTTAAACCGTGGCTGTATATCTAGAGACACAGTTTGAATCGTGGCTATAAGTCTAGGCCTATAGCCATGCCAAACTTAGCCATGGTTTATCAAACTGTGGATATTACCTATAGCCACAATTTGAGGACCTATAGCCACAGTTTAAAACCATGGTTATAGCTCGATTTTCCAGTATTGAGATCTTCTTAGTTTTGTATGGTTATTTAAGAAATTTCATTCCATATTTCTCCCAGATTATATCTCATATGATAGAGTTGAACTGTGTGGGTATTGTGTTAGAATTGAAGGATAATTCTCAGTGACCATTTGAATAAATTAAAGTGAGGTTGAATTTATATATAGTTTTTATTCTTTTGGAATCGGGTTTTGGTTACCGCATATTTTTTGATGCTTCAGCTATATGATTAGGATGTGTTATGATATAGGGGAAAAAGTCAGTGGCATACGGAACTTTTTAATTAATCCATCTTGGTAATAATTATCTAAACAATTATCTTGAATTTACTACCACGATTCATGCTATAAATACTTTGAACCAATATCTCTTCATAGAAGGTTTTACTATATATTTTTATTATAAGGGAATGAAATATATTTCTTTCTAGAGGAAGATGAACCTATAACAGGGATGTTTGGTTGGGTATCTTCATAATTTTAATTTTGAAATTTCATACACACCTAAAAAATAGAATGTGGCCACTAATTAATAATGAAATAATTTAACAAAACATAACAAGATAGAATCAATAGAATAATGATCTTTGATGATTTTATTAATTGATATGTGCTTTGATGTGGTAGAAGTTGATGGGAAGGACGACATATCTTGTGTGAAAGATGATTCCTTATGTTATGATTTGATTCCTCTTAGACAAGAACTAGACACTTATTTTAATCATTTTAGTTAAATAATTTATGGTAAAGTGGCCATAGTTGATCAGACTCAGTCTCCTTATGTAGTTTTTCATTTCTGAGGTAGATTGGTCATTCAAATAACTTTTCTATGGAAATTGATGGATAGTGGAAATCAGTACAATTGTTCCATACACCCTACGACTACCAAGATGAATCATTATTCAAGGGTTTGGTATTAGTTATTGGGGATGAGTTTGTCGATTGGGTAGTTTGTATCACAATTCCTTATCTAAAAAAGATTAATTTAGATCACCAAACACCCGGCAATTTTTTGTTTTCTTTACAAATTATATTATGTTAGTGGGATGAGATATGACTTCATTATAGGATTAACATGGATTTATATTGGGAAAATATTATTTGGGTGATCATTGATTTGATTTTAAAATCATTTCATTTCTTTTACATTAAGGAGACAACATCGATAGAAAATATTGGGAACACATATATCTGAAGGATCATTAAGCTCTATGAAATACCTTTTGTTATTATTTATAATAGATATAAGTGATTTAAATCATGGTTTTGAAAATGTTTAAAGAGGTGATAGGTATCTAATTAACGTTAAAAAAATTATATCATTCTCAGAGTGATGGATAGACTAAGAAATCCATTTGGATTCCATAGGATATGGTTTAGAAAGTGTTCTATATTTTTATGGTTCACTAGAAATTAATTGTTCCTTATATGAGTTTCCCTATAAAACTGTTATTATTTTATGATTAGAATATAACCCTTTGAATAATATTATTTTAATGTTTGAAAATATTCTTTATTTTTGGATGATTTAGGAAAATAGTCTTTGGTTGGACCAAATTTTATTCAATAGATTAAGAATATTTTGGATTTTATATGAAATATGTTCATGATAGGATAGAGTCAACATAAATACTTTGTGTACTATTATCATCTCCCTCTTGAGTTTTCAATATGTGATTGGGTTTTTATAAACTATTCTCCCCATTTGGGACATATTCTTTTGGTATGATATGGAAAGTTTGTAACAAGGTTTATTGGAACTTTCAAAATCGATAAACATATTGAAATGGAGGGATATTAGTTGGACATGATATATAACTTGACATCAATATGAGATGTGTTTCATGTTTTCCATATAAGTAGTTATAAACTGACCATTATTAATTGTTATAATTGGAAGATGTTTATCTTAATCCAAACACCATAGAAGATGAGATCATAATTTAGATTATGGGTCATCTGAATAATGTTTTGTGGGTAAAATGTTTCCCGTGATCCATGTAATATGGAAGTGTGGATAGGATAAACACATTGTTTTGGAGCATGATGTGTTGATGATTCAACAGTGGCATTTTTTCTTTGTGAGTTCATAATTATAAGATCATTCTGGGAAATGAAATTTGTAGGGTGGGGATAATTTTGATACCCTCTGGGTCACATGTATGTTATTTTTTGGGCCTCTTTTGTCATAATCCTGGTTCTAAATTTGTTTATAAGATAGGGATCAATATTTTTTATTTTGGGTAGAAAAATTAAAGGAATATGGCTTGTGAAAAGTTAGTATTAACTATGCGATAATATTGAAATATATATTTCATGGATCCAATGAAATATTGAATATTTTAGCATGGATTTTCTAACAGATAGATAATTCTAGGAAAACCATGTGAGAGGATTGGTCTGGATATAAAGGCAACATCACGACTTTCAAACACTTTTTCTAACTACGTGACTATTCATAGGTAATCATACACATTAGTTTCTAAGGGATAGTTGTGACCACATGGTTAGTTCATGGATTTTCTAACTGTGAATCCAAACTGTGGGACTGGTACGGGTTTTAGAAAATTAGAAAAATACCCAAAAACACTCATTTTTTAACCCAAATTTTACCCCACTCTCATATTAGTTTAACTCATACTTTACTTGACACTCACTAAAGTTCTCCCCTTTTATCTTGTTGAATCTCTTTCTAGTTGGGTTGATATCTACAAGGTATCCGAGAATATCCACTTGATTCCTTTTCTATTATCTAGATCTACCCCCATTTACTCTTCCATTTAACTCGTTAGAACACTAATGTTGGTTGATAATAAGATCTAAGGTGTTGGGTGAGGAATTAATTATTTTCCTTATAGATCAGATCCTGTGAAGACTAGATCTTTTCATTTCCAATCAATTTTTTTCATGGTGACTATGTTTCATCCATTGGTGAAATATTTGTTTCTATATAATTGTTATTTCTCATTTCATAATATAAAATTATTATGAATTCCATCGGTTTGGATTATAGAAATGTATGGTTTGATATCAGTTCTAAATTTTGAATTTGCATCTTTATTAGCATGAAAAATATTTTAAGAGGGGTTTTATTTAAAAATAGTTTGACACACATCATGTGTTTGATGAAAACCCTCAAATATAGTATTGATTATCAAATGGTATTCAATAATTGGATAAGTAATTTATTACTCGTATAAGTATTTTATAAAATTAATGTCATGGTTTACTTAAACATTGTGAGAAAACATGGGAGATAGAGACATCGTGTGAATCATGTTATGGACATATGAAAACCTCAATATGTGTTTCATCACCAGGGGTGATGGTTATAGTACTGATATATTGTGGAAGGAATCAGTATCACATGATTTCATATTGTGTCATCTTACTATTACTTGTGTGTCCAAGTTACATATTCTCATAGAACATAGCCCCATTATTCTTGGTTTTAATCATGATGGTGATGTTTCATGCTTTTAATGATTACATGTCACTCTTTTTATATTTGAAGGATCTTGATCAATTATATTTATGCTATCATTAATATCTATTTCTTTATTCTTATGAAATCGAATATGGATTGTTTTGAAGGAAAACTAATGGTTGTTTTATGATAAATGTTTTCAAATAAAATTATTTTTATAACCTATTTTGTATTGAATCTGGAACTAATGGTTTCATTTTGATAGTCATTGTTTAGATTCATGGTGTTATCCTGCAATATGTTTCTCTCACACCCTACATATTGCTTTTGGTGTATTCATATATAGTTCAATATGATCCAGATAAAGTGATGGTGATCCTGTATTATTGTATCTTATCTTATTCCATTTCACTCCATTTTGGTTTCAGATAGTTGTGGAGGACATTCATATAGAGACATAGTTTTTGTCTTTCATTTATGTCATTTCTAGGATTAGCCTTTGGGATTGTTTTGTTATGTCACATGGTTTCATTCTGATTCTTCCCTGACACATTGTGTTTTTTTACTTTTATCTTGTTACATATGAGATATGATTTGTTTTTTTCTAGGGTGAAATCATTCCCATTTTTGTATGAGTTAAATCCTAGGTGTGGGTTTCCATCCAATGGTGATTTAGAACATGCTTTATCCTTATGGTGGGACATCTTGGGATACATGTCAGGTCGACCTGGGTTGATTCATTATATTAATATATTTTTATGGTTGAATGTAAATATCATATTTGTACATAGAAACCTTTAAAATATCTTATAAATTACCACTATGTGGATTTATGATCTAAAAATATTCAATATATTAAAAAAGACAAACTGGTCCATTAAAGAATCAAAGAATTTATTCAATCATGAAATTATAATTTTTTCATGTTTTTAAAATATTTTAGTTGGATAATCATAGTTTTCCACGTAATATATATTGATAACATATGAAAAAAGAGTATAATTATAGTTTATTAAGACTTGGTTGAAAATATTTCCTCCTTAATGACTTAATGTAACAACCCATGTTTAGGGAACAATATTTACTGACATTGATTTATGAGTTTCTTGGACATATTCAATATTCATAAATTAAAAAGGTATTGCAATAATAGTGGATGAAATTAGGGGATATTTTTTGAAAAATTCAAAACTCATAAGTCATTCCCTATGGACGTTTCAGAAAAACTATGTGGAGATTATGAAGATAAATAAAACAATATATCCTTTAGTGGTGGAATTATCATATATTCCATATTATATACTTGATTTTATATTTCCCACATTTAAATCATTTTAAAAATGTCAAAACAATTCCGTGATAATTCTGTTGATCGGTAATTATAACTATCCAATAGTACATAAGAAGTACTAGGGGCCTGTTTATTGTATATATAGAATAATAAGATCAAGATATCAAGGGGGTATAATAACTACACTCTAAATTTATCAATATTATATAGTATTAGATTTAAGAAAAGTAAATGAGAAACATAAGATCATTATAGATAGTGGTCACAAATTATATAGAATATGACTATATTACATTTCATAATTCAGTGAAAGGGCTAGTATAAATTTGTATCATTATCCTAGATCACTGTATTATACCAAAGAAGTATATTTTTCCATCATGTTTATTATAATAATATTATATTAGTGATACTGGACAAGAACTCCAGGTTATGTTAATGTTTAGGAGTAATATTCTTGTGAGATAAAATGTATTAATGTATTTTACATAAGAAGGTGATGTTATTGTTAGTGAACTATACATACAAAAACATGCTATACTGAATTACTAACAATATATCATCATATAAAAAATATTTTTCAGGGGAGAGTTAATATGTTGTGAATAGTTAATTTCTTCCTCCAGTGAAAGTGTGGGTTTTATAATCTTTTTTTTTTCTATTCACAACACAAAATTAAAAATTTATATTACTATGTAATGCATGGTGTATGATATATTCATAATTTATATGTATCGTGAGAATAACACAACTTTTAATGTAATAGATATGGTAATGCACATATATTACATGTTGTATAAAATATATAACGAAAATCATATCTATAATGAGAACCCCATGAAAACATGAGAGTAATATTAAACTTATGAAATATTATCTAGATTTCAAAATATGATGGGAGAAAGATGATATATGATTATTACTTGGTATGGGATCATAACACTACATGATAAGTGGATTCTAGAAGTAGTTTAAAACACTGATAATTGGCCATCTTAATTTTCTCCAACCACTATGGTGTATTGAGTCTAATATTAATAAAAAGATTTTTTTACTAATTTTTATATTGGAGAACATTTATGAATGAATAAATCATTGCTATAATGAATGTGGAAATTTAAATTATTATTTTTTAAATATTTAGTGGTAGTGATAACTATTGTGGAAAATAATCCATAGGGTTATCTAATATATATATATATATATATATATATTAATGGCCATTATAACCACCATGGAAATATTTCATGATGGTTTAGTAGTGCATTACATAAATTGGTGATGGTTTAGCAGAAGGTAGTGGTGGTTACCAAAATGATAAATAAATAAAAAGACTTTTTTATTTCATTGCGGTTTAATCCATTTTTATATACTATAAAATTTTAATATGGAATAAGAGAGATATATATACACTAGTATCATCAATTTAAATTATGGAGATGTCTATAACATATTGAATTTTTTTCTTTCAATAGTTTGATAAAACAAAAAATATTTAATACTTATAAACACTATATAGGAAATAAATTTAATTATATATATATATATATATATGTGAAATACTACAAAGGAATAATATATAAGTTTTACAGGAAAATATACAACACATGAATAGGGGGATCCAATATCAACCCTATCCACAAAAGATTGGTTGGCTTCCCCCGCATGATCTACAATATTCATGTTCACTTCAACCAATATCCATCGAAACATCTGATTCCAATGTTAAATAGAATTTAAAATATAAATTAGTTTTCATGACATATTGTGTATAAAAAATAATTTAATAAAATTACCTTAATAATATAAATGTATTAATATAAATGTACAAGATGTAGTACCACCCATATCAAGGTTGAAATTTCAGGAGGAGTTCTCTTTTTCTGACCTTGAAATAGATATGAAAAATAATTAGACTTACATTTGATAGAAATATAAAATTAAATAAACTATAAATATCTATTTTGACATACATTTACTTGTTTATAAAAACATATTATTCATATAGGGTATTATAATGTTACTCTGGTTATGATATATGATTGTAATAGAAATCATGTCACCAGCAAATTTCACTTATATTTACTAGTACAATCCTCTAGCATCACCCGCAAGAACCCCATATATGTCAAATGGAAAAATCATTATACCTATGTAAAAATTATTCATTCACATTAAAATTTTCATACCAATCATGGACACACTCTAATACACTCATGATGGTAATAAAGAAACCATATTCTAAGTCAATGACCACTCCAAATAAACTCCATGTAATCTCCCTGACATCCTTGAATCCAAATACATCAAAACAGTGGTATTTTTTTAAAAAATACCCTTTGATTGGATTTTGGTGAGTACATGTTTATAAACATAAATTTGAATTCACTATTGGTATATATAAACCCATTTTGAGAAAACATTATAATACCTATGTGTTTAGTGTCCATTTATATTGAAATTTTTATTTTTATTAGAATTTGTTACAAATTTGAAAAAATTATTGTTTGATTTTGAATTATGATATTATATTGTCTTATTATTCTATGTTAAGTAATTTGAGTTTAAATATTTGGTATAATATTCAGTTTTTACTCTTAATCGGTAATTTATAGAAGGAATTAGTATTTAAGTGATGATAGTGGATCTATATAATATGGTAAATTAATCCTTATAGTGTAGAGATCCATAAGGTATAATGAATTTGTAAGATCAGTTATTATGGTGTTATGAGATTTGTTTTTTTGAGGAGTGGTGTGGTTTGATCTTATTTTTCAATTTATTGGAATCAAGTAATGAAAGTAGAATATTAATATAATGAAACTAAAAATAATACCAGATGAAGGTGAGAGAATATAATATGGGTATGATGACATAAGAATTTTTAATGACTTCATGTTATCATCAAATTGTATTGTTTTTAGTATACCAGTGTCTAAAAACAATATAAAATAAGTAATAACATGATATATGATATAAAAAAAGGAAAATCTTTTTAATATTATGTATAATGATTATATTTTGTAATGTATTCTAAAGAAACATATTATATATAAGTTAAAGGATTACTAATAATACAATAAATGGATTCATCAGTGAACATATTATTTGCATCCTCTATCATTAATAAGATTTCATCATCTTCAACCTCCCATTGAAGAACAACTACTTCAATGTTATCAGAGACAGGTAGATCAATCTTATGTTGATCATAGAGTTCATTGTCATAATTAAATCTTCACCATTATCGCCCATATCATAATTTCTTTTATCTTGACATGCACTCCAACACTCCCCCATTCTTGACTCTACTATCCACATTTTCAAAAAATTTGTCATGTTATGCCAAAATATATAGATCATGTTATATATTCTCACCCATATTGAACAATAGAGGTAAGTTAACATAATTAAACTGTATAGAAAAATTCCTTATACCCCAATAAATATTTACTCGCTTAAATTATAATAACAAAAATGAAAAGTTTCCATGATAATTTAATTCAATAATGAAAACCACCATTCTTGAGTATACCAAACTTGAGATTTATTGGAAAATTCTACTATTTTTTGTTTTAAAAACAGCATCATTCAAAATTACATAACACCTATCCATTAATATTATAATCATAAAATATCATACAGTTATTCAATGGTCTTTAATCTATTTATTTCAAACTCTCAAGAACTATAGCTTGATTACCAATAATCATGAACTTTTTTTTTAAATATAAAATATTTAGATATACATAAGATAATTTTAATGAAATATTTTGGAAATAAATCTGATTATGATCTTGGATGATGTGAAAAACAATCAATAATGTATTTTTTAATGGATTTTATTAACACAATATCCATTCGTGTTCGACATAAAATTAATATCGTTGTTTTCATAATCAATTCTTTAAAAAAATTATTTAAAATATCTATATTGAGTAGGACATATCTATGTTATTATATGGTCTCTATTTGTGTCAATGAACATAGTGATATTTTCCCAACAAGATAAAATAACATTGGATTCTATGTTGACATGTTGTAGCACTACAATTGATTTGTGTTATTAGAAACAAGTCTAAATCAAATAAATCCAGTTTCAATATTATCCAAACACCTTGAACAATAGTTAAGATTCCCTTCAACAATACAACCTTCAGCAATATAGTTGTATGGTTGAGAATTATTTCATATAAAAAACATCAAATGACGTAAATACCTAATAAAAAAGTAACATAGCATAAAAAACCATATATGTAATGAGTATGAAACTTTTAATATTGTAGTTATTAATATGTAAGAAGAAAATACCACCCTAGGCTATACAACCATTGATGAAGAATGAGACATATAACATTAACATCATCAAACAAAAGCATAGTTAGATGAACCAACACTGTAAACAATGATATATGGAATATAATATCCATATTACAAAAATTCATTAAAAATTTTTCTTGATGTTTTTCATGCTGAATGGGGTTTACGTTTTTCACATAAATCTATTTTGAGAATCTAAAAAACTCAACTACAACTGCTATTATTTTGTTAAGTAATAGTTTATAAAATACCAAAGGTATAATTTTCTCTATAAAAATATCTGAGTCTTTACTTTTATGTCTATTTAAAATATAATTGTTTTTGAGTAAATTCATATAGATATGTTACTATAATATAAATGTGGTAGTTTCACATTTTTCGGTCTTTAATGGAAAAAATATTTCATTAATATTTCAATGAAAAACCACTTCAAAAGACATTCCATTATAAATTTTACATAAATCATTATATATATTCTTTCTTTCTAAGTGCTTATGATAATTATGATTATATTTTTATTTTACCAAATAATGTAATATTATAAAAACCAAATTTTCACATACATTCTATTTAATTATCATAAAATCATGATTATGATGCAACAATTGAAATTCCCAATAAGGTGGTTTGAAAAAAAATATATGCCTCTTCCATTTTTTTACCAACTACACATGATGATAAGAGACTATTTTCCAAGAAATTTTCATCTTATTCACATTACTAAATTTATCATTAAAAATTAATAATTGTGACTTGAAATTTGAACCTTAGAACAATTTTGGTGGAGGCCACAAATAATTTCATACATTAATTAATGAATTATTAAAATTATATATATTAGATACATCTATGAATTTATGATGACACATGAAACCACAATTTTTTCTATATGGTACTATTCTAGGATTGAATTCAAATTTAAAAACTTGACATTCTTCCCCGTGTGAGTGTTCAAACTAGACATTTTCTTAATCCTAGGAAATCAGTAATCTTTCACATTAGAGCAACAAATATTCTGAACATTTTTGTTTTTGATGTATCATATATATCTACACCATGGTCATGTAACTATTTCTATCATTTTATAAGATGTTTAAGGTATAAATTGATGTCATTTCTGGGAATTTTCTTCCCAAAATGATCATAAAAATTTGAAATAGTTTTTTTGCATACACATCCTCTAAAGAATATTTTAAGAGATCAAAATAACTAACAATCTATTATAGGATGTACATTGATTCCTGAATAGATTAAATCCATTATTAAAAAATACCAAACATATATTACTAGGATATGAAGATAAATTTTGAAAAGAATAATAAGATTTTTTTAGGCAATAAAATCTATTGGATGATGTGTAAAATTATCATTATTTTATTACATGGAATGACACTTCATTCTATTTATAGTTTTAAAAGACATAAACAATCCTTGAAATCATGGTTCTAATGGAATTTAATGTAAAACCATTATATTAGGTATATTTATATTATTATTTTAATTCTATTAATTCAAACATTTATCATTATTCATCGACATCCATCTAGAAGTGTGACATATTTTATAGCATTCTCTGTCATAATCTTCCCACTAATTAAACAACTAGTCATTGGGACATGCATGTATACTTGTATAATTTAGAAAGATGTTTTTAATAAATTTATTCATATTATAAAATAAATCATGAATCATATCTTCAATTAATGAATCATGTAGGAACATCAATATCATTAATATTTGTTTATTTGTAATTCTGCATAAGCACATGATATGGTAAAACATCAGTAGAAGGGAAAATTGTTTATATTTTTTATATAATATATACAAATCCCCACTTCTATCATCCACAAATTCATAAAATTAATTTTATTAGTTGATCCACTTATTTATTGTATTAATATTCAAAAAATTAAAAACATTCTATATTGATATGATACAATCTTCATCTTGTTATGCTTAGTGTCAAAGCTTCATTAATCAAGTGTTGAATTTCATTCATTACTATTAGGAAAATAGTTTGTTTATTCTATTGATGGAATCAAGTCAATATTTATATAATTATCAAATCCCCATGAAAAATATATCTAACATATCTAATAGGAAATTGAGATAATATAATGTTCTCAATAAAAACATATATTTTCAACTATCATCTTAAATTACAATAAAAATATAGAAATCTAATTCTTTCGTCTATAAATCAATTTAAAATTCCAAAATAAAAAACACCTCGAATCCATTAATATAATTAGTTGTATTCTAGGTTAATTAATCCAATTTTATTCCATTTATACCCTTCTAATTAATATCTATATAAAAAATTTAGGACACCCTAATTAAATAACCTCATGATAAAAATTAAACTTATCCAGGAATAATATGTAAAAATTTATTAAAATTTTATTAAGAAAAATCCATCAAAGAGAATATAATTATAATAAAATGATTTAGTAATTTCATATTCTATGACATAATTATATCAAATAACATGTAGAAAAATATATGTTAAATAATAAAAGAATGACTAATATGTAATGTATTAACAAATAAAGTAAAAAAAATTAAACATAATTTATAAATTCATGAAAAAAATAAAATGTAAACTAAAAAGAATACCCTAATAATCAACTAAAAATTATCTATATTTTATATAATAAATAAATTATATAATTATTTAAAAATGTATATATATCCCGGCATCATAACGCATGAAATCCCTATTAAATTTTAATTCAAAACATTTATATCCATACAAGTCAAATACAATATTTTAAATAAATCTATAAATCCTATGGAGTTCATTGAAATAAAATTATAATAATGAAACTATAAGAGTAGTTCTTCCAGAAACATACCCTGTACACAGAATAAATTTACAGAGAAGGGAAATAGGTTCATGTCACATATGATATAGAAGGATAAACCACATCGAATAAAGAGTTGATATGGAAAAAAATGGGAGGAGGATATTGATAAATATAAGATGGGTTTATAAAAAGAAGGAAAAGGGGATTGGAGGTTCATGGAATTGAATAAAGGGGATAGATAATGACATGGTGGGGTTTTTTTTCCAAGGGATTGAGGACCATAGGGATTCATGTGATAGGAAAAATAAGAGAGGTGGTGTGACTATAAAAAATTGGTTTAAATAAAAAAAATTAAATTACTATTGACATAAAAATAATAATTTGTTATTTTAATATAATTGAAACTAATATTTAATTAAATGTTTATTATAGTACACTACCAATAATAGATTTGGATGAAATGTTAAGAGGATGAGGTGTTTAATTAGTGGTGGGTTTTTGAAACGTCTTCTAATAAAACATAACAAAGGATGTTCTTTCTTGTAGTGTAATCATTGAGTATTGTACACATGAAGTTCACAGTTTTAAATCATGAGTATTATAAATCACGAGGAGAATCCAACCAATTAAAACATCATATATTTTATGTGTCGCTGGATATTCCTATATATGAGCATGCATCTTTATCTCTTAATGTGAGATAATATTAATGATATATCATAGATTATATACTTTGATATACCATGAAAACAAAAAAATTATGACTTTGGGTAGGTATTTTTCATTTAGTGTGTCATTAAAATTATAAAATTCATTTAATGATCAATACATTATATATCATATTATTGCATAGTAATATGATATCTCGAGGGCTTCGACTAGGACGTTAGTACCTTGAATAAATTCATGGCCATCATAGATGAATGAATGTGAATCAATTATGGTAAAATAATTATATATAAACAATTATAGGGTAGTGAAACAAAGAATACATCCAACATTATGAGATATTGTAAGAAGAATAAATTATAATATAAAGTAAGAGTTATTAGAATGTTTTTATAGATATAACGAAATATTTATCTCATTAGGGACCATGGTTTTTTTAGAAACACATCTTAGTCTACGAGAAACACTAAACACTATCTATATAAGGTACTCGAGTTTCATAGAAACAGTGTATCGATATGTTTCAAGAATTTTGGTGAATTTATGTTTAGGATGAGGTGGGTCTCATGACTATCAGTCGGTTAAAGTCCATGTTTGAATGATCATAAGTAAATTTTTAGATAAGTTAAATTATATTTTATTCATGTTTAGACTAATTAGAATTTAATATATTTATCTATTTAGTCATATGTTATTTGGTATTAAATTAGTTTATCTATGAATGTAGTTTTTTGAATTAATATTAATTATTCAAATATTATTATGTATATTTGAGAGGAAGAAGCTAATTTAGTGGTACATATTTATTCACATGATTTGTTACATTATTACATGAGAAATGTGAAATAAATTAGACATTTATAGTATTATAATAACATAAAAATTTACATTTTGGATTAGGAATAAATATTATTGTTCTTAAAAGATCTTAATCCACCAAAAGAAAACATTATCCCCATGAATAAATTTATTTATGACTCATGAATTTTTGTTTTGATAATTTCCATTAATTTGAGTCCTCCCATGACTTCTCTCGGACATTAGAGAGAGATAAAAACAATTAACAATGAAATCAAGTTACTTCCTCCTCTTGGATAATGTTTGGATTCTTATTATCATTGTATAGGTATCATAAAATACATAATGTTTTTATGAAAAAACCTAGTTAAAGGATAATAAAATTGGATTTTATGGTGCATTTGTGGATGATTTATAAAGTTCATCATTTCATTCCTCCAATCTCTAATAATTTGAAACTGAGTATAGTATGTTGGGATTACATGAATGAATGCAGTATTTTTAATTTAATGTTTATCATAAATAAATTTTGAATACGTGGTCCATTGATAAAATTGAGAATTATTATGCCTTATCTTATGTTCCAAAATATATCTAGTTCAAAAAATTAAAATATTGAAACACAACCCTTTACTTTTCTTCAAAATTTAGTTTGATTACTAATTTCTTACATACATGTAGAGAGATATCTTTATATCATTATGTTTATCTCATCTCCATATTGTGAATTAGGTATTATTTTAAAAATCATGCCTATATGTTATTCCAAACATCTAGGAATTTACTTGTAGTTTAGTATTTGTATAACTAAATTTGATTCAATTAGAGTTTTATCTGTGGTTGATTATGATATGATGAATATTTTGGGTTCATTGTTTGAGTACCCACACCAATAACCATTCTATATGTTTATTACATTATATGACTTGGATATTCTATGTTGATAAGTCATCAAATAAATTAATTTTTGATATATGTAGTGTAATTCACCCGTATAATATTTAGGTGGACGATTTTTTCATAACGGTGATTTTTTAATCATAATTTATTTTTTGAGGAGATTTCCCAGTGGTTAATATAGAGGTGAAACTATCTAATAAAGGAGTATGTAGTAAAATTATTCATAGTATTCCAATTATAGGGATACTATAGGAGGTTTTTTGTGAGAATTCTTGTTTAGGAAAGAGTTATTTTTTGATAAGGGATTATGATCTTTTTGTAAACGTAATGTGAAGAATTGTGATATTCAAAACACTATAGAGTATAGATATAATAAATTGATTTACTATTATCATGTTTATTATATATAATTTTAATTATCATTGGGATGTCATAATACATAGTTGAAAGTGATTATTATATATGATATCGATGTCACTCTATTTTTATCTGGATTTATTCATGGGTCTGGACTAATTTCATCATGGTCAGTTACATGTATTCAATTCCATCTACTTTTGAAATGAAGGTATGGGTTCCAAATATACCGTCAACCATTATGAAGGATAGTAGTGGGTTATATCAGTGTACCTATCATGTAAAGACCTAATTTATTATGGATTCTAAAGTTGATCAATAGTGTCTTTATTAATGCATTTATTTGGTGTGATAAAATCCTGGAAAAGTAGAGAAAATAAAAATTATTTTTCATTGAGGTTTATGTTGAATAAATTTGAATTTGAATCACAATTTTTTAATTGTTATGTGATTCCTTGGATGAAATGATGAGGGGGTAATTCAATTTAGTGAATTTTATATGACGTTGATAAGAACATATCGATTAGTATATAAATTCTTATTATATTACAAGATGAGTAAATCTATAATATGATTATAATATGCTTATGATCTCGGATTATTATCATATAATGATGATGATAATTATAAAATAGAAAAAAAAATGTTTTATAGATTTTTAAATTTAGTTTAATGATTTAGAATCATATATGAGAGGGTTAAATATATTTCAACTATAATATGGAGAGATAATTCAAGAAATGTCTATTTCATTACAGTGATGTAATTAAGCAGTGATAAAACAGTTTAAATGACACCATTATAGATTAATTAATAATCTCTATATGTATTTGATATGTTCTAAAAAATATATTGACATTAATGTTGGTAATATTAAGTGAACTAATTATTTAGCTATCCATCTTTGATCAATGGTTTTACAGTTATGGTATATGGTATCTCTTTTTCCTTCAATAAAAATTCCATTCAAATAGGAAATACATGTGATATTGAGGGTTTCATGTGATTAATAAATTAAATAGATTTGATATTGATCCATTTGGAGATCTTAATATATTTCAATTAGTGTTTAGATTAATCACGGAGAATATTAAATTTTTTATGATTTTTTAGGGTTTGACCTAGATAGATGTTCTTTTATACCAGATGGAGAGGTTATGAAATGTAAGACAATACCTAGTTTTTTTATTGTTATATTGTGTTCTGATCTCTTATAATTTCTAAAATGATTGGATGTTAATAGAATAAATGTTATGAGGTTAAATTCCATGAATTGATTCTTTAATTTGGGAATCTTGATTCACTTTTATACAGATAAGTAGTGAACAAATGTGAAGAAATTAACTCACTTTCAGAGGGGGGAATTATGAAAATTATGAAAATGAAATTTGGATTTGAGTTTTTATGATGATTGAGCAAGGTATGGGTTGGTGTATTAATAACACGTTTCCGTGTCTATGAGAGAAAAAGTAAACTATGAATTATTTTTGGATTTGTAATTCCTCATTTTCGTTTCTATGGTTAAAATACAACTGTTGTTTCTCTCTCCCTCAAGATAAAATTCCATTGAATTTTTATTTTTTTGGGTGTGTAGTTCATATTCCACAGTTCTTCAGACAATTATTACTAATATTTCTACGACCATGTGACATGACTACATATTTTTGAAGATCCAATGACATAGTTGGAACATAATTAGTCTAACCATTCACCATACTCTAGGTACTCTAGTGACGCATATATGGTTTGGTCAATCATGCATACACATCATATGATATCCCCATTTTTATTTTTTGGGAATCCCTATTATACCCCAACTTAAATTAAATCTTTGAACTCAGACCTCATTTACATATTCACAAGTTAAGCAACCTGTGGACCCATTACTGTTCCTATTTACCTACGTTACCTCTTTACAAAGGAAATTTCTTGGGGTTTATTTGTGATTTGATTCTGTATATTTAAATTAAAAAATCCTTTATGATAAATTTCCACCTCATTCCCTATTTCTTCCTATTTTATCTTCTCCCATTGTTATGTTCTTATTTGGATCAGCCATAACAAGAAGGTTTTTTTTTAAATGGTATCTTTTTGCACCTAGGGCTTGTTAAGATCTCTATGAAACATTTTCTATTGAAATTTGTCAAGGAATATGAGTTTCTCCTAATGAAGGTATGTTTTGTTTATTACATAACTCTTTAAAAAATTTGAACCATGATTTATAAGTTTTAAACCATATTTTAAATTCCTAATCATATGTAAAATATATGTCTATGAATCTTTTGAAATGGGAAACCACATTTCACTTGGATTAAATGGAATGTTAATGGCTATACATTTAAAATATTTTACTTCTATATCATTATCAACTACCACTCACAATATTTTTCTTTTAATTCTCCAACAGATTATTTTAATGGATTTCATATTATAAAAGGTTTTATAGTTATTTAAACAAATTTATAAAAGTAACACTTTATTTTTAAGGGTTTTATTGTCCTTTAATGAATGTGGGTTGAGTTTTTTTATGTTGATATTTCATGTTAGTTGTGTGTGTTTTTTCAAATATTTTTATATAACCTGGTTTCCAAAATTATATTAGAAGTCCCAGTTGGAACATTCTTAAATAATTTTAAAGCTCACCATGAAGAATTAACCTTTTTATGTTTTTTTAAATTCTTATTTTATATATATTTATTCCTCTAATGGGGATATTTTTTTATTGAGTTTTATTATAAATGAATGAGAGTGGTTGTTTTTGTGAATAGTGTTTAGAGGTAAGGGTGAGTTATTATTATTGTTTGTGTCATTTTTTAATGAATAACATTATTACCTCTATTTTTATTTCAAAATAATAAATAGGTTGTTAGGTCACATATCCATTTAAGAATTCTACAGTAGCTAAATATCACGATCTAAGAACTAACACTGAGATAGACTATACTCAACTTTTTAATTTTATCCCTCAATTCTGATGGGTAGGGAAATGTTGGGATTTATCAAAGGTTTTTGTTATCTAGAATCAGTAATATTTATTATTTTTATTTTCATATCATATTTTATCCCTTATGATCTAAGGATATAATGAAAAATTTTATTTTACTTTTGTTGCTAGTGTGTGTGTTTCTCTTATTCTGAAAATATTCTTTTTTTTCTAAAATGACATGAGGATTTTTTAACAATAGATTTCCCCAATTTTATTTCTTTAGAACATGATCTTTTAATTTAATTTAATATCAATGATTATATTAAAATATTCATAGGATAGTTTAAAATTTTTTAAGCAATTGTTTCATTTAATAAAATTGAAGTGTGTGTTTTATAAAATGGAATATACTTGATATTTATTTATTGTATGCTTGAATTAAAAAAAACTAATTTTATTAATGCATTTTCAAACTATATTGAAATGGTTTTCATTTTTAATGATTGTGAATAGGGTGTGGGAGGATACTTATTGAGCATCCACGCTCACACCTATTGACATTTTATGTTCTATTTCAACCCATGATTTCTCAATGAGTATTCATGTGTTCTGGTTGGATGGTTACTCATGGAGTCAGATGAAAGTATTTTGTAATATTTTTAATTTAGTTCCCATTGTTTCGACCATGAGATTTGACATGAAAATTTTCTTACATTAATTATATGGCTGGTTTTTATGCAAGAGGTGTTGTAGATTTTCATTATGGGGTTTTCCCTTTCAATGGAGTATTAGGAAAAGGTGATTTTTTGTTTGTGATTTATTTTCTATTTATCCCAATTTATTTGATTCTTCACGAGCATCCAATGTATATATGAATCATTCTATAATTTTTAGTAATTTTTATTCTTTTAAATAATGTTATTTATTGAATAAATCATCCCCATTGATTTTTTTTCAGAATCCCTATATCTTGTTTTTGTCATACATGTATCATGAACACCCCTTGAGCCTTTCCATGTGCTTTTTTGGGCATAAGAAAGATGACAAATTCAGGCCGGTTTGTATCAAAATAGTATTAGATCCTAGGTTCTTATATGGGAATGTATTCTTGGAGAACCCTTTATTATTTGGGTGTATCTGATAGATTTTAAATTGGACAATTGGAACACCATTTGTTAGTAAATAATGAGTCTATCCAACACTTTTACATTTGATTCCATGATTTGTGAAGGTAATTCATGTTTTTAGTCTTAATTTTTATTTTTCTATCAATTACTTATAACATATGATTTTTTGGGTATTATCTATTTTGGGGGATGAAAAGGGGAGTGAACTGGGGGTACATGGTGCGATCCTAGGGTTTGGAAAGGCATGTGGAGCTTGTGTTTAGGGTTCATCATGAATCCTAGTAGTAGTTGTGTAGTTAGAACATGGTACACCAATCCATGTTTCCTTATAGCATATAGACACTTGTCCACCTTTTAATTATTTATTGGACTTGTTTTGTTTTTAATTATTTTTATATCATGTCATTCTCATGTTTTCTGTATATAATATCAGTTTTAATATTAATATAATGGTTCTAAATGTTTAGGTTATCATTTTTCAATGTAATAAATGAGTTTTTCTAAATTGATTTAATGAAAAACTGGGTATTTGGATTTCTGAAAAAATGGTTTTGATAAAAATTTGGATCCTTCAAAAATAATTTTGTGGGGAGTCCCATATTTTAATAATTGGTGTGTGTATGTATAAAGGTTGGTAACTTTTTTTAAGGGTAAGGGTGATTTCAATGAAGTGATTTGGTTTTTGGAAATAAACATTTTGGGATCCTTTCAGTGAGATGAAATGATTTTCATTTTTAAAATATTGTCAGAAATTGAAAGTAATGATTGATTTTTAAAGGTAGTTATGGTTTTGTTTTCACAATAAATTTATATTCATTTTTAAAAATACAGTTTTTAAATAAATGGGGATTGGATTTTAAGTGATGGATGTTGGTTTTAAAATTAATTTTGTGACATATTAATGATGTTTCAATATTTTTAGTAAGTTTTTTAATGAATTTTCAATTATAAATTAATTTTAAAAGAAAAAAATAAATTATAAATTTAATAATCCTAAATTTTAAAATTTTTTAGAATAATCATTTTGATTTGATGTTCTAGTAAATGTTTCGATAAAGTATTTAAAAAATAATATGTTCGTTTTTAAGTGGGAAATTGGGGGATTAGTTCATAGAAGTTATATGAAATTAATTTTTTCTGGATTTATAATTAAAAAATATGTAACATATGGTAGTTTATTTCTTTTAAAAGTGGGAAATTTATTTTATGTTGTTCATGTTTTTGGAAACAAGTTTCAAACATTTGATTTGAAATTGATGGTTTTTAAATGTGGATGAGAGAATTTTTGAAAATGGTGTTTTGAAATTTGTAATATGTATTCCTAGGATCATCTATTCATGTATTTTGAATTTTTTATTTTAGTTATCGATATAGTTTAGTTGTTACTATTTCATATTTTACATTTCATTTCACTCCCATAAGGATTTATATTAATAGAATGATTTTCATACCATTAGAATTCATTCCTTTTATTTTCTAGGTGTATTCGCCATTTAGTGTGGTGATGGTTATCTATTTTGATATTTGTTTATGTCGATCCATGGAATTTTTGGATTTTCTAATGTGGTATTTAGTACATTATACCACATAGGTTTCTACATGTGTTCTCTTGGTGTAATTTTGAACATTTTAGAGATATTTTTCTTTAGTGATCCAAAGTACCTTCTTTCCCACAAGGATGTTTTACCTGATATTTTTCTCATTTGTGAGCTGTTGTGATTTGGAAGCCTTAGGTGTGTTATAAGGTTGTAGGGATTAGTGTTACCCCTAGTAAAGGTTACATCGTAGCTGGTTCCTTGTTTATTCAGATGGGTTGCTTGGTTTTTGAGGTTTTGTATAGATTCCCCATGTTACTTCCACATTTACCTCAATTATAAGGATATAATTTTTTATTACCATCTAGTAATTTACATTTTGAGCTAATTATAGTCATGTCTTGTATTACCCAAAATTTTTTGTTTTGGTTTTCCATAGTTAAGGTGATATCTATTCTGATATCTTGTTCATAGTGTTATATTCCAGGTCTTGTAGATATGGATTTCTATTATGGTACTTATAAATTTCAATGGTGTCCTTAGTAATTGTTCCCTTTTTCTGGGAATATTTCATCCCTTATAGTGATTTTAATCATTCTCATTTCTAGGAATTAATTGTTATATTGGTTAGTTTGTGAATTATTGGAATTATAAAATGGTGTGGATACCTTCATTGATGATCATTTTGTGGGGTGTTAAATTTATTTTGACAAGCATGTGTCATTCATATTATGATGAAGCGGTGGTATTGTGTGTGGGAATTTACTTTGGTTCATTCCCAACAACTCCAATCAATGGAAGGGTGTTGATCATTGGTCTATTTTAGGTTCATGGGTTGTTTCATCTAGATTTTTTTACGTTTTTTTTCTTGGTCCATCATGGCCTTGGAGTTGGGGGTTCCTTGGGTTTTGAGGTTGTGGTTTATGAAGTAAACATTTTTTCAACATTGGAGTGCCTTCCATTTTTTTGAGTCTTTGTTGAATAATATTAAAGTCCACTATGGTTACCTATGATGAGATAATAAGACAATTTTAGTGTGTCCCATTTCAACATTGAGGGTATAGTCATCAATCATTGTTAGTACATTCATTTAATATTTATGTTTCCCGAATCATGACCTTAGTATGCAGGTTTTTCTCCATTTTGATTTGAATGAACCATTTTATTAAAGTCTCTCTAATGAAAACCAAACATTTTGGTGGGGAGAATTCTCACACCTTTACCATGTTTTACTCTATTATTTTATTTGATTTAATTATTTTATTTTATTTTAATTATTTTATTTGTATTATTTATTTTGGATTTTTTATTATTTCCCTATTTCTCTACAGGATAAATTTCCTTGATTTTTGATGTTTTTTGGTGTATAGAGCATGTTTCTTGGTTTGTCCCATAGTTTGTATTAACAATGTAGAAATTAGGTGATATGTATATTAATTTTAAAAGTTCTCATTTCGCAGTTATCAAATGGTAATTTTAACCATGAGGCTTGCATATTATTTATGATTAAGGTCCTCCAGTGACACTTTCTAAGTAGGAACATGGTTTTTATAACACTGTGACATACCCAGTTTTTAATTACGTGGAATTCGAATTTTTACCCCATTAAATTAAATTCTCACCCCCCCTATTCATGTGATGTTCCTCCTAGGGTATCCCAAAATTAACCTCTTCCCATTCAATCATTTCCCTCTCATAGTGATTCCATGGGATTTAATTATTATTTGACTCTAGATCATTAAGGTATAGTCTCATTTCTCATCTATTTCATTATTCTTCCTCATTTCTACTCATTTTCTCTCCATCCTATTGTTTGGTTACATTTTGACTAAGCCCTAAATGGAAGGGGTGTTTCTTAATAGTGATTTTTTTGTACCTATAACTTGAATCTCAATCCTTGAAACCTTTTTAGATGTATTTTTTATGGGATATGGTTATATCATGAATAATGTATGTTTTATCTTTGGTATAACTATTTAAAATTATTGATCCATGATTTCTTCCCTTTATCCCATGTTTTAAATCCCTAATGAGTGATACAATATATGTCTATGAATATTTTAAAATGAAAACCATATTTACTTGGTTTCCAAATAATTACATGGGACATTATATTAAAACAAAGGATATAAATATCTTTTTCCACTGTCAGGAACACCAAATGTTTGATAAAAATATCCAATGTATTTTATTAAGGGATTTCAATCTATAAAATACATTTTATATCTATAAATTATATTTTAATAGAAACTCTTAGTTTATATGAATGTTTTTTGACTCTAAATATTCAGTCTTAGTGGTTTTGGACTTTTAGATTTAATTTTGGTTATGTCTATGATTCTTAATGTGTGTACAAATAATTTGGTTTCTCATGAAATATTAAAAGGCATGATTGGAACATGTTTGAATGCTATAAATGGTCACTCTTGAAGCATTCTTTTTTTATTTTAAAAATGATATGGGTTGTGTATTTATTTCCATTAATAGTGTCACTACTAGAAATTTAGGCTATATTCATTGACCTATAAACATGGTTTTATAAATATAGGGCTGTAAGATATTTATAGCCACTATTTAGTTATGTGGCCATGGCTAAAAATTTTCTTTGACTTTTTTATTGAAAATGCATCGAGATCCTAATCCATCAATTCTCGATCCTCCAACCTTCTAACCCTTGACCTCTCTAACGGCGAAACCCTCCACCCAGATACCCTCGCTCCCCGATCCATAATGACCTCTCCTCTCCCTAATCCTCATACACTGATAGAGCCCCTCACTTAAACCGAACATGGAACCCCTCTGTGAACCGCTTCTACTGAATTTGGGACACCTCACCTCCCCACAATGATGTTCCTCCTAGGTGTCATCCCCACCCCCTTTGGCCTTCCTATGACATGGCAACCACCTCCAAGTGATCATCCTCCTCCTTTTTATAGTCAATTATGTGTTCATTATTTTGTTATCAGTGTCTATGCAAGTAAATTAGAATATTATTAGATGTTTTGAGTATAGTAAAGTTGTTTTTTAATTAGATACATTATTCTTATTATAATCAATTTGAGTGGAGTGATAAATATGTTGTTTTTAGAGATGTGGTAATTAGTCTAGATTGGTAATCTGAATGGCGGAGTTGTGGGAAGTTGGAATCGATAAAATATGATTGTGTCAAATTTCGATTGTAAAATGGGGGATCATGGGATCATAATGGATGCTTCTCAAGTATTTTAATTCTCATAGTTTGGTGTTTTTAATTAACCAAAAAATTATAGGGTAAGTAATTTCAATGAAAATTTGATTTTTTTCCATAAGCATAGAGATTTTAATGAATTGGGATATGAATGGGAATATTAAGAGTTAGTACATCTCTAGGATGTGTTTTAACATGTGAATAACAATTATTTAGTGGTTTGGGTTCCATATAATTGGGTGGAAAATAACTGAAAAAAACAGTAGTAGTCATTGGGTGTTCGATTGGGAGGCACTAGGTTCCTCTTAATGGGTTTGTAAAAAACTAAATCCTTTATAAGTTACCTAATGGAGGGGTACCAGGTAATCGGTGGGCTAGAATGTGTAGTAGACCTTTTATAAAGGATATCTGGTAAACAATGGTGGTGTATTGGTTACCTAGTAGTTATTGGTGTTTTTTTTAAGGATAACATAATAGTTATTCTGGAATCTACCTTTAAAAATTCTTCTTAGGGTTCTTCTTATTAAATAGCTAGAACAAGGGGAGGGGATCTCCCTTATCCACTCATTTTTTCTTTTCCTTTATAAGAGTGTGGAGGTAAAAGATTGTTTCATCATTCAATATAGAGGTAAACATTTCTCTTCTACGTCCATTATTCATTCTTATTCATATCATATGATATTATGTTTTTTAGGGTATGGTTTATGTAAAATTTCATCAAGGCTTGGTGAAATTTGACCATTATTATGGGGTTTCATATAGTGGAGGAATATGTGTTTTTTAACTTCCTACCCTAGACCACAACAACTGAGTTATTCTTATATTAATGGTTTAGCCACTGTGACCAAAGACAGTCCTCCCATATTCCAAAGGCCATCTATCACCAAACATGGAAATTTTTCTAAGATATATTTATCTATTGACGTCTGAAAAATATTATAGAACTTGGAAATGTTGTTTTATTTTTCTTATAATGTTAACTAATCGAATTAATTCATATTTATTAAAGTTCTCCTTTACAAAATCATTACATTTTAAACATTCCATCATAGAATGTGGTGCAATGACATTAATCTTCCATATTCTCATCTTTAACCCATATTTTATGTGATCTTGTTATTTATTATCTTTTGATATGTTTTCCCAAAAACTTATACCAATTTATATAGTATATGGTTACCATCATGATTATTATTCATCATGGTTGATTCCCTACATAATTATTCCCACAACAGTGTAACTTATTGATTATATGTTAATACTATTCTAATATTTCATAAATTCTGGTATGATAAAACTTGACCAAGATGTATCATGATCATATTTGGTTGTTATATTTAAAAATATTTATGTTCTAGAATCATCCCAATGGTATAGGTGATCTCATGGAATCTACAGATCTATCCTATAGTGATAAAATCTATTATTTAAGCACTGATTATTCTTTAATGGTTCATCATTATTATATTCAAAATTCTCAATAGTGATAATGAAGTTACCATCACTTAATCTACTATGTAATGACATGGGCCCAATGATATTCTCATCATTTAGATAATTTTAAATATTACATCTCCCTCTTTTCCTCTAGTTACCACTATAATATTTTTTTCTAAATAAAATAAGTAATTACATAATTCTGAAACTAAACCTCTAAACATGACAGAGTGCATTGATGTTTGTCAACATGTTTCATTTCCTACTTTCATAAATAGTGCTAAATTAAAATAATGTTAATACATGGTATTTCTAATAAATTTCATCTCCAAATTTATAGGACAACATAATTACTTTACATTATATGCTACAATTAAAATCTTAACCACTTATTTTATAAAGAATATTATAAATGGTTGGATATGATCCTTGTAATCATATAATAATAATGGAATCCCACAAGTTTATTCAAGTATCCCACTTATGATATTATAATTCTTTCAATTTTCATCAAGATGTGGTGTTCTATAGGTTAATTATGAATCCATTCATGAATAACCTATAGATATTCACCCGATAACATATGGTGTTCCCCCTCTATGGAATAATTTTTCATTTATTTTTATGAATTATAATAATTTCCCCCTTTCATGAAATATATACATGAATTAACATATATAATAATAGAATCATTGAATAAATATGATTTTATATTTTAACCATCTCTGAACATGATTTCTCTCTCATTCTTATTTTGTTCTTTTTAGACCATCAGACTCTTACAATTGCTCTATATTCTAAACATTCTTCTTATTTATATTCAATTTTATGTTCAAGAATCATCATACACAATAATATTTGAATGTTTTCATCAATTTAATGTGTTCTCATTTTTATCCATTATGTTAATGAGAGTTTTTTATTGGTAACATAATGATATTATATGAATCACTATATAAACATTCAATGTTTTCATTAATTAAATGTGTTCTCATTTGTATTCATTATGTCTATTAGGATTCATTGATCCTTCCATTGATATAGGTGAATAAGACAATGAATATTTCATTGATCATGATGATTGTGGTAGTGGTAGTGGTATGAGAGTAGGTGATAATTATGTTGGTGTTTATATAGGAGATGATGAGAGTAATGATGGTTTTGGTGACGCTAATATTCAGTTACATTTAGGAAATAAATTTTATTCTTGGATTATATATTTAATTTTATAAAATAGTTGTTTTTTATGATGATAATGATATTTAATGTTTATATTGTTTAAATTGGATATATTTTCAATTATTATGATATATATATTTTATTATTTTTGAGTTTATTTTTACTTGGAAAGTTGTATTTTTTATCTCATAACTAGATAATGTGAGTACTACTATAAGGTGCTGATATTATGGAATAATTTAGTGATTATGTATAACTAGGTAGGAATAATTTTATTATTGACTGTGGTTGTAGGGTCTATTTTACATGGTTTTGAAAGTGTTATTAGGGAATAAGGTCCATGGTTTAACCTTACGTGTAGTTAAAAATTACCGTTGTTAAGATCGTGGATTTTTCCTATAATTTCTATGGGATTAACAATGGTATTATACTCTAATTTCCTAGGATAAACCATGTCTATACATGTAATAATTCCATATTTAAAACAAATTTATGTATATGGAATAATTCCATTCATTAAAATGCATTTGTTGAAAATTCCAACTGTAATACCGTTAGCAGCCACAATTAGGGAACCCATGGGTATAACCTATTTCTATGGACTTTATACCCTGCTCATATAGTTGTAAACCAAAAATATAAGTAATTATTCTAGTTATGATGGAAAAGTGATCATGATATCATGTGGATGAGAATCCACCCCTAATTATTGGAAAATGTAACTCCCAACCATAAAATATTAGACTATATAAATGTTGCCTCATTTTCTTAGGCAGGAAATACCAAATTTTATAAAAATTAGAGTATTAACTTTTTTTATTAAACCTATTAATGGGTAAAGTGTATAGGTATGTATATCCAAGATTAATATTTCTATAAACTAAGAAAAAAATTATGAAGGGACAACTGAAAAATTGTATGTGTGTCTAGTAGAAAAATCTTGACAGCTTTCATCAACAATGTAAAAGGGCTTTGTATTCTACTGTCAGTGTTGTTGGAGGTTTGGTCACATGATCATTTTTCACACAGCATGTAAAAATTTTATTTTTTATAGGAAACCATGTAATTGGGGATAAAATATGAATGAGATAAGAAAATTGTTCTAAAAAATAAATAGGTTTTATAGAATAAGAATAAATTATCATTGAAGGGTTAATTATAAATTCAGGAAAAACTATTTCAAATAGGAAACATATTTGGAGACTAATATTATAATTTTTTCTATAATCTATCCTTCCACTTCACTCATGAGTACAGTATAAAGGGTCCAGAATGGTAGATGAAAAATAAGAATGATAGGAATGAAAAGTCTTCCTTGGGAAAGAATAAAACTCCCCATAATCCAAAGAAGTTATAGGGGGATATTCAATAATCTTGAAGCAATGAATTCAAGAATGAATTTTAAACTATTTTGAATAATTCTAACTAGGATTTACAAAACTATATAATAAGATACTTCTATTTGGTTTGTGATTTTATTTCAAGATTTCATAGGTAGTGTGAATTTGGAAAAAAACCATGTGAAAACAAGTGTTAGTTCATTAAGATAATAATTAATATAATAAGTAACCCTAACAAATAATAGTTCCCGATTTCCAAGGTGTTATGGAGGTCATTAGGGAGAACTTTGGGATATTTTTTAGGAAGTCTGAGTGTGAAAGAAACACACTGAAAAAATATGTATTGATTTTTTAGGATAATAATAGTTCTAATAAGTTGGATCTAAAAGATAATAATTTATGGTGAAAAGGTTAATAAAATAGTTATGAATTTGGTCATGATTTTTAAAACATATATTTTTATTACAAATATTAAAATGATTTTAAAAGATATATTAGAAGATATTTTACAGTTTTGTGATTTGAATTAAATTTGTTTCTCTTAAAATATAGTTCCTCCATTATTTCAAATATTTCATATGAATTTATGTTTGTCCAGTCGTTCTATGTCTTTAAAAAGTTGATGTAAACTCTATTGATGAGTATACAGATCTCCCGATCAAAGAAGGACGGATAAAAGAAGTATCATGGGTGGTTGGTTTTGGGTGGTTGTTGACGGTGTGTATGGGGTAGGGTTAGGGGGCAGGGGTGTGAAGGGGGGAGGGGTAGGGGGTGTGTAGGGGGAGGGGTAGGGGGAGGGGTGTTGGGTGTGTGTATGGGATATGGTTAAGGTGGGGTGTCTAGGGGTAGGGAGGGTGGAGGTGAAAGTGGCGTGTGCAGTGAGGAGGGGTCGGGGGTTCAAGGGAGAGAGGGAGGGTGTGGGTCGGGTTAAAGGGGCTGGGGTAGGTGGGTGTGCTGGGGAAAAGGTGTAGGTGGGGTGTGCAAGGGGTTTTGAAGTGAGGAGGGGGAAGGTGGTGTAAAGGGTAGGGATATGGGTTCAAGAGGATAGGGGAAGTGTATGGGTTAGGGGGTGTGCAGGGGTGTTCAAGGGTATGGTGAGGTGGGTGTGCACGGGGCATGGTGAATGGGGTGAATGTGGTGTGTGAAGTGAGGTGGGGTAAGGGGGTGTAAGTGGCAAAGGGAGGGTTCATGGGGTGGGGTAGGTGGGTGTGCAGGGGGCAGGGTGGGTTGTTTAAGGTGGTGGGCACTAAGGAGGGTGCATGGGGTTCAAAGGGCCATGGTAGGGGTGTAAAAGGTGGGGGGAGGGTGTAGGTGGGGTGAAAATGGGAGGGGTGGTGAATGAGGGGGTGAAAGTGGGGAGGGGAAGAGGTTTTCCAGAGGGAGGGGCATGGGGAGGGGATGCACGGGTGTGTGCAGTGCGGAGGGGGAGGGAAAGAGTGGAAGTGGGGTAGGCAGTGTGCATGATCATGGGGTGTGGGTGCTGGTGTATGGTGGGGGATGTGGGTGGGGGCTGGTACAAGGGGTTTTTTTGTAGTGGGGCTAGGGTTGTATTTCATGTTTGAGGTGGTTTAACCATGTGGTATTGTGTATATATGTCCAATAGAGGATTCCATTTCAATGCATATCTATTTATGATATTCCGAGGATTTATAAACTTGTATTCCATTATTATATAGCCATTAATTATAATTTGAATTTTTTAAATATCTATATGAATTATTATATAGAAGATATATGTGATTTAGATTTGTTCAAGATCCTTTTCCAACTGTGTTTTGTGTATAAATTTTTTCACATATGCATTTATTATTCTTTTATCCCATGTTAGAATATGAGTATGCTTATGTCTAGTTCAATCACATTTATACATTTGATATATTCTCAAATTAGACTTGTTTCCTTCTTCCATTATTATGGGATACTTTCTTGATTTGGATTTTAAACAAACATACATGAATTAGAAATCTTTTATCACTCCTTTAACCATATTGATTACAATTAAAACAGGTGGTCTTTGTATTTTCCAAATGCAAAATGCTAGTCTTCTCAGAACATTATCTTGAATATAACACTCCTTGAAAAGTATCTGATTCTCCCCTCTGTATTACTTTTTAGTATGAAATGGATAAATTATTTTCAATATTTTTCCTAAATTACTACAATCAATGTGGGTTTCCACTAGAGCATTATGTTTCTACAACAAAATGAAATAATCTAGATTTCTCTAAACATCATCCAAAATATAAATTTTTTTGAAAAATGTATGATTCTAATATATTTTTTTTATAAACAAAATTAATTATTCATACAGCATTTATTTTTCGTTCATGCTTTGATTTTAAGAGTCTACAATAGGTTTTATTTGTTCTCCTCAACTCTCTTCTACACCTCTAAAATATTTATTAGCATATGCAGTGGGAGTGTACAGGGTGGGGGTATATCTAGGGAGAGGGGATGTCGGGGATATCTAGGGATGATGAGCATTCACTTTTTTTTAGTTTTTCCAATTTTTTCTATATTTTATGTAAATTGGTAGGCCACTTCATATGTATTTTTTCATATTACATGTTCGTATTTATAATGAATGAAATTTTTAAAATGTTTTATGGATCATTGTGAACCAGGAGGGGGTGTCTAGGGGTGAAGGGGTGATTTACACAGGGAGGGGTGTATAGTACATGGGGTGTCTAGGATGGTTGGGTCTGTCCAGGGGGGAGGGGTGTGCAGAGGGAATGTCTATGCGAGGTTTTCTAGGAGGGAGGATTTCTTAGAGGGGGGCTGTCCTGGAGGGGGATTTCCCGAAGGGGGGCTGTCCAGGAGGGGGGGATATCCCAGAGAGGATTTATCCAAGAGGGAGGGGTGTCCAGGAGTGGGGGATAGGGTCTTTCACAAAGGTAGGGGTGGTTTTCAAGCATGTGGGAGTGGCATTTAGTTCTTACCTAAAGAGGTCATCCTTCATATGTCCAACAGCTTCGATGATGACAAGGCTAGTAACGGTAGGGATATGAAGAAGGGTGTTGGTGGTTCCGATGTCTTTCTTCACTAGATATGGAGGGTATGTTCATGGTTTGAGTATCCGAGATGTGGATCCCTACTCGGCATTCCCTTGATGATTATATTTCTCATCGTCCATCTTCTAGGGTTTGAGCGCATGGTTTGGGTACTCATAATCAATTCTGCTGACAACTTGTTGAATATTCCTATGATAATATTGGATTTGGAGGTTTCGAATTGCACAACCGAATTATTTCTTTTAGGATATGAAGAAGATGGTGAAATTATAGGTGGATTTGGTGGATAAGATGTTTGTGAATGAATTGGGTTGTTTAACACAAAAGATTATAAGAAGATCAAAGAGAAGAGTGTTGAATTGGTGAATGAGGTGTAGAGGATGGATTCTAGGACCGAAGGTCTAGAGAATATTGTGAATAAAAAACAGTTGATGGGTATTTTGGAAAATGAAGTCCTAGAAAATATTTACAATGAGATGAAATTTTTGATTGGTGATTCAGTGGATAATAAAATAATTACTTTGGATGATGCCGAGTTACAAAAAATATAGTTGTTGACAAGGATAATGAGAGGAATGATATAGAATGGGATAAGATTGTTGATTATGCATTTTCAACTACTAGGGTTACGGTTTTTATGAATTAGAAGACCATTATCACCAAGAAGTTAGGTGCATGGTTTTACTTGAAACAATTGAAAAAATAAAAGGGGGTACTGAGTGAAGCGGTGAAGATGCTGAAACCTAGCTTTGGTGAGTTAGCCGGGTGTTTTCCACTAAAAGGAAGTTGTGCGTTTGTTCAGATCTGAATGACGACCTCTATAGTTTCCCAGGGTGTTACCTTAGAGAACGTGAGCAGGATCGTTGCTTATGACATGTCAAGCACACCCAAAGAGTATCAGATCTCAGGGTGGATGAAGGGTCGCGACCCCAAGTCTCAGATCTCGGGGCGGATGAAGGGTCCCAACACCAAGTCCATGGAAAGTCCACATGGAAAGTTCCAACTAGTTGAGTTCACTTATGACCATGAGAGGAGCATTGCACAGACCATTACAGTGGAGGATTCTAGTCACTTGGGCCTAATGGATATGGTCCAGCTCGACATTTCATCAAACCATAGGAACCCTCACAATATCTACATCTACCAATTGTGATTTCATGGCTGTGAACTGAGTTCCATTCTAGTACTCACTACACAGCCTTGACCCAGCTACACTGCTCTGAGTCTCTTCATTGGTTCCTCAATTTTCTATTAGCCATTCAGGACCATGTGACTGGTTGTATATAGGTCTCCCTCGCAGTTGGCTCTGTTATTTCTCCCTGGGTTTTTGAGACATTTATACAAGACTGTGTGGTCATTAGAAATTTATTTCATTTATCTCATTAAATTTCATTTAAATAAAAATCAAATTCAAATAATGTGACTCCATATGCTATGATGTGGATTCAGTGTATTGGAATGATGTTTTTTGAATTTTTATGAAGATAAATCTGTTTTATGATGACCATCTGAAAAAATAATTAGTATTATAAATAAAATAATTATATAATGATTTTCTCTTATGATAAACTAGAAATTAATAAATTAATGATTAAATTTTTTGAAAAAATTATATTTTATAAAAAAATAAAACATGCATCTTATGATAATTGTAGCAATCTGACCGATATATGTGACTTGATTGTGGTTTCAAACCATCCAATAGCCTCATGTTCGCCTCCTAAATTTTCATGGTTTTCTATTTCTAACGAGGTCCTAAACCTATCATTATTTACTATATTCCCTTAAAGTATAACTATTATAGTCCATAACACAATGAAAAAAAGTGGTGTCAATGTGTAATTGATATAACAACATTATCACTTATGATAACCAAGATAGAAAAATAATAACTTTAAAAATCATTGTAATAATGAGTTCAATATCATACCATAAGAACATTGTTCTCGGTCCAGTCATAACACAATAAATAGAATAAAATAAAAATTAAGTCAGTATTCAACCTCATAAAATTGGACACAATATCATGTTTTGACACTACATTGGTCCCACCTCCCCTCCTCAAATTTATGCTTCTATCTCATACTGTCGAATGATACCTATGCTAAAAATATTGAGAATAAATTATGTGCTAAGGTTCATATATGTTGAAGTATCGATAAAGGATTTGAGTAACATGAATCATTAAGAACCACTAAAAAACCTAAACAAGTATTGAAATATTTGGATGTATATATGTTTTTTCCCATGTGACAATATCAAATAACAACCCAATTCACCCCATTATAAATCATATCAGAAATCCAAAAAAAATACAAGAATTAAAGAAATTGATAAAATATTAATGTTAGTTTCAATATGTATTCAAGAATACCATAGTCCCTAACCATACAATTTTCAATCAATCATTGTTTTTCTATCTTATTAGTTACTCAATAGTTCAAGATAAAAAAATTCACATTAGAAACTAAAAATATTACCTTTTTGTCCACATGTCACGTTAACTCTCATGCATACATTTTAATGACCCATGAGTCAACATTCCACACTATCCCATAGCCATTAATGAACAAATCCTCTAGTTTATATGTCATAGTAGCCCCTTGGAATACAATGCAATAACCCCCTAGTCCACATGTCATAAATATCTTTAGCCTATGTTTATATAGGCTCCCCCAACCCATATTATAATTTTGATCATATATATAACATAAAACTACGCAATATGATATAAACAATGTTTCAAGTTATCAAATCCTTAGATAATATAATCATTTGTATTTTTTAAAACAATCACATCATCCAGGAAATAAAAAATTCATAAAATAAATTTCACTGAGGTATAACACCAATATTAATTAACATTATACATTTTATATCATTTTTAAATAACTATCAATTTTTTCAAAAAAATATAATCATTGATGGAATATTTTTATTTATTTATTTTTATTGAAATCTCTAGTTCTCCTAGAAATATTTTTTTTTGATATTGTTGTATTGTTTCTTTTGAAGATAAAATTTTCATCTCCCAACAATGATTTTAATAAATTATCACATTTAAAATGGATGAAATAATATTAATCACATTGTCACTTCCTATCGTGAATTTTCTAATAGATTTTATTAACACCTTTGTTGATTTTGAATAGAACCGCACATCTATATAATAATCAGTCATTACTTAATGTAGTGCATGGAGTGGGGATAAATAGGATATCCCATGGATGATAAATGATTGTTCTATAAAATCATGTAAGGGAAGTCTTCCTTGGTGTGGAGTGGCCATTTGTTAATCATTTTTTCGAATGAATATTATATGATATGGTAATTGGGTATACTTTTAGTGATCCATGTGTATTATCCATGGGTATATCTTCAAATCAATAAACAAAGTAAAATCTATGTATCTATAGGTGTATTAAATTTTTATTTTCTTTTATTTTTTGGTACAGATGCATTTGATAAAATGATAATTTGTAATTTTTTTCTTCTAATATTAGAAATAGATTTTATGATCAAAGAGGGTTAAAGTATGAAGAAATTTAAATCTATTATTACCATTATTTACACCCCACTAGGTGTCATGAGACTCATATCATATCTTGGTTATTTATACTTACGGTGATATATCATAATGATTATAATTTTATGATCAATATATTATATTTATTTTGAAACCTTTTTCACAAAAAGGATTGAACATTCCACGAACAACATTAATTCAAATGGGTAATCATGTTTAAAAATTTACTCTAATTAATTTGTATTAAACTATTAGGCTGTAAAAAAGTGAATGACTAAGAAAAATACCTTTATGAATATGTATGATCCATAATAGAAAGTCTTGAGCCTTATTTTTAATAATAAATATTTTAATTTAATATTATAAAACAAAATTTAAACTAAAATCTAATGGTTGGAAAAAATTCAATTAAAAAATCAAAGGATTAATATACACGGATTGGTTCATAAGAGATAACTATCACTCTAAATCCTAAATTAAGTTGAATCAATTAGATGCAATGTTATTCTAGGGCTAACAATTTATTCTAACAATTTACTGAAATTCTACCTAACAAAATTTAAATCTCTTGGTCAAAGAAGAATATCTATCTAAATTCAGAAATTTTAGTCTGTAAAACTAAATAAAATTACAAGCCTTTTTGGATGGCTTAATTTTCCCAAAAAATATGGATTCCATCCCTTCATAAAACATTCTCAACCACTCATCATTTTACTATTGATCCCTCACCTCTATAGTGATGAGGTGATCATGGTTTAGGGTAGCTAAATCATGTTTTATTTTACTAACTTTATAATTGAAGGAAAATTGTAAAATTATAGTAGATGAATTAAAATATGTTTAAAAATAAAATTACATACATTAATTAATTATAGGAACAATAAATGTGAACTTCTAGGAAGAAAAAGAGTATAATAGGGTCCAAGGATATAATAAAATTAAATGTAAAGACTAATAATTTGAAAATTTTGGCTGGAATATTCTATTTATATACTTTAATATCATCATTAGATATTTTTTTCCATTATGGAATGAAGTTATATATCATATATATAATCCCTTTTCTATTACTTATATTTTATATCATTTTGGTTCAAGGTATGGTGTTAGTGTTCCATGGATACATCTTTCTCCATCAAAATAAAAAAATCTCAAGTGTTAGGAAATAAAATTCAAAGTATATCATATGTAACTGTATCTTCCTTTATATATCTCACTATCATTATATCCTGAAGTGGAAAATATTATTGTTTAATTAAAAAAGTACTTAATATCAATATTACTTAATAATGTTTTAGAATAATGGTCATATGTTATAAAATGATCTTATACATCTCCTCAAAGAGGTATAGATATTTAAATTTAAAATAAATTGGATATATCTGTATTAGCACTATATTACTTCTCTGTTAGATCTCATGATATGCATCCCACATTAAAACATTAGATTATTGGTATAATTTTCATAAGCACGAGTACTTTTACCATCTTATATGGTTATACCATAGTGTCGCAGGATACCACAACTCATTATACTCTAAATTTACTATAATTTTTTCCCCTCTAACTACACTTAATCCTTGATAATTAAACATTTTCATGTCTTAGAGATCGTTTTACTACTTCAGTGACTTGTTACAACCTTGGTGTGAATCCTTTCATAGAAGGAATTGATGGAATTTTTGTTTTTCTTTTACTTTTTAACTAAAATTTAATATACAATATCATAAAATTATAACATAAAAAGTCCTTCTTGTGTAATAATATGTGTCCTATTTTGTGTCATTTTGTCGAGTGGAGTCCCTATATTTGGTGAAATATCGTCACAATCACATTCATCCACACCGTGACAACATTTGTGAGAATTATTTCGTTCTAGGTTTAATATTTTGACATTGGTACAACTAAATACATAATGAAGAAAACGTTTTTTGGAGTAATATTTCTACAATTACCCTAAAAACATCAAGGGAGGGTCCAAGAGATTTCTTAAGTTCTATCCTTTCATAAATCAATAAAAATAAAAATAAACTTCATAGCATTTTGTCCCATAATCAATAAAAACCCAGATAAAAACATATGCATCAATAACAGTTTTAAAATTACCTCACCATTAAACATTTTATTATACTTAAGAATGCTATATTTACAAAGGTTACAAATAAGTTAAATCCTTTAAAATAAGAAAATAAGTAGATAAAATGTCAATAAAACAATATATTAGATGAAAATTCTCAAATTATAATATACTCATCCTCTCTATGTAATTGTTCATCAATATTAATATTATAATGAAATTCTTATTTTCAACCATAATTAATTTCCAACCATTCCATAGACATCCATACCCATATAGTGATATACCTATTTAGAAAATTCCAAATTCCAGACTCAAGAATAATATAAAACTAGAGTTATTATCATTATATATTTCAAGTCTTATTTTTCTTGGGTTTTTTAATATCTCAAATAAATTTATAGAAATATAACCATTGAAATCAAGAGGAAATACTAAAAATGTTCTAATGTCTTTGAGGCTCGAGGTGGGTAGTTCATGATGCAATCATTAAAAATTAAGGCTTTAAAAATGGGGATAAAGTATTTAAGTACAAATAAATTTTATTTATTTAATCAAAATAAAATGGGCACCTACATATGCACTTCAAATTATTCATCTCACATCAATATCTACTACTCTTAATGATTCCCATCATGAAAATTCAACAATAATGACACAATTTCTCCTAAAATATTTCATTACTTTTCCTTTTTTACAAAGGAAATTGCACCAGGATCAAGTATCAAAACCATAAAACTACCATTGTATTATCTCCTCTATGAAATAATTCTAATAGTTAAAATAATATCATAGATCATGTATGATTGATCATTAAAATGTACATGATATGATCTATTATTTAGATTTGTTTTCCAAAATAATATAGGAATCATGTAATGAAAATATAAAATATCTTGCAATCAAAATTTAATTCACTAATAACAATTCTACCACCTTATATTAAATGGTATTCTCACATGGTAGTTCCATGAATCAGCAATCACTGTTTTTAAACTCAAAAGAATATAAATCAAGTCTTTGTACTAAATAATGTCTTTTATGAAGGGTAAATTACCCTTTAATTTGGATTACATGTCTAGAAAATTCATGGATATTAAAAGATTAAAATAGTGTGAGATATAGGTTAGTTACAAAGGTAAAAGGGTCAAAAATCTCCTCAATCATATTTATGTGGTTTGAAAACACTCATTTTTTATGAAAAAGATCGTAGAGAAAGTATATGTATTAATGTTTTTCTGGACATCTCTTTTGAAATAGGTTATTATAAATAATATAAATAAATTTTTTAAAACACCGATCATGAATTTAATTTCAAAATATTAAAAAATCACCCAAAACATGAACGTTATGTAATAATACAACAATCAAAAAATTTATAAATTTTAAATTAGAGTCCAAAATAATTCTGTAATTATATGGGATATCATATTAAGAATTAACAAGTATTTTATTTTCAATAATTTTTATTAACATTTTTTATTTTCTTTACATTTGTTTTCATAACTTTCATAAGTCAAGAGATTTCTCCAAAAAATTTCTCTTTTTCCATTGATTTCATGAAAAAAAAATCACTTGTTTCTATTAGTCCCTCGACCACACATCATTTCCAATACCATATCCACTATTTAAAATCATGGTGCGATACATGAAAATGAATATTCTTTTATATACATCATAGTAAATTATCAATAGTCAAGAAATAATTTAAGACCTCCATGATTTGTGTAATATTTTTTCCCTTGATAAATTTATGGAATTTACTATATAAAAATCATATGGATTGATAGATTGTGGTGGATTTTCTTTCTTAAAATGAAAACACTTAACTCGGTATCATGATAGATTGAAAATGTTATATTTATTATGGTTAATAATGTATTAATGAAAAAAGTAATGTTTTATTTGTTTTCATTCAACATATTATATAAAATATAGATAATGAACACAAAAGTAAAATAAATATAGTAAATTCTAAAAACATGAGATTGTAAAACAAAAATAGAAGGCATTAAAAAAATTGGATGGGGGAGGAGTAACTATTAATCATTGGTTCTATCCCCCATCTCCCCATTGGTATCCACCAACACTACGGTTATAGTCAATGAAATCAAGAAATACCTAAAGGACTATACCTACTAGTATTGAATCACCTAACACTTCTCCAAAATAATTCCCTCGACAACTAATGTTTTATATAGGGTGGTAGATTAGTCTAAATATACATTGTGTTAGAAACTACATATGTATCACCCTATAAATGTGTAATGACAATCAATGATGGTGTTGAAAACTAATGAGATGAATGATCAAGCTACTATACTTCTAAATAAGATGTCTGAGAGCTTGATAATGGTACTTATGTAGCTATTTGGGTATATGGTTCCCAAAAAGATAGGGTAGACATAGATCCATGACCCTAGGTATGTCTAGTGTTTATAAGATGCTTAAATACAATTTTGATAGCTGAATTGGTAGTTTTTATTTTTTTATCACTAGGAAGGGATGTTATAGTGACTATTCTAGTAGTGGGAGTCAGTGGATGATCATTCTATTGAGTTTTTATCTCCCTGATCCTTAGGGAGGTCATGTGATGATCAACTAGGTCAATAATGGGAGCCTCCATTGTAAGGTAATTTACCATACCCAGTCCATTATTTTGGGAATCCAACTTGAACTATCATCATTCATTAGTATACATAAGATTATTAGTATCCCATGTGTCAAAATATTAAGAGGGGTGGTTTGGGGCTGGTATAAATGTGCAATTTGGGGTCTTATAATACAAACTAAAAATGTTTACTTTTTATTGGGATAAAAATATTGAGTTTTTATGAACCTTGCATGTTCCCACATGGGTGGATATAGTAGACAAAATGGGTGATGTGTTAAGTCATGTGGTAGAATGGGATGTTGATCAAATTCTACCTCCATATTATCATATAAATGGGGCTTGATCCCAATCATATACTAAATAAAATTGGAAAATAATAATTCCACTCCTTATGATTAAAGGGTGGGTCTTGATCCCAATCATGTGAAACTTCTATTTGTTCTCTCGGTGTTGGGTTTTACTGGGAAGTAAAACTAGCATGTAAGTTTCCCTCAATGGAATCATAATCCACCATTAAATGAGTATAATTTTCATCCCATTATTTTCATTTCCCACTACCATTAATGGGACCATTTTTTCAAATAATGGTAGGTCAGACAACATAATCTAACCCAATGAGGATTGGTGTAATGATTAGTGAAAAACTCCTAAGTGATTTTCTTATTAAGTAGTGAAATCCCCACTAATAATAATACCCTTGGGCTTATTAAAAATTCACCATTAATATAATGAAAATGATTTATTCATGTTCATTATCAACTACCATATATAAATGATAGAAATAAGAATAACATATAACCTGATCAAAAAGCCGTATTATGAACCCTTAGCAAACCATTCATGAGATATTTCATGATGTATTATCCTAAAGAGATAACTTCACAAATAATTTCTCTTTGTTTTTTAGGTTTGTTCCTTCTCAATGGGTAAATGTTTATCTTCATATACAACTTTTGGATTGTGTTCTCGCAGCGCTCTATCATAAAATCATTATAATACACTCTCTCTATAAACTCATTGTTTTTGACACATTATCATAATCCAAACTCTTTAAACAAAAAGATCCAATTATGTTGAACAATATTTAATTTAATATACTCCAGTTTCATATCCAATACTTATAGTAACTCTAAGATACACTATTTAGAAGCCTCCTACAATAAATGAGTAATACCTTATAAATTTGTAGCTTTGAATGAATATATACTTCATCATCTATATCAACATATCCCATAATATGCATGTCAAAATTCATTTTTTTATGAATTACTGAAATTTATAGTCTTCGTAGACTCTTCCAGTCTTTGGGTTTAGTGAATCATATAAAGGAGTTAAGTTGATTTTGGAAGAAATGAACATATATAGATGGATGATGGGTTGTTTGGTTTGCTTGGATTACGTTAGGTTACGTAGATGTAAATTGGTTAGGTGAAATGCTTACTAATGGATCTGGTGGTTGTATGGGTAGTTTATCCATTTTATATTTTGTGTGTCTCATAAAAATATTTATTTTTATTTTTTTCATGTGTATTTATCTTTATATTTGTGGTCAATAGTCTTTTTTTGGACCATTATTGGAGGGATAATGATATAGATGCGTAATGTCTCTTGATGGATTCATATGGGGGTCTTAAATGGGTTGTTTTCATGGTTTGGAAAAAACTTTATGTTTCTATGGGTATGGTGAATTTTCGAAGTGTGGTATGGGAAACAATAAAGTGATTAGGTTGAAATAGGTATGAGGAGGTGTGAACGTCAAGAAGTAGAGGATCTAGAATTGTAACATTACTTCATGATGGTGACTAGAACTAGATCAAATAGCTATGAAAATCAATTTACGGAGAACTGAGAGATGGGAAGAGGGATACTAATTTGACAATTTAGATATTGGTGTTTATAATTAAATATATTTTAATACATTATGGAATTACCCAATCATTACAACATGACTTCATTAGTTCTAAAACCATTGTATTGTTCAAACTCAGTCTTCTAGAGTTGCAAGGCCTCGGGCTAAGCCACTATAGAACAACCATGTCATTTTATCCCTATGTGATTTATTTTAGGTAAAATTCATGACATTAATCCTACCCTATGAAAATTAATGTTTCTGTTTTTTTCTATCTAGAAGAATTATAGAATGTGAAATTACTTCCCTAAATAACCTGATTTCTCACTCCATATTGTGATATTTTAGGGTTGGGTCATAGTGTACACACACCCTATTAGGGTATGGCTCTTTTCTATCCAAGGAATTGACATTATTATTGTGTACTCAGTTATTGTGTGACTTAGTTATAGAGTGATATCTTTAGGGAGTAGTGTTTTATGAAATTATATACCAAGCTTCATCTTAATAATTATTCATTTTATTCATTGGTTATTACTCCTCTGAAATTTTATCTTTTCTTAATTACATATTCAGTAGGGGAGTGGGGGAGAGATCGCTAAAGTCTTTAAACTAATTTTTCCTATTCATTTATAACCAATATAATGTAGAATTATAATCATAAATAAGAAAACAACACTATTTATCTTTACACCTAGCGCTTTAATTAAAGTCAATATCATGATGTAACTTTGTATATTTAGTAAAATTTAAGAGATGGAATAAATTAATTATAGAAATTATCCATGTATTGATTCATTATTATTATAGAACTTGAATGAAGGTTCATTCCCTCTTTAGATCTAAATGGAACCAAGAGAATATGAATTTATACAATGATGGATCTCAACTAAAGTGATTGTAGTTTTCTTAGAGGCAATCTCAAACAATAATTAAAAAAATGTATTGTATCACCTAATAGGAATAATCATTTTTTGATTCATAAATCACTCTACTTATATATTTTCTATTTATAGATCATTTAATTCTTGTATACATCTCTTTCAACCCCTTATAATTTATCCAAATATAGTATTATCTTTTTATAATGGTGTGAGTCCATTGACATTTTATTTATAGCCCTATATTATTGATGCTAGCGACCACCAGTTAGTGTCCTAGTTTCTCATATATAAGCCTTAATGGTTTTATACTAGTCATTATATTAAAATATATCATTTATTACTATAAAGTATTATCTGGATTTTTTTATAATCATTCCATTTGGAAGTTGTAGTTTTCTCCAAAATATTTATAATCACTCGGTTGGATAATTATACTTTTCCATAGGTTTGTGGGTTGTGAGGGGAGATGGTATTGTATCAAACTCATTATTTTACTAGCGCACACAAAAATATATAATTGTTTGAATGTGTTCCTCAAGAAATTACGAGTAACCTATACATACCAACAATATAAAATAAGTTATTTCATAAAAATTTCATAAATAAATTGGAAATATTTTCCATGTAAAATCATATTATACCAATTTAATTATGTAAATAACAAAAACATGTATGTATGTGTTTATCATGGAGGTTGGGAAGGCCCCCATAAAATCATTTCTCTATATATCAAACACCTCAACTTTTAGAATTTGATTTTTTGGAATCTCAACTTCTTTCCTAATGTTATCCATTTATTGGAATCAATCATTGCCTCATATGAACTCCCTGGAATCTTTGTAGATATCTATAAAAATAATCCACATTTTATTATCATGGCCATTATTGTACCATTTCAATTGGTTACTCCTTTTGGTGCTGAATTAAAGAATTCTATAATTATATTATCATTGGATATGGGAACACATCACTAAATTAATCATTCACAACATTACATTATTAATAATTCATTATCACAGAAGAAATGTTTTGAATTATCGAAAAATATTATTCATTACTGATATGAAAAACCAAAAAACTATGGTCTCATTTTTGAATAATGTGCAATGTTGAAAAACATTGGAAGTGATTCTAATCAGAACAGAAATGCTTCTCTTCCAGGAACTCATCATCAATTTCTCTCTCCTCGTCCTCTTCTATATTCTTTTGGAGTAATTTCAAAAAATGCTTAGTCACTCTGATATCTAATCCATTTTTTCTATGTTAATCCTATAAAACTATTATAGTAAGAAGACACACAAAATCAGGCATTTATTATAAACCTTTTTTAGAAAATATCTCAATAGGTGTGATCAATGTATACAACCACCTCAAAGATTAGTAAATATGGTTTGAGATTATTAAAAGAAAAACCCATTGTTATATTTTTTTTCTTAGTGACAGTTGAATTTATTTTGGACTTATTATGGGAATGGTTGTAATAATAGATAAGTTGAAAATCCTGATCTACATACTATCTTAGAGTATCTCTTATAATGATGTCTCATGGATCTCACATAATGATGAAATTTTACTAGCAATTTAGAAATATCTTGATTATTGTGGCCAACAAATTCCTTTTCAAAGTAATAATGTCTTCCTTACATAATAAATAAAATATAAAAAAACATACTTTGACAAAATATGGGTCATTGGCTTAGATATCTTTAAAAAACATTTATAAAGTGGGGGGATCCATAATTTCCAAGAAATATTTAAATCGCCTTCATTGTATTGTGATCATGGATATATTGTATCAATTTGTTCATTACTAGATCACCCTTTATTCCATGTTTAGATATGACGTTCACCATAATGACACTGCCTTGAACTATGAAGTGGAAATTTTCCCAATTGATAACTAGGAATTATTCATCATATCTTTTTTGTACCAAATCATGTTTTTAAAGGAATACTTTTATTGAAATCCCATATACTGAGAAATGACCCATGAAAATATAAAAAACTTCTTCTACTATGTTATGAAAAATAAGTGTCATACACCTTTTACAAGTCACTAATTCGTTAAACTGGCCAAAATACATGAGATGATAAGATAATGTTTGATAGGGGTAAGTAAAAATTATCTTCCCTTTGTTATTTAGATAAAAAATTATTTGGTTGTAACTAGAATGTCAATATAAAAGGAAAAAATTACTCATTTTGAGATAACCTATTATAAACTGATTCATCATTAATAATGGAAAATTTTCTATTCTTATGAAGGTTTATAGTATTTAATCATCTATGAATACACAATATCATGTAACTATCATTATAGGTATCTTCTCATTGTCATCATTCGTTATCATAGTATTCCACCCTTATTTGGAATTACTTGTAATGGGGTAACCCATTTAATTTTTATATTGAAATGATGATCCACAGATCTTATAGATTTTGAAGCTTTTTCTCGAAAAAATGTTTTCTAGTTTCTGTTAGTCTCACCTATTGTAACAATATTAGTTTTCTCACAACATCTAGTAGTGATATTTGTGTGAAAATTGTAGGATTAATTCCATTGATAATGGAAGGAAACTGTGTGAGTTTTCCCATATTTTTCTCAATGAGCTATGTCTCATTTTTTTCTGTTTTCTTAGTTTTAACCCTACTTCTAGCTGTATGTTTATTTGATAAAAAGATAAGATTAATTTTTTTTATGATGGAAAAACAAAAATTATGTGATTTTTTCCTTTTCCTTAAAATATATAACAATTTTAATTCCTTTTATTTTTTTAATTCTCCATTAAAAATCATTGTTAAATAGTCATTTTCACCCAAGAATAAGTAACATAGTGTTTCTGTCATTAGATTAAGCTAAAGCATTTGTATTTTTATTATTAAAGAAATTAATTTTGTATAAGAATATATTTAATGTTGTTTTACTCATTGAATGACTTCAGCTTCATCATCACCCTCGGGTTATGAATTATCCTCTTTACTTTCTACTATATCATAAATTAGTTGCATTTTATTACCTCATTTACTATTTATAAACTCATGGTGGATGGGTGTTATTTAGTAGAAAATATTTCATAGAAATCATATGATTTAATTTCATGATTAATAGATTTAATATGATCAAATATGACTTATTTATCACTAGTTTAGATAATTATTCATCATTGGTAGACATTTATAAATGATTTTATTTTTTTCAATGAATGGTCTTCCAAGGATTATGGGAATATCTCATTCATATTCTATCTTGAGGATAAAAAATAAATGGGGAATATAAATTTTTCCACCATGACAAGACATATTTAGACATCCTTAGGGGTAATTCTTCTATATACTAATAATTTTGAGTGAAAATAATATCAAAATTTGATTATCCAATCCCATATTTTAAAACACACATGGGGGAATAAAAGTTTCACCTCATTACTCAATCACAATATATATTCTTGAATGTGCATGAAATAATGGTGAAAAATATGTAAAATACTCCATGATATCTCATCTTTGGAGGTATATTCTTTTGAAATTCATTTGAACACTATTGTTATTGAAAAATATAACCACAAACAACAAGAATTTCCATTTTAATAGTAATTCCTTAAAAATATTATCCTAATCCCACATTTAAGAAATAAATGAACTAAAAGATATTTATATATAAAGTTGAATGAAACCATATAAAACGTCTTGTATTTAATTTCAAAATTGCATTTCCTTATCCTTTCTAGGAGGGAACGAGGGGGTTTATATGGTTCTGTCTTTGTGTTTTTGTTCTTATCCTATGAAAATGAATTTTCTAGATTTTCCCATCTTATAATTTTTTTTCTTATTGAATTTTATCCTCATTATATTCTCAAATTATATCTTTCACCTTTAATTTTTATTTTCCCATTTACACAAAATTTTCTCTCTATTTTTCTTATTTTCTTCCACCTCTCACCTAAAAAAAGTGTTATAGTCTTCACCTTATTTATTGATTTTCCTCCATGTTACTCGGTATGGTATTGAGTAGTCACTCTAATAATGTTTTATATATTTCTCCTACTTGGTTATAGAGTTGTTGGTAAAGGATTAGGAATTAATTATAGAGTTTTTTATCTTATAATCTACTAAGAATACTTTTGGATGTGGTTATTGAACATTCCTTTAAGTGATTTTTTTGGGATATGAAGGTTTCTGGATAGAATTTATATGGAGGCTGGTTGGTTTATGGTTGAGGGGGTGGTAAAAGGTAGAATACCCTCAATGTTGGGGTTAAAGTAAATATTTGGGTGTACAGTTATTTTATTTTAAAATTCATACACATTTCTATTTGTTATAAAATGTATTTAGTTATGGATTTTGTTGAATTAAAATCCATTGGTAGTAGATATTTTGGAATTGTTTGGGGGATTTAATATAACCCACACAGTTTCATTCGAAAGAATTATTATCCATTGAACCCTAATAAATCATCAGTATATGTGGGGTCCTCTTCACATCTCATGATATTATAAAATTATTTTAAGTGTTAGTGGTTGTGAATAATGTGATTGAGTCAATTCTATAATAAACTATAGGTTATTTAATTTATTTATCAATTATTCTAATTAGGTATCCAGGAATGTTATCTCATAAAATTAAATTATTTCTCTACTTGGTGGGTTCTAATCACTTTTTCATAATTTATCATTATGAGAAATCTCATAGAGTATTTATTTTACAACATCAAATGCTCTCATAATTAATTTTTTACTAGATAGGTAATTGATCGTGACTGAAGTCGTAGGATATAAAAAATAAATAATTGTTTCATTTATTAGAAAACATCGATTCTATTATATAAAAACTTCTACAGGAAATATTTGATATTATCCCATGTTTTAAGTATAGATTATCCATCGACTTTTGAAATGATTTAGATTTCATTTTTGAACGTCTATATACTCCATAATGGAATGTATTTGTCTAATAATAATTTTTATAGGTTATCCTTTGTTTTCATGTAACCATAGAGTTATCTATTTAAACAATTTATTTCCCATACATAGAGATAGATTTAAAATACACTCAATCATGTTGAATTTGAGGAGACTCCATTATTGTTAAATATATCACAAATTTCATCGAGGATAGTCAAATATTTATGAATATCTTCATTTTTTAAGACACTAATGATCCCATGTTTTTATTGGTATTAGGGTTAGTTTAGTCATAAAATTGTTCACCTAAATCATAGAAAAATAAAAAAAAAGGAAAATTAATCAATGATTGATAAATCATAGTCCATTGTGGCTCTATCCTGGGGGGTTTGTGGTGCTTCATTATGTTGGTTATCATTATATAATTTTCCTTGAGGTACATGGGGTGTAGTTGAGAACATGTTCTCTAATATGGTAAATAATTTATACAGATATAGAAACCTCTTATTATTTTTGTTATAATCAATCATTTCTCATGAATCAAGGCTCCTTGATCATGTTTTTGGCATCCTGGTTATGCATTATGTTTCATGAAATGAAAAAACATAAAACAAACATGCACATAAAGAGAATAAAAATAAAAACTGTATTAATAATTTGAGAATAGGATTGTATTAAAAAAAATTTATTATACTCCGATTTTCTCCATTTATCACCACCAATAGTGACAAAAACACTAATCATCCAACTTGAATTATCAAATATATTTGGTAATCTTGATTAAAAATTAAGTGTTCCTAATTTGTGTTATTTTAATAAGACCTATATTAGTGAAGGTCCACGGTCGGTCCCATGAGTGATACATATAATCGACAAGATAAATCCATAGGCCTTATTGTTATGTAGAAATATATAAATTTAGATGGATCCAAAAAAATTGAAACAAAAGTATTATGGATTTAAAATTTAAAAATCAGATCAATTTCAATATATATATTTGAAAGATATACCAATATCAATCATTAATTAATTCGGTTTCATAAATTAGTTTCAAGATCTTTTTAATTTTAACAGTTTCTTACGGTAAAATTTCTTGATTTTAATTGAGAAAATATAAAACTACTGGTCAAATAGTAAGATCAAACTAATTTTATTACTATCAATCTTTATATTAACTGATAAATACAATATACAGTTAATTTCTTAATTTTATCAACTAGTTTTTATTTTCATTCCAAAAAATCCCTTCTTAAATATACTAAATAATAAATAATATTATTATATGTGAATCAAATATATTCATAATTGAAATGAATTTTCAGGAATAAAATCGATAGATAATTTAAACGCTCATACATCTACTCTTAATCCCTTACCTCATCACTAAATTTTCACACATTGTTCCGACAAGATCAGCCATACTTTACATGAATGTATTTTATATTTAGTGAAAATGGTAAATTAATGATGATGCATATGGATATAAATGCATGTCTTAATTTCAATAATAATCATCCTTAAGTATTTAACTCTCTAAAATAGAAGGGAGTTAGATAGGGTTGTTGCTACAAGCTGTGATGCAACAGAATATGGTTTTCTACATTTCTGTAAATTATGTAATAGAATTAATTTTGAAAATATCTTCAAAATTTTGAAATTTTATTTATTTCAAAATCATACATGTTTTTAGTTATAAATTATTTCTTGTCAGGCTTATATTTATTTAAGGGAAATAATTATATTTCATGCCTTTATTTCTTTTCAAGCTTCTACGTAAGATAGTGATTTGTTTCAGAACTATTTATGTACAAGATAAATTTTCTTATTTTTTCTGAAAATAAAATCATCCCAAATGATTCAAGTGGTTTGTGCATATTATATTATATGTCAATTTGTTTTAGTGTTTTACTAATATTTATTTTTTGTCTATATAAATAATTTTTAATTATATATCTATAATAGAATGGGGAAATTTGGTTAAATATTTAAAACTATTTATAGATTTTATATTTTCATATGGAAATTTTTTTTACTCCTTCGATATTATATAATGTTATTTCAATTGACTTTTTATAATGGTAAGAGGGTAATTTGGAGTTTATAATATTTTTCTTCCACACCGATTCATGAGTTTTATTTTATTGAAATTATTTTTTTAAAAGATCCTTAACTGGTCTCTAATATATATACATGGCATGTTATTAGGTTGTCAATATTATTTTATAATAATAATTTTGAAAATATATTTATATATATATATACAGATTTGAATGTCAGAAATCATATCCACCCATATTTTTCACTTTATAATTTTTATTTCAGATTAGGGCACTTTATGTGTAAGTGACGTTATCAACGTTTTCAAAATTTATGTTTAATTTTCAATTATTTTATTTTCAAAGAATAATATGTATATATATATATTCCAAAATATATCATTTCATATGAAACATGTTTTTAAAACATGTATACATATGTCTCTATATATGTATTATTTTAGGGTGAAACATAATTTTAATATACAATCAATAGAAACATCTATATATAAATTTATTTATATATGTATAAATTTTTGTAAAACTATCTATTTACTATATGAATGTAAATCAATTAAGGTATATATATATATTATATATGTATAAAGGAATCATTATTCTTATATATACATATCTGTGTGGAGATGCAATCCTATTTTATTCTTATATATTTGTAATCCGATGTATCTATATGTGTATAATTTTATGTAAAAATATTATGTACATATATATATATATATATGATTGTATATTTACAAATTTCATTTCATAAAAAAATACCTTTTCCATTGAACATGTATAACAAAAAAATTTACAATTTTAGGAAATGGATATCGATGCTTGTGATTTTTTTAGAAACATCATGGTATTTATGATATAAAATAAATGTTATAATGTTTTTAATTCTAAATAATCACACGTGGATATTAATTCAATGAATTTATGTTATGGGGAGTGAACCCAAACACTGTTTTAACTTTTATCTAATCATGTGATGTGTGTGCCATGAATTATATAACACTCCAATGCATTGGGTAATTTTGAAATCAAATGATATGTCATATATGGTGCTTGAGACGTGGATCCCAAAAACCATAAGGGATTAAAGAGTGAAACTAATACTTCATTGAACTGTTTCCATCATGTTCTGTTTTCTCTTGAGTGAATTGTGACTTCAGGTTATGATCCAAGTTTCTTTTGAGAACTATTTATCAATATTTAGGAGTTATCAAGAGAAATATTTATTATTTTATAAATGAGTGAAATTTATTTTTCCAAAGGTAAAATATATTGAAACATATTTAGAAATAAATATAATTATTTTCAAATCAAATCAAGATTTTATAAATTTGTAATTCTCTTGATTTATCACATGTTTTACTTTTTATCTTGAAATGAAAAAATCAAAATATGTTTCCACATGTTTTGGAACCACTTACTGAGCTTTTTTCTCACCCTATTCTTTTAAAAACCTTTTTTCATAGAGAATAAGCCATGGAAAAGCAAGTGACTATCCAAGGCTCCTTTATATTGCTTAACAATTATTATAAATAAGAATTCTTTCTTTTGCATTCTCTTTTTAGAGTTTTAATTATAATTATCCATTGTATCCTAGCTATCTAAAACTCTAAACCTTTGCAGTCTCAATTGTTAAATAATAAATGAATTATAAAAAAGGGAAGAGGTCTTGGGTCATCATAGTTAGTATTAGATATGAGGTTTAGAAAAATCTGAAGGTGATGATTTGGAGAAACCCTTTTAATATTTAGAGACCTTTCGTAAATATAATAGGATTTTACTTTATGGAAAAATCTGGCACACATAGTTTTTTAAATTCTGAAAAATGAAATTTATAATTTATATAGGTCTGGTAATGAAATTTTGAGGATTGAACTCTTTTAAATGGGGAATAATGTAACTTCACCGATATTAATAAGTTATTTATTTTAAATAAATCAAATTAATTTGTTTTCATATGTTAAGATTATATAGGTCAAATTAAATAATAATACGAGAACATATTTGTATTATTATTCAAAAATAATAATTATAATAATTCCTTTATGATATGTGATAATCCATTAAATTAAATTATCAATTATAATTGTATTTAAAATATTTTATTATGTTTTTAATAAATTATTATATGATTTGATTTAAAATTATATGAAAAATGATGTTCTATTGTTTAAAGGAATAATTTAACATAATTTTTTTATTGATTATTTTTGTAAAAACATATTTTTTGTATAAAAAAATAAAGAAAATATTTTAAAGGAAAAATAATTATAAAATTTTTATCAATAATTATGTTGATATATATGTGAAATTGATAACTAAAATATGTTTTAATAAAACATTTTTAAAACAAATTTTATTCAATAATCTATATTTGTTAACATATATTTTTACAAAAATATTTATTTTTTATTTTTATTCCTGAAAAAATATGTGGTTTTAATAAACAAAATTATAATAATTGAAATTAAAAAAACCAAATGACAGTTCTTAAATTCAATATTTAGTTTTATAAATAAATTAGAGCAATATATTTTTTAACTATTATAAATTTATATGTTTCTAATGAATTATGAGTATAAATTTATTTAAATAAAATTATGAATTAAATTTAATATGATAAATATAAAACAATTATTAATATTATTAAAATCTTCTATCAAATAATGTTAAAACAAATAATAATAATCATAAAGCGATAAAAAAATTTAAAAAAAAGAAGTGGTATGATTTGATAAAAAATAAAAAAAATGATAAAAATTGAGAGATAACATTATAATAGGGTAAGGGAGACCTCGATTGAGAAACGAAATCAGGTAAGGAGAAAAGGGTTTGGTCATCAAGTGAGTTTGAAGGAGAATTATTGATCCAAGCATGGCGTAGGTTGAGTAACCGAGGGGGGTTTTGACCTTGGGAGGAAAATGAATGTAAGGTGTCTGAGTGATCTTTGAACACTGCTGAGTGCTCCTAAAGGTTGAGCAATGTCATAAGGGATTCAGTAGAGAGTTAGGGATTTTTTTGCTCTGTGTGATCTAATTAGAAGAAGTTTTGAAATATATCAACCTATCCATGGTAGGTTTTTGTGTTATTTTATAGATGTAGAATATTTATGTAGGGCCTTTTCCTTGAATCGTTTTTGAATAGGATGGCATGTGTGTCCTTTCTTCCTCAATCATATTCATCTATTCTTTATTGATCGTTTTTTCTTTTTTGGATCTCTTCAATGTGTATGCCATATTTAAGAAATCATTTCGATTAATTTCATATTTTATATGTTTGTTGACTCTGATTGTTTTTGGTTGTGATCCACAATTCAATCACCCTTTGATTTCCTTTTTCCACCGTTTTGAAATGTTGGTTTTGAAAAAATTCATATAGATATATAAAATACTATTATCTATTTTGATGCTATTGATTTTCCACCTACACTCAACTTATATATGAATCCACTATAATATAACTATTGAAATTTATATTTTATGGATTTAAATTATGTATAAACTAGATATGTAAGAACTTATTCCCCTAGATGAGAATTGAACCTAAGTATTGCACCTAATGTAAGAGAATCGGTTTAGATAGGGGGAGTTATTGAAATCTATAAAGTAGTAGAATATGGTTTTCTTATTTTTTTGTAAATCATATCAGGGAAATTAATTTTTAAAATATATTTAAACATATTTTTGGTTAATTTAAAGAATCAAACATGTTTCCATTTTTAAATGTTTTCCTTTAAATTTTATATTTATGTAATTGAACTACTTATTTTTCATGCATTTATTTCTTTTCAATAATTTGTATATGAATGATTGTTTTTTCAAAACAATTGTTGTGCAAGAAAATTTTTCTTTTCATTATAAAAATAATATATTCTCATATAATTCATGTGGGTTCTCCATTTCATATTTCATGTCAATTTGTTTTATTAGTTTAATAATAATTAATTTTGATCTATCTAAATAATTTTGAATTAAATATTTATGATAGAATGGGGAAATTTGGTTAAATATATAGAACTATTTATGAATTTAATATTTTCATATTAAAAAATTTCATTACTCCATTGGTATTATCTATGGTATTTTAATTGATTTTTACAATGTTATGGGGGATATTTTTTAGTTTATAAAACTGTTCTTCCAAAACAATTCGTGACATTTATTTTCTTAAAATTACTTTTCTTAACAGTAATTTTTCTCATATGTATATACATGGGATGTTATTAAATATTCAAAATTGTTCTTTTAACAATAATGATACAAATTTATATATATATATACCTCCTTTATGTTAGGTATAATTTCCACCCATGGTTTTCTCTTGAAAAAAAAATTCTTTATTTTTCCACTTTAAGTGCAAGTGAAGTTATCAAATTTATCAAAATTTATGATTATGTTAAAATTGTTTTATTTTCAAAATATTTAATGTGTATATATATATATTCATAAATAGATAGTTTCATATGATTTTTTTTAAAACATGAATATATATGTACATATATATGTATTATTATAGGGTGAAACAGAATTTTAATCTCACATCAATAGATATATATATATATATATATATATATATATATTTTATATATGTATCAATTTTTGTAATACTGCTTATTTCCTATATGTATGTAATTAAATTAACTTATATTTTTTTAAATATTCATAGCTATACATATGTGTGTGGATATGCAATCATGCTTGATTCTAGTATATATATAAGAACAAGTGTATATATATATATGTATCTTATTATGTAAAACTGTTATATACATATATATATATATATATGCGTGTGTATATTAACTTATATTTACACATTTCATTTCATGCAAAGATACTTTTATCATGAAAAATGTATAAAAAAGTAATCTACTTTTTCATGAAATGGATCTCAAATCTCATGATCTTTAATGAAACATTATGGTCCTTTTCGATATAAAATCCAAGGTGTAATGTTTTTAATTCTAAATTATCACAGATGGATATTATGCGAATGATGCCATGGAATGGGGAGTTAACCCAAACCCTTATTGTTATTTTTTCTAAACAGGTGAATGATATACCCAAAATTATATAACACACCAATACATTGGGAATGTTGAAATCTCATGTGATGTCATGTATTGTGTGCGAAAGGTGAATCCTAAGCACACTATGGGATTGAAGAGTGAACGCAATCCATCATGTGACTATTTAAATTATGTTATGTTTCTTCTGGAGTGAATTGTGACTTCATGTTATGATCCAAGTTGCCTTTGAGAACTTTTTATGAACGTTTATGAGTTATCAAGATAAATTTTTATTATTTTATTAATGAAGGATATGGAGTTTTTAAATGGTTACATATTTTGAATCCTATTTACAAAAAAATATTATTATTTAAAGTAGTACTCATGATTTTATAAATTAAAAATTATCAATTTTTATCTAATGTTTTACAATTTCTGTTGAAGTAAAAGAAATTATTTTGTTTCAACGTGTTTTTAAACCACTTATTAAGCTTTCTGCCACTCTCCCTTTTTTCAAAACCACTTTTTATAGGGAATGAGTACTCAAAGAAGAGAGTGAGTGGTGGAGTCCCTTTATGGTGTTTAAACCTTATAAACATTAGAATAGTTTTCTTGCCCTTTATTTTTTGAGGGTTGTATTTAGAATACTTCAATCTAACCAAACTCTCTAAAACAACTATTGAAAAGATGGCCTTTATCGGTGTTATAAAAGGGAATTAATAGTGCTAGAAAAGTGAAGTTAATTGTGGAGAAGATTTGGAGAAATTTTATTAGTTCTAAAAAAAGGATTGATAAAATCCCCTTTTATCAGCACAAAAAACGTTGATAAAAGTAGTCATTTATATACGTTATTTTTAGCACTGATAAAAGTAAAAAAAACATTGAAAAAAATATTTTTTCAATTCAGGGATGGGCTTCAATAGCACCCCACCCCCACCCAATCATGCATTCCCCACCCACCTCACCCCCCTTTAGTTGTGCCTGCACCCCCTTTACCAACACTAGAAAATATTCCCACCCACGCGCGTGACCTACCTCCCCATAGATTCAAAATCATTACATGTTGTATGCGCCCTTAAGCCTTTAACAATCCCCTATATTTCTTTACTCTTCATTTATTAATATATCTATTTATTTATATATTTATATATAGTTATATTTATTCATATATTAATATATATATATATATATTAATATATATATTTATCTTAATATATATATTTGGTTATATTGATATATATATCTGTATATTAATATATATATATATGTATATATATCTGTATACTAATAAATATATATATATATATACATATATTAATATATATATATATAGTTATTTTTATATATTAATATATTTATTTGTATATTAATATATATTTTAAGATCAATTTTAAATACATTTATAAAATATGTTTTTTTGGTGTGTTAATAAATAAACAAATGCATATATTCAACACACACACATATTATATGTTTATTTTTAAGTATAATTATACATATTTATATATATATATAAATATTATATATTAATATATATATACATATGTTTAGAATTTATAGATACTGTATATCAACTTGGCAATACAGACGCACGCGAATATATAGACACACACACACAAACACATCATATAGGTATATAAATATTAATATATTTGAATTTTAAGTAATATGGGTATTATTTTTTTTAGATAAGCCTTATATATTAGGATATATACTTTATATGTAAATATGATTAATTAATTATTTATAAAATTTAATTTTTATTGTTGAATATATAAAAAATTTGTATATATAGTTATACAATTCATTATAAGTAACATTACATTATGAAAAAATTATAAAATTTAAAATCCATAACATCAATATAAATTTAACCCCTTATAATAAATTCAGTCCAAAGTGAAAACAGTAAATAATACCCCCGGAAACGAGGCTGAAATTCAATCGAATGTTAAAAAACTTTTGATATGTGGACTAAAAACTCAGTTTTGGAGGCCTTCAGGACATTTTTTGCCTTAAAATGTGATAGGAGGTTCCCTTGGGTCATAATGCATAGAGATCGTCGTAGGCATCGATTTGATATGCATTAGATCACAAATGGAAACTCGGATCAAAAGTTACGGCCCCTTGAAGTTTCAGTTATATTTTCAACTTATTTTTGATCTTTTTATTTTTTTTATTTTTTTCTTCAAATTATTATTAAATTATTATTAATCAATAACAATTAGAAAATTCTTAATTAATAACATATTTGAAAATATTTTAAAGTCATTTTCAAAAAATTTCTAATATATTAATTATAATAGTCTGTTTATACTTATTTATAACATATTTAAAATATATATATATTATATTTATATCAATATAAATATAATTTATCTCAAAATATTATTTTCATGAATTTTTTAAATGTAATCATTATTAGCACAAAGAAAAAGTGTTGATAAATCCCTCTATTAGTGCTACTAAAAAACTGCTAATAAAGGGGGGTCCCTTTAACAGTGCTAAAAAATAACTGATAATGGGGGTGCCTTTATCAGCGCTAAAAAAGCCCTGATAAAGGGTCACTTTTAAGAGAGCCTTTTTAGTTCTGTAAAAAGTACCCTTTATCAGCACTTTGTTTTAGAGATGATAAAGGGTGGTGCTATGGAAACCCAGTTTTGTGGAAGTTAACTATAATCCTTTTGGATCTTAAGTTGTAAAATAATAAATTGATTATAATATTTATATATATAATGGAAATGTTTTTGGGTCATCATAGGGTCACTGTAGGATTTAGAGATATGCGAAGTTAGTGTCTAGGTTTGTTGGACCTTTGGGGTTTGTGGAGAGAATTGATTTGCTAACATACTGATTTTATCTTCCATAGAGGTATCGTGCAAGGCATGATTTTTTTCATGTGTCATAAATTTGGAAGTATCACGCAAAGCCTTATAACATGATCAATGTTGATTATGTTGAGTTTGAGATAGACTCATCATTTGAGAATCAAAGGATATGTGATATTGATCGCAATGAGAATGTGTTGCGAGGAATGATCATGCCTACAATTCAAGTATTGAAGAAATATTGATGTGTCTAGGTGGAAATTGTTTAGATAAAAGTAGATATGTGGCCTCATTGGCACAATATTTTTACCTCAGAAACTTAGAGAAGCATGGGAGTATGGGTTGAGGACGCGATGTTAAAATCTGGGGTGATTATAAGATATCAAACTTTCTTAAGAAGTCTCATGCTCATTTTTTCAAGAACTATTTTAACCCCTTTTTTGTAAATTTCGTGGATTATTTTTGTTATTTCAAGTGGAATTTTGTAGTTTTGGAAGAAAAGGGGATACTCCATGGTTAGCGCATAGTTTTCCCAAATTTTGCACCTCCCCAAGAAAACCATGTAATCCCAAAGAGTGTTGAATTTCACATTTGGAACATGGTTTTTCAAACCGCGTGTCCACTTAATGTAAATCATGAACCCTAGCATAAGGTTCATGGTTATAGAGAATGGTATGGAAAAATATGCATCCCTACCTAGGAAACCATCTCTGTGGATTTTAATTACCCTAAAATTTATAAATAATTTATACCCCTGGTATTAACCCCAGATCGATATGGTATAAACCTAATCCAATTCCTCTAAATTTTGAAACTCTTGAGAGGGTTCTAAGGATCCTTGAACCTCTTTCTAAATGAATCGATGATCCAATTGAAGGATCATGTCTCCTTCAGTAAGTGATTTCTTCCCTATTTGGATTCCTCTGTCTTCCAACTCTCTTTCTCAATAATGTGGAATGATTTGTACTCCAATGGAAATGGTTGATATTTACCTTTTCATTGATATTAATATATTTTATCTTGATCATAGGTTTTGGTCTTATATTTTCCATGACATTGTGATCTTGAATGATGCTCTTCAATTTGTGGATTTCCAGTTTAACATATGTCTACAAAAAATCATGAGGCATGTTGTTTAAATATCAATTCATATAGTCTTGAATGATAATTTTGCGTATGTAATTTTGGATGTTCAATTTCCAAATTTGGTAACTGAATATTGAAATTTAATGAATTAATTAATTAATTAATTTGGAAATTAATAAATATATAAATTAATTAGGTAATTAATAAATTAATTAATTAATTAATGGGTTTATGGAGTTGGTATAATAATTAGTTAATTTAATTACATAAAGTAAAAAAAATTTAATTAGTATTATTAGAATTTATTGGTATTTATAATTAAAGGGTTTATTGGCTTAACCATGAAGGGTTAATGGATATTATGATATATTTGGATAAATGGTTTAATAATGAATTTTTCATATTATTCCATGTGATTTAAATAATGAACCATGTTTTTTGGAATAAAATGAAATTGTGCCCCATGATGAGAATGTTTGATAAGATGGTTAATGATGAATAACCTTCATAAATGATATATTTATGATCTATGTGATATATTTTTATATATGTGATAATGAGTGTGGGATACATACTTATGCTCGCAATAGCCATATGTGATAACGATCATCTGACAAGTACTGATGCTTTAAACACCCATATGTGATAACAATGAGGTGTGGGATAGGGACAGATGCTCCAAATATCCCAATGGTGATAGACATGATATTCTAGGCCCAACACATTATCACTGAAGTGGAGTTCCTATTAGACATGGTATTAAAATTGGAATTAATTGATTAGTTAAATCTAATGATATAATGAATTGTGAATCCCAATGATATACGGTTTAGACTCCATCACATGCCTATGTAGGTATTAATTTTTTGGGTGTCATCTAGAACATGTGGAATTATGTGTTTAATTAAATAATAATGAATTTTAACATTTTTATATCATAATATTTCAGAATCATAACTTAATCACTGACAACCCCGATAAATAATGAGATTATAACATAAAATCATTACTTCATTAGTAACAATTGAATCATAAAACCTAGGAAATAAAGAATAATAAAATTATAATTATACCCCCATAAACTTCTTAATAAAAATAATAAAATACATTCATAGGTACTATATACACCACCAAGAAGAAACAATTAGTGAATATGGAATGTGTCCCCCAGAAATAAAAATAAGATGAAAATCCCTTACTGTAACATCCCAGGTAAATAAAGAATAAAGAATTTTCATATTTATTAATATTTAAGAATTAAATATTAATTTTAATTAAAAGGGGTTTCTACGTTCGATAGCGTACTCGGTACGCAACGATGAGTTTCTTTGAAAACTTACGTTGCACACAAGTAATAAAATAATATTTTTTTAAATGTTAGTTAACGAGTAGCCGTTGTACTGGTGGGAATGGATAGAAATAACTAAAATATGATTATATAGGTTTTTAAATGTTTTTACATTTACCCAATAAATGATAAAGGCTTAAAATGCGGAAAGAGTTTAATTTTTGGCATGTATACCCTAATTTTCACGAAAGGTCCACTTATCACCTTTTGACGGAGAACCGTCATTAAATATAGTTTTGATCGATCTTATAAATTCTATTGGACCAAATATAACTCTTCTTTAGAATTAGGACATCAAAATTTAATTTGTGTAATTTTTTGGTACCTTTCTGATAAAGTTCATTTTTTTAATGAATAGTGTAAAATGTTGTATTTTAATTCAAAACCTCCTTTTAATCTAATTTATTTATATGATTATATTATCTTTTGAATTGGTTTTAAAGTGAAATTAGAAAATATTTTAACCATTAAATCCAATAGTGGTCATTGGAATTAATTTCACTTTGAAATCGGACTTAAACTAGTGTCAATCTTTTGATACTTATTGTTTCATAAAAACACGTTATTTTCTCTGACAGCGGGAATTAATTATTAAATTAATTAATGTGACTTATATGTTTTGAAATTTGTAAAATAGACATTATTTTTGAATTCTTAATATCAAATATAGATTAGGGTGAATTTTTGGTAATTTTCTGAAAAACTTCAATTTTTGATGAATAGTGAAACCACTAAGTGGTACTTATAAAAACTGATTTTCCGTTTAAATGAATTTTTGCCATCATTGTGTTTTGAATTTCAAAAATCTGACATACATGGTTGTCATTAAGAAGTAAAATGTGGTTCAATGAGATTATAATAATTTTTTGGTGAATAGTAACTTATTCTGTTCTTAATCACGATTAGTGGTAATTAGTGTAGTTTAAGGTAAAAATAATGCTTTAATAAAATAAGATGAGCTTGAAACATGTCCTACCCTCATTGGTTGTGTCATGGCCGACCAAGACAAGCCATGGGTCAACTTGGGGACCCCATGGAGCCACTTTGGTTGGGAAATGACATAAATAACTTTTTATTTAATGTAAAAGTAAAAATGACACAAACATGATATGTTTTACTAAAACAATTTTTACATGGGGATATACAAGTCAGAGTTTTGATTATAAATAGTAATTGGAAAGATAAAACGATTTCCTACATCATAGTATTTTTTTTATAATTTTTAGACATTAAATAAATTAAATTATTTATGACATAATAATGATGCAGCGATGACATCATTATTTGACGATTTAAATAAAATGGAAAGATAATGTAAAATATATGAACTACACATGTCCAAAACTTATTGGATGGGTGGATGTCGAACCCTTATCACTTTATCCACGAATTATATCAATGTGGGACCTTTTAAAACCAAAACACATTTTCAAATAAAGTAATATTTCTTTACTTTCCAAAAGTGCCCCTCCTCTCCTCTTATAAAAGGCCCCCACCTCTACCTCATTTCACACACTCCTCAAGACTTTGTCTCGGCCAACCCCTGCCCATTTACTCTCTCCACATCCCTCTCCTCATCCTAGAGGATTCCCTTTGGGCAGAATCCTTTCAAAGGAAGCCTTTAGGCTCAAATCAAAAGGAGTTACACTTTTAAAGGTAATTCATTCTCTCATGTTCATTTGTTTTTTTTGTTTCTCCAACCCCCTAAACTCTTTTTATTTACTTATTTTGTAACAAAACCAGTATCTTCAATATACTAGTATGTTGTTATAAGATTTATTCGAGCTACACTCTCACACAACTACATCAAATGGTTAAAGAACATACGGTTTCCGTGGATGGAGAAATTCTGCCTCCCTAAACGATGATTGTTCAATACTCATTTAACACCTTCAAAGGTGGCCATTATGATTTCACTATTTTTATATATGATATATGATGTGTTTATGTTTTCCGTAAGCTTATTTTTTTCATTTTGGGCATACCTTTATGGTTTCCATTATGGGTAAACACGATATCTTCATTTAAGGAAGTGCGGACTACCGCCCCCTCAAAGTGATGTGATTCATTAATGCCATATGTGGGACGTGTAAAGGATGGATTTAAAGTTATTATATATGATGTTATACTAGAATTATAATATACCTCTATATCAATATTATTTCTTTCCATTAAAGTATGAGATAGAAATGAAAGTAGCGTTCATGCGTACGTACGGCTTACCGTCTCCATGAACGGTGCATTTCATTTCTTATCCCCAAATGTAATGTACTATTAAAAGTACATGTATATAATGGATATATATAATTAATGATATATATAAATGATGAATATAATTATAGAATTAAGATATACATACCTCTCATTTAGTTTTAATTCCATTAATATGACAAAGAAATAAAAGTAGCGTTCATGCATACGTAAGGCTTACCGTCTCCATGAACGGTGCATTTCATTTCTTACCTCTAAATGATTATGTAATATTATAAATACATGTATATGCTGGATATATATGATATATATGATATCCAAATCAAGAATGTCATTCTGGATATAAAGAACCATTGATCACACGAACAACATGTAATTGTAAGAAGTCCACTTTCGACTTAAGAACCAAATATTGACAAAACAAACATTATTAACATAAATGGTTACATAATGTTTATAACATGGAAATAAGTGATATAAAAGGAATAATGAACTTTAAAAAGGTTCTTAATCAAGTATAAATTAACTCAAGTTTATTATTCAGGACGTTAAAGAACGATCGAGTCAAGTCGGACCCGAGGTAAGGGAACTTCTTAACCCAATTTCCATTCTTTGGGTTAATCTCCTACTTTAAAATTACGTCATGATATTATTATGTCCTATCTTGTATTTGTACTTTCATTATGTGTAATTATAGTGAATACAAATAATAGATCTATTTTATTTAAAAAATGATCTTTGTAAGGGAATTCGTCTCAATCTCCTTTCATTGAGGCATATTTCATTTTGTACACAACTTTCTTTTATACGGTGTACAAACCCCTTTGAATTTTACTTTTATACAAAAGGAATCTTTTTCTACGAAGCGTTTTACTAAACGACAAAAAGGAATGTTTTTTTTAATGTACGTGGTGACAACGACCTTTTCCGCCGCCGCGAGTATTATTTGGTCTTTGGCTTCCTCAACAAGTCGTAATGTTTTTAGAATAAAATAAATACCATATACTCTTTTATGTATTTTGGTATTGAAAATGGTTTTGAAAAAGGATTCTATTATGTCAATATATTTATGATATATTGTGATGTGGAAATGTTATCATTCCTTTATATTGGATTTATGTTTTATGATTTTATATTGGTACTTGGACATTTTAACGGGTGGTTACGTTATAAACCATATGACGGGTGGTGCCGTGAATTCCAGGACGGGTGGTTACGTTATAACCTCCAATGCATTGGGTATGGAAGTCGGCTGTATGGATATTCCATTAAGTATGTATGGAAATTGTCCGTATGGCTATTCCATTAAGTGATATGTGTGGAAGTCGACCGTATGGTTATTCCACTTAAGTATGTTTATGTCCCAAGTTACCTTTATAAATGTTATGTGTTCTTTTTATGGATTTTATGGTAATCCTTTGGTTACAAAAAGGTAAGTAATGATACTTTATTCAGTGAAGAGTTTTTACAACTTCATTAAGGTGAAGGTATTACTTTGATAGAGTATACATGGTTTACTTGATTTTGAAAAACTAACAGTTTTAATTCTTTGTGTATCCCTTACTGAGCTTTTTATGCTCACCCCAAGTTTTTTTGAAATGTTTTTCACAGGACTTAATGTGGAATAAGGTCAAGGATGGGATCAAGGGAATGTCATGCTATATAAAACATGGAACTAGAAATGTTTCTTTTAAGAGTTTTTTATTTATTTATGGAAACTTAGTAGAAGTGACTACTTTGTAATCTTTTGAGATGTAATAGTTATGTTCTAATTCTCTAAAACACTAAACCTGAAAAGATCTTCAACGTGTAATCTTGTGATAACTCAAGATTAAGTAAGGTTTAAGGCTGGGGCCTTATAGTTGGTATCAAAGGACGGTTTAGACAACATTAGGAGTTAAAAAAGTGTTAAATTATAATATGATTGAAATGATATAGCATTTATGGATTACCATGTTGCTTCGCCTAAGATATTTATGTGTTCAGAAAGGTTTTCCGCAGAGGAAACAAAGCAGCTATTTTGGGACGACATCAGGAGGAAGATAACCTTCCAAATCAGCAACCTGAGATGGTCGGAATCGGAACTGAACAGTTTGTTGTAGTGATGGCACAGTTGACTCAGGCTATAAATGGTGGTGGTATCCATGCACGAGATCAACCAGATCAACCGCAGAGGAACATGTCAGTGGTGGAACATTTCATGAGGCAACATCCCCCATCATTCAGAGGATCATCTGACCTTGTGCAAGCTGAAGGGTGGATTAAAGCACTGTAGAAGATTTTTGATGTCATGGGGTGTTTAGAACATCAAAAGGTTAGTCTTGCTGTTTACCGTTTTGAAGGTGAAGCTGATCAGTGGTGGTCGATGGTGAAAAATATAAGGGATAGTGATGAGATTGAGGATCTTCACTGGGACGAATTCAAAGGTATGTTTCTTGAGAAATATTTTCCTAAGGTGGTTCATCTTAGGATGGAAAAACAGTTCCTAGAATTGAGGCAGGAGGATGATTCAGTGGCATCTTATGAAGAAAAGTTCACTCGATTGGCAAGGTATGCTCTAAATTTCATACGAGATCTTGATAGTAAAATAAATCGATTTTACTCAGTATTAAAGCCAAAATATCGAAGGGCATTAGTTTCCCGTGAGTTTAAATGTTATGAATAACTTGCTCGATGTGCAGAGAAGGTGGAAATGGAGTTTTCCGATGATCAGGTGTTCTATGACAAACAACAGAATTAGAGGTCTAGTTGGCAGGAAAAGGGGATGAATTCATCAAAGAAGCAAGGAGGTAAGAAAACCAAATATCCATCCTGTGAGAAGTGTGGTAAAATGCATCCTGGAGAATGTTTTTCCAAGTCTAGTAAGTGCTTTCGGTGTGGTAAGTCTGGTCATATTGCTCGTAACTGTAAGGAAGATGATCAAGAAGGAAATGAAAAGCCAATGGTAAGATGTTTTAAGTGTAATGAAATGGGTCATTATGCAAACGAGTGTCCAACGAAGAACTCAACTGGGGGAATGCAGCCAGACTACAAGCAAAAAAGGGGTGGTGAAATCCTTTGCAACAACTTCAGCAGATGTTGGGCCATCGAATGAAGTGGTATCATCTCCAGGGAGCTCAGAATTTTTCGAAGATTGACTTGAGGTCGGGGTCCATTAGTTGAAAGTAAAAGAAGAAGACGTTCCGAAGACTGCGTTCCATACTAGATATGGCCATTATGAATTTTTAGTTATGCCTTTTGGGTTAACCAATGCACCTGTTGTATTCATGGACCTTATGAATAAAATTTTCCATGAGTTCTTGGATAAGTTTCTGTTTGTGTTTTGAGGTTTGGGAAGAGGTTATGTGTGCCTTGTGATTCACAGTTGAAGAGAGAGTTGTTATGTGAAGCTCATAGTTCTTTGTTTTCAGTTCATCCTGGCAGTACTAAAATGTATAGAGATCTGTGGGAGTATTACTGGTGGGATGGAATGAAAAGAGACATTGCTGATTTTACTATGAAGTGTTTGACATGTCAACAGTTTAAAGCAGAGCTGCAGTTACCGAAAGGGATGCTTCATCCTTTACCAGTGCCAGAGTGGAAATGGGAGAATATATCCATGGACTTTGTTGTTGGATTACCGAATACATCTCAAGGTAATAATGAAATCTGGGTTATTGTTGATCTCTTGACCAAATCTACTCATTTCCTTGCTATACGAGATACTTTCTCTCTTGATCAACATTACCGTTTGTATCTTAAAGAGATAGTCAGGTTACATGGATTTCCTCTCTCCATTGTATCGGATCGTGATCCCAGGTTTACTTCTAACTTTTGGAAAGGCCTTCAGAAGTCGTTGGGTACAGAATTAAATTTTAGTACAGCTTTTCATCCTCAATCAGATGGGCAGTCAGAACGAAAAATTCAGACATTGGAGGATATGCTACGAGCTTGTTCTATAGATTATCAGTGAAGTTGGGACCAACATATTTCTTTGGTTGAGTTTTCTTATAATAACAGTTTTCATTCCAGTATACAGATGGCACCATTTGAGGCATTATATGGGAAGCGGTGTCGAACTCCAGCTTTCTGGGATGAAGTGGGTGAAAGGAAGTTGATGGGACTAGAATTGGTAAAAGAGATGGCAGAAAAAGTTCAGTTGATTCAGAAACACATGATAACAGCTCAGAGAAGGCAGAAGATTTATGCGGATAACCGGAGGAAGGATCTATCTTTCGAGGTAGGTGATCATGTTTTTCTCAAGGTTTCTCCTTGGAAAAGTGTGATGAGATTTGGTAAGAAAGGAAAGTTGAGTCCAAGGTTTATTGGACCATACGAAATTCTGGAGAGAGTTGGATCAGTTGCATACCGGGTGTCTTTACCTCTGAGTTTATCACAGGTACACAATGTTTTTCATGTTTCAATGTTGAGAATGTATATGTCAGATCCATCTCATGTTTTGAGTCCAGAGGTAGTTCAGCTGGAGGAGAACCTATCTTATGAGGAACAACTGGTCCAGATTCTTGACCACAGGGAGCAGGTGTTACGGAATAAGGTGATTCATCAGGTAAAGGTTTTGTGGAAAAACCATGTGATTGAAGAGGCAACGTGGGAATCTGAAAATGCTATGAGGGATAAATACCCCCACTTATTTTGATAAGTGAATAAAATTGTGAGGACGCAATTCCAAAAAGGGGGGAAGGATGTAACATCCCAGGTAAATAAAGAATAAATAATTTTCATATTTATTAATATTTACGAATTAAATATTAATTTTTATTAAAAGGGGTTTCTACGTTCGATAGCGTACTCAGTACGCAACGATGAGTTTCTTTGAAAACTTACGTTGCACACAAGTAATAAAATAATATTATTTTAAATGTTAGTTAACGAGTAGCCGTTGTACTGGCGGGAATGGATAGAAATAACTAAAATATGATTATATATGTTTTTAAATGTTTTTACATTTACCCAATAAATGATAAAGGCTTAAAATACGGAATGAGTTCAATTTTAGGCATTTATAACCTAATTTTCACGAAAGGTCCACTTATCACCTTTTGACGGAGAACCGTCATTAAATATAGTTTTGATCGATCTTATAAATTCTATTGGACCAAATATAACTCTTCTTTAGAATCAGGACATCAAAATTTACTTTGTGTAAATTTCTGGTACCTTTCTGATAAAGTTCATTTTTTTTAATGAATAGTGTAAAATGTTGTATTTTAATTCAAAACCTCTTTTTAATCTAATTTATTTATATGATTAGATTATATTTTGAATTGGTTTTAAAGTGAAATTAGAAAATATTTTTACCATTAAATCCAATAGTGGTCGTTGGAATTAATTTTACTTTGAAATCGAACTTAAACTAGTGTCAATCTTTTTATACTTATTATTTCATAAAAACACGTTATTTGCTCTGACATCGGGAATTAATTATTAAATTAATTAATGTGACTTATATGTTTTGAAATTTGTAAAATAGACTTCATTTTTGAATTCGTAATATCAAATATATCTTAGGGTGAATTTTTGGTAATTTTCTGAAAAACTTCAATTTTGATGAATAGTGAAACCACTAAGTGGTACTTATAAAAACTAATTTTCCATTTAAATGAAATTTTTCCATCATTGTGTTTTGAATTTCAAAAATCCGACATACATGGTTGTCATTAAGAAGTAAAATGTGGTTCAATGAGATTATAATAATTTTTTGGTGAATAGTAACTTATTATGTTCTTAATCGCGATTAGTGGTAATTAGTGTAGTTTAAGGTAAAAATAATGCTTTAATAAAATAAGATGAGCTTGACACATGTCCTACCCTCATTATTTGTGTCATGGCCGACCAAGACAAGCCATGGGTAAACTTGGGGACCCCATGGAGCCACTTTGGTTGGGAAATGACATAAATAACTTTTTTATTTAATGTAAAAGTAAAAATGACACAAACATGATATGTTTTACTAAAACAATTTTTAGATGGGGATATACAAGTCAGATTTTTGATTATAAATAGTCATTGGAAAGATAAAAAGATTTCCTACATCATAGTATTTGTTTTATAATGTTTAGACATTAAATAAATTAAATTATTTATGACATAATAATGATGCAGCGATGACATCATTATTTGACGATTTAAATAAAATGGAAATATAATGTAAAATATATCAACTACACATGTCCAAAACTTATTGGATGGGTGGATTTCGAACCCTTATCACCATATCCACGAATAATATCAATGTGGGACCTTTTAAAACCGAAACACATTTTCAAATAAAGTAATATTTCTTTACCTTCCAAAAGTGCCCCTCCTCTCCTCTTATAAAAGGCCCCCACCTTTACCTCATTTCACACACTCCTCAAGCCTTTGGCTCGGCCAACCCCTGACCATTTACTCTCCCCACATCCCTCTACTCATCCTAGAGGATTCCCTTTGGGATGAATCCTTTCAAAAGAATCATTTAGGCTCAAATCAAAAGGAGTTACACTTTTAAAGGTAATTCATTCTCTCATGTTCATTTGTTTTATTTTGTTTCTCCAACCCACTAAACTCTTTTTATTTACTTATTTTGTAACAACACCAGTATCTTCAATATACTAGGATGTTGTTATAAGATTTATTCGAGCTACACTCTCACACAACTACATCAAATGGTTAAAGAACATACGGTTTTCGTGGATGGAGAAATTCTGCCTTCCGAAACGATGATTGTTCAATACTCATTTAACACCTTCAAAGGTGGCCATTATGATGTCACTATTTTTATATATGATATATGATGTGTTTATGTTTTCCTTAAACTTCTGTTTTTTTCATTTTGGGCATACCTTTATGGTTTCCATTATGGGTAAACACGATATCTTCATTTAAGGAAGTGCGGACTACCGCCCCCTCAAAGTGATGTGATTCGTTAATGCCATATGTGGGACGTGTAAAGGATGTATTTAAAGTTATTATATATGATGTTATACTGGAATTATAATATACCTCTATATAATTATTATTTCTTTCCATTAAAGTATGAGATATAAATGAAAGTAGCGTTCATGCGTACGTACGGCTTACCGTCTCCATGAACGGTGCATTTCATTTGTTATCCCCAAATGTAATGTACTATTAAAAGTACATGTATATAATGGATATATATAATTAATGATATATCTAAATGATGAATATAATTCTAGAATTAAAATATACATACCTCTCATTTAGTTTTAATTCCATTAATATGACAAAGAAATGAAAGTAGCGTTCATGCGTACGTACGGCTTACCGTCTCCATGAATGGTGCATTTCATTTCTTACCTCTAAATGATTATGTAATATTATAAATACATGTATATGATGGATATATATGATATATATGATATCCAAATCAGGAATGTAATTCTGGATATAAAGAACCTTTGACCACACGAACAACATGTAATTGTAAGAAGTCCACTTTCGACTTAAGAACCAAATATTGACAAAACAAACATTATTAACTTAAATGGTTACATAATGTTCATAACATGGAAATAAGTGATATAAAAGGAATAATGAACATTAAAAGGGTTCTTAATCAATTATAAATTAACTCAAGTTTATTATTCAGGACGTTAAAGAACGATTGAGTCAAGTCGGACCCGAGGTAAGGGAACTTCTTAACCCAATTTCCATTCTTTGGGTTAATCTCCTACTTTAAAATTACGTCATGATATTATTATGTCCTATCTTGTATTTGTACTTTCATTATGTATAATTATAGTGAATACAAATAATAGATCTATTTTGTTTAAAAAATGATCTTTGTAAGGGACTTCGTCTCAATCTCCTTTCATTGAGGCATATTTCGTTTTGTACACAAGTTTCTTTTATACGGTGTACAAACCCCTTTGACTTTTACTTTTATACAAAAGGAATCTTTTTCTATGAAGTGTTTTACTAAACAACAAAAAGGAATGTTTTTTTAACGTACGCGGTGACAACGACCTTTTCTGCCGCCGCGAGTATTATTTGGTCTTTGGCTTCCTCAACAAGCCGTAATGTTTTTAGAATAAAATAAATACCATATACTCTTTTATGTATTTTGGTATTAAAAATGGTTTTGAAAAAGGATTCTATTATGTCAATATATTTATGATATATTTTGATGTGGAAATGTTATCATTCCTTTATATTGGCTTTATTTTTTATGATTTTATATTGGTACTTGGACATTTTAACGGGTGGTTACGTTATAAACCATATGACGGGTGGTGCCGTGAATACCAGGACGGGTGGTTACGTTATAACCTCCAATGCATTGGGTATGGAAGTCGGCCGTATGGCTATTCCATTAAGTATGTATGGAAATTGGCTGTATGGATATTCCATTAAGTGATATGTGTGGAAGCCGACCGTATGGTTATTCCACTTATGTATGTTTATGTCCCATGTTACCTTTATAAATGTTATGTGTTCTTTATATGGATTTTATGGTAATCCTTTGGTTACAAAAAGGTAAGTAATGATACTTTATTCAGTGAAGAGTTTTTACAACTTCATGAAGGTGAAGGTATTACTTTGATAGAGTATACATGGTTTACTTGATTTTTAAAAACTAACAGTTTTCATTCTTTGTGTATCCCTTACTGAGCTTTTTATGCTCACCCCATGTTTTTTTGAAATGTTTTTCACAGGACATAATGTGGAATAAGGTCAAGGATGGGATCAAGGGAATGTCATGCTATATAAAACATGGAACTAGACATGTTTCTTTTAAGAGTTTTTTATTTATTTATGGAAACTTAGTATAAGTGACTACTTTGTAATCTTTTGAGATGTAATAGTTATGTTCTAATTCTCTAAAACTCTAAACCTGAAAAGATCCACAATGTGTAATCTCGTGATAACTCAATATTAAGTAAGGTTTAAGGCTGGGGCCTTATACTTACCCTGAGTATGTATTCCTTTGTTGGATTTATAAAATTCTGTATGATGAATATTGATTTATTATAAATATACTACATAACCATAATCATATATATAATCCCATATATGATTTTTGTATTTCCTTTTATCACCCATTTGTTAAAAATCTTTATTTAAATCATTGTCATGTGTGATATCTGCTTTATTTTTCATGTTTGTCTTCATACGGTAGTTTTGGTCCATTTATTTTGATAACGGTTATATAACATATATAATATTAATAAAAATAAAAATATCATATATATTCATTTTATAATTATTTATATTCATCCATAAAATTATATATAGAAAAATAAATTACACCGTTCATAGAGACAGTGGGTCGTGCGTACGTATGAATGATGTTTTCATTTCATGACGGATTAAATAAGAGAAAGGTAAATAATAAATAATCATTCCAGATTAATTATTATATAATATATTTATTATATATTAAATAAATTAATCCTTATTACCATACAAGTAAAATAAATATGTAAAATGAATCACATTGCTTCATGGAGGTGGTAGTCCACACAGACTCACAAGCGATGTTATTATTTTACAATAGTTTGGAAAGTAAGAAGGTATATATTATATTATAATTAATTAATTTATAATTTTTAATATTTATAATATATAAAACTTAAACCCATAATAATTACAATCCATATAATTTAGTGATGAGAAATAAATTGTATCGCTACGTGGAGACGGTAAGTCGTACCTACGCAAGATCAAAACATTAACTTCCCATTTCATGGATAAATGGTGAATAAATGTGGTTTCACAATTTTTATAAAATTTTATTATTTTTAGGATAGTGTATTTATTATTTTATGAAAAGAAACTAATATATGTATTGTAGATAAAAAATAATTAAAAAGAAAGTGATCTATTAATGTGATTGACTCTTTTTTGAAATAACTTTTTTCAATCTCCCCTTAAAGACACAAGGGTTGGTTATTTAGTAATACCATCACATATAAAATGTGTATAATTATTTTTATAAGTTCTATTTCAGGGTTATGTTTTATATATAAGGTAAAACAATTTTTAATTTGTTAGGGGAGGAGATTCCCTTTTATAATTGAGGTAAAGGGGACATTTTGGAATTTCTTAAAAGTTGAAAATATAAAAAAGTAATTATCTATCCAAAATTCCACCAAAATCCTGAGGATTTTAATTTAATATATTATTAGTTCTAAAAAATATCCAATAAAATTTTTAGAAGTTTTTTTGGGGTTTTAAATGTTATCATTTTGTTTAATCCATTAATTAACTCATTTTAACTTTATTCATGGTATCATATTTTTCAAATAACATTATTATAATTTTACATGTTAGGTGGAAATTAGATAATAAATGGCCAAGGGAATATACATTAGAAAATATATTTTCCTATTATTCATATTTAAATATTTTTTAAATTTCGTAAAAACAAATTATGAAATATTGTTTTATAAAATATCATTAATGTCAATTATGACACTATTCATGTGATTATATTTAAAACACAAAAAAAATTAAATTTTAAATCGAATATAATAATTTTAAATAACACTAATATATCATATTTGTATAAAATCATTAAATAACACTATAACTCACTAATAGTATTTTACTTTTATATTTCATAAAATCATTTATTTTTTTATAATCATGGAATAAATACTACGATAGCATTATATAATAATTTAAGGTAATCTTATAATTTATGAAAATTATAAAAAAATGTATTTCAGTAAAATTATTTAATTAATCTCAAAATAAACAATTAACTTAATTAACTGATTTATTTTTTCTTTATGTGTACATATAAGAGATATTTAAAACTAAGAGAGTAACATTTTGTAACTTCCATTGCAATAAATATTATATTTGTCATATTCATGGAAAAGTGACTATTAATCAAATTATGTTAAATGATGAGTTTATAATTTTAGAATATCCTCCCGCCATTAATTATTATTATGAGAAAATGCAGTCTTATCACTTAGTTTTATCCTAGATTAACTTGATTTACCCTTTACAATGGTGATAATTTTTACCATGATTATGATTGATATTGACCAAAAATAAAAGTGAAATATTTAAAAAAAATTAATAGATAGATTAATGAATATGGAATCATGTTTATAAAATTCATTTTCTATATGTAGATGAAATTAGTTTTAAAATAAGCATGAAACAGGTGAAGATAACACATTTTTAGCAAAATATATTTTTAAGCATAACACTAGTTTTTTTCTTATCTCGTGACTATAAAAATATTAAAAAAAATTAAAATTCTTTACTATATAATATGTATTACATTAAAATAATTCACTAATAGAGAATTGTTTAATTTATTAAAAAAATTCATTACGTGCATAAACACACTTTTTAAGAAAAATTCCATTTACTTAAAAATTGTTTTTTTCAAATTCATTCTTAATATTTATTCCAATGAAAAAATTTGATTATTAAAAACATAGAAGAAAAAATTTACTTTTGAAAAATTTTATAAAAAAATATAACAATGTACGTGATTGAAATGAATATATTATTTCCAGTAAAAATCTATACTTTTACTGTTCATTGAAAAAACATACATTTCAGAAAATTCTCAAAAAAATCATCCTCAGAAAATTTTTACATGATCAATTTGAAAATTATATCCTTTTAAGAAAATATAATTTCGAAATTAAATTCAAATTATTTTTAATAATTTCTCAAAAAGATAAATAAAAACTGTTTTTTAAGAAACTGTTTCTTTGAAGAATAAAAATACTTTAATAAAAATTTAGTGATTATTTACTAAATATTTATCAATAAACACATATTTATTATGAGATTTATATATACACCATTGATTATTTAATATTTTTTATTAATAATAATTTAAGGGATAGGTTATCATGATCATATTTAAATAGTAATATTTTGTGATTTTTTGAGGTTTGGTATTTCATAGCATGTACACTGTTGAACATAATGTTAATTAAAAATATTGTGATATGAAAATTTTTATATTTGGGAGAATATTTAAAAACTTATTGTCTACATAAGATATGATATATGTTTTCTGAGGAGTTTTTGTCCTTTTTTGTACAGGAGTTATCCAATCACTAATGAAATTTTATTCATTGACATCATCCATACTTCATTTCTTCCTTTCAGATAATGATCAAAATTTAACTACCAAATAATTATTTTATTTCTATGAGTATAATCCATCCCCATATTCCCCCTAATAAGATCACTTAAGTATCTATTCATTATTTCATTCCTCTAAATTTTTATAACTATTTTTCAATGACAACTCTAAATTTGATTGATATGTCATCTCATTTTCACAAAAATGGATCTTGAATTTTAAGTACCTTTCATTAATTTTATTAAAACTTTTATCCCATTATTTTAGATGAATGTCCAAGGAATATTGCATCATCCCCATGAGTTTCAATCTTTTAGTTCTTCTCCTGGTTGAGAATAAACAATTTACCCCCCAAAATTCAAAAGTATTCCAATGTGGGATTTTTCCCATACCATATTTCATATGTTGTGTTCTCTTAATTTTGAATTAAAAACCAGTTTTGTAGATATAAACTAAATTAAGAACAATTTATATGTAATTTTCCTTTTAATCGTGTTGAATTATCATTTATTTCATGTTATGTTCCTCCACATCATTTTTTGTTAATTAAATACGATTTTCAATATATAACTTCGGAATTATTATCCCTAGTATCTTCTCTGTAAATATCATGTAATATTTAATACACTTAAAAACTCTATATTTGAAGTATATGTTCATAAACCATCTAATCCTACCATAACATCAATAAATAGAGTTTCATAACTTTATTCTTCTATGGACATGGGTGAAATTGGCCCCTACACATCAACCTTCACTAACTAAAGCAATCTCATTAACATTTTTTCCTCAATCATGTAAGTATTTAAAATAATTTTCCATTTATTAAAAGAATAATAGTATTAGTATCATCATGGGAAAGTAATAAGATTTTATGAGATCATTAATTATCCACCACATCTTACAAGGTCTTTTGGATTATGTGGCCAAGAATTTTTCTCTGTATCCTTTAATATTCTTCCTTGGATATAAAGTGCCTATCTTATTTTGGACTAATGAGTTAGACATTGGATGGCTTAAATTTCTCTACCACTATAGATTTCATCCATTCACAAGACTTTTTTTCAAAGACATAATAACATATATTATAGGTATTATAGATTTAATGTGATTCCTAAAAAAATACTATCCAGAAAGAAATTTATTGAAAATATAAACACTCATCCTTTTACACTATATACATCAACTCTTATGTGAGGAGGCGATAATGGTTTAGGGAAGCTCCATTATCTTTTATATTACTATCTTATTAAGTGAGTAAAAATTGTAAAAGAATAGTATAAGAATTATAATATATTGAAAACTTAAATTTCTTACTTTAATTAATTATTGAATCAATTAATGAGAACTTCTAGGAAGAAAATGAGTATAATAGGTTTCAAGAATCTAATAAAATTCAATGTAACATCTAAAAATTCCAAAATATTTCCTGGAATATCCTATTTATTAACATCATTTTTACCAAGAAAAAAATTTTCATTGTGGAATGTAGTTATAGACCTTAGATATAATCCCTTTTGAATTCCTCATAGGTTTCATAATTTTTGTTCAAGGGATGGTGTTGATGTTACATGGTTACATATTTCTCCTTAAAAACCAAAATATCTCAATGGTTATGCAATAACATTCCAAGTACTTCACATGTAACATTATCTCCCATTTTTCTCGGTTTCATTTTATCTTGAAGTGGAAAATATTATTGTTTATTTATAATGGTTTTCTATATCAATATTAATTCATAAAGTCATGGAATAATGGTCAGATGTTATAAAATGATCTTCTAAAACATTACATTATTGGTATCTTCTTTCATAAGCATGAGTTCTATTGCAATCTTATGTGGTTCTACTCTAGTGTCTAATGATACCACAACTTGTTCTCTTCTACTCACCCTATAATTTTTCCCCCCAATCTACACTTCATCCATGATAATTAAACAAGTTCATGATCTAGATATCATTTTACTACATCAATTACTGGTGACTACTATGGTGTGAATCCATTCATAGATGGATTTTATGGAATTTTTTTATTTTAATTTTTACCTAAAATTTAATATAGAATAACATAAAATCATATCATCAGAAGTACATCTTGGTTAAAAATATGTATCCTTTTATGTGTCATGTTGTGGAGTGAGGTCCCTTGTTTTTGTGAAATATCATCAAAATCACATTAATCCACACTATGAAACCTTTTTTTGGAATTATTTCTTTCTAGTTTTACCATTTCTACTTTGGTTCCACTAACTAAATATTGAAAAAAACATTTTTTGAAGTAATCTCTCTGTAGTTACTCTATAAACATCAAGGGAGGATCCAAAAGTTTCCTTAATCTCTATCCTTCATTAATCATAAAAATTATAAAACTGTTGTAGAATTATCTACCATAATCAATGAAAAGTAGGATAAAAAGATATGCATCAATAATATTTATCATGTTCACCCACAGTTGATTATTTTTTTATCCTTGAGAGAAATATATTTACAAATATTCCATATATATTAAATCCTTTACCTAAAGAAAATTAGTAGAGAACATCTCAATAAAACAAAACATTAGAAAAAAAAATTTCAAAATCTAATATACTCATCCTCTTTAAGTAATCATATATCCTTATTAACATTATACTACAATTCTTATTCTCATTCATAATTATTTTTCAACCATTCCTTAGTCATATATATCCATACTGTGATATACCTATTTAGAAAATTTCACATTCAAGACTCATGAATAATTTAAAAATAGAGTTATGCTAATTATAAATTTCATGTATTATATTTATAGTCTTGCATAATATCTCAAATTACTTTATATAAATAGATCCAAATAAATATAAAGAAAATATAAAAAAGGATTTAATGTATTTGAGGCTAGAGGTGGGTAGTTCATTTTTTAATCATTAAAAATTAAGGTTTTAATAATTTGTATAAATTATTTATGTACAAATAAGGAATATTTATTTAATCTCAATGAAAAGGGTACCTACTTATCCACATCAAATTCATAATCTCCCATCAATCTATGCTTCTCTTCATGATTCCCATCATGAAAATTCAACAATAATGGCACATTTTGTCATCATTGTTTTCCTTCATTTTAATTTTTATAGAGGAAATTTCACGAGGATCTAGTATCTCACCCATAAAACTATATTTGATAGATCTCCTATTGGAACTAGTTATAAAATTTATAATAATATCATTGATCATGAATTTGTGATCATTAAAATTTACATGATATGATCTATTATTTTGATTTATTTTCCAAAAAAATATTGGAATCAACGAATAAAAATATAAAATATCTTTTAATCAACATCCATGTCACTAAATACAAATATACCACCTAATATTACTTAGTATTATCACATGGTAGTCACATGCATCACCAATCACACTTTTTAAACTCAAAAGAAAAAAAATCATGAAATTTTAATCAATAATGTATTGTATAAAAGATATATTATTAAATAATTTGGATTAATTGTCTAGAAATTTCATGGACATTACAATTTTAACATATTGTTAGATATATTTAAGGTATAAAGTTAAAAAGAGATAAAAAATATCCTCAATAATATTAGTGTGGTTTAAAAAAACTCATTTTTTTAAAAGATAAAATATAAAGATTAAATAGTAAGGTTTTTCTGGACATATCGTATGAAATAGGTTATTAAAAATAATTTAATGAAATAGTTTAAAACACCTATCAATAATGGAATTTCAAAATATTAAAAATCAATCATAAAATGAATGTTATGTAATAATCGAATATACAAAAAAATTATAAATTTTAAATAAGAGTCCAAAATAATTCTGTAATTATATTAGATAACATATTAAGAATTAACATGTAATTTATTTTCAATAATTCCCAATTACTTTTTTTCGTTTAACTAAATTTGTGTTCATAATTATCATATATCAACAGATGACTCCAAAAAATTTCCCTTTGTCCATTGATTTCAAGAAAAAAAATCCCTTATTTCCAAGAATCCCTCCACCACACTTAATTTCAAGTACCATCTCTAATATTTAAAATCATGCTGATATAGATGAAAATGAATATTCTTTGAAATACATCATAGAAAATTATAAACATTTAATAAATAATTAAGGAACTCCAGGATTTATGTAATAATGTTTTTTCATTGATAAGTGGATGGAATGTATTGTATGAATATCTTATGCATTGATGGATAATGGTGGATTTGATTTCCTAAACTAAAAACATTGAACTTGGTAACATTATAATGTGAAAATGTAATATTTATTATTGTATAGATAAAATTGATTCAAAAAATAATATTTAATTTGTTTTCATTCAACATTTAATATACAAGATATATAAGGAATACAAAAGGAATGTAAATATAGTAAATTATAATAAATATGAGAAAGTAAAACAAAAGAAGAACGCATTAAAAAAATATGTAAGGGGGAGGAAATATTATGACTCCTTAGTTACATCACCCATCTCCCATTAGGATCCACCTCCACTATGGTTGTAGTCAATGAAATCTATAAGTCCCTAAAGGACTACACCTACCAGAATTGAATCACCTAATACTTCTCAAAAATAATTTCCTCGATAACTAATGTTTTATAAGGGAAGGTAGAGTAGTCTAAATCTTGTTTATGTTAGAAACTACCTCAATAGCACCCTATAACTGAGGAATGATAGTCAATTATGGTGTTGAAAACTACTGAGGTGAATTATCAATCATGGATATTTCTAAATTAGATGTCTGAGAGATTTATAGTGATACTTATGTAGTAATTTGGGTATATGGATCCCCACTATGTAGGGTAGAGGAAGATCCATGACCCTAAGAATGTTCAGTTCTTACAAGAGGATTAACTAGAATATAGATATTCTTATGGTTAGTTTTAATTTTTGTATCACTAAAAAGGGATATTATATTGACTATGCTAGTAGTGGGATTAATTCGAAGATCATTTTATTGAGTTGGTATCTCCCTAATCCATAGGGATGTCATGTGGTGATCAACCCAGTCAATAAAGGGAACCTCCATTGTAGGGTAATTTTTCAGACCCTTTCAATTATTTTATGAATCCAACATGAACTATCATTATTCTTCAGTATCCATAAGATAACAAGTATCCCATGTCGGAAAATTTATAGAGGGACGGGTTGGAGCTCGTATAAATACTAAATTTTAGGTGTTCTAATAAGAACTAAATATGTTGATGGATGAGTGGGATAAAAATATTTAGTTTGGATGAACATAACATGTTCCCACTAGGGTTGATATAGTAGAAAAAATTTGTGTTGTGTTACGTAATGTGGTTGAACGGGAGTTGGATCACATTCTACCTCCATCTTAACATATAAATGGTGATTGATCCCAATCAGATATTGATTGAAATTGGAAAATACTAATTCCACTATCTATGAGGAAACGGTGAGGAGTTTTCCTAAGCATGGGAAACTTCTATTCGTTATCATGGTGTTTGGTTTGATTGGGAAGTTAAATAATCGTGTGAGTGTCCCTAAATAGAATCATAATCCACAATTAAATAAGAATATTTTTCATTCCTTTCAGACCCTTTCCCTCTATCATTAATGGGACTAATTTTTCAAATAATTAGAGGCTAGACAACATAATATACCCCAATGAGGATAGGTAAAATGATTATTCAAAAACACCCAAGTGCATTTCTTGTTATGTAGTGAAATTCCCAGCCATAATAATACCCTTGGGATTGTTCAAAATTCACCCTTAATAATTTGAAATTTTTTTAGTCATGTTGATTCTTAAATACCATATATAAATGTTTGAAATAAGAATAACATATAATCAAATAAAATATCTTTATGATGACCACTTATAAAACCATTAAAGAGAGATTTCCCAATGTGTAATCCTTAAGAGATAAATTCTCATCTAATTTATCTTAGATTTTTTTTGTTCTTTCTCAATGGGTAAATGTTTTTTTTCATCTACTACTTATGGATTGTGTTCTTACAGCCCTCTAATATAAATTCATTATAATCCAATCTCTATATAATCTCATAGTTTTTTACACATTATCCACCTCCAAACTCTATAAACCAAAGGACCCAATTATCTTGAAAAATTTTTAACTTAATATACACCAATTTCATAACCATTACTAATAGTTACACAATGATCTACTTTATAGAAGCCTCATCCAAAAACAGGGTAATATGTTATAAATTCATAGCACAGAATGAAAATATAACATGATCGTCTATATCAACATATTCAAAAATATGGATGTTAAAATTCATTTTTTATGAGTTCCTAACATTTAAAGTCTCCCCAAACACTTCCAGTGTTTGGTTTCAGGAAACCAAATAAAATAGTTAAGCTACTTTTGGGATAAATCCCCACACATAGATGGGAGATGGGTTCTTTTTTTGGTTTGGATTAGTTTAGGTTACAGTGATGTGAATTGGTTTGGTGAAATTATTAGTAAGGGATCATGTGGTTGTGTGGGTAGTTTATCCGTTTTATATTTTGTGGATCTCATATATTTATTATTTTCTGTTTATTTTAATGGGTATTTTTCTTTTTATTTTTTGTTAACAGTCTTAGATTGATCCTTTGTTGGAGGGATAAGTATATCTATGGATAATGGATCGAGATGTATTCATAGGGGGTTTCAATTGGGTGGATTTCATGGATTGGGAAAAAATTCTATTTAGATGGGTATGATGAATTTTCATAGTTTGTGTTGGGAAACAGTGTAGTAAGTTGGTTGAAATAGGTATGAAGAGGTGTGAAATTGAAGGAGAGGATCTAGAGGTGTAACTTTACTACTTGAAGGTGACTAGAACCAAATCAAACATATATGAAAATCATTTTAGGGAGCACTGAGAGATTGTAATTGGGATACTAATAGCACAATTTAGGTTTTCATTTTTTTTAATTAAATGTATTTGAATACATTATGGCATGACCCAAGTCCATACAACATGATGTAATTAGTTCTAAAATAATGGTATTTTTTAAACTCAATCATCTGGGATTGAAACTACATGGGGGAATCCACTATCAAACAACCTTTTCAGTTTACCCCTATGTGATTTATTTCAGGTCAGAATCAATACATGAAGCCTACCCTATAAAAAATAATGTTTCCTTTTTTATATCCTGAAGTGTTATATAATAAGAAATTAAATCCCATCACAACCTTATTTGTCACTCCATATTATGATATTTTGGTGTGGGGTTATAGTGTACACCAATCCTATTAGGGTAAGTTTCTTTTATATCCATGAAAGTTACATTATTATTGTGTTATCAATAATTGTGGGGAATATGTATAGATTAATGACTTTAGGGAGTTGTGTTTTATGACATGATATATCTGGATGAATGTTAAAAATGATTCCTTTTATTTATTGGTTATTACTCCTCCCAAAATTTATGTTGTCTCAATTAGATATTTTTGTAGGGCAGTAGTGGGGAGTTCTATAATTTCCCTAAACTAATTTATCATAATAATTTCAAAAAAAATCTATAGTTGAATTATAATCCTAAAAAGAAAAACATACTTAGTTTTCTCCACACCTTGTGCTTTAATTAAAGTCAATATCTAGATGAAAATTTTTATTTTCAGTAAAATTTGAGAGATAGAATAAATTAATTATGGAAATTATCCATGTATAGATTCATCCTTTTTTATTAAACATTAGATAAGGTTCATTCCCCCTTTATATCTAAATTTAACCATGTGAAATGTCATTTATACAATGAAGGGTCATAACCAAAGTTACTACCGTTTTCCTGGAAACTATCTAAAACAATATTTAAATAAAATTATTGTATCTCGTGGTATGAATATTAAATGGTTCATTAATCAATCACACCAAAATATTGATATTATATTTATTGTTTTATTAATTCTTATATGAATCTCTTTTAATCTCTTATAATTTATTCAATAATAGTAGTATCATTCTATCTTGGTGTGAGTCCCTAACCACATTCTTCATAGACCTATATTATCGATGCTCTATATCCACCCGTAAATTGCCTAGTTTTTCATCAATAAGTATAAATGGGGTTATACTAGTCATCATTTGAAAATATATCATTTGTTACTGTAATGTATTATTATAATTTTTTCTATAATCATTCCATTTTGAAATTGTAGTTTTCTACAAAATCTTTATAATCACTCGGTTGGATAATTCTAATATCCCATTGGTTTGTGGGTTGGTATGGGAGATGGTATTATATCAATATCATTAACTTTCTGGCACACAGAAAAATATATATAATTTTTTGAATGTGTTCCTCAAGAAATTATGAGTATCCTAGACATACCAACAAGATAAAATAAGATCTTTATTAACAATTTCATCAGTAAATTTGATATATTTTCCATGCCACCTCATATTCTGTCCATTTAGTGATGTAAATCACATGAAAAAGTATGTAAATGCTTCTCATAGATCTTGGTAAGGGCCCCATAAAATCAATTCTACATACATCAAACACATCAAATTTTAGAATTGGGTTTTTTGGAATCTCACTTTTTTCCCATTATTAATAAATTATTGGAATCAATAAAAGACTCATATGAACCCCCTTTCATATTTTTGGATGTCAACGGAAATTTCCCACCTTGTATTATCATGTCCATTATTCTACCATGTGAATCTTGTCCTCTGTTTGGTGATGATTAAAAAATTCTATAATGATCTTCACACTGGATTCGGGCACACATCACCAAATTAATCATTCACTGCATTACATGAATAATAAGTTAATATCACAAAAAACAAAGTTTCTATTTGTATGAAAAGATTATTCATTAATTATATGAAAAAAAGTATCTAGGGTCTCATTTTTTGAATAATCTACAATGTTGAAAAACCACGGAATATATTGTTAATCGGTACAGAAAAGAATCTCATCCAAGAACTCATCATCATTTACTCTCCCCTCCACCTCTTCTATATTCATTCTATGTAATCTCAAAAAATGTTTATCAACTACAATATCTAATCAATTTTTTCTATAATAATCCTATAAAACTATTGTAGTAAGAATATACATCAAAACCAACATGGTTTTGAATCCTTTTTAGAAAATATCTTAAGAGGTTTGATCTATATAGGAAATAACATGAAAGATTACTGAATATGGTTTGAAATTATAAATATAAAAAATTATTGTTATAATTCTGTTTCTCAATGACAGTTTAATTTATTTGGGACTTATTATGTGAATGGATGTTATAGTAGATAGGTTGAAAAATATGATCTACCCACTGTCATAGATTATCTCTTTTAATGAGATCACCTAGATCTCAAATTATGATGAGATTTTTCTACCAAATTATAAATATCATGATTGGTGTGGCCAGAAATATATTTTTCAAATAAATAAAGACTTACTTACATGATGATTCAAATATAAACAAAATAGACTCTGACAATATATTATTGAGTGTCCTAGATATCATGAAAATTTCCTTTATAAAGTGGTGTAAAAATCAATAATGTCCAAGAAATATTTAAATCCCTTTCATTGTATTATGATCATGGAGATCTTGTATGGATTCTTTCATCACTAGATCAGCCTTGATTCCTTGTTTATATTTTATATTCACAAGAATGACACTACCTTGAATTATGAAGTAAAACTTTTCCCAATTCATAACAAGGAATTTTTCATCAAATCTTTTAAGTACCAACTCATGTTTGTATAGGAATACATTAATTGATATCCCATATAATGCGAAATCATCCATTAAAATCTCAATAAATTCTCCCACCATGTTTTAGCAGTAATTGAAATGCACCATTGAAAAGTAACTAGTTCATTAAACATGCCAAAATACATGATTTGATAAGATAATTTTTGATATGGGTAAGTAAACGTTGTATTAATTTTGTTATTTAGATAAAAACGTATTGGGTTGTAACTAGAATGTCAATATGAAAGGAAAAATAACTCATATTGTGATAACTGATTAAGAATTGATCAATGATTAATAATAGAATGTTTTTCTTTCTAATATATGTTTATATTATTAGATATTCAGTGCATACCCAATATCATGTAACTATAATTGTATGAATCGTCTCATCATCGGTATTCATTATCATAGTCTTCCACTGAAATTTGGAATTACTTGTAATGGGTCACCATTTAATTTTTTATATTGAAATGATGATCCATGTATCATGTAGTTTCAGAAAATGATTCTGCAAAAAATATTTTCTAGTTTTTGTTAGTCTCACCTATAGTAAAAATCTTAGATTTCTCACATCGTCTATCAATGATATTTTTTTGAAAATAGTAGGATTAATTCCATTAATAATGGAAATAAACTATGTTAGTTATCCCATATTTTTCTCAGGGATGTATATCTCATTTGTAGCTATTTTCTCAGTTTTAAACCTTCTTCTAGCAGTATTTTGTTTGTTAAAATGACAGGATTAATTCATTTTATAATCAAAAAACACAAATTATGTGATTTTTTAGTATTCCTTAAAACATATAAAAAAAATTATTCCTATTAATTTCTTAAATATGCATTAATAATCATTGTTATATACTCCTTTTCACCCAAGAATAAGTACCATACTATTTGTGTCAATGGATTAAGCTAAAGAAATAGTATTTTTATGATTGAGGAATTTATTCTGGATACAAATCCATTTACACGTGTTTTCTCAATTACATGAATTCATCTTCTCACTCACCCTATAGTGATAAATTATCCTTCTTAGTTCCCACGGTATAATCAATTAGTTGCATTATATTACATGTTTAACTATTTATAGACTCATGATGGATTGGTGTTCCTTAGTATAAAATATCATATAGAAATAAAATGATTTAATTTCAAGATTAATAGTTTTAATAAGATCAGATATGACTTATTCATCACTATATATGAAAATAATTCATCATTGGTTGTAATTATAAATGATTTTTTATTTATAGGGATAGTCTTCCAAGGATTATGGGAATATCTCGTTCTTATTCTATCATGAGAGTCATAAAATCTATAGGGAATCTAAATTTTTCCACCATAACAAGACATATTCAAAATTACATAAGGTTACTTCATCAATATAATGATAAGATAGAGTGAAAATAATATAATATTTCAATTATCCAATCTCATATTTAAAAACACCCATACGAGAATAAGATTTTCACCTCATTTCTATGTCACAATATGTATTCTTGAATGTGCATGAACTAAAGGTGAATAGTATGGAAAATATTCCTAGAGTTATCTTCATTATAGGTATATTATTTTGAAATTATATTAAACACTCTTTTCATAGAGAAATAACACCACAAAAATCTAGAATTGTATTTTTTTAATAGTAATTTGTTTAAAATTTTATCATAATCAATCATTTAATAAATATATACACTAAATGAGATGTCTATATAACTTTTATGAAACCATATAAAATTTCATGTATTGCATTTCATTAATGCATTTCTTTATCCTCTTTAGGAAGTATAGAGGGGGTCTATATGTTTCTGTATTTTTATTTCATTATTCTCCTTACAAAACCATTTCCTAGATTTTCCCATCTTATAATTTCTGTTTTCTTATTCTATTTTATCCTCATTCTATTCTCAATTTTTCTCTTTCACCATTAATTTTTATTATTCCATTTAAAAAATTATCATTCTATTTTCCTTATTTTATTCCACCTCTCACCTGAAAAAAGTATCATACCCTTCACCTATTCCCTTGGGTTTCCTCCATTGTAACACCCCAAGCTTCCACGGTACGCTTCTCTTTTAATAATACAGTAGCGTGTGTTGTACGCAACTTCGACTTCTAACACACAGCACAACCAATCAAACTAGCCATTATGAATAGTAATACCCACTTTTTAAATTTTTTACATTTTATTATTCAAAATGGACTTAATTTTTGGATTTGTAATCTCTAAATTATCTTAGGGTGAATTTTTGGTACTTTTCTGATAACTTTCATATTTTGATGAATAGTGAAAATTACTATATATTAATTAAAAACAACTTTTTTATCGAAATAATTAACAGTGATAAATTATTAATTTGAGTGGTTTTGAATTATATTTAGATAATATTTTTACAATTAAATCCAATTTTGGTCATTGTACATAATTTCACATATAAACCAGACGTAAACAAGTTTCAATCTTTTGATAGTTATTGTTTCTAAAAAACACTCTTTTGGTTTTGACAGCGGGAATTAATTTTAAATTAATAAATGAAACTTCTATGTTTTAAATTTGGTAAAATAGACTTTATTATTGAATTCAGAATATCAAAATTAGCTTAGGATATATTTTCGATATTTTTTTAAAAACTTTTAATTTTTAATGAATAGTTAAAAACACTGAGTTATCGTTTAAAACCAAATTTTTATTTAAATAATAATTTATTTTATTTAAATTATTTAATGTAAAAATATATACATAATACCTATATATTTTCAATGTAATTCATTGGAGTTGGTTTATAATAATTTTAGATATATAAAAATTTTGTTGAACTTTTCACCATCTTTTACCTACCTCCTAGGAGCTTTTGCTAATTCACAAAAAACTTAATTTTAACGCTTCTGAGAGCTGAATTTTGAAAATACGAGAGACACAGTTAATATCAAGGGGTAAAATGTGTTTCAATGAGATTAAAAAATAATTTTTGGTGAATTGTAACTTTTTACATTTATTTACCACGGTTAAAAGTAAATAGGGTAATTAAGGGTAAAAATGATATCAATATTACACTCATACATGTCCAAATTCTATTGGACAAGTTTATCTCGACCAAAAAAACATTAGGAATAAATTATTATCATTTAGGTTCACTTGGATTAGATTAGGACATTTATTATTATTTAATTCAAAGAAGAGTTAAAAGAGTTAAAATCAAAGTTTAATAACTAAAACATTTATAATATAGGTTTTTACATATGATAAATTAGATTATAAATATTCATTAGAAAGATAAACAGATTTTCTACATCATGGTAGTTTATTTATAATTTTTAGACATTATATAAATACATTTATTTATGACACAATGAAGATACAGTAATTATCTTATTCATGAAAGAATCAAATAAATGATATTATAAATAATAAAATAATTATAATTTCCTAGTTTTTATGACATACAGGAATTTTTTAGGTGAATATGACATTTTAGTATTTATTCAATGTATTTTTTTTTTTTTTGAATTAACAATGTTGTTATTATTTTAACCAAAAACAAATTCCAAATAGTGTCAAAATTGACATAAAATAGTTTTTAAAACAAATATTATATTATTAATTGATATAATGGTCCAAAAAATCTAAGGTTTGAAAAAAAGGCTTATATAATAACATATATGACATTTTATGAACCAATTGGGGTTCTATTGGTAGTATGTAATAAGTTTATTAACCATATAGTGTAATAATACAAGAAGACACAGTAAAAGTTAAATTGTTTAACTTGGAGTTAAATATAAATGATAAGGTTAAAATGGTAACCTAAACTTGTCTAAAACCTATTGTATGAGTTGTTTTAGACCTTTCCCCACATTATACTTTAAATAATCAACTTTGGATCCATTATAAACCGAATATGAATTTATTATAAAATAATATTTTATGTTTTTCCTAAGGTGCCCCTCACCCCTCTTATAAAAGGGCACTACACCTTCTCTCTAATTCACAGCTGCTAAGCCATTTTTCCCAACCAAAACTTGACCATATACCCTCTAAAATATCCTCCCTTCATCCTAGAGGCCTTAGTTTGATCAGAAAGCCAACCTATGGAGCATTGTTTATCAAATCAAAATGAAGAACCTGAAGAAGAGGTAATTATTTCAACACCCTCTTTCAAGTTCCTTTCTTCTTCAACTTCCTTTTTCTTTGTTGTTTCCATTTTAAAATAATATATCTAGTATATTCTATATAATGGGATGTTATTATAATTATTGTACAACAAAATTAATTATTCTATCCACCATTCGAATGACATGTCACCATACTTCGTAAGTACGTCTTACCGTCTCCACGTCGTGGTGTAATTGTTATTCAATACATTATTATTTGGATGGGTATAAATATAATGTGTATTTGATGTAAATAATAAATATAACATGATAAGTATTCTATATATATTATATACCATCCAATTATATATTATATTAATATAAAAAGAATGATATTTTCACTCGTGTGTACGTATGGATTACCGTCTCCACGACGCGATGAGATACATTTCCATGTTCACCATTCATCGACAATTATAAAAATATATATTACTAATAAGTATGTAATATATGAATTAATAATTCTACTAGAGATGTATAAATATTTATATATATAAGTATTTATGTACTTACATATATCTTATTCACTTACTTCCGTTCAATACTATATGAAAATGGAAACATCGTTTATGCCTACGTACGGACTACTGTCTCCATAAACGGTGTTCTCCATTTCATATATACGTCTATTATAAATTTTTATATTATAAATATATATGATAAATAAATCATGTTTTATATTCTGGAAGTATTTAAATAATGATATAAGTGATACAATCAAGTGTAATAAGTTAAAATATGTACGATAGAGAAAGCGATTATTAACTGAAATATTAATATAAAATGGAAATTATTATTAAATAGACAGTATAAAGTCATAAATGAAGCATTCATGATATAATAAATATTAATATGGTTCTGGTATAATTTAATAACATACTATAGTCTTCATATAGGAGGCTAAATGTACCCTCTACTAAAGGAAAGTGCATGGTAAGGGGTTTTCATCTCACTCCTTATTCTCGTGAGATTCATTCCATATTGCCACTATTACCTTTTGTGTGGTGTATGTACTGCCCATAATTGTATTATTTGTGTAATACACATTAATTTATGTGTATTTACATATTCATTGTATGATACCTCTTTCATGGGATGTGTGTTTCGTAAGTTTCCAAATTGGTAAGGGTTAATTTCACAATCTCTTTATTATCCGAAGTTGTTTCTACATAAGTATCTACTGGGACATATTTATTATCCATGTCTATGTTTTATGAAAGAGTTTTCAAATGGATTATTTTACGGTACTTTTTATTAAAACATCATTTCAAATGTTTTAAATGTTTATTCTTCTAAATCATTATCATTTATGTCAATGTCTTCAAAATGGTTTTTAAGTATTTATTTATATGGACATGAATGTTTTTGAATTGTTAATTCCTTTCAAAAGTTTCAAAGTGGTATGGGACACTTTGATTCAAAATTGTCTTTAAATGACTTCTTTTCTAAATTGTGTGACTTTTAAATGTTTTCATGAAAAAGGTTCATTTCCCTCAAAGAGTTTTACAAATCATTTTCATCTATGTCAACGTCCTTTGATAAATTTTACATTTTTTTGAAGTTGATTTACATGATACAAATCATCCATATTGTATTTAAGGTTTTCTGATATGTTTGACTATGGATGAGTTATTTTTATTCCATTAATGGTTTATGAATAATGTTTTGGAATTTCGTATTCTAGTTTTAATATGAATTTTTATGTTATATTTCATCCTCTTCTTAAGATGAATGTGTTGGACTAGTATGTTCTGGTTTGGGGACCGGTAAAAGTAGGCACTCCAGGTTGGGTTTCGGTTACATCAAACCCTCTGGGTTGGTGTCCAGTTACAGATTCTCCCTGTGTGGGTTTCGGATACAGTAGTCCATTAGGTCATGGCATGAGGCCTTGACAATGAAATTAAAGTTCAGCATTATGAATTCCATCATTATTAAAGTGGTTATTATTATTGCATGTGATTATTAGACTAGTAGAATATCCATGTGAATAAGTAAATGGAATTATTTCATTTTATATTTACTATATTATGCTGAAGTTCATGTTTGAAATGCTTTTGTTTTAGTTATACATTTCCTTAAATGTTTATGTTTATTTATGAATGTTTCCACTATATTGTTATCCTTACTGAGCATTGGAGCACACCACTTTCAATGTTTTATTTTCCCAAGAATCCAAGAAGTGTATTATGATTGATATGCAGGGTTATGCCAAGGGAATAATGGAATTCATAAAGGATTATTTATGTTTTTTTGTATGTTATAAGTGTAATTTAACATTCATGTATGTAATCTATTTTCCAAGACTGCCAAACTGATCGGTCCTTCGGGACATGATTCCTTCTAATCATGCCAATGTATTAAAATAATGCACTGACTCTGGGTAACTGGGGTTGGGGCGTTATAGTTGGTATCAAAGAAAGTTTATAAATTACCATGGAAACTAGATTTAGATAATATCTGATTAGAGAACACCGACCTATGATAGACTTTGAGGATTAGTATAGAAGAACATCCTAGAATTTTGGTATTGTATAGATTTTTTGAGTTTTCCAAGCAATGCATCCCTTTCTGGATACGAGCAGGTAGAGGCAGCTTTGTCACATATGTACCTAGGGTTAAAACCTGAAAACCCCGCTTTGAGCTAGACTCGAATGGGAACTGGTGCACAACAAAGGGCCTTGTTGCACTTTTGGTTACAACAATCCCAGAGGATATTCTTAGGATAATTATCATTTTCTTTACACACAATTATGAAGGGCTTATGAGTATATAATTACTCAAAGAAAACATTTTTATGATCATTTATTATATCCATAAACTTTTTAATTTATGTTAATTGTTTTACAAGTTCGATATTAGGTATTTCTATTCATAAACTAATCTACGGTATGCCATTGTTTACAAATGGTGCCCAGTAGAAGGAATGAGAACTCTAGCAATACACATGATCCAAAGAGTAAGAAGGATCATATCTTTCATGTTCCTAAAATAGAATATAGAAGGGAAATCGTTTCGCATTTATTATCATCATATGAAGAAATAGTATTATGTGTTGATAAGATATGTAAAGAATTCTCGGAGTCCTGTGGCTTTGATGGGAAGCCAGAGAAGAAAAGGATGGTAGAGAGAAGAACAGATAAAGGGAAGAAGGTAAAGAAGGATTTTCTCATATGTTATAACTGTGGAAAGAATCACCTTGGAAAATGATTGAAGGGAATGGGAGTATGTTATAAGTGTGGAGAAAATGGACACCAAGTACGTGACTGCAAGTGTAAGAAAAAGGTTTCAAATGTACAATGCTTCATCTGCAAGGAGTTTGGACACTACACGAACCAATGTCCCTATCATCAGACTATGCCGAAAATGATGCTATTGGATAATAATCAAGTTATGATACTACAAAAAAATGAAGAGGAATGACTAGTGTTATTATGTTTTTATTTTGGAATTATTTCATTTAATTGTTGTATCAATGATGTTCTAGAAATAAATAAGGATTGTACTGATGTACTATTTCATTGAGGATTTGAGATTATTTGGTACTAATAAAAGTGAATCTACAGCAAGTTAAACTTTATGGAAATTATATGTTTGAAGGAAAGATAAACCCTAATATGTTTCTAATATTGAGGTACTAATTTTGGAATAAGATATGGTTGATTTGGGTAAATTATATTGGATATTCTTGAATACCATGAAAATGATTAATGATTTTTCATCATTGGAGTTTACAAAATTTTTGATAGAAGGATTATATTCAGTACTATATAAAAATAAGGGAGAATGAATGTAATCAATAAGGTTTTATGGTAATTCAGGATGTTACCATGTTTTAAAATAATACATGGTGATGATGTTAACACGTTATTACATGGAAAAAAGGATCATCATTATGTTTAACTTCCTTATAAATTTTCGACTGTGAGTTTGAATAGTAGTATGTTGGATAAGTCTAAATGTTGTAGTTGATTATGTTTGAAAGGTTATTTTTGGATTTTTCTAAAAGGACAACATGCAGACCATGTGACAACTCATCGCGTCAGACAAAACTGTGGGAATCGAACCCACAACCATAGTGCGATTGGGATTTATCGCCTACCACTGGACTACGTGAAGTCCCTAGATTGTATAATGTTGTTTCTTTTTTTAATGGGTCTCATATTTGAATTATACTTTCATTATATTTGGAACCCTATACGATTTGGATAAATTGAGTATTTTTGAGTTGAATTATGTTTTGAATTGAAAGATGAGTTTGTGGTAGAAATTTATTAATGGATAATACTATAATTATAAAGTATGTATATATCCTTATGATCTTAGCCAATCTCATAAATAAATTCCTCAACATTAAGAAAATGAACTTAGAACAAAAATGTTGTCCTAGATGGTACCTTAGATCATCAAAAATTTATTGCTTTGGGATTATAGTCCTTTTCATATCCATGATCTCTACCACTCTCCATCATATAATGATGTTTAGATTTCTCTTCCATATCCATATTTTCCTACATGGAACCCTAGTAGGTGTTATTTTCAGTAACCTTCATACTTACCACTCTTTATTATAAATAGAGGCCTTATTAATCCATTTTTCGATGTGGGATTTTAACTAAGATATTTTGAAATGTGAACCCCATGTTTCCAATACCGATCATAAATTACAAGGATGCAATTTATTGGAAGAGGGTAGAATGTAACACCCCATGCTTCCACGGTACACTTCTCTTTGAATAATACAGTAGTGTGTGTTGTACGCAACCTCGAGTTCTAACACACACCACAACCAATCAAACTAGCCGTTATGAATAGTAATACCAACTTTTTTAAATTTATACATTTTATCATTCAAAATGGACACCATTTTTAGATTTATAATACCAAAATTAGATTAATGTCAGTTTTTGGTACTTTTCTGATAACTTTCATATTTTGATGAATAGTGAAAATTACTAAATTTTAATTGAAAACATCTTTTTTAATTGAAATAATTAATAGTAATAAATTATGAATATGAGTGGTTTTAAATTATACTTAGAATATATTTTTACAATTTAATCCAATTTTTATCATTGGAAATAATTTCACATTTAAACCGGACATAAACAAGTGTAAATCTTTTGATAGTTATTATTTCTTAAAAACAAGCTTTTTATTTTGACATCGAGAATTAATTTTAAATTAATAAATGCAACTTTTATGTTTTTAATTTTGTAAAATATACTTCACTATTGAATTCATAATATCAAAATTAGCTTAGGGTAAATTTTAGGTATTTTTCTGAAAACTTGTAATTTTTGATGAATAGTGAAAAACACTAAGTTATAGTTTAAAACCAAATTTTTATTTAAATAATTATTTATTTTATTTAAATTATCTAATGTCAAAATAATTACATAATACCTATATAAGTTCAATGTAATTCATTGGATTCGGTTTAAAATTATTTTTGATATATAAAAATTTAATTGAACTTTTCACCGTCTTTTACCCACCTCCTAGTAGCTTTAGCAAATTCACATAAAACATAATTTTACCACTTTTGTGAGCTGAATTTTGAAAATCAGAGACACATGGTTAATATCAAGGAGTAAACTGTAGTTTAATGGGATGAAAATATTTTTTGGTGAATAGTAATTTTTTACTTTTATTTACCATGGTTAAAAGTAAATATGGAAATTAAGGGTAAAATTGATATTAATGTTACCCTCACACATATCCTAATTCTATTGGACTAGTTTATCCCGACCAAAAACATCCTTAGAAAAAAATATTATCATTTAGTTCTACTTCGATTAGATTAGGACATTTATTATTATTTAATTCAAAGAAGAGTTAAAAGAGTTAAAATCAATGTTTAATAACTAAAACATTTTTAATATAGGGTTTTGTAGATGATAAATTCTATTATAAATACTCATTAGAAAGATAAAATTATTTCCAACATCATGGTATTTTATTTATAATTTTTAGGCCATATATAAATAAATTTATTTAGGACACAATGATGATGTAGTAATTACCTTATTCATGAAGGAATCAAATAAATGGTTTTATAAATATTAGAATAAATATAATTTCAATTTTTATGACACCCACGAATTTTATATGTTACTATGACATGATAATATTGATTCAATGTATTTTTTTGAAGTAATCATGTTGTAATTATTTAAAAAAAACAAATACCAAATATTGTCAAAACAGACATAAAATAGTTTTTAAAACAAATATTATATTATTAATTGATATAATGGTCCTAAAAATATGATTCTCGTCCAAAAAACTTATATAATAATATATATGATATTAATGAACCACTTGGGGTTCTATTTGCAGTATATAGTATGTTTAATAACCCTATAGTGTAAGAATACAAGAAGACACGGTAAAAGTTAAATTATTTAACATAGAGTTAAATCTAAATGATAAGGTTAAAATGGTAACCTAAACTTGTGTAAAACCTATTGTTTGAGTTTTTTTAGATCATTACCCACCTTATTCTTTAAATAAACAACTTTGGAGCCATTTGAAAGCGAATATTAGTTAATTATAAAATAATATATTATGTTTTTTCTAAGGTGCCCCTCACCCCTCTTATAAAAGTGCACTCCCCCTTCTCTCTAATTCACACCTTCTAAGCCATTTAGCTCGGCCAACCCCTGCCCAAATACCCTCTCAAATATCCTGAATTTTTCTTAGAGGCCTTGTTTTTATCAGAAAGTCATCCTAAAGAGCTCTTTTGATCAAATCAAAAGGAAGAACCCGAAGAAGAGGTAATGACTTCACCACCCTCTTTCAAGTTCCTTTCTTCTTCTAATTCCTTTTTCATTATTTTTTCAATTATAAAATAATAACTCCAGTATATTATATATACTTTGATGTTATTAAAATTATGTTACAACCAAATTCATTATTCTATCCAACCTTTTAATGAAATGTCACCATACTGCGTACGTACGACTTACCGTCTCCACGTCGTGGGGTAATTGTTATTCGATACATTATTATTTGGATGGGTATAATAATGATGTGTATATGATATAAATAATAAATATAACAAGATAAGGATTCTGTATATATTATATACCATCCAATTATATATTATATTAATATCAAAATAATGATATTTTCGCTCGTGTGTACGTAGGGATTACCGTTTCCACGACGCGATGAGATTTATTTCCAAGTTCACCATTCATCAACGATTATAAAAATATATAATATTAATAAGTATGTAATCTATGACATAATAATGCTACTGGAGATATATATATTTATATATATATGTATTTATGTACTTACATATATCTTATTCACATACTTCCGTTCAATACTATATGAAAACAGAAACATCGTTTATGCGTGTGTACGGACTACCGTCTCTATAAACGTTGTTTTCCATTTCATATATACTCCTATTATAAATTTTTATATTCTAAATATATATGATAAATAAATAAATTTTTTTATTCTGGAAGTATTTAAATCATGATCCTTGTGATATAACCAAGAGTAACAAGTTAAAACACTTACGGTAGAGGAAGCGATTATTACCCGAAATATTAATATAACATGGAAATTATTATGAAATGGATTGTATAATGTCATAAATTAATAATGTATGATATCATAAATATTAATATGGATCTTTTATAATTAAATAACATACTATAGTCTTCATATAGGAGGCTAAACATACCCTCGACTAATGGAAAGTGCAAGGTAAGGGGTTTTCGTCTCACTCTGTATTCCCGTGAGATTCATGCCATATTGCCACTATTACCTTTTGTGTGGTGTATGTACTGCCCATAATAGTATTATTTGTGTAATAATCTTTAATTTATGTGTATTTACATATTCATTGTATGATACCTCTTTCATGGGTTGTATGTTTCGTATGTTACAAAATTGGTAAGGGTTAATTTCACAATCTCTTTATTATCTGAGGTTGTTTTTATGTAAGTATCTACTGGGACTTATTAATAATCCATGTCCATGTTTTATGAAAGATTTTTCAAATCGATTATTTTAAGATACTTTTGACTAAAAAATCATTTCAAATGTTTTAAATATTTATTCTTATAAATCTTTCTCATTAATGTCCATGTCTTCAAAATGGGTTTTAAGGATTTATTTATATAAACATGAATGTTTTTAAAATATTAATTCCTTTAAAAAGTTTCAAAGTGGTATGGGACACTTTGATTCAATAATTACTTTAAATTACTTCTTTTCTAAATTGTGTGACTTTTAAAATATTTTCAAGAAAAAGGGGTATTTCTCTCAAAGAGTTTTACAAATCATTTTCATCTATGTCGACATCCTTTGATAAATTTTACATTTGTTTGAAGTTGATTTATAATGATAAAAATCATCCATATTGTATTTAAGGTTTTGTGATATGTTTGACTATGGATGAGTTATTTTTATGCCGTTAAGGGTTTATGAATAATGTTTTGTCATTTTTTATGTTAGTTTTAATACGAATGTTTATGTTATATTTCATTCTCTTCTTAAGATGAATGTGTTGGACTAGTATTTTCTAGGTTTGGAACCGGTAAATGTAAGCCCTCCGGGTTGAGGTCCGGTTACAGCAGACCCTCCGGGTTGGTGTCCGGTTATTAGAGGCACTTAGGGTTGGTGTCCGGTTATTAGAGGAACTCTGGGTTGGAGTCTAGATACAGAGGCTCTCCAGGTGGGTTTTGGTTATAGTTATCCATTAGGTTTTGAAACGAGGCCTTGACACATAAATTAAAGTTCATCATTATGAATTCCATCATTATGAAAGTGGTTATTGTTTTTGCAAGTGATTATTTGACTATTATAATATCCACGTGAATAAGTAAATGGAATTATTTCATTTTATCTTTGCCATATTATGATGAAGTTTAAGTTTGAAAGGATTTTGTTTTAGTTATACATTTCCTTAAATGTTTATGTTTATTAATGAATGTTTCCGCTATGTTGTTATCCTTACTGAGAATCTGAGCTCACCCCTTTCAATGTTTTATTTTCCCAGGATTCCAAGAATTGTATAGTGATTGATATCTAGGGTTAAGCCAAAGGAATAATGGTGTTCATAAAGTATTATTTATGTTGTTTTGTATGTTATAAGTGTAATGTAACATTCGTGTATGTAATCTATTTTCCAATACTGCTAAACCGATCGGTCTTTTGGGACTTGATTCTTTGTAATCATGCCAATGTATTAAAATAATGCACCGACTATGGGTAACAGGGGTTGGGGCGTTATATCTATGTTACACAATATGGTATTGACTAGAATCTCTAATAATGTTTTATATATTTTCCCCACTTGGTTATAGAGTTATAGTTATAGGATTATTTATTCCTTATAGAGATCTACTTTCTTATTATCTACTGGAAATAATTTTGGATGAGGTTATTTGACATTTTTTTAGTGATTTTTATGGGTTGTGAAGGGTTTTTTGGATAACATTTATCTATATGATAATTGGTTTATGCTTGAGGGGTCGTAATAGTTATAATAGGCTAAAGGGTTATAGTTCAAGTAAATATTAGGGTATACCATTATTTAATTTGAAAATTAAGACACATTTCTATTAGTTGGAAAATGGATTTAGTTATGGATTGTGTTGAGTTCACCTCTATTAGTTGTAGGTATTTTCGAATTTATTGGGGGAATGATTATAACTAAAATAGTTTCAATCGAATGGTTTATTATCCCATGAACCCAATTAAATCCTTTGTTTATGTGGGGTATTCTTCATATCTCAGGATATTATGATATGGTTTTGTGTGTTTGTTTTTGTGAATAATTTGACTGAGTCTATGACACTATAAATTATAAGTTATTTAATTTATTTATCAATGATTCTAATTGGGTTTTCAAGATAGTGATCTCATCAAATTAAAATATTTCTCTCCTCTATGGAATATAATCGCTTTTCATAATTTATCATTTTGAGTAATCTCATATAGAATGTCTTTTACAACTTCAAATGTTTTCATAATTAATCCATTATTTGTATAGTTCATCGATTGCCACTCAATTCTTAGGATGTAAAAAAGTATATAATTGATTCATTAATAGGAAAACATTGATTGTCCAATGTAACCACATCCACATGAAATATTTTATTTTATACCATGATTTAAATATATATTATCCATCATCTTGTGAAATTATTGAGATTTTCTTTTCTAAACATCTATATTGTCCATAGTGGAAAGTATTTGTCTAATAATCATTTTTATAGGTTATTCAAGGTTTTCAAGTAACCATAGTAAAATCTATTACCAATAAATTTCAAATACATAGAGATAGAGTTAGAATTCCCTCAATAATATAGAATTTTATGTTACTCAATTATTTTTGATTAGATCACAAATTTCACTCATGATAGTCAAATTTCTATGTAGATCATCATTTTTAATTCCACGAAATCATACAATTTTTTATTGTTATTAGGCTTACTATAATCATATAATTGTTCACCATAATTGAATGATGAAAAAAGCTAAAGGAAAAAACCATCAATTGATGATAAATCATTGTCCATTGTTGATCTATCCCTGGGAATTTATAGTCCTCGATTATGTTGGTTCACATTGGAGAATTTTTCATTGGGTACATTGGGTGTAGTTTAGAGCATGTTCTCAAGGATGGTAAATCATTTGTATAAACATAGGAACCTCTTGTTCATAGGGTTATAATCAATCATTTTTCATGAATCAAGGCTCCTTGATCATGTTATTGGCATCCTGGTCATGCATTAAGTGTATTGAAATGAAAAAACAAAAAATAAACACATGCCCAAAAAGGGAATTAAAATAAAAAAAATTATTAATATGTTATGAATAGAATTGGTTTATAAAAAAATTATTATACTCATTTTTTCACCATTGATCACTACCAATAGTGCCAAAAACATTTTCCATCCCACTAGAATTATCATTTCTAGTGGGTAATCATGATTAAAAATTAAGTATTCATGATTTTTATTATTCTACTAAGTCATATAATAGTGAATGTCTGAGGTCCATCGCTTGACCGATACATATAATCAACAACATAAAGCCATAGGACTTATTGTTAAGTATAAATATATGAATTTAGATGGATCAAAAAAATTTCAAACACAAGTATAATGGTTTTAAAATAATCTAAAAATTAAAGGATCAATTTCAATGTCTATTTTTGAAATAGATAGCAACCTATTTCATTCATTAATTTCTTTTAATAAATCAGTTTCACGCATTTCTTATGTTTAGCAGTTTATTATGGTAAAATTTATTGAGTTTAACCAATATTATCTAAATCTATTGGCAAAATAGTAATATTAGACTAATTTTATTATGTTCAATCATTACATTAAATGATAAATACCATAAATTGTTAATTACATATTTATATCTACTAGTTTTTATTTCTATTCTTAACATGCCCTTTCTAAAATTACTAACTAATATGTAATATTAGTATTAGAGACTAAAAATTATTCTTAATTGAAATGAATATTCATGAATAAAATTGATATATAATTTTAACACTCATACTTCGAATCTTAATACCTTACCTCCAAAGTTAATTTCCACACATGGTTGAGGGATGATCAACCATATTTTACTTGAATATATTTTAATGTGACTGGAAATAGTATTTTAATACTAATGAATATGGCTATATAAGCGTGTATTACCTTCACTAATAATCATCCTTGAGTATTTAACCCTATGAAATATAATTGAGTTATATAGGGGGTGTTGATTCAAGCTATGAAGCAATGGAAGATGTTTTTCTGATTTTCTATAAATCAAGTAATGAAATTTATTTTCGAAATATCTTCAAAAATTTTATTTATTTATTTCAAAATCAAACATGTTTTATGTTTTAAATTTTGTCATTTCACATTTATATTTATTTATGGGAAGTAATTATATTTCAGTAATTTATTTCTTTTCAAGTTTTTACACAACAATGTCATTGTATTCAGAACTATTGATATGTAGGAGAACCATTTTTTGTGTGTGAAAATAACTTCTTCTCAAATGATTCACGTGGGTTCTGAATTTTAGATTATATGTAAACTTATTATAGTGGTTTACTAATATTTATTTTGTATCTATATAAATAATTTTTAATTATATATTTATAATAGAAAGGTGAAATTTGGTTAAATATTTAAAAATATTTATAGATGGGATATTTCCATATGCCTAATTTTTTTAGTCCTTCGATATTGTATTATGGTATTACAATTTTATTTTTATACAAGTAAGGGGACATTTTGACTTTATAAAACTTTTCATCCACAACAATTCATGAGATTTATTTTATTGAATTTTTTTAAAAAGAACCTTAATTTGTCTCTAATATATATACAATTCATGTTATTTTCTTATCAAAATTATTATTTTAATAATAATATTGAAAATGTATGTAAATATATACAGATTTTCATGTTAAAAATCATGTTCGTCCACATTTTTCTCCTTATAAAATTATTTTATTGATTTGGCCACCTTATGTGCAAGCGATGTTGTTGATGTTTTTTAAATTTATGTTTAATTTTAATTGATTTTATTTTCGAATAGGCATATATATGTATATATATATAATTTCATATGAATCATTTTTTTTAAAAAAATGTATACATATGTATCTATATATATATTATTTTATGGTGAATCAAAATTTTAATCTATGATCAATAGATATGTTTATATATAAATTTATTTATATATGTATCAATTTATGTAAAACTATTTATTTCCTATATGTATGTACAAAACTGAATGTATATTATATATATATATATATATGTGAATCATTATTCTTAACTATACATATGTGTGTGGAGATTCAATCATGTTTTATTCTGATATATTTGTAAAAAAATGTATATATATATGTGTAACATTTAATATAAAAATATTATATTCATAAATATATATTAATGTATATTTACAAATTTCATTTCATGAAAAATAAATTTATCATGGAACATGAATAACCAAGTAATTTCCCTTATTATGAAATGGATATCGAAGCTCATGATTTTTTTAAGAAAGTTCATTGTCCACATGATATAAAATAGAAGTTTTGATGTTTTTAATTCCAAATAATCTCACATGAAAATTATTTCAATTAAGGAATGAAATGGGGAGTGAACCAAAACCCTTTTGGGACTTTTATTCAATCATATGACAGGTGTTCCCTGAAATATATAGCACTCCAATTCATTGGGAAATGTTTAAATATAAAGATATGTCATGTATGGTGTGTGAGACATGTATTGTAAAATCCCAAGTAAGTAAAGAATTATGTATTTTCATATATATGTCTATTGAGGAATTAGATTGTGTTTTAGAGGCTTAAAATGAGAATAAATCAAATCTTAAGCATAGAATTCTCTAATGTTTTCAAAAGATTGTTTTACCACCTTTTGATGGTGAACCATTTTTAAATCTATCTTTTGGAAATTTTATAAGCTCTATTTTTCAAAATAAACTTATTATTTAGGATTGGGACATTGAAATTTACTTTGGATAAATTTTTGGTATTTTTCTGACAAAAATCATTTTTAATGAATAGTGAAAAATATTACATTTTACTTCAAAACTACTTTTTCATCTAATTTAATTATATGGATATATTATCTTTTTAATTGGTTATAAATTGTAAATAGAATATATTCTTGCCATTTAATCTTATGTTGGTCCTTGAAATTAATTTCACATTTAAATTAAACATAAAAAGTTGTCAAACTTTTGATAGATATTGTTTCTAAAAAATCCGCTATTTGGTTTGACAATGGGAATTATTTTTAAATTAATTACTACAATTTCTGTGTTTTGAATTTGGTAAAATGGATTCTATATTTGGAATCATAATGTAAAAATTATGTAATTAAGACACTTTTGTTTTTTGTCATTATGAATAGTAATGATGGTAATTATCTTTAATTATCCTGATTAATTAGTAATCCGGTAGTTAAGGGTAATAAAGTAATAAAATAATAATATAAAATGACCCTTAAATGTGTCTTAATGCTACTGGTTGTTTCACTTCCAACCATGGGATTCCTTGTGCCAACTTTGGGGCCTCATGGAATCACTTTTGTGTGATAGTGATATTTTATCTTCTTATTTCAAAAGAATGTTAAATATAACAAAAGTATGTAACACCTAAGTAAAACAATTCTAATTTTGTCTACATAAATGATCCATTAGACTATAAATTTTTTTTGGATAGATAAACTTTTTCCTACATCATTTTATTTGTTTTATAATATTTACACATTAAATAAATAAAATTATTTATGACATCATGATGATGTAGTGATTACCTCATTAATGAAAAATTTAAATAAAATGAAAAGATAATGAAACATATAAGACTTACACTTGTCAAAAACAATTTTATGGGTGGATATAGAACCCTTATCACCTTATCTTCGAAATATATCATTGTGGGACCTTTAAAATCTGATGCTCATTATATAATAAAGTAACATTTCTTGACTTTCCAAGAGTGCCCCTCCTCCCTATTATAAAAGGCCCCCACCTCTACCACCTTACCCACACCTCTCAAGAAATTGGCTTAGCAAAACACTGCTAATTGTATCACTCCATATCCATATATTCATTATATAAGCCTTTTCATAGGCCGAAAGCTCTTTAAGAAACCTGTTTGGTTCAAACCAAGGGGAGTTACACGATTTAAAGGTAATGTATTCTCTAATATTCTTTTGTTTTATTTTTCTTATCCAACCCCATAAACTCTTTTTGTTCCTTTATTTTGTAACAACATCAGTATCTTCAATATACTAGGATGTTGGTATGAGAAGGATTTTATTTACACTTACACAGACCTTCATCTAATTTTTAAATAACATATTGTTTCTGTGGTTGGCGAATTTCTGCCTCACGAAACTATGATTATTCAATATTCTTTTAACACCTTTCATGGTGGCCAATAATATTTCAATATATATATATTTATATGATTTATCTTATTTCTATGTTTTCCTTATGATTATTTATTTTTTATTTATGTCATACCTTTATGGTTTCCATTATGGGTAAATGCGATAACTTCATTTTAGGAAGTGCGGACTACCGCCCCCTCAAAGTGATTTGAATCGTCAATTCCATATGTGGGATGTTTAAATGATGTAGTTAATGATATTATATATGATATTATACTAGAAATATAATATACCTTTATATATTTATGATTTCGTTCCATTAAATACAAAATACAAATGAAAGTAGGGTTCATGCGTACATACGGCTTACCGTCTCCATGAATGGTGCATTTCATTTCTTACCTCAAAATGTTATGTAATATTATAAATGCATGTATATAATGGATATATATGATATATATGATATCTATATCATGAATATAATTCTGGATATAATGGATATTTTACCACATGAACAACATGTAATTATAAGAAGTTTATTTTTGACTCAAGTACCAAAGATCGACAAAACCACCATTATTAACATAAATAATTACATAATGTTCATAACATGGAAATAAGTGATATAAAAGGAATAATGAACATGAACAAGGTTCTTAAGAAAGTATAAATTAACCATACTTTATTATTTGGGAGATTAAAGAATGATCGAGTCAAATCGGACATGAGGTAAGGAACTTCGTCTCATTCTCCTTTCATTGAGGCATATTTTGTTTTATACACAACTTTATTTTATACAGTTTATAAACCATATTGAATTTTACTTTTATTCAAAAGTAATATTTTTATACGAAGAAGTTTACTAAACTACAGAAGGGGTTTTTTTTGTCTTACGTATGCGGTGAAAATGACTTCTCCACCACCATGACCATTATTTGAGTTTCGGCTTCCCCTAAAAGCCATATATTTTTTTAATGAAAAATAAATACCATGTTTTACTTTTCTGTTATTTTGGTATAGAAAATGGTTTTGATAATGATTTTATTATATCAATGTGTTTTTGATATCTTGTGATTGAAATATGGAAATGTTATGTTTCTTTTATGCATGTTTTATGTGATGTGATTATGTTATAGTTCTTGGGAATTGTTTATGAAGATGGGTGGTTCCATGATAAAATAAGGGAGGGTGAGCCTGTGATAGCTCTCCAATGCATTGGGTAACATGAACAAGTTAAACGCTAAGGTTTCTCTGTAGAGATTTAGGGAATATACTATAATGGGTATTCCAAAAGTAACCATGAGGGTTACTCCCTACATAAAAATGTTATGAATGCCTCAAGTTACCTTTATGTCTTATGATTTCTATGAGTTATTCACAAGTCTTATGATTTCATGAGGTATGTTAAAGTGCTTATGTTTTATGGGTGGTGTATGATTTCATTGATTCTTATGTATTCATGGACTAAGATTTTCTTTCCATATTTGTTTACCCCTTACTGAGCTATTTATGCTCATCATAAGTTTTTGAAATGTTTTTCACGGGTCAAGGGAAAATTACATGATGTAATTATAGTGTCAAGGAAGTTTCAAGAAAAAATCCATGTTTTATGTTAAATATTTCTCCTTTGATGGGAAAAATTTAATATTGTCTTTTATGTAACCACCTTGTTTAAATGTGGAATGTAATGCATGATATATGATTTAATTCTAGAAAACTCTAAACCTGAAAATATCCTCAATGTGTATTCTTGAAAAATCTCACGATTAAGAAATTTTAAAGGCTGGGGCCTTATAGTTGGTATCAAAGGGAGGTTTATATAACAATAAGAGTTATAATTCTAGTAAATTATTATCCAAAAATATTCTTTTATGGTAAAATTGAAATGATATAGCATTTGATGATTACCATGTTGCTTCATCTAAGACATGTTTGTTCAGAATTTTTTTCCGCAGAGGAAATAGGGAAGCAGTGCTAGGAAGTCATACAGAAGGAAATGAACTTCCGAATTAGCATCATGAGATGGTCGGAATTGGAACTGAATTGTTTTTTATAGTAATGGCTTAGTTGACTCAAGCGATAAATGGTGGTGGTATCCATGCACGAGATCAGCCAGATCAATAGTAGAGGAACATGTCAGTGGTGGAACATTTCATGAGGCAACATCCCCCATCATTCAGAGGATCATCTGACCATGTGCTAGATTAATGGTGGATTAAAGCACTGGAGAAGATTTTTGATGTAATGGGGTGTTCAGACAATCAAAAGGTTAGTCTTGTTTTTACCATTTGGAGGGTTAAGTAGATCAGTATTGGTCTATGGTTAAAAATATTAGGGACGCTGATGATATTGATGCTCTTGATTGGGATGAATTCAATAGTATGTTTCCTGAGAAATACATTCCTAAGGTTGTTCGACTTATGATGGAAAATCAATTCTTGGAATTGAGGCAGGAGGATGACTCAATGGCTACTTAGGAAGAAAAGTTCACTCAATTGGAATGGTATGCTCTAAATATTATCTGAGACCTTGATAGTAAAATCAATCGTTTTAACTCATGATTAAAGCCAAAATATCAAAGGGAATTAGCTTATCGTGAGTTCAATAGTTATGAAAAGCTTGTCCGATGTTCTGAGAAAGTGGAAATGGAGTTTGCCGATGATAAAGTGTTCTATAACAACCCACAGAAGAAGTGACCAAGGTGGCAGGAGAAAGGGAAGAACCCTTCAAAAAGGACCGATGGTAAGAAAACTGTGGTTTCAATTTGTGATAAATTTGGTAAAAAGCATGTTGGGTAATGTATTTTGAATTATGGAATGTGCTACCAATGTGGTAATATGGGACATAAGGCTCGTGATTTCACTGAAAAAGATCAGGGTGATGGTAAGAGCAAATTTGATTTACAATTAGTGGAATGTTTCAAGTGCAATGAGATGGGTCATTATGAAAACGAGTGTTCGACAAAGAGCTCAAATGATTGGAAGCAGTCAGACTACAAGAAGAAAGGTCTGGTGAAATCCTTTGCAACTACTTCAGCAGATGTTGGGCCATCAAATGAATTGGTATCACGTACTTTGTTTTTTTTTTAGATTATGCAAATGTGTTTTTTTATTCGGGGTCTACACATTCTTTCATCCCTAAAAAATTTTCTAGTAAATTGGGAATTCCATCTCAAGAATTGACTCTTGAACCTGTGGTAAAAACACCTGGGGGAAATGTTGAGGAAATAATAATTTATAAGAATCTTCCTATCCTTATTTGTGGAAAGAATCTACTTGAAAACCTTATTGTTTTACCTCTAGTAGAGTTTGATGTTATCCTGGGTATAGATTGGCTCTCAGTTTACCATGCTATGATTGACTATAGATCTAAAGAAGTTTCTTTTCAGAATTACTTTCCATTTGTGTACAAGAATGAAACCTTACTGTTGATAACATATAAAGATGCTGAGAAACTTGTAAAAGATGGAAATGAATGTTACCTTTCACATATTGTTGAAAACAAAGGAACCGTTCAGATTAAGGATGTTCTAGTGGTAAATGAGTATCCTGATGTTTTTCCCTATGAGTTTCCTAGAATAATACTAGATGGGGAAGTTGAATTTACTATTGACTTAGTTCCAGATGCTACAAAAATTTCAAAACCCCCTTATCCAATGGCTCAAATTGAACTTTTAGATTTGAAGGAGCAATTCCAAGATATATTAGAGAATGGTTTCATTCGACCTATCACATCACCATGGGGTGATACTATCTTATTTTTTAAAAAGAAAGATGGTTATATGAGGCTTTTCATTGATTATAGAGCCTTGAATAACATCACTATTAAGAAAAATCATCTTATTCCTCATATCGATGATTTGTTTGATCAACTATAGGGAGCTCAGTATTTTTCAATGATTGACTTGGGATCGGGGTACCATCAGTTGAAGGTAAAGGAATCGGATATTCCAAAGACCATGATTCGTACAATATATGGCCATTATGAATTAGTAGTAATACCTTTTGGGTTAACCAATGCACCTGCTGTATTCGTGGACCTTATGAATAGAATTTTCCATGAGTTCTTGGATACGTTTGTGGTTGTTTTCATTGATGATATGTTGGTGTTTTCTAAAAGTAAAGAAGAGCATGAAAGTCATTTAAGATTTATTTTTCAATCCTTAAAAGGAAAGAAATTGTATGGGAAATTTAGCAAGTGTGAGTTTTTGTTGCAACGAATTTCATTCCTTGGTCACATTATTTCTAAATATGGAATAACTGTTGATCCTGTAAAAACAAAAGTGGTTGAAGAATGGCCATGACCCAAAAATGTAACTGAGATTCATAGTTTTCATGGTTTGGAAGGCTATTACCGAAGGATTTTAAAAAAAAATCACGGTTATCTAGTCCAATGACTAAGATAACTCGGAAGGGTGTTGTGTTTATCTGAACAAAAAAATGTGATGATTGTTTTCAGGTGTTGAATAGAATATTGGTGAATGCTCCAGTTTTGGAACAACCTTCCAGGAATGGTGAGTTTGTTATCTACAGTAATGCTTCATTGAAAGGACCTAGTTGCATCCTAATGTAGAATGATCAGGTAATTGCTTATGTTTCACATCAGTTGAAAACTCATGAGGTAAATTACCCTACACAAGATTTTGAATTAGCTATTATGGTTTTTGATTTAAAAATTTTGAGGCATCTTTTATATGGTGTAAAGTGTGAAATATATACTGATCACAAATGTTTAAAGTATATATTCACTCAGAAATAATTCAACATGAGACAGAGGAGATGACTAGAATTAATCAAGGATTATGATTGTACAATTCATTACCATCCGGGAAAAGCAAATAAAGTGGTTGATGCTTTGAGTCAAAAATGTAATTCTTCATTAACCATGTTACGTTTGGAACGATATCCTTTGGTTAAGGATTTGATGAAATTTGTCATAGAAGTTGTTGGTGCAGGATGTTCTACTATTTTGTTTTAGGTATCAGTGAAATATTCTCTACCAAACATAATTAAGTAATCTCAGAAGCTGCACAGTGAGTTGCAGAAAAAGGTAGAACTAGTTTAGAAGGGTATGTTACCTGAATTCAACATTGATAATGATTGTTTTTTAAGATTTGGGAAGAGATTGTGTGTACCTTGTGATTCACAGTTGAAGAGAGAGTTGTTATGTGAAGCTCATAGTTCTCTGTTTTCATTTCATCCAGGTAGTACTATGATGTATAGAGATCTTCGGAAGTATTTCTGGTGGGATGGAATGAAAATAGATATTGCTGATTTTACTATGAAGTGTTTGACTTTTCAACAGGTTAAAACATAGCGACAGTTACCAAAAGGGATGCTTCAGCCATCACTAGTTCCAGATTGGAAATGGGAGAATATATCCATGGACTTCGTTTTGGGGTTGCTGAAGAATCCTCGAGGTAATAATGTGATCTGGGTTATTGTTGATCGCTTGACTAAATTTTCTCATTTCTTTTCTATACGAGATACTTTTTCTCTAGATCAACTTTCTCGTTTGTATCTTAAAGAGATAGTCATGTTACAAGGAGTTCCCCTCTCCATTTTATCTGATCATGATCCCAGGTTTACATCTATCTTTTGGAAAGGCCTTTAGAAATCGTTGGGTGAAGCTCATCTGATATAAAAAACAAATCAGGAAAATACTTGTAGGGAGATTCAAACTACTTACCATAAGATTCCATGGTTAGTACTGCTTTTCATCCTCAATTAGATGGGAACTCAAAACAAACAATTCAGACATTGGAGGATATGCTACATTCTTGTTTGATGGATTATCAGGGATGTTGGGACCAACGTCTTTCTTTGGTTGAGTTTTCTTATAATAACATATTTCATTCCAGCATACAGATGGCACCATTTGAGGAATTATATGGGAAGCAGTGTTGAACTCCAGCTTTTTGCGATGAAGTAGGTGAAAGGATGTTTATGGGACCAGAATTTCTAGAAGAGTTGGTAGGAAATGATTAGCAGATACAGAAACACATGAGAGTAGCTCAGAGTAGGTAGAAATGTTATGCAGACAACAGGAGAAAGGATCTCTCTTTTGAGGTAGGTGATTATGTATTCCTCAAAGTTTCACCATGGAAAAGTGAGATGTGATTTGGTAAGAAAGGAAAGCTGAGTCCAAGGATCATTGGACCATGTAAAATTCTAGAGAGTGTTGGATCAGTTGCATACCGAGTGTCTTTACCTCAGAGTTTATCTCAGTTACACAATTTTTTCATGTTTCAATGTTAAAGAAGTACATACCATATTCATATCATGTTTTGAGTCCAGAGGTAGTTAAGCTGGAAGAGAACTTATCTTTTGAGTAAAAATGGGTCCAGATTCTTGACCACATGGAGAAAGTATTGTGGAATAGGCGGGTTCATCGAGTAAAGGTTTTGTGAAAAAATCATATGATTGAAGAGGCAACATTGGAATCTAAAAATGCAATGAGGGATAAATACCCCAACTTATTCAATAAGTAAATCAATTGTGGGGTTGGAATTTTTAAAAGGGGGAAGGATGTAACATCCCAAGTAAGTAAAGAATTATGGATTTTCATATCTATGTTTATTGATGAATTAGATATTGTTTTAGAGGCTTAAAATGAAAATAAATCCAATCCTAAGCTTAGAATTCTCTAATATTTTTAAAAGATTGTTTTACCGCCTTTTAATGGTGAACCATTTTTGAATCTATATTTTGACAATTTCATAATCTCTATTGGTCAAAATAAACTTAATCTTTCAGATTGGGATATTTAAATTTAATTTGGATAAATTTTTGGTATTTTTCTGAAAATGTTTATTTTTTCAATGAATAGTGAAAAATAATGCATTTTACTTCAAAACTGCTTTTTCATACAATTTAATTATATGGATAGATTATCATTTTTTTTATTTTAAAGTGTAGATAGAATATATTTTTACCATTTAATCCAATGGTGTTCATTATAATTAATTTCACTTTGAAATTGGACATAAAGAATTTTCAAACTTTTGATAGATATTGTTTCTAAACACCCCACTATTTGTTTTGACAACGTGAATTATTTTTGACTTAATTACTACAATTTCTGTGATTGGAATTTGGTAAAACGGATTCCATATTTGGAATAAGAAGGTCCAAATTATTTAATTAAGACACTTTTGTTTTTGGACATTATATATTGTAATGACAGTAATTATCTTTAATTATTGTGATTAATTATTAATCGGGTAGTTAAGGGTAACAAAATAATATCATAATAATATAAAATGACCCCAAAATGTGTCTTAATGCTATTGGTTGTGTCATTTCCGACAATGGGATTCCTTGTGCCAACTTTGGGACCCCATGGAATCACTTTTGTGTGATAGTGACATTTTATCTTTTTATTTTTAAAGAAAGTTAAATATAACAAAAATAACTAACACCTAAGTAAAACAATTTTAATTTTGTCTACATAAATTATGTCTTAGACTATAAATAGTAATTGTAAATATAAAAATACTTTCTACATCATGGTATTTGATTAATAATTTTTAAAAATTAAATAAATAAATTTATTTATGACACCATGATGATGCAGTGATTACCTCATTGATGAATGATTTAAATAAAATGAAAAGATAATGTAAAATCTAAGACTTAAAATTGTCAAAAACCTATTTTATGGGTGGACATCTAACCCTTATCACCTTATCCTAGAAATATAACATTTTTGTATACTTAAAATCCTAAACTCATTGCATAATAAAGTAACATTTCTTCACTTTCCAAGAGTGCCCCTCCTCCCTCTTATAAAAGGCCCCCACCTTTACCACCTTACCCACACCTCTAAAGCCATTGGCTTGGACAAACTCTTCTCATTTTATCTCTAAACATCACTCTCTTGATCATATAAGCCTTAAATTAGGAATAAATATCTTCAAGAAACCCTTTTGGTTCAAACCAATGGGAGTTACCCGATTTAAAGGTAATGTCTTCTCTAATGTTCTTCTGTTTTATTTTGCTTATCCAACCCCCTAAAATATTTTTATTCCTTTATTTTGTAACAACAACAGTATCTAAAATATACTAGGATGATTTTATGAGAAGTATTTTATTTAAACTTACACACACCTCCATCTAATGGTTAAAGAACATATTGTTTCTGTGGTTGGCGAATTTCTGCATCACAAAACGATGATTGTTCAATCTTCTTTTAACACCATTAATGGTGGCCATTAAGATTCCACTATATTTATATATGATATATATTATTTCTATTCTTTCCTTATGATTCTGTATTTTTCATTTATGGAATCCCTTTATGGTTTCCATTATGGGTAAACGCGATATCTTCATTTTAGGAAGTGCGGACTACTGCCCCCTCAAAGTGATTTGAATCGCTAATGCCATACTTGGGACATTTAAAGGATGTAGTTAAAGATATTATATTTTATATTATACTATACATATACTATACCTTTATATATTTATGATTTCATTCCATTAAATATGAAATATAAATGAGAGTAGCATTCATGCGTACGTACGGCTTACCATCTCCATGAACAGTGCATTTCATTTCTTACCTATAAATGTTATGTAATATTGTAAATTCATGTATATACTGGATATATATGATATATATGATATCTAAATCATGAATATAATTCTAGATATTTTGGATATTTTACCACTTGAACAACATGTAATTAAAATAAGTTTATTTTTGACTCAAGTACCAAAGATCGACAAAATGACTGTTATTAACTTAAATAATTACACAATGTTCATAACTTGGTAATAAGTGATATAAAAGGAATAATGAACCTGAAAAGGTTCTTAAGAAATTATAATTAAACTATAGTTATTTATTTAGGAGATTAAAGAATGATCGAGTCAAAATTGATATGAGGTAAAGGACTTCGTCTCAATCTCCTTTAATTGAGGCATATTTTGTTATATACACAACTTTATTTTATACGGTGTATAAACCCCTTTGAATTTTAATTTGATTCAAAAGGAATATTTTTATATGAAGAGTATTACTAAACGAAAAAAGGGAATGATTTTTTCTTAGGTATGTGGCGACAATGACTTCTCCGCCGCTGTGACCATTATTTGAGTTTCGACTTTCTTTACAAGCCATAATGTTTTTTAATGAAAAATAAATACCATGATTTACTTTTCTTTTATTTTGGTATTGAAAATGGTTTTGATAATGTATTGATTATATCAATGTGTTTTTTATATCTTGTGATTGAAATGTGGAAATTTTATATTTTCTTTATTCATTTTAATGTGATACGATTATGTTATGGTTCTTGGGAATTGTTGATGAAGACGGGTGGTTCTGTGATAAACTAAGGGCGGGTGAGCCCATGATATCTCTCTAATGCATTGGGTAATGTGAAGGAGTTAAATTCTAAGGTTTCTCCGAAGAGATTTAGGGAATACACTATAATGGGTATTCCAAACATAACCATGAGGGTTACTCCCTACGTAAGAATGTTATGAATGCCTCAAGTTACCTTTATGTCTTATTATTTCTATGAGTTATTCATGTTTTTTATGATTTAATGAGGTATGTTAAAGTGATTATGTTTTATGATTGCTTTATGATTTCAATGATTCTTATGTATACATGGACTAAGGATTTATTTCTGTATTTTTGTACCCCTTACTTAGCTTTTTATGCTCATCCCAAGTATTTGAAATGTTTTCCACAGGTCAAGGGAAAAGTACATGATGTGCTGATAGTGTCAAGGAAGTGTCAAGAAAGAATCAATTTTTTATTTTAAATATGTCTCCTTTGATGGGAAAAATGAATATTGTCTTTTATGTAACCACCTTTTTTAAATGTGGAATGTAGTGCATAATTTATGATCTAATTCTCTAAAACACTAAACCTGAAAAGATCCTCAATGTGTATTCTTGAAAAATCTCATGATTAAGTAATGTTTAAGGCTCGGGCATTATATGTATCCCAAGAACACTATGGGATTAAATAATGAACCTAATCCATCATAGTATTGTGTAAATCATGTTATGTGTTCTCTGGAGTGAAATGTGACTTCATGTTAAGATCCAAGGTGCTTTTGGGAACTATTTATGAATGTTTATGAGTTATAAAGAGAAATTTTTATAATTCCATGAATGAAATGTATTTTCCAAAGGATTCATATATTGAAACCTATTATGAAATAAATATTGTTAGTTTCAAATCAACTCATGATTTTATAAATTTTTAATTCTCAAGATGTATCACATCTTTTACATTTTAGGTTGAAGTGTAAAAAACCCAATCTATTTTTACATGTTTTGAAACCCCTTACTGGGATTTTTTTCACGACCTATGTTTTTAAAAACCTCTTTTCATAGGGAATAAGTACACGAAGAAGAGAGTGACACGATATGGCTCCTTTATGGTGTTCAACCGTTATTAGGAATACCAATATTTTTTTTTCCAATTATTTTTTTTAGAGTTGTAATTAGAATTATCCAGTGTATCTAGACTGTCTAAAACTTTAAACCTTTATAGTCTTAGATTTTAAAATAATAAATGAAATAAAAATTTTGAATAGGTCTTAGGTCATCATTGTTGGTAAAATGGATGAGGTTTATAATACATTAGAGGTGAAGATATATAGAAACCCTTTGATCATTTAGACTCCTGTAAATTTAATAGGGTTTTACTTTACAGAAAAATATGGCGCTCCTAGTTTTTCTATTTCTGAATAGTGAAATACAGATTTTCTATATGTACGAAAATAGAATTTTAAGGATTAAAATATTTTAATGGGGAATAATATAACAAAATCAATATTAATAAGTTCATTATTTTAAGTAAATTAAATTAAATATTGGTCATATGTTAAGATTAGATATGTCAAATTAAATAATAATACTTGAAAATGTTTTTATTATTATTCAAAATTAATAATTATAATAATTCAATTATGATAAGTGATAATTTATTAAAATTTTTATCAATTGTACTTTTATTTATAATTTTTTATAGTGTTTTAAATAAATTGGTATAATATATTATAATAAATTATAAACAAATGATGTTTTATAGTTTAAGAGAATATTTTAATATAAATATATTTAATTTATTATTTTTGTAAAAATATATGTTTTGTATGAAAAAATGAAAATTTTATTTGAAAGGTAAATTAATTATGAAATTATTATCAATAATCATTTTTAATTACATATTAAATTGATAACTAAAATATGTGTTAATAAAAACTTTTTAAAACAAAAAGGATTTTCAATAATCAACATTGGTTAACATATAATTTTATAAAAATATATTTTTTTTCAAGAGAAAATATGTTGTTTTAATAAATAAATTTTAATAATTACAATTTAAAAAACAAATTATTGTACGTAAATTTAATAACTAATTTTTGAAATAAATTATAGCAATATATTATTTTAATTATTAAAAATTTATATGGTTTTTTTGAAATATGAGTATAAATATATTTATATGAAATTTTGAATTAAATTTAATATGATAAATATAAAACAATTATTAAAATTATTAAACTCTTATATGAAAAAAGTGTTAAATAAAAACAATAATAATAATAAAGCGATAAATTTTTTTCAAAAAAAAAATTGTTGTATGAATTGTTAAAAAAGAGAGAGATAACATGATAACTGGGGTGGGGGAACTATCGATTCAGAAAGGAAATTGGGTAAGGGGAAAAGGGGTTCGGTCGTTGAGTGCATCTAAAGGAGATAGATTGATCCAAGCATGATGGAGGTCGAGTAACCGAGGGGGATTTTGGCCTATGGCGTTCAATTGACTATTAAGAGTCTAAGCGATCTTTGACCACTGATGAGGGCTACCAATGGTCATACATTTTCATAAGGGGTACAACTGTGAGTTAGGGTTTTGTTTTTGTGTGAGATCTAATTGGATGAATTTTGATCTACATAAACCAATCCATGGTAGGTTGTTGTTTTATTTTCTAGATGTCGAATAATTATGTAGACCCTTTTTCATGAATCCTTTTGGAATAGTATGACATGTGTGTCCTTTCATCCTCAATCAAATTAAGCAATGCCTGGTTGATAGTTTTTTATTTTTTTGGATCTCTTCTATGAGTATGTTAGATTTAAGAAGTGATTTAGATTAATTTCATATTTTATCTGGTTGTTGAATTTGATTGTTATTTTTTTTTTTTGTAATCCACATTTCTATCACCCTTTGATTTCCTTTTTCCACCATTTTGGAATTTTGTTTTTTGAAATAATACATATGATATATAAAATACTATTATCTATTTTGTTGTTGTTGATTTTCCCCCTTCACTCATCTTATAATGGAATCTACTATAATATAACTATAGAAATATATATTTTATTGATTTAAATTTTGTATAAACTAGATATATAATAACATATTCCCTTTTCTAAGAATCATCCCTATTAATTACACCATATGTAAGAGAATTAAGTTAGATATGGGGAGTTTTCATAATCTATAATGTTTTAGAATAAGGTTTTCATATTTTCTATAAGTCAGGTTAGGGAAATTATTTTTATAATATCATTAAATATTGGTTTTTTTTTGTAAATTTCAAAATCAAAAATGTTTCCAGTTTTAACTGTTTTATTTTTATGTTTATATTTATGTAATTAAACTACTTATTTTTCATTCATCTATTTCTAATCAAGATATTTCATATTAATGTGCTTTGTTTCAAAACTATTGACATGCAAGAGAATTTTTTCATTATGAAAATAATATATGATCAAATGATTCAAGTGGGTTTTCAATTTCATGTTTTAAGTCAATTTATTTTAGTTGTTTAAAAATATTTATTTTATTTCTATATAAATAATTTTGAATTATATATTTATGATAGTAAGGATAAATTTTGTAATGTATTTAAAATTATTTCTGTATTTTTGGTTTTTATATGAAAATTTTTATTTAGTCCATCGGTATTGTCTAATAGTATTTTAATTGTTTATTATAATCTTAATGGGGGTTATTTTTAGTTTTTAAAACTGTTCTTACAACACAATTAATGAAATTTATTTATTGAAAATATTTTAAAAAAAACAGTAATTTTTCTATTGTGTATATACATGGGATTTTATTCGATTTTAAATTTTTTAATAATAATGTTTAAAATGTATATATCTATTAACCTCTATTCATGATAAAAATCATGTTTTCCCATGGTTTTCTTGTCATAAAATTATTTCCTTGAATTTTCCAATTTAAGTAAAAGTTAAGTAATCAAATTTTTAAAAATTTATTCTTATGTTTAAATTGTTTAATTTTTGAACAATTATATGTGTATATATATATATTCATAAATAGATCGTTTAATATGAAACATTTTTTAAACATGTATATATATGTATCTAGATACATATTATTTTAGGATGAAACAGAATTTTAATCCCACAGAAATAGATAAATATATTTATATATATACATTTTTATATATGTATCATTTTTTACTACTTTTTTCTTATATGTATGTAAATAAAATAATATATATATATATATATATTTCATTATTCATTCCTATACATATGTGTGTTGATAAGAAATCATGTTTTATTCAATATATATATTTATACATGTTTATATATATATATATATTTATGTCAAACTATTATATAAGTATATATGTATATGAATGTATATTTACACATGCCATTTCATGCATAGCAGCTCTTATCATGAAACATGTATAACCATGTAATTTACTTTTTCATGAAATGGATGTCAAAGCTCATGATCTTTAATGAAACATTGTGGTCCTTGACATATAATATACTAGGTGTTATGTCTTTAATTCTAAACAATCAAACATGGATATTAAGTTAATGAATGCATGGAATAGGGAGTGAACCCATTACCTTATGGTAATTTTTTCTATTCATGTGATGGGTACACCCAGAAATATATAGCACTCCAATGCGTTGGGTAAAGTTGAAATCTCATGTTATGTCATGTATGGTGCTTGAGAGGTGTATCCCAAGAACACTATATGATTATGGAGTGAACCTAATTCATCATGTGACTATGTAAATTATGTTATGTTGTCTCAGGAGTGAACTATGACATTATGCTATGATCCAAGGTGCCTTTGAGAACTATTTATGAATGTTTATGAGTTATCAAGAGAATTTTTTATTACTTCATAAATGAATGACATAGTTTATTCAAATTTTTATATATGTTTAATCCTATTTAGAAAGAAATATTATTATTTTAAAAAGTACTGATGATGTTATAAATTGAAAATTCTCAAGTTGTAAATCATGTTTTACATTTTCTATTAAAGTAAAAAAAAATTATTGGGTTGAACATTTTTCGAAAACCCTAACTAAGAATTTTTTTAGTCAACTTTTTTTAAAACCTCGTTTCATATGGAATAAGGACTCATAGAACCGAGTGAGTATTTGATTCCCGTGTATGGTGTTTAAACCTTCTAAAAATTAAAATTGATTTCTTGTCCTTTATTTTTTTGAGAGTGGTAGTTATAATTCTTCAATGTATCCAGACTATCTAAAATAATCTACTGATGGGATCTTGGGTTGTTAAATAATATATAAATTATAATATTTAAAAAAAATGAAACAGGTTTGGGGTCGTCATAGGGTCACCATAGGATTCGTAGATAGGGGAATTTAGTGACTAGGTTTGTTGGACGTTTTATGTTTGTGGAGAGAATTGATTCGGTGGCATACTGAGTTTCTATTCCTTAGAGGTATAGTGTAATGGAAAATGTTTTTCATGTGTCATAATTTTGGAAGTATAACCCCAAACCATCTAATGTGATTGATGTTGATTGTATTGTTTTTGAGATAGATGCATCAATTTAAATCATTGGTGGTGTTTTTTTGTTTATTTTAAGTGGGATTTTTTAATTTGGTAATAAAAAGGGGTACTACATGGTTAGCTCATAGGTTTACCTAATAGTGCATCCACCCCAAGAAAACAATTAAATCCCAAAGAGATGGTAATTTCACAATTGGAACAAGGTTTTTCAAACTGCGTGTCCACATAGATGAAATCATGCAACCACAAAATGAGACGCGTGGTTATAGAGAATGGTTTGGAAATCCATGCATCCCTACCTAGGAAATTATCCATGTGGATTTTAATTAACCTAAAATTTATAAAATAAATACTACCCCCGGTATTAAACTCAAATCGACCTGGTATGAACCTAAACCAATTCCTTTAAATTTTCCAACTAGTAATAGGTTTCTAAGGCTCCTTTAACCACTTTCTTAATGAATCAAAGATCTAATAAAAGGATCATCTCCCCTCTGATATGTGATTTCTTCCCCATTTTTATTACACTATCTTTCATCTCTCTTTGTTGATCAAGAGGAATTATTTATACTCTGCTGGAAATGGTTTAGATTTACCTTTTCTTGGTAATTAATCTATTTGATCTTGAACTTTGGTTTTTTCCCAAGATATTCCATGGCATTGTGATCTTTAATGTTTCTCTTCAATTTAGAGATTTTTGGTGTAGCATACGTCCATAAAAAATCATGAGGTGTGTGGTTTAAATATCAATTCACAGAGTATTAAACGATAATTGTGTGTATGTAATTTTGGAATTTCAATTTCTACATTTGGTAATTGAATCTTTAAAATTAGTTGATTAATTAATTAATTAATGGTTTCATGCAGTTTGTAGAATAATGTGATCATTCAATTACATAAAGTAGTGATTATGGAATTGGTGTTTATGGAATTCATTGGTAATTATAAATAATGGGTTTGTTTTCTTATCCTTGAAGGGTTAAAGGATATTATGATTAAATTTTGATAAATTGGTTATCTCTGAATTATTCATATTATTCCATTTTATTTAAATGAACAACCTTGATTTTTGGGACAAAATGAATAGGTGTACCATAAATAGAAAGTTTGATAAGATGGTTATTAATTATTATCCTTGATAAATGTGATATTTATGAGATATGTGATATATACTAATATATGTGATAATGAGTGTGGGATACAAACTGATTCTCTTAATACACATATTTGATAATGAGTTTGTGATAAGGAATGATGCTTCAAAAATATATATGTGATAACAATGAGGTGTGGGATAGGGACTGATGCTCTAATTATCCACAAGGTTCTAGACAAGATATTCTAGTCCCAAAACACTAGCATTGGAGTGGAGTTCCTATTTTACATGGTATGAAAATTGGAATTAAAAGATAAGTTAAAACAAATGATATAATGAATTGTGATTCACTATGATATATGGTTCCAAATCCATCACATGTTAAAGTAGGTATTGATTGTTTGGGTTTCATCTTGAACATGGGAAACTATGTGGTTAATTAAATAATAATGAATATTGAAATTTTTTTACTTGATTTAGTGTACCTTATTCAATATAAAACTTCATATAGTGTTATTGAAAGAATTATGTTTGAAAACTGTGGTGGTGTCTTACTGATTTGTATCCACACCATACTCGGGTTGCTTGATCAGTACCCAAATTGACTTTAGTGTTATATTAAAGGATAAGGGTAAGAGAACAATGTTATATGGATGATTTGGGATGGAACATGGATGAGGGAACCAAACATGATTTCGGGACTCTCTTGGGAGTTGTTAGTATATTTATTATTGATTTTTCATACCAACACCTGACACATATTGAAATTACATATCTACTATTTTAGTTTTGGTCAGTTATCCTTGTTTTGGGATTATCATGTCATGTTGGTATTTATGGGTAATAGAATTGTTATAATGTTTTTGTTACAATTTTTATATTATTAAATTATTTATGTTTTTTAGTCTGGTAGAAAGGGTATAGTCTCCCCATGATTTATATTAGACCATCGCTATTAGTTAGAAGCCTATGGAATACGGGGATGCATGCCTAAGGTCATGTAACCATCCATATCTAGAAAACAATATGGGGTACCTAGAGTAGAAAAATACACTATTAATAAAAAATAATTTCAAAATGTTCTAGAAATTAATTGTAATATGTTCTTCCAAAATCAATAAAATATAATTTTTTCTTGAAAAAATTTCTCGAAAGAATAAAATGACTTTATTAAAAATTGAACGATTATTTACTAATAATTTTTCAATACATTTATATTGTATATAAAATTTACATAAATTCCATAAAGTAGTTAATCCTATTCATAACTTCTAATTTAGTAGATAGGTTACAATTTTCATATTAATATAACTATATTTCATGGTTCATAAAGGCTCAGTGTTGTGTATCTTGTATGCTACCGAATATAGTATTTTTTTAAAAATCATAGCGTATTAAGTTATCTTCTAATTAATAAATAGCATCCTTATAATTTTATCTACTTCTCTCATAATTAATAAATTGCATTCTTCCCAAATTATCTTCTATTGTAAGTCAATTATCAAACATTAGTGTTATAAATACCTCATCTCAATGAAACATCTCAAAAATATCAATAATCACCATGATAAATCAATATATACACATTAAATAAGTTGAAATTATCCAAAATATCATGTATCAGATTTATATATTAACTAGAGAGGTAATATATAACATTAATACAACTATATTGGAATATATCAACATAATAATGAATCCCATTTCATTCATCAAGATTATTTATATTCCAAAATATATTAAATCATAATTAATATCAAATAATATACTAACCCCAAAGGCTTATTTAAACCTCAATATATTTTTATTCCTAATTCCCAAAAAAAAGAATCAAATCAATTCCAAATCACATCAGTTAAATCATAAAAAATGGGGTTTTGATGCAATTGAACTTATGATTAACTATAAAGTTATACACCCATGACAGTATCCATAACTCTTTTGTTAACATCAAATGAAAATATATATTCTTCCAAAAATTAACAAAGTCCTTATTAAATTAATAATTTCACAAACTATTGACTATATTCCATAAATCAAAAAATTCAATATCCTCAAAGATGACATAAATAAATATTTCATCAACTAACAATTTTCAAATTCACCAATACTATCATACCAATGTCAGTCATCTATTTATTCCAACTAAACATATGTTTTCAAATTCTACTGTAGAATAGTCCTTTGATGATTCATTATATTTATATCAAAGACATCATTGATATAAAACTTCCATAACATTTCTCTTGAATCATAATACATAAATAATTTAAACCTTAAACTTAATAGGTCTTTTCATGGTATATTAGCTAACACTTGGATCTGGAAATTGGCTCGAAAAAATCCCCATATTCACTACACATAATACATTGAACTATAAATGTTACCTTAGGATGATCTTCATTTACTCCATCAAACATTCCATATTTTCTCATTAATTACAAGCTCTATACCCTTTATTTAAACAAAAAAATTCATATTTTTTTACTTTGATACATTACCTTGAGTGCTTCTTCCAACATTCAATACATAAATGAAATCGAATCTTCTTTCCTTTATAATCCCCACCACAACAATTATTAAGGAACTCTATCCATATCTTCAATGTGGTGTCTGAGATTTAGTTAAGGTGAAATATATTAATAATATATCATGAAAACTGATTAAGAATAATCCCGAGGTTTCGCATTATAATTCCAATTTCATTTCTTTAATCACAGGGAAAATCATTCCATTTTCGGTCAGTGATAACACGAGACCTCTAACATCCATCCATTGACTAAAATGAAAAAGCATATTATGAGAAATAATAGTCATAGTGAAGAAACATGAAAAGTAATTTATAGGATGTATAAATCTTTAAAAATCCTTTTCAATATATGAAACCTTATATTTAACCCAGGTTATCTATAATAATTACCAACTTTTTTGATTTTATCATATAATTAGAATCATACATAAGGTTTTTATTAATGTTATCTCATCCTAATTTCCAAAGGATAACAAAATATTTCTCTCACACAAACTGCATTTACTCGTACATTCAATAAATAGTTATCACATCTTAATAGGTTAATATCTGCTGCATTACATAACAATCAATGCCATAATTTTATATGTCTAGTTCCTTTAGACATTTAAACACATAAACAAGTAGTTAATAAATGATCTACATCATCGCCAACTATATTCTTAATAACTATAATCCTTCTGAGAAACATCATACATGAAACTGTCTTCTTAACCGGGTGAAAAGGAAACAAAAGAAAGGGTGAGCTCTGGTACTAAGAAATGGAAAACAATAGATATTTCAATGAACAATTTATCTTAATATGAGAATAAGGTTATGAAAACATGATCATAACTTTTTAAAATAAAACCCTACATAACATAGATCATAATAGTAAGTCGTGGAATAAATTTTGGAATTTCATAAGATATGAATCATAAAGGAATAAAAGAACTTGATACCATAGGGGATGAAATATTCATAATGTATTGTTGTATTACATACACATAATCATAGAAAATAATTTTCTTAGTATTAAAGTATCATTTTGGAGACTAAAAAAGTAGAATATATTTTTCCCAATACCATCATAGATGTCATGGTTCAATCCTTAGACTATCATAGTTGAAAAAGTCCCCAACTAAATTGGATTCACTCCTCATTCTAGTCATGTTTATCTAATAGGATATCCATCATTACCCATTTCATTGGAGGTAGATAGAGGTATCAACCATTAAAAAATTAAAATCATAAATATATTACAAATAAGATCATAAAACATTAATCATTCCATAACCCAATAAAAGGAATGGGATTCATAAACATTTCATCATTTAATCATAGTATAACCCATGGAAAAGGATATATTTTCATAAACATATTTTCATCATAAATATAAACCATAGATATAATGAATAAGGTTGGTATCATTGGATCATATCCCATGTAAATTATATGTTTAATCAAGGTTTATTATCATTGAAGATTATAAATACAATTAGAATATCATTAAAAAGTTATTGGGGAAAATATCCTTTCCATTTTAAAATTACATATTTAAAATATAAAAATGTTAAAAATATTTTGGAAAACATTTTAATTCTAAATATACTTGAAAACATGTAAATGAAACATCAAATCATTGAGTCACCATTGTGGTGTGAAATTATGTTTCTGTCATATAAATTAGAATAAATTCCTTTCATACATGTAAAATGACCAAAAAATACCTCATTTCAAAAATTAAAACAATTCTACTTTTGATTTAATTTTTAAAAAATTAAAACATGCATAAAAATTCCATTAAACAATCAAATTATATTATTAAAACCCTTATTTAAAACATTTATATGCATGAAAATGTTTTTTTGATTGAAGAGATAAATAAAGTCGAATTTGGATAAAAGCCTTATTTTTTGTATATTGAGTACTTCAAGAGAGGAAAATGTAATGAAAAATTTATTCTCTAGAAATAAATAGAGGATAAGAAAATCAATTATAAACTTATATCAAAAAAATTCCACATCAAAAAACAATCATAGAAAATCCCGATAAATAGTTAGATTATAGCATAAAATCCTTACTCCTTTTGTAACAATTGAATCGTAAGCCCCATGAAATAAAGAAATATAAAACTATATTTATACCCATATAAATTTCATAATAATAATCATAAAATACATTCTTTGGTACTATATACACCACACAAAGGAAAAAATTAGTTAATATGGAATGTGTCCTCCATAAATAAAAATGAGATGAAAATACCATACCCTAGGTATTCTTTTCATTGTGGGCATTGGAATATTTTGTATAATAAATATAAATATATTATAAATATAATCTATAACCATAATCATATATATAATCCCATATATTATTTACTTATTACCTTCTATCACTAATTTCTTCACAAATCTTTATTAAAATCATTGTTCTGGGTGATATCTTCTTTGTTTTTCATGTATGTTTTGGAATGGTAGTTCTGGTCCATTTAATTAAATCAAAGTTATATAAAATATAGAATATTAATAATAATATTTATATCACATATATTTATTTTATAAATATTAATATTCATCCATAAAAGTAGAGATAGAAAAATGAATTACACAGTTCTTGGAGACGGTGGGTCGTACATAGCAATGAAAGATGTTTTCATTTATTGATGGATGAAATAAAAAAAAGTTAAATAATACATAATATTTCCAGAATTAGTTAATATAATATATTTATTATATTTTCAATAAAACCATCATTATTACCATCCAAGTAAAATATAAATTTAAAATAAATCAGATTGCTTAAGGGAGGTGGCAGTTCATAGGTACTCAAAAGCTATTTTATTATTTTCCAACGATGTGAAAGGTAAGAAGGTATATATGATATTATAAATATTAATTATTAATTATTTAATATTTATAATATATAAACATTAAAACCATCATAATATCCATCTTTAACATTTTTTGATGAGAAATGAATTGTATCGCTATGTTGAGATGATAAGTCATAGGTACGCAATAGAAAAACATTCACATCCATTTCATGGATAGATGGTGAATAAATCTGGTTTCATAATTTTAATAAAATTTCATTATATTGAGTATAATTGATTTATTATTTTATAAAAAAAACTAAAATATTTAGTTTAGAAAAAATAATTAAAAAAGTGATATATTAAGGTGATTGACTCTTTTTTGAAATTACTCCTTTAAATAACTCCATAAAGACACCAGGGTTGGACATTTAGGAATACCATCTCATATAGAATGTGTATAAGTATGTTTATAATCTATTTTTTGAGGGTATGGTTGAGATATATGGAAAAAAATTCTGAATATGTTATGGGAGTAGGTTCCCTTTTATAATCATGGTAAGGGGATATTTAGAATTTCTTAAAATATTAAAATATAAAAAAGATATTATCTATCCCAAATGACACCAAAATCTCAGGTATTATATATTAATTTATTATTAAATTTAAATAAAAACATCCAATAATGTTTTCAAGTTTTAGTGGTGTTGTAAACCTTATCATTTGATTTGACACATTAATTAACTCATTTAAACATCAATCATGGTATCATATTTTTCACATAAAAAGGATTATAATTTTAAATGTAAGGAAAAATTTGGATAATATATGACCAATGGATTATATTTTAGATAATATATTATCCTATTTTTAATATTTAAATATTTCTTAAAATTTTAAAAACAATTATGAAATATTATTCTGATAAAATATCATTAAAGTAAATTATGACACGATTCATATGATTAGATTTATAATACATAATTAATAAATTTTAAATAGAGTATATTAATTTAACATAAGACTTATATTTAATATTCATCTAAAATAATAATGGAACACTATAACTCACTAATGGTATATAACTTTTAGAAGTCTTAAAATCATTTATTTTATTTTTCTAATCATTGAATAAATAGTATCATAGCCTTGTATAATAATTTAATGTAATTTTATAATTTATGAAAATTATAAGTAAAATTATTTCAAAAAAATAATTTATTTAATATAAAAATAAACAATTATCTTCATTCATATATTTATTTTGTCCCTATGTGTATATATAAGAGAAATTAAATACTAACAGAGTGGCATTTTGTAACTTTCACTGCATTAAATATTATATATGTTATATTGTTGGAAAATTGTCATTAATCAAATCAAGTAAAAATATATGTTGATAATTTTAGAATATCCTTCATCCAATAAATATTATTATGAAAAAATATGGCCTTATCACATAGTTATAACCTAGATTAACGTGATGTACCCTTTCCCGTGGTGATAATTTTTACCATGATTATGGTTTATATTTACCAAAAATAAAAGGAAAATATTTAAAAATAATAATAAATAGATTAAAAAAATATGGAATAGTGTTTATAAAATTCAAATTCTTTTATTTGGATGATATTATTTTGAATATAAGCATTAAATATGCAAAGAAAACTGTTTTTAGACAAGTACATTTCTAAGCATAACACTGGGTTTTTTCTTATCTAATGTCTAAAAAAATATTAAAAAAATATTAAAAAATTATGGAATGTATAATATATATATTTCATTAAAATAATTAACCATTAGTGAATATTTTAATTTAATATGAAAAACATGAATTACACGAATAAAAATAGTTTTTCAGAGAAATATATTTTACTTATAATTTTTTTCAAATTCATTCATAAAATTGATTCCAATGAACGTAATTTGATTATTTAAAACATAGGAGAACTAATTTTACTTCTAAATAATTTTATAAAAAAAATTAACTCTGTAAATTAGTGAAATGAAAATATAGTTTTCAGTAAAAATATATACTTTTTATTGTTCATGGAAAAATCATAATTTTCAAAAAATAGTCAAAACATATATGCATAGATATTTTTTACATGATGAATTAAAAAATGATATCATTTTAATCAAATATAATATCTAAATTCCCTAGAAATTATTTTTATTAATTTGTTAACAAATTAAATAAAAACTATTTTATAGGAAGGTGTTTCTTTGAAAAATATGAATACTTTACTAAATATATAGTGACCATTTACTAAATATTTTTCAATAAATTATATTTATTTTGAACATTATATATATTTCATATATTGTTTGATATTTTTGATAAATTTTAATTTAATGGATAGGTTATAATGATCTTATATAAATAACAATATTTCATGATTTGTTTTGGCTTACTGTTTCATATTGTGTACACTATTGAAAATATTGGTCATTCAAAATATTGGGGTGTAAAGGTTTTTATATTTGGAAGAATATTTAATAAAACATAGTATTTACATGAGACAAGATATATGTTTGTTGAAGAGTATTCATCCTTTTTTTACATGTGTTATCCAGTCACCACTGATATTTAATTCAACCACTCCATCCCTACTTCTTTCCATTATTGTAGATATTTATCCTACTTTATCTACCTCATAATGTTTTTCATCATATGAGTATACTACATCCCCTTGTTCTCCCCTAGGTAGATCACCTAATCATCTTTTCAGTATTACATTCCTCTAAATCTTTATCACTATATTTCTATAGAAACTATTCATTTGATTGATATTTCTGATGGTTTTTACAAAAATTGATCTTCAATTTTAGAGACCTTTAATGAATTTTATTAGAATTTTTTTCCATGATTTCAGATAAATGTCCATGTAAAATTCTTTCGACCCAATGAGTTTCAATCATTCATTTATTCTCCTTATTGAGAATAAAAAATTTACCTCCCAAAATTCAAAAGTATTCCACTGTGGGATTCATCCCATAACATATTTTGTATATTGTGTTCTCTTCATTTTGACTTAACAATACCCTTTTAAAGATATATACTAAATTATGCACTATTTTGTTTTATTTTTTCTTGTAACCATTGTGTATTATCATTTATTTGTTGGTATTTTCCTCCACCTGATTGGTAGTTGATTAAATACCATTTGCAACCTATAACTTCTATATTTTTATTCCTAGTATCTTCTCTACTAATATCATGTAATATTTTATACACCTAAACACTTTATATTTGAAGGATACGTTCATAAACCATGCCATCCTACTAAAAGTTGGAATAAATAGAAAAAAATAACATTATTCATCAATGGAATTGGGTGAAATTGTCCCCCACACATCCACTTTCACTAACTCAAGCCATCTCATTGACATTTTTCCCTTAATCTTGTATGTATTTAAAATTATATTCCATTTTAAAAATAATCATTATATTACTATCATCATGAGAATGTTTTAGGATATTATGAACTCCGTTATTCTCCACCACATCTTACAAGGACATTTTGATTATGTAGCCACAAATTTTTTTCCATATCCATTTATATTATTCGATGGATAAAAAGTTATTATCTTATTACCCACTAATGAGTGAGACATTGAATTTTATGTGATACCCTTGAATCAATATTGTTCCATCTCTTCCTTTCTTGATTTAAGCCTTCTTGCTAAAATTGATTTTATTCCCTAAGTTACTACTGGTAAGATTGTGACTAGTGTCTTAAAAAACAAATTAATCCATGCACCTTAGTTATTCACCTGTGATTTTTAATTTTCTAAAGCCATTAATTTTTAAAACATAACTATTAAAAAATAGAATAATTTCATTCATTCATATATGATCACCATGAAATTGAATTCTTATTCCCATCATCTAGGATGAATATCCACTATATCAAATCCATACTCTAACTTGATCTGTTACTCATAATGAAATTTCTACTAAATTAACCTTCCTAGAAATTACTTCCTCAATACATGTTAGATGTTTTCCTTAATTTAGTTTTCAATTAATTTACACCTCATTATCAATTGAATCATCCTCATCTTTCAATCATATTAATTTATTATGAACTTATATCCTGACAAATAATTGTTTTACCTACTATGGTCACCTCTACTGGATCTCTTTTAGAAAAATTATTTATTCAACTTAAGAGAAATTTATGGCTTTTTATTCATAACTTTCAACCAAAAAACAATATCCTTTTAAAATATACAAAGTGTATAAAATTATGATCATCAATTATTGTTAATATATAGACTTTAATTGTATTTTTTTAATAGAAAATAGATATTTTTCCCATATAACTAGAGTAATAAAACATGATTCATTGTATATTATTTTGTCTCTTTTCCACTTTTCGTTTATCCCTTTTAGTACTTTTAAAATCACCCAAATCAACATTCTTCTGGGTTTTGGGATATTGTGATTCCACATTAGCCACCACTATTTTTTTTTATAATCAATACCCTTAATAGATTTTCATTACCTTTTAAAAATTGTATATATGTATAAGGGTATAATTTTTTATTATCTCCATGTGTTGATCCTTATCTTCTTCATTATCCCACACAAAAAAACACCATGATGTCATTTTGGGAGATAGATGTCCCTCCTAATCATCAATATTTCACCCAATCATTAGGAATTGGACTTGAGATTTTCAATTATTTTAACATGATACATAACAAAATCTGTCAATAAATCAATTATTTGGGCTTCATCTTCAGTTTTGATACTGTACTCTATTTCCTTCTATTAGTTTCATGTATTTTCATACATTATTAATTCAAAATCACCCTTTAACTTATATTTATTTTCTTATTTCTCAATCAAATAATGTTTGGAGTCATGTAACACTACATTGAATTTCATCAATTATCCATCCCAACAACAATTTCTTCATGTGAATATTCTAGAGCATCCTTGATGTATAATCATTCCATAACTTTAGTTCTTTCATCATCATTTTCCACCAATTAATTATCTATTTCTTCCATTATAACCTCCTCGTTTAGTTCCAAATAATCTACAATTTACTAAACTTTATTATCTTATTATATATAATTTTCTTGTTAAACAAATTTCATATTTTTAGAGAATTTCTTCTATGAATAGATCGTTCCTTCCACACCCATAAATAGTTTCCTCCTGGGTTCTTTATCATTATTTTCATCTGAAATTTTATTTTGAAACCTCGAAGCACAATACCCCACTATTCCACAATGAAAATAGGAAAGTGAAGGATTGCCTTCAAGTTTTGACTTTTCCCTTTTAATGATTGAGTAAAAGATAAATGTTTCCTCATCAACTTTCATATCTTTAATATCAATCTCTAAGGTTAGTTTGTTCTTCTCCTTGAATTCCACATCCTAATAATTATCCTTTATTAAGGAAACATTATCATTTTTACCATCTTATAATAGATGAGAGTGTTGTAAATAATATCCAACACTACCCCTTTGGGGTCCTTGCCTTCAATAACCTAGAACTTTTCATTGCAACATGATGGTAATATTATTAGGATCAACGTTGTGGTTATTAAATAATCATGTAATTCATTGAGCTTTCTCATTCCATACATATAAATATGCACCTTATCATTGAATTTATCGAAGAACTAAATTGGATTCATTATTAAATCCTCATACTTGTTCTATAGTAACAGAAATTTATCTTCACATACCATGGAATCAGCATCATACATGTTGAGGGGTTTTTTACACATTTTATGGGAGTATTTAAATGACTCCATATTCATCAATTTTAAATTGTGTAATGATCCTCCAATTTCAATGATTGTGTTTTCATTAGTATAAATCCATCTTCAATATTTTGTTACAATTATTTACACTTCATTCTTTCTAAAATCCCATGCAAGTAACCCATAAAGACGTCTACATCCAAAGATCAAACATAATTTTTTTTATTATTCTATATTTGTAAATTACTATAATCAAATATTATAATTATGTTGTGGTTGATTGCAATTGATTTCTCTTCAAAAAGAAAAAATGTACCAAAAAATATATAGATTTGATAACACTTTTATTTCCCAAGGAAGATAAATACCCTGAGAGGGGGTAAATAAAAGATTATAAATTTAAATAAATAACCATCTCCAAGGAGCTAGTTTCACATTTACTAAGATGAATCTATCCTTCATAATTGACATAAAGTTTTAAAGTAAATTTAATAGGGACATAAATAATTTTACTTATTTCATCCAAACTAGGCTATTCTATGGAGCGTGAAATGGTGCTGCGATGATTCACCGAAAACATTAATAATACAGCTTTGTTAATAATTTTAAACATTCAAACTAGCCCTTTATTTTTACTACCATCACAATAAAATTGATAACGCAATAGTATCCCTACAAGAAGGATCTAACAACTACTCTTATTATATTTTTTTCATTATAAGAATGTTATATTGAAATTACACCAAGGATTTTATATAAATATTCTCTAGTTTCATAAATGTGATAAACTCTTTGATATTATAGTTATATATTCTCATGTATATCTCTTTTATTTTCTCTTTTATCATTCTAACAATTGTCCTAGAATACTACTTTTTCTCTATTTTTCCTTCCAACACATATATTATAAATACATTGCTTATTCATTAATGTTTTTTTGTTATGTGATCCGCTATCTTCTTCTTATTTTCAATAAATATATGTTATTTGTTTTTTGAATCCTTTTATCCTATCAATTTATTTTTTTAGAACTATTGATATAAATTTTTTAAAGCCCATTAAAGGGTTATGGACACTTCTTTGATGTTCACACATTACTCCTTATTTTAAAAATTTTCCCATTTCTATAATTGACTAGTTCATAGTGTGACTCCTTCTCTATAGTGTGATTGTCATTCCACTTTGAAACCACAAATTAGAACCACTTAATATGTAGAAACTACCATGTAAAACCACATAAATGTTATAATATGGTAACCTGAATGCCAAAAATATTATCTCTTATAAATCAGGTTTATATGGCATGATCGAACACCATATAGTAGACACCATAAAATGATAGAACAACAAAAATCTTCCAAAAAATAGTCATTTCATGGCCATACCTCCCACATAATAACAAATTTATTTCCATTTTTTAAAAAAATTAATAATTTTTCATATAATGCTATCCTCATAAAAAGACTCTTTCATATTGTAGGAATTTTCCATATTTTCATATGTATGGCCCCTCAAAACAAGAAATATTATCCCATGGTGTAACCTAATTAATTGTATTAAAATAACTCCAATTCTAATTCACCTGAGGTCCTATAATAATTTCATTATACCCCATGATTCCAATGATTAGTGTTGGATCCTCAACCATGGATGGGTAAAAATGATAAAAAAATTTCATGTAATGTCACATTTTCATATCCTTATGACAATGTTTAAAACTCCATGCATGTTTTCGATGGAACATTCATAGTATTTTAAAGCCCTTAAATATGAAAATAACTATAACCTTTTTCATTTTTCTACAAAAATGCATCCTAACATGACCATTGTTGTCATGGTGTGACTTTGGACCTTTATAAAAAAACATATTCAATATTCCTCCAAAACACTTATATCATTTCTCTATGACATTTTTTGGATAATTTGGATATATTCCAACATCTATATAAGAAAACATAACACAAAATACTATGTTTTTTCTAATTGTTTTATATTTTATGAGGATTAATTATGTGATATCTACTAGTGAGATCAATGGAGTTTGGTAAAAGATAGGAAGATTATTATAGATCTCTAGTTTATGTGTGTGGCCTTTACATTATGAAGTATATTTATTTTTTGTATTATTCGATTGTAATTTTTATCATTATTACTCTTTTTTTGGAAAATATTTAAGATTTATTTTGATCTCATATTATATTTTGGTATGGCCTCAGATAGACTAATAGTATTTATGTATCATAGAGGTTTCTAAATGGATCGTTTGTGTTTACCTGGTTGAATGAGTGATGGTTTTACGTTTTATAATTTTTTTTTTGACATGAATGGTTTTGAATTGTTTTTTAAAAAAGGTTTTCCTTTTAGGGGAGTTTGGTGTGGGATTTATATTAAGGGGCCTACTTTGGGGAAAATGGCAAGGGGTTCTCCTTCAAGATATTATATTTTATTTAATATTTTAATTTAGATAAAATATGATTTTGACTTGGTTTAAAAAAGGAAATCCAAGAGTTCTTTTTTATAATTGAATTATCTATTTTACATCATGTGGGTGACACCCTATTTTTATTGATTTTATACTTCTATTTGTTTGTTTATTATGGTTAACATTATGTTAACTCATGTTGTGTGATACAATAAGATCAATAGGAAAAATAATTACTCATATAAAGGGTTTATTAGACTATGATGATATTTTCATTTGGATTCATTGGGGAATAGGTCCATAAAACCTTAGAATAATTCATTATGTGTATGATCCTATAATTGTAACTGATTGATATGTGAGTTTTTCATTATTTTAATTTGGGAAATCCTTGACATTTTTATGATGATGGGTGGTCATACTATGTTCCTTATAAGGATGCCTTATGATTTGACCTCAACAGTTGAAGTTTGAGTTACTCCCAAGGTTCTCTGTTTGGCTAGATTAAAATAGTTCCATGGGTTTTGATCCATGTGTTTTAGTGATCCTTATTCAATATGTAATTTATAATTGATAAAATTAAATGTACATTCTATATGTGTTCATTCTGAATGAAAATACCTTATACCTTGTATGATAAAATGTGATTTTGAACGTAGCCTAATTGACAATGATACTTTTGTGGTTGATCTATTGATAAAATGTCAATACCTATGGCTAATGATAACTAGGAATACCGTAAAAAAATTCAATGTTTGAGTATCTTATGTACTTTTTTTTCATTGAAATGTATTATTTTGATTTTATAAATTAAGATACAACTTATTCTTGACATGATCTCCCCCATAGTAATTTAGATGCATAGCAATGGAAAAAAAAGGAACTATAAGAGATGCTAATCAAACATAGTGAGGTGATAGAAGGCTATATGTGATATATCGAAATAAAATCTTCCCAACTGACCATGTGAGGTCATTTCATGGTCATAAGACATATTATTTAACACTGATAGTTGTTTTTTTGTGTCATCTATGTGATTGGGCTATATCTGAGGAGTTGTATCGTTATGGAGAGATATACATTGTTAGTGATAACTTTTGATATATGAGATCACTCTAGTGATGATCTAGGTGTAGGCTGGTAAAAGTTACATAAATTATTGGCATGATGAGCTGATAAGGGTGTGAAAGAAGGGTTATGTTATTTCATGAGGTTGGGACCTATTCTTTTTCATACAATTGTTTTATTATGTGAATACTATTTAGTGTTATTTGATTCTTTGGACCCTATTTCCCTGATTTTTGTTATTTTTTATTGTTTCACATTTGATTTATTATTTGTCCCACTATTATTTAATATGTTTTATATTCTTTGTTTGACCATTATATCTAAAAATATTTTGGGTTTTTATTTATTGACATATACTTGGATGGCTGATGGGTTAGGTGGGACATTGAAGAGAGAGCCTGGTGGATTGGGAGAGACCTCATAATGGTTATAACTATTATCAAGAGTTAAATTTTGTATACATTATTAATTAATTTTAGGTATACAAATCATTATATGCATGAATCCAGTACATGGCATGATTTTGGAATTATCATTTTGTGTTATCAGAGTTTATGTGTATTCTAGACGCATATGTGTAGGTTTATACAGTATGTGAATGTGATGTTATGTTTCCTGGTGGATGAGTTACATTGGGTATTTAATTTCACATTGTCCCACAAATTTCATTCATATAGACTTGAACAAAAAAATCAACTGGTGTATAAGGGTAATTATGAAATCCTAAAGGTTCATTGGACTCATCCCAACCTATATACAAAACATAAGTTTTTATGTACATGCGTAGACCATCATATTTCATTTCATTTATCGGTGTTTGATTAAATCTTGTTGTTCAGTTTGAGATTAATAGGTTATTGGAGGTTGAATATATTTTATATGAATTGGGATAGAGGCCACTATATTTATATTTAATTTTAATTGTATTGATATCATCCTACATGATTATATAATTTTTTACCTACACTACCCTTTTTTCCCTTTTATTATATTATTCATTACTTTTAGTAAATCATGTTCTACTATTTATGATCATTTATATGTTAACAAATCTTGTGGTTACTTTAATACTAATATATTCTGGGATTCATAGGCCATTTGGCTCAATGTTTATTTTTTATAGGTTTTGGGTACAAATTTTATACACATAGATCATGAAACATTATTTGTAGAATCATTAATGATTTGTGGAATTTTATTTTGTTGGAATATAATCCCCAGTACTATATCAACTCTTGATAATATTAAATAGCCCCTGGTTCATGGGGAGATGCTCATGATTCCATGTAGTGACTCCCACTTCAGTGTGAATTTGGGGACTTGAGATGGTTCATAACCTTTTTAGTAGGAGAGTGTGTTTCTTAATGTCTCTTTTCATGTTGTAAATCATAGATCTGTGAAGATTGATAAATTTCTTCATTGGTATTTCATAACATTTGAAATAGAGTAATATATCAAGAAAATGTTATACCATCCATTATTACCATAAAAATTGATATATATACATGTTGTATTTCATGTATCTCATTTAATGAAATACTTTTCAAATCTATATCTTGTGACTAAATGATAAGATCTAGATTTGGAAATCAATTACACTATAGTGAAGAAAATAGTGTGTATCATTGATCATTAAAATAAGTATTTTGAAAATTTATCCCATGTGGATTTGTTCTGTGATATCATGGAAAATATATCCATGTGACTCAAAATCATAATGCATTGTTATTGTGAAATATCCTCACATGTTTTCCAATAATGAACATTGATGACATTATTAGGGTTGAATGTTTAATGGTGAGGATAATGGTGACACCCATGTATTCAATGGTTGGTATTAATTATATTATTGAAATTATTTTGGATGATTTTAGAGATTAGAAATCTAAATTATAGAAATAATGTGATAGTTATGGTTATATGACTAGAAAAAAATCAATCCTAGTGAAATATCTCAACCATTCAAAGGGGATATTTTATTCTATATTTATTTTCATGGTTGGTGCATAGATTCATTGAATATAAATCTATAATAAGTATTTGGTGTGTCTTTACTAAATAATTTGTCTCTAATTTGTTACATGTTTTCCCAAAATGTGTATCCAAACATTGCGATTTACTAGAAAATAATCCTCTATCATTTTATTTTTATCCTTTTTTGGGTTTTTCCCATTTTCCCTCCAACATTTCACTTGAGATGTCCATGATATTCTCCATGAAATTTCATCTTATCATAAATTCACATTAGTTACTTCACTCTCTGTATCATGTGAAGATACAATGTTAATATGGTATTTATCATCCATTCCTTCTTCTCATTTTACCCTTTTCCCTTTTCCGTTAATGATCTTCCATGTTATTTTTCTCACTATCCATGGTTTCCAAATATAGTTTTCTCCTCTATATAAATCATAAAATGTGTCATTTATTGGTATTGTGGGGACTTTGTTAAATCCAACTATCTCTTTATTTTAAGAAGTAATTTATCTTCCAATGGATTTACAAATGTGTTTTAGTATAGCTTAATATTAGTTTACAAAACCATTGAATCACTATTCCATTAAGTGTTTCCGTGGGTAATTAGAATCATTAGAAGTATAATTTTGGTACATTCGAGATATCTATAATGTTTTTTATATTTTAATCAATAGAATAGTGTTTTTTCATTGTGTTTAAAATCTTATTAATTCAATATGAATATTAATTCCCATATGGTGTTTGATAAAGTGTTTCTATGAAACTTTTTAGTTTAAATGGATTTACAAAAAAATAACAAATGATTAATTTTAAATAAAGGTTTCTTTATGATTATTTTCTATTTTATAATTTTAATGGTTGTGATTTTTATATAATTATTTTTTTTTATTATTGAATTCCTATGTATGTTATGCCCCTAGTTGAGTTTTGTTATAAATATCAAAATTTTCATGTCATTTTTTAAGGTGTTAATAAAGGGGGATATGGTGTTGCGGGTTCTTTGGTTTAGGTCTTAATTATTTTTTGGATATTATTCAATAATTTATTTGATTCGGATATAATTGATTACATGAGATCCTTGAGGGGTAAGTATGAAATCAAGGATGAGTGTTACCTTCATTCATATTTTTCTCAAGCCATAGGTCCTTAGTTATAAATTATCTATAGATAGGGGTTTCATATCATTGAGTAAATATTGGTAATCTATGTTTTGAGACATTTGGGATTAAATTTTAGGCTTCTAGTTGATCTACACGAGAGATCAAGGTTATCTCCAATAGAAATTATATTTCAATTACATGTTATATTTATTTTAGTTTTTTAATTTCTTTATGTATTTATTTTCAATGTGCCAAGAGATATATGTATGTTAGGGGATATTATTTTGATATTAATTCATATGAATTTTTTATTATAATTTTTTTTAATAAAAAATAAATAAATGCATTTAGATTTATTTTAATAAATATACCTAAATGTATAGATTATAATTATAGTTCAAATTAGCATCTGGAGTATATATTACAAAAATAGTTGCATTAATTCTTTGTAGTATCATATTGGGTATTATCTCACACCCTATATACCCATGTTTTTGTGCATGTAGACTTTTTTAAGGATTATATAATTAATGTGAAGGGTGTTACATACTTTGGTGGTACACCTTGGACACTTTATTAATTTTTTAATAGAATGATTATTAGGTAGTGACCATGGTTTATATGGAGATGGTTTGTTTGAAAATTTTGAGAATTTTGGTTTATCTTTGGATGTATATGTTTTGGTCTCACTGTTATATCATCATTCTAATATATCTTGTCTTATATATTTCATGAATTAACTTATATATTTTTCTTATGGAGGCATGTTTGGAAGTCTATTTTTGTTTTTTATTATTTACCCTTATTTGGATGATTTTTTTGTGAAGTATTTATGTTTTTATCACGATAATTCAATGTGTTGATACCTTATATCAATATTTTTTGTTTGTTTTGTTATATTTTGATGGTGAAATATTACACAAAGGTATGTCTTCAATACCATTATCAATTGTTTTCATCCAATGGATATCAAGAATCTTCATTGTATTATATTACGGGTTGAGTTGTGAGAATTAATATTGATGAGAGAGATATTTAATGATATCCATTATCAATAATGTTGTCCTTAATAATAAAATATAAGATAGTTTCCTTGGGTTGTCTCTCTATGAGGTTTTTATAATTATTTTTCTATCTCCCTTGTTGTTTTTTTGTTATACGTATTTGTTCTAACTAAATTGGGGATTTTTATGTTTTTCAAGAAAAATTAAAGTAAACTAAATTAATTAAATAAAAAGATATAATTTATTGAATATATGAACAATTTTGATTAAAAATTTTTGTGAAAATATTTTAGAAAAATAGCAACATTGGACAAGTGTTGATCCATTGGACACTCACTTCTTCCTGGATTATATTAATTATCTATTTTTTTTATCCACCCACACCAAGAGATATATATCTTAACATGTAAATATTCCTTGATACCATACCAATTCATCGATATAATGTTTGATCCTCTTATAAAGGTGATTCAAATACTCAAAGAAATCCATGTAATATCTTGGTTTTTCCTATTATGTAAGGATATTTTTTTGTTTAAATGATTAATTATGGACTAATATGAATACCCTTCTAGGTAATGGGTCTATCAAGGGTGTCCATGGGATTTTATGACACATATCCCAAATGATGAAGAAAAATATATGGACCTAGGAGTTACTATACACCCAAGCCACATGGTTTTGGTGAGATCATGCGGTGTAGGACATAGGGATTCAGGAGCCCGCATAGTTTTAGTAAACTGTTTTGATAGTGCCCCACTTATATATGGTAGTCTCAATAATTTTTGATAGTAGATTGATACACAGTTTCTGCATGGTTTGGAAGATCATTAACACTAACCATGCGAGGTATCCCTCCATACAATAAAGGTCACATGATTAGTTCTTGGTTTGGAAAACCAGGAAGACAAACCGTGATGTTGTGTCTTTTGAGGGAAAATTACCTTTTATCCACTAAAAACTAATAATACCTAATTTTTTTATTTCTCACTCATGTAGATAGAACTCATTTGATAGCTTCCCTTTGAGCCAATTTGGTTTCTTTTGATCTCATTTATCCATATGAACACATAATCGAGTTTCATATGTCTTGTTGGATTCACACTAGTGACTACTCTTTTACTTTTGTGTCGTTATTATTTTTTCTTAGAATTAGATAAGATATTTAGGTGCAAGATAATATGCCTTATTTCTTGGGTTTTTATCATTTATTCATTTTTCTTCTGATCGGATCTGAATCAGAAGGTGATCCTGGATGATCACTCTACAACAGACCTATGGTAGGTGGTATATACAATTCCTTTGGTGTATGGTGACTCATATTCCATGTTGTAATTGTGATTTATGATAGAATTTCTGAAAGTGTATAGTTAATTAATTGAATAATTTAATTGAATGGGTTGTGAAATTAAAGGGATTACTTATAGGTCCATGAGGGTAGTTGGATGTTATTTCCCTAACTATAGGCACCCATGGGGTGTGCCGTGTGATTTCATTTGACTTTTCCTATTTTTTCACCACCTAATGAGTTATTGGTTGAGATTTCCTAGTAAGAGGTAGCACTGTTATACGTGATTTGAATTTAATTGATTTTTTTAGGAAACAGACTTCCTCTTTTTCCATGTTATACATGATATGATTTATTTAACTAGTAAAATATGAATTGTTATATGAGTGTGTAAAACTACTAAATGTATTTGAATGGGAGTTTCTATATGAGTTGGAAGGAATCATTTTATGTGATTTAATGAAATGATAATTGAATTTAATGATGGCTGTTTCCATAGGATTCCATGAGTGTGCTCAACCACATGGCATGATAGCGGTAGTGGACTCCTTGGATGAGATAGATCCTTGGGACTTAATACTTTGGGATACTATGGGATTTGATACCCCTAGGATTCATCTTTCTTAGGCTTATAGTAGACATGGTCTATTGACAAGATCCTTAGAACTGGATCCATTTCTAGTCGAGATTCCATCATGATTCTCCAAGGACTCAATGATAATGGCTTGTTCCAATATACCATGGATCCGGCCCAATGGGGTTTGAAACATTTATTATATGGATTGACCGATGAAATTGTAAAATTCATGATTATATTCCATTGATGTTTTTGATATGATATACAAGTTGTATATCATATCCAGGGTTTTTATGAGATGCTTGAAATGCATCTTGTCCATGGTGTTTTTTTCAGTTGTGCTTTAAAGATTCCTTGTGTGAAAAGTGTGGCCTTGGTTTTGTAGGAAGCCTTGCTAGGATTGACAGAATCACATTAAAATTAGTTATTTATTCATGTGTATTTTACTTATGTTAATGTCATATTGATTATATACTGTTAACACTAGTTATCATGTATTTCAAATCCGGTATTGATATAGACATCAGTGGGGGTGGTCTACTTAGATTTTATCCCACACCCTGTCTCAAGAAGTTGTTGGGAATCTAAGAAAACGTTATAGATATAGGTTGGGATCTAATAATGTGTCAACAGTTTGATTCTATATTTTTTTCAATGCATAGGATCATGGGAGAATAATATAGAGCTGATGTTTGTGATGTAATCATTAGATATTTATTTTTAGAATTTTGGTATTTAGATATAATTATTGTACTAATGCATGTATACATATTTTGGATTTATTATAGAAACATGAAATGAAATACCAATTTGTTATATTAGATTTATTTTTTCATTGTTGTATATATCTTCCAAGGGGTTATATCTCCTGTTCAGTTATTATTGTACTTCTGCTAAGGTGGGTTACAAGTCTAGTTGCCTTAGTGTCTATTCCTACTACTTATTCATTGTTTTATTTATTTTTATATTGATATGTTTGAGTATTACCCTTTTTTTACACTCTGGTAATTGGGAATTGTCTCCTGATAGACACACCCTAGTCCCTCACAACTATTTTGCAGCCTTTGGAGTTTGGGTAGATGCGCTTGAGGCCATATGTCCAACTAGGCTCGGAGCACCATTAAGAGGAATTTGGGTTCATAACATTACAAAGTGGTATTAGAGCTTTAATTTCATGTATTTACTATTTTGAGACAATATATGAGGGTTATGAAGGAATATGAATTTTTAATGAGTTGTTCTAGGGAGTAACTATCCCTTGTATAGGAAAAATCCAATTTCCCTCAAATGGAAATTATTGTTTTCGGGATTTAACTATTAGAGTTGATTTGATTCCACCATTGGGTAATGCACTTGTGGTTAAATGTTTATTCGTATTATATATTTTTATATTACCCATTGTTATGATGGTTTCATCTCATGCATCATTTTAGGCACCTTCTAGAAATAAAATTCCATGCATCAAGTCATTCCATGTAGGTTGCATTCCTTGAGTGCAAGACTTTTTGATATGTTACTTGGTGAAATAAAAAAAATCTATATATTTTGTGTAGGGGATTAGGAAACATGGTTGTTACATAGAGTTAAAATCATTACATAAATAATTATTTCCTTATTAGGAAATAGTATACACATTAAATAATCAATTGTGGCATGTTTATTCATGGACCATCGATTTCATGGAATGGAATGTGAACAATATATTTTGGTTCATGAGGAGTATGGTCCCTTTTGGATCATAATTTTTGAACAATTTACTTCAATATATTAAAATTAAATTTGGAATAAATGTGAAATAAAACAGTAAATTGAAATGATGAAATGGAGATCTTGATATAGCCAATATTTTTGAGTGGGTGGTAGGTAGTCTCTCCTGTGATTTTTGTGACTGTTTATTTTACCAATCTCGGATTTTGGATAAGACACTATGGTATGATATTTTATAGGAAGTCTTGGATCAATATTATGCTTCTAGCTATGAATTTTATGATTTTGATCATTTTTTAGTTTTGTGATTGTAATTGTAGAGACATGCCACCATAAAGTCCTCCACTAATACACCAGAAGGGTGGAAAAGAACATGGTCTAGAGGTTGTGGGCCATGGTCTATCAGTGGATCATTTTATTGTGCTAGATGAGGCACTAACTATCATTCTATACAATGGTTCTGAGGAACACTTCTATGTGAGATATTTTTTATTTATAAATACTTTTCTGAAAACACCATATCATGACTAGTCTATGGGTGAGCTAGATTGTGTGTTCTAGTAGCAGCATCAACCCACATTTTATGTCTATGTAGGTCCACGGGATTAACATTTGTGGCTTCAGACTAACATTTATATCTGGAAACATACATGCATTGGGGAGCAGAAAAGTTCTCCCGGGATCTTTTGAACATAAATGATGCACTCTTTGACATGGTTTGGCAAGATTTTCAAAACTTATTATGAAGAGCACAATTTTATAATTTATGAATGGAATTTTTTCTTTCTATTTAGAATATAATTAAGTAAATATATATAGAATACATTTATATGGATATGGAGATTATTGAAGTGATGATGCGTGGAGAATTGTTAGGTACTTACATAATGGCCATGGATTTCACTCTTGATAAATTCTATATATTAGTTTTGATGATCATTGTACTGATCATAAAAGGAATTCAAGACAAGTGTTGATAGAGAAGGAACATTGTCTATAGCAAGTGGAATACCAAGAAAAATATTATTTACATGAAGTGAAGAAGATTAATTAAACAAGATGACAGTGAAAAATATATGTTCAAATAATGGATGAAGATGAAGAAAATCCGACGATTATTGAACTAATCATAAAGATCAAGGGCTTGTATCAATAATGACACATTTTTCCTAAAATTAATGTTAATTTATTTTCATGAAAATATTCATATTCAAGTGGATTTCATTTGAGGAAAAGTAATATCTCCATATTTGGCACAAGGTATTGATAATGGGTTTTCATAAAAAATGTGTTTTTAAAATGTTAGGTGCCATGTGGGATCATCCAAAGATCATTGGAATTATTGTAATAGGCTATGTATAGATTTTTTCAAACTGTATGAAATTTTTTTGAAGTTGAGTTTGCGAATGAGGTTTTCATGTAAATGAGGGTTCATGGTTTACATATAAAAATGAAATAGTTTTCTAAATATAAATAATATGATTCCACAGCATTATATTTGAAATAGATCCAAGTTTATATTCATATGATGTGAAAAAAAATATGTATCATACTTTTTATGGTGAATTCATGGGAAAAGAAAATAAGGTTAATGGAACACAATTGAGATTCACATGCCCGATACAATAAACATTAATTAAGTGAATCTAAAATATTTTATTTGACATATATGATCTGATATATTATTGTGATGTAAATATAAAATGTTTAGAATAATTTTTGAGGAACATTTAGTGGGAAATAAATGATGGTTGATAGAATAAAATTGAGATGCCCATGCACAGTATTCTAAACATCAATACAGTGATTCCATAGTATGATATTTGACATAGATTCTATGATATATTCCAGATATGTGAATTTGAAAAATTTAGCATACTATATATCCAATATTTATTTGAGAAGCTTACTATATGGGAATTGTTTAGATAAAATTCTATGGTGCTGCATGAATAAAGAATTCTTTTCAAATGATGTGCTTCTCGAATTGTAATACTTTGGGAACTTCCATGATGTACATAGTGATGGTCCGTTATGGGTCTCCATGTAGTTCGTGGATTAATATTTCATTGTGGGTGATGTCCTTTGGGGGCATCCATGTCAATAGTGGATATGTGGAGATAAACCAATATAAACTACTTTTCATGAAAGCATAATCATCATGCACTCAATGGATTGATAACCTATATTTATTGGCTGTAAGTACAAGGCCAACTCTCTCTATAAAGGTGATCAATAATTTTACAGAGGTGTTAATTTTTTTTAGAAGATCTTATTATACTATATTTGGATTTGGCAAATTAATTTGATCTTTTAGAGTAGGATAAAATGGTTTCTAAGTTTCAATACTATGAGTTTCACAATGCTATGGGTATTTATTCTCTATGTGGTCAACTTCTATGTTATTTTCATTGCATCAGAAGTTGAATGGAAACTTAAAAAATAATTAAATCATATTCAAGATTCAATTTTATAATAATTATTAAACTCAACAAATAGTATGTGTATTTTTCTATATGATATGATTTGATCATTTCATGATCATATGACCAATTTAATAAACAATTTGAAGAATATACTATGAATATAAAAGTGATGTTTTATATAATGAAAGAACCAGTTTGGTAAGAATAAATAAATTCATCCAATAGTATGTGACTTATCATTCATGCTATGCTATGATAATTTCATGATCATATGGACAATTTGGAAAACTATTTGAAGAATGTACAGTGTATAGATAAGTGAAGAGTTATATGATGAAAGCATCAGTTTCATATGAATCAGTGAACTGGGACGACAATAGGTTACATTCCATACATGTTATTCTATGATCATTTTATGATCATTGGAACAATTTATCATACTTTTTGAAAAATATAATGAGAATAACAAATTGATGTGAAATATTATCAGATAATCTATACGCTATGAATCAAATAAGTGAACAAATAGTATTCTACATATCATACATGTTATGCTGTGATAATTTTAGGATCAGTGGAAAAATTTAGCATTATATTTTATTAATATATAATGATTTGAAAATATATGTACAATATGATCTAATCATCAATATTCTAATAATCAAATAAGAGTACCAATAATAAACCTCATATCATACATTCTATGTTATGATCATTTCATGTGTATGGGGTTAATTTAGTTTACTGTTTTAATTTTATGAAGTGGGTATGAAAATGGTAAGTCTATGAAATACACACTATTTCATGATTTATTTTAGCGTAGATTCAGAGGAAATATATTTCTGAGTTTTTCAAGTATCCTTCTTTCATAATATAATGTTGAAAGAATTTTCTGAATCGCATGGACATATTATTTGAGTTTGAGAATTAAACCAAATAAGGAAGAATAATTGATCGATTAGAAATATAAGAAATAGTTGATTGTCACTGGAGATCAGATGTTGAAGTGATTGAATCCAGAATATACTTACAAGAGAAGGCAGCCTGGTCTGATAATTCTATAATCTGAGAAGATCTAGATAATTAACGATGTGGTGTGAATGGGTTTCAAGAAGAAAAATATTATTTCAAGAACCTGTTGAAGATCGTGATTTTATATATGAGTATAATAGATCCATTACACTCATATAGGAAGTTTTATTTTAGGTGTTTCATGAGAAACTAGAATAAAATGGATATATTATTATTTGTGGATCATGAAATTTTAGAAGAAGGGTCTTTGAACTACAGTCTCTACCCATTTACTGAAGATGCTTCAGACCGGGGCGTCTAACCAGTCAAGAATAAATAGAATATAACATTCTTGGGGTGTATATTTGTGATCAATTAGAGAATTTACTATTGGAGTGTATAATGAGTTATTACCTTATTCATTCCAATCACCTTCACATTGGGGGGAATATCCAACATGGAACAGAGTATGTATTTTTATCAAACCTTGTACACATTTTGTTCAATAATCCCATTGATTTTTTCTACATATGGAGTGAGATTGTTCGATATAAATATGTGCATTGAGAACCTTTACAAGTTCACAATGGTAAATTCAAAATAAAAAAAAACAAAAATGTAAACCACTGATTCACCCCCCCCCCCTCCTTAGTGTTCAATTTGTCTTAGGCCACTACAATTGGTATAAGATCCCATATACCTCTAAAGATCAATAAGTTTTCCTAGATTATTTTTAAAATAAACTATGAATTCAGGATTTCAGGAAGTGTTCGAGTTACATCGAATGGAGGGATAATAATTTTATGCTAAAGATAAAAATATTTGGAGTTATTACAAAACACAGAATAATAAGAATAATAGAGTAGAAATGGGGATAATGAAGAATCAAAAAGATAATGGATAAATACCAATGAATAATGGTAATAATATTTTTACAATTAGTAATTATTATTAAAATTTTGATTCTTCTAATTATCCTCTTTGGAGACAGTGAATCCTAATGTGATCTTTGTTTTGATTTGATATAAAATCTAAAGAATGTTTCTAAAGAAATGGTTAAGTGTATTTTTTTCACTATTATGGGACTCTTTTTTATGAATAAAAAATATTAGTTTAAGTTGAATAATTAGATGATGTACTATGTAATACTTTAATAAAGTTCATCACAATCACAGACCTAGTGCGAGTAAAGGAAAAATCCATTTTCATATTGAATAAAAATATGAAAGGTATGACTGTATGAATTTTTTATTTGAGATTATTTCTAAAGTTTACATTCATGGACTTGAAAAACGGAACTGAGTTTTTTTTTATATATAAAATTCTCAGTTGGATATAAAATCCAACAGAATCAGGGAGCTTGAATCATTATTGGAAGAGAAGATTGTATAGCATCAAGTGGGTGTTGAGAATATGAGGAACGACTGTGAAGATAAGGTGTAATTTTCTAAAGATCATAAGAATTACCTTAGAATTAGATATCATGAATTGTAAATTAAATTGGAAAATTTTGGAAAAACTTATGTTGAGACATCACAATCAATGATGTTTGTATCTACTTCAACACATTAATCTTTCACGTATTCTACTATTAAATAATTTTCTTCCCATTGTAATAAGGTCATTAAATCATCTATTTATCTTTCTGAATAATAAGTAATGATAGAGGTACCATCTATATCCCAATGTAATCATTTCATTTAATCTGTTTCTATAAAAAGTGAAGGTTTAAATAAAAACACTTTAGAAATATGTATGATGAGAAATGGAGAAGAAATTATCACCATGTAAATAGTGGATACAAGAATATGTATAATTGCTGCTTCCCCACATGAATCCTTGCTGGTGGTAAAGAATGCCCAAAAACATTATGATAGGAATATTGGATAGAAATCATAAAATAAAATAAGATCATTTTTTTGGTTAATTGATGGTTATTCAATAGATTCAGATATTTTATGGGGATTATTTTTATAATAGTTTAAATTATAAGGAACAAAATAATCATATTTAAAGGGGAATAGTTCAAGATATGATGAAACAACATATATATAAGAAAGAAAAATATTCTCGTTCAAACAGATTGGAAATTATTGGTTATGTCTATTAAGTTTTGAATAAAAGTTGTGAGAAATATGATACATGTACATCTCAAAGTTTATTAAGAAACTCTGGACCACATAAGAAATAAATGATAACCTTGGTTAGAAATCTAGAAAATGATGAAAATTAGATTACTCCTAATAATTTTCATGATATGAAATCCATGGACTCAATACATAAGGAAGATAAAAAAACCAGGTCCCTGGAGATGAAAATGAGTTCTAAATCTCAGAATAGATATATTAATAAAGTCCCTCATTTGAATCCATGTGCAAACTCCAAATGAGAAATTACTATTCAAATAGATATTCTTGTGATTTTTTAAGTTGATTTGTGGAATGATAGAATGTTATAAGCACAAAACAAATCTCATGCTAATGGTAAAATGAATATTCCACTTGAATAAATATATGATCATGAAATGTTTTCATAAATAGAAAACTCATGAGTTGATAAATTTCATTATGTGAGGTGTAATAAATTTGGACATAATTCAAGAGGATTATTCACCATATTTATACCAAAATAAAAAGTTTTCAAGAGAATTAAGCTTTCTTTAGAAGATGTATAATAAATTAAGGATAAAAAAAGAAGAAACATCTCACACAATGAAATTATAGGTGTGATATGATCCACATCACCAAAGGATAAATTAGATTTTAAAATTAGATATGGATGCATAAATTCTGGAGAAAGTTGAGAAACTTGGTTGAGAAAACTATATCACTTTTCATTTTACATTAAAGAACAAGGTAACCCTCCTTATTCACTTATACATTTTTTTTTTGACCTAAAAAAATTAATTGAAGGAGGTGTTTGAGGCTATTACTTTTTTAGAACAAGATGATATTGTACTACATAGAGTTTACTAAGTTCTATGAAATGGAAGAAAAGTGTGTATCCATTGAGGGGAGCATTGAAGAGATGAAACTATCAAATATTCATTTTATAGTGAATGTGGTACATCTAAATAACTTTTTAAATTTTTACGTTGTGGTATTACAATCACAAATTTATCTATTGTTTTTAATTATATTAATAATATCAATTAATGGGGACTTCTTGACTGATGTTAATATAAGAAAAATAGGGGTTTATATCCTTTTCACATGGATTATTGTATGTGTTTATTGATTTATGTGAAGGATATATTATTTCATTGATGAATTTGATTATTTTTTAACCCTATAATATGATTTGAAAAATTATGAGCATGATTTCACATGTATGGTATTTATGGAATGATTGTAAAACTGTGGTTGCATCTCTCTTTTTTTCTACACAAGGTTAGCCGATGTAGACATAGAGTTGGTTAACTAAAGTCTCTTTTATATTAGAATAATATGAGATATTTCATCTATTTTATGTGATCAAGAAATTTTCATATAATGGATATTATCATGTTTTTTAGAAAAAGGTGAGATAAGAAGATCCACCACATACCATTTGTGTTTATTTTCGATAAGGGGGGTAAATATACTTACTTTGTAAAGTGTAGTAGTATTGAAAAAAAAATCAAAGGGGGTCGAATAAAAAAATATTGTGATTGATGAATGATTTTTTTATTTTCTGTTAGTATAACATAATGTCAATATAAGTTGAAGAATTATATTTGTAGTTGTAGATGCTTGAATTGGAAATGTCTAGAGAATTGTTATGGACTCACATGATGGAATTTAATGTCATGCATTAGATATTATCCATATTAATGGTTATTATTGTTTTGATGGTATTAAATGGAATTCAAAAAAAAGAGTTCATGGTGAAGGAACATTATCTAGGTCAAGTGAAATACTGTGAAAATGTTTATTTTCATGATGTTAAGAAAAATAATTAATGATTATGGACATGAAAATTATATGTATATAAATTTAATGAAAAGGAATAAAATTTGACAATTATTTAACTGATCTAAAATCGAAAGGACCTATTTCAATAGTAAGACATTGTTTGCAATATGGAAGATTATTGATGTTCCTGAAACTATTCATTTTCATGAGGATTTGATTTGAATTCCATGTTATATATTTGTATTTGGAATGAGTTATTGATGTTGGTTTTTCATGTAAAATTATTTTTAAAAATGTCTGGTTCTTTGAGGTATCATTCAAATCTCATTGGAATTATAGAAATCAGATAAGTATGGATTTTTTTAAATTGTATGAAAATTTTGCGAAGTTGAGTTTGTGAATGAGGCTTCCATGTAAATGTGGGTTAATGGATTTCATATAAAAATAAAATATTTCACTAAACATCAATAAAATGATACCATAGTATACTATTTGGCATAGATTCCATGTTATATTCATGTGATTGATTATAAAAAATGTAGCATACTATTTATGTACATTCAATGGAAAATAAAAGCAGGTTAATAGAACAAAATTCAGATTCCCATGCATAGTACGCTAATCATCAATAATGTGAAGTTATAGTATGGTATTCTACATATTTTCTATTCTATATTCATGTGATGTGAATATAATCAGTTTAATATTATATATGAGGTACATTTATTTGATGATAAAATCATATTTATAGAAAACAATTTAGATGCACATGCACAATATGCTAAATTTTACTAATGTGATTCCACAATACATTGTTTGACATATATGTTATTCTATATTCATGAGATGAGTAATGGAACAATTTAGAATACTATATGTGTAATCTATAGTTGAGAAGTGTACTATAAGGGAATTTCTTCACTAAAATGTTATGGTGGTACATGAATGAAGAATTCCCCACAAATGACATGCTTCGTGAATAGTAAATCATTGTGAACTTCCATGTAGTATGTGGTGATGGTCCATTGTGGGTTTCCATGCAGTTCAAAAATTATTATTTATTCAAAAATGATGAGATGATTTGTGGCTGATGTATTTTTTTAGATCGCCATGTTGATGGAGGATATGCAGAGATGAACCTATTTAAACTTCATTCCATGATTAAAAAATCTTCATGTGCTAAATGGCTTGATAATAGATATTTGTTTCTTATAAATACAAGGCTACTTCTTTTGCTAATGATAGTAGATAATTTGGGAGAAGTGTTTATTTTGAGAATAATTTATTATTATGCTCCATTTGGGTTCTGTAGACCAATTTTTTATTTTAGAGAAGGATAAAATGTAATGTGAGGTTCTATTCTAAGAGAGACACTACGCTAAGTGTATTTCTTTTCTAATTGGTGAAGTGCTATTCTATTTTCTATGTGGGTGAAGTTCTATGAAAAAGTCAAAAATAATTGAAATCATATTCAAGAATTAGTTACCTAAGAATCAATAATGTTAACGAACAATACTCAATTATTCATATATGTTATTTTATGATCATTTCATGATCATAGGAACAATTTTGAAAACTATTTGAAGAGTATAATGTGAATAGAATAATTATGTGCTATGTGATGCAAACATCTTCTCACTATGCATCATAAAAGTTATCCAAAAGCCTATGACATATCATATATGCTATGTTGTGATAATTTAATGATCATAATTATAATTTTAAAAGCTATTTGAAGAATGTACATTAAATAAAAAAGTGATGTGTTATGCGATAAAAGAATCATATGGATAAGAATAAATGAAGTGGATCGGTTGTATGATACATATCATACATGCTATTCTATGATCATTCCATGGTCATTGGAAAAAATAAGCATATTTAATGAACTTTATAATGTGAATAGAAAAATGATGTGCAATATGATTCGAGAATCAGTACACTAAGAATCAAATAATTCAACCAACAGAATGCGTCATATCATACATGATATTCTATGATCATTTCATCATCATTGGAAAAATTTAGCATATTGATTTATCTGTATATAGTGAATAGAAAATTTATGTGCAATATGTTCCAAGCATCAGTAAAGTAAGCATTAAAGAAGTAGACCAGTAGTATGCGACGTTTCATACATGATATGTTATGATCATTTCACGTGTGTAGGGTCAGTTTTGAAAATTTATTGATCTCTACAAAGTAGATACAGAAGTGGTATTTCCATCAAATACAGGTGGTTTTATGATGTATTTGAGTTGAGATTTATAAAAACTAGATTATTATTTTTTTCGAGTCTATATATTTTATAAAATTATATTGAAGACTTTTTTCACCATACGCACACATTATTTGAGGTTTGGACTTCATCATAAGAAGGAAAAATCGCTTCCCAAGATGAAACCTGTGAAATTTCTAATCATCAGTAATGATTAGATTTTTAAGAGACAAAATATATAATATAATTTCAAGAGAAACAATTCAGGTCTTAACAATCAATAATATAAGAATATCATGATATTTCAAGATCTGTTGTGAATGGATTTCATGACTATCAAGCTTATTTGAACAATTTGTTGATGATATTGAAGTATTGTACGAGTATAAAAGATCTAGTAAAATCATTGAGGAAGACCTATTTCAAGTGTTATAGGAGAATCAAGAAGAAAATAATGTTCTTTCTATTTCTAGATCAATAACATTGATATAATGGATCTTGATACTGGGGTGTCTAACCAGTTACAGATGAGGCTCATTTATGGGGTTTATGACTAGTCTATAATAAGTAAAAGATAATATAGTTTCAATGTCCAACAAACCAATGAAAAATACTTGGTTGATGGGGTGTAGAATCAGGATAAATTGGAGATTCGAATACTGGGGTTTTTGTAGCAGGGTATGATGATAGTTACGGAATATTCAACAAACATTACAGAGCTATAATGTTTTTAACTTCTGTAACTTGATTATGAGTCATTGAATGTAATATTCTTTGAGGATGGTCTCATACTTGTTGTTCAATCTTAATTCAATGTGTTCATATTGAACAATATTACTAAGATAGTGAATGAGAAACTGATTACATGGTAGAAACTGAGAGATGATGGGGGCACAGAGTAGAGTAGTGTAGTCTCTCAGCCTAGTGGTTCAGCTTCCAATGGAATGATGTAATGATTTGAGGATTCTTGTGATATGACCACCAAACAAACCAATAGTATTGGTATTTAAGTTTTCTATCATCATTGTGGAATAAGGAGACACTTGATGAATCGTTGTGATCGTGACCCAGTGGAGTGTTGATCTAGTGGGAGGATGAGCCATGTGCAACATTTCCTTAGGAACTTCCCTCCAGTAGTTAGTGGAAGAGGGTTAGCCTCAACTCCGGGTTCAAGAGAAGTTTTCATAGCTTTGTATTAGGCATGGAGCTATAGTAGTATGGTATTTTTGGTTGAGCTTGTGGGGGTTGTGTTTGAGGAATTCAAGCACCAGTTAGACCTAGATAGCACAATGGTATTGCTTTGAGTAGTGAGGTTAAATCATGGGTTTCGGGTTTAACTGAATATATTTTTCACATCATACCCCCAGGGAGAATGGTGTTAGACTATCTAGAGTGATAGGTATGATCATAGTAGCTTCTACTCATCTATGTGTACTTTTTTACATAGGTGCATCGCATAATTTCATATTTTTAATGTCGTGGAATTAATTAGGCGTTTCTTTTCGTACTCCATTGTAATTATAGTGCTTAATATTCAATTTGGGATTAAAAAAGAGGATGTACATTAGTTAATGGAGTTCCCCATTAAGATTGGGGGGTTTCACATCATCTAGGATCTTTTTTTATTGAGATTACCATGATTTATTGCATACTTGGAATAGAATGGATATTTTTTATTCAGTATCCATTGATTTTTATCACCATAGTGTGACATTCACATCACTAGAAGGTGTAGTGATTATTTAAAAGGTGAATGGTATGTCCAGTAAATCTGAGTTGGACCACATCATTGTGGGATGGGCGGTAGGATAGCATAGATTTAAATAATTTATCTGGATCATAGGGATCATGTTAGTTGGAATTGCCTCCAGTAGTTTATCATTTTAGATATTCTTTATCCAAAGACTTTTCTGGTTTAACTCCTATAATAGAGGATGATTTCTACATTGATCTAGTTCTAGGATCATCACCGATATCCATTCCTCCTTACATGATTGCTACTATAGACTTACATTTGATTAAGAGGTAGCTAGAGGACATGGAGGCAAAGGGGTTTATTCGGCCACATACTTCTCTATGGGGTTAAAAATTTCTTTTTGAAAAAATTTTAGATAATACCATTAGACTATACATGGATAACTAGAAATTAAACCAATAGATGGTCATGAACTGTTATCCCTTTCCATAGATATATTACATTTTTTATAATCTTTGAGGAGATCGGGAGTTCAAAATAATTGATTTGAGATCATGATATCACCATGTATATGTTCACCCTGATGACATACCTCATATACATTTTTGGAGTAGGTATGGTCTGTTTGAGTATCTGGTTATGTCATTCATCCTCAGAAATTTTCTAGTGATTTTTAGGGATCTAATGAACATATTTTTTCACATTTATGAAGATTTGTTTTTGGTTGTTTTAGTGGATGATATCTTGGTGTATTGTCACAATCGACATGAACATGGAAAATATCTTAAGATAATTTTTGGATTCACCAAGAGAGAATATGTTATATGCTAAGATCAAAAATTTCGACTTCTAGAAAGATAAGATTCACAACTTATGTCATATTATCTCAGATACAATACTATCAGTAGACCCATAGAAGGTGAGATTTTGAGTTCATGGAAGAATCCCAAGAATGTCTTTGACATACATAGTTTCTTGGGGATAGTGGGATATTATAGTCATTTCATATGGTAATTCCCATTCCTAGAATCAGCACTTATAGGCATGAACAATAAGGGTGTGAAGTTTCTATGGATAGATACCTATGAGATAACCTTACAGGAACTGAAAGGGAGACTAACCTCAGCACTGGTCCGGATTCCTCTAGATCAAGGTAGACACTACACTATGTATTTTGATTCATCAGTTATCAAGATAGAATTAGTTCTGATACAGGGTGATAGAGTTAGGAAGTATGGGTCTCGGTATTTGAGGACATGTGATAAGAATTAACTGACTCTTGATCGAGAGTTAGATGCATTTAGACAAGGATTTCATTGTTAGGAAACTCTTTACTAGGAGATCATGTTGTGGTGTAAACAGACCACAAAAGCATCACGTAAATATTCTCGTAGTGTGATATGAATTTGAGGTAGTGAAGGTTGCTGGAGTGCCTATAGTTTTTTAACATTGAGCTAGACTACACACCTAAAAAGGTAATTTGGTAACTGATGCATTAAAAATGAGGACTCATATATATGGAGTATATTAGGGAAATAGAAAGTGGAATATTGGGGATTTTATCCCTGAGATGAAATTGGATGTTCAAGATATTCAGGGTAGAATTATAATCTATCCTTATTTGTAAACTATACCCTCATGATAAAATAAGAATAAGATACTCTTGGATTTAGAGGGCCTAGTTCTACGAGAGAGTATGGCAGGTGAAGACTCGACTCTTTGTTGGACTGTAGTTTAGGATGATATCCTCCATATACATTGATGCGTATGGTTTCTAGTAGACATACATGAGTATCTGATTTAAGAGTTTCATGCCTCAATTTTTTAAGTTCATCATGGTGTTACCAAGATGTATTATGACATATGTCATCGGTTATGGTGGTCGGGGATGAAATGTGAGGATTCTACTTTTGTTATGTGGTGATCCACCGATCACTAGGTGAGTAATGAACATTAGGGACCATCTAGACATATTTAGTAGTTACCTATTCCGGTGTAGAGATGGGATGATTTTAGGATTGATCTCATGACCAGATTGAAAAGCTCTCCTCGAGGTAGTGATGTTGTATGGGTTTTTTTATAGGCTCACAAAGGTTTCTCATTTCCTTCCGATCAAAGAGACATTCAGTGTAGATGATCATGGTTGTTTATATAACTGTGTTATAGAAAAACTTCATGGGGTACCATTTATTATCATTTGATATAGGGATTCCTAGTTTATGTCTTTATTATGGAAGTGTTTGTAGAGGGAGTTGGGTACACAGGTTCTTGGGAGCACAATATACCACCCTCAAATAGATTTCCAGTTAGAGAGTATTAAAAATGTGCTTGAGGACATTCTTCAGGCATGAATATCTGTGTTTTGGGGATATTAGGAGAGGAATATTACCATAGTTGTGTTCTCCAACATTAATATCCCTCAAGTGACTATATATATGGAACCTAATGTCTATTTTTATGTTATTCTATGTTGATCTCCCATATGCTGGTTAGAGGCATGTGAGGTAGCTTTACATGGACCATGTCTCACGAAAGAGACTTCTAAACAAGTAAATTTGATCTGTAAATGGATGTCTACTATACAGTCTAGACAGAAATCTTAAATCGATCATCATCAATGACCAATAGATTTTTAGGTCGCCTATCAGGTGTTTTTATGCATCTCAGGAAGGTTGGGAAACCAATTTCTTATGAGATATGGTAATCATTCACTATTATATTCTGAGATGTTCGAGATTATAGATAGATTCGGGATGGTAGCCTGTCATTTTCAATTACCTCAGGGGTACCGGAACATTCCAAATGACTTCAATGTATCTTAACTATGTCATTATCACACAGACACATCTCATGTTCTACAGCCTATGTATGTAGATTTATATAGAGATTAATCCTTTAAAGATAATCATATTCATATCATTTATAAGAGTGTGAAGGTTCTTTGAGACTGGTTGGATCCTTGAGTATGGGTTCTATGGAAGTATGACCATTTATAATAAGAGACTTGGCAGCTGGAGGATAACGTACGTGCTTAGTGGATAGATTTATTCTCGGGAAATTCTTGATCACCCATGAAAGTGAAATCTGAGGGAAAAATATTTTTAAGGGGGAAGATTATAAGATCTTGTGTTTTCCTATGAGGTATAAATATTTTTTTCTATTTAAATTCTTCATTACATCCTAATGATAAGAAACTTTGGTGTCTTGGGGTTATCAGGGGTGTCCAGGACTTGTTCGGAGACCAGAACCCAACTCTAGGAGAAAAATATGTGGGTTACAGAGTTAGGTTTAATAGCGTCACCTAAGCCATAAGGTTTGGTTAATCCATGTGATTCTTGGAAAAGGACTTCAGGAGCCTGTATGGTTTGAGTGAACCATGCAGATGGAGGAGAACATCATTGTTAAGACCTCTAAAATTTCTTATAGATGGTTGAGACACGGTTTGCGCATGGTTTGACAAACTATGTGTACTAACTATGTGAGGTTCCCCTCCATATAGTTAAGGGAGCACAATTGGTGTTTAGTTTTGAAAACTATGTATCCAAACAATGTGGGCCATATTTTTGATATAAATTTTAAATTTTTTCCTTAAAAACATCAAAACCTAAAATCTAATATCTATTTCTCAATACAGTGGAGAAAATTTATTTTAGACCCCCCCCCCATTGATCAAATTTTGTATATTTTGATCTCCTTCTTGCATCCGAACATGGAATCTAGTGTTGGTTATCTTACTGGATCCATTCCAATGAGTAATCATTTCTTTTTTTTCATTTCATCAATTTTTCTTGTAATTAGTTGTGCTATTATGTGAAAGATAATATGCCCTCTTTTTATGGTATTCATTTTTTCTTTATTTTTCTTATAATATGATCCAAATCAAAAGATGATATTATATGACAACTCAATTACGGACCTACATTATGTGTTCTATACATTTCCCTTGGGTTTTGGTGCTTTATATTTCTATTTTTGTTTTTCTTATTCCTAATTCCATACTTTTTGGTTGCTCCCTGATAATTAATTTAATTATTAAATTGATCATTTTGGAAGATGTTTTGGATTATTTTTTGTTCCTTTAGCTTAGTTGGAGGTTTTCTCCCCAACCTAGTCGACAAATGGGGTGTTCCATGTTATTTATGTTGTCTTTTCCTATTATTAAACAACATAAGGGTGAGTGGTTGAACATTCCAAGTTAGAGGAAGCCCTGTTATCTGTGAACTGAATTAAATTGATTATTTAGGAAATGGTCTTCCACCTTCACTAGTTTGTACATGATGTGAATTGTTTAAATGGTTAAATTTGAATTTCTATACGAGTGGGAAAACCCATTGAATGTATTTGAATGGGAATTTTTAGATGATTTGGATGGACTACAAGATTGTGATGTTATGACATGATAATTGAATTGAATGATGTGTATTTATATAGGATTACATGGGTGTGATACACCATGGGTCTTGATATTGTTAGTAGATGACTAGAATGAGATTTCTCTTTGGGTCTTGATTTTTTGGGATTCCATGGGCCTTTAGACCCCTTGGATTGGGATTTCGGGTGCTTTTAGTGGACATGATATGTAGAAATGCTCACTGGACCCAAATACAAGCCTAATAGAGATTCCATTATGGTGCTCCTAGGACCCAACATGGATTCCAGGGTCTATTTTACCATGGATCTATCCCCATGGGGTATGACACTTATTTTATATGGCTCTGCTATGGTAATTTTGGTATTCTTGATTATACGTCCTGGTCGTGATTGATATAAAATAATGTTTATATAGAATGGTTCTAGTTAGTATAAGATACATGATATACATCTTGGTCATTTTGTTTATTTATATTATGCCATATAGCAGCCTTGTTTGAGGATATTTACTCGTGTTTTGTAGGAATCCATACTAGGCTTGACAGTATCACCTTACAGTTATTAATTTTTTCATCTAAATTTTACTTGTATTACTATCATATCTATTATATACCTTTCACACTTCTTATATTTTATTATACATCCCGAATTTTTGTACACTCTATTTGTGGTGGCCTATAGGTATTTTATATCACACCCTATCTAGGGCCGCCATTGGGTATGCAGATAGAATTTATAAATTCATGTTGGGATTTGTTAAAACAATCGAAGTATTTTTTTATTTTTTCCATATCAATGACTAGGGGAGCACATGAACAAACTGTGTCTTATGATGTTATCAAGATATAGAGCTTTTTCTATTTTTTCAATTTTGATACATGTATTATATCGATGATTATATACCTGTTTTATATAATTTGTACGCACATGACATGATATAACATTTTGGTATATGATATTTATTTTTAAATTGTTGTATATACCTATCTTTGGATGTTATCTCCTATTCAGTTATTAATATAATTCCACTAAGTAGGGTTTCTAGTCCAGTGTTCATAGTGTCTATTTATGCTTCTTATTAATTGTTATATTTCTTCCTTTATTGACTTGTTTGACTGCTACCATTGTGTTTTACTATAGTAATGGGGGATTATATCCCCACTAACACACTATTAGCCCACTCTTGTAGTCATCATCCTCTGTTGTTTGGGAAGATGCACTAGAGGCCATGTGGCTAACCAATCTCGGAGCACTGTTTAATGGAATGGGTTTCCCGGATGTTACACTCCAAGATATTAAAATGACTAACCTCACTATGCTCAATGGAATGACCTTTCTAAATAATTTTAAATAATTAGAACAAGAACATTAATATTAAAATTTTAAATATAATCTTGAATATATTAGATAAAAAATCATTCAATAAGGAAAAATATCTTCTTAATTAACAAAATACAATCTCTTGAAATATAAATGAAATATACAGTTAAATTCATGGAATCATAAGGTTCTCCCCATTGATATCCACTACCTTAGACTCCTGGGATTTTATCTGAAAATGTCACTAATAGAAAAACGACCTATACCCACGGTTCAAAACCATGGGTATGGCCCCCAAAACCATGGTAATAGGCTACACCCACGGTTTTTGGATCCGTGGGCTGGAACGGCGTCGGTATAGGGGTCACAACCTATACCCATGGTTTTGGAGAACCGTGGGTATAGGGGAGTCAAATTGTGCACCACAGACGTATCAGTGTGGCACACAACATAACCCACGGTTGTTCCAGCGTGGCACACAACATACCAGACAGTTTCCAAACTGTGGGGTATTTAAATTAAAAATTTCTCCATAGAAGGGATTCGAACCCGCACTCCTGCAGCGCCTCATGGCTGCGCAACACCAAGGGCCCAACCAAGCTGATATTTCATTTTTCTATATATTCATACATCAATGAATATATATTAATTTAACCCACATGGGTACTTAAAATCCAAAATCAGAGGCAACAAGATTCGAACCCACACTCTCGCGGCGCATCACGGCTGCACAATACCAAGGGGCTAACTGAGCTGAAATTTTATCTTACTATATATTCATAAATTAAGTATATATATTAATTTAATCCATGCGGGGTACATAAAATCCAAAACGCAGGCAGTGGGATTTGAACCCGCGTCTAACATAGGGCCTCATGGTCGTGCACCATCAACTGACCAACTGAGAAAATATTTTTAATGGTTGGTTATATATACATATACATATATTTATTAATATAATCCTCATTGGGTATTTAAATTCAAAAAATGTGGACCTCATGATTCGAACTCGCATCTCATGGCTGCGGATCCACTTGTAACCAACCGAGCTAAACAAATTATGAGTATATAAATTTATATTTGTACAAATATATTAAACTAAATCATGAAAAAATATCTTCCTACCAAATTTTTTCGTGTCCCGCCTAATTCTCATTCCTCTCCATAATCTATACCCACGGTTCTCAATAACTGTGGGTATAGGTCTTCAATAAAACCCCCAATACCCACAGTTTTGAAGAAACACGGGTATAGGTCTTCAGAAAATAACTTATACCTAGGGTTCTGGAAAACTGTGGGTATAGGGGTACCCCTATACCCACGGTTTTCGAAAATCCTAGGTATAGGTGGCCTATACCCACGATTTTGGAGAACCGTGGGTATAGGTTCACGTACAATCCCTATACCCACGGTTTTTCGCAAAACTGTGTGTATAGCCCTATTTTCCAGTAGTTTGTCTAAATCAACTCACATTTTATTCCTCCTGCCTTTTCTATAGTAACTCTATGAGAATCCTCCATCCAAAACAATTTTATCATGAACCACACCATCACCTCTAAAATTATGATATCAATTTTTTATAATTAAATTTTCCCTTCATATTTATAAAACAATGATTGGTCAATGATTTTAAATTATTTCAGTATTCAATCAATAATATTGAACCGCCATTAGAGTAAAACAAAAGAATCATGATTTTTTCAAGGTGGTAGTAGTATAAATATCTTTAATAACATAGGTGAAAAATTAATTCCATCCACACCAATGTTTTATTTCCCATCTGAATCATCCCATGATCATAAATTCATCATCTCTTATTTGAATGAATCCATGTTTAGTGGAATACATTTTGACATGTGGAGATTAAATGGTGACATCATTATTTCTTCATACCCTTATGTAGTGAATGATCCATGTGTCTGTCCTTATCTCTGATGACCTTAACATAATATCCATTTTTTATTTTAATTCCTCTTAAAGATTCACAATTTTTTGAATCGTAAGACATCATATGAATCATATAATTTCCATTTCATATGCATTTTTAATTAATATATATGAAAAAATATTATGATTAGGAAAAGGCTCATATAGGACTCAGAAATATCTTACATGATCTAAAAATTTCACAGGGTAACATATTTTATTGTAAATTAAAATATCCTATAAGATGTCTAAAATACCAAATAAGTCCATAATTATCCCATTCAGCCAAAAATAATTGTTCTGTTAGTGAAAAATAACTAGGGGCTTAATATTTAGATAAAATAATTATCATATTAGTGCTAAAAATTTCTCCTATGTGGGTCTCGAAGGTCATACATGATCATAATTATCTTCAAAACCCATATTTTAGAAAAGTAAATTATCATACATGGGGTAAATTATCCTATGAAGGGTAAATTTACCTATTTAGAATACTAAAATATCCTTTAAGTCAGGATATCTAAAAGTCAAACATTAAATGAAATATTCTCTTATGAGATAGATTATCTTATGGGCCAAATGAAACTAGAATCATCTTATTTTGAGTTAAAAGATAGAACATAACAAGGAATTTTCTACATTAACACTAAAATTGTGGCTTTGTAAAATAATTTTATAAATTAAAAAAATATCTAAAAACATTTAATTTATCAATTTTCATGATAATTCAAAAAATATACTTGGAAAAAAAATGATGTGATTTTACTTAAAGATAGTGTGGATAAAATCATTTAAATACAGATGATAGATCGTGTATATATCAGCTATATCATGAAGGTTAACATAATATGGTTTATTGTAATAAATATACTTATAATCAATTTTATTTTTTTTAGTGGAATGTGATATTAGGATATCAATAAAATAAATACTTGTAAATGAACCTATCCTCACTATCAAAACATTCCATGAGTTTCATAGAAACTCGAACATAGTACAAGCATATGATAGTAAATATAATGTGTTGGATTCACCACTTCATAATTATCCACCTCTAGAAGATTGTGAGTTTGAAAATTATTCCTATTGTAGACACATGGATGATTCATTCAATGTTTACAACATTATGTTATCATCAAAGATATACCAATAATGGTTTTTCTATTATTTTTTATAAGGTAAAATTTTTAATCCCCATTTACTTATTAAAGGTTATAGTACCAAAATATTATAGAAATAGATCACAAATATAAAAAATAAATATTTCAAGTAGAAGATAGGGGTAAATTTTCATTGTTCATGAAATTTGGATGATGTAAATATTATAAAAAGAAATATATAATTGATAGTTAATACATGATATTCCAATGAAATATTTATGTATTATAGAAGTTAAATAAATATTTATCTTTGTAGGAAGATAAATGAGGCTTCCATCAGGGTGAGTTTGATAGTAGCTTAAAGAATAATTCATCAATAATAAATTATATATTATATATTTTTCCTAAACAAAAATTTCCTTATTCAGATATGATTTATAGTGTTATTAAAATGATAAATTACACCTTTATTTTCATGGTCAGATTGATTTTGTGTCTTGAAATAAGTTTATTATCCTTTTATTATATTATTTACAAATAATAGAATAAAAACCTATCCATATTCCAAATGAATGATAGATTGGATATCATAGGAGTTATAATATGAAATAAATACATCATGTCATAAGATTGTTTGTTACTATGTGAATCATTTGTCGATGATAATTCTATAAAATACATGCATCTGGATTATAAAGTGTGTTATTGTGAATTATCAAAATGTTACTAATGATATTATTTAAAACCCTATGATGGAAAATAAACATTAAAATGAGATATTGTTTTTATATGAGAAAGGGAACATCTATAATTTTCATAGTCTTAGAAATAAAGAATATGTTAAATTCAAGTCTTATGATGCATAAAATTTTGATATAGTAATATGTTCCATAATAGATCGTGGAATATAATGTTCTTGAGACACATTGTTTGTAGGAAAGTTAGATCTAAAGATAAATGTTTTATAATAACTATGTTATGTAATATTGTATTTATTGGAGATAATGATTCCTTATCCATAAAGGAAGGAGTAAATAGAAAATTGTCTTGTAAATGGAAAGTAACTATGTATTCATAAACAGATTCTTTGTACGAAAATAATGTTAGTATTTGGTAGAACTTATTACTATTGTGAAGCCCACTAAGTTCAATTGGATTTTCAATAATGTTCTCAACATGGATGATAAATAAAATACCCATAAATAAATATTATTTGATAAATGTTTTAAGATAATTCAAGATGTTGGATCTAATGAATCATTTTCATCAATAGATATATTATAATTTATTTAAATTATAATTATTATAGAATTGTACCATTATAATTTGTGTCACGCTTTACATCATATGTATGCTATACTTTTTCCCAATTATATCTTTATTTTTGTTCAATAGTTTTTCAGTATTTAGGGGTTGATATTTTGGATTATAAGGGAAAACATACAGGTGCATGATTCTTACATGTTTAGTAGTAACTGGGATGTAACTGTGAGATATGGATTATTTTGTTCCAGTGTATTTTTTCACATTTTAAGAATAGTTTTTCGAATTGTGAATATTTCATGGAAAACCATGTGATGGGTTAGGTTTGGGTTTAGAGGTGTTTTCATGGACTTCTCATGACATTTTTAACCATGTGGTTATTTCTAGGTAATAATTAACTTCAGTTTTCAAGGGACAGTAGAGACCACATTGTTATCACGCAATTTGTCTAACCATGCATACAAACCATTATATCTATATGAGTTTCAAAAAAATGTAAAATTATGTCAATACCAATGGTATTTTTGACCCAAAGTTCACCCTAATATCTCATTATTATGACCCAACCATTCCTTAACATAGTAGAAGGATCTCCCTTGGGTCTTATAGTGATTTCCTATCGATTTTGGTGTATCTATTTAATGTATGTGTAAATATCTTCTTCATTCTTAATCTATTCTCAAGATTTACTCTAAATCTCTTGTCCCCTGGATTCATTCGATCCAAAATGGGTTTTTAAGGGAAAATATAATGTTTAGTTTTTTCAATTGATTATTTTTATTATTGATCTATAATTGAGAGGACTATATGTTTTAATTTATGATTAATATTTTCAAAGGAAACTGGGTTTCCTCTGTTGGTGTTGTAAGTGTCTCTATAGAAGAGTTATTTTTCATTGAAGATTTTATAAATATTTGATTTATTTATTTTTTATAGTGTAAAAGGTTTATTTGATATCTATTAGGTTTTGTTTCTGAAATTTAATATTTTTCATTGAAATTTTATTAAATGTTGTTTTTCATTGAAAGTAGTTTTATACACATCATGTTTTTTATGAAATTTCTCAATGATGATTTGGAGTATAAAATGGGTTTCCTATAATGGTAGTGGTAATGAATTTATTATTGAAATGATTTATTAAATTATGTGAATGATTTACTTAAATGTATTTTGAAAACATATCACATGAGAACCGTATGTACAGCGGGTTATGCACATATACAAACAATAGTGAGTGTAGAACCACTAAGGGTTATGGGTGTGATACTGATATACTATGGTAGGATTTTTTATCATTAAGATTCAAATTATATTATATTAGTGTTCCTTGTGTTTCCTTGATATGTATTCCCATTTGGTAGATCCCAGATGTGCATAGTTTTATTCATGATAAGGATGTTTTATGATTTGATTTCTCAAATGTTTAAATTTTGAGGAATGAAAACTCTTCATTACATCCCTTAATATAATAATTCATATTTATTTCCATATTCTTATGTATTTGAATGTGGATTTTCTTGAAGGAAAATAAAATTATTTTTAATTAAAATTTTTTCAAATGAAATTATCAATAAAATTGTTTTCTATGAAAGAACTAATGGTTTATAGAGTATGGATTGATGGTGGTATACAATTAGGAATTTACCTCACAACTTGTATATTCCATTAGTAATATACGTACTTGTATTTATAGGATCCATGTAATATTAAGTTTGTCATGTGTCTAGAAGGATTCTCTCAGTTCATGTCTCTTCATGGTGATTTTGTAAAGTCGTGAGGGATGGTCACAAGGTTGCTTGGTTTTAGTCTTGGAATTAAGTAGTTTTTGGGATTATCCTTTGGAATTTTATTCTATCTCATGTATTTGTACCTATTCTTTAATTATATACAATGGTTCTATATCATTGACTCATTATAAATGATACATGTTGAATTGTTATTTCATGTTCAAACATTTCCAATTATTTTTTTTTGTTGATACCTAGGTTCTTGTCACTAGTCCATGGTGATCAAAACCCCTCTTCCAATGTGGTAGGATTCCTTAGGTTACATGTCAAGTTGGGAAAGGGAGTTTTGTTAGATAATTTCATCAATTTGATATTTCATTGGGGGTTTATTATATACTAGATTTATGACCATCTAGACTCATTTGGCAACTATGTATGGGTTTCTTGTTAACTCAATTCCATATCTAACCACTAGTTACCATGAGTGGTCAAGGATTTTCTAATAAAGATTCTAAACTTTATATTTTTTATTTAAATGAACCATACCAATTTTCCCTACTAGTTTCTAAAATTTTCTTCAATAATTTTTTTTAAGGGATTTAATATGGATTTCTGATGTTTATGTTTTATTTTAGATAAGTATTACAATTCTAATAAGGTGTTACCTCATGTGTTTAATAGATAATGTCTCCAAAAGATTATATTTGATTCTAAGGGAATGACCTATTGAAAAAATACCATATTAAACCCCTTAATTTAAACCTTCTCTAGTGGAAATAATAATCTAGGATATTCAATCACATGGTCAATATGGTTGTGGAAACTGAGAATGGATGGTGAATTATCCTTTAAAGTTTACCAAGAAAATTACACTAATATTCCTTGGTGACAAAGGAACCAAAGAACCTGAGAAATAGATTGAGAGAATAAAACTTATTTTACACTCTTTGGGGGATCTAAATGACTATATGTTGGTAATTTCCACTCATATTCTTGAAGTTCCTAGAATTAAATGGATGGATTCAATTATTCTAGCTAAATTACACAAGGAAAAAACATATAAAACATTCAAGAAGTCCTTCAATAAGCTGTTATATCCTACGACCATATATGTAGAAAAGGCTTTGGTTTTTATCACCTTTGATCAAGGATACCATTTAGTTATGGAGTATGATGATCATTTCACCATGTTATTTCATATATCTTCAAAACATGGCATAAATGGATACTAATTGTCTTGAAGGTTTTAGATGTGTGTGATGCTAGAGAATTGATTGATGTTTATGATCATGTGCTGGATGACCTTTACCGATGTAGATGATAATGTGATTATATCTGATGCAGACATATTTTGTAAAATAGTTCATAGTGGATTATATATTATTATTGGGGGTAGTTAGGGTGTGTCACCTATCCTGAAAAGGAAGAATAGTAATGGTTCATTCTTTTCATTTAGATCTATTAAAGGTGGGTCTTTAGAAAAATTCTAGGTAGTTTTCTTCCATTGTGGAATACCTAGCCATTAATAATCCTAATTATACAGCAACACCCAATATATTCCATCATTTTGGACAATCTGTTCACCTTAAATGGTTTTTAGAAGATTTTAATATAGAATTAAAGGTGGATTCACCTAACAAAAAGACCATAATATCAGTTAGAGGCTATGAAAAGGTGGTGGATCTCATTATAATGATAAGGTGGATAATTAGGCTATGAATAAATATCAGATAGGGGATCAGTATGGATTCCATTATATAGTAGAGTATGCACCAGAGGAATCTGATGTGGGTCTGAATACTATGATTTGTACAATGTTTATTACATCCACTATAGTCTTAGATCTATTTGATACCAGTGCATCACATTATTTTATATCCTCAAATTTGATCAATGTGTTTGGATTATGCTCTGAGATTATGTCAATATTTATGGATCATTCTACTCCCTTATGAAGGTGTAAAGAGTAGGGTTTCAAATTCACCATGTTCCAGGGTATGATCACTAACCATGATGTCATAGGGAATTTCCTAGTTCCTGATCTTAATATTATTGAACTTATCATTGAAATAGATTAGATTATTCAATTTATGTCCCAGGTAGATTTTTTTCATTTCCAACTTTAGTTTGCATCTCTCAATGGGGTTACTTGTTTATTTCATGGTGAGTGGGGTCATGTATCTGGTTGAGTAGGGGATATTTTTCCTGATTTTAGAATGATCTTGTATCAATTTTTAGAGATTTTTATTGAGTCCATCTATAATTTTTATAGTGTTATTCTTCCTACTGTAATGAATGGATAGCATAAAAACTTTCCTAGTAACATTTTCTAGGTCAATTCCCTAAAGAGAAGTCGATTTTAATATTGACATCCTTCTGGGGATGATCCTCATCTCCTCAAAATTTTATAATATGAAATATACTGAGTAAAATGAAATTAATGTTTATATTAAGGATCCTGAGTCCAAAAAATTTGTTTGTATGAGTGTTTCACCTTGTACTTCTCTTATTCCCTGAATACATAATTATATGGAAGCCATCAGTTGTGTTCTGACTAACAAAAGCTTAATAAAATGACTTTTCAGAATAGGTACTCTTTTCCTAGGATTGATGATATGTTTGATATTCTTATATTTATTTGTGATAGGGTTACCCTCAGTTAAAAGCTTTATAGGAAGATATTCTTAAGACTACATTCCCGAAAATGTATGGAAATTATGAGTGTTTGGATATTCCATTTGGTCTTGTCACCAATGATATGGTGTTTTCACCTTTGATGAATTATATCATTTATTGGTTATTGGACCCCTTTATGGTTGTTATTATGGATGATATTTTGGTGATTTTAAAGACTAAATAAGAACTCAGAGATCATATTGATATTGTTCTCAGAACAATTAGTAAACATCATATGTATAGAAGGATAACAAAATTCTAGTTTTTCATCTGAAAAGTGAGGGTTCTGGGCCATGTTATATCTAAGAGATGTATCTCATAGAATCATAAATAGTTTTTGGAAATGCTTTCCTTAGATCAACCAATAATTTATTTGACATTTATACCTTCATAGTTTTGTATGGTTATTATCGAAATGCCATTCCATATTTCTATAAGATTTTATCTCATATGTTAGAGTTGACTATTAGTGTATTGAGTCTAAATAGAATGATAATTCTAAATGGTCATTTGAATAAATTAAATTGAGTATGAATTTATATCTAATTTTTATTCTTTTTTAATCAGGTTGTGGTTACCACATATTTTTTGATTCCTTGGCTATAGTATTATGATGTTTTATGATGTAGTGGAAAAAGGCAGTGGCATATGGATATTACTAATTAATCACTCATGATAATAATTATCTGAATAATGATCTTGAATTTCTTACCATGATTCATTCTATAATTACATGGATCCACTATATATTCATATATAGTTTTATTATATATTTGGATTATAAGTGCCTAAAGTATATTTCTTCCTATATGAATACAAACCTATAAAAGATAGGTTTCGTTGTGTATCTTTACAATTTTTATTTTTATATTTCATACAAACCTTTAAAATAGAATGTGTTAACTAATTAATTAAAAAATTATTTATCAAAACAGAAAAATAAGGAATATATTAAAGAATGATCTTTTATTATTTTGTTAACTGAGATGTACATTGATGAAGAAGAAGTTTATGGGAAAGAGTGCTTATCTTTTGTGAATGACGGTTATTTATTTGATGATTTGATTCCTCCTATACAATTAATATAAAATTATTTTCATCATTTTAGTTAAATACTCTATGGTAATGTGACTTTGGGTGATCAGACTCAGTCTCCTTGTGTTGTTTTTAATTTTTAGGTAGATTGGTCATTCTAATAACATTGTTGCGGAAATTGATGGGTAGTGGAAATCTGTTCAATTGTTCTATACACCCTGGGAATACCAAGATGAATCATAATTTGGTATTGTGGTATTAGTTGTTGTGGATGAGGTGGTCGATTAAGGATTTTGTATAATGATTCCTTATCTAAAAAGGATTATGTTAGATCACCATAGACCAGGAAGTTTTTTCTTTCCTTTACCAATTATATTATTTAAGTGGCATGATATATGACTTCATTGTAGGATTAACATGGAATCATATTGGGAAAATATTATTTGGGTTTCATTTATTTAATTTCTAAATCATCTCATTTCCTTTACATTAAGAAGACAAGAGAGGTAGAAGAGCTTTAGTACACTTATATATAATAGATATATTATATAATAGATATATTTTATTTAAATCATGTTTTGGGAAAGGTTTATAAGAGTTGATAAGTATCCAATTGATGTTAACAATAGTATATCATGCTCATATTGATTGACATACTGAGCAATCCATTCAAATTATTTAGGATATGCTTTAGGAAAGAATTTGTTATTTTGATGGTTCATGGAAAGATAATTTGTTCTTAGTTGAGTCTCCCGATAAAATTGTTATTAGTACTTGATTAAAATATAACCCTTTGAATAATATTATGGGTATCATTGAAAATATACATTATGTAGGGAATATTTATTAAAATAGTCTTTGGTTTGACCAAATCTTATTCAATAGATTAAGAAGATTTTGGATTTTATATGAAATATGTGAATGATATCTTATAGTCAAAAAAAATCCTATGATTACTATTATCATTTCTCGATTGAGTTTTCAATATGTGATCCGGTTTTTCTCAATGATTCACCTCATTTGGGAAATATTCATTTGGGATGATATGGAAATTTGGTAAAAAGGTTTATAGGAAAATTAAAAATTGATAATCATATTGGAAAGGTGGGATATTAGTTGGGCTTACTATCTAACATGAGATCAATATGAGATGTGTTTCATGTTTTCCAACTAATGACGTATCAACCAGACCCTTCTTAATTTTTAGATTGGGGTGATGTTTATCTTAATCCCAAAACCTTAGTGGATGATATACTAAATTAGATTGTGGATCATATCTATAAGGTTTTGTGTGGAAAAAAGTTTCCCTTCATCCATGTAATATGGAAGTGTAGATGGGATAGACACATAGTTTGGGAACATGAAATGTTGATGATGCAACAATGGCATTTTTCCATTGTGAGATCAGAATCATAAGATCTTCTAGGGAAATAACTTTTCATAGTGGGGAGAATTTTGACACCCTCCAGGTCACATGTATGTTATGTTGTGGGCCTCTTTTTTCACTATCATGGTTATAAATTTGTTTAAAAGTTATGAATCAATATTTTGTATTTTTTTAGAGAAAGAGGATAGGCATATTGATTGTGAAATATTATTAGTAACTATATAATAATAATGAAATATGTATTTGTTGGATCTGATCATATTTTGAATATTTTTAGAAAGTTTTTTCTAACTGATAGATAATTCTAGGAAAACCATGTGAGAGTATTAGTTTGGATATAGAGGCAACTGTACGGCATTCATGCAATTTTTCTAACAATGTGACTATTCCTAGGTAACTATACACATTATTTTTCAAGGGATAGTTATGACCACATGGTTAGTTCATGGATTATCTAACTGTGAATCCCAACTATGTGACTCGTATTGGTTTTATAATTTTAGAAAAATACACAAACACTCTCAGTTTTTTTAACCCATGTCTTACCCTATTCTCCCATTATTTTGTCTAATCCTTTTATTAACACTCATTAATGTTCTTCCCATTTTATCTTAGATATACCATCTTCCACTCTTCCCCATAACTCATTAGAAACCTTTTTTGACTTGACAACAAGATCTAATGTGTTGGGTGAGGAATTAATTATTTTTCATATAGTTCTAGGCTTGTGAAAATGGTATCTCTTTATTTCCAAACAGTTTTTTGATGGTGACTTTGTTTTATCCATTGGTGAGGTATTTGTCTCTAGATAATTGTTATTTCTCATTGCACAACTTATAATAATTATGTTTTCCTTTTTATTCAATTATAGAAATGTGTGGCTTGATATCAATAGGCTCAAATTTATGCAGTTTCATCTTTATTAGCTTGGAAAATAGTTTAAAATGGGGTTTATTTATAAATAATATGACACAATTAATGTGATTGATGAAATCCCTCAAATATTTTATTTACTCTAAAATGGTTATTCAAGAATGGGAGGGATTATTTATTACATGTAGAAGTTTTTTATAAAATTATGGGAATGATTTTATTGAACTTTGTGATAAAACATGGGAAATGGGGACATCGTTTGCATCAGGTTATAGACATATGAAAAGCTTTTATGTGCGTCCTTGCTATGGGTGATGGTTATAATACTGATATATTGTGGAAGGATCAGTATCACTTGGATTCGGATTTTGTTATCTTACTGTTACTTTTGTTTTCTAGTTACGTATTATCATATGCTAGAGACCAATTATTCTTGGTTTTATTAATGATAGTGATGTTTCATCCATTAAATGCTTACATGTTTTTCTTTTTAGATTCAATGGATCTGGATCAATATGATCTATATTATTATTCATCTTTATTTCCATATTCTTATGAAATTAAATATGGATTTTTTTAAAGAAAAAACGTTTTTTATTAAAAACTTTTCCAAAAAAAATTCATTATAAATCCTATTTTTTATTTAATATAGAACTAATGGTTTCATTTTCATAGTACTTTTATAGATTCATGGTGGTATCCTAATGGATGTTTCCCTCATACCCTATATATTTTTTGGGTGTATGAATATATTTTTATATAGGATCTAGATAAATGGAGGGTTATAATGTATTCTTATACCTTATCTAATACAATTTCACTCTATGTTGGTTTCAGATAGTTGTGGAGGACAGTCACATAGAGACATAGATTTGGTCTTTGATTTATGTCATTTCTGGGATTAGCCTTCTGGATTGTTATGTTATGTCTCATGGTTTCACACTTCCTCTTCCCTGACACACACTAATTTTTTACCTTTATCTTGTTATATATAAGACATGTTGTGTTGTTTTTTAGGGTGAAATAATTCCCATTTTTTATGTGTTGTTACCCAGGTGTGTGTTTCTATCAAATAGTGATCTGGAACGTTCTTTTGGCTATCTGGTGGAACATCATGGAGACATGTTAGGTCTTCCTGGGTTGATTCATTACATTAATATATTTTATGGTTGAATGTAAAAAGATTATTTTTAAATGGAAACTGTTAAAATATATTATAACATACAACTATAAGGGTTTCTGACCTAATAATATTTTATATATTAAAAAATACACACAGATCCATTAAAGGATCAATGAAAATATTTAATCATGGAATGATAATTTTTTCATCTGTATAAAAGTCTTTAGTGGGAGCATCATAGTTTTCCATGTGATATATATCGATAAAATATGAAAGAATGAGTAGTCTTATAGTTCATTAAGTCTTGGTTGAAAATATTTCCTCATGAATGACTTAAAGTAACAGCCCATGTTTAGGAAACATGATTTACTGATATCGAACTATGGGTTTCATGGACTAATCCAACATTCATAAATCGAAAAGGAATTGAAAAATAAAAGTTGAATCAATTGGGGAATATTTTTAAAAAAATTTAAATTCCATAAATCTTTCCATAGTGATGTATCAGAAGAAATATGTGGAGATTAATAAAATAAATAATACTATATATTCATTAGTGATGGAATTATCACATATGCCAAATTCTATTCTGTATTTTATATTTACTATGTTTAAATCATGGTAAAAAATATCAAAAAAATCCATCAGAATTCCATTGATCACTAATTATAACTACCGAATAGTACTTACGAAGTATAAGGGAATTTTTTATGGTACATATAGAATAATAAGAGCAAGTTATAACGGGGTATTATAACTACCCTATAAATAGATCAATATGATCTTGTATTATATTTAATAAAAGTAAATGAGAAACAAAAGTTCATTATAGATAGTGGTCACAAATTTTATAGAATATGAGTATATTACATTTTCTAATTATATTAAATAAGTAGTATAAATATGTATATCTAATCAATATCATGGTATTATACCAAAGATTTATATTTGTTTCATCATGTTTATTATAATAATATTGTATTAGTGATACTTGTAACACCCAATTCTTTCATGGTACGTTTCAATTTCAATAATGCAATAGCTTGCGCAGTACACAACTTGGAGTTTTAGCACACCACGACAAATCAAACTAGCCATTATAAATAGCAATACACACTTTTTAAATTTTTTTAAATTTTATTTTTCAAAATTGGCTTCATTTTGGGGTTTATAATATTAAAATTAGATTAGGGATAATTTTTGGTAATTTTTTGAAAACTTTCAATTTTTTGTGATTAGTGAAAAAAGTTGCATTATTATTTAAAACCAACTTTTTATTTAAATAATTTTTTTTTATTTTAATTAATAATAGATACATTATACCTATATAAGATTAATTTAATTCATTGATGTCATTTTATAATAATATTAGACATATAATTTTTTTAACATTTTACTGCATTTTACCCACCTTCTATGCGCATTTGAAATTTTGCATAAAATGTAATTTTACCACTTCTGTAAATTTAATTTCAAAAATCTGAGAGAAACTATTGATATCAGTAAGTAAAATATGGTTCAATAAGATGAAAATAATTTAGGTTAATAGTAACTTTTGAATTTTATTTACCACAATTAAAAGTAAATAGGGTAATTAAAGGTAAAAATGATATTATAATTACCCCAACACATGTCCTATATAACGTCCCAATTCCAGAAGTTTCCTAGAGGAACCCCATACCCAGTTAGTCACATGGCCTCAAGTGCATTTCCCAAAATCCCGGAGGTTGTCGACTAGCAGCGATGGCTTTGGGTGTGATAGTGTGGAAATTATGCCCTCATTGAAAGAGTACACAGAGGAAGTAAAAAAAATAACAATAGCAGAAGCAGTAATATTATGATACAATATTAAATAGTGCAATACTAAAAGATTAAACTGGAGAACATATATAAAATGAGTAATGTTACATATTTCTAGGAAAGCATACAAACAAGTAACAATTTTTGGATACAAATAGTACTAAACCAATGTACAAAAAAATAGATAAACATTGACAGCATCGCAAGCCTCAGCTTGGTCCCATGCTCTGCAACTCCTCATCAATCAAGTACCTGAAATAGATGAGTGCTTTCCCTTATCTATACCTGCAACAATGTTATATATTTGGGACCAAAATCAAGACCCAAACAGGTTGTGAGACAAATCGCATTTTGAAAGCACCAAAAGATCTGTGCCTAACATTCAGTGAATATATATGGTAAGTAATAAGTAAAAGATGCAGTAAAACAAGGAGGAACTCAGTAGAAACAATCCTACAGTTCAATTACATTCAATTTCATATATATCAAGTAAGCAGATAATCACAAATAGGTAACCCTCTGGGATTACTCACAGCCTAACGCCTCTGGTTCAACCAAACAACAAAAGAAGCCCTCTGGGCAGTACACACAGTCTCACCCCTCTGGTTCAGCTTAGCACAGACCCTCTAAGGAATCACTCACCATCAATTACCCCTATAGTCTCGTATCGGAAACTAAAAGGCCCTCTAGGGAATCACTCAATATCCAATTCCCCTTATGGCCCGCGTCGAGGAACTACAGACACTCTGAGGAAGTACTTCCATCCATTCCCCCATATAGTCTCACATCTTAATAGTAAAACATACACTCTAGAGAATCCATCAAAGTCCATTCTCTCTATGGTCTACTACACCAGGTTCTCATGGCCTTGTATAAGTCATCCATGCACTAAGATACATGGAATCCAAAATAATCCTTCATAAGTTCTTGGCTAAACAGTCTACATCATATCATATCATTTCTAATAATAAACACTCCATCCTACAATACGAGGCATCAAAAACAAAGAAGCAGCCTAATAGGAAATGCTAGACCAAAGTGTCGACACAAGAAAACATGGGAAACCCCTCCATAGAAATGAAAGATAACCCTATTTACAAACAATTATCCTCTATTCAAAGAAGCAAGGCATAGAAGGAAATTTACAGGGCTAAAATCATAAACACGCAATACCCTGAATGGGGGTATTGGGAAATTTTTCACATATAATTCTAAGACTATATACGGAATGTCACAAACCACCTACATCAATGTTTTGGGATTGATATATGTGAAACAAAATCCTTGAATCTACCAAGAACACTGTATATCCAAAAGAAATATAATGGTTCTATACTGAGGATAACTCATGAAAGAGAAGAATTAGGAAATGAAGCTCTAGAAGAAGGACAAGATTATAGTGAAGATACCAATGCAATCGACTACAGTCGAATCGGGGAATGAATTCTCGATCGAGGTCTTGGGGAATGGTCGGTATCGTACGGATTCTCTCGGTCGAAGACGCTGAAGAAGAAGACACGTCCACCAATTAGATGCGACCTCAGTCTATTTAATGAAAAAAAAAGTACATGGTGTGTACTTTAGAAGTACATGGAGTGTACCCGCCATTACTGGCCCCTGCATTAGGTAGTCTCCAGGTCACCACACACAGCCATCTGAATAGCCGTTACACGGCCAGCACATAACTACCCACAGTAACTGAGTACACGGAGTGTACTTAATAAATTTTCATAAACTCCTCTTTTTCTCAAAAACACCAGAAAAAGGAAAATAATACCTGAAAGGAAGATCATGGTTCTTAAAAATATCCCCCTTAAAGAAATGCATCCATTAATTTCCCTAAAAATGTGGCATAGAAGAATAATCCTTGAAAAGATTTGGCCACTGTGATCGTACATCGGCCTCCCTCTCCCGAGTCTTGTCTTGTACTCGCACGTGTTACCACAGTAGTCATACCAGAGGAACATACTAGCCATGGAGAACCTTATCACATTGATCAACTATCCGGATAGGATGCTCCTTGAATAGTGCATCCACCTTTAACTCAACCTCCTTGGGTTGAAAAACATGAGATGGGCCAGATAAGTAATGTCAAAGCTGGGAAATGTGGAAGACAACGTGATTATCCCGGTACCTCTGAGGTAACTGAAACTGATAGGGAATCATCCCAAATATATCCAAATCTTCAAATGGCCCAACATACCTCGGCGAAAGCTTACCCTATCTCCAAATCCTCAAATGTCCCAACCTCGGTGTGACACGCCGGAAAACCTGATCTCTGACCTCAAACTACAAAGCTTTTCTCTGTCGATCAGCATAAGACCTCTATCAAGACTGTGTAGTATCCATCCTCTTCGGAATCAACTCTATCTACTCTATAGTCTCCTAGACATGATTTGGTCCAAGCATAGCTGCCACTTTGTCCTCTATCAAACATATGGGTGATCTGAATGGCCTACTGTACAATGCCTCGTAAGGTGCCATCTAAATAGTTTCTTGAAAACTATTTTTGTATGAAAAATCCACAATAGGTATGTGCTTCTCCTAAGAACCTCAAAAATTCAGGATGCTTGCACGGATCATGTCCTCAAGAACCTTAATCATACGCTCGGACTGGCCATCTATCTGGTGAGGGTAAGTTGTACTCAATAGTACCTATGTACCCAAATCCCAATGAATCCCCTTCCATACCTGAGAAGTAAAATGTGCATATCTGTCTGAAACAATGGATTGTGGAATCCCATGTAGACGTATAATATCTCGTATGTACAATCATCCCATATCATTGACACTGAAGGTCTCCTTGATTAGAAAGAAGTGAGTAACCTTCGTGAGTCTTTCAATGAAATCTCATACCGCATCATTCCCTCAAGGAGACCTAATCAACCCTGTCACGCATTCTATCGTGAAGTCATTCCACTTCCACTCGGTAATGGGTAACTTATGGAAAATCCATGCTGGTCGATGGTGCTATGCATTCACTTGTTGATAGGTGGGACACCTTCTGAAGAAACCAAAAAAAATCTCACCATACTTGACCACCATTACAGACAGTGTAGATAACGATACCTATTGGTGACACCAGGATAAACTACCCAAACTGAGTAATGAAAGTCATGCATCAGCAAATCGCGTATGAATGCTGACACCCATACGTGCCCATGAAAAAACATGATCTCATCCTCACCTATGGTCCATCCAAGAATAGAGTCCTCTCCTGAAACTCTTTCCCATAGGACTAGGCCTTCATCATCTGATAGCTTCCTCATTTACACCCAATTATGAAGAGTAGAGGTAACAACTACAGAAGATAGAAATGTCTACATCTGTATTTCTTGCACCTCTAATGAATCTAAGAAAACTGAGACATATGCTACCACTCATTGCTGGCCTCTTGAACTGCTTGTATCTGAGTCCTCCTGCTCAGCGTATCAGTCAGTGTGTTGCCCTTCCAAGGCCCATAGGCAAGCTCAAAGTCGAAATACTGAAGCTACTAAAACCACCTCTATTGTCTCAAATTCATGTCGAGCTGAGTGAAGATGTATTTGAGACTTTTATGGTCATTAAATACCACAAAATGCACCCTAAGAATATAATGTATCCAATAGTATAAATAATGAACAACAACACCCAACTAGATATCCTACATTGGGTAATTATTCTCATGTGTCTTCAACTTCCAAGACTCGTACGCAACTACTCCTCCTCCCTGCATAAGCATAGCTCCCAGCCTGATACCTGAATCATCAAAGTATAGAGTATAGCTCTTGCTCTGGTATAGAAAAACTAGTATCAGTGATGAATTCAACCTCCCTTTCAGCTCCTGAAAGAATGATTCACAATAATCTGACCACTGGAACTTTGCACCCTTTTTATTCAGGCCCTTCAGTGGCGCTGATAAGCATGAAAAGTCCTATGTAGAATTTTTGTAGTATACTGCTAGACCTAGAAAACATTGTTCCTTGGAGAAGTTCTTCGAATTATCCCAGGAAACTACTAGTATTACTTTCTCTAGGTCTACTGATACTATTGTATTTGGGATAACATGACCCAACAAGTGAATATGGTCCATCCAAAAGTGGCATTTTGAGAGATTAACATATAACTGATGCTCTCTCAGTGTACAAAAAACTATCTTGAGATGGGTAACATGGTCATGTCGAGTGTGATAGTACACCATGATATTATCCATGATCACTACCACAAAAAAATCCATGTACAGAAGGGACACTCGGTTCATCAGTGGTATGAAGACTGCAGGAGCATTCATGAGACCGAAGATCATAACCAAATACTTATATACACCATACATGCTCCAGAAGTCTATAAGAGGTATATCAGATGGTCTAACGTGAAACTGATGATAACCGGATCTCAAGTCAATCTTCGGGAACACATGGGCACCTCGATGTTGATCAAAGATATCATCAATCCTCGGCAATGGATATAGGCTCTTGATCGTTAACTGGTTCATCTTTGGATAATCCACACAAAGGGTATCGTCCTCCTTCTTCGCAAATAGGGCAGGCGAACCCCAAGGAGAAGTATTGGGTCAGATGAAACCATTTTTAGGCAACTCCTCCAACTGCTTATTGAGCTCCGGTAACTCTAGTGTAGTCATACTATAAGGAGTAATGGACATTTATGCCTCTCCTTGCATAAGATCAATAGAAAATTATACCTCTCGCTATGGAGGAAAACATAAAAATCCTCTGGAATGACATTGTGACAACCATGTCCCGGTGACAGCACAAACACCCCGCCTTAACAAGGTCATCTGGTCCTAGCCCACCAGGTACAACCAATTGCCCCCACAGACATGTGGGGCCCACCCCAGGGTCCCCCCACATGCCCGAACGGGTCTTATGACTAATTATTGTCCCCACAGGCCAACACATGTCCTTTCCAGTGTGCTTTGTCCACACTAACACACACCCGAGGAAACATTATAGAAGGTCACCCATCCTGATCACTACTCCAATCCAAGCATGCTTGCTCCCAAAAATGAAGGTGCGCCTTGTTGACATGAGTCATGTCAATTAGTCATTTAACCTTTTATCATTCTAGGGTGTTACAATCACCCCCCTTCAGAGAACAACGCCCTCGTTGTGGGCCTTATATATCAACCCAGGTAGTGCACTGCACTTAAGGCTGGGTTCCTCCTCGGATACCTCAAAACAAATGTTTGAATTTATTTAAATAAGTAAATTGCGCACGCATGTATTTTTCCTGAAAAAAAGAATAATAAATCATGAACAGGAGCTCAAATCAGAAATCTGAGGGCATCGTTGCGTCCAGAGTAGTGGGTTTACCCTAGAAGAGACCTAACATCGGCAGGCACGGGTCGGTGGTGAAATCTGGATTTTGGACGTAACCAAAATAAAATATTTTAATTTAAAATATTTTATTAGATCATTGCTGCGGTGAAATATCTTTCTTATTTTTAAATATATATTTTGTAGGGGATCAAGGTTACATTTCTAGTAACCCTAAATCTCCCTGGAGAGCCCTGGAGAAAACAGCCCAATGCAGCGATGGTGTTCTTGACGAGATTCACCGGTGGCGACAACGCGACAACTGGATCATCACCAGCAAACGCCGTGAATCAAGGGAGGATGTTCGATTTGTGATTTCTTCCACATTCTTGATTTCTACGTCGAACACAGACTAATCCATGAACAGATTAGCCTGCGGATCGATCATATATTAGGGGTGGGTTCTTACAGGATTGTGGGGATTTTATTCTTGACGTTAATTGGTTTCGGTTAACCTTCTAATGGTTAAAACCAATATCTACATGAACCTCGATCGAGGTTCGTCCCTCTCGAATTGTGGTGCTTTTATTTATCACATTCTTCATGTACATTCTACGTGTTCTTCACAGGGGTATGAATGGCGGATCGTTGTGCATCCGTTGCACAACTCAATGATCCCAAACTGATGATCTAGCATCGGGAAAACCCCACAAAGATAAGATGACAATTTTGGAAGACAGATCAAAGCAGAACAGAAGATATCGTTCATTGAGATATTTTTGCACGGGTGGCCAGAATCAAATTTCGGAGTTGATCGAAGGCCCGAAACCCACGGATTCGGCATCACGACGATGAGGCGACCCATAATCCTAAGTTTCGGGATGATTGGAGAGCTGGATCAGGAACTGGAGGATTGGATGAGGCGCGCGGAGAAAGGCAGTGATTCTGGAAAAAATCTCGACAACCAGGCGTGTAGTATAGGGTACATAGTGTGTGTTCTTCGGAAAATTACCTGGCATGTACTCCGGGAGTACACGGACATGGGTTGGGTACACGGACAAGGACACACCGTGTATACCCTTCCCCGGCCAGACCCGGCCAAATACACGGGATACCCCGTGTACTGGTACACGGGCAGGCGACACGGACACGGACACCATGTATGGGCGTCTGGCCAGAGTATATGGGTGTTTTCCCAGTTAGCAAGACACGGTGTGTGCTTTGACTTACACGCCATGTATATTCTTTCCTATACAACTTCTAATTCTGACATGGGCCATTTACACAGGCAGTACCTGGAGTCAAGGAACACAACGTGTAAGCCTACTACACATCTTGTAGTCTAGTTTTACACAGCCTGGACGGATGACACGGGCCATTACACGGGTAGTGCCCAGGGTCAAGGGACACAGAGTGTATCCATACTACACACCATGTAAATAATCTCACATGTATTGAGCCAGTTTCCTTCCAGTACTTGGGCTATTTTCCTTAGGGTTCATCCCCACGGTCTTTCTCTTGAAGGTTCTCGGTATCATTTCCTACACATAGGAGTATGATCCCTTTAGCAGGACTTCCTGAATAGAGTTATTGTAATCCCCTCTGTGAGACTTGGAGTTGGATCTTTTATTAATTCCTGGAACCCTAGGTATATTTCTTGGTATCAACTTGACCAATTTTACCCGGGTACTGATCCACTGTTTAGCGGATTTGTTCAGATTGAGTTGTTGGTCTCACCCCAAGACTATTGGTTGTGATCATAATTTAAGCATCATTTCCCCAAGTACATGTGGAGTGTGTTCTCCCGAAATGAGTAGTTCATATCTCTCCTCAGACATTGGAGTGTGTTCTCCTTGTTACGTGCTTAGTGGAATCTTCGAGCAGGATCTTAGTGGCGGTTTCGTGATGGTCAAATGTGTGTGAGTATATCTGGATATTCTTGTTATATATTCTGTATACATATACTATGTAGAGCTTACTACGTCATTCCTTTGTAGTGTTTCCCCTTGTTGTATTCCTTTGTGGTTTCGCGGTGTCCTATTGGGTATTGCTATAATCACCCCTGCACGAGCCTTGCCCGCATGTGTCGTGTGTTGTGCAGATGAGCATGCTTTTGACAGGATTCTAGGTGGACCAGGACCAGAGGGTGCTTAGTGAGACCAGGCGGCTGAAGTGTGTTCCTACGGCTACGGATCGCAGTCCCAGTACTTTTCCTTACAGATTGTACTTTGTTACAGACACTCTTTTTGTGGGACTGTAATTTTCGCCTAGGGTTTTACATTCCTGTACTTTACTTTCCTATCATAATCCGTTTGTTGGTTTTAGTGTATGTATGCACTTCCCTTATTGTAGTTTTTTTTTATCCATTTCAGCTTTGTGGGTTTGGAGATGTGTGTGCGTGTGTACAGGTTTATAGGAAATGCCTCCCATGTTAGTTATATGCCTACTCGGTGCTAGTCACCAACCCCTGGCCTATTAGAGGCAGGCTTGGGGAGTTGCGGCTTGGGCCCCACTAGGACAGGTCATGACAGACATCACTGAATTGATCCACCACTGGAGGAATGTCCATTTGTGAAGTCCCTTGGTCATCCAAATATAGACTAGAAATCTGGGCTGTAACTTCTCATAACCTCTAATGATTAGGTATCGCTCTACACTCATGGACATTCCATTCTCCCTTATGAAGAAATGATCTACCCTCTGGTGATGTGAAACTCACCCTACAGCAATAGCAATCGATAAAATCCTAGAAGGGAACAAACCAGTATATTATGAGAAAGACATCATAGCCAAAGTATCTAAGACATAGAGGTCCCTTAATTAGTCGTTCTTGTCCCCATCGGAGTTGATAAAATCAAGATATCATCAGAATATAAGATACAGAACCCAAGGCTCTCCATAACAGCAAAAGATATAATGTTATGGGAAGACCCTATATTGAAAAAATCATAAGCTAAAAATGAGGTAACGAGAATATTACCTCAAATTTTAGAGGTTCTGGGATCTTTCTCCTTGTGGTTCTACTCCACTACAAAACTATGGCATGTACCATGGCCATGTGACCCTACATGACCACTCTGAGCTGATCCAACCTACTGTCAATGAAATCGTGGCGACTGACTACCATAGCTACGACCTCCACCCCAGCCTTAACAGCCGAAATAAATCCAGTTCTCAGACTGGTGAGAAACTGGTGTTGCTGATCCCGAATGAGGAGTCATAGAAGAACCCATGTCACCAGCTACAGGTGAGAATAATGGGCACAAGTTCTGAAGATGACCCATCTTGCCGCATGATCGGCACTCCACTGGGTCTCTCGGGAAATGTGGCCTTGTATGCCTGACCTTCCCATGTTGGTAGCATACCACTTGGAAACCTGAAGGTGTATCAAACCTACTCGGATCTCCACGTCTAGACTCCATGTGGCGCATCCTGCTATCAGTAGGAGGGATACCAACTCTGAATGTTGAACCTCTCTAGCTCACAGCTCTAGAATCCCTCAGATTGTGCTCCGTAATTAGCGCTTGGTTGACTATGGTTGTGATGGAATTAAACCTGATGAAGTTCACCTGAGATAGGATGTCGTTACTGAGACCATCCTCATAATTTCTTTGTACGAATAACTCATCACCTCCTGGAATGGTCGTGAAGCGCAGCTGTTCTATGAAGAGAGGAGAATACTCCATAACAAAAAGAGTACCCTGCTCCAGAATCAAGAAATCTCAGGCCAAATCGTCCCTCAAAGTCTTTGGGGATAAGTAGTCATAGAAGGCACACTGAAACTCATCCCAAGCCATAACTTGCTAGCGTCCCACTTTTTAAATCACATCCCACCATCTCTTGGAGATGTCCCGAAGTATATACGTAGCAAGAATCACCCTCCTCTCTAGATGCGTCTCTTGATGGTCGAAGATAGAAAGCATGGATTTTAACCATGACTCTAGAGACTAAGGTCCTCATTCCCCTATTAAAGTGGGAGGATGTTGCTCTTTGAAAACCTGCATCATATCTTCCATAGAAGGGGTATTCTGCGGTACTCCTCGGAAGGTCTGCTTGAACCTCATAAAGCCATCTCTGAACTGTGTGTCAACACCTATGTCCAGAATGATGGCTGCTGCCATGACTGGCACAACTAGAGTATCTGCTGCTAGTCCATGATCAGCCATGTCTGGTGTCTAATCTCCACCCTGTAACTGGAGTACAACCAGAGGATGCCTCGGTGGAATTAATCATCAAGGTCAAGTGCTCACCTTATATTGGGATTATCAAGGACTGAAAACTAGAAGTTTAATAAGGTAACAGGAGAAAGAAAGAATTCTCATTTTTCAAAACATGATTACATGACATTTATACTGGCTACATGGCATGTTCACTTAATCCATCACATGGGTGTGTACTCCTACAAAACCAGGTCATGTGACACCCCAAACACACGACGTGTTGTCTAAACACACGACGTCTACTTGAATCTTCATCCCCATACCCGAGTTCTTCTAAATGGAAAAATCACATTGTTCTCCTAGAACAAAACAACATGGCATGTTCATTTTAGACACAGCGTGTAATAGATGAGCTTCACTGACCTGTGTTGTTTGTGACATGGTCGATTTCATGGATGAATCTACAAGGTGTGTTCTAGATGGACACGGGGTGTACTTGAAGGATTTCACCAACCCATGTTGTTTGTTACATGGCCAGATACTCAGGTTACATAACACGGTGTGTTCCAGATGGACATGGTGTGTATTAGAAAAGACTCCACTGACCGGTATTGTTAGTCACGCAGTCGGTAAAACAACCCCATAACACAGTGTGTACATCCGGTACCCGGTGTGTCTTACCAAAGATATCCCAACCCTGTGTCTCTCCCACACAGCCAGTGACACAGTTGGAGACTACAAGGTTTGTACATACAGTACACAGTGTGTACATTAGAAAAATAGTTCATTCTGGAACAGAAGGACACATGACATGTAATAATTATTACATGACGTGTATTATGGGTTTTTCTAGACATTAAGCTTCAGAAACTACTCCAAAACCTAGAAAAACAGAAAAACAAACATTAATGTGCCAAATTCTAATCCGTGAGGGCCCATACTCCCTAAGAATCAAAGATGGAAAACTTATACATGTCATAAACAAGGATAAAAGTGCAATGATCTACAAAATTTCAGTCTATGAGGACCCATAACACCTCAAGAACAAAAGTTTGGTGTTCATTCATAAAAAACCTTACACTAATTTAATACCCAATCAAACAGAAAGTATTCTGTCATGGCGTCTATCACAGTAGCATGCATATATAGCACAACATCTATCACAACAACATGAATTCGCTAATACACCCTAAATGGAATGAAAAGAATACATGACATGTGATTTCTCGAAAGTGCCTATATGATTCATGAAATGGCATACCCTCATCTCATCGGGTTGCAACATAAATAGAACCTCAATAACATCAACAATAACATCACAATACATGTGAGTCACCCAACGGTGAAATCAAGTCAACTTTAGAATTTAAAAACTAGAAAAAATTCAATAACGAGGTAGATTAGCTTTTCCCTATACACGGGTTAGATACTCCCAGGAATAGCGTATTACCATGTACCTATTCCATCCTGTCCCTAACTATAGGCTCCATATAGTAATTTAATATGAAAAGAAACCACTTTTGATACAACTTTGTAACTTATGGGTTCTGAAATCCGCCAAGAGGTTCCCCATACCCAGTTGGTCACATTACCTCAAGAGCACTTCCCCGAATGCTAGAGGCTGCCGATTAGAAGTGAGGGCCTTAGGTATGATAGTGGGAAAACTATGCCCTTATTGGAATATTACACAGTGGATGTAAATGAAATAACAATAGTGGAATCAGTAATATTACCATATAACAGTAAACAATGGAAGACTGAAAGAATAAACTGAATCACATATATAAAATGATGCAAGATACCTATGTCTTGGAATGCAGCCAAACAAGTCAAAATGTTGTGCTACGAAAGTGTACTAATATAATGTTAAAAAAAGATAAAATCCAACAAAATCAAAAGCCTTGTCTTGGTCCCATGATCTCCATCTCCTAAAAAATCATGTAGCTGAAGTATAAGGGAGATTACCCTTATCTATACCTACAGTAATATAATTGGTTTGGGCCCAAAATCATGATCCAAACAGGGTGTGAGAATAATACCAGTAGGAAACCACCAAAAGATATGTGCCTAACAATCTGTGAATATAAATAGTAGGTAATAAGTAAATGGTGCAGTAAAACACGAAGCAATCAGAATCAATAAGCATACAATTCAATTGCATTCAATCTCGTATATATCAAGTGAGTAGATAATCACAAATAGGTAACCTTCTGAGAGTACTCACAACATAAGCCCTATGGTTCAGCAAAACAACACAAGAAACCCCAAGGTAAGTACATACAGTCTCACCCCTCTAGTTCAGATTAGAACAGACTATAGGGGGAAGCGGTCACTGTAAATTCCCCCTATATTCGCATATCGATAACTAAAAGGAGCTATGGGGAAGTACTCAACGTCCAATTCCCCCTATTACCTACGTCGAGGAACTACAGACACTCTGAGGAAGCACTTACATCCATTCCCCCTATATTCTCACATTGTAACAGTAAAACACACTCTGGGGTCTCCCTCAATGTCTATTCTCCCTATGTTCTACTACACCAGGTTCTCATGGCCCTATGTAAGTCAATCATGCACAGTGACACATGGCAGCCAAAATAAACCTAAAGAACTACTTGGCTAAAAAGTCTACAACATGTCAGATAATAAACACTCTATCCCACAATACTAGGAATGGAAAGGAAAGCAGAATCCTAATAGGAAAAGATATAAAAACAATAAAACATGGTAAAAACATAAATATAATGGTAATATAACCCTATTTATAAAAAATTAACCTCTATCCAAGAAATCAAGGCATAACAGTCAATTTACAAGACTAAAACCAAAAACAAGCAACACCCCTAACAAGGGTATTGGGAAATTCTGCACATATAATTGAAATAATATCTATGGAAAGGAACATACCACCTACCTCGGTGTCATAAGATTGATATACGTGAACCTAAATCCTAAAATCTCCCAAAAAAACTGTAGATCTACAAAAATACTAAAAATTCTAAACCGATTATATCTCTTGAAAGAGGATGAATCATGAAATTAAGGTCTAGAAGAAGGTAGAGCTTACAATGGCAATAACAATGCAATCTGCAGTGGTCAATTTAGAGAACGGATGCTTGATCAGGGGCTCGGGGAAGGATCAGCATCGTATGGGTGCTCTCGGTCAAAGAAGGTGATGAAGAATATGCTTTTTCCAATTAGACGTGACCCCAGTCCGTTTAACGAAAAAAAGAAATTACATTGCGTGTACTTTAGAAGTTCACGACATGTGCCTTCCCCTAATGGACCCTGAATTAGGCTATCTCTAGGTCACCGCACGTCTAGCACATGGCTAACCATGGAAACTGAGTACACGATGTGTACTGATAAAATACATGGTGTGTACTTAAGAAATTTCCAGAAACTCATCTTTTTCTCAGGAACACTAGAAAAAAACATACCAGAATGGAAGATATAGCTTTTTACATCCTAATTCAATTGGATAAGTGTATTTAGACTAAAATAAACAATAGTATTGAAATGTGATCCTTTTTACCCACTTGGATTTTATTAGGACATTTATTATTATTTTACATGAATAAGAGATAAAAGTGTTAAATTCTATGTTTAATAACTAAAACTCTTTTAATATAGGGTAATACATAAGATAAATTCGACTATAAATATTGATTAGAAAGATAATAAGATTTCCTAAATGATGGTAATTTATTTATAATTTATTAGACATTAAATAATTAAATTTAATTATGACACAATGATGATGTAGTAATAACCTTATTAATGAAATATTAAAATAATTGATATTATAAATATCCAAATAAATGTAAATTAATATTATGATGAATAAAACTAATTTTATATGTTAAGATGGCATGTTATGGTTGATTAAATTAATTTTATTCTAACAAATAAAGTTCCTAAGACTTTTACAAAAATCAAATAACAAATAGTGTCAAAATTTACAGAAATGAGTTTTTAAAACAAATACTATGTTATTAATTGATATAATATTCCTAAAAATATACGTTTTAGCCAAAAGACATATTTAAGGTTATATATAACAATAATTACATACATTGGGTTCTATTTTCTTTTTATAGAAAGTATATTATCCATTTATTATAATAATACAAGAATAGAGGGTAAAAGTTAATCTATTTAACTAAGATTTAAATCTGAAAGATAAGGGTAATGTGGTGTCCTAAACCTATCAATAACCTATTTTTTGAGAGGTTTTAAAACCATCCCCAAATTACCCTCGAAATAAATCTTTTTTGAGGCATTTTCAACCAAATATGATTGTATTATAATATATTATTTCAATCTTTTAATAAAGTGGCTCTCACCTCCCTTATAAAAGGGTACTTACCCTTCTCTAAAAATCACACCTCCAAAGCCATTTTTCTCTTCCAATACATGATCAACTATCCTCACAACTACCCTAAATTTGATATTGATTCCTTAATTTGATAAGAATGGAAACCTATGGAGCCCTTTTGATCAACTCAAAAGGAAACACCAAAATAAGAGGTAATAATTTTACCACCTCTTTCAAAGTTCTTTTCTTCTTCCACTTCCTACTTATTTTTTGTTTCAATATAAAAATAATAAATCAAGAACCTTATAAATACTATGATGTAATTATAAATATGGTACAAATTGTTTCATTATTCTTTCCATTCTATGAATTACAAGTCACTATAAGTGCATAAATATGGTTTACTGTCTCCACGTCATGGTGTAGTATGTTATTCAAAAACTTCATTATTTTGATGGGTATAATAATGAGTATAAATAATTTAAATAATTAATATAAAATTTTAATTAGTCTTTATATATGATATAGCATCCAATTAAATATGATTTCATCTTCAATTGAATGGTATTGTCTCACGGGTGTACGTCTGGATTACCTTCTCCACGAATGCGATGAAATTAATTCCCTAACATAATCATTCAAGAATAATTTTCATTTTTATAGTAAAAAATATTATTTATGAATATAATATAATTATTTATATGAATCAAATACATATTATCTATAAAAAACATTACTTAGGTAGAAAAACATATAAAGGAAAATGAATCAGTTAACATCCCAAACAATGATACTACTGAAATATTATTGACAAAGAAATATTAAAAGATCATATATGATATAATATTTACATATTTGGTTCTTTTAAACCTTAATAACAATGATTTATCTATTATAAAAGAGGTACACATACCCTCAATCAAGGAAAAGTACATGGGAAGAGTTAATCCTAAAATCTATTCATTATCCGAGGTTGTTTATACGTGAGTATCTACTAGGACCTCTTTATCATCCACATCCGTGTTACATAAAAATATATTTCAAAACATTTTTACTATTTCCTAGGCTATGGTTCAAAGTAATTTTGACCCTTTATTTACTTTTTATTAAAAAAATTGAAAGTAATATTTTTTTCGTTTTCCAAATAAGGTACTTTATGATCTTTTCTACAAAATTAAGAAAACAATGATTTTCTTATAATACGGCGGGTGCAGATATTTTCCACCATTATAACACCTTTGTAGTTTCCCATACAAAATTATAAGAATATTTTCAAAATAAAGTTTTTATATAATAATTATGTGACTTTTAGATGATTTTAAAATATAAAGATATATTTCTCTAAAATATTTTTTATTTCATCTATATCAATATCCTTTGATGGATTTTACACTTGTTTGATGATTATTTATTATGAAACAATATTCCATATTATATTAGAGTTTTTGTGATATGTTTGAATATGGATGTGTTATTTTAATACCATTCATGGTTTATGGTTAAAGTATGAACATTTCATATGCTAGTTTTAATATGAATGTTTATGTTATGTTTCAATATTTTCATATGAGAAATGAATTGGACTTAGTAAGTGATGGGTGGAGCCCACTATGCCTCCTTGATTCATCGGTTGGTCTAATTAGTCAAACTAGTGTCTTGTCACAAGGCCTTCAAAAATTCTTATTTTTAGTATTGGAATGATACCTTGACTATGTGGTTATGAAATCTGGCACTATGAATTCCGTCATTATGAAATTTTATATTGATATTGCATGTGATTATTCCACTATTATATTGTATATGTGAATAAGTAAATGGAATTATTTGATTTATATTTTTCATGTTATTCTGATGTTTATGTTTTAAAGTCTTCTGTTTTATTCTTATAAACTTCCTTAAATGCTTATGATTATTTATGAAAGTTTACACTATATTGTTATCCTTACTGAGCATCTGAGATCACCCCGTTATATGTTTTATTTTTCCTAGGATGCGAGGAATTATACTATTACTCACTTGAAGGGATATTCTAGCAGATATAAATGTGGTCAATGGATATTTTGTTGTTGTTGTTTTTCATTTTATAATGTAATGTAAAACTTATAAATGTATCTAGTACTTCCAAGGCTAATAAACATATCAATCTTTTGAGACATGATCTCTTGAGATCATTAAAATATTATGTAATAATGTACCAACTTAGGCTAACTAGGGTCAGGGCATTGCAGTTGGTATCCGAGGAAATTTATTTCAAACCTCGGAAACTAGATTTATAAAAACTCTGAATAGAGAACATTACTTTAAGATAGACTTTACATATTAGTATAGAAAAACATCCTAGAATTTTATAATGTAGAGATTATGTGAGTTTTCCAATAAATACATCCCTTTCTAGACATGAACAAGTCTAGGAAGCTCTAGAACATATGTACATTGGAGTAAAAACTCTAACAAGAAGTTTTGGGCTTGGCCTGAGGTATCCTGGTACATGATAACAGGCCTTGCTGAACTTTTGGTTACGACACTCCTGGGAGATATACTTAGGATAATTCACATATTCTTTACAAACCCTTATTCATGATTTATGAGTATATATACCTCCTCAATGAAAACATTTTTATGGTTATCGATTATATCCATAAATAGTAAAATTTATGTTAAGTATTTTACAACTTTGTAATTATGTCCTGCGATTCATAAACTTATCTATTATATGATATTTTTTAGAAATGGAACCTAGTGGATGGAATAGAAACTATATGAATGCACATATTCTATGTATGTATTTATCTCCTACTCATAATAATTATAGTGAAGCTAGTGATGCAACCAGTGTTGATCAGCTTATCACCATACTTGGACAACTCACTCGGGTAATTCATAATAACCTTACCTGTATGGAGCACCCTGATCTACAACATGGAGGATCAATGCTAGACGGTTGCATGAGGAAACAACCACCAAAATTCAATTTGACTATAAATCCATTTGTAGCTGAGAAATGGATACATTCCTTAGAGAAAATATTTAATGCTTTGGGAAGTAGTGAAGGGGAAAAAGTTGTCATGGCAGTTTATCACCTCATAGGAGATGTGGATCAATGGTGGTCATTAATTCAAAAATAAGGGAGGATGAAGAAGTATCTAGTATGTAATCGAGGGAGTTTAAAGTTATTTTCATAGAAAAAAAATTTCCCCATGACCATCAAGTAGATATGAAAAGAAAATTTCTTAGTCTATGGAAAAAGGAGGATGATAATGTCTCACAGTATGAGGCAAACTTTACAAGGTTTTCAAGTCTTTCAGGTGATTATATACGTAACTCAATGGGTAATATTGATCTATTCTTTGCTGGGTTAAAACCATTTCTCCAACGACCATTATTCTCACAATACTTCTAATCATACGAAGATATAATCTGATGTGATATCAATATGGAAAAGCAATTCTCTAAGTCTGACAACATTAATGAAAAGAATGAGAATAAGATATCTGTTAAACACTCTAGAATTGGATCTAAGGGGAAGAAGTGAAAAGTTGAATATCCATCCTGTGGTAAATGTGGGAAGAAACACCATGGTACTTACCTGAAGGGTATGGGAGTCTATTACATATATGGTGAAAAAGGCCACCAAACTCATGATTGCAATGGAATGAAGGAGGTTTTTAATGATTAATGCTAAAATTTTAGATAAAAGGTGCATTATCCAAATGAATTTCCTATTCTCCAGGGAAAATTACCTTAAAAAAGGCCAAGGAAGTAACTCCAAGTTTATACAGTCACTACTGTAGAGGTTGAAGCTCTGAAAGATGTGGTGGCAGGTAATTTAGTGGTTTTCTGAAGTTTATCCATTGCTTTATTTGATTCCAAATCATCTCATTATTTCATAACTTTCCAGTTTTCTATGAAAATTTGATATTTCCAATTTGATTTTACAAGAGAGTTGGAAATCAAAACTCCTAAGGGATGTATCATTACAAAAATGTTTTGTGAATTTTTTCCCATTAGAAAATATAAATTTTGTTTATCTATTGATTTCATTAGCATAAAGATGATTGAATTTGATATAATCCTCAGATGGATTGGATTTCGGAAAATGATGTGAAAAATTATTGTAAGAAGAAGGAGGTTAGAATTTTAGATGATGATAAGGAGTACCTTATCTTTAGAGCATAAACTTCACCACCATATTCTTATCTAGATCCACCCCTAGTAGATCTAATAAATTAAATTATTGTAGAGGAAGTGAATGAAATAACTATGGGTGAGGAAAAGAATATTCAAATAGAGGATAAACCTATTCTAAAAAAATATGTTGATGTGTTTCCAGATGATTTACCAGTATATCCTCCATAATAAGAAATTGAGTTTCCCATTGATTTATTTCCTAGATCAAGGCCCACACTGAAGACCCCTTATAGAATGTCCACTATGGAATTAGAGGAACTGGAGACAAAACTAGAGGAATTGAGTAATAAGAGATTTATTCACCCTAGTGTTTCCCCATTGGGATACCCTGTTCTTTTTGTTAAGAGGAAAGATGGATCTATGATGTTATTCATTGGCTACAGGGAGATCGATGTTATAATAATAAATTATATGTATACCCTACCTCACATTGTTGGTTTGTTCTACCAACTTCATGGAGCTCAATATTTTTCAAATATTGGACTTTGATCTAGATATCATCAGTTGTGTGTGAAGAAGAATGACATTGTGAAAATTGCATTTCAAACCAGGTATAAGCATTATGAGTTTACAGTAATGCCTTTTAGACTGACTAATTCACCCTCTATTTTCATGGATCTAATGAATAGAGTTTTCAAGTAATATCATGATTATTATTTAGTTGTATTTATTAATGATATATTGGTTTAATCAAAATGATACTAAAGTCATGAAAATCACTTGTGCGCTATTCTGAAGACCCTCAAAACAAATGAATTATATGGGAAGTTTAGCATTTGTGAATTCTGTCTTTGAGAGATATCTTTTCATGGTCATATTGTCTCTAATTATGTAATCTTTGTTGATCCTTCAATGTCTAATGTAATCCAAGAGTGTCCATCACTGACAAGTATAACGGAGGTACGCAGTTTTATTGGTTTAGTAGGTTATTATTAGCACTTCGTCTATAATTTTTTGTGATTGGGTAACCCATTAACCAAGCTCACATGTAAATGGGATAAATTTATTTGGAAAAAAGAGTGTGATGAATTTTTTGATTAACTGAAGAGAAGATTAGTAAATTCTTCTATATTGACTCTACCATCAGGTGATGATGGGATTGTTCTTTATAGTGATGCTTCAAAGAACAGACATGGTTATTTCCTTATATAGAATGATAGATATATTTCCTATGCATCATGGCAGCTAAAAATTCAGGAACAATACTATCCCACTCATGATCTTGAGTTAGCAACTATAATATTTTCTTTGATGATTTGGAAACACTATCTCTATGGTGAATAATGTGAGATATATACCGATCCCAAGAGCCTAAAGTATATTTTCTCACAAAACTAACTCAACATGAGGAAAAGGCGATGGCTCGAGATACTCAAGTATTATGATTTCACTATACACTACCAACCAGGGAAGGAAAATAAGGTGTCATATGCTTTGATAAGAAAGGATCATGGAGTTTTTAACAAGATGATAGTTTAATGGGATCTTATGTTCAGGGATCTAGTAAAGATGGATATGTGAATAATCAATGAAGGTGAAACACCAATACTTTTTAAAATGGTTTTCAATCCATATTTAATAGAAGGTTTAAAATTTTCTCAGACTGATGATGAGTAGTTTCAAATGAAAATTAAACTTTTGAATGATGGGAGATTGATTGACTTCATAAGTGAAGATTGAAATTTGAAATTTGCGAAAAGAAATTGTGTTCCTGATATACCTGATCTAAAAAGGGACTTTTTGGATGATTCTCATGGCTCTAATTTCTCTATACACCCTATAGCACTAAGATGTATAGATATTTGAAAGAAAAGTTTTGGTGGGAAAACATGAAAAGGGAGATTATAGATTATGTGTCAAGATGTATGGTTTTTCAATATGTATAGGCTGGAAGACCACATCCTAGATGATTCATGCAACCGCTTCCCAAACCTTAGTGGAAATGGGATGATATCATGATGGATTGTTTCATTAGGCTACCAAAGACTCTTAGAAGAAATGATACATTATGGGTCATTGTTGATCATATTACCATGTCAGCACATTTTCTTGCTATAAGAGAAGATTTACCACTTGAACATTTAGCAATACTATATATTAATGTAGTGGTTAGACTTCACCGTGTAACCTTATCAATTGTTTCTAATCGTGATCCCCGTTTTACATCCATATTCTGGAAAATTATTCAAAAGGCCCTAGATATTGAACTTTGTATGAACAATACCTACCAACCTCAAACTAATTTACAATCAGAATGAACTATTCAAACTGTTGAAGACATGTTGAGAACTTTTTCATTTGATTTTCAAGGTATGTGGGATCAGTATTTACCTCTGGTAGAATTTACCTATAACAATAGCTTCAATTAAATTATTAAGATGGCACCTTATGAAGTGTTATATGGAAAGAGATGTCGCACACCAAGTTTTTGGGATGATGTTGGTGAATGAAATATCATAGGTCTAGAACTTTTTGTGGAAAAGATGTAAGTGGTGAAGGTTATCCAAACAAACATCAAAGCATCTAAAAGTAGGAAAAATATCTATATCGATAACCGAATCTAGAATTTTGAATTTCAATTAGGATATCATGTTTTCTTGAAGGTGTATCCATGGAAGGCTGCTATATGATTCAGTATGAAGGGTAAATTGAGTCCTAGGTACATCAGAACTTTCGAAATTCTAGAATGAATTAGAGTTGTATCTTATTGTTTGGAAATTCCTCCTAGTCTCTCCAAAGATAATGAGGTGTTCCATGTATCACTGTTGAGAAAATACATGCCCGAAACAACGTAAGTACTCACTTATGAAGAAATGGAATAGGAATCCGACCTATCTTATTGTAAAGAGCCTATCATAATTCTTGATACCAAATATGTAACACCCCGACCCTAAAGCCCATAGTCAGAGAATTATTTTAATACATTTGACCGATTAGAAGGAATCAAGTCCCAAAGGACCAGTTAGTTTAGTAGTATTCGAAAATATATTAAAGAAATAAACGTTACATTACACATTCGAACATAAAACAAAACATAAATAATCCTTTGAGGATGTCGTTATTCCCCTAGAACAACCCTGCATATCAAACAGAATATACTTCTTGGAATCCTGGGAAAACAAAACATAAGAAAGGGGTGATCTCGGGTTTTTCAGTAAGGGTAAATAATTTTTCAAAAGCTATAATCTTTTAAGGAAATATGTGTAATAAAAATAAAATCCTTTTAAAAATAAACCTGATAATAATGTCGAGAAAATAAATCATACATTACTATATATGCATGAACATTTATATTCTACAAGTTGAATAATCACAGGTAATAAATAATTTCATAATGAGGGAATTTCTAATGACGAACATCATTACCACATAGTCAAAGACTCGTACCAAACTTAAAATAAATTTTTTTTCAAGGCCTTGTAACAAGACACTAGTTTGTCTCATGATACCTACCGATGCATCAAGGATCTATAACGGGCTCCACCCATCACTTACTAAGTCCACTGTATTCCTCATATGAAAATGTTGAAACATAAAATAAACATTCGTATTAAAACTAGCGTATGAAATGTCAATACTTCAACCATAAACCATGAAGGGTATAAATATAGCACATCCATAGTCAAACATAACATAAATCATTCAATACAATATGGAAGATTTTTTTATAATAATTCAACCTTAATCAATAATAATATCCATTAAAGGATGTTGACATAGATGAAAATGATCAGTAAAACATTTTGATAAAAATAACCCTTTTGTGAAATCATTTAAAAGTAACACATTTATAAAGGAAGTCATTTAAAAGATAATTTTGAATCAAAGTTTCTCATACCACTTTTAAACTTTTGAATGAAATTAACATTTTAAAATAGTGTTGTCTATATAAATAAATCCTTAAAACTATTTTCAAAACATGGACATTAATGAGAAATATTTAGATGAATAATTATTTAAAATAATTAAAATGATGTTTTAGATAAATAGTACATTAAAACAGTAATTTTGAAATTTCTATTATGAAACATGGACATGGATAATAAATATTTCACAGAAAATACTTACACATAAAAATCTCAGATAATAATGGGATTGAGGAATTAACCCTTACCTAGAACATTCCTTTAGTTGAGGGTACATTTAACCTCATGTATAATGACCACAGTATATTATTAAATTATAACATAAACATATTCATATTTATTATATCATACATGATTCATTTATGACTTTATACTAAACATTTAATAATGATATCCATTTTAAATTAACATTTCTGTTAATAATTTCTTTCTTTATCGTACGTGTTTTTACAAGTTATTCGTGATCGCATCATTTAGATCACGATATAAATAACTCCAGAATACAAATCATGATTTATATATAGTATATATTTATAATATAAATATGTATAATAGATAGATATATGTAATTGAAAACACGGTTTAAGGAGACGGTAGGTCGTACTTACGCATAAACGTTGTTTCCATTTTCATATCATATTGAACGGAAGTAAGTGAATAATATATATGTAACTACATACATATAAATATATATATATATATATCCAGAAGCATTATTATGTAATATATTACATAATAATTAATAATATATATTTTTATAATCATCGTTGAATGGTGAACCTGGAAATGAATCTCGTCATTTCGTGGAGACGGTAAGTCGTGCGTACACACGAGCAACGATATCATTTACATAATGATTAAAAGGAGTTGAATTGGATGGAATATTAATTTTAAGGTGTAATTATCATGTTATTTTCATTATTTATATACATATTACTCATCATTATATCCATCCAAATAACACAGTGTTGAATAAAAAATTACACCACATCGTGGAGACCGTAACCAATACGTACGCACACATGGTGACATTATCATTCATATGATGGATAGAATAATGATTATGGTTATACCCTATTTATAATAACATAAGAGTATTTATAAGTTACTGGAGTTATTATTTTGGTATGGAAATAACAAAGAAATAGAATGTGGAAGAAGAAAAGAACTTTGAAAGAGGTGATAAAATAATTAAATTCTCTTTTGGTGTTTCCATTTGATTTAAAAAAAAGGGCTCCATAGGTTGGATTTATGCTCAAGGGAAGGATTATAGGTTGAATTGGGGGAATTTGGGAGGATTTTTGGTTAGTGGTTGGCTAGGAAAAATGGCTTTGAAGGTGTGATTTTGAGAGAAGGGGAAGTACCCTTTTATAAGAGAGGTGAGGATCACTTTAAAAAAAAGATTAAAATATTATGTTATTATAAAATCATTTTCTGTTTCTAGTGGCTAAAAATTGATTTATTTCAAAGATAAGGTGGGTGTGGGACTAAATACTCTAAACCAATAGGTTTTAGACAAGTTTAGGTCCCCATATTAACCCTATCTGTTAGATTTAACTCTCAGATAAATAGTTTATCTTTTACTATGTCCTCTTGTATTATTATAATAAATGGTTAATAAACAAAATATGAAAATCCAAGAGAACCCCAAGGTGTTAATTATTTATATATATGACCTTATATAATTCATTTGGTTGAACCTTAGATATTTATAAATATTATATCAACTAATAATATAGTATTTTTTTTTAAAACTCATTTATGTTAGTTTCGACACTATTTGGTATTTTGTTTTTCTTAATGTCATAACAACTTTATCATTGAAAAATTTTATTTAATCAACCCTAAGATGTCATATTAACCTAGAAAATTCGTGGATGGAATAAAAGGCCTCCATTTACAATTAGTTTTATATTTATAATATCATTTATTATAATATTTCATTGATAAATTAATTATTGCATCATCATTGTGTCATACATAAATTTAATTATTTAATCTCAAAAAATTATAAATAAACTACCATTATTTAGTAAAAAATTTTATATTTCAAATTAATATTTATAGTCGAATTTATCTTATGTATAACCCAATATTATAAATGGTTTAGTTATTAAACAATGAATTTATCACTTTTAACTCTTCTTTTAGTAAAATAATAATATATGACCTAATATAATCGAAGTGGACCAAAAGGATCATATTTTATTCTTAAGGTTTTTTTTTCTTGAAAGACACTTATCCAATAGAATTAGGACATGTGTTAGGGTAATTATAATATCATTTTTACCTTTAATTACCCTATTAACTTTTAACTGTGGTAAATAAAAGTCAAATGTTACTATTAACTGAAAAATATTTTCATCTTATTGAACAACATTTAATATACAGACATCAACCTTGTCTCAGATTTTTTAAATTCAATTAAATTAAGTGGTAAAATTACATTTTGTACAAATTTGCAAATGTGTCTATATAGTGGGTAAAAGACGATAAAAAATTGAATAAAATTTTAAATATCTAATTTTATTATAAAATTACTCCAATGAATTTAATTTTACATGTATAGGTATTATATATCTTTGTAGACTAAAAAAACTAAATAAAATAAATAATTATTTAATTATAAAGTCGGTTTTAAACATTAATGCAATGTTTTTCACTATTCGGCAAAAATTGATTTTTTTCAGAAAAATTCCAAAAATTAACTCTAATATTATTTTGATATTTTGAATTCAAAAATTAATTATATTTTACAAAATTCACAAGATATAAGATTCGTTAATTAATTTAAAATTAATTCCTGTTGTCAAAACTAAAAAGAGGGTTTTTAAAATGTAAATACTATCAAAAGATTGACATGTGTTTATGTCGAATTTAAATGTGAAACTACTTATAATGACCTAAATTATATTAAATGATAAAAATATAATCTAATTATACTTAAGAATCTCTCAAATTTATAATTTAATACTAAAGATTATTTTGATTAAAAAATCTCTTTTCAATTATGATTTTACATCATTCACTATTCAGGAAAATATGAATGATATCAGAAAAAACACCAACAATTTATCCAAAATAAATTTGTATTTCCATCTTCTAAATAATATTTTTTTGTCATATTTAATATAAAAGTGTCAAATATTTCATTTAAAAATGGTTCACATTTAAAAGGCGGTAAAATTTCATTTTTTAAAAGAATACTTAATTTATATAAAAAATTGAATCTATCCTTATATTACGTCTAATAAACATAAATTCTAATGTTGAAATTATATAGGATATATATATAAACATCAAAATTTGGCTAATACTATTCATAACCACTTTTAAAATGGCTAGTTTGATTGGTCCTGATGCGCTTGAACTCAGTGTTGTGTGTAGCGCAAGATATTAAATTACTTTAAAAAATAATGTACTATGAAATATTGGGGTGTTACATTCTCCCCTCCTTCAATAAATTTCATACTCTAAATTTGATATTGTTTTTCAAAAATAAAAGGTCAAAAATAGAAAATACATTTGCGGTAAACCCACATTGGAAATAGGGTTAATAAAATTTAGATGTAATAAGACGGAAAGAGGAATGAAAAAGTCACCACCAAATTAAAATCTCGAATAAGAGAAAATTAGTGGAAATTAGAGACACATAATTGGAGGAAAAATGTAAATATTTATAGGGAGTGATTGAGGTCATCAATCACAAACTGGTGAACAAAAAATGGAATATTAAGGGCCTCAAATCCATAAATCTATGATGATTTAAAATATCATAGGTTAAAAAATATATAAGGTTTTGGGATAACAAATTCTTGGTTTTCAGATCCCTTCTCTAATGTCTATGAATTAATTTCTTTATAAAATAGGATAAATAAAATATACTTGACATGTAGAGTTTCATCCTTCAACTAATTTCTACTACAAAATCATCTTTCATAGCAAAAGATAATAGAATTCAAAAATATTATATGTATCCTAATTGTATAGGTTTCTAGAAATAATGAATTTATAATTCATTCATAAGAATATTTAAAAAAACAACATTATAAAAACTAGGATATCACATAGGCCAGTGGTAGGTGATACACCCTTATCACCCATCATTTGTGGGTTCAAGTCTCATGACCTTGCCGAACGTGACGGGTTGTCGCCCAACCTCCTTGTTGTCCTTTTTATAACAATCCAAACTTAATATTATGAAATTTTTTAACCATAGATAATAGTATCTAATGTCCAACTTAAAACATTCTTACCTTTATACTTATACAAAATACTTCTGTCCAAACTCATAGTCCATAATTTATAAGGAATGGACACATAACATATGGAAGATATCTTTTCGCAACGTAATAACATGTGAGTACCTTCATCATGCATGATAACACCCTAAATTACCATAAAAAAAATATTTATTATATTCATGCACCCTTATTCCTTATAGAATACTAGATATATTACATATATCCTAAAATTTTGAATAATCCCTCAATGATGATATAAACAAACCATTTATCATTTCCAAGGTAGTCAAGAATATCCAATATAATTTATCCAAACCAACCATCTCTTATTCCAAAATCACTACATAATTATCAGTACCATATAAAGGTTTTTTTTCCTCCAACTATGTACATTCCAAAAAGTTTTAACAGCAGCTGAGTAACTTTTCTTAGTACCATATAATCTCAAAACATCAATGAAATAGTATTGTAGTACAATCCTTATATACTCCATAATTCTTATAACTTGGTGATCATTGACACAACACTAAAATGACATAATTATTTAATAAAACATAAGAACACAAGACATTACTATTTATCTGTGGTAGTATCATTACTTGATTATTATCCAACAGCATCAATTGCAGTATACTCTGATGATTTTGACATTGATTCGCGTAGTGTCTCAACTCCTTGCAGATAAAGAATTATACATTAGAAACCTTTTTTTACCCGTCCAATCACATACTTGGTGTCCTTTTTCTGCACAATTATAACATTATCCCATTCCCTTCAAGAATTTACCATGGTGATTCATTCCACTATTATCACATATGGAAAAATACATCTTTCCTTTCTTCACATTATCCATCTTTCTCTCTATTATCCTTTTATTCTATGGAATCCCTTCAAAGCCATAGGACTCAGAAAATTATTTAATTATCTTATTAACACATGAAACTATTTCTTCATATAGTGAAAATATGTTAAAGTTTATTTTCCTTCTAAATGATGGATTAATACAATGAAATATATGATCTGTCTTACTCTTTATATCATTAGTATTGGTGGATTTATCGTTCCTTCTACTAGGTTCCATTTCTAAACAATAGCATACTCTAGGATAGTTTATGAATCACAATGCATAATTCCAAACTTTTAAAATACCTAACGTAAATTGAAAAGATTATCCATATAATATATAACCATAAAAAAAAGTTTTCATTGAGGAAGTAATTACTCTTAAATCCTTTATAATGGATTTTGAATAAAATTTGAATTATCCTAAGAATATCCACCAAGAGTGTCATAACCAAGAGTGCGGAAAGGCCCATTTTTTTGTACCAGGATACCCTGGGTCATGCCTGAAACTCCTTATTGGATTTTTCACTCTTTGGTTCATCTGTTCCAAATCCACCTCTACCTACTCGTATCTATATAGGGATGTATTTCTTAGAAAGTACACAAAATCCCTACATTTCCAAAATTCAATGATGTTTTTCTATATTATTCCTCAAAGTCTATCTTAGGGTAATTTTCTCTAATCAATGTTTTTCTAAATCTAGTTTCGAAGTTTTGTACTAAAATTCCTCTAATATAAACTATTATTTCTCAAACCCCATACACCCAGAGCCGGTGCATTATTTTAATACATTGTCTTGATTACATAGAATCAAGTCCGGAAGGGCCGATCAGTTTATTAGTCTTGGAAAATAGATTACATACATCAACATTACATTACACATTCAAACATAAAACCCAACATAAATAATCCAATGAGAACACCATTATTCACCTATATTAACCCGGAATAACAAACATAATATACTTCTGGGAATCCTGGGAAAACAAAACATAAGAAAGGGGTGAGATTAGATGCTTAGTAAGCATAAATAATTTAGTGGAAGCTATAAACATTTAAGGAAATATGTGTAATAAAAAAACATCCTTTTAAAAATAAGCTTCAACATAATATGGAAAAAATAAATAAAACATTACCATATAAACATGCACAGGGATATTATACTAGTCGAATAATCGCATGTAATAATTAATTTCATAATGAGGGAATGCCTATATCCAGACATCATTACCACATAGTCAAATCCTCGTTCCAAGACTAGAAACCAAAAATTTCAAGGCCTTGTTGCAAGACACTAGTTTGTCTCACGAGGCCTCCTGATACATCAAGGAGCTATAGTAGGCTCCACTAGTCAATTATTAAGTCCATGGCATTCCACATATGTAAATGTTGAAACATAACATAAACATTCTTATTAAAACTAGAATACAATATGTCAATATTTCAACTATAAACCATAAAGGGTATAAAAATATAAAATCCACAGTCAAACAAATCGTACCTCATTCAATACAATATGGAAGATTTTATTATAATAAATCAACCTTAATCAAGAATAATATCCAATAAAATATGACGATATAGGTGAAAATGATAAGTAAAGCTTATTGAGATAAATATCTTTTTTGTGAAATCATTTAAAAGTCACACATTTATAAAGGAATTAATTTAAATGAAATTTTTTAATCAGCGTTTCCCATATCACATTGAAAATTGTGAAAGGAATTAACATTTTAAAACAATCATGTCCATATGAATAAATCTTTAAAACCATTTTAAAAACATGGACATTAATGAGAACGATTTAGAAGAATAAATATTTAAAAAATTTAAAATGATGTTTGAGTAAAATAGTAAATTAAAAGAATAATTTTGAAATTTCATTTATGATACATGGACATGGATAAAAAATATGTTCTAGAAAACACTTACACATAAATAATCTCAGATAATAATGAGATTGAGGAATTAACCCTTACCTTGCACTTTTATTTGGTTTAGGGTATGTTTAACTTCTTTCATAATGACCATAGTATGTTGTTAAATTATACCAGAACCATATTCATATTTATTAAATCATACATGATACATTTATGACTTTATATTATCCATTTAATAATTATTTCCATGTTAAATTAACATGTTGGGTAATAATAGATGTCTTTATCGTACGTGTTTGAACTTGTTATTCTTGATCGTATCATTTAGATCATGATTTAAATTCATACAGAATTTAAAACCTTATTTATATATAATATATATTTAGCATATAAATATGTATCATATATAGATATATGAAATTTAAACACCATTTATGGGGACGATAGGTCATACCATTGCATAAACATTGTTTCTGATTTCATATCATTTTGAATGGAAATAAGTGAATAAGATATATGTAAGTACATACATATATATATATATTAGTATTAATATTTCATATATTACATACTTATTAATAATATAAACCTTTATAATCATCGTTGAATGGTGAACATGTAAAGGAATCTGATCGCGTAGTGGGGACGGTAAGTCGTACATACACACAAGAGACGATATCATTTTCATAATGATTAAATGGTGTGAAATTGGATGGTATATTAATTTTAAATTGAAATTAAAATGTTATATTCAATATTTATATACATATTTCACATCATTATATCCATACAAATAACATATTTTTGGATAACAAATTACACTACGGCATGGACACGGTAAGTCGTGCATACGCACGCATGGTGACATTATCATTCATAGGATGGATAGAATAATGAGTATGGTTGTACCATATTTATCATAACATCACAGTATTTATAAGGTATAGGAGGTATTATTTTGTTATGGAAATAACAACTAAAGAGAAAGTGGAAGAAGAAAAGAACTTTGAAAGAGGTGATAAAATAATTACCTATTCTTTGGTTGTTTCATATAGATTTGAACAAATGGGATGCTTAGGTTTGATTTTTGGTCAAGGGAAGTCCTCTAGTTTTGGGGTGAGGTAACTTGGGAGGATATTTGGGTAGTGTTTGGATGGTCAAAATGTCTTTGGAGATTTTATTTTGGGATAAGGGGAAGTAACCTTTTATAAGATAGGGGAGGGTCACTTTAAGAAAAGATTGAAATATTATGTTATTATAAAATCATTTTCAGGTTTTATGGAATGAAATTGATTTATTTCTAAGATAATGTGGGTATGGGTATAAATACTCTCAACAAATAGGTTTTATACAAGTTTCAGTTACCATATTAACTCTGTATTTTAGATTTAACTCTTAGTTAAATAGCTAAACTTTTACCATCTCATCTTATATTCTTATAATAAATGGTTGATAAAATTACTATGAAAATCAAAGAGAACCCAAAGTAATTAATTATTGATATATATAACCTTATCTATGTCCTCTGGCTGAACCTTATATTTTTTGAAAGATTATATCAATTAATAATATAGTATTTGTTTTAAAAACTCATTTAAGTCAATTATGACACTGTTTGGTATTTTGTTTTTTTTAAGTCATAACAACATTATCACATCAATAATATTTATTCAATAAACCCAAAAATTCCATATTATCCTATTAAATTCTAGTATGGCATGAAAATCCTCAATTTACATTTATTTTTATAATTATTATTTCCATTATTTAAATCATTCATTGATAAATTAATTACTGCATTATCATTATGTCATAAATAAATTTAATTATTTAATCACTAAAAATTAGAAATAAAATATAATTATGTATGAAAAATTTTTATCATTTTATTTAATATTTACAATATAATTTTTCTTATGTATAACCTTATATTGAAAATTGTTTAGTTATTAAACGTTCAATTTAACACTTTTAACTCCTATTTAAGTAAAATAATACTAAATGTTCTAATCTAATCCAAGTGGGAGAAAATGATCATATTTTTTTCCTAAGGATGGTTTTGGTCGAAAAACACTTATCTAATAGAATTATTACATTTTTCAGGTTAATTATAATATAATTATTACCTTTAATTACCTAATTTACGTTTAATTGTGGTAAACAAAAGTCAAAAGATACTATTAATCAAAAATTATTTTCATCTTATTGAACCAAATTTTACTCAATGATGTCAACTGTGTCTCTTAGATTTTGGAAATTTATTTCACATAAGTGGTAAAATTACATTTTATGGAAATTTTAAAATGTTTCTAGAAGGTGGGTAATAGTCGTTAAAATGTTCAATAAAATTTTCTACATATATTTCAATTATAAATTGGCTCCAATTAAATTAATTTATATTATATAGGTATTATATATCTATTTCAACTTAGAATAAATTTAAATAAAATTAATAAATATTTAAATAAAAATTTGGTTTTAAACAATAACATAGTGTTTTTCACTATTCTTCAAAAATTGAATTTTTTTAGAAAAATTGAAAAAATTCACCCTAAGATAATTTTGATTTTTCGAATTCAAAAAAAATTATATTTTACCAAATTCAAAACATATAATTTTTATTAATTAATTTAAAATTGATTCGCGTTATGAAAACTGAAAAGCGGGATTATAAAAAGTAAAAACTATCAAAAGATTGACATGTGTTTTTGTCAAATTTAAATGTGAAATTACTTATAATGACATAAATTATTTTAAATGATAAAAATATAATCTAATTATACTTAAAAACCATTAAAATGTATAATTTAACACTATAAATTAATTTTATTAAAAATGTTTTTTTCAATTAAATTTTATCTTCTTTTATTATTCATGAAAATATTATAGTTATCAGAAAAAACACCATAAATTTCTAGAAACTGAATTTTTATGTTCCACTTCTAAATAAGAAGATTATTTTCACAAATTTAATAAAAAAATTTCAAATACAGGATTACAAAAGGGTTCATCATTAATAGCTGGTAAATTTTCATATTATTTAAAAATACTTCTTTTATATGAAAGATTTAATTTTTCCCTTATATTATGTCTAATAAAAACAAAATATGAATATTAAAATTAAATAGGATAAATATATAAAATTAAAAATTTGGTTAATACTCTTCATAACGACTTTTAAAACTGCAAGTTTGATAGGTCGTGATTCGCTTGAACTCAGTGTTGCGTGTAGCGCAAGATATTGAATGACATTAAAGAGATACGGTACTAATAAATCATGGGGTGTTACAAGAGAAAAAGTGTTTTGAAACTGGATGACATGCCTGGTGAATGTTCTATAGAGAAACCATAAGATGGAAGAGGCAACGTGGGACCCCGAGGAACTTATGATGAAGAACCACCCAAATATTTTTGTGCAGTAATATTCTAGAAATTTTAAGGATGATATTATTTGAAGTATGGATTAATATGACACTCCAAACTTCCACAGTACATTTCCCTTTGAATAATGAAATAGCTTGCGTAATATGAAACATGGAGTTTTAGCACACCACGACAAATCAAAATAGACGTTATAATTAGTAACACCCACTTTTCTATTTTTTATAATTTTTATTTTTCAAAATTAAATTTATTTTTGGTTTTGTAATATCAAAATTAGATTAGGATGAATTTTTTGTATTTTTCTGAAAACTTTTATTTTTTTATTAATAGTGAAAGACACTGTGTTATTGTTTAAAACCTAATTATTTAAAATAATTATTTATTTTATTTAAATTTATTTTAATTAAAAATAGATAAATAATACATATATAATTTCAATATAATTCATTGAAGCCATTTTATAACAATATTTGACATATAATGTTTTATTTAACTTTTTACCATCTTTTAAACACCTTCTAGGCACATTTTCAAATTTGCATAAAACCTAATTTTACCGCTTCTGAGGATTGAATTTCAAAAAATGGAGAGACATGGTTGATATCAATGACTAAAATGGTGTCTAATAAGATGAAAATATTTTGTTGGTGAACAATAACTTTTGACTTTTATTTACCACGATTATAAGTAAATATAGTGATTAAAGGTAAATATGATATTATAATTACCCTAACACATGTCCTAGCTCTATTCAATAAGTTTATTTCAACAAAAAGAAACCTTAGGAATAAAATATTATTCTTTTTACCCACTTGGATAAGATTATACATTTATTATTATTTTATTTAAAGAAGATTTAAAGGGTTTCAATTCAATGTTTAATAACTAAACCATTTTTAATATAGGGTTATTCATAAGATAAATTCAACTATAAATATTCATTATAAATAAAAAAATATTTCCTACAAAATGGTATTTTATTTATAATTTGTAGACATTAAATAATTAACGTTATTTATGACATAGTGATGATGTAGTAATTGCCTTATTAATGAAATATTAAAATTATTGATATTATAAATATCGAAATAAATGTAAATTGAGACTTTTAATGAATTACACTAATTTCTAGGTTAATATGATATGTTATGGTTGATTAAATAAATTTTATTTTAATTAATCAAGTATTTAGGACATTAACTAAATTCAAATAACAAATAGTGTCAAAGATGACATAAATGAGTTCTTAACGAAATACTTTATTTTTAATTGATATAATATTCTTTAAAATATAATTTTCGAGAAAAGGACTTGAATAAGGTTATATATATCAATTATGAACCACATGGGGTTCCCTTGTCTTTTTATAGTATGTTTTTTGACGATTTATTATAATAATACAAGAATACATGGTAAAAGTTAAACTATTTATCTAAGAGATAAATCTAAAAGATATGGTCAATATGGTGATCTAAACCTATCTAAGACCTATTGGTAGAGAGTTTTTCTACCCATACCCTTATTAGCATCGAAATAAATCATTTTTGGGCCATTATAAACGGAAAATGATTGTATAATAAAATAATAATTCAAGCTTTTCCTAAAGTGACACTCACCTTCCTTATAAAAATATACTTCTTCTTCTCTCAAAATCACACCTTAAAAGACATTTAGATCATCCAAACCCTTCCCAAATTTCCTCCCAAATACCCTCACTTAATCATAGAGGTTATACTTTGATCAGAAAGCAATCTTAATGAGCTCTTTTGATCAATGCAAAAGGAAACACCCGAAAAAGAGGAAATAATTTCACCACCTCTTTCAAAGTTCTTTTCTTCTTGCACTTCCACTTTATTTATTGTTTCCATACATAAAAAAATTATAGTACCTTATAAATATTGTGATGTTATTATAAATTTTTTACAACCATATTCATTATTCTATCTATCCTATGAATGACAAGTCCCCATACGTGCGGACATACGACTTACCGTCTACACGTCGTGGTGTAGTTTGTTATTCAAACACTTCATTATTTGGATGGGTATAATAATGAGTATAAATTATATAAATAATAAATATAACTTTTTAAGTATAAATTATATATTATATAACATCTAATTACATATTATTCACCTTCAATTGAATGATATTGTCCCTCGTGCATACGTACAGATTATTATCTCCACAAACGCGAGAAAATTCATTTCACATCATAACCATTCAAGAATAATATTCATTTTATGGTTAAAAATAATTTTTAATAAAATAATATAATTATGGATATGAATCATATTCATACTATCCATAACAATCATTACTTATGTAACAAAAAATCTAAAGGAAAATGAATCAGTTAACATCCAAAACAATAATACTACAGAAATATTATTAAGAATGAAATTTTAGAAGATCATATATGATATCATATTTATGTATTTAGTTCAATTATAATTTATTAACAATGATTTAACTATTATATAGGAGGTTAAAATACCTATATCATGGAAAAGTACAAGGTAAGGTAAAATTCTACAATCTCTTCATTATTTGAGGTTGTTTATACGTGAGTATCTACTGTGACCTCTTTATCATCAACATCTGTGTTTCTTATAAATATATTTCAAAAAACTTTTACAATTTCCTAGACTATGGGTTAAAGTCATTTATACCATTTTTTTACTTTTTATAAAAATTTATATAGAAATCTTTTCGTTGTTTTTCAAATAAGGTACTTTACGACCTTTTTGAAAAAAAAATATGGAAAAAATGTTTTTTAACTTATACAGAGGGTGCAGGTATTTTCCACTATTATAACACCATCGAAGATTCCTTTTCAAGATGATTATAATATTTTCAGAATAAATTTTATAGTTTATAAATATGTTACTTTTAAATGATTTCAAAATATGAAGTGATATTTCTCTCAAATAGTTTTGATTTCATCTATGTCAATATCCTTTATTTGTTTTTAAACTTGTATGAAGTTTATTTATTATGATACAATATTCCATGTAGTATTAATTTTTTTATAATATGTTAGACAATGGATGTGTTTTTTTATTCCATTCACAGCTTATGGTTAATGTATTAACATTTCTTATGCTAGTTTTAATATGAATGTTTATGTTATATTTCAATATTTTTATATGAGGATTTCAATGGACTTAGTATGTGACGAGTGGATCCCGCTATAGCTCCTCAATGCATCGGTAGGTATCATGAGACAAACTAGTGTCTTAGCATAAGGTCTTGACATAATCTTATTTTTTATTTTTGGGATGAGGCCTTGACTGTGTGGTTATGAAGTCTAGGATTATTCATTGCATCATTATAAAATTCTCTATTGATATTGTATGTGATTATTCGACTAGTAAAATATCCATGTGAATAAGTAAAAGGAATTATTTGATTTATATTTTCCATATAATGCTGAATTTTATATTTAAAAGGCTTATGTTTTAGTCTTGTACATTTCCTTAAATGTTTATAATAATTTATGAATGTTTTGGCTATATTGTTATCCTTACCAAGCATCTCAGCTCACCCCTTTCTATGTTATATTTTTTCCAGGATGTGAAAAAGTATATTATGACTGACCACCAAGAATATTCTATGGGATATGAATGTGGTAAATGGAGTCAACTTTGTTTTTTTTCATTTTATAATGTAATTTAAAACTTATGAATGTATCTAGTAATTCCAAGGCTACTAAACTGATCGGTCTTTTAGAACTATATCCATTGTGATCATGCCAATGTTATGTAATAATGCACCGACTATGGGTAACTGGGTTCGGGGAGATACAATACTGGACAAGAACTCCAGGTTATGATAAAGGTCAAGAGTAATATACCTTGGAGATATCATCTCTTAAGGAATTTTACATAAGAATGTGAAGTTACAGTTAGTGAAATATACATATAAAAACAATGTACACCTAATTACAAACAATATAACTTATTAGAAACAATATTTTTCATGGGAGAGTTAAAACATTGTTAATAGTTAATTGTTGTATCTAGTGAAAGTGGGGGTTTTATTTTCTTTTTTCCTTTTACCAAACACAAAAATGAATTTTTTTTAACTATGTAATGCATGGATCATGATATATGACTAATTTATATGTACCATGAGCATAAAGAAATTTTTTTATGTAATAGATAATGTAAGGCATATATATTACATGTTGTACAAATATTTATAGAAAAACAAATCTATAATGAGAACCCCATGAAAAAATGTGAGTAATATTAAACATATAACATATTATCTAGATTCAAAAATATGATGGAGCAAAGATGATTTATGACTTTCACTTGTTGGGGGATCATAACTCTAAATGAGAAATGGATTCTAGAAGTAGTTTAAAAAACCAAAAACTGGTTCTCTTAATTTTCTAAAACCATTGTGGTGTACTGAGTCAAATATTAGTTAAAATATTTTTATACTGATTGTGGTCTTGAATAACATTTATGAATCTATAAATCTAGATATAATTAATGTGGAAATTTAAAGTATTGTATTTTTTTTAATCTTTAGTGGTAGTTACAACTATTGTAGAAATATTTTCATGGGGTTATCTAAATTATATACATTATAATATATTAAATTCCCTTATAACCAACATGAAAATATTTCAGGAAGGTTTATTCATGATTACCATAAATTGGCGATGGTTTAGCAGTAGGTAGTGGTGGTTAGAAAATGATAAATAAATTTAAACACTTTTTTATTTCATGGTGGTTTAATCCATTTTCATGCACTAAAAAAGTTTAATAGGGAATAAGGGAGATCTATATACACTACTATCATCAATTTAATGTGAATATATATCTATAACATATCAAATATTTTAGTTAAAATAGTTTAATAAAACAAAGAATATTTAAAAATTATCAAAATCATATAACAAAAAATTTTAAATACATAAATATATTTTTATCAATGAAATACTAAAAAAGAAGTGTATAAGAGTTTTTCAAGAAAATATACAACACATGAATAGAGGCGTCTAATATCAAATATGTTCTGAAAAGTTAGGGTGGTTTCCCCCATATGATCTACCCTAATCATGTTCCTATCAACTAATAGACATTTATAAATATTATTCCTATATTAAATATAATTTGAAATATAAATTATTTTTCATTACATACTATCTATAAAAAATAAATTTATAAAAATTGTCATAATAATATAAACATATTAATATAAATGTACCAGATTTTGTACGACCCATATAAAGGTTGAAGTTTCAGGAGGAGTTCCCTTTTTCCTGCATAGAAATAGATATGAAAAATAATAATACATACATTTCATAGAAATATAAAATAAAATACAGTATAAATATTTATTTTTACTTACATTTACTTTTTTATAAAAAAATATAATTATTCTAAGAGTTTATAATGTTACTCCGACCATTATATATGACGGAAATAGACATCATGTCACAAGCTAATTTCCCCTATATTTACTTGAACAATCTTCTAGAATCAACTACAAGAACCCCATATATTTCAAATGGAAAAACCATTATACCTATGTAAAAATTTATTCTTTCACATTAAAATGTTTATACTATTCATGTCCAAGCTCTAATACCCTCATTATAGTAACTGTGACACTATATTATTAGTCAATGACCATTCCAAATAAACTCCATCTAATCTTCCTTACATCTGTGAATCAAAATACTTCAAAATAGTGGTATTTTAAAGAAAACCCTACGATTGGATTTTAGTGAGTACATTTTTATAATCTTAAATTAATATTCACTAATGGTAGATATAAAATCATTTTTTGAAAAATTATAATACCTATATGTATAGTGACCTACTATATTAAAATATTTATTTTTATTAGAATTTGTTAAAAAATCAAAAATTGATTGATTGATTTTGAATTAAGATATTCTATTGGAATATTATCCTTTGTTACGTAATTTAAGTTGAAATATTTGGTATAATTTTCAGTTTGTAGTCTTAATTGGGTGTTTAGAGTAGGGATTAGTATTTGGTTGATGATAGTGGAGCCATATAATGTGGTAAGTTAAACCTTATAGTGTAGAGATCCATAAGGTATACTGAATTAGGACAATTAGTTATTAGGGTGTTAGGAGAGTTATTTTTCTAAGGGGTGGTGTGTTTTGATCTTATTTGTAAATTTATTGTTTTTATGTAATGAAAATAGAATATCTATATAATGAAACTAAGAAGAATACCTGATGAAGGTGGGAGAATATAATAAGGTACCTATGACATACATATTTTTAAAGACGTCAAGTTATCATAAACGTTTATGGTTTTTAGCATACCTATATCCAAACAGAATATAAAATAAGTTAAAACATGATATATGATATAAAAAAATATTTTTAAAATGATTTATAATGATTATATTACTTGATTTAATCTAAAAATAATAATATATAAGTTAAATGAGTACTAAGAATAAAATAAATTGATTCATCAATGAACATGTTATTTATATCCTCTATGATTAACATGATTTCATCATCTTCACCCTCCATTACATGACCAACAACTTCAATATCATCAAAGATAGATAGATTCATATTATATTTCTAATAGAGTTAATTTTCATAAAAAAATCAACAACTTTATCTCCCATATCATACATTTCAATTATCTTGACATGCACTCCAACACTCCCCCCTTCTTGACTCTATTATCAACATTTTAGAAAATTATAGCATGTCAATCAAAAATACGTGGATCGTGTTATATATTCCAACCTATATAGATCAATAGAGGTAAGTTAACACAATTAAATTGTGTTGAATAATTCATTATCCCCCAATAAATATTGACTCGCTTGAATTATAATAACCCAAATGAAATTTTTCCATCATAATTTAATTCAATAATGAAAATCAACATTCTAGAGTATACCGACCTTGTGAATTATATGATAATTCTGCAATTTTTTTCGAAACCTTCATTATTCATAACTATATAACACTTGGAGAAATTAAAAATATAATAAGAAAATATCCTACACTTCATCAACGGTCATCAATCTAAATATTTCAAACCATCAACAAATATAGCTCGATTACCAATAATCATGATCTATATGTATAAATATAAAATATTTTTAGATAACTAAGATAATTTTATTGAAATATTATGAATATAAAATTTATTATGATCTTAGAAGATGTGAAAAAAATCAATAGGGTATGTTTTACATGGATTTTATTATCTATTTATCCATTAGTGTTCAACCTCAAATTCATATCTTTGATTTCATATTCAATTATTTTACAAAAGGATATAAAATATCCATATTGAGTAGCACATATCTATGTGCTTATACAGTCTCTATTTTTGTCAATGAAATTAACAATATTTTCCTAAAAATATGTCATAACATTGTATTTTTTTACATGTTGTAGGATTACAATTTATTTTTGTTTTTCGAAATATGTCTAACTCATCTAAATCAGGTTTCAATATAATCCAAAAACCTTTAACAAAAGGTAGGACTCCCTTAAAACTACATAACCTTTAGCAATGGAGCCATATGGTTGGTATTTATTTCTCATTAGATACCTCAAAAAACTAAATACCTAATAAAAAAAGTAACATATAAAAATAAACAATATATGTAATGAGTATGAAAATTTTAATATTGTTACAATTAATAAATAAGATGATAATGCCACCCTATGGTATACATCCATTGTTAATAAATGAGCCATCTAACATTAACTTTCACAACCAAATGCATAGTTATATGAACGATCACAGTGAAAAATTATAGAGGGAATATAATATCCAAATTACAAATAATCATTATAAATATTTCATGAAGTTTTTTATGCTCAATGGGGTTTAATTTTTTCACACAAATCTATTTATAGAATCTGAAAAACTTAATTACAATAGCTATTATTTTGTCAGGTAACAGTTTATACAATACCAAATGTATAAATTCCCCTATAAAATTATTTAAGTCTTCAATTTTAAGACCAATTAATTTATAATGAATTTGAGTAAATTACAATTGTTATGTTTCTTGAATATCAATGAGGTACTTTCAAATTTTTTAGTATTTAATGGAAAACATACTTTTATTAATTTTTCGATGAAAAACTACTTCAAATGACCTTAAATTATCATGTTTACATATATCATTATTTATATTCATTTATTCTAAGTCCTTATGATAATTAGGATTAAATTTTTATTTTACCTATTCATTCAATATTAAAAAACATAAATTATTTTCAATTTTCATAAAATCGAGATTATGATGTAACAATTGAAATTCCCAATATGGTTGTTTGAAAAAAACACTATGTTTCTTCCTATTTTTACCAACTACATCTGGTGAGAAGTGACTCATATCCTAGAAATGTTCAACTTATATACATTACTAAATTATTTATCCAAAGTTAATAATTGTGACTTGAAATTTGATCCTGCGAACAATTTTTATAGAGGCCTCAAATAATTTCATTCATTGATTAATGACTTATTAAACTGATATCTATGATATACCTATAAGAATTTCCGATGACACATGAAACAAAAAACAATTTGATATGGTATTATTCTAGGGTTTAATTAAAATTTACAAACTAGACATGTCTGAACAGTGTGAGTGTTCAAACCAGAAATTTTCCTAATCCCAAGAAGTTAGTAATCTTCAATATTAGAGTGACAAATATTTTGAGCATTTTTGTTTTCGATGTATCATATTTATCTACATGATAGTCCCATAACAATTGAAATTATTTTATAAGAGATTTAAGGTATACATTGATGTCATTTCTATGAATTTTTTTCTGAGAATGATTATGAAAAGAATAAAAGAATTATTTTTCACACACGCCCTCTTAAGAAGATGGTAAGTGATAAAAATAACTAACCATCTATTATAGGTTGTTCATAAAGTTTTTAATTTATTAAATCCATTATTATAAAATACCAAACATAAATTACCAGGATATAAATATAAATTTGGATATGAATAATAAAATAATTTCGAAGATTTAAATCTTTTGGATGCTAAGTAAACTTATCATTCTGATTTTACATGGAATGACACTTCATTTTCTTTACAGTTTCAAAAGACATAAGAAATCCTTGAAATCATGGTTCTCTTTTAATTTTATGTAAATCCTTTATAATATTTTTATTTATATTATCATTTTAATTATATTAATTCAAACATTCATCATTATTCAGATAATTACATTTAGAAGTATGAATTTTTTACACTCTTCTCTATCGGGATTTTCCCCCTGATAAAATAACCAGTCATTGGGGCATGAATGTATCCTTGTGTAATTTAGAACTTTATTGTTAATAACGTTCTTCATCTTTTAAAATAAATCATGAATCATATATTCAACTAATTAATCATGTAGGAACACCAATATAATTAACATTAGTTTATTTTTAATTCCAAATAAGAATTTGATATGGTAAAACGTTAATAGAAGGGTAAATTATTTATATTTTCTACATATTCCATACAAATACACACTTCAATCATTCAAAAATTCATAAAATTCATTTTATTAGTCAATCCACTTATATATTGTGTTATTATCTAAAAAATTAAAAATAAACACCATTAATATTATACAATCATTATCTTGTTATGATTAGTGTCAAAGAATCATTAATCATGTTTTGAATTTCATTATCTACTATTAGTCCAATAGTTTGTTTATTCTGCTGATGGAATCAAGTAAATATTTATATAATCATCAATTTCCCATGGAAAATAATCTAACATATCCAATAGGAAAGTGTAACAATATCAAGTTCTAAAAAACATAACGTATTGTCAACTGTCATCTGAATTTACAATCAATATGTAGACATCTTATTCTTCTATATACAATTCAATTTTCAATTCCAAAATAAGAAAACACATCCAATACCTTAATATAATGAGTTGTATTCTGGGTAATTAATCCAAATTTAATGCATGTGTACCCTACTAACAATTATATCTATAAAAAATATAACACACACTAATTAAATAATCTAATGTTTAAAATAAAATATATCAACGAATAATATATAGTAATTTATTAAATTTAATGAAGATAAATTCATCAAATATAATATAATTAATATAAATTCATTTTATAACATCATATTCTATGATATAATATATCAAATAACAAGTATAAACATATATTTGAATTAATAAAATAATGACTAATTTATAATTTATTAACAGATAAACAAAAAAGTAAAACATAATTTATAAATGCATCATAAAAATTAAAAAGGAAACTAAAAAAATTACCCTAATAATAAACTAAAAATTATCTATTTTTTATATAATCAATAAATTTAATAATTAATTTAAATGGTATATATATCCCCACATCATAAATCATGAAATACCTAATTCATTATAATTCAAATATTTTATATCCCGATAAGTCAAATCCACAATTTTAAATACCTCATTAAATCCCATGGAGTTCATTGAAATCAAATAATAATAAAGAAATGATAAGATTAGTTCATCAAGAAACATATCTTGTACCCAGAATAAATGTATATAGAATTGTCATATGTTCATGTGTCATATGATATAAAAGGATAACCCACATAGAATAAAGAATTGTTATAGAAAATAACGGGATGATGGGATTGAGAAATATAACAAGGGTGTGTAGAAATAATGAAACGGGGATGGGAGGTTCATGGGATTGAAGTATAAGGATATGGGATGACATAGTTTGTATTTTTTTCCAAGGGATGGAGGACAATAGGGATTCATGTGACAGGAAAAAGGGAAGGAGAGGTGGTGTGAGTATAATAAATGGGTTTAAATAAAAAAAATTAAATAACTATTGATATAAAAATATTAGTTTTGGGTTTTAAAATAATCGATACTAATATTTCATTACATGGTAATTGTAGTTAACTACCATAAATAAATTTGGATGAAACGGTAGGAGCCTTAGGTTTTTAAATAGTGGTGGTTTTTTTCAACTTCTTCTAATAAACAACTACAATGGTTGTTTTTTCTTATAGTGTAATCATTGAGTATTTTACTCGTTAGATTCACAATTTTCAATCCATAATATTATAGATAATTAGGATGATCCATCTAATTGTAACACCACATATTGTAGGTGCTGCTGGATATTCCTATATAAGAGCATGTGTATTTATCACTTAATGTGAGATAATTTTAATTATATATCATAGATTATATACTTTGATCTATCATGAAAACCACAACATTTTATAAATTTGGGATTGTATTTTTCATTTAGTGTGTTATTATAATTATGAAATTGATTGAATGATCAAGATGAGATTTATCATATCTTTATATAGTAAAATTATATCCCTAGGACTTTGACTTGGAAGTGAGTACCTTGAATAAATTCATAGACATCATTGATGAAGGAAATTGAATCATGTATGGTCAAATAATTATAAATAAACAATGATAGGATAGTGAATAAAATCATACATCCATCATTTATGAGATATTGTAGGATGAAGACATTATAATATAAAGTAAGAGTTAATAGTATGTTTTAATAGATATGAAAAAATATCTATCTCTTTTGGGGCCATGGTATTTTTAGAAACTCCTCTTAGTATATGAGAAACTCTAAACACTATCTATATAAGGTACAAAAGATTCACAAACAAAGTGTATCGATAGGTTTCAGTAATTCTGGTGAATTTAAGTTTAGGATGAAGTGGGTCTCATGTCTATCAGTCAGATAATGTCCAAGATTAAATGATCATAAGTAAATTAATAAATAAATTCAATTATATGTTATTTAATTTTAAAATAATTATAATTGAATATATTTATCAACATAGTCATATGTTATTCGGTATTAAATTAGTGGATATAGGAATATATATTTTTTAATTAATAATAATTATTCTTGTTTTATTATTTATATTTTAGAGGAAAAATCTTATTTAGTGGAACTTATTTCCTCACATGATATGTTAAATTGTTACATGTGAATAGTGAAATAAATTTTACTTTTAAGATAAGTTAATAACGTCAAAAATGACATTTTGGGTTAGACTTAAGGATTATTCTTCTAAAAATATCTTAATCCACCTAATGAAAAATTAATCCTTTTTACATAAATTTATTTAAGACCCGTGAATTTTTATTTAGATAATTTCCATGAATCTGAGTCCTCCTATGACTTCTCTCATACATCGGAGAGAGAAAAAATAAAAATGACATCTAGTTACTTCGTCCTCTTGGATAAAGTATGTATTCATATGAATATTGTATATGTATCATTAAAAAATTACTTTTTATGAAGATAACTAGTTTAAGGATAATAAAATAGGATTTTATGGCGCGTGTGTGGTTGATTTATAGGGTTTATCATTTGGTTCCTTTAATCTAGAATAATTTGAAACCGAGTAGAGTATGTTGGGATTAAATGAATGAATATATTATTCTTAATTTTATTTTTATCATATATAAAATATTAATATGTGATCCATAGATTAATTTGATAGTTATTATGCCTGATATTATTTTCAGAATATATCTTGTTGAAAAAAAATTAAAACATTGAAACCAAACCCTTCCATTTTCTCCAAAATTTAGTTTTATTATTAATTTTACACATACATATAAGGAGATATCTTTATATCATTATGTTTCTCTCATCTCATTATTATAAATTGGGTAATATTTTAGAAATCATGTTTATATGTTATTGAAAACATCAAGGACATCTACATGTAGTTTAGTGTTTGTATAACTAAATTATAATCAATTAGAATTTTATTTGTGGTTGATTAAGATATTATGAATATTTAGTGTCCATAGTTTGAGTAAACTCACCTATGAACATTCTATAATTATGTTACATTATATGACTTGGATATGTTTTTCTAATGAGACATACAATAAGTTTATTTTGGAGATTTTTAGTGTAGTTCACCGATACAAGATTTAGGTGAATGATTTTCTCAAAACGGCAAACAATTTTTATCATAAATTCATTTTTTTAGATTTCTTAGTGGTTAACATAGAGGTGAAACTATATAATGGATATTTATATAGGATAATTATTCATTATATTAAAATTATAGGGATACTATATGAGTTTATATTTTGATACTTCTTATTTAGTCATGAGGTATTTTTTGATAAGGGATTATGTGATTTTTTTAAAGGTACAGTGAAGAATTCTGATATTCAAAACGATATAGAGTATATAGATAAGAACATGAATTGTTACTATCATGTTTATTATTTATATTTTTAATGATCAATATGATGTAATAAATAATAGTTGAAAGTGGTTATGATATATGATATTAATGTCTCTCTGGTTTTACTAGGTTTCAATCATGTTCCAGGACTAATTTGATCATGGTTAGTTAGATGTATTCAAAACCATCTACTTTTGATATGAAGGTATGGGTTCCTAATATACTATCAACTATTTCAAATTGCATTATTGGTTGGTATCAGTATTCCAAACATGTAATGACCTACTTTAATATGGATTCTAATGTTGAGGGATAGTGTCTTTATTAATGCATTTTTTAGGTGAGATAAAATCTTCGAAGACTAGAGACAATACTATTTAATTTTATAGAGGATTATGTTGAATGAAATCTATTTGCAAAGATAATTAGTAAATTAGTATGTGATTACTTGGATGAAATGATGTGGGGTTAATTCACTTTAGTTAATTTTATATTATTTTGATAAGAATATTTTGAATAGATTATAAATTCTTATTATATTACAAGAAGAGTAAATTGATAATATGATTAGAATGTGCTTATGATCTAGGATTATTATTAGATAGTGGTGATGATAATTATAATATAGATAAAAACATAGGTTTTATAGAGTTATTCTGTGAGTTTTATGATATATTCACGTATATGAGATGGTTAAATATATTTCAACTAAAATATGGAGAGACAATCCATTAATTGTGCAGTTCATTACAATGATGTAATGAAGCAGTGATGAAATAGTTGAAATTACACCATGATTGTTTAATTAATCATCTCCATAAGGAATTGATATATTCTAAAAAATATATTTACATTAATGTTGGTAATATGATGTGAATTATTTATTTATCTATAAATCTTCGATTAGTGGTATTATAGTTATGGTATATGGTATATAGTGTTCCTTTAATAAACAATCCTTTCAATTGGGAACTACAATTGAGATTGAGGGTTTCAAGTGATTTATTAATTAAATTGATTTTATATTGATCTACTGGGTGATCATAATAAATTTCAAATAGTGGATTTTCTAATCAAAGGGAATCTATATTTTTTGTACAATTTTTTAGGGTTTGACCTAGAGAGATGTTCTTGTGTTCCAGATTGTGAGGTTATGAAAAGTAAGAAAATTCATAGTATTTTATTGTTATATTGTGTTGTGATTTATTATAATATTTCAAAAGATTTTATGTGAATATATTAAATGTTCTTAAGTGAAATTACTTTAATTCATTCCTTAATTTGGGAATCTTGATTTCCTTTTCTGCTGATAAATAAAGAAAATATGTGAAGAAAGTCTCTAACTTTCAAACAAAAGAATTATGAAAATTATGAAAATGTAATTTTGATTAAATTATTATAATTTTTGAACATGGTACGTATTGGGGTATTAATAACATGTTCCCTTTTCTATGAGACAAAAAGTATGCTGTGGATTATTTTTGTATTGGTGATCCATCATTTTGATTTCTATAGATAATATGGAACTATTGTAGTATTACATGTGCATCACACTATATCCTCAGTTTTCCACATTTATTTTATTTTCATTATTTATTTTTGACTCTCTATTGTTTCTCTCTCCCACTAATCCAATATCCATTGAGTTTTTATATTTTTTGTTGTGTAGTTCATATTGCACAGTTTTGTGGACCCTTATTACTTATATTGTAGCAGCCATGTGACATGACTACATGTTTTTGAAGATCTAATTACATAGTTGAGACATAATTAGTCTAAAAATTCCCTATACACTAAGTACTCCAGTAAGGTATACATGGTTTGGTCAATCATACATCCATAACATGTGATATCCCAATGTTTTAATTTTGGGGAATTTCTATTTTACCCCCACATAAATTAAATCCTCGAACTCATACCTCATTCACTTATTATCATGATGAACCACACATGGATCCTTTATCATTCCTATTTACCAACTTTTCTCTCTTTACAATGGGAATTCCATGGGGTTTCTTTATGATTTGAGTTTGTATCATCTAATTTTGACCTCTTTTATCTTTAATTTCCTCTTCATTCCCTATTTCTTCATGTTTCATCTTCTCGCATTGTTATGTTCTTATTTGGATAAGACATAATTATGATGTTTTTTAATTAGTTACTTTTAGTACCAAGGGCTTCTGAGGCACTCTATGAATCATTTTCTATCGAAATTTATCAAGGAATATGTGTTTATCTTGATGAAGGTAGGTTTTCAATATTACATAACTCTTTAAAAATCATGAACCATGATTTCATGGTTATAAACCAAATTTTAAATTCCCAATGATAAGTAAAATATTTATCTATGAGATGTTTGAAATGGGAAAAAACATTTCACTTGGTTTTAATGTAATTTTATGGGACTTCAAATAAAAATATGTGACTTAAATCTTTTTATCAACTACCACTCACATTATTTTTTTAAAATTCCCCAATGGATTTTATATTATAAATGGTTTTATAGTTATTTATGCTAATTTTTTGTAGAAACTCTTATTTTTAAGGGTTTTATTGTCCTTTAATGAATGCTGGTTGAGTTTTTTTGATATTTCATGTTATTTGTGTGTTTGGTTTTCAAATGTTTTTTATAACATGGTTTCTCAAATTATATTAGAAGGCCCAGCTGGAACATTATTAAATAATTTTATAGGTCACCATAAATCATAATTGTTTTTATATTTTTGAAAGGTGTTATAGATTATATATTTATTTCACAAAAGGGGATATTTTACTATTCATTATTATTCTAAATGAAATAGAGGGGTTGTTTTTTGAATAGTGTTAAGAGGTGAGGGTGAGTTATTATTCATATTTATGTCATTTTTTAATGATTGACATTCTTTATTATATTTTTATTTCAAAATAAGCAATGGGATATTAGGTGACTCCTACAATTAAACCTGCTACACAAGTTCCACATCCCGGTGTAAGTATTATCTCAAATATAGACTATGCTCTACTTTTTTTATTTTATCCCTCAATTAGGATGGGTAGGGAAATGTTGGGTTTTATCGAAGGTTTTTATTATCTAGAAACAAACATACTTATATTTTTATTTTCATGTCATATTTTATCCCCTATGATTCTAGGTTCCCATAAATATTTTTATCTTACTTTTGATTCTATTGTTTATGTTTTTATTATTCTGATAATAATACTTTTTTTCTAAAACTCCATGAGTATTATTTTAAAAAAAATTGAACTAATTTTATTTCATCAAAAAATGATCCATTAAATTAAATTTAATATCAATTATTGTATTAAAATATTCATACGAAAGTTTAAAATTTTATATGTGATTGTTTAATTTAATAAAATGGAAGTGTATGTTTTATAAAATTTCATATACTTGATATTTATATTTCTTATGAATGAATTCCAAATATTGATTTTATAAATTCATTCTCAAACTAGATTTAAATGATTTTACTTTTTAACTATTATGAATAGGGTGTGTAGAGGATACATATTGGGCCTCCATGATCACACCTATTGACATTTTATATTCTATTTCATCCCTTGATTTCTAAAGGAGTCTTCATGGGTTGTGGTTCGATGGTTACTCATAGAGTCACTTGGAATTATGTTTTTTATTTTTTTTATTTAGTTTCCATTCTTTCATCCATGAAATCATACATGCCTATTTTCTTTCCTTTATCATATCAGTGTTTTTTATGAAAGTTGTGTAATTTATGTTCAATATATGGGGTTTCTTATTTAAAGGGAGTTCAAGGAAATTGTGATTTTTTTTTGTGAATTATTTTCTCTTTATGCACATTTATTGGATTCTTCACGAGCATCCAATGTATATATGAATCATTCTTGAATTTTGAGTAAATTTAAGCAATTAATTTCAGTTATTTTATAAAAGAAATAATTCCCAATGAGTTTATTTTAGATCCCATAGTGATTATTTTCAATCTATGTGGATTGTGAACCCCCTTTAGGCCTTTCCGTAGGATAGTTTGGGCATCTAAAAGATGATAAATTCAGGTTGGTTCGTAACAAAATAGCATTAAATCCTCGGTTGTTATATGGGACTAGGTTCTGGGAGAACCCTTTATTGTTTGGGTGTATCTGGTACATTGTAGATAGGACAATTGGAACACCATATGTAAGTAAATAATGTGTCTATCCAACTCTAATATATTTGATTCCTTTATTTTTGAAGGAAATTCATGTTTTTAGTCTTGATTTTTATGTTTCTATAATTTACTTCTCATATGTTATTTTTTTGGTTATCTCTTATTTTGGGTGATGATAAGGGTAGTAAACTGGCGGTACATGGTGATATCCAAGTACTTGGAAATGCATATGGATACTGAGTGCAGGATTCATTATGAATCCTAGTGATAGTAATGTATTTGGCACATGGTCCACCAATCCTTGCTTCCATGTAGAAAATAGACACTAGTCTACCTTTCAATAATGTGTTGGACATATTTTATTTTTAATTCATCTTTCATCATGTCATTCTCTTATTTTTTGTATATAACATCAATTTAATTTTCAAATAATAAATCTAAAAGTCAAGTTATTATTTTTCTATGTAATAAATGAGTTTACCTAAATTGATTTAATAAAAAATTGGGTATTTGGATTTATCAAAAAATGGTTTTGATAAGAAGGTGGTTCATTCGTAAATAATTTAATGGGAAGACCCCTATTTTAATAATGGGTTTGTGTGTGTTTAAAGGTTGTAATCCATTTTTAAGTGGAAGGGTGGTTTCAATGAAATAATTTGGGTTTTGGAAATAAGCATTTTGGGTTCCTTTAAGTGATATGAAATGATTTCCATATATTAAATATTATCATACTTTAAAATTAATGATTGATGTTTAAAGGTAAAGAATGGTTGGTTTTTCAAAAAAAATGATATTCATTTTTATAACTACAGTTTTTAAATAAATGGGGATTGGATTTTAAGTTATGTAGTGTGGTTTTAAAATTATTTACATGAAATTTTAATGATGTTTCAACATTTTCTAGTAAATTTTTTTATTGAATTTTAAATTATAAATGCATTTAAAAAAATTAATGTTGGTAATCAGAACATTTAAAATGTAATGGAACAATCATTTTGATTTTAAATTCTAGTAAAAGTTTCAATAAATGATTTAGAAAAATAATATATTGGTTTTTAACTGGGAATGTGGGGGATTAATTCCTAGCGGTTATATGAAATTAATTTATTTTGGATTTATAATTGAAAAATGTAACCTGGGGTAGGTTTTTTCATATAAAACGGGGGAATTTATTTTATGGTGTGAATTTTTTTTGGAAATAAGTTTCAAATATTTGATATGAAATTTATTGGTTTTAAAAAGGGAAGAGAATTTTTTTGGAAAAGGTGTTTTGAAATTTGGAATGTGTATTTCTAGGAACATCTATTGATGTAATTTGAATTTTTTTTTATTTTTGTTGATTAATATAGTTTATATTTACCTATTTCATATGTTACCTTTCATTTCAATCCCATAAGGTTTTATATTAATAGTATGAGTTTCACACCATAATAATTCCTTCCTTCCATTTTCTAGGTGTATTGTTTTCTTATTATGGTGATGGTTATCTATTTCGTTATTTTTTTATATCGATATTTGGATTTTTTGGCTTTTATAAAGTGGTATTTGGTTCATTATTCTCCTTGGGTTCTTAGATGAATTCTCTTGGTGAAATGTTTATCATTTTAGAGATATTTTTCTTTAGTGATCCAAGGTTCCTTTTTTCCACAAGAATGTTAGACTTGTTATTTATCACATTTGTGAGGGGTCGTGATTTGGAAGCCTTAGGTTTGTTCTATAGTAGTAGGGATGAGTGTTACCCCTAGTTTAGGTTACATTCATGATGGTTCCTTGGATATTTATATGGTAACAATAGGTTTTCGAGTTTTTGGAATGATTCCCCAAGTTACATCCACATCAACCTCTATTATAAGGCTATAATTTTTTATACTCATATGGAAATTTACTTTTTGAGGTAATTATAGTCATGTATTTTATTATCCAAAATGGATTGGCTTGCTTTTCCATGTTTAAGTTCATATCTATCATGATATCTTATTCATAGTGGAATATTTTAGGTCTAATAGATATGGATTTCAATTATGGTACTTTTAAATTTCAATGGTGTTCTTGGTAATCTTTCCCTTTTTCTAGGAATATTTCATCCCTTGTATTGATTTGAATCTTTCTCATTTCTGGGAATTAATTATTATTTTAGAGAGTTAGTGTATAATTGATATTATAATATGGTGGGGAGACCTCTATTGATGATCCTATTGTGGATTTTTAACTGTATTTTACCAAGTATGTGCCTTTCATATTATGAGGAATCCATTGTATTGGGTGGGGGAATGCAATTTTATTCTATACCAACAACTCTGATCAAATGAAGGGTGTTGATCATTGGTATATGATTGGGTGTTGGGTTTTTTCATCTGGATTTTTTTAGAGTTTTTGTTTGGTCCATCATTCCCATTTATTTGGGGTATTCCTTGTGTTTTGAGGTTGTTCTTTATGAAGTCAACATTTTTCCAACTTTGGAGTGCCTTAAATTTTATTTGAGTCTTTGTTGAATTTTATTAAGGTCCATTGTGGTTACCTATGATTAGGGAATTAAAAAAATTGGTGTGTCCCATTTCAACATTGAGGATATAGTCATCAGCCATTGTTTTTAATTTCATTTAACTTTCATGATTCTTGAATCATGACCTTAGTATGGGGGTTTATCCCCATTTCTTTTTTAATCAACCATTTTATTCGAGTCTCTCTAAGTAAAAAATCATTATGGTGGGGAGAATATTTACACCTCGACCTTTGTTTTCAACTATTATTTTATTTGTTTTAATTATTTAATTTGTTTTATTTATTTTTGACTCTCTATTATTTCCCTCACACTTTAGGATAAATTTCCTTGAATTTTGATGTCTTTTTGGTTCATAGTGCATGATGCATGGTTTGGTGCATAGTTAGTATTAACAATATAGAAATAATGTTATAGTTCTATGAAATTTAACTGTTCTTTTGACATAGTCATGAAATGGTATGTCTAACCATGCATCTTGCCTATTATACATGATCAAGGTCCTCCAGGGACACTTTCTACGTCGGAACATGGTTCTTCTAATAGTGTGATATACCCAGTTTTTTATTTTTGGGATTCCTATTTTTACTCTATTAAATTAAAACCTCACCCTCCCCCCTATTCATGTGATGTTCCACCTAGAGTATCCCCAAATTCACCTCATCATGTTCGTTCATTTCCCAATCATTGTGATTCTGTGGGATTTATTTATGATTTCTTTCTGGATCGTTAGGGTATAGTCTCGTTTCTCATCTATTTCATTATTCCTCCTCATTTCTACTAGTTTCTTCTTCATCCAATTGTTTTGTTACATTTTTACTAAGATCTAATAATAAGGGTTGTTTCTTAATAGTGATTTTCTTACCTAGAACATTAGACTCTTTCATTGAAACATTTTTGGAGGTATTTTTTAAGGGATATGATTTTATCTTGATTAAGGTCTGCATTCTCCTTTGTATAACTATTTCAAATTATTAAACCATGATTTTATCTCTTTAACACATGTTTTAAATCCCTACTATGTTATATTATATAGTTCTATTAATATTTTAAAATTGAAAACCAATGTTTACATGGTTTCTAAAGAATAACATGGGGCTCTATTTAAAACGCATGTTATAAATATAATTTTCCACTTTTGGGCACACCAATTGTTTGATAAATATCTCCAAAGTATTTTATTATGGGATTTCAATTTATAAAATATTTTTTAGATCAATAAAATATTTTTAAATGGAAACTCTTAGATTCTATGGGTGTTATTAGACTATAAATAATGGGTTTTAGTGGTTTTGGATGTTGAGATTTCACGTTGCTTGAGTGTATGATTTTCAAAGTGTGTACTAATAATTTGGTTTCTCAGGAAATATTAGAGGCCTAATTGGATCATTTTTGAATTTTTTTAATGGTCACCCATGAAGAATTCCTTTTTTTGTTTTGATAAATGATAATTTTTATTAATTTATTTCATTTTAGAGAAGAAAAACTATAAATTCAGGTTGTAGTCATGGACCTATAACCATGGTTTTATAGATTTGTTGCTATAAGATGTTCATAGCCACAATTCAGTTATACGGCCGTGGCTAAAAAATTTCCCTCTCTTTTTTTCCAAAACACGTAAGGCTCCCCCTCCATTCTTCACTAATCCACAAACCTCGGAACCCTTCACCTCTCTAATGAGACACCATCCTCCATGATACCCTCTTCGTGAGACTGTCCTTTCATGATCCATTACGACCTATCCTCTCCCTGATACTCCTCCAATGACAGTACCCCTCACAGTCATCGAACATAGAATCCCCACCACAAGCTACTGCCACCCATCACATGACACCTCACCTCCCTACATCCTCCAACGTACCTCCTCAGTGGCCAAACCTCTCCAAGTGATCCTACTCATCATTTTTATGGACAATTATGTGTTCATTAATTTTTTATCAGTGTGTATAGAAGGAAACTAAAATAGTTTCACATGTTTTCCTATGGTAATTAGGTTTTTTAATTAGATACATTATTCTAATTATAATTGATATTTATGGATTGAGGGAAAATTATTTTTCAGTGAAGTGGAAATTAGTTTACATTGGGAATATGAATAGTGGAGTTGTGGAAAGCTGGAATCGATCAAAAGTGATCGTATAAAATTTTGATGGTTAAATTTGGAATCAGGGGATCTTTCTGGATGATTCTTAAGGATTTTAATTCTTATGGTTGGGAGTTTTTAATGACCCACACAATTACTGGTTTGGTTATCTCAAATGAAATTTGAATTTTTTCTTGAAAGAGGGATATTTTTTAGAACAGGGATATGAATTGGAATTTCAAGAGTTTGTACATCTCATAGATGTGTTTTTACTTGAAACTAATGGTTATTTAAGGGATTGGGTGCCAAATCATAGTGTTTTGTCTAACTATAAAAAAAACACTAGTACTCAATGGGTATTCGATTGGGAGGCACTAGGTTCCTCTTAATGGGTTTGTAAAAACTCATAGCCTTTTAATGTATTTGATGGAGGGGTACCAAGTACTCAGTGGGCAGGAAAGTGTACTGGACCTTTTATAAGGGCCATCAGGTACACAGGAGATGTGGATTGGTTACCTAATAAGGATAGGTGTTCTTTTTTAAGGATAACAGAATAGTTATTTTGGATTCCACCATTAAAAATGAATTCTGGGGTTCTTGTCATTTAATTTTCTAGAACCAGGGGATGAGATCTCCCTTCACCTATCCATTTTATTTTACTTTATGGGACTTTCAAGATCCAATATTGATTCATCATGAAAGATAGAGGTAAATATTTCTATTCTACTTTCATTATTCTTTCTTATTAAATTCATTTAATATTATGTATTTTTTCTATATAGTTAGGTCAAATTCCATCACGACATGTTGAAATTGTACCATTGTTGTGGACATTTATAAATTAGTGGAATAAGTTTGTTTTTTAACATCATCCCTCAGACCAAGGCAACTAAGAAATGCCTAGATCAGAGGATTAGACACTCTGACCTCAGACGGTCATCCCCGTATGCCAAAGGCCATCCATCAACAAATAGGGAGATGTTTCCATGATTTATTTATCTATTGAGGTGTGAAAAATATTTTGGAATATGGAACCATTGTTTTCTTTTTCTTACTATGTTAGATACTCCAATTCTTTCTTATTTATTAAAGCTATCTGTTATGAAATCATTACATTGTCAGCATTCCCTCATAGAATGTGGTGCAATCACATTAATCTTCCACATTCTCATATTTAATCAAGATTTCATGTGATCTTATTATTTCTCATATTTTGATATATTTTCCCAAACAAACATACCAATTGAAGTTGTATATGTTTACCAGCCTGATTATTATTCATCATGTTTGATTCCCTGTATAAATATTCCTAAAACAGTGTTTCTTAAAGATTATTTGTTAACACTATTCTAATATTTCATTGATTAATGTCTGAGGAAACATGAAAAAGATGTATATTTATCAGATTTTGGTGTTATATTTAAAAATATTGATATTCCATAATCATCCCCAAGCTAATGGTGAGATCATGGAATCTAAAGATCTATCTTATGGTGATAAAATCGATTATTTAACCACTGATTATTCTTTAGTGGTTCATCATTATGAGATTCAAAATTCTCAACAGTGATAATGAAGTAAACATCATTGAAGCTACTTTGTAATGAAATGGGCCCAATGATATTCTCCCCACTAGGAAAACATTAAATGTTATAACTTCCCCTTTACATCTAGTTATCAAAAATAATATTTTTTTCTAAAAATAATGAGTAATTTCATAATTCTAAAACTAAACTTATAAACATGCGAGAGTGAATTTATTTTCTTCAACATGTTCAATTTACTCATTCATAAATAGTACTAAAATAAAACATAGGAGATACATAGTATTTTTAATAAATTTAATCTCCCTAATTATAGATATCAAAATTAATTTTCATTATAAGATAGAACTCAAGTCTTAACCACTTATTTTATATAGAATATTATAAACAGTTGGTTGTGATCCTTGTAACCATATAATGATAATGGAATCCCACCTGTTAATTCAAGTATCCCACTTATTATATAAGAATAATTTATATTTTCATCAAGATGTCTTGTTCAATAGGTTAATGTTGAATCCATTCATTAGTAACCTTTAGAGATTCACCCAATAACATATGGTGTCCCCCCTATATAGACTTATTTTTCATTTTTTTTAATGAATTATAATAATTTCCCTTTTCATGAAATCTATACCTGAATGAACATATAGAAAAATAGCATCATTAAAGAAATATGATTTAATATTTTAACCTTCTCCAAACCTTATTACTCCCTCCTTATTATTTTGTTCTATTTAGACAATCATAATCTTACTATTCCTCTATGTTCAAAACATCCTTCTTGTTTCTCTTCAATTTTATGTTCATGAATCATCATACACAGGAATATTTCAATGTTTTCAATAATTAAATATGTTCTCATTTGTATGTATTATGTTCATTAGTGTATTTTATTGTTAACATAATTGTATTATATGAATCTCTATTTAAACATTGAATTATTTCATTAATTAGTTTTGTTCTCATTTGTATGCATTATGTTTATCAGGATTCTTCACTCCTTTAATTTATTTAAGTGCATAATTCAATGAATTTTCCAAATATCATGATGGTGGTGGTGGTGGTGGTGGAAAGAGATGATGTGATAATGATTTTGGTGTTTCTATAAGAGATTATGAGGGTCATGATGGTTATGGTGATGCTTATATTGAGGTACAATTAATATGTAAATTTTATTCTGGGTTTTTACATTTAATTTTATCAAATAGTTCTTATTATTATGATCATATTTATATTCAAATTTTTTATTGTTTATATTGGAGATAGTTTTAATCCTTATGATATATATTGTATTATGTTTGAGTTTATTTTTATTTGGAAGGTTGTGTTCTTCTTCTCATAGCTAGTTGATGTGAGTACAAGTATAAGGTGAAACTATTATAGAACCATTTAGTGATTTGGTATATCTTGGTAGGAAAGCATTTACATGGTTATTAACTGTGTCTATAGGGTCTATTTTCCATGGTTTTTAATGTGTTATTAGGGACCAACATCCATGGTTTAACGATTGGTGTTTTTAAAAATTATCATTGCTAAGATCATGGATTTATCATATAATTTCCATGGGATTAACAGTGGTATTATACTGTAATTTAGAAGGTTTACCCTAAAAAATAATTTTACAACATCCATATTTCAAACAATTTCTATATATGGAATAATTTCATGGATTAAAACACATATGTCGAAAACCCCTACTGAAATAGATTTAACTTCCATAGTTACAGAAACCGTGGATATAACCAATTTATTTGGGTTTTTCACATACCCCCATAGTTCCAAACCATAAATATAGGTAATGTTTATAGTTATTTTGTAAAAGGGATCACGAGATCATGTTGATGAGAATCTTCCCCTAATTATTGGAAAATGTAACTCACTAACCTAAAATATTAGACTGTATGAATGATGTCTCATTTTATTATGCAGGAAAAAAAAGATTTTAAAAATATGTGTTTTGAAAAATTCTATGAAACCCTCTAATGGAAAAGTTGTGTAGAAAATTATATCCTTGATTAATAGTTCCATAAACTATGAACAAAATTTTTAAGGGAAAACTAAAAAACAGTAAGTGTGTCTAGTAGAAAAAGCTTGACATATTTCTTCAATAAGGTGAAAGGGATTTGTAGGCTTCTGTCTGTCTTGGAGGAGGATTGGTCACATGATAATATATTTTTCATCACAACATGTAAACATATTAATTTTATTGCATACCATGTAACAGTGGGTAAAATATTAAAGAGATAACAAACTTGTTGTAAAAAAGAAATAGGTTTCACATAATAAGAATAAACTATCATGAAGGATAAATTATAAACTCATGAAAAATTCTATGAAACTGGAAACATATATAGACCCACATTGGATGAATTTTTGTATGTTCCGACATTCCACTTCACTGATTATTATAATATATATATTCCAAAATAGTATATGAAAGATAACAATGAGATGAGTTAAAATTCATCCTTGGTAAATCATAAAACTCTCCATAATCCAGAGACAGATTTGGAGGATCTTCAATAATCATGAAGTAATGAATACCAGAAATAATTTCAAACTATTAGGAATAAGTCTAACTAGGATCTCATAGAAAATATAATATGATTCTTCCATTGTGTTATTGAGTTCCTTTCATGATTTATTAGTATGTTTGAATGTGTAAAAAACACTGTGAAAACATGTGTTAGTTCCTGAAGATAAAAATTCATCAAATAAGTAACCCTAACATATCATAGTTCAAGATGTACAAGGTGTTATTGAGGACCTTAGGGTGACCTCCTTGGTGTTTTTTTATGAAGTTTGATTGTGACTAAAACATATTGAAAAAATATGTATTGATTTGTGAGGATAGTATTTGTTCTAATATATAGGCTCTAAAAGATATTAATTTATCTTCATCTGTTCAATCAAATATTTAGGAACATGGTCATGATTGTTTAAACCTATATTTCTTTATCCATATTAACATTATTTTCAAGGATATATCATAAGATGTTTTACATTTTTTGTAATTTTAATTTTATTTGTTGCTCTTAAAATACAGTTCCGACGTTATTTTTCAATATTTCATATTCATTTATGTTTTTTTAGCCATTCTATGACAATATGAAGTTGATGTACACTCTATTGATGAGGATAAAGATCTCAAGATCAAAGAATAATGAAAAATAATAATTAGCATGCGTGGTGGGGGCTGGGTGGGTGATGGGGGTGTGTAGGGGCAGGGTGGGTGGGGGAAGGGGGTGTGTAGGGGGAGGGGCAGGGGACAGTGGTGATGGGGGTGTTCAGGGGATAGGGTGAGGGTGGGGGAATCCAGGGGCAGAGTGAGTGGTGGTGAACGTTGGGTGTGCAATGACGAGGGGGTAGGGGGTGCAAGGGATAGAGGGAGGGTGCAAGTGGGGTGCAAGGGGGTGTGTCATGTGGGTGTGTAGGGGGCAGGGTGGGGTGGGGTGGGGGTGTTCAAGGGGGTGTGCAATGAGGAGGGGGGAGGGGGTGAAAAGTGTAGGGGGAGGGGTGAAAGAGGAAGGGGAAGGGTAGGGGAGGGTGGTGTTGGGGGTGTGCATGGGGTAGGGTGAGGGGGTGTGTAGGGGCAAGGTGAGGGGTGGGGGTGCAAGTGGGATGTGTAGTCATGAGGTGGTAGTGGGTGTAAGGGGGAGAGGGTGGGTGAAAGGGGGTGGGGTAGGAAAGTGTGGAGGCGGCAGGGTGAGGTTGGGGGTGTAAAAGAGGGTGGGAAGTGAGGAGGGGGAAGGGGTTCAAAGGGTCGGTGGAGGGGTGCAAGAGGTAGGGGAGGGTATAGGTGGGGTGCAAGGGGGGAAGGGGGTGGGGAAAGAGGGGTGAAAGGGGGGATAGGAAGGGATATCTAAGGGAGAGGGAAGGGGGAGGGGGTTCAATGGGGAGTGCAATGAGGAGGGGGAGGGAAATGGTGAATGTGGGGCAGGGGGTGGGGGTTCTAGTGCACGGTGGGGAATGTGGGTGGGGGGAGGGGGCTGGTACAGGGGGTTTTCTGCAGTGGGACTAGGGTTGTATTTCATGTTTGTGTTGGTTTAACCATGGGTTTTTGTGTTTCTTGGTATTATAATGGATTTCACTTCAATGAATATTTATTTATGATATACCAATTATTTTCAAACATTTATTCCATTATTATATAGTTGTTATTTATAAATATGATTTATTAAATATATACATGAATTATTATATAGAATATACTTGTGATTTATATTATTTCAAGATCCCCTTCCAACTGTGTTTTGTGTATATATTTTCATGAATATTAATTTTCTTATGCTTTTATCCCATATTACAATATTCCTATGCTTATGTCTAGTGGTATCAAAATTTTACATTTGATATCTTCTCAATGTAGACTTGTTTTTTTCTTCCACTGTTATGGGATTCATTCTTGATTTGGATTTAAACATACATAACTGAATTAGAAAATCATTTATCACTCCTTTGACTACATTGATTACAATTTCCACATATGGTCTTTGTGTTTTCAAAATGAAAGTGCCTATACTTATTAGAACATCATCCTAAATATAATAATCTGTGTTAATGGTATGAATCTCCTATCATTATTCTTTTTTAGTATGAAATTTATAACTTATTTTCAATATTTTTCCTAACTGGTAGCAATCGATGTGGGTTTCCACAAGAGCATTATGTTTCAACAAAAAAAATGCAATAGGCTAGATTTCTCCGAACATCATCCTATATAAAAACAATTATTGAAAAAGGTATGATTCACCTTACTTATTATTTAGTATAATAGGTATGAATTATTCATGAAGCAATTATTTTTCTACCACTCTGTGATATTAATAGTCTATAATAGGTTTTTTTTGTTCTTCTCAACTATATTATATACTTCTAAAATATTTATTAGCATGTTCATGGGGAGTGTATAGGGTGGGGGTATGTCTATGAAAGAGGGGTTTTCATGGGAGCTTGTCCAAAGAGGGGGTGTGTAGGGTGGAGGAGGTCACTCCAAGGATTGGGTGGGGGTTGTAGGGAGGGGTGTAGAGGGTATCTGGGGATGACGAGAATTCAAAAAAATTTAGTATTTCCCCCATATTTATATATTTTATGTGAAGTGGTAGGACCCTTCATTTGTATTGTCTTCATATTACCTGTTCTTATATTTTTTTTGAATGAAATTTTTTCAAAAAATTTTTTGATCATTGTGGTCCAGGAGGGGGTGTCCAGCGGGGTTGATGGGGTGGTTTGTAGAGGGAGGTGTGTCCAAGATGGGGGGTTTGTCTAGGGGGGGTGTGCAGAGGGTCTATCTTGGGAGAGGGGGATATCCAAGAGGGGGGATGTCATGGGGAGGGGGTTGTCTAGGATGAGGCTGTTTAGGAGGGGAGTTATCTAGGAGGGAGGGGTGTCCAAGAGGGAGGGAGGGGGTCTATCCTGGGGGGAGGGGTGGTTGTCCAGGGGGTGTCCAATATAGGGGGTGGCCAGTGGGTTGTCTAGGGGGTGGCTATCCAGGAGGGGGGTCTATCCATGGGGTGTCTAGGATTGGAAATATAGGTTTTAAAACTCTAGTATTCTTAAATATAAAGGGAGTTATAGGATTGAAAACTCTATTATTGAAACTAACTAGAATAGGATGATGATCTGAGTAATTTCTAGGTTGGGTGATGCTAGAAATTGTATCCCATTTTTCAAGGGATTGGTTGTTTTTGAATTCTCTATCAAGTTTATTGTCTAGATTCCTACTATGATTCCTTCTATACAAAAATAGAATATTCATTTGGACATCCATTTCGGGCTACGCCCCCCTTTCTTTTTACCTCCATAATTATTATTACATGTTGATTTAATTAATGGTTTGTTAGACTTATCCTTACAATTTAGTGAGTCTCTATCCTATTTGGGCATGAGAATGTAAGGAGAAAGTTTATTATTATTTATACCATAGTTTTCTTCTATTTGATTCATTGGTTCATCACAACTATCTTGATGATTGAAGAGATCTCCTTCAATGAGCTTCCTATCCTCTTCAATTTTGAAATCTGTATTTTTAACAATGTTGTTTTCTGAATATTGTTTTCATTATGTTCCTGGTCAGAAGATGCAAGTCTTGATTTATCATTGTGATGGATTTTAATCATTGTGTAAGACAAATAAATAATTTCTGTATGTACCTCATTCCCCTTGAAATATGGAACAAGATATGGTGTCATGACTATTGATATTTCATCATATTTCTTCTACACATTTAGTCTACTCATCTGTTCTCATATAGTGTTGTCAATGTTGTCCATGTTTTTCATTATTTCTTGCAAACTTCTCTTTTTAATTTCCTCATATTCACTATTATTAGCGGGATTTGAAATCTAACCATGCATGCATATCTTTCATTGCACAAAGCTGGCGGTGTGGAACTGGGTGGATTGATCCTTTATGCTTTCATTTTATGATCCAATAGAATCACTACCCATAACACTAATGTTACTAGAGACATCATTTTTGAAATTATTTTCAGATAATGATTTCAATTATTCTGTAATTCCTTCATACTACATCATCAGGTTTCATTACATTGTTTCTTTTAGTTTTCCATCACCTTGGTTATGTATCCACTTGTAAGAGCATCTTGATTTCTATTCGTCTTGGAATAGGCATTGTGTTCAATATTTGTTCTCATGTTGTACAGACCTAGGAATTTTACACTAGGATAAACACCCTACTGGTGTTTGAATAATTTGAGAGTTCATGTTGATCCTACTCGATCAAATCTAAGACATTTTTAAATTTCAATAGAAATTTCGTAATCCTCTATTGTATTGTCATACTCTTCAACCAGGCCAGCCCAGGATTTACAATAATTTTCTGAGGAATTCTAGGTTCCATGATTTCTAACCCAAACACAATTACTCTTTCTGAGGGGTCTAGAATTCTCCATAGAAGCTTTGCCATTTCTCTTCCTTTTAACTCCAGTACATTGTATTTCATTGTGTGGGGAAAAAATAACTACACTACAATTTTCAATAGAGTGTCCAATTATCATACACAAGTCACATAAGGGAGTTGAGGTGGGGGGGGTTAGGAGGGTGGTTTTCCAGGTGGGAGGGGGTTTCTAATAGAGGGGGTTTCCAAGAGGGAGGGGGTCAAGGAAAGGAGGGGTGGTGTCCATGAGGGTGGGTTTCCAGGTGGGTTGTAGTTGGGAGGGGTGTCATGGTGGGAGGGGGTGTGGGGTTTCTGTAGGGTGGGTGCAAGGGGTCTACCGGGGGGTTTCTAGGGGGTCTGTAGGGGGAGGGGTGTGCATTGGTGGGGGTGCTAGTAGGGTGTGTAGGGTGGAGGGTAAGGTGATCTATCTAGGGAGGTGGTGGGGTCTATCCAAGGTTCAAAGGGATCTCTCTAGGGAGGGGTGGGGTCTGTCCTCGGGGGTCTGTCCAAGTTCCAAGGGGGTCTGTCTGGGGGGTATGTACATGGTGCAAGGGGGGTCTACCTAGGAAGGGGGTTTGTCCAGGGTGTAAGGGGTTTTTCCAATAGGGGGTGTATCCAGGGTGTAAGGGGGTATGTCCAAGAGGGGGTATGTCCATGGTACAAGGGGGTCTATACAGGGTGCAAGGGGGTTTGTCCACGGTTCAAGGTGGCTCTTTCTAGGATGAGGGGAATATGTGTGGTAGGGGGAATAGTTGGGGGTGGTGGAGGTGGAAGTTATATGGTGGGGGAACTAGGGGGAAGTAGTGGGAAGGGAACTATGGGGAATTCATGGGTTGGGGAACCGGTTAGAATGAGCAGGAATGTAGACCTGCTGTATTTTTTTGACATTTAATATATAGCCACGGTTTCTTACCGTGGATATAGGGAATGTCTCTATTTTTCCAAGAAATTGAAGATGTAGCCATGGTTTTAACAGTGGATATGGTCCTATATACATGGTTCAAACCGTTGGTAAATCCTTATAGACAGTGGTCAAACCATGGCTATATGCCCTGTATGGCTTAAACTATTGCCACAATTTCAAACTGTTGATTTAGGGATTTAGCCACGGTTTGAACTATGACTATATGATTATAGCCACAGTAAGAAATTGTGGATATATGCCTTAACCTATAGTCATTCCAATACTATCCACAGTTCATTAAACCATGGCTACATCTTATGGACACCGTTTTTGGTCTTATACCCACAGTTTCAAACCATGTCTATAGCCTAAATTTCTTATAGTATGGAAGTTTATTTTTCATTTTTATTCTAAATGAAATATAAGGGGTTGTTTCTATGAAGGGTTTTCAGAGGTTCCAGTGAATTTTTTTCTTTTTTATGTTCTTTTTTTTATTAACATGATCACCTCTATTTTTATTTCTTCTGAATCCATTGGTTGTTAGGAAGGAACTCTAAGTAGATATGTTGTACTAGGTACCAATGATGCTCTAAATATTAGCCCTTATATAGACTATATTCTTCTTAGGATATTTTTCCACTCTATTAGGCCGTGTACAACAAAATAGGGTGTTAAGATAGGTGGTAGTTATTTTAATCTGGTCATATTTTTATATTTATAGTCATGCACTAGTTTTTCCCCAAATATATTAGGTTACCATGATAATTGTGACTGTCCTTTTTATGCTGGTGTGTGTCTTTTTCATAAGAACCAAGAATTCCATATTTAATAAAATACAATAATACATTTTATAAAACATATTTTTAATTTCATTATTTTAATTTATATCAAATTTCTTTTCTATGAATTTAAAAATTATTGATTCAGTTATAAGAGTTTTAGTCCAATAAAATCATATCAAAGTGATTGTTTCATTTAATAAAAATGATGTGTATGTTTTAAAAAATATGTTAGGCTTGATATTTATATTTCATGTTCTGACCGGTCAAAAAATATTTTAAATATTTATTTTTAAAATATAATGAAATGGTTTTCCTTTTTAATGATTTTTTATGGGGATTGGGAAGGATATCTACTGAGACATTATGTTCGTGCCTATTATCATTTTAGGTTATTATTCATCTATTGATTTATAAAGGATAATTCTTGTTTTTAGTTTTTATGGAGACTCATAGAGTCGCATGGAGGTATGTGGGTTATTTTATTTTATTTAGTTTCTTTTATTGTGCCATCCATCCTTGTTTTCCTTCCATTCCATTATGGATAGTGTTTATGCATGTGTTTTTATGGATTTTGAATAATTGTGTTTCTTTATTTCAAGGGAGAAAAATGTGGGAGTTAGTTTTTATTCAATTCTCATTATCTCTTTATACATGTTTACTTATTTGGCATGGAAATCCAATGTATGTATGCATAATGGTAGAATTTTTGATAAAATTTACACTGCAATATTAACTTATTTTATATGAAAAATCATTCGCACTTAGTTTTATTATGATTCCCTGGTGCTTTTCACCAGCCCATGGGTCATAGGACACCCTCTAGGCCTTTTTATAAGATTATTGGGGTGTTCGGTGAATGGAAACTCGGGTAGGTTTATGGTAATGTGCCTTGTAACCTTTTTATGTTTATGAATATTCCTTTGTATAAGTAAATTATAATTATACTCGTTTTAATAAACATTCCATGTGAAACTTCATGTAAATTTATAAATTAGTATTCATATATGAGAATTTGTTTGAGATTGAAAAAAGATATTGATGTTTTTAAATTGGATGATTAAAATCTACTTGAATATTTTGAATATATTACTCTTTCATATTTTTTCTCCTTATCTCTTTCTTAATAAGCCATTATTTTGAATATATATGTGTGAATGGTTATATTTCATGGGATGTTGTTTTAATGGGGGTTAATTGATTGTGTGTGTTTGTTTTGGAAACAACTTATATGTGAGTATAGATGTGGATGAGTAATGTAATAATCATGTGTTCCTCTATATATCTATTTAGGATTACCTGATTTTATAATTCCAATAAACCATGGAAATTGGTTTTGAATGGGTTGGAATGATTGTGATTCACAATTATTATTGGTAACATAGTTTAATTTTTTTTTTGATATTGTGGAATGCTTTATACAAAATATAAGAATCTATTTTTCCTAGTGATTAATTTTGATATATTTTATAATATAAAAATAAAATTTATTTTCTTTCTGGAGTGAATATATCTGTAAAAAATATTTTTTTATATATATCATACTTTGGGTGTATTATTTTGTTTTTTTGGATAAAAAAAGTTAAAGGTGGTGCCGCTATAATAATGCAATAATTCATTGAGGATGAAAAATCATATAGTTAAGGTTTGACTATAGTTATTTTTAACTTATTATATTTAATATTTTATTTATTTATTAAATGTTTCTTTCACTACCACAAAATGGGTATCCTTAATTCCACCCATTAACAAAGCTAAAAAAGCACTGATAAAAGGGTAATTTTAACAGCGCTTAAAAAATCGCTATTAACAGTACCCCCTTTTCAGCATTTCTTTAGTGCGGACTAAATTTATTCCTAGGGATTACATTCGTATTGATATTATTGATTTGAAATATTATCATTTATTCCAATCTATTGTAATTTATAATCCAATATATAACAATATATACATATTTTATATATATTGACACATACAATTTTAATTTTAGAAATAAATAATTAAACGTATTTACATATAAAATATATTTCTCAATATAAATGGAAAATCATAATAAAAACTAATAACCATTTTATTTAACATATAAATATATTAATATTTATAAACCTATATAATTAATGTTTGTGTCTATTTGTGTTTGTCTGTATTATCAAACTGAGATATATTTTCTATATATTCTAACATATGTATCCCAATATTAATATATAATATATGTAAATATATATAAATATGTATAAATATACTTATAGATACACATATATAATATGTTTGTGTGTGTGATGTATATATGTATTTATTTATTTATTTATTTATAAACACACACAAAAAACATTTTTTACAAATGTATTTAATACCGTTTATATAAATATATATTAATATACAAATCATATACAGATAAAAAAATATAACTAAATATATATAAATAAGTTGATATAAATATATATTGATATATGAATAAATATAGAAATATATAAATATGTATATATATATATATATTAATATATATTATTATACGAATAAATAAATATATATATATATAACTATATATATTGATCTAATTTTATTTATATGCACATGTGTTTTATTTATTTCGGATGGTATCACAGAATAAGTGTTTTATGTTCATTTAAAAAATATATCCATTGATTATTTTTAATAAAATCATTAAGAAATTTATTTTATATTTTTAAATGATTAATATATACAATGTTTATTTTTTATGAAACACATAACATATATTATGAGACATATATTAAACCTTTAAGTGAGTGTTTAAACATATATCCTATGAGATAATTGTATGTCTTTAAATTCATTCATTCTCCTACCTATTATATTTGAAGACTTTTTACATGAAATGAATGTGAAAACTATATTAAATAGTGATGAATGAAACCAAATGAGATTAAATCAATCCAATTTATAGATTGAGGTTATTCTTAATGTGTATTTATTTAATCTCACACTCCTCCCTGATATTTTAATTCCTTACAATTAAATCCAAAAGAAATGATTTATATTTTTGGAATCATTTTTTCAAGATATTTCACTACACATATTATTTTTAATTTTTTTAATTCATGTTTGGAAGAGAATCTATAGATAGGTTATGTCATTAATTTTTATTAATATTTTTTACAAATCAAACAGGTAAAAATAGAATTAAAAATAATATATCATTATATATATTAAAAATAAATGAGTCCAATGAGAGTATGAATGGAAAACTCTCATGTAAAAATTTTAAAGTTGTTGACAAGAGAAATTTTTATGAATTATAATGTCTGTCAGAATTTCGTGGCCCATAATAATTTATTTTGGTAATAAATGTTATATTTTTTGAATCCTTGTATCAAGAAAAAATTATCAAATTATTTTGAGAAAAAGTCAAAGAGCCAATTGAATTGGTTTTTGACCAACCCAAATCCGTAAATATAAAAACCCAACACCCCTTTAACTAAAAAAATAAAAAAACCCACCTTCTAAAAGTGTATCTCTATGATTTTATGGCCATACAAATAAATTCAAATGAAATAGATTATATTTATAGTATCATTATTTCAAGATATTTCAATAGGCATGATATTTTTAATTTTTTGAATTAATGTTGGGAAGAGAATTTAGTGAGAGGTATTATAATTATTTTTTATTAACATTTTACACACATCAAACAATTAATAATAGAGTTTAAAATAACATATCATTATTTATATTAAACATTTTTTGTCGAAAATTATATTACTTATAGAAGTCAGGTGATTAGATTTAAAATACAGAAATAAGAAGTTTTAAATGGAATATAATCATTTAACATAACACTAATATGTCATATTCATCTAAAATAATAATGGAACGCTATAACTCAGTAAAATTATATTACTTTTAGAATTCTTAAAATCATTTATATTATTTTTCTAATCATTCAATAAATACTACGATATAATTTTATAATAATTTAAGTTAATTATATATTTTAGGAAAATTATAAATGAATTTATTTCATAAAAAAATTTAATTAATCTCAAAATAAACAATTATCTTCATTCATTGATTTATTTTGGTTGTATGTGTACATATAAGAGATATTTAAAACTGAGAGAGTGACATTTTGTAACATCCATTACATTAAATATTATATTAGTCATGTTATTGGAAAAATTTCCATTAAACAAATGAAGTTAAAAGATAATTTGATAATTTAAGAATATCCTTCATCCAATAATGAATATTATGAAAATCTATAGCATTATCACTTAGTATCATCATTGATTATCTTGATTTACCCTTAAACCCGGTGATAAATTTTACCATGATTATGATTGATATTGACCCAAAATAGAAGTGAAAATATTTAAAAAAATTGAATAAATAGATTAAAAAAATATGGAATCAAGTTTATAAATTTCATTTTTTATATGTGGATGAAATTAATTTAAAATAATCCTGAAACATGCAAAGAAAAATAATTTTTAGAAAATTACATTGTAAGCATAACACTATTTGTTTTCTTATCTCATGCCTATAAAAATATTAAATAAATATTAAAAAAAGTATTGAATATATAATAAATATATTACATTAAAATAATACACCAATAGTTTATAGATTAATTTATAAAAAAATCATTACACACGTAAATATAATTTTTCCGAAAAATCTCTTTTACATATAAATTTTTTTTCAAATTCATTCATAAAGTTGACTCAAATGAACATAATTTTATTATTTAAAACAAAGGAGACTAAATTTTACATTTGAACTATTTTTTAAAAAAATATAACTCTATACATGATTGAAATGAAAATATATTTTTCATTAACAATCTATACTTTTTTATTATTCATTGAAAAATAATACTTTTGATAATATTCTAAAAAAACTCATCCGTAGATAATTTTTATATACTGAATTAAAATTTGATATCCTTTTAATTAAATATAATATCTAAATTTTTTATAAATTATTTTTAATATTTTCTCAAAAAGATAAATAAAAACTTCTTTTAAAAATAAAATTTAATGAAAAAAATTACTTTGTTAACATTTAGTGATTATTTAAAAAATATTTATCAATAAATTTATATTTATTATGAAATTTATATATATTTCAAATATTATTTAATATTTTTTAAAAATTATAATTTAAGGTATAGGTTCTTGTGATCATATTTAAATAGTAATATTTCATGATTGTTTTTGGCTTGGTGTTTCATATCATGTACACTATTGAACATGTTGTTCATTAAAAAAATTGCTCTATGAAAATTTTCATATGTGGAAGAAAATTTAAAAACCTTAGTATCTTCTTGAGAAAATATAGATGTTCTTTGAAGAGTCTTCATCATTCATTTTTTTACTAGAGTTATCCAATCACTAATGATATTTTATTCCATAACTTCATCCCTACTTCATTTCTTTCTTACAGATATTGATCATACTTTATCAACCACATAAGTTTTTCAATACTATGAGTATAATTTATCCCCATGTTCTCCCCCTAGGAATATCACTTAATCATCTATTCAGTATTGCATTCCTCTAACTTTTTATCATTATTTTTCTCTGAAAACTCCTCATTTCATTGAGATTTCTGCTCATTTTCACAAAAATTGATGGTGAATTTTAAAGACATTTCATGAACTTTATTCAAAATTGTATTACATGATTTCATATGAATTCCGAAGGAAACTTCCACCATCCCCATGTGTTTCAATCTTTAATATCTTAACCTTTTTGACAATAAAAAATTTACCCCACAAAATTAAAAGTATTCCAATGTGGGATTCTTCCCACACCATATTTCGTATTGTGTGTTTTGTGTTGTCTTCATTTGGACTTAACAATCCCATTTTTTATATATATAATAAATTATGAACTGTTTTTTTTTTAATTTTTCTTCTAATCTTGCTGTATTATAATTCATTTCTTGAGATGTTCCTCTACCTAATTATTAGATAATTAAATTCCATTTTCAATCTAAAAAACCTTAATTTTTATCCCTAGTATCTTCTCTACTAATATCATGTCATATAAATTGCACTTAAACACTCTATATTTGAAGGATATGTTTATAAACCATGTCATCCTCCCATAATCATCAATAAATAGAGCACAATAATTTTCTTCATCCATGGACTTTGGGTGAAATTGGGCCCCACACATCCACCTTTACTAAATCAAGACATATCATTGAAATTTTTTCTTAATCTTGTATGTATTTTAAATTAATTTCCATTTGTAAAAATAATTATAGTATTATTGTAATCATGAGAAAGTTTTAGGATATTATGATATCCTTCATTATACACCAAATCCTAGAAGGACTTTTGGATTATTTGTCCTTGAATTTTTTTCCATATCCTTTTAAATTATTCCTTGCACATAAAGTGCCTATATTATTCCCCGCTAATGAGTTAGAAATTATATGGATTAATTTTTTTAACCACTGTGGATTCCATCCCTTCACAAGACATTATTTCAATTACATGCTAATGAATAAGATAGGGATTAGATATTTAATCTGATTCCTAAAAAAAATTATATCCATGAAATAAATTTATTGATAATATAAACACTCATAATTTTACTCTTGATACCTCGCCTATTAAGTGATGAGGTGATAATGGTTGAGGTAATATCAATCATTTTTTATTTTACTATCTTATGAAGTGAGAGAAAATTTTAAAAGAATAGTAGAAGAATAAATAGATATTGAAAAATAATATTACTCACTGTAATTAATTATTGGAACAATAAATGTGAACTTCTAGGAAGAAAAATATTATAATAGGGTCCAAGGATCTAATATAATTCAATATAAAGGATAATAATTCTAAATATTTGTCTGAAATATCTTATTTATAGACTTCATCCTCATCATGTCATTTTTTTATCATTGTGGAATGAAATTATATAAGTTAGATATAAACCCTTATCTATTCCTCATGTGTTACCTCATTGTGGTTCAAGGGATGGTGTTGGTGTGCCATGGATTTATATTTCTCCTTCAAAATCTAAATCTCTCAAGGATCATGTAATAACAGTCCAAGTACTTCAAATGAAACATTATCTTCCCTTATATTTATCAATGTCATTATATCCTAGTGTGGGAAATAATATTGTTTAATTATTAAGGTATTCTATATAAATATTACTTCATAAGGTTATAGAATAATGTTCATATGTTATAAAATGATCTTCTACAACTCATCAAATGGGTATCAAAATTGAAATTCAATATAATGTGGATACATCTGTAATATCAATACATGATTTCTCTATTAAATCCCATGAGACTCATCCACATTAAAGATTTACATTATTGGTATGCTCTTTCATAAGAATTAGTTATCATACCATATTATATGGTTCTCTGATAGTGTCTAATGATACCACAACTCATTCTCCTCTACTCATCCTATAACTTTGTCCCCACAACCTAGAACGCATCCATGATTGTTAAACTATTTCATGTACTAGAGATCGTTTTACTACTTCAATGACTGGCTACAACCTTGGTTTGAATCCATTCATAGGAGTATTTGATGGAATTTTTGTTATGATTTTACATTATACCTAAAATTTATTATATAATTGCATAAAATCCTAACATCATAATTTATTCTTGGGTAATCATATATGTCATCTTTTTATAATGTTGTGGAGTGTGGTCCCTTATTTTGGTGCAAATATTCAAAATTATATTCATCTACACAGTGACACTATTTTGTGGAATTATTTCCTTCTAGGTTTACCATTTCTACTTTGGTCCAACTAACTACAAAATAAAAAAATTTGGAGCAATCTCCCAGAAGTTACTCTAATAACATCAAGCATGGATCCAAAAGCTTCTTTAAGCTCTATCCTTCCATAAATCAATAAATAAAAATTCCATATAATTATGTCTCATAATAAATGAAAACTATGATAAAAACATATTCATCAATAATAGTTATCAAATTTCCCCAAAATTTAACATTTTTTTATACTTAAGACATATATATTTACAAAGATTCCAAATAAGTTCAATCCTTTAACTAAATAAAAATAGTAGAGGACATGACAATAAAACAAAATATTAGCTGAAAATTTTCAAATTCTAATATACTCATACTCCCTAAGTATTCATATATCCTTATAAATATTATACATCAATTGTAATTCTCATCCATGATTATTTTTCAACTATTCCATAGAAAACCATACCCATACATTGATATACCTATTTATGAAATTTCACATTCAAAACTCTAGAATAATGTAAAATTAGAGTTATGCTAATTGTTAAATTCATGTCTTTATATTTATAAGCTTGTATAATTTCTCAAATCAATTTATAGAAATCTAACCAGAGAAATCAAGAGGAAATCCTAAAAAGGTTATAATGTCTTTGAGGCTAGAGTTGGGCAGTTCATGATGTAATCATTAAAAATTAAGGTTTTAAAAATGGTGATAAATTATTTAAGTAAAAATAATGATTATTTATTTAATCTCAATGAAAAGGGAACTTACTTATCAAATTTAAAGTCATCATATCCTATCAATCTCAACTTCTCTTAATGATTCCCATCATGAGAATTCAACAATAATTACACAAATGTTCATCATATTTTTCTTTCCATTTCCTTTTTTACTACAAAAATTGAACCATGATCAAGTATCACAGCCCTCAAGCTACCTTTTTCTGATTTCCTCTTAGAACTAATTATAATAGTTATAATAATTTCATAGATCATATATAAGTAATCATTAAAATGTACATGGTATAATCTATTATTTAGATTTATTTTTCAAATTAATATAGGAATCAAGTAATGAAAATAAAAAATTTATTGGAATCAACTTGCAAATCACTAATTATAGTTCTACCACCTTATCTTACATGGTATTCTCAAATGGTAGTTCTATGCATCACCGATCTCCCTTTTTAAATTCAAAAGAAAAAAATCACGCATTTGTACTAAAAATGTCATGTATAAGGATAAATTATCCTATAATTTAGATTACATATCTAGAAATTTCAGGGATATTTCAAGATTAAAATAGGTTTTGATATAGGTTAGGTCTAAAGGTAAAAATGGTTAAAAAATATCCTCACCCATATTAGTGTGGTTTGAAAAAGCCTCATTTTTTTGAAAATGATCACAGAGAATGTTTAAATAGTAATGTTTGTCTGGAATTCTCTTATTAAATATCTTATTATAAATAATATAAACAAATTATTTTAAAACACCTCTCGTGAATTGAATTTCAAAATAGTAAAAAATCACTCACAACAAGAACGTTATGTAATAATCTAATAAACAAAAAAAATTATAAATTTTATATTAGTGGGCAAAATTATTCTGTAATTATATTGGATATCATATTAATATTTAACATGTAATTTATTTTCAATAATTCGATAGTAAAATTTTTTCTTTTATTTACATATGTGTTCTTAATTTTCATAATTCAAGAGATGTATCCAAAAATGTGTCTTTGTCTATTTATTTCAACAAACAATTCATGTGTTTCCAAGAATCCATCCACCACACATAATTTCAAATACCATCTCCACTATTTAAAATCTTAGTGAGATAGATGAAAATAAATATTCTATTAAATACATCATAGTAAATTATCAAAAGTCAAGAAATAATTAAGGACCTCAACGATTTATGTAAGATTTTTTTCCTTAATAACTGGATGGAATTTACAATATGAAAATCTTATGCATTGATGGATTGTGGTGGATTTTATTTCGTAAAATGAAAACATTGAACTATGTAACATGATAGTATGAAAATGTTATATTTATTATGGTTAAGAATAAACTGATGGGAAAAAATAAATATTATATTTGTTTTCATTCAAAATGTTATATAAAGGATCGATAACGAACCGAAAAGGAAATTAAATATTGTAATTTCTAAATAATATGAGAAATTAATAGAAAAATAGAAGGCGTTAAAAAAATTTGGAAGGGGGAGAAATCCTATGTCTCTGTGTTCCATCCCCTATATCCCCATTAGGATCCACCTTCACTAAGTTTGTAGTCCACGAAATGAAGAAATTTCTAAAGGACTTCACCTACCAGAATTAAATCGCCTAATAATTATCCAAAAACATTTCCTCAACAACTAATGTTTTATAATGGAAGGTAGAGTACTCTAAATCATGTTTCTGTTAGAATCTACATCTATTGCACCCTATGAATGTGGAATGACAGTCAATGTTGGTCCTAAAGACTATTGAGATAAATGATCAATTAGGGATATAGCTAAATTATATGCCTGAGAGTTTGATAATGGAACATGTGTAGTAATTTGGGTATATGGTTCCCCACTAGGTAGGGTAGCTGTAGATCTATGGCCCTTGGAATGTTCAGTGTTTACAAGAGGATTAACTATAATATAGATATCTATATTGGTGGATTTATTTTTTGTATCACTATGAAGGGATATTATAGTGACTATGCTAGTAGTGCGATTCAATGGATGATCATTCTATTAGGTTGGTATCTCCCTAATCCTTAGGGAGGTCATGTGGTGATGAACTAGGTCAATAAAGGGAACCTCCATTATAGCATAATTTGGCAGACCCTTTCCATTATTTTGGGAATCCAACTCAAACTATCATCATTCATTAGTATCCATAAGATAACTAGTATCACATGTGTCAAAAGCTGAAGAGGGGTGGATTGGGGTTGGTATTAATGCTCAATTTGTGGTGGTATAAAACAAACTAAATATGGTTATGGTTGAGTGAGATAAAAGTATTGAGTTATGATGAACCTAAAATGTTCCCACTACGGTGGATAAAGTAGAAAAAATGGGTGTTGAGTGACGTCATGTGGTAGAATTGGAGGTGGATTAAATTCTGCCTCTATCTTAACATATAAATAATTCATGATCCCAATCATATACTGAATTAAATTGGAAAATACTAATTCCACTCTCTATAAGGAAAGGGTGGGGGTTATTCCTATGAATGTGAAACTTCTATTCATCCTCTTAGTGTTGGGGTAGATTGGGAAGTGAAATAATCACATGATTTTCCTTCAATGGAATCATAATCCAACATTAAATAAGTATAATATTCATCTCATTCATTCCCTTTCCCACTATCATTAATTGGACCATTTTTTCTAATAATGGGTTGTTAGACAACATAATCTACCCCAATAAGAATAGGTGAAATGATTAGTCAAAACTCCCAAGTGATTTTAATTTTATGTAGTTAAATTCCCACACATTAATAATACCCTTGGTCTTGATCCAAATTCACCCTAAATATAATAAAAATTATTTAGTCATGTTGATTCTTAACTACAATATATAAAATCTAGAAAGAATAATAACATATAATCTGATCACAAATCCTTATGATGAACCCTTAGCAAACCATTACTGAGATATTTCCCAATGTATAATACTTAAGAGATAACTTCTAAACTAGTTTCTCTTTTTTTAGGTTTTTTCCTTCTCAATGTGTAAATGCTTGTTTTGATATACTACTTATGTATTGTGTTCTTACAGTGCTCCAGTATAAAATCATTACAATCCACTCTCTCAATACAATAAACTTTTTGGAGACATTATCCTTCTCCATAATCTATAAACAAAAGGATCCAATTATGTTGGAAAATTTTAACTTAATATACTTCATTTTCATATCTAATACTGATAGTAACTCTGAGATTCACTCTATAGAATCCTCCTCCAATACCTGAGTAAAATGATATAAATTCATTTTTTTGAATGAATATATAATCTGATCGTATATATCATCATATTCTATAATATGCATGTCAAAATTAATTTTTTTATGAATTCCTATCATTTAATGTCTATATAGACTCTTCCAGTGTTTAGGTTCAGTGAACCATATAAAATAGTTATGGTGATTTTGGGATAAACCCCACACAAAGATTATTGATAGGTTGTTTGGTTGGATTGGAACATGTTAGGTTAGAGAGATGTGAATTTGTTAGGTGAAAGGATTAGTAAGGGATTAGTTGGTTGTGTGGGTAGATTATCCATTTTATATTTTGTGGGTATCACAGGTAAATTATTTTTTATTTTTGTCGATGGGTATTTATCATTGTATTTTTTGTTAATAGTCTTAGTTTGATCCATTGTGGAGGGATTGGGATATGTATGGGTAATGGATCGAGATAGATTCATAGGGGGGTTTTAATGTGTTGATTTCATGTATTGGAAAAGTATTTATGTTTAGATGGATATGGTGAATTTTCATACTGTGGGTTCGGAAACAGTGTAGTGAGTGGGTTGAAATACGTATGAGGAGGTGTGAAGTCAAAGGTGACCATAACCAGATCAAACAACTAAGAAAATCAATTTAGGGAGAACTTAGAGATGGGAAGATGTATACTAATAGCAGAATTTATGTTTTAATGTTTAGAATTATATGTATTAAAATACATTGTGGCATGACCAAGACATTACATCATGGCGTCTTTTGTTCTAAAACCATGGTATTTTTCAAACTTAGTCCTCTAGAGTTCCAATTCCTTGGGGGAATCCACAATAGATAAAACATGTCATTTTATCCCTATGTAATTTATTTTAGGTCAAAATCATGACCTGATGCATACCCTATAAAAATTAATTTTTCCTTTTTTCTATCTTGAAGCATTATATAATAATAAATTACTTCCCATCGCAACCTAATTTTTCAATCCATATTATGATATTTTATGGCTTGTTTATAGTGCACACCCACCCTATTCAGGTAAGGATATTTTCTATCTATGAAATTTACATTATAATATTGTACTCAGTTATTATGTGTCATAGGTCTAGAATGATGACTTTATAGAGTAGTGTTTTGTGACATGATATATTTGTTTTCACATTAAAAATGATTCCTTTTATTTGTTTCTTATTACTCCTCTCAAATATTATGTTGTCTCAAATAGATGTTTAGTAGGGGAGTAGGGGAGAGTTCCCTAAAGCCACTAAACTAATTTAACCTAATAATTTCTAACCAATTAAAAGTATAATTATAACCCTAAAAATAAAAAAACATAACTAGGTGTCTCCATGCCTTTAACTTTAATTAAAGTCAATATCTAGATGTAACTTTGTATTTTTAGTAAAATTTGAGAGATATAATAAATTATTAATGAAATTTTAGATGTATATATTCATTTTTTTAATGAACTTGAATGAAGTTTCATGCCATATTTAGATCTAAATTTTATCCATGTGAAAATGAATTTATTCCATGACGGGTCATAACCAAAGTCACTATAGTTTTCATATAAACAATATAAAATAATATTTATCCAATTGTATTACATCTCCTGATATGAATATTCAATGTTTGATTCTTAAATCACACCACTTATTGATTTTATATTTATAGATCTTTTAATTCTTATATTCATATCATTCAATATCTTATATTTTTTTAAAATATAGTAGTATATTTTTATCTCGGTGAGAGTCCATATAAACTTTCTTTATAGCCCTATATTATCGATACTCGTGATCCACTAGTAAATGGCCTAGTTTCTCATCAATAAGACTAAATGGGGTTATACTAGTAATCATTTTAAAATATATCATCTTTTACTATAACGTATTGTCATTGTTTTTTCTATAATCAATTCGAATTAAAGTTCTAGATTTCTCCAAAATATTTATAATCACTCAGTTTAATAATTCTACATTCCCATAGGAATGTTGGTGGTGAGGTGAGATGGTATTATATCAAACTCTTTAATTTTCTAACGCAAACAAAAATATATAATTTTTTAAATTTGTTCTTCAATAAATAATGAGTAACTTAGACATACCAATAAGATAAAATAAGTTATTTCTTAACAATTTTTTCACTAAATTGGATATATTTTCCATGTGGACCCATATTATACCCATTTAGAGATGAAAATAACATAAACAAGTATGTATGTGTTTCTCATGGATCTTGTGAGGGGCCCCATAAAATCAGTTCTTCATACATCAAACACCTCAAATTTCAGAATTGGGTTTTTTGGAATCTCAATTCTTTTCCAAATATTATCCATTTATTGACATCAATAATAGCCTCATATGAAATACCTTTCATCTTTGAGGATGTCCCAATAAATAATCCAAATTATATTATCATGACATTATTCTACCATCTCAATTGTGTCCTCCATTTGGTGATGAATAGAACAATTCTATAATGATCTTCTCCTTGTATTTGGGAACACATCACTAAATTAATCATTCGCTACATTCCAATAATAATTAGTGATAACCACAAAACAATGTTTTGGATTATCTAAATAGATTATATATTACTGGTATAAAAAATAATGATTTGTGGTCTCATTTTTTAAAAAATCTATAATATTGAAAAAACATGGTAGAGATTATAAATTAGTAGAGAAAATCTTCCCATACAATAATTCATCATCAATTTCTCTCTCATTATCATCTTTTAAATTATTTCATAGTAATATCAAAAAATTATCATCCACTGTAATATCTAATCCCTTTTTTCTATGTTAATCCTATAAAACTATTGTAGTAAGAAGATACACTAAATCCGGCATGGATTAGAATCCTTTTTTAGAAAAGAACTCAAGAGGTGTGTTCAATGTATACAGTCACCTCAAAGATGACTAAATATGGTTTGAAATTATCAACAGAAAAAACCATTCTTATATGTTTTTTTCTCAGTGACAGTCTAATTTATTTTGTACATATTATGGGGATGGATGTCATAATTGATAGGATAAAAAATATGATCTAACCATAGTCTTAGAGTATCTCCTATAATGAAATCACTTGTATCTCACATTATGATGAATATTTTCTTCCAATTTAGAAATATGTTGATTTTTGTAGCCAAAATGTTCTTTTTAAAGGAAATAAATTATTCCTTTCATGATGATTCAAATATTAAAAAAAACACTTTGACAAAATATGGGTGAGTGGCCTAGATATCGTGAAAAAATCATTTATAAAGTGTTGGAAAAATACAACATGTCCAAAAAAAATTTAATCTCTTTCACTATATTATGATCATGGAGATCTTTTATATGTGTTTTCATTACTATATCAACCATTATAATTTTTTAGATATTATATTCAATAGAATGAAACAGCCTTGAACTATGAAGAAGAACATTTCCCAATTGAGAACTATGAATTTTTCATCAAATCTTTTAAGTACCAAATCATGTTTGTATAGGAATAATTCAATGGATATCCCATATACTGAGAATTCATCCATGAAAATCTAAAGAAATTATTTCACCTTGTTCTAGAAAATAAGTGGAACGCAGCTTCGAAAAGTCAATAGTTCATTAAACATGCCATAGTGCATGGGATGCTAGGATAATGTTTGATATGGGTAAGTAAACACTGTCTTATCTTTGTTATTTAGACAAAAAATTATTGTGTTGTAACTAGAAGGTCAATATAAAAGAAAAAAAGAACTCATATTGAGATAACCTATTAAGAATTGATTCATGATTAATAATGCAATGTTATCCTTTATGTAGTATGTTTCTAGTATTTGATAGATTATGCATACCCAATATCATGTTACTATCATTGTAGGTATTGTCCCATTATCACCAGCCATTATCATAGTCTGCCACCAGTATTTGGAATTACTTGTAATGGGGTCACCCATTTACATTTTTATATTTAAATGATGATCCCCACATCATGTATTTTAAGAACCATTTTCTTTGAAAAATCTTTTATAGTTTTTCTTCGTCTCACCTGTAGTAACAGTCATAGTTTTCCCACATCATCTAACAGTTATATTTTTTGAAAATGGTAGGATTAATTCCATTGATAATGGAAAGAAATTATGTGCTTTATCACATATTTGTTTCTCCGTGGTATGTCTGATTTTTATCTATTTTCTTGGTTTTAACCCTTACTCTAGCAGTAATTTTTTTGTGCCAAAGACAATATTATTTTTTTTTATGATAGAAAAAAACAAAGTAAGTTATTTTTTAATTTTCCTTAAAACATATAACAATTTTTATTTCTATTAATTTATTAATAATTATTGATAAATAGTCTTTTTCACCCTAGAATAAGTACCATAGTGTTTGTGCCAATTGATTAAGATAAAACATTAGTATTTTGATGATTGAAGAAATTAATTATGGATAAGAATCTATATACAAGTGTTTTCTCTATTGCATGACTTTACCTTTTTCCTCACCCTCTGGTTATAAATTATTCTCCTTAGTTTCCACCATATCATCAATTAGTTCCATTATATTGCCTCTTTTACTATTTATAGACTCATGATGGATGTGTGTTCTTTAGTAGAATTGTTTTTAGAAATCATATTATTTAATTTCAGGATTAATAGTTTTAATAAGATCAAATATGAGTTATTCATCACTAACTCTAAAAATTATTCATCATGTTTGACATTTATAAATGACTTTTTAGTATCAATGAATGGTCTTCCAAGGATTATGGTAATATCTCATTATTATTATATCATCAGGATAAAAAAACTATGGGGAATCTAAATTTATCCACCATTACAAGACATACTCAAAAATATGATGGGGTATTTAATCAATATAATAATAAGTTAGAGTCAAAGTAATATCATGTTTTGATTATCGAATCACATATTTAAAAACACACATATACAAATAAAATTTCCACCTCATTCTTAAGTTAAAATGTTTATTCTTGAATGTGCATGAACTAATGGTGAACATGATGGAAAATATTCCAAGATCTCTCATCTTGGATCTATATTCTTTTGAAATTCTATTGAACACTCTTTTCATAGAGAAATAACACCAAAAACATGTATAATTATATTTTATTAGTAATTCCTTTAAAAATTTATCATAATCCAACATTTAACAAATAGATTCACTAAAAGGGATGTCTATATAAAGTTGTATGAAACCACATAAAACATCTGGTATTGCCTTTTAGAAATTAATTTCTTTATCCTTGCTAGGAAATAAATAGGGGGTATGTATGGATCAGTCTTTTTTTTATATTCTTCTTCTTACAAGCCTATTTTCTAGATATTTCCCATATTATAATAATCATTTTCTTATTATCTTATATCCTAATTATTTTCTAAATTCTTATATTTCACTATTAATTTTTATAATTCCATTTACACAAAATCTTCTTTCTATTTTTTTTATTTTCATTTACCTATCACCTAAAAAACTGTCATAGCCTTCACCTTCTCTCTTGGGTTTCCTCCATGTTACTCGATAGGGTACTAAGTTGTCACTCTAATACTGTTTTATATATTTTCCCCACGTAGTTATAGAGTTATAGGTACAGGATTATTTATTCAATACAGAGTTCTATTGTCTTATAATATACTGATAATACTTTTGGATGAGGTTATTTAACATTCCTTTATGTAATTATTTTAGGGGATATGATGGTGGATTTGGATAGTATTTATGTGTAGGGTGGTTGGTTTAAGGTTTAGGGGGTGGTAATTGATAGAATACCCACAGGGGTTGTGATTCATGTGAATATATGGGTATATCATTATTATATTTGAAAATTAAGACACATTTCTATTAGTTATAAAATGGATTTAGTAATAGATTGTGTTGAATTCACCTCCATTGGTTATAGTTATTTTTGAATTGTTTTTGGGATTGATTATAACTAACATTGTTTCAATTGAAAGGATTATTAACCATTAAACCCTACTGAATCCTTGGTATATGTGGGGTCCTCTTTACATCACACGATATTATAAAATGTTTTTGAGTGTTAGTGGTTGTGAATACTGTGATTTTTTCAATGCCACTATAAATTATAAGTTATTTAATTTATTTATCAATATATATTATTAGTTATCTGAAATGGTGATCCCATCGAATGAAACTATTTCTCTCCTCGGTGGACTATAATCACTTTTTTGTAATTTATCATTATGATTAATCTCATAGAGAATTTATTTTTTCAAATTAAATTGCTTTCATAATTAAACATTTAATGAATAGGTCATTGATCATGACTCAAGTCATAGGATGTAAAAATTAAATAACTGATTCATTTATAGGAAAACATCGACTCAATTATGTAAAAACGTCCTCATGAAATCATACATTTTATCCCATGTTTCAAATATTTATTATCAATCGACTTGTGAAATGATTGATATTTCATTTCTAAACTTCTATATCCTCCAGAGTGGAATGTATTTGTCTAATACACATTTTATAGGTTATCCTATCTTATAATGTAACCATAGAGTTAACTCTATAAAAAATCTATTTCACAAACATATAGTTAGAAGTATAATACCCCCAATCATATAGATTTTTATAAAACTCAATGATTATTGAATATTTCACAAATTTCTCTAAGTATAGTCTAATAACTATGTAGATCATAATTTTTAATTCCACTAAATCATCCAATATTTTTTTATTGGTATTAGGCTTAGTTTAATCTTAAAAATATTCACCTCATTCAAATGATGAACAAAAATAAAGGAAAAACTATCAATAGATGATAAATCATAGTCCATTGTGTCACTAGCCAGGGGATTTTGTGCAGCTTCATAATGTTGGATCTCATTAGAGAATTTTCCTTGAGGTACATTGGGTGTAGTTGAGAGCATGTTCTCTGGGATGGTAAATCATATGTATGGACATATGAACCTCTTGTTATTAGGGTTATAATTAATCAATTTTCATGAACCAAGGCACTTTTATCATGTTGTTGGAATCCTAGTTATGCATTAAGTTTCTTCAAATGAAAAAACAAAACAAACGCATGAACATAAAGAGAATTGAAATAATTAAGTATTAATAATTTAAGAAGATAATTGGTTAATAAAAAAAGAATTATTTAACTCCTATGTTCACCATTTATCACCACCAATAGTGCCAAAAAAATTTGATATCCCACTAGAATTATCAATTCTAGTGGGTAATCTTGATTAAAAAATAAGTGTTCATGATTTTTATTATTCTACTAAGTCAGATAATAGTTAAGGTATATGTTTGGTCCCATGAGTGATACATATAATCCAAAAGATAATGCCATAGGACATATTGTTATGTAGAAATATAAGAATTTATATGCATAAAAAAAATTGAAACAAAAGTCAAATGGTTTTGAAATAATCAAAAAAATCACAGGATTAATTTCAAAGTCTATTTTTGAAAGACATACCAACCTATTTCATTTATTAATTGGGTTTCATAAATCAGTTTCATGATTTTTTAATTTTAAAAGTTTCTTATGGTAAAATTTTATTGATTTTAACTGAGATAATATAAATCTAATGGTCAAATAGTAAGATCAGATTTATTTCATTAAGTTCAATCATTAAAATAAATGATAAATACAATATATTGTTAATTGATTAATTTTATCAACTAGTTTTTATTTCTTTTCTAAATATTAGCTTTTTAAAAATTCTAACCAATAAATTAGATTAGAATTAGTGACTCAAATTTAATCCTAATTGAAATGAATATTCATGAATAAAATTGATAGATAATTTAGACACCCATACTTCTACTCTTAGTCCCTTTCCTCCTAATTGAATTTTCACAGATAGTTGAGGGTAGATAAACCATATTTTACTTGAATATATTTTAAAGGGAGTGAAAATAGTAAATTAATTCTGATGAATATAGAAATATAATCATGTCTTCTCTTTATTAATAATCATCCTTATGTATTTCCCTCTGTGTAATAGATGTGAGTTGGATAGGGGGTGTTGTTTCAAGCTATAAAGAAACAAAAGAAGGTTTTATGATTTTATGTAAATCAAGTACCGGAATTTATTTTGGAAATATCATCAAACAATTTTTTTTTCAAAAGAAAACATTTTTTCAGTTGAAAATTTTTTCTTGTAAAGATTCTATTTATTTATGGGAACTAATTATATTTCATGAATTTTTTTCTTTTCAAGCTTCCACATAAGAATGTGATTTGTTTCAGAACAATTTATGTGCAAGAGAAATTTTCATTTTTCTGTGAAAATAATATTTTCTCAAATGATTCAAGAGGGTTCATAATTTTAGATTATACGTCAATTTGTTTTAGTGGATTACTAATCTTTATTTTGTATCTACATAAAAAAATTAATTACATATTTATAATAGAAAGAAGAAATTTGGTTAAATATTTAAAACTATTTCTAGATTTAGTATTTTCATACTCATAATTTTTTTACTCCCTCAAAATTTTATAATTGATTTTCAATTGTCTTTTTATAATGATAAGGGGTTCATTTTGATTTTATAAAACATTTCATCCAAGACGATTCATGAGATTTATTTTATTGATTTTTTTTAAAGAACCTTATCTAGTCTCTAATATATATACATAGAATGTTATTCAGTTGTAAAAATTATTTTTTAATTAATAATATTGAAATATTATGTATATATATACATATTTGAATGTTAAAAATCATGTATGCCCACATTTTTCTCATTGTAAAATTATTTACATGATTATGCCACATTATGGGAAAGTGACGTTATCTATATTTTCAAAATTTATGTTTAATTTAAAATTATTTCATTTTCATATATGAATATGTTTGTGTTTATATATACATAAATATATCATTTCAGATGAAACATTTTTCTAAAACATGTATACATATGTTTCTATATATGTATTATTTCATGGTGAAATAGAATTTTAATCTAAGATCAATAGATACATGTATATATAAATGTATTTATATAAGTATCAATTTATGTAAAACTATTTATTTCCTATATGTATTTTAATAAATGAATGTATATATTTTATATATAAATATGTCATTATTCTAACCTATACATATGTGTGTGGAGATTCAATCATGTTTTATTCTAATATATTTATAAACAAATGTATATATATGTGTATATTTTTATGTAAAACAATTATGTACATATATATATATATATATGATTGTATATTTAAAAATTTCATGTCATACAAAACTACCTTTATCATTGAATATGTATAACCAAGTAAGTTACCTTTTTAGGAAATGGATATCGATGCTCATGGTTTTTTAAGAAACATCCTGGTCTTTATGATATAAAATAAAAGTGGTGATGTTTTTAATTAGAAATAATAGATCATGGATAATAGGTCAATGAAATCATGGAATGGGGAGTGAACCCAATCCCTTTTGGGCCTTTTATTGAATCATGTGATGGGCGTGACCTAAATTATATAGTTCTCTAATTCATTGGGTAATGTTGAAATATCAGGAGATGTCATGTATGGTGTGAAAGATGGGTATCCCAAGAACACTATGGGATTAGTGAGTGAACCTAATACATTATGGGATTGTTTCCATCTTGCCTTGTTTTTTTTGGAGTGAACCGTGACTTCATATTATGATCCACAATTCTTTTAAGAACTATTTAGGAACTTTTATGAATTATCAAGAGAAATGTTTATTATTTTCATAAATGAATGAAATTTATTTTTCCAAAGGATACATTTTTTGAACCCTATATAGAAATAAATATTATTTTTTTCCAACAAACTCATGATTTTATTAATTGAGAATTCTCAAGATGAATCATATTCTTTACTTTTTATGTTGAAGTGAAATAAACATGATATGTTTTCACATGTTTTGAAATCCCATACTAAGATTTTTTTCCCACCTTATGATTTTCAAAACCACATTTCACAAGGAATAAGGACATGTATAAGTGAGTGACTAGAAAAGGCTCCATTATGGTTTTTGAGCATTATTATTCATAATAATATTTTTCTTTTCCTTTTTATGTTTTAATTAAAATTATTCAATGTATCAAAACTGTCTAAAACTCTCATCCTTTGTGGTCTCATATTGTTAAATAATAAATGAATTATAAAAAAATGGAATAGGTCCTGGGTCTTCATAGTCGGTATCAGAGATGAGGTTTATAAAAATTTAGAGGTTAAGATATAAAGAACCTCATTGAACATTTAGATCACTTCTATATATTTTATAGGATTTTACTTTAAGGGAAAATATAGTTCTCTAAGTTTTCTTAATTCTTAATGTTGAAATTCACAATTTATATAGGTAAAGTACTGGAATTTTGTTGATGAAATTCTTTTAATGGGGAATAATGTAACATCATAAATATTAATAAGTTCTTTTTTTAAATAAATAAAATTTAAATTCAGTCATATGTTATCATTAAATATGTTATATTAAATAATAAGACATGAAAATATTTGTATTATTATTAAAAAACATTGTTTATAAAAATTCATTTATGATAATTGATATTTTATTAAATTATTTTATGAGTTATACTTTAATATATAATATTTTATAATGTTTTAAATAAATTATTATAAGATTTGACTTCCAATTATAATCAAATGATATTTTATAATTTAAAAATAATATTTTAACATAAATATTTTTAATTAATTAGGTTTGTAAAAACATATGTTTTGTATGAAAAAAACAAAAGATTGTTTTAAAGGAAAAATTAATTTAAAATTATTATCAATAATCATATTGAATTACATGTTGAATTGATAACTAAAATATTTTTTAAGAAAACATTTTTAAACTAAAGTGGTTTTCTATAAGCAATATTGGTTAACATATAGTTTTATAATAATTTTATTTTTATTTTTTTCATGAAATAATAAGTGGTTTTAATAAATAAATTATAATAATTACAATTAAAAAAAACAAATTATTGTACTTTAATTGAATAATTAATTTTCTAAATAATATATAGCAGAAAATTTTTTAACTAATATAAATTTATGTGTTTTTTATGAATTATTAGTATAAATATATTTATATAAAACTATGAATAAAATTTAATATGATAAATATAAAATAATTATTAAAATTATTAGAAAAAATTATGAAAAATTTTTAAAACAAAAAATAATAATAATAAAGAGATAAAATGTTTTTGAAAAATGTGTGGTATGATTTGTTAAAAAAAAGATAAAAATAGAGATATAACATGATAAGAGGGGTGGAGGAGGTGTTGATTGAGAAATCAAATTGGGTAAGGGGAAAAGGGGTTTGGTCGTCGAGTGTTTCTAAAGGAGAGGGATTGATCCAACTATAATGGAGGTCGAGTAATTGAGTGGGGTTTTGACCTAGGGAGGCCAAATTATTGTGAGGAGTCCGAGTAATATTTGAACCACAATGGGGGATCCTGAGAGTTTAGAGTTGTCAAAAGGGATTCCACCATGAGTTAGGGTTTCATTTCCGTGTGAGATCTAATTGGATAATGTTTCAATTTACATCAACCTAACCATGGTAGGTTTTTGTGTTATTTTCAAGATGTATAATATTTATGTAGATGATTTTTCTTGAATCCTTTTGGCATAGGATGACATCTATTTCCCTTATTCCTCATTCATATTTAGCTATGTTGTGTTGATCATTATTCACTTTTTGGATCTCTTTGATGAGTATGCCAGATTTATAAAATCATTTAGATTAATTTCATATTTTATCTGGTTGTTAACTCTGATTTTTATTTTTGGTTGTAATCCACATTTCAATCACCCTTCGATTTCCTTTTTCATCCTTTTTGGATGGTTGGTTTTAAAAAAATGTATATAGATATATAAAATACTACTGTCTTTTCGGTTGATGTTTATTTTACACCTCCAATCATCTTATATAGGAATCCTCTATAATATAACTATAGAAATGTATATTTTATGGATTTAAATTATGTATGAAATGGATATATAAGAACCTAGGCCCTTTTTTGAGAATTATCCGTATGTATTGCACCCGACATAAGAGAAGCGAGTAAGATAGGGGGAGTTCATGGAAGCTATAAAGTATTAGAATAAGGTTTTCCTATTTTATGTAAATAAAGTTAGGGAAATTATTTTTACAATATATTTCAACATTTGTTTTTTTAATATCAAAATCAAACATGTTTCAAGTTTAAATTTTTTTCTTTTCAATTTTATATTAATGTAATTGAACTACTTATTTTTCATGCATTCATTTCTTTTCATAATTTTTCATAAAAAGGTGATTTGTTTCAAAACTATTAATGTGCAGTAGAATTTTTCTTTTCATTATGAAAATAATATATGCTCAAATGATTGAAGTGGGTTCTCCATATCATATTTTATGTAAATTTGTTTCAGTGGTCTACTAATATTAATTTTATATCTATCTAAAAAATATGGAATTAATTTTTTGGGATTGCAAGGGGAAATTTGGTTAAATATTTAAAATTATTTCTGAATTGAATATTTTTATATGAAAAAATTTCTTTAGTCAATCGGTATTGTCTAATGGTATTTGAATTGTTTTTTATAATGATAAGGGCAGTTATTTTGAGTTTATAAAACAATTTTGCCAAAACAAAATCATGATATTTACATTCTTGAAATTATTTTTTTTAAATATAAATTTTTCTCCTTTGTATATACATGGAATGTTATTCGACTTTCAAAAAATGTAATAATAATTTTACAAATTTAAGTATATATATTCCTCATTGCATGTTAAATAGCATGTCCACCCATGGTTTCCTCTTCATAAAATTTTTTTCTTGATTTTTACACTTTAAGTGCAAGTGATGTTATCAAATATTTCAAAATTTATGCTTAAGTTAAAATTGATTTATTTTAAAACAATTATATGTGTCTATATATATTCATAAATAGATCATTTAAAATAAGAATTTTTTTAAAATAAGTATAAATATGTATCTACATAGGTGTTATTTTACAGTGAACCAGAATTTTAATCTCACTTAAATATATAAGAATATATATAATTATTTTTATATATGTATCAATTTTTGTAATACTATTTATTTCTTATATGTACGTAAATAAATTCATTGATAAATATTTTTTTTATACATATACATATGTGTGTGGATATGGAATAATGTTTTACTCCAATATATATATATATAAATATTTTTTTATATAAATGTATCTTTTTATGTAAAAATGTTATATACATATATATATATATATAAATTAATGAATATTTACACATGTCATTTCATGAAAATCTACATTTATCATGAAACATATATAACCAAGTAATTTACATTTTCATGAAATGGATATCAAAGTTTCTGATCTTTAAAGAATCTTTGTGGTCCTTGCGATATAAAATACATGGTATTATGTTTTCAATTATAAAGAATCGCACTTTGATATTATGTGAATGAAGTCATAGAATGGGGAGTGAACCCAAACCCTTATTTTAATTTTATCCAATCAGGTGATGGGTACATCAAGAATTATATATCACTCTAATACATTGGGTAACGTTGAAATCTGATGTAATGTCATGTATGGTGTGTGAGAGGTGTATCCCAAGAACACTATGGGATTAGAGAGTGAACCTAATCCGTCATGTGACTATGTAAATTAAGTTATGTTGTCTCAATAGCGAATTGTGACTTCATGTTTTGATCCAAGGATTCTCTAAGAAATATTTACGAATGTTTATGAGTTATCAAACGAAATTTTAATTATTTTTAAATGAATAACATGGATTTTTCAAAAGCTTACAAATGTTGAATCCTATTTAGAAAGAAATATTATTATTTCAAAAAGTAAGGATGATTTTTTAAATATGAAATTTTCAAGTTTTATCTCTTGTTTTACATTTTATGATGATGTAAAAAAATTATAGGTTTCTACATGTTTTCAAAGCCCTTACTATGGTTTTTGTTAGTCACCTTTTTTTAACCTCTTCTCATATGGAATAACAACTCATAGAAGCGAGTGAGTGGTTGAGTCCCTATTATTGTGTTTTTTACAACACATTCCATTTTTCTGACATCGTGACTCCCCAATCCCACATCCAATAAGCCAAGGTATGGTGACTAGCACTGAGTAGGCATATCACTAACCTAGGAGGAAATTCCTATGCACATGTACACACGCACACATCCCCAAGCCCAAAAATGATGAAATGTAAAAAACTACTAAGGAACCATATGCATCCATACAATTAAAACCAACCAACCAATTACAACAAAAGTAGAGTGTGGAAAGTAAAACTGGGCCAGAATACAATCCCACCAAAAACAAGAGTCTGCAAACTACAAATTCCAACATGTATGCAGAAAGAGGTACTTGGACTACTCCACATAGTCGTATGAACACCATGGCCTCTCGGGAAATCATAATGCTCAGTCTGGTACTAGTCCACCCAGGACTCCATTAAAATGTCTCTCGTCTCTATAAGACACGACACATGCGGGCAAATATCATGCATGGGTGAGTACAAAAATACTCAGTAGAGGAGCCTGAAAATTAAAAAGCAACACACAAAGGAATAGGAATAATCTTCTCAACTAAGTATATGTATACCAATCATATAACAAGAGAAACACATCCAAATATACCCAAAACCCAGACCCTTAGTTTAGAAACAAGTCACACTACTACATACCCCCGCAAGGGATTCAGTTCAAATGTTCCATGAAGCACTTGTCTGGGAGAACACACGGCACGAGTCTGACAGCTCTGATGTTTTCCATCTGAGAATTACTGATCATTAGGAAAATACCTAAGATATATATACACTCATTATAGGAGAACACACTCCTGAGTGGGTAGAGATTATGATACACAGATGAGGATCACAACTAGGGCCTTGGAAGATATCACGACTTCTCTGGATTCTCCAGCTATGTAGAGGATGACTATCCTCTAGGAGTAGTCAAATCGATACTTGACTCTACTTAGGGTCATGAATAGATAGAGGATCTCTCTCTGGGCCTCTCGGAGGGATACCTTACTCTATCTTATAATGTCCTTCTAAAGAGATCATACTCATGTGGATGGAAATGATACCGGACATTCAGGGGAACGAAAAAGGGGGGTACTAACCCAAACAAAAACTGTCAAAGATATGGTGGACAAGAGGCTCAAATATTGTTCTAGGTTATACATAGCATGTAGAAGGGTCACACATTGTGTCACTCGACTCTATGTACTACCCGTATATAATGGCCCAAGTCCGAAGAACATGTCGTGTAGAAAAGTAAATACACAGCGTGTCATATGGACCACACGTCGTGTTCGAGTAACCGGGTTTCCCTCGGTGTAAGTGGTCATATGACCGTACATGGTTTCAACCCATGTGTGTCATCCCATGTAACCAGTACATGGGTTATCCCATGCAGTTGTCCTGGTCTGGTCGTGTGGTGGAGTACACAACTGATTACCCACCCCGTGTCCGTGTATCCTCTAGGACTCACACTGAGACCGTATAAGGACCCACACACCATGTTAGTGATTCCCATAACCTAGAACATCATACATTGATGTGTGGGGCCCACACACTGTGTCTCCTCTGAGGAACGTCATGTTCTTCATAGTCTGTCACGCGCAAACCCTATCCTCTACCGCCAGAACCACACGACGCATTCTTCAGGATACACTCCGTGTGTTCTGAAAAATTCCAAAAACATTAACTTGCTCCACCACACCTCGGCGTTGCTCTGATCTTTGATCTGACGAATGGTTTTCCAAAAAACATGAATTTTAAGGTATCCTCGACATCCAAAATTCTTCTCCATTGTTTTCGGGCCTCCGATCAGCCCTGAAAACGTCTATCGATCCACCCATGTGATGAACGTTTAAAAAACAGTCTCTCCCTATCTGAGCCAATTCATTGTCCTCCATTCTTGTCGCACCTCCTCTATGTAATCGTTATGTTGGATCCCAAATTTGGGATCTTTGTGTCATGAAATGAATGTGCAATGATCCGTTGTTCATAACCTTGCGAAGAACGCGAAGAACGTGGGGTTAAAAAGGGACAAAGAAATCAATAAACAAAAAAGGAACACACCCCTTCCATCATTCATCAAAGTGTTGATTTTATCCCATTAGAAGGATTGAATGGTATTAATCAAATCATAATCCAAAAATTATCACAAAATTAATTCTGGAATCAAAACCCCAAAATGAAATAGAAAATAACGCCCTTCTGCAAAAACACTTGATCTGCGGATCAACATTTTCATGGGTTGATATGTGGTCATTGTTTAATCTAAGAACAGGGAAGAAATAAATCAAAATAAAAACCCCTACCTTGATTTAGTTAAAGAACTATCAATGTATCATATTCATTAGCATGGTTCATCAAATCTAAGATGTGTTGATCGATTATGTCGTCGTCGTCCACAAACAGGTTCTCCTCCAAAGCTCCAATGGAAATCGTCAATTCCCAAGATTATGTGGCTAACCCTGAAAACATTCCGTATGTAGGTATTTAAAGGGGATGAATTAGGTTGTTTCATAAAAATGAAGCATTTGAAATATGTTAATTTCCAATTTATTTTATTTTCTTTAAAAATTCTAAAAACCCAACTTTTGCAACTAACCAGTGATGGTCGATGTTAAACTCTGACTAAGGTAAAGGCCCTGTTTTGAACACAGTGGTTCCCTCAAATTTCTGATCTGGTCACTCACATAAAAGTTATTTCAATTTTTCATGAAAATCCATCATTCTAGCTATTTAAATGTTCAATTTATTTCAAACATTTATTTTGTGCATTCCGAGCCTTGGAATCAGACGCTGTCAAAAAGCCTGGTCTTGAAATCATTCCATATAATATTTTAAAATAATTCCTAGAAAATATGAGTCATAACATTCTCCCCACCTTAGGGCTTTGCGTCCTCAAAAGGCTAAAACAAAAGGCTACTCAAACAGATGTGGGTACTACGCACGAATCTGATCCTCCTACTCCCACATGCTCTCCTTATGATCCTCGTGCTACCACCAGACATGCACAAAGGGAATATATCGCCCACAAAGAATCATATCCCACTGATCCTCAATCTCTACTAGGTACTAAGGAATTTTCTCTCCATCCCCTATTTCCATCTCTCCCTAGTTTATGACATGCGATGGGTCATGCACGTACCTCCTCAGCTGCGACACATGGAAGACATCATGTACCCGATGCAACTGTGGAAGTAGATCTAAGAGGTACGCCACCTCACCAAATATGTGAAGTATCTGAAAAGGTCTGATAAACCTCAAAGATATCTTGTCGTCCCAAAAAAATTTCTGTAATCCTCATCGAGGTGAGAACCGAAGGAAGGAATGGTCTCCCTCTTAAAACTCTAAAGGTCTCTGAATTGTGTCATCATAAGAATTATGCTGGCTCTGGGTGGTCTTCATTTTCTCTTTGATGATCTACTCCTTCGCGGTGGTAGGTCACATCAACTCCGAACCCATGAGTGTTGACTCTCTAGGTTCGGTATAGCAAACTACTCATTGACACGGTCTCTCATATAAATCCTTGAACAGTGCCATACCAATGGTGGAGTGATAGAAAAATTTTTACGTAAACTCCACTAGTGGTAGGTGGTCCTCACAACTACATCCAAAGTTTAAGATATGTTCTCACAAAATATCTTCCAGAACCTGAATGGTTCCTCATTTTGATCCTCTGTCTGGGGATTAGACATTGTGCTCAAGCATAGCTAAGTCCCAAAATCCTCCTGCAGTTCCTTCCACAATCAGGATGTGAAGCAGGCATCTTGATCAGAGACTATTTTCAAAGGGACTCCATGAAACCAAACTATCTCCTGCATGTAGTGGCGTCCTAGGATCTCTATGGAACTCTGCTCCCTGATAGCTAAGAAGTGGGCAAAATTGGTGAGCCAGTCGAAGATTACCTAGATGGAATCATTCCCCTTGGACTTTCATGGTAATAATATCACAAATCCCAATGATATTCCATCCCACTTCCACTTTCGAACTTACATGGGTGAGCTAACCTTACTGGAACGTGGTGATCAGCCTTCACCTCCTGGCACGTAAGGCATCGAGAAACGAACTCGGCTACTTCCTTCTTCATTCCTGACCACCAGAACTATCGTTGGAGATCCTAGTAAATATTCCACATGGTAGGATGTACCTCTAAGGTGGATGTATGAAATTCCATAAGGACTTCCTCTTGCAAGGAAACCTCTACAATAGTGTGTCCCTTGAAAATAACTATTTGCTCCCCACCTTGAGAATATCCATTAGCAGCTTGTACTCTGTTATACTAAGAACGTATAGTCTCGCAGTCAACATCTCCTAGATGTGCCACCCTAACTCGCTGTTAGAGTGGAGGGGTGACAACCATAGACTGAAGGTAAGTTGCATCATCCCTATCAGTGAAGGATATTTTTTACAAGGAAAACTGCTATGTTGCCTCATTTAGCAGATGAAAACATGATCTCTTACTAAGAGAATATACCACAATGCTCCCCTTCCCAGGAGTATAGATGATCTCAAAGTCATAATACAAGAGGAACTCTAGCCATCACCATTGCCTCAGGTTCAGATCTTTCCGTGAGATGATTTATTTGAGGATCTTGTGGTTATAGTAGATGATAAACCTCTTGCCCATAAGGTAGTGTCACCACACCTTCAACATGAAGACTACTGTTTCTAACTCGATATCATGGGTCGCATAGTTCTTCTCATGTGTTCTGAGCAGTCACAAACCATAATCAATCACTACATATCTCTACATCCGGACACAGCCAAGCATGGACCTTGATTCATCGTAGAAAAATGTGTACTTGATACCCTCCTCTGGCAATCTCGAGATTGGGGCACTTTTCAATCTCTATCTCAACTGCTCGAAAGCTTGCTGGCACTTCTCCATCCACATGATGGGTTGCCCTTCCTATTCAAGGAAGTTGTCAGTTCTGATATTTGGGAGAAATCAGGAATGAATCTCCGGTAATATCCTACCACCCCAAGGAAGCTCCCCACCTCCGTTACACTCTGGGGTGGCTCCCATGCTAACACTGCCTCCACCATGGCTGGGTACATAGCTACTCCATCTTCTGAGATGACATGTCCCAAAAAGTGGACCTCTTGAATCCAGAACTATCACATCGAGAGATTCCCATAAAGCTGGTGCTCTTGGAGTATGAGAACCATCTGCAGGTGTCTCGCGTGCTACTCCTCTGACGTCGAGTTCAAAAGGATGATTTTTTTTAATACCACTACAAAACGGTCTACATATGGCTGGATGATCATATTTATAAGTCCCAAGAACATTACAAGGGTTTTCGTCATGCCAAAAGGCATCACCAAGTACTCATAGTGACCATAACAGCATCTAAAATCCGTCTTAGGTATATCCTCGTCCCGTAATCGTAACTTGTGGTATCCTGGCCGAAGGTCAACCATCAAGAACCATTGTTCCCCTCTCAGTTGATTGATGATATCGTCGATCCTTATTATTGGATAGTTGTTCTTCACCTTTACCTGTTTCAGGAAATATTATTCCACGTACAACCTCAAACTCTCGTATTCCTTCATGGAAAACAAAACAGGTTCCACCTAAGGTGAAACATTGGGTCTTAAGAAACCCTTGCTCTAAAAGTACTTTAACTTCACCATTAGCTCGTAAAGCTCTGCATGATGCATCTAATATTCTGGTGAGGAAATCGGTGTCGTCTCGGGGTCTAAGTCGATGCAGAATTCAATCTCCTGCTGGGGAGGTAGTCCTGAAACATCCTCAGGAAATACACCCTCATACTATGCCACTACTATTGGGAACTGGAAGCTCACAACATCTACTTCACTAAGGGTAAGTCTAGTTGACTCATGAGTGATCGACTGCACCCTCCTATGTATGAACATGTTCTATGTTGCATGGGTCTCCTTTTCACCGACAAAGGAAAACCTCATCCTATCACTACGGACACACTGAACTCTTCACCTAAAGTAGTCAATCTAGGCATGGACTGAAGATAACCAATCCATACCGAGAATAACGTCGTAATTCCATGACGCTACCACCAATAGGTTCCAACCGAAACACTATCCTTCAAGTGTAATTTCACACTGTCTAAAAAGGTGTGTGATCATCTAGTCTCCTCCCATAGGTGTCTCTAAGTGTAAGGGTCGAGTCAATGACTCTAACAGAATCTCAAGGTTTCACACAATACATGTGGCGAGTATGGAATGACTATCACCCGTGTATATATGTATGTTAGATATGGTATATAAGATACATATCATACATCGGATCATCCCTAGAGTCACTGGGTCGTACGCCTCGACCTCATGAAGTTGTCCCTACCCCTTTCCCCAGCTCCCAAATCCTGGTGTGGACATCTTGGGGGAGGTGGTGGACGTAGATCAAAGTGTATGAAACAACCTATAGCTCTCCTAACTCCTCTACTGTGTCTGCCACATAGAAGGTCTATCTGTTCCACTCTCTGCCTCTGGCTCGGTGGTCCATCCACTACCTCTCTATCAGCAGCATGATAGGTCAGACAATTTCTAGAGAGATGTCCCCTACTATCTCACGTGTAGCATCACCTCTCCCTATCCTAAGTGGATCAGTCCTGAGAGCCATGGAATTTTGATCCCTAGTCTTGGGTCCTCCTATGACGTATCCCACATCTTGATCCTTGTGCCTGATGTCGAATCCCTACTCTTGATGTCTCTACACATGTATGTCTGCTGCTGACTATCGTCGGCTATCTCTGCTCTTCCAAGAATCTCTCGATCACTAAGGCACGATTAATCACTCCAGCATAAGTCAAAATACATAGAGGCACGACAATGGCCTGGATGTCACGTCGTAGACCTCGCTCGAAGATCTTAGCTCAAATGTTATTATCCATGACCATATCCATCGAGTACCTAGCAATGTTATTGATCCTCGATGAATTGTCAACCACCATCAAACTACCCTTATGGAGCTGAAGAAGCTCCGGGATAAACACTAATCTCTTCATAACTAGAGAGAAATCCTCCCTAAACTGTGTCTCAAACACTGTCCACGAAAGAGTCTCCTCATTGTGATTCTGTGTGTTTGTACTCCACCATCGTCCCACGTAACCCTGAAGAAGGATAGCTCCTATGATCACCATATGGTCTGTTGGTGTCCTCACAAGACAGAAAACTCTGGTCACTGCATCAATCCAGTCCTCATCTTCCTGAGGGTCGGGCTCACCATTGAACCTGATGGGTATTTGTCTCTAGAACTCGTGGAGTGCGCTCAGCCTAGGCACCTCATCTGTCAGTAATGCAGGCACCACAGGCTGCTCCACTAGTGGTGGTATAGATGGTACACCACCTAGAGGTAACGCTTCAGGGAACTAGTCATTGTATCGAATCCTTATCACTGAGGGGGTCATCCCAATGATCGCGCCGATTAATCCAAAAGGGTATGCATTGTGGAGGCATCCTTTAAGGAAACAACATGTACCATGGTTAAAGAGTATATCTGGATAGCCAACATAAAAGAAATGGAAAACACAAAGCATTCCTATATGATGATGGTACTATTCTTTTGTTTCCCCTCAAATAGTGTATTCATGTACCAAGACGAAAAGTAGGTTATCAGAGTCCTGGTGTGTGGATACATCAGCCGCCCGCACCAACACTTGAGTCTTTCTCTTGAATTCTCAGCTTGAAGCAAGTGGATAACCCATAGTCTAGATACAAGTCACACAATATCATACCCCCTCTAAGGATTCAGGTCAATGATTCCACGAAACACTCATCCAAGAAAACTCACTCAATGAGTCTGATAGCTCTGATGTCATCATCCGAGAAGTACTGATCATCGGAATAATCCATGAGATATATATACACTCATTTGGGGAGAACACACTCCTGAGTGGAGATAGATCACGATACATAGATGAGTATCACATCTAGGGCCATGGAGGATACCGCGACTCATCTGGATTCACCTGATAAGTAGGGGATCTGCATCTTGTAGGAGTAGTCATGTCGCTACCTGACTATACCTAGTGTTAAGAATGGATAGAGGATCTCTCTCTAGGCCTTTTGAAGGGTTACCTAACTTTATCTCAAAAATTCATACTGAAGAGATCATACTCTTATCGATGGAAATCATACCCTCCATTTAGTGGAAGGAAAAAGGGGGTACTAAACCAAACATAACATGTCCATCATATGGTAGATAAGATGCTCAAACCATGTTCGAGGATATGCATGCCGTGTAGAAGGGTCACACTCCAGGCCTCTCAACTCTGGGTACTACCCATGTAAAACGGCCTGAGTCCAAAGAATATTTCATGTAGAAAAGTATGTACACGGTGTGTAGTATGGACCAAACTCTGTGTCCAAGTAATTGGGGTTCCCTCCATGTACAATGTTGTGTGCTCGTACATGGTTTCAACCCATGTGGGTCATCCCGTGTAATCAGTACATGGGTTAGACCGTGCAGTCGGCCTGGTCTGGCCATGGGGTTGGGGACACAACCATGTTCCCACCCCGTGTCCATGTATCCTTGGAGACACATGCCGAGTCCATGTAATGACCCACAAAACATGTGAAAATGGTCACACGCCGTGTTAGTGCGTCTCGTCGGCCAGAACTCCAGTCACCGCTAGGTGGGGACCACATATCGTGTCTCCCTAGAGGCATAATGTGTTCTTCATCGTGTGTCGTGTGCAAACCCTACCTGCCTCCATCGGTATGACATGGCGTGTTCTTCAGAATACACACCATGTGTTCTGGAAAAATTCCAAAAATGTGAACCTACTATTCCACACCTCGGTGTTGCTCTGATCTTCGATCTGAAAATCTGTTTTCCACGAAACTCCAAAGGTAAGGATGCCCTGACGACCTGAGGTCGTCTTTATTGTTTTTAGGCCTCCAATCGTCCCTGAAAAATTGTATCGATCCACCCACGTGAAGAACTCTTGAAGAACATTCTCTCCTAATTTGATCTGATTCATTTTATGTCATCGTCATCACACCTCTGCTATGTTTTCATGATGTTGGATCTATAATTTTGGATCATTGCTTTGTGAAATATATGCACAACGATTTGTTTTTCATAACCCTACAATGAACGCGAAGAATGTGGGGTTAAAGGGGGAGGACGAAATCAACAAACAAAAGAGGAACTCACATCCTCCATCCTTTGTCATGACATCAATTTCCTCCCATTAAAAGGATTAAACAGTATGAATCAAAATATAATCCAACAATTATCCTGAAATCATTTCCTGAATCAAAACCCCAAAAAAGAAAACAAAAATAATCCCCCCTACAAGAATGTATGATCTGTGGATCAACCTATTCGTTGGTTAATCCAAGGTCATTGTTTAATAGAAAAATGGGGAATACCTAAATAAAAATAACAACCCCTGACTTGATTTTCTTGAAGAATGATTATCATGTCACATCCTTTGGTAAGGTTCTTCGAATACGAGATGCATCGATCGATTGTGTCTTTGTCTTCTGCCAATGAGTTCTCCTCCAAAGATCCAATGGCAATCTTAAATATGTAGGTTTATTCGGATAACCCTGAGAAAATTCCATAAGCATGTATTTAAAGAGTTGTAATATGGTCTTTGCATAAAAAAGTAAACATTTAAATTATATTAACTGCCAGTTTATTTTATTTCCTTTGAAAATATCCCATATACTAACTTTTGTAGCTGACCTACACTGGTTAATGTTAGGGACTGCCAAAAGTAATGTCACAACTCTGAATGCAACTATGCCATACAATTTTTTATCTGAGTTCCTTCTTAAAAGTTATTCCACTTTATTTGGAAAACCGCATGCACACACTATTTAAAATTTTAATTTATTTCAAACATTTATTACAGGCACTCTAGGCCTCAGAATCACATGCCATAGAAAAGCCTCATCTATAAATAGTTACATATAATATTTAAAAATAATACACATAAATTCTGACTTATTATATTTTTTAATCCTTATAAACATCAGAATGGTTTTCTTTTCCTTTATTGTTTTGAGAGTCTGAATTATAATTTTTCAATGTATCTAGACACTCTCAAAATATGATCCATTGGGATCATGGTTTGTTAAATAATAAATTAATTAAAATATATAAAAATGGAATAGGTTTTGGGTCCTCCTAATGTCACCGAAGGATTCAGCGATAGTGGAAGTTAGTGCCTTGGTTTGTTGGACCTTTTTTGTTTGTGGAGAGAATTGATCTGGTGGCATACTGATTTTCTCTTCCATAGAGTTGTAATGAAATTAACAATGTTTTTCATGTTTCCCAACATTGGAAGTACCACCCCAAGCATTCCAATGTGATGTGGTTGATTTTTTTGAGTTTGAGATAGATGCATCATTTGATAATAACAGGATACGTGTTTTTAATCGCAGTGAGAAAGTGTTGCGGGGAAGGATCATGCTGATAATTCAAGTATTGTTGAAATATTGAAGTGTTGAGGTGGAAATGGGGGGAGATAAGTAGATATGTGATGTCATTGCCCTGATATTTTTACCTCATATTCTAAGAGATTCTTGGGAGTACCGGTTGAGGACATGATGTTATAAGGTGGGGAGATTGTAAGATCTCAACCTTTTTAAAGATGTCTCAAGCTCATTTTCAGGTACTCCTTTAACCTTATTTTTGTATATATTTTGTGTTATTTTTTGTTATTTCATGTGGAATTTTGTAATTTTGGAAGCAAAGGGGTATTTCAGGGTTATCGCATTGTTTTCCCAAATGGTGCACAAACCCTATGAAAAACATGTCATCCCAAAGAGAGGGGATTTTCACAATTGGAACATTGTTTTTCAAACCATATGTCCACTTAATAGAAATAATACAACCCTAGGATGAGGTGCATGGTTATAGAAAATGGTTTGAAAAACCATTCATCCCTACTTAGGAAACCATCTTTGTGGATTTTGAATACCCTATCATTTATAAAAAATTCATACCCCTGGTATTAACCTCAAATCGACCAGGTATGAACCTAAACCAATTCCTATAAATTTTCAAAATCTTGAGAGGGTTCCAAGGATCCTTGAACCTCATTATTAATGAATCAAAGAACCTATTGAAGGATCATCTCTCATCTGTTATGTGATTTTTTCCCCATTTGGATTCTACTATCTTTCCTCTCTCTTTCTCGATCATGAGAAATGATTTATACTCCGCTGTAAATGTTTTAGATTTACCTTTTATTGGATCTTAATCTATTTGATCTTTATCATAGGTTTCGGTCTTAGATCTTCCATGACATTGTGATATTGAATGTTGATATTCAATTTATGGATATCCATTTTAGCGTATGTCCATAAAAAATCTAAATCTATATGGATTAACTATCAATTCACATAGTCTGGAATGATAATTTTATGTATGTAATTTTGAAATTTTGAATCCTGCATTTGGAAAGTAAAGGAAAAATAATCATGAGGGATCTCTACTCTCGTCTCCTGGTGAGTCGCCCATGACCTAGGCAGCCATGGTCGATTCCTCCGCCCCTCCCCCATCATCGGTGGAGGGGGTGATCCTCCCCTCCAATGGTGAAGCCTTATTCCTCTTCATCAAATTCCATTTCTGCTTATTTTCCGCCTTAATATGAATTCTCCATTTCCCTAAAGGTCACGGACCTCCGTGACAGCTACCCTCAGCTAAATCATTCGATATTGGAATTTAGGGATGCTTCTACTCTTATCTCCCAGACATTGGTGTCCCATTTCATTTCACGATGTCTAGTGTTGGATGTCTTCGATATATTTGTTTTTCAAAAATGGTGGTTTTTGGAACGCGCTTCTGTCATGCACTTGGAAAAACGGAACATCATGATTCGATTCTCCACTATGGAAGATCTGATCTCCTCATGGTCTGGGGTTCCTCGATCCTACACTCGCGATCACTTTCATCTACTGAAATGGTCCATCGATATTCATATGAAGTGGGAATCCTAGAAAATAGATTTGTGGGTACACTTTCCTAAGCTCCCCCTCTTCTTTCAGAACCCATCTATCATCTGAATGCTCGAGAACTTGGTAGGTCGTTTTCTCTATTTGGATATGAGAACCAGTTCAGTATGCCACGTGATCTCTCCACACATGTCACGACCCGACCCTACCCAGGATTGAGCCGTAAATACCCCAAGCCTGCCTTCCATTGGTCAGGGGCTAGTGACTAGCACCAAAGGCATAAATTCTGAAAAAGGGAAGAAATTGCATTTTATAATGTAAACAAAACACAACAGAGCACGCAAGTGAAGTAAGCACAAAGTAAAACTGGGTACAAGGTAAGTGATGAAAAGTAAATGGGACGGTATACAAACCCAACTGGAAGTACAGTACAACTGAAAGGAAAGCACAACAACATTAGGTAATGCAGCAACACCAAGTCCTCCTCTAGAAATTCCACCTGAAGGGTCGGTACAGATAGTATCCTCAGCTTCTCATGTCTGGCCACCTACTCCTTGTATATCCCACCAAGTGGTCCACCTCCAGGTACCGTCCACCTCCACAAGCCTCCACCTTGATCAGTAATGTCTGTCTTCTTCATCCAACACAACGTAATGTGGGCATAGCCCATGCAGGGGTGAGTATACGATACTCAGTAGGGACCCCGAGAACCCAGAAGGTCTCTCAGAATCCATGATGGATAAGCCACAAAGGAAAGATAAAATCACGAAGTATCAAATGACTCAACTTAGGTATATGCCCATACATATACCTAAGTCATCAGTTATAAAATGGCTCCAACTCTCAAGCCCAAGCACAACCCAGTCCACACAGGAAAACACAACCCAGTCCACATAGGAAAGAAAGTCAATCATATTGATGATAATGATTGAGAATCAAGACTTAGCTCACATAGGTATACACATCGTAAGGTGATAGAGATGATCCGATGTAGCCACTGATTTATCTAAGCTGTCAGACCCACATAGGATACAAGACCTACTAAGCTGTCTGACCCACAAATGATACAAGACCAGCTACTCTGTCGGACCCACACAGGATACAAGTATAGATGTCAATAATACCGGACCCACATAGGATACAAGAACAATAGTCATCGCCATCGAACCCACGGAGGATTCCAGTACAGTCGTCGTCGCTGCCGAACCCACAGAGGATCCATGTACAGTCGTCCTCGCTGCCGAACCCATGGAAGATCCGAGTGAAGTCATCATCGTCGCAGTCGCAACCAGCTCTAGGGTTCTCTCACACAGCATACTCGATTCCGAGAGGGTCCACTCCTCGATCAAGAGAGATTCGATACATCAACTATCACGATGTCTAGAGTTGATGTATCCCAAAGTTCTGTCTCATTAAAAGAACCCCAACGCGACAGACGGTGCGTCAATCGGACGCTCGGTCTGAGAGTTATTGGCTTTTCCACTCCGGGGGCCCGATTGGTTTTTAAGCTAAAACCAACCTGACCATACTCCAACTGTGTCAAATCCTCATGTTTAGTAAGACAAGAGGACCGTCTCAACAAAATTATTCCAACACAATTGACGGCACATCAAACGGATGTCTGGTCTTTAATATATAAGCGTTCCCGCTCCGAGGGCCCAGTTTCTTTCGAGTTCGAACCAACCAGGCCATACCCAAACTTTTTAGAAACCTTGAGTGTAATATACCGAAAAGACCACCACTATTCAAGGATTCATATTGAATTGATGGTGCATTGATCGGAGGTCTGTAGCTCAAGTTATGGTAAAAAGAACGAAAATGGTCCGAAGTGGGGGGGTCTAGGTCTGGCCCGACCCGGCCCAACCCCCCTGGGTCGACCCGAACCGGGTCAACCCGACCTAGGTCTGGGTCCGTCATGGCCCGGTCCACGCGTCCCACCCCGGGCCGGCCAGGGGGTGCGCTGGCTCGGCTAGTGGGCTGAGCAAGGGGGACGCAGTCCCCCGCTTTGTGTTCCGCGGACGCGGCGACCAACGTCGCGTCTCCCCTAGATCTCGCGCAGCTGTGGGATCCCAAGCCTCCCCGCGCGGGGCCGGGCTGCCGCCTTCTACAGGCGTACGTCCAGTGTTGACCTACGCCTCCGGCCGCCGCGCCGGCGCCCCGCGCCACTGGAGACTTCCGTGGGCCACAGGAGTCATTCTAGTGGTCCGATTTGGCTCTCATTTGCGCCTGCGGTCGCCTCGGGACCCGTACATCACAACGAATGCCACCGATTAGAAATTTGGACTTGTTTCGTCATCGCCAAGGATTCTGCACATCAAGAACAAAACAGTGGTGGGTTCGGACTTGTTTGTTAGTCCGCACCCACTATGTTAGTGGTTCTAAACATCACCAACAATAATGCACGCCATGCCGAGGGTATAAAAATCACATGAAGAAAATTTTACAAAATCCCCTACATCAACAGTTGATGTCGGATGTCGGAATCATAGGGAAGAGGATCATACGTTTTTTCGGAGCGTGTCGAGGAGGAAGCGGCATTTCCTCTCTTATCACGGAGAAGGCAAAGGGTGGTGCGTCGTCGATCTCTGAGGAACCGGCGTTCTTCGTCGTTCTTCTTCAGACACCAGCGTTCTTCATCATTCTTCATTAGAGGTTGGCGTTCTTCCTCGCACAACAAATCTCTCCTCCTTAATAAAAAATAATATGTTCCTCATATTATTTAATTAAACTTATAAGGTAACTCTCCCATAATTAATTCACTACATTAAATAAAATGCATTGACAATTAATTAAAGAAGGGAGAGAGATGGTCCCCTATTATTAAACACATTGGCAGATAAATAAAAAGGGGAAAAGAGGATGGTTCCTCATTAAATTATGGTTTGACATAATTTAATGGATTGAGGTGACATTTAATGCAGGTTTGTCAAATAATGAGGTGTTGTTAATGAGATCATAGGGAATTAAACGGTGGGGCTCGTGCGGGCCCCCACCTCTCTACCATTCAAACATGGGTAGTTAAGTGGCTATGGGCCCCACTCGTAACTACCGATGGGAGGGAAAAATCACCATAAGAAATAAAAATTATTCCAACAATTTTTTTTTACTTCTTAAATAAACCCCCAAAAATTATCTTCACCTCCTTTGCAAACACAACTACGGAAAGTGTACCCTTAAGAAAATACTGACGGTGTGAGTTCATTGGTGCCCTCAGATTTCAATTCTGAGCACCAGTTCAAAATTTAGAAAAACCCGCACGTTCGTTCACTAAATGTACCCGAGCTAAACTTCAAAAATTGATTTCGGGCACACCGGGCCTTGGAATCAAGCATTGTCAGAAGCCACAGATTCCTAAAATTCCAAAGTATTTTTAAAAAAATCCTTGAATTTTTAGGCTCATTACATTACACCCACCTCAGGGCTTTACATCCCCATAAAGCTAAAAAATAAACTAGGGGAACAAATGAGGGTACTGAGCATGCATCTGAGTCTCCCACTCCCGTGTGCTCTCCTGGAGGTTCTCGTGCTGCCAACAAATGTGTACCCGAGGTATCGACTGTCCACGTAGGACCCTCTCTTGTCGATTATCGATCTCCACCGGGACCTTCACAAAAGTCGCCCCGTCATCCATGTCCAACTCCCCATGGTCGATGATATGTGTCGGTTCGGGCACATATGTCATTAGCTGAGATATGTGGAAGACATCATGAACCCGGTGCAACGAAGGTGGAAGGGCCAGGCGGTAGGCCACCTCACCTATTCTGTTGAGGACCTGATATGGTCTGATGAATTACGGAGATAACTTGCCACCCCAGCCAAATCTCAGTAATCCACGTCGAGGTGAGACCTGTAAGAAAATGTGGTCGCCATCCTCGAACTCTCGTGGTCTCCGCCTCATATCACCATAGGACTTCTGTATCCTCTATGCAGTCCTCATCAACTCCTGGATGATCTACACCTTCTCTGTCATACCTCGAACCATCTCTGGTCCTACGAGTGCTGACTCCCCAGGGTCAGTCCAGCACAGAGGTGACCTGCAAGGTTGGTCGTACGGTGCCTTGTATGGTGCCATCCCGATGGTGGAGTGGTAGCTGTTGTTGTACGCAAACTCCGCCAAGGGTAGGTGATCCTCCCAGTTATGACCAAAGTCAAGGAAACATTTACAGAGCATGTCCTCGTGTGTTTGAATGGTCCTCTCTGTCTGGCCATCCGTCTATGGGTGAAAGGCAGTGTTCAGGCGTAGCTGCGTCCCGAAAGCCTCCTGTAACCCCATCCAAAGTCAAGAAGTAAAGCGAGCGTATCGATCAGAAATGATAGATGATGGCAAAACATGAAGTCGTACGATCTCCTGAACATAGAGGTGTCCCAAGCTCTCTACTGAGCCCTACTCTATGATCAGTAGGAAGTGGGATCACATGGTGAGTCAGTCTACGATCACTCAGATGGTGTCGTGTCCTCTGGAAGTACGTGTAAGCCCCATCACAAATCCATGGATATCCCATCCCACATCCACTCCGAGACCTCTAAGGGTTGTTCCAAGCATGTTGGCTCCTCGTGATCTTCCTTCATTGCTGACAATTGAGGCATCGAGAAACAAACTCTACCACAGCCTTCTTCATACCCGGCTACCAGTATTATCGTCTGAGGTCCTGGTACATCTTTTCTACCCCAGGATGTACCGATAGAGGGGAAGTGTGGAACTACCTCAAAACCTCCTCATATAGTGCAACTGGTACCATCGTATGTCCCTTGAAGAGGATGACGTGCTCCCCGCCTTCATAAAATCCATCGGGTGTTAGACTTAAGCATATCTGAGCATGTCGTGCCTCATAGTCAATTTCCCCGCGTTGTGCCTCTCTGACCCGCTGAAGAAGTGGAGGAGTGAATGTGAGGGACATCATATAGGCTTCCCCATCTCTATCCACAAAGGATTACTACAAAGCAGCTAACTGCTCTATCACCTCACTAAGTAGCTGAATACCTGATCTCCTGCTGAGAGCATCAGCCACAATGTTCCCCTTCCCAGTAGTATAGAAAATATCAACTTCATAATCCTTGAGTAACTTGATCCATCGCTTCTATCTCAGGTTCAGTTCCTTCTGCGAGAAAATTTACCTAAGACTCTGGTGGTCAGAGTACACTATAAAGCACTCTCCCATCAGATAGTATCGCCACATTATCAGGGAGAAGACCACTACTGCTAACTTCAGGTCATGGGTGGCGTAGTTCTACTCGTGGTGCCTCAACTGCCATGAACCATAAGCAATCACTGCTCACTCCTGCATCAGGACACACCCAATTCTTGTCCCTGATGTGTCACAGTATACTACATACCCTACACCCTCCTTCGGTAGCCTCAAGATGGGTGCACTGGTCAATATCTGCCTCAACTCCTGGAAGCTCTACGGACATCGGTCTGACCACACAAAGTGTTTCCCCTTCTTTGTCAAAGATGTATGCAGTGCTGCAACTCTGGAGAAATCTGACACAAATCTCCGATAGTACTCAGCCAGACCTAGGAAACTCCGCACCTCCGTCACGCTCCTGGGTGGCTCCCTAGCATGTACTGCCTCGACCTTCACGGGATCCATTGCAACTCCCTCCTTTGAGATGATGTCTCCCAATAAGTGGACCGCTCGAAGTAAGAATTGGCACTTCAAAATCTTACCATAAAGCTGGTGCTCTCGGAGTGTATCCAGTACAACCCGTAAGTGGTAGACGTGCTCCTCCTCGGTCGTCGAGTAAATCAGTATGTCTTCAATGAAGACTACGACAAACCGATCGAGGTAGGGCTGGAATATCCTGTTCATGAGACTCATGAAAACTTCTAGAGTGTTGGTCACACCGAAGGGCATGACAAAGAACTCATAGTTTCCATACCAACACCTGAAGGCCGTCTTCTGCACATCCTCGTCCCGAAATCGGAGCTGATGATATCCTGACCTGAGGTCTATCTTCGAGAACCAACGTGATCCCTTGAACTGATCAAAGAGGTCGTCAAGACTCGGAAGCGGATACATGTTCCTCGTGGTCACCTGGTTTAGGAGACGGTAATCAACACAGAGTCTCAAGCCCCCATCCGCCTTCTTGGTAAATAGGACCGGAGAAACCCAGGGTGAAACACTAGGTCGGATGAAACCTTTCCCCTGTAAGTCCTCCAGCTATACCCGCAGCTCACGAAGCTCGACGGGAGCCATCCGATATGCTGGAGTGGATATTAGTGATGTCCCGGGGTACATGTCTATATGGAAATCTACCTCCCTATGAGGAGGTAGTCTTGAGACATTTTCAGGAAAAACACCCGCATACTGATCCACCACTACATGAAAACTCAGACTCTGCACGTCAACTGCTCCGAGGATAAGACTAACCAATTGATGTTTGAGCAGCTGCCCTCTCCTCTGTGTGAGTCCATCCTGTGCTGCGCAGGTTCCCTTTTCGTCGGTGAAGATGAACCTGGTCCCATCCGTGCGGACACTTCGCACCTTGCGCCAAATACATTCAATCTAATCAAGAACTGCAGATAACTAGTCCACACCCAAGATGACGTTGTAAGGCCTCGATGCTGCTATAAGCAGATCCCAACTGAAGCTCTCACCTCCTAGAGTAATTTCACATTGCTGGCACCAGTGCGTAATCGTCGAGTCTGCTTCTGTAGGAGTCTCTAGCCGCAAGGATCGAGCCAACAGCTCCGTCGGAATCTCTGAGCTCCGAACAAGGGTAGCAGCAATAAAAGAATGATTGGAACCTGTGTCTATAAAAACTGCAACAAGGGTGGAGTAGACACAGATAGTACCTTGAATCATCTCAGGTGTTCCGTGGTCGTAAGCCTCTACTGCCTAGAGTTGAGCCTACCTCTGCCCGCCAACTCCTTGTGGTTGGGGTGGACCTCCTGGGGGTGGTGATGGTAGAGCCTCGAAGCGTCGTACACCACCCACTGCTCATCCAGCTCCTCTTCCTCGTCTTCCTACTCCCTACGGACAGCCACGATCATCCCTCTGCCTCTGCCTGGGAGGTCCCTCCACTGTCTGATGCTCATCTGCATGGCGGGTCGGGCAGTCACGAGCCATGTGGCCCTGCCCGCCGCATTCCTAACATTATCTTCTCCTCGTAAGGCTGGCTCTATGTCGTGTGCCCCGTACAGCCGAACCTGTGTCCTGAGGTCGCCCACCAGATGGCCTGGTCTGCTTGGACCCCTACGTCATCTGTCCACTGCCTGCTGCAGAAGACTCCGCTCTGTGTCGGCCTGCGGCGGGTCTCGCTGCTCATGGCTGCTCGTTGAGAAAGCTCTCCACTAATAGGGCTCGCTCCATCACCCCTGCCTGCGTCGGGATGCTGAGTGGAATCGTTGAAGCGCTGATCTCATGCATCAGTCCCGGATCACAGGTCTGGGCCCGTAAGAATGGGTCCCATACCATATCTATGGAGTAGCGCAAGAGGTCGGTAAATGTCGCTGAGTAATGGGCTACTGACATGATTCCATGCCACAGATATATTAACACCTGTATGCGCACCGCACGGAGGGTGGATGAAACGAACTCCAAGCGGAAGAGGCTCTCGAAGTCCATCCAAATCAAAGATGTTGCATCCTACACTTGGAGCATCAGGCTCCACCATCTATCAGCTGTTGTGTGCAGGAGACTCGCGACAAGGATCACCATGAGGTCTGATGGTGTCCCTACCAATCTGAAGAATCTGAAGACAGCCTCCATCCGATCCTCGGCTGCCTGAGGATCCATCTCTCTGTGGAACATGGGCGACCTCTATCTCTGAAACTCATGAAACAAGCTCAGGCGGTGTTCACTCTCTGTCGCTGGGGCGGGTAGCATCGGTGGCTTAGTGGATAGAGGTACCACCGGTGCCTTCGCTGTAATGGGGCCCTACACCGAGGCCTCGTCGCTCGGTGGGCTTCCATCCCGCATGTAACTATGAACCCTACCTGGCAGCCATCGTGGGGCCATCCTGAAAAGAAATAGATGTGCCATTTTTAATACAGTATACCTGGTGAGCTGACACAAAGTAATCACAAAGAGAACTTTTGAAAGGAAACACACATGCAATCAGTGTTTTTGTGCACTGAGTCGAAAATCAGAGGTCAGGGTCCTACTGTATGGATACGTCGACCGCCGCAACAACACTGGACTCCCTGGACTGAAAACCACATTCAATACTCTTAACACTATTGCTTCATAGAGAAGAAATTACCAGAGTCCTATGTTCTCTGTTAGAACTGACTCCTTTGATACCAATTTTTCACGACCCGTCCTCAGGGCCCGTGCTATGACTACCCCAAGCCCACCTTCCATAGGCCAGGGGTTGGTGACTAGCACCAAAGGCGTAAATTCTGAAAAAGGGAAGGAATTTCCTTTTATAATGTAAACAAAACACAACAGAGCACGCAAGTGAAGTAAGCACTAAGTAAAAATGGGTACAAGATAAGTGCTGAAAAGTAAATGGGCCGGTATACAAACCCAACTGAAAGTACAGTACAACTAAAAGGAAAGCACAACAGTAGTAGGTAAAGTAGCAACACCGAGTTGTCCTCTGAAAATCCCACCTGAAGGTTGGGTACAGATAGTCTCTTCACCTTCTCGGGTCCAGCCGCCTGCTCCGTGTACGTCCCACCTAGTGGTCCACCTCTGGGTACCATCCAGCTCTGTAAGCCTCCACCTCGATCAGTGTTGTCTGTTTTCTATATCCAACACAACATATTGAGTGTATAGCCCGTGCAGGGGTAAGTATACGATACTAAGTAGTGACCCTGAGACCCCCGAAGGTCTCTCAGAATCCATGAAGGATAAACCACAAAGGAAAGATACAATCACGAAGTTTAAAACGACTCTACTTAGGTATATGACCATACATATACCTAAGTCTTCAGTTACAAAACGGCTCCAACTCTCGAGCCCAAGCACAACCCAGTCCACACAGGAAAACACAACCCAGTCCACACAGGAAAGAAATTCAATCACATCGATGATAATGATTGAAAATCGAGACTCAGCTTACACAGGTATACACTTCGTAAGGTGATAGAGATAATCAGATGTAGCCACTGATTCATCTAAGCTGTCGGACCCACATATGATACAAGACCAGCTAAGCTGTGAGACCCACAAAGAATACAAGACAAGCTACTCTACCAGACCCACACAGGATACAAGTACAGAGGTCAATACTGTCGGACCCACATAGGATACAAGAACAGTAGTCATCGTCGTCGAACCCACGGAGGATTCCAATATAGTCATCGTAACTGCCGAACCCACGGAGGATCCATGTACCGTCATCCTCGATGCCGAACATATGGAGGATCCAAGTGCAGTCGTCATCGTCGCAGTCACAGCCAGATCCAGGGTTCCCGCACACAGCATGCTCGATTCTGGGAGGGTCCGCTCCTCGAGCAAGAGAGAGTCGATACATCAACTGTCACGAAGTCCAGATTTTATGTATCCCAAAGTTTCTTCTCGTCAAAAGAAACACAACGCGACAGATGGTGCGTCAATCGGACGCTCGGTCTGAGAGTTATTGGATTTTCCGCTCCAGGGGCCCGGTTGATTTTTAAGCTAAAACCAACCCGACCATACTCCAACTAAGTCCAAACCTCAAGTGGAGTAATCCAAAATGACCATATCAACAAAAGTATTCCAACTCAATTGACGGCACGTCAATCGGATGTCTGGTCCATAAGATATAAGTGTTCCCGCTCTGAGGGCCCGGTTGGTTTTGAGTTCGAACCAACCCTGCCATACCCAAACATTGCTGAAACCTTGAGTGTAATATACCGAAACAACCGTCTTGATCCAAGGATTCATACTCAATAGATGGTGCATTGATCGAAGGTGTGTAGCTCAATTTATGGGCAAAAGGACCGAAAATGGTCCGAAGTGGGGGGTTTGGGCCCGACCCGGCCCAACCCCACTTGGTTGGCCCGAAATGGGTGGACCTGACCCGGGTCCTGGTCCGGCCCGGCTGGGTGCAGCCAGGCCTGGTCCACGCGACCCACACCGATCCGGCCGGGGGGTGCACTGGCTTGGCCAGCGGGCCGAGCAGGGGGGACGCGGTCCCCCCCTTTGTGTTTCGTGGACGCGGCGACCGACGTCGCGTCTCCCATGTATCCCGCATGGCCGCGGGATCCCAAGCCTCACCGTCGGGGCTTCAGCCACGGTGGGCTCCTACGGGCGGTGCATCGTGGCACCACTGCCTCCGGGCAGCCGGCCTATGCCTGAGACTTCCACGGGCCACCGGAGTCATTCCGGTGGTCCGATTTTGCTCTCGTCTGCGCCTACGGTTGCCTCGGGACCTGTCCATCACTACGAAGGCCTCCAATCACCAATTCGGTCACGTTTCATTGTCACCAAGGATTCTGCGCATCAAGAACAAAACAGCAGTGGGTTCAGACTTGTTCTTTAGTCTGCACCCACCGCGTTAGTGGTTCTAAACATCACCAACAATAATACACGGCATGCCGATGGTATAAAAATCACATAACAAAAATTATACAAAATCCCCTACCTCAACAGTTGATGTCAAATGTCGGTGTCATGGGGAAGAGGATCGTAGTCTTCATCAGAGTGCACCGAGGAGGAAGTGGTGTCTCCTCTCTTGTCGCGGAGAAGAGAAAGGGTGGCGCGTTGTCGATCTCTGAGGAACCAGCGTTCTTTTTAAATCTCCATCAGAGGTCGGCATTCTTCGTCGTTCTTCGTCGGAGGTCGTCATTCTTCCTTGCACAACGATGCTCTCCTCCTTAATAAAAAAGAATAGGTTCCTCCTAATATATAATTATACCCATAAGGTAACTCTCCCATAATTAATTCACCACACTAAATAAAATGCGTTGAAAAATAATTAAAGAAGGGAGAGAGAAGGTACCCCAATATTAAATGCGTTGGCAGAAAAATAAAAAGGTGAAAAGAGTATGGATCCTCATTAAATTATGGGTTAACATAATTTAATGGATTGAGGTGACATTTAATGAAGTTTTGTCAAATAATGAGGGGATGTTAATGAGATCATAGGGAATTAAACGGTGGGGCTCATGTGGGTCCCCACCTCTCAAACATCCACACTTGGGTAGTTAAGTGACTATGGGCCCCACTCTTAACTACCCATGGGAGGGAGAAACCACCATAAGAAATAAAAACTGTTCCAAAAATTTTTATTTACTTCTTAAATAAACCCCCTAAAATTATCTTCTCCTCCTTTATGAACGCAACTACCGTAAGTGTCCCCTTAAGAAAATATCGGCGCTGTGAGTTCATCAGTGCCCTTAGATTTTAATTCCGAGCACCGATTCAAAAGTTAGAAAATCCCTCTCATTCGTTCACTGAACGCACCCGAGCTAAACTTAGAAAATTGATTCCGGGCACACCGTGAATCAAAATCAAGCGTCGTTAGAATCCACAGACTCGTAAAATTCCATAGTATTTTAAAAAAAATTCCTTGAAATTTCTGGGTCTTTACACCATAGGCCAGGGGCTGGCGACCAGTGTCGAAGGCACAACAACTCCAGGAGGCCTTTGCCGAAGAACCTGTACCCACACACGTAGCCCACTCAATGTAGAAGTGCATAATAAAAGGAAAAGTAAAGTACAGACTGCTATAAACAACCACAAAAGTCCATTGACCTCTAAACAGTACAAATTAAATGCTGAAGGTAAACTGAATAGAAAAAGGGAAAAACACGCACCCAACCAGAAAAGTACCACAACCCGGCAATAGGTAAACAAAGTACAACAGCTGGGAGGGTCCCTCACCTAGAACTCGACTACGACCACCATACATGGTCTGAGATACCAAACTCTTAAGCTCCTATGACGTCACAATCGACCTGTATGTTGTCTACAAGGGAACACCATGTGCGGGAAAAGCCCCAGTAGGGGTGAGTTTAAAAATACTCCGTAGGATTCCCAAAGGCTCTAGGGAGCAACAAAATAGGTACTGAAGAGGTGAGAAGTATATTGAATAGGGGAATGTAATGGAGTACAACCGAGAGTGCATCAAAGAGTACAGATCAAATCATGAAGAAGAAGGAAGTAGACTCGTCCAAACACAAGGATCTTGAAGCGGTGAGAAGATGAACTTCTCGTCAAGTCCTCGCTACCTATAGTAGGAGAGTATACTCTTCTAACCACAGGAAGCTAGACATGGAATGCACGTGGTGTACCACGTGCGTCTTCACCTCTCCTAGAAGGAGAGTAACCCAAAACCCAAGGAGTGGTTATTGGAACAAGGTATATACATATCCATATGCTCAAACAAGAATCCTGAACAAGATCGTAAGGGTATCTACATACCATAGCATAGCCCAAGAAAGTGAGTAGCCAACAGTCCCAGAAGTAAACACCATCGTTTCCCAGCATCCCACACGCCTGCCCCAAACTGCAAGTCAAGGGGCTCGAATCACTGTAAATTGACACTATCCTCTTTGGGCGGTACTGACTCACATGCACGGTTATAGGTCACATCACAAGGACGCGTTTCGGTGGCGAAATCACCCCTCATACTTGAGAGTTCTGGGGAAAGTCAAACCACACCTCTACATTGTCACATATTTGAGAGGTCTTCTCAAGTCAAAGTTATCACATCACTAACTCGTACAACCAAGGGTCCTGCTTCGGTAGTCACGGAGAAAATCCACAGACTATCCTAGTCGAAAGGACTGAGTCTAATAGAAGTTTTATGGTAACCCAATGCCTAGTCCCACTGGAGGGTAAACCCTAAGAGGTCATTGGGTAACCCACTGCCCAGTCTCTACTGGAGGGTAAACCCTAAGAGGTCATCGGGTAACCCACTGCCCAGTCTCTACTGGAAGGAAAACCCTAAGAGGCTTTCGGGTAACCCACTTCCCAGTCTCTACTGGAGGGTAAACCCTAAGACCTCATTGGGTAACCCACTGCCCAGTCTCTGCTAGAGGGTAAACCCTAAGAGGTTGTCGGGTAACCCACTGCCCTGTCTCTCCTAGAGGGTAAACCCTAAGAGGTAGTCGGGTAACCCACTGCCCAGTCTCTGCAGGAGGGTAAACCCTAATAAGTTGTCGGGTAACCCACTCCACAGTCTCTGATGGAGGGTACACCCAATGAATTCAATGAGAAAACCATTGTCCAGCCCCGCTAGAGGGTAAACAGGAAGAAGTTGATGAGAAACCGACTTCCCAGCCCCACTGGAGGGTAAACCCAGAACTGCTCTGGCCTTCCCTACTGGATGGTACAACACTGGCCAACAGAACACGGAGTGGGTATCGTGCAACCACACAACTCCAGAACAATTCACCTAATAGAGCTTCAGAGCCCATGTAGTGTGGGTCAAGTAGATACCTGGAACTCTACCTGAGGAAACGCGTCATGGAAGTTCACGGAAGGAATATATGATCTCGATACTCGGCTAGGGATTCTGTTCCCAGGGCTCACTAGGGCTCCATACCCTACTGGAAACAACCTCCTGGGTAGAGTATCGGCACCGTCATAATGTGTTGGTCACACTGAATCCACAAATACCCTACTAGGGAACACGAAGGGACGTGATAATGAAATCCCACACGACTAAAGAAAAAGGGGAACAAAAAATACTCCTCCAATCACACCATCGAGAACAGACCCAGGGGAAACCACTCCACCCTACTTCTCTAAACCATCATTCATAGAAGGACCCTCTTCATCACGAGAGGTCAAAGGTACTTAATGTAGAACATGGCACGTACAAGGGGTCCACACGACGTGTGGACCTAACCCATCTCCAAACCAAGAACAAACATTATCATGTACAAACTATAACATGTACCTCCAAGCATTCCCATATACTCCCACAGTATACCACATTTCCAGTCCAAAGGCTATCGAGAACACAATGTCCAACATCAATGCAAAAAGGGAGACAGTGTAAGTTCCCAACATGCTTCCACCACAGCCCTACCATGGACAACCACACCACTTCAAACATTTACTTCACTCTCACAGGAATGAACATGATCACACGCCAAGGGTTCCCTAAAAACACTGTAGGAAGAACCTATAAAAGTACACCTTTTATGCTTCCACAAATGAGATCTCGAATGAGATTGCGCACATCCAAACATATCGTACCATTTCAATCCTCATGGAAAAACACCTGAGGTCAACTATTTACTCTCCTCAAATGGATATCCGATGGAAAAGTTGTCGACACTGCTTTACGCATGAACGACATCCTGTGGTCCCGAGCCTTGGTCTCGAAACAGTCAGGCACGTCGCACCATTGCGATCTCTTCTGAAAGGCACGTCAAATTGACTGCTTACTTTGCGCGGAACGGATATCCGGAGAAAAAAGATGAATTTTGTCATAACTCATGCAAGAGATTCTACGTGGGACCCGCAACACGGTCCCGAAGCTCTACCAATGGATCACACCATTGTGATCCTCTCTAAAAATTACACAAGATTGACTAATAACTTCTCCAAAACGGACACCCAATGAAGGGGAAAAAAATTCACCATCAATGCCCAAACTGACCCGTGTGGGGCCTACACCACCATGTTGAACTAAAGAGGTAGGATTGCACCATTGTAATGCCCTCGTTAAAACAATCACATTTGACTTCTCACATGCCTTGAACGGATGTCCAATGAAAATTTTGTGAAACGCTGCTCGCAGCTCAAAGGAAGGGTCTTGGGGCCCACACCACAACTCTGGTTTCAATGCCCAAAAACCCCTTGGAAATCTTTGTCTCAACGCCAGGGTCTAAACGCCACTTACAGCATTGAAATTAGACATCGCTTGAGCCTGCGCCATCTAAAACAAGAACCCCTGGAAAAACGCCAATCTGTTAAACATGTGTGTTGTTCTACCGAGCCCCCCGTCTTAGGAATTAAAATCACTAAAACCATCTCAAAAGTTATTCTTGAGATGTAGATCACACTACTGCAGACAGCACACAAAACGGACACTTTTAGTGAAGATTACTGGTGTCCGACGTCGAGGGGACGAATCCCCTTGTGTTGGACCGGCCTGGGCCGGCCGACGCGGGCCGGCCCGACTCGCAGCACCGGCCCGCAGCTCAGCCACGCGGCCCAGCCATGGACCCGCGATCCACACTAGCACCGACCAGACTTCATGGCCGGTCTTTGTTTCACTCAGAGACCCTCCGAGCACGGGTCTCAGTCTGCCGCATGGAGTCGCGGCCGCGACTTCGATCCCCCCTAGCACCGACGACCCCGCTAACGCCCGCTCCCCCGCGGGCGCCCCCTGCTGCCTCGCCCGCTCGATGCCGCCTCACCGGGCCGATGCCTCCACACCTTTACAAAGACAGTTGTTGACTAGGAGCCCCTGCGCCGCCACCGCTGAAGACCCCTCCGCCTCTTGGGAGACCTGCGCCGCTGCCGTCCGCTCGCAGGACCGGCCAGGACCACCAGAAACTCACCAAAAACCCCCCGGAACTTCGCTGGAATGTTGCGGTTTCCTCAAGACTTGGAAATTCAATCCAAAACAAGTGTCGGGAATCTCATAACAAGTATTACATGACAATGTGATTTTCTCGACAAAAAAACTACGATTTTATGCTATAATTTAGGTTCAAAGGGGAGGTTCAAAATTAAAACATGAAACGAATAACTCCTACCTCTTTGGGTGTAGCCCGAAGCTTCGTGAGGGATCCACCGAATTTTCAGCCACCATATAGGAAGAAAGGATATTTGGTCTTGTGATTGAGAGCTCCTTGGTTGGGAGCTCCTTCTTCCATAGGAAGAACAAGGGGAGGAGGTTAGGTGGTTAGGTGTTTTAATAAATAAAATTAATTAACATTTAATTAATTTTTAATACCCACCAGTAGACCTACATCCGAACTTCCCGATGGGGTCAATGCCAAGCCTCCCCTAGGGTAAAGACCACCTCCTGAGCACAACTGCGATCTCGGAATTTTAATCCAAGTCCCCATTCAAAAGTCATAAAACATAACGCCTGAGGTCGCTAAATTATGAAAACACCCCTGGGGACATTCTCCACAGAAGGGTCATGCCTGTGAAAATTACACCCCTCCTAGAGTAAATGACACATTAAAGACTCAATGGTGCCCTCGGTTTTCATGTCTGAGCTACTATTTAGGATTTATTCCCTATATTTTGCATTCTCATTGTGAACACACAGAAAATTTAATATCGGCAACATCGGGGCTCGGAATCGCACATCGTATAAAGGAGCTCCTATGGAATAACATCAAGAATTCTCCAATGTATTTTATAGAAAAAACTGGGTTCTTACATCATTCCCTCATTCAATATTTTCATCCCTAAATTGCAAAACATGGGATCAACTCAGGGTAAAATGCCCACACCTGGCTCTTCCATACCCAGAAGAACTCTCGCACAGTTCTGCACCACCGCACACCGACCAAAGGATTTGATCGGTTCACGAGAGGTTTGCCTTGCCGATGACGTGCATAGGACCACTCATACTTCCTCTCAGGTAAGTCACGTGGGATACGTTATGCACCCAAACCAGCCTTTGAGTTTTGGGAAGGCGGCGGGGACCTCGTCATCCCTTCGTACGATCTAAAATGGCCCAAAGGACCTCCGGGGTAGCTCACCTCCCCAGTCGCACCTCTACATCGCACGCTGCGACTGGAATCACCGTTTTCACCTGGGACAATGTCTGGTGATTCCCTCCTTTAGGATATACGTATGGTGAAACACCCAATGATATCAAGACACGCAAGGTTTCACAGTTGATGTCTCAAGACCACGACCCTCTTACACACTCAGAAATCGATGGAGTCGATACCATCGGCTAAATAAAAGGTTCCATGTCTTCTATTATACTAACAAAGGGGTTACAAAGACGCCCATTGTCACCCTAGTAACACCTCAAACAAGGAGTAGGGAGAAAAGAATTTTACATACAGAGTCTAACAATTCTACTGTAAAAAGTAGTAGAGCTATAGAGAATACCTTTTTCCACCTCATGCTCTGTAAAATCGTAGACATCCAGAGCTCGTGGCTGTTCGCGGTCCCAACTGCCACCTCCCGGATCCTAACGTGGACCTCCTATTGGTGGTGGAAAGACCTCGAAAATTCTCCCCCCCCCACTACCATCTCCTGCTCCTCTAGAAGCACCACCTCTCTGGATACCACTCCGATCACGGTGGTGCCTCCGTCAAGGTGGTGCAACGGCTGCCTGCCCGATATTCTCAGTGTTCCTAGTCGGGTAGTCTCACGCCAGGTGACCTTTCCCATCGCAAGGATAGCACTGGCACTCTTTAGGCTACCCCGGTGCCCTCCCTCGCCACTTTGGTGTACGACCACATCTCCGAAACCGGTAGAGGGAAGGCCTCCTGGGTCGAGGTTCTGTCATCTGGCGCCTTCTAGCTGGGGCAGACATCTCGACTCTATCGTGCCTACTGCCACCATCAACTGTAAAATGTGACAGGAAGCTCTCTGTCACAATTGCTTGCTCTAGCACCTCGACATAATTGGGAATGAACAAAGGCACTATGATATCATGAATCTATCTGGGGATAACCTGCTCGAAATTCCTCTCTTGGAAGTTGTCATTATGGACCATGTCCGAGAAAAAAACATGCACGGTCCGCGAACCTAGTCGTGTACTCAGTCACTGTCATCCCACCCTACTGAACCTGCATGAGCTCCTGGATCCTAACAGAGTGTAAGTAGGAGGGGTAAAACACCTCACGAAACATCAGTTGAAATTCTCCCCATGAAAGTGATGAATCATCGATTAACTTAGTCACCAGACTCCACAAACGCCTAGCTGCTCTATGGAAAAGGCTGGAAGCCAAAGCCACCGTAAGATCTTCCGGTGTCTGCACAAGCCTTAAGAGGAAACCACTGCCTCCATCCAAACCTCTACTGCATGAGGGTTTGGATCACCACTGAACCTCAGCAGTCTCTGTTGCTGGAACTCACGGAGCGCGCTCAACCTGTGCCCAAGCTCAGTCTGCTCTGCTGAAGCTGTCTGCTTATCACCAGGTGGGAGTGCTGCTACCGACCAACTTGGAGAAAGGGACTCGCATGATGGTTCCTAGACTGAGGCCTCATCGCCCACAGGGTTGTCATCACGAACCAAAGCTGGTATCTTGGCTGGATATCTTCAAGGAGACACCTTTAATATTACCAAGGAATGTCGCGATCAGGTGAGCATATATGTGTATAACAGTGTCAACAATGGGGAGCTGACTCAAGAAAGGACAGTCAAAGACTCAATCCTATGTGATGCACTAACCAAATTTCTCTACAACGAGTGTCTCAGCATGAGGAGTCGACATGCGGGTTATCAGGGTCCTAGTGAATGGATACATTGGTCGTCGCGCCATCACTGGACTCCCTGGCCTAAGAGCCTCTCTCGAGACACGTTGACATTGTTGCCCTAATATCCCAACCAATTCCATTTTAGGGATGTCCTAACAACATCCCAAGGAATGAACCACCTCTGATACCAAATTGTCATGACGTGACCCTACTCGAGCTCGAGCCGCAACTACCCCAAGCCCGCCTCCATAGGTCAGGGGCTGTCGACCAGCGCCGAAGGTACAACAACATGGGGAGGCCTTTGCCTAAGTACCTGTACACACACACACAACCCACTCAATGCAGAAGTGTAGAGTAAAATAAAAGTAATGTACTAACTTCTACAAACAACCACAAAAGTGCATTGACCTCTAAACAGTACAAAGTAAAATCTGAAGGTAAACTGAAAAGAAAAAGGGAAAAACACGCACCCAACCAGAAACGTGCCACAACCCGGAAACAAGTAAACAAAAGTACAATAGCTGGGAGGGTCCCCCACCTCGAACCCAACTACGACCACCGTACATGGTCCAAGCTCCCGAACACTTATGCTCCTATGATGTCATGATCGACCTATCCACTATCTGCAAGGGCACACCAAGTGTAGGAAAATACCAAGAAGAGTTGAGTATAAAAATACTCAGTAGGATGCCCCAAAGGCACGAGGGAGAAACAAAAGAGGTACTGAAGAGGTGAGAAGTAGATCGAATATGGGAAATTAATGGAGTACAACCGAGAGTGCAGTAAAGAGTATAGCTCAACCCAATAAGAGGAAAGAAATAGACTCGTCCAAACACAAGGAGCTAGAAGAGGTGAGAAGATGAACTTCTCATCGAATCATTGCTACTTATAGCAGAAGAATAGACTTTTCCAACCATGAGAATCTAGACACAGAAAGCGCGTGGCATACCCCGCATGTCTTCACCTCTCCTGGAAGGAGAGTAACCCAAAACCCAAAGTGTAGGTACTGGAACAAGGTATATACATATCCATTTTCTCAAACAAGAAACCCGAACAAGATCGTAAGGGGGTCTCTATCCCGTAGCTCAGCCCAAGATAGTGAGTATCCAACAGTCCCAGAAGTTAACACCATTGTTGCCAAAATCCAGCACGCCTTCCAAGAACTCCATGTCAATGGGATCGAATCACCGCACCTTGACACTATCCTATTTAGGTGCCAATGACTCACCCGCACGATTTTAGGTCACGTCACTAGGACATGTCTTGGTGGGGAAAGTGCCCCTCATACTTGAGAGTTCTTGGGAAAGTCAAACAATACCTCCTCACATTCACACAGTCGAGAGGTCTTCTCAAATTCAAAGATGTCACATCACTTACCCGTACAACCAGGGGTCCCGCTCCGGTAGTCATGGAGAAAAGCCATATACTAGCCTACTTGAAAGGACTATGTCTGAGAGAAGTCATCAGGTAACCCACTACTCAGCCCCGCTAGAGGGTAAACCCTAAGAGGTCGTCAGGTAACCCACCGCCCAGTCTCTGCTGAAGGGTAATCCCTAAGAGGTCGTCGAGTAACCCGCTGCCCTGTATCTGCTGGAGGGAAAACCCTAAGAGGTCATCGGGTAACCCACTTCCTAGTCTCTGCTTGAGGGTAAACCCTAAGAAGTCATCGGGTAAACCACTACCCAGTCTCCTCTGGAGGGTAAACCCTAAAATTTCATCGGGTAACACACTACCCAGTATCTGCTGGAGGGTACACCCTAAGAGGTAGTGAGGTAACCCAGTGCCCAGTCTCTGCTAGAGGGTAAACCCTAAGAAGTCGTCAGGTAACCCACTGCACAGTCTCTACTGGAGGGTAAACACTATGAATTCAATGAGAAACCCACTACCCAGACCCACTGGAGGCTAAAACTAAAGAATTCAATGAGCAACCCACTGCCCAGCCCCACTCAATGGAAAACCTGAAACTTCTCTGGCCATCCCTACTGGATGGGACAACACTAGCCAACAGAACACGGAGTGGGTATCGCACAACCACCCAATTCCAAAACAATTAATCTAATAGAGGATCAGTGCCCGTGTACTTTGGGTCACACCGATACAATGAACTCTACCCAAGGAATCATTTCAAGGAAGTTTGCAGAAGGAATATATGATCTAGATACTCAGCTAGGGAGTCTGCGCCCAGGGATCACTGGGGCTCCGCACCCTACTGAAAACAACCTACTTGGTAGAGGATTGGTGCCTGTATAACGTGTTCGTAAAACCAAATCCAAAAAGACCCTACTAGGGAACATGAAGGGATGTGATGATGAAATCCCACATGGATAAAGGAAAAATGGGAACCTAAACAACTCTACCAATCACACCATCGAGAACATAACCAGGGGAAACCACTCCACCCTGCTGGTTTAAACCATCGTTAATAGAAGGACCCTCTATGTCACGAGAGGTCAAAGCTATGTAAAGTAGAACATGACACGTACATGGGGCCCACAAGACATGTGGACCTAACCCATCTCCAAAACAAGTACAAATATTCTCAGGTACAAACGATAACAAGTACCTCCAAGTGTTCCCATATACTCCCAGAGTATTCCACAATTCCATCCCAAAGGCTATCGTGCAGACGATGTCCAACGTCAATGCAAAAAAGGGTGAAAATGTAAATTCCCAACTTTCTTCCACCATGACCCTAGCACGTCCAACCACACCTCTTCAAACAATTACATCACTCTCACAAGAGTGAACGTGATCACATGCCAAGGGTTCCCTGCAAGCACAGCAGGAAGAACCTCCCCCAGTACACCTTTCATGTTTCCACAAATGATATCTCAAATGAGACTCCGCACATCCAAACGGATCATATCAATGTAATCCTTGCATAAAAACACATGAGATTGACTATTTACTTACCTCAAATGGATATCCAACTAAATAGTTTCCAACACCGCTTTATGCCTGAATGATGTCCTGTGGTCCCGAGCCTCGGTCCCGAAACAGTCGGGCGTGTCGCAGCATTGCTATCTCTTCTGAAATATACATCAAATTGACTGATTACTTGTGCAGAACTGATATATGGAGAAAAAGATGCATTTCTTCATACCACACACGAGTGGTGCTATGTGGGACCTACAATACGGTCCCGAAGCCCTGCCAACGGATGGCACTATCCTCTCGAAAAAGTGCAGAAGATTGACTAGTCACTTGTTTAGAACAAACACCTGATGAAGGAGATTTAAATTCACCGTCAATGCCCAAACCGACCCTCGTTGGTCCCGCACTATCGTTCTGAATTAAATCAGGCAGATTGCGCAATTGCAATTCCCTCATAAAAACACTCAAATTCGACTGATCGCACGCCCTGAACGGATGTCCGATAAAAAAGTTGTGAAATGCTGCTCGTAGTTCAAAGGATGGGCTATAGGGCCAATGCCTCAACACTAGTTTTAATTCTTGAAAACCCCTTGGAAATCATCATCTCGACACCAGGGTCACAACACCGCTAACGGCGCTCAAATCAGACATCAGATGTGCACACACCATCCAAAACAAGAACCCCCGAAAAAACCCCAATCCTCTTAACAGGCGTGTCGTTCCACTGAGTCCCCCGTCTCAGGAATTAAAATCCCCAAAACCATCTCCAAAAGTTCTTCTTGAGACGTGGATCACACTGCCACAGATGGCACACAAAACAGACACCCGTAGTGAAGATTACAGGTGTACGACGTCGAGGGGACGAATCGCCTAAGGTTGGACTGGCCGAGGACGGCCGGTTCGCCCGGCCTGGTCTGGCCCGTGGCTCATCAATGATAGCACCCACTGGAACTCGTGTCCGGTCTTTGTTTCACGTGGAGACCCGCTGAGCATGGATCTTGGTCTGCCGCGTGGAGTCACGGCCGCAACCCCGGTCCACCCGAGCACCGACAACCCCGCTGACGCCCGCTCCCCCGCGGGCGACCCCTGCTGCCTCGCCCGACCGATGCCGCCTCGCCCGGCCGATGCTGCCTCACCTGGCCGAATACTGCCGCCACCAGGTAGCCCCAATTCCTCCACTGCTGAAGATCCCACCGCTTCTTGGGAGACCTGAGATGCCACTTTCCACTCACCGGACCGGCCAGGTTCGCTGGAAACTCCCCAAAAACCCCCCCAGAACTTCGCTGGAACATTGCTGTCGCCTCGGGACTCAGAAATTTAATCTGAAACATGCTTCGGAAAGTTAAGAACAATTACTACCTTGCTATGGTATTTTCTCGAAAAAAAATGGTCATTTGACACTATATTTTAGGTTCAAAGGGGAGGTTCGAAATGAAAACATGAAACCAAGAAATCCTACCTCTTTGGTCATAGCCCGAAGCATCATGAGGGATCCGCAAGATTTTCAACCACTTTAGAGGAAGAGGGGATCTTGGGGATTGATATTGAGAGCTCCTTGGATGGGAGATCCTTCCTCCAGAGTAAGAACAAGGGGAGGATTGGAGGAGGTTATGTGTTTAAATAAAGAAAATTAATTAACATTTAATTAATTTTTAATACCCACAAGAAGACATGTGTCCGAACAACCCGAAGAGTCAAGGTTAAGCCTTCCTAGGGTAAATACCACCTCCCTAGAAGAATGGAGGTCTCAAAATTTTAATCTGAGGGTCCAATCAAATGTATAAAACTTAACGCCAGAGGCCACTAAATTATTAAAATTCCCCTGGGGCCATTTTCCACAGAAGGGTCGTGCCCGTGAAAATTACACCCCTCCTAGGGTAAATGGAACTTTATTGGCTCAACAGTGCCTTCAGTTTTCCTGTCTGAGCTGCCGTTTAGGAGTTATTCCCTTTATTTTGCGTGCCTAGTGTGAATGCACTGAAAGTTTTATTTCTGCCGCACTGGGGCTCGAAATCGCATGCCGTTTAAAGGCGATGCTCTGGAATAACATCAAAAATTTTACAAAGTCTTTTATAGAAAAAAATTGGGTTCTTACAACACATCTATGTAGATGTTAATGTGTCAATACCCTGATCAAATGGATTTGTATTTAGATAGGAGAGGAATTGTTTTGGAAGTAACAGGTTGTGTTTAAGGCTTGGAAGCACTTTTGTTCATTGTGTGCCCACCTCGGGCACCTGTCCCTTTCCTTCCAGTGTGGAGAGAGGAATTTCCAAGGGGTTCATGGTTCTAATGACCCTCCCCCAGGATAAGATGGGATTGTTGATGGGTATGGAGCTGATAAAGGTGGTCCACAGTTAGAGGATGGTCGCACTACCTCTCATCCTACTAGGCTTATATGTGATGATGCTTTTGATCATTAGAAGTCATCTCAATTTTCACAAGATAACCCTAGATTCATTGATATTCTATATCGGCTGAAATGAGATCTGGGTGTGGCATGCTCATCTGAGGTTGTTGTTGTGTTGTTGTGTGATAGTGGGGTTCATGTGGGACTTGACCAATAATGGGTTTTGAGGGACAAAATGGAGGTCCACATGGATTCTTCTCAGGTAATGCATATGTCTCCTATAAATCCAACCATTGTTAATTCAGTGAATGAGGTTGTCTTTTGGGATGATTACACTGGTTTGGATTCCAATTTTCCTGTTCTTGGAAACATCTCAACACATTTCTAATTCATAGGTCGAGGATTTCCCCTAACAGGACCTCCAAACAAATTATAGTAGGTCCTACAATATATAATTTCTTATGCTGAGAAGGTTAATTCTGGAGGACTATTTTTGAATTCTCTAAACTGCTTTGCAGTGTTGGGATAAGAGGATGTCCATTCTTGTGGGGATCCTAAAGGGGTAGAGGTCACCCATAGAGAGGATCCTTTGGTGGAAGGGGGTATTACTTAAGAGGACAAAGTTGATGCTTTGGATCCCACTGAGTCCAAGGAACTGGCCATTGTAGAGGAATATCTTATATCCTCTTCACGGAAGGGAAAGAACACTATTGTGGATTCGGACGGCTTCATTATGAAAAATGGGAGGGTGTGGACTAGGAAGGATTACTCCAACCTGACTAGTCCTCCTGTCATTAGATCTTTAAGCAAGGGTAAGCTGCTTCAAAAGACTCCTACAAATATAAGCATCATTCACTCGAGAAAGTGAAATGGTGACAACCACGAGGTGGCGGACACCTCTATAGACCTCATGCCCATAGGATACAAGGATTCTGGTCCATTCATCCCCTCGAGTGATAAGTTAATGGTGGGTTTAGGACTACAGTGTCTAACAGGCCCCAATGAAGAAATAGTTGATGAAGCTCTGGACATTATGTCATCGAAGAAGATAGATGAGGTCCCACTCGAGGAGACATGAGAAGTTATCATCCATTACAAGGAAGAGATGTTCATGAAATCAATGTCATTAGACACCTCGTATGAGGATTGGGTTAAGATGTATGAGAGAGCTCCTAAAGTGGAAACTAGCATAATGCAGAAAAAGTGGATTGACAAACAAAAACGTATTTTGTAAAGAGGGATTCATTTAGGGATGTTAAGCATAGAAGATTTAATACATATGTGGGAAAATTTAGCAATTTGGTTTAATGACCTCATTAATGTTGATCTAGAGTTATAGGTAAATGGAATTCTATAGAAAATAATTAGGAATAATGCATCTAATCGGCTTAAACTTTATTTAAGTGGTTTGTCAGTCTCCTTAGTTGTTTGATGCTATGGTTTTTTGTCTGGACTTGGCTTCTCAATTTCAATCAAAAGTGTTAAAAATAAAAATGGTGTAATTTTTAGGTTTAATTTCCACATTTGGTAATTTAATTTCGAAATTGAATTAATTAATTCATTCATTCATTCATTCATTAATGGGATTATGGATTTTGTAGAATAATCTGATTATTGAATTACTTAAAGTTGTTATTATAGACTTAGTATTAATAAAATTGATTGTTAATTTTAATTAATGGGTTTGTTTGCTCATCCTGGAATGGTTAAAGGAAATTATGAATACATTTTTATCAATGGTTTATTAGTAACTTTTTCATTTTATTCTATGTGATTTAAATAATGAACAATGATTTTTGGGATAAAATTAAATTGTGCAACATGATGATAATGTTTGATAAGATGGTTAATGATTATTAACCCTGATAAATGTCATATTTATGAGATATATGATATATTTTGATATATGTGATAATGATTGTGGGATACATATTGATGATCCTAATACCCATATGTGATAACAAGCATGTGACAAGGACTAATGCTTCAAACACCCATATGTGATAAACATTAGGTGTGGGATAGGGACTAATGCTCCAAATATCCATAGGGTGTAAGACATTATGTTCTAGGCCCAACACATTGGAATTGGACTGGAGTTCTCATTATACTTGGTACGAAAATTTGAATTAAATGATTAGATAATCTCATGATACAATGAATTATGATTCCCTATGTTATATGGTTTAGAATGCATCAAAGGATGAATTAGGAATTGATTGTTTGGGTGTCATCTTGAGCATGGGTAATTATGTGGTTAATTATAGAATAATGAAATTTGTCATTTTTTTACTTTATTTAGAATAATTTATTCTTTATAAAACTGCATATAGTGATATAAACTGGATAATGTTTAGACACTGTTCATGGTGTCTTACTGATTTTTATTCACACCCTACTCAGACTACCTGATCCGTACCCAAATTGAATTCATTTTTATAGGAATGGATGAGGGAAATATAACAATATTATATGGATGAGTTGGGATGGAACATGGATGAGTGAACCATACATGATTTTGGGACTCACATTAGAGTTTTCGGTGTCTTTATTATTTCCTTTTCATATTGACACATGACACATAATGAAATGAAATATCTACTATTTTAGTTATTGTATGTTATCCATGTTTTGGGATTATCATGTGATGTTGGTCCTTATTGTTAATGGAATTATTATAATTATTTTTTTATTAAAATTTGTATTTTATTTATTTATTTATGTTCTTTAATACGATAGATAGTGTATAGTCTCCCCATGGATTATATTAGGACCTCTCTACTAGTCAGAAGCCTATGGAATATTTGGAGGCATCCCTGAGGTCATCTAACCAACCATCTCAGGGCACCGGTGTGTGGTACCTAGGGTTGAGAAATACATTGTTAATCAAAAATAGATTCTAAATTTTCTAGATATTATTTATAATATTTTCTTTCAAAAAAATATTTTTTTGATGATAGTATTTCCTTAAAGAATAAAATGACTTTATTAAATATTTTGAAGTTATTTACTAATCATTTATCAATAAATTTATATTGTTCATGAACATTGTAAATATTTCATAAAGTAGTTAATCCAATTAATGACCTCCAATTTAATAGATAGGTTATAATTTTCATATTAAAATAAAAATATTTCATGGTTTATTAAGGTTCAGTGTTGTGTAACTCATATAATATCAAACATAGTGTTTATTTAAAATCATAGTGTATTTCATTCTCTCCAAATTAATAAATTGCAACCTCTTAATTTTAACTAGTTTTCTCCTAATTAAAAAATCCCAGTCTTCCCAAATTATCTTTCAGGGTAAATCAATTATTAAACCTAAGTGTTACATATACCTCATCCCAATGAAACATCTCCCAAATATCAATAATCATCGTGATAAATAAATATATACTCGTTCAATATATTTATATTCTATAAAATATCATGAATGAGATTTATATATTAACAAAATAAGTGATACATAACGTTACCAAAACTATATTTGAATATATTAAAATATCAATGAATCACATTTTATCCATCAAGATTATTTATATTCCACAATATAATAAAGCATAATTAACATAAAATAATATACTAACCCTAAAGGTTTCTTAAAACCTAAATAGTTTCTTCCCCTATTTACCAAAAAAGATTCAAATCAATACAAAATCACATAACTTAAATCATAAAAATGATTTGTTGAGGCCTTTTAACTTCTGATTAGCTATAAACTTACACACCCATGATAGTATCCATAAAAGCTTTGTAAACATCAAATGAAAACATATATTATTCAAAAAAATAACACAGTCTGTATCCCTTAAATAAGTTCATTGACTATTTAATATATTCCATAAATCCAAAAATTTAATATCATCAAATATGAAATTAATCAGTATGTCATCAACTAACCATTTTCAAATTCACCAATAATATCATACCAATTTCAATAATCTATTTATTCTAACTAAACATGTGTTTTCAAAATATATTATGGAATGATGCTTAGATGTTCCATTATCCTTGAATCCAAAACATCATTTATATAAAACTTTCATTACATAATTTATGAATCATAATGCATAAATACTTTAAACCTTTCACTTCATAGGTCATTCCCTAGTATATTAGTTAACACGTGGATTAGAAAATTGTATTGGATAATACTCCTATTCCCTACGCATAATACATTGAAATATAATTGTCACTTTTGGATGATATTCATTTACCACCATCGATCATTTCATTTTTCCTCAGAAATTACATTCTCTATGCCCTTCATTTACACATAAAAATAATATTTTTATTACTTTTATACATTCCCTTGAGTGGTTCTTCCATCATTCTCTGCATAAAAGAAATATAATCTTTTTTCTTTAATAATCCCCACCACTAGAGATATTAGTAAACTATATCCTTAACATTATTGGGGAGTCTATGATTTGGTTAAGGTGAAATATATTAATAATATATCATTAAAACTGATTAGTAATAATCCCAAGGTTATTCATTATAGCTCGAATTTCATTTGGTTAATCATGAGAATAATCATTCCATTCTTAGTCAGTGTTAACACGAGACCTCCTAGTTCCAGACATTGACTAAAACCAAAAATCATATTAGGAGTAATAATAGTCATAGTGAGGAACCATGAAAATTCATTTGTAGGATTTTTAAATAATTAAAACTCCTTTTTAATCTTTGACACCTTATATTTAACCCATGTTATCTATAATAATTACCATTTTTTGATGTTATCATATAATTAGACTCATAAATATGGGTTTAAGTAATGTTTTCTCATCATAGTTTACAAAGAATAACTAAATATTTCTCTGATACTAACTAAATTTACCCATAAATTTAAAACATAGTTATCACATCTTAATAGGTTAATATACATTAAAGAACATAACAATACATGCCATAATTGTTTAGGTCCAATACCTTTAGACATGTAGATACTAAAACAAGTTGTTAATAAATGATGTAAATCATCTCCCACTATATTCTTCATAACTACAATTCTTCTTAGAAACATCATACAGAAAATTTCCTTCCTAACATGGTGAAATGGAAACAAAATAAAGGGTGATCTCAAATGATCAGAATTGTAAAACAATGTATATTTCAATGATCACTTGATCTCAATATGAGAATAATGTAATGGGAACTTGATCATAACATTATAATATCATACCCTAAATATCATATATCATAATAGTATGACATTGAATAAATATTGAAATTTCAAAAGACATGAATCATAAAATAATAAATGAATAATAGCCAAGATTGAATGACATATTCATAAGACATAGTTTTAGGGAATACACATAATCATGGAAAATAGTTTTCATATTAGTAAAGAATCATTTCTAAGACTATCATAGAAGAATGGATTTTATCCCCAAACTATTATAGAAGTCATGGTTCCATCCCAAGACTATCGCAATTGAAAAAGTCCTGTAATAAATTGGATTCACCCCTAATTATAGTCATGCTTATCTCATGGGATATCAATCATTACCCAATTCATTGGAGGGAGATATAGGTATCAACCATTACATAATGAAAATAATACATATGTTCTCCATAATATCATAAAACATTCATCATATCATAACCCAATTAAAGGAATGATTTCCTTAATCATTACATAATTTAATCATAGAATAACCCATGGAAAATGAAAAGGTTTCATAAACATATTTTCATCATAAATATAAACCTTATATATAAAGAATAAGGTTGGTATCATTGGATCATTTCCCCTGTAAAGTATAAGTGAAATCAATGGTTATTATCATTGATGATTATAGCAACCCAAACATTTCTTACATTACTATTACATCATTTTTAAGATAAAAAACATAATAGTATTACTAATAGTGGATCCAAAGGTTTAGTGTCTTGGGAAAACTAGGACCATACATAACAATTACAACATCAAACATAAACAATCATTTAATTCCTTCTTCTCTAGCTTCTTATCAGCACATGACATCTCTTTAGTACACATAGTCACCTGAGGATATACATCAAAAGGGGGTGATCTAAAATCCTAATAATAGGATATAAAAAAAAATATATCATGGGGTGATCATAATCATTACATAGTAAAAAGATCATGAACACGAGAGGAAGCATTTTTAAGAGACTTGAAATGTGGCAATGCACAAAAAAGAAACATCATGTCTTAGTGGTTACATACCACACATACTTTTCAAAAAATATAGCATCTTTCCCACATAATTTTACATTTACACATGAGATTAATCACTTTACCCAATTCATTGGAGCACTGTATAATTTTGGGTGCACCCGTCACATTCAAACATTCATATTGCACTATACAATACAGGCGCACCCATCACACCATAACATTATCATTTATCATTCATGCCACAATGATCATATATCAAAAATGAACATAACTAAACCATGAAAATTAATGTGTTTTATCTCATAAGAACAAATTCATAAACATTGGGTTCTCAAAAGAATGAGGGAATAACATTCCTGTTACAAGAACCGTCAACCTTGAATGAGAAGTAAAAGGTGTTTTCTTAAAAGAAGAGATCATTTGGAAAAAAAAATTGTTTGACTAAATACTAGTGACAAACATTTATATCCCATAAAAAAATTCAATGATGAAAAATTTATTTTTAAGGAGTAACCATATCAAAAAAAGGATTGAAAGAGGGAGAACCTGAGGGATGAAAGTTGGGTTCGAGAATTTCCCCTTACCTTGTATCTGAAAGCTTCCTTCTCTTTAATGTCCTATATAACGAAATTATCTTCATTAATTAGAAATAAAGAACCTTGTGTACATTAATATGGTTAATTATTTTTTTATTAAGTGATTGTATGGGCTTTTGGTTGAGTTATAGAGTTTAAAAACATTGTTCGGTAATGTTTGTTTTTATGATTTTTCATGAGCAGTTCACATGTATTCGTAAATTATAGTTCGGGTAGAACATGGGTAAACATCCAGATCTGATATTACATGTTATTAATGATATTACAGGACATTTAATGATATTATGATTAATTATATTAGATCCATGTGGATTATTCATTAGATAAGAATTAAGTGATGATAGTTTGGGTTAATTTGGGCGGTTTTTTTATCACAATGAACTTGTTTTATTTTATCACTTAGTAATATGTACATATGTTAGCTCCCAAACATTAAATAGGATATTATATATGAATATATATATATATATATATATATAATATTCTGGATCAACATTAAAAATAGTTTCATGACCAGATATAAAGTTAGAAATTGAAGAAGAAAACACGTCGTTCCTGAAGGTGATAAATTAACACCTCACGAACAACATTCTCTTTATTAAAATAAAAGGAAGAGGGAAAGTGTGTTGGATAATATCCCATAATATTCATGACATTAAATTAAATGTATAATAATGGAGTTAAAATACCATTTGTATTAAGATAGGTGGGGAGAGATTAAAAAAATGAACATGAAATAGAAAGGAAATTAAAGGAGAAGAGCGAGAGAAATTACCTCTTAAATCCACCTCTTGAGATCCTCCTTAATGAAAGCTAGGTTTGCTATTTTGGTGATACCAGAAGCTCCTAGACATGGCAGAGGGTCTAGGGAGGATTCTTGGGTAGATTTTAGAGAAGGATTTAAGCTTTATAGGTGTGAGTAAATGAGGGTGTGAGTGGTGGTTTTTATAGTGGAGGGGAGGGGGTTTTTCTTAATATAAAATTCATTAGTTTATTATTTCCTCACAAGACAAGGAATAGTGAGTTTTCCATGAACAAGAATAGTAAATAACGCATGTGAGTTTGGTATTAGGGGGCTTACATCACTTGTGATGTCAGGAATAGTGTGTTTAAATTAAAATGTATTTATACGGTAAATTAATGTATTTTACTATTCACTAAAAATTCAAGTATTACAGAAAAATACCAAAAATTCAACCCAACCATTTTTCAACGTGTAGAATCTAAATATGAAGTCTATTTTTAAAAAATAATTTTATAAATATGATTAATTTAATTTTTGATTAAAATCATAATTTACTTGAAAAATACAGTTTTTAAAATTAAAACTAATTTTATAATGCTTTCAAAAATTACATGAGGTCTTATAAAACTATCTTAAATCTATAAGACATATATTTTTTAAGTTATGAACAATTTTTAAGAATATATTTTCTTTTTAAACTAATCAATTAATATAATTAATTATTTATGACTTACAAATAATACCAATACTTTTACTATAGTTAAATTGTCACTTATAAGATGCCTAAATTTTATTTAATTATTAAAGGGTAAGGCTACTATTATTTTAGGAAATTTACTATTCATAATGGTCATATAACTATTAATAAGGGTAGGTTCCTATTCATAAGGGTATGTTACTATTCGCCAATAATTACTTTTGTTTTATTAGACTCCAAAAATCATCTTGAATACAACTGTGTATGTCATATTTTTGAAATTCAAAACAAAGAAGTGTAAAACATAAGTTTAAAGGTCACTAGCACTTAGTATTTAATTAATTTGTGTTTTCATGTGATTTTATGATAGATTTATAAGAAGGGAATTTCCATTGAAAAACATTGGGTCGTTACATTCTTCCCCCCTTAAGAAATTTCACCCTCGAGATTTCGTTTTACATAAATAGGTGAGGGTACTTCTCCTTCATCACCTCTTCCAGTTCCCATGTTGCTTCCCCAAACATATGGTTCCTCCCAAACACTTTGAAAATATGGGTTTTCTTGTTGCATAGAACCGTCTCTCTCCGATCCAGAATCTTTATCAGCTGCTCCTCATATGAGAGATCATATTCCAGGTGTACCACCTCTATGTTTCATACATGTGAGGGATCTGGTATGTACTTCCTCAGTAGTGATACATGAATCACATCATGAACTTGAGCCATATTCGGTTGAAGTGCAGGCCTATAGGGCATGACTTCTATGCTGTCAATGATTTTAAAGGGGCCAATGTAACTTGGTTTGGCTTCCCTTTGTTTCCAAATCACATGACTCTCTTCCATGGTGATATTAGAAGGAGGACTTTATCCACAACGTTGAACTCCACGTCCATTCGACAGTTGTCAGCATAAATCTTTTTCCGACATTGAGCAGCATTGATGTGTTTCTAGATGACTTCAACCTTCTCTGTCATCTCTTGCAAAATATCGAGACCAATTAGCTCTATCTCTCCAACTTCATCCCAACATATTGGAGTTCTACATCGCTTACCATATAGAGCTTCATATAGAGCCATCTGAATATTCGAGTGGAAGCTATTGTTGTATGAGAAATCAACCAATGGGCAATGCTAATCCCATCCACATTTAAATTCAAGAGAGCATTCTCTTAGCATTTCTTCAAGTGTATGAATAGTCTTTTCAGATTATCCATCATCTTGGGGGTGATAGGTCATGCTGAAATTTAATTCAGTACTCAAATCATGTTGAAGACTCCTCAAGAATTTAGGTGTGAACCTTGGATCATGATCAGAAACAATAAAGAGTGGAACTCCATGCAGTCTCACCAATTCCTTCACATATATCTTTTCAAGTTGTTCAAGAAAGAGGTATTCCTGAATAAAGATAAAATGGGAAGTCTTGGTGAGTCGATCAACAAAAACCCATATCGTATTATTTCCCTTTGATTTCTTTGGGAGACCCATGACAAATTCCATAGTAACATTCTCCCATTTCAACATGGGTATAGGAAATGGTCACATCATCCCTTTGGACTTTTTTCGCTCTGCTTTACCTTACTGACATACCAAGCACCTTGATATATATTCTGAAATATCCTTCTTCATGTTATCCCACTAGAAGTGTTCTCAGAGATCACGGTACATCATGGTACTCCCTTGATGGATAGAGAATGTTGAGCTATGTGCATTATCCATTAGGTCCTTCTTTATCTCGGGTGATGAAGGCACAAAAAGCTGCATTCCAAACCCAATCACACCATCATCATCAATATGGAACTCCTACAGCTTCCCATCCTTTACTGCATTCACCCTCTTTTATATCTCAAAATCATCCCTTTGTGCTTCCTTAATATTCTCCTAGATAGATGGTTGGGAAATCATTTGGGTAAGGTACGATGTATCCCCTACCCTTATTATTTCCAAATCCATAATTTGCATATCCAAGAAGATATAGTCTTTCTCAATTTTTAACATGGATAGAGTAGCAGGTTCTTTTCTGCTTAGAGCATCAGCTACCTTGTTCGCCATTCCTAGATGATAGTGAATAGAGAAATCGTAATCCTTAATTATCTCTAAGAATCCCCTTTGACTCATGTTGATATCATTTTGTGTGAATATATACTTTAGGATTTTGTGGTCGGCGTATATGTCACACTTCTCCCTGTAAAGGTTGTGTCGCATGATTTTAAAGGTGAAAATCATGACTGGCAGATCTATATCATGTGTCCTATAGTTCTACTAATGGATATTCAAGTGTCGTGAGGCATACGCTATCACATTATCATTTTTCATGAGTACACAACCCAATCCTTTCTTTGAAGAATCTCCATATATCACAAAACATTCTCCACTTTTCGGTAGTGTGATTACAGGTGTAGTGATCATCCTTCTCTTTAGCTCCTTGAAGCTTCCCTCATATTCTTCATTCCAGACATACTTTACCCCTTTCCTTGTTAACATAGTTAGAGGGATTGAAAATCTTGAGAAGTTTCTCACAAAACATCGGTAGTACGTAGCTAATCCATGAAAATATTGGATTTTTCTGACACTGGAGGCCCTGGTCCATTCTTCAATCGTTTTTATTTTTTAAGGATCCATAGAAATTCTCTCACTTGTGATCACATGTCCCAAGAACATGACTTGATTCATCTAAAAGTCAAACTTTCAGAACTTGGTGTATAACATCTCCTTTATTAATGTCACCACCACAAGTCTAAGATGTTATTCATGTTCCTCCTTTCTCTTGGAGTAGATGATAATATCACTGATAAACACTTATATAAATTTGTTGAGATAATTTCTAAAGACTCTATTCATAAAATCCATGAATATTTTTGGGCCATTAGTAAGTCCAAATGGCATCACCAAAAACTCATAGTGCCCATACCTTGTATGGAAGGTAGTATTCTGAATATCTTCCTTCTTCACCTTTACCTGATGATATCTAGAATGAAGATCCAATTTGGAGAATTATTGAGCTCTTCTTAATAGATATACAAGTCATAAATCCTTGGAATAGGATACTTGTTATTTATGGTGATGTTGTTGAGTTCCCGATAATTAATACACAGCCGCATTGTTCCATCATTCTTCTTCACAAAGAGAACTGGTGCACCCCAAGGTGATGCACTAGGGTGTATGAACCCTTTCTCCAGATTCTCTTGTAGCTACTTCTTTAACTCCTTCAATTCTATAGGAGACATCCTATTGGGACACTTTGAGATAGGAGTAGCTCCAGGTATGAGTTCAATTGAGAACTCTACCGCACAATCCAAGGGAATTCCAGGTAACTCTTCGAGAAATACACCATTGTATTCCCTCACGATGGGCATTTCTACAAGGTTGGAACCATCCTTCGACTCAACCATTTGGGCGAGGTATTTTCTTCATAGGGAATAAACACCCACACCATTGAAGGATTTTTCAAAGGAGGTTCGTGATATTCCTTTCATTTGTAGAGGAGCATGGGATGGTTCAAAATATGAAAATATATTTCCTTTTCCCAATAGTTGATATGTGATCTATATAATGAGAGCCAATACATTACTATTATAGCATCAAATTCCACAAAGTAAAGTATTACGAGATTCACTGGAAGAATCTTTCCACATACGCCTACATGAGATGAGTCAAACACTTGGGTTGAAATGATTGCACCACATGGTGTCTTTACAGATATCTCTACTTCAAGGTTTTGGGGCTTCGATTCTATTGTTCTAGAAAACATGCAAGATATAAAGGAATGCGTAGAACCAGAATCAAATAAAACTTTTTCCATTCTTGAGTGAATTGGAAGTGTACCTTGTACGACTTCATTATAATGCTCCACTTCCACTGTAGTGATGAAATAATCCTTCCCTTGTTCCTTTGGTTTTGGTGGTTACTGACACTGATTACCCTCGAGAACTCGAGGTTTGGTGCACTGGGTTTCATAGTTCCCTAGCTCCCTACAGTTGTAGCATTGAACCATGGGTGGTTCTCTCCTTTCTTTTATCACATTCACATTCCATTTTGTGTCTTTTCGACACTCTTGATAATGTTGTCCTTATTTCACACACTTGAAGAACTTCTTCATCCCTTTGAGGCAGTTCCCATGGTGCAACTTCCCACATTTTTGGCATGTGGGTCTTTGAGTTTTCTTCCAACCCTTATCATTAGATCCACCGACATGAAACTCCATCTTTCATTTCTTATCAGCATAGCCATGGGACCATTCTCCAAAATACATATCCACTTTGAGAGCACATCGAACAACTTCTTCATAGCTCCCAAAGTATCGAATTTCAAGAGCCTTTTAACGGTGTGGTTTTAATCCACTAAAGAATATATCAATTTTTCTATCATTGTTGATAAAAAACCTAAATCGTACCTTGAAATCATTTTGAAATTCGATTCATAGGTTGTGATACATTCTCCATATTTTTTCTTGAGATCTATAAATTCTCTCTCCATCTTTGTGCAAAGAGTTTGTGGGAAATACTTATTAACAATCATTTTCTTAAAGTCTTCCCATTCCATCTCATCAATTTCATCCCTTGGGTTGGTATTCTTAATCAAATCCCACCATTGATTAGCTTCTCCATCTAGATATTAAATGGGTATGGTCACCTTCTCCATCATAGAACAGTGAAGAAAAAAAATGATCTTCTCCATGGAGTTGACCCATTGTTCCACAATTAGTGGATCAGAAGATCCACTAAGCGTCGGTGCTCATTGCCACATAAAACATTCGATAGCCAGTTTCTCCCTCTTTGGTAAAGGAGGATGTTCCCTGTTATTATGGTTATTGGCCATAACCTGAGATAATTGGGTATGCATTGTAATGATGTTCTGAAATACACCTCCCAATTCATTGGGGATGTAATTTGGGAAATTGTTGCATTGGCCCTTGCATGAGTTGTTGGCCTGGTTTCTCCTTGTTTTCACCATTTTCTACAGTAGAAAAGGTTTGAACAAAACATAAGTAAACAATTCATGAAAAACTTATTAATTTAAACAATTTATACTAAAATCATAACATATGGGATCCCTATGTAAATATTCTAGTGTTCATATTTTTACTTAGTCTTGTGTTACACGTTATCTCTAGGGTTCACTAATCCTAATTCCCAAATTAACTAAACCTCCCACAGATACCAACTATAGTGAACCATCCTTTTCTTACCTTAAAACTAAATCATATTTAAGATAAACAACATAATAGTATTAAAAATAGAGGATCCAAAGGTTTATTGTCTTGGGAAAACTATGACCATACATAAAAATTACAACATCAAACATAAACAATCATTTAATTCTTTCTTCTCCATCTTCTTATTGGCACTTGACATCTCTTTAGTAAACATAGTCACCTAAGGATATACATCAAAAGGGAGTGAGATAAAATCCCAGTAAGAGGATAGATAAGAAATATATTTCATGGAGTGAGAATAATCATAACATAGGAAAAAGATCATGAACATGAGAGGAAGTATTTTTAAGAGACATGAAATTTGGAAATGCATAAAAATGAAATATCATGTCTTAGTGGTTCACTACCACACATACTTGTGAACAAAGATAGCATCGTGTCCACAGAATTTCACATTTAATCATGAGATTCATTACTTTACCCAATTCATTGGAGCACTATATAATTTTGGGTGCACCCGTCACATTGGAATATTCATATTGCACTCTATAATCCCGGGCGCACCCGCCACATCATAACATTACCATTTATCATGCATGCCACAATGAACATATTTAAAAAATGAACATAACTATCCCATGAAAAGGAATGGGTTTCAACTCATAAGAACACATTCATAAAAATTGGGTTCCCAAAAGAAAGAGGGAATAACATGCATGTTACAAGAACCGTCAACCATGAATGAGAAGTAAAAGGTGTGTTCTTAAAAGAATATTTCTTTTCGAAAACAATTTGTTTGACATAAAAACCCGTGACAAAAATGTATATACCAGAAAATTAAAGACAATGATTAAAAAATTATTGTTAAGGAGTAACCATATCAGAAAACGAGTGAAAGAGGGAGAACCTGAAGGATGAAAGTAGGGTTTGAGAATTTCCCCTTACCTTGTATCAGAACGCTTCCTTCTCATTTATATATTATATAATGAAATTATATTCATTAATTAGAAATCTAGATCCTTGTGTACATTAATATTATTCCTTATGGTTTTATTATGTGATTTTATGTTCCTTTCGAAGAGTTATAATGTTTAAAAGCATTGTTCGGGAATGTTTGTTTTTATGATTTTTCTTGAGCAGTTCACATGTATTTTTAAATTGAAGTTCAGGTAGAACATGGGTAAACATACAGAACTGATATTACATTTTATTAATAATATTACTAGATTTTTTATGATCTAATAATTAATTATATTAGATCCAGGTGGATGAGTCATTAGATAAGAATTAAGTGATGATTGTTTGGGTTAATTTCAGTGGTTTTTCGATCACAATGAACTTGTTTTATTTTATCACTTAGTACTTTGTACAAACGTTAGCTCCAAAACTTTAAATAGGATATCATACATATCTAGAATATTCTGGTTCAAGAATAAAAATGGTTTCATGACCATATCTGAAGGTAGAAATGGATGAAGAAAACATGTCATTCTTGAAGGTGATAAATTAACACCTCACGAACAAAGTTATCTTTAGTAAAATAAAAGGAAGAGGAAAAGGGGTTGGATGTTATTGTAACAACCCAAGATTTTATGAGTATTATTCTTTTTAATTTCATTGATTCCTTGTGTTGTACGCTACACTAGAATTATCTTGTGCTATACGCAACACCGTATTAGCTTGCAGTATACACAACACTATTCTTGGCTCATGTTACACACAATTTCAAGTTTGTTTTGTAGGAATTATTCTACACAACATTAAGTATAGATTTTTTTAATGTATAAATGAAATAAGTTTTTATGATGTTATATGCAACACCAAAGGGAGCTTTCACTACATGCATCCCTGACATGGCATGGATTACATGCAATCACGACCTTCCTCGATAGCTTGTGTAGTACGCAATACCGGGTTTCACTAAAAAGTTAAATATTATTATGATATTATAAATTAGATATTATGAATAGTATTAACTACATTTTTTATTTTATAACATTATTATTCATCTTACACATTTTCTAAAACATGGTATGTGAACAAAATAAATTTTTCAGGTAAAATAAGTATTTTTTAAAAAAATGCAGTTTTGCCACCTTTTGATGGTGCACCCACTTTAAATATAGTTTTTGAAAGTTTTATAATTTATATTTGACAAAATAAAATTCTTCTTTGGAATCAGGATATAAAAATTTACTTTGGATAAATTTTTCATATTATTCTGATAACTTTCAAATTTTAATGAATTGTAAAAACACGCTATATTTTAATTAAAAACAACTTTTTTCATTGCCATAATTTATATAGATAAATTATAATATATAATGGTTTTAAAGTATAAATATAATATATTTTTACCATTTAATATAATGTATGTCATTGCCATTAATTTTACATTGAATTCATAAGTAAAAACATTTCAATCTTTGGCAATGTTTTAACTTTTAAAACCCATTTTCTTAACAACGGGGTTAATTTTAAATTAATTACTACAACTTAAGTGTTTTGAATTTTAAAAAATGGATTCCATATTTTAATTCAGTGCATTGAAATTATTTTAATCGGTGACTTTTATTTTTTGGATATTATGAATAGTAACTACGGTAATTTTTATTTACTGTAGTTAAAGGTAAATCTGGTAATTAAGGGTAACAATATGATTATAAAATAACCCTAAAACCTTAAAAAATTATATTGGTTGACTAAAAGTTGACCCATATCAACAAAGGGTCATAATAGATTAATTTTATGGACTTTTGACCATGAAAATAGTTTAATTATTATTAAAACCAAAGAAAGTGACAACATGTCACTCTCTTAAATCTTATAAGTATAATAATTTTAATTTAGTGATAAACTTCATGAAACCTCGAATATAAATATTCTCCATAAAGATAATAAAATTATATACATCATGAGAATTTATTTATAATTTTTAGGGATTAAATAATTCTCATTAATGGTGACACAATAATGATCCAGAAATTGTTTATTTAGTAAAAAATCAATAATATAGTTTTTATTAAACTAATAGTGATCATAAAAGAAACAAAAAAAACGGACGAAAACTTATTGGTCATGTACATGTAAACCATAATCATCCAATGGTCTAATATTATACCATTTGGAGCCTTATAAAACCTATTATGACAAATATATTATTTTATTTTAAATGATGTCAAAGTTATCACCTTCATATTTTAATAAAGATAAAATTTAGAAAGTGGGTTGTTTTAGAAGATAAATTAGAATAAAAGTATTCTTATGAAATATAATATATTTATATTCATTATAGTAGTTTATTTTTAATTTTTATAAAACATATAAGTATATTAAATAATTATACAAAAAATGTCGTATTAATTATTTTATTAAGAGAAATATCAAATAAATAATTTTAAAAGTGTTAAAATAAATATTATATGAACTAATTAATGTACTAAACTAATTTTATAGATGAATATGACTTATTATTAATCTATTAAATAGGTTTTTTCGAAAATATATTTTCTGTGGATTTTATTTCAATTTAAATAAATGAATTGTGTCAAAATTGACACTATTGATATTTTGTATTATTAAATTGTTTAAAAATCACAAAAATATTTAAAAATAACAAATTCAAATTTATATTATCTAAAATTTCATAGGATATCAGATTATTTATAATTAACAACACATAAGCAAGTATTTATAACCATATAAAATTTATAAAATTATTATCACAAAAAAATTAAATAGATTAAATAAGGATAAATCAAACTTATTAGGTTTAAAATAAAATCACAACATGTCTAAATTTAATTGGTTGATGATATTAAAACCCTATATTATATAATATCTTAATTTGAGTCACTTTTGATGTTTTTATGTGGGGTTTGGGTTTATTATAAATTAATATTTTAGAGGATTCCAAAGGTGCCCCTCTCCTCCTTTATAAAAGGGAACCTCCTCCATCTCCTCTTCACAACACTTTAAGCCTTAAAGCTCGGCCAAACCCTGCCAATTTCTCTTATCCACTTCCATATAAACATTATGGAAGTTCTGTTATTCTCAATAGACCAACTCTATTTCCTTAAGAAGAAGCTTAAAAGAGGTGTGTCGAAGAAGAGGTAATCTCTTCTACCGATTCTTTCAAGTTTCTTTCTTCTTCAACTTCTTCTAATTTAGTTTTTTAATTATGAATTAATAACATCAGTATCTCTAATATACTGATATGTTATTATAAATATGAAACAACCCCATTTCACCTTCTATCCATCCTACAGAAAACGAAATCATCGCCCGTGCGTACGTACGGAATACCGTCTCCGCGCTTTGGTGTAATCTGTTTTCCCCCACCACCTTACTTGGATGGGTATAATGGTGTAAAGAATAACTATATGTGGATATTATAAAATAATATTGATTATGATATATTATATCATCCACTCCAATTCCATTCAATAATTATGGGAACAATATCATCGCTCGTGCGTACGTACGGATTACCGTCTCCACGATGCGATGAGATTCAATATCCTTGTTAACCATTAAATAATGATAATAAAGTATATATAATGAATAATAATTGAATATATAACATAATAATTCTACTGGATTTATGTACATTTTATTTACAAACTTCAATTCAAGTCAATAAGAAAAGGAAACCAGCATTTATGCGTACGTACGGCCTACCGTCTCTTGAAACGGTGTGTTTCATTTCATTTATCTATATATTATATATATATATATACTGAATATATATGATATATAAATAATGTTTTACATTCTGGAAGTTATTAAATCATGATATAAGAAATAATAATATCAAGAACAACAAGTCCAAACACGTACTATAAATGAAAAAATTTTACCGAAAATGCTGCTTTAACATGGAATTTAGAAAGGAAAGGGTAATATAAAGTCATAAGTGAACCATATATGATATCATAACAATGAATATGATTATATAATAAGCCAATGACATTATTTAAATCATTATATAGTAGTTTTGGATACATATGAAGCATATCAGACATAAGGTAAGGGATAACATTTCCAATCTTGTTTTTATTCGAGATTGCTTACACGTAAGTATTTACTGGGGTTATATTTTTCATCCATGTCCATAAAAATGTTTTCCATAAAGTTTTTAATATTCTTCCATGGATTTTTAAATTCATATTTACCCCTCTTTGACTTTTACATTGTTTTAGGGAAGGAATATTTCTTTTGTTTACCATAAGAGGAACTTTTTGACTTTTCCGGCAAAAGTATAAGGAGAATGTTTTTTATCTTATACGGCTTGAATGGATTTTAATGATTTCATAGAAAACTATTTCCATGAAGCTTCCTTTACATGTTTTCATGTTTATTTTTAATTAAATTATTTCATTTTAAAATTAAATGACATGTTAAGAAAGGAAAAGTGTTTTTGAAGTAGAAAGTGTATTTTCCTCAAGAATGGAGTTAAAGTGTTTTATCAAACTTATTTTACATATAAGATAATATAGGGTTCTATTTCTATCCCTATTTTTACATTGATTAGATTATGTTATGATGGAATTATTTTCCTGAATTCCTTTTATCTTATATGGATTATTTTATGATGGCATGATGTTTAAGAATTTTATTTTTATTACATGGGTTATGCTATGATTTATGATTTATGATTCTGTGGCACACATAAGAATGGTTTAATTATGAGATGGGTGGGACCTATTTCTTCATCCAATGCATTGGGTAAAGATTTATATCACATGAGATGAATATGGATGGAACGGTAAATTTATCTGGTTCAGTGATACAGGACTGGAACGAGGATTGAACTCGACTCAAAAAGGGACTTTGTCCACTAAGATGGTCTTGGCAGCAATGCCTTGTCTACTATTGAAATCAAATCATGTTCTTAATGGTTTCCACAATTACATGTTTTATTCCAATGCTATTTTATCATCATTGATGTTACTTTATAATCTATGCCTTACGTACTTCCAATATTTATTTCACAACTCATGATTTTGATGCTTAAACTTTATGTTCATGTTTTGAAGTTAAAATTTATATGGTTTGTTTTGTATTCTCCATGCTTACCATTACATAGAATTTGATCTCACCCTTTATATGTTTTCTTTTCCCTAGGATATAAACAAAGGTTTTAGGTAAGAAATAAAGGGAAGATCTTTGTGGGAGATATTGAAGATCTTTCACCCAGATTAGAAGATTATGTTCCAAGTTTCCAAAGACACTAAACTATTATGGTCCTTTGGTGTCTATTTTTTTATGTATTATATATTCCGCAAAAGTAATGTAATATATTTGTATGTCATGCTTTGGGACTCTACAGTTGGTATCAGAGGAAAGGTTTAGTCAACCTTTGGAATCTAGGATGCGAGAACTTTAGTGAGATCTCTTGAGATATTTCTAAGGTATGTCTAGGGATGTCCCTAAGGTTTGGTATATGTATAGGTTATAGTTCTAGATTTACTTTAATGATCATAGAATTAAACCTAATATGCTATATATATTGATGGTACTTTGCATTTATTATGTTGTTTTCCTAGCTTGATTTTTTCCTATCACACTATTCTTTTTGGGTTTTAGACGATGGCTGGAACCTGAAGGAACCGTGTTGATCTATGTAATGGAAAATGCAATGATTTTCCTCCTAAACAAACCAATGTTATGGGAGATGGAGTGAAAAATCTTATTGTTATACAAACCCAAGCTATGAATCAATCTGGACATCTAAATGAGTAGAGGAGGGAACAATATTCAATTATGTCCTTCATGAGGAAACATCCACCATCTTTAAGTGGGTCTTCTAATCCACTTGTTGCTGAACAATGGATCAGTACTCTTGAAAAGATATTTTCTATACTTTGCTATTTAGAACATGAAATATTCATTCTGGCTATTTACCATTTAGAAGGTGAAGTAGACCAGTGGTGGACTCTAATTATGAATACAAGGCCACAAGATGGAATTGAATCAATGGAATGGGACGAGTTCAAGAACATATTTTTCAAAAAGTACTTCCCTCATATTCTTCGAACAAAGATGGAAAAGGAGTACCTTGAGCTTAAGAAAAATGATGATGAATCTGTTGGTATATACAAAGCAAATTTTACATGGCCTTCAAGGTATGCATCTGGCTTTATCATCCAACCTGAAAGTAAATTTGATCAATTCTTCAGTGGCTTAAAACCAAGACTTCGAAGGGCATTAGCTATAAGAGACTTCAGTAGCTAGGAAGAAATTTTGCATTGTGCTATCAAGGTAGAACTGGAAGTTTGTGTTACATATCCATCTCATGGTTTTTACAAAAAAAGTCATATGGATTTCAAGGAGAAATCTCAAAAAAATGGTGAAAAGAATATGAATGTTTCTTTATGCTCTAAGTGTGGAATGAAGCACAGTTGAGATTTCCTAAAAGGTACTAGAAAGTGTTTTTAAGTGTGGAAAAGAAGTTCATCGATCAGTTGAGTGTCGATGTAATGGAAAAATTGTAGCTAATGATGTGAATAGAGAAAAGACTACATATAACGCTCCACCAACACTTCAATGCTTCAAGTGCAAGGAAATGTGGCATTATGCAAATCAATGCCCTAATCCAAGGGTTAATGATGATCAACGTGAGCAACCTCTTAAGGCATAGGATAAAGGGAATCACATGCGATCACTATTTTGATGTTGAGTATGAAAATGATGTTATTGAATGATTAAGTTTTTATTTAATGGGATTTAAAAATAGTATCATGGAATCTCATTTATGGTTTTGTGTAATTTTGGAATATCAATATTTTGGTTTTCAATAATTATATGGTACTGGTAACCATGAAAAGTGATTGTAATATTTTTGGAAAGATTCTACTATGTGCCTAATGAAGGATAATGAGAAAATAATATGTTTGATAGTATTAATGAGCTCATGACTGATATAAAGACAATGTGATATCATGGTTTGAGTATATAGAATTTTTCGGATTTTGGTATGTGGAAAGAGTTAACTTTTGATAGCATTCATTTATTCACTAAGGTTCTATGGTAATTTATGTTTCAAGAGAATACATGATTAAGGTATTCACATGTTTGGAATTTGACCAACAACAAGATATATCTTATGATATATGGAGGAAAATTGAAGTAATTCACATGCTCGGTAGATGAAATTTCTAGTAATCAGACAGAAGTATTTTTGATAAGCCTAAAGGTTGGAATAGACATCCTATAGTATTTCTTACTGCTATAACTTTTTGTTTTTATTTCAAAAATGTTATGATAGTATAGTTTTAGAAAAAGGAAAACCTGCAGTAAGGGACAAAACCTGTCACGTCGGACAATGATGTGGGACTCGTACCCACAACTGAAGTATGACAGGCCTTCATTGCCTACCATTATCCTACCGGAAGTCCTTGGTTAGTAGAAACTAGTTTTATTTTATTAAGCGGTATGATAGATAAAGTGTAAGTTTATTTTAGAAACCATATATGATTAATCTCACCATAGATCGACTTATGTATATAAATTTTTCTAACCATATGATTGAGACAGATGCAATGACCTATCATTATATCACATGATCTGCTAACACTTCACAGAAGACAAATTCAACTTCATTTCTTTAAGAGATGAAGTGGAAATTGTTCAATGCAGAAATAATAGTGATATTTTACCAAAATCATGTAATTATTTCTTCTATTTCAAAATCCTCAACATTAGGGAAATGATATTGAAAACCAAAAAAAATGTTGTCCTAGTGCTCTGATATCTGATGAATCAGATGGTACCTTAGATCATCACAAATTTATGGCTTTGTGATTGTTGGCTTTTTCATAGCCATGTTTTCTACCACTCTCCATCAGAACTTGATGGTTAGGTTTCTCTTCCATATCCATATTTTAACCTATGTTATCCTATGTGGAAACCCAGTGATGTGTTAATTTGGGTAACCGTTTTGTTTCATACTTCACTTTTTTTTAAATTAAGTTCTAGTGTTCCTTTTTATGATGTGGGTTACTATGAAAGAAACTTTCAAGTAGTAAACCATTTATAACACTGACGAATTTCAGGGGAAAATTTATTTTTAAGGGGTTATAATGTAACAAACCGATATTTTATGAGAATTATTCCTTTTAATTTCATTTATGTCTTGTGTTGTATGCTACACCAGAATTTTCTTGCTCTATACACAACATCATATTAGCTTGCAGTATATGCAACCCTATTATTGACTCGTGTTACACACAATTTCAAGTTCGCTTTGTAGGAATTATTCTACGCAACATTAATTATAGATTTTTTTAATTTATAAATGAAATAAGTTTTGATTATGTTATATTCAACACCAAAGGGATCTTGCACTACACGCATCCCTAACATGGCTTTCATTACACGCAATTGCGACCTTCCTCGATAGCGTGTGTAGTACGCAATATCGGGGTTCACTAAATAATGATATATTATTATAATATTATGAACTAGCTGCTATGAATAGTATTAAATAAATTTTTAATTTTATAACATTATTATTCATCTTAAACATTCTCTATAACATGGTATGTGAACAAAATAAATTTTTCGGGTAAAATAAGTATTTTCCAAAAAAACAATTTTGCTGCCTTCTGATGGCGCACCCACATTAAATCTAGTTTTTGACAGGCTTATAAGTTTAATTTGACAAAATAAAATTCTTAATTGGAATCATGATATAAAAATTTACTTTGGATAAATTTTTCATATTATTCTGATAACTTTCATATTTTAATGAATAGTAATAACGCGTTATATTTTAATTAAAAACAACTTTTTTCATTACAATAGTTTATATGGTTAAATTATAATATTTAATGGTTTTAAAATATAAATAGAATATATTTTTACCATTTAAAATAATTTTTGTCCTTACCATTAATTTTACATTGAATTTATAAGTAAAAACATTTCAAACTTTTGCAATGTTTTAACTTTTAAAACCCATTTTCTTAACAACAGGATTAATTTTAAATTAATTATTGCAACTTAAATGTTTTGAATTTTGAAAAATGGATTCCATATTTGAATTCAGTGGGTCCAAATTATTTTAATATATTAATTCTATTTTTTTGATGTTATGAATAGTAACTAGGATAATTTTTATTTACTATAGTTTAAGGTAAATCGGGTAATCAAGGGTAAAAATAACATTATAAAATTACCCTAACACCTTAAAAAATTCAATTGGATGACTAAAAGTAGACCCATATCACCTAAGGGTCGTAATAGATTAATTTTATGGACTTTTTACCATGAACATAATTTAATTATTATTAAAACCAAAGAAAATGACAACATGTCACTCTCTTAATTCTTATAATTTTAATAATTTTAATTTAGTGATAAACTTCATGAAACCTCGAATATAAATAGTCTCAAAAAAGAAAATAAAATTATCTACATAATGAGAATTTATTTAGGATTTTTAGGGATTAAATAATTGTCATTAATGGTGACACAATAGTGATGCAGAAATTGTTTATTTAGTGAAAAATCACTAATATAGTTTTTATTAAACTAATAGTGACCATAAAAGGAACAAAAAAACCTGAACAAAACTTATTATACATGTAAATGTAAACCATAATCATAAAATGGTAGAATAATTGAATATTTGGAGGTTTATAAAAGCGATTATGACACATATATTATTTTATTTTAAATGATGTCAAAGTTGTCACCATCATAATTTAATAAAGATAAAATTTTAAAAGTGGGTTGTTTTAGAAGATAAATTCGACTAAAAGTATTATTATGAAATATATTATATTTATATTTATTATAGTATTTTAGTTTTAATTTTTATACAACAAATTAGTATCTTAAATATTTATACAAAGTTGGTGTATTAATTATTTTATTAATAGAAATATCAAATAAATGATTTTAAAAGTATTAAAATAAATATTATATGAACTAATTAATGTACTCACCTAATTTTATAGATTAATATGACTTGTTATTAATCTATTAAATAGTTTTTTTTCGAAAATATCTTCACTGTCTATTTTATTTAAATTCAAATAAATGAATTGTGTCAAAATTGACACTATTGATATTTTATATTATTAAATTATTTAAAAATCACAAAAATATTTACAAATTATACATTAAAATTTATATGATCTAAAATTTTATAATATATAAAATTATGTATAATTAACTACACATAATAAAGTATTTATAACCATATAAAATTTATAACATTATTACCACAAATAAAATTAAATAGATTAAATAAGGATAAATCAAAATGATATGGTTTAAAATAAAATAAAAACATGTCTAAATTTAATTGTTTGATGATATTAAAACCCTATATTATCTAATATCTGAATTCGAGTCAATTTGGAAGTTTTTAAGTGGGGTTTGGTTTTATTATAAATTAATATTTTAGAGTTTTCCAAAGGTACCCCTCTCCTTCTTTATAAAAGGGCACCTCTACCCTCTCCTCTTCCCAACACTTTGGGCCTTCAAGCTCAGCCAAAACTCGCTCATTTCTCTTCTCCAATTCCATAGAAACATTATGGAGGTTCTGGTCTTCTCAATAGACCAACTCTAGTCCCTTAAGAGGAAGCTTAAAAGAGGTGCGTTGAAGAAGAGGTAATCTCTTCTACCGATTCTTTCAAGTTTCATTCTTCTTCAACTTCTTCTTCTTTAGTTGTTTCATTATAAAGTAATAACATAAGTATCTATAATATACTGATATGTTATTATAAATTTTAGACAACCCCATTTCACCTTCTATCCATCCTACAGAAAAAGAAATCACCGTGCGTGCGTATGTAAGGAATATCGTCACCACGTCGTGGTGTAATCTGTTTTTCCATTACCACCTTACATGGATGGGTATAATGGTGTAAATAATTACTATATATGTAAATTATAAAGTAATAATGATTATTATATATTATATCATCCACTAAAATTCCATTCAATAATTATGGGAATGATATCATCATTCGTGCATATGTACGGATTACCGTCTCCACGACACGATGAGATTAAATCTCCATGTTAACCATTAAAGAAATATTGTAATGTATATATAATGAATAATAATTGCATATATAACATAATAATGATTCTAGATTTATTTATATGTTATTTACTTACTTCCATTCAAGTCAATAGGGAAAGGAAAACAACGTTCATGCGTACATACGGCCTACCGTCTCCATGAACGGTGTGTTTCATTTCATTTATCTATATATTATATATATATATACTGAATATATATGATATATAAATCATTTTTTACATTCTGGAAGTTATTAAATCATTATATAAGTAATAATATTATCAATAACAAAAAGTACAAACACGTACAACAAACAAAATGATTTTACTGAAAACACTACTTTAACATGGAATTTACAAAAGAACGGGTAATATAAAGTCATAAGTGAACCATATATGATATCATAACAATGAATATGATTATCTAATAAGTCAATTTCATTATTTATATCATTATATAGGAGGTTTGGATACATACAAAGCATATCAGACATAAGGTAAGGGATAACTTTTACAATCTCGTTTTTATCTGAGATTGCTTACACGTAAGTATTTACTGGGGTTAAATTTTTCATCCATGTCCATAAAAATGTTTTTCATAAAGTGTTTAATAATATTACATGTATTTTTAATGTCATTTTTACCCCCTCTTTGACTTTTAAATTGTGTTATGGATGTGATCTTTCTTTTTTTTACCATAAGAGGAAATTTTTGACTTTTCCGGCAAAAGTACGGGGAGAATGTTTTTTAACTTATACATCATGAATGGATTTTTATGATTTCATAGAACATTTTTTCCATGAAGGTTAATTTAAAACTTTTTAAGTTTATTTTTAATTAACTTCTTTTAGTTTAAAATTAAATGACATGTTAAGAAAAGAAAAGTGTTTTTGAAGTAGAAATGATATTTTCCTCAAGAATGGAGTTCAAGTGTTTTATCAAAATTATTTTCCATCAAAGATAAAATAAGGTTCGGTTTCTATCCCTATTTTTACATTGATAGGATTACTTTATGATGGAATTATTTTTATGAATTCCTTTTATCATATATGCATTATTTTATGATGGCATGATGTTTAAGAATCCCATATTTATTACATGGGTTATGGTATGATTTATGAGTTATGATTTTGTGGCACACATAATAATAGTTTCATTATGAGATGGGTGGGACCTATATCTCCCTCCAATGAATTGGGTAAAGATTTATATCTCATGAGATAGACATGGCTGCAATGGTAAGTTAATCTGGTTCAGTGATACAGGACTGGAATGAGGAGTGAACTCGATTCAGAAAGGGACTTTGTCCACTAAGATGGCCTTGGTAGCAATGCTTTGGCTACTATGGAAATCATATCATGTGCTTAATGGTTTCCACAATTACATGTTTTATTCCCATCCTATTTTATCATGGTTAATGTACCTTTATGATCTATGCCTTAAGTACTGCCAAGATTTATTTCACAACTCAATATTTGGATGTTTAAACTTTATGTTCATGTTTTGATGTTAAAATGTATGTGGTTTGTTTTATTTTCTACATTCTTACCCTTACTAAGAATTTGAGCTCACCCTTTATTCATTTTCTTTTCCCCAGGATATAAAGAATGGTTTTATGTAAGAAAAAAAAGGAAGATCTTTATGGGAGATGTTGAAGATCTTTCACCAATATTAGAATATTATGTTCCATGTTTCCAAAGACACTAAACTATTATGATCTTTTGGTGTCTATTTTTGTTATGTATTAAGTATTCCGAAAAAGTAATGTAATGTATATGTACGTCACGATTTGGGTCTCTACAGGTATAATATTCAATTATCTGCATAACATTACTGTAAATGTATAATACTGTAGTTACAATACTATTTGTATAAATATATGTGGGGAGAGATCAGGAAATTAAATTGAAATCAAAAGGAAATTAAAGGATAAGAGGGAGGGAAATTACCTCTTAAATCCCCCTCTTGAGATCCTCCTTAAGGAAGCTAGGATTGGTCTGTTGGTGAGACCAGTAGTTCTTGGACGTGGGAGAGGGGATAGGGAGGATTATTGGCCAGAGTTTAGAGAAGGCTTGAAACTTGAGAGATGTGAGTAAATGATGGTGTGAAAGGTGGTTTTTAAAGTGGAGGGGAGAGAGGTTTTCTTAATATAAAATTCACTAGTTTATTATTTCCTCAAAAGACAAGGAATAGTGAGTCTTCCATGACCAAGAATATAAAATAAGGCATGTGAGTTTGGGATTAGGGTTCTTACATCACTTTTTATGACAGGTACAGTGTGTTTATATTATAATGTATTTATACGGTAAATTAATGTATTTTACTATTCACCAAAAATTCAAGTATTTCAAAAAAATACCAAAAAATCACCCTAACCATTTTTCAACTTCTAGAATCCAAAAATGATGTCCATTTTTCAAAAAATAATTTCTAAATATGATTAATTTAATTATTAACTAAAATCATAATTTACTTGAAAAAAACAGTTTTTAAAATTTAAACTGATTTTATAATGCTTTCAAAAATTACATGCAGTCTTATAAAATTATCTTAAATATATAAGGCATAGATTTGTAAATTTATGAAAAAATTTTAAGAATATATTTTATTTTTAAAAGAATCAATTAATTATAATTATTTATTTATGACATACAAAAAATACCAATACATTTAGTATAGTCAAATTGTTACCTATGAGATGCCTAAACTTTATTTAATTATTAAAGGGTAAGGTTACTATTATTTTAGGAAATTTACTATTCATAAGTGTCATAATAATATTCATAAGGCTAGGTTACTATTCATAAGGGTATTTTACTATTCACCAAAAAATATTTTTGTTTTATTAGACTCCAAAAATCATCTTGAACACAACCGTGTATGTCGTATTTTCGAAATTCAAAACACAAAAGTGTCAAACTTTTGTTGAAAGGTAACATAGCACTTATTAGTTCATTATGTCATGTTTTGATGTGATTTTATGACATATATATAATAAGTTAATTTCTATTGAAAAACATTGGGTCCTTACAAGGAATATAAATACAATTTAAATCTCCTTAAAAATTTATTGCGGAAAATATCATTTCCATTTTAAAATTACATATTAAAAATATAAAATATTTAAAAATGTTATGGAAAACATTTTATTTTAAAATATCATTATAAACTTATAAAAAACATCAAATAATTGAGTAGTCATGATGGTGTGATATTTCGTTTCAATCGTATAAATTAAAAAACATTCTTTTAAAACTTATAAAAAGTCAAAAAATTGTACCTCATTTGAAAAATTATAACAATATTAATTTTGAAATAATTTTTTAAAAATTACAACATGTATAAAAATAACATTAAACAATAAAATTATAATATTAAAAACCTTATTTAAAAAATTTATCTTAAATAAAAAGTTTCTTTGGTCGAAGAGATAAATAACGTCTATTTTATTTAAAATCATTCTTTTAGTATATTGAGTACTTAAAGAGAGTACAATTTAATTTAAAATTTATTCTCCATAAATAAAACTAGGAGAAAAAAATCAATGATATTCTATAAATTTATATAATACAATTTCAGCAATATAACTTAATCATAGATGATCCTAAAAAATGATATTATAACATAAAAGCCTTACTTCTTTAGTAACAATTGAACCGTAAGACCCATGAAAAAAAACATAAGATTATATTTATACCCCCATAAATTTCATAATAATAATCATAAAATAAATTCATAGGTACTATATATATCACACAAAAGAAACAATTGGTGAATATGGAATTTGTCCCCCAGGAATAAAAATTAGATGAAAATCATTTACCCTAGGTATGCCTTCCTTATTGGGAATTGGAACCTTCTGTATAATAAATATATATTTAATATAAATATAATATACAACCATAATCATATATATAATCCCATATATTATTTACGTATTACCTTTTATCACTCATTTGATAACAAATTATTATTAAAATCATTATTCTGGGTGATATTTGCTTTGTTTTTCACGTAGGTTTAGGTATGGTTGTTCAGGTCCATTTAATTTGATTATGGTTGTATAAAATATATATTATTAATAATAATATAAATATCATATATATTCATTTTATAATTATTTATATTCTTCCATAAAATTATAGTTAGAAAAATAAATTACACTGTTCATGGAGACGGTGGGTTGTATGTATGTATGAATGATTTTTTCATTTATCGACCGATGAAATAAGAGAAACATAAATAATAAATAATATTTCTAGATTAATTATTATATAATATATTTATTTTATATTAAATAAATTCATCCTTATTACCATCCATGTAAAATAGAAATGTAAAATAAATCGCATTGCTTCGTGGAAGTGGCATCCCACACGTACTCACAAGCGATGTTATTATTTTCCAACCATTTTGAAGGTATGAAGGTATATATGATATTATTAATAATAATTTTTAATTATATAATAATTATAATATATAATTATTAAACCCATCATAATACCCATCCATAAAATTTGGTTTTGGGAAATGAGTTGTATCGCTACGTGGAGACGGTAAGTCCCACGTACGCAAGAGCGAAACATTGACTTCCCATTTCTTGGATGGATGGTGAATAAATGAGGTTTAATAATTTTAATAAAATTTAATTATATTGTGGATAATTGTTTTATTATTTTATTATAATCTAAAATACTTATTTTAGATAAAAAATAATTAAAAAGAATGTGTTCTATTAAGGAAATTAACACTTTTTTGAAATAACTCCTTTAAATATCCCCTTAAAGACACAAGGGTCTGTCATTTAGGAATACCATCACATATATAATTTTTATAATTAATTTTATAAGTTATATTTCAAGGTTATTGTCGAGATATAAGGAAAACAATTCTGAATAAGTGGTGGGAGGAGGTTCCCTTTATAATTGAGGTAAGGGGGAGGTTTTGGAATTTATTAAAAGATTAAAATATCAAAAATACATTATCTATTCCAAATGACACAAAAATACCATGTATTATAATTTAATATATTAATATGTATAAATGGAAATATATAATAACATTTTCACCAGTTTAAGCGGAATTTTAAGCCTTATTATTTTGTTTAACCCGTAATTAACTCATTTTAACATTAATCATGGTATCATATTTTTCACATAAGAGGGATTATAATATTAAATTTGAGGTGATAATTGGATAATAAATGGCCAAGGGATTATATTTTATACAATATATTATCTTATTTTCCATATTGAAATATTTTTTAACAAAATGTAAAAAAATTATGCAATATTATTTTGATAAAATATCATTAATGTGAATTATGAAACTATTTATTTTATTAGATTTAAAATTAATAAATAAAATTTTTAAATATAATATTATCATTTAAAATTACAATATATGTCATATTCATCTAAAATAATCATGTAGCACTATAACTCACTAAAATTATATAACTTTTAGAATCCCTAAAATCTATAATTTTATTTTTATAATCACTGAATAAATACTACGATATCATTATATAAGAATTTAAAGTAAATTTATAATTTATGAAAATTATAAATAAATAAATTATTGGAAAATAATTTAATTAATCACAAAATGAACAATTATCATCATTCACAGATTTATTTTTTCATTATGTGTACATATAGGATATTTTTAAAACATAAAGAGTGAGATTTTGTAACTTCCATTGCATTAAATATTTTATATGTCATATTCTTGGAAAAGTTTCCATTAGAAAATTAAATTTAGAAGATATGTTTATAATTGTATAATATCCTTCATCCATTAATTATTATTATCTAAAAATATAGCCTTATCACTTAGTTTTAACCTAAATTTATGTGATTTACCTTATACCGTGATGATAATTTTTACCATGATTATGATTGATATTGACCAAAAATAAAAGTGAAATATTTAAAAAATTTGAATAGATAGATTAAAAAATACAGAATTGTTTTTATAAAATTAATTTTATATATGTGGATGAAATTAATTTTAAAATAATCATGAACCATGTGAAGAAACCCTCTTTTTAGACAAATACATTTTTAAGCATACCACTATTATTCTTCTTATTTCATGACTAGAAAAATATTAGATAAATATTAAAAACATTTTTGAATATATAATATATAAAATTCACTAAAATAATTCACCAATAGTGAGTGGTTTAATTTATTAAGAAAAAAATGCATTACATCCATGAATATAGTTTTTCCAAAAAATGACTTTTACTTATAATTTTTTTTTTCAAATTCATTTTTAAAATTCATTCCAGTGAAAGTAATTAGATTATTTAAAACCTTGGAGAACTAATTTAAATTTTTAACTGTTTTAAAAAAACATAACTCTGTACATGATTGAAATGAAAATATAGATTTCAATAAAAATCAATACTTTTTAATGTTCATTGAAAAATCACACATTTCAGAAAATTCTCAAAAAATTATTCCTTAGATAATTTTTACAATCTGAATTAAAAAATGATATCCTTTTAATCAAATATAATTTCTAAATTATATAGAAATTTTTTTTAATATTTTCTCAAAAAGATAAATAAAAACTATTTTTAAGAAAGTGTTTCTTTGATGAATAAAAATACATTACTAAAAAATAGTCATTATTTTATAAATATTTATTAATAAATTTATATTTATTATGAAATTTATATATATTTAATAGATTATTTAATATTTTTGAAAATTTATAATTTAAGGGTTATGTTATCATGATCGTATTTAAATAATAATATATCATAATTTATTTAGGCTTGGTGTTTCATGTCATGTACACTATTGAACATAGTGTTCATTAAAAATATTAGGGTGTGAAGAATTTCATGTTTGGAAGAATATTTAAAAAACATAGTATCTACTTGAAAAAATGTAGATTTTTGTTGAAGATTCTTAATCTTTATTTTTTTTTATTGGAGTTATCTAATCAACAATGATATTTTATTCATTGACTCCATCTATACTTCTTTCATTTCTTGCAGATATTGATCCTACATTAACTACCACACAATTGTATTCTCCCTATGAGTATACTCTATCCCCATGTGCCCCCACCTAGGCAGATCACTAAAGAATCTCCTCATTATTGCATTCCTATAAATTTTTTCCACTATTTTTCAATGACAACTCCTCAATTTATTGAGATTTATACTCATTTTCAAAAAAAATGGATCATGAATTTTAAGGACCATTCATGAATTTTATTAAAATTTGTATTCTATGATTTTAGATTAATGCACAAGGAAAATTCCTTCATCCCCATGAGTTTCAATCTTTCAGTTCTTCTCCTTGTTAAGAATAAACAATTTACCCCCCCCCCCCAATTTGAAAGTATTCCAATGTGGGACTCTTCCCATACCATATTTCATAGGGTGTGTTCTCTTCATTTGGAATTAACAAACCCATTTTGTAGTTATAAACTAAATTAAGCATTATTTCCTTTTATTTTTTTAAAATCTTGGTGTATTATCATTTATTTCTTGGGATTTTCCTCGACCTGATTGCTAGTTAATTAAATACCATTTCTAATCGACAACATCTAGATTTTAATCCCTAGTATCTTCTCTACTAATATCATGTAATATTTAATAAACTTAAACACTATATATCTGAAGGATATGTTCATAAACCATTCCATCATCCCATAATCATCAATAAATAGAGTGTAATAACTTTATTCATCCATGGAATTGGGTGAAATTGGCCCCCACACATCCACCTCAACTAACTCAAGCCATCTCATTGACATTTTTTCCTTATTAATGTATGTATTTAAAATTGTTTTCTACTTTTAAAAATAATCATAGTATTAGTTTCATCATGAGAATATTTTAGGATATTATGAGCTCCTTCATTATCCACAACATCTTACAAGGAATTTTTGATTAAGTGGCCAAGAATTTTTTTGTATATCCTTTTATATTGTTTCTTGGATATAAAGAGCCTATTTTATTCCCCACTAATGAGTTAGACAATGGATAGCTTAATTTTCTCAACCACTATGGATTCCATCCCTTCACAAGGCTTTTTTTCAAAGATATACTAATGAATAGGAAATTTATTATAGATTTAATATGATTACTAAATGATAATTATATCCAAGAATGAAATTTAATGATAATATAAACACTCATCCTTTTACTCTCAATCCATCACCTCTAAAGTGATGAGGAGCTAATGGTTGAGGGAAGCTCAATCATGTTTTATTTTTCTATCTTATGAAGTGAGTTAAAATATTAAAGGAATATGAAAATAATTAAAAGATATTGAAAATATAAAATAACATAATTTAATTAATTATCGGAATAATAAACGTGAACTTCTGGTAAGAAAAAGATTATAATTGGGTCCATGGATGGATTAAAATTCAATGTAAACTCTAATAATTCCAAAATTTTGGCTGGAATATCCTATTTATAGACTTCATCTTCATCATGACATATTTTTTTCATTATAAAATTAAGTTATATACCTTATATATAAACCCTTGTCTATTCCCCATAGGACACATCATTATCATTCATGTGATGGTGTTGGTGTTCCATGGATACATCTTTCTCCTTCAAAACGAAAATCTCTCAAGTTTCATGAAATTACATACCAAGTAGTTCAAATATAACTTTATCTTCCCTTATATTCCTCAATATAATTATATCCTAAAGTTGAAAATATTATATTTTAATTTTAAAGGTATTCTCTATCAATATTACATCATTATGTCATAGAATAATGGTCATATGTTATAAAATGATCTTCTACAGCTCCACAAAGGGGTATAGATATTTAAATTCAATGTTATGTGGATACATGTGTAATATCACTACATGACTTATCTATTAGATCCCATTATACTCATCTCACATTAAAACGTTACATTATTGGTATCCTCTTTCATAAGCATGAGTTATCTTACCATCCTATATGGTTCTCCCATAGTGTCGAATGATACCACAACTCATTCTCCTCTACACATCCTATAATTTTATCCCCTCAACCCATAGATAATCCTTGAGAATTAAACTATTTCAATTCCTAGAGATCCTTTTACTACTTTAACAGCTGGCTACAACCTTGGTATGAATGCAATCATAGGAGGATTTGATGGAATTTTTGTTCTTCTTTTACTTTTTACCTAAAATGTATTATAGAATAGCATAAAATCCTAACATCATAAGTACTTATTTAGTAATCATATGTATCCACTTTTCTATCATGTTTAGGAGTGTGGTCCCTTATTTTGGTAAAATATATTCAAAATCACATTCATACACACCATGACAACATTTTTTGAATTATTTCTTTCTAGGTTTATCATTTGTACTTTGGTCCAACTAACTCTATCATGAAAAAATATTTTTTGGATTAATATATAGGAATTTACTATAAAAACATCAAGGGAGGATATAAAATCTTCTTTAAGATCTATCCTTTCATAAATCAACAAAACTACAAAAACATTGTATCATTATGTCCCATAATCAATGAAAATAATGAGAAAAACATAGGCATAAATAATAGTTATCAAATTCCCCAAAAAATTAACTTTTTTATCCTTAAGAAAAATATATTTACAAGGATTACAAATAAGTTCAATCCTTTAACTAGAGAAAATCAGTAGAGAACATATCTCTAAAACAAAATATAAACTCGAAATTTTCAAATTCTAATATACTCTCATCCTTAAGTAATCACACATATTTATTAAGATTATACTGGAATTCGTATTCTCATACATAATTATTTTTCAACCATTCCTTAGACAATTATACCCATACATTGATATACATATTTAGAAAATTTCACATTCAACACTCAAGAGTAATGTAAACCTAGAGTTATTCTCATTGTAAATTTCATGTCTTCTATATATAGTCTTGTATAATATCTCAAATCAGTTTATAGAAAGATAACCAGATAAATCAAGATAAAATCCTAAAAAGTTTCTCATGTCTTTGAGGATAGAGATGGTTAGTTCATTATGTAATCATTAAAAATTAAGGCTTTAAAAATGATGAAAAATTATTTAAGTACAAATAAATATTATTTATTTAATATCAATGAAAATGGGACCTACTTATCCACATTAAAGTAACCATCACCCATAAATCTATACTTATTTTAAATATTTCCTTAATGAAAATTAAACAATAATGACACAATTTTTCATCATATTTTTCTTACCTTTTTATTTTCTACAATGAAAATATCACCAGGATCAAGTACCACACCCATCAAACTACCTTTGTTTGATCACCTTTGGGGACTAATTCTAATTTTTAAAATAATAATATCATTGATCATGTATGACTGATCATTAAAATGTAAATTATATGATCTATTATTTCGATTTGTTTTCTAAAATTATATAGGAATCAAGTAATAAAAATATAAAATATCTTGGAATCAACATCAAAATCACTAATTACAATTTTACCACCTTTTCTTAAATGATATTCTCACATCGTAGTTCCATGCATCACTAATCCCCCTTATTAAACTCAAAATAAAAAAATTAATGTATTTTTACTAAATAATGTCTTGTATGAAGGATAAATTAGCCTATATTTTGGATTACATGTCTAGAAACTTCATGTACATTACAAGATTAAAAAAGTGTAAGATATAGGTTAGGAAGAAATGCAAAAAGGGTTAAAAAAATATCCTCAATAATTTTAGTGTGGCTTGAAAAAAACAAATTTTTTTGAAAAATACCAAAGACAAAGTTTAAATAGAAATTTTTTTCTTCACATCATATATTAAATAGGTTATTAAAAATAATAAAACAAAATATTTTAAAACACCTATCAAAATTGGCATTTGAAAATATTAAAAAATCACTCATAAAATGAACATTATGTAATAATCAAATAAACAAAAAAATTATAATTTTTAAATTAGATGACAGAATAATTTTGTGATTATATTGGATATAACATTAAGAATTAAAAAATTATTTCTTTTCAATAACCACCAATTAAAAAAAGATTGTTTTATTTACATGTGTTTTCATAATTTTCATAACATAAGAATCCCTCCACCACACATACTATCAAATACCATCTCTACTATTTAAAATCATGGTGATATAAATGAAAATGAATATTATTTTAAACATTTCATAGTAAAATATCAAATGTCATGAAAGAATTAAGCACAAGAGCCTAGCCTAGTTGGTGAGGAGTCCACTAGTGCATCCAAGAGACCCATGTTCAAAATCGAGTGGAGACATATCTCTGGGGTACTGTATCAGTACTGTAGAAATACTGTAGCAGGTAATTTTTGGTATTGTGGCAACCAGAACTATTCATCTAGTTGGTCTTTTGGGCCACAGGTTTGGTCCTTGGGTCCTTCAAGGACATCATCCAATCCAAAGACATTGGGTCAGTAATTATTTCCGGCCACCTCAACGCCTTCATGAAACCTGCAGGCCTTCAGACCGCCTAAAGGATTTTGGGCCACCTAAAATTTTGCTTAAAAGACCAGCAAGCCTCTACATAGAGGAGAATCTAAATGACAATTCAGAACAGGTGTATTCACCAAAGCAGATGCTAACAGATGTAGAAGAATTATAGGGTATTCCATTTCCATCAGGACCATCATGTGCATGCATGATAAGGCTATCCAAACATCCATGCAAAGGTGGAGAGATGATATCAGGGTACAGATGTTTGGGAGGAGTAGTTCCTTGTAGTTATAGTCTAGATATTTCCCCTAAGACATATGGGTCATTTAACCTTTAATCCTACTGGCCTTATAAGGGTTCCCCCACATCCCTTGAAAGGGGGGTTATAAAAAACCAATAAAAAGATGGCCTTTAGGCCATTCGGGAAAGAAATAATTAAGGACCTCAATGATTTATGTAAGATTTTTTTCCATGATAAGTGGACGGAATTTATTGTATGAAAATCCTATGCATTTATGGATTGTGGTGGATTTGATTTCCTAAAATGAAAACATTGAACTAGGAAACATTAGAGTGTGAAATGATTATATTTATTATTATTAAAAAGAAATTGATGCAAAAAATATATTTTATTTGTCTTTATTCGACATGTTATATAAAGGATAGATAATTAACACAAAAGGAATGAAAATATATTATATTATAAAAAATATAAGAAAGGTAAAAAAATAGAATTAATTAAAAAACATGGAATGGGGAGGAAATCATATGACTCCTTGGTTCTATCCCCCATCTCCCCATTAGGATCCACCTCCACTGAGGTTGTATTCAATGAAATCAATAAATCCCTAAAGGACTACACCTACTAGAATTGAATAACCTAATACTTATCCAAAATAATTTCCTTGACGGAAAATTTTTTTAAGGGAAGGTAGAGTGTCTAAATCTAAGTTGTGTTAGAAATTACCATTATCGGACCCTATAAATGAGGAATGAAAGTCAATAATGGTGTTTAAAACTACGGAGATGAATTATCAATAAAGGATACTACTAAATTAGATGTCTGAGAGTTTGATAATTGTAATTATGTAGTAATTTTGGTAAATGGTTCCCCACTAGGTAGGGTAGCCGAAGATCCATGAACCTAGGAAAGATCAGTGTTTACTAGAGGATTAACTAGAATATAGATATCTATATTGGTAGTTTTTATTTTCATATCACTACAAAGGGATATTATAGTGACTATTCTAGTAGTGGGAGTTAGTGGATGATCATTCTATTGAGTTAGTATATCCTTTGGGAGGTCATTTGGTGGTCAACTAGGTCAATAAAGGGAACCTCCATTGTAGGGTAATTTATCAGACTTTTCCATTATTTTGGTAATCAACTAAAACTATCATCATTCATCAGTATCCATAAGATAACTTGTATCCCATGTATCAAAAGATGAAGAGGGGTGGGCTGGGGCTGGTATAAATGCTCAATTTTGGGATTTCTAATACAAACTAAATATTTTGATGGATGAGTGGGAACAAATATTGAGTTTGGATGAACATAACATGTTCACTCTACGGTGGATACAGAAGACAAAATGGGTGTTGTGTTAAGTCATGTCATATAAAGGGAGGTGTATTAAATTCAACCTTCATCTTATCATATAAATGGGTCTTTATCCAAATCATATACTTAATGAAATTGGAAAATACTAATTCCAATCCATGTGAGGAAAGGGTGGGGGGTTTTCCTAATCACGTGAAACTTCTATTCGTCCTCTCGGTGTTGGGTTTGATTGGGAAGTGAAAGAAACCTATGATTTTCCATCAATGGAGTCATAATCCACCATTAAATAAGTATAATTTTCATCCCATTCATGCCCTTTCACTCTATCATTAATGTGACCATTTTATCTAATAATGGGAGGTCAGACAACATAATCTACCCGAATGAGGATAGGTGCAATGATTACTCAAAAAATCCCATGTTCTTTTCTTGTTATGTACTGAAATTCCTACACATAATAATACCCTTAGTCTTGTTCAAAATTCACCCTTAATATAATGAAAATTATTTATTCATGTTGATTATTAACTACCATATATAAATGCTAGAAATAAGAATAACATATGATCCAATCACAAATCCTTATGATGATCCCATAGAAAACCATTCACGAGAGATTTCCCAATGTATAATCCTTTTGATATAACTTTTCAACTAATTTCCCATTGTTTTTTTAGGTTTTTTCCTTCTCAATGGAGAAATTGTTGTTTTCATATACTACATATGGATTGTGTTCTTGCAGCGCTCCAGTATAAAATCATTATAATCCACTATCTCTATAAACTCATAGTTTTTGACATATTATCCTGTTCTAAACTCTATAAACCCAATAATCCAATTATTATGAATAATTTTAACTTAATATACTCTAGATTCATATAAAATACTAATATTAACTCTATGATCCACTCTATATACGCCTCCTCCAATACATGAGTAATATGATATAAATTCATAGCTTTGAATGAATATATAACTGGATCGACTATATCAACATATTTCATAATATACATGTCAAAATTCATTTTTTATGAATTCATTACACTTAAAGTCTCCCCAAACTCTTCCATTGTTTGGGTTTATTGAACTATATAAAATAGATAAGGTTATTTTGGAATAAATCTCCATACATAGATGACTAAAGTGTTTTTTGGTTGGTTTGGATTATGTTAGGTTAAAAAGATGTCAATAGGTTATGTGAAAGGATTAGTAAGGGGTCAGGTGGTTGTGTGGGTAGTTTATTAATTTTACATCATCTGGTTCTCATAAGTATATTATTTTTTATTTGTGTTAATGGGTATTTATCTTTTTATTTGTTTTTAACATTCTTAGTTTGAGCCATTGTTGGAGGGAAAGGGATATGGATGGGTAATGGCTCCAGATGGATTTATAGGGTGGTTTAAATGTGTTGTTTTCATGGTTTGGAAAAGTTTTTATGTTTAGATGGGTATGGTGAATTTTCATATTGTGGGTTGGGAAACTGTGTAGTCAGTGGGTTGAAATAGGTATGAGGAGGTGTGAAACTCAATAATGAGAGGATCTATAAGTGTAACTTTACTGCTTGAAGGTGACTAGAACCAAATCAAAAAGCTAAGAAAATCAATTTACGAAGTACTGAAAGATGGGAATAGGGATACTAATATCCCAATTTAGGTTTTTGTGTTTAGAATTAAATGTATTTGAATACATTGTGGCATGACCCATGTCATTACATCATGACATCATTAGTTCTTAAACCATGGTATTTTTTAAAACCAATCCTCTAGATTTGCCACTCCATGGGGGAATCTACCATATAACAACCATGTCAGTTTATCCCTATGTGATTTATTTCAAGTCAAAATCATGACATGAATCCTACCCTATAAAAAATAATGTTTCCTTTTTTTATATCTTGAATCATTATAAAATGAGAAATTACATCCCATCGCAACTTGATTTCTCACTCCATATTATGATATTTTGGGGTTGGGTTATAGTGTACACTCACCCAATTATAGTATGGATATTTTCTATCCAACAAAATTACATTATTATATTGTGCTCAATTATTGTTTGTCATAGGTCTAGAATAATGACTTTAGGGAGTAGTGTTTTGTGACATAATATATTTGGTTACACCTTAAAATGATTTATTTTATTCATTGGTTATTACACCTATAAACTTTTATGTTGTCTCAATTATATACTTAGTAGGGGAGTAGGGGAGAGTTACCTAACATCTATAATATAATTTTCCCTAATAATTTCTGAGAAACTTAATTTAGATTTATAATCCTAAAACAAAAAACATACCTAGGTTTCTCCACATCTAGGGCTTTAAATATATTCAATATCTAGATGCAACTCTGTATTTTTAGTAAAATTTGAGAGATATAAAAAAATTATTTATGGAAATTATCAATGTATATATTCATCCTTTTTTGTTGAACTTGAATGAAGGTTAATTCCCTATTTATATCTAAATGGCTCCATGTGAAAAGGCATTTATACCATGATGGGTCATGACCAAAGTGACGGTAGATTTCTTGGAAACAGTCTCAAACAATATGTAAACAATAGTATTGTATCTCTTGGTATGAATATTCAATGGTTTATTCATCATTCATGCCACTTATTGGTTTTATTTTTATAGATCTTTTAACTCATATATGCATCTCTTTCAATATATTATAATTTATCCAAATATAGTTTTATCTTTCTATCTTGGTGTGAGTTTACAACCACTTTCTTCATAACTCTATATTATCGATGCTCGAGATCCACCAGTTAATGGTTGAGTTTCTCATTAATAAGCCTGAATGGGGGTATACTAGTCATTGTTTTAAAATATATCATTTATTAATATAAATTATTATCATAATTTTTTCGATAATCATTCCATATTGAACTTGTAGTTTTCTTAAAAATCTTTATAATCACTAATTTGGATAATTCTACCTTACCATAAGTTTGGGGGTGGTGAGGGGGATGGTATTGTATCAAACTCTATAATTTTCTAGTGCACACAAAAATATATAAGTTTTTGAATGTGTTCCAAAACAAATTATTAGTATCCTATACATATTATCAAGATAAAATAAGTTCATTCTTCACAATTTGATCAATAAATTGGATACATTTTCAACGTGGCCTCATATTCTACCCATTTAGTGATATAAATCACATAAAAAAGTATGTATGTGTTTCTCATGGAACTTGGGATGGGTCCCATAAAATCAATTTTCCATACATCAAACACCTCCAATTTTAGGATTCGGTTTTTTAGAATCTCAATTATTTTCCGAGTGTTATCAATTTATTGATATCAATTGTAGAATTATATGAACTCCCTTGAATCTTTGTGGATGTCAAAAAAAATTATCCACATTGTATTATCATTTCCATTATTGAAATGCCCTGACCCCAGTTACCCAGAGTCGGTGCATTATTACGTAACATTGGCACGATCACAAAAGATCTAGTCTCAAAAGACTGATTAGTTTAGTAGCCTTGGAATCACTAGATACATTCATAAAGTTTACATTACATCATAAAATGAAAAGTACAAAAACATAGTCTCTATAGTACACACTCATATCCCCTCATACTATCCGTACAGGTCATTCATAAAATACTTCTTCACATCCTGGGATAAATAAAACCTAGAATGGTGTGAGCTTAGATGCCCAGTAAGGATAACAATATAGTGGAAACATTCATAAATAAACGTAAATATTTAAGGCAACGTATAACTAAAAAAAAGCCTTTTAAACTTGAACTTCATCATAATATGGAAAAAATAAAATTAAATAATTACATTTACTTATTCACATGGATATTCTACTTGTTGAATAATCACATGCAATGTCAATAACAACTTTCATAATGATGGAATTCATAATGTCAGACTTTCATAACCACATAGTCAAGGCCCCGTGCCAAGACTACAAATAATATTTTGTCAAGGACTTTTTCCAGGACACTAGTTTGTCTCATGAGACCTACAGATGCATCGAGGAGCTATAGCGGGCTCCACCTGTCACTTTCTAAGTCCAATTCATTCCTCATATGAAAATTTTGAAACATAACATAAACATTTATATTGAAACTAGGATACGAAATTTCAATACTTTATCCAAACACCTTCAATGGTATAAAAATAACACATCCACAGTCAAACATAACTCTTTCAATAAAATATAAAATATTTTATTGTAACAGATTAACCTCAATCAAAAATAATTAAGGATATTAACATAGATGAAAATAATCCTCAAAACTATTTGAGATAAATATCCCCTTTTTCCTGAAAACATTTAAAAGTAACATAATTTTTCAAGAAGCTAGTTAGAAAATAAATTTTTGAATCAAAGTATCCCATACCACATTCAAACATTTAAAATGAATTTTGATTTGAAAACATTAATGTCTATATAAATAAATCCTTAAAACCATTTTTAAATCAGGGACATTAATGAGAAAGATTTAGAATAATAAATCTTTAAAACATTTAAAAATGATATTTTAGTTAGATTTACTAACCAAAGGAGAGACACTTGAATACAAATAATTTAGGAAATAAAAACATTATAATATCATCAGAATAATGTGCTTAATGATATACTATGTCAAAGTACATTATATACACCATATAAAAGTGATTTGGTGTATAACAACAAAAGAATGTCTCAATGGAATGTATATTGAGATGAAATCTCTCATAAAGGTTGTATCCTTAGGTTAAGGATAAATCAATGAAATAATTAAGTGTGAAAAATATAAATACACTAAATATGATTGGTTATTCAGTGTAAAACAATCAATGTACATTCACATATATTCTTGTAAAAACAACACCAATGAATTGGATGCTTATCTCAACAAATTGAGATTCAGTAAAAATTACTCTTATCAAGTTCATACCGATGACATTTGAATTTATCAATGGAGTAATTATGTTTATAAAAAGTATATCCACAGAAAGGGGAGTGGAAATTAGGACATAATAATATAAATAGTAATTCCACACATAATCTTGGAGTAAAATAATCAATGAAGTATGTGTAAAGCCGAATGAGTGGAAATTGAAATTTCAAATTCCCTTACTGATTTGGTAACTTACGAAACATACACCCATGAAAGAAGGATCATAAAATGATGATGTAAATATAAATTAATTAATGTATATTACACAATTAATACAAACATGGGCATTACACACACCACATGCAATAAATAAGTGGTGAACAATGGAAATCTCACAGAATTAAAAGTGAGATAAGAGACCCCTTTGTACTTTTTCCTTGGTAGAGGGTAAGTTGGCCTCCTGTATAATGGTGAAATAATTTTTATTGAATTATACAAGAATAATATACATTAATATGATATCATATATGATCTTTCAACATTGCTTTGTTAATAATATCTTAGTATTATCGTCGTTTCGGGTGTTAAGTTACCCGTTTTCTTTTATATACTTTTTTACATAAGTCATGTTTTTTATGGATAGGTTGTATCTTATTCATATAATAAATGATATCAAGTCCTTAAACAATATTTTTAATCATAAAATGTGAATTATAATTGTATGGATACGATGGGGAATGAATCTCATCGTGTTCATGGAGACGGTAGTCCATACGTACACACGAGCGATAATATCATTCTTTTCATATTAAAATCAGATATAATTGGATGTTATATCATATATAAAGAATCATTATCATGTTATAATTATTATTTACATTAATTAAACATCATTATTATTCCAATCCAAATAATAATGTATTGAATAACAATTACACCACGATGTGGAGACGGTAGGCCATACTTACGCACGTATGGTGACATGTCATTCAAAGGATGGATAGAATACTGAATACGGTTGTACCATATTTATAATAACATCAAAGTATATAAAATATACTGTATTTATTATTTTAGAATGGAAATAACAAAGAAAGAAGAAGTTGAAGAAGAAAGGAACTTGAAAGAGGGTGGTGAAAACATTACCTCTTCTTCGGGTTCTTCCTTTTGATTAGACAAAAGGGATCCATAAGTTTGCTTTCTGATCAAAATAAGTCATCTATGTTGATTTGAGAGATTTTTTGAGAATATTTGGGCAGGGTTTGGCCGAGCCAAAAGGCTATGAAGGTGTGAATTAGAGAGAAGGGTGAGTACCCTTTTATAAGAGGGGTGAAGGGCACCTTTGGAAAAGCTAGAAATATTATTTTATAATAAATTCATATTCAGTTTCTAATGGCCCCAAATTGGATTATTTAAATGTTAAGGTGGAAATGGGTCACAATAATTTCAACCAATAGATGTTAGACAGGTTTGGGTCACTATATTAACCTTATCATTTATATTTAACTCTTAGTTAAATAGTTTGACATTTACCAAGCATCTTTGTATTTTTGTATTATATAGATAATAAACTTACTATATACCATCCAATAGACCCCTAAGTGGTCCATTAATGATACACCTATCATTATATAAGTCCTTTGGCCGAACCGTATATTTTTAGGAATATAATATCAATTAATAATATAATATTTGTTTTAAAAACTCTATTATGTCAATTTTGACACTATTGGGTATTTTTTTGATAATTTTATAACAGCATTATTACTTCAAAATAAATTTATAAAACCAATCCTAATATGTAATATTAACCTATAAAAGTAGTGTAATTCATAAAAAATCTAAAATTACATTTATGTTGATATTTATAATATCAATTATTTTAATATTTCATTAATTAGGTAATTACTACATCACCACTGTGTCATAAATAAATTAAATTATTTAACGTCTAAAAATTATAAATAAAATACCATTATGTAGGAAATAGTTTTTTCTTTCTAATTAATATTTATAATATAATTTATCTTATGTATAACCCTATATTAAAAATGTTTTAGTTATTAAACTTTGATTTTATCTCTTTTATCTTTTCGTTGAATTAACTAATAATAAATGTCCTAATCTAATCCAAGTGGACCTAAATGATAATATTTTATTACTAAGGTTGTTATTGGTCAATATTCACTTGTCCAATAGAATTAGTACATGTGTTAGGGTAATATTAATATCATTGTTACCCTTAATTACCCTATTTACATTTAACAGTGGTAAATAAAATTAAAAAAGTTACTATTCACCAAAAATTATTTGCATCTCATTGAACCACATTATAATCCATGATATTAAATATTTCTCTCAAGTTTTTGACATTCCACTCACATAAGTGGTAAAATTATGTTTTATGTGAATTTTCAAATTCTCTTAGGAGGTGGGTAAAAGACGGTGAAAAGTTCCATAAAATTTTTATATATCCAAAATTATTCTAAACTAACTCCAATGAATTACATTGAAATTATATAGGTATTGTGTATCTATTTTTACCTTAATTAAATTTAAATAAAATAAATAATTATTTAAATAAAATTTGGTTTTAAACTATAACTTAGTATTTTTTTCACTATTCATCAAAAATTGAATGTTTTCAGAAAAATACCAAAATTTCACCCTAAGCTAATTTCGATATTCTAAATCCAAAAATAAATTCCATTTTGAATGATAAAATTTATAAAATTTCAAAAAGTGGGTATTACTATTTATAACGGCTAGTTTGATTAGTTGTGTTGTGTGTTGGAACTCGAAGTTGCGTACAACACACGCTACTGTATTATTCAAATAGAAGCGTAATGTGGAGGCTTGGGGTGTTACATTCTCCCCTCCTTCAAATAATTTCATCCTTGAAATTTTTAAAATTGGGCTTGGAAATATAATGTAAATTCCCACAATGAAAAAATAGTCAATAAAACTATCACCTTAAAAGAACGAAAGGGAAGTAAAAAGGTCACCCAAGATAACTCATACTATGATTCCATGTAGGAAAACATAGATATGGAAGATAAACAATGTGTCAAGTTCTGATGGAGAGGGATATAAAACTTGATCAGGAGAACGTTAACAATAAGAAATCCAAAAACTTGTGGTGGGACAAACAGTCATTAGTTTCCCAGTAGGAAAAGTATACAGACAACATTTTTTTAAGTTACATTACATAAATATGAGGAATTAATTTACTAGATTGAATAATAAAATAAAGAGATATACTTACTATTTATGTAGAGTTTCATTCATTAATAGATTTACACCAAAAACTCATTTTTTTAAACAATGAGTATTCAAGAAGACTTGGTAACACTAGAAGACCTAGAATAAACTTATATAGAATCACATGATCCATGAAGGATAAACTATATATTTACCTTGTCTTCGGAGATTAACTAAAATCAAAATGGTTAGTACAAGATCTGGTGATCCCCCAAAAGGTTATTCCTTTAGAGAAAGAAACACTAATCTTAATTTCTAAAATTAAACCAACAATACACCAAAGTTAAATAAATACCATTCAATAAACAATTGTCCTTAAAATTCTTCAATATAATTCAATCTAATATTGAATCCCAAAACATAGAAGAATTTGGTTATGTAGTCTTCCATGTTAAATTGTACCTCCAAATGAAATCAACTACTCTTAAAGTCACATACTTAAAAGTAATTAACGTAATCACATATTCTCTATTATAGGTTAATCATTTCCATAAATAACCCAAATCACTATAAATCCACAATAAAAATGTAGATAAAAATCCACCATTACTCCTGAAATGAAATCCCATAGTTTTCTAGTTTCCTTGGGAATATAGTGTTCCCAAAAAAGCGAACATCTTCCAAAACAACATTTATCACTTAATCACAAATCATTTTTCTATACTAAGGGTATTCATTTGATAAGACATAAGAACCCAAATAAACTTATTATTGATCAATAAAATCATTTAACTAAAAATAATTAGTCACACTAACCAGAGACTTCACATAGTCTAGTGGTAGGTTCTAAATCCCAATCGCACTTTGTTTGTGGGTTTGATTCCCATAGATTTGTTGTAACACCCCAAGCTTCCACGGTACGTTTCCCTTTGAATAATGTGATGGCGTTCATTGTACGCAACTTCGAGATTCTAACACACCACAACCAATCAAACTAGCCGTTATGAATAGTAATACCTGCTTTTTGAAATTTTATAAATTTTATCTTTATAAATGGACTTCATTTTTGGATTCGTAATATCGAAATTATCTTAGGGTGAAATTTCGGTACTTTTCGGATAACTTTCATATTTTGATGAATAGTGAAAATTACTAAATTTTAATTCAAAAAAACTTTTTTAATCAAAATAATTAATGGTGATAAATTATTAATTTGAGTGGTTTTGAAGTATATTTAGAATATATTTTTACCATTTAATACAATGTTAGTCATTGGATGTAATTTCACATTTAAACCAGACATAAACAAGTGTCAATCTTTTGATAATTATTATCTCTTAAAAACATGCTATTTGTTCTGACGACGGGAATTAATTTTTAAATTAATTAATGAAAATAATATGTTTTTAATTTGGTAAAATAGACATCATTTTTGAAAATCATAATATCAAATATAGCTTAGGCCTAATTTTTGGTATTTTTCTGGAAACATTCATTTTTTGATGAATAGTGAAACCACTAAGTGGTAGTTAAAAAACTGAATTTTTCATAAAAATTAATTTTACAGCTTCTGTGAGTGGAATTTCGAAAATCTGAGAGACAAAGTTAATATAAAGGAGTAAAATTTGGTTCAATGAGATAAAAATAATTTTTGGTGAATAATAACTTTTTACTTTTATTTACCACGGTTAAAAGTAAATAGGGTAATTAAGGGTAACAATGATATTAATATTACCCTAACACATGTCCTAATTCTATTGGGCAAGTGTATCTCGACCAAAAACAACCTTAGGAGTAAATTATTATCATTTAGGCCCACTTGGATTAGATTAGGACATTTATTATTAATTAATTCAAAAAGAGTTAAAAGAGTTAAAATCAATGTTTATTTACTAAAACATTTTTAATATAGGGTTATACATAAGATAATTTCAATTGTAAATATTAATTAGAAAGATAGAAATATTTCCTACATAATTATATTTTATTTATAATTTTTAGACAATAAATTATTTAATTTATTTATGACACAATGATGATGCAGTAATTACTATAATAGTGAAAAATTAAAATAATTGATATTATAAATAATCAAATAAATATAATTTGGGACTTTTTATGAATTAAACTAATTTTTTAGGTTAATATGACATGTCATGATTGATTTAGTTAACTTTTTTTCGAGGTAATACTTCTGTTGTGATTTTTACCAAAATCAATTATTGAATAATGTCAAAATTGACATAAAAGAGTTTTTAAAAACAATATTATATTATTAATTGATATTAAATTCCTAAAAATATAAGGGTCAGCCAAGAGACTTATATCATGATAGGTGTATCATTAATGGACCACTTTGGGGTCTCTTGGATGTATATAGTATGTTTATTAACCATATAATATAAAAACACAAAGAGACATTGTAAAAGTGAAACTAATTAACTGAGAGTTAATACTTAAATATAAGGTTAATATAATGACCCAAACCGGTCTAAATTATATTGGTTGAGTGGTTTCTGACCTATCCCCACCTTAACCTTTAAATAATCCACTTTGGAGCCATTAGAAACCGAATATGAATTTATTATAAAATAATATTTTTAGCTTTTCCAAAGGTGCCCCTCACCCCTCTTATAAAAGGGGGTAATTTAGGTCATTGGGTTTTTTTTACGTTTAATGGGGTAGGGTTTTTTTTAATTAGGGAAATGGGTTTGTTCAGCACCACTTCAAGTGGCGCTGAACAAAAAGAGGGCAAAAGTGCCACTTGAAGTGGTGCTTTGACCCACACCACCCCCAAATCCCATATATATATATATATATATATATATATATTTGTAATTTTATTTATTATAATAAATATAAAAAAACAATAAATGCATAATTATATAGTTTTTATAATAAATACAAAAAATAAAATAAAATAATTTATTTATTTATAATAAATATTTATAATAAATATCTAATAAATATTAATAAAAACTATTATAATAAATACATAATAAATGTATATTAAATATTTATAATACATTTATATTTATAATAAATACTTATTATAATTAAATATTATAATATTTATAATAATAAATATCAAATAAATGTATAATGAATATTATTATAATAAATATACTTTTATAATATCTATTATAATAAATATTATTATAATATTTATTATAATAAATATTATAATAAATATTATTATAATATTTATTTTAATAAATATTATAATATTTAATTATAATAAATGTATATTTATATTAATATTAATAATAAATATACATTTATTTATTATAATAAATCTACGTTTATTTTATACATTTATTATAATAAATATGTATAATAAATGTATAATAAATATTATAATACATTTATTTTTTAATTATAATATAATAAATGTAATATTTAATTATTTATCTTTATTGTATAATTATCATATCTATGAATAATTATATACTATAATTATATAATTTTAAATATACATTTATTTATTATAATATATATGTAATTATTTATAAATGTAATATACATTTATTTATTATAATAAATATACATTTATATAAATATACATTTATTGGATATTTATTATAAATAAATGTAATTATTTATTATAATAAATATGTAATAAATATACATTTATATAAATGTAATATACATTTATATAAATGTAATATATATTTATTATAATAAATATGTAATATACATTTATTATAATAAATGTAATATACATTTATTTGCTGAATAAATGATTATTTATTTATAAATATAATATACATTAATTATAGTAAATATGCAATTACTTATAAATGTAATATACATTTATTATAAATGTAATATACATTTATTTATATAAATATACATTTATTATAAATTTAATATACATTTATTTATTATAATAAATATGTAATTATTTATAAATGTAATATACATTTATTTATTATAATAAATATACATTTATAAATGTAATTATAAATATACATTTATTTATTATAATATTCAATAATAAATATACATTTATTAATATCCATTAATAATATTTATTAATAAGATTTATTTATAAATATACATTTATTATAAATATACATTTACAAATGTAATTATAAAAATACATTTATTTATTATAATATTTGTTAACAAATATTCATTTATTAAATTTCATTAATAATATTTATTAATATACATTTATTTATATAAATATACATTTATTATAAATGTAATATACATTTATTTATTATAATAAATATGTAATTATTTATAAATGTAATATACATTTATTTATTATAACAAATATATATTTATAAATTTAATTATATATACATTTATTTATTATAATAAATGTAATATGTAATTATTTATTTATTATAATAAATGTAATATGTAATTATACATTTATATTTATTATATTTATTATACATTTATATAATTATAAATATACATTTAATATAATTAAAAAATAAATGTATCATATTACATTTATTGTACATATTTATAATAATAAATGTATAAAATAAATGTAGATTTATTATAATAAATAAATGTATATTTATTATAATAAGTATTATAATATTTATTATAAATATTAATATAAATATACATTTATTATAATTATATATTATAATATTTATTATAATTATGTAATTACTCTAATTATATATTTATTATAATTATAACAATTATATAATTATTAATAATTATAAAAATTATATAATTTTTAATAACTATAATAATTATATTTATAATTATATATTTATTATAATTATATAATAATTATAAGTGTATATTTATTATATTTATAATTCTATAATTATTGTAATTATAATTGTATATTTATTATAATTATATAATTATTATATTTACAATTATATAATTATTATAATTATTGTAATTATATAATTATTATATTTATAATTATATATTTATTATAAATATACCATTATTATATTTATATATTTATTATATTTATATTTATTTAATTATTGTAATTATATATCTATTATAATAAATATTATAAATGTATATTTATTATAATAATATTTATTGTACGTTTATTATATATTTAGTATGCATTTATTATAATATTTATTATAATAGTATTTATTATACATTTATTAGATATTTATTATAATAAATATTATAATATTATAACATTGTAATATTTATAATAAATGTAAAATAAATGTATATTTATTATAATAAATATTATAATAGTTATTAGATATTTATTATAAATCGTTATTATAAATATAAATTTAAATAAATGTATAATAAATGTATAATAAATGCATTATAATATTACATTATAAAAAAATTATTGTATTTATTTTAGTAATTATATTTATAATAATAAATATTTATTGTAAATAAATTATAATTGTAAATAATAAATTTATTTCTCTAGATTATATACAATTATTTACAATGTATAAATATTTATTACAATAACTATTTATTATAAATAAATTATAATGTATAAATATTTATTATAAATAAATTTATTTATCTAAATTATTTACAATTATTTAAAATTATCTAATTATATTAAATGTAAAATAATAAATATAATAAATTCAAAAAAAACTATAGCGCCACTTCAATTGGGGCTAAAGAAACTCATATCCCTAAATAATCTCTCACCTGCCCCATTAAAATAAATAAAAAAATATTTGCCCCCCACCCTAAATTTGCCTATAAAAGGGCATTCCCCCTTCTCATTACTTCACACCTTCAAAGCCTTTTAGTTCAGCCAACCCCTACCCAAATACTCTCTCAACTTCCCTCACTACAACCTAGAGGCCTTAGTTTGATCATAAATCCAACCTAAGGAGCCCTTTTGATCAAATCAAAAGGAAGAACCCGAAGAAGAGGTAATGTTTTTACCACCTGTTTTCAAATTCTTTTCTTCTTCAACATCTTCTTTATTTGTTATTCCCATTCTAAATTAATGAATCTAGTATCTCCTATATACTGTAATATTATTATAAATATGGTACAACCATATTCAGTAATCTATCCATCCTTTGAATGACATGTCACCATACGTGCGTACGTACGGCTTACCGTCTCCACGTCATGGTGTAATTGTCATTCAATAAATTATTATTTGGATGGGTATAATAATGATGTGTAATTCATGTAAATAATAAATATAAATTGATAATTATTCTGGCTATATGATATACCATCCAATTATATATTATTTTAACATCAAAAGAATGATATTGTCGCTCGTGCGTACGTACGGACTACCGTCTCCACGAACACGATGAGATTCATTCTCCATCGTATCCATTCAAGTATAATTATAATTTGATGATTTAAAAATAATGTTTAAGGACTTGATATCATTCTGTATATGATTAATATATAACCTACCCATTACAAACCCGGCTTACGTAACAAAACATATAAAAGAAAACGAGTAAGTTAACACCTGAAACAACGATAATACTAAGATATTATTAACAAATCAATGTTAAAAGATCATATATGATATCATATTAATGTAAATGATTATTGTATAATTCAAAAACAATTATTTCACCATTATACAGTAGGTTAACCTACCGTCGACCAAAGAAAAAGTACAAAGTAAGGGGTTTCTTATCTAACTTTTAATTCAGTGAGATTTCCATTGTTCGCCACTTATTTATTGCATGTGGTGCGTGTACTACCCATGATTGTAATCATTGTGTAATATACTTTAATTTATGGATATTTACATCAATATTGTATTATCCTTCTTTCATGGGTGCATGTTTCATAAGTTACCAAATCGATAAGGGAATTTGAAATTTCAATTTCCACTCATTTGGCTTTATGCATACTCCATTGATTATTTTACTCCAAGATTATGTGTGGAATCACTATTCATTTGATTATGTCATAATTTCGACTCCCCTTTCTATGGATATACTTTTTATACACAAAATCAATCCATTGATAAATTCTCAAGTCATCGGTATGAACTTGATAAGAGTAATTTTTACTCAATCTCGATTTGTTGAGATAAACATCCAATTAATTGGTGTTGTTTTTACAAGAATAAGTGTGAATGTCCTTTGATTGTTTTACACTGAATATCCAATCACATTGAGTGTAGTTATATTTGTCACTCATAATTATGTCGTTGATTTATCCTTAGCCTAAGGATACGGCATTTATTAGAGATTTAATATCAATTTACATTCCATTGAGACTTCTTTGTTGTTATACGCCAAATCCCTTTTATGTGGTGTATATAATGTACTTTGACATAGTATATCATGAATCCCTTTATTCTCATGATATTAAAAAGTTTTTATTTCCTCAATTATTTTTATTCAATTGCCTCTCTTTTGGTTAGAAACTCTAACTAAAATACATTTTTAAGTGTTTTAAAGAATTATTATTCAAAATCATTCTCATTAATTTCCATGTTTTAAAAATGGTTTTAAGGATATTTTTTATATGGACATTAAAGTTTTCAAATAAAAATTCCTTTTAAAAGTTTCAAAGTGGTGTGGGACACTTTTATTCAAAAATCTATTTTTAAATGGCTTCTTGACAAATAGTGTGGATTTTAAATGATTTCAAGAAAAAAGGGGATATTTCTCTCCAATAGTTTTGTTGATTATTTCCATCTATGTCAATATCCTTCATTATTCTCGATTGAGGATAATCTGAAACAATACAATCTTCCATATTGTATCGAATGGGTTATTTTTTACTGTGGATGTGCTATTTTTATACCATTCATGGTTTATGGGTAAAGTATTGACATTTTGTATGCTAGTTTTAATACGAATGTTTATGTTATGTTTAAACCTGTTCATATGAAGAATGCATTGGACTTAGTATGTGATGGGTGGAGCCCTCTATAGATCCTTGATGAATCGGTAGGTCTCATGAGACAACCTAGAGTATTGGCACGAGGCCTTGACAAAATATTAATTGTAATCTTGGCATGAGGCCATGGCTACGTGGTTTTGATGGTCTGGCATTATGAATTCCATATTTATGGAAGTGGTTATTGATATTTCATGGGATTATTCGACTAGTATAATATCCATGTGAGTAATTAAATGGCATTATTTCATTTTATCATTGCTATATTATTCTGAAATTCAATTTTAAAAGGATTTTGTTTTAGTTATACATTGCCTTAAGTTTTTATGCTTATCTATAAAAGCTTCTTCTATATTGTTATCCTTACTGAGCATCTGAGCTCGCCCCTTTCAATGTTTTATTTTTTCCAAGATGTGAAGACGTAATTTATAAATGACCTACAGGGATAGTATGAGGGGATATGAAGACAATATGTTGTTGTAGTTTTTTTCCTTGTGATGTAATGTAAGACTTATGAATATATCTAGTGTTTCCAAGGCTACTAAACTAATCGGTCTTTCGATAATTGATCTTTTTTGTGATCATGCCAATATTATGTAATAATACACCGACTCTGGGTAACTGGGGTCGGGGAGTTACAGTTGGTATCAGAGGATGTTTAGTATAAACCTTGGAAGCTAGATTTAGATAAACTCTGATTAGATCACATAGCCCTACGAGAGAATTTGAGGATTAGTATAGAAGAACATACTAGAATTTTGGTATTGTAGATATTTTGTGAGTTTTCCAAGAAATACATCCCTGTCTGGATATGAGCAGGTAGAGGTGGCTTTGGCACTGATGTACCTACTGGTAAAACTCAAAAACACCACTTTGAGCTAGACTCGAACGGGAACTGGTGCACAACAACGATCCTTGCTTCACTCTTGGTTACGAAACTCCTGGGGGATATGCTTTGGAAAATTCACAAGATTAGTATGAACCATTATTAAGGGAATACAAAAAAATGCCCCTAAGAATATATGTCAGCAAATAGATAGTGGATAACCTAGATTTTAACATAGGGTACCCCAAGTTAGGATATATTGTTCAATTACAAGATTATCCTATTATATCTATTTTTTTACATTCTTATTAGATAAGTATTTAAAAACCCTAATTGTATTTTCTTTTTGTTAGTTGAAACATGGAGGGAGAAAGATCGTGAACAACTCTTCTCTCTCTTCCTGAAGAACTACTTACAATTATTATCCAGAAGTCATGCGTAGATGATTTTGAAACTTTTTCTAATGTCCATGTTACATGCAAACAACTTTATGAGACATCCAATACCTCTAGCACTGCACGATTCTTTCAAGGATCAAGTACCGACTATGGGATAATATTGTGCTCTCAACATTCTTACCATGCTAAGCGTGGGAAGTACCATCAGGGTCTTTTCAAATTATTCACTTTATCTCAAAATTAAGATGCACTAAATGATTTTCTAGATGTTGTAGAAGAGGGATGCCTTCGAGCAGCCTATATGTATCAAATTATATATTTATTTATTTTGGGATATACGGAAACTGATTTACCAAAACCTTATTTTGAAATATTTGAAGATGAATCAGTGATAAATTTTCTAAAAATACATGTTAAAAACGATTTCTCAAAATTATATATAAGAAATACCTATTTTTTTATGATGCATCGATGCTTCCCTCGATATAATCCATGTTGGATGATGATTTTTTGGGGTAAAGGAAGTAGATGATTTTGAAAAATTCCTGAGGTATCATTGTGACACATGAATGCATTCTACCAAAAGGCAATTTTTCCTAGTCTCTCCAGTGTTCATGTTGTGATCCACATATCTTAAGGGACAAAATACAGACCTGACCCAACGTATGTACTCACCTATGAAGAATTAGAACTGGAACCCGATCTATCTTATTGTGGAGAGCCTATCGGAATTCTTTATACTAAAGATCAAGTGTTGAGAAACCTGATGACTCGTCTGGTAAAAGTTCTACGGAGAAATCATAAGATGGAAGAGGCAATGTGGGAACCCGAGGAACATATGATGAAGAACCTATGTGGAAATAAATGGATGGTGGAATGTTTAAAAGTGTTAGTGCTCTTTATTGATGGGATTGCTTTGGAATAATTTTCTCTTGTATGTGTAAACCTACAATTTATCATGTGAAAATGATATTTGAGGAAGAATTATCTCTTCTGTTGCGGATATAGTTATAAACAACCATTTGGTCTTATATGATCATTGGGTTTGAGGCAATTACAAGTTTTTATAATGAAAATGCAAGGTATGAGATAAGATTTGTGGTTAAATTATGTTATGGTTATTTTGAGGAATTTATCTCATTTTGGTAATGTTATAAAATATAGTTTTTGAAAAAGGAAAACACACAGACTGTGTGACAACCTGTCGCGTCGGACAAAGCTGTAGGAATCGAACCCACAACCAAAGTGCGATTGGGATTTATCGCCTACCACTAGACTATGTGAAGTCCCTGGTTAGTGTGTCTTTTATTTTTAGTTAAATGATTTTATTTATCAATAATAATTTTATTTGGGATCTTATGTCTTATCAAATGAATACCCTTAGTATAGGAAAATGATTTGGTGATTAAGTGATAAATTTTATTTTGGGACTTATTCCCTTTGTTGTGAACACTATATGCCCAAGGAAAATAGAATAGTATGGGATTTCATTTGAGGAGTAATGGTGTATTTTTATCTAAGTTTTTATTGGAGATTTATAGAGATTTGGGTTATTTATGGAAATGATTAGGTTAATTACTTTTATGTATGTGACTTTAAGAGTAATTAATGTCAGTTGGAGATACAATTTAATGTGGAAGACTACATTCTTATAATTTTTGGGTTTCAATATTAGTTTGGATTATATTTAAGTATTTTAAGGACAATTGATTATTGAATGGTATTTATTTAACTTTGGGGTATTGATGGTTTAATTTTAGAAATTAAGATTAGTGTTTTTTTCTCTAATGTAATATCCATTTGGGGGATCATCAGATATTATACTAACCATTTTGGTTTTGATTAATCTCTAAAGACAATGTAAATATATAGTTTATCCTACGTGGATCATGTATTTCTATAGAAGTTTATTCTAGCTCTTCCATTGTGACCAAGTCTTCTTCAATACTCATTGTTAAAAACAATGACTTAGTGGTAAAAAATTATTAAAGAATGAAACTCTACTAAAAAAGTAAGTATATCTCTTTATGTTCTTAGTCAATATCATAAATGAATTCATCGTCCTTCTGTAATGTAACTTAAAACAAAAAATGTTGTCCGTTTACTTTTCCTATTGGAAGACTAATGACAGTTTGTCCCAACACAAGTTTGTGATTTTCTTATTGTTAACTTTCTCCTGATCATGTTTTCTATCCCTCTCCATCAGAGCTTAACAATTAGTTTATCGTCCATATCCATGTTTTTTTACATGGAATCCTAGTATGGGTTATCTTGGGTGACCTTTATACCTCTCTTCCTTTCTTTTAAAGTGATAGTTTTATTGACTTTTTTTCTGATGTGGGACTTTCCATTTTATTCTCAAGACTAATTTAAAAAAAAATTGTGAGGACGCAATTTATTTAAGGAGGGGAGAATTAAACACCCCAACTTCCACGGTACGTTTCCCTTTGAATAATGTGATCGCGTGCATTGTACGCAACTTCGAGATTCTAACACACCACAACCAATCAAACTAGCCATTATGAATAATAATGCCTACTTTTTGAGATTTAATAAATTTTATCTTTAGAAATGGACTTCATTTTTGGATTCGTAAAATCGAAATTAGCTTAGGGTGAAATTTTGGTACTTTTCAGATAACTTTCATATTTGGATGAATAGTGAAAATTACTAAATTTTAATTAAAAACATCTTTTTTAATCGAAATAATTAATAGTGATAAATTATTAATTTGAGTTGTTTTAAAGTATATTAAGAATATATTTTTACTATTTAATACAATGTTAGTCATTGGATATAATTTCACATTTAAACCAGACATAAACAAGTGTCAATCTTTTGGTAATTATTATCTCTTAAAAACAAGCTATTTGTTTTGACGACGGGAACTAATTTTTAAATTAATTAATGCAACTAATATGTTTTGAATTTGGTAAAATAGACATAATTTTTGAATTCATAATATCAAATATATCTTAGGCCTAATTTTTGGTATTTTTCTGGAAACTTTCATTTTTTGATGAATAGTGAAACCACTAAGTAGTAGTTAAAAACTGAATTTTTCATTAAACATAATTTTACCGCTTCTGTGAGTGGAATTTTGAAAACCCGAGAGACACGGTTAATATCAAGGAGTAAAATGTGGTTCAATGAGATGAAAATAATTTTTGGTGAATAGTAACTTTTTACTTTTATTTACCACGGTTAAAAGTAAATAGGGTAATTAAGGGTAACAATGATATTAATATTACCCTAACACATGTCCTAATTCTATTGGACAAGTGTATCTCTACCAAAAACAACCTTAGGAGTAAATTATTATCTTTTAGGCTCACTAGGATTAGATTAGGACAATTATTATTATTTAATTCAAAGAAGAGTTAAAAGAGTTAAAATCAAAGTTTATTTACTAAAACATTTTTAATATAGGGTTATACATAAGATAATTTCGATTGTAAATATTCATTAGAAAAATAGAAATATTTCCTACATAATGATATTTTATTTATAATTTTTAGACAAGAAATAATTTAATTTATTTATGACACAATGATGATGCAGTAATTACTATAATAGTGAAAAATTAAAATAATTGATATTATAAATACTGAAATAAATATAATTTGAGACTTTTTATGAATTACACTAATTTTAGAGGTTACTATGACATTTCAGGATTGATTTAGTTAACTTTTTTTGAGGTAATACTTCTGTTGTGATTTTTACAAAAATCAATTATTGAATAGTGTCAAAATTAACATAAAAGAGTTTTTTAAAAACATATTATATTATTAATTGATATTAAATTCCTAAAAATCTAAGGTTCGGTCAAGAGACTTATATCATGATATGTTTATCATTAATGGACCACTTGGGGGTCTCTTGGATGTATATAGTAATTTTATTAACCATATAATATAAAAATACAAAGAGACATTGTAATAGTGAAACTAATTATCTAAGAGTTAATACTTAAAGATAAGGTTAATATAGTCACCCAAACCTGTCTAAATCCTATTGTTTGAGTGATTTTAGACCTATCCCAACCTTAAACTTTAAATAATCTACTTTGGAGCCATTATAAACCGAATATGAATTTATTATAAAATAATATTTTTAGCTTTTCCAAAGGTGCCCCTCGCCCCTCTTATAAAAGGGCACTCCCCCTTCTCATTAATTAACACCTTCAAAACCTTTTTGTTCGGCCAACCCCTACCCAAATACTCTCTAAACTTCCCTCACTACAACCTAGAGGCCTTAGTTTGATCAGAAATCCAACCTAAGGATCCATTTTGATCAAATTAAAAAGAAGAACCCGAAGAAGAGGTAATGTTTTTACCACCCTTTTTCAAATTATTTTCTTCTTAAACTTCTTCTTTATTTGTTATTAACATTCTAAATTAATGAATACAGTATCTCCTATATACTTTAATATTATTATAAATATGGTACAACCATATTCAGTATTCAATCAATCCTTTGAATGACATGTCACCATACGTGCGTACGTACGACTTACCGTCTCCACGTCGTGGTGTTATTGTCATTCAATAAATTATTATTTGGATGGGTATAATAATGATGTGTAATTCATGTAAATAATAAATATAACATGATAATTATTCTTTCTATATGATATACCATCCAATTATATGTTATTTAAACATCAAAAGAATGATATTGTCGCCCGTGCGTACGTACGGACTACCGTCTCTATGAACGTAATGAGATTCATTCTCCGTCGTATCCATTCAAGTATAATTATCATTTGATGATTTAAAAATAATTTTTATGGACTTGATATAATTCTAGATATGTTTAATCTACAACATATCCATTACAAACCTGGATTATGTAACAAAACATATAAAAGAAAACGAGTAAGTTAACACCCAAAACAATGATAATACTAAGATATTATTAACAAATAAATGTTAAAAGATCGTATATGAAATCATATTAATGTAAATGATTATTTTATAATTCAAAAATAATTAATTCACCATTATACAGAAGGTTAACCTAGAGTCAACAAAGGAAAAAGTACAAAGTAAGGGGTTTCTTATCTCACTTTTAATTCCGTGGGATTTCCATTGTTCACCACTTATTTATTGCATGTGGTGTGTGTACTGCCCATGATTGTATTAATTGTGTAATATACTTTAATTTATGGATATTTACATCAATATTGTATTATCCTCCTTTCATGGTTGCATATTTCATAAGTTACCAAATCGATAAGGGAATTTGAAATTTCAATTTCCACTCATTTGGCTTTATGCATACTCCATTGATTATTTTACACCAAGATTATGTGTGGAATCACTATTCATTTGATTATGTCATAATTTCCACTCCTCTTTCTGTGGATATACTTTTTATACACAGAATCACTCCATTGATAAATTCTCAAGTCATCGGTATGAACTTGATAAGAGTAATTTTTACTCAATATCGATTTATTGAGATAAACATCCAATTCATTGGTGTTGTTTTTACAAGAATATGTGTGAATGTCATTTGATTGTTTTACAATGAATATCAAAACATATTGAGTGTATTTATATGTGTCACACATAATTATGTTTTTTTTATCCTTAGCCTATGTATATGGCCTTTATGAGATATTTCATCTCAAATTACATTCCATTGATACTTCTTTGTTGTTATACACCAAATAACTTTTATGCGGTGTATATAATGTACTTTGACATAGTGTATCATGAATCCCTTTATTCTCATGATATTACAAAGTTTTGATTACCTCAATTATTTTTATTCAAGTGTCTATCTTTTGGTTAGAAACTCTAAGTAAAATACAGTTTTAAGTGTTTTAAATATTTATTATTCAAAATCTTTCTCATTAATGTCCATGTTTTAAAAATGGTTTTAAGGATTTTTATAATATGGAAATTAAAGTTTTCAAATCAAAATTCCTTTTAAAAGTTTCAAAGTGGTATGGGACACTTTGATTCATAAATATATTTTTAGATGGCTTCTTGAAAAATAGTGTGGATTTTAAATGATTTCAAGAAAAAAGGGGATATTTATCTCTAATAGTTTTGATGATGATTTCCATATATGTCAATATCCTTCATTATTCTTGATTGAGGGTAATCTCATACAATACAATCTTCCATATTGTATCTAATGAGTTATGTTTGACTGTGGATGTGCTATTTTTATACCATTCATGGTTTGTGGTTAAAGTATTGACATTTCATATGCTAGTTTTAATACGAATGTTTATGTTATGTTTAAACCTGTTCATATGAGGAATGCATTGGACTTAGTAAGTGACGGGTGGAGGCCGCTATAACTCCTCGATGCATCGGTAGGTCTCATGAGAAAAACTAGAGTCTTGGAACGAGGCCTTGAAAAAATCTTAATTGTATTCTTGGCACGAGGCCTTGGCTACGTGGTTATGATAGTCTGGCATTATGCATTCCATATTTATGAAAGTGGTTATTGATATTGCATGTGATTCTTCGACAAGTAGAATATCCATGTGAGTAGGTAAATGGCATTATTTCATTTTATCATTTCCATATTATTCTGAAGTTCAAGTTTAAAAGTATTTTGTTTTATTTATACATTGCCTTAAGTGTTTATGCTTATCTATAAAAGCTTCTGCTATATTGTTATACTTACTGAGCATCTGAGCTCACCCCTTTCAATGTTTTATTTTTCCCAGGATGTGAAGAAGTAATTTACGAATGACATTCAGGGATAGTATGAGGGGATATGAAGACAATATGTTGTTGTAGTTTTTTTACTTATGATGTAATGTAAGACTTATGAATATATCTAGTGCTTCCAAGGCTACTAAACTAATCGGTCTTTCGAGACTTGATCTTTTTTGTGATCATGCCAATGTTATGTAATAATGCACCGACTCTGGGTAACTGGGGTTGGGTCGTTACATTTGTCTGACGTGATGGGTTGTCACATGGTTTGCGTGTTGTCCATTTTCAAAAATAATATTTTATAACATTACCAAAATGAGATAAATTCATCAAAATAACCATAACATAATTTTAACCAGGAATGTTATCGCATACCTTGCATTTTCATCCCAAAATATAATAACTTGTAATTTCCTCAAACCCAATAATCATATAAAACCAAATCGTTATTTATAACTATATCCACAAGGTAAAAGATAAGTCTTCCTCAAATATCATTCTCACATGGAAAACTGTGGGGTTACAAATACAATAAGAAATTTCTTCCAAAGTAATCCCATCAACAAGGAGCACTAATACTTTTAGACATTTCTCCAACTATTTATTTCCACATAGCTTCTTCTTTGACCATGAAAATATCCTATAGAGGGAATTCACTCAGGTAATGGCTAGGTCCCCTACATTTACGTCAAATGACCGAAAATGGATTTTTGGGACCATTTTTTATTTTCTTCCATAGTACTCTTCATTTTTTCTCTGAAATTATTCACTTTCTATCCTTTCCCACACGTAAAGCATTTATTTATTCTGTTGAGTCACATTCATGGGTGTCTCCTTCCACATTTCCTATAATATATAAATTTAGGATTCTTTTCTCCATGGTCTCCATTGCTATAGCACTTATCATTCATCCCCTTTCTATTCTTTATTGAGTCTGGGAGTTGGTTAATATATATGTTGTTGATCATATTTTTGAAAAACTAATGTCACGACCCGACCCTACCCGGGCTCGAGCCACAACTACCCCAAGCCTGCCTCCATAGTCCAGGGGCTGGTGACCAGCGCCGAAGGCACAACAACTCGGGGAGGCCTTTGACTAAGTACCTGTACACACACACACAACACACTCAATGCAAAAGTGAAGAGTAAAAAGAGAAGACATATAATGAAAAGGGAAACTGCTATAAATAAACCACAAATGTGCATCAACCTCTACAGTACAAAGTAAAATCTGGAGGTAAACTGAAAAGAAAAGTGAAAAACATGTGCCCAACCAGAAAAGTGCCACAACCTGGCAACAGGTGAACAAAAGAAAAAATAGCTGGAAGGGTTCCCCACCTGGAACCCGACTACGACCACCACACGCGGTCCAAGCTCCCGAACTCCCTTGCTCCAATGAGGCCACGACCAACTTGTCCGTCATCTGCAAGGGCACACCAAGTGCGGGCATAGCCCAAGCAGGGGTGAGTATAAAAATACTCAGTAAGATACCCCGAAGGCTCGAGGGAGCAACAAAGGAGGTACCGAAGGGTGAGAAGTAGATCGAATAGGGAAAGTAAAGGAGAACAACTGAAAGTGCAGTAAAGAGAACAATGAAGAGTCCATCTCAACCCAATAAGAGGAAAGAAGGTAGACTAGTCCAAACACAAAGAGCTGGAAATGGTGAGAAGATGAACTTCCCGTCGAGTCTTCACTACCTATAGCAGGAGAGTAGACTCATCCAACCATGAGAAGCTAGACACGGAAAGAAGGTGGCATACCCTGCACATCTTCGCCTCTCCTGGAAGGAGAGTAACCAAACCCAAGAAGTGGGTACTGGAACAAGGTATATACAAATAAATATTCTCAATCAAGAATCCTGAACAAGATCGTAAGGGGATCACCATCTCGTAGATCAGCCCAAGAAAGTGAGTCGCCAACAGTCCCAGAAGTAACACTATTGATGCCCAACATCCCGCACGTCTGCCCCGAACTACAAGTCAAGTGCTCAATCACCGCACCTCGACAATATCCACTTTGGAAGGCATTGAATCACCCGCACGTTTTTAGGTCACGTCACAAGGACGCGTCTCGGTGGTGGAAAAGCTCCTCGTACTTGAGAGGTCTAGGGGAACGTCAAACCACAACTCTTCAATGCCCCGTAGTTGAGAGGTCTCCTCAAATACAAGGTTGTTCCATCACTGACCCATACAACCAAGGGTCCCACTCCAGTAATCATGGAGGAAAGCCACAGACTAGCCTAGTAGAAAGGACTGAGTTTGGAATGTCAATGGGTGTCCCACTGCCCAGTCCAGCTAGGTGGTAATTCATAATAAGATATTGGGTGACCCACATGCCCGGCCCTGCTGGAGGGTAAACCATAATACATCCTCAGGTAACCCACTACCCAGCCCTGTTGAAGGGTAGACCTGGAATAAGATATTGGGTGACCCACTGCCCAGCCTTGCTGGAGTAGACCTGGAATAAGTCGACGGGTGACCAACTGCCCAACCCTGCTGGAGGGTAAACCCTAAAAAGTTGATAGGTGACCCACTTCCCAGCCCTACTGGAGGGTAGAACTGGAATAAGCCGAAGGGTGACCCACTGCCCAGCCCCGCTGGAGGGTAATCCCTAACAAGTCGACATGCGACCCACTACCCAGCCCTGCTGGAGGGTAGACCTAAAGAGTCATCGGGTGACCCACTGACCAGTCTCTTCTGGAGGGTAAACCTGGATCTGCTTTGGCCATCTCTACTAGATGGTACAACACTGGCCAACCGAGCACTGAGTGGGTACCGCACAACCACCCAACTCCAGAACAACTCACCCAAAAGAGGACCAGTGCTTGTTCCATCACTGGGTGTCACTAGCACCGCTACCGGCTGATCCATCGATAATGAAACTAGGGGGATACCACTCAACCCTTCTGGTTAAATAAACAAGCACAGAGCCAAGGGAAAACTCCACCCTGTTGGTAAAACAAACGAGAACACCATCTACGTCGCGAGAGGTCAAAGTACGCAAAGCAGAACCCGACATGCATGTGCGTCCCACATGACGTGTGGCCCCATCTCAACCCCAACCATGTTTACAAAGGTTCTCAGGTACAAACATCCCTAATGTGTACCTCCAATCATTCCCATATACTCCCAGAGTATACCACGTCTCCAGCCCAAAGGCTATCGTGCACACGACACCCAACGTTAACGCGAAGGTGTAACGTACCAACTCCAACCTGCCACCCTAATGGCTGAGGCATAGCCAACCACATCTTTTCAAGCACTTACATCACTCACATGGGAGTGCACGCGATCACATGCCAAGGGTTCTCTGCAAATGCCACAGGAAGAACCACTACCGGGGCACCTTCACATTCCACATTTAATAAGATCGCGTATGAGCCTCCGCTCACCTGAATATATTACAACGTTGTAATCCCAATGGAAAATCACGCGAGATAGACTACTTACTCGCCCAAAACAGTCAACGGGTGAAAAAGGTACTATTCACTGTAGTCGGGTTGGGTGGGACCCACACCACGTCCCCGAAAAGTTCGGGCGAACTGCGCTATCGCAATGCTCTCAGAAAAACACATCAAAAGCACTAATAAATTGTGTGGAATGGATATCCAGAGAAAAAGGTACATTCTAGCTTACCGTTGCGGTCCTCTTGAAAAAGCACACAATATGGACTATTCATTTGTCCAAAACGTTTGCCTGGTCATAGAGATGGAAAATCATCATCAACACCCAAATGGCCCTCATGGGGCCCACACCATCGTGCGGAATTATGGCGGGAAGATTGCACCATTGCAATCCCCTCAGAAAAACATCCAGAATCGACTGCTCGCACGCCCCGAACGGACGCCCGATTGGAAGGTTGAAAAACGATGCTCGCTGCTCAATATATGGGTCGTGGGGCCCACGAATCAACTCTGGATTCAGTGCCCGGAACCACCCTGGAAAGCCTCGCCCAGGATCCAGGGTTCCAACGCCACTGACAGTACTCAAAACGGACGTCAAACGCGTTCGCACCATCCAATAGAAGAACCCCAGGAAAAACGACATTTCTCTTACAGACACGTCGCGCCTTCTCAGCCCCTCGTTTCGGGAATTAAAAATTCCCAAACCATCTTAAAACGTCCGCCTCGATGATACGGCTCCACTGCCGAAGACGGCACTCAAAACGGACGCCTGTAGCAGAAAATACGGGCGTCCAAAAACAGAGGGGGCAAGGCCCCTTAGGGTGGACCGGCCTGGACCGGCCGGTCCACCCGGTCTGGGCCGGCTCGTGCCAGCCGGCCCGGTGCTGAGCCACGGACCACTGCTAACTGACCCTCTTGGGGTCGGTCATCCCGCCTGTGCGAAGACCCGCATCTCACAGGTCTTGTCCCCGCGCTGGGGTCGCACACCGCGACCCCGGGGTCGCGCGCCCGGCCAGCTCCGCTCAGCGGATTGCCCGCCGCCGCGCCTGGAGCCCGCGCCTCCACGCCTGGAGCCCGCAGCCGACCTCCTCGCTGAAGCCGCCGCCACCACCCGCCTGGAAGAGGAGCTGCTGCCGCCGAAAAAACTTCCGCCTCCGCTGGAGCTCTCCGGAAAAAGAGAAAGCCACTAGAAACTTTGAAAACCCGCAATCTTCGACGAGCCGCTGCGGCCTCCTCCAAACTCCTATTTCAATTCCAAAAATGGATATAGAAAGCTCATAAATTAAACTATACATCCATGTGTTTTTTTTTGAAGATCAACCAACAATTTTATGTTGATAAACGAGCTCAATGTAGTTGCGGGAAAAAAACAACAACGACAAACCCTACCTCTTGGGCGTTGCCCGAAGCTTCACGGAGGGTCCGTCGTCGTGTCGCTTCCTGGAAGGAGTCGCCTCGCTGGAGCCACCTCACTAGAGTGGAGGAGGATAGGGGAGAAGCTCACCAGGGGAGGGGTAAAATGAGGGAGAAGGGAAGGGTTTTAGGTTAATTAAATAGATTAATTAACTTAAACACCCTCCCGCAGCACCATACCCGAACTCCCGGCGGGGTCGGGATTAAGCCTCCCCTAGGATAAAAACCACGCTCTGAGCGCAACAGTGGTCTCAGAATTTTAATCTGAGGCCCCATTCAAAAGTTATAAAAGTGACGCCATGGGCCGCTAAATTACGAAAATGCCCCTGGGGCCATTTTTCACAGACGGTCCGCGCCTGCAAAACATACACCCCTCCTAGGGTAAACGGCATGTTCTGAACTCAACGGTGCCCTCGGTTTTCCAATATGAGCCACCGTTTAAGATATTATTGAGTTTCACCATTGAACGAATAAATTAATTAACTTAATTATCCATTTAACGTTCCGAAAGCGAGTGAGGGGTCCAAACATCCCATGCCGACATGTTTTATGTTGTTCCTAGGGTAACCACCCAATTTCGGACCCATCTGTACACTCGGATCCCTGATCTAGATCACCGTTTAGGAGTTATCCCATTTATTTTCTATTCCCAGTGTGAACGCAATGAAAATTTAATTCTGGCCACTACGGGGCTCAGAATCACACGTCGTCTGAAGGTGCTGCTCTAGAATAACCTCAAGAATTTTCCAAAGTCTTTAGCCGCAAAAACAAGGTTATTATATCATTCTCTCCTTCAAGATTTTCGTCCCTGAAAAGAAAAACTAGGGAGCAACACAGGGTACTAAGCACACACCTGTCTTTCCCATAACCAGGTGGACTCTTGCACAGTTCTGCGTCACTACACATAGTCCAAAGTATTATATCCGTTCACGCGAGGTCTGCCCTTTCCGATGACGTGCATAGGATCACGCACACATCTCTTCAGGTAATCCATGTGGGAGACATTGTGCACCCACTCTAGACTTTGGGGTTAGGTCAAGGTGGTAGAGAACCTCGCTATCCCTTCGCAGTGTCTCCAATGGCCTCAAGGACCTCGGGGGTAACTCACCTCCCCGATCGTACCTCAAAGTCGCACGTTGTGACTGGAATCACCACCTGCACCTAGAACATGGCCCATTAATTCCCTCCTTCAGAATATATATATGGTGAAACAACCAAGGATATCTGATCATTCAAGGTTCCACAGTTGATTTCCCACGACCAAGACTCTCTTACACTCTCGGAGAGCGAAGGATTCATCACCATCGATTAATGAAAAAGGTACCACGCCTTTTTACCTTACCAACATAAGGTTACACCGACACCCCGCGCCACCCTAGTAACAACTCAAACAAGGAGCAGGGAGAAAAGGCATTCCACACATAGAGTCTAACAATTCTACTATAAAAATTAAAAGATTGATAGAGTGTACCTCTTATTACCTCATGCTCTGCAGGATCGTAGACATCCAAAGCTCGCGGCTGTCCACAGTCCCAACTGTCAGCTCCTGGAGCCTGACGTGGACTGCCTAGTGGTGATGGTAAGATCTTGCAAGGTCGTCCCCCACTACCAGCTCCTCCCGCTCCTCTGCTAGAACCACCTATCAGGGTGCTACTCCGATAATGGAGTTGCCTCTGTCGTGGTGGTGCACTTGCTACCTGCCTGAAGCTCTCTGCATGCCTGGTCGGGCTGTCCCGTGCCAGGTGACCTTGCCCATTTCAATCATAACACCGACTCTCTCTCTGGGCTGCACCAGTGCCCTCCAGCACCACTGTGATGTACGACCACGCCCCGGAGTCCGGTTGTCAAAAAATCCACCTACGTCGAGGTTCTTCTTGCCGACACCCGCTAGCTGCGACAAACACCTTGGCTCCAACGTGCCTGCTCCCACACCAACTCTAGAACGTGACAGGAAGCTCTCTATCACCAGTGCCTGCTCTAGCACCCCGGTATATGTGTAAATTCCCATGGGTACTGTGACAGCACGATTCTCTTGGCGGAGACCCTGCTCAAACTTCTGCACTCGGAAGTTTCCATCATGGACCAAGTCCGGGTAAAAGCGTGAACAGTCTACGAAACTAGCCATGTACTTGGTCACTGTCATCCCTCCTTGCTGAAACTGCAGGAGCTCCTGAATCCGAAAGGAGTGCAAGCAGGAGAGGAAAAACTCCTCACAGAACAACAACTGAAAGTCGCCCCACGAAAGTGACGACTCGTCAAGAAACTGAGTCAGCAGACTCCACCAACGCCAAGCTGCTCCACGAAAAAGGTTGGCTGCTAAAGCCAATCTCTGATCAGTCGGCGTCTGCAAAATCCTGAAAAGCAAACCACTGTCTTGATCCAAACCACTGCTACCTGAGGGTATGGCTCGCCACTGAACCTCATCGGTCTCTGCCGTTGGAACTCACAAAGCACGCTCAACCTGCACTCAAGCCCCGTCTGCTCTACTGAAGTTGTCTGCTTCTCAACAGGTTGGGGTGCTACTACCGGCCCACCTGGAGAAATGGGCTCACATGATGGGTCCTGGACTAAGGCCTCGTAGCTCACAGGGTCGTCGTCATGCCCCAAAGCTGGTATCTTCGATGGCTGTCTTCGCGGAGACATCTTGAATATTATCAAGGAGTGTCGCGGTCAGATGAGCATATATGTATATACCAACAACAACAACGATGGGGAGGTGACTCAAGAAGGATAGTCAAAGTCTCAATCCTATGTGATTCACAAAGCAATTTTTCCTGCAAAAAGTGTCTCAGCATGCCTAGTCGACAAGCGGGTTGTCTGGGTCCTGGTGAATGGATACGTCGGCCGCCGCACCATCACTGGACTCCCTGGCCTGAGAGCCGCTCTCAAGAGACATTAACATTATTTCCCTAAATCCCAAACAATTCCTTTTTTAGGGACGTCCACACAACGCCCCAAGGAAAGAACCACCTCTGATACTACTTTGTCACGACCCGACCCTACCCGGGCTCGAGCCGCAACTACCCCAAGCCCGCCTCCATAGGCCAGGGGCTGGCGACCAGCGTCGAAGGCACAACAACTCGGGGAGGCCTTTGCCTAAGTACCTTTACACACACACACATAGAACACTCAATGCTGAAGTGGAGAGTAAAAAAGAGAAGACATATAAAGAAAAGGGAAACTGCTATAAATAAACCACAAATGTGCATCGACCTCTACAGTAAAAAGTAAAAGCTAGAGGTAAAATTAAAAGAAAAGGGAAAAACACGCGCCCAACCAGAAAAGTGCCACAACCCAGCAACAGGTGAACAAAAGAAAAATAGTTGGAAGGGTTCCCCACCTGGAACCCGATTACGACCACCACACGCAGTCCAAGCTCCCGAACTTCTATGCTCCACTGAGGTCATGACCAACCTATCCGTCGTTTGAAAGGGCACACGAAGTGCGGGAAAATCCCAAGCAGAGATGAGTATAAAAATACTCAATAGGATACCCTGAAGGCTCGAGGGAGCAAAAAGGAGGTACTGAAGGGTGAGTAGTTGATCAAACAGGGAAATTAAAGCAGTGCAACCGAAAGTGAAGTAAAGAGAATAGTTAAGTGTCCAGATCAACCCAACAAGATGAAAGAAGGTAGACTAGTCCAGACATAAGGAGCTGGAAACGGTGAGAAGATGAACTTCATGTCGAGTCTTCTCTACCTATAGCAGGAGAGTAGGCTAATCCAACCACGAGAAGATTGACACGGAAAGCACGTGGCATACCTCGCGCGTCTTCGGCTTTCTTGGAAGGAGAGTAACCAAACCCAAGAAGTGGGTACTGGAAAAAGGTATATACAAATACATATGCTCAATCAAGAAGCCCAAACAAGATCGTAAGGGGATAACCATCCCGTAGCTCAGCCCAAGAAAGTGGGTCACCAACAGTCCCAGAAGTAACACCATCGATGCCCAGCATCCTACATGTCTTCCCCGAACTACAATTCAAGGGCTCAATCACCACACCTCAACACTATCCGCTTTGGGCGGCACTTACTCACCCGCACGGTTTTAGGTCGCGTCACAAGGACGCGTCTCAGTGGGGGAAAAGCTCCTCACACTTGATAGATCTAGGGGAACGTCAAACCACAACTCGTCATTGCCCATCAGTTGGGAGGTCTCCTCAAAGACAAGGTTGTTCCATCACTGACCCTTACAACCAAGGGTCCCACTCCGGTAATCACAGAGGAAAGCCACAGACTAGCCTAGTATAATGACCTGAGTCTGGAATGTAAAAAGGTGTCCCACTACCAGTCCTGTTGGAGGATAATTCATAATAAGATACTGGGGTGACCGACTACCCAACCCTGCTGGAGGGTAAACCATAATACATCATCAGGTGACCCACTGCCCAGCCCTACTAGAGGGTAAACCTGGAATAAGATATCGGGTGACCCACTGCCCAGCCCTGCTGGAGGGTAAACCATAACAAGTCGACAGGCGACCCACGGCCTAGCCCTGCTGGAGGGTAGACCTGGAATAAGCCGACGGGTGACCCACTGCCCAGCCCTTATGGACGTTCAACCCTAACAAGTCTATAGGTGACCCACTGCCCAGCCCTACTGGAGGGTAGACCTGGAATAAGCCGACGGTTGACCCGCTACCCAGCCCCGCTGGAGGGTAAACCCTAACAAGTCGACAAGCGACCCACTTCCCATCCCTACTGGAGGGTAGACCTAAAGTGTCATCGGGGGACCCACTGCCCAGTCTCTACTGGAGGGTAAACCTGGATCTGCTCTAGCAATCTCTACTAGATGGTACAACACTGGCCAACTGAGCACTGAGTGGGTACCGCGCAACCACCCAACTCCAGAACAACTCACCCAAAAGAGGTTCAGTGCCTGTTCCATCACTGGGTGTCACTAGCAGCGCTACCGACTGATCCATTGAGAACGAAACTAGGGGAGACCACTCAACCCTTCTGGACAAATAAACAAGCACAGATCTAGGGGAAAACTCCACCATGCTGGTCAAACAAACAAGCACACCCTCTACGTCGCGAGAGGTCAAAGTACGCAAAGCAGAACCCAGAATGCACATAGGGCCCACATGACGTGTGGTCCCATCTCAACCCCAAACAAGCTTACAAATGTTCTCAGGTACAAACATCCCCAATGGGTACCTCCAAGCATTCACGTATACTCCAAGAGTATACCACGTCTCTAGCCCTAAGGCTATCGTGCACACGGCACCCAACGTCAACGTGAAGGCGTAACGTAACAACTCCAACCTGCCACTCCAATGGATGGGTCACAGCCAACCACATCTCTTCAATCACTTACATCACTCACATGGGAGTGCACGTGATCACATTCCAAGGGTTCTCTACAAACGCCACAGGAAGAACCACCACCGAGGCACCTTCGCATTCCACATTTAATAAGATAGCGTATGAGCCTCCACTCACCTGAACAGATTACACCGTTGTAATCCCAATGGAAAATCACGTGAGATAGACTACTTACTCACCTGAAATGGTCAACCAGTGAAAAAGGTACTATTCACCGTAGCCGAGTCGGGTGGGACCCACACCACGTCCTCGAAAATGTTGGTCCAAATGCGCTATCGCAATGCTCTTAGAAAAAGACGTCAAAAGCACTACTCAATTGAGTGGAATAGATATCCAGAGAAAAAGGTACATTAAGGCTTACCGCGCACGAGCGGTACCACGCGGGACCCGCACCCCGGTCCCAAAGCGCTGCCAACGGATCACATCGTTGCGATCCTCTCAAAAAAGTACACAAGATGGACTATTCACTTGTCCAAAACAGTTGCCTGGTGATAGAGATGGAAAATCACCGTCAATGCCCAAACGGCCCTCTTGGGGCCCGCAACATCGTGCGGAATTAGGGTGGGCGGATTGCACCATTGCAATCCCCTTGGAAAAACATCCAAAATCGACTGCTCGCACGCCCCAAACGGACGCCCGATGAGAAAGTCGCTAAACGTTGCTCGCAACTCAAATGACGGGTCGTGGGGCCCATGCCTCAACTCCAGCTTCAATGCCCGGAACCACTCTGTAAAGATTCTCCCCGAAACCAGGGTTCAAACGCCACTAACGGTACAAAAAATGGACGTCAAACGCGTTCGCGCCATCCAAAACAAGATCCCCCGAAAAAACGACAATTCACTTAAAGACGAGTTGCGCCATCACAGCCCCTCGTTTTGGGAATTAAAAATTCCCAAAACCATCTCCAAACATCCGCCTCGACGATAAGGCTCCACTTCCGCAAACGACATTCAAAACGGACACCCGTAGCAGAAAATACGGGCGTCCGAAAACGGAGGGGGCAAGGCCCCTTGGGCCAACCAGCCTGGACCGACCGGTCTGCCCAGTCTAGGCTGGCTCGCGCCAGCTGGCCCGGCGCTGAGCCACTAACCACCACCGACTGAACCTTGTGGGGTCGGTCGTCCCGCCTGTGCGAAGACCCGCGTCTCGTGGGTCTTGTCTACGCGCGGGGGTCGCACACCGCAACCCCGGGGTCGTGCGCCCTGCCAGCTCCGCTCAAGAGAGCACCCGCCGCCGCGCCTGGATCCCGCGGCTAACTGCCCCGCTAAAGCCGCCGCCGCCACCCGCCTAGAAGAGGAGCCACCGCCACCAAAACCCCTGCCGTCGTTGCTGGAGCTCACCGGAAAAAGTCAAAGCCTCCGGAAACATTGAAAACCCGCAAACTTCGACGAGCCGTTGCGGCCTCCTCCGAACTCCGATTTCATTTCCAAAAAAGGCGATAGAAAGCTCATAAATTATACTATGCATCCATGTGTTTTGTTACAAGATCAACCAACAATTTTATGTTGATAAATGAGCTCAAAGTAGGTGTGGGAAAAAACAACAACGACAACCCCTACCTCTTGGGCGTTGCCCGGAGCTTCACGGAGGGTCCGCCGCTGTGTCGCCGCCTCACCGGAGTCGCCTCGCCAGAGCCGCCTCGCCGGAGTGGAGGAGGAGTGGGGAGAAGCTCTCCAGGGGAGAGGGAAAATGAGGGAGAAGGGAAGGGGTTAGGTTAATTAAATAGATTAATTAACTTAAACACCCTCCCGCGGCCCCGTACCCGAACTCCCGACGGGGTCAGGATTAAGCCTCCCCTAGGCTAAAAACCACACTCTGAGCACAACGGAAGTCTCGGAATTTTAATCTGAGGCCCCGTTCAAAAGTTATAAAAGCAACTCCATGGGCTGCTAAATTACGAAAATGCCCCTAGGACCATTTTTCACAGACGGGCCGCACCCTCGAAACTTACACCACTCCTAGGGTAAATGACACGTTCTGAACTCAAAGGTGCCCTCGGTTTTCCAATCCGAGCCACATTTTAAGAGATACTTGAGTTTTTCCATTGAACGAATAAATTAATTATCTTAATTATCCATTTAACGTTCTGAAAGCGAGCGAGGGGTCCAAACGTCCCACCCCGACATGTTTTATGTTGTTCCTATGGTAAACACCCCATTCCGGACCCATTCGTACACTCGGATAACTGATCCAGATCATCGTTTAGGATTTATCCCATTTATTTGGTGTTCCTAGTGTGAACGCACTGAAAATTAAATTTCGGCCACTCTGGGGCTCAGAATCGCACGCCGTCTGAAGGCGCTGCTCTGGAATAACCTCAAGAATTTTCCAAAGTCTTTCGCCGCAAAAAACCATGTTCTGAAAACTGATTTAGCATGAACACGATACCTTTTACGCCTATCAACATTCCATTTTGTTTCTCATTTCCACCATCGTTCCCACCTTGTACATCATTCTCAATGTTACTATGACATCCTTGGACTCCATCCATTGACTAAAACCAGAAAGCATTATGTGAGTAACTGTAGTCATAAAATCCTTTAGAGAATATCATGACACCCTATTCTCAATTTGAGACACCTTAGGATTAACCAAGGTCATTTATTCTCATCTTATATTAAAATATATCAAATTTTTTGTAAAGAAAATGTAAATTATCCAAAGCATATCCCCCAGGAGTGTCGTAACTAAGAGTGCAGTAAGGCCCGTTGTCATGGACCGGTTCTTGTTCGAGTCTATCTCAAAGCGGTGTTTTTGGGTTTCCCCCCTAGGTACATCTATGTCAGATCCACCTCTACCTGCTCTTATCCAAACAGGGATGTATTTCTTGAAAAACTCACAAAATCTATACAATACCAAAATTCTAGGAAGTTCATCTATACTAATCCCCAAAGTCTATCTTATGGATATGTGCTCTAATCGGAGTTTATCTAAATCTAGTTTCCAAGTTTTGTACAAAACTTCCTCTGATACCAACTGTAACTCCCCGACCCCAGTTACCCAGAGTTGGTGCATTATTACATAACATTGGAATGATCACAAAAGATCAGTCTCGAAAGACCGATTAGTTTAGTATTATTGGAATCACTAGATACATTCATAAAGTTTACATTACATCATAAAATGGAAACTACAACAACATAGTCTCGATAGTACACACGCATATACCCTCATACTATCCCTATAGGTCATTCGTAAAATTCTTATTCACATCTAGGGAAAAATAAAACATAGAAAGGGGTGAGCTTAGGTTCCCAATAAGGATAACAATATAGTGGAAACTTTCATAAATAAACATAAACATTTAAGGAAATGTATAACTAAAACTAACTCCTTTTAAACATGAACTTCAGCATAATATAGAAAAGGTAAAATGAAATAATGACATTTAATTATTCACATGGATATTATACTAGTCAAATAATCACATGCAATATCAATAACCACTTTCATAATGATGGAATGCATAATGCAGACTATCATAACCACATAGTAAAGGCCTCATTCCAAGACTACAATGAATATTTTTTCAATGCCATGTGCCAAGACACTAGTTTGTCTCATGAGACCTACCGATGCATTGAGGAGCTATAGCAGGCTCCACCTATCACTTGCTAAGTCCAATGCATTCCACATATGAAAATTATGAAATATAACATAAATATTCATATTGAAACTAGCATACAAAATGTCAATACTTTATCCACAAACCATGAATGGAATAAAAATAACACATCCAAAGTCAAACATAACTCATTTAAAACAATATGGAAGATTGTATAGTAACAGATTAACCTCAATAAATAATAATGAAGGATATTGACATAGATGAAAATAATCATGAAAACTATTTCAAATAAATGTCCCCTTTTTCTTGGAAACATTTAAAAGTAACACTATTCGTCAAGAATCCATTTAAAAATAGATTTTTGTATCAATGTTTCCCATACCACTCTGAAACATTTAAAAGGAATTTTTATTTGAAAACTTTAATTTCCATATAATTAAATCCTTAAACCAATTTTTAAAACATGGACATTAATGAGAAATATTTAGAATAATAAATCTTTACAACATTTTAAAATGATATTTTAGTTAGAGTTCCTAACCAAAAGAGAGACACTTGAATACAAATAATTGAGGTAATAAAAACTTTATAATATCATGATAATAAATGGATTCATGATATAGTATGTCAAAGTACATTATATACACCATATAAAAGTGATTTGGTGTATAACAACAAAGGAGTCTCAATGAAATGTAAATTGAGATGCAATCTCTCATAAAGGTTGTATCCTTTGGTTAAGCATAAATAAACTAAATAATTATGTGTGACCAATATAAATATACTCAATATGATTGGATATTAAGTGTAAAACAATAAAAGTACATTCACACATATTCTTGTAAAAACAACACCAATGAATTGGATGTTTAACTCAACAAATGGAGATTGAGTAAAAAGTAATCTTATCAAGTTCATACTGATGAAATGAGAATTTATAAATGGAGTGAATATAAGTATCAAAATTATATCCACAGAAAGGGGAGTGGAAATTATGACATAATCAAATTAATAGTTATTCCATACATAATCTTGGAGTAAAATAATCAATGTAGTATGTGTAAAGCCGAATGAGTGGAAATTGAAATTTCAAATTCCCTTATTGATTTGGTAACATAAGAAACATACACCCATGAAAGAAGGGTCATAAAATGATGATTTAAATGTATATTAATTAAAGTATATTACACAATGAATACAAACATGGGCAGTACACACACCACATGCAATAAATAAGTGGTGAACAAAGGAAATCTCACATAATTAAAAGTGAGATAAAAACCCATTACTTTGTACCTTTTCCTTGGTCGAGGGTAGATTATCCTCCTGTATAATGGTGAAATAATTTTTATTGAATTATAAAAGAATCATGTACATTAAAATTATATCATATATGATCTTTTAACACTACTTTGTTAATAATATCTTAGCATTATCATTGTTTCGAGTGTTAACTTACTCGTTTTCTTTTATATGTTTTGTTACATCAGTCATGTTTGTTATGGATTGGTTGTATCTTATTCATATAAATAATGATATCAAGTCCTTAAACATTATTGTTAATCATAAAATTATAATTAGACTTGTATGGATATGATGGGGAATGAATCTCATTATGTTCGTGGAGACGGTAGTCCGTACGTGCGCACGAGCGATAATATCATTATTTTGATTTTAAAATCATATATAATTGGATGTTATATCATATATACAGAATAATTATCATGTTATACTTATTATTTACATGAATTAAACATCATTATTATACTCATCCAAAAAATAATGTATTGAATAACAATTACACCACGACGTGGAGACGGTAGGTCATACGTACGCACGTATGGTGACATGTCATTCAAAGGATGGATAGAATACTGAATATTGTTGTACCATATTTATAATAACATCACAGTAATATGTATTCCAATGAATATATTACAATTATTCTACCATGTCAATTGTGTCCTCCGTTTGGTGATGAATATAAAAAGTCTACAATGATATTCGCCTTGGATTTGGGTACATGTCACCAAATTAATCATTCACTACATTGCATGAATAATATGTTATTATAAAAAAAACAATGTTTTTAATTATTTCAAAAGATTATTCATTACTAATATAAAAAAAGATTTATGGTATCGTTTTATGAATAATCTGCATTCTTGAAAAGCCATGGAAGAGATTGTAAATCGGTACAGAAATGCATTGCATCCATGAACTCAGCCTCAATTCATATCTCCTCCTCCTCTTTTATATTCTTTCAGAGTAATCTCAAAAAATGGTCATCCAATACAATATCTAATCCATTTTTTCTATGTAAATATTATAAAACAGTTTTAGTTAAAAGATACACCAAATCAGGCATGGATTAGAATCCTTTTTTAGAAAATATCTCAAAAGGCTTGATCAATGTATACAATCACCTCAAATATTACTAAATATGGTTTTAAATTATCCAAAGAAAAAACCATTATTATAATATTTTCTCTCAGTGACAATTTAATTTATTTGTGACTTATTATGGGAATGGATATAATAATATATCAGTTGAAAAATATGATCTACCCAGCTTCATAGAGTATCTACTATAATGAAATCACGTGTATCTCACATTATGATGAAATTTTTCTACCAAATTAGAAATATCATGATTGGTGTAGAAACCAAATTCTTTTTCAAACCAATAAATTCTTCCTTACAAGATGATTCAAATATAAACAAAACATACTTTCAGAAAATATGGGTGGGTGGCCTAGATATTTGAAATATTCATTTATAATGTGTTGAAAAAATCCATCATGTCTAAGAAATATTTAAATCCCCTTCATTGTATTATGATCACAGAGATATTGTATAAACTTTTTCATTACTTGATCAACCTTCATTCCTTGTTTAGATATTCTATTCACTAGAATAACACTGCCTTGATCTATGAAGTGGAACTTTTCCCAATTAAGAACTAAGAATTTTTCTTCAAATAATAAAATTACCAAATATTTTTTTATAGGAATAATACAATGGATATCCCATATACTTTGAAACCATCCATGAAAATCTCAATAAATTCTTCCACCATGTTCTGAAAAATAAGTGACATGCACATTTGAAAAGGCACTAGTTCATTAAACATGCCAAAATACATGATATTATAGGAGAATATTTGATATGGGTAAGTAAACATTTTCATATATTTGTAATTTAGATAAAAACGTATTTGGTTATAACAAGAATGTCAATCTAAAAGGAAAAAAGAACTCATATTGAGTTAACATATTAAGAATTGATCCATGATTAATAATGGAAAGTTATACTTTCTTATAGATGTTTCAATATTTAATAGTCTATGCATACACAATATCATGTAACTATCATTGTAGGTATTTTCTCATTATCCTCAGTAATTATCATCGGCTTCCACCCTTATTAGTAATTACTTGTAATGGGGTCACCCATTTCCTTTTTGATTTTGAAATTATTATCCCTACATCAATTAGTATAAGAATATTTTTATTGGGAAAATATTTTATAGTTTGTGTTAGTCTCACTTATTTAACAATATTAGATTTCTCACATCATGTAACATTGATATTTGTGTGAAAATGGGAGGATTATTTCCATTGGTAATGGAAATAAACAATGTTAGTTATCCCATATTTTTCACAATGATATATTTCTCATTTGTAGTTATTTTATTGGTTTTAAACTATAATGCCCTGACCCCAGTTACCCAGAGTCGGTGCTTTATTACATAACATTGGCATGATCACAAAAGATCAAGTCTCGAAAGACTGATTAGTTTAATAGCCTTGGAATCAGTAGATACATTCATAAAGTTTACATTACATCATAAAATTAAAACTACAACAACATAGTTTCCATAGTCCACACTCATATCCCCTCATATTATCCCTGTAGGTTATTCAGAAAATACTTCTTCACATCCTGAGAAAAATAAAACATATAAATGGGTGAGCTTAGATTCCTAGTAAGGATAACAATATAGCGGGACCTTTTATAAATAAACATAAACATTTAAGACAATGTATAACTAAAAAGAGCCTTTTAAACGTGAACTTCATCATAATATGGAAAAGATAAAATTAAATAATTCCATTTACTTATTCACATTGATATTCTACTAGTCAAATAATCACATGCAATATCAATAACCACATTCATAATGATGGAATGTATAATGCCAGACTATCATAACCACATAGTCAAGGCCTCGTGCTAAGACTACAAATAAGATTTTGTCAAGGCCTTGTTCCAAGACACTGGTTTGTCTCTTGATACCTACCGATGCATCGAGGAGCTATAGCGGGCTCCACCCATCACATAATAAGTCCAATGCATTCCTCATATGAAAATTGTGAAACATAACATAAACATTCGTATTGAAACTAGCATACGAAATGTCAATACTTTAACCACAAACCATGAATGGTATAAAAATAACACATCCACTGTCAAACATTACCCATTCAATACAATATGGAAGATTTTATTGTAAAATATTAACCTCAATCATGAATAATGAAGGATATTGACATAGATTAAAATAATCATCAAAACTATTTGAGATAAATATCTCATTTTTCTTGAAAACATTTAAAAGTCACACTATTTTTCAAGAAGCCATTTAAAAATAGATTTTTGAATCAAAGTGTCCCATACCACTTTGAAAATTTTAAAATAAATTTTGACTTGAAAACATTAATGTCCATATAAATAAATCCTTAAAACATTTTTAAAACAAGGACATTAATGAAAACGATTTAGATTAATAAATCTTTAAAACATTTTAAAATGATATTTTAGTTAGAGCTCCTAACCAAAAAAAAGACACTTCAATACAAATAATTGATGTAATCAAAGCTTTATAATATCATGATAATAAAGGGACTCATGATATACTATGTCAAAGTACATTATATACACCATATAAAAGTGATTTGGTGTATAACAACAAAGGAGTCTCAATGGAATGTAAATTGAGATGAAATATCTCATAAAGGTTGTATCCTTGGGTTAAGGATAAATCAATGACATAATTATGTGTGAAAATTATAAATACACTCAATATGATTGGATATTCAGTGTAAAACAATAAAAGTACAGTCACACATATTCTTGTAAAAACAACACCAATGAACTGGATGTTTAACTCAACAAATGGAGATTGAGTAAAAAGTACTCTTATCTAGTTCATACCAATGACTTGAGAATTTATCAATGGAGTGATTATGTGTATAAAAAGTATATCCACATAAAGGGGAGTGGAAATTATGACATAATCAAATAAATAGTGATTCCACACATAATCTTGGAGTAAAATAATCAATAAGTCTGTGTAAAGCCGAATGAGTGGAAATTGAAATTTCAAATTCCCATATTGATTTTGTAACTTACGAAACATACACCCATGAAATAATTTTCATTCAATGATGATGTAAATATACATGAATTAAATTATATTACACAATTAATACAAACATGGGAAGTACACACACTACATGCAATAAATAAGTGGTGAACAATGGAAATCTCACAGAATTAAAAGTGAGATAAGAAACCCATTACTTTGTACTTTTTCCTTGGTTGAGGGTAGGTTATCCTACTATATAATGGTGAAATAATTGTTATTGAATTATAAAAGAATCATATACATTAATATTATATCATATATGATCTTTTAACATTTCTTAGTTAATAATATCTTAGTATTATCATCGTTTCGGGTGTTAACTTACTTGTTTTATTTTATATGATTTGTTACATAAGTCATATTTCTTATGGATAGGTTGTATATTATTCATATACAGAATGATAGAAAGTCCTTAAAAATTATTTTTAATCATAAAATTGGAATTATACTTGTATGGATGTGATGGGGAATGAACCTCATCGCGTTCGTGGAGACAGTAGTACGTACGTACGCATGAGCGATAATATCATTCTTTTGATATTAAAATAATATATAATTGGATGTTATATCATATATACAGAATCATTATCATTATATACTTATTATTTACATGAATTACACATCATTATTATACCCATCCAAAGAATAATTTATTGAATAACAATTACACCACGACGTGGAGACGGTAGGCCATACGTATGCACGTATGGAGACATGTCATTAAAAGGATGGATAGAATAATGAATATGGTTGTACCATATTTATAATAACATCATAGTATATAAAAGATATTGGGGTTATTATTTTATAATGTAAATAACAAAGAAATAAGAAGTTGAAGTAGAAAGGAACTTTAAAGAGGGTGGTGAAAACATTACCTCTTCTTCGTGTTCTTCTTTTTGATTTGATCAAAATGGCTCATTAAGTAGGCTTTATGATCAAACTAAGTCATCTAGGTTGCTGTGAGGGAAGTTTAGAGAATATTTGTGCAGGGTTTTTTGAGACAAAGGCTTTGATGGTGTGAATTAGTGAGAAGGGGGAGTACCCTTTTATAAGAGGGGTGAGGGCCACCTTTAAAAAAGCTAGAAATATTATTTTATAATAAATTAATATTCGGTTTATAATGGATCCAAAGTGGATTATTTAAAGGATTAGGTGGTGATGGGTTTCAATCTGTTCAACCAATATATTTTAGATAGGTTTGGGTCACTATATTAACCTTATTATTTATATTTAACTCTTAGTTAAATAGTTCAACATTTACCAAGTATCTATGTATCTTTGTATTATATAGTTAATAAACTTACTATATAGCTCCAAGATACCCCTATGTGGTCCATTAATGATACAAATATCATTATATAAGTCATTTGGACTAACTTTAGATTTTTATTAATATAATATCAATTAATAATATAATATTATTTTTAAAAACTCTTTTATGTCAATTTTAACACTATTAGGTATTTTGTTTTTGATAATTTCATAAAAGCTTTATTACTTCAAAAAAAATTATGTAAAAATTCCTAATATCTCTAATTAAGTTATAAAATTAGTTTAATTCATAAAAAGGTTCAAATTACATTTATTTTGATATTTATAATATCAATTATTTTAATATTTCATTAATTAGGTAATTACTGCATCACTATTGTGTCATAAATAGATTAGATTATTTAATTTCTAAAAATTATAAATAAAATACCATTATGTAGTATATAGTTTTATCTTTCTAACTAATATTTATAATCTAATTTATCTTATGTATAACCCTATATTAAAAATATTTTAGTTATTAAACTTTGATTTTGTCTCTTTCAACTCTTTTTTGAATTAAATAATAATAAATGTACTAATCTAATCCAAGTAGCCCAAAATGATAATATTTTATTCCTAAGGTTGTTTTTTGTCAGGATACACTTGTCCAATAGAATTAGGACACGCGTTAGGGTAATATTAATACCATTTTTACCCTTAATTACACTATTTACTTTTAACCGTGGTAAATAAAACAAAAAGTTACTATTCACCAAAAATTATTTTGATCTTGTTGAACCAAATTTTACTCATTGATATTAACCGTGTCTCTCGGATTTTCAAAATTCCACTCACAGAAGTGGTAAAATTATGTTTTATGTGAATTTAAAAATTCTCCTATAAGGTGGGTAAAAGATGGTGAAAAGTTCAATAAAATTTTTATATATCTAAAATTATTCTAAACTAACTCCAATGAATTACATTGAACTTATACATGTATTATGTATCTATTTTTTCATTAATTAAATTTAAATAAAATTAATAATTATTTAAATAAAAATTGTGTTTTAAACAATAACTTAGTGTTTTTCACTATTCATCTAAAATTGAATGTTTTCATAAAAATATCAAAAATTCATCCTAAGATAATTTCGATATTCCGAATCCAAAAATAAAGTCCATTTTAAAATATAAAATTTATAAAATTTCAAAAAGTGGGTATTACTATTCAAAACAGCTAGTTTGATTGGTTGTGGTGTGTGTTGGAACATGAAGTTGCGTACAACACATGCTACTGTACTATTGAAAGAGAAGTTTACCGTGGATGCATGGGGTGTTACATTCTCCCCTCCTTCAAATAATTTCATCCTCAAAATTTTTAAAATTAGGCTTGGGAATATAATTGAAATTCCCACATCAGAAAAATATTCAATAAAACTATCACCTTAAAACAAAGAAAGAGAAGTACAAAGGTCATCCAAGATAACTCATACTAGGATTCCTTGTAGGAAAAAATGGATGTAGAAGATAAACAATGTGTCACGTTCTGATGGAGAGGGATAGAAAACATGATCAGGAGAAATTTGACAACAAAAAGCTACAAACTTGTGATGGGATAAACGGTCATTAGTTTCCCAGTAGGAAAAGTATACGGACAACATTTTTTTTAAGTTACATTACATAAATATGAGGAATTAATTTACTAGATTGACTATGAAAATAAACAGATATACTTACTTTTTAAGTGGAGTTTCATTCTTTAATAAATTTCCACCACTAACTCATTTTTTTAAACGATGAGTATTCAAGTAGACTTGGTCACACTAGAAGAGATAGAATAAACTTCTATAGAATCACATGATCCACGAAGGATAAACTATATATTTACCATGTCTTTAGAGATTAACCAAAACCAAAATGGTTAGTACAAGATCTAATGATCCCACAAAAGGATATTCCAATAGAGAAAGAAACACTAATCTTAATTTCTAAAATTAAATCAACAATACCCCAAGGTTAAATAAATACCATTCAATAAACAATTGTTCTTAAAATCCTTTAATATAATCCAAACTAATATTGAAACCCAAAACTTAGAAGAATTTTTTTATGTAGTCTTCCACGTTAAATTTTATCTCCAAATGACATCAACTACTCTTAAAGTCAGATACTTAAAAATAATTAACCTAATCACATATTTTCTATTATAGGTTAATCATTTCCATAAATAACACAAATCACTATAAATCCACAATAAAAACGTATATAAAAATCCAACAATACTCTTCAAATGAAATCCCATAGTATTCCAGTTTCCTTGGGCATATAGTGTACCCAATAAAACGAACATCTTCCAGAATAACATTTATCACTTAATCACCAAATCATTCTCCTATACTAATGGTATTCATTTGATAAGACATAAGAACCCAAATCAAATTATTATTGATCAATAAAATCATTTAACTAAAAATAATTAGTCACACTAACCAGGGACTTCACGTAGTCCAGTGGTAGGTGATAAATCCCAATCGCACTTTGGTTATGGGTTCGATTCCCACAGATTTGTCCAACGTGACGGGTTGTCACATGGTCTGCGTGTTTTCCTTTTTCAAAAACTATATTTTATAACATTACCACAATGAAAAAAATTCCTCAAAATAACCATAACATAATTTTAACCAGAAATGTTATCTCATACCTTGAATTTTCATCCCAAAATATAATAACTTGTAATTGCCTCGAACCCAATGATCATATAAAACCAAATGGTTATTTATAACTATATCAATAAGGGAAAAGATAAGTCTTCCTCAAATATCATTCTCACATGGAAAACTGTGGGCTTACAAATAAAATAGATAATTATTCCAAATTAATCCCATAAACAATGAGCACTAATACTTTTAAACATTTCTCTAACCATTTATTTCCACATAGCATCTTCTTTGACCAAGAAAATATCCTATAGAATAGGGCATTCACCCAGGTAATGGCCAGGTCCTTTAAATTTATAGAAAATGACTGTAAATGGAATTTTGGGACCATTTTTATTTTCTTCCATAGTACTCTTCATTTTTCCTTGGAAATTCTTCACTTTATGTCCTTCTATCCCACACATAAAGCATTCCTTTGTTCCGTTGAGACACTTTCATGGGTGTCTCCTTCCACATTTCCTACAAGATGGAAATTTATGATTCTTTTCTTCATAGTCTCCACTGCTAGAGCTCTTATTATTCATCCCCTTTCTCTTCTTTGTTGAGTCCGATATTTGGTTAATATATATGTTGTTGATAATATTTTTGGAAAACTGATTTGGCATAAACACGATATCTTTTACGCCTATCAAAATTCCATTTTTTTGTTCATTTCCACCACCGTTCCCACCTTGTACATCATTCTCAAAGTTACTATGACTTCCTTGGACTCCAGCCATTGACTAAAACTAGAAAGCATTGTTTGATTAACAGTAGTCATAAAATCATTTAGAGAATATCAAGACACCATATTCTCATTTTGAAACACCTTAGGATTAACCAAGGTCATTTATTCTTATCTTATATTAAAATAATTCAAATTGTTTTGTAATGAAAATGTAAATTATACTAATCATATCCCCCGGGAGTATCATAACCAAGAGTGTAGCAAGGCCCATTGTCGTGCACCAATTCCAGTTCGAGTCTAGCTCAAAGTGGTGTTTTCAGGTTTTACCCCTGGGTACATCTGTGCCAGATCCACCTCTACCTACTCGTATCCAGACAGGGTTGTATTTCCTGGAAAACTCATAAAATCTATAAAATACCAAAATTCTAGGATGTTTTTCTATACTAATCCTCAAAGTCTATCATAGGGTTATGTGCTCTAATTAGAGTTTATCTAAATCTAGTTTCAAAGGTTTGTACTAAAATTCCTCTAATACCAACTGTAACGCCCCGACCCTAGTTAACCAGAGTCAGTGCAGTATTACATAACATTGGCATGATCAAAAAATATCAAGTCTCGAAAGACCGATTAGTTTAGTTGCCTTGGAATGACTAGATACATTCATAATGTTTACATTACCTCATAAAATGAAAACTACAACAACATAGTCTCCATAGTCCACACTCATATCCCCTCATGATATCCTTGCAGGTAATTCATAAAATACTTCTCCACATCCTGGGAAAAATAAAACATAGAAAGGGGTGAGCTTAGATTCCTATTAAGGATAACAATGTAGCAGAAATTTTTATAAATAAACATAAACATTTAAGCCAATGTATAACTAAAACAAAAGCCTTTTAAACTTTAACTTCAGCATAATATGGAAAAGATAAAATTAAATAATTCCATTTACTTATTGACAGGGATATTATATTAGTTGAATAATCACATGCAATATCAATAACCACTTTAATAATGATGGAATTCATAATTCTAGACTATCATAACAACATAGTCAAGGCCTCGTGCCAAGATTACAAATAAGATTTTGTCAAGGCCTTGTCCCAAAACCCTAGTTTGTCTCATGAGACCTACCGATGCATCGAGGAGCTATAAAGGGCTCCACCCGTCACTTACTATGTCCAATGCAATCCTCATATGAAAATTTTGAAACATAACATAAACATTCGTATTGAAACTATCATACGAAATGTCAATACTTTATCCACAAACCATGAATGGTATAAAAATAACACATACACAGTCAAACATAACTCATTCAATACAATATTTAAGATTTTATTGTAACATATAAACCTTAATCAAGAATAATGAAGGATATTGACATAGATTAAAATAATCATCAAAACTATTTGATATAAATATCCCATTTTTCTTGAAAACATTTAAAAGTCACACTGTTTGTCAAGAATCCATTTAAAAATAGATTTTTGAATCAAAGTGTCCCATAAAACATTGAAACTTTTAAAAGGAATTTTTATTTTAAAACATTAATTTCCATATAAATAAATCCTTAAAACCATTTTTAAAACAAGGACAGTAATGAGAAAGATTTAGAATAATAAGTCTTTAAAACATTTTAAAATGATATTTTAGTTAGAGTTCCTAACCAAAAAAGAGACACTTGAATACAAATAATTGATATAATAAAACGTTATAATATCATGAGAATAAATGTATTCATGATATAATATGTCAAAGTACATTATATACACCATCTAAAAGTGATTTTGTGTATAACAACAAAGGAGTCTCAATGGAATGTAAATTGAGATGAAATCTCTCATAAAGGTTGTATCCTTAGGTTAAGAATAAATCAACGAAATAATTCTATGTGACAAATATAAATACACTCAATATGATTGGATATTCAGTGTAAAACAATCCAAGGACATTCAAACATATTCTTGTAGAAACAACACCAATGAATTGGATGTTTATCTCAACCAATGAAGATTGAGTAAGAAGTACTCTTATCAAGTTCATACTGATGAATTGAGAATTTATAAATGGAGTGATTATGTGTATCAAAATTATATCCACAGAAAGGGGATTTTAAATTATGACATAATAAAATGAATAGTGATTCCACACATAATCATGGAGTAAAATAATCAATGAAGTTTGCGTAGAGCCGAATGAGTGGAAATTGAAATTTCAAATTCGCTTATTGATTTGGTAACTTACGAAACATACACCAATGAAAGAATAATCATAAAATGATAATTTAAATAAACATGAATTAAGGTATATTACACAATTTATATAAACATGGGAAATACACACACCACATGCAATAAATAGGTGGTGAACAATGGAAATCTCATAGAATTAAAAGTGAGATAAAAAACCCCTTACTTTGTACTTTTTCCTTGGTCAAGGGTAGGTTAGCCTCCTGTATAATGGTGAAATAACTTTTATTGAATTATAAAATAATCATATACATTAATATAATATCATATGTGATCTTTTAACATTTATTTGATAATAATATCTTAGTATTATCGTCATTTCGGGTGTTAACTTACTCGTTTTCTTTTATATTTTTTGTTACATAGGTCTTGTTTGTCATGGATAAGTTTTATCTTATTCATATACAGAATTATATCTAGTCCTCAAACATTATTTTTAATCATAAAATTAGAATTATACTTGTATTGATACGATGGAGAATGAATCTCATCGTGTTCATGGGGACGATAGTCCGTACGTACGCACAAGCGATAATATCATTCTTTTGATATTAAAACCATATATAATTGGATGTTATATCATTTATACAGAATCATTATCATGTTATACTTATTATTTACATGAATTACACATAATTATTATACCCATCCAAATAATAATGTATTGAATAACAATTACACCACGACGTGGAGATGGTAGGTCGTATGTACGCACGTATGGTGACATGTCATTCAAAGGATGGATAAAATACTGAATATGGTTGTACCATATTTATAATAACATCGGAGTATATAAAAGATACTAGAGTTATTATTTTATAATGGAAATAACAAAGAAATAAGAAGTTGAAGAAGAAAGGAACTTTAAAGAGGGTGGTGAAAACATTACCTCTTCTTCGGGATCTTCCTTTTGATTTGATCAAAAGGGCTCCTTATTTTGACTTTCTGATAAAACTAAGGCCTCTAGGTCTATGTTGAGGGAGTTTAGAGAATATTTGTTTAGTTTTTGGACAATCCAAAATTCTTTGATGGTGTGAATTAGTGAGAAGGGTGATTACCCTTTTATAAGAGGGGTGAGGGGCACCTTTGGAAAAGCTAGAAATATTATTTTATAATAAATTCATATTCTGTTTCTAATGGATATAAAGTGGATTATTTAAATGTTAAGGTGGTTATGGGTCACAATCCTTTCAACCAATAGATTTTAGACAAGTTTGGATCACTATATTAACCTTATCATTTATATTTAACACTTAGTTATATAGTTTGGCATTTACCAGGTATATTTGTATTTTTATATTATATAGTTAATAAACATACTATATACCTCCAAGAGACCCCCAAGTGGTCCATTAATGATACATATATCATTAAATAAGTCCTTTGTACGAACCCTAGATTTTTATGAATATAATATCAATTAATAATATAATATTTGTTTTAAAAACTCTTTTATGTTAATTTTGACACTATTGGGTATTTTGTTTTTGATAATTTCATAAAAGCATTATTACATAGAGAAAAATTTATAAAACCAATACTAATATGTCATATTAACCTAGAAAAGTATTTTAATTCATAAAAATTCTCAAATTTCCTTTATTTTGATATTTATAATATCAATTATTTTAATATTTCATTAATTAGGTAATTACTTCATCATAATTGTGTCATAAATAAATTAACTTATTTAATGTCTAAAATTATAAATAAAATACCATTATGTAGGAAACCTATTTAGATTTCTAATGAATATTTATAATCTAATTTTTCCTATGTATAACCCTATATTAAAAATGTTTTAGTTATTAAACTTTGATTTTAACTATTTTAACTCTTCTTTGAATTAAATAATAATAAATGTCCTAATCTAATCCAAGTGGACCTAAATGATAATATTATATTCCTAAGGTTGTTTTTGGTTGAGATACACTTATCTAATAGAATTAGGACATATGTTAGGGTAATATTAATATCATTTTTACCCTTAATTACCCTATTTACTTTTAACCATGGTAAATAAAAGTAAAAGGTTACTATTCACCAAAAATTATTTTCATCTCATTGAACCACATTTTATTCCTTGATATTAACCATGTCTCTCATATTTTTGAAATTACAGTCACAGAATTGGTAAAATTAAGTTTTATGACACTTTCCAAATTCTTCTATGAGGTGGGTAAAAGATGGTGAAAAGTTCAAAAAAAATTTTATATATCTAAAATTATTCTAAACTAACTGAAATGAATTAAATTGATCTTATATATGTGTTATGTATATATTTTGACCTTAATTAAATTTAAATAAAATGAATAATTATTTAAATAAAAATTTGGTTTTAAACTATAACTCAATGTTTTATCACTATTCATCAAAATTGAATGTTTTCAGAAAAATACAAAAAATTCACCCTAAGCTAATTTCGATATTCTAAATCCAAAAATAAAGCCCATTTTGAATGATAAAATTTATAAAATTTCAAAAAGTGGGTATTACTATTCATAACGGCTAGTTTGATTGGTTGTGGTGTGTGTTGGAACTCGAAGATGCATACAACACACGCTACTGTATTATTCAAAGAGAAGCGTACCGTGGAAGCTTGGGGTGTTACATAAACCTTCTTTCTAGTTGTATTTTTTTGTAAAAATGATAGCATTAATTCTTCTTATGATGGAAAAACACAAAGTAAGTTATTTTTTCATTTTCCTTAAAATATATGAAAAATTTATTCCTATTAATTTCGTAATTATACATTAATAATCATTGTTAAATAGTCCTTTTCACATAATAATAAGTAACATAGTGTTTGTGTCAATGGATTAAACTGAAGCATTACTATTTTGGTGATTGAAGAAATTAATTTTGGATAAGTATCTATTCAAAACTGTTTTCTCCATTGCATGACTTCACCTTCTTCCTCACCCTCAAGTTATAAATTATCCTCTTTATTTTCCACCATATCATCAATTAGTTGAATTATATTACCACTTTTACTATTTATAGACTCATGATGGATGAATGTTATTTGGTATAAAAAATTATATAGAAATCCTATGATTTAATTTCATAATTAATTGTTTTAATAAGATCAAATATGACTTATTAATCCCTAACTCTGAAAATTATTCATTATTGGTTGACATTTATAAATGAATTTTTAGTTTTAATGAATCGTATTCCAAAGATTGTGGGAATATCTCATTCTTATACTGTCATGAGGATAAAAAAATCAATAGGGAATCTAATTTTTTCCAGCATCAATATACATATTCAAAAACCCTTAGGCGTACATCATTGATATACTAATAATTTAGAGTGAAAATAATATCATATTTGGATTATCTAATACCATATTTAAAAACACACATAGGGGAATAAAATTTCACCCCATTCCTAAGTCATAATGTGTACTCTGGAATGTGCAAGAACTAATGGTGAATAAGATTGAAAATATTCAGAGATCTCTCATATTTGGAGGTATATTCTTTTGAAATTCTATTTAACGCTCTTTTCATATAGAAATAACACCACAAACATCTAGATTTATCTTTTTTTATAGTAATTCATTGAAAATACTATCATAATCCAACATTTGAGAAAATGATTCACTAAAAGAGATGTCTATATAAATTTATATGAAACCATATAAAACATCATGTATTGAATTTCAAAAATTCATTTCCTTATCCTCTCTAGGAAGGAAAGAGGGGGTTTATATAGTCCTATATTTTTGTTTCATTCCTCTCCTTACAAACCTATTTTATAGATTTCACCATATTATAATTCTTATTTTCTTATTCTCTTTTATCCTCATTCTATTCTAAATTTTCTCTTTCACCCTTAATTTTTTTATTCCATTTACAAAAAAATTCCTTTCTATTTTTCTTATTTTCTTCCACCTCTCACCTGAAAAAAGTGTCGTTTCCTTCACCCTCTCTCTTGGGTTTCTTCTGGGTTACTTTGTAGGGTATTTAGTTGTCAATCAAAAAATGTTTGATATATATTCCCCACTTATTTCTAGAGATTTATGTAGAGGATTATTGATTCATTATAGAGTTTTTTTGTCTTATAATCTACTGAGAATACTTTTTGATGAGTTTCTTGAACATTACTTTAAGTGATTTATTAAGGGTTAATAAGGTAGTTTTGGATAGAATTTATGTGTAGGATTATTGGTTTATAGTTTAGGGGGTGGTAATAGTTAAAATAGCCTCAAGGTTTGTAGTTGAAGTGAATATTTTATTTATACCAATATTTATTTTGAAAATTAAGAAACATTTCTATTAGTTATAAATTTCATTTTATTATGGATTGTTTTGAATTAACCTGCATTAGTTGTAGGTATTTTGTAATTTTTTGGTGATTGATTATAACAAACAAAGTTTCAATCGATAGGTTTATTATCATCTAAACCCTACTGAATCCTTTGTTTATGGGGGATCCTCTTCACATATCATGATATTATAAAATGGGTTTGAGTGTTAGTATTTCTGAATACTTTGATTGAGTCAATTCCACTATAAATTGTAAGTTATTTAATTTATTTATCAATGATACTAATTGTGTATCCATGAATGTGATCTCATGGAATTAAAATATTTCTCTCATCAATGGATTCTAATAACATTTTCACAATTTATAATTATGATTAATCTCATATAGAATGTACTTCTACAACTACAAATGTTTTCATAATTAATTATTTACCGGATAGGTCATTTATCATCACTCAAGTTGTGGGATGTAAAAAATATATAAATGATTCATCTTTCAGAAAACATTGATTCTCTTATGTAACAACATCCTCCTAAAATCATTGATTTTATCCCTTATTTAAAATATAGATTTTCCATCAACTTGTGAAATGAATGAGATTTTATTTATTAACTTCTATATCCTTTATAGTGGAAAGTATTTGTCTAATAATAATTTTTATAGGTTATCCTAGGTTTTCATGTAACAATAGAGTTAACTCTTCTACTAATCCATTTCTCAAACATAAAGAGATAATTATAGTACCATCAATCATATAGAATTTTATGTTACTCAATTATTGTGGAATATATCACAAATTTCACTAAGTATAGTCAAATATCTGGGTACTTCTTCATTTTTCATTCCAATATGTCATCCCAAGTTTTTGTATTGGTATTAGGCTTATTTCAATCTTAAAATTGTTCACCTAAATCAAAAGATGAACAAAACAAAAGGAAAACCATCAATAGATGATAAATCATAGTCCATTGTGGCTCTAGCCTAGTGAATGTGTGTTCCTCTATTATGTTGGTTCTCATTGGATTATTTTCCTTCAGTTACACTAGGTGTAGTTGAGAGCATGTTCTCTTGGATGGTAAATCATCTTTATGGACATAATAATCTCTTGTTATTGGGGTTATAATCTATCATTTCTCATGAATTAAGGCTCATTGATCATTTTTTTGGCATCCTGGTCAGGCATTATGTTTCTTGAAATGAAAAAAAATAAACACATGTACATAAATAGAATTAAAATAAAAAAATTATTAATAATTGAATTGGTTTATAAAAAAAGATTTATTATACTCTTATGTTCACCCTTGATCACTACCAATTGAGAAAAATAACATTTTCCATCCCACTGGAATTAGCAGTTCTAGATGGTAATCATGATTAAAATTTAAGTGTTCATGATTTTTATTATTTTAACAAGTCATATATTAGTAAAGGTCCAAGGTCATTCACATGAGTGATACATATACTCCACAACATAATTCCATAGCACTTATTATTATGTATAAATATATTAATTTAGATGGATCAAAAAAAATTAAACCAAAGTCTAATGGTTTTAAAATAATCAAAAAAAAATCGAACGATCAATTTCAAAGACTATTTTTTGAAAGAGATACCAACCTCTTTAATTAATTAATTGGGTTTAACGAATCAGTTTCAATATTTTTTAAGTTTAACAGTTTATTATGGTAAATGTTTTTTGATTTTAAATGATAAAATCTAAATATATTTTTAAAATAGTAAGATCAGAAGAATTTCATTAAGTTTAATCATTGAATTAAATTATAAATACAATATATTCTTAATTGCTTAATTTTATGTACTAGCTTTTATTTATGTTCTTAATAATCCCTTTTTAAAAATACTATCAATTAAATAAGATTATAATTAGTGACTCAAATTTATTCCTAATTGAAATGAATATTCATCAATAAAATTGATATATAATTTAAACACCCATACTTATACTCTTAATCCATAACATCCTAAGTGAATTTCCACACATGTTTGATGGAAGATCAACCATATTTTACTAGAATATATTTTAAAGTGAGTGAAAATAGTAAATTAATGATGAGGAATATGTCTATATAGGAACATATTCCCTGCACTAATAATCATCCTTAAGTATTGTACCTTCTGTTACATAAGTGAGTTAGATAGGGGTTGTTTCTTCATGATTTGAATCAATAGAAGAAGGTTTTATGATTTTCCAAAAATCAACTAAAGGAATTTATTTTGGAAATATATTCAAACATTTTTTAAATATATTTCAAAATCAAACATGTTTTACATTTTAAATTTTTTCTTGTCAAGTTAATATTTATTTAAGGGAACTAATTAAAATTCATCCATTTATTTATTTTCAAGTGTCTACATAAGAGGGTGATTTGTTTTAGAACAATTGATGTGCAAGATCACTTACCTTTTGTGTGTGAAAAAAAATCTTCTCAAATGATTCAAGTGGGTTCTTCATTTTATATTATATGTCAATTTCTTTTAGTGGTTTACTAATACTTATTCTGTATATATATAAATAATTTATAATTATATATTTATAATATAAAGGGTAAATTTGGTTAAATAATGAATATTATTTCTAGATTTAAGATTTTCGTTTGAAAAATTTTGTTTATTCCATCAATATTGTATAATAGTATTTCTACGGTATTTTTATAATGGTAAGGGGTCATTTTGAGATTATAAAACTTTTCATCTACAATGATTCGTGAGAATTATTTTATTGAAATTATTTTTTACAAAGAACCTCAATTTGTCTCTTATATATATACATGTCATGTTATTCCGTTATCAAAATTATTGTTTTAATAATAATATTGAAAATGTATGTATATATATACATATTTCAATGTTAAAATTCTTGCCCACCCATAATTTTCACTTTATAAAATTATTTTCTTAATTAGGTCACTTTATGTGCATGCGAAGTTATCAACGTTTTTAAAATTTATGTTTAATTTAAAATAATTTTATTTTCAAATTAACATATTTATATATATATATATACATAAATATATTATTTCATATGAAACATTTTTTTATACATGTATACATATGCAACTACATATGTATTATTTTAGTGTGAAACATAATTTTAATCTAAGATCAATAGATATATTTATATATAAATGTATTTATATGTGTATCAATTTATGTAAAACTATTTATTTCCTTTATGTATGTAAATAAATGAATATATATATATATATAATATATATGTGAATGATTATTCTTACCTATACATATGTTTGTGGACAAGAAATCATGTTTTATTCTAATATATTTGTAATCAAATGTATATATATGTGTATATTTTTTATGTAAACCTATTATGTACATATATATAAATATATATTTATATTTATATCTGTGTGAATTTATATTTACAAATTTTAATTCATTCAAAAATACTTTTATCATTAATATGTAAAACCATGTAATTTCTTTATTTTGGAAATGGATATCGAAGCTCATGATTTATTAAAAAATTTCATGGTATTTATGATATAAAATACAAGTTTCAATGTTTTCAATTGAAAATAATCACACTTCGATATTATGTCAATGATGGTATGGAATGGGGAGTGAACCAAAACCCTTTTGGGACTTTTATCCCATCATGTGACGGGTATGCCCTGAATATTATAGTGCTCCAATTCATTGGGTAATGTTGTAATCTCATGGGATCTCATGTATGGTGCACAAGACATTTATCCCAAAAACGCTATGGGATTTGAGAATGAACCTAATCCATCATGGGACTGTATCCATAATGTTATTTTTTCTCTAGAGTGATCTGTGACTTCATGTTATGATCCAATGTCCATTTGAGAACTATTTATGAATGTTTATGAGTTTTTAAGAGATATTTTTATTATTTCATAAACGAATGAAATGAATTTTTCCAAAGGTTACATATGTTGAAAACTATTTAAAAAATAAATTTTATTATTTTCAAATAAAATCATGATATTATAAATTTGGAATACTAAAGATGTATCACATGTTTTACATTTTATTTCTAAGTGAAAAATCTTGACATGTTTCCACTGGTTTTGAAAACCCTTACTCAGATTTTTTTTCTCACCCTACATTTTTCAAAAAAATATTATCATAGGGAATAAGGTCTCATAGAAGAAAGTGACTAGCCGAGGCTCTTTTATGGTGTTTAACCATTATTAATCATATGAATAGTTTTCTTTTCCTTTATTTTTTAGATTTTTAATTAGAATTATCCAATGTACCCAAACAGTCTAAAACTGTAAAACTTTGTGGTCTCAAATTGTTAAATATTAAATTAATTATAAAAAAATGGAATAGTTCATCGGTCGTCATATTTGGTATCATATACGAAGTTTATAAAACATTATAGGTGAAGATAAAGAAAAACCCTTTGAACATTTAGAGTCCTTCTGTAAATTTTATAGGATTTTACTTCAAGGAAAAATCTTGTGCTCCTAGTTTTCATATTTTTGAATAGTGAAATTCAGAATTTCTATAGGCACAATAATGGAATTTCAAGGATGAAACTATTTTAATAAGTAATAATATAACATCACTAATATAAATATGTTCTTTCTATTGAATAAATTAAATTAAATTTTGGTCATATGTTAAGATTAAACATTTCAAATTAAATAATAATACTTTAAACTATTTGTTTGATTATTCAAAATTAATAATTATAATAATTCCTTTATGATAATTGATAATTTATTAAATTTCATTATCAATTATACTTTTATTTATAATATTTTATAATTTCTTAAATAAATTATTTTATGATTCCATTTTAAATTATAAACAAATGATCTATTATCGGTTAAAAGAATATTTCAACATAAATATTTTTAATTTATTATTCATGTAAAAACAAATGTTATATATAAAAAATCAATCTTTTATTTAAAAGGTAAACTAATTATGAAATTATTATAAATAATAATGTTGAATTTCATGTTAAATTGATAACTAAAATATGCTTTAAAAAAATTTAAAACTAAATTGATTTTCAATAATCAATATTGGTTAACATATATTTTTATAAAAATATTTTTTTTGTTCATGAAATAATATGTAGTTTTAATAATTAAATTATAAAAAATACAATTTAAAAACAATAAATGATGGTACATAAATTCAACATTTAATTTTCTAAATAAATTATAGCAATATATTTCTTAACTATTATAAATTTATAAGTTTTTTTATGAATTATGTGTATAAATATATTTATATGAAATAATGAATTAAATTTAATTTGATAAATATTAAAAAATTATTTAAATTATTAAAATATTATTTAAAAAAATGTTAAAACAAATAATCATAATAAAGTGATAAAATGTTTTTGAAAAAAACATGGTATAATTTTTTAATGACTATAAATCAAAATGATAAAAAGAGAGAGATAACAGGATAACAGCGGTGGGGGAGGCATCGATTGAGAAAAGTTATCGGATAAGGGGGAAAAGGTTTGGTTGTCGAGTGTGTCTAAAAGAGAGGGATTTATCCAATAAAGATAGGGGTTGAGTGACCGAGAGGGGGTTTTGACAAAGGGATTCCAAATGACTATCAGGAGTCTGAGCGATCTTCGACCACCGATGAGGGGTCCTGAAGGTCAGGCGTTGTCAAAAGGGGTTCAACCATGAGTTAGGGTTTCATATCCATTTGAGATCTAATTGGATGAAGTTTCAATCTATGTCAACCTAATAATTTTAGGATTTTGTGATATTTTCTAGATGTCAAATATTTTTTAGACCCTTTTTCATGAATCCTCTTGGTATAGGATGGGATGTGTGTCCATTATTTCTCAATCATATTCACCTATGCCCTGCTGTTCATTTTTTATTTTTTTAGATCTCTTCAATTTTTATACTAGATTTAAGATACGATTCAGATTAATTTCATATTTTATCTAGTTGTTGAATCTAATTTTTATTTTTGGTTGTAATTAATTTTTCAATCGCCCATATTTTTTCTTTTTCCACCATTTTGGACTGTTGGTTTTAAAAAAAATCATATAGATATATAAAATAATACTGTCAATTCTTTTGTAGTTGATTTTCCACCTCCACTCATCTTATATAGAAATCCACTATAATATAACAATATAAATGAATATTTTATGGATTTAAATTATATATAAACTGAATATATAACAACCTATGCCCTTTTCTGAGAATCGTCCCTAATTATTTCACCCAATGTAAGAGAAGAGAGTTATATATGGGGAGTTTTTGCAAGCTATAACGTATTACAATAAGGTTTTCTTATTTTCTATAATTCTAGTCAGGGAAATTATTTTTACAATATCCTTAAACATTTTTTTTGTTAGTTTTAAAATAAAACATGTTTTCAGTTTTAAATATTTTCATTTCACGTTTATATTTATGTAATTAAACTACTTATTTTTCATGAATTTTTTTTTCAAGATTTTTCATATTAAGGTGATTTTTTTTAAAACTAATGATGTGAAAGAGAATTTTTATTTTCATTACAAAAATAATATATTCTCAAAAGATTAAAGATGTTCTCTATCTGATATTTTTTGTCAATGTTTTATTGGTTTACTAATATTTATTTTTCTTCTATCAAAATAATTTTGAATATAATATTTATGATAGTAATAGGAAATTTGGATAAATTTTTAAAACTGTTTCTGAGTTTCTAATTTTTATATGAAATATTTTCTTTCGACCATCATTATTGTCTCATGGTATTTTATTTTTTTTTTATATTTTTAAGGGGTTCATTTTGACTTTATAAAACTGCTCTACCAAAACAATTCATGAGATTTATTTTTGTGAATTTTTTTTTTGAAAAAACATAATTTGTCTCCTATATATATACATGGGATGTTATTTGACTTTAAATTTTTCTTTAATAATAATGTTTTAAATTTATGTATATATATATATATACCTTTTTGCATGTTATAAATCATGTTTGCCCAAGGTTTTCTCTTCATAAAATTATTTTCTTGATTTTTACACATTAAGTGAAAGTGAAGTTATCACATTTTTCAAAATTTATGCTTAAGTTAAAATTGTTTTATTTTAGAACAATTATATGTGTGTATATATATTCATAAATTATTCATTTAATATGAAACATTTTTTTGAAACATGTATATATATGTATCTAAATACGTTTTATTTTAGGCTGAAATAGAATTTTAGTCTCACATAAATATATTCACATATATATATATATATAATTTTTTCATATATGTATCAATTTTTTTAATAATATTTATTTACTATATTTATGTAAATAAATGGATTTATATATATATATATATATTTCATTATTCATTCCAATATATATGTGTGTGGATATATAGTCATGTTTTATTCCAACGTATATATATAAATATGTTTATATATATGTATCTTTTTATGTAAAACTATTATATTCTTATATATGTATATGATAGTATATTTACACATGTTATTTTATACAAGGCTATTATTGTCATGGAACATGTATAACCATGTAATTTACTTTTTCATGAAGTGGATATCAAAGATCATGATATTTAAAGAAACTTTGTGTTCCTTGCAATATAAAATACAAGTTGTTTTTTTTAATTATAAAGAATAAAACATTTATATTATGTAAATGAAGGAATGGAATGGGGAGTGAACCCAATCCTTTATGGTAATTTTTTATATTCATGTGATGGGTACACCCAGAATCATATAGCACTCCAATGCATTGGGTAATGTTGAAATCTCATGTGATGTCATGTATGGTATGTGAGAGGTGTAACCCAAGCACACTATGGGATTAGGTAGTGAACCTAATCCATCATGTGATAATGTAATTTAAGTTATGTTTTCTCATGAGTGAATTTTGACTTCATGTTATGATCCAAACTTCCTTCGAGAACTATTTATGAATTTTTTTGGGTTATCAAAAAATATTTTTATTATTCATTAATTAATTAAATAGATTTTTCAAATGGTTACATATGTTGATTCCTATTTAGAAAGAAATATTATTATTTTAAAAATTACTCGTTATGTTATAAATTCGAAATTCTCAAGTTGTATCTCATGTTTTACATTTTTAGTTGAAGTAAAATAATCGATTGGTTTCAACATTTTTTCAAACCCCTTACTAATTTTTTTGTCTCTCATGCTCTTTTTAAAACCTCTTTTCATAGGAATGAAGGGCACATAAAAGTGATTGAATGTTCGAGTCCCCTTTATAGTGTTTAACCCTTATAAGCATCAGTATAGTTTTCTTTTTTGAGAGTTGTAATTAAATTTCATCAATGTATCCAAACGCTCTAAAACTATAGACCTATGGGATCTCGAGTTTCTAAATAATAAATTAATAATAATAAATAAAAAATGGAATAGTATTTGGCTCTTCATAGGGTCACCATAGGATTCAATGATTGGGGAATTTAGTGCCTAGGTTTGTTGGACCTTTTGTGTTTGTGGAGAGAATTGATTTGGTGGCATACATATTTTCTCTTCCACAGAGGTATAGTGAAATGAACGATGTTTTTCAAGTGTCACAACTTTTGAAGTATCACACTGAGCCTTCTAATGTGATAAATATTGATTATGTTGACTTTGAGACAGATGCATCATTTGATAATCATAGGATACTTGTTATTGATCGTAGTGAGAAAGTGTTGCAGGGAAGGATCATGCTGATAATTCAAGTACTGTGGAAATATTGATTTTTTTAGGTGAAATGTGGGAGAAATAAGTAGATCTGTGGGATCATTAGCACAATATTTTTACCTCGGAATCATAGAGATTCTCGCAATTATGGGTTGAGGACACGTTGTTATAAGGTGAGGAGATTGTAAGATCTTGACCTTTTTAAAGATATATCATGCTCGTTTCCAAGTACCCTTTAAACCTTATATTTTTATATATTAGGTGGATTTATTTATTTCGAGTGCAATTTTTTTAATTTTAGATGAAAAAGGTTTAATTCATGGTTATCACATTGTTTTCCTTAACTGTGCACCCACCCCATGAAAATGATGTATTCCCAAAGAGGGGAATTTCACAGTTAGAACATGGTTTTTCAAACCACATGTCCACTAAGTTGAAATCTTTCACCCCTAGGATGAGGTGCATGGTTATAGAGAATGGTTTGGAAAACCATACATCCCTACCCATAGTATTAACCTCAAATCGACCTGGTGTGAACCAAAACCAATTACTCTAAATATTGAAACACCCGATATGGTTCTAATGATCCTTGAGCCTCATTCTTGTTGAATGAAAGATCCAATAAAAGGATCATCTCTCCTCTAGTATGTGACTTCTTCCCCATTTGGATTCCTCTATCTTTCATCTCTCTTTCTAGATCAAGAGGAATGATTTATACTTAGCTAGAAATGGATAAGATTTACCTTTTCTTGGATCTTAATCTATTTGATCTTGATCTTAGGGTTTTTCCTAAAACTTCCATGAAATTTTTATCTTCAATGTAGTTCTTCAATTTATGGATTTTCAGTTTAGATTATATCCATAAAAAATCATGAGGTATGTGGTTTAAATATCAATTCAAATAGTCTTGAATGATAATTGTGTGTAAGTAATTTTTTAATTTCAATTTCCACATTTGGTAATTGAATCTTGAAATTGATTTAATTAGTTAATTAATTAATGGGTTTATGGAGTTGGTAGAATAATGTGATTATTGAATTACATAAAGCAGTGATTATGGAATTAGTGATTACAGAATTGATTGGAAATCAGAATTAAAGGGTTTATTGGAATAACCCTGAAGGGTTAAAGAATATTATGATTAAATTTGGATAAATGGTTTAACAGTGATTTTTTAATATAATTCCATGTGATTTAAATAATGAACCATGATTTTTAGAATAAAATGAAATTTTGTACCATGATTGGAATCTTTGATAACATAGTTAATGATGATTAACCTTGGTAAATGTTATATTTAATAGATATGTGATATATTTTGATATATTTGATAACCCGTGTGGGATAAAAACTGATTCTCCCCATACCCATATGTGATAACGAGCGTATGAAAAGGATGGATGAATAAAACACCCATATGTGATAACAATGAGGTGTAGAATAGGGGCCAATTCTCTCAATATCATAGGGTGCTAGAAATGATGTTCTCGTCACAACACATTGGAATTGGAGTCGAGTTACAATTATACATGGTATGAAAATTGGAATTAAATGACAAGTTAAAGCATGTGATATAATAAATTGTGATTCCCTATGATATACGGTTCAGACTCCATCACAAGATGAAGTGGGTATTGATTGTTTGGGTGTTATCTGGAACATGGGTAATTGTGCGGTTAAATAAAAGAATAATGAAGTTTGAAGTTTTTTTACTTGATTTATTGTACTTTATAATTTATAAAACTATATACACTTTAATAGAATAGATTATGTTTAGACATTATTGGTGGTGTCTTACTGATTTGTATTCACACCCAACTCGGGCTTACTGATCATTATCCAAATTGATTTCATTTTTATAGGAAAGGATAAGGTCAAGAGAACAATGTTATATTGATGAGTTGGCATGGCACATGGATGAAGGAACCAGACATGATTTCAGGACTCTCTTGGGAGTTGTAATTGTCTTTATTATTTCCTTTTCATATTAACACTTGACACATGTTGAAATGGCATATATACTATTTTAGTTATGGTTTGTTATCCATGTTTTAGGATTATCATGTGATGTTTTTATTTATTGGTAATGGAATTATTATAATTATTTTTTATTACCATTTAGTTATTATTAATTTATTTATGATTTTTTAATCTGATATAGAGGGTATAGTATCCCCATGGTTTATATTAGACCATCATAACTAGTCGGAAGCCTATGGAATACGGGGAGGCATGCATGAGGTCGTGTAATCAACAAGCTCGGGGCACCAGTGTTGGGAACCTGGGGTCGAACAATACACTATTAATAAAAAATAATTTCAATTTTTTTATAAAATAATTGCAATATGTTATTTCAAAAATCATTAAAACATGTTTTTTTATGAAAATATTTATTTAAATAATTAAATGACTATATTAAAAATTGAAAAATTATTTAATAATCATTTATTAATACATTTATATTGCATATTAAAATTATATATATTTCATAAAGTAGTTTAACCTATTCATAACCTCCAATTTAATTGATAAGTTGTAATTTTCATATTAAAAAAAATCATGGTTCATTAAGGTTCAGTGTTGTGTAACTTGTATGTTATTGAACATAGTATTTATTTAAAATCATAGTGTATTACATTCTCTCTTAATTAATAAAATTACATCCTCATAATTTTAACTTGTTCTATAGTAATTAATAAATTTCATTCTTCCCAAATTATCTTTCATGGTAAATCAATTATTAAACCTAAGTGTTACATATACCTCATCCCAATGAAACATCTCTAAAATATCAATAATCACCATGATTAATAAATATATTCACTTTCAATATATTGAAAGTCTCCAACATATCATGTATCAGATTCATATAATATCCTTAAAGGTAATACATAACATTACCATAACTATCTTTGAAGATATCAACATATCAATGAATTGTATTTCATCCATCATGATTATTTATAATCCACAATATATTAAAGCATAATTAACATCAAATAATATACTAACCCCAAAGGCTTATTAAAACATTAATATATTTTTCTTCCTAATTCACAATAAAATATTAAAATCAATTCAAAATCACATCACTTAAATCATAAAAATGGGTTTTTGATGCCTTTGAACTTACAATTAACTATAAACGTATACACCCATTACAGTATACATAAATTTTTGATAACATCAAATGAAAACATATATTCTTCCAAAAATTAATGTAGTCATTTTTCCTTAAATAATTTCCCAAACTATTGAATATATTCCATAAATCCAAAAGTTCAATATCATTAAAAATGAAATAAATCAATATGTCATCAACTAACCATTATCAAAATCTCTAATACTAATATACCATTGTCAATCATCACTTTATTCCAACTAAACATATGTTTTCATATTCTACTATTGAATAATCTATATATGTTCCATGATCCTTGTTTCCAAAAAATCATTGATATGAAACATCTATAACATAATTCCTGAATCATAATGCATTAATACTTTAATCCTTTCACTTCATAGGTCTTTCCTTGGTATATCAGTTAACACATGGATTAGGAAATTGGCTTGGATAATCCCCATTTTCACCACACATAATACATTGAACTATATATGTTAGCTTATGATGATCATTATTTACCACCATTGAACTTTTCATTTTTCCTTATAAATTATATGCTCTATACCATTCATTTACAAATAGAAAACGTCATTTTGTTACTTTGATACATTCACTTGAGTGCTTCTTCCCACATTATCTACATAAACAAAATTGAATCTTATTTCCTTCATAATCACCACCATTATAGATCTCAGTGAACTATATACTTATCTTTATTAGGGATTTTGAGAATTGGTTACAGTGAAAGATATTAATAATATATCAGGACAACTAATTAGGAATAATCCAAAGGTTTCGCATTATAGCTCCAATTTTATTTGGTTAATCATAAGAATAATCATTCCATTTTCAGTCAGTGTGAACACAATACCTCCAAGGTCCTTCCATTTACTAAAACCAAAAATCATATTCTGAGAAACAATAGTCGTTGTGAAGAATAATGAAAAAACATTTATAGGATTTATAAATCATAAAAACTCATTTTCAATCTATGACACCTTAAACATATCCCAGGTTATCCATAATCATTACCAAATTTTTTATGTTATAATATAATTATACTCATACCTATGGTTTTCATTAAAGTTTTCTCATCCTAGTTTCCAAAGGATAACTAAACCATTCTTGGATACAAACTTCAGTTACCCGTACATTTAATACATAGTTATCACATCTTAATAGGTTAATATTCATTACATTACATAATGATCCATGCTATAATTGAATAATTCAAGTGCCTTTAGATACTTAGAAACTTAAACAAGTTGTTAATAAATGATCTACATCATCTCCCACTATATGTTTCATAACTATAATCCTTCTTAGAAACATCATACATAAAACTACCTTCTTAATCGGTGAAAAGAAAACAAAAGAAAGGGTGAAATCATATGCTTAGAAATGGAAAATAGTGGATATTTTAATGATCACTTAATATCAATATGAGAATAAGTTTATGAGAACATGACCACAACAGTATAAAATCAAACCCTACATATCATAGATCATAATATTATGTCATGGAATAAATTTTGGCATTTCATAAGACATGAATCATAAAATAATAAATAAACATGATCTAAGAGAGAATGACATATTCATAAGACATAGTTAAAGGGCATACACATCATTCTAGAAAATAATTTCCTTAATAGTAAATAATCATTTCTAAGACTATCATAGAATAATTTATTTTCTCCCCATACCATCATAGAAAGCATGGTTCAATCCCAAGACTATCATTGTTGACAAAGTACCCTACTAAATTGGCTTCACTCCTTATTCTAGCCATGTTTATCTCATGGGATATCAATAATTACCAAATTCATTGTAGGGAGATATAGGTCTCAACCATTACATAATGAAAATCATACATATTTTCTCCATAATGTCATAAAACATCCATCATATCAAAATCCAATAAAAGGAATGGGTTTCATAAACATCTCATCATTTAATCATATCATAACCCAGGGAAAAGAAATAAGATTCATAAAAATATTTTCATAATAAATATAAACCATACAGATGAATAATATGGTGGGTATCATTGGATCATATCCCTCGTAAATTATAAGTGAAATCAAGGATTATTATCATTTATTATTATAAATACCATTGAAATATATTAAAAAATTTATTCTGGAAAATATCCTTTCCATTTTAAAATTACATATTTAAAATATAAAAATGTTAAAAATATTATGGAAAACATTTTATTTGAAAATAAACTTTGAAACTTATAATGGAAACTTCAAATCATTGAGTGGTCCTGATTGTGTGTAATTTTGTTTTAGTCGTATAAATTAAATAACATTTCATTTATACATGTAAAAAGACAAAAAAAGAACCTCATTTGAAAAATGAAAATAGTATTACATTTAAAATATTTTAAAAAAATTGAAACATTCATAAAAATGAAATTAAACAATAAATTTATAATATTAAAAATATTCTTTAAAACATAGATATGAAAGATAATGTTTTTCTAGTAGAAGTGGAAAATAAATTCGATTTTATTTTAAAGAATTATTTTAGTATATTGAGTACTTAAAGTGACGAAAATGTAATGAAAATGTATTCTCCAAAAATGAAAATAAGAGAAGAAAATCCATGATATTATATAATGTTATATCATACAATTTCAGCACCATAACTTAATCATATACAATCATGATAAATAATGATATTATAACATAAAATCCAAACTAATTTAGAAACAATTCAATCGTAAGCCCCATGAAATATAGAAAAATAAAATTATTTTTATACCCCCATAAATTTCATAATAATAATCATAAAATAAATTCATGGTTACTATATACACAACACAAAAGAAACAATTTGTGAATATAAAATGTGTCTCCCAAAAATAAAAATGAGATGATAATCCCTTACTATATGTATGTCTTACCTTGTGGGCATTGAAAACTTCTGTATAATAAATATAGATTTAATATAAATATAAAATTGAACCATACTTATATATATAATACCATATCTGATTTACTTATTACCTTTTATCACTGATTTGTTAACAAATCTTTATTAAAATCATTGTTCTGGGTGATATATGCTTTGGTTTTCATGTTTGTTTTGGTATGGTAGTTCTGGTCCATTTAATTTGATCATGGTTATATAAAATATATAATATTAATGATAATATAAATTTCATATATATTCATTTTATAGTTATTTATATTTATACATAAAAGTAGAGATAGAAAAATTAATTACACTGTTCATGGAGATGGTGGGTCGTACGTACGTATGAATGATGGTTTCATTTCGCAGAAGATGAAATCAGAGAAATTAAAATAATAAATAATATTTCAAGCATAATTATAATATAATATATTTATTTTATATTCAATTAATCCATTCTTATTACCATCCAAGTAAAACAAAAATGTAAAATGAATCACATTGCTTCATAGAGGTGGCAGTCCACCCGTACTCACAACCTATGTTATTATTTTCAATGTTTTGAAGGTAAAAAGGTATATATGTTATTATAAATAATAATTTTTAAATATTTAATATGTATAATATATATACATTAAACACATCATCATATCCATCTATTAAATTTAGTGATGAGAAATGAATTGCATCGCTATGTGGAGACGGTAAGTCATACGTACGGAAGAGTAAAACATTCACTTCCCATTTCATGTATAGGTGGTGAATAAATGTGGTTTTATAATTTCAAAAAAATGTAATTATATTGAGGATAATTTATATTTTATTTTATTAAAAAACTAAAATATTGATTGTAGATAAAAAATAATTAAAAATAAAGTGAAATGTTAATTCAATTTACTCTTTTTTGAAATAACTCCTTTAAATCTCCCCTTAAAGTCCCAAGGGTTGGTCATTTAGGAATACCATAAAATATAAAATGTTTATAATTAATTTTATATGTTTTTTTTGATATTATAGATGATATATAAGGTAAAAATATTCTGAATAAGTGATGGGAGGAGGTTCCCATTTATAATTTTTGTATGGGGGGGACTTTTCGAATTTTTTAAAAGAGTAAAATATACGACATTATCTATACCAAATGACACCAAAATACCAGGGATTATAATTTAATATATTATTCTTTTTATATAAAAACAGCTGATATCATTTTTTCAAGATTAAGTGGTGTTTAAACATTATCATTTGGTTTAACCCTTTAATTAACTCACTTTACCATTAATCATTGAATCATGTTTTCACATAAAAAGGATTATAATTTTACATGTAATGAGAAAATTGGAGAATAAATGGACCAGGGATTATATTTTAGACAATATATTATCCAATTTTTAATATATAAATACTTTTTAAATTTTTTAAAACAATTTATGAAATATTATTTTGATAAAATATCATTAATGTCAATTATGACACTATTCATTTGATTATGTTTAAAATACATAAATAAAAGGGTTTAAATATAATATAATCATTTAAAAAACACTAATATGTTATATTCATCTAAAAGAGTCATGGAAAACTATCGGTCACTAAAATTATATTACTTTTAGAATTCTAAAAATCATTTATTATATTTTTCTAATCAATGAATAAATACTACGGTAACATTGTATAAGAATATAAGAAAATTTTATAATTTATGAAAATTATATATAAAATTAATTTAGAAAATTAATTTAATTAATCTCAAAATAAACAATTATATTCATTCATATATTTATTTTATTCTTATGTGTATATATAAAAGATATTTATAACTAAGAGAGTGACATTTTTTAACTTTCATTACACTAAATATTATATATGTCATATTCTTGGAAAAGTGTCTATTAAACAGATAAAGTTAGATGATAAGTTGATAATTGTATAATATCATTCATCCAATAATTATTGTTATGAAACAAATATAGCCTCATCACTTAGTTTTAACCTAGATTAACTTCATTTTTCCTTTACTGTGGTGATAAATGTTACCACGATTATGATTGATATTGACCAAAAATAAAAGGAAAATATTTAAAATAATAATAATAGATAGATTTAAACATATGTAATCATGTTTATGAAATTAAATTTATATATGTCGATGAAATTAATTATAAAATAAGCATGAAACATATGATTAAAACCTCTTTGTAGATAAATACATTTTTAATAAAAACACTAGGTTTTTCCTTATATCATGTCAAGAATAATATTAAATAAATATTAAAAAAATTATTGACTATATAATATATATATTTCATTTAAATAATTCTCTAATCATGAATATTTTATTTTATTACAAAAAAATTCAGTACACGCATAAAAGAGTTTTTCCAAATAAATGTCTTTTACTTATAAAAATGTTTTTCTGAAATCCATTCATAAAATTTATTCCAATGAACGTAATTTAATTATTTAAAACAAAAGGGAAATAATTTTACTTTTGAACAATTTTATAAAAAAAATAACTCTGTACATGATTGAAATGACAAAATAGTTTCATGAAAAAACTATACTTTTTAATGTTCATGGATAAATCATACTTTTCAAAAAATTCTCAAAAACTTCATTCTTAGATGTTTTTTATATGCTGAATTAAAAAATGATATCTTTTTTAAAAAATATAATTTCTAAATTATCTATAAAGTTTTTTTTAGTATTTTCTCAAAAAAATAAATAACAAAAAATTTTAAGATAGGGTTTATTTGAAGAATTAAAAGACTTTACCAAAAATATAGTGATTAATTAATAAATATTTATCAATAAATTTATATTTATATAAACTATATATATATTTCATATATTATTTAATATTTTTGATAAATTATAATTTAAAGGATAGGTTATAATGATCATATTTAAATAATAATATTTCATGATTTTTTTAGGCTTGTTGTTTCATATCGTGTACACTATTGAACATAATGTTCATTAAAAATATTGGGTTGTGACTATTTTCATATTTGGATGACTATTTAAAACCCATAGTATCTACTTGGGACAATATAGATGTTTGTTGAAGAGTCTTCATCCTTCTTTTTTGTATAGTAGTTATCTGACCACCAATGATATTTTATTCATTGACTTAATCCCTACTTCTTTCATTTATTATAGATATTTATCCTACTTTAACTACCTCAAAATTTTTTTCTTTTTTATAAGTAGTCTCCATCCCCATGTTCTCCACCTAAGCATCTCACTTAAGCATCTCTTTAGTATTGCATTATTTTAAATTTTTATCACTATTTTTCTATGACAACTCCTCATTTTATTGATATTTCTTCTCATTTTCACAAAAATGGATCTTTAATTTTAAAGACCTTTTATGAATTTTATTTGAATTTTTACTCAATTATTTTAGATGAATGGCCAAGGAATATTCCATCATACCCATGAGTTTAAATCTTTTAGTTCTTCTCCTTGTTGAGAATACAAAATTTACCCCCAAAAATTCAAAAGTATTCCAATATGGGATTCTTTCCATACCACATTTTGTATGGTGTGTTCTTTTAATTTAGACATAAACATACCCTTTTGTAGATATAAACTAAATTAATCACTATTTCATTTTATTTTTTCTTTTAATCTTGGTGCATTATCATTTAATTCATGGTATGTTCCTCCACATTAATATTAGTTAACTAAATACCATTTTCACTCTATAACTTCTACATTTTAATCCCAAGTATCCTCTCTACTAATATCAAGTAATATTTTATACACATAAACACTCTATTGTTAAGGATATGTTCATAAACCATGTCATCCTACCATAATCATGAATAAATAGAGTGTAACAACATTATTCATCCTTATACTTGGGTGAAATTGGCCCCCACACATCCACCTTAACTAACTCAAGCCATCTTATTGACATTTTTCCTTAATATTGTAAGTATTTAAAATGAATTTACATTTTTATAAAGAATCGTATTATTAGTGTAATCATGATAAATTTTAGGATATTATGAGCTTCTTCATTCTCCACCACATCATACAAGGACTTTTGGATTAAGTGGCCCAGAATTTTTTTCCCATATCCATTTATATTATTCCATGTATATAAGGAGCCTATCTTATTCCCCAGTAATGAGTTAGACATTGAATTTTATGTGATTCCCTTGAATCACTATTGTTCCATCTCTTCCTTTCTTGATTTTAGCCTTTGTTCTAAAATTGAATGTATGCCCTGAGTCACATTATAATCTCATACTGAGAAGATTGTGACTAGTGTCTTAAAAAACCAAGTAATCCATGAACCTTAGTTATTCACCTATGATTTTGTATTTTCTAAAGCTATTAATTTCCAAACCTTAACTATTATCAAACAGAACAATTCCATTAGTCAATGTGTCATGATCATGAAATTGTATTTTTTTCCATCATCTATGATTTACGTCTACTATGATGAATCCAAACTCCAACTTGATATATTACTCTAAATAAAATTTCAATGCCATTAAAATTCATAGAAATTAATTTCATGGTCCGTGGTAGATGGTTTATTTAATTTGGTTTTCAATTAATTTCCACCTGGTTAGCTATTGAATCATCCTCATATTTCAAGTCTGTGAATTTATTATTAATTTTTATCCTGAATAATAATGTTTTTAGCTACTATGGTCACCTATACTGGATCACGTTTAGCACATTTATTAATTTAATTGAAGATAAATTTTTGTCTTTGTGTTTATAACCTTCACACAACACACAATAGCCTTTAAAAATATACCAAGTGTAAAAAATACTACCCATCTATTTTTGTTACTACGGAGACATGAAATGTATTTTTTTAATAGAGAAAACATATTTTTTTCCATATTAATATAGATTCATGGTATGTTATTCGGTATCCTTTCCACTCCTATTATATCCTTTTGAGTTATTTGAGAATCATCCAAATCAACCTTCTTCTGGGTTTTAGGATATTGTGATTTCATGTTAGCCACCACTATTTTTTTTATTATAATCAATACAATTAATAGATTTTAATTACATTCAAAAAAATGTACATATGTATAAGGGTATGATTTTCCCATTTTCTCCATGTGTTCATCCTTATCTTCATCAATGTCCCACACAATAAAACTCCATTATGTCATGTTGGGAGATATATGTCCCTCATGATCATCAATATTTCACCAAATCTTTAGGACTTTGAATTTGAGATTTTCAATTACTTGGACATGATATTTAACCAAATATGTCAAGAAATAAATTATTTGGGCTTGATATTCGATTTTGATATTGTACTCATTTTCCTTCAACTAGTTTATATTATTTTTATACATGATTATTTAAATATCACCCTTTACCTTATATTTTTATTCTTCCATCTCTAACATATAAAGTTTTGAATCATGTAACACTACATTTAATTTCATCACTTATCCATCAAAAAAACAATTTCATCAAGTGTAGATTCTAGCGCATCATTGATGTATAATAATTCCATAACATTAGTTCTTTCATCATCATTTACCACCAATTGATTATCTATTTCATCCATGAGTACCTCCTTATTTAGGTCCAAACAATCCTCAATTTACTACACTTTATTATCTTCTGATATATAATTTTCTTGTTAAAAAATTTATTATTTGTAGATAATTTTTTCTATGAATAGATCTTTCCTACCAAACCCATAAATAGTTTCCTCATGGGTTATTTATCTTTATTTCATCTCAAAATTTGTTTTTAAAATCAAAAGCATAATTCCCCGCATTTCCGTAATGAAAATATGCATGTAAAGGGTTTCCATTGAATATTTATTTTTACCTTTTAATGTTTGAGGAAATGATAAGCATTGCCTCATAAACTTTAATATCTTCAAGAACATTCTCTAAGGTTAGTTTGTTCATCTCCTTTAATTACACATCCTAATAATTATCCTTTATCAAGGGCACATTATCTTTTTCTCTCATCTTATATAAGATGAGAGTGTCGTAAATAATATCCAACACCACCCCATTGGGGTCCTTTTCTTCAAGGACCATGAACTTTTTATCGATACATGATGGTAATATTATTATGATTAATGTTATGATTATAAAAGAATAATTTCATTAATTTAGTTTTCTCATTCCATAAATAAGAATACTCACCAGATCAATGAATTTATCAAAGAACTCATTTGTATGAATTCTTAAATCCTCATACTTGTATAATAGTAACAAAGATTTATCTTCACATACCATGGAATCACCATCATAAATGTTGAGAGGTTTTTTCCACAAGTATTTTGAGTATTTAAATGACTTCATATTCATTTATATTTTATTGGATAATGATCCTCCAATTTTATTGACTCTTTTTTCATTGGTATCAATCCCTCTTAAGTATTTTTCTAAAAATTCTCCACACTTAATTATTTTTAAAATACCATTAAAGGTACCCATGTAGACATCTTTTCCCAAAGATCAAAAATAAATTTTTATTTTATTATTCCATATTTTGAAATTACAGTCTTCAAAGATTGTAATTGAATTATGGTTGACTCTAGTTCATGTATATTCAAAGAGAAAAAATGTTACAAGAAATATATAGATTTCATAACACTCTTTTGTCCTGAGAATGTTCAGTACCTTATGAGGGGGTGAATCAAGGATTATTAATTTCTTTAAATAACCATCGCTAATGATCTAGATTCACAATTACCAAGAATAATCTATCTCTCAAAATTTATATGAAGTGATAATGTAACTGAAATATGGACATAAATGATTTTACTTGGTTCATCCAAACTAGGTTAATATATGGAGCATTAAATGGCGATGTGACAATGCACCTAAAACATAAATAATAGAAATTCTTTACAATTTTAGGCATCAAAAATAACCCATTGTTTTTATAACCATAATAAGAAAATTAATAACTAACTAGTATCCCTACAAGAATTATCTAACCACTACTCTTATTTTATTTTTTTATAAAATTAATAGTATATAGAAATTACACCAATGATTGTGTATAAATATTCTTTAGTTTCATCAATGTGATGAACTCCATGATCTTCTAGTTAAATATTCTCATGTATATCCATTTTATTTTCTCTTCTATATTTCTAACACTTGTCCTAGAATAATTTATATTCTACATTTTTTCTTCCAAGACATATATTATAAATCCATCATTTATTCATTATTTTTCTCTATAATGTGATCCACTATGTTCACTTTATTTTCAATAAATATATCTTCTCTGTTTTTGGAATCCTTCTACAATATCCATTTACTTATTTAGAACTGTTTATATCATTTTTTTTAATTCTTTTAAATGGTTGTGTACACTTCTTTGATGTTCACACATTTATTCTTATTTTAATGTTTTTCTCACTTCTATTATTGACTAGTTCATAGTGTGAATCATTATCCATTATGTGATTCTCATTCCATTTTTAAACCGTGATATATAACAACTTCCATTGTATAAACTACCATTTAAAACCACCTCCCTACCACAATATGGTCACTTGAATGAAAAAAATATTATAACCTACAAATTGGGTCTCTACAGCATGATCCAACTCCATATAGTAGACTTCTTAAAATGATAGATCATCAAAAATCCACCTAAATAGGGTAATTTAGTGGCCACACCTCCAACATAATAACTCATTTATTTCCCTTTTAAAAAAAGTAAATTATTTTTCATATAATCCATCCCTCATCAAAAGAATCTTTCTTATTAAGGGAATTTTCCATATTTTATTATGTATGTCCCCTCACGACATGAAATATGCTACCATGGTGTAACCTAATTAATTGGATTAAAATAACTCAAATATAAATTCACCTATGGTCTTATCATAATTTTATTCTTCCCAACAATTCCAATGTTCTGTTCTAGATCCTTTACAATTGATGGGTAAAAATGTTACCAAATGTTTCATGGAATGTCTCATTTTCTTCTCCTTGTAGAAAAGTCTAAAACTCCATTCATGTTTTCAATGGGACATTCATAGTATTTTATAACCCTTACATAGGAAAATAACTCTATCCTTCTTCATATTCCTACAAAAATTCATCAGGAAATAACCATTTCTGTCATGGTGTGACTTTTTTCCTTTATAAAAAAACTTATTCAATATTCTTCTAAAACACTTCTATAATTTATCTATGACTTTTTAGGCTGATTTGGAAGTATTCCAACATCCATATCAGAATACATAACAAAAAATACTTCATTGATGTTTTTTCTTATTTTTTTATAATTGATGAGGCTTATGGATGTCATAGGTTCTAGTGAGATCATTGGAGGTTGGTAGAAGCTAGGATGATTATTATAGATCTCCATTTTAGGTGGTGGCCATTAAATTATCATGTCTATTTATTTTTTGTATTGTTCTATGGGTATTTTGATCATTATTACTATTTTTGGAAACTTTTTTGATTTCTTTTGATCTCATATTATATATTGGGATGTGCTCGGATATACTAATGGTCTTCATGAATAATAGTGGTTTTTAAATGGTTCTTTGTGTTTCCTTGGTCAAAAGAGTGATGGTTTTCCATATTATAATTTTTTTATCGATATGAGTGGTTTTTAGTTGTTTTTTTAAAAAAATCCTTTTAGAGGAGTTTGCTGTGGGATTTTTATTAAGGGGCCTAGTTTGGGAAAAATGAAATGGGGTTATTTTTCCAGATATTATAGATTTTTTTTTGTTTCATATTTTAATTTAGATAAATAAGGATTTTTACTTGGTTTTAATAAGTAAATTGAAGAGTTATTTTTTATTAATGTTTTCTATATTTTACCTCATGTGGGGACATGATATTTTTTAATGATTTTATTCTTCCATATGATTATCTTTTATGGTTAAAATTAGGTTATCCCATGTTGAGTGATATAATAGGAACCATAAGAGAAATAATTAATAATATAAAAGTTTTATGGGACTATGTTGAGAGGTTCATTTGGATTCCATGGGGAATAGGTCCATAAAACCTTAGAATAATTCATTATGTGTATGATTATATGATTTTGACTAATTGAAGGGTGAGTGTTTCATCATTCTTCTTTGGGAAATCCTTTGAATTTGTATGCTGATTGTTGGTCATAATAAGTTCCTTATAAGGGTGCCTTGTGATTTGACTTCAATAGTTTAAGCTGGAGTTACTCCCGAAGTACTTTGTTTGCTAGATTAAAATAGTTCCAATGGTTTTGATCCATGTGTTATAACGATACTTGAACTATATATAATAGATAATTGACGTAATTAAAGGTACATTCTCTATGTGGTCATCCAGGATAACAATACCTTATACTATGTATGAGATAATGTGATTGGGCACATAGCCTAATAGGCATTGATACTTTTGTGGTAGATATATTAATAACATGTCAATACCTATGGCTGGTGATAACTAGAAGACCGTAAAGGGAAATTTTATGTTTAATGAACTTATGTACTTTTCTTTCGTTGTTGTCTATTATATTGATTTTCCAAATTAGGATTATACTTATTATTGATATCATCTCCCCCATATGAATAGAGATGAATAGAAATGGAAAAATTGGCACTATGAGAGATGGTGATCAAACATAGTGAGGTGATGGAAGTATATATGGGATATATCTGAATCAAATCTTCAAAATTAACCTTGTCTGGTCAAGCCATGGCCATAAAACATACTATTTAACATTGATGGTGGTTTTTTTGCATCAACTATTTGATTGGGATATATCTGAAGTGTTGTATCATTATGCAGTGAGATCCATCATCAGTGATGAATTTTGATATATGTGATAAATCTAGTGACGATCTATGGGTAGTCTAGTAAAAGTCACATAAATTATTTTCATGATGAGTTGATGAGGTTGTGAAAGATAGGTTCGGTTGTTTCATGTGGTTTGGACCCATTCCTTTTCATATGATTATCTTATTACGAGATTACTATTTAGTGTTATTTGATTCTTTGGGACCTCTTTACATGATCATTTTTTGTTGTTTATTGTTTCACATATGATTGATTATTTATCCCTTTATTATTTAATATGTTTTATATTCTTTGATTTATCATTATATCCTATGATATTTTCGGTTATTCTTTATTGAAGGATAATGGAATGACTATTGGGTTTGGTGGGACATTGAAGAGAGATCCTGGTGGATTTGGAGAGACCTCATAATGGTTATAAATGTTGTCAAGAGTTCAATTTAGTAAACATTATTAAGTCATGAAGGTATAAAAATTAGCAGATGCATGAAGGTGGTACATGGCCTAAGTTGGGAAGTATCAGTTTGTGTTTCAAGAGTTCATGTGTCTTCTAGACACATTGGTGTAGGTTTGTACGGTATGAGAAATTTATGTTTTGTTTCTAGGTGGGATAGTTACATTGGGTATTCAATTTCACACTCTACAAACAATTTCATGCATATACACTTGAACACAAAATCACCCAGTGTATAAAGGTGAGTAGAAAATCCTACAGGGTCATTGGACTCACCCCAACCTATATACAGAACCAAATTTTTAATGTGAAAGGGTAGACCATCATATTTCATTTCATTTATAGATTTTTTATTAAACCTTTTTGTGTCGTTTGAGACTAATAGGTTATTGGATGTTGAATATGGTTTATAGGAATTGGGATATAGGTCACTGTATTTATATTTCATTTTAATTGTATCGATATCATCCAACATTATTTTATTTTTTTACCTATACTACCCTTTTTTTCATTTCATTATATTATAAATTTCTGTAAATTATTCATATTCTATTATTTATGATCATTTATATGTAAAAAAATATTGTGGTTATTTTACTACTAATATATTCTGGTATTCAAATGCCATTTGGCTCCATGTTTATTTTTTATAGGTTTTGGGTACAAAATTTATACAGATGGATCACGTTAAATTATTGGTAGAATTAGGAATGATATATGGAATTTTATTTTGTGGTAATATACTCCCCATTACTATATCAAACTCCTGATACTATTCAATAGTATGGGGAGATGCGTCTACTGCCATGTAGTGACTCCCACTTGGGTATGGATTGGGTGACTCAACATGGTACATTTCATTTTTAGTGGGAGTGGGTGTTTCTTAAAGACTCTTTTCAAGTGGGAAATCATAGATTAGTAAAGAGAGGTAAACTTCTCCATTGGTATGTCAGACCATTTCAAAAAGTATAATATCTCAAAAAAATGTTATACCATCCATTATTACCATATAAATTGATATCTATACAAGATTTATTTCATGTATCTCATTAAACGAAATATTTTTCGAAACTCTGTATTTTGATTGAATGATAAGATCCAGATTTGGAACTCAATTCCACTATAGTGAAAAAAATAGTGTGTATCATTGATTATTAAAATATGGTTTTATTGTGAAAATTTATCCCTCATGGATCTTTTCTGTGATATCATGGAAAATATATCAATGTGACTCAAAATCATAATGCATTGATTTGGTGAAATAGCCTCACATGTTTTTCAATAATGAACATTGATGAATTTCATAGGGCGGAAAGTTGAATGGTGAGGAGAATGGTGACACCCATGTATTCAATGGTTTGTATTAATTATATTTTTTAAATAATTTTTGATGATTTGGTTGTTTAAAATTCTAAATTATAGAAATAATGTTATAGTTATTAATCTATGACTAGAACAAAGTCAATCCTAATCAAACATCTCTACCATTCATAGGGAGGATTGATTATATATTTATTTTCATGGTTGGTGCATAGATTCATTGAATATAAATCCATAATATGTTTTGGGTGTGTCTTTACTAAACAATTTTTCTCCCATTTGGCATATGGTTTCTCTAAATGTGTATCCAAAACATGAGATTTTTTAATAACTAATCTTCTGTCATTTTGTTTTATCATTTTTTGAGTATTTCCCAATTTTCCTACACCATTTCACTTGATCTCTCCAAGAGCTTCTCCAAGAAATTCCATCTTTTCATCCATTCCAATTTGTTATTTCACTATCTTTATCATGTGAATATAAAAGGTAAATCTGGAATTTATCTTCCATTCCTTCATCTCCTTTTTTTATTTTCCCTCCACCTTCAATGATCTTCCATGTACTTTTTCTCACTATCCATAGTTTCCAACCATAGTTTTGTGCTATGTATAAATCTTGAAATTTTTTATTTATTGGGATTGTGGGGACTTTCTACAATCCTAATATCTCTTTATTTCAAGATGCAATTTATCTTCCAATGGATTTATAAAGGTGTTTTAATGTTACTTCATTTAATTTTACAAAACCTTTGGTGCATTTTTTTCTTTATGTTTTTTCATGGGTAATTAGAATTATTAAAAGTATACTTTTGTTACATTCAAGATTTCTCTAAAGAGTTTTTTTAATCCATCAAAAAAAATTCTATGGATTTAAAAGGAAATTCATTAAATATGAATATTGATTCCCCTAATGTGTTTGATAAAGTGCTTTTAAGAAATTATTTAGTTTCAAATAATCTATAAAAAAATAACAAGTGATTAATTTTATATAAAGGTGTTTTTAATATTATTTACAATTTTATAATGTTAAAGGTTGTGATTTGTATATGATTATTGTTTTTTATTATTGATTTTTTATCTACGATATGCCCCTTGTTGAATTTTGTTATAAATATCAAAATTTTCATGTCTATTACTTTGTTATGGAATTGATAAAGGGGGGATATGGTGTGGAGGGTTATTTGGTTTATGTCTTATGTATTTTTTGGATATTATTTCATATCATTTTTTATTCGTATATAATGGTTTTCATGAGAGCCTTTGGTGATAAGTATGAAATCAAGGATGAGTATTTCTTTCATTCATATTTTTATTAAGCTACAAGTCCCCAGTTATCAATTATCTCTACATAGGGGTTTCATCTCATTGGGTAAATGGTGGTAATCTATGTTTTGAGACATTTAGGATTACATTGTAGGCTTAAAATTGATCCAAAAGAGAGTTCACTGTTATCTCCAATTTGCATTATAATTACATTCCATATTTTATTTATTTTATTTTTTTAATTTCTTTATGTATTGATTTTCAATGTGCCTAGTGAGATATGTTTGTTATGGGATATTATTTTCATATTAAGTCATATGAAATTTTTTAGAAATAATTTTTTAATAAAAAATAATTAAATGTATTTGGATTTATTTTAAAAAATATTCATAAATGTATATTGTCTAATTAAAGTTCAAATTATCATTTGGATTATATCTTAAGAAAATATTTACATTGATTCATAGAAGTATCCTGTTGGGTATTATCTAAAACCCTAAATACACATATTTTTGTGCATTTAGACTTTTTGCAGATGATACAATTAAATTGAAGGGAGTTATATCCTTCGGTGGTATAACTTATACACTTTCTTATTTTTTTAGTGGAAATAGGATTAGGTAGTGACCATGGGTCATGTGGAGATGGTTTGTTTCAAACTTTTGAGAGTTTTGGTTTATCATTGGATGTATATGTTTTTTTATAATTGTTATATCCTCAATTTGATCTCTCTTGTATTATATATTTCATGTATTAACTTAATTATTTTTCTTATGGAGGCATGTTTGGAAGTCTATTTTTGGTTTTCTATTATTTTTCCTTGTTTGGATGAATTTTTTTTTGTGAATTATTTATGTGTTTATCATGATAATTCAATGTGTTGATAATTTATATAATGATTTTTTGTTTTTTTATTGTATTTTTATGGTGAAATATTTCACAATGGTATGTGTTCAACACCATTATCACTTGTTATCATCCCATGGATATCAAGAATATTCATTGTATTATATTACAGGTTGAGTAAAGGTAAGAAGTAGTGATGATAGAGATATTAAATGATATCCATTATCAATAATGTTATCCCTAATAAGAATATATAAGATAATTTCCTTAGGTTGTCTCTCAGGGAGGTTGTTAGAATTATTTTTCTACCTATCACATTGTTTTTTTATTTATATGTATAATTTTTAACTAAATTGCGGATTTTTAAATTTTTTTAAAAAAATTTAAAGGAAACTAAAATAATTAAATAAAAAGATATAATTTTATAAAAATATGATCAATTTTGATTAAAAATGTGTGTGAAAATATTTTAGAAAAAAAAGAAACATTGGAAAAATGTTAATCATTTGGACACTCACTTCTTCACTAATTAAGATAATTATCTAATTGTATTTATCAATGCACACCTAGAGATGTATATCATAATACCTAAATATTCCTTAATACCACACCAATTCATTGATATTGAGGTTGATCCTCTTATAAAAGTGATTCAAATACTCAACGAACTCCATGTAATATCTCAAGTTTTCCTATGATGTAAGTATTTTTTTTTTCTTAAATGATTAATTACGGCCTAATTTGAATACCATTCGAGGTCATGGTGGTATCAAGTGTGTACATGGATTCATCTAATCCCAAAACCCAAATGTTGAAGAAAAATAGATGTACCACAAGGATATGAGTTACTATACACCCAAGCCACATGATTTTACTGAGATCATGCGATAATGGACAGAGGGCTTCAAGAGCCCACATAGTTTGAGTAAACTATGTGGATGGAGGCCCACTCTTATATGATAGCCTCTGTAATTTTTAAAAGTGGATTAATACATGGTTTGTGCATGGTTTAGAAAATCATTAACACTGACCATGCAAGGTAGACCTCCATACAATAAAGGTCACCTGATTAGTTCATGGTTTGTCCAACCAGGCAGCCAAGCCGTGAGGCAGTGTATTTTTAGGGAATATTACCATTTCTACACACAAAAAACCTATTAAAACCAATTTTTTATTTCTCATTCCTGTAAACAGAACACATTTGAGATCTCTCCTTTGAGCCAATTTGGTATCTTTTGATCCCGTTCTTCCATCTAAACACATAATCGAGTGTCATTGATCTCGTTGGATTCAGACTAGTGACTAATCATTTTCTTTTTCGTTGTTATTCATTTTTCTTAGTAGTAGCTAAGATATTTATGTGACAGATAATATTCTTTATTTATATGGTTTTCATCCTTTATGCATTTTTATTCTGATCTGAGCTGAATCAGAAAGTGATACTAGAAAATCACTCTACTACGGACCTATGGTAGGTGGTATATACCATTTTTTTGCTGTTTGGTTATTTTTATGCTAAGTTTTCATTGTGCAGCATGTTGGAATTTATGAAGGTGCATAAATAACCAATTGAATAATTTAATTTAATGTGTTGGAAAATTTTAAGGATTACCTTTAGTTCCTTGAGCTTAGTTGGAGGTTTTTTTCCTATCCAAGGCCACCCATGGGCGTTCCTTGTGATTTCCTTTGACTTTTCCTATTTTTTAACTACCTAATTGTTGATTGGTTCAGCTTTCCTAGTTTGAGGTATCACTGTTATACATGATTTTAATTTAATTGGTTTTTTAGGAAATGATATTCCTCAATTTCCATGTTATACATGACATTATTTATTTAACTTCTTAAATTTGAATTGTTATATGATTGGGTAAACTTGTTGAATGTATTTGAATGGGAAATGCTATATGATTTGGAAGGAATCATGGAATATGATTGTATGAAATGATTGTTGAGTTGAGTGATGGATAGTTCCATAGGATTCCCTGGGTGTGTTAAACCATAGGTCATGATAGCGGTAGTGGATGCCTTGGATGAAATAGATCCTTAGGTCTTGATTCCATGGGATACCATAGGCCTTGATACCCCTTGGATTCATCTTTCTTAGGCTTAAGATATTATTGTGCTTCCGCTAAGGCGGGATACTAGTCCAGTGGTCTTAGTGTCTATTCCTACTATGTATTCTTTGTTTTATATTGTTCTATATTTATTTATATGATTGTTCCAGTATTTTACTATATGGAAAGAGGGAATTATCTTCCCATGGACACACCCTAGTCCCTCACTACTATTTGGAAGCCTCTGGAGTTTGCGGAGATGTGCATGAGGCTCTGTGGCCAACCAGGCTCGGAGCACCATTCAATGGAATTTGGATTTGGGACATTACAAAGTTGTATCAAAGCCTTCATTTCATGGATTTACGACTTTGAGACAATATATGAGGGTTATGAAGGAAAATGAATTTTTTAATGAGTTGTTCCAAGGAGTATTTAACCCATGTATAAGAAAAATACAAATTTCCTCAAATGGAAATTATTGTTTTCTGGATTTGACTATTATAGTTGATTTGATTCCACCATTGGGTAATTCACTTGTGGTTTGATGTTTATTCACATTATGGATTTTTCTATTGCCCAATGAGATGAGGGTTGCGTCTCTTGCATCATTTTTGGCACCTACATGAATTCAAATTCCATGAACTATGTCATTCCATATAGGTTGCATTGCTTGACTGCATGACTTTGTGATATGTTCCTTGTGTGAAATACGTAATGTATTTATAGATATTTTGTGTTGGGTATTAGGAAACATGGTTGGTACATAGAGTTACTATCAAAACATAACAATATTTTCCTTATTAGGCTATAGTATACACCTTGAATAGCCAATTGTGGCACATTGATTCATGGACCATCGATTTCATGGATTGCAATATGTTATGGTGTGAATTAGTTGGACACTATATTTTGGATCATGAGGAGTGTATTCCCTTGTGTATCATAATTTTTGAACCATTTATTTCATCAGATTAAAATGAAATGTGGAAGAAATGTGAAAAAAATGGTCAATTGAAATGATGAAACAGTGATATTGACATAGCTCTGACTTTTGAGTGTGTAGTAGGTAGTTTCTCTAGTGATTTTTGTGACTGTTTATTTTACCATCCTTGGATTTATGAGAAGACATTGTTTATGAACTTTTATAGGAAGTTTTTGACCAGTCTTATGCATCTAACTGTGAATTTCATTCTTTTTATCCTTTTTGAGTTGTTTGATTTGAATTGTAGAGACGTGCCACCATGAAGACCTCCAGTCATACACCAGGAGGGTGGAAACAAACATGATCCCAAGGTGGTGGGACATGGGCTTTCATTAGATCATTTTATAGTTCTAGCCGAGGCACCAACAATTTTTCTAGACATAGGTGCATAGGAACACTTCTATGAAATATTTACATGCTTTATAAATACTTTTCTGAAAAAAACCATAGCATGCCTCATCTATGGATGAGTTGGAGTGTGTGTTCCAGTAGCATCATCCTCCCATGTTTTCCAGGGATAGAGGTCCACAGGATTCATATTTCTGACTTGAGTTTACTTTGTCAATATTTTTCGATCTGGAGACACTTTTAGAGAGGATATTGAAGCTTGTAATATACATGCTTCGGGGAGAAGAAAAGTGATCATGGGATGTTTTGAAATAGGCTGATGCACTACATCACATGGTTTGGTTAGATTGATAAACCTTATTATGAAGTGAAAAAAATTATAATTGATGAATGGATGTTTTGTAGGATCGAAATAATGATGTAGATGCTCAATATACAAGAGCGAGAGTGAAATGTACACTTTAAAAATTCCTTTGGAACCTTTAAAGTTGGTTATAGATAACTATGTTTTCCTTAGACAAGGAAAGATCTAAGTTTAACAAAGTTAAACTAAGCAGATTCACAACACCTCTAACACAAATTTTGGGATTGGAACTAAGGTTTGCAATATGAGATTCTACCTTAAAGCGTATAGAATCTAAACTTATTAGAGTACAAGTGTAAGGAAATACAACAAAGGTACTTTCCTTACAATACAGTATGCAGCGGAAAAACAAGTAGTAAAACTACAAGTAACAAGATATAAGCCTTTTAACCCAAAGAGAAGGGTATCCAACAACCTTGGATAAAGGTCCCTTGATTTATACTTTCAAGCAAGTCTGTCTTACCCCCACCAGGGTAAGCCCTCGATATGAAGATCAGAATCTCTGTCTTGCTATCCCCACAAGCCCTCAACTTCAAGGTAGTTGGAACCTCTTTCTTCCTCAGCAAGGAAGCCCTCAAACTTCAAGGTAGTCGACACATATGTCTTCCTATCCCCGGAAGTCCTCGAATGTAATCACCAACTTTCGGAGTCGCACAAAGTAATCTGAACGAGCAGTTCAGTACGCACAACGCATGAAAAGCTTCTCTCTCTAGAAATCACCTTAACAGCGTGTGGTCTCTAGATCTATTAACCTCTTTCATCTATTGAGATCTTTTCAAATGAGCTCCTCTTTATAGGAAAATTAACAGTGGTTGGCTCCCTCCTCCAACGGTCATATTTTCCATGAAATTCAAAGGGACCTGTACACGTATAACTCAACCAACGGTTAGTTTGAAACAGAATAGATGACATCATTTAATAACTAACCAAGTATAATTGAATGCACGACATCGTTTTGAAATGGAACATATGTAAGTAAAAACTAATCAACATTTCTGAGTGTAAGTAAATTAAGAGTTCGGAGTCTAACCAAAATAAAATTTGGATTCTATGTTAAGAAATGTTCGGATTCTGTTTTATAGGAATTCGGAGTATGGTTTCACCGGATACTAGAATCTGAACTTGTAGAGTTTGGAGTCAAACTACTTAAGAGTTCAGAGTCAAACTACTTAAGAGTTCGGAGTCGAACTACTTAAGAGTTCGGAGTCGAACTACTTAAGGGTTTGGAGTCGACCCACATAAGAGTTCGGAGTCGAACTACTTAAGAGTTTAGAGTTGAACTACTTAAGAGTTCAGAGTCAAACTACTTAAGAGTTCGGAGTCCAGAATTCGGATTGGAACTTAAATATAGTTCACATCCAGAATTCGGATCCTAATAATAGAATACTCCAATACTTGACATTATATGATTCTGGCATTTTGGTTAACAAACCAGGTTTTATACTTCAAGAAAACAATATTGCTATGTATAAGAAACTCTAGGTAAGGGTAAATTTCCTTAAAGAAGTAAATTTTCCTTATAGAGGTAAAACATACAGTTGCATAAGTATAAGGTGTTTGTGATTTTCAAAACAAGAGGGAATGGAAAAGTCATAAGGAAAACCTTATTGACTCAACAATCTTCCCCTTTTTGGAAAGCACAAACAACCTTACGAAAAAGAAAATATGGACTCTGAAAAAATTTCCTTATACTTTTAAATTAAAACTTATCTCCCTTTTTTCATGGATGAAAATGAATACAACTAACTCCCCCTTAGGCACTAAAACTCTAAGGATTGTATTCTGACTTTCCGGAGTGGAGTTCACATTAACATGGTAATGAAAAACTTCGGAGTGAGAAACTCCCCCTTTATTTTTGAATATTTTACATAGAAATTTTTCTTTCTCCTCCTTAGGAGTAGTTCTTTTTCCTTCTCCCCCATTGTGATTTTCAAAAATAATTGAAGGGTATGGAAACCAAAATATGGTACCTAAAATATTAGTATATGACATGATACAACCAACCAAATAATCATTTCATTAGATTTCGAAAATTTTACAAAGAAAGACAATTACAACAAAAGATCTGAGTGAGTTCATTTGTCTTCTTTTTCCTTCGGAATGAGCTTCTTTAACAAGACTTTGAGTTTCTTCAAGTCTCTTTGGTCTTCCTCACGTTGCCACTCCAAGGATTCTACATTTTCTTCTTGAACTTTTAAAGTTTCTACCTGAGCCTCCAAGGCTTCTTTCTGCAACTTTATTATCTCATCTTGCTTTTCCATCTTCTGCTGAAACTCAATCCGGAAATCTCTTTCAGTTTTCCGATTATGAGATACTGAGTTAAGCTTCCCATTCAGGTCCCTGACCTATTGATTCCGAGAATTTTACTCCTGGGTCAGCTTTTCTTAAATCTCGTTAACCTTTTTATCCTCCATTTCAAAAGCATTTTTCACTTCAGCCTGAAAATTATCAAAGTGAACTAAATCTTCGTCAACTCTCTTAGACCACTTGGTTACCTTACTGTAGGACTTTCTATGCACATCATAATCGATAAGAAAACTTTTCTGTTCAGCTTCCAACTTTACAAACTTATCCATGACCATGGATAAAGAATCTGATTTCTGATTCATAGTTTATTGCAGCATCTGGCATCTAGAATCTATCATTGGAAAAATCGGAATGGTGTCCGCAAACTTTCTCAGAGATTGAACCACAAAATCATGCCCATGAGATGATGATTCCAAATCAGATACATCTCTTTGAGATTGCTCCTCTTAAACTTGCTCTAGATTCCTTTTAGAGGTACCACCAACCTCTTTCCTCCTGTTGACATATTTTATAGGTGTCTCCATGAGATTTTTCTTCCCCTTATCAGCATTCTGAATAGGTTCTCTATTAAGGGATACTTCCTCGGATTCAGAAACTTGGACAATCTGGTCTTCATCAAGTTTCTGTTTTTCTTGTCCTTCCTAAAGGAAATTCCTCTCATAGGATTCTTCCTCATCATACAAGACATTTTCTTCTTTTTCTTCTTGTTGTTGCTTACTAGCTTCCTTATCTCCCTTTCCTAGAGATACTAACTTTGCGGATTCATCCTTATCTTTATAGTCCTGTACTTTCTTGATTAGGGCATCCAAATCATCACTTTCCCCTTATTCTTCTTCTTCTTCTTCCTCAACTTCTTCCTCTACTTCCTGAACTTCTTCATCAACTTTTTCTTTGGCCCCTTCAACTACTTATTTACCCTTGTCCATTTCTGGAGTGACATAGTTCTTGGCTGCAGTTTCTGGTAAAGAAGGTTCATCATCAAAAGATTCCGGAACTGGAAGCATTCCGGAAGCCAACTCTGTATCTTTTAGCACAGATTGCACCACTTCAGCTTCAGACATTTTCTTTTTCATTTTATTTTCCTTTGCTTGTTTCTCTATCTCCTCTGCAGCTTTTTCTTTTAAGGCTTTAGCCTCCGCAGGGTCCAATCTTATTTGTGGATCCCCTTCCTTTCTCTTTTCTTTATCTTCCCTCCACTTAGATGCCACTTCGTCTGTATATGTTTTCTGCTTCTTCGTCTTGGGGGTAGCAGACTGAGACTCCTTAACCGGAAGATTTTCTTCATCAGCAACCACTTCCTTAACCTTTCTTTTCCTCCTTTTCTTTTTGGATGGTTCCGGATTCTGTGATTCTGTCTGAACTGCTTCAACCTCTTCCACAGTCAGAGGGTAAAATTCTCCGGATTCACTGGAAAAACTCATCTTCATCCATTTGAGGGTATCATCACTGACTAACATAAGCTTGGAATTTCGAACTTTTGATTTTCAAGAAACCTTGAAAGATTCTAAGCATCGAACTATCAGCTTAGATAGTAAGGTAGGAAACATGATGATCGGAGCTCTCAAATTTCCTTCTTTTTTATTCTTGATCGTAACCAAGACATGCCTCATCAGATTTATCTTTCTTAGATTTACCAAAAAATCTAAGACATATATATCACTTTTCTTCAGATTGTCTTTATCACCTCTTCTTGGAACCAGAAATCCTTTCACCCAAAGTTGAAGAATTCTATTGTTCGATGTGAGACGATCAATCTTGATAGTTGAACCATCCTTAAGCCCAAGACACTTCAGTGCTTTCTCCTTGTTGAAGCTTCCTTGCACATCAGGATGTATTTGTGAGCAGAATTCAGCTTCTCCTTCATATGAAAACCCAACCAAGCTCGCCGCCTTGGTGTAAGAAAGCTTATAAGTATTCCCATAAGACTTGAAAGAAAACCACTCTCTTACATCTTCCTTCAGGAAGGAAACAGACTCATAGAACTCTGTCAGTAAATCAGTATAAACCGGATCCTGTTTATCTGACCATGCTATGTAGACATCTTCCCATCCATTCAGCTTTATATTCTTGGAAATAATGGAATCATGCTTATAGAAGTCCAGATGAACCAAACTTTCTCTAAAGACTAACCACTTAGAAATTGGTTTCGCAGTTGACATATCTTGAGACGTCGCTTCAATAGACATTCGGAGTGAAGAAAACTGAAAGATTTGGATCGGCTTTGCAAAGATCGGAACTAGCCTTAAGAAGAGCAGCAGGGCTTCGAGATGCAAAAGCTTGAAAAACCGATGTGGGATGAGTCTCGGGGTCCCCTTTATATAGGCAATGTATGTGACCATTGGTCTTCCAAAATCCATCTAACAGTTGAAAAATCTTTGATCTGATCTGACGGTTGAGAACAATCCTGGAAGAAAAACATGAATCTGATATTTTGAGTTTTTTAAAGAAAATATTCGTATTTGAAGAAAACTAGAATCTTATTTTTTTTTAAAAAACATAGGAAAAATATCAGCAAGCAAAATATGATTACGAAACTATATTTAAGGAAATAACTACTCTCAGATTGGATAGAACCATTTTTCGTAATTGGTAAAATTCTTCTTGTAGAAAAAGAAATTTAAAAACAATTTCATTATGAAAGTTCAAGTACAAAAATCTCGTTACGAAAACTCCTGTCCCAAAATCTCCATTCCGGAAGTTCCAGTACGGAAAAAAACTTCATTTTGGAAGTTCTTATTCTGAGAATTTCAATCCTGAAAATTTCAGTTCTGGAAATTCCCATTCCAGAAATTTTAGTTTCAGAAATTTCGATTCCGAAAACTTCAGTTCCTAAAATTATGAAAAACTAACTACGAAAAATTTAGTTATACTAATTTTGAAAAACAGATTCCGAAAAATTTTAGTTACACTAACATTCAAATGTACTCCCCCTATGAAAAGGAGTTTATTAGTGTTAGGATAATTGTTCAATAAGAAGTTAATGAAGACTTATTTCCATACGGTTATCATTCCTAACTTTTTTTTAATGTATTCAAATCTATCGGAGGGTAATGATTTTGTGAAAATATCATAAAGTTAATCTTGCGTTCCGATAAATTGAAGAATGATATCTCCTTTAAGTGTGTGATCCCTAAGAAAGTGATGCCTAATATCTATGTGTTTTTCACGAGAGTGATGCGCGGGGTTCTTACTTAGGGCAATGGCACTTGTGTTATCACACAAAATTTGGGTCTTAGTAAAACTCATCCCATAGTCTATGAGTGTGTGTTGCATCCACAACACTTGAGCACAACAACTTCCAGCTGCTACATATTCAGCTTCAGCAGTGGAAAGTGCTATAGAATGTTGCTTCTTGCAGGACCAAGAAACTAATGAATCTCCTAAGAAATGAAAAGTTATGTATGTACTCTTTATATCCATTCTACATCCACTAAAGTCAGCATCCGAAAATATTTTTAGAATAAAATCATTTCTAGAAGTATAAAATAATCCTAGATCCATGGTTCCCTTAAGGTAGCGAAAAACTCTTTTTACTGCCTTTAAGTGAGATTCCTTAGGATTGGATTGATATCTTGCACATAAGCATACTAAGAACATTAAGTCTGGTGAACTAGTTGTTAAGTAAAGTAAACTTCCTATCATACCTATAAAAGTTGTTTGATCTAATGGTTTCCCAGCTTCATCAAGATCTAAAGAGTTTGAGGAACCAATGGGAGTACTTATACTCTTAGTGTTGTCATAACCATACTTTTTGAGAAGATCTTTAATATACTTATGTTGAGATATATAGGTTCCTTCTAGTATTTGAGAAATTTGAAAACCAAGGAAAAAATTTAACTCACCCATCATACTCATTTCAAACTCATATTTCATTAGACTTGAAAAAGAGTCGGTTAAAGATTGCTGAGTTGAACCAAATATTATGTCATCAACATAAATTTGAACAATAAAAACATTTTTCTTATCTTTCTTTATAAAAATAGTTGGATCTGCATTTCCCTTAACATAGTTATTTTGAAGCAAAAATCGTGTGAGTCTATCCTACCGGGCTCGTGGGGCTTGCTTAAGACTATACAAAGCTTTGGAAAGTCTAAAAACATGATCAGGATGTTCTGTATCTTCAAATCCAGGAGGTTGTTCAACAAAAACTTCCTCTTGAACATAACCATTAAGAAAATCACATTTCACATCCCTTTGAAAAAGTTTAAAATTGAAGATTTCTGCAAAGGCAAGTAGAATACGAATAGATTCAAGTCTAGCTACTGGATCATAGGTTTCTTCAGAGTCTATTCCCTCTTGCTGATTATAGCCTTTAGCAATGAGTCTAGCTTTATTTCTCAGTATGACTCCATTTTCATCACACTTGTTTCTGAAGACCCAAATTACTCCAATAATAGAAGTTTACTTAGGTCTTTCAACCAATGTCTAGACTTTGTTCCTTTCAAATTCATTTAGTTCATCTTTCATGGCTTTGATCCAATCATCATCACCTAAAGCTTCATCAGTGCTTTTTGGTTCTAATTGAGAATGAAATTCTAGATGTTCTACTTCATTTCTCAAGGAACTCCTAGTCCATACAAGTTTATTTACATCACCAATGATGCTATCACTGGGATGATTCTTAAGAAACACCTGATTTGGGTTTTGTAGAACTTGTTCATCAACATAGGGTAGAAATTCTTCTAGGGTAAATGTTTCAGAAGTATCCTCTTGAAAATTTTTCTTATTAGAGATCTTCTATCAAAGGTTGACAATCATTTTTTGAAAACACATCCGAGGATGTAGGTTGGGATGGTTTAAAAACAAAAGGATCTGACTCGTCAAATTTTACATGAACCGTTTCTTCAACAATACAAGTATTTTTATTGAAAACTCTATATTCCTTAGAAGTTGTGGAGTAGCCTAAGAAAATTCCTTCATCAGATTTTAGTGCAAATTTATGTAGATTATCTTTAGTATTCAGAATGAATACTTTGCAACCAAAAACCTTGAAGTAGGAAAGTCTTGGTTTTCTACCATTCCATAACTCATAAGGAGTTTTATTAAGAAAAGGTCTAATCAAAACTCGTTTTATAGTATAACAATCAGTACTTACAGCTTCAGCCTAGAAATGTCTAGCTATAGAATATTCACTCAACATGGTTCTAGTTATCTCTTGAAGAATTATATTTCTTCTTTCAACTACACCATTCTGTTGAGGTGTTCTAGGTGCTGAAAAATTGTGAGTAATACCTTTTCTACTACAAGAAGTTTCAAAATCAGAATTTTTAAATTCTCCTCCATGATCACTATGAATAGTTTTCAGTGGAAGGTTTTTCTCATTTTTAACTTGTGCTCTAAAACTTTTGAAATAAGAAAATGCTTCATAATATTTTGCTAGAAAATAGACCCAAGTAAATCTGGTGTAATCATTAACTAAAACAAACACATTGTATTTGCCTCCAATGCTTCTGGTTTGTGTTGGACCTAAAAGATCCATGTTCACTAACTGTAATGCATCAGTTGTCGAGACTTCACCGATTTATTTAAAACTAGATTTATGTTGTTTTCCATATTGACAAGGATCACAAACTTTAGAAGAATCAAATCTAAGCTCTGGTAGATCCTTAACTAGTTTCTTCTTAGAGAGGTTGCATAAGTTTCTAATGTTACAGTGACCTAGTCTTCTATGCCATAACTAGGAATGATATTCCATTGCACTTAGGCAAGGTAGATCTTGACTCCTGAGGTCTTCTAAGTTGAAAGTGTAAACATTCTCTTTCCTATTGGCTGAGAGAATAAATTCTTCCTTGGAATTGGGTACTGAGCACTTATCATTCCTAAAATTCACAAGGTAACCTTCATCACATAACTGACTTATGCTAATGAGGTTGTACTTAATACCCTTAACAAATAAAACATTTGAAATCAAAGTTTTACCTAGAAGAACAATATTACCAATACCAACAATTTCTCCTTGAGCATTATCTCCGAATGTTACCTTTCCTCCTTTCATTTTGATAATCTTTTCAAAATATCTTTTGTTACCAGTCATGTGCTGGGAACATTTACTATCCATGTACCATGTATTGTTGTTGGTACTTCCTCTATTTTCCTGAAAATAAGATAGAAATTAGACTTTCGGAATCCAAACTTGCTTGGATCCGAGATTTCCAGACAACAAAATATTAGGAACCCACATCTTCTTTGAAAAATATGCCTTATGAAGACCTAACGATTGGGTTTTATTTGAAGAAAAGATCTTTGCCCATTGACCACCACATTGACACTTGGTAAAAAATGGGGTACTTTGTGGAACAAAATAGTTGTTACTAAAAATTGGTTTTGCATGGTTATAACCAAATCCGGATCTGTTTCTCAAAGGTTGTATTTGAGAATACATTTTATCGAAATTTTCCTTACCATGGGTAATGTTTGATAAACACTTCTTTAAGTAAAAGATTTCGGACTTGAGATTTATAACCATGTTTTTATCTTCAAAATCATTAGATTTAGAACTAGAGCTAGGCTCGAAAATACTTTTCTTAGAAATTACTTTTTATAACTCTTTATAAAGTTTGTTCTTCTCAGAACTTACTTCCTCAAGATTTTTTGAAATATTTACAGAATCAGCATTTTTCCTATCAAGATCTTTAGAAAGATCTAATATTTCTTTTTTAAGAATACAATTCCTAGAATTTTCCTTATAAAGTTTTTTATTGTGTTTAGAATTCTCAATCTCAAGAAGTTCAGCAAACCTAGAAACTTTTTCATAGGTAGGTAAAGTATTTTCTACATCAGAAGAGGATTCTTCATCAAAAGAGTTATAATATTCTCTATCATTAGAATTTAAAGAAACATTGGTCAATGATTCAGCATTTCGTACCTTAGCCATAAAATAATGATTGTTAATAGGTAATCTGGCTATAAGACCAAGATTCTTCTGTCCTGAAGATTCATAATCAGAAGATTCATTTCTAGAGTCACCACCACTGGCACTCTAGGTGTCATTTGCTTTCAAGACATTCTTAGCTTTGGTTTTGTAGTACTTCTTTCTGCTCCTTTCAGAATGCCTTTCTTTCCTTTATTTCTTTTTGAGAAAAGGGCAGTCCGGTCTAATATGTCCAGCTCTCTTGCATTCATAATAGGTGACGTCTCCATCTTTCCTATCTTTCCTTTCCTTTTTCTTATACATGGACTGGAAATTTCTCTGGCCAGCTATCTTGTCCATCATTCGAGCAAGATTTTCTAACTCATTTTCTGAGATTTCACTTTCACTGGAATCTGATTGAATAACCATCTTCTTAGACTTGGATCTGGTTACTCTCTCTGGAGTCTTAGCTTTCATATAATTTCATGTTGTTGTAAAAGCAACAGTACCATTCCCATTCTTCTTTTGGATGTTCTCAGCATCTCTCTTCATTCTTGTTTCATGTTGGAGAAGAGTTCCAAATAACTCATCAAGAGAAATTTGAGTGACTTTTCTATTCTCATCTATAGTTTTTCTCTTTGATTCCCACTCATTAGGCATAATATCAATTATATTATCCACAAGAGCTTCATCATCTAAAACGGTTTCTCCCATAGACTGTAAGCTGTTGACTATAGTCATAAATCTTTGTTGAACTTTACAGATTGGTTCACCATATGGAAAATTGAATCCATGGTATTCCGCTCTAACTATAGCTCTCCTAGTCTCAATTACGTTAGAAGTTCCAAAGTGTGTAACCTCTAACTTCTTCCAGATACAATTAGTTGCTTCACAAAAAGAAATTTGGCTATATGTATTTCTAGTCATTGAACTTAGTAAAGTATTGAATACCTTATAATTTAGTTGATTCTCTTGCTTTTCCTGGTTAGTGAAAGTTCTAACTTCCTTATCATGAATTTTATAATCACCAGTAAGAATAACGAAGTTGTCCACTCCAGTATTGATAACAAAAGTATTCATTCGATCTCTTCAATACTCATAGTCATTACCATCAAAGATTGGTGGTCTTGTAGGATTTAGATTGTCAATAGAACCAACATTGAATCCTGACATTCTAATAAAAAATTGGCAACCAAACTAGTTAGTAGAAAAAGTTCATAACCACAAAGTTTAGAATGAAAAAGTTCGGAATGACAATGTTCAGAACAACAAAGTTCGGAATGACAAAGCTCAGAATGAAAAAGTTTGGAACAACAAAATGAGCAAGGAAAACTTATATGTAAGTATAATTATTTCAGAGACGACCTCTAATACCAATTTTAGGATCGAAATAATGATGTAGATGCTCAATATACAAGAGGGGGGTAAATTGTACACTTTAAAAATTCCTTTGGAACCTTTAAAGTTGGTTACAGATAACTATGTTTTCCTTAGACAAGGAAAGATCTAAGATTAACAAAGTTAAACTAATCAGATTCACAACACCTATAACACAAATTGTGGGGTTGGAACTAAGGTTTACAATATGATATTCTACCTTAAAACGTATAGAATCTAAAATTATCAGAGTACAAGTGTAAGGAAATAAAAAAAAGGTACTTTCCTTACAATACAGTATGTAGCGGAAAAACAAGTATTAAAACTACAAGTAACAAGATATAAGTCTTTTAACCCAAAGAGAAGAGTATCCAACAACCTTGGATAAAGGTCTCTTGATTTATACTTTCAAGCAAGTCTGTCTTACCCCCACCAGGGTAAGCCCTCGATATAAAGATCGGAATCTCTATCTTGCTATCCCCGCAAGCCCTCAACTTCAAGGTAGTTGGAACCTCTATATTCCTCAGCAAGGAAGCCCTCAAACTTCAAGGTAGTCAGCACCTCTGTCTTCCTATCCCTGGAAGTCCTCGAATGTAATCACCAACATTCGGAGTCGCACGAAGAAATCTAAATGAGCGGTTCAGTACACACAAGGCTTGAAAAGCTTCTCTCTCTAGAAATCACCTTAATAGTGTGTGGTCTCTATATTGATTAACCTCTTTCATCTGTTGAGCTCTTTTCAAATGAGCTCCTATTTATAGTCAAATTTCCAACGGTCGGCTCCCTCTTCCAATGGTCATATTTTACATGAAATTCAGAGGGACCTGTACAAGTGTAACTCAACCAATGGTTAGTTTGAAACATAATAGACGACATTGTTTAATAACTAACCAAGTATAACGGAATGCACGACATCGTTTTGAAATGGAACATATGTAAGTAAAAACTAATCAACATTTCGGAGTGTAAGTAAATTAAGAGTTCGAAGTCTAACCAAAATAAAATTCGGAGTCTATGTTAAGAAATGTTCGGATTCTTTTTTATAGGAATTCGGAGTCTGGTTTCACCGAAGACTGAAATCTGAACTTGCAGATTTTGGAGTCGAACTACTTAAGAGTTCGGAGTCGAACTACTTAAGAGTTCGAAGTCGAACTACTTAAGTGTTCGGAGTCGAACTACTTAAGTGTTTGGAGTCGACCCACTTAAGAGTTCGGAGTCGAACTACTTAAGTGTTCGGAGTCGACCCAATTAAGAGTTCGGAGTCGAACTACTTAAGAGTTCGGAGTCGAACTACTTAAGAGTTCAGATTCCAGAATTCGGATTGGAACTTCAATATAGTTCACATCCAGAATTCGGATCCTAAAAACAAAATACTCTAATACTTGAGATTATATGATTCCGGGATTTTGGTTAACAAACCAGGTTTTATACTTTAAGAAAAAAATATTCCTATGTATAAGAAACTCTAGGTAATGGTAAATTTCCTTAAAGAAGTAAATTTTCTTTATGGAGGTAAAACATACATTTTCTTAAGTATAAGGTTTTTTGACTTTCAAAACAAGAAAGAATGGAAAAGTCATAAGGAAAACCTTATTGACTCAACATGATTTATTTTTTTTTTATATAATTAATTCAATATATATAGAATATATATGTGAGGATATGAGTATTCTGGAAGTGATTATGCCTATGCAATTGTTATAGACTCACTAAATGGAATTGAATGTCACTTTTGATAAAGTCTAAATATTAATTGTGGTGATCATTTTGTAGATCATAAAAGGAATTCAAGACAAGTGCTGATGGTGAAGGATCATTGTCTAAAACAAGTGGAATACCATGAAAATTTTTATTTCCATGATTTTAAGAAGAATAATTAAAGAATATTACCATGAAAAATTTATGTATATATATATAATGAAGTAGAAGAAAATTTGATGATTATTGAACTAATCATAAAGCTCAAGGACTTGTGTCAATAATGAAACATTGTTTCTAAAATAGAATATTATTTATGTTCATGAAAATATTCATATTCATGTTGATTTCATTTGAAGGAAAAGTAATATCCCCATATTTTTCATGACGTATTGATCATGGGTTTTCATGTTGAACAAGTTTATACAATCTCAAGTGTCATATGGGATCATTCAAACCTCATTGTAATTATTGAAATCAGCTATGTATGGATTTTTTAAAACTGTATGAAATGTTTGTGAAGATGATTTTGTGAATGAGGTTTTTATGAATATGAGATTTCATGGTTTACGTATTAAAATAAAACAATTTTCTAAACATCAATAATGTGATGCCACAGTATGCAATTTGAAATAGACCCTATGTTATATTCATATGATGTTAATATAAAAAATTTATAATACGTTTTATGGTGCATTAATGGGAAAAATAAAGAGTGTTGATAAAACACAATTGATATTCCCATGAAAATTAAACTAAAAACTATTAAAGTGAATCTACAATATGTTATTTGATATATATATATATGACATTTTATATTAATTTGAAGTGAATATAAAAACTTTATCATATTGTTTGAGGTACATTTGGTTGAATATAAATGAAGGTTGATAAAATACAATTGAGATTCCCATGCATTGTATTCTAAACATCAATAAAGTTATTCCATAGTATGCTATTTGACATACATTCTATGCTATATTCCAGAGATGAGGAATGGAAAAATTTAGCATACTATATGTCCAATATTTATTTGAGAAGCATACTAAATGGGAATTGATTAGCTAAAATGCTATGGTGCTACGTGAATGAATAATTCTATTCAAATGAAGTGCTTTTTGGATTGTAATTATTTCATAACTTTAATGAAGTACGTAGTGATTGTCCATTATGGGTTTCCACATAGTTTTTTGATGAATATTTCTTCATGTTTAACGAGTAGCTTTGTGGTTTATGTCCTTTGGGGATAGCAATGTCAATAGCTTATATGAGGAGATAAACCACTATAAACTACTTTTCATGATCGCATAATCTTCATGTTCTCAATGTGTTGATAACCTCTATTTGTTGGCTATAAATACAAGGTCAGCTGTCTCTCTAAAGGTGATCAATAATTTGACAGAAGTGTTCATTTTTTTCATAACATCTTATTATGCTTCATTTGGATTCCACAAAGCAATTTGATCTTTTAGGGAAGGATAAAATGGTATGTGTGGTTAAATACTAAGAGTTTCACTATACTAAGGGTATTGATTCGCTATGTGGTCAACTGCTATGCTATTTTTTTGTAGGAGAAGTGTAATATGAACTTAAAAAATAATTACAATAATATTCAATAAATATTTTTCTAATAATCAATAAAGACAACCAGTAGTATGAGATGTTTCCTATATGCTATGCTATAATCATTTCAAGATCATAGGAGAAATTTAGAAAACTATTGTGAGAATATAATATGAATAGAAAAGTGAAGTGTTATATAATTCATGAACCAGTTTTATAAGAATCTATACACTCATCCAACAGTATGTGACTTATCATATATGAAAGATATGATCATTTCATGATCATGTAAACAATTTTTAAAACTATTTGAATAATGTACAATGAAAATAAAAGTGAAGTGTTATATGATGAAATAATTATTTTCATAAGAATCAAAAAAGTGGGCCAACATTAGGTTATATGTCATACATTCTATTCTATGATCATTTAATGATCACTGAAAAAAAATGTAGCACAATTTTTTATCAATATACAGAGAATAAAAAATTGATGTGAAATATGATCAGATCATCTGTACGTTGTGAATAAAAGAAGTGGACCAATAGTATTCTACATATCATAAAAGCTATTCTATGATAATTTCATGATCATTAGAACAATTTAGAATACTATTTGATCAATATATAAGGAGTAGAAAATAGATTTCAATATGATCCAAGCATCAGTATTCTAAGAATCAAATAATTTGACCAACAATATGGAACATATCATACATTCTATGTTATGATAATTTCATGTGTACTATGTCAATTTAGTGTACTATTTGAATTTTACAAAGTGGATAAGAAAATGGTAATTACTTGAAATACACATGATTGCATGATGTATTTTATTGGAGATTCAGAGGACATGTTATTCTGAGTTGTTCAAGTCTCTATATTTTATAATATAATATTGAAGAATTTGTGTTCATCACATGCACACGTTATTTGAGTTTGGGAATTAATCATAATAAGTAAGAATATTTGACTGAGTAGAAATATAAAAAATAGTTGATCATTAGTGGAGATCAGAAGTTGAAGAGATTGAAGCCAGAATATACATGTAGGAGAAGGTAGCTTGGTCTGTGAATTCAGTAATCTGAGAAGATCTAGATAATTTAACATCTGGTGTTAATGGGTTTCATGAAAAAAAAGATTATTTGAATAACATGTTTATGATCTTGAATTTCTATATTAGTATAATAGATCTAGTACACACATGGAGGAAGGTCTATTTCAAGTGTTTCAGGAGAAACTAGAAGAAAATTGATATATTTCAATTTGTGAATCAAGAAAATTTAGAAATAAGGGTCTTCGAACTATGGTGTCTACCCAGATACTAAAGAGGCATGAGGTTGGGGTGTCTATCGAGTCTAGAAAAAGGAGAAGAGAAGATAGTTGGGGTGTATAACTGTGATCAATTAAGGAATTGACTATTGGGGTGTATAACTATTTTTTGGCTTATTCATTCCAATAACCTTATTAAATAGTGTAGAATCCATGTTAGGGGGATTATCCAACATGAAAAGGAGAATGTATTTTTAGCGAACCTTGTACATATTCTGTTCTATGATCCAATTGAATATTTCTACATATGAAGTGATATTTTTAGATATAACTGAGTGGATCAAGAACCTTTTAAGTTCAAGAGGATAAATTCAAACGAAAAAAACTAAATAGTAAACCACTTATTCACCCCACCCCACCCCCCCAAGAATTCAATATGCCCTGGGGCACTACAGATGGTATCATATCCTCTGTCCCTCTAAAGATCCAAACATTTTTCTAGATTTTTTTAAAAGCCATTTTGAATTTAGGATTTATTGAAGTGTTAGAGTTACATAAAATAGATAGATAATAATTTACTCCTAAGGATGAAAATATTTATAGTTCTTACAAAACTCAAAAGAATAGGATGAGAAGTGGGGAAATGATGTTAAAGAAGATTCCAAAAATTAAGGGAGAAATACCACTGACTAGTGGTAATCATATTTGTACAAGTATTAATTATTATTATGATTATGATTCTTCTAATTAAGTATTGTGGGGAAAATGAATCACATGGTGATATTCATTTTCAATTAATATAACATCTGAAGAATGTTCCTAAAGAAGTGGTTAAGTTTATTTTTGGTACTATCAAGGGAATCCTTTTTGATAAAGCATAACTATAAGAGTAAGTTGAATAATTAGAGGATGAACTAAGTAAGATGTTTAGAAAGTGCATCACTCTCACAGACCAATTGGAAGTAATGGAAAATCCATTTTCATATTGAATAATAATTTCAAAGGTTTACATTTAAGAATGTTGTATTTGATATTATTTTTAAAGAATAATTTCATGGACTTGATTATTTGCACAAAGTTTATATGGATGTATAGAATTCTCAATGAGATATAAAATCAAAGAGGATCAAGGAGGATGACTAATTGTTTCAGGATAAGAATTTATTGCATCAAGTGGGTGTTGAGAATATGGGGAATCACTATGAAGATATAGTTTAATTTTCTAAAGATCATAATAATTCCCTCGGCATGAGATATCTTGAATTGAAAATTAAATTGGCCAATTTTGGAAAGTCTTATGATGAGACCTCATAATCAATGATGTATGTATATAATTCAACATAATTATATTAGATGTGTTCTACAATAAAATAATATTCTCCCCATGTGAAGAAGACAATTACATCATCTAATGATCTTTCCAAAGAATAAGTAATGAAAGAGGTACCATCTATATCCCAATGTAATAATTTTTTTAATCTGTTTCTATAAAAAAATGAAGGTTTAAATATAACCTATTTTAATATATGGATGATGTGAAATTGAGAAGAACCTACCACCATATGAATGGTGGATATAAGAATATGTATAATCGCTGCTTTCCCATAGGAATCCTAGAAAGTGGTGAAGAAGGCTGAGAAAAATTATACAGGAAATATTTTACAGCAATCATAAAATAAAATAAGGTTAATGTTTGTGGTTTAATTTTGGTGATGAAATAGTTTTGGATTTTTTTTTTGGATTTTTTGTACAATAGTTTAAATTCTAAGGTAGAAAATAATCCTATACAAAGGGGAATAATTCCTGATATGATGAAACAACATTTATTGACTAAGAAACAAATTCATGCCCAAATAGATTCTAAATTAGTGGTTATGTCTATTTCATTTTCAATAAAAGTGGTGAAAAATGTGATACATGTACATCTTAAATTTTATTATGAAACTATGGAACACATGATAAATAAATGACAACCATCGGTAGAAATATATAAAATGATAAAAATCAGATTAGTCCTAATAATTTTCATGAGATGAGATCCCTGGACACAATACATAAGAAAGATAAAAAAACCAGACCATGAAGATGAACATTAGTTCTACATATCATAATATATATATTAATAAAGTCACTCATGTGAATCCATGTTGAAACACCAAACAAGTAAAAAATATTCCTAAAGATATTCATGTGATTTTTTCGACTCATTTGGAGAAATCTAGAATGTTAAAATAATCAGAAGAAAAATCACATGCTAAAGTTAAAATGAATATTCCACTTGAATAAGGATAATTTCATGAGGGGATTTCATAAATAGAAAACTCATTTTTTGATAAAGTTCTTTGTGAGATATGTAATAAATCTGGACATAATGCAAGAGGATTCTTCACCATATTTCTACCATAATAAGAAGTCTTGAAGGGAATTAATCATGCATTAGAATATGTATAAAATATTAAGATTAAATAAAGAATAAAAATATCACACAATGAAATTAAAGGTTTGATATGATACATTTCATAAAACTATATATCAGATTTGAAAATTATATGTGGAAGAATGTATTCTAGAGAAAGTGGAACAACTTGGTTGAGAAAACTATCTCAACTTTTCTTTTCACATTGAGGAACAAGTGACCCCTACTTATTCCATTATATATTTGTTATTTTTTTAACTAAAAATATTTTTAATTGAAAGAGATGTTTGAGGCTATGACTTCTTGACATCATGATCATATTGTACTTCATGGTGTTTTCTAACTTCCATGAAATGGAAAAAAAGTGTGTTTCACTTGAGGGGGAGCATTGACGAGATGAAAATGTAAAATATTCCTTTCATACTGAATTTGGTACATATAAACAACTTTATAATGTTTTAATTTTTGGTATTCCAATCACGCATTCATCCCGTGTCCCTAATTATATTAATAATATCAATTAATGGGGAGTGCTTGATTGATGTTAAGATAAGAAAAATGGGGGTCTATATCATTTTAACTTGGATTTTATGACGTGTTTGTTCAATTATGTGTAGGATATAGTATTTCATTGATGAATTATATTATTTATAAACCCTATAATAGGAGATTAATATTTATGAGCATGATTTTACATGAACATTATTTATGGAAAGATTGTAAAATTGTGGTTTCATATATCTTGTTTTCTACTATTTGTTAGTCAATGTAGACATAGAGTTGATTAACTTAAGTCTCTTTTATAATAGAAAAATATGAGATAATTCATCAATTTTATGTGATCATGAAATTTTCATATAACGGACATGATCATGCTTTTGTGAAAAAGGTGAGATGATAAGATCCACCACTTACCCTTTGCATTTATTTTCTATAAGGGGGAGAAATATATTGACTTTGTAAAGTGTAGTTGTATCGAAAAAAATCAAATGGGGATTGAATAAAACAAGTTCATGATTGATGAACGAATTTTTTATTTTATTTTAGTATATCATAATTTCAATAAATGATGAAGACTTATATGAGGACCTAGGGATGCCTGAAGTGGTGATTCTTGGAGAATTGTTATGGAATCACATGTTGGAATTTAATGTCATGATTTAGATATTACCCATATTAATTTTTATTGTTGTTGGTATGGTATTAAATGGAATTCAAGAAAAATGTTGACGGTGAAGGAACATTATCTACGACAAGTGAAATACTGTGAAAATATTTATTTTCATGAAGTTAAGAAGAATAATTAAAGAATATGGACATGAAAAATTTATGTATATATATGACATGATGAAGAATAAAATTTCAAAATTGTTTAATTGATCGTAAAGATCAAGTACAATAGTCAATAGTGAGAAATTGTTTGCAACATGGAATATTATTGATGTTCTTCAAAATATTCATTTTCATACGGATTTGATTTTAAGGCCATGTACTATCCTTATATTTGGGATGAGGTATTGATGATGGGTTTTCTTGTCAAATGATTTTTTATAATGTCAGGTTCCATGAGGGATTATCCAAAACTCATTGGAATTATGGAAATTTTATAAGTGTTGATTTTTGGAAACTGTAAGGAAATTTTGTGAAGTTGAGTTTGCAAATGAGGCTTCCATGTAAATAAGGGTTCATGGTTTTCCTATAAAAATAAAATATTTCACTAAAAATAAATAAAATGATTACATAGTATGATATTTTACATATATTCCATGTTATATTCTTGTGAGTGATTATAAACAATTTATCATAATATTTTATGTAATTCAGGGGAAATTCAAATCAGGTTAATAGAACACAATTGAGATTCCCTTCCATAGTATGCTAATCATCAATAAAGTTAAGTTATAGTATATTATTATACATATATTCTATGAAATATTCATGTGATTTGAATATAAGAAATTTAATATTATATTTTTGGTGCATTTATTGGAATATAAAACTTGGTTGATAGAACACATTTGAGATTCTCATGCATAGAATGCTAAACTTTAATAATGTGATTCCACAGTACAATATTTGACATAGATGCAATTCTATATTCATGAGAAGTGGATTTGAAAAATTTACCATACTATGTGTTCAATATATAGTTTAGAAGTGTACTATAAGGGAATTTCTTCACTAAAATGCTATGGTGGAACGTGAATGAAGAATTCCCCACAAATGGCATGCTTCATGGATAGTAATGCTTTGAAAACTACCATGAAATATGTGGTGATGGTCCTCTGTGGTCTTCCATCCATTTCAAAGATGAATATTTCTTTACAAATGATGATATGTTTTGTGGGTGAAGTCCTTTGTAGATAGCCTTGCTGATGGGTAATATGAAGAGATGAACCTATTTAAACTTCATTGCATGATTGAAAAATCTTCATGTGATTAATGGATTGATAACCACACTTTGTTTCCTATAAATACATGGATAACCCTCTCACTAAAGACAATCGATAATTTCAGGGAAGTATTTATTTTTAGAATAATTTATTATTCTTCTCCATTTGGGTTTTATAAAGTAATATTTTATTTTATCGAAGGATAAAATGTTACGTGAGGTGTTATTCTAAGAGAGGAACTATGCGAAGTGTATTCCTTTTCTAAGTGGTGAAGAGCTATTCTATTTTATGTGTAGGTGAAGTTATCTGAAAGCATCAAAAATAATTCAAATCATATTCAAGAATCAGTTTCCTTTGATTGAATAAAGTCAAACATTACTACACAAATTTTCATATATGTTATGGTATGATCATTTCATGATCATAGGAAAAAATTTGAAAACAATTTGAAGAGTATAATTTGAATATAAAAGTGATGTTCTATGTGATGCAAACATCTTCTCACTCTGAATTAACAAAGTCAACCAAAAGTATGAGGCATATCAGATATTCTATGTTGTGATCAATTAATGGTCATAAGAACAATTTAACAAACTATTTGAAGAATGTATAGTGAATATAAAAGAAAAGTGTTGTTGAATAAAATAATCAATTTGATAAGAATCAAATAAGTGGATCAGTAGTACACTACATATCATGCATGCTATGCTATAATCATTTCATGATCATTGAAAACATTTTGTATATTTTTTTACCAGTATAAAGTGAATAGAAAAAAAATGTTATATGATTTGAACATCAGTACACTAAGAATCAAATAATTGGACTAATTGTATTCTACATATCATACATGATATGCTATGATCATTTCATGATCATTGGAAAAATTTAGTATATTGATTGATCAATATAAAGTGAATAGAAATCTTATGTGAATTATGATTCAAGAATCAGTAAACTAAGCATTAAAGAAGTTTACCAACAGTATGTGACGTATCATAAATGATATGTTATGATCATTTCATGTGTGTAGTATCAATTTTGAATATAGTTCTATGTTTCAAAAGTGTAAACAAAAATGGGATTTCCATGAAATAAACCTTGTTTTATGATGTATTTAAGTTGAGATTTTGAAAAATAAATTATGATGTGTTTTTCAAGTCTATATCTTTTAGAAAATTATATTGAAGAAATTTGTTTTCACCACTTGCACACATTAATTATGGTCGGGACTTCATCATAAGAACGAAGAATCATTTCCAAAGAAGAAACCTGAGAGATTTCTAATCATCAGTAATGACTCAAATTTGAAGAGACTGAATATAGAATATACTTTCTGGAGAAGGTAGTCAGGTGTGAGAATTCAGGAATCTAAGAAGACCTGGATAATTCAAGATCTGGTGTGAATGGATTTCAAGACCAACTAGCTTATTTCATGAAGTTTTTCATGATCTTGATGTACTGTATGAGTATAAAAGATCCAATAAACTCCGGGAGGAAGTATTATTTCATGTGTTATAGGAGAAAACAGAAGAAAACAGTGATATTTGTATTTGTGGATCAAGAACATTGATATAAAGGAGCTTGGGACAGGGGTGTCTAACAAGTTATTGAAGAGTCTCGGGTCTGGGGTGTCAAACCAATCTATAATAAGGATAAGAGAATATGTTTGAGGTTTCTAACCAACCAAGTAATAATATTTGGTTGATGGGATGTAGAATCATGATTAATTAGAGAATCAACTACTGGGATGTTTGGATTAGGTCATGATGATAGTTATGGAAAATTCAATACACATTATAAAGCTATAGTGTTCTCCACTGTTGTAACTTGTTGATGATGCATTGAGGGTAATATTCTTCGGGGAAGGTCTCATACATGTTGTTCAATATCAAGTCAATGTGTTCATATTGAACTCTCTTACTGAGATAGTGAATTAGGAAATGATTACATAGAAGAACCTGAGAGGGGTTGGGGCGCAGAGTAGAGTAGTATAGTCTCTCAGCCCAGTGGTTCAGCTTCCAATGGAAGAAAACAATTATTTTAGGATTCTCGTGAGACAAGAACCATATAGACCACTTGTATTGGTAGTTCATTTTTCTTTCATCAGTGTGGTAGATGGGGATACATGAAGAATCATTTTCATCGTGACCTAGTGGAGTGTTGAGCTTGTGACGGGATGGGTCGTGTGCAACATTTATAAAGAAACATCCCAATAGTATTTAGTGGAAGAGGGTTATCCTCAACTTTGGGTTCAGGAGAAGGTTTCACAAATTTGTATCAGGAAGGGAGCTATAGTACGATGGTCTTTTTGGTTGAGGTGGTGGTTGTTGTGGTTGAGGAATTCAGGCACCAGTTATACCTAGAAAGCAGACTGGGATGGCTTTGAGTAGTGAGGTTATATCACAGGGTTTTGGTTTAGGATAAATATATATTTCACATCCTACCCCCAGGTAGTAGGGTGTTGGACTATCTAGAGTGAGAGGTATGATCTTAGTAGTGTCTACTCTTGAATATGTACTTTTTCACAAAGTCGAATCACATAGTTTCACATTCTTACATGTGGTGGAATTCCTTAGGATTTTCTTTTTGTTTTAAAGGGAAATTATAATGATTAACACTCCATTTGGGATTACAAAATAGGATGTACATATGTGCATGGAGTTCCCCCTTAACATTGGTGGGTGTCACATTGCCTTGGATATTTTTTACATTGAAATTACTGAGTTCGATGGCATAATTAGTTCGGACTGGATATTTTCTTATCGATCCTCTGTAGATTTTTTTAACCATAGGGTGACATTAACATCACTAAATCATGGAGTTTTTATTCACATGGATGAATTGGATATCCAGTAAATCTGATTTGGACCAAAGTATCATGGGTTGTGCGGGAGGATAACCCGAATTGTAAGAATTTATCTTGATGATAGGGATCGTATTAGTTGGAATCTCCTCCAACAGTTTATCATTTCAGTGATGCTTTTTCAAAATTATTTTATGGTTTACCTCCTATAATATAGGTTGAGTTCTCCATCGATCTAGTTCTAGGAGAATCGTCGATATCCATTCCTCCTTACAGGATGGATACTATGGACTTACATGAGCCTAAGAGGTATTTAGAGGACATGGAGGCAAAGGGGTATATTCAGACCAGTACTTCTCTAGGAATTTCAATATTACTTTTTGATAAAATCGAATATAATACCTTTATAATTTTCATGTATTATCATAAATTGAATAAAATGATTGTTATGAACTGGTATCCCCTTCCAGATATATATTACCTTTTTGATATGATTTGAGGAGATCGGGTGTTCTCAAAAATTGATTTGAGATCAGGATATCACCAGGTATGTGTTTGACTTAAAGACATACCACATATAAATTTTTGTATTAGGTATGGTTTGTATGAGTATCTGGTTATTTCATTCATCCTCATAAACTGTTCAGTGATTTTTAGGGAGCTAATGAACCTGGTTTTTAAAATTTATCTAGACTCTTTTTTTGTGGTTTTCATGGAAGATATCTTAGTGTATTCTCACAATCGACATGAAAATGACCAAAATCTTAAGATCATTTTGGATGAGACTAGAGAGAATAAGTTATATGATAAGCTCAAAAAGTACCAATTTTGGAAGGATAATATTCACAACCAAGGTCATATTATCTAAGATACAATAGTTTCAGTTGACCCGTAGAAGTTGAGGGTTATATTTTTCTGGGAGAAGCCCAAGAATGTCTTTGAAATACATAGATTTATGGGGATAGTGGGTATTATAATAATTCAATATAGTAATTCCCATTCCTAGAATAACCTCGTATAGGCATGACCAATAAGGGTGTGAATTGTTTATGGATAGATACCTGCGATATCGCCTTTCAGGAACTGAATGGGGGACTAACCTCAGCACTGGTTAGGATTCCTCCAGATCATGGTAGAAGATACATTGTTTATTTTGATTCATCAGGTATCGGGATAGAATTAGTTCTGATGCAGGGTGATAGAGTTAGGATGTGCAGGTCTCGGTAGTTGAGGACACATGATAGTAATTAACTAACTCTTGATCTAGAGTTAGATGCATTTCGACAGGGATTACACTGTTAGAGAAACACTTTACTGGGAGATCATTGTGTCATGTAAACAGACCACAAAAGCATCAATTCATATTTTCATAGAGTGATATGAATTTGACGTAGTGAAGGTTTTTGGAGAAACTATACTCTTTTAAATTCGATCTAGATTAAACACCAAAAACTTTATTGTGGTAAATGATGCACTAATAATGTGGACTCAAATATATGTGGTATAGTAGGCCATTACCGAGTGCAAGCTTATGGATTTGATCTGTGAGCTTCACTTGGACGTCCAGGATATTCTGGGTAGAGTTTTCATCAATCCTTATTTGTGTCCTATACCCCTTAATATAGAGTAATAATGAGATACATGTTGAAATAGAGGACTTGGTTCTATAGGAGAGTGTGGAAGGTGAAGACCCAACTCCTAGTTGGACTATAGTTTAGAATGATATCATGCGTATACATAGATGCATATGGTTTCTAGAAGACATAAGTGAGGATATAATGTAGGAGTTTCATGCCTCAGTTTGGTATGTTCATCGAGGTGTTACCGTGATGTATTGTGACATACATCTTCAGTTCTAGTGGTCGAGGTTGAAACGTGAGGTTGCTAGTTTTGTTATGTGGTGTTCCACCTATCACCTAGTGAGTGAAGAACATCAGTGACCATCCATACTTTTGCATTAGTTACCTATTCTTGAGTAGAGATGGGATGATGTCAGGATAGATTTTGTGACCAGTTTGACAAGGTACCCTTAAGGTAGTGATGTTGTATGTGTTTTTGTTGATAGGATCACAGGTTTCTCATTTCCTTCTGATCAAGGAGACCTTCGGTGTTGATGATCTTGGTAGTTTGTATATCTATATGATAGTAAAACTTCAAGGGGTCTCTTGTATTATCATTTAAGATAGGGATACCCAGTTTATGACTTTCTTATGGAATAGTTTGTAGAGGTCATTGGGTACACATGTGCTTCAGAGCTCAATATATGACCCTCAAAATGATGGTCAGTTAGAGACTGTGATATATGTGCATGAGGACATGCTTCAAGCATGAATATTTTTGTTTTGGGGATATTAGGAGAGGCATATTACCATAGTTGTGTTCTCTTACAACAAAAACTATCAAGTGACTATACATATGGAACCTTATGAGGATTTTTATGTTTATCCATGTTGATTTACCATGTCCTAGTTAGAGGAAGGTGTGGTAGCTTTACTAGGACCATGTCTCATGAAAGAGACTTTAGAGAAAGTCTATTTGATCCGGGAATGCATGGATACTGCATAGTGTAGATTGGAATCTTAAATTGATCATCATCAATGACCTATAGAGTTTGAGGTTGGGTATCAGGAGTTTCTACATATCTCACCAGGGCTGGTAAATAGATGTATTAAGAGATAGGGTTAGATTTAACCATGATGTTTTGAGTCATTTTAGATTAAGGATAGATTTAGCATGGTAGCATGTCGGTTTAAGCTACCTTAGGGGTATCATAACATGCACAACGTCTTCCATGTATCTCAACTATTCCATTATCACTCAGACTCATCTCATTTTCTGTATCCTAAGTATGTTGATTTATAGATAGATTCATCCTTTGAGGATTATCTGATTCATATCATTAATAGGAGCATGAAGGTTCTCTAAGACTAGTTACTTCCTCTAGTATGGGTGCTATGGAAGTATGATCATTTACAAGACAACTCTTGGGAGTTGGAGGCTATCGTATGTGCTCGGTGGTCAGAGTTATTCTCAAGCAATTCTTTACCACCCTTCAAAGTTAAATTGGAGGACAACTTTTTTTAAGAGTGATGATTATAAGATCTCATGTTTTCCTATGAGGTATAAATATTTCATTCTATTTGAAGGCTTAATTACATCCTAATGTTAAGACACATTGGTATCATGGGGTTATCAGGGGTGTGTAGGGCTTGTTCAGAGCCTGAAACCCAACTCATGGAAAACAATATGTGGGTTACATGGTTATTGGTAATTGTGTGACCTAAGACATAAGGTTTGGTGAAACCATGTGGTTCTGATCAAAGGAATTCTAGAGCCCGTACAGCTTGAGTGAAGCATGCATATGGAGTAAAACGTCATTGTGATGACCAATGAAATTTCTGATAGAGGGTTGAGACACAGTTTGTGCATGGTTTGAAAAACTATGTGCCCTAATCATGTGAGTTTCCCCTCTATATAGTGAAGGGAGAATAGTTGGTGGATAGTTTGGAAAACCATGTATCCAAATCATGCAACCCATATTTTTTATATAAAATTAACATTCATTCCTTAAAAACTATCAAAACCTAAAACCTAATTTCTTTTTCTCATTATAATAGAAAAAACTCATTTTAGATCTCCCCCTTGATCAAATTTTGTATCTTTTGATCTCCTTCTTGCATTGGAACTCCTAATCTAGTTTTGTTAGTCTTGCTAGATTCACACCAATGATTACTCATTTCCTTTTGTTCTTTTCTTCATTTGTCTTGGTATCAACTGTGCTATTAAGTGCAAGCTAATATTCCCTATTTTTTATTTTTTTTATTTGTTCATCATTTTTCTTCTAATCTGAGCTGAATCAAAAGATTATACTATATGAGAACTCAAATACGGACCTATGTTAGTTTCTTTATACATTTCACTTGGGTTTTGGTGGTTTATATGCATTTTTTTATTATTCATCATGCCAAACCTTTTGGTTTCTCCGTGATAATTAGTTTAATTGTTAAATGAAACATGTGGGACAATGTTTGGGATTCCCCTTATTTCCTTGAGCATAGTTAGAGGTTTTCTCCCCAACCTAGTCCACAATTGGGGTGTAACTTGTGATTGATGTAGTCTTTTCCTATTGTTAAACAACCTATGGGGTTAGTGGTTGAGCTTTAATGAATCCCTATTATATGTGAACTGAATTAAATTGTTTACATAGGAAATTTTCTACCACCTTCACCATGTAATGCATGATGTGAATTGTTTAACTCTTTAAATTTGAATGGTTATATGAGTGGGTAAACTCATTGAATGTATTTGAATTAGAATTTTTATATGAGTTGAAAGGACTCAAAGATTGTTATTTTATGAAAAGATAATTGAATTAAATGATGGATATTTCTATAGCATTTCATGGGTGTTATACACCATGGGTCATGATATTGGTAGTAGATTCCCCGAATGAGATAGCTCCTTCAGTCTTGATTTTTTGGGATTCTTTAGGCCTTTATACCCCTTGGATTTGGATTTCATGGGATTATAGTGGACATGGTGTGTTGAAATTCTCATTGGACCCAAATTCTAGCCTAATAGAGTTTCCAATGAGATTCTCCTGGAACCCAACAAGGATGCCTTGGTCTACTATACCATTGGTTCGGCCCCATGGGGTCTGACACTTATGTTATATAGCTCAACTGTGGTAATTGCGGTATTCTCGATTATACAGAAAGGTCTTATTTGATATAATATAAAGGTTATAAATCATAGTTGTGGTTGGTATGATATACTGGATATACGGCTTGGTCATGGTTTTTATTTCTATTGTACCTTTGAGTTTCTTTCATTGAGTATTTTGATCCTTGTTTTGTAGGAATCCTTAATAGGAATGATAGTATCACCTTCAAGTTATTACTTTTTCCATTGAAATTTTACTTTTATTACTATCATATCTATTGTATACCTTGCACACTTCTTATATTTTATTATTCATCCTAGATTGTAATAGAAAATGTTGGTGGTGTCCTAATTTTATTTTTTAATAACTCCTTGTCTCGGGCCGCCATTCGGTACCAAGATAGACATTATAAATGTAGGTTAGGAAAAAACATATGTAGTTTTTTTCTTTAATTTTTTTCATTTATAAGAGTAGGGGATAATAGGATAAAACTGTGGCTTATGATGTTATTAGGAGATAGTTATTTTTTTATTTTTTATTTCTCCAGTTATACATGTATTATATTGATGCCTATATACATATTTTAGATTATTTGTAGGCACATGACATGATATATCATTTTGGTATATCATATTTCTTTTCTAATTTTTGTATATATCTTTCTTTGGATGTTATCTCTTATTCAGTTATTAATGTACTTCCACTAAGGAAGGTTTCTAGCACAGTTGTCTTAGTGTCAATTTATGCTTCTTATTAATTGTTATATTTCTTCTTTTATTGACCTATTTGGTTACTACCATTGTGTGGTACTATATTAAGGAGGATTATCTCCCCCTAACACACCATTATCCCTCGATTCTAGTCATCATCCTCTGGTGTTTGGGATGATGCACTTGAGGCCATGTGGATAACCAGTCTAGGATCACCGTTCAGTGGCATTGGGGTCCAATATATGACACTCCAAAAAATTAAAACTAACCAAACTCACAATGCACAATGTAATGACCATTACAATTAATTTTAAATAATTATGACAATCACTTTACTGTTAATGTTTTATCTTTAATCTTGAATAGATTAGAAGAAAATTCATTCATGAAGGAAAAATATATTATTCATTAAAAAATACAATCTCTAGAAAAATAAATGAAATATATATTGAAATAAATAGACTAATATGGATTTTCCCATTGATCTACACTACCATGGGCTCCTGGGATTTTAGCTGATCATGTCTAAATAAACTCACTAATTATTCCTCCTCCCTTTTCTATAGTAACTCTATATGAATCCTCTATCCAGTACAACTTGATCATAAACCACACCATCATCTCTAAAATTAGGATATCAATTTTTCTAACTAATGTTTCCCTTCATATTTATAAAACAATAATGGGAAAATTATTTTAAATGATTTCAATATTCAATCAATCATATTGAACCTTCACGAGAGTACAACAAAAGAATCATGATTTCATTAAGGTGGTAGTATTATAAATTTCCTTAATTACTTGGGTGAAAAATTAATTCCATGAACACCAATTTTTTATTTCCCATCTGAATCAACCCACAATCATAAAATCATCTTATCCTCTTTGAATGAATCCATGTTGATTGGAATAAATTGTGAAGTGTGGAGATTAAAAGGGGAAATCATCTTTTCTTAATACCCGTACGCAGTGAATGATCCATGTGTCTATCCTTATCTCCCATGACCTTAACATAGTGGCCATTTTGAGTTCAATTACTCTTAAAGATTCACAATGTATTGAATTTTATGACTTCATATGCATCATATAATTTAAATTTCAAAACAATTTATAATTCATATAAATGAAAACATCATATGATTAGGAAAAAGTTCATATAAGACATAGAAATATCTTAGAGGATCTAAAAATGTCACAGGGGATAATATTTTTCTTGTAAAGTAAAATATCCTATAAGATCCATAAAATACCAAATAATTCCAAAACTCTCCCATGCAGCCCCCAACAGTTGTACTGTTAGTGAAAAATATCCCATGGGGTTCAAATTTATCATAAATAATTATCATATTAGTGCTAAAATATTATCTTATGTGCGTCTCAAAAGTCATATGAGATCAGAATTATCTTTCAAACCCATATTTTTGCAATGTAAATTATCATATGTGGGGTAAATAATCCTATGAGGGGTAAATTTACCTATATAGGAGAATGAAATATCCTTTGATGCAGGATATCTAAAAGTAAAACATCATATGAAATATTATCTTACGATATAGAAAAAATTATCCTACATGATGAATTGTCTTATGAGATTGATTATCTTATGGGCCAAACATAACCAAAATTTTCACATTTTGAGTTCAATAATAGGAAAAAACAAGGAATTTTCTACATTAACACTAAATTTATGGCTTTTTCAAATAATTTCATAAATGAAAAAAACACATAAAAACATTTATTTAATCTAATTTAATAATAATTCAAATAATATAGTTAGAAACAAAAAAATGATGTGATTTTACTTAAAAAGAGTGTGGATTAAATCATTTGAATACAAATGACAGATTGTGAATATATGAGCTATATCAGGAAGTTTAACATCAGCTGGTTGATTACAATAAATATACATATAATATATGTTTTATTTTCTATTAAGTAGAATTTGATATTAAGAAATCACTAAAATAAATACTCGAAAATGAACATATCATCACTAAAAAAATTTCCATGAGTGTCATAGAAGCATGAACATATTACTAACTTATGAGAGTAAATATAATGTGTTGGATTCATTACTACCTAATGATGTGCCATAAGAAGCTAGTGAGTGTGAAAATCATTCCTATTGTAGGAACTTGGATGATGCATTTAACGTTTACATCATTATGTTATCATCAAGGATATACCAATAATGGTTTTTTTATTTTTAAGATAAAACTCTTAGTTGTTTTACATGATTTATTATTAGGAAAATAATTTAAGTCTCCATTCATTATTAAAGGTTATAGTTCCAAAAAGATTCTAGAAATATATCACAAAGCTGATACTAAACTATTTCAAGTAGAAGATAGGGGTAAATTTTCATTGTTCATGACATTTTGATAATGTAAATAGTATAAATAGAAATATATAATTGATAATTCATTCATTATATTCCATTAGAATGTTTATGTATTATAGAAGTTAAATTAATGTTGATCTTGGTAGGATGATAAATGAGGCTTCAACCAGGGTGAGTTTGAGAGTATCTTAACCATGAATTCATCAATAATTAAGTATATATTATGTATTTTTTATAAACTCACATTTCCTTATACAGATATGATTTATAGTTTTATTAAAAGGATAAATTACACCTTTATTATCAGGGTGAGATTGATTTTGATTATTGAAATAATTTTATTATCCTTTTATGTTATTATTTATAAATAATAGCATTAAGATCTATCTATATTCCAAATATAATGATAGATAGGATCTCATGGGAGTTATAATTTTAAAAAAATCATTTCACATGTTTTTGTGTTATTATTTGAATCATTTTTCAAGGATAATTCTACAAAAAACATGAATCAGGAAAACAAAGTGTGTTATTGTGAATTATCAAAATATTACTAACGATATTCTATAAATCCATAAGATGGAAACTAAACATTAAAATGAGATATTGTTTTCATTTTAGAAAGGGAACATATATAATTTTGACAGTGTTAGAAATAGATAATATTTTAAAGTCAAGTCTTAAGATGCATACGATTTTGAAATAGTAATAAGATCTATAATAGTTCATGGAAAATAATATTCTTGAGACACATTGTTTATAGGAAAGTTAGAACCAAAGATAAATGTTTTATAATCACTATATTAGGTGATATTTTATTTATAGAAGATAATCAATCATTATCTTTCAAGGAAGGAGTATATAGAAAATAATCTTTTAAATGGAATGTAGATATGAATTCATAAACAGATTCCTTAAATGAAAATAAATGTAGAATTTTGGTAGAATGTATTACTATTGTGAATCCCACTTGGACCAAATGGGTTTTCAAGAATGTTCCCAACAATGATGGTAAATAATTACCTATATATAAATATAGTTTGATAAATGTTTTATGATATATCAAGATGTTTTATATAATGAAACATTTTCATAAATATATATTATAATTTATTTAAATTATAATTATTATAGAAGTTTATGATGATAATTCATGACACACTTCATTTCATAGGTATGCTATTATTTGGACCTATTTTATCTCTATTTTGGTTCTACAGTTTTTCAGGAGTTAGGGGTTGAAATTTTGAATTATATAAGAAAAAATATAGGTGCATGATTTGTACATGTTTAGTATTAACTGGTTGGTAACTGTGTGATATGGATTATTTCGTTCCATTGGATTTTTTCACAGTTTTAGAATGGTTTTTCTAATTTTGAATATTTCTTGGAAAATCATGTGATAGGTTAGGATTGGGTCTAGAGGTGGTTTCATGGATTTATCATGACTTTTCTAGCCTTGTGGTTGCTTCTAGTTAACAATGAACTTCAGTTTTCAAGGGATAGTAGAGACCACATGGTTAGCACACAATTTTTCTAACCATGCAAACAAACCATTTGATTTATATGAGTTTCTTAAAAATAGAGTATCACCCAAATAACAATGGTCATATTGGCCCAAATTTTACCCAAATATCACATTAGTATGACCCAAACATTACTTAACACCCTAGGACATTCTCTCATGGGCCTCATATTAATTTTCTATCAATTACAGTGTATCTCTTTAAGGTATGCATAAAAATATTCTTCATTCCTAATCTACTCTCTAGATTTACTCTCAATCTCTCGTACCCTAAATTCGTTGGAACCCAAATGTGTTTTGATGAAAAAATATAAGGTTTTATTTATGGAATTTATTATTTATATTATGAATATATAATTGTGAGGACTATATGTCTTCATTTATGATTAATATTTTCAATGGAAACTAGGTTTTCTCTGTTGTTGTTATAGGTGTCTCAATATAAAAGTTATTTTTCATGGAAGAATTTATCAATATTTTTTTCCTATTTAGTTCAACTATTAAAAAAGTTTTATTTGATATCTATTAGGGTTAATTTATGAAATTGAATATTTTTTATGGAAAATGTTTAAAAAGTTGTTTTTCATTAAAAATAGTTTTATACACATCATGTTTTGTTGAAATGTCTCATTGATGATTTGGATTATAAAATTGGTTTTCCATCTTGGAAGTGTTAATGATTTTCCTTTTGAAATATTTTATTAAATAATGGGAAGGATATACCTGAATTTATTATGAAAACATATCACATGTGAACCTTAAGTACATCATGTTATGGACATATGAAAACCTTAGTGAGTATAGAACCACTAAGGGTTACGGGTGTGATACTGATATACTATGTTAGGTTTTGATATCATTAAGAATCAAATTATATTGTATTAGTGTTTCTTATGTGCCCTAGATATGTATTCCCATATGTTATATCCCATTTGTTCATGGTTTTATTCATGATAGTGATGTTTCATTCTTTGATTCCTCAAATGTTTACATTTTTGTGTATGGAAACTCTTTATTTCATCCCATTATGAAATCATTAATATCTATTTTCACATTATTATGGATTTTTATATGTATTATTTTAAAGGAAAATCATTGCATTTTTTAGTAAAAAAATTCAAACTAAATCAACTAGAAAATTATTTTTTAAGAAAGAACTAATGGTTGCATAGTGTATGGATTCATGGTGGTATACTATTTGGAATTTACCTCATGCCTTGTATATTCCATTAGTAATATACATACTTAGATTTATGGGATCAAAGTAATGGTAAGGTTTTCATGTAACTAGATGAATGCTCTTAGTTGATGTCTCTTCATGAGGATTTTGTAAAATCATGAGGGTTAGTCACATGGATGCTTGTTTTTGGTCTTGAACATAAGTAGTTTCTGGGATTATCTTTTTTCCTTTTTTTTCTATTTCATGGTTGTGTACCTATTCTTAAATTATATAAAATGGTTTTATATCATTATCTTATTATATATGATACATGATAAATTTTTATTTCAAGTTAAAATCATTCAAATGATTGTATGTGTTGACACCTAGGTTCATATCACTAGTCCATGATGATCAAAAACAATCTTACAATGTGGTAGGCTTACTTATGTTACATTTCAAGTTGATCCAGGGTGGTTTGTTACAAAATTTCACCAATTGGAGGTTTCTTTGGTGGTTTATTAAATACTAGAGTTACGACCATCTAGACTCAGGAGGAAATTGTGTAAGGGTACCTGCTCAACTAAATTTCATATCTAATCTTTAGTTACCTTGAGTGGTCAAGGATTATCTCATCAATATTCTATGCTCTATTTTTCTTTCATTTAAATTAACCTGATCAATTTTCTCTATTGGTTTCTACAATTTTCTTCAATCATTGTTATTTAAGAGATTTTGATATTGATTCTTTAAGTATATATTTTAATTCAGAGATGTATTGCAATTATAATAAGGTGTTGCCTCTTTTTTTAATAGATAGTGTCTCATAAAGACTCTCTTTGATTCTAAGGGAAGGACCTATTGGAAAAATTCCATACAAAACCCATTAATTCATCCCTTTTTTAGTGGAAATTGTAACACCCCAAGATTTCATAGTGTGTTATTCCTTCAAAATAATTCAATAACTTGCACTACACGCAACACCGAGTTCGAGCGCACCATGACTTACCAAACAAGCCGTTCAAAAAATGTTATGAATAGTATTAACTAAATTTTAAACTTTATATAATCCTTATAATTTTAGAATCCATATTATGAGTTTCTTAGACATAATGTAAGAAAAAATTCATCTTCAGTATTGTAGTTTTACCAACTTTTAATAGTGAACCCTTTTTAAATAAAATATTTTAAACTTTTTTGACTAAATGGGGACATCAAAAAATTTAAAATAAAACATCCCAAGCTTCCACGGTACGCTTTCCTTTGAATAAAACAGTAGCGTGTGTTGTACGCAACTTCGAGTTTTAACACACACCACAACCGATCAAACTAGCCGTTATGAATAGTAATACTTAATTTTTGAAATTATATATATTTTATATTTCAAAATGGACTTCATTTTTGGATTCGGAATATCAAATTTAGCCTAAGGTGAAATTTTGGTACTTTTCGGATAACTTTCATATTTTGATGAATAGTAAAAATTACTAAATTTTAATTAAAAACAACTTTTTTAATCAGAATAATTAATAGTGATAAATTATGAATTTGAGTGGTTTTAAAAGTATATTTAGAATATATTTTTACCATTTAATATATTTTTGGTCATTGGACATAATTTTACAATTAAACCGAACATAAACAAGTGTCAATCTTTTGATAGTTATTATCTCTTAAAAACACGCTTTTTGTTTTGACAGCGGGAATTAATTTTAAATTAATTTCTGCCACTTCTGTGTTTTGAATTTTGAAAAATGGATTCCATATTTGTAATCAGTATGTTCAAATTGTGTAAATAGGTAACTTTTATTTTTAGACATTTTAAATAATTACTGCGGTAAATATTTTATTTACCATGGTTAAGGGTAAATCCGGTAAATAAGGGTTAAAAAATAATATTATAATAATACTAAATTACAATAAAACGTGTCTTAACCCTATTGGTTGATACATGGTCGACCTTGGGCATCTTTGGGTCAATTTTGGGACCCCATTGATCCACTTGTAAGTGATAATGACACTTTATTTTAATTAAGTTAAAATGAATACAAAAATGGCATAAGCTTACATCTTTTAAAAGAACAATTTTTACATAGGGTTATACATGTTGGATTTTCGATTATAAATATTCATTAGAAAGATAAAAAGATTTCCTACATAATTATATTTTATTTATAATTTTTAGACATCAAATAATTTAAATTATTAATGACACAATAATGATGCAATGTTTACCTCATTAATAAATCATTTAAATAAATAAGATTATAATGATTAAAATATTATCTTAAACCTGTCCAATTCTTATTGGTTGATGTTATTTAGAATATGAGTCATCGTATCTTCGACCTCAATGATTTTTGGACCATTATAAACCGAATATAACTATATTATAAAGTAATACTTTAACTCTTTCCTAAAGAGCCCCTCTTCTCCCTTATAAAAGGAGACCACTTCTACTCATTCCTCACACCTCTCAAGCCACTTGGCTCGTCCAAACTCTGCCCAACTAAGCTCCCCACATCCCTCTCCTCCTCCTTGAAGCTTCCCCTTAGGCAGAAATCATTCCAAGAAGTCCTTTGGTTCCAACCAAAGTGAGTCACCTAAATTAAAGGTAACGATTTCTCTTAAATTATTTTCATTTATTTTGTTTCTCCAACCCCCAAACTCTTTTTATTTCCTTTATTTTGTAACAAAACCAGTATCCACAATATACTAGGATGTTGTTATAAGAAGGATTCAAACTACACATACACACAACTCCAACTAATGGATGATGAACATAATGTTTCTGTGGATGGAAAACTAACGCCTCACGAAACGATGATTGTTCAAATACATCTTACCGCCTCTCATGGTGGACATTATGATGGAACTGTAATTAAATATGATATTAATGATATATATTTTATATATAAGCTTCTGTAATTCCATTTTATTTCATATCCTTATTCGTTTCATGTTGTATATACATACGATAATTTCATTTGAGGAAGTGCGGACTACCGCCCCCTTAAAATGATATGACTCGTTCATACCACACATGGAACGTATAAAGGATGGTGTTAATGAACTTAAGTAAGATATATAAAATATTATATTATAATGGAATAATAATATACCTATGTATCATTTGGATTCAATTCTTTTAAAATGAAAAATTAAATGGAAGTAGCGTTCGTGCGTACGTGCGGACTACCGTCTCCACGAACGCGATGAGATTCATTGTCCGTCATATCCATTCAAGTATAATTATAATTTGATGATTTAAAAACAGTATATAAGGACTTTATATCATTCTGGATATGAATAATATACATCCCATTAATAACGAATATGTCTCACATAACAAAGAATATAAAGTAAAATGAACCCGTTAACACCCGAAATGACGATAATTCTAAGATATTATTAACAAATCAATGTTAAAAGATCATATATGATATCATATTAAAGTAAATGATTCTTGTATTATTCAATAACAATTATTTCACCATTATAAAGGAGTTAAACCTACCATCGACCAAGGAAAAATTACAAAGTAAGGGATTCTCTTATCTCACTTTCAATTCCGTGAGATTTCCATTGTTCGCTACTAAATTATTGAAAGTGGTGTATTGTGTACTTCCATTTGATATATATTATCATGATTCACTTTATATTCATGTTATTCTGTAAATAATTTGGTGGTTATTAACTTTTGGCCATGCGACTCAGTTGATTAACGTGGTAAGGGATTTTCTTATCTCACTTTTAATTCCGTGAGAATTCCATTGATCACCACTTAATTATTGCATGTGGTGTATGTGTACTGCCCATGATTGTATTCATTGTGTTATATACTTTTATTTATGGGTATTTACATCATCATGGTATGATACTTCTTCCATGGGTGTATGTTTCTTAAGTTACCTAATCAATAAGGGAATTTGAGATTTCAATTTCCACTCATTTGGCTTTACGCATATTTCATTGATTATATTACCCCAAGATTATGTGTGGAATCACTATTCATTTGATTATGTCATAAATTCCACTCCCCTTCCTGTGGATATAAGTTTTATACACATAATCACTCCATTGATAATTCTCAATTCATTGATATGAATTTGATAAGAGTAAATTTAACTCATTCTCCATTTGTTGAGTTAAACATCCAATTCGTTGGTATTGTTTTTACAAGAATATGTGTGAATATCCTTTGATTGATTTACACTGAATATCCAATAATATTTAGTGTATTTATATTTGTCACACATAATTATGTCGTTGATTTATCATTAACCTAAGGATACAACCTTTATGAGAGATTTCATCTCAATTTACATTCCATTGAGACTTCTTTGATGATATACACCAAATCACTTTTATGTGGTGTATATAATGTACTTTGACATAGTATATCATGAATTCCTTTATTCTCATGATATTACAATGTTTTGATTACCTCAATTATTTGTATTCAAGTGTCTCTCTTTTGGTTAGAAACTCTAACCAAAATACCATTTTAAAATGTTTTAAAGAATTATTCTTCTAAATCATGCTCATTAATGTCCATAGTTTAAAAATGGTTTTAAGGATTTATTTTTATGGAAATTAAAGTTTTAAAATTAAAAATCCTTTTAAAAGTTTCAAAGTGGTATGGGACACTTTGATTCAAAAATCTATTTTTGAATGTCTTCTTGACAAATAGTGTGACTTTTAAAAGTTTTCAAGAAAAGGGGGATATTTCTCTCAAATAGTTATGATGATTATTTTCATCTATGTCAACATCCTACATTATTCATGATTGAGGTTAATGTGATACAATACAATCTTCCATATTGTATCAAATGAGTTATGTTTGACTGTGGATGTTCTATTTTTATACCATTCATGGTTTGTGGTTAAAGTATTGACATTTCGTATGCTAGTTTTAATACGAATGTTTATTTTATACTTAAACCTATTCATATGAGGAATGCATTGGACTTAATAAGTGATGGGTGGAGCCCGCTATAGCTCCTCGATGCATCGGTAGATCTCATGAGACAAACTAGTGTCTTGGGACAAGGCCTTGGCAAAATCTTATTTGTAGTCTTGGCACGAGGCCTTGGATATGTGGTTATGATAGTCTGGCATTATGCATTCCATCATTATGAAAGTGGTTATTGATTTTGCATGTGATCATTCGACTAGTAGAATATCCATGTGAGTAAGTAAATGGCATTATTTCATTTTACCTTTACCATTTTATGCTGAAGTTCAAGTTTCAAAGGCTTTTGTTTTAGTTATAAATTGCCTTAAGTGTTTATGCTTATTTATGAAAGCTTCTGCTATAATGTTATCCTTACTGAGCATCCGAGCTCACCCCTTTCAATGTTTTATTTTTTTTCAGGATTATGAAAAGTAATTTATGAATGACCTGCAGGGATAGTATGAGGGGATATAAAGACAAGATGTTTTTTTTATGATGTAATGTAAAAATTTGTGGATGTATCTAGTTATTCCAAGGCTACTAAACTAATCGGTATTTCGAGACTTGATCTTTCTCATGATCATGCCAATGTTATGTAATAATGCACCGACTCTGGGTAACTAGGGTCGGGGCGTTACAGTTGGTATCAGAGGAAGTTTAGTACAAACCTTGGTAGCTAGATTTAGATAAACTCTGATTAGAGCACGTAGACCTAAGATGAACATTGAGGATTAGTATAAAAGAACTTCCTAGAATTTTGGTATTGTAGAGATTTTGTGAGTTTTCCGAGCAATACATCCCTGTTTGGATACGAGCAGGTAGAGGCGGCTCTGGCACAGATGTACCTAGGGGTAAAACCCGAAAACACCGCTTTGAGCTAGACTCGAACGGGAACTGGTGCATGACAACGGGCCTTGCTGCACTCTTGGTTACGACACTCTCGGGGGATATGCTTCGGATAATTTACATTTTCTTTACAAACCGATTTAAGTAATATATACATAAGATGAGAGTAAATGACCTTGGTTAATCCTAATATGTTTCAAATTGAGAATATGGTGACATTTTAATCTCTAAATGATTTTACGACTACTATTACTCACACAATGCTTTCTGGTTTTAGTCAATGGCTGGATTCCAAGGAAGTCATAGTGACTTTGAGAATGATGTACAAGGTGGGAACAGTGGTGGAAATGAGCAACAAAATGGAATGTTGATAGGCGTAAAAGATATCGTCTTTATACCAAATCAGTTTTCCAAAAATATGATCAACAACATATATATTAACCAACTCCCAGACTCAACAAGGAAGAGAAAGGTGATAAATGATAAGATCTCCAGCAATGGAGACCATGGAGAAAAGAAACCTCAATTTTCATCATGCAGGAATTGTGGAAAGAGACACCCAGGAAAGTGTCTCAATGGGACAACGAAATGTTTTACGTGCGGGAAGGAAGGACATAAAGTGAAGAATTGCCGAAGAAAAATGAAGAGTACTATGGAAGAAGATAAAAATGTTCCCAAGAGTCCATTTACAGTCATTTGCGGTAAATGTAGGGGACCTGGCCATTACCCAAGTGAATGTCCTATTTTATAGGATATTTTCTTGCTCAAAGAAGAAGCTATGTGGAAATAAATGGTTAGAGAAAAATTTAAAAAGTATTAGCACTCCTTGTTGATGGGTTTACTTTGGAATAATTTTCTCTTGTATTTGTAACCCCACGGTTTGCCATGTGATTATGATATTTGAGGAATAATTGTCTCTTCTCTTGTGGATATAGGTATAAATAACCATTTGGTTTTATATGATCATTGGGGTTTGAGAAAATGATAAGTTGTTATAATTTTGGATGAAAATGCAAGGAATGATATAACATTTGTGGTTAAATTTATGTTATAGTATTTTGAGGAATTTATCTCATTTTTGCAATATTATAAATTATAGTTTTTGAAAAAGGACAACACATAGACCGTGTGACAACCCGTCGCGTCGGACAAAGCTGTGGGAATCGAACCCACAACCAAAGTGCGATTGGGATTTATCGCCTACCACTGGACTACGTGAAGTCCCTGGTTAGTATGACTATTTTTTTTTTGTTAAATGATTTTATTGATCAATAATAAGATGATTTGGGTTCTTATGTCTTATCAAATGAATACCCTTGGTATAGGAAAATGATTTTTTGATTAAGTGATAAATGTTATTTTGGAATATGTTCGTTTTGTTAGGAACACTATATGCCCAAGGAAAATAGAATACAATGAGGTTTCATTTGTAGAGTAATGGTGGATTTTTATCTACATTTTTATTGTTGATTTATAGTGATTTGGGTTATTTACGGAAATGATTAACCTATAACAGAGAATATGTGATGATGTTAATTACTTTTAAGTATGTGACTTTAAGAGTATTTGATGTCATTTGGAGATACAATGTAACATGGGAGACTACATAATCAAATTCTTCTATGTTTTGGGTTTCAATATTAGTTTGGATTATATTAAAGGATATAAGGACAATTGGTTATTGAATGGTATCTATTTAACTTTGGGGTATTGTTGGTTTAATTTTAGAAATTAAGATTAGTGCAATGAATATCCTTTTGGGGGATCATTAGATCATTCACTAACCATTTTGGTTTTGATTAGTCTTCAAAGACAATGTAAATATATGGTTTATCCTGCATGGATCATGTGATTCTATAGAAGTTTATTCTAGCTCTTCCAGTGTGACCAAGTCTTCTTGAATACTCATCGTTTAAAAAAAATTGAGTTAGTGGTGGAAATTTATTAAAGAATGAAAATCTACTTAAAATTTAAGTATATCTCATAATGTTCTTAGTCAATATCATAAATGAATTCCTCTTCCTTATGTAATGTAACTTAAAAAAAATGTTGTCCTAGATGGTACCTTAAATCATCACTAATTTATGGCTTTGGGATTGTTGGCCTTTTCATAGCCATGTTCTCTACCACTCTCCATCAGATAATTGATGCTTAGATTTCTCCTCCATATCCATATTTTCCTACATGGAACCCTAGTATGTGTTATTTTCGGTAATCTTCATACTTTCCACTCTTTATTTTAAATAGAGGCCTCATTAATTCATTTTTTGATGTGGGATTTCAACTAAGATATTTTGAAATGTCAAAAATGTGTGATCCCAATACCCTATATTTTGTTGAACCGATGGTACTTCAAATCATCATAGATTGATGAGTTTAAGGACCTCAATTTTATACTTGTTTGTGATTGATGACCTCAACCACTACCTATAAATATTTACGTTTTTCCTCCAATTATATGTCTCTAATTGCCACCAATGTTCTCATAATCGAGATCATAATTTGGTGGTGACCCTTTCATTTCTCTTTTCCTCATATTAAGACTAAATTTTAGTAAACCAATTTCCGATGTGGGTTTTCCCACAAATATATTTTCTATTTTCAACCTGTTATTTTCGAAGAACAATTTCAAATTGCGAGGACGCAATTTATTGAAGGAGGGGAGAATGTAACACCCCAAGATTTCATAGTGTGTTATTTCTTCAAAATAATTCAATAACTTGCACTACACGCAACACCGAGTTCGAGCGCACCATGACTTACCAAACAATCCGTTCAAAAAAGGTTATGAATAGTATTAACTAAATTTTAAACTTTATATAATCCTTATAATTTTAGAATCCATATTATGAGTTTCTTAGACATAATGTAAGAACAAATTCATCTTCAGTATTGTAGTTTTACCAACTTTTAATAGTGAACCCTTTTTAAATAAAATATTTTAAACTTTTTTGACTAAATGGGGACATCAAAAAATTTAAAATAAAACATCCCAAGCTTCCACGGTAAGCTTTCCTTTGAATAAAACAGTAGCGTGTGTTGTACGCAACTTCGAGTTTTAACACACACCACAACCGATCAAACTAGCCGTTATGAATAGTAATACTTAATTTTTGAAATTATATATATTTTATATTTCAAAATGGACTTCATTTTTGGATTCGGAATATCAAATTTAACCTAAGGTGAAATTTTGGTACTTTTCGGATAACTTTCATATTTGGATGAATAGTAAAAATTACTAAATTTTAATTAAAAACAACTTTTTTAATCAGAATAATTAATAGTGATAAATTATGAATTTGAGTGGTTTTAAAAGTATATTTAGAATATATTTTTACCATTTAATATAATTTTGGTCATTGGACATAATTTTACAATAAAACCGAACATAAACAAGTGTCAATCTTTTGATAGTTATTATCTCTTAAAAACACGCTTTTTATTTTGACAGCGGGAATTAATTTTAAATTAATTTCTGCCACTTCTGTGTTTTGAATTTTGAAAAATGGATTCCATATTTGGAATCAGGATGTTCAAATTGTGTAAATAGGTAACTTTTATTTTTAGACATTTTAAATAATTACTGCGGTAAATATTTTATTTACCATGGTTAAGGGTAAATCCGGTAAATAAGGGTTAAAAAATAATATTATAATAATAATAAATTACCCTAAAACGTGTCTTAACCCTATTGGTTGATACATGGTCGACCATGGGCATATTTGGGTCAATTTTGGGACCCCATTGATCCACTTGTAAGTGATAATGACACTTTATTTTAATTAAGTTAAAATGAATACAAAAATGGCATAAGCTTACATCTTTTAAAAGAACAATTTTTACATAGGGTTATACATGTTGGATTTTCGATTATAAATATTCATTAGAAAGATAAAAAGATTTCCTACATAATGATATTTTATTTATAATTTTTAGACATCAAATAATTTAAATTATTAATGACACAATAATGATGCAATGTTTACCTCATTAATAAATCATTTAAATAAATAAGATTATAATGATTAAAATATTATCTTAAACCTGTCCAATTCTTATTGGTTGATGTTATTTAGAATATGAGTCATCGTATCTTCGACCTCAATGATTTTTGGACCATTATAAACCGAATATAACTATATTATAAAGTAATACTTTAACTCTTTCCTAAAGAGCCCCTCTTCTCCCTTATAAAAGGAGACCACTTCTACTCATTCCTCACACCTCTCAAGCCACTTGGCTCGTCCAAACTCTGCCCAACTAAGCTCCCCACATCCCTCTCCTCCTCCTTGAAGCTTCCCCTTAGGCAGAAAGCATTCCAAGAAGTCTTTTGGTTCCAACCAAAGTGAGTCACCAAAATTAAAGGTAACGATTTCTCTTAAATTATTTTCATTTATTTTGTTTCTCCAACCCCCAAACTCTTTTTATTTCCTTTATTTTGTAACAACACCAGTATCCACAATATACTAGGATTTTGTTATAAGAAGGATTCAAACTACACATACACACAACTACATCTAATGGATGATGAACATAATGTTTCTGTGGATGGAAAACTAACGCCTCACGAAACGATGATTGTTCAAATACATCTTACCGCCTCTCATGGTGGCCATTATGATGGCACTGTAATTAAATATGATATTAATGATATATATTTTATATATAAGCTTCTGTAATTCCATTTTATTTCATATCCTTATTCGTTTCATGTTGTATATACATAAGATAATTTCATTTGAGGAAGTGCGGACTACCGCCCCCTTAAAATGATATGACTCGTTCATACCACACATGGAACGTATAAAGGATGGTGTTAATGAACTTAAGTAACATATATAAAATATTATATTATAATGGAATAATAATATACCTATGTATCATTTGGATTCAATTCTTCTAAAATGAAAAATTAAATGGAAGTAGCGTTCGTGCGTACGTGCGGACTACCGTCTCCACGAACGCGATGAGATTCATTGTCCTTCATATCCATTCAAGTATAATTATAATTGGATGATTTAAAAACAGTATCTAAGGACTTTATATCATTCTGGATATGAATAATATACATCCCATTAATAACGAATATGTCTCACATAACAAAGAATATAAAGTAAAATGAACCCGTTAACACCCGAAATGACGATAATTCTAAGATATTATTAACAAATCAATGTTAAAAGATCATATATGATATCATATTAAAGTAAATGATTCTTGTATTATTAAATAACAATTATTTCACCATTATACAGGAGGTAAACCTACCATCGACCAAGGAAAAATTACAAAGTAAGGGATTCTCTTATCTCACTTTCAATTCCGTGAGATTTCCATTGTTCGCTACTAAATTATTGAAAGTGGTGTATTGTGTACTTCCATTTGATATATATTATCATGATTCACTTTATATTCATGTTATTCTGTAAATAATTTGGTGGTTATTAACTTTTGGCCATGCGACTCAGTTGATTAACGTGGTAAGGGATTTTCTTATCTCACTTTTAATTCCGTGAGAATTCCATTGATCACCACTTAATTATTGCATGTGGTGTATGTGTACTGCCCATGATTGTATTCATTGTGTTATATACTTTTATTTATGGGTATTTACATCATCATGGTATGATACTTCTTCCATGGGTGTATGTTTCTTAAGTTACCTAATCAATAAGGGAATTTGAGATTTCAATTTCCACTCATTTGGCTTTACGCATATTTCATTGATTATATTACCCCAAGATTATGTGTGGAATCACTATTCATTTGATTATGTCATAATTTCCACTCCCCTTCCTGTGGATATAAGTTTGATACACATAATCACTCCATTGATAATTCTCAATTCATTGATATGAATTTGATAAGAGTAAATTTAACTCATTCTCCATTTGTTGAGTTAAACATCCAATTCGTTGGTATTGTTTTTACAAGAATATGTGTGAATATCCTTTGATTGATTTACACTGAATATCCAATAATATTTAGTGTATTTTTATTTTTCACACATAATTATGTCGTTGATTTATCCTTAACCTAAGGATACAACCTTTATGAGAGATTTCATCTCAATTTACATTCCATTGAGACTTCTTTGATGATATACACCAAATCACTTTTATGTGGTGTATATAATGTACTTTGACATAGTATATCATGAATTCCTTTATTCTCATGATATTACAATGTTTTGATTACCTCAATTATTTGTATTCAAGTGTCTCTCTTTTGGTTAGAAACTCTAACCAAAATACCATTTTAAAATGTTTTAAAGAATTATTCTTCTAAATCATGCTCATTAATGTCCATAGTTTAAAAATGGTTTTAAGGATTTATTTTTATGGACATTAAAGTTTTAAAATTAAAAATCCTTTTAAAAGTTTCAAAGTGGTATGGGACACTTTGATTCAAAAATCTATTTTTGAATGTCTTCTTGACAAATAGTGTGACTTTTAAAAGTTTTCAAGAAAAGGGGGATATTTCTCTCAAATAGTTATGATGATTATTTTCATATATGTCAACATCCTACATTATTCATGATTGAGGTTAATGTGATACAATACAATCTTCCATATTGTATCAAATGAGTTATGTTTGACTGTGGATGTTCTATTTTTATACCATTCATGGTTTGTGGTTAAAGTATTGACATTTCGTATGCTAGTTTTAATACGAATGTTTATTTTATACTTAAACCTATTCATATGAGGAATGCATTGGACTTAATAAGTGATGGGTGGAGCCCGCTATAGCTCCTCGATGCATCGGTAGGTCTCATGAGACAAACTAGTGTCTTGGCACAAGGCCTTGGCAAAATCTTATTTGTAGTCTTGGCACGAGGCCTTGGATATGTGCTTATGATAGTCTGGCATTATGCATTCCATCATTATGAAAGTGGTTATTGATTTTGCATGTGATCATTCGACTAGTAGAATATCCATGTGAGTAAGTAAATGGCATTATTTCATTTTACCTTTACCATTTTATGCTGAAGTTCAAGTTTCAAAGGCTTTTGTTTTAGTTATAAATTGCCTTAAGTGTTTATGCTTATTTATGAAAGCTTCTGCTATAATGTTATCCTTACTGAGCATCCAAGCTCACCCCTTTCAATGTTTTATTTTTTTTTCAGGATTATGAAGAAGTAATTTATGAATGACCTGCAGGGATAGTATGAGGGGATATGAAGACAAGATGTTTTTTTTATGATGTAATGTAAAAATTTGTGGATGTATCTAGTTATTCCAAGGCTACTAAACTAATCGGTATTTCGAGACTTGATCTTTCTCATGATCATGCCAATGTTATGTAATAATGCACCGACTCTGGGTAACTAGGGTCGGGGCGTTACAGTTGGTATCAGAGGAAGTTTAGTACAAACCTTGGTAGCTAGATTTAGATAAACTCTGATTAGAGCACGTAGACCTAAGATGAACATTGAGGATTAGTATAAAAGAACTTCCTAGAATTTTGGTATTGTAGAGATTTTGTGAGTTTTCCGAGAAATACATCCCTATCTGGATACGAGCAGGTAGAGGCGGCTCTGGCACAGATGTACCTAGGGGTAAAAACCGAAAACACCGCTTTGAGCTAGACTCGAACGGGAACTGGTGCACGACAACGGGCCTTGCTGCACTCTTGGTTACGACACTCCCGGGGGATATGCTTAGGATAATTTACATTTTCTTTACAAACCGATTTAAGTAATATATACATAAGATGAGAGTAAATGACCTTGGTTAATCCTAATATGTTTCAAATTGAGAATATGGTGACATTTTAATCTCTAAATGATTTTACGACTACTATTACTAACACAATGCTTTCTGGTTTTAGTCAATGGCTAGATTCCAAGGAAGTCATAGTGACTTTGAGAATGATGTACAAGGTGGGAACGGTGGTGGAAATGAGCAACAAAATGGAATGTTGATAGGCGTAAAAGATATCGTCTTTATGCCAAATCAGTTTTCCAAAAATATGATCAACAACATATATATTAACCAACTCCCAGACTCAACAAGGAAGAGAAAGGTGATAAATGATAAGATCTCCAGTAATGGAGACCATGGAGAAAAGAAACCTCAATTTTCATCATGCAGGAATTGTGGAAAGAGACACCCAGGAAAGTGTCTCAATGGGACAACGAAATGTTTTACGTGCGGGAAGGAAGGACATAAAGTGAAGAATTGCCGAAGAAAAATGAAGAGTACTATGGAAGAAGATAAAAATGTTCCCAAGAGTCCATTTACAGTCATTTGCGGTAAATGTAGGGGACCTTTCCATTACCCAAGTGAATGTCCTATTTTATAGGATATTTTCTTTCTCAAAGAAGAAGCTATGTGGAAATAAATGGTTAGAGAAAAATTTAAAAAGTATTAGCACTCCTTGTTGATGGGTTTACTTTGTAATAATTTTCTCTTGTATTTGTAACCCCACAGTTTGCCATGTGATTATGATATTTGAGGAATAATTGTCTCTTCTCTTGTGGATATAGTTATAAATAACCATTTGGTTTTATATGATCATTGGGGTTTGAGAAAATGATAAGTTATTATAATTTTGGATGAAAATGCAAGGAATGATATAACATTTGTGGTTAAATTTATGTTATAGTATTTTGAGGAATTTATCTCATTTTTGCAATATTATAAATTATAGTTTTTGAAAAAGGACAACACATAGACCGTGTGACAACCCGTCGCGTCGGACAAAGCTGTGGGAATCGAACCCACAACCAAAGTGCGATTGGGATTTATCGCCTACCACTGGACTACGTGAAGTCCCTGGTTAGTATGACTATTTTTTTTTGTTAAATGATTTTATTGATCAATAATAAGATGATTTGGGTTCTTATGTCTTATCAAATGAATACCCTTGGTATAGGAAAATGATTTTGTGATTAAGTGATAAATGTTATTTTGGAAGATGTTCGTTTTGTTAGGAACACTATATGCCCAAGGAAAATAGAATACAATGAGGGTTCATTTGTAGAGTAATGGTGGATTTTTATCTACATTTTTATTGTTGATTTATAGTGATTTGGGTTATTTACGGAAATGATTAACCTATAACAGAGAATATGTGATGATGTTAATTACTTTTAAGTATGTGACTTTAAGAGTATTTGATGTCATTTGGAGATACAATGTAACATGGGAGACTACATAATCAAATTCTTCTATGTTTTGGGTTTCAATATTAGTTTGGATTATATTAAAGGATATAAGTACAATTGGTTATTGAATGGTATCTATTTAACTTTGGGGTATTGTTGGTTTAATTTTAGAAATTAAGATTAGTGCAATGAATATCCTTTTGGGGGATCATTAGATCATTCACTAACCATTTTGGTTTTGATTAATCTTCAAAGACAATGTAAATATATGGTTTATCCTGCATGGATCATGTGATTCTATAGAAGTTTATTCTAGCTCTTCCAGTGTGACCAAGTCTTCTTGAATACTCATCGTTTAAAAAAAAATTGAGTTAGTGGTGGAAATTTATTAAAGAATGAAAATCTACTTAAAATTTAAGTATATCTCATAATGTTCTTAGTCAATATCATAAATGAATTCCTCTTCCTTATGTAATGTAACTTAAAAAAAAATGTTGTCCTAGATGGTACCTTAAATCATCACTAATTTATGGCTTTGAGATTGTTGGCCTTTTCATAGCCATGTTCTCTACCACTCTCCATCAGATAATTGATGGTTAGATTTCTCCTCCATATCCATATTTTCCTACATGGAACCCTAGTATGTGTTATTTTCGGTAATCTTCATACTTTCCACTCTTTATTTTAAATAGAGGCCTCATTAATTCATTTTTTGATGTGGGATTTCAACTAAGATATTTTGAAATGTCAAAAATGTGTGATCCCAATACCCTATACTTTGTTGAACCGATGGTACTTCAAATCATCATAGATTGATGAGTTTAAGGACCTCAATTTTATACTTGTTTGTGATTGATGACCTCAACCACTACCTATAAATATTTACGTTTTTCCTCCAATTATATGTCTCTAATTGCCACCAATGTTCTCATAATCGAGATCATAATTTGGTGGTGACCCTTTCATTTCTCTTTTCCTCATATTAAGACTAAATTTTAGTAAACCAATTTCCGATGTGGGTTTTCCCACAAATATATTTTCTATTTTCAACCTGTTATTTTCGAAGAACAATTTCAAATTGCGAGGACGCAATTTATTGAAGGAGGGGAGAATGTAACACCCCAAGATTTCATAGTGTGTTATTTCTTCAAAATAATTCAATAACTTGCACTACACGCAACACCGAGTTCGAGCGCACCATGACTTACCAAACAAGCCGTTCAAAAAAGGTTATGAATAGTATTAACTAAATTTTAAACTTTATATAATCCTTATAATTTTAGAATCCATATTATGAGTTTCTTAGACATAATGTAAGAACAAATTCATCTTCAGTATTGTAGTTTTACCAACTTTTAATAGTGAACCCTTTTTAAATAAAATATTTTAAACTTTTTTGACTAAATGGGGACATCAAAAAATTTAAAATAAAACATCTCAAGCTTCCACGGTACGCTTTCCTTTGAATAAAACAGTAGCGTGTGTTGTACGCAACTTCGAGTTTTAACACACACCACAACCGATCAAACTAGCCGTTATGAATAGTAATACTTAATTTTTGAAATTATATATATTTTATATTTCAAAATGGACTTCATTTTTGGATTCGGAATATCAAATTTAGCCTAAGGTGAAATTTTGGTACTTTTCGGATAACTTTCATATTTTGATGAATAGTAAAAATTACTAAATTTTAATTAAAAACAACTTTTTTAATCAGAATAATTAATAGTGATAAATTATGAATTTGAGTGGTTTTAAAAGTATATTTAGAATATATTTTTACCATTTAATATAATTTTGGTCATTGGACATAATTTTACAATAAAACCGAACATAAACAAGTGTCAATCTTTTGATAGTTATTATCTCTTAAAAACACGCTTTTTGTTTTGACAGCGGGAATTAATTTTAAATTAATTTCTGCCACTTCTGTGTTTTGAATTTTGAAAAATGGATTCCATATTTGGAATCAGGATGTTCAAATTGTGTAAATAGGTAACTTTTATTTTTAGACATTTTAAATAATTACTGCGGTAAATATTTTATTTACCATGGTTAAGGGTAAATCCGGTAAATAAGGGTTAAAAAATAATATTATAATAATACTAAATTACCCTAAAACGTGTCTTAACCCTATTGGTTGATACATGGTCGACCATGGGCATCTTTGGGTCAATTTTGGGACCCCATTGATCCACTTGTAAGTGATAATGACACTTTATTTTAATTAAGTTAAAATGAATACAAAAATGGCATAAGCTTACATCTTTTAAAAGAACAATTTTTACATAGGGTTATACATGTTGGATTTTCGATTATAAATATTCATTAGAAAGATAAAAAGATTTACTACATAATGATATTTTATTTATAATTTTTAGACATCAAATAATTTAAATTATTAATGACACAATAATGATGCAATGTTTACATCATTAATAAATCATTTAAATAAATAAGATTAAAATGATTAAAATATTATCTTAAACCTGTCCAATTCTTATTGGTTGATGTTATTTAGAATATGAGTCATCGTATCTTCGACCTCAATGATTTTTGGACCATTATAAACCGAATATAACTATATTATAAAGTAATACTTTAACTCTTTCCTAAAGAGCCCCTCTTCTCCCTTATAAAAGGAGACCACTTCTACTCATTCCTCACACCTCTCAAGCCACTTGGCTCGTCCAAACTCTGCCCAACTAAGCTCCCCACATCCCTCTCCTCCTCCTTGAAGCTTCCCCTTAGGCAGAAAGCATTCCAAGAAGTCCTTTGGTTCCAACCAAAGTGAGTCACCAAAATTAAAGGTAACGATTTCTCTTAAATTATTTTCATTTATTTTGTTTCTCCAACCCCCAAACTCTTTTTATTTCCTTTCTTTTGTAACAACACCAGTATCCAAAATATACTAGGATGTTGTTATAAGAAGGATTCAAACTACACATACACACAACTCCATCTAATGGATGATGAACATAATGTTTCTGTGGATGGAAAACTAACGCCTCACGAAACGATGATTGTTCAAATACATCTTACCGCCTCTCATGGTGGCCATTATGATGGAACTGTAATTAAATATGATATTAATGATATATATTTTATATATAAGCTTCTGTAATTCCATTTTATTTCATATCCTTATTCGTTTCATGTTGTATATACATACGATAATTTCATTTGAGGAAGTGCGGACTACCGCCCCCTTAAAATGATATGACTCGTTCATACCACACATGGAACGTATAAAGGATGGTGTTAATAAACATAAGTAACATATATAAAATATTATATTATAATGGAATAATAATATACCTATGTATCATTTGGATTCAATTATTTTAAAATGAAAAATTAAATGGAAGTAGCGTTCGTGCGTACGTGCGGACTACCGTCTCCACGAACGCGATGAGATTCATTGTCCTTCATATCCATTCAAGTATAATTATAATTGGATGATTTAAAAACAGTATCTAAGGACTTTATATCATTCTGGATATGAATAATATACATCCCATTAATAACGAATATGTCTCGCATAACAAAGAATATAAAGTAAAATGAACCCGTTAACACCCGAAATGACGATAATTCTAAGATATTATTAACAAATCAATGTTAAAAGATCATATATGATATCATATTAAAGTAAATGATTCTTGTATTATTAAATAACAATTATTTCACCATTATACAGGAGGTAAACCTACCATCGACCAAGGAAAAATTACAAAGTAAGGGATTCTCTTATCTCACTTTCAATTCCGTGAGATTTCCATTGTTCGCTACTAAATTATTGAAAGTGGTGTATTGTGTACTTCCATTTGATATATATTATCATGATTCACTTTATATTCATGTTATTCTGTAAATAATTTGGTGGTTATTAACTTTTGGCCATGCGACTCAGTTGATTAACGTGGTAAGGGATTTTCTTATCTCACTTTTAATTCCGTGAGAATTCCATTGATCACCACTTAATTATTGCATGTGGTGTATGTGTACTGCCCATGATTGTATTCATTGTGTTATATACTTTTATTTATGGGTATTTACATCATCATGGTATGATACTTCTTCCATGGGTGTATGTTTCTTAAGTTACCTAATCAATAAGGGAATTTGAGATTTCAATTTCCACTCATTTGGCTTTACGCATATTTCATTGATTATATTACCCCAAGATTATGTGTGGAATCACTATTCATTTGATTATGTCATAATTTCCACTCCCCTTCCTGTGGATATAAGTTTGATACACATAATCACTCCATTGCTAATTCTCAATTCATTGATATGAATTTGATAAGAGTAAATTTAACTCATTCTCCATTTGTTGAGTTAAACATCCAATTCGTTGGTATTGTTTTTACAAGAATATGTGTGAATATCCTTTGATTTATTTACACTGAATATCCAATAATATTTAGTGTATTTTTATTTTTCACACATAATTATGTCGTTGATTTATCCTTAACCTAAGGATACAACCTTTATGAGAGATTTCATCTCAATTTACATTCCATTGAGACTTCTTTGATGATATACACCAAATCACTTTTATGTGGTGTATATAATGTACTTTGAAATAGTATATCATGAATTCCTTTATTCTCATGATATTACAATGTTTTGATTACCTCAATTATTTGTATTCAAGTGTCTCTCTTTTGGTTAGAAACTCTAACCAAAATACCATTTTAAAATGTTTTAAAGAATTATTCTTCTAAATCATGCTCATTAATGTCCATAGTTTAAAAATGGTTTTAAGGATTTATTTTTATGGACATTAAAGTTTTAAAATTAAAAATCCTTTTAAAAGTTTCAAAGTGGTATGGGACACTTTGATTCAAAAATCTATTTTTGAATGTCTTCTTGACAAATAGTGTGACTTTTAAAAGTTTTCAAGAAAAGGGGGATATTTCTCTCAAATAGTTATGATGATTATTTTCATCTATGTCAACATCCTACATTATTCATGATTGAGGTTAATGTGATACAATACAATCTTCCATATTGTATCAAATGAGTTATGTTTGACTGTGGATGTTCTATTTTTATACCATTCATGGTTTGTGGTTAAAGTATTGACATTTCGTATGCTAGTTTTAATACGAATGTTTATTTTATACTTAAACCTATTCATATGAGGAATGCATTGGACTTAATAAGTGATGGGTGGAGCCCGCTATAGCTCCTCGATGCATCGGTAGGTCTCATGAGACAAACTAGTGTCTTGGCACAAGGCCTTGGCAAAATCTTATTTGTAGTCTTGGCACGAGGCCTTGGATATGTGGTTATGATAGTCTGGCATTATGCATTCCATCATTATGAAAGTGGTTATTGATTTTGCATGTGATCATTCGACTAGTAGAATATCCATGTGAGTAAGTAAATGGCATTATTTCATTTTACCTTTACCATTTTATGTGGAAGTTCAAGTTTCAAAGGCTTTTGTTTTAGTTATAAATTGCCTTAAGTGTTTATGCTTATTTATGAAAGCTTCTGCTATAATGTTATCCTTACTGAGCATCCGAGCTCACCCCTTTCAATGTTTTATTTTTTTTTCAGGATTATGAAGAAGTAATTTATGAATGACCTGCAGGGATAGTATGAGGGGATATGAAGACAAGATGTTTTTTTTATGATGTAATGTAAAAATTTGTGGATGTATCTAGTTATTCCAAGGCTACTAAACTAATCGGTATTTCGAGACTTGATCTTTCTCATGATCATGCCAATGTTATGTAATAATGCACCGACTCTGGGTAACTAGGGTCGGGGCGTTACAGTTGGTATCAGAGGAAGTTTAGTACAAACCTTGGTAGCTAGATTTAGATAAACTCTGATTAGAGCACGTAGACCTAAGATGAACATTGAGGATTAGTATAAAAGAACTTCCTAGAATTTTGGTATTGTAGAGATTTTGTGAGTTTTCCGAGCAATACATCCCTATCTGGATACGAGCAGGTAGAGGCGGCTCTGGCACAGATGTACCTAGGGGTAAAAACCGAAAACACCGCTTTGAGCTAGACTCGAACGGGAACTGGTGCACGACAACGGGCCTTGCTGCACTCTTGGTTACGACACTCCCGGGGGATATGCTTAGGATAATTTACATTTTCTTTACAAACCGATTTAAGTAATATATACATAAGATGAGAGTAAATGACCTTGGTTAATCCTAATATGTTTCAAATTGAGAATATGGTGACATTTTAATCTCTAAATGATTTTAAGACTACTATTACTCACACAATGCTTTCTGGTTTTAGTCAATGGCTAGATTCCAAGGAAGTCATAGTGACTTTGAGAATGATGTACAAGGTGGGAACGGTGGTGGAAATGAGCAACAAAATGGAATGTTGATAGGCGTAAAAGATATCGTCTTTATGCCAAATCAGTTTTCCAAAAATATGATCAACAACATATATATTAACCAACTCCCAGACTCAACAAGGAAGAGAAAGGTGATAAATGATAAGATCTCCAGCAATGGAGACCATGGAGAAAAGAAACCTCAATTTTCATCATGCAGGAATTGTGGAAAGAGACACCCAGGAAAGTGTCTCAATGGGACAACGAAATGTTTTACGTGCGGGAAGGAAGGACATAAAGTGAAGAATTGCCGAAGAAAAATGAAGAGTACTATGGAAGAAGATAAAAATGTTCCCAAGAGTCCATTTACAGTCATTTGCGGTAAATGTAGGGGACCTGGCCATTACCCAAGTGAATGTCCTATTTTATAGGATATTTTCTTGCTCAAAGAAGAAGCTATGTGGAAATAAATGGTTAGAGAAAAATTTAAAAAGTATTAGCACTCCTTGTTGATGGGTTTAATTTGGAATAATTTTCTCTTGTATTTGTAACCCCGCAGTTTGCCATGTGATTATGATATTTGAGGAATAATTGTCTCTTCTCTTGTGGATATATTTATAAATAACCATTTGGTTTTATATGATCATTGGGGTTTGAAAAAATGATAAGTTATTATAATTTTGGATGAAAATGCAAGGAATGATATAACATTTGTGGTTAAATTTATGTTATAGTATTTTGAGGAATTTATCTCATTTTTGCAATATTATAAATTATAGTTTTTGAAAAAGGACAACACATAGACCGTGTGACAACCCGTCGCGTCGGACAAAGCTGTGGGAATCGAACCCACAACCAAAGTGCGATTGGGATTTATCGCCTACCACTGGACTACGTGAAGTCCCTGGTTAGTATGACTATTTTTTTTTGTTAAATGATTTTATTGATCAATAATAAGATGATTTGGGTTCTTACGTCTTATCAAATGAATACCCTTGGTATAAGAAAATGATTTTGTGATTAAGTGATAAATGTTATTTTGGAAGATGTTCGTTTTGTTAGGAACACTATATGCCCAAGGAAAATAGAATACAATGAGGGTTCATTTGTAGAGTAATGGTGGATTTTTATCTACATTTTTATTATTGATTTATAGTGATTTGGGTTATTTACGGAAATGATTAACCTATAACAGAGAATATGTGATGATGTTAATTACTTTTAAGTATGTGACTTTAAGAGTATTTGATGTCATTTGGAGATACAATGTAACATGGGAGACTACATAATCAAATTCTTCTATGTTTTGGGTTTCAATATTAGTTTGGATTATATTAAAGGATATAAGGACAATTGGTTATTGAATGGTATCTATTTAACTTTGGGGTATTGTTGGTTTAATTTTAGAAATTAAGATTAGTGCAATGAATATCCTTTTGGGGGATCATTAGATCATTCACTAACCATTTTGGTTTTGATTAATCTTCAAAGACAATGTAAATATATGGTTTATCCTGCATGGATCATGTGATTCTATAGAAGTTTATTCTAGCTCTTCCAGTGTGACCAAGTCTTCTTGAATACTCATCGTTTAAAAAAAAATTGAGTTAGTGGTGGAAATTTATTAAAGAATGAAAATCTACTTAAAATTTAAGTATATCTCATAATGTTCTTAGTCAATATCATAAATGAATTCCTCTTCATTATGTAATGTAACTTAAAAAAAATGTTGTCCTAGATGGTACCTTAAATCATCACTAATTTATGGCTTTGAGATTGTTGGCCTTTTCATAGCCATGTTCTCTACCACTCTCCATCAGATAATTGATGGTTAGATTTCTCCTCCATATCCATATTTTCCTACATGGAACCCTAGTATGTGTTATTTTCGGTAATCTTCATACTTTCCACTCTTTACTTTAAATAGAGGCCTCATTAATTCATTTTTTGATGTGGGATTTCAACTAAGATATTTTGAAATGTCAAAAATGTGTGATCCCAATACCCTATATTTTGTTGAACCGATGGTACTTCAAATCATCATAGATTGATGAGTTTAAGGACCTCAATTTTATACTTGTTTGTGATTGATGACCTCAACCACTACCTATAAATATTTACGTTTTTCCTCCAATTATATGTCTCTAATTGCCACCAATGTTCTCATAATCGAGATCATAATTTGGTGGTGACCCTTTCATTTCTCTTTTCCTCATATTAAGACTAAATTTTAGTAAACCAATTTCCGATGTGGGTTTTCCCACAAATATATTTTCTATTTTCAACCTGTTATTTTCGAAGAACAATTTCAAATTGCGAGGATGCAATTTATTGAAGGAGGGGAGAATGTAACACCCCAAGATTTCATAGTGTGTTATTTCTTCAAAATAATTCAATAACTTGCACTACACGCAACACCGAGTTCGAGCGCACCATGACTTACCAAACAAGACGTTCAAAAAAGGTTATGAATAGTATTAACTAAATTTTAAACTTTATATAATCCTTATAATTTTAGAATCCATATTATGAGTTTCTTAGACATAATGTAAGAACAAATTCATCTTCAGTATTGTAGTTTTACCAACTTTTAATAGTGAACCCTTTTTAAATAAAATATTTTAAACTTTTTTGACTAAATGGGGACATCAAAAAATTTAAAATAAAACATCCCAAGCTTCCACGGTACGCTTTCCTTTGAATAAAACAGTAGCGTGTGTTGTACGCAACTTCGAGTTTTAACACACACCACAACCGATCAAACTAGCCGTTATGAATAGTAATACTTAATTTTTGAAATTATATATATTTTATATTTCAAAATGGACTTCATTTTTGGATTCGGAATATCAAATTTAGCCTAAGGTGAAATTTTGGTACTTTTCGGATAACTTTCATATTTTGATGAATAGTAAAAATTACTAAATTTTAATTAAAAACAACTTTTTTAATCAGAATAATTAATAGTGATAAATTATGAATTTTAGTGGTTTTAAAAGTATATTTAGAATATATTTTTACCATTTAATATAATTTTGGTCATTGGACATAATTTTACAATTAAACCGAACATAAACAAGTGTCAATCTTTTGATAGTTATTATCTCTTAAAAACACGCTTTTTGTTTTGACAGCGGGAATTAATTTTAAATTAATTTCTGCCACTTCTGTGTTTTGAATTTAGAAAAATGGATTCCATATTTGGAATCAGGATGTTCAAATTGTGTAAATAGGTAACTTTTATTTTTAGACATTTTAAATAATTACTGCGGTAAATATTTTATTTACCATGGTTAAGGGTAAATCCGGTAAATAAGGGTTAAAAAATAATATTATAATAATACAAAATTACCCTAAAACGTGTCTTAACCCTATTGGTTGATACATGGTCGACCATGGGCATCTTTGGGTCAATTTTGGGACCCCATTGATCCACTTGTAAGTGATAATGACACTTTATTTTAATTAAGTTAAAATGAATACAAAAATGGCATAAGCTTACATCTTTTAAAAGAACAATTTTTACATAGGGTTATACATGTTGGATTTTCAATTATAAATATTCATTAGAAAGATAAAAAGATTTCCTACATAATGATATTTTATTTATAATTTTTAGACATCAAATAATTTAAATTATTAATGACACAATAATGATGCAATGTTTACCTCATTAATAAATCATTTAAATAAATAAGATTATAATGATTAAAATATTATCTTAAACCTGTCCAATTCTTATTGGTTGATGTTATTTAGAATATGAGTCATCGTATCTTCGACCTCAATGATTTTTGGACCATTATAAACCGAATATGACTATATTATAAAGTAATACTTTAACTCTTTCCTAAAGAGCCCCTCTTCTCCCTTATAAAAGGAGACCACTTCTACTCATTCCTCACACCTCTCAAGCCACTTGGCTCGTCCAAACTCTGCCCAACTAAGCTCCCCACATCCCTCTACTCCTCCTTGAAGCTTCCCCTTAGGCAGAAAGCATTCCAAGAAGTCCTTTGGTTCCAACCAAAGTGAGTCACCTAAATTAAAGGTAACGATTTCTCTTAAATTATTTTCATTTATTTTGTTTCTCCAACCCCCAAACTCTTTTTATTTCCTTTCTTTTGGGACAACACCAGTATCCACAATATACTAGGATGTTGTTATAATAAGGATTCAAACTACACATACACACAACTCCATCTAATGGATGATGAACATAATGTTTCTGTGGATGGAAAACTAACGCCTCACGAAACGATGATTGTTCAAATACATCTTACCGCCTCTCATGGTGGCCATTATGATGGCACTGTAATTAAATATGATATTAATGATATATATTTTATATATAAGCTTCTGTAATTCCATTTTATTTCATATCCTTATTCGTTTCATGTTGTATATACATACGATAATTTCATTTGAGGAAGTGCGGACTACCGCCCCCTTAAAATGATATGACTCGTTCATACCACACATGGAACGTATAAAGGATGGTGTTAATGAACTTAAGTAACATATATAAAATATTATATTATAATGGAATAATAATATACCTATGTATAATTTGGATTCAATTCTTTTAAAATGAAAAATTAAATGGAAGTAGCGTTCGTGCGTACGTGCGGACTACCGTCTCCACGAACGCGATGAGATTCATTGTCCGTCATATCCATTCAAGTATAATTATAATTTGATGATTTAAAAACAGTATCTAAGGACTTTATATCATTCTAGATATGAATAATATATATCCCATTAATAACGAATATGTCTCACATAACAAAGAATATAAAGTAAAATGAACCCGTTAACACCCGAAATGACGATAATTCTAAGATATTATTAACAAATCAATGTTAAAAGATCATATATGATATCATATTAAAGTAAATGATTCTTGTATTATTCAATAACAATTATTTCACCATTATACAGGAGGTAACCCTACCATCGACCAAGGAAAAATTACAAAGTAAGGGATTCTCTTATCTCACTTTCAATTCCGTGAGATTTCCATTGTTCGCTACTAAATTATTGAAAGTGGTGTATTGTGTACTTCCATTTGATATATATTATCATGATTCACTTTATATTAATGTTATTCTGTAAATCATTTGGTGGTTATTAACTTTTGGCCATGCGACTCAGTTGATTAACGTGGTAAGGGATTTTCTTATCTCACTTTTAATTCCGTGAGAATTCCATTGATCACCACTTAATTATTGCATGTGGTGTATGTGTACTGCCCATGATTGTATTCATTGTGTTATATACTTTTATTTATGGGTATTTACATCATCATGGTATGATACTTCTTCCATGGGTGTATGTTTCTTAAGTTACCTAATCAATAAGGGAATTTGAGATTTCAATTTCCACTCATTTGGCTTTACGCATATTTCATTGATTATATTACCCCAAGATTATGTGTGGAACCACTATTCATTTGATTATGTCATAATTTCCACTCCCCTTCCTGTGGATATAAGTTTGATACACATAATCACTCCATTGATAATTCTCAATTCATTGATATGAATTTGATAAGAGTAAATTTAACTCATTCTCCATTTGTTGAGTTAAACATCCAATTCGTTGGTATTGTTTTTACAAGAATATGTGTGAATATCCTTTGATTGATTTACACTGAATATCCAATAATATTTAGTGTATTTATATTTTTCACACATAATTATGTCGTTGATTTATCCTTAACCTAAGGATACAACCTTTATGAGAGATTTCATCTCAATTTACATTCCATTGAGACTTCTTTGATGATATACACCAAATCAATTTTATGTGGTGTATATAATGTACTTTGACATAGTATATCATGAATTCCTTTATTCTCATGATATTACAATGTTTTGATTACCTCAATTATTTGTATTCAAGTGTCTCTCTTTTGGTTAGAAACTCTAACCAAAATACCATTTTAAAATGTTTTAAAGAATTATTCTTCTAAATCATGCTCATTAATGTCCATAGTTTAAAAATGGTTTTAAGGATTTATTTTTATGGACATTAAAGTTTTAAAATTAAAAATCCTTTTAAAAGTTTCAAAGTGGTATGGGACACTTTGATTCAAAAATCTATTTTTGAATGTCTTCTTGACAAATAGTGTGACTTTTAAAAGTTTTCAAGAAAAGGGGGATATTTCTCTCAAATAGTTATGATGATTATTTTCATCTATGTCAACATCCTACATTATTCATGATTGAGGTTAATGTGATACAATACAATCTTCCATATTGTATCAAATGAGTTATGTTTGACTGTGGATGTTCTATTTTTATACCATTCATGGTTTGTGGTTAAAGTATTGACATTTCGTATGCTAGTTTTAATACGAATGTTTATTTTATACTTAAACCTATTCATATGAGGAATGCATTGGACTTAATAAGTGACGGGTGGAGACCGCTATAGCTCCTCGATGCATCGGTAGGTCTCATGAGACAAACTAGTGTCTTGGCACAAGGCCTTGGCAAAATCTTATTTGTGGTCTTGGCACGAGGCCTTGGCTATGTGGTTATGATAGTCTGGCATTATGCATTCCATCATTATGAAAGTGGTTATTGATTTTGCATGTGATCATTCGACTAGTAGAATATCCATGTGAGTAAGTAAATGGCATTATTTCATTTTACCTTTACCATTTTATGCTGAAGTTCAAGTTTCAAAGGCTTTTGTTTTAGTTATAAATTGCCTTAAGTGTTTATGCTTATTTATGAAAGCTTCTGCTATAATGTTATCCTTACTGAGCATCCGAGCTCACCCCTTTCAATGTTTTATTTTTTTTTCAGGATTCTGAAGAAGTAATTTATGAATGACCTGCAGGGATAGTATGAGGGTATATGAAGACAAGATGTTTTTTTTATGATGTAATGTAATAATTTGTGGATGTATCTAGTTATTCCCAGGCTACTAAACTAATCGGTCTTTCGAGACTTGATCTTTCTCATGATCATGCCAATGTTATGTAATAATGCACCGACTCTGGGTAACTAGGGTCGGGGCGTTACAGAAATAGTAATCTAGGCTATTCCATCACAACATCCATATGGTTGTGGAAATTGAGAGTGGATGGTGAATTATCTTTTGGAGTTTACCAAGAAAATTGCACCAATATTCCTTTGCGACAAAGGAACCAAAGAACCCAGGGAATAGATTGAGAGAATAGAATATATTTTCTAATTTTTAGGGGTCTAGAGTAATATATGTTGGTAATTTCCGCTTATCTGCTTGAAGTTCCTAAAATTAAATGGTTGGATTCCATCATTGTAGATAAATAACACAAGGAACTCACGTAGACATCTTTTAACAACTCCTTTAATAAGAAGTTATATCCTATGACCTTACATGTGGAAAAGGTTTGGGAGTTGGTCACTTAGATCAAAGAGACCATTTAGTGATGGATTATGATACTCATGTCACCAAGTTATTTTATCTATCTCCAAAATATGGCACTAATGGCTACCTCAAAGGCCATATGGTTTCAGATGTGTCCGATTCTAGAGATTTTATTGATTCTTATGATCATGTTCTTGATGACATTTACAGATGTAGTTTATAATGTGGTTATAGATGATGCAGACTTAGTTGGGAAATAGGTCTTTGTGGGGAATCTATTATTATAGTGGGTAGTCAGGGTGTGTCACATATACTGAAAAGGAATCATAGTTATGGTTTTCTATTTTCATTGGGATCTATTAAAGGGGATTATTTAGTAAAATACTATGTATTTGTATTCCATTGTGGAATACCTAACCATTACTAATCCTTATTGTATAGTAACACCCAATATCATCCATTATTGTGGACAATTTGGACACCTTAAATGTTTTTTTATAATAGTTTCATATAGATGTAGAGTTTGATACACCTTACCAAAAGATCCAATGATTAGTTAGAGGCTATGAAAAGGTTTTCAATCTCATTATAATGTTATGGGGGATAATTAGGAAATTAGTAAATTTCAAATAGGGGTTCATTTTGGATTTCTTTATATATCATAGTGTGAATGAGGGAAATCTGAAGTGGTTCTGACTACTATGATATGTACAATGTTTATTACTTCTTATATAATCTTAGATCTATTTTATACCAGTTAAACCCATTACTTTATATCATTAAATTTGTTCAATTTTTCAGGATTATGCTCAGAGCTTATGTCATTCTTTATAGATCATTCTACTACCTTATGAAGGTGTAAAGTGTAGTATTTTAAATATTCCATGTCCCAGGGTATGATCACTAACCATGAGGTCATATGTAATTTTCTAGTTCTTGATCTTATTATCTTTGAACTTACCTTATAAATAGATTGGATGGTTCATTTTAAGTCCCATGTTGATTTTTATCATTTTCATCTTTACTTTATATCTCCCAATGCGGTTACTTGTGTCTTTCAAGGTGAGTGGTATCCTATATCTTGGTGAGTAGGTAATATTTTTCCTGATGTTAGAATGATCTCATGTAAATTTTTTGAGAGATTTTTATTGAGTCCATTTATCATTAGTAAGGTGTTCTGTTTTATACTTTTATGAATGGGGTATATAAAGACTTTCCTAGTAACATTTTCAAGGTTAATTCCCAAAAGATAATTCTAGTTTACTATTGATATGATTCTAGGGATGATCCTCATCTCCTCACCATTTTATAATATGAAATCTACAGAGTAAAATGAAATTATTTTTCAGATTGAGGAGACTGAGTCCAAAATATTTGTTTTTATAAGGGTTTCACATTGTACATCTCTAATTCTCATCGTAAATAATCATATGGAAGCCTTCAATTATGTCCTGACTACAAACATTTTAATAAAATGACTCTTCAGAAAGGGTACACTTTTTTTTATGATTGAAGATTTGTTTGATCAACTTAGGGGGTCTGGATAATTTTCTAATATTGATATGTGATAACGGTACCATCAGTTAAGAGTCTGAGAGGAGGATATTCAGAACACTACATTCGAGAAAAGGTAAGGAAATTATGAGTATTTGGATATTCCATTTGTTATTGTTAACACTCATGTGGTGTTTATATATTTGATGAATTATATAATTTATTATTAATTTCACCCCTTCATGGTTGTTATTTTGGATGATATTTTTGTGATTTTAAAGACTAATAAGAACTCAGATATCTTATTGATATTGTTCTCAGAACTGTGAGTTAACATCATATGTATTGAAAGATAACTAAATTCCATTTTTTATCTAAAAAGAGAGGTTTCTGGGATATGTTATATCTGAGAGATGTATCTCATCGAATCATAATCAGGTTTAGGAAATGATTTCCTTGGATCAACCCAAATTTTGTTTGAGTTTTAGATCTTCATATTTTTGTATGGTTATTATAGAAATTTCATTCCAAATTTCTCCAAGATTCTTATCATATGTTAGATTTCTACTATAAGGGTATTGATTATGAATGGAATGATAATTCTAAATGATAATTTGAATAAATTAATGCGAGGTTGACATTATATCTAGTTTTTATTCTTTTGGAATTGGGTTTTGGATACCACATATTTTTTGATGCCTCAGCTAAAGGATTAGGGTGTGTTCTAATGTAGGGGAAAAGGTAGTGGCATATGGATATTACTAATTAATCCCTCATGATAAGAATTATCTAAAAAATTATCTTGAATTGTCTACCATGATTCATTCTATAAATACTTAAAACCAATATCTATTCATAGAGATTTTTACTATATATATGTATTATATGTTCCTGATGTATATTTCTTCTTATAGGCATATAAACATATAAAAATAGATATTCTATTGGTTATATTCACAATTTTTATTTTGATATTTCATACAGACATTGAAAGTAGAATATGGTCACTAATTAATTAAGAAACAATTTAACAAAACAGACTAAGAATGAATCTATGGAAGAATGGTCATTGATGAATTTATTAACTGAGATGTAGTTTGGCATGGAAGATGTTGATGGGAAGGAGTACTTATCTTGTGTGAAAGTTGATTCTTTATTTAGTGATTTGATTCCTCCTAGACAAGATATAAACACTTATATTCATCATTTTAGTTAAGATACTCTATGGTAAAGTGAAATTGGGTAATTGAACTGAGTCTCCTTATGTTGTTTTTCATTTCTAAGGTAGATTGGTCATTCTAATAACTTTTTTGCAGAAATTGATGGATAGTGGGAATCAGTCAAATTTTTTCATACACACTGGGACTACCTAGATGAATCATGATTTTAGATTTTTTTTTTTATTAGTTGTTGGGGATAAGGTAGTCGATTGGGGATTTTGTATCATGATTCCTTATCTGAAAACGATTAAGTTAGATCACTAAAGACCAGAGAGTTTGTTTTTCCCTTTACCAATTATATTATATAAGTGGGATGAGATATGACTTCATTGTAGGATTAACATGGGATCTTATTGGGAAAGTCTAATTTGGGTGATCATTGATTTACGTTCAAAATAATCTCATTTTCTTAACATTAAAAAGATAAAAGAGGTAGATGGTCTTGGGAACACATATATCTAAAGGATCATGAATCTCTAGGAAGTACCTTCTATTATTATTTATAATAGAGATATGTTATTTAAGTCATAGATTTTTAAAGGTTTATAAGAGGTGATAGGTATCCAATTGATGTTAACTATTGTGTACCATGCTCAGAGTGATGGGCAAACTAAAAAATCCATTCAGATTATTTAGGATATGCTTTAGGAAATAATTTTTTTATTTTGATGGTTCATGGGAAAATAATTTGTCTTTAGTTGAGTTTCCATATAAAAGAGTTATTAGTATTTGATTAAAATATTACCCTTTGAATAATTTTAGGGGTATCTTCAAAAATATACTTTATGTTGGGATGATTTGGGAAAATAATCTTTGGTTGCACCAAATATTATTCAATAGATTAAGATGATTTTGGAGTTTATATAAAATATGCTAATGATATCATAGAGTAAATAGAAATCCTATGTGTACTGTTATCATTTCCCGCATGAGTTCTCAATATTTAATCGGGTTTTCTCAAGGATTCACCTCATTTGGGTTATATTAATTTGGGATGATATGGATTATTGGTAACAATGTCTATTGTAACATTCAAAATCAATAATCATATTGGAAAGGTTGGATATTTGTTGGACTTTCTATCTAACATGACATCAATAGGATATATGTTTAATGTTTTCCAACTAAGGAGGTTTCAACCAGACCATTATTAATTGTTATAAAGGGAATATTTTGATCTTAATCCCAACACCTTAGTGGATGAGATCTCAATTTAGATTATGGATCACCTATATAAGGTTGTGTGTGGTAAAATTATTCCCTTTATCCGTGTAATATGCCAGTGTGGATGGGATAGACACATGGTTTGGGAACATGAAGAGTGGATGATGCAACAGTGGCCTTTTTCCTTTGTGAGTTCATAATCATAAGATCATTCTAGGGAAAGAAATTGTCATGGTGGGGAGAATTTTAACACCCTATGGGTCACATGTATATTATGTTTTGGGACTCCTTATTCACTATCATAGTTCTAAATGTGTTTAGAATTTAGGGATCAATAATTTCTATTTTGGGGAGAAAAAAGTTAGGCATATGGCTTGTGAAAAACTAATAGTAACAATACAATAATCATGAAATTTGTATTTTTTGGATCTAAATAAATTTTGAATATTTTTAGAAAGGTTTTTTTAACTGATAGAGTATCCTAGGAAAACCTTGTGAGAGGATTGGTTTGTATATAGATGAAACTTCATGGGTTTTACACAATTTATATAACTATTTGACTATTCCAAGGTAAACATAAAATTTAGTTTTTAAGGTATGTTTGTGAAAAAATGGTTAGTTAATGGATTGTCTAATTGTGAATCTAAACTGTGTGACTCGTATGGGTTTTATAAAATTAGGAAAATATCTAGACACCCTCCGTTTTTAACCCAAATTTTACCCTATTCTCCCATTAGATTGACTCATACATTCCTTAAAACTCAATAAAGTTCTCCCCTTTTATCTTGGTTATTCTCTATCTAATTATGTGAATCTCCTCAAGGTATTAGAGAATATCCACTACTTTCCTCATCTTTTCTTTAGATCTACCCTCATTCTCTCTTCCCCTTAACTCATTAGAATCCTCATGTTTCTTGACAATAAGATCTAATGTGTTGGGTGAGGAATTAATTATTTTTATTATAGATCTAGGATTTTGAGGACTGGATCTATTCATTTCCAATAAATTTTTTTATGGTGAATGTGTTTCATCCATTGGTGAGATAGTTGTCTCAAGATAATTGTTATTTATCATTGCACAACTCATAATTATTATGTTTTTCTTTTCTTTGGATTATGTAAATGTGTGGTCTGATATCAATCATTATTTTTTCCTTTGGTTTGTCTTATAACACCATATTCTCAGTCTATGACCACTACAAATAAACTATATATAATCCCCCTGACATTCTTGAATCAAAATACATCAAAATTGAGGTATTTTTAAAAAAAATACCCGAGGATTCGATTTTGTTGAGTACATGTTTATAATCATAAATTAAAATTCAAAAGTGGTAGATATAAAACCATTTTATGAAAAATTATAATACCAATGTCTATAGTGGCCAAATATATTGAAATTTTTATTTTTATTATAATTTGTTACAAATATAAAAAATTGATTGTTTGATTTTGAATTAATATATTCTATTGGAATATTATCCTATGTAAAGTAATTTAAGTTGAAATATTTGGTATAATTTTTAGTGTGTAGTCTTAATAGGGTGTTTAGAGTGGGAATTAGTATTTAGTTGATTATAGTGGGTCTCTATAATGTGGTAAGTTAAACCTTGTAGTGTAGAGATCCATAAGTTATTGTGAATTGGTAAAATGAGTTATTAGTGTTTTATGAGAGTTATTTTTCTGAGGAGTTGCGTGTTTTGATCATATTTTTAAATTTATTGGAGTCACATAATGAAAATATAATATTGATATAATGAAACTAAATAGCATACTTGATGAAGGTGGGGAATATAATGTGGTACTGATGACATAATACTTTTTAAAGACTTCATGTTATCATCAAATTTTATGGTTTTTAGCATAACTGTATCCAAAAAGAATATAAAATAATATATAACATGATATATGATATAAAAAAGGAAAATATTTTTAAAATTATGTACAATGATTATATTACTTGATTAATTATAAAGAAATAAATAATATATAAGTTAAAATAGTACAAAGAATACAATAAAATGATTCATCAATTAACATAATATATTTATCCTCTCTCATTAACATAATTTCATCATATTCCCCCTCCCTTACAAGACCAAATACTTAAATATCATCAAAGACAAATAGATCAATCTTATGTTGATGATTGAGTTCATTTTCATAAAAAAATATTCAACTTTATCACCCATATCATACATTTCTATTAGCTTTAAAATCACTCCAACACTCCCCCCTTCTTGACCCTATTATCCACATTTTATAAAATTTTAGCATGTCAATCCAAAATATATGGATCATGTTATATATTATCACCTATATTTTTCAATATAGGAAAGTTAACATAATTAAATTTTATAGAATAGTTCATTATTCTCAAATAAATATTGACTCTCTTGAATTTTAATAACACAAATGAAAATTTTCCATTATAATATAATTCAATAATGAAAATCAACATTCTAGAGTATTCCAACCAAGATAATTATATGAAAATTATAGTATTTTCTTGTTTTAAAACATTCATCATTCAAAACTATATAATACATGGAGCCATTAATATTATAATTTTAAAATATCATACACATCTTCAAAAGGTCCTCAATCTAAAAATTTCAAACCATCAAGAACTATAGCTCTATTACCAATAATCAAGATATATATGTATAAATATAAAATATTTTTATATATATAAGATAATTTTATTGAAATAATATATATATATATAATTGATTATGATCTTGCAAGATGTAAAATAAAAATAATTTATTTGTTAGCATATTTTATTATCTCTTTATCCATTAGTGTTCAACTTCAAATACATATCTTTGTTTTCAAATTAATTTATTAAACAAAATGATTTGAAATATCCCTATTGAGTAGCAAATATCTATGTTCTTATATGGTCTCTATTTGTGTTATTGAAATTACAGATTTTTTCCTAAAAAGATGACATAATATTGGATTTTGTGTTGAGATGTTCTAGGACTACAATGGATTTTTGTTATAGGAAACATGTATAACTCAACTAAATCAGGATTTAATATTATAAAAACACCATGAACAAATGGTAATAATCCATTAAACTATATAACCTTCATAAATAGAGCCACATGGTTTAGATTTATTTCTTATAAAATAAATCAAATGACCTAAATACCTAATAAAAAATTAACATAGCATAATAAACAATATATTTAAAGAGTATGAAAATTTTAAAATTGTAATGATTAATAAGTAAGATAAAAATACCACCCTATGGTATACATCCATTGATAAAAAATGATTCATCTTAGTTAAATTCCTCATCCAAATTCATATATTGATTAACCATCACAGTAAAAAATGATAGAGGGAATATAATATCCAAATTACAAAAAATCCTTAAAAAATTTCTTGATGTTTTTCATGATCAGTGGGGATTAATTTTTTCACAAAAATCTATTTATAGAATCTAAAAAACTCAATTGCAACTACAATTTTTTTTAGGAAACAGTTTATACAATACCAAAGGTATAAATTTCTCTATAAAATTATGTAAGTATTCACTTTTAAGACCAAGTAACATATATTTTTTTTGAGTAAATTCTTATTGATATGTTGCTCGAATATCAATGAGGTAATTTAACCTTTTTTATTCTTTAATGGAAAACATACTTCTATTGATGTTTCATTGAAAAACTACTTCAAAAGTATTTACATTATAATTTTTACATAGATATTTCTTAAATTCAATTCTTCTAAGTCCTTATTATAATTATGATTATATTTTTATTTTACCAAATCATTAAATATTATAAAAGACAAATTTTAACATATAGTATTTTTCAATTTTCATAAAATCAATATTATGATGTAACAATTGAAATTCCCAATAAGGTGGTTTGAAAAAGAAATTATTTTTCTTCCTTTTTCTAACAACTACCTCTGATGAGAAGTGAATTTTTTCCTAGAACTGTTCACCTTATATAATTTACTAAATTTTTCATCAAAAATTAATAATTGTAACTTCATATTTGAACCTAAGAACAATTTTGGTGGAGGCCATAAATAATTTAATTCATCGAATAATGACTTATTAAACTGATATCTATGAGATACATATAAGAATTTATTATTACACATGAAACAACAATTTCTTCTATATGATATTATTCTAGGGTTGAATTCAAAATTACAAATTGGACATGCCTAGAATATGTGAGTGTTCCAACTAGCCATTTTATTTGTCTCACTAAATTAGTAATCTTCCACATTAGAGAAACAAATATTTTTAACATTTTTGTTTTTGATGTATCATATATATCTACACTATTCTCCTGTAACTCTTGAAATTGTTGGGTCGGAAGAACACCCCAAGGAGGGAAAGATGGCAAGAGGGGGGGTGAATTGCCTTTTAAAAAATTGATTAAACAATTAAAAAACAAAGTTGAAATACAGCGGAAATAAAGGAGGCAATCACACAAGAAATTGATAACGGAGTTCGGCCAAAACCCGGCCTACGTCTCCGCTCCCAACTCAACCGTTGAGAGATTCCTACCGGTTGCTTTTCAATGGTTTTAGCAAGAAACCCACTAGGCTTTGAGGTAGCACTAGGACCTATTACAGCTTGCTTTTTGTGGTTTAGCAAGAACCCACTTGCTTTTAATGGTTTAGCAAGAACCCACTATCCTTCTTACAGGTGAAGGATAGCTCACCTATGTCTCAAGCTATTTAAAGGAAAGCTTGGCAACCTTGTCACACCTTAGTGGTGATGTGAAACCCAAAGAAAAGAGGGGATGAGAAAATTGGGAGTTTGTAGGCACAAACTCAAAGTTAAGCTCAAAATAAATAAAACATGAAAAACCGTGATTGGGAAGACTTGGGCGCCAATTGGATGATGGAGTTGATGTAGCGTGCTTTCCCAAGCTTCTTGAGTGGTGCTCTTGGATGTGGAAATGGATGGAGCACTTGGGGTTCTCTTGGAACAATCCGCCGGAGCTTCGCCAAAATGATCAACAATGTGTCCGGTGGCTTGGATGATGTTCCGGGGCTTCCTAGGCCTTTATTTATAGGCTAGGAACCTTCAAGTATCCGTTGGAGGGCTTTGGAGCCGTTGGAAAAGGCCTCGGAGCCGTTGGGAGGCTTTTGGAGTTGACTGGTCAAAGCCAACGGCTAGTTTGACCAGGGCTACCGGCTGGCCGGTGCAGGTCCACCGGCTGACCGGTGCCTTGACAGTGGCTGAGAATTCTGGTCCAGACTCTACCGGTCGACCGGTGCCAGAGCCACCGGCTGGCCGGTGGTGAGGCAGTAGCTCATCCTGTTCAGTCTGGGTGCCACCGGCTGGCCGGTGCTTGGCCACCGGTTGGCCGGTGAGATGGCAGTGGCTCAGCATCCTTCCCAGGGTCCACCGGCCGACCGGTGGTGAAGCCACCGGTTGGCCGGTGGACTGATTTTCAGTCCACTTGATGTCCATTCTTGGGCAATCTTCTTGGCAACCTTGTTCCTATCATTCACAAACACTTCAAACAATATTAGATAAACAAAAAGGTGATTGTGATCATGAAAATCAAACCTCAAGGGATTCGAGAGGTACAACAATCTCCCCCTATTTTGATGATCACAATCACCGAAACAAACAATGAAAAAATACTAAAATTGAAAGGAAATGCTTAACCATGATGAAAATGATTCTCCCCCAATCAATCAAGAAATTTCTCCCCCTTTGTGATTATCAAAATAGAATGGGGCATAAAACTTGATTGAGGGATTTTGATATTTTAAAAACAAGATTTGAGATTTGAAAATCAATTGAGATTTTTGAAATTGAAATGAAAATTTGAATAACAGTTTGAATTGAAAGTTTTGAAACAAAAACAAATTCGATACCAACTGTTGGAAACCAATTGAAATTTGAAAATTCTAAATTGAATTGAAAAAGAATTGAAAATTGAAATTTGAAACCAAATGTAATTTTTGAATTTTGAGATTTTGAAAATGAGAAGGTTCTCCCCCTAAATAAAAATAAAGAATCACCGGGGAGTGGGATTTTGAAAAGAAACAATTTTAGGCCCGGAGAGACTCGCAAGGAGGGATTTTTCAATCCAAACTTGTCTCATGGCGGGTCTTCTCCTATAAAACTCATCGGAAAAGAAAAAACTTTTGGGTTGACCATACCGGGCATTTTTACAATTACATTCATAAATAAGGTGCCCGGGTTTTTTACAATGATTACAAAATTTAAATTCGGAGCTCCCCCTTACAAAAACAGTGGGTGCATGAGAGGAGGAGGCTTGGTTGGTGTAGCCAAGTCCTTGAGTGGTCCTAGAAATTCGTTGGGAACCTAGGAGATTGTTCAAATTTTGTTCACCTTGGGTGAACTTGGCTAGGGATTCTCTTAGATCCTTGATGGTTGATTCCATGGAATCAACATTTGGGAAATTTTGGATTTTGAGGGACAGTTCCTCCTTCTCTTTGAGAAGTTGGTCTTTTTCGGAGGAAAGTTTTTTGAAATTCTTTTTTAAAGCAACAAATTTTGAAGAGAGTTCATGAAAACCATTTTCTAATTGATCTCTAGCATATGAGAGTTATTCATAAGACAAATGATTCAAAGAATTTGAATTTGAAGAGCAAGAAGAGGAAGAGGAGGAAGAGGATGATGATACCTCATGTTTTGCCATTAGGCATTTTTTACCTTGGTCGCTCGAGGAGAAGGAGGAGAATGAAGAGGTGGAGCTATCACTCCATGTTGCCTTTGAAGCCTTCTTCTTTTTCTTCTTCTTGGCCCTTTTCTTGTGGAGTGGGCAATTGGGCACGGATTTTTCATCGGGTTCTTGCTTTTGAGCGGGTTCTTGTTTTGGAGCCTCGCTAGTACCTTCATAGGTTAGTTCTAAAAATTTCCAAAGATCGTAAGAAGTAGAGCAAGTAGAAATATAATCAAAAACATTACGGTCGAGACCACAATGAAGAGCGTTCATGGCTTTGCCATCAAGCTCAAAATTTGCAATGTCTACGGGGGTCCATTTAGACTCATCGGGAGAAGAAAGTGAATAACCATGCATGACAATTTTATAAATTGGATAGCTAATGCTTTTTAAAAAAGTGGTCATGCGGGTTTTCCAAAAAGAATAATCGGCTCCATCAAAGAATGGAGCACGATCCAAAGAATGTCCTTCGAGAGTTTGAGAAGAAGAAGCGGTAGAAGCCATCAAAAAAAAATAGGATCTTTAATTTGAAACCGGTTAGGGAATTATTCAAATACGTCCTCTGATACCAAATGTTGGGTCGGAAGAACACCCCAAGGAGGGAAATATGGCAAGAGGGGGGGTGAATTGCCTTTTAAAAAATTGATTAACAAATTAAAAAACAAAGTTGAAATGCAGCGGAAATAAAGGAGGCAATCACACAAGAAATTGATAACGGAGTTCGGCCAAAACCCGGCCTACGTCTCCGCTCCCAACTCAACCGTTGAGAGATTCCTACCGCTTGCTTTTCAATGGTTTTATCAAGAAACCCACTAGGCTTTGAGGTAGCACTAGGACCTATTACAGCTTGCTTTTTGTGGTTTAGCAAGAACCCACTTGCTTTTAATGGTTTAGCAAGAATCCACTATCCTTCTTACAGGTGAAGGATAGCTCACCTATGTCTCAAGCTATTTAAAGGAAAGCTTGGCAACCATGTCACACCTTAGTGGTGATGTGAAACCCAAAGAAAAGAGGGGATGAGAAAATTGGGAGTTTGTAGGCACAAACTCAAAGTTAAGCTCAAAATAAATAAAACATGAAAAACCGTGATTGGGAAGACTTGGGCGCCAATTGGATGATGGAGTTGATGTAGCGTGCTTTCCCAAGCTTCTTGAGTGGTGCTCTTGGATGTGGAAATGGATGGAGCACTTGGGGTTATCTTGGAACAATCCGCCGGAGCTTCGCCAAAATGATCAACAATGTGTCTGGTGGCTTGGATGATGTTCCGGGGCTTCCTAGGCCTTTATTTATAGGCTAGGAACCTTCAAGTATCCGTTGGAGGGCTTTGGAGCCGTTGGAAAAGGCCTCGGAGCCGTTGGGAGGCTTTTGGAGTTGACTGGTCAAAGCCAACGGCTAGTTTGACCAGGGCTACCGGCTGGCCGGTGCAGGTCCACCGGCTGACCGGTGCCTTGACAGTGGCTGAGAATTCTGGTCCAGACTCTACCGGTCGACCGGTGCCAGAGCCACCGGCTGGCCGGTGGTGAGGCAGTAGCTCATCCTGTTCAGTCTGGGTGCCACCGGCTGGCCGGTGCTTGGCCACCGGTTGGCCGGTGAGATGGCAGTGGCTCAGCATCCTTCCCAGGGTCCACCGGCCGACCGGTGGTGAAGCCACCGGTTGGCCGGTGGACTGATTTTCAGTCCACTTTATGTCCATTCTTGGGCAATCTTCTTGGCAACCTTGTGCCTATCATTCACAAACACTTCAAACAATATTAGATAAACAAAAAGGTGATTGTGATCATGAAAATCAAACCTCGAGGGATTCGAGAGGTACAACAGAAATTACATTATATGACGTTGAAGGTATACATTGATGTCATTTCTAGGAATTTTTTACCAGGAATGTTCAAAAAAATGAAAGAATTTTTTGCATACACATCCTCTTAAGAAGATTGTAATAGATCAAAATAACTAACCATATATTATAGGTTATACATAGAGTCTTCAATAGATTATATCCATTAGTAAAAAAACAAACATACATTACTAGGATATAAATATAATTTTGGATATGAATTTTAAAATAATTTTCATGCATTAAAATCTCTTAGATGATGTGTTAACTTATCATTATTGTTTTACATGGAATGACACATGATTTTATTTATATTTTTAAAACATATAAACAATCCTTTAAATCATGGTTCTAATAGAATTTAATGTAAAACATTTATAGTAGTATTATTTATATTATTATTGTAATTCTATTAATTCAAACATTCATTATTATTCATCGACATCCATCTAGAAGTATGACATATTTTACACTCTTCTCTATCGGAATCTTCCCCTGATAAAACAACCAGACATTGGGATATGCATGTATCCTTGTGTAATTGAGAAAGATGTTGTTAATAACGTTATTCATCTTATAAAATAAATCATGAATCAAATATTCAATTATTGAATCATGTAGGAACACTAATATCATTAACATTGGATTATTTTTAATTCTGTATAATCACTTTCTATGGTAAAAATTAAGTATAAGGGACAATTGTTTATATTTTCTATATATTTCATACAAATCCTTACTTTGATCATCCACAAATTCATAAAATTCATTTTATTAACCAATCCACTTATCTATTGTATTAATCTCTAAAAGATTAAAAATATACACCATTAATATGATATAATATTTATCGTGTTATGGTTTGTGTCATAGCATCATTAATCAAGTTTTGAACTTCATTATATACTATTAGGCCAACGATTTGTTTATTCTATTGATGGAATCAAGACAATATTTATATAATCATAAATTCCCCATGAAAATTATATTTAACATATATAATATGAAATTGTTACAATATCAAGTTCTCAAAAACATCATGTATTGTCAACTATCGTCTGAAATTACAATCAATATGTAGACATCAAATTCTTCCATCTACAAATCAATTTACAATTCCAAAATAAAAAAAACACCTCCAATACATTAATATAATGAGTTGTATTCTGGGTAAATTAATCCTAATTTAATCCCATTGTACCCTACTAATAAATATCACTATAAAAAATATAACACACCCAAATTAAATATACTCATGTTAAATATAAAACATATCAAGGAATATTATATATGAATTTATAAAATTTAATTAAGAAAAATTCATCAAAGACAATATAATTACAATCAATTGATTTTATAATTTCATATTATATGATATAAATATATCATATAACATGTAGAAAAGTATATATTAAATAACAAAAGAATGACTGATCTATAATGTATTAAAAAATAAACTAAAAAATATATAACATAATTTATAAATGCACCAAAAATAATTTAAAAAGGAAACTAAAAAAAATACCCTAATAATCAACTAAAAATTATCTATATTTTATATAATCAAAAAAATTAATAATTATTTAAAAAGGTATATATTTCCCAACATCATAAATCATGAAATACCTAATTTATTATAATACATAACTTTTATATCCCAATAAGTCGAATCCACATTTTTAAATACATCTATAAATCTCATGGAGTTAATTGAAAACAAATAATAATAAATAAAATATAAGAGTAGTTCTTCCAAAAACATACCTTGTACCAGAATAATTGTATATAGAATGGTAATATGTTCATGTGACATATGATATAGAAGGATAAACAACTTCGAATAAAAATTTGTAATGGAAAATAATGGGAGAAAAGATTGAGAAAGATAAGAGGGCTTTATAGAAATAAGGAAAAGGGGATAGGAGGTTCATGGGATTGATGGATGAGGATAGGGGATGACGTGGTGGGGATGTTTTTTGAAGTGATGGAGCGCCATAGGGAATCATGTGATAAACAAATAGAATGAGAGGTGGTGTGACTATAATAAATATGTTTAAATAAAAAAAAATTTAATTAACTATTGATATAAAAATATTAGTTTTGGGTTTTTAAATAGGTGACAATAATATTTCATTACATGGTGATTGTAGTTAACTATCACTAATAAATTTTGATGAAATGGTAAGAGCCTCAAGTGATTAATTTTTGGTGGATTTTTGAAACTTCTGCTAATAAACCACCACAAAGGATTTTTTTCATGTAGTGTAATCATTGATTATTATACTCATTAAGTTTATAGTTTTCGATGTTGATTATTATAAATCATGAGGACAATCCATCCAATTGGAACACCACATAATTTGGGTGTCACTGGATATTCCTATATATGAGCATGCATATTTATCACTTACTGTGAGATAATTTTAAATAAATATAGTTGATTATATACATTGATATATAATGGAAACCACAAAATTTTATGAATTTGGGAAGGTATTTTTCATTTACTCTATTTTTTAAATTGTTAAATTGATTAAATGATGAAGTTGGGATTTATCATATCTTTGTATTGTAATATGATATCTCTAGGACTTCGACGAGGAATTTAGTGTCTTGAATAAATTCCTGGACATTATAGATGAAGTAAAGTGTATTAATTATGGTCAAATAATGATAAATAAACAAGGATATGATAGTGAAACAAATCATCCATCAATATTTTTGAGATATTGTAAGATGAAGACATTATAATAGAATGTAAGAGTTAATATTATGTTTTTATAGATATGAAAAAAATTCCATCTCTTTAAGTAACATGTTTTTTTAGAAACACATATTAGTCTATGAGAAACACTAAAAAATATCTATATAAGTTAGAATAGTTTCAAAAAAAAGGTGTATCGATAAGTTTTAATAATATTGGTGAATTTGAGTTTAGGATGAAGTGGGTCTCTATCTCTTAGTTGGTTAATGGCCAATTTTTAATGATCATAAGTAAATTAAAAAATAAAATCAATTATATATTATTCAAGTTTCAAAGAATTCTATTGAATATATTTATCAATGTAGTCATAAGTTATTTGGTATTAAATTAGTAGATCTAGGAATATAGTTTTCTGAATTAATATTAATTATTCAATTTTTAATATGTATATTTTAGAGGAACAAGCTAAGTTAGTGGTACTTATTTCTTCACTTGATTTGTTAAATTATTACTTGTGACTAGTGAAATAAATTTTACATTTAAGATAATTTAATAACTTCATAAATGACATTTTGGGTTAGGCTTAAGGATTATTCTTCTTAAATGATCTTATGCCACCAAAAGAAAACTTAATCCCATTTACATAAATTTATTTAAGACCCATGAATTTTTATTTAGATAATTTCCTGGAATATGAATCCTCCCATGACTTCTCTCAAACATAGAAAAATATTACATTCTGTTACTTCCTCTTATTGAATAATGTTTTTATTTTTATGATTATTGTATATGTATCATAAAACACTTAATTTTTTATGAAACAATACATGTTGAAGGATAGTAAAATAGGATTTTATGGTGCGTTTTTGGACGATTTATATGGTTCATCAATTGGTTTCTTCAATCTATAATAATTTGAAACTGAGTAGATTATGTTGGAATTACAAGAATGAATGCAGTATTATTCATTTTAGGTTTATCATGCATAAATTTTTCATATGTGATCCATTGATGAATTTGAGAATTATTATGCATGATCTTATTTTTAAAATATATCTAGTTCAAAAAAAATTATAGCATTGATATAGAACACTTCCCTTTTCTCTAAAATTTAGTTTGATTACTAATTTATTACATACATATAGAGAGATATATTTATATAATTATGTTCCTCTCATCTCATTATTATGAATTAAGTAATATTTTAGAAATCATGCATATATATTTTTCCAAACATCAAGGACTTCTATATGTACTTTAGTGTTTTTATAACTTAATTTCAATAAATTAGAGTTTTATCTGTGGTTGATTATGATATGATGAATATTTTGGGTCCATAGTTTGAGTAACCTCACCTATAACCATTCTATATGAATGTTACATTATATGACTTGGATATGTTTTGCTGATAAGACATCAAATTAATTAATTTTTGAGATACGTAGTGGAATTCACCAATATAATATTTAGGTGGATGATTTTCTCATAACAACAAATTTTATTATCATGAATTCATTTTTGATGAGATTTCTCGGTTGTTAACAGAGAGGAGAAACTATCTAATGGACATGTATGCAGTATATTTATTATTAGTATTCCAATTATAGGGATACTATATGAGGTTTTTTGTGATACTTATTTTTTACGTATGAGGTATTTTTTTATAATGGATTTTGTTATTCTATTAAAAGTACAGTGTGGACTTGTGATATTCAAAACTTTATATAGTATATAGATAAGAAATTGAATTATTATTATCATGTTTATTATGTATATTTTTAATGATCCTTGGGATGTATAAATTAATTGTTGAAAGTTATTATTATATATTATATTGATGTCTCTCAAGTTTTATTTGGTTTCATTCATGGTCTTGGACTAATTTCATCATGGTTAGTTACATGTACTCAAGACCATATACTTTTTATATGATGTATGGGTTCCTAATATAATGTCAACCATTATGAATGACAATAGTTGGAGGTAGAAGGATTCCAAACATGTAAATACCTATATTATTATTACTTATAAAGTTGAGAGATATTGTCTTTATTACTGCATTTTTTAGGTGTGATAAAATCCTGGAAAACTAGAGGCAATAATGTTTAATTTCATAGAGGCTTTTGTTGAATGAAATTGATTTGGAATCAAAATTAATAAATTATCATGTGATGAAGTGGATGAAATAATGTGGGGGTAATTTACTTTAGTGAATTTTATATGATTTTGATAAGAACATCTAGATTAGTATATAAATTCCTGTTATTGTATAGGAAGATTAAATCAATAATATGATTAGAATATGATTATGAACTAGGATTATTATCAGATAATGATGATGATAATTATAAAATAGATAAAAACCAAGGTTTTATAGAGTTATAAATTCAGTTTTATGATGTATTCATGTATATTAGAGGGTTAAATATATTTCAACTATAATATGGATTGATAATCCATGAAATGTTTAGTTCATTACAATGATGTAATGAAGCAGTGTTAAAATAGTTGAAATTAACCCATGATTGTTTAATTAATCATCTTCATATAGAATTGAGATATTCTAAAAAAAATATTTACATTAATGTTGTTAATATTAATTGAAGTATGTATCTAGCTATCAATCTTTGATCTGTGGTCTTACAGTTATGGTATATGGTATCTCTTGTTCCTTCAATAAACACTCCTTTCAAATGGGAACTACAAGTGAGATTGAGGGTTTCAAGTGATTAATTAATGAAATATATTTCATATTTATCCATTGGGTGATCTTAATAAATATCAATTAGTGGTTAGTTTAATCAAATAGAATATTCATTTTTTGTATGATTTTTTAGGGTTTTACCCAGAGGGATGTTCTTACATTCCAGATGGAGAGGTTATGAAATGTAAGACAATAAATAGTTTTTTTCTTGTTATTTTGTGTTGTGATATAATTTAAAGTCTCAAATGATTCTATGTGAATAGATTAAATTTTCATATGTGAAATTCCTTGAATTTATTCTTTAATTTGGGAATCTTTATTCTCTTTTCTATAGATGAATAGAGAAAAAATGTGCAGAAAGTCTCTCACTTTCAGATAGTGGAATTATGAAAATTATGAAAATGTAATTTGTATTGAATTATTATGATGTTTGATCATGGTATTTATTGGTGTATAAATAACATGTTTCTTGGTCTATGATAGAAAATTAATCTATGAATTATTTTTGGGATTGGTGATCCATCATTTTCCTTTCTATAGTTAAAATGGAACTATTGTAGTAATACATGTGTGTCACACTACAACCTCGATTTTCCTCTATTATTTTATTTGAATTAATAATTTTTGAGTTTCTATTGTTTCTATCTCCCTTCGAGCCAAATTCCATAGAAGTATTATATTTTTGGGTGTGTAGTTCATATTGAACAGATCTGCAGACAATTATTACTTATATTTGAGTAACCATGTGACATGACAACATATTTTTAAAGATAAAATTACATGGTTAGAACATAATTATTCTAACCATAAACCACACTCTAGGTACTCCAGTGAGGCTTGTATGGTTTGGTTAATAATGCTTCCACAACATGTGATATCCCCATGTTTTAATTTTTTGGAATCCCTATTCTACCCCCACTTAAATTAAATCCTCTAACTCACACCTAATTCACATATTCACATGATGAACCACCCATGGATCCTTGATAATTCCTCTTTCCCTAATTTCATCTCTTTACAATGGAAATTACATGAGGTTTATTCATGATTAGAGTTTGTATCTTCTAATTATGAAATCCTTTCTCTTTAATCTCCTCTGCATTCCCTATTTCTTCATGTTTCATATTCTCCCCCCTTGCTATGTTTTTCTTTGGATCATCCATAATAATAAGGTTTTTTTAATTGGTTACTTTTAGTGCCTAGGGATTATGAGGCACTCTATGAAACATTTTCTATCGAAATTCAATGTGGAATATGAGTTTATCTTGATGAAGGTAGGTTTTCTCTATAACACCACTCTTTAAAATTTTTGAACCATGATTTCATAGTTTTAAACCATATTTAAAATGCCTAATGATATGTAAAATATATGTCTATGAATAATTTGAAAAGGTAAACAAAATTTCACTTGGTTTAAATGGAATGTTAAGGGACATTCATTTAAAATATGTTACATAAATATCTTTATCAACTACTGCTCAAAGTATTTTATTAAATTTCCCAATTAATTTTATTAGTGGATTTTAAATTAAAAAAGGTTTTATAGTTCATGAAACTAGTTTTTAAAAGAAACACTTAGTTTTTAAGGGTCTTATTGGCCTTTAATGAATATAGGTTGATTTTTTATGTTGATATTTCACTTTAGTAGTGTGTTTGGTTTTCAAATATTTTTTTATATCCTGGTTTCCCAAATTATATTAGAAGGCCCGGTTGGAACATTATTAAATAATTATAATGAACACCCTGAAGCATGCCCCTTTTTATGTTTTTGAAATGTGTTATAGCATATATTTTTATTTTCCTAATGGGAGTATTTTATTATTTATTATTATTTTAAATGAAATAGAGGGGTTGTTTCTATGAATGGTGTTAAGAGGTTAGGGTGAGTTATTATTCTTGTTTTTTTTTTGTTTTTTAATGAATGACATTCTTACCTCTTTTTTTATTTCCAACAAAGAAATGGGTTTTTAGGTGACACCTTCAGTTAAGCATACTACACTAGTTCAATATCATGATCTAAGTATTAACCCTGAGATAGACTATACTCCACTTTTTTTATTTTATCCCTCAATTCGGATGGGTTGGGAAATTTTAGGTTTTATCAATGGTTGTTGTCATCCAGAATCAGTCATATTTATTATTTTTATTTCTATTTTCTATTTTATCACCTATGATCATAGATTCCCATGAAAATTTTTATTTTACTTTTGATGGTTGTGTGTGTTTTATTCTTATTCTGAAAATATACCTTTTTTTCTAAAATACCATGAGCATTTTTAAAAAAATATTTTGATCTAATTTTTTTTCATTAAAACTTGATCCTTTAAATTGAATTTAATATCAATGATTACATTAAAATATTCATAGGATAGTTAAAAAATTTATAAGCGGTTGTTACACTTAATAAAATGGAAGTGTATGTTTTATAAAATGAAATATACCTGATATATATTTTTCATATGCCTGACTTCCATAATCTGATTTTATAAATTCATTTCCAAACTATATTGAAATGATTTTCATTTTTAATGATTATGAATAGGGTGTGGGGATGATACCTATTGGGCCTCCATGATCACACCTATTTACATATTATGTTCTATTTAAACCCTCGATTTATCAAAGAGTATGCTTGGGCTGTGGTTGGATGGTTACTAATTGACTCACTTGGAAGTATGATTGTTATTTTCTTTATTTAGTTTCCATTGTTACATCCATGAGATTAGCCATGCTTATTTTCCTTCCATTATCTTATGGGTGGTTTTTATGCAGGTGGTGTTATATATGTTTAATAAATGGGTTTTTTTCTCTCAAGGGAGTTGGAGGAAATGGTGATTTTTTGTTTGTGATTTATTTTCTCTTTATGCCCATATATTTGATTCTTCGAGAGCATCTAATGTATATATGAATCATTCTAGAATTTTGAGTAAGTTTTTGCGATTAATTTATGTTATTTTATGGAATAAATCATCCCCGATGAGTTTTTTCATATTCCCTAGTTCTTATTTTTATCCTACATAGATCATGAACACCGCTTGGGCCTTTCCATATGTTGGTTTGTGTAGAGACCCAAATCTTAACGTACATAGACATTACATTACTTTTGCGGAATACTTAATACATAACAATAACAGACACACAAGGACCGTAATAGTTTAGTGTCTTTGGAAACTCGGAATATAATCTTCTAATCGTGGTGAAAGATCTTCAACATCTCCCATAAAGATCATCTTTTTTTTAAAACCTAAATACTTTCTTTATATCCTGGGGAAAAGAAAACATAAAAGGGTGAGCTCACATGCTCAGTAAGGGTAAACAAAAGAAATATCAATCACATCATATTCATAAGAACATATCTTTTGGAAATATTAACCTGCAAAAGAGATCATAATTTCATAACATGGGATAAATCATAGTAGTGAAATATAACTTAAAACATGAAATATTGTGTCATACACACATAATCATAGAGAATAATTTCTTATTATTCAAGACTCATTGCCAAGACTATCTTAGTGGACAAAGTCCCTTTCTGAACCGAGTTCACTCCTCGTTTCGGTCCTGTTTCACTGAACCGGTATAACCTAACATTCCATCCATGTCTATCTCATGAGATATAAAATCTTTACCCAATGCATTGGAGGGAGATATAGGTCCCACCCATCTCTTAATGATACCATTCTTATGTGTGCCACAAAATCATAAATCATACATCATAGCATAACCCATGTAATAAAAATGGGAATCTTAAACATCGGGACATCATAAAACAATTCATATAAGATAAAGGAATTCATAAAAATAATTCCATCACAACATAATCAATTCAATGTAATAATAGGGATAGAAACATAACCCTATATTATCTTAGATGAAAATAATTTTGATAAAACACTTGAACTCCATTCTTGAGGAAAATATCCTTTCTGCTTCAAAAACATTTTTCTTTTTTAACATGTCATACAATTTTAAACTAAAATAAGTTGATTAAAAATAAACTTGAAAACTTGTAAAGGAAGCTTCTTGGAAACAATTTTTTAAAAATCCATTCATGTCGTATAAGTCAAAAAAACATTCTTCTCGTACTTTTGTCGGAAAAGTCAAAAAGTACCTCGTATAAAAAAACGACAAAAGATTCCTTTCATATCTTTTACTAAAAACTCACCAAAGGGTAAAATTGGATTTAAAAAATTGTAGGTGGATGGAAATAATATTACATATTGATTAAACATGGATGTGGATGATAAAATACACCCCAGTAAATGTCAAAGTATAAACAATCTCAGATAGAAATGAGATTGTGATATTTCCCTTACCTTAGGTCTGATTTGCTTCGTAAGTGTCCAAACCTCCTGTATAATGATTTAAATAATGTTATTGACTTATTCAAGAATCATACTTATTGTTATAATATCATATATGGTCATATTCTTAGCTTATTATTAGTAATATTTCATTGTTACTTATTATTTTGGTGTTTATTGCTTTTTGTTCTTATGCGTGTTTTGTCGAATAAATTCTTATTCTTATTTTTAGGTTATAGATACCTCATTTCCAGAATGGTATTATATATCATATTCATTCATTCAATTCATTTATATAATCATTATGCAATGAATATCATGTATAACGAGTCACATCACATCGTGGAGACGGTATTCCGTACGTACGCACGAGTGATGATATCGTTCCCATGATCATGGAATTGTATTGGAGTGTATGTATACTATTTTAGAATAAATATAACTTTACAATAATCATATATAGTCATTATTTACACCATTATACCCATCCAAGTAAGGTGGTGGTGGAAAATAGATTACACCACGGCGTGGAGACGGTATTCCGTACGTACGCACGCGCGGTGATTTTCTTTTCCATAGGATGGATAGATGGTGAAATAGGTTTGTTTCATAATTATAATAACATATCAGTATATGATTGATACTGATGTTATTACTTCATAATGAAACAACTAAATAAGAAGAAGTGGATGAAGAAATAAATATGAAAGAATCGGTAACGGACATTACCTATTCTTTGAAGCGCTTCTTTGAGACCTCCTTTTAGGGTACAAAAATATTTCTTTGAAGAAGACCAGAACCTCTAGGATGTTTCTAGGGAAGTGTAGAGGAGAAATTGGCAGGGTTTGGCCGAGATTGAAGGTTCAAAGTGGTGTGAGAAAGTGGGAGGAGGAGGTGCTCTTTTATTAGGGAGGAGAGGGGTACCTTTGGAATAACCAAAACTATTATTTTATTATAAAGTAAAATTCGGTTTTAAATAGCTCCAAATTGATTTATTTCGAATATAAGGTGGTTATGGGTCGAAAGAATCTCATACAATAGAATTTAGACAAGTTTAGGTTCCTATTTTAACCTTATCATTTAGATTTAACATTAAGTTAAATAATTTTACTTTTACCGTGTCTTCTTGTGTTCTTATACAATAAGGTTAATAAACATACTATAAGAAGCCAAACGAACCCCAAGTTGTTTATTATTAATATATATAACCTTATCTAAGTCATTTTGACAAACCTTAGATTTTTAGGAATAAAATAACAATTAATAATATAATATTTGTTTTAAAAACTATTTTATGTCAATTTTGACAATATTTAGTAATTGATTTTTGTGAAAATTATAATAGAATGATTAGTTCGAAAAAAGTTAATTAAATCAATACTAACATGTCACATTAACCTATAAAATTATTTTAATTCATAAAAAGTCTTAAATTACATTTATTTGGGTATTTATAACATCAATTATGTCAATATTTCATTAATAAGACAATTACTGCATCATCTTTGTGTCATAATAAATGATAATTATTTAATCCCTAAAATTCTAAATAAATTCTGGTGATGTATATAATTGTATTATATTTCTGTGGACTATTCATGTTCGAAGTTTCATGAAGTTTATCACTAAATTAAAATTATTATACTTATAAGATTTAAGAAAGTGACATGTTGTCACATTGTTTGGTTTTAATACTAATTAAATTATTTTCATGGAAAAAGTCCATTAAATGAATCTAATCCGACCCTTAGGTGATATGGGTCGACCTTTAGTCATCCAATAGGATTTTTCCAAGTGTTAGGGTAATTTTATAATCTTATATTTACCCTTAATTACCCGATTTACCTTTAACTATGGTAAATAAAATTTACCGTAGTTACTATTCACAATGCCCAAAAATAAAAAGTAGCTTATTAACATAATTTGGACCCACTGATTCCAAATATGGAATCCATTTTTCCAAATTCAATACACAAAAGTTTCAGAAATTAAATTAAAAGTAATCCCGTTGTCGAAAGAAAACGGTTTTTTCTTTAAAACATTGCAAAAGATTGAATTGATTTATCCTACGAATTCAAGGTAGAATCAATGCTAATGACATAAATTATATTAAATGGTAAAAATATATTCTATTTGTACTTTAAAACCATTCAATATTATAATTTAACGATATAAATTATTGCGATGAAAAAAGTTGTTTTTAAATAAAATATAGCGTGTTTTTACTATTCATCAAAATATGAAAGTTACCAGAATAAAATGAAAAATTTATCCAAAGTAAATTTTTATTTCATGATTCCAAAGAAGTATTTTATTTTGTCAAATTGAACTTATAAACATGTCAAAAACTATATTCAAAGTGGGTGCGCCATCACAAGGCGGCAAAACTGCATTTTTTTAAAAATACTTATTTTACCAGAAAAATTTATTTTGTTCTTATACCATGTTTTAGAAAATGTGTAAGACGAATAATAATGTTATAAGATTAAAAATTTATTTAATACTATTCATAATGGATAGTTCATAATAATATTATAATAATATATCGTTGTTTAGTAAAACCCGGTATTGCGTACTACACACGCTATCGAGGAAGGTCGCGATTGCGTGTAATGCAAGCCAAGTCAGGGTTGTGTGTTGTGCAAGAATCCTTCGTTGTTTCGTATAACATAATCCAACCATATTTCATTTATACATTGAATATATATATATATACTCAATGTTGCGTAGAATAACTATTATCAAAATTGTGTGTAACACGATCCAAGAATAGTGTTAAGTATACTGCAAGCTAATACGGTGTTGCGTATAGCGCAAGGGAATCTTGGTGTAGCATACAACACAAGACATTAATTAAATTAAAAGAATATTTTTCATAAAATCTCAGGGTGTTACATTCTACCCCCCCTTAAAATGAATTTCGCCCTCGAAATTCGTCGAGGTTATAAATGGTTTACTATTCAAAAGTTTCTTTAATAGAAACCCACATCATAAAAAGGAATACCAAAACCAATCTTTAAAAACAAAAGTATGAAACGTAACGGTTACCCAAATAAACTAATTACTGGGTTTCCACATAGGTGAAAATATGGATATGAAATAGAAATCTAACCATCATGTTCTGATGGAGAGTGGTAGAGAACATGGCTTTGGAAAAGCCAGCAATCACAAAGCCATAAATTTGTGACGATCTAAGGTACCATCTGATTCATTAGATCTAAGAGCACTAGGAAAACATTTTTGGTTTTCAAAATCATTTCCCTAAAGTTGATGAAATTGGAATTAGAAGAAATACTTTCGTGATTTTGGTATAGTCTCACCGTTTGTCGTTCTTTGGACAATTTCCACTTCATATCTTAAAGAAATGAAGTTGAATTTGTCATTCGTGATGTGTTATCAGATCATGTGATAGAATGATGGGTCATTCCATCTGTCTCAAACAAAAGGTTAGAAAAGTTATCAAAAAATACATAAGTCCATCTATAGTGAGATTAATCATATATGGTTCCTAAAATGGACTTATACTTCATATATTATACTGCTTAATATAATAAAACTAGTTTCTACTAAACAGGGACTTCCTATAGGCCAGTGGTAGGCGATAAAGGTCAGTCGCACTTCGGTTGTGGGTTCGATTCCCACAGCCTTGTCCGACGCGATGGGTTGTCGCCCATCCTGTAGGTTCTCCTTTTTCTAAAACTATATTACTATAACATCCCATCAATAATATCGGAAAAACTTCTATCCTTAAACAATACTAACTTATGTCCAACATAATCTATTCAAATCTTTAGGCTTATCCAAAATAATACTGTCTAATCTCATATTATAGTGAAAACTATTACCAAATTGTTCATACAACTAGCATGTTAATACCATTGTTGATCCCTATATATCATGAGATATGTCTTGTTGGTCATATTCCAAACATTCGAAGGCCTTAATCATGTATTCTCTTAAAAAATAAATACCCATTAAACCTTTTTGAAAACATGAGTGCTGTTAAAAGTTAACTCTTTCCACATACTAAAATCCTCAAAATTCTATATACTCAAACCATGATATCACTTAGTCCTTACATCAATCATGATCTCATGAATACTGTCAAACATTTCATTTTCTCGTCTTCCCTTCATTATGCGAATATCATCTTTTTTTCCAAAAATATCTCAATTACTTTTCATGGTTACCGGTACCATTGAAAACCACAATAGACCAATACATAAATATTCCAATATTCCACGATACTATATACAACATTATTCTGGAATCCCATTACATAAACACTTAATCATTCCACCACATCGTTGTCATATTCAACATCGCCAATGGTGATCGCATGTGACTTCCCTTTTTCCTTTTCTTTAAGTGGTTGCTCATGTCAATCATCACTAACCCTTGGATTAGGGCATTTATTAGCATAATGCCCCATTTCCTTGCACTTGAAGCATTGAAGTGTAGTAGGTTCATTCTATGTATCCCTTTCTTTGTTTACATCATTAGATATCTTCATCCCATCATTGCGGCATTCAAATGCCCGATCACCTTCCTTTCCACATTTGAAACATTTACTTGTCCCTTTAAGACAATCTCCACCATGCTTCTTTCCACACTTTGAGCATAAGGAAAAATTCATCTTCTTTTCACCATTATTCTGAGATTTCTCCTTGAACTCCATCTTTCGTTTCATGTCAAAACTATGGGATGGATAAGTAACACCAACTTCAATTTCTACCTTGATAGCACAACGCACAATTTCTTCATAGCTACTGAAGTATCTTATATCTAATGCCCTTCGAAGACTTGGTTTTAAGCCACTGAAGAATCGATCAACTTTACTTTCAGGTTGGATGATAAAGTCAGATGCATACCTTGAAAGCCTTGTAAAATTCGCTTCGTATATACCAACAGACTCATCATCCTTTTGCTTTAGTTAAAGAAACTTTTTCTCCATCTTTGTTCGAAGAATATGAGGGAAGTACTTATTGAAAAATAAGTTCTTGAACTCATCCCATTCCATGGACTCAATTTCATCTCTTTGCCTCGTATTCTTGATAAGATTCCACCACTAATCAGCTTCACCTTCCAAACGATATACTGCTAAGATGACTTTATCATGTTCAGAACATTGAAGAACTGAAAATATCTTTTCAGTGGTACTGATCCATTGTTCAGCAACAAGTGGATCAGAAGACCCACTGAAAGAAGGTTGATGTTGCCTCATGAAGGACTCAATAGAATATTGTTCCCTTATCTGCACATTTGTAAGTCCAGAATGATTCATATCTTGTGTAAGTATAGCAATAAGATTTTGCACTCCACCTCCCATAACATTTGTTTGTTTAGGAGGACAATCATTGCATTGTCCATTGCATTGATCAACACGGTTCTTTCGGGTTCCAGCCATCATCTAAAACCCAAAAAGAATAGTGTGAGAGGCAAAAATCATGCAAGGGAAAACAAAATAATAAAAGGGGGAGTATCCTTAATATCTAACATCTTAGGTTAAATTCTATGATCGTTACCGTAGTTCTAAGGAAAAGACTCCCAATGGACAGAAATCTTCAAAGAGCTGGCATCTCCCTTTGCTCACGATGTGACCTGTGTCACCAGCATAGAGATGACCTGGATCATCTCTTTCTCTCTTGAAAAACCGCTGCTTCAATCTGGATTTTCATTTTTGATCTTTTTGACATCTCCTTACCACATGTTGACAATGTTGCATATTTTCTGTACTCTATTGCAGCTGTTCATCTCTCCATGCAGCTTCAAGTCCTCTTCTTTGCTGCCTGTGCTGAGGGTTTTCATACCATATGGAGAGGCAGGAACACTATCAGGCATGGAAAGTCCACTTTCAATAAAAATTCTGCTATTTCTAGCATTCTTTCAATGACCAAAATTGCAAATCAGATCCATCCTAGACAATGTCACAACTCTATCAAAGATTTTGTAGTCCTGAGGAGGCTTAATTTGTCAGGAAACTTCCCCAAACCTTCAGGCACTATGGAAATCTTCTGGATACCTCCATTGGAAGGTTGGATCAAATGCAATCTTGATGGTGCCTCAAAAGGAAATCCTGGACCAGCTGGTTATGGAATTGTGTTCCGAGATGAAAATAGCAACTTCCTTGAAGGCTCCTATGGATCTTGCGGTTATGCTACTGCTCTCGAAGCTGAGATGATGGCCCTTATTACTGCAGTGGATATGGCTCATGAAAGACACTGGAATGATCTCTGGTTTGAAAGTGATTCCTCTACTATAGTGCAAGCTGTCCGGAAAAATCAGATCCATCTTACCTGGAAACTCACCCCGAAATGGATCAAATGCTTTGAAATTCTTGCCACCAAGAACTTTATCATTACTCATGTTTATCGTGAAGCCAATTCGGTTGCTGATAAGCTTGCTTCCAAGGGCATCTCTGAAACCTCTAGAGTGCACCTGACCACACCTGATGAGGATTTGACTGATCTGCTTAATAGGTACAAGTGTAAAATCTCCTCCTTTAGACTCCTGTAATTTGCCTCATTTATTTGAATCTCTTTCTTTTATTTTCTTAAAAAACATAACAATAACAGACACACAAGGACCGTAATAGTTTAGTGTCTTTGGAAACTCGGAATATAATCTTCTAATCGTGGTGAAAGATCTTCAACATCTCCCATAAAGATCTTCTTTTTTTTTAAACCTAAATCCTTTCTTTATATCCTGGGGAAAAGAAAACATAAAAGGGTGAGCTCAAATGCTCAGTAAGGGTAAACAAAATAAATATCAATCACATCATATTCATAAGAACATATCTTTTGGAAATATTAACCTGCAAAAGAGATCATAATTTCATAACATGGGATAAATCATAGTAGTGAAATATAACTTAAAACATGAAACATTGTGGCATACACACATAATCATAGAGAATCATTTCTTATTAGTCAAGACTCATTTCCAAGACTATCTTAGTGAACAAATTCCCTTTCTGAACCGAGTTCATTCCTCGTTTCGGACCTGTTTCACTGAACCGGTATAACCTACCGTTCCAGCCATGTCTATCTCATGAGATATAAAATCTTTACCCAATGCATTGGAGGGAGATATAGGTCACACCCATCTCATAATGATACCATTCTTATGTGTGCCACAAAATCATAAATCATACATCATAGCATAACCCATGTAATAAAAATGGGAATCTTAAACATCGGGACATCATAAAACAATTCATATAAGATAAAGGAATTCATAAAAATAATTCCATCACAACATAATCAAGTCAATGTAATAATAGGGATATAAATAGAACCCTATACTATCTTAGATGGAAAATAATTTTGATAAAACACGTGAACTCCATTCTTGAGGAAAATAACCTTTCTGCTTCAAAAACACTTTTCTTTCTTAACATGTCATACAATTTTAAACTAAAAGAAGTTGATTAAAAATAAACCTGAAAACTTGTAAAGGAAGCTTCTTGTAAATGATGTTTTAAAAATCCATTCATGTCGTATAAGTCAAAAAAACATTCTTCTCGTACTTTTGTCGGAAAAGTCAAAAAGTACCTCGTATAAAAAAACGACAAAAGATTCCTTTCATATCTTTTAATAAAAACTCACCAAGGGGTAAAATTGGATTTAAACAATTGTAGGTGGATGGAAATAATATTACATATTGAGGAAACATGGATGTGGATGATAAAATACACCCCAGTAAATTTCAAAGTATAAACAATCTCGGATAGAAATGAGATTGTGATATTTCCCTTACCTTAGGTACGATTTGCTTCGTAAGTGTCCAAACCACCTGTATAATTCTTTAAATAATGTTATTGACTTATTCCAGAATCATACTTATTGTTATGATATCATATATGGTCATATTCTTAGCTTATTATTAGAAATATTTCATTGCTACTTATTATTCGGGTGTTTATTACTTTTTGTTCTTATCCGTGTTTTGTCGAATAAATTATTATTCTTATTTTTAGGTTATAGATACCTCATTTCCAGAATGGTATTATATATCATATTCATTCATTCAATTCATTTATATAATCATTATGCAATAAAGATCATGTATAACGAGTCGCATCACATCGTGGAGACGGTATTCCGTATGTACGCATGAGCGATGATATCGTTCCCATGATCATGGAATTTTATTGGAGTGTATGTATAATATTTTAGAATAAATATCACTTTACAAAAATCATATATATTCATTATTTACTCCATTATACCCATCCAAGTAAGGTGGTGGTGGAAAATAGATTACACCACGGCGTGGAGACGGTATTCCTACGTACGCACGCGCGGTGATTTCGTTTTCCGTAGGATGGATAGATGGTGAAATAGGGTTGTTTAATACTTATAATAACATATCAGTATATGAGTGATACTGATGTTATTACTTCATAATGAAACAACTAAAGAAGAAGAATTGGATGAAGAAATAAATATGAAAGAATCGGTAACAGACATTACCTCTTCTTTGAAGCGCTTCTTGGAGACCTCCTTTTAGGGTACTAAAATAGGTCTTTGAAGAAGACCAGAACCTCTAGGATGTTTCTAGGGAAGTGTAGAGGAGAAATTGTCAGGGTTTTGCCGAGATTGAAGGCTCAAAGTGGTGTGAGGAAGTGGGAGGAGGAGGTGCCCTTTTATAAGGGAGGAGAGGGGTACCTTTGGAATAACCAAAACTATTATTTTATTATAAAGTCAAATTCGGTTTTAAATATCTCCAAATTGATTTATTTAGAAGCTAAGGTGGGTATGGGTCTAAATTCTCTCATACAATAGAATTTAGACAAGTTTAGGTTCCTATTTTAACCTTATCATTTAGATTTAACATTAAGTTAAATAATTTTACTTTTACCGTGTCTTCTTGTGTTCTTATACTATAAGGTTAATAAACATACTATAAGAAAAAAAACTAACCCCAACTTGTTTATTATTAATATATATAACCTTATATAAGTCATTTGGCCAAACCTTATATTTTTAGGAATAAAATAACAATTAATAATATAATATTTGTTTTAAAAACTATTTTATGTCAATTTTGACAATATTTAGTAATTGATTTTTGTGAAAATTATAACAGAATTATTAGCTCTAAAAAAGTTAATTAAATCAATAATAACATTTCATATTGACCTATAAAATTAGTTGAATTCATTAAAAGTCTTAAATTAAATTTATTTGGGTATTTATAACATCAATTATGTCAATATTTCATTAATAAGACAATTACTGCATCATCTTTGTGTCATAATAAATGATATTTATTTAATCCCTAAAATTCTAAATAAATTCCTATGATGTATATAATTGTATTAAATTTATGTAGAATATTCATGTTCTAAGTTTCATTAAGTTTATCACTAAATTAAAATTATTATACTTATAAGATTTAAGAAAGTGACATGTTGTCACATTCTTTGGTTTTAATAATAATTAAATTATTTTAATAGACAAAGTCCATTAAATGAATCTAATCCGACCCTTAGGTGATATGGTTCTACCTTTAGTCATCCAATAGGATTTTTCCAAGTGTTAGGGTAATTTTATAATCTTATATTTACCCTTAATTACCCGATTTACCTTTAACTATGGTAAATAAAATTTACCGTAGTTACTATTCACAATGCCCAAAAATAAAAAGTAGCTTATTAACATAATTTGGACCCACTGATTCCAAATATGGAATCCATTTTTCCAAATTTAATACACAAAAGTTTCAGAAATTAAATTAAAATTAATCCCGTTGTCGAAAGAAAACGGTTTTTTCTTTAAAACATTGCAAAAGATTGAATTGATTTATCCTACGAATTCAAGGTAGAATCAATGCTAATGACATAAATTATATTAAATGGTAAAAATATATTCTATTTGTACTTTAAAACCATTCAATATTATAATTTAACCATATAAATTATTGCGATGAAAAAAGTTGTTTTTAAATAAAATATAGCGTGTTTTTACTATTCATCAAAATATGAAAGTTACCCGAATAAAATGAAAAATTTATCCAAGGTAAATTTTTATTTCATGATTCCAAAGAAGTATTTTATTTTGTCAAATTTAACTTATAAACATGTCAAAAACTAGATTCAAAGTGGGTGCGCCATCAGAAGGCGGCAAAACTGTATTTTTTGAAAAATACTTATTTTACCAGAAAAATTTATTTTGTTCTTATACCATGTTTTAGAAAATGTGTAAGACGAATAATAATTTTATAAGATTAAAAATTTAGTTAATACTATTCATAATGGATAGTTCATAATAATATTATAATAATATATCGTTGTTTAGTAAAACCTGGTATTGCGTACTACACACGCTATCGAGGAAGGTCGCGATTGCGTGTAATGCAAGCCAAGTCAGGGTTGTGTGTTGTGCAAGAATCCTTTGTTGTTTCATATAACATAATCCAACCATATTTTATTTATACATTTAATATATATATATATATATATACTCAATGTTGCGTAGAATAACTGTTATCAAAATTGTGTGTAACACGATCCAAGAATAGTGTTAAGTATACTGCAAGCTAATACGGTGTTGCGTATAGCGCAAGGGAATCTTGGTGTAGAATACAACACAAGACATTAATGAAATTAAAATAATATTTTTCATAAAATCTCGGGGTGTTACAGTTTGGGCATATGAAAGTTGATAAATTCAGGTCGGTTCGTAAAAAAATATTATTAGAGCCTAGGTTATTATATGGGACTAGGTTCTTAGAGCAACATTTATTATTTTGGTGTATATGTTAGATATTAGATAAGACTATTGTAACATCATATGTTAGTAAATAATGATTCTATCCAACTCTTTTACATTTTATGCCTTGATTTGTGACATAAATTCATGTTTTTAGTCTTAATTTTTTTGTTTCAATCATTTACTTCTAATATGTGATTTTCTTAGTTATCTTCTATTTTGGGGGATGATAAGGGGAGTGAACGTGGGGTATATGGTGAGATAATATGTCTTGGAAAGGTATATATAGCCTGAGTGTAGAATTCATTATGAATCCTTATACCAGTTGTATAGTTGGAACATCGTCCACCAATCCATGTTTCCATATAGCACATAGACACTAGTACACCTTTCAATTATTTTTTGGACTTATTTTGTTTTAAATTCATTTTTTATCATGTCATTCTCGTGTTTTTTAATATAAAATGAGTTTTAATTTTCAAATCATGGTTCTAAATCTTCATGTTATTATTTTTCAATATAATAAATGAGTTTACCTAAATTGATTTAATGAAAAACCTGGTGTTTGGATTTCTGAAAAAAATGGTTTTGAAAAGAAGGTGATTCATTTATAAATAATTTGGTGGGGATACCCTTAATTTAATAACTATTGTGTGTATGTTTAGTGGTTTTTAATATTTTTTAAGTGGAATGGGTGGTTTCAATGGAGAAATTTGGGTTTTGGAAATAAACAATTTAGGTTCCTTTAGGTGAGATGAAATTATTTTAATATTTTAAAAATTGTCACACTTTGAATGTAATGATTGATGTTTAAAGGTAGTAAAGTGTTGGTTTTCACAAAAAATAAATTGATATTAATTTTGATAACTACAGTTTTTAAATAAATTTGGTTTGGATTTTTAGTTATGGAATGTTCTTTTGAAATTAATTTTTTGAAATTTTAATAATGTTTCAATATTTTTTAGTAATTTTTTTTTGAATTTTTAATTTTAAATGAATTTTAAAATAAAAAAAATTAATTATAATGTTGTTAATCAGAAATTTTAAAATGTTATAGAATATTCATTTTGAATTGAAATTTAAAAGATTCAATATAGGATTTGGGTAATTAATATATTGGTTTTTAAGTGGGAATATAGGGGATTAATTCCTAGTAGTTATATGAAATTAATTTTTTTTGATTTATAATTGAAAAACGTAACATGTGTTAGGTTTTCACTTTTAAAAGGGGGGACGTTCTTTTACGGTGTGTAATTTTTTGGAAACAATTTTCAAACATTTGATATGAAATTGATGGGTTTTAAAAATTAAAGAGGACATTTTTGAAAAAGGTGTCTTGAAATTTGGTATGTGTGTTTCTAAGAACATCTATTGATGTAATTTTAATTTTTTTGATTTTTGTTAATAAATATAGTTTAGCAATGCCTATACCATATGTTACATTTCAATTCACTCAAATAAGGTTTCAGATTAATCGGATGAGTGCCATACCAGCAGAATGATTTCCGTCCTTTTTCTAGGTGTATTCTTGTTTTAGTGTGGTAACGCTTATCTATTTTGTAAATTTTTATGCCAATCATTGGATTTTTTGGATTTTTTAAACTGGTAATTGGTTCTTTATTCTCCTTAGGTATTTACATTCATTCTCTTGGTGGAATTTTAATCATTTTAGGGATATTTTTCTTTAGTGATCTAAGGTGTCGTTTTTCCATAAGGATGTTAGACTTGTTATTTTCACATTTGTGCGGGGTTGTGATTTGGAAGCATTAGGTGTGTTATATGGTATAAGGGATGAGTGTTACCCCTAGTATAGTTTATATCTTAGTTGGTGCCTTGGATACTCAGATGGGTTCACTAGTTTTTGGAGTTTTGGGAAAGATTCTCTAAGTTACATCAACTTCAACCTCTATTATAAGGCTATAATTTTTTATTCTCATTTGGGAATTTATGTTTTGAGGTAATTATAGTAAAGTCTTGTATTCTCCCAAATGTTTTAACTTAATTTTCCATGGTTAGGGTTATATTTATCATGATATCTTGTTCATAGTGGAATATTTAAGGTCTAGTAGATACGGAATTCTATTGTGGTAATTCTAAATTTCAATGGTGTACTTGGTAATCTATCCCTTTTTCATGGAATATTTCATCCCTTATAGTGATTTTAATATTTCTCATTTTTTGGAATGAATTGTTTTTTTTTTTGAGATTTTTTGTATTATTATTAATCTTATATGGTGGGGAGACCTCCATTGATGATCCTTTTAGGGGATTTTGACAGTATTTTACTAGGAATGTGCCTTTCATATTATGATGAATCTATGGTATTTGTTAGGAGAATGTGTTTAGATTCTTTCCCAAAAACTCCCATCAAATGAAGGGTGATGATCATTGGTCTCTATTTGGGTCTTGGGTTGTTTCATCAAGATTTTTTTTTAGTTTTTTGTTAGTCTAGCATGACATTTAATTTGGGGTGTTCCTTGGGTTTTGAGGTTTTAGTTTATGAAGTCAACAGTTTTTAAACATTAGAGTGCCTTCCATTTGGTCTTAGTCTTTGTTGAATTCTATTATAGACCATTGTGGTTACCTATGATGAGGGAATTAGACAATTTTTGTGGGTCCCATTTCAACATTAAGGATAAAATTATCAATCATTGGTAGTAATTTCATTTAATATTCATGTTTCTATAATCATGACCTTAGTCGGGAGGGCTGGCTCCATTTCTTTTTTGTATCGACCATTTTATTCGAGTCTCTATAATGAAAAAATCATTAGGTGGGGTGGATTGTCACACCATGACCTTTGTTTTACTCTATTATTTTAATTGTTTTAATTATTTTGTATGTATTATTTATTTTTGAGTCTCTATTATTTCCCTCTCTCTCTAGGATAAATTACCTTGAATTTTAAAGTTTTTTGGTTTATAGAGAATGTTTCAAGGTTTGGTGCATAGTTAGTATTAACAATGTAGAAATTAGATGATAGGTCTATGAATTTTAAAAGTTATAATTTCAAAGTTAGAAAATGGTATGTTTAACCATGTTTCTTGCATATTATTCATGATCAAGATCCTCTAGTGCCAATTTATGAGTCGTAACATGGTTTTTCTGATAGTGTGATATTGCCAGTTTTTTATTTTTGGGAATTCCTATTTTTAACCTCTTAAATTATATCCTCACCCTCCCCCTATTCATGCAATGTTCCACCTAGGGTATCCCCAAATGCACCTCTTCTGATTCATTAATTTCCCTATCATGGTTATTCCATGGGATTTATTTATGATATGATTCTTGATCATTAAGGTGTGGTCTTGTTTCTCATCTATTTCATTCTTCTTCCTCATTTATACTAGTTTACTCTTTATCCCATTGTTTTGTTACATTTTAACTAAGCCCTAATAGGAAGGTTTGTTTCTTAATAGTGATTTTTTGCAACTAGAACTAGAAACTCTTTCCTTGAAACCTTTTTAGATTTATTTTTCAAGGGATATGATTTTACCTTGATTAAGGTCAGTTTTCTCTTTTGTATAACTATTTAAAATTATTGAGCCATGATTTATTCTCTTTAAACCAGTTTTTAAATCCCTACTTATTTATACAATATATGTCTATGGTTATTTTTAAAATAGAATCCATTTTTTACCAGGTTTCCAAAAAATAACATGGTCTTTTCTTTTAAAACACATGTTATTAATATATGTTTCCACTGTCGGGAAAACAAAATGTTCAATAAAAAATCTCCAATATATTTTATTAAGGTAATTCAATTTATAATATATTTTTTAGATCTATAATATATTTTTCAATGGAAAATCTTAGTTTCTATGAGTGTTTTTGGACTATAAATAATGGGGTTTACTAGTTTTGTACATTGAGATTTCATGTTGGTTGTGTGTATGATTTTCATAGTGTGTACTAATAATTTAGTTTCTAATGCAATATTAAAAGGCCTTATTAGAACTTCTTTGAATGGTTTTAATGGTCACCCTTGAATCATTCCTTTTTTTGTTTTGAAAAATGATATGGGTTATGAATAGATTTCCTCTAAGAGTGACACTACTAGAAATTTAGGCTATAGCCATGGACCTATAACCATGGTTTTATAGATCTGTGGCTATAAGTGGTTTATGGACACAATTCAGTTATATGGACATGGCTAAAAATTTTCCTAGTGTTTTTTTTTTTTCAAAATGTGTTGGTCTCCTCCTCCATCCTTCTTGAAGGTCCCTGTCAGGATCCAAGTATCACTGAGTGGGGGAGGGGTTGAATCAGTGATATATTTTTCTTTTTATGTTTCCTTTTTTTTGAAACAACATTGGCCTCCTGTTAAAGAGTTTATTCCCGATGGAACACACACATCCCCAGGAACACAATATTTACAAGGCTCGCTACTCAACAAGAGTAGATATGCCCTTGGTATGGTCCGGAAACAATCCAGTACCACAGAATCCATAAGAAAACAATCCTCTGATGTGGAATACAATGAGTAGGATATTCCCTTACACTCGTGTAGCACGTTGAAAACAATTCAATAGTGTGTGTGCTCCCTCTTATTACAAATAGGGTAATGTAATGTTTCTATGATACTTAAGGAACTTTCACAAATCAAATCATTCAAAAAAAATCTTCACTTTCTTACCCCAAAGCTCGTAAGAACCTCCTGGTAGAAACATCTTGTGTGCCACACCCTTCTTGCGCACCTCCCTGCTTGCATGCCAACCTGCTTGTGTGCCACTAACTACTTGTGTGCCACTATTGTGCACATCTCACAACTCGTGTTCCACCTTTGTCTTATACCTAACACACTTCTTTAATATAACTCGCTACTTGTGCACCTCTTATAACTTGTGCACCACTTCTACATGCACGCCACCCTGCTTGTGCGCCACGCTACTTGCGCACCTCCCTACTTGTGCTCCTTATAAATAACTCTTAACATGCATGACACTTCAGCTTTCCCACCACTTTCTACTACTTTCACACTCAGATATCAAATTTTCTCTTAAGTGTTGAGAATATAAAAACATGGAGTATAGCCGTCTATTTATAATAATTTTGGTGACTTGGGCGCCATTTACACTTTTGCGACATTCCTACTTGTGCGTCGCTCAATCAATTTCCCATCGCTCCATCACTTGTGTGCCGCTTCATCACATGCACGCCACTTTCTTTCCTTTGTCATATTTCGATTAGATGATTTTGAAATATTATTTGCGCACAACATACACTTGTGGGCCATTTATACTTGCACGCCACACTTACGCGCCGCTTATACTTACGCACCACTTTTTGAATTGTGTGCCAATATTTAACTTCTGTTCCACTTTATTTACTTTTTCATATTTTGATGTGTTGATCTTTAAATATTACTTGCATAAAACATACACTTCCATGCCACATATACTTGCGCGCCACACTTGCGTGACACTTTAGACTTGCGCACCACTTTCTTTCCTTTTCCAAAAAGACTTCGTTACTCCCCCTATCCTTCATAAGGATTGCATCACAATTTTTTTAGACCTATGATGTTTTTTAAATACAAATCAAAAAATCATCTTCATAGTTTCCTTGGGATGTATTGTAACTTAAATATCTTCTATCAACCACTTATACAAAGTGAAGTGATTTTCCTTTCATCTCAAACTTCCTTAACAACAAAATACAATACCTGAAAAGGATATTCTTCACAATCATCTTGGTCCTAACAATCTCCCCCTCTGTATTTTGTTGTCAAAAAAGATTCATAAATCACTAAACTTTTTAATCTCAAGTATGTATTACTCATCAATAATTCTAAGCATACGTGAGGGAACTCATTTTTAGGAAACAAGAATTATTGAAAGAAAAACCTTTCTTTCTAAAAGTAGTGACAATGAATCTTCTACATAATTCTTCTCCAGCCTTCTCCAAAACATACTCATATTCTTTTTCTTTTGAACCTTCTTCTGTAGCTTCAACTCCTAGTAGACAAAAAATCATTTCCTACAACCACTCCAACAAAGTGTTACAATAGTTTACATACTTACATGATGAGTTCACAACTTACCCACAACTCCCACTTTATGCATGAAACCATAAGGATAGATTTATGAATATTTATTCCCCTTGACAACACTATCCAATGGTAATATTATAGAGGGGACAGACAGACGTACCTAAACCTTGATGAGATGGAGTTCGGATACCCATGGTAAACCTCAATTTAGCAAATGGTTCCTTCAGTAATGGTTTTGAAAATATGATAGAAACTTGTTCCGATGTAGGAACATTATCCAGCATCAATCCATTATTCTCAACCAACTATTTGATGAAGTTGTACTTTATGTCAATGTGTTTTGAACGAGATTTTTTTACCGGGTTTCTTGTAAGATTTATTGCACTCTGATTATCACATCCCAAGAGTAAGGGTAGCCTCACTTCAATAAGTAGATCTTCCAACTGTGTCTTCATCCACATAAGTTGGGTAGAAGCTTGAGTGGAACCAACATACTCAGCTTCATCTATGCTAAGAGTCTCTGAATTCTTTTTCTTTATATGCCAACTAACACAACATTTCCCCCAAAAGAAAACTCCTCCAGATGTGGATCTTCTATCATCAACATTTCATGCCTAATCAACATCTGAATACCACAACAAATCAATATTTTCAACGCCATAATACATGATTCCAAAATTTGTTGTTCCTTTGATATATCTATGAATCCTCTTTCCAACAATTAAATGTGATTATTTTGGAGCACTCTTAAACCATTCACATAAGGTAACAATATAGACAATGGCGGGTATTGAGGCAGTTAAATATAATAAACATCCAATCATCTTTCAAAACTCATTTTGATAAACTTATATGCCTTCTACATCTATAGACAACATGGTTCCCACTAAAATTGGTGTTGAAACTGGTTTTGAATTTTCCATGCCAAACTTCTTCAGAAGTTCCTTAGCATACTTCTCTTGAGAAAGAAATGTATGGTTCTTCATCTAAAAGATTTGTAACCCAAGAATGTATTTCATTTCTCCCAGCATAGAAATCTCGAACAACTTTTTCATCTCGTCAGCAAATCTTTCACAAGATATTTTATCATTTCCAACAAATATAATTTCATCAACATAAATAATTACAATGAGATAATACTCATGACATTCCTAGATGTAAATATTTATTTCAACTCTTCTTTTCTTGAAACTCATCTTCCTTATGTAGGTATCCAGTTTGGAATACCATGCCCTTGGAGCTTGTTTTATCCCATACAAGGCTTTCTTCAGCTTACACAAATCACTTTCATCTTTCCCAACAACAAAGCCACAAGGTTGTTCAATGTAAACTTCTTCATTCATATTTCCATTAAGAATTGCGTACTTCACATCTATTTGAAAAAATTTGTAACCTCATTGTGCAGAAATAGAATAAAATATTCTTATTGTTTCCAATCTTGCCACTAGCGCAAAAGTATCATCAAAATCCACACCTTCAATTTGTGAGTAACCAGTGCACACTAATCTTTATTTGTTTCTTATCACTTCTACTTCTTCATTAATCTTGTCCAGAAAAACCATTTTGTACCAATAGCATTTTCTTCATCCGTCTTGGGTACGAGTTCCCATGTATCATTATTTTCTATCTGATCAAGCTCTTCATTCCTAGCCTGAATCCATTCTAGATGCTCAAATGCTTCATTTACATCATTTGGCTCCACTTTTGAATACAAAGAATTATGCGTAACAGAATTTTTTGTTCTTCTTATTTGAACCCTCTAACGTTGATCACAAATAGTTTTTTGAGCCTCGAGTTACATCCTCATCCTAGGATGAGCTGTTTGAATTTCATCCTCGTCACTTGAAACTGTTGAGTCTGATTCTTCTTCTTGATTAGGATTATCAATGTTGTTAGCATTATCAGAATCATTAACAAGACTTTCCTTATCCTTCTAAACTTCTATATAATAAAAAGTCTTGTTTTCTATCTCTACATTTTTAACAAATTTCACATCAGTAGAATCGAAAATTCTTCATGTTTATTTGTTGAAGCATATGTTTCCTCTTCCTTCTCGAGCATATCCAAGAAACTTCCATCATCTCCTCTTTGTTTAAACATTCCATGTTTCAAATCCTTTTTCTTTATGATGCATGGACTCCCAAAAACTCTTATGTGTTTCAAACATAGAATTTTTTCATAAAACATTTCTTATGGAGTCATATCTGAATGTTGTCTATAGAAACATCAGTTTTGAATATACACTATATTACTCTTGGATTGCCTCTGAAAATAATGATAGAGACCATATTCAAGTAAAACATTTCATATGGAATCATATCTGAATGTTTTCTATAGAAACATCAGTTTTGAATATACACTATATTACTCTTGGATTACCTCCGAAAATAATGATTGAGACCATATTCAAGTAACATAGTTCACCCCATTTCAACCAGAGTTCTATTCATCCTTTCTGCAACCCAATTTTGTTGAGGTGTGTATGGTTAACTGAACTCATGCCGAATTCCATGATTCTCATGATAACTTTCAAAATATTCATTCTTATACTATCCACCATTATCAGTTCTAAACATCTTCACTAAATACTCACATTCCTTCTCTACTTTCCTCATGAAAGTCTTAAACATTTTCATAGCATCTGAATTATGTCTAATGTACATAACACCTGTAATGTGAGTAAAGTCATCAATGAATGTAGTGATGTATTTATCTCCATTTTTTGATTCCTTTCTCATTGGTCTACAGATATCAAAATGTATAATTTCTGAGGGTTGTTTTGAATTAATGTCAACTCTCTTATAAATAGAGTTTGTAATCTTCCATTTTTTCACAAATAGTGCAACACCAATCTCTTCTTTTTGATAAATCATAAATATCTTGGACACTGTCTCGCATTGTTAATTTGAACATGTTTCTTTGACACAAATTCCCCACCATTTTATTACATAACTAATTTTCATCCACCATTATCATGTAACAAGAGTTATGTACTTCACCAACTTTGAATAAGTTCCCTTTTGTACATTGTCCTCTTGTAACTACCTTTCCAACCTTTTCACTTTTCACAAAAAAACAATTTTTTCTAGAAGATAACTTTGTTTCCCTCATCATAGAGTTGTGAAACACTCAGAAGATTATGTTTCAATCCATAAAAATATATTTTTTTCCAAGATTTCATTTTGTTCCTTCTTGATGATGGATGATCCAACACCTTTGATCCTCATAGATTCATGATTTCCAAATGTAATTGTTCCTTCTTTGAAGTCTTTCACATTCTTTAGCAACATTAAGTCTCCTTTCATGTAATAAAAATACCCATTATCAATAATCCATGGACATTCTCCTTTTGTAGCTTTTATAAAAGTTTCAACAACAAGATCTTTATGTTTTTAATTTTTTTTAAAAAATTTGGGTACAACCAGGAAAGCAGCACACACGCAAGGAATAAAATTACAAGTAAATCGCAAACCCGGAGACTCGACCCTACGACCTACCTCTCACCCCCCCAAGCCCATACCACCCCACCACCAATGGTGGGGCGATATTTATGTTCTTCTTTTCCATTCTTAAACTCTATATTCTAATATTTGTCAAGAACCTTTTGTTGTGATTGAAAAAAAACAAGGCATCCCTTAGAAAAAAATTTAGGTTGTTCACATCTTTCACAAATAGTTTCCAGTGGTTGGAACATGTTTTTAACTTTCGCACTGACCTTCTCTGATTTCCTCTGAACTTCATTCTCATACTTCTCTTTTATGAGAGGATTGACTCCCCCTCAATCCATGTCTTCCTTAACATGTGTAATAGTAGTAATGTTGTTGATTAAAACAACACATGTTTTTAGTGTGTCTGAATCCACCACAATACTAGCAGTAACTAGAGAATGAGTTTTAACCTCTGAAACTTCTATACTGACCGGAGTTAAGAAAATGCTTCTCAACAACCTTCTTAATAGAACTCAGATGACCATCAACCTTCTTATTTTTAATATTAACTTTATTTTTTAGCATAGATTTTGGTTCATACATATCAGTACGAGTAGTAGTATAAATATTTATTGACTTTGGATTTTTATGTACTTTTGATTTTTCAGCATTGTTAACTTTGGTCACATACATAGACTTTCTAGATTTTTTCTTATCAGAACTAGTTCTATCTTTCTTCTCAACCTTTGATGGCAACTTTTTCGGATCCTTATTTGGTTCATTCTTACTAGAAAATTCACCAACTTCTGAGATAGATTGTTTGAAACTGATATTCATTTCTTTATCTTTATTAAGTTTCTTTTCAAAAAGTTTCAAATATATTTCTTTCGCCTTCAGATTTGCTTCAAGATGAGTATTACGATTCTTTTCATTCTCAAGAGAATTTTTCAGATCATCAATCTTAATTTCTATCATGATTTTCTAATCAGGAAAACCTTCTTGATTATTTAATGTGTAATTTTCATTCAACAACTTCTTTTTTCCCTTTTCAAGCCTTCTGATATTCCTCAAACATTCTTTTAACTCTTCTTTCAAATGATATTCAAGTTGAGTTTCTTATTCTTCAGAATAATTGCTCTTGTAATCTTCATTATTCACTACTTAAAATAAAGGAATTCTCTCTAGATTTCTCAGAAAATTATTTCTTAGATTTATCTACACTATCTTCTTCTTCATCATCTTGAGATAAAAAGATTCTTCTTTTTTATTTGAAGTACATTTTATCCTTACCCTTTGAAAAATATCTATCTTTGTTGGTTTGTTTCTTCCATGACCTTCTTGGCCTTCTCTCATCATCATCATTGCCTTCTTCTTTATTCTTTTGAGGACAGTTAGCCATAAAGTGACCGATGGCTCCACACTCAAAACATTTCAAGGAATGTTTCCCCTTGTATTTCCATGGACATATTTTTACATTTTTAGAAAACAAAGATAATATTTCATCAAAAAAATTACATACCTAATCTTTAGAATCAGATTCACCAGCATCTTCTTCAATAAGAGTCTTCTTTGACATCTCTCTATTTTCATCCTTGAATGACATTTCTCTATCATCTTTTTTTTCTCTTCATAGTCTTCTCCCTTCTCATTTCATAAGTATTTATAGTTCTATGCATATCATCCAGAGAAAATGATTCAGGGTCTCTATCTTCCAATGAAGACACTTTATCATCAAACTTATCAGGAAAAATTCTAAAGATCTTTTAAAAAATTATAAAGTCCTCCATCTTTTCACCAAGACATTTGATTGTACAAACAATGTCATTAACCTCGTAATGAAGTCTTCAATAGATTCGGATTATCTCATTTTCAAGCCTTCATACTTCAGCCTCTAGATTTGTAGTTTTTCCTTCTTCACTTTTGTATTTCTCTCATATATGTTCTTTAACTTAATCCAGATACATTTAGCTTTAGCAACTCCTTTCACTCTTACAAACTCACTCTCAGAAAGAGATGATAGTAATGAATTTTTAGCTCATCCATAATTCTCAATATTTTTCATATTGAAAGGTGTAGGAGGAACCTTGTCATCAATAGGAGGAAATCCATCAGTTGTAGTTTCAATAACTTTATACCCATGAAACATAAGATAAGGAATCATTCTATCCTTCCAGATATGATAATTCCTTCCATCAAATATCGGTATCCCTTTACTGTTTGCGCAATTCATATTCTCCATCCCAACATATCTTCAAAACTTCAGAAAAGAACAAACAAAGGTAACCACCCTCTAATACCAATTCAAGTTCCCAGTCATGATCCTAGTATCACTTAGAGGGGGATGGGTTGAATCAGTGATATATTTTTCTTTTTATGTTTCCTTATTTTTGAAACAATTTTCGCCTCATGTTAAAGATTTTCTGCCCTGCTAAACACAAACAACCACATGAACACATGATTTACAAGGGTCACTACTCAACAAGAGTAGCTTCATCATTTGTATGGTACGAAAACAATTCAGTACCACACAATCCACTAGAAAGCAATCCTTTTATGTGGAATACGATGAGTAGGATATTCCCTCACACTTGTGTAGCACTTTGAAAGCTATCCAGTAGTGTGTGTGCTCCCTCTTAGCACAAATAGGCTAATGTAATGTATTTTTGCTTCTTAATGACTTTCACAAATCAAATCATTCAAAACAATTCTTCACTTTCCTACCTAGAAGCTGGTAAGAACCTCCTGGTGTAAAGAGCTTGTGTGCCATACCCTTCTTGTGCGCCTCCCTAGTTGCGCGCCACCTGCTTGCGCACCACATGTTTGCGCACCACCTGCTTGTGTGCCACTCATCTTTCACACCTACCATCTTGCATGCCACTAAATAATTGTGCTCCACTATTGTGCACAGCTCACAACATGAACTCAACCTTTTTATTGTACATAGAACACTTCTTGAATACAAATCCCTACTTGTGCGCTAGTTAGAACTATCATGCCACTTCTGCCTGCGCGCCACTCTGCTTGCGCACCATGCTACTTGCACACCTCCCTACTTGCGCACCTTATAAATAACACTTAACATACATGAAACTTTAGCTTGTGCACCACTTTCTACTACATGCACACTCATATCACATATTTTATCTTATGTTTTGAGCATAGAAAAATGAGGAGGGTAGTTGTTTATTTATAGGAATGTTGGTGACTTTTGCGCCACGTACGCTTGTGTTCCATTCCTAATTGGGCGCCTCTCCATCACTTTCACGTCGCTCTATCCCATGCATGTTTCTCCATCACTTGCGCACCAATTTCTTTCCTTTGCTATATTTTTATAAGATGATTTTTAAATATGACTTGCACAGAACATACAATTTCGCACCACTTATACTTTCGTGCCACACTTGCACGCCTCTTATACTTGAGCATCGCTTTTTGACCTGTGTTCCATTCTTTAACTTGAACATCACTTTATTTACTTTGTCATATTTTGATGTTATGATCTTGAAATATGAATTTCATGCAACATACACTTTCACGCCACATATACATGTGTGCCACACTTGTGTGCCACTTTTGACTTGCGCGCCACTTTCTTTCCTTTTCCATAAACACTTATTTACTCCCCTTATCCTTCATAAGGAATGCTTAAGAAGATTTCCAAACATAGGATATTTTTGAAATAAAAATTAGAAAAGCATCATCATAGTTTCCATGGAAAGTATTGTAACTTCCATATCTTCCATCAACCACTTATACAAAGTGAAGTGATTTTCCTTTCTTCTAAAACTTCCTTGACAACAAGATACTATAACTAAAAAGGAAATTCTTCATAATCAGCTTGGTCCTAACACTTGATTGATCTATGCCCCTCTGAACCCTTGACCTCTTTAGTGGTGGCACCCTCCTCCCTGATACCATCAGATTGTGACACTACTTCCCTGACCCATCATGCCCTCTCCTCTCACCGATCCTCCTCCACTGACAATGCCCCTCGCTTCCACTGAACAGGGCAACCTCACCATGAGCCTCTATTAATAAATGTAGGAATCCTCACCTCCCTCTGATGTTTCTGCCCCTAGGTGGTCTCCCCACCTCCTCTGGTGTGCCTCCGACATGGAAAACCCCCTCCATGTGATCATCCTCCTCCATTTCATGATCTATTATGTGTTCATTATTTTATTATCATTGTGTATAGAAGTAAACTGGAATAGTTTCACATGTTTGAGTATGTTAAATAGGTTTTTTAATTAGATATATTATTCTAATTATAATTGATATGTGTGGAGTTATAGACAATTAGTTTTCATTGGAGAGGAAATTAGTCTAAATTAGGAATCTGAATGGTGGAGTTTTGGATAGTTGGAATCAATAAAAAGAGATTGTATAAAATATTGGTGGTTAAATTGGGAATTAGGGGATCATTCTAGATGCTTCTCAAGGATTTTAATTCTTATGGTAGGGATTTTTTTATGACCCACATAGTTACTGGGTCGGTAATTTCAATTGAAATTTTAATTTTTTTCCTCAAGCAGGGAGATTTTTGAGAATTGGGATATGAATTGGAATTTCAAGAGATAGCTCATCTCTGGGATGTGTTTTCACTTGAGACTAATGTTTATTTATAGATTTGGGTTCCAAAAATAGGTTGGTGTATAACTGAAAAAACAATTTCAGTAGTCATTGGGTATTCAATTGGGAAGCACAAAGTGCCTCTTAATAGGTTTTGTAAGAAACTACCACATTTATAAGGTACTCGATGGAGGGTTACAAGGTAGTTTGTGGGATGGAAGCTATAGTGTACCTTTTATAAGGACAATCATGTACATATTGGTTGTGGATTCATTACCCAATAGGGATGGTTATTGTTTTCTTAAGGATAACAGAATAGTTATGCTGGATTCCACCTTTAAAAATGACTTATGGGGTTCTTCGATTTTAAATGGCTAAAACCAGGGGAGGGGATCTACCTTCTTCTATCCATTTTTATTTTCCTTTATGAGATTGTGGAGATCCAGGATTGTTTCATCATGTAATATAGTGTCAAATATTCATCTTCTACCTCCATTATTATTTCTAATTTATATCATTTAATATTATGTTGTTTAGGGTACGGTTAATGTCAAATTTCATCAAGACTTGGTGAAATTGAATCATTATTATGGGGCTTCATGAAGTGGTGGAAAAAGTGTGTTTTTTAACATCCTCCCCCAAACCACATAAACTATGTAATGCCCAGATTAGAGGACTAGTCAATGTGACCTCATATGGTCCTCCCCGTATGCCAAAGGCCATCCATCACAAAATATAGCAATGTTTCTAAGATTTATTAATCTATTGACATGTGAAAAATATTGTGGAACTTGGAAACAATGTTTTCTTTTTCTCATTATGTTATATGCTAAAATTAATTCTTATTTATTAAACTAATCCTTTATGAAATCATTACGTTGTCACCATTCCCTCATAGAATGTGGTGCAATGAAATTAATCTTCCACATTCTCATATTTAACCTAGATTTCATGTGATCTTATTATTTCTTATATTTTGATATCCTTTCCCAAAAACATACTAATTGATATAGTATATTATTACTAGCATGATTATTATTCATCTTGGTTGATTTCCTGCATAAATATGCCCAAATAGTGTTTCTTCTAGATTGTATGTTAATATTATTCTAATATTTCTTGGATCTAGGTATGAGAGAAAATTAACCAGATGTTTCATGATCATATTTTGGTGTTATATTGAAAAATATAGATGTTCTATAATCATTCCTAGGATAAAGATGAGCTCATGGAATATATGAATCTATCTTATAGTGATAAAATCGATTATTTAACCACTGATTATTCTTTAGTGGTTCATCATTATTAGATTCAAAATTCTCAACAGTGATAATGAAGTTACCATAATCGAAGCTAAATTGTAATGAAATGGGCCCAATTATATTCTCCACACTAGAAAAATTATAAATGTTACATCTTCCTTTAAACCTCTAGTTGTCAAAAATAATATTTGTTTCTAAAAACATTAAGCAATTTCATAATTCTGAAAATAAACCTCTAATCATGCCAGAGTGAACTGATGTTCTTCAACATGCTCAATTTACTACTTTCATAAATATTACTTAATGAAAACATAGTAAATAAAAGATATTTTTATTAAATTTTATCTCCTAATTTATTGGACAACATAATTATTTTTCATTATATGCTACAAGTCAAATCCTAACAACTTATTTTATATACAATATTATAAAAGGTTGGATTTGATCCTTATAACCATATAATGATAATCAAATTCCACCAGTTTATTCAAGTATCCCACTTATGATATAAGAATCCTTCCAATTTTCATCAATATGTGGTGTTCCATAAGTTAATGAAGAATCCATTCATGAATAACCTTTATATATTCACCCAATAACATATGTTGTTCCCCCTATATGGACTAATTTTTCATTTATTTTTATGAATTATAATAATTTACCCCTTTCATGAAATCTGTAAATGAATGAACATATAGAATAGTAACATTATTAAATAAATATATTTTAACATTTTAACAATCTCCAAACATGATTACTCTCTCATTCTTACTTTGTTCTATTTAGACCATCAAACTCTTACGATTTCTCTATATTCTAAACATCCTTTTTATTCTCTTAAATATTATGTTCAAGAATCATTATACATAAGAATATTGCAATGTTTTCATTAATTAAATGAGTTTTCATTTGTATGAATTATGTTTATTAGAGTGTTTTATTGGTAACATAATGATATTATATGAATATCCATATAAACCTGGAATTTTTTATTAATTATATGTGTTATCATTTGTATACATTATGTTTAGCATGGTTATTCTCTCCTTTTGTTTATATATGTGCATAAGACAATGAATATTTCAATGATCCTAATGATGATGGTGTTGGTTTTGGTATGATTGGAGGTGATAATGATATAGGTGTTTCTATAGGAGATAATGAAGATCATGATGGTTCTAGTGATGATGATATTGAGTTGCATTTCATATGTAAATTTATTATTGGTTTATAAGGTTAATTTTATCAGGTGATTCTTTTTATTATGATTATGTTGATATTGAAATTTAATTTTTTTTGTATATATTTTTAATTCTTATGATATATATTTTATTATGGTTGATTTTATTTTTATTTGGAAGGCTGTGTTTTTTTACTCATAACTATAGGATGTGAGTACTGTTATATGGTTCAGTTATTATGGACTCATTTGGTGATTAGGTATATCTAGGTAGGAATACCTTAACATGGTTATTAACTGTGGATGTAGGGTCTATTATCCATTGTTTTGAAATTATTATTAGGGACCAAGATCCATGGTTTAACCATGTGTGTAGATAAAAATTGCCATTATTAAGATCATGGATTTATCCTATAATTTCTATGAGATTAACCGTTGAATTATTGTATAATTTCCATGGTTAAACCATGTACATACATGTACTACATCCATATTTCAAACTATTTATATATATTAATAATTCCATGGATTAAAACACATATGGTGAAAACCCCTACTGCAATAGCATTAGCAGCCACAGTTAGGTAATCCATAGATATAACCAATTTCTATGGATTTTTCACCTACTCCCATAGTTAAAAATCATAAATATAGGTAATTTTTATATTTATGATGGAACAAGGATCATGAGATCATGTGGATGATAATCCAACCCTAATTATTGGATAATGTAACTCACTTCCCTAAAAGATTAGACCGTATAAATGATGTCTCATTTTCTAATGCAGGGGAAAACCAAAATTTTTAAAAATATTAGTATCAAAAAAATTTATGAAACCCATTAATGGATAAATTTTGTAGTTAAGTATATCCAAGATTAATAGTTCCATAAAGTGAGCACAAAAGTATGAAGGGACAACTGAAAAATAGTAACTGTGTCTAGTAGAAAAATCTTGACAGATTTCATCAATAAGGTAAAAGAGATTTGTAGGCTGTTGTCTGTCTTGATGGAGGTTTGGTCACATGATCATATATTTTTTAAACAAAATTTAAACATATTAATTCTATAGGAGACAAAGTTATAGGGGATAAAATATGAAAGATAGAGGAAATTTTCTATAAAAAAGAAACAACATTCACAGAATAAGAATAAATTATCATTGAAGGATAAATTATAAATTCATGAAAAATTCTGTGAAACTGGAAACATATATGGACATAGATATGATTAATTTTTTTATGTTCCATCCTTCCACTTCACTCTTGATTATAATATAAAGAGTCTTCAATAGTAGATGAAAAATAAGAATGAGAGGAATGAAAAGTCTTCCTTGGGAAAGCTTTCAACTCCCCATAATCCAAAGATGGATTTGGAGGATCATCAATAATCTTGAAGTAATGAATAAAGTAAAAAAAATTAAACAATTAATAATAATTCTAACTAGTATTTCAAAAAAATATATAATAATATGCTTTCATTGTGTTAGTGAGTTATTTTCAAGAATTATTAGGAATTTTGAATGTGGAACAAACACTGTGAAAACATGTGTTATTTCATGAAGATAATCCTTCATCAAATAATTAACCCTAACAGATCATATTTCATGATGTCCAAGGTGTTATGGAGGTAATTAGGGTGACCTCCATGGAGGGTTTTTTAGGAAGTGTGAGTGTGAAGAAAACACATTGAAAAAATATGTATTGATTTGTGAGGACAACAATTTTTCTAATAAGTTATCTCTAAAAGATAATAATTTATGGACATCTAGTTAATAAAATATTTAGTAATGTGGTCATGATTGATATAACATATATTTTTTTTACCCATAATAAAATTATTTTCAATGATATCTTAGAATATATTTCACCTTTTTTGTAATAGGAATTTGATTTGCTGCTCTTAAAATACAGTTCCTATGTTATTTTTGAATATTAAATATTAATTTTATGTTTGTTCAATCATTATGTGTCATTAAGAAGTTTATTTACACTCTATTGATGGGGATAAATATCTCATGATCAAAGAAGAAATGAAAAAAAGAATTACAAGGGGTGGTGGGGGCCGGGTTGGTGCTATGGGTTTGTAGGGGGTAGGGTGTGGGGGAAAGGGGTGTACAGGGGCGAGGGGAGGGGTGTGTGGGGGGAGGGGTAGGGGGAAGGGGTGATGGGTGTGTGTAGGGGATAGGGTGAGGGTGGGGTGTCCATGGGGCAGGGTGAGTGGTGGTGAATGTGGGGTGTGAAGTTAGGAGGGGTAGGGGCTGCAAGGGACAGAGGGGGGGTTAAGGTGGGATGCAAGGGGGTGGGTAGGTGGGTGTACAGGGGGCAGGGGTGGGGTGGAGTGTGAAAGGGGTTGTGCATTGAAGAGGGGGGAAGGGGTTCAAAGGGTAGTGGGAGGGGTGCAAGAGGTAGGGGAAGGTAAGGGGAAGGGGTGATGGGGGTGTGGAGGGGTAGGGTGAGGGGGTGTAGGGGCCAGGGTGAGGGGGGTGCAAGTGGGGTGTGCAGTGAGGAGGGGTAGGGGGTGTAAAAGTAAGAGGGAAGTTGTAAGGGGTGGGTAGGTGGGTTTGTAGGGGGAAGGGGGTGTGAAAGGGGGGTGGGTAGTGAGGAGGGGTAGGGGGTGCAAAGAGGCGGGGGAGGGGTACAAGAGGTAGGGGAGGGTGCTGGTGGTGTGCAAGGGTGGATGGTGGGGTAGGATGGGGTGAAAGGGGGAGGGGAAGGGGTGTCCAGGGAAGGGGGCATGGGGAGGGGTGTAAGGGGGTTTGTAGGGAGGATGGGGAGGTAAAGGGTAAAATTGGGGTAGGGGTGTGCATGAGCCGGGGGTGGGGGTACTGGTGCATGGTTGGGGGATGTGGGTGGGGGGAGGGGGGCTGGTACCGGGGGGATATGTGTTGTGGGGATAGGTTTTATTTTCTGATTAGGGAATTTTAACCATGGAGTATTTCATTTCTTGGGATTACAAAGGATTCCACTTCAATGCATCTTTATTTATGATATACCAATTATTTCAAAACTTGTATTCCATTATTTTGTAATCGTTATTTATAATTAGTATTTCTTCAATATCCACATGAATTATTATATAGAAGATATTTGTGATTTAGATTTGTTCAAGATCCCCTTCCAACTGTGTTATGTGTATAAATTTTTTTACATATGCAAATTGTTATGCTTTTATCCCATCATAGCATATGCTTATGCTTATGTCAAGTGGTTTCTAATATATAAATTTAGAATCTTCTCAACATAGACATGTTTTATTCTTCCACTATTATGGGATTCATTTATGATTTGGATTTCAAACATACATAACTATATTAGAAAATCATTTATCATTCCATTGACCACATTGATTACAATTGCAACATATGGTCTTTATGTTTTCAAAATGCAAGAGGCTAGACTTCTCAGAACATCATCCTAAATATAAAAATCCTTGAAAAAGTATGGATTATCCTCTCTTTATTCATTTTTAGTATGAAAGATATAAATTATATTCAATCCTTTTCCTGACATGAAGCAATCAAATTGGGTTTCCACAAGAGGATTAAGTTTTGACAAAAAAAAGTCAATAGGCTAGATTTCTCAGAACATCATACTAAATATAAAAATTATTAAAAAAGGTATGATTCTACTCTCTTATTATTTAGTATAAAATGTATGAATTATTCATGCAACATTGATATTTCTATCACACTTTGATATTAAGAGTCTACAAAAGGTTTTTCTGGTTCTCCTCAACTCTCTTTGCTAATTCGAAAATATTTATTAGCATGTGCAAAGGGAGTGTATATGGTGGGGGTCTATCTAGGGAGGGGGTGCAGGGGGTATCTGGGGATGATAAGAATTCATAATTTTTTAGTTTTTTCCATTGCGTCAATCTTTTAGGTAAAATGGTAGGCCACTTCATTTTTATTGTTTCATATTAACTGTTTTTCTGTTTTTTGGAATGAGATTTCATCAAAAGTTGCATCGATCATTGTGGATCAAGAGGGGTGTCCAGGGGGTGGAGGGGGTGATTTACAGAGAGAGGGGGTCTTCGATGGGGGTGTCTAGGATGGGGAGTCTGTCCATGGGGGAGGGGTGTGAAAAGGGTCTGTCTAGGGAGGGGGCTGTCTAGGAGGGGTTATCCATGAGAGAGGGGGTTGTCTAGGAGGGGGCTGTCAAAGAGGGTGGTTATGCATGCAGGAGGGGGTTTTCAAGAGGGAGGGAGGGGTCTTCCCTGGGAGGGGGGGGACGGGTGTTTGTTCAGGATGTGGGGGTGTTCGGGGGTTTTCTATGAGTGGGGATATCCGGGGGGTGTACAGGATGGGTAGGATATGTTTAAAAACTCTAGTATTGTTAAATCTAAAGGGAAGGATAAGTTTGAAAACTCTATAATTGAAACTAACTAGAATAGGATAATGATCTGAGTTTAGTCTAGGTGGGGTTATGCTAGAAATTATATCCCATTTATCAAGGGATTGGTTGTTTTTTAAATCTCTATCATATTTACTATCCAGAATCATATTATGGTTCCTTATATACCAATATAGAATATTCATTTGGACTTGAATTTGGGGCTAGGACCCCCTTTATTTTTACCTCCAAAATTATTATTCCCTGTTGATTTCCTGAGGGTTTTGTTAGACTTATCCATACAATTTGGTGAGTCTCTATCCTGTTTCTACATGGGAATGTAAAGAGACACTATATTATCATTCATACTTGAGTTTTCCTCTAATTGATTCATTGGTCCATCACCACTAACATGATGATTCAAGACATATCCTTCAATGATCTTCATCTTCTCTTCAATTTCGAAATCTATATTTTATCTATGTTATTTTTCTGAATGTTATTGTCATTATGTTCCTGGTCGAAAGATGTACTCGTAGAATTCTCTTTTTGAGGGATTTTAATAGATTTGTAAGACATTGAAATCATTTCCATATGTTTCTCATTTCACAAGATATATGGCACAGTATATGGGGTCATGTCTATTGGGGCTTCATCATATTTATTCCACACATTCAGTCTACACATCTATTCTCTTATAAAGGTGTCATTTCAGTCCATGTTTTTCATTATTTCTTGCAAAATACTCTTTTGAATTCCATAATATTCACTATTTTTAGTAGGATTAGACATCTAATCATGCATGCAGATCTGTGTTTTCATAGAGCTAGAAGTGTTTAACTATGTAGATTTCCCCTTCATGCTTTCTTATTACGATCCAATATAATCACTACCCATAACTAAAAAGTTACTATAGATATTAGTGTTGACATTATTTTCAGATAATGTCTTCCATTATTCTGGAATTCCATCTATGCTACATATTCATTGTTCATTGAATTTTTTTCTTTTGGTTGTCCATCACCTTAGTTATGTCTCGACTTGTAAGAGCCTCTATATTTCCATTCAACTGGGCATGTGAATTGTGTTCAAAAATGGTTCAAATGTTTTCCAGACCCACGAATTGTTCCACTAGGATAAATACCATACTGGTGTTTGCATCATCAAAGAGTTAATGTTGATCCTCCTTGACCAAATATAATAAATTTATCAATTTCATTAGCAATTTCCTAAACCACTATTACATTATCATCTTATTCACCTATCTCAGCCCAAGATTTAACAGAATTCTCTAAGGAATTGTGAATTCCATGCTTTCTAACCCAACCACCATTACTCTTTTTGTGGGGTTTAGGATTCTCCATAAGAGTTTTACCCTTTCTATTACATTCAACATTAGTCCACTATATTTCATTGGGTGGGAAAAAAATTAACCACACTACAGTTTTCAATAGAGTATCCAATTATCATTCACAAGTCACAAAAAGAAGTTAAGGTGGAGGGGGCAGGGGGATTTGCAGGGTCTCTCTAAGGGGGTGTCCAGGAGGGAGGGGGTCTAGGAGAGGGGGGTACAAGAGGGGGCGTCATCCAGGTGGGAGGCATTTTCCAGGAGAGGGGGTGTTCAATAAGGAGTGGGAGTCCAGGAAATGTGGGGTGGTTTTCAGGAGGGGGTGTGCAGGGGTGTGTGTAGGGGTGTCCAGGAGGGAAGGGTGTTGGGGGTCTACAGGGCCAATGCAAGGGGGTTAGTAGGGGTTCCTGGGGGTCCGCAGGGGGAGGGGTGTGTAGGGGGTGTATGCTGGGTGTGAATGGGGGACGCGAAGGGGTTTATCTAGGGAATGGGGTGGGGTCTGTCCAAGGTGCAAGGGGGTCTGTCTAGGGAGGGGGTGGAGTGTGTCCAAGGTGAAAGGGGATCTGTCCATGGAAGGGGGTCCTTCTAGGGTGCAAGAGGGTCTGTCCAGGGTGTAAGGGGTCTATCTAGAAAGGGGTTCGGTCCAGGGTTCAAGGGGGTCTTACCAGGAGGGGGTATGTCGAGGGTACAAGGGGGGTCTGTTCAGGAGGGGTTATGTCCAGGCTGCAAGGTGGTCTGTCCAGGGTGCAAGGTTGTTCTGTCAAGGATGGGGGGACTCGGTGTGGCTGGGGGACTGGCAGGGGTGGTGGAGGTGGATGGCAGGGGTGGTGGAACTATGGGGAATGTCGAGGGTGGGGAACCAGGGGGAAAGTAGGGGTGGGATCTCATTTTAAGGAGCAGGCTTGTACTCTTTATAAGGCCCCAGCCTTAAACCTTACTTAATCTTGAGTTATTACAAGATTACACATTGAGGATCTTTTCGGGATTAGAGTTTTAGAGAATTATATCATAAAACTTGCATTACATTCCACATATAAACAAAGTGGTTACATAAAGATAGTATTCTTCATTCCCATCAATGGAAACACATTTAAAATTAAACATGGATTATTTCTTGACACATCCTTGACTCTATCATCTTATCATGTACCTTTCCCTTGACATGTGAAAAACATTTCAAAAACTTGGGATGAGCATAAAAACTCAGTATGGGTTATATAAAAAAACATGGAAAGGAAACATGAGTTCATATATACATAAGAATGAAATCATACTTTACCCATAAAACATAGGCACTTTAACATACCTCATAAAATCATGAATAAATCATACAAATCATAAGACATAAAGGTAACTTGAGGCATTCATAACATTCTTACGTAGGGAGTAACCCTCTTGGTTACGTTTGGAATACCCATCATAGTATATTCCCTAAAAATCTCTTCGGAGAAACCTTAACGTTTCACTCCTTCGCGTTACCCAATGCATTGGAGAGCTATAACGGGCTCACCCGCCCTTAGTTTATCACGGAACCACCCGTCTTCATAATAATGCCCAAGAACCATAACATAATCATATCACATAAAACATGCATAAAGGAAACATAAAATTTCCACATTTCAATCACGAGATATCAATACAACACATTGATATAAAAACATTTTGAAACCCATTTTCAATACTAAAATAAAAGAAAAGTAAAACATGGTATTTATTTTTCTTTTAAAAAGAAGGTATGGCTTGTAGAGGAAGCCGAAACTCAAATAACGGTCACGACGGCGGAGAAGTCGTTGTCGCCGCATACGTACGACAAAAACATTCCCTTTTGTCGTTTAGTAAACGCTTCGTATAAAAAAGATTCCTTTTGAATAAACGTAAAAGTCAAAGGGGTTTATACACCGTATAAAAGAAAGTTGTGTATAAAATAAAATATGCCTCAACGAAAGGAGATTGAGACGAAGTCCCATACCTCGTATCCGACTTGACCCGACCGTTCTTTAATCTCCTGAATAATAAACTTGAGTTAATCTCTACTTTCTTATGAATCTTTTTCAAGTTCATTATTCCTTTTATACCATGTTATGAACATTATGTAATCAGTTAAGTTAATAATGTTCATTTTGTCGGTATTTGGTTCTTAAGTCAAAAATAGACTTCTTACACTTACATGTTGTTAATTTGGTCATAGGTTCGTTATATCCAGAATGATATTAATGATTTGGATAACATATATATCATATATATTCATCATATACATGTATTTATAATATTACATCATATTTAGAGGTAAGAAATGAAATGCACTGTTCATGGAGACGGTAAGCCGTACGTACGCATGAACGCTACTTCCATTTCTATTTCATATTTTCTGGAATGGAATCATAATGATATAAGAGTATATTATAATTCCAGTATAATAACATATATAATATCATTAACTTTATCCTTTACACATCCCACATATGGTATTAACGAATCAAATCACTTTCAGGGGGCGGTAGTCCGCACTTCCTAAAATGAAGATATCGTGTTTACCCATAATGGAAACCATAAAGGTGTGCCCAAAATGAAAAAAAAGAAGCTTAAGGAAAACATAAACATATTATATATCATATATAAAAATAGTGACATCATAATGGCCACCTTTGAAGGTGTTAAATGAGTATTGAACAATCATCGTTTCGGGAGGCAGAATTTCGCCATCCACGGAAACCGTATGTTCTTTAACCATTTGATGTAGTTGTGTGAGAGTGTAGCTCAAATAAATATTATAACAACATCCTTGTACATTGAAGATACTGGTGTTGTTACAAAATAAGTAAATAAAAAGAGTTTAGGGGGTTGGAGAAGCAAAATAAAACAAATGAACATGAGAGAATGAATTACCTTTAAAAGTGTAACTCCTTTTGATTTGAGCCTAAAGGCTTCCTTTGAAAGGATTCTGCCCAAAGGGAATCCTCTAGGATGAGGAGAGGGATGTGGAGAGAGTAAATGGGCAGGGTTTGGCCGAGCCAAAGGCTTGAGGAGTGTGTGAAATGAGGTAGAGGTGGGGGCCTTTTATAAGAGGAGAGGAGGGGCACTTTTGGAAAGTAAAGAAATATTACTTTATTTGAAAACGTGTTTCGGTTTCAAAAGGTCCCACATTGATATAATTCGTGTATAAGGTGATAAGGGTTCGAAATACAATCATCCAATTGGTTTTGGACATGTTTAGTTCATAGATTTTATATTATCTTTCCATTTTATTTAAATCGTCAAATAATGATGTCATCGCTGCATCATTATTATGTCATAAATAATTTAATTTATTTAATGTCTAAAAATCATAAAAAAATACTATGATGTAGGAAATCTTTTTAGCTTTCCAATTACTATTTATAATCAAATATCTGATCTTTATAACCCCATGTAAAAATTGTTTTCGTAAAACATCTCTTGTTTGTGTCATTTTTACTTTAACATTTAATAAAAAGTTATTTATGTCATTTCCTAACCAAAGTGTCTCCATGGGGTCCCCAAGTTGACCTATGGCTTTTCTTGGTCGGCCATGACACAACCAATAAGGTTGGGACATGTGTCTAGGTCATTTCATATTATTAAAGCATTATTTATACCTTAAACTACACTAATTACCACTAATCGCGATTAAAAACTTAATAAGTTACTATTCACCAAAAAATTATTTTAATCTCATTGAACCACATTTTACTTCTTAATGACAACCATGTATGTCGGATTTTAAAAATTCAATACACATTACTGGTAAACTTTCATTTAACTGAAAAATCAGTTTGCTTGATTACCACTTAGTGGTTTCACTATTCATCAAAAATTGAAGTTTTTCAGAAAATTACCAAAAATTCACCCTAATCTATATTTGATATTCCAAATTCAAAAATGAAGTCTATTTTACAAAATTCAAATCATATAAGTCACATTAATTAATTTAATAATTAATTCCCACTGCCAGAGCAAATAGCGTGTTTTTACAAAACAATAAGTATCAAAAGATTGACACCAGTTTATGTCTAATTTCAAAGTGAAATTGATTCCAATGACCACCATTGGATAAAATGGTAAAAATATATTCTAATTTCACTTTAAAACCTATTCAAAACATAATCTAATCATACAAATAAATTAGATTAAAAAGCAGTTTTGATGTAAAATGCAGTATTTTTCACTATTCATTAAAAAATGAACATTGTCAGAAAAATACCAAAAATTCACACAAGGTAAATTTTGATGTCCCAATCATAAAGGATAAGTTTATTTTGACAAACATAGTTTATAAAATTGTCAAAATATAGATTCAAAAATGGTTTGCCATCAAAAGGCACTAAAACAGTCTTTTAAGAATATTAGTGTATTCCATGCATAAGATTGTATTTATTTTCATTTTAAGACTCTATAACACTATCTTTATCATTAATAGACATAGATAAAAATATCTATTATTCATTACTTACTTGGGATGTTACATCCTTCCCCCCTTTAGAAAATTGCGTCCCCGCAATTTATTTACTTATTGAATAAATGGGGGTACTTATCCCTCATTGCATTTTCAGATTCCCATGTTGCCTCTTCAATCATGTGGTTTTTCCACAAAACCTTTACCTGTTTAATCACCTTATTCCGTAACACTTGCTCCCTGTGGTCAAGAATCTGGACCGGTTGTTCCTCATAAGATAGGTTCTCTTCCAGCTGAACTACCTCTGGACTCAAAACATGAGATGGATCTGGCATATACTTTCTCAACATCGAAACGTGAAAAACATTGTGTACCTGAGATAAACTCGGAGGTAAAGCCACTCGGTATGCAACTGATCCAACTCTTTCTAGAATTTCGTATGGTCCAATGAACCTTGGACTCAATTTTCCTTTCTTACCAAATCTCATCACACTTTTCCAAGGAGAAACCTTGAGAAAAACATGATCACCTACCTCGAAAGATAGATCCTTCCTCCAGTTATCCGCATAACTCTTCTGCCTGCTCTGAGCTGTTCTCATGTGTTTCTGAATCAGATGAACTTTTTCTGCCATCTCTTCTACCAATTCTGGTCCCATCAACTTCCTTTCACCCACTTCATCTCAGAAAGCTGGAGTTCAACACCGCTTCCCATATAATGCCTGAAATGGTGCCATCTGTATACTAGAATGGAAACTGTTATTATATGAAAATTCAACCAAAGAAAGATGTTGGTCCCAACTTCCCTGATAATCCATAGAACAAGCTCGTAGCATATCCTCTAATGTCTGAATTGTTCGTTCTGACTGCCCATCTGATTGAGGATGAAAAGCTGTACTAAAATTTAATTCAGTACCCAACGACTTCTGAAGGCCTTTCCAAAAGTTAGAATTAAACCTGGGATCACGATCCGATACAATGGAGAGAGGAACTCCATGTAACCTGACTATCTCTTTAAGATACAAACGGGAAAGTTGATCAAGAGAGAAAGTATCTCATATAGCAAGGAAATGAGCAGATTTGGTCAAGCGATCAACAATAACCAAGATTGCATTATTACCTCGAGATGTCTTCGGTAATCCAATAACAAAGTCCATGGATATATTCTCCCATTCCCACTTTCTCAGCACATCGAACAAGCTTTTCATAACTTTTAAACTCACGAGAAGCTAATGCCCTTTGATATTTTGGCTTTAATCCTGAGTAGAAACGATTGATTTTACTATCAAGGTCCCGGATAAAATTTGGAGCATACCTTGCCAATCGAGTGAACCTTTCTTCATAGGCAGCCACTGAGTCTTCCTCTTGCCTCAATTCCAAGAATTGCTTTTCCATCCTAAGTCGAACAGCCTTAGGAAAATACTTCTCAAGAAACATACCTTTGAATTCATCCCAATCAAGAGAATCAATCTCATCGGCGTCCCTGATATTTTTAACCATAGACCACCACTGATCTGCTTCACCCTCCAAACGGTAAATAGCAAGACTAACCTTTTGATTGTCTGAACACCCCATGACATCAAAAATCTTCTCCAGTGCTTTAATCCACCCTTCAGCTAGCACAGGGTCAGATGATCCTCTGAATGATGGTGGATGTTGCCTCATGAAATGTTCCACCACTGACATGTTCCTCTGCGGTTGTTCTGGCTGATCTCGTGCATGGATACCACCGCCATTTATCGCTTGAGTCAACTGCGCCATTACTGCAACAAACTGTTCAGTTCCAATTCCGACTATTTCTGGATGCTGATTCGGAAGGTTATTTCCTTATGTATGCCTTCCTAGCACTGCTTCCCTGTTTCCTCTGCGGAAAACCATTCTGAACAAACATGTCTTAGATGAAGCAACATGGTAATCTTTAAATGCTATGTCATTTCGAAAAAAAAATATTTTTGGATAATCATTTAATAGAATTATAACTCCTAAAGTTATCTAAACCGACCTTTGATACCAACTATAAGGCCCCAGCGTTAAACCTTACTTAATCTTGAGTTATTACAATATTACACATTGAGGATCTTTTCGGGTTTAGAGTTTTAGAGAATTAGATCATAAAACTTGCATTACATTCCACATATAAACAAAGTGGTTACATAAAGATAGTATTCTTCATTCCCATCAATGGAAACACATTTAAAATTAAACATGGATTATTTCTTGACACATCCTTGACTCTATCATCTTATCATGTACCTTTCCCTTGACCTGTGAAAAACATTTCAAAAACTTGGGATGAGCATAAAAACTGAGTATGGGTTATATAAAAAAAACATGGAAAGGAAACATGAGTTCATATATACATAAGAATGAAATCATACTTTACCCATAAAACATAGGCACTTTAACATACCTCATAAAATCATGAATAAATCATAGAAATCATAAGACATAAAGGTAACTTGAGGCATTCATAACATTCTTACGTAGGGAGTAACCCTCTTGGTTACGTTTGGAATACCCATCACAGTATATTCCCTAAAAATCTCTTCGGAGAAACCTTAACGTTTCACTCCTTCGCGTTACCCAGTGCATTGGAGAGCTATAACGGGCTCACCCGCCCTTAGTTTATCACGGAACCACCCGTCTTCATAATAATGCCCAAGAACCATAACATAATCATATCACATAAAACATGCATAAAGGAAACATAAAATTTCCACATTTCAATCACGAGATATCAATACAACACATTGATATAAAAACATTATGAAAACCATTTTCAATACTAAAATAAAAGAAAAGTAAAACATGGTATTTATTTTTCTTTTAAAAAGAAGGTATGACTTGTAGAGGAAGCCGAAACTCAAATAACGGTCACGACGGCGGAGAAGTCGTTGTCGCCGCATACGTACGACAAAAACATTCCCTTTTGTCGTTTAGTAAATGCTTCGTATAAAAAAGATTCCTTTTGAATAAATGTAAAAGTCAAAGGGGTTTATACACCGTATAAAAGAAAGTTGTGTATAAAATAAAATATGCCTCAACGAAAGGAGATTGAGACGAAGTCCCATACCTCGTATCCGACTTGACCCGACCGTTCTTTAATCTCCTGAATAATAAACTTGAGTTAATCTCTACTTTCTTATGAACCTTTTTCAAGTTCATTATTCCTTTTATACCATGTTATGAACATCATGTAATCAGTTAAGTTAATAATGTTAATTTTGTCGGTATTTGGTTCTTAAGTCAAAAATAGACTTCTTACACTTACATGTTGTTAATTTGGTCATAGGTTCGTTATATCCAGAATGATATTAATGATTTGGATAACATATATATCATATATATTCATCATATACATGTATTTATAATATTACATCACATTTAGAGGTAAGAAATGAAATGCACTGTTCATGGAGACGGTAAGCCATACGTACGCATGAACGCTACTTCCATTTCTATTTCATATTTTCTAGAATGGAATCATAATGATATAAGAGTATATTATAATTCCAGTATAATAACATATATAATATCATTAACTTTATCCTTTACACATCCCACATATGGTATTAACGAATCAAATCACTTTCAGGGGGCGGTAGTCCGCACTTCCTAAAATGAAGATATCGTGTTTACCCATAATGGAAACCATAAAGGTGTGCCCAAAATGAAAAAAACAGAAGCTTAAGGAAAACATAAACATATTATATATCATATATAAAAATAGTGACATCATAATGGCCACCTTTGAAGGTGTTAAATGAGTATTGAACAATCATCGTTTCGGGAGGCAGAATTTCGCCATCCACGGAAACCGTATGTTCTTTAACCATTTGATGTATTTGTGTGAGAGTGTAGCTCAAATAAATATTATAACAACATCCTTGTATTTTGAAGATACTGGTGTTGTTACAAAATAAGTAAATAAAAAGAGTTTAGGGGGTTGGAGAAGCAAAATAAAACAAATGAACATGAGAGAATGAATTACCTTTAAAAGTGTAACTCCTTTTGATTTGAGCCTAAAGGCTTCCTTTGAAAGGATTCTTCCCAAAGGGAATCCTCTAGGATGAGGAGAGGGATGTGGAGAGAGTAAATGGGCAGGGTTTTGCCGAGCCAAAGGCTTGAGGAGTGTGTGAAATGAGGTAGAGGTGGGGGCCTTTTATAAGAGCAGAGGAGGGGCACTTTTGGAAAGTAAAGAAATATTACTTTATTTGAAAATGTGTTTCGGTTTCAAAAGGTCCCACATTGATATAATTCGTGGATAAGGTGATAAGGGTTCGAAATCCACTCATCCAATTGGTTTTGGACATGTGTAGTTCATAGATTTTATATTATCTTTCCATTTTATTTAAATCGTCAAATAATGATGTCATCGCTGCATCATTATTATGTCATAAATAATTTAATTTATTTAATGTCTAAAAATCATAAAAAAAATAATATGATGTAGGAAATCTTTTTAGCTTTCCAATTACTATTTATAATCAAATATCTGATCTTTATAACCCCATGTAAAAATTGTTTTCGTAAAACATCTCTTGTTTGTATCATTTTTACTTTAACATTTAATAAAAAGTTATTTATGTCATTTCCTAACCAAAGTGTCTCCATGGGGTCCCCAAGTTGACCCATGGCTTTTCTTGGTCTCCCATGACACAACCAATAAGGTTGGGACATGTGTCTAGGTCATTTCATATTATTAAAGCATTATTTATACCTTAAACTACACTAATTACCACTAATCGCGATTAAAAACTTAATAAGTTACTATTCACCAAAAAATTATTTTAATCTCATTGAACCACATTTTACTTCTTAATGACAACCATGTATTTTGGATTTTAAAAATTCAATACACATTACTGGTAAACTTTCATTTAACTGAAAAATCAGTTTGCTTGATTACCACTTAGTGGTTTCACTATTCATCAAAAATTGAAGTTTTTCAGAAAATTACCAAAAATTCACCCTAAGCTATATTTGATATTCCGAATTCAAAAATGAAGTCTATTTTACAAAATTCAAATCATATAAGTCACATTAATTAATTTAATAATTAATTCCCGCTGCTAGAGCAAATAGCGTGTTTTTACAAAACAATAAGTATCAAAAGATTGACACCAGTTTAAGTCTAATTTCAAAGTGAAATTGATTCCAATGACCACCATTGGATAAAATGGTAAAAATATATTCTAATTTCAATTTAAAACCTATTCAAAACATAATCTAATCATACAAATAAATTATATTAAAAAGCAGTTTTGATGTAAAATGCAGTATTTTCACTATTCATTAAAAAATGAACATTGTCAGAAAAATACCAAAAATTCACACAAGGTAAATTTTGATGTCCCAATAATAAAGGATAAGTTTATTTTGACAAAAATAGTTTATAAAATTGTCAAAATATAGATTCAAAAATGGTTTTCCATCAAAAGGCACTAAAACAATCTTTTAAGAATATTAGTGTATTCCATGCATAAGATTGTATTTATTTTCATTTTAAGCCTCTATAACACTATCTTAATCATTAATAGACATAGATAAAAATATCTATTATTCATTACTCACTTGGGATGTTACACTCTTATTTTTTTATTGAAATTTACCCTATAGCCACAGTTTCTAAATATGGTTATAGAGAATGCTTAAGTTTTTCCTAGAAATTTAATATGTATCTTTGGTTTGAACTGTGGTTATGGGACTATATACATGGTTTAAACCGTGGATAAAACCCTATACCTAGAGTTAAAACAATGGCTATAGGCCCTATATGTCTCAAACATTTTCCACAATTTCAAACCGTTTCTATAGGGATTTATCCATTGTTTGAACTGTGGCTATATGCCTATATCCAAATTTTGAACCATGGTTATATGGATATAGCCACAGTATGAAACCGTATCTAGATGACTTACCCTATAGTCATGCAATGACCAACCACAGTTCATTAAATAGTGGCTATAACCTATATCAATGGTTTTTGGGATAATATCCATAGTTTCAAGACATGGATATAGACAAAATTTATAGTAGTGTGGTAGTTTATTTTTTATTGTTATTCTCAATTAAATATAAGGGGTTGTTTCTATAAAGACTGTTCAGTGGTTCCAGTGAATTTTTTTTGTTTATGTTCTTTTTTTATGATTAACATGTGCACCTCTATTTTTATTTCATGGGAATCCATTAGTTTTTATGAAGTAAATCACGGTAAATAGGTTGTAATAGGTCTAAATCATGCTCTTACTAGTATACCTTAGATAGACTATATTCTACTTGTGAGATTGTGCCACTCAATTAGGCCATGTATGACAGTATCAGGTGCTAGGATAGGTGGTTGGAATTTAAATTCGTTCATATTTTTTGGTTTTATAGTTGTGTCCTAGTTTATCCCCAAAGTTCTTAAGTTCCCATGATAATTATGAGTGTCATTTTTATGCTTGTGTGTGTATTTTTCATATGCACCAAGAATTCCATATTTTATAAAATCCAATGAGACTTTTTATAAAAAATATTGTGATTTTATTTTTTTTAATTTATATCAAACTTATTTAAAGAAAATTTTAAAATTATTGATTCGGTTAAAAGAGGTGTAGTCCAATAAAATCCATTCAAAGTGATTATTTCATTTAATAAAAATGAAGTTGAAGTTTTAATAAATTGATTAGACTTTATGTTTATATTTCATGTTCTCACCTATGAAAAGGTATTTAAAATATGTATTTTTAAACTATAATGAAATAGTTTCCCTTTTTCAAGATTATGTATGGGGAATGGGAAGGATAACTACTGAGACATTATGTTCAAACATATTTTCATTTTAGTTTACTGTTAAACTATTGATTCCTCATGGATCATGCTTGTTTTGAGGTTTGATGGTGACTCATAGAGTCACCTGAAGGTATGTGGGTTATTTTGTTTTATTTTGTTTTTCTTATTGCATCATCCATCCTTGTTTTCCTTCCATTCCATTATGGGTAGTTTTTATGCATGTGGGGTTATGGATGTTGAATAATTAGAGTTGTTTCTTGAAAGGGAGATAAATGTTAGAGTGAGTTTTTTTTCATGGTTTATTATCACTTTATACATGTTTACTATTTTGGCATGGAAATCCAATGTATGTATGGATCATGGAAGAATTTTTGAAAAAACATCCACTACAATTTTCAATTATATTATAGGAAAAATCATTCCCACTATGTTATATATGATTCTCTTGTGGTTTTCACCATGGAAATTGGTTTTAAATGGTTTCGAATCCTTGTGTTTCACAATTATGATTTTTAACATAGTTTGATATTTTTTTCTTGAGATTGTGGAATGTTTTATACAAAATTTAGGAATCTACTTTTCCTAGTTACTAATTCTGATTTATTTTTTATATAAAAATAAAATTTATTTTCTTTCTGAAATTAAAAAATCATTAATGAATATTATTATTTAAATATCACACTTTTTTTGGATTGTTTTATTTTTCAAGATAAAAAAATTTATAGGTCGTGCCGCTGTAATAATACAATAATTCATTAAAGATGAAAAATCATATAGTTAAGGTTTGACTATAGTTATTTTTAACTTTCTATATATAATTATGTCTTTATTTATTAAATGTTTCTTGTACTACCTCAATATGGGTATCCACAATGCCACCCTTTAACATTTCTAAAAAAAGCACTGATAAAAGGGTACTTTTCACCGCGCTTAAAAAAGTTCTCTTAATAATACCCATTTTTCATTGTTTTTAGTGGGGATTGAATATATTACTAGGTATTACATTCATATTGATATCATGTCTTTGAAATATTATCATTTTTTCCTATATATTGTTATTTATAATCAAATATATAATAATATATGCATATTTTTATATATATTCACACATACATATTTAATTTTATAAATAAATTATTAAACATATTTACATATAAAATATATTTCTCAAAATATAAACCATATCAATATAAAAACTAATATACATTTTTTTGAAATATAAATATATTGAGTATTCAAATACCTATATAGTCTGTGTGTGTGTGTGTGTCTATTTGTGTGTGTACACATTAATAAACTGAGATATATTATCTATATATTCTAACATATGTATATACATATTAATATATAATATATGTAAATATATATAAATATGTATAACTATACTTATAGATACCCCTATATAATATGTGTGTGTGTTGTATATATGTTTGTATTTATTTATTTATATATAAACACAAAAAAACATATTTTATAAATTTATTTAATATAGGTCTTATAAATATATATTAATATATGAATCATATACAAACAAAAAAATATATAACTAAATCTATATAAATTAATAGATATAAATATATATTAATATATGAATAAATATATAAATATATAAATATAACTATATATGTATATATATATATTAATATACGAATAAATTTATATATATTGAGATAATTTTATTTCTAAACACATGTGTTTTATATATTTTGGATGGTATCACTGAACAAATGTTTTATGTTCATTTAAAACATATATCCTTTGATTTTTTTAATAAAGTCATTAATAAATTTATTTATTATATTTAAATGATTAATATATGGCATGTTTATTTTTTATGAAAAACATAACATATAATAAGTGAATTGTATCAAACCATTAATTGAGTTTTAAAACATGTATCCTTTGAGCTAATTTTATGTCTTTAAATTCAGTCTTTCTCTGACCTCTTCTATTTTATAAATATTGACATGAAATGAATGTAAAAAAATTTAAATAGAGATGAATGTAACTAAATTGAATCTAATCAATCCAATTTATAGATTGCGGTTATTTTTGAAGTGTATTTATTTAATCTCACACTCCTCCATGAGATTTTAAGGCCATACAAGTAAATTCAGATGAAATGGATTATATTTTTAGAATCTTTATGTCAATGGATTTTAGTAGACATATTATTTTTAATTTTTTTAATTCTAGTTCGAAAGAGAATATAGACTTCTCAGAACATCATCCTGAATATAACAGTTATTGAATAAGGTCTGATTCTCCTCTCATTATTTTTTTTAGTATGGTAGGTTTAAATTATTTTTGATATTTTTATTAACTTTTGGAAATCAAAGTGGGTTTCTACAAGACCATTAAGTTTCTACATCAAAATGCAATAGGCTAGATTTCTCAAAACATTATCTTGAATATAAAAATTATTGAAAATGTATGATTCTCCTCTCTTCTTATTTAGTATAAAAGTTATGTATTATTCATGCAACGTTGATTTTTCTATCACTCTTTAATATTATGAGTATTCAATATGTTTTTTTTTTTGGTTCTCATCAACACTCTTCTCTCCTTCTAAAATATTTAGTAGCATGTGCAGGGGGAGTGTACAGGGTTGGGGGTGTGTATAGGAAGGGGGGATGTCAGGGGGTCTATCTAGGTAGGGGGTGTGTATGGTGGGGGAGGTCTGTCCAGTGAGGGAAGGTGTGTGGGGAGGGGGGATACAATGGGGGTATCTGGGGATGATGAGAATTCACAATTTTTTATTTTTGTTTCCATTTTTTCTATATTTTATATCAAATGGTAGGTCCCTTCATTTTAATTGTTTCATGTTACTTGTTCGTCTTTTTTTCGGAATGTAATTTTTCCAAAAGTTTTATGGATCATTGTGGACCAGGATGGGGTGTCCAGGGTGTAGAGGGGGCTCTTTGTAATGGAGGGGAGTCCATGAAGGGGGTGTATAGGATTGGGGGGTCTTTCCAGGGGGAGGGGGTGTACAGAGGATCTGTCCAGGGAGGAGGGATATCCATGATGGGGCGGTCCAGGAGGGAGGTGCTGTCCAGAAGGGGGGTTCTCCAATTGGGGGGTTCTCCAGGAGGGAGGGGTGTCCAGGAGGTCGGGAGGGGGTCTGTCCTCGAGGGAGGGGTGGCTTTCCAGGGGTGTCCATGATGGGGGGTCAGGGGGTGTTTAGGGGGTATCTGTCTAGGAGGGGGTTGTCCAGGGGTGTCCAGGATGGGAAGGATAGGTTTGAAAACTCTAGTATATTAAAATATAAAGGGAAGGATAGGTTTGAAATATCTAGTATTAAGAATAACTAGAATAGAATGATAATCCAAGATAAGTCTATGTTGGGTGATTCTTGAAATTTTGTCCCGTTTATCAAGGGATTGGTTTTCTATGAAATAACTATCAATTTTACTATCTAGAATCCTATTATGGTGCCTTATATACAAATATTAAATATTTAATTGGACCTGAATTTGGGTCTAGGCCCCCCTTTCTTTTTACCTTCAAAATTACAATTCCTTGTTGATTTCCCAAGGGGTTTGTCAGAATTATATTTACAATTTTGTGAGTCTCTATCATGTTTAGGCATGGGAATGTAAGGAGAAACAATATAATAATTCATACTAGTGTTTCCTCTATTTGAGTCATTGGTTCATCACCACTAACTTGATGATTGAAGAAATGTCCTTCAATGAGCTTCCTTCCCTCTTCAGTTTTGAAATCTATATTTTTGTTTACATTATTTTCCATAATGTTGTTTGTCATTATGTTCATGGTCCAAAGATATAGGCCACAAATTATCTTCATGTGTGATTTTAATATATTTGTAAGAAAAAAGAAATAATTTCTATATGTGCCTTATTCCCCTTGGTATATGGAATAGGAGATGGTGTCATGTCTATAGGGACTTCATCTTATTTCTTCCATGCTTTCAGTCTGCACATCTGTGCTCCTGCAGTGGTGTAATTACAGTCCATTGTTTTCATTATTTCAAGTAGACTACTCTTTTGAACTCCATTATATTCATTGTTTTTAGAGGGATTAGACATCTAATCATGCATGTAGATCTGATTTTTCACAGAGCTGGAAGTGTTGATATGTGTGGATTGCTTCTTCATGGTTTCCTTTTACGATCCAATAGAATCACTACCCATTTCTCCAAAGTTACTAGAGACAACAGTTCTGACATTATTTTCAGAAAAAGACATCAATTATTCTGGAATCCCTTCTATGCTACATTTATATGGTTCATTTCTTTGTTGCATTTCATTGTCCATCACTGTGGTTATGTCTCAACATGTAAGAGCCTCTTGAGGTCCATTTATTTGTGCATGGGAATTGTGGTAAACAGTGGTTTGAATGTTGTCTAGACTAGTGAATTGTTCCACTAGGATAAACACTCTACGGGTGTTTGAATCATTTAAGAGTTCTTATTGATCATTCTTGACAAAATCATATACATTTCTCAATTTCATTAGAAAAGTCCAAATCCTCTATTGTATTATCATCCCCTTCAACCAGGTCAGCCAAGGATTTACTAGTATTCCCTGAGGAATTATTGTTTCCTTACTTTATAACCCAAACACCGTTACACTTTTTTAGGGGTTTAGGATTATCTATAGGATATTTACCCTTTCAATGCCTTTTAACTGTAGTCTAATATTATTCATTGGTTGGGGAAAAAAATTTAACCACACTACAGTTTGCAATATAGTGTCCAATTACCTTTCACAAGTCACAGAAGGGAGTGGGGGGGTTACAGGGTATATATGTCCAAGGGAGTTTCCAGGAGGGAGGGGGTGTCGATGAGGGGGTGTCAAAGTAGGGAGGATGTCTAGGTGGGAGGGGGTTTCCTAGAGAGGGGGGATTCCTAAGAGGGAGGGGTGTACTGGAAAAGAGGGGTGGTGTTCAGTAGGGGGTGCAGGGGGAGGGGTGTCTATGAGAGAGGGGTGTGGGGGGTATGCTGGGAGGGTGTAATGGGGTTTCAGTGGGGGTTCCATGGGTTCTAAAGGCGGGGTCTGCATGGGGTGAAGGCGATTTGTGTAGAGGGGATGGGTAGGGGGTCTGTCCAAGGAGGGGTGGGATCTGTCCAGGGTGAACACGGGCTCTGTCTAGGGAGGGGTGGGGTCGGTCCTGGGGGGGTTTGTCCAAGGTGAAAGGGGTCTGTCTAGGGGGGTCTGTCTAGGGTGTAAGGGGTCTTTCTATGAAGGGGGTTTGTGTAGGGTGCATGGGGGTCTGTCTAAGAGGGGGGGTCTGTCCAAGGTGGAAGGGGGTATATCTAGGAGAGGGTATGTCTTGGGTGAATGGGGATTGTCCAGGGTGCAAGGTGGGTCTATCCAGGATGTGGGAGACCAGGTGTTGCAGGGGGACTATCATGGAGTTGTGGAGGTGGAAGGAAAGGGGTGGGGGAACTGGGAGGGGAATATGGGGGTGGGGAATCAGGGGGGTGTAGGGGGTGGGAAACTCGGTGCAATGAGAAGTCCTATATGTCTACCATGTTTTTCTATTGAAATTTAATATATAGCCATGGTTTCTAACTGTGGCTATAGGGAATGTTTCTATTTTTCCTGGAAATTGATAATTTAGACATGATTTTAACTATGTCAATGGGCCTATAGTAACAGTTCGAACTGTGGTTAAGGCCTATAGCCAAAGTTCGAACCATGGATATAGGGCTTTATCCATGGTTTGAACCATGGCTATATGCCTATAGACAGTTTTTGAACTGTGGCTATATGGAAATACCCACGGTCTTAAACCGTGGCTATAGGCATTACCCAATAGAAACGCCAATACCATCCACGCTTTATTTAACCATGATTATAACCTATAGACATGGTTTTTGGGCTTATATCAATGGTTTCAAACCATAGCTATATCCTAAAATTCTAGTAGCGTTGAAGTTTATTTTTTATTTTTATTCCCAATTAAAGGGAAGGGGTTGTTTCTCTGATGGGTGTTCAGTGGTTCCAGTGGATTTTTTACATTTTAATGTTATTTTTTTTATGATTAACATGTGCAACTCATTTTTTATTTCATAAAGTAAGTCTAGATAAATTGGTTGTACTAGGTCCCAATAATGCTCTAACTAGTAGCCCAAAGTTATATTATATTCTTCCTATGAGATTGTTCCACTCAGTTATGTCATGTACGACAATATCGAGTGTTAGGATAGGTGGTTGTTATTTTGAATTCGCTCATATTTTTTGGTTTTATAGTTGTTCCCTAGATTATCCCCAATGATCTTAAGTTCCCATGATAATTATGACTGTCCTTTTTATGCTGGTGTGTGTCTTTTTCTTATGCACTTCGAATTTCATATTTATAAAATTCAATGAGTCTTTTTAAAAAATATATTGTAAATTTCCTTGTTTTAATTTATATCAAACTTCGTTAATGTGAATTTAAAAATTATTGATTCAGTTAAAAGAGGTGTAGTCCAAGAAAGTAATTTCAAAGTGATTATTTCATTTAATAAAAATGAAGTGGATGTTTTAAATAATTGATTAGAATTGTTTTTTTATATTTCATGTTCTCACCTTCCAAAAAAAATATTTTAATTATGTATTTTTATACTAGAGTGAAACAGTTTTCCCTTTTAAACATTATGTATGGTGAATAGGGAGGATACCTACTAAGACTTTATGTTCGTACATATTATCATTTCAAGTTATTGTTCAACTATTTATTTCTCACGGATCAGGCTTGTTTTGAGGTTTTATGGTAACTCATAGAGTCACGTGGAGGTATGTGGGTTATTTTGTTTTATTTAGTTTTCCTTATTACATCATCCATCCTTGTTTTCCTTTCATTCCATTATGGGTAGTGTTTATGCATTTGGTGTTATGGATATTGAATAATTACAGTTGTTTCTTGCAATAGAGATAAATGTGAGAGTGAGTTTTTATTCTTGGCTTATTATCTCTTTATAGATGATTATTTTTTTGGCATGGGAATCCAATGTATGTATACATCATGAAAAAAAAATCAAAAAAAATTCCACTTCAATTTTAATATATTTTATGGGAAAAATCATTCCAACAGATTTTCTTATGATTCCCTTGTGATTTTAACCAACCCATGGGGATTAAGCCTCCCTATTGACCTTTTAATATGCTTTTTGGGGTGTTTGGTGGATGGAAAACTTCTGTCGATTCATGGGAATGACCCTCTTAACATTATTATGTTTATGAATATTCTTTGGTATAAGTGAATGGTACATTCTCCTCATTTTTATAAATTTTTTATGTGAAACTTCAAGTAATTTTATAAATTATGATTTATATATGAGGATATGTTTGAGATTGAATTAAGATATTAATGATTTTAAATGGGGTGATTAATACCCTCTTGAATCTTGTGAATATATGATAACTTCATATTTTTAATCTTTTTATATTTCTTAATAAGCCATTATTTTGCATATATATGTTTAAATGGTTAGATTTCATGGGATTTTTTTGATTGGTGGTTAATTGAATATGTGTGTTTTTTTTAAAACAATTAATATGGGAGTATAAATATGGATGAGTCATGTAATAATCAAGTGTTCTGGTATATACCTATTTTGGGTTACCTAATTTTTTAATCCCAATACACCATTGAAATTGGTTTTGAATGGGTTGGAATCCTTTTGTTTCACAATTCTGATTCGTAACATACTTTGATATGTTTTTCTTAAGATTGTGGAATTTTTTATAAAAAATTTAAGAATCTAATTTTCCTGGTTATGAATTTTGATTTATTTTTTATAGAAAAATAAAATTTAATTTCTTTTTGAAATGGAAATTTAAATAAAGAATATTTTTATTTAAATATTATACTTTATGTGGATTATTTTGTTTTTCAGGATAAAAAAAAATTTAAAGGTGGGGCTGCTGTAATAATATAATAATTCATTGGGGATGAAAAATCATATACATAAGGCTTGACTATAGTTATTTTTAACTTATTATAATTAATGTTTTATTTATTTATTAAATAGTTCTTCCATGTCCACAAAATGGGTATCCACAGTTCCACCTGTTAACAGTGCTAAGAAAGCACTGATAAAGGGTACTTTTAACAGTGCTAAAAAAAGCTCTCTTAACAGTACCCCTTTATCAGTTTTCTTTTAGTGGGGACTGAATTTATTCCGAGGGATTTATTTTATATTTATATTATGGATTTGAAATGTTATCATTTTCCCCAATCTACTATTATTTATAATCAAATATATAACAATATATACATATTTTTAATATATTCACATATAAAATTTTAATTTTATAAATAAATAATTAAACATATTTACATATAAAATATATTTCTCAATATATAAGCCTTATAAAAACAAAAACTGCTATCCATTTTATTTAAAAAATAAATATATGAATATTTATATACCTATATAAAGTATTTGTGTGTCTATTTGTGTGTGTTTGTATTAACAAACTCGTATATATTTTCTATATATTCTAACATATGTATACACATATTAATATATAATATATGTAAATATTTTTAATTATGTTTACAGATACACATATATAATATATAGATGTGTGTGTTTTGTATATATGTATTTATTTATTTATTTATTTATTTATAAACACACACAAAAATTTATTTTATAAATGTATTTAATACCTGTCTTATAAATATATATTAATATAGGAATAATATATGGATAAAAAATGTAACTAAAAATATATAAATATATATGAATATATGAATTAATATATAAATATATAAATATTAGTATATATGTATATATATTAATATATATTTATTAATATAACCATGTATATTGATATAATTTTATTCATAAACACATGTGATTTATTTATTTCAGATGGTATCACCGAAAAAGTGTTTTATGTACATTTAAAACATATATCCTTTGATTATTTTTAATAAAATAATTAAGAAAATTATTTTATATATTTAAATTATTAATATATACCATGTTTATTTTTTATGAAACACATAACATATAATATGAGGCATATATCAAACGTTTAATTGAGTGTTAAAAAATTAGAAGCATAAGAAAAATATTTAAAACAATTATTTCCAAAAAATAATTTTGTGTTTTTTATTTTTATAAAGTATTTTGTCTTCAAATTCATATAAACAACTATAAAATATTCTGATCATAATTAAAAAACTTATAGAAAGTTATGATTTAGAAAAAATGAAAAATAGCCTCACACTAAATTCATAAAAAAATTATTCCATCATCATTTAAATAAATGAAATGTAGTTCAGAAAACCACTATGAAGAAACACCTATGGATTTTTTTATCCACAAACTATATTTTTTAGATTTCCAAATAAAATAACTTTTTTAGTTTAAGTGAGAATAATCACAAAAAACCAATCCTAATAGACACCAAAAAAACTAAATATATAAGTAAACTATAAATTGAAAATATCAAAGACTAAGTTCCATAAACAAACATCACTAATTTCAAATAACCGACATGAAAACAAATAATGAATGGTTTTTCACATCGTTTATTTGATAATTTATGTGAAAATCCTTTTTTTAATAATTTTATTTTGATTCCTCCTTCCCATAGTAAACAGAATAGAAAATAGGAAGAAAATATGAAAAAATAAACAAGTAGAAAACCCAAAAAAATAACCAACAAAATACACATACAATTAGAACATTCATGTTTACAATATATATGTAAATAAATTAAAATCTAATAAAACATGTTAAATGATCCCCTTTATCAGCATTTTTTTAGTGGGGAATGAATTTATTCCTAGGGATTACATTCATATTGATATTATGGCTTTGAAATATTATCATTTTTCACAATGTATGATTATTTATAATTAAATATATAACAATATATATATATATATTTTATATATTCACACATACAAATTTAATTTTATAGGTACATAATTAAAAATATTTGCATATAAAATATATTTCTCAATATATAAGAATTATCTAAATAAGTACTAATATCCATTTTATTTAAAATATTAATATATGAATATTTATATACCTATATAATGAGTGTGTGTGTGTCTATTTGTATGTGTCTGTATTAACAAACTTGGTTATATTATCTGTATATTCTATTTGTTAACATGATATTTTCATAATTCTTATGATGATAAAGATGCTTTATGATGAAAATGTGAACAAATATTTCGTATCACAAATAAAATAATTGGATAATGATTTTTTCTTCTTCTAATTTAAATATTAATAATTAAATAATTAAAAAATTTGAAACAAGTAAAATTTATAAAAAATAAAGCATGTATATTATGATAACTGTAACAGTTTGACTTATATATGTGACATGATGGTTGCTTCAAACCATCTAATAGTCACATGTTCACCTCTTAAAATGTCAAGGATTTCTATTTGTAATTATTGTCTAAAACCAACATTAGATATTTTTTTCCCTCCATGAATAACTAATATTGTACATAACATAATGAAAAAAAAAGTGGAGTCAATGTGTAATTGATATAACAGCTTTATCACATATGATAACCAAGATATAATAATAATAACATTAAAAAAATTAATAATGAGTTCAAGTACATACAATAGGAACATTGTTCTCAGTCCAGTCATAACACAGTAAATAAATAAAATAAAAATTAGTTCCTTATTCAACCTCATAAAATTTAACACAATATCCTTGTATGACACTACTCTTGTCCCACCACCCCTCCTCATATTTATTCTCCTTTCTCATACTGTCGTATGATACCTATGATAAAAATGTTAAAAATAAAATATGTTCTAAGGTACATTTATGGTGAAGTGTCGATGAAGGATTTGAGTACCATGAATCAGTAATCACCACTAAAAATACCTAAACATGTATTGCAATATCCACATGTATATATGTTTTTTCTCAAGTGATGACATCCAATAATAACCCAATACCCCCCATCATAAATCCAATCAGAACGAAAAAAAACATAGTACAATTTTATAAATTGATAAAATATTAATTTCATTTTCCATATGTATTCATGAATACCATGGTTCCTAACCCTACTATTTTCTTCCAATATGAGTATATCTATCGTATTAGTTACTTAATAGTTCGACATAAAAGTTTTTTCACATTATAAAATAAAAAAATTACCTTTTTAGTCCACATATCATGCTAACTCTCATACCTACATTTTAATGACCCATGAGTCCACATTCCACACTACCCCCTCTAGCCTATAATGAAATGATTCTCTAGTTTATATGTCATAGTATCCCCTTGGAATACAATGCAATGACCCCTAGTCTACATGTCATAAATTCTCCTAGTCTACAATATAATTATTCCCTAATCCACATATCACACTAGCCCATATCCTATAATGCATGTCTCTCTAGTCCATATTTCATTCTCACCCACTGGCCTATAATGAAATGACCCCTGGTGGACATTTTGTGTTGTTATCTAAACCCACATTCACGTCAGGTCCCTAACCCATGTTTATATATTCTCCCCTAACCCATATTCAAATCTTGACCATATATATAACATAAAGTGTACAATATATTATAAACAAGTTTTAAGTTATCAAATCCTTAGATAATATAATCATATGTATTTTTTAAAATAATCACTTCATCCATGAAATAAACAATTCATAAAATCTATTTTAGTGAGGTCTAACACCAATATTAATTAACTTGTTAAATGTTATATCATTTTTAAATAACTATCCATATTTTCAACAAATAGAATCATTGATGGAATATTGTGCTTTATGGAGTTTTATTGAAATGTCTAGATATCATTGAAAGAATTTTTTTGTTATTGTGGTCATGTTTTTTTTGAAGTTCAAATTTTTAACTCCCAACAACAATTTTAATAACTTATAACATTAAAAATAGATGAAATAATATGAATGAAATTTTCAAATCATATCATGAATTTTCTAACAGTTTATATTTACACATATGTGGATTTTGAAGAGTACCTCGCATCTATATACTAATTTGTCCTTCCATGAAGTAGTTGATGGATTAGGGATAAATAGGAGTATCTCATGGATGATCAATACTTGATCTATAAATATCATGTAAGTATTGTGTCACTTGGTGTAGAGTGACTATTTTATAAACTTTTTATCCAATGAATATTATATGATAGGGTATTTGGGTATACTAGTAGTGATCCATGTGTATGCTCCATGGATATATCCTCGTATGATTAAAAAAGGTAAAATCTATGTATCTATAGGTGTATTATATATTTTATTTTCTTTTATTTTTTGGTATATATGCATTTGATAAAATGATAATTTTTAATTTGTTCCTTCTAACATGTTAAATGGATTTGATGATTAAAGAGGGTTAATGTTTGAGGAACTTTAAATCTGTCATTACCATTATTCACACCCCTCTAGATTTCATGATACTCATATCATATCCTTCTTATTTAAACTTATGGTTCTACATCCTAAAGATTAAGATTTTATGATCAATATATTATATTTATTTTTATACCTTTTCACAAAAATGATTGAACATTCCACAAACAAAATTGATTCAAATGGGTAATCAAGTTTAAAAATTTACTGTAATTAATTCGTATCAAACTACCAGGCTATATAAAAGTGATGTACTGAGGCTAATACCTTGATGAATATGTATTATCATTAAGATCAAGCCTTGGGACTTATTATTAATAATAAATATTTTAATTTAAGTTCATAAAACAAAATTTAAACTAAAATCTAATGTTTTGAAAAAAATCAATTAAAAAACAAAAGGATTAATATCCAAGGATTGGTTTGTAAGAGATAACTATCTCTCTAATTCCAAATTTAAGATGAATCAATTGGTTGTAAGACTATTCTAAGTATACCAATTTATTATAAAAAATACCCAAATTCTACCTAAACCAATCTAAATCTCTTGGTCAAAGAAGAATATCTACCTAAATTCACTAATTTTAATCTTTAAAACTAAATAAAATTCCATGCTATTTTGGATGGTTTAATTTTCTCAACCACTTTAGAGTATATATATTTACAATAATGTTTTTCAAAGAAGCTTTAATTAATAAGATAGGTATTAGATATTTAATTTTATTCATAAAAACAATTTCTCCATGAAAGAAATTTATGGATAATATAAACACTCATTCTTTTACTCTTGATACCTCACCTCTTAAGTGATGAGGTGGTAATGGTTGAGAGAAGCTCAATAATTATTTATTTTACTATCTTAATAAGTGATTGAAAGTTTTAAAACAATATTATAAGAATTAAAATATACTGAAAAATAAAATTACTTACTTTAATTAATTATTGGAATAATAAATGTGAACTTCTAGGAAGAAAATGAGTATAATAGGGTCTAAGGATCTAATAAAATTCAACGTAAAGGCTAATAATTTTAAAAATTTGGATTGAATATCCTATTTATAGACATCATCATCATCATGACATAATTGTTTCATTATGGAATGATGTTATATACCACAGATATAAACACTTATCAATTCCTCATAGGTTACATCAGTGTGGTTCAAGGGATGGCGTTAGTGTGACATGGATACATCTTTCTCCTTAGAAATGAAAATCTCTCAAGGGTAATGTAATAACTTTACAATTACTTCAAATGTTACCTTATCTTTCCATATATTTCTCAGTATCATTGTATCATGAACTAAAAAATATTATTGTTTAATTATAAAGGTATTTTATATCAATATTACTTCATAAAGTCATAGAATAATGGTCATATGTTATAAAATGATCTTCTACACCTCTTCATAGAGGTATATATATTTAAATTCTATATGAATTGAATACATCTATAATATCACTACATGATTTCTCTATTAGATCCCATGAGACTCATCCCATATTAAAAAATTACATTACTTGTATCCTCTTTCATTACCATTAGTTATCTTACCGTCTTATATGTTTATCCCCTAGTGTATAATGATACCACAACTCCTTATCCTCTACTTTTCCTATAATTTTTTCCCCTCAACCCACACTTCATCCTTGATCATTAAACTATTTCATGTCCAAGAGATCATTTTACTACATCAATGACTGGCTACAACCTTTTTGTGTATCCATTCATAGGAGGATTTGATAGAATTTTTGTTTTTCTTTTACTTTTTACCTAAAGTTTATTATTAAAAATAATAAAATCCAAACATCATAGTTCCTTCTTGGGTAATCATATGATTGGTGTTTTGGGTCATGTTGTGGAGTAAGGCCCCTTATTATGGTGTAATATCTTCAAAAACACATTCATCCACACTGTGACACCATTTTGTGGAATTATTTCTATCTCATTTTACTATTTATACTTTGGTCCAACTAACAATAAAATGAACAAAAATAAATTTAGAGTAATCTCTCTACAGTTACTCTAAAAACATCAAAGGATGATCCTAAATCTTTCTTTATCTCTATCCTTCCATGAATAATTAAAAATAAAAAACATTGTAGGATTATTTCCCATAATCAATGAAATGAATGCTAAAAACATATGAATCAATAATAGTTGTCAAATTCACCAACAATTGAACATTCTATTATCCTTAAAAAATATATGTGCAAGTATTCCAAATAAGTTGAATCCTTTAACTATAGAAAAGAAATAGAGAACATGTCAATAAAACAAGATATTAGCTGAAAATTTTCAAAGTCTAATATACTCATCCTCTCTATATAATCATAAATCCTTATTAAGATTATATTTCAATTCTTATTCTTATCCATAATTATTTTTTAACCTTTCCTTAGACATACATACCCATATAGTGATATGACTATTTCGAAAATGTCACATTCAACACTCAAGAATAATGTAAAACTATAGTTATTCTCATTATAAATTTAATTTCTTCAATTTATAGTCTTGTATAATATCTCAAATCACATTATAGAAATCTATCCTGAGAAACCAATAGGAAATCTGAAAAAGGTTCTAATGTATTTGAGGATAGGGGTGGTTAGTTCAAGATGAAATCATAAAAAAATATGGCTTTAAAAATGGGGATAAATTATTTAAGTAAAAATAGAGATTATTTATTTAATCTCAATTAAATGGGGACCTACTTATCCACTTAAAATTCATCATCTCCCATCAATATCTACTTCTATTAATGATTCCCATCATAAAAAATTCAACAATAATTACACAATTTTTTATTATATTTTTCTTTCCTTTTCCTTTTTTATAAATGTAATTGCACCATGATAAGTATCACACCGATCAAAATACATTTGTTTGATAACCTATTGGAACTAATTATAATATTTATAATAATATCATAGATAATTTATGAGTGATCATTAAAATATACATGATATGATCTTATTATTTATATTTTCTTCCAAAATAATATAGGAATCAATTAATAAAAAAATAAAATATCTTGGAATCAACTTTCTAATATCTAATTACAATTTTACAACTTTATCTTTCATTTAATACACACATTGAAGTTACATGCATCACCAATCACCCTTTTTAAACTCAAAAGAAAAATATGTGTATTTGTACTAAATAATGTCTCGTAGGAAGGATAAATTAGCCTTTAATTTGGATTTATTGTCTATAAATTTCATGGATATTACAAGATCAAAATAGGGTTAGATATATGTTTGTTATATTGGTAAAAAGGGTTAAAAAATATCCCCAATTATATTTGTGTGGTTTGAAAAAAAAACCTCATTTTTTGGAAAAATATCATACGTAAAGTTAAAATAGTAATGTTTTTATGGACTTCTCTTATTAAATAGGTTATTATAAATAATATAAAAAATATTTTATAACACCTCTCAATAATTTAATTTCAAAATATTAATAAATCACTGATAACATGAATGTTATATAATAATAAAATATACAAAAAATTTATAAATTTTAAATTAGAGGCTAAAATAATTCTATAATTATATTGGATATCATATTAATAATTAACAAGTAATTTATTTTTAATAATTCCCAATTAAAATTTTTTCTTTTATTTACATATGTATTCATAATTTTCATAAGTTAAGAGATGTCTCCCAAAAATGTCTCTTTATCCATTAATTTCAAGAAAAAATTCATGTGTTTCCAAGAATCCCTCCACCACACATAATTTCAAATACCGTCTCCACTATTTAAAAGCATGGTGAGATAGTTGAAAATTAATATTCTTTTAGATACATCATAGTAAATTATCAAAAGTCAAGAAATAATTAGGGATCACCATGGTTTATGTTAGATTTTTTTTCCTTGATAACTAGATGTGATTTACAGTATGAAAATCCTATGCATTTATGGATTGTAGTGAATTTGATTTCCTAAAATGAAAACATTGAACTAGGTAACTTGATAGTGTGAAAATGTTAAATTTTTTATGTTTAAGAAGAAATTGATGCAAAAATAATATTTTAGTTGTTTTCATTCAACATGTAATATAAATGATAGATAAAGAGCACAAAAGGAAAATAAATAGAGTAAATTATTAAAAATACGATAAATTTAATCAAAAATAGAATGCATTAAAAATTGAAGGGGGATGAAATCCTATGACTCCTTGGTTCAATCCCTCATCTCTCCATTGGGATCCACCTCGACTATGTTTGAATCCAATGAAATCAAAAAATCTCTAAAGGACTAAACCTACCAGCATTGAATCACCTAATACTTATCCAAAACAATTTCATCAACAAATAATGTTTTATAAGGGAAGGTAGAGTACTCTAAATCTAGGTTGTGTTAGAAACTGCCTCTCTCATACCCTTTAAATGAGGAATGAAAGACAATGATGGTGTTGAAAACTATTGATATAAATGATTGATCCTGTATATTTCTAAATTAGATTTATAGAAGTTTGATAATGGTACTTATATAGTAAATTGGGTATATGGTTCCCCACTATGTAGGGTAGCCACAGATCCATGACCCTAGGAATGTTTAGAGTTTACAAGAAGATTAACCAGAATATAGAAATCTGTAATTGTAGTTTTAATTTTTGTATCACTGGGAAGGGATGTTATTGTGACTATGCTAGTCGTGGGATTCAGTGGATGATCATTCTATTGAGTTGGTATTTCCATGATCCTTAGGGAGGTCATGTGGTTATCAACTAGGTAAATAAAGGGAACCTCCATTGTAGGGTAATTTTTCAAACCCTTTCCATTATTTTGGAAATCCAACTCAAACTATCATCATTCATTAGTATCCATAAGATAACTAGTATCTCATGTCTCAAAAGCTAAAGAGGTGTGGGTTGGGGCTTGTATAAATGCTCAATTTGGGGTGGTCTAATAAAAAATGAATATGTTGATGGTTTATTGGGATACAAATATTGATTTTGGATTAACCTAACACGTTCCCACTAGGTTGGACATAGTAGAAAAATGCATGTTGTTTTAGCTCATGTGGTAGAAAGGGAGGTGGATCAAATTATACCTCCATCTTATCATAAAAATGATCCTTGATCCCAATCATATACTGAATGAAATTTTAAAATACTATTTCCACTCCTTGTGAGGAAAGGGTGGGGGTTGTCCCTATGCATGTGAAACTTCTATTCATCCCCTCGGTGTAGGGTTTGATTGGGATGTAAAAGAATCATGTGAGTGTACCTCAAGGGAATCATAATCCACCATTAAACAAGTATAATTTTCATCCCATTAATTTCTTTTTCCTCTATAATTCATGGGAAATTTTTTTTTAATAATGGGATTTCAGACAACATAATCTAACCCAATGAGGATAGGTTCAATGATTAGTCAAAAACTCTCAAGTTCTTTTCTAGTTATATATTGAAATTCCCACCCATAATAATACCCTTGGTCTTGTTTAAAATTCACCCTTAATATAATGAAAATGATTTAGTATTATGGATACTTAACTACCATATATAAATTCTATAAATAATAAGAACATATAATCCAATCAAAAATCCCTATGATCATCCCTTAGGAAACCATTCATGATTTATTTCCCAATGTATAATCCTTAAGAGATACTTCTCAATTAATTTCTCATGGTTTTTTTAGGATTGTTCCTTCTCAATGGGTAAATGGTTGTTTTCATCTACTACTTGTGGATTGTGTTCTTGAAGCACTCAAGTATAAAATAATTATAATCTACTCTCTCTATATAAACTCATAGTTTTTGACACATTATCCTACTCAAAACATTATAAACCAGAGGATCCAATTATGTTGAACAATTTTTAACTTAATACACTCCAGTTTCATATCCAAATATAACAGTAACTATAGGATCCACTCTATAGAAGCCTCCTCCAATATATGAGTAATATGTTATAAATTCATATCATTGAATGAATATATAACATGATCGGATATATCAACACATCCCATAATATGAATGTATAAATTCATTTTTTATTAATTCTTGACATTTAAAGTCCCCCCATACACTTCCAGTGTTTGGGTTCAGTGAGCCATAAAAAATTGTTAAAGTTATTTTGGGATAAATCCATATACATAGATGAGTGATGGGTTGTTTGATTGGTTTGGATTAGGTTAGGTTATAGAGATGTGAATTGGTTTGGTGAAAGGTTTAGTAAGGGATCGGGTAGTTGTGTGGGTAGTTTATACATTCTATATTTTTTATATATCATAGCTATATATTGTTTTTTATTTTTGTAATGGGTATTTATCATAGTATTTGTTGTTAATAGTATTAATTTGATCCATTGTGTTAGGGATATGGATATGTATGGGTAATGGGTAGATATGGATTCATAGGGGATTTTAAATGGGTTCTTTTCATGGTTTGGAAAAGTTTTTATGCTTATATGGGTAGGTGAATTTTCATAGTGTGGGCTGGGAAATAGTGTGATGTGTAGGTTGAAATAGGTATGATTATGTGTGAAATTAAAGTAGGAGAAGATCTAGATGTGTAACTTTACTTCTTGAAGGTGACCAGAACTAGATCAAACAGCGATGAAAATCTATTTAGGGTGAACTGAGAGATGGGAAGAGGGATACTAATAGAAAATATTATGTTTTGGTCTTTAAATTAAATGTATTTTAATACATTGTGGCATGATACAATCATTACCACATGATATCATTAGTTCTAAACCCATAGTATTTTTCAATCTCAGTCCTCAAGAGTTGCAACGCCATGGGGGAAGCCACCATAGAACAACTGTGTAAGTTTATCCCTATGTGATTTATTTCAGGTCAAAATCATGACATGGATCCTACCCTATAAAAATTAATGTTTCATTTTTTGATATCTATAATCATTATACATTGATAAATTACATCCCATCACAAACTGATTTGCCTCTCCAAATTATGATATTTTGGGGTTGGGTCATAGTGTACACACACCCTATTAGGGTAAGGCTCTTTTCTATCCAAGAACATTACATTATTATAGTTTACTCAGTTATTATGTGTCATAGTAATAGAATTATTACTTTAGGGAGTAGTGTTTTATGACATGATATATCTGGATTCACCTTAAAAATAATTCTTTTTATTCATTGGTTACTACTACTCTCAAATTTTATCTTATCTCAATTAGATCTTCATTAGGGAAGTAGGGGAGAGTTCCCTAAATTCTCTAAACAAATTTATCCTAATAATTTATAACCAATGCAATGTAGAATTATAATCCTAGAAAATAAAACACACCTAGGTTTATCCACACCTATCACTTTAATTAAATTCAATATCTAGATGTAACTTTGTGTTTTCAGTAAAATTTGAGATATAGAATAAATTAATTATGGAAATTATCCATATATAGATTCATCCTTTTTTATTGAACATTAATGATAGTTCATTCCATCTTTAGATATAAATGGATCCATGTGAAAAGGAATTTATACCATGACGGTTCATAACCAACATGACTGTAGTTTTCTTGGAAACAATCTCAAACAAGCTTTAAACAAAATTATTATATCTCCTGGTATATATATTCATGTTTGATTCCTAAATCACGCCACTTATCGATTTTATATTTATAAATATTTTAATTGTTATATTCATCTCTTTCAATCTCTTATAATTTATCCAAATATAGTAGTATCTTTCTATCATGATGTGAGTCCATAGACACTTTCTTTATAGCCCTATTTTATCGATTCTCGATATCCACCGGTTACTAGCCTAGTTTCTCAACGATAAGACTAAATGGGGTTATACTAGTCATCATTTTAAAATATATCATTTATTACTATAATGTATTATCGTGATTTTTTCTATAATCATTCCATATTGAACATTTAGTTTTCTCCAAAATTTTTATAATCAATCATTTGGATAATTATACTTTACCATAGGTTTTTTTGTGGTGAGGGGAGATGATATTGTATCAGACTATTTAATTTTCTATCACACACATAAATATATAATTATTTTAATGTGTTCCTCAAGAAATTATGAGTAACTTGGACATACCGACAAGATAAAATAAGTTATTTCTTAACAATTTCTTCACTAAATTGGATAAATTTTCCATGAGGCCACATATTCTACCCATTTAGTGGTGTAAATCACATACAAAATTATGTATGTGTTTCTCAAGTAACTTGGGAAGGGCCCCATAAAATTAGTTCTCCACACATTAAAGACCTAAACTTTCAGAATTGGGTTTTTTGGAATCTTAATTATTTTCCCAGTGTTATCCATTTATTAGCATCAATAATTTCCTCATACTAAGTCCCTTGCATCTTTGTGGATGTCAAAAAAAATAATCCTCATTGTCTTATCATGGCCATTATTCTACCGTGTTAATTGTGCCCTCCCTTTAGTGATGATTATAAAAATTCTAGAATGTTATTTTCCTTGGATTTGGGCACACATCACTATTATAATCATTCACTACATTACATGAATAATAATTGATTATCACAAAAACAATGATTTGAATTATCTAAAAACATAATTCATTACTGATATTAAAAACAAGTATTTATGGTCTCCTTTTCTAAATACTCTACAAAGTTGAAAAACCGTGGAAGTGATTGTTAATCTTTACAAAAAAAATATTATCGTCTAGGAACTCATCATCAATTTCTCTCTCCTCCTCCTCTTATATATTCTTTTCGATTAATCTCAAAAAATGGACACCCACTAAAATATATAATACCGTTTTTCTATGTTAATCCTATAAAACTATTGTAGTAAGAAGATACACCAAATCAGTCATGGATTAGAATACTTTTTTATAAAATAACTCAATAGGTGTGATCAATGTAGACAAACACCTCAAATATTACTTCATATGGTTTGAAATTATCAAAAGAAAAAACCATTGTTATAATATTTTTTCTCAGTGAGAGTTTAATTTATTTCATAGCTAGTATGGGAATGGCTTCCATAATAGATAGGTTGAAAAAAAATTATCTACCTACTATCTTAGAGTATCTCCTATATTGAAATAACTTGGATCTCATGTTATGATGAAATTTTTATAACAATTTAGAAATATCTTGATTTGTGTGGCCAAAAAATTATTTTTATAAGCAATAAATTCTTCCTAACATGATGATTAAAATATAAAAAACATACTTTGACAAAATATGGGTGATTAGCCTAGATATCTTAAAAAGTTCATTTATAAAGTACTAGAAAAATCCAGCATGTATGAGAAATATTTAAATCCCTTTCATTTTATTATGATCATGGAGATCTTTTATGAATTTTTTCATTACTAAATCAACATTTATACCTTTTTTTGATATTCTGTTCACTAGAATGAGACATCCTTTAAATATGACGTGGAACTTTTCTCATTTGAGAACTAAGAATTTTTCTTCAAATCCTTTAAGTTCCAAATCATGTTTGTATAGAAACACATCAATAGATATCCCATATACTAAGAAATCATCCATGAAAATATCAAGAAATTCTCCCACCATGTTCTGAAAATAAGTGGTACACGCCTTTAAAAAGTCACTAGTTCATTAAACATTCCAAAATACATGAGATTATAGGATAATGATTGATATGGGTAAGTAAACATTGTATTCTATTTATTCATTAGATAAAAACGTATTTTTTTGTAACTAGAATGTCAATATAAAAGGAAAAAAGAAATCATATTGAGATAACCTATTAAGAATTGATCCATGATTAATAATGGAAAGTTTTCCTTTCTTATGGATATTTATAGTATTTTATAGTCTATGCATACCCAATATCATGTAACTATCATTGTAGGTATAATATGATTATCATCAGTCATTATCATAGTCTTCCACCCTTATTTGGAATTACTTGTAATGTGGTCACCCATTTACTTTTTATATTGAAATGATGATCCCCACATCTAATAGTTTAAGAACCTTTTCCTTGGAGAAATATTTTATAGTTTGTGTTAATACCACCTGTAGTAACAATATCAGTTTTCTCAATGTGGTATGTCTCATTTTTATCAATTTTCACAGTTCTCACCCTTCTTCTAGCTGTATGTTTTTTGTGAAAATGAAAATATTAATTCGTTTTATGATGGAAAAATGTAAAGTGATTTGTTCCATTTCCTTAAAACATATAAATTTTTTTATTCCTATTAATTTCTTTATTATTCATTAATAATCATTTTTAAATAGTTAATTTCACCAAAGAATAAGTATTATAGTGTTTGTATCAATGGATTAGACTAAAGAATTAATATTTTGATGATTAGAGAAATTTATTTTGGGTAATAATCTATTTACAATTTCTTTCTCCATTACATGACATTAGATTCTTCCTCACCCTCTGGTTATAAATTAATCTCCTTATTTTCCAACATATCATCAATTAGTTGCATTATATAACCTCCTTTACTATTTATATACTCATGATGGATGGGTGTTCATTAGTAGAAAATATTACATAGAAATACATTGATTTAATTTCATGATTAATAGTTTTAATGAGATAAAATATTACTTATTTATCACTAAATCTGAAAATTATTCATCATTGGTTTACATTTATAAATTATTTTTTAGTTTCAATGAATGTTCTTCCAAGGATTATGGTAATATATCTCTCTTATTATATCATGAGGATAAAAAAATCTATGGGTAATCTAAAATTTACCACCATGACAAGTAATATTCACAAATCCTTATGGGTACTTCATCAAAATACTAATAAGTTAGAGTGAAAATAATATCATATTTTGATTATCCAATCCCATATTAAAAAACTCACATAGGGGAATAAAATCGTCACCTCATTCCTATGGAACAATGTGTATTCTTGAATGTGAATGAACTAATGGTGAACCGGATGGAAAATATTACAAGATATATCATCTTTATAGGTATGTTTTTTTGAAATTCAATTAAACACTCTTTTCATTTAGAAATAACACCACAGACATCTAGAATTGTCTTTTTTTGTAATAATTCCTTTAAAATTTGGCCATAATCCAACATTTATGAAATAGATTCACTAAAATATATTTCTATATAAATTTATATAAAACCATATAAAACTTCTTATATTGAATTTCAAAAATTCATTTCCTTATCCTCGCTAGGAAGGAAAGAGGGGGCCTATATGGTTATGTCTTCTTGTTTCATTATTCTCCTTACAACCCTATTTTATATATTTTTCTATATTATAATTTTTGATTTCTTATTGTCTCTTATCTTCACTCTATTCTCAACTTTTTTCCTTCACTCTTAATTTTTATTATTCCATTTATAGAGAATTTTCATTCTATTTTTCTTGTTTTCTTCCACCTCTCACCTGAAAATGTGTCATAGCCTTCACCTTCTCTCTTGGGTTTGCTCCATGTTACTTGGTAGGGTGTTGAGTAGTCACTCTAATAATGGTTGATATATTTTCCCCGCATGGTTCTATAGTTATAGTTAGAGGGTTATTAATTCATTATAGAGTTATATTGTCTTATAATCTACTTAGAATACTTTTGGATGAGGTTATTGAACATTCTTTAAAGTGTTTTTTTAGGGGATAAGAAGGTGGTTTTGGATAGAATTTATGTGGAGGCTGATCGGTTTATAGTTGAGGTGGTAGTGATAGTTAGAACACCCTCCTCAAGGGTTGTGGTTCAAGTTTATATTTTCATATACAATTATTTTATTTGAAAATTAAGACACATTTATATTAGTTAGAACTTGGATTTAGTTTTTGTTTGTCTTTAATTCACCTCCATTAGATGTAGGTATTTTGGAATTATTTGGGGGATTGATTATAACTAACACAGTTTCAAGTGTTAGTGGTTGTGAATAGTGTGATTTAGTCAATACAACTATAAATTATAAGTGATTTAATTTATTTATAAATGATTCTAATTGGGTATCCAATAATTTGATCTCATCAAATTAAAATATTTTTCTTCTTGGTGGACTCTAATAACTTTTTCATAATTTATCATTGTGATGAATCTCATAGAGAATTCTTTTTACAACTTCAAATGTTTTCATAATTAATCCTTTACTTGATAGGTCATCAATCATGACTCAAGTTGCCGGATGTAAAAAATAAATAGTTGATTAATTTGTAAGAAAACAAGGATTATATTGTATAACAACTTCCTCATGAAATATTTGATTTTATCCCATGTTTTAAATATAGATTATCCCTTAACTTGTGAAATGATTGTGATTTCATTTCTGAACTTATATATCCTCCATAGTGGAATGTATTTGTCTAATAATCATTTTTATAAGTAATCTTATGTTTTCATGTAACCATAGAGTTAACTCTTTAAACAATCTATTTCTCAGATATAGATATAGAATTAGAATACCCTCAATCATATTGAATTTGATGTTACTCAATTATTGTTGAATATATCAAAAATTTCACTGAGTGTTGTCAAATATCTATGTAGATCTTCATTTTTTATCCACTAAATAATACCATGTTTTTTAATGGTATTGAGATTAGTTTAATCTTAAAAAATTTAAACTAAATAAAAAGATACACAAAACTAAAGGAAACCCAATTAATAATTGATAAATCATAGTCTATTGTGTCTCTAGTCTAGCTTGGGGAATTTATGGTGATTTATTATGTTGGTTCTCATTATAGAATTTTACTTGAGTTACATTGGGTGTAGTTGTGAAAATGTTCTCTTAGATGGTAAATCATCTGTATAGACATAAGAACCTCTTGTTATTAGGGTTATAATAAATCATTTCTCATTAATCAAGGCTCCTTGATCATGTTTTTGGAATCCTGGTTAGGCATTAAGTTTCTTGAAATTAAAAAACAAAAAAAACATACACATAAAGAGAATTAAAATAACAAAAGTATTATTAATTAAATAATAGAATTGGTTTATAGAAAAATTATTATACTCTTATGTTCACCCTTAATCACCCCTAATAGTGCCAAAAACATTGTCCATCCCACTAGAATTATCAATTTTGGTGGGTAATCATGAAAAAAAATTATGTGTTCATTATTTCTATTATTCTACTGAGTCATATATTATTGAAGGTCCAAGTTCAATCCCATGTCTATTACATATAATCCACAAGATGAATTTGTAAGACTTATTGTTAAGTAGAACTATATGAATTTTGATGGATAAAAAAATTGAAACAAAATTATAATTTTTTTAAAATAATCAAAAAAATCAAAGGATCAATTTCAAAGTCTATTTTTGAAAGAGATACCAACTTATTTCATTCATTGATTGGGTTTAATAAATCAGTTTCAAGATTTTTTTAAGTTTAACTGTTTCTTATGTTAAATTTATTGATTTAGTTGTGAAAAAATAAATATATTAGTCAAATAGTAAGATCAAAATAATTTTATGTAGTTGAATCTTTAAATTAAATGATAAATACAGTATACTATTAATTTCTTAATTTTATCAACTAGTTTTTATTTCCATTCTTAATAAGCCCTTTTTAAAAATACTAACAAATAAATAAGATTAAAATTAGTGAATCAAATTTATTCATAATTGAAATGAATATTCATGAATAAAATTGATAGATAATTTAAACACCCATACTTCTACTCTTAATACCTTACCTCCTATGTGAATTTCCACACTTGTTTGATGGAAGATAAACGATATTTTACTTGAATATATTTTAAAGTGAATGAAAATAGTAAATTAATGTTGATGCATATGGATATATAAGCATGTATTCCATTCAATAATTATAATCCTTAAGTATCATACTCTTTATAATAGAAGTGAGTTAGATATGGGGTGTTTCTGTAAGCTATGAAGCAACAGAAGTATGTTTTCTGATTTTATGTAAATCAAGTAATGAAATTTATTTTGGAAATATCTTCAAAATTTTATTTTTTTATTTATTTCACAATCAAACATGTTTTTAGTTATAAACTTTTTCTTGTAAATTTTATATTTATTTAAGGGAAATAATTATTTTTCATTCATTTATTTCTTTTCAATCATCTACATAAAAAGGTCATTTGTTTTAGAAATATTTATGTTGAAGAGAAATTTTCTTTTTTTTTTTGAAAATAAAAATGTTTCAAATTATTCAAGTGGGTTATGTATTTTGGATTATATGTCAATTTGTTTTAGTGGTTTACTAATATTTATTTTGTATCTATATAAATAAGTTTTATTATTTATATATAATAAAATGGTGAAATTTTGTTAAGTATTTAAAAATAATTCTAGATTTAAGATTTTCATACGAAAAATTCGTTTTACTCTATCTATATTGTATAATGACATTTCAATTTTATTTTTATAATGGTAAGGGCTCATTTCGAGTTTATAATATTTTTCTTCCACAAGGATTCATGATATTTATTTTATTGAATTTTTTTAAAGAAACTTAACTGGTCTTTAATATATATACATGGAATTTTATTCAGTTTTCAAAATTATTTTTTAATAAAAATATTGAAAATTTATGTATATATATATATAGATTATAATGTTAAAAATCATGTTGGTCCACATTTTTCTCTTTATAAAATTATTTTCATGATTAGGCCACTTTATGTGCAAGCAACGTTATCGACGTTTTCAAAATTTATGTTTAATTTAACATTATTATATTTTCAAATTAGAATATCTATATATATATATATATGCATAAATATATCATTTCATTGGAATCAATTTTTAAAAACATGTATACGTATGTTTCTATATATGTATTATTTTAAGGTGAAACTGATTTTTAACCTAAGATCAATAGATATGTTTATATATAAATTTATTAATATATGTATCAATTTATGTAAAACTATTTATTTCCTGTATGTATTTAAACAAATGAATGAATATATATATATTTATTTTATATATACATCATTATTCTTACATATACATATGTATGTGGAGATGAAATCAAGTTTTATTCTAATATATTTCTAAAAACATGTATCTATATGTTTATATTTTTATGTAAAACTATTATGTACATATATATATATATATGATTTTATATTTAAAAATTTCATTTCATGAAAAACTACCCTTATCATGGAACATGTATAACCAAGTAATATACCTTTTTAGGAAATGGGTTTTGAAGCTCATGATTTTTTAAGAAACTTCATGGTCTTTATTATATAAAATTCAAGTTGTAATTTTTTTAATTCCAAATAATCACCCTTGGAAATTATGTAAATGATGGAATGGAATATGGATTGAACCCAAACCCTTTTGGTATTTTTCTCCAATCCTATGATGGGTGTGTCATGAATTATATAGCACTCTAATTCATTGGGTAATGTTGAAATATCATGAGATGGCATGTATGGTGTGCGGGATGTGTATCCTAAAAACACTATGGGTGTAGATAGTGAACCAAATCTATCATGGGACTATTTTTATCAAGTTATTCTTTATCTGGAGTGAACTATGACATCATGTTATGATCCAAGTTGCATTTGAGAACTATTTATGAATGTTTATAAGTAATCCAGATAATTGTTTATTATTTCATAAATGAATGGAATTTATTTTTCCAAAGGATACATATATTGAAACCTATTTAGAAATAAATATTATTATTTTAAAATCAACTCATTATTTTATGAATTTTTAATTCTCAATATGTATCACATGTTTTACTTTTTATGTTGATGTGAAAAAAATCTCAATATGTTTCTACATGTTTTGAAACCTCTTACTGAGCTTTTTTCTCTTGCCCTATTCTTTTCAAAACCTCTTTTCATAGGAAATAAGGACACATAGAAGCGAGTAACTATACAAGGATACTTTATAGGGTTTAACCGTTATTATGCATAAGAATAGTTTTCTTGTCCTCTCTTTTTTTAGAGTTGTAATTGGAATTATCCAATATATCCAAACAGTCTAAAACTCTAAACCATTGCGGTCTTAGATTGTGAAATAATTAATGAAATATAAAAAAATGGAACAGGTATTGGTTCATCATAGTTGGCATCATAGATGACGTTTAGAAAACTTTAGAGGTGAAGATATGGAGAAACCCTTTGATCATTTAGAGTCCTACAGTAAATTTTATTGTATTTTGCTTTGAAGAAAAATCTGGGGCTCTTAGTTTTCTTATTTCTGAATAGTGAAATTCATAATTTCTCTAGGTATCGTAATATAATTTTTTGGATGAAATTATTTTAATGGGGAATACTTTAACATCACTGATATTAATTAGTTTTTTGTTTTAAATAAATCAAATTAAATTTTTATCATATGATAAGATTAAATATGTCGAATTAAATAATAATACTTTAAAATATTTGTATTATTAATCAAAAATAATAATTATTATAATTCCTTTATGATAAGTGATAATTTATTAAATAATTTTATCAATTATACTTATATTTATAATTTTTTATAATTTTTTTAAAAAAATTATTATAAGATTTGATTTTAAATTATTATCATATGTTGTTCTTTAGTCCATCGGTATTTTATAATGGTATTTTAATTTTTTTTTTTAATGTTAAGGGGGTCAATTTGAGTTTATAAAACTATTTTGTCAAAACAATTCATGAGATTAATTTTCTTGAATTTTTTTAAATGCCATAATTTTTCTCCTATGTATATATGGGGGATATTATTCTATTTTCCAAATTTTTTTCTTAATAATAATGCTACAAATGTTTGTATATATATACCTCTTTTCATGTTAAATATAATCTTCATCCATGGTTTTCTCTTCATAAAATTATTTTCTTGATTTTTCCACTTTATGTGAAAGTGATGTTATTGAATTTTTCATAATTTATGCTTAAGTTAAAATTTTTTATTTTTGAACAATTATATGTGTATATATATATTCATAAATAGATCGTTTAATATGAAACATTTTTTTAAAACATGTATATATATGTATCTACATACATATTATTTTAGGGTGAAAGAAAATTTTAATCTCACATCAATAGATACATATATATATAATTTTATTTATATATGTATCAATTTTTGTAATATTGTTTATTTCCTATATATATGTAAATAAATGCATTTATATATATATATATATCATTATTCATACCTATACATATGTGTGTGGATATGAAATCATGTTTTATTCCAATATATATATCTACATAAACATGTTAATATATATGTATCTTTTTATGTAAAACTGTTATATACATATATATGTATATTAATGTATATTCACATATGTCATTTCATGGAAAGCTAATTTTATAATGAAACATGTATAACCAAGTAATTTAATTTTTTATGAAATGAATATCAAATCTCATGATCTTTAATGAAACTTTTTTGTCCTTACAATATAAAATACAATGTGTTATGTTTTTAATTATAAAGAATTACACTTGGATATTATGTGAATGAAGGCATGGAATGGGGAGTGAACCCAAACCCTTATTTTAATTTTGTATAATCATGTGATCAGTACACCTAGAATTATATAGCACCACTATACATTAGGTAATGTTGAAATCTCATGTGATGTCATGTATGGTGTGCGAAAGGTGTATCCCAATAACACTATGGTATTAAGGAGTAAACCTAATCCATCATGATATGATTTACATTAAGTTACGTTGTCCCAGGAGTAAATTATGATGTCATCTTATGATCTAAGGTGCCTTTGTGAACTATTTATGAACGTTTATGAGTTATCAAGAGAAATTTTTATTATTTCAAAAATTAATGAAATTGATTTTTCAAATAGTTACATATGTTGAATTCTATTTATAAAGATATATTATTACTTTAAATAGAACTAATTATTTTATAAATTCAAAATTTCCAATTTTTATCTCATGTTTTACATTTTATGTTGAAGTAAAAAAATTTATTGGTTTCCACATGTTTTCAAACCCCTTACTAAGATTTTTTTCACTAACAATTTTTTAAAACCTCTTTTCATAGGGAATAAGGACTCATAGAAGAGAGTCAGTGGTCGATTCCCCTTTATAGTGTTTAACCCTTATAAACATCAGAATGTTTTTCTTGTCCTTTAATTTTTTGAGAGTTGTAATTAGAATTCTTCAATGTATCCGGACTCTCTAAACCCACTACTGAAAATATGGCATTTATCAGTGATAGAAAAGGGCATTAAAAATGATAGAAAAGTGTTTTTAATTGAGGTAAAGATAAAGGGTGGGTCTCTTTTATTAGTGCTCAGAAAATCACTTATAAAGGCCCCTTTTATCAGTGGTAAAAAAAAGAACTTATAATAGGGGTCTTTTATCAGATCTTTTTTATCACTAATTAAAGTAAAAAACACATTAAAAAATAACAAAAAATATTTTGGCAATTCAGGGAGGGGCTTCAACAGTGCCCCACCTCCACTAGAGCCCACATACCCTAGACACCTCACCCCCCTTTAACAGTGCCCCCAACCCCCACCCCTTTAACAACGCTAGGATTTATTCCCTCCCGCGTGCGCGACCTACCTCTCCCAGGATTCGAACTCAAGACCTGTTGTATGTGTGCATAAGCCTTTACCACTCCACTGTATTACTTTTCTCTTAATTTATTAATACAAATACTTATTTATATATATGTTTAGTTATAATTATTCGTATATTAATATATATTTATAAGATCATTTTTAAATACATTTATAAAATATTCTTTTTTGTGTGTTCTTATAAATAAATACATACATATATACAATAGAGACACACATATTATATGTGTATTGGTATGTATAATTATACATATTTATATATATTTAAAAATATTTTACATTAATATGTATATAAATATGTTTAGAATATATATATAATATATATTAGCTTGACAATACAGTCGTACACAAATATATACACACACACACACACAGACACATCATATAGGTATATAAATATTAATATATTTGTATTTTAAATAAAATGGATACAATTTTTTTAATTATATAAGCCTTATATATTGATATATATACCTTATATGTAAATATGATTAATTATTTATTTATAAAATTAATGTTTTATGGGTGAATATATAAAAAATATGTATATATTGTTATATAATTGATTATAAGTAACATTACATTGTGAAAAACGATAAAATTTCAAATCCATAATATCAATATAAATGTAACCCCTCAGAATAAATTCATTACCTAGTTAAAAAGGTCAAAATGACCCCCTAAAATGAGGCTGAAATTTCCTCGAATGTTAAATAATGTAGGTTATGTGGACTAAAAACTCAGTTTTGGAGGCCTCCTAGGGTTTTATAGCCTAAAAATGTGAATTAAAGGTTCCCTAGTGTCATAGCGCATAGAGCTCATTGCAGGCTTTGATTTGATATGTTGTAGAGCTTAAACGGACACCGAGATCAAAAGTTATGGTTGTTTGAAATTTGAGTTACATTTTCAACTTATTTTAGATCTTTTATTGATTTTTTTTATTTTTTGTGTCTTAAAATTGTTATTAAATGATTATTAGTCGATGATAAATACTAAATTATTATTTAATAATATTTTTTTAAAATAATTTAAATCCATTTTCCCTAAATTTATTATATAATAAATGTAGTAGTATATTTATACTTATCTAAAACATATTTAAAAATATATATATTATATTTATATCAGTATAAATATATATATATCAATATATTATTTTCATGAAATTTTTTTTTGAAATAAACACAATATCAAAACTAAGAAAAAGAACTGATAAATCCCCCCCTTATCAGATCTACTAAAAAGCGATGATTAAGGGGCCCCCTTAACAGTGCTAAAAAATCACTGATAAAGGGGGTGCCTTTATCAATTCTTTTTTAGTACTGATAAAGGGTGGATTTGTAGAAACCCAGTTTAGTTATAGTGAACTATAATACTTTGGTATCTCGGGTTGTTAAATAATAAATGAATTATAATATATAAAAAATGGAATAGGTTTTGGGTCATCATAGGGTCACTGTAAGATTTTGAGATATGAGTAATTAGTATTTAGGTTTGTTAGACCTTTTGTGTTTGTGGAGAGAATTGATCTGGTGGCATACCGATTTTCTCTTCCATAGAGGTATAATGCAATGCATGAAGTTTTTCATGTGTCACAACTTTTTAAGTATCTCCTTGAGTCTTCTAATGTGATCGATGTTGATTATGTTGAGTTTGAGACAGATGCATCACTTCAGAATCGTAGGATAAGTGTTATTGATCACAGTTAGAAAGTGTTGCGAGGAAGGATCATGCCGATAATTCAAGTATTGTGGAAATATTGATGTGTATAGGTTGAAATGTGGGAGAGATAAGTAGATATGTGGGCTCATTGGCGATGCTTGGGAGTACGAGTTGATGATGTAATGTTTTAAGGTGGGAAGATTGTAAGATATCGATCTTTTTGAAGATGTATCATGCTCATTTTCATGTACTCTTTTAACATTATTTTTTCAATTATTTGGTTTTTTTTGTTAATTAATGTGTCGATTTTTTAATTTTGTAAGAAAACGGGGTACTGCATGGATTGTGCATAGTTTTCCCAAAAGGTGCACCAACCCCAAGAAAACCATGTAATCTCAAAGAGAAGAGAATTTCACTGTTGGAACATGGTTTTTAAAACCACGTGTTCACTTAGTAGAAATCATGCACCCCTTAAATGAGAAGCATGGTTTTAGATAATGGTTTTGAAGACCATGCATCCCTACCTTGGAAATCTTCCGTGTGGATGTTAATTACCATAAAATTTATAAAAAAATCATACCCCCAGTATTAACCTCAAATTGACCTGCTATAAACCTAAAACAATTCCTCTAAATTTTGAAACTCTTTAGAGTGTTCTATGGATCCTTTAACCTCATTCATAATGAATCAAAGATCCAATTAAATGATCATCTCTCCTTAGGTATGTGATTTCTTCCCCATTTGAATTCCTCTATCAGTCGTCTCTCTTTCTTGATCAGGAGGAATGATTTTTACTCTATTAGAAATGGTTTAGATTTACCTTTTATTGGATCATAATATATTTGATCTTGATATTAGGTTTTGGTCTTAGATATTCCATGACATTGTGATCTTGAATGTTTCTCTTCAATATGGGGATTTTTATTTAGCATATGTCCATAAAAAATCATGAGGTATGTGGTTTAAATATAAATTCATATTGTCTTGAATGATAACTGTGTGTATGTAATTTTGGAATTTAAATTTCCAAATTTAGTAATTTAATCTCTAAATAAGATTAATTAATAAATTAATTAATTAATTAATTAATGGTGTTATGGAGTTGGTAGAATAATGTGATTATTGAATTACTTAAAGCAGTGATTATGTAATTAGTGTTTATGGAATTGATTGGTAGTTATAATTAAAGATTTTGTTGGCTTAACCTTGAAGAGTTAATGGATATTATGAATATATTTTTACAAATGGTTTAATAGTGAATTTTTCATATTATTCCATGTGATTTAAATAAATAACCATGATTTTTGAGATAAAATGAAATTGTGGACCATGATGAGAATGTTTGACAAGATGGTTAATGATGATTAACCTTGATAAATGTGATATTTATGAGATATGTGATATAATGTGATTTATGTGATAACAAGTGTGGGATACATACTGATGCACCTAATACCCATATGTGATGATGATCCTATGATAAGTAATGATGCTTCAAACACCCATGTGTGATAACAATGAGGTGTGGGATATGGACCAATCCTCCAAATATACCTAGGGTTCTAGAGATGATGCTCCAGGCCCAACACATTGGCATTAGTGTGGATTTCCTACTATACATGGTATGAAAATTGGAATCAAATTATTAGTTAAAACTCATGATATAATGAATCATGATTCCCTATGATACATGGTTTAGACTTCATCACAGACCGAAGTAAGTATTAAATGTTTGGGTGTCATCTTGAACATGGGTAATTATATGGTTAATTAAAGAATAATGAAATTTAAAAAAAAAATCTGTATTTATTATACTTTATTCATTATAAAACTACATACAGTGTTATAGGGTGGATAATGTTTACACACAATTGGTGGTGTCTTACTGATTTTTATTCACACCCTAATCGGGCTTCCTAATCGGTACCCAAATTGACTTTATTTTTACAATAAAGTATATGGCAATAGAACAATTTTATATGACTAGGTTGGGATGACACATGGATGAGGGAACCATACATGATTTCAGGACTCACTTTGGAGCTGTTAGTGTCTTTATTATTTCTTTTTCATATTGACACTTGACACATATTGAAATGACATATCTATTATTTTATTTACGGTCAGTTATCCATGTTTTGGGATTATCATGTGGTGTTGGTCTTTATTGTTAATGAAATTATTATAATTATTTTTTATTACCATTTTATTATTATTTATTTATTTATGTTTTTTAATCTAATAGATATTTTATAGCCTCCCCATGGTTTATATTAGACCCTCACTACTAGTCGGAAGCATATGAAATATGAGGAGGAATGCCAAAGGTCATGTATCCAACCATCTCGGGGCACCGGTTTGGGGTACATGTGGTTGGGAAATACACTGTTAATGAAAAGTAATTTCAAAATGTTCTAGAAATTAATTTTAATATGTTATTTTAAAAAACCATAAAACATATATTTTTTATGAAAATATTAAATTAATGAATAAAATGGCTTTATTAAAAATTGAGTGATTTTTTACTAATCATTTATCAATAAATTTATATTATTTATGAACATTATATATATTTCATAAAGTATTTAATCCTATTCATAACCTCCAATTTAATAAGCAGGTTATAATTTTCATATTAAAATAAAAATATTTCATGGTTCATGAAGGCTTAATGTTTCGTATCTTGTATGATATCAAACATTGTGTTTATTTAAAATCATAGTTTATTTCATTCTCTTCTAATTAATAAATTGAATCCTCATAATTTTAACTTTTTTCTACTAATTAATAAATTAAATTCCTCCCAAATTATATTTCATGATAAATCAATTATTCAACCTAAGTGTTACATATACGTGATCCCAATGAAAAATCTCCCAAATATCAATAATCACCATAATAAATAAATATATACTCTTTCAATATATTGAAATTCTCCAAAATATCATGAATCAGATTTATATATTAACCTAAAAGGTAATACATAACATTACCATAACTATATTTGAAGATATCAATATATCGATGAATCACATTTCATCCATCAAGATTATTTATATTCAACAATATATTAAAGAATAATTAACATCAAATAATATACTAACCCAAAAGTTTTATTTAAACCTAAATATATTTTTCTTCTTAATTCCAAACAGAATATTCAAATATATTCAAAATCATATAACTTAAATCATAAAAAATGGGTTGTTGATGCCTTTGAACTTTTTATTTACAATAAACTTATACTCCCATGATGGTATCTATAACTTTTATGTTAACATCAAATTAAAGCATATATTCTTCAAAAAATTAACTATGTCCTTATTCAATAAATAAGTTTACAAACTATTGAATATATTCCATAAATCAAAAAATTCAATATCCTCAAATATGAAATAAATCAATATGGCATCAACTAAACATTTTCAAATTCACCAATACTGTTATATCAATGTCAATCATCTCTTTATTCCAACTAAAAAAATGTTTTCAAATTGTACTTTGGAATAATGCTTAGATGTTCCATGATCTATGTATCCAAAACTTCATTGATATAGAACTTTCATAACATAATTACTGAATCATAATGCATAAATACTTTAAACCTATCACTTCATAGGAATTTCCTTGGTATATTAGTTAACATATGGATTAAGAAATTGGATCGGATAATCCTCATACTCCCTACACATAATACATTGAACTATAAATGTCACCTTAGGATGATCTTCATTTACCTCGATCAAACATTACATTTTTCCTCAGAAATCACATGCTCTATACCCTTCATTTACACATAAAAATCTTCTTTTGTTGCTTTGATACATTCACTTGAGTGATTCTTCCAACATTCTCTACATAAAGTATATAGAATCTTTTTTCTTCATAATCCCCACTGCTAGAGCTCATAGTGAACTCTATACTTCTCTTCATTGGGGAGTCTTAGAGTTGGTTAAGGTGAAATATATTAATAATATATCATGAGAACTTATTAGGAATAATCCCAAGGTTTCGCATTATAGATCCAATTTCATTATGTTAATCATGAGGATAATCATTCCATTTTTGTTTAGTTTTAACATGAGACAACCAATTTCTAGCCATTGACTAAAACCAAAAAACATATTATGAGCAATAATATTCATAGTGAGTGTTGAACTCACCTGTTTTGATAATCACAATTATGTTTTAATATGTTGATAATCCCAAATAATGTTCATTCATGTATTAACTGCATATTCATCTTACTTTGAAATAACTCTTACTCGATCTAGATGTGTTTTGCATAAGACAGATGAGTGTTAGGTCCACCGGTATGCACATAGCTACTGATACAGACCAACATGCAGCCCTACTGTTATATCAAGGGCTACCGATATAAAGATCACATATTAAGTTAGAGTTATTTCTAAGTAGGATTAATATGTAATTAATACATGAATGAACATTATTTGGGATTATCAACATATTAAAACAAAATTGGGATTATCAAAATAGGTGAGGTTAACATCCAATGACATGCACATAACTACTGATATAGAAAAACATGCAGCCCTATTGTTATATCATGGGATACCGGTATAAAGATCACTGATACTAACCTACTGGTATTTAGTCTACCGTTAGAATAAGGTCGCTGATAAAATGAGTAACCAGTCACTTAGTTTATGGTACAGAACAGAGATACCAGTATGTATAAGTCTACCGGTATGCAAGTCTACCGTTACACAAAGGTCACTGATATGCAAACAGTATCCATCATGACTAAGCTACTGATAGAGTAAGTCTACTGGTATATAATATAGAGTGATAGTTACTGCTATGAAGTCTACCGCTACAACCTCACTGGTATAAGGAAGTCACCGCTACTCAAGTCTACCGATACAAGGAGTCACCGGTACAAGATAGAAGAGCTATCGATAGAACTTCACTAGTACACAAAGAGCTACCGATAGGAGCTCAGCACTACATAGAGACCTGCCACTACATGAAGCGACCAATATAAGGAGATACCGCTACAAAGACAAATAGCTACTAATACAAGTTGACCGCTACAAGCATTCTAATTCTTGAACTTTTATGCTTTATTTAAAATAGTCTAACGGTCATATTTGGTTAATTTAATGCAACTGGTATTAATTAATGTGGGTTTTTGGCATGTTAGGGAACCGTACCTCGTACCTATGAAAAGTAAATCATTCCCACTGTTGGAGGTCAAGGAATAAAAGGAATATCGATCTACTGAAGAATATATGACAGAAAAAAACAAGAGAACATACACATGCACATGCAGAGAATAACTCTTGAAGAACTTGAAAAACACTAGATATTCACGAGGCCATATATACAAGAGGATAACACTAGATGAACCTCAGTCAAAGAGTGAAGAACTAAAATTATCTCTTCATGAACACAAGATGATCATCCTAAACCTAAAATTCAAGGAAGAAGATGACACTCTATTCTCAAACAAAAACCAGAGAAGGACTCCGAAGCATTTCTGATTAATCCAAAGGAGTCCAGAGCTGCACTTCAAATCAGTAGAGCATTCTAAACTCATATCTACTCTCTCAGTGATTCTTTTAATTACCTTTTTGAGCAGTGTGTGTACTCTGTATATTCCATACACACACTGACTCTTGTTCTAAACTGGAGGATTTCCAAAACCTCACACAAAAATTTTTTAACTCTTTTTTTTCACTCTGGATAGTGGTAGAGGTCAGGTGTGACATGGATAGCTTGTGTGCTATAGTTTTTATCTTCCCATGAAGAAATATGGTAGAGTTATTAGTACCTAGATAGTATTTGTGCTGTTGCTAACCCTGATCCAGGGTGTGGATCAAAATTTATATAAATTGTTTGAGAAGACTAAGTCTTGGCTTGAGACTGAACCTCTTGGTTATATCTCCTGTGCATCCTACTCTTAGTTTAAGTTATTTTATATTCCACTTCTATGTACTTTTGAAATATAAATTTATTTTAAATTAACTCTAATAGTGAAACTAGAACGTGTTTATATCTATTATAAAGCATCAGGTTTTCTTCAAAAGTTAATTAATCTTCAGATTCTATTAACTGAGAACTAATCAAACTCTTGAAAACCGAATAGACCCTTTGCTTTATTACAAATTTAATATAGTTTAATTTATTTTTTAAATTGAGGTATTTTTTAATCATAATGTTTTTAATAGAAATTTTAATGGGAACAAATTCCCCCCACCTCTTGAGTATCCACTCTGACAAACCTTTGGTATCAGAGAGAAATTGTTTATCAAAGTTTTCAAATATACTCTGTTTTTTCAACTGTGATTTTAGTTGTATCTTAAAGATATTAAATTTATGTTAGTTATAAATTTTATCTCTTTAAATATATTTGCTAAAATCTAACTATGGATAATAGATTAGAAGGTGCTTTTACCAACAGACCACCTTTCTTTTATGGTACAAATTATGCCCAATGGAAGCTAAAAATGGAAATATGACTAGTAAAGAGTTATTTGAATATTGTAATATGCTAGAAGAACCCTGTAATGAGATGAAGGACAAGTATAAGACCTTGAAGAAATATCATGCTTTGACTAGCTCTGTTAAATCTGCACTTGATATAGAAAAGGAAAAGAATGCTCAATTACTTAAGGAAAATATAGAACTGAAATTGTCTAATAAGAAGTTAAGGAAGGAGATAGAGAAATTCACAAATGGAAAGGATACTCTAACTCAAATTCTAGGAAAACAAGTGGCACCAAAACATACCACTGGAATAGGATATCATCATGGACAAAGACAGTTTACTAAAACTACATTTATTATTCAATCTAGACAGAATGTTTCTAGCTCTAGTTCTGGAAGTTCAAATGCTTTAACTAGTTATTCACATAGTTATATATCAAATAAATTTTATCTTTAAAAATATTTTGAATCTATTTAATATATGAAACCCATAAGATAAATATGGGTACCAAAAGATTTTCTTGATAACCTGTCTGGACCCAAGAAAATATGGGTACCAAAATCATTTTCCATCTAAAACTGTTTTGTAAGAGGCCTGCATAAAGAGTTCCCATTTGAAGAATTGGTATTTAGACATTGGATGTTCAAGGCACATGACAGGAGACTTTTCATGCTTCAAAAGATTAATCAAAGTTTATGGAGGATAAGTCACCTTTGGTGATAATTCTAAAGGAAAGATCATCGGCCTAGTCCAGATTGGTAACACTAATTCAGTTTTAATTTCTAAAGTATTATTTGTTGATGGAATTAAATATAATCTATCGAGTATTTATCATTTTTTTATTATGGTTTCAATGTTAAATTTGAAAATTATTCTTGTAATGTTTTTAATTATAATTTTTTTTAGTATTTTCTTCTTTGAGAAATGAAAATGTTTATGCAGTTGATTTAAATTATTTATCTAAACAAAACATTTCATGTTTAAATGCTTTCCATAAAGATTCATGGTTATGACATAGAAGATTTGGACATTGAAGCATTCATTCACTTAGAAAACTGACTAGGAAGAACTTAGTTAGGGACCTACCCAAACTTGAATTCCCAAATGACAAAGTTTGTAATCCCTGTCAAAATGGAAAGAAACATTATGTTTCTTTTAAATAAAAGAAAGAATTTTCAAATTCTCAACCACTCGAGTTGGTTCACATGGATTTTTTTATACCTTCTAGGGTTTCTAGTTTAAATGGGAAGAACTATGTCAATGTTCTGGTAGATGACTATTCTAGATATACTTGGGTATACTTCTTAGCTCCCAAAAGTGAAGCTTGTTCTTGCTTTATTAAATACTCCAAGTCTGTAGAAAACCTTATTGGACTTAAGATTAAGACCCTGAGAAGTGATCATGGTCGTGAGTTTGGAAATCATGAATTTGAATCTTATTGCCCACATAATGGCTATTGTCACAATTTCTCTTCCCCTAGGACACCTCAGTAGAATGGTGTAGTAGAAAGAAGAAATAGAACACTTAATGAAATTTCAAGAACTATTCTCAATGAGTATGACCTACCTGTTTACTTTTGGGCTAAAGCTGTAAATACAGCTTGTTATGTTATTAATAGATTCTTTATTAGAAAAGTTCTTAAAAATACCCCTTATGATTTGTGGAACCATAGGAAATATAAGGTTAATTACTTCAGAGTTTTTGGTTGCAAAGTCTTTATTCTCAATACTAAGGATAATCTTGATAAGTTTGCATCAAAGAGTGATGAAAGAATTTTCCTAGGTTACTCAATCTCTAGAAAAGAATATAGAGTCTTTAATAGAAGAACCAAATGTGTGGACGAGTCTTTTCACATCAAATATGCTGTAACTGATCCACATGAACCGAAGTCTTCTCTTGAAAATCTTGAAGAAGATTTGTTTCCTCTGAACCTTAATGATAAAATCAATGAACGTGTTGTAAAGACATCCAATTCTATAGACTTTTCAGAACCTATTTCTGTAGAACATGAATCTAAGGAAGAACCTGAAATTTCTATTCCTACCTTTACTATATCAACTAGGATTCTAAAGAATCATCCTTTAGATGTTGTTTTTTGTAATCTTGATAGAGGGACACACACTAGAGCTTCTCTAAGAAACTAAGTTGAACATCAAGCCTTTATTTCATAGTTAGAACCTAAAATATCAATAATGAAATCAATGATGAATTTTGGGTAATGGCTATACAAGAAGAACTAAATCAATTTGAAAGAAACAAAGTATGGGAATTAGTTGACATGCCTAAGGAAACTTTGACCATAGGCACTAAATGGGTTTTTAGAAATAAAGTTGATGAATCTAAAACTATAGTTAGAAATAAAGCTAGGCTAGTTGCACAAGGGTATAGTCAAGAGGAAGGAATAGACTATGAGGAAACCTTTGCTCCTGTAGCTAGATTAGAAGTTATTAGGATTCTACTTGCCTATGCTGCTCATCTGAATTTCAAGTTATATCAAATGGATGTTAAAATTTCTTTTCTAAATGGGTTTATAATTGAAGAGGTTTTTGTCGAAAAACCACCTGGATTTACTAATCCTCATTTTCCAAATCAATTTTTCAAACTTTCTAAAGCTATATATGGTTTAAAACAAGCTCCATGAGATTGGTATGATAGACTTAGTAGTTATCTTATTTCAAAATGTTTTTCTAAAGGGATTTTTGATCCAACTACTTTTATCGAAATAATTTATAAAGATGTTTTGATAGTACAAATCAATTTTGATGATATTATTTTTGTATCTTTGAAAAATACTTTATGTACTGAGTTTTCAAAGAGTATGAAAAATGAATTTGAAATGAGTTTAATGGGAGAACTCAAATATTTTCTTGGATTTCAAGTCTTTCAAAAAATGGTATTATTTTGAATCAATGTAAATATAAAAAGAATCTTTTAAAATGGTATGGTTTAGATAGTATTAAGGAAAGTGATACACCTATGAGTACTATTTGTAAATTGGATGTTGATGAAACTGTGAAACTAGTGGATCAAACTAATTACAGAGGTATTATTGGGAGTCTACTTTACCTTACTACTAGTCGGCCAGATATTATGTTTAGTTTGTGTATGTGTGAAAGGTTTCAAGCTAATCCTATAGAATCTCACTTGCTTGCTATTAAAAGAATTTTCAAATATCTTAAACATACTAAAAACATAGTATTGTTTTATCCAAAAGGACAATATTTTGATTTAATCAGTTATTCAGATGTTGACTTTGCTGGTTGCAAGTTAGATAGAAAAATCAATTCTAGAAATTTTCACATTCTAGGTAAGTCTTTAGTATCATGGTGTAGTATGAAGCAGAACTCAGTTGCTTTGTCTACAGCTGAAACAGAGTATATAGTTGCTGGTAGTTTCTATGCACTAATTCTGTGGATAAAACATACTTTACTGGACTATGGATATCAATTTAATCATGTTTCAATAAACTGTGATAACACTAGTGCAATAAATATCTCTAAGAATCGTGTGTCTCACTCTAGGACCAAACAAATTGATGTAAGGCACCACTTTTTTTGTGATCATTACCAAAAAGGTTATATCAATATAGAATTTATAGGTACTGAACATCAATTAGCTGACATATTCACCAAACCTTTAAGTTCAGATAGGTTAAGCTACATCAGACATGAGCTAGGAATGTTTAACCTTGAATAAGTGAAACCTCATCATTAGGGAACACCTCACCATTAGGAAACATCTCACCGTTAGGGAACACCTCACCATTAGGGAACACCTCACCATTAAGAACACCTCACCATTAGGGAACACCTCACCGTTATGAACACCTCGCCTTTATGGAACACCTCACCATTAGGAACACATCACCATTAGGGAACACCTCCCCGTTAGGAACACCTCACCGTTAAAGAACACCTCACCGTTAAATAACACCTCACCATTGGGGAAAACCTCACTGTTATAAATAACTCACCATTACTATTCTCACCGGTAGGGCTTACCGTTAAAATTTTCACTAGTACAACATATCGTGTTGTTTTATTGTTTTTATTCTATCTTAAAGTCAAAATGTTTTACGTTTCTTTTAATTCCTAAATGATATATAACCAAGTATAAACCTTATTCAATCCACCGCGTACTCTACCCCTTTGGATTCTCACCGTCTTGCAAACCCAAACCTTCAGACCTCTCGTGAACCCTATGTCTTTGGTTGTGGAAATGGCTTGTGTGAAGAAACTAATGATCAGAGAAGAATATGCACCAATTGCTAAGCGACAGAATGTTGATTTGGGGACTAGAGGTAGTGGAACTTTTAAGGAAAAAAGAGATCTCGTGAATCCGCATTTGACCAAGCGGGAGATAGTGATTGAAAAGGAGGTCTGTGTTGAATGTTTGTTATCCAGAAAATCACTAGTCTTGAGGATACTGGAGGAGAAAGGCTGGCTCGAGTGTTTTGCGAATAACAATGGACCGTACTTCCCAATTTTAGTGAAATAATTTTATGAGGATGTTCGTTTTGAGATGTCAGAGGAGGAGAATAGGATGACTTCGGTTGTGAATAGTAAAGTGATATCATTCTCATCTATAGAATGGGATGATAACCTTAGAGTACCTCATGAAAGAGACTATGGATTTTCTTATAAGTCCATACCTACAGCCAGTAATCTTTTTGAATATGAAGTTGAAAGGCTTGAACTAACTAGGAATGGAACTCCAAGGAAAGTGATTGCGGCAGAGATGGAAGGTGAGAACAAACTGTTGTTTATGTTTATCCAACATGTGATTAGTCCCAGGTGAGGGGATTTTTCCACCCTGAAGTTTCAATACATATACCTAATATATATTTTGAGGCATGGAGTGAAGGTTAATCTATTCATACTGTTGATGATTCAAATAAAGGACATGACCTGACCGAAATCCAAGACCAATGCTTTGTTTTATGCAAAGTTGCTATCTGTAATGATAAAGGAAAAGGAAGTTGATGAGTCTCAGGATGAGACAGTGGTGGTGAAGGATAATTTTTTCATTACTCGAACAGTATGCAAGTATATGAAAGTGAACTGGAATCCATGGAAGAAGCAGTGGGTGAATGATGAAGGAAAGGTATATGACAAATACAATCCTATAGATCATCTTTCTAGGCCAAAGGATAAGAGGGATCCAGGTATAATACCTAAAGAGGCCATCCCATCCTATAGTAATTCTGAAGAAGATGAGACCTCGGTTGAAGAAGGAGGGTATCCTGATCTTCCTCCAAGTCCTATTCATCATAGTATTTTTTATGGGAAAGCTAGTCCTCCAGCTACTTTTTCTAGAAGGGAACCTGTTTTGGATGATGATGATGATGTTGAGGAGACATAAAAAGATGAGGAAGACCAGCTTCTATCTGATCATGGGGAGAATACTCCTGACACCTCTTCTGATGATTATGTTAAAGAATTAGAGAGACCTATTGATGAAAGATCTATATCTGATAGCAAAGATGAGAGCTATACTCTTAGTTTGAGTCCAGATATTGGATTTTCTGTTATGCTTTTAGAGGCTGATCTAGTTGAGCCAGCAGACCTTATGCCTGAACCTGATGAACATCCTGTTGCCGAGAGAGATATGGTTGTTGAGGATTCTAATGAGGAAGGCCGAGCTGATGAGGGTACCATTTGTATTCATATATAGTAGAATGCACTGGTTGAGGGGCAGTATCCAACTAGACTAGGTAATGTTTTAGTATCTACTGGGATTGAAGACTGGGTAGAAGACCCAGGTTTTGTAGTGCTTGGATTAAATTACCCTGACTCTGAGGATGAGACACATGCTAGCATAACACCTGTCGATTAGAATATCTTCTATGAAACCTTACCTGAAGATATTGTGAGAAAATATGACATAGAAAAGTTAATGTCTGAGCTAAAGATCAGTTTTGTGGAAGAAGTAAGAAGAATGGAAGCTTCTTTAGTTTCATCCATTCAGTCAGTTATGAATGACTCAGTGGCTACTATTGTGTCAGAATGAGCTCCTCTTGTTGTGCCTGCTAATATGGTTAACAGGGCTGACCTCGAGTCTTTAAAGGCTTAGATGAAAGAGTCTTTGAGTGTTTCTATTACAGAATTAAAGAAGTGTTTTTTTAGGAGCTGAGAAACATGGAAAAATATTTTAAACTATCTCTTGGTTGTGTGTTATCCTCTATCGAAGAGTTGATGGATAAATTTACAGATTTCCAGATTCAGGTTTCAAGCTTGGCAGAAGATGTTGATTTTCTAAAGAAATCGGTTGTCTCTCTGGAATCCTACATGAGTTCTAAATCCCAAGCGGACAAGGATTTGGCTTATGTGAAAAGTGTACTCATCCAGATGGTATTAGTGTTTGAGGAGTTTAATAATTCCATAGAGAAGCATGTAAGCACCCAGAACTTTGTAGTGAAAAATTATATCAGTGTGATAACAAAGAGTTTCAAAGAAACAGTGGATTTTTCTCTTGGGTCTCTTTCTTCTAGACCCTCAGATTATTTAGATCAGATTAGAGCTTTGATGAAGGAGTAGCTTGGTTCAGCATCAACCAGTAGCTATATTGACTTATCTGACCTCACAAAAGTGGTGACTACCACTAGAGAAATCATGAAAATTGTTCAAGACTATTGATATAAGATTCTACTTCTCAGAAATAAGTGAAAGACAAGGTGTATTACTATTTCCAAATAATTTACACCAAGCATCAGCTCAACAACCATTTCAAGCGTATGTTAGAAAACATGAAGCTCCCACCAGTCACTCAGGCCTTCAGAGAATAAGTCAACAAGTTGAGGGAGTTGACTCTAGCCTTGGACAAATTTATGGAAAACAAGGATGATTTCATTTCTTCCATAGAGAGAGGGGGAGGAATCATTATGGATTTCTGAAATATCTTGTTTCCTTTCTTGCATGTGGATGCTTGGCAAGTGATTGAACCTCCATCTCTACCTATATCTACCTCTACTACTTCTCCCACTCAGATGAATCCATCCCAATCCATCTGAAGCCCTACTCCTATGATTACTCAGAGAGCTACTCAGTACAGGCCAGGAATAGTTTTAGTTGCTCAGCCTCCTTTGATCATTTATGGTGTTCCTAAGCCTCCACCTGCATCTGCATAGTCTGAGTCTACCTTTGATCCCAAAGGAAAATACCAAGTAGACATCGAGGAGGTGGATTGACTAATGGATAAGGAATTTGATAGGAATCACTTTTATTCTTTTTTTTCATTTTTTTATTTCTATGTATCTTTTTTCACCATGAAATACAAATGTTCTTCTTCTCTTTTTTTCCCTTCTGTCACTTTTCTCTTTGTTTGTTTCCTAATTTTTTCTATTCACAAAGTGGGAGAACTTTGAGAAAATTGTGAAAGCTAGATATAAGATCATGATATATGCTCTTATGAGAAATATAATTCTACCTCTGATACATTTGACATTTCAAATATTACATTTGAAAATATCATTACTCACACTGATTATTTGTTTTATAATTCCTCTAATACATAAGTATAGTACTCTGTTTTTATTATTATATCTGATACCATTGCATTTAATACTATATCCTTTCATACATTACTGATTATTTTGGGATTTTAATTCAATAATTTGTGATTATCAAAAAGGGGAGATTGTTGACCTCACCTGTTTTGATAATCCCAATTATGTTTTAAAATGTTGATAATCCCAAATAATGTTAATTAATGTATTAATTACATATTTATCCTACATTGAAATAACTCTAACTCAATCTAGATGTGTTTTTCATTAGACATATAAGTGTTAGGTCCACCAGTATGCACATAGCTACTGATACAGACAAACAGGTAGCCCTACTGTTATATCAAGGGCTACCGATATAAAGATCACTGATACAGACCTACTGGTACTTAGTCTACAATTAGAAAAAGGTCGCCGATAAAATGAGTAAACAGTCACTTAGTTACTGGTATAGAACAGAGCTGCTGGTATGTATAAGTCTACTGGTATGCATGTCTACCATTACACAAAGGTCATCAATATGTAGACAGTTACCATCACGACTAAGCTACCGATAGAGTAAGTCTACCAGTACACAATACAGAGTGACATTTACCGCTATGAAGTCTACTGCTACAACCTCACTGGTATAAGGAAGTCACCGCTACTCAAGTCTACTGATACAAGGAGTCACCGGTACAAAAAAAAGAGCTACCTATAGATGTTCACTAGTACACAATGAGCTGCCAATAGGAGCTCACCGCTACACAGATACCTACTGCTACATGAAGCAACCGATACAAGGAGCTACCGCTAAAAAGAAAAATAGCTACCGATACAAGTCGACCGCTAAAAGCATTCTGATGATTGAACTTTTATACATTATTTAAATTAGTCTAATGGTCATATTTGGTAAATTTAATGCAACTGCTAATAATTAATATGGGTAGTTGGCATGTCAAGGAACTATACCTCATACCTATGAAAAGGTAATCATTCCCATTGTCGAACCTCAAGGATTAAAAGGAATATCGAGCTACTGAAGAATATATGACAGAAAAAACGAGAGAACATACACACACACATGCAGAGAAGAACCCTTGAAGAACATTAAAAACACTGGATATTCATGAGGCCATATATAAAAGAAGATAACAGAAGTTGAACCTCATTCAAGGAGTGAAGAACTACAAAGATCTCTTCATGAACTCAAGCTGATCATCCTAAACCTAAAAGTCAAGAAAGTAGAGAACACTCTGTTCTCAAACAAATACTAGAGAAGGACTCAGAAGCATTTCTGATTAATCAAAAGGAGTCCAGAGCTGCACTTCAAATCACTAGAGCTTTCTAAACTCATATCTACTCTATCAATGATTATTTTACTTACCTTTTTTAGCAATGTGTGTACTCTGTATATTCAATACACACAATGACTCTTGTGCTAAACTAGAGGATTTCCAAATCCTCACACAAAACTTCTTTAACTCTTTTTTTCCCACTGTGGATAGTGGTAGAGGTAAGGTGTGACCTGGATAGCATGTGTGCTATTGTTTTTATCTTCCCACGAAGAACTGTGGTAGAATTCTTAGTACTTGGACAGTCTTTGTACTGTTGTTAACCCCGATCCAGTGTGTGGATCAAAATTTATATAAATTGTTTGAGAGGACTAAGTCTTGGCTTGAGACTAAACCTCTTGGTTATATCTGTTGTGCATCTTACTCTTAGTTTAAGTTATTTTCTATTACTCTGCTAAGTACTGTTGAAATATAAATTTATTTTAATCTAAATCTGATAGTTAAACTACAAATGGATTGTATTTATTATAAAGCATTAGGTTTGCTTCAAAAGTTAATTAATCTTCAGATTAGATTAACGGAGAACTAATAAATCTATTGAGAACCTAACTGACCCTTTTCTGTATTACAAATTCACTACAGTTTAACTTAGTTTTTAAATTGGGGGATTTTTTAATCATTATGTTTTTAACAGAAATTTTAATTGGAACTCAATTCATCCCCCACTTGAGTATCCACTCCGACCAATAGTGAAGAAACATGAAAAATCATTTATAGTATGTATAAATCATTAAAACTCTTTTTCAATCTATGAAACCTTATATTTAACCTAGTTTGTACATAATAATTTCCATTTTTTGATGTTATCATATAATTAGATTCATACCTAAGGTTTTCAGAAAAGTTTTCTCATCCTAGTTTCCAAAGTATAACTAAACCTTTCTGTGATACAAACTGCATTTACCCATAGATTTAATACATAGTTATGACATCTTAATAGGTTAATATCCATTACATAACATAACGATTCATACCATAATTGTGTAGTTCTAGTTCCTTTAGACACTTAGACACGTAATAAAGTTGTTAATAAATGATCTACATCATCTCCCACTATATTCTTCATAACTATAATCCTTCATAGAAACATCATACATAAAACTGTCTTCTTAACCTGGTGAGAAGGAAACAAAATAAAGGGTGAGCTCAGATGCTCCACAATGGTAAACAATGGATATTTCAATGATCACTTGATCTCAATATGAGAATAAGGTTATGATAACATGATCATAACATTATAAAATCATACCATACAAATCATAAATCATAATAGTAAGTCATGGAATAAATTTTGGCATTTCATAAAAATGAATCTTAAAGTAATAAATAAACATGAGATAAGAGAGAATGACATATGTATAACACAATGTTGTATGGAATACACATAATTATAAAAAATTATTTCTTTATTATTAAAGGATCATAGTGAAGACTATCATAGTAGAATGTATTTTACCCCCAAACCATTATAGAATTCATGGTTCAATCCCAATATTATCATAGTTTACAAAGTCTCATACAAAATCGTGTCACTCATCATTCTAGTCATGTTAATCTCATAAGATATCAATCATTACCCAATGCATTGGAGAGAGATAGAGGTCTCAAACATTACATATTGAAAATAATACATATGTTCTACATAATATCACAAAAAAAATCATCATATCATAACCAAATAAAAGGAATTGTTTTCATAAACATTTCAACATTTAATCATAGCATAACCCCTGGAAAAGGAAAAAAATTCATCAACATATTTTCATTGTAAATATAAAAATTATAGATAAAGAATAATTTTGGTATCATTGGATCATATCCCCCATAAATTATAAGTGAAATCAAGGGTTATTGTCATTGATGATTATAAAAACCATTAAAATTTCATTAAAAATTATTGGGGAAAATATCCTTTATATTTTAAAATTACATATTTAAAATATAAAAATGTTAAAAATATTCTTGAAAACATTTTATTTGAAAATATCCTTGGAAACATATAAAGGAAACATAAAATCATTGAGTGGTCACCATGGAGTAAAAATTTTTTTCGGTCATATAAATTAAAAAACATTCCTTTCATACTATAAAAATGAAAAAAATAGTACCACATTTGAAAAATGAAAATATTATTACTTTTGAAATAAATTTTAAAAGTTAAATCACGTATAAAAATTACATTAAACATCATGTTATAATTTTAAAAACATTCTTTAAATCATGGATATTCAATGAAAAGTTTTTTTGGTCGAAGAGATAAATAAAGTCAATTTTATTTAAAATCATACTTTTATTATACTAAGAACTTAAAGAGAGGAAAATGTAAAGAAATATTGATTCTATAGAAATAAATAGAGGAGAATAAAAGCCATGATATTTTTAAAAGTTATATGATACAATTTCAGCATTATAACTTAATCATAGGAAATCCTAATAAATAATGAGATTATGACATAAAAGCCTTACAGCTTTAGTAACAAGTGAATTGTAAACCCCATAAAATAAAGAACCATAAAATTATATTTATACCCTGATAAATTTCATATGAATAATCATAAAATACATTCATAGGTACTATATACACCACACACAAAAAACAATTGACGAATATGGAATGTATCCCCCAGAAATAAAAAATGAGATAAAAATACCTTACCATAGGTATACCATAATCATATATATAATCCCATATATGATTTACTTATTACCTTTTATCACACATTTGTTAACAAATAATTATTAAAATTATTGTTCTGGGTGACATCTGCTTCGTTTTTCATATATGTTTTCGTATGGTAGTTCTAGTCCATTTAATTTGATCATGGTTATATAACATATATAATATTAATAATAATATAAATATCATATATATTCATTTCATAATTATTTATATCCATCCATTAAAGTAGATATAGAAATTTTAATTACACTGTTCATGGAGACGGTGGGTCGTACGTACGTATGAATGATCTTATCATTTCTCGATGGATTAAATAAGAGAAACATAAATAATAAATAAACTTTCCAAAATAATTAATATATAATATATTTATTATATATTTAATAAATACATCTTTATCACCATCCAAGTAAAAAAGAAATGTAAAATAAATCGCATTGCTTAATGAGGGTGGTAGTCCACATGTACTCACGAGCGATGTTATTATTTTCCAATGGTTTGGAAGGTATGAAGGTATATAAGATATTATAAATAATAATATTTAAATATTTAAAAATTATAATATATAAACATTAAACCCATCATAATACCCATCCATAAAATTTGGCGATGATAAATGAATTGTATCATTAGGGGAGAAGGTAAGTCATATGTACGCAAGAGCGAAACATTCACTTCCCAGTTCATTGATAGATGTTGAATAAATGTGGTTTCATAATTTTAATAAAATTTCATTGTATTGAGTATAATTGATTTATTAATTTATGAAAAAACTAAAATATATATTTTAGATAGAAAATAATTAAAATGAAAGTGATTTGTTAAGGTTAACTATATTTTGAAATAACTCATTTAAATCTCCCCTTAAAGACCCAAGGCTTGGTCATTTAGGAATACCATCACATATAAAATGTGTATAAGTAAGTTTATAAGGTATTTTTTGAGGGTATGGTTGAGATATATGGTAAAAAATTCTGAATAAGTGATGGGAGGAGGTTCCCCTTTAATTGTGGTAAGGGGGAACTTTTGGAATTTCTTAAAAGATTAAAATATAAAAAAGTAATTATCTATCCCAAATTCCACCAAAATCATAAGGATTATAATTTAATATATTATTATATTTAAATAAAAACATCCAATAACATTTTTACATTTTTATGTGGTTTTTTAAACCTTATCATTTAGTTTAACCCATTAATTAACTCATTTTAACATTAATCATGGTATAATATTTTTCACATAAAAAGGATTATAATTTTACCATTAAGGTTAAAATTGTATAATAAATTGACAAGGTTTTATATTATAGAAAAATATATTATCCTATTTTTCATATTTACATATTTTTCTAAATTATTAAAAAAATTATGAAATATTATTTTTGATAAAATATCATTAATGTCAATTATGACACCATTCATTTGAATAAATTTAAAATAAAAAAATTAAATAGAATATAATCATTTAACATAACACTAATGTTTCATATTCATCTAAAAGAATCATGGACCACTATAACTCACTAAAATTATATTACATTTAGAAATCTTAAAATCATTTATTTTATTTTTCTAATCATTGTATAAATATTACGATAGTATTGTATAAGAATTTAATGTAATTTTATAATTTCTAAAAATTATAAATAAATTTATCTTAGAAAAATAATTTAATTAATCTCAAAATAATCAATTATATTCATTCATAGATTTATTTTGTCCCAATGTGTACATATAAGAGATATTTAAAAACTAAGAGAGGGGAATTTTGTAAAATTCATTGCATTAAATATTATGTATGTCATATTCTTAGAAAGGTGTACCTTAAGAAAATCAAGTTAAAAGATAAGTTAATAATTTTAGAATATCCTTCATTTGATAATTATTATTATGAAAAAATATAGCCTTATAACTTATTTTTAACCTAGATTAACATGATTTACTGTTTACCGTAGTAATAATTTTTACCACAATTATGATCGATATTGATCAAAAATAAAAGGGAAACATTTAAAAATTTTGAATAAATAGATTGAAAAATATAAAATCATGTTTATAAAATTCAATTTCTATCTGTGGATGAAATTAATTTTAATATAAACATGAAACATGTGAAGAAAACCCCTTTTTAGACAAATACATTTTTAAGCATAATAATGGGTTTTTTCTTATCTCATGTTTATAAAAATATTAAACAAATATTTAAAAAAATTATGGACTATATAATATATATATATATATATTTCATCAAAATAATTCACCAATAGCTAATTTTTTAATTTATTAAGAAAACAATGCATTACATGCATAGAAACAGTTTTTCAGAAAAAATGTCTTCTACTTATAAAAATGTTTTTTTCATATTTGTTAATAAAATTGGTTCCAATGAACATAATTTGATTCTTTAAAACATATAAGGACAAATTTTACCTTTGAATCTCTATATAAAAATATATAACTTTTTAGGTGATTGAAATGAAAATATAGTTTTCAATAAAAATCTATACTTGTTACGGTTCAATGAAAAATCATACTTTTTAGAAAATTCTCAAAAAAAATCATCCAAGATAATATTTACATGATGAATTAAAAAAATATATCTTTTTAATAAAATATAATTTTTAAATTCTTTAAAAATAATTATTAATATTTTCTCAAAAAGATAGATAAAAATTATTTTTTAAGAAAGTGATTCTTTGATTAATAATAAAACTTTACTAATAATTTAGTTATTTTTTACTAAATATTTGCCAATAAAGATATATTTATTTTTAAATTTATATATTTTTCAAAGATTATTTAATATTTTGATAAATTATAACTTAATGGATAGGTTATAATAATCATATTTAAAAAATAATATTTCATGATTTTTTTTAGGCTTGGTGTTTCATATCGTGTACACTATTTAACATTGTATTCATTAAAAATATTGGGGTGTGATGATTTTCATATTTGGAAGATTGTTTTAAAAACATAGTATCTACTTCAGAAAAGATAGATGTTTTTTGAAGAGGGTTCATCCTTCTTTTTGGTACAAGATTTATTCAATCACCAATGATATTTTATCCATTAACTGTGTCCCTACTTCTTTCCTTTCATGAAAATATTGATCGTACATTAAATACAAAATAATTTTTTCCTTTCTAAGAGTATAATCCTTCTCCATGTGCTCCCCCTAGGAAGCTCACTAAATCATCTCTTCTGTATTTCATTCCTCTAAATGTTTATCACTATTTTTCTATGAAAACTTCTCATTTGATTGAGATTTCTGCTCATTTTCACAAAAATGGATCTTGAATTTTAAGGTACTTTCATGAATTTTATTAGAATTCGTATTCCATAATTTTAAATGAATACACAAGGAAAATTCCATCATCCACATGAGTTTCAGTATTTCAGTTCTTCTCCTTGTTGAGAATAAACAATTTTCCCGACAAAATTAAAAAGTATTCCAATGTGGGATTCTTCCCATACTATATTTCATATGGTGTGTTATATTCATTTGGAATTAAAAATCCCCTTTTGTAGATATAAACTTATTTAAGAACTATTTCATTTTAATTTTTTTTAATCTTGGTGTGTTATCATTTATTTCTTGGGATGTCCCACCAACTAATTGTTAGTTAATTAAATACCATTTTCAATCAATAACTTCTGGATATTTATCCCTAATAGATTCTCTTCTAGTATCTTGTAATATTTAATACACTTAAACACTCTATATTTTAATTATATGTTCATAAACCATGTCATCCTAACATAATCATCAATAAATAGAGTGTAATAACTTTTTTCATCCATGGACATGGGTTAAAATGGCCCCCACACATCCACCTTCACTATCTCAAGCCATCTCATTGGCATATTTTCCTTAATCATATAAGTATTTAAAATGATTTTTCATTTTTTAAAATAATCATAGTATTAGTGTAATCATGAGAAAATTTTTGGATATTATGAGCTCCTTCATTCTCCACCACATCTTACAAGAAATTTTAGATTAAGTGGTCAAGAATTTTTTTTCCATATATTTTTAAATTCTTCCTTTGAAATAAAGTGCATATCTTATTCCCCACTAACGAGTTAGACATTGTATGGCTTAATTTTCTCAACCACTATGGATTCCATCCATTCACAAGACTTGTTTTTCAAATACATACTAACAAATAAGATCGGGATTATAAATTTTATGTGATTCCTAAAAAAATTCTATCCATGAAAGAAACTTATATATAATATAAACACTCGTCCTTTTACTCCTGATCCCTCACCTCTTATGTGATTAGGTGATGATGGTTGAGGTAATCTCAATCATGTTTTATTTTACTATCATAATAAGTGAGTGAAAATTGTTAATGAATAGTAGATTAATTAAAAGATATTGAAAAATAAAATTACTTACTATAATTAATTATTTAAACAATAAATGAGAAATTATAGGAAGAAAAATATTATAATAGTGTCCAAGTATTTAATAAAATTCAATGTAACGGCTAATAAGTCCAAAATTTTGGCTGGAATATCCTATTTATAGACTTCATCTTCATAAGAACATAATTTCATTATGTAATAAAGTTATATAGCTTATATATAAAACTTTATCTATTACTAATGGGTTACATAATTGTGGTTCAAGTGATGATTTTTGTGTTCCATGGAAACATATTTCTCCTTTAAAATCAATATCTCTCAAGGGTTATGTAATAACATTCCAAGTACTTCAAATGTAACATTACATTCCATTATATTTATCAGTATCATTATATCCTAAAGTGGAAAATATTATTGTTTAATTATAAAGGTATTCTATATCAATATTACTTCATAAAGTCATAGAATAATGGTCATATATTATGAAATGATCTTCTATAGCTCCTCAATGGGGTAATGATATTTAAATTCAATATGATGTGGATACATATTTAATAGAACTATATTATTTCTATATTAGATCCCATTAAACTCATCCCACAATAAAAATTTACATTATTGGTATCCTCTTTAATAAGCATGAGCTCTATTACCATCTTATACGGTTCTCACCTAGTGTAGAATGATACTAAAACTCGTTCTCCTCTACTCATCCTATATTGTTCTCCCTTAAACCAACACATAATCCTTTATAATTAAACTATTTCATGTCCTAGAGATCGTTTTACTACTTCAATTACTCGCGAAAACCTTTGTGTGAATCCATTCATAGGAGGATTTAATGGAATTTTTGTTCTACTTTTACATTTTACCTAAAATGTATTATAGAATAGAATAAATTCTTGATTTCATAAGTCTATCTTAGGTAATCATATGTAACCTATTTTGTTTCATGTTTTTGAGTGAGGTCCCTTGTTTTGGTTCAATATCTTAGAAAATCACATTCATCCACACCATGACACCTTTTGTGGAATTATTTCCTTCTAGGTTTACCATTTCAACTTTGGTCTAACTAACTACATAATGAAAAGCAATTTTTTTTGGAGTATTCTCTTTTTAGTTACTCTAAAAACATCAAGGGAGGATCTGAAAGCTTATTTAAGCTCTATCCTTCCATAAATCAATAAAATTACAAAAACATTGTAGAATTATGTCCCATAATCAATGAAAATCATGATAAAAACATATGCATAAATAATAGTTATCAAATTTCCATACAATTTATCATTTTTTATCCTTCATAAAAATATATTTACAAAGATTCCAAATAAGATCAATCCTTTAACAAAAGAAAATTAGTAGATAACATCTCAATAAATCAAAATATTAGCTAAAATTTTTGAAATTATAATATACTCATCATCCCTAAGTAATCATACATCCTTATTAAGATTATAATACAATTATTATTCTCTTCCATAATTATTTTTCAACCATTCCTTAGACATCCATACACATACCTTGATATACCTATTTAAAAAATTTCACATTAAAAACTCATTGAGTAATGTAAAACTAGAGTTATGATCATTATAAATTTCAAGTATTCTATTTATAATCTTGTATAAAATCTCAAATCACATTATAGAAATCTTACTAGATCAATCAAGGGGAAATCCTAAAAAGGTTCTACTGCCTTTGAGGATAGAGGTGGGTAGTTCATTATGTAATCATTAAAAATTAAGGCTTTAAAAATGGGGATAAATTATTTAAGTACGAAAAATGATTATTTATTTAATCTCAATTAAAAGGATGTCTACTTATCCACTTCAAATTCATCATCTCCCATCAATCTCTACTTCTCTTAATGATTCCCATCATGAAAATTAAAAAATAATGACACAATGTTTCCTCATATTTTTCTTTCCATTTTTCATTGTTTCAAATGAAATTTCACCAGGATTAAGTATCAAACCCATCAAACTACCTTTATTTGATTTACTCTTATAACTAATTATAATATTTATAATAATATCATAGATCATGTATGAGTGTTCCTTAAAATATACATGATATGATCTATTATTTTGATTTGTTTTCCAAAATAATATAGGAACCAAGTAATAAAAATATAAAATATCATGGAATCAACTTCCAAATCAATAATTACAATTCTACCACCTTATCTTACATGGTATTATAACATGGTAGTTCCATGCATCACCAATCACCCTTTTTAAACTCAAAAGAAAAAAATCATGTATTTGTACTAAATAATGTCTTGAATTAAGGACAAATAAGCCTATAATTTGAATTACTTTTATATAAATATAATGGATGTTACAATATTAAAATAGTTTTGGATATAGGTTATCTTTGAAGTTAAAAGGGGATAAAAAATATCCTCAATAGTATTAGTGTGGTTTGAAAAAAACTCATTTTATTGAAAATGATCAAAGTGAGAGTTTAAATAGTAATTTTTGTCTAGAATTATCTTATGAAATAGGTTATTAAAAAAATATAACAAAATAGTTTAAAACACTATCAATAATGGAATTTCCAAATATTAAAAAATCACACATAAAGTGAATGTTATGTAACAATCGAATAAACAAAAAATTTATAAATTTTAAATTAGTGGACAAAATAATATTGTACTTATATTGTATATCATATTAAAACATAACAAGTAATTTATTTTCAATAATTCCCAATTAAAATATTTTCTTTTATTTACATGAGTGTTCATAATTTTCATAAGTCAAGAGATTTCTCCAAAAAAATGTCTCCTTGTCCATTGATTTCAAGAGAAAGTTCACTTATTTACAAGAATCCCTCCACCAAACATAATTTCAAATACCATATCCACTATTTAAAATCATGGTGATATAGATGAAAATTAATATTCTTTTACATACATCATAGTCAATTATCGAAAGTCAATAAATAATTAAGGACCTCCATGACTTATGTAAGATGTTTTTTATTTGATAACTGGATGGAATTTACTGTATGAAAATCCAATTAATTGATAGATTGTGGTGGATTTGATTTCCTAAAATAAAAACATTGAACTAGGTAACATGATAGTGTTCAAATGTTATATTTATTATTGTCAAGAGGAAATTGATGAAAAAAATAATATTTTATTTTTTTCATTCAACATGTTATATAAAGGATAGATAATGAACACAAAAGGAATTTCAATATAGTAAATTCTAAAAAAGTATGATAATGTAAAACAAAAATAGAAGGCATTAAAGAAAATTAAGGGGGAGGAAATCCTATGAATCCTTGGTTCCATCCCCCATCTCCCCCCTTATGATCCACTTCTACTAAGGTTTTAGTCAGTGAAATCAATAAATACCTAATGGAATACACCTACCTCTATCGCTCCCTATAAATGAGGAATAATAGTCAATGGTGGTGTTGAAAACTACTGAGTTGAATGATCAATCAAGGACACTCCTAAATTAGATGTATGAGAGTTTGATAATGGTACTTATGTAGTAATTTCAGTATATGGTTCCCCACTAGTTAGGGTAGTTGAATATACATGACCCTAGGAATGTTCAGTATTTACAAGATGACTAACTAGAATATAGATATCTATGTTGGTAGTTTTAATTTTTGTATCACTGGGATGGGATATTATAGTGACGATTCTTGTAGTGGGAGTTAGTGGATGATCATTCTATTGATTTGGTATCTCCCTGATCCTATGGGAGGTTATGTGGTGATAAACTAGGTCAATAAAGGGGACCTCCATTGTATGGAAATTTATCAAACCCTTTCCATTATTTTGGGAATCCAACTCTAACTATCAACATTCATCAGTATCCATAAGATAACTAGTAGTGCATGTGTCAAGAGATGAAGAGGATTGGGTTGGGTCAGGTATAAATGATAAATTTTGGGTGTTCTAATACAAACTAAATATATTCATGGATGATTGGGATAAACATTTTGTGTTTGAATAAACCTAAAATTTTCCCACTAGGGTGGATACAGTAGACAAAATGGGTGTTGTGTTAATTCATCTAGTATAATGGGAGGTGGATCAAATTTAAACTCCATCTTATCAAATAAATGGTGCTTCATCCCAATCATATACTAAATGAATTTGTAAAATACTAATTACACTCCCTGTGAGGAATGGTTTGGGGTTGTAACTAAGCATGTGAAACTTCTATTTTTCCTCTCAGTGTTCGGTTTGATTGGGAAGTTAAAGAATCATATGATTGTCCCTCAATGGAATCATAATCCACCATTAAATAAGAATAATTTTCTTCCCATTCATGCTCTTTCCCTCTATCATTAATCATACCATTTGTTATTATAATGGTAGGTTGACAACATAATCTGCCCCAATGAGGATAGGTGCAATGATTAGTCAAAAACTCCCAAGTGCTTTGCTTGTTAAGTAGTGAAATTACCACTACTAATAATACCCTTGGGCTTGTTAAAAATTCACCCTTAATATAATGAAAATGATCTAGTCATGTTGATTCTTAACTACCATATATAAATTCTAGAAATAATAATAACATATTATCCAATCCCAAATACTTATGATGATCCCTTTATCAAACCATTCCTGAGATATTTCCCAACGTATAGTCCTTAAGAGATAACTTCTCAAATAATTTCTGTTATTTTTTTAAGTTTGTTCCTTATAAATTAGTAAATGGTTGTTTTCATCTACTACATATGGATTTTGTTCTTGCATCCCTCCAGTATAAAATCATTATAATCTACTCTCTCTATATAAACTCATAGTTTTTGACATATTATCCTGCTCCAAACTTTATAAACAAATGGATACAATTATGTTGAACAATTTTTTACTTAATATACTCCAATTACATATCCAATACTAATAGTAAATCTATAATATAGTATGTAGAATTCTCTTCCAATACATGAGTAATATGTTATAATTTCATAGCTCAAAATGAATATATAACTTGATCATCTATATCAATATTTTCAATAATATGCATGTCAAAATTCATTCTTTTATGAATTCATAACATTTAAAGTCTCCACAGACTCGTCTATTGTTTGGGTTCAGGGAACCATATAAAATAGTTAAGGTGATTTTGGGGTAAATAACCACACAGAGATGGGTGAGGGGTTTTTTGGTTGGTTTGGATTAGGTTAGGTTATAGAGATCTGAATTGGTTAGGTGAAAGGCTTAGTAAGGGATCAGGTGGTTATGTCGGAAGTTTTTCCATTTTATATTTTGTGGGTCTCATTGGTATTTTATTTTCTGTTAATGTTAATGGGTATTAGTCTTTGTATTTGTTTTTAACAGTCTTAGTTTGATCCATCGTGGGAGGGATAGGGATAGGGATGGGCAATGGCTCGAGATGGATTCATAGGGGGTTATAAATGGGTTGTTTTCATGGTTTGGAAAAGTTTTTACGTTTAGATGGGTATGGTGAATTTCCATAGTGTGGGTTGGGAAGAAGTGCGGTGAGTAGGTTGAAATAGGTATGAGGACGTGTGAAATTCAAGGAGGGGATCTAGATGTGTAGATTTACTGCTTGAATGTGACCAGAACCAAATCAAACAGCTAATAAAATCAATTTAGGGATCCCTAAGAGATGGGAATATTGATACTAATAGAACAATTTAAGTTTTGGTGTTTAGAATTAAATGTATTTGAATACATTGTGGAATGACCCATGTAATTACAGTATGATGTCATTAGTTCTAAAACTATGTTATTTTTTAAACTCAGTCCTCTAGAGTTGCAACTTTATGGGGCAAGAAACTATTGAACAATCATGTCAGTTTATCCCTATGTGATTTATTTCTGTTCGAAATAATGACATGAAGCATACCCTATAAAAAATAATGTTTCCTTTTTTTCTATCTGGAATAATTATTGAATGAGAAATTACTTCCCATCGCAACCTGATTTTTCACTCCATATTATGATATTCTGGGGTTGGGTTATAGTGTACGCCCACTTTATTAGGGTATGCCTCTTCTTTATCTAATAAATTTACATTATTTTATTGTGCTCAATTATTGTGTGTCATAGGACTAGAATGATGACTTTAGGGACTATTGTTTTATGACATGATATATCTGGTTGCACCTTAAAAATGATTCCTTTAATCTGTTGGTTATTACTCCTCTCAAATTTCAGGTTGTCTTAATTAGATCATTGGTAGGGGAGTAGGGGAGAGTTCACTAAAGACTCTAATATAATTTTTTCTAATAATTTATAAGCAATAATAAGTAGAATTATAATCCAAAAAAAAGAAAACATGCCAAGGTTTCTCCACACCTAGCATGTTAATTAAAGTCAATATCTAGATTTAACTTTGTATTTGCAGTAAAATTTGAGAGATAGAATAAATTAATTATATAAATTATCCATATATAGATCCAACTTTTTTTATTGAACATGGATAAAACTCCATTCCCTCTTTATATCTAAATGGTTCCATGTGAAAAGGAATTTAAACCATGATGGGTCGTAACCAAAGTGACAGTTTTTTTCTTGGAAACAATCTCAAACAAGATTTAAACAAAATTATTGTATCATGTGTTATGAATATTCAATGTTTGATTCATCAATCGCGCCATTAATTGATCTTCTATTAATAGATATTTTAATTCTTACATGCATCTCTTTAAATTTCTTATAATTTATCAAAATATAGTAGTATCTTTCTATCTTGGTGTGAGTCCATAGCCACTTTCTTCATATCCCTATATTACTGATGCCCGAGATCCACTAGTAAATGTCTTAGTTAATCATCAATAATCCTAAATGGGGTTAAACTAGTCATCATTTTAAAATATATCATTTATTACTATAATGTATTATTATAATTGTTTCTATAATCACTCCATATTGAACAAGAAGTTTTCTCCAAAATCATTATAATCACTTAGTTGGATAATTCTACTTTCCCATAGGTTTGTGAGTGGTGAGGGGATATGGTATTATATCGAACTCTTTAATTTTCTAGTTCACAAAAAAATATATAATTTTATGAATTTGTTCCTGAAGAAATTATGAGTAACCCAGACATACCAATAAGATAAAATAAGTTATTTCTTAACAATTTCATCACTAAATTGGATATATTTTCCATGTGGACTCATATTCTACCCATTTTGTGATGTAACTCACATACAAAAGTAGCTGTGTGTTTTTATTGGATCTTGTGAAGGGCCCCCATAAAATCAATTATCCATACATAAAATACCTAAAATTTTAGAATTGGGTTTTTTGTAATCTCAATTCTTTTCCCATTGTTATCCATTTATTGGCATCAATCATAGCATCATATGAACTCCATTTCTTCTTTGTAGATATAAAAAAAAATAACCCACTTTGTATTATCATGGCCATTATTCTACCATGTCAATTGTGCCCTCTATTTGGTGATGATTAGAAAAATTATAGAATGATCTTCATCATGGATTTGGGCACACATCACCAAATTAACCATTCACTACATTATATGAATAATAAGTGATTATCACAAAAACAATTTTTTGAATTATATAAAAATATTATTTATTACTGATATAAAAACAAAGATTTCTGGTCTTGTTTTATGAATAATCTACAATGTTGAAAAACCATGGAAGATATTTTAAATCAGTACAGAAAAGCATCTCATCTAGGAACTCATCATCAATTTCTCTCTCCTTTTCCGCTTCTATATTCTTTGGTAGTAATATCAATAAATTTTCAGCCACAAAAATATCTCATCCCTTTTTTATATGTTAATCCTAGAAAACTATTATAGTAAGAAGATACAACAAATCAGGAATGGTTTTGAATCATTTTTTTATAAACTAAATCAAGATTTGTGATCAATGTAGATAATCACCTCAAACATTACTAAATATGGTTTGAAATGATCAAAATAAAAAACTATTGTTATAAGTTTTTTTCCCAGTGACAATTTAATTTATTTGGGACTTATTATGGGAATTATTTTCATAATAGATAGGTTAAAAAATATGATCTACACATTGTCTTAGAGTATCTCCTATAATTAAATCAATTGGATCTCACATTATGATGAAATGTTTATACCAATTTATAAATATCATGATTGGTGTGGCCACAAAAATCTTTTTCAAATAAATAAAGTATTTCTTACATGATGATTCAAATATAAACAAAACATACTTTGAAAAAATATGGGTGAGTGTCCTTTATATCTTGAAAATTTCATTTATAAAGTGGTGTAAAAATCCATCATGTCCAAGAAATATTTAAATCCCCTTCATTGTATTATGATTGTGGAGATCTTGTATAAAGTTTTTCATTACTATATCAACTTTGATTCCTTGTTTATATACTCTATCCATAAGAAGGACACCACATCGAACTATGATGTCAAACTTTTCCCAATTGAGAACTAAGATTTTTTTTTCAAATATTTTATGTACCAAATAATGTTTTTATATGAATACTTCAATGGATATCCCATATACTGATAAATCATCCATGAAATTCTCATGAAATTATTCCACCATGTTCTAAAAAATAAGTGACACACGCCTTTGAAAAGTCAATAGTTCATTAAACATGCCAAAATACAAGAGATTATATGAGAATGTTTGATTTGGGTAAGTAAAAATTGTCTTATCTTTGTTATTTGGACAAAAAAGAATTGGGTTCTAACTAGAATGTCAATATAAAAGGAAAAAACTCATATTGAGATAACCTATTAATAATTGATCCATGATTAATAATGGAATTTTTTCTTTTCTTATGGATGTTTTTTTTATTTGATAGTTTATGCATACCCAATATCATGTAATTATTATTGTAGGTATCATCTCATTATCATCAGCCATTATCATAGTATTCCACCCTTATTTGGAATTACATATAATGGGGTCACACATTTACTTTTTTATATTGAAATTATGATCCCCGCATCAAGTATTTTATGAAACCTTTTCTTGGAAAAATATTTTATAGTTTTTGTTAATCTCACCTGTAGTAAAAAATATAGTTTTCTCACATCATCTAACAGTGATATTTTAGTGAAAATTATTGGATTAATTCCATTGATAATGGAAATAAACTATGTGAGTTATCCCATATGTTTCTATGTTATATATGTATCATTTGTATCTATTTTCTCGGTTTTAAACCTTCTTTTGGGTGTATTTGTTTTGTGAAAATGATTGGATTAATTCGTTTTATGATGGAAAAACAAAAAGTGAGTGATTTTTTCCATTTTTGTGAAACATATAACAATTTTTATTCCTATTCATTTCTTAATTATGCATTAATAATAATTTTTAAATAGTCCTTTTCACCCAAGAATAAGTACCATAGTGTTTTTGTCAATGCATTAAACTAGAGAAATAGTATTTTGATGATTGAAGAAATTTATTCAGGATAAGAACATACTTACAAGTGTTTTCTCTATTACATGACTTAAGCTTCTTCCTCACCCTATGGTTGTAAATTATCCTCCTTATATTCCCCCATATCATTAATTAGTTTCATTATATTACTTCCTTTACTATTTATAGACTCGTGATGGATGGGTGTTCATTTGGAGAAAATATTATATAGAAATCTTATGATTTAATTTCATGATTAATAGTTTTAATAAGATCAAATATGACTTATTCATCACTAACTCTGAATATTATCCATCATTAGATGACAGTTGTAAATGATTATTTAGTTTCAATGAATGGTCTTATAAGTATTATGGGAATATCTCCTTTTTATTCTATAAAGAGGTTAATCAAATCTATGGGGAATCAAAAACATTTCACCATGACAACACATATTCAAAAATCCTTGAGCATACTTCATTGATATACTAATAAGTTATAGTGAAAATAATGTCATCTTTGGATTATCCAATCCCATATTTAAAAACACACATAGGGGAATAAAATATTTACCTCATTACTAAGTCACAATGTGTATTCTTGAATGTGAATGAACTAATGGTGAATAATATGGAAAATAATCCTAGATCTCTAATATTTTTAGGTATATCCTTTTGAAATTCAATTGAACACTATTTTCATAGAGAAATAACACTACAAGAATCGAGAATTATCTTTTTTTATAGTAAATCCTTTAAAATTTTATCGTATTCCAACATTTAAGAAATAGATTCTCTGAAATTGATGTCTATATAATTTTTTATGAAACCATATAAAACTTATTGTATTTCATTTCAAAAATGAATTTATTTATCCTCTCTAGGAAGGAAAGAGGGAGTCTATATGTTTCTATGTTTTTGTTTCATTATTCACCTTAAAAACTATTTTCTATATTTTCCCATCTTATAATTTTCATTTTCTTATTCTCTTTTATCCTCATTCTATTCTTATTTTTTCTCCATTGCCCTTAATTTTTATTATTCCATTTACAAAAAAAAATTGTTTCAATTTTTCTTATTTTCTTCCACCTATCTCCTAAAAAAATTCTCATATCCTTCACCTCCTCTCTTGGGTTTCATCCATGTAACTCGATAGGGTATTGGGTACTCACTCTAATAACATTTGATGTATTTTCACCTACATGGTTATAGAGTTGTAGTTAGAGTATTATTGATTCATTATAGAGTTATATTATCTTATAACCTACTAAGAATACTTTTGGATGATGTTATCAAACATTCCATTAAGTTATTTTTAGTGGATAGGAAGGTGGTTTTGGATATAATTTATGTGTGGCCTAGTTGGATTATACTTGAGGGGGTGGTAATAGTTATAATATCCTAAAGGGTTATGGTTCAAGTGAATAGTTTTGTATACTATTATTTTATTTGAAAATTAAGACACATTTCTATTAATTATAAAATGGATTTAGTTATGGATTGTGTTGAATTCCCCTCCATTAGTTGTTGGTATTTTAGAATTGTTGGGGGGATTGATTATAACTAACACAATTTTAGTCTAAATGTTTACTATCCTCTAAACCCTACTCAATCCTTGGTATATGTGGGGTCCTCTTTACATCTCACGATATTATAAAATGGGTTTGAGTGTTAGTGTTTGTGACTACTATGATTGAGTCATTTCCACAATTAATTATAAGTTATTTAATTTATTAATCAATGATTATAATTTTGTTTCCAAGAATTTGATCTCATCAAATTAAAATATTTCTCTCTTCGGTGGACTCTAATCCCTTTTTTGTAATTTTAAATTATGAGGAATCTCATATAGAATATCTTTTACAACTTCAAATGTTTTCATAATTAATACTTTACTAGATAGTTCATTGATCATGACTCAAGTCAAAGGATGTAAAAAATAAATAATTGATTCATATATAAGAAAACATTTGTTCTCTTATATAACGACTTCCTCATGAAATCTTTGATTTTATCCCATGATTCAAATATATATTATTCATTGACTTGTGAAATGACTAATATTTCATTTTTGACCTTTTACATCCTCCATAGTGGAAATTATTTGTCTAATAATAATTTTTATAGGTTATTCAATGTTTTCCTATAAACATAGATTTAACTCTTTATCCAATATATTTCTCAAACATAGAGAGAGAATTATAAAACCTTTAATCATATAGAATTTGATGTTATTAATTATTGTCGAATATATCACAAATTTTACTTAGGATAGCCAAATATCTATATTAATCTTCATTTTTCATGCCACTAAATCATCCCATGTTTTTTATTGGTATTAGGATTAGTTTAATCTTAAAATTGTTCACCTAAATCAAAAGATGAAAAAAACTAAAGGAAAACCCATGAATAGTTTATAAATCAAAGTCTATTGTGGCTCTAGCCTGGGGAATTTGTGGTGCTCCATTATGTTTGTTCTCATTAGAGAATTTCCCTTGGGGTAAATTGGGTGTAGTTGAGAGCATGTTCTCTTAAAAGGTAAATCATCTATTTGGACATAGGTACCTCTTGTTCTTAGGGTAATAATCAGTCATTTATCATGATTCAAGGCTCATTTATCATTTTTTGGAATCATGTTCATGCATTAAGTTTCTTGAAATAAAAAAACAAAAACCAAACACATTTATATAAAGAGAATTAAAAAAAGTATTAATAATTTAAGAATAAAATTGGTTTATAAAAAAAGTTTTATTGTACTCCTATGTTCACCCTTGATCACTAAAAATAGTGTAAAAAACATTGTCCATAACTATAATCATCAGTTCAAGTGGGTAATCATGATTAAAAATTAATTTTTCATGATTTGTATTATTCTAATAAGTTGTATAATTGTGAAGGTCCAAGATCAGTCTCATGAGTGATATATATAATCCACAAGATAAATCCATGGGACTTATTTTTTAGCATAAATTTTATCAATTCAGAAGGATTAAAAAAATTTGAAACAAAAGTCTAATGGTTTTAAAATAATCAAAAAAAATTGTAGGAACAATTTCAAAGTCTATTTTTGAAATAGATACCATCCTATTTCATTCATTAATTGTGTTTAATAAATCAGTTTCAAGATTTTTTTAAGTTTAACAGTTTATTATGGTAATGTTTATTGATTTTAACTGATAAAATATAAATCTATTTTTCAAATAATAAGATCAGACAAATTTCATTAATTTAAATCTTTAAATTAAATTATAAATATAATATATTGTTAGTTGTTTAATTTTATCATCTAGTTTTTATTACCATTATTAATAAGCCCTTTTAAAAAATACTAACTAATAAATAAGATTAGAATTAGTGACTCAAATTTATTCCAAATTGAAATGAATATTCATGAATAAAATTGATATATAATTTAATCACCAATACTTCTATACATAATCCCTTACCTCCTAAGTGAATTTATATACATTGTTGAGGGAAGATCAACCATATTTTACTTGAATATATTTTAAAGTGAGTGAAAATAGTAAATTAATGCTGATGAATATGGGTATATAAGCACGTCTTCCCTTCACTAATAATCATCCTTATGTATTGCACCCTGTGTAATAGAACTGAGTTAGATAGGGGGTGTTGATGGAAGCTATGAAGAAACAGAAGAAGTTTTTCCGATTTTTTTAAATCAAGTAACAAAATTTATTTGGGAAATATCTTTAAAAAAATTATTTATTTTAAAATCAAACATTTTTTCAGTTTTAAATTTTTTCATGTCAATATTATATTTATTTAAGGGAACAAATTATATTTCTTGCATTTATTTCTTTTCAAGATTCTACACAAGAAGGTGATTTGATTCAGAACAATTGATGTGCAAGAGAAATTTTTTTTTATGTGAAAATAAATTATTCTCAAATTATCCAAGTGGGTTCTTCATTTTAGATTATATGTTCATTTATTTTAGTGGTTTACTAATATTTATTTTTTATCTGTATAAATAATTTTTCATTATATATTTATAATAGAAAGGTAAATTTTGGTTAAATAGATAAAACTATTTCTATATTTGATATTTTCATATGAAATAAATAGTCCATCGATATTGTATAATGGTATTTCAATTGTCATTTTATAATGGTAAGGGGGTCATTTTGAGTATAAAAAATTGTTCTTCCACAATAATTAATGAGATTTATTTTATTTATTTTTTTAAAACAACTTTAATTAGTCTCTAATATATATATATATATATATGTGTGTGTGTGTGTGTAATGTTATTCAGTTGTCAAAATTATTATTTTAATAATAATATTGAAAATGTTTATATACTTATATATACATATTTTAATGTTAAAAATCATGCCCTCCCACATTTTTATCTTTATAAAATTATTTTCATGATTATGTCACTTTATGTACAAGCAAAGTTATCGATGTTTTCAAAATTTATGTTTAATATAAAATTATTTAATCTTAGAATAAAAATATTTGTGTATATATATATACATAAATATATCATTTCGTATGAAACATTTTTTTTAAAACATGTATTCATATGTAACTATATATGTATTATTTAAGGGTGAATCCAAATTTTAATCTAAGATCAATAGATACATTTATATATAAATGTTTTTATATATTTATCAATTTATGTAAACCTATTTATTTCTTATATGTATGTAAATACATGAATGTATATATATATATATATATATTATATATGAATCATTATTCTTACCTATACATATGTGTGTGGAGATGAAATCATGTTTTATTCTAATATATTCATAATCAAATGTATATATATGTGTTTCATTTTATATAAAACTATTATGTACGTGTGTATATATATATATATATATTAATGTGTATTTACAAATTTCATTTCATGAAAAAATAATATTATCATGGAACATGTATAACCATTTAATATCCCTTTTTAGGAAGTGGATATCGAAGCTTGTAATTTTTTAAGAACCTTCATGGTTCTTATGATATAAAATACAAGTTTTAGTGTTTTTAATTCCAAATAATCTCACTTGGATATTATGTCAATGAAGGCATGGAATGGAGAGTGAACCAAAACCCTTTTTGGAATTTTATACAATCATGTGATAGGTGTTCCCTAAATTATATAGCACTCCAATTCATTGGGTAATGTTGAAATCTCATGAGATGACATGTATGGTGTGTGACACATGTATACCAAGAACACTACGGGATTAAAGAGTGAACCTAATTCATTATGGGACTATGTCCATCATGTTATGTTTTCTCTAGAGTAAACTATGATGTCATGTTAAGATCCAAGGTGATTTTGAGAACTATTTATGAATGTTTAAGAGTTATCAAAAGAAATTTTTATTATTTTATAAATGAATGAAATGTATTTTCCCAACGGATAAATATGTTGAAACCAATTATTAAATAAATTTTATTATTTTCAAGTCAACTAATGATTTTATAAATTTGGGATTCTCAATATGTATTAAAAGTTTTACTTTTTATGTTGAATTGTAAAAAACCTTATTTGTTTCCACATTTTTTGAAACCCCTTACTATTCTTTTTTTTCTCACCCTATGTTTTTCAAAACCACTTTTCATAAGGAATGAGGATACATAGAAGTGAGTGACTAGACAAGTCTCTTATATGGTGTTTAACCATTATTAAGCATAAGAATATATTTCTTGTCCTTTCTTTTTGTAGAGTTATTATTTGAATTATCCAATGTATCCAGACTATCTAAAACTCTAATCCTTTGCAGTCTCGAATTGTTTAATAATAAATTAATTATAAAAAAATAGAATTGGTATTGGGTCATAATAGTTGGTATCAGAGATAAGGTTTAGAAAACATTATAGGTGAAGATATATAGAAAACCTTTTAATATTTAGAGTCCTTCTGTAAATTTTGTAGGATTTTACTTTAAGGAAAAATCTGGTGCTCCTAGTTTTCTTAATTCTGAATAGTGAAATTCAGAATTCTTATAGGTACGGTAATGGAATTTTGAGGATGAAATTATTTTAATGGGGAATAATGTAACATCATTGATATTAATAAGTTCATTGTTTTAAATAAAGTAATTTAAATTTTGGTCATATATTAAGATTATATATGTCAAATTAAATAATAGAACATGAAAATATTTTTATTATTGTTAAAAATTAAAAATTATAATAATTCATTTATGATAAATGATAATTTATTAAATTTTTTTATCAATTATAATTTTATTTATAATATTTTATAATGTTTTAAATAAATTATTATAAGATTTGATTTTAGATTATAAACAAATGATGATTTATAGTTTAAAAGAATCTTTTAACATAAATATCTTTAATTTATTATTTTTTTGTAAAAACATATGTTTTTTATGAAAAAATCAAAAGTTTATTTGAAAGGTAAAATAATTATGAAATTATAATCAATAATCATGTTGAGTTATATGTTAAATTGATAACTAAAATATGTTTTAATAAAAAAATTAAAACTAAAATGTTTTTCAATAATAAATATTGGTTAACATATAATTTTATAAAAATATTTTTTTTATTCTTGAAATAATATGTGGTTTTAATAAATAAATTATAATAATTATAATTTAATAAAAAATATAATGGTACTTAATTTCCATAATTAATTTTCTAAATAAATTATAGCAATATATTTTTTAACTATTATAAATTTATATTTTTTTATGAATTATAAGTATAAATATATTTATATGAAATTATGAATTAAATTTAATATGATTAATATAAAATAATTATTAAAATTATTAAAACCATATATGAAAAAATGTTACAAGAAATTATAAAAAAAAGCGATACAATGTTTTTGAAAAAAACATGGTATGATTTGTTAAAAACAATAAATCAAATTGATAAAAGGAGAGAGATATCATGATAATTGGGGTGGGGGAGGGGTCGATTGAGAAAGGAAATTGTGTAAGGGGAAAGGGGGTTGGGTCATTGTGTGTGTCTGAATGAGAGGGATTGATCCAAGCATGATGAAGGTTGAGTAACCGAGGGAGATTTTGACCTACGGAGGCCAAATGACTCTGAGGAGTCTGAGTGATCTTCGACCACGGATGAGGGCTCTAGAAGGTCAAGCATTTTCATAAAGGGTTCAACCATGAGTTAGGGTTTTGTTTCCATGTGAGATATAATTGGATGAAGTATCGATCTACATCACCCTAACCATGGTAGGTTTTTTGTTATTTTCTAGATGTTGATTATTTATGTAGACCCTTTTTCGTGAATCCTTTGGGAATAGTATGACATGTGTGTCCTTTCTTCCTCAATCATATTCAGTTATGCCCTGTTGATATATTTTTTTGGATCTCTTCGATGAGTATACACGATTTATAAAATGATTCAGATTAATTTCATATTTTATCTGGTCATTGAATCTGTTTTTTATTTTTGGTTGTAATCCAAATTTCAATCACCCTTCAACTTCCTTTTTCAATTATTTTGGACTATTAGTTTTGAAAAAATTCATATAGATATATAAAATACTACTCTCTATTCTGTTGTTTTTGATTTTATACCTCCACTCATCTTATATAGAAATCCACTATAATATAACTATAGAAATGTATATTTTATGGATTTAAATTATATAATAAGTAGATAAATAAGAACCTATTCCCTTTTCTTAGAATCGTCCCTATGTATTACACTCGATATAAGATATGGGGAGTTGTTTCAGGATATAAAGTAGTAGAATAAGGTTTTCTTATTTTTTATAAGTCAATTCAGGGAAATTATTTTTCCAATATCTCTAAAAAAATTTGATAATTTAAAAAAAACATTTTTCAAGTTTTAAATATTTTATTTTCAAATTTATATGCATGTAATTGAACTACTTATTTTTCAAGAATTTTTTTCTTTTCAATATTTTTCATATGAAGGTGATTTGTTTCAAAACTATTGATGTGTAAGAGAATTTTTTTTCATTAGGAAAATAATATATTATCAAATGATTCATGTAGGTTCTTCATTTCATATTTTTTGTCAAATATGTTTTAATGGTATACTAATATTTAGATTATGTCTATTTAAATAATTTTGAATAAAATATTTATGTTACTAAGGGGGATTTTGGTTAAATATTTAAAAATATTTCTAAATTTAAGATTTTTATATGAAAAATTTTCTTTAGTCCATCGGTATTGCCTAATGGTATTTTAATTTTTCTTTATAATATTAAGAGGGTCATTTTGAGTTTACAAAACTTTTCTTCCAAAAAAATCATGATATTTTTTTTCTTGAAATTATTATTTTTAAAAACCATAATTTTTCTCCTATGTATATACATGGAATCTTATTCGATTTTAAAAATAGTTTTTTATTAATAATATTACAAATATATATATATATACCTCTTTGCATGATAAAAATAATGTTTGCCCATGGTTTTCCCTTCATAAAGTTATTCTCTTGATTTATCCACTTAAAGTGCAATTGAAGTTATCAAATTTTTTAAAATTTATTCTTATGTTAAAATTGTTTTATTTTTGAATAATTATATGTGTGTATATATATATACACACATTAATAGATCATTTAATATGAAAAAAAAATTTTAAAACATGTATATATATGTATCTACTTGTGTATTATTTTACGGTGAAACAGTATTTTAATCTCACATCAATTTATAAGTATATATATCAGTTTTTTTTCTACTTTTTATTTATTATATGTATGTAAATAAATGCATTCATATATATATTTCATTATTCATTCCTATTCATATGTGTGTTGATATGAAATCATGTTTTATTCCAATATATATATATAAACATGTTTATATATATATATTATGTTAAAAAATTATATTTGTATATATGTATATGAATGTATATATATACATTTCATTTCATGAAAATATAATTTTATAATGAAACTTTTATAACCATGTAATTTACTTTTTCATGAAATTTATATCAAAGCTCGTGATCTTTAATGAAACTTTGTGGTCCTTACGATATAATATACAACTTGTTATGTTTAAAATTATAAAGAATCACACTTGGATATTATGTAAATGAAGGCATAGAATGGTGAGTGAACCCAATCCCTTATGGTAATTTTTTTCTATTAAAGTTATGGGTGCACCCATAATTATATAGCACTCCAATGCATTGGGTAATGTTGAAATCTCATGTGATGTCATGTATGGTGCGTGAGAGGTGTATCCCAAGAACACTATGGGATTAGAGAGTTAACCTAATCCATCATGTGAGTATGTACATTAAGTTATGTTGTCTCAGGAGTGAACTGTGACTTCATGCTATGATCCAAGGTGCCTTTGATAACTATTTATGAATGTTTATGAGTTATCAAGAGAAATGTTTTTATTTTATAATTGAATGAAATAGATTTTTTAAATGGTTACTCGTGTTGAATCCAATTTAGAAATAAATATTATTATTTTAAAAGGTAGTCATGATGTTATAAATACGAAATTATCAAGTTTTATATCATGTTTTACATTTTCTATTGAAGTAAAAAAAATTGATTGGTTTCCATATATTTTCAAACCCCTTACTATGATTTTTTTCACTCACCCATTTTTTAAAACCTATTTTCATAGGGAATATGGAATAATAGAAGTGAGTGAGTGGTTGAGTCCCCTTTATAGTGTTTAACCCTTATAAACACGAGAATGGTTTTCTTGTCCTTTATTTTTAAGAGAGTTGTAATTAGAATTATTCAATGTATCCGGACTCTCTAAAATTATAATCCTATGTGATATCAGGTTGTTAAATAATAAATGAATTATCATATATAAAAAAAATTAATAGGTTTTGGGTTTTTATAGGGTCACCAAAGGATATTGATATAGGTGAAGTTAGTGCCTTGTTTTGTTGAACCATTTGTGTTTGTGGCGAGAATTGATTCAGTTGCATATAGATTTTATCTTCCTTAGAGGTATAGTGTAATGCAAAATGTTTTTCATGTGTCGCAACTGTGGATGTATCACCTCGATCCTTATAATGTGATTTATGTTTATTATGTTGAATTTGAGACAGATGCATCATTTGAGAATCAAAAGATACATGTTATTGATTATAGTGATAAAGTGTTGCAGGGAATGATCATGCCAACAATTCAAGTATTGTGGAAATATTGATTTTTTTAGGTGGAAATGTGGGAGAGATAAGTAGATATGTGGGCTCACTGGCCTGATATTTTTTCCTTAGAATCATAGATATGCTTGGGAGTATGGGTTGAGGACCTACTATTATAAGGTGGAGATTGTAAGATCTCGTCCTTTTTGAAGATGTCTCGTGCTCGTTTTTAGGTACTCGTTTTACCTTATATTTTTATAAAATTTGTGGGATTTTTTTATTTTTAGTAGAATTTTGTAATTTTTGAAGAAAAAGGGGTACTTCATGGTTAGCACATTGTTTTCCCAAATAGTGCACCCACCCCAAGAAAACCATGAAATCCCAAAGAGAGGGGAATTTCACAGTTGGAAAATGGTTTTTCAAACCGCATGTCCACATAGTAGAAATCATGAAACCCTAGGATTAGGTGCATGGTTATTGAGAATGGTTTTTAAATCTATACATCCCTACCTAGGAAACCATCCATGTGGATTTTAATTAACCTAAAATTTATAACAAAATTCTACCCTCGATATTAACCTCAAATGTACCTGGTATGAAGCTAAAAAAATTCCTCTAAATTTTGAAATTCTTAAGAGGGTTCTAAGGCTCCTTAAACCTTGTTCTTAATGAATCAAAGATCCAATCACAACGTAATCTCTCCTATGATATGTGATTTCTTCCCCATTTGGATTCCTCTATCTTTCATATCTCTTTCTCGATCAGGAGGAATGATTTATACTCCACTGGAAATGCTTTAGATTTACCTTTTCTTGGATCTTAATCTATTTGATCTTAATCTTAGGTTTTTTTCCTAGATCATCAATGAAATTGTGATCTTGAATGTTTCTCTTCAATTTGGGGATTTCTGGTTTTGTGTACATCCATAAAAAATCATGAGGTATGTGGTTTAAATATCAATTCACATAGTATTGCATGATAATTTTGTGTATGTAATTTTGGAATTTCAATTACCACATTTGGTAATTGAATCATTAAATTGAATTAATTAATTAATTAATGGGCTTATGGAGTTGGTAGAATAATGTGATTATTGAATTACTTAAAGTATTGATTATGGAATTAGTGTTTACGTAATTGATTGGTAATTATAATTAAAGGGTTTATTGTTTTAACTTTGAATGGTTAAAGGATATTATGATTAAATTTTGGTAAATGGTTTAACAGTGAATTTTTCATATTATTCCATGTGATTTAAATAAAGAACCATAATTTTTGGGATAAAATAAAATAGTGTACCATTATTAGAAAGTTTTATAATATGGTTAATGAAGATTAACCTTGATAAATGTGATATTTATGAGATATGTGATATATTGTGATATATTTGATAACGAGTGTGGGATACAGACAGATTCTACCAATACCCATATGTGATATTGAGCGTGTGATAAGGACTGATGTTTCCAACACCTATTTGTGATAACAATGAGGTGTGGGATATGGACAAGGCTCGAAATATCCATAGAGTTCTAGACATGATGTTCTAGGAAAACACATTATAATTGGAGTGGATTTCCTATTAGACATGGTATGAAAATTGGAATTAAATGATTAATTAAATATCATGATAAAATGAATTGTGATTCCCTTTGATGTACGGTTTAGACACCATAATAGGGTAAAGTAGGTATTGATTATTTGGATTTCTTTATGAACATGGATAATTATGTGGTTTATTATAGAATAATGAAATTTGATATTTTTTACTTTATTTATTGCACATTATTCATTATAAAATTGCATACAGTGTTATAGACTAGATTATGTTTAGACACTATTGGTGGTGTCTTAATGATTTGTATTAACACCTTACTCGGGCTTCCTGATCGGTACCAAAATTGATATCATTTTTATAGTAAAGGATAAGGGTAAGAGAAAAATTTTATATGGATGAGTTGGGATGGCACATAGATGAGGGAACCAGACATGATTTTAGGACTCGCTTTGGAATTTTCAGTGTCTTTATTATTTCTTTTTCATATTGGCCCTTGACACATATTTAAATCACATATCTAATATTTTATTTATGGTTAGTTATCCATGTTTTGGGATTATCATGTGATGTTGGTCTTTATTGGTAATGGCATTATTATAATTATTTTTTATTACCAATTTTCTATTATAAATTTATTTATGTTTTTTTAGTTTGATAGTGAGGGCATAGTCTCCCCATGGTTTATATTAGACCCTCGCTACTAGTTGGAAGCCTATGGAATAAGGGGAGGTATGCCTGAGGTCATGTAGCCAACCAGCTCGGGGCACCAGTGTGGTGTACCTAGGGTTGGGCAATACATTGTTAATCAAAAATAATTCCAAAATTTTCTAGAAATTAATTGTAATATGTTCTTCCAAAAAACCGTAAAAATATTTTTTTTATGACCATATTTCTTTAAATAATAAAATGACTTTATTAAAAAATGATCCATTATTTACTAATCATTTATTAATACATGTATGTTGCATATAAACATTATATATATTTCATAAAGTAGTTAATATTATTCATAAACTCCAATTAAATAGATAGGTTATAATTATCATACAAAAATAAAAATATTTCATGGTTCATGAAGGATCAGTGTTTCATATCTTATAAACTATAGAACATAGTAATTATTTAAAATCCTAGTGTATTACATTCTCCCCTAATTAATAAATTGAATCAACATAATTTTTACTTGTTTTCTCCGAATTAATAAATTTCATTCCTCCGAAATTATCTTTCATGGTAAATAAATTATTAAACCTAAGTGTTACATATACATAATACCAATGAAACATCTCTCAAATATCAATAATCACCTTGATAAATAAATATATACTCTTTCAATATATTGAAATTATCCAAAATATCATGAATTGAATTTTTATATTAACTTAAAATGTAACACATAACATTACCATAACTATATTTGAATATATCAACATATAAATGAATCAAATTTCATCCATCAATAATATTTATATTTGTCATTATATTAAAGAATAATTAACATCAAATAATATACTAACCCAAAAGGTTTTTTAAACCTCAAAAGACTTTTCTTCTTAATTCCCAACAAAAGATTCAAATTAATTCAAAGTCACATCACTTAAATCATTAAAAATGTGTTGTTCATGCCTTTGAACTTATGATTTACTATTAACTTATACACACATTATGGTATCCATAAATTTTATGTTAACATCAAATTAAAACATATATTTTCCAAAAATTAACACAGCCCTTATTCCTTAAATAAGCTCACAAACAATTGAATATATTCCATAAATCCAAAAAATAAATATCATCAAATATTATGTAAATCAATATGTCATGAACTAAACATTTTAAAATTAACCAATACTATCATACCAATGTCAATAATCACTTTATTCCAACTAAATATATGTTTTTAAATTTTACTGTGGAATAATCCTTAGATGTTCCAAGATCCATGTATCCAAAATATCATTGATATAAAACTTCAATAACAAAATTCCTGAATCATTATGCATAAATACTTTAAACCTTTTTCTTCATAGGTCTTTCCCTAGTATATTAGTTAACAATTGTATTAGGAAATTGGCTTGGATAATCCTCATATTCCCTACACATAATACATTGAACTATAAATTTTACCTTAGGATGATCTTCATTTACCTCCTCGAACTTTGCATTTTTTCTTATAAAATAAATGCTCTATACCCTTCATTTACACATAAAAATAATCATTTTTTTACTTTGATACATTCACTTGAGTGTTTCTTCCTACATTCTCTGCATAAAGGAAATAGAATCTTATTTACTTTATAATCCCCACCACTAGAGATCTTAGTGAACTCTACCCTTCTCTTCATTGGGGATTCTAAGAGTTGGTTAATGTGGAAGATATTAATAATATATCATGAGAAATAATTAGAAATAATCCCAAGGTTTTACATTATATCTCCACTTTCATTTGGTTAATCATGAGGATAATCATTCCATTTTCAGTCAGTGTTAAGATGAGACCTCCAAGTTCCAACCATTAACTAAAACCAAAAATCATATTATGAGCAATAATATTCATAGTGAGGAACCATGAAAAATCATTTATAGGATGTATAAATCATTAAAACTCATTTTTAATCTATGACACCTAATATTTTACCCAGGTTATCCATAATAATTTCCAATTTTTTTGATGTTATCATATAATAAGACTCATATCTAAGGTTTTCATTAATGTTTTCCTATACTATTTTCTAAAGGATAACTAAACATTTCTCTAATACGGACTTCATTTACCCATAAATTTAGTAAACAGTTATCACATCTCAATAGGTTAATATGCTTTACATTACATAACGATCCATGCCATAATTGTATAGGTTTAGTGCCTTTAGACACATAAACACATAAAAAAGTTGTTAATAGATTATATACATCATCTCCCAATATATTATTCTTAACTATAATACTTCTCAGAAATATCATACATAAAAATTTGTTTGTAACATGGTGAAAAGGAAACAAAATAATGGGTGAGCTCAGATTCTCAGAAATGGAAAACAATGGATATTTCAATGATCACTTCATCAAAATATGATAATAAGGTTATTATAACATGATCATAACATTATAAAATCAAACACTACATATCATAGATCATAATAGTAAGTCATGGAATAATGTTTGGCATTTCATAAGGCATGAATCATAAAGTAATAAATTAACATGAGCCAAGAGAGAATGACATATGCATAAGACATAGTTGTATGGAATACACATAATCATAGAAAATAATTTCATTAGTTGTAAAGGATCATTCAGAATACTATAATAGTAGAAAGGATTTTCTCCCCAAACCATCATAGAAGTCATGGTTCAATCCCAATACTATCATAGTTGACAAAGTCCCCTACTAGATTGGATTCACTCCACATTCTAGTCAGGTTTATATCATTTGATATCAATTATTACCCAATGCATAGGATGGAGATAGAGGTATCAACAATTACATAATGAAAATAACAAATATGTTCTCTATAAGATCATACAACATTCATCATATCATAACCCAATAAAAGGAATGGGTTTCATAAACATTTCATCATTTAAATGGAAAATGAAAACGTTTCATAAGAATATTTTCATCGTTAATATAAACCTTACAGATAAATAATAATTTTGGTATCTTGGATCATATCCCCTATAATGTATAAGTGAAATCAAGGGTTATTATCATTGATTATTATAAATACCATTAAAATATCTTTAAAATTTTATTGGGGAAAATATACTTTCCATTTTAGAATTACATATTTAAAATATAAAAATGATAAAAATATTTTGGAAAACATTTTATTTGAAAATATCATTTGAAACTTATAAAGGAAACTTCAAAGCATTGAGTGGTCAAGATGGTGCAAAATTTTATTTCAGTCGTATACATTAAAAAAATTATTTTCATACTTGTAAAAAGATAAAAAAAGAACCAGATTTGAAAAATGAAAACAATATTAACTTTTAAATAATTTTTAAAAAAAGTAATCCTTGAATAAAAATTACTTTAAAAATAAAATTATAATATTAAAAACCATATTTAAAACATGTATATGCAAGAAAATGTTTTTTTATCAAATAGATAAATAAAGTCAATTTTATTTAAAATAATTATTTTAGTATATTAAGTACTTTAAGATATGAAAATGTAATAAGAAATGTATTCTAAAGAAATAAATAGAGGAGAATAAAATCCGTGAAATTATAATATCATACAATTTTAGCATCATAACTTATTTATAGACAATCTCGATAAATAAATTCAATTATAACATAAAAGCCTTACTACTTTAGTGACAATTGAATCGTAATCCCCATGAAATAAAGAACCACAAAATTTTATTTATACCACCATAAAATTCTTAAGAATAATAATAAAATACATTCATGGGTATTATATACACCACACAAAAGAAATAATCGGTGAATATGGAATTTTTCTCCCAAAAATAAAAATAACATGAAAATCCCTTACAATTTGTATGTCTTCTTTTGTGGGCATTGGAAATTTCTATATAGTGAATATATATTTATTATAAATATAATATATAACCATAATAATATAAATAATCCCATATATTATTTACTTATTACCTTTTATCACCTATTTGTTACCAAATATTTATTAAAATCATTGTTCTATGTGATATCTGCTTCGTTTTTAATGTATGTTTTCATACGGTAGTTATGATCCATTTAATGTGATCATGGTTATATAAAATATATAATATTAATAATAATATAAATATAATATATATTCATTTTATAATTATTTATATTCATCCATAAATTAGAGATAGAAATATGAATTACACCATTCATGGAGACGGTGGGTCATATGTACGTATGAATGATGTTTTCATTTCTCAACTGATGAAATAAGAAAAAGGTAAATAATAAATAATAATTACAGTATAATTATTATATACTATATTTATTATATATTCAATAAATCCATCTATATTACCATTCAAGTAAAATAGAAATTTAAAATAAATCACATTGCTTAATGGAGGCGACAATCCACACGTACTCACAAGTGATGTTATTATTTTCTAACAGTTTGGAAGGTAATAAGGTATATATGATATTATAAATAATGATTTCTATATATTTAACAAGTATAATATATAAACATTAATCCCATCATAATACCCATCCATAAAATTTGGTGATGAGAAATGAATTGTATCGCTATGTGGAAACGGTAAGTCGTACCTATGCAAGATCGAAACATTCACTTCCAATTTCATGGATAGATGGTGGATAAATGTGATTTAATAATATTAATAATATTTAATTATATTAAGGATAATTGATTTATTATTTTATGAAAAAACTAAAATATTTATTGTAGATAAAAAAATAATTAAAAATAAAGTGATTTGTTAAAGCGATTGACCCTTATTTGAAATAACTCCTTTAAATCTCCCCTTAAAGACCCAAGGGTTGGTCATTTAGGAATAAAATAACATATATAATGTGTATAAGTAACTTTATAATGTATTTTTTAGTTTATGGTTGAGATATAAGGTAAAAAAATTCTGAATAAGTGATAGGAGGAGGTTCTCTATTATAATTGTGGTAAGGGGGGACTTTTGGAATTTATTAAAATAATAAAAAATAAAAAAGTCATTATATATCCCAAATTCCACCAACATCCCAGGGATTATAAATTAATATATTATTATATATAAATAAAAACATCCAATATCATTTTGACAAGTTGATGTGGTTTTTTATGCCTTACCATTTGGTTTAACACGTTAATTAACTCATTTTGACATTTTTTACATAAAAAGAATTATAATTTTATATATAAGGTTCATATTGGATAATAAGTTTCCAAGGGATTATATTTTAGACAATATATTATCCTATTTTTCATATTTAAATATATTTCAAAATTAAAAAAAATATAAAATGTTATTATGATAAAATATCAATAATGTCGATTATGGCACCATTCATTTGATTAGATTTAAAATACATAAATAAATAGTTTTAAATAGAATATAATAATTTAATATTACACTAATATTTCATATTCATCTAAAATAATCATAGACCACTATAACTCACTAAAAGTATATTACTTTTATAATTATTAAAATCATTTATTTTATTTTTCTAATCACTGAATAAATACTATGATAGCATTGTATAAGAATTTAAGGTAATTTAATAATTTATTAAAATTATTAATAAATTAATTTTAGGAAAATAATTTAATTAATATAAAAATAAACAATTATCTTCATTAATAGATTTATTTTTTCCTTATGTGTACATATACGAGATATTTAAAACTAAGAGAGTGACATTTTTTAACTTTAATTGCATTAAATATTATATATGTAATATTATTGGAAAAGTTTCTATTAAACAAATAAATATAAAATTTTAATTTGATAATTTTAGAATATCCTTCATTCAATAATTATTATTATGAAAAAATATAGCATTTTCACTTAGTTTTAACATAGATTAACTTGATTTACCCTTTACCTTGGGGATAATTTTTATCATGATTATGATTGATATTGACCAAAAATAAAAGGGAATATTTATAAATTTGAATATATAGATTAAAAAAATATGCAATCAAGTTTATAAAATTCAATTTATATATTTGGATGAAATTAATTTTAAAATAAGCATGAAACATGCAAAGAAAACCGCTTTTTAGACAAATACATTTTTAAGCATAACACTGGGTTTTTTCTTATCTCATGTCAAGTAAAATATAAAATAAATATTACAAAAAATTATGGAATATAATATATATATATATATATAAATCATTATAATCATTTACTAATTGTTAATTGTTTAATTTATTAAGAGAAAATGCATTACATGCATAAAAATAGTTTTTCAAAAAAATGGCTTTTATGTATAAAAAAGTTTTCTTTCCAAATTGATTTCAATGAACGTAATTTGATTATCTAAAACATACTTTAACTAATTTTAATTTTGAACCATTTTATAAAGAAAATTAACTCTGTACATGATTGAAATTAAAACATAGTTTTCAATAAAAATATATACTTTTTACTATTCATGAAGAAATCATACTTTTCAAAAAATTCTCAAAAAATTCATCATTGGATATTTTTTACATGATGAATTAAAAAATTATATCATTTTAATCAAATATAATTTCTAAATTCTCTAGAAATTATTTTTAATATTTTCTCAACAAAATAAAAAAAAAACCCATTTTTTTAGAAAGTGTTTCTTTGAATAATTAAAAGACATTTCTAAAAAATTAGTTATTATTTACTAAATTTATCAATAAATTTATATTTATTATTAAATTTATATATATTTCATAGATTATTTAATATTGTCAATAAATTACAATTTAAGGGATATGTTATAAGGATCGTATTTAAATAATAATATTTCATGATTATTTTTGGCTTGGTGTTTCATATCGTGTACACTAATTAACATAGTGTTCATTAAAAATATTGGTGTGTAATGATTTTTATATTTGGAAGACTGTTTAAAAAACATAGTATCTACTTGAGACAAAATAGATGTTTGTTGAAGAGTTTTCATCTTTTTTTTGTATAGGAGTTATCCAATCACCAATGATATTTTATTCATTGACTTCATCCCTACTTCTTACCTATATTACAGATATTGATCCTACTTTAACTACCTCATAATTTTTTTCTTCATATTAGTATACTTCATCCCCATATTCTCCCCCTAGGCAACTCACTTAAGAATATCTTCAGTATTTCATTCCTATAAATTTTTATCACTATTTTTCTATGAAAAATTCTCAATTTATTGAGATTTCTTCTCATTTTCACAAAAATAGATCATTAATTTTAAGGACATTTCATGAATTTTATTAGAATTTTTATTCCATGATTTTATATGAATTACCAAGGATAATTACATCATCCACATTAGTTTCAATCTTTCAGTTCTTCTCCTTGTTGAGAATAAACAATTTACCCCCCAAAATTCAAAAGTATTCCATTGTGGTATTCTTCCAATACTATATTTTTTATGGTGTGTTCTCTTAATTTGGGCGTAAAAATAACCTTTTTTGGATATAAACTAAATTAAGCACTATTTTTTATTGTTTTATTTTAATCTTGATGTATTATCATTTATTTCTTAGGATGTTCCTCCACCTGATTTTTAGATAATTAAATACCATTTACAACATATGACTTCTATATTTTTTTCCTATTATCTTATCTACTAATATAATGTAATATTTAATACAATTAAAAACTCTATATTTGAAGGATATTTTCATAAACCATGTCATCCTACCATAATCATGAATAAATAATGTATAATAATTTTATTCGTCCATGGACTTGGGTGAAATTGGCCCCTACACATCCACCTTCACTAACCCAAGTCATCTCATTGACATTTTTTCTTTAAACTTGTATGTATTTAAAATGATTTTCTATTTTTAAAAAGAATCATAGTATTAGTATCATCATGAGAAATTTTAATGATATTATGATCTCCTTTTTTCTCCACCACATCATACAAGGATTTTTGGATTAAGTGGCCAAGAATGTTTTCCCATTTCCCTTTATATTCTTCCATGGATATCAAGTACCTATATTATTCCCCTATAGTTATTTAAGCATTAAATATGTTGTGATTCCCTCAAATCACTATTGTTACATATCTTCCATTCTTTGTTTAAGCCTTCTTGTTAAAATTTATTGTATTCCCTGAGTGAGATAGTTATCTCATACTGATAAGATTGCGACTAGTGTCTTCAAAAACAGATTAATCTTTGCACCATAGTTATTCACCTATGATTTTGGATTTTCTAAATCTATTAATTTTAAAACCTTAACTATTAACAAAGTGAAAAATTCCATTAGTGAATATGTGATAATCATGAAATGGTATTTATTTCCCATCATCTAGGATGTATATCCACTATTTTGAATCCATACTCCAAATTGATATGTTTCTCTCATTGTAATTTCTATGACATTAACCTTCATAGAAATTAATTTCTTGATCCATGTTATATTTTTTCCTTGATTTAGTGTTCCATTAATTTACACCTCATGAGCTATTAAATCATCCTCATCATTCAATTATGTGAAGTTATTTTGAATTTTTAGCTCAACTAATGATGTTTTCAACTATTATGGTCACCTCTACTGGGTCCCTTTTAGCAGATTTATTTATTCAATTGAGGAGAAATTTATGGCTTTGTGTTCATAACCTTCACAAAAAAACCATAGCCTTTTAAAATATTCTATGTATTGAAAATTTTGCTCTTATATTTTTGTTACTATGGATACTTGAAATTTATTTTGTTAATAGAAAACACATATTTTTCCCATATTACCACAGTAATAAAACCAGATTCATGGTATATTATTTTGTCTCTTTTCCACTCCACTTTTATCTTTTTGTGTCTTTTGAAAATCACCCAAATCAACCTTGTTCTGGGGTTTGGGATGTTGTGATTTCACAATACCCATCACTATTTTTTTCATATAATCAATACCCTCAATAGATTTTCATTAACTTTAAAACATTGTATATATGTATGAGGGTATAATTTTCCCATTATCTCCACATGTTCCTCCTTATCTTCTTCAGTGTCCCATGTAATAAAACTCCATGATGTCATATTGGGAGATAGATGTCCCTCATAATCATCAATATTTCACCGAATCTTTAGTATTTGACTTTTAGCTTTTCAATTATTTTGACATGATATTTAACAAAATATATCAAGAAATCAATTATTTGGGCTTGATCTTCAATTTTTGATAATGTAATAAATTTCCATATAATATTTTCTATTATTTTTATACTTGATTATTTCAATATCACCCTTTAACTTATATTTTTATTCTTATTTATCTAATAAATAATGTTTGGAATCATGCACCACAACATTAAATTTCATCACTTATCCATCAAAACAACAATTTCATCAAGTGTAGATTCTAGCTCATCTTGATGTATAATCAATCTATAAATTTATTTATTTCATCATAATTTTCCATTAATTGATTATATATTTCATCCATGAGGTCCTCCTCATTTAGGTCCAAACATTATTCAATTTACTACACTTTATTATCCTCTGATATCTAACTTTCTTGTTAAAGAAATTTCTTATTTTTTGATAATTTTTGCTATGAATAGATCTTTCCTACAACAACCATAAATATTGTTCTCATAGTTTCTTTATCATTATTTTCATCTAAAAATTTATTTTGAAACCTAGAAGCACAATGCCTTACTTTTCCACAATGAAAATAGGAAAGTGAAGGATTTCCTTCAAATATTTCTTTTTCCCTTTTAATGTTTGAGTAAAGGATAAAAATTGCCCCATCAACTTTAATATATTCAATAACATGATTTAAGGTTAGTTTGTTAATATCCTTGAATTACACATCCTAATATTTATCCTTTATCAAGCACACATTGTCATTTTTCTCATCTTATAGGAGATGAGAGTGTTGTAAATAATATCCAAAACCACCCCTTTGGGGTCCTTGTCATCAAGAACCATGAAATTTTCATTGAAACATGGTGGTAATATTATTAGGATCATCTTTATGATTTTTAAATAATCAATTAATCCATTTAGTTTTCCAATTCCATACATAAGAATACTCACCTTATCAATGAATTTATCAAAGAACTCGATTGGATGAATTCTTAAATCCTCACACTTGTTCTATAGTAATAGAAATTTATCTCTAAATACCTTGTAATCACGATCATAAATGTTTAGAGGTTTTTTGCACATTTAATGGGAGTATTTAAATGACTTCATATTCATTTATTTTTTATTGTATCATTATCCTCCCATTTCATTGACTCTTTTTTCATTGGTATATATCACTCCTCAATATTTTTCTAATATTTATATACACTTCATTCTTGATAAAATCCCATGAAAGGTATCTATGTAGACATATGCTTCCAAATATCAAAAGTAAATTTTTATTTTATTCTTCCATATTTTCAAATTACTTTCATAAAATATTAGAATTTGGTTGTGGTTGATTGCAGTTGATGGCTCTTCAAAGAGAAAAAATGTCCCAAAAACTCTATAGATTTGATAACACTTTTTTGTCCCAAGAAATATCAATACCCTGAGTGGGGGGAAATCAAGGTTTATCAATTTCTATAAATAACCATCCCTAATGAGCTAGTTTCACAATTAATAAGAAGAATCTATAACTCACAATTTATATGATGTCATAAAGTAAATGAAATAGAGACATAAATAATTTTACCTGGTTCATCCAAACTAGGAAAATCTAAGGAGAATGAAATTGTGATGCGATGATGAACCTAAAACATTAATAATACATATTTGTTTACAATTTTAATAATCAAAACTAACCCTTTATTTTTATAAACATCACAAAAAAATTGACGACTTACTAGTATCCCCAAAATAAGGATGTAACCACTCCTCTTATTATATGTTTTAATTATATTAATAGTATATAGAAATTACACCAGGGGTTTTATATAAATATTCTCTAGTTTTATCAATGTGATGAACTCCATGATATTCTAGTTATATATTCTCATGTATATCCCTTTTCTTTTATCTTTTATCTTTCTAACACTTGGCCTATAATACTTATTATTCTCCATTTTCCCTTCCAACACATATATTATAAATCCATCACTTATTCATTAATGTTTTTATATTATGTGATCCACTGTATTCTCCTTATATTCAATAAATATATCTTCTCTGATTTTGGAATCCTTCTACCCTGTCCATTTATATATTTATAACTCTTGATATCATTTTTTGAAAGTCCCTTAATGGGTTATGTACACTTCTTTTATCTTCACACATTTCTTCTTGTTTTAAATTTTTTCCCACCTCTATAATTGACCAGTTCATAGTGTGATCCTTTCTACATATTTTTATTCTCATTCCATTTTGAAATCATGAATTAGAACCACTTTATTTATAGAAACTACCATGTAAAACCACTTCCCTTCCACAATATGGTCACCTGAATCCCAAAAATATTATCTCTTGTAAATTGGTTCTCTATGGAAAGATCCAACTCCATATAGTAGACACCTTAAAATGATAGAACCACAAAAATCCACCTAAATTAAGTCATTTCATGGCCATACCTCCCACATAATTACTCATTCATTTCCCTTTTTTTTAAAAGTAAATATTTTTTCATATAATTCGATCCTCATCAAAATAATATTTCATATTATTGGAATTTTCCATAATTTCATATGTATAACCCATCACGATATGAAATATGATCCCATGGTGAAATATAATTAATTGGATTAAAATAACTCAAATACTAATTCAATTGAGGTCTTATCATAGTGTTATTCTTCCCTACGATGCCAATGTTCACTGTTGGATCTTCTATCATGGATGGGTAAAAATGTTAACAAATGTTTCATGGAATGCCTCATTTTTTTTATCCTTGTGACAAAGTCTAAAACTCCATGCATGTTTTCAAAGGAACATTCATAGTATTTTAAAACCCTTACATAGTAAAATAACTCTAACCATTTTAATATTCCAACAAAAATGAATCCTGACATGACCATTGTTGTCATGGTGTGACTTTTAACCTTTAAAAAAACATATTCAATATTCTTCCAAAACACTTTTATCATTTCTCTATGACTTTTTAGGCTAATTTGGATGTATTCCAACATCCATATCATCAAAAAAACAATAAATACTTCATTGATGTTTTTGATATTGTTTTATATTTGATGAGGTTTATGGATGTGATAGGTGCTAGTGAGATTAATGAAGGTTGGTAGAAGCTAAGATGATTATTATAGATCTCCATTTTAGGTTGGTGGCCATTACATTATCAAGTATATTTATTTATTTTTATTCTAAGGGTAATTTTATCATTAGTACTATTTTTGGAAGAGTTTATGATTTCTTTTTATCTCATATTATATGTTGGGATGGGCTCAGATAGACAAATAGTATTTATGTATCATAGAGGTTTCTAAATGGATCATTTGAGTTTCCCTAGTCGAATTAGTGATTTTTTTTAAATTTTATAATTTTCTATTGATATGGGTGGTTATTAATTGTTTTTTAAGAAAATGGTTTTCCTTTTAGAGTATTTTGGGGTGGGATTTTATTAAGGAGCCTAGTTTGGGAAAAATGACATGGGGTTCCATTTCCAGATATTATTTTTTTTTTTAATTTAGATAAATGAAGACTTTTGCTTGGTTTTAAAAAGTAATCCAAGATTTATTATTTTATAAATGTTTTTCTCTATTTTACTACATGTGGGTGACACCCTATTGTTTAATGATTTTATGCTTCTATATGTTTATTTATTATGGTTAAACTTATGTTATCCCATGTTGTGTGATACAATAGGAACCATAGGAGAAATAATTTATTATATAAATGGTTTATTGGAATATGCTGATATTTTCATGATGATTACTTGGGTAATAGGTCCATAAAACCATGTAATACATCATTATGTGTATGATTATATAATTGTGACTAATTGATAGGTGAGTTTTTCATCATTTTACTTGGGAAATCCGTGACATTTTAAGATGATGGATGGTCGTACTAAGTTCATTATAAGGTTTACCTATGATTTGGCCTCAATAGTTGAAGTTTGACTTACTCCCAAAGTTCTATGATTGCTAGATTGAAATTGTTCTATGGGTTTTGATCCCTGTTTTAAAATGATATTTGGTCTATATGTAATGGATAATTAATGGAATTAAAGGTACATTCTCTATGTGGTCATCATATATAATAATACCTTATACCATGTATGAGGTAATGTGATTCGGCATGTAGCCTAATAGGCATTGAGACTTTTGTGGTAGATCTATTGATAACATGTCAATACATATGGCTAGTGATAACTAGGAATACTGTAAAAATAAATTTTAAGTTTGAGGTACTTATGTACTTCTGATTCATTGTTGTGTATTCTATTGATTTCCCAAATTAGGATACAAATTATTATTGATATGGTCTCCCCCATATAAATTGAGATGCATAGAAATAGAAAAATTGGCTGTATTAAAGATGGTGATCAAACTTAGTGAGGTGATGAAAGGTTATATGGGATATATCTTAATCAAATCTTCCTAATTACCCATGTGAGGTCTATCCACAGCAATAATACATAACATTTAACATTGATAGTGGTTTTTTTGTATCATCAATTTGATTGGTCTATAACTAAAGAGTTCTATCATTAGGAGAAACATCCATCATTAGTGACGGATTTTGATATATGTAATAAATCTAGTGATGATCTATGGGAAGTCTATTAAAGTTACATAAATGATTGGTATGATGAGTTTAGAAGGGTGTGAAAGAAGGGTTATGTTATTTCAGGTGGTTTTGACCCATTCATTTTCTTATGATTGTTTTGTTATGGGAGTAATATTTACGGTTATTTGATTCTTTGTTTCCTATTTTCCTGATTTTTTTGTTGTTTATTGTTTCCCATGTGATTGATTATTTGTCCCTCTATTATTCCATATGTTTTATATTATTTATTTGATAATTATATTGTAACATCAAAAGTAAGTAAAATAATAATAGATTTATATATATATATATATATATATATATATATCTATTTATGAATTAGATAGTGTTTTAGAGGCTTAAAATGAGAATAAATCCAATCTTAAGCATAAAATACTCTAATAATTTTAAAAGATTGTTTTACTGCCTTTTATTGGAAACCCATTTTTAAATCTCAATTTTTACAATTTTATAATCTATATTTTTTTTAAAAACTTATTCTTTTGAATTGGGACATTGAAATTTACTTTGGATAAATTTTTGGTATTTTTTTGACAATATTCATTTTATTATGAATAGTGAAAAATACTGCATTTTACTTCAAAACTGCTTTTTCATATAATTTAATTTTATGGTTAGATTATCATTTTAATTGGTTTTAAAGTGAAATTAGAATATATTTTTACCATTTAATCCAATAGTGGAAATTGGAATTATATTCACTTTGAAATTGGACATAAACAAGTGTCAATATTTTGATATATATTGTTTCTTAAAAACATGCTATTTTTTGACAACGGGAATTAATTATAAGATTAATTAATGAAACTTATATGTATTGAATTTTATAAAATAGAAATCATTTTTGAATTCAGAATATCAAATATATCTTAGGGTGAATGTTTGTTATTTCTCTAAAAACATCAATTTTTTTATGAATAGTGAAACGACTAAGTGGTAGTTAAAAAACTGATTGTTCTTTTAAATGAAATTTTACCACTTATATGAATAAAATTTCAAAAATATAACATAAATTCTTGTCATTAGTAAGTAAAATTTGGTTCAATGGGATGAAAATAATTTTTGTGAATAGTAACTTTTAAGTTTTATTAATCCCGATTAAAGGTAATTAGTGTAATTTAAGGTAAATATAATATTATAATAACATGAAATTACCTTTACACTTGTCCTAAAAATATTTCATGATTCATGGACTACCAATAAAATCCATGAGTTAATTTTTGGGACCCCATGGAGCCACTTGGGTAAGATAATGACATTAATACCTTTTGTTTAAAGTAAAAATAAAAATGTCACAAACATGTATTGTTTTACTAAAACATATTTTACATAGGGTTATATAAGTTATATTTTTTACTATAAATATTCATTATAAAGATAAAAATATTTCCTACATTATGGTAATTTTAATATAATTTTTAGACATTAAATATATAAATTTATTTATGAATCCATGATGATGCAGTGATTACCTCATTAATGAACGATTTAAATAAAATGAAAAGATAAGGTAAAATATAAAACGTACACTTGTAGAAAACCTTTTGGATGGGTATATTTCGAACCCTTATCACCTTATCCTCAAAATATATCATTTGGTACCTTTAAAATCCGAAAATCATTTTATAATAAAGTAACATTTCAAGACTTTCCAAAAGTGACCATCCTCCCTCTTATAAAAGGATCCCACCTCTACCCCCTTACCCACACCTCTCAAGCCTTTGGTTAGACCAAACTCTGCTCATATTATCTCTCCACATACCTCTATTACTCCTAGAAGCCTCACATTGGGCATAATTCTTCCCAAGAAAGCATTTGGCTCAAATCAAAAAGAGTTACCCGATTTAGAGGTAATGTCTTCTCTCAAGTTTCTTTCTTTTATTTTCCTTCTTCACTCCCCCTAACATTATTATTATTTGGTTAAATAACAACACCAGTATCATAAATATACTAGTATGATTTTATTAGAAGTATTTGATTTACACTTACACACACCTCCATCTAATGGTTAAAGAACATATTGTTTCTGTAGGTGTGGAATTGCTACCTCATGAAATGATGTTTGTTCAATATTCTTTTAACACCTCTCATAGTGGCCATTAATATGTCACTATATTTATATATGATATATATTATGTTTATGTTTTCTATATTCTTCTTTATTTTTCATTTATGGCATACCTTTATGTTTTCCATAATGGATAAACATGATAATTTCATTTTAGGAAGTGTGGACTACCGCCCCCTCAAAGTGATTTGAATCATTAATGTCATATGTGGGACGTATAAAGAATGGAGTTAATGATATTATATATGATATTATACTGGAATTATAATATACATTTATATAATTATGATTTCATTTCATTAAATATGAAATAGAAATGAATGTAGCGTTCATGCGTACGTACATCTTACAGTCTCCATGAACGGTGCATTTCATTTCTTACCTCTAAATGTTATGAAATATTATAAATGCATGTATATACTGGATATATATGATATATATGATATCTACATCATGAATATAATTCTGGAGATAATGGATATTTTACCACATGAACAACTTGTAATTATAAAAAGTTTATTTTTGACTCAAGTACCAAATATCGACAAAACGACCATTATTAACATAAATGATTACATAATGTTCATAAAATGGTAATAAGTGATATAAAATGGATAATTAACTTGAAAAATATTCTTACGAAAGTATAAATTAAATCTAGTTTATTATTCAGGATATTAAAGAATGATCGAGTCAAGTCGGACATGAGGTAAGGGACTTCATCTCAATCTCCTTTTATTGAGGCATATTTTGTTTAATACACAACTTTATTTTATATAGTGTATAAACCCCTTTGACTTTTACATTTTTTCAAAAGGAATAATTTATCTACGAATCGTTTTACTAAATGACAAAAAGTATGTTTCTTTATAATGTACATGGTGACAACGACCTTTCCGCCGCCGCGAGTATTATTCGATCTTTGGCTTCCTCAACAAGACGTAATGTTTTTAAAAGAAAATAAATACCAAATACTATTTATGTATATTGGTATTAAAAATGGTTTTGATTAAGGATTATTTTATGTCAATATATTTAAATGATATATTGTGATTGAAATGTGAAAATGTTATCATTCATTTATTTTAGTTTTATGTGTAATGATTTTATAATGGTACTTGGAAATTTGACGGGTGGTTACATGATAAACCAAATGACGGGTGGTGCTGTGAAAACCAGGATGGGTGGTTACGTTATAAGCTCCAATTCATTGGGTATAGAATTCGTCCGTATGGATATTCCATTTTGTGATATGTGTGAAAGTCGACCGTATGGTTTTTCTATTTAAGTATGTTTATGTCCCAAGTTACCTTTATATGTTATGTGATCTTTATATGGGTTTTATGGTGATCTTTTGGTTACAAAAGGGTAAGAAATGATCTTTTTTTCATTGAAGAGTATTTACTACTTCATAAAGGTGAAAAGTATTACTTGTGATTAAGTATGCATGGTTTACTTGTTTATTTGAAAAACTAACAGTTTACCTTCCTTGTGTATCCCTTACGAAGATTTTTATGCTCATACCATGTTTTTGAAATGTTTTTCATGGGACATAAAGTGTAATAGGGTCAAATATTGGATCATGGAAAAGACTTTCTGTCTAAAACATGGAACGAGACATGACTCTTTTTTTCAAAGAGTTTTTATTTTATGAAAAAATAGATATTGATTAGATGTGTCTACATATAATATTCAAGTTATTATGTATATTTTATGACCTAATTCTCTACATCTCTAAACCTGAAAAGATCCTGAATGTGAATTATTCATTTAATTCAAGATTATGTAATGTTTTAAGGCTGGGTCCTTATAGTTGGTATCAGAGGTCAATTTAGATAACTTTAGGAGTTATAATATTGTTAAAGTCTTGTCTATAAATTAATTTATGATATGATTGGAATGATATAGAATTTAAAGATTACCATGTTGCTTCACCTAAGATATTTCTGTGTTCATAATGGTTTTCCGTAGAGGAAACAATGCATCTATGTTGGGACGACATTAGGAGGAATAAAACCTTCCAAATCAGCAACCTGAGATGGTCGGAATCGGAACTGAAGAGTTTGTTGCAGTGATGGCACAGTTAACTCAGGCTATAAATGGTGGTTGTATCCATACACGAGAACAGCTTGATCAACCACAGAGGAACATGTCAGTAGTGGAGCATTTCATTAGGTAGCATCCCCCTTCATTCAGAGGATCATATGATCCTGTTCTAGAAGAATTGTGTAATAAAGAACTGGAAAATATTTTTGATATCATGGGGTGTTCATAACATCAAAAGGTTAGTCTCGCTGTTTACCGTTTTGAAGGTGAAGTTGATCAGTGGTGGTCGACGGTAAAAAATATCAGGGATAGTAAGGAGATTAATGATCTTGACTGGGATGAATTCAATGGTATGTTTCTTTAGAAATATTTTCTTAATGTGGTTCATCTTAGGATGGAAAAACAATTCCTAGAATTGAAGCAGGAGGATGACTCAGTGGCTGATTATGAAGAAAAGTTCACTCAACTGGAAAGGTATGCTCCAAATTTCAAACGAGATCTCGAAAGTAAAATCAGCCGTTTTTACTTAGGGTTAAAGCTAAAGTATTGAAGGGATTTAGCATCTTGTGATTTTAAATTTTATGAAAAACTTGTTCAATGTGCAGAGAAGGTGGAAAATAGAGTTTTCCGATGATCAGGTGTTCTTTGAAAAACAACAGAATAAGAGGTCCAGTTGGTAGGAAAAGGGAAATAATTAATCAAAGAAAAATAGAGGTAAGAAAACCAAATATCCATCCTATGAGAAGTGTGGTAAAATTCATCATAGAGAATGTTTATCTAAGTCTGGAAATTTCTTTCAGTGTGGTAATTTTGGTCATATTGCACTTACCTTTAAGGCAGATGATCAAGAGGGCAATGAAAAGCCAGTGGTAAGATGTTTTAAGTGTAATGAAATGGTTCATTATGCAAATGAGTGTCTAACAAAGAAATCAACTGAGGGGAAGCGGCGAGACTACAACCAGAAAGGTGTGGTGAAATCCTTTTCAACTACTTCAGCAGATGTTGGGCCATCAGATAAAGTAGTATCAGGTACACTATTTGTTTGTTCATATTATGTCAATGTGTTGTTTGATTCAGGTTCTACACATTCATTCATTTCTAATAAGTTTTCTAGTAATTTGGGAATTCAAACTCAAGATATGAATCTTGACTTAGGGTGAAAACACCGGGAGTAAATGTTGAGATAAAAAGAAATCATAAGAACCTTCATGTCCATGTGTGCGGAAAGAATCTACCTGAAAACATTATTGTTTTCCTCTAGTAGATTTTGATGTTGTTTTGGGCATGGATTGACTTTCTGTTTATCATGCTAAGATTGTCTTCAGAGCTAAAGTGGTTTCTTTTTAGAAATATTTTTAGTTTTTGTACAATAATGAACCCTTACTTTTGATAACATATCAGGAAGCTGAGAAACTATTAAAAGATGGAAATGAATGTTACCTTGCACATATTGTTGAAAAAATGAACTTTTCAGATTAATGATGTGCTAGTGGTAAATGAGTATCTTGATGTTTTTCTGGATGAGTTTCTTGGTATTATACCTGATCGAGAAGCTGAATTTACTGTTGACTTAGTTCCTGATTCTAAGCCAATTTCAAAACCCCCTTATTGAATGGCTCAAGTTGAACTTTTAGAGTTGAAGGAGAAATTGCAATATTTATTATAGAAGGCTTTCATTCGACTGAGCACATCACCATGGGGTGCACCTATCTTATTTGCTAAAAAGAAAGATGGTTCAATGAGACTTTTCAATAATAATAGAGCATTGAATAACATCACTATTAAGAAAAAGTTTCCTTTTCATCATATCGATGATTTGTTTGATCAGATCAAGGGAGCTCAGTATTTTTCGAAGATTGACTTGAGGTCGGGGTACCATCAGTTGAAAGTAAAAGAAGCAGATGTTCTGAAGACTGCATTTCATACTAGATATGGCCATTATGAATTTGTAGTTATGCCTTTTCGGTTAACCATTTCACTTTCTATATTCATGGATCTAATGAATAGAATTTTCCATGAGTTCTTGGATAAGTTTGTGTTTGTGTTCATTGATGATATTTTGGTTTTTTCCAAAAGTAAAGAGGAACATGAAAATCATTTGAGGTTTATTTTGAAAACCTTGAAAGAAAAGAAATTGTATGGGAAATTCATAAAGTGTGAGTTTTGGTAGCAACAAATTTCTTTCCTTGGTCACATTGTTTCAAAAAATGGCATAACTGTTGATCCTGCTAAAACAATGGTTTTTGAAAAATGGCCAAGACCTACAAATTTAACTGAGATCTGTAGTTTTCTTGGTTTGGTAGGTTATTAATGGAGGTTTGTTGAGACTTGTGTATGTTTATCTAGTCCAATGACTAAGTTAACTCAAAAAGGCATTAAGTTCATTTGGAAAAAAGAATGTGATGATTGTTTTCTGGAATTGAAAAGAAGATTGGTGAATGATCCAGTTTGGGCACTACCTTCTGGGAATGGTGAGTTTTTTATCTATAGTGATTCTTCATTGAAAGGACTTAGTTGCGTCCTAATTCAGAATGATCAGGTAATTTCTTGTGCTTCACATTAGTTGAAAACTCATGAGATAAATTACCCTACACCTGATTTGGAATTATCTGCTGTTGTTTTCACTTTAAAAATTTGGAGGCATCATTTATATGGTTTAAAGTGTGAAATATATACTAATGACAAAAGTTTAAAGTATATATTCACTCAGAAAGAATTGAACATGAGAAAAAGGAGATGGCTGGAATTAATCAAGGATTATGATTGTACAATTCATTACCATCCAGGAAAAGAATATAAAGTGTATGATGCTTTGAGTCAAAAAACTAATGTTTTATTAACCATGCTACGTTTGGAATGTGATCCTTTGGTTAAGGATTTGATGAATTTTGTATTGGAAGTTTTTGGTGTAGGAAATTCTTCTATTTTGTTTTAGGTATTGGTGAAATCTTCTCTATCAAACAGAATTAAGCAAGCACAGAAGCAAGACGGTGAGTTACAGAAAAAGGTAGAGCTGGTTTAGAAGTGTATGTTACCTGAATTCAACATTGATAATGATAGTGTTTTGAGATTTGGGAAGATATTGTGTGTGCCTTGTGATTCACAGTTGAAGAGAGAGTTGTTATGTGAAGCTCATAGTTCTCCATTTTCAGTTTATCCAGGTAGTACTAAGATGTATAGAGATCTTTGGGAGTATTACTGGTGGGATGGAATGAAAAGAGATATTTTTGACTTTACTGTGACGTGTTTGACTTTTCAACAGGTTAAAGCAGAGTGGTAGTTACCAAAAGGGATGCTTCAGCCTTTACCAGTGCCAGAGTGGAAATGGGAGAATATATCCATGGACATCATTATGGGATTAACGAAGACACCTCAAGGTAATAATGCAATATAGGTTATTTTTTATTCCTTGACTAAATCTGCTCATTTCCTTGCTATACGAGATACTTTTTCTCTAGATTAACTTTCTCGATTGTATCTTAAAGAGATAGTCAGGTTACATGGAGTTACCCTCTCCATTGTATCTGATCGTGATCTCAGATTCACTTCTAACTTTTGGAAAGGCCTTAAGAATTTTTTGGGTACTGAATTAAATTTTAGTACATCTTTTTATCCTTAATCAGATGGGCAGTCATAATGAACAATTCGGACATTGGAGGATATGCTACGTGCTTGTACGATGGATTATCATGGAATTTGGGACCAACATCTTTCACTGGTTGAGTTTTCTTATAATAAAAATTTTCACTCTAGTATACAGATGGAACCATTTGAGACATTATATGTGAAGCGGTGTCGAACTCCAGCTTTTTGGGATGAAGTGGGTGAAAAGAAGCTGATGGGACCAGAATTGATAGAAGAGATGGCAGAAAATGTTCAATTTATTTAGAATCACATGAGAACAGCTCAGAGTAGGCAGAAAAGATATGTGGATAACTGGAGGAAGGATCTATCTATTGAGGTTAGTGATCATGTTTTTCTCAAATATTTTCCATGGAAAAGTGTGTTGTGATTTGGTAAGAAAGGAAAGTTGAGTCCAAGGTTCATTGGACCATATGAAATTCTGGAGAGAGTTGGATCAGTTTCATACCGAGTGGCTTTACGTTCGAATTTATCTCAGGTACACAATGTTTTTTCATGTTTCATTATTGAGGAAGTTTATGGCAGATCCATCCCATGTTTTGAGTCCAGAGGTAGTTTAGCTGGAAGAGAATCTATATTATGACGAACAACCAGTCCGGATTCCTGACCACAAGGAGCAAGTGTTGCGGTATAATTTTATTCATCAAGTAAAGTTTTTGTGAAAAAAACCACATGATTGAAGAGGCAACATGGGAATCTAAAAATGTAATGAGGGATAAATACCCCCACTTATTCGACAAGTAAATAAATTACGGAGACGCAATTTCCAAAAGGAGGGAAGGATGTAACATCCCAAGTAAGTAAAAGAATAATATATTTTCATATCTATGTTTATTTATGAATTAGATAGTGTTTTAGAGGATTAAAATGAGAATAAATCCAATCTTAAGCATAAAATACTCTAATATTTTTAAAAGATTGAATTACCACCTTTTGATGGAAAACCATTTTTAAATATAACTTTTGACAATTTTATAAGCACTATTTGTCAAAATAAACTTATTATTTAGAATTGGGACATTGAAATTTACTTTGGATAAATTTTTGGTATTTTTCTGACAATGTTCATTTTTTATGAATAGTGAAAAATACTACATTTTACTTCAAAACTACTTTTTCATCTAATTTAATTATTTAGTTAGATTATAATTTAAATTGGTTTTAAAGTTCAATTAGAATATATTATTACCATTTAATCCAACGGTGGACATTGTAATTAATTTCACTTTGAAATTGGACATAAACAAGTGTCAATCTTTTGATATATATTGTTTCTTAAAAACAGGCTATTTGTTTTGAAAAAGGGAATTAATTATAAAATTAGTTAATGAAACTTTTGTGTTTTTAATTTTTTAAAATAGACATTATTTTTGAATTCGGAATATCAAATATAGCTTAGGGTGAATTTCTGGTATTTTTCTGAAAAATATCAATTTTTTATGAATAGTGAAACCACTAAGTGGTAGTTAAAAAACTGATTTTTCGTTTAAATGAAATTTTACCACTTCTATGAATTAAATTTCAAAAATCAGACATATATTTTTTTCATTATTATGTAAAATGTGGTTCAATGGGATGAAAATAATTTTTAGTGAATAGTAACTTTTAATTTTTATTAATCGTGATTAAAGGTAATTAGTGTAATTTAAGGTAAATATAATGTTATAATAATATGAAATTACATTTACACTTGTCCTACACTTATTGGATGAGTCATGACCGACCAATACAATCCATTGGTCAATTTTTAGGACCCCATGGAGCCACTTGGGTAAGATAATGACATTAATACCTTTTATTAAGTAAAAATAAAAATGTCACAAACATGTATTGTTTTACTAAAACAATTTTTACATGGGGTTATATAAGTTATATTTTTGACTATAAATATTCATTAGAAATATAAAAATATTTAATAAATCATTGTAATTTTAATATAATTTTTAGACATTACATAAATAAATTTATTTATGACACCGTGATGATTCAGTGATTACCTCATTAATGAACGATTTAAATAAAATGAAAAGATAAGGTAAAATATAAGAATTAAACTAGTTGAAAACCTATTGTATGGGTATATTCCGAACCCTTATCACCTTATCCACAAAATATATCTTTTTGGGGCCCTTAAAATCTGAAAATCATTTTATAATAAAGTAATATTTCAAGACTTTCCAAAAGTGACCCTCCTCCCTCTTATAAAAGGCCCCCACCTCTACCCCCTTACCCACACCTATAAAGCCTTTTTCTCGACCAAACTCTGCTCATATTATCTCTCCACATCCCTATCTTACTCCTAGAAGCCTCACTTTGGGCAGAATACTTCCCAAGAAAGCCTTTGGCTCAAATAAAAAAGAGTTACCCGATTTAGAGGTAATGACTTCTATCGTGTTTCTTTATTTTATATTTCTTCTTCACTCCCCCTAAAATTATTATTATTTTATTACATAACAACACCAGTATCCTCAATATAGTAGGATGTTGTTATGAGAATGATTTGATTTAAACTTACACACACTTTCGTCTAATGGTTAAAGAACATATTGTTTCTGTGGGTGGTGAATTTCTGCCTCATGAAACGATGATTGTTCAATCTTATTTTAACACCTCTCATGGTGTCCATTAAGATGTCACTCTATTTATATATGATATATATTTATTTTTATGTTTTCCTTAGTCTTCTATATTTTTCATTTATGTCATAACTTTATGGTTTCCATAATGGATAAACGCGATAATTTCATTTTAGGAAGTGTGGACTACCGCCCCCACAAAGTGATTTGAATTGTTAATGACATATGGGTGACCTATAAATGATGGAGTTAATGATTTTATATATGATATTATACTGAAATTATAATATACCTTTATATAATTATTATTTCATTTCATTAAATATGAAATAGAAATGAATGTAGCGTTCATGCGTACGTACATCTTACAGTCTCCATGAACGGTGCATTTCATTTCTTACCTCTAAATGTTATATATTATTATAAATGCATGTATATACTGAATATATATGATATATGTGATATCTACATCATTAATACAATTCTGGAGATAATGGATATTTTACCACATGAACCGCCTGTAATTATAAGAAGTTTATTTTTGACTCAAGTACCAAATATCGACAAAATGATTGTTATTAACATAAATGATTACATAATGTTCATTACATGGTAATAAGTGATATAAAAGGGATAATGAACTTGAAAAATGTTCTTAATCAATTATAAATTAACTCTAGTTTATTATTCAGGAGAATAAATAACAATCGAGTCAAGTCGAACACAAGGTAAGGGACTTCATCTCAATATCCTTTCATTGAGGCATATTTTGTTTTATACACAACATTATTTTATACGGTGTATAAACCCATTTGACTTTACCTTTTTTCAAAATTAATCTTTTCTCTACGAAACATTTTACTAAACAATAAAAAATTATGTTTCTTTTAAATGTACGCGGTGACAATGACCTTTTCTCCACCGCGAGTATTATTCGATCGTTGGATTCCTCAAGAAGCCATAATATTTTTAAAAGAAAATAAATACTAAATACTCTTTACATGTTTTGGTATTAAAAATGGTTCTGATTAAGGATTATTTTATGTCAATATATTTAAATGATATATTGTGATTGAAATCTAGAAATTTTATCATTCCATTATTTTGGTTTTATGTGTTATGATTTTATAATGGTACTTGGATATTTGACAGGTGGTTATGTGATAAACCAAATGACGGGTGGGGTCTTGAAAACCAGGATGGGTGGTTACCTTATAACCTCCAATGCATTGGGTATGTAATTCGGTCGTATGGTTATTCCATTTAGTGATATGTGTGGAATTCGGTCGTATAGTTATTCCATTTAAGTATGTTTATGTCTCAAGCTACCTTTATATGTTATGTGATTTTTATATGGGTTTTATGGTGATCTTTTGGTTACAAAAGGGTAAGAAATGATATTTTATTCTGTGAATAGTATTTACTACTTCATAAAGGTGAAAATTATTACTTATGATTAAGTATGCATGGTTTACTTGTTGTTTTGAAAAAGTAACAGTTTATCTTCCTTGTGTATTCCTTACTGAGCTTTTTATGCTCATCCCAAGTTTTTTAAATGTTTTTAACATGACATAAAGTGTAATAGAGTCAAATATGGGATCAAGGAAAAGTCGTGTTGTCTAAAACATGGAACTAGACATGACTCTTTTTTTCAAAGAGTTTTTATTTTATGAAAAAATAGATACTGAGTAGATGTGTCTACTTGTAATATTCAAGTTGTTATGTATATTTTATGGCCTAATTCTCTAAATCTCTAAACCTGAAAAGATCCTCAATGTGAATTATTCATTTAATTCAAGATTATGTAATGTTTTAAGGCCGAGTCCTTATAATATCCTAAGATATTTTGGGTTTTTCTTTATTGACAGATAGTGGGATGACTGATGGGTTAGGTGGGACATTGAAGAGAGAGCCTGGTGGATTTGGAGAGACCTCATAATAGTTATAACTATTGTCCAGAGTTCAATTTATTATACATTATTAAGTCATGAAGGTATAAAATTCATCAGATGCATGAAGGTGGTACATATCCTGAGTTGGGAAGTATCATTTTGTGTTATCAAATTTCATGCATCTTCTAGACACAAAGGTGTAGGTTTGTACGGTATTTGAATTTGATGTTATGTTTCTATGTGGGGAGTTACATTGGGTATTTAATTTCACAATCTCCCAAAAATTTCATGCATATACACCTGAACACAAAATCACCAAATGTGTAAAATTGAGTAAGAAATCCTACAGTGTCATTGGACTCACCCCAACCTATATACACAACATAAGTTTTGATGTACATGGGTACACTATCATATTTCATTTCATTTATAGGTGTTTTATTAAATCTTGTGGTGTGTTTTGAGACTAATAGGTTATTGGAGGTTGAATATGGGTTATATGAATTGGGATAGAGGCCACTATATTTATATTTCATTTTAATTGTATTGATATCATCCTACATTCTTATATTATTTTTTACATATAATACCCTTTGTTCCCTTTAATTATATTATTCATTACTTTTAGTTATTCATATTCTATTATTTATGCTCATTTATATGTTAACACATCTTTTAATTATTTTACTACTAATATATTCTGGGATTCAGAGGCCATTTGGCTCCATGTTTATTGTCTATAGGTTTTTGGTACATATTTTATACATATGGATCATGTAATATTATTGGTAGAATCAGGAATGATATGTTGAATTTTATTTTATGGGAATGTACTCCCCATTACTATATCAAACTCTTGATATTATTCAATATCCTCTGGTGTATGGTAGATGCTCCTGATTCCATGTAGTGACTCCCACTTGAGTATGAATTGGGTGACTCGAGATGGTACATTACATTTTTAGTGGGATAGAGTGTTTATTAATGAATTTTTTCAAAAGGGAAATCATATATTGGTAAAGAAACTTAAACTTCTTCATTGGTATGTCAGACCATTTGAAATAGAGGAATATCTCAACAAAATGTTATACCTTCCATTATTACCATAAAAATTGATATCTATACATGATGTATTTCATGTATCTCATTCAAAAAAATAATTTTTTAATCTATATCTTATGATTGAATGATAAGATCTATATTTGGAACTCAATTCCACTATAGTGAAGAAAATAGTGTGTATCATTGATCATCAAAATAAGGTTTTATTGTGAAAATCTATCCCTCATGGATTTGTTCTGTGATATCATGGATAATATATCCATGTGACTCGAAATCATAATGCATTGATATGGTGAAATATCCTCACATGTTTTCCAATAAAGAGCATTGGTGGCTTTATTAGGGTAGAAAGTGGATTGGTGAGGAGAATGGTGACACCCCTGTATTAAAATGTTGGTATTAATTATATTATTTAAATTATTTTTTATGATTTTGGAGTTTAAAATTATAATTTATAGAAATAATGTGATAGTTATGGATCTATGACTATCAAAAAGTCAATCCTAATCAAACATCTCAACCATTCAATGGAAATTTTTGATTCTATATTTATTTTCAGGGTTTGTGCATAAATTCATTGAATATAAATCCATAATAAGTAGTGGGTGTGTCTTTACTAAATATTTTGTATCCCATTTGGCACATGGTTTCCAAAAAAATTTAGCCAATGTTGAGATGGTATGTGAGTATGATATACTCTATAATACCAAATGTAGGATCGAAATAAGAGAGATACTCTATGGAGTATCTATGATGCTCAAAATACAAGAGGGGGTGAATTGTATACTTTTAAAATTTCCTTTGGAACTTTTAAAGATTGTTATGTTTAAAAATGTTAAACAGTATAATTCACAAAACCTCTAGTTCTACACACTTACTTGATTCCGGAAATATGATTCCGAGAATGTGAATCCGGAAAGATGGTTTTGGAAAATGAAACTTAATGAAAGTTTATAAAGATGAAGATTCTACCTTAAAGCGTATAGAATCTAACTAAATCAGAGTACAAGTATAAGTAAGTATAAGATAGTTATACTTTCCACAAAAATAAAAATGCAGTGGAAAACATGAAACTAAATTATTAACAAGTAATAAATCTGTTAACCCAAATAGAAGGGTATCCAAAAACCTTGGATAAAGGTCCCTTGATTTATACTTTCAAGAAATTTTGTCTTACCCACACTAGGGTAAGCCCCTGATACGAAGATCGGTGTCGGCTTTGATATCCCCGCAAGCCCTCAACTTGAAAGTAGTTGGCACCTCTGTCTTCCTCAGCAAGGAATCCCTCAAATTCAAGGTATTCAGTACCTCTGTCTTCCTATCCCTGGAAGCCCTTGAATGTACTCAGCAACATTCGGAGTCACACAAAGCAATCTGAACAAGAAGTTCAGTACGCACAAGGCATGAGAGTCTCTCTCTAGAAATCACTTCAACAGCATGTAATCTCTAGAGTCGTAGATCAGTCTTGGGATCATTCAAATGAGCTCCTATTTATAGCCACGGCTTCAACAGTCAGCTCCCTCCTCCAATGTTCCTATTTTTCTTTGAATTTCGGAGGGACCTGTACATGTTTCACTCAAACAAAAATTAGTTAGTAACTGAATACACGACATCATTTTATAACTAAAACAAGTATAGGCAAAAAAATATGGTTACATAACCAAACACAAATATTCATAATGTAAGAAAATAAAAGTTTGGATTCTAACCAAAAATGAATTTGGAGTCTATAATACAAGAATATTCGTATTCTGTTTATCAGATGAATTTGGATTCGAACCTCATAAAAGTTCGTATCCATAATTCATAATCATAATTTGTAATGAGAATTCATCACTAGAATTCATAATAAGAATTCATCATCCGAATTCATAATGATAATTCATCATTAGAATTCTTAATGAGAATTCATCACTAGAATTCGTAATGAGAATTCATCATCAGAATTCGTAATGAGAATTCATCATCAGAATTCATAATGAGAATTCCTCATAAAAATTCGTAATGAGAATTCATCACTAGAATTTGTAATGAGAATTCATCACTAGAATTCATAATGATAATTCATCATTAGAATTTGTAATGAGAATTCATCATCAGAATTCGTAATAAGAATTCATCACTAGAATTTGTAATGAGAATTCTTCATCAGAATTATTAATGAGAATTCATCATCAGAATTCGTAATGAGAATTCATTACTAGAATTTGTAATGAGATTTCATCACTATAACTCATAATGAGAATTTATCACTATAATTCGTAATGAGAATCCATTACTAGAATTAGTAATGAGAATTAGTATCTTAAAACAGAATGCTACATATCAATGTATTATGTGATTCTGAGGTTTTAGACATGAACCTAAATTTTATACTTGGGAAAAATAATGAGTAATGAAAAAACATAGTAAGGATAAATTTCCATGGGAAAGGAAATTTTCCCTATAAAATCAAACATAGGGAAAAAATAGATTTTCCTTAAGATAAGGTTTTTGTGATTTTCAAAACAAGAAGGAATGGAAAATTCATAAGGAAAACCTTGTTAACTAAAAAATCTCCCCCTTTTTGGAAAGCACAAACATACTTACAAAAAAGAATAAAAGGAATTATAAAAAATTTCAGGACTTTGAAAATAAAGCTTATCTCCATTTTTATATGGGCAAAGATGAATACGACTAACTCCCCCTTAGGCTTTGGAACTCTAAGGATCTTATTCTAAATTTTCTGAATGAGATTTATCTTGATTACGGAAATATCTGTAATGAAAACTCCCCCTTAGATAAACTCCCCCTTAATTAGGGATATTTCATCTAGACTTAGAATTTTTCCTTCTCCCCTTTAGAATTATTTTTCCTTCTCCCCCTTTGTGATTTTCCAAAATATTTTGAGGGAATAGAAAATAGAATAAAGTACCTGAAATATTAGTACATAATAACAGAAAAACAAGCAACCACAATTTCATTAAGGTTGGGAAAATTTGTACAAGGAAAAACAGATACAAAAAAAGATCGGATTTGGATCTATTTTGCTTCTTTTTCCTTGGGTATCAGCTTCTTCATGATGGTTTTCAGCTTCTTTCACTCTTTGTGGTCCTCCTCTACTTGCTTCTCTAAGGATTTTATTTTATCATCCTGATCCTTCATAGCCTCTTCTTGAGCCTTCAGGACTTCATCTTGTTTCACAAGCTTCTCTCCCATATCGGTCCGAAGATCCCTTTCAGTTTTCCAACATTGAACAACATAATTCAACTTTCCATTCAGATCCTTGACATCCTGAATCCAAGTTTTCTACTCAAGATTTAGCTTCTCCTCAAATATATTTGAGAGATCATTGATTTTATGATCTTCAGAATCAAAGGATTCATTCACATCATTTTGAAATTCATCAAGATCTCTCAAATCATCAACAATATTCTTCAACCATCTGACCATTTTCTTGCAAGATTTTATGTGGGTTTCATAGTTGATAAGGAATTTTTTCTGATCAGCCTCAATATTTATACACATATCCATCACCATGGATATAGAATCTGATTTTTGATTCATACTATGCTAGAGAATTTGACATCTGGATTCAATAGTTGTAATGATCGAAATAGAGTCTACTAGCTTTTTAAGAGACTCAATGACAAAATCATGTCTTAAAGCTGATGACTCTGATTCTAACACTTGGCTTGGAGATTCTTGTTTTCCCTCTAGCTAGATGAGCTTCCTTTGAGAAGATGCACTATCTTGTTTCTTCTTTGATGTAATTTTGGTTAGTGTGTCAACAACCACTTGTTTTCCTTTGTCGGTTTTCAGAATAGCTTCTTCATCTAGAGACTCATGCTCACTCTCAGAAAACTGAACAATCTTATCTTCATCAATTTTTTCTATCTCAGCTCCTACCTCAATATCCTCAATGATATTGAAATCACGATTTAGAATTTCTTCCTCAGATGGTTTGTTCACCTCTTCTCCATGCTTCTCTTCAAGCCCAGGAGTTTCAAGTTTTGAAGATCCATCTTGAGAAGTCCAAATTGACAAATTCTCAGATACATTTCCCTTCTCATGAAAGTATTCAACTTTCTTTATTATATCCTCACTACTTTCTTCTTCTTGAACTTCTTCCACAGCTTCCCACTCTTCAGAAATATTCTCTTGAGATTTTTCTAGAGTCATAAACTTATTCCCCAGAGTCTTTGGAAAGCCTTTGACTAAGAAAGATTTTGGAATTGGAATATTCTCAGAGGCAATTTTTGTGGACTTTAAAAGAGATTGAACAATATCTACCTCAAATATTTTTTTCTTCAACTTCTTCTCATTTTCTTGTTTCTCAAGATTTTCAGTTGTCTTCTCCATTAAAGACTTAGCTTCAGTAGGGTCCAAGTCGAATTGTGTCTCCCCTTATTTCCTCTTCTCCTTATCATCCATCCATTTAGCAACCACCTCATCTGGATAAGCTTTCTGTTTCTTGGGCTTAGGAGGTGCGGATTGGACTTCCTTATCTTTAGGAGTTTTATCAACTACTTCCACATCCTTCATCTTTCTTTTCTTTCCAACTTTATTTGATGGTTCTAGAGCTTCTTGTTCTTTCTGATCCACTTCAACCTCTTCCTCTGGTAGGTTGTAGAATTCTCCCAACTCCTTAGAAAATCCCATATTCATTCTTTTCAAAGTATCATCACTTACAAGAATAACTTTACAATTCCTCATCTTGGAACTACAAGGAATATTGAATGATTCAAGACACTGAACTATCAGCTTTGAGAGTAAGGTAGGGTACATGATAATCTGAGCTCTAAAATTCCCATTCTTGATATTCTCTATCATAATAATATTTTGCCTCATCAAATTGATTTTCCTTAGATTAACCAAGAAATCTAAGATATATATATATCACTTTTCTTGAGAGTGTATTTGTCACCCTTTCTCTGTATGAAAAATCCTTGAACCCATAACTGCAGGATCCGATTGTTGGTAGCAAAGTGAGCAATCATTGCTGTATTGACACCTGAAATTCCAAGACAAGCTAAATCCTTCACTTTGATAAAACATTTTTGAACATCTAGTAATACATGAGAGAAAAACTTAGCTTCTCCTTCATAGGATAACCCCACCAAGCTACCAGCCTTGGTGTATAAAAGTTTATAAGTTTTTCCATAAAACTTGAAGGAAACTTTTTCTTTGTCTTCTTACTTGAAGAACAAAATTGATTCATAGAATTATATAAGTAAATCCAGATACACCATATCTTGATCACCTGTCTTAGATATGCATACGCTCTCCCATCCATTAATCTTGATAATCTTTTCAGAATATTTTTTGTTACCAGTCATATGCTAGGAACATCCAATATCCATGTATTATGTGTTGTTGTTGGTACTTTCTTTGTTTTCCTAAAAATAAGAAAAAGTTAGGTTTTCGGAATCCAGACTAGCTTGGATTCGGAAATCGCAGAAATCAAAATTTTAGGAATCCACACTTTCGTAGAAAAATAAGCTTTATGAAATTCTAGAGACTGAGTTTTTTTTAGGGAACAATTTTTTGCGCAATTCCCTCCACACTGACACTTGGTACAGAATGGGGCACTTTGATGAACAAAGTAATTGTTACTAAAAACTGGTTTAGAACTAGTATAACCAAAACCTGAACTATTCCTTAGAGGTTAGATTTGTGAATACATTTTATCAAAATTTTCCTTACCTAAGGTAAAGTTTGACAAACACTTCCTTAAGGAAAATATTTCAGATTTGAGTTTGATAACTAAGTTCTTGTATTCAAAATCATTATATTTGGAACTAGAGCTAGCCTCTAAAACATTTTTCTTAGAAACTACATTTTCTAAATACTTAGAAAGTTTATTCCTCTCAGAATTTACTTCCTCAAGATTCTTTGAAATACTTTCAAAATCAGCATTTTTCATATCAAGATCTTTAGAAGGATCTGATATTTCTTTAGTAAGAGTAGGATTCCTAGATTTTCCTTGTCAAGATTTTTCATGAGTTTTTAATTCTCAATATCAAGAAGTTTGGAAAACCTAGAAGCTTATTCATAGGTAGGTAAAGAATTATCTTCATCAGAAGAAGATTCTTCATCAAAAGAGTTATAATATTTATCACTATTGCAATTAGCATTTAAAGAAACATTGTTCATAGATTCTGCATTGTGTACCTTAGCCATCAAAAAATGATTTTCAATAGGTAGCCTGGTTATTTGACCAAGATTCATCTGTCCAGAAGATTCATAATCCGAAGAATCATCTGAAGAATCACCACCAATGGCACTCCATGTGTCGTTAGCCTTCAAAATTTTCTTAGCTTTAGCCTTGTAGTACTTTTCTCTATTCCTTTCATAATTTCTTTCATTTCTTTCTTTTCTCTTGAGCATAGGACAATAAGGCCTTATATGTCTAGCTCTCTCGCATTCATAACATGTAGCTTTTGAATCTTTCTTATCTTTCCTTTATTTCTTCTTATATTTGGATTGAAAGTTTTTCTATCCAAAAAACTTTTTCATCCTTCAAGAAAGGTTCTCTAACTCATTCTCTAAAGATTCACTTCCACTCGATTCAAATTGTATAAAAACCTTCTTATACATAGACCTGGTAACTCTCTCAGGAGTCTCAGCTTTCATATGATTAGAAGTAGTAGTAAAAGCAACACTTCCATTTCCATTCTTATTCTTGATATTATTAGCATCTCTCTTCATTCTAGTCTCATGCTGAAGAAGAGTTCCAAAATGCTCATCTAAGGAAATTTGGGTAACCTTTCTATTTTTATCTATAGCGGTTCTCTTAAATTCCCACTCATTGGGAATAATGTCAATGATATTTTCCATAAGAGCTTAATCATCTAATCCTTTCTCACCAATTGACTATAAACTATTCACAATAGTCATGAATCATTATTTCACTTTACATATGGCTTCTCTATAAGGAAAGTTTAAACTATGATATTCAGCTCTAAGCATGGCTCTTCATGTTTCAATAACATTGGAAGTTCCAAATTGAGTAACCTCATGTTTCTTCCAGATACAATTTGCTGCTTTACGAGATGAAATTTGGCTATATATATTTCTAGTCATGGATAAAAGCAAAGTATTGCATACCTTATAATTCAATTGATAATCATGTTATTCCTGATTTGTAAAAGAACTACCTATTTTTTCAGGGATTTGATAACCTCCAATAAGCATAACAGAATTTTCAACTCCAGTATTGACAAAAAAAGTCTTCATACGATCTCTCTAATATTCATAATCATTTCCATCAAAGATAGGTGATCTAGTTGGATTTAGGTTGTCGATGGAACCAATATTCATTCCTTCCATCTTTAAGAAAAATCTTCCCACAAAAACTTTTTAGAATAAAAAATTTGTAAACAATGAAAATATTCCTAAGCAAGGAAAATATAGAACAAGAGTATCTCTAAGCAAAAAAAGAATTTGAACTTTATGAGTCCGAAAAAAAAAACTGACTCCAAGAAAAAAATGAGATGTATTCTCTTATGAATATAATCGTGAGATTAATTCAGATTGAACAAATCCCTTGATACCAATTGTTGAGATGGTATGTGAGTATGATATGATCTATAATATCAAATGTAGTATCTAAATAAAAGAGATATTGTATGGAGTATCTAATGATGCTAAAAATACAAGAGGGGGTGAATTGTATACTTTTAAAAATTCCTTTGGAACTTTTAAAGATGGTTATGTTTAACAATGTTAAACAAGATAATTCACAAAACCTCTAGTTCTACACACTTTCTTGATTACAGAAATATGATTCCGAGAATGTGAATCCAGAAAGATGGTTCCGGAAAATGAAACTTAATGAAAGTTTACAAAGATGAAGATTCTACCTTAAAGCGTATAGAATCTAACTAAATCAGAGTACAAGTATAAGGAAGTATAAGATAGTTATACTTTCCTGAACAATACAAAATTCAGCAGAAAACTTGAAACAAAACGAGTAACAAGTAATAAATATTTTAACCCAAAGAGAAGGGTATCAACAACCTTGGATAAAGATCCCTTTATTTATAATTTTAAAAAAGTCTGTCTTACCCACACCAAGGTAAGCCCTGAATATAAAGATTGGTGTCTGTCTTGCTATCCCTGCAAGACCTCAACTTGAAGGTAGTTGTCACCTCTGTCTTCCTCAGCAAGGAAGTCCTCAAGTTCACGGTAGTTGTAACCTCTGTCTTCCTATCCCCAGAATCCCTCGAATGTACTTAGCAACTTTTGGAGTCTCATGAAGCAATATGAATAAGAAGTTTAGTATACACAAGGCATGAGAGTCTCTCTCTAGAAATCACATCAACAACGTGCAATATCTAGAGTCGTAGATCAATAGTGAGCTCATTCAAAGGAGATCTTATTTATAGACACGGCTTCAATAGTCGGCTCCCTCCTCCAAATGGTCATATTTTTCCTTGAATTTCGGAGGGACCTATACACGTGTCACTCAAACAACAGTTAGTTAGTAACTGAATACATGAAATCATTTTATAACTAAAACAAGTATACGAAAAAAATATGGTTACATAACTAAATACAAATATTCATAATGTAAGAAAATAAAAGTTCAGAGTATAACCAAAAATGAATTTGGAGTCTATAATACAAGGACATTCAGATTCTATTTATCAGAAAAATTCGGAGTCGAACCTCATAAAAGTTTCTATTCATAATTCATAATCAAAATTCATAATCAGAATTCTTAATGAGAATTCATCAATAGAATTCATAATTAGAATTCATCATCAGAATTTGTAGTGATAATTCATCATCAAAATTCATAATAAAAATTCATCACTAGAATTCATAATGAGAATTCATCATCAGAATTCGTAATGAGAATTCATCATCAGAATTTGTAATGATAATTCATCATCAGAATTCGTAATGAGAATTCATCATCAAAATTTGTAATGATAATTCATCACTAGAATTCGTAATGAGAAATCATCATCAGAATTCGTAATGAGAATTCATCATCAAAATTCGTAATGAGAATTCATCACTAGAATTCGTAATGAGAATTCATCATCAGAATTTGTAATGAGAATTCATCATCTGAATTTGTAATGAGAATTCATTACTAGAATTTGTAATGATATTTCATCAATATAATTCATAATGAGAATTCATCACTAGAATTCGTAATGATAATTCATTACTAGAATTCATAATGAGAATTCGTATCCTAAAACAGAATGCTTCATATCTAAGTATTATGTGATTCTGAGGTTTTAGACATGAAACCGAATTTTATACTTGGGAAAAATAATGAGTAATGAAAAAACATGGTAAGGATGAATTTCCTTGGGAAAGGAAATTTTCCCTATAAAAGAAAACATAGGTAAAATAATTGATCTGTCTTAAGATAAGGTGTTTGTAATTTTCAAAACAAGAAGGAATGGAAAAGTTGTAAGGAAAACCTTATTGAATCAATTGCCAAACCATGTGATTTACTAAAAAATAAACATCAATCATTATATTTTTATCATTATTTGGTTTTTTTCTTATATTTCCTCCACCATTTCACTTGAGTTCTCTAAGAGCTTCTACATGAAATGTCATCTTCTAATCCATTCTCATTAGTAATTTCACTCTCTATATCATGTGAATATACAAGTTAAATCATGTATTTATCTTCCATTCCTTCTTCTCCTTTTCTCCTTTTCCCTCCTCCTTCCATGATCTTCCATGTTCTTTTTCCCACTGTCCCTAGCTTCCAACCATAGTTTTGTGCTCTATCAAAATCTTGAAATGTGTAGTTTATTGGGGTTTTGGGTACTTTCTTCAATCTTAATATCTCATTAAAGAATTCATCTAGCTTAAAATAAATTAACAACGGTTTCTTAGTGTAGATTCATTTTATTTTACAAAACCTTTGGTGTATATTTTCTTTAAGTATTTCCATGGGTAATTAGAATCATTAAATGTATATTTTTGGTACATTCAAGATTTCTCTAAAGTATTTTGCATTTTAATCGATAAAATAATGTTTTTCCATGTGTTTAAAAGGATATTCATTCAATATGAATACAAATACTCATAAGGTGTTTGATAAAGTGTTTCTGAAAAAAATTTAGTTTAAATGAATTTAAAAAAAATATTGATTCATTTTATATAAAAATGGTTTCATAATTATTTTATATTTTATAACTTTACATTTTGTGATTTGTATATGATTATTGTTTTTGATTATTGATTACCTATGCACAATATTCCCCTGGTTGAGTTTTATTATAAATATCAAAAATTTCATGTGACTTACTTTGTTATGGAATTGATAAAGGGGGATATGGTGCTGACGACACTTTGGTTTATATCTTAAGTATTTTTTTGGATATTATTTCATAACATAGTTGATTAGGATATAATGGTTTACATGAGATCCTTGAGGGATAAATATGAAATCAAGGATGAGGGTTACCTTTATTCATATTTTTCTCTAGCCTCATGTCCTCAGTTATCAATTATCCCTAGATAGGGGTTTCATATCATTGATTAAATAGGCGTAATTTAGTTTTTAAGACATTTAGGATTAAATTTTAGGCTTCCAGTTAATCCACAAGAGAGTTCAAATATTTATATTTTTTTTCTTTCTTTATGTATTTATTTTCAATGTGCGTAGTGATATATGTTTGTTATGGGATATTATTTTCATATTAAGTCATATGAATTTTTTAAAAAATATTTTTTTAATAAAAAATAAATGAATGTGTTTGGATTTATATTAAAAATGATACATAAATGTATACAATCTAAATATATTTCAAATTAGCATTTGGAGTATATCTTAAGAAAAGGGTTACATTGATTCTTAGAAGTGTCCAATTGGGTATTAGCTCACACCCTACATTCACATTTTTTTGTACATGTAGACTTTATTATGGATGATACAATTAATGTGAAGGGAGTTACATCATTTGGTTGTATAACTTAGACACTTTCTTAATGTTTTAATGGAAATATGATTAGGTAGTTACCATGGGTCACATGGAGATGTTTTGTTCTAAAATTTAGAGAATTTTGGTTTATCTTTGTATGTATATGTTTTGGTCTCATTGTTATATCCTCATATTGATCTCTATTGTATTATGTATTTCATGAATTAACTTATATATTTTTCTAGTAAAGGAATTTTTGGAAGTCCATTTTGGTTTTTTATTATTTTTCCTTGTTTTGGATGATTTTTGTTTGTGAAGTATTTTTGTTTTTATCTAAATATTAAATGTGTTGATACGTTATATAAATATTTTTTTTTTGGTTTATTATATTTTGATAGTGAAATATTTTACAAAGGTATGTGTTCAATACCCTTATCACTTGTTGTCATCCCATAGATATCAAGAATATTCTTTGTATTATATTATGGGTTGAGTTAGGGGAAGTAGTAGTGATGAGAGAGATATTAAATGATATCCATTATCAATAATGTTATCCCCAATAAGAATATATAAGATAATTTCCTTAGGTTGTCTCTCTAGGAGGTTGTTAGAATTATGTTTCTACCTCTCACATTTTTTTTATTTTATACGTATAAATTCTAACTAAATTGGGGATTTCTATGTTTTTCATGAAAAATTAAAGGAAACTAAAATAACTAAATTAAAATATATAATTTTCAGAAAATATGAATAATTTTGATTAAAAATGTGTGTGAAAATATTTTTAAAAATAGCAACATTGGACAAGGGTTGATCCTTTGGACACTCACTTATTCCTTGATTGTGTTAATTATCTAATTTTTTTTTTCTCAACATACACCTTGAGATATCTATCTTAACACCTAAATATTCGTTTATAACATATCAATTAATTGATATTTAGGATGATCCTCTTATAAATTCGATTCAAATACTCAAAGAACTCCTTATAATATGTTAGGTTTTCCTATAATGAAAGGATTTTTTTTAAATGATTAATTATGGCCTAATATAAATACCCTTTGAGGTCATGTGGTATCAAGGGTGACCATGTATTTTTCTAAGCCCAAAACCCAAATAGTGAAGAAAAATAGATGGACCACAAAGATAGAAGTTACAATACGCACAAGCCACATGGTTTTGGTGAGATCATGCGGTGTTGGACAAAGGGCTTCAAGAGCCCATATAGTTTGGGTAAACTGTGTGGATAGAGGCCCACTCCAATATGATAGACTATATAATTTTTTATAGTGGATTGATACTTGGTTTTTTCATATTTTAGAAAATCATGCAAACTAACCATGCGAGGTATCCCTCCATACAATAAAGGGCACAAGATTAGTTCTCAGTTTGACCAATTAGGCATCCAAACTGTGAGGCTTTTTATTTTGAGGGAAAATTACATTTTCTCCACTAAAATCTATTAAAACCTAATTTTTTTTAATTTATCATTCCTATAAATAGAACTCATTTTAGAGCTCCCCTTTGATCTAATTTGGTATCTTTTGATCTCGTTCTTCCATATGAACACGGAATCTAGTGTTATCAGTCTTGTTAGATTCACACCAGTGACTAATCTTTTCCTTTGGTGTTGTTATTATTTTTTCTTATCATTAGATAAGATATTTAGGTTCAAGATAATATGCCATATTTTTAGGTTTTTCATTGTTTATTCATTTTTCTTCTAATCTTAGCTGAATTAGAAGGTGATACTGGATGATCACTCTACTACAGACCTATGGTAGCTGGTATATACCATTACCTTAGTGTTTGGTTATTTATATGTTGAGTTGTCCTTGTTATTAATGTCAGACTTTATGATGAAGTATAGATAATTAATTGAATAATTTAATTGAAATTGTTGTAAATTGTTAGGAATTACCTTTAGTTCCCTAATCTTAGATGGAGGTTATTTCCCTAACCAAGGCCACACATAGGGCATGCCTTGTGATTTACATTGCCTTTTCCTATTTTTTAACCAGCTAATGGGTTATTTGTTGAGTTATCCTAGTTAAATGTGTCATTGTTATACATGATTTGAATTTAATTGATTGTTTAAGAAATGGTCTTCCTCATTTTCCATGTTATACATGATGTGATTTATTTAACTGTTTAAATTTAAATTGTTATATGAGTGGGTAAACTTTTTGAATGTATTTGAATAGGAATTGATATATGAGTTTGAAGGAATCATGGAATGTGATTTTATTAAATTATAATTTAATTGAATGATGGATGTTTCCATAGGATTCCATGAGTGTGCTAAAGCATAGGTCATGATAGCGGTAGTGGACACCTTGGATGAGATAGATCATTGGGTATTGATTACATGGGATACCATGGGCCTTGTTACCCCTTGGATTCATCTTACTTAGGCTTACAGTAGACATGGTCTATTAACATGCTTCTTGGACATGGATCCAAGTCTAGATGATTTTTCATCGAGATGCTCCTAAGACTCAACGATAATGACTTGGTCCAATATACCTTGGATCTGGCCCTGTGGGGTTTGGAACATCTATTATATGGCAAGACCATTCAAATTTCAACATTATTTATTATAAATCATGTATTTTTTTGATATTATATAAATGTTATACAACATATCCATGGTGGGTATGAGATACTAGATATAAATCTTTGCCATGGTGTTTGTTTCAGTTGTGCTTTAAAGTTGCCTTGTGTGAAAAGTTTGACACTTGTTTTATAGGATTCCTTGATACGATTGACAATATCACCTTAAAATTATTAATTTTTTCATGTGTATTTTAATTTTGTTACGGTCATATCGATTATATACCTTTTACACGAATTATCTTTTATTGCATATCTTGTATTGTTATAGACATTGTTGGTGGTGGCCTATTGAAACTTTATCTCACACCCTCTCTCAGGAAGTTGTTGGGTACCCAAAAAACATTATAGATATAGGTTGGGATCGAGGAAAGTGCCCATATTTTGATTCTAGAGTTTTTTCATTCTTAAGATCATGGTATAATATGATAGAGCTGAGGTTCGTGATGTTATAATTAGATAGTACTTTTTGGACTTTTTGGTATTTTTATACATGTATTGTACTAATGCATGTATACCTATTTTGGATTCATTATAGACACATGAATTGAAATATCATTATGTTATATGAGATTTATTTTTTCATTATTATATATATATATATATATATATATCTTTGGGTGTTATCTCATGTTCAGTTATAATTGTGCTTCCACTAAGGCGGGTTTCTAGTCTAGTGGTCTTAGTGTCCATTCCTGCTACTTATTCATTGTTTTATTTCATTCCTTATTGATATGTATGATTGTTACCATTGTTTTAAACTATATTAAGAGTTAATTGAATCCCCGTAGACACACCCTAGGCCCTCACTACTATTTGGAAGCCTTTGGAGTTTGGGGAGATGCGCTTGAGGCCATGTGGCCAACCAGGCTTGGAGCACCATTCAGTGGAATTTGGGTTTGGGGCATTACAAAGTGGTATAAAAGCATTCATTTATTGGATATACTATTTTGAGACAATATATGAAGGTTTTGAAGGAATATTAATTTGGTGATGAGTTTTTCCAGGGAGTATCTAACCTATGTATAGGAAAAATCCAAATTGCCTCAAATGGAAATTATTGTTTTCTAGATTTGACTATTACAGTTGATTTGATTCCAACATTGGGTAATGCACTTTTGGATAGATGTTTATTATTATTATGAATTTTTCTATTACACAATGAGATGAGGTTTTCATCTCATGCATCATTTTAGGCACCTACTAGAATTCAAATTCCTTGAATCATGTCACTCCATATATGTTTCATTTCTTGACTGCATGACTTTTTTTATATGTGCCTTGTCTGAAATACCTACTATTTTATAGATATTTTATGCAGGGGTTTAGGAAAAAAGGTTGGTACATAAATTTACTATCATAACATAAACAATGTTTTCTTTCTTAGGAAATATTATACACCCTAAATATCCAATTGTGGCATGTTGATTCATGGACCATCGATTGCATGGACTAGAATGTGTTATGGTGTGAATTAGGTGGACACTATATTTTGGTTCCTGAGGAGTACAATCCCTTATGGATCATTAGTTTTGAACAGTTTAGTTCAACATATTAACATGAAATTTTGAATAATGTGAAATAAAATGTAAAATTGAAATGATGAAATAGAGATCTTGACATAGCCCCAACTTTTGAGTGGGTAGTATGTAGTCTCTCTAGTGATTTCTGTGATTGTTTATTTTACCAGCCATGGATTTAAGAAATGACTATATGGTATGATCTTTTATAGGATGGTTTTAACCAGTCTTATGCTTCTAGCTATGAATTTCATGATTCTGATCCTTTTTTAGGTGTGTGATTGGAATGGTAGAGAAATTCCACCATGAAGAACTCCAGTCATACACCAAGAGGGTGGCAACAAACATGATCCAGAGGTGGTGGTCCATGGTCTATCAGTGGATCATTTTATAGTACCAGCTAAGTCACCAACTATTGTTCCAGAAACAAGTGTTTAGGAACACTTCTATGATATATTTACATGCTTTATAAATACTTTTTCGAAAACACCATAGCATGCCTCACCTATGGATGAGTTGTAGTGTGTGTTCCAACAGCAGCATCCTCCCTCGTTTTCGGGGGATAGTGGTCCACAGGATTACGATTTTTGGATTGATACTACTCTATAAATATTTTTCTATTTGGAGACACTTTCTAAGAGTATATTGAAGCCTCCAACATACATGGTTCGGGGAGCAGAAAAGTTCTCGTGGGATGTTTTGAACCAGGATGATGCACTACGTGACATGGTTTGGTGAGATTTAAAAACCTTATTATGAAGAGTACAATTTTATAATTGATGAATGTATGTTTTCATTGTTTTTAATATATCATTAAGTCAATATATATAGAATACATATATAAGGATATGGGGATTCTTGAATTGATGATGCTTGGAGAATTGTTATAGACTCACTTAATGGCATTGGATGTCACTCTTGATAAATTCTATATATTAATTGTGATGATCATTGTGCTGATCATAAAAGGAATTCAAGACAAGTGTTGATAGAGAAGGAGAATTTTCTACAACAAGTGGAATACCATGAAAATTTTTATTTACATTAAGTGAAGAAGAATAATTAAATAAGATGACCATGAAAAATGTATCAATATATATAGAATGGAGAGGAAGAAAATAAGAATATTATTGAACTAATCATAAAGCTCAAGGACTTGTGTCAATATTGACACATTGTTTCTAAAATGGAATATTATTTGTGTTCATGAAAATATTCATATTCATGTGGATTACATTTGAAGTAAAAGTAATATCCCCATATTTGGAATGAGGTATTGTTGATGGTTTTTCATGTCGAATGGGTTTTTACTGTAGGACCATGGGACACCCTGAGAGGGTAGGGGTGAATCAGGGTGGAAACTTTTTCTTCTTAAAGTTGTGGATCTTGTTCCAACATTGGTAGGAACTACTTAAACCTGTATGATGGATATGATCATCAATGAAACATTCACATGCAAATAGATAACACAACAATTTTTACTTGGTTCACCGCTAAGGGCTACGTCCAAGGAGCATACGCCGACAGGTTGTCGGTCGTACCAAAATCCACTATGCTTCACTAGCTGTAGATTACAAATGTTCGGGTATAGTCACTCTGTCCCAGGCTCACTTCCTTTACAAAAGTTTAGGGATAGCTCATTGTGTCCCTCGGGTCACTCCCATTGACTCCCCCTGGCTCACTGTCATTGGTGAAGTCCCACTCAATTTATAGACATGAAGGTATCTTCTATAGATGTGGATTGAAGTTCTTTACCTCCTGTTCAGCATGAGACTTTGCTTGCATCAGGGTTCAGAGTTGATGCTCTTTTTAGTTCAATCCTTCTTCTTTAGTGCAATGACTGAATGCACTATATCCCCTTGTCTTCGTTTGCCTGAATCACAATCACTTATGTGATTTCTCAATAAATGATGCTCAGCTTACTTGTCAATGTCAGAATCAGTTCACCATGTATGCATGAGATCATGTATGTATCATTTAGATTTCTTCTTCAATCTCACTTTGCACTGATAGTATCAGGCAATCTTTCAGCTCTTGTGCAGCTCCAGAAAGGCGGGCGCGCTACAACAACACCTGGCATGCTTCTCTAAGCCAGGCGCGCAAGTCCCAATACGGCGTGCAAGTCTCACTATAGCACGCAAGTCTCCGGCGTGCAGGTCCAAACTGGCATGCAAGTATCACCAAACAACTTGCACGACACTACCTTCCTCAACTTCTAACCTGCGTGACTTACTTCCTTTCTCTCCCAAACCGCCTTGGGCGCGTAGCCAACAACCGGCGCGCAACTTCAGATAATGGCGCGCAAGTCCACCTGCGCGACCACACAATACTTGCGCGACTTCCACACCTGCGCGACGGGAGCTCTGATTTTTCTAAGTGTTGAACTCTGTAAGAAATGAGGAGGGGTGGTCCTCTATTTATAGGCAAACTAGACCCCCTGCGCGGTGGCGCGCAAGTCTCCCCTCGGCGCGCAAGTCACGGTGCGCATGTATCTTCCCATGTAAGTCACTTGCGTGACCAACTTCCAAACATGCGTGACCCTCCATCCTTTTCTATATTTTAAGTTTTTGATCTTCAAAAACAATAGTCGCAAAAGTTCCCAAGCCTTCTAGGCATCGGCGAGAAAGTCTCTTGATGGCGCACAAGTCACTTTCGCGACCAGCCCAATACTTGCACGACACTTATCCCTTTTCCAAAAATTGATGTTATGATCTTGAAAAACATATGGTGCGCAAGTTTCCTATCCTCCAAGACCTCAGTGCGCAATTCCCTTTTCCAAAAAACACTTTTCTTTATTTGTCGTTTTTCAGGCCCAAAAATTTGGTAAACACTGGGAAATGGTGCCACATTGTATCTGCTCTTTTTGTCCGCCTCTAGATCATCCTTTCCTTTGTTGATGTTCCTTGAATAAAACATGGATCATTATCCACAATCCTTGAAATCGACATGCCACCATGGAATATCCTTTGTCAACAAATTTGTATGTCGTTTGTTTGCTTTGTCAATAAGCACAATCACCTCAAAAGCACTTCTTCTTGGTGATCTGTATCCTTCAGCAACTCTTCTGCTTTTATCACAAAGTCCACTATTGTGATACTTATTCTTTGAAGGAATAACATTAGCATCATCATCTTCTATGACAATGTGATGTGCATGGCTATCTCAGAATTCCAATCCCTGCATAGCCATCTTAGAATTCCAATCATTTACACATTGTCTTCTTCATCAATCGTCATGATCGACTTCATGAAAACCATATGATTTAATTCGTCAAGAAGTCTCTTGAATGGTTCTCATTCATTCATGAGTAATTGCATGGTCTTCATCAAAAACCCATGGGTCTCATGCAATAATGAGGAATTTCATGGTCTTCATAAAAACCCATGGTTCTCATGCAATAAGGAGGAATTGCATGGTCTTCATCCAAAAACCCCATTCGTCGTTAATCATCCTCAGATGGATTACACCTCACATTATTCATTGTTGTAAACAATGTATCACCTTTGGAACATGTTCTTTGAACTTATGATGAGTACAACAATCGTCTGAATTATCATTCCTCCACTTCATCGGAGTACTTCTTGATCTCCTTCATTTTGATCTTCGTTGACAATTATTGAAAACAAATACAACCTTATACACAAAGTGGTTCCAACATTTACAACGTTAGGTTCCATGTGGGATCATCCAAATCTCATTGGAATTATTGAAATAAGCTAATTATGGATTTTTTACAAACTGTATGAAATATTTGTGATGTTGAGTTTGCGAATGAGATTTTCATGTAAATGAGGGTTCATGGTTTACATATAAATATTAAATAGTTTTCTAAACCTCAATAATGTGATGCCACAGTGTGATATTTGAAATAGATACTATGTTATATTCATGTTATGTGAAAATAAATAATTTATCATACTTCTTATGGTGCATTCATGGGAAAATAAAAGAAGGTTGATAGAAGACAATTGAGATTCCCATGAAGAGTATAATAAACATTAATAAAGTGAAGCTACAATATGCTATTTGAAATATATGACATGATATATTATTGTGATGTGAATATAAAACGTTTTTCATAATGTTTTAGGTACATTCAGTGGAAAATAAATGAATGTTGATCTAATACAATTGAGATTTACATGCACAGTATGCTAAACATCAATAAAGTGATGACATAGTATACTATTTGACATAGATTCTATGCTATATTCCAAATATGTGGATTGGAAAAATTTAGCATACTATATGTCCAATATTTATATGAGAATCGTATTATATGAGAATTGATTAGCTAAAATGCTATGGTTCTAAGTTAATAAAGAATTATTTTAAAATGATGTGCTTTGTGGATTGTAATGGTTTGAAAACTTCCATACTGTATGCAGTGATGGTCCATTATGGGTTTCCATGTAGTTCATAGATGAATATTTCTTCGTAGATAATGACTGGCTTTGTGGGTAATTTCCTTAGTGGATATCCATGTCAATAGTGGATATGAGGAGATAAACCACTGTAAACTACTTTTCATGATGTCATTATCTTTATGAACTCAATGGTTCGATAACCTCTATTTATTGGATATAAATACAAGGCCAACTCTCCATCAAAAGAGGACCAATAATTTTAAGTGTTCATTTTGTTCATAAGATCTTATAATTCTCCATTTGGATTCCACAAAGCAATTTGATCTTTTAGAGAATGATAAAATGGTATGTGAGGTTCAATAGTAAGAGTTTGACTATGCTAAGGGTATTGATTCTCTATGTGGTAAACTGATATGCTATTTTATTTGTAGGAGAGGTGCAATGCAAACTTCAAAAATAATTTAATGCATATTAAGAATTATTTTTATAATAATTAATAAAGTCAACCAATAGTATGTGAATTTTCCTATATTCTATGATATGATCATTTCTTGATCATAGGAACAATTAAGAAAACTATTGGAAGAATATAGTATGAATATAAAATTGAAGAGTTATATAATGAAAGAACCAATTTGGTAATAATAAATTCATTCCTCCAATAGTATGTGAGTTATCATATATGTTATGCTATGATCATTTCATGATCATATAGACAATTTGGAAAACTATTTGAAGAATGTACAATGAATAGAGAAGTCATGTGTTATATGATGAAAGCATCATTTTCATAAGAATCAAATAAGTGGACTGACAGTAGGTTACATGTGATAGTTTCTATTCTATGATCATTTCATGATCATTGGAACAATTTAGCATACTTTTTGATCAATACACATAGAATAAAAAATTGATGTGAAATATGATCAGATCATCTGTACACTATGCATCAAAGAAGTAGACAAATAGTATTCTACATATCATACATGCTATTCTATGATAATTTCATGATCATTGGAACAATTTATCAAACTATTTGATCAATATATAATGAATAGAAAACATATGTGAAATATGATCTGAGCATTTGTATGCTAAGAATCAAATAAGTGGACCAACAATACGCCACATATCATACATTCTATGTTTTGATCATTTCATGTGTATGGGTTCAATTTAGAGTATTGTTTGAATTATACAAAGTGGATAATAAAATGGGAAGTCCATGAAATACACACAATTTCATGATTTATTTTAGTTGAGATTTAGAGGAAATATTATTTTGAGTTGTTCAAGTCTCTATATTTCATAATATAATATTGAAGAGATTGTGTGCATCACATGCACACATTATTTGAGTTTGGGAATTCATCATAATAAGTAAGAATAATTGATCGAGTAGAAATATAAGAAATAGTTTATCATCATTGGAGATCATAAGTTGAACAGATTGAATCCAGAATATACTTATAGGAGAAGGCATCATGGTCTGAGAATTCAGTAATCTGAGAAGATCTAGATAATTCAGTATATGGTGTGAATGGGTTTCAAGAACAAAAAGATTATTTCAAGAAATTATTGAAGATATTGAATATATATATGAGTATAATAGATCCAGTACACTCATGGAGGAAGATCTATTTCAAGTGTTTCATGAGAAATAAGAAGAAAATAGATATATTTCTATTTGTGGATCAAGAAAATTTAGAACAAGGGTCATCAAACTGTGGTGTCTACACAATTTCTAAATAGGCTTTAGTATGGGGTGTCTAACTAGTTTAGAATAAATAGAAGATAATATGGTTGGGGTGTATAACTGTGATCAAATGGACCATTGACTATTGGGGTGTATAACTAGTTATTTCATTATACATTCCAATCACATTCTTAAATAGTGTAGAATCCATGTTTGGGGGGATTAACAAACATGTAACAGAGAATATCATTTTACCGAACCTTGTACATATTCTATTCTATGATCCCATTGATTATTTCTATATATGAAGTGATATTTTTAGATATAACTGATTAAATCGAGAACCATTAAAATTAAAAGAGGTTAAATTCAAAAGAAGAAAAAAAATAAAATTTAAACCTATGATTCACCACCCCTAGTGTTCAATGTATCCTGGGGAACTACAATTGGTATCAGGTCCCATGTCCCTCTAAAGATCCAAATGTTTTCTTGGATTTTTTTTAAAATCCATTATAAAGTGAGGGTTTCAAGAAGTGTTTGAGTTACATCAAATGGATATATAAGAATTTACTCCTAAGGATAAAAATATTTTGATCAATTACAAAATGCAGAAGAATAGGAAGAGAAGATTGGAAATGTAGTTAAGGAAGAATAAAACTTTTAATAGAGAAATACAAATAACTAATGGTAATCATATTTGTACAAGTAGTAATTATTATTATTATTATGATTATTATAATGAACTGTTGTGGGAAAAATGAATCACAAGGTGATCTTTATTTTTAATTAATATAACATCTAAATAATGTTCCTAAAGAAGTGGTTATGTGAATTTTTTGCACTATCAAGGGACTCATTTTTGATACAGCACAACTATAAGTATAAGTTGAATAATTAGAGGATTCACTAATTATGAATTTTGGAAAGTGCATCACTCTCACAGACCTAGTGGAAGTAAAGGAAAAATCAATTTTTCATATTGAATAATAATTTCAAAGGTATAACTGTAAGGATGTTGTATTTGAGATTATTTTTAACTTATACTTTCATGGACATGAAAAATTGAACAAAGATTTTATGGATGTAAATAATTCTCAACTAGATATCAAATCCAAGAGGATAACGGATCTGGAATCATTATTGCAAGAGAATATTGTATTTTATCATGTGGGTGTTGAGAATATGAGTAATGACTGTGAAGATAAAGTGGAATTTTCTAAAGATCATAAGAATTACCTCAGCATGAGATATCTTGAATTGAAAATTAAATTAGACAATTTTGGAAAGACTTATATTGATACCTCACAATAAAATATGTTTGTATCTACTTCAACACAATTATCTTTCATGTATTCTACTATTAAATAATCTTCTTCACATGGTAATAATATCATTACAACATCCAATGATCTTTCCATAGAATAATTAATGAAAGAGGCACCATCTATATCCCAATGTAAAAATTTCTTTTAATCTGTTACTATAAAAAGTACCAGTTTAAATAAAATATCTTTAAAAATATGGTTGATGATAAATAGAGAATAACCTACCACCATGTTAATGTTATATATAAGAATATGTATAATTGTTGTTTCCCCATAGGAATCCTAGATGGTGGTGAAGAAGACCCAAAAACATTATGATGGAAATTTTGGAAAACAGTCATAAAATAAAATAAGATCAAGGTTTGTGGTTTAATGTTGGTGATTCAATAGATTTAGATATATTTTTGTGGATTATTGGTATATTAGTTTAAATTATAAGGCACAAGATAATCATATACAAAGGGGAATAATTCCTGATATGATACAAGAAAATTTATAGACTAAGAAAAAAAATCATGTTAAAACTGTTTTGAAATTCGTGGTTTTTTCTATTAAGTTTTCACTAAATGAGGTGAAAAAGTGATACATGTACATCTCAAAATATATTAAGTAACTATGGACCACAATATAAATAAATGAAAACCTTGGGTAGAAATCTGTAAAACAATAAAAATCAGATTAGTCCTAAGAATTTTCTTGAGATGAAATCCATGGACTCAATACATAAGGAAGATAAAAAAACCAGGTCTATGAAGGTGAACATAAGTTCTACATCTCAAAATAGATATATTAAAAAAGTCACTCATGTGAATACATGTGGAAAATCCAAACAAGCAATAAATATTCCTAAATATTTTCCTGTGATTTTTTTAGTTTATTTAGAGAAAGCTAAAAGGCTATAAGATGTAACGGCCCGACCCCAAAAGCCTAGAGTCGGTGCGTTATTTTAATACATTGGCATGATTACAAGGAATCAAGTCCCAAATGACCGATCAGTTTACCAATCTTGGAAAATAGATTACATACATGAACGTTACATTACACAATAGAAAATAAAACACAACATAAATTTTCCTTTGAGAACTCCATTAATCCCCTAGCTTAACTCTTCATATCAATCATAATACACTTCTTTGAATCCTGGGTGAATAAAACATAAGAAATGGGTGAGCTCAGATGCTCAGTAAGAGTAATCAATACAGTGTAAGATAACATAAACATTTGGCATGGTGAATTATTGAAAACACATGCCTCTACAAGTAATAAACATGAACACTTTATGGCAGGAATATGAGCTGAGTAAATAATGTCATAATAAAACATAGTAATGGCTATTCTACTAGTCAAATAACCACATGAAATATCTATATCTAATTTCATAATGATGGAATGAATAATGCCAGACATCATAATCACATAGTCAAGGCCTCGTGCCAAGACTACAAATAAGAATTTCTTAAGGTCTTGTGCCAAGACACTAGTTTGTCTCGTGATACCTACCGATGCATCAAGGAGCTATAGCGGGCTCCACCCGTCACATACTAAGTCTAATTCATTCCTCTTATGAAAATGTTGAAACATAACATAAACATTCATATTAATACGAGCATATGAAATGTCAATACTTTAACCACAAACCATAAATGGTATAAAAATAACACATCCATAGTCAAACATAACTCATTCAAAACAATATAGAAGATTATATTAACCTCAATTGATAATAATGAAGGATATTCACATAGATGAAAATAATCATCAAAACTATTTGAGAGAAATATACCCCTTTTTCTTGAAACCATTTAAAAGTCTCACTATTTATCAAGAAGTTGATTAAAATAGATTTTTAAATCAAAGTGTCCCATACCACTTTGATACTTTTAAAATGAATTTTAATTTTAATATATTAATTTCCATATAAATAAATCCTTTAAACCATTTTTAAAACATGGACATTAATGAGAAATATTTAGAAGAATAAATCTTTAAAACATTTAAAATGATATTTTAGTTAGAGTTCCTAACCAAAAGAGAGACACTTGAATACAAATAATTGAGGTAATAAAAACTTTATAATATCATGAGAATAAAGGATTTCATGATATACTATGTCAAAGGATAGTATATACACCATATAAAAGTGAATTGGTTCATAACAAAAAATAATTCTCAAAGGTATGTAAATTGAGATGAAATCCCTTATAAAGATCATATCCTTGGGTAATGGATAAATCAATGACATAATTATGTGTGAAAAATATAAATACACTCAATATTATTGGATATTCAGTGTAAATAAATCATAGTACATTTACGCATATTCTTGTAAAAACAACACCAATGAATTGGATGTTTAACTCAATGAATGGAGATTGAGTTAAAATTACTCTTATTAGGTTCATATTAATGACTTGATAATTTATCAGTGGAGGGATTATGTGTATCAAAATTATATCCACTAAAAGGGGAGTAGAAATTACTACACAAATAATAAATAGTGATTCCACACATAATCATGGAGTAAAATAATCAACGAAGTATGCGTAAAGCCCAATGAGTGGAAATTGAAATTTGAAATTCCCTTACCAATTTGGTAACTTACGAAACATACACCCATGAAAGAAGGATCATATGATAAAGATGTAAATAACCATAAATTTAAGTATATTATACCATGAATAAAATCATGTGAAGTTCATAATACACCACATGCAATAAATAAGTGTAAAGAAATGGAAATCACACGAAATTAAGAGTGAGATAAGAAACCCCTTACCTCAAGTCTGAATTTTCATGTATGTTCCTTGTTCATCCTGAATAATAAAATTAAGTTAATTTCTACATGATTAATAAAAGTTTTCAAGTTTATTATTACTTTTATATCACTTATTACCTTGCTATAAAAATTAGTTAATTATTTGATTTCATATTGGATATTTTATCGATGTTTGGAACTTGAGTCAAAAATGAACTTTGTTATAATTACAATTTTTCTTTGTGGTCAAAAGTCCACTATCTCCAGAATGATATACATGATTTAGATATAATATATATATTATATATCCAATATATATATATATATCTATTTATAACATTACATAACATTTGGAGATAAGAAATGAGATGTACCGTTCATGGAGACGGTAAGTCGTACGTACGCATGAACGCTACTTTCATTTCTATTTTGTATTTTAATGGAATTAAAACATAATGATGCATAGGTATATTATAATTCCAGTATAATATAATATATCATATCATTAATTCCATCCTTTATATGTCTCACATAATGAATTAACGATTCATATCATTTTGAGGGGGTGGTAGTCCTCACTTCCTCAAATGAAATTATTGTGTTTTATCCATAATGGAAACCATAAAATAATAATATAAATGGAAAATACATAAGAATAAAGAAAAATAAACAATATATATATCATATATAAATATAGTGCCATATTAATATCCACTATGATAGGCGGTAGGAGATAATCGAACAATCATCGTTTCGTGAGGCGTTAGTTTGCCAACCACAGAAACAGTATGTTCTTCACCCATTAGATGGAGGTGTGTGTAAGTGTAGTTTGAATCCTTACAATAAAAACATACTAGTATATTGAGGATACTGGTGTTTTTATAAAAGAAAGGAATAAAAATATTTTATGGGGGTTGGAGAAGTAAAATAAAACAAAATAAAATAATGGAATTTAAGAGAAACTGTTACCTTTAATTTGGGTAACTTCCTTTGGTTTGAACCAAAAGAAATTCTTGAAGTGCCTTTTTTCTAAGGTAAGGCTTCTAGGAGGTAGAGGGGGATCTTGAGAGATTATTTTGGCAGGGGGTGGATGAGCCAAGGGGCTTGAGAGGTGTTTGGAATGGGTTGGAAGTGGTGTCCTTTTATAAGGGGGAGGAGGGGCTCTTTAAGAAAGTGTGAAAACATTATTTTATTATATAGTGATATTAAGTTTCTAAATGACCAAAAATAATTAAAGTCGAAGATAAGATGAATCATGGTCGAAATAAAATCATCCAGTCGAAATTGGATATTTTTGGATTTTATTTTAATATTAATAATCATATTTATTTAAATCATTTATTAATGAGGTAAATATACATCATTATTGTGTCAAAAATAATTTAATTTATTTGACGTCTAAAAATTATAAAAAATTACCATAATGTATTAAATCTTTTTATCTTTCTAATGAATAGGTATAGTCTAAAATATGACTTATATAACCCCATGTAAAAATTTATTTACTAAAAGATATTTTTTTATGTCATTTTTGCCTTTACTTTAAGTTAATTAAAATAAAGTGTCATTATCAATCATAAGTGGCTCCATGGGGTCCCAAAATCGAACCAAGGATACCCATGGTTGGCCATGACTCATCCAATAAGTTTAGGACAAGTGTTAAGGTAATTTTTTATTGTTATAATATTCTTCTTACCTTGACTTACCCTATTTACCTTTAACCGCGGTAAATAAAAGTCAAAAATTACTATTCACCAAATATTATTGTCATTTTTTTGAACAACATTTTACTTACTAATAAAAATCATGTATGTCAGATTTTCGATATTCAATTCACATAAGTGGTAAAAATTCATTTAATAGAAGAAGTCAAATTTTTAACTACCACTTAGAGGTTTCACTATTCATCAAAAATTGAATTTTTTCAGATAAATACCAAAAAATCAACCTAAGATATATATGATATTCTGAATTCAAAAATGATGCCTATTTTACCAAATTTAAAACATAGAATTTGGATTAATTAATTTAAAATTAATTCTCGTTGTCAAAACAAAAGGCGTGTTTTAAAGAAATAATAACTATCAAAAGATTGACACTTGTTTTTGTATAAGTTCAAAGTGAAATTAATTCCAATGACCAACATTGGATTAAAGGGTAAAAATATAATCTAGTTACACTTCAAAACCAATTTAAAATATAATATAACCAAATGAATAAAATAGATTAAAAGGCAGTTTTGAATTAAAATACATTTTTTCTCACTATTCATAAAAAAATAAAAATTATTAAAAAAATACCAAAATTTCATCCATAGTAAATTTTGATGTCCCGATTCTAAAGAAGAATTTTATTTAGTCAAAATTAATATGTAAAAGGGTCAAATGTTGGATTTAAGAAGGGCTAGCCACTAAAAGGCGGTAAAATTGAATTTTCTGAAAAATACATCCTTTATCTGAAAAAAAATGACTTTGTTCTTATATTATGTCTAATAAACACATAATATAGATGATAAAATTATATGGAATATTTAAAGTTCAAAATTCAGTTAATATTATTCATAACCGCTTTTTGAATCGCTAGTTTGGTAAGTCGTGGTGCGCTCGGACTTGGTGTTGCATGTAGTGTAAGCTATTGAATTACTTTAAAGAAAATAACTTACTATGAAATCTTGGGGTGTTTCATTCTTCCCCCCTTTTAGAAATTGTGTCCTTAGAATTTCAAAATTGGTCTTGTGAACTTTATTGAAATCCCCACATCAGAAAAAATGTCTATAAAACTATCACTTTAAAAGAAAGAAAGAGAAGTACAAAGGTCACCCAAGATAACCCATACTAGGATTTACATGTAGAAAAACATGGATATGAAAGATAAACTAAGTGTCATGTTCTGATGGAGAGTGATAGAAAACTTGATCAGGAGGAAGTAAACGATCTGAAAACCATAAATTTGTGATGGGTTAATCAGTATTTGATTCCTCAATAGGAAAAGTAAATGAACAACATTTTTGTTTTAATTTTCTTTTTATAAAGTTTAGGAATTTATTTATGAGATTGACTAAGAACATAAATATATTTACTTACTTGTTAAGTATAGATTCATGTTTTAATAAATTTCTACAACTAACTTATCTTTTCTCCAAAAAATAAGTATTCCAGATGACTTGGTCACACCTGAAGCGCTATAATAAAATTCTAGAAATCATGTAATCCACAAAGGATGAACTATATATTTATCTTGTCTTTATAGATTTAACAAAAAAAATAGGTAGTAGAGGGTCAGATGATCCCCAAAATCGATAATATTTTATAGAAAGAATATTAATCATAATTTATAAAATTAAACAAACAATACCCAAATTTTAATAAAGACAGTTCAATAAACGATTGTCCTTAATATCCTTCAATATAATCCAAACTAATATTGAAACATAAAACTTGGTTGTTTTAGGTCGGTCTTGAAACGCCCAATGGTTCCATCTCTGATGACGCGTGGACCTACTTTCTAAAGGCAGGTGTTCGCCGGATGGTCTGACCAGCGATGCTTAAGAACTCACATTGGTCGATAGGATGGGAAGTCGGGCTCATCACACCCTTTTGGGGGGAATTATTGCCTGTTTCGGGACACTCTTATATATTTAAGATGTATTCATATCTTCGTGAATATTTAGTTTATACCCAAGCATAGTATCCACAGATTTCTCCTAGTTGGCAATGGTCAGCTGAATGTAGGGGTTCGGAATCATTTATGTCTGAAGGTTACCATCCCTCGTTGGATTAATGACCCCAAGGAGTCAGAACTCATTGAGGTGGCACTAGGCGTGATGCGGTGAACCGGTGTGAAGATAGTCGGATCGACCGGTTGTTGGGATTGAACCTCATGGAGGCTTCCTACATACCCTGCCTAGGGGACAGGGATCAAAGTCCACATAGTTCAAATTGGCTTAGGACTTACACTCTGAGGAGGCCCATGGTGATGGATTGGGTCTTACACTCTGAGGAGGCCCATGGTGATGGATTGGGGCTTACACTCTGAGGAGGCCCATAAGAGTATGTCACGGTTGATGCTTACTCTAAACCCATGTGAGTCATGCTCGGTGTGAGAAATAAGAGGCAGCAGGGACCAGATGATCACGTCGTGAAAGGTGTGTCCGTGAGAAGTGGAGTGGGGCTTACACATGAGGGCGTCCCATAAAGTTGGGGCTTACTCCGAGATGGACGCCCATGGTGTCTTCCTCATGTTTGGTCATGAGGGAATCCCAACCCATTAGTGGGTTGAGGAATATAATGGGGGCCAATTCCTATGCACAAGTGCACAAGCGGGATAACGCCAAGGGCGTTGGAATTAGTCCAAACAAAGGGAGATGAAAAGTGTGAGTCACATGCCCAACATTTGGAACACGGTGAAGGTGGCATGACGATGGAGGATAACTGTTGACCATGTTCGAAACAAAGCATCCATATCACGTTAGCTTGAAATGGGGTCAAACAAATGAGGGTCGACTGTTGACCATGTTCAAAACATATGAACTGACTCAATGTTTTGTCAAATGTCTTCTAGGGCATTGTCCCGGGATGTTAGGTGAGCCAAGGCGGCATGGGACCAGGCCATTAGGGGGTCCCTTCAGACATGAAATAGGATGAGGATCCGAATGAAGGACATGCAAAGCATGAGGTAGAGTGATGGAATGTTTGAATGGATTCCAACGCTCTTGAAGGTATACCACTGTGATCATGGAATTAGGCATCTTATGCTTGGAGCATAAGGCATCTCTTGCATGGAGCAAGAGGCATCCAATTATTGAATGATAGGGAATGCTACAGTTTATAGTCATGTAGAGAGGACTGTTTCCATATAGTTTAACATCATATGCGTAGGATGAGGGCCATATAGTTTAACGTCATGTGGTCAGGACGAAGGCCATACAGTTTAACATCATGTGGTCAGGACGATGGCCATACAGTTTAACATCATGTGGTCAAGATGAAGGCCATACAGTTTAACGTCATGTGGTCAGGACGATGGCCATACAGTTTAACATCATGTGGTATGGATGACTAGGTAGGAGATACCTAGCAATGGTTGGTGTGGGACTTACATAAGGGCAGCCCTTTCTGTATGAACCTAGAAAAAGGAGCTAGGTAATGGGGTTATAGGAGAGTCATGAGGAGTAGCTCGACTCATGGAATATATAGGATAGATGTTGGGGCAGTGCAAGGGTGCAATGGAAAATACTGTTGACCCGGCCCGAAAAGTTCACAGTGCGACTCTCCATTTTTTATGGGGGTCAGTGACGGTAGCGAAGGGACCGGGCGGGAGGGTGAGGACCGAAGCCCAGCACTAACCCCGATCAGGGGTGCGGGGGCTCATCCCCCGTGGTATGGACTAGCGAGTGCATGGGGTTTTCCAAATGGGGCGGGCCGCGTAGGAGCTGTCCGCAAAGGGGGTTCGCGGTTTGGTTGTCCGCCAATGGTGTCCGCGGAGGAGTTATCCACGAATGATGTTATCCGCAAGGGAGAAGCCACATAGGAGTAGGCCGTGAAGGAGCCATCAGCGAAGGACTAGCCGCGGAGGATGGTCGCGGAGGAGCAAACTGTGAAGGAGCTAGCCGTGGAAGAATCCCGCCTCCATTTCGCGAACGAAACTAGTCTGTGGAGGAATGTGCCGATAACGGCTGGCCACGAAGGAGTGGTCCGCAGAGGATTCCTGCCTCCATTTCGTGAATGACGTGGGTCCGCAGAGGGAATGGCCGCTAAGGGCTGGCCGCAAAGGATCCAGCCACATGTGTTTCGCGGTTTGGTTTCTCCTCTCTGCAGAAGAGCGCATCCGCGGATGATATGGGGTCCACGAATGGTCTCGGACCACTAGGAGCGATTTCTCCAGCATCTCCCCACGGGTTTTCACCCATCCTTCCTCTTCTCTTTCTTTCTGGTGCCCCTCACGGTCTATTTATAGATTAGTGAAGAGGCAGTATCGATGGGCCCATGGAACTTTCTGTAGAAGCCCATAAAGAAATCCCCACCTGCGGATGACTCGGTCAACTGGGGATTTTTGGAATCGAGATCCGCGGAATTGATCTATGGCTATGCACCACTCCACCTCTATTCCACGAACGATAGTGGTCTGTGGCCGCATAGGCACTCCACCTCTGTTTCGCGAGCGACGGCGTTCGCGGCCGCATACGACTTCTGCCTCCACTTCGTGAGCGACGGCGCACACGGCATGGTCCGGTTGGCATGGTTCACAGTGGTGGATCGTCCTGGCTTCACCAGAGGTCTACCTGGATCACACCCGCGTAGGTGATCCACCCCAATTTCGCGAACGACAGCGTCTGCGGGAGGGCAGTTCTCCGAACCGGTCGTGTACTATTGCTGGGAGCTGGTACGTGGACTGGTTCGGTCCTTTTCCATGTTTTGGGGTAATCAGATTTCCCCCTTGTGGAATTCTCAAGAAACTACAAATTCCCCCCCCCCCTTGGAATGGGGTATGATAGGAACTAAGAGAAGCCCATTCTGATGTAGAGTGGTCCTGAAAATCGATGAGTGATTGGACAATACTCAAAAAATTTCCTGAGCCAAGGGACTCAGCGAGCACAGTTCAACTTTTGATAGGGTTTTGTAGAAAAACCCCACAAACTTTTTGTCTTTTCTTTTAATGACCTAATTTTTTCTGGTATCATTTAGTTTGAACCCAGCGGGTATGGCCTTACTTTTTCTTAGGTCGCCCTTTTCAGGTTTTCGGCCTAACAGGCTTTGTGCCTCTTTTGCGAGCGGTTTAAAGTTCCACCATCAAGACTATCATTACTGATGTTTTAGGTCAAACAACTTTGACTAATCATGGTGGGGAAAGGTCCCTAATGGGGTTTGTTTGATTAAAAAATGTCTCAATACCCTTCAGACGCATGCGGGGGGAAACATGTTTAAATTTGAACGACATGCAGGGCATGTCTCAAGGAATGGGAGCTATGTCGGCGTACAGAGGTAGGAAGAGCATTGACTAAGGAGATCTTGCCTTTGGTAGATGGGCCAGGGGCAATCAATATGCAGAGCCGCTGAGGGCATGGTATGCACAGTCATACAAAGGTATCCTTAAGTCAATGACTATCCATTTCTGATGTCCCAGGGACTTCATGGATGTCCGGCTTATGGAAACCACCATGGGTGGCTTGGAAAATTATGAAAACCACCAGGGGTGGCTCAGAAAGGGAACTTGACATCTGAATGGTTTTTGGGAACATCTGTACTAATCAGTAGTGTGGTCAGGAGACCACTTTCCTATGCATTTAGTCAGCGTAAGGGATGGTTTAAGCTTGGCACAGTTTAAAGTCATGTAGCTGGGACATCATTTCAAATGGAATGACTTCTCCTGGTCCTCGGTAATCTTGTCAGTGACGTTCCACCATATTCAGGCAGGGTTGTGAAAGAGGTTGTTAAACTATAACTCAGAGGGTTTCTGAATCCCGGGATAGACATGGGGGCTCAGAGGCCAAGAGTCATACATAGAGAAGCATTACCTAAGGAAATCTTTCCTTTGAAAGACATGCGAAGGGTGATCAATATGCAGAGTCTCTGAGGGCATGGTATGTATAGTCATGCACAGGTTTCCTTAGTTCAATGATTGTATTCCCCCGATAGCCAAGTAACTTCAGGGAAGTTGAGATTTGGGACCACTAGGGGTGGATTATGAGAGTACGGCTTTTTCTGAGTACAGAGTATGGTTTATAATGAGAGGGTGCCTAGATACGGGGGAAACATCTAGACTGAACTTCCTGAGAATGGGTGAAGTAATCCCTTCTCACGTGGGTGTGAGATGGTGGCTTGTGTCGGTCTGACCCGTGAACTGAAGGATAGAGAAAAGCCTTCGTTCCTTACTGAACCTGTGGCGGGTTTGACCGTGCAGTTTATCATTATGCAGTAAAGATGAAGAGAATTATTAAAGGATGTTGTGAAGTTTAACGTCATGCAGCGAGGACGAGGGAAATTTTTCTTTCCTTTGCCAATGATGTGCAGTTTAACATCGTGTAGCAAGGACGATTAACTGTGCAGTTTAACGTCGTATGGTAAGAACAAGGAGAATTAGTGAAAATGATTTTTTTTTTGAGGCACTCCACTGGAAGTTTAATTCTTGGGCTTTGCAGCCTTACGCCAAGTGGCCAAGATGTGCTTCATGTCGTTTGAAGTCATGCGGCAAGGAAGTAGTTAAAAAGGTTGCTCTTGATTAGAATGTAACTGGGTCCAAGTATCCTAGCATGTCCAAGACGTGGAGGGGGTTTGATGGTGTAAATCATGGTTCTGGGGCTTCTTGGATCAGGATAGATGACATGGAGGCTCTGGGGCCGGTAAGCGTACGGAGCTAGGAAGAGTATCGCCTGGGGAAATCTTGCCTTTGGTAGATGGGACAGGGGCTATCAATATGCAGAGCTGCTGAGGGCAAGGTATGCATAGTCATGCAAAGGTGTCTCCGGGTCGATGGATTTATACTTTCGATGGCCATGAATGGTTATAAAGATCTGCAATTATCCTGACCACGAAGTCTGTCATTAGGGAAGGAAATGTCTGAAAATGTCAGGCATACTCGGCCCTGGATGTTGTTAAAGCTTAGAGAGCTCCCCGTGTTGATTTACTTTGCATGCGGGGGTGTACCATTACTCCATGTAGTTTAATGTCATACGGTAAGGACGAGGTACTCCTAGTTTAGCGGTCCTAGAGCTAGGATCATTGGGTGACTATTACTGCAGTCACTTGAAGGATAACTGGGTCAACGTGTTCTGATATACTTGGAACAAGGTGGGGGATGAAGGTTGTAAACTGCAACTTTGAGTTTTCCCGGATCAGGAGGTGTGGTGTGGAGGCTCTGAGGCCGGTAAGCGTATGGAGCTAGGAAGAGTACCACCCAAGGAAATATTTCCTTTGATGGACAAGCCAGGGGCAATCATTATGCAGAGCCGTTGAGGGCATGGTATGCATAGTTATACAAAGGTTTCCCCGAGTCGATAACTTTCCACTTCTGATGGCCGTGAATTATTATGAGAATCCGCGATTGCTCACAGTGTAGAGTTCGGCATGTGGGGATAATGGTGTCCGAGTATACAGGAAACATCTCCACTGCAATTGTCCGTTGAGTCAAAGTATCCTAGTCCTGGCTTGATGTTCGTTGATGTAGGTCGCTATGCGAACCACTGGAAGGAACTTAGGCTAGCTAGATAGGGATACCCTGGAAACATTCAGATGTGAAAAGGGGGAATGAACTTGTAAACCACTGCTCCATATATTTTTGGATCGGGAGATGTGATACAGGGACTCTGAGGTCGGTAGGCGTACGGAGCTAGGAAGAGTGTTGCCTGAGGAAATTTTACCTTTGGTAGATGAGCCAGGGGATATCAATATGCAGAGCCGCTGAGGGCATGGTATTAATAGTCATGAAAAGGTATCCACTGGTCGATTACTTTCCACTTCCGATGGCAATGAGTGATTATGAAGATCCATAATTATCCGGGTTGTGGAGTCTGATGTATGGAGAGGATGGATCCAGATGTACAAGGAGTATCTCCATCTCATATCACCATGTGTCTTGGGTGGGTCGCGATGAAGTCCGTGCAGTTTAACATTATGTGGTGAGGATGAAGTCTGTGTAGTTTAACGTCATGTGGTAAGGACGAGGTATACACCCCGTGTAGGTCTGGTCTATACATGGGGGAAGGGTGGATTTTTGACATTATTGTCTGTGCAGTTTAACATCGTGCGGCAAGGACATAAAAATACACCATGTGCAGGTCTAGCCCATACACGGGGAAAAGGGAGCATTTTGAAATCTTGCTATCTGTGAAGTTTTAAGTCGTGCGGTAAGGACGAGGAGTACACCCTGTGCCGGTCTGGGCTGTACACGGGGGGAAAGTGCATTTTTATCTTTTACTCAAGGGGCTAGGCTAGGACGGGGAACCCTGACATCACTACGTATCCTATGAGGGTAGGAATCAAGTCGCATGTAGTTCTCTGGAAGAATTACACCCCATGGAGTGTTGGTTCATACACGGGGAAAGGGGACATTGTCTAACTTTGATTTTATTTCATTTAGAAGTGGCTGGGCCAGGACAGGGAACTCTGGTGTCACTGTGTATCCTGCAAGGGTAGTAATAAAGACATACATAGTTCTCTGTAAGAACTACACCCCGTACAGGTCTGGTCCATACACGGGGGGAGAGGGGCATTGTTAAAACTTCTTATCCGTGTAGTTTAACATCATGCGGTGAGGACGAGGGATACACCTCGTGCAGGTCTCGTCCGTACACGGGGGGGATAAGGCATTTCTAACTTTTATTTGGGAGTCACTGGGCCTGGATAGGGGTTCCTGGCATCACTATGTATCCTGCAAGGGCAGGAATCAATCTGTACGTAGTTCTCTGAAATTCGTTTAGTTTAACGTCATGCGATGAGGATGAGGTATACACCCCATGTGGGTCTGGTCCGTACACAGGGACAGAAAGCATTTTTATCTTTTATTATCCATACAGTTTAACATCGTGCGGTAAGGATGAAAGCCATACAGTTTAACATCATGTGGTTAGAAAGAGGGGTATTATTAGATTCCATACAGTTTAACGTCATGTGGTGAGGACGAACTCCATGCAGATTAACATCATGCGGTGAGGACGTACTCCATGAATTTTAACGTCATGCAGTGAGGACGAACTCCATGAATTTTAACATCATGCGGTGAGGATGCACTCCATGCAGTTTAACTTCATACGGTGAGGACGTACTCCATGCAGTTTAACGTCATGTGGTGATGATGTACTCCATGCAGTTTAACGTCATGCGGTGAGGACGTACTCCATGCAGTTTAACGTCATGCAGTGAGGATGTACTCCATGCAGTTTAACGTCATGCGGTGAGGACATACTTCATGCAGTTTAACGTCAATGGGCAGGACTACCTCTGTTTCGTACACCAATGTGTATGGGGTAGCCCGAGTAGCGTTGTGGATTGTGGTTCAATAATACTAAAATGCATGGAGGAGTTTATCCAGCCATGAATTCTTGTATTTGTCCACCATTTTCTGGAGAATGTCGGATAGGGTCTTGTTGAAAGCCTCTATCTGTCTGTTGGCCATTCCATGGAAGCAGGATGAGTGGTTAACCTTGATACCATACTCATGGTATAGTTTATCCAATTCAGCAGAGCAGAAGTTGATGTCATTTTCCGTCAGTATGGTATGAGGGACACCAAATCTGGTGATAATATTGGTCTTCACAAAGCTGACAATATTTCTTTCCCTGACTTCCTTGAGGGGTATGGCTTATGCCCATTTGGAAAAGAAGTCAGTTTCCATGAGGATATACTTCAGTTTTTTGGCCATGGTGGGAGGATATGGTCCCACGACGTCCATCCCCCAGACATAAAATGTCCAGGATTACTTGGCTTGATGAAGTAACTCTTGGGGTTGGTGTATGAAGTTGGCATGAATCTGGCATGAGTGTCATTTTGCGGTAAAACTCTCACAGTCTCATGCCACTATGGGCCAGTAGTACCCAAGCCTTCGAACCTGATGGGAAATCTTGGTCCCTAGTTGATGTGCTCCACATGCTCCGGCATGTACTTCATTCATTACGGCAGCGGTTTCTTCTCCATCAATGCATCTAAGGAGCACTCCATCGAGACCTCATTTGTAGTGGACCTCTTTCTGACCCACGCCTCCATATAGGACAAAGTTGATTACCCTTCTCCGTATTTTCTCTCGTTCATCCATGTCTGATGGAATTTCTCCCCATTGAAGGTAGTTTGCAATGGGGTTCATCCATCCGGTGGCAGGAGCATATGGCTCAGGGATAGGACTGACTTTGTGGATTTCTTCCGTCTTGGTTGGAACAAATGGAAATACCATTCGACGGTGAGAAATACTGATAACTGTTTCATCTCGGCCTGGGTCAGCTAGGGTTGTGGCCACATTGTCTAATGCATCAGCCTGAGCATTATGAGACTGGGGAATATAGGTCAATGTTGGTTCTGTGTATAATTCTGCCATTAACCCTCGGACATGGTTAAACGGGGGGATCAGCTCCTCCTTTTTAATATCATAGTCACCATTGACTTGCTTGATGACTAGTTCTGAGTCACCTTTTACCTTAAGGTGTTGTACTTGTGTCTGGAGTGCGAGTTCCAGGCCTGCAATGAGAGCTTGATATTCTGCTTCATTGTTCGTACATCCTTCTGATAGGAGGAAGGAATATGGAAAGACTTCTTTTTCTAGAGACATGAGTATTATTCCCAAACCCACTTTTTTGAATCTGGGATCCTCCATCCTCTTCCTTTTTGGGCTTCGGGATGCGCCGTCGAAGAACATTTCCCATGCTGGGAACTCCTCTCGAACAGAGAAGATGTCTTCATCAGGTAGGTCGGCGTCTGGTGCAGTGGTCCCTGTCAAAGGGTGATCTTCCAGAAATTCTGCTAATGCCTGACCCTTGATGGATTTTTGAGGCACAAACCGGATGTCAAAATGTTGCAGGATGACCGCCCATCGGGATAGGTGTCCGGGTAGCATCGGGTGGCTGAGGATATACTTGAGCGGGTTACTCCGCGAGATCAAATGAACTTAATGATGCTGCAGATAATGTGGCAGCTTTTGAACTGTGAAGACCAAGGCCAAAAAACTCTTCTCGATATTTGAGTATCGAGTCTCAGGATCAATCATGGTTCGACTGAGGTAATAGAGACTGTTTTCGCTGCCTGCGTCATTCTTTTGTGTGAGGAAGGCTCCCAATGACCGTTCTAATGCTGTCACGTACAAGATGAGAGGTATTACTTCAACCGGGGGCGTGAGCACTGGTGGGATTAAGAGTTACTTCTTCAATTTGTCGAACGCCTCTTGGTAGTCATCCGTCCATTGGTACGTGACCCCCTTCTTCATTAACTTGGTGAAGGGAAAACATTTTCCTGCCAGGTTGGCTATGAACTGCCTAATATAGGCTAGGTGTCCTTGGAATCCCCTAAACTCGGTGAGATTTTGGGGAGGTGGTAATCCAAGGATAGCCATTGTCTTCTTAGGGTTGACTTCGATGCCACGATGGCGTATGATGAATCCAAGGAATTTCCCTAAGGTAACCCCAAAGGCGGATTTAAAGGGGTTTATATTCAAGCTATGCTATCGGAGTTTGTTGAAGATGGTCTCAAGGTCTGACAGGTGATCTGAGCGCTGTCTGGACATGACCACCTGGTCATCCATTTATCATTCAACGAATTTCCCCAGGAACAGTTTAAAGATCTGATGCATGGCATGCTGATATGTGGCGCCATCGTTCTTGAGACCAAAGGGAATGACCCTGTAACAGAATACCCCTTGAGGGGCCCTGAAGGCAGAGGATTATTCGTCTTCTCGAGCCATCCTGATTTGATTATATCCATAATATCCATCCATGAAGGATAGAGCCTTGTACCCATCCGTCGCATCGATTAATAATTCGGTGATCGGGACCGAGAAATCATCTTTCGGACAATGCTGACTGAGTTCTCTGAATTCAATGCATATGTGAATTTGTCTGTTCTTTTTCTTGACACGGATGATGTTGGCCAACCAAATGGGGTACTAGGCCTCCCGAATAAAGCCTAATTTAATGATCTTATCGACTTCAGCCTTTATTTTGGCGGCATGTGATGGATGCGTCCTTCTGGCGGCCTGTTTATAGCCCTAGTGGTCTTCTGGAAGACCCAGGTGATGCGTCGCCACTTAGGGATCGAGTCCCGGCATTTCTGTGTAATTCTAGGGAAAAACATCCTGATTTTGCCTCAGGAAATAGGTATATACCTCATACTCCTCAGGAGACATGGCTGCACTAATGAGAGTAGGCCTCGGATCTTCCTCGGTACCAAGGTTTATTTCCCTGAGCTCGTCCACCGTGGTGGAGATACCCTCCTCAAATGCAGGAGGTGCATCCCTGAGATCTTCCCCCTCTTCTTCTCCCAAGTCCTCATCTTCTTGATCCGACGAGGAGAGAGATCCTGACATGGGCTCTTGGGAGTCGGGAGGCGAGGTGTTGTGGGTATCCTTACTCGAGTATTCATCCCCAGATCGAGGGTTAGAGGATGTTCCCGCATTTTTGTGCTTGGACATCGTGGCTAAAGTCATGAGGACATCTGAGTGCATGTCCGTACTTGAACTCTTACTCTCAAAATGGTTGATGGGCAGGACATAATCTCTGCCAAGATGCCTGAGGGGGTCATCAGGAACCATTTCTAGGCCATTTGGAGTGGGGATCCAGTCGACACCATCGACCAAAGGCTTCTTTTTCTTTTTCTCATAGAACTCGGCATTAATGTATTGTGACTCAGAGAGCTCAAAAGGGGCCTCGTCGGCGTGCAATGTTCAACTTTGTCCATTGATGTAGCACTTGATACACTGGTGGTAGGATGAAGGAATGGCCATGTGCTTATGGAGCCACGGCCTTCCTAGCAGGGCAATGAATGTTGTGCTCTGCCGGAACACTAGGAATTTCGTGTAGGCTACCAGGTCACCAAAATGGGTCTTTAGCTTAATTTGTCCCATTGGTTTCTGCTCACTCTTGTTGTAACCCAACAGAGTTGTGGCCGAGGGAATTAGGTCATCCTCACTGTAGACCAACTTACGGTGTGTCCGTAGGGGAAGGAGGTTAACTCCAGAGCCATTGTCTATATAGAATTTCCGGATCTCAATACCATTCAGTGTGCTAAACACATATTGTGGTTTGATGTGTCCCTACATGATGGCATCTTCATCCTGATTAGTGAAGGAAATCACCACATAGCATTCAGTCGGGTCAGCCTCCATCCGGTAAATTTTGGCTGCAGCTACCTCGGCTTGAAACTCCTAGGGGCTGATCAAAGCTTCTATAAGCACCTCCCTGAGGTCTGCTGACAGACTTAGGGCATAGAGGATTGACAGCTTGGCTGGTACCGATGCCAGCTGCTTCAGGATATCGTATTTCTGCTCTAGCGGTCGATGCTTCTCCGTTGGCGGGAGAGTCTTAGTGGGTGCTTTAGGGGATCAAGCATTTGACGAGGAGGTACCGGTCGCGGGATCGGATATTGATGGTGTTTCCGCGTTTTGAGGACTTGGCCCAGCTGGTCTGTTTGTGCGCACTAGGCAGCCAGACACCAGTTCCTCCTCTGGTGGGTATCACAGAGCAACAGGGCCAGAGTGGCTGCTTATGGAGGTAGAGGGGCATTCTTTCCCCTGCTGAGTCTGTTGAAGGGCTCTTCCATGGGTTTATGTGATACTAACGGTTTGGACCGGGGTCGAATCGTAGGGTTGGTTTCGTCCATGGCTACACCTCCCCTGGTATCCTATGCCTCTACGATTGCTCCTCCTGGCTCCTCATGTAGGGAACTCGGGTTCATAACTATACCCTATATCGGGGAATGATTCCATAAGATGGATGACGTTAATATAACCAAAGATTGGCTCTTCATCCTCTGACAGGTCAACCAGGTCCGTTGTCCCTGATGGTGTCATTTGGTGGGTCGGTGCCCTTGGCACCAAATTCGAGGGCATATAATCCACCAGGGTCGGGAATAACTTTGGAACCGTTGTGGACTGCTCCTCTTGCGATTTTTTCCTCCTTCTTCGATTACGCCCAGATGACCGGCTCGTGGAGGGTTGTGAGGTCGATACTGTCGGATCTGTGGCTTCAGGGGTTGTTGGTTGCAACACTGGCTGCTGTAGTTGAGCTCGGAGTATGCCCTGGGCTCAGTTGATAGTCTTTAGAGTCATCCAGTTGTCAAATTTCTACCCCTTCTTGCTGGTGACATTCTGACACCCCTCCTCTTTGTCGGAGTCGGTGGTAGAGATACATGACACATGTACTGGGGGTGGTCCCAGCTCGATCTGTCTGGAGTCTACCATCATCTACAGGAGGTCTTTGAAGATGAAGCATTCTCAGATACGGTGCCCCAACGTCCGATGGTAGGGGCAGTAATCTGGCCTATCATCACGGCCGACCTCTTCAGGTTTCCTCAGCTCTGGAAGGTGGAGCAAGTTGCAGTTCATGGCGGCAATGAAGTAGCCGCGGACTTGATCATCTTGGAATGAGTATACTTTTTGTCTTCGTTCCTCAAACTGGTTCCTCTTCGGTCCTCACTGATCATCCCGTTTAGGCAAAGGTGGCTGCTGATATGCAGGAGGCCCTTGACAATTTGGTGGAGGCCTGAGCAGTGGAGCAGGCACAGGGGTCGGCTTGAGTGTGACAGCGGATGCTTAATCTCTAGGGGCTATTTTTGCAGGAGCATGTGAGGCTATTCGGGACTTTGAATTAGTCCGCTATAGGGAGTCCTCAATTCTCTGGGAAATGGCTGAAATATGGCGGAAGCCAGTGGTACACTCCACTGGTATGAGCGGTGTTCGCAGCTCATCTTGAAGATTATCGATGCATATGGCTATCATCTCATCTTGAGGCATTGGCATGTTCCGGGAATAGGTCAGACCTTTCCATCAGTCAATGAAATCTGAGACCCTCTCGTTCTCCCTCTGCTTGCAGTTCATAAGGTCACTGACCATTGTTTTAGGAAATGTTGAGATGAAGTGGAATAGGAACTACTACCAAAGGCCTTCCAAGCTCTTTATTGACTGGACTGGCAGACACGTATACCAGAGGAAGGAAGATCCTTGCAAGGTCCGTACGAATCATCTGAGTTTTACTGCTTCTTGTTGCTCCGGAGATCCCATTATAGGGTCGTAATAGGATGCGTAGTGCATCAAATGCTATTCCAGATCGCCTGATCCATTAAATATAGGGAATATAGGGCTCCAAATATTGGGTGGAGGTGGTGAGTTGCTCACCCAATCCGGGTAGGGTTTCTGCTCTGGTTGTATCAGAGCGCGTCGACCTTCCATTGCTTCCAATTGAGCTGTTAGTGCCTCAATGGTGTTGGCGAGACCCTGTTTTACATCCTGTTGGTCCTGGTCCTGGGAAGGCATAGCTCGAGGCATTTCTTGAGGATCCAAATTTTCCGGCACCAGGGGTGTGTGTGCCATTTGTGGCACCTTCGGAGGGTTCAGGAATACTCGCTCCAGTTGCTTCCTGAGTGGAGGGAAGTATTGGTATTCATCTGAATCTATGTTTAGGTAGTTGGACGGGTCGGGCGGCTCATTGGACGGGAGCCCTGACCATGTTTCTTTTTCCGGGGGAAACCTGAGTCTTTGAGGTGCACTTGTTGGGAGTTTATGATCTGGCTCCTCCTGGGATGCACTTTCAATAAGGCGGTTCCTTAGGAGTATCTCGGCGTTAATCCACCTCAATTCTTTCATCTCCTCTTCCTGTCAAGCGAATCTGTCTTCAAGAGTGAATGGATCATCTTTTTCAAGAGAAGGAGGTGGGTTAAGGGTAACCATTCCTTTGTTCTTATACTTGTTGGAAGCTCGCAGGGTAGTCAGAGGAGGGTTGGCTGGAAGGACGGTCATATTTAGGGAGGCCCTCTGGTTTTGGGTGTGCACACCTGGTGGTTCGTTGTGAGTCACAGCCTGACCGGAACTATCGTCTCCCAATCCCTCATGATTTCCAGTATCTCTGGTGTCACCTATGGGGTTAACCTATATGACATTGATAGATTCATATCGCGGGGCAGAGAAGATGTCATCTTTTAAATGGGAAGAGGATCTCTCGCGTCTTTTGATGGACTTCCCTTTCGTGACCTGAGATTGCCTTTGGACTTATTGATGAAGGGTGACACGGAGGGTTCTTTCATGTGACCTTACGGTGCGCCTTCCTCTCAGAGGGGATGATGATTCAAACGACGGGATAGAACGGGAACCTCCTCTTCTGATTGTCCTCCCTAGACGAGAGAATACTGACTCTCGTGGGGGAGGTTGTTGTTGAGGGGGTAATAATGCCCCCAGCCCTGAGGGCTGGGGTCAGCTCTGTTCCTTGGACATCGAGTCTCTTCCTGGTTTTATTGGTCTTATGGGGGAATTTGTTGTTAAAAATGCCCCCATCCCTATAGGCTGGGGTTGACCCTGGATTTCGGCAGTGGTTGTGGCTATCGCTACCTGTCTGATCTTGCGTGCCCCCATTCGAGGGTGAACTGGGTTTGGTGCCGAGTTCTTCTGTGAATCAATCCTTTCTGGAGAGGCAGGAAAAGATCGCTGATTGGCCTCTCTTAGGAGAGAGGCCTGTTGTATGCTCTTGGTGGCCTGATTCAAGAGTTCTTGAATGGCTTGTTCCTGTCGGGCCTGACACTTCTGGGACTTACTCAAGACATGACTCTATTGGGTGTGTTGCCTCTCCTGAATAGAGTTACCACTCGATTGTCGTCTTGACGTGATAACGTTGCAAGACACCACACCGAACGGGTTCTTCTAGATGGGGAGCGGAGTGAAATGCAGAGCTCTGTGTTCCCCCCATCCCCTGATATGGACTCCCATCGGAACGTCACCGATGAGGCGGCACAGCTGGTGCAGTGCACTGAGGCAGGCTATCTCTATGTTTCCTTTACGCCTCGCGGGTCATTGTTGCCATGCTGAAGGAAGAGCTTCCTGGTCAATGTGATGCAAGAGTTCCCCTATTGTCTTGACGTGGTCTATATACCCATCGTAGGGCAGGAATCATGATTTCAGTCGGTGGAGGGTTTTCCATATATTATGGTGGATGTCGTGCACGCATTCTTCCGACAACTCTCTGGGTATGTCGAACTGAGAGGTGGCTGTAGGCCAAAAAATAACTGGTATATCATCCCTGGCCAGTCGTTTCCTCATGTGCAGCATATCGGCATACTCCTCCACTAGTGACTCCTCTACCTGGTCGGCCCAACTGAGACGCTCGCTGCCAATGTGGTTGGAGGTAGTGGGACTGGTAGGTGCTGAATCATTATATGGGAAATTCTGAGGTGGTTCAGAGGATGAACGCGGCCCTGGAACATCTCCTGATTGTAGAAGGGTGTTGTCGGCGACCAACTGGGAATCTGACATGTTTTATCCCGTCCTTCTGAGTGCCTCGGCATACGGGGGCATTTCTGGGCTTGATTCGGCAGGAGGAGGACCTTCCTGTCAATATGATATGTCATCACGGGGAGGACCTTTGCAATGGCGTCCATAATGGTGAGGAATACCATTATTACTTGATGCTTCACTGCATAGAGGACTTTTTCATTGCACACCCTGGGGAGGACCTTCAAGGCGTGTCGCAACAAGGGGAGGACCTTCTGGCTGCATAGCGTCGTCGCGGGGAGGGACTTCGCAATAACTTCCATCATGGTGAGGATGACCATCATGGCTTGACGTTCTATGTGCATCCTGGGGAGGACCTTCAGGGAACACTACGACAAGGGTAGGACCTTCTTATTGCTTGGGGCCAATGCGGGGAGGACCTTCACAATGGAAGCTGTGGTGGCGAAGACTACCATCACAGCTACAGCAATGGCAAGGACTACCATTACTACTGCCGCAGGGAGAATATATGTAGGATACATCCTGGGGAGGGCCTCCAGAATGTACCGCAACGAGGGGAGGACCTTCTCGTTGCTTGACATCTCTACGGGGAGGACCTCCATTATCAGGGTGGAGAGGACTACCACCATGATCTAATGCCTGGCTGCGTTGAGTTCTGTTGCAGCGTAACCTCTGGGGAGAACCTTCAGGGCAGGCTACGACAAGAGGAGTACCTTCTTGTCATAATGAGATGTCACTGCGGGGAGGGCCTCCGTAGTTTCGGCTATGATAGCGAGGACTACTATCATAATTTGTGGTCCCACTTCATGGAGAGTGTTTGCAGCGTATACCCTGGAGAGGACCTTCAGGGTGGACCACAGCAAGTGGAGGACCTTCTTGCTGCTCAATATTCTGGCCACGTGGAGGGTTTCAGTGACTCGCATCAAAAGAGGAGCTCTTGTGATCGGTCGTTATATGCCCACGGGGGAGGCCCCCACGGGTGCTCTGGGGAGGACCTTCAGAGCTGCTGGTAGTAACATTGCGGGGAGGACCTTTGCCAATGCTACTACCACTACCATAATATGGTAATGGATGGGCAGGGTTCTAAGCCTTTGATGTATGCTTAGCGGCGTTGGGAACCCCAACTTCCATCATAGCAGAGTCATGAACTCTCTCTTTATTTTCCGGCTGCCTTTGACGTGTTTGGGGCACTCTTTTGCAGGAAGCAGGGACTGTCTGTTGTTGACAATGGCCTTCACCTTTGGGTCCCTGTCTAATTGGGTCCCGTGATGCTGCTGAGATACTCCGACGAACATATTGACTTTTAGTAGGGATATATGCCTACTCTGGAGCATCCACCATGATGGACGGGTGTCCCCCAGTTGGAATGAGTGAAGCTGCTCGATCTGGTTGCCCTTGCGTCATGGAATATGGTCGGTGACCCTCTGGGGCAGAAGCAGGGATGCAGATCTGCTCTGAGGCGGCTATCTCTTCTCTCAGATGAGTCGCCTGAATTGGGGAGACGGGCTCACGGGCCCGAGTCCTTATTGTTTCCACTGATGCAATTGTATTCTGGCAAGTCTGCAAGATATGATCTAGGATCGATACCTGCTCCTCCATCATTTCCAGGATATGTAGAGAGACATATTTGGCTGGAATGGGTATGAAGGCCCATTTCGGTATTAGAGTAGGAATATCCTACTCCGGTCCTCCAGTGGTCAGTGGGTACTGAAAATTCTCTTATGTTGGGGCAGGTGAACGAATCTGCCCCTGTATCAAGATACGCTGGTTTATCTCTCTATTGGCCACCACATCGGGATGGCGGACTTTACTTGCATCCGCAGGGAGCTGGCCCTGCATATATTGGTTTCCCACCGTATCAAGTCGGTGGCCTTTGTTGGTTGGGAGACGTGCCCGCCTATGATTTGATGCCACATCTGGGTGGAGGGATTTGTTGATCGCCACAATATCAGGATGGTGGGAGTCATAAGCATCTTCTAGGATCTGGTCCTATATGCACCGGGTCGCCACCACTTCAAGCTAGTGGGATTCATGAACCTAGGCAGGGAGAGGTGCCTGCCGGGTATGTGTCGTCCTGCATGAGCGACGGGCTTGATGGAGCTCGTCGGGTATGCGCGCTGGCTTGTATGATGCCTCTATGTCTGGATGGTGGGCTCGGGAGGAGCGAACAAGTGTAGGTGCCTTTTCGTGGTATGTCTCCATGGCTGGGCAGCGGAACTCCTCCTTAGGGACCAGGGTGAGGACTGGTCCCTGATTGTACGTCTTCCACCCTCGTCAGGCGGTCCGAGGGGCCGGAGCATAGGGAGAGTGGGCCTGAATCCTCGGGGAGACATCCTCCTCAGCGCGAGGATGTTGGGCCGCGGCGTGACTGTAATGACGCCTTCCGGCGGGGGCCTTAGAGCGGAACCCCTGTTCGGTGGGGATGAAGTCCTCAACGTCTACCTCGTCTGCCTCCCTAAGATAAGGGAGGTACGCATTGTTCTGTTCCAGGGATAGACTCCCAAAATGGTTGGAGATAGCAACAGGGGTTGTCTGGATCTTCCTTTGCGCTCGTTTCTAGGCAGGAGACCGGTGAATCTTGATGGATTGGAGGGAGTGCATGGTGCCTCCACTGTTGGGAGAGTAATATTCATGTGGTACTCTCGGATCAGTGCATCTGAGACCCAGCATTGAAGACACTGGGTGGGTGACGGGGTCCTCCGTAGGTGAGGAAGTCCGGTCATTGCGTTGTTAGAAGTGCACGCTTGCGGGTTCCTTTGAGATGCCATTGGATCAAAGGGAGTTCTGTGTAGTACATGCAAAACATTTTAGCAAATACAAGTAGCAAACCCTTCAAAGCAGCATCTCATGACTCCATGCGTAACTAATGACCTTTCTTGTCCCTCCTTGAGAGTATGAGGGGGCACAGGGTGAGATTAGGTTAAATCTATCATGCTTGGTTAAAGATTCACGTTGGGTTCACCATTTTTGTTTCGGGTCGGTCTCGAAACGCCCAACAGTACCATATCCAATGATGCATGGACCTGCTTTCCAAATGCAGGCATTCGCCTGATGGTCTGACCAGAAATGCTTAAGAACTCACATTGGTCAAGAGGATGGGAAGTCGGGCTCATCGCACCCTTTTGGGGGGAATTATTTCCTGTTCTGGGACTCTCTTATAGATTTAAGATATATTCATATGTTCTCGAATCTTTGGTTTATACCCAAGCATAGTATCCATGGATTTATCCTGGTTGGCAATGGTCAGATGAACACAGGGGTTCAGAATCATTTATGCCCGAGGTTTACCATCCCTTGTTGGATTAATGACCCCAAGGAGTCAGAACTCATTGAGGTGGCACTAGGAGTGGTGTGGTGAACCGCTGTGAAGATAGTCGAATCGACCGATTGTTGGGATTGAACCTCATGGAGGCTTCCTACGTACCATTCCTAGGGGACAGGGATCAAAGTCCACGTAGTTCGAAAGAGGAGCGTCGAAGAACCGATGTGAAGGTGGAACCAGGGGTCCGTTGGTGATCGGGCTTGAACCTCGTGGAGGCTTCCTACATATCCATGTGGTAGGGAATAAAAGTCCCCATATTTCACATAGGCTTGGGACTTATGCTATGAAGCAGCCCCGGGTGATGGATTGGGGCTTACACTCTAAGGAGGCCCGGGGTGATGGATTAGGGATTACACTCTGAGGAGGCCCAGGGTGATGGATTGGGGCTTACACTCTGAGGAGGCCCATAAGAGGATTTCATGGTCGATGCTTACTCTAAGACCACATGAGTCAAGCTCGGTGTGAGAAACAAGAGGAAGCAGGGACCAGAGGATCACATCGCAAAAGGTGCGTCCGTGAGAAGTAGAGTGAGTCTTATGCATAAGGGTGGCCCAGAATGTCGGGGCTTACTCTAAGATGGACGCCAATGGCAAAAAAGCTCAGCGGGAGAGGGAAAGGGGGTGATCCTGTGCCCATCTCCTCTCTTTCATTGCATGAGGGCATCCTTATGATGGGTATTTTACTACCCCCGAGAAGCCCTTAACAAGAAGAGGGGCAAAAAGGGGACTCCCAAGCTCAGAATCCACATTACCGTGGGAATGTGAACCCAGGAATGCTTCGGGAATCCACCCAAGGGTCGAGGAAACCCCTTTTCCCCTGTTTACCATGGGTATGTGAACTCAAAACGGGGAGCTGATGTGCCTAAGGGTTAAACCACACGGATCTGGTGGCTTTGGAGGAGGCCTCAGCTCGGGGCCAATGAATAGGCCAATGAGGGAGTCACGGAGGATCAGGCCGGATTGGGAGGATTTTATCTGGCTCGTGGAACGGGAACTACGAAGTATTTGGTGAGCCACATAGGGGTATGGGTAGTGTCTCCCTTCGCGTAGGGAAGTGCTACATGGTTGGAGAAGTCGTCCGCGAACCAGGGTGGTCCACGGACTGAGAGGCCGTCTGCGAACCAGGGTGGTCCGCGGACTGATGGGAATCCCACGAACCAAGGTGGTTTGCAGCTACGGGTTCGATCTGCGAACCAGGGTGTCCCGCAGAGGGTTCCATGTAGGCATTGGCAGCCAAGGGCGGCACCGGCGGGAGGCTCGCCATTCGGGGCTTCACCCACGTAGGAGGGTGTTATGCGGTGCGGCAGATCAGAAAGGAGGCATAAACTCCCTGGTCCGCGGGGAGTACATCCGCGGAGGGACCCTGGTTCACATTTTTCTCTTCTTTATTATTTTAAGTTCGCGGTTCACCAAGTTATTATGCATTTTTGGGTTCTTTATTAGTTCATTCCCAGGTTCATACCTACTCTTGTTCGTGAACTGGAACTTCATAAATCCTAAGCCTTCCTTTGAAATCCTTCCACCTGAATCTGAACGATCTCCTCTCTCTCTTCTTCCTCTGAATCTGAATCTCAATTTCCTTTCCCCCTCGGTCTCCTTTTATAGAGCAGGGAAAGAGATGTATCTGTGGTCACATGGCACCTTTTGCGGAGGACCATGACCGAAAACCCTTTTTACGGCTGACTTGGTAAATCAGTGACTTACGGTGGGATTGAGCGTTTCTCCCCCCCCCCCATGAACCAAATGAGGGGAGTGCTTCGCGGCCGCAGAGGGTTCCACCTCCATTTCGCGAACGACAGCGGAGGCAATTCGGGCTGGTTGACACGGCTCGTGGCTGGGGCGGTCCGAAATGCTGAACCAGGTTGGCACCTGTCCCACCTCATGTCCACGGAGGATCTCTACCTCCATCTCACAAATGACGATGGTCCGCAGAGGAGGGATGCTTCACGGAACCGGTCGTGCGTCGTTAACATTAGACCGGTCCGCGGACGAGTTCCTCCTTCACCATCCTTGAGTATTGTCCACATTTTCCCAATCCTTTTGAGGGGAAATTAGGCACAATCACCCTTGAGTTAAAGAGAATCATCATTCTCCTTTGTGGATTTTTCAGGACCCTACATTGGTAGAATTTGATTACGTAGTCTTCCTTGTTAAATTGCATCTCCAAATAATATTGACTACTCTTAAAGTCACATACTTAAAAGTAATTAACTTAATAACATATTCTCTATGATAGGTTAATCATCTCCATAAATAACTGAATCACTATAAATCCATAATAAAAGCATAGATAAAAATCCACCATTACTCCTAAAATGAAGTCCCATAGTATTCTATTTTCCTTAGGCATATATTTTTTCCAACAGAATGAACGTCTTACAAAATAACATTTATCACTTATTCACCAAATCATTTTCCTATACTAAGGATAAATAGTAAGTTCCCAAAATCAACATATTCTTGATCCATAAAATCATTTAACTAAAAATAATTAGTCATACTAACCAAGGACTTCATGTAGTCCAGTGGTAGGCGATAAATCCCAGTCGCACTTTTGTTGTGGGTTCAATTCTCACTGCTTTATCCGACGCGACGGTTTGTCACACGGTCTGTGTGTTGGCCTTTTTCAAAAACTATATAATTTTATAATATTCCCAAAGATGAGATAGGTTCCTCAAAATTACTATAACATAATTTAACCACAAATTTTATCTCATACCACGCATTTTCATCCCAAAAATTAATAACCTGTAATTGCCTCAAATTCAAGGATCATATAATCCTAAATGGTTTTTATAACTACATCGACAAAAGAAGAGATAATTCTTCCTCAAATATCATTTTCACAAAACAAACTGCATGGTAACACGTACTAGAGAATAGTATTCTAAAGTAATCCCATACTTTTAAACATTTCTCCATTCATTTATTCCCACATAGCTTCTTCCTTGACCAAGAGGATATCCTATAGAATAGGGAATTCACTCGGGTAATAGCTAAGTCCCCTACATTTATGGAAAATGACTGTAAATAGATTCTTAGGACCATATTTATTTTATTCCATAGTTCTCTTCATTTTTCCTCAAAAATTCTTTACTTTATTCCCTTCTTTCCTACAAATAAAGAATTTCTTTGTTCCATTGAGACACTTTCCTGGGTGTCTCCTTCCACATTTCTGGCATGATGGAAATTGAGCTTTCTTTTCTCAATGGTCTTCACTACTATAGCTCTTATCATTCACCACTTTTCCCTTGTTGAGTTCAGAAGTTGGTTAATATATATGTTGTTGATCGTATTTTTTGAAAACTGATTCGGCATAAACATGATATCTTTTACGCCTGTCAACATTCCATTTTTTTATCATTTCCACCACCATTCAAACCTTTTACATCATGCTTAAAGTTACTATGACTTCCTTAGAATCCAGCCATTGACTAACATAAGAAATCATAGTGTGAGTCAAAAAATCATTTAGAGAATATTATAACACCGTATATTCTATCTAAAACACCTTAGGATTAACTAAGGTAATTTATTCTCATCATATATTAAAATCCTTCAAATCGGTTTGTAATGAAAATGTGAATTATCCTAAGAATATCCCAAGGGAGTGTCGTAACCAAGAGTGCAGTAAATCCTGTTGTCATGTACCAGGATACCCCGGGTCAAGCTCGAAACTCCTTGTCAGAGTTTTCACCTCTAGGTACATCTGTGCCAGAGCCGCATCTACCTGCTTGTATCCAAACCGGGATGTATTGCTTGGAAAATACACAAAATCTCTACATTACCAATATTATTGTAAATTCTTCAATACAAATCCTCAAAGTCCATCTTAGGGTAATGTGCTCTAATCAGAGTATATCTAAATCTAGTTTCCAAGGTTTGCACTAAACTTCCTCTGATACCAACTGTAACACCCCGACTCCAGAAGCCAAGAGTCGGTGCATTATTTTAATACATTGGCATGATTACAAGGAATCAAGTCCAGAAAAACCGATCAGTTTAACAGTCTTGGAAAATATATTACATACATGAACATTACATTACACAATAGAAAATAAAACAAAACATAAATTTTCCTTTGAGAACTCAATTAATCCCCTATCTTAACCATTCATATCAATCATAATACACTTCTTGGAATCCTAGGAGAATAAAACATAAGAAATGGGTGAGCTCATATGCTCAGTAAGAGAAAGAAATACAGTGGAAGATAACATAAACATTAGGAATGGTGAATAATTGAAAACACATGCCTTTACAAATAATAAACATGAACACTTTATGGTAGGAATATGAGTTGAGTAAATAATTCCATAATAAAACATAGTCATGGGTATTCTACTAGTTGAATAACCACATGAAATATCAATATCTAATTTCATAATGATGGGATGCATAATTTCGTACATCATAACCACATAGTCAAGGCCTCGTGCCAACACTACAAATAAGATTTTGTCAAGGACTTGTGCCCAAACACTAGTTTCTCTCATGATGCCTATCGATGCACCGAGGAGCTATAGCGGGCTCCACCCACCACTTACTAAGTCTAATGAATTCCTCATATGAAAATGTCTAAACATAACATAAACATTTGTATTAATACTAGCATAAAAATGTCAATACTTTAACCACAAACTATGAATGGTATAAAAATAGCACATCCACATTCAAACATAACTCATTCAAAACAATATAGAAGACTGTATTAACCTCAATTGATAATAATGAAGGATATTTTCATAGATGAAAATAATAATCAAAACTATTTGAGGGAAATATCCCCCTTTTTCTTGAAAACATTTAAAATTCTCACTATTTATCAATAATCTGTTTAAAATAGATTTTTAAAATCAAAGTGTCCTATACCACTTTGAAAATTTTAAAAGGAATTTTAATTTTAATATATTAATTTACATATAAATAAATCCTTAAAACCATTTTTAAAACATAGACATTAATGAGATATATTTAGAGGAATAAATCATTAAAACATTTAAAATGATATTTTAGTTAGAGTTCCTAACCAAAATAGAGACACTTGAATACAAATAATTGAGGTAATAAAAACTTTATAATATCATGAGAATAAATTATTTCATGATATACTATATCAAAGGATAGTATATACACCATATAAAAGTGAATTGGTGCGTAACAAAAAAGAAGTATCAAAGGAATGTAAATTGATATGAAAACCCTTATAAAGATTGTATCTTTAAGTAAACGATAAATCAATGAAATAATTATGTGAGAAAAATATAAATACACTCAATATGATTGAATATTTAGTGTAAATAAATCAAAGGACATTCACACATATTCTTGTAAAAACAACACCAATGAATTGGATGTTTAACTCAATGAATGGAGATTGAGTTAAAATCACACCTATCAGGTTCATATCAATGACTTGAGAATTTATAAATGGAGGGGTTATGTGTATCAAAAGTACATCCATAGAAATGGGAGTGTAAATTACTACATAAATAATAGATAGTTATTCCACACATAATCATTGAGTAAAATTATCAATGAAGTATGCGTAAATCCCAATGAGTGGAAATTGAAATTATAGATTCCCTTACCGATTTGGTAACTTACGAAACATACACCCATGAAAGAAGGATCATGCAATGAAGATGTAAATAACCAAAAATTAAATTATATTATACCAAGAATACAATAATGGTAAGTAAATAATACACCAAATGAAATAAATAAGTGGATAACAATGGAAATATCATGAGATTAAGAGTGATATAAGAAACCACATACCTCAAGTATGACTTGTCTTGTATGTTCCTTGTTCTTCCTAAATAATAGACATAAGTTAATTTCTACTTTATTAAGAAAAATTTTCAATTTTATTATTCCTTTTATATCACTTATTACCTTGCTATAACAATTAGTTAATTATTTGAGTTCATATTGGATATTTTATCGATGTTCGGAACTTGAGTCAAAAATGAACTTTGTTATAATTACAATTTTTCTGTGTGGTCAAAATTACATTATCTCTAGAATGATATAAATAATTTAGATATCATATATATATTATATATCCAGTATATATATCTATTTATAACATTACATAGTATTTTGAGATAAGAAATGAGATGTTCCGTTCATGGAGACGGTAAGTCGTACGTACGCATGAATGCTACTTTCATTTCTATTTTGTATTTTAATGGAATTAAAAAATAATGATACATAGTTATATTATAATTTCAGTATAATATCATATATAATATCATTAGTTCCATAATTTATACATCCAACATAAGTCATTAACGAGTCATGTCATTTTGAGGGGGCGGTAGTCTACACTTCCTCTAATGAAATTATCACATTTTACCCATAATGGAAACCATAAAATAATAATATAAATGGAAAATAAATAAGCTTAAAAAACATAGAAAATATATATATCATATATAAATACCGTACCATCTTAATTTCCACCATGATAGGTGGTAGGAGATAATCGAACAATCATCGTTTTGTGAGGCGTTAGTTTGCCAACCACAGAAACAGTATGTTCTTCACCCATTAGATGGAGGTGTGTGTAAGTGTAGTTCTAATACTTCCAATAACAAAATTCTAGTATATTGAGGATACATGTGTTTTTATAAAATAAATTAATAAAAATATTTTATGGGGGTTGGAGATGTAAAATAAAATAAATTAAAACAAAGGAATTTAAGAGAAATTGTTGCCTTTAATTTGGGTAGCTTCCTTTGGTTTGAACCAAAAGGACTTATTGAAGTGACTTCTGCCTAAGGTAAGGCTTCTAGGAAGAATATGGGGATCTTGATAGATTATTTTGGTAGGTTTTGTATGATCCAAGTGTCTTGAGAGGTGTGTGGAATGGGTTAAAAGTGGTATCCTTTTATAAGGGGGAGGAGGGGCTCTTTAAGAAAATGTGAAAATATTATTTTATTATATAGTGATATTCAGTTTCCAAATGTCTGAAACTAATTAAATTAAATGATAAGATGAATCATTGTCGAAATAAAATCATCCAATAATAATTGGATAGGTTTGGATATTATTTTAATATTGATAATCATATTTATTTAAATCATTTATTAATGTGGTAAATACTACATCATTATTGTGTCATAAATAATTTAATTTATTTGATGTCTAAAAATTATAATAAAACTACAATAATGTATTAAATCTTTATATCTTTCTAATGAATATTTATAGTCAAAAATATGACTTATATAACCCCATGTAAAAATTGATTTACTAAAAGATATTTGTTTATGTCATTTTTGCCTTTACTTTAAGTTAATTAAAATAAAGTGTCATTATCATTCATAAGTTGCTCCATGGGGTCCCAAAATCGACCCAAGGATTTCCATGGTCATCCATGACTAATCAAAAAAGTTTAGGACAAGTGTTAAGGTGATTTTTTTAATATTATAATATTCTTCTTACCTTGAATTACCCTATTTACTTTTAACTGCGGTAAATAAAAGTCAAAAGTTACTATTCACCAAAAATTATTTTCATCTTATTGAACCAAATTTTACATACTAATAACAACCATTTATGTCCAATTTTTTAAATTCAATTCACATAAGTGGTAAAATTTCATTTAACTGAAAAAACTCAAATTTTTAACTACCACTTAGTGGTTTCACTATTTATCAAAAATTGATGTTTTTCATAAAAATACCAAAACTTCAGCCTAAGCTATATTTGATATTCTGAATTCAAAAATTATGTCTATTTTACCAAATTCAAAATATAGAAGTTGGATTAATTAATTTAAAATTAATTCCCGTTTTCAAAATAAAAAGTGTGTTTTTAAGAAATAATAACTATCAAAAGATTGACACTAGTTTTTGTATAAGTTCAAAGTAAAATTAATTCAAATGACCAACATTGGATTAAAGTGTAAAAATATAATCTAATTAAACTTCATAACCAATTTAGAATATAATATAACTATATAAATAAATTATATTAAAAGACAGTTTTGAATTAAAATACATTATTTCTCACTATTCATAAAAAAATGAATATTATTAGAAAAATACCAAAATTTCATCCAAAGTAAATTTTGATCTCCAGATTCTAAAGAAGAATTTTATTTTGTCAAAATGAATATGTAAAAGGGTAAAATATTGGATTTAAAAATGGGTAGCCATTAAAAGGCGGTAAAATTTCATTTTCTGAAAAATACTTCCTTTATCTGAAAAAAAATGAATTTGTTCTTATATTATGTTTAACAAACACATAATATAGATTTTAAAATTATATGGAATATATAAAGTTCAAAATTCAGTTAATTCTATTCATAACCGCTTTTTGAACGGCTAGTTTGGTGAGTCGTGGTGCACTCAAACTTGGTGTTGCGTGTAGCATAAGCTATTGAATTACTTTAAAGAAAATAACTTACTATGAAATCTTGGGATCTTACAAGATATGAACAAGAAAAATCTCATGCTAAAGATAAAATATAGATTCCCCTTGAAGAATGATAATTCATGAGAGGATTTCATAAATAGAAATTTCATGTGTCGATAATGTTCTTTGTGAGAGATGTAAAAAATATGGACATAATGCAGGAGGATTCTTTACCATATTTCTAGCACAATAAGATTTCTTGAAGAGAATTAATATTGAATTATAAGATTTATAATAAATTAAGGATAAATAAAGAAGAACCATCTCACACAATGACATGATAGGTGTGATATGATCCATTTCACCAAAGGATAAATTATATTTGAAAATTATATGTGGAAGCATGAATTCTTGAGAAAGTGGAGAAACTTGGTTGAGAAACCTATATCAAATTTGGTTTTCACGTTGATGAAAAAGTGACCCCACCTTATTCCCTAATATATTTTTGTGTTTTTGAACTAAAAATATTTTTATTTGAAAAAGATGTTTGAGGATATGACTTTTGGACATCAGGATGATATTGTACTTCATGGAGTTTACTGAATTTCATGAAATAGAAGAAAAGTGTGTATCCCTTGAGTGGAAGAATTGATGAGATGAAACTATTAAATATTTATTTCATAGTGAATGTGGTATATATAAACAACTTTATAAATTTTTATGTTTTGGTATTCCTATCAGACTTTTATCCGTTGTTCCTAATTATATTAATAATATTAATTAATGGGGAGTGCTTGATTGATGTTAAGATAAGAAAAGGGGGGTCTATATCATTTTTACATGTATTTTTTGATGTGTTTATTGAATTATGTGAAGGACATAGTATTTAATTGGTGATTTATATTATTTCTAAACCCTATAATAAGAGTTTACTAATTATGAAAATGATTTCACATGCAGGGAATTTATGTAAATATTGTAAAACTTTGGTTGCATCTCTCTGGTTTTCTACACTAGGTTAGCCGATGTAGACATAGAGTTGATTAACTAATGTCTCTTTTATAAGAGAATAATATGAGATAATTCATCTATTTTATGTGATCCATATATTTTTCATATAAGATATATGAACATATTTTTGAGAAAAATGTGAGATGATAAGATCCACCACTTACACTTTCCATTTATTTTTGAAAAGGGGGGGAAATATATTGAATTTTTAAAGTGTAGTAGTATAGAAAAAAAATTAAAACGGGGGTTGAATAAAAAAATTTCATGATTGATGAATGAATTTTTTATTTTCTATTAGTATATCATAATGTCAATATATGTTGAAGTCTTATATGAGGAGCTGGGGATGCTTGAAGTGGTGATTCCTGGAGAATTGGTATGAATTAACTTGATATAATTTAATTTCATGCTTTAGATATTACCCATATTAATTGTTATTATTTTTGTGATGGTATTAAAATAAATTCAAGAAAAGTGTTGATGGTGATGGAACATTATCTACGACATGTGAAACACCATGAAAATGTTTATTTTCATGAAGTTTAGAAGAATGATTAAAGAATATGTATAGAAGAAAATATGTATATATATGTCATGAAGAAGAATAAAATTTGAAAATTGTTTAACTGATCTTAAAGATCAAGGACCTGTGTCAATAGTGAGGCATTGTTTGCAACATGGAAGATTATTGATGTTCTTGAAACTATTAATTTTCATATGGATTTGATTTGAAGGCCATATAATATCCTTATATTTGGAACGAGGTATTGATGATGGGTTTTCATGTCAAATGATTTTTTACAATGTCGGGTTCCATAAGGGAATATCCAAAGATCATTAGATTTTTGGAAATCAGATAATTATGGATTTCTTGAAACTGTAAGAAACATTTTCGAAGTTGATTTTGTGAGTGAGGCTTCCATGTAAATAAGGGTTCATGGTTTTTATATAAAAATAAAATATCTCAATAAAAATAAATAAAATGATATCATAGTATGCTATTTGACATAGATTCCATGTTATATTCATGTGATTGATTATTAACAATTTACAACACTAGTGTAGGTACATTCAGTGGAAAATAAAATCAGGTTAATAGAACACAATTGAGATTCCCATGCATAGTACGCTAATCATTAATAAATTTAAGTTATATTATGGTATTATACATATATGCTATGATATATTCATGTGATGTGAATATAATAAATTTAATATTGTATTTTACGTACATTTATTGGAAAATAAAATCAGGTTGATAGAATAGAATTAAGATGCCCATGCACAGTATGCTAAATTTTAATATTGTGATTCCACGATACGCTATTTGACATAGATGTTATGCTATATTCTTGAGATGATTATTGGAATAATTTATCATACTATATGTCCAATATATAGTTGAGAAGTGTACTATAAGGTAATTGCATCACTAAAATGTTATGGTGGTATGTGAATGAAGAATTCCATACAAATTAAATGCTTCATGGATAGTAAAGGTTTGTGAAATGCCATGATGTATGTGGTGACAGTCCTTTGTGGGTTTCGATGTAGTTCGCAAATGAATATTTCTTCACGAATGATGAGATGAATTGTGGGTGAAGTCCTTTGCAGATATCCCTGTTGATATAGGATATAGAGAGATGAACCTATTGAAACATTATTACATAATTAAAAAATCTTCATGTGCTAAATGTATTCATAATCTCTATTTGTTTCCTATAAATACAAGGCTAACTCTCTCGCTAAAGGCAATCTATAATTTGGGATAAGTGTTTATTCTGAGAAGAATTTATTATTTTGGTTCATTTGGGTTTTTAAAGCAATTTTTTATTTCAACTAAGGATAAAATTTTGTGTGAGGTGCTATTATAAGAGAGGCACTATGCTAAGTGTATTTCTTTTCAAAGTGGTGAAGTGTTATGATATTTTCTATATAAGTGAACTACTATGAAAATATCAAAAATGATTCAAAGAATATTCAAGAATCAGTTCCCTAAGAATCAATAAAGTCAACCAACAGTACATAGATTTTTATATATTCTGTGATATGATCATTTCAGGATCATACAAAAAATTGAAAACTATTTTAAGATTATAATGTGAATAGAAAAGTGAAGTGCTATGTGATGAAAACATCAGGTCACTATACATCAACAATGTCAACCAAAAGTATGTGACATATCATATATGCTATTTTGTGATCATTTGATGATCATAAGAACAATTTAAAAAAATATTTGAAGAATGTATCGTGAATAGAAAAGTGAAGTGCTATGAAAAGAAATAATTAGTTTGATAAGAATCAATGAAGTGAACCAGTAGTACACTACATATCATACATGCTATGCTATGATCATTTCAGAATCACTAGAAAAATTTAGCATATTTTTTTAATAGTATAATGTAAATAGAAAAAAGATGTGAAATATGATTCGAGAATCAGTACACTAAGCATCAAATAATTGGACCAATAGTATGCTACATATCATAAATGATATGATATGATCATTTCATGATCAATGTAAAACTTTTTCATATTGATTGATCAATATATAGTGAATAGAAAAATTATGTGCAATATGATCCAAGCATCATTAAACTAAGAAAAAATAAGTTGAACAACATTATGTGACATATCATATATGATATGTTATGATCATTTCATCTGTGTAGGATCAATTTAAAATATTGTTTGATGTTTAAAATGTGGATAAAAAATGGTATATTCATGAAATACACACGTTTTTATGATGTATTTGAGTTTATATTTAAAAAATAGATTATTATGATTTTTTCAAGTCAATATCATGTATAAAATTATATTAAAGAAATTTTTTTCACCACATTCACACATTATTTGAGGTTGGGACTTCATCATAAGAAGAAAGAATCATTTCTCAAGAATAGACATGAGAAATTTTTAATTATCAGTAGAGATTATAATTTGATGAGACTGAATCTAGAATATACTTGGAGGAGAAGCAATTCGGGTTTGAGCATTCAATAAACTAAGAAGATATGGATAATTCAAGATCTGGTGTGAATGGATTTCAAGACCAAAAAATCTTATTTCAAGAAGTTGTTGATAATCCTAAAGTACTACATGAGTATAACATATCCAGTAAACTCAGTGAGGAAGACTTATTTGAAGTGTTGCAAGAGCAACCAGAAGCAAACAGTGATATTTCTATTTGTGGATCAGGAACATTGATATAACGGAGCTCAGGACCAGGGTGTCTAACAAGATACTGAAGAGGCTTGGGTATGGGATATCTAACCATTCTAGAATAAGTATAATAGAATATGGTTTTGGTGTCTATCCAACCAAGGAATAATAATTCATTGATGGGGTGTATAATCAGGATAAATTGAATAATTGACTATTGGGGTGTTTGGAGCAGCACACAATGATAGTTATGGAATATTCAACACACTTTACAAAGAGGTAGTGTTTTTCATTGATGTAACTTTTCATTGAGGGGTTGAGGGTAAGATTCTTCGAGGAAGGACTCATAAATTTTGTTCAATCTCAATTAAATGTGTTCATATTGACCGCTATTACTGAGATAGTAAATCAGGAACTGATTACATGGTAGAACCTGAGAGAGGTTGGGGGTACAGAGTATATTAGTATAGTCTCTCAACCTAGTGGTTTAGCTTCCAACGGAAGGAAGCACCGATTTGAGGATTCTCATGAGATGAGCACCAGCCAGACCACTAGTATTGGTAGTGCAGTTTTCTTTCATTAGTGTGGAAGACGGGGACACATGAATAATCACTATGATCATGACCCATTGGACTGTTGATCTTGTGGTTGAATGGGTCATGTGCAACATTTCTATGGGAACTTTCTTCCAATAGTTAGTGGAAGAGGGCCAGACTCAACTTTGGGTTCAGAAGATGTTCTCACAACTCTGCATCAGGCAGGGACCAATTGTAGTATGGTATTTTTGGTCGAGGTGGTGGTGGTTGTGGTTGAGGAATTCAGGCACCAGTTATACCTAGATAGTATAGTGGGATTTCTTTGAGTAGTGAGGTTATATCACATGGTTTTTTTAGGCTAAATATATATTTCACATCATACCCCCTAGAGAAGGGTGTTGGACTATCTAGTGTTATAGGTGTAATCTTAGTATCCACTAATTTGTATGTGTACTTTTTTACATAGATTCATCAAATAGTTTCATATTTGTACATGTGGTGTAATTCCTTAGTCTTGTAATTTAATTTTCCAAGGGAATTAAAATGCTTAATACTCCATTTGGAATTAAAAAAAAGGGGATGTACCTCAGTGCAGGGAGTTCCCTATTATGATTGGTGGGAGTCACATCATCTGGGATCTTTTTTCCCTTGAGATTACCGAGTTTGATGGCATACTTTGTATGGAATGGATATTTTCTTATTGATCCTCCATTGATTATTATCACCATAGGATAAAATTCACATCACCAGAGGGTGTAGTGTTTATTAACAAGGATGAATGGGATGTCTAGTAAATTTGAGATAGACTAAAGCATCGTGGGCTGGGTAGGAGGATAGCCCATATTGCATGCATTTATCTGGATGATAGGGATCATGTAAGGTGGAATTTCCTCCAATGGTTTATCATTTCATGAATGATTTCTCGAAATACTTTTCTGGTTTACCTCTTATTATAGAGGATTAGTTCTCCATCGAGCTATTTCTAGGAGTATCACTGATATCTATTCCTCCTCATAGGATGAATACTATGGACTTACACAAGCTTAAGAGGTATATAGAGGACTGTAAGGAAAAGGGGATCATTCGGGCCAGTACTTCTCTATGAGGATCACTAGTACTTTTGAGAAAAATGCAGATAATAGCCTTACACTAAACATAGATTACCAGAAATTGAACCAATAGATGGTCAAAACTGTATCCCTTTCTATAGATATAATTCCTTTTTATAATCTTTTAGGAGATCAGGTGTTCTCAAAAATTGATTTGAGATCAAGATATCACTAGGTACGTGTTTGACCTGAAGACTTACCTCATATACATTTTTGTAGTAGCTATGGTCTGTATGAGTATCTGGTTATGTCATTCATCATCAGAAACTTTCTAGTGATTTTAAGGGAGCTAATGAACCTAGTTTTTCAGATTTATCTAGATTATTTTTTGGTGGTTTTTGTGGATGATATCTTGGTGTATTCTCACAATCATCATCACCATGAAAAACATCTTAAGATCATTTTGGATGCACCTAGAGAAAATAAGTTATTTGATAAGATCACAATGTTACACTTCTGTAAGGATAAGATTCACAACCTAGGTAATATTATCTCAGATACAATAGTATCAGTTGACCCATAGAATTTGAGAGATTTAGTTTCATGGGAGAATCCCAAGAATGTCTTTGACATACATAATTTCCTGGGGATAGTGGGATATTATAATCATTTCATATAGTAATTCTCATTCCTAGCATCATCACTTATGGGCATGACCAAGAAGGGTTTGAAGTTTGTATGGATAGATACCTATGAGATAACCTTTTAGGAACTGAAAGGGTGACTAACCTCAACACCAGACCTGATTCCACCAGATTAGGGTAGAAGATACATTGTGTTTTTTGATTCATCAGTTATCAGGATAGAAGTAGTTCTTATGCATGGTGATAGAGTTAGGATGTATGTGTCTCAGTAGTTGAAGACAGTTGATTGTAATTAACTGACTCTTGATCAAGAGTTATATGCATTGGTACAAGGATTGCACTATTAGAGACACACTTTACTGGGAGATCATTTTGTGGTGTAAACAGACCACAGAAGCATCATGTAAATATTTTCATAGCATGATATGAATTTGAGGTAGTGAATGTTGTTGGAGTACCTATAGTCTTTTATCATCGAGCTATACTACACACCTAAAAACGTTAATGTGGTAGCCAATGAATTGAGAATGAGGACTCATATATAGGTGGTATAGTAGGACAATAAGTGCAGGATATTCAGTGTAGAATTTTCATCTATATTTATTTATGGAATATAACCCTCAATATAGAGTAAGAATGAGATACTATTTGATTTAGAGGGACTAGTTCTACAAGAGAGCGTGGCAGGTGAAGACCCCCCTCCTTGTTGGAATGTAGTTTAGGATGATATCATGTGTATACAGGGACATGTATGGGTTCTAGTATACATACGTGAGGATCTAATGTAGGAGTATCATACCTCAATTTTGTAAGTTCATCAAGGTGTTACCAAGATTTATTGTGACATATGTCTACTGTTCTGGTGGTCGAGGATGAAACCTGGGGTTTCTAGTTTTGTTATGTGGTGTTCCACCATTCACCAGGTGAGTGAAGAACATCAGTGACCATCCTTACTTTTATAGTAGTTAACTATTCTTGAGTAGAGATGGGATAATGTCGTGATGGATTTTAGGACTAGTTTGATAAGGTATACTCAAGGTAGTGATGTTGTATGGGTTTTTCTTGATAGGATCACAATGTTTTCTCATTTCCTTCCAATTAAGGAGACCTTCAGTGTAGATGATCTTGGTTGGTTTTATATTTGTGTGATAGTAAAACATCATGGGGTCTCATGTATTATCATTTTAGATAGGGATTCCTATTTTATGTCTCTCTTATGGAAGAGTTTGCATAGGGTTTTGGGTACATAGGAGCTTTGGAGAACAATATACCACCCTCAAACTAATGTCCAGTAAGAGTGTATAATACATGTGCTTGATGATAGGCATCAAGCACGAATATTTGAGTTTTTTGGATATTAGGGGAGAAATATTACCACAGTTGAGCTCTCATAAAATAATATCCATCAGGTTACTATAAATATATAACCTTATGTGTATTTGTATGTTCTTCCATGTTGATCACCCATGTTCTGGTTAGAGGCAAGTGAGGTAGATTTACATAGACCAAGTCTCATGGAAGAGACTTCTGAGAAAGTTGATTTGATCTGAAAATGGATGGGTACTGCATAGTCTAGACAGAAATTTTCAATTGATCATCATCTATGACCTATAAAGTTTGAGGCCAGGTATCAGGTGTTTTTACATATCCCATCAAGGATGGGAAACAAATTTATTAAGAGATAAGGTAATCTTTCACCATGATATTTTTAGCTATTCGATATTCTGGATAGATTCGGGAAGGCAGTATGTCAGTTTTAGTTACCTCAGGGGTACCAAAACATGCACAACATCTTCGATGTATCTCAGTTATGCCTTTATCACTCAGACTCTTCTCATGTTCTGCAGCCTAAGTATGTGGTGTTGTATATTGATTCATCCTTTGAGGACCATATGATTCATATCATCAATAGGAGCATGAAGGTTCTCTAAGACTGGTTAGATCCTCTAGTATGGGTTCTATGTTAGTATAATCATTTAAAAGATGAGACTTGGGAGCTGTAGGATAACGTACATGCTCTGTGGCCGGAGTTATTCTCAGGAAATTCTTGACCACCCTTGAATGGGAAATCTGGGGAAAATTTTCATAAAGGGGGGAGATTATAATATCTTGTGTTTTCCTGTTAGGTATAAATCTTTTTTTCTATTTAAATGCTTAATTACATCCTAATATTAATACACTTTGGTTTCATGGGGTTATTGGGGGTGTCTAGGGCTTTTTCAGAACCTATAACCCAACTCTTTGAGAAAAATATGTGGGTTACATGGTTATTAGTAATATTGTGACCTAATCCATAAGGGTGGGTGAAACCATGTGGTGCTGGGAAAAGGACTTTAGGAGCCTTTACGGTTTGAGTGAACCTTGTAGATGGAGGAGAACTCCATTGTGATGGCCTCTGAAATTTTTTACAGAGGGTTGAGACATAGTTTGCGCATGGTTTGAAAAACTATGTGCACTAACCATGTGAGGTTCCCCTCAATATACTGAAGGGAGCACAATTGGTGCATAGTTTGGAAGCCCATGTATTCAAACCATGTGGCCCAGAGTTTTGATAGAAGATTAACATTCTATCCTTAAAAATCATAAAAACCTAAAACCTAACTTCTATTTCTCATTACAGTGGGAAAAAATAATTTTATATCTCCCAATTGATCAAATTTTGTATCTTTTGATCTATTTCTTGCATCCAAACTCAGAATCTAATGTCCTTAGTCTTGTTGGATTCATGCTAATGAGTACTCATTTTCTTTTTTTCATTTCATCATTTATCATGGTATCATATGTCTTATTAAGTGAAAGTTAATAATCCCTATTCTTATGGTTTTCATTCATTCTTCATTCTTATTCTAATCTGAGCCAAATAAAAAGATAATACTATTTGAGAACTCAATTACGAACCTGCATTAGGAATTCTATACATTTCCCTTGGGTTTGGGTGCTTTATATGCCTATTTTTTTGTTATTCTAATGACATACTTTTTGGTTTATCCCTAATAATTAATTGAATTATTAAATTGAACAAGTTGGAACATGTTAGGGATTCCCTTTAGTTCCTTGAGCTTAGTTGGGTGTTTTCTCCCTAACCTAGTCCACAAATGGGGTGTGCCTTCTGATTGATGTTGTATTTTCCTATTGTTAAACAATCTAAGGAGTGAGTAGTTGATTATTCCTAGTTAGAGTAAGCCATGTTATATGTGAACTTAATTAAATTGATTATTTAGGAAATGATCGGCCACCTTTACTATGTTATACATTATGTGAATTGTTTAAATGTTTAAATTTGAATTGTTATATGAATGGGTAAACTCATTGAATTTATTTGAATTGGAATTTTAATATGAGTTGGAAGGACTCCAAGAATTTGATGTTATGACATGATAATTGAATTGAATGATGGATATTTATATAGGATTCCATGGGTTTGATACACCATGGGTTACAATATTGGTAGTAGATGCCTCGAATGATATTTCTCCTTGTGTCTTGATTTTGTGGGATTCCTTGGACCTTTCTACCCCTTGGATTTGGATTTATTGGTCTTAGAGTGGACATGGTATGTTGAAATGCTCCTTGGTCCCAAATCCAAGACTAATAGAGTTTCCATTGAGATTCTCTTGGGACCCAACAAGGATGCCTTGGTCAACTATACATTGGATCTCTCCACATGGGGTATGACACATATTTTATATGGTTGAGCTATGGTAATTTTGGTATTCTTGATTATACGACATGGTTGTGTTTGTTATAATATAAATGGTATATGGCATGGTTGTGGTTGGAATGAGATACTGGATATACAGCATGGTCATGGTGTTTATTTCTATTGTGCCTTATAGCTTCCTTGTTTGAGGATCTTGAACCTTGTTATGTAGGAATACTTCCTAGGCTTGACAGTATCACCTTACAGTTATTACTTTTTCAATTGAAATTTTACGTGTATTAGTATCATATTTTTTATATACCTTTTACACTTCTTATATTTTATTATACATCCTCGATTTTTATAGACACTATTAGTGGTGTCCTACTGGTATTTTATATCACACCTTGTCTCAGGCTGCCATTGGGTACCCAAATAGACTTTATAAATGCAGTTTGGGATTGGTAAAAACACCTAAAGTTTTATTCTTTAATTTTTCCATGTATAAGAGTAGGGGAGCACAGGACCGAACAGTGGATTATGATGTTATCAGAAGATAAATCTTTTTTTATATTTTATTTTTCAATATATGTATTATATCGATGCGTATATACCTATTTTAGATTATTTGTACGAACATGACATGATATATCATTTTGGTGTATGATTTTTTTTAATTGTTTTATATATATTTCTTTGGATGTTATCTCCAATTCAGTTATTAATGTACTTCCACTATGGTGGGTTTCTAGTCTAGTGGTATTAGTTTCTATTTATGCTTCTTATTAATTTTTATATTGATTTTGTTATTAACTGGTTTGATTACTACCACTATGTTTTACTAGAGTAATGGGGGATTATCTCCCCACTAACACACCATTAGACCTCGCTTCTAGTCGTCATCCTCTAGTGCTCAGGAAGATGTGCTTGAGGCCATGTGGCCAACCAGTCTCGGAGCACTGTTCAGTGGCATCGGGGTCCGGGATGTTACACTCCAAGAAATTAAAACTGACTAAACTCACTATGCTCAATGGAATGACCTTTCCAAATAATTTTAAATAATTAAAACAATCACTTTACTGTTAAAATTTTAACTATAAGCAAGAATAGATTAGAAGAAAAATCATTCAATAAGGAAAAAAGATCTTCTTCATTAAAAAAATAAAATCTCTAGAAAAATAAATGAAATATACAGTGAAATGCATGGAAACATAATGTTTTTCCCATTGATATCCACTATTAAAGGCTCCTGGGAGTTTATAAGAACATGTCTAAATCAACTCACATATTATTCCTCCTCCCTTTGCTATAGTAACTCTATGAGAATCCTCCATCCAGTACCATTTGATCGTGAACCACACCATCACCTCTAAAATTATGATATCATTTTTTCTAATTAAATTTTCCCTTCATATTTCTGAAACAGTAATGGGTAAATTATTTTAAATTATTTCAATATTCAATCAGTCATATTGAACCTCCATGAGATTACAACAAAATAATCATTATTTCTTCAAGGTGGTAGTAGTATAAATATCTATAATAATATTGGTGAAAAATTAATTCCATGCACACCAATGTTTTATTTCCCATATGAATCATCCCATGATCATAAATTCATCATCTCCTCTTTGAATTAATCCATGTTTATTGAAATAAATTGTGAAGTGTGGAGATTAAATGGTGACATCATCTTTCCTTCATACCCTTATGCAGTGAATGATCCATCTGTCTATCCTTATCTCCCATGACCTTAACATAGTGGCCATTTTGAGTTCAATTCCTCTTAAATATTCAATATATATTGAATTATAAGACTTCATATGCATCATATAATTTACATTTCATATAAATTATCCTATGATGGGTAAATTTACCTATTTATAAGACTAAAATATCATTCAAGGTTCGATATCTAAAAGTAAAACATCATATGAAATATTATCTTATGAAGTTAAGAAAATTATCCTACTTGATAAATTTTTTATGAGATAGATTATTTTATGGGCCAAAAATAACCAAAATATTCTCATTTTGAGTTCAATAATAGGACATAACAAGTAATTTTCTATATTAATAATAAAATTATGGATTTTTCAAATAATTTCATAAATGAAAAAAAATATAAAAACATTGAATTAATTTATTTTCATAATAATTCAAAAACTATACTTAGAATCAAAAATGATATGATTTTACATAAAAAGAGTATGGACTAAATCATTTAAATAAAAATGATATATCTTGAATATATTAGTTATATTAGGAAGGTTAACATAATTTGGTTCATTATAATAAATATACATATAATCTATGTTTTATTTTGCATAAAGTGGAATGTGATATTAGGAAATCACTAAAATAAATACTTGAAAATTAACATATCCTCAATATTAAAAATCTCCATGAGTGTCATATAAACTTAAACATATTACCAACATATGAGAGTAAATATAATGTTTTGGATTCTCCACTACATGATGATCCACCTCAGGAAGATAGTGTGTGTGAAAATTATTCCCATTGTAGACACTTTCATGATGCATTTAATGTTCACATCATTATGTAATCATCAAATATATACCAATAATTGTTTTTCCATTTCGAAGATAAAACTATTAGGTGTTTTAAATGATTTATTATTAGGTAAAATTTTTAAGCCACCTTTCATTATTAAAGGTTATAGTTCCAAAAAGATTATAGAAATAGATTACAAATATGAAACAAAATTATTTCTAGTAGAAGATAGGGGTTAATTTTCATTCCTCGTGACATTTTGATGATGTAAATATTATAAATATAAATATATAATTGATAATTAATACATGATATTCCATTAAAATATTTATGTATTATAAAAGTTAAATAAAAATTGATCTTTGTAGGTTGATAAATGAGGCTTTAATCAGGGTGAGTTTGAGAGTATCTTAACTAATAATTCATCAATAATTAATTATATAATATATATTTTTCCTAAACTCGCATTTCCTTATACACATATGTTGTATAGTGTTATTAAAAGTATAAATTACACCTATGTTTTCATGGTGATATTTATTAAAAGTCATGAAATAATTTTGTTATCCTTTTATGATATTATTTACAAATAATAGCATTAAAACCTATCCATATTCAAAATAAAATGATAGATTGGATCTCATATGAGTTATAAATTTAAAAAATACATCATTTAATTATTTTTTGGGTTAAGATGTGAATCATTTGTCAAGGATAATTTTATAAAAAAATGACTTGGGTATCCGAAGTTTGTTATTGTGAATTATCAAAATGTTACTAATGATATTCAATAATTGCCTAAGATGGAAACTAAACATTCAAATGAGAGATTCTTTTTATATGAGAAATGGAACATCTATAATTTTTATAGTGGGAGAAATAAAGAATATGTTAAAGTCGTGTCCTAAGATGCATACAATTTTTATATAGTAATAAGTTCCACAATAGTTCATGGAAAATAATGTTCTTCAGACACTTTGTTTATAGGAAATTTAGAAGCAAAGATAAATGGTTTATAATAACTATGATAGGTGATATTGTATTTATTGGAGATATTGAGTCCTTATCCTTCGCAGAAGGAGTAAATATAAAATAATCTTGTAAATGGAAAGTAGTTATGAATTCATAAACGGATTCATTGTATAAAAATAATGTTAGTATTTTGGTATAACTTATTACCTATTGTGAATCCCACTTGGTCTAAATGGCTCTTCAAGAATGTTCTCAACAAGGATGTTAAATAAAAAACCTATAAATAAATATTTTTTTCTAAATGTTTTAAGATATGCCAAGATGTTTGATCTAATGAAACATTTTCATCAATACATATATTATAATATATTTAAATTATAATTCTTATAGAAGTGTACCATGATAATTTTTGACACGCTTCACATCATAGGTATGCTATAACTTGGCCCTCTTTTATCTCTATTTTGGTTCTACATTTTTTCAGAAGTAAGGGTTGATATTTTGGATTATAGAAGAAATCATATATGTGCATTATTTTTACATGTTTAGTAGTAACTAGGCGGTCACTATGTGATATGTAATTTTTGGTTTTGGTGGAATTTTTCATAGATTGAGAATGGTTTGTCGAATTGTGAATATTTCTCGGAAACCCATGTGATAGGTTAGGTTTGGGTCTATAGGTGGTTGCATGGATTTCTCATGACTTTTTTAACCATGTGGTTATTTATAGGTAACAATGAAGTTCATTTTTTGAGGAATAGTAGAGACCACATGGTTGTCACACAATTTTTCTAACCATGCGTACAAACCATTTGATCTATATGAATTTTCTAAAAATGGAAAATTACCCCAATACCAATGGTCGTTTTGACCCAAATTTCACCTTATATATCATTATTATAACCCAAAAATTACTTAAAACTCTAGGAGGTTCTCCCTTGGGTCTCATAGTGATTTTATAACAATTTTGGTGTATCTATTTAAGGTATGTGTAAATCTATTCTTCATTGCTAATCTGTTCTCTAGATTTAATCTCAATCTCTCGTCCCCTAGATTCATTTGAACCCAAATGGGTTTTGATGGGAAAAAACAAGGTTTAATGTGTGGAATTGATTATTTTTATTATGGATCTAGAATTTAAAGGACTAGATGTATTCATTTATGATTAATATTTTTAAAGGAAACTAGGTTTCCTTTTTTGGTGTTGTAGGTGTCTCTATATAATAGTTATTTTTCATGGAATAGTTTATCAATATTTTGTTTTCCTTTAGTTCTACTAGTGGAAAAGGTTTATTTGATATCTATAATGGTTGATTTATGAAATTGAATATTTTTTAAGGAAAATGATTTAAAAGTGTTTTTTTGTTAAAAATAGTTTTATACACTACATGTTTTTGATGAAATTTTCCATTGATGATTTGGAGTATAAAATGGGTTTTCCATAATGGGAGTGGTAATGATTTTTGTATTGAAATTTTTTATTAAATTATGGGAATGATTTACTTGAATGTCTTATGAAAACATTTCACATGGGAACCTTAGGTACATTAGGTTATGGAAATATTAAAACCTTAGTGAGTGTGGAATCACTAAGGGTTACGAGTCTGATACTGATATATTGTGGTAGGTTTTGATGTCATTAAGATTCAAATTATATAAGATTAGTGTTTCTTGTGTGTCCTAGATATGTATTCCTATATGGTAGATCCCAGTTATGAATGGTTTTATACATGATAGTGATGTTTCATACTTTGATTCCTCAAATGTTTAAATTTTGAGGTATGGAAACTCTTCATTACATCCCATTATGTAATCATTAATATTTATTTCCATATTCGAATAGATTTGAATATGTATTGTTTTAAAGGAAAATAAAATTATTTTTTATTAAAAAAATCAAAATAAAATATCTAGAAATATTTTTTACAAGAAAGAACTAATGGTTACATAGCGTATGGATTCATTGTGGTATACTATTAGGAATTTACCGCACACCTTTTATATTCCATTAGTAATACACATACTTGAATTTATAGGATACAATTAACGGTACGGTTGTCATGTATCTATATGGATTATCTTGGTTGATGTCTCTTCATTGTAATTTTGTTAAGTCACGAGGGATGGTCAAATGGATGCTTGGTATTGGTCTTGGACATAATTACTTTCTGGGATTATCCTTCTACCTTTTTTTGTCTTATCTCATGGTTGTGTACCTATTCTTCAATTATATAAAACAGTTCTACCTCATTATATTATTATATATGATATATGATAAATTTTTATTTCATGTTCAACCCAATACAATGATTGTTTATGTTTATACCTAGGTTCTTTTCACTAGTCCATAGTGATCAAAAACACTCTTCCAATGTGGTAGGCTTTCTTAGGTGACATGTCAAGTCGGCCCAAGGTGGTTTGTTACAAAATTTCATCAATTGGAAGTTTCTTTGGTGGTTTATTATATACTAAAGTTATGACCATCTAGACTCAGGTGGTAAGTGCGCAAGGGTTTCTAGTCAAATTAATTTCATATTTAACCTTTATTTAACATGATTGGTCAAGGATATTATCATCAAGATTATAATATTGATTTTGGTTTAATTTAAATGAACCTTATAAATTTTCTCTATTGGTTTCTACTATTTTCTTTAATCCTTATTTTCTAATGGATTTAATATTTATTCTTGATGTTTATATATTAATTCAAATATGTATTCCAATTATAATATGGTGTTACCTATTGTGTTTAATGGATAATGTCTCTAGAATATTCTCTTTGATTCTAAGGTAAGGACCTATTGGAAAAATCCCATATGAAACCCCTTAATTTAACCCTTGTTTAGTGGAAATATTAATCTAGGCTATTCAATCACACATTCAATATAGTTATGGAAACTGGGAATGTATGGTGAATTATAATTTGGATTTTTCCAAGAAAAGTACACCAATATTCCTTAGTGATAAAGGAACCAAAGAACCCAAGGAATAAATTAAGAGACTATAACATATTTTCCACTTTTTAGGGGCTCTAGAAGACTATATGTTTGTAATTGCCACATATATTCTTGATGTTCCTAGAATTAAATGGTTGGATTCCATCATTCTATCCAAATTACATAGGGAAGTCACATAGAAAACTTTCAATAAGTCCTTTAATAAGCAGTTATATCCTATGACTATACATGTGGAAAAGGCTTAGGAGTTTGTTACCTTGGATCAAGGAGACTATTTAGTGATGGAGTATGATAATCATTTCACCAAGCTATTTCATATATCTCTAAAACATGGCACTAATGGATACCTAAAGGCTAGATTATTTCAGATGTGTCTGGTGCTAAGATTTGATTGATGCTTATGATCATGTGCTTGATGACCTTTACCGATGTAGTTGAAAATGTGGTTATAGCTGATGCATACTTAGTTATAAAAATAGGTCTTAGTGGAGCATCTGTTATTATAGGGGTAGTCAAGGTGTGTCACATATCCTGAAAAGGAATTATAGAAGTGGTTCTTTGTTTTTATTAGAATCTATTAAAGTGGGGTCTTCACTAAAATACTTGTTAGTTTTATTCCATTGTGGAATACCTATCCATTACTAAGCCTAATTATATAGTAAAATCCAATATCTTCCATCACTCTGTACAATCTGGTCACCTTAAATGTTTTATTAGAAGAGTTTCATATATAATTAGAGTTGGATACACCATACCAAAAGATTCTATCATTTTATAGAGGCTTTGAAAATGTGGTGGACCTCATTATAATGTTAAGGGGGGTAATTAGGCTATGAAGAAATCTTGGATATGGGTTCAGTTTGGATTCCTTTATACATCAGAGTATGCACCAGAGGAATCTAAAGTGGGTCTGACTACTATGATATGTACAATGTTTATTACATCCTCTATAATATTAGATCTGTTTGATACCAGTGCATCCCATTATTTAATATCAAGAAATTTGGTCAATGTGTCTGGATTATACTCAGATCTTATTTCATTCTTTATGGATCATTATAGTCCCTTATGAAGTTGTAAAGATTAGGGTTTTAAATATTCTATGTTCTAGGTTATGATCGCCGACCAATAGGTCATATGGAATTTACTAGTTCTTGATATTAATATCTTTGAACTTATCATTGAAAAATATTAGATGGTTTATTTTCTGTCCCAGGTTGATTCTTATAATTTTCATCTTTAGTTTCTATCTCCCAATGGGGTTACTTGTGTCTTTCAAGGTGAGTGGGATCCTATATTTTGGTGAGTAGGGAATATTTTTCTTTTGGTTAGAATGATCTCATTTTAATTTTTATCGATTCTTATTGAGTCCATTTATCATTAGTAAGGTGTTATTCTTCCTACTATTATGAATGGATAGCATAAATAATTTCCTAGTAACATTTTCTAGGTCATATCCCCAAAGAGAAGTTGAGTTTACTATTGACATGCTTACAGGGATGATTCTCATCTCCTCACCATTTTATAATATGACATCTACTGAGTAAAATGAAATTAATGTTTATATTTCAGGATCTTGAGCCCAAATTTTTTTTTAATGGGTGTCTCACTGTGTACTTCTCTGACTCTCCTCATAAATAATTATATGGAAGCCTTCAGTTGTGTGCTGACTACAAAAAGTTTAATAAAAGGATTATTCTAAAAGGGTGCCCTTTTCCTAGGATTAATGATATATTTAATCAACTTAGGGGATCTTGATAATTTTCTAATATTGATTTGTGATAGGGGTACCATCAGTTAAGAGTCTGAGGAGAGGATATTATGAAGAATACATTCTAGAAAAGGTATGCAAATTATAAGTATTTGTATATCCCATTTGGTCTTATTAACACTCATGTGGTGATTTCATCTTTGATGGATTATATCATTTATTGGTTATTGGACCTCTTCATGGTTTTTATTGTGGATGATATTTTGGTGATTTTAAAGACAAAATAAGAACACATAGATCATATTGATATTGTTCTCAGAACAATGAGTTAACATCATATGTATTGAAAGATAAATAAATTCTAGTTCTGGATCTGAAAAGTGAGGTTTCTGGGCCATGTTATATCTGAGAGATGTATCTCATAGAATCATAAATGGGTTTAGGAAATGATTTACTTAGATCAACCAAGAATGTGTTTGAGATTTAGATCTTCTTAGTTTTAAATCGTTATTATAAAAATTTCATTTCAGATTTCTCCAAGATTCAATCTCTTATGTTAGAGTTGAACTATAAGGGTATTGAGTGTGAATATAATGATAATTCTCAATGATCATTTGAATAAATTAAAGTGAGGTTGCTTTATATCTAGTTTTTATTCTTTTGGAATTGGGTTTTGGTTACCACATATTTTTTGTTTCCTCAGCTACAGGATTAGGATGTGTTCTGATGTAGGGGAAAAAGGAAGTGGCATTTGGGTCATACTATTTAATCCCTCATGATAATAATTATACAAACAATTATCTTTAATTTCATAGCATGATTCAAACTATAAATAATTGGAACCACTATCTCTTCATGGAGAGTTTTATTATATATTTGGATTATAAGTGCCTGAACTATATTTCTTCCTAGAGGCATATGAACCTATAAAAGAGATGTTTGGTTGGGTATATTCACAATTTTGATTTTGATATTTCATACACACCTTGAAAATAAAATTTGGTCACAGAAATAATTTAACAAAATAGACCAAGAAGGAATATATGGAAGAATGATCTTTGATGATTTTATTAACTGAGATGTGCTTTGACGTAGAAGAAGTTAATGGGAAGGAGTGATTATATTGTATAAAATATGATTATTTATTTGATGAATTTATTTCTAATAGATAATAAATAGACACTTATTTTGATCATTTTAGTTAAATACTCTATGGTAAAGTTACCTTGGTTGATCGGACTTAGTCTCCTTATGTTGTTTTTCATTTCTGAGGTAGATCGATCATTCTAATAACTTTGTTGCGGAAATTGATCGATAGTGGAAATCATTCCAATTATCCCATACACCCTGGGACTACCAATATGAATCATGATTTTAGATTTTGGTATTAGGTTTTGGGGATAAGGTAGTCGATTGGGGATTTTGTATCATGATTCCTTATCTAAAAAGATTAATTTAGATCAGTAAAGACGAGACAATTTGTTGTCTCCTTTAAAAATTATAGTATGTAAGTTGGATGATATATGAATTTATTATTGGATTAACATGGAATCCTATTGGGAAAATATTATTTGGTTGATCATTGATTTATATTCAAAATCATTTCATTTCCTTTACATTAAGGAGACAATATAGGTAGAAGATCTTGGGAACATATATATTTGATAGATCATGAAGCTCTATGAAGTTAATTTTATTATTATTTATAATAGAGATATGTGATTTAAATCTTGGTTTTGGAAAGGTTTATAAGATGTGATAGGTATCCAATTGATGTTAACTATATTATATTATGCTCAGACTGATGGACATACTAAGCAATATATTCATATTCATTAGGATATGCTTTAAGAAATAATTATTTATTTTGATGGTTCATTGGAAAAGAATTGGTCCTTAGTTGAGTTTCCCTGTAAAACAGTTATTATTATTTAATTAAAATATAACCCTTTGAATAATTTTATGGGTATCTTTGAAAATATACATAATGTTGGGAAGATTTAGTAAAATAGTCTTTGGTTGGACCAAATCTTATTCAATATATTAAGAAGATATTGTATTTTATATGAAATATTTTAAAGATAGTATAGAGTCAACAAAAATCTTATGTGTACTATTGTCATTCCCCACTTGATTTTTCAATATCTGATTGGGTTTTTCTCAAGGATTCACCTCATTTGGGACATATTCATTTGGGATGATATGGAAAGTTGGTAACAAGGTTTATTGGAACTTTCAAAATAGATAAACATATTCAAAAGGTGGGATATTAGTTGGACTTACTATCTAACTTGACATCAATATGATATAAGTTTCATGTTTTCCAACTAAGGAGGTATCTCCTTATTAATTTTTATAAAGGGAAGATGTTGATATTAATCCCAAAACCATAGTAGATGAGATACCAGTTTAGATTAATGATCATATGAATAATGTTTTGTGTGGAAAAATGTTTCCTTTGATCCATGTAATATAGTGGTGTAGATGAGATTAACACATGGTTTGGGAACATGAAGTGTTGATAATGCAACAGTGGCCTTTTTCCTTTATGGGTTTAGAATCATAAGATCATTCTAGGGAAATAAATTGGCATGGTGGGGAGAATTTGGACACCCTCCAGGTCTCATGTATGTTTTTTTGGGCCTGTTTTGTCACTATCATGGTTTCAAATGTGTTTAGAAGTTAGGGATAAATATTTTATATTTTGGGGAGAAAACTTCTTGGCATACGGATTGTGAACAATTATTAGTAACTATGTGATAATATTTAAGTATTTATTTGTTGGATCTAATGAAATTTTGAATTTTTTTATCAAGGTTTTTCTAACTGATAGAGAATTCTAGGAAAACCATGTGAGAGGATTGGTTTGGATATAGATGAAACTTCATGAATATCACACAATTTTTCTAACTATTTGACTATTCTTAGGTAACCACAAACATTAGTTTTTAAGGGATAGTTATCACCACATGATTAGTTCGTGGATTTTCTAACTGTGAATCCAATCTGTGTGACTCATATGGGTTTTATAAAATTAGAAAAATACCCAGACACCCTCAGTTTTTTTAACACCAATTTAACACTATTCTCCCATTAGTTTGACTCATATTTTCCTTAACACTCAATAAAGTTATCCACTTTTTATCTTAGTGATTATATATCTATTTAGGTGGATCTCTTCAAGGTATGAAAGAATATCCACTTGATTCCCCATCTTTTCTCTAGATCTACCCTCATTCTCTCATACTCTTAACTCATTAGAACCCTTATATGGCTTGACAACAAGATATATGGTGTTGGGTGAGGAATTAATTATTTTTCTTATGGATCTATCCTTGTGAAGACTTGATCTCTTCATTTCCAGTCAATGTTTTTTATGGTGACAGTGTTTCATCCATTAGTGAGATAGGTGTCTCTAGATAATTGTTATTTCTCATTTCAAGACTTATAATTATTATGTTTTCCTTTGGTTTGGATTGTGAAAAATTGTGGTTTGATATCAATCTGGTCAAATTTATGCAGTTTCATATTTATTAGCATGGAAAATGGTTTAAAAGGGGTTGTATTTAAAAATAGTTTTACACACATCATATGATTTATGAAATCCCTCAAATATGGTATTGAATCTAAAATGTATATTAAAGAATGGAATCAGTAATTTATTACTTGTAAAAGTTTTTTAAAAAATTATGGGCATGATTTACTTGAACTTCATGAGAAAACATGGGACATGGAGACCTCGTGTGCATCAGGTTATAGACATATGAAAATATTAGTAAGTGTGTCACTACTAGGGGTGATGGTTATAGTACTGATATATTGTGTAAGTAATCAGTGTCACTAATATTCACATTATGTTATATTACTATTACATGTGTATCCTAGTTACATATTCTCATAGGCAAGAGAAAAATTATTCTTGGTTTTATTCATGATAGTGAAGTTTCATGCTTTAAATTATTTCATGTTTCTTTTTTTAGATATAAAGGATCTTGATCAATTTGATCTATGTTATCATTCGTATTTATTTCCATATTCTTATGAAATTGAATATGGAATGTTTTAAATGAAAACCAAAGGATGTTTTATGATAAATGGTTTCAAATAAAATTCTTCATAAAACCTATTTTGTATTGAATCAAGAACTAATGGTTTTATTTTGATAGTATTTGTATAGATTCCGAGTGGTATCCTAATTGGTGTTTCCCTCACACCCTGTATATTCCTTTGGGTGTATGGATATATAGTTATATAGGATTTAGATAAAGGTTTGGTTATCATGTATTCTTATAACATATCTTATAGAATTTCACTCCATGGTGGTTTCGGATACTTATGGAGGACGGTCACATATATATTTAGTTCTGGTCTTTGATTTATGTCATTTCTGGGATTATCCTTTTGGATTGTTATGTTATGTCTCATGGTTTCATACTGCCTCTTCCCTATCACACTCTAGTTTTTTACCTTTATCTTGTTACATTTTGTGTTTTTTAAGGTTAAAGCATTCCTATTTTTGTATGTGTTGATACCGAGGTGTGTGTTTCCATCCAATGGTGATCTGGAACGAGCTTTAGGCCTTGTGGTGGGCCATCTTGGGAGACGTGTCAGGTCTACCTAGGTTAATTGATTACATTAATATATTTTATGGTTGAATGTAAAAACAATATTTGTAAATGGAGACCATTAAAATATCTTATAATATACAACTATAAGGGTTTATGACCTAAAAATATTCAATATATTAAAAAACACATATAGATCCATTAAAGGATCAAAGAAAATATTCAATCATGGAATGATAATTTTTCATGTGTCTAAAAGAATTTAATGGGAGTATCATAGTTTTCCATGAGATATATATTGATAACATATGAAAAAATTTGTATTCATATAGTTCATTAAGGCTTGGTTGAAAATATTTCTTCATGAATGATTTAAAGTAACAGCCCATGTTTATGGAATATGATTTACTGAGATCGAACTATGGGTTTCTTGGACTAATTCAACATTCATAAATTTAAAAATAATTTAAAAATAAAATTTGAAGAAATTGGGGAATATTTTTTGAAAATTTCACATGTCATAAATCTTTCCATGGTGACATGTCAGAAGAAATATGTGGAGATTAATAAAATAAATAAAACTATATATCCTTTAGTGATGGAATTATCACATATTCCATATTATATTCTAGATTCTATATTTTCTATGTTTAAATAATGGTAAAAAATATCAAAAAAATCCATGATAATTTCATTGATCGGTACTTATAATTATCCAATAGTACTTAAAAATTACAAGGTACATGTTTATGGTAAATAGAGAATAATAAGAGAAAGTTATCAAGGGTTATAATAAATACCCTATAAATAGATCAATAAGATCTAGTATTGGATTTAAGAAAAGTAAATGAGAGACATAAGATCATTACAGATAGTGGTCACTAATTTTATAGAATATGAGTATATTACATTTTTTTAATCAGTTAAAGAAGTAATATAAATATGTATCTTTATTCTAGATAATGGTATTATACCAAAGAAGTATATTTTTTCATCATTTTTATTATAATAATATTATATTAGTGATACAAGAAAAGAACTCCAGGTTATGATAAAGGTCAAGAGTAATATACTTTTGAGATATCATCTCTTAAGTTATTTTACAAAAGAAGGTGAAGTTACAGTTAGTGAACTATAAATATGAAAACATGGTATACCTAATTACAAAAAATATATCTTAGTACAAACAATATTATTCATTGTAGACTTAATACGTTGTGAATAGTTAATTGATGGATCTAGTGAAAGTGGGTGTTTTATTAGATTTTCATTCCTTTACCCAACACAAAAATGAAAACTTTTATTACTATGTATTGCATGGAGTATGATATATGAAGAATTTATTTGTAACATGAGAATAACTCAAATTTTTTATGTAATAGATATTTTAATGCACATATATTACAAGTTTTATAAAATATTTATAGAAAAACATACCTATAATGAGAACCCCATGAAAACATGAGAGTAATATTAAACATTTGAACTATTATCTAGATTCAAACATATGATGGGACAAAGATGATGTATGACTTTCACTTGTTGGGGGATCATAACACTACATGAGAAATAGATTCTAGAACCATTTTAAAACACAAATAATTTTTTCTGTTAATTTTCTCAAACCATTATGGTTTATTAAGTCAAATATTAATTAAAATATTTTTTCACTAATTTTGGCCTTGGAGAACATTTATAAATCTATAAATATTTTATATAATGAATTTGGAAATTTAAATTATTGTATTTTTATAATATTTAGTGGTATTTATAACTATTGTGGAAATATTTTCATGGGGTTGTCTAAATTAAATATATTTTAATATATTAAAGGCCCTTATAACCACCATGAAAATATTTCCTGATGGTTTAGTAGTGCATACCATAAATTGGTGATGGTTTATAGGTAGATAGTTGCGGTTAAAACAAATGATAAATAAATAGAACACATGATTATTTCATGGTGGTTTAATCTATTTTAATATACTATGAAAATTTAAGAGGGAATAAGGTATATCTATATACACTACTATCATCAATTTGAAGTGCGGATATATCTATAACATATTGAATTTTTTAGTTTCAATAGTTTAATAAAACAAAAAATATTTAATAATTATAAACATTATATATGAAAAAAATTGAAATACATAAATATATTTTTATCAAATGAAATACTACAAAGGAATAATATATATGTTTTACTAGAAAATATACAACACATGAATAGAGGGATCTAATATCAACTCTATCCCAGAATGTTAGGATAGAATCCCCAATATGATCTTCACTACTAATTTTCATGTCGACTAATAGCCTAAAACACATCTAATTCCTATGTTAAATAGAATTTGAAATATAAATTAGTTTTTATTACATATTCTGTATAAAAAATTATAAAAATTATCATAATAATATAAATTTATTAATATAAATGTACCATATTCAGTATATAATGCCTAACCTTAAACATTACTTAATATTGATTTATTTCAAGAATACACATTGAGGATATTTTTAGGTTTAGAGTTTTAGAGAATTAGATCATAAATCATACATTACATTCCACATTTAAACAAGGTGCTTACATAAAAGACAGTATTCATTTTTTTCCATCAAGGAATCATATTTAAAATAAAACATGGTTTCTTTCTTGAAACTTCCTCAACACTATCATCAAATCATATACTTTTCCCTTGACCTGTGAAACACATTTCAAAAACTTGGGATGAGCATAAAAAGCTCAGTAAGGGATATAAAAATATGGAAAGAAAACATTAGCCATGTATACATAAGAATCAATGAAATCATACTTTACTCATAAAACATAATCACTTTAACATACCTCATTAAATCATAAGATTTATGAATAACTCATAGAAATCATAAGACATTAATGTATCTTAAGGCATTCATAACATTCTTACATAGGGAATAACCCTCATGGTTACGTTTGGAATACCCATCATAGTATATTCCCTAAATCTCTTCGAATAATCCTTAGAGTTTGACTCCTTCATGTTACCCAATTCATTGGAGAGCTATCTTGGGCTCACCCGCCCTTAGTTTATCATGGAACCACCCGATTTCATAAACAATTCCCAAGAACCATAACATAATCCTGTCACAAAAAACATGTATAAAGGAAACATAACATTTCCATATTTCTATCACAAGATATCAACACAACACATTGATATAATCAAAAAATTATCAAAACCACTTTCAATACCAAAATAAAATAAACGTAAAAAATGGTATTTATTTTTCATTTAAAAAAGTTATGGCTTGTAGAGAAAGTAGAAACTCAAACAATGGTCACAGCGGCGGAGAAGTCGTTGTCACTGCATACATAAGGAAAAAACATTCCTTTTGTCATTTAGTAAAATGATTCATATAAAAATATTCCTTTTTAATGAATTTAAAAGTAAAAAGGTTTTATTATACAACAAATAAAATAAGGTCATATATAAATGGAAGTGTGCCTCAATGAAAGGAGATTGAGATGAAGTCCCTTACCTTGTGTCCAACTTGACTCGATCGTTGTTTAATATTCTGAATAATAAACTAGAGTTAATTTATAATTGCTTAAGAACCTTTTTAAAGTTATTTATTCCTTTTATATCACTTATTACCATGTTATGAACATTATGTAATCATTTAAGTTAATAATGGTCGTTTTGTCGATATTTGGTACTTGAGTCAAAAGTGAACTCCTTATATATAAAAGTTGTTCATGTGGTAAAATATACATTATCTCTAGAATGGTATTCATGATGTAGATATCTTATATATCATATATATCCATTATATACATGAATTTATAATATTACATAACATTTAGAGGTAAGAAATGAAATGCACCGTTCATGGAGACGATAAGCCGTACATACGCATGAACGCTATATTCATTTCTATTTCATATTTAATGGAATTAAATCATAATGATATAAAGGTATATTATAATTCTAGTATAATATCATATATAATATCATTAACTCTATCCTTTATATGTACCACATATGGCATTAACGATTCAAATCACTTTGAGGGGGCAGTAGTCCGCACTTCCAAAAATAAAATTATTGTGTTTATCCATTATGGAAACCATAAAGGTATGACATAAATGAAAAATACATAAGCATAAGGAAAACATAAAAATAATTTATATCATATATAAATATAGTGACATCTTAATGGCCACCATGAGAGGCGATTGGAGATAAATAAACAATCATTGTTTCGTGTGGAAGTAGTTCATCGTCCACAGAAATTGTATGTTCTTCACCCATTAGATGGAGGTGTGTGTAAGTGTAGCTTGAATACTTCTCATAACAACATCATAGTATATTTAATACACTGTTGTTTTTACAAATTAAAGGAATAAAAATTGTTTAGGGGGTTGGAGAAGCAAAATAAAAACAAAAGGACATGAGAGAAGACATTACTTTTAAATCAGGTAACTCCCCTTGGTTTAAACCAAAAGGGTTTCTTGAAGATCATTCTACCTAATATAAGGTCTCTAGGATAAATATAGGTATATTGGGAGATTATTTTAGTAGAGTTTGGATGATCCAAAGAGCTTGATAAGTGTGAGAAATTGGTAGGAAGTGGGGTCTTTTTATAAGGGAGAGGAGGGGCTCTTTTGGAAAGCTTGAAAATATTATTTTATTATATAATGCTTTTCGGTGTCTAGAGATCCAAAAATCATTAAAGTAAAAGATAAGGTGTCCCATGTTCGAAATAAAATCATCCAATAATAATTGTACAAGTGTTGGATATTATGTCAAACTTTATCATCTTATTTATTTAAATCATTCATTAATGACGTAAACACTGCATCATCATTGTGTCATAAATAATTTTATATATTTGATATCTAAAAATTATATTAAAATTACCATGATTTAGGAAATAATTTTAGATTTATAATTAATATTTATATTAGAAAATATAACTTATATAACCTCATGTAAAAATTGTTTTAGTAAAATAATACATGTTTGTGACATTTTTAATTTTACTTTAAATAAAAGGTATTAATGTCATTATCTTACCCAAGTGGCTCCATGGGGTCCAAAAAATTGACCCATGGATTGTATGGGTCGGCCATGACTCATAAAATAAGTGTAAAACTAGTGTAAATAAAATTTCATATTATTATAACATTATATTTACCTTAAATTACACTAATTACCTTTAATCGCGATTAATAAAACTTTAAAGTTACTATTCAACAAAAATTATTTTCATCCCATTGTACCACATTTTACTTACTAATGATAACCATGTATTTTGGATTTTTGAAATTCAATTCATAGAAGCAGTAAAATTTCATTTAAATGGAAAATCAGTTTTTTAACTACCACTTAGTGGTTTCACTATTCATCAAAAATTGAGGTTTTTCTGAAAAATACCAAAAATTTATGCAAAGTAAATTTCAATGTCCCAATTCTAAAGAATAAGTTTATTTTGAAAAATAGAGATTATAAAATTGTCAAAATTTATATTTAAAAATGGTTTTCCATCAAAAGGCGGTTAAACAATCTTTTAAAAATATTAGAGTATTCTATGCTTGAGATTGGATTTATTCTAATTTTAAGCCTCTAAAATACTATCTAATTCATAAATAGACATAGATATGAAAATATATTATTATTTACTTACTTGGGATGTTACATAGTACCACCCAAATCAAGGTTGAAATTGTTGGAGGAGTTCTCTTTTTACTGCCCTAAAATAGATATGAAAAATAATTAGACATACATTTGATAGAAATATAAAATAAAATATACTATAAATATTTATTTTGAATTACATTTACTTGTTTATAAAAAATATATAATTCTTTTAAGAGATTATAATGTTACTTTGACCATGATATATGATGGTAATGGACATCATGTCATAGGATAATTTCCCCTATATTTACTACTACAATCATCTAGCATCATCTACAAGAACCCCATATTTATCAAATGGAAAAATCATTATACCTATATAAAAAATTATGAATTCACATTAAAATTTTCATACCAATCATGGTCACGCACTAATACCCTTGTGATGTTAATTATGACACCATATTCTTAGTCAGTAACCACTCCAATTAATCTCAATCTAATCCTCCTGACATCCTTGAATCAAAATACTTCAAAATAGTGGTATTTCTAAACAAAAACTCTAAAATTGAAATTTGGTGATTATATGTTTATAATCATAAATTAAAATTCACTAATGGTAGATATAAAACCATTTTTTTTAAAAATTATAATACCTATGTCTATAGTGGCCAACTATATTGAAATTTTCGTTTTTATTATAATTTGTCACAAATATAAAAAATTGATTCTTTGATTTTTAATTAAGATATTCTATTGGCATATTATCTTATGTTAAGTAATTTAATCTGAAATATTTGGTATAATTTTCAGTGTGTAGTCTTAATATGGTGTTTAGAGAGGGAATTAGTATTTAGTTGATGATAGTGGGGCTATATAATTTGGTAAGTTAAACCTTATAGTGTAGAGATCCATAATGTATAGTGAATTAGTAAAATTAGTTATTAGGGTGTTATGAGAGTTATTTTGATGAGGAGTGGTGTGTTTTGATCTTATTTGTAAATTTATTGGAGTAATATAATGAAAATAGAATATCGATATAATGAAAATATAAAGAATACCTGGTGAAGGTGGGAGAATATAATATAGGTCTGATGACATATGATTTTTTAAAGACTTCATGTTATCATCAAATTTTATGGTTTTTCTCATACTTGTATCCAAAAAGAATATAAAATAAGTTATAACATGATATATGATATTAAAAAAAGTAATGTATTTTTAAAATGATGTATAAAGATTATATTACTTGATGTATTCTAAAGAAACAAATAGTCTATAAGTTAAATGAGTACTAAGAAGATAATAAATTTATTCATCAATGAACATATTGTTTTAATCCTCTGTCATTAACCTGATTTCATCATCTTCACCCTCCCTTGCAATACCAACAACTTCAATATCATCAAAGATAGATAGATCAATCTTATATTTCTAATATATTTCATTATCATAAAAAAATATCTAACTTTATCACCCATATCATTCATTTCAATTAGCTTGACATGCACTGCAACACTCCCCCCATCTTGACTCTATTATCCACATTTTAGATTATTTTAGCATGTGAATCCAAAATATATGGATCATGTTGTATATGCACACAAATAGTGATCAATAGAGGTAAGTTGACATAATAAAATTTTATATAATAATTCCTTATTCCCCAATAAATATTGAATCACTTGAATTTTAATACAAAAAATGAAAATTCTCCATGATAATTTAATTCAACAACGAAAATCAACATTCTAGAGTATAAAAACCTTGAGAATTATATGAAAATTCTACTATTTTTTGTTTTAAAACCATTATCATTAAAAAAAATATAACACTTAGAGACATTAATATTAAAATAATAAAATATCCTAAACTTATTCAAAGGTCCTCAATTTAAATATTTCAAACCATCAAGCATTATAGCTCGATTACTAATAATCATGATCTATATGTATAAATATATAACATTTTTAGATACATAAGATAATTTTATTGAAATATGATGAATATAAAATTGATTATGATCTTAGAATATGTGAAAAACAATCAATAATGTATTTGTTAATGGATTTTATTATCTCTTTATCAATTAGTGTTCAACTTCAAATTCATATCTTGGTTTTCATATTCAATTCTTTAAAAAAAGGATTTAAAATATCCCTATTGAGTAGAACATATCCATGTACTTATATGGTCTCTATTTGTGTCAATTAAATTAATGATATTTTCCTAACAATATGAAATAACATTGTATTTTTTTGTTAAGATGGTGTAAGACTACAATTGATTTGTGTTATCAGAAAAATGTCTAACTCAACTAAATCATGTTTCAATATTATCCAAAAACATTGAACAAAATTTAAGACCCCTTCAACTATATTACCTTTAAAAATGAAGCCATATGGTTGGGATTTATTTCTCATAAAAATATATCAAATGACCTAAATACATAATAAAAAAAGTAACATAGCATAATAAACCATATATGTAATAAGTATGAAAATTTAAATATTTCAATGATTAATAAGTAAGATGAAAATACCACCTTATGGTATACATCCATCGATAAAGAATGAGACATATAACTTTAACTTCCTCAACCAACTGCATAGTTAGATGAACCATCAGAGTAAAAAATGATAGAGGGAATATAATATCCAAATTAAAAATAATAATAATTAAAAAAATTATTGAAGTTTTTCATGCTCAATGGGGTTTAATTTTTTCACACAAATCTATTTATAGAATCTGGAAAACTCAATTACAACTGCTATTATTTTTTCAGGTAACAGTTTGTACAATACCAAAGGAATAAATTTCTCTAAAAAAATATGTGAGTCTTCACTTTTATGACCAAGTAATATATAATGTTTATGATTAAATTCATATTGATATGTTACTCAAATATCATTGAGGAACTTTCACATTTTTTAGCCTTTAAAGGAAAACATAGTTTTATAAATTTTTCAATGAAAAACTACTTCAAAATACATTAAATTATCATTTTAACTTAGATCATGATTTATATTAATTTCTCCTAAGTCCTTTTGATAATTAAGGTTATATTTTTATTTTACCAAATCATTCAATATTATAAAACAATTGACATACAATATTTTAAATATTCATAAAATCAAGATTATGATGTAATAATTGAAATTATCAATAAGGTGGTTTGAAAAAAATACTATGTTTCTTATTTTTTTTAAAAACTAAATTTTATGATAATTGAATCTTTTCCTAGAAATGTTCAAATTATACATATTACTAAATTTTTTTAAAAAATTAATAATTGTGACTTAATATTTGAACCTGATAAAAAGTTTAGTGGAGGCCTCAAATAATTTAATTCATTGATTCGTGACATATTAAACTGAAATCTATGAGATATATCTAATAATTTATGATGACACATGAAACAAAAATTTCATCTATATTGTATTATTATAAGGTTGAATTCATATTTACAAACTGGACATGCATGGACAATGTGATTGTTCAAACTAGACATTTTCCAAATCCTAGGAAATCTATAATCTTACACATTAGAGAAACAAATATTTTGAACATTATTGTTTTCCTATATATCATATGTATCTACACCATAGTCCCACAACTCTTTAAATTATTTTATAAGAGGTTTAAGGTATACATTGATGTCATTTCTAGGAATTTGTTTCCTAGAACAATCATCAAAAAATGAAATAATTTTTTTGCAAACACATCCTCTTAAAAATATTGTAAGAGATCAAAATAACTAACCATCTATTATAGGTTTTACATAGAGTTATTAATAGATTAAATCCATTAGTATAAAATACAAAACATAAAATACTAGTATATAAAGATAAATTTGTATATGAATAATAAAATTATTTCCATGATTTAAATTCTCTTTGATGATGTATACACTTATCATTATTGATTTACATGAAATGATACTTCATTTAATTTACAGTTTTAAAAGACATAAACAATCCTTGAAATCATGGTTCTAATGGAATGTAATGTAAAACCTTTATAGTAGTTTTATTTATATTATTATTTTAATTTTATTAATTCAATATTTCATCATTATTCATCGACTTCCATCTAGAAGTATGATATGTTTTACACTCTTCTCTATCGGAATCTTCCCCCTGATAAAACAGCCAGTCATTGGGACATGCATGTATCCTTGTGTAATTGAGAAAGATGTTGTTAATAAAATTCTTCATCTTATAAAATAAATCAAGAATCATATATTCAATTAATGAATCATGTAAGAACACCAATATCATTATTATTTGTTTATTTGTAATTTCTCATACGAACATTATATTGTAAAACTTCAGTAGAAGGGAAAATTGTTTATATTTTCTACATATTTCATACAAATCCCCACTTCTATCATCCACAAATTTATAAAATTCATTTTATTAATCAATCCACTTGTCTATTGTATTAATCTATGAAAAATAAAAATATACACCATCAATATGATACAATCATTATCTTGTTATTCTTAGTGCCGAGGCATCATTAATCAAGTTTTGAATTTCATTCTCTACTATTAGGTTAATAGTTTGTTTATTCTATTTATGGAATCAAGTCAATATTTATATAATCATCAATTCACCATGAAAAATAAATCTAATATGTCCAATATGAAATTGTTACAATATCAATTTCTCAAATACTTCATGTATTTTCAACTATCATCTGAAATTACAATCAATATGTAGACATCTTATTCTTCCATCTACAAATCAATTAACAATTCCAAAATAAAAAAACCTCCAATACATTAAAATAATGAGTTATATTATAGGTAAAGTAATCCTAATTTAATCCATGTGTACCCTACTAATAAATATCTATATAACAAATATAACACATCCTAATTAAATAAACTCATGTTAAAAATAAAAAATATCAAGGAATAATATATAAGAATTTATAAAATTTAATTAAGAAAAATTAGTCAAATAAAATATAATTACAATCAGTTGATTTTATAATTTTTTATTCTATAATATAAATATATCAAATAACATGTAAAAAAATATATGTGAAATAATAAAATAATGATTAATCTATATTGTATTAAAAAATAAACTACAAAAAATCAAACATAAAATATAAATGAATCAAAAAAAATTAAAAGGAAACTAAAAACAATTACCCTTATAATAAACTAAAATTTATCATTATTTTATATAATCAATAAAACTAATAATTAATTAAATATATATATATATATATATCCCAACATCATAAATCATGAAATCCTCAATTCATTATATTTCAAAAAAAAATCTATATCCCAACAACTCAAATCTACAATTTTAAATACCTATATAAATACCATGGAGTTCATTAAAATCAAATAATAATAAAGAAAATATAAGAGTAGTTCTTCCAGAAACATACCTTGTACCCATAATAAATGTACATGGAATGGTAATAGGTTCATGTGACATATGATATTGAAGGATAACCCACTTCTAGCAAAGAGTTGTTATGTAAAATAATGGGAGGATGAGATTGAGAAATATATGAGGGGTTTATATAAATTAGGAAAAGGGGATGTGAGGTTCATGGGATTTAAGGAGTAGGATAGAGGACGACGTGGTGGGGATGTTTTTCCAAGGGATGTAGGACCATAGGGATTCATGTGATTGAAAAAAGAGAAGGAGAGGTGGTGTGACTATAATAAATGGGTTTAAATAAAAAATGTTTCTAAATTAATATTGATATAAAAATATTAGTTTTGGGTTTTAAAATAATATATTCTAATATTTTATTACATGGTTATTGTAGTTAACTACCACTAATAAATTTGGATGAAATGTTAAGAGCCTCAGGCATTTAATTAGTGGTGGTTTCTTGAAAATTTTGTTAATAAACCTCCACAAATGATGTTTTTTCTTTCATTATAATCATTGATTATTATACTCATGAAGTTCACAATTTTTTATCTTTAGTAGTAGAGATCATGAGGAAAATCCATCCAATTGGAACACCACATATTTTGGGTGTCCCTGAATATTCCTATATATGAGAATGCATATTTATCTATTAATGTGAGATAATTTTAAATATATATCATTTATTATATACATTTATATATCATGAAAACCACAACATTGTATGAATTTGGGTAGGTATTTTTCATTTAGTTTGTTATTAAATTTATGAAATTGATTGAATGATCAATATAGGATTTATCATATCTTTGTATAGTAATATGATATCTCTAGGACTTAGACTTGAAAATTAGTGCCTTGAATAAATTAATGGGCATCATAGATGAAGGAAATTGAATCAATTATGGTCAAATAATGATAAATAGATAGTGATATGGTAGTGAAACAAAGCATCCATCTATATTTTTGAGATATTGTAAGATAAAGAAATTATAATAGAAAGTAAGAGTTAATAATATGTTTTTATAGATAGGAAAAAATATCTATCTATTTAGGGGCTATGGTATTTTTTAGAAACACCTATTAGTCTATGAGAAAAAATAAACACTATCTATATAAGGTAAAAGAGTTTCATAGACAATGTGTATCGATAAGTTTTTGTAATTCTGGTGAATTTGAGTTTAGGATGAAGTGAGTCTCATTTCTATCAGCCGGTTAATGGATAAGTATGAATAATCATAAGTACATTAATAAATAAAATCAATTATATGTTATTCAAGTTTATAATAATTAGAATTGAATATATTTATAAATGTATTCATAAGTTATTCGGTATTAAATTAGTGGATCTTGGAATATAGATTTCTGAATTAATATTAATTATTCATGTTTTATTATGTTTATTTTGAAGGAACAAGCTAAGTTAGTGGTACTTATTTCTTCACTTGATATGTTAAATTACTACATGTTACTAGTGAAATAAATTTTACATTTTTGATAAGTTAATAAGGTCATAAATGACATTTTGGGTTAGGCTTGAGGATTATTCTTATTGAAATATCTTATGGCACTAAAAGAAAACTTAATCCCCTTTATAATTTAAGACCCATGAATTTATATTTTAATAACGTACATGAATATGAGTCCTCCCATGAATTATATTAAAATTTAGAGGGAGAAACCAAAGATAAAAATGACATCAGTTTACTTCCTCCTCTTGGATAAAGTTTTTATTCTTATGATTATGGTACAAGTAGCATAAAATGCTTAATTTTTTATGAAAAAAAACTTGTTTAAGGGTATTAAAATATGATTTTATGGTGCATGTGTGGATGATTTATAGGTTTTATCATTTGGTTCCTTCAATCAGGAATAATTTAAAACTAAGTAGAGAATGTTGGGATAACATGAATAAATATGGTATTCTTCATTTTATGTTTATCATACATGAAATTTTTATATGTTATACATCGATGAATTTGATAATTATTATGCCTGATATTATTTTCAAAATACATCTAGTTCAAAAAAAATTAAAATATTGATACAGAACCCTTCCATTTTCTCTAAAATTTAGTTTGATTACTAATTGTGTACACACATGTAGAGAGATATCTTTATATCATTATGTTTATCTCTTCTCCTTAATATGAATTAGGTGATATTTAAGAAATCATGCCTATATTTTATTCCAAACATCAAGGACTTATACATGTATTTTAGTGTTTTTATAACTAAATTAGAATCAATTAGATTTTTATCTATGATTGATTATGATATGATGAATATTTTGGGTCCATATTTTGAGTAACCTTGCCCATAACAATTCTATAAGTATGTTACATTATATAACATGGATATGTTTTGCTGATAAGACATTAAATAAATTTATTTTTGAGATATGTAGTGGAATTCACCCATATAATATTTAGGTGGATTAATTTCTCATTATTACAAAAAAAATTATCATAAATTCGTTTTTGATGAGATTTCTCAGTGGTTAACAGAGAGCTAAAACTATCTAATAGAAATGTATACAGTGTAATTATTCTTAGTATTCCAATTATAGGGATACTACATGAGTTTTTTTGTGAAACTTCTTATTTAGGCATAAGGTATTTTTTGATAAGGGGTTATGCTATTTTTTTAAATGTATAGTGAAGACTTGTGATATTCAAAACTTTATAGAGTATAAGGACAAGAAATTGAATTATTATTATCATGTTTATTATCTATATTTTTAATGATCATTGGTATGTAATAATTAATTGTTGAAAGTGATTATGATATATTATATTTATGTCTCTCTAGTTATACTAGGTTTCATTCATGGGCCAGGACTAATTTGATCATGGTCAGTTACATGTATTCAAGACCATCAACTTTTGATATGATGGTATGGGTTTCTAATATACTGACAACCATTATGAATGATAGTAGTGGTAGGTAGAAGTATTACAAACATGTAAAGACCTACTTTATTATGGATTCTAAATTTGAGTGATAGTTTCTTTATTAATGCATTTTTTAGGCATGATAAAATCTTGTGAAGCTAGAGACAATAATGATTAATTTCATAGATGTTTATATTGAATGAAATTGATTTGGAATCATAATTCGTAAATTATTATGTGATGACTTGTATGAAATTATGTGGGGGTAATTCACTTTAGTTAATTTCATATGATGTTTATAAGAAAATATTAATTAGTATATAACTTATTATTATATTATGAGAATATTAAATCGATAATATGATTAAAATATGCTTCTATTCTAGGATTGTTATCAGATAAGGATGATGATAATTATCAGATAGATAAAAACCTATGTTTTATAGAGTTATACATTGAGTTTTATTATTTATTCCCATATATGATAGGGTTCAATATATTTCAACTATAATATGGAGAGATAATCCATGAAATGTGTAGTTCTTTACAATGATGTAATGAAGCAGTGATAAAATAGTTAAAATGACACCATGATTGTTTAATTAATCATCTCTATATAAAATTGAGATATTCTAAAAAAATACATTAATGTTGTTAATATGAATTGAATTATTTATTTTGATGTCAATATTTGATCAGTGGTTTTACAGTTATGGTATATGGTATCTCTTTTTTCTTTAATAAAAATTCCTTTCAAATGGGAACTACATGTGAGATTAAGGGTTTCAAGTGATTAATTAATGAAATAGGTTTGATGATGATCTATTGGGTGATATTAAAAAATTTCAATAAGAGGTTAGTTTAATAAAAATATAATTTTGATTTTTTGTATGATTTTATAGGGTTTGACCTAGAGATATGTTCTTGTGTTCCAAAATGTGAGGTTATGAAAAGTAAGACAATACCTAGTTTTTTTATTGTTATATTGTGTTGTGATCTATTATAATGTCTCACATGATTAGATGTGAATAGATTAAATATTCCTAAGTTAAATTCCTTGAATTCATTCTTTAATTTTGGAATATTGATTCTCTTTTCTACAGATAAATAGAGAAAATATGTGAAGAAAGAATCTCACTTTCAGATAGTGGAATTATGAAAATTTTGATATTGTAATTTGGATTGAATTATTATAATGTTTGAGTATGTTATTTATTGGTGTATTAATAACTGTTTTCCTTTTCTATGAGAGAAAAAAGTAAGTTATGAATTATTTTAGGATTGGTGACCCATCATTTTCCATTCTATACCTAAAATGGAACTGTTGTAGTAATACATGTGTGGCACACTATAACCTCGATTTTCAAAAATTATTTTATTTTCATTATTAATTTTTGATTCTCTATTATTTCTCTCTCCCTATGGGACAAATTGCACGGAATTTTTATATTTTTGGGTGTGTAGATCATATTACACAGTTCTGCGGACAATTATTACTTATATTTCACCAACCATGTGACATGACTATATATTTTTGAAGACCTAATTACATGGTTGGAACATAATTAGTCTAACCATGCACCATACTCTAGGTACTCCAGTAAGGTATGAATGGTTTTTTCAATCGTGAATCCACAATATGCGATATCCCAATGTTTTAATTTTTGGGATTCCTAATTTTACCCCCACTTAAATTAAATCCTCAAACTCACACCTCATTCACTTATTCACATGATGAACCACACATGGATCCTTTATCATTACTATTTACCTACTTTCCTCTCTTTATAATGGAAATTCCCTAGGGTTTATTCATGATTAGAGTATGTATCTTCAAATTTTGAACTCCTTCCTCTTTAATTTCCTCCTCATTACCTATTTCTTCAGGTTTCATGTTCTCCCCCTAGTTATGTTATTCTTTGGTTCAGCCTTAATAAGAAGGTTCTTTTTAATTGGTTACTTTTAGTACCTAGGGCTTATGAGGCTCTCTATGAAACATTTTTTATCAAAATTCATCAAGTAATATGAGTTTATCTTGATGATGGTAGGTTTTCTATATTACATAACTATTTAAAAATAATGAACCATGATTTCATGGTTATAAACCACATTTTAAATTCCTAATGATAAGTAAAATATTTGTCTATGGAGATTTTTAAAAGGGAAACCACATTTCACTTGGTTTTAATGGAATGTTAAGGTCCTTTAATTTAAAATATATGACTTAAATCTCTGTCAACTACTGCACACACAATTTTTTTTAATTCCCCAATGGATTTTATTAATTGATTTCATATTATAGAAGGTTTTTATAATTATTTAAACTAATTTATAAAAGAAACACTTGGTTTTTAAGGGTTTTATTGTCCTTTAATGAATGTGGGTTGAGTTTTTTTATGTTGATATTTCATGTTAGTTGTGTGTTTGGTTTTAAAATATTTGTTTATAACTTGGTTTCCCAAATTATATTATAAGTATCATCTAGAACATTCTTAAATAATTTTAAATCTCACCATGAATCATGCCCCTTTTATGTTTTTGAAAATTGTTATGGATTATATATTTATTTCCCTAAATGCTATATTTTATTATTGATTATTATTATAAATGAAATAGAGGGGTTGTTTTATTAATGATGTTCAAATGTGAGGGTGACTTATTATCCTTGTTTGTATCATTTTTTAATGACTGGAATTTTTACCTCAATTTTTATTTAAAAGGAAGCAATGGTTTGTTATGTGACACCTCCAGTTAAGCATGCTATACTAGTTCAAGATAACGATATATGTACTAACCCTGAGATATACTATGCTCCAATTTTTTTATTTTATCCCTCAATTAGGATGGGTAGGGAAATGATAGGTTTTATAGAAGGTTGTTGTTATATAGAATCAGTCGTATTTATTATTTGTATTGTCAAGTCCTATTTTATTTTCTATGATCCTAGGTTCCCATGAAAATTTTTATTTTACTTTCGATGCTAGTGGGTGTATTCTTCTTTTTTTGGAAATATTCCTTTTTTTCTAAAATTCCATGAGGATTTTTTAAATAATATTTTGAAATAATTTAATTTTTTTAAAACACTCTCCTTTAAATTGAATTTAATATTAATTGTTATATTAAAATATTCATAGGAGTTAAAAATTTTCAAAGAGATTGTTTCATTTAATAAAATTGAAGTGTATGTTTTATAAAATGGAATATACTTGATATTTAATTTTCATATGCTTTACATCCAAAAACTGATTTTATAAATTCGTTTTCAAAAAAGATTGAAATGGTTTTACTTTTTAATTATTATGAATAGGGTTTGGTGAGGATACCTAATGATACTTCATGCTCACACCAATTTACATTTTATGTTCTTTTTCAGCCCTCGATTTCTCAAGGAGTATGCTTGGGTTGTGGTTGTGTGGTCACTCATGGAATCACTTGGAAGTATGATAATTATTATTATTATTAGTCTGAATTGTTTCATCCATGAGATTATCCATGCCTATTTTCCTTCTTTTATCTTATTGGAGGTTTTATGCAAGTGGTTTTATAGATGTCCAATAAATGGGTTTTTTCCTTCAATGGAGTTGGAGTAAATGGTGATTTGTTTTTTTATTTTTTTCTCTTTATCCTCATTTATTTGATTCTTCATGAGAATCCAATGTATATATGAATCATTCTAGAATTTTTAGTAAATTTCATGCTATTAATTTAAGTTATTTTATGGAATAAATCATCCCCTAATGAGTTTTTTCAGATTCTCTGGGGATTATTTTCAACCTATGTTGATCATGAAGACCCCTTGGGCCATTCTAAGGGCTGGTTTGGGCATCTGAAAGACAATAAATTCTGGTTGGTTCATAACAAAATAGTATTAGATCCTAGGTTCTTATATGTGACTAGGTTCTTGGAGCACCCTTTATTATTTGGGTGTATCTGTTAGATTGTAGATAGGAATATTGGAACACCATATGTAAGTAAATAATGACTCTATCTAACTATTTTACATGTCATGCCTTGATTTGTGATGTAAATTCATGTTTTTAGTCTTTATTTTTATAATTATATCATTTACTTCTAATATGAGATTTTTTTTGTTATCTTCTATTTTGGGTGATGCTAAGGGGAGTGAACTGGGTGTACATGGTGAGATCCCAGGGCTTAGAAAGGTATATGAAGCTTAAATATAGTATTTATTGTGAATCCCAGTACTAGTTGTATAGTTGAGATATTATCCACCATTCCAGGTTTCTATGTAGCACGTAGACAATAGTCCACCTTTCAATAATTTGTTTTAATTATTTTATTTTTAATTTATTTTTCATCATTTCATTCTAATGTTTTTTTATATAATATCAGTTTAAATTTTCAAATCATGTTTATAAATGTTCTGGTTATTATTTTTCAATGTAATAAATGATTTTACCTAAATTGATTTAATGAAAACTGGGAGTTTGGATCAATAAAAAAATGGTTTTGATAAGAATGTGGTTCCTTCATAAATAATTTGGTGGGGAGACCCCTATTTTAATAATTTTTGTGTGTTTGTTTAAAGGTTGTTAATAATTTTTAATTGGATGTGTGGTTTCAATGAAGAAATTTCTGTTTTGGAAATAAACATTATGGGTTCCTTTAGGTGAGATGAAATAACTTTAATATTTTAAATTTTTCTAAACATTGAAAGTAATGATTTATGTTTCAAGGTAGTGAAGGGTTTTTTTTTTCATTAAATTTATATTTATTTTGATAACTATAGCTTTTAAATAAATGGGGATGAGATTTTAAGTAATGAAAGGTTGTTTTAAAATTAATTACGTGAAATTTTAATGATGTTTCAATATTTTTTAGAAAAACTTCTTATCGAATTTTAAATTATGAATTAATTTTAAAAAATAATTTAAAGTTACTAATCATAACTTTTAAAAATTTATTGAAAAATAATTTTTATTTGAAATTATAGTAAATGTTTTAATAAAGGATTTTGGAAAATAATATGTTGGTTTTTAAGTGGGAAATTGGGGGATTAATTCATAGTGGTTATAAGAAATTAATTTTTTAGCATTTATAATTGAAAAAAGTAACTTGGGATAGGATTTTTCCTTTAAAAATAATTTCTTTTATGGTGTGCAAGTTTTTTGGAAACAAGTTTAAAATATTTGATATGAAATTGAAGGGTTTTAAAAAGGGAAGAGAAATTTTTTGAAAAAGGTGTTTTAAAATTTAGTGTGTGTATTTCAAGGAACATCTATTGATGTAATTTAAATTTTTATGATTTTAGTTGATAAATATAGTTTATTTGTTCCTCTTCCATATTTTAATTTTCATTTCACTCCCACAAGGTTTTAGATTAATAGGATTAGTGGCATACCAATAGAATTCCTTCCTTCCATTTTCTACATGTATTCTTATTTTAGTGTGTGATGGTTATCTATTTTTATATTTTTTTATGTCGATCCTTGGATTTTTTGGATTTTCTAAAGTTTTATTTGGTTCATTATTCTCCTTGGGTTTTTACATGGATTCTCTTGGTGGAATGGTGATCATTTTAGAGATATTTTTCATTAGTGATACATAGTTCCTTTTTTCCCACAAGGATGTTAGAATTTTTATATTTCTCATTTGTGATGGTTTGTAATTTGGAAGCATTTGGTGTTTTATACGGTAGTAGGGATGAGTGTTACACCTAGTGTAGGTTAAATTCTAGCTGATTCCTTGGTTATTCAGATGGGTTCACTAGGTTTTGGAGTTTTGGGAAAGATTCCCCAAGTTATTTCTACTTCAACCTCTATTATAAGGATATAATTTTTTATTTTCATATGGAAATTTACTTCTTGAGGTAATTATAGTCATGTCTTGTATTCTCCCAAATGGTTTTTCTTGGTTTTCCATGGTTAAGGTAATATATATCATGAGATCTTGTTCATAGTGGAATATTTGAGGTTTAGTATATATGGATTTCTATTGTGGTACATCAAAATTTCAATGGTGTCCTTGGTAATCGTTCCCTTTTTATGGGAATATTTCATCCTTTGTATTGATTTTAATCTTTCTCATTTCTGGGAATGGATTATTATTTTATCGAGTTGGTGGATTATTGGAATTCTAATATGGTGGGGTGACCTCCATTGATGATCCTTTTATGGGGTTTTAACTATATTTTACCAAGTATGTGTCTTTCATATTATGATGAATCCATGGTATTGGGTGGGAGAATGTGTTTTGAGTCCTTACCAACAACTCCCATCAAAGGAATGGTGTTGATCATTGGTCTCTGTTTGGGTCATAGGTTGTTTCATGTGGATTTTTTTCAGTTTATTTCATTATTCCATCATTCCCTTTGAGTTGGGTTGTTCATTTTATTTTGAGTTTTTGGTTTATGAAGTCAACATTTTTTCAACATTTGAGTGCCTTCCATTGGTTTTGAGTCTTTGTTAAATTCTATTAAATTCCATTATGGTTACCTATAATGAGGGAATTTGAAAATTTTGGCATGTCCCATTGAAACATTGAGGATGTAGTCATCAATAATTTGTTGAAATTTCATTTAATATTCATTTTTCTCAAATCATGACCATAGTATGGGGGTTTGGCTCCATTTATTTTTGAATCAACCATTTTATTTGATTCTCTATAACGAAAGTCCTTATGGATGGGAGAATTGTCACACCAGGACCTTGGTTTTCCTTTATTATTTTATTTTATTTAATTATTATATTTGTTTTATTTATTTTTGAGCCACTATTATTTCCCTCTATCTCTCTAGGATAAATTACCTTAAATTTTGATTTTGTTGGTGTATAGTGCATGTTTCATGGTTTGGCACATAGTTATTATTAACAATGTAGAAATTAGGTGATAGGTCTATGACATTTAGATGTACTAATTGCACAGTTATCAAATGGTAATTTTAATAATGTGGGTTTCCTATTATCCATGATCAAGGTCCTCCAGTGATACTTTCTAAGTCGGAATATGGTTTTTCTAATAGTGTGATATATCTAGTTTTTTATTTTTGGGAATTCCTATTTTTAACCTCTTAAATTAAATCCTCAAACTCCCCCCTATTCATGTGATGTGCCACCTAGGGTATCCCTAAATTCACCTATTCCCATTCATTCATTTCCTACTTATGGTGATTCCATGGGATTTATTTATGACTTGATTCTGTATCATTAAGGTATAGTCTTGTTTCTCATATATTTCATTATTATTCCTCATTTCTACTAGTTTCATCTTTATCCCATTGTTTTGTTACATTTTGATTAAGCCCTAATTGAAAGGGGTGTTTCTTAATAGTGATTTTTTTTACCTATAACTTGAGACTCTTTACCTGAAACCTTTTTAGTGGTATTTTTCAATGGATATGATTTCATCTTGATTACGGTCAATTTTCTCCTATGTATAACTATTTAAAATTATTGAACCATGATTTCTTCTCTTTAACCCATTTTTTAAACCCCTACATAATTATACTATATAGGTCTATGAATATTTTAAGAATGGAAACCAATTTTTACTTGGTTTTCAATGAATACCATGGGCCTTTGTTTTAAAACACATGTTATAAATATCTTTTTCCACTTTCAGGCACACCAAATGTTCGATAAAAATCTCCAATGTATTTTGTTAAGGGATTTCAATTTGTAAAATATTTTTTAGATCTATAAAATATTTTTCAATGGAATATTTTAGTTTCTATGGGTTTTCATGGACTATAAATAATGGGTTTTAGTAGTTTTGGATGGTAACATTTCATGTGGGTTGTGTGTATGATTTTAAAAGTGTGTAATAATAATTTGGTTTCTCTTGCAATATTAGAAGGCCTGATTGGGACTTGTTTGAATGGTTTTAATGGTCACCCTTAAAGAATTCCTTTTTTTTGTTTTGAAAAATGATATGGGTTATGAATTGATTTCCTTTAAGAGTGGAACTACTATAAATTTATGATATAGCCATGGACCTATAACCATGGTTTTATAGATCTGTGGCTATAAGCTCTTTATAGCCACAATTCAGTTATACAACCATGGATAAAAAAAATCTTGTTTTTTTTTCAAAACACATTAGGATCCTCCTCCATCATTCCCCAATGCGCGAATCTCCAAACCCTCAACCTCTCTAATAGTATAACCCTCCTCCCTGATACCCCATGCGTATGACCCTCATTCCCTGACCCATCGCGACCTCTCCTCTCCCCAATCCTCCTCCACTGACGGTACCCCTCACTGCCACTAAATAAGGAAACCCCACTGTGAGCTGCTACCACTGAATAAGGGAAACCTCACCTCCCCTTGATGAAATTTCTCCTATTTTTCCTCCCCACCTCATCTGGAGTGCCTCTGATGTGGACAACCCCCTCTAAGTGATCCTAATCCTAATTTTATGAACAATTATGTGTTTATTATTTTGTTATCTGTTTTTGTAGAAGTAAAATGGAATTGTTTCACATGTTTTGTTATGGTAAAGAGGTTTTGTAATTAGATACATTATTATAATTATAATTGATGTGTGTGGAGTGAGGGACAAGTAGTTTCAGTGAAGATTCAATTAGTCTAGATTAGGAATCAGAATAGTATATTTTTTTATAGTTGGAATGGATACAAAGTGATGGTATCAAATTTTTATGGTTAAATTAGGAATCAGGGGATCATCATGGATGATTCTCAAGGATTTTAATTCTTATAGTTTGGAGTTTTTAATGACCCACACAATTAATGGGTTGGTAATTCAAAGGAAACTTGATTTTTTTTCTTGAAGCAGGGAGATTTTTTAGAATTGGGATATGAATTGGAATTTCAAGAGTCAGTACATCTCTTGGATGTGTTTTCACTTGATCCTAATGGTTATTTAGAGGTTTGGGTGACAAATAATAGGGTGGTGTCTAACTGAAAAAAAGCACAGTAGTCATCAGGTATTCGATTAGGAGGCACTAGGTGCCTCTTAATGGTCATGTAAAAAACTATAGCCTTTATAATGTACCTGATAGAGGGGTACCAGGTACTCGATGGGATGGAAAGTGTAGTGGACCTTTTATAAGGACAATAAGGTACACAGTGGAGGTGGATTGGTCACCCAGTAGGGATGGGTGTTATTCTTTAAGGGTAACATAATAGTTATTCTGGATTCCACTATTAAAAATGCCTTATGGGGTTCTTCTCATTTAAATGGATAGAACTAGGGGAGGGGATCACCCTTCTCCTCTCATTTTTTCTTTTCCTTTATGAGAGTGTAGAGATTGATGATTTTTTAATCATGTAATATAGAGGTAAATATTCCTCTTCTGCCTCAATTATTCTTTCTTATTCATATCATTTAATATTATTGTTTTTTAGGGTATGGTTTATGTTATATTTCATCAAGACTTGGTGAAATTGGACCATTATTATAGGGATTTGTAGAGTGGTGGAATAAGTTTGTTTTTAACATCCTCACCCAAACCAAAAAAAATATGTAATGCCTCGATCAGAGGATTAGTCACTGTGGCCTCAGACAGTCCTCCCCATATTCCAAAGGTCATCCATCACTAAATAGGGCGACGTTTTCAAGATTTATTTATCTATTGACGTGTGAAAAATATTTTTGAAGATTGAAACACTATTTTATTTTTCTCATTATGTTAGATACTATAATTATTTCTTATTTATTAAATCTATCCTTTATTAAATCCTCACATTGTCACCATTCCCTCATATAATGTGGTGCACTGACATTAATCTTCCACATTCTCATCTTTAACCAAGATGTCATGTGATCTTATTATTTCTTATCATTTGATATCTTTTCCAAAACAAACTTACCAATTGATATAGTATATGTTTACTAGAATGATTATTATTCATCATGATTGATTCCTTACATAAATATTCCCATAACAGTGTTCCTTATAGATTATATGTTAATACTATTCTAATATTTCTAGGACTCTGGTATGAGATAACATGACCAAGATGTATCCTGATAATATTTTAGTGTTATATTTAAAAATATAGATGTTCCAAAATCATCCCCAGGTTAATGGTGAGATCATGGAATCAACATATCTATATTATAGTGATAAAATAGATTATTTAACCACTAATTATTCTTTAGTGGTTTATCATTATTAGATTCAAAATTCAAAACAATGATAACGAAGTTACCATTATTAAAGCTAATTTTTAATGACATGGGACCAATGATATTCTCCCCACTAGGAAACTTTTAACTGTTATATCTTCCTATTTACCTCTAGTTATCAAAAATAATATTTTTGTTTCTATAAACAATAATTAATTTCATAATTCTAAATCTAAAATTCTAAACATGCCAAAGTTAATTGATGTTCTTCAACATGTTCAATTTAATACTTCCATAAATAGTACTAAATGAGAACATAGTGGAGACATCATATTTTTATTAATTTTCATCTCCTAATTTATAGGACAATATAATTACTTTTCATTATAATGTACAATTCAAATCTTAACCACTTATTTTATATAGAATATTATAAATTTTTGGTTGTGATCCTCGTAACCATATAATGATAATGACATCCCACTAGTTTATTAAAGTATCCCACTTATGATATAATAATCCTTCTAATTTTAATCAAGATGTAGTGTGCCATAGGATAATGATGAATCCATTCATGAATAACCCTTAGATATTCACCCAATAACATATGGTGTTCCCCCAATGTGGAATAATTTTTCATTTATCTTTATGAATTATAATAATTTCCCCCTTTCATGAAATCTAAACATGAATGAACATATAGAATAATATCATCATTAAGTAAATATGATTTAATATTTTAACCATCTATAAACATTATTACTCTCACATTTTTATTTTGTTCTATTTAGACCATTAGACTCTTACTATTGCTCTAAATTCTAAACATCCTTCTTATTTCTCTTCAATTTTATGTTCACAAATAATCATCATAAGAATATTTCAATGTTTTCATTAATTAAATGTGTTCTCATTTGTAAGAATTATTTTTATCAGATTATTTTATTGGTAACATAATGATATTATAAGAATCACCATATAAACATTGAATGTTTCCATTAATTAAATGTGTTCTCATTTTTATGCATTATGTTTATCATGATTATTTGCTCCTTCCATTGATTTTGGTGCATATACCAATGAATATTTCAATGATCATGATGATGGTGATGATGGTGGTGGAATAAGAGGAGGTGATAATTATGTTGGTGTGTCTATAGGAGATTATGAGGGTCATGATGGTTCTAGTGATGGTGATATTGAGGTACTTTTTAGATGTAAATTTTATTCTTGGTTTATACATTTAATTTTATCAAAAATTTCTTTTTATTATGATGATATTGAAATTCAAATTTTATATTGTTTATATTAGAGATAGTTTTAATTCTTATGATATATATTGTATTATGTTTGAGTTTATTTTTATTTGGAAGGTTGTTTTTTTATCATAGTTAGTAGATGTGAGTACTTATATTAGGTGAAACTATTATGGAATCATTTGGTGATTAAGTATAACTAGGTAGGAATGAATTTACATGGTTATTAACTGTGGCTATAGGGTCTATTTTCCATGGTTTTTAATGTGTTATTAGGGACCAAGATCCGAGGTTTTACCATGGGTGTAGTTAAAAATTACCGTTTTTAAGATCATGGATTTATCCTATAATTTACATTGGATTAACTGTGGTATTATACACTAATTTACAAGGTTAAACTATGTCCATACATGTACTAAATTAATATTTCAAACCAGTTCTATATATGTAATAATTCCATTTATTAAAACACATATGTTGAAAACCCCTACTACAACAGCTTTAGCATCCACAGTTAGGGAAATCATGGATATAACCTATTTTAAGGGATTTTTCACCTACTCCCATAGTTCCAAACCATAAATATAGGTAATTTTTCAAGTTATGATGTAAAAGGGATCATGATATCATGTTTATGAGAACCCACAGCTAATTATTGGAAAATGTAACTCACTACCCTAAAATATTAGAATGTATGAACAATGTCTCATTTTCTTATGCAGGGAAAAACCAAAAAATTTAAAAATATGAGTATCAAAAAATTCTATGAAACCCACTAATGGATAAATTGTCTAGGTAATTATATCCCAGCTTATTAGTTACATAAAATTAGAACAAAATATTTAAGGGACAACTGAAAAAGAGTAAGTGTGTCTAGTAGAAAAATATTGATAGATTTCACCAATAAGGTAAAAGTGCTTTGTTGGCTATTGTATGTGTTTTTGGAGGTTTGGTCACATGATCATATATTTTTTTCACAACATTTAAACATATTAATTTTATAGTATAACAAGCTATAAGGGGTTAAATATGAAAGGTATAACAAACTTGTAGTAAAAAATAATTAGGTTTCACAAAATAAGAATAAATTATCATTGAAGGATAAATTATAAACTCATGAAAAATTATGTGAAACTGGAAACATATATGGACATACATATGATGAATTTTTTGTCTGTTCCAACTTTCCAATTCACTCATGATTATAATATAAATATTCCACAATGTTCGATGAAAAATAAGATTGATAGTAATGAAAATTCTTCCTTGGGAAAGCATACAACTCCCCATAATCCAAAGAAGGATTTTGAGGATCTTCAATAATCATTAAGTAATGAATACAGGAAATAATTTTAAACTATTAAGAATAATTCTATGTAGGATGTAATAGAAAATATAATAAGATGCTTCCATTTTTTTAGTGATTTCTTTTCAAGCTTTCTTAGGAAGTTTGAATGTGAAAAAAAACACTGTGAAAACATGTGTTAATTCATGAAGATTATCCTTCATCTAATAAGTAACCCTAACAGATCATAGTTCATGATGTCCAAGGTGTTATGGAGGTCCTTAGGGTGACCTCCTTGGAGGTTTTATTAGGAATTGTGAGTGTGAACAAAACAAATTGAAAAAATATGTATTGATTTGTGAGAATAGTAATTTTTCTAATAATTTGGCTCTAAAAGATAATAATTTATAGTTAGATGGTTAATAAAATATTTAGGAATGTGGTCATTATTGTTAAAAACTATATTTTTTTACCCATATTAACATTATTTTCAAGTATATATCAGAAGATATTTTACCCTTTTTGTAATTTGAATTTGATTTTCTTATCTTAAAATACAGTTCCTACATTATTTTTTAATATTGCATATTCATTTATGTTTGTTCATCAATTCTATGTCATTATTAATTTTATGTAAACTGTATTTATGAGGATAAAGATATCATGATCATAGAATAAAGGAAAATGAATTAGTGGGGGTGGGGGTTGGGTGGGAGCTTGGGGTGTGCAGGCGGCATGGGGTAGGGGGAAGGGGGTGTGCAGGGGGGAGGGGCAGGGGGTTTGCATGGGGGTGGGGTAGGGGACAGGGGGTTCTGTGTAACACCCCGAGCTTCCACGATACGCTTCTCATTCAATAATGCAATAGCTTGCATTGTACGCAACTTCGAGTTCTAAAACACCGCGACTAATCAAAGTAGCCGTTATGAATAGTAATAACCACTTTTTAAAATTATAGAAATTTTATATTTCAAAATGGACTTCATTTTTGTATTTGTAATATCGAAATTATCCTAAGTTGAATTTTTTGTAACTTTCTGAGAACTTCCGATTTTTTTTATGAATAGTGAAAAATACTTAAAAACAACTTTTTTAATCAAAATAATTTATAGTGATAAATTATAATATTTAGTGGTTTTAAAGTATAATTAGAATATATTTTTACCATTTTATCCAATGGTGGTCATTAGAATTAATTTAACATTGAAATTGGACATAAACAATTGCCAATCTTTTGATATAAATTGTTTCTTAAAAACACGCTATTTATTGTAACAGCGGGAATTAATTATAAAATTAATTAATACAACTTATATGTTTGGAATTTTGTAAAATAGATGTCATTTTTGGATTCGGAATATCAATTATAGCTTAGGGTGAAATTTTGGCATTGTTCTGAAAAACTTCAATTTTTGATGAATAGTGAAACCACTAAGTGGTAGTTAAATAACTGATTTTTCATTTAAATGAAATATTACCACTTCTCTGATTTGATTTTCAAAAATCCTACATATATGGTTGTAATTAAGAAGTAAAATGTGGTTCAATGAGATTAAAATAATTTTTTGGTGAATAGTAACTTTTAAGTTCTTAATCGTGATTAGAGATAATTAGTGTAGTTTAAGGTACAAATAATGTTTTAATAATATGAGATGAGCATGACACTTGTCCTACTCCTATTGGATGAGTCATGGCCGACCAAGACAACCCATGGGTCAACTTGGGGACCCCATGGAGCCACTTTAGTTGTAAAATGACATTAATATATATTTATTTAATGTTAAAATTAAATTGACACAAACATGAGTTGTTTTACTAAAACAGTTTTTAAGTGGGGTTACACAAGTCCAAATTTTGATTATAAATATTCATTAGAAAGCTAAAAAGATTTCCTACATCATAGTATTTTTTTTATAATTTTGAGACATTAAATAAATTAAATTATTTATGACATCATTATGATGCGGCGATGACCTCATTATTTAATGATTTAAATAAAATGAGAAGATAATGAAAAATACAAGGCTTACATTTGTCCAAAGCCTATTGGATGAGGATATTTCGAACCCTTATCACCTTAAACACGAATTATATAAGTGTGGGACCTTTAGAATCCGAAAAGCATTGTATAATAATGTAACATTTCAATCTTTCCAAAAGAGCCCCTCCTCTCCACTTATAAAAGGCCCCCACCTCTACCACATCATTTACACTTTCAAGCCATTTGGCTCGGCCAACCTCTGCCCAAATACTCTCCCAACTTCCCCCTCTTACTCCTAGAAGCCGCACTTTGTTCAGAACTCTTCCCAAGGAAGCCTTTGGCTCAAATCAAAAAGAGTTACCCGATTTTGAGGTAATGTCTTCTCTAATGTTGTTTTGTTTTGTTTTTCTTCTCCAACCCCCTAAACTCTTTTTATTCATTTCTTTTGTAACAACACCAGTATCCTCAATATACTAGGATGTTGTTATAAGATGTATTCAAGCTACACTTACACACACCTACATCTAATGGTTAAAGAACATACGGTTTCTGTGGATGGCGAATTTCTGCCTCACGAAATGATGATTGTTCAACACTCATATAACACCTTCAAAGGTGGCCATTAAGATGTCACTATTTTTATATATGATATATAATATGTTTATGTTTTACTTATGCTTATGTATTTATCATTTATGGCATACTTTATGATTTCCATTATGGGTAAAACGCGATAATTTCATTTTAGGAAGTGCGGACTACCGCCCCCTCAAAGTGATTTGAATCGTTAATGCCATATGTGGGATGTATAAAGGATGGAGTAAATGGTATTATGCACTATATTATACTGGAATTATATTATACATTTATATAATTATGATTTTGTTCCATTAAATATGAAATTGAAATGAAAGTAGTGTTCATGCGTACGTACGGCTTACCGTCTCCATGAACGGTGCATTTCATTTCTTACCTCTAAATGTTACGTAATATTATAAATGAATGTATATACTGAATATATAAGATATATATGAAATCTAAATCATGAATATAATTCTGGATATAATGGATATTATACCACATAAACAACTTGTAATTATAAGAAGTTTATTGTTGACTCAAGTACCAAAGATCGACAAAACAACCGTTATTAACTTAAATAATTACATAATGTTCATAACATTGTAATAAGTGATATAAAAAGGATAATGAAATTAAAAATGGTTCTTAATAAGTTATATATTAACTCTAGTTTATTATTCAGGAGGTTAAAGAATGGTTGAGTCAAGTCAGACACAAGGTAAGGGAACTTCTTAACCCAACTTCCATTCTTTGGGTTAATCTCCTACTTTCCAATTATGTCATGATATTATTATGTATTATTTTGTATTTTTACTTTCTTTATGTGTACCTATAGTGAATACACATAATAGATCTATTTTATTTTAAAAATGATCTTTTTAAGGACTTCGTCTCAATCTCCTTTCATTGAGTCATATTTGGTTTTATACACAACTTTCTTTTATACGGTGTATAAACCCCTTTGACTTTTACGTTTATTCAAAAGGAATCTTTTTTATACGAAGCGTTTTACTAAACGACAAAAAGGGAATGTTTTTCTTTCCGTACTTATGCGGCGACAACGACTTCTCCGCCGCCGTGACCATTATTTGAGTTTCGGCTTCCTCTACAAGCCATCATTTTTTAAATGAAAAATAAATACAAAGTTTTAACTTTCTTTTATTTTGGTATTGAAAATGGTTTTGAAAGAGTTTTTATTATATCAATGTGTTGTATTTATATCTTGTGATTGAAATGTGGAAATTTTATGTTTCCTTTATGCATGTTTTATGTGATACGATTATGTTATGGTTTATGATATGTTTAAACCTATTCATATGAGGAATGCATTGGACTTAATAAGTGACGGGTGGAGCCCGCTACAGCTCCTCGATGCATCGGTAGGTCTCATGAGACAACTAGACGTGGAATTGGCTGAGGCCCTTTCCCAATTTGATTTATGGTTTTGGACGAGGCCTTAATCATTTTACACGTCTTGGCCGAGGCCTTGACAAAAGGTTTCAGAATGTCCGGCATTATACATTCCCTCATTATGAAAGTGGTTATTGATATTTCATGTGATTATTCGACTAGTATAATATCCATGTGAGTAAGTAAATGGAATTATTTCAGTTTACTTTTGCCATATTATGCTAAAGTTCAAGTTTAAAAGGCTTTTGTTTTAGTTATACATTGCCTTAAATGTTAATGTTTATTTATGAAAGCTTCCGCTATATTGTTATCCTTACTGAGCATCTGAGCTCACCCCTTTCAATGTTTTAATATTTTCCAGGATGTGAGGGAGTATTTTATGAATGACCTGCAGGGATAGTCCGAAGAGGATAGAAGTGTGGACTATGGAGACTATGTTATTATAGTTTTTCACTTTGTGATGTAATGTAACATTTATGAATGTATCTAGTGTTTCCAAGGCTACTAAACTAATCGGTCTTTCGAGACTTGATCTTTTGTGATCATGCCAATGTTACGAATTAATGCACCGACTCTGGGTAGCTGGGGTCAGGGCGTTACAGTTGGTATCAGAGGAATTTTAGTACAAACCTTGGAAGCTAGATTTAGACAAACTCTGATTAGAGCACGTAGACCTAAGATGAACTTTGAGGATTAGTATAGAAGAACTTCCTAAAAATTTTGGTATTGTAGAGATTTTGTGAGTTTTCCGAGCAATACATCCATGTCTGGATACGAGCAGGTAGAGGCGGCTCTGGCACAGATGTACCTAGAGGTAAAACCCGAAAACACCGCTTTGAGCTAGACTCGAACAGGAACTGGTGCACGACAACGGGCCTTGCTGCACTCTTGGTTACGACACTCCCGGGGGATATGCTTAGGATAATTCCCATTTTCTTTACAAACCACTATGAAGGGTTACGAGTATATACTTCCTCAAAGAAAACATTTTTATAATTATGGATTATATCCATAATTAGTTCAATTTATGTTAAGTGTTTTACAAGTATGAAATTATGTATTTTGATTCATAAACTAATCCAGTTTATGCCATTATTTAGAAATGGCGCCTAGTGGAAGGAATGGAAACCGTATCAATGCACGCACTCCGTGTAGGGATTTCCCTCCTGCTCAAGATAATTATGGTGGAGCTAGTGATAAAACTGGTGCTGATCAGCTTCTCACCGTACTGGGACAACTCACGCAGGTTATGAATAATAACCTTACTCGTATGGAGCACCCTGATCCGCAATGTGGAGGATCAATGCTAGACCGTTTCATGAGGCAACAACCACCAACCTTCAATGGGAGTACAAATCCTATAGTAGCTGAGCAATGGATAAATTCCTTAGAGAAAATATTCCATGCCTTGGGGAGTAGTGAAAGGGAAAAGGTTTTCATGGCAGTTTACCGCCTCACTGGAGATTCCGATCAGTGGTGGTCGCTGATTCAAAACACAAAGGAAGATGATGAAGTATCGAATATAGAATGGAGGGAGTTCAAAGAGCTTTTCTTAGAAAAATACTTTCCTCGTGACCATCGAGCAGATATGGAAAGGCAATTTCTGAGTTTGAGGCAGAAGGAGGATGAGAATGTCGCAAAGTATGAGGCTAACTTTACAAGGTTAGCGAGGCATGTTGCCGATTATATACGTAACCCAAGGAGTAAGATTGATCGTTTCTTTGATGGGTTAAAACCATTTCTCCGTCGAGCTTTAGTATCACAATCCTTCTCATCATACGAAGATATTGTCTCGTGTGCTATCAAGACAGAAAAGGAATTCTATAAGTCTTATGACAACAAAGTAAAGCAAGAGAAGAAGAGAACGGTGGAACAAGAGACAGATAAAGGGAAAAAGGTAAAGAAGGATTTTCCATTATGTGATAATTGTGGGAAGAATCACCCTGGTACTTGCCTAAAAGGAATGGGAGTTTGTTATAAATGTGGAGAAAAGGGTCACCAGGCTCGTGATTTCAAGAGAAAGAATGAGGCTGTCAAAGTTGAATGCTACAATTGTAGGGAAATGGCGAATTATGCAAATGAATGTCCTAAGCGTCAAGGAAACTTACCTAAGAAAAGGCCAAGGGATCAAGGCCAATCTTATGTTGTGACTACAGTTGAAGCGGAATAATTAATGTATTGGTGCTTTTGGACTCAAGGATTATATTCTGGTTATAAGAATAATGTGATATATATAAATATTGTACTGCAGTACTTTTTGATTTCAGTAATGTTTTAATATGATTAAGGTAATCATATTTTTAGTATGTGACAATAAGAGAAACTTTAATTTGTTTGGGGAATCTGATAAATTGATTTTGGAATTAAGATACCTTTTAGAGAAGGTCTGGACAAAGGTATTTTGGATAACTATAAAGGTTGGAGTGGATTAAGTTGATCTTTGGATAAGTAATGTTTAAGGTTAAAAAATTTATGAAGATTATTTTTGGAATATTATGATACTATAGTTTTAGGAAAAGGACAACCTGCAGGGTGGGGAATAACCCGTCGCGTCGGACAAAGCTGCAGGAATTGAACCCACAACCATAGTGCGACAAGCCTTTATTTCCTACCACTAGCCTATAGGAAGTCCCTGGTTATTACAAAATAATTTTACTAATCTAAATGGTATGTGTTAACATTTGGAACCTTATACAATTAGGATAAATAGAATATTTTTGAGTTCCGTTACCATTTGGAGTAAAAGTTGGGTTTGTGGTAAAAATTTATTAACGAATGAAAGTATACATAACAAGTATGTATATTCCCTTACGTTCTTAGTAAATCTCCTAAATAAATTCCTCAACATTATAAAAGGTAACTTAAAACAAAAATGTTGTCGGTTAACTTTCCCAACTGGGGATTCAATGACCGTTTAACCAATCACAAGTTTGTGATTTTCTTGTGGTTAAACTTTCTCCTAATCCTGTTTTCTATAACTCTCCATCAGACCTTGATGGTTTGTTTCTCCTCCATATCCATATTTTCATAGAATCCTAGAATGGGCTATATCGGGTGACCTTTGTACTTATCTTGCTTTCTTTTAATGTTATATATTATTTCCGATGTGGGGTTTCCTCAAAGGTATTTTCTCTTTTCAACCTTTTATTTTCAAAGAAAGATTTCAAATTTTGAGGATGCAATTTATTGAAGGAGGGGAGAATGTAACACCCCGAGCTTCTACGATACGCTTCTCATTCAATAATGCAATAGCTTGCATTGTACGCAACTTCGAGTTCTAAAACACCGCGACTAATCAAAGTAGCTGTTATGAATAGTAATAACCACTTTTTAAAATTATAGAAATTTTATATTTCAAAATGGACTTCATTTTTGTATTCGTAATATCAAAATTATCCTAAGTTGAATTTTTTGTAACTTTCTGAGAACTTTCGATTTTTTTTATGAATAGTGAAAAATACTTAAAAACAACTTTTTTAATCAAAATAATTTATAGTGATAAATTATAATATTTAGTGGTTTTAAAGTATAATTTGAATATATTTTTACCATTTTATCCAATGGTGGTCATTAGAATTAATTTAACATTGAAATTGGACATAAACAATTGCCAATATTTTGATATAAATTGTTTCTTAAAAACACGCTATTTGTTGTAACAGCGGGAATTAATTATAAAATTAATTAATACAACTTATATGTTTGGAATTTTGTAAAATAGACATCATTTTTGGATTCGGAATATCAATTATAGCTTAGGGTGAAATTTTGGCATTATTCTGAAAAATTTCAATTTTTGATGAATAGTGAAACCACTAAGTGGTAGTTAAATAACTGATTTTTCGTTTAAATGAAATATTACCACTTCTGTGATTTGATTTTCAAAAATACTACATACATGGTTGTCATTAATAAGTAAAATGTGGTTCAATGAGATTAAAATAATTTTTTGGTGAATAGTAACTTTTAAGTTCTTAATCGCGATTAGAGGTAATTAGTGTAGTTTAAGGTACAAATAATATTTTAATAATATGAGATGAGCATGACACTTGTCCTACTCCTATTGGATGAGTCATGGCCGACCAAGACAACCCATGGGTCAACTTGGGGACCCCATGGAGCCACTTTAGTTGGAAAATGACATTAATATATATTTATTTAATGTTAAAATTAAATTGACACAAACATGAGTTGTTTTACTAAAACAGTTTTTAAGTGGGGTTACACAAGTCCAAATTTTGATTATAAATATTCATTAGAAAGCTAAAAAGATTTCCTACATTATAGTATTTTTTTTATAATTTTTATACATTAAATTAATTAAATTATTTATGACATCATTATGATTCGGCGATAAACTCATTATTTAACGATTTAAATAAAATGAGAAGATAATGAAAACTCCAAGGCTTAAATTTGTCCAAAGCCTATTGTATGAGGATATTTCGAACTCTTATCACCTTATCCACGAATTATATAGGTTTGGGACCTTTAGAATCCGAAAAGCATTGTATAATAATGTAACATTTTAATCTTTCCAAAAGAGCCCCTCCTCTCCACTTATAAAAGGCCCCCACCTCTCCCACCTCATTTATACTTTCAAGCCATTTGGCTCGGCCAAACTCTGCCCAAATACTCTCCCAACTTCCCCTCTTACTCCTAGAAGCCGCACTTTGGGCAGAACTCTTCCCAAGGAAGCCTTTGGCTCAAATCAAAAAGAGTTACCCGATTTTGAGGTAATGTCTTCTCTAATGTTGTTTTGTTTTGTTTTTCTTCTCCAACCCCCTAAACTCTTTTTATTCATTTCTTTTGTAACAACACCAGTATCCTCAATATACTAGAATGTTGTTATAAGATGGATTCGAGCTACACTTACACACACCTACATCTAATGGTTAAAGAACATACGGTTTCTGTGGATGGTGAATTTCTGCCTCACGAAACGATGATTGTTCAACACTCATATAACACCTTCAAAGGTGGCCATTAAGATGTCACTATTTTTATATATGATATATAATATGTTTATGTTTTACTTATTCTTCTGTATTTCTCATTTATGGGATACTTTATGATTTCCATTATGGGTAAAACGCGATAATTTCATTTTAGGAAGTGCGGACTACCGCCCCCTCAAAGTGATTTGAATCGTTAATGCCATATGTGGGATGTATAAAGGATGGAGTAAATGGTATTATGCACTATATTATAATGGAATTATATTATACATTTATATCATTATGATTTTTTTCCATTAAATATGAAATTTAAATGAAAGTAGTGTTCATGCGTACGTACGGCTTACCGTCTCCATGAACGGTGCATTTCATTTCTTACCTCTAAATGTTACGTAATATTATAAATGAATGTATATACTGGATATATAAGATATATATGACATATAAATCATGAATATAATTCTTGAGATAATGGATATTCTACCACATAAACAACTTGTAATTATAAGAAGTTTATTGTTGACTCAAGTACCAAAGATCGACAAAACAACCGTTATTAACTTAAATAATTACATAATGTTCATAACATTGTAATAAGTGATATAAAAAGGATAATGAAATTAAAAATGGTTCTTAATAAGTTATATATTAACTCTAGTTTATTATTCAGGAGGTTAAATAATGGTTGAGTCAAGTCAGACACAAGGTAAGGGAACTTCTTAACCCAACTTCCATTCTTTGGGTTAATCTCCTACTTTCCAATTATGTCATGATATTATTATGTATTATTTTGTATTTTTACTTTATTTATGTGTACCTATAGTGAATACACATAATAGATCTATTTTATTTTAAAAATGATCTTTTTAAGGACTTCGTCTCAATCTCCTTTCATTGAGTCATATTTGGTTTTATACACAACTTTCTTTTATACGGTGTATAAACCCCTTTGACTTTTACGTTTATTCAAAAGGAATCTTTTTTATACGAAGCGTTTTACTAAACGACAAAAAGGGAATGTTTTTCTTTCCGTACTTATGCAGCGACAATGACTTCTCCGCCGCCGTGACCATTATTTGAGTTTCGGCTTCCTCTACAAGCCATCATTTTTTAAATGAAAAATAAATACAAAGTTTTAACTTTCTTTTATTTTGGTATTGAAAATGGTTTTGAAAGGGTTTTTATTATATCAATGTGTTGTATTTATATATTTTGATTTAAATGTGTAAATGTTATGTTTCCTTTATGCATGTTTTATGTGATACGATTATGTTATGGTTTATGATATGTTTAAACCTATTCATATGAGGAATGCATTGGACTTAATAAGTGACTGGTGGAGCCTGCTATAGCTCCTTGATGCATCGGTAGGTCTCATGAGACAACTAGACATGGAATTGGCCGAGGCCCTTTCCCAATTTGATTTATGGTTTTGGCCGAGGCCTTAATCATTTTACACGTCTTGGCCGAGGCCTTGACAAAAGGTTTCAGAATGTCCGGCATTATACATTCCCTCATTATGAATGTGGTTATTGATATTTCATGTGATTATTCGACTAGTAGAATATCCATGTGAGTAAGTAAATGGAATTATTTCAGTTTACTTTTGCCATATTATGCTAAAGTTCAAGTTTAAAAGGCTTTTGTTTTAGTTATACATTGCCTTAAATGTTAATGTTTATTTATGAAAGCTTCCGCTATATTCTTATCCTTACTGAGCATCTGAGCTCACCCCTTTCAATGTTTTAATATTTTCCAGGATGTGAGGGAGTATTTTATGAATGACCTGCAGGGATAGTCCGAAGAGGATAGAAGTGTGGACTATGGAGACTATGTTATTATAGTTTTTCACTTTGTGATGTAATGTAACATTTATGAATGTATCTAGTGTTTCCAAGGCTACTAAACTAATCGGTCTTTCGAGACTTGATCTTTTGTGATCATGCCAATGTTACGAAGTAATGCACCGACTCTGGGTAGCTGGGGTCGGGGCGTTACATTCTGGGTGTGTGCATGGGATAGGGTGGGGTGTGGGTGGGGGTGGGGGTGTCCAGGGGGAACGGTGAGTGTTGGTGAAATTGGGGTGTTCCGTGAGGAGGGGTAGTGGTTAAAGGGATAGAGGGAGGGTGCATGTGGGGTGCAAGGTGGTGGGGCAGGTGGGTGTGCAAGGGTTAGGGTTGGGGTGGGGGGTGTTCAAGGGGGTGTTCAGTGAGGAGTGGGCATGGGGTGTAAAGGCTAGGGGGAGGGGTGTATGATGTAGGGGAAGTGCAGGGGGATGGGGGTGTTGAGGGTGAGTAGGGGTAGGGTGCGGGGGGTGTAGGGGTAGGGTGAGGGAGTGGGGGTGTAAGTGGGGTGTGCAGTTATGAGGGGGTAGTGGGTGTAAGGGGAAGAAGGAGGGTTCAAGGGGGTGGGGTAGGTGGGTGTGTAGGGGGTAGGGGCAGGGTGGGGGTGTGCAAGGGGGTGAGTAGTGAGGAGGGGTAATGGGGTGGAAAGGAACGAGGGAGAGGTTCAAGAGGTAGGGGAGGGTGCAGGTGGGGTGAAAGGGGGAGGGGTGGGGAAGGAGGGGGAGAAATGGGGGAGGGGCAGGGGTGTCCAGGGGGAGGGGGTGCAAGGGGTGTTCAATGAGGAGGAGGAGGGCAAGGGTGAAAGTGGGGAAGGGGGTGTTAAGGAGCAGGGGTGGGGTGCTGGTACGTGGTGGGGGTTGTGGGTGTGGGGAGGGGGGGATGATATAGGGGCATATGTGTAGTGGGGCTAGGGTTTTATTTCATGTTTGTGGTGGTTTAAACATGGGTTATTGTGTTTCTACGGATTATAGATGATGCCACTTCAGTGCATCTTTATTTATGATATACCAATGATTTATAAACTATTATTCCATTATTATATAGCTATTATTTATAATTAGGATTTATTCAATATCCACATGAATTATTATATAGAAGATATTTTTGATTTATATTATTTCAATATCCCCTTCCAAATATGTTTTTGTATACATTTTCTCACATATTCATTGTGTTGTGCTTTTATCCCATCTTAGCATATGCTTATGCTTCTGTCTAGTGCTTTAAAATTTATACATTTGATATCTTCTCAAAGTAGACTCGTTTCCTTCTTCCACTATTATGGGCTTCATTATTCATTTGGATTTTAAACATACATTACTGAATTAAAAAATCATTTATCACTCATTTGACCACATTGATTACAATTGCAACAGATGGTCTTTGTGTTTTTAAAATGCAAGATGCTAGAATTAGAAGAACATCATCCTAAATATAATAATCATTGAAAAAGGTCTGATTCTCCTCTATTTATTCTTTTTTAGTATGAAATGTATAAATTAATTTCAATATTTTTCCTGACTTGCAGCAATCAAAGTGGGTTTCCACAAGAGCATTACAATTGTACAACAAAATGCAATAGGCTATATTTCTCAGAACATCATCCTAAATATAAAAATTATTGAAAAAGGTATGATTCTATTCTCTTCATATTTTGTATAAAAGGTATGAATTATTCATACAGTATTTATTTTTCTATCAAGATTTGATATTAAGAGTCTACACTAGGTTTTGTTTTGGTTCTCCAAAACTCTATTCTCTGCTTGTAACATATTTATTAGCATATACTGGGGGAGTGTACAGGGTGGGGGTCTGTCTAGGAGGGGGGTGGGCTATCAGGGGGGGTCTGTCCAGGGAGGGGGTTGTGTATGGTGGGGGAGTTATGCCCGATGAGGGGGTGTGTGTAGGGAGGGGGAATACAGGGGGTATCTAGGGATGATGATAATTCATAATTTTTGATTTTTTTCCCATATTTCTATATTTTTTGTAAAATGGTAGGCCCCTACATTTGTATTGTTTCATATTACCCGTTTGTATTTTTTTAGAGTTAAATTTTTTCAAAATCTTTATGGATCATTGTGGACTAGGAGGGGTGTCCAGGGGGTGGAGGGGGTGCTTTGCAGAGGGGGTTGTCCAGTATTGGGGGGTGTCTTGGATGGGGGGTTTGTCCAGGGGGAAGGGGTGTGAAGTGGGTATGTCCAGGGAGGGGGGTTGTCCAGGAGGGAGGGATTTCGATGAAAGAGGGGTTGTCCGGGAGGGGGGTCTGTCCATGAGGGGGGGTTATCTAGGAGGGAGGGGTGTCTAGGAGGTAGATAGGGTGTCTGTCATGGGGGTAGGGGTGGTTTTCAAGGGGGTGTCCATGATGGGGGGTGGTTATCCAAGAGGGGGATATTCAAGGGGTGTCCAGGATGGGAAGGATATGTTTCAAAACTCTAGTATTGTTAAATATAAATGGAAGGATATGTTTGAAAAATCTAGTATTGAAACTAACTACAATGGGATGATGATCTGAGTTAAGTCTATGTTGGGTGATTCTAGAAATTGTATCCCATTTATCAAGGTATTGGTTATCTTTGAAATCTCTATCATGTTTACTGTCTAGAATCCTATAATGGTTCCTTCTATACCAATATAGAATATTCATTTGGACCTTCATTTGGGGATAGTCCCCCTTTCTTTTTACCTCTAGAATTATTATTCCTTATTGATTTCCTGAGGGGGTTTTTAGACTTATCCTTACAATCTATTGAGTTTCTATCCTCTTTAGGCATGGGAATGTAAGGAGAAACTATATTATCATTCATACCTAATTTTTCCACTATTTGAGTCATTGGTTCATTTCCACTAACTTGATGATTGAAGACATCTCCTTCAATGAGCTTCTTGTCCTCTTCCATTTTGAAATATGTATTTTTAACTATGTTATTTTTCAGAATATTGTTGTCATTATGTTCCTGGTCAGAAGATGTAGGCCTTGAATTATATTTTTAATGGATTTAAATATATTTATAAGACAAAGAAATAATTTTCATATGTGCCCTATTCCCATTGATATATAGAACCAAATATGGTGTCATGTATATAGAGACTTCATCATATTTCTTCCACACATTTGTCCTGCACCTATGTGCTCATACAGATGTGTCATTGCAGTACATGTTTTTTATTATTTATTGAAAACTACTCTTTTGAATTCCATCATATTCACTGTTGTTAGCGGTATTAGACATCTAATCATTCATGTAGATCTGTGTTTTCATAGAGTTGGAAATGTTGAACTATGTGGATTTCCCCTTCATGCTTTCCTTTTAATACCCAATAGAATCACTACCCATAAATCCAAAGTTATTAGAGGCATTAGTTTTGACATTCTTTTCAGATAAAGTTTTCAATTATTCGGGAATACCTTCCATGCTACATATTCATGGTTCATTTCTTTTTTTCTTTTAGTTGTCCATCACCTTGGTTATGTCTCCACTTTTAAGAGCCTCTTGATGTCCATTCATTTGGGAATTGGCATTGTGTTCAGTAGTGGTTCTCATGTTGTCCAGACCAGTGAATTTTTCCACTAGGATAAACACACTACTGGTGTTTTCATCATCTGAGAGTTTATGTTTATCCTGCTTGATCAAATCTAATACATTTCTCAATTTCATTAGCAATTTCATAATCCTCTATTTTATTATCAACCTCTTCAACCAGGTCAAACCATAATTTACTACCATTCCCTGAGGAATTGTGGTTTCCTTTCTTTCTAACCCAAACACCATTACATTTTTTGAGGGGTTTAGGATTCTCCATAAGAGCTTTACCATTTCTAGGACTTTTGACTCTATTCCACTCCATTTCATTGGGTGGTAAAAAATTTAACCACACTACAGTTTGCAATAGAGTGTTCAATTATCTTGCACAAGTCACAAAAGGGAGTGGAGGTGGGGGGCTTTACAGGGTCTATCCATCGGGTGTCCAAGAGGGAGGGGGTCCAGGAGAGGGGGTCTAGGAGGGGGGTTGCCTAAGTGGTAGGGGTGTCCAAGAGAGGGTGGGTTTCCAAGAGGTAGGGGTGTCCAGGAATGGAGGTGTGGTGTCTAGGAAGGGTTGTCTAGGGGGCGTGTAGGGGGGAGGGGTATTCATGAGGGAGGGGTGTGGGGGGTATGTCGGAAGGGTGTAAGGGGCTTTAAGGAGTTTCCAGGGGGTCAGCAGGGGGAGGGGATGTGTAGGGGTGCAAGCGGGGTGTGTAGGGGGGAGGGGTAGGGGGTCTGTCCAGTGAGGGGGTGGGGTATGTCCAGGGTTCAAGGGGGTACGTCTAGGGAGGGGTGGGGTCTATCATGGGGGGGTCTTCCCAAGGTGCATGGGGGTCTATCTGGGGGGTGTATGTCATGGGTGTAAGGGGTTCTGTCCAGGGTGCAAGGGTTCTACCTAGGAAGGGGGTATATCTAAGTTGCAAGGGGTCTGTCCAGGAGGGGGTGTGTCTAGGGTACAAGGGGGGGTCTTTCCAGGAGGTGGTATGTCTAGGGTGCATGGGGTTCTATCCAGGGTGCAAGGTGGGCATGTCCAAGATGGGGGGACCAGGTGTGGCAGGGGGACTAGCAGGGGTGGTAGAGGTGGAAGGTAGGGGGTTGGAGGAACTGGGGGGAAAGAAGAGGGTGGGGAACCAGGGGGAAATCAGGGGTTGGGGAACTGGATGGAATGAGTAGGCATATAGGCCTGTTGTGTTTTTTTATTGAAATATAATCTATAGCCACGGTTTCTAACTGTGGATATAGGGAATGTTTCTATTTTTCCTGGAAATTCAAGATGTATCCAGAGTTCGAACCATGGCAATGGGAATATATCCATGGCTCAAATAGTAGATAAATACCTATATCTAGTGTTGAAACCATGGCTATAGGCCATGTATGGATTAAAATTTTTCCATAGTTTCAAACCGTGGCTATAGGGATTTAGCCACGGTTTGAAACGTGGTTATACGGCTATAGTCATGGCATGAAACTGTGACTATAGGCCTTACCCTATATCCATTCCAATACCAGCCACAGTTCATTAAACCATGTCTATAACCTATAACCCCAGATTTTGGGATTATAGCCATGATTTCAAACCGTGTCTATAGCCTAAATTTATAGTGGGGTGGAAGTTTATTTCTTATTGTTATTCTCAATGAAATATAAGGGGTTGTTTCTCTAAAGGGTGGTCAGAGGCTCCAATGAATTTTTTTTCTTGTTTATGTTATTTTTTTAATATTAACATGGGCACCTCCATTTTTATTTCATGGGAATCCATTGGTTTTTAGGAAGGAACTCTAGGTAAATGGGGTGTAATAGGTCCCAATGATTCTCTAACTAGTATCCCTTAGATAGAATATATTCTTCTTGATAGATTTTTCCACTCAATTAGGCCATGTATGACAATATCGGGTGTTAGGATAGGTTGTTGTGATTTGAATCTAGTCATATTCTTTGGATTTATAGACGTTCCCTAGTTTATCCCCAAAGATCTTAAGTTCCCATGATAATTGTGACTATACTTTTTATGATGGTGTGTGTCTTTTTCTTAAGAACCAGAAATTCCAAATTTTATAAAATACAATGAGACATTTTATCAAACATATTGTGAATTTCATTGTTTTAATTTATATCAAACTTCTTTAATGTGAATTAAAATATTATTGATTCATTTAAAATAGGTTTAGTCCAAGAAAATCATTTTAAAGTGATTGTTTCATTTAATAAAAATGAAGTTGAAGTTTTAAAAAAAAATGATTTGACTTGATATTTATATTTCATGTTCTCACCTGCCAAAAAATTATTTTAAATATTTATTTTTAAAATAGAATTAAATGGTTTTACTTTTTAAATATTATGTATGTGGATTGGGGAGGATACCTACTGAGACATTATGTTCATTCATATTATCATTTTAGGATATTGATTAACTATTCATTTCTCATGGATCGTGCTTGTTTTGCGGTTTTATGGTGACTCATAGTGTCACATGGAGGTATGTGGGTTATTTTGTTTTATTTAGTTTCCCTTATTTCATCATACATACTTGTTTTCCTTCCATTCCATTATGGGTAGTGTTTATGCATGTGGTTTTATGGATGTTGAATAATTGCATTTGTTTCTTGTAAGGGATATAAATGTGAGAGTGAGTTTTTATTCATAGATTATTATCTATTTATACATGTTTATTTTTTTGGCATGTAAATCTAATGTATGTATGCATCATGGAAGAATTTTTGATAAAATTTCCACTGAAATTTAAATTTATTTTATAGTAAAAGTCATTCCCATTGAGTCTTTTATGATTCCCTTGTTCTTTTCACCATCCCATGGGGCTTAAGATGCTCTCTGGGCCTTTTAATAATTTTTTTGGGGTGTTTGGTGGATGGAAAATTTGGTTGGTTCATGGGAATGTTCCTTTTAACCTTCTTATGTTTATAAATATTACTTGGTATATGTAAATAGTTATATTTCATGGGATGTTGTTTGAATGGTGGTAAATTGAATGTGTTTGTTTTTTTTTTGAAAAAATTTATATGGGAGTATACATTTAGATGAGTCATGGAATAATAATGTGTTCCACTATATACCTATATATTGTTACCTGATTTTTTAATTCCAATACACCATAGAAGTTGGTTTTGAATGGGTTGGAATCCTTGTGTTTCACAATTATGATTGGTAACATAGTTTGATATTTTATTCTTGAGATTGTGGAATGTTTTATACAAAGTTTAAGAATCTACATTTCCTAGATACTAATTTTGATTTATTTTTTTATATAAAAATAAAATTTATTGTCTTTATGAAATGAAAATATCATTAAATAATATTTTTTTAAATATCATACTTTTTGGGGATTATTTTGTTTTTTAGGAAAAAAAATTAAAGTTGGTGTTGTTGTAATAATAAAATAATTCATTGATGATGAAAAATCTTATAGTTAAGGTTTGACTACAGTTATTTTTAACTTATTATATTTAATGATGTATTTATTTATTAAATGGTTCTTGCACTACCACAAAATGGGTATCCAAAACACCTCCCTTTAACTGCACTAAAAAAGTCACTAATAAAATGGTACTTTTAACCACGCTTAAAAAAACGCTCTTAACAGTACCCCCTTTCAGCATTTTTTTAGTGAGGACAAAATTTATTCCAAGATATTACATTCATATTGATATTATGTCTTTGAAATATTATCGTTTTTCCAATTTATTTTTATTTATAATCAAATATATAACAATATATACATATTTTTTTATATATTCACACATAAAATTTTAATTTTATAAATAAATGATTAAACATATTTACATATAAAATATATTTCTCAATATATACACCTTATCAAAATAAAAAAAATTATCCATTTTATTTAAAATATAAATATATGAATATTTATATACCTATTTAATGTGTGTGTGTGTGTCATTTTGTGTGTGTTTGTATTAAAAAAATGAGATATATTATCTATATATTCTAACATATGTATATTCATATTAATATATAATATATGTAAATATGTATAATTATACTTACAGATACACATATATAATATGTGTGTGTGTGTTGTATATATGTATTTATTTATTTATTTATAAACTCACAAAAATATATTTTCTAAATGTGTTTAATAGCGGTTTTATAAATATATATTAATATACGAATAATATACGGATAAAAAAATATAACTAAATATATATAAATAAATAGATATAATTATATATTAATATACAAATAAATATAAATATATATAAATATAACTATATATGTATATATATATATTAGTATATATATATTAATATATGAATAAATATATATACATATATATTAATATAACTACATATATTGATCTAATTTTATTTATAAGGACATGTGTTTTATTTATTTCGAATGGTATCACTGAACAAGTGTTTTATGTTTATTTAAAACATATATCCTTTGATTATTTTTATTAAAATCTTTAAGAAATTTATTTTATATATTTAAATGATTAATATATACCATGTTTATTTTTTATGAAACACATAACATATAATATGAGATGTATATAAAACCTTTAATTGAGTGTTAAAACATATATCCTTTGAGCTAATTTTATGTCCTTAAATTGTGTGTTTCTCATACCTCTTCTATTTTCTGACTTTTCACATGAAATGAATGTCAAAACAGTATTAAATAGTGATGAATGTAACCAAATTAGATTAAATAAATCCAATTTATATATTGAGTTTATTCATAAAGAGTATTTATTTAATCTCACACTCCTCCCTGAGATTTTAAGGCCATACAAATAAATTCAATTGAAATTTATTATATTTTCAGAATCTTTATTTCAAGAGATTTTGCTAGACCTATTATTTTTAATTTTTTAAATTCAAGTTCGGAAGAGAATCTAGAGAGAGGTTTTATCATTATTTTTTATTAACATTTTACACACATCAAAGAATGAAGAATATAATTTAAAATAATATATCATTATTTATATTAAAAATAAACGAGTCCAACGAGAGTATGAATGGAACAATCCCATGTAAAAATTTAAAGATATTGATGAGATAAATTTTTATGAATTATAATATCTCTCATAATTTCTTTACCAATAACAAATGATTTCGATACTAAATGTTATATTTTTTAAATCATTGTATCAAGAAAAATCTAGAATTTTTTTAAAAAAAAAAGTCAAAGCGCCAATTGAATTTGTGCTTGACCAACCCAGATTCCTAAATATAAAAACCAGACACCACTTTAACTAAAAAAATTAAAAACCCCACCTGCTAAAAGTTCCTCTCTAATATTTTAAGGCCATACAAATAAATTAATCTAAAATGGAATATATTTGTAGAATATTTATATCAGTAGATTTAAATAGACATGTTATTTTTAATTTTTTTAATTCAAGTTGGGAAGAGAATTTAGTGAGAGGTTTTATCATTATTTTTATTAACATTTTACACACATCAAACAGTGAAGAATAGAATTTAAAATAATATATCATTATTTATATTAAAAATAAATGACTCAAAAATTATATTACTTTTAGAATTCATTTGATTAGATTTAAAATACATAAATCAAAATTTTTAAATAGAATATAATCATTTAACATAACACTAATATGTCATCTTCATCTAAAAGAATCATGGAACACTATAATTTACTAAAATTATATTACTTTTATAATTCTTAAAATCATTTATTTTATTTTTCTAATCATTTAATAAATACTATTATAGCATTGAATAAGAATTTAAGGTAATTTTATAATTTATGAAAATTATAAATAAATTTATTTCAGGAAAATAATTTAATTAATCTCAAAATAAACAATTATCTTCATCCATTGATTTATTTTTTCCTCATGTGTACATATAAGAGATATTTAAAACTATGAGAGTGGAATTTGGAAACTTCTATTGAATTAAATATTATATATGTCATATTCTTAGAAAAGTGGTCATTAAAAAAATCATGTTAAAAGATAAGTTGATAATTGTATAATATCCTTCATCCATTAATTATTATTATGAAAAATTATAGCCTTATCACTTAGTTTTAACCTAGATTAACTTGATTCACCCTTTACCGTGGTGATAATTTTTACCATGATTATGATTGGTATTGACCAAAAATAAAAGGGAAATATTTAAAAAAATTGAATAGATAGATTAAAAAATATGTAATCAAGTTTTTAAAATTAATTTTCTATGTGGATGAAATTAATTTTAAAATAATCACGAAACATGTGAAGAAAACCACTTTTTTAAAAAATACATTTTTAAGCATAACACTGGGTTTTTTCTTATCTCATGCATAGAAAAATATTAAATAAATATTAAAAGCATTATTGAATATATAATAAATATATTTTTATTGTAATAATTCACTAATATTGAATTTTTTAATTTATTAAGAAGAAATTTATTACACGCATAAAAACAGTTTTTCTGAAAATTTTCTTTTAATTTTAAAAATGTTATTTTTTCAAATTCATTCATAAAATAGATTCCAATAAACATAATTTGATAATTTAAAACTTAGGAGAACTATTTTTACATTAGAACCATTTTTAAAAAAATATAACTTTATACATGATTGTAATTAAAATATAGTTTTCAATAAAACTCTATAATTTTTACAGTTCATTGAAAAATCTTACGTTCCAGAATATTATAAAAAAATTCATCCTCAGATATTTTTTAAATGATGAATTAAAAAATGATATCCTTTTAATTAAATATAATTTCTAAATTCTCTATAAATTATTTTTAATATATTCTCAAAAAGATAAATAAAACCCATTTTTTAATAATGTTTTTTTTAAGAATAAAAATACTTTACTAAAAATTTAGTGATTATTTACTAAATATTTATCAATAGATTTATATTTATTATGAAATTAATATATATTTCATATATTATTTAATATTTTTGATAAATTATAATCTAAGGGATAGGTTATCATGATCATATTTAAATAATAATATTTCATGTTTTGTTTAGGCTTGGTGTTTCATATTGAGTACACTATTGAACATAGTGTTCATTATAAAATTTGGTGTGTGACGATTTTCATATTTGAAAGAATTTTTAAAAATCCTAGTATCTACTTGAGACAATATAGATGTTTTTTGAAGATTCTTCATCCTTTTTTTATACATGAGTTATCCAAACACCAATGATATTTTATTCATTTACTTCATCCCTACTTCTTTCCATTCTTACAGATATTGATCCTACTTTATCTACCACATAATTTTTTTCTTCATATGAGTATACTTTATCCCCATGTGCTTCCCCTAGGAATCACACTTAATCATTTCTTCAGTATTTCATTCCCTTAAATTTTTATCACTATTTTTCTATGACAACTCCATATTTTATTGAGATTTCTGCTCATTTTCACAAAAATGGATCTTGAATTTTAAGAAATATTCATCAATTTTATTATAATTTTTATTCCATGATTTTAGATTAATTCTGAAGGAAAATTTCATCATCTCTATTAGTTTTAATCTTTTAGTTATTATCCTTGTTGAGAATAAACAATTTACCCCCCAAAATTCAAAATTATTCCAATGTTGTATTCTTCCCATACCATATATCGTATGGTGTGTTCTCTTCATTTAGACATAACAATCCCCTTTTGTAGATATAAACTAAATTAAGCACTATTTCGTTTTAATTTTTCTTTTAATATTGGGATATTATCATAGTATTAGTGTCATCATGAGAAAGTTTTAGGATATTATGAGCTCCTTCATTCTACACCACATCTTACAAGGACTTTTGGATTAAGGGGCCAAGAATTTTTTTTCATATCATTTTATATTCTTCCTTGGATATAAATTGCATATATTATTCCCCCACTAATGAGTTAGATGTTGGATGGCTTAATTTTCTTAACCACTGTGGAGTCTATCCCTTCACAAGACATTTTTTCAAAGACATCCTAATGAATACGATAGGGATAAGAGATTTAATGTGATTCCTAAAAAAAATATCCATGAAAGACATTTATAGATAATATAAACACTCATACTTTTACTCTTGATCCCTCACCTCCTAAGTTGTGAGGTGATAATGGTTGAGGGAAGCTCAGTTGTTTTTTACTTTACTATCTTAAAAAGTGAGTGAAATTGTAAAAGAATATTAGAAGAATTAAAAGATATTAAAAAATATAATTACTTACTATAATTAATTATTGGAATAATTAATGTGAACTTCTAGGAAGAAAAAATTATAATAGGGTCCAATGATCTAATAAAATTCCATGTAAAGGATAACAATTCCAAAATTTTGAAAGGAATATCCAATTTGTAGACTTCATCTTCATCATGACATAATTTTTATCATTTTGGAATGAAGTTATATACCTTAGATATAAACCCTTATTTATTCCTCACATGTTACATCATTAAGGTTCAAGGGATGGTTTTAGTGTTCCATTAACACATATTTCTCCTTCAAAATCAAAATCTATTAAGGTTCGTGAAATAACAGTCCAAATACTTCATATATAACTTTATCTTCCTTTATATTTCTCAGTATCATTGTATACTAAAGTGGAAAATATTATTGTTTAATTATTAAGGTGTTCTATATCAATATTACTTCATAAAGTCATATAACAATGGTCATATGATATAAAATGATCTTCTACATCTCCTCAAATGGGTATCGATATTTAAATCCAATATGACATGGATACATCTATAATAGCACTACATGATTTCTCTATTAGATCCCATGAGACTCATCCCACATTAATGCTTTACATTATTGGTATCCTCTTTCATAAGCATGAGTTCTCTTACCATCTTATATGGTTCTCTCCTAGTGTCTAATGATACCACAACTCATTCTCCTCTACTCGTCCTATAATGTTGTCCCCTCAACCCATACATCATCCTGAAGAATTAAAAAATGTCATTTACTAGAGATCATTTTACTACTTCAATGACTAGATACAACCTTGGTGTAAACCCATTCGTAGGAGGATTTTATGGAATTTTTGTTCTACTTTTACTTTTTACCTAAAAAATATTAAATAATAGTATAAAATCCTAACATCATAAGTCCTTCTTGGGTAATAATATGTATCCTATTTTATGTCATATTGTGGAGAGAGGTCCCTTATTTTGGTGCAATATCTTCAAAATCACATTCATCCACACCATGACACCATTTTGTGAAATTATTTCCTTCTAGGTTTAGTATTTCTACTTTGGTCCAACTGACTACATAATGAAAAAACATTTTATTGGAGTAATCTCTCTACAGTTACTCTAAAAACATAAAGGGAGGATCCAAATGCTTCCTTAAGCTCTATCCTTCCATAAATAAATATAAATAAAAAACTTTATATCATTATGTCATATAATCAATGAAAAATATGATAAAAAGATATACATAAATAATAGTTATCAAATTCCCCCACAATTGAACATTTTTTTATCCTTATGAAAAATATATTTACAATGATTCCAAATAATTTCAATCCTTTAACTAAAGAAAAGCAGTAGAGAACATGTCAATAAAAAAAATATGAGCTGAAAATTTTCAAATTATAATATACTCATCCTCCCTAAGTAATCATATTTCCTTAATAATATTATACTGCAATTATTATTCTCATCCATAATTATTGTTAAACCATTCCTTAGACATCCATACCCAAACTGAGATATACCTATTTAAAAAATGTCACATTCAATACTCAAGAATAATGTAAAACTATAGTTATGCTAATTGTAAATTTCATGTCTTTGATTTATAGGCTTGTATAATATCTCAAATCACATTATAAAAATCTAACCATAGAAATAAAGAGGAAATCCCAAAAAGGATCTAATGTCTTTAAGGCTAGAGGTGGGTAGTTCATGATCTAATCATTAAAAATTAAGGCTTTAAAAATGGTGATAAATTATTTAATTACCAATAAATATTATTTTTATAATATCAATGTAAAGGGGACCTACTTATCAACTTCAAATTCATAATCTCCCATAAATCTCTACTTCTCTTAATGATTCCCATCATGAAAATTCAACAATAATGACACAATTGTTCTTCATATCTTTCATTACTTTTCCTTTGTTACAAAAGAAATTTCACCAGGATCAATTATCACACCCATAAGACCACCTTTTTCTGATTTTCTCTTGTAACTAATTCTAATAGTCATAATAATATCATAGATAATGTATGAGTGATCATTAAAATGTATATGATATGATCTATTATTTAGATTTATTTTCCAAAATATTATAAGAATCAAGTAATAAAAATATAAAATATCTTGGAATCAACTACCAAATCACTAATTACAATTTGACCACCTTATCTTACATGTTATTCCCACATGGTATTTCCATGAATCGCCAATCTTCCTTTTTAAACACAAATGAAAAAAAACTTCAAGTATTTGTACTAAATAATGTCTTGTATGAAGGATAAATTATCCTATAATTTTCATTACTTATCTGGAAATTTCATGGATATTAAAAGATTAAAATAGGGTTAGATATAGGTTAGGTCTAAAGGTAAAAATGGTAAAAAAAATATCATCAATCGTATTAGTGTGGTTTGAAAAAAAAAACTCATTTTTTTGAAAAAGAACAAATAAAAATTTTGAATTGTAATGTTCTTTTAGACTTCTCTTATGAAATTGGTTATAATAAATAATATAACAAAATAGTTTAAAAAACCTCTCAAGAATGTAATTTCAAAATAGTAAAAAATCGCTCATAACATGAACATTATGTAATAGTCGAATAAACAAAAAATTTACAAATATTATTTTAGAGGCCAAAATAATTATATAATTTTATTCGATATCATATTAATAATTAAAAAGTAATTTATTTTCAATAATTCTATATTATAATTTTTTTCTTCAATTTAAATGTGTGTTAATAATTTTCCTAAAACAAGAGATGTCTCTAAAAAAATGTGTCTTATTCCATTTATTTAAAGAAAAAATTCATGTGTTTCCATGAACCCCCCCCCCCCCCCACACACACACACACACATATTTTAAAATACCATCTCTATTATTTAAAATCATAGTGAGATAGATAAAAATAAATATTATTTTAAATACATCATAGTAAATTATTAAAATTCAAGAAATAATTAAGGACCTCCATGATTCATGTAAGATTTTTTTGATTGATAATTGGATGGAATTTACTGTATGAAAATACTATGTATTGATGGATTTTGGTGGATTTTATTTCCTAAAATTAAAACATTAAACTAGGTAACATGATAGTATAAAAATGTTATATTTATTTTGGTTAAGAATAAATTGATGAAAAAAATATTATTTTATTGTTTTCATTCAACATGTTATATAAAGGATAGATAATGAACACAAAAGGAATGTAAATATAAAAAATTATAAAAACATTATGAGAAAGTAAAATAAAAGATCTATTTGGATGAAGTTTCGTTTCTGTGTGAGATCTAATTGGATGAAGTTTTGATCTAAATCAACCTAACCATGGTAGGTAAACCCTTTTTTTGAATCCTTTCATTATAGAATGATATGTGTTTTCTTTCTTCCTCAAATTTATTCATCTATTCTCTGTTGATCATTTTTTATTTTTTTGGATCTATTTGATGAGTATGCCAGATTTAAGAAATGATTCAGATTAATTTCATATTTTATCTGGTTGTTGACTCTGATTTTTATATTTAGATTTAATCCACATTTCTATCACCCGTCAATTTCCTTTTTCCACCATTTTAGACTATTGGTTTTGAAAAAATTTATATAGATATATAAAATACTACTGTCTATTTTGTTGCTGTTGATTTTCCACCTCCACTAAACATATATTGATATCCACTATAATATGACTATAAAAATGCATATTATATGGATTTAAATTATGTATGAACTGGATATATAAGAACCTATTCCCTTTTATGATAATATTCCCTAATTTTTGCACTCGATGTAAGAGAAGCGAGTTAGATAGGTGGATTTCTTGAAAGCTATAAAGTAGTAGAATAAGGTTTTCTTATTTTTTGTAAATCAAGTTAGGGAAATTATTTTTATAATATATTTAAATATTTTTTTATTTCAAAATAAAACATGTTTCCAGTTTTAATTTTTTTCTTTTCAGGTTTATATTTAAGTAATTGAACTACTTATTTTTCATGCATTTATTTCTTTTCAAGATTTTTCATACAAAGGTGATTTGTTTCAAAACTATTGATGTAAAAGATAATTTTTCTTTTCATTGTGAAAATAATATATGCTCAAATGATTCAAGTTGGTTCTCCATTAAATATTTTATATAAATTTGTTTTATTGCTTTAATAATATTTAGTTTCTATCTATCTAAATAATTTTGAATTAAATATTTATGATTGTAAGGCGAAATTTGGTTAAATATTTAAAATAATTTCTGAATTTAAGATTTTTATATGAAAAAATTTCTTTAATCAATTGGTATTTTCTAATGGTATTTTAATTGTTTTTTATAATGTTAAGGGGGTCATTTTAATTTTTAAAATTGTTCTGCCAAAACAATTCATGAGATTTATTTTCTTGAAATTATTTTTTTAAACCTTAATTTGTCTCCTATGTATATACATGGGATGTTATTCTATTTTCAAAAAAAAATTTTATAACAATGATACAAATGTATGTATGTATATATACCACTGTTCATGTTAAATATCATGTTCACCCATGTTTTTCTCTTCATAAAATTATTTTCTTGATTTTTCCAATTTAAGTGTAAGTGAAGTTATCTAATTTTTCAAAATTTATTCTTAAGATAAAATTTATTTATCTTCAAAGAATTATATGTGTATATATAGATTCATAAATAGATCGTTTAATATGAAACATTTTTTTAAAACATGTATATATATGTATCTACATAAGTATTATTTTAGGATGAAATAGAAATTTAATCTCACATCAATAGATACGTATATATACAATTTTATTTATATATGTATCAATTTTTGTAATGCAATTTATTTTCTATATGTATGTAAATAAATTCACTTATAAATATATTTTTCATTATTCATACCTAAACATATGTGTTTGGATATGAAATCATGTTTTAGTCCAATATATATATAAAAACATGTGTGTGTGTGTATATATATATATATATTATGTAAAACTCTTATATATGTATATATGTATATTAATGTATATTTACACATTTACTTTCATACAAAGCTACTTTTATCATGAAACATCTATAACCAAGTAATTTAATTTTTCATGAAATGGATATCAAATATCTTGATCTTTAAAAAACATTGTGGTCCTTATGATATAAAATACAAGATGTTATGTTTTTAATTCTAAATAATCACACTTGGATATTATGTGAATGAAGGCATGGAATGGGGAGTGAAACTTAACCCTTATAGTAATTTCGTCTAATCATGTGATGGGTACACCCAGAATTATATATCACTCCAATACATTGGGTAATGTTGAAATCTCATGTAATGTCATGTATGGTGTGCAATAGATGTATCCCAAGCACACTATGGGATTAGAGATTGAACCTAATTCATCATGTGACTATGTACTTTAAGTTATGTTGTCTCATGAGTGAATTTTGACTTCATGTTATGATCCAAGGCACCTTCTATAACTATTTATGATTGTTTATGAGTTATCAAGAGAAATTTTTATTATTTCATAAATGAATGATGAGGATTTTATAAATGGTTACATATGATGGATCCTATTTAGAAAGAAATATTATTATTTTAAAAAGTACTCATGATTTTATAAATTCAAAATTCTCAAGTTTTATCTCAGGTTTTACATTTTCTGTTGAAGTAAAAAAAATTATTGGTTTCCACATGTTTTTAAACCCCTTACTAATCTTTTTGGCACTCACCCTTTTTTTAAAACCTCTTTTCATAGGGAATAAGGACTCATAGAAGTGATTGAGTGGTCGAGTCCCCTTTATGATGTTTTTCACAACCTGTCCTAGTGGGTCCCACACCGTGACTCCCCAATCGCACCTCCAATAGGCCAAGGGCTGCTGAATAGCACCGAGTAGACATATCACTAACATGGGATGCATTGCCAATGTACCTGTACACACACACACATATCCAAGCACACAAATGCTGAAATGTAAAAAACACAAAGGAAAAAAATGCATCCATACAACTAAACCCAACCAAAAGAGTACAATGGAAGTAGAGTGCAGAAAATAAACTAGGCCAGAATAAAAGCCCACAAAAAACAAGAGTCTGCAAACTACAAAGTCCAACCTGTAAGAACAAAGTGGTACTGGGACTACTGCTCGTAGATTTAGGAACACCTCATCCTATAGGGAACTCATAAATCTTGGTCCGGTCCTGGTCTTCACTAGACTCTGTCAAAAGGTCATTCTTTTGAACAGGACACGACATGTGCAGGAAAAGCCCATGTAGGGGTGAGTATAACAATACTCATTAGAGGACCCCAAAAACCACAATGAAACAAAAAAAAGGAAAAGGTATAATCAGCTCTACACATTATATGTGTAACGAACATATAAAAAGAGAAACACCTCCAGATATACTCAAAACCTAGAACCATAGTATAGAAGTATGTCACACAACCACATACTCCTACTAGGGATTTAGTTCAAAGATTCCACAAAGCACTTGTCTGGGAGAACTCACTCCACGAGTCTGATAGCTATGATTTTGTCTTTTCAAGAAATACTGATCGTTGGGAAAATCCATGAGATATAGATACCCTCATTCTAGGAGAACACACTCCTGAGTGGGGAGAGATCACGATACATAGATGAGGATCACTGCTAGGGCCTTGGAGGATACCGCAACTCATCTCGATTCACCTACTAAGTAGAGGATCAGCATCCTGTAGGATTAGTCACGTTGATGCCTGAATCTACCTATGGTCAAGAATGGATAAGGGATCTCGCTCATGGCCTCTTAGAGGGATACCTGTCTCTATCTAGGAAGGTCCTGCTGAAAATATCATAATCCTGTGGATGGAAATGTTACCTAACCTTCAGGGGAACAAAAAATGGGGGTACTAACCCAAACAAAATCGGTCCAAGATATAGTGGAAAAGAGCCTCAAGCCATGTTCTAGGATATACATAGCGTGTGGAAGGGTAACACGCCGTGTCTCTCGAATCTGGGTACCACCCATGTAAAATGGCTTGAGTCCGAAGAACATACCATGCATAAAAGTAAGTACACAACGTGTTGTATAGACCACACGCCGTGTCTGAGTAACAGGGGTTCCCTCCAGGTACGCGGTCGTGTGCCCGTACATGGTTTCAACCCATGTGTGATATCTTGTGTAACCGCTACATGGGTTAGCCTGTGCAGCTGTTCTGGTCTATCTGTGTGGTGGAGTACACGACCGTGTACCCACCTCGTGTTTGTGTATCCTCTGAGACACACGTCGAGTCTGTGTAAGGAATCACACATCGTGTAAAAATAGTCACACGCTGTGTTAGTGCTTCCTGTCGCCCAGAACTCCAGCCGCCGCTGGGTGGACCCCACGCATCGTGTCTCCCTGAATGAACATCTTTTTATTCATCACGTGATGTGCAAAAACCCTAGCCTCCACCACTGGTACCACATTGCGTGTTCTTCGGGATACATGTTTTGTGTTCTAGAAAAATTCCAGAAACGTGAACCTGCTCTACCACACCTCATTGTTGCTCTGATCTTCGATCTGATGATATTTTTTCCATGAAAACTCGAATATTAAGGTTTCCTCGATGTCCCTAAGTCTTTTTAGTTGTTTTCAGGCCTCCAATAGGCCCTGAAAACGCGTATTGATCCACCCGTATGAAGAATTTTCGAAGAACGATATCTCCCAATCCGATCCAATTCGTCATCTGCCATCGTCATCTCACCTCCACTAGGTCTTCGTGATTTTGGATCTCCAATTTTGGATTGTTACGTTGCGAAATGGATACACAAAGATCCATTTTTAATAAACTGGCGAAGAATGTGATGAACGTGGTGTTAAAAGGGGAGGAAGAAATCAATAAAAAAAGAGGAACGCACCTCCTCCATTGTTCGTTATGGCATAAATTCACTCTCGTTATAAGGATTAAACCAAAGAAATCAAAATATAATCTAACAATTATCACCAAATCAATTCTTGAATCAAAACCCCAAAAAGAAACGAAAAATAGTGCCCTCACGCAAGAAAGAGCGATCTGCGGATCAACCTGTTTGTGGGTTGATTCGCGTTCATAGTTTAATTAAAGAATGGGGAAGAACTAAATCAAAATAACAAACCCTACCTTGATTCAGTTGATGAATGATTGCCACATCGCATTCATTGGAGAGTTTCATTGAATCCGAGATGCGTCGATCGATTGTTTCATCATCGTCCGCCAACGGGTTCTCCTCCAAAGCTCCAATTGCAATTCTCAATTCGCAGGGTTATGTGACTAACCTTGTAAAATTTTTCATAAGCAGATATTTAAAGGGAAGGAATTAGGTTTTCTATAAAAAGGAAATATTTGAAATAAATTAATTTCCAGTTTATTTTATTTCCTTTAAAAAAATCCCAAAAACTAACTTTTGCAACTAACCTGTGCTGGTTGATGTTAGGACTTACATAATGTAAATTCGTTTCTATGAACTCAATGGTGCCCTCAGATTTCTAATCTGGGTATTCTTTTAAAATTTATTCCACTTTTTTAGGAAACCTGCTTACGCACACTGTTTAAAAGTTCAATTTATTTCATACATTTATTTCGATCACTCCGGGCCTTAGAATCACACTCAGTAAAAAATCCTAGTCTTGAAATAATCCTATATAATATTTAGAAAATAATAAACAGATAATTCGAGTCATTACATTCTCCCCACCTTAGGTCTTTTCGTCCTCAAAAATCTAAAGCAAAAGGCTACTCAAATAGATGTGGGTATTCTGCACAAATGTGAGCATCTAGATCTCATGTGCTATCCTGAAGATTATCATGCTGCCACCAGATGCACACAAAGGTAATTGATTACCCATGAAGGATCATATCCTTTCGATCCTTGATCTCTATAGAGTACTCAGCAAAGGTCGCTTCATCCTCGATGTCCAGATCTCCCTAGTCGATGATGTGTGATGGGTCATGCACGTACCTCCTCAGTTGTGACATGTGGAAGACATCATGTACCTGGTGAAACTACAGCGGTAGAGCTAAGAGGTATGCCACCTTGCCAACTCTGTGCAGTACCTGAAAATCCCTGATGATCCTCAGAGATATCTTGTCACCCCGGGAAAATCTCTGTATTCCTAGTCGAGTCGAGACCTGTAGGAACACATGGTCTCCCTCCTCAAACTCTAGAGGTATTCATAGTCTATCAGCATAAGAATTGTGTTGACTCTATGTAGTCTTATTCTAGTCCTGGATGATCTGCACCTTCTAGGTGGTATCTCACACCAACTTTGGACCCATGAGTGATGACTCTCCAGGGTCGGTCCAGAAAAGTTGTGACCGGAAAGGTCTCCCACATAAATCCTTAAACGATTCCATACCAATGGTGGAGTGATAGATGTTGTTGTTTGAAAACTCCAATAGTGGTAGGTGGTCCTCCCATCTACAAACAAAGTCCAAGATACAGGTTTGCAGCATATCCTCCAGAACCCGAATGGTTCTCTCAGTCTGACTATCTGTCTGGGGATGGAATGATGTGCTCAAGCATAGCTGAGTCCCGAATGCCTCCTGTAATCCCTTCCACAACTGAGATGTGAAGCGAGAATCTCAATCAGATACTATTGTCGAATGGACTCCATGATGCTGAACTATCTTCTATACGTAGAGGCATCTCATGATCTCTATATAACACTACTCCCTAATAGCTAGGAAGTGGGCAGACTTGGTGAGTTGGTTAACGATCACTCAGATGGAATCATGCCCCTTGGACATTTGTGGTAAGCTCTTCACCAAGTCTATTGATATTCTACCCCAATTCCACTCTGGAATTTCTAGGGGGTGAGCTAACCCTACTAGAACCTGGTGCTCATCCTTTACTTACTGGCATGTAAGGCACTGAGAAACGAACTCTGCTACTACATTCTTCATGCCTAACCACTAGAACTGTCATTGGAAATCCTAGTATATTTTCTCCATTCTAAGGTGTACCACCAAGGGGGATGTATGAAACTCCCTTAGGGCCTCCTCCTGCAATTTCACTAGTACAATAGTGCATCCCCTGAAAATAACTATGTGCTCCCCACAATGCGAATATCCATTAATAGAATTTCCTATGGATAATTGGGCACATAAATTTTAGTAGTCGACATCTCCCAGTTGTTCCTCCCTAACTCACTGTAAGAGTGGACGGGTGACAACCATTTACTCAAGGTAAGATGTATCCTCCCTATCCACAAAGGATAACTGTAACAAGGCCAACTGCTCCATCGCCCCGTTTAGTAGTTGTGAACTCGATGTCCTACTTAGAGAATCTGCCACAACATTCCCCTTACTAAGAGTATAGATGATCTCAATGTCATAGTCCTGGAAGAACTCTCTCCATCACCTATGCCTCATATTCATATCATTCTTTGAGAAGATTTATTTTAGGCTCTTGTGGTTAGAGTAGATGTTAAACTACTCGCCCATAAGGTAGTTTTGCCACATCTTTAATGCAAAGACTACCGCTACCAACTCGAGATCATGGGTCATATAGTTCTGCTCATGTGGTCTAAGTTGGAGTGAACCATATGAAATCACTTCTTGTCTTTACATCAGTACACATCCAATCCTGGTCCTTGATTCATCGTAGAAAACAATATACATGACACCCTCCTTTGGAAATCTTGAGATTGGGGCGCTTTTCAATCTCTGTATCAACTATTCAAAAGCCTGCTGGAACTTCCCTATCCATATGAAGGGTTGCCCCTTCCTGGTCATGGCTGTCATCGGTGCTGATATCTAGGAGAAATCAGGAATGAATCTCTAGTAATATCCTGCCAACCCAAGGAAGCTTCACACCATTATCATGCTCTGGGGTGGCTCCCATGACTACACTACCTCCACCTTGGATGGGTCCATAGCTACTCCATCTACTGAGATTACATGTCCTAGAATGTGGACCTCCTGAATCTAGAACTGGAACTTTGAGATCTTCCCATAAAGCTAGTGATCTTAGAGTACATCTAGAACCATCCGCAAGTATCTCGTGTGCTCCTCCTCTGACCCTGAGTACACAATGATTCCATCGATAAAGACAACTACAAACCAGTCTAAATAAGGATGAAATATCTGGTTCATAAGTCCCACAAACACTATAGGGGTTTTCATCATTCCAAAAGGCATCACCATGTACTCAAAGTGACCGTAGCAGGATCTAAAATCCATCTTCAGTATATCCTTGTCTCGTACTCATAACTGGTGTTATCCTGACCGAAGGTCAACCTTCAAGAACTAATGTTCCCCTCTCAGCTAATCGAAGAGGCCATCGATCATTGGTAGTGTATACTTTTTCTTCACCATTACCTAATTCAGGCACCAGTAATCCATGCAAAACCTCAAACTCCCATATGTCTTCTTGGAAAACAAAATGGGGGCTTCCCAAGGTGAAACATTGGGCCTTACAAAACCCTTGCTCTGCAAATCCTCCAAATGCACCATCATCTCACGAAGATCTTCATGATCCATATGATATGTTTGTGAGGAAATTGGTTTCATCTTCAGGTGTAAGTCGATGAAGAAGTCGATCTCCCAGTGGGGAGGTAGTCCTGGAACATCCTTGGTAAATACATCCTCGTACTCTACCACTACTACTGGGAAGTGGAAGCTCACAACATCTTCTACACTGAGGGTAAGGCTAGCCAACTCATGAGTGATTGGCTGCACCCTCCTCTGTATGAGCTCATTTTGTACTACATGGGTCTCCTTTTCACCGAAAAAGGAAAACGTCATCCCATCACTGTAGAAACACCACACTCTTCACCTAAAGCAGTCAATCTGGGCATGGACCAAAGATAACCAATCCATACCACAAATGATGTCGTAAGGCCTCGATGCTACAACCATTAAGTTCCAACTGAAACTATAGCCTCCAAGGTTAAGATCACGCTATCTTCAAAGTTTTGTGATCATCGAGTCTCCTCCCATAGGTGTCTCCAAGCATAAGGGTCGATTCAATGGCTCTACCAGAATCTCAATGTTTCTCACAATATATGTGGTGAGGAAGTAATGACTAGAACCTGTGTCTATAAGTATGGAAGCTAAGGTACAGAAGACACATATCGTACCTCAGATCATCCATGGAGTCCCTGGGTCATAAACCTCGACCGCATGAAGTTGTCCTCACCCCTATCCTCCTGCTCCATGGGCTTGGTCTGGACCTCCTGGGGGTGGTGGTGGAAGTAGATTGAAGCTTCTACCACCACCTACAGCTCTCCCTTCTTCTCTTCCTTGTCTACCACCTTGAGGGTATGTCTGCTCCACTCTCTGCCTCTGCCTTGGTGGTCCATCCACCACCTCCATGTCAGCAGCTTGACGGGTCGTACTGTCTATAGTGAGATGTCCCCTACCATCGCACGAGTAGCATCGCCTATCCCTAGGCTGACTGGATCCAGCATTAGAGTGATGGACTATATATCCCCTATCCTAGATCCTCTTGTGATTTCTCCCACATTCTGAACCATGTTCCAGACGTCGACTCCCTACTGTCGAGGTCTCTGACCATGTCTGCCTACTACTGATAGCTCTTGGCTATCTCTGCTCTTCCAAGAATCTCTCAATCACCAAGGTTTGATTGATCACTCCATCATAAGATGAAAATCATAGAGGAATGAAACTATCTCGGGTGTCCCATTGTAGACCTCACTCGAAGGTATGGGCTCTGAAGTACCAATCCCTGGCCATATCCATCAAGTACCTTGTGAGGTTGGTGAACCTCAATTAATAGTCATCCACTATCAAACTACTGTGTTGGAGATGAATAATCTCCTAGATACGCACTTATCTTAGTGTAACCATAGATAACTCCTCCCTAAAGAGTCACTCAAACTCCGTCCATGAAAGAGTCTCCTCGTTTTGAGTATGTGTGGTCAAACTCCACCATCGTCCCGCTGAACCCTGAAGAAGGCCAACTCCTGTGATCACTATCTGGTCTACTGGTGTCCTCAAAATACAGAAAACTCTAGTCACCACCTCAAGCCAATCCTTAGCATCCTGAGGGTCGGGCTCACCTTGGAACCTTAGGGGCATCTATCTATGGAACTCATGGAGCGCGCTCATCCTATACCCCTCGTCTGTCAATACTATAGGCACCACAGGCTGCTCCACTGGTGGTGGTATAGCAGGTTTGCCACCTAGAGGTAACGCCTAGGGAACTAGTCCTTGTATCGAAGCCTCGTCCCTGAGGGGTTCATCCCCATGATCATGTTGGTGAATCCTAACGAGTATGCGTCACTAAGGCATCCTGTAAGGAAACAAGATGTTCCATGGTTAATGATTATATCTGGATAGCTGACACAAAGGAATGGAAAAATACACAACCTATTCATATATGATAGATGTATAATTATTTTACTTCCCCATAACTAGTGTTTTCATGTACCAAGTCATAAGTTAGGTTATCAGAGTCCTAGTGTGTGGATACGTCGGTTGCTCGCACCAACACTGGAGTCTCTATCCTGAATGTCGAGCTCGAAACACTTAGCACTGTTTCCCCCAAACCAATCTCACGGAATCCTAGTCCTAAGGTAGAAATGACCACCTTTGATACAACTCTGTCACAACCCATCCCATTGGGGCCTGCGCTGCGACTCCCCAAGCCCGCCTCCAATAGGCCAGGGGCTGGTGACTAGCACCAAGTAGGCATATCAATAACTTGGGAGGCATTTCCTAAGTACCTATACACACACATATATCTCTAAGCCCACAAATGTTGAAATGTAGAAACCACTAAGGAACAAAATGCATGCATACAACTAAACCCAACCAACAGAGTACAACGGAAGTAGAGTGAAGAATGTAAAACTAGTCTAGAATAAAAACCCACCAAAAACAAGATTCTGAAAACTACAAAGTCTAACCTGTAAGCACAAAGAGGTGTCCAGACTGCTGCTCGTAGTCGTAGGAATACATCATCCTGTAGGGAACTCTGAAATCTTGGTCCGGTCTTGGTCCTCCCTAGACTCGGTCAAAAGGTCACTCATCTTCACAAGACATGACACGTTTGGGAAAAGACTGTGCAGGGGTGAGTATAAAAATACTCAGTAGAGGTCCTCAAAAACCACAAAGCAACACACAAAGGAAAATGTAGAATCATCACTACCCAGTAAATGTATACTAGACATATAACAAGAGAAACACCTCCAAATATACTGAAAACCCAGATAGGTAGTCTAGAGACAAGTCGCACAACCGCATACCCCCTCTAGGGATTCAGTTCAAAGTTCCACGAACCACTCATCCGTGAGAACTCACTCCATGAGTCTGATAGCTCTGATGTCGTCCATCTAAGAAGTACTGATCATCATGAAAATCCATGAGATATAGATACACTCATTCTGGGAGAACACACTCTTGAGTGGGGAGAGATCACGATACACAGATGAGTATCACTGCCAAGTCCTTGGTTGATACTGAGACTCATCCAGATTCACCTGCTAAGTAAGGGATCAGCATTCTGTAGGAGTAGTCACATCGATACCTGACTCTACCTAAGGTCAAGAATAGATAGAGGATCTCACTCTGGGCCTCTTTGAGGGATACCTGACTCTATCTCAGAAATTCCTACTGAAGATATCATACTCATTTGGATGGAAAGGATACCTGATGTAGCACCCTAGACATTATATGGTATGTTTCTCTTAAATACACTGTATTCATTAGATAGCCCATATTTCCTGAATCACTGAGCCTCTATGGAACAAAACATGGTTACTTATAGGAGATAGCCATAACCTAGCCATTAAACTTAAATTTTTCAGCTCTGTGATTTGAATTTTAAAAATATGACATACACGGTTGTGTTCAAGATGATATTTAGAGTCATATAGAATTAACATATTTTTTGGTAAATAGTAACCTACCCTTATGAATAGTAACATAACCTTATGAATAGTAACTTACCCTTATGAATAGTAATATGACTCTTATGAATGTTATCTATATCCTTGAGTATATAAATAAATTTAGACTCCTTAAAAATGAAGATGAATATTTTTAGTGTTCATATATTTCGATTAAATACTGATTTAATAAAATAATTAATTAATCATAATTATAAAATTATTTTTGAAAAATGGACTTCATTTTTGAATTATACACGTTGAAAAATGGTTAGGGTGAATTTTTGGGATTTTTCTGAAATACATGAATTTTTTGATGAATAGTAAAATCTGATAATTCACAATGAATGCTAAATAATGGATTAATTGAGTCATTGATTATGATCTGCTGATGTAAGCCCAATTGATTCGGATTCACATGACTATATTACTATTCTTGGTCATGTAATACTCACTATTGGTTCTCTTGAGAGGAAATAATAAATTAATTATTATAATATTAAGAAAACTCCACTCCTCTCCACTATATAAACCACCCCTCACCCCCTCTTCCTCTCACACCACTCAAGCTTCAAGACATGGCTAAATTCTGAAAAATACCCTTCCCAAGCCCTATCCCCACGTCCAAGACCAGATGGTCTCACCAAAAGGCCAAAAACAAAGGCCTTGAGGAGATTCTCAAGGAGGAGTACTCAAGAGGTGAACCTTCCTTCTCTTTTCTTTTAATTTCTTTTACAAAGTTCCATTATTTTTGTTCTCCCTTCTCACCTCCTCTCATCAAAATTCCATGATAATTCCAGTACTTTACATGTAATTTATTTTCATTGTGTTAATGGAATATTTCATCATAATCTCTCTTTTCCCCTCCTTTTATACAGTAAATGCAAACAACGTCTGAGATGTGTAAATTTATCACACTCAAGGATGATGGGTCTTCAATTTGCATTACTATCTTCAATAATGGTCATGAAACCTTTTAAATGGTTTAATCAGGTCATAATATATATTTATTTTATCTTTATTAGTGTTCTGGAATCTTTACACGTTCATAATATGAAATAATAATACAAAACAAGTTTATTGTGCACAAAACCGCCAAGCCAAATCCAAGTGTTTATTTTTAACTCATCGAATGATTCATCCTCATGTTATATAACCAGAATCATTATAAGATAATTTATATCTCTTTAATGTCACTAATAATTTATATTAACAATTCTGTATGTTTAATCATATTTCAAACAAACTTCCATATATGAATACAAGTAAACAAATCATGAAACCAAGTAAGAAAATGCTTCCAAAACAATAAAATTGAATCTCTTAAACCCATAAAAAAGGACATTAATGAACTTAATAAGGTTATAACATATCAATTAAATGTTTATGGGGTTCTTTACTTATTAATTAATGAATCTAAATTTGATTATTCAGGTCTTTAATAACAAGTCAAGAACACCTTCAAGCATAAGGTAAGGGATCCTCTCTCTCACTTTTTTTCAAGATTCTCCCCTATGTTGTGCCCTTTTATTTTTAATTCCTAATTATGGGGTATGTTTTAACACCTACCCCATACTTCCCTTGTGGCATATAAATAATAAATACCCCTTTACATCTCATTAAACCCTTGCAATAACACTCGTTACTATGTCGAAATGTTTTTAAGGGGTTTCTCATCTCACTTTCATTTCTGTGAGATTTACATTGTTCACCACTTATTTATTGTATGTGGTATATGGGTACTGCCATTTGATATATATTATCATGATTCCATTTATATTCATGGTATTATGTGATTCATTTGGTGGTTATTAACTTTTTTTCATACGACTCAATTGATTACAACGTGGTAATGAGCTTGGTCTCAATTTTCACTTTGTTGTGACTTGCTTAGTATTATGCACCTACTCTTTCTTATGTGATGTACCTACTACCCATTTTAGATCAATTTTCATTTGAAATTATATTTATATTAAATATCCATAATCTCATATCATGGATATGTTTGTTGTCTAAACCGTATACCATTTTACATACGGTGTTTACTTGGAAAGTTATTTTAATTGTGGAAATATTGATAAATCTGTATACTCTACTCTATACCGATATTGAAAGGGAATATTTCTCTTGTAATGAATCAATTTATAAGTAATTATTTGGATGTAGAGGTGGTTGGGTCCCACTACATCCCCTCGATGCATCGGTAGGTCTCATGAGACAATTCAGTTGGCGACAAACACTTCGAGTTTGTTTCCAAAAAATCAGACGGGTTTCTACCCATAGAACTAAACCGTTTTTAACGGTATTATGGTTTCATGTTCCAGATACATGACTTCCAATTAATAAACATTCTATTTATTCATTATCAGTTATTACTATCCATGAGTTTTTCACTATTACAAAACCTATGGATGCAGGTTCATTCTCATTTTATTAATGGCGTGAGTTTTTCATTTATTCACCATATCATGTTGATTATGTCAGATTGATTATGATTCACTTATTATTATATTCATTCTTCTGATATTTGTAACCCTTACTAAGCGTTTGAGCTCTCCCCTTTCATTGTTTACCTTCAACAGGTGATGAAGAGGTGATTGTTTATTGAGTTCCTGTGGTTGCAGTTTTTAGTTTTTGTTATGTATTGGATTTTGTATCCTTTTCCAATGTAATTTGAGTTTCACATATGTATCTAGTTTCTTCAAGACTACTAAACTAATATTTCCTTTGGGATTTTTATTCCTTCTAACCATGCCCATATCACAAGTAATGCACCGGCTCCAGCCTAGTGGGGTCGGGGTGTTACAGTTGGTATCAAAGGAAGTTTAGTAGAAAACTTGGGAACTAGATTTAGAAAACATAGAATAGTGAAGAGTCCCTACGATAATACTTTGATGATAAACATACAAGAACGTCCTTGTATTTTGGTAAAGAATATATTATGTGGATCTTTCAAGAAATAAATTCCTATCTAGATACGAGCAGGTAGAGGTGGCTCTGGCACAGATGTATCTAGGGGTAAAACCTGAAAACACCGCTTTGAGCTAGACTCAAACGGGAACTAGTACACAACAATGGGCTCTGTTGCACTCTTGGTTACGACACTCCCAGAGGATATGATTAAGATAATTCATATTTTATTTATGAGCAATTATGAAGTATTTAAATGTAAATTATTCCTCAAAGAAACCTTTTTTATGATTATGGGATTAGCCATGCGTAGGATCTTGAACTATGCTAAGTATTTTGTTAAGTTATGATTATACATTATGATTCATACCCTAATATTGTGTGTGTAATTATTTAGAAATGGTGTCTAATGGAAGAAGGGGAATCAATACTTGTGGGCAATGTAGAGATCTCCCCACTGAGCAAGTCAAAATAGTCAATGTTGGAGCAGATCAGATCATGACCATATTGAGACAACATACTCAAGTTGTAATGAATAACCATTCCACACATGTGTTAGATCGTTTCATGTGGTAGAAGCCCCCATCTTTTAGCGGGACTACTAATCCGGTGGTTTTTGAACAATGGATCAAGTACCTTGAAAAGATATTCATGGTGTTAAGATGCAATGAAAATGAAAAGGTAGTACTGGAAGTATATTTTCTCAAGGCGACGCTGATCAATGGTGGTCCCTGGTTCAAAATACCACAAAGGAAGAAGAAACAGAGGATATGGAATGGAGGACTTTTAAGTAAATATTCTTCGAAAAATATTTACCTCGTGACCAACGAACTGAAATGAAGAGGAAATTCCTTGGCTTAAAACAAAGGGAAGAAGACAATGTTGTAGTGTATGAGGCTACCTTCACAAGGCTAGCTAGGTATGCCATAGATTACGTACATGACTCGGCAGACAATATTGATCATTTCTTTGAAGGTTTTAAGACTGGTCTTCGAAGGGAACGGGCTTCTCAATCATTTTCATCATATGATGAAATTGTATCAAGTGCCATCAGAATAGAGAAGGAATTTTCTAGATCAAATATTTTCAAAGGAAACCAAGATAAGAAGTGGTACTCTGATAACAAAGGAAAAGGAGAAGGACCAAAGAAGAGCAAGGGAACAAAGCTATTACCATTATGTGAGAACTGTGGAAAAAATCATCTCGAGAAATGCTTGAAAGGCAATGGAGTCTACTATAACTATGGAGACAATGTTCATCAATATGATGAATGCAAGGGGAAGAAAAAATTCAAGGATATTCAATGCTACAATTGTAGAGATATGGGACACTATGCAAATGAGTGTCCTAAGTGCCAAGTAAACTTGACTCAAAAAAGGCCAAGAGAGCAAGGGAGAGATTCTGTAATTACAACTACGGAGGTTGAAGTTCCTAATGATGTTGTGGTAGGTACTTTAATTGTTTCCTCAAACTTAGCCAACACATTATTTGATTCTAATCATCACATTAATTAATATCTTCTTAGTTTTCCAAGAAAATTAGATATGCCTAATTTGATTTAATAAAGGATTTGTCAGTCAAAACTCCTTGGGGATGTATCATTGCAACAAAGGCATTTCGACTAGTCCCCCTCGAGACACAAAAAAGTGCTTTAGTTGCTAACTTTGTCATCATACCAATGACTGACTTTGATGTAATTCTTAGTATGAATTGGTTTCAAATTATGATGCGAAGATTTATTGTAAGAAGAAGGAAGTTGCAATTTTTGAAAATGGTGTATAATCTCTTGTCTTTAGGGTAGAAACTTCACCATGTGATTCTTATCTATAACCACCCCCAATGGCTCAACTGAATTAAATACTTGGAGAGGAAGATATACCAATATATATGGGAGAGGAAAGAAATATTCAAATTGAAGATGTACACATAGTGCAAGAGTACATTGATTCATTTCCAGAGGATTTACCTGGACATATTTCAGGGTGGGAAGTTGAGTTCTCTATTGATTAAATTCCAAGTGCACGACCTATATCAAAGACTCCCTATAGAATGGCCACTTTGGAATTAATAGAGATAGAGAAACAACTAGAAGAATTGATTGAAAAAGGATTTATTCGACCTAGTGTTTCTCCATGGGGAGACCATGTCCTATTTGTCAAGAATAAAGAAGGATCCATGAGGCTTTGCATTGATTATAACGAAATCAATGATATTAAAATAAATAATAAGTATCCTCTGCCCCATATTGATGATTTATTTGATCAACTTCATGGAGCTCAATACATTTTGAAGATTGACCTTCGATCTGGATATCATCAGTTGCACGTGAGGAAGGAAGATATTCCTAAGACAGCATTTTGATCCAGGTATGGGCATTATGAGTTTACAGTGATGCCTTTTGGACTGAAAAATGCACCCTCTATTTTCATGGATTTAATGAATAGGGTTTTCAAGGAATATCTTGATAACTTTTTGTGTTATCCATCGATGATATCCTTGTATACTCAAAAATCTATTAAGACCATGAGAATCACTTGCGGATTATTCTAAGAACTCTTAGAAGAAATAAATTATATGGGAATTTTAGCAAGTGTGAATTTTGGCTTCAATCAGTTGATTTTCTAGGCCGTATTTTCTCTAAGGATAGAATCATAGTTGACCCTACAAAGACAAAGGCAATCCAAGAATGGACCACGCCAACAAAAATAACCAAGGTACGAAGTTTAATTGGCTTATCAGGTTACTATCAACATTTCATTTAGAATTTTGCCCGACTGGATAACCTGCTAACCAAGCTCACACATAAAGGATATAAGTTTTTGTGGACAAAAGAATGTAAAGAATGCTTCAAATAATTGAAAAGAAGATTGGTCAATGCTCTAATTTTGACTCTTCTATCTGGAAGTGGTGGATTTGTAATATACAACGATGAATCAAAGAATGGACTGGGTTGTGGCCTTATGAAAAATGATAAAGCTATTTCTTATGCATCAAGACAGTTTAAGACTCATGAGAAAAATTATCCAACTCATGATCTTGAGTTAGCAGCCATAATCTTTGCTCTGAAAATATGGAGGCATTATCTCTACGGAGAGATATGTGTGATTTATACAGACCACAAGAGTTTGAAATACATTTTCATACAAAAATAACTCATCATGTGGAAAAGGAGATCTTTTTAGTTACTCAAATATTATGATTGTTCAATACACTACCACCCGGGAAAGGTGAATAAGGTGGCAGATTCATTAAGCAGGAAAGATCATGGGCTTCTGACTCAAATGAGGATTGAGAGAGATCCTATATTTTTTGATCTACTAAAGATGGATATGGGAATTGTTAAGGAAATGGAAACATCTTTCCTCTTTCAAATTATTGTTAAACCATCTTTATTAGAGAAGATAAAAATCTCTCAATCTGATGATGAGAATCTACATAAGAAAATTAATATTGTCAAGGATGGGAGACTGGATGACTTCATGTATGAAAAAGGAGTTCTGAAATTTGGGAAGAGGATATGCATTCCATCAGTACCTGGGCTAAGAAGGGAACTATTAGATGATGCTCATAGCTCAAATTTCTCTATACACCCAGGTAGCACCAAGATGTATAAAGATCTGAAGGAATATTTTTGGTGGGATAATATGAAGTGGGAAATTGCTAACTATGTATCAAGATTTCTAGTTTGTCAACAAGTGAAGGCAGAGAGACAACATCTCAAAGAAGTGATGCAACCTCTACCTATTTTTATGTGGAAGTGGGATAACATTACGATGGATTTTTTCACTAGACTACCAAGGACACCTAGAAGGAATGATTTAATATGGGTAATTGTTGATCGTCTCACAAAATCAGAACATTTCCTTCCTATAAGAGAGGATTTTCCACTTGAGCTCTTGGCAATACTTTATATTAATGAAGTTGTAAGAATTCATGTTTCACCTCTATCGATTGTATCTGATCGAGATCCCCAGTTTACATCAAAATTCTGGAAAAGTCTCCAGAAAACTTGGAATATTGAGCTTCGTATGAGTATTGTTTATCACCCACAAACCGATGGACAATCTGAAAGGACTATTCAAACATTAGAAGACATGCTGAGGTCATCCTCTCTTGACTTCCAAGGTATGTGGGATCAATACTTTCCTTTGGTGGAATTTTCTTACAACAATAGTTTCCATTATAGTATTAAAATGGTTCCATATGAAGAATTATATTGAAAGGTATGTTGAACTCCAACTTGCTGGGATGAAGTTGGTGAGAGGAAACTTATAGGCCCAGAACTTATTGAAGAGACCACGACAAAGGTGAAGAAAATACAATCCCATATTAAATAATCCCAAAGTAGGCAGAAGAGTTATGATGACAACCGGTGAAAGGATTAGGAATTCTGAGTGTGAGATCATGTATTTCTGAAAGTATCTCCATGTAAGTGTGTCTTAAGGTTCGGTAAGAAAGGGAAACTGAGCCCCAGGTACATCGGACCATTTGAAATTCTTGAAAGAATCGGAGTTGTAGCATACCGTCTAGCGATGTCGCCAAATCTCTCCAGAGTTCATGATGTGTTCCACATGTTATTGTTAAATAAATACATGTTAGACCCAACACATGTACTCACATATGTATAAATTGAAATAGAACCTGATTTGTCATACTGTGAAAATCCTCTCAGGATTCTTGACACAAGGGAGCAGGTGTTGAGAAATCGGACAACTCGCCTAGTAAAGGTTCTTTGGAGAAACCAAAATATGGAGAAAGCAACATGGGAACCAGATGATGTTATGAAGAATAACAACCCACATCTTTTTGGTGGTCTTTATACATAAAATTTCGAGGACAAAATATCCAAAGTAGGGAATAATGTAGCACCCCAAACATTAATGGTATGTTTCTCTTAAATACACTGTACTCATTATATAGAATATATATCATGAAACACTGAGTCTCTATGGAACAAAACTTGGTTACTTATAGGAGATATCCATAACATAGGCATTAAACTTAAATTTGTCAGCTCTATGATTTGAATTTTAAAAATCTGACTTTCACAGTTGTGTTCAAGATGATATTTAGAGTCTGATAGAATTAACTTAATTTTCAGTGAATAGTAACCTACCCTTATGAATAGTAACATACCCTTATGAATAGTAACATACCCTTATGAATAGTAAAATGACTCTTATGAATGGTATATATACCCTTGAGTGTATAAATGAATTTAGACACCTTAAAAATGAAGATGAATATTTTAAGTGTTTATATATTTCGATTAAATAATGATTTAATTAAATATTTAATTAATCATATTTAGAAAATTATTTTATAAAAATTGACTTCATTTTTGGATTCTATACGTCAAAAAATGGTTAGGGTGAATTTTTGGGATTTTTCTGAAATACATGAATTTTTTATGAATAGTAAAATCTGATAATTCATAATAAAAGGTAAATAATGGATTAATTGATTCATTCATGATGATCTACTGATGTAAGCCTAATTGATTCGAATTCACATGCCTATATTACTATTCTTAGTCATGTAATATTCACTATTGGTAGTCTTGAGGGGAAATAATAAATTAATGATTACAATATTAAGAACACTCCTTTCCTCTCCACTATATAAACCACCCCTCACCCCCTCTTCCTCCCACACTACTCAAGCTTCAATACTTGCCTAAATTATGCCAAATAATCTTCCCAATACCTCTTCCAATGTCCATGACCTTCTGGTCTCACCAAAATTCCAAAAACAAAGGCCTTAAAGAGATTCTCAAGGAGGAGTACTCAAGAGGTGAACCTTCCCTCTCTTTTCTTTCAATTTCTTTTACAAAGTTCCATTATTATGTTCTCCCTTCTCACCTCCCCTAATACAAATTCCATTTAATTATAGTACCTTTAATTTAATGAATTTTCATTGTTCTAATAGAATATTTCATCATAATCTCTCTTTTCCCCTCCTTTTATACAATAAATGCAAACACCATCCGAGATGTGTAAATTTATCACACTCAAGGAAGACGGGTTTTCAATTTTCATTACTATCTTCAATAATGGTCATGAAACCTTTTAAATAGTTAAACCGAGTCATAATATATATTTATTTTATCTTGATTAATGTTCTGGAATCTTTACACGTTTATAATATGGAATAATAATACAAAACAAGTTTATTGTGCACAAAACCACCAAGCCAAATCCAAGCATTTATTTTTAACTCATCGAATGATTCATCCTCATGGTATATAACCAGAATCATTATAAGATCATTAATATATCTTTAATGGCTCTAATAATGTATATTAAAAATTCTGGATGTTTAATCATATTTCAAACAAACTTCCATACATGAATACAAGAAATAAATCATGAAACCAAGTAATAAAATGCTTCCAAAACAATAAAATTGAATCTCTTAAACCCATAAGAAAGGACATTAATGGACTTAATAAGGTTATAACATATCACTTACATGTTTATGAGGTTCTGGAAATATTAATTAATGAATCTAAATTTTATTATTCAGGTCTTTAATAACAAGTCAAGAACACCTTCAAGCATAAGGTAAGGGATCCTCTCTCTCACTTTTGTTCAAGAATATACCCTATGTTGTGCCATTTTATTTTTAATTCCTAATGATGGGGTATGTTTTCACACCTCCCACATAATTCCCTTGTGAAATATAAATAATTAATACCCCTTTACCTCTCATTAATCCCTCACAATAACACTAGTTACCATGCCGAAATGTTTGTAAGGGGTTTCTCATCTCGCTTTCATTTCTGTGAGATTTTCATTGTTCGCTGCTTATTTCTTGTATGTGGTATTTGTTTACTAAAATTTGATATAAATTGTCACGATTATATATATATTTGTGGTATTTTATGATTCATTTTTTGGTTATTAACTTTTGGTCATACGACTTAATTGGTTACAATATGGTAATGAGCTTGGTCTCAATTTTCACTTCGTTGTGACTTGCTTAGTATTGTGAACCTACTCTTTCTTATGTGGTGTACCTACCTCCCATTTGAGATCACTTTTCATTTGAAATTATATTTATATTAAATATCCATAATCTCATATCATGTATATGTTTTTTGTCTAAACTATATACCATTTTACATAAGGTGTTTATTTGGAATGATATTTTAATTGTGGATATATTGATGAATCAGTATACTCTACTCTATAAGGATATTAAAAAGGCATATTTATCTTTTATTGAATCAATTTATAAATAATTATTTTGATGTAGAGGTAGTTGGGGGCCACTACAGCCCCTCGATGCATCGGTAGTTTTCATGAGACAATTCAGTTGGCGACAAACCCTTCGAGTTTGTTTCCAAAAAATCAGACGGGTTTCTGCCCATAGAACTAAACCGTTTTTAAAGGTATTATGCTTTAATGTGCCAGATACATGACGCCCAATTAATAATCATTCTATTTATTCATCATCAGTTATTATTATCCATGAGGATTTCACTATGACAAAACCTATGGATGCAGGTGCATTCTCAGTTTATTAATGGCGTGAGTTTTTTATTTATTCACTATGCCATATTGATTATGTCAGATTGATTATGATTCACTTAATACTGTATTCATGCTTCTGTTATTTTTAAACCTTAGTGAGCATTTGAACTCACCCCTTTCATTGTTTACCTTCAACAGGTGATGAAGAGGGGATCGTTTATTGAGTTCATGTGGTTGCAGTTTTTAGTTTTTGTTATGTATTGTATTTTGTAACATTTTCCAATGTAATTTGAGTATCACATATGTATCTAGTTTCTTCAAGACTACTAAACTGATCATTCCTTCAGGATTTTCATTCCCTCTAACAATTCCAATATCACAAGTAATGCACCGGCTCCAGCCTAGTGGGGTCGGGGTGTTACACCTGACCATTAAGGGAATGAAAAAGGGATGTACTAACCCCAAAAAAACCTATACAATATAAGGTGGACAGGAGGCTCAAGCCATATTGCAGGATATACACAGTGTGTAGAAGGGTCACATGCTGTGTCTCTCAGCTTTGGGTACTACCTGTGTAAAATGGCCCGAGTCAGAAGAACATGCTATGTAGAAATGTAAGTACACGGCGTGTCTTAAGAACCACATGCCGTGTACGAGTAACCAGGGTTCCCTCCGTGTACACTGTCGTGTGCCCGTACACGGTTTCAACCCATGTGTATCATCCCATGTAACTTGTACATGGGTTATCCCATGCAGCTATCTTAGTGTAGCCATGTGGTGGAGTACACGACTGTGTACCCACCCTGTGTCCGTGTATCCTCCAAGACACACACCGAGTTTGTGTACGGACCCACACACCATGTGAGAATGGTCACACGCCTTGTTAGTGTTTCCTCTTGGCCAGAACTCCATCCACTGCTGGGTGGGGCCCACACTCCATGTCTCCCCATAGGCACGTCGTGTTCTTCATCGTGTGAGGCACACAAACCCTAGCCGCTGCGACCAGTACCACAGGGTGTGTTCTTCGGGATACGTGTCGTGTGTTCTGGAAAAATTCCAGAAACGTGAACCTTCTTCGATGCGCCTCGATGTTTCTCCGATCTTCAATCTGACAATCTATTTGTGATGAAACTCAAATGTGAATGTTTCCCTGACGTCCTGAAGTCGTCTCTGTTGTTTTTGGGCTTCCGATTGGCCCCGGAAACACGTATCGGTCCACTCGTGTGAAAAACACTTGAGGAAATGTCTCTCCTGATCTGAGCAGATTCATCATCCACCATCGTGGTCGCACCTCCCCTAGGTCGCCACAATTCCATATCTCTAATTTAGGATCATTACGTTGCGAAACCGATGTGAAAATATCTGTTGTTCATAACCCCACGAAGAACGCAAAGAACACAGGGTTAAAAAGGGAGGAAGAAATCAATAAACAAAAGAGGAACGCACATCCTCCATCATTCGTCATGGCGTCAATTTCCTCCTGTTATAAGGATTAAACAGGATGAATCAAAATATAATCCAATAATTATCATAAAATCAATTCTATAATCAAAACCCCAAAAAGAAACGGAAAATAACACCCTCCGGCAAGAACGCGCGATCCGCAGATCAACCTGTTCATGGTTTGATCTGTGTTTGTCCTTTAATCGGATTATAGGGAAGAACTAAATCAAAATAACAACCCCTACCTCATTTTGGTTCAATATTGATCGTTGTATTGCATTTGTTGGTGAGGTTCATCCAATCCGAGATGCGTCGATCAATTGTGTTGTCGTCGTCCGCCAATTGTTTCTCTTCCAAAGCTCCAATGGAAATCCTAAATTTGCAGGGTTATGTGGATGACCCTGCAAACATTCCATAAGAAGGTATTTATAGTGGAGGAATTAGGTCTTTGTGTAAAAAGGAAAAATTTAAAATAAATTAACTGCCAATTTATTTTATTTCCTTTTAAAAAAATCCCAAAAACTAACTTTTGCAGTCGACTCACACTCATCAATGTTAGGCCCTGCCTAAGGTAAAATAATTGCTCTTAATGAAACAGTGCCCTCAGTTTTTTGATATGGGTACTCACTTAAATGTTATTCCACTTTTTCAGGAAAATCGCTCGTGCTGTAAAGACCCGCAAATTTCAAGGAAATTTTTTTCTTAATTTTCTTTGGAATTTTACAAGAACGCAGCTTCAGACGGCACCTGATTCCGAGGCCCGGTGTGCCCGGAATCAATTTCCGAAGTTTGGCTCGGGTACGTTCAGTGAACGGACGAGCGGGTTTTTCTATCTTTTGAACCGGTGCCCGGAATCGAATTCTGAGGGCACCGATGAAATCGCAGCGCCGGTATTTGCTTAGAAACGCCTCTTTCGGAGTTGCGTTTGCTCAGACGTGGTTTTTAAATTTTACGGCTTTAAGTCAGAAATAAAATAAAGTTTGTGCGACAACTTTATTTTATTTCACTTAAGCTGCTTGGAAGCCACTTGAAGTCACTTAAAGACGGCTTGAACTGAGTTGAACTGGATAGGATGCTATCCAGAAATATCCTACCCCTTGGTAGGATATTTGTGCGGTGGGACCCGCACGAGCCCCGCCGTTTCTTTCGCTAAGTAACGCACCCGCGAAAACCCGTCAAAGTAACTGAAAAGTCAACCGACGCGTTTTCTTTAATTCTTAACAGACCATTTAATTGGGCGGTTTATTTCGTGAATTAAATGGACTGTTTCTTCGTGAATTAAATGGGTCGTTTCTTTCGTTGAATTAATTCAACGAATTGTTGGATCGTTTCTTAACCGGTTTCGTGTTGGCATGTTTATAAAATAAGACCAACCCAAAAATCCTTGGAAAGGATTTGAGAGAATCTTCGTTCCTCCACCCTCTCCGCGAAGAACGCGAAGAACGCGAAGAACGCGAAGAACGCGAAGAACGCGAAGAACGCCGGCGACCGGAATTCGACGACGCACACCAAGATCTGCGACGTCGACGAGATCTACCCGCGACATTCTTCGGCGACGCCTCTTCTTCCGCGGCCGACCCTCGTTCGGCAACAAAGGTGAGAATCGGATCTTTTCTTCTCCCTTTTTAATTTCAATATCAACGGATTTAAACTAATTAAATCCGTTTGATCTTGATCCGGAGATTGGCGACGCGACGCCGGTTTCCGCGACGACGCGACGATCGATCTCTTCCGCGACGATCTCTTCCGCGAAGAACGCCCGCGCTCGACGATCATCAAGGTAGGGATTTGATTGTGATTCTTTTTCCCGTGATTTTCTTTTTAAATAAAGAACCCGATCGAAACAATTTTTAATTTATTTAAAAATTGTTGTTGATTATTCCTCCCGTGATTTATGGCTAACGCGGAGGGTGCGGGTCTAACGAACAAGACCCGGCAACCCTCCGCCGATCTGTTTCTGTTGTGCGGATATGGCGGACGACGACGAACCGCGCGGCCGGGGCGATCCGTCGATCCCGCAGTGAAGGTCGGCATCCGGGAGGGGCAACGGCGCAGACGGGAAAGAAATCGGGCCACCGGAGCATCTCCGGCGGCCCGCGGAAGGAGGCGGCGGCGCGGGTCGCCGGCGCGGCGGCGCCGGCGACCGGGGGCGGCGGCGCCCGGCGCGCCGCCGGAGGAACCCGCCGCGGCTCGGCCGCGGCGGCGGCGATCCAGCGGACCCGCGGTCCGCGGGTCCGGTCCACTCGGTCGGGACGCGGCAATGCGCCGCGTCCGCTGACCACCCGCGCGGCCCGCACGCGGGCCGCGGCTTCCTCGACCGCGGGCTGCGCCCGCGGCCTTCCACCCGCGCGGCTGGCCAAGCCGCGCCGGCTGAGCCGGCCGGTCCGGTCGGCCGGGCCGCGCCCAGGCCGGACCGGACCCGGCCGAGCCGGTTCGGGCCGGGTCGGGCCGACCCGGTTCGGGCCGACCCGGTTCGGCCGACCCCAGGGGGGGTTCGGGCCGGGTCGCCCCGGGCCCAGTACCCCCGTTTCGGGCCCTCTACGGTCTTTCGCCCATATCTTGGGCCTGGGACCTCCGATTGACGAACCGTCAGCGGCTACGCGATCTTTGGATCGAGACGGTCGTTTCGGTATATTATACTCAAGGTTTCGGAAGACTTTGGGTTCGGCCGGGTTGGTTCGTACACGAAGCCAACCGGGCCCTCGGAGCGGAAACGCTCATAACTTGAGCTACGGACGTCCGATCGACGTACCGTCAGCTGTGGTAGTTTCCTCTAAGTGAGACGGAACTTTTGGCATACTCCGCCCGAGGATCGGATACAGGCGGAGTACGGTCGGGTTGGTTTTGCCCTAAAAACCAACCGGGCCCCTGGGACGAAAATGCCAATAACTCTCAGACCGGGCGTCCGATTGACGCGCCGTCTGTCGCGTTGAGATCCTGTTGTCGATACGGAACTTTTGGATACATCAACTTCGGACTACGTGTCAGTTGATGTATCAGCCCCTCGGCTCGTGGAGCGGACCCTCCTAAACGAGCTCGCTACGTGCGGGAACCCTAGCGCTGGCTGTGACCTCGACGACAGAGCAGAGATCCTCCGTGGACTGCGACGACGACAGAGCAGAGATCCTCCGTGGACTGCGACGACGGCAGAGCAGAGATCCTCCGTGGACTGCGACGACGGCAGAGCAGAGATCCTCCGTGGACTGCGACGACGGCAGAGCAGAGATCCTTCGTGGACTGCGGCGACGACTGTGCAGAGATCCTCAGTGGACTGCGTCGACTACTGCACTCAGCGATCCCACGTGGATCAGTGCTTCAGGTTCTGTGTGAGCCCGATCCTCCGTGGGTCCTTACTACTGGTTCTGTGTGAGCCACTGCCTACAGGTTCTGTGTGAGCCCGATCCTACGTGGGTCTTTTTGCGGGGGTTAGTACCTATCGATCCTTCGTGGGTCCGACGACTGAGACGGATCAGTGATCGTCTTTGACGTCATCTGAAAAAGTATACCTGGTTGAGCTGAATCTTATGTTACTCTCCTTTGTGGATTGTGTTGAACTATCCTTTGTGGATTTACTGTTTACTCTCCTTGTGGATTTGAGTCTTGCTTTCCTTTGTGGATTGAGTTGTTCTTGAGCTCGTGAGCAGAGCTAGAATTGGGGACTTAGGTATATGTATGGGCATATACCTAAGTCGAGTCAGATGTTACTTCGTGATTGCATCTTTCTTTTGTGCTATATCCTTTGTGGATTTCGGGAGACCTTCGGGGGTCTCGGGGTCCTTACTGAGTAGTTGTACTCACCCCTGCACGGGCTATGCCCGCACTTCGTGGTGTTGGTTGCAGACGACGGACAGCGCTGATCGCGGTTGGGGCGTGGAGCAGGACGGTACCTGGAGGTGGACCACTGGACGGGACGTGCTCAGAGCGGACGTGGGGCCCGAGGAGCTTGGAGGCTATCTGTACCCACCCTTCAGGTGGGATTGCCAGTGGACGACACGAGGCCGCCGTCTTTTCTTCAGTTGCTGTACTTTACTTTTCAGTTGTACTTTACAGTTGGGCTTGTATTTCCGGCCCCTTTACCTTTCTGCACTTTACTTTCCGCTTGCTGACTCTGTGTGGTTGTTACTTATAAAGGCAATGCCTTCCCTGTTTACTGGGATTTTACGCCTTGGTGCTAGTCGCCAGCCCCTGGCCTATGGAAGGCGGGCTTGGGGTAGTCACGGCACGGGCCCCGAGGACGGGTCGTGACAAATTGGTATCAGAGGCGGTCGGTTCTACCGCAGACTCTGATCGTCCTTTCTTTCTATGTGAAGCAATAGTGTTTAGTGTATTGAGTGTGGTTATCAGTTCAGGGAGCCCAGTGTTGGTGCGGCGGCCGACGTATCCGTACACCAGGACCCTGACTCCTGATTTCCGACTTAATGCATGAAAACATTGATTGCGTGTGTGTTTCAAGTTTTCTTTGTGATTACTTATGTCAGCTCACCGGGTATACTGATCTGCTTTATGAAAGTCTCAAGTTTTCCTTGTGATTACTTGTGCCAGCTCACCAGGTATACTGTTCTGACTGTGGTGCTCTTGTTCTCCTTTTCAGGATGGCCCCGCGACGACTGCCAGCTAGGGTTCCGAGTGTAGGGCGCGACGGCAGCCCACCGAGCGACGAGGCCTCGGTGCAGGGCCCTTTGCCAGCAGTGGCACCGGCGGTAGCCTTACCCGCCGAGCCACCGATGCTTCCAGTACCAGACGCCGACGATGCACGTCGCCTCAGGGCACTGCACGAGTTTCAGAGCCAGCGACCGCCCAGGTTTCGCGGTGAGGCGGACCCCCAGGCCGCCGAGGACTGGCTAGAGGCGGTGGTACGGATCTTCAGGCTAGTGAGGACACCAGCGGATCTCATGGTGATCCTCGCAGCGAGCCTCCTGCAGGCGGCGGCAGGACGATGGTGGAGCCTGATGCTCCAGGTTCACGATGAGGCATCCTTGCTCTGGGCGGACTTCGAGAGCCTCTTCCGCTCTGAGTTCGTCCCGGCCACCCTCCGAGCGGTGCGCATCCAGGAGCTTCTCCAGCTGCGCCAGGGCAGCATGACGGTCGCTCAGTACGCGGCGAGGTTCACGGACCTATCTCGCTACTCGACCGACATGGTACGGGACCCCTTCTTCCGGGCCCGGACCTTCGAGCAGGGCTTGCGACAGGAGATTCGGGCGTCGCTGATCTCCCTCAGCATTCCGACCCAGGCGGGAGTGCTGGAGCGAGCCCTCCTGATCGAGAGCTTCCTGGCAGAGCCTTCTTCAGCAGCGAGACCTAGCGCAGGGCGGCAGGTAGCTGAGTCATCGGCAGCAGGCAGCCGACGGATGACTCACGGGTCCAGGCAGACCAGACCCCCTCGCAGACGGCCTCAGGACACCGGCTCAGCGGTGCGGGGCACACAGCGGAGTGCCAGCCTTTCGAGAGGCAGGTTGTGCTACTCTTGCGGCGGGCAGGGTCACATGGCTCGTGACTGCCCGACTCGCCGATCAGAGGAGCAGCAGACGGTGGAGGGGCCACCCAGGCAGAGGCAGAGGGTCGACCGTGGCGGTCCGCAGGGAGGAGGCGGACGAGGCCGAGGAGCTGGCCGAGCAGCGGGTGGTGGGCGACGCTTTCAGGCTCTACCCCCACCACCACCAGGAGGGCCACCTCGACCACAGGGAGCCGGCGGGCAGGGACAGGCCCAGCTCCAGGCAGTGGAGGCCTACGACCCCGACATGCCAGAGATGATTCGAGGTACGATCTGTGTCTATTCCACCCTTGCTGCAGTACTTATAGACACAGGAGCGAGTCACTCTTTCATAGCCTCTGCCCTTGTTCGGAGCTCGGAGATTCCGACTGAGCCGTTGGCTCGATCCTTACGGCTAGAGACTCCTACGGGAGCAGACTCGACGATTACGCACTGGTGCCGGCAGTGTGAGCTTACTCTAGGAGGCGAGAGCTTCGGCTGGGATCTCCTTGTAGCGGCGTCGAGGCCTTACGACGTCATCTTGGGCATGGATTGGCTATCCACGGTTCATGCCCAGATCGACTGTTTTAGGCGCAAGGTACGATGTGTTCGTACCGACGGGAGCAGGTTTACCTTCACCGGCGAGAAGGGAACCTTTGCAGCACAGGATGGACTTCCGCGGAGGAGAGTGCAGCCCATCTCACATCAGTTGGCTAGCCTCATCCTAGGAGCAGTGGACGTGCGGAGTCCGGCTTTTCCTGCAGTGGTGGACCAGTACGTGGACGTCTTTCCCGACGACGTTCCAGGGCTACCTCCTCGTAGAGAGGTAGACTTTTACATCGACTTGTACCCCGGGACAGCCCCGATATCTACTCCAGCATATCGGATGGCCCCCGCCGAGCTTCGAGAGCTGCGGGTACAGTTGGAGGACTTGCAGAGCAAGGGGTTTATCCGACCCAGTGTTTCACCCTGGGCTTCCCCGATTTTGTTCGCCAAGAAGGCGGACGGGAGCTTACGACTATGTGTCGACTATCGTCGCCTGAACCAGGTGACAGTGAGGAATAAGTATCCGCTGCCACGGATTGATGACCTCTTCGATCAGCTCAAGGGAGCGCGGTGGTTCTCGAAGATAGACCTCCGGTCAGGCTATCATCAGCTCAGAGTTCGAGACGAGGACGTGCAGAAGACGGCCTTCAGGTGTCGGTATGGCCATTATGAGTTCTTGGTTATGCCGTTCGGCGTAACCAATGCTCCAGCAGTGTTCATGAGCCTCATGAACAGGATCTTCCAGCCATACCTCGACCGATTTGTCGTTGTCTTCATTGACGACATTTTGGTATACTCGACGACTGAGGAGGAGCATGCCTACCACCTGCGAGTTGTGCTAGACACACTCCGAGAGCACCAGCTTTATGGCAAGCTCTCAAAATGCCAGTTCTGGTTGCGTGAGGTCCATTTCTTGGGGCACGTCATTTCTGAGGCGGGAGTTGCAGTGGATCCCGCGAAGATCGAGGCAGTGCTAGCTTGGGAGCCACCCAGGAGCGTGACTGAGGTGCGGAGCTTCTTGGGCCTAGCGGGATACTATCGGAGATTTGTGCCGAACTTCTCCAGAGTTGCGGCACCACTCTCAGCCTTGACGAAGAAGGGAGCTGAGACAGAGATTGACCAGCGCACCTATCTTGAGGTTGCCAGAGGAGGGAGTTGGGTACGTAGTTTACTGCGATGCATCAGGGACTGGACTCGGGTGCGTCCTGATGCAGGAGCGGGCCGTGATCGCCTACGGATCACGTCAGTTGAGGCCGCATGAGCAGAACTACGCCACTCATGACCTGGAGTTAGCAGCAGTGGTCTTCGCTCTGAAGACTTGGCGGCACTATCTGATGGGCGAGCGCTTCACAGTCTTTTCTGACCACCAGAGTCTTAGGTATATCTTCTCTCAGAAGGACCTGAACCTGAGACAGCGGAGATGGCTTGAGTTCCTCCAGGACTATGACTTTGAGATAGTCTATACTCCTGGGAAGGGGAACGTGGTAGCCGATGCCCTCAGCAGGAGGACGGGCATTCAGCTACTTGAGGAGGCGACGGAGCAGCTAGCCTCCTTGCAGATATCCTTCGTGGATAGAGACGGAGCAGCCTTTCTTCAGTCTCTCACAGTCTCTCCTCCACTTCTACAGCGGGTCAGAGAGGCTCAGCGTGGGGACGCTGACTGTGAGACCCGGCGTGCACTGATATCCTCAGGTCAGGCGCCTGATGGTTTCTCCCTTGGAGCAGAGCATGACATCCTTTTCAGAGGACGTACCTTCGTACCAGTCGCTTTACGAGAGGAGGTGCTGAGAGAGTTTCACACTTCTCCCTTGGCGGTACATCCCGGAGTGGCAAAGATGTACCAGGATCTCAGACGACAGCACTGGTGGCCGGGTATGAAGAAAGCTGTGGCAGAGTTCGTTTCACGATGCCTCACCTGCCAGCAGGTGAAGGCAGAGCACCAGGTACCAGCAGGTTTGGTACAGCCCTTGGAGGTCCCGGAGTGGAAGTGGGACGGCATATCTATGGACTTCGTGACTGGACTTCCACGCACTTCCAGAGGTCACGACTCCATTTGGGTGATTGTCGACCGACTCACCAAGTCGGCACACTTCTTACCCATCAGAGAGCAGGGCTCAGTGGAGAGCTTGGGACGTCTTTACGTCCAGGAGATCGTACGGCTTCACGGTGTGCCATCGTCTATCGTCTCCGATCGAGATGCTCGTTTCACTTCCCGGCTCTGGAAGGGGTTGCAGGAGGCGTTCGGGACGCGGCTCCATCTGAGCACAGCCTTCCACCCTCAGACGGATGGTCAGACGGAGAGGACCATACAGACACTCGAGGACATGCTCCGTGCATGTGTTCTCGACTTTGGTCGCAGCTGGGAGGACCACCTACCCTTGGTGGAGTTTGCGTACAACAACAGCTACCACTCCACCATCGGGATGGCACCATACGAGGCGTTGTACGGCAGACCCTGCAGATCACCGTTGTGCTGGACAGACCCTGGGGAGTCAGCACTCGTGGGACCAGAGATGGTCCGAGCCACGACAGAGAAGGTCCAGATCATCCAGGAGAGGATGAGGACAGCTCAGAGCCGGCAGAAGTCATATGCTGACAGGAGGCGGAGGCCACTAGAGTTCGAGGATGGCGACCACGTCTTTTTGCGTGTCTCACCTCGACGTGGTTTACGGAGATTTGGCCGAGGCGGCAAGTTGTCTCCACGCTTCATCGGGCCTTTCCAGGTCCTCAGCAGGATAGGAGAGGTGGCTTATCGCCTGGCTCTACCACCTCAGTTGCACCGGGTGCACGACGTCTTCCACGTGTCTCAGCTGAGGAGATACGTGCACGACCCGACGCACATCATCGACTTTGGGGAGCTGGACGTGGACGATGGGGCGACCTTTGCGGAGGTTCCAGTGGAGATCGAGGATCGACAGGAGCGGGTCCTACGTGGGCGGGCGATTCCTCTTGTGCGCGTCAGATGGCAGCACGGGAACCTCCAGGAGAGCACTTGGGAGCGGGAGGCTCAGATGCGTGCTCAGTACCCCCATTTGTTCCCCTAGTTTTGATGTATCTTTACGGGGACGTAAAGCCCTGAGGTGGGAGTAATGTAAAGACCCGCAAATTTCAAGGAAATTTTTTTCTTAATTTTCTTTGGAATTTTACAAGAACGCAGCTTCAGACGGCACCTGATTCCGAGGCCCGGTGTGCCCGGAATCAATTTCCGAAGTTTGGCTCGGGTACGTTCAGTGAACGGACGAGCGGGTTTTTCTATCTTTTGAACCGGTGCCCGGAATCGAATTCTGAGGGCACCGATGAAATCGCAGCGCCGGTATTTGCTTAGAAACGCCTCTTTCGGAGTTGCGTTTGCTCAGACGTGGTTTTTAAATTTTACGGCTTTAAGTCAGAAATAAAATAAAGTTTGTGCGACAACTTTATTTTATTTCACTTAAGCTGCTTGGAAGCCACTTGAAGTCACTTAAAGACGGCTTGAACTGAGTTGAACTGGATAGGATGCTATCCAGAAATATCCTACCCCTTGGTAGGATATTTGTGCGGTGGGACCCGCACGAGCCCCGCCGTTTCTTTCGCTAAGTAACGCACCCGCGAAAACCCGTCAAAGTAACTGAAAAGTCAACCGACGCGTTTTCTTTAATTCTTAACAGACCATTTAATTGGGCGGTTTATTTCGTGAATTAAATGGACTGTTTCTTCGTGAATTAAATGGGTCGTTTCTTTCGTTGAATTAATTCAACGAATTGTTGGATCGTTTCTTAACCGGTTTCGTGTTGGCATGTTTATAAAATAAGACCAACCCAAAAATCCTTGGAAAGGATTTGAGAGAATCTTCGTTCCTCCACCCTCTCCGCGAAGAACGCGAAGAACGCGAAGAACGCGAAGAACGCGAAGAACGCGAAGAACGCCGGCGACCGGAATTCGACGACGCACACCAAGATCTGCGACGTCGACGAGATCTACCCGCGACATTCTTCGGCGACGCCTCTTCTTCCGCGGCCGACCCTCGTTCGGCAACAAAGGTGAGAATCGGATCTTTTCTTCTCCCTTTTTAATTTCAATATCAACGGATTTAAACTAATTAAATCCGTTTGATCTTGATCCGGAGATTGGCGACGCGACGCCGGTTTCCGCGACGACGCGACGATCGATCTCTTCCGCGACGATCTCTTCCGCGAAGAACGCCCGCGCTCGACGATCATCAAGGTAGGGATTTGATTGTGATTCTTTTTCCCGTGATTTTCTTTTTAAATAAAGAACCCGATCGAAACAATTTTTAATTTATTTAAAAATTGTTGTTGATTATTCCTCCCGTGATTTATGGCTAACGCGGAGGGTGCGGGTCTAACGAACAAGACCCGGCAACCCTCCGCCGATCTGTTTCTGTTGTGCGGATATGGCGGACGACGACGAACCGCGCGGCCGGGGCGATCCGTCGATCCCGCAGTGAAGGTCGGCATCCGGGAGGGGCAACGGCGCAGACGGGAAAGAAATCGGGCCACCGGAGCATCTCCGGCGGCCCGCGGAAGGAGGCGGCGGCGCGGGTCGCCGGCGCGGCGGCGCCGGCGACCGGGGGCGGCGGCGCCCGGCGCGCCGCCGGAGGAACCCGCCGCGGCTCGGCCGCGGCGGCGGCGATCCAGCGGACCCGCGGTCCGCGGGTCCGGTCCACTCGGTCGGGACGCGGCAATGCGCCGCGTCCGCTGACCACCCGCGCGGCCCGCACGCGGGCCGCGGCTTCCTCGACCGCGGGCTGCGCCCGCGGCCTTCCACCCGCGCGGCTGGCCAAGCCGCGCCGGCTGAGCCGGCCGGTCCGGTCGGCCGGGCCGCGCCCAGGCCGGACCGGACCCGGCCGAGCCGGTTCGGGCCGGGTCGGGCCGACCCGGTTCGGGCCGACCCGGTTCGGCCGACCCCAGGGGGGGTTCGGGCCGGGTCGCCCCGGGCCCAGTACCCCCGTTTCGGGCCCTCTACGGTCTTTCGCCCATATCTTGGGCCTGGGACCTCCGATTGACGAACCGTCAGCGGCTACGCGATCTTTGGATCGAGACGGTCGTTTCGGTATATTATACTCAAGGTTTCGGAAGACTTTGGGTTCGGCCGGGTTGGTTCGTACACGAAGCCAACCGGGCCCTCGGAGCGGAAACGCTCATAACTTGAGCTACGGACGTCCGATCGACGTACCGTCAGCTGTGGTAGTTTCCTCTAAGTGAGACGGAACTTTTGGCATACTCCGCCCGAGGATCGGATACAGGCGGAGTACGGTCGGGTTGGTTTTGCCCTAAAAACCAACCGGGCCCCTGGGACGAAAATGCCAATAACTCTCAGACCGGGCGTCCGATTGACGCGCCGTCTGTCGCGTTGAGATCCTGTTGTCGATACGGAACTTTTGGATACATCAACTTCGGACTACGTGTCAGTTGATGTATCAGCCCCTCGGCTCGTGGAGCGGACCCTCCTAAACGAGCTCGCTACGTGCGGGAACCCTAGCGCTGGCTGTGACCTCGACGACAGAGCAGAGATCCTCCGTGGACTGCGACGACGACAGAGCAGAGATCCTCCGTGGACTGCGACGACGGCAGAGCAGAGATCCTCCGTGGACTGCGACGACGGCAGAGCAGAGATCCTCCGTGGACTGCGACGACGGCAGAGCAGAGATCCTTCGTGGACTGCGGCGACGACTGTGCAGAGATCCTCAGTGGACTGCGTCGACTACTGCACTCAGCGATCCCACGTGGATCAGTGCTTCAGGTTCTGTGTGAGCCCGATCCTCCGTGGGTCCTTACTACTGGTTCTGTGTGAGCCACTGCCTACAGGTTCTGTGTGAGCCCGATCCTACGTGGGTCTTTTTGCGGGGGTTAGTACCTATCGATCCTTCGTGGGTCCGACGACTGAGACGGATCAGTGATCGTCTTTGACGTCATCTGAAAAAGTATACCTGGTTGAGCTGAATCTTATGTTACTCTCCTTTGTGGATTGTGTTGAACTATCCTTTGTGGATTTACTGTTTACTCTCCTTGTGGATTTGAGTCTTGCTTTCCTTTGTGGATTGAGTTGTTCTTGAGCTCGTGAGCAGAGCTAGAATTGGGGACTTAGGTATATGTATGGGCATATACCTAAGTCGAGTCAGATGTTACTTCGTGATTGCATCTTTCTTTTGTGCTATATCCTTTGTGGATTTCGGGAGACCTTCGGGGGTCTCGGGGTCCTTACTGAGTAGTTGTACTCACCCCTGCACGGGCTATGCCCGCACTTCGTGGTGTTGGTTGCAGACGACGGACAGCGCTGATCGCGGTTGGGGCGTGGAGCAGGACGGTACCTGGAGGTGGACCACTGGACGGGACGTGCTCAGAGCGGACGTGGGGCCCGAGGAGCTTGGAGGCTATCTGTACCCACCCTTCAGGTGGGATTGCCAGTGGACGACACGAGGCCGCCGTCTTTTCTTCAGTTGCTGTACTTTACTTTTCAGTTGTACTTTACAGTTGGGCTTGTATTTCCGGCCCCTTTACCTTTCTGCACTTTACTTTCCGCTTGCTGACTCTGTGTGGTTGTTACTTATAAAGGCAATGCCTTCCCTGTTTACTGGGATTTTACGCCTTGGTGCTAGTCGCCAGCCCCTGGCCTATGGAAGGCGGGCTTGGGGTAGTCACGGCACGGGCCCCGAGGACGGGTCGTGACACGTGCACGATGTTTAAAAGTTCAATTTGATTTAAACATTTATTCCAGGCAGTCCGGGCCTCAGAATCACATGCCGTCAAAAATCATGGTCTCAAAATAATTCCATATAATATGTAAATATAATACAAAGAAAATATGAGTCATTATAGTGTTTAACCCTTATAATCATCAGAATGGTTTTCTTGCCCTTGATTTTTTTGAGAGTAGTAATTAGAATTCTTCAATGTATCTGGACTCTCTAAAACTATAATCCTTTGGGAACATGGGTTATTAAATAAAAAATTAATTATAATATATAAAAAAATGGAATAGGTTTTGGGTTGGCATAGGGTCACCGTATGATTCGTAGATTGGTGAAGTTAGTTCCTAGGTTTTTTGGACCTTTTGTGTTAGTGGATAGAATTAATCTGGTGGCATACCAATTTTATCTTCCATAGAGGAATAGTGCAATGGAAAATGTTTTCCATGTGTCACAACTTTAGAAGTATCATCCCGAGCCTTCTAATGTGATCTATGTTGATTATGTTGAATTTGAGACAGATGCATCATTTGAGAATCATTGGATACGTGTTATTGATCACAGTGATAAACTATTGTGGGGAAGGATCATGCTAATAATTCAAGTATTGTGGAAATATTGATGTGTTCATGTGGAAATGTGGGAGAGATAAGTAGATATGCGGGTCATTGGCCCGATATTTTTACCTCATATTCTTAGAGATGCTTGGGAGTAGGGGTTGAGGACGTGATGTTATTAGGTGGGGAGATTGTAAGATCTCAACCTTTTTGAAGATGTATCATGCCCTTTTTTAGGTAGTCTTTTAACATTATTTTTGTATATATTTGCTTATTTTTTTGGTTATTTCTAGAGGAATTTTGTAATTTTGGAAGAAAAAGGGGTACAACATGGTTATCGCATAGTTTTCCCAAATGGTGCACCTACCCCAAGAAAACCATGTAATCCCAAAGATAGGGGAATTTCACAGTTGGAACATGGTTTTTCAAACAATGTGGCCACTTAGTAGAAATCATGCACTCCTAGGATGAGGCACATAGTTATAGAGAATGGTTTGGAAAACCATGCATCCCAACCTAGGAAACCATCTATGTGGATTTTAATTACCCTAAGATTTATAGAAAAAATCCAACCCTCGGTATAAACCTCAAATTGACCTGGTATGAACCTGAACCAATTCCTCTAAAATTTTAAACTCTTGAGAGGGTTCTAAGGCTCCTTGAACCTCATTCTTAATGAATCAAAGATCCAATTGAAGGATCATATCTCATCCAGAATGTGATTTCTTCCCCATTTGGATTCCTCTATCATCTGTCTCTCTTTCTCGATCAAGATGAATGATTTATACTTCGCTAGAAATGGTTTAGATTTACCTTTTCTTGAATCTTAATCTATTTTATCTTGATCTTAGGTTTTGGTCTTAGATCTTCCATGACATTGTGATCTTGAATGTTTCTCTTCAATTTGGGGATTTCCAGTTTAGCGTACGACCACAAAAAATCATGAGGTATGTTGTTTAAATATCAATTCATATAGACTTGAATGATAATTGTGTGTATATAATTTTGTAATTTCAATTGCCACATTTGGAAAGTGAAGGCAAAACAACCATGAGGTATCTCTGCCCTTGGCTCCCGGTGACTCACACATGGCCTAGGCAGCCATGGTCGGCGCCTCTGCCCCTCCGCTGTCATTAGGGGAAGGGGGTTGCTCGGCAAAGCCTTCTTCCACTTCCCCTCTTTGCTTTTCTGCTTCTTTTCCTCCTTTCTTTGAAATATTCATATACACTAAGGTCCCGTACCTCCACGACGGCTACCCTCAGCTCGATCTTTCGACATCGAAATTTACAGATTCTTCTGTTGTTCACTCCCAGACATTGGTGTCTCGGTTCACTCGGTGCTATCACTTTCATCTACTGAAATGGTCCTTCGATCTTTATATGAAGTGGTACACCCCGACAACGGCTTTGTGGGTACGCTTTCCTGAGCTCCCCCTCCCCTTTTAGAACCCTTCTATCATCTGAAAGCTCAGGAACATGGTAGGGTGTTTTCTCTGTTCGGATTTGAGAACTAGTTCAGTATTCCAACATATCTATCCGTGTATCTGGGTAGAATTCGATGTGACAAGACCCCCGGTTGAATGGATTTGGATTTCGGTAGGAGAGGGATTTCGTTGGAAGCAACCAGTCGTGTTTGAGACTTGGACGCACTTTTGTTCGCTGTGTTGCCACCTTGGGCACCTGTCCCATTCCTGCCGGCATGGAGGGAGGAATTGCTAAGGGGTCATGGTGCCAGTGACCCTCCCCCAGGAAAGGATAGGATCGTGGATGGGTCTGGAAATGATGAAGTTGGTCCACAATTAGGGTCTGACCGCACTGCCTCTCCTTCTCTCGGGCTCCTATGTGAGGATGCTTCTGATCCGCAGAAGTCGTCTATGTTTTCTCAGGATAACCCAAGAGTCTCTGATATTCTCTATCGGCTGAAATGTGATATAGGAATGGCATGATAATATGAGGATGTTGTTGTGTTGCTGTGTGATAGTGGGGTTCGTGCCGAACTTGACCAAGAATGGGTTGGGAGGGACGAAAGGGAGGTCCGCTTGGATGCTTCTCAGGCATTGCAGATGGATCCTCTAAATCCAGCCAATGTTAATGAAGTGAATGAGTTTGTCTGTGGGGATAAGTACACTGGTGTGGATTCCAAGTGTCTGGTATTGGCTGACATCTTAAGGCTTTTCCAATTCATGTGTCAATGATTTTCCTAGACTGGAGCTCTAGACATGTTACAGCAGGTCCCGCAAGCTAGAATTTCATATACTGAAAAATTTAATTATGGAGGACCGTTTTTTAATTCTCTAAACTGTTTTGCAGTGTTGGGAGTAGAGGATGGCCATGCTAGTGGGGATCCTAAAGAGGTGGAGGTCACCCATAGAGAGGATCCCTTTATGGAAGGGTTTTTTTCTCAAGATGACATGGACGATGCATTGGATCCCACTGCGTCCAAGGAACTGTCCATTGTGGAGGAATATCTTAGATCCTCTTCTCCGAAGGGAAACAACACTATTGTGGATTCTAACGGCTTCTTTATGAAAAACAGGAGGGCGTGGCCTAGGAGAGATTACTCCCACCTACCTAATCCTCCTGTCACTATATCTTCAAGCAAGGGTAAGGTGCTTGAAAAGTATCCTACAAATGCAGGCATCATTCCCTTGAGAAAGTGAAATGGTGACAAGAATGAGGTGGCCGACACCTCCATTGACCCCATTCCCACAGGATGCAAGGCTACTGGTCCATTCATCCCCTCGGGTGATAAGGTAATTGTGGATTCAGGACTGCAGTGTCAGACAGGCCCCAATGAAGAAATGGTTGATGAATCTCTGGACATTATGGTGTCGAGGAATATCGAGGAGGTCATGCTCGATGATACATGGTAAGTTATCATCCATTCCTAGGAAGATATATTAGAGAAATCGATGTCATTCAACACCTAGAAATAAGATTAGGTTAAGATGTCTGAGAGAGCTCTTGAAGTGGAAACAAGCAGGATGCAGACGGAGTGGATTGAAAAACAAGATCGTATTTTGGCAGGAGGGTTTAATGTAGGGAAGTTAAGCATGGAAGAGTTCCAATAGACGTGGGACAAGATAGATATTTGGTTCGATGACCTCATCAAAGATGATTTAGAGTTATAGGTAAATGGAATTATCTGGAAACTACTTAGTAATAATGCATCTAATAGGCTTAAACATGATTTCAATGGTTCGTCTATCTCCTTCGCTGTTTGATTCTATGGTTTCCTATATGGACTTGGCTTCTCACTTTCCCATAAAAGTGTTAGAAATAAAAAAAAAATAATTTTCAGGTTTAATTTCCACATTTGGTAATTGAATCTTCAAATTGAATTAATTAATTAAATAAATAATTAATTAATGGGTTTATGGAGTTTGTAGAATAATGTGATTAGTGAATTACTTAAAGTTGTGATTATGGAATAAGTGTTTATGGAATTGATTGATAATTACAATTAAAGGGATTTTTGGCTATAAAAGACTTTGGAATATTCTTGATGTTATTCCAGAGCAGCGCCTTCAAACGGCGTGCGATTCCGAGCCCCGGTGTGGTCGGAATTAAGTTTTCAGTGTGTTCACACTGTGAACGCCAAATAAATGGGATAACTCCTAAACGGTGATCCGGATCAGAAGTCTGAGTATACGGATGGGTCTGGAATGAGGTTTTTACCCTAGGAACGACATAAAACATGTCGGTGCAGGACGTTTGGACCCCTCACTCGCTATCGGAATGTGAAACGGATAAATTAAATAATTAATTTATTCGTTTAACGGCTTAACTCAAGTATCTCTTAAACAGTGGCTCGGATTGGACAACCGAGGGCACCGTTGAGTCTGGAACATGTCGTTTACCCTAGGAGGGGTGTAAGTTTCACGGGCGCGGGCCGTCTATGAAAAATGGCCTCAGGGGCGTTTTTGTAATTTGGCGGCCTCGGGAGTTCAGTTTTATAACTTTTGAACGGGGTCTCGGATTAGAATTCTGAGACCGCCGTTGTTCTCGGGAGGTGGTGTTTACCCTAGGCACGACCTAATTTTCACTGCGTTTGGGGTTTCAGACGCGGATTTAATTTGGGATGAGTTTTTTTTTAATTAAGGGATTAATTAATTTCCCTTATTTAACCCATCTCTCCCCCTTCTTCTTCCCCTCTCCACCCCTGGCAGGAGCTCTCAAGGAGGAACTCCTCCTCTCCTCCACCTCTCTGGGGAGGCGTGATAGCTCCGGCGAGGAGCGGCAGCTCCGGCGGATCGTTGCGAAGCGTCGAGCTACGCCCCTACAGGTAGGATTGTGCGTTTCATTTTATTCTCCCCGCACCTACTTTGAGCTCGATTAATCACGTCAAATTGTTGTTAGATTTTTTAACAAAGCACATGAATGCGTATTATATTTTATGATCTTTTCGACGCAGGTTACAGATTTGAATTCTGAGTCCTGAGCTGCCCGTAGCGGTCCAACGAAGTTTGCGTGTTTTCCGGTTGTTAGAATTTTTAACAAAGCACATGAATGCATATTATATTATTCTTGTGAGATTTATCCACTCAGTTAGGCCATGTATGACAATATCGAGTGTTAGGATAGGTGGTTATTATTTGAATTCGCTCATATTTTTTGTTTTTCTAGTTGTTCCCTAGTTTATCCCTAAAGATCTTAAGATCCCCTGATAATTATGACTGTCCTTTTTATGTGGGTGTGTGTCTTTTTCTTATGCACCAAAAATTCCATATTTTATAAAATTAAATGAGAATTTTTATAAAACATATTGTGAATTTACATGATTTAATTTATATCAAACTTCTTTAATGTGAATTTAAAAATTATTGATTCTGTTAAAAGAAGTGTTGTCTAAGAAAATCTTTTCAAAGTGGTTGTTTCATTTAATAAAAATGAAGTGAAAGTTTTAAAAATTTGATTAGACTTGGTATTTATATTTCATGTTCTCATCAGCCAAAAAATTATTTTAAATATGTATTTTTAAACTAGAATGAAATGGTTTTCCTTTTTAAAGATTATGTTTGGTGAATGGGGAGAATACCTACTGAGACTTTACGTTCAAGCATATTATCATTTCAGGTTATTGTTCAACTATTGATTGCTCATGGATCAAGATTTTTTTGAGGTTTGATGGTGACTCATAGAGTCACATGGAGGTATGTGGGTTATTTTGTTTTATTTAGTTTCCCTTATTGCATCATCCATCCTTGTTTTCCTTCCATTCCATTATGGGTAGTGTTTATGCATTTGGTGTTATGGATGTTGAATAATTTTGGTTGTTTCTTGCAAGGGAGATAAATGTGAGAGTGTGTTTTTATTCATGGATTATTATCTCTTTATACATGTTTATTTTTTTTGGCATGGGAGTCCAATGTATGTATGTATCATGGCAGAATTTTCAGAAAAAAATATACTATAGTTTTAATTTATTTTAGTGGAAAAATCATTCCCAGTTATTTTTATATGATTACCTTGTGCTTTTCACCAACCCATGGGGCTTAGGACACCCTATGGGCCTTTTAATAAGCTTGTTGGGGTGTTTGGTGGATGGAAAACTTAGGTTGGTTCATGGGAATATGCCTCCTAACCTTCTTGTGTTTATAAATATTCTTTGGTATAAGTGAATGATAATTCTCCTCATTTTTATAAACTTTCTATGTGAAACTTCATGTAATTTTAAAAATTAATATTCATATATGAGGATATGTTTGAGATTGAATAAAGATATTGATGATTTTAAATGGGATGATTAATAGCTACTTGAATCTTGTAAATATATGACAATTTCATATTTTTACTCTTTATCTCTTTATTAATAATCCATTATTTTGCTTATATCTGTGTAAATGGTTATATTTCATGGGATGTTGTTTGATTGGTGGTTAATTGAATGTGTGTGTTTTTTTGGAAACAATTTATATGGGAATATAGATGTGGATGAGTCATGTAATAATCATGTGTTCCACTATATACCTATTTAGGGTTACATTATTTTTTAATTCCAATACACCATCAAAGTTGGTTTTGAATGGGTTGGAATCCTTGTGTTTCACAATTATTATTGGTAACATAGTTTGATATTTTTACTTGTGATTGTGGAATGTTTTATAAAAAAATTAAGAATCTACTTTTCCTGGTTACTAATTTTGATTTATTTTTTTATAGAAAAATAAAATTTATTTTCTTTCAAAAATGATAATATAAATAAATAAAATTTGTCTTTAAATATCATACTTTTTGGGGATTATTTTGTTTTTCAGGATAAAAAAAATTTAAAGGTGGTGCCGCTGTAATAATACAATAATTCATTAAGGATGATAAATCCTATAGTTATGGTTTGACTACAGTTATTTTTAACATATTATATTTAATGATGTCTTTATTTATTAAATGGTTCTTGTACTACCACAAAAATGGGTATCCACAACGCCACACTTTAATAGCGCTAAAAAAAGCACTGATAAAGGGTACTTTTAGCAGCTCTTAAAAAAGTGCTCTTAACAGTACCCCTTTATCAACATTTTTTTAGTGGGGACTAAATTTATTCTGAGATATTTCATTCATATTGATATTATGGATTTTAAATATTATCGTCTTTTCCAATCTACTATTATTTATAATCAAATATATAACAATATATACATATTTTTTATATATTCACACATACAAATTTAATTTTATAAATAAATAATTAAACATATTTATATTTAAAATATATTTCTCAATATATATGCCTTATCTAAATAAAAAATAATATTAATTTTATTTAAAATAGAAATATATGAATATGTATATACCAATATAAAGTGTGTGTCTGTCTGTATTAACAGACTGAGATATAGTATCTATATATTCTAACATATCTATATACATATTAATATATGATATATATTAATATGTATAGTTATACTTACAGATACACATATATAATATATGTGTGTGTGTGTTGTATATATGTATTTATTTATTTATATATTTATAAACACAAAAAAAATATTTTATAAATGTATTTAATACCAATCTTACACTACTACAAAAACGGGCAATAACAGCGCTAAAATCGGGCTTTAACAGCGCTAGAAAAGCGCTGTAAAGCTCAGCACTGATAAAGGGGGGGTCCTTTAACAGCGCTTTTTTAGCGCTGTTAAATGTCACCTTTAACAGCGCTAAAAAAGCGCTGTTAAATGTCGCCTTTAACGGCGCTAAAAAGCGCTGTTAAAGGATACCTTTAACGGCGCTAAAAAGCGCTGTTAAAGGATACCTTTAACAGCGCTAAAAAGCGCTGTTAAAGGACACCTTTAATAGCGCTAAAAAGCGTTGTTATATGTTGCCTTTAACAGCGCTTTTTTAGCGCTGTTAAATGTCGCCTTTAACAGCGCTAAAAAAGCGCTGTTAAATCCCTGCCTGCTGCTAATAAAAAACCTGCACCAGTACAGCCAGCCGAGCAGACCTGCACAAAAACCAGTATATCAACCACAGACCTGCACAAAAACCAGTATATCAACCACAAGCATGTCATCAACCGATCACAACCCAACCAAACAGTGTTCTTACCATGAGTTAGATACCGTCTACCCAGAAACAAAAACTACCTCATTACATAGTATCACAAAATATTCCTACACAACTCAGAAGATAAATACTAGAACATTCCACTATGCATTGTTTCTCCTTGGATTGCCACTTGGTTTTGACAAATCGTGCAGAGCCCGTGCTCCTTGAATCATTCTGCAATACATAAAAAGGATATCTCAACTCTCCCAACCATCACCCTTAGTAATTATGTATATTAATACAAAAAAGGTAACATATCATAAACTGGGGGACTGTAATGAGACATCAAGATTAACATTGTATATATAGGATCGATGTCTGGTAGGATTGGTTGCGTTGATACATGACTCTACCTGGACCTCAAAAATAGATATATGATCTCACTCCAGGACTTTCAGAGAGACTCCAACTATGTCTAGGACGTCCTGCTGAAGCGATCGTACTACCGTAAGTAGGAAAAGATACCAAAACCATCCTAGGAAGGATCATGGGAGCCAACCCTAATGAAATATGTCCTTGATATAGTGTTCAAAGAGATCAATCATGGTACATAAAATTATGTGTCATTTAAAGGGTCACATGCCTTGTCCCTTTACCCTGGGTAACTCCAATGTTCAGCTGCCTGTGTGAATATACATGTCATATCAATAGGAAATTACATGGCATGTTAAAAAACATATACGTGTTACCCTTTGATCTTGTGTCCTCTTATGCACCCTTGCCCTATGTTAGTACATGACGTCGATCCAGTGTGATTCTTCCTGTGTATCTGTACAAGGGATAAACTGCGTAGATGGCTCATTAAAGACGTGTAGTGGGATATATTCCATGTAGGAAAGCCATGTAATCCACCCCATGTTTTTGTATCTCAAAAATTCATGCCAAGTCTTGGGGGAGGGTCTACACTACATGTGAGGTGGATATCTCAGTTGTTGATTTCACTTAAAAATAAGTCCATTTTGAACAAAACAGAGGCACTTTGAGTGGTGTCGACCACACTGGGCCTCGTATTGAGTCGGGTTTGACTCATACACATCAAATTTGACCCATGGATCATTGTCCTTAAGTTTCAATAGAATCCGAATGCGTTTGGTCAGTTTCCCGTATGTCAGTTGTTGATTTCTCACTTAAAATTAAGTCCATTTTTAACAAAAACAGAGGCACTTTCAGTGGTGTCGGCCACACCGGGCCTCGGATTGAGGCGGGGTTGACTTGTACATGTCACATTTGACCCATGTATCATTGTTCTAAAGTTTCAATAGAATCCGAATGCGTTTGGTTGGTTTGTCGTATGTTAGTTGTTGATTTCACTTAAAATTAAGTCCATTTTTAACAAAAACAGAGGCACTTTGAGTGGTGTCGGCCACACCGGGCCTCGGATTGAGGCGGGGTTGACTCGTACACGTCAAATTTGACTCATGGATCATTGTCCTTAAGTTTCAATAGAAACCGAATGTGTTTGGTCGGTTTGGTGTATGTATGTAAAATATTGTCCATTTTAAACAAAATACATACACTTGGAGTGATACCGGCCACACCGCGTCTCGGATTGAAGCAGGGTTGACTCGTACACGTCACATATGACCCATGGATCATTGTACTAAAGTGTTAACACAATCCTAAGGCGTTTGGTCGGTTTCCCGTATGTCAGTTGTTGATTTCACTTAAAAATAAATCCATTTTGAACAAAATAGAGGCACTTTGTGTGGTGTCGGCCACACCGGGCCTCGGATTGAGTCGGGGTTGACTCTTACACGTCAAATTTTACTCATGGATCATTTTCCTTAAGTTTCAACAGAATCCAAATGCGTTTGGTCGGTTTACCGCATGTCAGTTGTTGATTTCACTTAAAAATAAGTCCATTTTGAACAAAAGAGAGGCACTGTGAGTGGTGTCGGCCACACCGGGCCTCGGATTGATGCGGTGTTGAATCGTACACGTCACACATGAGTCATTGATCGTTGTGAAAAAGTATCAACGCAATCAGAAGCCGTTAGATCGGTTTGGCGTATGTACGTAAAATATTGTCCATTTTAAACTAAATACATACACTTGGAGTGATACCGGTCACACCGCGCCTCTGATTGAGGCGGGGTTGACTCGTACACGTCACATTTGACCCATGGATCGTTGTCCTTAAGTTTCAATAGAATCCCAATGCGTTTGGTCGGTTTGCCGTATGTCAGTTGTTGATTTCACTTAAAATTAAGTCCATTTTTAACAAAACAGTGACACTGTGAGTGGTGTCGGCCACACCGGGCCTCGGATTGATGCAGGGTTGACTCATACACATCACACATGAGTCATGGATCGTTGTGCAAAAGTATCAACACAATCAGAATCCGTTAGATCGGTTTGGCGTATGTACGTAAAATATTGTCCATTTTAAACAAAATACATACACTTGGAGTGATACCGGTCACACCGCGTCTCGGATTGAGGCGGGGTTGAGTCGTACACGTCACATATAACCCATGAATTGTTGTCCTAAAGTGTCAACACAATCCGAAGGCGTTTGGTCGGTTTCCCGTATGTCAGTTGTTGATTTCTCACTTAAAAATAAGTCCATTTTGAACAAAACATAGGCACTTGGAGTTGTGTCAGCCACAACAGGCCTCAGATTGAGGCGGGGTTGACTCGTACACGTCACATTTGAAGGTGAGTATGCATACACGATAGTTGACCTTCTTAGAGAAGAGTTTCTGGAAGAGTATAAAAGACATGAAGCAATGAAGATCATTCGAAGTCGTTCTGAAATTGAATTCGGATTTTCATCTAACTCCTTAAAAATATGGTCTCGAAACGATCCTATAAACTGGTGATTATGTGTATTTTCTATCCATTTTTCAGCCCTTGATGGATTCAACTGCCTCAAAATTTCTTTGTGGGTTTCAATATATGGAGCAACCTCCCAACTGTTATGCAAAACATAAAGGTGAGCCTGCTCCCGATCAGTAATATTGATTGTCACAACATCTCTTCCAGAAATTCCCTCACCCTCAATGCGTCCAGTGTGACGAGATTTCGGCAGACCAATGCTTTCCACATCAGATAGGTATTCGGTACAGAATTCAATGGCTTCCTCAACAATATATCGCTCCACAATACAACCCTCTGGCCGACTTCGATTTTTGACATACCCTTTTAAAATCTCCATATACCGTTCAACGGGGTACATCCATCTATAGTGCACAGGACCACAAAGTCGAACCTCTCTCACCAAATGAACCATCAAATGAACCATCATATCAAAGAATGTTGGCGGGAAGAACATTTCTAATTCACATAATATGATGACAATTTTTTTTTCCATAGCTGGCAATTTCGTCGGGTCTAAAACTTTGCTGCATATAGCTTTGAAGAAGAAACAAAGTTTGCTTAACGTATGACGAACATTCTTGGGCAAAATGCAACGTAAAGCTATAGGAATTAAATCTTGCATCAAAACATGGCAGTCATGTGATTTCAAACCTTTTAACTTCAAATCATTCATTGACACAATGTTTTTGATATTTGATGAATATCCCTCTGGAACCTTTACATCATTGAAGAAGTTGCAAAACTGATATCTCTCATCCCTAGAAAGAGTGTACACAGCTGGAGGAAGAAACGTTCGATTTTCACCCTTCACGGGAGCCAACTCTTCTCTTATTCCCATGTCAACCATGCCCAACCTTGCCTTAATTCCATCCTTTGTTTTGCCAGGAGCATTTAGCAACGTTCCTATAACACTGTCACATACATTTTTTTCCACATGCATCACATCAAGAAAATTTCTGACGTACAGACATTTCCAGTATGGTAATTCAAAAAAAATTGATCTCTTTTTCCAACCGATTTTCGTAAGGTTTTTTGAAAATGGTTTACCAAAAACAATGTTCACGTCTTTTACTTTCTCAAACAGCTGATCACCTGTTAGTGGAGACGGTGTTTTGCGTTGTTCTGAACTTCCATTGAATGATGTCGTCCAAGATCGGTACTTATGTCGACGGGGTAGAAATCTACGATGTCCTAGAAACACAAATTTGGATGAATGTTTCAACCTAATTGATTCTGTATCTTCTTCGCACACAGGACACCCTTGTCTTCCTTTAATGTTATAGCCTGACAAATTTCCATAAGCAGGGAAATCATTTATCGTCCCATACAACAACGCTCTCAACGTGAAGTATTCTTTTTCATAAGTATCATACAACATAACACCTGAATCCCACAGTAACTTCAAATCATCGATCAAGGGAGCCAGATATACATCAATATCATTACCTGGTTGTTTTGGTCCTGATATAAGCAAAGATAACATAATGAATTTCCGTTTCATGCATAACCAGGGTGGCAAGTTATAATTTACCAACATAACAGGCCAAGTACTATGAGTGCTGGTTTGAAAACCAAAAGGATTCACTCCATCGGTAGATAACGCAAGAAGCAGGTTTCTCGACTCATTTCCAAATTCAGGATACTCATGATCAATTCTCTTCCATTGAGGAGAGTCATTCGGGTGACGTAATTTTCCATATTTATTTCTTTTATTTGCATGCCACGACAATTGTCTTGCAGTTTCTTCACTTCCATATAGACGCCTAAACCTTGGAATGATTGGAATGTACCATACAACTTTTGTAGGACTGTGTTCATCTTTCTTGTATCGAGAAGCACCACACTTTGGGCATTCTGTAAGTGATTTGTTCTCCTTGAGAAACAATATACAGTCTTTCGGGCAGGCATGTATTCTTTCAGAAATCATACCCATCGAGTGTAGCATTTGTTTAGCTTCATATGTCCATCTTGGGAGCTCATTATCTTCTGGAAGCATGTCATTCAAAAGAGCAAGTAGTTCCGTGAAACTGACATCACTCCATCCGTTGCCTGCTTTCAATTTATACAACTTCAGTACAGCTGACAATGCAGTATATTTAGTGCAACCAGCATACAATGGCGTCTTTTCACAACTCTTTAACTTCTCAAACAATTTTGGGCAATCACGGAGTTCATGTTCAACTGTCCTTGTCATTTCCTCAATACGATCTTCATCATCATTGATATCTGTAATCACATCCTCTATACGGTCTTCTTCATTATCCATATTTGTAATCATATCTGATGATCCATAAAATGCAGTTTTATTCCAGCCAATAGCTACATTCGCTTTTTCCCCGTGTTTATTCCAACATTTATAACTCCTATCTATTCCGTGACATATCAAATGTTCTTCCAACTCCTCTGGAGTAATTAGTCTAGAATAACAACAACATAAACACGGACAAAGGAGTTGAGAAGGATCCTTTGCATGATACTGTGCAAACTTGATGAACTCTTTCACTCCGTTCTCATACTCTATTGTCAAACGATTAGCATCCATCCAATATTTATTCATCGCCATTAATTCTGAATAAACAACATGGAACATCATGTCCATTAATTACAAATGAACAATAATGAATGTCGTGTCCATTAATTCCATGTAAACCATAAGGAGCATATTTTTCATTAATTTTGAATAAGAAATATGGAACGTCATGTCCATTAATTCCAAATAAATAATAAGGAATTTCATGTCCATTAATTCTGAATAAGCAATACAGAACGCCATGTCCATTAATTCCAAACAAACAATATAGAATGTTAATTCCATTAATTTCGAATAAGCAATATGGAAGTTCATGTCTATTAATTCCAAATAATCAATATGAAACATCATATTCATTAAAGAAGGTAATAATGATGTAATCACATCCATATCATATTATGATCAAGTCTAAGGAATATCACCCTTGCATTTTATCAATTAATTTGATAAATTTAAGTCTTATAACTGATAATTAGTAAGATGGGGTCCAAGGTATATAATCAATAGCACTACATTGTTTAAAAATGGTTAAGGAACATGGTCTTACCATTCAACTTTTATTTAATTCATTTATAAGTGATCAAGTAGTCCATGGGTATGTCCATTACACATAAATATCATTAATTCCCTTTAATAAACCCATGGGCATGGGATATATCAACACATGTCAAAGGTGGTTCAATTTCAAGCCAAAGATCAATAGGGGTCATGGGCCTATAAGAAACACACCCTAAGGGGGTTATTCGAGTAAGGTATACAACCTCCAAAGAATAATTTTGGTGCACAATGACTAACCAATTTAAGACATGATAATCTACTAAATTAATTTTACATTTTATAGTCAACATGTAGAAGGTTCACCACACGGCAGAATAGCGCATCATATAAACTAGGGGTGTCCATGGGTCGGGTCGGGTCGGGTTGGAGGTGTTTCAAGGCCCAACCCGAAAAAAAAAGTTCGGGTTGGGTCGGGTCGGGTCACAAGCTTCCGGAGCAACCAACCTGACCCAACCCGACCCAGTCGGGTCGGGTTACCCGTCGCATGCCCGAAGGACCCAACCCAACCCAACCCATCGAGGGTCGGGTCAATTTGGGTCGGGTTATATGTGTAAACCCGACCCAACCCGACCCAAACCAATTCAACCCATCCCAACCCAACGGACCCGAACCATCCACTCAAACCCAACCCCCCTAGAACCAACCCTATGGACCCCCTGCACTGCACCAGCCTGCTGCACAAAAAAACCAGCCCCCCTGCACAAAAATTTCAGCCCCCTCCCCCTGCACCCTCTGCCCCCTCCCCCAGGCACACCAGCCCCCCCCCCTCCTGTACCCTGTACAACACAACACCCCTCTCCCCCTGCCCCCTCCCCCCTGCACAATCTCCCCCCTCCTACACCCCTGCACAAAAAACCCAGACCCCCCCCCCCCCCCCGCACAAAAATTTCAGCCTCCCTGCACAAAAATTTCAGCCCCCTGCACCCTCTGTCCCCCTCCCCCAGGCACACCAGCCTCCCCCCTCCTGTACCTCGTACAACAAAACAACCCTCTCCCCCTGCACTCCCTGCCCCCCTCCCCCTGCACTCCCTGCCCCCTCCCCTCCCCCCTCCCGCACCCCCGCACAACACCCCTCCACCCCTGTATGGCACCCTTGCACCCCTACACCAGCCTGCAGCAGCCTTGCACCCCCGCACCCTCCCCCCTGCACACACACACCAGCCTCCCCCTCCCCCTGCAAACCAACCAGCCTGCCCCCCTCTCCCCCGTGCCTGCACACCAGACCCCCCCCATGCACCCCTGCACCACCAGCCTCCTTGCACCCCTGCGCCTGCCAGCCAACCTCCCCCCTGCACACACACTCCCCCCTACAGACCAGCCTGCCCCCTACAAACCAGCCAGCCCCCCCCCCCACCAGCACGCCAGACCCATCCCCCTCCAGCAGCACCACCAACCGGCCTCCCTCCCCCCTCATGCCCCCTACCCACTCCCTCTTGCAAACCATCTTGTCCCCTCTCCCCCTGCCTGTACACACTAAACCAACCCAGCCTATCTCTCCCCCCCCTGCCTGCACACACCAAACCCAGCCTCCCCCCTACACACGCCAACCCCCTCTCCCCCCTGCCTGCACACACCAAACCTACCCATCCCGTACCCCTGCACACACCAGCCCCCCCCCCCCTCACACCCCCTGCAAACCAGCCCCCCCTAATGTGACTCACTATCAACACCAGTAACAGAACCAATTGAAGTTAAAGTGGAGTAAATTCATGATGCAGTAGAAATAAACATTACTAACATAAGGAAAATCAAATAAAAAAACACACAGCAGTAGCAGATTTGAAGAACAAATAAGCGAAAACATATGCAAAAAAAATCATCACCAGGAGTAGAGTGAATAACATTGATTCAGTCTGAAAAGAGGGAGGAGGGGAAGTAGAGGCGACAAATAAATGACAAACACATAAAAACCTACACTGCAAAACAATATTTAGGGAATCCACATACCTTGGGTGAAGAAATCAGAAGTCCAAAGAGGTGAGGGAGCCTTCTGTGATGCCTGGAAGACGCGACCGCCGGAGTAGGGGTGCACGGGAGGAGCCGCCAACCGTTGAAGAGGAGGAGTAGGGTTCGGAAGGGAGGAAGATCCGCGGAAGAGGGTCGAGAAGAAGGAGAAGGAGTATGGCGGAGGTCCGACAAAGGGAAGATCGGGGGGAGGAAGCAGTCGCAAGGGTACAGTCCCACGAGAGCTTAGGGCACGATAAAAAAGAGGAGACTGTCGGTCTCCTTTTAATAAAATCGTAGACAGGTTTTAACAGCGCTAGAAAAGCGCTGATAAAGCCCCCCTTTATCAGCGCTAAAATTTAAGCGCTGATAAAGGGGGGATTTATCAGCGCTTTTCTAGCGCTGTTAAAACCTTTCCTTTATCAACGCTAGAAAATCGCTGATAAATCATCCCTTTATCAGCGCTTTTAAATAGAGCTGATAAAGATTATCCTTTATCATCGCTTTTTGATTAGCGCTGATAATGGTAGCGCTTTGCTTGCCTGTTTTTGTAGTAGTGTTATAAATATATATTAATATACAAATCATATACGTATAAAAAAATATAACTAAATATATATAAATAAATAGATATTAATATATATTAATATAAAAATAAATATACAAATATAACTATATTTGTATATATATATATGTTGAGCTAATTTTATGTCTTTAAATTCAGTATTCCTCCTACCTCTTCTATTTTATGACTATTGACATGAAATCAATGTCAAAACAATATTAAATAGTGATGAATGTAACTAAATTAGATTAAGTCAATCCAATTTATAGATTGAGGTTATTCTTAATGTGTATTTATTTAATCTCACACTCCTCTATGAGATTTTAGGCTATACATATAAATTCAAAGGAAGTGGATTTTATTTTTAGAATATTTATTTCAAGAGATTTTAATAGACATATTATTTTTGATTTTTTGAATTCAGGTTCAGAAGAGAATTTAGAGAGAGGTTTTACCATTATTTTTTATTAAAATTTTACACACATCAGATAGTGAAGAGAAAAAATTAAAATAATATATCCTTGTTTATATTAATAATAAATGATTCCAACGAGCAGTGCATATATAGGAGATTCTCCACTTGCAGTAGGGCAGCATGATCGTGGCTAAGTATTCAGTGAGGTTTACCGACCTCTCACGCTACTCCACTAACATGGTGCAGGACCCTTTCTTCAGGGCCCGGACCTTCGAGCAGGGGCTCATGCGGGAGATTAGTGCTTCGATGATTTCTCTCATCATCCCGACGTAGGAGGGGTGTTAGAGAGATCACTCTTAGTGGAGAGCTTCTTTGTTGAGAAGTCACCAGCAGCGAGACCCACCACCGGACGTCATGTAGCAGAGTCATCTGTGGCTGGAAGAAGACAGATGACGCAGAGGTCTAAGAGTACCAGACCTACAGGTGGAAGACCACAGGATAAAGGGTTGGTTGTGCGGGGATCTCAAGACATAGCAGGATAGGCAAGGAGAAGGTAGTGTTACTCGTGCGGCAAGCAGGGTCACATGGCTCGCGACTGCTTGACCCGCCATATGGAGGACCAGGAGATGGTCGTAGGACCGCCTGGGCAGAGGCAAAGATTTGATCTAGGAGGTCCATAGGTAGTAGGCAGATGTGTTAGAGGAGCTAGTCGTGCAGCAAGTGGTATGCGGCGATTCGAGGTTCTACCACCACCACCTCCAGGTGAACTACCCCGACCATAGGGAGCAGGTGGACAGGGACGAGCTCAACTCTAGGCAGCTTAGGCTTATGACCATGACCCTCTGGTGATGATATGAGGTATGATCTATGTCTAATCCACCTTATCCATAGTACTTATAGACGCAGGTTCCAGTCACTCTTTTATTTCCATGACCCTCGTTCGGATCTCGGAGATTCCAGTGGAGACGTTGGCTCGATCCTTATGACTAGAGACTTCTACGAGAGAGGATTCGACAATTACACACTGGTGTCGGTAGTGTGAGCTTACTCTAGGAGGCGAGAGCTTCAGCTGGGATCTTCTAGTAGTGGCGTCGAGGCCTTACGATTTCATCTTGGGTATGGATTGGTTATCCACATTCCATGCTCAGATTGAATGTATTAGGCACAAATTGTGGTGTGTCCGTGAGGATGGGACCAGTTTTTCCTTCACCGGAAATAAGGGAACCTTTGCAGCACATGATGGACTTACCCGAAGGAGCGTGCATCTGATCACTCATCAGTTGGATAGCCATACCCTCAGAGTAGTTGATGTTGAGAGTCTGAGCTATCCTGTAGTGGTGGACCAGTACACTGATGTTTTCCCTAATGATGTTTTGGGTCTACCTCCTCGCAGAGAGGTCGAATTTTATATTGACTTGTACCCTGAGACGACACTGATATCTACACCAGCATATCGGATGGCTCCTACAGAGCTTCGAGAGCTGCGAGTACAGCTGGATGACTTGCAGAGAAAGGGGTTCATTAAGACCAGTGTTTCACCTTGTGCATCTCTGATTTTGTTTTCCAAAAAGGCGAATGGGATTTTGAGACTCTGTGTGGACTATCGGCACCTAAAACAAGTGATCGTGAAGAAAAAATACTCACTACTGAGGATTGAAGTTCTCTTTGATCAGCTGAAGGGAGCATGGTGGTTTTTAAAGATAGACCTCAGATTAGGCTATCACCAGCTCAGGGTATGAGATGAGGATGTGAAGAAGATGACCTTCATATATCGGTATGGCCATTATGCATTCTTGGTTATGACATTTGACGTGACCAACTCCCTAGCAGTGTTCATGGGACTCATGAACAGAATCTTCCAGCCATACCTTGATCGCTTTGTGGTACTCTTCATTGACGACATCCTAATATACTTAGGAACAGAGGAGGATCATGTTTATCATATACAGATAGTTTTGGATACACTCCGAGAGCACCAGATTTATGGTAATCTCTTGAAGTTCCAGTTCAGGATCCGAGAGGTTCACTTCCTGGGAAACTTCATCTCAGAGGCTGGAGTTGTGGTGGATCTAGTGAAAATTGAGGTTGTTCTTTCTTGGGAGCCACCTAGGAGTGTGATGGAGGTATGTAGTTTCTTGGTACTGGCCGGTTACTACCAGAAATTTATACCTAAATTTTCCAGATTTTTGGAACCCTTATCAACATTGAAAAAGAAGTGGCAACCCTTCATGTGGTCGTAGAGATGCCAACGGAGTTTCCAGGAGCTGAGGAAAATATTGACGAGTGCCCCCATCTTGAGTCTACTGGAGGAGGGTGTTGGGTACGTAGTCTACTACGACGCATCAGGGATCGGGCTTGGATGTGACCTGATGTATGAGGGAGCAGTGATCGCTTATGGTTCTCAATAGTTGAGACAACATGAGCATAACTCTTCAACCCATAACCTTGAGTTAGCAATTGTGTTCTTCACCTTGAATATGTGGCGACATTACTGGATGGGTGAATGTTTTACAGTCTAATTTGATCAAAAGCATCTCAGGTATATCTTCCCTCAAAATGACCTGAACCTGGGATAGCGGTGTTGGCTTGAGTTCCTCCCGGACTCTGACTTCGAGACAGTCTATACTCCTGGGAAGGGGAATATAGTAGAAGATGCACTCAACAAGATATCAATTGCTGAGTGAGGCGACAGAGCAACTATCCACTTTGCAGATATCCTATGTAGATCAAGATGGAGTAGCTTATCTCCAGTCTCTGACAGTCACTCCCCCACTCCTTCAGTGAGTCGGGGAGGTGCAGCTTAGAGACACTGACTACGAGTCTCAACGTGCATAGATATCAATAGGACAGGCACCTAATGGATTTTCTGAAGGTGGGGAGCATGTCATCTTCTTCAGAGGTCATACTATGGTACCAGTGGCATTACAGGAGGAAGTGTTGAGATAGTTCCATATGCCCCATCTAGCGGTATATCCAGGAGTGGTGAAGATGTACCAGGACCTCCGGCGTTAACACTGGTGGCTGGGAATAAAGAAAGCAGTGGAAGAGTTTGTCTCACAGTTCCTCACATGTCCGCAAGTGAAGGAAGAGCATCAGGTTCTAGCAGGCTTAGTTCAGACACTAGAGGTGCCATAGTGGAAGTGGGATGAAATTTCCATGGACTTCCACACACGTACAAGGTACATGATTCCATCTGGGTGATCATTGACTAACTCACCAAGTCGGCCCACTTCCTACCTATCAGAGAGCAGGGATCAGTAGAGAGCTTTGGATGCCTCTATGTATAGGAGATCGTACGGAATCATGTAGTGACTTCAACGATTGTCTCTGATCGTGATGCACATTTTAATTCCCAGCTATTTAAGGGTTAGTAGGAGGCGGTTGGGACTCAGCTTCGATTGAGCACCGCCTTTCATCCTCATATGGATGGTCAGACAGAGTGGACCATTCAGACTCTCAAGGATATGTTGCGTGCTTACGTCCTTGATTTCAGCCATAGCTGAGAGGATCACTTTCCCTTGGTGGAGTTTTCTTACAACAAAAGTTATCACTCCACTATCGGTATGGAACCATTCTAGGAATTGTTATGGTCGACCTTACAGATCACATTTGTGTTGGACTGACCCAGGGGAGTCATCACTCATGGGACTGGAGATAGTGCAAGCTACCACAAAGAAGGTGAAAAATCATTCAGGAGTAGATGAAGACTACACAGATCAGGAAGAAGTCTTATGCTGACAGGAGACAGAGACCTCTGGAGTTCAATGATGGTGACCATGTCTTTATACGGGTCTCGCCTCGATGAGGTTTGCGGACATTTTGTTGGGGTGGAAAGTTATCTTCGAGGTTCATAGGACCCTTTCAGTTCCTCAGTAGAGTTAGCGAGGTGGAATACCGCCTAGCTCTTCCCCCTCAGTTGGATTGGGTACATGACGATTTCCACGTATCCCAGCTGAGGAGATATGTATGTGATCCTTCACACATCATTGACTGGGGTGAGATGGACATCGATGATGGGGCGACATTTTCAAAGGTTCCAGTAGAGATTATGGATCTAAAGGAGAGAGTCCTTAGTGGCCGATCGATACATCTGGTGCGCATGCGTTGGAAGCACGGGAACCTCCAGGACGAGAACATGGGGAGCGGGAGGCTCAGATTCGTGCTCAGTACCCCCACTTGTTTCCCTGCTTTGTGTTATGGCTTTTGGGGACGCAAATCCCTAAGGCAGGGAGAATGTAAAGACCCATATCTTCCATGTAATTTTTTTTTATTATATCGAATTATTAAGAGTCTATGAAAATTGATGGCCCGTGATTCCGAGGCCCTGTGTGCCCGAAATGAATTTCTGAACTTTTTTTTGGGTACGTTCAGTAAATGCGTGAGCGGGCATTTTGTAACTTTTGAACTGGTGCTCAGAATTAAAATCCGAGGACACCGTTGAACTCACAACACCGATATTCTCTGAAGGAGACCTTCACCTCAACCACAGTAGGTCAAGGGTGGAAGTTTGATTTTTGGTTTTTCGTGGGAGAATTGAAATAAAATAAAAAAATAACTTTTATTTTATTTCTAGAAACCTCTCATTTGAATCTTGGAGGTGGGGATCACACGAGGGTGGTCAGGCATTTAATGCTAGGTATTAAATGCCCGGTTACACAAAATGTGTAACCACTTTTTCCTTTAATTAATAGGATTCGTTAATTCTAAATTAATGAATCATCTTTTTAATTAGGAGTTATATTAATGCTTTCTGAGGGATTGGAGGTTTTTTTTCCGTTGGCGAAAGGGAGAGGAGACTTTTGCAGGAGAATTATTGAAGGAAGAACATCCTCCAATGAAGAACATTCTCTGAATCAAGAACGAGGAACCGACGCTCGAGCTCGGATCAGAAGCGTGTTGCGGGATCAATGAATGTCAGTGACTCCTTCAACGTCTTCATCCTCTTCCTCACACCATCCCCAAAGAACGATCGAGGTAAGGGATTGTTCATTTTGTTCTCCATGATGAATCATTGTTTTCAATCTATGAACAGCCTATTATCAATTTAACGTGGAGGGTACGAGCCAAATGAACACGGCCCGATCCCTATGCTACTTCTTTGTTGATGTGTTCTTCATGGGCGGATTGATGGGTTGATCGAAACCCGACCACATCGTCGGTGACCGACGCTAATGGGGTACAAGCGGCGGCCAGCACAGCAGCCAGCCGTGATGGTGGAGGTGGCGCATCCATGCCGCTGGAGGAGGCTGCAGCCCGTCGGCCATGGCGGAGGTAGACGGTGGCCGGCACGCCGGTCGGCCGAGTGGGAGCCGGGGCAGCGCCCGTCCACGCCACTGGATATGGAGGTCACCACGGTGGCGCACCCGGAGGGCGGCCGGCCGCAGTTGGAGTAGCAGTGCCATCGCACGTGCTGGGAGGGGAGCCAGCTGGAACCTCGTTCGTTCACATCACGCCGAGCATGAGCCGATCCGATAGGTCATGCCTGCCAACTGGTGGCACCACATGGCGCCACCGGGTTGGCCAAACCCGAACGGTCCAACTGGGCCGTTCGGAATTCTGGTGGGTGCCTTCCCCCTGGGTAGTGACTAGGGCGGGCCCCACCACGGCGGACCGCACCCAGCCGAGCGGGCCGAGCCCCGCAGGCTGCCCCCTTTGCAGGTTGGGCTGGACTGCGTCTTAGTGGGTCGGGCCCGCTATGGTCCAGCCCATCCAGACCGATCCCGGACCGGGTTGGGTCGGCCCAGGCCGGGTCGGACCGGACCCGATACACCTTTTTAGCCATATCTTGAGAACCGGGTGTCCGTTTAAAGAACTGTCTGCAGTACCTATATCCTTGGATCGAGAAGGTCCTTTTTGGTATACTCCAATTGAGTTTTGGATAAATTTTGGAGTATTTATGGGTTGGATCGAACCCCAATCCAATCGGGCCCTCGGAACAGAAATGCTAATAACTTACAGACCGGGCGTCCGATTGACACGCCGTCTGTCGTGTTGGGTCCCTTATGATGTGATGGACCTTCCTAATACTTATTCATGGGACTTCATGGCATTTGAAGTATCAACCGATGGCTTGAGGAAAGGATCCTCCTAGAATCAAGCGTGCTTAGTGCGAGAACCCTGTGGCTGGATGAACTTGGAGAATCTTCGCATCCTGTGTGGGTTATCATCTTCAGATCCTATGTGGGTGATCTTAGGATCCTGTATGGGTCATATTCAGATCCTGTGTGGGTCATCTGTGGATCCTGTGTGGTTCAGCATCTTTGGATCCTGTGTGGTTCATCTTCGATCCTGTGTGGGTGAACAACAGAGCTTCTCGACAAAGTAAGATGATCTAGCAATACAGTTAATCATCTATACTTTCGTACTTTAGTTATACCTGGTGTGAAATGAGTCTTTAACTTTGTGGTACACTTCTATGTGGTGATACCTTCGTGGTATTCTTCTTTGTGTTGTTACCTTTTTGGTACTTACCTTTGTGGTGTTACCTTTGTGGTATTCTTTCCTTCATGGAATAGTTGTGTTTTTGGCTAAAGAGTTAGGACTTGTGTTTCCTCATGAGCAAGATGGGTTTAATTGATAACTTAGGTATATGTATGGTCATATACCTAAGTAGGGATGATTGTTTCTTCATGCTTTGTAATTGTGGTCTTGCTTTGTGGATTATCCTCTGTGGATTCTGAGAGACCTTTGGGGGTCTCGGGGTCCCTACTGAGTATTTGTATACTCACCCCTGCACGGGATATGCTCGCACATTATTGTGTCTTGTGCAGATGATGAATAGAATTGATCAAGGCTGAGGGTTCCAGGACTGGAGGCTGCTCGTAGGTGGACCATTAGACGAGATGTACTGTAGAGACGATAGTTCGAGAGCTGTACCAACCCTTCAGGTAGGATCCTTGGCGGGCGTTCACATGAGCTATTTTCAGTTTTTCTTGTACTTTCCAGTTGGGCTTGTATTCTGACCCCTTTACTTACTGTACTCACTCTATTTATTATATATTTTACTTTGTGATTTCATCTAGATGTGTGCTTGGATTGTGTGAGTTTGCGAATTAAAAAGGCAATGCCTTCCCAGTTTTAAGGATATGTCTTTCCGGTGCTAGTTGACAGCCTCTGGCCTATAGAAAGAGGGCTTGGGGTAGTCATGAAACGGGCCTCGGGGGATGGGTCATGACAGTCCAAGGGGTAGTTGTCCATGTGGGGGGGGGGGTCTAGGGGGTGTCCAATATGGGAAGGATAGGTTTGAAAACTCTAGTATTGTTAAATCTAAAGGGAAGGATAGGTTTGAAAACTCTAGAATTGAGACTAACTAGAATCGGATGATGATCTGAGTTAAGTCTAGGTAGGGTGATTCTGGAAATTGTATCCCATTTATCAAGTGATTGGTTGTTTGTAAAATCTCTATCAATTTTACTGTCTATAATCCTATTATGGTGCCTTCTATACAAATATAGAATATTAATTTGGACCTGCATTTAGGGCTAGGCCCCCCTTTCTTTTCACCTTCAGAATTAATATTCCTTGTTGATTTCTCAAGGGGTTTGTTAGACTTATCCCTACAATTTGGTGAGTCTCTATCCTATTTAGGCATGGGAATTTAAGGAGAAACTATATTATCATTCATACCAGATTTTTCCTCTATTTGATTCATTTTTTCATCACCACTAACTTTATTATTGAAGTCTTATCCTTCAATTAGCTTCCTATCCTCTTCAGTTTTGAAAGTTGTATTTTTGACTATGTTATTTTATAGAACGATGTTGTTATTATGTTCCTGGTCATAAGGTTCATGCCATAAATTATCTTCATGAGGGATTTTAATATATGTGTAAGAAAAAGAAATAATTTCTATATGTGCCTCATTCCCCTTGGTATATGGAACAGGAGATGGTGTCATGTCTATAGGTACTTCATCATATTTCTTCCACGTATTCAATCCGCACATTTGTGCCCCTGTAGAGGTGTCATTGTTATCCAAGTTTTTCATTATTTCTTGCAAATTTCTCTTTTGAACTCCATCATATTCACTGTTCTTAGTGGGATTAGACATATAATCATTCATGCAGATCTGTTTTTTCACAGAGCTGGTAGTGTTGAATTGTGTGGATTGATCCTACATGCTTTCCTTTTACGATCCAACAGAATCACTGCCCATAACTCCAAAGTTACTAGAGATAGCAATGTTAACATTCTTTTCAGATAAAGTCTTCAATTATTCTAGAATGACTTCTATGCTACATCTGCATGGTTCATTACTTTGTTGCTTTTGGTTGTCCATCACCTTGGTTATGTCTCAACATGTAAGATCCTCTTGATGTCCATTCATCTGGGCATGGGCATTGTGTTAAACAGTGGTTCGAATGTTGTCCAAACCAATGAATTGTTCCACTAGGATAAAAACCCTACAGTTGTTTGCATCATTTGAGAGTTCCTATTGATCCTGCTTGACCAAATATAATACATTTCTCAATTTCATTAGAAATGTCCTAATCCTCTATTGTATTATCATCCTCTTCAACCAGGTCAGCACAGGATTTACCCGCATTCCCTGAGGAATTATGGTTTCCTTCCATTCTAACCCAAACAACATTACTCTTTTTGAGGGGTTTAGGATTCTCCATATGATATTTACCCTTTCTATGCTTTTAACTTTAGTCCAATCTATTTCATTGGGTGGGGGAAAAATTTAACCACACTAATGTTTGAAATAGAATGTCCAATTATCTTGCACAAGTCACAAAAGGGAGTGGGGGGGGGGGGTCTTTCCAGGGTATGTCCAAAAGGGTGTCCAGGAGGGAGGGGGTGTCAAAGAGGGGGGATGTCAAAGAGGGGGGATGTCTAGGAGAGGGGGAGTTGTCCAAAGGGAGGGGTGTCTAGGAAAGGAGGGGTGGTGTCCAAGAGGGGGTTCAGTGGGGTGTCTAGGAGGGAGTGGTGTGGGGGTATGCATGGTGGGTGCAAGGGGGTCTGTCTAGAGAGGGGGTGGGGGCTATCCCGAAGGGGGTTCTGTCCAAGGTGTAAGGGGGTCTGTCCAGAGAGGGGGGGTCTGTCCAGGAGGGGGGGTCTGCCAAGGTGCAAGGGGGTCTATCTAGGTATAAGGCCCCAGCCTTAAACCATACTTAATCTTGAGTTATTACAAGATTACACATTGAGGATCTTTTCGGGTTTTGAGTTTTACAGAATTAGATCATAAAACATGCATTACATTCCACATATAAACAAAGTGGTTACATAAAGATAGTATTCTTCATTCCCATCAATGGAAACATATTTAAAATAAACATGGATTCTTTCTTGACACTTCCTTGACACTATCATCATATCATGTACCTTTCCCTTGACCTGTGAAAAACATTTCAAAAAAAGTTGGGATGAGCATAAAAAGCTCAGTAAGGGATATAAAAATATGGAAAGGAAACATGGGTACATATATACATAAGTATGAGATCATACTTTACCCATAAAACATAAGCACTTTAACATACCTCATCAAATCATGAATAAATCATAGAATTCATAAGACATAAAGGTAACTTGAGGCATTCATAACATTCTTACGTAGGGAGTAACCCTCTTGGTTACGTTTGGAATACCCATCACAATATATTCCCTAAATCTCTTCGTAAAAACCTTAAAATTTCACTCCTTCGCGTTACCCAATGCATTGGAGAGCTATATCGGTCTCACCCACCCTTAGTTTATCACGGAACCACCCGTTTTCATAATAATGCCCAAGAACCTCAACATAATCATATCACATAAAACATGCATAAAGGAAACATAACATTCCCACCTTTCAATCACAATATATCAATACAACACATTGATATAAAAACATTATGAAAACTATTTTCGATAAAAAAGTAAAACATGGTATTTATTTTTCTTTAAAAAAAAGGTATGGCTTGTAGAGGAAGCCGAAACTCAAATAGCGGTCACGACGGCGGAGAAGTCGTTGTCACCGCATACGTACGACAAAAACATTCCCTTTTGTCGTTTAGTAAACACTTCGTATAAAAAAATATTCCTTTTGAATAAACATAAAAGTCAAAGGGGTTTATACACCGTATAAAAGAAGGTTGTGTATAAAACAAAATATGCCTCAATGAAAGGAGATTGAGACGAAGTCCCATACCTCGGGTCCGACTTGACTCTGTCGTTCTTTAATCTCCTGAATAATAAACTTGAGTTAATCTCTACTTGCTTAAGAACCTTTTTCAAGTTCATTATTCCTTTTATACCATGTTATGAACATCATGTAATCATTTAAGTTAATAATGTTCATTTTGTCGGTATTTGGTTCTTAAGTCAAAAATAGACTTCTTACACTTACATGTTGTTAATTTGGTCAAAGTTTCATTATATCCAGAATGATATTAATGATTTGGATAACATATACATCATATATATTCAGCATATACATGTATTTATAATATTACATCACATTTAGAGGTAAGAAATGAAATGCACCGTTCATGGAGACGGTAAGTCGTACGTACGCATGAACGCTACTTCCATTTCTATTTCGTATTTTATGGAATGGAGTCATAATGATATAAGAGTATATTATAATTCCAGTATAATAATATTTATAATATCATTAACTTTATCCTTTACACATCCCACATATGGTATTAACGAATCAAATCACTTTCAGGGGGCGGTAGTCCGCACTTCCTAAAATGAAGATATCGTGTTTACCCATAATGGAAACAATAATGGTATGCCATAAATGAAAAATACAGAAGCTTAAGGAAAGAATAAACATATTATATATCATATATAAAAATAGTGACATCATAATGGCCACCTTTGAAGGTGTTAAATGAGTATTGAACAATCATCGTTTCGGGTGGCAGAATTTCACAATTCACGGAAACCGTATGTTATTTAACCATTTGATGTAGTTGTGTGAGAGTGTAGCTAGAATAAATCTTATAACAACATCCTAGTATATTGAAGATACTGGTGTTGTTACAAAATAAGTAAATAAAAAGAGTTTACGGGGTTGGAGAAGCAAAATAAAACAAATGAACATGAGAGAATGAATTACCTTTAAAAGTGTATCTTCTTTTGATTTGAGCCTAAAGGCTTCCTTTGAAAGGATTCTGCCCAAAGGGAATCCTCTAGGATGATGAGAGGGATGTGGAGAGACAAAATGGGCAGGGGTTGGCCAAGCCAAAGGCTTTGGGAGTGTGGGTAAGGAGGTAGAGGTGGGGGCCTTTTATAAGAGGAGAGGAGGGGCACTCTTGGAAAGTAAAGTAAAGTTACTTTATTTTAAAATTATTTTCGGATTCAAAAGGTCCCACATTGATATAATTCAAGGATAAGGTGATAAGGCTTCGAAATACACTCATCCAATTGGTTTTTTCCATGTGTAGTTTTTAGATTTTACATTATCTTTCCATTTTATTTAAATCGTTAAATAATGAGGTCATCACTGCATCATCATGATGTCATAAATAATTTAATTTATCTAAAGTCTAAAAATTATAAAAAAAATACTATGATGTAAGAAATCTTTTTATCTTTCTAATGACTATTTTTAATCAAAAATCTGATCTTTATAACCCCATGTAAAAATTATTTTCGTAAAACATATTATGCGTGTGTCATTTTTACTTTTACATTAAATAAAAAGTTATTTATGTCATTTCCCAACCAAAGTGGATCCATGGGGTCCCCAAGTTGACCCATGGATTGTCTTGGTCGGCCATGACACAACCAATGAGTGTAGGACATGTGTCAAGCTCATCTCATTTTATTAAAGCATTATTTTTACCTTAAACTACACTAATTACCACTAATCGTGATTAAAAACTTAATAAGTTACTATTCACCAAAAAATTATTTTAATCTCATTGAACCACATTTTACTTCTTAATGAAAACCATGTATGTCGGATTTTTGAAATTCAACACACAATGATGGCAAAATTTCATTTAAACGGAAAATCAGTTTTTATAAGTACCACTTAGTGGTTTCACTATTCATCAAAAATTGAAGTTTTTCAGAAAATTACCAAAAATTCACCCTAAGATATATTTGATATTTCGAATTCAAAAATGAAGTATATTTAACAAAATTCAAAACATATAAGTCACATTAATTAATTTAATAATTAATTCCCGCTGTCAGAGCAAATAGCGTGTTTTTTAAAACAATAAGTATCAAAAGATTGACACCAGTTTAAGTCTAATTTCAAAGTGAAATTGATTCCAATGACCAACATTGGATTAAATGGTAAAAATATATTCAGATTACACAGTAAGACCAATTCAAAAGATAATCTAATCATATAAATAAATTAGATTAAGAAGCAGTTTTGATGTAAAATGCAGTATTTTTCACTATTCATTAAAAAATGAACATTGTCAGAAAAATACCAAAAATTCACACAAAGTAAATTTTGATGTCCCAATCATAAAGAATAAGTTTATTTTGACAAACATAGATTATAAAATTGTCAAAAGTTTGATTTAAAAAGGGTTTTCCATCAAAAGGCAGTAAAACAATCTTTTAAGAATATTAATGTATTCCATGCTTAAGATTGGATTTATTTTTATTTAAAGCCTCTAAAACACTATCTAATTCATTAATAGACATAGATAAAAATATCTATTATTCATTACTTACTTGGGATGTTACATCCTTCCCCCCTTTAGAAAATTGCGTCCCCGCAATTTATTTACTTATCAAATAAATGGGGGTACTTATCCCTCATTGCATTTTCAGATTCCCATGTTGCCTCTTCCATCATGTGGTTTTTCCACAAAACCTTTACCTGCTTAATCACCTTATTCCGTAACACTTGCTCCCTATGGTCAAGAATCTGGATCGGTTGTTCCTCATAAGATAGGTTCTCTTCCAGCTGAACTACCTCTGGACTCAAAACATGAGATGGATCTGGCATATACTTTCTCAACATCGAAACGTGAAAAACATTGTGTACCTGAGATAAACTCGGAGGTAAAGCCACCCGGTATGCAACTGATCCAACTCTCTCTAGAATTTCGTATGGTCCAATAAACCTTGGACTCAGCTTTCCTTTCTTACCAAATCTCATCACACTTTTCCAAGGAGAAACCTTGAGAAAAACATGATCACCTACCTCGAAAGATAGATCCTTCCTCTGGTTATCCGCATAACTCTTCTTCCTGCTCTGAGCTGTTCTCATGTGCTTCTGAATCAGCTGAACTTTTTCTGCCATCTCTTCTACCAATTCTGGTCCCATCAACTTCCTTTCACCCACTTCATCCCAGAAAGCTGGAGTTCGACACCACTTCCCATATAATGCCTGAAATGGTGCCATCTGTATACTGGAATGAAAAATGTTATTATATGAAAATTCAACCAAAGAAAGATGTTGGTCCCAACTTCCCTGATAATCCATAGAACAAGCTCGTAGCATATCCTCCAATGTCTGAATTTTTCGTTCTGACTGCCCATCTGATTGAGGATGAAATGCTGTACTAAAATTTAATTCAGTGCCCAACGACTTCTGAAGGCCTTTCCAAAAGTTAGAAGTGAACCTGGGATCACGATCAGATACAATGGAGAGGGGAACTCCATGTAACATGACTATCTCTTTAAGATACAAACGGGAAATTTGATCTAGGGAAAAAGTATCTCGTATAGCAAGGAAATGAGGAGATTTAGTCAAGCGATCAACAATAACCCAGATTGCATTATTACCTCGAGATGTCTTCGGTAATCCCACAACAAAGTCCATGGATATATTCTCCCATTTCCACTATGGCACTGGTAAAGGCTGAAGAATCCCTTTCAGTAACTGCCGCTCTACTTTAACCTACTGACAAGTCAAACACTTCACAGTAAAATCAGCAATATCTCTTTTCATTCCATCCCACCAGTAATACTCCCGCAGATCTCTGTACATCTTAGTACTGCCAGGATGAACTGAAAACGGAGAACTATGAGCTTCACATAACAACTCTCTCTTCAACTTTGAATCACAAGGCACACACAATCTCTTGCCAAATCTCAAAACGCAATCATTATCAATGTTGAATTCAGGCAACTTACCTTTCTGAACCAGCTCTACCTTTTTCTGCAACTCACTGTCTTGCTTCTGTGCTTGCTTGATTCTATCTGATAGAGATGATCTCACTGATACCTGAAACAAAACAGAAGAACTTCCTGCACCAACAACTTCTATTCCAAAGTTCATCAAATCCTTAACCAAATGATCACGTTCCAAACGCAACATTGCTAATGAAGCATTACTTTTTCGACTCAAAGCATTAGCCACTTTATTTGCTTTTCCCGAATGGTAATGAATTGTACAATCATAATCCTTGATTAATTATAGCCATCTCCTTTGTCTCATGTTCAATTATTTCTGAGTGAATATATACTTTAAACTTTTGTGATCGGTATATATTTCACACTTTACTCCATACAAATGATGCCTCCAAATTTTTAAAGCAAAAACAACAACAGCTAATTCCAAATCATGTGTAGGGTAATTTACCTCATGATTTTTCAACTGTCGTGAAGCATAAGCAATTACCTGATCATTCTGCATTAGGACGCAACCAAGTCCTTTCAATGAAGCATCACTGTATATAACAAACTCACCATTCCTGGAAGGTAGTGCCAAAACTGGAGCATTCACCAATCTTCTTTTCAATTCCTGAAAACAATCATCACATTCTTTTGTCCAGATAAACTTAACACCCTTCCGAGTTAGCTTAGTCATTGGACTAGATAACCGTGAAAAATTTCTAACAAACCTTCGGTAATAGCCTGCCAAACCAAGGAAGCTACGAATCTCAGTTACATTTGTGGGTCTTGGACAGTCTTCCACAACTTTTGTGTTTGCAGGATCAACAATTATCACATCTTTTGAAACAGTGTGACCAAGGAAGGAAATTTGTTGCAACCAAAACTCACACTTTCTGAATTTCCCATACAATTTCTTTTCTTTTAAGGTTTTCAAGATAACCCTTAAATGTCTTTCATGCTCCTCTTTACTTTTTGAAAACACCAAAATATCATCAATGAAAACCACCACAAACTTATCCAAGAACTCATGGAAAATTCTATTCATTAAGTCCATGAATACAGTAGGTTCATTGGTTATCCCAAAAGGCATTACTACAAATTCATAATGGCCATATCTCGTACAGAACACGGTCTTTGGAATATCTTCCTCCTTTACCTTCAGCTGATGGTACCCCGATCTCAAGTCAATCTTTGAAAAAAACTGAGCTCCCTAGAGCTGATCAAACAGATCATCGATATGAGGCAAAGGATATTTGTTCTTAACAGTGATATTATTCAAGGCCCTATAATCAATGCAAAGTCTCATAGAACCATCTTTCTTTTTAACAAATAAAACAGGAGCACCCCAAGGTGATGTGCTAGGTCGAATGAAACATTTCTCTAATAAATCTTGCAATTGCTCCTTTAACTCTAAAAGTTCAATTTGAGCCATTCGATAAGGGGGTTTTGAAATTGTCTTAGCATCAGGAACTAAGTCAACAGTAAACTCAACTTCCCGATCTAGTATTATTTCAGGCAACTCATCAGGAAAAACATCAGGATACTCATTTACCACTGGCACATCATTAATCTGAACAGTTCCTTTATTTTCAACGATGCGTGCAAGGTAACATTCATTTCCATCTTTTACAAGTTTCTCGGCCTCTTGATAAGTTATCAACAGTATGGGTTCATTCTTGAACACAAACTGAAAGTCTTTCTGAAAAGAAACTTCTTTAGCTCTACAGTCAATCTTAGCATGGTAAATAGAGAGCCAATCCATACCCAGGATAACATCAAACTCTACTAGAGGTAGAACAATAAGGTTTTCAAGTAGGTTCTTTCCACATATAAGGATAGGAAGATTCTTATAAATTCTTTTTGCCTCAACATTCCCCCCGGGTGTTTTTACCAAAAGTTCAGGAGTCATTTCTTGAGATGGTATTCCCATTTTACTAGAAAAGGTTTCAGAGATGAAAGAATGTGTAGACCCTGAATCAAACAACACACTGGAATAATCTGAAAAAACAAACAAAGTACCTGATACAACTTCATTTGATGGCCCGACATCTACTGAAGTAGTTGCAAAGGATTTCACCACCCCTTTCTGCTTGTAGTCTAACTGCTTCCCATCACTCAAGCTCTTTGCCGGACACTCATTTGCATAGTGACCAATCTCATTTCACTTATAACATTTCACTAACTGTAAATCAAATTTGGTCTTACCTTCACCTTGATCCTTTTCAGTGCAATCACGAGCCTTATGTCCCATCTTACCACATCGGTAGCACTTTCCAGAATTCAGAAGACATTCCCCAGCATGCCTTTTGCCACATTTATCACAAACTGGAAACTTAGTTTTCTTACCATCAGAATTTTTTGAAGAATTATTACCTTTCTTCTGCCACCTCAGTCTCTTCTTCTGTTGGTTGTTATAGAACACTTGATCATCGGCAAACTCCATTTCCACATTCTCAGCACATCGAACAAGCTTTTCATAACTTTTAAACTCACGAGAAGCTAATTCCCTTCGATATTTTGGCTTTAATCCTGAGTAAAAACGATTGATTTTACTATCAAGGTCTCGGATAAAATTTGGAGCATACCTTGCCAATCGAGTGAACCTTTCTTCATAGGTAGCCACTGAGTCTTCCTCTTGACTCAATTCCAAGAATTGCTTTTCCATCCTAAGTCGAACAGCCTTAGGAAAATACTTCTCAAGAAACATACCTTTGAATTCGTCCCAGTCAAGAGCATCAATCTCATCAGCGTCCCTGATATTTTTAACCATAGACCACCACAAAACTACCTCACCCTCCAAACGGTAAATAGCAAGACTAACCTTTTGATTGTCTGAACACCCCATGACATCAAAAATCTTCTCCAGTGCTTTAATCCACCCTTCAGCTAGCACAAGGTCAGATGATCCTCTGAATGATGGGGGATGTTGCCTCATGAAATGTTCCACCACTGACAAGTTCCTCTGCGGTTGATCTGGCTGATCTCGTGCATGGATACCACCACCATTTATAGCCTGAGTCAACTGCGTCATTATTGCAACAAACTGTTCAGTTCCTATTCCGACCATCTCAGGATGCTGATTCGGAAGGTTATTTCCTTCTGTATGCCTTCCTAGCACTGCTTCCCTGTTTCCTCTGCGGAAAACCATTCTGAACAAACATGTCTTAGATGAAGCAACATGGTAATATTCAAATGCTATATCACTTCAATTTGACCATAAAAAAATATTTTTGGATAATCATTTAATAGAATTCTAACTCCTAAAGTTATCTAAACCGACCTCTGATACCAACTATAAGGCCCCAGCCTTAAACCTTACTTAATCTTGAGTTATTACAAGATTACACATTGAGGATCTTTTCGGGTTTAGAGTTTTAGATAATTAGATCATAAAACTTGCATTACATTCCACATATAAACAAAGTGGTTACATAAAGATAGTATTCTTCATTCCCATCAATGGAAACATATTTAAAATAAAAATGGATTCTTTCTTGACACTTCCTTGACACTATCATCATATCATGTACCTTTCCCTTGACCTGTGAAAAACATTTCAAAAAAACATGGGATGAGCATAAAAAGCTCAGTAAGGGATATAAAAATATGGAAAGGAAACATGGGTACATATATACATAAGGATGAGATCATACTTTACCCATAAAACATAAGCACTTTAACATACCTCATCAAATCATGAATAAATCATAGAAGTCATAAGACATAAAGGTAAATTGAGGCATTCATAACATTCTTACGTAGGGCGTAACCCTCTTGGTTACGTTTGGAATACCCATCACATTATATTCCCTAAATCTCTTCGGAGAAACCTTAACGTTTCACTCCTTCGCGTTACCCAATGCATTGGAGAACTATATCGGGCTCACCTGCCCTTAGTTTATCACGGAACCACCCATTTTCATAATAATGCCCAAGAACCTCAACATAATCATATCACATAAAACATGCATAAAGGAAACATAACATTCCCACCTTTCAATCACAAGATATCAATACAACACATTGATATAAAAACATTATGAAAACCATTTTTGATAAAAAAGTAAAACATGGTATTTATTTTTCTTTTAAAAAAAGCTATGGCTTGTAGAGGAAGCCGAAACTCAAATAACGGTCACGACGGCGGAGAAGTTGTTGTCGCCGCATACGTACGACAAAAACATTCCCTTTTGTCGTTTAATAAATGCTTCGTATAAAAAAGATTCCTTTTGAATAAACGTAAAAGTCAAAGGGGTTTATACACCGTATAAAAGAAGGTTGTGTATAAAACAAAATATGCCTCAATGAAAGGAGATTGAGACGAAGTCCCATACCTCGGGTCCGACTTGACTCGGTCATTCTTTAATCTCCTGAATAATAAACTTGAGTTAATCTCTACTTTCTTAAGAACCTTTTTCAAGTTCATTATTCCTTTTATACCATTTTATGAACATCATGTAATCATTTAAGTTAATAATGTTCATTTTGTCGGTATTTGGTTCTTAAGTCAAAAATAGACTTCTTACACTTACATGTTGTTAATTTGGTCAAAGGTTCATTATATCCAGAATTATATTAATGATTTGGATAACATATACATCATATATATTCAGCATATACATGTATTTATAATATTACATCACATTTAGAGGTAAGAAATGAAATGCACCGTTCATGGAGACGGTAAGCCGTACGTACGCATGAACGCTACTTCCATTTCTATTTCGTATTTTCTGGAATGGAGTCATAATTATATAAGAGTATATTATAATTCCAGTATAATAACATTTATAATATCATTAACTTTATCCTTTACACATCCCACATATGGTATTAACGAATCAAATCACTTTCAGGGGGCAGTAGTCCGCACTTCCTAAAATGAAGATATCGTGTTTACCCATAATGGAAACAATAATGGTATGCCATAAATGAAAAATACAGAAGCTTAAGGAAATAATAAACATATTATATATCATATATAAAAATAGTGAAATCATAATGGCCACCTTTGAAGCTGTTAAATGAGTATTGAACAATCATCGTTTCGGGAGGCAGAATTTCGCCATCCACGGAAACCGTATGTTCTTTAACCATTTGATGTAGTTGTGTGAGAGTGTAGCTCGAATAAATCTTATAACGACATCCTAGTATATTAAATATACTGTTTTTGTTACAAAATAAGTAAATAAAAAGAGTTTAGGGGGTTGGAGAAGCAAAATAAAACAAATGAACATGAGAGAATGAATTACCTTTAAAAGTGTATCTCCTTTTGATTTGAGCCTAAAGGCTTCCTTTGAAAGGATTATGCCCAAAGGGAATCCTCTAGGATGAGGAGAGGGATGTGGAGAGACAAAATGGGAAGGGGTTGGCCGTTCCAAAGGCTTTGGGAGTGTGGGTAAGGAGGTAGAGGTGGGGGCCTTTTATAAGAGGAGAGGAGGGGCACTCTTGGAAAGTAAAGTTAAGTTACTTTATTTTAAAATGATTTTCGGATTCAAAATGTCCCACATTGATATAATTCTAGGATAAGGTGATAAGGCTTCGAAATCCACTCATCTAATTGGTTTTGTCCATGTGTAGGTTTTAGATTTTACATTATCTTTCCATTTTATTTAAATCGTTAAATAATGAGGTCATCGCTGCATCATCATGATGTCATAAATAATTTAATTTATTTAAAGTATAAAAATTATAAAAAAAATACTATTATGTATTAAATCTTTTTAGCTTTCCAATGAATATTTATAATCAAAAATCTTATCTTTATAACCCCATGTAAAAATTGTTTTCGTAAAACATATTATGTTTGTGTCATTTTTACTTTTACATTAAATAAAAAGTTATTTATGTCATTTCCCAACCAAAGTGGATCCATGGGGTCCCAAAGTTGACCCATGGCTTTTATTGGTCGGCCATGACACAACCAATGAGGGTAGGACATGTTTCAAGCTCATCTCATTTTATTAAAGCATTATTTTTACCTTAAACTACACTAATTACCACTAATCGCGATTAAAAACTTAATAAGCTACTATTCACCAAAAAATTATTTTAATCTCATTGAACCACATTTTACTTCTTAATGACAACCATGTATGTCGGATTTTTGAAATTAAAAACACAATGATGACAAAATTTCATTTAAACGGAAAATCAGTTTTTATAAGTACCACTTAGTGGTTTCACTATTCATCAAAAATTGATGTTTTTCAGAAAATTACCAAAAATTCACCCTAAGCTATATTTGATATTCCGAATTCAAAAATGAAGTCTATTTTACAAAATTCAAAACATATAAGTCACATTAATTAATTTAATAATTAATTCCCGCTGTCAGAGCAAATAGCGTGTTTTTATAAAACAATAAGTATCAAAAGATTGACACCAGTTTAAGTCTAATTTCAAAGTGAAATTGATTCCAATGACCACCATTGGATTAAATGGTAAAAATATATTCATATTACACATTAAGACCAATTCAAAAGATAATCTAATCATATACATAAATTAGATTAAGAAGCAGTTTTGATGTAAAATGCAGTATTTTTCACTATTCATTAAAAAATGAACATTGTCAGAAAAATACCAAAAATTCACACAAAGTAAATTTTGATGTCCCAATCATAAAGAATAAGTTTATTTTGACAAACATAGATTATAAAATTGTCAAAAGTTTGATTTAAAAAGGGTTTGCCATCAAAAGGCAGTAAAACAATCTTTTAAGAATATTAATGTATTTCATGCTTAAGATTGGATTTATTTTCATTTAAAGCCTCTAAAACACTATCTAATTCATTAATAGACATAGATAAAAATATCTATTATTCATTACTTACTTGGGATGTTACACTAGGAGGGGGTCTGTCCAGGGTGCAAGGTGTAAAGACCCGAAGCTTAACGTACATGGACATTACATTACATTTGCGGAATACTTAGTACATAACAAAAACACACACACAAGGATCGTAATAGTTTAGTGTCTTTGGAAACTCAGAACGTAATCTTCTAATCGTGGTGAAAGATCTTCAATATCTCTCATAAAGATCTTTCCCTTTTTTTTACCTAGAACCTTTCTTTATATCCTGGGGAAAAGAAAACATAAAAGGGTGAGCTCAAATGCTCAGTAAGGGTAAACAAAAGAAAAATCAATCACATCATATTCATAAGAACATAACTTTTGGAAATCTTAACCTGCAAAAGAGAGCATAATTTCATAACATGGGATAAATCATAGTAGTGAAATGAAATCACAATAATCATAACATAAAACATGAAACTTTGTGGCATTCACACATAATCATAGAGAATCATTTCTTGTTAGTCAAGACTCATTGCCAAGACTATCTTAGTGGACAAAGTCCCTTTCTGAATCGAGTAACCCTCGTTTCAGTCCTGTTTCACTGAACCGGTATAACCTACCATTCCAGTCATGTCTATCTCATGAGATATAAAATCTTTACCCAATGCATTGGAGGGAGATATAGGTCCCACCCATCTTATAATGAATCCTTTCTTATATGTGCCACATAATCATAAATCATACATCATCGCATAACCCATGTAATAAAAAATGGGATTCTTAAACAACATGACATCATAAAACAATTCATATAAGATAAAGGAATTCATAAAAATGTTTCCATCACAACATAATCAAATCCATGTAATAATAGGGATAAAAACAAAACCCTTTATTATCTTAGATGGAAAATAATTTTGATAAAACACTTGAACTCCATTCTTGAGGAAAATATCCTTTCTACTTCAAAAACATTTTTCCTTTCATAACATGTCATATGACTTTAAAATAAAAGAAGTTGATTAAAAATAAACTTGAAAACTTGTAAAGTAAGCTTCTTGGAAATAATGTTTTAAAAATCCATTCATGCCGTATAAGTTAAAAAAAACATTCTTCTCGTACTTTTGTCGGAAAAGTCAAAAAAGTACCTCATACGAAAAACGACAAAAATTCATTTCATATCCTTTACTAAAAATTCACCGAAGGGTAAAATTGGATTTAAACAATTGTAGGTGGATGGAAATAATATTACATATTTATGGAACATGGATGTGGATGATAAAATACACCCCAGTAAATACTTATGAATAAACAATCTCGGATAAAAATGAGATTGTGATATTTCCCTTACCTTAGGTCCGATTTGCTTCGTATGTGTATGAACCTCCTGTATAATGATTTAAATAATGTCATTGACTTATTACAGAATCATATTCATTTATGATATCATATATGGTTCACTTATGACTTTATATTACCCGTTCTTTTGTAAATTCCATGTTAAAGAAGCGTTTTGGGTAAAATCGTTTCATTTATCGTAGGTGTTTTGACTTGTTGTTCTTGACATTATTATTACTTATATCATGATTTACTTACTTAAAGAATATAAAATATGATTTATATATCATATATATTCAGTATATATATATATATATATAATAGATAGATAAATGAAATGAAAAACACCGTTCATGGAGACGGTAGTCCGTACGTACGCATGAACGCTGTTTTCCTTTCCTTATTGTCTTGAATGGAAGTAAGTAGATGACATACATATATACATAAATCCAGTAGCTTTATAATGTCATATATTTCATTATTATTTCTTATATATACTTTTTAATCATTCTTAAATGGTTAACATGGAGAATGAATCTCATCGCGTCGTGGAGACGGTAGTCCGTACGTACGCACGAGCGATGATATCGTTCCCATGGTCGTGGAATTGTGTTGAAGTGTATGTATACTATTTCAGTATCAATATAACTTTATAATAATCATATATAGTTACTCATTACACCATTATACCAATCCAATTAAGGTGGTGACGGAAAATATATTACACCACGGCGTGGAGACGGTATTCCGTACGGACGCACGCGCGGTGATTTCATTTTTCCGTAGGATGGATAGAAGGTGAATTAGAGTTGTTTTATATTTATAATAACATATCAGTATATAAGAAATACTGATGTTATTACTTTATCATGAAACAACTAAAGAAGAAGAAGTTGAAGAAGAAAGAAATTGAAAAGATCGGTAATGGATATTACCTCTTCTTTGAAACGCCTCTTTGAATCCTCCACTTAGGGAACTAAGATTGGTCTTTGAAGAAGACCAGGACCTCTAGGATTATTCTAGGGAAGTGGAGAAGGGATTTTGGCAGGGGTTGTCCGAGCTTGAGTGCTCAAATTGGTGTGAGGAGGAGGGGGAGGAGGTGTCCTTTTATAATGGAGGAGAGGGGCACCTTAGGAATATCTCAAAATATTATTTTATATTAAAGTAAAAATCGGTTTATAATGGTTCCAAAGGGTCTTATTTTGAAGCTAAAGTGGGGATGGGTCGAAATCCTATCAACCAATAAGATTTAGACAAGTTTAGGGTATTATTTTAACCTTATCAATTAGATTTAACTCTAAGTTAAATAATTTAACTTTTACCGTGTCTTTTTGTTTTCTTTCACTATATGGTTAATAAACTTACTATAACATGCCAAAAGAACCCCAAATTGTTTATTATCAATATATATATCCTTATCTAAGTCATTTGGCCGAACCTTAGATTTTTAGGAATAAAATAACAATTAATAATATAATATTTGATTTAAAAACTATTTTGTGTCAATTTTGACACTATTTGATATATGATTTTTGTAAAAGTCATAACAGAATTATATGTTCGAACCAAGTTGATTTAATCGACACTAATATATCATAGTAACCTAGAAAATTAGTGTAATTCATAAAAAGTCTCAAATTATATTTAGTTTGGTGTTTATAACATCAATTATGTCAATATTTCATTAATAAGATAATTACTGCATCATCTTTGTGTCATAAATAAATTAACTTATTTGATGTCTAAAAATTACAAATAAAATACCATTATGTGGGAAATCTTTTTATCTTTCTAATTAATATTTACAATCGAATTTATCTTATGTATAACCCTATATTAAAAATGTTTTAGTAAATATACTTTGATTTTAACTCTTCTAACTCTTCTTTGAATTAAATAATAATAAATGTCCTAATCTAATCCAAGTGGGCCTAAATGATAATATTTTACACTTAAGGTTGTTTTTGGTCGAGATACACTTGTCCAATAGGATTAGGACATGTGTTAGGTTAATATTAATATCATTTTTACCCTTAATTACCCTATTTACTTTTAACCGTGGTAAAAAAAAGTAAAAAGTTACTATTCACCAAAAATTATTTTCAACTCATTGAACCACATTTTACTTACTGACATCAACCGTGTCTCTCGGATTTTTGAAATTCCATTCACAGAAGCGGTAAAATTAAGATTTATGAAAAAATAATTTTTTTTAACTTCCACTTAGTAGTTTCACTATTCATCAAAAATTGATGTTTTTCATAACAATGCCAAAATTTCATCCTAAGCTATATTTCATATTCCGAATTCAAAAATGAAGTCTATTTTACCAAATTCATAACATAGAAGTTGCATTAATTAATTTTATAATTAAATCCCGCTGTTAAAACAAATAGCGTGTTTTTAAGAAACAATATCTATCAAAAGATTGACATTTGATTATAACTGGTTTAAATGTGAAATTACATCCAATGACCAACATTGTATTAAATTGTAAAAATATATTCTAAATATACTTTAAAACCACTCAAATTAATGATTTATCACTATTAATTATTTCGATTAAAAAAGTTGTTTTTAATTATAATTTAGTAATTTTCACTATTCATCAGAATATGAAAGTTATCCGAAAAGTACCAAAATTTCACCTTAGGCTAAATTCGATACTCCGAATCCAAAAATGAAGTCCATTTTGAAAAATAAGATTTAAAAAATTTCAAAAAGTGGTTATTACTATTCATAACGGCTAGTTTTAATAATATTTTAATAGCATATCGTTGTTTAGTGAAACTCGGTATTGCGTATTACACACGCTATCGAGGAAGGTCGCGATTGCGTGTAATACAAGGAAAGTCAATGATGCGTGTTGTGCAAGCTCCTTTTGGTGTAGCGTACAACACAAGACATTAGTGAAATTAAAAAGAATATTTTTCATAAAATCTTGGGCTGTTACATTCTACCCCCCTTAAAATGAATTTCGCCCTCGAAATTCGTCGGGGTTATAAATGGTTTACTATTCGAAAGTTTCTTTAATAGAAACCCACATCATAAAAAGGAATACCAAAACCTGGCTTTAAAAACTAAAGTATGAAATGTAACGATTACCCAAATAAACTAATCACTGGGTTTCCACATAGGTGAAAATATGGATATGGAAGAGAAATCTAACCATCATGTTCTGATGGAGAGTGGTAGAGAACATGGCTATGGAAAAGCTAGCAATCACAAAGCCATAAATTTGTGATGATCTAGGGTACCATCTGATTCATCGGGTATAAGGGCACTAGGACAACATTTTTGGTTTTCAAGATCATTTCCCTAAAGTTGAAAATTTGAATTAGAATAAATTCTTACTTTATTTTGGTACAATCTCATTTTTGTTCGTGCCTTGAACAATTTCCACTTCATCTCTTAAATAAATGAAGATGAATTTGTTATTCGTGAAGTGTTAGCAGATCATGTGATAGAATGATGGGTCATTCCATCTGTCTCAAACAAAAGGTTAGCAAAAATTATATACATAAGTCGATCTATAGTGAGATTAATCATATATTGTTCCTAAAATGGACTTATACTTCATATATCATACTGCTTAATATAATAAAACTAGTTTCTACTAAACAGGGACTTCCTGTAGGCCAGTGGTATGCGATAAAGGCCAGTTGCACTTTGGTTGTGGGTTCGATTCCCACGGCCTTGTCCGAAGCGATGGGCTGTCGCCCGTCCTGCAGGTTGCCCTTTTTCTAAAACTACATTACTATAACATCACATAAATAATATCAAAAGTTATATCCTTAAACAATAATAACTTATGTCCAACATAATCCATTCCAATCTTTAGGCTTATTCATAATACTGGAGTCCACTCTCATAACATAGTGAAAACGATTACCAGAGATTTAATACCATCGTTGATACCCATATGTCATAAGATATGTTTTGTTGGTCACATTCCAAACATTCAAAGGCCTTAATCATGTATTCTCTTGAATATCTTAGTGAAAACATGAATGCAGTTAAAAGTTAACACTTTCCACATACCAAAATCCTCAAAATTCTATATACTCAAACCATGATATCACTTAGTCCTTATATCAATCATGAGCTCATGAATACTATTAAACATTAAATTTTCTCCTTATCCCTTCATTATGCGCATATCATCTACATTCCAAAAATATCTGAATAACCTTTCATGGATACTGGTAACATTAATCATACACTTTTAAAACACAAGGAAAGACAACAATGCAACAATCCTTAGATGTCTCTTTATTCCATAGTACCCTGAGATTTCTTATACAACATTACACATGATAAACATGTAATCATTTCACTACATACTTAAACCATTAACCGAGCTTCAACAATTCTTTCATCTCACATATCATTTGTTGTCTCTTCATCATCATCCACATAAATACTACCCATACGACCATACTGATTCTCTTCATGAGTCTTTCCCTTAGGGAATTGGTTTGCATAATGCCCATACATTCCACATTTAAAACACTTAACCATTTTTGATGTCGTAGCAATACCATTATCTTCATCTATGGTGTTAACTGAACCTTTTCCTTTGCACTTACTGGCTTTGTGTCCTTCTTTTCCACACCAAAAGCATCTTCCAGTCCCTTTGAAACATTCTCCTTGATGCCTCTTCCCACATGATTTACATAGGGGAAATTGAACTTTCTTTCCTCTATGATCATCATGAAACTCCATCTTTCTCTTATTATCCGAGTCAGGAAACTTACCAAATTTTACTTTATTGATCATATTATGAGATTGCTGATTCCGCATAATAATGATGTTTAGACTTCCAAATCCCATTTCATTTGGTTGCTCATAAAGAATATCATTCCATTGTCCATCATATCCTCCATTATTGTGAATCATCTTGTTTCCAGCCATTTTCTAAAACCCAAAAATAATAGTGTGAGAGGCAAAATAATGCTAGGGAAAACAACATAGTAAAGGGGGAGTACCCTTAATATCTAACATCTTAGGTTAAATTCTAAGATCGTTATCGTAGTTCTAGGATTATATCCTATACTTATACTTATCCTTAGGGACATCCCTAGACATACCTTATAAATATCTCTAGGGATCTCACTAAAGTTATCGCATCCTAGTTTCCAAAGGTTGACTAAACATTTCCTTTGATACCAACTGTAAAGACCCGAAGCTTAACGTACATGGACATTACATTACATTTGCGGAATACTTAGTACATAACAAAAACACACACACAAGGATCGTAATAGTTTAGTGTCTTTGGAAACTCAGAACGTAATCTTCTAATCGTGGTGAAAGATCTTCAATATCTCCCATAAAGATCTTTCCCTTTTTTTTACCTAGAACCTTTCTTTATATCCTGGGGAAAAGAAAACATAAAAGGGTGAGCTCAAATGCTCAGTAAGGGTAAACAAAAGAAAAATCAATCACATCATATTCATAAGAACATAACTTTTGGAAATCTTAACCTGCAAAAGAGAGCATAATTTCATAACATGGGATAAATCATAGTAGTGAAATGAAATCACAATAATCATAACATAAAACATGAAACTTTGTGGCATTCACACATAATCATAGAGAATCATTTCTTGTTAGTCAAGACTCATTTCCAAGACTATCTTAGTGGACAAAGTCCCTTTCTGAATCGAGTAACCCTCGTTTCAGTCCTGTTTCACTGAACCGGTATAACCTACCATTCCAGCCATGTTTATCTCATGAGATATAAAATCTTTACCCAATGCATTGGAGGGAGATATAGGTCCCACCCATCTTATAATGAATCCTTTCTTATGTGTGCCACATAATCATAAATCATACATCATCGCATAACCCATGTAATAAAAAATGGGATTCTTAAACAACATGACATCATAAAACAATTCATATAAGATAAAGGAATTCATAAAAATGTTTCCATCACAACATAATCAAATCCATGTAATAATAGGGATAAAAACAGAACCCTTTATTATCTTAGATGGAAAATAATTTTGATAAAACACTTGAACTCCATTCTTGAGGAAAATATCCTTTCTACTTCAAAAACATTTTTCCTTTCATAACATGTCATATGACTTTAAAATAAAAGAAGTTGATTAAAAATAAACTTGAAAACTTTTAAAGTAAGCTTCTTGGAAATAATGTTTTAAAAATCCATTCATGCCGTATAAGTTAAAAAAAACATTCTTCTCGTACTTTTGTCGGAAAAGTCAAAAAAGTACCTCATACGAAAAACGACAAAAATTCCTTTCATATCCTTTACTAAAAATTCACCGAAGGGTAAAATTAGATTTAAACAATTGTAGGTGGATGGAAATAATATTACATATTTAGGGAACATGGATGTGGATGATAAAATACACCCCAGTAAATACTTATGAATAAACAATCTCGGATAAAAATGAGATTGTGATATTTCCCTTACCTTAGGTCCGATTTGCTTCGTATGTGTCCGAACATCCTGTATAATGATTTAAATAATGTCATTGACTTATTACAGAATCATATTCATTTATGATATCATATATGGTTCACTTATGACTTTATATTACCCGTTCTTTTGTAAATTCCATGTTAAAGAAGCGTTTTGGGTAAAATCGTTTCATTTATCGTAGGTGTTTTGACTTGTTGTTCTTGACATTATTATTACTTATATAATGATTTACTTACTTCCAGAATATAAAATATGATTTATATATCATATATATTCAGTATATATATATATATATATATAATAGATAGATAAATGAAATGAAAAACACCGTTCATGGAGACGGTAGTCCGTACGTACGCATGAACGCTGTTTTCCTTTTCTTATTGTCTTGAATGGAAGTAAGTAGATGACATACATATATACATAAATCCAGTAGCTTTATAATGTCATATATTTCATTATTATTTCTTATATATACTTTTTAATCATTCTTAAATGGTTAACATGGAGAATGAATCTCATCGCGTCGTGGAGACGGTAGTCCGTACGTACGCACGAGCGATGATATCGTTCCCATGGTCGTGGAATTGTGTTGAAGTGTATGTATACTATTTCAGTATCAATATAACTTTATAATAATCATATATAGTTACTCATTACACCGTTATACCAATCCAATTAAGTTGGTGACGGAAAATATATTACACCACGGCGTGGAGACGGTATTCCGTACGTACGCACGCGCGGTGATTTCATTTTTCCGTAGGATGGATAGAAGGTGAATTAGAGTTGTTTCATATTTATAATAACATATCAGTATATAAGAAATACTGATTTTATTACTTTATCATGAAACAACTAAAGATGAAGAAGTTGAAGAAGAAAGAAATTGAAAAGATCGGTAATGGATATTACCTCTTCTTTGAAACACCTCTTTGAATCCTCCACTTAGGGAACTAAGATTGGTCTTTGAAGAAGACCAGGACCTCTAGGATTATTCTAGAGAAGTGGAGAAGGGATTTTGGCAGGGGTTGTCCGAGCTTGAGTGCTCAAATTGGTGTGAGGAGGAGGGGGAGGAGGTGTCCTTTTATAATGGAGGAGAGGGGCACCTTAGGAATATCTCAAAATATTATTTTATATTAAAGTAAAAATCAGTTTATAATGGTTCCAAAGGGTCTTATTTCGAAGCTAAAGTGGGGATGGGTCGAAATCCTATCAACCAATAAGATTTAGTCAAGTTTAGGGTATTATTTTAACCTTATCAATTAGATTTAACTCTAAGTTAAATAATTTAACTTTTACCGTGTCTTTTTGTTTTCTTTCACTATATGGTTAATACACTTACTATAACATGACAAAAGAACCCCAAATTGTTTATTATTAATATATATATCCTTATCTAAGTCATTTGGCCGAACCTTAGATTTTTAGGAATAAAATAACAATTAATAATATAATATTTGATTTAAAAACTATTTTGTGTCAATTTTGACACTATTTGATATATGATTTTTGTGAAAGTCATAACAGAATTATATGTTCGAACCAAGTTGATTAAATCGACACTAATATATCATAGTAACCTAGAAAATTAGTGTAATTCATAAAAAGTCTCAAATTATATTTAGTTTGGTGTTTATAACATCAATTATGTCAATATTTCATTAATAAGATAATTACTGCATCATCTTTGTGTCATAAATAAATTAACTTATTTGATGTCTAAAAATTACAAATAAAATACCATTATGTGGGAAATCTTTTTATCTTTCTAATTAATATTTACAATCGAATTTATCTTATGTATAACCCTATATTAAAAATGTTTTAGTAAATATACTTTGATTTTAACTCTTCTAACTCTTCTTTGAATTAAATAATAATAAATGTCCTAATCTAATCCAAGTGGGCCTAAATGATAATATTTTACACTTAAGGTTGTTTTTGGTCGAGATACACTTGTCCAATAGGATTAGGACATGTGTTAGGGTAATATTAATATCATTTTTACCCTTAATTACCCTATTTACTTTTAACCGTGGTAAAAAAAAGTAAAAAGTTACTATTCACCAAAAATTATTTTCAACTCATTGAACCACATTTTACTTACTGACATCAACCGTGTCTCTCGGATTTTTGAAATTCCATTCACAGAAGCGGTAAAATTAAGATTTATGAAAAAATAATTTTTTTTAACTTCCACTTAGTAGTTTCACTATTCATCAAAAATTGATGTTTTTCAGAACAATGCCAAAATTTCATCCTAAGCTATATTTCATATTCCGAATTCAAAAATGAAGTCTATTTTACCAAATTCATAACATAGAAGTTGCATTAATTAATTTTATAATTAAATCCCGCTGTTAAAACAAATAGCGTGTTTTTAAGAAACAATGTCTATCAAAAGATTGACACTTGATTATAACTGGTTTAAATGTGAAATTACATCCAATGACCAACATTGTATTAAATTGTAAAAATGTATTCTAAATATACTTTAAAACCACTCAAATTAATGATTTATCACTATTAATTATTTCGATTAAAAAAGTTGTTTTTAATTATAATTTAGTAATTTTCACTATTCATCGGAATATGAAAGTTATCCGAAAAGTACCAAAATTTCACCTTAGGGTAAATTCGATACTCCGAATCCAAAAATGAAGTCCATTTTGAAAAATAAGATTTAAAAAATTTCAAAAAGTGGTTATTACTATTCATAACGGCTAGTTTTAATAATATTTTAATAGCATATCGTTGTTTAGTGAAACTCGGTATTGCGTATTACACACGCTATCGAGGAAGGTCGCAATTGCGTGTAATACAAGGAAAGTCAATGATGCGTGTTGTGCAAGCTCCTTTTGGTGTAGCGTACAACACAAGACATTAGTGAAATTAAAAAGAATATTTTTCATAAAATCTTGGGCTGTTACACAAGGGGGTTTTTCCAGGGTGCAATATGGGTCTGTCTAGGATGGGGGACCAGGTGTGGCAGGGGGACTAGAAGGGGGTGGTGGAGGTGGAAGGTAGGGTGGTGGGGGAACTGGGTGGGAAAGCAGGGGGTGGGGAACCAGGGGTAAAGCAGGGGGTGGGGAACCAGGGTAAAAGCAGTGGGTGGGGAACCGGGTGGAACAAGCAGGCATATGGGCCTGGTGTGTTTTTTTATTGAAATTTAATCTATATCCACTATTTCTAACTGTAGCTATATGGAATGTTTCTATTTTTCCTGGAAATTGAAGATGTAGCCATGGTTAGAATTGTGGCTATGGGCCTATAGCCACGGTTTAAAAATGTGGCTATAGGCCTTACCCTATATCCATGCCAATATCAGCCACGACTCATTAAACCGTGGCTATAACCTATAGCCACCATTTTTGGCCTTATAGCCATGGTTTCAAACCATAGATATAGCCTAAATTTCTAGTAGTGTGGAAGTTTATTTTTTATTGTTATTCTCAATGAAAGAGAAGGGGTTGTTTCTATGATGGGTGTTCAGAGGTTCCGGTGAATTTTTTTCTTTTTTATGTTCTTTTTTTTATTAACATGTGCAAATCCATTTTTATTTCATGGGAATCCATTGGTTGTTAGGAAGGAACTCTTGGTAAATAGGTTGTACTAGGTCCCAATCATGCTCTAACTAGTAGTCCTTAGATAGACTATATTTTTCTTGTGAGATTTTTTCACTTAGTTAGGCCATGTACAACAATATCGAGTGTTAGGATAAGGTGGTTGTTATTTGAATTCGCTCATATTTTTTGGTTTTCTAGTTATTCCCTAGTTTATCCCCAAATATCTTAAGTTCCTAGGATAATTATGTCTATCCTTTTTTATGTTGGTGTGTGTCTTTTTCTTATGTACCAGGAATTCCATATTTTATAAAATTCAATGAGACTTTTTATAAAACATATTGTGAATTTCCTTGTTTTAATTTATATCAAACTTCTTTAAAGTGATTTTAAAAATTATTGATTCGGTTAAAAGAGGTTTATTCTAAGAAAATATTTTCAAAGTGATTGTTTCATTTAATAAAAATGAAGTGGAAGTTTTAAAAAATTGATTAGACTTGATATTTATATTTCATGTTATCACCTGCCAAAAAACTATTTTAAATATGTATTTTTAAACTAGAATGAAATGGTTTTCCTTTTTTAAAGATTATGTACGGTGAATGGGGAGAATACCTACTGAGACTTTACATTCGTGCATATTATCATTTCAGGTTATTGTTCAACTATTGATTGCTCATGGATCAGGGTTGTTTTGAGGTTTGATGGTGACTCATAGAGTCACATGGAGGTATGTGGGTTATTTTGTTTTATTCAGTTTGTCTCGCTGGTCTTGGGATGTGCACAGGGGTAAGGAAAATCTGATGGTTGTGGTCTGGATCCATCTCCCGGGGCTGCCTCTCCCTTTGCAGAATGGGGGGTTCTTTAGGGAAATTAGTGATTCTCTTGGGTGATTTATGTGCTCTGGTGTCAGAACTTCTAATGGCGAGGACATATCGGTGGCTCGCATATGTGTGGAACTGGACACTTCTCTTCCCCCGCCAAGCATGATCTCGCTACATGTTCAAGATGGTATCTGCTGGAACCGGGAGATCCTTTACCCTGTGTTTCCCCAGTTTTGTTCCCATTGTATGTTACAGGGCCATTCTATCCAGTTGTGTCGAAAACAGCGGCAAGGGGATGGACATCGCCCTCCTAAGTATGCGTCCTTCAGGAACAAGGTGTCGGCTCTGCCTCTACAATCTCCGCCTGTGGTTTTGCAGAGGGAACCCTTGGCTTCAGATGGTGGCCCAAGGCAGGATCCTTCTTTCTATTTTCTGGTTACAGAGATGTCTTCAGGCGCTGATTATGTTGATGATGCGGCTGTGTGCAAGGATTTAGTTCCCTTCGCTCCTAAAGGTGGATTTTCCTCCGAGGATGGTATGATCTTTATTCCTCCCGGTTTCATCTCATAGATTATGAAGAGTATGTACTTGGAGAAGTGTTTGCATGGGTTAAGACCCCATTTAGTAGGTCTTCTGGAACTGCCGCCCCAACCCTATGCATCACCCGCTGCTATCCCTGATGCTCCAGGGGATATCTCGGTTGTGGATCAGATTGTATGCAGTGAGTGCACTGAGGTCTCCCCCCAAGAGCATGGTCAGAAGATACAGTTAGTTTCTCTAGTAGTTATCCCCTCAGACTTAGAGGAGAGACCCCAGCATGCCCCCAAGCTTCAATGTATGTCCAAAACATGCCCTGTTGGCCCTGGATCCTCAGATGGCATGAAGGTGGTCAATCGTGAGGGAGTGTGCACTCGCTCACAAACAAGAAGTCTCAAGGAGAGCTCATTCTCCCATTTCAAGATGGCTACTAGTTCTGGAGCCAAGGCCAGAGCCCTCTCCTTCCAATGACTCCCATCTTCATATGGAACGCTCGCGGCCTCGGTGCCTGGGTTAAGTCTGATTTCATTACTTCTGCAATAAGAGAACATAAGGCCACGGTTGTTTCCATTATTGATCATAACCCTGCCAGAATTCATGATTTTACATGGAAGATCAAGATGCATGGCTCCTTGCATGATGATCCAACCAACAGTCAAATTTGGATCTTTTGGAACAAGAATACCTCTATTGAGATGGTGCATGCAGGGGATCAATTTATTACTACCAAGGTGAGTACAGGCGACATTAGGTTCTTTATGACCTTTGTTTATGGGAGTTTTGATCCTCTCCAAAGGGCTAAGCTATGGAGTTATTTAAATGACTTTCTCCCGGGAAACGTACCGTGGTTTGTTGGAGGGGACTTTAACATTGTTTCTAATCCAGAGGAAAGGAAAGGAAGAGGACCTTTTCATAGGACAGCCAGTAGAGAGTTTACACAGTTCATGGCTGGGAAAGGCCTTATGGACCTGGGATTCTCAGGTGATTGTTTTACCTGGTGTAATAACCGAAGGGGATCGCACCGCACATGGAGCCGTCTGGATAGGTGTTTGGCCAATATGGAAGCCATATCTAAGTTCTCTAACACTAAGGTGTGACATTTGGTTTGAGGAGTCTCTGACCATTCCCCCTATTGGTTTCGATTTCTGATGGGCAAAATCTTCAGGAGAGGTTCCATTTTCTCCAGTAGTGGGTAAGCAAGCCGGGTTATCAAGAGCTGGTTGATGGTATTTGGAATACTCCTGGGCAGGGCAGCCTGTGGATTTCCATTCACAATAAACTACGGCAGCTCAAGACTCATCTCCAGTCATGGGCGAAAGATATCCCTCGGGTTGATAGCAAGATTGTTGGAGCCATGAAGGAGGTTGAGACTCTCAAAGTGAGGTTGGAAGAAGTGTGGGATGACCATACCTTGGAGGAACTTTATAATAGGAAGGAAATTCTTGCTGAAATGCTGCTGGCTCAGGAACGCCAGGCCAGGGATACTCCTAGAATAAAATGGCTTCGAGAGGGTGATGAAAACACTGCGTTTTTTCATGCCTGTATCAAATAAAGAAAGAGACATATCAAGCCTAATATTCTGTTGGAAAATGTATCTTACACATATGACAGGGATGTTGTGGGAGGTATGTCTCACTCCTATTTTAAAGAACTTTTGGCTGGCTTGAATGGTTGTATGCCCAATGGTTACTCAGGAAGGGAAAATGGGATTTTTGAGGTTATTCCTAACTGTGTCTCTGGCCAGGAAAATGAGAGGATGAGTTCTATTCTGGATGAAAAAGAGATATATGCAGCTATGATGAACCTCCATCCGGAGAGTGCCCCAGGCCCGGATAGTTTTTCGGGTGCCTTCAATCGAGGCTCGTGGGAGGTGGTGAAGGAGGATATCGTTTCAGCCATCCGGGATTTCTTCAGGGGAGGTAGTCTACCGTGGGTTGCTTGCGCCACCACTATGGTTCTTATTCCAAAAAACAGGAGTCCCTCTTCAATCATGCATTACAGACCGGTGAGTATGTGTAATTTCCCATATAAAGTCCTTGCGGATTTCCTTAATGCTAGATTGTCTATCCATCTTCTACGGTGGATCTCCATGGAGCAACATGGTTTTGTGAGGGGCCGGTCCATCCAAGGTGTTATTGCCCTTGCTCATGAGATGATAAGGGATATTAACTTTAAAACCCAGGGTTCAAATGTGGCTCTCAAGTTAGATATGAATAAAGCCTATGACCGTGTGGAGTGGAGCTTCATCAATAAGGTGTTGGATAGTATGGGTTTTTCTCCTTGGAATATTGATCTTCTTTTTAGATGTTTCAGCTCTCCATGGATGGCGGTCTCATTCCTGGGGAAGTCTTATGGGTTCTTTAAGTCCATATGTGGCCTCCGTCATGGAGACCCTTTGTCCCCTAGTATCTTCATCCTCACTCAGGAGGTCTTGAGTAATCTCATCTATAAGGGCATCAATAATGGAGCTATCCTGGCCTATCGGAGGCGTGTGAGGGCTACGGCCATTTCTCACCTTATGTTCACTGATGATACTGTAGTGTTTATGAATGCTGGAAAAAAGTCTATATGTGGTTTGAACAGGATTTTAGAGGAGTACTGCTACTGGAGTGGACAGCTTATCAATAAAGAGAAAAGTTTCTTTTTCATCTCCAACAAATGCTCTCCTAGTCAGATTGCTGAAATTTAAATCAATCTTGCCATGAAAAGAGGATGTTTTCACATGAAATATCTTGGGGGTCCTATTTCCCCTAGTACACTTCAGATTCGGGACTTCGATTTCCTTATCAACAAGATCACGGACCGCATCCACAACTGGAAAAATAGGTACTTGTCTTTTGGAGGTCGTATTGCTCTCATTAATAGTTTGTTGTTGGCTACTCTAGTTTATGCTCTTTCTATGGTTATGCCTCCGAAAGGTGTCATCAGCAGCATTGACAAACTTCTAGCCGGTTTCATATGGGATCCTTTGGCAGAAAGGAAAAGACATTGGGCTGCTTGGAGAAGATTGGCTAGGCCTACTAGGGAGGGTGGTATTAATGTTCGTAGCTTAGAGGACACCCTCAGTAGTATGCAGGCTAAGTTGGCTTGGGAAGTTGTGGATCAGAGTACGTTATGGGGGAAAACAATGCACCCAATGTTTTTCCAGCAGTCCTCGGCGGTGGGGATGTTGGGGAGAATCCCGAATCCGGGCCGAAAATTGATTGCCAAAAATATCGTGAGAAACCCATCGAAATATGGAAGCGATATGAGCAGAATAAATAAATCAACACGCAGGTTTTTTAACGTGGAAAAACCCTCCCATGCGGAGGATTAAAAAACCACGGGGCAATTCCCAAAAATATTCACTATGAATCAGAGAATACAATAATCCAAGCAATGCCCGAACTTGAATTACAAATGAGAGAGCGTAGAAAACCTGTGTGAAAACCACACCCTGATACGCTTCTTCCATCTCTCTGATAAACATCCCGCTGACGCCATGTATCGGAAGATCAATCTGTGACAAAATGCCACCCTTCTGTCAACGAAACGTCACTACCTCGGAGATCTTCACCCGAACATGCGTCAGCCTCGCATCAGCTTGCGACACCCGAAAGATCTCGCCATGATGATGTACCGCCGATCTCCAATCGGGACACGCCACCTGATCACTGCTATCAGGCAGACTTTCGATACGCGGCCCCGATCATCAATTTCGTAGCCGCTACTCTGCACCTGTCAAATGCCGACGCGCCATTGTCGTCGTGCCACACGGGCCACCGCAAACGCGGCAACCCCTTCCCGGGTCTCCCTTGCCGGCTACATCTTGCCGGCACACCCTTTTTTTGTTTAAAATATGTTTCTGCATCCTCCTTATATAGACACCAAGTCCATAATAATCAATTAATGTAGTCAACATCCATTATTCCATCCATTAATATTGAGAATTAAATATCCATTAATGTTGGGAGAAAATCTTCAATTAATGGTGATATAAATCTCCCCATTAATAATTTTCATCTCTCATCAATAAATGTGATGAATCCCTCCATTAATGATTTTCCTCCCATCAATTAATGTGATGAATCTCAACAATCTCCCCCTTTATCACATTAATGAATGGAATCATCCAACAAACTCAGTTGGAAAGAAAGTATGTCGGTATCACACCAACCATCATCAATTGCAGAAAATATGACGACGTCCTTTTGAACTTCTGATAAAAAAAATATCAGCTCCCCCTGCAAAAAGAAAATCAAACGCCGAAATCTTCGTCACATTTGTATCTGCACCATCCTGCTGAACAAGACCAGAACCAGAAACATCTGGCTCCCCCATAATCGTGATCACCACATAATCTGGAGCATCTTTCTCAACCTGCTTTTCAAAGAATATTTTGCCTGATGCACGCGACATCGATCCTCTCGAAGCTTCCAAAATCTTCACGTTAAACTGCAAGCACAAACCAACCTCCTTTGATACCACTTGTTGGGGAGAATCCCGAATCCGGGCCGAAAATTGATTGCCAAAAATATCGTGAGAAACCCATCGAAATATGGAAGCGATATGAGCAGAATAAATAAATCAACACGCAGGTTTTTTTAACGTGGAAAAACCCTCCCATGCGGAGGATTAAAAAACCACGGGGCAATTCCCAAAAATATTCACTATGAATCAGAGAATACAATAATCCAAGCAATGCCCGAACTTGAATTACAAATGAGAGAGCGTAGAAAACCTGTGTGAAAACCACACCCTGATACGCTTCTTCCATCTCTCTGATAAACATCCCGCTGACGCCATGTATCGGAAGATCAATCTGTGACAAAATGCCACCCTTCTGTCAACGAAACGTCACTACCTCGGAGATCTTCACCCGAACATGCGTCAGCCTCGCATCAGCTTGCGACACCCGAAAGATCTCGCCATGATGATGTACCGCCGATCTCCAATCGGGACACGCCACCTGATCACTGCTATCAGGCAGACTTTCGATACGCGGCCCCGATCATCAATTTCGTAGCCGCTACTCTGCACCTGTCAAATGCCGACGCGCCATTGTCGTCGTGCCACACGGGCCACCGCAAACGCGGCAACCCCTTCCCGGGTCTCCCTTGCCGGCTACATCTTGCCGGCACACCCTTTTTTGTTTAAAATATGTTTTTGCATCCTCCTTATATAGACACCAAGTCCATAATAATCAATTAATGCAGTCAACATCCATTATTCCATCCATTAATATTGAGAATTAAATATCCATTAATGTTGGGAGAAAATCTTCAATTAATGGTGATATAAATCTCCCCATTAATAATTTTCATCTCTCATCAATAAATGTGATGAATCCCTCCATTAATGATTTTCCTCCCATCAATTAATGTGATGAATCTCAACAGGGGAGAGGCTCTTCGATTTGGCATAATCTTACTCACCTCATTTCTGAACTTACTAGTCACTCACAATGGATTATAGGGAGGGGAGCGATTTCCTTCTGGCACAAAAATTGGGCTGGGAAGGTGCTGGGATTCCCGGGGTGCCCTGCTCCCACCAGCACGTTCAGGGAAGTGATTTTACACACGGATCTCATTAAAATAGTGCTAGACAAGGAGCAGCAGGCCCTTTTCAACCTCATTTTGCTATCGCAGGATCCGGATCGCTGTGTTTTCACTCCTTCCTCTTCGGGGGTATTTTCCGCTCGGGATTTTCGCTGCATGAGGGACACTTCAGAGGTGCAGGACGCTTGGAATGAGGCGCTATGGAACAAGGTGGCTCCCTCGAAATATAAATTCCTGCTTTGGAGAATCAGGAACCGCGCCATTCCTACAGATGAAAATATCAAACGTTGTGGTATCACACTTGCTTCTTGGTGTGCATGATGTACAGTCTACAAAGAGGAAACGGCTGATCATCTCTTTTTCTCTGGTGAGTGGGTGAGTACAGTGTGGAGTTTTTATGGTGACTTCACAGGGTTTTGTGATCCTAGTCTAGGGGATCTACCGTTCTTGGACAAATGGTTTCATGGGTAGGGAGATAAAGGGCCGGAGAAGTCAGCACGCTCTTTGCTTCTATATGCTGGATGTTGGTCCATATGGCAAGCCAGGAACAAGCTTAGATATGAGGGGATACGGTCTACGGGTAGGTCTATCATCAGCAGGTCGAAAAACATTCTTATTGATCTGGCTTGTCTCCTCAGCAACTGGCAGGGTGCACCTTCCTTCAACTAGATGTTTTCAAGTTCTCCTTCTGTCCAGCCGATAGGTAGTATGGACAGAGGTCGATGGGTTAGATGGAGTCCCCCTACCAGTGGTATGAAACTAAATACCGACGGATCCTACTCTATGGGAGTGCTGCGTAGGGGTGGGGTTCTTTGGGACTCGCGGGGATCGGTCCTCCTTGCTTTCTCCTCCCGGATAGGACATGGATCTTCTCTTCAGGCTGAAGCCAAGGCCATGCTCACAGATATCAATCTCTGTCACCTGAAGGGAATTTCGTTAGTTGAAGTTGAAACAGATTCAAAAAATTTGCATGATGCTATGAAGGATATTTGCTCTACTCCATGGTCCATTACCTACATTATCAGGAAGTGCAAAGGTATTCTCTCCAACGGTACCAAAATCAGTCACACCTGGCGTGAGGGCAACCAAGTGGCGGATCACCTCTCTTCTATGGAGGTTCTTGGGCATGAGCCGATGTGTGTGCATGACATTTCCACTTTGCAGTCCGAAGGGGTCAATTTGATTAGAGGGGATGCCTTCGGCTTGCATCATTTTAGATCTCCTTAGGCATCTTTGTTTCTGTTGTTTGGTGTACGGTTCTTCCTTCTTAATAAAAAAGTAAATTTGAGTGAATGGGGTGGAATCCTTGTGTTTCACAATTATGATTGGTAACATAGTTTGATATTTTTTCTTGAGATTGTGGAATGTTTTATAAAAAAATTAAGAATCTACTTTTCCTGGTTACTAATTTTGATTTATTTTTTTTATAGAAAAATAAAATTTATTTTATTTCTAAAATGAAAATATCAATAAAGAATATTTGTCTTTAAATATCATACCTGTTGTGGATTATTTTATTTTTCAGGATAAAAAAATTTAAAGATAGTGCCGCTGTAATAATACAATAATTTATTGAGGATGGTAAATCATATAGTTAAGGTTTGACTACAGTTGTTTTTAACATATTATATTTAATGATGTCTTTATTTATGAAATGGTTCTTGCACTACCACAAAAATGGATATTCACAACGCCACCCTTTCACAGCGCTAAAAAAAGCACTGATAAAGGGTACTTTTAGCAGCGCTTAAAAAAACGCTCTTAACAGTACCCCTTTATTAGCGTTTTTCAGTGGAGACTGAATTTATTCTGAGGGTTTCATTCATATTGATATTATGGATTTGAAGTATTATCGTTTTTTCCAATCTACTGTTTTTTATAATCTAATATATAACAATATATACATATATTTTATATATTCACACATACAAATTTAATTTTATAAATAAATAATTAAACATATTAAATATAAAATATACTTCTCAATATATATGCCTTATCTAAATAAAAACTAATGTACATTTTATTTAAATTAGAAATATATGAATATTTATATACCTATATAGTGCGTGTGTGTGTCTGTATTAACAAATTGAGATATACTATCTATATATTCTAACATATGTATATACATATTAATATATAATATGTATTAATATGTATAGTTATACTTACAGATACACATATATAATATGTGTGTGTGTGTGTGTTGTATATATGTATTTATTTATTTATTTATTTATAAACACACAAAAAACATATTTTATAAAGGCATTTTATACCGATCTTATAAATATATATTATTATACAAATCATATACAGATAAAAAAAATATAACTAAATATATATAAATAAATAAATATTAATATATATTAATATACGAATAAATATACAAATATAACTATATTTGTATATATATATATATATATGTTGAGCTAATTTTATGTCTTTAAATTTAGTATTTCTCCTACCTCTTCTATTTTATGACTGTTGACATGAAATCAATGTCAAAACAATATTAAAGAGTGATGAATGTAAATATATCCGATTAAATCAATCCAATTTATAGATTGAGGTTATTCTTAATGTGTATTTATTTAATCTCACACTCCTCTCTGAGATTTTAGGCCATACAAATAAATTCAAATGAAGTGGATTTTATTTTTAGAATATTTATTTCAAGAGATTTCAATAGACATATTATTTTTGATTTTTTGAATTGAAGTTCGGAAGAGAATTTAGAGAGAGGTTTTACCATTATTTTTTATTAACATTTTACACACATCAAACAATGAAGAAAAAAATTAAAATTATATATCATTATTTATATTAAGAATAAATGAGTCCAACGAGACTATGAATGGAACATTCCGATGTAAAAATTTAAAGATATTGGCAAGAGATTTTTTTATGAATTATACCGTCTCTCAGAATTTCATGGCCCATAATAAATGGTTTTGATACTAAATGCTATATATTTTAAACCATTGTATCGAGAAAAATCTAACAATTTTTTTGAAAAAAAAAGTCAAAGCGCCAATTGAATTGGCACTTACCAACCCAGATTCCCAAATATGAAAACCCGACACCCCTTTAATTAAAAAAAAATTCAAAACGGCACGTGCTAAAATTGCCCGTCTAAGATTTTAAGGTCATACAAATAAATTCAAATGAAATGAATTATATTTTTAGAATCTTTATTTCAAGAGATTTCAATAGACATGTTATTTTTAATTTTTTGAATTCAAGTTGGGAAGAGATTCTTGAGAGAGGTTTTATCATTATTTTTTATTAACATTTTAGACACCTCAAACAGTGAAGAATATAATTTAAAATAATATATCATTATTTATATTAAAAATAAATGAGTCCAAGGAGAGTATGAATGGAACAATCCGATGTAAAAATTTAAAGATATCGAGGAGAAAATTTTTTATGAATCATACCGTATCTCAGAATTTCTTGACCCATAATAAATGATTTTGATACTAAATCTTATATTTTTTAAATCTTTGCATCAATAAAAATCTAACAATTTATGGTTTGAATGAATAGAAGCACCAAAGAACCATTAAAAAAAATCTAACAATTTTTTTTTGGAAATAAAGTCAAACGGCCAATTTAATTGGCGCTTCACCAACCTGGATTCCCTAGTGCTATAAAAAACCCGAGACCCCTTCGGGTTGAACTAAAAAATTAAAAAATTAAAACACCCGATCGGCTGAAATTGCCTGCTTCTGCCTGGATCCGTTCCTCAATGTCGTCCATCGCCGCCAAGAGGAGCGGCATTGAGTTCGTGCCTAGACTGGCCGTCATTCCCGAGTCCAACGGCTTCGATGCCGACAAGGGTAGCGGCGGCAGGGATATGAAGAAGGGTGCTGGCGGTTCCGCTGTGATGCCTCGCCGGAGATGGCGAACCCTACTCGGCGTGCGCCCGAAGACTCTCTTCCTCTTCCTCCTGCTTCTAGGGTTGCAGCAGATGGTTTGGGGACTCTTTCCCAATTCTGCTGACAACTCGTTGAAGATTGCTAGGATGGCTTCGGATTTTGATGTTCGAATTGCAGCGTTGGACGCGTTATTGAAGGAGGCGCCGAAGATGTTGCAATTACAGGTGGGTGATTTTGTGGATAAGAAGTTTTCGAATGAAATTGGGGGTTTAACCCAGGAGTTTAATAAGGAGATCGAGGAGAACCGCGTTGAATTCGCGAATACCGTGCGGAGGCTGGATTCTAGGAGCGAATCCCTGGAGAACGCTGTGAAGGAAATCAAGTCGATGGATATTTTGACGAAAGAAGGCCGGGAAAAGTTTCACAATGAGCTGAAATTGTTGGTGGGTGATGTGGTGGATAAAAAATTGATTACATCAGTAAAGATGGTTGTTGACAAGGAGATTGAGAGGCATGCCGCAGACGGGGTTGGGATGGTCGATTATGCATTAGCATCTGCTGGGGGCAGGGTTGTTATGCACTCAAAGCCCATGATCACCGCGCAGGGAGCTGCATCGTTTTACTTGAAAAAATTGAAAGCATCAATGGGGGTTCACAGTGAAGCGGTGAAGATGCTCACGCCTAGCTTTGGTGAGCCGGGCCAGTGTTTTCCATTGAAAGGAAGCAGTGGGTTTGTTCAGATCAGGCTGAGGACCGCTATCGTTCCCCAGGCTGTTACCTTGGAGCACGTGAGCAAGAGCGTTGCTTATGACAGGTCAAGTGCGCCCAAGGAGTGTCGGATCTCGGGGTGGATGGAGGGTCCCAACCCCAAGTCCACGGACAGTCCAGATGGAAAGACCCTGCTCGTTGAGTTCACTTATGACCTCGAGCGGAGCAATGCGCAGACCTTTAAGGTGGCGGATTCGGGTGACTTGGGCCCGGTGGACGTGATCCAGCTCGACGTTGCATCAAACCATGGGAACCCTGACCACACCTGCATCTACCGGCTGCGAGTGCATGGCCATGAACCGCCTTGACCTGGCTGCACCGCTCCCAATCTCCTCTTTTGGTTCTCAATTTTCTATTAGTCATTCAGGTCCAAGTGACCGGTTGTATATAGGTCTCCCTCCCAGTTGGCTCCGTTATTTCTCCTTGGATTTTTTATACATTTAAACAATCATAAATCAAAGAATTAGATAATTATTTTTTTCTTATGCTAAATTAAATATTAATAATTTCATGATTAAATTGTTTGAAACAAATAAAATTTATAAAAAAATAAAACAAGCATCTTATGATAATTACAACAGTCCGACCTATATATGTGACCTGATAGTCGGTTCAAACCGTCCAACAACCTCATCTTCACCTCCTAAAATGTCAAGGTTTTCTATTTGTAATAAAGGCCTAAACCCAACGTTATAGATAACATTCCCTCAAATAATAAAAAAAGTTTCAAGTTATCAAATCCTTCGATAATATAATCATATGTGTTTTTTAAAACAATCACTTCATCCAAGCAATAAAAAATTCATAAAATATGTGTTGTCGAGGTTTAACACCAATATTAATTAACATGTTAAATGTTATATCATTTTTAAATAACTATCCATACTTTCAACAAATGGAATCATTGATGGAATATTGTGCTTTATGGAGTTTTATTGAAATATCTAGTTCTCATTGAAAGAATTTTGTTGTTATTGTGCACACAACTAAATTTGCTGAAATTGGCTCTCGGCTTCGGCCGAGAGCACCCTGCCTCTAGGGTTTCACCTAGGCTGTCTCGGCATTTGGGATTCTCCCTCCGGTGGTAGCGGTTGGGGATGGATAGTGTGGGATGCTGGTCCTCGGCTGAGCGGGCGAGGTCTCAACAAATTTGGTCGGACGACGGTGACATGCTTCACGGCAGGCGATGAGCGGCGTCTCAGTGTTCGGAGGTCGTCGTCTGCGTTCTGGTCCAGATCCATCAGATCTGGTTTGTTTTGGTTCGTTTCTAGGGTTGTTGCGTTGCGATGTCTTCGGGTTTCGGAGGGCGCTCGACGGAGATGCTTCCGGTGGAGTGCTTCGCGGCGGGCGACGGGCGATGGGCGACGTCAGTGCTCCAGTGTGCTTTGCAGCGCGATGGGCGACGGGCAGCGTCTGGACGGCAGTGCGTTTCCGGTCTAGTCCAGATCTAACCGATCCGGTTGGACTCGAAACGCTCCTCGGGACTCTAGAGGTCATGCGACGACGGATCATGGTGAGTGGGGCATGGTCGAGCTGGACGGGGTCACATAATGGCGGGAGTATGGACACATGCGACGAGGCTTGTGCGGAATTGTTGGCTCTCGGTGCGGTGGTGCTCAGGGTGCCCACGTTAGACAACGTCCTGATGGTCACGGCGGCGGCGTGGCTTGGAGCATGGATTGCGGATGGAATTATTTGGGTTGTTGTTGGCTTTGTAATGGGCTTTGTCCCTTTGGGATTTCGGGCCACTACAATGGGCTCTTTGCATTGATCTGTAATGAGTTTTATGGGCCTTGGGACTCTGTTAAGCTTTGGGCTTGGGTCTATATGGGACCTTGGGACATTTGTTGTGATGAGTTCTCCCTTTTCCTTTAAAAAGGTTTTGTGTTTTTTTTCTTTTTTAATAAAGGGGTTTACCCCCAACTTTAGTAGTAATTTTGTTGTTATTGTTGGGTTGTTTCTTTTCAGGATCAAATTTTCAACTCCCAACACGAATTTTAATAACTTATAACATTCAAAATATATGAAATAATATGAATGGCATTGTCACATCCTATCTTGAATTTTCTAACAAATTATATTAACACCTATGTTGATTTTGAAGAGTACCTCACATCTATATACTAATTAGTCCTTCCTTGAAGCAGTGCATGGAGTCGGGATAAATAGGAGTAGCCCATGCAAGAGCAATGCTTGATCTATAAAAATCATGTAAGGGTGGTGTCCCTTGGTGTGGATTGACCACTGGCTAAACATTTTTTCCATTGAATATTATATGATAAGGTAATTGGGTATACTAGTAGTGATCCATGTGCATGCTCTGTGGATATATCCTCGTATGATTAAACAAAGTAAAATCTATGTAAAGACCCAGAATTTCCATGTAATTTTTTTTAATTAAATGGTAATTTTACAAGTCCGTAAAAATTGACGGCGCATGATTCCGAGGACCAGAGTGCCCGAAATCAACTTCTAAACTTTTCTTCGGGTACGTTCAGTAAACGTACGAGTGAGTTTTTTAAAACTTTTGAACCGGTGCTCGGAATTGAAATTTGTGGACACCGTTGAACTCGCAGCGCCAGTATTTTCTTAAGGAGACTTTCAACTCGACAAGAGTTGGTCGAGGGTGAAATTAGTTTTTGGGTTTTTCGTGGAAATAATAAAATAAAATAAACACACGTTTTATTTTATTTTGTTGTAACCACCCTCCCATGTGGATGTTCAGGGGTGGGGTCCACCGAAACTAAACCTCCTCTTCTAGATTTATTGTGGTGGGGACCACCCGAGATCTCAAAACCTCCGAATTTGAATTTGGGGGTGGGGACCACCTGACCCCTATTAATGGGGGGAGTGGAAAACCTCTCAACTCCCTCATTAATGCGGAGGAGCCTCTTGACTTCCTCCACAATTAATTGTGCCAACCCTCATGCTTTAATTATGCCACCCACCATAATTAATGAAACTTTTTGAATTCTGCCAAAAAAATAATAGATTGCATAATCTATTATTTTGGCACACTTTGAAGTTGGGTGGAATTGGGAGAAAGCTTCTCTAACGAAGAACTTCCTCCACGAAGAACGCTTCTTCTCTGAACGAAGAACGTCGACCTCCTTCGACCTTCATCCTCAGGACTTCTTCTGACGTGGGACGTCCTCATCTATGACGAAGACTGTACTACCTTCTTGCAACCACGTCATCAAGCGAACGAGGTAGGGGGATTATTTGCATGATAATACTTTTCTGATATTCTTACCTTGGTTTCATTTGCGGTTTGGGAATGAAACGTTGTAGGAAGTTGTAAGCTTGACATTCTTCTTTCTTTTTTAGTCATATGCTACCACTCTAAATGCGGAGGGTGTGGGCCAAACTAACATGGCCCGACCCCCTCCGTCGTTCTTCTTTGTCGTGTTCTTCGGAATGAAGGAAGACGATGAAGGCGGTGAAGGCAACGACGCCGCCTCCCGCGGCCATCGCCACCCGCGCCGCCCCAGCGGTGCTTCAGCCTCCTGGCCAAACCCACCGTGCGCCCTCACCGTGCCACGTCGCCCCGGCCCAAATCGACCTCGCGCCCCGGCTCACGCCCGTCGGCTGCGCTGCCCGCCGGCCGCACCGCCCTCCGAGCCGCCCCGACTCCCGCTGCACGTCGGCCTCCCGAGCCGCCCGCACCCCTCACAGCGCCCCGGCCAAACCGGCCCACGCCCCGCGCATCGCGCGGTCTGAATTGGCCCACACCCCCTACGGCACCCCGGTCGAACCGGCCCCACGCCCTCATATCACCCCCGCGGCCGAGCGGCCCCGCGACACTCGCGGGCTACGCGGCCCCTCGCGGCTCTCATGGCTCACCGGACCACCCAGCGGACTGGGCCGCATCATGGGCCGGGCCTGTCCCAGTGGGTCCGGGTGGGTCGACCCGAACCGGGTCGACCCATGTTAGGTCGAGCCGGGTCGGTTCGATCGGGTCGAACCGGACCCGGGCCCACTATGACCCAGTTACTTTATTAGGCCATAACTTTGGCACCAGACGTTTGTTTGATGAACCGTCGCGGCGCGGGAAATCTTGGAGCGTGATGGTCACTTTGAATATATACCCCACTGGAGTTTTGGATATAGTTGAGAAACCTTTAGGTTGGAATGAGTACGAATCCAACCGCCCCCCTGGACTAAATGGCTAATAACTCATAGACCGGGCATCCGATTGACACACCTTCTGTTACGTTGAGACCCCTATGACGTGGTGAACCTTTGAGATACTTCTTTGTGGGACTTCGTGATAGTTGGAGTATCAAACAGTAGCTTGTGGAGAGGATCCTCCTGGAGACGAGCGAGCATAGTGTGGAGACCTACTAGCTGGATGAGACCTGAAGACTGCTGACCGTTTCAACTCGGAGTGAATCTACTAGCCCAGTGGGGAGTACCATAGTGTCATGGAAGACCCACAGTGGGGAGCGCCTTGGTGTCGCAGCAGACCCATGGTACTCGACAAGAGGGGTACCTCAGTAGACTATGAGGGGGAACACGCTTTGTGACACGACAAACCCACAGTGGGAAGCGTGCTTGGTGACACGGCAGATCCACAGTACTCGACAGGAGGAGTACCTCAGTAGTCCAAGGATAGTGGAAAGCACTCTTGGTGACGCGACATGCCCATTGTACTCGATAGAGGAGGAGTTCTCCAGCATCCTAGGTGTTTGACAATGTGAAGGAGGATGTTACTTCATACTACCCCTAGAATAAAATCCTGGTTCAGCTGAGTCAGTACATCTGTGTTTTCATCATGATTGAGATGGATTACTTGATAACTTAGGCATATGTATGGGAATATACCTAAGTAAGGTTATCTGTTGAGTTTATACTTTGTGGTTTATCCTTGTTGGATTTTTTGAGACCATGGTGGTCTCGGGGTCCCTACTGAGTATCGTTATACTCACCCCCGCATGGGCTATGCCCGCACCTTATTGTGCTGGATGCAGACGACGAATAGTACTAACTAAGGTTGAGAGTAACAGGACTGGACAGTGCTCGTAGGTGGACCATACGGCGTGTCGGTACGTGGTGGAGACGGACGAATGTGGAGTGCTGAGGAGGCTATCAGTACCTACCCTTCAGGTAGGAACCCCGGAGGACGATCCAGTAGATGTCTTTCTCTTTCTTCAGTTCTATTTCATTTTAGTTGTACTTGTACTATCTAGTTGGGCTTGTATTCTAGCCCCTTTTTACTTACTATACTCACTTGTTTACTATACAGTTGTCTTGCGTTAGTATCTTGATGTGTGCTTGGTTGTGTGTGTTACGGGTTATAAAGGTAATGCCTTCCTAGTTTTAGGGAATTATGCCTTTGGTGCTAGTCACCATCCCTTGGCCTATGGAAGGTGGGCTTGGGGTATTCACGACACAGGCTCCGGGGGATGGGTCGTGACAAATTGGTATTAGAGGAGTCTGTTCTACCACAGAACAAGGACTCTGATCTTTCTTTTTAACAACAATAGTGTTAAGTGTAGTGAGTCTGGATATCAGTTTAGGGAATCCAGTGTTGGTGTGGCAGCCGACGTATCCATACACCAGGACCCTGACTTCTGATATCAGACTCGGTGCATGAAAACAATGATTGCGTGTGTGTTTTTCAAGAGTCTTCTTTGTGAACTCTTTGAGTCAGCTCACCAGGTCAACTCACCAGGTATAACTTTTTGACCATGGCACACCTGTTTCTTTTCAGGATGCCTCCACGCAGACATCAACCTAGGGTTTCGAGAGTTGTACGCACTGATAGCCAACCGAGCGACGAGGCCTCGGTGCAGGGCCCTCTACCAGCGGAGGCACCAACGGTACCATTACCCGTTGATCCACCTATGCCACCAGCCTTAGCAGAAGAGAGTTCATGTTGCTTGAGCACGTTGCACGAGTTGCAACACCAGAGGCCACCCAGGTTCAGGGGAGATATGGACCAACAGGCAGCTGAGGATTGGATGAAGGCTGTAGTGATAGTCTTTCGACTGGTAGGGACACCAACATACCTCATGGCGATCCTTTCCACCAGCGTTCTATAAGAAGAAGTAGGGAGATGGTGGATCTTGATGCTCCAAGTCCACGATGAGGTGACGCTTCTCTGGGCAGACTACGAGAGCCTGTTCCAGGTAGAGTTTGTTCCAGAGACTCTTCGCATAGTACGCATACAGGAGATGCTTCGTTTGCAGTAGGGCAGCATGACTGTGGCTCAGTACTCAGCGAGGTTCACTGACCTCTCATGCTACTCCACAGATATGGTACGAGACACATTCATCAGGGCCCGGACCTTCAAGCGGGGGACCAGGTGAGAGATCAGGGCTTCAATGATCTCACTCAGCATCCAAACGTAGGTGGGGGTGTTAAAGAGAGCCCTCTTGGTAGAGAGTTTCCCTGAGTAGTCACCAGCAGCGAGACCCACTACTAGTCATCACGTAGAGGAGTCTTTTGAAGCTGGTAGTAGACAAATGTCATTGAGGTCCAAGAGGACAAGACCTACTGGTGGACGACCGCATGACTCAGGATCAGTTGTATGGGGTACCCAAGGTGGAGGTAGACCTGCCAAGAGTAGGCAGTGTTTCACATGCGGAAGGCATGGTCACATGACTCGTGATTGTCCAACCTGTCATACGGATGATCACCAAATGGTCGAAGGACCACCCAGGCAGAGACAGAGGTTCGATTGAGGAGGTCCGCAGGGAGCAGGCGGACATGGAAGAGGAGCTGGTCGTGCAGCTGGTGGTGGGTGACGATTCAAGATGTTACCGCCACCACCACCAGGAGGTCCACCCTGACCGCAGGGAGCAGTTGGATAGGGGAGAGCTCAGCTTCAGGTAGCTGAGGCTTACAATCATGGCGCTCCGGAGACGATTCGAGGTATGTTCTGTGTCTATTCCACCTTAGATGTAGAACTCATAGACACAGGTTCCAGTCATTATTTTATTTCCACTACCCTCGTTCGGAGCTCAGAGATTCCGATGGAGCCATTGGCTCGATCCTTATGGATAGAGACTCCTACGGGAGCGGATTCGACGATTACACACTGGTTCCAGCAGTGCGATCTTACTCTAGGAGGAAAGAGCTTCAGCTGGGATGTCCTAGTAGCGACATCAAGGCCTTACAACGTCATCTTGGGTATGAATTGGTTATCTACATTCCATGCTCAGATTGACTGTATTAGGTGCAAAGTGCAGTGTGTATGCACGGATGGGACCAGGTTTACCTTCACCGGTGAGAAGGGAGCCTTTGCAGCACATGATGGACTTACCCAGAGGAGGGTTCATCTGATTACTCATCAGTTGGATAGCCTTACCCTCAGATCTGTTGATGTGGAGAGTCTGAGTTATCCTGTAGTGGTGGACCAGTACGCGGATGTCTTCCCTGATGATGTTCCAGGTCTACCTCCTTGCAGAGAGGTGGACTTTTACATTGTCTTGTACCATGTGATGACACCAATATCTACACCAGCGTATCAGATGGCTCCCGTAGAGCTTCGTGAGCTGCGGGTACAACTAGAGGACTTGCAGGGGAAGGGGTTTATCCGACCCAGTGTTTCACCTTGGCCAGCCCTGATTCTATTCGCCAAGAAGGTGGATGGGAGCTTGAGACTTTGTGTTGACTATCGACGCCTGAACCAGGTGACTGTGAAGAACTAGTACCCACTCCCAAGGATTTACGACCTCTTTGATCAGATGAAGGGATCATAGTGGTTCTCAAAGATAAACCTCAGATCAGGCTATCACCAACTCAGAGTGTGAGACTAGGATGTGCAAAAGATGGAATTTAGATGTTGGTATGGAGATTACAAGTTCTTGGTTATTCCATTCGGCGTAACCAATGCTCCAGTAGTGTTCATGGGACTCATGAACAGGATCTTTCAGTCGTACCTTGATCGCTTTATTGTAGTCTTTATTGACGACATTCTGATCTACTCAACTACTGAGGAGGAGCATGCCTATCATTTGCAGGTAGTACTGGATACACTCCAAGAGCACCAGCTTTATGGTAAGCACTCGAAGTTCCAGTTCTGGATTTGAGAGTTTCACTTTTTGGGACATGTCATCTCAGAGGCTGGAGTTGCCGTGGATCTAGCAAAGATTAAGGCGATACTTTCTTGGGAGCCACCCAAGAGTGTGACAGAGGTACGAAGTCTCCTAGGTTTGTCTGGATACTATTAGAGGTTTGTGCCAGATTTCTAAAGAGTTGCAGCACCACTATCAGCATTGACGAAGAAGGGGAAACCCATCATGTGGACGGAGAGATGCCAATAGAGATTTTAGGAGCTGAGGCAGAGGCTGACTAGCGCCCCCATCTTGAGGCTTCTAGAGGAGGGCGTAGGGTACATAGTTTACTGCGACACATCAAGGATCAGGCTCGGATGTGTCCTGATGCTGGAGTGAGCAGTGATCGCATATGGTTCTCGACAGATGAGACATCACGAGTGGATCTAAGCTACCCATGAATTGGAGTTAGCACCAATGGTCTTCGCCTTGAAGATGTGGTGACATTACTTGATGGGAGAGAATTTTACAATGTAATATCATCACAAGAGTCTCATATATATCTTCTCTCAGAAGGACCTGAACCTAAGACATCGATGTTGGATTGAGTTCCTCCAGGACTATGACTTCGAGATAGTCTATACTCCTGGGAAGGGGAACGTTGTTGCAGATGCACTCAGTAGGAGGTCTGGTATACAGCTGCTAGGCGAGGCAACAAAGAAACTGGCTACTTTGCAGATATCCTTTGTGGATAGAGATGGAGCATCTTTTCTTCAGTCTCTTATAGTCACTCCCCCACTTCTTCAACGAGTCAAGGAGGCGCATCATGGGGACACTGATTGCGAGACTCGATGTGCTCAGATATCCACAGGACATGTACCTCATGGATTTTCTGAAGGTGGGGAGCACGTCATCCTATTTAGAGGACATACCATAGTACCTGTGTCACTTCAGGACGAAGTGTTGAGGGAATTTCACAATTCCCCTCTCGCGGTACATCTATGAGTGGCGAAGATGTACCAAGATCTCCGACGACAGCACTGGTGGTCGGGAATGAATAAAGCTGTAGTAAAGTTTTTCTCTCGATGCCTCACTTATCAGTAAGTGAAGGTGAAGCATCAGGTACCAGCAGGCTTAGTTCAGCCTTTAGAGTTCCCAGAGTGGAAGTGGGAAAGGATATCCATGGACTTCATGAAGGGTCTTCCACGTACATCCATGGGTCATGACTCAATTTGGGTGATCGTCGAATGACTCACCAAGTCGACTCACTTCCTACCGATCAGAGAGCAGGGTTTAGTAAAGAGATTGGGATTTCTCTATGTGCAGGATATTGTGCGATTACATGGAGTAACCTCGACGACTATCTCTGATCATGATGAACGTTTTACTTCCTGGCTATGGAAGGGGTTGTAGGAGGCTTTCGGGATGTAACTTCCTTTGACCACCGCCTTCCATCCTCAGAAGGATGGCCAGACTGGGTGGACCATCTAGACCTGGATATGCTGCATGCTTGTGTCCTCGACTTCGGTCATAGTTGGGAGGATCACTTGCCTTTGGTGGAGTTTTCATACAACAACAGCTATCACTCCACCATTGGGATGAAACCTTTAGAGGCATTGTACGAGCGACCTTTCAGATCACCTATGTGCTGGACTGACCTAGGGGAGTCAGTACTCGTGGGACTTGAGATGGTACGAGCTACCACAGAGAAGGTGCAGATCATCCAGGAGCAAATGAAGACTGCATAGAGAAGGCAGAAATTGTATGCTGACAGGAGACAGAGACCTCCAGAGTTCGAAGATGGCGACCACGTCTTTCTATGGGTCTAACCTCAATGAGGTTTGTGGAGATTTGGATGAGGTGGAAAGTTATCTCTAAGGTTCATCAGACCTTTTCAAGTCCTCAGCAGAGTTGGTGAGGTAGCTTACCGCTTAGCTCTTCCACCTCAGTTGCACCAGGTGCACAGCGTCTTCCACGTATCCCAGCTAAGGAGATACTTGCATGACCCTTCCCACATCATCGACTACGGAGATCTAGATGTCGATGATAGGGAGACTTTTACAGAGGTTCCAGTAGAGATTGATGATCGATAGGAGTGGGTCCTTCATGGACTGTCGATACCTCTGGTGTGCGTTCGCTGGCAGCACGAGAACCTCCAGGAGAGCACATAGGAGCAGGATGCTCAGATGTGTGCTCAGTACCCCCACTTGTTTCCTTAGTTTGATTTGTGGCTTATGGGGACACAAATCCCTGAGGTGGGGAGAATGTAAAGACCCTAAGTTTCCATGTATTTTTTTAATTAAATGGTAATTTTACAAGTTCGCAAAAATTGACGGCGTGTGATTCTGAGGCCCGGCGTGCCCAGAATCAATTTCTGAACTTTTCTTTGGGTACGTTTAGTAAACATACGAGCGGGTTTTTTATAAATTTTTAACTGGTGCTCAGAATTGAAATCCGAGGGCACCGTTGAACTCGTAGCGCTGGTATTCGCTTAAGGAGAGTTTCACCTCGATGACAGTTGGTCGAGGGTGAAAGTTAGTTTTTAGGTTTTTTGTGGAAATAATAAAATAAAATAAACACACATTTTATTTTATTTTGTTGTAACCAGCCTTCCATGTGGATGTTCAGGGGTGGGGTCCACCGGAACTAAACCCCCTCTTCTAGATTTATTGTGTTGGGGACCACCCGAGATCTCAAAACCACCCAATTTAAATTTGGGGGTGGGGACCACCCGATCCCTATTAATGGGGGGATAGGAAAAACTCTCAACACCCTCATTAATGTGGAGGAGCCTCTTGACTTCCTCCACAATTAATTATTCCAACCCTCATGATTTAATTATTCCACCCACCATAATTAATGAAACATTTTTAAATCTGCCAACAAAATAATAGATTGCCTAATCTATTATTTTGGCATACTTTTCATTTGGGTGGAACTGGGAGAAAGTTTCTCCAATGAAGAACTTCCTCCACGAAGAATGCTTCTTCTCCGAACAAAGAATGTCGGCCTCCTTTGACCTTCTTCCTCGAGACATCTTCCGACGTGGGGTGTCCTCATCTATGACGAAGACCGTACTACCTTCTTACGCCAACATCGTCAAGCGAACGAGGTAGGGGGATTATTTGCATGATAATAGTTTTCCCATATTCTTACATTGGTTTCATTTGTAGTTTGGGAATGAAACATTGCGGGAAGTTTTAATCTTGACGTTCTTCTTTCTTTTTGATCCATATTCTACCACTCTAAATGCGGAGGGTGTGGGCCAAACTAACATGGCCCGACCCCCTCCGCCGTTCTTCTTTGTTGTGTTCTTTGGAATGAAGGAAGACGATGAAGGCGACGAAGGCAAGGATGTCACCGCCCATGGCCACCGAGACTCGCGCTGCCCCCGGGGCACTCTCGCCTCTCGGCTGAACCGGCTGTGTGCCCTTGCCGTACCGCACCGCCCCGAGCCGAACCGACCCTGTTCCCCAGCTCGCGCCCACCGGCCGTGCCACCCACTGGCCGAGCCACCCCGGTCGCGCCGCCCGACGGCCGCACCACCCTATGGGATGCCCCATCTCATACCGCCCGCCGGCCTCCCAATCCATCCGTGCCCCTCGTGGCGCCCCGTTCGAACAGGCCCGTGCCTTTCACGGCGCCCTGACTGAACCGACCTGTGCTCCTTATGGTGCCCCGGCTAAAACGACCCTACGCCCTCGCAGCACCCCCGCGGCCAAGCCCCCCTGCGGAACCCGTGGGCTACACGACCCCTCTTGGACCTCATGGCCTACCAGACCGCCCAGCGGACCGGGCCGGGCCTGACCCAGCGGTTCGGGCTGGGCTGACCCGAACCGGGTCGGTCCGACAGGGTCGGACCGGACTCAGGCCCACTGCGACCTAGTTACTTTCTTATGCCATAACTTTGGCACCAGACTTCCGTTTGATGAACTGTCAATGGCGCTAGAAATCTTGGAGCGAGATGGTCCCTTTTAGTATACCCCGCTGGAGTTTTGGGTATAGTTGAGAAATAGTCAGGTTGGATCGAGTAGGAATCCAACCGAGCCCCCGGAACTAAATGGCTAATAAATCACAGACTGGGCTTCCGATTGACACCCCGTCTATTACGTTGAGACCCCTATGACGTGACAGACCTTTGAGATAATTCTTTGTGGGACTTAGTGATAGTTGAAGTATTGACCAGTAACTTATGAAGCATATCCTCTTGGAGACGAGCAAGCAGAGTGCAGAGACCTAGTAGCTGGCTGAGACCTGACGACTGCTGACCGTTTCAACTCGGAGTGGCTCGACTAGCCTAGTGGGGAGCGCCTTGGTTTCGCGGTCGACCCACAGTGGGGAGCACCTTGGTGTCGCGACAAACCCACGATACTCGATAGGAGGGGTACCTTAGTAGGCTACGAGGGGGAGTGCGCTTGGTGATGCGGCATACCCACAGTGGGGAGCATGCTTGGTGACGCGGTAGATCCATGATACTAGACAGGAGGAGTACCTCAGCAGTCCAAGGATAGTGGGAAGTGCGCTTGGTGATGCGGAAATCCCACTGTACTCAATAGAGGAGTTCTCCAGCAGCCTGGGTGTTTGACAATGTGAATGGTGATGTTACTTGATACTACCCCTAGAATAAAATCCTGGTTGAGCTGAGTCAGTACTTCTGTGTTTTCCTCATGATTGAGATGGATTACTTGATAACTTAGGCATATGTATGGGCATATATTTAAGTAAGGTTATCTATTGATTTCATACTTTTTGTTTTATCCTTGTTGTATTTTGTGAGACCTTGGTGGTCTCGGGGTCCCTATTGAGTATCATTATACTCACCCCTACACAGGCTATGCCTGCACCTTGTTGTGTTGGATGCAGATGACAGACAACGTTGACTGAGGCTGAGAGTACCAGGACTGGATGGTGCCCAGAGGTGGACCATACGACATGTCGGTAAGTGGTGGAGACATAAGGACGTGGAGTGATGAGGAGGATATCTGTACCTACCCTTCAGGTAGGAACCCCGGAGGATGATCCATTAGCTATCTTTCTCTTTATTCAGTTGTATTGCATTTTATTTGTACTTGTACTTTCTAGTTGGACTTGTATTCTGGCCTCTTTTTACTTACTGTACTCACTTGTTTACTCTATAGTTGTCTTGCGTTCATATCTTGATGTGTTCTTGGTTGTGTGTGTTATAGGTTATAAAGGCAATTCCTTCCCGGTTTTAGGGAATTATGCCTTTGGTTCTAGTCGCTAGCCCCTGGAATATAGAAGGCGGGTTTGGGGTATTCACGGCACGGGCCCCGGGGGATGGTTCATGACAATCTATGTATCTATAGGTGTATTACATTTTCTATTTTCTTTTATTTTTTTGTACAGATGCATTTGATAAAATGATAATTTGTAATGCATTCCTTCTAACATGGGAAATGGATTTGATGATCAAAGATGGTTAAGGTTTGAATAACTTTAAGTTTGTCATTACCATTATTCACACCCCTCTAGGTGTCTTGAGACTCATATAATATCCTGTTTATTTAAAATTATGTTGCTAGATCCTAAAGGTTATGATTTTATGATCAATATGTTATATTAATTTTGAAACCTTTTTCACAAAAATGATTGAACATTCTATAAACAACATTGATTCAAATGGGTAATCAAATTTAAAAATTTACTCTAATTAATTCATATCCAACTACCAGGCTGTAAAAAAGTGAATGACTGAGGTTAATCCCTTGATGAATATGTATGATTCTTAAGAGAAATGCTTGGGCCTTATTGTTAATAATAAATATTTTAATTTAAGTTGATAAACCAAAATTTAAACTAAAATCTAATGTTTTGGAAAAATTCAATTAAGAAATAAAAGGATTAATATCCACAAATTGATTCATAAGAGATAACTATCTCTCTAATTCCTAAATTGAGTTCAATCAATTGGTTGTAAGACTGTTCTAAGGCTACTGATTTATTATAAAAAATTCACCAAATTCTACCTAACTTAATCTAAATCTTTTGGTCAAAGAAGAATATCTAGTTAAATTCACAATTTTTAATCTTTAAAACTAAATAAAATTCCATACTATTTTGGAAGGCTTAATTTTCTCAACCATTGTGGAGTCCATCCCTTCACAATAATTTTTTTCAAAGATATGCCAACAAATAAGATATGGATTAGATATTTAATGTGATTCCTAAACAAAATTCTATCCATTAATTAAATTTATATATACTATAAACACTCATCCTTTTACTCTTGATCCATCACCTCTTAATTTATGAGGTGGTAATGGTTGAGGGAAGCTCAATCATGTTTTGTTTTACTATCTTATGAAGTGAGTGAAGATTGTAAAATAATAGTAGAAGAATTAAAAGATATTGAAAAATAAAATTACTTTAATTAATTATTGAAGCTATAAATGTGAGCATATAGGATGAAGAAGATTATAATAGGGTCCAAGGATCTAATAAAATTCAATGTAAAGGATAATAATTCCAAAAATTTCACTGGAATACCCTATTTATATACTTCATATTCATCATAACATATTTTTTTTCATTGTGGAATGAAGTTATATACCGTAGATATAAATCATTATCTATTCTTCATAGGTTACATAATTTTGGTTCAAGGGATGGTGTTGGTGCACTATGGATACATCTTTCTCCTTAAAAATCAAAATCTCTCAAGGGTCATGTAATAACATTCCAAGTACTTAAAATGTAACTTCATCTCCCCTTATATTTCTCAGTATCATTATATCCTGAAATGGAAATTATTATTGTTTAATTATAAAGGTATTTTATATCAACACTACTTTATAAAGTCATAGAATAACGATTATATGTTATAAAATGATCTTCTACATCTCCTCAAAGAGGTATAGATATTTAAGTTCAATATGACATGGATACATCTATAATAGAACTACATGATTTCTCTATTAGATCCCATGAGACTCATCCCACATTAAAACATTACATTATTGGTATCCTCTTTCATAATCATGAGTTATCTTACCATCTTATATGATTCTCCCCTAGTGTCGAATGATACCACAACTCTTTCTCCTCTACTTTTTTGATAATGTTGTTCACTCAACCCACACTTCATCATTGAGAATTAAAATATTTCATGTCCTATAGATTGTTCTACTACTTCAATGACTCCCTATAACCATGGTGTGAATCTATTCATAGGAGGATTTGATGGATTTTTTGTTTTTCTTTTACTTTTTACCTAAAATTTATTATAGAATAGCATAAAATCCTAACATCATAAGCCCTTCTTGGGTAATAATAATCATCCTATTTTGTGTCATGTTGTGAAGTGATTTCCCTTATTTTGGTGAAATACCTTCAAAATCACATTCATCCAAACTGTGACACCATTTTGTGGAATTATTTCCTTCTAGGTTTACCATTTATACTTTGGTCCAACTAACTACATAATGAAGAAAACTTTGTTTGGAGTAATCTCTATACAGTTACTCTAAAAACATCAAGGGAGGATTCAAAAGCTTCCTTAAGCTCTATCCTTCCATAAATAAATAAAAATACAAAAACTTTGTATAATTATGTCCAATAATCAATGAAAATCATGATAAAAACATATGAATTAATAATAGCTATCAAATTACCCCACAATTGAACATTTTATTATCCTTATGAAAAATATATTTATAAAGATTCCAAATAAGTTCAATCCTTTAACTAAAGAAAAGTAGTAGACAACATGTCAATAAAAACAAAATATTAGCTGAAAATTTTAAAATTCCAATATACTCATCCTCCCTAAGTAATCATACATCCTTATTAAGATTATATTGCAATTATTATTCTCATCCATACTTATTTTTCAAACATTCCTTATACATCCATACCCATGTAGTGATATACCTATTTAGAAAATTTTACATTCAACACTCAGGAATAATGTAAAACTTGATTTATTCTCATTATAAATTTAATGTCTTCTATTTATAGGCATATATAATATCTCAAATCACTTTATATAAATCAAACCAGATAAATCAAGATGAAATCCTAAAAAGAATCTAATGTATTTGAGGCTAGAGGTGGGTAGTTCATGATGTAATCATTAAAAATTAAAGCTTCTAAAAATGGGTATAAATTATTTAAGTACAAATAATGATTTTTTATTTAATCTCATTAAAAAGGGGAGCTACTTAGCCACTTCAAAGTCATCATCTCCCATATATCTCTACTTCTCTTAATTATTCCCATCATGAAAATTCAACAACAATGACATAATTTTCCAACATCTTTTCCTTTCCTTTTCCTTTGTTACAATGGAAATTGCACCAGGATCAAGTATCACACCCATCAAACTACCTTTGTTTGATATCCTCTTGGAACTAATTCTGATAGTTATAATAATATCATAGATCATGTATGAGTGATCATTAAAATGTACATGATATGATCTATTATTTTGATTTTTTTCCAAAATAATATAGGAATTAAGTAATAAAAATATAAAATATATTGGAATAAACTTCCAAATCACTAATTACAATTCTACCACCTTATCATACGTGGTACTATCACATGTTAGTTCCATGAATCACCAATCACCCTTTTTAAACACAAAAGAAAAAAATAAAGTATTTGTACTAAATATTTTCTAGTATGAAGAATAAATTAGCTTAGAATTTGGAATAATTTTCTAAAAATTTCATGGATATTAAAATATTAAAACAAGGTTATATATAGGTTAGGTTTAAAGGTAAAAAGGGTTAAAAAATATCCTTAATCATATTAGTGTGGTTAAGAAAACTCATTTTTTTGAAAAAAATCAAAGAGACTGTTTAAATAGTAATGTTTGTCTGGACTTCTCTTATGAAATAGGTTATTAAAAATAATATAAAAAAATAGTTTAAAACACCTCTCAAAAATAGAATCTCAAAATACTAAAAAATCTGTCATAACATAAACGTTATGTAATAATCGAATAAACAAAAAATTTATAAATTTTAAATTAGAGGCCAAAAATAATTCTTTAATTATATTAGATATCATATTAATAATTAAAAATTAATTTATTTTTAATAACTCCCAATTAATTTTTTTTCTTTTATTTACATGTGTGTTCATAATTTTCATAAGTTAAGAGATGTATCTAAAAAAATATCTCTTTTTCCATTGATTTCAAGAAAACATTCACATGTTTGCAAGAATCCCTCCACCCCACTTAATTTCGAATACCATCTGCACTATTTAAAATCGTGGTGAGATAGATGAAAATGAATATTTTTTTAAATACAAAATATTAAATTATCAAAAGTCAAGAAAGAATTAAGTACCTCCATGATTTATGTAATATTTTTTCCTTAATAACTGAATGTAATTTAATGTATAAAAATCCTATGCATTGATGGATTGTAGTGGATTTGATTTCCTAAAATGAAAACATTGAACTAGGTAACATGATAGTGTGAAAATGTTATATTTATTATTGTTAAGAAGAAATTGATGCAAAAAATAATATTTTATTTGTTTTCATTCAACATGTTATATAAAGGATAGATAATGAACACAAAAGAAATATAAATATAGTAAATTCTAAAAAATATGTAAATGTAAAAAAAATAGAAGGCATTAAAAAAATTTATAAGGGGGAGGAAATCCTATGACTCCTTGGTTCCATCCCCCATCTCCCCATTCGGATCCACATGCACTAAGGTTGTAGTGAATGAAATCAATAAATACCTAAAGGACTAAACCTACCAGCATTGAATCACCTAATACTTATCCAAAATAATATCATCGACAATTAATTTTTTATAAGGGAATGTAGAGTAGTATAAATCTTGGTTGTGTTAGAAACTACCTCTATCACACCCTATAAATGAGGAATGATAGTCAATGCTGGTGTTAAAAATTAATGAGATGAAATATCAATCAAGGATATTTCTAAATTATATGTTTGAGTGTTTGATAATGGTACTTATGTAGTAATTTGGGTATATGGTTCCCCACTAGGTAGGGTATCTACAGATCTATGAACCTAGGAATGTTCAGTGTTTACAAGAAGATCAAATAGAATATAGATATCTGTATTCGTAGTTTTAATTTGTGTATCACTAGGAAGGGATATTATATTGACTATGCTAGTAGTGGTAGTTAGTGGATGATCATTATATTGAGTTGGTATCTCACTGATCCTTATGGAGTCTATGTGGTGATCAACTAGGTCAATAAAGGGAACCTCTATTATAGGGCAATTTATCAAATAATTTCCATTATTTTTGGAATCCAACTCAACCTATCATCATTCATCAGTATCCATAACATAAATAGTATCCCATGTGTCAAAAGATGAAGAGGTGTGGGTTGGGGATGGTATAAATGATCAATTTGGGGTGGTCTAATACACACTAAATATTTTGACAGATTAGTGATATAAAAATATTTAGTTTGGATGAACCTAACATGTTCCTACTAGGGTTGATACAATAGACAAAATGGGTGTTGTGTTAAGTCATGTGGTAGAATGAGAGGTTGATAAAATTATACCTCCACATTATCATATAAATGGTGCTTGATCCTAATAATATACTGAATGAAATTAGAAAATACTAATTCCACTCCATGTGAGGAAAGGGTGGGGGTTTTTCCTAATCATGTGAAACTTATATTCGTCCTCTCAGTGTTGGGTTCTATTAGGAAGTGAAAGAAGCATGTGGGAATCCCTCAATGGGATCATAATCCACCGTTAAATAAGTATAATTTTCATCCCATTCATGCCCTTTCTTCTATCATTAATGGTACCATTTTTTATAATAATGTGAGGTCAAAAAACATAATCTACCCCAATAATGATAGGTGCAATTATTAGTCAAAAACTCCCAAGTTCTTTTCTTTTTAAGTAGTGAAATTCCCACCCATAATAATACCCTTGGGCTTGATCAAAATTCACCCTTAATATAATGAAAATTATTTAGTCATGTTGATTCTTAACTACCATATATAAATTCTATAATGAAGAATAACATATAATCTGATCAGAAAGCCTTATGATGATCCCTTAGAGAGATTTCCCAATGTATAATCCTTAAGAGATAACTTTTCAACTAATTTCTCTGAGTTTTTTTAGGCTTGTTCCTTCTCAATGGGTAAATGGTTGTTTTCATCTAATACTTATGGATTGTGTTCTTGAAACACTCTAGTATAAAATAATTATAATCCACTCTCTCTATAAAATCATAGTTCTTGACACATTATCTAGCTCCAAACTCTATAAACCAAAGGATCCAATTATGGTGAGCAATTTTTAACTTAATATACTCCAGTAACATATACAATACTAATAGTAACTCTAAGATACAATCTATATAATCCTCCTTCAATACATGAGTAATATGTTATAAATTCATATCTTTGAATGAATATATAACTTGATCATCTATATCAATATATTCCATAATATGCATGTCAAAATTCTTTTATTTTGAATTCCTAACATTTAATGTCTCCCCAGACTCTTCCAGTGTTTGGGTTTAGTGAACCATATAAAATATTTTAGGTGATTTTGGGATAAATCCCCACACATGGATGAGTGATGGGTTGTTTGGTTGGTTTGGATTAGGTTAGGTTACAAAGATGTCAATTGGTTAGGTGATAGTCTTAGTAAGGGATCAGGTGTTTTTGTGGGTAGTTTATTGATTTTATATTTAGTGGGTCTCATAGGTATATTATTTTTTATTTGTTTTAATGGGTATTTATCTTTGTATTTGTTGTTAAAAGTCTTATTTTGATCCATTGTGGGAGGGATATGGATATGGATGGGTAATGGATCGAGTTGGATTAATATGGGGTTTTAAATGGGTTGTTTTCATGGTTTGGAATTTTTTTATGTTTAGATGGGTATGGTGAATTTTAATAGTGTGGGTTGGGAAAAAGTGTAGGGATTAGGTTGAAATATGAATGAGGAGTTGTGAAAGTCAAGGAGGGGATCTATAAGTGTAACTTTACTACTTGAAGGTGATCAGAACCAGATTAGAAGGCTATGAAAAACAATTTAGGGAGCATTGAGAGATGGGAAGAGGGATAATAATAGAACAATTTAAGTTTTGGTGTTTACAGCTAAATGTATTTGAATACATTGTGGCATGACCCCAATCATTACCTCATGACGTCATTAGTTCTAAAACCATGATATTTTTCAAACTCAGTCCTCTAGAGTTACAACGCCATGGGGGAAGCCACCACAGAACAACCATATTAGTTTATCCCTATGTGATTTATTATAGGTTGAAATCATGACATTAAAAATACCCTATAAATATTAATGTCTCATTTTTTTTCTATCTTGAAGAATTATATAATGAGAAATTACTTCCCATCGCAACTAGATTTGTCACTCCATATTATGATATTTTGGGGTTGGGTTATAGTGTAAACCCAACCTATCATGGTAAGGCTCTTTTTTATCCAAGAAGTTTACATTATTATAGTGTGATCAATAATTGTGTGTCATGGGTCTAGAATGATTACTTGGGGGAACAATGTGTTATGACATGATATATCTAGCTTCACCTTAAAAATTATTTGTTTTATCCGTTGGTTATTACTCTCCATAAATTTTATGTTGTCTCAAATGGATATTCAGTAGGGGAGTAGGGTATAGTTATTTAGAGTCTCTAAACTAATTTACCCTAATAATTTCTAACCAATATAATGTAGAATTATAATCCTAAAAAATAAAACATACATAGGTTTCTCTACACCTAGTGATTTAATTAAAGTCAATATCTAGATGTAACTTTTTATTTTCAGTAAAATTTGAGAGATAAAATAAATTAATTTTGGAAATTATTTTTATATAGATTCGTCCTTTTTTATTGAACTTGATTAAAGTTTCATTCCCTCTTTAGATATAAATGGCCTTATGTTCAAAGGAATTTATTCCATGATGGGTCGTAACCAAAGTGACTATATTTTTCTTGGAAAAATTCTCAAACAAGATTTAAAAAAAAGTATTGTGTCTCCTAACATGAATATTAAATGGTTGATTCATCAGTTATTCCACTTATTGATTTTATATTTATAGATCCTTTAATTTTTATATTCATATCTTTCAATCTCTTATAATTCATCCAAATATAGTAGTATCTGGCTATCTTGTTGTGAGTCCACAACTACTATCTTCATATCCCTATATTATCGATGCTTGAGATACACTAGTAAATGGTCTAGTTTCTCATCGATAAGCCTAAATGGGGTTATACTAGTCATCATTTTAAAATATATCATTTATTACTATAAATTATAATTAAGTTTTTTTCTATAATATTTCCATATAGAACTTTTAGTTTTCTCCAAAATCTTCATAATCACTAAGTTGGATAATTCTACTTTCCCATGGGTTTGTGGGTGGTGAGGGGAGATGGTATTGTATCAAACTCTTTAATTTTCTAGTGCACACAAAAATATATGATTGTATTCACTCCACAAGAAATTATGAGTAACCTAGACATACCAACAAGATAAAATAAGTTATTTCATAAAAATTTCATCACTATATTGGATATATTCATCCATTTAGCCTCATATTATACCCATTTAGTCATCTAAATCACATACACAAGTATGTATGTTTTTCTCATGGAGATTGGTAAGGGCCCCATAAAATAAAATCTCTATACATAAAACACCTCAACTTTTATATATTTTTTAGAATATCAATTTTTTCCCAATGTTATCTATTTATTAGCATCAATCATAGACTCATATGAACCCCCTTGCATCTTTGTGGATGTCAACAAAAATAATACACATTGTATTATCATGGCCATTATTATACCATGCCAATTGTTTCCTCTAATTAGTGATGAATTGAAAAATTATAGAATGATATTCACCTTGGATTTGGGCACACATGACTAATTTAATCATTCACTACATTTCATGAATAATAAGTGATCATCAATTTTTTTTTGTGAATTATCAAAAAATATTATTTAGTACTGATATAAAAAAAGGATTTATGGTCTCATTTTCTGAATAATCTACAATGTTGAAAAACCATGAAAGAGATTTTAAATCAGTATAGAAAAGCTTCTCATCCCAGATCTCATTACCAATTTCTCTATCCTCCTCCTCTTCTATATTCTTTTAGAGTAATCTCAAAAAATAGAAAACCACTAAAATATCTAATCTATTTTTTTCTATGTTAATCCTATAAAACTATTATAGTAAGAAAATACACCAAATCAGGAATGGATAAGAATCCTTTTCTAAAAAACAACTCAAAAGGCATGATCTATGTAGACAATCCCACCAAAGATTAGTAAATATTTTTTGAACTTATCAAAAGAAAAAACCATTGGTATAAGTTTCTTCCCAGTGATAGTTTAATTTATTTGGGACTTATTATAGGAATGGATGTCATAATATATAGGTTGAAAAATATGATCGACCCATTGTCTTAGAGTATCTCTTATAATGAAATTACTTCGACCTAACATTCTATTGAAAATTTTCTCCCAATTTAGAAATATCATGATTGGTGTGGCCATAAAATTATTTATCAATGTAATAAACTCTTCCTTACATGATAATTCAAGTATAAACAAAACATGCTTTGAAAAAATATGGGTGAGTGTCCTAGATATCTTGAATAATTCATTGATAAAGTGGGGAAAAAATCTATCATGTCCAAGAAATATTTAAACCCCATTCATTGTATTATGATCATGGAGATATTTTATGAATGTTTTAATTACTAGATCAACCTTGATTCTTTGTTTAGATACTCTGTTGACTAGAATTACACCACCTTGAACTATAAAGTGGAACTTTTCCCAATTGAGAACTAAAAATTTTTCTTCAAATATTTTAAGTACCAAATAATGTTTGTATAGGAATACTTCAATGTATATCCCATATACTAAGAAATCATCCATGAAAATATCAATAAATTCTTCCACCATGTTCTGAAAAAATAAGTGGCTCGCACCTTTGAAAAGTTACTTGTGCATTAAAAATGCAAAAATACATGAGATGATAGGAGAATGTCTGATATGGGTAAGTAAACATTGTCTTCTCTTTGTTATTTAGAAAAACCAGTATTTGGTTGTAACTAGAATATCAATATAAAATGAAAAAGAACTCATATTGAGATAACCAATTAAGAATTGATCCATGATTAATAATGGAAAGTTCTCCTTTATTATGGATGTTTCCAATATTTGATAGTCTATGCATACCCAATATAATGTAACTATCATTATAGTTATCACCTCATTATCATTATTCATTATCACAGTATTCCACCCTTATTTGGAATTACTTGTAATGGGGTCACCCATTAACTATTTTATATTGAAATGATGATCCCAAAATCTAGTAGTTTAAGAACATTTTTCATGGAAAAATATTTTATAGTTTTTCTTAGTCCCACCTGTAGTAACAATCTTAGTTTTCTCACATCGTCTTACAGTGATATTTGTGTCAAAATAATAGGATTAATTTCATTTATAATGGAAATAAACTATGCGAGTTCTCCCATATTTTTCTCAGTGATGTATGTATCATTTGTAGATATTTTTTCTATTTTAACACTTCTTCTAGCTGTAATTTTATTGTGTAAATGACTGGTTTAATTCATTTTATGATTTAAAAACACAAATTAAGTGATTTTTTCCTTTTCCTTAAAACATATAACAATTTTTATTCCTACTAATTTCTTATTTATGCATTAATAATCATTGTTAAAGAGTCCTTTTCACCCAATAATAAGTACCATAGTGTTTTTTCAAGGGATTAAACTAAACCATTTGTATTTTTATGATTAAAGGAATTAATTATAGATAAGAATATCTTTACAAGTTTTTTCTCCATTTCATGACTTAAGATTCTTCCTCACCATATATTTTTTAATTATCCTCCTTAGTTTCCACAATATCATTAATTATTTACATTATATTACCTTATTTATTATTTATAGACTCATGATGGATGGGTGGTCTTTAGTATAAAATCTTATATAGAAATATTATGATTTAATTTCATGATTAATAGTTTTAATAAGAACAAATATGACTTATTAATCACTAACTTTGAAAATTATTCATCATTGGTTGACATCTATAAATGATTTTTCAGTTTCAATGAATGGTCATCAAAGGATTATTGGAATATCTCAGTCTTATTCTATCACGAGGATAAAAAAAATCTACGAAGAATCTAAAATTTCCCACCATGAAAAGACATATTAAAAAATCCTCCAGGAAAGTTCATTGATATACCAATAAGTTAGAGTGAAAATAATATCATATTTGGATTATCCAATCCCATATTTAAAAACACACGTAAGGGAATAAAATTTTCACCTCACTCTTAAGTTACAATGTGTATTCTTGAATGTGTATGAAATATTAGTGAAAAAGATGAAAAATATTCCAAGATCTATCTTCCTTGGAGGTATATTATTTTGAAATTATATTAAACAATCTTTTCATAGAGAAATAACACCACAAACACCTAGAATTTTATTTTTATAGTAATTGATTTAAATTTTTTATCATAATACAACATTTAATAAATAGATTCATTGAAAGTGATGTCTATATAAAGTTATATGAATCTATATAAAACTTCTTGTATTTCATTTCAAAACTTCATTTCCTTATCCTCTTTAAGAAAAAAAGAGGGGTTCTATATGGATCTGTATTTTTGTTTCATTATTCTCTTTATAAACCTATTTTATATATTTTCCCATCTTATAATTTTCGTTTTATTATTATACTTTATCCTCCTTATCTTCTCAAATTTTCTATATCACCCTTAACATTTATTATTCTATTTACACAAAATTTTCTTTCTATTTTTCTTATTTTCTTAAATCTCTCACCTGAAAAAAGTTTCATAGCCTTCACCTTCTCTCTTGGGTTTCCTCCGTGTTACTTGGTAGGGTATTGAGTAGTATCTCTAAAAATGTTTGATATATTTTCCCCACATGGTTCTAGTGTTTTAGGTAGTTTATTGTAGATTAATTATAGAGTTCTATTGTCTTGTAATACAATGAGAATAATTTTGGATGAGGTTATGGAACATTCTTTTAATTGATTTTTAGGGGATATAAATATGGTTTTGGATAGAATTTATGTGGAGGATGGTTGGTTTATGGTTGAGGAAGTGGTAATAGTTAGAATAGCCTTAGGGGTTGTGGTTTAAGTGAATATTTGGGTATACCATTGTTTTATTTAAAAATTAAGACACATTTAAATTAGCTATAAAATGGATTTAGTGATCGATTGGGTTGAATCCACCTCCATTGGTTGTAGGTTTTTTGTAATTTTTGGGGGATTGATTATAACTAGTACAGTTTCAATTGAAAGGTTTATTATCCTCTAAACCATACTAAATCCTTGGTATATGTGGGGTCCTCTTCACATCTCATGATATTATAAAATGGGTTTGAGTGTTAGTGGTTATGAATACTGTGATTGAGTCAGTGACACTATAAATTATAAGTTATATCATTTATTTATCAATGATTCTAATTGGGTATCCAAGAAGGAAATGTCATCCAATTAAAATATTTATATTCTCCGTGGACCCTAAACACTTTTTAATAATTTTTAATTATGAGTAATTTCATAGAGAATGTCTTTTATAACTTCAAATGTTTTCATAATTAATCCTTTAATGGATAGGTCATCGACCGTGACTCAAATAATATGATGTAAAAAATAATTAATTGATTCATTTATAGGAAAATATAGATTCTCTTATGTAACAACTTCCTCATGAACTATTTGATTTTGTCCCATGTTTCAAATATATATTATCCATCGACTTGTGAAATGATTGGGATTTCATTTCTGAACTTCCACATCCTCCATAGTATAATGTATTTGTTCAATAATAATTTTTTGTTATCCTAGGTTTTTATGTAAGCATAGAGTTAACTCTTTAACCAATATATTTATCAGAAATAAAGAGAGAATTAGAATACACTCAATCATATAGAATGTTATGTTACTCAATTTTTGTTAAACACATCACAAATTTCACTGAGGATAGTCAAATATCTATGTAGATCTTCATTTTTTATGCCACTAAATCATCCCAAGTTATACATTAGTATTAGGCTTAGTTTGTTCTTAAAATTTTCCACCCAAATCAAAATATGAACAAAAATAGAGGAAAAATCATCAATAGATGATAAATCATAGTCCATTGTGGATCTAGACTAGGGAATTTGTGGTGCTCCATTATGCTGGATCTCATTGGAGAATTTTCCTTGAGGTACATTGGGTGTAGTTGAGAGAATATTCTCTTGGATGGAAAATCATTTGTATAGACATAGGAACCTCTTGTTCTTAGGGTTATAATCAATCATTTCTCATGTATCAAGGATCATTGATCATTTTTTTGGCATCTTTTTCATGCATTATGTTTCCTGAAATGAAAAAAAAACATGAACATAATGATAATTAAAATAAAAAAGTATTAATAATTTAAGAATATAATTGGTTTAAAAAAAATTATTATACTCATATGTTCACCCTTGATCACTAACAATAGTGCCAAAAACATTGTCCATACCATTTGAATTATCAATTATAGTGGGTAATCAAGATTAAAAATTAAGTTTTCATGATTTTTATTATTCTATTAAGTCATATAATAGTGACGGTCCAAGGTCGGGCCCATGAGTGATACATATAATCCACAAGATAAAGACATAGGCCTTATTATTAAGTAGAAATATACGAATTTATAGGGATAAAAAAATTAAAAAGTAGTCTAATGGTTTTAAAATAATAAATTAAATATATAATCAAAGGATCAATTTCAAAGTCTATTTTTGAAATAGATACCAACCTATTTCATTAATTAATTGGGTTTACAAAACCAGTTTCAATATTTTTTTATGTTTAACAGTTTATTATGGTAAAATTTATTGATTTTAACTGAGAAAATATAAATCTATTGATCAAATAATAAGATCAGACTAATTTCATTAAGTTCAATATTTAAATTTAATGGCAAATCCAATAAATTATTAATATCTTAATTTTATCAACTAGTTTTTATTTCCTTTCTTAATAAGTCCTATTTCAAAATACCAACTCATAAATAAGATTATAATTGGTTACTCAAATTGATTATTAATTTAAATGAATATTTACGAATAAAATTGATATATAATTTAAATACCAACACTTTTACTCTAGAACCCTTTACTCCTAAGTGAATTTAAACACTTGGTTGATGGAAGATGAACCGTATTTTACTTGATTATATTTTAAATTTAATGAAAATAGTAAATTAATGCTGATGCATGTTGCTATATGAGCACATATTTCCTTCACTAATAATAATCAATAAATATTTCACCATATGTAAGAGAAGTGAGTTAGATAGGGGTGTTTCTGCAAGCTATGAAGTACTGGAATAATGTTGTATGATTTTCTATAAATGAAGAAAGGGAACTTATTTTGGAAATATCTTCAAAATTTTGTTTGTTTGTTTATTTCAAAATCAAAAATGTTTTTAGTTTCAAATTTTTTATTGTCAATTTTATATTTATATAAGGGAACTACTTATTTCTCATGCATTTATTTCTTTTCAAGCTTCTACATAAGAAGGTGATTTGTTTCAGAACTGATGATGTGCAAGAGAACGTTTATTTTTTGTGTGAAAATAAAATTTTCTCAAATGTTTCAAGTGGGTTATTCATTTAAGAGTATATGATAATTTTTTAGTGGTTTATTAATATTTATTTTGTATCTATATAAATATTTTTAATTATATATTTATGATAGAAATGGGAAAATTGGTTAAATATTTAAAACTATTTCTGGATTTAAGATTTTAAAATGATTTTTTTTAGTCCATTGATATTGTATAATGGTATTTAAATTATATTTTTATAATGGTAAGGGGGTTCATTTTGAGTTTATAAAACTTTTATTCCACAATGATTCGTGAGATTTATTGTATTGATTTTTTTTAAAAGAACCTTAATTGGTCTCCAATATATATACATGGCATGTTATTAAATTGTAAAAACTAGTTTTTTAATAATAATATTAAATATGTATGTATATATATATGGATGTTAATGTTAAAAATATTGTCCTCAAATGGTTTTCTCTTTATAAAATTATTTTCTTGATTAGGCCACTTTCTGTGCAAGTGAATTTATCGATTTATTCAAAATTTATGTTTAATTTAAAATTATTTTATTTTAGAATAAGAATATGTGTATATATATACACATAAATATATCATTTCATATGAATTTTTTTTAAAACATGTATACATATGTATCTACATGTGTATTATTTTATGGTGAAATAGAATTTTAATCTAACATCAATCGATACATTTATATATAAATTTATTTGGATATGTATCAATTTATGTAAAACTTTTTATTTCCTATATGTATGTAAATAAATGAATGTATATATATATGTATATTATATGCATCATTATTCTTACCTATACATATGTGTGTGGAGATGAAATCATGTTTTATTCTAATATATTTGTAAAACAATGTATATATATGTGTATCTTTTTATGTAAAACTATTATATACGTATATATGTATATGAATGTATAATTACAAATTTCATTTCATGAAAACTACTTTTATCATAGAACATGTATAACCAAGTTATTTACCTTTTAGGAAAAGGATATCGAAGCTGATGATTTTTTAAGAAAATTCATGGTCCTTATGATATAAAATGCAAGTTGTAATGTTTTTAATTCCCAATAATCACACTTGGATATTATGTCAATTAAGGGATGTAATGGGGAGTGAACCTAAAAAATTTTGGGAATTTTTTCCAATCATATGATGGGTGTTCCCTGAATTATAGAGCGCTTTAATTCATTGGGTAATATTTAAATCTCATGAGATGTTATGTATGGTGTGCGAGACATGTATCCTAAGCATGCTACGAGATTAGAGAGTGAATATAATCTATCATGGGACTATGTAAATCATGTTATGTTTTCTCTGGAGTGAACCATGACTTTGTGTTATGATCCAAGGTGTTTTTAATAATTATTTATGAATGTTTACTAGTTATCAAGAGAAATTTTTATTATTTCATAAATGAATGAAATTTATTTTTCTAAAGGTTACATATTTTGAAACCTATTTAGAAATAAATATGTTTATTTTCATATCAATTAATTATTTTATAAATTTGTAATTCTCAATATGTATCACATCTTTTACTTTTTATATTGAAGTGAAAAAATCCAGATATGTTTCCACATGTTTTGAAACCCCTTAGTGAGATTTTTTTCTCACCCTATGCTTCTCAAACCCTCTTTTCATAGAGAATAAGGATAAGTATAAGTGCGTGACTGGATAAGGACCCTTTATGGTGTTTAACCATTATAAATAATAAGAATTGTTTTATTGTCATTTTTAGAGTTATAATTAGAATTCTCCAATGTATCCAGACTATCTAAAAATATAAACCATTGCGATCTCAGGTTGTTAAATAATAAATAAATTATAAAAAATGGAATAGGTCTTGGATCATCATTGTTAGTGTCATAGATGAGGTTTAGAAAACATTAGTGGCAAAGATACGAATAACCCCTTTGATCATTTTGAGTCCTGTAAATTTTATCAGATTTTACATTAAGGAAAAATATATTTCTCCTAGTTTCTATAATTCTGAATAGTGAAATTCATAATCTCTATAGGTATGGTAATGGAATTTTGAGGATGAAATTCTTTTAAGGGGTAATATTATAACATCACCAATATTAATAAGTTCTTTATTTTAAATAAGGAAAAATAAATTTTGGTCTTATGTTAAGATTAAATATGTCAAATTAAATAATAATACTTGAGAATATTTATATTATTATTCAATAATAATAATAATAATAATAATACCTTTATGATAAGTGATAATTTATTAAATTGTTTTATCAATTATACTTTTATTTATAATATTTTATAATGTTTTAAATAAATTATTATATGATTTGATTTTAAATTATAAAAAATGATGTTTTATAGTTTAAAAGAATATTTTAACTTAAATATTTTTGATTGATTATTTTTATAAAAACCTATGTTTTGTATGATAAAATCAAAAGTTTATTTAGAATATAAAACAATTATGTAATTGTTATCAATAATCACGTCGAAATATATTTATACGAAATTATGAAATTGTTGTCAATAATCATGTCAAAATATATATAATTTTCTAAATAAATTGTATAAATATATTTTTAACTATTATAAATTTATTTGTTTTTTTATGAATTATGATTATAAATATATTTATATGAATTTATGAATTAAATTTAATATGATAAATATAAAACAATGATTAAAATTATTAAAATATTATATTAAAAAATGTTAAAACAAACAAATAATAATAAACCGATAAAATGTTTTTGAAAAAACCATGGTATGATTTGTAAAAAAATAGTAAAAAAATGATAAAAAAGAGAGATAACATGATAATAGAGTTGTGGGAGGCATTGATTGAGAAAGGTAATTGGGTAAGGGGGAAAATGGTTCAGTCGTCGAGTGCATCTGAGGGAGAGGTATCGATCCAAGAAAGATGGATGTTGAGTCACTGAGGGGGGTTTTGACCTAGGAAGACCTAACGGCATCGAGGATTCCGAGAAATCTTTGACTACCGATGAGGGATCCTGGATGTCGATCATTGTCAAAAGGGGTTTAACCATGAGTTAGGGTTTCGTTTCTATGTGAGATCTAATTGGATGAAGTTTCAATCTACTTAAACCTAACCATGGAAGGTTTTTGTTTTATTTTCTAGATGTCAAATATTTATGTAAACCCTTTTTCATTAATCCTTTTGGCATAAGATGACATGTATTTCCTTTCTTCCTCAAACTTATTCTTTTATGACTTATTGATCGTTTATTATTATTTTTGGGTCTCTTCGATGAGTATGCCATATTTAAGAATGGATTCATATTAATTTCATATTTTATTTGGTTGTTGAATCTGATTTTTATTTTTGGTTGTAATCCACATTTCAATCACCCTTCGATTTCCTTTTTCCACCGGCTTGGACTGTTGCTTTTGAAAAAAAATTCATATAGATATATAAAATACTATCGTCTATTTTCTTTCTGTTAATTCTCTACCTCCACTTGACTTATATAGGAATCCACTCCAATATCAGTATAGAAATGTATATTTTATGAATTTAAATTATATACGAACTGAATATATAAGCACCTATGCCCTTTTTTTAGAATAATCCCGAAGTACTACACCCTCTATAATAGAAGAAAGTCGGATAGATGGATTTGTTGTAAGCTATAAAGTAGTAGAAAAAAGGTTTTCTTATTTCTTGTAAATCAAGTAAGGGAAATTTCTTTTACAGTATCTTCAAACATTTTTTTGTTTGTTTATTTCAAAATCAAACATGTTTTCAGTTTTAGATTTTTTTTATTTTCAATTTTATATTTATGTAAGGGAACAACTTATTTTTCATGAATTTATTTCTTTTCAATCTTTTTCATATGAAGGTGATTTGTTTCAAAACTATTTATGTGAAATAGAATTTTTCTTTTCATTATGAAAATAATATATACTCAAATGATTCAATTAGGTTCTCCATTATAGATTTTATGTCAATTTGTTTTAGTGGTTTACAAATATTTATTTTATATCTATCTAATTAATTTTGAATTATATTTGTATGATAGTAAGTGGAAATTTGGTTAACTCTTTAAAACTATTTCTGAATTTAATATTTTTATATGAATTTTTTTCCATCCATCAGTTTTGTCTAATGGTATTTTAATTGTTTTTATAATTGTTAGGGGGATAATTTTGAGTTTATAAAACTATTCTTCCCAAAAAATTCATGATATTTATTGTCTTGATTTTTTTAAAAACATTAATTTGCCTCCTATGTATATACATGGTATGTTATTTAAGTTTAAAAATTATTATTTTAATAATAATGATTAAAATTTATGTATATATATATATTACCTCTTTGTATGTTAAAAATCATGTTCTCCCATGGTTTTCTCTTCGTAAAAATATTTTCTTGATTAGGCCACTTTAAGTGCAAGTGATGTTATCAAATTATTCAACATTTATGCTTAAGTTAAAATTGTTTTATATTTGAAAAAATATATGTGTGTATATATATATATATATATTCATAAATAGATCATTTAATATGATTTTTTTAAAACATATATATATATATATATGTATCTACATATGTATTATTTTTGGGTGAAACAAAATTTTAATATGACATTAATAGATATGTATATATATAAATGTATTTATATATGTTTCAATTTTTTGTAAAAATATTTATTTCCTATATGAATGTAAATAAATGTATGTATATATATATATATGTCATTATTCATACCTATACATATGTGTGTGGAGATTCAATCATGTTTTATTCTAATATATATGTAAAAATATGTTTATATATGTATATATATCTTTTTATGTAAAACTTTTATATATGTATATATGTATATGAATGTATATTTACACATGTCATTTCATGAAAAACCTCTTCTATCATGAAACATGTATAACCAAGTAATTTTCCTTTTCATGAAATGGATATCAAAGTTCATGATCATTAAGGACTCTTTGTGGTCCTTATGATATAAAATACAAGTTGTTTTGTTTTTAATTCAAAAGAATCTCACTTGGATATTATGTGAATGAAGGAATGGAATGGGGAGTGAAACCAAACCCTTATGGTAATTTTTTCCAATCATGTGATGGGTTCGCTCAGAATTATATAGCAATCCAATGAATTGGGTAATATTGAAATCTCATGTGATTTCATGTGTGGTGCACGAGAGGTGTATCTCATGCACACAATGGGATTAGGGAGTGAACCAAATCCATCATGTGACTATGTCCATTAAGTTATGGTATCTCAAGAGTGAAATGTGACTTCATGTTATGATCCAAGCTTCCTTTTCTAAGTATTTATGAATTATTATGAGTTATCAAGAGAAATTTTTATTATTTCATAAATGAATGAAATAGATTTTTAAAATGGTTAAATATATTTAATATTATTTAGAAATAAATACTATTATTTTCAAAAGTACTCATGATTTTATAAAGTCTAAATTCTCCTGTTGTATCTCATGTTTTACATTTTCTATTGAAGTAAAAACAATTGATTGGTTTCCACATGTTTTCAAAACCATTACTGATCTTTTTGTCACTCACCCTTTTTTAAAACCACTTTTCATATGGAATAAGGATGCATAGAAGTGAGTGAGTGGTTGAGTCCCCTTTATGGTGTTTAACCGTTGTAAACATCAAAATAGTTTTATTGTCCATTATTTTTTTGAGAGTTGTAAATAGAATTCATCAACGTATCTGGACTCTCTAAAACTATAAACCTATGAGATCTTGGTTTGTTAAATTATAAATGAATTCTAATATATAAAAAAATGGAATAGGGTTTGGGTCGTCATAGGGTCACTATAGGATTCATGGACAAGGGAAGTTAGTGCCTAGGTTTGTTGGACCTTTTGTGTTTGTGGAGAGAATTGATCTTGTGGAATACCAATTTTCTCTTCCATATAGGTATTGTGCAATACACGATGTTTTTGAAGTGTCAAAACTTTGGGAGTTTTACCCTAAGCCTTACAATGTGATCGATGTTGATTATGTTGAGCTTTAGACTAACGTGTCATTTGAGAATCATCTGATTTGTGTTATTGATCGCAGTGAGAAAGTGTTACAGGGAAGGATCATGCCGATAATTCAATTATTGTGGAAACATTGATATTTTCAGGTGGAAAAGTGGGAGAGATAAGTAGATATATGGGCTCATTGTCCAAATCTGTTTACCTCAGAATCTTAGAGATGTTTGGGAGTATGGGTTAAGGATGTGATGTTATAAGTTGGGGGAGATTTTAAGATCTCAAACTTTTTGAAGACGCCTCATGCTCATTTTTAGGTACTATTTTAACCTTATTTTGGTATATCTTTGGTGGATTTTTTTTCAATTTTTTTCAAGTGGAATTTTGGAATTTTGGAAGAAAAAGTGGTAGTGCATGGTTAGCGCATGGTTTTCCCAAACGGTGCACCTACCCCAAGAAAAACATGTACTCACAAATATAGGGGAATTTAATAGTTGGAACATGGGTTTTGAAACCATGTTTACACTTAATAGAAATCATACACCCCTTGGATGAGGTGCATGGTTAGAGAGTATGGTTTGGAAAACCATGAAACCCTACCTAGGAAACCATCTATGTGGATTTTAATTACCCAAAAATTTATAAAAAATTTCTACCTTCCCAGTATTAACCTCAAATATACCTAGTATAACCATAAACCAATTCATATGAATTTTTAAACTCTTAACAGGGTTCTAAGTCTCCTCGAACTTCATTCTCAATAAATTAAAGATCCAATCGATGGATCGTCTCACCTCTAGTAAGTGATTTCTTCCTAATTTGGATTCCTCTATCTTGCATCTCTATTTATAGATAAAGAGGAATGATTTATACTCTGATAGAAATGGTTTAGATTTACCTTTTATTGGATCTTAATCTATTTGATCTTGATCTTAGGTTTTGGTCCTTGATCTTCCATGTCATTGTGATCTTGAATGTTTCTCTTCAATTTGGGGATTTCCAGTTTAACGTACATCCATAACAAGTCATGAGGTATGTGGTTTTAATATCAATTCCCATAGTCTTGAATTATAATTGTGTTTATGTAATTTTGGAATTTCAATTTCCAAATTTGGTAATTGAATCTTGAAATTGAATTAATTAATTAATTAATGGGTTTATGGAGTTGGTAGAATAATGTAATTATTGAATTTCTAAAATAAATGATTGTGGAATTGGTGTTTATGGGATTGATTAGTAATTGCAATTAACGGGTTGGTTGGATTAACATTGAAGGGTTAAAGGATATTATGATTAAATATTTATATATGGTTTAACAATGAATTTTTCATATTATTCCATGTGATTTAAATAGATAACCATGATTTTTGGGATAAAATGAAATGGAGTACCATGATGAGAATGTTTGATAAGATGGTTAATAATTAATAACCTTGATAAATGTGATATTTATGAGATATGTGATATATTGTGATATATGTGATAAATAGTGTAGGATACAAACTTATGCTCCAAATACCAATATGTGATAATGAGTGCGTGACAAGGACTGATGCTTCAAAAACCCATATGTGATAACAATGAGGTGTAGGATAGGGAAAAATGCTCCAAATATCTATAGGTTGCTAGAAATGATGTTCTAGTCCCAAAACATTATCATTGGATTGGAGTTACTATTATACATGGTATGAAAATTGGAATTAAATGATTTGTTAAAGCCCATGATATAATGAATTGTGATTCCCTATGATATATGGTTCATAATCCATTATAGGACGAAGTAGGTATATATTGTTTGGATTTCATCTTGAACATGTGTAATTATGCGGTTAATTAAATAATAATGAATTTTGAATTTTTTTACTTGATTTATAATACTTTATTCATTATTAAACTTCATACAATGTTATAGAATGGATAATGTTTAGACACTATTGGTGGTTGTATTCTGATTTCTATTCACACCCTACTCAGGCTTCCTGATTGATACCAAAATTGACTTCATTATTATTGGAAAGGAATAGGGATAGAGCACATTATTATATAGATAAGTTGGGATGACACATGGATGAGGGAACAAGACATGATTTCGGGACCCACTTGGGAGTTGTCAATGTCTTTATTATTTATTTTTCATATTTACACTTGACACATATTGAAATTACATATATAATATTTTAGTTATGTCTAGTTATCCATGTTTTGATATTATCATGCAATGTTGTCCTTTATTGATAATGGAATTATTATAATTATTTTTTATTACAATTTGTCTATTGTTTATTTATTTCTTTTTTTTTGAATTTGATAGAGAGGGTATATTCTCCCCATGGTTTATATTAGACCCTCACTACTAGTCGGAAGCCTCTATAATATGGGGGAAGTGTTCTTGATGTCATGTAACCAACTAGCTCGGGGCACCGATGTGGGGTACCTAGGGTAGGGCAATACACTATTAATCAAAAATAATTTCAAAATGTTCTAGAAATTAATTTTAATATGTTCTTTAAAAAATCAATAAAACATATTTTTTTGATTAAAATATTTATTTAAAGAATAAAATGACTTAATTAAAAATAGATATATTATTTATTAATCATTTATCAATATATTTATATTGATTGTGAACATTATATATATTTTATAAAGTAGTTAATCCTATTCATACCCTCTAATTTAATAGATAGGTTATAATTTTCATATTCAATAAAAATATTTCATGGTTCATTAAGGATTGGTGTTGCATATCTTGTATGCTATGGAGCATAGTGTTTTTTTAAATCATAGTGTATTAAATTATATCCTAATTAATAAATTTCGTCCTCAAAATTTTTACTTTTTCTTAGTAATCAAGGTTTGGATATTTGGAAATTCCTTTGTTGAAAACCTCCTTCATAAAAAGGGTTAATAAAACATCCTCTTGAAAAGAGGGAAGGAAAAATATGAATGATATATATAATAATATATAACATGGTTCCAAAATAAGAGAACATTAGTGAGAACTGAAAATATGGACATGGAAGAGAAAATTAATTCCCAAGGACTAATTGAGTGTGATATAGAACATGGTCTAGAAAAAGTTAACAACCAACGAGCCATGAATAACTGAGGGGTTTAAAAGACCATCAATTCATCACAATTTAAGGTTATTGAAAAACAATTTTGTATTAAGATAATTTTTATAATGTTAAGGAATTATTTTACCATATAGACTAAGAAAATAAGGAAATATAAAAACTTGGAATGTAGATTTTCATCTTTTAATAAATTTCCTTAAGAATCTATTCTGTTAATCCAAATGATGTGTATTAAATATGAATTCTTTTAAGCCTAAAGCACTAAAATAAACATCTAATAGATCAAAAAAGTATTTCAATATATTCCTACCATTTTTAGGAATTACCTAAAACAAAAAATGGTTAGCACAAGATAATTCTCAAAGTGAATAAACCATAAAACTAGGAAATACAATATAATTATCAAAGCCTTAATTACCTCAATAACCAAAACATTAAATAATATTTTAATCTCAAAGGCAATATCATACCCTTCATTTTACATATTTAAAATTTTATTTTCATTCCCCCAAAATTATCTTTCATGGAAAATAAATTATTAATCATAAGTGTTATATATACCTCATCCTAATGAAACATCTCCCAAATACCAATAATTACAATGATAAATAAATATATACTTTATTAATATAGTGAACTTTTCCAAAATATCATGTGTCAAATTTATATATTAACCTAAAAGGTAATACATAAATTTACCATAACTATATCTGAATATATCCACATCTCAATGAATCAAATTTCATCCATCAAGGTTAATTATATTCCACAATATATTAATTCATAATTAACATTAAATAATATACTAACCCCAAAGGTTTATTTAAACCTTAATAGATTTTATTCCTAATTCTAAAGAAAATATTCTAATAAATTCAAAATCACTTCACTTAAAACATAAAAAATGGTTTTTTATGCCTTTGAACTTATGATTAACTATTAAATTATACACCCATTATGGTATCCATAACTTTTATATTAACTTCAAATGAAAACATATATTCTTCCAAAAATTAACACAGTCCTTATTCCTTAAATATGTTCACAAAATATTGAATATATTCCATCAATCCAAAAATTCAATATTATCAAATATGACATAAACAAATATGTCATCAACTAACAATTTTCAAATTCACCAAAACTATTATACCAATGTCAACAATCTATTTATTCTAACTAAATATATATTTTCAAATTCTATTTTGGAACAATCCTTAGATATTTCATGATCCTTGTATCTAAAGAAACATTGATATAAAAATTCCATAACATAATTCCTAAATCATAATGCATAAATAATTTAAACCTTTCACTTCATAGGTCTTTCTTTTTTCTAGTAGTTAACCCTTAAATTAGGAAATTATCTCAGATAATCCCCATATTACCTACACATAATACATTGAACTATAAATGTTACATTATGATGATCTTAATTTCCCTCCATCAAACATTGCATTTTTACTCAGTAATTACATGCTATATACGATTCATTTATGATTAAAAATCATATTTTTGTCACTTTGATACACTAACTTGAGTGTTTCTTCCAACATTCTCTACATAAAGAAAGTAACATCTTCTTTCCTTAATAATCACCACAACCTGATCTCTTCGTGAAATCTATCATTCTTTTCATTTGGGAGTCTAAGAGTTGGTTATGGTGAAAGATATTAATATTTTTTCATGATAAATAATTAGGAATAATCCCAAGTTTTTTCATTATAACTTCAATTTCATTTGGTTAATCACGAGTATAACCATTCCATTTTCTATCAGCGTTAACACAAGACCTCCATGTTCTATCCATTAACTAATATCAAAAAGAATATTATGAGCAACAATAGTCATAGTGAGGAACCATGCAAAATAATTTAAAGGATGTATAAATCATGAAAAATCTTTTTCAATCTATGACACCTTATATTTAACATGAGTTATCCATAATCAATACCAAAATTTTTGGATGTTATCATATAATTAGACTCATACCTAAGGTTTTGAGTAAATGTTTCTCATCCTAGTTTCCAAAGGATAACTAAAACTTTCTCTGATAGAAACTACATTTTCCCATACATTTAATACATAGATATCACATATTAACAGGTTAATATACATTTCATGACATAACGATCCATGCCATAATTTTATAGATCTAGTGCCTTGGGAATCATAGGAACATAAACAAGTTGTTAATAAATGATCAACACTGTCTCCCACTATATTCATGATAACTATAATCCTACTTAGAAACATCATACACAAAACTAGCTTCTAAACCTAGTGAAAAGGAAACAAAATAAAGGGTGAGATTAGATGCTAAGCATTAGAAAACAATGGATATTTTAATGATCACTTGATCTCAACATTAGTATAAGTTTATGATAACATGTTCATAACATTAGAAAAATAATATCCTAAATATCATAGATCATAATAGTAAGTCGTGTAATAAATTTTGTAATTTCACAAGACATGAATCATAAAGGAATAAAAGAACATGAACCAAGAGAGAATGACATATGAATAATACATGGTTGTATGCCATACACATAATCATAGAAAATAATTTCCTTATAGTAAAGGATCATTACAAAGAGTATCATAGTGGTATTTGTTTTCTCTTTAAACCCTCATAGAAGTTATGGTTTAATCCCAAGATTATCATACTTGAAAAATTCCCTTACTAAATAAGGTTCACCCCTCATTCCATTCATTTTTATCTCATGGGATATCAATCATTACCCAATGAATTTGACGGAGATATAGGTCTCAACCATTAAATAATTAAATTCATACATATCATATCTATAATATCATAAAATATTCATCATATCATAACCCAATAAAAGGAATGGGTTTCATAAACATTTCATCATTTAATCATTGCATAACCCATGGAAAAGAATACAGTTTCATATACTTCTTTTCATCATAAACACAAACCTTATAGATAAAGAATAAGTTAGGTACCATTGGATTATATCTCCTGTAAAGTATAAGTAAAATTAAGGGTTATTGTCATTGATGATTATAAATACCATTAAAATATCATTAAAATTTTATTGAGGAAAATATCATATCCATTTTAAAATAACATATTTAAAATATAAAAATGTTAAAAATATTATCAAAAACATTTAATTGGAAAATATCCTTATATTATTATAAAGGAAACATCAATGTATTGAGTGTTTATGATGGTTTGAAATTTTGTTTCAGTCATATAAGATAAAAAACATTCCTTTAATACTTGTAAAAAGACAAAACAAAACCTCATTTGGAAAATTAAAACAATATTAATTTTGAAATAATTTTTTAAAAATTAATACATGCATAAAAATTACTTTAAATAATCAAATTATAATATTAAAAACCTTCTGTAAAACATGGATATGGAAGAAAAAGTTTTTTGGATCGATGAGATAAATAAATTTGATTTTATTAAAAAGAATTATTTTAGTATATTGGGTACTTAAAGAGAGGAAAATTTAATGAAAAATGTATTCTCTATAAATAACCAGATTAGAATAAAATCCATGATATTCTATAACTTTATATCCTACAATTTCAGTATCATAACATAATCATAAATAATCCCGATAAATAATGATATTATAACATAAAAGCCTAGTAAAAATTGAATTATAAGACCCATGAAATAATTAACCATAAAATTATATTTATACCCCCATAATTTTCATAATGATAGTAACAAAATACATTCATGGGTAATATATACACCACACCAAAGAAAGAATTTGTGATTATGGAATGTGTCCCCTGGAATTAAAAATGAGATGAAAATCCATTACCCTATGTATGTATTCCTTTATTGGCACTAGAAAATTATATATAATAAATATATATTTATTATAAATATAATATATACCCATAATAATATATATAATCACATATATTATTTAGTTTTTTACTTTTAATCATCTATTTGTTAATAAATCATTAATAAAATCATTGTTCTAGGTGATATCTGCTTCATTTTTCATGTATGTTTTGGTACGGTAGTTTTGGTCCATTGAATTTGATATTTTTACTATAAAATATATAATATTAATTATGATATAAATATCATATATATTCATTTTATAATTATTTATATTCATCCATAAAAGTAGAGATATAAAAATGAATTACATTTTTCATGAAGATGGTGGGTCATACGTACATATGAATGATGTTTTCATTCTTAGACCAATGAAATAAGAGAAAGGTAAATAATAAATAATATTTAAATAATAATTATTATATAATATATTTATTATATATTCACACAATCCATTCTTATTACCATCCAAGTAAAGAAGAAATGTAAAATAAATCACTTTTCTTTGTGGAGGTGGCAGTCCACACATACTCACAAGTGATGTTATTATTTTCCAACGGTTTGGAGGGTAAGAAGGTATATATGATATTATAAATAATAATTTTTAAATATTTAATAATTATAATATATAAAAATTAATCCCATCATAATACCCATCCATAAAATATAGCGATGAGAAATGAATTGTATTACTACGTGGAGATGGTAAGTCATACATACGCAAAAGTGAAACATTCACTTCCCATTTCATGGATAGATGGTGTATAAATGGGGTTTAATAATTTTAATAAAATTTGATTATATTTAAGACAATTAATTTATTATTTGATGAAAAATATAAAATATTTATTTGAGATAAAAAATAATTAAAAAGAATGTGATTTTGTTAAGGCGATTGGCTCTTTTTTGAAATAACTCCTTTAAATCTCCCCTTAAAGAACCCAGTGTTGGAATTTTGGGAATATCATCACATATGTAATGTGTATAAGTATGTTTATAAGGTATTTTTTGAGGTTATGGTCAATATATAATGGAAAAAATTCTGAATAAGTGAATGGAGGAGGTTCCCTTTTATAATTGAGGTAAGGGGGAACTTTTAGAATTTCTTAAAATATTAAAATATAAAAAAATAATTATCTATCCCAAATGCCTCAAATATTAAAGGTATTATTATTTAATATATTATGGTATTTAAATAAAAACACCCAACAAGATTTTTACAAGTTTATGCGGTGTTTTAAACCTTATCATTTGTTTTAACCCATTAATTAACTCATTTTAACATTAATGATGGTATCATATTTTTCAAAATAAAAAGGATTATAATTTTACATATAAGGATAAAATTGGAAAATAAATGGCCAAGGGATTATATTTTAGACAATATAGTATCCTATTTTTCATATTTAAATATTTTTTAAATTTTTTAAATAATTTTATGAAATATTATTTTGATAAAATATCATTAATGTCAATTGTGACACTATTCATTTGATTAGATTTAAAATATATAAATAGTTTTTTTAAAATTTAATATAGTAATTTAACACAACACTAATATTTCATATTCATATAAAATAATCCTGGATAACTATAACTCACTAAAATTATATTACTTTTAGAATTATTTAAATCATTTATTTTATTTTTCTAGTCATTGAATAAATAATGCGATAACATTGTATAAGAATTTAAGGTAATTTTATAATTTATGGAAGTTATATATAAATTTATTTCAGTAAAATAATTTAATTAATCTCAAAACAAACAATTATCTTCATTCATAGATTTCTTTTTTCTCTATGTGTACATAAAAGAGATATATAAAACTTATAGATTAAAAATTTATAACATTCATTGCATTAAATATTATATATGGAATATTCTTGGAACGATGTCTATTAAACAATTAACTTTAAAAGATAATTTTATAATAGTATAATATCATTCATCCTATAATTATTATTATGAAAAAATATTGCCTTAGCACTTCGTTTTAACCTAGATTAACCTGATTTACCCTTTACCGTGGTGATAATTTTTACCATGATTATGATTTATATTGACCAAAAATAAAAGGGAAATATTTAAAAAATTTAAATATATAGATTAAAAAATATGGAATCAAGTTTATCAAATTCAATTTCTATATATGGATGAAATTAATTTTAAAATAATCATGAAACATGGGAAGAAAACTGCTTTTTAGACAAATACATTTATAAGCATAACTTTGGGGTTTTTATCTCATGCATAGAAAAATATAAAATAAATATTACAAATATTACTGACTATATAATAAATATATTTCATTAAAATAATTCAACAATAGTTAATAGTTTAATTTATTAAGAAAAAACTGCATTACATACATAAAATAGTTTTTCAGAAAAATGTCTTTTACGTATAAAAATGTTTTTTTTAGAATTCATTCATAAAATTGATTAAAATGAATGTAATTTTATTATTTAAAACTTAGGGGAACTAATTTTACTTTGAATCCATTTTATAAAAAAATGTAACTATATACATGATTGAAATGAAAATTTAGTTTAAAAAAAAATCTATACTTTTAACAATTCATTGAAAAAACATACTTTTCTGAAAATTATAAAAAATTCATCCTTAGAAAATTTTTAAATATTGAATTAAAAAATTATGAACTTTTAATCAAATATAATTTCTAAATTCTATAGAAATTATTTTTTTATATTTTCTAAAAAAAACTATTTTTTAAGAAAGTGTTTCTTTGAAAATTAAATAGACTTTACTAAAAATTTAGTGATTATTTACTAAAGGTTTATCAATAAATTTATATTTGTTATCAACATTGTATATATTTCATAAATTATTTATTATTTATGATAAATTATAATTTAATTCTAGGTTATAATGATAATATTTAAATAATAATATTTCATTATTTATTTAGGCTCGTTGTTTCATATCGTGTGCACTATTGAACATAGTTTTCATTAAAAATATTGGGGTGTGAAGATTTTCATATTTGGAAGGCAATTTAAAAAACTTACTATCTACTTGAGAAAAGATGGATGTTTTTTGTAGAGTCTTTATCCTTCTTGTTTGTACTGGAGCTATCCAATCACCAATGATATTTTCCTTATTGACTTCATCCTTACTTATTTCCTTTTTTGGAGATATTGATACTACTTTAACTAACTAATCATTTTTTTCTTATTATGAGTATAGTCCACCCCCATATTCTCTCCCTAGGCTTCTCACTTAAGCATCTATTCAGTATTGCATTACTCTAAATTTTTGTCACTATTTTTCTTTGACAACTCCTCATTTGATTGATATTTCTAATAATTTTCACAATAATGGATCTTTAATTTTAAGGACCCTTCATGATTTTTTTACAATTTGTATTCTATGATTTTAGATGAATTCCCAAGAAAAATTCCATCATCCCCATAAGTTTCAATCTTTCAGTTCTTCTCTTTTTTAGAATAAAAAATTTACCCCCTGAAACTCAAAATTATTCCAATGTGGGATTCTTCACATACTATATTTCATATGGTGTGTTCTATTCATTTGAACTTTACAATCCCATTTTTAGATATAAACTAAATTAATCACTGTTTCCTTTTATTTTTTATCTGAATCTTGGTGTATTATCATTTATTTATTGGGATATTCCTCTACCTGATTATTAGTTAATTAAATATAATTTTCAATCTATAACTTCTTTATTTTTAGCCCTAGTATATTCTCTACTAATATTAAGTAATATTTAATACACTTAAACACTCTATTTTTGAAGTATATGTTTATAAACCATGTCATCATACCATAATGATCAATAAATAGAGTTTAATAACTTTATCCATCCATGGACATTGGTGAAATTATCCCCCACACATCCACCTTTGTAACTCAAGCAATCTCATTGAATTTTTTTCCATAATATTCTAAGTCTTTCAAATGATTTTTCATTTTTAAGAATAATCATAGTATGAGTGCCATCATGAGAAAGTTTTAGGATTTTTTAGCTCCTTAATTCTCCACCACATCTTATATGAACATTTGGATTAAGTGGCCATGAATGTTTTACATATCCTTTTCTTTTATTCCATGGATATAAAGTTCCTATTATATTCCCCAATAATGAGTTAGAAATTTAATTTTATGTCATTCCCTTGAATAACTATTGTTTCATATCTTCCTATCATTATTTAATCCTTCTTGCTGAAATTGACCGTATGCCCTGAGTCACATAGTTGTCTCATACTAATAAGATTATGACTAATTTCTTAAAAAACCAATTAATCCATGTACCTTAGTTTTCACCTATGATTTTGGATTTTCTAAAGATATCAATTTTCAAACATTCACTATTAACAAAGAGAACGATGTCATTAGTGCATACGTGATGATCATGAAATGGTATTTGTTTACCATAATCTAGGAGGTATATCCACTCTGTTGAATACATAATCCAACTTGATCTATTTCTCTCAATAAAATTTCTACAACATTAACTTTCCTAGAAATTACTTTCTCAATCCATGTTATATGTTTTCCTTAATTTGATGTTCAATAAATTTCCACCTCATGATCTATTGAATCATCCTCATATTTCAAGTCTATGAAATTATTATGAATTCTTAGCCTGACTAATGATGTTTTTAGCTACTATGATCACTTCTTCTGGATCACTTTTAGCACATTTATTTATTCAATTTAAGATAAATTTATGGATTTGTGTTCGTAACCTTCACACAAAAAACAATAGCCTTTTAAAATATACCAATTATAGGAAACTTTTCTAATCTATTTTTGTTACTATGGAGCGTTGAAAATGTATTTTTTCAATAGAAAATATATATTTCTTCCCATATTACTACAATAATAAAACTATATTCATGGTATATTTTTTTTGTCTTTTCTAATTTGCTTATATCTTTTTGACTCCTTTGAGAATCACCCAAATCATTCTTCTTCTGGGATGTGGGATATTGTGATTTCACATTAGCCACTACTATTGTTTCCTTATAATCAATACCCTCAATAGATTTTCATTACCTTTTAGAAAATGTACATGTTTATAAGGGTATAATTAACCCATTATATCCATTTCTTCCTCCTTATCCTCTTCAGCATCCAACACAATAAAACTCCATGATGTCATGTTGGGAGATAGATGTCCCTCATGATCATAAAGATTTTTTCAAATCTTTAGGACTTTGACTTTGATATTTTCCATTATTTTTACATGATATTTAACCAAATTATTCAATAAATCAATTATATGGTCATGATCTTCGATTTTTAAACTAAACTCAATTTCATTCTACTAGTTTCTAGTATTTTCATACTTTATTGTTTCAATATCACCCATTAACTTGTATTTTTATTCTTCTTTCTCTAACATATATAGTTTGGAATCATGTACCACTACATCTAATTTCATCACTTATCCCTAAAAACAAAAATTTCTTCAAGTGTAGATTCTATCCCATCCTTGATGTATAATAATTCCATAACTTTAGTGATTTAATCATTATTTTCCACCCATTAGTGATCTATTTAATCTTTGAGGACCTCCTCATTCAGGTCCAAACAATCCTTAATTTACTACACTTTATTATCCTCTGATATATAATTTTCTTATTTAACAATTTTCTTATTTTCAAATAATTTATGCTATGAATAGATCTTTCCTACCAGACCCATAAATAGTATCTTCATGGGTTATTTATCTTTATTTTCTTCTCAAAATTTATTTTTAAACCTATAAGAATAAGGCCCCACTTTTCCACAATGAAAATAGGCAAGTGAAGGATTTCATTTTAATATTTCTTTTTCCATTTTAATATTTGAGGAAAAGATAGACATTGCCTCATAAGCTTCTATATCTTTGATAACATACTCTATGGTTAGTTTCTTAATTTCATTGAATTCAACATCCTAATAATTATCCTTTATTAAGGACACGTTATCATTTTTTTCTCATCTTATAAGAGATGAGAGTATTGTAAATAATACCCAACACCACCCCTTTGAGGTTCCTGTCTTCACGAAGCATGAAATTTTCATTGAAACCTGATGTTAATATTATTAGGATAAACTTTATGCTTTTTAAATAATCAAGGAATTAATTGAGTTTTCTCATTCCATCCACAATAATACTCACCCGTTCAATGAATTCATCAAAGAACTCATTTGGATGCATTATTAAATCCTCATATTGCTTCCATAGCAACAGAAATTTATCTTCATATACCATGGAATCACCATCATAAATGATGAATGTTTTTTTTCACATGTAACATGAGTTTTTAAATGACTTCAAATTCACACATATTTCATTGAATAATGCTCCTCCCATTTCATTGACTCTTTTTTCATTGGTATCAATACCTCTTTAATATTTTTCTAATAATTCTCTACACTTCATTATTACTAAAATACCATGCAAGGTATCCATGTATACTTACATTTACAATGATAAAAAATAGATTTTTATGCTATTATTCCATATTTGGAAATTTATATCATCAATGATTAGAATTACATTGTGGTTTACTGCATTTGATGTCTCTTCAAAGATAAAAAATGTCACAAAAATATATATCATTTTGATAAAACTTTTTTGTCCCAAAAAGGTCAATACCCTAAGAGGGGGTGAATAATGGTTTATTTATTTCTTTAAATAACCATATCCAAAGATATAGTTTCACAATTATTAAGAATAACATCTCCCCCACAATTTATATGAAGTGATAAAGTAAATGAAACTGGGACATAAATGATTTTACCTAGTTCATCCAAACTAGGCTAATCTAAGGAGTATGAAATGGAGATGAGATGATGCACCTAAAACATTAATAATAATACTCTGTCTATAATTTTAAACTTCAACACTAATGATTTATTTTTAAAACCATCACTAGAAAATAGATAACTCACTAGTCTCTCTACAAGGAGGATCTAACTACTCATCTCATGCTATGTTTTTCATTATATGAATAGTATATATAAATTACACCAAGGATTGTATAGAAATATTCTCGAGTTTTATCAATGTGATGAACTATATGATCTTCTAGTTAGATATTCTCCTGTATATCCCTTTTCTTTTCTCTTCTAGATTTTTAACACTCGGCCTAGAATACTTCTTATTATCCATTTTTCCTTCCAACACAAATAATAGAAATCCATCACTTATTCATTGATGTTTTTCTATTATGTGATCCACTATATTCTCCTTATTTTCATAAAATATATCGTCCATTTTTTGGAATCCTTATTCCATATCCATTTATTTATTTAAAACTATTCACATTATTTTTTTAAATTCCCTTAAAGGGTTGTGTGCACTACTTTGAAATTTACACATTTCTTATTATTTTAAAATTTTTCCCACTTTTAGAAATGATAAGTTTATAGTGTGACTCATTCTCCATAGTGTGATTCTCATTCATTTTGAAACCATGAATTAGAACCAATTCCTTCATAGAAACTACCATTTAAAACCACTTCCCTACCACAATATGGTCACCTGAACACCAAAAATACAATCTCTTATAAATTGAGTCGCTACGACATGATTCAACTCCACATATTAGACAACTTAAAATGATAGAACAACAAAAACCAACCTAAATCAAGTCATTTCATGGCCATACCTCCCTACATAATAACTAATTTATTTTCTGTTTTCAAAAAAAAGTAAATAATTTTCATACGATTCAATCCTCATCAAAAGTCTCTTTTGTATTAAGGAAATTTTCCATATTTCATCTGTATGTCCCCTCATGATATGAAATATTCTCCCATGGTGTAACCTAATTAATTGTATTAAAATAAATCTAATCATAATTCACCTGAGGTCCTATAATAATGTTATTATTCCCCATGATGCCAATGTTCAGTGCTAGATCATCTACCATGGATGAGTAAAAATTAGACCAAATGTGTCCTGGAATGTCTCATTTTCTTATCCTTGTGAAAAATTTAAAACTTCATGAATGTTTTCAATGGAACATTAATATTATTTTAAAACCCTTACTTATGAAAATAACTCTAACCCTTTTTCATTTTCCTAAAAAAATGCATCATGATGTGACCATTGTTGCCATGGTAGGACCTTTGAACTTTATAAAAAAACTTGTTCCATATTCATCCAAAACTCTTCTATCATTTATCCATGACTTTGTAGGCTAATTTGGATGTATTAAAACATAAATATCAGAAAGCATAACCCACAAATACTTCACTAATGTTTTTATAATTGTTTTATATTTGATGAGGTTTATGGATGTGATAGGTGATAATGAGACCAATGGAGGTTGGTACAAGCTAGGATGATTATTATAGATCTCCAGTTTAGGTGGGTGGACTTTACATTATAAAGTATATTTATTTTTTGTATTATTCAATGGATATTTTGATAATTATTTATATTTTTAGAAATTTTATGATTTCATTTGATCTCAGATTATCTGTTGGGATGTTCTCAGATCGACTAATAGTTTTCATGTATCATAGAGATTTCTAATTTGATCATTGTTGATGCCCTGGTCGAATGAGTAATGACTTTCTATTTTATAATTTTTTATTGATATGAGTGGTTTTGAATTGTTTAGAAAAATGGTTTCGCTTTAAGAGGAGTTTGGGGTGGGATTTTTGTTAAGGGTCCTAGTTTTGAAAAAATAGAACAAGGTCCCTTTTCTAGATATTATAGATTAGTTTGGTTTTATATTTTAATATAGATAAACTAGGATTTTTAATTTGTTTTAAAAAGGAAATCTAAGAGGTTTTTTTTATAAATGTGTTTCTCTATTTTATCTCATGTGGGTGACAACCTATTTTTTATTGATTTTATTCTTATATATATTTATTTTTTATGGTTAAACTTATGTTATCCCATATTGTGTGATACAATAGGAACCATAGGAGAAAACATTTCTCATATAAAGGATTTATTGGACTATGTTGAGATTTTCATTGGGATTACATGGGGAATAGGTCCATAAAACCTTGGAATAATTCTTTATGTGTTTGATTCTTTAATTGTGACTGATTGATGGGTGATTTGTTCATTATTGTAATTTGGGAAATCCTTGAGTTTTTTACGATGATTGGTGGTCCTAATAAGTTTCTTATAAGGGAGCCTTGTGATTTGACCTCAAAAGTTAAAGTCCGAGTTACTCCCAAAGGTCTATGTTTGCTGGATTAAAATAGTTCCATGGGTTTTGATCAATGTGTTATAATGATCCTTGGTCTATATCTAATGGAAAAATGATGGAATTGAAGTTAGCTTCTCTATGTGGTCATCCTAGATAATAATACCTTATTCCATGTATGAGATAATTTTATTGGGCACATATCCTAATAGGAATTTAGTGTTTTTAGGTAGATCCCTTGATAACATGTCAATACCCATGGGTGGTGATAGCTAGGAAGACCGTAAAGATAAATTTCAAGTTTGAGGAAAGTACTTTAGATTCATTGTTGTGTATTATATTGATTTTCCAAATTGGGATACAACTTTTTCTTGATATGATCTCCCCCATATAAATTGATATGCATAGAAATGGAAAAATTGGCACTAGGAGATATGTAGATCAAACTTAGTGAGGTTATGGAAGGCTATATGGGATAGATTCGAATCAGATCTACCCAATTACCCATGAGAGGTTATCCCATGGCCATAAAACATACTATTTAACATTGATGGCGGGTTTTTTTGTATCATATACATGATTGGGGTATATATGAAGAGTTGTATCATTGTGGAGTGAGATCTATAATTAGTGATGACTTTTGAAATTTGTGATCAGTCGAGTGATGATTTATGGGTAGTTTGGTAAAAGTTACATAAATGATTGGCATGATGAGTTGAGAATGGTCTAAAAGATGGTTTATATTATTTCATGTGGTTGGGACCCATTAGTTTTCTTATGATTTTTTATTATGCTTTTAGTGATATTTGATTCTCTGTTCCTTCTTTTCTTGATCATTTTTTATTGTTTATTGTTTCATATATGATTGATTATTTTTCCCTCTACTGTTTTATATTTTTTATATTCTTTTTTTTGATAATTATATCCTGTGATATTTTGGGGTTTTATTTATTGATATATAGTGGGATGACTGATGGGTTAGGTGGGACATTGAAGAGAGATCCTGGTAGATTTGGAGAGACCACATAACAATTATAAATATTGGAAAGAGTTCAATGTAGTATAAATTATTAAGTCATGAAGGTATACAAATCATCAGATGTATAAAGGTGGTACATGGACTTTGTTGAGAAGTATGAGTTTGTGTTATCAGATTTCATGTGTCTTCTAGACACATAGGTGTAGGTTTGTATGGTATGTGAATTTGGTGTCATGTTTCTAGGTGGGAGAGTTACATTGGGTATCCAATTCCACACTCTCCCAACAATTTCTTGCATATACACTTGAACAAAAAATTACCTAGTGTATAAAGGTGAGTAGGAAATCCTATGGGGTCATTAGAATCACCCCAACCAATATACACAAAATGAGTTTTGATGTACATGGGTATAAAATCATGTTTTATTTCATTTATAGGTGTTTTATTAAATCTCAATGTGTGGTTTGAGACTAATAGGTTATTAGAGGTCAAATAATCAGAAAGTGGTTTATATGAATTGGGATAGAGGCCACTATATTTCTATTTCATTTTAATTGTATTGGTATCATCCTACATACTTATATTATTTTTCCCTATACTAACCTTGGAATCCTTTTATTATATTATTCATTACTTTAATTTTTTCATATTCTATTATTTATGCTCATTTATATGTTGACACATATTTTGGTTATTTTATTACTAATATATTATGGGATTAAGTGACTAATTAACTCCATATTTATTGTCTATAGGTTTTGGATGCATATGTTATACAAATGGATCATGTAAAATTATTGGTAGAATCAGGAATGATCTGTGGGATTTTATTTTGTGGAAATATACTGCCCATTACTATATCAAACCCTTGATATTATCCAATAGCCTATGGTGTATGAGTAGATGCTCCTGAGGCCATGTAGTGAATCCCACTCAAATATGGATTGGGTGACTTGAGATAGTAAATTACATTTTAGTGGGAGAGGGTGTTTCTTAATGTTTCCTTTCAGGTGGGAAATCATAGATTGGTAAAAAAAGTTAAACTTATTCATTAGTATGTCAGACCATTTGAAATAGAGGAATATATTAGGAAAATATTATACATTCCATTATTTAAAAAAATTGATATCTATACATGATGTATTTCCTGTATCTCAATTAACAAAATATTTTTTGAATATCTATCTTGTGATTGAATGATAATTTCTAGATTTGGAACTCAATTCCATTGTAGTGAATAAAATAGTGTGTATAATTGATCATCAAAATAAGTTTTTATTATGAAAATTTATCCTTAATGGATTTTTTCTGTGATATCATGGAAAGTATATCCATGTGACTTGAAATCATAAGGCATTGATATGGTGAAATAGGCTCACATGTTTTCCAATAAAGAACTTTGATAACTTTATTAGGGTAAAAAGTTGAATGGTGAGGAGAATCGTGAAACCAATCTATTCAAATATTGGTATTAATTCTATTATTTATATTTTATTTGATGATTTAGGAGTTTAAAATTATAAATTATTGAAATTATGTTATATTTATGTATTCATGACTAGTACAAAGTCAATCCTAATCATACATTTCAACAATTCAAAGGGGATGTTTGATTCTATATTTATTTTCATGATCGGTTCATAGATTCATTGAATATAAATCCATACTAAGTAGGGGTGTACCTATATTATATAATTTGTCTCCCAGTTGGAAGAATGTTTCCCAAAATATGTATACTTACCATGTGATTTACAAAAAAATAAACATCAATCATTTTTTTACCCTTATTTTGGGTTTTCCCATTTTTCTTCCTCTATTTCACTTGAGATCTCTAAGAGATTCTCCATCAAATATAATCTTCTCATCCATTACCATTAGTTATTTCACTCTCCATATCATGTGAATATACAAGGTAAATATGGTATTTATCTTCCATTCCTTCTTCTCCTTTTCTCATTTTCACTCATCCTTCCATGATCATGCATATTCTTTTTCTCACTGGGCATGGTTTCAAACCCTAGTTTTGTGCTCTATCAAAATATTGAAATGTGTCATTTCATGGGATTATGGGGATATTCTTCAATCCTAATATCTATTTATTTTAATAATTAATTTATCTTCCAATGTATTTACAAAGGTTTTTTAGTGTAACTTCATTTTATTTTACAAAACCTTTGGTGATTTTTTCTTTAATTGTTTTCATGGGTAATTTGAATCATTAAAAGTATAATTTTGGTATATTCAAGATTTATCTAATTTTTTTTTGTATTTTAATACATGTAATAATGTTTTTTCCATGGTTTTAAATGGATATTCATTAAATATGAATACTAATTCACATAAGGTGTTTAATAATGTGTTTCTAATAATTTTTGTAGTTTAAATGAATTTATAAAAAAATAAAAAGTGAATAATTTTATATAAAGGTGGTTTTATCATTATTTACTATTTTATAACTTTAAAGGTTGTGATTTTTATATTATTATTGTTTTTTATTATTGATTTCCTATGCCAGATATGCCTGTAGTTGAGATTTGTTATAAATATCAAAATTTTCACACTAGTTACTCTATTAAGGAATTGATAAAGGGGGGATATGGTGTTGAGGGTTCTTTGGTTTATGTCTTAATTATTTTATTTTATATTATTTCATGAATTATTTTATTTGGATATAATGGTTTACATGAGATTCTTGGGGTATAAGTATGAAATCAAGGATGAGTGTTACCTTTGATTGTATTTTTCTCTAGCCACATGTCCTCAATTATCAATTATATCTAGAAAGGGGTTTCATCTCATTGGGTAAATGGGGGTAATAGAGGGTTTGAGACTTTTAGGATTACATTTTAGGCTTTCAGTTGATCCATAATAGTGTTCTAGGTTATCTTCAATAGAAATTATATTTCCATTCCATGTTATATTTATTTTAGTTTTTAACTTTTTTATGTATTGATTTTCATTATGCCTAGTGATATATGTTTGCTATGGGATATTATTTTCTTATTAATTCATATGATTTTAAAAAAAATGTTTTTTTAAATAAAAAGTAGATGAATTTATTTGGATTTATTTTAAAAATATACATAAATGTATACAGTCTAATTATAGTTCAAATTAGAATTTGTAGTATATCTTAAGAAAAGAGTGACACTAATTCTTGGAAGTATCCTACTGGGTATTATCTCACACCCTACATAAACATGTTTTTTTATATGTAGACTTTTTTATGTATGATACAATTAATATGAAGGGAGTTATACCATTTTGTGGTGTACCTTAGACACTTTCTTAATACGTTAATGGAAATATGATTATGTAGTGACCATGGGTCACATAGAGATGGTTTGTTTCAAAATTTTGAGAATATTGTTTAATCTTGGGATGTATATGTTTTTGTATCACTATTATATCCTCATTTTGATCTCTCTTGTATCATATATTTCATGTATAAACTTATATATTTTTCTTATTAAGGAATTTTTGGAAGTCCATTTTGGTTTTTTATTATTTTTCTTTATTTGGATTAATTTTTGTTGTGATGTATTTATGTTTTTATCATGATAATTCAATGTGTTGATACTTTATATAAAGAGTTTTTGTTTTATATATTGTATTTTGATGGTGAAATTTATCACAAAGGTATGTGTTCAATACCCTTATCACTTGTTGTCATCCGATGAATATCTATAATATTATTTGTATTATATTACATGATGAGTTAGGATAATTAGTAGTGATGAGAGAGATATTACATGATATCCATTATCAATAATATTATCCCCAATAATAATACGGAAGAGAATTTCCTTGTTTTGTCTCTCAAAGAGGTTGTTAGCCTTATGTTTCTACCTATCATGTTGTTTTTTAATTATATGTATAAAGTATAACTAAAATGTGAATTTTTAAATTCTTCAAGAAAAATGAAAGGAAACTAAAATAATTAAATAAAAAGATATAATTTTTTGAAATTATGAACAATTTTGATTAAAAATGTGTGTGGATTTTTTTTAGAAAAAATAGAAACATTAGAAAAGTATTGATTCGTCGGACACTCACTTCTTCCATGATTACGTTAATTATGTAATTTTATTTCGCAATGAACACATAGAGATATATACCTTAAAACCTAAATATTACTTGATACCATAAAAATTCATTGATATTGAGGTTCATCATATTATAAAATTGATTCAAATACTCAAATAAATCCATGAAAGATCTCAGGTTTTCCTATGATGTAGGAATATTTTTTTATTTAAATGATTAATTAAAACCTAATATGAATACCCTTTTAAGTCATGGGGTAATAAGGGTGTCCATATATTTTTCAGAGCCTAGAAACCAAATGTTGGAGAAAAATAGCTGGACCGCAAGGATAGGAGTTACTATACACCCAAGCCACATGGTTTAGTTAGATCATGCGGTGCTGGATAGATGGATTTAGGATCCTTCATAGTTTTAGTAAACTATGTGGATAGAGTCCCACTTTTGTACGATGGCCTATATAATTTTTGATAGTGGATTTAGACATGGGTTGTGCATGGTTTGGAAAACTGTACACACTAACCATGTGAGGTTCCCCTCTATACAATGAAGGGCACACGATTAGTGCATGATTTACCCAACTGGGTAGCCAAACCATGAGGCTATGTATTTTGAGGTGAAATTACATTTTCTCCACTAAAAACTATTAAATCTTAAATAAAAATCTCTATTTCTCATTCTTGTAGACATAACTCATTTGAGATACCCCCTTGAGCCAATTTAGTAAATTTTGATCCCATTTTTCCATCTGAACTCAGAACTGAGTGTCATCAATCTTGTTGGATTCACACCGGTGACTACTTCTTTCCTTTTGTGTTGTTATTATATTTTCTCATTATCAGCTAAGTTATTCAGGTGTAGTATAATATTCCTTATTTCTAGGATTTTCAACCTTTATTCATTTTCCTTCTGATCTGAGCTAAATCAAATGGTTATACTGGAAGATCACTCTACTACAAACCGATGGTTGGTTGTCTATACCATTACCTTTGTGTTTGGTGATTTATATGACAAGTTGTCATTATGAACCAGGTTCTCAGATAATTAATTGAATGCATTGGAAAATATTATGGATTACCTATAGTTCCTTGAGTAGAGTTAGAGGCTATTTTCTTAATAAAGGCCACCCATGGTGTGTGCCTTTCAATTCACTTTTCCTTTTACTATTGTTGAACCACCCAAGGGGTGATTGGGTGAGATTAAATAGTAAGAGGAAGCGCTAATATACATTATTTGTATTTAATTGATTATTTAGGAAATAGTCTTCCTCCTTTTCCATGTTATACCGGACGTGATTTATTTAACTTCTTAAATTTGAATTGTTATATGAGTAGGTAAACTAGTTGAATGTATTTGAATGGTAATTTTCTATATGAGTTGGAAGGAATCATGGAATGTGATGGTATGAAATGATAATTGAATTTAATGATGTATGTTTCCATAGAATTCCATGGATTTTCTAAACCATACATCATGATTGCGGTAGTGGACGTCATGGATGAGACATATCCTTGGGTATTGATTCCATGGGATACCTTGGTCCTTGATACCCCTTGGATTCATATTGATTATGATGGAAGTAGACATGGTCTATTGACATGATTGTTGGACCTAGATCCATGTATAGCCAAGTTTCCATCGAGATGATCTAGGGAGTCGATGATGATGACATGGAACAATATACCTTGGATCTGACCCCATGGGGTATGACACTTATATTATATGGCTCAACTATTAGAATTTTAATTTTTTTTATTATATTGCATGGACAAGTTTGATATGATACACAATCTATATGACATATCCATGGTTGGTATGAGATACTAGAAATACATCTTGGCAGTGGTGTTTGTTTCAGTTGTGCATTAAAGTTTCCATGTTTGAAAAACATGACCCTTGTTTTGCAGGAATCCTTACTAGTATTGATAGTATCACCTTACAATTAATACTTTTTCCATGGGGATTTTACTTGATTTACTATCATATCTCATTATATACCTTTCACACTAATTATCTTGTATTGCACATCCTGGATTGTTATATATATCATTGGTGGTGGCCTACTAGGATTTTATCTCACACCCTATCTCAGGTAGTCATTGGGTACCTTCAAAGATGTTATGGATATGGGTAGGGATTAAGGAAGGTTTGCACAATTTGATTCTATAGTTTTTTCATGCATATAATCATGGGAGCATAGGATATAGTTGAGGATCGCGATTCTATTATGCCGTAGTTCTTTTTGGCATTTTTGGTATTTTGATACATGTATTGTACTGATGCATGTATACCTATTTTGGATGCTTTATAGACACATGAAATGAAATATCATTATGGTATATGAGATTGATTTTTTCATATGTTATATATCTATCTTTGGGTGCTATCTCTTATTCAGTTATTATTGTGCTCGCTAAGGCGGGTTACTAGTCTAGTGATCTTAGTGTCCATTCCTGCTACTTATTTATTGTATTATTTCTTTCACTCTTGATATGTATGATTGTTACCATTTTTTTATACACTTATAAGATGTAATTTTATCCCCATAGACACAACCTAGGCCCTCGATACTATTTGATAGCCTTTGGAGTTTGGGGAGATGCACTTGAGACCATGTTGCCAACTGGGCTCAGAGCACTATTCAATGAAATTTGGGTTTGGGACATTATAAAGTAGTATCAGGGCCTTAATTTCTAGGATTTAATATTTTGAGATAACATATAAGGGTTTGGAATGAATATTAATTTCTAAATGAGTTGTTATAGGGAGTAGCTAACCCATGTATAGGAAAAATCCAAGTTTCCTAAAATGGAAATTATTGTTTTCTGGATTTGACTATTAGATTTAATTTGATTCCACCATTGTGTAATCTACTTGTGGTTAGATGTTTATTCTGATTTTGGATTTCATATATTTCCTGATGAGATGATCGTTTTATATCATGCATCATGTTAGGCACCTGCTATAAATCAAATTCCATTCATCATGTCATTCCATATAGGCTACACTAATTGATTGCATGACTTTGTGATATGTGATTTGTGTGATATACCTGATGTTTTTATAGATATTTTTTACAGGGGATTATGAAAAATGGTTGGTACCTAGAGTTATAATCATAACTTAAACAATGTTTTCCTTATTAGGCCATAGTAGACACCTTGAAAATACAATTGTGGCACATTGATTCATGGACCATCGATCAAATTGGCTGGAATGTGTTATGGTGTTAATTAAGTGGAGACTATATTTGATTCATGAGGATTATGGGCCCTTGTGGATCATAATTTTTGAACCATCTAGTTCAATATAATAAAATTAAATGTTTAATAAATGTTAAATTAAATGGAAATTTGAAATTATAAAATAGATATCTTTACATAACCTCGGCTTTTGAGCTGGTAGTAGGTAATATCTCTATTGATTTTTGTGACTATTTATTTTACCAGTCCTGTATTTAGGATAATAATATATGGTATGACATTTTATAGGAATTTTTTGACTAGTATTATGATTGTAGCTATGAATTTCATGTTTTTGATCCCATTTTAGGTGTGTGATTAGTATTGTAGAGACATGACACCATGAAGACCTCCAGTCATACACCAGGTTGGTGGCAACAAACATGATCCCGATGTGGTGGTCTAGGTTTATCAGTGGATCCTTTTATAGTTTCTGTTGAGGAACCAATGGTAGTTCAAGACATAGGTGCTGAGGAACACATATTTTAAATATTTACATGCTTTATAAATACTTTTCTAGAATAACCATAGCATGCCTCATATATGGATGAGCTAGAGTGCATGTTCCAACAGTATAATCCTACCACGTTTTCAAGGGATGGAGATCCATAGGATTCATATTTTTGGATTGAGACTACTCGGTCAATATTTGACTATCTAGAGACACTTTCTAAGAGGTGAGTGAAGCTCACAACATACATGCTTCGAGGAGCAAAAAAGTGCTCATGGGATGTTTTAAACCAGGCTGACGCACTACGTGACATGGTTTAGTGAGATTTAAAAATCTGATTCTAAATAGAATGTGTTCATAATTGATGAATGGATGTTTTCTTTATTTTTAGTATATCATTAAGTCATTATATATGGAATAAATAAATGAGGATATGGGGATTCTTGAAGTTATGATTACTGGAGAATTTTTATGGACTCACTTGATGGAATTGGATGCTACTCTTGAGAAATTCTACATATTAATTGTGATGATCATTGTGCTGATCATAAAAGGAATTATAGAAAAGTGGTGAGGGTGAAGGAAAATTATCTATAAAATGTTTAATACCATGGAAATTTTTATTTTCATGAAGTGAATAAAAAGAATTAAAGAAGAAGAACTTGAAAAATTTATGTATATATATAGCATGAAGAAGAAGAAAATATGATGATATTTGAATTAATCATAAAGATCAAGGACTTGTGTCAATAGTGACACACTGTTTCTAATATGGAATATTATTTATGTTCATGAAAATATTCATATTTATGTGGATTTCATTTGAATTCCAAGCAATATCCCCATATTTGGCATGAGGTATTGATGACGGGTTTTTATGTCAAATGAGTTTGTGCAAAGTCAGGTGCTATGTGGGATCATCCAAAGCTCATTGGAATTATTGAAATGAGCTAAGTATGGTTTTTGGAAAAATATATGAAATGTTTGTAAATATGATTTTGCGAATGAGGTTTTCATGTAAATGAGGGTTCATGGTTTTCATATAAAAATGATTTTTTATAAACATCAATAATGTGATGCCACAATACACTATTTGAAATTGATCCTATGTTATATTCATGTGATGTGAATATAAATAATTTATCATAATTTTTAAGGTATATTCATTGTAAAATAAAATAAGGTTGATAGAACACAATTGAGATTCCCATGAACAGTATAATAAACATTAATAAAGTGAAGCTACAGTATGCTATTTGACATATATTCTATGCTATATTCATGTGATGTGAATATAAAAAGTTTATCATACTATTTGAGGTTTATTCAGTGGAAAAGAAATTAAGGTTAATAGAATACAATTTATATTCCCATGCACAACATGCTAAACATCAATAAAGTGATGCCAATGTATGATACTTGACATAGATTCTATGATATATTCTTGATATATGGATTGGAAAAAAATTTCATAATATGTGTCCAATATATAGTTGAGATGCATACTATATGGGAATTTCCTTGCTAAAATGATATGTTGCTACGTGAATGAAGAATTTATTTCAAATGATGTTATTTATGGATTGTAATGCTTTGAGAACTTCAATGCAGTATGCAGTGATGGTCCATTGCGGGTTTCTATGTAGTTCATGGATGAAGATTCATTTATGGATGATGAGTAGATTTGTGGGTGATGTCTTTTGTGGAGATCCATGTTGATAGTGGATATAAGGAGATAAACCACTATAAACTAATTTTCATTATTGCATAATCTTCATGTTCTCAGTGGGTTGATAACCTATATTTGTTGCCTATAAATACAAGGAAAAATCTCTCTCTAAAAGTGATCAATAATTTGAGAGAAGTGTTCATTTTGTTTATAAGATCTTATTATGCTCCATTTGGATTCCACAAAGCAATTTTTTTATTTTAGCGAAGGATAAAATGGTATGTGAGGTTTAATCCTAAGAGTTCCGCTATGCTAAGGGTATTGATTCGTTATGTGGTTAGATACTATGATATTTTATTTATAGGTGAAGTGCAATGTGAACATCAAAAATAATTTAAATCATATTCAAGCATCAGTTTTCTAATAATTAATAAATTAACCAATAGTATGTGAATTTTCATAAATGCTATTCTATGATCATTTCATGATCATAGGAACAATTTAGCAAACTATTGGAATAATATATTATGAAGAGAAAAGTGAAGAGTAATATAATGCAAGAACCGGTTTTCTAAGAATCAATAAATTCATCCTATGGTATGTGACTTATCATACTTACTATGCTATGATCATTTGATGATCATATGGACAATTTGGAAAACTATTTGAAGAATGTACAGTGAATAGAAAAGTGAAGTGTTATACAATACAAACATCAGTTTAGTAAGAATAAAATAAGTAGAACAATGGTAGGTTACATGTCATACAAGTTATGTTATGATCATTTCATGATCATTGGAACAATTTAGCATACGATTTGATAAATATATAGTGAATAAAACATTTATGTGAAATATGATACAAGCATCAGTACGCTATGAATAAAAGAAGTGGACCAATAGTATGCTACATATCAAACGTGATATGATATGATAATTTCATGATAATTGGAACAATTTAGTATATTATTTGATCAACATACAAGGAATATGAAATTTATATGAAATATGGTTTGAGAATAAGTTTTCTAAGCCTCAAATAAGTGGAGCAACAATACACCACATGTCATACATTCTATATTATTATCATTTCATGTGTACGTGGTCAATTTAGTGTACTGTTTGAATTTTAAAAAGTGGATAAGAAAATGGGAAGTCCTTGAAACACACACACTTGCATGATGTATTTTAGTGGAGATTCATAGGACAGATTATTCTAAGTTATGAAAGTCTCTATTTTCATAATATAATATTGAATAAATTGTGTTCATCACATACACACATTATTTGAGTTTGGGAATTCATCATAATAAGGAAGAATCATTGATCGAGTAGAAATATTTGAAATATTTAATCATCACTGGAGATAATAAGTTGAAGAGATTGAAGCCAGAATATACTTTCAGGGGAAGGCAGCCTAGTCTAAGCATTCATTAATTTGAGAAGATCCAGATAATTCAAGATCTGGTGTGAATGGGTTTCAAAACCAAAAAAGATTATTTCAATAACCTTTTTAAGATATTGAATTTCTACATGAGTATAATAGATATAGTACACTCATGGAGGAAGATATATTTCAAGTTTTTTAGGAGAAACTAGAAGAAAACAGATATATTTCTATTTGTGGATCAGGAACATTTAGAAGAAGGGTCTTCAGACTACGATGTCTACCCATTTATTGAAGAGGCTTGAGGCTGGGGTGTCTAACTAGTCTATAATAAGGAGAAGAGAATATTATTGGGGTGTATAACTATGATCAATTAGAGGATAGAATATTTGGGTGTATAACCAACTGTTTCCTTAATTGTTGTAATCACCTTATTATATATTGTAGAATCCATGTTATGGGGATTAAACAACAAGGAAAGGAGTATGGGTTTTTACCAAACCTTGTAAATATTGTGTTTTATGATCCCATTGATTATTTCTACATATGAAGTGAGGTTGTTATATATAACTGAGTGGATCAAGAACCTTTACAAGTTTAAGAGGTTAAATTCAAAAGAAAAAAAATTTAAAAGTAAACTACTAATTCACCCTCTCTCTCAGTGTTCAATCCATCATGGGGATCTATAATTGGTATCAGATCCTAAGTCCCTCTAAACATCCAAAATTTTTCTTGGATTGTTTTTAAAATACATTATGAAGTGCATATTTCATGTAGTGTTTGAGTTACATAAAATGGAGAGATAATAATTTACTATTAAGGATAAAAATATTTATAGTTCTTACAAAACTCAAAATAATAGAAGGAGAAGAGTTGAAATGAAGTTAAAGAAGAATCCAAAAGTTAATGGAGAAATACAACTAACTAATGGTAATCATATTTGTACAATTAATAATCATTATTATGAATATTATTCTTCTAATGATCTATTGTGGGGACAATAAATCACTAACTGATCTTCATTTTGAATTAAAAAAATATCCGAAGAATGTTTGTAAAGAAGTGTTTTAATGTATTTTTGATACTATTAAGGGACTCCTTTTTGATAAAGCACAACTAGAAGTGTAAGTTGATGAATTAGAGGATGCACTAAGTAAGAAGTGCATCACTCTCACATACCTAGTGGAAGTAAGGGAACAATCCATTTTTCATACTAAAGAATAATTTCAAAGGTATAACTGTAAGAATGTTGTATTTGAGATTTTTTTTAAAGAATCCTTTCATGTACATGAATAATTGAACAAAGTTTCTATGCATGTCAGTAATTCTAAACTGGATATAAAATCCAAGAGGGTAAATGAGCTTGATTCATTGTTTCAAGAGAATATTTTATTGAATCAAGTAGGTGTTGAGAATATGAGGAATGAATGTGAAGATAAAGTTGAATTTTTTGAATATTATAAGAATGCCCTCGATATGAGATATATTTAATTGAAAATTAAATTGGAAAATTTTGGAAAGACTTATGTTGAGACCACACAATAAAATATTTATATATCTACATCAGCACAATTATATTTCAAGGATTATAACATTAAATAATCTTCTTCACATGGGAATAATGTCATTACATCATCTAATGATCTTTAAAAAGAATAAGTAATGAAAGAGGTCCCATCTATATCCCAATGTAATAATTTTTTTAATCTATTTCTATAAAAAGTGTAGGTTTAAATAAAAACTCTATAAAAATAAGGATGATGAGAAATGGAGAAGAACCTACCACCATGTCAATGGTGGATATAAGAAGATGTATAAGTCCTGGTTCCCCACATGAATCCTAGTAGGTGGTGAAGAAGAACCAAAAACATTATGATGGAAATATTGGACAATAATCATACAATAAAATAAGATCATAGTTTTTTGTTCAATGTTGGTGCTATAATATATTTGGACATTTTGTTTTGGATTATTGGCACGATAGTTTAAATTATAAATCACAAAAAAATCCTTTACAAAGGGGAAAAATTCCAGAGATGATGCAACAACATATACAGACTAAGAAAAAAAATTCATGTTCAAACTAATTTGAACTTCTTGGTTAGGTCTATTATGTTTTCAATAACAGTGGTAAGAAAATTGATAAATGTACATATCAAAATCTATTAAGAAAACATAGACCTCTTGAGAAATAAATGAAAACCTTGGGTAGAAATTTGGAAAATGATGAAAATAAGATTTGTCCTAAGAAGTTTCATGATATGAAATCCATGGACTTAATACATAAGAAAGATAAAAAAACAGGTCCATGAAGATGAATAATAGTGCTACATCTTATAATAGAGATATTAATAAATTCACACATTTGAATCTATGTGGAAACTCAAAACAAGCTGTAGATATTCCTAAATATATTCCTGTGATTTTTCTAGCTGATTTGGAGAAATATATAATGATATAAGAATAAAAAGAAAAAGATCATGCTAAAGTTAAAATGAATATTCCACTTTAAGAAGGATAATTTATGATTGGTTTTCATAAATAGAAAACTCATTTGTTAATAAAGTTTTGTGTGAGAGATGAAATAAATCTGGACATAATGCAAGATGATTCTTCCCCACTTTTCTAGAAAAATAAGATGTATTCAAGAGAATTAAGATTGCATTAGAATATGTATAAGAAATTAAGGATAAGTAAATAATATATATCCCACAAAATGAAATCATAGTTGTGATATGATCCATTTAACCAAAGGATAAATTAGGTTTGAAAATTTGATGTGGAAGCATGAATTCTGGAGAAAGTGGAGAAACTTGGTTGAGAAAACTATCTCAACTTTGATTTTCACATCGAGGAACAAGTGACCCCTCATTATCCTCTTATATATTTGTGTGTTATTTAACTACAAATCTTTTGAATTAAAGGAGATATTTTAGGCTATGACTTCTGGACATCATGATGATATTGTACTTCACAGAGTTTACTGACTTCCATGAAATGGAAGAAAATTGTGTATCCCTTGAGGGGGAGCATTGATGAGATGAAACTATTAAATATTCATTTTATAGTTAATGTTGTACTACTAAATAGATTTATAAAATCTTAATTTGTGGTATTTCAATCATACTTTTATCCCTCATTCCTAAATATATTAATCATATCAATTAATGTGGAGTTCATAATTGATGTTAAGACAAGAAAAAGGGAGTATATATCATTTTCACTTGGATTATATAATGTGTCTATTTAATTATGTGCATGATATAGTATTTAATTGATGAATTTGATTATTTCAAAACCCTATAATACTATTTGATGATTTCTGAGCATGATTTCACATGCATGGTATTTATAGATAGATTATAAAACCTTGGTTTCATCTCTCTTATTTTCTACAATAGGTTAGATGATATAGACTTAGATTTTATTAACTAAATTCTATTTTCTAAGAGAATAATATGATATAATTCATAAATTTAATGTGATTAAGAAATTTTCATATAAGGGAGATGATCATGATTTTGATAAAAAGGTGAGATGGGAAGATCCACCACATACCCTTTGCATTTATTTTTGATAAGGGGGAGAAAAATAATTTCTTTGTAGAGTGTAGAAGTATCGAAAACAAATTCAAAGGGGGGATTTAATAACACAAGTTCTTGATTGATGAATTTATTTTTTATTTTTTATTAGTATTTAATAATGTCAATATATATTGAATACTTATATGAGGAGATGGGGATGCTTAAAGTGGTGCTGCCTGGAGAATTGTTATGGACTCACTTGATGGAATTCTATTTCATACTTGAGAGACTATCCATATTAATTTTGATGATTTTTGGGATAGTATTAAAATGAATTCAAGACAAGGGTTGATGGTGAAGGAACATTATATATGACATGTGAATGACTGTGAAAATATTTACTTGCATGAAGTTAAGAAGAATAATTAAATAATATGAACATGAAAAATGTATGTATATATATGTCATGAAGAAGAATAAAGTTTGAATTTTTTTATTGATCTTAAAGCTCAAGGACTTGTATTAATAGTGAGACATTTTTTTCAACATGGAATATTATTAATGATCATGAAAATATTCATTTTCATGCAGATTTGATTTTAAGGCCATGTAATATCCCCATATTTGGAATGAGTTATTGATGATGAGATTTCATGTCAAATGATTTTTTACAACATTAGGTTCCATGATGGATCATACAAATCTCATTTGAATTATGTAAATTAGATAAGTATGGATTTCTGGAAACTATAAGAAAATTTTGCGATGTTAAGTTTGCGAATGAGGCTTCCATGTAAATGAGGGTTCATGGTTTCCATATAAAAATACAAGGGTTCACTAAACATCAATAGTGTGATACCAAAATATTCTATTTGACATAGATTCCATGTTATATTCATGTGAGTGATTAAAAACCATTAAGAATTCTATTTGCGGTACATTTAGTGGAAAATCAAAGCAGGTTGATAGAACACAATTGAGATTCCCTTGCATAGTATGCTAATCATCAATAAAGTGAAGTTGTAGTATGGTATTTTACAAATATTATATGCTATATTCATGTTATGTGAATATAATAAATTTAATGTAATATTTTAAGTACATATATTTCAAAATAAAATCAGGTTGATAGAACAAAATTGATATGCCTACGCACAGTATGCTAAACTTTAATAATGTGATTCCACAATATGTTGTTTGACATAGATTCTATTCTATATTCACGATATGTGGATTGTAACAATTTAGAATACTATATGTGCAATATATATTTGAGAACTTTACTATAATTATATTTCTTCACTAAAATTCTATGGTGGTAGGCGAATGAAGAATGCCCCACAAATGACATGATTCATGGATAGTAATGCTTTGTAAACTGCCATGCAGTATGTGGTGATGGTCCTTTCTGGGTTTTTATGCAGTTCACAGATAAAAATTTCTTCATGAATGATGAGATTATTTGTGGGTGAATTCCTTTTTAGACATCCATTCTTATGGAAGATATGTAGAGATGAACCTATTTAAACTTCATTACATGATTAAAAAATCATCAAGTGCTAAATGGCCTGATAATCACAAATTTTTTTCCTATAAATACAAGGATAAATCTCTCGAAAAATGTGATCTATAATTTGGGGGAAGTGTTTATTTTTAGTGGAAGTTCATATTCGACTTCATTTGGGATCTATAAAACAATTTGTTCTTTTATCGAAGGATAAAATGTTATGTGAGGTGCTGTTCTAAGAGAGGCACTTCTCTAAGTGTATTGCTTTTCTAAGTGGTGATGTGCTATAAAATTTTCTATGCAGGTTAAGTTCTATGAAAATTTCAAAAATAATTTAAAGAATATTCAAGAATCAGTTCCATAAGAATCAATAAAGTTAACCAATAGTACAAAAATTCTCATATATACTATTCTATGATCACTTCATGATCATAAGAAAAATTTTAAAAACCATTTGAAGAGTATAATGTGAATATAAAATGAATTTCTATGTGATGAAAACATCTGTTCACTATGAATCAAGAAAGGCAATCAAAATTATGCGACATATCATATATGCTATGTTGTGATAAGTTAATGATCATATGGACAATTTAGCAAACTATTTGAATAATATACAGTGAATAGAAAAGTAAAGTGCTATGTGATAAAAGAATTAGTTTGATAATAATGAAAGAAGTGGGATAGTAGTATGCTACATATCATTCATGATATGCTATGATCATGATAATTGAAAAAATATAGCATATTTTTTGAACAATATAAAGTGAATTAAAAAAAATGTGAAATATTATTCGAACATCAGTACATTGAGCATCAAAGAATTGGACCAACAATATGATACATATCATACATACTATGCTATGATAATTTCATGATAATTGAAAAAATTTAGCATATTGTTTGATCAATATATAGTGAATATAAAACTTATGTGCAATATGATCCAAGAATCAGTAAACTAAGCATCAAAAAAGTTGACCAACAATATGAGACATATCATACATGCTATGTTATGATCATTTCATGTGTTTAGGGTCAATTTATAATATTTTTTAGATGTTTAGAAAGTGGTTAAGAAAATGGGATGTCAATGAGAAACACATGGTTTTATTATTTATTTGAGTTGAGATTCCAAAAAATAGATCATCTTGAGTTTTTTAAGTCAATATCTGGCATAAAATTATATCGAAGAAACTTTTTGCACCACCTACACACACTATTTGAGGTCGGGGCTTAATAATACGGAGGAAGAATCATTTCCCAAGAATAAATATGATAAATATATAATCATCAATAAATATTAGAATTTGAAGAGAATCAATTCAGAATATACTTGTAGGAGAAGACAGTAAGGTATGAGCATTCAATAATCAAAGAAGATTTAAATAATTCAAGATCTATCTTGAATGGATTTTGATACCAACAAGATTATTTCAAAAATTTGTGGAAGATAATGAAGTAATAAATGATTAAAATAGATCTAGTACACTCATGGAGGAAGATCTATTTCAATTATTTCAAGAGAAACCAAAAGCAAACAATGATCCTTCTATTTATAGATCAAGAACATTGATAAAAAGAATCTTATGATTGGGGTTTCTATCCAGTTATTGAAGAGGTTTAGGGATGGGGTGTCTAACTAGTCTAGAAGAAGGATAAGAGAATATGGTTGTGGTGTCTAACCAACCAAGGTAGATGATTTCGTTAATGAGGTTTAGAATCAGGATCAATTAGAGAATCGAATACTAGGGAGTATAAATAGTTGTTTCCTTAGTCATTGTAATAACCTTCATATATAGTGGGGAATCAATGTTAGGGGATTAACAAATATAATTAAGAATAGGTATTTATACTAAACCTTGTAAATACTGTGTGTTGTGCTCTTTCTAGTAATTTATACATATGAAGTGAGATTGTGAGATATCACCAAGTGGATTGAAAACATTAACAAGTTTGGGAGGTTGAATTAAAAAGAATAAAAATTGAGTAAGCATCCCACTAATTCACCCACCCCCTCTATGTTTTCAATCCATCATAGGGATCTATAGATTATATAACTAATTTTTACCCAAGATACTAAGTGAAGAGTGAGCTAGTGAGTTTATGTGTCTAGAGTAGGGCATAATGATAGTTATGGAATATTCAATACACTTTACATAGATTTAGTGTTTTTCACCAATGTAACTTGTTGATAAGGAATTGAGGGAAAGATGCTTCGAGGATGGTCTCATACATGTTGTTTATTATCAAGTCAATGTGTTTAGTTTGACCACTATTATTTAGATAGTGAATTAGGAACTAATTACATAGAATAACCAGAGAGAGGTTGGGGGCGTATAGTATAGTATTATAGTCTCTAGGCCCAGTGGTTCAGCTTCCAGTGGCAGGAAGGAAATATTTGAGGATTCCCATGAGATGAGAACCAACTAGAACACTAGTATTGAAAGTGAAGTTTTCTTTCATCAGTGTGGCTAATGAGGACACATGAGGAATCAGTGTGATGTGACCCAATGGAGTGTTGATATTATGGCAGGATGGACCATGTGCAATATTTCTATAGGGCCTTCCCTTCAGTAGTTAGTGGAAGAGGGTTATCCTCAACTTTGGGTTCAGGAGAAGGTTTCACAGCTCTGCATCAGGTAGGGATCTAGAGTATTATGGTCATTTTGGCTGAGGTGGGGGTGGTTGTGGTTGATTAATTCAAGAACTAGTTATACCTAGATGAAAGTGTGGTCTTGCTCTGGGTAGTGATGTTATATCACAAGGTTGTGGTTTTAAATATATATATTCGGCATAGCCTACCCCCAGGGAGAAGGGTGTTGGGCTATCTAGAGTAAGTGGTATGATCTTAGTAGCCTCTCCTCTTGAATCTGCAATTATTTACATAGGTGGTTCACATTGTTTCATATATGTACATGTGTTGGAATTCCTTAGGCTTTTCATATAGTTTTCCAATGGAATTATAATGATTAATACTCCATTTGGGAGTAAGAAAGAGGATGTATGTCAGTGCAGGGTTTCCCCCCATGATATTGGTGTGTGTCACTTCATATGAGATCTTTTTTCCTCAAGATTATTGAGTTTGATGTCATAATTTGTATGGGATGGCTAGTTTCCTATCAATCCACCATTAATTTTTATCACTAGAGGGTTTCATTCACATCACCAGAGGGTGGAGTGTTTATTCTCAAGGATGAGTGGGATGTACAGAAAATCCGAGTTGGGCCAAAGTATCATGGGCTAGGTAGGAGAATAACCTATATTTCTAGCATATATCTTGATGTTAGGGATCATGTTCGGTGGAATTTCCTCCATCGGTTTATCATTTCAGGGATTTTTTCTCAGAATACTTTCCTGGTTTACCTCCTAAGATAGAGGTTGATTTCTTAATTGATCTAGTTCTTGGAGTAGCACCAATATACATTCCTCCTTAAAGGATGGCTAATATGGACTTACAAGAGCTCAATAGGTAGCTAGAGGACTTGGAGGCAAAGGGGTTTATTCGGCCCAGTTCTTATCTATTGGGTTCACTTGTACTTTTTGAGGAAATGTGGATAATACTATTAGAATATGCATGGATTACCGTAAATTGAGCCAACTAATGGTTAAGAACCAATATCCCTTTCATCTTTTATATTACATTTTTGATAAGCTTTGAGGAGATCGGGTGTTCTCAAAAATTGATTTGAGATCGGGATATCACCAGGTATGTGTTCGACCTGAACACATACCTCATATAGATATTTTTATCAGGTATCATCCATTTGAGTATCTGGTTATGTAATTCGGCCTTGTGAACATGCCAGTGTTTTTTAGGGAGCTAATGAACCTAGTTTTTCATATTTATTTAGATTATTTTATGGTGGTTTTCATGGATGATATCTTGTTGTATTCTCATAGTTAACATGACCATGAGAAACATATGAAGATCTTTTTGGACGCACTGAGAGAGAATCAATTATATGATAAGATCATAATATTCCACTTTTGGAAGGATATGATTCATAACCTAGGTCATGTTATCTCAGATACAGTAGTATCAGTTGACCCAGAGAAGGTGAGAGTTGTAGTTTCAAGGGAGAATCCCAAGAATGTATTTGAAATACAAAGTTTCTCAGGGATAGTGGGATATTATAATCATTTCATATAGGACTTACCATGCTTAGAATCACCACTTATATGAATTACCAATAAGGGTGTGAAGTTTTAATCGATAGATACCTACGACATAGCCTTTCAGGAACTGAATGGGAGACTAAACTTAGGACCAATCCTGATTATTCTAGAGCAGGGAAGAAGCTACACTATGTATAGAGATTTATTAGGTATCAATATAGAAGTAGTTATGATTTATGGTGATAGAGTCAGGATGTATACATCTCAGTAGTTGAGGACACATGAGAGGAATTAACTTACTCATGGTCTAGAGTTAGCTGAACAAGTACATGGATTGAACTGTTAGAGAAACTCTTTACTGGGAGATAATTTTGTGGTGTAAACAGACCAAAAAAGCATCATGTATATATTTTCTAGCATGATATGAATTTTAGGCAGTGAAGGTTGGTGGAGTACATATATTATTTTAACTTCGAGCTAGACTACACACCTAGAAAAGGTAATGTGGTGGTCGATGCATTGAGAAGGATGACTCATATATATGTGGTATAGTAGCCCAATAGTGAGTGGAAGCTTATGGATTTGATCTCTACGATGCACTTGGATGTGTAGGATATTCAGGGGATAATTTTCATTCATCCTTAGTTGTGACCTATACCCCTCAAAATAGAGTAAGAATGAGAATCAACTAGATTTAGAGGGACTAGTTCTATGGGAGAGTGTGATAGGTGAAGACCCGACTCCTATTTGGACTGTAGTTGAGGATGATATTCAATGTGTACATGGATTCATATGGGTTTTGGTAGAAATACATGAAGATCTGATGTAGGTGCTTCATGCCTCAGTTTGGGAAGTTCATTGTGATGTTACCAAGATGTATTGTGACTTACATCATCAATACTGGTGGTCGGGGATGAAACGTGAGGTAGCTAGTTTTTTTATGCAGTGTTCAACCTACCAGTAGGTGAGTGAAGAACATCAGTGACTATCCATACTTTTATAGCAGTAACCTAATCATGAGTAGAGATGGAATGATGTCGTGATGGATTTTATGACCAGTTTGACAAGGCCTCCTCAAGGTAGCGATGTTGTATGGGTTTTTATTGATAGGCTCACAATGGTTTTGCATTTCCTCCCGATAAAGGAGACCTTCAGTTTATATGATCTTGGTTGGTTGTATATCTGTGTGATATTAAAACTTCATGGGTCCCTTATACTATTATTTTAGATAGGGATTCCTAGTTTATGTCTCGCTTATTCTAGAGTTTATAGAGGTCATTGGGTACACAAGTACTTTAGAGCACAACATACCACCCTCAAACTGATGGCTAGTCAGAGAGTACGATACAGGTGCTTGAGGATATGATTTGAGCATGAATATTTGAGTTTAGGGGATATTGGGAGATGTATATTACCATAGTTGAGTTCTCCTACAATAATAGGTATCAGGTGACTATACAGATGAAACCTTATGAGGATTTATATGTTAAACCATGTTTATCACCCCTGTGCTAGTTAGAGATAGGTGAGGTAGCTTTACTAGGATCGCATCTCTTGCAAGAGACTTCTGAGTAAGTTCAGTTGATTAGGAAATGGATGGATACTGAAAATTCTAGACATAAATCTTATGTTGATCATCGTCAATGACCTCTAGGGTTTGAAGTTAGGTATTGAGTGTTTTTATGTATCTTACCAAGGATGGGAAACAAATGTATTAATAGATAGGGTATGCTTTCACCATGATATGTTAGATCATTTAATATTTTGGAGAGATTTGGGATGGTATCCTATTAGTTTCAGTTAACTCAGTGTTACCAAAACATGAATAACATCTTCCATGTATCTCAGCTATGCCATTATCACTCAAACCCATCTCATATTCTACAGCCTAAAGAGGTGGAGTTATAGGTATATTCATCCTTTGGGGATCATCTAATTCATATCATTGATAGGAGAATCAAGGTTCTCCAAGTCTGGTTAGATTCTCTAGTATGGGTGCTATGGAAGTATGACCGTTTATAAGAGAAGACCATGGATCTGGAGGATAATGTACATGATTAGTGGCCCGAGTTATTCTTAGGAAATTATTGACCACCCTTGAAAGGGAAATTAGAGGAAAAATTTCATTAAGGGGGACGATTATAAGATCTCATGATTTCCTATGAGGTTTATGTATTTTTTCTATTTAAATGCTTCATTACATCCTAATGTGAAGACACTTCGGTGTCATGGGGATTTCATGGGTTTCCATGGCTTGTTTAGGGCCCGAAACCCAAATCATGGTAAACATATATGTGTTACATGGTCATGAGTAACAGTGTGAACTAAGCCAAAAGGGTTGGAAAAACAATGCAGTGCTGGACAAAGGAATATAGGAGTCCATATGGTTTGAGTGAACCGTGCAGATGGAGGAGAACACCATTGCGATGGCTTCTATAATTTCTAGTAGAGGTTTGAGACATGGTATGGGCATGGTTTGATAAACTTTGTTCACTAACCATGCGAGGTTCCCCTCCATACAATAAAGGGAGCATAGTTGGTGCATAGTTTGGAAAATCATGCAGCCAAACCATGCGACCCAGAGTTTTGAGAGAAAATTATCTTTTTTTCCATTAAAAACTATCAAAACCTAAAACATAATATTTATTTCTCATTACAGTGGAGAAAATAATTTGAGATCTCCCCCTTGATAAATTTTTTAGCTTTTTATATTGTTCTCACATCTGAACTCATAATATAGTGTCATTAGTCTTATTGGATTCACGTCAATGAGTACTAATTCCCTTTTGTTCTTTTCTTCATTTGTCTTGGTATCAAATGTTCTATTTATGTGCAAGATAATATTCCCCATTTTTATGATTTTCATTCATTCTTAAATTTTCTTCTAATCTGAGCTGAATCAAAGAAGATACAATATGAGCACTTAATTATGGACCTACTGTTGGTGTTCTATACACTGCCCTTGGGTTTTGGTGATTTTTATGCCTATTTTTTGTTATTATGCATGCTAAAATTTCTAGTTTCACCCTCATAATTAATTGAATTATTTAAATGAACATGTTGGAACATGTTAGGGATTCCCTTTAGTTCCTTGATCTTAGTTGTAGGTTTTCTCCCCAACCGAGGCCACAAATGGGGTGTGCCTTGTGATTTCATTTTTCTTTTCCTATTATTGAACAACCTAAGGGGTGAGTGGTTGAACATTCCTAGTTATAAGAAGACCTATTACATGTGAACTGAATTTAATTGATTAGTTAAGAAATGTTCTTCCTCCTTCACCATGTTATGCATGATGTGAATTATTTAACTTTTTAAAAGTGAATTGTTATATGAGTGGGTAAACTCATTAAATGTATTTGAATAGGAATTTTTATATGAGTTGTAAATAATCAAAGAATATTATTTTATGAAAGGATAATTGAATTTAATGATGTAATTTTATATAGGATTCCATGGGTGTGGTACACCATGTGTAATGATAGTGGTAGTAGATGCCTTGGATGAGATTTCACCTTTGGTCTTGATTTTTTGGGATGCCTTGAGCCTTGCTACCCCTTAGATTTGGATTTCTTAGTCTCATAGTGGAAATGGTATGTTGAAATGATCCTTGTACCCAAATAAAATCCTAATAGTGTTTTCATTGAGATGCTACTGGGACCCGATGGGGATGCCTTGGTCCACTATACCTTGGATCAATCCCCATGGGGACTGACACTTATGTTATACGAATCAGCTATGGTAATTGTATTATTCTTAATTTTATGGAATGTTCATGTTTGATATAATATATAGGTCATATGGCACGGTTGTGTTTGGTATGAGATACTGGATATATGGCTTGGTCATGGTGTTTATTTATTTTGTTCCTTATAGCTTCCTTGTTTGACGATATTGATCCTTATTTTGTAGGAATCCTTGCTAGGCTTGACAGTATCACCTTACAGTTGTTACATTTTCTCTTGAAATTTTACTTGTATTATTTTTATATCTATTATATACCTTAAACACTTCATATATTGTATTACACTTCTTGGATTGTTATTGAAACAGATGGTGGTGGACTACTAGTATTTTATATAACACACTATCTCAGGCTGCTGTTAGGTACCCATATAGACTTTATGAATGCAGGTGGGGATTGGTAAAAACACATGAAGTTTTATTATTTACATTCTTCTATGTCTAGGAGTAGGAGAGAATAGGACCAAACATTTTCTTATGATGTTATCAGGAGATATTTTATTTTTTCTATTTTGATACATGCATTGTATCGGTGCCAATATACATGTTTTAGATTATTTGTAGGCCCATGAAATGATATATCATTTTTTATATGATATTTATTTTTTAATTTTTGAATATATATATCTTTGGATGTTATCTCACATTCAGTTATTAATGTACATCCGCTAAGGCGGGTTTCTAGTCCAGTGGTCTTAGTGTCTATTCATGCTAATATTCATTATTATATTTCTTCCTCTATGGACCTATATGATTGCTACCACTATGTTGTACTATATCAAGGGGGAATTATCTCCCCATTGAAAAACCCTTAGACCACGCTTCTATTTAGCATCCTTTGGTATTTGGGGAGATGTGATTGAGGAAATATGGCTAACTAGTCTTGGAGCACCGTTTACTGGAATCGGGGTCCGTGATGTTACACTCCAAGAAAATAAAGCTGAATAAACTCACGATGCTCAAAGGAATGACCTTTCCAAATAAGTTTAAATAATTAGAACAATCACATTACTATTAAAATTTTAACTATAATATTGAATATATTAGAAGAAAAATCATTCAGGAGGGGAAGAGATCTTCTTCATAAAAAAAACACAATTTCTAGAAAAATAAATGAAATATGTAGGGAAATGAATGGACTGAGAAGGGTTTTCCCATTGATATCCACTACCATAGTCTTCTAGGAGTTTAGATGAGAATTTCTAAATCAACTCACATATTATTCCTCCTCCATTTTCTATAGTAACTCTATGATAATCCTCCTTCTTGTACCACTTGATCATGAACCACACAATAACCTCGAAAAATGTGATATCATTTCTTATAATTCAATTTTCCCTTCATATTTCTGAAACAATAACATGTAAATGATATTAAATTATTTCAATATTCAATCAATCATATTGAACCTCCAAGAGAGTATAATAAAAGAATCATGATTTCATACAGGTGGTAGTAGTATAGATTTCTATAATCACATGGGTGAAAAATTAACTCCATATACACCAATGTTTTTTCCCATCTGAATCATCCCATGATCATAAAACCATCATCTCCTCTTTGAATGAATCCATGTTGATTGGAATAAATTGTGAAGTGTGGAGATTAAATGTTTACTTCATCTTTTCTTCATACCCTTATGTAGTGAATGATCCACGAGTCTTCCCTTATCTCCCATGACCTTAATATAGTGACCATTTTGAGTTTAATTTCTCATAAAGATTCACAATGTATTGAATCATAAGACTTCATCTGCATCATATGATTTCCATTTCATATTAATTTATAATTCATATAAATGAAAACCTCATATGATTAGGAAAAAAGTTATTATAGGACTCAGAAATATCCTAGAGGATCTAACAATGTCATAGGGGATCATATTGTTTTTTAAAGGAAAATGTCCTACATGATCTCTAAAATATCAAATAAGACTATAATTATCCCATGCGGCCACCAAGAGTTATACTATTAGTGAAAAATATCATATGGGGTTAAAATTTAGTAAAAGGAATTATCACATAAATGCAAAAAAAATTCGGATGTCATAATTATCTTCTAAAACTAGATTTTAGCAAAGTAAATTATCGTAAATGGGGTAAATTATCCTATGGGTGGTAAATTTAACTATATAGAAGACTGAAATATCATTCAAGGTAGGATACCTAAAATTCAAACATCATATGAAATATTATCTTACAAAGTAGAAAAAGTATCCTACATGATAAATTGTCTTATAAGATAGATTATCTTATGGAAAAAACATAACCTAAATTTTCTCATTTTGAGCTAAAAAATAAGACATAACAAGGAATTTACTACTTTAACACTAAAATTATGGCTTTGTCAAAAAATTACATAAATGATTAAAACACATAAAAACATTGAATTAATCCATTTTCATAATAATTGAAAAACTATACATGGAAACAAAAAATGATGTGATTTTACTTAAAAAGATTGGGAATTAAATAATTTAAATACAAACGATAGATCGTTAATGTATCAGCTCTATCAGTAAAGTTAACATAAGTTGGTTCATTACAATAAATATACTTATAATCTAAGTTTTATTTTGTATAAAGTATAAATTGATATTAAGAAATCACTAAAATAAATACTTTAAAATGAACATATCTACACTAAAACAATTTACATGAGTGGTTCATACACTTGAACATAGTACTAAGATACGAGAGTAAATTTTATGTGTTGGATTCCCCTATACATAATGATCCACCTTAGAAAGATAGTGAGTATGAAAATGATTCATATTGTAGACAATTAGATGATGCATTCAATGTTTACATGATTATTTTATCATCGAAGATATACCAATAATGGGTTTTCCCTTTCTAGGATAAAACTATTAGGTATTTTACATGATTTCTTATTAGAAAAAATGTTTAAGCCTCCTTTAATTATTAAATTTTATAGGGCCAAAAAATATTCTAAAAATATATCATAAAGATGAAACTAAACTATATTAAGTAGAAGATAAGGGTAAATTTTCATTATTCATGAAATTTTGATGATGTAAATAGTATAAATAGAAATATATAATTGATAATTCATACATGATATTCCATTAAAATTTTTATGTATTATAGATGTTAAATAAAGATTGTTCTTGTAAATAGGATAAAATAGGCTTCAATTAGGGTGAGTTTGAGAATATCTTAACAATGAATTCATCAACATTTACGTATATAGTATATATTTTTCCTAAACTCACATTTCCTTATACCTATATTATTTATAGTGTTATTAAAATGATAAATTAAACCATTCTTTTCATGTATAAATTGATTATGAGTCTTGAAATAATTTTACTATCCTTTTATGATATTATTTACAAATCATATCCTTAAAACCTAACCATATACCAATTACAATGATAGATTAGATATCATATGAGTTATAATATGAAATAAAGACATCATGTCACAAGTTTGTTTGTTACGATGTGAATCATTTTTCAAGGATCATTCTATAAAAAAACACGCATTAGGAACACAAAGTGTGTTATTGTCAATTATCAAAATTTTACTATTGATATCTATAAATACCTAAGGTGGAAGATAAAAATTCAATTGATATAATTTTTTTATATGATAAAAGAAACATCTATAATTTTTATAGTGGGAGAAATAAAGAATATGTTAAAGTCAAGTATTAAGATGCATATGATTTTGAAATATTAATAAGTTCCATAATAGTTCATGGAAAATAATATTATTGAGACACATTGTTTATAGGAATTTTAGAACCAAAGATAAATGGTTTATAATCACCATGTTAAGGTGATATTATATTTATGGGGGATAATTAATCCTTATACATCAAAGATGCAGTAAATAGAAAATAATATTTTAAATGGAAAGTGGCTATGAATTACTAAATGTATTACATGTATGAAATTAAAGGTAGTATTTTGGTAGAACTTATTACTATTGTGAATCACACTAGGTCCAAATGGTTTTTGGTAAATAAAATACCAATAAATAAATATTGGTTGATAAATGTTTTAAGATAATTCAAGAAGTTTTATCTAATGAAAAATTTTAATCAATAGGCATATTATAATTTATTTAAACTATAATTATTATATAAATGTACCATGATAATTTGTGACACCATTCAAATCATACGTATGATATACTTTGGTCCACTTTTATCTCTATTTTGGTTCTAAAAGTTTTTAGGAGTTAGGGGTTGAGATTTTGGATTATAGGAGAAAAAATTCAGGTGCATGATTTTTACTGGTTTAGTAGTAAATGGGTGGTAATTGTGTGATATGGATTATTTAGTTCCAGTGGATTTTTTCACAATTTGAGATTAGTTTGTCTAATTGTGGAATATTTCTTAAAAAACCATGTGATAGGTTAGGTTTGGGTCTAGAGGTTGTTGCACGGTTTGCTCATGACTTTTCTAATAATGTGGTTATTTCTAGGTAACCATGCATTTTTTTCACAGGATAGTAGAGACCACATGGTTAACACAAAATTTTTCTAACCATTCATTCAAACCATTTGATCTATATGAATTTCTTAAAATGGGAAGATTACCCCAATAACCTTTTTTCATTTTTGACCCAAATATCACCCAAATATCTCATTATCCTGACCCATCCTTTACTTAACACTCTAGGTGGTTCTCCCTTGGGTATCTTGGTGATTTTATATCGATTTTGGTGTATCTATTTAAGGTATGTGTAAATATATTCTTCATTCCTCTTCTAATCTCTAGATTTACTCTCGATCTCTCATCCCCTTGATTCGTTGGAACCGAAATGGGGTTTTATGAAAAAATATAGGGTTTAATGTGTGGAATTGATTATTTTTATTATGTATCTAGAATTTTCAGGACTAGGTGTCTTCATTTATGATCAAAATTTTAAAAGGAAACTAATTTTCCTCTATTGGTGTTGTAAGTGTCTCTATATAATAGTTATTTTTTATGGAACGGTTTATCAATATTTTGTTTTACTTACGTTCTACTAGTGGGAAAGGTTTATTTGATATATATTAGTATTGATTTATGAAATTGAATATTTTTCATGGAAAATGGTTTAAAAGTGGGTTTTCAATAAAAATTATTTTATACACTTCATGTTTTTAATGAAATGTCTCATTGATGGATTGGAGTATAATATGGGGTTTCCATCATGGGAGTGGTAATTATTTTCTTATCAAAATATTTTATTAAATTATGGGAATGATTTACTAGAATTTCTTATGAAAACATATCACATGAGAACCTTAGGTACATCAGGTTATGGACATATTCAAACCTCAGTGAGTGCGGAACCACTAAGGGTTATGAGTGTGATACTGATAGACTATGGTAGGTTTCATTATAATTAAGATTCAAATTATGTTATATTAGTGTTTCTTGTGTATCCTGGATATTTATTCACATAAGATAGACCCCAATTGTGCATGGTTTTATTCATGATAGTGATGTTTCATGCTTTGATTCCTCAAATGTTTACATTTTGAGGTATATAAAATCTTCATTACATACCTTTATGTAATCATTCATATTTATTTACATATTATTATTGATTTGAATATGTATTGTTTTATAGGAAAATAAAATTAATTTTAATGAGAAATGTTTTCCAATAAAATTATTTATTAAAAAATTTTGTTTTAAAGAAAGAACTAATGGTTACATAGAAATGTACATTGTATGGATTCATAGTGGTAAACTATTAGGAATCTATCTCACACCTTGTATATTCTAGTAGTAATATAAAAACTTGGATTTATAGGATCCATGTAAAGGTAAGGTGCTATGTATCTAGATGAAATATATTGGTTGATGTCTCTTCATGGTGATTTTGTAATGTCATGAGGGATGGTCACATAGATGCTTGGTTTTGGTCTTGGACTTAAGTAGTTTCTGGTACTATCCTTCTTCCTTTTTTAGTTTTGTATCATGGATTTGTACCTATTATTCAATTATATAAAATGGTTCTATATCATTATCTTATTATATATGATACTTTTTAAATTGTTATTTCATGTTAAAACCATTCTAATGGTTTTATGTGTTGATACCTAGGTGCTTGTCACCAGTCCATGGTGATCAAAAACACTCTTCTGAGGTGGTAGACTCGCTTAGGTGACATGTCAGTTGACCCAGGTTGGTTTGTTACAAAATTTCATCAATTGGAGGTTTCTTCAGTAGTTTATTGTCTACTAGAGTTACGGCCATTTAGACTTAGGTGGTAACTATAGAAGGGTTCCTGGTCAACTCAATTTCATATCTGACCATCAGTTACCATGATTGGTGAAGGATTTTCTCATAAAAATTTTATGATTGATATTGGGTTTTTTTAAATGAACCTTTTCAATTTTCTCTATTTGTTTCTATTATTTTCTTCAATCCTTGTTGTTTAAGGGATTTAATATGGATTCTTGAAGTTTATATTTTAATTTAGATATGTATTCTAATTATAATAAGGTTTTAATTATTTATTTAATATATAATGCCTCCATAAGGTTATATTTGATTCTAATGGAATGACCAATTAGTGAAATCACATATGAGACCCCTTCATTCAACCCTTCTTTAGTGGAAATAATAATCTTGGTTATTTGTGAACAAGGTCAATATGGTTGTGGAAACCGAGAATGGATGGTGAATTATCCTTTAGATTTTACCAAGAAAATTACACCAATATTCCTTGGTGAAAAAGAAACCAAAGAACCTGAGGAATATATTGAGAGAATATAACATATTTTACACTTTTTGGGGGCTCTAGAGGACTATATGTTGGGAATTTAAACTTATATGATTGAAGTTCCAAGAATTAAATGGTTGGATTCTATCATGCTAGCTAAATTAAATAAGGAACTCACATAGAAAACTTTCAAGAAGTCCTTCAACAAATAGTTCTATACTATGACCTTACATGTGGAAAAGTCTTGGGAGTTTTTCACCTTGTATAAAGGAGACCATTTAGTGATAGACTATGATTCTCGTTTCACCAATCTATCTCCAAAACATGGCACAAATAACTACCTAAATTCTAGATGGTTTTATATGGGTCTAATGATAAAGATTTGATTGATGCTTATTATCATGTGCTTGATGACATTTACTGATGTTGTTGATAATGTGTCTAAGATGATGCTGACTTAGTCAATAAAATAAGACTTAGTTTACCATCTGTTATTATAGGGGGTAGTCAAGGTGTGTCACCTATCCTGAAAAGGAAGCACTATCATGGTTATTTGTTTTTATTAGGATCTATTAAAGAGGTTTATTCATAAAAATACCTGGTGGTTTTCTTCCATTGTGGAAGACTTATCCATTAATAAGCCTAATTGTATAGAAAAACCCAATATCTTCCATCATTATGGACAATCTAGTCACCTTAAATGTTTTTTAGAATAGTTTCATGTGGAAGTATAGTTGGATACACCTTACCAAAATATCCTATGACCAGTTAGATTTTATGAAAAGTTGATGGATCTCATTCAAATGTTAAGGGGGATAATTAAATAATGAAGAAATCTCAAACATGGGTTTAGTTTGGATGCCTTTATACAAAAGAGTATGCACTAGAGGAATCTGAAGTGGGTCTGACTACTAAGAGATGTACAATTCTTATTACTTCCTCTATAGTCCTAGATCTATTTGATAACAATGAATCTCATTATTTTATATCATCAAATTTGGTCAATGTGCTAGGATTATGCTTGAATATTATGTCAGTTTTAGGGATCATTATACTCCCTTAGAAAGGTGGAATGAGTAGGATTTTAAATATTCCAAGTGCTAGGGTATGATCACCAACCATGAGGTCATAAGGAATTTCATGGATCTTGATCTTAATATTTTTGAACTTATCATTGAAATAGATTAGAAGGTTCATTTTAAGTCCCAAGTCAATTGTTATCATTTTTAGATTTAGTTTCTATCTCCCAATGGGGTTACTTATGTCTTTCAAGTTGAGTGGGATCCTAAATCTGGGTGAGTAGGGATATTTATTCATGAGGTTAGAATGATCTCATGAAATTTTTTAAAGATGTTTATTGAGTCCATTTATCATTAGAAAAGTATTATACTTCCTACTGTTATGAATGAGTAACATAAAGACATTCCTAGCAACATTTTATAGGTTAATTCCCCAAAGAGAAGCCGAGTTTACTATTTACCTGCATCCTGGGAAGATCCTTATCTCCTAACCAATTTATCAAATGAAATACACTGAGTAAAATAAAATTAATGTTCATATTTAGGATATTGAGTCAAAAATATTTGTTTTTAGGAGTGGGTCACCTTGAACTTCTCTAATTCTATTAAAAAATAAGTATATTTAGGGATTTGGTTGTGTGATAACTACCAAAATTTTAATCAAATGACTATTTAGGAAGGGAACCCTTTTCCTAGGATTGATGATATGTTTGATAAACTTAGGGGATCCTGATCATTTTATAATATTGATTTTTTATAGGGGTACCATCAGTTTAGAGTCTGAGGGGGGGGGGGATATTCTTAAGACTACATTCCTGAAAATGTATGGAAATTATGAGTATTTGGATATTCCATTTGGCCTTATTAACAATCATGTGGTGTTTACATAATCGATGAATTAGAACATTTATTGGTTATTGGACTCCTTTAGGGTTGTTACCGTGGATGATATTTTGGTGATTTTAAAGAATAAATAAGAACTTAGAGATCATCTTGATATTGTTCTCAGAACTCTGAATAAACATCATATGTATTGAAAGATAAATAAATTCTAGTTTTGGATATAAAAATTGAGGTTTCTGGACCATTTTATATATGAGAGAGGTATCTTAGAGAGTCATAAACAAGTTCAGGCAATGATTTCCTTGGATCAACCAAGAATGTGTTTGAGATTTAGGTGTTTTTTCTTTTGTATGGTTATTATAGAAATGTCATTCCAGATTTTTCTAAGATTCCATCTCATATGTTAGAGTTGAACCATAAGGGTATTGAGTTAGAATGGAATGATAATTCTTAATGATAATTTGAATAAATTAAAGTGGGGATGAAATTATATCATTATTTTATTATTTTGTAATCGGGTTTTGGTTACCACATATTTTTTAATGGCTCAGCTACATGATTAGGATGTGTTCTGATGTAGGGGAAATAGGTAGTGACATATGGAACTTTCTAATTACACCCTCATGATAATAATTATCCTAATAATGAAATTTAATTTCTTATCATGATTCATTCTCTAAATACTTATAATAAATATCTCATTATATATAGGTTTACTATATATTTGGATTATAAGTGCCTAAAGTATATTTCTTCATAGAGGCATCTGAACCAATAACTGAGATGTTTGGTTTGGTATCTTCACAATTTTGATTTCAATATTTCATACACACCTAAAAAATAGAATGTGGTCACTAATTCATTGAGAAACAATTTAAAGACACATACCAATAAGGAATCTATGTAAGAATGATATTTTATGATTTTATTAATTGATATGTTCTTGGACGTGGAAGAATTTGATGTGAAGGAGTGCTTATCTTGTGTGAAAGTTTATTCTTTATTTGATGATTTGATTCCTCCTAGACAATAAATAAACACTTATTTTCATCATTTTAGTTAAATACTCTATGGTAAAGTGACCTTGGGATATTGGACTCAGTATCCTTATGTTTTTTTTCATTTCTTAGGTAGATTGTTCATTCTAATAACATTGAAGAGGAAATTTATGCATAGTGGAAATCAGTAAAATTGTTCCATACAACCTAGGACTTCCAAGATGAATCATGATTTGAGATGTTGGAATTAGTTTTTTGGGAATAGGTAGTTGATTGGGGTTTTTGTGTCATGATTCCTTATCTAAAAAATATTAAGTTAGATCACCAAAGACTAGATAGTTTGTTGTTTCCTTTACCAATTCTGACATGAATGTGGGATGAGATATCTATAGACTTCATTATAGGTTTACCGTGGAATCATATTGGGAGAAATATTATTTGGGTTATCATTGATTTAATTTCAAAATAATCTCATTTCCTTCTCATTTAAGAGACAAAAAAGGTATCTTGGGAAAATATATATCTAAAGGATCATGAATATCTATGAAGTATCTTCTGTTATTATTAATAATAGAGATACGTGATTTAAATCTTGGTTTTTGAAAGGTTTATAAGTGGTGATAGGTACCCAATTGAAGTTAACTGTAGTATATCATGCTCAGACTGATGGATAGACTAAGCAATACTTTCATATTCTTTAGGATATGCTTTAGGCATGAATTCTTCATTTTGAGGGTTCATAGGAAATGAATTGGTCCTTAGTTGAGTTTTACTATAAAATAGTTGTCATTATTTGATTAAAATTTAAACCTTTGAATAATTTTACAGTTATATATGAAAATAAACTTTATTTTGGGAAGATTTAGGACAATAGTCTTTAGTTGGACCAAATCTTGTTCAATAGATCAAGAATGTTTTTTAAAAGGTTGGGGCTGAAGCCTAATTTATTATGAAAGCAAAGTAAAGACCTCTTTAACTAGGTAGAGGGAGACCCATTACATATCCTGAAGTCCCAATGGATATTTATCCCATTACATGACCCTTAGGGCCATTTTTTTGGCCAAAAGATCATTCTGTGAATAGTACATTGGAACTGAGTGGGTATTCAGAAATAAGATTAATTATAAAGTTGAAATGTCAAGAAAAAAATCCATGTTAGTTTGTAAAGGTTACTATCAATTTGAATGAGTATATTTTTAGGATACATTTTCTCATTTTGAAAAATTGTAAGGCTTAAGGATGTTCCTAGTTTTTGTAACTTGTATGAATTAAAAAATCTATCAAATAAATATGAAGCACATATTTTTAAATGGAAAAATTGAATAATATTTTTATATTTAACTACTTTAAGGATTTTTTCATGACATGGATGGAATTATGGTATATGTGCTAAAAAATATTTATATAGACTAAAATAAGACTTTAGAGATTGGTATTCAAATTTGGATTTCTACCATTTATAATCCCCAAATCACACTTTCGAACTATGGGAGTTTTGATATCTATCTTATAAACATGTTATATAAGAAGCCTCCCTGAGGATCAATCCCAACAAATGGTAAACCTTGGTGTTCCCATTTTTCTAGTTTGTGTCTCCCTGGTTCATCCTTTGTGATGTTTAGATCAACCTTCTCGATGTGAAACCTTCACTTTTCAAGACACACCATCCTGGGTCCATCCATATTGGTCATTCTAATCCATCCATATGGTAAACCCTCTAAGTTCTCCCTCCTAGGGATGTACCTATCTGATCCACATTTATAAGTGTTATGATCAGTCTGATCTGTCTCCACTTGATGTTAAACTCATGGAATGCCTAGTGTTAAACATGGAAAGCTGAGGAAAACCTCATAGACATGCCTCTAGTATAAGATACCACACAATACACATGAGAAACCTCAAGTTTCTACACCCTGGATAATCCCTTTGACATGGAAGAATACAAGTGTTCTGGTGTTTCAGCATCCAGACATGTCGTCGATGCCCAACATGACTACTCTTCTAGCCGAAGGTTGCTGCCCTGACTTGACCCCTTTGGAATATCCTGACATAAGTAGCATAATTAATAGGCATCCACAAAGATATGGCATCGAGAACAAGTTTTAGGAAAAATGTATTAATCTCTAAGGGAGACCCAGAATAGGCAATGAGTTCAAAGGAGAAATCCACGGAAGGAGTAACTGACATTTCATTATCCCATTTTGATCAAGGAGAAAACATCTCTTAAAAATCAATGAATGTTTCCCACCTTTGTAAAGTAGGAATGTGGGGCACAGTGCACTGCCAGCGAGCATCAACACACCTCAAGAGATGCACCCTAGTGAAATCATCAGAAACATAAATGGTGAACCTGGTGTGAATCTATTATCCTTCAATCATGAGGATTAGTAGCACTCTATACATCAACATATGAACATGTCACTAGATCCAGTTAATTGGAATCAGGTCTCTCCATGAAAATAGCAGTTCTATCATGAAACCCACCAGAATTTAGGGAAATCAACAACCCCCCACTGATAAAGACAATGGTAGGAGGAATGATACTACAACATTTCCACACATCTTAACCTCTACCATTACATCATCCATTTCCATAGTTTCTATGAACACATGCTCTATCTCACCCTCATAAATTGTTCAAAAGAGGGTGATGGACATTCTTGTTCAACGATACAAGCAAGAGGGGACATTCCCATGAAGGATATGGCCCACCAGGACCTAGAGGATATGGTTCCTCACCATCATCACTGCCCCCAAGGTCTATATAGGGATCCACTGCTCCCCACTCCAACATCCATCTGTTTTGGGAGTCTTTCCTTGAAGTGGTCCTATAAATCATTCCCCTACATCAATGAGGTAAGGGATATTAGAGTCAACTTAGTGATGACTACTACCTGAGATCTACTAAGGATGTATCCCACTAGGCCTCATCAACACCACCAATTATTGTCCCTTCAGGTCGAGGATTAGGTGGTTTACATAGGTGCACCATCAGCTCTAATCCAATTGTCCCAATGTCAATGTCGGGCACAGGCTTTGGAAGACACCCATTAGGGGGTGTTATCTTCTATAGCTTCAGTGGCCCATGCTGCCACTGAAATATACCATTAGTTTTATGTTATGAAAGAGCACTGTAACTTTTATGCCTGACCTGGATTAGGATTCCATCCACCTAATGGGTAGACATGGCTGACACTTCCGATTTTCGGCTCAAACAACAGTCATCATGGGATGACCTGTGATGATGAGATTCGGTTGGGAGGTCCTCCCCATACCATAATAATCTAGTTCATAGTTCCTCCCCACTCCGTCACTCATCATGGAGTTCCTCCCCATGTTACCATTATCAATCCAAGTGGAGGTTGTCAATGTAAAGGCCCTCCTCATGTTATCACCATCCATGGCGAAGCACCTCCTCATAGTAGTGTCGAATAGAGTTGAGGTTATCCCCTCTCCCACACTCATCATAGAGGTCTTCCACATGCCCATGATCCCGTGTTTGGAATTTTCCCCATATCTTAGGTTATCACTATGAAGGTCCTCCTCACATCATCACCAGCCCCAGCAGAGGTCCACCCCATAGTAGTGTTAACTAGAGCGAAGGTCCTCCTCACCCTATCACCCATCATTATAGAGGTCCTCCCCATGTTTCATCCAGCTCCAATAGAGGTCCCCCCTATTTCAGCACTCCCTACTATGAAGGTCCTCACCACACATCAGGTAACTGATCGGTTTTTTCTCAAGGATTCACCTCATTTGGTAAATATTCATTTGGGAAGATATGGAAAGTTGGTAACAAGGTTTATTGGAACTTTCAAAATCAATAAAATATTGGAAAGGTTGGATATTATTTGTACTTACTATCTCACTTGACATCAATATATTATTTCTTTCATGTTTTCCAACTAAAGAGGTATCAACCGGACCCTTCTTAATTGTTAGAAAGGGAAGATGTTGATCTGAATCCCAACACTATAGTGGATGAGATCCCATTTTAGATTATAGATCATATTAATAAAGTTTTTTGTGGTAAAAAGTTTCCCTTGATCCATGTAATATGGCTGTGTGGATGGGATGGATACATGGTGTGGGGACATGAAATGTTGATGATGCAGAAGTGTCTATTTGTCTTTGCAAGTTCATAATCGTAAGATCATTCTACGGAAAGAAATTGACATGGTGGGGAGAATTTTGGCACCCTTCAGGTTACATGTATGTTTTATTTTGGGCATCTTTTGTCACTATCATGGTTATAAAGGTTTTTAGAAGTTAGGGATCAATATTTTTTATTTTTGGGAGAAAAGGCTAGGAACATGGCTTATGAATAGTTAGTAGTAACTATGCGATAATCATGAAATATTTATTTGTTAGTTCAAATGAAATTTTGAATATTTTTAGAAAGGTTTTTCAAACTGATAGAGAATTATAGGAAAACCTTGTGAGAGGATTGGTTGGGATATTGTGGAAACTTCACGACTTTCACACAATTTTTCTAACTATGTGACTATACCAAGGTAACCATACAATTTAGTTTTTAAGTGATAGTTGTGACCACATGGTTAGTTCATGGATTGTGTAATCGTGAATCCAAACTATGTGAATCATACGGGTTTTATAAAATTAGAAACATACTTGGAAATCCTCAATTTTTTTCAAACCAAATGCTTCCGTATTCTTTCATTAGTTTGACCCATACTTTCATTGACACTCTATAAAGTTATCCCCTTTTTATCTTGGTGATTCTTTATCTATTTGGGTGGATGTATTCAAGGTATGCAAGAATATAAACTTGATTCATTGTCTTTTCTCTAGATCTACACTCATTATCTATTAACCTTAACTCATTAAAAACCTAACGTGGCTTGAAAATAAGATCTATGGTGATGGGTAAGGAATTAGTTATTATTCTTATAGATCTAATCTTTTGAGGATTTAATATCTTCATTTAAAATAAATTTTTTTTGAAGGCCACTATGTTTCATCCATTATTGAGATAGGTGTCTCTAGATAATGCTTATTTCTCATTGAACAAATTATAATTATTTTTTTTCCTTTGGTTTGGATTATGGAAATGTTTGGTTTCATATCAATCAGGTCTAATTTATACAGTTTCATCTTTAATGGCATGGAAAATTGTTTATAAGGGTTTTTATTTAAAAATAGTTTTACACACTTCATGTGTTTAATAAAATCCCTCAAATATGGTATTGACTCTAAAATTGTTATTCAAGAATGGTAGTGGTAATTTATTATTTTTAAAAGTTTTTTATAAAATTATGGGCATGATTTACATGAACTTCATGAGAAAACATGGGACATGGGGACCTCATGTTCATAAGGTTATGGACATATGAAAACCTTAGTAAGTGTGTAACCACTAGGGGTTATGGTTATGGTACTGATATATTGTGGAAGGAATTAGTATCACTAGGATTCACATTATGTCATCTTACTATTACTTGTGTATCCTAGTTATATAGTCTCATAGTCTAGAACCCAATTATTCTTGGTTTTATTCATGATAGTGATGTTTCATTCTTTAAATGATTACATGTTTCTATTTTGATATATGAAGGATCTTGATAAATTTTCTCTATGTTATAATTCATATTTATTTCCATATTCTTATGAAATTGAATATGGATTTTTTTAAAGTAAACCCAAAGGTTGTTTTATGATAAATGATTTCAAATTTTTTTTTTATAAAACCTATTTTGTATTGAATCTATAACTAATGGTTTAATTTTGATAGTCTTTTTATAGATTCATGGTGGTATCCTACTAGGTGTTTTGCCCACACCCTGCAAATTCCTTTGGGTGTATACATACATTGTTTTGTAGGATAAAAAAGGGATGGTTATCATGTATTCTTATAACTTATCTTATAAAATTTCACTTCATGGTGGTTTTAGATAGTTGTGGAGGACGGTCACATAGATACTTAGTTCTGGTATTTGATTTATGTTGTTTCTGGGATTATCCTTTTGAATTGTTATGTTATGTCTCATGTTTTCATAATTCTTCTTCTATGACTCACTCTGGTTTTTTACCTTTATATTTTTATATATGAGACATGTTGTATTATTTTTTAGGGTGAAATCATTTCCATTTTTGTATGTGTTGATACCCAGATGCATGTTTCCAGCCAATGGTGATCTAGAGCGTGCTTTAGGCCTTGTGGCGAGCCATATTGGGTGACGTGTCAGGTCAACCTGGGTTGGTTCATTATATTTATATATTTTATGGTTGAATGTAAAGAAATATTTATAAATGGAAACCTTTAAAATATGTTATAATATATAACTATAAGGGTTTCTGACCTAAAAATAATCAATATAATAAAAGAGATACAAAGATCCATTAAAGGATCAAAGAAAATATTCAATCATGGAATAATTATTTCTCCATGTATCTAAAAGAGTTTAGTGGGAGAATTATAGTTTTCTATGTGATATATAATAATAACATATGAAAAAAAAGCAGTCTTATAGTTCATTAAGTCTTTGTTGAAAATATTTCCACATGAATGACTTAAAGTAATAGCCCATGTTTAGGGAATAATATTTACTAAGGTCTACCTATGGGTTTCTTGGAATAATCAAACCATCATAAAATGAAAAGGTATTGAGAAATAAAAGTTTATGCAATTGGGGGTTATTTTTTTGAAAATTTCACATGTCATAAATCTTTCCATGGCGATGTCTTAGAAGAAATATGTGGAGATTAAGAAAATAAATAAAACTATATATCCTTTAGTGATGGAATTATCACATATAAAATATTATATAATAGATTTTATATTTCGTATATTTAAATCATGGTAAAAAATATAAAAAAAATCCATGATAATTCCATTGATCGGTAATTATAATTATCCAATAGTACTTAAGAAGTACAAGGGATGTGTTTATGGTATATATAGAATAATAAGATAATGTTATCAAGGGGATATAACAAGTACCCTCCAAATAGTTCAATATGATCTAGTATTATAGTTATGAAAAGTAAATGAGAATCATAAGATCATTATAGACAGTGGTCACCAATTTTACAGAATATGTGTATATTACAATTTCTAATTCAGTTAAAGAAGTAGTATAAATATTCATCTTTATCCTAGATTATAGTATTATACCAAGGATGTATAATTTTTCATGATTTATATTATAATAATATTATAGTAGTGATACTGGATAAGAACTCTAGGTTATGATAAAGGTCAAGAGTTATATACTTTAGAGATATCATCTCTTGAGGTATTTTACATAAGAAGGTGGAGTTACAACTAGTGAACAATACATATGAAAACATGGTATACTGAATGACTAACAATATATCTTAGTAGAAACAATATTTTTCATGGGAGAGTTAATACATTGTGAATAGGTAATTTTTTTCTCTAGTGAAAGTGGTTTTTTTAGCTTTTTCCCTTACCAAAAAAATGATTTTTTTACTATGTAACGCATGGTGTATGATATATGCATAATTTATATGTACCATGAGAATAACACAACTTTATTATGTAATAGATATGGTAATTCACATATATTACATGTTGTATAAAATATTTATAGATAAACATATCTATAATGAGAACCCCATGAAAACATGAGAGTGATATTTAACATATGACCTATTATCTAGATTAAAAAATATGATGGTACAAGGATGATGTATCACTTCCACTTGTTGGGGGACCATAACACTACATGATAAATGGATTCTAGAAGTAGTTTAAAATACCAAGAATTGGTTGTCTTAATTTTCCCAAACCACTTTGGTATACTTAGTCAAATATTAATTAAAATATTTTTTTACTAATTTTGGTCATTGAGAAAATTTATGAATCTATAAATCATTTCTATAATGAATGTGTAAATTTAAATTATTGTATTTTTATAATATTTAGTGGTATTTATAACTATTGTGGAAATATTTCCTTGGGGTTATCTCAATAATATATATTTTAATATATTAATGTCCCTTATAACCACCATGAAAATATTACATGATGGTTTAGTAGTGCGTACCATAAATTGGAGATGGTTTAGCAGTAGGTAGTGGTGGTTAAAACCAATGATGAATAAATTTCAACACATTTTTATTTCATAGTGTTTTAATCGGTTTTTATACATCATAAAAATTTAACAGGAAATAAGGGAGATCTATATACGCTACTACCATCAACTTAAAGTGTGGGCATATCTATAACATATTGAATTTTTTCTTTTCAAAAGTTTAATAAAATAATAAATATTTAATAATTATAAACATTATATAATAATTTTTTTTTAAAACATTAATATATTTTTATTAGTGAAATACTACAAAGGAAGAATATATAAGTTTTACAAGAAAATATAAAACACCTGAATAGAGGGATCCAATATCAAATCTATCCCCAAAAGATAGACTGGCTTCCACAAGATGATTTACACAACTCATGTTCATGTCAACTAATAGCCATCGATACATCTGATTCCTATGTTAAATAGAATTTAAAATATAAATTATTTTTCATTACAGATTTTATATAAAAAATAAATTTAGAAAAATTATCATAATAATATAAATTTATTAATATAAATGTACCAGATTTAGTACCACCCATATCAAGGTTCAAATTTTAGTAGGAGATATCTTTTTCTACCCTGAAATAGATATGAAAAATAATTAAACTTACATTTGATAGAAATATGTAATAAAATGTAAATATTTATTTTGACTAACATTTACTTGTTTATAAAAAAAATTTAATTCTTCTAACCAATTAAAATATTACTCCAATCATGATATATGATGGAAATTGACATCATGTCACAAGCTAATTTCTCCTATATCTACTGGTACAATCCTCTAGAATCATTTGAAAGAACCCCATATATGTCAAATCCAAAAATATATTTCACATTAAAATTTTCATACCAATCATGGTCATGCTATAATACCCTCATGATGGTAATTATGACACCATATTCTCAATATATGACCACTCCAAATAAACTCCATCTAATCCCCCTGACATCCTTAAATCAAAATACATCAATATTGTGGAATTTTTTAAAAAATAACCTAGGATTTAATTTTGGTGAGTACATATTTATAATCATAAATTAAAATTCACTAATGGTAGATATAATGGTTAAAAATTATAATACCTATGTCTATAGTGGCCAACTATATTTATTTTTTAAATTTTTATTAATTTTTTTTACAAATATCTAAAATTGATTGTTTGATTTATAATTGAGATATTCTATTGGAATATTATCCTATGTTATGTAATGTATGTTGAAATATTTTATACAATTTTCAGTGTGATGTCTTAATAGGATGTTTAGAGTGGGAATTAGTATTTAGTTGATTATATAGAGGCTATATAATGTGGTAAGTGAAAAATTATAGTGTATATATCCATAAGGTAGAGTAAATTATGAAAATTAGTTATTAAGGTGTTATGAGAGTTATTTTTCTTAGGAGCGGTATGTTTTTACCTTGTTTTTAAATTTATTAAAGTAAATTAATTAAAATAGAATCATGATATAATAAAACTAAGGAGAATAATTAATGAATGTGGGAGAATATCAAATGGGTCCGATGACATATTATTTGTGAAAGACCTCATCTTATCATCAAATTGTATATTTTTAATAATAGAAATAAAAATTTTCCATGATAATTTAATTCAATAATGACAATCAACATTCTAGAGTATACCAACCTTGAGAATTATATGAACATTATGTTATTTTTTTCTTTTAAATCCTTCATCATGAAAAACTATATAACACTTGGAGACATTAATATTATAATCATAAAATATCCTACACTTCTTCAAAGGTCCTCAATCCAATTATTTCAAACCATCAAGCACTGTAGATCGATTACCAATAATCCTGATCTATATGAATAAATATGAAATATTTTTAGATACAGAAGATAATTTTATTGAAATATTATGAATATAAAATTGATTGTGATCTTTGAATATGTGAAATCAATCAATAATGTATCTGTTAATGGATTTTATTATTTCATTATCCATTAGTTTTTAACTTCAAATTCATGTCTTTGTTTTTATATTCAATTTTGTAATGAAAGGATTTACAATATCCCTATTGAGTAGCACATATATACGTTCTTATATGGTCACTATTTATGTTAATGAAATTAAGGATATTATCCTAACAATATGAAGTAACATTGGATTTTTTGTTGTCATGTTATTGGACTACAATTGATTTGTGTTATTAGAAACATCTCTAACTCAACTGAATCATGTTTCAATATTATCCAAACACCTTGAAAAAAAGGTAAGACTCCCTTAAACCATATAACCATCAGCAATGAAGCCATATTGTTGAGTTTTATTTCTTATAAAAGACATCAAATGAACTAAATACCTAATCCAAAAAGGTAACATAGCATAATAAACCATATATGAAATGAGTATGAAAATTTAATTGTTGTATTGATTAATAAGTAAAATGAAAATACCACCCTATGGTATACATACATCGATAAAGAATGAGCCATATAACTTTAACTTCCTCAACAAAATTCATAGTTAGATGAACTATCATAATGAAAAATGATAGAGGGAATATAAAATCTATATTAAAAAAAATCATTAAAAAAATTTCTTGAAGTTTTTTATGCTCAATGGGGTTTAATTTGTTTATAGAAATGTATTTGGAGAATCTGAAAAACTCAATTATAACTGCTATTATTTTATCAGGTAATAGTTTATACAATACCAAAGGTATAAATATCTCTATAAATTTATGTGAGTCTTCACTTTTAATACCAGGTAATATATAATGTTTTTTAGTAAGTTCATATTGATATGTTACTTTAATATCAATGAGGTACTTTTACATATTTCAATCTTAAATGGAAAACATTCTTTTATTAATTTTTCAATGAAAAAACTAATTCAAAAGACTTTATATTATAATTTTGACATAGATCATGATTTATATTAATTTATTCTAAGTCCTTATGATAATTATGATTATATTTTTATTTTACCTAATCATTAAATATTTTAAAAACCAAATTTTCACATATATTCTTATCAATGTGCATAAAATAAAGATTATGATGTAGCAATTGAAATTCCCAATAAAGTGGTTTGAAAAAAAGTACTATGTTTATTCCATTTTTTTACCAAATACATCTGATGAGGAGTGAATATTTTCCTAGAAATGTTGAAAATATAAACTTTAAAAAATTGTTCATCAAAAAATAATAATTGTGACTTGGAATTTGAACTTGATAAAATTTTTTGTGGAGGCCTCAAATAATTTCATTCATCGATTCATGACTTATTAAACTAATATCTATGAGATACGAATACAAATTTATGATGACACATAAAACACTAATTTTTTCTACATGGTAGTATTATAGGGTTGAATTCAAATTTACATACTGGACATGCCTGACCAATGTGAGTGTTCAAACTAGAAATTTTCCTAATCCTAGAAAATTAGTAATCTTCCACATCAGAGAAACAAATATTATGAACATTTTTGTTTTCGATGTATCATATGTATCTACACCATTTTCCTGTAACCCTTGAAATTATTTTATAAGAGGTTAAAGATATACATTGATTTCATTTCTAGGAATTTTTTTCTTGGAATGATCATATAAAATGATTTTTTTCATACACATCCTATTAAGAAGATTGTAAGATATTAAAATTACTAACCATCTATTATAGGTTGTACATAGAGTCCTGAATAGATTAAATCCATTAGTATCAAATATCAAACACACATTACTAGGATATAAAAGGTAAATTTTTATATGAATAATAAAATGATTTCCAAGATTTAAAATCTATTAGATGACATGTAAACTTATCATTATTTTTTACATGGAATGACACTTCATTTTATTTACTATTTTAAAAGACATAAACAATCCTTTAAATCATGGTTCTAATGGAATGAAATGTAAAATCTTTATTGTAGATTTATTTATATTATTATTTTAATTATATTAATTTAAACTTTTATCATTATTCATCGACTTCCAACTAGAAGTATGACATCTTTTACACTCTACTCTATTAGAATCTTCCCCGTGATAAAACAACCCATCATTGGGACATGCATGTATCCTTGTGTAATTGAGAAATATATTGTTAATAAATTTATTCATCTTATAAAATAAATCATGAATCATATCTTCAATAAATGAATCATGTAATAACACCAATATTGTCACGCTCGGACCTCGACTTGAGGAACTACTTTAATTTTAAATTTTTATTACATGAGTTAATTGCCTGTTTTCTTCCATTGTTTGGTTGTAGTGTGGGCTGAACCCGATGTGGGTTGTCCTTCGTGGATCCGGTGAGTGCGCGTTGGCCTTACCTAACTCAGCGCGTGGGCAAGGCACGAGTGAAGCCATGCGACTTCACGAGTTAACGCACGGTGCCCGATGCACAGATATTAAATAACTGGATAAAATTTATTATGGTTTTCTTGGTTATTATTGTATTATTATTATTATTATTATTATTATATTATTATTGTTATTATTTTTATTAGTAAACCATTTTTATTTTATTTTATTTTATTTTATTATATTTCTATTTCTATTCAATTTTCTTATTTTTATTTCTTTACTTATTGACGTTACTTCTTTTATTTTTTTTCTTTTTTTTCTCCCCCTTCTAATCCCTACCCTAGCTGCCAACCCCCTTTTATTTATCTTTTCATTTTTTTCTACCCTTTCTTCTCCCCCACATTTCTCTCCCTCCTCTCCTTATTCTTCTCCTTATCTCCCTCCTTTCTCCTTCTCTCCCTCCCTTCTCTTATCTTCCGCGGTCCCCTTCCGTCCAACCACGCGCACCTCTCCATTCTCCTCATCCCTCCATCCGCCACGTTCCCCATCTCCCCCTCTCCTTTCTCCCTCTCACCCTCTCCCCGCCACCGCGCCCCACCCCTCCTTTCCCTCCCATCCATGGCCCTCCCTTCCTCCCGCGCCCCATATCCCCATTTCCCCTCCTCCTTCTTCTATTCCATTGGACCGATCAGCTTACATCCCTCTGCTCGCCGGACAGCCGCCATAACCCGACTCGCGCTCACCAGACAGCTACTGCGCCGCCCCTCGGTTGCCATTTGGACAATTCCCGTGGTTAGGGGTTTGGATTTAATTTATTTAATTATTTTTGATTTGTTTAATTGTTAATTAATTTATTACATTTGTTTAAGTGTTAATAAATTTATTTGATTATTATTAAATTTGTTTAGTTGTTAATCAATTTATTTAACTTAATTTGTTTAATTGTTAATTAATTTAATTAATTATTATTGAATTTGATTAACTATTAATTAAATTATTTAATTGCTGATGTTTTTATGGACCGCTGATGTTTTAATGGGTTGGCATTGAGGTTACTTGTTCTACTGTTTTAGGACCTTTTTGACGGATCCATGCGGTGTGACCATTGCACAGTGGGAGTGTTGCACTATATCACTTTTTCGTACCTACTTTGAGGTAGGTGGTCTCGCATGCTTAGGTTATCTAATCAATTAGTCTGATGGTTTAATTAAATTAATATGTCATTTATTTAATTGCTGCTGTGAGTTGTTGGTTTTGGTTGGTAGAATTTGGTGTTTTTTTCTTATTAGTGGCATGTTTAGTTTGTATGGTTTTTAATGTGTTTTGCCTTTGGTTTTCGAAAAAATTCACCAGTTGAAATTTGATTCCTTTTACAATCTTAGTGTGCATTCGAGTGAGTTTTGGAACTGATGATTGTGTTGTTTTATTTTCTTTAAAACTACTAAACCAATTTTTCAAATGTTTGATAAATTTTAGTTTGGTTCTTGGAATTGTGTAGTTTATTAGACTGTGTAGTTCTTGCACGTTATGTTCTGTTTCTGAGGATATCTATTGTGTGTAATACCTTTAATGGTTATTTTTTTATTCATTTATATTGAATGTGTAAGTGTGATGGTTGACTTAGTTGGCATCCTAGGTGTATGGTGTTTAACTTAGTTAACATCCAGGTGTGTTGGGTCTTGACCTTGAAGAGTAGGGTGAAATTTGAACATTGAGCACAAAAGGGGAAGCCTGGGTACTAGGTGGGAGGACTAGACTAGTGTACTAGTGATATGGGAGTGGCCCCAACCTAGTTTCAGTTATCTAGATTGATGCTTATAACACTAACTAAACCTTGGATGATGACTGGAGATGACTAGGTTATGGAGGTGTTTCCCTACTAGTGGCTCGTGCATGGGAACATATGATATGCATTCTTTGGTACACTGAGACATGAGGTTCTAGGGCCCCACACAGCTTTAGTCCCTTTAGGGCCTCTCCCACTTTTGTTTCTCCTGTGCGATTATATACTCACCACTAGTTTATTGTGTGACTTATGTGGTGTCCAAATGGTAAGAATGTTTTTATTTTCTTTTAGTACCAAAAACCTCGTTCCCTATTTAAAACTGTTTTTCTTTAAAAACTATTTTCATTAAATTGTTAGTGCATTTATTTATTTTCTATAATTTAAACCTACAAACTGTTTTGGCCACATAACCTTTACATGTAGAATCTTTTCTCCTGTGCTAACCTATTGAGCGATTTCTCACACCATACTTACATCCTTGGGTATAAGTAGATCTGATTATGTCTGATGCAGGGAAAGTCAAAGGTTTTGAGAGCGGTGGTCTGAGTTGTTAGCTGCTTATTCTGACTTGGCATTGGTGGTGAAGGATGGATGGTGGTATCCCTCCATCAGGTGATGGTTTTTGACTTGGTTTTTGGTCACCCCTTTTGGAGTTAGTTGTGGTTGGGTTGTAGTTGTTTTGAGACCCACTTTTGTTGTTTAAAGACTTGTGGTTGCAACGTTGTTTTTGAGTTCAATTTACTTGTGGTTATTCCTAGTTGTTTATATAGGCAAATCATTCCCAACATCTCAATTTGATACCCAGGCACTTGTACCAGCCCATGGGGATCGGGAACGCCCTTCGGGCCTTACCGTGGGTTGGGTCGGGCATCGAGTTGATGGAGACCTGATTCGGTTCGTGACAAAATGGTATCAGAGAGAGGTTTATCTCTTTGTTTATGTTATTTGGGATGAGTCTGGATATACATGAGTTAAAACTATTGGGGCTCGGAATTCTGGTTGCGAGTAGGGTTCTTGGCCAGCACGCCTCGTGACAGACACTGAGTCACCATGAGATGTCAGGATGCTTGTTTAACTTCTTTTCTAGGTGGGATGTACAGGCTTCAGACTATTCATGGACACTAGGCGGGAAAGTAGAGTTTTGACACAATGTTATTTTTGCAAGTTTAGTTGACTGATGATTATTTATCTTGCTAAAAATTTGTTTTCTCTTGAAATATGAGATATCGATGGTGTTCTTTTATGACTATTTCTCCTTGCAGCAAGAAGCCTCCCTGGAGATCTCCCATGCACCCATGGGAGGAATCCAGAGAGAGTTCTCCCGCACCACTTGATCAAGGATTGGTAGAGGCCATGGTCCAAGCTGTTTAGGCTTTAGGAAAAGGGGAGACTCCTTCCCCCACCCCTATTCTAGCTAGAGGGGATGAATCTGTCTCTAAGAAGGATAGAGCTCAAGAGTTTCTGAAGAATAAACCTCCTTCATTCTGAGGTAGTTCAGAACCTCAGGAGGCAGAGGAATGGCTTGAAAAGATATAATGCATGTTCAAATTCCTTGACACGCCTGAGGAAGTTAAGGCGAAGTGTGCCACTTTCCATCTAGAGGGTTCCAGTCACAAATGGTGGGAATCAGTGATTCAAGCTGGGAAACATGAGAATATGAGTTAGAAAGATTTCAAAGTTATCTTCAACGAGCAGTACTGTCCAGAGTTCTTGGACTACACTAGATCCTAGGAGTTCATGGATCTTTCACAAGGGAATCAGATAGTGATGAAGTATGTGAACCAGTTTGCTGAGCTAGTGTAGTACACACCTGAGATTGTTTCAAGTGAATAACTGAATGCTCAAAATTTTGAGAAGGGCCTTCGACCAGAAATCCACTCTCTGGTTTTCTTATTCAAGCTAAAGACTTATGCTGAGGTGGTCGATCATGCTTGCATGGTCGAGATTGACCAGAGAGGAAGGTCAGGGTTTTCAGAATCAGTGTCAGGATTTGGAAGTGGTAATTCTTCAGAAAAGAAGAGGAAGCGTGATGAGCAGTGGGAGAAGAGTGGTGGCAGGTCAGGCTATCCCCCCAGGCAGACTTTGTCTGGGGCTTCTGATACGAGGTCCATTGTGTGCCATCAATGCGGAAGGGTAGGGGATATTCGACCTGCGTGTCCAAATACTCCCAGAACTTGCTATGGGTGTGGAGTTATGGGACACCTACAACGTTTCTACGAGACTGTATGCCCTCAACAGAGTGGGACTGGATCTATGGATTCCGGGGGAGTATCAGTGCAGTCAGAGCTGACCAGGACACCAGGATCTCGGTTCGGTGGTCGTGGTGGCAGGACCGGATCATCTTCTGGGCAGAGCCAGATTAGGGTAGAGCCATAGGCGAGTGGGTGTTCTCAAGTAGGGACCAGGTATCTACATGTTGTGGATCATGCACCAGCGGGTTTTAATGTAGGGACTTTGACTGTTTGAGGTACCATTATGATTTCATCTTCTATAGCTGTAGTTTTATTTGATATTGGTGCTTCATTTTCCTTCATATCTACTCATCTTGTGAATCTGTGGAACCTACCAACCGAACTGTTATCGTTTTCCATGGATTTGGTAACACCGTTGGGGAAAAAGAGGGAGCAAGGCTTTAGGTTATCATCGTGCGCACTCTCTATGTAAGGAGTCAAGATGTAGTGGGACTTCTTGGTCCTTAATATGGACCTGTTTGAAGTGATCCTTAGTATGGACTGGGTGGTGCGCTTTCAAGCGCATATTGACTGCTATCGGCACCGAGTAAGCTTTACGACACTAGATGGGAGTCCTCAGATATTTCATGGAGAATGGGATCCTTGGTCAGGTCACGCGGGACCTCCACTCCCTGAGTTGGGAAATATTTCTTATCAGTTGTCTTCGCTTGCACTGGAGGACGATGGTGGTGTTTCTCAGGGTGGGTTACCTCGTGTAGTGGATGAGTTCCCAAAGGTCTTCCTAGATGAATTTTCAGGCTTACCCCTGGAGCGAGATGTGGAGTTCTTGATTGAGTTGGCACTGAGAACACATCCTATATCTCTTCCCTCATATCACATGGCCCCCACAGAATTGAGGGAATTAAAGATACAACTGGATGATTTGGAATCCAAATGATTCATTCGCCTGAGCATCTCTCCTTGGGCTGCCCCAATTTTATTCGGGAAGAAGGCCGATGGAACCTTCCGATTGTGCATTGATTACTGGAAATTGAATAAGGTGACCATCAAGAACAAATACCCTTTGCCCCGAATTGATGATTTTTTCGACCAGCTGAAGGGGGAAAAGTGGTTCTCCAAGATCTATTTGTGTCCGGGATACCAACAGCTCAGGGTGGGAGAAGCAGATATCCCGAAGAAGGCTTTCCGAAGTATGTATGGTCACTTAGAGTACTTGTTCATGACTTTCATATTGAAAAATTCTCCTACAGTTTTCATGAAACTCATGAATAGGGTGTTCCACCAATACATCGACTCATTTTTGTGGTATTTGTGGATGACATCCTCGTTTATTCTGTATCTGAGGGGGAACATGAGCATCACCTGTGCGTTGTTTTGGGCACTTTGCGAGACCATCGCCTATATTCCAATCTCTCGAAGTGCACTTTTTGGATCAGGGAAGTGAGGTTTCTAGGGAATGTCATCTTAGAACAAGGGGTTTTAGTAAATTTTGAGAAGATCAGGGCAGTTATGTCGTGGGAGCAGCCAAGGAATGTGTTTGAGATCAGGAGTTTTCTGGGCCTAGTGGGCTATTACAGGCACTTTGTTCAGGACTTCTCATGGCTTGCCTCCCCCATGAATGCACTCACCTGGAAAGGGGTGAAGTATGAGTAGAGCCCACAATGTCATACATCCTTTGAGGAGTTGAAGCAGCAGTTTACCACCACACCTGTGTTGACCTTACCAAAATATGGAAAGGGCTATGTGATTTTTTGTGATGATTTAGGTACGGTCCTTAGGTGTGTGCTCATGCAGGATGACCATGTGATGGCTTATGGTTCTCGCCAACTCTGGCTGCATGAGAATAATTATCCCACTCACGACTTGGAGTTGGAAGTGGTGATGCATGCTCTGAATACATGGCATCACTATCTCTTTGGGGAGAAATTTGTGGTCTATTCTGACCATAAGAGCCTGGCCTACATTTTCTCTCAGAAGGATCTCAATCTGAGGCAGCGCTGCTAGATCGAGTACCGGTAGGGTTTTGACTTTGACATTGTCTATACCCCAAGAAAGGGTACTGTGGTGGCCAATGCTTTGAGTAGGAAGGTACCAGTGCAGGCCTCGGGGAAGTCCAGCGATGAGTGGACTTTGATGGGGCTCTTCTCCCAGATGAACCTAGAGAGCAGGGAGCATAGTGGAGGTACTTTCTTGGCTATTATTCAGTTGAATCCCACTCTTCTGGAGTTGATTTAGCGGGAGAAGCCCATAGATGAGCTATGTCAGCAATCTATGCAGTTTATTCATGGTGGGGATACTCCTTCTAATTGTTCTTTGTCTCCCGAGAGGATCTTTTGCTTCAAGGGCCGCGTTGTCTTGCCATTGTCTCTGCGGAAGGTGGTGATGCAGGATAGCCACCAGTCTCAGTGGGACATCCATCCTAGTAACACCAAGATGTATTACGATGTTCACTATTAGTTCTGGTGGCCAGGTATGAGACAAGACATTTCTGAATTTGTGTCGAGGTGCTACACTTGTCAGCAGGTGAAGGCAGAGCATCAGAGGCCATCTGGGTTGCTTCAGACACTACCCATTCCTAACTAGAAGTGGGAAGAGGTCTCCATGGACATCATCATTGGCTTGCCTCAGACACCTCAGGGGAGGAATTAAATTTGGGTAGTGATTGATCATTTGACCAAGTCATCTCACTTTATCCTGATCAGAGATACAACAAAGGTAGATGAGCTGGGCCGCTTGTTTGTTTAGGCGGTGGTCATACATCATGGTGTGTCGTCGACAGTTGTTTATGATAGAGACCCCCGCTTTACCTCACGGTTTTGGGGAGGCCTCCAGAAGGCTTTGGGGTCATAGATTAAGATGATCACGACATACCTCCCTCAGATGGATGGCCAAACGGAGCAGGCAAATCAGATTCTGGAAGACATGCTCCAAGCCTGTGTGTTAGATTTTGGAGGTTCTTGGGATACCCATTTGGGATTGGTTGAGTTTTCCTATAATAACAGTTATCAATCTTCCATCAGAATGGCACCCTTTGAGGAACCCTTTGGCCGGCCTTGTCGGTCTCCTTTGTGTTGGGATGAGGTAGGCGAGACCACACTCTTGGGACCGAGCCTTGTTCAGGAGACATCTGAGAAGGTCAAGCTGATTAGAAAGTGGTTGTTGACAGCTCAGAGTCATCAAAAATCTTATGCAGATCAGAGGCGGCGGGATCTTTATTTTTCATTGGGGGACAAAGTGTTCCTGAAAGTGGCCCCTCGCTTGGGTCACCGCCGTTTGGGGAAGTAGGGAAAGCTGACACTGAGGTATTTCGGGCCTTTTGAGATTATTGAGCAGATTGCAAAGGTGGAATATATATTAGCTTTACCTTCTCAGTTGACGTTGATTCACTATGTATTTCATGTCTCCCAATTGAAAAAGTATAACCCCGATCCGTCACATTTGTTGAATTGGGAGGAGTTGGAGATAGAGTCTGACTTATCAGTGTTTGAGCGGCCAATGCGGATAGTGGATTCTCAGGAGAAGCTGCTTCCTGGGAAGTCCATTCCTTTGGTTCGTATTCCATGGCAGTACAGGAATGATGAGCATGAGACTTGTGAGCTCAAGTCTTGGGTTGAGCAGGAGTAACCATTTCTATTCTCTGATTAGGCTTCGAATTGACTTTCTGAGGGCGGAAAGTTTTATGGTGGGGAGAATTGTCACACCCGGACCTTGACTCAAGGTACGACTTTAATTTTAAAATTTTATTACACGAGTTAATTGCCTATTTTCTTCCATTGGTTGGTTGTAGTGTGGGATGAACTTGATGTGGGTTGTCCATCGTGGTGCCGGTGAGTGCGCGTTGGCCTTACCTTGCTCGGCGTGCGGGCAAGGCATGGGCGAAGCCGTGCAACTTCGCCAGTTAACGCGCGGTGCTCGATGCACATATGTTAAATAACCGGATAAAATTTATTATGGTTTTCTTGGTTATTATTGTATTATTATTATTATTGTTATTATTATTATATTATTGTTATTATTATTATTAGTAAACCATGTTTATTTTTTTTATTTTTTTATCATCTTTCTATTTATATTCAATTTTATTATTTCTATTTATTTACTTATTTACATTACTTCTTTTATTTTTATTTTATTTTTTTTCTCCCCCTCCTAATCCCTACCCAAGCCACCACCCCCCCTTTATTTTTATTTTCTTTTTTCCTAACATTTCTTCTCCCCCACGTTTATCTCCCTCCTCTCCTTCTTCTTCACCTTCTCTCCCTCCTTTCTCCTTATCTACTTCCATTATCTTCTCTTCCACGACTCCCCTTCCCACCATCCGCGCGTGCCTCCCCTTTCTCCTCCTCCCTCCATCCTCCACGCTCCCCATCTCCCCTATCCTTTATCCCTTTCTCCCTCTCCCTGCCGCCATGCCCAACCTCTCCTTCCCCTCCCATCCGCGACCCTCCTTCCTCCCCTGCCCCATTTCCCCATTTCCCCTCATCTTTCCTCCATTCCACTGGACCGATCAGCCGACATCCCTCCACTCACTGGACAGCTGCTGCAACCCAACTCGCGCTTTCCGGACAGTTTTCGCGCTACCCCTCAGTCATCATTCTGATGATTCCCATGGTTATGCTTTTGGATTTAAATTATTTAATTATTTTTGATTTTTTTAATTGTTAATTAATTTATTTCATTTGTTTAAGTGTTAATCAATTTATTTGATTATTATTAAATTTGTTTAGTGGTTAATAAATTTATTTAATTGAATTTGTTTAATTGTTAATTAATTTATTTAATTATTATTGAATTTGTTTAACTGTTAATTAAATTATTTAATTGCTGATGTTTTTATGGACCGATGATGTTTTACTGGGTTGGAATTGAGGTTACTTGGTCTACTGTTTTAGGACCTTTTTTATGGATCCGTGTGGTGTGACCATTGCGCAGGGGGAGTGTTGCACTGTATCTCTTTTTTCTTACCTACTTTGAGGTAGGTGGTTTCGCATGATTATGTTATCAGATAAATTAGTCTGATGGTTTAATTAAAATAATATGTCATTTATTTAATTGCTGCTGTGAGTTTTTGGTTTTGGTTGGTAGAATTTGGTGAATTATTTTTATTAGTGGCATGTTTAGGTTGTCTGGTTTTTACTGTGTTGTGCCTTTGGTTTTCGAACAAATGCACCGGTTGAAATTTGATTCCTGTTATAGTCTTAGTGTGCATTCGAGTGAGTTTTGGCACAAATGATTGTGTTGTTTTATTTTCTTTAAAACTTCTAAACCAATTTTTCAAATATTTGATAAATTTTAATTTGGTTCTTGGAATTGTGTAGTTTATTAGACTGTGTAGTTCTTTCACATTGTGTTCTATTTATGAGGATCTCTATTATGTGTAATACCTTTAATGGTTATTTGTTTTTTCATTTATATTGAAGGTGTAAGTGTGATATTTGACTTAGTTGAAATCCTAGGTGTATGGTGTTTGACTTAGTTGACATCCAAGTGTGTTCTGTCTTGACCTTGATGAGTAGGGTGAACTTTGAAAACTGAGCAAAAAAGGGGAAGCCTGGGTACTAAGTGGGCGGACTAGACTAGCGTGCTAGTGATATGGGAGTGGCCTCGTCCCAGTTTCACATAGGTAGATTGATGCTTCCAACACTAACTAAACCTTGGATGATGACTGGAGATCATTAGGTTATGGAGGTGTTTCCCAACTAGTGGCTCGTGCATGGGAACTTATGATATGGTTTCTTTGGTACACCGAGACGTGAGGTTCTAGGGCCCCACATAGCTTTAGTCCCATTAGGGTCACTCCCACTTTTGTTGCTCCTGTGCTATTATATACTCATCACTGGTTGATTGTGTGACTTATATGGTTTCCAAAAGGTAAGAATGTTTTTATTTTCTTTTAGTACCAAAAACCCCGTTCCCTATTTAAAAGTGTCTTTCTTTAAAAGCTGCTTTCATTATAATGTTAGTGAATTTATTTATTTTCTATAATTTAAACCTGCAAAGTATTTTGGTCACCTAACCTTTACATGTGGAATATTTTATCTGGTTCCAACCTATTGAGTGATTACTCACACCCTACTTACACCCTTGGGTGTAAGTAGATTTGATTATGTCTGATGAAAGGAAAGGCAAAGGTTTTGAGAGCGGTGGTTTGAGTTGTTAGATGCTTCTTCTGACTTGGAATTTCTGGTGAAGGTCAAACGGTGGTATCCCTCCATTAGGTGATGGTTGTTGACTTGGTTTTTGGTCACCCCTTTTGGAGTTAGTTTTGGTTGGGTTTTAGTTGTTTTGAGACTCACTTTTTTGGTTTAAAGACTTGCGGTTGCAACATTGTTTTTGAGTTTAGTTTACTTATGGTTATTCCTAGTTCTTTATATGGGTAAATCATTCCCAAAATCTCAATTTGACATCCGGGCACTTGTTCCAGCTCGTGGGGATCAGGAACACCCTTTGGGCCTTGCCGCGGGCCGGGTCGGGCATCGGGTTGATGGCAAACCGATTCAGTTCGTGACAAATATCTTCAACATTTCTTTATTTTTCATTCCTTATAAACACTTGATATGGTAAAAATTCAGTAGAAGGGACAATTGTTTATATTTTCTATACCTTTCATACAAATCCCCACTGAGATCATCCACAAATTCATAAAATTCATTTTATTATTTAATCCACTTCTCTATTGTATTAATATTTTAAAAAATAAAAATATACGCCATTAATGTGATACAATCTTTATCTTGTTATCCTTAATGTCAAAGCATCATTAATTAAGTATTTTATTTCATTCTCTACTATTAGGCCAATAGTTTTTTTATTCTATTAATGGAAGAAAGTCAATATTTATATAATCATCAATTCCCCATGAAAAATATATCTAAAATATCTAATAGGAAATTTTTACATTATAAATTTCTCAAGAAATTCATGTATTTACAACTATTGTCTGAAATTACAATCAGAATGTAGACATCTTATTCTTCCATCCACAAATCAATTTATAATTCCAAAATAAAAAAACACCTCTAATCCCTTAATATACAAAGTTTTATTCTGGGTAAAGTAATCCTAATTTAATCTATTTTTAACATACTAATAAATATCTCTTTAAAAAATATAACACACCCTAATTAAATAAACTCATGTTAAAAATAAAACATATCAAGGAATAATATATAATAATTTATAAAATTTAATTAAAAAAATCATCAAATACAATATAATTACAATCAATTGATTTTATAATTTTATATTCTATGATATAAATATATATAATAACATGTATAAAAATATATGTTAAATAAAAAAATAATGACTAATCTATAACGTACTAACAAATAAACTACAAAAAAATAAAACATAATTTATAAATGCATCAAAAAACAATCTAAAAGGAAACTAAAACAAAAAAATTACCCTAATAATCCACTAAAAAGTATGTATATTTTATAAAATAAATAAAATTAATAATAAATTAAAAATGTATATATATATCCTAACATGATAAATCACGAAATCCCCAATTAATTATAAATCAAAACTTTTATATCCCAATAAGAAAAATCAAAAATTTTAAATACCACTATAAATCCACTGGAGTGTGTTGAAATCAAATAATAATAAATAAAAGGTAATATTAGTTCTTCTAGAAACATACCTTGTACCCAGAATAAATGTACAGTGAAGGGTAATAGGCTTATGTGACATATGATATATAAGGATAACCCACTTTGAATAAAGCGTTGTTATGGAAAATAATTGTAGGAGGAGATTGAGAAATATAAGAGGGGTTTTTAGGAATATGGAAAAGGGAATGGTAGGTTCATGGGATGGAAGGATGGGGATAGGGGATGATGTGGTGGGGATGTTTTTCCATGGTATGGAAGACCATAGGGATTCATGTGATAGAACAAAGAGAAGGAGAGGTGGTGTGACTATGATAAATGGGTTTAAATAACAATGATTTTTAAATAAATATTGATATAAAAATATTAGTTTTGGGGTTTAAAATAATCGACACTAATATTTCATTACATGGTGATTGTAGTTAACTACCACTGATAAAGTTGGATGAACTGGTAAGAGCCTTGGGTGCTTAATTAGTGCTGATTTTTTGAAACTTCTACTAATAAACCATCACAAAGTATGTTTTTTATTGTAGTGTAATAATTGAGTATTATACTCATGACATTCACAATTTTTGATCTTGATTATTCAAGATCATGAGGACAATCCATAAAATTGGAACACCACATATTTTGGGTGTCACTGGATATTCCTATATATGAGCATGTGTATTTATCTCTTAATGTGAAATAATTTTAAATATATATAATTGGTTATATACTTTGATACATTAGGAAAAACACAAATATTTATGTATTTGGGTAGGTATGTATCATCTAGTTTGTTTTTAATATTATGAAATTTATTGAATGATCAAGATTGGATTTATCACATCTTTATATAGTAATATGACATCTCTATGACTTTGAATATGAAGGTAGTGCCTTGAATAAATTCATGGCCATCATAAATGAAGGAAACTAAATAAATTATGGTAAAATAATGATAAATAAACAAATATCAGATATTGAAACAAAGTATCCATCCATCTTTATGATATATTGTAAGTTGAAGACATTATAATAGAAAGTAAGAGTTAATAGAAGTTTTTTATAGATATGAAAAAATATCTATCTCTTTAGGGGCCAAGGTTTTTTTAGAAACACCTCTTAGTCTATGAGAAACACTAAACACTATCTATATAAGGTACAAGAGTGTCATAGAAAAAGTGTATTGATAAATTTTAGCAATTATACTGAATTTTAGTTTAGGATGAAGTGGGTCCCGTGTCTATTTGTTGGTTAATATCTGAGTATTAATGATCATAAGTAAATGAATAAAATTAATTCAATTATATGTTATTCAAGTTTAGAATAATTATAATTAAATATATTTATCAATGTAGTCATAATTTGTTCGGTATTAAATAATTGGATCTCAGAATATTGTTTTTTGAATGAATATTAATTATTCAAGTTTTATTATGTATAGTTTAGAGGAACACGCTATGTTATTAGTACTTATTTCTTCACTTGATATGTTAAAATATTACATGGGACTAGTGAAATAAATTTTACATTTAAGATAAGTTAATAAGTTCATAAATGACATTTTGGGTTAGGCTTAAAGATTATTCTTCTTAAAAGATCTTAACCCACTAAAATAAAACTTAATCCCTTTTATATATATTTATTTAAAACCCATGAATTTTTTATTAGATAATTTCCATGAATCTGAGTCCTCCCATAACTTGTATCAAACTATAGAGAGGGAGAAAAGAGAGAAAAAATGACATCAAGATACTTCCTCCTCTTGGATAAAGTTTTTATTATTATGAGTATGGTACATATATCTTAAAAAATATATTTTTTATGAAAAAAACTAGTTGAAGGATAATAAAATAGGATTTAATGGTGCGTGTGTGGATGATTTATAGGGTTCATCATTTGGTTACTTCAATCTAAAATAATTTGAAACCAAGTAGAGTATATTGGGATTACATGAATGAATGTGGTATTCTTCAGTTTATGTTTTTCTTACATAAATTTTTCATATGTGATCCATTGATTAATTTGAGAATTATTATGCTCTATATTATGTTCAAAATATATCTAGTTCAAAAAAATTAAAACATTGACACAGAACCCTTCCATTTTCTAAAAAAATTAGTTTCATTACTAATTTCATACATACATGTTGAGAGATATATTTATATCATTAGGTTTCTCTCATATTCTTATTATGAATTAGATAATTTTTTTAGAAATTATTACTATATGTTATTCCAAACATCTAGGACTTATACATGTATTTTATTGTTTGTATCACTGAATTTGAATCAATTAGAGTTTTATCTGTGTTTGATTATGATATAATTAATATTTTGGGTCCATAGTTTGAGTAACATAACCTATAACCATTGTATACGTATATTAATTTATATTACATGGATATGTTTTAATGATAAGACATAAAATAAATTTATTTTTGAGATATGTAGTGGAATTCACCCATATAAGATTTAGGTGGTTGATTTTCTCATAATGCTATATTTTTTTATCATAAATTCATTTTTGATGAGATTTCTTGGTGGCTAACAGAGAGGCGAGACTATCTAATGGAGATGTATGTAGTATAATTATTCTTAATATTCCAATTATAGAGATACTACATGAGGTTATCTGTGATACTTCTTGTTTAGTCATGATGTATTTTTTGATAAGGGATTACGTTATTTTTTTAAAGCTATAGTGAAGGCTTGTGATAGTCAAGAATTTAGAGAGTATATAGATAATAAATTGAATTATTATTATCATGTTTATTATGTATATTTTTAAGATCTTTAGGATGTAATGATGAATAATTGAAAGTGATTATTATATATGATATTGATGTCTTTCTAGTTTTATTAGGTTTAATTCATGGGCCTGGACTAATCTGATCATGGTCAGATACATGTATTCAAGAACATTTACTTTTGATATGAAGGTATGTGTTCCTAATGTAATATCAATCATTATGAATGATAGTAGTGGGTGGTAGAAGTATTCTGAACATGTAAATACCTAATTTATTATGGATTCATAAGTTGAGAGATAATGTATTTATTGATTCATTTTTTAGGTGTGATAAAATATTGTAAAACTAGAGACAATAATGTTTAATTTCATATATGTTTATGTTTGATGAAGTTGATTTGGAATCATAATTCATAAATTATTATGTGATGATTGGGATGAAATTATGTGGGTGGTAATTCACTTTAGTGAATTTTATATTATTTTGATAAGAACATCTTGATTAGCATATAAATTCCTATTATATTCTGGGAAGAGTAAATTGATAATATTATTATAATATGCCTATTATCTTTGATTATTATCAGATAATGATGATGATAATTATAATATATATAAAAACCTTGGTATTATAGAGTTATACATTTAGTTTTATGATTTATTAACGTATATGAGAGGGTTAAATATATTTCAACTAGAATATGGAGAGATAATCCATGAAATGTGTATTTCTTTGCAATGATGTAATGAAACAGTGATAAAATAATTGAAATGGAACCATGATTGTTTAATTAATCATCTCCTTATGGAATTGAGATATTTAAACAAAATTAAATTAATGTTAGTAATCTGAAGTGAATTATTTATTTACCTATTAATCTTTGATTAGTGGTTTTATAGTTATGGTATATAGAGTATCTTGTTCCTTCAATAAACATTCCTTTCAAATGGTAACTACAAATGAGATTGAAGGTTTTAAGTGATTAATTACTGAAATAGATTTGATATTGATATATTGGTTGATCTTGATAAATTACAATTAGTTTTTAGTTTACTCATAGATAATATTTATTTGTTTTATGATATTTTAGAGTTTCACATGGAGATATGTTCGTGTGTTCTAGATGGTGAGGTTATGAAAAGTAATACAATACCTCGTTTTTTTGTTTTCATGTTGTGTTGTGATCGATTATAATGTCTCAAATTATTAGATGTGAATAGATTAAAAGTTTTTTGGTAATTTTTTTTTAATTCATTCTTTAATTTGGGGATATTTATTCTCTTTTATATAGATAAATAAGGAAAAAATTTGTATAAAGTCTCTCCCTTTCAATCAATGGAATTATGAAAATTATGAAAATGTAATTTTGATTGAATTCTTATTTTGGTTGAGCATTGAATTTATTCGTGTATTAATAACATGTTTCCTTATCTATGAGAGAAAAAGTAAGCTGTGAATTATTTTTGGATTGGTGATAAATCATTTTCCTTTCTTTAGATGAAATAGAACTATTGTAGTAATACATGTGTGTCACACTACAACCTCTATTTTCCTTAATTATTTTATTTTCATTATTTATTTTGGATTCTCTATTGTTTCTCTCTCCCCTAGGCCAAATTCCATTGATTTTTTTATATTTTTGGGTGTCTAATTCGTATTTCATAATTTAGCGGACAATTATTAGTAATATTTTACCAACCATGTAACATGGCTACATATTTTTGAAGATCCAATTATAAGGTTAGAACATAATTATTCTGACCATGCACCATGCTCTAGGTACTCTAGTGAGGCATGCATGGTTTGGTCAATCATGAATCCACAACATGTGATATCCCCATGTTTTAATTTTTGGGAATCTATATTCTACCCCCACTTATATTAAATCCTTTCCCTCACAACTCATTTACTTATTCACATGATAAACCACCCAGGGATCCTCAGTCGTTCCTCTTTCCCTACTTTCCACTCTTTACCATTGAAATTCCATGGGGTTTATTCATGATTTGAGTCTGTATCTTCAAATTATGAATTCATTTCCCTTAAATTTACTTCCCATTCCCTATTTCATCATGTTTCATCTTCTACCCCTTGTTGTGTTCCTCTTTATATCCGCCTTTATCATAACGGTATGTTTCTAATTGGATAACTTTAGTAACTAGGGCTTGTGGGGCTCTCTATGAAACAATTTCTATCGAAATTCTTAAAGGATGATGAGTTTATCTTGATTAAGGTAGGTTTTCTCTATTACATAACTATTAAAAATTTTGAACTATGGTTTCATGGTTTTAACCCATATTTTAAATGCCTAATGATAAGTAAAATTTATTTCTATAAAACTTTTGAAAAGAGAATCCCCATTTAACTTGTTTTTAATTGAATTTTAAGGTCCTTTCATTTAATATATGTGATTTAAATCTCTTTATCAACTACCACTCACAATATTTTTTATAAAATTACCCTATGGATTTTATTAATGTATTTTATATTAAAAAATGTTTTAGAGTTCTTTAAACTAATTTTTAAAAGAAACACTTTGTTTTTAGGGTGTTATTGGCCATTAATGAATGTGGGTTGAGTTTTTTTAATGTTGATATTTCATGTTATTTTTGTGTTTTGTGTTTAAATATTTATTTATAACATGGTTTCAAAAATTATTTTAGAGATCCCATTCAAAACATTCTTAAATAATTTTAAAGGTCACCATGAAGCATGCCCCTTTTATTTTTTTAAAAGTATTATGGCTTATATAATGATTTACCTAAAGGGGATATTTTATTATTGGTTCTTATTCTAAATGAAAGAGAGGTATTTTTTGTGAATGGTGTTCTGAGGCGAGGGTGAGTTTATTATTCTTGTTTGTATAATTTTGTAATGATTGACATTATCACCTCTATTTTTATGTCAAAAGAAGTAATGGGTTGTTAGGCGACACCTCTAGAAAAGCATGCTACAATAGTTCAATATCATAATCTATGTAATAAAATTGAGAGAGAATATTATCTACTTTTTTTATTTTATCCCCCAATTAGGATGTGTGGGGAAATTTTGGGTTTTATCAAAGGTTGTTGTCATCCAGAATCATTCATATTTAGTATTTTTATTTTCATGTCCTATTTATCCCCTAATAACCTAGGTTCAATGATAATTTTTATTTTCCTTTTGATGGTGGTGTGTGTGTTTTTCTTATTCCCAAAATATTCCTTTTTGTCTAAAATTCCATGAAGATTTTTTTAAAAATATTTTGAACTAATTTGATTTCTTTAAAACATGCTCCTTTAAAGTTAATTTAATTTCAATGATTATATTAAAAATATTCATAGGGAAGGTAAAAATTTTCTAATAAATTGTTTCATTTTATAAAATGGAAGTTTATGTTTTATAAAATGGAATATACTCGATATTTATTTTTCTTATGATCGACTTCTAAAAACTGATTTTGTAAATTCATTTTAAAACTAGATTTAAATGTTGTTCCTTTTTAATGATTATGAATATAGTGTGGGGAGGATACCTACTAGGCCTCCATGATCACACATATTAAAATTTTAAGTTCTATTTCACCCCTTGATATCTTAAGGAGTATGCCTGGGTTGTGGTTGGATGGTTACTCATGGAGTCACTTGGCAGTATGTTGGTTATTTTTTTTATTTAGTTTCCTTTGTTCCATCTTTGAAATCATTCATCCCTATTTTCCTTCCTTTCTCTTATGGGTGGTTTTTATGCATAATTTTTTATGGATGTTTAATAAATGGGGTTGTTTATTTCAATGGAGTTAGAGGAAATGGAGAGTATTTTTTGTGATTTATTATCTCTTTATGCCAGTTTATTTGATTCTGCATGAGCATCCAATGTATATATGAATTATTCTAGAATTTTGAGTAAATTTTATGCTATTAATTTAAGTTATTTTATGTAATAATTCATTGATAATATTATTTTTCATAATCCTTAGTGCTTATTTTCAACCTACGTGGATCATTAACACCCCTTTGGACTTTCCATGGGCTGGTTTGGGCATCTGAAAGATGTGAAATTCAGGTTGGTTCATAAAAAAATAGTATTAGAGCCTAGGTTATAATATGGGACAAGGTTCTTGGAGAACCCTTTATTGTTTGGGTGTATCTATTATATTGGATATAGGACTATTGGAACCCCATATGTAATTAAATAATTAGTCTATCCATCTCTTTTACATTTTATGCCTTGATTTGTGAAGGAAATTCATGTTTTTAGCCTTGATTTTTATGTTTCTATCATTTACTTATGATATGTGATTTGTTTGGTAATCTTTTGTTTTGGGGGATGATAAGGGGAGTGAACTGGTGGTACATGGTGAGATCTCAGGGCTTGTAAAGGCATATGAAGCTTGATTACATGATTCATTATGAATCCTAGTACTAGTTTTGTAGTTGGTACATGGTCCACCAATCCATGTTTTATGTATCACATAGACACTAGTCCACCTTCCAATTATGCGTTGGACTTATTTTGTTTTTAATCCCTTTTTTATCATGTCATTCACATGTTTTTTGTATATAACTTCAGTTTTAATTTTCAAATCATGGTTTTAAATGTTTATGTTATTATTTTTCAATGTAATAAATGAGTTTAATTTAAATTATTTAATGAAAAACCGGGTGTTTGGATTTCTAAAAAAATGGTTTTGATAAGAAGGTGTTTCCTCCACAAAGAATTTGGTGGGGAGTCTCCTATTTTAATTATCGTTGTGTGTATGTTTAAATGTTGTTAATAGTTTTTATGTGGAAGAGTGGGTTCAATTATGAAATTTTGGTTTTGGAAATAAACAATTGGGGTTTCTTTAGGTGAGATAAAATGATTTTTATATTTTAAATATTTCTAGACTTTGTAAGTAATGATTGATGTTTAAAGGTAGTGAAGGGTTTGTTTTCCAAAAAACATTATTATTCATTTTGATAACTATAGTTTTTATATAAATGGGGATTGGATTTTAATTGAATGAAGGTGGTTTTAAAATTAATTACGTGAAAATTTAATGATTTTTCATTATTTTTAGTACAATTTTTATTGAATTTTCAATTACAAATTCATTTTAAATGGAAAAAATAAATTTCAAATTTGGTAATAATAACTTTCAAAATGTTTTAGAACAATGATTTTGATTTTAAATTCTATTAAAAGTTTTAATAAATGATTTAGAAAAATAATATGTTGATTTTTATGTGGGAAATTGGGAGATAAATTCATAGAGGTTATATGAAATTATTTTTTTTAGATTTATAATTGAAAAAAGTAACTTGGGGTAGGTTTATTTTAAAAGGGGGAAGTTATTTTATGGTGTGTAAGTTTTTTGGGAACATGTTTCAAACATTTGACATGAAATTTATGGGTTTTAAATAGGGAAGAGGAAATTTTTGAAAAAGTTTTTTTGAAATTTGGTATGTGTATTTATAGAGACATCTATTTATGTAATTTGATTTTTTTATTTTAGTTGATAAGTATAGTTTATCTTGGAATATTCTATATGATACTTTTAATTTCCCTCCCACAAGCTTTTGGATTAATATGATGAGTGTCATGCCAGCATAATTCCTTCCTTCCATTTTCTAGGTGTATTGATGTTTTATAATGTCGATGGTTATCTCTTTTATTATTTTTTCTTATCAATCCATGGACTTTTTGGAGTTTCTAAAGTGGTATATGATTCATTATTCTCCTTGTATTTTTACATGAATTCTATTGGTGGACTTTTTATCATTTTAGATATAATTTTTCTTTAGTGATCCAAGGTGCTTTTTTCCCACAAGGATATTAGACTTTTTATTTTTCTCATTTGTGAGGGGCTGTGATTTGGAATCCTTATGTGTGTTCTATGGCAGTAGGGATGAGTGTTAACCCTAGAATAGGTTACATACTAGTTGGTTCCTTGGTTATTCAGATGGTTTCACTAGGTTTTGGAGTTTTTGGATAGATTCCACAAGTTAATTCCACTTCAACCTCTAATATAAGGCTATAATTGTTTATTGTCATCTGGGAATTTATTTTTTGAGGTAATTATAGTCTTTTATCTTATTCTACCAAATGTATTGGATTGGATTTCTATGGTTAAGGATATATCTATCATGAGATCTTGTTCATAGTGGAATATTTGAGATTTAGTAGATGTGGACTTCTATTATGATACTTATAAATTTCCATGGTGTCATTGGTAATTATTTCCTCTTTTCTGGGAATATTTCATCCCTTACTGTGATTTTAATCTTTCTTATTTTTTGGAATGATTTTTTTGAAGAGAAGGTGTATTATTAGAATTCTAATATGGTGGAGAGATGTCCATTGATGATTCTTTTTTGGGGTTTTAACTATATTTTACCAATCATGTCCCATTCATATTGTGAGGAAGCTATGGTATTTGGTGGGGGCCTATGTTTTTATTCTTTCCCAACAACTCACACTAAAGTAAAGGTTTTGATTAATGGTATTAGTTTGTGTCTTGGGTTGTTTCATCAGGATTTTTTTGAGTTTTTTTGGTGGTCCAATATGCCCTTTGAATTAGGTTGTTCCTTGGGTTTTGAGGTTGTGGTTTATAAAGTCAATATTTTTCCCACTTTGGAGTGCCTTCAATTTGTTTTAAGTCTTTGTTGAATTATATTAATTTACATTATGGTTACCTATGATGAGGTAATTAGACAATTTTGGTGTGTACCATTTCAACATTGAGGATAGAGTCATCAATCATTGGTGGTAAATTTAGTAAATATTCATGTTTCTCAAATCATGACTTTAGTATGGGGGTTTGACTCCATTTATTTTTGAATCAACCATTTTATTCAAGTCTCTCTAAGGAAAAAATCATTACGGTGGGGAGAATTGTCACACCTTGACCTTGGTTTTACTCTATTATTTTATATGTTTTAATTAATTTCTGTGTTTTATTTATTTTTGAATCCCCATTATTTCCCTCTCTCTCTAGTATTAATTATGTTGAATTTTGATGTTTTTTTGTGTATAGTGCATGTTTGATGGTTTGGAACATAGTTAGTGTTAACAATGTAGAAATTAGGTGATATATCTACAACTTTTAAAATTTCTAATCACACACTTATCAAGTGGTATGTTTAACCGTACGAATTTCCTATAAGCGATGATCAAGGTCCTCCAGGGACGCATTCTTAGTCGGAACATGGTTTTTATAACCATGTGATATATTGAGGTTTCAATTTTTGGGAATTACTATTTTTCCCCACTTAAATTAAATCCTCACCCTCCCCCTATTCATGTGATGCACCACATAGGGTAACCCATAACACAACTCTTCCCATTTGTTCATTTACCTGTCATGGTGACTCAATGGGATTTATTTATGATTTGATTTTGGATAATTAAGATACAACCTCTTTTCTCAAATATTTCATTCTTCTTCATAATTTCTATTAGTTTCCTCTTCATCCAATTTTTTTTACACTTTGACTAGGCCTTAATTAGAAGGGGTGTTTCTTAATAGTGATTTTTTGTACCTAGAACTCGAGACTCCTTCCTTAAAACCTTTTTAGAGGTATTTTTCAGTGGTTGTGATTTTATCTTGATTAAGGTATGTTTTCTCTTTTGTAGAACTATTTAAAATTATTGAACCATGATTTCTTCTCTTTAACCAATGTTTTAAATCCCTACTGATTTATACTATATATGTATATGAATATTTTAAAAATGGAAACCAATTTTTACTTGGTTCCCAAAAAATACCATGGGATTTTCTTTTAAAACACATGTTATAAATATCGTTTTACATTATTGGGCATAACAAATGTTTGATAAAATTATCCAATGTATTTTATTAAGGGATTTCAATTTATAAATGGCTTTTTAGATCTATACAATAATTTTCAATGTAAACTCTTAGTTTATATGGGTGTTCATAGACTATAAATAATGGGTTTTAATGGTTTTTTGATGTTGAAATTTCATGTTTGTTGTGTGTATGATTTTCAGAGTGTGTACTAAAAATTTAGTTTCTCATGTGATATTAGAATTCCTGGTTGGAACTTGTTTAAATTGTTTTAATTTTCACCCTTAAAGCATTATTTGTTTTAAAAAAATCACATGGGTTATGAATTGATTTCCCATAAGTGTGGAAGTTTATTTTTTTATTCTTATTAATAATGAAAGAGAAGGGTTTTTTTAGTGAAGGGTGTTCAATGGTTCCAGTGATTTTTTTCTTGTTTATGTTCTATTTTTATGATTAACATGCACACCTCCACTTTTATTTCATGGAAATCCATTGGTTTTTAGGAAGGAACTCTAGGTAAATAGGTTGTACTGGGTCCCAATCATGCTATGACTAGTAGACTTTAAATATACTATACTCTTATTGTGATATTGTGACACTTAGTTAGGCATTTTACAACAATATCTGGTGTTAGGATAAGTGTTTTTTAATTGAATTTTGTCATATTTTTTGGTTTTATCATAGTGCCCTAGTTTTTTCTAAAAGATATTAAGTTCCCATGATAATTGTGTAACACACTAGGTTTTTCAAAATAAATTTAATATTGAATGCATGAGACAATATGTCTCTACAAAAAAACACTTTGTTATAAGCTAGCCAGTGAAAAAAATTTATCCCCCTCTATTATTTGAATTTTGAAAAACTAACATACACATTTGTGCTTATTAAGATTTTTAGATTCTAATAAGACAAACTTAATTTTTGGTGAATAGTAATATTCCCTTATGAATAGTAATATGAATAGTAATATGACCCTTATGAATAGTAAATCATATTTTTATTTTATCATCTTAAGGATATAAGATATTGAGATCTTGATTAATTTTTCAAGTTGGTGTAAAAAATATATAGATTTAAAATTCTTATTTTTCGAATACATTATAATTTTATTTAAAAATTAAATTAATAATATTTAGAAAATTATTTTAGAAAATGGATTTCATTTTGGAATTCTAAATGTTGAAAAATGGTTAGGGTGAATTTTTGGGATTTTACTAAAATACTCGAATTTTTGATGAATAGTAAAATATGGCAATTTACCGTATATATACATTATCAATTAAATTAACTATTCCTAGCATCAGAGATGATTTAAGAACACTTTTTTTGAATTTTAATTCATATATTACTATTCTTGATCACAAGAATCAATAATATTGGTTGTCTTTGGTAAAATAATAAAATAATGGGAAAACCCTCCTCTCCTCCACTATACAACCCCCATCACTCCCTCTTCTCTTCAATCCTCTAAGCCATTAAGGCCCTCAAAATTCTACCCAAATACCCTTCCCAAGTCACTCCCCACTTCCAAGAGCTATTGGTATTTCCAAATGATCAAAACCCCTTCTCTTAAAGAGATTCTCAAGGAGGTGGATTCAAGAGGTAAATTCACATTCTATTTGTTTCAATTTCATTTGAAGTTCCTTCCTATTGTTATCCTATCCTCACCTCTTCTATACAAATGACCATGAGAAATCCATTATAATATACATACTAGTGTTATATCATGTGAATGGAAGAACCATTATCAATATCCTTACTCTCTCTCCTTTATTTTATAAACAAAATCATCATCTGTGAGGTTCCAATTTACAACCTTCTTGGCCGATGAAGTTTCGTTATTGAATTTTCCCTCCAATAATGGTCATGAAACCAATTTTATGGTTGAACCAGGATATAATATATATATTATGACCTATTTAATATTCAGTTACAATTATATGTACATAATATTAAATCATATGACCAAAATAATTTTTAAGAATCAAAATACCGCTAAAATAATCTAAGTGATTGTCATTAATTTTGTATCTAATGATTGATCCTAATTCCATGAAACCAAATTATATAAATGAACACTAAAACCAGTTAATGTTCATAAAAAATTCTTAAATTAAATTTTGGAGATTTACATCCATTCCACAGGAACTCCATTACTTAAAAAACTTGTGAACCGATTTTAAAAATTAGGAAAATAAACACTCTGGAATGAAAACATTCAATATTATAACTTATCATTAAAGATAAAAATGAACTAAAACAATTATGATAAACTAAATAAATGTATAATAGGTTTTGAATTAAGTTATTAATGAGTATAATTTTATATTACGGGACCATAAGGTGAATATAGGAACATTCAGACTGAAGGTAAGTGTTTTCCACCCGAACCTCCATTTTCATTCAGGTTACTTATTTTGCCTACTTAAATCAATTAAATTCTTATGAATTATTATATAATCCTCATAAATTCAATTTTATTGTTCTATATATGTGTAAAAACCAGAATACTTCTTTATTTTATGGGGAGATTCACATCTTAAAAGGAACTTTCAAAATTCATTGCTAAATACAAGCCCGATTCGAGAGAATTTCTCAAATTTTTACATATTTTCAAGGGCACTATATAACCTATTTTTAGAAACCATTGCCTTTATAAAATATCTCATTTTATTATGAAAATACTAACTTACACCTTTTCTGAATTTATACAATTATTTTTCCAAAATAACTCTTCTTTTAAAAGTAAAAGAGTATTTATCTCAAAAATTACTCGATGACATTATAAGATTATCTTCATATATTTCAATAGTCAAGTTGATTCTTTTGTATTATTGGGATTAATATTTTATGATATCATATACCACATATAATCTAAAATTTTATTATTATTTTTATTGTGGATATTCTATCTTAAAAACATTCACCAATTTACTCCGAATGGTTAGTGTTTATGCTTAATGTTTGGGGAAAGTTATTTACATTTCATATGTTAGTTTCAATATGAATGTATATATTGTTTATGTTTATCCCTGTTCATGTGAGGAATGAATTGGAATTAGTATGTGTCACATGGGGACCTCTATATCCCCTTGGTGTATCGGTAGGTCTCATGAGAAAAATTACGATCTTGGCACAAGGCCTTGAAAAAATGGTTATTTATAGTCTTCGCATGAGGCCTTGATGGTATGGTTATGATGTATTGCATTATGAATTAACTAATTAGGAAAATAGTACTGATGTTTTATGTGGTTATTCGATGAGTAGAATACCCATGATTATGTTTTATTATGGAATTATTTATTTAGCTCTTATTCATGCCATAATGTGTTAAAGTTTATTGTTAAAGGTGTGTTTTTTTAGTTATTCACCATGCCTAATGATTATATTTATGATATCTTCCATTGTATTACATACCCTTACTGATGGTTTGATCTCAAACCTTTATTATGTTTCATTTTTTCAGGACATGAAGAAGTTTATTATGGATGACCTAAAGGGATAAACTTGTAGTTGTGGATGTTCTTAATAAAACTTATATGTTATTTTTCATTTCAAGTTATAATATTGAACTTATGTAAGTATCTTTTTTCAAAATATACTAAACTACTCAGTCCTTTGGGATTTATATTCCTTATTTATATTCCAATTTAATAAAATAAGGCACCAGCTCCAGGCAACTGAGGTCCGGTCCTTATAGTTGGTATTATAGGAAGTTTAGTGGAAAACATAGAAACTAGATTTTGAAAACATAGATTATGGAAAAATACCTAAGATAGTTTTTGAGGGTAAAAATACAAGTCCATAATAGTATTTTGGTAAGGAATACATTTTGTAAATATTTCTAGAAAATACATTCATGTCTGGATACTACAAGAGGATGCGGTTCTGGTAAAGATGTACCTAGGAGTGAAAACTCTGTCAAGGAGTTTCGGGCTTAACCTAGGGTATCCTAGTACACAACAATGAGACTTACTGCATACATGGTTTGAAACTCTCAGGGTATATTATTAGATTAATTTACATTTTCATTACAAGCCATTGTGATGGATTTAAATGTAAATTTTTCTCAAAGAAACCATGTTTATGATTATGTGATTACCTATGAATAAAATTTCAATTTATGCTTTGTATTTTTCTATATTGAGATTAAAGATTATTATTCATAACCAAATATAGTGTATGTAATTATTTAGAAATGACACCTAGTTGAAGGAATGGAAACCACATGAACACACATATCCCATGTAGGGATTTTCTTCTGATGCAAGATAATGATGTTGGATCTAGAGCTAAAAATAGTGCTGAGAAACTTATAACTATACTAGGACAACTAACTCATGTTATGAACAATAAATTTACCTATATAAATAATCCTGATTGTAATTTTTTAGATATTACATGTATTATTTTTAAATATTATATAGAATTATTGTGAGATGAGACATTGCAACGATATGCGATTCTGAGGCCCGAAGTTCCCAGAATAAATTTTTCAAATAAATTAAACTCTAAATAGCATGCATGAGCAGTTTTCCTAAAAAAGTGATATTACTTTTAAACGGGTGACCAGATCAGAAATCTGAGGGCACTGTTGCATTCATAGAAGTGAATTTTCCTTAGGTGGGGCCTAATAGTGACTGGAACGGGTCAGCTGTAGGAGTTAGTTTTTGGACATTTAAAAGGAAATAAAATAAAATATTATATTATATTTATCTTAAATGTTTCCTTAAACATAGATACCTAATATTCCCCTATTAAAACTTGGTTAGGGAAAGTCCACAGGGTTAGCCACATAACCTTGTGAATTTAGGACTTCCATTGGAGAATTAGAGGAGAACCTGTTGGCTGACAACAGTGGCGTGATCGATCAACACATCTTGGATTCGAAAAACCTAGCTAATGAATGCGACACAACAATTGTTCTTTAACTGAATCAAGGTAGGGTTTTGTTTCAATTTTTTCTTTCCCCATTCTTTTATTTAACGATGAACGTAGATTAATCCATAAACAGGTTGATCCATGGATCATTCATTCTTGTGGGAGGGTGTTCTTTTTCATTTCTTTTGGGGTTTTTATTTAGGGATTGATTTTATGATAATTATTGTATTATCATTTGATTCTCATGTTAAACCTATTAATGGGAGCGGATTGATGCCATGAAGAATGGTGGTGGAGGTGCATTCCACATTTGTTTTTTGAATTTCTTCCTCCTTTTTAACCCAACGTTCTTTACGCTATTCATGGGGTTATGAACAATGGATCGTTGTGCATCTGTTTCACAATGCAACAATCCCAAATCAGAGATTAGGCATCATGAAAACCTAGTGGAGGTTCGATGACAACAGCGGGGTGACAAATCGACTCAGATCGAGGAGGATCGTTCTTTGATCTTTCTTTATGAAGATGGATCAAACCTTGTTTTTGGGGCCAATCAAAGGTTTTAAAACAACAAAAACAACTTTTTGTGGTCAAGAAAACCTCAAACATGGAGTATCACAATGATCAGATGGCTGAATCGAGGATCAGAAGAGCACACGAGGCATGGTGATGAAGAACGATGAATTCTGGAAAATTCCAATCAACACAGTGTGTATCCTGAAGAACATGCCATATAGGGTTGACCTGGAGGTGGCTAGGGTTTCCACACTGCACACGGCGAAGAACATAGTGTGTCTCTGCAAAGACACGGTGAGTGGGCCCAACCCAGCAGCAGATGGAGTTTTGGGTGACAGGAAGCGTCGACACGACATGTGACCATCATCACATGTTGTGTAATGCTCCAAACTCAGTTACCAAGAGTTGGTGCATTATTTTAATACATTGGCATGATTACAAGGAATCAAGTCCCGAAGGACTGATCAGTTTAGCATTCTTGGAAAATAGATTACATACATGAACGTTACATTACACTTTCTAATATACAACACGTCAGTAATAATCTACTGAGAACGCCATTGTTACCTTAGCATGACCCTACTTCTCAATCATAAAACACTTCTTGGGATCTTGGGAAAATAAAACATAAGAAATGGGTGATCTTAGATGCTCAGTAAGGGTAAATAATTTAACGGAAGCTATAAACTTTTAAGGCATGATGTGTAATAAAAACAACAACCTTTTAAACATAAACTTGAACATAATATGAAAAAAATAAATCAAACATTACTATATAAACATGCACATGGATATTATACTTGTTGAATAATCACATGTAATAACAAATTTCATAATGAGGGAATGCATAATGCTGGACATCACAACTACATAGTTAAGGCCTCGTGCCAAGACTATAAATAATGTTTTTTTCCAAGGCCTTGTTCCAAGACACTAGTTTGTCTCATGAGACCTACCGATGCATCTAGGAGCTATAATAGGATCCACCCGTCACTTACTAAGTCCAATTCATTCCTCATATGAAAAGTTTTAAACATAACATAAACATTCATTTTTAAACTAGCATATGAAATGTCAATACTTTATCCATAAACCATGAATGGTATAAAAATAACACATCCATAGTCAAACATATCACAAAACCTTCAATACAATATGGAATATTTGTATCATAATAAATCAACTTCAAACACATTTAAAATCCATCAAAGGATGTTGACATAGATGAAAATGATCGGTAAAATGCTTTGAGAGAAATACCCCTTTTTCATGAAATCGTTTAAAAGTCTCACAATTTATAAAGGAATTCATTTAAAGATGTTCTTGAATAAAAGTTACCCATACCAATTTGAAACTTTTTAAAATAATTATCATTTCAAACATTCATTTTCATATAAATAAATCCTTAAAATCATTTTGAAAACATGGAGATTAATTTAAAAGGGTTTAAAAAGATAAATCTTTAAAACATTTAAAATGATGAACTAGTTAAATAGAACCTATCATAAAACATTAAAAGATTTCTTTTGATTTTTTTATGAAATATGGGTATTGATGATATGTATGTCCCAGTAAATACTTAAACATAGACAATCTCAGATAATAATGTGATTGAGGAAATAACCCTTACCTTGCACTTTTCTTTGGTCAAGGGAACGTTTAACCTCCTATATAATGACCGCAGTATGTTATTAAATTATAAAATAACCATATTCATATTTATTATATCATACATGATTTATTTATGACTTTATACTGCCCATTTAATAATGATTTCCATGTTAAAATTAACATTTCAGGTAATAATCACTTTCTTTATCGTACATGTTATAAATTGTTATTCTTGATCGTATCATTTAGATCATAATTTAAATACTTCTAGAATATAACCCTTGATTTATATATCATATATATTTATAATATAAATATTTATAATAGATAGATATATGAAATGAAAGGCACCATTTATGGAGACGGTAGGCCGTACGTACGTATAAACGTTATTTCCGTTTTCATATCGTATTGAACGGAAGTAAGTGAATAAGATATATGTAAGTATATATATATATCTCCAGTATAATTATAATGTCACATATTACATACTTATTAATAATATATATTTTTACAATCATTTTTGAACGTTGAATGTGGAAATGAATCTCATTTCATCATGGAGACGGTAATCCGTATGTATGCACGGGCGGCAATATCATTATTATGATTTCAAAATATTATGAAAATAGATGTAATATCATGTATACAGAATCATTAATGTGTTATATTTATTATTTATGTCAATTATACATCATTATTATACACATAGAAATAATAATGTATCGAATAACAACTACACCACGACGTGGAGACGGTAAGCCGTACATACGCACATATAGTGACTTTGTCATTCATATGATGAATAAAATAAAGAATATGGTTGTAAAATTTTTATAATAACATCATAGTATATAGAAGATACTGGATTTATTATTTTAGAATGGAAACAATAAATAAAGAGGAAGTGGAAGAAGAAAAGAACTTGAAAGAGGGTGGTGAAATCATTACCTCTTTTTCAGGTGTTTCCTTTTGATTTGAACAAGAGGGCTCCTTAGGTTGGATTTATTCTCAAGTTAATTACTATAGGTAGAAGTGAGGGAAGTTGGGAGGTGATTTGGGTAGGGGTTGGCCGAGCCAAATGGCTTTGAAGGTGTGATATTAAGAGAAAGGGAAGTACCCTTTTATAAGAGAGGTGAAGGGAACCTTAGGAAAAGATTGAAATATTATTTTATAATAAAATAATTTTTTGTTTATAATGGCTCCCAATTTATTTATTTCAAAGATAAGGTGGGTATGGGTCTAAATACTCTCAAAAAATAGGTTTTATACAAGTTTAGGTTACCATTTTAACCTTATCCTTTAGATTTAACTCCCAATTAAATAATTTAACTTTTACTGTGTCTTCTTGTATTCTTACACTATATGGTTAATAAATTTATTATCAACTTACAAGAGAACATAAAGTGGTTCATTAATGACATATATAATATTATTTAAGCCCATTTTTTGATCCTTAGATTTTTTGGAATATTATATCAACCAATAATATAGTATTTTTTTTAAATATTAATTTATGTCAATTTTGACACTATTTAATATTTTGTTTTTTTGAAAGTCATAAAAACCTTATCACCCCGAAATTTTTTTTCTAATAATCCCTAACATGTCATATTAACCTATAAAATTAGTGGAATTCATCAAAAGTCTCAAATTACAATTATTTGGATATTTACAACATTAATTATTTAAAACTTTAATTAAAAAGGTAATTACTGCATCATCATTGCATCATAAATAAATTTAATTATTTAATGTATAAAAAGTATAAATAATATGCCATTGTTTTGGAAATATTTTTATCTTTTTAATGAATATTTATAGTTGAATTTATCTTATGTATAACTTTATTTTAAAAATAGTTTTGTTATTAAACATTGAATTTAACACTTTTAACTCTTCTTTAAATAAAATAATAATAAATGTCCTAATCTAATCTTAGTGGACATAAAGGATCATATTTTATTCCTAAGGTTGTTTTTGGTCAAAATAAACTTATCCAATAGAATTAGGACATGTGTTAGGGTAATAATAATATCATTTTTACTTTTAATTATCCTATTTACTTTTAACTGTCGTAAATAAAAGTAAAAAATTACTATTCACTAAAAATTATTTCTATTTTATTGGACCACATTTTACTTACTGATATCAACCATTTCTCTCAGTATTTTGAAATTCAAATCATAGAAGCGGTGAAATTAAGTTTTATGCAAATTTGCAAATCCTCCTAAAAGGTGGGTAAAAGACGGTAAAAAGTTCAATAAAATTTTATATATCTAATGTTATTATAAAATGACTCTAATGAATTACATTGAACATATATTGTTACTATGTATATATTTGGACCTAAAATAAATTTAAATGAAATAATTAATTATTTAAATAAAAAGTCGGTTTTAAACAATAACACAGTATTTTTCACTATTCATCAACAATTGAAAGTTTTTAGAAAAATACAAAAACTTCACCCTAAGATAATTTTGATATTATAAATTCAAAAATAAAGTCTATTTTAACAAATTCGAAACATAGAAGTTTAATTTATTAATTTAAAATTAATTCCCGTTCTCAAAACCAAAAAGCGGGTTTTTAAAAAAGTAAAAACTATCAAAGGATTGACATGTGTTTATGTCCAATTTAAATGAGAAATTACTTATAATAACCTAAATTATATTAAATGATAAAAATATAATCTAATTATACTTCAAAACCATTCAAATTTACAATTTAACACTATAAATTAATTTGATTAAAAAAGTTGTTTTCAATCAAAATTTAGTATTTTTCACTATTCATCAAAATATGAAAGTTATCAGAAAAGTACCAAAAATTTATCCAAACTAAATTTTTATGTCTCTATTCTAAAGAAGAATTTAATTTCATTAAATTGAATATATAAAAGTGTCAAATATTTGTTTTAACAAATGTTCTCCATTAAAAGGTGGTAAAATTGCATTTTTGAAAAAAAATTCTTTTATCTGAAAAAAATGAATTTTTTTCTTACATTATGTCTAAGAAACACATAATATAGATGTTAAAATTATATGGAATAAAAATAAAAATTCAATTAATACTATTCATAACCACTTCTAAATGACTAGTTTGGTAAGTCATGGTGCGCTTGAACTCGGTGTTGCGTGTAGCGCAAGTTATTGAATTACTTTGAACAAATAACATACTATGAAATATTGGGTTGTTAGATTATACCCTCCTTAAATAAATTGTGTCCTCACAATTTGAATTTGTTCTTTGAAAATAAAAGGTTAAGAATAGAAAAATACCTTTGTGGAAAACCCACATCAGAAATTGGGTTAATAAAATTTAGTCTTAATAAGAGGGAAAGGGAAATGAAAAAGTCACCACCAAATTATGATCTCGATTAGGAGAACATTGTTGGAAATTAGAGACATATAATTGGAGGAAAAAACGTAAATATTTATAGGGAGTGATTGAGGTTATCAAACACAAACAAGTGTAAAATTGACATCCTCAAATCTATTAATCTATAATGATTTAAAATATTGTCGGTTCAACAAAACATAAACATAAGGTATTAGGATAACACATTTTTGGTTTTAATAACCCTTCCCTAAAGTTTAAGAATTAATTTATTCATAGAATAAGATATATATATATATATATATATATATATATATATATATACTTGACAAGTAGAGTTTCATCCTTCAACTAATTTCTACCACTAACACATCTTTCACTCCAAATGATAATAGAATTCAAAAATATTATATTTATCCTAATCGTATAGGGTTAAAAAAATAATGAATTTATAATTAATTTCTCAGAATATATAAAAAAACTACAATATACAAACCAGGACATCATGTAGGCCTGTGAAAGGTGATGCACCCTTGTCACCCTTTGGTTGCGAGTTCAAGGTTGGTGGCCTTGCCGGACGTGACGGGTTGTTGCCCGACCTCCGGGTTGTCCTTTTTTTAAAAATAAAAAAATAATCTTCAGAAATGATTTAACCTTAAAAATAGTATCCAATGCCAAATATAATCTATTCCAATATTTAGAATTATCCAAAATACTTCTGTCCAAACTCACAGTCCAAAATTTATAAGGAAGGTAAACATAAAGATGATCTTTTTTCCACATAATAACATGTGAATACCTTCATCATGTATTCTTTTAAAACATGGTAACCCCCTGAATTATCATAAGACCTTACTGATTAAATTGATTCTCCCTTATTATTTATATAATACTAGATATATTCTTTATATCCAATTTTTTTTGAAAATTCCAACAATGATGAAATAATCAAACCATTATTCAGTTCCAAGGAAGTCAAGAATATCCAATATAATTTATCCAAATCAACCATCTCTTATTCCAAAATCACTACCTCAGTATCTGGACCATATTAAGGATTATCTTTCCTTTAACCATGTATTTTCAAAAATATTTAACTTGCTGTTGAGTGTTAAAAAATTAGACACATAAGAAAAATAATTAAAATAATTAATTTTAAAAAAATAATTTTGTGTATTTTATTTTCATAAAATATGTTTTCTAAAATGTTTTATAAACAACTAAAAAATATTTTGATTATAATTAAAAAATCTATAAAAAGATATGTTTTCAAAAAAAGAAAAAATATCACCATACTTAATTTATAAAACAATTATTCCCCCATCATTTAAATAAATGAAAATTAGTTAAAAAAACCATTATGAAGAAACACCTACGAATGGTTTTATCCACAAACTATATATTTTTTGGGTTTCCAAATTAAAGAACATTTTTGGGTTATGTGAGAATATCCACAAAAAAACATCCTAATAAACACCCAAAAAATCAAATATAGAAACAAACTATGAATTGAAAATATCAAAGACTCAAACCCATCAAAAAACATCACTAATTTCAAATAAACGACATGAAAAAAAATGTAGAATAGTTTTTTTACATCATTTATTTGATAAACGATGTGAAAATCTAGTTTTTAATAATATTATTTTTATTCCTCCTATCCAAAGTAGACATGAATAAAAAATAGAAAGAAAAAATGAAAAAAAGTAAAAAAAAGTTAAAAACCAGAAAAACAACCAAAAACACACATACAATTAGAACATTAATGTTTACAATTTATACCCAAATAAATTAAAACCCAAGAAAAGTAGTGAAATGATTCTCCCATTTAATTTGTAAGTGTCTCAACTTTTATTCAATATAAGGGAGAGGATCATCAAAAATCAATAAATTAAAAGGAAATTATTTAACATGTATTCTGAATAAAAACGAATGAAATATTGAGGAAAATTTTATAAAGAAATCTATCCTTAAGGAACTTTTTAATTGTACCAATTGAAATTATTTTTTACATAAACATTAAAAATTAGTATCCACAATTCTTTATGCCTTATTGTTTATGAAACTGTTGTTTAAAATATTTTTTCAATTCAAAATAACATTTTTAAGTAATATATCTAAAATTTAGTAATTGTAAATGAAGATTCACCTTTTATTTTAAAAATATGATCTTGGCGCTCTTCTTTCTTATCATCCGTCTAAATAAATTCCATTCACTGTTTGAAAATAACATAAATAAAATAAATTTAAGAGTCATTATAGTATAAAAATGTTTTAAATAATTAAAAAATATGTTTCCAATACCTTCATGAAATTTTCTCACACTTCACCATGGATAGAACATAGGCAGTAAAGTTCTTTCTCCCTTGAAAAAAACACCCAACATCCAATGGCAATTGATATAAAGGAAAATTTAATGTTAGTGGTTATTATGATAAGGGATATATAACACTTTGTGAGATATATGTTTAAAAATCTTGAAGATAAAAAAACATATATCACTGAATAATTACTTTATTCTGAAATCATTGAGCCATATAAAATATTCTATCTACATCATTCATTGTCCTCGATATAGGTGATATATACTATGGGTTAATAAATACATATACTTTTTTCTTGTCATGATCTTTACAAATGGTATAATAACACCAAATAAAAAACAAACATAAGTATAAATTTTCAATAAATTAAATATACAAAAATATTTTTGTTAAGAATTAGGTAGAAAAAACTTGAATCATGTTGATAACCAAAAGATATATATTTTCCAGCTCTATGATATCATTTTCCAAAATTTACATAATCATTACACACCCATAAATTCTAGCTTCAATTGGAGTCTCATAAACATCCAAAAATCAATATGAATATGTCAAAAATCTATCAATACTAGTAGAATTTGAATTTGAATTCATAAAACATTGTATTTTTTATTCTCAATATAATATTTATTTACCTTTAATTTATTTCTGTAATAAAATTATATAAATATAGAAAAATTAAAATTTTAAAAAGAACTTAATTGAAAAATGAAATAAATGATAAAATATACACATATGTCACGACCCGACCCTACCGGGCTCGAGCCGCGACTACCCCAAGCCCGCCTCCATAGGCCAGGGGATGGCGACCAGTGCCGAAGGCACAAAAACTCAGGGAGGCCTTTGCCTAAGTACCTGTACACACACACACAGCACACTCAATGAAAAAGTGAAATTTAAAAGAAAAAGTAAAGTACCAACTGCTATAAATAAACCAAAAAAGTGCATTGACCTCTAACAGTACAAGGTGAGTGCTGAAGGTAAACTGAAAAAAGAAAAGGGGCAAACACGCGCCAAACCAAAAAATGGTGACACAACCCGGCAATAGGTAAACAAAGTAAACAGTAGGGAGAGTCCCACACCTGGAACCCGACTATTACCATCGCATGCGGTCCAATCTCCCAAACTCCTAAGCTCTACTGTAGTCACGATCATCCTATCCGTCGTCTGCAAGGGCACACAAAGTGCGGGAAAAGACCAAGTAGGGGTGAGTATAAAAATAATCAATAGGATACCCCAAAGGCTTGAGGGAGCAACAAAGGAGATACCGAAGGGTGAGCAGTAGATCAAATAGGGAAAGTAGAGGAGTACAACCGAAAGTGCTATAAAGAGTATAGTAAAGAGTCCAACTCAACCCAAAAAGAGAAAGGAAGTAGACTCGTCCAAACACAAGGAGCTGGAAATGGTGAGAAGATGAACTTCTCGTCGAGTCTTCAATACCTATAGTAGGAGAGTATACTCGTCCAACCATGATAAACTAGACCCGGAAAGCACGTGGCATACCCCACGCGTCTTCGCCTCCCCTGGAAGGAGAGCAGCCAAAACCCAAGGAGTGGGTACTGGAACAAGGTATACATATACATATGCTCAATCAAGAAGCCTGAAAAAGATCGTAAGGGGATCTCTATCCCATAGTTCAGCCCAAGAAAGTGAGTAGCCAACAGTCCCAGAAGTAAACACCATCGATGCCCAGCATCCTGCACGTCTGCCCCGAACTGCAATTCAAGGGTCTCAAATCAACGCACCTTGAAACTATCCGCTTTGGGCGGCACTGACTCGCCCGCACGGTTTTATGTCGCATCACAAGGACGCGTATCGGTGGGGAAATAGCCCCTCATACTTGAGAGGTATGGGGAAACATAAAGCCACACATCCTCACTGCCCCGTAGTTGAGAGGTCTCCTCAAAGTCAACAGGCGACCCCCTGCCTAGCCCCACTGGAGGGTAATCCCTGGAAGTCGACGGGTTCCCACTGGAGGGAGACCTGGAAAGAGTCGACGGGTGCCACACTGCCCAGTCCCCTAACAGGGTAATCCTGTGGAGGGAGACCCAGCTAAAGTCATTGACGAGTCCCAATGCCCAGTCCTGTAAAAGGGTACTCCACTGGAGGGAGGCTCGGAACCATCATCGGGGACCACTTCACAGCCCTGCTGGAGGTAAACCCGGCATCAGGGACCACTTCCCAGTCCTGCTGGAAGTAAACTCGGAACCGCTCTGGCCATCCCGGCTGGATGATATTGTTCGGTGAACACTGTTGTACTGGCCATCCCTGCTGGATGGTAAGCCATTGGCCATCCCTACTGGATGGTACCGCTCTGGCCACCCCTGATGGGTGGTACCACACTGGCCAGCCCTGCTGGAAACAAATTCCTAGCTAGCCCTGCTGGAAACAACCTCCTAGGTAAAGGATTGGTGCCCGCGTAAAGTATTGGTCACACTGAATCCCCAACTCTACTAGGGAACAAGAAGCAACTCTGCCGGCCAAACCATCGAGAACAAAACCAGGGGAAAACCACTCAACCCTGCTGGTAATAACCATCGTGAACAAGACCAGGGGAAACTCAACCCTATCGGTTAACAAACGAGAATGAAACCAGGGGAAAACTCAACCCTGGTGGTCAAAAAATGAGAATGGGACCAGGGGAAGACTCAACCATGCTGGTCAACAAACGAGAACAGAACCAGAGGAAAACTCAACCCTGCTGGTCAACAAACGAGAATAGAACCAGGGGAAAAATCAACCCTACTGGTCAATAGTTGAGAACTGAGGAACCCTCTACGCTGTAAGAGGTCAAAAGTATGTAAAGTAGAACACAGAATGCAAATGGGGCCCACACGACGTGTGACCCCAAGTCAACCCCAACCAAGCGCACAAACATTATCAGGTACCAACATCAACATGTACCTCCCATCGTTCCCGTATACTCCTAGAGTATACCACGTCTCCAGCCAAAAGTCTAACATGCACACGACACCCTACGTCAATGTGAAGGCATAAACATAACAACTCCAACTTTCCACCTCAACGGCTGAGGCATGGCATATACTTCACTCACACAGGAGTGCACATGATCACATGCTAAGTGTCCGCTACAAACATGGTAGAAGAACCACCACCGGGGCATCTTCATATTTTCACATTTAATAAGATCACGTAAGAGGCTCCGCACCCCTGAACAGAATACACCGTTGTAATCCTCGCGGAGAAACATGCGAGATAGAATACTTACTCACCTCTAACAAATATCCGACGGAAAATTAGACAACATCGCTTTACGCCCGAACGACGTCCCGTGGTCCCGAGCCTCGGCACTGAAAACAGTCGGGCGCATCGCACCATTACGACCCCCTCAGGAAAAAACGTCAAAAGGAATTCTCACTTGAGTGGAACATATATCCGGAGAAAAAGATGCATTCGGGCGTAACACACACGAGCGGTGCTACGTGGGACCCGCATCACGGTCATGAAACGCAACAAACAGATCGCACCGTTGTGATAATCTCAAAAAAATACACAAGATTGAATAATCACTTGTCTGAAACGGACACCTGGTGATAAAGCTGGAAATCACCGCCACATCCCAAAACGGCCCCCATGGGGCCCACACCATCGTGCAGAATTAAAGCGGGTAGATTGTGCCATTGCAATGCCCTCAGAAAAACACCCATACTTGACTGCTTTCATGACCCAAATGGATGTTGTGTGAAAAAGTTACAGAATGCTGCTCGCAGCTCAAAAATACGGGCCGTGGGGCCCATGCCTCAACTTCAGTTTCAACACCCGAAACCTCAATCGAAAACTCCGGCTCAACGTCAGGGTTGCAATGCCACTAACAGCGCTCAAATCAGATATTGGATGTGTCTGTGCCGTCCAAAACAAGACCCCCCCAGAAAAATGTCAGTCCACTTGACGTCATGTCACGCCCTGAGCCCCTCATCTCAGGAATTAAAAATTCCCGAGACCATCTCAAAAAGTCCGCCTCGACGCCTGGAGTACACTGCCACAGTCGGCACCCAAAACAGACACCCGTAATAAAAATTACGGGCGTCCGAAGTCGAAGGGGCAAAGCCACTTGGGCTGGACCGGCCTGGACCGGCCGGTCCGCCCGGCCTGGGCCGGCCCGCGCAGACCGACCACGAGGGCCGGTCGCGCCTACCACGTGAAGACCCGCGTCTCGCAAGTCTTGTCCCCGCACGGGGGGTTGCGCACTGCGACCCCGCGGTCGCCGCACCTCGGCGGCTCGCCGCCGCTCCGAGGCCCGCCGCCTGACCAAGCCCGCCTCCTCCGCGGAAGGCTGCCATGACCCCAGCTCGCCCGACTTCTCCGCCTCACCCAAAGCCAACCGCGCCGAACGCCTGCGCCGCCCTGCTGAAGCCTGCCATACCACCGCGCGAGCCGCCAGAAAACCCAAAAACCCGCAAACTTCGTCGAACTGCTGCGGCCTCCTGCGAACTCAGATTTCAATTCCAAAAGATGTGACGGAAAGAACAAAATGTATAATACATGACCATGGTATTTGTTCTAAGATAAAACAAAAATTTGATACAAATAAACGATCTCAAAGTAGGTGCGGGAAAAGAAAACGAAAACGACAAATCCTACCTCTTGGGCGTTGCCCGGAGCTTCGTCGTTGAACCGTCGGAGCTGCCACACCTCACCAGAGCTGTTGTGCCTCACCAGAGAGGAGGGGTTACTCCTTCTTCATTGGGAGCTCCTTGCACCTGGGAAGAAGGGAAAGGGGGGAAGAGGGAGGGGGGTTAAGTGTTTAAATAGAAAACATGCTTAACCACCCGCCCGTCCGCCCGAACCCGAACCCTCAGCAGGGTCGAGGTTAAGCCTCCCCTAGAAAAAAAAACCACCTCCCGATCATAACGGAGGTCTCAAAATTTTAATCCAAGGCCCCGTTCAATAGTTATTAAACTCAAAACCCGAGGCTGTGAAATTACGAAAACACCCCTGGGGCCATTTTTCACTAACGGCCCGCACCCGCGAAACATACAACCCTCCTAGGATAAACGGCATGCTCCGAACTCAACGGTGCCCTCAGTTTCCCAATCCAATCCACCGTTTAAAATATAGTGAGTTTAACCATTAAACGAATAAATAAATAAATTAATTTATCCGTTTAATGTTCCGAAAGCGAGCGAGGGGTCCAAACGCCCCACACCGACTTGTTTTATGTCGTTCCTAGGGTAAAAACCCCATTCCAAAGTCATCCGTGCACTCAGATCTCTAATCTGAAACACCGTTTAGGATTTATACAATTTATTTGGCGTGCCCAGTGTGAACACACTGAAAATTTAATTCCAGCCACACCGGGGCTCGGAATCGCACACTGTCTGAATGCGCTGCTCTGGAATAATATCAAGAATATTCCAAATTCTTCTATAGAAAAAAACTGGGTTCTTAAATCATTCCCTCCTTCATGATTTTCGTCCCCGAAAAGCAAAACCAGGGAACAACTCAGGGTACTAAGCCCGCACCTGTCTCTCTTGTACCTAGAAGAACTCTTGCACAGCTCTACACCACCGCACATATACCAAAGGATTGATCCGTTTCACGTGAGGTCTGGCCTTACCGATGACGTGCATAGGAGAATTCACACATCTTCTCAGGTGAATCAGGTGGGAGACGTTGTGCACCCACTCAAGTATTTGGGGTTAGGGAAAGGTGGTAGGGAACCTCGCCATACCTTTGCACGGTCTCAATCGGCCTGAAGGCCCTCGGGGGTAGCTCACCTCCCCAACCAAACCCCTACGTCGCACACCGCGACTAGAATCACCATTTGGACCTCGGAAAAAGCCCGATGATTCCCTCCTTCAGAATATCCATATGGTGAAACACCCAAAGATATCTGGTCACACAAGGTTTCATAGTCGATGTCCCACAACCAAGACTCTCTTACACGCTCGAAAGGTGAAGGAGTTGCTACCATCGACTGAAGAGAAAGGTTCCACACCTTTTACTCCACTAACACAGGGTTACACTGACGCCCCGCGTCACCCTGGTAACACCTCAACAAAGAGCAGGGAGAAAAGAATTTTTCACACAGAGTCTAAAAATTCTAATGCAAAAATTATAAGAGCTATAGAGTGTACCTCTTATCACCTCATGCTCTGCAGGATCGTAGACATCCAAAGCTCGTAGATGTCCATGGTCCCAACTGTCAGCTCCCGGAGCCTGACATGGACCACCTAGTGGTGATGGAAAGACCTCGTAAGGTCATCCTACACTAACATCTCCTCCCACTCCTTTTCTAGCACCACCTCTCTGGGTGCGACTCCGATCACGGCACTACCTCTGTCGTGGTGGTGCACCCGCTGCCTGCCCGGAATTCTCAACGTGCCTGGTCAGGAAGTCCCGTGCCAGGTGACCTCTCCCATCGCAACCATAGCACCAGAACTCTCTGGGATGAATTGGTGCCCTCCGGCGCCACTGTGGTGTACGAACACGCCCCTGAGTCCAGTTGTCAGAAATCCACCTGCGTCGAGGTTCTTCTTTCCGAAGCCCGCTAGCTGCGACAGACGTCTCGGCTTCAACGTGCCTGTTGCCACCACTAAGTATATAATGTGACAAGAAGATCTCTATCACCAGTGCCTGCTCTAGCACCCCGACATATTTGGAAATTCCCAAGGGTACTATGACAACATGAATCTCTCTACGGAGACCCTGCTCCAACTTCCGTGCTCAGAAGTTATCATCGTGGACCAAGTCTGGGTAAAAGCATGCATGGTCTGCGAAACTAGCCGCGTACTCGGCCACCGTCATCCCTCCCTACTGAAACTGAAGGAGCTCCTAAATCTGAACAGAGCAAAAGAAGGATGGGAAAAACTCCTCATGAAACAACAACTGAAAGTCGCCCCACGAAAGCGACGACTCATCAAGAAACTGAGTCACCAGACTCCACCAACACCAAGCTGCCCCATGAAAAAGGCCGGCAGCCAAAGCCACAATAATATCTATCAGCGTCTGCACAAGCCTGAAAAGGAGAACCACTATCTCTAGCCAAAACTCCACTGCCTGAGGGTCTGGCTCACCACCGAACCTCAGTGGTCTCTACCGCTGGAACTCACGGAGCGCGCTCAACCTGCGCTCAAGCTCAATCTGCTCTGCTGAAGCTGTCTGCTGCTCACCAGGTGGGGGTGCTACTACCGGCCTACCCAGAGAAAGGGGCTCTCATGATGGGTCCTGGACTGAGGCCTCATAGCTCACAAGGTCGTCGTCACAAACCAAAGCTGGTATCATGGCTGGCTATCTTCACAGAGACATCCTGAATATTATCAAGGAGTGCCGCGATCAGATGAGCATATATGTATACCACAAAAACAACAATAATGGGGAGCTGACTCAAGAAGGACAGTCAAAGACTCAATCCTATGTGATGCACAAACCAATTTTCCCTGCAACAAGTGTCTCAGAATGCTGAGTCGACAAGCGGGTTGTCAGGGTCCTGGTGAATGGATACGTCGGACACCGCACCATCACTAGACTCCCTGTCCTGAGAGCCACTCTCGAGACACATTAAAACTGTTTCCCTAAATCCCAATCGATTCCTCTTTAGGGACTTCCGAACAACGTCCCAAAGAATGAACCACCTTTGATACCACTTTGTCACAACGAGACCCTACCCGGGCTCGAGCCGCGACTACCCTAAGCCCACCTCCATAGGTCAGGGGTTGGAGACCAGTGCTGAAGGCACAACAACTCGGGGAGGCCTTTGCCTAAGTACCTGTACACACACACAAAACACACTCAATGAAAAAGTGCAGAGTAAAAGAAAAATTAATGTAGAAACTACTATAAATAAACCAAAAAGTGCATCGACCTCTAACAATAAAAAGCGAGTGGTGAAGGTAAACTGAAAAAAGAAAAGTGGCTAACACGCGCCCAACTAAAAAAAGGTTCCACAACCCGGAAACAGGTAAAAAAATTAAACAGCTTAGAGAGTCCCACACCTGGAACCCAACTACGACCACCGCAGCGGTCCAGGATCCCAAACTACTAAGCTCTATTGTAGTCACAATCAACCTGTCCATCGTCTGCAAGGGCACACCATGTGTGGGAAAACCCCAAACATGGGTGAGTATAAAAATACTCAGTAGGATACCCCGAAGGCTCAAGGGAGCATCGAAGGAGATACCGAAGGGTGAGCAGTAGATCGAATAGGGAAAGTAGAGGAGTACAACCGAAAGTGCAGTAAAAAGTACAGTAAGAGTCTAGCTCAACCCAACAAGAGAAAGGAAGTAGACTCGTACAAACACAAGGAGATAGAAACGGTGAGAAGATGAACTTCTCGTCGAGTCTTCGCTACCTATAGCAGGAGAGTAGACTTGTCCAACCACGAGAAGCTAGACACAGAAAGCACATGGCATACCCTGTGCATCTTCACCTCCCCTGGAAGGAGAGCATCCAAAACCCAAGGAGTGGGTACTGGAACAAGGTATACATATACATATGCTAAATCAAGAAGCTTGAACAAGATTGTAAGGGGATAACCATCTTGTAGCTCATCCCAATAAAGTGAGTAGCCAACAATCCCAGAAGTAAACACCATCGATGGCCAGCATCCCGCACGTCTGCCCCGAACTGCAAGTCAAGGGGCTCAAATCACCGCACCTCGAAACTATCCGCTTTGGGTAGCACTGAATCGCCCGCACAGTTTTAGGCCGCATCGCAAGGACGCGTCTCGGTGGGGAAAGTTCCCCTCTTACTTGAGAGTTCTGGGGTAATGTCAAGCCACACCTTGTCACTACCCCGCAGTCAAGAGGTCTCCTCAAAGTCGACAGGCGACCCCCTGCCCAGCCCCGCTGGAGGGTAATCCCTGAAAGTCAACGGGTTCCCACAGGAGGGAGACCTGGAAAGAGTCAACGGGTGCCACACTGCCCAGTCCCGTAACAGGGTAATCCTCTAGAGGGGGAACCATCTAAATTCGTCGATGAGTCTCAATGCCCAGTCCCGTAAAAGGGTACTCCACTGGAGGGAGGCTCAGAACCGTCATCGGGGACCACATCCCAGCCCTGCTGGAGGTAAAATCGGCATCAAGGACCACTTCCCAGTCCCGCTGGAGGTAAACCCGGAACCGATCTGGCCATCCCAGCTGGATGGTACTACTCAGTGAAAACTACTGTACTAGCCATCCTTGCTAGATGGTAACCCACTGGCCATACCTGCTGGATGGTATCGCTCTAACCACCCCTGATGGGTGGTACCACAATGGCCAGCCCTGCTGGAAACAACGACTTGGGTAGAGGATCAGTGCCCACGTAAAGTGTTGGTCACACCGAATCCACAACTCTACCAAGGAACAAGAAGAAACTCTGCCGGCCAAACCATCGAGAACAAAACTAGGGGAAAACCACTCAACCCTGCTGGTAGTAACCATCATGAACAAGAGCAGGGGGAAACTCAACCCTGCCGGTCAACAAATGAGAACGAAACCAGGGGAAAACTCAACCCTGCTGGTCAACAACCGAGAACAGAACCAGGGGAAGACTCAACTCTACTGGTCAACAAATGAGAACGGAACCACGGGAAAACTCAACCCTGCTGGTCAACAAACGAGAATCGAACTAGGAGAAAACTCAACCCTGCTGGTCAATAGTCGAGAACCAAGGAACCCTCTACACCGGGATAGGTCAAAAGTACATAAATCAGAACATGACACACACATGGGGCCCACATGACGTGTGACCCGAAGTCAAACCCAACCAAGCACACAAACATTCTCAGGTACCAATATCAACATGTACCTCCCATCGTTCCCATATACTCCTAGAGTATACCACTTCTCAAGCCAAAAGGCTAACGTGCACACAGCACCCAACGTCAACGTGAAGGCATAAACGTAACAACTCCAACTTTCCACCTCAATAGCTGAGGCATGGACAACCACATCTCTTTAAACATATACTTCACTCACATAGGAGTGCATGAGATCACACTCCAAGGGTCCACTACAAACACGGTAGAAGAACCACCATCGGGGCACCTTCATATTTCCATATTTAATAAGATCACGTAAAAGGCTCTGAACGCCTGAGTGGAATACACCATTGTAATCCTCGTGAAAAAACATGCGAGATCAACTACTTACCTGCCTCCAATGGATATCCGACTGAAAAGTCGCCTGACACCGCTTTACACCCGAATGACGTCCTGTGGTCTCGAGCCTCAGCCCAGAAAACAGTCAGGCACATCACACCATTGCGATCCCCTCGGGAAAACATGTCAAAAGGACTGCTCACTTGAGTGGAATGGATATCCTGAGAAAAAGATTCATTCTGGAGCACCGCACACGAGCGGTGCTACGTGGGACCCGCATCACGGTCCTAAAATGCAACAAACGGATCGCACTGTTACGATCATCTCAAAAAAGTACACAAGATTGAAAAATCACTTGTCTGAAACGGAAATGCAGTTATAAAGCTGGAAATCACCGCCAACTCCCAAAACGGACCCCATGGGCCCCGCACCATCATGTAGAATTAAATCAGTCGGATTACGCCATTGCAATGCCCTCGAAAAAACACCCCTAATTGACTGCTCGCATGCCCCAAACGGATGTTGGGTGAAAAAGTTATAGAACGCTGCTCGAAGCTCAAAAGACGGGATGTGGGGCCCACGCCTCAACTCCAGTTTCAATGCCCGAAACCTCACTGGAAAACTCCGGCTCAATGCCAGGGTTGAAACTCCACTGACGACGCTCAAATCGGACATCAGATGTGTCCGCGCCGTCCAAAAAAAGAAACCCTGAGAAAAATGCCCGTCCACTTGACGTCGTGTCGCTCCCCGAGCCCCTCATCTCGGGAATTAAAAATTCCCGAGACCCTCTCAAAAATTCTCACTCGACGTCTGGAGTACACTTCCGCAGACGACACCCAAAACGGACACCCGTAATAAATATTACGGGCGTCCGAAGTCAAAGGGGCAAAGCCACTTGGGCTGGACTGGCCCAGACCGGCCGGTCCGCCCGGCCTGGCCTGGCCCGCGCCATCCGGCCGTGGACTCGCGGTCCACACGCAGACCGTCCACGAGGGCCGGTAGCACCTGCCGCATGAAGACCCGCTTCTTGCGGGTCTTGTCCCCGCGCAGGGGGTCACGCACCGCGACCCCGCGGTCGCCGCACCTCTGCGACTTGCCGCCTCGCCGAGGCCCACCGCCTGACCCTGGCCACCTTTTCTGCTGAAGGCTACCATGCCCCCAGCTCTCCTGTCCGCTCCACCTCACCCCGAAGCCAGCCGCGCCGAACGCCCGCGCCGCCTTGCTGAAGCCCGCCGGACCACCGCACGAGCCGCCAGAAAACCCCAAAACCCGCAAACTTCGTCGAACCGTTGCGACCTCCTCCGAACTCGGATTTCAATTCCGAAAGATGCGATGGAAAGAAAAGAATGTATAATACACGACCATGGTATTTGTTCAAAGATAAAAAACAATTTGATGCAGATAAACAAGCTCAAATTAGGTGTGGGAAAAGAAAACGAAAACGACAAATCCTACCTCTTGGGAGCTGTCCGGAGCTTCACCGTCGAACCGCCGGAGCTGCCACGCCTCGCCGGAGAGAAGGAGTTCCTCCTTCTTCATTGAGAGATCCTTGCACCAGGGAATAAGGGCAAGGGGGAAGAGGGAGGGGGGTTTAGTGTTTAAATAGAAAACATGCTTAACCGCCCGCCCGTCACCCCGAACCCGAACCCTCAGCAGGGTCGAGGTTAAGCCTCCCCTAGGGAAAACAACACCTCCTGAGCACAACGGTGGTCTCAAAATTTTAATCTGAGGCCCCGTTAAAATGTTATTAAACTCAACACTCGAGGCTTCCAAATTACGAAAACGCCCCTGGGGCCATTTTTCACTAACGGCCCGCACCCGCGAAACATACACCCCTGCTAGGGTAAAAGGAACGCTCCGAAATCAATGGTGCCCTCGGTTTCCCAATCCAAGCCACCGTTTAAGAGATACTGAGTTTAACCAGTAAATGAATAAAAAAATTAATCAATTTATCCGTTTAACGTTCCGAAAGCGAGCGAGGGGTCCAAACGCGCCGCAACGACAAGTTTTATGTCGTTACTAGGGTAAACACCGCATTCCGAATCCATCCGTGCACTCAGATCTCTGATCCGAAACACCATATAAAAGTTATACCATTTATTTGGCGTGCAAAATGTGAATGCACTGAAAATTTAACTTCGGCCACACCGGAGATCGGAATCGCACACCGTCTGAAGGCGTTGCTCTGGAATAATATCAAGAATATTCCAAAGTCCTCTATAGCCAAAAAAATGAGTTATTACAACATACATCTATGGTAATATGTCAAAAAATTCTAGATGGATAAACTAAAAAGTTTTAGATACTTTGTACAACTATACTAACCTCCTATGTATATAAAGGTATTCTTGTTGATCTATCTATAATATCCTATACAGTGACCTTATGATGCTCCATATCAATATGTTGATAATGAATGGTATTACCAATATAAAATATCACCCCATATAACACAATATGATGTTGGGGATCATCATCATATAAAACACAACAACTAGGAAGTTGTGAAGGATGGGTGTAACAGTAAGATAAAAAGAGGTGTGGTCTATAGGTGGAGGTGGACGAGTGGGAGCTGTTGGAGGAGGGTGAGGAGTTGGACCAGCTATCTAAAATTTCCCTTTCACGTCTGCAAACATCGATTTTATCGAATATATGATCAAGTCCTCCATCATCACATGAATATATTGAACTTCATCTTCCAAGGATTCTATTTTTAAAACATCCTCTATTGAAGAATTTTTAGAACATGGATACCCTTTTTTCATCGACACACTTTCCAGGTATCCTCATACATGACTAAAGTGTTTGGATTTTCCCAATGATGTAGATAAAATATCCCTCATAACCTTAGATATAATGAAACACAATGTTCCCTTCCCCTCAATATAATCATATATGAAATATTTTAAAAATCCATAATGAATCACAATATGTAAAGAATTGATTTAAATTAAATAAATTAATAAATAAAACATATTACAATCATCTTAGGTGCAACCCTCGAATCATCCATACGATATTTTACTTTGTTACTCATCTGAGACATCTTCCATTTTTCTTGTCTAGCATGGGGGAAGGAGGTTCAAACTCTATAGATCTTGATGACTCAACTCTCAGTAGTTGAAAATTTTCAGCCATCATTTTTTCTTCCAATAATGTATAACCTCCCCAAGATAATGTTTGAGGGTATAAATTTCTAGATTGGATCTCCAAATGATATCTAATCGATTACTTCAAATTAGGAATAAATAATTCATTAATAAGATCATTAATATAAAAAACATCCAAATGTAACATTTCATTTACCAAAAAGTGCTTTTCATCTTCAAATTTCAATAAATTTTTCTATATATATTCATATATAAGTGGATATATATAACATGGATTATGATGTTGTCTATTACCAAAAATGAAATGTTATGTGGGGGTTAATTTAATATCCATTAATCTTCTAGTATCCAATGATAATCATTTCATATTAACTCCCCTAGTATCAAGTATATCATATGTCATCTGATAGGAAAGGGGGAAAACATGTATTACTATAAACATTTCAAGATAAGTAAAATAATAACAAACTAACTTACCAAAATAGTCTCCCACAAGTGATATATTTTCAATTTTCAATACTTCTCTAATAATTAATATAAATTATAACTTTTCTTTTAGAAATAATTTCTATAAAATTATTGAATTGATTTGAATTTGGACCTCTTGGAATATAATTATCAAAAAATTATTCCGATATCCTATGGACCTGGCTATGGGAAACTAATAATTTTAGTAAATTTGTTTTGTCATGTTTATCATGTCACAACCCATCCCTCGGGGCCCATTCCGTGACTACCCCAAGCCTTCCTTCCATAGGCCAGGGGTTGGTGACTAGGATAGGAAATGCGTATCCCTAAAACAGGAAGGCATTGTCTTTATACCTGTACAATAACATAGTCCAAGAACACAACAAGATACAACCATGAAGTAAAACTGCAGAAGTAAAAGTGTGTAAAAAAAGTACAGGGGGTCCAGAATACAAGCCCAAATGAAAAGGAACATCTAAGACTGAAAACAGAAAACAACTCTCGCGATCCTCCACCAAGGATCCTACCTGAAGGGTAGGTACAACTCGTCATGAAACTCTCCTTGTTCACTGATTGCCTCCATCCACATCAAGTCTTGGATCCGCAAGTCTCAGTCAAGGATGCCCGTCATCTTCAAAAGACAAAACAAGGTCTGGTAAAAGCCTGTGTAGGGGTGAGTATAACAATACCCACTAGGGACCCCAAGACCCCTGAAGGCCTCTCATAATTATATAATGGAAAACCACAAAAAATGATCTTGATCACAAGCAAAAAGTAAAAGACTTAGCTTAAACCAAATATACTCATCTCATCCACAAAGAAACATAAGGTCCCAACCTCAAGCCATTTCCAAGATTTCCAAAGATGGCTCAAAGCGTAACTCAAGGATTAGGAGTACATGCTCCATGAACTAGCCATCCAAAATGGCACCGGTCTAAGAGATGTACTCCATCAGGTACAACTCAACCATTCCCAATGGAATGTCTGAAAGGACATGCTACATCATGAACATTTTGCTTGAACTGCCTCTAGTGCCTGGCACTAGAGGTCTTGCAGTCATAGTCTTGTGCTCGAGGCAAGACCAAGGGAAACCAAGTGAAGAGGCCCAATCATCGACACTGTGTCCTGCAGTTGAGGGAGCTCCAACTCCCCTGAAGGACTCACTCCCCGTCGCTACTCAGAGACGGGGGAGTACTCCTCCTTATTTGAGGACCTGCACCCCACCCGGTAGGGGAGTACAACTCTGGTAGATTGTTTGATGTGGGGGACCCGCGCCCTAGTACGTCAGGGGAGTAATGACCCCAGGCTAGATGACCCTTACCCTAGCACGACAGGGGAGTACCGACTCTATATGTGAGGACCTGCACCCTACCCGGTAGGGGAGTACAACTCTGGTAGTTTGTTCACTATGGGGGACACACACCCTAGTACGTCAGGGGAGTACCGAACCCATACTAGAGGACCCACACCCTGGAATGGTAGGGGAGTACCGACTCTGTTGCAGCACAACATAAGGAGGACCCACGCCCTGGATTGACAAGAGAGTACCTACTCCTAACATAGAGGACCAACACCCTACCCGATAGGGGAGTACCTAAGTCTATTTGAGTTAAGTATGGAGGACCCACACCCTAGTCCAATAGGGTAGTACCGGTTCCAAAGATAGAAAAACCAAATAGAGGGAAAAAAACCCCGCACTCATGATGCGAGGAGTCCTGTATCTACCAGAGCAGAGGAGTAATAAATACCCGCACCTTGAGTCATCAAGAGAGCATCCATCCTAACTCTCACTACAAGAAACACCTTATTTCTGCTCCTCTGGTTATCATTCATACCTCAACCACAATGATGTTACAAAAGGAATTAACCCAATGATCTGTCATGTCATAAGGGTTCCAACTCAACAGAATACATGTCAACCAGACACCTAGTCTGTAAGTTATTGGCTTTTTAGTGCTGAGGGCCCGGTTGGATTCAGAGTCAATCTGACCCGGTTGTACTCCAACATTATCCAAAACCCATGTGGAGTATGTAAAAAGGACCATCTCGTTCCAAGGATCATAGCACCATAGACGGTTCATCAAACTGATGTCTAGTTAACAAGATACGGTCATTTAAGCATACTTGAGCTTGAATGAGGATGGTTCCGGTACGACAGACCCTACCCGACCTAGCCTGGGACAACCCAACCCAGTCTGACCCAACCCGGACCAACCCAGACCGACCCACAATCCAAGTGCGTTCCGCCGAGTGGTCAAGCCCACTGGTTGGCACTACCCGCGCAGGGGTCACGCGGTCCGCCAACCGAACGGCTCAAAGGAGCCATTCGACTCCTTGATTGGCAGCACCAAGTGGTGCTCCCTCATCACCTACGGGACCCACAGGGAGCGGGCCCTGGCCTTCACCTTGACTTCGTATCCACGTCCTGCACACCGCGGTGCATGACGGTGTGCCTCCTCACCATCACCGTGGACGGCGCATGCCAGCTGCCTCTTCGGTCTGCTACGGCGCCGAGCGCCGCTGCCCTCCTCCGCAACCGGTGAGCACTGGCCGTCGGTCACTAGTACCATGTCAGTGACTCTTTTTTGGGCCATCAGGTGAGCTCTTGTGGTCTATTTTTTCTTCCTATCGAGCCTATGGTCCTCTCGGGATGCCGTCGTCTTTTTGTTCCTCTTAGTTTCAAGGTTCTGTCAAGTTGGAACAACACGCCTCTGAAGAACGCAATGAAAAATCAAGCAGCGTGGGGTCCGAGCCTTGTTCGTTTAGCCTGCAGCCTCCGCGTTAGCATTATAAAAAGTCAGGGTAATTTATACATCACATTAAAATAATGATAAATCATATTCAAATCCCCCACAATGACCACCCATAAATTCAAGAACGAGGAGGAGATTCATCGGAATTTCTTGAATTAAAAGGAAACCCCTACCTCAAGATTCTTTGGAGACGCCGTGGTGGTGGAATAAGGTTCCGCATTTTATGAAGCTTTCAACGTTTGTTGATCCCAGTTCATTGCCTCCCAAGCTTCCATATCCATTGGTGGAAGGTGTCACGTCACTTCTCTAGAGGATTCTTTTTTGGTGAATCCATTCCAAAACTCTAAAATGAGGATCATTTAAATAGATGGGAGAAAGGGTGACTAACACACCCAAGAATTAATGAGGTTAATTAATTGACCTAATTAATGTGAGACATTAATTAAAAAAGGGGTGGTTTCGCAAAAAAGTGTAACCGAAATTTAATTTACCATATTAAATGTCTGACCACCTCTGTGGATCATGACACTACCACTTAAGAGGTGGTAGGATAAAATAAAATAGCGATTTTGTTATTTTATTAATTCTTTAAAAGTCTCAAAAACTAACATTTTCACCCCACCTAGTGTTGTCAAAGTGAATCTTACCTTAAGTGAATCCTGGTTCTATGGATTCAACGGTGCCCTCAGATTTCAATTATAAGCATCGGTTCAAAAATTGGAAAATTCCGCTCGTACGTTTACTGAACGTGCCTTAAAAATGTTCAAAAAATTTTAAGAGTCACCCTCAACCCGCACCAGTCAAGATTAGGCTCTACCTAAGGGAAAAACATCCCCAAGAATCCAAAGATACTCTATGATTTTCAATACGAGTTACGGTTTAGAAGTTAGAGAATTTTACAATAAAATAATTGTTGCTTAATTATTTTATTTACGGCCAAAAACAAACTTCCACTATTGGCCCGTGTCGGCTAATGTTAGGGTCTACCTAAGGAAAGAATACCCTCACAAGTTTACTGATGGTCTGATATTTATAATATGATTCACTGTTTGTGAGTTATAAGAATTTGAAAAATAAAATAATTTTATTTAATTATTTTATTTACAATTTTCTATTTTTGGGTTTTCTCACTGGAGGCTTGTGCTGACTAAACTTAAGTCGCGCCTCAAGTAAAACCGCCACCCTGAATGCAACGGAGCCCCCAGATTTCTGATTCGAGCACCCATTTAAGATATATTCCATTTTTTTAGGAAAACCACTCACACACACTATTTTAAACTTAACATTTTTCAACGGAACATTCCGGGCACTCCAGGTATTAGAATTACACACCGTTAGATTTCGTGGTCTGGAAATAATTCCATATAATTAAAAAACATTAAACCAAAATTCTGGGACATTACATTCTCCCCACCATAGGGATTTACGTCCCCGAAAGCTAAAATAAGGAAAACCAAACAAATGAGGTTACTGAGCACGAATCTGACCCTCCAGATCCCATGAGCTCTCCTAGAGGTTCTCGTGCTACCACTAAAATTGAACTAGAGGTATCCACCATCCACATAGGACTCACTCCTATTGATCCTTTATCTCCATTGGGAACTCCGTAAAAGTATCCCTATCATAAAATTTCCCCTCGCCCTAGACAATAAAGTGTGATGGGTCATGAATGCATCTCCTCAGCTGTGAAAAATCGAAAACATTATGCACCCAATGCATCTGTGCGGGAAGAGCAAGATGGTATACCACCTCGCCCACTCTGTTGAGAATCAGGAGAGCTCCAATGAACCTCAGAGATAGCTTTCTGCCATGACCAAATCTCTGCAATCCCCATCAGGGCGAGATCTATATAATGACATGGTCTCCCTCTTCAGAATCCAAGGTTCTCCATATCTTATCACCATAAGACTTCTTCCGGATCTGTATAGTCTTCATTTTTGGACACTAGTGCTGACGTTGAAGGTCCTAGAACATCTTCACCACACCAGGATGTACCGCCAAAGGGGATGCATGGAACTCCCTCAACACCTCATTTGGTATCATCATTGGTACCATAGTATGTCTTAAGAAAAGGATTACATCTTACCCACCTTCATAAAATTTTTCAGGAGCCTGTCCTAAGGATATCTTAGCACGTCGGGCCTCGCAGTCCACATCCCCAAGTTGTGCATTCCGAACTCGTTGAAGGTGCGGTGGAGTGACAGTTATAGACTATAGATAAGCTACTATATAACTATCTATTAAGGGTTTCTGTAACGCAGATATCTGCTCTGAAGCCTCACTCAATAGCTATAAACTATACCTACTGTTGATTGCATCTTCCACGACACCCTCTTCTAAACTCTCATTTCCTGGAGCTCTTTGGGAGCCATCAGATATGATGTTTTAGATATCGTTGACATCGCTGGTTATAGGATGATTCATAAGTCCCTATCCCTTTGGGGAGTAATCCTAGAAACATATTTTGAAAAGATGTTCCCACATTCTGCCACTACTGTTGGGAATTGAAAACTCAAAACTTTTACTGCTACAAGGGTAAGGCTGGCCGACTCAAGAGTGATTGGCTACACCATCCTATTCATGAGATTATCCCATACTGCTTGGTATTCCTTTTTCCATGACCAAGGAACACCCCATTACAACATTGTAGATACACCACATCCTTTTTCCTAAAATAGTCAATCTGAGTATGAACTATGGATGTCCAGTCCATACCAAAACTAACGTCGTAAGGCCTCAACATTGCCACCATGAGGTTCCAACCGAAAATCTTGCCTTAAGGGTCAGATCAAACCATTTTCATAAGTGTGATTATCGAGTCTCCTCCCAAAGGTATGTCTAGAAGCAAGGGTCAAGTCAACGGTTTAACCAGAAACTCTAGGTCTTGAACAAGATTCGTGGAAAGAAGGAATGATTAGTACATATGTCTATTAAAACAAAATCTAGTAGTAGACACAAATTGTACCTCAAATCATTCCTGGATCCCTTGGGTCACAATCCTTGATCACATGAAGCTACTCCCTTCCCATGTCCTCTATATCCCTAAGCTCTGGTGGGGGCCATATTGGGGTGTTGGTTGTAACATATCGAAATGTATACCACCTTCTGCTACTCTCCTAGATCCTCTTTCACGTCTGATGCCCGGCAGATTCATCTATCCATATCACTTTCTCTTCCAGAAAAATTTTACACATCCAAGTCTCTAAGACTGATGTTAGTTTTCCACCTTTACCACTAGTGACATTCACTGGCTGTATCTTCTCAGCCAATGAATTTTCAACCACAAAATTTCTCTCTAGCACCCTAACATAAGTAGGAATTCACATAGGAATAGTGCTTTCTCAGATGTCCCTAAACATATCTCACTCGGAGGTCCGCACCTTGAACAACTGGTCATATCTTATTCATCGAGTACCTGGAATGGTTGGTATTCCTCGAAAAACACTCAGTTACCGACATGTCATCCTGTCAAAACATTAGAAGCTTTTGGGAACACAAACCCCTTAGATTTTTTTGGGAAGAGACCCCCTTCTCCGAGGAAGGTTCTCAAGATATATCCACGAAAAAGTTACCTCATTGTAATATAGGGGTAATCTAAACCCCACCATCGCCCTACCGAGCCACATAGAATCCTCACTGCCAGGTCCTCCATCTGATCGTATGGTTCCCTAGATAGATGGAAACTCGGTCACCACTTTAGGCTAGCCCTTAGCTTCCTTTGAGTACGGGCTCGCCTCGGATTCGGAGGGGTATCAGTCACTAAAAATCTTATAAGGCACTGAGCATACATGTGTTATCTACTAGTAGATCCGGTAGTAACTACTAGCCAATGGAAAATGGTATCGCTGGGACATTGATCGAAGTTACCATCTCAGGAAACAATCCTTGTACTAAAGCCTCATCACACTGTGGACCATCCTCATGGTAATGCATTGGAATACTGGATGGCTGTCTGCGTGGAGGCATTTTGAAAGAGAATCAATATGATCCTTGGTCAATAAGTTATACCTAGTGATATGACTCAAAAGAGATAAAAAGTAAAACATTTCCAAAATGCACACAATCAGTGTTTTTGTGGTCAGAGTCGGAAATCTGAATTCAGGGTCCTGGTGTTTGAATACATCATCCGCCGCACCAACACTGGACTCCCCAAATATAAAACCACACTCAAAACACTTAACACTATTTCTCCATTGTAAAGATCAGAGCCCCAGTTCTTCGGTAGAACCAAATCATTTGATACCACTTTGTCACAACCCGACCCCCCAGGCTCGTGCCGTGACAACCCCAATCCCACCTTCTATAGTCCAAGGGTTGGATACTTTCACTGAAAATTCATATCCCTAAAATGGTAAGGAATTGACATTAAACCTTTACAATCACAAATTCCATGAACACAACAAGATGCAACCAAAATTTAAAACTGTAGTAGTAAAAGTGTGTACAAAAATTATAAGGAGGCCGAAATACAATCCCAACTGAAAAGGTACAACTACGACTAAAAATAGAAAACATCCCCCATGATCATAGCCCAAGGATTCTACCTGAAGGGTAGGTACAAATCGTCACGTAGCACTCCTTGTTCACTGGTTTCCTCCATCCACATCAAGTCTTGGCTCCTGAAGTCTCAGTTAAGGATGCCTTTCATCTACACAAGACACAACAAGGTGTGGGTGAAGACCATGCAAGGGTGAGTATAACAATACCTAGTAAGGACCCTGAGACCCCCAAAGGTATCTCAGAATTCCACAAAGGAAAACCAAAAATCATGATCTTGATCTCAAGCATAGAGAAAAAGAATCATCTTAAACCAGATATACTCATCTCATCCATAAAGAAACATAAGGTCCCAACCTCAAGCCATTTCCTGGATTTCCAAAGAAGGATCAAAGTGTAACTCGATGATCAGAAGTACACTCTCCATGAACTATCCATCCCTGATGGAATCCATTAGAGAGATGTAATCCATCAGGTATAACTTAAAAATTCCTAATGGAACATCCAAAAGGACATCCTCCTTCGGGAAATTTATTCTAGAACTGCCTCAGGTGCCCAATAGTAGAGATCTCACAGTAACAATCTTACACTTGAGGCAAGAACAAGGGATACCAAGTGAAGAGGCCCAATGATCGAAACTATTTCCTATAGTCAAGGGATCTCCAACTCCTCTAAAGGACCCTCTCCCATCACTACTTGGAGACGGGGGAGTACTACTCCATATGCGAGGACCCGTACCCTACCTGGTAGGGGAGTACAACTATGGTAGTTTGTTTGCTATGGGGGACCTACAATCTAGTACATAAGGGGAGTAATGACCCCAGGCTAGAGGACCTACACCCTATCACAACAACGGAATACCAGCTCTATATGTGAGGACCCACACCCTACCCGGTAGGGGAGTACAACTCTGGTAGTTTGTTCGATGTGGGGGACCCACACCCTAGTACGTCAGGGGAGTACCGATCCCAGACTAGAGGACCTACACCCTAGAATGATAGGGGAGTACCAAATATACTGTATCACTGCATAAGGAGGACTCACACCCTGGATTTACAGGGGTGTACCTACTCATAACATAGAAGACACACACCCTACCCGATAGGGGAGTATCTGACTCTATGTGAGTTAAGTATGGAGGACACAAACCCTATTCAAATAGGGGAATACCAAATCCAAAGATATAAAAACCAAACAGAGGGAAACAAACCCACATTCATGATGTGGGGAGTCGCGTCTCTACCGGAGCATAGGAGTAAGAAATACCCATGCCTTGAGTCACCAAGGGAGTATCCATTCTAACTCTCACTACAAGAAACTACCTGGTTCTTCTCCTCCACTTATTAGTAATACCTCAACCACCATTAATTTCCAAAAGGATGTACCCTGATGATCTGTCATGTCATAATTGTTCGAACACAATAGACGACATGTCATCCAGACGCCCATTCTGTAAGTTATTGGCATTTTAGTGGCGAGGGCCCGGTTGGATTCGAAGTCGATCCAACCCAGTCTTACACTAAAATTCTCAAAAACCCACGTGGATTATGTCAAATAGACCTCCTCTATCCAAGGATCCCAGCGCCGTAGATGTTTTATCAAACCGACATCTTGTTTGCAAGATATAGCCATTTAAGCAAAACTAGGCCCAAATGGCACCGGGTCCGGTCCGACCTGGTCTGAATGACCCACCCCAACCCATCCTAGACTGACCCGAACCATTTCGAGTCACCCTGACCCAGTTTGGGTCTGACCCAGCCTGACCCACTAGCTGGGCACGACCCATCGGGCGGTCTGGCCTGCTAGCTGGCGCGACCCGCGCAGGGGTCACGCGGTTTGCCTACCAAACAACTCAAATGCGCCATTCGACTCCTTGATTGGTGGCACCACCTCATCACCCACAGGACTGGTAGAGATTGGGTCCCAAAATTCATCAAATCTTCTTAGCCGTGGCCTGCTCACTGCTGCGCACCGCCTCACCGTCACCACGGCCGGCCCATGCTGGTGGCCTCTTCGGTCCGCCATGGTGCCGCCCTCCTCCGCAGCTGGTGAGAGCTGGCCGCCGCCTTCCCCACCGAAACTGGTCGCTTGTGCCACCGTGCTAGCGAATCTTCTGCAGGCCACTAGGTGAGCTTCGGTGGTCCGTTCTTCCTTCGGTACATTCCTACGGTCCTCTCGGGATGCCACTATTATTGCGCGCATCTCGATTCCAATGTTCCTTCAAGTTGGAACAACCCGCCTCTGAATAATGCAATGTAAAATCAAGAGGTGTAGGGTTCAAGATTTGTTCATTTGGCCCACACCCTTCACATTGTCATTATAAAAAGTAGGGGTAATTTAGACATCACATTAAAATAATGATAAATCCCATTCAAATCCACCACAACTACCACCCACAAATTCAAGAAATAAGAGAAGAATCATGAAAATATTTGAATTAAAATACAAACCCTACCTCAAGATTATTTGGAGACATCATGGTGGGGGAAGAAGATTCTGCGTTTGATGAAGTTTCCAACATTTGTCAATCCCAGTTCGTTGCTGCCTGAGCTTCCATCTTTGTTGGTGGAAGGTATCACGTCACTTCACCAGAGGTTCCTTGCTTGGTGAAGCCATGACAAAACTCCAACCCTAGCCTCACTTAAATAGAGGGGATAAAGGGTGAGTAATGCACCTAGGAATTAATGAGGTTCATTAATTGAAATAATTAATGTGACCCATTAATTATACGAGGGTAGGTTATGCAACCAAAGTGTAACCAACATTTAATATCCATTATTAAATGTCTGACCACCTCTGTGTACCCTACCACTGCCGCTCAAGAGATGGTAGGATAAAATAAAATAACAATTTTTTTATTTTATTAATTCTTTAAAAGTCATAAAAACTAACATTTTCACCCAACCTAATGTGGTCAAAGTGAAGCTTCCCTTAAGAGATTCCTGATTCTACAGATTCAAAGTGTCCTCAGATTTCAATTCTGATTACTGGTTAAAAAGTTAGAAAACACCACTCATACGTTTACTAAACATACCTTAAAAAGTTCAAAAATTATTAACAATAACCCTCAACCCACACCTATCGAGTTTAGGCTCCACCTAAGGTAAACAAATCCCCATGAATCCAACGGTACTATCATATTTTCAATCTAAGTTATAGTTTAGAAGTTAGATAATTTAATAATAAAACAATGGTTACTTAATTATTTTATTTATGGCCAACAACTAACTTCCACTGTTGGCCCGCACCGACCAATGTTAGGGTCTACCTAAGGAAAGCATACCCTCACACGTTTAGCGATGTTCTTGGTTTTTTAATCTGATTCATCGTTCATGAGTTATAATCATTTGAAAAATAAAATAAAATAATTTAATTATTTTATATATGGTAATTCCATTTTTGGGTTTTCTCACTGGAGGCCTGTGTCGACTAAACATAAGTCACATCTAGGGTAAACATGCCATCCTAAACAGAACAGTGCCATCAGATTTCTGATCTGGGAACCCATTTAAGAGTTATTCTACTTTTTCAAGAAAACCACTCACACATGCTATTGTAAACTTAAAATTTTTCGAAGGATCAGTCCAGGAACTCTCGGCCTTGGAATTATGTGTCGTCATATTTTGCATTCTTTAATTAATTCCATATAATTAAAAAAAATTATACGGAAATTTGGGATATTACATATCAACCCTCAAACTCTTCTTTGGCCCCTTATAAGTTGATGTCTATTGTAAATAAGGATGAGGCTCATCCTTAAAAGCATGTGTACATTCCTCCCCAGAGGTATGAGTACGATCATCTCTAGAAGCATGTGGTGCATCCGATTATTGATCGTTCATTATCCAACAAATCAAAGCAACAAAAAGTTAGTACACAATTCTAAAAAAACCAACTCTTACATACTAATGTAAATAATAAATGAAAAATTATCAAACAAAAAAGTAAACTAAACTAAGCTTAAAAGATTTTTATTCATATTTTTTATATTTAACTAAAATGAAAACAATATTAATGAGATAATAAATAACATATAAACAAATGAAAATAAACCAAAAAAAGGTATCTAAATAGAAAAAATGATCCAAGACACAAAAAAATACTTTTTGAATATACTCTTATACAATATTTCTATTTCTATTTAACATATTAGATTTAAAATATTTTTTTTTCAAAAAAATCAATTAATAGATAATTTACGGAAAGGTAAACATGGAAAAATAAAAAAAACTAGACTAATATAAACAAACAATTTAATATATTAGTTATAATACAAGTTTTAATAAAGAAATTAAAATTAAAATATCTAACATTTTATAAAATTTTAAAAATTAAATGGGAAATAAACAAATGTTTCCTATAATATTTGGACTATACTAATGGATTTTTTCCCAAATTACTTCACCAAGATCATTCCATATGGCACAAACCATGTCTATGTAATGATCAACAATATTATATATTTATATTTACATGGAATTATGGATCTCACATAAATCAACATCTTCATCAATTTTATTATCACTAATATACTATTTTTCCATTTCGAAAAAATAGACCACTACATATCAGATTGATCAAGAAAATAGAATATTTGTTTTTCATGTGTCTTCATTATAAAAGGAAAACATGTTTATTCCAATCTATTTAGATTAAATAGTGTTATTTTAAATTCATCACACATGACACTATTTTTAGCGATTAACCATTTTCAGTTAAACAATGGAACATGAAATATTATGTAATCAAACTACCAAATTTCTTCAATGAATATATAATATGAACTTGATATATAAATTGGTTTTTATTGTCTTGGAAACTCGAAAAATGAATTGCTTCTATGAACACAAATACACTATTATTATAAACTAGACATCTTTTGTCCTAATATTTCATATGAAATGTATAACTATTAATGTCATACCTGAAGAATATAATCAAATTTACACATGGACCATCCACTAACCATATCTATGTTTCTAATTCATATGATATACCGTGTATGGTCTCTTTAAGCCATTGAAAATATGTTTTGTTATGATCATTCAAAATCCACATAAATTTCTTCTTTAGATAACATTGATTCAACACACTAATATGGAATTTTATATATGACTGGCCATCATCCATGTTATTCAAGATTTAAAAATGTACCTTGTTTATTTGTTCACTTGTTAGAGACATAAATTTGAAGCCACATGTCCTCTTTCTCTCATAATTAACTCATTCATGGTGAGGTGCAGGAAAACCAATGTGCTCCACTACAAATAAGCTGATTGTAAAAAACACCACATCCTCTTTAGAAATATACTTCTCAACAATGTAGGCTTCATGTCGATATGGATTCTTAATATACCACTTCAATATATTCATATATATTTCAAAAGGATACATCCAATGTAGATATATAGGACTTAAAAAAATTATTCCTTACATAAAACTAACCATTAACTGAACCAAGATATAAAAAAAGATGGAGGAAAATGAATTTCCAATCGAAAAAGCATAGAAATAACTTCATTCTACAAATTGTTCAAATCATTAAGATCAATCAACTTATTGAAAATTGAATTGAAATATTATTACACCTTCATGATAGTCGTTATAACATATATGATAAATATTCCACACAATGAAATTGGTAGGAACTATTTCATCATGATGTTATAATCTTGAGATTTCATACCTGTCAACTTAAAATACATTAAAGATAGAAAATGTTGTACATTTTAAGAATAATATTGTGGAAATTTGATATCATTAAGATACTAACAAAATCAAATTTTCTACCTTGGATGATTTATGATAATCTGGGGTAGGAATGTTCTCCTTCCATCAGGAGTGTGAGCTAACTACAAATGTATTATCATTTAGAGGAAGTTCAATCTTGCATTCAACCCATCTTTAATTTTTCTTTAATATATAAAAATGTTCCAATCAAGATGTAATAGATATTATTCTCTTCTTTCATGAAATAAATGTTATGCTTGACCTCCTGATATCTCTAAAATTGTAGTTTAGAAACTATTGAATATTTCTTCCAAATATTTTTATCATTGCCATATTTATGTGTCTTTCTGAATGTCATTCCAATGTTTTTCACCCTATAAAAATATTGATTAGTGGATAAGGGTATTGGAGAAATATCAAATTCTTGTGATCAATTTAATGCCTTTTTTAATGTTGTATTAGCATGATATATAGACAAAAACTTTCAATGATATATGTTTAATATTTCCCCCCTATGATTATGTTGATAATATGAAGTGCATTGTTAATAAATTGTACAAGATTTATGTACCTTAACACTATATCCAAACAAATTTCCATATTCTGGGAAGTAATTTAAAGAAAACATAATAATTTCAAGCAGTTAGAAATATTTTATTTTATAAGAATCATACACCCTAATACCTTCCTCCCATAAATGTTTCAAACAATCAATTAATGATGATAAGAAAACATCAATATAGTTTTCCGGATGTTTTGATCCAGATACCATTAATCTATACATGAAATATTTTCACTTCATGAAAAATTCATGATATGCACTACAAATTACCAATTAAAGAGGCCGTGAACTATGTCTGCTACTAAGGCTTTGATATGCATTCATTCCATCCATGCACTATCCATGTATGACATTTCGAACTTCACTTCCAAATGTAGTAAACTGCTAATCAATTTTCATCCATTGTGGAAAATAAACGTTATGCTATAATTTTCCATCACACATTCAATCATCCCAATTCCATATTAACCTTTTTGAATCATGTTATTCAAATTAGGGATTATAAGAAGATACAAAGAAACCTTTAAAGGGTTATCTATAACTAAAACATATTTCTGTGATTTTTCTTTCAACCTATACTATGACATCCCACATTTAGGACACCCTGATATAGATTCATATTCCTTCCTCTATAAAACACATTCATTTGGGTAGCTATGTTTTTTGTACCCTAATCCAATCAGGCAAAGTATTTTATTCACATTAGAATGTGAATCTAGAAGGTGATTGTCTTCTATAAAAATATCTTTCAAAAATTATGGAAACTCTATAAAACCCTTATCACTACATCCATGTTTCTTATTCATGTTAATAAATCTTCAAACCATCAATAAAAAATGCAATTTTTGTACGAACCTAATATAATGTTTTTTCAGAATCACCATTGTAGAGACCCGTAGCTTGACGTACATGAATATTACATTACTTTTGCGGAATACTTAGTACATAACAAAAACACACACACAAGGATCGTAATAGTTTAGTGTCTTTGGAAACTCGGAATAAAATCTTCTAATCGTGGTGAAAGATCTTCAACATCTCCCATAAAGATCTTCTTTTTTTTATACCTAAAACCTTTCTTTATATCCTGGGGAAAAGAAAACATAAAAGGGTGAGCTCAAATGCTCAGTAAGGGTAAGCAAAAGAAATATCAATCACATCGTATTCATAAGAACATAACATTTTGGAAATCATAACCTGCAAAAGAGAGCATAATTTCATAACATGGGATAAATCATGGTAGTGAAATGTAATCACAATAATCATAACTTAAAACATGAAACTTTGTGGAATTCACACATAATCATAGAGAATAATTTCTTGTTAGTCAAGACTCATTGCCAAGACTATCTTAGTGGACAAAGTCCCTTTCTGAATCGAGTAACCCTCATTTCAGTCCTGTTTCACTGAACCAGTATAACCTACCGTTCCAGCCCTGTCTATCTCATGAGATATAAAATCTTTACCCAATGCATTGGAGGGAGATATAGGTCCCACCCATATTATAATTAATCCTTTCTTATGTGTGCCACATAATCATAAATCATACATCATCGCATAACACATGTAAAAAAAATGGGATTCTTGAAACATCATGACATCATAAAAAAAATCATATAAGGTAAATGACTTCATAAAAATAATTTCCTCAAAACATAATCAAATCAGTGTAATAATAGGGATAAAAACAGAACCCTATGTTATCTTAGATGGAAAATAATTTTGATAAAACACTTGAACTCCATTCTTGAGGAAAATATCCTTTCAACTTAAAAAAAACACTTTTCCTTTCTTAACATGTCATACAATTACAAACTACAAAAAGTTGATTAAAAATAAACTTGAAAAATTGTAAAGGAATCTTCTTGGAAATAATGTTTTAAAAATCCATTCATGCCGTATAAGTTAAAAAAAACATTCTTCGTACTTTTGTCGGAAAAGTCAAAAAGTACCTCATACAAAAAACGACAAAAGATTCCTTTCATACATATTACTAAAACTCACCGAAGGGTAAAAATGGATTTAAACAATTGTAGGTGGATGGAAATAATATTACATATTGATGAAACATGTATGTGGATGATAAAATACACCCCAGTAAATACTTATGAATAAACAATCTCGGATAAAAATGAGATTGTGATATTTCCCTTACCTTAGGTCCGATTTCCTTCGTATGTGTCCGAAACTCCTGTATAATGATTTAAATAATGTCATTGACTTATTAAAGAATCATATTCATTGTTATGATATCATATATGGTTCACTTATGACTTTATATTACCCGTTCTTTTGTAAATTCCATGTTAAAGAAGCGTTTTGGGTAAAATCGTTTCATTTATCGTAGGTGTTTTGACTTGTTGTTCTTGACATTATTATTACTTATATCATGATTTACTTACTTACAGAATATAAAATATGATTTATATATCATATATATTCAGTATATATATATATATATATAAGATAGATAAATGAAATGAAAAACACTGTTCATGGAGACGGTAGTCCGTACGTACGCATGAACGCTGTTTCCTTTCCTTATTGTCTTGAATGGAAGTAAGTAGATGACATACATATACATATATACATAAATACAGTAGCTTTATAATGTCATATATTTCATTATTATTTCTTATATATACTTTTTAATCATTCTTAAATGGTTAACATGGAGAATGAATCGCATCGCGTCGTGGAGACGGTAGTCCGTACGTACGCACGAGCGATGATATCATTTCCATAAATATTGAATTGAATTGGAGTGGATTATAAAATATATCAGAATCAATATGATGTTGTAATAACTATTTATAGTTATTCTTTACACCATTATACCCATCCATGTAAGGTGGTGGTGGAAAATAGATTACACCACGGCGTGGAGACGGTATTCCGTACGTACGCACGCGCGGTGATTTCTTTTTCCGTAGGATGGATAGATGTTGAAATAGGTTTGTTTCATACTTATAATAAAATATCAGTATATGAGTGATAATGATGTTATTACTTCATAATGAAACAACCTATGAAGAAGAAGTGGAAGAAGAAATAAAGATGAAAGAATTGGTAATGGTAATTACCTCTTCTTTGAAGCGCCTCTTTGAGACCTCCTCTTAGGGCACTACAATTGGTCTTTGTGGAAGACCAGAACCTCTAGGGTGTTGCTAGGGAAGTGGAGAAGAGATTTTGGCAGGGGTTGGCCGAGCTTGAGTGCTCAAATTGGTGTGAGGAGGAGGGGGAGAAGGTACCCTTTTATAAGGGAGGAGAGGGGCACCTTAGGAATATCTCAAAATATTATTTTATATTAAAGTCAAAATCGGTTTATAATGGTTCCAAAGGGTCTTATTTCGAAACTAAAGTGGGGAAGGGTCGAAATCCTATCAACCAATAGGATTTAGAAAAGTTTAGGGTATTATTTTAACCTTATCAATTAGATTTAACTCTAAGTTAAATAATTTAACTTTTACCATGTCTTTTTGTTTTCTTTCACTATATGGTTAATACACTTACTATAACATGCCAAACGAACCCCAAATTGTTTATTATTAATATATATATCCTTATCTAAGTCATTTGGCCTAACCGTAGATTTTTAGGAATAAAATAAAAATTAATAATATAATATTTTATTTAAAAACTATTTTGTGTCAATTTTGACACTATTTGATATATGATTTTTGTGAAAGTCATAACAGAATTATATGTTCGAACCAAGTTGATTAAATCAACAATAATATATCATATTAACCTAGAAAATTAGTGGAATTCATAAAAAGTCTTAAATTACATTTATTTTGGTATTTATATTATCAATTATGTCAATATTTCATTAATAAGATAATTACTGCATCATCTTTGTGTCATAAATAAATTATATTATTTGATGTCTAAAAATTACAAATAAAATATCATCATGTAGGAAATATTTTTAGATTTCTAATTAATATTTACAATCGAATTTATCTTATGTATAACCCCATATTAAAAATGTTTTAGTAAATAAACTTTGATTTTAACTCTTTTAACTCTTCTTTGAATTAAATAATAATAAATGTCCTAATCTAATCCAAGTGGGCCTAAATGATAATATTTTACAGTTAAGGTTGTTTTTGGTCGAGATTCACTTGTCCAATAGAATTAGGACATGTGTTAGGGTAATATTAATATCATTCTTACCCTAAATTACCCTATTTACTTTTAACCGTGGTAAATAAAAGTAAAAAGTTACTATTCACCAAAAATTATTTTCATCTCATTGAACCACATTTTACTTACTGAAATCAACCGTGTGTCTCGGATTTTTTGAAATTCCATTCACAGAAGTGGTAAAATTAAGTTTTATGAAAAATTCAGTTTTTTAACTACCACTTAGTAGTTTCACTATTCATCAAAAATTGATGTTTTTCAGAAAAATGCCAAAATTTCATCCTAAGCTATATTTCATATTCCAAATTCAAAAATGAAGTCTATTTTACCAAATTCATAACATAGAAGTTGTATTAATTAATTTTATAATTAAATCCCACTGTTTGAACAAATAGCGTGTTTTTAAGAAATAATATCTATCAAAAGATTGACACTTGATTATGTCTGGTTTAAATGTGCAATTACATTTAATTACCAACAATGTATTAAATTGTAAAAATATATTCTAAATATACTTTAAAACCACTAAAATTTATAATTTATCACTATTAATTATTTCGATTAAAAAGTTGTTTTTAATTATAATTTAGTAATTTTCACTATTCATAAGAATATGAAAGTTATCCGAAAAGTACCAAAATTTCACCTTAGGCTAAATTCGATACTCCGAATCCAAAAATGAAGTCCATTTTGAGAGCTAAAATTTCTAAAATTTTAAAAGGTGGTTATTACTATTCATAACGGCTAGTTATAATAATATTTTAATAGCATATCGTTGTTTAGTGAAACTCGGTATTGCGTACTACACACGCTATCGAGGAAGGTCGCGATTGCGTGTAATATAAGGCAAGTCAAGGATGCGTGTTGTGCAAGCTCCTTTTGGTGTAGCGTACAACACAAGAATATTTTCATAAAATCTCGGGCTGTTACATTCTACCCCCCTTAAATTGAATTTCGCCCTCGAAATTCGTCGAGGTTATAAATGGTTTACTATTCAAAAGTTTCTTTAATAGAAACCCACATCGTAAAAAGGAATACCAAAACTTGGCTTTAAAAACTAAAGTATGAAATGTAACGATTACCCGAATAAACTAATCACTGGGTTTCCACATAGGTGAAAATATGGATATGGAAGAGAAATCTAACCATCATGTTCTGATGGAGAGTGGTAGAGAACATGGCTATGGAAAATCCAGTAATCACAAATCCATAAATTTGTGATGATCTAAGGTACCATCTAATTCATCAGGTATAAGATCACTAGGACAACATTTTTGGTTTTCAAGATCATTTCCCTAAAGTTGAAAATTTGAATTAGAATAAATACTTTCTTTATTTTGGTACAATCTCACTGTTGTTCATGCCTTGAACAATTTCCACTTCATCTCTTAAATAAATGAAGTTGAATTTGTTATTCGTGAAGTGTTAGCAGATCATGTGATAGAATGACGGGTCATTCCATCTGTCTCAAACAAAAGGTTAGCAAAAATTATATACATAAGTCGATCTATAGTGAGATTAATCACATATGGTTCCTAAAATGGACTTATACTTCATATATCATACTGCTTAATATAATAAAACTAATTTCTACTAAACAGGGACTTCCTGTAGGCCAGTGGTAGGTGATAAAGGCCAGTCGCACTTCGATTGTGGGTTCGATTCCCACAGCCTTGTCCGAAGCGATGGGCTGTCGCCCGTCCTGCAGGTTGTCCTTTTTCTAAAATAATATCGAAAAAAGTTCTATCCTAACTTATGTCTAACATAATGTATTCCAATCTTTAGGCTTATCCATAATACTGTAGTCCATTGTCATAATATAGTGAAAACGATTACTAGAGATTTAATACCATCTTTGATCCCCATATATCATAAGATATGTCTTGTTGGTCACATTCCAAACATTCAAAGGCCTTAATCATGTATTCCCTTGAATACCCATTGAACCTTAGTGAAAACATGAATGCAGTTAAAAGTTAACACTTTCCACATACCAAAATCCTCAAAATTCTATATCCTCAAACCATGATATAACCTTCTCCTTATATCAGTCATGAGCTCATGAATACAATCAAACACCTCATTATCTTATTATTCCTTCATTATGCGCATATCATCTAAATTCCAAAAATATCTGAATAGCCTTTCATGGATAGTGGTACCATTAATCATACACTTTCATAACTCAAGGAAAGACAACAGTGTAACAATCCTTATATGTCTCTTTATTCCATAGTACCATGAGATTTCTTATACAACATTACACATGATAAACATGTAATCATTCCACTACATTCTTAAACCATTGACCGAGCTTCAACAATTCTTTCATCTCACATATCATTTGTAGTCTCTTCATCATCATCAACATAAATACTTCCCATATGACCATACTGATTATCTTCATGAGACTTTCCCTTAGGGCATTGGTTTGCATAATGCCCGTACATTCCACATTTAAAACATTTAACCATTGTTGATGTCGTAGCAATACCATTATCCTCATCCATGGTGTTAACTGAACCTTTTCCTTTGCACTTACTTGCTTTGTGTCCTTCTTTTCCACACCCAAAGCATCTTCCAGTTCCTTTGAAACATTCTCCTTGATGCTTCTTCCCACATGATTTACATAGGGGAAATTGAACTTTCTTTCCTCTATGATCATCATGAAACTCCGTCTTTCTCTTATTAGCCGAGTCAAGAAACTTACCAAATTTTACTTTATTGATCATATTATGAGATTGCTGATTCGGCATAATAATGATGTTTGGACTTCCAAATCCCATTTCATTTGGTTTCTCATGAATAATATCATTCCATTGTCCATTATATCCTCCATTATCGCGAATCACCTTGTTTCCAGCCATTTTCTAAAACCCAAAAAGAATAGTGTGAGAGGAAAAAATCATAATAAAGGGGGAGTAACTTAAATATCTAACATCTTTGGTTTAATCTAATATCGTTACCATAGTTCTAGGACTATATCCTATACGTATACTTATCCTTAGGGGAATCCCTAGACATACCTTAGAAATATCTCTAGGGATCTCACTAACGTTTTTGCATCCTAGCTTCCAAAGGTTGACTAAACCTTTCCTCTGATACCAACTGTAGAGACCCGTAGCTTGACGTACATGAACATTAGATTACTTTTGCGGAATACTTAGTACATAACAAAAACACACACACAAGGATCGTAATAGTTTAGTGTCTTTGGAAACTCGGAATAAAATCTTCTAATCGTGGTGAAAGATCTTCAACATCTCCCCTAAAGATCTTCTTTTTTTTACCTAAAACCTTTCTTTATATCCTGGGGAAAAGAAAACATAAAAGGGTGAGCTCAAATGCTCAGTAAGGGTAAGCAAAAGAAATATCAATCACATCGTATTCATAAGAACATAACATTTTGGAAATCATAACCTGCAAAAGAGATCATAATTTCATAACATGGGATAAATCATGGTAGTGAAATGTAATCACAATAATCATAACTTAAAACATGAAACTTTGTGGCATTCACACATAATCATAGAGAATCATTTCTTGTTAGTCAAGACTCATTGCCAAGACTATCTTAGTGGAAAAAGTCCCTTTCTGAATCGAGTAACCCTCGTTTCAGTCCTGTTTCACTGAACCGGTATAACCTACCGTTCCAGCCCTGTCTATCTCATGAGATATAAAATCTTTACCCAATGCATTGGAGGGAGATATAGGTCCCACCCATATTATAATGAATCCTTTCTTATGTGTTCCACATAATCATAAATCATACATCATCGCATAACACATGTAACAAAAATGGGATTCTTGAAACATCATGACATCATACAAAAAATCATATAAGGTAAATGACTTCATAAAAATAATTTCCGCAAAACATAATCAAATCAGTGTAATAATAGGGATAAAAACAGAACCCTATGTTATCTTAGATGGAAAATAATTTTGATAAAACACTTGAACTCCATTCTTGAGGAAAATATCCTTTCAACTTAAAAAAAAACACTTTTCCTTTCTTAACATGTCATACAATTACAAACTAAAAAAAGTTGATTAAAAATAAACTTGAAAACTTGTAAAGGAAGCTTCTTGGAAATAATTTTTTAAAAATCCATTCATGCCGTATAAGTTAAAAAAAACATTCTTCGTACTTTTGTCAGAAAAGTCAAAAAGTACCTCATACGAAAAACGACAAAAGATTCCTTTCATACATATTACTAAAACTCACCGAAGGGTAAAAATGGATTTAAACAATTGTAGGTGGATGGAAATAATATTACATATTGATGAAACATGGATGTGGATGATAAAATACACCCCAGTAAATACTTACGAATAAACAATCTCGGATAAAAATGAGATTGTGATATTTCCCTTACCTTAGGTCCGATTTGCTTCGTATGTGTCCGAAACTCCTGTATAATGATTTAAATAATGTCATTGACTTATTAAAGAATCATATTCATTGTTATGATATCATATATGGTTCACTTATGACTTTATATTACCCGTTCTTTTGTAAATTCCATGTTAAAGAAGCGTTTTGGGTAAAATCGTTTCATTTATCGTAGGTGTTTTGACTTGTTGTTCTTGACATTATTATTACTTATATCATGATTTACTTACTTCCAGAATATAAAATATGATTTATATATCATATATATTCATTATATATATATATATAAGATAGATAAATGAAATGAAAAACACCGTTCATGGAGACGGTAGTCCGTACGTACGCATGAACGCTGTTTCCTTTCCTTATTGTCTTGAATGGAAGTAAGTAGATGACATACATATACATATATACATAAATCCAGTAGCTTTATAATGTCATATATTTCATTATTATTTCTTATATATACTTTTTAATCATTCTTAAATGGTTAACATGGAGAATGAATCGCATCGCGTCGTGGAGACGGTAGTCCGTACGTACGCACGAGCGATGATATCATTTCCATAAATATTGAATTGAATTGGAGTGGATTATAAAATATATCAGAATCAATATGATGTTTTAATAACTATTTATAGTTATTCTTTACACCATTATACCCATCCATGTAAGGTGGTGGTGGAAAATAGATTACACCACGGCGTGGAGACGGTATTCCGTACGTACGCACGCGCGGTGATTTCTTTTTCCATAGGATGGATAGATGGTGAAATAGGTTTGTTTCATACTTATAATAACATATCAGTATATGAGTGATACTGATGTTATTACTTCATAATGAAACAACCTATGAAGAATAAGTGGAAGAAGAAATAAAGATGAAAGAATTGGTAATGGTAATTACCTCTTCTTTGAAGCGCCTCTTTGAGACCTCCTATTAGGGCACTACAATTGGTCTTTGTGGAAGACCAGAACCTCTAGGGTGTTGCTAGGGAAGTGGAGAAGAGATTTTGGCAGGGGTTGGACGAGCTTGAGTGCTCAAATTGGTGTGAGGAGGAGGAGGAGAAGGTGCCCTTTTATAAGGGAGGAGAGGGGCACCTTAGGAATATCTCAAAATATTATTTTATATTAAAGTCAAAATCGGTTTATAATGGTTCCAAAGGGTCTTATTTCGAAGCTAAAGTGGGGAAGGGTCGAAATACTATCAACCAATAGGATTTAGACAAGTTTAGGGTATTATTTTAACCTTATCAATTAGATTTAACTCTAAGTTAAATAATTTAACTTTTACCATGTCTTTTTGTTTTCTTTCACTATATGGTTAATACACTTACTATAACATGCCAAAAGAACCCCAAATTGTTTATTATTAATATATATATCATTATCTAAGTCATTTGGCCGAACCTTAGATTTTTAGGAATAAAATAAAAATTAATAATATAATATTTGATTTAAAAACTATTTTGTGTCAATTTTGACACTATTTGATATATGATTTTTGTGAAAGTCATAACAGAATTATATGTTCAAACCAAGTTGATTAAATCAACACTAATATATCATAGTAACCTAGAAAATTAGTGGAATTCATAAAAAGTCTTAAATTACATTTATTTTGGTATTTATATTATCAATTATGTCAATATTTCATTAATAAGACAATTACTGCATCATCTTTGTGTCATAAATAAATTATATTATTTGATGTCTAAAAATTACAAATAAAATACCATCATGTAGGAAATATTTTTAGATTTCTAATGAATATTTACAATCGAATTTATCTTATGTATAACCCCATATTAAAAATGTTTTAGTAAATAAACTTTGATTTTAACTCTTTTAACTCTTCTTTGAATTAAATAATAATAAATGTCCTAATCTAATCCAAGTGGGCCTAAATGATAATATTTTACACTTAAGGTTGTTTTTGGTCGAGATTCACTTGTCTAATAGAATTAGGACATGTGTTAGGGTAATATTAATATCATTCTTACCCTTAATTACCCTATTTACTTTTAACCGTGGTAAATAAAAGTAAAAAGTTACTATTCACCAAAAATTATTTTCATCTCATTGAACCACATTTTACTTACTGACATCAACCGTGTCTCTCGGATTTTTTGAAATTCCATTCACAGAAGCGGTAAAATTAAGTTTTATGAAAAATTCAGTTTTTTAACTGCCACTTAGTAGTTTCACTATTCATCAAAAATTGATGTTTTTCAGAAAAATGCCAAAATTTCATCCTAAGCTATATTTCATATTCCGATTTCAAAAATGAAGTCTATTTTACCAAATTCATAACATAGAAGTTGCATTAATTAATTTTATAATTAAATCCCACTGTTAGAACAAATAGCCTGTTTTTAAGAAATAATATCTATCAAAAGATTGACACTTGATTATGTCTGGTTTAAATGTGAAATTACATTTAATTACCAACAATGTATTAAATTGTAAAAATATATTCTAAATATACTTTAAAACCACTAAAATTTATAATTTATCACTATTAATTATTTCGATTAAAAAGTTGTTTTTAATTATAATTTAGTAATTTTCACTATTCATAAGAATATGAAAGTTATCCGAAAAGTACCAAAATTTCACCTTAGGCTAAATTCGATACTCCAAATCCAAAAATGAAGTCCATTTTGAGAGCTAAAATTTATAAAATTTTAAAAGGTGGTTATTACTATTCATAACGGCTAGTTATAATAATATTTTAATAGCATATCGTTGTTTAGTGAAACTCGGTATTGCGTACTACACACGCTATCGAGGAAGGTCGCGATTGCGTGTAATGCAAGGCAAGTCATGGATGCGTGTTGTGCAAGCTCCTTTTGGTGTAGCGTACAACACAAGAATATTTTCATAAAATCTCGGGCTGTTACAACCATATTGATGCTCAATTTTCTATTCTTTCTCAATTATCTCTTCTTCAATATTATGAAGCATTTATTGAATTTTATCATGGTTATCATCTTTCAAAGAACCATCATCAATAGATTTTAAATTCTATCCAGTTTCACTATGCGAAATTGAAGGGATGTAACTCGGATTAAAACCATGAAAAATTAAATGATCTTTGAACTCTATTATTTTCAAATTCCTCATATCTAAAAATTTCGATCATGTAAATAAAAACATGTCGTTTCTTGCATCATTTCATATAGAAAATTCCTAAAAAAGCATCAACACCTTCCTCATATTCATCACTTATTCAAAGTTCCATAATCCAACTCTAGCTCATTATTTTATGTAATAAATTTTAAAAATAAATATCTTTTAAAATGAATATTGTGGTGATACAAGTGAGTAAGAGGTTGAATAGTATATTATTTCAATGACAAGCCAGAAGACACACTTGTGGAATAATTCATCAGAAATATGTTTCTATGATTTTCACTAATAGTGAATATAATGTTTGAAAAGTTAATAACGTTGGAAATTAAATTTAATGTTAATTATAATTATTATACAATAATAAAATAGAAAATAATGTAATTTTATATAAAAGATTTCATAATTTGAAAGTAATAAAATATTAAAATTTTAAAAAAATGCATACGTTGAAAAGTATAATTATAAATTCTAGGAAATAATTCAATATAATTTTAAATATTATTGGTAAATAATAAAAATAAATTCATGGAAGTAATTTAAAAATAAAATATAGTTATAACATTCTCTCATTTTACATTTTATTCTGAATTAAATTATATGAAACATGAAATTGGATATTGTTGAATAGAATTGAAATGAACTTTACATTTTCCATTTTGATTTGAATATTTATTATCAATTTTTTTAACATGATTTTTTAAGGAAAAAACAAATAATTATTAGAAGAAACATTGATTCATACTATAATATAATCATATAGCAGAGTTCAAACAACACAATGTTGATCTTTGAATTGCATTAAACACACACACACACATATATGTGTAAAATAATATTATTTATTATTTATTTCTATTGTATTATGTAAATTGTGAAAAGTAGATTACGTAAAATGTAATATATGAGAACATGTTGTATTTTAATGTAACACACCAACAACACACATTATAAATATTTCAGTTTACTCCAATTGATACAATAAAAATCCAAATTTTTGAGGAGAAAAATGCTTTTAGTGTGAGTACCATGTGATGCATGTGTAATTCCATAAAAATATAACATAGAAAAACTGTACCTATAATGTTTAATAATACTATAAAATTTTAAATTAATGTGACCAAAATTATGACTTGGGATAGAAAGTGTATCAATGTCTATTATCATTTTTTCCAAATGGTATAATTAGTCCAAACAGAGTCAAAATCGAACATATATCTATTAGAATATAATAAATATAATTAATGTAACCAATTTAATATTCCTATTGTGTATTCAACAATAATGTCAACATTATATTTATAGTAACTAATAATATATAGACTAGATATTTACTATAAGATTTTTGATTATAAAAATATGATTACGTCATCAGAATAGTGTTCATATACATATAAAACACTTATATGATATTATATATTGAACTGTATGCAAATTAAAATGTATATATATATATATATATTACATTTTAATATTACAAAGTCACTAATAAATGCATAACACTGACTGAGATTTATCCGTATATATATAAGTGTATCCATAAATAATGAATGTTTCAAAAAACTTCATCCAAATAAAAAATATTTAGAGATTCAGTGTAAAACATTTAAGATGTAATGTGGTATAAAATTCTATGAAACAATATATTGAAAACAAATTTACATATAGTATAATCACCAAAACATTAATATATAATGCGTAAATTTGTGATCTAACATAGAACGTTAATATATAATGAAATCCAAAACCCTTTCCACTTAAACCAGTGGATAAATAATTTATACGAAGATGGTAATCCATGATTTGAGGTGAATAGATCCATATTAGAAAGAATAATTATGAGTACAATGAAAACAGAGGGTTTATGAAGATGGTAATATGAGATTTGAGTCCACAAAATCAAAAAATAGAGAGTCAGAGAATCTGCACCATTGAACCACCAAAAGAGAGGATCAATTTGTTAGGATTACATATGGAGACAAGCAGATTGGATGCACGATAATGAGTTTTGACAAAACATAAGGATGTATTAAGATGGAAATCTAATATTGGAGTCCACTAGATCAATGAATCAAGGGTTAAGGCTTACATGTGAGAGAAACATGTCTCCTTTCATAAGATTGAATAACACTAAAATGATTCAAACATATAATTCATAAAAATTTAATGGTGTAGAACTTTGTTTATATAAAAATTAAGGTGGTAAAGTAGTGAAAATTTTATTTTCACATTGGTTATTATATAACGGATGTGAGAAAACCTTTTTATCATGTGGGTTATTAAATAACTAATGTTAAAAAGATGGGGTTTTTTCTTTTTCATGTCAGTTATTATATAACCTAGATGATAATGAAAAATTCCCACCTTTATCATGTCAGTTATATATTGACCTATGTGATAAAGAAATATACATGGAATTTTCACTTCACTTATATAATAATTGACATGATATTGTAAAATACATGTCTTTTTCATTGCAGTTATAAATAACCAACATGAAAAGGCCAATGATGTAATTATTTTTTCTACTAAGTGAATATGTAGATTGTGTTCAATGATAAATGATTTGAAATCAACTAATGTGAGGTATTTATCGAGGGAAAAATGTCTTAATCCAATTACAGAATAATAACATCAATATGTGTTTCAAGCCATTTCCTTAAACACTATTGAGTTAATGAGAAAAAAATTATCTCAAAAATTTAATATCCTACTTTTGTGATAGATCAATCTTAGTATTCATGGATTTTTTAAATTTATATATATAACCCTTTCAAAACATTTCATATATACCTTTCCTAGTTTTAGAAAAGATAGTAGGGTAAAACAAATCCTTATGAGACTATTCTTGTAATCCCTTTCCCTTAAACATTATAACCCTTGTATATAGTTATAAACACCACTCAAGTTTTGGAGCCTCCACTGACTCCTTGGAAATTTTATTATTTTTACATACTGGTTCATTGGGGAAATAGATTTTTCTGTTGATCTCATATTAAATGGGTTGGGTAAGTTATAATAATCCTTCTGGTTCTATTCTCTATAGTCACTAGAAATTATCTCAAGTTAATAAAACATCTTTTTCCTTTATTAAATCATTAACATAGATATTCTTTAACCAGAAGTTAATCTTTATATTATAGTGAAAATTGAAAATCTCAATCTACTCATGTCTCATCCTCAATGAAGACATTGGTGTCCACTACTTCAAATTCCTCCAATTACATACATATCTCTATGTCTATAGCCCAAAAATGTTTCTTTTCTATACTAGATCCTACTAGTTTTCACCCCATGTTATATATGTTTTGAAGTTCCTCATTTAGGTCTTCAAATATCTTTTTGAGCTCTAGCACATGGATTGAAAATTTATCTAGGTTTTCAACTACCCATAATCTTATTCCTTATGGATTAAGAGGCACAAGTAATAGGAATTGGGGGAATGACATCATCTAGGATTGTCACTTTTGAACCTAAACTATGCTTCATGTCATGATTCATAGGTCAATATCGATATCTACTTACATGAGAACTAGAGTCCTCAACACTTATTCTACTCATCTTCAACACAACCACATATGAGGCAGACCCTAAAAACAAAAAATTTGAACTCTACTACCTAAATATTTTCCATTAGTGCGGGGATACATATTAGGTCAACAATTTTAATTGAGAACTATATTATCTCATATATCATTTTAGAATTATAATTAGAAGATGAAACTGCAAACAAAATGATAAGTAGTGATTCAATCATAGAATATTTATTTTCTTTTTTATAAATTATTAACTTATTCAGAAATATTAATGAAAGTTAAGTAATATTAAAAAAAATTATTCTCTTAATTTAACCATTATACTTGTTTTGTATTCCATTTAAAAAAATACACCTAATTTAATTATACATAAATCCTAAATAACTTATTCTAAGACTTTTAAATATATATATTGTGTATTACATAAATTAATTTAGTTAATATTATTAAAAAAAACACACTTTTTTAGTATTAAATAAACCATAGTGTATTTTTTTTGTTTTTATTTTCAAAACAATTTAATTACTCAATTTTTTTGAATCCAAATTGTTTAATATAAAATAAATATACAACAATGTAAATCACTCAATCTTCATAAATTGATTATTATGATTTATTCTATGTAAATTTCCTATAACCATACGTGATATGTTTTTTTTTCCAATTAATAGTTGTATTTGGTATTAGTTAACTAATGATTTTCTGATAGAAAAACACTGTGAAAAGATGATGATAAGTGATTTGAAGGAGAATATTTCAACACACTATTTTTTGATTTAATGTTTTTGTATAAGGATTATTATTAGTCTATAAGAATATTGTCATCATGATGAGGTTATCAAATATAAGGAAAAATATATTATTATTCAAGGTAGTGCTAGACGAAAATGGAAAGATAATAGTTAAGAGCATAATAAGAAGATTCCTAGATTTATGAAGGAATTTAGTATATTTATACATAATAGATAAATTAAGATATTATTGAATCCATAATGGAGGAACATAAAAGAATTTAATAATGTTTTTAAATTAATGATCTATAATATTTTTGGATAACTGATATAAGTATTTAGAAATGTTCAATCTAGTATATTTTTGAATTGGGGGAATTTTTTAGAATATTTGGTAGTGTGTGGACAAGTATGGAGATATTTTCTTAAAAGACATAAGAAATTTTGAAACAATTATTACATTACACATTTATTTTTATATAGTAATTTCTCTAGATAAAGTGATAAATAGTATATCATTAAGAGTTAATATTATATCATGAATCTTGTATAATATGGTTGAAAACTGTTAAATAAAAGTTCAGTAGTGAAAGGAAAATTACACCATGAAGAGTGGAAAATAAATCATATTTATTTTGGATAAAAATAAATTTTGTAAAAATTTTAATTATGGTCACCTAGGATAAAGTGTATTTAATATAAAAAGGAATCGTGCTAAAATTACTTTATATTTCACTATGATTCTGGGGACTTGTGATTGGAATATAAAAATGGTGTTTGGTTTGTTAGTAATGACTATGAAATTATACCGAAATAGACCCTAATTTGGTGAATGATAAATAAATTCACAATGTGACCCCATGATGGGTGTGTGAAAAAAGTTTCATAAATAATTTTAAAGGAATTTTTATTATGAATCAAGTTATATGATCCAAAAATAGGATTAAATTTGGTATAGAATAATATAAATCACTACAATTTTATTTATTTCACAATAATGAATTAATTAGAATGTTTTCATAGAATCATTAGGTCATAATTTTATGATTTTCAGGGACATATCAAGTCATTATTTTTGGGAGGATATGGAAATAATATTAATTTATTTATCGTGACCTTAATTACAATATAATATTAGAGAAATTTATATAATTTGATAATTTCAGTGCCCCCAAGTTCTTGAAGGTCATGGCTCAAATTTAGAGAAGTTAAATTGACATACATGGATGATTTTTAAGGAATATTTAAATTTAATACACATTAAATGAGTTTATAGGATCATGATAACTTAAATCAATCCTTATCTTTGATTTGGTTCTTAGAGATTAAATGAACATTGAAATTATTCAATAAAAAAACTAGTAGATAGGAGAAACATTAAAAATATGGAGTAAAATAGAGAATAAAAGAGATTGATTATCATTTATAGATCTATTTTATTTTTATAGATCCAAGAAAGTGATATTACTACATATATTAGGTTTATATTAATGAAATATTTTCACAAACCGTCCCCCGGGGCCCATGCCGCGACTACCCTAAGCCCGCCTTCCATAGGCCAGGGGCTGTCGACTAGCACCGAAAGGCGTATTCCCTATAACTAGGAAGACATTTACTTTTAGACCTGGAACCTCACACAACCAAGAATGCAACAAGATATGAAAAACAAGTAAAAAATATTGTAAAAGAGTCTGTACAGTATGTAAAAGGGGCAAAAATACAATCCCAACAGGAAAGTACAAGAAAACTGGAAAGTACAAGTAAACTGAGCAGCTCCTATGATCACCCACCAAGGATCCTTCCTGAAGGCTAGGTATAGCTCTCGAACAATTGTCTCTGCGGTACGCCTTGTCTAAGGTCCACCTCTAAGCTACCACCAGTCCTAGTACCCTCGTACCCAGTTAGCACTATCTGTCATCTACACTAAACACAATAGGGTGCAGGTGTAGCCTTTATAGGGGTGAGTATAACGATACTTAGTAGGGACCCCGAGACCCTCAAGGTCTCAGAAAATCCACAAAGGATAAACCAAAAAGTATGAAAACAACTAACAACCCTACTTAGGTATATGCACATACATTTACCTAAGTTATCAAGTAAATCCATCTCATTCATGAAGAAACACAAGGCCCAACTCATTAGCCCAAAGCACAACTGTTCCACAAAGGAAGGAATACCATGAAGGAAAGTACCACAATGGTATGACACACAGAATAATACCACAAAGGTATCACCATGAAGGTAAGTACAACCAAGGTATTCCATATAAAAGATTACCACAAAGGTAAGACCACGTAGGTAAGTACCACCAAGGTACGCCACATAGAAGATTACCACAAAGGTAAGACTCGTCACACACCAGGTAAAACCGAGGTACAGTAGTAGAGATGATTAGATGTAACCACTAAATGATCTTACTCTGTTAAGAGGAAGACCAAAGTTGGATCCTAAATCATCATCAGACCCACATAGGATCGTAGTACATCATCAGACCCACACAGAATCCTAGTATGAAATCAGACCAACAGAGGATCCTTGTACATCATCAAACCCACACAAGATCCTAGTACTTCATCAAACCCACATGGGATCCTAGAGTAGTCCCAGATGGATTCGTAGAGCGGATCCATGTGGAACCCTCAAACACAGACCCACAAAGGATCCCAAAGCACAAACCCACATAGGATCCCTTTCTCATGATACAACTAGCTATAGGGTTCCCACACTAAGCTCGCTTGTCTCCAGGAGGGTTCGCTCCTCAAGACACTGGACAATACTCTAACTGCCACAAAGTCCCATGAAGAAGTATCCCAAAGGACCTCCACGTCATAGGGGTCTCAACAAAACAGATGGTGCGTCAAAAGGATGACCAGTCTGTAAGTTATTAGCCTTGTAGTCCCAAGGGCTCGGTTGGATTCATGCTTGATCCAACCCGACCATACCAAAACATTATCCAAATCTCAAGTGGGGTATACCAAAGAACCGTCTCACTCCAAGGTTTCTGGTGCTGCAGACTATTCGTAAAATGGATGCCCGGTGCCAAAGTTATGGCCAAAAGAGCAAAAATGGGTCGAAGCTGGTCTGGGTCCAGTCCGACCAAGCCCAACCCGAACCGGGAAGACCTGACCCGGTTCGGGTCAACCCGGCCCACCGGGCGCCCTAGCCCGGGCATCCTGTCTTGGTCTCATATGGGGGGAGTTGCATGACCCCCACTCCCAATCACCGAGGGCTGACCGTTCAGTCTCTAGGCAGCATACACGTGGGACCCGTGTGTCCCGCTCGGTCCAACTCGGCTGGCCAAAATAGCCGGACCCATTCCTCCCAGTGGCGCGTCATGGGCCGCCCCTCCATAGCTGGCTGAACGTTGGATACCTTCCACCTTCCTCCATGGATAGGTGGGCCGCAACCACCTACTCCAATGGCGGCACGTCGTGCACTGCCCCTCCGCGTCCCGCCGAATGTCGGCCACCTTCCTTTACAGCCGCGTCCCTTCCTCATCGGGCAGCGCAGTCGCGTGCCGCCACCTTCGTCATGGCCGAACATGGTGCCAGTCACCGCTCTTGAGTTTCACTAGTTCCAATCGCCGGCACCGGTCACCATCCTCCTCCATCGCAAAAACAAAACTAATTAAACACTAAGATTTGCGGAGTGGTAAGGCCATGTTCGTTTGGCCCGTACCCTCCGTGTTAGAGCGGTAGCAAGTGGCTCAATTGTTTCTTGAATACCGAATAATTTTCAAGAACTGGTAAGGGGTAAATTCAAAAAACAATTCCTACCATGGAGGTTTGTTGAATTCAATGAGGAGGGAAGGGCGAACGTTGGTTCGTCGTCGATTGAAGACATCCTATATTGGAGGTGGCGTGTTCTTTGTTGTAGAAGATGGCACATTCTTTGTCGAAGAAGATCTTCATTGGGAGGTGTTCTTTATTGGAGAGAATGATCCTCCATAAGATCTCCTCTTTTACTTTGACAAACAAATCCTCCCAAAGGAATGAGGTGCCAATATAATTTAAATTGAGAAGATTAATTATGTTGGTACAATTAAATGCTGAAACATTTCATTAATTATTAGTCAAAACCAATAATTAAATGGGGAGTTTAAAGGTTTCCTCCCATTAAAGGAGGTTCGGGTGGTCCCCACCTTTAATTTCAAAAAGGGGGGTTTAGTTCTAGTGGTCCCAACCTTTATAAAATTCACACAAAAGTTTCAATAAAAATAAAAATAAAGTTTATTTTATTTTATTTTTATTTCCATGAAAAGCACAAAAACTAACTTTCATCCCCGACCTGCTGTAGTCAAGTTGAAGGTATACTTAAGTGAATAACAGCACTGTGAGTTCAACGGTGCCATCAAATTTCAATTCCGAGCACCGGTTCAAAAGTTACAAAAACCCGCTCACAGGTTTAGTGAACGTACCCAAAAAAAGTTCATAAATTCATTCTAGGCACACTGGGCCTCCGAATCACACGCCGTAAATTTTCGCGGACTTGTAAAATTCCCATATAATTAAAAAAAAATTATATGGAATTTCTAGGTCTTTACATTCTCCCCACCCCAGGGCTTTGCGTCCCCGTAATCCACAACTCAAACTATAGAAACAAGTGGTGGTACTGAGCACGTATCTAAGCCTCTCGCTCCCATGTTCTCTCCTTGAGGTTCCCGTACTGCCAACAAATGCGCACCAGAGGTATCGACCACCCACAAAGGAACCGCTCCTGTCAATCCTCAATCTCTACTGGAACCTCCATAAATGTTTCCCCATCGTCGATGTCTAGATATCCGTGGTCGATGATGTGAGAAGGGTCGAGAAAATATCTCCTCAGCTAGGATACATGGAAGACGTCGTGCACCCAGTGAAACTGAGGTGGAAGAGCTAAGCGGTAAACCACCTCGCCAACTCTACTGAGGAACTTAAAGGGTCCGATGAACCTCAAAGATAACTTTTTTCCCCAGCCAAATATTTGCAAACCTTGTCGAGTTGAGACCCGTAGAATGACGTGGTAACTATTCTCTAACTTTAGAGGTCTCCGTCTGTAAAGACCTGGAATTTTCCATGTAATTTTTTTAATATATGGGATTTTTATGAGTCCACAAAACATGACGACGCGTGATTCTGAGGACAAGAGTTCCTAGAATGAATTTTTGAACTTTTATTCAGGTACATTCAGTAAACATGCCAGTAGGATTTTATAACTTATGAACTGGTGCTTAGAATGGAAATCTGAGGGCACTGTTGAACTCGCAACGCTGATGTTTGCTTAAGGAGACTTTCACCTCGACGACAGATGTTCGAGGGTGAAAGATAGTTTTTGGGTTTTTTTGTGAAAAAAATAAAATAAATAAAGTGTGTATAATTTTATTTTATTTGTTTTAACCACCCACTTGTGGAAGTTGATAAGTGGGACCACCAAAATTTAACCTCCCATGAGAGGTTATGATGGTAGGGACCAGCCGAGCCTAACCTCCCATGAGAGGTTATGGTGGTGGGGACCACCCAAGGTTTATCGTTCATAATGGGGGGAGAGAAAACCTCTCAACTCCCCCATTAATGTGGAGGAGCTTCTTGACTTCCTCCACATTAATGGTGCCAACACACAAGCATTTAATTGTGCCAACCCTCACGATTTAATTATGCCACCCACCATAATTAATTAAGCCTTCTAATTTTTTCCAACCAAATATTAGATGGAATAATCTATTATTTTGGCACACATTGCACAAAGGAGGATTGGGAGAACTTGGGAGAAAGTTCTCCAATGAAGAACTTCTTCTCCAAATGAAGAACACATTATTCCACGAAGAATGCCGATGATGAACGCCTACGTCTACGAAGAACGACCTCAACTTTCACTCTCTTCCTCAGAACATCCTTTGGTGTTGGACGTGTTCTTCTGCAATGAATCTACGTCCGCCTTATCATGCCATCGTCAACCAACAGCGTACATGGTAGGGATTTATTGTGAATGATTTTATATACCGATGTTCTCCCCTTCTAGAACAAGGAACACATATCAACTTTCTAACTAGTTGATATGCTTATGTTTCCTTTTATGGGTTTTGGGAATAACCATTGCAGGAGGATAAGGTTTTTTGTTCTTAATTCTTATTTATGTTGAGATGCCTCAATGGCGCCCCGCAGTGCTCCGCCCTCCCAGCCGAACCGGCTCCATGCCCCAGTCGAGGAACCCACGATGCTTAGCCCTCTCAGCCAAAACAGACGTGTGCCCCAGCTCCGTGCCTTGGCTGGGCCGACCCTCCGACGCCCCATGACACTCTACCCTCTCGGCCAAATGGGTTTCACGCCCCGGCCAAGACACCCGCGGCGCTCTGGCCACCCAGCCAAACCAGCCTCACGTCCCTGGCCGAGCCACCATCACCGTGGCCCTCCAAGCCGCCCTCGCTCGCCCCGCCCTGGCTCGCACCTCCCACGGCCCTTTGAGCCGCCCTGGCTCATGCCGCTCGTGGCCCTCCAAGCTTCCCCACCTCGCACCGACCATGACCCTCCGAGCCGCGCCCCCTTGGCCCCCACGACTTGCCGATCCGCTTAACGGGTCGGGCCATACCACGGACCGGGCCTGACCTAGTGGGTCAGATCGGGTCAACCCTAACCCGGCCAACCCAGGCCAGGTTGGGCTGATTCGGTCTGACCAGGTCGGACCAGACTCGGGCCCACTACAACCCATTTAATTTCTTTTGGCCATAAATTTGACACCGGGCGTCCGCTTGACGAACCATTAGTGGCGCTAGAAATCTTGGACCGAGATAGTCCCTTTGAGTATATTCCACTGTATTTTTAGATTAAGTTGGAAAAATGGTCAAGTTGGATCGAGCACGAATCCAAGTGGGCCTCCGGGACTAAATAGATAATAACTCATAGACCGGGAGTCTGATTGACGTGAAGTCTATTGCGTTGATACCTATATGATATGGAGGAAATTTGAGATACTTATTCATGGGGTTACATGATAGTTGGATTATCGACCAGAAGATTGTGGAGAAAATCCTCCCGGAGATGAGCTAGCATAGTACGGAAACCTAGTAGCTAGCTGTGACATGACGACTGGCTGAGACATGACGATTACTGACCGTTTTCGACTCGGAGTGACTCGATAGGCCTAGTGACGAGCACCTTGGTGACGCAGAAGACCGACGGTGGGGAGCGCGTTGGTGACACAACAGACCCATGGTACTCGACAGGAGGAGTACCTCAATAGGCTCAAAGGGGAGAGCCTTGGTGATGCAGTAGACCCACGGTGGGGAGCGCCTTGGTGACACATCAGACCCACGGTACTCGACAGGAGGAGTACCTCAATAGTCCAAGGTTAGTGGGAAGCACCTCTGTGTGACGTGTCAGGCCCACTGTACTCGATAGAGGAGGAGTTCTCCAGCAGCCGAAGTGTTCGACGACGTGACTGGGGATGTTACTTGATACTACCCCTAGAATAAATCCTGGCGTGAGCTAAGTCAGTACCTTTGTGTTTTCCTCATAATTGATATGGGTTACTTGATAACTTAGGTATATGTATGGGCATATACATAAGTAAGTTTATCTATTGATTTCATACTTTGTGGTTTATCCTTTGTAGATTTTGTGAGACCTTGAGGGTCTTGGGGTCCCTACTGAGTATCGTTATACTCACCCCTGCATGGGCTATGCCTGCAACTTATTATGTTTGATGCAGACGACGAACAACGCTAACTGAGGCTGAGAGTACCAAGACTGGATGGTGCCCAGAGGTGGACCATAAAACATGTCGGGATGTGGAGGAGACTGATAGATGTGGAATGCTGAGGAGGCTATTTGTACCTACCCTTTAGGTAGGAACCCCGGAAGACGATCCAGTAGCTGTTTTCTCTTTCTTCAGTTGTATTGCATCTCAATTCTACTTGTACATTCCAATTGGGCTTGTATTCTGGTCCCTTTATACTTACTATACTCACTTTTTTACTATACAGTTGACTTGCGTTCATATCTTGCTGTGTTTTTGGTTGTGTGTGTTTACAAGTTATAAAGGCAATGCCTTCCCAGTTTTTGGGAATACACCTTTGGTGCTAGTCTCCAGCCCCTAGCCTACGGAAGGAGGGCTTGGGGTACTCACGACACGGGCCCTCGAGGGATGAGTCATGAAAAATTGGTATCATATGATTCGGTTCTACCGCAGAACATAAGACTATGATCTTTCTATCAATGAAAATAATGTTAAGGGTAATGAGTGCAGTTTTCAGTTCAGGGAGTCCAGTGTTGGTGTGGCGGCCGACGTATCCATACACCAGGACCCTAACTTCTGATTTCCGACCCAGTGCATGAAATGAATGATTGCATGTGTGTTTCCAAGAGTTTTCTTTGTGATATCTTGAAGTAATTTCACCAGTTACACCTTATTACCCGTGGTGCACCTATTTCTTTTCAGGATGCCTCAACACAGATAGCCAACTAGGGTTCTGAGAGTTGTACGCACTGATAGCCCATCAAGTGACGATGCCTCGGTGTAGGACCCTCTTCTAGTAGAGGCACCATCGGAGGCACCACTGGTACCATTACCCACTGGGCCACCGATTCCACCCACCCTAGCAGTAGAGAGTGCATTCCACTTGAGCTTGTTGTATGATTTCCAGCGCTAGAGGCCACCCAGGTTTAGGGGAGAGACAGACCCTCAGGAAGTTGAAGATTGGTTGGAGGCTGTAGTGAGAGTCTTCCAACTGGCAGGGACACCAGCTGACCTCATAGTGATCATTACCGCCATCCTTCTACTGGAAACATCGGGTAGATGGTGGATCTTGATGCTCCAAGTTCATGACGAGGTGACACTTCTCTGGGCAGACTTCGAGAGCTTGTTTCGGGTAGAGTTTGTCCCAACGACTCTTTGCGCAGTGCGCATACATGAGCTACTTCTTCTGCTGCAGGGTAGCATGACTGTAGCTCAGTACATAGCGAGGTTCACTGAACTCTCATGCTACTCTACAGATATGGTGTGGGACCCATTCTTCAGGTCCCAGACCTTCGAGCAGGGGCTCAGGTGAGAGATCAGGGATTCGGTGATCTCACTCAGCATCCTGACATAGTCGGGGGTATTAGAGAGAGCTCTCTTAGTAGAGAGTTTCCTTGATGAGCATTCACCAGCAGTGAGACCCACCACCAGTCATCACGTAGTGGAGTCTTCTACAACTGGTAGCAAATAGACATCACAGAGGTCCAAGAGGACAAGACCTACTGGTGGATGACCGCATGACTCAGGATTGGTTGTGTGGGGAACCCGAGGTGGATACAGACCTTCTAATAGAAGGTAGAGTTTCTCATGTGTTGGGCAGGGTCACATGGCTTATGACTATCCGAACCATCATACGGATGATCAACAGACGGTCGAGGGACCGCCCAGGCAGAGACAGAGGATCGATCGAGGCAGTCCGCAGGGAGTAGGAAGACGTGGAAGAGGATCTGGTCATGCAGCTGGCAATGGGTGAGGATTTGAGATATTACCACTACCACCACCAGGAGGTCCACCCTGACTATAGGGAGTATGTGGACAGAGGAGAGCTCAACTCCAGGCAGCTGAGGCTTACGATAATGGCACTCCGGAGATGATTTGAGGTACGGTCTGTGTCTATTTCACCTTATATTCAGTACTTATAGACATAGGTGTCAGTCCTTCATTAATTTCCACTATCCTCATTTGGAGCTCGGAGATTCCAACGGAGCCGTTGGTTCAATCCTTATAGATAGAGACTCCTATGTGAGCGATTTTGAAGATTATGCACTGGTGCTGGTAGTGCGAGCTAACTCTAGGAGGTCAGATCTTTGGCTGGGATCTCCTAGTAGAGGCGTCAGGGTCTTATGACATCATCTTTGGTATGGACTAGTTATCTATAGTCCATGCTCAAATTAACTGTATTAGGCACAAAGTGAGGTGTGACCGCATGGATGGTACTAGGTTTACCTTCACTGGAGCAAATGGAGCCTTTGTAGTGCAAGATGGACTTACCCGAAAGAGAGTTCAGCCGATTACTAATCAATTGGATAGCCTTACCCTTAGAGATATTGATATGGAGAGTCCGAAATATCCTGTAGTGGTGGACCATTACACAGATGTCTTCCCTAATGATGTTTTGGGTTTACCTCCTCACAGAGAGGACTACTTTTACATTGAATTGTACCCCGGGACGACACTGATATCTACACCAGCATATCAGATGGCTCTTGCGGAGCTTCATGAGCCGTGGGAACAGTTAGAGGACTTGCATGGGAAGGGATTCCTCAGACCTAGTGTTTCTCCCTAGGCAGCCCCGATTTTGTTCACCAAGAAGTCAGAAGGGAGCTTGAGACTTTGTGTTGATTATCGGCTCCTAAACCAAGTGTCCTTGAAGAACAAATACCAACTCCCGATGATTGATGACCTCTTTGATTAGCTGAAGGGAGAACAGTGGTTCTTGGAGATAGACCTCAGGTCAGGCTATCACCAGATCAGAGTATAAGATGAGTATGTGAAGAATACAACATTCAGATGTCAGTACAACCACTTTGAGTTCTTGGTTATGCCATTCGGCCTAACCAATGCTCTAGCAGTGTTCATGGGACTCATGAATAGGATCTTTCAGCCATACCTTGATCTCTTTTTCATAGTCTTTATTAACAAAATTCTGATCTACTCAACTACTGAGGAGGAGGATGCATATCATTTGTGGGTAGTACTGGACACACTCTGAGATCACCAAATTTATGGTAAGCTCTCGAAGTGCCAGTTCTGGATCCGAGAGGTTCACTTTCTGGGACATGTCATATCGGAAGCTGTATTTGCAGTAGATCCAGTGAAGATTGAGGTGGTACTTTCTTGGGATCCACCAAGGAGTGTGACAGAGGTACAGAGTTTCCTAGGTTTGGCTAGATACTATCAGAGGTTTGTGCCAGATTTCTCCAGAGTTGCAGCACCACTATCATCCTTGAGGAAGAAGGGTAAACCCTTTGTGTGGTCGGAGAGATTCCAATAAAGTTTTCAGGAGATGAGGCAGAGGCTGACTAGCACCCCCATCTTGAGGTTTCCAGAGGAGAGATTAGGTTAAGTAGTTTACTGTAACACATCAGGGACCCATCTCAGATGTGTCTTGATGCGGGAGTGAGCAGTGATCACATATGGTTCTGAACATCTGAGACAACATGAGCAAAACTACACTACCCATGACCTGGAGTTAGCAGTAGTGGTCTTTGCCTTGAAGATGTGTCAACACTATCTGATGGAAGAGCATTCTACAGTGTACTATGATCACAAGAGTTTCAGGTATATCTTCTCTCAGAAGGACCAGAACCTGAGACATCAACGTTTTCTTGAGTTCCTCCAGGGCTATGACTTCGAGATATTCTATACTCCTTGGAAGGGGAACGTTGTAGCAGATGCACTTAGCACGAGGTCTGGTATATAGCTGCTAGGAGAGGCGATTGAGTAGCTATCCGCTTTATAGATATCCTATGTGGATAGAGATGGAGAAAATTTTCTTCAGTCTCTTACAGTTACTTCCCCACTTCTTCAGCGAATCAGGGAGGTGCAGCGTGGGGACGCTGAATGCGAAGCTCGACGTTCTCATATATCCACATGGCAGGCACCTGATGGATTTTATGAAGGTGGGGAGTACTTCATCCTCTTTAGAGGACGTACCATGGTACCGGTGTCACTTCAGGAGGAAGTGTTGAGGGAGTTCCACACATCTCCTCTAGCGGTATATCCAGGAGAGGCGAAGATGTATTAGGACCTCCGACAACAACACTGGTGTTCAAGAATGTAGAAAGCAGTTGTAGAGTTTGTCTCTCGATGCCTCACTTGTCAGCAAGTGAAGGCGAAGCATTAGGTAACAGTAGGCTTGGTTCAGCCTTTAGATGTCCCATAGTGGAAGTGGGATGAGATATCCATGTACTTCATGACAGTACGTCCATGTACGTCCAGGGGACATGACTCTATCTGGGTGATCATCGACCAACTCACCAAGTCGGCCCACTTCCTACCGATTAGAGAGAAGGGTTCAATAGAGAGCTTAAGATGCCTCTATGTGAAGGAGATTGTGTGGTTACATGAAGTACCCTTGATGATTGTCCCTGATCATGATGCATGTTTTAATTCCTGACTATGGAAGGTGTTACAGGAGGCTTTCGAGAAGCAGCTTAAATTGAGCACCGCCTTCCATCCTCAGACGGATGGCTAGACTGAGTGGACCATCTAGACCATCAAGGACTTGCTGCGTTCTTTTGTCCTCGACTTTGGTCATAGCTGGGAGGATCACTTACCTTTGTTGGAGTTTTTATACAACAATAGTTATCACCCCACCATTGGGATGTCACATTTTGAGGTGTTATATGGGTGACCTTGCAGATCACATTTGTGCTGGACTAACCCAGGGTAGTTAGCACTAGTGGGACCAGAGATGGTAAGGGATACCACAGAGAAGGTGCAGATCATCCAGGAGTGGATGAAGACTTCCCAAAGAAGGTGTAATTCGTATACTGATAGAAGACGGAGATCTTTGGAGTTTGAGGTTGGCGACCATGTATTTCTATGGGTCTCACCTTGATGAGGTTTACAGAGATTTTTCCGAGGTGGCAAGTTATCTCCAAGGTTCATCGAACCTTTTTTAGGTCCTCTGTAGAGTTGGCGAGGTGGATTACTACTTAACTCTTCCACCTCAGCTGCACCGGGTGCACAACGTCTTCCACGTATCCCAGCTAAGGAGATACGTGCACAACCCATCCCACGTCATCGACCATAGAGAGTTGGACATCGACGATGGGGAAACTTTTACAGAAGTTTTAGTAGAGACTGAGGATCGATAGGAGAAGCTACTTTGTGGACGATCGATACATCTGGTTCACATTCACTAGCAGTACGGGAACCTCGAGGAGTGAACTTGGGAGAGGGAGGCCCAGATGCATTCTCAGTACCCCCACTTGTTTACCTAGTTTTGAGTTGTGGCTTACGGGGAAGTAGAGCCCTGTGGTGGGGAGAAGTAAAGACGCAAACTTTTACATGTAATTTTTTTAATATATTAGAATTTTACAAGTCTTCGAAAATTGAAGGCGCATGATTCCGAGGCCCGGAGTGCCTGGAATGAATTTATGAACTTTTATTCGGGTACGTTGAGTAAAAGTGCGAGTGGGATTTTATAGCTTATGAACTGGTGCTCAGAATTGAAATCTGAGGGCACTGTTGAACTCATAGTGCAGTATTCGCTTAAGGAGACTTTCACCTCAATGACCGATGGTTGAGGGTGAACATTTGTTTTTGGGTTTTTTGTGAAAAGAATAAAATAAAACAAAGTGTGTAGATTTTTATTTTATTTGTTGTAACCACCCCCTTATGGAAGTTGAGAAGTGAGACCCCAAACTTTAACCTCTCATGAGAGGTTATGATGGTGGGGACCACCCAAGCCTAACCTCCCATGAAAGGTTATGGTGGTGGGGACCACCCGAGGTTTATCCCTCACAATGGGGGGAGAGGAAACCTCTCAAATCCCCCATTAATGTGGATGAGCCTCTTGACTTCCTCGAAATTAATGGTGCCAATGCACAAGCATTTAATTGTGCCAACCCTCACGCTTTAATTATGCCACCCACCATAATTAATTAATCCTTTTGATTTTTTCCAACAAAATAATAGATGGAATAATCTATTATTTTTGCACACTTTTCACAAAGGAGTATTGAGAGAACTTGGGAGAAATCTCTCCCATGAAGAACTTCTTCTCTAAACGAAGAACACGTTCTTCCATGAAGAACGCCGATGAGGAACACCTTCATGTACGAAGAGCGACCTCGACCTCGACTCTCTTCCTCGGACCTTCCTCCAATATAGGACATGTTTTTCTACAACGAATTGATGTCCTCCTTCTCACGGCAGCGTCAACCAGCAACGAACAAGGTAGGGGTTTATTGTGAATGATTTTATATACCCATGTTCTTCCATTCTAGAATAACGAATGCTGATCAACTTTGTAACTAGTCGATCCACATATGTTTCCTTTTATGGGTTTTGGGAATAACCATTGTGAGAGGATAAGGTTTGTTTTTCTTCATTCATATTTATGTTGAGCCGCCCTACCGGGGCCTCGTGGTGCTCCACCCTCCTGGCCGAACCGGCTCCATGCCCCGGCCGAGCCATCCGTGGCGCTCCGCCCTCTCGGCCAAACCGACCGCACGCCCTAGCTTTGCGCCCCGGCCGAACCGCCCCTCCGGGGCCCTGAGGCACTCCACCCTCCCGGCCAAACCATCTCCACACCCCAACCAAGACACCCGCGACGCCCCGACCTCCCGGAAGAACCGACCCCACACCCCAGGCCGAGCCGCCCTCGCCATAGCCCTCTGATCTGCCCCAGCTCGCGCCGCCTACTGGGCTGCCGAGACACGCCCTCACAAACTCATTCCCCTATGACCCTCGAGACCTCGAGCCCCCACAACCCTCTCGGCCTCGTTCCCCCACGACCCTCACAGATGCACACCCCCACGGCCCTCGCGGCCTCGCGCCCCCGTGACCTTCGCAGACTTGCACCCCCGCGGCCCTTTCAGCCTCAGGCCCCCACGGACCTCGCAGCCTCACGCCCCCATGACCCTCGTGCCCCCGCGACCCTCACGGCCTCGCACCCCCGCAGCCCTCGCGGGCTCCCACCCTTGCGGACCTCGCGGCCTACCGGTCCTCTTAACGTGCCGAGCCGCCTTGCGGACCGGGCCGGACCCAGCGGGTTAGGACGGGTCAACCCAAAGCAGGTTGGCCTAGGCCGGGTCGGGCCAAGTCGGTCCGACCAGGTCGGACCGGACTCAGGCCCACTACGACCCATTTACTTTTTTTCACCATAACTTTGGCACCGGACGTCCATTTGACGAACCGCCAGTGTTGCTAGAAATCTTGGAGTGATATGGTCCATTTGAGTATATTCCACTAGAGTTTTGGATTATGTTGGGAAAACGGTCAGGTTGGATTGAGCACGAATCCAACCATCCCCCCAGGACTAAATGGCTAATAACTCATAGACCAGGCATTCGATTGACACGCCGTCTATTGCATTGAGACCCCTATGACGTGGTGGAACTTTGAGATACTTCTTCATGGGATTACATGACAATTGGAGTATCGAACAATATCTTGTGGTGCGGATCCTCCCGGAGACAAGCTAGCATAGTGCGAGAACCTAGTAGCTGGCTGTGACATGACGAATAGCTGAGACCTAATGATTGCTGACCGTTTAGACTTAGAGTGACTCGACAGGCCCAGTGGAGAGTGCCTTGGTGATGCGGCTGACCCATGGTGGGGAGAGCCTTGGTGACGGGGCAGAACCATGATACTCAATAGGAGGAGTACCTCAGGAGGCCCAGAGGGGAGCGCCTTGGTGACACGGAAGACCCACGGTGGGGTGCACCTTGGTGATGCAGCAGACCCACGGTACTTGACAGGAGGAGTACCTAAAAATTCCAAGGTTAGTGGGAAGCACCTCTGTGTGACCCGGTAGGCCCACTGTACTCTATAGAGGAGGAGTTCTCCAGCAGTTGAAGTGTTCGACGATGTGGTTGGGGATGTTACTTAATACTACCCCTAGAATAAATCATGGTGTGAGATGAGTCAGTACCTTTGTATTTTCTTCATGATTGAGATGGGTTACTTGATAACTTAGGTATATGTTTGGGCATATGCCTAAGTAAGGTTATCTGTTGATTTCATAATCTTTGGTTTATCCTTTGTGGATTTTTTGAGACCTTGAGGGTCTCGGGGTCCCTATTGAGTATCGTTATACTCACCCCTGCATGGGATATGCCAACACCTTGTTGTGTTGGATGCAGATGATGGACATCCCTGACTAAGGCTGAGAGTACCAGGACTGGATGGTGCCTAGAGTTGGACGATACGACATGTTGGTACATGGAGGAGATGGATAGACATGGAGTGCTGAGGAGGATATCTATAGCTACCTTTCAGGTAGAAATCCCAGACGATGATCCAGTAGATATTTTCTCTTTCTTCAGTTGTATTTCATCTCAGTGATACTTGTACTTTCCAGTTGGGCTTGAATTCTGGCCCCTTTTTACTTAGTATACCCACTTGTTTACTATACAGTTGACTTGTGTTCACATCTTTCTATGAGTTTGGTTGTTTTTGTTTATAGTTTATAAAGGCAAGTCCTTCCACGTTTTAGGGAATATGCCTTTGGTGCTAGTCGCCATACCCTAGGCTATGGAAGGTAGGCTTGGGGTAGTCACGGAACGGGCCCTGGGGGACTGGGTGTGACATCGTCTCCTGTCGGCATAAGACTTCTACCTACTTTATGCAGTTTTCATCTACTCCTGGATGATGTAAACCTTCTCTATGGTCACCCATACCATCTCTGGTCCCACAAGTGCTGAATCCCCTAGGTCAGTCCAGCTTAAAGATGATCTAAAAGGTTGGCCATACAAAGCTTCTAAAGGTTCCATCCCAATGGTGGAGTGATAGCTGTTGTTGTATGCAAACTCCACCAAGGGAAAGTAATCCTCCCATCGGTGACCAAAGTCGAGGATGCACGCATGTAGCATATCCTCAAGGGTCTGAATGGTCCGATCAGTCTGGCCATACATCTGAGAATGGAAGAAGGTTCTCAAAAAAAGTTGCATCCCAAAAGCCTCATGCAACCCCTTCCATAGTCGGGAAGTGAAACGTGCCTCAAAATTAGAGAAAATCGTCATGGGTACTCCATGTATCCGCATAATCTCCTGCACATAAAGGTGTCCCAAGCTCTTTACTGAACACTCCTCTCTAATCGGTAGGAAGTGGGCTGACTTGGTGAGTCAGATGATGATCACCCAGATAGAATCATGAACTCCGGATGTACGTGGAGGTCATGCCACGAATTCCATGGATATACCATCCCACTTCCACTATGGGACCTCTAAAGGCTGAACCAAGCCTGCTGGTACATGATGCTCTGCCGTCACTTACTGACAAGTGAGGCACCGGGAGACAAACTATCCTACTTCCTTCTTCATTCCTGTCCACCAGTACTATCGTCGGAGATCCTGTTATATCTTCTCCACTCTTGGATGTGCCTCTAGAGGGGATGTGTGGAACTCCCTCAACACTTCCTCCTGAAGTGACACTGGTACCATGGTACGTCCTCTAAAGAGGATTTCATTCTCCCCACCTTCAAAAAATTCATTAGGTGCCTTTCATGTGGATATCTGAGCACGTCGAGCCTTGCAGTTAGTGTCCCCATGCTGTGCCTCCCTAACTCACTGAAGAAGTGGGGGAGTGACTATAAGAGGCTGAAGAAAATCTACCCCATCTTGATCCACAAAGGATATCTACAAAGCAGACAGCTTCTCTATCGCCTCACCTAGCAGCTATATACCAGATCTCTTTCTAAGTGCATCAGCTACAACATTACCCTTATCAGGATTATAGACTATCTCAAAGTCATAGTACTTGATTAACTCAAGCCAACATCACTGTCTTAGTTTAAGGTCCTTCTAAGAGAAGATATACCTGACACTCTTGTGATCTGAGTAAACTGTAAAACACTCGCCCATAAAGTAATGTCGCCATGTATTCAAGGAGAAGACCACTAATGCTTACTCCAGGTCATGGGTAGCATAGTTCTGCTCATGAAATATCATCTATCGAGAACCATAAGCGATAACTACTCACTCTTGCATCAGGAAACATCCGAGACCAGTCCCTGATGCGTCGCAGTAGACTACGTACCCAACACCCTCCTCCGAAAGCCTCAATATGGGGGCACTAGTCAGCCTCTGCCTCAGCTCCTGAAAACTCCGCTGGCATCTCTCCGACCACATGAAGGGTTGCCTATTCTTCTTCAATGATGATAAAGGTGATGCAACTCTGGAGAAGTCTGGAACAAATCTCTGGTAGTATCCGGCCAAACCCAAGAAACTTTGTACCTCCTTCACACTCCTGGGTGGCTCCCAAGCGAGTACCGCCTCATTCTTCACTGGATTCACTGAAACTCCATCCTCTGATATGACATGTCCTAGAAATTGAACCTCTCAAATAAAAAACTAGCACTTTGAGAGCTTACAATAAAGATGGTGCTCTCAAAGTGTGTCCAGTACTACCTGCAAATGATTGGCATGCTCCTCCTTGGTAGCCTAGTAGATCAGAATGTCATCAATGAAGACCACCACAAAGCGATCAAGGTAAGGATGAAATATCCTGTTCATGAGTCCCATGAACAATTCTATGGTTTTGGTCACACTGAATGGAATAACCATGAACTCATAATGGCTGTACCGACGTTTGAAAGCAGTCTTATGTACATCATAGTCTCTCACTCTGAGTTGGTGATATCCTGATCTGAGGTCTATTTTTGACAACCACCATGCTCTATTCAGCTAATCAAAGAGGTCATTGATCCTCGGGAGTGGGTACTTGTTCTTCACGGTCACATGATTCAGGCACTCATAGTCAACACAAATCCTCAATATCCCATCCACCTTCTTGGCAAACAATATCGGGGCTACCCAAGGAGAAACATTAAGCAGAATGAACCCTTTCCCTTGTAAGTCCTCAAGCTATACCCACAGCTCATGAACCTCCGTGGGAGCCATCCGATATGCCAATATAGATATCGGTTCTATCCCTGGGTACAAGTCAATGTAAATTTTCACCACTTTGTGAGGAGGTAGACCCGGAACATCATCAGGGAAGACATCCGCATACTGGTCCACCACTATAGGATAACTCAAACTCTCCACATCAGCTGCTCCGAGGGTAAGGGTAGACAACTGATGAGTGATCGACTTCACTCTCCTTCGAGTAAGTCCATCCTATACTGCAAAGGATCCCTTCTCTCCAGTGAAGGTAAACATGGTCCCATCTGTACAGACACACCGCACTTTGCACCTAATATAGTCAATCTAAGCATGGACTGTAGATAACCAGTCTATACCCAAGATGACATTGTAAGACCTCAATGCCACTACTAGGAGATCCCAACTGAATCTCTCGCCTCTTAAAGTAAGCTCACACTACTGGCAGCAGTGTGTAACATTCGAATCTGCTCCCGTAGGAGTCTCTAGGCGTAAGGATTGAGGCAACGACTCCATCGGAATCTCCGAGCTCCGAAAAAGGTTAGGGGTAATAAAATAATGAATGGAACCTATGTCTATAAGTACTGAAACTAAGGTGGAATAGACACATATCGTACCTCATATCATCTTCAGAGCACCGTGGTTGTAGGTCTCAGCTGCTTGGAGATGAGCTCTCCCCTATCCACCTGCTCTATGTGGTTGGGGTGGACCACCTGGTGGTGGTGGCGGTAACATCTTGAATCATCGCCCACCGCCAGTTGCACACCCAACTCCTCTTCCACATCTGCCTGCTCCCTGCGGACCTCCTCGGTCAAACCTCTGTCTCTGCATGGGCAGTCCTTTGACCGTCTGCTGATCATCCATACAAAGGGTTGGATAGTCACGAGCCATGCGACCCTGCCCACCGCATGTGAAACGCTGCTTGCTCCTCGCATGACTGGCTCTGTCTCCAGTACCCCACACAACCGATCCTGAGTCACGAGGTCGTCCACCTGTAGGTCTAGTCCTCTTGGACCTCTGTGTCATTTATCTATTATCAGCTGTAGAAGACTCTGCTACATGACGAATGGTGGTGGGTCTCGCTGATGGAGACTGCTCAATAAGAAAACTCTCCACTAAGAGGGCTCTCTCTAACACCCCCTCCTGCGTCACGGATGTTGAGAGAAATAATCGAAGCCCTGATATCCCACCTGAGTCCCTGATCAAAGGTCCAGGACCTGAATAATGGGTCCCACACCATATCAGTGGAGGAGCATGAGAGGTCAGTGAGCCTCGCTGAGTACTGAGCCACAGTCATGCTGCCTTGTTACAGATGAGGAAGCTCCTGTATGTGCACTGCATGAAGAATCGATGGGATGAACTCTGCCCAAAATAGGCCATCAAAGTCTGCCCAAAGGAGTTTCACCTCATTGTGAACCTGGAGAATCAAGCTCCACCATCTTCCTGTTGGTACCTGTAGAAGACTGGTGGCAAGGATCACCATGAGATCAGCTGGTGTCCCTACCAGTCGGAAGACTCTCACTACGGCCTCCAGCCAATCCTCAGGCGCCTGTGGGTCCATCTCGCCCCTGAACCTGGGTGGCCTATGGAGCTAGAACTCGTGCAATGCGCTCATGCAGTGTGCACTCTCTACTGCTAGGGCTGGTTTCATTGGTGGCCCAAAGAGTAATGGTACCACTGGTGCCTCTACTGGTACCTCTACTAGAAGAGGGACCTACACCAAGGCCTTGTCGCTCAGTGGGCTATCAGTGCGTACTATAACAAGAAACCTAGCTGGATGTCTTCGAGGAGGCATCTTGAAAAGAAACAGGTGCTCCATGGTCAATAAGTTATACCCGGTGTGCTGACTCAAAAATATTACAAAGAAAACTGTTAGAAACACACATGCAATCAGTGTTTTCGTGCCCTGAGTCAGAAATCAGAAATCAGGGTTCTGGTGTATGGATACTTCGGCCACCGCACCAACACTGGATTCCCTAAAATTATAACCACACTCACTACACTTAACACTATTGCCTTTAAAAAGATAAAATTCCAATGTTCTATGTTATAACTGACTCCTATGATACCAATTTGTCACGACCTGTCCCCCGGGGCTCGTGCCATGACTACCCCAAGCCCGCCATCCATAGGCTAGGGGTTGGCGACTAGCATCAAAAGGTGTATTCCCTAAAACTGGGAAGGAATTAACTTTAAGAACTGGAACCTCACTTAACCAATAACATATAATGATACAAAACACAAGTAAAATGTATAGAAAAAGAGTGTGTACAATAAGTAAAATGGGCCAGAATACAAGCCCAATTGGAAAGTATAAGAAAACTGGAAAGTACAAGTAAACTGAGCGGCTCCTGTGAACACCCGCCAAGGATCCTAATTGAAGGGCAGGTACAACCCTCGAATAGTCATCTCGGAAGTACAACTCATATAAGGTCCACCTATGACCTACCTCCAGTCCTGGTACCCTCATCCCCAATCAGCACTATCCGTCATCTACACCAAACACAACAGGGTGTGGGCATTTCCTGTGCAGGGGTGAGTATAACGATACTAAGTAGGGTCCCCATGACCCTCAAGGTCTCACAAAATCCACAAAGGATAAACCAAAATGTATGACAACAACTAAAAAACCTACTTAGGTATATGATCATACATATACCTAAGTTATCAAGTAAACCCATTTCATTCATGAGGAAACACAAGGCTCAACTCATTAGCCCAAAGCTCAACTGTTCCACAAATGAAGGAATACCAGGAAGGTAAGTACGAGAAAGGTGCACCACATAGAAGAATACCACAAAGGTATCACCACGAAGGTAAGTACCACCAAGGTATGCCACAAAGAATATTACCACAAAGGTAAGACTATGTAGGTAAGTACCACAAAGGTATGCCACACAGAAGATTACCAAAAAAGTATGACTCAACTCACACTAGGTATAACTTAGGTATACTAGTCGAGATTATTAGATGTAACTACTAAATCATCTTATCATGTTAAGAGTCAGACCCACATAGAATCCTAAATCATCATCATACCCACATAGGATCGTAGTACATCTTCAGACCCACACATGATCCTCATACAACATCAGACCCACACAGGATCCCAATACATCATCAGACTGACACCAAGTCTTAGTACAACATCAGACCCAGACATAATCTTAGAGTAGTCACTCATGGATTCCTAGAGAGGATCCATGTGGGAACCTCAAACACATTCCCACAAAGGATCCCAAATCACAGACCCACATAAGATCCCTTTATCATGATATAGCCAACTATAGGGTTCCTGCACTAAGCTCACTTGTCTCCGGGAGGGTTCGATTCTCAAGCCACTGGCCAATACTCTAACTACCATGAAGTCCCATAAAGAAGTATTCAAAAGTACCAATACGTCACAGGGGTCTCAACGCAATAGACGGTGCATCAAAAGGACGCCCGGTCTGTAAGTTATTAGCCTTTTAGTCCTGAGGGCCTGGTTGGATTCATGCTCGATCCAACCTAACCGTACCCCAAATTTATCAAAATCTAATGTCGGGTATACCAAAAAGAACATCTCACCCCAATGTTTCTGGTGCCATAGAAAGTTTTTTAAATAGATTCCTGGTGCCAAAGTTATGACCAAAAGAGCGAAAATGGGTCGAAGCTAGTCTGGGCCTGGTCCGATCTGGCCCAACCCGGCCTGGGCCAACCTGACCCGGTTCGGGTCATCCCAGCCAGCTGGGTCTGGCCCAACCTACTGGGTGGCCTGGCTTGGCTGCATGTGGGGGGGGGGGAGTCGTTCACCCCCATCTCCCAATCACCAAACGGCCTGGCCGTTAGATCGCTTGGCAACACGGACGTGGGACCCACGGGTCTCGCTCTGTCCATCTCGGCTAGTCGAAATGGCCGAACCACTTCCTCCTGGTGGCACGTCATGCGCTGTACCTCCGTGGCCAACCGAACACTGGCCACCTTCCACCTTCCACTGCAGCCAGGCGGGCCGCAACCACCTGCTCTGATGGCAGCGCGTCGTACACTGCCCCTCTATGGTCAACTGAACACCAGCCACCTTCCCTTCACCACTACGGCACAAAGTCGTGGCCCTTCCTCACTGGGTGGCATGGTCACGTGCGGCCGCCTTCGTCGTGGCTATCCGTGGTGCCGACCACCGCTCTCGAGTTCCATCGGTTCCAATCACAGGCACCGGTCGCCATCCTCCTCTATCACAAAGAACATAACAAATTAAACAATAAGATTTGTGGAGGGGTCGGGCCTTGGTCATTTACCCCACACCCTCCATGTTAGAGCGGTATCAAGTGGATCAATTGTTACTTGAATCACAAAGAATAGTCAATAACAGGTAAGGGGAAAATTCAAACAACAATCCCTACCTTGGAGGTTTGTTGACGTTGATGAGGAGGGAAGGATAGATGTTGGTTCGTCGTCAATTGAAAACGTCCTAGGTTGGAGGTGGTGCATTCTTCATTGGAGAAGATGGTGCGTTCTTCATTGAAGAAGATCTTCATTGGTAGGTGTTCTTCATTTGAGAGAATGTTCCTCCACAAGTTCTCACCTTCTCCTTTTCCAACAAAATCCTCCCAAAAAAATGAGGTGCCAATATAATTTAAATTAAGAAGATTAATTATGTTGTCACAATTAAATGCTGACACATTTCATTAATTATTAGTTGGATCCAACAATTAAATGGGGAGTTGAAAGGTTTCCTCCCATTAAAGTGGGTTTGGGTGGTCCCCACCTTTAATTTCAAAAAGGGGGGGGGGGTTTAATTCTGGTGGTCCCCACCTTTATAACATTCACATGGGAGTTTCAATAAAAATAAAATAAAAGTTTATTTTATTTTATTTTTATTTCCATGAAAATTACAAAAACTTACTTTCATCCTCGACCTACTACGATCAAGGTGAAGGTCTCCTTGAGAGAATACCAGTGCTACGAGTTCAACAATGCCCCCAGATTTCAATTCCGAGCACCAGTTCAAAAGTTACCAAAACCCACTCGCACGTTTACTGAACGTACCTAAAAAAAAGTTTAGAAATTCATTCCAGGCACACCAGACATCAGAATCACGCGTTGTAAATATTCACAGACTCATAAAATTCCCATATAATTAAAGAAAAATTTTACATAGAATTTTTGGGTATTTACAAATATTGTGCTTTATGGATTTTTATTGAAATATATAGTTCTCAATGGAAGAATTTTGTTTTTGTTGTTGTGATGTTTCTTTTGAAGATCAAATTTTCAACTCCCAACAAGGATTTTTCCAACTTATAACATTAAAAATAGATAAAATAATATGAATGAAATTTTCACATCTTATCTTGAATTTTATAACAGATTATTTTAACACCTATATTTATTTTCAAGAGTACCACACATGTATATACTAATTAGTATTTCTGTGAATAAATTCATGGAGTGGGTTTAAATAGGACTATCCCATGGATGAGAAATGATTGATCAATAAAAATCATGTAAGGGTAGTGTCCCTTGGTGTGGAGTGACCATTGGCTAAACATTTTTTCCATTAAATACCATATGATCGGGTATTCGGGTATACTAGCATTGATCCATGTGTATGATCCATGGATATATCCCAGTATGATTAAATGAAGTAAAATCTTGGTATCTCTAGGTGTATTATATTTTTTTGGTAATTATGAATTTGATAAAATTATAATTTGAAATGTATTGCTTCTAACCTGAGTAATGGATTTGATGATTGAATAGGGTTAAAGTTTGAAGAACTCTAAATAAGTCATTACAATTATTCACACCCCTTTAGGTGTCATGAGGCGGATATCATATCCTGGTTATTTAAATATATGGTGCTAGATCCTAAAGGTTATGATTTTATGATCAATATATTATATTTATTTTGAAACCTTTTTCACAAAAATGATCTAACATTCCAAAGAAAAAATTAATTCAAATGGGTAATCAAGATTTAAAATTTACTCTAATTAATTTGTATCAAAATACTGGGCTGTAAAAAAGTGAATTACTTAGTTAAATCCCTTGAAGAATATGTATGATCCTTAAGAAAAAGGATTAGGAATTATTGTTAACATGAAATATTTTAATTTAAATTGATAACAAAAAATTTAAACTAAAATCTAATGGTTTCAAAAAAAGCAGTTAAGAAAAATCAAAGTATTAATTTCAAATTATGGGTTCATAAGAGATAACTATCTCTCTAATTCCTAAATTTAGTTGAATCAATTGGTTGTAATATTTTTCTAAGGCTACCAATTTATTATAATAAATTTCCAAAATTCTACCTAAACTTATCTAAATCTATTGGTCAAAGAAGAATATCTACTAAATTCAGTAATTTTAATCATAAAAACAAAATAAAAATCCATGCTATTTTAGATCTGTTGAGTCCATCCCTTTATAAGACTCATTTTTAAATACATTATTATAAATAAGATAGGGAATAGATATTAAATTTGATGCCTAAAAAAATTTCTATTCATGAAAGAAACTTATAAATAATATAAACACTCATCCTTTTACTCTTGATCCCTCACCTCTTAAGTGATGAGGTGCTAATGGTTGAGGGAAGATCAATTGTGTTTTACTTGATCATCATAATAAGTTAGTGAAAATTTTAAAAGAATTTTAAAAGAATTAAAAGATATAAACAAATAAGATTACTTACTTTAATTAATTATTAAAATTATAATTTTTAACTTGTAGGATGAAAAAGAGTATAATAGGGTCCAAGTATCTAATAAAATTCAATTTAAAGGCTACAATTTGAAAATTTTGGTTGGAATATCCAATTTATAGACTTCATATTCATCATAAAATAATTTTTTTTCATTATGGAATGAAGTTATATACCTTAAATATAAGCCATTATCTATTCCTCCTAGGTTACATCATCGTGGTTCAAGGGATTATGTTAGGGTGTCATGGATATATCATTGTCCTGGAAAATCAATATCTCTCAAGGGTCGTGCAATAACATTCCAAGTACTTCAAATGTAACTTTATCTTCCCTTATATTTCCCAGTATCATTATATCCTAAAGTATAAAATATTATTTTTTAATTATAAAGGTATTATATATCAATATTACTTCATAATGTCATACAATAATGGTCATATGTTATAAAATTATCTTCTACAACTCCTCAAATGGGTATCGATATTTAAATTCAATATGATTTGGATACATATGTAATAGCACTACATGATTTCTCTATTTTATCCCATGATACTCATCCCACATTAAAACATTACATTATTGGTATTGTCTTTTATAATCAAGAGTTCTATTACCTTATTATAAGGTTATCCCCTAGTGTCGAATGACACCAAAACTCATTCTCTTATACTCATCCTATAATGTTGTCCCCTCAACCAACACTTAATCCTTCATAATTAAACTGTTTCATGTCCTAGTGATAGTTTTACTACTTCAATGACTAGCTAAAACCTTGGTTTTTATCCATTAATAGGAGGGTTTAATGGATTTTTTTTTTCTACTTTTACTTTTTACCAAAATTCATTATAGAATGGAATAAAATCCTTACACTCTAAGTCCTTCTTGGGTAATCATATGTATCCTATTTTGTGTCATGTTATGGAGTGAGGTCCCTTATTTTGGTGCAATATCTTCAAAATCACATTCATCAACACCATGACACCATTTTTTTGGAATTATTTCTTTCTAGGTTTACCATTTTAACTCTGTTCCAACTAACTATGTAATTAAAAAAACTTTTTGTGGAGTAATCTCTCTGCAGTTACTCTAAATACATCAAGGGATGATCCAAAAGATTCCTTAAGATCTATCCTTCCATAAATCAATAAAAATATGAAAACATTGTAGTATTATGTCCCATAATAAATTAAAAGAATGATAAAAACATATAAAAAAATAATTATTATCAAATTCCCCCACAATTTAACATTTTATTATATATATATAAAATATATTTACAAAGATTATAAATAAGTTAAATCATTTAAATAAAGGAAATATGTAGAGAACATGTAAATAAAACAAAATATTAGCTGAAAAATTTCAAATTCTAATATACTCATCATCCCTATATAATCACACATCCTTATTTAGATTATAATATAATTCTTATTCTCATCCAAAATTAGTTTTCAACCGTTCCTTATACATTAATACCCATACAATGATATACCTCTTTAGAAAATTTCACATTCAACTCTTAAGAATAATGTAAAACTAGAGTTATGGTCATTCTAATGTTCATGTCTTATATTTATAGGCTTGTATAATATCTCAGTCATTACTTTATAGAAATCAAACCGGATAAATCAATAGGAAATCCCAAAAAGGTTCTAATTTATTTGAGTCTAGAGGTGGGTATTTCATAACATAATCATTAAAAATTAAGGATTTAAAAAGGGGGATAAATTATATAAGTTCAAATAAAGATTTTTTATTTAATATCAATAAAATTTTTACCTACTTATCCACTTCAAAGTCATCATCTCCCATCAATATCTACTTCACTTAATGATTCCCATCATGAAAATTAAATAATAATGAAGTAATTGTTCATCATATTTGTCTTTCCTTTTCCTTTGTTAAAAAGGAAATTTCACAGCGATTAAGTATCACACCCATCAAAGTACCTTTGTTTGATCCCCTCATGGAACTAATTATAATAGTTATAGTAAGAATATAGATTATGTATGGGTGATCATTAAAATGTACATGTTATGATCTATTATTTTTTTTGTTTTAAAAAATAATATATGATTCAAGTAATAAAGATATAAATTATCATGGAATCAACTTCCAAATCACTAATTACAACTCTACCACCCTATCTTACATGGTATTCTCACATGGTAGTTACATGCATCACCAATCTCCCTCATTATACTTAAAAGAAAAAATAAAGTATTTGTACTAAATAATGTATTTTAAGAAGGATAAATTGACATATAATGTGGATTCACTATCTATAAAATTCATGGATATAAAAATATTAAAATTGGGTTAGATATAGTTTTGGTCTGAAGGTAAAAAGGGTTAAAAAATATACTCAATCATATTAGTGTGGTTTGAAAAAAAACTCATTTTTTTTGGAAAATGATCAAAGAGAATGTTTAAATAGTAATGTTTTTTTGACTTCTCTTATGAAATAGGTTATTAGAATTAATATAAAAAAATATTTTAAAACACCTCTCAAGAATGGAATTTCAAAATATTAAACAATAACTCATAAGATGAACATTATGTAATAATCGCATAAACAAAAAATTTATAAATTTTAAATTAGAGGCCAATATAATTATATAATTATATTGGATATCATTTTAAGAATTAACAAGTAATTTATTTTCAATAATTATAAATTAATTTTTTTTTCTTTTATTTACATGGGTGTTTATAATTTTAATAAGTCCAAATCTATATAAAAAAAGTCTATTTTTCCTTTGATTTCAAGAAAAAATTCATTTGTTACTAAGAATTCCTCCAGCACCTTTTATTTCAAATACTGTCTCCATTATTTAAAATCATTGTGAGATAGATGAAAATGTATATTCTTTCAAATACAACATATTAAAGGATCAAAATTCAAAAAATAATTAAGGACATTCATGTCTTATGTAAGAGTTTTTTCTTTGATAACTTGATGGAATTTATTGTATGAAAATCCTATTCATTGATGGATTGTGTTGGATTTTATTTCATAAAATGAAAACATTTTTCTAGGTAAAATGATAGTGTGAAAATGTTATATTTATTATGGTTAAGAATAAATTGATGATTTTTTTATTTTATGTGTTCTCATTCAACATGTTATTTAAAGGATAGATAATGAACACAAAAGGAAACTAAATATAGTAAATTATAAATAATATGAGAAATCAAAACAAAAATAGAAGGCATTAAAAAATGTGGAAGGGGGAGGAAATCCTTTGACTCTGTGGTTCCATCCCCCATCTCCCCATTGGGATCCACCTCCACTGAGGTTGTAGTCAATAAAATCAGGAAGTCCCTAAAGTACTAAACCTACCATCATTGAATCACCTAATAATTATACAAAATAATTTCCTCTATAACTAATGTCTTATAAGGGAATGTAGAGTATTCTAAATCAAGTTTGTGTTAGAATCTACTTCCATCACACCCTATAAATGAGGAATTACATCTAATGTTGCTGATAAAAACTACTGATACGAATGATCAAATAAGGATATTTCTGAATTAGATATCTGAGATTTTGATAATGGTACTAATGTATTAATTAGGATATATAGATCCCAACTAGGTATAGTAGCTACAAATCCATGACCCTAGGAATCTCCAATGTTTACAATAGGATTAACTAGAATATAGATATTTGTATTGGTAGTTTTAATTTTTTGTATCACTAGGAAGAGATATTATAGTGTTTATGATAGAAATGGGATTTAGTGGATTCTCATTATATTGAATTGGTATCTACTTTATACTTAGGGAGGTCATGTGTTGATAAACTAGGTCAATAAAGGGAACCTCTATTATAGGGTCATTTATCAGAACCTTTCCATTAGTTTGAGAATCCAACTTGAACTATCAACATTCATGAGTATCCATAAGATAACTAGTATACCATGTGTCAAAATCTGAAGAGTGGTTGGTTGGGGATGGTATAAATTCTTAATCATGGGTGGTCTAATAAAACTAAATATTTTGATGTATAAGTGGGATACAAATATTTAGTTTGGATAAACCTATCATGTTCCCACTAGGGTGGATACAATAGAAAAAATAGGTGTTGTGTTAGGTCATGTGTTAGAATGGAAGGTGGAGAAAATTCTACCTCCATCGTCTCATATAAATGGTGCTTGATCCCAATCATATACTGAATGAAATTGGAAAATTCTGATTCCACTAACATTGAGGAAAGGGTGGTGGTTGTTCCTAAGCATGTGAAACTTCTATTCATCCTCTCGGTGTTGGTGTTGATCAGGAAGTGACAGAATCCTGTGATTGTCCCTCAATAGAATAATAATCCACCATTAAATAAGAATAATGTTCATCCCATTCATGCCATTTACCTATATCATCAACAGGAATACTTCTTCTAATAATGGGAGGTCATACAACGTAATATACCCCAATGAGGATAGGTGTACTAATTAGTAAAAAACTCCCAAGTTCCTTTCTTTTTTAGTAGTGAAATTACCACCCATAATAATACCCTTGGGGTTGCTCAAAATTCCCCCTTAATATAATGAAAATGATTTAGTTTTTTTGATTCATAACTACCATATATAAATTCTGGAAAGAAGAAGAACATATAATCTGATCAAAGATCCTTATGATGATCCCTTAGCAAACCATTCATGTGATATTTCCCAATGTATAATCCTTAAGAGATAACTTCTCAACTAATTTATCTTATATTTTCCAGGTTTGTTCCTTCTCAGTGGGTAAGTGGTTGTTTTCACCTACTACTGATGGATTGTGTTCTTGCATCTCTCTAGTATAAAATCAGTATAATCCACTCTCTCCATAAACTCATAGTTTTTGATACATTATCCCACTCTAAACTCTATAAACCAAAGACTCCAATTATTTTTAATCATTTTTAACTTAATATAGTCCAGTTTCATATCTAATACTAATAGGAACATTAAGATACACTCTATATAATCCTCCTCAAATTGTGAGTAATATGTTATAAATTCATAGCTCTAAATAAATATATAGCTTCATCAGCTATATCAATATATTCTCTAATATGAATGTAAATTTTTTTATGAATTCCTAAGATTTAATGTCTACCCAGCCACTTCTAGTTTTTGGGTTCAATTATCCATAGAAAATAGTTAAGGTGATTTTGGTATAAATCCCTATACAGAGATGATTGATGGCTAGTTTGGTTTGTTTGGATTGGGTTTGATGATCAAGATGTGAATTGGTTAGGTGAAAGGTTTTGTGAGGTATAGGGTGGTTGTGTGGGTAGTTTATCCATTTTATATTTTTTGGGTCTCATAGGTATATTATGTTTTATTTGTTTTAATGAGTATTTTTCTCTGTATTTGTTTTTAAAAGTCATAGTTTGATCCATTATTGGAGGTATAGGGATATGGAGGGGTAATGGATTGAGATTGATTTATAGGGGATTTTTAATGTGTTTTTTACATGGTTTGGAATTTTTTTTATGTTTAGATGGGTATGGTGAATTTTTATAGTGTGGATTGGGAAATAGTGCAGTGAGTAGGTTGACATGGGTATAAAGAGGTGTGAAAGTCAAGTAAGAGAGGATCAAGAAGTGTAGCTTTAATTCTTGAAGTTGATCAAAACCAGATCAAAAGGCTATGAAAATAAATTTAGGGAGCACTGAGAGATGGGGAGAGGGATACTAATAGAACAATTTAGATTTTGGTGTTTATTATTAAATGTGTTTGAATACATTGTGGCATGATCCAAGTCATTACATCATGAAATCATTAGATCTAAAACCATGGTATTTTTCAAACTTAGTCATCTAGAGTCGCAATGCCATGGTGGGCCACCATTCAAAAACCATATCTGTTTATCCCTATGTGATTTTTTAAGCTGAGATCATGACATTAATCCTACCCTATAAAAATTAATTTTTCCTTTTTTTCTATCTTGAAGCATTATAGAATGAGAAATTACTTCCCATTGCAACCTGATTTTTCACTCCATATTATGATATTTTGGGGTTGGGTTATAGTGTAAACACACCCAATCAGGGTAAGGCTCTTTCCTATCAACGAACATTACATTATTATAGTGAGCTCAGTTATTGTGTTTCATGGTTCTAGAATGATGATTTGGTGGAGTAGTGTGTGATGACATAATATTACTGGTTGCACCTTAAAAATTATTTATTTTATTCGTTGGTTATTCCTTATCTCAAATTTTATTTTGTCTCAAATGGATCTTCATTATTGGAGTATGGGAGAGTTCCCTAGAGTCTCTAAACTAATTTACACTAATAATTTTTAACCAATCTAAATTAGAATTATAATCTTAAAAAAGAAATCATACCTAGGGTTCTCCACACCTAGCACTTAATTAAAGTCAATATCTATATGTAACTTTGTATTTTGATTAAAATTTTAGAGATAGAATAAATTAATTATAGAAATTATCCATGTATAGATTCATCTATTTTTATTGTTCTTTAATGATGGTTATTTCCCTCTTTAGATCTAAATTTCCCCATGTTCAAATGCATTTGTGACATTATGGGTTGTAACCAAAGTGACTGTAGTTTACATGGAAGAAATCTCAAACAAGATTAAAAAAAAGTATTGTATCTACTAGTATGAATATTCAATGGTTGATTCTTTAATCATTCCACTTGTTTATTTTCTATTTATAGATCTTTTAATTCTTATATTCATCTCTTTTAATCTCTTATAATTCATCCAAATATAGTAGTCTCTTGCTATCTTGGGTGAGTCCATAACCACTTTCTTCATAGACCTATATTATTGATGCTCAAGATCCACCAGTAAATGGACTAGTTTCTCATTGATAATCCTAAATGAGGTTATACTAGTCATCATTTTAAAATATATCATTTATTACTAAAAATTTTAATCAATATTTTTTCTATAAACTTTTTATATTGAACGTGTAGTTTTCTCTAATATCTTTATAATCACTTAGTTGGATAATTATACATTCCCATGGGTTTGTGGGTGGTGAGGGAAGATGGTATTATATCAAAATATTTAATTTTATGGTGAAAATAATAATAATTATATGTACTCCTCAAGAACTTATGAGTAACCTAGACATACCAACAAGATAAAATAATTTCTTTCTTAACAATTTCATCACTATATTGAACATATTCTTCCATGTGTCCTAATATTATACCCATTTAGTCATTTAATTCACATACAAAAGTATGTATGTGTTTCTCATGGATCTTGGGAAGGTCCCCATAAAATCAAATCTCTATAACTCAAACACCTCAACGTTTAAAATTTGTTTTTTTGGGAATCTCAATTATTTTCCCAATGTTATCTATTTATTAGCATCAATCATAGCCTAATATTAACTCTATTTCATCTTTGTTGATGTAATTAAAAATAATCCATATTGTATTATCATGGCCATTATTATACCATGTCAATTCATTACTTTATATGGTGATGAATAAAACAATTATAGAATGACCTTCACCTTGGATTTGGGCACACATCACTAAATTAATCATTCACTACATTGCATGAATAATAAGTGATAATCAATAAACAATGTCATGAATTATCAAAAAAAAATTATTCATTACTAATATAAAAAACAAGGATTTATGGTCTCATTTTCTAAATAATATAAATTGTTGAAAAAACATGGAAGAGATTGTAAATGAGTATAGAAAAGCTTCTCATCCAAGAACTCGTCATCAATTTATCTCTCCTCCTCCCCTTCTATATTGTTTTGGAGTAATCTCGAAAAAATTTTAGCCACTACAATATCAAATCCATTTTTTATGTTAATACTATAAAACTATTTTACTAAAGAGATACACCAAACCAGGCATGAATTATAATTTTTTTAGAAAATAACTCAAAATGCATGATCTATGTAGAAAATCCCCACAATTATTACTAAATATGTTTTGAACTTATCAATAATAAAAAAACATTGTGAAAAGTTTCTTCTCAGTGACAGTTTAATTTATTTGGGACTTATTATGGGAATGGATTTCATAATATATAGGTTGAAAAATATGATTGACCCACTGTCTTAGAGTATATCCTATAATTAAATATCTTTTATTTAATATTATGTTGAAAATTTTCTCCCAATTTATAAATATCATGATTGGTGAGGCCAAAAAATTCTTTTTCAAAGTAATATTTTATTCCTTTCATGATAATTAAAATATAAACAAAACATAATTTTACAAAATAATGATGAGTGGCCTAGATATCTTGAAAAATTAATTTATAAAGTGGTGGAAAGATCTATCATGTACAAGAAATATTTAAATCCCCTTCACTATATTATGATCGTGGAGATCATTTATGAATGTTTTCTTCACTAGATAAACCTTGATTCCTTGTTTAGATATTCTATTCACTAGAATGACACCACCTTGAACTGTAATGTGGAAATTTTCCCAATTGAGAACTAAGAATTTTTCTTCAAATATTTTATATACAAAATCATATTTTTATAGGAATACTTCAATGGATATCCCATATACTGGGAAATCATCCTTGAAAATCTCAATATATCATTCCACCGTGTTATGAAAAATAAGTGGCATGCACCTCTAAGACTTCACTTGTGAATTAAACATAACCAAATACATGAGACGATAAGAGAATTTTTGATATGGGTAAGTAAAAATTATCTTCTCTTTGTTATTTAAATAAAATAGTATTTTGTTGTAACTATAATAAGAATCTAAAATAAAAAATAACTCATATTGAGATGACCTATTATGAATTGATCCATAATTAATAATGGAATGTGGTCCTTTCTTATGGGTGTTTCCAATATTTGACAGTCTATATAAACCCAATATCATGTAACTATAATTTTAGGTATTGTCTTATTATCATCATTCACTATCATAGTCTTCCACCCTTATTTGGAATTACTTGTAATGGGGTCACCCATTTACTTTTTTATATTGAAATGATGATCCTCACTTCAAGTAGTTTAAGAACCTTTTTCTTGAAAAAATCTTTTATAGTTCGTGTTATTCTCACTTATAAAAAAAATCTTAGTTTTCTCACATCATTTATACATGATATTTATCTCAAAATGGAAATATTAATTCCATTAATAATGGAAATAAACTATGTGAGTTCCCCAATATTTTTCTCAGTGATGTATGTCTCATTTGTATCTATTTTTTCTATTTTAATCCTTCTTCTATTTGTATGTTTTTTTGTAAATTATTGGTTTAATTCATTTTATGATTGAAAAACACAATGTTAGTGATTTTTTCAATATAATTAAACATATAACATTTTTTATTCCAATTAATTTCTTATTTATGCATTAATAATCATTTTTAAAGAGTCATTTTCACACAATAATAAGTACCATAGTGTTTTTGTCAATGGATTGAACTAAAGAATTTTTATTTTGATTATTTAAGGAATTAATTTCAGATAATAATCTATTTACAAGTGTTTTCTCCAATGCATGACTTCAGCTTCTTCCTCACCCTCTAGTTTTAAGTTATCCTCCTTGGTTTCCACCATATCATCAATTATATGAATTATATTACCTTATTTATTATTTATAGAATCATGATTGATGGGTGGTATTTAGTAGAAAATGTTATAGAGAAATCCTATTCTTTAATTACTATAGTAGTACTGCAGTAGGTACTGTTCGTTAATATAGCAGCTAGAACTATTCATCCAGTTGGGATTTTGGGCCACCGGTTTTGTCCTCGAGTCCTTGAAGGCCTTAAGTCCACCCAATTCCTTCGGGACAGTGAGTCTTTTAGGCCACCTCAAGGACATTGTGCCACCTTAATGCCTTCAGGATACCTCAAGGCTTTCGGGCCACCTGAAATTGTTCTTAATAGGCCATGAAGACTCTACAGAGAGTAGAATCCAGATGAGGATTCCGAGTAGTTATATTCACTAGAGTAGAATCTAATGGATTTGGAAGAATGCGAGGGTATGGAATTGCCATCGGGGCTAGCCTGTGCATGCATGAGAAGCCTAGCTGAACAACCATGTGAATGTGGAGAGATGATATTACAATGCAGATGCTGGGGAGGAGCATTTCCATGTAGTTATAGTTTTGGATATTTCCTCTAAGACCTATAGGTCATGTAATCACTAATCCTATGAGACTTTTAAGGGTTCCCCATCATCCCTTGAATGGGTGGTTATCAAAAAATCAATAAAAATAAGCCCTTCGGGCCATTTCAGCAATGAATGGTTTCTACGGATTATGGGAATATCTCAGTCTTATTTGATCATGAAGATAAAAAAATCAATCGGGAAACTAAAAATTTCTACCTTGAAAAGACATATTCAAAAATAATTTGGGAAACTTCATCGATATACCAATAAGTTAGAGTGAAAATAATATCATATTTGAATTATCGAATCCCATATTTAAAAACACACATAGGGGAAGAAAAGTTTCACCTCACTCCTAAGTCACAATGTGTATTCTTGAATGTGTATGAAATAATGGTCAATATGATGAAAAATATTCCAAGATATATCATCTTTGGGGTTATATTCTTTTTTAATTTCTGTTAAACACTCTTTTGATAGACAAATAACACCACATACATCTAGAATTATCTTTTTTATAGTAATTCCTTTAAAATTTTATCATAATCTAACAGTTAATAAATAGATTCATTGAAATAGATTTCTATATAAAGTAGTATGAAACCATATAAAACTTCTTGTATTTCATTTCAAAACATCATTTCCTTATCCTATCTTGGAAGGAATGGGGGGTCTATATAGTTCTTTATTTTTTTTATTCTTCTCTTTATAAAACTATTTTCATGATTTTCGCATCTTTTAATTTTAATTTTCTTATTCTCTTTTATCCTCCTTCTCTTCTCAATTATTCTCTTTCACCCTTAAATTTTATTATTCCATTTAAAAAAATTTCTCTCTATTTTTATTATTTTCTTCCATATATCACCTGAAAAAGGTTTTATAAACTTCACCTTATCTCTTGGGTTTCCCCCATGTTACTCAGTAGGGTACTGAGTAGTATCTCTAATAATGTTTGATATATTTTCTCCACTTGGTTCTATTGTTTTATGTAGTGTAGTGTTGATTCATTATAGAGTTATATTTACTTATATTCCACTAAGAATACTTTTAGATGAGGTTATAGAACATTACATTAAGTTATTTTTAGGTGATAGGAATGTGGTTTTGAATAAATTTTTTGTGGAGTATGGTTGGTTTATGGTTTAGTGGGTGGTAATTGTTAGAATAGCCTCAAGGATTGTGGTTGAAGTGAATAATTTTATAAAACATTGTTTTATTTGAAAATTAAGACTCATTTCTATTAGCTATTAAGTGTATTTAGTTAGGGATTGGGTTAAATCAACCCGCATTGGTTGTAGGTATTTGGGAATTTTTTGGGGATTGATTATAATTAACGCAGTTACAATCAAAAGGTTTATTATCCTCTAAACCCTACTGAATCCTTGGTATATATGTGGTCCTCTTCACAGATCAAGATATTATAAAATGGGTTTGAGTGTAAGTGGGTATGAATACTGTGATTGAGTGAGTTCCACTATAAATTATAAGTAATTTCAATTATTTATCAAGGATTCTAATTGGGTATCCAAGAAGGTTTTGTCATCCAATTAAAATATTTCTCTCCTTGATAGACTCTAATAAATTTTTCATAATTTAAAATTATGATGAATCTCATAGAGAATGTCTTTTATAACTTCAAATTTTTTCATAATTAATCCTTTAATGGATAGGTCATCGATCGTAACTCATGTCATAGGATGTAAAAATAATAAATTGATTCATTTATAAGAAAACATAGATTCCCTTATATAACAACTTCCTCATGGAATATTTTATTTTATACCATGTTTCAAATATGTATTATCCATCGAATTTTGAAATGATTAGGATTTAATTTATGAACTTCTACATCCTCCATAGTGGAATGTATTTGAATAATAATCATTTTTAAATATTATACTAGGGTTTCATGTAACCATAGAGTTAACTCTTAAACCAATATATTTCTCAGATATATAGAGATAATTAGAATACCCTCAATCATATAGAATTTTATATTACACAATTTGTTTTTTGAACATATCAAAAATTCCACTAAGGATAGTAAAATATCTATGTAGATCCTCATTTTTCATGCCACTAAATCAACCCAGGTTTTTTTAATTTATATTTGGCTTTTTTTGATCTTAAATTTGTTCACCTAAATCAAAATATGAACAAAACTAGAGGAAAAACTATCAATAAATGATAAATCATAGTCCATTGTGGCTCTAGTTTTGGGAATTTGTAGTGCCCCATTATACTGGTTCTCATTGGAGAATTTTCCTTAAGGTACATTGGGTGTAGTTGAGAGCATGTTCTCTTGGATAGTAAATCATTTTTATGGACATAAGTACCTCTTATTCTTAGAGTTATAATCAATCATTTATCATGAATCAAGGATTATTGATCATGTTTTTGGAATCCTGGTCAGACATTATGTTTCCTGAAATAAAAAAAAACAAGAAAAAACATGCACATAAAGAGAATTAAAATGAAAATTTTAATAATTTAAGAATATAATTGGTCTATAAAACAATTTTTATTATACTCATATGTTCACCCTTTATCCCTACCAATAGTGCCAAAAACATTGTCCATCCCTCTAGAATTATCCATTATAGTGGGTAATAATGATTAAAAATTAAGTGTTCATGATTTTTATTATTCTACTAAGTCATATAATAGTGAAGGTCCAAGGTCATTCCCATGATTGATAAATATAATCTACAATATAAAGGCATATGCCTTATTTTTAAGTAGAAATATATGAATTAGAGAGATCAAACAAAATTAAAAAAAATCTAATGTTTTTAAAATAATCAATTAAATATAGAATCAAAGGATCAATTTCAAAGTATTTTTTTGAAAGAGATACCAACATCTTTGATTCATTAATTGGGTTTAATAAACCAGTTTCAATATTTTTTTTCAAGTTTAACAGTTTCTTATGGTAAATTTTTTCAATTTTAACCGAAGAAATCTAAATCTATTGGTAAAATAACAAGATCATACTAATTTAATTAAGTTCAATCTTTAAATTAAATGATAAATCCAACATATTATTAATATCTTAATTTTATCAAATAGTTTTTATTTCCTTTCTTAATAATTTGTTTTTCAAAATACCAACTAATAAATAGGATTAGAATTAGTGTCTAAAATTGATTACTAATTTAAATTAATATTCATGAATAAAATTGATATAGAATTTAAACACCCATACTTCTACTCTGGATCCCTTACATCTTAAGTGAATTTACACACATGGTTGAGGGAATATGAACCATATTTTAATTTATTATCTTTTAAAGTGAGTGAAAATAGAAAATTAATGTTGATTCATGTGGATATATAAACACATCTTCCCTTCACTAATAATATTCCTTACATATTTCACCCTATGTAAGAGAATTGAGTTAGATAGGTGTGTTGCTGCAAGTTATTAAGCTACAGAATAAGGTTTTATGATTTTCTATAAATGAAGTAAGGGAACTTATTTTGGAAATATATTAAAAAATTTGTATGTATTTTTTATTTCAAAATCTAACAAGTTTTAATTTTTAAAATTTTTCTTTTGAAGTTTATATTTATGTATGGGAACTACTTGTTTTTAATTAATTTAATTCTTTTCAAGATTCTGAAAATGAAGGTGATTTGTTTCAGAACTATTTATGTGTAATAGAACTTTTATTTTTTGTTTGAATATAAAATCTTCTCAAATTATAAAAGTGGGTTATGAATTTTATCTTATATGTCAATTTTTTTAGTGGTTTATTAATAATTATTTGTTATCTATATAAATAATTTTTATTTTTATATTTATGATAAAAAGGGGAAATTTGGTTAAATATTTAAAAATATTTCTGGATTTAAGATTTTCAAATGCGAAATTTGTTTTATCCCATCAATATTGTAAAATGAAATTTCAAAAGTCTTTCTATAATGGTAAGGGGTTATTTATAGTTTATAAAAATTCTCTTCCACAATGATTCAGGAGATTTATTTTATTGATTTGTTTTAAAAAGAACCTTAATTGTTCTCCAATATATATACATGGAATGTTATTTAGTTGTCAAAATTATTTTTTAATAATAATATTGAAAATGTATATGTATATACAGATTTTAAAGTTAAAAATCATGTCCTCCCATGGTTCTCTCTTTATAATATTATTTTATTGACTAGGACACTTTATGTGAAAGTGAAGTTATTGAAATTTTCAAAATTTATGTTTAATTTATAATTATTTTATTTTTGAATAATGATATTTTTATATATATAGACATAAATATATCATTTCATATGAAACATGTTTTTAAAACATGTATACAGATGTATCTACTTTTGTATTATTTTAGGGTGAAATAGAATTTTAATCTAACATCAATCGATATATTTATATATAAATGTATTTGTATATTTTAGAATTTATGTAAAACTGTTTATTTCCTATATGTACGTAAATAAATGCATGCATATATATATATATATTATGAATCATTATTCTTACCAATACATATGTGTTTGGAGATACAATCATGTTTTATTCTAAAATATTTGTAAACAATGTATATATATGTATATCTTTTTATGTAAAAATGTTATATACATTTATATGTATATGAATGTATACGTACAAATTTCATTTCATGCAAAACTACTTTTATCATGGAACACGTATAACCAAGTAATTTCCATTTTTAAGCAACGAATATCAAAGCTCATGATTTTTTAAGAAAATTCAAGGTTCTTATGATATAAAATACAAGTTTTAATGTTTTTAATTCCAAATAATCAAACTTGGATATTATGTAAATGAAGGCATGGAATGGGGAGTGAGCCCAGAAAATTTTGGAACTTTTTGTAGTCATGTGATGGGTTTTCCCAAAATTATATAGCTCTCTAATTCATTGGTTAATGTTGAAATCTCATGAGATGTCATCTATGGTGTGAGAGATAAATATCCCAAGCACACTATGGAATTAGAGAGTGAACGTATTCCATCATGGGACTGTGTCTATCATGTTATTTTTTCTCTAAAGTGAACTGTGACTTCATTTTATGATCAAAGGTGTTTTAATAACTATTTATGAATGTTTATGAGTTATCAAGAGAAATTTTTATTATTTCATAAATGAATGAAATATATTTTTACAAAGGTTACATATTTTTAAGCCTATTTTGAAATAAATATGATTATTCTCATATCAACTAATGATTTTATAAATTTGTAATTCTCAAGATGTATCACATGTTTTACTTTTTATGTTTAAGTCAAAAAATCTGGATATGTTTCCACATGTTTTGAAACCCCTTACTGACATTCTTTTTTGCAACTTATGTTTTTCTAATCTTATATTCATTGGGAATAAGGAAACATAGAATTGAGTGACTAGAAAAGGCCCATTTATGGTTTTTAACCATTATAGATCATAAGAACAGTTTTATTCTCCTTTTTTAGAGTTGTAATTATAATTCTTTGAATTATTCAGACTACCAAAAACTATAAACCCTTTCAATCTAAGGTTGTTAACTAATAAATGAATTATAAAAAAATAAAATAGGTCTTTTTTCATCATAGTTGGTGTCAGAGACAAGGTTTAGAAAACATTAGATTTGAAGATACGAATAAACCCTTTGAAAATTTAGAGTCCTTCTATAAATTTTATAAGATTTTAATTTAAGGAAAAATCTCACGCTCCTAGTTTTCTTAATTAAGAATAGTGAAATTCAGAATTTCTATAGGTACAGTAATGGAACATTGAGTATGAAATTATTTTAAGGGGGAATATTATAACATTATCGATATTAATAAGTACATTATTTTAAATAAATAAAAGTAAATTTTGTTTATATGTTAAGATTAAATATGTCAAATTAAATAATAATATTTTAGAATATTTCTATGATTATTCAATAATAATAATAATACCTTTAAGATAAGTGATAATTTATTAAATTGTATTATCAATTATACATTTATTTATAATATTTTATAATGTTTCAAATAAATTATTATAAGATTTGATTTTAAATTATAAACAAATGATATTTTATAGTTTAAAAGAATATTTTAACATAAATATTTTTAAATTGTTATTTTTATAAAAACATATTTTTTGTATGATAAAATAAAAAATTTATTTGAAATATAAAATAATTATAAAATTATTATCAATAATCATGTCAAATTACATGTTAAATTGACAACTAAAATATGTTTTAATAAAAAAAATTTAAAACTAAAATGTTTTTCAATAATCAATATTGGTTAACAAATAATTTTATTAAAATATTTTTTTTTTATTTTTTATTCATGAAATAATATGTGGTTTTAATAAATAAATTAAAATAATTAAAATTTATAAAAAAGAAACTATGGTAGTTAAATTCAATAATTAATTTTATAAATAAATTATAGCAATATATTTCATAACTGTTATAAATTTATATGTTTTTATTAATTATGAGTATAAATATATTTATATGAAATTATGAATTAAATTTAATATGATAAATATAAAAAAAATTAAAATAATTCAACTATTATATTAAAAAATGTTAAAATAAATAATAATAATAAAGAAAAAAATGTTTTTGAAAAAAAATGGTATGATTTGTTAAAAAAATAAGTGAAAATGATAAAAAATAAAGATAATGTGATAACAAGGGCGGGGGAGGCGTTGATTAGGAAAGGAAATTTGGTAAGGGGAAAAGGGTTCAGTCATCGAGTGCGTGTGAGGGAGAGGGATCGATCCAAGCACAATAAATCTCGAGTCACCGAGGGGGGTTTCGACCTAGGAAGACCAAACTACAGTGAGGATTTCATAAAATATTTGAAAACAGATGGGGGCTCTTGAAGGTAGAGCTTTGTCAATAGGGATTCAACCATGAGTTAGGGTTTCTTTTCCGTGTGAGATCAGATTGGATGAATTTTTGATCTACTTCAACCAAACCATGGAATGTTTTTTTTATTTTCTAGATGTCAAATATCTATGTAGACCCTTTTTCATTAATACTTTTGGAAATGGATGAAATGTGTGTCCTTTCTTCCTCATTCTTATTAGGCTATGACCTGTTGATTGTTTTTTATTTTTTTTGGGTCTTTTGACGAGTATGCCAGATTTAAGAATAGATTCAGATTAATTTCATATTTTATCTAGTTATTGAATATGATTTTTATTTTTGGTTGTAATCCACAATTCCATCACCATTCTATTTTATTTTTCCACTGGTTTGGACTATTTCTTTTGAAAAAAATACATATTTATATATAAAATACTACTGTCTATTTTCTTTCTATTGATTTTCCACCTCCACTCGGCTTACATAAGAATCCACTGTAATATGAGTATAGAAATTTATATTGTATGAATTTAAATTTTGTATAAACTAGATATATAAGTACCTATGACCTTTTTTGAGAATCATCCCTAAGTACTACACCCTATGTAAGAGAATCAAGTTAGATAAAGCGAGTTGTTGCATGCTATAAAGTAATAGAAGAAGGTTTTATTATTTTCTGTAAATCAAGTTAGGGAATTTATTTTTACAATATCTTAAATCATTTTTTTTATTTTAAATCAAACATGTTTTTAGTTTTAAATTTTTTCTTTTCAAGTTTATATTTATATAAGGTAACTACATATTTTTCATGTATTTATTTCTTTTCAAGATTTTTCATATGAAGGTGATTTATTTAAAAACTATTGTTGTGCAAGAGAATTTTTCTTTTTCTCTATGAAAATAATATATACACAAATGATTAAAGTGGGTTATCCATTTCATATTTTATGTCAATTTGTTTTAGTAAATTACAAATATTTATTTTCTATCTGTCTAAATAATTTTTAATTATATCTGTATAATAGTAAGGGGAAATTTGGTTAAATATATAAAAATATTTTGGAATTTAATATTTTTATTTGAAAAATTTGTTTTTGTCCATCAGTATTGTCTAATGTTATTTTAAGTGTTTTTTTATAATGTTAAGGGGGATATTTTTGAGTTTATAAAACTATTCATCCAAAAAAATTCTTGATATTTATTTTCATGAAATTTTTTAGAACCATAATTTGTCACCTATGTATATACATGGTTTGTAATTATATTTTAAAAATTATTGTTTTCATAATAATGATTCAAATGTATGTATATATATATTACCTCTTTTCATGTTAAAAATAATGTTCAGCCATGGTATTGTCTTCACCAAAATAATTTATTGATTAGGCCACTTTAAGTGAAAGTGAAGTTATCGAATTTTTTAAAATTTATGTTTATGATAAATTTGTTTTATATTCAAAAAATTATATGTGTATATATATATTCATAAATAGATCATTTAATTTGAAACATTTTTTTAAAACATTTATATATATATATCTACATATGTATTATTTTAGGGTGAAACAAAATTTTAATCTGACATAATTTCATATGTATATATATAAATGTATTTATATACATATTAATTATTTTAAAAATATTTATTTACTATATGTATATAAATAAATGCATGTATATATATATATATTTCATTATTCATACCTATGCATATGTGTGTGGACATGAAATCATGTTTTATTACAATATATATGTAAAAATATGTATATATATATGTATCTTTTTATGTAAAACTGTTATATATATATATATATGAATGTATATTTACATATGTCATATCATGAAAAACTACTTTTATCAGAAAACATGTATAACCATTTTATTTAATTTTTCACGAAATGGATATCAAAGCTCATGATCTTTAAAGAACCATTGTGGTCCTTATGTTATAAAATACAAGTTGTTATGTTTTTAATTCCAAATAATCACACTTGAATATTATGTGAATGAAGGAATGGAATGGAGAGTGAACCCAGACCCTTATGGTACTTTTTTCCAATCATCTGGTGGGTACAAAAATAATTATATAGCACTCCATTACATTGGGTAATGTTCAAATCTCATGTGATGTCATGTATGGTGCACGAGAGGTGTATCCCATGCACACTATGGGATTAGGGAGTGAACCTAATCCATCATGTGACTATTTCCATTAAGTTATGTTGTCTAAAGAGTAAACTGTGAATTCATGTTATGTTCCAAGGTGCCTTTCAAAACTATTTATGAATGTTTATGAGTTATAAAGATAAATTTTTATTATTTCATAAATGAATTAAGTGGTTTTTTAAAATGGTAACATATGTATAATCCTATTTAGAAATAAATATTATTATTTTCAAAAGCACTCATGATTTTATAAATTTTAAATTCTCAAGTTGTATCTCATGTTTTACATTTCCTATTGAAGTAAAAAAACTTGATTGGTTTCGAAATTTTTTCAAACCACTTACTCTATTTTCACTAGGAATAAGGATGCATAGAAGCAAGTTAGTGGTCTATTCCCCTTTATGGTGTTTTACCCTTGTAAACATCAGAATAGTTTTCTTGTCCTTTATTTTTTTAGAGTTGTAATTAGAATTCATCAATATATCCAGACTCTCTAAAAGTACGAACCTTTGGGATCTTGGTTTGTAAAATAATAAATGAATTATAATATATATAAAAATAGAATAGGTTTTGGTTTTTTATAGGGTCACTATAGGATTTGGGGACAAGGGAAGTTAGTACCTAAGTTTGTTGGACCTTTAATGTTTGTGGAGAGAATTGATCCGGTGGCTTATCTATTTTCTCTTCCATAAGGTTATACTAAAATTCATGGTCTTTTTCATGTGTCAAAACATTTTATGTTTCTCCCTAATCCTTATAATGTGATAAATTTTGATTATGTTGAGCTTGAGACTAACGCATCATTTGAGAATCATCTGACACGTGTTATTGATTACAGTGAAAAAGTGTTGTAGGGAAGGATCATTTTGTTAATTCAAGTAGTGTGGTAACATTGATGTGTCTAGGTGGAAATGTGGGAGAGATAAGTAGATATATGAGATCATTTGACCAATATTTTTACCTCAAAATCATAGAGATTCTTGGGAGTATGGGTTAAGGACGTGCTGTTATAAGGTGGGGAGATTTTAAGATCTCGACCTTTTGTAAGATTCATCATGGTAATTTTTAGGTACTCTTTTAACCTTATTTTGGTATATCATTGGTAGGTTTTTAGGTTGTTCCAAGTGGAATTTTTAAATTTTGGAAGAAAAAGGGGTAGTGCATGGTTAGTTCATGGTCGTCCCAAATGGTGAAACTACCCGAAGAAAACCATGTAATCACAAAGAGAGGGGAATTTCACAGTTGTAACATAGTTTTTCAAACAACATGTCCACTTATTAGAAATCATGAACCCCTAGGATGAGGCACATGGTTATAGAGAATGGTTTGGAAAACCATGCAACCCTACCTAGGATACCATCCACATGGCCCAAAACTTTATAAAAAATCATACCTATCCGATATTAATGTCAAATTGACCTAGTATGACCCTAAACTAATTCCTTTGAATTTTGAAACTCTTGAGAGGGCTCTAAGGCTCCTCAAACCTCATTCTTAATGAATCAAGAGCCTAAGAAAAGGATCATCTCTCCTCTGATATTTTATTTCTTCCCTATTTGGATTCTTCTATATTTCATCTCTCTTTCTAGATCAAGAGGAATAATTTATACTCCATTGGAAATGGTTTATATTGACATTTTATTAGTTCATAATATATTTAATCTTGATCTTAGGTTTTGGTCCTAGATCTTCCATGTCATTATGATCTTGAATGTTCCACTTCAATTTTGGGATTTCAAGTTTAGTGTACATCTATAAAAATCACAAGGAATGTGTTTTTAATATCAATTACCACAGTCTTGAATTATAATTTTTTTATGTAATTTTGGAATATCAATTTCCACATTTTGTAATTTAATATTTAAATTCAATTAATTAATAATTTAATGGGTTTGTGGAGTTGGTAGAATAATTTGATTATTTAATTGTTGAAAGTAGTGATTATGGAATTGGGGTTTATGGGATTGATTGGTAATTGGAATTAAAGTGTTGGTTGGTTTAACCTTTAAGGGTTAAAGGATATTATGAATAAATATTGATAAATGGTATAATAGTGAATTTTTCATATTATTCCTTGTGATTTAAAAAAAGAACAATTATTTTTGGGATAAAATGAAATGGTTTACCATGATTAGAATATTTTATAAGATGGTTAATGATGAATAACCTAGATAAATGTGATATTTATGAGATATTTGATATATTGTGATATATTTTATAATGATTGTGGGATACAGATTGATGCTCCAAATACCCATATGTGATAACAAGTGTGTGACAAGGACTGATGCTTCAAACACCCATATGTGATAACAGTGAGGCGTGGGATAGGGTTCAATACTCTAAATATTTATAAGGTTCTAGACATGATGTTCCAGTCCCAACACATTATCATTGGAATGTAGTTACTATTTTCCATGGTATAAAAATTTGAATTAAATGATTACTTAAATCCCATGATATAATTAATTGTTATTCCCTATGATATATGGTTCAGACTCTAGTACTGGACAAAGTAGGTATTGATTGTTTGGGTGTCATATTGAACATGGGAAATTATGAGTGTAATTAATGAATAATTAATTTGGAATTTTTTTACATTGATTTATTGTACTTTATTCATTATAAAACTGCATACAGTGTTATAGACTTGATAATGTTTAGACACTGTTGGTGGCGTCCTACTGATTTTTATTCACACCCTACTCAGGCTGCTTAATCATTACCCAAATTGACTTCATTTTTATAGGAATAGATAAGGTTAAGAGCACAATGTTATATGAATGATTTTGGATGGCGCATGGATGAGGGAACAAGACCTAATTTTGGGACCCTCTTGGTAGTTGTCAATGACTTTATTCTTTCTTTATTATATTGACACTTGCCACATGTTAAAATTACATACCCAATATTTTCGTTATGTCTAGTTATCCATGTTTTGGTATTGTCATGTGATTTTGGTCTTTATTGGTAATGGCATTATTATAATTATTTTTTATTACTATTTTGCTATTGTTTATTTATTTCTATTTTTTTCTAATCTGATAGAGAGGGTATAGTCTCCCCATTGTTGATATTAGACCCATTCTATTAGTCGAATGCCTCTTGAATATGGGGAGGCATTATTAAGGTCATGTAACCAACTAGCTTGGGGCACCAGTGTGGGGTACCTGGGGTAGGGCAATACAGTATTAGTCAAAAAAAATTCAAAATGTTCTAGAAATTAATTGTAATATATTCTTTAAAAAATAAATAAAACATATTTTTTTGATGAAAATATTTATTTGAAGAATAAAATGACTTTATTAAAAATTGAGAGATTATTTACCAATAATTTATCAATACATTTATATTACATATCAACATTATATATATTTCATAAATTAGTCAATCATATTCATACCGTCTAATTTAATAGATACGTTATTATTGTCATATTAAAATAAAAATATTTCATGGTTCATTAAGTATTGGTGTTGCGTATCTTGTACGCTATCGAACATAGTGTTTATTTAAAATAATAAAGTATTAAATTATATCCTAATTAATAAATTTAATCCTCACAATTTTAACTTGTTCTCAGTAATCATGGTTTTGATATTTAGAAATTCCTTTGTTGGAAACCCCCTTCATTAAAAGGGTTAATAAAACTTCCTCATGAAAAGAGGGAAGGGAAAATATGAAGGTTATCTAGAATAATACATGACTTGGTTCCCAAATATGAGAAAATTAGTGAGAACTAAAAATATGGACATGAAAGAGAAAATTAATTCCCAAGGACTAATTGAGGGTGATATAGAACATGATCTAGAAAAAGATAATAACCACAAAACCATGAATCAATGAGGGGTTTAAGTGAACCTAAATTCATAATAATTTAAGGATGTTAAAAAAAATGTGTCTTAAGACACTTTTTATAATGTTGAGGCATTATTTTACCATCTAGACTAATAAAATAAGGCAATATAAAAACTTAGAATGTATATTTTCATCCATTAATAAATTTCCATAAGAATTTATTCTGTTAATCCAAATGATGAGTATTCAAGATGAATTGTTTTTATCCTAAATAACTAAAATCAACATCTAATAGATCAAAAAATTATATCAAGATATTCCTCCCATCTTTAGGAATTAAATGAAACCGAAAAATGGTTCGCACAATATAATTTACAAAATGAATAAACCATAAAATGAGGAAATAAAAAATAATTCTCAAATCCTTAATTACCTTAATAACCAAAACATTAAATAATGTTTTAATCTCAAAGGTTATATCATACCCTTCATCTTAAATATTGAAAATTATATTTACATTCTTCACAAATTATCTCTCATGGTAAATCAATTATTAAACGTAAGTGTAACACATACCTCATCCCAATGAAACATCTCCCAAATATCAATAATCACCATGATAAATAAATATATACTCTTTTAATATAGTGAACTTTTCCAAAATTTCATGAATAAAATTTATATATTAACCTAAAATGTAATACATAACTTTATTATAACTATCTCTGAAGATATAAACATATCAATGAATCACATTTCATCCATTAAGATTATTTATATTCCATAATATATTAAAGTATAATTAACATCAAATAATATACTGACCCCAAAGGCTTATTTAAACCTTAATATATTTTTCTTCCTAATTCCCAAAAAAATATTCAAATCAATTCAAAATCACATCACTTAAAAAATAAATGGGATTTTTGATGCCTTTAAACATATGATTAACCATAAACATATACACCCATTATGGTATCCATAACTTTTATTTTAACATCAGATGAAAACATAAATGTTTACAAAAATTAACACAGTCTTTAATCATTAAATAAGTTCACAAACTATTGAATATATTCCACAATCCAAAAAATTCAATATCTTCAAAGATGACCTAAATAAATATGTCATCATCTAACCATTATCTAATTCACCAATACTATTATACCAATGTTAATAATCTCTTTATTACAACTAAATATATATTTTCAAATTCTAATTTGGAAAAATCCTTAGATGTTTCATGATCCATGTATCCAAAAAAAAAACAATGATATAAAACTTCCATAACATAATTCCAGAATCATATTTCATAAATAATTTAAACCATTCACTTCATAGGTCTTTCTTTAGTCTAGTAGATAACCCTTGTATTAGGCAATTGGCTTGGATAATCCCCATTTCCCTGAACATAAAACATTGAACTATAAATGTTTCCTTAGGATGATATTCATTTCCCTCCATTTAACTTTTCATTTTTCCTCAGTAATTACATTCTCTATACCATTAATTTATACATAAAAATCATCTTTTTGTTACTTTGATACATTAATTTGAGTGTTTCTTCCAAAATTATCTACATAAAAGAGGTTGAATCTTCTTTCCTTCATAATCCCCACCACCTGATCTCTTAGTTAACATTATTATTCTCTTCATTTGGGACTCTGAGAGTTGGTTAAGGTGTATTATATTAATCATATATCATTATAAATGATTAGGAATAATCCCCGGGTTTTGTATTATAACTCGCATTTCATTTGGTTGATCATGAGGATAATCATTCCATTTTCTGTCAGCGTTAACACAAGACCTCCATGTTACATCCATTAACTAAAACCAAAAATCATATTATGAGAAACAATAGTTATAGTGAGGAACCATGAAAAATAATTTGTAGGATGTCTAAATCATGAAAAATCTTTTTCAATCTATGAACCTTATATTTAACCAAAGTTATCGATAATCCTTACTAATTTTTTGGATGTTATCATATAATTTGACTCATACCTATGGTTTTCAGTAAATGTTTCTCATCCTATTTTACAAAGGATAACTAAAACATTCTATGATACAAACTACATTTACCCGCACATTTAATACATAGATATCACATCTCAACAGGTTAATATCCATTACATAACATAAAAACCCATGATATAATTGTATAGGTATAGTGCATTGGGAAACTTAGACACTTAAACAAGTTGTTAATAAAATATTGACATCATATCCCAATATATTCAATATAACTATTATCCTCATTAAAAACATAATACATAAAACTATCTTCTGAACATGGATAAAAGGAAACAAAAGAAAGGGTGAGCTTAGATGCTCAGCCATGGAAAACAATGAATATTTGAATGATCACTTGATCTCAACATGAGAATAAGGTTATGAGAACATGATCATAACATTAGAATATAATAGCCTATATATCCTATATCATAATAGTAATTCATGGAATAAATTTTTGCATTTCATAAGACATGAATCACAAAGGAATAAAAGAACAAGATTCAATAGATAATGACATATGCATACACCATAGTTGTATGGAATACACATAATAATAGAAAATACTTTCCTTAGTAGTAAAGGATCATTGTAAAGAGTATCATAGTGGAATGTATTTTCTCCCCAAACCCTCATATAATTCAGGGATATATCCCAAGACTATCATAGTTGACAAATTCCCTTGCTAAATTGGGTTGACCCCTCATTCCAGTCATGTTTATCTCATGGGATATAAATCATTTCCCAATTTATTGGATAGAGATATAGGTCTCCACCATTAAATAATTAAAACCATACATATGTTCTCCATAAGATCATAAAACATTCATCATATCATAACCTAATAAAGGGAATGGGCTTCATAAACATTTCACCATTTAATCATAGCATAAACCATGGAAAAGAAACAACTTTCATAAAAATCATTTTATCATAAACATAAACCTTATAGATAAAGAATAATTTCGGTATCATTAGATCATATCCCTCATAAAGTATAAGTGAAATCAAGGGTTATTTTCATTGATGATTATAAAAACCATTAAAATATCATTAAAAATTTATTGTGGAAAATATCCTTTTCATTTTAAATGACATTTTTAAAATATAAAAATGTTAAGAAATTTATGGAAAAACTTTTATTAAAAAATATACTTATAAACTTATAATGTAAACTTTAATGCATTGAGTTTTAATGATGGTGTGAAACTTTGTTTCAATCGTATAAGTCAAAAAACATTCATTTCATACTTGTAAAAAGTCAAAAAAATACCTCATTTGGAAAATGAAAAAAATATTAATTTTGAAATAATATTTTAAAAATTAAAACATGAATAAAAATTAATTTAATTAATCAAATTATAAAATTAGAAACCTTCTTTAAAACAAGGATATTTAAGGAAATGTTTTTTTGGATCAAAGAGATAAATAAAGGCGATTTTATTTAAAATAATTATTTTAGTATATTGAATACTTAAAGAGAGGAATGTTTAATGAAAAATTTATTCACTAGAAACAACCAGGGGATAATAAAATCCATGATATTCTATAAAGTTATATCATAAAATTTTAGTATCATAACTTAATCATAAACAATCTCGATAAATAATGAGATTATAACAAAAAAAACTTACTGCTTTAATAACAATTGAATCGTAAGCCCCATGAAATAAAGAACCATAGAATTATTTTCATGACCCCATAAAATTCATAATAATAATCATAAAATACATTCATGGGTACTATATACACCACATAAAAGAAAAAATTGGTGAATATGAAATGTATCCCCAAGAAATAAAAATGAGATGAAAATCCCTTACCCTAGGTATGTCTTCATTCATTGGAATTAGAAGCTACTATATAATAAATATAGATTTATTACAAATATAATATTGAACCATAATATAATATATAATCCCATATATTATCTACTTATTACATTTTATCATATATTTGTTAAAAAATATTTATTAAAATCATTATTATGGGATATATATGCTTCATTTTTCATGTATGTTTTGGTACGGTAGTTATGGTCCATTTAATTTGATCATTTTTCTATAACATATATAATATTAATAATGATATAAATATCATATATATTCATTTTATAATTATTTATATTTATCAATAAAATTAGAGATAGAAAAATGAATTACACCGTTCATGGATATGGTGGGTCGTACGCACATTTGAATGATGTTTTCATTTTTCGAACGATGAAATAAGAGAAAATTATATAATAAATAATATTTCAAGAATAATTATTAATATTTATTATATATTCAACAAATACATACTTATTTCCATCCAAGTAAAACAAAAATGTAAAATGAATCACATTGCTTTGTGGATGTGGTAGTCCACACGTACTCACAAGCGATGTTATTATTTTCCAACGACTTGGAAGGTAAGAAGGTATATATGATATTATAAATAATAATTTTTAAATATTTAATAAGTATAATATATAAAAATTAAACCCATCATAGTACCCATCCATAAAATATGGTGATGAGAAATGAATTTTATCCCTACGTGGAGATGGTAAGTCGTACATATGCAAGAGTGAAACATTCACTTCCGATTTCCTGGAGAGATGGTGAATAAATATGGTTTCATAATTTTAATAAAATTTAATCATATTTAGGATAATTAATTTACTATTTTATGAAAATTCTAAAATATTTATGGGAGGTAAAAAATAATTAAAAATAAAGTGATCATTTAAGGTGATTGACTCTTTTTTTGAAATAACTCCTTTAAATCTCCCCTTAAATACCCTAGGGTTGTTCTTTTGTTAATATATCACATATGAAATGTTTATAATTACTATTATAAGGTATTTTATTAGGTTATGGTTGAGCGATGAGGGAAAAAATCTGAATAAGTGAATGGAGGAGGTTCCCATATATAATTTAGGTAATGGGGAACTTGGGGAATTTCTTAAAAGATTAAAATATAAAAAAAATCAGTATCTATTCCAAATGCCCCAAAAATACCATGGTTTATAATTTAATATATTATAGTGTTTAAATAAAAGCATCAAATAATATTTTTACAAGTTTAAGTGTTTTTTAAACCATATCATTTGGTTTAACCCAGTAAACAACTCATTTTAACATTAACCAGGGTATCATATTTTTCACATAAAAAGGATTATAATTTTACATTTAAAGTGAAAATTGGAAAATAAATGGAAAATGTATTATATTTTAGACAACATATTATCCTATTTTCGTATTTAAATATTTTTTTAAATTTTAATTAATTTTATGAAATATTATTTTGATAAAATATCATTAATTTTAATTGTGACACTATTTATTTGATTGTATTTAAAACAGATAAATAATTTTTGAAATTATAATATAATCATTTAACAGGACACTAATATTTCATATTCATCTAAAATAATAATGGAACACTATAACTGTAACGCCCCGACCCCAGTTACCTAGAGTCGATGTATTATTACATAACATTGGCATGATCACAAGAAAGATCAAATCTCGAAAGACTGATTGGTTTAGTAGCCTTAGAAACAATAGATATATTCATAAAGTTTTACATTACATAATAAAGTGAAAAACTACTACAAAAACATATTTTCTCCATAGTCCACACTATTATCCCCTCATAATATTCCTGAAGGTCATTCATAATTTACTTCTTCACATCCTGGGAAAACTAAAACATAGAAAAGGGGTGAGCTCAAATTCCCAGTAAGGATAACAATATAGCAGAAAGTTTCATAAATAAGAATAAACATTTAAGGCAATGTATAACTAAAACAAAAGCCTTTTAAACATTAAATTCAACATAGTATGGAAAAAATAAAATGAAATAATGTCATTTACTTATTCACATGGATATTCTACTAATCGAATAATCACATGCAATATCAATAACCACTTTCATAATGATGGAATACATAATGCCAGACTATCATAACCACATAGCCAAGGCCTCGTGCCAAGACTACAAATAATATTTTTCCAAGGCCTTGTTCCAAGACACTATTTTGTCTCATGAGACCTACCGATGCATCGAGGATCTATAGCGGGCTCCACCCGTCACATATTAAGTCCAATGCATTCCCATTAGAAAAGGTTTAAACATAACATAAACATCCGTATTAAAACTAGTATATGAAATGTAAATACTTCATCCATAAACCATGAATGGTATAAAAATAACACATCCATAGTAAAACATATCACAAAACCCTCAATAATATATGGAAGTTTTGTATCATAATAAATCAACTTCAAATAAGCGTAAAATCCATCAAAGGATGTTGACATAGATGAAATCAAAACTCTTTTTAGATTAATATCTCTTTTTATTTTGAAATCATTTAAGAGTCATATATTTATAAAATATAATATTTTCTTTGAAAATATTCTTATAAGCTTGTAAGGGAAGCTTCAATGATTTTATAACGGCGGAAAATATCCGCACCCGCTGTATAAGTTAAAAAAAACATTCTTCCCTTAATTCTGTCGAAAAGGTTAAAAAGCACCTTGTTTTGAAAACGGCGGAAAGATTCCTTTATAAAACTCTTATTAAAAGACAAACAAGGGTATAAATGACTTTAACCCATATTCTTGTAAATAGTAAAAATGTTTTGAAATACATTTTTAAGAAACATGGATGCAGATGATAAAGAAATCCCAGTAGATTATTACGTATAAAAAACCTCGGATAATGAAGAGATTGTGAAATAACCCTTACCTTGTAATTTTCCTTGGTTGGGGGTAGGTTAACCTCCTGTATAATGGTGAAATAATTTTTATTAAATTATAAAATAATCATATACATTAATATGATATCATATATGATCTTTTAACATTGATTTGAAAATAATATCTTAGTATTATCGTTGTTTCGGGTGTTAACTTACTCATTTTCTTTTATATGTTTTGTTACGTAAGCTATGTTTGTCATGGATAGGTTGTATCTTAATCATATACAACATTATATCAAGTCCTTAGATACTATTTTTAATCATCAAATGATAATTATACTTGAATGGATACGATGGAGAATGAATCTCATCGCGTTCGTGGAGACAGTAGTCCGTACGTTCGCACGAGCGACAATATCATTCTTTTAATATTAAAATAAGATATAATTGGATGGTATATCATATATAAAGAATAATTATCATGTTATATTTATTATTTACATGATTTACACATCATTATTATACCCATCCAAATAATAATTTATTGAATAACTATTACACCATGACGTGGAGACGGTAAGCCGTACGTACGCACGTATGGTGACATGTTATTAAAAGGATGGATAGAATACTGAATATGGTTTTACCATATTTATAATAATATCACAATATTTATAATATACTGGAGTTATTATTTTATAATGGTAATAACAAAGAAAGAATAAGTGGAAAAAGAAAGGAACTTGGAAAAGGGTGGTGAAATCATTACCTCTTCTTCGGGTTCTTCCTTTTGATTTGATCAAAAGGGATATTAGGTTGGATTTATGACTAAAGTAAGGACTCTAGGATGAAGTGAGTGAAGTTGAGAGATTATTTGGTCAGAGTTTGGCCGAACCAAAAGGCTTTTAAGGTGTGAGTTAATGAGAAGGGAGAGTGCCCTTTTATAAGAGGGGTGAGGGGCACCTTTGGAAAAGCTAGAAATATTATTTTATAATAAATTAATATTCAGTTTCTAATGGTTCCAAAGTGGATTATTTAAATTTTAAGGTGTGTATATGTCTAAAACCACTCAACCAATAGAATTTAGACAGGTTTGGGTCATTATACTAACCTTATCTTTAATTATTAACTCTTAGTTAATTAGTTTCACTTTTACAATGTCTCTTTGTATTTTTATATTATATGGTTAATAAACTTACTATATACATCCAAGCGACCCCCAAGTGGTACATTAATGATACACCTATCATGATATAGGTCTCTTTTCCGAACCTTATATTTTTTGGAATTTAATATCAATTAATAATATAATATTTGTTTTAAAAACTCTTTTATGTCAATTTTTGTCACTATTCAATAATTGATTTTTTTGAAACTCATAATAGAATGATTATGTCAAAAAAAGTCAATTAAATCAATACTAAGATGTCATATTAACCTATAAAATTATTTTAATTCAATAAAAGTCTCCAATTACATTTATTTGGGTATTTATAATATCAATTAGTTTAATGTTTCACTATTATGGTAATTACTGCATCACCATTGTGTCATATATAAATTAAATTATTTAATGACTAAAAATTATAAATTAAATACAATTATGTAGGAAATATTTTTATATTTCTAATGAATATTTATATTCGAAAATCCAACATATATAACCCTATGTAAACATTGTTTTTCTAAAAGATATATGCTTGTGTCATTTTTGTATTCATTTTAACTTAATTAAAATAAAGTGTCCCTATCACTTAAAAGTAGCACCATGGGGTCCCAAAATCGACCCAAATATGCCCATGGTCGAACATGTATCAACCAACAAGGTTAGGACACGTTTTAGGGTAATTTGTTATTATTATAATATTATTTTTAACCCTCATTTACCAGATTTACCCTTTAACCATGGTAAATAAAATATTTACCGAAGTAATTATTCAAAATGTCTAAAAATAAAAGTTACCTATTTACACAATTTGAACATCCTGATTCAAAATATGGAATCCATTTTTCCAAATTCAAAACACATAAGTGGCAGAAATTAATTTAAAATTAATTCTCGCTGTCAAAACAAAAAGCGTGTTTTTAAGATATAATAACTATCAAAAGATTGATACTTATTTATGTTTGGTTTAATTTTGAAATTTTTTCCAATGACCAAAATTGTATTAAATAGTAAAAATATATTCTAAATATACTTTAAAACCACTCAAATTCATAATTTATCACTATTAATTATTTTGATTAAAAAAGTTGTTTTTAATTAAAATTTATTAATTTTCACTATTCATCAAAATATTAAAGTTATCTGAAAAGTACCAAAATTTCACCTTAGGCTAAATTCGATACTCTAAATCCAAAAATGAAGTCCATTTTGAGATATAAAATTTATAAAATTTCAAAAATTATGTATTACTATTCATAACAGCTAGTTTGATCGGTTGTGGTGTGTGTTAGAACTCGATGTTGCGTACAACACAAGCTATTGTATTATTCAAAGGAAAGCATACCGTGGAAGCTTGGGATGTTTCATTGTAAATTTTTGATGTCCCCATTTAGTCAAATTGAATATATAAAAGTTTAAAATATTGGATTTAAAAAGGGTTCACTATTAAAAGTTGGTAAAAGTGCAATATTGAAAATGAATTTGTTCTTACATTATGTCTAAGAAACTCATAATATGGATTCTAAAATTATAAGGATTATATAAAGTTTAAAATTTAGTTAATACTATTCATAACCTCTTTTGAACGGCTTGTTTGGTAAGACATGGTGTGCTTGAACTCGGTGTTTCATGTAGTGAAAGTTATTGAATTATTTTGAAGAAATAACACACTATGAAATCTTGGGGTGTTACATTCTCCCCTCCTTCAATAAATTGCATCCTCGCAATTTGAAATTTTTCTTCAAAAATAAATGGTTTAATATAGAAAATATCTTTGTGGGGAAACCAACATCAGAAATTTGGTTAATAAAATTTAGTCTTAATAAGAGGAAAAGAGAAATGAAAGGGTCAGCACCAAATTTTGATCTCTATTCGGAGAACATTGGCAGCAATTAGAGACATATAATTGGAGGGAAAACGTAAATATTTATAGGTATTGATTGATGTCATCAATCACAAACAAGTATAAAATTGAGGGCCTTAAACTCATCAATCTATGATGATTTAAAATACCATCGGTTCATCAAAACATATGGTATTAGGATAACACATTTTTTGTTTTAAGATCCCTTCACTACAGTATAAGAATTAATTTCTTCATTGAATAAGAGAATAAGAAAAATATATACTTGACAAGTAGAGTCTCATCCTTTAAATAAGTTCTACCACAAACTCATCTTTCACTCTAAAAGATAATAGAACTTAAAAATAATATTCTATTTATAACATTCGTATAGGGTTAAAAAAATGAATTTATAATTCATCTAGCAGAACCATTAAAAAAACAACATTATTCAATCTGGGACATCACATGGGTCAGTGGTAGGTGATACACCCTTTTCACCCTTCGGTTGTGGGTTCAAGTCTCTCAGACTTAACGGACGCGACGGGTTGCCGCCTGACCTCCAGGTTGTCCTTTTATGGCAATCCAAAATAATCCAAACTAGAACTATCCAAAATAATTCAGTCCAAAATTTATAAGGAAGGTAAACACAATGAATATCCTTTTTTCAAAATAACATGTGAACACCTTCATCATGTATTCTTTTAAAACACTAAAACATACTGAATTTCCATAAAACCTTATTGATTACATTCATTATCCCTTATTCCTTAAAGAATAATAGATATACTCCTTCAATCCAAAAATGTTTTAAACCCAAAAAATGATAGAATATACAAATCATTATTCAGTTTCAAGGTAGTTAAGAATATCCAATATAATTTATCCAAATAAATCATGTATTATTCTAAAATCACTACCTCGGTATCAGAACCATATTATGGTTTATCTTTCTCTCAACCATATATTTTCCAAAAATTTAACCTCCTATCGAGTCACTTTTCTTTGTTCCACACAATCTCAAGTCCTTAATGAAATAGTACTGCAGTACAATCCCTATATACTCCATAATTATTATAAGTACATTGATGATACAACACTCAAATGACATAATCAACATAAGAACTCTAATCATTCCTCTTCATCTGTGGTAGTATCATAACTTGATTATTATCCAATAGCATCATTTGTGGCATAGTCTGACGACTGGGACATAGGTTCACGTAGTGTCCAAACTCCTTGAAAATGAATCATTGTACATTTGAAACCATTTTGTTACCCTTTCAGTCACGTACTTTGTGCCCTTTTCCTCCACACTTATAACAAACTCCCATTGCTTTCAGGAAAGTTCCAGGGCGTTTCTTCCCACAGTTATCACATATGGGAAAATTCTTCTTTTCCCTCTTCCCTTTATCCATCTTTCTCTCTTCCATCCTTTTCTTCTCTTTCTTCCCTTCAAAGCCATAAGACTTTGTAAACTCTTTACTTATCTTATCAACACATGATATTATTTATTCATATGATGATAATACATGGGAGACTATTTCTCTTATAAATTCTGGGTCAAGACCATGAAAGATATGATCCCTCTTTCTCTTTGGATCATGTGCATTGCTGGAGTTCTCATTCCTTCTACTGGGCACCATTTCTAAACAATGGCATAAACTAGATCAGTTTATGAATCAAAATACATAATCCCATACTTATAAAACACTTAACATAAATTGAACTATTTATGGATATAATCCATAATCATAAAAATGTTTTCTTTGAGGAAGTATATACTCATAATCCCTTCATAATGATTTGTAAATAAAATGAGAGTTATCCTAAGCATATCCCCTGGGAGTGTCGTAACCAAGAGTGCAGCAAGGCCCGTTGTCGTGCACCAGTTCCCGTTCGAGTCTAGATCAAAGATGTGTTTTCAGGTTTTACCCCTAGGTACATCTGTGTCAGTGCCACCTCTACCTGTTCGTATCCAGACAGGGATGTATTGCTCGGAAAACTCACAAAATCTCTACAATACCAAAATTCTAGGAAGTTATTTTATACTAATCCTCAAAGTTCATCTTAGGTCTACATGCTCTAATCAGAGTTTATCTAAATCTAGCTTCCAAGGTTTGTACTAAACTTCCTCTGATACCAACTGTAATGCCCCGACCTCAGTTACTTAGAGTCGGTGCATTATTACATAACATTGGCATGATCACAAAAAAGATCAAATCTGGAAAGACCGATTGGTTTAGTAGCCTTGGAAACACTATATATATTCATAAAGTTTTACATTACATCATAAAGTGAAAAAATACTACAACAACATATTGTCTCCATAGTCCACACTATTATCCCCTCATAATATCCCTACAGGTCATTCATAATTTACTTTTTCACATCCTGGGAAAAATAAAACATAGAAAAGGGGTGAGCTCAAATGCCCAGTAAGGATAACAATATAGCGGAAACTTTCATAAATAAGAATAAACATTTTAGGCAATGTATAACTAAAACAAAATCCTTTTAAACTTGAACTTCAACATAGTATGGAGAAAATAAAATGAAATAATTCCATTTACTTATTCACATGGATATTCTACTAATCGAATAATCACATGCAATATCAATAACCACTTTCATAATGATGGAATGCATAATGCCAGACTATTATAACCACATAGCCAAGGCCTCATGCCAAAACTACAAATAATATTTTTCCAAGGCCTTGTGCCAAGACACTAGTTTGTCTCATGAGACCTACCGATGAATCGAGGAACTATAGCGGGCTCCACCCGTCATATATTAAGTCTAATGCATTCCCATATGAAAAGGTTTAAACATAACATAAACATCCGTATTAAAAATAGCATACGAAATGTAAATACTTCATCCATAAACCATGAATGGTATAAAAATAACACATCCACAGTCAAACATATCACAAAACCTTCAATAATATATGGAAGTTTTGTATCATAATAAATCAACTTCAAATAAGCGTAAAATCCATCAAAGGATGTTTACATAGATGAAATCAAAAATCTTTTTAGAGTAATATATCTTCTTATTTTGAAATCATTTAAGAGTCATATATTTATAAAATATAATATTTTCTTTGAAAATATTCTTATAATATTGTAAGGGAATCTTCAACGATTTTATAACGGTGGAAAATAGCCGTACCCACCGTATAAGTTAAAAAAACATTCTTACCTTAATTCTGTCGAAAAGGTTAAAAAGCACCTCGTTTTGAAAATGGCGGAAAGATTCCTTTATAAACCTCTTATTAAAAGACAAACAAGGGTATAAATGACTTTAACCCATATTCTTTTAAATAGTAAAAATGTTTTGAAATACATTTTTAAGAAACATGGAAGTAGATGACAAAGAAATCCCAGTAGATTATTACGTATAAACACCCTCGGATAATGAAGAGATTGTGAAATAACCCTTACCTTATACTTTTCCTTGGTTGGGGGTAGGTTAAAATCTTGTATAATGGTGAAATAATTCTTATTAAATTATACAAGAATCATATACATTAATATGATATCATATATGATCTTTTAACATTGATTTGTTAATAATATCTTAGTATTATCGTTGTTTCGGGTGTTTACTTACTCGTTTTCTTTTATATGTTTTGTTACATAAGCTATGTTTGTCATGGATAAGTTGTATATTAATCATATATAGAATGATATCAAGTCCTTAGATACTATTATTAATCATCAAATGAGAATTATATTTGAATGGATACGATGGGGAATGGATCTCATCGCGTTCGTGGAGACGGTAGTCCGTATGTACGCACGAGCGACAATATCATTATTTTAATATTAAAATAATATATAATTGGAAGGTATATCATATATAAAGAATAATTATCATGTTATATTTATTATTTATATGAGTTACACATCATTATTATACCCATCCAAATAATAATTTATTGAATAACTATTACACCACGATGTGGAGACGGTAAGCCGTACGTACGCACGTATGGTGACATGTTATTCAAAGGATGGATAAAATAATGAATATGGTTGTACCATATTTATAATAACATCATATTATATATAAGATACTGGAGTTATTATTTTAGAATGGTAATAACAAAGAATGAATAAGTGGAAGAAGAAAGGAACTTGGAAAAGGGTGGTGAAATCATTACCTCTTCTTTGGGTTCTTCCTTTTGATTTGATCAAAAGGGCTCTTAGGTTGGCTTTCTGAATAAAGGAAGGCCTCTAGGATGAAGTTAGGGAAGTTGAGAGAGTATTTGGGCAGAGTTTGGCCGAACCAAAAGGCTTTTAAGGCGTGAGTTAATGAGAAGGGAGAGTGCCCTTTTATAAGAGGGGTGAGGGGCACCTTTGGAAAAGCTAGAAATATTATTTTATAATAAATTCATATTCGGTTTCTAATGGTTCCAAAGTGGATTATTTAAATTTTAAGGTGTGTATAGGTCTAAAAACACTCAACAAATAGAATTTAGATAGGTTTGGGTCATTATACTAACCTTATCTTTAAGTATTAACTCTTAGTTAATTAGTTTCACTTTTACAATGTCTCTTTGTATTTTTATATTATATGGTTAATAAACTTACTATATACATACAAGAGACCCCCAAGTGGTCCATTAATGATACACCTATCATGATATAAGTCTCTTGGCCGAACCGTATATTTTTAGGAATTTAATATCAATTAATAATATAATATTATTTTTAAAAACTCTTTTATGTCAATTTTGACACTATTCAATAATTGATTTTTGTGAAACTCATAAAGAATGGTTACTTCGATCAAAGTCAATTAAATCAATACTAAGATGTCATATTAACCTATAAAATTTATTTAATTCAATAAAAGTCTCCAATTATATTTTTTTGGGTATTTATAATATCAATTAGTTTAATTTTTCACTATTATGGTAATTACTGCATCAGCATTGTGTCATATATAAATTAAATTATTTAATGTCTAAAAATTATAAATAAAATACCATTATGTAGGAAATATTATTATATTTCTAATGAATATTTATAGTAAAAAATACAACATATATAACCCCATGTAAGTTTTTTTCTAAAAGCTATATGCTTGTGTCATTTATGTATTCATTTTAACTTAATTAAAATAAATTGTCCCTATCACCTATAAGTGGCACCATGGGGTCCCAAAATTGACCCAAATATGACAATGGTCGAACATGTATCAACCAATAATGTTAGGACACGTTTTAGGGTAATTTTTTATTATTATAATATTATTTGTTTAACCCTTATTTACCAGATTTACCCTTTAACCATGGTAAATAAAATATTTAACAAAATAATTATTCAAAATGTCTAAAAATAAAATTTACCTATTTACACAATTTGAACATCCTGATTCCAAATATGGAATTCATTTTTCCAAATTCAAAACACAGAAGTGGCAGAAATTAATTTAAAATTAATTCCCGCTATCAAAACAAAAACCTTGTTTTTAAGACATAATAACTATCAAAAGATTGATATTTGTTTATGTTCGGTTTAATTGTGAAATTATGTCCAATGACCAAAATTGTATTAAATGGTAAAAATATATTATAAATATACTTTAAAACCACTCAAATTCATAATTTATCAATATTAATTATTTTTATTAAAAAAGTTGTTTTTAATTAAAATTTAGTAATTTTCACTATTCTCAAAATATTAAAGTTATCCGAAAAGTACCAAAATTTCACCTTAGGCTAAATTCGATACTCCAAATCCAAAAATGAAGTCCATTTTGGGAGATAAAATTTTAAAAAATTTAAAAATTAGGTATTACTATTCATAACGGCTAGTTTGATCGGTTGTGGTGTGTGTTAAAACTCGATGTTGCGTACAACACACGCTACTATATTATTCAAAGGAAAGCGTACCATAGAAGCTTGAGATGTTTCATTGTAAATTTTTGATGTCCCCATTTTGTCAAATTGAATATATATAAGTTTAAAATATTGGATTTAAAAAGGGTTCACTATTAAAAGTTGGTAAAAGTGAAATACTGAAAATGAATTTGTTCTTATATTATGTCTAAGAAACTCATAATAAGGATTATAAAATTATAAGTATTATATAAAGTTTAAAACTTAGTTAATACTATTTATAACCTCTTTTGAACGGATTTTTTGGTAAGACATGGTGTGCTTGAACTCGGTGTTGCATGTAGTGCAAGTTATTGAATTATTTTGAAGAAATAACACACTATGGAATCTTGGGGTGTTACAATAACTCACTAAAATTATATTACTTTTATAATTCTTTAAATCATTTATTTAATTTTATAATCATTGAATAAATACTATGATAACATTGTATAAGAATTTAAGGGAATTTTATAATTTATTAAAAATATAAATAAATGTATTTCAGGAGAACAATTTAATTAATCTCAAAATAAAATAATATCATCATTCATAGAATTATTTTTTCCCTATGTGTACTTATAATATATATTTAAAACAAAGAGATTGGAATTTTATAACCTTCATTGCATTAAATATTATATATGTTATATTCATGGAAATATGTCCATTAAACTAATAAATCTCAAAGATAAGTTGATAATAGTATAATATCATTCATACAATAATAATTATTATTAAAAAATATAGCATTATCACTTAGGTTTACCCTAGATTATCTTGATTTACCCTTTAGCGTGTTGATAATTTTTACCATGACTATGATTGATATTGAACAAAAATAAAAAGGAAATATTTAAAAACTTTAATATATATATTAAAAAGTATGGAATAAAGTTTATCAAATCAATTTCTATATGTGGATGAAATTAATTTCAAAATAAACATGAAACATGCGAAGAAAACAACTTTTTAGGCAAATACACTTTTAATCATTACATTGGGTTTTTTATCTCATGCCTAGAAAAATATTAATGAAATATTAGAAATATTATTGAATATAATATATAAATTTCATTACAATAATTCACCAATAGTGAATAGTTTAATTTATTAAGAAAAAAATTCATTACATGCATAAAAATAGTTTTTCAGAAAAATGTCTTTTACCTACTTTTTTTCAAATTAATTCATAAAATTGATTCCAATGAATGTAATTTAACTTAGGGGAACTAATTTTAATTTTAAACCATTTTATAAAAAAATGTATCTCTATACATGATTTAAATGAAAATATAGTTTTCAACAAAAATCTATACTTTTTACTATTCATTGAAAAATCATACTTTTATGAAAATTCTAAAAAAAATCATCCTTAGATATTTTTTAGATTATGAATTAAAAAATGATATAATTTTAATCAAATTTAATTTCTAAATTCTCTAGAAATTATTTTTAATATTTTCTCAAAAAAATAAATAAAATCCTTTTTTAAGAAAGTGTTTCTTTGAAGAATAAAAAGACTTTACTAAAACATTAGTGTTCATTTACTAAATATTTATCAATAAATTTATATTTATTATGAAATTTATATATGTTTCATAAATTATTTACTATTTTTGTTAAATTATAATTTAAGTCTAGGTTATAATGACCATATTTGAATAGAAATATTTCATAATTTTTTAGGATCGTTGTTTCATGTCGTGTAAACTATTGAACATAGTGTTCATTAAAAATACTAGGTTGTAATGATTTTCATATTTGGAAGACTATTTAAAAAAATTACTATCTACACGAGATAAGATATAAGTTTGTTACAGAGTCCTTATCCTTCTTGTTTATATAGGACATATCGAATCACTAATGATATTTTCATTGTTTAATTCATCCCTACTTCTTTCCTTTCTTGAATATATTGATCCTACTTTTAACTACCTCATTATTTTTTTTTCTTCCTAGGAGTATACTCAATATCCATGTGATACCCTTAGGATACTCACTTAAGAATCTATGCAGTATTTCATTCCTCTAATATTTTATCACTATTTTCTATGACAACTCCCCATTTGATTGATATTTCTACTCATTTTCACAATAATGGATATTGAATTTTACAAAATATTCATGAATTTTATTATAGTTTTTACTCAATGATTTTAAATGAATGCCCAAGGAAAATTCCATCATCCCTATGAGTTTAAATCATTCAGTTCTAATCCTTGTTGAGAATAAACAATTTACCCCCCAAAACTCAAAAGTATTCCAATGTGGTATTCATCCCATTACATATTTTGTGTGGAGTGTTCTCTTCATTTGTACTTAGAAATCCCATTTGTATATATAAAATAAATTAAGAACTATTTACTTTTAATTTTTCTTTGAATCTTAGTGTATTATAATTTATTTCTTAGCATGTTCCTCCATCTGATTAATAGTTAATTGAATACCTTTTTCAATCTATAACATCTATATTTTTATCAATCTTATATTCTATACTAATATAAAGTAATATTTAATAAACATAAACACTCTATATTTTAAGGATATGTTCATAAACCATGTCATCATACCATAATCATCAATAAATAGAGTGTAATAACTTTACTCGTCCATAGAATTGGGTGAAATTATACCCCACACATCCACCTCCACTAACTTGAACAATCTCATTGACATTTTTTCCTTAATCTTGTAAGACTTTATAATTATTTCCCATTTTTAAAAATAATCATAGAATGAGTGTCATCATGATAATTGTTTAGGATATTATGAGCTCCTTCATTGTCCATCACATCTTACAAGGACTTTTGGATTAAGTTTCCATGAGTTTTTTCCATACCCTTTTCTATTATTCCTTGGATAGAAAGTTCCTATAATATTCATGAGGTATGAGTTAGACATTGAATTTTATGTGATTTCCTTGAATCACTATTGATCAATATCTTTCTTTTATGATTTAATCATTCTTTCTGAAATTGACTGCATTCCCTGAGTCACATTGTTGTCTCATACTGAGAAGATTGTGACTAATGTCTTCAAAAACCAAGTAATCCATACACCTTGGTTATTCACCTTTGATATTTTATTTTCTAAAGAAATTAATTTTCAAACCTTCACTATTAACAAAGAGAAAAATGTCATTAATACATACATGACGATCATGAAATGGTATTTTTTCCCATCATCTAGGATGTATATCCACTATGTTGAATCCATACTCCAAATTGATCTATTTCTCTCAATGAAATTTCTACAACATTAACCTTCATAGAAATTACATTCTTCATCCATGTTATATGTTTTACTTAATTTGGTGTTCAATAAATTTACAACTCATGATCTATTGAATCATCCTCATCTTTCAAGTATGTGAATTTTTTATATATTCTTAGCCTGACTAATAATGTTTTCATCTACTATGATCACTTCTTCTGGATCTCTTTTTACACATTTATTTTTTAAATTTAAGAGAAATTTATGGATTTTTGTTCGTAACATTCACACAAAAAACCATATCCTTATAAAATATACGAATTTTAGGAAATTCAGCTAATCTATTTTTGTTTCTATGGAGCCTTGAATTATATTTTGTCAATATAAAACAAATACTTTTTCCCATATTACTATAGTAATAAAACCATATTCATAGAATATTATTTTGTTTCTTTTCTACTCTACTAATATCCTTTTTATTACTTTGAGAATCACACAAATCAACCTTCTTCTGGAATATAGGATATTGCGATTTCACATTAGCCACCACTATTTTTTCCTTATAATAAATACTCTCAATATATTTTCACTACCTTTTAAACAATGTACATGTGTATAAGGGTATAATTTTCCCATTATCCTCATGTGTTCCTCCTTGGATTCTTTAATATCCCACATAATAAAACTCTATGATGTTATGTTAGGAGACAAATTTCCTTCTTGATAATCATTATTCCATCAAATCTTTTGGATATTGACTTTGAAGTTTTCAATTATTTTTACATGACATTGAACCAAATGAGTTAATAAATCAATTATCTGGGCCTAATCTTCTATTTTGATATTGAACTCAATTTCATTCTACTAGCATCTAGTATTTTCTTACTTGATTGTTTCAATATCACCCTTTAAATTATATTTTTATTCTTATTTCTCTAACATATATAGTTTGGGATCATGTACCACGACATAGAATTTCATTACTTATCCCTCAAAACAACAATTTCATCAAGTTTAGATTCTAGCCCATCCTTGACGTATAATCATTACATAACTTTAGTGATTTCATCATCATTTTCCCCCAATTTATTATATATTTAATCCATGAGGACCTCCTTATTTAGGACCAAACAATCCTCAATTTAATTCACTTTATTATACTCTGATATATAATTTTCTTATTAATGAAATTTATTATTTTTAGATAATTTATTCTATGAATAGATCTAACTTACCACACCCATAAATAGTTTCTTCATGGGTTCTTTATCTTTAGTTTCATCTAAAAATTTATTTTGAAACCTAGAAGAACAATTCCCCACTATTCTATAAAGAAAATAGGTAATTTAAGGATTGTCTTTTAATATTACTTTTTCACTTTTAATGTTTGAGGAAAAGATAGACATTGCCTCATCAACTTCTATATCTTTGATATCATCCTCTATGGTTAGTTTCATAATTTTCTTGAATGAAAAATCTTAATAATTATCCTTTATCAAGGAAATATTATTGTTTTTTTCATCTTATAGGAGATTAGAGTGTTGTAAATAATATCCAACACCACCCCTTTGGGGTCCTTGACTTTGAGAATCATGAAATTTTCATTGAAAAATTATGGTAATATTATTTGGATAAACATTAATATTTTTAAATAATCAAGGAATTCATTGAGTTTTCTCATTCAATCCACAAGAATACTCACATGATCAATGAAGTCATCAAATAAATCAGTAGAATGAATTCTTAAATCCTTATACTTATTCCATAGCAATAGAAATTTATCTTCTCATACCGTGGAATAACCATCATAAATGTTGATAGGTTTTCTCCACATGTAATGTGAGTATTTAAATGACTTAATATTCACATATATTTCAGTGGATAATTATCCTTTCATTTTATTGACAATTTTTTCATTGGTATCAATCCCTACTAAATATTTCTCTATTAATTCTCTATACTTAAATCTTGATAAAATCGCATGTAAGGTATCCATGTAGACGTGTATTTCCAAAGATAAAAAATAGATTTGTATTTTATTATTATATATTTTTAAATTACTATCATCAAAGATTAGAATTTCCTTTTGGTTGATTGCATTTGATGTCTCTTCAAAGAGAAAAAATGTCACAAAATATATATATCTTTAATAACCCTTTTTTTTCAAGATAGGTCAATACTCGAAGAGGGGGTGAATAAAGGTTTATCTATTTCTTTAAATAACCATCTCCAATGAGATAGTTTCACAATTATTAAGAAGAATATCTCCCCCAAAATTGATATGAAGTGATATAGTAAATGGAATAGGAACACAAATTATTTTACATGGTTCATTCAAACTAGGATAATCTAAGGAGCATGAAATGGTGATGTGATGTTGCACCTGAAAAATTAATAATACAACTTTGTTTACAATTTTAAACTTACACACTAACCATTTGTTTTTATAACCATCATAAGAAAATAGATAAATCACTAGTATCTAAACAAGAAGGATATAACTACTCTTTGTATTCTCTATTTTTCATTATATGAATAGTATATAGAAATTAAACTAAGGATTGTATAGAAATATTTTCTACTTTCATCAATGTGATGAACTCCATGATCTTCTTGTTACATATTCTCATGTATATCATTTTTATTTTATCTTCTAGATTTCTGACACTCAGCCTATAATACTTTTTATTATCCATTTTTCCTTCCAAAACATATAATATAAATCCATCATTTATTCATTGATGTTTTTCTATTATGTGATCCACTATCTTATCCTTTATTTTCAATAAATATATGTTCTCTTTTTTAGAATCCTTCAACCCTATCCATTTAATTTTTAAAAAAAAGATGATGCATTGGTCAAAGGACTAAATCACTAATATATATAAAAATAAAGGTTACGAAAGTCTGAAGGATGGGATTTTATCCTATCCATTTATTTATTTAAAACTATTGACATCATTTTTTTAAATTCCCTTAAAGGGTTGTGTACACTTATTTTATGTTTACACATTCTTCTCATTTTTAAATTTTTTATTGCTTCTAGAAATGACCAGTTCATAGTGCGACTCATTATCAATAGTGTGATTCTCATTCCACTTTGATACCATGAATTAGAACCATTTTCTTCACAGAAACTACCATGTAAAACCACTTCCCTACCATAAAATGGTCACCTGGACACCAAAAATATTATCTCTTATAAGTTGAGTCTCTATGGCATGATCCAACTCAACATATTAGACACCTTAATATGATAGAACAAAAAAATAAACCTAAATCAAGTAATTTTATGGCCATACCTAATAACTCATTTATTTCCCATTTTCAAAAAAGTAAATAATTTTTCATAGGAATCAATCCTCATCAAAAGGCTCTTTTATATTAATGTAATTTTCCATATTTCCATCTGTATGTCCCCTCACGATGTGAAATATGATCCCATGGTGTAACCTAATTAATTGGTCTAAAATAACTTTAATCCTAATTCACTTGAGGTCCTATCACAATGTTATTCTTCACCACAATTCCAATGTTCATTGTAAGATTATCTACCACGGATGGGTAAAAATGTTACCAAATGTGTCATGGAATGTCTCATTTTATTCTCCTTGTAAAAAATTCAAAAACTCCATACATGTTTTTAGTGGAACTTTCATAGTTTTTTAAAATCCTTACAAATGAAAATAACTCTAAACCTTTTTAATTTTCCTAAAAAAATTCTTCATGATGTGACCACTGTTTCCATGGAATGACCTTTGACCATTATAAAAAAAAACTTATTCAATATTGTTAAAAAACTATTCTATCATTTATCTATGAACTTTTAGGATAATTTGGATTTATTACAACATCCATATCAGTAAACATAACCCAAAAATACTTCACTAATGTTTTTTCTAATTATTTTATATTTTATGAGGTTTATGAATGTAACAGGTGCTAGTGAGATCAATGGATGTTGGTTCAAGCTAGGATGATTATTATAGATATCCAGTTTAGGTGGGTGGACTTTAAATTATCAAGTCTATTTATTTTTTGTATTATTCTATGGGTCTTGGGATATCTTAGGTTATATGTTGGGTTGGGATCAGATTGAATAATAGACTTCATGTATCATAGATCTTTCTAAATGGTTCATTAGTGATTCCCTGGTTGAAAGAGTGAGGGTTTTCTATTTTATTATTTTTTTATTGATATTAGTGGGTTTTAATTATTTTTTAAATTTTTTCCTTTTAGAGGAGTTTGGGGTGGGTTTTTTTTGTTAAGGGTCCTAGTTTAAGAAAAATGTAATGGGGTTCCTTTTCAAGATATTATATATTTATTTGTATTTATATTTTAATTTAGATAAATGAGGATTTTTACATGGTTTAAAAAAGGAATTCCTAGAGGTTTTTAATAAATGTTTTTCTCTATTTTACCTCATGTGGGTGACACCCAATTTTTAATGATTTTATGCTTCTATATGATTATTTTTTATTGTTAAACTTATGTTATCCCTTATTATATGATACAATAGGAACAATAAGAGAAACCATTACTCATATAAAGGGTTTATTGAAATGTGTTGATATTTTTAATGGGATTACTTGGGGAATATGTCATTAAAACATTAGAATTATTATTTATGCATTTGATTCTATAATTGTGAATGATTGATAGGTGATTTGTTCATCATTGTACAATGGGAAATCCTTGAAACTTTTATGATAAAGGGTGGTACTACTAAGTTACTTATAAGGGTGGATTGTGATTTTACCCCAACATATGAAGTTTGTGTTACTCCCAATGTTCAATGTTTGCTGGATTAAAATAGTTCCATGGGTTTTGATCCATGTGTTATAATGATACTTGGTCTATATTTAATAGATAATTGATTGAATTGAAGGTAACTTATCTATGTGGTCATTATGGATAACAATACCTTATGCCATGTATGAGATAATGTGATTGGGCACATATCCTAATAGGAATTGAGAGTTTTGAGGTAGGTCTCTTGATAACATGTCAATACCCATGGGTGGTGATAACTAGGAAGACCATATAGATAAATTTTAAGTTTGAGGAACTTAAGTACTTTTGTTTCATTATTGTGTATTCTATTGATTTTACTTATTGGGATACAACTTTCTCTTGATATGATCTCCCCCATATGAATTGAGATGAATAGAAATGAAAAAATTGTCACTTTGAGAGATGAAAATCAAACATAGTGAGGTGATGGAAGGATATATTGGATAAATCTGAATCATATCTTTCCAATTACACATGTGAGGTCATCCCATGGCCATAAAACGTACTATTTAACATTGATGGTGGTTTTTTTGTATCATATAATTAATTGGGATATATTTGAAGATTTGTATCATTGTGGAGGGAGATCCATCATTAGTGATGACTTATGATATTTGTGATTAATCAAGTGATGATCTATGGGTAGTATGGGAAAAGTTAAATAAAGGATTGACATGATGATTTGATAAGGGTGTGAAATATAGGTTATGTTATTTCATGTGGTTTCAACCCTTTCCTTTTCTTAAGAATTTTTTATTATAGTTTTAGAGTTATTTGATTCTTTTTGTCATTTTTGATTGATAATTTTTTGTTGTTTATTATTTCAAATGTGATTGATTATTTTTCCCTCTACTGTTTCATATGTTTTATATTCTTTGTTTTATCATTATATATAATGATATTTTGGGTTTTTCTTTATTGACAGATAGTGGGATGACTGATGGGTTAGGTGGGCCATTTAAGAAAGAGCCTGGAGGATTTGGATAGACCTCATAATGGTTATAACTATTGGAAAGAGTTATATGTAATATAAATTATTAAGTCACAAAGGTATAAAAATCATTAGATGCATGAAGGTGTTACAAGGCCTAATATGGTAAGTATCGATTTTTGTTATCAGAGTTCATGTATGTACTAGACACATATGGTATGTGAATTTTTTGTTAAGTTTCGAGGTGGATGAGTAAAATTGGGTATCCAATTTCACAGTCTCCCAAAAATTTCATGCATATACACTTGAACACAAAATCAAAAAGTGTATAATGGTTAATAAGAAATTCTATGGGGTCGTTACAATCACCCCAACCTATATGCACAACATGAGTTTTTATATACATGGGTAGAATATTATGCTTTATTTCATTTATAGGTGTTTGATTAAATCTCAATGTGTGGTTTGAGACTAATAGGTAATTATATGTCAAATACTCATAAAGTGGTTTATATGAATTGTGATGGAGGCCACTATATTTCTATTTCATTTTAATTATATCAGTATCACCCTATATACTTATTTTATTTTTCCATTAAAATACACTTTGTTCCCTTTAATTATGTATTTCATTACTTTAATTTATTCATATTCTATCATTTATTCTCACTTATATGTTAACACAGCTTTTGGTTATTTTACTACTAATATATTCTGAGATTCAGAGGCTAATTGGATACATGTTTATTGTATATAGGTTTTGGGTACATATGTTATATATATGGATGATGTAAAATTATTGGTAGAATCAGGAATTATCTGTGGGATTTTATTTTATGGGAATATACTCCCCATTACTACATCACACCCTTTATATTATTCAATAGCCTCTCGTGTATTGGGAGATGAACCTAAGCCCATGTAGTAACTCCCACTCGAGTATGGATTGGGTGACTTGAGATGGTACATTACATTTTTAGTGAGAGATGGTGTTCCATAAATTCTCTTTTCAAGTGGGAAATCATATATTGTTAAAGAAAGTTAAACATCATCATTGGTCTGTCTGACCATTTGAAATAGAGTAATATCTCAAGAAAATGTTATACATTTAATTATGACTACAAATTTTTATATCTATATATGATGTACTTCATGGATCTTATTTGATGAAATATTTTTTGAATCTCTATATTGTGATTGAATGATAAGATCTAGATTTGGAACTCAATTCCACTATAGTAAAGAAAACAGTGCCTATCCTTGATCATCATAATAAGGTTTTATTATCAAAATTTGTCCCTCATAGATTTTTTCTGTGATATCATGGAAAATATACCCATGTGACTCGAAATCATAAATCATTGATATGGTGAAATAGCCTCACATGTTTTCTAATAAAGAACTTTGATGACCTTCTTAGGGTATAATGATGAATGGTGAGGAGAATGGTGACACCCATGTATTTCAAGGTTGGTATTAATTCTATTATTTAAATTATTTTTAATGATTTGAAAGTTTAAAATTATAAATTTTTGAAATTATGTGGTAGTTATGGATCGATGAATAGTACAAAGTAAATCCTAATCATACATATCAACCATTCAAAGGGGAGGTTTTATTCTAGATTTATTTTTATGGTCGGTGCATAGATTCATTGAATATAAATCCATACTATGTACGGGTGTGCCTATATTATAGATTTTGTCTCCCAGTTGGAACATAGTTTCCCAAAATGTGTATCCATACCATGAGAATTACCAAAAAATAAACTTCAATCATTTTCATTTTATCCTTATTTGGGTTTTTCCCATTTTCCTCCTCCATTTCACTTGAACTCTCCAAGAGCTTCTCCCAAAAATGTTATCTTATCATACATTCTCATTAGTTATTTCAATCTACATATCATGTGAATATACAAGGTAAATTTGGCATTTATCTTCCATTCCTTCTTCTCCTTTTCTCTTTTTCCCACCTCCTTCCATGATCTTCCATGTTCTTTTTCTCACAGAACATGGTTTCCATGCCTAGTTCTGTTCTCTATCTAAATCTTGAAATGTGTCATTTATTGGGATTGTGGGGACATTCTTCAATAATAATATCACTTTTTTTAATAATTTATTTATCTTACAATGGGTTTATAATTTTGTTTTAGTGTATCTTCATTTTAGTTTATAAAAACATTGGTTCTTTTTTCTTTAAGTATTTCCATTGGTAATTAAAATCATTAAAAGTATAATTTTGGTATTTGCAAGATTTATATAAATTGTTTTGTAATTTAATCTTGTGAATAATGTTTTTTTCATGGTTTTAAATATCTATTCATTCAATATGAATAGTAATTACCATGATTTATTTAATAAAGTGTTTCTAAAACATTTTTTAGTTTAAATGAATTTACAAAAAAATATCAATTGACTAATTTTATATAAAGGTGTTTTTATTATTATTCAGTATTTTATAACTTTAAAGGACATGATTTTTATATGATTACTGATTTTGATTATTGATTTACTATGTAATATATTCCCATATTTGAGTTTTGTTATAAATATAATTTTTTTCATGGTAGTTACTATGGTAAGGAATTGATAAAGGGGTGATATGGTGTTGGGTGTTATTTGGTTTATGTGTTAAGTATTTTAGTGAATATTATTTCATTACTTACTTATTTCGGATATAATAGTTTACATGAGATACTTGGGGGCTAAGTATGAAATAAATGATGAGTGTTAACTTCGTTTGTATTTTTCTCTAGCCACAGGTCATCGGTTATCAATTAACTCTGGATAAGGGTTTCATCTCATTGAATAAATGGGGATAATTTAGAGTTTAAGAATTTTTGTATTATAGTTTAGGCTTCTAGTTGATCCATAAGAGTGTTCCAGGTTATCTCTAATATACGTTATATTTCCATTCCATGTTATATTTATTTTATTTTTTATATTTATTTATGTATTGATTTTCATTGTGCCTAGTGAAATATATTTTTTATGGGATATTATTTTCTTATTAAGTCATATGATTTTATTTAATTATAATTTTTTTAGAAAAAAATAATTGAATTTATTTTAATTTATTTTAAAAATTATACATAAATGTATACAGTCTAATTATAGTTCAAATTATCATTTAGAGAATATCATAACAAAATAGTTAAACTAATTTTTGGAAGTATCCTATTGGGTATTATCTCACACCCTACATAAACATTTTTTTTCATGTAGACCTTGTAATGGATGATACAATTAATGTTAAGGTAGTTACATCCTTTGGTGGTTTACCTTACACACTTTCTTAATGTTTTAATGGAAAGATGATTAGGAAGTGACCATGGGTCACGTAGAGTTGGTTTGTTTCAAAATTTTGAGAATATTGGTTAATATTTGGATGTATATGTTTTGGTATAAGTATTATATCATCATTTTGATCTCTCTGGTATTATATATTTCATGTATTATCTTATATATTTTTCTTATGGAGGCATGTTTGGAAGTCCATTTTTTTTATTTTTCATTGTTTGGATGATTTTTTTTGTGAAGTATGCATGTTTTTATCATGATAATTTAATGTGTTAACACATTATATAAATATTTTTTGTTTGTTGTATTATATTTTGTTGGTGAAATATTTGAAAAAGGTATGTGTTCAATACCCTTATCTCTTCTTGTCATCCTATGGATATCAAGATGATTCTTTTTATTATATTATAAGATGATTCATGGGAAGTATTAGTTATGAGAAAGATATTACGTGATATACATTATCAATAATGTTATTTCTAATAAGAATATAGAAGATAATTTCCTTGGGTTGTATCTTAGGGAGGTTGTTAGACTTATGTTTCCACCTGTCACTTTGTTTTTTATATGTATAAAGTCTAACTAAATTGTGGTTTTTATGTTTTTTAGGAAAAATTAAAGGAAACTAAAATAATTAAATAAAAAGATTTAATTTTATGAAAACATGACCAATTTTTATTAAAAATGAGTGTGAAAATATTTTAGAAAAAACCGCAACATTAGACAAGTGTTGATCTTTTGGACACTCACTTTTTCCATGATTACGTTAATTATTTAGTTTTATTTCTTAATGCACACCTAGAGATATATATCTTAACACCTAAATGTTAATTGATACCATACCAATTCATCAATATTGATAATTATCCTATTGTAAAAGTGATTCAAATACTCAGAGAACTCCATGTAAGATCTAAGGTTATCCTATTATGTAAGGATATTTTTTATTTAAATGATTAATTATAGCCTAATATGAATACCCTTAGAGGTCATGGGGTAACAAGGGTGTCCATGGACTTTTCAGAGCCTAGAACCCAAATGTTAGTGAAAATTAGTTGGACCACAAGGATAAGAGTTACTATACACCAAAACCACATAGTTTCGTGATATCATGTAGTGCTGGATAGAGGTCTTCAAGAGCCCATATAGTTTGAGTAAAATTTGTGGATAAAGGCCCAATACTATAAAATGGACTCTATAATTTTTGATAGTGGATTGAAACATGGTTTTTGAATGGTTTGTAAAACTGTACACACTGACCATGTGAGGTACCCCTCTATACAATGAAGGGTGCACAATTAGTGCATGCTTTGGCTAACCGGGCATCCAAACCATGAGGGTATGTATTTTGAAGAAAAATTAAATTTTCTACACTAAAAACTATTAAAACCAAAATATAAATTTATATTTCTCATTCATGTAGACAGAACTCATTTGATATCTCCCCCTTGATCAAATTTGGTATCATTTGATCCCATTTTTCCATTTGAACTCAGAATCGAGTGTCATCAGTCTTGTTGTAATCACACCAGTGACTACTCCTTTCATTTTTTGTCATTATTATTTTTTCTTAGTAATCGATAAGCTATTCATGTGAAATATAATATGACTTATTTATATGGTTTTCATCCATTATCCATTTTACTTATATTATGAGCTAAATCAAAGGGTTATACAGGATGATCACTCTACTACAGACCTATGGTAGGTGGTCTATACCATTACATTGGTGTTTGATGAATTATATACCAATTATGGAACATTGATTAATGGACCATTAATCGCATGGACTAGAATGTGTTATGGTGTGAATTATGTGGACTCCATATTTTGGTTGATGAGGAGTATGGGACCTTGTGGATCATAAGTTTTGTACCAATTAGTTCAATAGATTAAAATGAAATTTGGAATAAATGTTAAATAAAATGGAAATTTGAAATGATGAAATAGATATATTTACATAGCCCTGACTTTGAGTGGGAAATAGTCAGTCTCTTTAGCGATTTTTGTGACTAATTATTTTACCAGTCCTTGATTTATGAGAACACTCAATGGTATGATCTTTTATAGGAAGGATTGGACTAGTCATATTCTTCTTACTATGAATTTCATGCTTTTGATCATTTTTAGGGGTTTTATTAGCATTGTAGAGACATTCCACCATAGAGACCTCCAGTCATACACTGGGAGGGTGGAAAAAAACATGATCTAGAGGTGGTGGGCTATGGTTTATTATTGGATCCTTTTATAGTTCCAATTGAAGAACCAATAGTTTTTCCAGACATAGGTGATGAGTAACACATCTATGATATATTTTAACACATTATAAATACTTTTCAAAAACTAATGGAGCATACCTCGTATATGGATCAGATGGTGTGTGTATTCCAGCAGCAGAATCCTCCCATATTTTTTGGGGATAGTTATCTGCATGATTTAGATTTGTGTCTTGTGACTACTCTATCAATATTTGACTATATGGTGACACATTCTGAGAGGATAGTGAAGCTCACAACATACATGATTCGAGGAGAAGAAAATCACTCATGGGATGTTTTGAGCCAGGCCGAAAAACTATGTGACATGGTTTGGTGAGATTTACAAACCTGATTCTAAAGAGAACATGTTTATAATTGATGAATATATGTTTTCTTTGTTTTTAGTTTATCATTAAGTCAATATATATGGAATATATATATATATATATATATATATATGAAGACATGGGTATTCTTGAAGTGATGATTCCTGGAGAATTGTTATGTACTCACATGATGGAATGGTTGTGACTCTTGAGAAATTCTAGATATCTATTGTGATGATCATTGTGATGATCATAAAAGTAATTCAAGAAAATTGTTGATGGTGATGGAACATTGTCTATAAAAATTGGACTACCATGAAATTATTTATTTTAATGAAGTGAAGAATAATAATTAGAGGAGGTGATCATGAAAAAATTATGTATATATATAGCATGAAGAAGAAGAAAATTTAATGATTATTGAAGTAATAATAAATTTCAAGTATTTGTGTCAATAGAGACACACTATTTCTAACATGGAAGATTATTTATGTTTATGAAAATATTCATATTCAAGTGGATTTCATTTGAAGTCCAAGTAATATCCCTATATTTGGCATGAGGTATCGATGATGGGTTTTCATGTCGAACGAGTTTTTACAACATTTGGTTCCATGTGGGATCATCCAAAGCTCAATTGAATTATTGAAATTATATAAGTATGAATTTTTACAAATCTTATGAATTTTTTTGAAGTTGAATATTCGAATGAGGTTTTAATGTAAACAAGGGTTCTTGGATTACATATAAAAATGAAAAAAATTGCTAAACATCAATAATGTGATTCCCCAATACAGTATTTGAAATAGATCCTATGTTATATTTTTGTTATGTGAATATAAATAATTTATCATAATTTTTATGGTACATTCATGGGAAATGAAACAAAGACTGATAGAACACAATTGAGATTCACATGCATAGTACACTAGAAATTAATAAATTGATGCTGCAATATGCTATTTGACACATATTCTATTGAATATTCATGTAATGTGAATTTAAAAAGGTTATCATACTATTTGAGGTACATTCAGTGGAAAATAAATGTAGGTTGATAAAATAAAATTGATATGCCCATGCACAGTATGCTAAATATAAATAAAGTGATTCCACAATATGATAATTGACATAGATTCCATTGATATATTCCTGATATGTGGATTAAAAACATTTCGCATACTATATGTCCAATATATAGTTAAGATTCATATTATATGGGAATTGCTTTGCTAAAATGCTATGGTGTAATATGAATGAAGAATTATTTTCAATTGATGTTCATCGGGGATTGTAATTATTTGATAACTTCCATGTAGTATGTAGTGATGGTCCATTGTGGGTTTCCATGTAGTTCAGAGATGATGATTTTTTCATGGATGATGAGTAGATTTGTGGGATATGTCCTTTGTAGAGAGCCATGTCGATATTGGATATAAAAAGATAAACCAATGTAAACAACTTTTCATGATCACATAATCTTCATGCTCTCAATGGTTTGATATACTATATTTATTAGATATAAATACAGGGAAAATATCTCTCTAAAGGTGATAAATAATTTGAGAGAAGTGTTCATTTTGTTCATAAGATCTTATTATGATACATTTGGATTCCACAAAGCAATTTGTTCTTTTAGTGAAGGATAAAATGGTACGTGAGGTTCAATGCTAAGAGTTCCTCTATGATAAGGGTATTGATTCACTATGTGGTTAACTACTATGATATTTTTTGTAGGTGAAGTGCAATAAGAACATCAAAAATAATTTAAAGCATATTCAAGAATTAGTTTTCTAATAATCAATAATGTTAACCAATAGTATCTGACTTTTTTATATGCTATTCTATGATCATTTCATGATCATAGGAACAATTTAGAGAACTATTGGAAGAATATATTATGAATCAAAAACAAGAGTATTATACAATAAAAGAACTAGTTTTCTAAGAATCAAGAAATTCATCCAATGGTACGTGACTTATCATACATGCTATGATATGATCATTTCATGATCATATGGACAATTTTGAAAACTATTTGAAGAATGTACAGTGAATTGAAAAGTGAAGTGTTATAGGATGCAAGCATAATTTTAGTAAGAATAAAAGAAGAGGACCAAAAGTAGGATACATGTCATACTTGTTATGATATGATCATTTCATGATCATTGGAACAATTTAGAATACTATTTGATTAATATATAGAGAATAAAAAATTTATACGAAATATGATCAGAGCATCAGTATTCTATGAATCAAAGAAGTGGACCAATAATATTCTACATATCATAAGTGCTATGCTTGGATAATTTCATTATCATTGGAAAAAATTCAAATATTATTTGATCAATATAAAAGGAATAGAAAATTGATGTAAAATATGGTCGAAGCATCTATATGATGAGCATCAAATAAGTGGACCAACAATACGCCACTTACTATATATTCCATGTTATGATCATTTCATGTGTATGGGGCCAATTTAGTGTAATTTTTGAATTTTTAAAAGTGAATAATAAAATGAGAAGTTTATGAAATACACATGATTGCATGATGTATTTTAGTGGAGATTCAATAGGTAGATTATTTTGAGTTGTGAATGTATCTATCTTTCATAATATAATATTGATTAAATTATGTGCATCACATTCACACATTATATGAGTTTGGGAATTCATCATAAGAAGGAAGAATCATTGATCAATTAGAAATATTATAAAAATTTGATCATCACTAGAGATCAAAAGTTAAAGAGATTGAAGTTAGAATATACTTGCAGGATAAGGTAGCCTAGTCTAAGAATTCAGTAATCTGAGAAGATATAGATAATTCAGGATCTGCTGCGAATGGGTTTCAAGACAAAAAATATTATTTTAATAAACATTTGATGATATTTAATGTTTAAATGAGTATAACAGATCAATTACACTCATGTAGGAAGATTTATTTCAAGTGTTTCAGGAGAGACTAGAAAAAAATAGATATATTTCTATTTGTGGATCAAGAACATTTAGAAGAGGTGTCTTTGGAATACGGTGTCTACCCAGTTACTGAAGAGGCTTGAGGCTGGGGTGTCTAAACAGTCTAGAATAAGGAGAAAATAAGGTAGTTGGGGTGTATAACAATGATCAATTGGAGAATATACTATTGGGGGTGCATAACAAGTTGTTTTCTTATTCATTGTAATCACATTATTATATAGTGTAGAATCCATCTTTGGGGGATTAACTAGTATGGAAAAAAGTATGGATTTTTAATTAACCTTGTAAATATTGTGTTTTATGATCCCATTTATTTTTTCTACATATGATGTGAGGTTGTTTGATATAACTGAGTGGATTTAAAACCTTTAAAATTTCAAGAGGTTAAATCCAAAAGAAAAAATTTAAAATTTAAACCACTAATTCACCCCCTCTCTGTGTTCAATCCATCATGGGACACTGCAATTGGTATTAGATCCCAGGTCCCTCTAAAGATCAAGAAGTTTTCTTATATTGTTTTTAAAATACATTATGAAGTGTAGATTTTAGAAAGTTTTTGAGTTACATCAAATCGAGAGAAAATAATTTACTCCTAAGGATAAAAATATTTGGAGTTCTTCCAAAACTAAAAAGAATAGGAAGATATGAGTGAAAATGAAGTTATAGAAGAATCCGAAAGATAATGTAGCAATAACATTGACTAATGGTAATCATATTTTTAAAAGTATTAATTATTATTATGATTATGATTCTTCTAATGATCTGATATGGGGTCAACGAATTACAAGGTGATTGTTATTTTGAATTAAAATAATATTTGAAGAATGTTTCTAAATAAGTGTTTAAGTGTATTTTTTTGGAACTATCAAGGGAATATTTTTTTTAATAAAGCTCAAATAGAAGTGTAAGTTGAATAATTAGAGGACGCACTAAGTAAAATGTTTATAAAGTGAATCACTCTCACAGACCTAGTGTAAGTAAGGGGATAATCCATTTTTCATACTCAATAATACTTTTAAATTTATAAGTGTAAGAATGTTGTATTTGAGATTATTTTTAAAGAATCCTTATATGAACATGAAAATTTAAACAAAGTTTATTTGGATGTCAATAATTCTCAAATGGATATCAAATCCAAGAAGATCAAGGATCTTGATTCATTTTTTCAAGATAATATTGTATTTCATCAAGTGGGTGTTGACAATATGAGGAATTACTGTGAAGATAAAGTGGAATTTGTTGAAGATCATAATAATGCCCTTAGCATGAGATATCTTGAATTTAAAATTAAATTGGCCAATTTTAGAAAGACTTATCTTGAGACCTCACTGTCGATTATGTATGTATCTACTTCAACACAATTCTATTTCAAGGATTCTACTATTAAATAATATTCTTCACATGGTAATAATATCATTACATCATCTAAAGATATTTCAAAAGAATAAGTAATGAAAGAGGTACCATCCATATCCCAATTTAATAATTTTTTTAATATGTTTCTATAAAAAGTGTAGGATTAAATAAAAACTCTTTAAAAAATATGGATGATGATAAATAGAGATGAACTTACCACCATGACAATGGTGGATGTAAGAAGATGTATAAGTGATGGTTCCACATAGGAATCCTAGTAGGCGGTGAAGAAGTCCCAAAAACATTATGATGGAAATATTGGAAAATAATAATTAATTAAAATAAGATCAAGTTTTTTGGTTCAATGTTAGTGCTGTAATATATTTGGAATTTTTTTTGTGGATTATTGGTATAATATATTAAATTCTAAATTATAAAATAATCCTATACAAAGGGTAATAATTCCAGAGATGGTGCAACAATATTTACAGACTAAGAAAAAAATTTCACATTCAAACTAATTTTAAATTCTTGGTTAAGTATTTTATGTTTTCAATAAATGTGGATAGAAAAGTGATAAATGTACATCTCAAAATATATTAAGAAAATTTGGACCACATGAGAAGTAAATGAAAACCTTGGGTTAAAATATGGAAAATGATGAAAATCAGATTTATCCTAAGAAGTTTCATGATATGAAATCCATGGACTCAATACATAAGAATGATCAGAAAAATCAAAGTCTATGAGGATAAACATGAGTAATAAATATCATAATAGAGTTATTAATAAAGTAAATCATGTGGAACCATGTGGAAAACACACTATAAATATTCCTAAAGACATTCTTGTGATTTTTTCTGCTAATTTGGAGTAATATATAAAGTTATAAGAATCCCATGAAAAAGCTAATGCTAAATTTAAAATTAAGATTCCAATTGAAAAAGGATACTTTATGAGAGGTTTTCATAAATAGAAATCTCATATGTTGATAAAGTTTTGTGTGAGAGATGCAATAAATCTGGCCATAATGCAAGACGATTATTCACCACATTTCTAGAACAATAAGAAGTCTAAAAGATAATTAAGCTTATATTAGAAGTTGTATAAGACATTAAGGATAATTAAATAATAACCATATCAAAAAATGAAATTATAGGTGTGATATGATCCATTTAAGAAAAGGACAAATAATATTTGAAAATTAGATGTGGAAGCATGAATTCTGGAGAAAGTGGAGAAACTTGGTTGAGAAAACTATAGCAAATTTTCGTTTTCACATTGAGGAACAAGTGATCCATCCTTATTATCTTATAATTTTTTTTGTTTTTTAACTAAAAAACTTTTTAATTGAAAAAGATGTTTGAGGATATGAATTCTGGACATCATGATGATATTTTACTTCATGGATTTTACTAACTTCCATAAAATAGAAGAAAAGTGTGTATCCCTTGAGGGGGAGAATTAAATAGATGATACTGTTAAATCTTCATTACGTATTGAATGTGGTACATATAAACATATTTATAAAATTTTATGTTGTGGTAGGTGAATCACACTTTTATCCCTCATTCCTAATTATATTAACTATATCAAATAATGGGGAGTTTCTGATTGATGTTAAGATAATAAGGGGGGTCTATATCATCTTCACATGGATTTTATAATGTGTATGTTGAATTATGTGAATGATATAGTATTTTATTGATTAATTTTATTATTTATAAACCCTATAATAAGATTTGGGTATTTCTATGCATGATTTCACATGCATGGTATTTATGGACAAAGTATAAAACCTTGGTTTCATCTAACTTATTTTCTACACCAGGTTATCCAATGTAGACTTATATTTTATTAAACGAAGGCTATTTTCTAAGAGAATAATATAATATAATTCATCTATTTGATGTGATCAAGAAATTTTCATATAAGGGAGATGATCATGATTTTGAAAATAAATGTGAGATAGAAAGATCCACCACTTAACCTTTGCATTAATTTTCAATAATGGGGAGAAAAATAATGACTTTGTAAAGTGTATAAGTATCAACAATAAATTCAAAGGGGGGATTGAAGAACATAAGTTCATGATTGATGAATTAATTTGTTATTTTTTATTAGTCTATCATAACGTCAATATATATATATATAAAACTTATATGAGGAGATTTGGATGCTTAAAGTGGTGATGCCTAGATAATTTTTATGGACTCACTTGATAGAATTGGATGTAATTCTTAAGAGATTATCTGTATTAATTATGATGATTTTTGTGATTTTATTAAAATGAATTCAAGAAAAGTCTTGATGGTGAAGAAACATTATCCATGACAAGTGAAATACCATGAAAATGTCTATTTACATGAAGTTAAGAAAAGGAATTAAAGAATATGGACATTAAAAATGTATGTTTATATATGTCATGTTGAAGAATAAAATTTGAATTTTTTAAACTTATCTTAAAGATAAAGGAATTATGTCAATAGTGAGACATTTTCTATAACATTTATGATTATTGATGTTCCTGAAAATATTCATATTCATTCAGATTTGATTTCAATGCCATGTAATATCCCTATATTTTGAATGAGGTATTGATGATGGGTTTTCATGTCAAATTATTTTTTACAATGTTAGATTCCATGATGGATCATCCAAATCCCATTAGAATTATGGAAATCAGATAAATATGGATTTTTGGAAACTGTAAGAAAATTTTATGAAGTTGAGTTTGTGAAATAAGATTCCATGTAAATGAGGGTTTTTGGTTTTCATATAAAAATACAATAGTTCCCTAAACATCCATAAAGTGATACCATTTTATGCTATCTGACATATATTCCATGTTATATTCATTTGAGTTATTAAAAACAATTTAGTATACTATTTGAGGTACATTCAGTGAAAAATCAAAGTAGGTTGATAGAACAAAACTAAGATTCCCATTAATAGTACACTAATCATCAATAAAGTGAAGTTATATAATAAAATTTTACATTTATTCTATACTATATTTATGTGATATGAATATAAGAAATTTAACATACTATTTACATTATATAGATAAGAAAATAAAATTAGGTTGATAGAACACAATTGATATGCCCATACAAAGTATGCTAAACATTAATAATGTGATTCCATAGTACGCTGTTTGACATATATGATATTCTATATTCATGAGATGTGGATTTGAAAAATTTAGCATACTATATGTGCAATATATAGTTGACAAGTGTACTCTAAGGGAATTTATTCAATAAAATTTTATGGTGGTATGTGAATTAGAATGCCCCACAAATGACATGATTCATGGATAGTAAAGCTTTGTGAAATACCATGCAGTATGTAGTGATGATCCTTTGTGGGTATCCATGTAGTTCAAAGATGAATATTTATTCGCAAATGATGAGATTATTTGAGGGTGAAGTTCTTTGCAGGCATCCACGCACATGCAAGATATGAAGAGATGAACCTATTTAAACTTTATTACATGATTAAAAAATCTCCATGCGCTAAATGGATTGATAATCACTATTTTTTCAATAAATACATGGCTAAATCTCTCGTTAAAGGTGATAAATAATTTTAGGTAAGTGTTTATTTTGTGCCAAAGTTCATATTCTGCTCCATTTCGGTTATGTAAAGCAATTTTTTCTTTTAGAGAAGGATAAAATGTAATGTGAGGCACCGTTCTGAGAGATCCACTACTCTAAATGTATTTATTTTCTATGTTGTGAAGTTCCTTACTATTTTCTATGTAGGTTAAGTTCTATAGAAATTTCAAAAATAATTCAATGAATATTCAAGAATCAGTTCCATAAGAATCAAGAAAGTCCACCAAAAGTACGTAAATTTTCATATATTCCATGCTATGATCGTATCATGATCATATGAAAAATTTTAAAAACTATTTTAAGAGTATAATGTGAATATAAAATTGAAGTTCTATGTGATTAAAAAATAATTTCACTATGCATTAAGAAATTCACACAAAAATATCTGAAAAATAATATATGTTATGTTGTGATCAGTTAATAATCATAATAACAATTTAGAAAACTGTATGAAGAATATATATTGAATAGAAAAGTGAAGTGATATGCGATGAAATAATCAGTTCAATAATAATCAAATACGTGGACCATTAGTACGCTGCATAGCATACATGAAATTCTATGATCATTTCATGAACATTGAAAAAATTTAGCATATTTTTTGAACAATATACAGTGAATTGAAAACAAAGGTTCACTATGATTCAGGAATCAATACACAAAGAATCAAATAATCTCACCAACACTATGCTACATATCATACATGTTGTTCTATGATCATTTCATGATCATTGGAAAAATTTAGCATATTATTTGATCAATATACAGTGAATAGAAAACTTATGTTCAATATGATTCAAGAATCAGAAAACTAAGCATCAAAGAAGTGGACCAACAATATATGAAATATCATACATGCTATGTTATGATCATTTCATGTGTGTAGGATCAATTTAAATTTTTTTTATGATTAAAAATTGTATAATAAAATGGGATTTCTATGAAAACACATGGGTTTATGATGTATTTTATTTGAGATTCCAAAAAATAGATTATTTTGAGTTTTTCAAGTCAATATCTTGAATTCAATTTTATTGAAGATTTTTTTGCACCACCTGAACACATTATTTGAGGTTCGGACTTCATCATAAGAAATAAGAATCATTTACCAAGAATAAATATCATAAATATATAATAATCAAAAAATATTAGAAGTTGAAGAGACTGAATCCAGAATATACTTGCAGGAAAATGTAGTAAGGTCTGAGGATTCAATAATATAATAAGTTTCAGATAATTCAAGATCTAGTGTGAATGGATTTTGAGGCCAACAAGATTATTTGAAGAAGTTGTTTAAGATATTGAAGTACTACATGAGTATAACAGATGCAATACACTTATGGAGGAAAATTTATTTCAAGTGTTGTCAGAGAAACTAGAAGAAAATAGTGATATTTCAATTTGTTGATCAAGAAAATTGATAAAAGGGATCTTTGGACTAGGTTTTCTAACTTGTTACAGAATAGGCTTAGGGATGGGGTGTCTAACTAGTCTATAATAAGGATAAGAGAATATGGTTGTAGTGTCTAATCAACCAAGGCAGAAGATTTGGTTGATGGGGTTTAGAATCAGGATCAATTGAAGAATTGACTACTAGGGCATATAAATAGTTGTTTCCTTATTCATTTTAATCACCATCTTATATAGTGGATAATCCATGTTGGGGGATTAACCAACATAACAAAGAATAGGTATTTGTAATTAAACTTGTAAATATTATGTGTTGTTCTCTTTCTAGTAATTTCTATATATGAAGTGAGATTTTGAGATATCACCAAGTTGATTGAGAACCTTAACAAGTTTGTGAGGTTGAATTAAAAAGAATAAAATTGAAAAATTAAATTACTAATTCAACCAACACCTCTATGTTTTCAATCCATCCTAGGGAAATATAGATTATATGACTACATTATCCTAGAGACACTAAGGGAAGAGTGAGATAGTGAGTTCATGTGTCTGGAGTAGGGCATGATGATAGTTATGGAATATTCAATACACTTTACATAGAAGCAGTGTTTTTCACCAATGTAAATTGTTGATCAGGTGTTGAGGGAAATATGCTTTTAGGAAGGTCTCAAACATGTTTTTTGATATCAAGTTAATGTGTTTAGTTTGACCGCTATTACTAAGAATGTGAATAAAGAATTGATTACATTGCAGAACCTACTAGAGGTTGGGGGTGTATAGTAAAGTAGTATAGTCTCTCAGCCCAGTGGTTCAACTTCTCGTGGTAGGAAGCGAGGATTTGAGGATTCCCATGAGATGAGCACTAGCCAATCAACTAGTATTGGTAGTGCAGTTTTCTTTTATCATTGTGAAAGATGGGGACAAATGAGGAATTAGTGTGACTGTGACCCAGTGGAGTGTTGATCTTGTGGAAGGATGGACCATGTATAAAAGTTTTGGAGAACCTTCCCACCAGTACTTATTGGAAGAGGTTCAAACTCAACTCTGGGTTCAGGATAAGGGTTTATAGCTCTACATCAGGCAGGGAGATAGAGTAGTATGGTCATTTTGGTTGATGTGGTAGTGGTTGTGGTTGAGGAATTCATGCACCAGTTATATCTAGAAAAAAGAGTGGTCTTGTTCTATGTAGTGAGGTTATATCATAGGGATGTGGTTTAATATAAATATATTCTACATAGCCTACCCTCAGGGAGTAGGGGTTGGCCTATCTAGAGTGAGGGGTATGATCTTAGTAGCCTCTAATCTTATATATGTACTTATTTACATAGGTGCATCGCATAGTTTCATATTTTTACATGTGGTAGAATTCCTTAGGCTTGTCGTTTAGTTTTCCAAGGGAATTATAGTGCTCAATACTCCATTTGGGATTAAGAAAATGGATTTATGTCAACGTAGGGAGTTACCCCTTGAGATTGGTGGGTGTCACTTCGTCTGGGATCTTTTTTCCTTAAGATTACCATGTTTGATGTCATACATGGTATAGAATAGAAATTTTATTATCAAACCACCATTTATTTTTTATCACCAAAGGGTGACATTCACATCACCAAAGGGTGGAGTGTTTATTCACAAGGATGATTGGGATGTCCAGGAAATCCAAGTTGGACCAAAGTATGATGGGATGGGTGGGGGGGACAACCTAGATTTCTAGAATTTATCTAGATGTTAGGGATCATGTTCAGTGGAATTTTCTCCAATGGTTTATCATGTCATGGATTCTTTCTCAGAAGACTTTTCTAGTTTACCTCCTAAGATAGAGGTTGAGTTCTCCATCGAGCTAGTTCCTAGAGTAGCACTAATATCCATTCCTCCTTACAGTATGGATACTATGGAATTACATGAGATGAAGAGGTAGCTAGAGGACTTGGAGGCAAATGGTTTTATTCGGACTAGTACTTCTCTGTGGGGTTCACTAGTACATTTTGAAAAAAAGGAAGATAAATTCCTTAGGCTTTGAATTCATTACCATAAATTAAACCAACTGATGGTCAAGAAATAGTATCCATTTCCACTAATATATTTCCCTTTTTATAAGCTTTGAGTAGATTGGGTGTTCTCAAAAATTTATTTGAGATTAGGATATAACTTGGTACACGTTTGACCTGAAGACATACCTTATATAGATTTTTTGTAGTAGGTATAGTCTGTATGAGTATTGGTTATTTCATTAGGCCTCACGATCATGCTAGTGGATTTTAGGGAGATAATGAACTTAGTTTTTCATATTTATATATATTATTTTATGGTGGGTTTCATGGATGATATCTTGGTGTATTCTCACAATCGAAACGACCATGAAAAACATCTTAAGATAATTTTGGATGCACTATGAGTGAATTAGTAATATGCTAAGCTCACAAAGTTCCACTTCTGGAAGGATAAAATTTCCAACCTAGGTTATATTATCTTAGATATAGTAGTATCAGTTGACCCAAAGATGGTGAGAGTTATAGTTTCATGGGAGCATCCCAAGAATTTATTTGGTATACATAGTTTCTTTGGGCTAGTTGGATATTATAACCATTTAATATAGGACTTACCAAACATTGAATCACCATTTATAAGCATGACCAATAAGGGTGTGAAGTTTTAATGTATAGATACTTGCGAGATAGCCTTTCCGAAACTGAATGGGAGACTAAACTCAACACCAGTCCTGATTCTTCTATGGAAGGGAAGAAGATACAAAATGTATTGTGATTCATTAGGTATCAAGATAGAAGTATTTATGATGTAGGGTTATAGATTCAGGATGTACGAGTCTCGGTAGTTGAGGACACATGATAGGAATTAACTTACTCATGATCTAGAGTTAGCTACATTTTTGCATGGATTGCACTATTAGAGACACTCTTTACTGGGAGATAATTTTGTCGTATAAAAAGACCTCAAAAGAATCGAGTACATATTTTCATAGCGTGATATGAATTTTATGTAGTGAATATTGTAGGAGTAACTATAGTCTTTTAACATCGAGCTATACTACACACCTAAAAAATGTATTGTGGTGGTCAATACATTGAGTTGGTGAACTCATATTAGGTGGTATAGTAGGCTAATAGCTGGTGGAGGCTTATGGATTTGATCTCTAAGATGCACTTGGACAAGCATGTTATTTAGGGTAGAATTTTCATTAATCCTTAGTTTTGACCTCTTCCTATAAAAATAGGGTAAGAATGAAAAACTATTGGATTCATAGGGACTAGTTATATGGGAGAGTGTGGAAGGTGAATACCCAAATACTATTTGTACGGTTGTTGAGAATGATATCCTACATATACATAGATGCATTGGGTTCTGGTAGACATACGTGAATATTTGATAAAGGAGTTTCATGCCTCAGTTTGGAAAGTTCATCGTGGTGTTACCAAGATATATTTTGACTTAAATTGTCTGTAATAGTGGTCCCAGATGAAACATGGGGTAACTAGTTTTGTCATGTGGTGTTCCACCTGTCAGTAGGTGAGTGAAGAACATTAGTGACCATCAGAAATTTTATAGTAGTTAACTAATTCTAAGTAGAGATAGAATGATGTTGTGATGAATTTTATGGTATGTTTAACAAGGTCTCCTCAAGGTAGCAATGTTTTATGGGTTTTTGTTGATAGTCTCACAAAGGTTTTTCATTTCCTTCTGATCAAGGAGACCTTCAATGTAGATGATCTTGATTTTTTGTATATCAGTGTGATAATAAAACGTTGTGGGGTTTCATGTAATATCTTTTTAGATAGGGATTACTAGTTTATGTATCACTTATGGCAGAGTTTGTACAGGTAATTGGGTACATAGGTTCTTTAGATCACAACATACCACCCTCAAACTAATGGCCAGTCATAGCGTACGACACAGGTGCATTAGGACATTCTTCGAGCATGAATATTTGAGTTTGGGGGATATTGGGGGAAGTATATTACCATAGTTGAGTTATCCTGTAATAATAGCTATTAGGTGAATATAGAGATGGAACCTTATGATGATTTTTATGGTCATCCATGTTGATCATCCTTGTACTGGTTATGGGTAGGTGAGGTATCTTCACTAGGACCACATCTCACTCAAGAGACTTCTAAGAAATTCAAGTTGATCAGGAAATGGATTTATACTTCAAATTCAAGACATAAATCTTATGTAGATCATCTTCGATGACCTCTAGAGTTTAATGTTAGGTATTGGGTGTTTTTATGTATCATACCAAGGCTAGGAAGAAGATGTATTAATAGATAGTGTAAGCATTCACCATGATATATTGGACTGTAAAAGGTTCTAAAGAGATTTAGGATGGTAGCCTATCAGTTTCAGTTAACTCAGTGTTACCAGAAAATGAAAAACATCTTCCATGTATCTTAGCTACACCATTATCACTTAGATCCATCTCATGTTATGTAGCCTAAGGAGGTGTAGATATATGTAGATTCATCCTTTGAGGATCCTCTGATTCATATCATTGATAGGAGCGTCAAGGTTCTCCGAGACTATTTAGATCCTCTAGTATGGGTGATATGCCAGTATGATCATTGATAAGATGAGACTTGGGAGTTGGAGGCTAACATATGTGCTTAGTGTCTAGAGTTATTCTCAGGAAATTCTTGACCACCCATGAAAGGGAAATCAGAGGACAAATTTCATTAAGGGGGATGATTATAAGATCTCGTGTTTTTATATGAGGTATAAATATATTTTTTTTAAATTCTTAATTACATCCTAATGTGAAGAAACTTTGGTTTCATGGGGTTATCGGGGTGTGTCTGAGGCTTTTTCAGAGCCCAGAACCAAACTGTTGGAAAAAATAGATGTGTTACAAGGTTAGGAGTAATAGTGTGACCCAAGCCACAAGGATTACCCATACAGTTTCAGTGTACCATTCAGATGGAGGATAACACCATTAAAATGGCCACTAAAAGTTATGACAGAGTGTTAAGACATGGTATAGGCATGGTTTGAAACACTATTTTCACTAACCAGGAGAGGTTCCCCTCCACACAGTGAAGGGAGCACATTTAGTACATAGTTTGGAAAACCTTGCAGCCAAAACACGCGACCCAGATCTTTGAGATGAAATTAACTTTTTTCATTAAAAACTATCAAAACTAAAAATCTAATTTATATTTCTCATTATAGTAGAGAAAACACATTTTAGATCTCCACCTTGATCAATGTTTTTATATTTTGATCTCGTTATTACATCTGAACTTAGAATCTAGTGTTGTTAGTCTTGTTGGATTCATGCCAATGAGTACTCATTTCCTTTTGTTCCTTTATTAATTTGTCTTAGTATTAGCTGTTCTATTTAGGTGGAATATAATATTCCTTATTTTTATTCTTTTCATTCATTCATCATTTTTTTAATCTGTGCCTAATCAAAAGATGATACAATATGAGAACTCAATTATGGACCAACGGTAGTTGTTCTATACACTACCCTTGGGTTTTGGTGATTTATTTGCCTATTTTTTGTATCTCTGGATGCTAAAATTTTGCGTTGCACACGGATAATTAATTGAATTATAAAAATGAACATGTTGGAACATGTTAGGGATTCCTTTTAGTTCCTTGATCTTAGTTTGAGGTTTTCTCCCCAACTTAGGCCACAAATGGGGTGTTCCATGTGATTGCCTTTGTCTTTTCATATTATTAAACAACCCAAGGGGTGAGTGGTTGAGGATTCATAGTTAGAGAAAAAACTATCATATGTGAACTGAATTAAATTGATTATTTAGGAAATGGTCTTTCTCCTTCACCATGTTATACATGATGTGAATTGTTTAACTCTTTAAATGTGAATTGTTATATGAGTGGGTAAACTCATTGAATGTATTTGAATGGTAATTTTTATATGATTTGGAAGGACTCAAGAAATGTGATGTTATGAAATGATAATTGAATTGAATTATGAATGTTTCTATAGGATTCCATGGGTGTGATACACCATGGGTGATGATAGTGGTAGTAGATTCCATGGATGAGATTACTCCTTGGGTCCTGATTTTTTGGGATGGATTTGTCCTTTATACCCCTTGGATTTGGATTTATTAGGATCATATTGGACATGGTTTGATGAAATTCTCCTTGGACCCAATCCAATAATAATATATTTTCCATCGAGATTCTCCTAGGACCTGATGAGGATTCCTTGGTTCACTATACCCTGCATCCGGCCCCATGGGGTCTGACAACTATGTTATACAGCTCAGTTGTGGTAATTTTAGTATTTCTAATTATATTTAATGGTCATGTTTGATATAATATAAAGGTTAAACAACATTGTTTTGGTTGGTATGAGATACTGGATTTATGTCTTGGTCATGGTGTTTATTTCTATTGTGCGTTATAACTGCCTTTTTTGATGATCTTGAACCTTGTTTCGTAGAAATCCTTGCTAGGCTTGACAGTATCACCTAAAAGTTAATATTTTTTCCATTGAAATTTTTCTTGTATTACTATCAAATATATTTTATAACTTTCACACTTCATATATTGTATTATAAATCCTGGATTATTATAGACACTTTTGGTGGTGGCCTACTGGTATTTTATATCACACCCTATCTCAGGCTGTTGTTGGGTACCCATATAGACATTATGAATTTAGTTTGGGATTGGTAAAACACCCAATGTTTTATTCATTACTTTGTTCGATGTCTAGGAGTAGGGGAGTAGAGGACCAAACTTTGGCTTATAATGTTATCAAGAGATAATTCTTTTTTGTATTTTTTGTATTATGATACATCTATTGTATCGATTCCAATAGACATGTTTTAGATTATTTTTAGGCACATGAAATGATACATAATTTTGGTATATGATATTTAATTTTTAATTGTTATATATACTTGTCTTTGGATGTTATCTCCTATTCAGTTGTTAATTAACTTCCACTAAGGCAGGTTTCTAGTCCAGTGGTCTTAGTGGCTATTCATGCTGCTTATTCATTAGCATATTTCTTCCTCTATTGACATGTATGATTGTTACTCTTATGTTGTACTATATCATGAGGTAATTTTCTCCCAATTGAAAAACCCTTGGCCCTCACTTCTAATCATCATCCTTTGGTATCTGGGGAGATGCGCTTGAGGCCATCTGGCTAACTAGTATTAGAGCACCATTTAGTGGCATCATGGTCCGCGATGTTACAATCCATGAAATTAAAACTAACTGAAATCACTATGATCAATAGAATGACCTTTCCAAATATTATTAAATAATTAGAACAATCCCTTTTCTATAAAAATTTTAAATATAATCATGAATTGGTTAGAAGAAAATCATTCAAGAATGAAAAAGGTCTTATTCATTAAAAAAAATACAATTTCAAGAAAAATTAATGAAATATGTAGTGAAATGAATGGACTCATAATAGTTTTCCCATTGATATCCACTACCATAGGCTCCTGGTAGTTTATCTAGGCATTTTTAAATCAACTCACATATTATTCCTCCTCCATTTTTATATAGAAACTCTAGGAGAATCCCCCTTCCAGTACCACTTGATCATGAACCACACCATCACCTCTAAAATTATGATATCATTTTTTATAATTCAATATTCCCTTAATGTTTATGAAAAAATAATGTTAAACTTATTTTAAATTATTTAAATATTCAATTTATCGTATTAAATCACCAAGAGAGTACATCAAAAGAATCATGATTTATTACAGGTGGTACTAGTATAAATTTCTTTAATCACATGAGTGAAAAATTAATTCCATGCATACCAATGTTTTATTTACCCTTTGAATCATCCCATGATCATAAAATCATCATATGTTCTTTGAATGAATCATGTTGATTGGAATTAATTATGAAGTGAGAATATTAAATGATGGCATCATCTTTTCTTCATACCCTTATGTAGTGAATTATACAAGAGTCTGTCGTTATCTCCCATGACCATAACACATTGGCCATTTTGAGTTCAATTTATCCTAAAGATTTACAATGTATTGAATTATAAGAATTAAAATGAATCATATGATTTCTATTTCATATGAATTTATAATTAATATAAATGAAAAACTCATATGATCAGGAAAAATTTCATAGAGGCTCTAAAAATTTCGTAGGTGATCATATTGTTTTTTGTAAAGGAATATATCCTATAAAATATCTAAAATATAAAATAATACCATAATCCTCCCATTATGATACCAAGAGTCATACATTTAGTGAAAAATATCCAAGGGAGTTAAAATTAAAAAAAAAGGAATTATCATATTGGTGCTAAAAAATTCTCTTATGTGGGTCTCCAAAGTTATACGAGATCAGAATTATCTTTCAAAACCAGATTTTAGCAAAGTAAATTATCATACATGGGGTAACTTATCCGATGTGGGTAAATTTACCTATATAAAAGACTAAAATATCCTTCATGGTATAATATCTAAAAGTAAAACATCATATGAAATATTATCTTATGAAGTAGAAAAAATAATCCTAAATGATAAATTATCTTATGAGATAGATTATATTATGGCCCAAATATAACCGAAATTTTCTTATTTTTAGTTCAAAAAAAGGACATAACAAGTGATTTACTACTTTAGCACTAAAATTATGGCTTTCTCAAATAATTTCATAAATATATAAGACACATAAAAACATTGAATTATTCCTTTTTTATAATAATTCCAAAACTATATTTGGAAACAACAAATGATGTGATTTTAGATAAAAAGAGTGTGGATTAAATAATTTAAATACAAATGATAGATCATGAATATATGAGCTCTATCATTAAGGTTAACATAATTTGGTTCATTATAATAAATATACTTATTTTCTATGTTTTATTTTTTATAAAGTAGAAAGTGTTATTAGGAAATAACTAAAATCAATAGATGAAAATGAACATATCCTCATTAAAAAAATTTCTACAGGTGGTATAGACACTTGAACAGAGTACTATGATATGAGATTAAATTTTAAGTGTTATATTCCCCACTTCATAATGAGAAACATTAGGAAGCTAGTGAGTGTAAAAATGATTCCTATTGTAGACAATTGGATGATGCATTCAATGTTTACATTATTAATTTATTATCAAATATATACTAATAATGGTCTTTCCCTTTATAAAATAAAACTCTTAGGTATTTTACATGATTTATTATTAGGTAAAATGTTTAATCATCCATTAATTATTAAAGGTTATAGTTGAAAAAATATTCTATAAATAGATCACAAAGATGAAAATAAAGTATTTCAAGTAGAAGATAGGGGTAAATTTTCATTGTTCCTGAAATTTTGATGATGTAAATAGTATGAATAGAAATATATAATTCATAATTAATAAATGATATTATATTAAAATATTAATGTATTATATAAGTTAAATAAATATTGATCTTGTTAAGAAGATAAAATTAGATTCAATTAGTGGGATTTTGAGTATATCTTAACCAAGAATTCATCAATAATTATGTATATAATATATATTTTTCCTAAACTCAAATTTTCATATAAATATATGATTTATATTGTTAATAAATTATAAATTACACCTTTCTTTTCATGGAGATATTGATTATGGGTCTTGAAATAATTTTATTATCCTTTTATGATATTATTTACAAATAATATAATTAAAACGAAACCATATACCAAATACAATAACAGATTAGATCTCATATGAGTTATAATATGAGAGAATGACATAATGTCACAATTTTGTGTGTTATGATGTGAATCATTGGTCAAGTATAATTCCATAAAAACATGAATTAGTAATACAAAGTATGTTATTGTGAATTATCAAACTGATACTAAGGATATTCTATAAATCACTAATTTGGAAACTAGATATTCAAACGAGAGACTATTTTTATATGATAAAATAATTATCTATAATTTTTATAGTGGGATAAATAAGGAATATGTTAATTTCAAGTATTAAGATGCATAAAATTTTGAAATATTAATAACTTCCATAATAGTTCATGGATAATAATATTATTGAGACACATTGTTTACAGGAAAGTTAGAACCAAATACAAAGGGTTTATAATCACTATATTAGGTGATATTGTATTTATTAGGGATAATGAATCCTTATACTACAAGGAATTAGAAAATAGAAAATAATATTTTAAATGGAAAGTAGTTATGAATTCATAAATGGATCCCTTCTATGAAAATAAAGTTTGTATTTTGGTAGAACTTATTACTATTGTGAAGCCCACTAGGTCCAAATGCGGTTTCAAGAATGTTCTCAACAAGGATGGTAAATAAAATACCTATAAACAAATATTAGTTGACAATGTTTTTATGATAATTAAATATGTTTTGTCTAATGAAACATTTTCATCAATAGATATATTATAATTTATTTAGACTGTAATTATTATAGAAGTGTACCATGATAATTTGTGGCAGTATTCAATTCATAGGTATGATTTAATTTGGGATACTCTTATCTCTATTTTGGTTTTATAGTTTTTCAGGAGTTAGGGGTTGAGATTCTAGATTATAGGAGAAAAAATATAGGTGCATGATTTGTACATGTTTAGTAGTAACTTGGTGGTAACTATGTGATATAGATTATTTGGTTCTAGTGGATTTTTTCATATTTTGGGAATGGTTTGTCTAATTGTGAAATATTTCTTAGAAAACCATATGATAGGTTAGGTTTGGGTCTAGAGGTGGTTGCACGACTTTCTCATGACTTTTTTAACAATGTGGTTATTTCTAGGTAACCATGCACTTCAATTTTCAAGGGACAATAGATAACACATGGTTAGTACACAATATTTCTAACCATGCATTCAAACCATTTGATCTATATGAATTTCTTAAAATTAGAAAATTACCCCAATATCCTTTTTTTTCTTTTGACCGAAATTTCACCCTAATATCTCATTATCCTGACCCAACCTTTCCTTAACACTCCAGGAGATTCTACCTTGGGTCTCTTAGTGATATCCTATCTATTTTGGTGTAACTATTTAATGTATGTTTAAATATATTTTTCATTCCTCTATTCTCTAGATTTACTCTCAATCTCTCATCCCCTTGATTTGTTGGAACCCAAATGGGTTGTGATGGGAAAATATAGGGTTTGATGTGTGGAATTGATTATTTTTATTATGGATCTATAATTTTGAGTAATATATGACTTCATTTACAATAAATATTTTCAATGGAAACTAAGTTACCTATGTTGGTGTTGTAGGTGTCTCTATATAATAGTTATTTTTCATGGAATAGTTTCTTAATATATTTTTTCCTTTAGTTATGATAGTGGAAAAGTTTTATTTGATATATATTATATTTGATTTATGAAATTTAATATTTTTCAGGAAAAATGGTTTAAAAGTTTTTTAATAAAAATAGTTTTATACACTTAATGTTTTTTATGAAATGTTTCATTGATGGTTTGGAGTATAAAATAATCTATCTCATAGGATAGAGCCCAATTGTGCATGGTTTTATTCATTATAGTGAGGTTTCATGCTTTGATTCCTCAAATTTTTACATTTTGAGGTATATAAACTCTTCATTACATCCCATTATGTAATCATTCATATTTATTTATATATTATTATGGATTTGAATATGGATTGTTTTAAAGTAAAATCACATTATTTTTTATGAGAAATGTTTTGAAATGAAATTATTTATAAATTTTTTTATTTTAAAGCAAGAAATAATGATCACATAATAATGTACATTGTATGGATTCATGGTGGTATACTATTAGGAATTTATCTCACACATTTTATATTCCCTTAGTAATATAAATACTTGGATTTGTAGGATCCAAGTAAAGGTAAGGTTTCCATGTATCTAGATGAATTATTTTGGTTGATGTCTCTTAATGGTGATTTTGTAATTTCATGAGGGATGGTCACATAGATTCTTGGTTTTGGTCTTGGACTTAACTATTATCTGAGATTATCTTTCTTCCTTTTTTTGTTCTGTCTCATGGTTTTTCACCTCTTCTTAAATCGTATAAAATGGTTCTATATCATTATATTATTATATATGATACATGTTAAATTATTATTTCATGTTAAAACCATTCCAATGGTTGTATGTGTTGATACCTAAGATCTTTTCAGTAGTCTGTGGTGATAAAAAACACTATTCGGAGGTGGAAAGTTTGCTTAGGTGACATGTCAGTCTACCCAAATTGGTTTGTTACAAAATTTCATCAATTGGAGGTTTCTTTGGTGGTTTATTTTATTCTAGAGTTATGAACATCTAGACTTAGATGGTAACTACATAAGGGTTCCTAGTAAACTCAATTTCATATCTGACCTTTAGATACCATTATTGGTTAATAATTTTCTCATCAAAATCCTAAGATTGCTTTTGGGTTTATTTAAATGAACCTTCTCAATTTTCTCTATTAGTTTATATTATTTTCTTCAATCCTTGTTGTTTATGGGATTTAATATGGATTCTTGAAGTTTATATTTTAATTCAGATATGTATTCCAATGCTAATAATGTGTTACCTCTTGCGTTTAATAGATAATGCCTCCATAAGGTTGTATTTGATTATAAGGGAAGGACCTATCGGAAAAATCACATATGATGCCCCTTTATTCAACCCTTCTTTAATGGAAATAGTAATACAGGTTATTTAATCACAAGTTAAATATAGTAAGTAAATCTAGAATGGATGGTGAATTATCCTTTGGGGTTTACCAGGAAAAGTAAAGCAATATTCCTTAGTGACAACAGAACCAATGAACCAAATGAATAAATTGAGAGAATATAACATATTTTCCACTTTTTGGGTGCTCTAGAGGACTATATGTTAGGAATTTACACTTATATGCTTTAATTTCCTAAAATGAAAGTGTTGGATTCCATTATTCTAGATAAATTATACAAGGAACTGAAATATAAAACATTCAATAAGTCCTTCAATAAGTTGTTTTATCCTATGACCATACATGTGGAAAAGGCTTCGGAGTTTGTCACCTTAGATCAAGGAGACCATTTTGTGATGAAGTATGATACTCATTTCACCAATATATCTCCAAAACATGACACTAATAACTACCTCAAGGCTAGATGTTTTTATATGGGTCTATTTGTAGAGATTTGATTGATGCTTATTATCATGTGCTTGATGACCTTTATTGATGTAGTTGATAATGTGGATATAGCTAACGTAGAGTTAGTCAGGAAAATAGGTCTTAGTGGAGCATTTGTTATTATAGGGGGGTATTCGAGGTGTGTCACCTATCCTGAAAAGGAATCACAGTAGTGGTTCTTTGTTTTCATTAGGATCTATTAAAGAGGGTTCTTCAGGAAAATACCAGGTGATTTTCTTCCATTGTGGAAGACTTAGCAATTTCAAAGCCTAATTATACAGTAACCCCCAATATATTCCATCAATGTGGACAATATAGTCACCTTAAATGCTTTTTAGAAGCGTTTCATATGGAATTAGAGTTGGACACACCATACCAAAAGATCCTACGATCAGTTGGATGAAATGAAAAGGTGGTGGATATCATTATAATGTTCTGGTGGACAATTATTCAATAAAGAAATCTTAGATAGGGGTTCAGTTTGGATACCTTTATACAGAAGAGTATGCGCAAGAGTAATATAAAGTGGTTATGACTACTATGTGATGTACAATGTTTATTACTTCCTCTATAGTCTAAGGTCTATTTGATATCAGTTCATCTCATTATTTGATATCATTAAATTTGGTCAATGTGTAGGGATTATTCATGAATCTTATGTCATTTTTATGGATCATTCTACTCCCTTATAAATGTGAAAAGAGTAGGGTTTTTAATATTCCAAGTTCTAGGGTATGATCGTCGACCACGAGGTTATATGGAATTTGATAGTTCTCAATCTTAATATCATTGAACATATCATTGAAATGGATTAGTCGGTTCATTTCATGTATTACGTCAATTTTTATCATTTTTAGAATTAGTTTCTATTTCCCAATAGGGTTACTTGTGTATTTCAAGGTGAGTGGTATCCTATATATGGGTGAGTAGGGATGTTTTTTCCTGGGCCAAGAATAATCTCATGTAAATTTTTAGAGATGTTTATTGAGTCCGTTTATCATTAGTAAAGTGGTCATCTTACTACTATTATTAATGAGTAACACAAATAATTTCCTAGTAGCATTTGCTAGGTTAATTCCCCAAAGAGAATTCGAGTTTACTATTTAACTACCTCTGGGGATTATACATATATCCTATCCATTTGATCATATTAAATCAATTGATTAAAGTGAAATTAATGTTTATATTGAGGATATTGAGTACAAAATATTTGTTTTTATGAGTGTGTCACCTTGTTCATCTCTGGTTCTCTTCATAAATATGTATATGTAACCCTTACGTTGTGTGATAACTACCAAAAGTTTAATCAAATGACTATTCAAAAAGGGTACCCTTTTCCTTGGATTGATGATATGTTTGATCAACTTAGGGGATCCTGATCATTTTATAATATTGATTTGTCATAGGGGTACCATTAGTTAAGATTCTGAGAGGAGGATATTCTAATGACTACCTTTTAGAAAAGTTATGAAAATTATGAGTATTTGGATATTCCATTTGGTCTTGTTAACACTCATGTAGTGTTTATAGTTTTGATGAATTAGATCAATTATTTGTTATTGGACTCCTTCTTGGTTGTTATTGTGGATGATATTTTGATGATTTTAAAGTCTAAATAAGAACAGAGAGAACATCTTGATATTGTTCTTAGAACTTTCAATAGACATCATATGTATTGAAAGATAACTAAATTCCAGTTTTGGATATGAAAAGTGAGGTTTCTGGGCCTTTTTATATATGAGAGAGGTATCTCAGAGAATCATAAAAAGGTTTAGGAAATGATTTCCTTGGATCAACCAAGAATCTATTTGATATTTATATCTTCTTTTTTCGTGTGGTTATTATAAAAAAGTCATTATAGATTTCTCCAGGATTCCATTTCATATGTTATAGTTGAAGCATAAGGGTATAGAGTTTGAATAGAATGATAATTCTCAATGATCATTTGAATAAACTAAAGTGAGGATTACTTTATATCTAGGTTTTATTCTTTTGGAATCGGGTTTTGGTTACCACATATTTTTTTAAGCCTCAGCTACATGATTAGGATTTGTTCTAATGTAGGGGAAACAAGCAATGGCATATGGACCTTTCTCATTACACCCTCATGATAATAATTATCCTAATAATGATATTCAATTTCCAACCTTGATTCGTGCTATAAATACATAGAAACACTCTCTTTTTATAGAGAGGTTTTCTATATATTTGGATTATAAGTATCTGAAGTATATTTCATCCTAGAGGTATCTGAACCTATAACAGAGATGTTTGGTTGGGTATCTTTCCAATTTTGATTTTAATATTTCATACACACCAATAAAATAGAATGTGGTCACTAATTCATTGAGAATGAATTTAAAGACACATACCAAGAAGGAATATATGGAAGAATGATCTTTGATGATTTTATTAACTGAGGTGTGCTTAGACATGGAAGAATTTGATGGAAAATAGTTCTTATCTTGGTTAAAAGATGATTCCATGTTTGACAATTTGATTCCTCATAGACAATAAATAAACTCTTAATTTCATCATTTTAGTTAAATACTCTATGGTAATGTGACCTTGGGTGATTTGACTTAGTATCCTTTTGTATTTTTTCATTTTTGAGGTATATTTTTCATTTTAATAACTTTTCAGAAGAAATTGATGGATAGTGGAAATCAATCAAATTATTCCATACACTATGGGACTACCAAGATGAATCATGATTTGAGATTTTGGTATTATTTGTTGGGGAATAGGTAGTTAATTGGGTATTTTGTATCATTATTCCTAATCTAAAAAGGATTATGTTAGATCACCAAAGATGAGAAAATATTTTGTTTCCTTAACAAATTCTAGTATGTAACTAGGATGACATATCCATAGTATTAATTGTAGGTTTACCATTGAATCCTATTGGGAAAAATATTATTTGGGTTATCATTTATTTAGTTTAATAATAAACTCATTTACTTCCTTGTTAGGAAACAAAAATTGTAGATGAGCTTGGGAACATATATATCTAAAGGGTTATGAAGATCTATGAAGAATCATCTATTATTATTAATAATAGTGATATGTGATTTAAATATTGGTTTTTGAAATGTTTATAAGTGGTGATAAGTACCCAATTGTAGTTAAAAAGGTATATAATGCTCATACTAATGGAAAAAAATGAGCAATACATTCAGATTCATTGAGATATATTTTAGGAATGCATTCTTTATTTTGATGGTTCATGGGATAAGAATCAATCCTTAGTTGAGTTTTCCTATAAAATACCTATCATTATTTGATTAAAATATAACCATTTGAATAATTTTATAGGTATCCTTGAAAACATATTTTTTTTGGTAAGATTAAGACAATATTATTTGGTTGGAATAAATATTGTTCAATAGATTAAGAATATTTTGGAGTTTATATGAAATATATTAGCAATAGATTAGAGTCAACAAAAATACAACGTTTACTGTCTTCATGTCCCACTAGAGATTGTAGTATGTGATTGTGTTTTTTCTCATGGATTCACCTCATTTGTGAAATATTCATTTGGTAAGATATGGAATATTGGTAACAAGGTTTTTTGGAACTTTCAAAATCTATAAACATATTGTAATGGTGGGATATTAGTTGGACTTACTATCTCACATGACATAAATCTGTGATGTCTTTAATGTTTTCCAACTAAAGAGGTATCAACCAAAACCTTCTTAATTGTTAGAAAGGGAATATGTTGATCTAAATCCCAACACCATGCTAGATGATATCCCAATTTAGATTATGGATCATCTGAATAAGGTTTTTTGTGGTAAAATGTTTCCCTTGATCTATATAATATGGAAATGTGTATGGGATAGACACATGGTGTGGGGACATGAAGCATTGATGATGTAGTAGTGGCCTTTTTTATTTGCGAGTTCATAATCATAAGATCATTCTAGGGAAAGAAATTAACATGGTAGGGAGAATTTTGAAACCCTCGGGGTCACATGTATGTTATGTTTGGGCATCTTTTTTCACTGGCATGGTTCTAATGGTTTTTAGAAGTTAGGGATGAATATTTTTTTTGGAGAAAAAGGATAGGCACATGGCTTGCGAACAATTAGTAGTAACTATGAGATAATTATGAAATATGTGTATGTTGTTATTAATGAAATTTTGAATACTTTTAGAATGGGTTTTCTAAAAAATACATAATTATAGGAAAACCATGTGAGAGGATTGGTTTGGTTGTAGTGGAAACTTCTCGAATTTCACACAATTTTTCTAACTATGTGACTATTCCTAAGTAACCACACCCTTCAGTTTTTAAGGGATAGTTGTGAATATATGGTTAGTTAATGGATTTTATAACTGTGAATCCAAACTATGTGACTCATATGGGTTTTATAAAATTAAAAAAAATACCCAAACACCGTTAGTTGTTTCTAACCCAAATGTTTCCCTATTCTCACATTAGTTTGACCAATACTTTCCTTGAAAGTATATAAAGTTCTCCCCTTTTATCTTGGAGATTATCTATATATTTGTGTGGATATCATCAAGGTATGCGATAATATGCACTCGATTCTTGGTTTTTTCTCTAGATCTACCTTCATTCTTTATTCCCATTAACTTATTAAAACCCTAATGTGGCATGAAAAAAAGATATAAGGTGATTGGTGAGGAATTAATTATTTTTCTTACCTATATAGGATTGTGAGGATTGTATCTCTTCAGTTACAATCAATTTTTTTAAGGCGACTATGTTTCATCCATTATTGAGTTAGGTGTCTCTAGATAATCATTATTTCTCATTGAAAAAATTATAATTATTTTTGATTTCCTTTGGTTTGGATTATGGAAATGTTTGGTTCGATATCAACCAGGTCCAATTTATACAGTTTCATCATTTAATGGCATGGAAAATGGTTTAAAAAGGGGTTTATTTAGAAATATTTTTACACACTTCATGTGTTTGATGAAATCCGTAAAATATAGTATTGACTCTAGAATGGTTATTCAAGAATGGGAGTGGTAATTTATTACTTGTAAAAGTTTTTTATAAAATTATGGGCATGATTTACTTGATCTTTGTGAGAAAACATGGGACATGTGGACCTCATGCAGACCAGGTTAGGTACATAATAAAACCTTAGTAAGTGTGTAACCACTATGGGTTATGGTTATGCTACTGATATATTCCGGAAGGAGTCAGTATCACTAGGATTCACTTTATTCCATCGTATTGTTACTTGTGTGTCCTAGTAATTTATTCTCATAGGATAGAGTATAATATTATTGTTTATATTCATGATAGTGTTGTTTCATGCTTTAAATTCTTACATGTCTCTCTATTCAGATATGAGGGAACTTGATCAATTCTCTCTATGTTATCATTCATATTTATTTACATATTCTTATGAAATTGAATATGTATTGTTTTAAAGGAAACCCATATTTTTTTGATAAATTTTTTCCAATAAAATTCATATAAAACCTATTTTTTATTGAATATAGAACTAATGTTTTCATTTTCATAGTCTTTGAATAGATTCATGGTGGTATCCTACTAGGTGTTTCCCTCACACCCTGCATATTTATTTAGGTGTATGCATACATTGTTTTGTAAGATCCAAATAGAAGGATGATTATCATGTATTATTATAACTTATCTTATAAAATTTCACTTCATGGTGGTTTCATATAGTTTTAGAGGGCCATCACATAGAGTATTAGTTTTTTTCTTTGATTTATGTGGTTTCTGGGATTATCCATTTGGATTGTTATGTTACGTCTCTTGGTTTCATACATCTTCTTCCATGAAACACTCTATTTTTAACCTTTATCTTTTTATATATGGGACATTTTGTGATGTTTTTTAGGGTTAAATCATTTCCATTTTTTATTTGTTGATACCCAAGTGCGTGTTTCCAGCCAATGTTGATCTGGAGCATGATTTAGGCCTTTTGGAGGGCCATATTGGGTGACATGTTAGGTCAACCTGGGTTTTTTCATTACATTAATTTATTTTATGATTGAATATAAAATGCATATTTGTAAATGGAAACCTTTAAAATATCTTATAATACATACTTATAAGGGTTTTTGACCTAAAAATCATCAATATATTAATAAATATAAAAGGAAAAATTGAAGGATCAAAAAAAATATTCAATAATGGAATGATTATTTTTCCATGTGTCTAAAAGAGTTTAGTGGGATCATTATAGTTTTTTAGGTGATATATATTGATAACATATGGAAAAAAGAGTAGTGTTATTGTTCATTAAGGCTTGGTTGAAAATATTTTTTCATGAATGACTTAAAGTGACATCCCATGTTTATGGAACATGATTTACATAGATCGACCGATAGGTTTCCTGGACTAATTCAATATTCATAAATTGAAAAGGTATAGAAAAATAAAAGTTGATGCAATTGAGGGATATTTTTTTGAAAATATCACATGTCATAAATGATTCCATTGTGACGTCTCAGAAGAAATATATGGATATTATGAAAATAAATAAAACTATATATCCTTTAGTGATGGAATTGTCACATATTCCATATCATATACTAGATTTTATATTTCCTATCTTTAAATAGTGGTGAAAAATATCAAAATAATCCATGAGAATTCTATTGATATGTGATTATAAGTATCCAATAGTACTTAAGAAGAACAATGGACATGTTTATGGTACATATAGAACAATAAGAGAAATTTATCAAGGGTGTATAATAACTAACCTCTAAATAGATCAATATGATCTAGTATTAGAGTTAAGAAATGTAAATGAGAATAACAAGATCATTATAGATAGTGGTCACCAATTTTATAAAATATGAGTATATTACATTTTCAAATTTGTGAAATAAAGAGTATTAATATGTATCTTTATCCTAGATCATGGTATTATACTGAGGAAGTATATTTTTTCATGATGTATATTATAATAATATTATAGTAGTGATACTCGAAAAGAACTCTAGGTTATGATAAAATTCAAGAAAAAACTACATTAGAGATATCATCTCTTGAGGTATTTTACATAAGAAAGTGAAGTTATTGGTAGTAAACTATACATATGAAAACATGGTATACCAAATTACTAACAGTATATCTTAGTAGAAATAATATTTCTCATGGTAGAGTTAATACTTTGTGTTTAGTTAATTTTTGGCTCTAGTGAATGTGGGGGTTTTATTATTATTTTTCCTTTACCCAACAAAAAGATGAAAAATTTTATTAGTCTGTAATGCATTCAGAATGATATATGCATAATTTATATGTACCATGAGAATAACAAAACCTTTTTATGTAATAGATATGGTAATGAACATATATTACATGTTGTATAAAATATTTTTAGAAAAACGTATATATAATGAGAACCCCATGAAAACATGCGAGTAATATTAAACCTATGGCCTATTATCTAGATTCAAAAATATGATGGTACAAAGATGACTTATCACTTTCACTTGTTGGGGGATCATAACACTACATGTTGAATGTATTCTAGAAGCATTTTAAAAACGTATAATTGGTTCACTTAATTTTCTCAAACCACTATGGTATACTGAGTCAAATATTAAATAAAATTATTTTTTTACTAATTGTGGTCTTGGAGATCATTTCTGAATCTATAAATAATTGATATAATGAATGTGTAAATTTAAATTATTTTAGTTTTATAATATTTAGTGGTAGTTATAACTATTGTGGAAATATTTCCTTGGGGTTATCTCAATTATATATATTTTAATATATTAATTCCCCATTTAACCACCATGAAAATATTTCATGTTGGTTTAGTAGTGCATACAATAAATTGGAGATGGTTTAGCAGTAGGTAGTGGTGGTTAAAACCAATGAAAAATAAACTATGACAGCTTTTTATTTCATGGTGGATTAATCCATTTTTATAAATCATAAAAATTTAATTGTAAATAAGGGAGATCTATATACACTACTATAATCAATTTAAATTGTGGATATATCTATAACATATTGAATTTTTTTACTTTAAAAAGATTAATAAAAAAATTGATTTAATAATTATAGACATTATATAAGAAAACATTTTAAATACATAAATATATTTTTATCAGTGAAATACTATAGAGGAAGAATATATAAGTTTTACAAGAAAATATACAACACATGAATAGAGGGATCCAATATCAACTCTATCCCCAAAATTAGGGTTGACTTCCCCCAGATTCTCTATACTACACATGTTCCTATCGACTAATAGCCTTCGACACATCTGATTCCTATGTTAAATAATATTTAAAATATAAATTTGTTTTCATTACATATTGTGCATAAAAAATAAATTTAGAAAAATTATCATAATAATATATACGTATTAATCTAAATATACCAGATTTAGTACCACCCATATCAAGGTTGAAATTTTAGGAGGAGTTCTCTTTTTCCTGACCTGAAACAGATATGAAAAATAATTAGACATACATTTTAAATAAATATAAAATAAAATACACTATAAATATTTATTTTGACATGCATTTACTTGTTTATAAAGAAATATAATTCAAATAATTGATTATAATGTTACAACAATCATGATATATTATGGAAATGGACGTCATGTCATAAGTTAATTTCCCCTATATCTACTGGTACAATCCTCTAACATCATCCACAAAAACCCCATTTTTGTCAAATGGAAAAATATGTTTCACATTAAAATTTTCATACCAATCATGGTCATGCTCTAATATCATCATGATAGTAATTGTGACACCATATTATCTGTCTATGACCACTCCAAATAAACTCCATCTAATCCTTATGACATCCTAGAATAAAAATACATAAATATAGTGAATTTTTTTAAAAAATAAAATAGGATTTTATTTTGGTGAATACATATTTATAATCATAAATTAAAATTCACTAATATTAGATATAAAACCATTTTTTCAAAAATTATAATACATATGTCTATAGTGTCCAACTATATTGAAATTTTTAATTTTTATTAGAATTTTTTACGAATATCTAAAATTGATTTTTTGATTTGGAATTGAGATATTCTATTTGAATATTATCATATTTTATGTAATGTAAGTTGAAATATTTGGTATAATTTTTAGTTTGTAGTCATAATAGGATGTTTAGATTTGGAATTAGTATTTAGCTGATGATTTTGGGGCTATATAATGTGGTATGTGAAACTTTATTGTGTAGATATCCATAAGGTAGATTAAATTAAAAAAATATATTATTAGGGTGTTATGAGAGTTATTTTACCGAGGAGTGGTATGTTTAGATCTTATTTGTGAATTTATTGGATTCATGTAATGAAAATAGAATCAAGATATAATGAAACTAAGGAGCATACCTGATGAAGCTGGGAGAATATCATATGGGTTTGATGACATAAGATTTGTTAAAGACCTCATGTTATCCTAAAATTGTATGTTTTTTAGAATACCTTCATGAAAAAATAATATAAAATATGTTAGAACCCGATATATGATATAAAAAAGGAAAATATTTTTAAAATTATGTATAATGATTAAATTAATTGACACGTTCTAAATAAATAATTAATATATAAGTTAAAGGAGTACTAAGAATACAATAAATTTATTCATCAATGAATATATTATTTTCATCCTCTATAATTATCATGATTTAATCATCATAACCCTCCCTTATAAGAAAAAATGCTTCAATATCATCAAAGATAGATAGATCAATCTTATATTGCTGATAGAGTTCATTGTCATAAAAAATTCTTCAACTTTATCACTCATATCATACATATCTCTTTTCTTGACATGCACTACAGTACTCCCCCATTCTTGACTCTATTATCAACATTTTAGACAATTTTCGAATGTGAATCCAAAACTATATGTATCATTTTATATATTCTCACCTATATTGATCAAAAGAGATAAATTAACATAATAAAATTGTATTGAATAATTAATTATGCCTTAATAAATATCCACTCTTTTGAAATTTAATAACACAAATGAAAATTATCTATGATAATTTAATTAAATAATGACAATCAACATTGTAGAGTATACCAACCTTGATAATTATATGAAAATTATTCTATTTTTTGTTTTAAAACCTTAATCATGCAAAATTATATAACACTTGGATACATTAATATTACAATCATAAAATATCCTACACTTCCTCAAAGGTACTCAATCCAAATATTTCAAACCATCAAGAACTATAGATCGATTACTAATAATCATGATCTATATGTATAAATATAAAATATTTTTAGATACATAAGATGATATTATTGAAATATTATGAATATAAAATTGATTATGATCTTTAAAGATGTGAAAAACAATCAAAAATCTATTTTCAATGGACTTTATTATCTCTTTATCTATTATTTTCCAACTTCAAATTCATATCTTTGTTTTCATATTCAATTCTTTAATAAAAGAATTTACAATATCCCTATTGAGTATCACATATCTATGTGATTATATGGTCTCTATTTGTGCTAATGAAATTGAGGATAATATCCTTACAATATGACATAACATTGGATTTATTGTTGAAATGTTATGGGACTACAATTTATTTGTGTTATCGAAAACATTTCTAAATCAACTAAATAATGTTTCAATATTATCCAAACATCTTGAACAAAAGGTAAGACTCTCTTAAAACATGTAACCTTTAGAAATAGAGCCATATAGATGAGCTTTATTTCTCAAAAAAGACATCGAATTACCTAAATACATAATAAAAATGTAATATAGTATAATAAACCACATATGTAATGAGTATGAAAATTTTAATGTTTTAAGGATTAATAAGTAAGATAAAAATACCGCCATATGGTATACATCCATCAATAAAGAATGAGCCATATATCATTAACTTCCTCAAAAAAAATCAAAGTTAGAAGAACCATCATAGTGAAAAATGATAGAGGGAATACAATATCCAAATTAAAAAAAACCTTAAATTTTTTTTGATGTTTTTCATGATCAATGGGGTTTAATTTTTTCACACAAATATATTTAGATAATTTGAAAAACTCAATTACAAATGGTATTATTTTTTCAGGTAGAACTTTATACAATACCAAAGGTATAAATATCTCTATAAAATTATGTGAGTCTTCACTTTTAATACTAGGTAATATATAATGTTTTTTAATAAATTCATATTAATATGTCACTTTAATATCAATGAGTTTCTATCACTTTTTTTAGTCTTCAATGGAAAACATACTTTTAAAAAAAAATCAATGAAAAAACTACTTCAAAAGACTTTATATTATCATTTTGACATATATCTTGCTTTATATTCATTTCTTCTAAGTCCTTATGATAATTATTATTATATTTTTATTTTACCTAAACATTCAAAATTATAAATATCAAATTTTTTACATATATTCGTTTTAATGTGCATAAAATCATGATTATAAGGTAACAATTTAAATTCACAACAAGGTGGTTTGAAAAAGATACTACATTTCATTAATTTTTTTACCAACTATATCTAATGATATTTGAATATTTTCCTAGAAATATTAAACTTATACACTTTACTAAATTTTTCATCCAAAATTAATAATTGTGACTAGAAATTTGAACATGATAATAATTTTGGTGGAGGCCTCAAATAATTTCATTCATTGATTCGTGACTTATTAAACTGATATATATGAGATACATCTAAAAATTTATGATGGCACATGAAACAAAAATTTCTTCTATATGATAGTATTCTAGGGTTTAATTCAAATTTACATGCTGGACATGCTTGTCCAGTGTGAGTGTTCGAACTAGACATTTTCCTAATCCCAATAAATCAGTAATCTTCCATATTAGAGCAATGAATATTTTGATCTTTTTTGTTTTCGATGTATCATACGTATCTACACCATTGTCCCGTAACTCTTAAAATTATTTTATAAGAGGTTTAAGATATACATTTACTTCATTTATATGATGTTATTTCTTAGAATGATCATAAAAAAATGAAATAATGTTTTTGCATACACATCCTCTTAAGAAGATTGTAAGAGATAAAAATAACTAACCATCTATTATAGGTTTTACATAGAGTCCTGAATTGATTAAATAAATTAGTATAAAATACCAAACACACATTTCTAGGATATAAATATAAATTTTTATTTGAATAATAAAATGATTTCATGGATTTAAAATCTCTTGGATGATGTGTAGACTTATCATTATTGATTTACATGGGAGGAAAATTAATTTTCATTACTGTTTTAAAAGAAAAAAAGAATCTTTTAAATCATGGTTCTAATTGAATGTAATATAAATATGTTATAGTAGTTTTATTTATATTATTATATCAATTATATTAATTCAAAATTTTATCATTATTCATCGAATTCCATCTAGATTTATGGAATCTTTTACAATATTCTCTATCAGAATATTCCCCATGATAAAACAACTAGTCATTAGGACATGCATGAATCCTTGTGTAACTGAGAAAGATATTGTTAATAACTTTCTTCATCTTATAAAATAAATCATGAATCATATCTTTAATAAATGAATCATATAAGAACACCAATATCATCAATATTTCTTTATTTTTAATTATGCATGAGCACTTGACATGGTAAAACATCAGTAGAAGGGACAATTGTTTATATTTTCTATATCTTTCACAAAAATCCACAATATGATCATCTAAAAATTCATTAAAAATGTTTGATTGATCAATCCACTTCTCTATTGTCTAAATATCTAAAAAATAAAAATATACACCATTACTATGATGCAATATTTCTCTTGTTATACATAGTGTCAAAGCATCATTAATCACGTTTTTAATTTCATTCTCTACTTTTAGTCCAATAGTTTGTTTATTATATTGATGAAATAAATTCAATATTTATATAACCGTCATTTCCCCATGAATAATATATCAAACTTATCCAATAGAAAATTTTTACAATATAAATTTCTCAAAAACTTCATGTATTTTCAACTATCTTCTGAAAGTACAATCAGAATGTAGACATCTAATTATTCCATCTACAAATCAATTTACAATTCCAAAATAAAAAAAACCCTCCAATACCATAATACACTGAGTTGTATTCTGGGTAAATTAATCCTGATTTAATCCATTTTTACCCTACTAATAAATATCTGTATAAAAAATATAACACACCCTAATTAATTAAACTCATGTTAAAAATAAAACATATCAATGAATAATATATAATAGTTCATAAAATTTAATTATGAAAAAATAATCAAATAACATATAATTAAAATCAATTGATTTTTATAATTTCATATTTTATGATATAAATATTATGAAAAAATGTACGAAAATATATGTGAAATAATAAAATAATTACTAATCTATAACATATTAACAAATAAACTACAAAAAATCAAATATAATTTATAAATGCATCAAAAAATCAATTTAAAAAGGAAAAAAATACCCTCTTAATCAACTAATTATTGTCTATATTTTATATAATCAATAAAATTAATAATAAATTAAAAAGGTATATATATCCCAACATGATAAATCATGAAATCCCCAATTCATTACAAATCAAAACATTTATATCCCAACAGGATAAATCCACAATTTTAATTACTTCTATAAATCCCATGGAGTTTGTTGAAATCAAATAATAATAAATAAAAATTAAGAGTAGTTCTTCCATAAAAAAAACTTGTACTCAGAATAAATGTACAGAAAAGGGTAATAGGTTCATTAGACATATGATATAAAAGGATAGCCTACTTTGAATAAGTATTTGATTTGTAAAATAATGGTAGGAGGAGATTAAGAAATATAATTGGGGTTTATATGAAGAAGTAAAAAGGGATGGGGGTTCATGGGATGAAAGGAGGAGGATATGAGATGAAGTGGTGGGGTTGTTTTTTCAAGGGATGTAGGACCATAGGGATTCATGTGATAGAACAAAAAGAAGGAGAGGTGGTTTCACTGTGACAACTGGTTTTAAATAACAAATTTTTTTAAATAAATACTGATAAAAAAATATAAGTTTTGGGTTTTAAAATAATAGACACTAATATTTCATTACATGGTGATTGTAGTTAACTACCACTAATAAAGATGGATGAATTGGTAAGAGCCTTTTGTGTTTAATTAATTGTAGTTTTTTTTAAACTTCTACTAATAAACCATCAAAAAGGATGTCTTTTATTGTAGTGTAATCATTGCGTATTCTACTCCTGAAGTTCACACTTTTGGATCTTGAGTATTAGAGAGCATGAGGACAATCCATCCAATTGGAGCACCACATATTTTGGGTGTTGCTAGATATTCCTACATATAAGCATGTGTATTTATCTTTTAATGTGAGAAAATTTTAAATATATGTAATTTATTATATACATCGATACATCATGAAAACAAATTTTTTTATCTCTTTGGGTAGGTATGTATCATCTAGTGTGTCATTAATATTATGAAATTTATTGAATGATTGAGATGGGATTTATAACATCTTTATATAGAAATATGATATCTCTAGGACTTAGATTAGTAAGGGAGTGCATTGAATAAATTCATGGCCATCATAGATGAAAAAATTTAAATGATGTATGGTAAAATAATGATATATAAACAAATATAGGACAATGAAACAAAATACCCATCCATATTTATGATATATTGTAAGATGAAGACATTATAATACAAAGTAAGAATTAAAATGAGGTTTTTATAGATATGAAAAAAATATCTATCTCTTTAGGGGCCATGGTTTTTTTAGAAACACCTCTAAGTCTAAGAGAAACACTAAACACTATCTATATAAGGTACAAAAGTTTGATAGATAAAGTGTATCGATAAGTTTCAACAATTCTGGTGAATTTTAGTTTAGGATTAAGTGGGTATCATGTCTATCAGTCAGTTAGTATCCAAGCTTGAATGATCATAATTAAATGAATAAATAAATTAAATTATATATTGTTAATGTTTAGAATAAATAGAATTTAATATATTTATCAATTTAGTCATAATTTATTCAGTATTAAATAAGTTGATCTAGGAATATAGTTTTTTGAATGAATATTAATTATTCAAGTTTTAAATGTATATTTGATAGGAACATGCTAATTTATTGGTACTTATTTATTTATTAAATTTGATAAATTATTACATGGGACTAGTGAAATAAATTTTACATTTACAATAAGTTAATAAGGTTATAAATGACATTCTGGGTCCGACTTAAGGATTATTCTTTGCAAAAGTTCTTAATCTAGTAAAATAAAACTTCATCCACTTTCTATAAATTTATTTAAGACCCTTGAATTTTTATTTAGATTATTTTCATGAATCTGAGTCCTCCCATGACTTCTATCAAACATTAGAGACAGAAAAAGTAGATAAAAATGATATTAGGTTACTTCCTCTTATTGGATAAAGTTTCTATTCTTATGATTACGGTAAAGGTATCATAAAAAAACATATTTTTTATGAAAAAAACTAGTTTAAGGATAATAATATTGGTTTTTATGGTGCATGTGTGGAATATTTATAAGGATAATCATTTGGTTCCTTCAATTTAGAATAATTTGAAACTGAGTAGAGTATGTTGGGATTAAATGAATGAATGCAGTATTCTTCAATTTGGGATTATCATACTTAAATTTATAATATGTGATCCATTGATGAATTTAAAAATTATTTTTCCCCATATTATGTTCAAAATACATTTAGTTTAAAAAAATTAAAACATTGATATAGAAACCTTCCCTTTTTCTCCAATATTTAGTTTGATTACTAATTTCTTTCATACATGTAGAGAGATATCCTTATATCATTATGTTTCTCTCATCTTCTTATTATGAGTTAAGTAATATTTTAGAAATCATGCCTATATGTTTTCCCAAACATCAAGGACTTCTATATGTAGTTTAGTGTTTGTATCACTAAATTTTAATCAATTAGAGTTTTAGCTATGGTTGGTTATGATATAATGAATATTTTGGGTCTATAGTTTGAGTAACCTTACCTATAACCATTCCATAAATATATTACTTTATACGAATCGAATATGTAGTGATGATAAGATATAAAATAAATTTATTTTTGAGATATGTAGTGGAATTCACCAATATAATATTTAGGTGGACAATTTTGTCATAACGATAATTTTTTAATCATAAATTCGTTTTTGATGAGATTTCTCAGTGGTTAACAGAGAGGTGAAACTATCTAATGGATATGTGTGTAGTATAATTATTCTTAATATTCCAATTATAGGGATACCACATAAGGTTGGTTGTGATACTTCTTGTTTAGGCATGAGGTATTTTTTGATAATGGATTATTTTATTTTTAAAGGTACAGTGAAGACTTGTGATATTCAAAACCTTATAGAGTATATAGGTAAGAAATTGAATTATAATTATCATGTTTATTATGTATATTTTTTAAGATCATTAGGATGTTATGATAAATAGTTTCAAGTGATTATGATATATTATATTGATGTATCTCTCATTTTATTATGTTTAATTCATGGGTTAGGAATAATCTGATTATGGTTAGTTACATGTATTCAAGACCATATACTTTTGATATGAAGTTATGGATTCCTAATATACTATCAACCATTATGAATGATAATAGTGGGTCATAGAGTTATTCCTAACACCTAAAGACTTACTTTATTATGGATTCTGAAGTTGAGATATAGTGACTTTATTGATGCATTTTTTTAGGTGTGATAAAATATTGGCAATCTTGAGACAATGATGTTTAATTTCGTAGAGTTTTATGTGGGGTTAAATGGATTTAGAATCATAATTCGTAAATTATTATGTGATTAATAGGATGAAATTATGTGGCTGGTAATTTACTTTAGTGAATTTTATATGATTTTGATAAGAACATCTTGATTAGTATATAAATTCTATTTATACTACAGGAAGAGTAAGTCGATAATATGACTAGTATATGCTTATAATCTAGGATTATTATCATATAACTATGATGTTAATTATAAAATAGATAAAAACCTAGGTGTTATAGAGTTATACATTTAGTTTTATTATGTATTCATGTGTATGAGAAGGTTTAATGTATTTCAAATATAATATGGAGAGATAATCCATAAGATGTTTATTTCTTTGGAATGATGTAATGAAGCAGTGATAAAATAGTTAAAATGACACCATGATTGTTTTATTAATCATCTCCATATGGAATTGAGTATTTAAAAAAATTACATTAATTTATGTAATCTGAATTGAATTATTTATTTACCTATTAATCTTTGATCAGTGGTTTTATAGTTATGGTATATAGATTCTCTTGTTCATTCAGTTAACATTCCTTTCAAATGGGAACTACAAATGAGATTTAGGGTTTCAATTGATTAATTAATAAAATAGATTTGATATTGATCTATTGGGTGATATTAATAAATTTCAATTAGTGGTTAGTTTTCTCAAAGATAATATTGATTTTTTATATTATTTTTTTGGGTTTGACCTGGATATGTGTTCGTGTGTGCTAGATAGAGAGGATATGATAAGTAAGAAAATACATGGTTGTTTTTATTTTTATGTTGTGTTGTGATCTATTATAATGTCTCAAATGATTATATGTGAATAGATTAAATGTTTTTAGGTTAAATTACTTGAATTAATTATTTAATTTGTGGATCTTGGTTATCTTTTCTACAGATAAATAGAGAAAAAGTGTGAATAAAGTCTCACACTTTCAAACAGTGGAATTAAGAAAAATTTGAAAATGTAATTTGTATTAAATTATTATGTTGTATGAGAATGGTATGTATTGATGTATTAATAACATGTTTCCTTGTCTATGAGAGAAAGAGTAAGTTGTGAATTATTTTGGGATTGGTGATCCATCATTTTCATTTCTATAGCAGAAACAGAACTATTGTAGTAATACATGTGTGTCACACTACAACCTCGGTTTTCCTCTATTATTTTCTTTGCATTAGTTATTTTTGATTATCTATTATTTCTCTCTCCCTATAATCCAAATTCCATTTAATTTTTATATTTTTGGGTGCCTAGTTCATATTTCATAGTTCTACGGACAATTATTACTAATATTGGTGCAACCATGTGACATGACTACATATTTTTGAAGATCCTATTACACGGTTGGAACATAATTAGTATAACCATGCACCATACTCTAGGTACTACAATGAGGCATGCAAGGTTTGGTCAGTCGTTCATCCACAACATGTGATATTCCCATGTTTTAATTTTTGGTAATCCCTATTCTACCCCCACTTAAATTAAATCCTCACCCTCACACCTCATTCACTTATTCACTTGATAAATCACCCAAGTATCCTTAGTCATTCCTCTCTCCCTTATTTCTTCTATTTACCATGAAATTTCCATGGGGTTTTTTCATTATTTGGTAATGTATCTTAAAATTAGGAACTAATTTCCCTTTAATTTCCTCTTCATTCCCTATTTCTTCATGTTTCATCTTCTCCCCCTTGTTGGGTTCCTCTTTGGATCAGCCTTAATTAGAAGGGTTTGTTTCTAAATGGTAAACATTAGTCCCTAGGGCTTGTGAGGTTGTCTATGAAACATTTTATATCTAAATTCATCAAGGAAGATGAGTTTTTCTTTCTTAAGGTAGTTTTTCTTTATTACATAACTCTTTACAAATATTGAACCATGATTTCTTGGTTTTAAACCATATTTTAAATGCCGAATGATAAGTAAAATATATGTCTATAAAAATTTTGAAATGTTAAACCACATTTCACATGGTTTCAATGGAATGTCAAGGGGATTTTATTAAAAATATGTGATTTAAATCTCTTTATTAACTACCGCTCATACTATTTTTTTTTTAAATTCCCCTATGGATTTTATTAATGGATTTCATATTATAAGAAGTTTTATTGTTCTTTAAACTAATTTTTAAAATAAATACTTGTTTTTTAATAGTGTTATTGGCCTTTAAGAAATGTGGGTTCAGTTTTTTTTATGTTTATATTCCATGTTATTTGTGTGTTTGGGTTGTAATGATTTTTTAAAACATAGTTTCTGAAATTATATTAGAAATCCCATTTGAAACATTCTTAAATAATTTTAAAGGTAACAATAAAGTATTCCCCTTTTATGTTTTAAAATGTTTTATGGATTATATATTGATTCCCCTAAATGGGATATTTTATTATTAAGTATTATTCTAAACTAATGAGAGGTTTTTTTTGAATGGTGTTCAGAGGTGAGGGTGAGTTTATTATTATTATTTCTTTCATTTTGTAATGTTTGACATTCTGAACTCTTTTTTATGTCAAAAGAATCAATGGGTTATTAGGTGATAGCTCTAGGTAATAATTATTTACTAGTTCAAGATCATGATCTATGTACTAACCCAAAGATATACTATGCTCTACTTTTTTTTATCCCTCAATTAGGATGGGTAATGAAATGTTAGGTTTTATCAAAGGTTGTTGTTATCCAGAATCATTAATATTTAGTATTTTTATTGTAATGTCCTATTTTATCCCCTAATATCCTAGATTGACATGATAATTTTTATTTCCTTTTGATTCTCGTGTGTGTGTTTTTCTTATTCCCAAAATATTCATTTTTTTCTAAAATACCATAAGGATTGTTTAAAAAAAATTGAAAAAAAATTATTTCATTAAAACACACACCTTTAAAGTGAATCGAATATCAATGATTATATTAAAATATTCATAATACAGGTAAAAATTTTATAAGAAAATGTTTCATTTAAAGAAATGGAAGTGTATGTTTTATAAAATGGCATATAATTGATATTTATTTTTCTTATACTTGACTGCCAAAAATAGATTTTATAACTGCATTTTCAAAATAAGTTGAAATGTTTTTCCTTTTTAATGATTATTCATAGAGTGTGTGGAGGATACTTACTTGGCCTACATGATCACACTTATTGAAATTTTAAGTTCTATTTCATCCCTTGATTTCTCAAGGAGTATTATTGGGTTGTGGTTGGATGTTTACTCATGGAGTCACTTGGAGGTATGTTTTTTTATTTTAATTATCTAGTTTTAATTATTTCATCCGTGAAATCATCCATCCAAATTTTCCTTCCTTTCTCTTATGGGTGGTTTTTATGCATGTGGTGTTATGGATTCTCAATAAATGGGGTTGTTTATTTCAAGGGAGTTGGAGGAAATGGTGGGTTTTGTCTTGTGATTTATTTTCTCTTTATGCATGTTTATTTTATTCTGCATGAGCATCCAATGTATATATGAATCATTATAAAATTTTGAGTAAATTTTATGCTATTAATTTAAGTTATTTTATGGAATAATTCAATAATAATGAATTGTTTCAGAATCCCTAGTGCTTATTTTTAACCTACATGGATCAGGAACACCCCTTGGGCCTTTACATGGGCTAGTTTGGGCATCTTAAAGATGATAAATTCAAGTTGGTTCATAACAAAATAGTATTAGAGCCTTGGTTCTTATATGGGACTAGGTTCATTGATCACCCTTTATTGTTTGGGTGTATCTGTTAGATTGGATATAAGACTATTGGAACACCGTATGTAAGTAAATAATGTGTCTATCCGTCTCATTTATATTTGATTCCATGATTTGTGATATAAATTCATGTTTTTAGTATTGATTTTTATGTTTAAATCATTTACTTCTTTTATGTGATTTGTTTGGTTATTTTTGGGGGGGGGGGTGATAAGGGGAATGAACTAGGGGTACATGGTGAGATCCCAGGGCACGAAAAGGCATTTGGATCCTTAGTATATGATTCATTATGAATCCTAGTATTAGTTGTGTGGTTGTAACTTGGTCCACCAATCTGTGTTTCCAAGTAGCACATAGACACTATTCCACCTTTCAATTATGTGTTGGACTTATTTTTTTAATTCATTTTTTATCATGTCATTCCCTTGTTTTTTGTATATAAAATCAGTTTAATTTTCAAATCATGGTTCTAAATGTTCAGGTTATTATTTTTCAATGTATTAAATGAGTTTACCTAAATTTATTTAATGAAAAAATTGGTGTTTGGATTCCTAAAAAAATGGTTTTGATAAGACGAGGGTTCCTTCATAAATAATTTGGTGGGGTCACCCCTATTTTAATAATTGGTATGTGTATTATAAAATGTTGTTAAATTTTTTTAAGTGTAAGGGTGGGTGGAATGAAGAAATTTTTATTTTGTAAGGGTTATATTAGGTGAGATGAATTGATTTTCAAATTTTAAATATTATTAGAATTTGTATGTAATGGTTTATGTTTAAAGGTAGTGAAGGATTGATTTTCCAAAAAAATTAATATTCATTTTGATAACTAAAATTTTTAAATAAATGGGGATTGTATTTTTAGTGTTGGAAGGTGGTTTTAAAAATAATTAGGTGAAATTTTAATGATGTTTCATTGTTTTTAGTAAATTTTTTACTGAATTTTGAATTATAAATGAATTTTAAAAGAAAAAAATTTAAAGTTCGTAATTTGAACTTTTAAAATTTTATAGATAAATCATTTTGAATTGAAATTATACTAAAAGTTTCAATAAATAGTTTAGGAAAATAATATGTTGTATTTTATGTGGTAATGTGGGAGATTTATTCATAGAGGTTATATGAATTGTTTTTGGATTTATAATTAAAAAAAGTAACTTTGGGTAGGTTTTCTATTTTAAAAGGGGGGGAATATATTTTAGTATGTGCGTGTTTTTTTGAAACATGTTTCAAATCTTTTACATGAAATTGATGGGTTTTAAAAAGAGAAGAGGAAACTTTTAAAAAAGGTGTTCTGAAATTTGGTATGTGTATTTCCAGGAAAATATATAAATGTAATTTGAATTTTTTTAATTTTAGTCGATAAATATAGTTTAGTTGGGCATATTTAATATGTTACTTTTAATTTACCTCCCAAAAGGTTTAATATTAATAAGAAGAGTTTCATACCAGAAGAATTTCTTTATTCTATTTTCTAGGTTTATTCCTATTTTAGAATGGTGTTGGTTATCTCTTTTGTTCTTTTTTCATGTCAATACTTGGATTTTTTAGAGATTCTAAAGTGTTATTTGGTTCATTATGCTCCTTGTATTTTTTACATGAATTCTATTGGTGGAATGTTGATCACTTTTGAGATATTTTCCTTTAGTGATCCAAGGTGAATTTTTTCCCACAAGGGTGTTGGACTTTTTATTTTTCTCATTTGTGAGGGGTTGTGATTTGGAAGCCTTAGGTGTATTCTATGGTAGTAGGGATGATTGTTACCCCTATAGTAGGTTACATCCTAGGTTGTGACTTGGTTATTCAGATGGGTTCACTAGGTTTTGGTGTCTTGGGATAGATTCCACAAGTTACTTCCACTTGAACCTCTATTATAAGGCTATAATTTTTTATTCTCATCTGGGAATTTATTTGTTAAGGTAATTATAGTCATGTCATTTATTCTCCCTAATGTATTGTATTGGTTTTATATGGTTAAGGTGATATCTATCATGAGATCTTGTTCATAGTGGAATATTTGGGATCTAGTACATATGGACTTCTATTGCGGTACTTCTAAATTTCAATGGTGTCCTTGGCAAGTCTTTCCTCTTTTTTGGTAATATTTCATCCCTTATATTGATTTTAATATTTCTCACTTATAGGAATGTATTGTTGTTTTATAGATTTGGTGTATTATTGGAATTCTAATATGGTGGGGAGATGTCCATTGATGATCCTTTTTTGGGGTTTTAACTGTTATTTACCAAGCATGTTCCATTCATATTGTCATGAAGCTATGGTATTGAGTAGGGGATGTGTTTTGATTATTTCCCAACAACTCCCACTAAAGGAAGGGTGTTGATAACTGGTCTATATTTGTGTCTTGGGTTGTTTCATCTGATTTTTTTTAGTTTTTTTTAGTTTGTACATCATGCCCTTTGTGTTGGGGTGTTCCTTCGGTTTTGAGGTTGTGGTTTATAAAGTAATCATTTTACCCACTTTGGAGTTCCTTCTATTTGCTTTGAGTCTTTGTTGAATTCTATTAATGCCCATTATGGTTACCTATGATGAGGAAAAAGGACAATTTTGTTGTGTCCAATTTCAATATTAAGGTGAGAGTCAGCAATAATTTGTGGTAATTTCATTTAATATTCATGTTTCTTGAATCATGACCTTAGTATGGGGGTTTGACTCCATTTATTTTTTAATCAACCATTTCATTCAAGTATCTCTAAGGAAAAAAGCGTTATGGTGGGGAGAATTTTCACACCTTGTATAAGGCCCTAGCCTTAAACCTTACTTAATCTTGAGTTATTACAAGATTAAGCTTTGAGGATCTTTTCAGGTTTAGAGTGTTAGAGAATTAGATCATAAAACTTGCATTATATTCCACATTTAAACAAAGTGGTTACATAAAGATAGTATTCATTTTTCCCATCAATGGAAACATATTTAAAATAAAACATGGATTCTTTTTTGACACTTCCTTGACACTATCATCATATCATGTACCTTTCCCTTGACCTGTGAAAAACATTTCAAAAAAACTTGGGATGAGCATAAAAAGCTCAGTAAGGGTTATAAAACTATGGAAAAGAAACATGAGTTCATATATACATAAGAATGAAATCATACTTTACCCATAAAACATAATCACTTTAACATACCTCATCAAGTCATGAATAAATCATAGAAATCATAAGACATAAAGGTAACTTGAGGCATTCATAACATTCTTACATAGGGAGTAACCATCTTGGTTACGTTTGGAATACCCACCACAGTATATTCCCTAAATCTCTTCAGAGAAACCTTAACGTTTCACTCCTTCGCATTACCCAATTCATTGGAGAGCTATATCGGGCTCTCCCGCCCTTAGTTTATCACGGAACCACCCGTCTTCATAAAAATGCCCAAGAACCATAACATAATCATAGCACATAACTTAAGCATAAAGGAAATATATCATTCCCACATTGCAATAACAATATAACATTTTAAGATACTGAAATAATGAATATTTTCTAAAAACCATTTTCAAAACCATTTAAAACATTTAATAAATAGATTTTTGAAAAGTGTCCCATACCACTTAGAAACTTTTAACATTTTAAACCATTTATATCCATATAAATAAAACCTTAAAACCATTTTGAAAACATGGATATTAATGAGAAATATTTATAAGATTAAATCATTAAAAAATTTAAAATGATAATTTAGTTAAAGGGTTTTTTAAAAAATGAGAGACACTAGAATACAATAATTGAGGAATAAAAACTTTATAATATCATGAGCATAAAGGGATTCATGATATAATATTCCAAATGATAGTATATACACCATATAAGAGTGAATTGGTTCATAACAACAATGAAGTCTCAATGGAAATGTAAATTGAGATGAAATCCATTATAAAGATGGTATCCTTAAATTAAGGATAAATAAATCTCATAATTATGTGCGACAAATATAAATACACCCAATATAAGTGGATATTAAGTGTAAAATAATCAAAGGTCATTCATACATATTCAAAGGATGACATATTCAATAACTACATGTTGAACCCAAAGAAATCGAAATTGGGTTAAGAAGTTCCCTTGACAGCCTAACGGTGACACATCAAAATGAGTTGAAGAGAGATAAAAAGGGTATCTCATCACATGGACATAGAATTTAAATCAATAAGGATATATAAGAACATATCCCAACATAATAGTATGTGAATTAAAAGACATAAAAAATAAGTCTTTTAAAAAGAGGAGGGTGAAAGGTTCCCTTACCAACATGGGTATCTTTTGAAACATACACCCCGTGAAAGAAGGAAAATACAACATTGATGTAAATACTCATAAATGAAATTATATGAGTAAAATAATGGGCAGTACATACACCACTCAAAGGTAATTGTGGCAAATGTAGCATAAATCTCACTGGAATAAAAGTGAGATGATAAATCCCTTACGAAAACTCGGCAGCCTAACGGCGCCACTTAAAACATACAAAATGGATTGATGAGATCAAATAGGGTCTCTCATCATATTAAAATAAAGTTTACAGAAATAGGAATATAAAATAACATCCCCCAACATAACAAATAGGAGCTTAAAATAAGTGACATAAAGGAGAGTACTTAAAAAGAAAGAGAGAGGTTAGATCTCTTACGAAAGTTCAGCAACCTAACGGCGCCACTCAAAACTTCCAAAATGGATTGATGAGAGTGAATAGGGTCTCTCATCATATGAAAATAAAAATTATTGTATGAGTAATATAAAATAACATCCCAATCACAAGAAAGATGAGCTTAAAAGGAATGACATAAAAGAGTGTACTTAAAAAGAAAGAGAGGAGTAGGATCCCTTACCTCAAGTCCGACTTGTCTTGTTCATTTCTTTATATTCCTGAATAATAAACTTTGGTCAATTTATAATTGCCTAAGGACCTCCTTTAAATATTATTATTCAGTTAATATCACATATTATAATGTTATAATAATTGTTTAATAATGTTAGTTCATATCTGACGTTTTTGCCGATGCTTGGTACATGAGTCAAAAATGAACTTGTTTGAAAAATGATTGCCCATGTAGTTATAAGTAAATAATTTCCAGAATAGTATTAATGATTAAAATATCATATATATACATTACATATTCATTTTATACTATTCCATATCATTTGGAGATAAAAACGAAAAGCACCGTTCATGGAGACGGTAGGCCGTACGTACGCATGAACGCTACTTTTATTTTTTCTTTGTCATATTAATGGAATTAAAAATAAATGATATATATATATTATAATTCAAGTATAATATATATGATATATAGGTCACATATGTTCATTAATTTCATTCTTTATGCATTCCATGTATTGCATGTACGAGCCACATCACTTGAGGGAGCGGTAGTCCACACTTCCTCATATTAAATTATCGCATTTACACAACATGAAAAGAATAAAGGTATATTTTAAATATAAAATACAGAAGCATATAGTAAACATAAATACCATATATATCATATATAAAATACAGTGACATCATAATGGACACCTTTAAAGGTGTTGAAATAATATTGAACAATCATCGTTTCGTGAGGCAGAAAATCGCCAACCACAGAAACAGTATGTTCTTTAACCAGTAGACGAAGGTGTGTGTAAGTGTAGCTTGAATAATTATTATAACAAAATCCTAGTATATTTAATATACTGTATTTTTTACAAAATAAATGAATAAAAAGAGTTTAGGGGGTTGGAGAAGAAAAATAAAACAAAAGGACTCAAGTGAAGACATTACCTTAAAATCGGGTAACTCCCTTTGGTTTGAGCTCAAAGGCTTCCTTGGGAAGCATTATTCCAATATTGAGGCTTCAAGGAGTTATAGAGGGATGTGGAGAGACATAATGGGTAGGGTTTGGCCGAGCCAAAGGCTTTGGAAGTGTGGTTAAGGAGGTAGAGGTGGGGGGCCTTTTATAAGAGGAGAGGAGGGGCACTCTTCGAAAGTAAGGAAATGTTACTTTATTTTAGAATGAGTTTCGGATTTTAATGGTCCCAAATTGATATGTTTCAAGGATAATGTGATAAGGGTTCGAAATAAACATATCCAATAGGTTTTATAAATGTTTAGGTCTTAGATATTACATTATCTTTCCATTTTATTTAAATCGTTAAATAATGAGGTCATCGCTGCATCATCATGATCTCAAATATAATTTAATTTATTTAACGTCTAAAAATTATAAAAAAACTACTATGATGTAGGAAATCTTTTTATATTTCCAATGAATATTTATAGTAAAAAATATAATTTTTATAACCCCATATAAAAATTATTTTAGTAAAACATCTCATGTTTTTGTCATTTTTACTTTAACATTAAATAAAAAGGTATTTATGTCATTTTCCAACCAAAGTGGCTCCATGGGGTCCCAAAGTTGACCCATGGATTGTCTTTGTCGGCCATGAAACATCCAATGAGGGTAGGACATGTGTCTAGGTCATTTCATTTTATTAAAACATTATTCTTACCTTAAACTACACTAATTACCACTAATCGCGATTAAAAACTTAATAAGTTACTATTCACCAAAAAATTATTTTAATGTCATTGAACCAAATTTTACTTATTAATGACAACCATGTATGCCAAATTTTTGAAATTAAAAACACAATTATGGAAAAATTTCATTTAAACGGAAAATCAGTTTTTATAAGTACCACTTAGTGGTTTCAGTATTCATCAAAAATAGAAGTTTTTCAGAAAATTACCAAAAATTCACCCTAAGATATATTTGATATTCAGAATTAAAAAATGATGTCTATTTTACAGAATTCAAAACATATAAGTTTCATTAATTAATTTAATAATTAATTCTTGCTGTCAAAACAAATAGCGTGTTTTTATGAAACAAAATGTATCAAAAGATTGACACTAGTTTAAGTCCGATTTCAAAGTGAAATTAATTACAACGACCACTATTGGATTAAATGGTAAAAATATATTCTAATTTAACTTTAAAACCAATTCAAAATATAATCTAATCATATAAATAAATTAGATTAAAAAGAGTTTTTGAATTAAAATACAACATTTTTCACTATTCATTAAAAAATGAACTTTATCGGAAAGATACCAAAAATTTACACAAAGTAAATTTTGATGTCCCAATTCTAAATAAGAATTTTATTTTGTCAAATATAACACATAAAATTGTCAAAAAGTTGATTTAAAATAGGTTCGCCTTCAAAAGGCGGTTAATCGACCTTTTAAAGAATATTAGAATGTCTACGCTTAAAATTGGATTCATTCGCATTTTTAATCCTCTAACATTTATTGTAAAGAGTAAAAATAGTTGACAAACATATATAATCATTTTGTAGTTAGTTCTGTTCATTCCCTCCATTACAACGGCTAGGCGTTAACTACCATTTAAAATAATATTATTTTATTATTAGAGTGCAACGTAAGATTCCCAAGAAACTCGTTGTTGCGTGTTAGGTACGCCATCGAGCATAGCGTCCCCTTTAAAGTCATATTAATATTTTATTAACAAATATGGATAAATGTGAAAATGTCATACTCTTTATTTACCTGGGGTGTTACATCCTTCCCCCCTTTTGGGAATTGCATCCTCGCAATTTTAAAATTGGGCTTGGAAACATCCTGGAAAGTCCCACATCAGAACAAGAGTCGGTAAAACAATCACTTTAAAATAAAGGAATATAAGTATAGAGGTCACCCGAGTTAACCCATACTAGGATTCCATGTAGGAAAACATGGACTTGGAGGAGAAAACATAGGGTCATGTTCTGATGGAGAGTGATAGAAAACATGTTTAGGAGAAAGTTAACCACAAGAAAATCACAAACTTGTGATGGGTTAAACGGTATTCGATTCCCCAGTAGGAAAAGTTAATAGACAAAATTTTTGTTTTAAGTTAATTTTTATTGAGTAATTTATTCATAAGGAAACATAATCACTTATCATGTTGACTTTCAACTTTTATTAGATTCCTTACACAAAATCATATTTTCTCTAAATGACGAGTATTTAGGAAGACTTGTTCACATTAAGAGTACTATAATAAACTTCTAGAGAATCGCCTAATCCACAAAAGAGAACTATATACTTCCCATGTATTTAGACTTTAACCAAAACCCAAAACCAAAAAGGTTAGTACAAGATTAGATAATCCAAAAAAGGATAACCCTTTATAAAAAGGAAATCTATTCTTAATCTCCAAAATTTGTCCAACAAAACCCAAAGTTCAACGAGGACCATTCAATAAAAAATTTGTCCATAAAATTCTTCAAAGTAAACCAAACTAAGATTGAAACCCAAATATTTGAAGGATTTAGTCACATAGTCTTCCAAGTTAAATCGTAACATTTATCTCCAAACAACATCAGTTGCTCTTAAAGTCCCGTATTGAAATGTAATTAACCTAATCACTTATCCTCCATGATAGGTTAATTAATTTCCATAGATAACCCAAAATAAACTTACTCTTAATTCATAAAATCATATAACTAAAAATAATCAGTCAAACTAACCAGGGACTTCACGTAGTCCAGTGGTAGGTGATAAATACCAGTCTCACTTTGGTTGTGGGTTCGATTCCCACAGCTTTGTCCAACGCGACGGGTTGTCACACGGTCTGCGTGTTGTCCTTTTTCAAAAACTACATAATTCTTAAAACATTTCCCAAAATGAGATAAAATCTTCAAAAATGATCATAACATATTTTAACCTCAAGTTTATCTCATTCCTTTCATTTTCCATCATATCAAAGAGTAACCCATAATTACCTAAAAAGTAAGGATCATATAAACCCTAATGGTTACCTTAATAATTATTACCTGAACTTCCACATCAAGTTGGTCATCTCATACATGATGCATTAGAGAACTCACCAATGTTGAAGTGGTTGATCATGACTCCTTGATAGTTGGTTTAGAACAACCATGAGATTCCTCATTGAATCCCCCATTTCATCCAGTCTCTTAATCAGAGAACCACCACAGTTTCCTTCAAACCCATTGTCACTTTGGTGCCTGCTAGATCCATCCATTTACTAAAACCAAAAAGGTCAGTGTGAGTATATCAACATAACCATCATGTACTAATGAGGAAGATAAACACTAATATATACTTACTCATTCACTTTATCTAAAAACTATGACTCTTTCTAAAATCCTAGCCAATACGGTAATGTCACTTATGCTTAAAGAATACCCTAACCTCTAAAGTTATCTAAACTGACCTCTGATACCAACTATAAGGCCCCAGCCTTAAACCTTACTTAATATTGAGTTATTACAAGATTAAGTATTGAGGATCTTTTCAGGTTTATAGTTTTAGAGAATTAGATCATAAAACTTTCATTATATTCCACATTTAAACAAAGTGGTTACATAAAGATAGTATTCATTTTTCCCATCAACAGAAACATATTTAAAATAAAACATGGATTCTTTCTTGACACATCCTTGATACTATCATCATATCATGTACCTTTACATTGACCTGTGAAAAACATTTCAAAAAACTTTGGATGAGCATAAAAAGCTCAGTAAGGGTTATAAAAATATGGAAAAGAAACATGAGTTCATATATACATAAGAATGAAATCATACTTTACCCATAAAACATAATCACTTTAACATACCTCATCAAGTCATGAATAAATCATAGAAATCATAAGACATAAAGGTAACTTGAGGCATTCATAACATTCTTACATAGGGAGTAACCCTCTTGGTTACGTTTGGAATACCCACCACAGTATATTCCCTAAATCTCTTCGGAGAAACCTTAACGTTTCACTCCTTCGCATTACCCAATGCATTAGAGAGCTATATTGGGCTCACCCGCCCTTAGTTTATCACGGAACCACCCGTATTAATAAAAATGCCCAAGAACCATAACATAATCATAGCACATAACTTAAGAATAAAGGAAAAATAGCACTCCCACATTGCAATAACAATATAACATTTTAAGATACTGAAATAATGAATCCATTCTAAAAACCATTTTCAAAACCATTTAAAACATTTAATAAAGAGATTTTTGAATCAAAGTGTCCCATACCACTTTGAAACTTTTAACATTCTAAAACATTAATATCCATATAAATAAAACCTTAAAACCATTTTGAAAACATGGATATTAATGAGAAATATTTATAAGATTAAATCATTAAAAAATTTAAAATGATATTTTACTTAAAGGGTTTTTAACAAAATGAGAGACACTTGAATACAATAATTGACGAATAAAAACTTTATAATATCATGATAATAAAGGGATTCATGATATAATATTCCAAATGATAGTATATACACCATATAAGAGTGAATTGGTGCATAACAACAATGAAGTCTCAATGGAAATGTAAATTGAGATGAAATCCATTATAAAGATGGTATCCTTAAATTAAGGATAAATAAATCTCATAATTATGTGCGAAAAATATAAATACACCCAATATAATTGGATATTAAGTGTAAAATAATCAAAGGTCATTCATACATATTCAAAGGATGACATATTCAATAACTACATGTTGAACCCAAAAAATCGAAATTGGGTTAAGAAGTTCCCTTGACAGCCTAACGGCGTCACATCAAAATGAGTTTAAGAGAGATAAAAAGGGTATATCATCACATGGACATAAAATTTAAATCAATAATTATATAGAAGAACATATCCCAACATAATAGTATGTGAATTAAAATACATAACAAAATAAGCCTTTTAAAAAGAGGAGGGTGAAAGGTTCCCTTACCGACATGGGTATCTTTCGAAACATACACCCTGTGAAAGAAGGACAATACAAAATTGATGTAAATACTCATAAATGAAAGTATATGAGTAAAATAATGGGTAGTACATACACCACTCAAAGGAAATTGTGGCAAATGTAGCATAAATCTCACAGAAATAAAAGTGAGATGATAAATCCCTTACGAAAACTCGGCAGCCTAACGGCGCCACTTAAAACTTACAAAAATGGATTGATGAGATAAAATAGGGTATCTCATAATATTAACATAAATTTTACAGAAAGAGGAATATAAAAGAACACCCCCAACATAAAAAATAGGATCTTAAAAGAAGTGACATAAAGGAGAGTACTTAAAAAGAAAGAGAGAGGTTAGATCTCTTACGAAAGTTCGGCAGCCTAACGGCGCCACTCAAAACTTCCAAAATAGATTTATGAGAGAGAATAGGGTATCTAATCATATGAACATAAAAATTACAGTATGAGTAATATAAAATAACATCCCAATCACAATAAAGATTATCTTAAAAGGAATGACATAAAAGAGTGTACTTAAAAAGAAAGAGAGGAGTAGGATCCCTTACCTCAAGTCCGACTTATCTTGTTCGTTTCTTTATCTTCCTGAATAATAAACTTTGGTCAATTTATAATTTCCTAAGGACCTCATTTAAAGATTATTATTCAGTTAATATTACATATTATAATGTTATAATAATTGTTTAATAATGTTAGTTCATATCAGACGTTTTTGCCGATGCTTGGTACATGAGTCAAAAATGAACTTGTTTGAAAAATGATTGCCCATGTAGTTATAAGTAAATAATTTCCAGAATAGTATTAATGATTAAAATATCATATATATTCAGTACATATTCATTTTATACTATTCCATATCATTTTGAGATAAAAACAAAAAGCATCGTTCATGGAGACGGTAGGCCGTATGTACGCATGAACGCTACTTTCATTTTTTCTTTGTCATATTAATGGAATTAAAAATAAATGATATATATATATATTATAATTACAGTATAATATATATGTTATATAGGTCACATATTTTCATTAATTTCATTCTTTATGCATTCCATGTATTGCATGTACGAGTCACATCACTTGAGGGGCGGTAGTCCACACTTCCTCATATGAAATTATCGAATTTACACAATATGAAAAGAATAAAGGTATATTTTAAATATAAAATACAGAAGAATATAGTAAACATAAATACCATATATATCATATATAAAATACAGTTACATCATAATGGCCACCTTTAAAGGTGTTAAAAGAATATTGAACAATCATCGTTTCGTGAGGCAGAAAATCGCCAACCACAGAAATAGTATGTTCTTTAACCATTAGACGAAGGTATGTGTAAGTGTAGCTCGAATCCTTATTATAAAAACATCCTAGTATATTGAAGATACTGGAGTTTTTACAAAAGAAATGAATAAAAAGAGTTTAGGGGGTTGGAGAAGAGAAACAAAACAAAAGGACTCAAGTGAAGACATTACCTTAAAATCAGGTAACTCCCTTTGGTTTGAGTTCAAAGGCTTCCTTGGGAAGACTTCTGCCAAAAGTGAGGCTTCAAGGAGTTATAGAGGGATGTGTAGAGACAAAAGTGGGAGGGGTTTGCCGAGCCAAAGGCTTTGGAAGTGTGGGTAAGGAGGTAGAGGTGGGGGGCCTTTTATAAGAGGAGAGGAGGGGCACTCTTGGAAAGTAAGGAAATGTTACTTTATTTTAGAATGCGTTTCGGATTTTAATGGTCCCACATTGATGTGTTTCAAGGATAAGGTGATAAGGGTTCGAAATCCACCCATCCAATAGGTTTTGGACATGTGTAGGTCTTAAATATTACATTATCTTTCCATTTTATTTAAATCGTTAAATAATGAGGTCATCGCTACATCATCATGATGTCGTAAATAATTTAATTTATTTAATTTATAAAAATTATAAAAAAAAATACTATGATGTAGTAAATCTTTTTAAATTTCAAATTACTATTTATAGTCCAAAATCTGACTTCTATAACCCCATGTAAAAATTATTTTAGTAAAACATCTCATGTTTGTGTCATTTTTACTTTAACATTAAATAAAAAGGTATTTATGTCATTTTCCAACCAAAGTGGCTCCATGGGGTCCCCAAGTTGACCCATGGATTATAAGTCCCCATCATTAAACCTTACTTAATCTTGAGTTATAAGAATATTACACATTGAGGATCTTTTCGGGTTTAGAGTTTTAGAGAATTAGATCATAAAACTTGCATTATATTCCACATATAAACAAAGTGGTTACATAAAGATAGTATTATTCTTTCCCATCAATGGAAACATATTTAAAATAAAACATGGATTCTTTATTGAAACTTCCCTGACACTATCATCATATCATGTACCTTTCCCTTAACCTTTGAAAAACATATCAAAAAAACTTGGGATGAGCATTAAAAGCTTAGTAAGGGATATAAAAATATGGAAAGGAAACATGGGTACATATATACATAAGAATGAAATCATACATTACCCATAAAACATAAGCACTTTAACATACCTCATCAAATCATGAATAAATCATAGAAATCATAAGAAATAAAGGTATCTTGAGGCATTCATAACATTCTTACGTAGGGAGTAACCTTCTTGGTTAAGTTTAGAATACCCATCATAGAATATTCCCGAAATCTCTTCGGAGAAACCTTAATGTTTCACTCCTTCGCGTTACCCAATGCATTGGAGAGCTATATCGGGCTCACCCGCCCTTAGTTTATCACAGAACCACCAGTCTTCATAATAATTCCCAAGAACCTCAACATAATCATATCACATAAAACATGCATAAAGGAAACATAACATTTCCACCTTTCAATCACAAGATATCAATACAACACATTGATATAAAAAAATTATGAAAACCATTTTCAATACCAAAATAAAAGAAAATTAAAACATGGTATTTATTTTTCTTTTAAAAAAAAGGTATGGCTTGTAGAGGAAGCCGATACTCAAATAATGGTCACGGCGGCGGAGAAGTCGTTGTCGCCGCATACGTACGACAAAAACATTCCCTTTTGTCGTTTAGTAAACGCTTCGTATAAAAAATATTCCTTTTTAATAAATGTAAAAGTCAAATGGGTTTATACACCGTATAAAAGAAGGTTGTGTATAAAAAAAATATGCCTCAATAAAAGAAGATTGAGACGAAGTCCCATACCTCGGGTCCAACTTGACTCGGTCATTCTTTAATCTCCTGAATAATAAACTTGAGTTAATTTCTACTTGTTTAAGAACCTTTTTCAAGTTCATTATTCCTTTTATATCACTTATTTCCATTTCATGAACACTATGTAATTATTTAAGTTAATAACGGTCGTTTTAACGATCATTGGTACTTGAGTAAAAAATAAACCCTTTATAATTACAAGTTTTTCATGTATCCATTATATCCAGAATGGTATTCATGATGTAGATATCATATATATCATATATATCCAGTACATGCATGCATTTATAATATTATATAACATTTAGAGGTAAGAAATGAAATGCACCGTTCATGGAGACGGTAAGCCGTACGTACGTATGAACGCTGCTTCCATTTCTATTTCGTATTTTATGAAATGGAATCATAATTATATAAAGGTATATTATAATTCTAGTGTAATATCATATATAATATCATAAATCCATCCTTTATACGTCCCAAATATGGTATTAACGAATCAAATCACTTTGAGGGGGCGGTAGTCCGCACTTCCTTAAATGAAGATATCGCGTTTACCCATAATGGAAACCATAAAGGTATGCCCAAAATGAAAAATACAGAAGCTTAAGGAAAACATAAACATATTATATATCATATATAAATATATTGTCATCTTAATGGACACCTTTGAAGGTGTTAAAAGAATGTTGAACAATCATCGTTTCGGGAGGCATAAATTCACAATCCACAGAAACAGTATGTTCTTTAACCATTAGATGTAGGTGTGTGTAAGTGTAGCTCGAATCCTTATTATAACAACATCCTAGTATATTGAAGATACTGGATTTGTTACAAAATTAATGAATAAAAAGAGTTTAGGGGGTTGGAGAAGCAAAATAAAACAAAAGGACTCAAGTGAATACATTACCTTAAAATCGGGTAACTCCCTTTGGTTTGAGCTCAAAGGCTTCCTTGGGAAGACTTCTGCCCAAAGTGAGGCTTCAAGGAGTAATAGAGGGAAGTGGAGAGACAAAATGGGAAGGGGTTGGCCGAGCCAAAGTTTTTGGAAGTGTGGGTAAGGAGGTAGAGGTGGGGGCCTTTTATAAGAGGAGAGGAGGGGCACTCTTGGAAAGTAAAGAAATGTTACTTTATTTTAAAATGAGTTTAGGATTCAAAAGGTCCCACATTGATATAATTCGAGGCTAAGGTGATAAGGGTTCTAAATATACCCATCCAATAGGTTTTGGACATGTTTAGTTCATAGATTTTACATTATCTTTTCATTTTATTTAAATCCTTTATTAATGAGGTAATCGTTGCATCATCATGATGTCATAAATAATTTAATATATTTAATGTCTAAAAATTATAAAAAAAATATCATGATGTAGGAAATCGTTTTATATTTCTAATGAATATTTATAGTCAAAAATATGACTTTTATAACCCCATGTAAAAATTTGTTTAGTAAAACATCTCATGTTTGTGTCATTTTTACTTTTACATTAAATAAAAAGTTATTTATGTCATTTCCCAACCAAAGTGTCTACATGGGGTCCCTAAGTTGACCCATGGAATTTCTTGGTCGGCCATGACACATCCAATGAGGGTAGGACATGTGTCAAGCTCATCTCATATTATTAAAACATTATTTTTACCTTAAACTACACTAATTACCTCTAATCGCGATTAAAAAACATAAAAGTTACTATTCACCAAAAAATTATTTTAATCTCATTGAACCACATTTTACTTCTTAATGACAACTATGTATGTCGGATTTTTGAAAATCAAATCACAGAAGTGGCAAATTTTCATTTAAACGAAAAATCAGTTTCTTTAACTACTACTTAGTGGTTTCACTATTCATCAAAAATTGAAGTTTTTCAGAAAAATACCAAAACTTCACCCTAAGCTATATTTGATATTATGAATTTAGAAATGATGTATATTTTACAAAATTCAAATCATATAAGTTACATTAATTAATTTAATAATTAATTCCCGATGTCATGACAAATAGCGTGTTTTTATGAAACAATAAGTATCAAAAGATTGACACCAGTTTAACTCCAATTTCAAAGTGAAATTGATTCCAATGACCACCATTGGATTAAATGGTAAAAATATATTCTAATTCCACTTAAAAACCAATTCAAAAGATAATCTAATCATATAAATAAATTAGATTAAAAAGAGGTTTTGAATTAAAATACAACATTTTCACTATTCATTAAAAAAATGAACTTTATCAGAAAAATACCAAAAATTAACACAAAGTGAATTTTGATGTCCCAATCATAAATAATAAGTTTATTTTGACAAACATAGCTTATAAAATTTTCAAAAGACAGATTTAAAAATGGTTTTCCATCAAAAGGCAGTAAAACAATCTTTTAAAAATATTAGTGTATTTCATGCTTAAGATTGGATTTATTTTCATTTTATGGCTCTAAAACACTATCTAATTAATTAATAGACATAGATAAAAATATCTGTTATTCATTACTTACTTGGGATGTTACATCCTTCCCCTCTTTATAAAATTGTGTCCCCACAATTTATTTACTTATCGAATAAATGGGGGTACTTATCCCTCATTGCATTTTTAGATTCCCATGTTGCCTCTTCCATCATGTGGTTTTTCCACAAAACCTTTACCTGATTAATCACCTTATTCTGTAACACTTGCTCCCTGTGGTCAAGAATCTGGACCGGTTGTTCCTCATATGATAGGTTCTCTTCCAGCTGAACTACCTCTGGACTCAAAACATGAGATGGATCTGGCATATACTTTCTCAACATTGAAACGTGAAAAACATTGTGTACCTGAGATAAACTCGGAGGTAAATCCACCCGGTATGCAACTGATCCAACTCTCTCCAGAATTTCATATAGTCTAATGAACCTTGGACTCATCTTTCCTTTCTTACCAAATCACATCACACTTTTCCATGGTGAGACTTTGAGAAAAACATGATCACCTACCTCAAAAGTTAGATCCTTCCTCCTATTGTCTGCATAACTCTTCTACCTACTCTGAGCTGTTCTCATGTGTTTCTGAATCAGCTGAACTTTTTCTGCCATCTCTTCTACCAATTCTGGTCCCATCAACTTCCTTTCACCCACTTCATCCCAGAATGATGGAGTTCGACACCGCTTCCCATATAACGCCTCAAATGGTGCCATCTGTATACTGGAATGAAAACTGTTATTATATGAAAATTCAACCAAAGAAAGGTGTTGGTCCCAACTTCCCTGATAATCCATCGAACAAGCTCGTAGTATATCCTCCAAGGTCTGAATTGTTTGTTCTGACTGCCCATCTGATTGAGGATGAAATGTTGTACTAAAATTTAATTCAGTACCCAACGACTTCTAAAGGCCTTTCCAAAAGTTAGAAGTGAACCTGGGATCACGATCAGATACAATGGAGAGGGGAACTCCATGTAACCTGAATATCTCTTTAAGATACAAACGGGAAAGTTGATCTAGGGAAAAAGTATCTCGTATAGTAAGGAAATTAGCAGATTTAGTCAAGCGATCAACAATAACCCAGATTGCATTATTACCTCGAGATATCTTCGGTAATCCCACAACAAAGTCCATGGATATATTCTCCCATTTCCACTCTGGCACTGGTAAAGGATGAAGCATCCCTTTCGGTAACTGCCGCTCTGCTTTAACCTATTGACATGTCAAACACTTCACAGTAAAATCAGCAATATCTCTTTTCATTCCATCCCACCAGTAATACTCCCGCAGATCTCTGTACATCTTAGTACTTCCAGGATGAACTAAAAACAGAGAACTATGAGCTTCACATAACAACTCTCTCTTCAAATGTGAATCACAAGGCACACACAATCTCTTCCCAAATCTCAAAATGCAATCATTATCAATGTTGAATTCAGGAAAATTACCTTTCTGAACCAGCTCTACCTTTTTCTGCAACTCACTGTCTTGCTTCTGTGCTTTCTTGATTCTATCTGATAGAGATGATCTCACTGATACCTGAAACAAAACAGAATAACTTCCTGCACCAACAACTTCTATGTCAAAGTTCATCAAATCCTTAACCAAAGGATCAGGTTCCAAATGCAACATTGTTAATGAAGCATTACTTTTTCGACATAAAGCATCAGCCACTTTATTTTCTTTTCCCGGATGGTAATGAATTGTACAATCATAATCCTTGATTAATTCCAGTCATCTCCTCTCTCTCATGTTTAACTCTTTCTGAGTGAGTATATACTTTAATCTTTTGTGATCAGTATATATTTCACACTTTACTCCATACAAATGATGCCTCCAAATTTTTAAAGTGAAAACAACAACAGCTAATTCCAAATCATGTATAGGGTAATTTACCTCATGATTTTTCAACTGTCGTGAAGCATAAGCAATTACCTGATCATTCTGCATTAGGACGCAACCAAGTCCTTTCAATTAAGCATCACTGTATATAACAAACTCACCATTCCTGGAAGGTAGTGCCAAAATTGGAGCATTCACCAATCTTCTTTTCAACTCCTAAAAACAATCATCACATTCTTTTATCCAGATAAACTTAACACCCTTCTGAGTTAGCTTAGTCATTGGAATAGATAACCATGAAAAATTTCTAACAAATATTCGGTAATAGCCTGCCAAACCAAGGAAGCTACGAATCTCAGTTACATTTGTCGGTCTTGGCCATTCTTCAATAGCCTTTGTTTTTGCAGGATCAACAGTTATCCCATCTTTAGAAACAATGTGACCAAGGAAAGAAATTTGTTGCAACCAAAACTCACACTTGCTGAATTTATCATACAATTTATTTTCTTGTAAGTTTTTCAAAATTACCCTTAAATGTCTTTCATGCTCCTCTTTACTTTTAGAAAACACCAAAATATCATCAATGAAAACCACCACAAACTTATCCAAGAACTCATGGAAAATTCTATTCATTAAGTCCATGAATACAACAGGTGCATTAGTAAGCCCAAAAGGCATTACTACAAATTCATAATGGTCATATCTTGTATGAAACGCAGTCTTCAGAACATCTGCCTCCTGTACCTTCAGCTGATGGTACCCCGATCTCAGGTCAATCTTTAAAAAAAACTAAGCTCCCTGGAGATGATCAAACAAATCATCGATATGAGGAAAAGGATATTTGTTCTTAATAGTGATGTTATTCAAGGCTCTATAATCAATGCAAAGTCTCATAGAACCATCTTTCTTTTTAACAAATAAAATAGGAGCACCCCATGGTGATGTGCTAGGTCGAATGAAACCTTTCTCTAATAAATCTTGCAATTTCTCCTTCAACTGTAAAAGTTCAATTTGATCCATTCGATAAGGGGGTTTTGAAATTGGATTAGCATCAGGAACTAAGTCAACAGTAAACTCAACTTCCTGATCTGGTGTTATTCCAGGAAACTCATCAGGAAAAACATTGGGATACTCATTTACCATTGGCACATCATTAATCTGAACAGTTCCTTTATTTTCAACAATGTGTGCAAGGTAACATTCATTTCTATATTTTACAAGTTTCTCGGCCTCTTGATATGTTATCAATAGTAAGGGTTCATTATTGTACACAAACTGAAAGTCTTTCTGAAAAGAAACTTCTTTAGATCTACAGTCAATCTTAGCATGGTAAATAGAGAGCCAATCCATACCCAGGATAACATCAAACTCTACTAGAGGTAGAATAATAAGGTTTGCAAGTAGGTTCTTTCCACAGATAAGGATAGGAATATTCTTATAAATTTTTTTTGCCTCAACATTTCCCCCAGGTGTTTTTACCAAAAGTTAAGGAGTCATTTCTTGAGATGGTATTCCCATTTTATTAGAAAAGTTTTCAGAGATGAAAGAATGTGTAGACCCCGAATCAAACAACACACTGGCATAATCTGAAAAAACAAACAAATTACCTGACACAACTTCATTTGATGGCCCGACATCAGTTGAAGTAGTTGAAAAGGATTTCACCACCCCTTTCTGCTTGTAGTATAACTGCTTCCCATCACTCGAGCTCTTTGTCGGACACTCGTTTTCATAGTGACCCATCTCATTGCACTTAAAACATTTCACTAACTGTAAATCAAATTTGAACTTACCATCACCATGATCTTTTTTAGTGTAATCACGAGACTTATTTCCCATCTTACCACATCGGTAGAACTTTCCAGAATTCAAAAGACATTCCCCAGCAAGCCTTTTTCCACATTTATCACAAACTGGAAACTTAGATTTCTTACCATCATACTTTTTTGAAGAATTCTTCCCTTTCTCCTGCCACCTTGGTCTCATCTTCTGTTGGTTGTTATAGAACACTTGATCATCGGCAAACTCTATTTCCACCTTCTCAGCACATAGAACAAGCTTTTCATAACTTTTAAACTCACAAGAATCTAATGCCCTTCGATATTTTGGCTTTAATCCTAAGTAAAAACGGTTGATTTTACTATCAAGGTCTCGAATAAAATTTGGAGCATACCTTGCCAATCGAGTGAACCTCTCTTCATAGGCAGCCACTGAGTCTTCCTCTTGCCTCAATTCCAAGAATTGTTTTTCCATACTAAGTCGAACAGCATTAGGAAAATACTTTTCAAGAAACATACCTTTGAATTCATCCCAGTCGAGAGCATCAATCTCATCAGCGTCCATGATATTTTTAACCATCAACCACCACTGATCTGCTTCACCCTCCAAACGGTAAATAGCAAGACTAACCTTTTGATTGTCTAAACACCCCATGACATCGAAAATATTCTCCAGTGATTTAATCCACCCTTCAGATAACACAGGGTCAGATGATCCTCTGAATGATGGGGGATGTTGCCTCATGAAATGTTCCACCACTGACATGTTCCTCTGTGGTTGATCTGGCTGATCTCGTGCATGGATACCACCACCATTTATCGCTTGAGTAAACTACACCATTACTGCAAAAAACTGTTCAGTTCCAATTCCGACCATCTCAGGATGCTGATTCGGAATGTTATTTCCTTCTGTATGCCTTCCTAGAACTGCTTCCCTGTTTCCTCTGCGAAAAACCATTCTGAACAAACTTGTCTTAGATGAAGCAATATGGTAATCTTCAAATTCTATATCATTTAAAAAAAATTGGATAATCATTTAATAGAATTCTAACTCTTAAAGTTATCTAAACCGACCTATGATACCAACTATAAGTCTCCATCCTTAAACCTTACTTAATCTTGAGTTATTACAAGATTACACATTGAGGATCTTTTCGAGTTTAGAGTTTTAGAGAATTAGATCATAAAACTTGAATTACATTCCACATATAAACAAAGTGGTTACATAAAGATAGTATTCTTCTTTCCCATCAATGGAAACATATTTAAAATAAAACATGGATTCTTTCTTGACACTTCCTTGACACTATCATCATATCATGTACCTTTCCCTTGACCTCTGAAAAACATTTCAAAAAAACTTGGGATGAGAATTAAAAGCTCAGTAAGGGATATAAAAATATGGAAAGGAAACATGGGTACATATATACATAAGAATGAAATCATACTTTACCCATAAAACAAAATCACTTTAACATACCTCATCAAATCATGAATAAATCATAGAAATCATAATACATAAATGTAACTTGAGGCATTCATAACATTCTTACGTAGGGAGTAACCCTCTTGGTTACGTTTGGAATACCCATCACAGTATATTCCCTAAATCTCTTCAGAGAAACCTTAAAGTTTCACTCCTTCACGTTACCCAATGCATTTGAGAGCTATATCGGGCTCACCTGCCCTTAGTTTATCATAGAACCACCCGTCTTCATAATAATTCCCAAGAACCTCAACATAATCGTATCACATAAAACTTGCATAAAGGAAACATAACATTTCCACCTTTCAATCACAAGATATCAATACAACACATTGATATAAAAACATTATGAAAACCATTTTCAATACCAAAATAAAAGAAAAGTAAAACATGGTATTTATTTTTCTTTTAAAAAAAGGTGTGGCTTGTATAGGAAGCCGAAACTCAAATAATGGTCACGGCGGCGGAGAAGTCGTTGTCGCCGCATACGTACAACAAAAACATTCCCTTTTGTCATTTAGTAAACGCTTCATATAAAAAAGATTCCTTTTGAATAAAAGTAAAAGTCAAAGGGATTTATACACCGTATAAAAGAAGGTTGTGTATAAAACAAAATATGCCTCAATGAAAGGAGATTGAGACGAAGTCCCATACCTCGGGTCCGACTTGACTCAGTCGTTCTTTAATCTCCTGAATAATGAACTTGAGTTAATTTCTACTAGTTTAAGAACCTTTTTCAAGTTCATTATTCCTTTTATATCACTTATTTCTATGTCATGAACACTATGTAATTATTTAAGTTAATAACAGTCGTTTTAACGATCATTGGTACTTGAGTAAAAAATAAACCCTTTATAATTACAAGTTGTTCATGTATCCATTATATCCAGAATGGTATTCATGATGTAGATATCATATATATCATATATATCCAGTACATGCATGCATTTATAATATTATATAAAATTTAGAGGTAAGAAATGAAATGAACCGTTCATGGAGACGGTAAGCCGTACGTACGCATGAACGCTGCTTCCATTTCTATTTCATATTTTATGAAATGGAATCATAATTATATAAAGGTATATTATAATTTCAGTGTAATATCATATATAATATCATAACTCCATCCTTTATACGTCCCAAATATGGTATTAACGAATCAAATCACTTTGAGGGGGCGGTAGTCCGCACTTCCGTAAAATTAAGATATCGCGTTTACCCATAATGGAAACCATAAAGGTATTCCCATAATGAAAAATACAGAAGCTTAAGGAAAACATAAACATATTATATATCATATATAAATATAGTGTCATCTTAATGGCCACCTTTGAAGGTGTTAAAAGAATGTTGAACAATCATCGTTTCGGGAGGCATAAATTCACCATCCACGGAAACAGTATGTTCTTTAACCATTAGATGTAGGTGTGTGTAATTGTAGCTCCAATCCTTATTATAAAAACCTCCTAGTATATTGAAGATACTGTAGTTGTTACAAAAGTAATGAATAAAAAGAGTTCAGGGGGTTGGAGAGGCAAAATAAAACAAAAGGACTCAAGTGAAGACATTACCTTAAAATCGGGCAACTCCCTTTGGTTTGAGCTCAAAGGATTACTTGGGAAGAGTTCTGCCAAAAGTGAGGCTTCAATTAGTAAGAGAGGGAAGTGGAGAGACAAAATGGTCAGGGGTTGGCTGAGCCAAAGGCTTTGGAAGTGTGGGTAAGGAGGTAGAGGTGGGGTCCTTTTATAAGAGGAGAGAAGGGGCACTCTTGGAAAGTAAAGAAATGTTACTTTTTTTTAAAATGAGTTTAGCATTCAAAAGGTCCCAAATTGATATAATTAGAGGCTAAGGTTATAAGGGTTCGAAATATACCCATTCAATAGGTTTTTAACATGTTTAGGTCATAGATTTGACATTATCGTTTCATTTTATTTAAATCCTTTATTAATGAGGTAATCGTTGCATCATCATGATGTCATAAATAATTTAATATATTTAATGTCTAAAAATTATAAAAAAAATCATGATGTAGTAAATCTTTTTATATTTCTAATGAATATTTATAGTCAAAAATCTGACTTGTATAACCCCATGTAAAATTTGTTTTAGTAAAACATCTCATGTTTGTGTCATTTTTACTTTTACATTAAATAAAAAGTTATTTATGTCATTTCCCAACCAAAGTGTCTCCATGGGGTCCCCAAGTTGGCCCATGGATTTTCTTGGTCGTCCATGACACATCCAATGAGGGTAGGACATGTTTCAAGCTCATCTCATATTATTAAAACATTATTCTTACCTTAAACTATACTAATTACCTCTAATCGCGATTAAAAACATAAAAGTTACTATTCATCAAAAAATTATTTTAATCTCATTGAACCACATTTTACTTCTTAATGACAACCTTGTATGTCGGATTTTTGAAAATCAAATCACAGAAGTGACAAATTTTCATTTAAACGAAAAATCAGTTTCTTTAACTACCACTTAGTGGTTTCACTATTCATCAAAAATTGAAGTTTTTCAGAAAAATACCAAAACTTCACCCTAAGCTATATTTGATATTATGAATTCAAAAATGATTTATATTTTACAAGATTCAAATAATATAAGTTACATTAATTAATTTAATAATTAATTCCTGCTGTCATGACAAATAGCGTGTTTTTATGAAACAATAAGTATCAATAGATTGACACCAGTTTAAGTCCAATTTCAAAGTGAAATTGATTCCAATGACCACCATTGGATTAAATGGTAAAAATATATTCTAATTCCACTTCAAAACCAATTCAAAAGATAATCTAATCATATAAATAAATTATATTAAAAAGAGGTTTTGAATTAAAATACAACATTTCCACTATTCATTAAAAAATGAACTTTATCGGAAAAATACCAAAAATTCACACAAAGTAAATTTTGATGTCCCAATCATAAATAATAAGTTTATTTTGACAAACATAGCTTATAAAATTGTCAAAAGATAGATTTAAAAATGGTTTTCCATCAAAAGGTAGTAAAACAATCTTTTAAAAATATTAGTGTATTCCATGCTTATGATTGGATTTATTTTCATTTTAAGTCTCTAAAACACTATCTAATTCATTAATAGACATAGATAAAAATATCTATTATTCATTACTTACTTGGGATTTTACATGGATTTTATTGGTCGGCCATGACACATCCAATGAGGGTAGGACATGTGTCTAGGTCATTTCATTTTATTAAAACATTATTCTTACCTTAAACAACACTAATTACCTCTAATCACGATTAAAAACTTAATAAGTTACTATTCACCAAAAAATTATTTTAATACCATTGAACCATATTTTACTTCTTAATGACAACCATGTATGTCGGATTTTTAAAATTCAAAACACAAATATGGCAAAATTTCATTTAAACGGAAAATCAGTTTTTATAAGTACCACTTAGTGGTTTCACTATTCATCAAAAATTGAAGTTTTTCAGAAAATTAACAAAAATTCACCCTAAGGTATATTTGATATTATGAATTAAAAAATGATGTATATTTTAAAAAATTCAAAACATATAAGTTTCATTAATTAATTTAATAATTAATTTCCGCTGTCAAAACAAATAGCGTGTTTTTATGAATCAAAATGTATCAAAAGATTGACACTAGTTTAAGTCCGATTTCAAAGTGACATTAATTACAACCACCACTATTGGATTAAATGGTAAAAATATATTCTAATTTCACTTTAAAACCAATTAAAAATATAATCTAATCATATAAATAAATTAGATTAAAAAGAGGTTTTGAATTAAAATACAACATTTTTCAGTATTCATTAAAAAAATGAACTTTATCGGAAAGATACCAAAAATTTACACAAAGTAAATTTTGATTTCCTGATTCTAAATAAGAATTTTATTTTTTCAAATATAACACATAAAATTGTCAAAAAGTAGATTTAAAATAGGTTCGCCTTCAAAAGGCAGTTAATCGACCTTTTAAAGAATATTAGAATGTCTACGCTTAAAATTGGATTCATACGCATTTTTAATCCTCTAACATTTATTGTAAAGAGTAAAAATATTTGACAAGCATATATAAACATTTTGTAGTTAGTTCTGTTCATTCTCGCCATTACAACGGCTAGGCATTAACTACCATTTAAAATAATATTATTTTATTATTAGAGTGCAACGTAAGATTCCCAAGAAACTCGTTGTTGCGTGTTGGGTACGCCATCGATCATAGCGTCCCCTTTAAAGTCATATTAATATTTTATTCACAAATATTGGTAAATGTGAAAATGTCATACTCTTTATTTACCTGGGGTGTTACACCTTGACCTTGGCTTTCCTCTATTATTTTATTTGTTTTAATTAATTTATTTGTTTTATTTATTTTTCAGTCTCTATTATTTCCCTCTCTCTGAAGGATCAAGTACCTTGAATTTTGATGCTTTTTGGTGTATAGTTCATGTTTCATGGTTTGGCAAATATTTATTATTAATAATGTAGAAATTAGGGGATAAATCTATAACTTTTAAAAGATCTAATTACATAGTTATCAAAAGGTACGTTGAACCATGAAGCTTGCTTATAATCTAGGATCAAGGTCCTCCAATGAAACTTTATTAGTCGGAATATGGTTTTTCTAACCGTGTGATATACCTAGGTTTTAGTTTTTGAGAATTCCTATTTTCCCCTCTTAAATTTAATCCTCACCCTCCACCCCTATTCATGTGATGTACCAACTTGGGTAGCCCCAAATTCCCCTCTTCCCATTCATTCATTTACCTATTATGGTGATTCAATGGGATTAATTTATGATTTTATTTTGGATGATTAAGGTACAAAATCCTTTTTCATCTATTTCATTCTTCTTCCTTGTTTCTGTTAGTTTCATCTTTATCCCATTGTTTTTTACACTTTAACTAAGACCTAACTAGAAGGAGTGTTTCTTAATAGTAATATTTTTACCTAGAACTTGAGAGACCTTCCTTGAAACCTTTTTAGAGGTATTTTTCAAGGGATTTTAATTTATCATGATTCAAGTTTTTTTCTCCTTTGAATAAATATTTAAAATTATTGGACTGTGATTTCTTCTCTTTAACCCATGTTTTAAATCCCTACTTTGTTATACTATATATTTCTACAAATATATTAAAAATGTAAACCAATTTTTACTTGGTTTCCAAACAATACCATGGGTCTTTATTTTAAAACAAATTTCATAAATATCTTTGTCCACTTTCAGGCACAACATATGTTCAATAAAATTATACAATGTATTTTATTAAGGGATTTCAATTTATAAAAGATTTGTTAGATCTATAAAATAATTTTCAATAGAAAATTTTAGTTTTTATGGGTGTTATTAGAATATAAATAATTGGTGTTAGTGGTTTTTGTATGTTGATATTTCATGTTGGTTGTGTGTATGACTTTCAAAGTGTGTATTAATAATTTGGTTTCTCATGAGATATTAGAATTCCTGGTTGGAACTTGTTTAAATGGTTTTGATGGTCACCCTTAAAGCATTCCTTTTTTATGATAAATGATATGAGATATGAATTGATTTCCCATAATAGTGGAAGTTTATTTTTGATTTTTATTGACAATAAAGGAGAAGGGGTTGTTTCTGTGAAGGGTGTTTAGAGATTCTAATTTTTTTTTCTTGTTTATGATCTTTTTTATGATTAACATGCACACCCCCATTTTTATTTCATGGGAATACATTGGTTTTTAGGAAGGAACTCTAGGTAAATAGGTTGTACTATGTCCCAATAATGTTATAAATAGTTTACATTAGATAGACTACATTCTTCTTGTGAGATTTTTCCAGTCAGTTAGGCCATGTACGATAATATCAGATGTTAGAACATGTGGTTATTATTTGAATTTGGTAATATTTTTTGGTTTTATCATCGCACCCTTTTTTCCCTAAAGATCATAAGTTCCCATGATAATTTTGAAAGACCCCAGGTTTATGAAAATAAATTTAATATTAAAGACATAAAACAAAGAGTCTCTACAAAACACCACTTTGTTATAAGCTATCCATTAAATAGAATTTTTCCACAACTCTGATTTGAATTTTGAAAAACTGACCTACAAGATTGAGTTCAATAAGATATTTAGAGTCTGATAAGACAAATAAATTTTTTGGTGAATAGTAACATCCCATAATGAATAGTAATATCAATAGTAACATGACCCTTATGAATAGTAAATCATATTATTATTTTATTGTCTTAAGGATATAAGATAATGAGATCTTGATTAATTTTTCAAGGTGATATAAAACAAAATATAGATTTAAAACTGTTATATTTTTAATAAATTAAATTTTATTTAAAAAAATAAATTAATTATATATTGAAAATTATTTTCAAAAAATGGATTTCATTTTGGAATTCTAATTGTACAAAAATGGTTAGGGTGAAGTTTTGGTATTTTTATGAAATACTCGATTTTTTGATGAATGGTAAAATATGGTAATTTACCATATATATACATTATCAGTTAAATTCACTATTCCTAGAACTTTGGATGATTTAAGAACACTTTTTTTGAACTCACATGCACATATTTCAATTCTTGTCCATAAGAATCAATACTATTGCTTGTCTTTGTAAAAAAAATAAAATAATGAGTAAAATAATGGGAAAACCCTCCTCTACTCCATTATAAACCCCCCCCCCCCTCACTCCTACTTCTCTTCACTACTATAAGCCTTGAATCTCCTAAATGTACTGACCACATACCCTTCCCTAGTCACTCCCCTCGTCCAATATCTCTTGGTATTTCCAAAATACCAACACCCTTTCCCTTAAAGATGTTCTCAAAGAGGTGGATTCAAGAGGTAAAATCACATTCTTTTTCATTCACTTTCATTTCAAGTTCCTTTCTATTATTATCATCTCCTTAGCTACTCTATACAAATGACCATGATAAATCCAGTGTCATATATATACTAAAATTATATCATTTTAATGGAATAACCATCATCAATATCCTTACTTTCTCTATTTTATTTTATAAATGCGATCATCGTCTGTGAGGTGCCAATTTAGAACCTTCGTGGATGATGAAGTTTCGTTCTTCAATTTACCCACCAATACTGGTCATTAAACCATTTTTATGGTTTAAATAGGCTATATTATATGTATTATTAACTATTTAATATTAAGTAACTAGTATATGCACATAATAATAAATCATATGACCAAACTAGTTCCTAATAACCAAAATACTGCTAAAATAATCTAAGTGATGGTCGTTAATATTTCATCTAATGATTCATCCTAATTCCATGTACCCAAATTATATAAATGACCCTTAACAAATATTTATTTTAATAAATAATGTTTAAATTAAATTATTAATATATACATCCATTCCACAGAAACTCCATTACTTAAAAACATGTGAATTGATTATGAAAATCAAGAAAATGAACACTCCGGAATGACAAAATTCAATATTATAACATATCATTAAGGATATAAAAGAAATAAATAAATTATGATAAACTAAATAATTGTCTAATAGATTCTTAAATATGTTATTAATGAGTCTAATTTCATATTATATGAACATAAGGTCAAGAGTGGAACATTCATACTTAAGGTAAGGGTTTTCCACCAGAACCTCCATTTTCATTCGGGTTACTTTTATTTACTACTTACCTAAAATAAATTATTATGTATTATTAAGTAATCCTGATAAATTATATGTGAGGGTTCTATATATGTTTACCAACCATAATCCTTCTTTATTTTATGGGTTAATACACATATTAAAAATAACTTTTAAAATTCTTTCAAAAATTCAAGCCCAATTCGAGGGATTTTTCCAAATTTTTACCTATTTTCAAGGGAACTATATAATCACTTTTTAGAAAACATTATATTAATAACATATCACATTTTATTATAAAAATACCGTGTTACTCCATTTCTTATTTTATACAAATATTTTTCCAAATGAACTCTTCTTTTCAAAGTAAAAGAGTATTTATCTCAATAATTACTCGATGATTTTATAAGAGTATCTTCATCTATTTCAACACTCATGTTAATTATTTTGTATTATTGGTATTAATATTTTATGATATCATCTAAAATATTTAATTTAATGTTTTATGATTTTTTTATTGTGTATATTCTATCTTAAAACCATTCACCAATTTTCTCTGAATGGTTAGTGTTTATGCTTAATGTTCGGGGATAGTTATTTACATTTTGTATGTTAGTTTCAATATGAATGTATATGTTGTTTATGATTATCATTGTTCATATAAGGAATTCATTGGACTTAGTAAGTTTCGGTTGGGGCACTCTATATCCCCTTGGTGCATCAGTAGGTTTCATAAGACAAACTACGAGCATGGCACAATGCGTTGACAAAAATGGTTATTTATGGTCTTGGCATGAGGCCTTGACGATATGGTTATGATGTCCCACATTATGCATTCCCTCATTATGAAAATAGTATTTATGATTCATGTGGTTATTCGAGGAGTAGAATACCCATGATTATGTTTTATTATGGAATTATTTATTCATCTCTTATTCATACCATAATGTGTTTAAGTTTATTGTTATAGGCCTGAGTTTTTAGTTATTCACCTTGCCTAATGTTTATATTTATGATATCTTCCACTATATTAATTACCCTTAAAGAGTTTTTTACCTCACCCATTTTTTATGTTTCATTTTCTCAAGACATGAAGAAGTTTATTAGGGATGACCTAAAGGGATAAAATTATAGTTTTGGATGTTTCCAATAAAACATATATGATGTTTTCCATTTCAAGTTATAATGTTAAACTTATGTAAGTATCTTGTTTCCAAAGATAAAAAACTACTCAGTCCTTTTGCATACATATTCCTTGTTTATATTCCAAAGTAATAAAATAAGGCACTCGCTCTGGGCAACTAGGATCCAGTCCTTACAGTTGGTATCAAAGGATTTTTAGTAGAAAACATGGAAACTAGAATTAGAAAGCGTAGATTAGGGAACAAATCCATAAGGTAGTTTTTGAGGAAAAACATACAATAAAATCCTAGTATTTTGGTAAGGAATAGATTATGTTAATCATTCTAGAAAATATGTTCCTGTCTGGATACTACAAGTGGATGTGGTTCTAGCACAGATGTACCTAGGAGTAAAAACTCTGACATGGAGTTTCAGGCTTAACCTGGGGTATCCTGGTACACGAAAATGGTCCTTACTATGCACCTGGTTTGAATCTCTCAGGGGATATGCTTAGTTTAATTTAAATTTTATTTATAAGACATTATAAATGATTAAAATGCAATTTTTTCCTCAATGAAACCATGTTTATGATTATTAGATTAGCTATGTATAGATTTTCAATTTATGCTAAGTATTTTTTTACATTAAGATTATATGTTATGATTTATAACCTAATATAGTCTATGTAATTATTTAGAAATGGAACCTAGTGTAAGGAATGGAGACCACTTGAACATGCGTATCCCATGTAGGGATTTCCTTACGAAGAAAGATAATGATGTTGGATAGGGAGATACAACTAGTGCTGAGAAACTTAAAACTATACTGGGATATCTGACTCGGGTTATGAAAAATAACCTTACCCATATGGAGAATCCTGATTTTCATGTCTCTGATTTTCCATGTATTACTCATATATAGTATATGGAATTATTGTGAGATAAGGTGTTGTGACGATGTGTGATTCTGAGGCTCAGAGTGCCCGAAATAAATGTTTTAAATAAATTAAAATATAAGTAGAATGCGAGAATTTTCCCTAAGAAGTGAAATAACATTTAAAAGGGTTCCCAAATCATAAATTTGAGGGCACTGTTGCATTCTTAGCATAAAATTTTCCTTAAGAGGGGCCTCACAGTGACCGGTGTGGGTCAGCTGTAGGAGTTTGTTTTTGGACATTTAAAAGGAAATAAAATAAAATAAAATAGTTTATTTATTTTAAATGTTTCCTTAAAAGCAAAAACCCAATCCCCCTATTAATACCTACTTATGGAAAGTCCATAGGGTTATCTATATAACCCTAGGAATTGAGGACTTCAATTGGAACATTAGAGGAGAACCTGGTGGTGGATGACGACTACGCGATCCATCTACGCATCTCAAATTCAAAAAACCTCACCAACAAATGATGGAAGAGGTGTGTTCCTCCTTTTTTATTGAATTTATTCCTCCTTTTTAACCTGAAATTCTTCACATTCTTCACAAGGTTATGAAAAACAGATCTCTGCACATCTGTTTCACAATACAATGATCCCAAATCGGAAATCGAGCATCACGACAACCAAGTGGAGGTGTGACGATGACAACAAGCGACGAATCATGTCATATCGAGGAGTATTGTTCTTAAAGAGTTATTCATGTGGGTGGATTGAAATGTGTTTTTGGGGCCAATTAGATGTCCTAAAACAACATGAACAACATTGTGGTGTCAGGATGACCTCAAACATGGAGTATCGTGATGATCAGACGACGGAATCGAAGATAGGAGGAGAACCCAAGGTGAGACGTTGAAGAACGACGCATTCTAGAAAATTCCGATCAACACGACATGTATCACAAAGAACACACAGTGTAGGGTTATCCTAAAGGTATATAGAGTTTCCTCTCTTCACATAGCGAATAACACAACATGCCTCTAAGAAGACCTAGCATGTGGGACCCACCCAGTAACGTCAAGAGTTTGGGGTGACGGGAAGCGTAGACATAGTGTGTGACCATCTTCACAATGAGTGTGGTTCCTTACACGGACTCATTAGGTATATTGGAAGCTACACAGACACGGGATGGAGTGCATGGCATGTGCTCCACCACACAGCCAAATACGGCTGCATACGCGGGATATCTTGTGTACCGGTACATAGTCTTGGACGCACGGATTGAAGTCGTTTACAGGAACATGGACAACGTACACGGAGCATTCCCCAGGTAACAGAACATGGTGTTTCACTCTCTTACATGCGTTGTATACCTTATTCTACAGGACAAGCTTTACGACACGAGTTGTTGTGCACGAGAAGTACCTCGAGTTAGAGGACACGTCGTGTGACCCTTCTACACACCGTGTACTTCTCAATATGTGGATTGATCCTATTTTCCATCATTCTTTGGACTATTTTTGTTGGGTTAGTTCCCCTTTTCTCATTTTCTTAATGGTATGGTATCGTATCCATCCACAGGAGTATGATCCCTTCAGTAGGAATTTCTGAGATAGAATTAGGTATCCCTCCGAGAGGCCTAGAGCGAGATCCCTTATCCATTTTTAACCCTAGGTAGAGTCAGGTATCAACATGAATAGTCCTATAGTATTATAATCCTTTACTTATTAGTGAATCCATATGAGACATAGTATCCTTCAAGGCCCTGGCAGTGATCCTCATCTATGTGTCGTGATCTTTCCCCACTCAAGAGTGTGTTCTCCCATAATGAGTGTATATGTTCTCTCTTCAGATCTATCATTTCATCTATCTCTCACATGGATTTTCCCAATGAATAGTACTTCTTAGATGGATATCATCAGATCTATCAGACTCGTGGAGTGAGTTCTCCCAGATGAGTACATTGCAGAATGTTCAAACTGAATCCCTAGCGTGGGTATGTGGTCGTTGTAAACTATGGGTCTAGATTTTGAGTATATCTTGATGTGTTTCTATTCTAATATTTTTGGTAGACATATAATGTTTATAAGCTGATTGTAAATTTAATTTTTGTATTGCTTTGTGGTTTTTGGGGTCCTCAACTGAGTATCGTTATACTCACCCCTACATGGGCTTTGCCCACACGTGTCATGTCTTGTGCATATGAGCGACCATTTGATGGATTCCAAGGTGGGACAGGAATAAAATGAGATTTCTGAGTTCCTTGCAGGCCAAGATGCTCCTACAACTATGAGTGGGAGTCCCAGTATATCCTTTTTTTAGATATTGGACTTTGTAGTTGCATACTCATTTTCTTTTGGTGGGATTGTATTCTGACCCGGTTTACATTCTGAAAATTACTTCTGTTGTACTCTGTTGGTTAGGTTTATTTATGTGAATGCATGTTGTTCCTTAGTGGTTTTTTAATTTTCAGTATTTGTGGGATTAGAGATGTGTGCGTATGTATAGGCACATAGGCAATGCCTCCTATGTTAGTGATATGACTACTCAGTGATAGTCACTAGCCACTGGCTTACTGTAGGCGATCTTGGAGAGTCGCAACATAGGCCCCACTGGGATGAGTCCTAAAAGAGTGGTATCAGAGGTGTTTGGTTCTACCATAGTACCTAGAGTCTATTAGATTGGTTTGGGGAAACAATGTTAAGTGTTTCGAGTTCAACTTTCAGGCTAGGGACTCTAGTGTTGGTGCAGGTATCTGATGTATCCATACACTAGGACTCTGATTACCTGCTTTTAGACCCGGTCCATGAAAAAACTAGTTTTGGGGGAATAAAATAATGGTACATGCATCATATAGGAATGAGCGGTGTTTTCCATGTCCATTGTGTCAGCTATACAGATATACTCATTGAACAAGGTACATCTTGTTTCCTTATAGGGTGCTTCTGCAATGCATACCCTCTATGATTCAGTAGCCCGATCATGAGGATGACCCCCTCAGTGACGAGGCATTGATTCAAGGACCAGTTCCCCATGAATTACCTCTGGGTGGTGAACCTACTATACCACTACCAGTGGAGCAGCAAGTGGTAACTGTAGTACCAAAAGATGAGGAGCATAGGCTGATCATGCTCTATGAGTTTCAAACACATAGACCCCTCAGGTTTTGAGGTGAGGCTAACCCTTAGGTGGTTGAGTACTGGCTTGAGGTGTTTACCATAGTTTTCCATCTTGTGAGGACACCAGCCGACCAGATGGTTATCCTAGGAGCGATCCTTCTTCAGGGTTCGGCAGGACGATGGTGGAGTTTGATTATGCAGACTCACTATGGGGATAATATTTTGTGTACAGAGTTTGATCAGGTTCTTAGGGAGGATTTCTCTCTAGATATGATGAGAGAAGTGCATATTCAAGAGCTTCTTTAGCTCCAGAAGGGTAGTTTTACGATGGTTGAAAATTCAAAAAGGTTCACCAACCTCGCCAGGTACTCGATGGATATGGTCAGGGATTAGTACCTCAAAGAGTTAACCTTTGAGCGAGGTCTACAGTGGGACATCTAATATTGTGTCATGACTCTATGACTTTTGACTTATGCTATATTGCTTGAGAGGGCCTTGGTGATAGAGAGATTCTTAGAGGTGAAGAGATCACCAGTGGGAGTCAGTAGTAGGTAGACAAGTGAGGAGATATTGGCAGCAAGGAGCCAGTGTCAGGCATAGGTTTCAGGATGAGGGAGACATCATAGGACGACTCGAGAAAGGGTATCGACAGTCCATGGCTCATAGGCTAGATCCAATTAGCCTAGGGAGAGGTGATGCTACTCGTGTGATGGTAAATGACATCTCACTAGAGACTATACAACCCGTTGAGCTGCTGACTGGGATGTAGTGGCTGGACCACCGAGGTAGATGCAGAGACAAGAGCAAGCAGACCCGATAGGAAGTGAATGTGGTAGAGGAGCATAGATAGCTTCATTTTGTTGTAGAAACTTTGATCTACTTCCACCACCACCCCAAGAGGTCTTCACTAGGCTTAGGGAGCTAGGGGATAGGGGTGGAGATAGCTACATGCGGTCAGGGAGTTCAACCCAGGGACTCCAGGGATGATCCGAGGTATGATATTTGTCTTTTCTACCATAGATTTTATACATAAATACATAGGTTCTAGTAGTTACTTCCTCACCACATTTCTTATGTAAAACCTTGAGATTCTGGTAAAGTTGTTGAATCGAACCTTACGTTTGGAGAAACCTAGGGGAGGAGACTCGATGATCACGCATCATTGCAGATAGTGTGATATTTCCCTTGGAGGTGAGAGTTTCGGTTGGTACCTCTTGGTTATAGCGTCGAGGCTTTACGACATCATTCTTGGTATGGATTGGCTATCTTTGGTCCATTTCCAGATTGACTGCTTTAGGCAAAGAGTTTAGTGTGCCCCTAGAAATGGGACAAGGTTTTAATTTTTTTGTGAAAAGGAAACCCATGAAGCATAGAATGTGATCATTCATAAGAGGGTGAAACTGATCACTTATAATCTGGATAGCCTTACCCTCAGTGTAGTAGATTTCTTGAGCTTTCAGTTCCCAACAGTAGTGGTGGAGTATGAGGACATCTTCCAAAAAGTTGTTCTGGGATTACCCCACACTGAGAGATCAACTTCTGCATCGACTTACACCCTGGGAAAGCACCGATATTCTCACCAGCATGTCAGATGTCTCCCACAGTGCATCATGAGATAAGGATGCATTTGGAGTATTGACATAGTAAGGTATTTGTAAGACACATTGTTCCACCTTGGGCGGCCCCAATGTTGTTTTCCAAGAAGGCAGACAGGAGTTTGGGGCTGTGCGTGGATTACCGATGCCTAAACCAGGTGATGGTGAAGAACAATTATCCATTACTGGGGATCAACTACCTCTTAAATCAAATGAGAGGGGCATGTTGGGTCTCGAAGGTTGATCTCAGGTTAGATTATCATTATCTTCAAGTATGGAATGAGAATGTTCCAAAGATGGATTTCAGATGCCGCTATGGTCAATATGAGTACTAGGTTATGCCTTTCAGAATGAAAAATTCCCCCATAGTGTTCATGGATCTGTTGAATCAGATCTTCCGACCATAATTAGACTAGTTTGTAGTGGTGTTCATCGATGACATCCTTCTGTACTTGGAGTCATAGCAGGAGCATGCGAGTCACCTGTGGAGAGTTCTAAAAAAACTCTGAGAGAACCAACATTATGGGATTCTATCAAAATTCCAATTCTGGATACATGAGGTCTAATTTCTGGGATATGTTATCTTAGAAGATGGATTAGCAGTGAACCCGGCCATGTTTGAGGTGGTGGTAGCATGGAGGCAACCCCGGATCATGACAGAGGTGTGGAGCTTCTTAGAACTGGCAGGATACTACCAGATATTTATCCCTGGTTTATCTCGGATATCAGCACCAATGACATCCTTGACCTAGAAGGGGAAACCTTTTGTATAGAAGGGGAAGTGTTATTTGGCACTCAAGTAGTTGAGGTAGAGTTTGACGAGCGCACCGATCTTGAGGTTACTAGTGGAGGGTGTTAGGTATACAGTTTTTTGTGATGCATCATGGATCGTGCATGGATGTGTCCTAATGAAGAGACAAGCAGTGATTTCTTATGGTTCACTCTAGCTAAGGCTGCACGAAAAAAACATTACGACCCATGATATTGAGTTGGAAGCGGTAGTCTTCGCATTGAATATGTGGTGGCACTACCTGATGGGAAAATAGTTTATTTTCTACTATAACCACAAGATCCTTAAGTACATATTCTCATAAAAGGATCTCAATATGATGTAGAGCCGATGGATAGAGTTCCTCCAAGATTACGACATTGAGATCATATATACTCTATAGAAGGGGAATGTTATTGTAGATGCTCTCAGAAATAGATCGAGTTTGTAGATGCTGAGTGAGGAGACAGAGAAGTTAGACTCACTACAGTTATCCTTCGTGGATGGAGATGATGTGTCTTATCTCTAGTTAATGGTTTTCACCCCACTACTCTTATAGTGAGTCAGGGAGGCACATATAGGGGATTTAAACTACAAGTTTTTACGTGCTCAGTTATCCACAGGACATGCTCCTGATGGATATTCACAAGGTTGGGAGCACTTAGTCCTATTCAGAGGACGCACAGTTGTAACAATGGCGTTGTGGGAGGAGATTCTAAGGGAGTTTCATAAATCCCTCTTAGTGGTACATCTTGAAGTGGGGAAAATGTACCAGGACCTCTAGTTTTAGTTCTGGTGGAAAGGTATGAAGAAGGCAGTAGCTTAGTTTTTTTCTCAATGCCTTACGTGCTAGCAGGTAAAGTTTGAGCACCAAGTTATAGTAGGGTTAGCTCACCCCTATAACTTCTAGAGTGGAAGTGTGATGAAATATAGATGGAATTCATGATGGGATTACCATATATGTCAAAGGGGCACAATTCCATATGTGTGATCATCGACCAACTCACCAAGTCGACCCACTTCCTAGCAATTAGGGATCAGAGTTCCATAGAGAGATAGGGAAGACTCTACGTGTAGGAGATAGTTCGGCTTCACTGTGTCCCTTTGACGATAGTCTCGGATCGAGATGTGCACTTCACATCCCAGTTGTGGAAGGGATTTCAGGAGGCTTTTGGGACTCTGTTACACTTGACCATATCATCCCATCCCTAGACAGATGGTTAGATGGAGAGGAACATTCTGGTTCTGGAGGATATGTTGCAGGCTTGTATCTTAGACTTTAGTCATAGTTGAGAGTACAACCTACAACTAGTAGAGTTTGCGTACAATAACAGCTAAAACTCCACCATTGGAATGGCACAGTTGGAGGCCTTATACAGGAGACCCTTTTGGTCACCACTTTTTTGGACTGACCCTAGAGTGTCATTAGTCATGGGTCTAGAGTTGTGGTGAGCCACCACCGAGAAGGTGCAGATCATACATTAGTGGATGAAGACTACACAAAGTCAGAATAAGTCTTATGCTGGTAGATGAAGGAGACCTATAATGTTCGAGGAGGGAGATCATTTCTTCCTTTAGGTCTCACCTTGATGAGGGTTACTGATATTTGAATAAGGTGGCATGTTTTATATGAGGTTAATCAGCCCTTTTTAGATAATGTGTAGAGTTTATGAGGTCGCATACCTCTTAGCTCTACCACTGCAGTTGCACCAGGTTCATGATGTCTTTTGTAAGAACCCTTATCTTCTTTTCAGGTACGCTTTTCCTTTTTTTGGAGTTTTTAAGAAAAATGAACTTTCTGGAAATTTTTGAAGTACACGCCGTGTACTTTCTAAGTACACGCCGGGTACTCTTCCCCGGCTCAAATCCATGTGTTGGACGTGCCCGGCCGACACACATGGTGTGTAGGGGTGACATGGAGGCCGATTTTGGTGGAGTATGGAAAAGAACCAGTACACGTCGTGTACTCTAAAAGTACACACCGTGTACTTTTCTTTTTTTTCACTAAACACACCAGGGTCGCGCCTAACCCTCGATTTCATCTTCTTCTCAAGATTGCATCTGCCCGAGAGCGACCGTACGACCAGATCTTCGATGAGATTCCTCCTCTTTGTCTGTTCTCCGATTCGAGCGTGGTCGATTGCATTGGAATCACAGCGGTGAGCTCTCCCTTCTTCTTGAGTCTTCTTTCTTGATTCCTCCTGGTTTTCAAGTTATCTTAGATTGAGTGTTTTGTGCATTTTCTCAGAACAACATCGTTCTAAGGGGAATATGTCATCGTCGTTCACGTATATCGATCTCCCAGGATCGAGGTAGGTGGTTTGTGCCTTTCCGTAGAAAGTTGATGAATATTTTGTGCAAATTCCACCAATACCCTTGAATGGGGTATTGTGTGTTCCTGGTTTGCCTTTGTTGTATTACCTACTTTGCTTGATTGCTAGAGTAGATATTTTTCCTATGATTATGGTAGCTTTACTATAATTTGGATATTTTCTATTCTTGTTCTTCCTGTTTGGCATTTTTCCAGTTTCCATGCTTAGTCGTAGGACAGTGGAACTACTACCTTGTTATGCTTCTGAGCCTTAGTTGATAGCCAAGTAGTTCTTCAGGTTTACTTGGATGATGTAAATGTGTGATGTGTAACACCCCGGCCCCAGTTACCTAGAGTCGGTGCATTATTACATAACATTGGCATGATCACAAGAAAGATCAAATCTCGAAAGACCGATTGGTTTAGTAGCCTTGGAAACACTAGATATATTCATAAAGTTTTACATTACATCACAATGTGAAAAACTACTACAACAACATATTTTCTCCATAGTCCACACTATTATCCCCTCATAATATCCCATGCAGGTCATTCATAATTTACTTATTCACATCCTGGGAAAAATAAATCATAGAAAAGGGGTGAGATCAAATGCCTAGTAAGGATAACAATATAGCAGAAACTTTCATAAATAAGAATAAACATTTAAGGAAATGTTTAACTAAAACAAAAGCCTTTTAAACTTGAACTTCAACATAGTATGGAAAAAATAAAATGAAATAATTCCATTTACTTATTCACATGGATATTCTACTAATCGAATAATCACATGCAATATCAATAACCACTTTCATAATGATGGAATGCATAATGCCAGACTATCATAACCACAGAGCCAAGGCCTCGTGCCAAGACTACAAATAAGATTTTGCCAAGGCCTTATTCCAAGACACTAGTTTGTCTCATGAGACCTACCGATGCATCAAGGAGTTATAGCGGGCTCAACCCGTTACATATTAACTCCAATGCATTCCCATATGAAAAGGTTTAAACATAACATAAACATCCGTATTAAAACTAGCATACGAAATGTAAATTCTTCATCCATAAACCATGAATAGTATAAAAATAACACATCCACAGTCAAACATATCACAAAACCTTCAATAATATATGGAAGTTTTGTATCATAATAAATCAACTTCAAATAAGCATAAAATCCATCAAAGGATGTTGACATAGAAGAAATCAAAACTCTTTTTAGAGTAATATCTCTTTTTATTTTGAAATCATTTAAGAGCCATATATTTATAAAATATAATATTTTCTTTGAAAATATTCTTATAAGCTTGTAAGGGAAGCTTCAAAGATTTTATAATGGCGGAAAATAGCCGCACCCTCCGTATAATCTAAAAAAACATTTTTACCTTAATTCTGTCGAAAAGGTTAAAAAGCACCTTGTTTTGAAAATGGCGGAAAGATTCCTTTATAAACGTCTTATTAAAAGACAAAAAAGGGTATAAATGACTTTAACCCATATTTTTGTAAATAGTAAAAAAAAATTGAAATACATTTTTAAGAAACATGGATGTGGATGATAAAGAAATCTCAGTAGATTATTACGTATAAACAACCTCGGATAATGAAGAGATTGTGAAATAACCCTTAACTTGTACTTTTCCTTGGTTGGGGGTAGGGTAAACTTCTGTATAATGGTGAAATAATTGTTATTAAATTATACAATAATCATATACATTAATATGATATCATATATGATCTTTTAACATTGATTTGTTAATAATATCTTAGTATTATCGTTGTTTCGGGTGTTAACTTACTCATTTTCTTTTATATGTTTTGTTACGTAAGATATGTTTTTCATGGATAGGTTGTATATTAATCATATCCATAATGATATCAAGTCCTTAGATACTATTATTAATCATCAAATGAGAATTATATTTGAATGGATATGATGGAGAATGAATCTCATCGCGTTCGGGGAGACGGTAGTCCGTACGTACGCACGAGCGACAATATCATTCTTTTAATATTAAAATAATATATAATTGGATGGTATATCATATATAAAGAATAATTATCATGTTATATTTATTATTTACATGATTTAAACATCATTATTATACCCATCCAAAAAATAATTTATTGAATAACTATTACACCACGACTTGGAGACGGTAAGCCGTACGTACGCACGTATGGTGACATGTTATTCAAAGGATGGATAGAATACTGAATATGGTTGTACCATATTTATAATAACATCACAGTATATATAATATACTGAAGTTATTATTTTATAATGGTAATAACAAATAAAGAAGAAGTGGAAGAAGAAAGGAACTTGGAAAAGGGTGGTGAAATCATTACCTCTTCTTCGGGTTCTTCCTTTTGATTTGATCAAAAGGGCCCTTAGGTTGGATTTCTGACTAAAGTAAGGCCTCTAGGATGAAGTGAGGGAAGTTGAGAGTGTATTTTTTCAGAGTTTGGCCGAACCAAAAGGCATCGAAGATGTGAGTTAATGAGAAGGGAGAGTGCCCTTTTATAAGAGGGGTGAGGGGCACCTTTGGAAAAGCTAGAAATATTATTTTATAATAAATTCATATTCTGTTTATAATGGCTCCAAAGTTGATTATTTAAATTTTAAGGTGGGTATAGGTCTAAAACCACTAAAACAATATAATTTAGATAGGTTTGGGTCATTATACTAACCTTATCTTTAAGTATTAACTCTTAGTTAATTAGTTTCACTTTTACAATGTATCTTTGTATTTTTATATTATATGGTTAATAAACTTACTATATTCATCAAAGAGACCCCCCAAGTGGTATATTAATAATACAACTATCATGATATAAGTCTATTGGCCGAACCTTATATTTTTAGGAATTTAATATCAATTAATAATATAATATTTGTTTTAAAAACTCTTTTATGTCAATTTTGACACTATTCAATAATTGATTTTTGTGAAACTCATAACAGAATGATTACTTCTAATAAAGTCAATTAAATCAATACTAAGATGTCATATTAACCTATTAAATTATTTTTATTCAATAAAAGTCTCCAATTATATTTATTTGGGTATTTATAATATCAATTAGTTTAATTTTTCACTATTATGGTAATTACTGCATCACCATTGTGTCATATATAAATTAAATTATTTAATGTCTAAAAATTATAAATAAAATAATATTATTTATTAAATATTTGTATCTTTCTAATGAATATTTATAGTCTAAAATAAAACATATATAACCCTATGTTAAAATTGTTTTTCTAAAAGATATATGCTTGTGTCATTTTTGTATTCATTTTAACTTGATTAAAATAAAGTGTCCCTATCACTTACAAGTGGCACCATGAGGACCCAAAATCGACCCAAAGATTCCCATGGTCAAAATTGTATCAACAAATAAGGTTAGGACACGTTTTAGGGTAATTTTTTATTATTATAATATTATTTTTTTAAACCTTATTTACCAGATTTACCCTTTAACCATGGTAAATAAAATATTTACCGAAGTAATTATTCAAAATGTCTAAAAATAAAAGTTACCTAATTTCAAAATTTGAACACCCTGATTCCAAATATAGAATCCGTTTTTCCAAATTCAAAACATATAAGTGGCAGAAATTAATTTAAAATTAATTCCCACTGTCAAAACAAAAAGCGTGTTTTTAAGATATAATAACTATCAAAAGATTGATACTTGTTTATGTTTGGTTTAATTGTTAAATTATGTCCAAGGACCAACATTGTATTAAATGGTAAAAATATATTTTAAATATACTTTAAAACCACTCAAATTCATAATTTATCACTATTAATTATTTTTATTAAAAAAGTTGTTTTTAATTAAAATTTAGTAATTTTCACTATTCATCAAAATATTAAAGTTATCCAAAAAGTACCAAAATTTCACCTTAGGCTAAATTCAATACTAAGAATCCAAAAATGAAGTCCATTTTGAGAGATAAAATTTATAAAATTTCAAAAATTAGGTATTACTATTCATAACGGCTAGTTTGATCGGTTGTGGTGTGTGTTAGAACTCGATGTTGCATACAACACACGCTACTGTATTATTCAAAGGAAAGCGTACCGTGGAAGCTTGTGATGTTTCATTGTAAATTTTTCATGTCCCCATTTAGTCAAATTGAATATTTAAAAGTTTAAAATATTGGATTTAAAAAGTGTTCACTATTAAAAGTTGGTAAAAGTGCAATACTGAAAATGAATTTGTTCATACATTATGTCTAAGAAACTCATAATATGGATTATAAAATTATAAGGATTATATAAAGTTTAAAATTTAGTTAATACTATTCATAACCTCTTTTGAACGTCTTGTTTGGTAAGACATGGTGTGCTTGAACTCGGTGTTGCATGTAGTGCAAGTTATTGAATTATTTTGAAGAAATAACACACTATGAAATCTTGGGGTGTTACATTCTCCCCTCCTTCAATAAATTGCATCCTTGCAATTTAAAATTGTTCTTATAAAATAAAAGGTTGAATATAGAAAATATATTTTTGGGAAAACCCACATCGAAAATTTGGTTAATAAAATTTAGTCTTAATAAGAGAAAAATTGAAATGAAAGGGTCACCACCAAATTTTGATCTCTATTCGGAGAACATTGGCGGAAATTAGAGACATATAATTGGAGGAAAAATGTAAATATTTATAGGTAGTGATTGAGGTCATCAATCACAAACAAGTATAAAATTTAGGGCCTTAAACTCATCAATCTATGATGATTTAAAATACCATCGGTTCAACAAAACATATGGTATTAGGATAACACATTTTTTGTTTTAAGATCCCTTCACTACAGTATAAGAATTAATTTCTTCATTGAATAAGAGAATAAGAAAAATATATACTTGACAAGTAGAGTCTCATCCTTTAACTAAGTTCTACCACAAACTCATCTTTCACTCTAAAAGATAATAGAACTTAAAAATAATATTCTATTTATCCCATTCGTATAGGGTTAAAAAAATGAATTTATAATTCATCTAGCAGAACCATTTAATAAAACAACATTATTCAATCCAGGACATCACGTGGGTCAGTGGTAGGTGATACACCCTTGTCGCCCTTCGGTTGTGGGTTCAAGTCTCGCGACCTTTCCGGACGCGACGGGTTGCCGCCCGACCTCCGGGTTGTCCTTTTATAGCAATCCAAAATAATCCAAACTAGATCTATCCAAAATACTTCAGTCCAAAATTTATAAGGAAGGTAAACACAATGAAGATCCTTTTTCCACATAATAAAATGTGAACACCTTCATCATGTATTCTTTTAAAACACTGCAACATCCTGAATTACCATATAACCTTATTGATTACATTCATGATCCCTTATTCCTTAAAGAATAATAGATATACTCCTTCAATCAAAAAATATTGTAAACCCAAATAATGATAGAATATACAAATCATTAATCAGTTTCAAGTTATTCAAGAATATCCAATATAATTTATCCAAATCAATTATGTATTATTCTAAAATCACTACCACGGTATCAGAACCATATTATGGATTATCTTTCTCTCAACCATATATTTTCAAAAAATTTAACCTGTTATTGAGTAAATTTTCTTTGTTCCACACAATCTCAAGTCCTTAATGAAATAGTACTATAGTACAATCCCTCTATACTCCATAATTATTATAAGAAGTACATTGTTGATACAACACTCAAATGACATAATCAACATAAGAACTCTAATCAGTCCTCTTCATCTGTGGTAGTATCATAACTTGATTATTATCCAATAGCATCATTTGTGGCATAGTCTGACGACTGGGACATAGGTTCGTGTAGTGTCCAAACTCCTTGCAAATGAAGCATTGTACATTTGAAACCATTTTCTTACCCTTGCAGTCACATACTTTGTGCCCTTTTCCTCCACACTTATAACAAACTCTCATTCCATTCAGGCAAGTTCCAGGGTGTTTCTTCCCACAGTTATCACATATGGGAAAATTCTTCTTTTCCCTCTTCCCTTTATCCATTTTTCTCTCTTCCATCCTTTTATTCTCTTTCTTCCATTCAAAGCCATAGGACTTAGTAAACTCTTTAATTATATTATCAACACATGATATTATTTCTTCATATGATAATAATACATGGGAGACTATTTCTCTTATAAATTCTGGCTTAAGACCATGAAAGATATGATCCCACTTTCTCTTTGGATCATGTGCATTGCTGGAGTTCTCATTCCTTCTACTGGGTGCCATTTCTAAACAATGGCATAAACTAGATCAGTTTATGAATCAAAACACATAATCCCAAACTTATAAAACACTTAACAAAAATTGAACTATTTATGGATATAATCCATAATCATAAAAATGTTTTCTTTGAGGAATTATATACTCATAAACCCTTCATAATTATTTGTAAAGAAAATGAGAGTTATCCTAAGCATATCCCCCAGGAGTGTCGTAACCAAGAGTGCAGCAAGGCTTGTTGTCGTGCACCAGTTCCCATTCAAGTCTAGCTCAAAGCGGTGTTTTCGGGTTTTACCCCTAGGTACATCTGTGCCAGAGCCGCCTCTACCTGCTCGTATCCAGACAGGGATGTATTGCTCGGAAAACTCACAAAATCTCTACAATACCAAAATTCTAGGAAGTTCTTCTATACTAATCCTCAAAGTTTATCTTAGTTCTACGTGCTCTAATCAGAGTTTATCTAAATCTAGCTTTCAAGGTTTGTACTAAACTTCCTCTGATACCAACTATAATGCCCTGACCTCAGTTACCTAGAGTCGGTGCATTATTAAATAATATTGTCATGATCATAAGAAAGATCAAATCTTTAAAGAACGATTGGTTTAGTATCCTTGGAAACACTAGATATATTCATAATGTTTTACATTACATCATAAAGTGAAAAACTACTACAAAAATATATTGTCTCCATAGTCCACACTATTATCCCCTCATAATATCCCTGTAGGTCATTCATAATTTACTTCTTCACATCCTGGGAAAAATAAAACATAGAAAAGGGGTGAGCTCAAATGCCCAGTAAGGATAACAATATAGCTGAAACTTTCATAAATAAGAATAAACATTTAAGGCAATGTTTAACTAAAACAAAATCCTTTTAAACTTGAACTTCAACATAGTATGGAAAAAATAAAATTAAATAATTCCATTTACTTATTCACATGGATATTCTACTAATCGAATAATCACATGCAATATCAATAACCACTTTCATAATGATGGAATGCATAATGCCAGACTATCATAACCACATAGCCAAGGCCTCGTGCGAAGACTAAAAATAATATCTTGCCAAGGCCTTGTGCCAAGACACTAGTTTTTCTCATGAGACCTATTGATGCATCGAGGAGCTATAGCGGGCTCCACCCGTCACATATTAAGTCCAACGCATTCCCATATGAAAAGGTTTAAACATAACATAAACATTCATATTAAAACTAGCATACAAAATGTAAATACTTCATCCATAAACCATGAATGGTATAAAAATAACACATCCATAGTCAAAAATATCAAAAAACCTTCAATAATATATGGAAGTTTTGTATCATAATAAATCAACTTCAAATAAGCGTAAAATCCATCAAAGGATGTTGACATAGATGAAATCAAAACTCTTTTTAGAGTAATATCACTTTTTATTTTGAAATCATTTAAGAGTCATAAATTTATAAAATATAATATTTTCTTTGAAAATATTCTTATAAGATTGTAAGGGAAGCTTCAACAATTTTATAACGGCGGAAAGTAGCCACACCCGCCATATAAGTTAAAAAACATTCTTACCTTAATTCTTTCGAAAAGGATAAAAAGCACCATGTTTTGAAAACGATGGGAAGATTCCTTTATAAACCTCTTATTAAAAGAAAAACAAGGGTATAAGTGACTTTAACCCATATTCTTGTAAATAGTAAAAATGTTTTGAAATACATTTTTAAGAAACATGGATGTGGATGATAAAGAAATCCCAGTAGATTATTACGTATAAACAACCTCGGATAATGAAGAGATTGTGAAATAACCCTTACCTTGTACTTTTCCTTAGTTGGGGGTAGGTTAACCTCCTGTATAATGGTGAAATAATTGTTATTAAATTTTACAAGAATCATATACATTAATATGATATCATATATGATCTTTTAACATTGATTTGTTAATAATATATTAGTATTATTGTTGTTTCGGGTGTTAACATGCTCATTTTCATTTATATGTTTTGTTACGTAAGATGTGTTTGTCATGGATAGGTTGTATCTTAATCATATCCAGAATTATATAAAGTCCTTAGATACTATTATTAATCATTAAATGAGAATTATACTTGAATGGATACGATGGAGAATGAATCTCATCGCGTTCGTGGAGACGGTTGTTCGTACGTACGCACGAGCGACAATATCATTCTATTAATATTAAAATAATATATAATTGGATGGAATATAATATATAAAGAATCATTATCATGTTATATTTATTATTTACATGAGTTACACATCATTATTATACCCATCAAAATAATAATTTATTGAATAACTATTACACCACGACGTGGAGACGGTAAGCCGTACGTACGCACGTATGGTGACATGTTATTCAAAGGATGGATAGAATACTGAATATAGTTGTACCATATTTATAATAACATCACAGTATATATAAGATACTGGTGTTATTATTTTAGAATGGTAATAACAATGAAAGAAGAAGTGGAAGAAGAAAGGAACTTGGAAAAGGGTGGTGAAATCATTACCTCTTCTTCGGGTTCTTCCTTTTGATTTGATCAAAAGGGATCTTAGGTTGGCTTTCTGACTAAAGGAATGCATCTATGATGAAGTGAGGGGAGTTTAGAGTGTATTTGGGTAGAGTTTGGCCAAACCAAAATGCTTTGAAGGTGTGAGTTAATGAGATGGGAGAGTTCCCTTTTATAAGAGGGGTGAGGGGCACCTTTGGAAAAGCTAGAAATATTATTTTATAATAAATTCATATTCGGTTTCTAATGGCTTAAAAGTGTAGTATTTAAATTTTAAGGTGCGGATAGGTCTAAAAACACTCAACTAACAGAATTTAGACAGGTTTGGGTCATTATACTAACATTATCTTTAAGTATTAACTCTTAGTTAATTAGTTTCACTTTTACAATGTCTCTTTGTATTTTTATATTATATGGTTAATAAACTTACTATATACATCCAAGCGACCCCCAAGTGGTCCATTAATGATAAAAACTATAATTATATAAGTCTCTTGGCCAAACCTTATATTTTTAGGAATTTAATATCAATTAATAATATAATAATTGTTTTAAAAACCCTTTTATGTCAATTTTGACACTATTCAATAATTGATTTTTTTGAAACTCATAAAAGAATGATTACTTCGAAAAAAATTCATTAAATAAATACTAAGATGTCATATTAACCTAGAGAATTATTTTAATTCAATAAAAGTCTCCAATTATATTTATTTGGGTATTTATAATATCAATTAGTTTAATTTTTCACAATTATGGTAATTACTGCATCACCATTGTGTCATATATAAATTAAATTATTTAATGTCTAAAAATTATAAATAAAATACCATTATGTAGGAAATATTTTTATCTTTCTAATGAATATTTATAGTCGAAAATACAACATATATAACCCTATTTAAAAATTGTTTTTCTAAAAGATATATGCTTCTGTCATTTTTATATTCATTTTAACTTAATTAAAATAGTGTCCCTATCACTTACAAGTGGCACCATGGGGTCCCCAAATAGACCCAAAGATTCCCATGGTCTAACATGTATCAACAAATATGGTTAGGACACGTTTTAGGGTAATTTTTTATTATTATAATATTTTTTTTTTTAACCCTCATTTACCGATTTACCCTTTAACCATGGTAAATAAAATTTTTACTGAAGTAATTATTCAAAATGTATAAAAATAAAAGTTACCTATTTACAAAATTTGAACATCCTGATTCCAAATATGGAATCCATTTTTCTAAATTCAAAACACAAAAGTGGCAGAAATTAATTTAAAATTAATTCCCGCTGTCAAAACAAAAAGCGTGTTTTTAAGATATAATAACTATCAAAAGATTGATACTTGTTTCTGTTCGGTTTAATTGTGAAATTATGTCCAATGACCAACATTGTATGAAATCGTAAAAATATATTCTAAATATACTTTAAACCACTCAAATTCATAATTTATCACTATTAATTATTTTGATTAAAAAAGTTGTTTTTAATTAAAATTTAGTAATTTTCACTATTCATCAAAATATAAAAGTTATCCGAAAAGTACCAAAATTTCACATTAGGCTAAATTCGATACTCCGAATCCAAAAATGAAGTCCATTTTGAGAGAAAAAATTTATAAAATTTCAAAAATTAGGTATTACTATTCATAACGGCTAGTTTGATCGGTTGTGGTGTGTGTTAGAACTCGATGTTGCGTACAACACACGCTACTGTATTATTCAAAGGAAAGTGTATCGTGGAAGCTTGGGATGTTTCATTGTAAATTTTTGATGTTCCCATTTAGTCAAATTAAATATATAAAAGTTTAAAATATTGGATTTAAAAAGGGTTCACTATTAAAAGTTGGTAAAAGTGCAATACTGAAAATGAATTTGTTCTTACATTATGTCTAAGAAACTCATAATATGGATTATAAAATTATAAGGATTATATAAAGTTTAAAATTTAGTTAATACTATTCATAACCTCTTTTGAACAGCTTGTTTGGTAAGACATGGTGTTCTTGAACTCGGTGTTGCATGTAGGGCAAGTTATTGACTTATTTTGAAGAAATAACACACTATGAAATCTTGGGGTGTTACACGCTGAGCATGTATTACCTTTCACTCAGGACTATGAGAACCTAGAGTAGTAGACCAAAGGGAGAATTGACGGAAGGGCTTCTCCAAAGTGTCTTTTAATTACGATGTGAGACCACAGGGGGAATTAACGTTGAGTGCTTCCTCAGAGAGTTTATAGTTCCTCGACGTAGTCCATAGGGGTAATAGATGCTAAGTGCTTCCCCAGAGAGCCTTTAACATGATACGAGACTATAGGGTTAATTGATGGTGAGTGGTTCCCCAGAGAGTCTATTAATTTCATAGCTGAACCAGAGGGGTGAGACTGTGGGTGCCTCCTAGAGGGTTGCTAGTACTTATAGGTTGAACCATAGGGGTTAGGCTGTGAGAGCTACCCATAGGGTTACCTGTTTTTTTCTTGTTGGTGGCTGCTTACTTGTGTACTTTATTTGTTAGAAATATGGATTGTAGCTGCTTGTACTTTCTTGTTTACTGCTTCTTGTTTTATTTTTTTCCTTCTATTCATTGACAGTTAGGCACAAATATTTGGGTGATTGCCTACTGGGATTGTATCTCACACCCTGTTTGGGCCATACTTTTGGGCCCAAGCAGACTATGCTACAGTATGTATAGATAAGGGCAAGCTCCCTTCTACTTCAGGTTCCTGATTGCACTGGAGCTGGAGAGCATGGGACCGATCCGGGGCTCTCGATGCTGAGGAGTTTATTTTGTTTTACTTGCACTTGTTTTCAGTTGTATTCCAGCACGTTGTTGTGTTTGCTACTTTCCATAGATACTTGTACCAGCTGCAACATTTTCATCATTGCTATATATATTCATTGTTTTCGATGTTGGGCTCCTATTTTTATGCATGTTGTTACTGCTTCCATTGTTGACTATTGTTTTTCCGTTGTATACTTACTGAATGAAGGCATAGTTTCCCCACTGACTCACCAAGGCCCTCGCTGCTAGTCGGAAGCCTCTAGCATTTGGGGAAATGCACTTGAGGTCATGTGGCGAACCAGGTACGGGGCACCAGTGGAGAGTCTCTGGATTCCGGTCGTTATAAAGTGGTATCAAAGGAGTTCTTTTCTCTTGCTTTACTGTTTGGAGACTTTCTCTAGGGATAGGATGAACTCGGTACTTGGTATTAATCTGTGCTCGGGAGTAGCTAACTCATGTAAAGGTAAAATCCATACTACCACGTTAATTGCAGCTTGCTGGTTTTGAGTTTTTATGGTTGATATGTTTTCACCTAGAGTGATTCGCATGACTTTTGCGGTTATTGTTTTGATATTTTGGTTAAATTTCTGTCGCAACCCGATGAGATGAGGGTATTCCATCTCATGCACCATATATACACTTCTAGAAATCACATTCCATGCATTCTTTCCATGACATCTAGGGTGCATTAGCGATTGCATGCTGTTGTGATAGACTTCGTGTAGATTATGCATGTTGTTGTGATAGATGCTTGATAGAATCTCTGCTGTTATGTTATAGAGCTGTTTTTTCCCTTGTATGTGATTATAAGAGATTCCAAGCTTTGATTATCGGGGAGTATGGTCCCTCATGAATCGGAATTTGGAAACTCTTTGCCTTGTTTTTAGTGTTTCTGGGGTTCTGTGCAGTTTCTGAGCTACTACCCAGAAAAACCCAGAATACACGGCGTGTACTTTTTGGATACACGATGTGTAGTTTTCAGGCCGTGTTACTGACCGTGTGAGTAGAACACGGTGTCCTGAAAGTAACTTTAGGAACACGCTGTGTATGGTAGGTACACGCCGTGTAGTAATGATCCGTGTACCCAGTCGTGTCACTAAGAGCACGGGTCGGGGAAGCTCGACTAGCACACACTGTGTTGTAAAGGAACATGTTGTGTAGTCCCTTCTAGGCACCCGGTCGTGTCATGAACAACATGGGTTGGCGTGACCGTCTCTCAAACATGCCGTGTTTCTCTTGGAGCACGCCGTGTAGTCTTGCACAGGTACCCGGCCGTGTCGCGAACAACACGAGATGGTGTCACCTACACCTATACACACCGTGTATGTTCGGAATACGCCATGTAAGGTTCATCCATATAGACGGCCGTGTGTTTAACAAACACGGGCAGCCGAAGTCGTGTCTAGTACACACCATTTGTGTTAAAAACATGTCGTGTAGTCTTAGGTTAAGTCGGACCATGTGGGTTGGCCGTGTAAGGAGACTCGGGTAGGGGAACAGTTTTCAATTACACGCCATGTGTGGGTGAAACATGCCATATAGTTTGAAGTATACATGACTTGTAGGTCAGGAGCACACGGCCATGTCAGTGGCTTAAGAAGACATGGTGTGTAGTTTTTATACACACCGTGTAGTCATGTTTTATAACCTTATGTGTTTTCTTCCCCTGTTTCCGTTTTGTACTCTTCTGTTCTCTGTCCTTGTTTTTTTGATCTAAGGTGTACTTTTGATCTTTCATAGCTATGCCTTTGAGACGTCCTCTGGTCGTACGTATGTCATCAAGCAGTGATCAGATGCCAGATAGGGCTGATGAGGGACTTTCTTCCGATCCTCCAGTCGGGCCAGCCTTGGCACTGGCTGTTATACTAGTTGTAGGTGCTGATGTGCAGTTCAGGGAAGGTTCCATGAGGATGATGCAGGCCTTCCAGGGAGCACCACCTCATGCCACGTATATGGCAGACTTGACGCAGGTTTTCCAGCAGTAGCATCCTCCTACTTTCTCGGGGTAAAGAGGACCTCAGGCTGCAGAGTCATGGCTGGAAGCCATGCTAACTATCTTCAAGCATCTAAAGATGCCTCCAAGGAGGCGGGTCAATCTCACCACCTACATGCTTCGAGACTCCACCAAGAGTTGGTGGGACGTGATCTCATAGGTGGGTCAGTAGCAGGCTATGGCTTGGGAGGAGTTCCAACGCGTGTTCTATGACTACTTCTACCTGGAGACCTTGAGGGCCGATCGAGCCTGGGAGTTCATGAGCTTAGAGCAGGGTACTCTTTCTTTCATGGAGTATTCTGCTCGTTTCACAGAGCTGTAGCGCTTCACACCCCTCCGGGATGGGAGTGGAGTATTTTAACAAGGAAGTTTGAAGATGGTCTCAGGAGGGAGATCCTCTTGTAGGTGAAAATATTCCAGCTAACTTCCATTACTTTCATCGTCAACCAGGAACTGATTGTGGAGTGCAATCTGAGAGACTCTGGAGCTGCGAGCCAGGGTGGTTCTACTTCTAGAGCTAGTTTTCCTCCAGATGATAGCAAGAATCACCATAGCGAGCCTACGCACGGTGACCTGAGGAAGCGTAATGCATTGTCAGGCAACCAAGTGACTTGCTACCAGTGTGGCCGGTCAGGGCACACGAGGCCGTAGTGCCAAAGGGACCCCATGGAGTGCCGATATTACGGCAAGATGGGTCAGCTTCAGCGTTTCTATCAGGTTTTCTAACTAGCAGTTGGTGATCGGGGTTCTTCCATGACTCCTCGTTCAGGAGAAGCACTGCCAGTTTCTCACCAGTCCGGGAACTGGAGTTCTTCCAGCCATTCAGGCTGAGGTGGAGGTCAAGGTCATGGTGGTCATCCACCAATCCCTCAGCACCAATAGGGAGGTTCATCTCAGAGTGGTCAGTCAGGGGAACAGGGCTGCGGTGCAGGCCAGTCTTTCACCGTGGAGCAGACCTATCAGGAGCAGGATTCCGGCCCTTCTACAGTTTGAGGTACGATTTTAGTAGCCTCAGTTTTATCTTCTTCCCTTTTCGATACTGGTGTTACACATAGTTTTATCTATGTTGTTGCTATGGAGAGCGTTGGGCTCTGCATCCTTTCTTTTGATGACTCATTGACACTAGACACACCTTTGGGGATGAGGAAATCTAGTGTACACCAGTGTAGAGAGTGCCCTCTCAAGGTTGCAGGGTATCATTTCTTATGGTATCTCTATGTCCTAGAGATGACAGGCTATAATGTCATCCTCAGTATGGACTAGTTGGTTCCCTTCCAGGAAGTCATCGACTGTTATCGTCGTAGAGTGAGTTTTGTTTCACCAGAGGGTGAATCTTTTCTTCATAGAGGCGAATGGGATGTTCAGGTGAGTCGAGCTGGACTCGAGTATCATGGGCTATGAAGGGTGACAACCCAGATTGCTAGTCTTTATCTAGATGATCAGGGGACTCCACAGTTGGACTTTCCTCCAATGGTGGATCACTTCAGGGATGTCTTTCCAGAGGACTTTTCAGGTTTGCCTCCGGAGTGTGAGGTAGAATTCTCTATTGAACTCGTTCCAGGAGTGGCACTGGTGTCCATTCCTCCCTATAGGATGGCCACACCTGAGTTGCAGGAGCTCAAGAAGCTGATGGAGGAGCTACAAGCTAAGGGTTTCATCTGACCTAGTACTTCTCCTTGGGGTTCGCCTGTCCTGTTGGCAAAGAAGGTAGATGGTACCCTTCATATTTGTGTGGATTATCGGAAGTTGAACCAGTTGATGGTCAAGAACCAATATCCCTTTCCGAGGATCGATGACCTCTTTGATCAGATTCGAGGAGCCCGGGTGTTCTTGAAGATCGATTTGAGGTCCGGTTATCATCGGTTGCATGTTAGACCATCATATATACCTCTGACAGCCTTCAGGAGTAGGTATGGTCTATACGAGTATACAGTCATGCCGTTCGGCCTCACGAATGTGCCTGTAGTTTTCATGGCACTGATGAACCGAGTGTTCCATCCTTACTTGGACTCCTTCGTCATGGTCTTTGTGGACGATATCTTGGTGTACTCTCACACTCGACACGACCATGCTACCCATATTGAGATCATTCTAAGTACACTGAGAGAGCATCGGCTATATGATAAACTCTCAAAGTGCCACTTTTGGATGGATCAGATTCACTTCTTGGGTCACGTCATCTCAGAGGAAAGAGTATCAGTGGACTCAGAGAAAGTGAGAGCTGTAGTTTCCTGAGAGCAGCCAAAGAACGTCTTTGAGGTACGGAGTTTTCTAGGGTTGGATGGATACTACAGACACTTAATTCAGGACTTTTCTCATCTAGCAGCACCCTTGACAGGTCTGAACAAGAAGGGGGTGAAGTTCTTATGGTTAGATTCTTGTGAGTCATCCTTTTAGGATATGAAAGGGGGGTTGACGTCAGCGCCGATACTAGTCTTTCCAGATCCAGGAAAGAGCTACACGGTTTACTGTGAAGCTTCAGGTATCGTGCTAGGAGCTGTGCTTATGCAGGGAGATGAAGTTGTTGCGTACGAGTCTCGGAATTTGAGGCCACATGAGAGGAACTACCCGACGCATGATCTGGAGTTGGCAGCTGTTGTTCATTCCTTACGCTGTTGAAGACACTATCTGCTGGGGGAGCACTTTGTGGTCTTCACTGACCACAAGGGTCTCAAGTATATCTTCACTCAGCGTGTTCTAAATCTGAGGCAGCGTAGGTGGGTTGAGTATCTAAATTCTTTTGACTTCGAGCTTGCCTATATGCCGGGTAAAGGCAATGTCGTGGCTGATGCGTTGAGCAGGAGAACTCAGATTCAGGTTGTTCAGGAGGCTAGCAGTGAGTGGCAGTTGATGGCTCTGTTCTCTGAGATGCATCTAGAGGTGCACGACAGACAGGGACAAACCATCCTATCTTCTATAGCTCTTACCTCTACACTTCTTGATCGAGTATGGATGAGGCAGCTATCAGACTCTTAAGGCTTAGTCCTGTGGGAGAGTGTGTCAGGAGAGGACCCTCTTCCCCGATGGACAGTGGGTGAGGATGAGATCTTGCGTTTCTAGGGACGCATATGGGTGCTTGTATACATACACGAGGAGCTGATGCGGGATTTTCATTCCTCAGTTTAGGCAGTTCATCCTGGAGTCACTAAGATGTATCGGGATCCTCATCGTCATTACTAGTGGCCATGTATGAAGAAGGATGTTGCTGGTTTTTTCATGAGATGTTCCACCTGTCAGCAGGTGAAATCAGAGAATCAGCGACCAGCAAGCCTTTTATAGAAGCTACCCATTCCAGAGTGGAAGTGGAATGATGTCGCAGTGGACTTCGTGAATGGGTTACTGAGGTCTCCTCGAGGAAACGATGTTGTTTGGGTTGTCGTCGATAGGATCATGAAGGTTTCTCAATTCTTTCCGATCAAGGAGACCTTCAGTGTTGATGATCTGGGATGACTTTACATCTGATATATCGTTCGTCTTCATGGAGTTCCACACTCCATTGTTTCAGAGAGGGATGTGTGCTTTACCTCTCGGTTCTGGAAGAGACTCCAGAAGGCCTTGGGCACACAGGTACTTTTGAGTACAGCATACCATCCCCAGACTGTTGGCCAGTCCGAGCGCACGATCCAGGTGCTTGAGGATATGCTCCAAGCCTACATTCTAGACTTTGGCGGTTCTTGGGAGAATCATATTCATCTGGTGGAGTTCGCCTACAACAACAATTACTAGGCGACCATTCAGATGGCACCATATGAGGCTTTGTAAGATAGGTCATGCCAATCACCCTTATGCTGGCTAGAGGTAGGAGAGGCATCTTTGCTAGGACCTCGTCTCGTTCAGGAGACCTTAGAGCAGATAGAGCTGATTCGGAAGCGGATGGCTATAGCAGAGTCTCGAAAGAAGTCTTATGATGATCAGCGGAGACGACCTCTGGAGTTTGAGGTCAGAGATCAGGTTTTCCTGCATGTCGCACCGAGGTTGGGACACAAGAGGATTCAGAGACAGGGTAAGCTTTCACCGTGGTACGTCAGGCCGTTTGAGGTCTTGGAGAGAGTAGGTCCGGTCGCCTATCGGTTGCAGCTACCTCAGAGGTATCGGGCCATGCACGACGTCTTCGACGTCTCTCAACTCGGACGTTACTTTTCAGACCCGTCTCACGTCTTTCAGCCTGAGGAATTCGAGCTTGAAGTGGATGCATCATTCGAGGAGCATCCTATCCGGATTGTCGATCGCATTATGAAGGTTCTCTGTGGGCGGTCTGTTCCTCTGGTACGAGTTCTATGGCAGCACGGGCGAGTATAGGACGAGACCTGGGAGAGGGAGGCCGATGTATGATCACAATGGCCGGATCTGTTCAGGGTTTCTTCTTCTCCACCTCGTTAGGGAAATTTGGGGATGAATTTCTTTAAGGGGGGATGTTTGTAAGAACCCGGATCTTCTTTTCAGGTACGCTTTTTCTTTTTCTGGAGTTTTTAAGAAAAATGAACTTTCTGGAAATTTTTGAAGTACTCACCATGTACTTTCTAAGTATATGCTGTGTACTCTTCCCCGACTTGAAGCCGTGTGCTGGCCATGCCCGGGCCACACACACGGTGTGTAGGGGTGACGTAGAGGCTGATTTTGGTGGAGTACGTAAATGACCCAGTACACGCCGTGTACTCTAAAAGTACACGCCGTGTACTTTTCTTTTTTTTCACTAAATGCATCGAGGTCGTGCCTAACCCCCGATTTCATCTTATTCTCCAGATTCTGTCCGCCTGAGAGTGACCGTACAACTAGATCTTCAACGAGATTCTTCCTCTTCGTCCGTTCTCCAATTCAAGCGTGGTCGATTGCGTTGGAATCGTAGCAGTGATCTCTCCCTTATGATTGAGTCTTGTTTCTTGATTCCTCCTGGTTTTCAAGTTATCTTAGGTTGAGAATTTTGTATGTTTTCTCGGATTTATGTCATTCTAAGGGGTATACGTCATCGTCATTCACGTATATCGATCTCCTAGGACAGAGGTAGGTGGTTTGTGCCTTTCTGTAGAATTTTGATGAATATTTTGTGAAAATTCCACCAATACCCTTGAACGAGGTATTGCGTGTTCCTGTTTTGCCTTTGTGGCATTGCCATATTTGCTTGATTGCTAGAGTATATATTTTTCATGTGTTTATGGTAGCTTTAATATACATTGGATGTTTACTATGATTGTTATCCATGTTTGGCATTTTTCCAGTTGCCATGCTTAGTCGTAGGACAGTGGAACTGCTACCTTGTTATACTGTTGAGCCTTAGTTGATAGCCAATTAGTTCTTGAGGTTTACTTGGATGATGTACATGCGCGCTGAGCATGTATTACCTTTCACTCAGGACTGTGAGAACCTAGATTATTAGACCAAAGGGAGAATTGATGGAAGGGATTCTCCAGAGTGTCTTTTAATTACGATGCGAGACCACAGGGGGAATTGACTTTGAGTGCTTCCTCAGAGAGTCTGTAGTTCCTTGATGCGGGACACAGGGGGAATAGATGTTGATTTCTTCCCTAGAGATCCTTTAGTACGATACGAGACTATAGGGGTAATTGACAGGGAGTGTTTCCCCAGAGAGTCTATTTATTTCATAGCTGAACTAGAGGGGTGAGACCGTGGGTGCCTCCTAGAGGGTTGCTAGTACTTATAGGTTGAACTATATGGGTTAGGCTGTGAGAGCTACCGAGAGGGTTACCTGTTTTCTTCTTGTTTTTGGCTGCTTACTTGTGTACTTTATTTGTTAGAACTATGGATTGTAGCTGCTTGTACTTTCTTGTTTACTGCTTCTTGTTTTATTTCTTGCCTTGTATTCATTGACTGTTAGGCACAAATATTTGGGTGATTGCCTTCTGGGATTGTATCTCACACCCTATGTGGGCCATTCTTTTGGTCCCAAGAAGACTATGTTGCTGCACGTATAGATAAGGGAAAGTGCCCTTCTACTTCAGGTTCTTGATTGCACTGGAGATGGAGAGCATGGGACCGAGCCGGGGCTCGCGATGCTGAGGAGTTTATTTGGTTTTCCTTGCACTCATTTTCAGTTGTATTCCAGCATTTTGTTGTGTTTGATACTTTCCATAGATACTTGTACCTACTTCATAATTTTCATCATTACTATATATATTCATTGCTTCTGTTGTTGGGTTCCTGTTGTTATGCATGTTGTTACTTCTTCCATTGTTGACTGTTGTTTTTCTGATGTATACTTACTGAATGAGGGCATAGTTTCCTCACCGACTCACTAAGGCCCTCACTGCAAGTCGGCATCCTCTGGAATTTGGGTAAACGCACTTGAGGTCATGTGGAAAACCGGGTATGGGGCACCAGGGGAGGGGCTCCAGATTCGGATCGTTACATCTTCCATGTGTTACAGCTGAGGAGGTACGTGTAACACCCCAAAACTTGTGTCTCATCTAATGATCATATTATTATTTTGTTTTGTGTGAAATTATTTTTTAACCAAAAAAACATATGAGATAAGCACAAGGCTTTTTATTTAAATAAATCGCTGAAGTGTTTACAATGCACCAAGATCACAAGAAACCATTCTACCCAAAAATACCTTTTAAAAGTGCTATCAAAATTACAGGGAGACCACCCAAAACAAAAAAAAACCCATGAAGGTAATATGGGTCCTTAGGATCCATCATAATGAAATTACTATGGCCAAAGCCACTACATCCACACTAAGCACCAATGGAATGAAGAGATCCATTTTCTTAAATTTCCTTGAATTTAGGACACCCTAAGGCATGGTTTTATAGGGAATCAACATGACTGATGCCTTGGGTGACTATTGAATTCTAACGGCTATAATTATAGCCATTGGAATTTTGTTGAATTAATTAAAAAAATTAAGTATAATTTAGTTTTCTAAATATTTATGTTATGAATTGAAAATTATAATATAACCTCTAATTATAAACTTTAAAAGGACATGGTATAATTTTTCTAAATACACATAAGTTATTTTGAAATGAAATGAGGATTTCAAATGCCTTTCAAATATTTCAAATATTTTTTAATTATTTTAATTATTAATTCTTAAAAAAATGTTTTAATTAAACTTTGTTTGATTTATTTTTTATTTAAACGATGTTTTGATTTCTATAATACATGTATAAAAGTTTTCATATGGATATATTGAAGTTATAAATTGTGCTTAAAAACCTTAGTTTTTATAAAACTAAAAGAATGTTTGTTTTTAAAATCACCTATTTTTGTAAACTTAGTATTGATGTTTAACAAAAAAAACCCTATAGGGCCATCCCTTTAGCCGGGCCAAGGGAGGCATCTCACGCTAGGCCGCTGTGCCTAGCCCTTAGCCTCAGTGCAGGCCGGCCCGAGTGGGGGGCATTGTTTCCCTGAAGGGCACACATGAGCACTTGAGGAATTATAGTGTGCCACTATGTGCATGAGGCCACGACGAGGCAAAGGTAGGACAAGGCCTACAGGGAGCGGGAGCCCATGTATAAGGCCCCCTCATGTGTGTGCTGTGATTTCTGAGTAGAGCATCGGAGCCTCAGGCTTATATGGAATCCTTGTGCACATCTTTGTTTCGATGTGGGATGGAAAAATTCAATTGGGATTGAATCCAGGCCATCAGATCTCTCTGCGTGCGATCTGCACAGTTGATTCCTATCCGGCGCTCGACCCTCGGCAGCCATGACTTATCTCTATGTTTTTATACGCCGCCCGAATGAACCTCGATCAAATCAAAGCCTTCTATCTTTTTTTTTAAAAAACTCATGGTTACTCCTCCACCGTACGATCTTCTCTGCTTTTAATCTTAGATAACCTTTCATTTTCTAGTTATTCACTTCCACGGGGTCATCTTCTTCCCTACGTACACAGAACCAGTGACCTATCCTACTCCCACTTTCACTGATTATCCACACTTGTGACTGGTAGATCCTCCTTTCCCTCACCTTCCACGATAATCCTACCCCATTGAATTTTTATAAACCATATATGTCTCATTTTTTTCCAGTAGTAGAATTAAATTATTCTTATTTTTTTATACATAATATAGTTTATAATAAACCTTCTCTCACCCTAAGGACCCCTCGGTTATTCCCACTCAAGCTTCTAGTAAACCTCAGCAAGTCTCTTTCGAGATCTCCATCCTTTTCCGAGTTCTTCTACCTCCTCCTCAAACCAAAGTACGAGAATTTACATTGTTTTACTTTTTTCATTGAAATTTTACATACTTATAAATACATGTATATCCTTATAAGTATATACACTCTTGAGGCTTGACCTAAACCCTCTTATACTAGATTCTGGATTTCTGGATTTCATGTATATGTGTTATACTTAAACCTAAAGGATAATTCTATTTCTCATGAAAAACATTTTTTTATCCCTAGTAATTTATATTTATATATAATTATATATATATAACCTTACAGTTTTACATAAACCCCTTATGTCCAGATTTAAGATTTCTATACTTTGAGCTTCAAAGTTAATAAGGAACTTCAAAATGGAAAGAATTATATTTTTTATAAAAAATTTATATACTTTACATACCTAATTATGTATGTTCATATATATATATATATATATACATACAGTTTTAAAAGAACCTCCTTGATGTTTAGTTTCAAGTCCTATATACTTTGAGTTTCAATGATGAGGCATAATTTTGTTTTGTTTTCATATATATATTTATATACAGTATACGCGGTCTTATATAATGGTATAGTTTGTGTATCTCACATTATGAACTAGTTATAAATCCTTCAACATTGAACTTCTATAATTAATGGATGGTTTTGATAAATAATTCAGTGGAAACTAACTCTGGTTTAAGACCTATTAGTGTACTCGATTATACATGTGAGGTGTTCATATTTACATAAGCATATATGTACATTCATAACTATTTTTAATAAGTAAACCTTTTAAATTTCACTCTATGGTTTTAAATTCACGAACCCCTATTAATTTAATGTCATATGGGTGTCAATGGATCTTTGGATTTACCCCTTTTATACATGGTGTATATTCGGATATGTGAAAATATAGGTGTATACATAAACTTTGTCCCTTAATTTTATTTAGAATTTTCCATGGTTTGAAAAGATAATATGAAACATGTGTTTTCAAAATATATTTAGTTTTGTTTAAACACTACTCTTTATATACACCCTATTGTATGAACAATTTACACAACACAAATCCCTAAATGTGGATATTCCAAATACTATACTTTTGATGTGTTTAGTTTATGAGTATAATATTTGAGGTTTGCAACTTTTATATTCACATGTATGAGTCACTTATTTCTTTATATATTAAATGATATTGGTTATGGTTTAATTTCATGTTTTCTATTTCGATGTGTTATACCAAATCTTATTTGTAGTAAATGTTTGAGAATCTGGGAGTTTAATACTGCACATGAAATGTTTGGTTTACCTTTTAATTTATTATTCATCCAGATGAAATGCCAATATGTATTTTATTAATAAGGTTTTAGAATTTTAAGGTTATAATTTCATGTGGAAAAACATGTTTTTCCTTTAGTACTTTGGTTGTCGTCACATATTCCATAATCTTCTTATCATTTTTACCATTTAATGACATAGACATGTAGTTGATAGACTTGTTTTAACATCTAAGCACATGATTCACTTTATATATATGTAAATGTTAAAGGATGAAATTTAATTACTATAAAAAAATATGGATTAAAACCTAAATTTTTCAAAGTGGTATGGGACACTTTGAATAAAATGAAATGTTAAATTAAGTTATTCAAGGTGATATGGGACACCTTGAATAATGTGAAATAAAGAAACAAGTAATATGTGACATTTTAAATGAGAAGTAATAAGTAACTTACTAAATCAAAGTTGTATGTTCACATCGATTTAGAAATATTAGGAATACATTGGACTTTTTATGTGACAGGTGGGGCCTTCTATTGCCCCTTGATGCATCAATAGGTCTCATGAGACAAGCTATGATCTTGGTGCAAGGCCTTGACAAAATGTTTATTTATGGTCCTAGCTCGAGGCCTGAACAATATGGTTATGATGTCCGTAATATGCACTTTCCTCATTATGGCTATAAAATTTAATTAACCAGAAGAATATTCGACTAGTAGAATATTCTTGGTTAAAGAACTTATGTACATGAGAATAATAAGTAAACGTTGTGGCATAGTATTTATGCAGAACTCAGAGTCATTATCCAATGTATGTTTCTTAGTAATAAAGGATGAAATTGAAGTTTTTATTTAATCCCAACTCAGATCAGGTAATACTCTCATTTATTAAATTTGTACTTGAATTTTCACATGGAATGTCTTTTACTTTTTACCCCATATGATCATTCCTATAATTGAATCATGTTTTCTTGTAACTCTGTTAGTATTCTTTGAATCGTGCTCTTTTAAATTCATAGACAAAGGTTATGTTATGTACATGTGTTTCAACATTTCATAAGAAAATGTTTTATATAAAATTTTAAAATTATGATTTAAAAAGTTGTAGTTGGTTTATTATGTTATTTCAAAACCCCTTACTGGTCATTTGTATGCTCACCCTTCGTTTTTGATTAAAAGTTTTCAGGTATCAGTTTTAACTGAGGAAGCTTGACAGAAGTGGATGATTTTCCAGACCCTGAATTGAAATGATCCTCTGTATGGGGCATGATTTGTAATGTATCAACACATTTTTTATTATAATAAGTTGCACATCACATCCTAAGGCACCGACTCCAGTTATTCTAGATTTGGGGTCCTCACAGTACGTGCATGACCCATCACACATCATCGACTCGAAACAGATGGACATCGAGGATAGAGATACCTTCACAGAGTATCCAGTGGAGATCGAGAATCGATAATAGAGAATCCTTTGTGGGTGATAAATTCCCCTAGTGTGTGTTTGATGATAGAACAAGAATCTTCATGAGAGAACATGGGAGTAGGAGGCTTAGTTCCGTGCACAGTACCCACATCCTTTTGAGTAGATTTTTGTTTTATCTTTTCTGGGATGTAAATCCCTAAGTTGGGGAGAATGTAATATCTCATATTTTACATTTATTATTTTTAAATATTATATGGAATTATTTCAAGACCAGTATTTTTAAAGGCGTTTGATTTTGAGGCATGGATTTCCCTAAATAAATTTTTGAAATAAAGTAAACTCTAAATAGAGAGCACGATCAGTTTTAACAAAAAAGTGAAATAACTTTTAAAGAGGTTCTTAGATCAGAAATATGAGGGAACCGTTGCATTCCAAGCAGTGAATTTTCCTTAGGTAGGGCCTAAAAGAGACCGGCACGGGTCAGTTGTAGGAGATAGTTTTTGGACGTTTAAAAGGGAACAAAATAAAATAAAATATTTTATTTAGTTAAAATATTTCTTTAATCACAACGACCTAATCCTTACGTATTAAAACCAGATTTTGTAGGTCTACAGGGTTATCCACATAACCCTGCGAATTGAGGATTTCCATTAGAGCTTTAGAGGAGAACCCATTAGGCGAATGAAGACAACGTGATTGATCGATGCATCTTGGATTCGATGAACCTCACTAACGAACGCAACACGATGATTTTTCTTCTACTGAATTGAGTTAGGTGTTTTGTTTCGATTTTTTCTTTCCTCTATTTTATTTAATTATGAAAGTAGATCAATCCATGGATAGTTTTATCTGAAGATCAGGTGTTCTTTGGAGAGGGTGTTATTTTTCATTTCTTTTTGTGTTTTGATTTAGGAATTTATTTTATGATAATTGTTGGATTATCGTTTGATTCGATTCTTAAACCTTTTAATGAGATCAGATCAATTCCGTGAAGAATGATGGAGGAGGTGTATTACTCCTTTGTTTATTAAATATTTTCCTCCTTTTTAACCCCGTGTTCTTTGCATTATTTTTGGGGTTATGTATAACGGATCACTGCACATGCATTTCGCAATACAACAATCCAAAATTGGAGATTGAGAATCGTGAAAACCTAGTGGAGGTGTGACAGTGATAGAGGGTGATGAATCGACTCAGATTGAGGAGGATCGTTCTTCGAGCGTTCTTCATGCAGGTAGATTGAAAAAAACAATTGGCACTGATCAAAGGTCTGAAAACAACAGAAACATATTTTTAGTGTCGGGATGACCTCAAACATGGAGTATCACAACAATCAGACTACCGGATTGAGGATCATAGGAGCAACCTAGGCACCGCGACGAGGAATGAAATGTTCTATAAAATTCTAATCAAAACTACTTGTATATACAAGAAAACTCCATATAGAGTTAGTCTGGCGGTAGCTAGTATTTCCACACTGCACATGGTGAAGAACACACCATGACTCTGGGAAGACATGGTGTGTGGCCCCCACCCAGTGGTGGTTGGAGTTTCGAGCAACATGAAGTGTAGACATGATGTGTGACCATCGTCACACGACATGTGGGTCCTTACACGGACTCAGAAAGTATCTCTGAAGACACATGGATATGAGGTGGAGTACACGACATGTACTCCACCACAGGGGTAGTCACGGATAAATACACGGGATACCCTTTGTACCACAACACAGTCTGGGACACATGGGTTGAAGTCGGGTATAGGCACATGGCCAACATACATGGAACCTTCCCTAGGTAGCAAAACATGGCGTGTCATGCTATTACACACCATGTATAACTTCTTCTACATGACAAGCCTTACGACACGTGTCGTTGTACATAGGCAGTACTCAGGCTCATAGGACATGGTGTGTGACCCTTTTACAATCCTTTTACTTATTAGTAAATGGATTGATCCTCTTGTCCACTGTTCATTGGATAAGTTTCATTGGCTTAGTTCCTCTTTTCTAATTCCCCTGATGGTCTGGTATCATTTCCATCCACAAGAGTACCATCCCTTCAGTAGGAATTTCTAAGATAGAGTCAGTTATCCCTCCAATAGTCCCAAAGAGAGATCCTCTATCCATTATTGACCCTAGGTAGAGTCAGGTTTCGGCATGAACAATCCTACAGGACACCAATACTCTACTTTGAAGGTGAATCTAGATGAGTTGTGGTATTCTTCAAGGCCTTGGCAGTGATCCTCATCTATGTAACATGATATTTCCCCAATCAGGAGTGTGTTCTCTCGGAATGAGTGTATCTATTCTCTCTTTAGATCTATCGGTGCATCTATCTCTCTCGTGGATTTTATTGATGAATAGTACATCTCGGACAGACGTCATCAGATCTATCTGACTTGTGGAGTGAGTTCTCCCAGATGAGTCTTTTTTGGAATCTTCAAACTAAATCCCAAGCGTGGTTATGCGGTTGTTGTAGACTACGGGTCTCAGTATCGAGTTTATCTAGATGTGTTTCTCTTGAGATATGTTTGGTAGAATTATAATGTGTAGAAGATGATTGTACCTTTACTTAGTGTATTTATTTTTGGTTTTTGGGTTCCTCTACTAAGTATTTATATACTCGCCCTAGAAAAATATTTTCTCTCATGTGTCATGTCTTATGTGGATGAGCAACCTTTTGACATAGTCTAGGGAGGAACAGAACCAGACTGAGCTTTCTAATTTCCTTAAATGATGAGGAGTTTCTATGGTTATGAGTGGTAGTACTAGTACAACCTTTTATTTACAAGTTGGAATTTGTATTTTCAGACTCTTTTTCATTTGGTGGGATTGTATTCTGGCCTAGTTTACTTTCTTCACTTTACATCCATTTTACTCTGTTGGGTTGGTTTAGTTGTGAGAATGCATTTTATTCCTTATTGGTTTTTACATTTTAACATTTGTGGTCTTAGATATGTGTTTGTGTGTATAGATACTTAGGAAATGCCTCCCATTTAGTGATATTCCTACTCAGTGCTAGTCACCATCCCCTGGCCTAATAGAGGCAGGTTTGGGGGGTCACAACACGAGCTCTACTATGATGGGTTGTGACACTGATCCACAACATGGATGTGCTATGTTGGATCACTTGATGTGACAGCAACCTCAATCATTCAATGGGACTACAACCCCATTTGTAGTTGTGTAGTGGAAACATTCCCTAGAGAATATATTTCCCAATTTTGGATGTAACGAAAGAGAGACATTTATTATGGTTTTTTATCATCTATCAGGAGATACAGATTAGTAGTGGTAGTTAATCCAAAACACAAAGGAGGGGGAAGAAATAGAAGATATCGAATGGAGGGATTTTATGGAAATATTCCTTGAAAAGTACTCTCCCCAAGAACAAAGAGCTGATATATAAAGGAAATTCCTGAATATGAGGCAAAAGGAGGATGAAAATGTTTCAAAGTATGAAGCTAACTTAACAAGGATAGAAAAATATGATGCAGACTATATATGTATTCCAAGGAGAAATATTGATCGATTATTTGATGATTTAAAATCATTCCTCTAAAGGGCACTATTTTCCCAAAGTTTCTCATCATATGAAGATATAGTCTCAAGTGCTATCAAGATGGTAAATTAATTTTCAATGTATTATGACTTAAAGGAAAACAAGCGAAGAAGAGGGATACCAAAAACTCTAGAAAAGGAAATAAGGAAATGGGTAAGATGGGAAGAGTTGACCTTCTATCCTATAGTAATTATGGGAAGAAAAAGCCTGTCACATGCCTAAAGGGAATGTGAGTTTGTTACAAGTGAAGAGAAAAGGGCCACCTATCTCGAGATTGTAAGGGGAAGAAAAACATTACCAATATTCAATGCTAAAATTTCATGGAGATGGTACATTATGCACATGAATTTTCTAAGCATTAGGGAAGCATTCCCCAAAGAAGGCAAAGGGAGAAAGTCCAAGCTTATGTAGTCACAACTATAGAGGTTGAAGTTCCTAATGATGTGGTGGCAGGTAATTTAATCATTTACTAGAACTTATCCAATTATTTATTTGATTCTGGATCATCACATTCTTCTATATCTTCCTATTTTTTCAAGAAAATTAGATATTTAAAATTTGATTTAACAAAGGAGTTATTAATCAAAAATATTTACGGATGTATGATTGCAACAATGTTGTGTCAGGAAGTCCCTATTAGGGAATATAAACGTTCATTATCTGTTGATTTTATTATCATACAAATGATTAAAATTGATATAATCCTCGATATGAATTGGATTTTGAACCATGACACGAAAATTTATTGCAAGAAGAATGTGGTTACGATTTTTTAAGATGATGTGTAATCACTTATCTTTTTGGAAGAAATATCACCATATGATTCTCATCTAGATCCACCCCCAGTATCTCTAATGAATTCACTTATTGGGGAGGAATTTAATGAAATAACTATGGGTGAGGAAAATAATGTTTGAATAGAGTACATACCTGTTGTGTAAGAATATATTGACGTCTTTCCAGAGGATTTACCTGGACATCCTCTAGAGTGGAAAATTGAGTTTTCCATTGACTTAATTCCTGATTCAAGGCGCATATCAAAGACCCATTATATAATGGACACTTTGGAATTAGTCTATCTGAAGAAACAACTAGAGGAATTGAGTGATAAGGGATTTATTATCCCCTAGTGTTTCTCTATGTGGAGCCCCTATTATTTTCGTTAAGAAGAATTATAAATATATGAGTTTGTGCATTTACTATAGAGAGATCAATTATATAATAATAGAGAACAAGTTTCCCCTACCCCAAATTTATGATTTATTTGATCAACTTCATGGAGATCAATATTTTTTGAAGATTGACCTTTGATCTGGATATCACCAGTTTCTTATGAGGAAGGAATACACTCTATAAATAGTATTTCAATCCAGGTATGGGCATTACGTGTTGACAATAATGCCTTTTGGACTGACTAATGCACCCTATATTTTCATGGATCTAATGACTAGAGTTTTCAAGGAATATCTGGATGACTTTGTGGTGGTATTTATTGATGATTTGTTGGTATACTCCAAAAAATATGAAGATCATGAAAATCACTTCTGCACTATTCTAAAGACTCTTTGAAGAAGTGAATTATATGGTAAGTTTAGGTAGTGTTAATTTTGGATTCAATAGGTTTACTTTCTTGGCCACATTGTCTCTAAGGATGGAATACATGTTTATACTATGAAGATAAATGATGTTCAAGAATGGACTAATCCAATGAACATAATTGAGGTACATAGTTCTATTGGTTTTGCAAGTTATTTGCCGCATTTCATTCATAACGTTTCCCACTTATCCAACCTAATGACCAAAATTACATGTAAAGGGATTAACTTCGTATGAAAAAAAAGAATGTGAGGACCTTTTTGAAGAATTGAAGAGGAGATTAGTGAATGCTCCGATCCTAACTCTACCATCAGGTAATGATGGGTTTGTTATATATAGTGATGCATCAATGGAAGGACTTGGTTGTTTCCTTATGCAGAATGATAAAGTTATTTAATTTCCATAAAGGATGTTTAAAATTAATGAACAAAAATATCCTAATCATGATCTTGAGTTAGCTGATGTCATATTTTATCTAAAAATATGGAACACTATCTCTATGGTGAAAGATGTGATATATATACAGATCACAAGAGTCTGAAGTATATTTTATTACATAATGAACTCAACATAAGGAAATGAAGATAGTTCAAAATACTCAAGGATTATGATTGTTTCATACACTACCACCTAGGAAAGGAAAATAATGTAGCTGATGCACTGAGCCGAAAGGATCATGGAGTTTTAAAAAAAATTACGATTAAAATAGATCATGTGTTCATGGATCTAATAGAGATGGACATGGGAATTATCAAAGAATGTGAAACATAATTACTTTTTCAATTTGTTTCCCAAAAATATTTATTATAAAATACTAAAATACCTTATCCTAATGATGAGAACCCTCAAAATAAAGTTAATGATGTGAAATATGGGAAGTTGGATGACTTCATATGTGAAGATGGAATTCTGAAATTTGGGAAGAGGCTATGTGTTCCTTTTATACCCAAGATGAAAAAGGAGTTACTGGATGATTCTCATAGCTTTATCTATTCATCTTGGTATCAGAAAGATGAATAGATATTTGAAGGAAAATTTCTGGTGGGACAAAATAAAGTGGAAAAATAATGATTATGTATCAATATGTCTAGTTTTTCAGCAAGGGAAGGCCTAAAGACAATATCTTAGAGGAGTCATGCAACCTATACCTATTCCTACATGGAAATGGGATGACATCACTATGGATTTTGTCACTAGATTACCCAAAACTCCAAGAATGAATGATGAAATATGGGTAATTGTGGACAAACTTACAAAATCTACACATTTCCTCACTATAATGGAGGATTTTCCAGTGTAGAATATTGAAAAACTCTATATAAATGATGTTGTAAGACTTCATGGAGAACCCATTTCAATAATGTCTGATTGTGATCCATAATTTACATCGAAAATCTAGAAAAGTATTCAAATATATTTGGATACCGAGCTTTGTTTGATAACAACTTACCACCAAAAAACTGAAGGGAAGTTAGAAAAGAAGATCCAAACCTTTGAGTACATGATGATATGATGTTCACTTGAATTTCAAGGTATGTAGGATCAATATTACCTTTATTAGAGTTTTCCTAAAATAATAGTTTCCATTCATGTATTCAAATGGCCCCATATGATGTATTGTACGGAAAGAGGTTTCATACGCCAACTAGTTGGGATGAAGTTGGAGAAAGTAAGCTTCTGGTCCCAGATCTTGTGGAGGAAACAACAGTGAAGGTAAAGAATATTCCTGGCTATATCAAAGAATCTCAAATCAAAAAATATATATATACCGTTAATCAAAGGAAGGGTTTTAAGTTTCAAGTGGGAGATCAAGTTTCTTAAAAATATCTCCATGTAACGGTGTAATATGATTTGGGAAGAAAGGGAAACTGAGCCCTAGGTACATGGCCCTTTTGAAATTATGAATAGAATTTGAGATACTACATATCATTTTTCTATGACACCTGGTTTATCTAAAGTACACAATTTTTTCCATGTCTCATTGCTAAGAAAGTACATGCCATACCCAACGCATGTCATCACTTCAGAAGGTATAGAATTGGAACCTGACCTATCTTATTTTGAAGATCCTATCAGAATTCTGGACAGTAAAGAATAAGTGTTGAGGAGTCATTTGACTCAACTAGTAATTATAATTTGGAAAAATAATAAAGTCAAAGAGGCAACATGGGAGCCTGAGGAGCTTATGATGAAGAACTACCCAAATATTTTTGTGAGGTAGCATTCTGGTAATTTTAAGGATGTAATTTTTGTAAGGAGGGGATAATGTAACACCCCACGTTTTTGAAAATAAATTCAATATTGAATACATGAAACACTAAGTCTCTACAAAACACCAATTTGATATAACCTAGCTGGTAAACATAATTTTTTCACTTTTGTGATTTGAATTTGGAAAAACTAACATACATGGGTGTGTTCTGTAAGATATTTAAAGTCTGATAAGGAAAACATAATTTTTGGTGAATAGTAACATACCCTTATGAAAAGTAATATGAATCTTATTAATATTAAATCATATTATTATTTTTATTTTCTTAAGGATATAAGATAATGAGATCCTGATTTATTTTTCAAGGTGAAATTAAACGAAATATAGACTTGAAATAGTGATTTTTAAAATAAATTCTAAATTTATTTAAAATAAAATAAATTCTAAATTTATTTAAAATAAAATAAATAATATTTAGAAAATTATTTTTAAAAAATGGAGTACATTTTTTAATTCTACACGTCAAAAAATGGTTAGGGTGAATTTTTAGGATTTTTATGAAATACTCGAATTTTAGATAAATAGTAAAATACGGTAATTTATTGTATATATACACTATCAGAAAAATTAACTATTCCTAGAATAATGGATGATGTAAGCACACAAGGTTCGAGCTAACATACACATTTTACTATTCTTGGTGACCAGAATCAATACTATTGGATGTCTTTGGATAAATAATAAAATAATGAGTAAAATAATGTGAAAACCCTCCTCTCCTACACTATAACCCCCCCCCCTCACTACATCTTCTCTTAACTACTCTAAGCCTTTAAGCTCCTAAAATTCTGCCCAAATAGCCTTCCATAGTCACTTCCCACGTCCAAGAACTCTTGGTGTTCCCAAAAGGCCAAAAACATTCCCTTAAAGAGATTCTCAAGGAGGTGGATTGAAGAGGTAAATTCACATTCTATTTCTTTCATTTTTATTTCAAGTTCCATTCTATTGTTATCCTATCCTTGCCATATCTTTCAAAATTACCATGATAACTCTATTATCATATATATACTATAATTATATCATGTTAATTGAAGAACCATCATGAATATCCTTACTCTCTCTCTTTTATTTTATAAACCAAATCATCATCTGTGAGGTGCCAATTTACAACCTCTATGGATGAAAAAGTTTCGTTCTTCAATTTACCCTTCAATAATATTCATGAAACCATTTTTATGGTTGAACCATGATATAATATATGTATAATAACCTATTTAATAATAAATAAAAAGTATATGTACATAATATTAAATCATATGACCAAACTAGTTCCTAATAATCAAAATACCTTGAAAATAACTTAAGTGGTTTTCATTAATATTTCATATAATTATTCATCCTCATTTGAAGTAACCAAATGATATAAATAACCTTTATCACCTATGTATGTCAATAAATAATTTTTAAATTAAATTCAGGATATTTACATCCATTCCACATGAACTTCATTAATTAAGCACAAATGAACCGATTATGAAAATCAAGAAAACGAACACTCGGGAACAAAGAAATTAAATATTATAACTTATCAATAAGAATATAAATTAACTAAAAAAATTATGATAAAATAAATACATGTATAAGAGTTTATAAATTAAGTTATTAATGATTCTAATTTCATATTACATAACCATAAGGTCAAGTGTGCAACATTCAGACTTAAGGTAAGGGTTTTCCACCCGAACCACCATTTAAATTCAGGTTACTTGTATTGCATACTTACCTAAATGAAATTATTATGTATTATTAATTACTCCTCATAAATTCATTGTGAGTTTTCTATATATTTTTACCAACCAGAATCCTTCTTTATTTTATGGGTAGATACACGTCTGAAAAGGAAGTATCATAATTATTTCCAAAATACAAGCCTGATTCAAGGGAATTCCTCAAATTCTTACCTATTTTCAAAGGAACTATATAATATATTTTTGGAAAACATTATATTTATAAAATTTATCATTTTATTATGAAAATACTATCTTATTAATTTATGATTTTATACAAATAGTTTTCCAAACGGAATTTCATTTCAAAGTAAAAGAGTATTTATCTGAAGAATTACTCGATGATTTTATAAGAGTATCTTCATCTATTTAAAAAATCATGTTGATTATTAGGTATTATTGGGATTAATATTTTATGATATCATATACTATATTTAATTTAATGGTTTATGATTATTTCTATTTTGTATATGCTATCTTTAAGCCATTCACCAATATACTCTGAATGGTAAGTATTTATGCTTAATGTTTTGGGAAAGTTATTTACATTTTATATGTTAGTTTAAATATGAATGTATATGTTTTTTATGTTTATCCCCATTCATATTAGGAATTCATTGAACCTAGTAAGTGTCATTTGGGGCCTGATATATCCTCTTGGTGCATCGAAAGGTCTTATGATAAAAACTACAGTCTTGGCACAAGGACTTGACAAAATGGTTATATATGGTCTTGGCACGAGGCCTTGATGGTATGGTTATGATGTCCCGAATTATGAATTACCTCATTATGAAAATAGTAATGATGGTTCATGTGGTTATTCTATGAGTATAATACCCATGAATATGTTTTATTATGGAATTATTTATTCACCTCTTATTCCTACCATAATAAGTTCAAGTTTATTGATAGAGGCATGTGTTATTAGTTATTCACCATGCCTAATGTTTATGTTTATGATATATTATTCTATATTATATACCTTTAATGAGTGTTTGAGATCACCCCTTTATTATGTTTCATTTTATTAGGACATGGAGATGTTTATTATGGATTCCCTACATGGATAAACTTATAGTTGTGGATGTTCCCAATAAAACATATATGTCATTTTTCATTTAAAGTTGTAGTGTTGAACTTATGTAAGTATATTGTTTCCAAATATACTAAATTACTCGGTCCTTTTTCATGCATATTCCTTTATTTTACTCCATTTTAATAAAATATTGAACACTCTTTAGAAAACTGGGGTCTAGTCCTTGCAAATTGTGACTATCCTTTTTATGACGATGCATGTCATTTTCTCATGCACCTGGAATTCCATATATTATAAAATTCAATGAGACTTTTTGGAAAACATATTTTTAATTTCCTTGTTTTAATTTATATCAAACTTATTTCATATGAATTTAAAAATTATTGATTTTGTTAAAATAGGTTTAGTTCAATAAAAATTGTTAAAAGTGATTGTTTCATTTAATAAGAATGAAGCAGATGTTTTAAAAAATTGATTATACATGATATATATATTTCATGTTCTCACCTACCAATGAATTATTTTAAATATTTATTTTTGAACTAGAATTAAATGGTAGTTCTTTTTTAATGATTATATATGGGAAATGGGGAGGATATATACTGGGACCTTACGTTCGTACATATTATCATTATATGTTATTGTTCAACTATTGATTTCTCATAAATCATGATTTTTTTTTGAGGTTTTATACTGACTCATAGATTCACATGGAGGTATGGGGGTTATTTTGTTTTATTTAGTTTCCCTTATTGCATCATCCACCCTTGTTTTCATTCCATTCCATTATGGGTAGTGTTTATGCATGTGGTGTTATGGATGTGGAATAATTGTGGTTTTTTCATGCAAGGAAGATAAATTTTAGAGTGAGTTTTTATTCATGTATTATTATCTCTTTATACATTTTTTTTCACAGGAATCAAATGTATGTATGCATCATGGAAGAATTTTCGATAAAATTCCCACTATAATTTTAATTTATTTTATCGAAAGAATATTTTCCAGTAAGTTTTTTATGATTCCCTTGTTCTTTTCACGAGCCCATGGGGCTTAGGATGACCTATGGGAATTTTAATAATCTTGTTGGGGTGTTCGGAGGATGGAAAACTCAGGTTGGTTCATGGGAATATGCCTCCAAAACTTGTTATATTTATGAATATTCTTTGGTATAAGTGAATGATAATTCAAATCATTTTTATAAATTTTCTAACTAAAACTTCATGTAATTTTATAAATTAGTATTCATATATGAGGATAGTTTTGAGATTGAATAAGGATGTTGATGATTTTAAATGGGATTATTAATAACCACTTGAATCATGTGAATATATGACTATTTCATATTTTTACACTTTCTATCTTTCTTAATAAGACATTATTTTTCATATATATGTGTAAATGGTTATATTTCATGGGATGTTGTTTGATTGGTGGATAATTTAATGTGTGTGTTTTTTTGGAAAAAATTTATTGGGAGTATAGATGTGGATCAGTCATGTAACAATCATGTGTTCCACTATCTACCTATTTAGGGTTACCTAATTTTTTAATTCCTGTACACCATGAAAATTGGTTTTGAATGTCTTGGAATCCTTGTGTTCTACAATTATGATTGGTAACATTATTTGATATTTTTTTCTTGAGATTGTGGAATGTTTTATACAAAAATTAAGAATCTACTTTTCCTTGTTACTAATTTTGATTTATTTTTTTATTGAAAAATTATATTTATTTTCTTATTAAAATGAAAATATTAGTAAAGAATATATTTCTTTAAATATCATACTTGTTGTGGAATATTTTGTTTTTCAGGATAAAAAAATTTAAAGGTTGTGCCACTATAATAATACAACAATTCATTGAGGATGAAAAATACTATAGATAAGGTTTTACTACATTTATTTTTAACTTATTATATTTAATGATATCTTTATTTATTAAATGGTTCTTGCACTACCACAAAAACAGGTATCTGGAATTCCACCTTTAACAGCGCTAAAAAAATAACTGATAAAGGGAACTTTTAACAGTGCTAAAAAAAGCATTGTTAACAGTACCCCTTTATATGCATTTTTTAGTGGGGACTAAATTTATTACTAGAGATTACATTCATGTTGATATTATAGATTTAAAATATTATCATATTCCACAATCTATTGTTATTTATTATCAAATATATAACAATATATACATATTTTTTATATATTCACACATACAAATTTAATTTTATAAATAAATAATTTATCATATTTACTTATAAAATATATTTCACAATATATAAGCCTTATATAAATAAAACTAATATTCATTTTATTTAAAATAAAAATATATGAATATTTATATACCTATATAATGCATGTGTGTGTCTATGTGTGTGTGTCTGTATTAACAAACTGAAATATATTATCTATATATTCTAACATATGTATGTACATATTAATATAAAATATATGCAAATATATTTAAATATGTATAATTATACTTAAAAATACACACATATATATATCTGTGTGTGTGTGTGTTGTATATATATATTTATTTATTTATAAACCCAAAAAACATATATTATAAATGTATTTAATACCTCTCTTATAAATATATATTAATATACAAATCATATACCGATATAAAAATATAACTAAATATAACTAAATAAATAGATATAAATATGTATTAATAGAGGAATAAATATATAAATATAACTATATATATAATAATATATATATATATATATATATTAATATATGAATAAATATATATCAATATATATCAATATAACTATATATATTGAGCTAATTTTATTTATAAGCAGATGTGTTTTATTTATTTTGGATGGTATCACTGAACAAGTGTTTTATGTTCATTTAAAACACATATCCTTTGATTATTTTTAATAAAAGCATTATGAAATTTATTTTATATATTTAATTGATTAATATATACCATTTTTATTTTTTATGAAACACATAACATATAATATGAGACATATATAAAACCATTAATTGAGAGTTAAAATACTAGACTCATAAGAAAAATAATTAGAATATTTACATTCAAAAAAATAATTTTGTGTATTTTATTTTTATAAAACAGGTTGTCTTCAAAGTCGTATAAACAACTATAAAATATTTTGATCATAATTTAAAAATATACAGAAATATATGTTTTAGAAAAATAAATTACACCACACTTAATTCATAAAACAATTATTCCCTCGTCATTTCAATAAATGAAAAGTAGTTCAAAAAAACCATTATGAAGAAACACCTACAGATGGTTTTACCCATAGACTATATATTTTTTGGATTTCCTAATAAAAGAACTTTTTTGGGTTAAGTGAGAATAATCACAAAAAAAATCAATCCTAGTAGACACCCAGAAAACCAAATATAACAATAAACTATAAAATTAAAATATCAAAGTCTCAAATTCATCAACAAACATCACTAATTTCAAATAACCGACATGAAAAACAAATATAGAATTTTTTTTCACATCGGTTATTTGATAACCTATGTGAAAAATACATGTTTTTAATAATTTTATTTTGATTCCTCCTCTCCACAATAGTCATGAATAGAAAATATGGTGAAAATATGAAAAAAAACAAGTATAAAATATGAAGAAGAAACAGAAAAACAACCGACAAAAAACACATACAATTAGAATTTTCATGTATACAATATATACAGAAATAAATTAAAATCCAATAAAAATAGTGAAATGATTCTCCCATTTAATTTGTAACTCTTTCAACTCCTTTGCAATGTAATGCAAGGGATCATCAAAAAGCAACAAATTAAAAGGAAATCATTTAACATGAATTCTAAATTAAATGAATGAAATATTATGGAAAAGTTTATAAAGAAATCTAACCTTCTGGAACATCGTAATTGTACCTCTTGAAATTATTTTTTACATAAACATTAAAACATTTCATCCACCTTACTTCATGCCTTATTCTTTATTAAAAAGTTGTTTAAAATATTTTTTCAATTCGAAATAACATTTTTAAGCAATATATCCCAAATTTATTAATTGTAAATGAAAATTCACCTTTTCTTTTAAAAATATTATATTGGTGCTCTTCTTTTTTATCGTCTCTCTAAATAAATTCTATTCCCTATTTGAAAATAACATAAATTAAATAAATTTAATAGTCATTATAATATAAACAAGTATTAAAGAATTAAAAATTTAGTTTCCAATACATTCATAAAATTTTCTCTCACTTCACCTTGGATTGAACAGAGCTAGTAAAGTCCATTCTCTCTTGGAAAAAACTCCCAACATCCAATGTGTATTCATATAAAAAGAAAATTTAATGCTATTTTTTATTATGTTAAGGTATATATAACACCTTTTGAGATATATGTTTTATACTCTTGAAGATAAAGAAACATCTGGTACTGAATAATTGTTTTCTTTTTAAATCATTGAGCCATATAAACTGTTCTATCTACATTAGTCATTGTCCTCACTAGAGGTGAAATATACTATGGGTCAATAAATACATATACTTCTGTCTTGTCATGATCTTTACAAATTGTATGAATACCCCAAATAAAAGACAAACATAAGTATAAATTTTCAATAAATTAAATGTACAAAAATATTTATGATAAGAATTACTTGGAAAAAACATACCTCATGTTCAGGACAATCTGATCTATAGTTATAAGCTTTATGATATCATTTTCCAAATGTTCCATAATCATTACATGCCCATAAATTATAGCTTCAATTGGAATCTCATAAACATTCAATAACAAATTTGAATATGTCGAACATCTATCAAGACTTGTAGAATTTTATTAGAAGTCATAAAACATTTTATTTGTTATTATCAATATAATATTTAATTACCTTTAATGTATTTTTAAAAAAAATTAGATAAATATAGAAACATTAAAATGTTAGAAAACATTTAATTGAAATATTAAATAAAATATAAAATATACACATACCTATGTAGTAATATGTCGAACAAGTATAGATGGATAAACTAAAAAGTTATTGATACATTGTACAACTGGACTCACCTCATGTAAAAACCTGGATCTTCGTTTCAAGTATGTCTGTCCTTCTCAGGTCATTTTTGAGAAAAAGGTGAAAATTTAGAAGTTTTCAAAATACAATTCGTGCACTTTCTGAGTACACACCATGTACTTTGAAGCCGCACATGTCGTGTGCTGGCCATGTCCGGGCTACACACACGGTGTGTAGGGGCGATGTGGAGGCCACTTAAAATGGAGTACAGAAATACCTAGTACATGCCGTGTACCCCAGAAGTACACTCCATGTACTTTCTTTTTTTTCATTAAATGGACCGGGGTCACGCCTGAAGGATAGAACTCGCTTCTTCTTCAGGTTCTTCATCCGAGAGAACCCGTATAGCCGCGGAACTTCTCAAAGCCCCTGAGCCTTCATCCTTTCTCCGAATCGACTATCGTCGATTGCGTTGGAACCGCAGCGGTAAGCCCTTCCTTCTCCTAGAGCTTTGTTTTAAAATTCCCCCTCTTTCTCAAGATATCTTGGGTTGATCATTTTGGGCGTTTTCTTATATCTTTGACGTTCTAAGGAGAATCAGTCATCGTGGTTCAAGTATATCTATCTCCTAGCATCGAGGTAGGTGTTTTGTGCCTTTCTGTAGGAAGTATTTGAATATTTTGTGCAATTCCACCAATTCCCTTGAATGGGGTATTGTGTGTTTCCTATTTTCCATTGTTGTTTTCCTGCTTTTCTTGATTGTTTGAGTAGAGGTTAATTCTTGTGAATAGGGTATTTTTTACTGTGCTCTGGATGTTTTTCCATGCATGTTTTTCCTGTTATGTGTTTTTCCATTTTTCATTACTAGTTGTAGGATAGTGGAACTATTGTACTATTATGATGTTGTGCCTTATAATGATAGCCAAGTAGTTCTTGAGGTTTACTTGGGGCGATATGCACGCTATGCATGTTTATTTTACACAGGGCTGTGAGAACCTAGTGTAGTGGACCATTGAGAGAATGGACGTAAGGGCTTCTCTAGAGATTTTTATTAATTCGATGCAAGACCAAAGGGGGAATTGACAATGAGTGCTTACTCAGAGAGTCTTTAGTTCCTCGACGTGGGCCACAAGGGGAATGAGATGTTGAGTGCTTCCCTAGAGAGCCTTTAGTCTGATATGAGACTATAGGGGGAATTGACGGTGAATGCTTCCTCAGAGAGTCTATTCTTTAGCTGAACCAGAGGGGTGAGACTGTGTGTGGCTCCCAGAGGATTTCTAGTAGTTGTAGGTTGAACCATAAGGTTTTGACTGTGAGGACTACCTAGGGGTTACCTATTGTTTTACTTGTTGATTGGTTGTTACTTGTGTACTTCATATGCTAGACATTGTAGATTGTAGTTGTTATGTGCTTTCCTATTTACTACTTGTACTTTTACATGCCATGTATTGACTGACTATTAGGAACAGATCTTTGGGTGGCTTCCTACTGGGACCTTTTCTCACACCCTGTTTGGGCCATGATTTTGGGCCCAAACAGACTATGTTGTTGCAGGTATAGATAAGGGCAAGAGCCCTTCTACTTCAGGTACTTGAATCGATGTGGAGCTAGAGAGCATGGGACCAAGCTATGGCTTGCGATGCTGAGGAGTTTACCTATTTTATTTTTCACATTGGTTTAGTATTGTATTCAGCATTATGACTTGTTTGGATGCTTTCCTAGACATATGTATCATGCATCATTTTATATATATGTGTGTGTACTCCAGTTGTTTACTATTAGTCTTCCAATGTTTATCATTTACTCTTGTATGGATGGTTACGGTTTCTATTATTGTCTATTTTTTTTTCTTCCACTGTGTACTCTGCCAATAAGGGCATAGTTTCCCCACTATCACACCCAAGGCCCTCACTACTAGTCGGCAGCCTCTGGTATTTAGGGAATTGTGCTTGAGGCCATGTGACCAACCGGGTACGGGGAACCTCTGGGTGGCTTCCGGAATAGGGACGTTACAAAGTTGTATCATAGGGGTTTCTTTTCTCTTGATTTACTGTTTGGAGCCTTAGGAAGGGATATGAAAGATTCAGTACTTGGTCTTAAGATGTTTTTGGGAGTAGCTAACCCGTGTACAGGGAAAAGACAATCTACCTCTCTTATTACAGTTTCTGGTTTTTTATGTTATAGTTTATTCGATTTCACCTAGAGTGATTCATATGCTTTGTTTTGTTATTGTTGTTGATATTGTGGTTCTATTTCTGTCGCAACCCGATGAGATGAGGGTATTCTATATCATGCATCATATAAGAACTTGTTAGAAATTACATGTCATGCATTCTTGCCATGTTATCTAGGGTGCATTAGCAATTGCATGTTGTTGTGATAGACGTTGTGCAGATTATGCATGTTGTTGTGATAGATGCTTTGATAGAATCCCTGTAGTTTGATAGAGAGGTTGTTTTTATGGTACCTCGCTTAAATGAACGCCAAATTTTGGTTCTTGACGTGTTATGAGCCCTCATGAAATAGAACTTGGTGGATCATTGACTTGTTTCCATTATATATGATATGTAGGAGATTACAAGCTTTGATTCACGGGGAGTATGGGCCCTCATGGATCAGAATTTGGCACCTCATGCTTAATTTTTCCATGTTTTCTGGGCTTCGGTGCAGTTTCAGAGCTACTTCCCAGAAAAACCCAGAATACACGGCATGTACTTTAAATATACACACTGTGTAGATTTTAAACCGTGTCACTAACTGCATGAGAAGAAACACGGGTTGTGAAAAATCTCCAGGAACACGCCGTGTACAGTATGTACACACCGTGTATTAGTGATCCGTGTACCCAGTCGTGTCACTAACAACATGGGTCGGGGAATCTCGTGTAATGCATGCCGTGTTTTGTATAAACACGCCATGAAGCCTTGTTCTAGGTACCCGACCGTGTCACTAACAACGCGGGTTGGGAAAAATCTTCAAGTACACACCGTGTTTGCTCAGAACAAGCCGTTTAGTCTCAGCCATGTAACTGGTGGTCTAACTAAAAAACAGATCATTGAAACCTTGTCTACTACACATCGTTTCCACAGGCAACACGCCGTGTACTCTCAGTTTCAGAAGACCATGTGGGTTAGTCTTTCAAGGAGACTCGATCAGGGGAATAGAGTTAAGTACCTGAGTAGATTTTATACATGTCGTGTAGTCATGTTTTATAAAACTTGAGTGTTTCCTTCTCTTGTTTCCATTTTGTACACCTTTGTTCTCTGTACTTGATATTACTGATCTAAGGTGTTCTTTTGATCTTTCATAGCTATACCTTCGAGACATCCTCCAATTGTACGTCAGTTGCAGGATAGTGATCAGACGCCAGATATGGTTGATCAGGGACATCCTGTCGATCCTCCAGTCATGCCAGTGTTGGCTCTGACTATCATACTTGTTGTAGTCACTGATGCTCAATTTAGGGAAGGATTTATGAGGATGATTAGAACATTCAGGTAGCACCGCCTCCTGCCATGACTATGGCAGACTTGACACAGGTTTTCCAGCAACAGCATCCTCTTACTTTCTCAGGGGAAGGAGGACCACAGGCTACAGAGTCATGTCTAGAAGCCATGCTGACTATATTTGAGCATCTGGAAATGCCTCAAGAGAGGTGGGTCAAGATCGCTACCTATATGCTACGAGACTTCACCAAGAGGTGGTGAGATGTGATCTCACAGGCGGGTCCTCAGAAGGTTATGGCTTGGGAGGAGTTCCAGCGCACATTTTACGACTAATTCTACCCAGAGACCCTGAGGGCCGATCGAGCCTGGGAGTTCATGATTCTAGAGTAGGGTACTCTTTCCGTTATAGAGTATTCCTCTCGTTTCACTGAGCTGCAGCATTTCACACCCCTCCATGGTGGAGATGGGATGTTCTTAGCAAGGAAGTTTGATGACGGTATCTGGTGGGAGATCCGCTCGTAGGTGAATATCTTCTAGTTGACTTCAATCACTTCCATCGTCAACCAGGCACTGATTGCAGAGCATAATCTGACTGAAGCTGCGATCTAAGGCGGTTCTACTTCTAGATCTAGTTTACCTTCAGTTGACAGCAGGAAGTGCCGTAGGGAGTCTTCACGTGGTGATCTGAGGAGGCGAGATACATCTTCAGGTAGCCAGGTAGTATGCTACCAGTGTGGAAAGACAGGGCACACGAGGATGCAGTGCCATAAGGCCCCAGTGGAGTTCCGATCTTATGGAAATATAGGTCACCTTCAGTGTTTCTTCCAGGTTTTCTCACCAGTAGCTGGTGACGGGGGTTCTTCCATGACTCCTCATTCAGGAGCTGAACCACTAGTTTCTCACCGGTCGGGGAACTATAGTTCTTCTGACTATTCGAGCCGAGGTGGAGGTCGAGGCCATGACGGTTAGTCACCAGTATTTCAGTATTGGTAGGGAGGATCACCTCAGAGTGGTCAGGCAGGGTCACAGGGCCGCAGGGCAGACCAAACTTTTGCGGTGGAGCAGACCTATCAAGAGTAGGATCCCAGACTTTCTATAGTTCGAGGTACGATCTTAGTAACCTCATTTTTATCTTAAACTCTTTTTGATACTGGTTCTATGCATAGATTTATATCTGTTACTATTGTGGAGAGCCTTGGGCTCTGTATCTTTTCTTCATCCGCCTTTTTGACACTAGACACACCTTTGGGGATGAGTAAATCTAGTGTACGTTAGTGCAGAGAGTGCCCTCTCGAGGTTGAAGGGTATCGTTTCTTAGGGGATCTCTTTGTCCAAGATATGACAAGCTATGATGTTATTATTGGGATGGACTGGTTGGTTCCCTTCCAGGAATTCATCGACTATTATCATCGCAGGGTGAGTTTCATTTCACCAGAGGGTGAACGTTTTCTTTATAGAGGTGAATGGGATGTTCAGGTGAGTCAAGCAGGACTCGAGCATCATGGGCTAGGAAGGGTTATAGCCTAGATTTATAGTATTTATCTGGATGATCAGGGGACTTCACAGTTAGACTTTCCTCTAGTGGTGTATCGTTTCAGAGATGTCTTTCCAGGGGATTTTTCAGGTTTACCTCCAGAGCGTGAGGTAGACTTCTCTATTGAGCTCGTGATAGGAGCGGCACCGGTGTCCATTCCTCCCTATAGGATAGCTACACCTGAGTTGCAGGAGCTCAAGAAGCAGTTGGAGGAGTACTAGGAAAAGGGTTTCATCCGACCCAATACTTCTCCTTGGGGTTTGCCTGTCCTGTTTGCGAAGAAGGCAGACAGTACCCTTAGGCTCTGTGTGGATTATCGGAAGTTGAACCAGTTGACGGTCAAGAACCGATATCCCTTGCTGAGGATTTATGATCTTTTCGATCAGCTTTGAGGAGACCGTGTGTTCTCAAAGCTCTATTTGAGGTTCGGTTATCATCATTTGTGTGTTAGACCATCAGATATACCTCTTACGGCCTTCAGGAGTAGGTATGATCTTTATGAGTATACAGTTATGTCGTTCGGTCTCACGAATGCGCCATCAGTTTTCATGGCACTGATGAACTGAGTGTTCCATCCTTACTTGGATTCCTTCATCGTGGTCTTCATGGATGATATCTTGGTGTACTCTCACACTCGACACGACCATGATACCCATCTTGAGATCGTTCTGAGTACACTGAGAGAGCATCAACTTTATGCTAAACTCTCGAAGTGCCACTTTTGGATGGATCCGATTTACTTCTTGGGTCATCTCATCTCAGAGACTGGAGTATCTATGGACCCAGATAATGTGAGAGATATAGTTTCCTGGGAGCATCTGAAGAACGTTCTTGAGGTACAGAGTTTCCTAGGGGTGGCTGGATACTACAGATGCTTCATTCAGTACTTTTCATGCCTAGCAGCACCATTGACAGGTCTAACCAAGAAGGGGGAAAAGTTCTTATGGTCATATTCTTGTGAGTCAGCCTTTCAAGAGCTGAAGGGAAGGTTGACTTCAGCACCGATACTAGTCTTTCCAGAGCCAGGAAAGAGCTATAATGTTTATTATGATGCTTCAAGTATCGGGCTAGGCACTGTGCTTATGCAGGGAAATGGAGTCGTTGCGTACGGGTCTCGGCAATTGAGGACACATGAGAGGAACTACCTTACGCATGATCTGGTGGTGGCAGCTTTTGTCCATGCCTTATGTTGTTGGATACATTACCTTCTAGGAGAGCACTTTGTTGTTCTCACCGACCACAAGAGTCTCAAGTACATCTTCACTCAGCGTGATCTGAATCTGAGACAGTGTAGGTGGGTTGAGTTTCTTCAGTCTTTTGATTTCGAGCTTACCAATACACCGGGAAAGGGAAATGCAGTGGCAGATTCATTGAGCAGAAGAACTCAGATTCAAGCAGTTCAAGAGGCCAGCAGTGAGTGGCAGCTTATGGCTATTTTCTCTGAGATGCATCTGGAGGTGCACGACAGACAGGTACAGACTTACCTATCTTCTGTAGTTGTTACCTCTGCACTTCTTGATCGAGTACAGATGAGGCAGCTGTCAGACTCAGAGGTCTTAGTCCTACGGGAGAGTGTGTCAGGATATGACCCTCTTCCTGGATGGATAGTGGGCGAGGATGAGATCTTTCATTTCCATAGATGCATATGTGTGCCAGCAGACATACACAAGGAGCTGATGTGGGATTTTCATTCCTCAGTTTGGGAAGTTCATCCTGGCATCACCAAGATATATCGGGATCTTCATCACCAGTACCGGTGGCTAGTAATAAAGATAGATGTTTCTGGTTTCTTCTTGAGTTGTTTTACTTGTCAGCAGGTGAAGGTGGAGCATCAGCAACGAGAATGCCTTTTTCAGCAGTTACACATTCCGGAGTGGAAGTAGACGATGTAATGATGGACTTCATGATCGGATTTCCGAGGTCGGCTCGAGGGAACGATGTTGTTTGGGTTGTCTTCGATGGTCTTACAAAGGTTGCTCACTTCTTACCAATCAAGGAGACCTTAAGTGTTAATGATATGGGAAGACTATACATCCAAGAGATTGTACGTCTGCATGGAGTTCCACACTCCATTGTTTTAGATAGGGATGCACGCTTTACTTCTCGGTTCTAATAGGGGATTCAGAGGAAATTGGGTGCATAGGTATTTCTGAGTATAGTATACCATCCCCAAACAGATGGCCAGTCCGAGTGGACAATCCAGGTGCTTAAGGAAATGCTCTAAGCTTTCATTCTAGACTTTGGCGGTTCTTGGGATAAGCATATCCCTCTTGTGGAGTTGGCCTAAAACAATAGTTTTCAGGATACTATTCAGATGGCACCTTACGAGGCTTTGTACGGTAGGCCATGCCGATCACCTTTATGCTAACTGGAGGTAGGAGAGGCAGTTTTACTGGGACCTCATCTTGTTTGGGAGACCTCAGAGTAGATAGAGTTGATTCAGAAGAGGATGGATACAGTAAAGTCTCGACAGAAGTCTTATGCTGATCAGCGAAGATGACCTCGAGAGTTCGAGTTCGGGGATTAGGTTTTCTTGTGTGTTGCACCAAGGTTGGGGAACAAGAGGTTTCAGATACTTGGTAAACTTTCATAGCGGTATGTTGGGATGTTTGAGGTATTGGAGAGATTTGGGCCAGTTGCCTATCGGTTGTAGTTACCTCAGAGGTACCAGGCCTTGCACGACATCTTCCACATCTCTCAGCTCTGACGTTACATTTGAGGAGCATCATATCCAGATTGTCAATCATAGTGCAAAGGTTCTCCGTGGGTGGTATGTTCGTCTAGTACAGGTGTTATGGCAGCACGGGCAAGTACACGATGAGATCTGGGAGAGGGAGGCCGATGTACGATTGTAGTGGTAGGATCTGTTCGGGGTTTCTTCTTCTACGCCTCGTTAGGGAAATTTGGGGATGAATTTCTTTAAGGGAGGAAGTTTTTAAGAACACGGATCTTAATTTCAGGTATGTCTTTCCTTTTTTGGTCGTTTTTTAGAAAATGGGGAAATTTGGAATTTTTCAAAATACACACCATGTACTTTATGAGTACACACCGTGTACTTTGAAGCCGCACAGGTCGTGTGCTGGCCGTGTCTGGGATACACACATGGTGTGTAGGAGTGATGTGGAGGCCACTTAAAGTGGAGTATGGAAATTCCTAGTACACACTGTGTACCACAGAAGTAAACACCGTGTACTTTCTTTTTCCATTAAATGGACCGGGGTCACGCCTGGTGGACAAAACTCTCTTCTTCTTTAGGTTCTTCATCCGAGAGAACCCGTACGGCCACAGAACTTCTCTGAGCCCTCGATCCTCTATCTGTTCTCCGAATATAACATCGTTAATTGCGTTGGAACTGCAGTGGTAAGCCCTTCCTTCTCCTAGAGCTTTATTTTCCAATTCCTCCTCTTTCTCAAGATATTGTGGGTTGAGTGTTTTGGACGTTTTCTCAGATCCTTGACGTTCTAAGGAGAATAAGTCATCGTGGTTCAAGTATATTGATCTCCTAGCATCAAGGTAGGTGGTTTGTGCCTTTATGTAGGATGTCTTTGAATATTTTGTGCAATTCCACCAATTCCCTTGAACGAGTTCTTGTGTGTTTCCTATTTTTTCCTTTTTGTTTGCCTTCTTTGCTTGATTTCTTGAGTAGAGGTCGATGCTTGTGAAAAGGGTAATTTTTATTGTGCTCTGGATGTTTTTTCATGCATGTTTTTCCTGTTATGCATTATTCCAATTGCCATGCCTAGTTTTAATATAGTGGAACTATTGTACTGTTATGTTGTTGTACCTTATAATGATATCCAAGTAGTTCTTGAGGTTTACTTGGGGAGATATGCATGCTATGCATGTTTGTTTTACATAGGGCTGTGAGAACCTAGTGTAGTGGACCATAGAGAGAATGGATGTAAGAGCTTCTCCAGAGAGTATTATTAATTAGATGCGAGACCAAAGGCGGAATTGACAATGAGTGCTTACTTACAAAGTCTATAGTTCCTCAACGTGGGCCACAGGGGGAATTATATGTTGAGTGCTTCCCCAGAGAGCCTTTAGTATGATACGAGGCTATAGGGGGAATTGACGGTGAGTGCTTCCTCAGAGAGTCTATTCTATAGCTGAACCAGAGGGGTGAGACTGTGTGTGCCTCTCAGAGGGTTGCTAGTACTTGTAGGTTGAACCATAAGGGTTAGACTGTGAGGACTACCCAGGGGGTTACCTATTTTTCTACTTGTTGATTGGTTGTTACTTGTGTACTTTATATGCTAGACACTGCGTATTGTAGTTGCTGTGTGCTTTCCTGTTTACTGCTTCTTGTACTTTTACTTGCCATGTATTCACTGACTATTAGGAACAGATCTTTGGGTGGTTGCCTACTGGGTCCTTATCTCACACCCTGTTTGGGCCATGCTTTTGGGCCCAAACAGACTATGTTGTTGTAGGTATAGATAAGGGAAAACAATCATCTACTTCAGGTACTTGACTCGATGTGGAGATGGAGAGAATGGGACCAAGATATGTCTTGTGATGCTGTGGATTTTACCACTTTTCTTTTACACTTTGGTTTAGTATTGTATTCATAATTGTGAGTTATTTGGATGCTTTCTTAAACATATGTATAATGCATCATTTTATATATGTGTGTGTGTGATCCAGTTGTTTACTGTTAGTCTTCCGCTGTTTATCGTTTACTCTTGTATGGATGGTTACGGTTTCTGCTATTGTCTATTTGTTTTTATTCCACTGTGTACTCTGCCAATGAGGGCATAGTTTCCCCACTGTCACACCCAAGGACCTTGCTGCTAGTTGGTATCCTCTGGCATTTGGGGAAATGCGCTTGAGGCCATGTGAACAACCATGTACGGGGAGCCTCTGGGTGGCTTCTGGAACCGGGACGTTACACCTCATTTGTATGTAAAGGTATTCTTCTTGATCTATCTATAATATCCTATACATTGACCTCATGATTCTCCATATCTATTTGTTGATAATGAATGGTATCACCAATATAAAATATCATCCCATATTAAACAATATGATTTTGGGGATCATCAGAATATAACTCACAACAAATAAGAAGGTGTAAAGGATGGGTGTAAGAGTAGGATAAGAAGAATTATGGTCTACATGCAGAGGTGGAGGAGTGGGAGATGCTGGAGGATGATGAGGAGTTGGATTAGCTATGTGAAACTATCATTGCATGTCTGCAAACATCGATTGTATTGAAGATCTGATCTTGTCCTCCATCATCACATGAATATCTTGAACTTCATCTTCCAAATATTCTAATTTAAAAAAAAAATATTGAAGAAGCTTTAGAACATAGAAACCCTTTTTTCACTAATATACTTTTCGAGTATTCTCATACATGACCTAAGTGTTTGGGATTTACCAATCCTATAGATAAAATATCCCTTGTACCCTCAGCTATAAAAGAACCCAGTGTTCTCTGCTCCTCAAGATAATCCTGTATGAAATTTTTGAAAAAATCCATAATGAATCACAATATATAAAGAATTTATTTAACATAAATAAATAAAAAAAACTAAACATCTTACAATCCTCTCAAGTAAAACCCTCAAATCTTCCATAAGATTTTTTCCTTTTTTATTCATCTAATAACTCTTCCATTTTTTCATGTCTAGAGTGGGGGAAGGAGGGAAAACTTCTGTAGAACATGATGAGTCAACTCTCAGAAGTTCAAAATTTCCATCCATCATTTTTTCTTCCAATAATGTATACCCTCCCTGAGATAAATTATGAGGGTATAAATTTTTAGATTGTATCTCTAGATGATATCTTCTCGATTACTACATATTAAGAATAAATAAGTCCTTAATAAGATCATTAATATATAAAAAACTTCCTAATGTAACATTATACTAACCAAAAAATGATTTCAATCTTATACTTTCAACAAATTTCTTCCATGTATCTTCATATATAAATGGATATATATCACATAGATTATAATGTTGTCTATGCCAAAAATTAAATGTTATATGTGGGTTAATTTAAAATTCATCCATATTCTAGTATCCAATGATAAATATTTCCACTTAACTCCTCTAGTATTTAGTATATCCTATGTCATCTGATAGGAAAGGGGGAAAACATGTATTACCATAATCAATTCAAGATAATTAAAATAATAACAAATTAACTTAACAAAACGATCTCCCACAAGTGATATATTGTCAATTTGTCAAAACTTATCCAATCATCAATCAAAATAATAACTTTTTTTAGCGTGAACTGCTATAAAATTATTGAATTATTTTGAATTTGGACCTATTGGAATATCATTATCACCATATTCTATCGATATCCTCTTTTTCTGGCTGTGGGAAACTAATAATTTTGGTAAATGTGCATTTTCACGTTTATCAACTCTCAAACTCTTCTCTGGCCCCATAGAAGTAGATGTCTCTTGTAAAGAAGGGTGAGGACCATCAATAAAATCATGTGTACATTCCTCCCCAAAGGTATGAGTACAATCATCTCTATAAGTATGTGCTGGATCAGATTATTGATCTTTCATTATCCAAAAAATCCAAGCAACAAAACCTGGTACACAAATCTAAAAAATGAACTGTTACATACTAATGTAAATAAATAATGAAAAATTATCGAACAAAAATGTAAACTAAGGAAAAATTAACTCTTTTTTATTAGTATTTTTTATAGTTAAATAAAATGCAAACAACATTAATTAGTTAAGAAATGACATATAAATTAATGAAAACAAATTAAAAAATGGTGTTTAAATAGTACAAATGATCCAACTTAATAATTAAATTTTTTCACAAAAAAATAATTTTTTATTATACTATTATACAAATTTTAGTTTCTACTTATCATATTATATTTAAAATAATATTTTTCGACAAAATCAATTATCAGATAAGTTATGTACGAGTAAACATGAAAAAATAAACAAAACTAAACTATTAAAAAAATTAACTTATTAGTTATAATACATGTTTCAATAAAGAAAATAAAATTAAAATATCTAAATTTTTTTGAAATTTAAAAAATAAACAAGAAATAATCAAATGTTTCCTATAATATTTGGAATGTACTAATGGATTTTTTTCCTAAATTAATTCATCAAGATCATTATATATGGAACAAATCATGTCTATATAATATTCATAAATATTATCTATTAATATTTACATGTATGTATGGATCTCACATAAATCATCATGTTCATAAATTTTATCATAACTAACATACTATTTTTCCATTAAGACAAAATAAACCACAACATATCAGATTGATCAAGAACGTAGAATTTTTTTTCATGTGTTTCCATTATAAAAGGATAAGATGTTTATTCCAATATATTTATATTAACTACTGTTATTCCAAATTAATCATGCCTGACATTGTTGTTAGTGATTAACCATTTTTAGTTAAACAATAGAACATGAACTTTAATGTCATCAAACTTCCAAATTTATTCAATGACTCCATAATATGAAATTTATGTGGAAATTGGTTTTTTGTCTTTGGCACTTGAAAAATGAACCAATACACTATTATTCTAATCTAAACATATATTTTACTAATATTTCATATGAAATTTATATCCATTAATGTCATACCTGAACAATGTTATCAAATTTAAACATGGAACATCCACTAACCACATTAATTTTTATGATGCATATGATCTACCAATAATGGTCTCTTTAATCCATTGAAAAAATGTTTTGTTATTCTCATTGAAGATCCAAATATCTTTCTTCTTTGCATAACATTGTCTCAACACATTAATATGAAATTTTATATATGACTTGAGCATGAACTATGTCATTCAATAATTATAAATGTACCTTCTTTATCTGTTCACTTGTTAAATATTTAACTTTCAAGCCACATAACCCTGTTATCCCATAATTAACTTGTTCATAATGAGATGTAGGCAAACCAATGTTCTCCACTACAAAAAGTTTCTTTTAAAAAACTATACATCCTCATCAGAAATATAATTCTCAATAATGGAGGCTTTCGGTCAATATGGATTATTAACATGCCCATTTAATATCTTTATATATATATATTCAAAAGGATAAATTCAATGTAGATATATAAGACCTCAAAGCATTATTCCTCACCCAAAACTAACCATTAAATGTGCCATGGTATCAGAAAAAGATGGAGGAAAATACATTTCCAATAAAAAAATAATAGAAACAACTTAATTCTCCAAAATTTTCAAAGAATTCAGATCAATGAAATTATTGATAATTGAATTAAAAAATTAGCACACCTTGATGATATTCATTCTGAAATAGATGAGAAATATTACATGCAATGAAACTGGTAGGATCTATTGTATAATTATGTTATAATCTTGAGATTTTATACCTATCAACTTTAAATCCTTTAAAGATAGAAAAAAAAATTCATTTGAAGAATAATTTTGTGGAACATTGATATGATGAAGATACTAGAAAAATCCAATTTTCTACCTCAAATAATGTATGAAAATATGAGGGGTAGGAATGTTCTCCATCCTTCATGAGTGGGGGCTAAATCCAAATGTAGTCTCATTGAGAGTAAGTTAAATATTTCATTCAACTCATCTTTAGTCTTTCTTTAATATCTAAAAATTTTCTAATAAATATGTCATAGAAATTATTATATGCATGCATGAAATAAATATTATATTTGACCTCATGATATATCTAATATGCTATCTTAGAAACTATTGACTGTTCATCCAAATATTTCTATCATTGCCTGATTTATGTGTCTTTCCAAATGTCATGCCAATGTTTTTCACCCTATCAAAATACTGATCAGTGGATAAAGGTATTAGATAAATATCAAATTCTTGTGAGATATTTAATTCCTTTCTTAATCTTGTATAATCATGATAAATATAAAAAAACAAATTATTATCCATGTATACTATTTTTCACCTATGATTTAGTTGATAATATGAAGTCTATTGTTAACAAATTGGACAATATTTATGGCCCTTAACACTGTATCCAGACAAATTTCCATATTCTGGGAAGTTATTTATAGTGAACATTATCATTTCATGCAGTTAAAAATGTTTTATTTTATAAGAATTATTCACACTAATACCTTACTCCCATAAAAGTTTCAAATCATCAATTAATGATGATAAGAAAACATCAATATCATTTTTGGGATGTTTTGGTACAGAGATCATAAATCTCTACACGAAATATTTTCACCTCATACAAAATTAATGATATGAGATGTAAATTACCAATTAAAGAGGCCACGAACTGTGTGTGATGTTAAGTCTTCAATATGGATTCATACTATCCCTACACTATCCAATATGAGATTTCTAACATCACTTCTGAGTGTAGTAAACTACAGATCAATTTTCATCCATTGTGGAAAATCAATTAGATGTTATTATTTTCCATCACATATCCACTCATATTCATTCCATATTAACATTTTTTCATCATGTGAATTAGAAAATAAATTATTCAAATGAGGAATTATAGAAAGATATAAAGATTCCTTGGAAGGGGTCTCTATAACTACAACATATGCCGATGATGTTTCTTTCAACTTTTATTATGACATCCCACATTTAGGACACCCTAATATAAATTCATATTTCTTCCCATATAGAACACAATCATTTGGGTGGGTATGTTTTTTTGTAACCTAATCCCATCAGGCATAGAATTTTCATCAAATTAAATTGTGAATATAGAAGATCATTGTCTTCAGTAAACATATCATTCAAAAATTATGGAAACTCTATAACACTCTTGTCACTCTATCCATGTTTCATCTTCATGTTAATAAATCTTATAAACGTCAATAAAAAAATGTAAATTCCATACAACCATAATATAATGGTTTTTTAGAATCATTTATAGATGCTCAATTTTCTATTCTCTCTCAATTATCTCCTCTTCAATATTACGAATAATTTCTTCAATTTGATCATAGTTATCATCTTTAAAAGTACCATCATCAATAGATCTGAAATTATGTCCAGTTTTACCATTCCATATCAAAGGGTTGTTACTCGGATTAAAACCATAACAAATTAAATGATATCTAAACTATATGATTTTTGACTTCTTTATATCTAATAATTTTAGGCATGTACAGAAAAATATGTAAATTTTTGGAACATTTCATCAAGAAAATTCCAAAAGAAGAATCAACACCTTCCACATATTTATCACTTATTCAAAGTTCCATAATCGAACCCTAACTCATTATTTTCTATAATAAATATAAAAAATAAATATCTTTTAAAAATAATATAGTAGTGATACAAGTTATTAAGAGGGGGAATAATAGATTATTACAATGATAATCAAGAAGAAAAACTTGTGGTATAATTCATTAGTAAAATGTTTCTATGATTTTCACCAATAGTGAAAATAATGTTTAAAAATATAAGCACATTGGAAATTAAATTTAATGTTAATAGGAATTATTATACAATAACCAAATAGAAAATAAAATAACTTTATATAAAATATGTCATAATTTGAATGTAACAAAAAATTTATTTTTTAAAAAAAATGTATGCATTGAAAAGTATAATTATAAATTCAAGGAAATAATGAAATATAAGTTTAAATATTGTGGGTTAATAATAAAAATAAATGCATGGAATAAATTTATAAAAGAAAATAAAGTTATAACATTCTCTCATTTTTCATTTTCTTCTGAATGAAATTCGATGAAACATGAAATTGAATATTATTGAATATAATTGAAATCAAGCGTTCATTTTCCATTTTTATTTGAATGTTTATTATCGATTTTTTAACATGATTTTTTATGAAAAAACAAGTCATTATTAGAAGAAATAGTGACTCATACTATAATATAATCGTATAGTAGAGTTCATATAACACAATGTTGAATTTATAATGCATTAAACACACACACACACACATATATATGTATAAAATAATATTATATATTATTTATGTTTAGTGTACCATGTAAATTTTGGTAAGTATATTACGTACAATGTATTATATGAGATCATGTTGTATTTGAATGTAACACACTAACGAGAGACACTTTAAATATTTCAGTCTACTTCAATACATACAATAAGAATCTATATTTATGGGGAGAAAAATGATTTCAGTGTGAATACCATGGGATGCATGTGTAGTTCCAAGAAAATATAACATAGAGAAACTATACCTATATGATTTAATAATACTATAATATTTTAAATCAATGTAAACTAAAGTATGACTAGCGATAAAAATTGTATCAATATCTATTATCATTTGTACCAACTAGGTTAATTAGTCCAAACAGATTCAAAATCAAACATATATATATCAGAATATAAAACATATATGTAATGGAACCAATTGAAAATTCCTATTGTGTATTCACTAATAATGTCAACATTATATTGAAAAGAACTCATAATATATAGACTGGATATTTAACATAAGATTTTTGATGATATGAATATGATCACATCATAAAAATATTGTTCATATACATATACAACACTTATATGATACTATATATTGAACTGTATGAAAATACCAATGTGTGTGTGTATATATATATATCACATTTTAATATTACTATGTCACTAATAAATTCATAAAATTGATTGATATTTATCTATATACATGGTATTGTATCCATAAATAATAAATGTTTCAAAAACCATCATCCAAATAAGAAGAATTTAGAGATTCAATGTAGAAATTTAAGATGTAATGTGGTATAAACATCTATGAATCAATATTGTGAAAACAAATTTCTATATAGTAGAATCACCTGAACATTAAGATATAATTAGTAAATTTATAATATAAGATAGAACATCAAGATATAATGAAATCCACAAACCTCTACACTGAATTCAATTGATAACTATGGTATATGAAGGTGATAATCCATGATTTTCAGTGAATAGATCTATATTCAAAACCATAATTATGTGTATTATGAGATATTGGGGTTTATGATAATGCTAATGCAAGATTTGAGTCCACAAGATCAAAAAATAGAGTCAAATAATCTATGACATTGAACCACTGAAAGTGAGTATTGATTTGTTATGATTAATTATGGAGAAAATCAAATTGGATGCACAATAATGAGTTTTGATGAAACATAAGGATGTTCAAAGATATAAATCTAATATTGGAGTCAACTAGATCGAAGAATCAAGGGTTAGGGATTACATGCGAGAGAAATATTTCTTCTTTCATGAGATTGAATAGCACTAAAATGATTCAAACTGATAATTCATAAAACTTTTAATTGTATGTAACTTCTTTTATATAAATACTAACGTGATAAAGTATTGAAAATTTAATTTTTACATTGGTTATTATTTAGATGATGTGAGAAATCCTCTTTATCACGTGGGTTATTAAATAACTGATGTGAAAAAGTTGGGATTTTTTCTTTTTCATTTTGGTTATTATATAACCTACATGATAATTAAAAATTCCAACCATTATCATGTATGTTATATAATAACTGATGTGACGAAGAAACATACATGGCATTTTCACATCTGTTATATAATAACTAACATGATAAAGTAAAATACTTGGATTTTTCATTAGATTTATAAATAACTGACATGAAAAGTTCGATGCGGTAAATATTTTTTCTACTAAGTGAATATGTAGATTATATTTAATCATAAATGATGTGAAATAAAAAACAGTGAGGTATTTATCAAGGGAGAAAATTTCATAATCTAATTCCAGAATAGTAACATCAAGATGTGATTCAAACTATTTCCTTAAACACCATTGAGTCTCTGAGGGAAACATTATATCTAAAATTTAATATCCTCCACTTATGACCGATCAATATTAGTATTCTTGGATTTTTTAAATTTATATATGGAAGCATTTCCAAACTTTTCATAGATACCCTTTGTAGTTTAAGAGAATTTAGCGGGGTAAAAAATCCTTATGATCCTATTCTTGCAAGCCCTTTCCATTTAACATTATCACCCTTGCATCTAGTTATAAACACCACTCTAGTGATGGATCCTCCACTGACTCTGTTGAAATTTTTCTAGTTTTACATACTGGTTCATTGGGGAAATAGATATTTTGTTAATCTCATCTTCACGTTGTTGGGAAAGTTTGAATAGTCCTTCTAGTTCTCTTCTCTATAGTCACTAAAAATTCTCTCAAGTCAATAAAACATTTTTTTCGTATTTTCAATCATTAAAATAGATATTCTTTAACATGAAGTTTATCTTCATATTATAGTGAAAACTAAAAATATATATCTACTCATGTCTCATCCTCAGTTAAGACATCGATATCCACTACCTCGAATTTCTCTAATTCCAGACATGTCTCTATGCCTATAGCCCAAACATGTATCTTTTCTATACTAGATCCCACTAGTTTCCACCCCATGTTATCTATGTTTTGATGTTCCTCATTTAGGTTTTCAAATTTCTTCTTGAGATCCAGCACATGGATTTAAAATTTATCTATTTTTCAAGAGATTGGTTTTGAAGTACCCATAATCTTTCTCTTTATGTTTTAAGAGGCACATATAATAGGAATTGGGGGAACCCCATACTCCAGGATTGTCACTTTTTAACCTGCACTATGATTCATCTCATGATTCATAGGTCAATCTCCATAGATACTTACACGATAACTAGAGTCCTCAACACTTATTCTGCATATCTTCAATACAACCACATATGAGGGATACCTGAAAAACAAAAAAAAATTAAACTCAACTACCTAATGCTCTCCCTTTGGTGTAGGGAGATATAATTGGTAAATAATTCTAATTGAGAACTATATTATCTCATCTATCATTTTATAATTAGAATTGGAGGCTGAACCCACAAAAAATGATAAGTAGTGATTCAATCATAGAATGTTTATTTTCTTTTTTAATTTTTTTTAACTCACTAAATAAAATGAATGAAAGCTATGTAATATTAAAAAAACATTATTCACTTAATGTTTACATTATACTTTCTTTGTATTCATTTAAATAAAAATAAACATAATTTTATTATATATTATTCATAAAGAACCTATTCTAATACTTTTAAATTTATATATTGTGTATTACATGCCTAAATTTTGTAAATATTATTAAACAAAACACGTTTCATTAGTATTAAATAAACCATTGTGTATTTTTTTGGTTTTTATTTTCAATAAAATTTAATTACTCAAAAAATATTGAATCAAAACAATTTAATATAAAATAACGATACAACAAATTAAATCACTCAATATTGATAAAATGATTATTATGATTTATTATATATAAATTTACACTAAACATATTTTATACGTTTTAATTTTTTTTCAATTAATTGTTTTATTTGGTTCCAGTTAACTAATGGTTTTATATCATAAAAACATTGTGAAAAGATGATGATAAGTGATTTAAAGGAGAATATTTCAATATGCTGTTATATTATTTAATTTTTGTGTGTAATTATTATTACTAATCTAGAAGAATATTTTTATTATAAAAATTTTGTAAAAGAGAAGGAAAAATATATTATTATTCAAGGTGGTGGTAGATAAACTTGGAAAGATAATATCTAAGAGCTTATTAAGGAGATTCATGGATCAAGAATGGTTAAATAAGAATATAGTTATGAATGAATTTAGTATTTTGATACATAGTAGATAATTTAAGATATGATTGAATCCAAAATGGAGGAATATAAATGAGTTAAATATTGTTTTTAAATTAATGATGTATAATATTTTTTGATAACTGATATAATATTTAGAAATGTTTAGTCATTTATATTTTTGAATTGGGGGAATTTTTAGAATATTTTGTAGTGTGTGGACAAGTGTGGAGTAATTTTTTTAAAGACTAAAACATCATGCAATAATTATTTCATTACACATTTATTTTTATATAGTTATTTCTCTAGATAAAGTGAAAATATTATACAGTGAAGAGTTAATATTATATCATGACTCTTGTAGCATATGATTGAAAAATATTAAAATAAAGTTCCCTAATAAAAGGAAAATTACACCATGATGATTGTAAAATACATCATAATTGGTTTGGATACTAAATACATTTTGTACAGATATTATTTGCGTCTAGTAATGTTAATACCTAGGATAAAGTGTCTTTAATATGAAAAGGAATCATGCTGAAATTACATTATACTACACTATGATACTAGGGAATTGTGATTGGAATCTAATGATGGTGTTTGGTTTGTTATTAATGATAAAGAAATTATACTGAAATAGACCCTAATTTGGTGAATGATAAATAAATTCACAATGTAACCCCATGTTGGGTGTGTGAAAAAAGTTTCAGGAATAATTTAGGGGAAATTTTTATTATGAATCATGTTATATTATCCATAAATATGCTGAAATTTGGTATAGAATAATGTATAGAACTACAATTATATTTATTACACTATAATGAATTAATTAGAAGGTTTTTAGAGAACCATTAGGTCTTAATTTTATGATTTGGGGGGACATATCAAGTCATGGTTTTTGGGAGGATATGGAAATAATATTAATTTCATTATAGTGACCTTAATTACACTATAATATTGGTGAAATTTATATAATTTGATAATATCAATGACCCCATGTTATGGAAGGTCATGGATCAACTTTAGAAAACTTAACATAATAAACTTAAGATATTTTGAAGGAATATTTAAATGTAATACAAATTAAATTAATTTATAGGATCATGATAACTTAAATCTATCATTATCTTTGATTTGGATCTTATATATTACAAGAACATTGAAACTATTCAATAAAAAACAAATGGATATGATAAACATTAAAAATATGTAGGAAAGTAAGGAATAAAATATATTGATCATTATTTATATATCTATTTGATTGTTATAGAGACAAGAAAGAGATATTACTACATATATTAGGTTATATTAATGAAATATTGTGCTTTATAGAGTTTTATTGAAATATGTAATTCTCATTGGAAAATTTTTTTTTTGTTTTTGTGATTTTTTTTTCAAGATAAAATTTTCAACCCCCAACAATATTTTTCTAACTTATAAAATTAAAAAAAATAAAAAATAATATGAATGACATTTTCACATCATATCTTGAATTTTCTAATATATTTTATTAACACATATTCTAATTTTCAAGAGTACCTCACATCTATATACTAATTAGTCCTTCCTTGAATCAATTCATGGAGTGGGGATAAATAGGAGTATCCCATGGATGAGTAATTATTAATCTATAAAAATCATGTAAGGGTAGTGTCCCTTTGTGTGTAGTGAGCATTGGCTAAACATTTTATCCATTTAATACTATATGATAGGTTATTTAGGTATACTAGTAGTGATCCATGTGTATGATCCATTGATATATCCCAGTATGATTAAACAACGTAAAATCTATGTATCTCTAGGTGTATTAAATTTTTTATTTTCATTTTTTTGGTACGAATGAATTTGATAAAATCATAATTTGAAATTTGTTCTTTATAACATGGGAAATTAATCTATTGATCGAATAGGGTTAAAGTTTTAAGAACATTAAATTTTTCATTACCATTATTCACACCCCTCCAGGTGTCATGAGATTCATATAATATCCTATTTATTTAAAATTATGGTTCTAGATCCTAAAGGTTATGATTTTATGATCAATATATTATATTTATTTTGAAAACTTTTTAACAATAATGATATGACATTCCTCAAACAACATTAATTGAAATGGGTAATCAAGTATGAAAATTTACTCTAATTACTTTGTATCTAAATATTAGGCTGTAGAAAAGTGAATGATTGAGTTCACTCCCTTGATTAATATGTAGGATCCTTAATATAAATACTTGGTCCTTATTGTTAATAAGAAATATTTTAATTTAAATTGATAAAACAAAATTTAAACTGAAATATAAATACTTGGTCCTTATTCGTTCGGTCTCACGAATGCGCCATCAGTTTTCATGGCACTGATGAACTGAGTGTTCCATCCTTACTTGGATTCCTTCATCGTGGTCTTCATGGATGATATCTTGGTGTACTCTCACACTCGACACGACCATGATACCCATCTTGAGATCGTTCTGAGTACACTGAGAGAGCATCAACTTTATGCTAAACTCTCGAAGTGCCACTTTTGGATGGATCCGATTTACTTCTTGGTTCATCTCATCTCAGAGGCTGGAGTATCTATGGACCCAGATAATGTGAGAGATATAGTTTCCTGGGAGCATCTGAAGAACGTTCTTGAGGTACAGAGTTTCCTAGGGGTGGCTGGATACTACAGATGCTTCATTCAGGACTTTTCATGCCGAGCATCACCATTGACAGGTCTAACCAAGAAGGGGGAAAAGTTCTTATGGTCATATTCTTGTGAGTCAGCCTTTCAAGAGCTGAAGGGAAGGTTGACTTCAGCACCGATACTAGTCTTTCCAGATCCAGGAAAGAGCTATAATGTTTATTATGATGCTTCAAGTATCGGGCTAGGCACTGTGCTTATGCAGGGAAATGGAGTCGTTGCGTACGGGTCTCGGCAATTGAGGACACATGAGAGGAACTACCTTACGCACGATCTGGTGGTGGCAGCTTTTGTCCATGCCTTATGTTGTTGGATACATTACCTTCTAGGAGAGCACTTTGTTGTTCTCACCGACCACAAGAGTCTCAAGTACATCTTCACTCAGCGTGATCTGAATCTGAGACAGTGTAGGTGGGTTGAGTTTCTTCAGTCTTTTGATTTCGAGCTTACCAATACGCCGGGAAAGGGAAATGCAGTGGCAGATGCATTGAGCAGAAGAACTCAGATTCAAGCAGTTCAAGAGGCCAGCAGTGAGTGGAAGCTTATGGCTATTTTCTCTGAGATGCATCTGGAGGTGCACGACAGACAGGTACAGACTTACCTATCTTCTGTAGTTGTTACCTCTGCACTTCTTGATCGAGTACAGATGAGGCAGCTGTCAGACTCAGAGGTCTTAGTCCTACGGGAGAGTGTGTCAGGATATGACCCTCTTCCTGGATGGATAGTGGGCGAGGATGAGATCTTTCATTTCCATAGATGCATATGTGTGCCAGCAGACATACACAAGGAGCTGATGTGGGATTTTCATTCCTCAGTTTGGGAAGTTCATCCTGGCATCACCAAGATATATCGGGATCTTCATCACCAGTACCGGTGGCTAGTAATAAAGATAGATGTTTCTGGTTTCTTCTTGAGTTGTTTTACTTGTCAGCAGGTGAAGGTGGAGCATCAGCAACGAGAATGCCTTTTTCAGCAGTTACACATTCCGGAGTGGAAGTAGACGATGTAATGATGGACTTCATGATCGGATTTACGAGGTCGGCTCGAGGGAACGATGTTGTTTGGGTTGTCGTCGACGGTCTTACAAAGGTTTCTCACTTCTTACCAATCAAGGAGACCTTAAGTGTTAATGATATGGGAAGACTATACATCCAAGAGATTGTACGTCTGCATGGAGTTCCACACTCCATTGTTTTAGATAGGGATGCACGCTTTACTTCTCGGTTCTAATAGGGGATTCAGAGGAAATTGGGTGCCTAGGTATTTCTGAGTATAGTATACCATCCCCAAACAGATGGCCAGTCCGAGTGGACAATCCAGGTGCTTAAGGAAATGCTCTAAGCTTTCATTCTAGACTTTGGCGGTTCTTGGGATAAGCATATCCCTCTTGTGGAGTTGGCCTAAAACAATAGTTTTCAGGATACTATTCAGATGGCACCTTACGAGGCTTTGTACGGTAGGCCATGCCGATCACCTTTATTCTAACTGGAGGTAGGAGAGGCAGTTTTACTGGGACCTCATCTTGTTTGGGAGACCTCAGAGTAGATAGAGTTGATTCAGAAGAGGATGGATACAGTAAAGTCTCGACAGAAGTCTTATGCTGATCAGCGAAGATGACCTCGGGAGTTCGAGTTCGGGGATTAGGTTTTCTTGTGTGTTGCACCAAGGTTGGGGCACAAGAGGTTTCAGATACTTGGTAAACTTTCATAGCGGTATGTTGGGATGTTTGAGGTATTGGAGAGATTTGGGCCAGTTGCCTATCGGTTGTAGTTACCTCAGAGGTACCAGGACTTGCACGACATCTTCCACATCTCTCAGCTCTGACGTTACATTTGAGGAGCATCATATCCAGATTGTCAATCATAGTGCAAAGGTTCTCCGTGGGTGGTATGTTCGTCTAGTACAGGTGTTATGGCAGCACGGGCAAGTACACGATGAGATCTGGGAGAGGGAGGCCGATGTACGATTGTAGTGGTAGGATCTGTTCGGGGTTTCTTCTTCTACGCCTCGTTAGGGAAATTTGGGGATGAATTTCTTTAAGGGAGGAAGTTTTTAAGAACACGGATCTTAATTTCAGGTATGTCTTTCCTTTTTTGGTCGTTTTTTAGAAAATGGGGAAATTTGGAATTTTTCAAAATACACACCATGTACTTTATGAGTACACACCGTGTACTTTGAAGCCGCACAGGTCGTGTGCTGGCCGTGTCTGGGATACACACATGGTGTGTAGGAGTGATGTGGAGGCCACTTAAAGTGGAGTATGGAAATGCCTAGTACACACTGTGTACCACAGAAGTAAACACCGTGTACTTTCTTTTTCCATTAAATGGACCGGGGTCACGCCTGGTGGACAAAACTCTCTTCTTCTTTAGGTTCTTCATCCGAGAGAACCCGTACGGCCACAGAACTTCTCTGAGCCCTCGATCCTCTATCTGTTCTCCGAATATAACATCGTTAATTGCGTTGGAACTGCAGTGGTAAGCCCTTCCTTCTCCTAGAGCTTTATTTTCCAATTCCTCCTCTTTCTCAAGATATTGTGGGTTGAGTGTTTTGGACGTTTTCTCAGATCCTTGACGTTCTAAGGAGAATAAGTCATCGTGGTTCAAGTATATTGATCTCCTAGCATCGAGGTAGGTGGTTTGTGCCTTTATGTAGGATGTCTTTGAATATTTTGTGCAATTCCACCAATTCCCTTGAACGAGTTCTTGTGTGTTTCCTATTTTTTCCTTGTTGTTTGCCTTCTTTGCTTGATTTCTTGAGTAGAGGTCGATGCTTGTGAATAGGGTAATTTTTATTGTGCTCTGGATGTTTTTTCATGCATGTTTTTCCTGTTATGCATTTTTCCAATTTCCATGCCTAGTTTTAATATAGTGGAACTATTGTACTGTTATGTTGTTGTACCTTATAATGATATCCAAGTAGTTCTTGAGGTTTACTTGGGGAGATATGCATGCTATGCATGTTTGTTTTACATAGGGCTGTGAGAACCTAGTGTAGTGGACCATAGAGAGAATGGATGTAAGAGCTTCTCCAGAGAGTATTATTAATTAGATGCGAGACCAAAGGCGGAATTGACAATGAGTGCTTACTTACAAAGTCTATAGTTCCTCAACGTGGGCCACAGGGGGAATTATATGTTGAGTGCTTCCCCAGAGAGCATTTAGTATGATACGAGGCTATAGGGGGAATTGACGGTGAGTGCTTCCTCAGAGAGTCTATTCTATAGCTGAACCAGAGGGGTGAGACTATGTGTGCCTCTCAGAGGGTTGCTAGTACTTGTAGGTTGAACCATAAGGGTTAGACTGTGAGGACTACCCAGGGGGTTACCTATTTTTCTACTTGTTGATTGGCTGTTACTTGTGTACTTTATATGCTAGACACTGCGTATTGTAGTTGCTGTGTGCTTTCCTGTTTACTGCTTCTTGTACTTTTACTTGCCATGTATTCACTGACTATTAGGAACAGATCTTTGGGTGGTTGCCTACTGGGTCCTTATCTCACACCCTGTTTGGGCCATGCTTTTGGGCCCAAACAGACTATGTTGTTGTAGGTATAGATAAGGGAAAACAATCATCTACTTCAGGTACTTGACTCGATGTGGAGATGGAGAGCATGGGACCAAGATATGTCTTGTGATGCTGTGGATTTTACCACTTTTCTTTTACACTTTGGTTTAGTATTGTATTCATAATTGTGAGTTATTTGGATGCTTTCTTAAACATATGTATAATGCATCATTTTATATATGTGTGTGTGTGATCCAGTTGTTTACTGTTAGTCTTCCGCTGTTTATCGTTTACTCTTGTATGGATGGTTACGGTTTCTGCTATTGTCTATTTGTTTTTATTCCACTGTGTACTCTGCCAATGAGGGCATAGTTTCCCCACTGTCACACCCAAGGACCTTGCTGCTAGTTGGTATCCTCTGGCATTTGGGGAAATGCGCTTGAGGCCATGTGAACAACCATGTACGGGGAGCCTCTGGGTGGCTTCTGGAACCGGGACGTTACACCTCATTTGTATGTAAAGGTATTCTTCTTGATCTATCTATAATATCCTATACATTGACCTCATGATTCTCCATATCTATTTGTTGATAATGAATGGTATCACCAATATAAAATATCATCCCATATTAAACAATATGATTTTGGGGATCATCAGAATATAACTCACAACAAATAAGAAGGTGTAAAGGATGGGTGTAAGAGTAGGATAAGAAGAATTATGGTCTACATGCAGAGGTGGAGGAGTGGGAGATGCTGGAGGATGATGAGGAGTTGGATTAGCTATGTGAAACTATCATTGCATGTCTGCAAACATCGATTGTATTGAATATCTGATCTTGTCCTCCATCATCACATGAATATCTTGAACTTCATCTTCCAAATATTCTAATTTAAAAAAAAATATTGAAGAAGCTTTAGAACATAGAAACCCTTTTTTCACTGATATACTTTTCGAGTATTCTCATACATGACCTAAGTGTTTGGGATTTACCAATCCTATAGATAAAATATCCCTTGTACCCTCAGCTATAAAAGAACCCAGTGTCCTCTGCTCCTCAAGATAATCCTGTATGAAATTTTTGAAAAAATCCATAATGAATCACAATATATAAAGAATTTATTTAACATAAATAAATAAAAAAAACTAAACATCTTACAATCCTCTCAAGTAAAACCCTCAAATCTTCCATAAGATTTTTTCCTTTTTTATTCATCTAATAACTCTTCCATTTTTTCATGTCCAGAGTGGGGGAAGGAGGGAAAACTTCTGTAGAACATGATGAGTCAACTCTCAGAAGTTCAAAATTTCCATCCATCATTTTTTCTTCCAATAATGTATACCCTCCCTGAGATAAATTATGAGGGTATAAATTTTTAGATTGTATCTCTAGATGATATCTTCTCGATTACTACATATTAAGAATAAATAAGTCCTTAATAAGATCATTAATATATAAAAAACTTCCTAATGTAACATTATACTAACCAAAAAATGATTTCAATCTTCTACTTTCAACAAATTTCTTCCATGTATCTTCATATATAAATGGATATATATCACATAGATTATAATGTTGTCTATGCCAAAAATTAAATGTTATATGTGGGTTAATTTAAAATTCATCCATATTCTAGTATCCAATGATAAATATTTCCACTTAACTCCTCTAGTATTTAGTATATCCTATGTCATCTGATAGGAAAGGGGGAAAACATGTATTACCATAATCAATTCAAGATAATTAAAATAATAACAAATTAACTTAACAAAACGATCTCCCACAAGTGATATATTGTCAATTTGTCAAAACTTATCCAATCATCAATCAAAATAATAACTTTTTTTAGCGTGAACTGCTATAAAATTATTGAATTATTTTGAATTTGGACCTATTGGAATATCATTATCATCATATTCTATCGATATCCTCTTTTTCTGGCTGTGGGAAACTAATAATTTTGGTAAATGTGCATTTTCACGTTTATCAACTCTCAAACTCTTCTCTGGCCCCATAGAAGTAGATGTCTCTTGTAAAGAAGGGTGAGGACCATCAATAAAATCATGTGTACATTCCTCCCCAAAGGTATGAGTACAATCATCTCTATAAGTATGTGCTGGATCAGATTATTGATCTTTCATTATCCAAAAAATCCAAGCAACAAAACCTGGTACACAAATCTAAAAAAATGAACTGTTACATACTAATGTAAATAAATAATGAAAAATTATCGAACAAAAATGTAAACTAAGGAAAAATTAACTCTTTTTTATTAGTATTTTTTATAGTTAAATAAAATGCAAACAACATTAATTAGTTAAGAAATGACATATAAATGAATGAAAACAAATTAAAAAATGGTGTTTAAATAGTACAAATGATCCAACTTAATAATTAAATTTTTTCACAAAAAAATAATTTTTTATTATACTATTATACAAATTTTAGTTTCTACTTATCATATTATATTTAAAGTAATATTTTTCGACAAAATCAATTATCAGATAAGTTATGTACGAGTAAACATGAAAAAATAAACAAAACTAAACTATTAAAAAAATTAACTTATTAGTTATAATACATGTTTCAATAAAGAAAATAAAATTAAAATATCTAAATTTTTTTGAAATTTAAAAAATAAACAAGAAATAATCAAATGTTTCCTATAATATTTGGAATGTACTAATGGATTTTTTTCCTAAATTAATTCATCAAGATCATTATATATGGAACAAATCATGTCTATATAATATTCATAAATATTATCTATTAATATTTACATGTATGTATGGATCTCACATAAATCATCATGTTCATAAATTTTACCATAACTAACATACTATTTTTCCATTAAGACAAAATAAACCACAACATATCAGATTGATCAAGAACGTAGAATTTTTTTTCATGTGTTTCCATTATAAAAGGATAAGATGTTTATTCCAATATATTTATATTAACTACTGTTATTCCAAATTAATCATGCCTGACATTGTTGTTAGTGATTAACCATTTTTAGTTAAACAATAGAACATGAACTTTAATGTCATCAAACTTCCAAATTTATTCAATGACTCCATAATATGAAATTTATGTGGAAATTGGTTTTTTGTCTTTGGCACTTGAAAAATGAACCAATACACTATTATTCTAATCTAAACATATATTTTACTAATATTTCATATGAAATTTATATCCATTAATGTCATACCTGAACAATGTTATCAAATTTAAACATGGAACATCCACTAACCACATTAATTTTTATGATGCATATGATCTACCAATAATGGTCTCTTTAGTCCATTGAAAAAATGTTTTGTTATTCTCATTGAAGATCCAAATATCTTTCTTCTTTGCATAACATTGTCTCAACACATTAATATGAAATTTTATATATGACTTGACCATGAACTATGTCATTCAATAATTATAAATGTACCTTCTTTATCTGTTCACTTGTTAAATATTTAACTTTCAAGCCACATAACCCTGTTATCCCATAATTAACTTGTGCATAATGAGATGTAGGCAAACCAATGTTCTCCACTACAAAAAGTTTCTTTTAAAAAACTATACATCCTCATCAGAAATATAATTCTCAATAATGGAGGCTTTCGGTCAATATGGATTATTAACATGCCCATTTAATATCTTTATATATATATATTCAAAAGTATAAATTCAATGTAGATATATAAGACCTCAAAGCATTATTCCTCACCCAAAACTAACCATTAAATGTGCCATGGTATCAGAAAAAGATGGAGGAAAATACATTTCCAATAAAAAAATAATAGAAACAATTTAATTCTCCAAATTTTTCAAAGAATTCAGATCAATGAAATTATTGATAATTGAATTAAAAAATTAGCACACCTTGATGATATTCATTCTGAAATAGATGAGAAATATTACATGCAATGAAACTGGTAGGATCTATTGTATAATTATGTTATAATCTTGAGATTTTATACCTATCAACTTTAAATCCTTTAAAGATAGAAAAAAAATTTCATTTGAAGAATAATTTTGTGGAACATTGATATGATGAAGATACTAGAAAAATCCAATTTTCTACCTCAAATAATGTATGAAAATATGAGGGGTAGGAATGTTCTCCATCCTTCATGAGTGGGGGCTAAATCCAAATGTAGTCTCATTGAGAGTAAGTTAAATATTTCATTCAACTCATCTTTAGTCTTTCTTTAATATCTAAAAATTTTCTAATAAATATGTCATAGAAATTATTATATGAATGCATGAAATAAATATTATATTTGACCTCATGATATATCTAATATGCTATCTTAGAAACTATTGACTGTTCATCCAAATATTTCTATCATTGCCTGATTTATGTGTCTTTCCAAATGTCATGCCAATGTTTTTCACCCTATCAAAATACTGATCAGTGGATAAAGGTATTAGATAAATATAAAATTCTTGTGAGATATTTAATTCCTTTCTTAATCTTGTATAATCATGATAAATATAAAAAAACAAATTATTATCCATGTATACTATTTTTCACCTATGATTTAGTTGATAATATGAAGTCTATTGTTAACAAATTGGACAATATTTATGGCCCTTAACACTGTATCCAGACAAATTTCCATATTCTGGGAAGTTATTTATAGTGAACATTATCATTTCATGCAGTTAAAAATGTTTTATTTTATAAGAATTATTCACACTAATACCTTACTCCCATAAAAGTTTCAAATCATCAATTAATGATGATAAGAAAACATCAATATCATTTTTGGGATGTTTTGGTACAGAGATCATAAATCTCTACACGAAATATTTTCACCTCATACAAAATTAATGATATGAGATGTAAATTACCAATTAAAGAGGCCACGAACTGTGTGTGATGTTAAGTCTTCAATATGGATTCATACTATCCCTACACTATCCAATATGAGATTTCTAACATCACTTCTGAGTGTAGTAAACTACAGATCAATTTTCATCCATTGTGGAAAATCAATTAGATGTTATTATTTTCCATCACATATCCACTCATATTCATTCCATATTAACATTTTTTCATCATGTGAATTAGAAAATAAATTATTCAAATGAGGAATTATAGAAAGATACAAAGATTCCTTGGAAGGGGTCTCTATAACTACAACATATGCCGATGATGTTTCTTTCAACTTTTATTATGACATCCCACATTTAGGAAACCCTAATATAAATTCATATTTCTTCCCATATAGAACACAGTCATTTGGGTGGGTATGTTTTTTTGTAACCTAATCCCATCAGGCATAGAATTTTCATCAAATTAAATTGTGAATATAGAAGATCATTGTCTTCAGTAAACATATCATTCAAAAATTATGGAAACTCTATAACACTCTTGTCACTCTATCCATGTTTCATCTTCATGTTAATAAATCTTATAAACGTCAATAAAAAAATGTAAATTCCATACAACCATAATATAATGGTTTTTTAGAATCATTTATAGATGCTCAATTTTCTATTCTCTCTCAATTATCTCCTCTTCAATATTACGAATAATTTCTTCAATTTGATCATAGTTATCATCTTTAAAAGTACCATCATCAATAGATCTGAAATTATGTCCAGTTTTACCATTTCATATCAAAGGGTTGTTACTCGGATTAAAACCATAACAAATTAAATGATATTTAAACTATATGATTTTTGACTTCTTTATATCTAATAATTTTAGGCATGTACAGAAAAATATGTAAATTTTTGGAACATTTCATCAAGAAAATTCCAAAAGAAGAATCAACACCTTCCACATATTTATCACTTATTCAAAGTTCCATAATCGAACCCTAACTCATTATTTTCTATAATAAATATAAAAAATAAATATCTTTTAAAAATAATATAGTAGTGATACAAGTTATTAAGAGGGGGAATAATAGATTATTACAATGATAATCAAGAAGAAAAACTTGTGGTATAATTCATTAGTAAAATGTTTCTATGATTTTCACCAATAGTGAAAATAATGTTTAAAAATATAAGCACATTGGAAATTAAATTTAATGTTAATAGGAATTATTATACAATAACCAAATAGAAAATAAAATAACTTTATATAAAATATGTCATAATTTGAATGTAACAAAAAATTTATTTTTTAAAAAAAATGTATGCATTGAAAAGTATAATTATAAATTCAAGGAAATAATGAAATATAAGTTTAAATATTGTGGGTTAATAATAAAAATAAATGCATGGAATAAATTTATAAAAGAAAATAAAGTTATAACATTCTCTCATTTTTCATTTTCTTCTGAATGAAATTCGATGAAACATGAAATTGAATATTATTGAATATAATTGAAATCAAGCGTTCATTTTCCATTTTTATTTGAATGTTTATTATCGATTTTTTAACATGATTTTTTATGAAAAAACAAGTCATTATTAGAAGAAATAGTGACTCATACTATAATATAATCGTATAGTAGAGTTCATATAACACAATGTTGAATTTATAATGCATTAAACACACACACACACACATATATATGTATAAAATAATATTATATATTATTTATGTTTAGTGTACCATGTAAATTTTGGTAAGTATATTACGTACAATGTATTATATGAGATCATGTTGTATTTGAATGTAACACACTAATGAGAGACACTTTAAATATTTCAGTCTACTTCAATACATACAATAAGAATCTATATTTATGGGGAGAAAAATGATTTCAGTGTGAATACCATGGGATGCATGTGTAGTTCCAAGAAAATATAACATAGAGAAACTATACCTATATGATTTAATAATACTATAATATTTTAAATCAATGTAAACTAAAGTATGACTAGCGATAAAAATTGTATCAATATCTATTATCATTTGTACCAACTAGGTTAATTAGTCCAAACAGATTCAAAATCAAACATATATATATCAGAATATAAAACATATATGTAATGGAACCAATTGAAAATTCCTATTGTGTATTCACTAATAATGTCAACATTATATTGAAAAGAACTCATAATATATAGACTGGATATTTAACATAAGATTTTTGATGATATGAATATGATCACATCATAAAAATATTGTTCATATACATATACAACACTTATATGATACTATATATTGAACTGTATGAAAATACCAATGTGTGTGTGTATATATATATATATCACATTTTAATATTACTATGTCACTAATAAATTCATAAAATTGATTGATATTTATCTATATACATGGTATTGTATCCATAAATAATAAATGTTTCAAAAACCATCATCCAAATAAGAAGAATTTAGAGATTCAATGTAGAAATTTAAGATGTAATGTGGTATAAACATCTATGAATCAATATTGTGAAAACAAATTTCTATATAGTAGAATCACCTGAACATTAAGATATAATTAGTAAATTTATAATATAAGATAGAACATCAAGATATAATGAAATCCACAAACCTCTACACTGAATTCAATTGATAACTATGGTATATGAAGGTGATAATCCATGATTTTCAGTGAATAGATCTATATTCAAAACCATAATTATGTGTATTATGAGATATTGGGGTTTATGATAATGCTAATGCAAGATTTGAGTCCACAAGATCAAAAAATAGAGTCAAATAATCTATGACATTGAACCACTGAAAGTGAGTATTGATTTGTTATGATTAATTATGGAGAAAATCAAATTGGATGCACAATAATGAGTTTTGATGAAACATAAGGATGTTCAAAGATATAAATCTAATATTGGAGTCAACTAGATCGAAGAATCAAGGGTTAGGGATTACATGCGAGAGAAATATTTCTTCTTTCATGAGATTGAATAGCACTAAAATGATTCAAACTGATAATTCATAAAACTTTTAATTGTATGTAACTTCTTTTATATAAATACTAACGTGATAAAGTATTGAAAATTTAATTTTTACATTGGTTATTATTTAGATGATGTGAGAAATCCTCTTTATCACGTGGGTTATTAAATAACTGATGTGAAAAAGTTGGGATTTTTTCTTTTTCATTTTGGTTATTATATAACCTACATGATAATTAAAAATTCCAACCATTATCATGTATGTTATATAATAACTGATGTGACGAAGAAACATACATGGCATTTTCACATCTGTTATATAATAACTAACATGATAAAGTAAAATACTTGGATTTTTCATTAGATTTATAAATAACTGACATGAAAAGTTCGATGCGGTAAATATTTTTTCTACTAAGTGAATATGTAGATTATATTTAATCATAAATGATGTGAAATAAAAAACAGTGAGGTATTTATCAAGGGAGAAAATTTCATAATCTAATTCCAGAATAGTAACATCAAGATGTGATTCAAACTATTTCCTTAAACACCATTGAGTCTCTGAGGGAAACATTATATCTAAAATTTAATATCCTCCACTTATGACCGATCAATATTAGTATTCTTGGATTTTTTAAATTTATATATGGAAGCATTTCCAAACTTTTCATAGATACCCTTTGTAGTTTAAGAGAATTTAGCGGGGTAAAAAATCCTTATGATCCTATTCTTGCAAGCCCTTTCCATTTAACATTATCACCCTTGCATCTAGTTATAAACACCACTCTAGTGATGGATCCTCCACTGACTCCGTTGAAATTTTTCTAGTTTTACATACTGGTTCATTGGGGAAATAGATATTTTCTTAATCTCATCTTCACGTTGTTGGGAAAGTTTGAATAGTCCTTCTAGTTCTCTTCTCTATAGTCACTAAAAATTCTCTCAAGTCAATAAAACATTTTTTCGTATTTTCAATCATTAAAATAGATATTCTTTAACATGAAGTTTATCTTCATATTATAGTGAAAACTAAAAATATATATCTACTCATGTCTCATCCTCAGTTAAGACATCGATATCCACTACCTCGAATTTCTCCAATTCCAGACATGTCTCTATGCCTATAGCCCAAACATGTATCTTTTCTATACTAGATCCCACTAGTTTCCACCCCATGTTATCTATGTTTTGATGTTCCTCATTTAGGTTTTCAAATTTCTTCTTGAGATCCAGCACATGGATTTAAAATTTATCTATTTTTCAAGAGATTGGTTTTGAAGTACCCATAATCTTTCTCTTTATGTTTTAAGAGGCACATGTAATAGGAATTGGGGGAACCCCATACTCCAGGATTGTCACTTTTTAACCTGCACTATGATTCATCTCATGATTCATAGGTCAATCTCCATAGATACTTACACGATAACTAGAGTCCTCAACACTTATTCTGCATATCTTCAATACAACCACATATGAGGGATACCTGAAAAACAAAAAAAAATTAAACTCAACTACCTAATGCTTTCCCTTTGGTGTAGGGAGATATAATTGGTAAATAATTCTAATTGAGAACTATATTATCTCATCTATCATTTTATAATTAGAATTGGAGGCTGAACCCACAAAAAATGATAAGTAGTGATTCAATCATAGAATGTTTATTTTCTTTTTTAATTTTTTTTAACTCACTAAATAAAATGAATGAAAGCTATGTAATATTAAAAAAACATTATTCACTTAATGTTTACATTATACTTTCTTTGTATTCATTTAAATAAAAATAAACATAATTTTATTATATATTATTCATAAAGAACCTATTCTAATACTTTTAAATTTATATATTGTGTATTACATGCCTAAATTTTGTAAATATTATTAAACAAAACACGTTTCATTAGTATTAAATAAACCATTGTGTATTTTTTTGGTTTTTATTTTCAATAAAATTTAATTACTCAAAAAATATTGAATCAAAACAATTTAATATAAAATAACGATACAACAAATTAAATCACTCAATATTGATAAAATGATTATTATGATTTATTATATATAAATTTACACTAAACATATTTTATACGTTTTATTTTTTTTTCAATTAATTGTTTTATTTGGTTCCAGTTAACTAATGGTTTTATATCATAAAAACATTGTGAAAAGATGATGATAAGTGATTTAAAGGAGAATATTTCAATATGCTGTTATATTATTTAATTTTTGTGTGTAATTATTATTACTAATCCAGAAGAATATTTTTATTATAAAAATTTTGTAAAAGAGAAGGAAAAATATATTATTATTCAAGGTGGTGGTAGATAAACTTGGAAAGATAATATCTAAGAGCTTATTAAGGAGATTCATGGATCAAGAATGGTTAAATAAGAATATAGTTATGAATGAATTTAGTATTTTGATACATAGTAGATAATTTAAGATATGATTGAATCCAAAATGGAGGAATATAAATGAGTTAAATATTGTTTTTAAATTAATGATGTATAATATTTTTTGATAACTGATATAATATTTAGAAATGTTTAGTCATTTATATTTTTGAATTGGGGGAATTTTTAGAATATTTTGTAGTGTGTGGACAAGTGTGGAGTAATTTTTTTAAAGACTAAAACATCATGCAATAATTATTTCATTACACATTTATTTTTATATAGTTATTTCTCTAGATAAAGTGAAAATATTATACAGTGAAGAGTTAATATTATATCATGACTCTTGTAGCATATGATTGAAAAATATTAAAATAAAGTTCCCTAATAAAAGGAAAATTACACCATGATGATTGTAAAATACATCATAATTGGTTTGGATACTAAATACATTTTGTACAGATATTATTTGCGTCTAGTAATGTTAATACCTAGGATAAAGTGTCTTTAATATGAAAAGGAATCATGCTGAAATTACATTATACTACACTATGATACTAGGGAATTGTGATTGGAATCTAATGATGGTGTTTGGTTTGTTATTAATGATAAAGAAATTATACTGAAATAGACCCTAATTTGGTGAATGATAAATAAATTCACAATGTAACCCCATGTTGGGTGTGTGAAAAAAGTTTCAGGAATAATTTAGGGGAAATTTTTATTATGAATCATGTTATATTATCCATAAATATGCTGAAATTTGGTATAGAATAATGTATAGAACTACAATTATATTTATTACACTATAATGAATTAATTAGAAGGTTTTTAGAGAACCATTAGGTCTTAATTTTATGATTTGGGGGGACATATCAAGTCATGGTTTTTGGGAGGATATGGAAATAATATTAATTTCATTATAGTGACTTTAATTACACTATAATATTGGTGAAATTTATATAATTTGATAATATCAATGACCCCATGTTATGGAAGGTCATGGATCAACTTTAGAAAACTTAACATAATAAACTTAAGATATTTTGAAGGAATATTTAAATGTAATACAAATTAAATTAATTTATAGGATCATGATAACTTAAATCTATCATTATCTTTGATTTGGATCTTATATATTACAAGAACATTGAAACTATTCAATAAAAAACAAATGGATATGATAAACATTAAAAATATGTAGGAAAGTAAGGAATAAAATATATTGATCATTATTTATATATCTATTTGATTGTTATAGAGACAAGAAAGAGATATTACTACATATATTAGGTTATATTAATGAAATATTGTGCTTTATAGAGTTTTATTGAAATATGTAATTCTCATTGGAAAATTTTTTTGTTGTTTTTGTGATTTTTTTTTCAAGATAAAAATTTCAACCCCCAACAATATTTTTCTAACTTATAAAATTAAAAAAAATAAAAAATAATATGAATGACATTTTCACATCATATCTTGAATTTTCTAATATATTTTATTAACACATATTCTAATTTTCAAGAGTACCTCACATCTATATACTAATTAGTCCTTCCTTGAATCAATTCATGGAGTGGGGATAAATAGGAGTATCCCATGGATGAGTAATTCTTAATCTATAAAAATCATGTAAGGGTAGTGTCCCTTTGTGTGTAGTGAGCATTGGCTAAACATTTTATCCATTTAATACTATATGATAGGTTATTTAGGTATACTAGTAGTGATCCATGTGTATGATCCATTGATATATCCCAGTATGATTAAACAACGTAAAATCTATGTATCTCTAGGTGTATTAAATTTTTTATTTTCATTTTTTTGGTACGAATGAATTTGATAAAATCATAATTTGAAATTTGTTCTTTATAACATGGGAAATTAATCTATTGATCGAATAGGGTTAAAGTTTTAAGAACATTAAATTTTTCATTACCATTATTCACACCCCTCCAGGTGTCATGAGATTCATATAATATCCTATTTATTTAAAATTATGGTTCTAGATCCTAAAGGTTATGATTTTATGATCAATATATTATATTTATTTTGAAAACTTTTTAACAATAATGATCTGACATTCCTCAAACAACATTAATTCAAATGGGTAATCAAGTATGAAAATTTACTCTAATTACTTTGTATCTAAATATTAGTCTGTAGAAAAGTGAATGATTGAGTTCACTCCCTTGATTAATATGTAGGATCCTTAATATAAATACTTGGTCCTTATTGTTAATAAGAAATATTTTAATTTAAATTGATAAAACAAAATTTAAACTGAAATATAATTGTTTGAAAAGAAATTCAATTAAAAAAATATATGGATTAATTTCAAAGGATGGGTTCATAAGAGATAATTATCTCTCTAATTCCTAAATTTAGTTGAATTAATTGGTTGTATGATTGTCCTAAGGATACCTATTTATTATAAATAATTCCAAAAATTCTACCCAACCATATCTAAATCTCTTGGTAAAAGAAGAATATCTACCTAAATTCACTAATTTTAATCTTTAAAACAAAATAAGATTCCCTGCTATTTTGTATGGATTAATTTTGTCAACCAATGTTGATTATATCCACTCACATGAATTTTTTTTAAATACATTCTAATAAATAAGCTTGGGATTAGATTTTTAATGTGATTCCTAAAATAATTTCAATTCATGAATGAAATTTATAGATAATATAAACACTTTTCCTTTTACCCTTGATCCCTCATCTATTTAGTGATGAGGTTATAATGGTTGAGGGAAGCTCAATCATGTTATATTTGACCATCTTAATAAGTTAGTGAAAATTTTAAAAAATAGTAGAATATTTAAAAGATATATAAAAATAATATCACTTACTTTAATTAATTATTGGATTATTAAATGTTAACTTCTATGATAAAAAAGATTATAATAGGGTCCAAGGGTGTAATAAAATATAATGTAATTTATAATAATTCCAAAAATTTGGTTGGAATATCCTATTTATAGACTTAATCTTCATCATGACATAAGTATTTTCATTATGGAATGAATTTGTATGCCTTAGATATAATCCATTATTTATTCCTCCTAGGTTACATCATCGTGGTTGAAGTGATTATGTTGTGGTGTCATGGATATATATTTCTCTTTCCAAATCAAAATCCCTCAAGGGTCTTATTATAATATTCCAAGTACTTTAAATGTAAATTTATATTACCTTATATTTCTCAGTATCATTATATCCTGAAGTGGAAAATATTATTGTTTAATTTTAAAAGGAATTATATATCAATATTACTTCATAAATTTATAGAATAATGTTCATATGTTATAAAATTATCTTCTACAGCTCCTTAAAGAGGTATCAGTATTTAAATTAAGTATGACATTGATACATTTGTAATAGCAATACATTATTTCTCTATTAGATCCAATGAGACTAATCCCACATTAAAACATTACATTATTGGTATCCTCTTTCATAATTATGAGCTTTCTTACCATATTATATGGTTCTCTCCTAGTGTTGAATGACACCATAGCTCGTTCTCATCTACTCATCCTATAATTTTGTCCCCTCAACAATAACATCATCCTTCATCATCACACTAGTTCATGTCCTAGAGATAGTTTTAATACTTTAATGACTAGTTATAACCTCAGTGTGTATCCATTCATAGGTGGATTTGATGGAATTTTTGTTTTAATTTTACTTTTTACCTAAAATTTATTATAGAATATCATAAAATCCTTATATCATAAGTCCTTCTTTCATAATCATATGTATCCTATTGGGAGTCAAGTTATGGAGTGAGGTCCCTTATTTTGGTGCAATATCTTCAAAATCACATTCATCCACATTGTGACACCATTTATATGGAATTATTTCCTTATAGGTTTACTATTTCAACTCTTTTACAACAAACTACATAATTAAAAAAACGTTTTATGGAGTAATATCTATACATTTACTCTAAAAACATCAAGGGAGGATCCAAATGATTCTTTAAGCTGCATCCTTCTGTAAATCAATTAAAATACCAAAATTATGTATTATTATGTCCCATAATCAATAAAAATAATGATAAAAAAAATTCACAAATAATAGTTATCAAATTCCCTCACAATTGAAAATTTTATTATCATTAATAAAAATATATTTAAAATGATTACAAATAAGTTCAATACTTGAACTAATGAAAATAATTATAGAACATGTCAATAAAACAACATATTAGTTGACAATTTTCAAATTCAAATATACTCATCCTCCCTAAGTAATCATACATCCTTATTAATATTATATTTCAATTATTATTCTCATCCATAATTATTTTCCAACCATTACTTATACATCCATACCCATAAAATTATATACCTCTTCAGAAAATTTAACATTCAACACTCACGAATTATATAAAACTAGATTTATGGTCATTATAAAGTTCATGTATTCTATTTATATTCTTGTATAACATCTCAATCATAACTTTATGAAAATCACATGAGATAAATCAAGAATAAATCCCAAAAGGTTCTAATGTCTTTGAGGTTATAGGTGAGGAGTTCATGACATAATTATTAAAAATTAAGGATTAAAAAAGGGGGATAAATTATTTAAGTACAAGTAATGATTTCATATTTAATATCAATGAAAATTGGACCTATATACCCACTTCAAATTCATCATATCCTATCAATATCTACTTCTCTTAATGATTCCCATCATGAAAATTCAACAATAATGACACAATTTTTCATCATATTTTTCATTCCTTTTCCATTGTTACAAAGGAAATTGCTCCAGGATCAAGTATCACACCCAGTAAACAACCGTTGTTTGATCACCTCATGGAACTAATTCTAATATTTATAATAACATCATATATCATGTATGATTGATCATTAAAATGTACATGATATGATCTATTATTTTGATTTGTTTTCCAAAATAATATTGGATTCAATTAATAAAAATATAAAATATATTGGAATAAACTTCCAAATAACTAATTACAATTCTACCACCTTATATTACATGGTATTATCACTTTATAGTTTCATGCATCACCAATATCCCTCATTAAATGTAAAGGAAATAAATAAAGTATTTTTACTAAATAATGTCTTGTATGAAGGATAAATCATCTTATAATGTGGATTCCCTATCTAGAAATTTCATGGATATTACATGATTAAAATTGGGTTAGATATAGTTTTAGTCTAAAGGTAAAAAGTGTTAAAAACTAAACTCAATCATATTAGTGTGGTTTGAAAAAAAACTCAATTATTTTGAAGAAGTTCAAAGAGAATGTTTAAATAGTAATGTTTTTTTGGAAATCTCTTATGAAATAAGTTATTAGAAATAATATAACAAAGTAGTTTAAAACACCTCTCAAGAATATAATTTTAAAATATTAAATAATCACGAAAAACATGAGCATTATGTTATAATAAAATAAACAAAAAAAATTAAATTTTAAATTAGAGGCCAATATAATTCTACAATTATATTGGATATCATATTAAGAATTAAAATGTAATTTATTTTCAATAATTTCCAATTAAAAAATTTTCTTTTATTTACATGGGTGTTCATAATTTTCACAAGCCAAGAGTTTTATGAAAAAAATGTCTCTTTTTCCATTGATTTCAAGAAAAAATTCATGTGTTTCCAAGAATATCTCCACCACACTTAATTTAAAATACAATATCCAATATTTAAAATCATGGTGAGATAGATGAAAATGAATATTCTTTTAAATACATCATTATAAATGATCATAAGTCAATAAAGAATTGAGGACCTCCATCATTAATGTAATATTCTATTCCTTGTTAACTGGATGGAATTTATTGTATGAAAATCCTATTCATTTAAGCATTGTGTTAGATTTGACTTCCTAAAATTAAAATATTGAACTAGGTAACACAATAGTGTAAAAAGGTAATATTTATTATAGTTAAGAATAAATTGATCCAAAAATAATATTTTATGTGTTTTCATTCAACATTTTATATAAATAATAGATAATGAACAAAAGAGCAATGTAAATATAGTAAATTCAAAAATATTTGAGTAAGTAATACAAAAATAGAAGGTATAACAAAATGTGGAATGGGAAGGAAATCCTATGTCTCCTTGGTTCCATCCCCCATCTCCCCATTAGGATACACCTCTACTATGGTTTTAGTCAATTAAATAAATAAATCACATAAGGAATACACCTACCATCATTGAATCACATAATAATTATCCAAAATAATTTCCTCTATAACAAATGTTTTATAAGGGAAGGTAGAGTAGTCTAAATCTTTGTTGTTTTAGAAACTGCCTCTATTACACCCTATAAATGAGGAATGACATTTAATGCTTATGTTAAAAATTACTGATATGAATGATCAATCAAGGATATGGATGAATTAGATATTTTTGATTTTGGTAATGGTACTTATGTATTAATTACAGTATATGGATCCCAACTAGATAGAGTAGCTGTAGATCTATGACCCTAGGAATATTCAGTGTATATAAGAGGATTAACTAGAATATAGATATATTAATTGGTAGTTTTAATTTTTGTATCACTAGGAAGGGATATTATTGTGACTATGCTATCAATGGGAGTTAGTGGATGCTCATTATATTGAGTTGGTATCTCCTTGAACCTTTGGGAGGTTATGTTTTGATCAATTAGTTCAATAAAGGGAACCTCTATTGTAGGGTCATTTATCAAACCCTTTACATTAGTTTGGGAATCCAACTCAAACTATCATCATTCATCAGTATCCAAAATATAACTAGTATCCCATGGCTCAAATGCTAAAGAGGGGTGGGTTGGGGATGGTATAAATGCTCAATCATGGTTGGTCTAATAAAAACTAAATATGTTGATGGATGAATGGGATAAAAATATTGAGTTTGGATAAACCTAACATGTTCCCACTAGGGTGGATACAGTAGAAGAAATGGGTGTTGTGTTAGGTCATGTGGTACAATGGTAGTTGGATCAAATTGTACCTCCATATTCTCATATAAATGGTGCTTTATCTGTATCATATACGGAATGAAATTGGAAAATATTGATTCCCTCCCTTTGAGGAAAGAGTGGTGGTTGTTCCTAAGGATGTGAAACTTCTATTCATCCTATCAGTGTTGGGGTTGATTGGGAAGTGAAAGAAGTATGTAAGCGCGCCTCAATGGAATCATAATCCACCATTAAATAAGTATAATTTTCATCCCATTCATAACATTTACCTCTATCATAACTGGGACTGTTTTTTCTAATAATGGGAGGTTAGAAAATATAATCTACCCCAATGAGGATAGGTTCAATGATTAGTCAAAAAATCCCTAGTGATTTTCTTGTTAAGTAGTGAAATTACCACCCATAGTAATACCATTGAGATTGTTCAAAATTCCCCCTTAATATAATGAAAATGATTTCTTTTTGTTGATTCCTAACTACCATATATAAATGTGGGAAATAAGAAGAACATATAATCTGATCAAAGAGCCTTATGATAATCCCTTAGCAAACCATTTATGAGAGATTTCACAATGTATAATCCTTAAGAGATAATTTCTAAACTATGTTCTCTTAGTTTTTTAGGTTTTTTCCCTCTCAGTGGGTAAATGGTTGTTTTCATCTACTACTGATGGATTGTGCTCTTGCATTTCTCTAGTATAAAATCATTATAATCCGCTCTCTCCATAAACTCATGTTTTTTATTACATGTTCCCAGTCCAAACACTACAAACAAAAGGATCCAATTATGTTGAACCATTTTTAACCTAATACACTTTAGTTCCATATCCAATAATAATAGGAACCCTATGTTCCACTGAAGAGAATCATTTTCCATGTTGTGAGTAATATGTTATAAATTCGTAGATCTAAATGAATATATAACATCATTATCTATATCCACATATTCCATAATATTCATGTAAAATTTCATTTTTTATGAATTCCTGACATTTAAGGTCTCCACATCCTCTTCTAGTGTTTGGATTCAATGAACCATAGAAAATAGTTAAGGTGATTTTGGGATAAATTCCCATACAGAGGTGAGTTCTGGGTTGTTTTATTGGTTTGGATTAGGTTGGTTGATGAAGATGTGAATTGGTTAGGTGAAAGTATTAGTGGGGGATGAGGTTGTTTTGTGGGTAGTTTATCCATTTTCAATAATGTGGGTCTCAAAGTTATATTATGTTTCATTTGTATTAATGAGTATTTAGATTTTTATTTGTTTTTAACAGTCTTAGTTTGATCCATTATGGTAGGGATAGAGATATGGAGGGGTAATGTCTCGAGATGGATTCATAGGGGGTTTTAAATGGTGTTTTGACATGGTTTGGAATTTTTTTATCTTTAGATGGGTATGGTTAATTTTCATAGTGTGTTTTGGGAAACAGTGTAGCGAGTAGGATGAAATGGGTATGAGGAGGTGTGAAAGTCAAGCAAGAGAGGACCTGGATGTGTAACTTTACTACGTGAATGTGATCCGAACCAGATCAAAAGGCTATGAAAATAAATGTAGGGATCATAGAGAGATGGGGAAAGGGATACTAATACCAAAATTTAGGTTTTGGTGTTTAGTATTAAATGAGTTTTAATACGTTGTGGCGTGATCCAAGTCATTACAACATGACGTCATTAGATCTAAAACCATGGTATTATTAACACTTAGTCCTCTAGAGTTGCAACGCCATGGGGGGACACCATACAACAACCATATCAGTTTATCCCTTTGTGATTTATTTCATGTTGAAATCATGACATCAAGCATTCCCTAGAAATATTAATATTTCTTTTTTTTTCTTTCTTGAAGCATTATAGAATAAGAAATTACTTCCCATCAAAACCTGATTTTTCACTCCATATTATGATATTTTGGGGTTGTGTTATAGTGTAAACCCACCATATTAGGTTAAGGATATTTTCTATCCATGAACTTTATATTATTATAACATGCTCAATTAGTGTGTGTCGTGGGTATAGAATGATTACTTTGGGGTGTAGTGTGTTATGACATGATATATCTGGCTTCACCTTAAAAATGATTTATTTTATCTGTTAGTTATTACTCTTCTCAAATTTTATGTTGTCTCAAATGGATGTTCAGTAGGGGAGTAGGATATAGTTCCCTAGTGTATCTAAACTAATTTACACTAACAATTTATAACCATTATATAGTTTAATTATGATTAAAAAAAATAAAACATACCTAGGTTTCTCCACACCTAGATCTTTAATTAAAGTCAATATCTAGATATAACATTCTCTTTTCAATAAAATTTTAGAAATAAAATAAATTAATTATGGAAATTATCCATGTTTATATTTATCATTTTTATTAAACTTGAATGAATATTCATTCCCTCTTTAGATCTAAATAGCCCCATGTGCAAAGGCATTTATGCCATAATGGGTCATAACAAAAGTGACTGTAGTTATCTTGGAAACAATCTTAATAATATTTAAACAAAATCATTGTATCTACTTGAATGAATATTAAATGGTTAATTCATCAGTAATTCCACTTATTGATTTTCTATTTTTAGATATTTTAATTCCTGTATGCATTTATTTCAGTCTCTTATATTTCATCCAAATATATTAGTCTCTTTCTATCTTGGTGGGATTCCATAGCCACTTTATTCATATCCCAATATTATTGATTCTTGATATACACAATTAAATGGCCTAGTTTCTCTTCAATAAGCTTAAATGGGGTTATACTAGTCATTATTTTAAAATATATCACTTAATACTATAAATTATTATCAATATTTTTTCTATATTCTTTCCATATTGAACTTGAATTTTTCTCCAAAATAATCATAATCACTCAGTTGAATATTTATAATTTTTTATATCTTTATAGGTGGTGAGGGGAGATGGTATTTTATCAAAATATTTAATTTTTTAGTGCACAAAACAATATATAATTGTATGTACTCCTCAAGAAGATATGAGTAACCTAGATATACCAACAAGATAAAATAAGTTCTTTCGTAACAATTTTACCACTATATTGGATATATTATTCCATGTGGCCTCATATTCTACACATTTCGTTATGTAAATACCATAAAAAATTATATATATGTTTCTCAAGGAGCTTGGGAAGGTCCCAATAAAATCAAATCTCCATACATCGAACACCTCAACTTTAAGAATTTTTTTTGGAATCTTAATTCTTTTCCCAATGTTATCTATTTATTAGTAGAAATCATAGCCCCATATTAACACCCTTGCATCTTTTTAGATGTCAAAAAAAATTCACATTGTATTATGATGTCCATTATTATACCATGTCAATTGTTTACTATATTTTGGTGATGAATATAAAAATTATAGAATGATATTCACCTTGGATTTGGGCACACATCACTAAATTAATCATTCACTACATTGCATGAATAATAAGTGATCATAAAAAAATATCGTGAATTATCAAAAAAACATTATCCAATACTAATATAATAAAAAATGATATCTTTTCTTGTTTTCTGAATAATCTATAATGTTGAAAAGCCATGGAATAGATTTTAAATCAGTATAGAAAAGATTCTCATCCAGAAACTCCTCATCAATTTCCCTCTCCTCCTCCTCTTCTATAATCTTTTGGAGTAATCTAAAAAAATGGTCAGACACTACAATATCTAATCCATTTTTTCTTTATTAATCATATAAAAATATTATAGTAAGAAGATACACCATATCAAGCATGGATTAAAATCCTTTTTTAGAAAATAACTTAAGATGAATTATCTATGTAGACAATCCCCTTAAAGATTACTAAATATGTATAAACTTATCAAAAGAGAAAAACATTGTTATAAGTTTCTTCCCAGTGAGAGTTTAATTTATTTGGGACATATTATGGGAATATATTTCATAACAGATAGGTTAAAAAATATGATTGATGCACTATCATAGACTATCTCCTATAATGAAATCACATGGATCTAACATTATGTTGACATTTCTCTCCCAATTTATAAATATCATGATTGGTGTGGACAAAAAATTCTTTTTCAAAGTATTAATGTCTTTCTTTTATGATGATTCAAATATAAAAAAACATACTTAGACAAAATATGGGTGAGTGGCCTAAATATCTTGAAAAATTCATTTATAATGTGGAAAAAAATCTATCATGTCTAAGAAATATTTAAATTCCCTTCATTGTATTATGATGATAGAGATCTTTTATGAATATATTCTTTAGTAGATCAACCTTGATTCATTGTTTATATATTCTATTCACTAGAATGACACCACCTTGAACTATAAAGTGGAACTTTTCCCAATTGATAACTAAGAATTTGTCATCAAAAAATGTGGGGGGAAAATCTATCATGTCTAAGAAATATTTAAATTCCCTTCATTGTATTATGATGGTGAGGATATTTTATGAATATTTTCTTCACTAGATCAACCTTGATTACTTGTTTAGATATTCTATTCACAAGAATGACACCCCCTTGAACTATAAAGCTGAAATCTTCCAAATTGAGAAATAATAATATTTCTTCAAATATATTAAGTACCAAATAATGTTTGTATAGGAATAATTCAATGGATATCCTATATACTAAGAAATAATCATGGAAAATCTCAAGAAATCATTCCACCGTGTTTTAAAAAATAAGTGGAACACACCTTTGAAAAGTCACTTGTGCATTAATCAAGCCAAAATACATGATATTATAGGAGAATGTTTGATATAGGTAAGTAAACATTGTAATATCTTTGTTATTTAGATAAACTAGTATTTGGTTGTAACTAGAATATAAATATAAAATTAAAAAGAACCCATATTGATATAACCTTTTACGAATTGATCGACGATTAATAATGGAAACTGGAACCTTCTTATGGATGTTTCCAATATTTTATAATCTATGCATACCCAATATCATGTAACTATCATTATAGGTATCATCTCATTATCAGCATACATTATCATAGTATTTAACCCTTATTTGGAATTACTTTTATTGGGGTCACCTATTTACTTAATTATATTGAAATTTTGATCCCCGCATCAAGTAGTTTAAGAACCTTTTTCTTGGAAAAATATTTTATAGTTTCTGTTAGTCTCACCTGTATTAAAAATCTTAGTTGTCTTACATCGTCTAACTGTGATATTTATGTCAAAATAGTAGGATTAATTCCCTTGATAATGGAAATAAACTATATGAGTTATCCCATGTTTTTCTCAGTTATGTATGTCTCATGTGTAGGTATTTTTTCTATTTTAACCCTTCTTCTAGATATAAGTTTTATGTGTAAATGATATGTTTAATTCATTTTATGGTTTATAAACACAATGTAAGTGATTTTTTCCTTTTCATTAAAACATATAACAATTTTTATTCATATTAATTTTTTATTTATGAATTAATAATCATTGTTAAAGAGTCCTTTTCACCCAAGAATAAGTGACATAATATATGTGTCAATGGATTTAACTAAAGAATTTTTATTTTGATGATTTAATTAATTAATTCTAGATAAGAATCTATTACAAGTATTTTCTCCATTGCATGACTTCATCTTCTTCCTCACCCTCTAGTTTTAAATTTTCTTACTTAGTTTCCACCATATAATCAATTAGTTTCATTATATTACCATATTTTCTATTTATAGACTCATTATGGATGGGTGGTATTTAGTAGAAAATATTATATATAAAATATATGATTTAATTTCATGATTAATAGTTTTTATAAGATCAACTATGACTTATTCATCACTAACTTTGAAAATTATTCATTATTGTTTGACATTTATATATTATTTTTCATTTTCAATGAATTATATTCCAAGGATTATGAGAATATATCAGTCTTATTCTATCATGAGGATTAAAAAATATATGTGGAATCTAAAATTTTCAACCATGACATGACATATTGAAAAATACTCTAGGGAACTTTGTTGATATACCAATAAGTTAGAGTGAAAATAATATCATATTTGGATTATTAAATCCCATATTTAAAAGCACATATAGAAGAATAATATTTTCACCTCACTCCTATGTCACAATATGTATTCTTGAATGTGTATGAACTAATGGTGAACAAGATGAAAAATATTCCCGGATCTATCATATTTGGATTTATATTCTTTTTAAATTCTATTAAACACTATATGAATAAATAAATAACATTACAAACATCTATAATTAACTTTTTTGTAGTAATTACTTTAAAGGTTTATCATAATCCAATATTTAAGAATTTGATACATTGAAAGAGATGTCTATATAAAGTTGAATGAAACCATATAAAACATCTTTTATTGCATTTCAAAACTACATTTCCTTATCCTCTCTAGGATGGAAAGAGGGGTTCTATATGATTCTGTCTTTTTATTTCATTCTTCCCCTTATAGACATATTTTCTAGATTTTCCCATCTTATAATTTTTGTTTCTTATTCTCTTTTATCCTATTTCTCTTCTCAATTTTTCTCTTTCACCCTTAACTTTTCCTATTCCATGAGCACAAAATTTTCTTTCTATATTTCTTATATTCTTCAATCTCTCACATGAATAAATATTCATAGCCTTCACCTTCTATCTTGGATTTCCTCCACGTTACTTGGTTGGGTACTGAGTAGTATCTCTACTAATGTTTGATATATTTTCCCACTTGGTTTTAGTGTTTTAGGTAGTTTATTGTTGATTTATTATAGAGTTATATTCTCTAATAATCCACTAAGAATACATTTTTATGAGTTTGTGGAACATTCCTTTAAGTTATATTTAGGGGATAGGAATGTGCTTTTTGATAGAATTTATTTGGAGGCTGGTTGGATTATGGTTGGGGTGGTAATAGTTATGATACCCTCAAGGATTATGGTTGAAGTGAATATTTGGGTATACCATTGTTTTATTTTAAAATTAAGACACATTTCTATTATCTATAAAATGGATTTAGTTTTGGATTGGGTTGAATACATCTCCATAAGCTGTAGGTATTTTGGGATTTTTTGGGGGATTGATTATAACTAACTTAGATGCAATCAAAAGGTTTATTATCATCTAAACCCTACTAAATCCTTGGTATATGTGGGGTCCTATTCACATATCATGATATTATAAAATGGGTTTGAGTGTTAGTGGTTATGAATACAGTGATTGAGTTAGTGCCACTATAAATTATAAGTTCTTTAATTTATTTATCAAGGATTCTAATTGGGTATCCAAGAAGGTGATTCCATCTAATTAAAATATTTCTCTCCTCGGTGGAATCTAATCACTTATTCACAATTTCAAATTATGAGGAATCTCTTAGATAATATCTTTTACAACTTCAAATGTTTTCATAATTAATCCTTTAATGGATAGGTCATTGATCATGACTCAATTAATAAGATGTAAAATATAATTAAATGATTCATTTATAGGAAAACATTGATTATCTTATGTAAAAACTTCCTCATGAACTATTTTATTTTATCCCTTGTTTCAAATATATATTATCCATTGACTTGTGAAATTATTGGGATTTCATTTTTGAACTTATACATCCCACATAGTGGAAATTATTTGTATAATAATCATTTTTATATGTTATCATAGGTTTTCATGTAACCATAGAGTAAACTATTTAACTAACAAATTTCTCAAAAATAGAGAGAGAATTATAATACCTTCAATCATATAGAATCTTATGTTACTCAATTTTTATTGAACATATAACAAATTTCACTAAGGATAGTAAAATATCTATGTAGATCTTTATTTTTCATGCCACTAAATCATTGCAAGAGTATTTTTATTAGTCTTAGGCTTAGTTTGACCTTAAAATTGTTCACCTAAATCAAAATATGAACAAAACTAGAGGAAAACTATCAATATATGATAAATCATAGTCCATTATGTCTCTATCCTGGGTAATTTGTGGTGCTCCATTACACTGGATCTCATTATAGAATTTTACTTGAGGTACATTGGGTGTATTTGAGAGCATATTCTCTTGGATGGTAAATAATTTTTATGGACATAGTAACCTCTTGTTATTAGGGTTATAATTAATCATTTATCATGAATCAAGGCTCATTGATCATGTTTTTGGCATCCTGGTCATGCATTATGTTTCCATAAATGAAAAAATAAAATAAAAAACACATTTACATAAAAATAATTAAAATAAAAAAGAATTAATAATTTAAGAATAAAATTGATTTATAAAAAAAATTATTATACTCCAATGTTCACCCTTGATCACTACTAATAGTTCTAAAAACATTATCCATCCCATTGGAATTATCAATCCTAGTGGGTAATTAGGATTAAAAATTAAGTTTACATGATTTTTATTATTCTACTATGTCATCTAATAGTGAAGGTCCAAGGTCTGTCCCATGAGTGATACATATATCAAAAAAGATAAGGCATAAGTGTTATTATTATGTAGAAATATATGAATTTAGAGGGATCAAGAAAACTTAAACAAAAGTCTAATGGATTTAAAATAATCAATTAAATATAAAATCAACAGATCAATTTCATATTCTATTTTTTGAATGTGATACCAACTTCTTTCATTCATTAATTAGGTTTAATAAACCAATTTCAATATTTTTTATGTTTAAAAATTTCTTATGGTAAAATTTATTGATTTTAACAGAGACAATATAAATATATTTTTCAAATAATAATTCTAGAATAATTTCTTTAAGGTAAATCCTTAAATTAGATGATAAATCCAATATTTTATTAATATCATAATTTTATCAACTAGTTTTTATTTCCTTATATAATAACTCCTTTTTCAAAATACCAACTAATAAATAAGATTATAATTTGTTACTCAAATTGATTACTAATTGAAATGAATATTCATGAATAAAATTGATATATAATCTAAACACCCATATTATAATATTTACCCCTTACCTCTTAAGTGAATTTGAACACATAGTTGAGGGAAGCTGAACCACATTATACATGATTATCTTTTAAAGTGAGTGAAAATAGTAAATCAATGCTGATGAATGTGGCTATATAAGCACATATTCCCTTTATTAATAATATTCTTTAAATATTTCACCATCTGTAGAGAAGTGAGTTAGATAGGGGGTGTTGCGGTAGGCTATGAATTAGTGGGAGAAGTTTTTCTAATTTTCTATAAATGAAGTTAGGGAACTTATTTTGGAATTATCTTCAATGATTTTTCTGTTTTTTATTTAAAAATCAAACATGTCTTCAGCTTTAAAATTTATCTACTCAAGTATATATTTATGTAAGGGAACTAATTATTTTTCATTCATTTATATCTTTTCAAGCTTCTACATAAGATGGTTATTTGTTTCAGAACTATTGATGTGCAAGATAAATTTAATTTTTTGTGTGAAAATAAAATCTTATCAAATGAGTCAATATGGTTATGCATTTTAGATTATATGTCAATTTTTTAGTGGTTTATTAATATTTAGTTTGTATCTATATAAATAATTTTTAATTATATATTTATGATAGAAAGGGGGAATATGGTTAAACATTTAAAACTTTGTCTAGATTTAAGATTTTCAAATGAAAAATTTGTTTTAGTCCATCAATATTTTATAATGGTATTTCAATTGTCTTTTCATAATTTTAAGGGGGTTAATTTTGTGTTTATAAAACTTTTCTTCCAAAATAATTCATGATATTTATTTTATTTAAATTATTTCTTCTTAAAATAAGAACCTTAATTGGTCTCCAATACATATACATGGATTGTTATTCAGTTTCCAAAATTATTTTCTTAATAATAATATTGAAAATGTATGTATATATATATATACAGATTTGAATGTTAAAAATAATTTCCTCCAATGGTTTTATCTTTATAAAATTATTTTCTTGATTAAGGCACTTTATGTACAGGGTAAGTTATCAAATTTATTAAAATTTCTATTTAATTTAAAATTATTTTATTTTCAAATAAGTATATGTGTATATATATATACATAAATATATCATTTCATATGAAACATTTTTTAAAAACATGTATAAATATGTATTTACATATATATTATTTTAGGGTGAAACATAATTTTAATCTAACATCAATTGATAAATTTATATATAAATGTATTGGTATGTGTATCAATTTATGTAAAACTATTTATTTCCTTTTAGTTTGTAAACAAATGAAAGTATATATATATATATTATGCATCATTAATCTTGCCTATATATATCCATGTGGAGATGAAATATTATTTTATTCTAATATATTTGTAAACAAATGTATATATATTTGTATATTTTTATGTAAAACTGTTATATACATATATGTGCATATGAATGTACAATAACAAATTTTATTTCATGAAAATATGCTTTTATCATGGAAAAATTATAACCAAGTAATTTCCCTTTTTAGGAAATGGATATCGAAGCTCGTGAATTTTTAGGAAACTTCGTGGTCCTTATGAAATAAAATAAAAGTTGTAATGTTTTTAATTTTAAATAACTGCACTTGGATATTATTTCAATGAAGGAATGGAATGGGGAGTGAACCCAAACAATTTTGGGACTTTTTCCAATCATGTGATGGGTGTTCTCTGAATTTTATAATGCTCTAATTCATTGGGTAATGTTGAAATCTCATGAGATGTCATGTATGGTGCACAAGATGTGTATCCCAAGAACACTATGGGATTATAAAGTGAACCCAAACCCTCATGGGACTATTCCCATCATGTTATGTTTCCTCTAGAGTGAATCGTGACTTCATGTTGTGATCCAAGGTTTTTTTGATAACTATGTATGAATGTTTATGAGCTATCAAGATAAATTTTTATTATTTCATAAACGAGTGAAATGTGTTTTTCTAAAGGTAACATATTTCAAAACCTATGTAGAAATAAATTTTATTATTTTCATTTCAACTAATGATTTTATAAATTTATAATTCTCATGATGTATCACATGTTTTACTTTTTTATGATGAAGTTAAAAAAATCCAGATATGTTGCCACTTGTTTTGAAACCCCTTATTGAGCTTATTTTTCTCACTCTATGTTTCTAAAATCCTTTTTTCATAAGGAATAAGGACACATAGAATCGAGTGACTGGACAAGGCCCCTTTTATGGTGTTTAACCATTGTAATGAATAAGAATAGTTTTATTGTCCTTTATTTTTTGTTATAGTTCTAATTATAATTCTTTGATGTATCCAGACTGTCTAAAACTCTAAACCTTTGCGATCTCAGGTTGTTAAATAATAAATGTATTATAAAAAAATGGAACAGATCTTGGGTCAACATTGTTCGTTTTAGAGATGAGGTTTATAAATCTTTAGAGGTGAAGATACAGATAAACCATTTGAATATTTAGAGTCCTTCTATAAATTTTATAGGAATTTACTTTAAGGAAAAATATGGCACTCCTAGTTTTCTGAATTCTGAATATTGAAATTAATAATTTCTATAGATGTGGTAGTTGAATTTTGAGGATGAAATTATTTTAAGGGGGAAAATTGTAACATCATAGATATTAAAAAGTTATTAGTTTTAAATAAAGAAAAATAAATTTTATTAATATGCCATGATTAAATATGTCAAATTAAATAATAATACTTTAGAATAATTGTATTATTAATCAATAATAATAATAATAATAATAATACATTTATGAAAAGTGATAATTTATTAATTTTTTTATCAATTATACTTTTATTTAAAATATTTTATAATTTTTTAAATAAATTATTATAAGATTTGATTATAAATTATAAAAAATGATGTTTTGAATTTTAAATTAATATTTTAACCTAAATATTTTTAATTGATTATTTTTATAAAAATATATGTTTTGTATGATAAAATAAATAGTTTATTTAAAAGGTAAAATAATTATGAAATTATTATCAATAATCATGTCGAATTACATGTTAATTTGAAAACTAAAATATATTTTAGTAAAACATTTTCAAAACTAATATTTTTTCAATAATCAATATTGGTTAACATATAATTTTATAAAAAATATATTTTTTATTTTTATTCATGAAATAATATGTGGTTTTAATAAATAAATTATTATAATTACAATTTTACAAAAACATATGATGGTACATAAATTCATTAATTAATTTTCTAAATAAATTATAGCAATATATTTTTTAACTATTATAAATTTATATGTTTTTCATGAACTGTTGGTATAGATATATTTATATGAAATTATGAATTAAATTTAATATGATAAATAAAAAATATTATTAAAATGATTAAAATAATATATAAAAAATGTTAAAACCAATAATAATAATAAAGTGATAATTTTTTTTTGAAAAAAATATACTATGATTTGTTAAAATACAATAAATCAAAATCATTAAAAAGAGAGATAACGTGATAATAGTGGTGGGGTAGGCATTGATCAAGAAAAGAAATTGGGTAAGGGGAAACGTGTTCAGTCATCGAGTGAATCTAAGAGAGAGGGATTGATCTAAACATGTTGGAGGTCGAGTCGCCGAAGGGGGTTTGGACCTAGGAGGACCAAATGAAGGCGAGGAGTCTGAGAAATATTTGACCACCAGTAAGGGATCCCAAAGGTTGAGCTTTTTCAAAAGGGGTTCAACCACGAGTTAGGGTTTCGTTTCCATGTGAGATTTGATTGGATGAAGTTTCTATCTACTTCAACCAAACCATGGAAGGTTTTTGTTTTATTTTCTAGATGCCAAATCTTTATGTAGACTATTTTTCATTAATCATTTTGGTATAGGATGACCTATGTTTCCTTTCTTCTTCAATCGTATTAGGCTATGACATGTTGATCTTTTATTATTATTTTTTGGTATCTTTGATAAATAATCCAGATTTAATAATGGATTCAGATTAATTTCAAATTTTATTTGGTTGTTAACTCTGATTTTTTTGGTTGTAATCTAAGTTTCAATGACCCTTCAATTTCATTTTTTTCCATCGGTTTGGACTGTTTCTTTTGAAAAAAATTCATATAGATATATAAAATACTATAGTCTGTTTTCTTACTATTGATTTTCCACATCCCCATCGTTTACATAAGAATCCACTAAAATATTAGTATAGAAATGTAAATTTTATCAATTTAAATTATGTTTGAACTGGACATAAAAGTACCTATGCACTTTTTTGAGAATCATCCCTATGTACTACACCCTATGTAAGAGACTCAAGTTAGATAGGGGGAGTTATTGCAAGCTAAAAAGTAGTATAAGAAGGTTTTATTATTTGTTTAAATCAATTAAGGGAATTTATATTTATAATATCTTAAACCATTTTTTGTTTTTTTATTTCAAAATAAAACATTTATTTAGTTTTAAATTTTTTATTTTCAAGTTTATATTTATGTAAGGGAACTACTTATTTTTTATGCATTTATTTATTTTCATGATTTTTCATATAAATGTGATTTATTTAAAACTATCGATGTGTAAGAGAATTTTTCTTTTCATTATGAAAATAATATATACTCAAATGATTCATGTGGGATCTCTATTTCAGATTTTATGTCAATTTGTTTTAGTGGTTTAAAAATATTTATTTCTTATCTGTCTAATTTTTTTATTTATATTAGTATGATAGTAAGCGGAAATTTGATTAAATATTTAAAACTATTTTTGAATTTAATATTTATATATGATAGATTCGTTTCCATCCATCGGTATTTTCTAAGGGTATTTTAATTGTTTTTTATAATGGTAAGGGGGGTCATTTTGAGTTTATAATACTATTCTACCAAAACAATTCCTGATATTTATTTTTCGTGATTTTTTTTCAAAAAAACCATAATTTGTCCCCCTATGTATATACATGTTATGTTATTCAATTTTCAAATTTATTATTTTAATAATAATGATTGATATTTATGTATATATATTACCTATTTTCATGTTACAAATCATGTTCTCCCATGGTTTTCTCTTCATAAAAATATTTTCTTGATTAGGGCACTTTAAGTGAAAGTGAAGTTATCGAATTTTTCAAAATTTATGATTAAGTTAAAATTGTTTTATATTTGAAAAATTATATGTGTATATATATATTCATAAATACATCATTTAATATGAATCAATTTTTTAAAATAATTATATATATGTATCTACATATGTATTATTTTATGGTGAAATATAATTTTAATCTAACATCCATAGATATGTATATATATATATATAAATTTATTTATATACATATCAATTTTTGTAAAACTATTTATTTCTTATATGTATGTAAATAAATGCATGTATATATATTTTTCATTATTCATACCTATACATATGTGTGTGAAGATGGAATCATTTTTTATTCCAATATATATGTAAAATTATGTTTATATATATGTATCTTTTTATGTAAAATTGTTATATATGTATATATGTATATGAATTTATATTTACACATGTCATTTCATGAGAAAAAAATTATCATGAAACATGTATAACCAAATAATTTACCTTTTCACAAAATGGATATCAAAGCTTATGATCACTAAAGAATATTTGTTGTCCTTATGATATAAAATACAAGTTGTTATGTTTTTAATTCCAAATAATCGCAATTGGTTATTAAGTGAATGAAGGAATACAATGGGGAGTGAACCCAAACCCTTATGGTACTTTTTTCCAACCATGTGATGGGTACGACCAGAATTATAGAGCACTCCAATGCATTGGGTAATGTTGATATCTCATGTGATGTCATGCACAGTGCACGAGAGGTGTATCCCATGAACACTATGGAATTATAGAGTTAACCTAACCCATCATGTGACTCTGCCCATTTTTTTATATTGTCTCAAGAGTGAACTGTGACTTCATGTTAGGATCCAAGGTGCCTTTCAAAACTATTTATGAATGTTTATGAGTTATCAAGAGAAATTTTTTTATTTCACAAATGAATGAAATGTATTTTTTAAATGGTTACATATGTTGAATCCTATATAGAAAGAAAAATAATTATTTTCAAAAGTACTCATGATTTTATAAATTCAAAATTATCAAGTTGTATGTCATGTTTTACATTTTCAATTGAATTAAAAAAATGATTGGTTTCCACATGTTTTCAAAACTCTTATTGAGATTTTTTTTGTTCACCCTTTTTTAAAACCAATTTTCATAGGGAATAAGGGTACATAGAAGAGGGTGAGTGGTCAAGTCCCCTTTATAGTGTTTAACCCATGTAAACATCAAAATAGTTTTCAAGTTCTTTCTTTTTTTGAGAGTGGTAATTATAATTAATCAATGTATCCAGACTCTATAAAACTATAAACCTTTGGGATATCAGGTTGTTAAATAATAAATGATTTATAATATATAAAAAAATGTTATAGGGTTTGGGTCATCATAGGGTCACTGTAGGATTCGGAGGTAGGGGAAGTTAGTTCCCAGCTTTGTTGGACCTTTTGTGTTTGTGGAGAGAATTGATCCAATGACATACTAATTTTACTATCCATATAGGTATAATTCAATTCATGATGTTTTTCTAGTGTAAAAACATTGGAAGTATCACCTTGAGCCTTCTAATGTGATCTATGTTTATTATTTTGATCTTTAAACTGACACATCATTTGAGAATCATATGATACGTGTTATTGATCACAGTGAGAAACTATGGAAAGAAGGATCATGCTGATAATTCATGTATTGTGGAAAAATTGAAGTGTTCGTGTTGAAATTTGGGAGATATAAGTAGTTATATTGGATCATTTTCCTGATCCTTTCCCCTAAGAATATTATAGATGCTTGGGAGTATGGGTTAAGGATATGTTGTTATAAGGTGGGGAGAATTTAAGATCTAGAGATTTTTGAATATGCCTCATTCTCATTTTTAGGTACTCTTTTAACCTTATTTTGGTATATCTTTGGTGTCTTTTTTTCTGGTTGTTTCAAGTGGGAATTTAGAATTTTGGAATAAAAAGGGGTATTTCATGGTTAGCGCATGGTTCACCCCAATGGTTCACCTACCCCAATAAAACCATGTCATCACAAAGAGAGAGTAATTTCCTGGTTAGAACATGGTTTTTCAAACTGCATGTCCACTTATTAGAGATCATGCACCTCTAAGATGAGTTTCATGGTTAGAGAACAACGTTTGGAAAATCATGCAACCCTACCTAGGAAACAATCCTTGTGGATTTTAATTACCCAAAAATTTAAAAAAAATCCTACCTGCCGGTATTAACCTCAAATCATCCTAGAATGACCCTAAACCAATTCCTATAAATGTTGAAACTTATGAGAGGGTTCTAAGGCTCCCCAAACCTCATTCTTAATGAATAAAAGATCCAATCAAAGGACCATCTCTCTTTCGATATGTGATTTCTTCCCCATTTGTATTCCTCTTCCTTCCATCATTCATTCTAGATCAAGATGAATGATTTGTACTCCGTTGGAAATGGTTTATATTTACCTTTTCCTAGATCTTAATGTATTTGATATTGATATTAGGTTTTGGTTCTAGATATTCCATGTCATTGTGATCTTTAATGTTCCTCTCTAATTGGGGGATTTTCAGTTTTGCGTACATCCATAAAAAATCATGAGGTATGTGGTTTTAAAATCAAATCGCACAGTCTTGAATTATAATTGTGTGTATGTAATTTTTTAATTTAAATTGCCACATTTGGTAATTGAATTAATTAATTAATTAATTAATGCATTTATGGAGTTGGTAGAATAATGTGATTATTGAATTTCTGAAATTAGTGATTATGGAATTGGTGGTTATGGTATTGATTGGTAATTCGATTTAAAGGGTTGGTTGGATGAACCTTGAAGGGTTAAATAATATTATGATTAAATTTTGATAAATACCTTAACGGTAAATTTTCCATATTATTCCATGTAATTTAAATAAAGAACCATGATTTTTGGATAATTTTAAATAGTGTACCATGATGAGAATGTTTGATAAGATGGTTAATGATGAATAACCTTGATAAATGTGATATTTATGAGATATGTGATATATTTTGATATATGTGATAACGAGTGTGGGATACAGACTGATGCTCCAAATACCCATATGTGATAACAAGTGTGTGACAAGGACTGATGCTTCAAACAACCATATGTGATAACAATGAGGTGTGGTATGGGGACCAATGCTCCAAATATCCAGAGGGTGCAAGAAATGATGTTCTAGTCCCACACATTAGCATTGGAATGGATTTCCTATTAGACATGGTATAAAAATTGGAAATAAATGATTAGTGAAAGCCCATGATATAATGAATTTTGATTCCCTATGATATATGGCTTAGATTCCATCACATGACAAAGTAGGTATTTATTGTTTGGCAGTCATCTTGATCATGGGTAATTATGTGGTTAATTAAAGAATAATGAATAATGATTTTTTTTTACTTTATTCATTATAAAATTTCCTATAGTGTTATTGACTGGATAATGTTTAGACACTATTGGTGGTGGTATAATTATTTGTATTCAAACCTTACTCAGGATACCTGATCGGTATTATGATTTATTTCATTTTTATAGGAATGGATAAGTGCAAGAGCACACTGTTATATGGATGTGTTGGGATGGCGTATGGATGAGGGAACAAGACATGATTTCAGGACCCACTTGGGAGTTTTCAGTGTCTTTATTATTTTATTTTTACATTGACACTTGAAAAATATTGAAATTACATACCTATTATTTTAGTTGTGACCAATTATCCATATTTTTAGATTATCATGTGATGTTGTTCTATATTGGTAATGAAATTATTATAATAATTTTTTATTACCGTTTGCCTTTTTTTATTTATTTCTATTTTTTATAATATAATAGAGAGGTTATAGTCTCCCCATGGTTTATATTTGTAACGGCCAGGGTAGTGGCTTGTTGAGGAGTTTTCCAAAAAATCAGTTCCATCAAACAGTTCCACCGAAACGGTGGCACCAGTCACGGTTGCATGCCGAAATGGTAGCACCGTGATGGTGGCACCGTTTATAGTGTTCCACCAAACCAGTGGCACCGTGACGGTGGCACCATGATGGTGGCACCGTGATAGTGGCACCGCATATGGTGTTCCACCGAACCAGTGTAACTGTTACGGTGACACAGTGGCGGTGGCACCGTGATGGTGGCACTGCTTACGGTGACATTGTGTTGGTCACACCATGATGGTGGCACCACTTATAGTGTTCCACCGAACCGGTGGCACCGTTACGGTAACACCATGATGGTGGCACCATGACGGTAGCACACCAAAATGGTGGCACCGCTCACGGTGGCACTGTTACGATGTCTCAACGAACGGTTTCCCACCCTTGTTCTTTTTTCTAGTTTCTGACTCCTTCCCCTCCTACAACATATCTTTTGATGTAAAAATGATTTAATACCCCTTTTAGAAGCCTTTTAAGGCCCATAAATGATATCTAAAATCTCCCAAGAGCTGGATGAACCTTGACTTTCCAAAACATGTATCTTTTCCTCAGTGTCACACCCTTTTCCCATAAATTCTAGTTCCATCCCTATTGCGCATTTTCTTCTGATTAATGGAAACCATTTAATGCACAACCATTATGGCCACCTCTCTGATGAGAATTATTAAATGAAAGTTTATTCCATCATGTGCAACCACCCAACCACGTGGTAAAACCATGATCCGCCATTAAAAATTCAATATCCTGTAACTCCAGGATCTTACCTTTTTATCACATGGGAATTCATTCTTCTTATTCTTCTTCTTCTTGGCTGGTATCATTTTTTTTGCTTGTGTGTTTGGAGTCCCCCTTCCTGAGGAAAGTGGTGCACCTATGCTGGAGCTTTTCTGCCCACCCTTGGAGTCCCTGAACCTCCTCCCCTACAAGTCACGCATGCCCAGTTCTTGGCGCGTGGAGAGAAACTTTGATCATTGATCATCCAGGTAGATTTTTTTTCCCTTTTTCTCTCATTCTGTGTATCATGTGGGGTGGGTATGCTATTGTTTCTATGGGGAAGGATGAAAACAAACCTTAATAATGATAATAAACAGACTTTTAAATAATTAATGGGGCGTGTTCGATGTTTCTGTTGTACTCTTTATCCTTGTTTAGGTGATTTTAATTATATGGGCTTATGTCCATTAAAAATCATGGACATTGGTGGTATTTCCTTGCACACTAATGAACCCCTATATTCTATGATGTTTGAATGGATGTAACATGGAAATTGTGTAATTACGTAAACTTGGTTGATTGAATAAGTGCCAAGTGAACAAAAATCCTTGTGTGGTCACCCTGTTTAACCAAACAGAAGGAAGGAAATAAATAAATGATGTTCTTGAAACTGGAAAACACCCTTGCTTTGTTTTGGTGACATGTGTGTTCGTTTCTCTTGATTCTTGTGGGGTGATATGGATGGGGATGGGATCCCCGCTGTGGTGAAATAGTTGGTTTGTGGATCTAAGGCCATGTGGGGTCGTATGTTGGGGCTCGGTTTGGTTCTAGTACTTTGAGGTATCTCATTGATCGCTTTTGTTATTGCGATATTACAAGAGAGCTGAGTGTGAATGCTTAAATTATTTTTTTGGTTGTTTTCTCCTTACTTGCCTTGTGGCTATTCCTGTTATTTTCATAGTATTGAAGAATTAATTTAAATGGAATCACTTTATTATGAGAAAAATAATGGATTCAATGGGGAATTGGTTTCAGGAATTAATTTTGACATGGTTGTGGGTGTGGTGCTTCTTATGAATGAATAGTAATGAGGGTGTTTGTGGTTGGGCTGGTTTTGGAACCCCTAGGTTGGGATGAGTGCTTGTTTACCTATATGTATAATTTAGTTCGTATGTTTCTTTTTCTCACCCCACCCAAGTTGAGCATTTCATGTTGAATGCCCCCATTTCACGAGGGAGGGTGTTTTCCCCCAACACTCCTATGAGTGGCTGACTATTAGCTCATTTTCTTCTCCCTTTCCCGAGTAGCCCAAGATCCTTTGGGTAGGCTGTGAAGGCCTGCAGTCTATTATATCCCATGATTCTTCTAGCAAGGAGGTTTTGGTGGTTGGCCTAGGTGTGTGCGGGAAGGTTGTTTCCCAACTGTCTTCGGGATGAGGCCCAGGTGTCTTTGGGCGTGGCGGTAGTTGTTCTCGCCCAGGTATTTTTTGGCATGGTTACATGTGGTTTTTGTGGCCCATGTGTTTGTGGGTAGGATGTGTGGTTGTGTCCTATGTGTTTGTAGGAGGGATGTGTGGTTATATCCTAGGTGTGTGCGGGATGGGTATGGAAGTGGGACTAAGGAGAGAATGGCGGGAGAGGTCTGATGTGTAGGATTTCTTCAATAACCAGTGGGAAAGTGGCACAGGGTACCCAAACAACAATGTGTTATTACTATTACATTACTTGACTTTAGTTATTTGGAGAGTGTTCCTTGGTGTGTCTAGGGTGGATAGTTTCCTTGCTAGGTGCTCTGGTTATCTCCTTTTCTCATGAGGCATTAGAATGCCTACCCATTGTGCACGAGAGATTTTTGTTTCCCTACTGATTATACCTGTATACTCACCCTACATATATAAATTGTTTTTAGGTTTCCAGGAGGACATTAAGGATCGTGCAGGACCGTACTAGTTTGGAACTTGGAACAATTTTTGTTTCTGTTTTTCTTTTCTTTGGTACTTTACTTTGGGGTCTTCTTGTACATTTGTAGCATTTGATTTTGGACATGCATATGGGAATGGTTTTCTTTTGGATTTACATTTACCTATAGTTCTGGTGTTTTTTGGATTTACTATATTATCTCATGATCCTACTAAATAAAAAGGTTAATGCCTTCCATCTTGTGTGTGATTTTATACCCTTGGTGCCAGTGTCCACTTTGGTACCTATTGAAGGCGGGTCTCAGGGGTCATTATCTCTTCTTCAACTTGAAGAAGGAAGGGTCTGGAAATCTTTTGTCCCTTCCCTCATCTTTGTGAAGGTGGTTCATGACAGAATGGTATTAGAGGTTGATCGTTGAGAGATATGATGGAGCTCGGGGTTAGGCCGAGTGGGGATTGCATGGGATGGTAGGGAAACAATTTTAGGCAATCTTGGCGTGTGAAATAGACCAAGGAAGACTAGCTAGGACATAGGATTTTAGGGGCCCCCGTGATCGGATGCAAAGACTCTGGGCCTACCAAACGACCAAGTGAGGCTACACAGATTGCAGGGTAGAGACCCCAGAAAAGGTATATGCATCATAATGACTTGTGTTCTTGTGTTTCTTGGGTATTTTGGGGATTTGAAATGAATAAGAAGTCTAAGAAAATTTAAAATAAATATTCTACACTACTTCGTCTTTGGAATTCATTGTTTACCATGAAGCTAATGCACCTGGCTGACAACCACGAGTAGTGCGGGTGATTGAGGCCCAGGAGGTTGTCTTGGATAATCGGTAGAGGACTGACCAAGAGGAGGAGGACGATCAGTGGCAGAGGATGCTTCATGTCTTTCAGCGGAAGACCCTCGGGAAATACGAGGGCATCACCACAGGCATGGAGACAGAGAACTAGCTCGAGGAGCTGGTGATAGCTTTCAGCTTGATATGGGATCCGAAATAGTACTGGGTTTCTCTGGCTATAAGCCAGATGTTGGGAGTAGCGTGTTAGTGGTGGACACTCTACCTTGGGGATAAGAGGGAGGCTGAGGTTATGTGGACTGACTTTGAGAGATAATTCTGGGCAGAATTCCTCTCATCCACGATGAAGGTAGAGAAGTGCCCGGAGATACTCTCCCTTCAACAGGGGATAATGTCAGTGAGGGAGTTGGGGATCAAGTTCAAGGAACTCCTTAGTTTTTCTCTGGACCTTTTTCTGGATGAGGAGTCTCAGGCGATATGTTTTGAAGAGGCACTCTGGCCTTCTTTTCAATACGCCACTACCCCCCTTCACCCTATCGATGTATATGGAAGTCCAAAAGAAGGCTGGAGTGGTGGAGAGAATACACACACTTGGAGGTGTGCCACAAGAGGGGAGCCAGTTGGGCTCATCAAAGGGAAAGGTTGTCAGCAGCAGGCCTCCAGCGTCAGGGCCTTCTAGGTTTCGACTAGTGGGGAGCAGGCCCCAACAGTTTCAGTTTTGATATCTCGGTCCTCTCCCTTTCCTTTTAGTACCAGGACCAAGATGCTTCATCTGTGGATTCCATGGGTACCTTCGGAATAAGTTCCCAGACCAAGTGTAGTACAGTGGGGGTAGGTCGGTTCGGCACCTGCCTCAGTATCAGTAGTTTCCAGCCAGGCACATTCAGCAGCAGTAGTAGGGACATCGATCTCCCACTCCTCTAAGAGAAGACGTTGCGAGAATAGGTCGGCCTTAGGTCGCTCCTTAGGGACCACGACTAGGGTGTGGTTGGGGAGGTGTCTGTCATCCGAGTGGAAAAAGATCTGGGCAGGGGCAGTTACACGCCATAGAGGCAGCAGTTCCTTTAGGGCCGGAAGTCGTTCGAGGTACGATCCACTTGTTTAGTACTCTTGCCTATTCCTTTTCTGATACAGGAGCTTCGCACTCCTTTGTTTCCCCGGTATGGGCCATGCTCTGGGTTTATACACTGAGAGAATTACAGTTCCCCTCGTGTTGAGTACGCCAATAGGAGGTCAGACTGACTTGTTTTATGTTTGTTGAGGGTGTATACTGATGATAGGGCCACATCAGTCAAGAAGAGATCTTTTATTGTTGAAGATACAACAATATGATGTCATCCTAGGAATCGACAGGCTGTTTTCTGTACACCCTGTTATCAACTATTTCCAAAGAAGAGTCATGTTCTCCGATGAGGATGGCCAGCATTTGATGTTCACCGGCAAGTAGGGTTTCCAGGAAGGCATGCGGTGAGTGGATCCACTTTTTTCCTTGTTAGCTGAGCTATCAGTGGAGTCGGTAGATACAGAGATGGTGGAAGTCCTGGGGATTGTCAGTGAGTTCATGGACTTCTTCCATGAAGAAGGGGTGACTCTACCCCCTTGATGTGATGTTGAGTTCAGGATAAACTTGAAACCTGGTGCCCATATGATTTTGATGGATCCCTATCAGATGATTCCTTCTGAACTGCATAAGTTACGAATTCATATTGATCATCTGATGAAGAAGCGTTTTGTTTGACTAAGCACGTCACCATGGGGTTCCCCAGTTTTGTTCACGATGAAGGCAGACGGTGGTCTCCGGCTGTGCAAAGACTACTGGAGAGTGAATCAGGTAACCGTCAAGAACCGTTACCCCCTCCTAAGGATAGACGATCTTTTTGACCAGTTAAAGGGGGAAGGATGGTTCTCCAAGATCGACCTGTCGTTAGGATATCACCAGTTGAGGGTGAAAGAGGGGTACATCTAGAATACTGCCATCAAGTGCAGATATGGGAACTTTTAGTTTGTAGTCGTGTCGTTTGGCGTTACGAATGCAACAGCTATGTTCATGGGGCTCATGAAATCCTTCTAGGAATATCTAGACCAATTCATAGTTGTGTTTATGGACGAAATCCTGATCTACTCAAGATCAGAGTAGGATCACACTAAGCATCCAAGAACGGTTGTAGAGGTCCTCCAACACCACCATCTCTACAATAAATTGTCCAAGTGCATGTTCTAGACACGAAAAGTGCACTTCCTTGGACATGTGGTGTCTGAGCAGGGAATAGCGGTGGACCCATCAAAGGACTAAGTGGTTGTTTCATGGGAATCACCCAAGAACGTGGTGGAAGTTCATAGTTTCCTAGGTCTGGAAGGTTACTACCAAAGGTTCATGACCAACATCTCCCGATTTGCGTCACCTTTGTTATACTTGACCAAGAAAGAATAGGATTTCATGTGGAGTGGACACTGTGAGGTATCCTTTAGTTATCTGAAGGGGATGTTGGTTAGTTCCCCAGTGTTGAGGTTTCCAGAAGAAGGATTGGTGTTTGAGGTGTTTTGTGATGCTCATGGACTTATCCTGGGGTGTGTGTTGATGCAACAGTAGGGGGTGATATCTTATTGGTCTATATAGTTACGTTTCCATGAGAGTAAATATGCCACCCATGACTTGGAGCTCACAACGGTTGTGTTTTCACATAACTTATGGTTGCATTACCTCATCGTGGAATGCTTTGTGGGATTCATAGATCACAAGAGGTTGACGTATATCATCTCCCAGTGGGACCTAAACTTGCAGCAATGGATGTGGATGTAGTTTCTTTAGGACTACGACTTCAAGATTTCCTACACCTCAAGAAAGGGAAACGTGGTGGATGATGCCTTAACCAGGATGTCGCAGAAGGATACGGTTCGAGAGTCAGCAGATACTTGGAAGGCGATGGAGGAGTTGGCTGCCCTGCACCTGGATGCAAGGGTGGATGGTGGTAGAGGTTGCATGTTTCAGATGATAGTGCAGTCCTCTCTATTGCGGCAGGTAGAGGAGACTTAGTGGGGATACTCATAGAGTGATGTGATGCACGATTGGGATAACCAAGAAAATTCTACAAAAGGGTGGTAAGAGTATGGTTAGAATCAGATTCTGTTCTGAGGGAATTGTTTGTTCTAGAGTCAATACGCGGGAGAGTTCTTGTTGAGTATCACAATTCACCCCTAGAGGTTTACCCAGGATCTTCCAAGATGTATCGGGGACTGAGGGAGTATTTTTGGTGTCCCATGGTAAAATCGGTAGTGGAAAATTTTGTGGAAAGGTGCATGGTGTGTCAGAAGGTGAAGGATGAACACCGCATTCCAGAAGGTTTGTTATAGCCTTTAGTCGTCCTCGAATGGAAGTGGGAGGAAATCTCTATGGATTTCTTCACAGAACTACCCAGGTTTTAGGGAGTCTGTGATGCTATCTGGGTAGTGGTAGACCGACTAACGAAATCAGCTCACTTCCTTGTGATTAAAGAGTCAATTGCAGTGGATTCCCTAGCAAAGAGGTACGTAGATGAGGTGGTGAAGTTTCATGGGGTTCCAAGGTCCATATTCTCTAATCGGGATAGTTGGTTTACCTCACGGGTTTGGAAAGGATTGCAACATGCTTTTGGCACCCAGCTATGACTCAGCACTACTTTCCACCCTCAGACAGATGGGAAACATAGTGCACCATCTAGATGATAGAGGCTATGCTACAAGAATGTGTTTTGTACTTTGTGGGATTGTGGGTATGACACTTTCCTCTGATATATTTTTCCTAAAAAAATAGATATCACTCTACCATTGGCATGGAATTGTTCGAAGCATTTTATGGGAGGTTGTGTCGCTCACCCGTATCCTGGACAGAGGTTGGGGAAGAAGGAGTTCTTGGCTCGGAGGTGGTGCAGAGCACAACAAAGAAGGTTCAGCTTATACGGGAGAGAATAAAGGCATATCAAGACCGGTAGAAGTCATATGCCGATAACAGGAGGAGACCCTTGTAATTCGAGGTTAGGGACCACGTGTTCTTGAAGGTCTCCCCTCACCGTGGAGAACAGAGGTTTAGTAGGGGAATAATCTTTCTCCCAGGTTCATAGGACCCTTCGATGTGTTGTGGCGGGTCGACGAAGTGGCTTATCAGCTAGAACTACCACCGCCACTATTGAGAGTGTACGACATGTTCCATGCGTCTAAACTCCGTCAGAATCTACATGACGATTCACACGTCCTTGACTAGGGAAAGATGGATATCGACGAAGACGTGAAGATTATAGAAAGACCTATGAGGATTAAGGATCTTGAGGAGAAGGTGCTCTGTGTATGAACCATTCCATTGGTTCGAGTGTTATGGAGGCATGGTGGGATCGAGGAGAGTACTTGGGAATGAGAGGCACCGATACGTGCCCAGTACCCAGAGCTATTTTTAGTTTTTGTTCCGTTTTGTTTTATACTTGTTGAGATGAAGCGCTTTACCATGTTAACTAGGGGATGTGTTGTTTTTCTTGTTCTTTGAATGTGTGTGAAGCGTCCTGACTATGGGATGGGGAGGACCCAATCCCTAATCAAGACGCATTAGAGTGGATGCGGTTAAACCTATGTGGGCGAGTAAGTGCCGCCCAAAGCAGATAATATCTTGATATAGAAGAAGGGAATCCCTAACACATATGACTAGATGGTATGACCTTTGAATGTTTTTGTGGTTACTTGAAAAATAGGTGTTCCTAGATGTCGATGAGGTTTAATCCTGAGAGTTATCTTTCAAGGTGGTTGTTCAGACCCCTCTCTTTTCATGGGGTCTAGTTTTAACTCTCTAGGACGAGAATACTTTGGGTAGTGGCTCGTTGAGGAGTTTTCCAAAAACTTGATTCCATCAAACAAGTCCACTGAAATGGTTGCACCGGTAACCGTCGCACACTGAAACGGTGGCACCATAATGGTGGGACTGCTTACAGTGTTCCACAAAATCGATGGCACCGCTTACAGTGTTCCACAAAATCGGTGGCACCACGTACAATGTTCCACTGAACCAGTGGAACCGGTTACGGTGTTCCACCAAACCGGTGGCACCATGATGGTAGCACACCAAAATAGTGGCACCTATCATGGTGGCACTGTGACCATGGAACCGTTACAGTGTCTCACTGAATGGTGTCCCACCCTCGTTCGTTTTTCTAGTTTCCAACTCCTTACGCTTCTACAATGTATCTTTTGACATAAAAATGATTTAATAACGCTTTTTGAAGCTTTTTTAGGACCATATATGATATCTAAAATCACCCAAGAGCTGGAAAACCCTTGACTTTCTAAAACATGGGGATTTTCCTCTATGTCACATCCTTTCCCCATACTTTCTAGTTCCTCCCCTGTTGCACTTTTTCTTCTGATTAAAGGATATCGTTTAACGCACAACCATTATAGACACCTCTCTGATTGGAATTATTAAATGACAATTTATTCCATCATGTGTAACCACCCTAATACATGGTGAAACCACGATCTTCCTTTAAATCCATTAAAAATTCCATATCCCATAACTCTAGGATCTCACCTTTTTATCGCATGGGAATTCCTCCTCCTTCTTCTTCTTGGTTGGTCTCTTTTTCTTTCCTTGTGTGTTTGGAGTCCCCATTCCTGAGGCAAGTGGTGCACCTGTACTGGAGATTTTCTTCCCACCCTTAGAGTCCTCAAAGCTCCTCCCCTACAAGTTACGCATCCGTAGTTCTTGGCGCATGGAGAGAAACTTCGATCGTTGATCATCTAGGTAAGGTTATTTTCCCTTTGTCTCTCCATCTGTGTATCATGTGGGGTGGGAATGCTATTGTTCCTATGGGGATGGAAGAAACCAATCCTTAATGAAGATAATAAATAGAATTTTAAAGAATTAAGGGAGTGTGTTCGATGTTTATTTTGTACTCTTTATCCTTGGATATGTGATTTGAATTGTATGGGTATATGTTCACTAAAAATCATGGACATTGGTGGTATTTCCTTGCTCACTAATGAACCCCTATCTTCTATGATGTTTGAATGGATTTAACATGAAAATTGTCTAATCACATAAACTTGATTGATTTAATAAGTTCCCAATGAACAACAATCCTTGTTTGATCACCCCTATTAATCAAACGGAAGGAAGGAACTAAATGAATGATGTGCTTGAATCTAGAAAACCCCTTTGCTTTGTTTTGGTGACAGGTGTGGTCATTCTGCTTGATTCGTGTGGGGTGATATGGATGGGGATTGGATCCCCTCTATGGTTAAATCATTGGTTTGTGGATATAAGGTCGTGTGGGGCCGTATGTTGGGGCTCGGTTTGGTTCCAGTACTTCAAGGTATCTCACAGATCCCTTTTGTTGTTGTGGATTTACAAGAGAACTGGGTATGAATTCTTAAATTACTATTGGGTTGTTCTCTCCTTCCTTTCCTTATGGTTATTCCTGTTATTTTCCCAGTAGTGAAGAATTAATTTAAATGGAATCACTTGATTATGATAAAAATAATGGGTTCAATTGGTAATTGGTTCCAGGAATGAGTTTTGACATGGTTGTGGGTGTGGTGCCTCTTATGAATGAATAGTAACAAGGGTGTTTTTGGTTGGGCTGGTTTTAAAACCCCTAGGTTGGGATGATTTATTGTTTACCTATATGTATAATTTATTTTTTATGTTTCTTATTTTCACCCCAAACAATTTGAGTACTTCATGATGAACACCCCCATTTCATGGGGGAGGGTGTTTTCCAAACACTCCTATGAGTGGATGGCTATTATCTCATTTTCTTCTCCCTTTCCTGAGTATCCCAAGATACTTCAGGTAGGTTTTGATGGCATGAGGTCCATTATATCCCAATATTATTTAGGAAGGGTAGTTGTGGTGTTTGGCCTAGGTGTGTGCGGGTAGGTTGTTTCCCAAGTGTCTTCAGGAAGAGGCTCAGGTGTCTTCGAGCATGGCAGTAGTTTTTAGGGATCAAGTATTTATGGGTGTGGTTACATGTGGTTGTTGTGGCCCAGGTGTTTGTGGGTGGGATGTGTGGTTTTGGCCCAGGTGTTTGTGGGTGGTATTTTTGGTTATATCCCAGGTGTGTGCAGGCGGGGTATGGAAGTGGGACTACGATGAGAATGGCGGGAGAGGTCTATTGCGTAGGATGTATTCAATAACCAGTGGGAAAGTGGCATGGGGTACCCAAACATCAATGTGTTATTAATATTACATTACGTGACTTGCATTATTTGGGGAGTGTGCCTTGGTGAGGTTTGGGTGGATAGTTTCCTTGCTAGGGGCTCTGGCTGTCTCCTTTTCTCACGGGGAATTAGAATGCCTCTCCACTTGTGCACGAGAGCTTTTGGTTTTTCCTACTGAGTATACTTGTATACTCACCCTATGTATATAAACTACTTTTAGTTTTCCAGGAGGACTTCAAGGATCGTGTAGGACCGTACTAGTTCAGACCATGGGATAATTGTGGTTCCTCTTTTTCTTTTCATTGGTACTTTCCTTTGGGGTTTTCTTGTACTTTTGTAGCATTTTTATTTTGACATGCATATGGGAATGGTTTACTTTTGGATTTAATTTTACCTATAGTTTTGGTGTTTTTTGGATTTACTATCTTATCTCCCGATCCTACTAAATAAAAAGGGTAATGCCTTCAATTTTTTGTGTGATTCTATACCCTTGGTGCTTGTCTCCACTTCAAGACCTATTGAAGGCGAGTCTCGGGGGTCATTATCTCTTATTAAACTTGAAGAAGGAAGGTCCTAGAAATTTTTTGCCCCTTACCTCATCTTGGTGAAGGTGGGTTAGGACAATATTAGACCCTCGCTACTAGTCAAGAGCCTCTGGAATGCAGGGAGGCATTCTTGATGTCATGTAACCAACCAACTTAGGGCACCGATGTGGGCTACCTAGGTAGGGCAATACACTATTAATCAAAAATAATTTCAAAAATGTTCTAGAAATTAATGGTAATATGTTCTTTCAAAAATCAATATTATATATTTTTTTATTAAATTTTTTATTTAAACAATAAAATGACTTTATTAAAAACTGAAAAATTATTTAATTTACATTTATCAATACATTTATATTGCGTATGAACAGTATATATATTTCATAAAGTAGTTAATCCTATTCATACCCTCAAATTAAATAGATAGGTTATAATTATAATATTAAAATAAAAAAAATCATGGTTCATTATGTCTTTTTCCTTCATATCTTATACGATATCAAACATAGTGTTTATTTAAAATCATAGTGTATTACATGAATCCTCACAATTTTAACCAGTTCTCAGTAATCAAGGTTTTCTTATTTGGAAATTACTTTGTGGAAAACCCCCTTCATAAAAAGGGTTAATAAAACATCCTCTTTAAAAGAGGTAAGGGAAAATATGAAGGTTATCCAGAATAATACATAACTTCGTTCCCAAATAAGAGAACACTAGTGAGAACTGAAAATATGGACATGGAAGAGAAAATTAATTCTCAAGGACTAATTGGAGGGTGATATAGAACATAGTATAGAAAAGGTAAACAACAAAGAAACCATGAACCAATGAGCGGTTTAAAAGACCATCCATTTATCATAATTTAAGGTTATTGAATCTTTTTTGTCTTAAGACACTTTTTATAAATTTCATGCATTCTTTTACCATCTAGAAAAAGTAAAGAAGGAAATATAAAAATTTGGAATGTCGAATGTCTCTAACAAATATCCATAATAATCCATTTTTTTAGTCTAAATGATTAGTATTAAAGATGGATTTTTTTAATCCTAAAGCACTAAAATAAACATATAATAGATCAAAAAAGTATATCAAGATATTCCTCCCATAATTAGTCATTAACCAAAACCAAAAAAGTATAGAACAAGATAATTCTCAAAATGAATAAACCGTTAAATGAGGAAATAAAACATAATTATCAATACCTTAATTACCTCAATAACCACAACATTAAAAAATGTTTAAATCTCAAGGGATATATCATACCATGCATCTTACGTATTTAAAATTTTAATTTCATTATTCACAAATTATCTTTCATGGTAAATCAATTATTAAACCTAATTGTTACATATACCTCATCCCAATGAAACATTGACCAAATATAAATAATAACCATGATAAATAAATATATAATATTTTAATATAGTGAAAGTTTCCAAAATATCATGAATCAAATTTATATATTAACCTAAATTTTAATAAATAACATTAAGGTAACTATCTCTGAAGATATCAACATATCAATGAATCACATTTCATCCATCAAGATTATTTATAACCCAAAACATATTAAAACATAATTAACATCAAATACTATACTAACCCCAAATGTTTATTTAAACCTTAATATATTTTTCTTCCTAATCCAAATGAATGATTCAAATCAATTCAAAATCACATCACTTAGAACATAAAAAGGGTTTGTTGATGCCTTTAAACTTATGATTAACTATAAACTTATACACCCTTGATGGCATCCATAACTTCTATGTTAACATCAAATGAAAACATATATGCTTCCAATAATTAACACACTCCTTATTCCTTAAATAAGTTCACAAACTATTGAATATATTCAATAAACCCAAAAATCCAATAACATCAAAGATGACCTAAATCAACATACCATCAACATACCATTTTCAAATTCACAAATAATATTATAACAATGTCAATATTCTCTTTATTTCAACTAAATATATATTTTAAAATTCTACTTTGGAATAATCCTAAGATGTTTCATGATCCTTGTATACAAAACCTCATTGATATAAAACATCCATAACATAATTACTGAATCATAATGTATAAATAATTTAAACCTTTCACTTCATAGGTATTTTGTTGGTCTAGAAGTTAACCCTTGGATTAGGCAATTGTCTTAGATAATACCCATATTCCCTACATATAATAAATTTAACTATAAATGTTACCTTAGGATGATCTTAATTTCCATTTATTGGACTTTTCATTTTTACTCAATATTTAGATTCTCTATACACTAAATTTAAACCAAAAAACAACTTTTTTTACTTTTATATATTAACTTGAGTGTTTCTTACAACATTCTCTACATAAAGGAAGATGAATATTCTTTCCTTCATAATCCCCACCACCTGATCTCCTAGTGAACTCTATACTTATCTTCATTTGGGAGTCTGAGATTTGGTTAAGGTGCAAGATATTAATCATATATCATGATAACTAATTAGGAATAATCCCAATGGTTCGCATTATATGTCCCATTTCATTTTTATAATCATGAGGATAATCATTCCATTTTCTATCAGCCTTAACACAAGACCACAAAGTTACATCCATTAAAAAAAAACCAAAAATCATATTATGAGAAACAATATTCATAGTGAGGAACCATGAAAAATAATTTATAGGATGTATAAATCATGAAAAATACTTTTCAATCTATGAAACCTTATATTTAACACAAGTTATCAATAATCATTAATAAATTTTTTGGATGTTGTCATCTTATTAGAATCTTACCTAAGGTTTGTCGTAAATTTTTCTCATCCTCATTTCCAAATGATAACTAAAACTTTCTCTGATACCAACTACATTTACCCATACATTTAATACATATATATCACATCTTAATAGTTTAATATCCATTACATAACATAATGATCCATTCCATAATTGTATAGGTCTAGTGCCTTGGGAAACTCAGAGACATAAACAGGTTGTTAATAAAATATCAACATCATCTCCCACTACATTCATCATACCTATAATACTTCTTAGAAACATCACACATAAAACTATATTATGAACCTGGAGAAAAGGAAACAAAAGAAATGTGAGCTTCGATGCTCATCCATGGAAAACAATGGGTATTTCAACGATCACATGATCTCAACATGAGCATAATCCCATGAGAACATGATCATAACATTATAAAATCATATCCTACAAATCATATATCATAATAGTAAGTCATGGAATAAATTTTGGCATTTCATAAGACCTTAATCATAAATGAATAAATGAAATGATCCCATAGAGAAAGAAATATTCATAAGATATAGTTGCATGGAAAACACATAATCATAGAAAATAATTTCCTTAGTAGTGAATGATCATTGCAAAGAGTATCATAGTCTAACGTATTTTCTCCCCAAACCTCATATAAGTCATGGTTTAATCCCAATACTATCATAGTTGACAAAATACCTTTATAAATTAGGTTCACCCCTTATTCTCATGATATATCAATCGTTACCAAATGCATTGGATAGATATATTGGTCTCGACCATTACATAATGAAAATTATACATATGTTCTCCATAAGATCAAAAAACACTCATCATATCATAACCCAATAAAAAGAATAAGTTTCATAAAAATTTCATCATTTAATCATAGCACAACCTATGGAAAAGAAAAAATATTCATAAACATATCTTCATCGAAAAAATAAAACTTAGAGATATATAATAAGGTTGGTATCATTGGATCATATCCCCCATAAAGTATAAGTGAAATCAAGGGTTATTTTCATTGATTATTATAAATACCTTTAAATATAATTAAGAATTTCATGAGGAAAATCTCATTTCTATTTTAAAATGACATATTTGAAATATAAAAATGTTAAAAATATTATGGAAAATATTTTATTGTAAAATATCCATAGATACTTATAAAGGAAACTTCAATTCATTGAGTGGTCATGATGGTGTGAAATTTTGTTTTATAGTATAAGTTAAAAACATTCTTTCCTTGTAAAAAGACAAAAAAGTACCTAATTTCGAAAATAAAAACAATATTAATTTTGAAATAATTTTTTAAAAAATTAATACATGAATAATAATGACTTTATATAATCAAATTATAATATTAAAAACCTTCTTTAAATCATGTATATAAAAGAAATTGTTTTCTAGATCGAAGAGATAAATAATGTCAACTTTATTCAAAATCATGATTTTATTATATTGAGTACATAAAGAGAGGAAAATTTAATGAAAAATGTATTATCTTGAAATAACCAAAGGAGAATAAAATACAAGATATTAAATTATGTTATATAATACAATTTCAGCATCATAACTTAATCATAAACAATCCCAATAAATAATGAGATATAGACATTAAATCCTTACTGCTTTAGTAAAAATAGAATTGTAAGACCCATGAAATAAATATCCAATAAAATATATTTATACCCCCATAAATTTCATAATAATTATCATAAAATACATTCATGTGTACTATATACACCACAAAAAAAGAAACAATTGGTGAATATGGAATGTCTCCCCCAGAAATAAAAATGATATGAAAATATATTACCCTAGGTATGTATTCCTTCATTGGAATTGGAAACATCTATTTAATAAATATATATTTATTATAAATATATGATAGAACCATAATTATATTTATAATCTCATATATTATTTACTTATTACATTTTTCATCCATTTTTTAACAAATCTTTATTAAAATCGTTGTTCTTTGTTACATCTACTTCATTTTTCAGGTATGTTTTGGTATGGTAGTTCTAGTCCATTTAATTTGATCTTGGTTTTATAACATCTATAATATTAATAATGATATAAATATAATATATATTCATCCATATAAGTAGATATAGAAAAATGAATTACACCATTCATGGAGATGGTGGGTCGTACATACATATGAATATTGATTTCATTTTTGACCGATGAAATAAGATAAAGGTAAATAATAAATAATCTGTAGATAATAATTATTAAATAATATATTTATTATATATTCAATAAATTCATACTTATTACCTACCAAGTAAACCGGTAATGTAAAATGAATCACATTACTTCGTGAAGGTGGCAGTTCACACGTACTCACAAGCGATGTTATTATTTTTCAACAGTTTGGAAGGTAAGAAGGTATATATGATATTAAAAATAATAATTTTTAAATATTTATTAATTATAGAATATAAACATTAAACCCATAAAAATACCAATCCATAAAATATGGCAACGAGAAATGAATTGTATCGCTACGTGGAGACGGTAAGTCGTATGAACGCAAGAGCGAAACATTAACTTTCCATTTCATGGATATGTGATGAATAAATGTGATTTCATAATTTTAATAAAATTTAATTATATTGAGATAATTAATTTATTATTTTATTAAAAATCTTAAATATTTATGGGAGATAAAAAATAATTAAAAAGAAAGTGATCTGTTAAGGCGATTGACTCTTTTTTGAAACAAGTCCTTTAAATCTCCCTTTAAAAACCATGGGGTTGGTCTTTTGGGAAGATTATAAAATATTTAATGTGTATACATAAGTTTATAAGGTATTATTTGAGGTTATGGTCTAGTTATAAGGGAAAAAATTCTGAATAAGTGAAGGTAGGATGTTCCCTTTTATAATTGAGGTTAGGGGGAACTTTTGGAATTTTTTAAAAGATTAAAATATAAAAAAATCATTATCTATCCCAAAATCCTCCAAAATTCTAGGGATTATAATTTAATATATTATGGTGTTTAAATAAAAAAAATTACATGTTTTAGTGGTGTTTTAAACCTTATCATTTTGTTTAACCCATTAATTAACTCATTTTAACATTAATCATGGTATCATATTTTTCACATAAAAAGAACAATAATTTTACATGTAAGGTGAAAATTGAAAAATAAAGGGCAAAGGGATTATATATTAGACAATATATTATCCTTTTTTTGATATTTACATATTTTTTAAAAAAAATAAATAATTTTATGAAATATTATTTTGAAAAAATATCATTAAGGTGAATTATGACACTATTCATTTGATTAGATTTAAAATACATAAATAATTTTTTTCAATATAAAATAATCATTTAACACAAAACTAATATTTCATATTCATCTAAAAGAATCATGGAACGCTATAACCAATAAAATTATATTAATTTAGAATTCCTAAAATCATTTATTTTATTTTTCTAATCATTGAATATAGACTGCGATAACAATATATAAGAATTTAAGGTAATTTTATAATTTATGAAAATTATAAATAATTTTATTTCTAGAATAAAAATTAATTAAATTCAAAACAACCAATTATCTTCATTCATAGATTTATTTTTTCCCAATGTGTATATATAAGAGATATTCAAAACTTAGAGATTGACATTTTATAACTTTCATTGCCTAAATATTATATATATCATATTCTTTGAAAGGTGTCCATTAAAAAATAATGTTCAAAGAAAATATGATAATAGTAGAATATCATTCATTCAATAATTATTATTATGAAAAATAGATCCTTATCACTTAGTTTTAACCTAGATTAACCAGATTTACCCTTTACAGTTTTGATAATTTTTACCATGATTAAGATTGATATTCACCAAAAATAAAAGGGAAATATTTAAAAAAAATTAATAGATAGATAAAAAAATATGGAATCAAGTTTATCAAATTCAATTTCTATATGTTGATGAAATTAATTTTAAAATAAGTATGAAACATTCCATGAAAACTTCTTTTTAGACAAATACATTTTTAAACATAACACTGAGTTTTTTATCTCATGCCTAAAAAAATATTAAATAAATATTAGAAACATTATTAATAATATAATATATATATATATCCTTATAACCATTCACCAATAGTGAATAGTTTAATTTATTAAGAAAAAAATTCATTACACGCATAAAAATAGTTTTTCAAAAAAATATCTTTTACGTATAAAAATGTTTTTTTCAAATTCATTCATAAAATTGAATCTGGTGAATGTAATTTAATTATTTAAAACATAGGGGAACTAATTTTACATTGAAAAAATTTTATAACAAAAATGTAACTCTATACCTGATTGAAATGATGATATAGTTTCCAATAAAAATCTATACTTTTTACTATTCATTGAAAAATCATACATTTATGAAAATTATAAAAAATACATCCTTAGATTATTTTTACATGAGGAATTAAAAAATGATATCATTTTAATCAAATATAATTTATAAATTCTCTATAAACTATTTTTAATATTTTATCAAAAAAAGAAATAAAAGATATTTTTTAAGAAAGTTTTTCTTTGAAGAATAAAAAGAATTTACTAATTATTTAGTGATTATTTAAACAATATTTATCCATAAATTTATATTTATTATGATATATATATATATATCATAAATTATTTAATATTTTAGATAAATTATAATTTATTACAAGTTTATAATGATCATATTTAAATAATAATATTTCCTGATTTGTTTAAGCTTTTTGTTTTATACAATGTACATAATTGAACATAGTGTTCATTAAAAATATTGGGGTGTGATGATTTTCATATTTGGAATAATATTTAAAAAAATTACTATCTACTTGAGAAAATATAGATGTCTGTTGTAGAGTCTTTATCCTTCTAGTTTTTACAGGATTTATCCAATCACCAATGATATTTTCTTCATTGACTTCATCCCTACTTCATTCCTTTCATACAGATATTGATCCTACATTAAATACATCATCATTTTTTTCTTCCTATGAGTATACTCAATCCCCATGTTCTCCCCCTAGGCTTATCACTTAAACATATATTCAGTATTGAATTCTACTAAATTTGGATCACTGTTTTTATATGACAACTCCTCATTTTTGTGAGATTTCTTCTCATTTTCACAATAATGGATCTTGAATTTTAAGGACCATTCAATAATTTTTTTAGAATTTGTATTCCATGAGTTTAGATGAATGTCCAAGTAAAATTACATCATCCCTATGAGTTTCAATCCTTACATTCTTCTCCTTGTTTAGAATAAACAATTTACCCCCCGAAACTCAAAAAGTATTCCAATGTGGGATTCTTTCCATACCATATTTCGTATGTTGTGTTCTCATCATATGGACTTAACAATCCCCTTTTGTAGATATAAACTAAATTAAGGGCTATTTCCTTTTAATTTTTTTATGAATCTTGGTTTATTATCATTTATTTCTTGGGATATTCCTCCACCTATTTTTAGTTAATTAAATACCATTTTCAATCTATAACTTCAATATTGTTTCCATAGTATCTTCTCTACTAATATAAAGTAATATTTAATACTCTTAAACACTATATTTTAATAATATATTCATAAACCATGTCATCATACAATAATAATAAATAAATAGAGTGTAATAACATTATTCATCCATCGACTTGGGTGAAATTATCCCCCACACATCCACCTTTACTAACTCAAGCAATCTCATTGACATTTTTTCCTGAGTCTTGTATGTCTTTCAAATGATTTTACATTTTTAAAAATAATCTTAGTATGAGTGTCATCATGAGGAAGTTTTAGGATAATATTAGCTATTTCATTCTCCACCATATCTTATATGGGACTTTGGATTAAGTTTCCAAGATTTTTTTTCCATATCCTTTTCTATTATTACTTGCATAGAAATTGCCTGTCATATTCCCCACTAATGAGTTAAACATTATGTTTTATGTGATTACCTTGAATCAGTATTTTTCCATCTCTTCCTTCCAGGATTTAAGCCTTCTTTCTGAAATTCACCGCATGCCATGAGTCACATAGTTGTCTCATACATAGAAGATTGTGACTAAAGTCTTAAAAACCATGTAATCCATGCACCTTAGTTATTCATATATGAATTTGTATTTTCTAAAGATATTAATTTTCAAACCTTCACTATTAAAAAGGAGAAAAATGTCATTAGTGCATAAATTATGATCATGAAATGGTATTTATTTTCCATCATCTAGGATGTATATCCACTATGTTGAATCCATACTCTAACTGGATCTGTTTCTCTCAATGAAATTTCTACAACATTAACCTTCATAGAAATTACTTTCTTGATCTGTGTTATATTTTTTCCTTAATTTGGTGTTCAATAAATTTCCACCTCATTATCTGTTGAATCATACTCATATTTTAGGTATGTGAATTCATTAGGAATTCCTTGGCAGAGTAATGATGTTTTCAGCTACTATGATCACTTCTTCTATATCTATTTTAGCACATTTATTTACTAAATTTATGGGAAATCTATGTCTTTGTGTCCTACCCTTCATACAAAAAACAATAGCCTTTTAAAATATACCAATTTTAGGAAATTATAATAATCTATTTTTTTACTATAGAACCTTTAAATGTATTTTATCAATAAAAACACATATTTTTTCCCATATTACTATATTAATAAAACCATATTCATGGTATACTATTTTTTGTCTTTTATAATCCGCTTATATTGCTTTGATCTCATTGAGAATCACCCATATAAAATTTCTTCTGGGATGTGGGATATTTTGATTTCACATTAGCCACCACTATTAATTCCTTATAATCAATACCCTAAATATATTTTCATTACCTTTGAAACAATGTACATGTGTATAAGGGTATAATTTTCCCATTATCTCCATGTGTTCCTCCTTATCTTCTTTAGTATCCCACACAATAAAACTCCATGATGTCATGTTGGGTGATAGATTTATTTCATGATCATCAATATTTCATCAAATATTTATTAATATGACTTTGATCATTTCAATTATTTTTACATGATATTTAACCAAATCAGTCATTAAATCAATTATATAGTATTGATCTTGGGTTTTTATATTGAAATCAATTTCTATCTAATAGTTTATAGTATTTTAATTCTTGAATGTTTCAATATCACCCTTTAAATTATATTTTTATTCTTCTTTCTCTAACATATATAATTTGGAATCATATACCACTACATTGAATTTCATCACTTATCCCACAAAATAATAATCTATTCATGTGTAGAGTCTAGACCATCCTTGATGTATAATCATTCCATAACGTTAGTGATTTCATCATAATTTTCCACCAATTTATTATCTATTTAATCCATGAGGACCTCTTCATTCAGGTCAAAACAATCCTCAATTTACTACACTTTATTACCCTCTGATATATAGTTTTGTTATTACATAAATTTCTCTTTTTTAGATAATTTATGATATGAATAGATCTTTTATAAAACACCCATAAATAGTTTCTTTATGGGTTATTTATCTTTATTTTCATCTCCAAATTTATTTTGAAACATAGAAGCACAAGGCCCCACTTTTCCACAATGAAAATAGGCAAGTGAAATATTTCCCTTTAATATTTCTTTTTTCCTTTTAATGTATGAGGAAAAGATAGACATCGCCTCTTCAAAATAACTATATTTGAGATAATATGATATGGTTAGATTCTTAATTTCCTTGAATTACACGTCCAATTAATTATCCTTTATCAATGAAACATTATTGTTTTTTCTCATCTTATATTAGATGATGGTGTTGTAAATAATATCCCTAACCACCCATTTGGGGTCCTTGTCTTCACGAACCATGAACTTCTCATTGAAACATGATGGTAATATTCTTTTCATAAACTTTATGAATTTTAAATAATCAAGTAATTCATTGAGTTTTCTCATTCCATCAACAAAAATACTCATCTGATTAGTGAATTCATCAAAGAACTCATTTTGATTCATTTTTAAATCCTTATACTTGATCCATAGAAATAGAAATTTATCTTCACATACAATGGAATCACCATCATAAATGCTGATTAGTTAATTCCACATGTAATGTGAGTATTTAAATGGATTCATATTCATCTATATTTCATTGGATAATGCACCTACCATTACATTGTCTCTTTTTCATTAGTATCAATCTTTCTTCAATATTTTTCTAATAATTCTCTACTCATGAATCTTGATAAAATCCCATAAAAGTTATCCATGACAATTTACATTTCCAAAGATAAAAAATATATTTTGATTTTATTCTTACATGTTTTTAAATTACTATCCTCAATGATTAGAATTGCCTTATGGTTTTTGGAATTTGATGTCACTTCAAAGAGAAAAAATGTCACAAAATATATGTAACGTCCCGATTCTAGAAGCCACCCATAGGTGCCCCATACCTGCTTGGTCACATGGCCTCAAGAGCATTTCCCCAAACTCTAGAGGCCGCCAATTAGAAGTGAGGGCCTTGGGCATGATAGTGGGGAAACTATGCCCTCATTGGAAGATTGACACAGTGGAAGTAAAACAAATAGCACTAGCACAAGTAGTAAATATACATACAATAGTAAACATCGGAAGACTGAAATACTAAACAACTAGAGCACATGTATATAAAATGATGCATGATACATATGTCTAGGAAAGTATCCAAACAAGTCAAAATGATGGAATACAATGATAAACCAACGTACAAAAGAAAAACAGATAAACTCCTCAGCATCGTAAGCCTCAACTTGGTCCCATGCTCTCCAGCTCCACAACAGTCAAGTACCTGAAGTAGAAGGGTGCTTGCCCTTATATATACCAGTAGCAATATAATGTATTTGGGCCCGAAATCATGACCCAAACAAGGTGTGAGACTAACCCTTGTAGGAAACCACCAAAATATATGTGACTAATAGTCAGTGAATATATATGGCAGTCAATAAGAAAAACAAGCAGTAAACAAGAAAGTACTCAGCAGAAAACAATTCCACAGTTCAAAGCATTGAAATTCCACATATCAAGGAATCATCTAATCAAAGTAGGTAACCCTATGGTAGTACTCACATCCTAACCCCTCTGGTTCAACCAAAAAAGTATAATAAACCCTCTGGGAAGTACACATAGTATAACTCCACTGGTTCAGCTTAAGCATAGACTCTCTGAGGAAGCACACACCGTTAATTCCCACTTTGGTCTCGTATTGGTAACTAAAAGGCTCTATGGGGAAGCACTTACGTCATATTATCCTCGTGTCCCACATCGAGGAACTATAGAAACTCTGAGGAAGAACTTCTGTCAATTCCCCCTATGGTCTCACATCGTAACAGTAAAACAAAGACCCTCTGGAGAATCCCTTACATCTATTCTCCCTATAGTCTACTAAACCAAGTTCCCACATCCTTGTGCAAGTAATTCGAGAAAGGAAATGCATATCGGCCAATGTAAACCTCAAAAACTACTTGGCTAAATAGTCTACAACATAACAACATTTCAGAATACAAAACACTCCATCCTACAATACTAGGAATGGGAAAACAAACAAGGCAGCCTAAGGGGATAAATAGGACCAAACGGTCATAAACAAACATGCATGGTAAAACTCTTCTAAATCATAGAAATTATCCCTATTCACATTCGATTAACCTCTACTCAGGCATACAAGCATAGCAGGTAATTAATAGGGATAAAATAGTAAACATGCAATACCCCATTCAAGGGTATTGGACAAATTTGCACATATAACTCAACAAATTTTTAAGGAAAGGTAAAAACCACCTACCTCAACATTTTGAGATTGATGTACTTGAATCTCAGGCCTTGAATCTCCTTAGAAAGACATATATATACAAAAATTTCTAAAATTTTCAACCAATGATATCTCATGAGAGGGGAGAAATCAAGATATGGTGTTATAGGAGAAGAGACAACTCACCGATGCGATTCCAGCGCAACCGATAATGTTCAATTCGAATGAAGGATGCTCGGTTAGGGGTTCAGCAATGATTCAAGGTCATAAGGTGCTCTTGGATGATATAGATGAATAAGGAGGGATTTCTGTTGATTATATGCGACCTCGGTATATTTAATGAAAAAAAGAAAGTACACGACATGTAATTTATAAGTACACGGCATGTACTTGCCCTTATCGGCCCTCGTATTAGGTGGTCTCCAGGTCACCACACATAGCCATTACACAGCCAACACATGTCTACCCACGGTAATCAAGTACATGGCATGTACTTAAGGAATTTACAAAAAGTCCTCTTTTCCTTAAAAACACCATAAAAATTAAAACATACCAAAAAAGAAGATTCGGGTTCTTACAAACTTCTCCCCTTAAATAAATTCTCCCCTAAATTTCCCTAGAAAAGTGGCGTAGAATAAGAAACCTCAAACATCTCTGGCCACTGTGATCGTACATCGGCCTCCCTCTCCCAATTCTTGTCCTATACTCACCCGTGCTGTCATAGCACCCGTACCAGTGGAATATACCGACCATAGAGAACCTTTGCACTGTGATCAACAATCTAGATAGGATGCTCCTCGAACGAGGCATCCACCTTTAACTCAACCTCTCTCAGGTTGGAAAACATGAGACGAGTCTGAGAAGTAATGTTAAAGCTGAGAAACGTGGAAAACATCGTGCATATCCCGGTACTTCTGAGGAAACTACAACCAATACGCAACTGGACCAACTCTCTCCAACATCTCAAATGGCCCGACATACCTCGGTGAAATATTACCCTATAACTTAATCCTTCTATGTCCCAACCTTAGTGTGACATGTAGGAAAACCTGATCTTCGACGTAGAACTCCAGAGGTCGTCACTGATGATCAGCATAAGGCTTCTGTAGAGACTATGCAGTAGCCATCCTCTTCCGAATCAACTATATCTACTCTGTGGTCTCCTAGACAAGACGAGGTCCCAGAATAGCTGCCTCTCCTGCCTCTATCCAACATAAGGGTGATCGGCATGGCCGACCATAAAAATCCTCATAAGGTTCCATATGAATAGTTTCTTGAAAACTATTATTGTATGAAAACTCCACAAGAGGTAAATGCTTCTCCCAAGAGCATCCAAAATATAGGATGCATGCTCGAAGCATGTCTGCAAGCACCTGAATCGTATGCTAGGAGTGGCCATCTATCTGGGGGTGGTATGCTATACTCAAAAGTACATGTGTACCCAAAGCCTTATAAAGTCCCTGCCAGACCCGAGAAGTTAAATATGCATCCCTGTCTGAAACAATGGAGTGTGGAACCCCATGTAAACGTACATTCTCTCGGATGTACATTCTTCCCAGCTCATCAACACTGAAGGTCTCATTGATCGGAAAGAAGTGAGCAACCTTTGTGAGTCTGTCAATGAAAACCCAAAATGGATTATTTCCTCAAGGATACCTCGAAAAACCTGTCACAAAATCCATCGCCACATCATTCCACTTACACTCGGGAATGGGTAACTGCTGCAAAAGCCTTGTTGGTCGCTGATGCTCCACCTTCATCTACTGACAGGTGGAACACCTCATGATGAAACCTGAAACATCTCTCTTCATACTTGGCCACCAATACTGACAGTGTAGATCATGATACATCTTGGTGACACCAGGATGAACTGCCCAAACTGAGGAGTGAAAGTCCTGAATCAGTTCCTCGTGTATGTATGCTGATACCCATATACGCCCATGAAAACACAAGATCTTATACTATATTATGGTTCATCTAGGAATAGGGTCCTCTCATGACACACTCTCCCGTAGGACTAGGCCTTTAGAATCTGATAGCTTCCTCATTCACACTTGATCGAGAAGAGTAGAGGTAACAGCTACAGAAGACAAAAACATATGTCCTTCTCTATCGTGCACCTCCAAATGCATCTCAGAGAACAGAGACATAAGTTTCCACTCACTTTTGTCCTCATGAAATTCATGTATCTGATTTCTCCTTCTCAATGCATCAGCCACAACGTTGCCTTTCCCAGGTGTGTAGGCAAGTTCAAAGTCAATGGACAGAAGGTACTCAACCCACCTTCACCGTCTCAGATTCAGATCATGCTGAGTGAATATGTACTTGAGACTTTTGTGGTCAGTTAAGAACATAAAATGCTCTCCCAAAAGATAATGTCTCCAATATTGTAAAGCCTGAATAACTACAGACAACTTGAGATCGTGTGTCTGGTAATTCCTCTCATGTGGCCTCAACTACCAAGACCCGTATGCAACGACCCCTTCTCCCTGCATAAGTACAACTCCCATCCCGATACTTGATGCATCACAGTACACAGTATAGCTCTTTCTCATATCTGGAAAAACTAGTATCAGCACTAAAGTAAACCTCCCTTTCAGCTCCATAAATGTTGACTCACATGAATCTGACCATAAGTACTTCACACCCTTCTTAGCCAGACCTGTCGGTGTTGCTGCTCGGCATGAAAATTCCTTTCTCAAACGTCTGTAGTGTCCAGTCAGCCCTAGAAAACATTTTTCCTCAAATAAATTCTTCGGATACTCCCATAAAAATACTATTATCACTTTATCTAGGTCTATTAATACTTCTATCTCTGATATAACATGACCCAAAAAGTGAATTTGGTCCATCCAAAAGTGGAATTTTGAGAGCATAGCATATAACGGATGCTCTCTCAGTGTACTCAAAATGATATCAAGATGTGTGTAATGGTCATGTCAATTGTGAGAGTAAACCAAGATATCATCCATGAAGAACACCACAAAAGAATCCAAGAATGGATGGAACACTCAGTTCATCAGCACCATGAAAACCACAGGCGCGTTCGTGAGATCGAATGGCATAACCAAGTACTTGTATAGATCATACCTTCTTTGAAAGGAAGTTAGAGGTATATCTGATGGTCTAATACACAACTGATGGTAACTGGACCTCAAGTAAATCTTCGAGAACAACTAGGCTCCTAGAAGCTGATCAAAGAGATCATCAATCCTCGGTAAGGGATATCAGTTCTTGACCGTCAACTGGTTCAACTTTTGATAATCCACACAATGTCTAAGGGTACTGTCTGCCTTCTTCACAAACAGAATAGGCGAACCCTAAGGAGAAGTATTGGGTTAGATGAAACCCTTTGCCTATAAATCCTGTAACTGCTTCTTGAGATCCTATAACTCTAGTGTATCCATCCTAGAAGGAGGAATAGACACTGGTGCCGCTCCTGGCATAATCTCAATAGAAAATTCAACCTCTTGGTCTAGAGGCAAACATGAAAAGTACTCTGTATAGACATCCCTGAAATGATCCACCACTGGAGAAAAGTCCATCTGTGAAGTCCCCTGGTCATCCATATATAGACAACCAATCTGGGCTGTAACTCCTCCTAACCCATGATGCTTGGGTCCTTCTCTGCTTGCCTGGACATCCTGTTCACCCTTATGAAGAAACGATCCACCCTCTGGTGATGTGAAACTCACCCTACGACGATAACAATCGACAACAGCATGGAAGGGAACTAGCCAGCCCATTCCAAGAATGACATCATATCTTATCATATCTAATACCTAGAGGTCCCATAAGAAGTGACACCCACGAACCTCAAGAGGGCACTCCTTGCACTAACGTACACTAATCGTTCTAGTCCTCAACGGAGTATCTAGTTTTAATATATCAGCAGAGGAAAAGATACAGAGCCCAAGTCTCTACACAATAGCAATAGATATAAAGTTATGTGAAGGCCCTATATTGAAAAGAGAAGAAGCTAAAACTGAGGAAACTAGGATCGTACCTCGAACTGTAGAGGGTCCGGAATCCTACTCATACTGGGTCTGATCCACTGCAAAAGTCTGACCTGCACCGCGACACTATGACCATGCCTGAACACTCTGAGCAGATCCACCCTGCTGTCACTGAAAGCTTGGTAAATGACTAGACGGCCGCAACCTCCACCTCTACCTGAATGTCTAGAAGAACTCATGTTCACAGACTGAGGATAAACTAGCGGTACTGTTCTTGAATGAGGATTCATAGAAGAACCCCTGTCACCAGCTGCTAGTGAGAAAAACTGACAGAAGTTCTGAATATGGCACATATTTCCGCAATATTGGAACTCCATTGGGTCTCTTGGGAAATGTCGCCTCGTATGCTCGACCCTTCCACACTGATAGCACACCACCTGGCTACTAGAATATGTCTCTCGCCTCCTCAGATCTCTACATGAAGGCTCCTTGTAGTGCTTCCTTTTGTCAGTAGGAGGAATACTGACTCCTGCTGTCGAGCCACCCTGGCTCACAACACCAGAATCCCTCAGATTGCACTCTGTGATCAGTGCCTAGTTGACTGTAGAAGTGATGGAAGTCAACATGAAGTTGTTTGTAAAGACCTGTAAATTTCAAGGGATTTTTTTTTCTTAAATTCTTTGGGATTTTACGAGTATGCAATTTCTAACGACACTTGATTCTGAGGCCCGGTGTGCCCGGAATCAATTTATAAAGATTAGATCGGGTACGTTCAGTGAACGAACGAGCGGGTTTTTCTATCTTTTGAACTGGTTCTCGGAATCGAAATCTGAGGGCACCGATTAAACCGCAGCGGCGGTATTTGCTTAAGATGACCTTTCCCGAAGGTGCATTTTCTCGGGAGGAGTTGTTAAAAATTGAGGATTAAATGTGAAGTAAATAAAATTGTGGTATAATTTTATTTTCTTTATCTAATATTTATATCCTTCATGGGGTAGTTGGGGTGGGACCCACAAGCCCCTAACTACCCATGTTAGGATATTTGTGAGGTGGGGCCCACACGAGCCCCACCCCTTCACATTTCTTTAACTCCTCTAAACCCCCTCTAAAAGTTGGAAACTCCCCATTTAATTTTTGTATCCCTTTAATTAAGTAACTCACCCTCTCTCCCTCTTTATTTCATGCCAATTCACATTAAATTAATTTATTGAACCTATTCAATTAATTTAACTAAGAGTTTGAATTTTAAGTTTTGAATGCATGGAATGTTATAATAAAATAAGAGTAAGTCTTATTTTATTTGGGGGTTGGGATTGTTATGTTTAGACTTTGGGGAGAAGAGCTCTAACCCTTTGAAGAACTCATCCTCCCGTGAAGAACGATACCCTCTGACGAAGAACATCAACACGACAACCCCGGATTCTTCCTCTTTTCCCTCCTCTACAGCAAGGAAGGAAGCAACGACGCGGGAATTCGCCAACGACGTCATGCTTCGTTCACACCGTGATAAAAAGAGGAGACGTTGCTTCCTCCTTAGATTCTCTTCGTCGACGTCTACAAAACCTCACCACGTGACTCCATCAACTGCAACACCAGCTTTTATCATCGTTTGACTGAGGTAGGGGTTATCTTCATCCATGTTTAATTCATCGTTCTTCGTTGGTTAAATTTGGCTGATTGTTACCGACATAACGGGAGGAGATCGGACCGCACAAACACGGCCAATTTCTCCTCCCCGTTTTCTTGTGGAACATTGTTGGCGAGTTGTGGTGAAGACAGCATGGTATCGTTGCACCGCATGGGAACAAGGAGAACCGCGGCCAGAGAGGGCTGCGGTGGTGGTGCGCGACGCTGTGGCGTCGCACTGGAAAAACCGAGAGAGACCACGGCCGGAGCGGGCCGCGATGGATGGGCGCCGCACCGTCGCGCTGCGCCGGCCGAAGAAGAGTCGTGGCCTTAGGTCGTGGTGGTCCAGCAGGGGCGGCCGGACAACCGGTCGTCGGAGCTCCGGGAGGCGGGACCCCAAAGGGTCCCGCGGTAGCCCAACCGGCCGGTCTTAATGGCCGGTCGTTTTTCTGGATAAACCGGGGGTTGAAACCCTCGGCTAGTGAAAAGGGCGGACCCCGTAGAGTCCGCCGTTATGGAAACAGGGGGGTGCCCCCCCCCCCTTCGCACCCCGCTCGGCTACGAGCCGAGCCGCGGCCAGCCTCTGAGACGGGTCGTGCCCAGGTGGGCCGGGCCGCACCCAAATGGGCCAGACCCAAACCCGGTTTGGGTCGACCCGGTTTGGGCCAACCCAGGGGGTAGCGAGTCGGGTCGGACCGGGCCCGAACCCCCTATTTTCAGACAGATTCGTTCAAACTCCCATATCTTGGGCTACGGACCTCCGATCGATGCACTGTCAGTTGTGTTGGGATCCTTGGATTGAGACGGTCATTTTGGTATATTACACTCAAGCTTTTGGTAAAGTTTGGGTACGACTGGGTTGGATCGAATCTGAAACCAACCGGGCCCTTGGAGCGGAAATACCTATAACTTAACGACCGGACGTCCGAATGACGTACCATCAATCATGTTGAATTCCTCTTAGAGAGACGGTTCTTTATTCTTACTCTGATCAAGGTTTGGACACAGCTGGAGTACGGTTAGGTTGGTTTTAACTTAAAAACCAACTGGGCCCCTGGGACGGAAAAGCCAATATCTCTCATACTGGGCGTCCGATTGACATGTCGTCTGTTGCGTTGAGTTCCTATTGATGAGATGGAACTTTGGGATACATCAAATCTGGACTTAGTGATGGTTGATTTATCGACCCCCTTGGCTTGTGGAGCGGACCCTCCCAGAATCGAGTGTGCTGTGTGTGGGAACCCTAGAGCTGGCTACGACTGCGATGACGATGACGACTGTACTTGGATCCTATGTGGGTTCGGCAGTGAGGACGATTGTACTTGGATCCTCCATGGGTTCGGCAGTGATGACGACTGTACTTGGATCCTACGTGGTTTTGGCAGTGATGGTTACTGTACTTGGATCCTACGTGGGTCCGGCAGCGATGACTTATGTACTTGGATCCTACGTGGGTTCGGCAGGGGAGATGATTCAGAGGCTACATCTATCATCTCCACCCCTCTTCGTGAGTAGTATACTTGTGTGAGTTGAGTCTTGACTTTCAATCATTATCTTCGATGTGATTTACTTACTTTTCGGTGTGGATTGGGTTGTTCTTTCCTTTGTGGATTGGGATTACTTTCCTATGTGGACTGGGTTGAACTTGGGCTCGTGAGTTAGAGCAAAACTAGAATTTATGACTTAGGTATATGTATGGGCAAATACCTAAGTAGATTTGGTTGATACTTCGTGATTGTATTTTTCCTTTGTGGTTTATCCTTCGTGGATTCTAGGAGACCTTCGGGAGTCTCAGGGTCCCTACTAAGTATCGTATACTCACCCCTGCATGGGCTATGTCCGTACTACGTTGTGTTGGTTGCAGATGACGGATAGCGTTGATCGTGGTTGAGGCTTGTGGAGCGGAACGGTACCCAGAGGTGGACTATCAGGCGGGACATACATGGAGCGGACGGACGGACCCGAGGATCCGATGAGACTATCTGTACCCACCCTTTAGGTGGGAATTCCAGAGGATGACTTGGTGGTTGCTGATTTACTTTATTGCTGTTGTTCTTTCTTTTCAGTTATACTATACTTTCAGTTGGGTTGGTATTCTGGCCCATTTACTTTTCAGCACTTACTTTTGTACTCGGTTTACTTAGTGTTTACTTCATCTTGCATACTCTTTGGTGTTTGTTTTCTTATATAAAGGCAATGTATTCCCTTTTATCGGGATTTACGCCTTTGGTGCTAGTCGCCATCCCCAGGCCTATGGAAGGCGGGCTTGGGGTAGTCACGGCACGGGCCCTGAGGACGGGTTGTGACAAATTGGTATCAGAGGAGTCGGTTCTACTGCAGAACTTAGGACTCTGATAATTTCTTCTATGTGAAGCAATAGTGTTAAGGGTATTGAGTGTGGCTATCAGTCCAGGGAATCCAGTGTTGGTGCGGCGGCTGACGTATCCATACACTAGGACCCTGACTTCTGATTTCCGACTCAATGCACAAAAACATTGATTGCATGTGTGTTTCAGAAGTTTTCTTTGTGATTACTTTGTGTCAGCTCACCAGGTATATTTTATTGACCATGGTGCACCTGTTTCTTTTCAGGATGGCCCCACGATGGTAGCCAACTAGGGTTTTGAGCTTTGTGCGTGATGGCAGCCCACCGAGCGACGAGGCCTCGGTGCAGGGCCCCATTACAGCGGAGGCACCGGTGGGACCTCTACCTGCCAAGCCACTGATTCCACCAGCCCCAGCAGCTGAGAGTGCACGTCGCCTGAGTGCACTGCATGAGTTTCAGCATCAGAGACTACCCAGGTTCCGTGGGGAGACGGACCCTCAGGCAGCCGAGGATTGGCTGGAGGATGTTGTTCAAGTTTTCAGATTAGTTGGGACACCATCAGATCTTATGGTGATCCTTGCGACGAGTCTCCTGCATGCGGTAGTAGGTAGATGGTGGAGCCTGATCCTCTAGGTGCACGATGAGGTATCACTTCTTTGGACATATTTCAAGAGCCTTTTCCGCTCGGAGTTCGTCCCAGCCACCCTCCGTGCAGTGTGTATCCAGGAGTTACTACAGCTGTGTTAGGGCAGAATGACAGTAGCCCAGTACTCGGTGGGATTTACTGACCTCTCGCGTTATTCCAGTGACATGGTACGGGACCCATTCTTCCTAGCCCGGACCTTTAAGCAGGGACTGAGGCATGAGATCCGGGCATCTATGATCTCCCTCAACATTCTGACGCAGGCAGGAGTACTGGAGCGATCCCTTCTTGTGGAGAGCTTTCTAGCTGAGCCTTCACCATCAGCGAGACCTACCACAAGGCGGCACGTAGCAGAGTCTTCTACAGCCGGTAGTAGACAGATGTCGTAGAGGTCTAAGCAGACCAGACCATCAAGTGGACGACCTCATGATACTGGTTCGGAGGTGTGGGGCACACGTAGCAGAGCCAGTCATTCCAGAAGCAGATAGTGCAATGCATGCGGCGGGTAGGGCCACATGACTCATGACTACCCGACCCGCTATGCAGAGGAGCAGCAGATGGTTGAGGGACCACCCAGGCAGAGGTAGAGGTTCGACCGTGGTGGTCCGCAGGGAGTTGGCGTACGAGGCAGGGGAGCTGGCCGAGCAGCGGGTGGTGTGCTATGCTTTGAGGCCCTACCACCACCACCACCAGGAGGTCCACCCCAACCACAGGGAGCTGGCGGACAGAGACAGGCTCAGCTTCAGGCAGTGGAGGTCTATGACCACGGTGCACCTGAGATGATTTGAGGTACTATATGTGTCTACTCCACCCTTGCTGCAGTTCTTATAGACACACGAGCGAGTCATTCTTTCATTGCCGCTGCCCTTGTTCGGAGCTCGGAGATTCTGACGGACCCGTTGGCTCGATCCTTACGGCTAGAGACTCCTATAGGAGCAGACTCAATGATTACACACTGGTTACAGTAGTGTGAGATTACTCTAGGAGGTGAGAGCTTCAGCTGGGATCTTCTTGTAGTAGCGTCGAGGCCTTATGACGTCATCTTGGGCATGGATTGGTTATCTACGGTCCATGCTCAGATCGATTGTATTAGGCACAAGGTGCAATGTGTTCACACCGATGGCAGCAGGTTCACCTTCATCGGCGAGAAGGGAGCCTTTGCAGTGCAGTATGGACTCGCACAGAGGAGAGGACAGCCGATTATTCATCAGTTGGCTAGTCTCATCCTAGGAGCAGTTGATGTGCAGAGTTCGAGTTTTCCTGTAGTGGTGGATCAGTATCTGGATGTTTTTCCTGACGATGTTCCAAGACTACCTCCTCACAGAGAGGTAGACTTTTATATTGACCTATACCCCGGGATTGCCTCGATATCTACTCTAGTATATCAGATGGATCCCGCTGAGCTTTGAGAGATACAGGTACAGCTGGAGGACTTGCAGGGCAAGGGATTCATTCGACCCAGTGTTTCACCCTGGTCTTCCCTGATTTTGTTTGCCAAGAAGGCGGATGGGAGCTTGCGACTGTGTGTCGACTACCGTCGCCTGAACCAGGTGACCGTGAAGAACAAGTATCCACTTCCAAGGATAGATGACATCTTTGATCTGCTCAAGGGAGCACGCTGGTTCTCGAAGATAGACCTCAGGTCGGGTTATCATCATCTGAGAGTTCAAGATGAGGATGTGCAGAAGACAGCCTTCAGGTGTTGGTATGGCCACTATGAGTTCTTGGTTATGCCTTTCGGCGTAACCAAGGCTCTAGCAGTGTTCAAGAGTCTCATGAATAGGATCTTCTAGCCTTACCTCGATCGATTTGTCGTAGTCTTCATCGATGAAATATTGATTTACTTGACCACTGAGGAGGAGCACACCTACCATTTGCGTGTTGTACTAGATACACTCTGAGAGCACCATCTTTATAGTAAGATTTCAAAGTGTTAGTTCTGGATTTTAGAAGTCTACTTCTTGGGACACGTCATCTCTGAGGTGGGAGTTGTGGTGGATCCTACGAAGATCGAGGCAGTTCTAGCTTGGGAGCCACCCAGAAGTGTGATGGAGGTGTGGAGTTTCCTAGGTCTGGCTGGGTACTATCAGAGATTTGTGCTAGACTTCTCTAGAGTTGCAGAACCACTTTTGGCTTTGAAGAAGAAGGGGAAACCCTTCGTATGGTCAGATAGATGTCAACATAGCTTCTAGGAGCTGAGACAGAGATTGACCAATGCACCCATCTTGAGGCTACCAGAGGAGGGTGTAGGGTACGTAGTTTACTGCGACGCATCAGGGACCGGACTTGAGTGTGTCCTGATACAGGAGATGGTAGTGATCGCCTATGGATCACGAAAATTGAGGCAACACGGGCAGAACTATGCTACCCATAACCTGGAGTTAACAGCAGTGGTCTTCGCCCTGAAGATGTGGCGGCACTATCTGATGGGTGAGCGCTTTATAGTCTACTCTGACCACCAGAGTCTCAGTTACATCTTCTAATATAAGGACTTGAACCTGAGACAATGGTGATGGATCGAGTTCCTCCATGACTATAACTTTGAGATAATCTATACTTCTGGTAAGGGGAACGTAGTAGTTGATGCTCTCAGTAGGATAACGGGCATTCAGCTACTTGGAGAGGCGACAGAGTAATTAGACACTTTGCAGATATCCTTCATGGAAAGAGATGGGGCAGCCTTTCTACAGTCGCTCAAAGTCACTCCTCCACTACTTCAGTGGGTCAGAGAGGCATAGCGTGGGGACGTTTATTGTGAGACGCGACGTGCATAGATATCCTCAGGACAGGCACCTGATGGATTCTCTATAGGAGGAGAGCACGTCATCCTTTTCAGAGGACATACCATGGTACCAGTTGCATTACAGGAGGAGTTACTGAGAGAGTTTCACACTTCCCCTTTAGCGGTACATCCAGGAGTGATGAAGATATACTAGGATCTCAGATGACAGCACTGGTGGCCGGGTATGAAGAAGGCTCTGGAAGAGTTCGTTTCACGATGCCTCACCTGCCAGTAGGTGAAGGAAGAGCACCAAGTACCAGCAGGCTTGGTACAGCCCTTGGAGGTCCCATAGTGGAAGTGGGATGGGATGTCTATGGATTTCGTGACATGTCTTCCACGTACTTATAGAGGTCACGACTCCATTTGGGTGATTGTCGGCTGACTCACCAAGTCGGTCCACTTCTTACCCATCAGAGAGCAGCGCTCAGCGGAGATCTTGGGACACCTCTATGTTCAGGAGATCGTGCGGCTTCATGGTGTGCCATCGACTATCGTCTCCAATCGAGATGCTCGCTTTACTTCCCAGCTTTGGAAGGGGTTACAGGAGGCATTTGGGATGCAGCTATGCCTAAGCACCACCTTTCACCCACAGACGGATGGTCAGACGGAGAGGACCATTCAGACTCTCAAGGACATGCTCCATGAATGTGTCCTAGACTTTGGTCATAGTTGGGAGTATCACCTACCCTTGGTGGAGTTTGCATACAACAACAGCTACCACTCCACCATCAGGATGGAACTATATGAGGCATTGTACGACCGACCTTGCAGATCACCTCTGTGCTGGACAGACCCTGGGGAGTCAGCACTTGTAGGCCCAGAGATGGTCCAGGCCATGATGGAGAAGGTACAGATCATCCAGGAGAGGATGAGGACTTCTCAGAGCCGACAAAATTCCTATGCTGATAGGAGGAAGAGACCACTAGATTTCGAGGATGGTGACCACATTTTCTTACGGGTCTCACCTCGACGTGGATTACGGAGATTTGGCCGGGGTGGCAAGTTATCTCCACCCTTCATCGGACCATTCCAGGTTCTCAGAAGGATAGGCGAGGTGGCTTATCTCCTAGCTCTTCTACCTCAGTTCCACTGGGTGAACGACGTCTTCCACGTATCTCAGCTGAGGAGATACGTGCACGACCCGACTCATATCATCGATCATGGGGAGTTGGACATTGATGGTGGGGAGAATTTTGTGGAGGTCCGGTGGAGATCGAGGATCGACAAGAGAGGGTCCTACGTGGATGGTCGATTTCTCTAGTGTGTATCAGGTGGCAGCACGGGAACCTCCAAGAGAGAACATGGGAGCAGGAGGCTCAGATGTGTGCTCAGTACCCTCATTTGATCCCCTAGTTTGTGACATATCTTTACGGGGACATAAATCCATGAGGATGGAGTAATGTAAAGACCCATAAATTTCAAGGAAATTTTTTTCTTAAATTATTTGGGATTTTACGAGTACGCAGTTTCTGACGGCACTTGATTCCAAGGCCCGGTGTGCCCAGAATCAATTTATGAAGTTTAGCTCGGGTACATTCAGTGAACATACTAGCGAGTTTTTCTATCTTTTGAACCGGTGCTCAGAATCAAAGTCTGAGGGCACCAATGAAACCGCAGCGGTGGTATTTTCTTAATATGAACTTTCCTGAAGGTGTGTTTTCTATGGAGGAGTTATTAAAAATTGAGGATTAAATGTGAAGTAAATAAAATTGTGGTACAATTTTACTTTCTTTATCTAATGGTTATATCCTACATGGGGTAGTTTGGGTAGGACCCACAATCCCCTAACTACCCATGTTAGGATATTTGTGAGGTGGGGCCCACACGATCCCCACCCCTTCACATTTCTTTAACTCCTCTAAACCCCCTCTTAAAGTTGGCAACTCCCCATTTAATTTTTGTATCCCTTTAATTAAGTAACTCACCCTCTCCACCTCTTTATTTCATGCCAACTCACATTAAATTAATTGATTGAACCTATTCAATTAATTTAACTAAGAGTTTGAATTTTAAGTTTTGAATGCATGTCATGTTATAATAAAATAAGAGTAAGTCTTATATTATTTTCGGGTTGGGATTGTTGTGTTTAGACATTGGGGAGAAGACCTCTAACCCTTTGAAGAACTCATCCTCCCATGAAGAACGACACCCTCTGACGAAGAACATCAACACGGCGACCCCGGATTCTTCCTCCTTTTCCTCCTCTGCGGCAAGGAAGGAAGCAACGATGCGGGAATTCGCCAACAACGTCACGCTTCGTTCACATCGTGATAAAAAGAGGAGACGTCGCTTCCTCCTCGGACGCTCTTCGTCGACATCTATGAAACCTAACCACGTGATGCTGTCAACCACAACACTGAATTTCGTCATCTTTTGATTGAGGTAGGGGTTATCTTCATCCATGTTTAATTCATCGTTCTTCATTGGTTAAATTTGGCCGATTGTTACCAATGTAACGGGAGGAGATCGGACCGCACAAACATGGCTGAATTCTCCTCCCCGTTTTCTTGTTGAACATTGTTGGAGAGTTGTGGTGAAGATGGCATGGTACCACTGCACTGCGCGGGAATGAGGAGACCCGCGGCCGGAGCGGGCCGCGGTGGTGGTGCGCGACGCCGTCGCATCACGCCGGAAAAACTGAGAGAGACCACCGCCGGAGCGGGCCTCGGCGGAGGGGCGCAGCGCCGTCACGCCACGCCGGTAGAAGAAGAGTCACGACCTTAGGCCGCGGCGGTCAAGCAGGGGCGGCCAGAAAACCGGCCACCAGAGCTCCGGAAAGCGAGATCCCAAAGGGTCCCGTGGCAACCCAACCAGTTAGCCTTAATGGCCAGCCATTTTTCCAGATAAACTGGGGGTCGAAACCCCCAGCCAGTGCAAAGGACAGACCCCGTAGGGTCTTCCATTATGAAAACAGGGGGCGGCACCCCCCCCCTCCCCCTTCGCACCCCACTCGGCCGCGAGCCGAGCCTCAGCCGGCCTCTGAGCTGAGACGCAGGCCGCGCCCAGCTGGGGGCCGGGCCACGCTAGCCGGGATGTGCCCAAATGGGCCATACCTGGGTCGGGTCGACCCGGTTCTGACCAACCCAAGGGGTATTGGGCCGGGTCGGACTGGGCCCGAACCCCCTATTTTCAGACAGATTCGTTCAAACGCCCATATCTTGGGCTACGGACATCCGATCAACGCACCGTCAGTTGCGTTGGGATCCTTGGATCAATATAGTTGTTTCAATATATTTCAATCAAGATTTCAGTAAATTATGGGTATGGTCAAGTTGGTTCGAACCCGAAACCAACCGGGCCCTTGGAGCGGAAACACCTATAACTTAATGACCGGACGTCTGAATGACGTATCGTCGATCACGTTGAATTCCTCTTAGAGAGACGGTTCTTTCGGCTTACTCCCCTCGAGGTTTGGACACATATGGATCATGGTCAAGTTGGTTTTAACTTAAAAACCAACCGGGCCCCTGGGACGGAAAATCCAATATCTCTCAGACTGGGCGTCCGATTGACGCGTCGTCTATTGCATTGAGTTCCTATTGACGAGACAGAACTTTGGGATACATCAACTCTGGACTTTGTGATGGTTGATGTATCGACCCCTTTGGCTCATGGAGCAGACGTTCCTAGAATTGAGCGTGTTGTGTGCGGGAACCCTAGAGCTGGCTGCGACTGTGACAACGATGACGAATGTACTTGGATCCTACGTGGGTTCGGCAGGGAGGACAACTTTACTTGGATCCTCCTTGGGTTCGGCAGCGATGATGACTGTACTTGGATCCTACATGGGTTTTGCAGTAATGGTTAGTGTACTTGGATCCTACGTGGGTCCGGCAGTGATGACTTCTGTACTTGGATCCTACGTGGGTTCGGCAGGGGATATGATTCAGAGGCTACATCTATCATCTCCAAGCCTCTTCGTGAGTAGTATACCTGTGTGAGCTGAGTCTTGACTTTCAATCATTATCTTCGATATTATTGACTTGCTTTCTTGTGTGGATTGGGTTGTTCTTTCCTTTGTGGATTGGTATGTACTTTCCTGTGTGGACTGGGTTGAACTTGGGCTCGTGAGTTGGAGCAGAACTGGAATTGATGACTTAGGTATATGTATGGGCATATACCTAAGTAGAGTTGGTTGATACTTCTTGATTGTATTTTTCCTTTATGGTTTATCCTTCATGGATTCTAGGAGACCTTAGGGAGTCTATGGGTCCCTACTGAGTATTGTATACTCACCCCTGCATGGGCTATTCCCGCACTACGTTGTGTTGGTTGCAGACGATGGACAACGCTGATCGTGGTTGAAGCTTGTGGAGCGGAATGGTACCCAGAGGTGGAATATCAGGCGGGACGTACACAGAGCGGACGGACGGACCCGAGGATCCAATGAGACTATATGTACCCACCCTTCATGTGGGAATTCCGGAGGACGACTTGGTGGTTGATGATTTAATTTATAGCTGTTGTTCTTTCTTTTCAGTTGTACTGTACTTTCAGTTGGGTTTGTATTCTGGCCCATTTACTTTTCAGAACTTACTTTTGTACTCAGTTTACTTAGTGTTTACTTCATCTTGCATACTCTATGGTGTTTTTTCTTATATAAAGGAAATACTTTCCCTTTTATCGGGATTTATGCCTTTGGTGCTAGTCGCCAGCTGGCCTATGGAAGGCAGGCTTGGGGTAGTCACGACACGGACCCTAAGGACGGGTCGTGACATTGTTAACCCGAAATCGGATGTTGAGCCTGAGACCATTCTCAAACTTCCTTTTCATGAATACCTCATCACCTCTTGGGATAGGCGTGAATTGCTACAGCTCTGTAAAGTGATGGGAATATTCCATAACAGGAAGAGTACCCTGCTCCAGACTCTTGAAATCTTGGGATCGATCGGCCCTCAAAGTCTTCGGGTAGAATTAATCATAGAAGGCACGTTGAAACTCATCCCAAGACATGACCTGCTGGCATCCTTCCTATGAGATCATATCCCACCATCTATTGGAAAAATCATGTAGCATGTATGAATAGAGCTTCACCCTCCTCTTCAGAGGCGTCTCTAGATGCTCGAAGATAGAAAGCATGGCTTCTAACCATGACTCTGCAGCCTGAGGTCCTCTTTCCCCTGTGAAGGTGGGAGGATGCTGCTGCTGGAAAACCCACGTCAACTCTTCCATAGATGGGGCAGGTTAAAGTACTCCGTGGAAGGTCTGTATGAACCTCATAAATCCCTCTCATAACTATGCATCAGCACCAATGTTTGGAATAACGGCTAGTTCCAAGACTAGAAAAACTGGAGGATCTACTGGTAGTCCCTGATCAGCCATGTCCGGTGTATGATCACCACCCTGAATCGAGCCTAAAACCAGAGGACGTCTCATTGGAATGACCCTGCAAGGTCAATCTCACACCATAGATCAAGATCATCAAGGACTGAAAACTAGAAATACAATAAGGGAACAAGAGAAATTAATCATTCATGTTTTTCTAAACATGGATACACAGTGTGTATAATGACTACATGACGTGTTCCCTTAATCCTTCACATGGGCATATACTCCTGCAAACCCAGGTTGTGTAACACCCCAAACACATGGCATGTGGTCCTAAGACACGACATGTACTTGAATCTTATTTCCCTACCCGAGTTCCCTTACATGGCTAACCACACGGTTCTCCTAGAAAAAGAATACATGGCATGTTTTTTCCATACACGACGTGTACTAGAAGACCTTCACTGACCCGTGTTGTTAGTCACACAACTGGTTACACGGCTGAATCTACCCAACGTGTTCGTGCTAGACACGGCGTGTACTAAACAAGCTTCAACGACCAGTGTTGTTCGTTACACGGTTGGATACATGGGTTAAACTACACGGCATGTTCCACATTGACACGAAGTGTCTATGAAAATTCTCAACCGACCTGTGTTGTTAGTCAAACATATGGTTATACGGTCTTACAATACAGTGTGTACATCCAATACATGATGTGTTCCACCAACGATTTCCAATCCCTGTGTCCTTTCCCACACAATAAGTGACACGGTTAGAGACTACACGACGTGTACATTCAATACACGGCGTGTACTTAAGAAAAATTGTTTCTTCCCGAACAGAAGAACACATGGCATGTATTCATCCTTACACGCCATGTATTCTGGGTTTTCCCGTATAGTAAGCCTCAGAAACTACTCTGGAACCCATAAAAACACTAAAACGGACATTACAGTGCCAAATTCTGATCCATGAGGGCCAGTACTCCTCGTGAATCAAAGTTTGGCATCTCATACATTCCATTAGCAAGGATAAAATTGCAATGATCCACAAAATTTCAGTCCATGAGGTCCCATAATGCCTCAAGAACCAAAGTTTGGTGTTCATTAAAACAAATCCTTAAGAAAAGCTATACAATATCAAAATCATGTATTCTATCAAGGCATCTATCATAATATCATGCATATCTAGCACATCATCTATCACAAAAACATGCAATCACTAATGCACCTTAAATGGAATGGCAACAATACATGACATGTGATTTCTAAAAAGTGCCTATATGATGCATGAGATGACATACCCTCATGTCATCAGGTTTCAACATAAATAAAACCTCAATAATATCAACAATAATAGCACAAATCATGTGAATCACCCAACGGTGAAATCAAATCAACTGTAAAATTGAAAAACCCAAAAAATTGAAATAATCAAGGTAAATTAGCTTTTCCTTGTATGTTAGGTCCACAAGGCTGAATACCCTGAGAGGGGGGTGAATCAGGGTATGACTGATTTAAAATTAAAGCTCGTTATGATCTTGTTTCGTTGTTAATAAAAACACACTTCTCTCTCTTTCCTATTGTACAATATAAACAGAAAGTAAAGCATGCACAGGACATAGCAATTTTAATTGGTTCACTGCTAAGGGTTGCGTCCAAGGAGCATATGTCGACAGGTTGTCTGTCGTACCAAATTCCATTAAACTTCACTAGTTGTGGATTACAAGGTTCGGGCTAGATTACTTTTATGCCTAGGCTCACTGTCTTTATAATGTTTAGGGTCATCTCACTACTTTCCCAAGGTTCACTCCCTGTTTATCTCTCTCTAGCTCACTGCCGGTGGAGAGGATCACCTTCTTTCTCTTCCTTAGCTCACTGCTCTATAAGGAATCCACTCACAGTTTATAGACCTGTGGGTCTCTTCATTTGAATGAAGGAATGCATCCTCAACTGTTGATAGATGCTCTGTTAAAGTCCAACTTTCATCCACTGATGAATACCCCTTTTCCTCTTAACCACTAGGAAATTCACTTTGGAAACACCTTCGCAAAGCACCCAACTTCACGAGGCTCCCAATTTCACGAAACTCCTTCCTTTTCGCGAAGCTCACAATTTCACAGATCTCAGACCATCGCAAAGCTCAAGCCTTCGCAATGCTTAGGCCGTCGCGAAGCTCAATTCGTCACAAAGTGACTTCCCTCGCGAAGCTCACTAAGCCAATGCGGAGCACACGACTTTCGCAGAGCTAGATTAGCCGCCTCTAATCTCTTCTTTCGCAAAGCACACTGCCTTCGCGAACTTCCTTCGCAAACCGAGAGCAATGTATTTTCTCTGAAAATTCTCTCTACTTCTCTCTAGGGATTCAACCTCTATTTATAGGAAATTCCACCGACCCTCGACCCTTCTGCGCAAAGTTAGTGCCACGTCATCTCCAATCGCAAAGCTCTGAAGTTTCCGTTGGAATTCTATCAAAATAGTGAAGCACCACGGAAATTTTCCAATCAACCCAAAAAATACTGCAATGTTACCTTGAGGGATTTTTGCCCAACACTATACATGGGTTAGATACTCCTAGGAACAGCTTATTACTAATTACCTATTACTACTTATCCCCGGATATAGGCTCCAAACAGTAATTCAAGAAGAAAAGAGTTCTTGTAATACCACTTTGTAACATCTCGGTTCCAGAATCCACCCAGAGGTGCCCCATACCAGGTTGGTCACATGGCCTCAAGCACATTTCCCCAAATGCTAGAGGTTTCCAACTAGCAGTGAGGGACATGGGTGTGATAGTGGGGAAACCATGCCCTCATTGGTAGAGTGACACAATGGAAGTAAAACAAATAGCAATAGTGGAAGCAGTAAACATACATACAATAGTAAATAGCGGAATACTGAAATAATAAACAACTAGAGCACATTTATATAAAATGATTCATGATACATATGTCTAGGAAAGAATCCAAACAAGTCACAATGCTGGAATACAATGATAAATGTTGGGAAAAAATCCCTGAAGGTAACTTTGCAGCATTTTTGGGTTGCTTGTGTTTGTTGACAATGCAGGTTTCCATGGTGAATTGTCGAGTTCCAGATATGTTGTTGACATTCAATATTGAAAAAGAATCATGATAAAGGAATGAATGATTTGGAGGTAGTGTAAAAGAACAGATACAAGGTGACATCGTTTTCTAGTGTTTGAAAAAATTTGGGGTCCAAAATTTGGATTTTGGTAAGCATCATGAAAATTAGATTTCCTTGGAGATCTAATTTAAATATGGAAAAGGCATGAATTTTGAGAAGATAGGCTTCATGGATTGGATTTTGCGAAGACAAGAAAAACATTGATGGTGATGCTTTGCAGTTATGATGAGCTTTGCAAACGGCAGGTTTGAAAGGTAAAGAGAGGGAGCTTCTCAGTGGCGGTGCGAAGTAATTGACGGAATGCTCTGCGATTACAACGTGCTCCGTGATCCAAAAAAATTTGTGTTGCTTTGCAATTTTGATAGAATTCCAGAGGAAATTTTGGATCTTTATGATTTTTGATGATGTGGTGTTGACTTCATGCAGAAGGGTTGAGGGTTGGTAAAATTGCCTATAAATACAGGTCGACCCCCTCGAGAGAAGTAGAGATTTTTTGGAGAAAATATTTTGCTCTCGGTTCGTGAATGTGGTTCGTGAAGGTAGTGTTATTCACAAAAGAGAGGTGCTTCACGGTGGATAATCTCGTTCTGTGAAAGAAGTGTGCTTTGCGAGGCCACATTCTCTAAGGAGTGTGCTTCGCGAAGAGGCAGGAGCTTCGTGACGGCCTAAGCTTTGTAAAGGCTTGAACTTCACGAAAAGGAAGGAGCTTCACGAAGGCTTGTTTGAGCTTTGAGAAATTGGGAGCCTCACGAAGTAAGGTTCTTTGTGAAGGTATTTCCAAATTGTGTTGCCCAGTGGTCAGTGGAAAAAGGGTATTCATCAGTGGTTGAAATTTTGACTTCATTAGAGCATCTACATACAGTGGAGGATGCATTCATTAGTGATAATGAAGAGACCTATAGGTCTATAAACTGTGAGTGGATCTTCTGAAGAAGCAGTGAGCTCACTTCAGTTGAGAGAGCAGTGAGTTCTCAAATTGTGAGTGGTTGTAAACTAGGAGGGACAGTGAGTCCGCTTCGAACTTGTAAACAGCAGTGTACTTATAGTGGAATTGGTACATCAGCACACTGTCGGTGTATTCTCCTTGGACGTAGCCCAGTGAGGGTAAACCAAGTAAAAATTATTATTTCATGTGCATGCCTTAAGGTTTATTCATACTCTGCAATGGGAAGGATAGAGAAGAGGGTTTTGTCTAACAGCAAAACAAGATCAAAAGGGGCAGTTGTTTTAATCTGTCATACCCTGATTCACCCCCCCCCCTCTCAGGGTATATAGCCTAGTGGACCTAAAAATTGGTATCATAGCGAAAGGTTAATATCAGTGATTCTCTCTCAAATGGAGGTCACTAATTATAATGGGATTCCGATCTTCGACATGAACAATTTCCAGCTATGGAAGAATTAGATGCAGCACTACTTCCGATCATTAGGAATGGATGTGTTCACAGTAGCAATGCATGGCATAAAAGCTGATATTAATAGTGGTGCTTTATCAGAAGATGAGCATAGAGAGTTGGATGTTTATGCCAAAGGGATTAATGCCTTAGGGGGATCTCTATACAATCCTATCTATACAAAGGTGATGTCATGAAAAACATCACATGCCATGTGAGAAAAGCTATTGAATATATATGAAGGGGATAAAAAGGTTAGAGAGTCAAAGCTGCAAGTGTTGTGGAATAAGTAAGAAGATCTGAGAATGAACCCAAATGAGTCTATTGATGCATTCTTCAATAGGGTAAATGTTGTAGTGGAATACATGCAAGGTCTTGGAGAAGTTATTTAAGACATAAATATTGTGAAGCGCATCTTGAGGAAACTTCCTCCTCAGTTCAATTCGAAAGTTTTAGTTTTGGAAGATAAAGACCCGAAAGAGTTGACACTGGATAACCTACACAACACCCTTGTTTCATATGAAATGAGAAATGATGATAAAGATGCTGTGGAAAAGGGGAAATCCAAAGAGGTGGCATTCAAGTCCATGAATAAGATCACCATTGAAGACTCTCAGGAATAAGAAGAGACAGATGAGGTGATGTCATTCCTCTCCTCAAACCTTTAAAGAAGAAAAGGAAAGATTAAAGGGAAGCTTCCACTTGATTGTTTTCGATGTGGAAAGGTTGGACATCTTGCGGCAAGGTGCCCCATAAAGTTACAAGAGAATGATGACGTCGATGAAATCAAAATTCCCAAGAATAAGTGTCCAGCCTATAGAAAAGGCATGAAACAGTTCAAGAGAAATTTCTTTAAGAAAAATAACCTTCTTTCAAAAGAATATGATAGTTCAGATGAGTCTGAGGTTGAGGAGGTTGAAGAGATAAATAATAGCAGAGACCGAGGAGAAAATGCTATGGTGGTAGTTGTCGGTAGTTCTCAGAATAAGAATGAAACTGAAGCTAATGAATAACAAGAAGAATTTGTGGGAAGAGTTGATATGTAAGCAGAGTTAAAGGCTGCTCTTGAGGAGATAGATGTTTGGAGAGCCAAAAAAAAGAAAGCCAACAAAGTTCTTTGTGACGCCAAACTCTATATGCAGTAGTGGGAAGAAGAGAAGTCTGAGTTGATGGAAGAAATTGAGAAACTCAATTCATCAACACCAGAGGACTCAGAATCAGTTAGTGAGTAGAAAATAAAAAATTAAGAACAGAAAAGGGAGATTGATATCTTGAATAACACAAGGAAAGATCAAATCAAGCGTATTGAAGAACTTTAAGTAGAAGTTGTTTGTTTGCAGAAAAAGGTCAAAATCAAGAAAAACTATTGAATCCTACTAGGTCATCAGGAAAGAAGATCACTCAGAAAACCGAGAAGCTAAAAGTGGAGAATATTGGTTCAGCAGAAAAGGCGCATCAACTTTGTTCAGATGCTAAGACTGATGGGGGGCTTTATTGAAAATAAAAAAGATGTGAAAGTTGAGATCAGACCGAAAGCACCCACTCCAAGGCTGAAGGTGGATTTGGGCACAAGGCAGAATCAGAATATTCATAGATCCCAAAGGGAAACTAGCAGTGAAGAAGTGACACGATGGAATGCACCTTATATCAGGTGTTATTGTTGTGAAAAAATGGGACATTCACAGTATGTGTGTTCCATAGCCAATAGATATTGAAGGGCACAAGAACAAAGGTGGAAGACAAACAGATAAAGGTTCTCTAGAACATATTTCGAAGGGCACTATTTTTGGTGTGGAGGATTTGGGCACATGTCTAGGTACTGCACTTCAACCATACAAAGGAATGTGCCAAAGCATAACCAAAATGTTCGCAAGCAGTAGATTAATGAACCAACAGGTGAGTTGAAAACGCAAAATAGATTTTCACCTTTTCATGATGAAGCTGGACCATCATACTCTAAGAAAGATCAAAAGTCTCAATCCATCTCAAGTATGAAGTCAAAAACATGGACCAAGAAGAAAAAGGATGAGAAGGCAGTGGTGGTAGAAATTTCCCTTAAAGCATCAGATCGCTCTGGTGTGTGGATCCTTAACAGCGGTTGCACATCTCACATGACAAGTAATAAGGATATCATTACAGGTTTAAAATATGACAAAGAAGGAGTTTTAAAGTTTGGAAATGATGAAGGCCTAAATATAATTGGCTCAGGAAAGGAAAAGTTTGGGGGTAAAAAGATGAGACGTGCTGATGTCTTAGTAGTAGAAGGCCTCAGTCACAATTTTCTCAGTGTCAGTAAACTATGTGACTCAGGACATTCTATTAGGTATACTAAGAAGATGTGTATTGTTAAAGGAAGAGATAGGGCAGTGGTTCTATAGGGAAAGAGAACAAAGGTAAATCTCTACCTGGTAAGTGGAGAAGAAGATATGTGCTTTCTATCCAGAGAGGAAGAAAACAAGTTGTGGCATAAATGACTTGGTCATCTATGTCAGCCATCCCTGGAAGCTCTGGTAAAGTGTGATGCAGCAAGAGACCTACCCAAGCTATCATGTGATCATACTCACAAGTGAGATCCATGTCAACAAGGGAATATCATCAGAAATACGTATAAGGAAAAAGAAAAGAAGTCAACAAGAGTGCTCGAATTGGTGCATGCTGACGTCTGTGGGCCTATCACACCATGAGAAATTGACGGAAAGAGGTACTACATTTTTTTCATTGATGAATATAGCATAATGGCATGGGTATTTGTCATTACCCATAAGTTCGATGTGTTTAGCTGCTTAAAATAGTACCGGAGGGAGTGTGAAAGGATGCTTGGATAGAAAATTCTGAAGTTCCATACTTATAATGGTATGGAATTCACAAACAGTCAGGTGGAAGACTACCTCGAGAAACATGGGATATGGAATCAAGTTTCTTCAGTGAGAACTCCCCAATAGAATGGAGTGGTTTAAAGGAGAAATCAAATCATCAACAACATGGCTAGAACAATGCTCATAGAAAAGGACCTACCAGAAAATTTTTGGAAGAAGCAGTTTTGACATCGGTCTACATTTCTAACAGGGCTTTGTTGTGTCCGAAGGAAGGAAAGACTCCATACAAGATGTGGTATGGAAATAAGCCAATGGTGAAATACTTCTTCATATTTGGAAGTAAGTTCTTTATCCTTAACAAGGAAAAACATAGGAAATATGAGTCCAGAGGAGATGAGGGGATATTCCTTGGCTACTCAGGAAAAATCAAGGCATATAAATTCTTTAACAAAAGGCTGGGAAAAGTTGTTAAGATAAATGATGTCACTATAGTGGAGATTGAGGAGATCATTCAACAGTGCAACGAACAATTTCATGATGAGAGTGATGAGGAAGAAAGCAACGCAGAGGGAGTAGTAGTGGACAATGTTGATTCAGAAGAAGATACTGATGATGGGCATGATGAAATAAAATCCATATCTGCACAAAATCCAAGGAGTCAAGCTGAAATTGATAGGTAGAATATCATTGGGGATCAGGAAGTTCCAGTTCAGACAAGAAGAAGGAAATCACTTCAGCAGTCATCTTTCTTATCTCGGGTTGAGCCTAAATGTTTTGCTGATGCAGCTGAAGATAAAAACTCGGTTTAGACAATGAATGAAGAGATTGATTAGATTGAGAAGAATCAGACATTGGAGATTGTTTCGAGACCAGCAGATAAGAATGTCATTGGGACTAAATGGGTCTATCACAACAAGATTAATAAAGATGGCACAGTGATTAGAAACAAAGAATGATTAGTGTTAAAAGTATACTCCCAGATAAAGGGAATATATGTTGATGATACATTTTCACCAGTTGCGTGGTTAGAGACAATCAGGTTATTCCTAGCCATTGCCGTGCAACGGAAGTTCAAAGTGTTCTATATGGATGTCAAATCTGCATTCTTGAATGGGATTCTAGAGAAAAAAGTGTATATCGAGCATCCAGATGGTTTTCTCATTCAGGAGGATGAGACCAAAGTTTTTCAGTTGAAGAAATCATTATATGGGCAAAAACAAGCACCGAGAGCATGGTACTCAAGGCTTGATCAGTATTTGAAGAAGCTTGGTTTCTAGCGTGGTGGAGTTGATTACAATCTCTATTTCAACATAAAAAATAATCAAAGGCTGATTGTAACATCCCAAGTAAGTAATGAGTAATAGATATTTTTATCTATGTCTATTAATGAATTAGATAGTGTTTTAGAGGCTTAAAATGAAAATAAATCCAATCTTAAGCATGGAATACACTAATATTTTTAAAAGATTGTTTTACTGCCTTTTGATGGAAAACCATTTTTAAATCTATCTTTTGACAATTTTATAATCCATGTTTGTAAAAATAAACTTATTCTTTATGATTGGGACATCAAAATTTACTTTGTGTGAATTTTTGGTATTTTTCAGACAATGTTCATTTTTTAATGAATAGTGAAAAATACTGCATTTTACATCAAAACTACTTTTTAATCTTATTTATTTATATGATTAGATTATCTCTTGAATTAGTTTTGAAGTGAAATTAGAATATATTTTTACCATTTAATCCAATGGTGGTCATTGGAATCAATTTCACTTTGAAATTGGACTTAAACTGGTGTCAATCTTTTGATACTTATTGTTTCATAAAAACATGCTATTTGTCAAGACAGCGGGAATTAAATATTAAATTAATTAATGTGACTTATATGTTTTTAATTTTGTAAAATAGACTTCATTTTTTAATTCGGAATATCAAATATATCTTAGGGTGAAATTTTGGTATTTTTCTGAAAAACTTCAATTTTTGATGAATAGTGAAACCACTAAGTGGTACTTATAAAAACTGATTTTTCGTTTAAATGAAATTTTACCACTTCTGTGTTTTGAATTTCAAAAATCCGACATACATGGTTGTCATTAAGAAGTAAAATGTGGTTCAATGAGATTAAAATAATTTTTTGGTGAATAGTAACTCTTAAGTTCTTAATCGCAATTAGAGGTAATTAGTGTAGTTTAAGGTAAAAATAATGCTTTAATAAAATGAGATGAGCTTGACACATGTCCTACCCTCATTGGATGTGTCATGGCCGACCAATAAAATCCATGGGTCAACTTGGGGACCCCATGGAGCCACTTTGGTTGGGAAATGACATAAATAACGTTTTATTTAATGTAAAAGTAAAAATGACACAAACATGAGATTTTTTACTAAAACAATTTTTACATGGGGTTATAAAGATCATATTTTTTATTATAAATAGTCATTGGAAATCTAAAAAGATTTCCTACATCATATTATTTTTTTTATAATTTTTATACTTTAAATAAATTAAATTATTTATGACATCATGATGATGCATCGATGGCCTCATTATTTAATGATTTAAATAAAATGGAATGATAATGTAAAATATAAGACCTAAATATGGAAAAAACCTATTGGATGGGTGGATTTAGAACCCTTATTACCTTATCCTAGAAACACATCAATTTGGGACCTCTTAAATCCGAATACCATTTTAAAATAAAGTGACTTTTCTTTACCTTCCAAGAGTGCCCCTCCTCTCCTCTTATAAAAGGCCCTCACATCTACCTCCTTACCCACACTCCCAAAGCCTTTGGATCGGCAAACCCCTGCCCATTTTGTCTCTCCACATCCCTCTCTTACTCCTTGAAGCCTCACTTTGGGCATAAGTCTTCCCAACGAAGCCTTTGAGCTCAAATCTAAGAGAGTTACCCGATTTTAAGGTAATGTCTTCACTTGAGTCCTTTTGTTTTATTTTGATTCTCCAACCCCCTAAACTCTTTTTATTATTTTCTTTTGTAACAACTCCAGTATCCTAAATATACTAGGATGTTGTTATAATAAGGATTCGAGCTACACTTACACACACCTACATCTAATGGTTAAAGGACATACTGTTTCCGTGGATGGTGAATTTATGCCTCCCGAAATGATGATTGTTCAACATTCTTTTAACACCTTCAAAGGTGGCCATTAAGATGTCAATATATTTATATATGATATATAATATGTTTATGTTTTCCTTAAGCTTCTGTATTTTTCATTTTGGGCATACCTTTATGGTTTCCATTATGGGTAAACGTGATATCTTCATTTAAGGAAGTACAGACTACCGCCTCCTCAAAGTGATTTGATTCGTTAAATACCATATGTGGGACGTATAAAGGATGGAACTATGATATTATATATGATATTATACTGGAATTATAATATACCTTTATATCATTATTATTCAATTCTATAAAAATACGAAATAGAAATGAAAGTAGCGTTCATGCGTACGTACGGCTTACCGTCTCCATGAACGGTGCATTTCATTTCTTACCTATAAATGTTATATAATATTATAAATGCATGCATGTACTGGATATATATGATATATATGATATCTACATCATTAATACCATTCTGGATATAATGGATACATGAACAACTTGTAATTATAAAGGGTTTATTTTTGACTCAAGTACCAATGATCGTTAAAATGACCGTTATTAACTTAAATAATTACATAGTGTTCATGACATGGAAATAAGTTATATAAAATGAATAATGAACTTGAAAAAGGTTCTTGAGAAAGTAGAAATTAACTCAAGTTTATTATTCAGGAGATTAAAGAACGACCGAGTCAAGTCGGACCCGAGGTATGGGACTTCGTCTCAATCTCCTTTCATTGAGTCATATTTTGTTTTATACACAACCTTCTTTTATATGGTGTATAAACCCCTTTGACTTTTATGTTTATCCAAAAGGAATCTTTTTTATACGAAGCATTTTACTAAACGACAAAAGAGAATGTTTTTGTCGTACGTATGCGGCGACAACGACTTCTCCGCCGCCGTGACCATTATTGGAGTTTCGGCTTCCTCTACAAGCCATACCTTTTTTTTAAAGAAAAATAAATACCATGTTTACTTTTATTTTATTTTGGTATTGAAAATGGTTTTCATAATGTTTTTATATCAATGTGTTGTATTGATATCTTGTTATTGAAAGGTGTAAATGTTATGTTTCCTTTATGCATGTTTTATGTGATACGACTATGTTGAGGTTCTTGGGCATTATTATGAAGACGGGTGGTTCCGTGATAAACTAAGGGTGGGTGAGCCCGATATTTCTCTCCAATGCATTGGGTAACGTGAAGGAGTGTAACATTAAGGTTTCTCCGAAGAGATTTAGGGAATATACTATGATGGGTATTCCAAACGTAACCAAGAGGGTTACTCCCTACGTAAGAATGTTATGAATGCCTCAAGTTACCTTTATGTATTATGATTTCTATGATTTATTCATGATTTGATGAGGTATGTTGAAGTGCTTATGTTTTATGGGTAAAGTATGATTTCATTCTTATGTATATATGTACCCATGTTTCCTTTCCATATATTTTTATATCCCTTACTGAGCTTTTTATGCTCATCCCAAGTTTTTTTGAAATGTTTTTCACAGGTCAAGGGAAAGGTACATGATATGATGATAGTGTCAAGGGAGTGTCAAGAAAGAATCCATGATTTATTTTAAATATGTTTCCATTGATGGGAAATAAGAATAATATCTTTATGTAACAACTTTGTTTATATGTGGAATGTAATGCAAGTTTTATGATCTAATTCTCTAAAACTCTAAACCTGAAAAGATCCTCAATGTGTAATCTTGTAATAACTCAAGATTAAGTAAGGTTTAAGGCTGGGGCCTTATAGTTGGTATCAGAGGTCGGTTTAGATAACTTTAGGAGTTAGAATTCTATTAAATGATTATCCAAAAATATTTTTTTATGGTCAAATTGAAGTGATATAGTATTTGAAGATTACCATGCTGCTTCATCTAAGACATGTTTGTTCAGAATAGTTTTCCGTAGAGGAAACAGGGAAGCAGTGCTAGGAAGGCATACAGAAGGAAATAACCTTCCGAATCAGCATCCTGGGATGGTCGGAATTGGAACTGAACTATTTGTTGCAGTAATGGCACAGTTGACTCAAGCGATAAATGGCGGTGGTATCCATACACGAGATCAGCCAGATCAACTACAGAGGAACATATCAGTGGTGGAATATTTCATGAGGCAATATCCCCCATCATTCAGAGGATCATCTGACCCTGTGATAGATGAAGGGTGGATTAAAGCACTGGAGAAGATTTATGATGTCATGGGGTGTTCAAACAGTCAAAAGGTTAGTCTTGCTATTTATCGTTTGGAGGGTGAAGCAGATCAGTGGTGGTCGATGGTTAAAAATATCAGGGACACTGATGAGATTGATGCTCTCGACTGGGATGAATTCAAAGGTATGTTTCTTGAGAGGTATTTTCCTAAGGTTGTTCGACTTAGTATGGAAAAGCAATTCTTGGAATTGAGGAAAGAGGAAGACTCAGTGGCTGCCTATGAATAAAGGTCCACTCGATTGGCATGGTATGCTTTAAATTTTATCTGAGACCTTGATAGTAAAATCAATCATTTTTACTCAGGATTAAAGCCAAAATATCGAAGGGAATTAGCTTCTCATGAGTTTAAAAGTTATGAAAATCTTGTTCGATGTGCTGAGAAGGTGGAAATGGAGTTTTCCGATGATCAAGTGTTCTATAACAACCAATAGAAGAAGAGACCGAGGTGTTAGGAGAAAGGTAAGAATTTTTCAAAAAAGTCTGACGGTAAGAAAACTATGTTTCCAGTTCGTGATAAATGTGGAAAAAGGTATGCTGGGGAATGTCTTCCGAATTCTGGAAAGTGCTACCGATGTGGTAAGATGGGATATAAGGCTCGTGATTTCACTGGAAAAGATTAGGGTGATGGTAAGACCAAATTTTATTTACAGTTAGTGAAATGCTATAAGTGCAATGAGATGGATCACTATGCAAATGAGTGTCCGACAAAGAGCTTGGGTGATGGGAAGCAGTTAGACTACAAGCAGAAAGGGGTGGTGAAATCCTTTGCAACTACTTCAGCAGATGTCGGGCCATCAAATGAAGTTGTATCAGGTACTTTGTTTGTTTTTTCAGATTATGCCAGTGTGTTGTTTGATTCGGGGTCTACACATTCTTTCATCTCTGAAACCTTTTCTAGTAAAATGGGAATACCATCTCAAGAAATGACTCCTGAACTTTTGGTAAAAACACCTGGGGGAAATGTTGAGGCAAAAAGAATTTATAAGAATCTTCTTATCCTTATCTGTGGAAAGAACCTACTTGCAAACCTTATTGTTCTACCTCTAGTAGAGTTTGATGTTATCCTGGCTATGGATTGGCTCTCTATTTACCATGCTAAGATTGACTATAGAGCTAAAGAAGTTTTTTTTCAGAAAGACTTTCAGTTTGTGTACAAGAATGAACCCTTACTGTTGATAACTTATCAAGAGGCCAAGAAACTTGTAAAAGATGGAAATGAATTTTACCTTGCACACATCATTGAAAATAAAGGAACTGTTCAGATTAATGATGTGCCAGTGGTAAATGAGTATCCTGATGTTTTTCCTGATGAGTTGCCTGGAATAATACCAGATCAGGAAGTTGAGTTTACTGTTGACTTAGTTCCTGATGCTAAGCCAATTTCAAAACCCCCTTATCGAATGGCTCAAATTGAACTTTTAGAGTTGAATGAGAAATTGCAAGATTTATTAGAGAAAGGTTTCATTCGACCTAGCACATCACCATAGGGTGCTCCTGTTTTATTTGTTAAAAATAAAGATGGTTCAATGAGACTTTGCATTGATTATAGAGCCTTGAATAACATCACTATTAAGAACAAATATCCTTTGCCTCATATCGATGATTTGTTTGATCAGCTCCAGGGAGCTCAGTATTTTTCAAAGATTGAATTGAGATCGGGGTACCATCAGCTGAAGGTAAAGGAAGAAGATGTTCCGAAGACTGCGTTCCGTACAAGATATGGCCATTATGAATTTGTAGTAATGCTTTTTGGGCTAACCAATGCACCTACTGTATTCATGGACTTAATGAATAGAATTTTCCATGAGTTCTTGGATAAGTTTTTGGTGGTTTTCATTGACGATATTTTGGTGTTTTCTAAAAGTAAAGAGGATCATGAAAGACATTTAAGGGTTATCTTGCAAACCTTAAAATAAAAGAAACTGTATGGAAAATTCAGAAAGTGTGAGTTTTGGTTGCAACAAATTTCTTTCCTTGGTCATATTGTTTCTAAAGATGGGATAACTGTTGATCCTGCAAAAACAAAGGTTGTTGAAGAATGTCCAAGACCCACAAATGTAACTGAGATTCGTAGCTTCCTTGGTTTGGCAGGCTATTACTGAAGGTTTGTTAGAAATTTTTCACGGTTATCTAGTCCAATGACTAAGCTAACTCGGAAGGGTGTTAAGTTTATCTGGACAAAAGAATGTGATGATTGTTTTCAGGAATTGAAAAGAAGATTGGTGAATGCTCCAGTTTTGGTACTACCTTCCAGGAGTGGTGAGTTTGTTATATACAGTGATGCTTCATTGAAAGGACTTGGTTGCGTCCTAATGCAGAATGATCAGGTAATTTCTTATGCTTCACGATAGTTGAAAACTCATGAGGTAAATTACCCTACACATGATTTGGAATTAGCTGCTATTGTTTTCGCTTTAAAAATTTGGTGGCATCATTTTTATGGAGTAAAGTGTGAAATATATACTGATCACAAAATTTTAAAGTATATATTCACTCAGAAAGAGTTAAACATGAGACAGAGGAGATGGCTGGAATTAATCAAGGATTATGATTGTACAATTCATTACCATCCGGGAAAAGCAAATAAAGTGGCTGATGCTTTGAGTTGAAAAAGTAATGCTTCATTAGCAATGTTGCGTTTGGAACGTGATCCTTTGGTTAAGGATTTGATGAAATTTGGAATAGAAGTTGTTGGTGCAAGAAGTTCTTCTGTTTTGTTTCAGGTATCAGTGAGATCATCTCTATCAGATAGAATCAAGCAAGCACAGAAGCAATACAGTGAGTTGCAGAAAAAGGTAGAGATGGTTCAGAAAGGTAAGTTGCATGAATTCAACATTGATAATGATTGTGTTTTGATATTTGGGAAGATATTGTGTGTGCCTTGTGATTCACAGTTGAAGAGAGAGTTGTTATGTGAAGCTCATAGTTCTCCGTTTTCAGTTCATCCTGGCAGTACTAAGATGTACAGAGATCTGCGAGAGTATTACTGGTGGGATGGAATGAAAAGAGATATTGTTGATTTTACTATGAAGTGTTTGACATGACAACAGGTTAAAGCAGAGCGGCAGTTACCAAAAGGGATGCTTCAGCCTTTACCAGTGCCAGAGTGGAAATGGGAGAATATATCCATGGACTTTATTTTGAAATTACCAAAGACATCTCGAGGTAATAATGCAATCTGGGTTATTGTTGATTGCTTGACTAAATCTGCTCATTTCCTTGCTATACGAGATACATTTTCCCTAGATCAACTTTCCCGTTTGTATATTAAAGATATAGTCAGGTTACATGGAGTTCCCCTCTCCATTGTATCTGATCGTGATCCCAGGTTCACTTCTAACTTTTGGAAAGGCCTTCAGAAGTCGATGGGTACTGAATTAAATTTTAGTACAAATTTTTGTCCTCAATCAGATGGGAAGTCAGAACGAACAATTCAAACATTGGAGGATATGCTACGTTCTTTCTCTATGGATTATCAGGGAAGTTGGGACCAACATCTTTATTTGGTTGAATTTTCATATAATAACATTTTTCATTCCAGTATACAGATGGAACCATTTTAGGTATTATATGGGAAGCGGTGTCAAAATCTATCTTTCTGGGATGAAGTGGGTGAAAGGAAGTTGATGGGACTATAATTGGTAGAAGAGATGATAGAAAAAGTTCAGCTGATTCAGAAGCACATGAAAATAGCTCAGAGCAGGCAGAAGAGTTATGCGGATAACCGGAGGAAGGATCTATCTTTCGAGGTAGGTGATCATGTTTTTCTCAAGGTTTCTCCTTGGAAAAGTGTGATGAGATTTGGTAAGAAAGGAAAGCTGAGTCCAAGGTTTATTGGACCATATGAAATTCTGGAGAGAGTTGGATCAGTTGCATACCGGGTGGCTTTACCTCCGAGTTTATCTCAGGTACAAATTTTTTTTCATGTTTCGATGCTGAGAAAGTATATTCCAGATCCATCTCATGTTTTGAGTCCAGAGGTAGTTCAGCTGGAAGAGAACCTATCTTATGAGGAACAACCAGTCCAGATTCTTGACCACAGGGAGCAAGTGTTACGAAATAAGGTGATTAATCAGGTAAAGGTTTTGTGGAAAAACCACATGATGGAAGAGGCAACATGGGAATCTGAAAACGCAGTGAGGGATAAGTACCCACATTTATTTGATAAGTAAATAAATTGTGGGGACGCAATTTTCAAAAGGGGGGAAGGATGTAACATCCCAAGTAAGTAATGAGTAATATATATTTTTATCTATGTCTATTAATGAATTAGATAGTGTTTTAGAGGCTTAAAATGAAAATAAATCCAATCTTAAGCATGGAATACACTAATATTTTTAAAAGATTGTTTTACTACTTTTTGATGGAAAACCATTTTTAAATCTATCTTTTGACAATTTTATAAGCTATGTTTGTCAAAATAAACTTATTATTTATGATTGGGATATCAAAATTTACTTTGTGTGAATTTTTGGTATTCTTCAGACAATGTTCATTTTTTAATGAATAGTGAAAAATACTACATTTTACATCAAAACTACTTTTTAATCTAATTTATTTATATGATTAGATTATCTATTGAATTGGTTTTGAAGTGAAATTAGAATATATTTTTACCATTTAATCCAATTGTGGTCATTGGAATCAATTTCACTTTGAAATTGGACTTAAACTGGTGTCAATCTTTTGATACTTATTGTTTCATAAAAACACGCTATTTGTCATGACAGCGGGAATTAATTATTAAATTAATTAATGTGACTTATATGATTTGAATTTTGTAAAATAGTCTTCATTTTTGAATTCGGAATATCAAATATAGCTTAGGGTGAATTTTTGGTATTTTTCTGAAAAACTTCAATTTTTTATGAATAGTGAAACCACTAAGTGGTACTTATAAAAACTGATTTTTCGTTTAAATGAAATTTTACCACTTCTGTGTTTTGAATTTCAAAAATCCGACATACATGGTTGTAATTAAGAAGTAAAATGTGGTTCAATGAGATTAAAATAATTTTTTGGTGAATAGTAACTCTTAAGTTCTTAATCGCGATTAGAGGTAATTAGTGTAGTTTAAGGTAAAAAAAATGCTTTAATAAAATGAGATGAGCTTGACACATGTCCTACCCTTATTGGATGTGTCATGTCCGACAAATACAATCCATGGGTCAACTTGGGGACCCCATGGAGCCACTTTGGTTGGGAAATGACATAAATAACTTTTTATTTAATGTAAAAGTAAAAATGACACAAACATGAGATGTTTTACTAAAACAATTTTCACATGGGGTTATAAAGATCACATTTTTGATTATAAATAGTCATTGGAAATATAAAAGGATTTCCTACATCATAGTATTTTTTTTTATAATTTTTAGACTTTAAATAAATTAAATTATTTATGACATCATGATGATGCAGTGATGACCTCATTATTTAACGATTTAAATAAAATGGAATGATAATGTAAAATATAAGACCTACACATGGCCAAAACCTATTGTATGGGTGGATTTATAACCCTTATCACCTTATCCTCAAAACAAATCAACGTGGGACCTCTTAAATCCGAATACCATTTTAAATTAAAGTGACTTTTCTTTACCTTCCAAGAGTGCCCCTCCTCTCCTCTTATAAAAGGCCCCCACTTCTACCTCCTTACCCACACTCCCAAAGCCTTTGGATCGGCCAAACCCTGCCCATTTTGGCTCTCCACATACCTATATTACTCCTTGAAGCCTCACTTTTGGCAGAAGTCTTCCCAACGAAGCCTTTGAGCTCACATCTAAGAGAGTTACCCGATTTTAAGGTAATGTCTTCACTTGAGTCCTTTTGTTTTATTTTGCTTCTCCAACCCCCTAAAATATTTTTATTCTTTTATTTTTTAAAAACTCCAGTATAATCAATATACTAGGATGTTGTTATAATAATGATTCAATCTACACTTACACACACCTACATCTAATGGTTAAAGGACATACTGTTTCCGTGGATGGTTAATTTATGCCTCCCGAAATGATGATTGTTCAACATTCTTTTAACGCCTTCAAAGGTGGCCATTAAGATGTCACTATATTTATATATGATATATAATATGTTTATGTTTTCCTTAAGCTTATGTATTTTTCATTTTGGGCATACCTTTATGGTTTCTATTATGGGTAAACGCGATATCTTCATTTAAGGAAGTGCGGACTACCGCCCCCTCAAAGTGATTTGATTCGTTAAATACCATATGTGGGACGTATAAAGGATGTAACTATGATATTATATATGATATTATACTGGAATTATAATATACCTTTATATCATTATGATTCCATTCTATAAATATACAAAATAGAAATGAAAGTAGCGTTCATGCGTACGTACGGCTTACCGTCTCCATGAACGGTGCATTTAATTTCTTACCTCTAAATGTTATATAATATTATAAATTCATGCATGTACTGGATATATATGATATATATGATATCTACATCATGAATACCATTCTGGATATAATGGATACATGAACAACTTGTAATAATAAAGGGTTTATTTTTTACTCAAGTACCAATGATCGTTAAAATGGCCGTTATTAACTTAAATAATTACATAGTGTTCATGACATGGAAATAAGTGATATAAAAGGAATAATGAACTTGAAAAAGGTTCTTGAGAAAGTAGAAATTAACTAAAGTTTATTATTCAGGAGATTAAAGAACGACCGAGTCAAGTCGGACCTGAGGTATGGGACTTCGTCTCAATCTCCTTTCATTGAGGCATATTTTGTTTTATACACAACCTTATTTTATACGGTGTATAAACCCCTTTGACTTTTACATTTATCCAAAAGGAATATTTTTTATATTAAGCGTTTTACTAAACGACAAAAGGAAATGTTTTTGTCGTACGTATGCGGCGACAACGACTTCTCTGCCGACGTGACCATTATTTGAGTTTCGGCTTCCTCTACAATCCATACCTTTTTTTAAAAGAAAAATAAATACCATGTTTTACTTTTCTTTTATTTTGGTATTGAAAATGGTTTTCATAATTTTTTTATATCAATGTGTTGTATTGATATCTTGTGATTGAAAGGTGGAAATGTTATGTTTCCTTTATGCATATTTTATGTGATAAGATTATGTTGAGGTTCTTGGGAATTATTATGAAGACGGGTGGTTCCGTGATAAACTAAGGGCGGGTGAGCCCGATATAGATCTCCAATGCATTGGGTAACGCGAAGGAGTGTAACGTTAAGGTTTCTCCGAAGAGATTTAGGGAATATACTGTGATGGGTATTCCAAACATAACCAAGAGGGTTACTCCCTACGTAAGAATGTTATGAATGCCTCAAGTTACCTTTTTGTCTTATGATTTATATGATTTATTCATGATTTGATGAGGTATGTTGAAGTGATTATGTTTTATGGGTAAAGTATGATTTCATTCTTATGTATATATGTACCCATGTTTCCTTTCCATATATTTGTATATCCCTTACTGAGATTTTTATGCTCATCCCAAGTTTTTTTGAAATGTTTTTCACAGATCAAGGGAAAGGTACATGATATGATGATAGTGTCAAGGGAGTGTCAAGAAAGAATCCATGTTTTATTTTAAATATGTTTCCCTTGATGGGAAAGAAGAATACTATCTTTATGTAACCACTTTGTTTATATGTGGAATGTAATGCAAGTTTTATGATCTAATTCTCTAAAACTCTAAACCCGAAAATATCCTCAATGTGTAATCTTGTAATAAATCAATATTAAGTAAGGTTTAAGGCTGGGGCCTTATAATGATGGTGCTAGTTTATTTCGATGACATAATATTTTTCGGATCAGATGAAGCACAGTGCATAGAGTTTTCTGAATTCATGAAACATGAGTTCGAAATGTCTATGATTGGTGAGCTGACATTTTTCCTTGGTTTATAGGTGACACAAGGAAGGAATGGAACATTCATTTGTCAATCCAAATATGCCAAGGAGGTTCTGAGAAGATTTGGAATGGAAAATTCCAAGTAGATGAAGACTCTATTTGCTCCCTGGATGAAACTATCAAAGGATGAAAATGGCAAGGTAGTTAATATCACAGAATACAGGAAAATCATTGGAAGTCTATTATACCTAACAACAACAAGGGCTGAAATTGGTTTTTCCACGTTCCAAGCAGCATGATATCAAAGAAATCCCAAGGAAATCCACATGCTCGCAGTGAAACGAATACTTCAGTATATTAAAGGAACTATGGATTTCGGTTTGAAGTATACTGACAAATCTCAGCAAGAGTTATTGGGATACACAGATGTAGATTGGGACGGTTCAGTGGATGAAAGGAAATCAATGTCAGGAGGTTCATTCTATCTTGGTGTATTGTGTATTTCTTGGCTAAGCAAGAAGCAAGATTTCATTTCATTGAGCACTGCAAAATCTGAATATATTGTTGCAACTCAAGCATGCACACAGTTATTGTGGATGAAGCAGCAGCTTGATGATATGGGAGTTGAAGTGATGTCTCCAATCAGAATCCATTGTGATAACTCAAGTGTTATAAATCTCAGAAAAAATATCATCCATCATTCTAGTACAAATCACATTGAGATAAAATATCATTTTATCAAGGAGAAGGTTGAGCAGAGAATCGTGAAGTTGGAGTATGTGCCTACAGAACTATAGGTTGCAGACATTCTGACAAAGGCCTTACCCAAGGAAGCTTTTGAAAGACACCAGCTGGCTCTGGGAGTCTAGTCGACTCCCCGTACTTGAAAAAGTGTGGATTTGGGAACCCCCCTCTCTCCTTGAGGTATGATGTGTTTTTCCCTATTATGCTCATATGCGTTCTTTCCAAATGTCTTGGCCACAAAGGAGTGACCTTTGGGTTCATTGACAAAGTGGGAGAAATAGTGACTCCTCAAAGGGGAGAAACTATGGATAAGGAAGGGAGAAAATGTCTTAGTCAAAGACATGGGGAGAAACTGAAAGGTGGAGCAGCGAGATAGGGGGAGAGCAATGAGATAGGGGGAGAGTATTAAATCTGATGATGCTAGATGTGATCGATCAAAGCATAGATATCATGACAACTGAGGATCGTGATAAAAGTATAATAGTGGTGTTGGTCTGGTGAGATAAGGTTTTTAGCATTCACCAGTTGGTATCAGTGAGGTTCAAAAATTGATATCAATTTGGAATTTGGTATCAGTTTGGTGGTTGACGGTTGGTGTCAGAAATGAAGTGATTCATTGATGAACTTTTCACTTACTCTTGTTTCTCACACCGATCATTGCTCATGTGGGCTTAGAGTATGTGTTATGTGAATCCTTGAACACTATCATAATCTAAAGAGGTGAAGGATGGTAAATGATGGAAGGAGACTCAGTGAGGTATCAAAGTGCAGATAATAATCGTGAGAGGAGTTGTCAACAAACTCAAAGGGGAATATTGTTGGGAAAAAATCCATAAAGGTAACTTTGTTACATTTTTGGGTTGCTTGTGTTTGTTTACAATGTTGGTTTCCATGGCGAATTGTTGAGTTCCAGATATTTTGTTGACATTAAATGTTGAAAAAGAACCATGAGAAAGGAATGAATGATTTGGAGGTAGTGTAAAATAACAGATACAAGGTGACTCCATTTTCTGGTGTTTGAGAAATTTTTGGGGTCCAAAATTTGGAGTTTGGTAAGCATCGCGAAAATTGGATTTCCTTGGAGATATAATTTAAATATGGAAAAAGCATGAATTTTGCGAAGATAGGCTTCATGGATTGGATTTCACGAAGACAATAAAAATGTTTATGGTGATGCTTAATGGTTACGATGAGCTTTGCGAATGGAAGGGTTGAAATGAAAAGTGAGGGAGCTTCACGGTGGTGGTGCGAAGTAATTGACGGAATTCTCCATGATTACGATGAACTCTGTGATCCAAGAATTGCTGTGGTGTTTTTCAATTTTGAGAGAATTCTGGAGGAAATTTTGGAGCTTCTCGATTTGCGATGATGTGGTGCTGACTTCGTGCAGAAGGGTTGAGGGTCGGTTAAATCGCCTATAAATATAGTTCGACCCCCTCGAGAGAAGCAGAGAGTTTTTGGAGAAAATATTTTTCTCTAAGTTCGCAAAGGTGATTCACGAATGTATTGTTCTTCATGAAAGAGAGGTGCTTTGCGGCGACTAATCTAGCTCCGTGAAAGAAATGTGCTTCGCGAGGACGCGTACTCTAAGGAGTGTGCTTCGCGAAGAGGTAGGAGATTCACGATGGCCTAAGCTTTGCGAAGGCTTGAGTTTCGCGAAAAGGAAGGAGCTTCGTGAAGGCTTGTTTGAGCTTCGCGAAATTGGGAGCCTCACAAATTAAGGTGCTTTGAGAAGGTATTTCCAAAGTGTGTTTCCCAGTGGTCATTCGCAAAGGGGTATTCATCAGTAGATGAAATTTGGACTTCATTAGATAATCTACATACAGTGGAGGATGCATTCATTAGTGATAATGAAGAGACCTATAGATCTATAAACTGTGAGTGAATCTTCTGAAGAAGTAGTGAGCTCACTTCATTTGAGAGAGAAGTGAGTTCTCAAATTGTGAGTGGTTGTAAACCAAGAGGGACAGTGAGTCCGCTTCGAACTTGTAAACAGCAGTGCGCTTATAGTGGAATTGGTACATCGGCACACTGCCGATGTATGCTCCTTGGACGTATCCCAGTGAGGGTGAACCAAGTAAAAATTGTTGTGTCATGTGCATGCCTTAAGGTTTATTCATACTCTACAATGGGAAGGAGAGAGAAGAGGTTTTTGTCTAACAACAAAACAAGATCAAAAGGGGCAGTTGTTTTAATCTGTCATACCCTGATTCACCCCCACCCCCCTCTTAGGGTATATATCCTAGTGGACCTAATAATAAACCAATGTACAAAATAAAAACAGATAAAATCATTAGCATCGCAAGCCTTATCTTGGTCCCATGATCTGCAGCTCTACTGCAGTCAAGTACCTAAAGTAGAAGGGCTCTTGCCCTTATCTATACCTACAACAATATAATCTATTTGGGAACAAAAGAATGAACCAAATTGGGTTTGAGACTAATCCCAGTAGGCAACCACAAAAAGATATGTTCCTAACAGTCAGTGAATATATATGGAAGGCAATAAGAAAAATAATAAGTAAACATGGAAGTACTCAGCAGCAAAAAACTCCACAGTTCAAAGCATTCCAATTCCACATATCAAGGAAGCAGCTAATCAAAGCAGGTAACCCTATGGGAGTACTCATAGCCTAACCCCTCTGTTTCAACCAAACAAGCACAAGCAACCCTCTAGGAAGTCCACACATTCTAACTCCTCTGTTTCATCTTAAGCATAGACTCTCTAAAGAAGCACTCTCCGTCAATTCCCTCTATAGTCTCATATCGGTAACTAAAAGGCGCTCTCAGAAAGCACTTGTAGAAAATTTCCCCTGTGGCCCACGTCGAGGAACTACATACACTCTAAGGAACCACTTCCATCAATTACCCCTATGTTCTTGCATCATAATAGTAAAACACAGACCCTCTAGAGAGTCCCTTACATCTATTCTCCCTATGGTCTACTACACCAGTTTCCCACACCCCTGTGTAAATAATTAGAGAAATTAAATGTATAGCAGTCAAAGTAAACCTAAATAACTACTTGGCTAAACAGTCTATAGAATAACAGCATTTCAAAATACAAAACAACCCATCCTACAATAATAGGCATGGGAAAACAAACAAGGCAGCCTAACATGCTAAACAGGACCAAACGGTAATAAACAAACATGCATGGGAAAACTCTTCCAAATCAAATCAATTAATCCAATTCACATTAAATTAAACTCTACTCAGGCATACAATCATAAAATTTAATTAATAGGGCTAAAACAGTAAACATGCAATACCCCGTTCAAGGGTATTGGACAAATTTCCAAATATAACTCAAAGACTCTCAACAGAAAGGCACAAAAAACCTACCATGGCGTTGTGAGCTCGATATACTTGAATCTCAAGCCTTTAATCACCTTAGAACGCCGTAGATATACAAAAATGTCTAAAATGTTCAACCAATGATATCTCACGAGAGAGGAGAAATAAAGGGATGGTGTTCTTGGAGAAGGAAGAACTCACTAATGTGATTCCAACGCAACCGACTGTGTTTGATTCAAAGGAAGGATGCTCGTTTGGGGGTTTAGAAAAGATTCATGGCCGTAAGGCACTCATGGATGAGACATATGAAGAAGGATGTCTTTCTGTCAATTAGACATGACCTCAGTACGTTTAATGAAAAAAAATAAAGTACACAGCGTGTACTTTATAAGTACACGATGTGTACTTGCCCTTACTGGCCCCCGCATTAGGCAGTCTCCAGGTCACCTCACACGGTCGTGTGCATGGTCGTTACACGGACATCACATGGCTACCCGTGGTAAATGAGTACATGGTGTGTACTTATAAATTACATGACGTGTACTTAAGAAATTTCCAAAAAGTCATTTTTTCCTTAAAAACACCAGAAAAGGGAAAACATACCTGAAAAGAAGATCTGGGTTCTTACATATATCTTTGATAAAACTTTTTTCCCAATAAATTTTAATACCCTGAGAGGGGGTGAATCAAGGTTTATCTATTTATTTTAATAACCATCTCCAATGAGCTAGTTTCACATTTATTAAGAAGAATATATCCCCCAGAATTTATATGGAGTGATAATGAAAATAAAATAGGGACATAAAGGACTTTACCTCGTTCATCTAAACTTGGATAATCTAAGAAGCATGAAATGGTGATGCGATGATGCACCTATAACATTAATAATAAACCATTGTTTACAATTTTAAAATTCCACACTAACCCTTTTTTTATAACAATCACAAGAAAATGGATAACTCACTAATCTCCATACAAGAATGATCGAACTACTCCTCTTATGCTATGTTTTTCATTATATGAATAGTATATATAAATTACACTAAGGATCGTATATAAATCTTCTCTAGTTTCATCAATGTGATGAACTCCATGATCTTATAGTTAGATATTCTCATGTATATCCATTTTCTTTTCTCTTATAGTATTCTAACACTCATCCTAGAATACTTCTTATTCTCCATTTTTACTTCCATGACATATAATACAAATCCATCACTTATTCACTAATGTTTTTCTATTATATGATCCACTATCTTCTCCTTATTTTAAATAAAAATATCTTCTCTTTTTTGGAATCCTTCTACCCTATCCATTTATCTATTTAAAACTGTTGACATCATTTTTTAAAAACCCTTAAAGGTTTTTGTACACTTCATTGATTTTAACACGTTTATTCTTATTTTAAAATTTTTCCCACTTCTAGAAATAACCCGTTCTTATTGTGACTCATTCTCTATAGTGCGATTCTAAATCCATTTTGAAACAATGAATGTGAACCATTTACTTCACATAAACTACCATGTAAAACCACCTCCCTACCACAAAATGGCTACCTGAACACCAAAAATATTTTCTCGTATAAATAGATTCTCTATGGCATGATACAAATCCACATAGTAGACACCTTAAAATGATAGAACAACAAAAATCCACCTAAATCAAGTCATTTCTTGGCCATAACTCCCACATATTGACTCATTTATTTCCCATTTTCAAAAAAAGTAAATAATTGTTCATATGATTCAATCATCATCAAAAGACTCCTTTATATTAAGGTAATTTTCCATATTTTTATATGTATTCCCCCTCACAACATGAAATATTCTCCCATGGTGTAACCTAATTAATTGGATTAATATAAGTCTAATCCTAATTCACCTCATGTCCCATCACAATCTTATTCTTCCCCATGATGCCATTGTTCAGTGTTAGATCATCTATAACGGATGGGTAAAAAAGTTACCAAATGTGTCATGGAATGTCTCATTTTCTTATCCTTGTGAGAAATTATAAAACTCCATGCATGTTTTCAATGGAACATTCATAGTATTTTAAAACCCTTACATATTAAAATACTCTGACCCCTTTTCATTTTCCTAAAAAATTCATCATGATGTGACCATTGTTGTCATGCTATGACCATTGAACTTTATAAAAAAACTTATTCAATATTCTTCCAAAACTCTTCTATCATTTCTCCATGAATTTATAGGATAATTTTGATGTATTCCAATATCCATAACAGAAAACATAACCCAAAAATACTTCACTTATGTTTTTTCTAATTTTTTTATATTTGACGAGGCTTATAGATGTGATAGGTGCTGGTGAGATCAATGGAGGTTGGAACAAGCTAGGATTATTATAATAGATATCAAGTTTAGGTGGGTGGCCTTTAGATTATAAAGTCTATTTATTTTTTTGTATTATTATATGGGTCTTTTTATCATTATTACTCCATTTGGAAAACTTTATGATTTCATTTTCTCTCAGATTATATGTTGGGATGGGCATGGATCGACTAATAGTCTTCATGTATCATAGATCTTTCTAAATTGATCTTTGGTGATTACTTGGTTTAATGAGTGATGTTTTTATATTTTATAATTTTTTATTGATATGAGTGGTTTGGAATTGTTTTTAAAAGAAATTAATTTTCCTTTTATAGAACTTTGGGGCGGGATTTTTGTTAAGGGTCCTTGTTTAGGAAAAATGGAACGAGGTTCTTTTTCCAGATATTACAGATTTTTTTGGTTTTATATTTTAATTTAGATAAATGAATATTTTTACATGGTTTTAAAAAGAAAATCTACGAGGTTTTTTATAAAAAAAATTTCTATATTTTACCACATGTGGGTGAAACCCTATTTTTTAATGTTTTTATTCTTCTATATATTTTTTATGGTTAAACTTATGTTATCCCATGTTGTGTGATACAATAGGAAAAATTGGAGAACCCATTACTCATATAAAGGGTTTACTGGACTATGTTGATATTTTCATTGGGATTACATGGGAATAATTCCATAAAACCTAGGAACACATATTTATGTGTTTGATTCTATAATTATTAATGATTGATGGGTGATTTTTTCATCATTGTATTTTGGGAAAACCTTGACATTTTTATGATAATGAGTTGTCCTACTAAGTTCGTGATAAGGGTGCCTTGTGATTTGACCTCAAACGTTAATGTTTGAGTTACTCCCAAAGTTCAATGTTTTCTTGATTAAAATAGTTCCACGGGATTTGATCCATGTGTTATAATGATACTTGGTATATATCTAATGGATAATTGATGGAATTAAATGTACCTTATCTATGTGGTCGTCTTGGATAATAATACCTTATTCCATGTATGAGATAATGTGCTTGGGCACATATCCTAATAGGCATTGAGAGTTTTCAGGTAGATCTATTCATAACATGTCAATACCCATGGGTGGTCATAACTAGGATGACCGTAAAGAGAAATTTTAAGTTTGAGGAACTTAAGTATTTTTGTTTCATTGTTGTGTATTATATTGATTTTCCAAATTGGGATACAACTTGTTCTTGATATGATCTCCCCCATATGAATTGAGATTCATAGAAATGGAAAAATTATCACTAGGAGAGATGGTGATCAAACTTAGTGAGGTGATAGAAGGCTATATGGGATAGATCAAAAACAGATCATCCTAATTACCCATGTGAGGTCAACCCATGGCAATAAAACATACTATTTAACATTGAAGGTGGTATTTTTGTATCAGATACGTGATTGAGATATATATGATGAGTAGTATCATTCTGGAGTATGATTCATTATCAGTTATGACTTTTGATATTTGTGATCAATCGAGTGAATATTTATGGATAGTCTGGTAAAAGTTACAGAAATGATTGGCATGATGAGTTGAGAAGGGTCTAAAATATGGGTTATGTTATTTCATGTGGATGGGACCCATTAATTTTCTTATGATTTTTTTATTATGGTTTTAGTGTTATTTGGTTCTTTTCTCCCTCTTTTCCTGATCAATTTTTTTATTAATTCACATGTGATTGATTATTTTTGAATCTACTATTTCATATGTTTTATATTAATTTTTTGATCATTTAATCTTATGATATTTTGGGTTTTTCTTTACTTAAGGATAGTGAGATGACTGATGGGTTAGGTGGGCCATTGAAGAGAGAGCCTGGTGGATTTGGAGAGACCTCATAATAGTTATAACTATTGGTAAGAGTTCAATGTAGTATAAATTATTAAGTCATGAAGGTATACAAATCATTAGATGCATAAAGGTGGTACATGGTCTATGTTGGGAAGTATTAGTTTGTTTTATCAGAGTTCGTGTGTCTTATAGATACAAAGGTGTAGGTTTTTATATTTTTTGCATTTGGTGTTATGTTTCCAGGTGGGTGAGTTACATTGGGTATCCAATTTCACACTCTCCCAACAATTTCATGCAAACACACTTGAACACAAAATAAATTAGTGTATAAATGTGAGTATGAAATCCTATGGGGTCATTATACTCACCCCAACCTATATACACAACATAAGTTTTGATGTACATGGGTAAACCATCGTATTTTATTTCATTTATTGGTATTTGATTAAATCTTAATGTGTGGTTTAGACTAATAGGTTATTGGAGGTCAAAAACATAGAAAGTGGTTTATATGAATTAGGATAGAGGCCATTATATTTCAATTTTAATTTAATTGTATTGATATCATCCTACATACTTATATTATTTTTTACTATAATATACTTTGTGCCCTTTTATTATATTATTAATTACTTTAATTTATTCATATTCTATTATTTATGCTCATTTATATGTTAACACATCTTTTGGTTATGTTACTAGTACTATATTCTTGGATTCATAGGATAATTGGATCCATGTTTATTGTCTATAGGTTTTGGGTATATATGTTATACAACTGGATCATGTAAAATTATTGGTAGAATCAGGAATGATATGTGGGGTTTTATTTTGTGGTAATATACTCCCCATTACTATATCAAACCCTTGATATTATTATGTAGCTTCTGGTGTATGGGGATATGCACTTGAGGCCATATAGTGAATCCCACTCGAGTATGTATTGGGTGACTTGAGATAGTACATTACCTTTTTAATGGGAGAGGGTGATTCTTAAAGTCTATTTTCAAATGGGAAATCAATGATTGGTAAAGAAAGTTAAACTTCATTGTTGGTATGTGAGACCATTTGAAATAGAAGAATATCTCAGTAAAATGTTATACATTCCATTATTACAATAAATTTTGATATCTATACATGATGTAATTCATGTATCTCATTTAACGAAATATTCTTTTTGAATATTCATCTTGTGATTGAATGATAAGATCTATATTTGGAACTCAATTCCACTATAGTGAAGGAAATAGTGTGTATCATTGATCATCAAAATAAGGTTTTATTGTGAAAATTTATCCCTCATATATTTGTTCTGTGATATCATGGAAAATATTTCCATGTGACTCGAAATCATAAGGTATTGATACGGGGAAATAGCCTCACATGTTGTCCAATAATGAACTTCAATGACTTTCTTAGGGTATAAATTTGAATGGTGAGGAGAATGGTGCCACCCATGTATTCAACAGTTGTTATTAATTCTATTATTTAGATTATTTTTGATGATTTAGGAGTTTAAAATTCTAAATTAATGAAATTATGTAATATTTATGGATCCATGACTAGTACAATGTCAATCCTAATCATACATCTCAACCATTCAAAGGGGTGGTTTGATTATAGATTTATTTTCATGGTTGATGTATAGATTCATTGAATATAATTCCATAATAATTAGGGGGTATGGATATATTGTAGAATTTGTCTCCCAGTTGGCAAAATATTTCCCAAAATGTGTATCCATACCATATGATTTACAAAAAAAAACCTTTAATCATTTTGATTTTATCCTTATTTGGGTTTTCCCCATTTTCCTCCTCCACTTCAAATGAGCTTCTCCAACAAATGTCATCTTCTTACCCATTACCATTAGTTATTTCACTCTCCATATCATGTGAATATACATGGTAAATTTGGTATTTATCTTCCATTCTTTCTTCTCCTTTTCACGTTTTCCCTCCCCCTTCCATGATCTTCCATGTTCTTTTTCTCACTGTCCATGGTTTCTAACCATATTTTTGTGCTCTATCTAAATCATGAAATGTGTTATTTCAGGGGATTGTGAGGACCATATTCAATCCTAATATATCTTTATTTAAGAAAATTAATTTATCTTCCAATGTATTTACAAATGTGTTTTAGTTTAGCTTCATTTTATTTTAAAAAAAATAGTGTTTTTTCTTTAAGTGTTTCCATGGGTAATTCGAATCACTAAAATTATACTTTTGTTATATTTAAGATATATCTAAAGAGTTTTATATTTTAATCCATGTAATAATTTTTGTCCCATGGGTTTAAATGGGTATTCATTCAATATTAATACTAATTCCCATAAGGGGTTCAATAAAGTGTTTCTAAGAAATTTTTTAGTTTAAATGAATTTATAAAAAAAAGTGATTAATTTTATATAAAGGTAGTTTTATGATTATTTACTATTTTATAACATTAAAGGTTTTGATTTTTATATGAATATTGTATTTTATTATTGATTTCCTATGTCAGATATGCCCCTGGTTGAGTTTTGTTTGAAATATAAAATTGTTTATATCAGTTTCTTTGTTAAGTAATTGATAAATAGGGAATATGGTGTTGATAGTTATTTGTTTTATGTATTAGTTATTCTATTTTATATTATATCACGACTTATTTGATTCAGATATAATGGTTTACAAGAGAGCCTTGGGGGCTAAGTATGAAATCAAGGGTGGGTGTCACCTTCGTTTGTATGTTTCTCTAGCCATAGGTCCTTAGTTATCAATTATCTCTAGATAGGGGTTTCATCTAATTGAGTAAATGTGGGTAATCTAGGGTTTTAGACTTTTAGGATTATATTTTGTGTTACCAGTTGATCCATAAGAGAGTTCTAGGTTATCTCAAATAGATATTATATTTCCATTCCATGTTATATTTATTTTTTTAACATTCTTTATGTATTGATTTTCATTGTACCTTGTGATATATGTTTGTTATAGGACATTATTTTCTTATTAAGTCAAATGATTTTTTTTTAAAATATTTTTTAAAACAACATAAATGATGTATTCAGATTTATTTTAAAAAATAAACATAAATGTATACAGTCTAATTATAGTTCAAATTAGAATTTGGAGTATATCTTAGGAAAAGTGTTACACTAATTATTGGAAGTATCCGACTTGGTATTATCTCAAACCCTACATAAACATGTTTGTGTGGATATAGAATTTGTTATGAATGATAAAATTAGAGTGAAGGGAGTTACATCCTTTGGTTGTGTACCCTAGACACTTTCTTAATGTTGTAATGGAAAGATGATTAGGTAGTGACCATGGGTCATGTGGAGATAGTTTGTTTCAACATTTTTAAAATATTGGTTAATATTTGGATGTATATGTTTTGGTCTCACAATTATATCCTCATTTTGATCTCTCTTGTATTATATATTTCATGTATTAACTTATATATGTTTCTTATAGAGGCATATTTGGAAGTGCATTTTGGTTTTTTATTATATTTCCTTGGTTGGATGAATTTTTTTGTAAAGTATTTATGTTTTTATCATTATAATTCGATGTGTTGAAACATTATTTAATGATTTTTTGTTTGGTTTATTGTATTTTGATGGTGAAATATTTCACAAAAGAATGTGTTCAAAACACTTATCACTTGTTGTCATCCTATGGATATCAATAATATTATTTGTATTATATTATGGGTTGAGTCAGGGTATGTAGTAGTGATGAGAGAGATATTACATGATATCCATTATTAATAATGTTATCCCCAATAAGAATACAGAAGAGAATTTCCTTTGGTTGTCTCTTAAGGAGGTTGTTATACTTATGTTTCTACCTGTCACGTTGTTTTTTTGTTTATATGTATAAAGTTTAACTGAATTAGGGATTTTAAAATTTTCAAGAAAAATAAAAGGAAACTAAAATAAATAAATAAAAAGATATAATTTTCTGAAAATATGAAAAAATTTGATTAAAAATGTGTGTGAAAATATTTTAGAAAAAATAGCAACATTAGAAAATTGATGATCCTTTGGACACTCACTTATTCCATGATTACGTTAATTATCTAACTGTATTTATCAATTCCCACATAGATATATCTATCTTAACACCTAAATATTCGTTAATACCATACCAATTAATCAATATTGAGGTTTATACTATTATAAATGTGATTCAAATACCCATAAACTCCATGTAATATCTCAGGGTTTCCTATGATGTAAGGATGTTTTTTTAAATGATTAATTATGGACTAATATTAATACTCTTCAAGGTCAGTGTGTAACAACAATGTACATGTATTTTTCAGAGCCTAGAACCAAAATTTTAGAGAAAAATAATTGGACCATAAGGATAAGAGTTACTGTACACCCAAGCCACATGGTTTGGTGAGATCATGCAGGGCTGGATAGAGGGCTTCAGGGGCCCACATAGATTGAGTAAACTATGTGGATAGAGGCCCACTCCTTTACAACAGACCCTATAATTTTTTATAGAGGATTGAGACATGTTTTTTTCATGGATTGGAAAACTGTACACACTAACCATGTGAGGTACCCCTCCATACACTGAAGGGTTCACAATTAGAGCATTCTTTGGCCAACAGGGCAGTCAAACTGTGAGGCTATGTCTTCTGAGAAAAAATTACATTTTCTCCACTAAAAACTATTAAAACTTAAAGAAAAATTTCTATTTCTCATTCCTACAAACATAACTCATTTGATATCTCCCCTTGAGCCTATTTGGTATCTCTTGGTCTCGTTTTACCATCCGAACTCAGAATCGAGTGTCATTAGTCTTGTTGGACTCACATAGGTGACCACTCATTTCCTTTTGTGTCATTATTCTTTTTTCTTAGTATCTACTATTCTATTCTGGTGCAATATAATATGACTTATTTCTAGGGGTTTCATCCTTTATTCATTTTTCTTTTGATCTGAGCTGAATCAAAAGTTTATACTGGATGATCACTCTACTACAGACCTATGTTAGGTTTTATGTACATTTCCATTGGTGTTTGGTGATTTATAGCCAAGTAGTCATTATTCCCCATTTCTATCTTTTTGGAGGTGCCCAGATAATTAATTGAATATTTTAATTGAATGTGTTGGAAAATTTTAGGGATTACCTTTACTTTTTTTAGCTTATTTATATATTGTTTCCCAATCAAAGGCCACCCATGGGGCGTTCCTTGTGATTTCATTTTCCTTTTACTATTTTTGGACCACCAAAGGGGTGATTGGATGAGATTACCTAGTTACAGGAAGCACTACTATACAATATTTGGATTTAATTGATTGTTTAGGAAATGGTCTTCCTCTTTTTCCAATTTATACATTATGTGATTTATTTAACCTCTTAAATTTGAATTTTTATATGAGTGGGTAAACTAATTGAATGTATTTGAACGAGAATTGAAATATGAATGGGATGGACTCATGGAATGTGATGGTCTGAAATGATAATTTAATTTAATGATGTATGTTTACATAGGATTCCATGGATATGCTAAATCATAGGTCCTGATAGCGATAGTGGATGTCTTGGATGAGATAGGTCATGGGGTATTGATTTCGTGAGATACGTTGGGCCTTGATACCCCTTGGATTCATCTATATTATGTTGGAAGTATACATGGTCTTTTGACATGCTCCTTGGACCTGGATCCAAGTCTAGACATGTTTCCATTGAGATGCTCCTCAGAGTCGATGATGATACCTTTGTCCAATATACCTTGGATCCGGCCTCATGGGGTTTGACCCTTCTGTTATATAGATCAGTCTTTGAAATTGTAACATTATTGATTATATAACATGGACATGTTCGATATTATATACAAGTTATATGGAATATCCATGGTTGGTATGAGATACTAGATATACATCTTGGCAGTGGTGTTTGTTTCAGTGGTTCTTTAAAGTTGCCTTGTTTGAAAAGGATGACACTTTTTTTTTGCAGGAATCCATGCTAGGATTGATAGTATCACCTTAGAATTATTAATTTTTCCATGGGAAATTTACTTGTGTTACTTTCATATCTATTATATACCTTTCACAGTAATTGTCTTGTGTTGCTCATCTTGGATTGTTATAGACATCATTGGTGGTGGCCTACTAGGATTTTATCTCACATCCTATCTCAGGATGTCTTTGGGTACCTAGACAGATGTTATGGATATATTTAGTGATCAAGGAAGGTTACCATAGTTTTATTCTAGAGTTTTTTCATGCTTAGAAGCATGGGAGCATATGATAGAGTTGAGGCTCATGATGCTATCATAAGATAGTGCTTTTTGGCATTTTTGGTATTTTGATACATGTATTGTACTGGTGCATGTATACCTATTTTGGATGATTTATAGACACATGGAATGAAATATCATTATGGTATATGAGATTTATTTTTTCATTTGGTATATATCTGTCTTTTGGTGTTATATACTATTCAGTTATTATTGTTCTTCCGCTAAGGTGGGTTACTAGTTAAGTGATCATAGTGTCTATTCCTGCTACTTATATTTATTTTTTCATTCGTTATTAATATATATGATTGTTACCATTTTTTTATTCTCTGGTAAGATGGAATTGTCTCCCCATAGACACACCCTAGGCTCTCACTACTATTTGGAAGCATGTGGAGTTTTGGGAGATGCGCTTGAGGCCATGTGGCAAACCAGGCTCAGAGCATCATTCCGTGGAATTTGGGTTTGGGACATTACAAAGTTGTATCAGAGACTTCATTTCTTGGATTTACTATTTTGAGAAAATATATGGGGGTTAAGAAGGAATATTAATTTCTTAGTGAATTGTTCCAGGGAGTAGCTAACCCATGTACAGGAAAAATCCAAGTTGCCTCAAATGGAAATTGTTGTTTTTTAGATTTGACTATTATAGTTGAATTGATTCAACCATTGTGTAATGAACATGTGGTTTGATGTTCATTATGATTTTTGATTTTTTCTATTGTCCGATGAGATGATCATTGCATCTCATGCATTATTTTAGGCACCTAATATAATTCAAATTCCATGCATCATGTCATTCCATATAGGCTGCATTGCTTGACTACATGAATTTTTGATATGTGCCTTGTGTGATATACCTTATGTTTTTATAGATATTTTGTGCAGGGGATTAGGAAACATGGTTGGTACATAGATTTCCTATCATAACATAAACAATGTTTTCCTTATTAGGCTACATTAGATACCCTGAATAGCCAATTGTGGCATGTTGATTCATGGACGATCGATCGCATGGACTAAAATGTGTTATGGTGTGAATTAAGAGGATACCATATTTTAGTTCATGAGGAGTATGGGACCTTGTGGATAATAATTTTTGAAACATTTAGTTCAATAGATTAAAATGAAATGTGTAATAAATGTGAAATAAAATAGATATTTGAAATGATGAAATTGGGATCTTTAAATAGCCTCGACTATTGAGTGGGTAGTAGGCAATCTCTCTAGTGATTTTTGTGACTATTTATTATAACATTCCTATATTTAGGAGAAAAATCTATGGTATGATCATTTATAAGAATTTTTTGACCAGTGTTATGCTTTTATCTATGAATTTCATGCTTTTGATCCTTTTTAAGTTGTGTGATTAACATTATAAAGACATTCCACCATGAAGACCTCCAGTCATACACTAGGAGGGTTGCAACGAACATGATCTAGAGGTGGTGGGCCATGGTTTGTCAGTGGATCATTTTATAGTTCTAGTTGATGTACCAAGAGTAGTTCCTGACACAGAATCTGAGGAACACTTCTATGAGAGATTTATGCACTTTGTAAAAAGTTTTTCTGAAAACACTGTAGCATTCCTCATCTATGGATGAGATGGAGTGTGTGTTATAGAAGCAGTATCCTACCAGGTTTTTGGGGGATGGTGGTCAATAGGATTTAGATTTTTGTCTTGAGACTACTTTATAAATATTTGAATATCTGGAGACACTTTTTGAGAGGAGAGTGGAGCTCGCAACATACATGCTTTAGGGAGGAGAAAAGTGCTGATGGGATGTTTTGAACCAGGACATGCTCTACATGACATGGTTTGGTGAGATTTACAAACATTATTCTCAAGAGAACATATTCATAATTGATGAATGGATGTTTTCTTTGTTTCTAGTATATTATTAAGTCAATATATATGGAATACATATATGAGGAGATGGGGATTCTTGAAGTGATGATTCCTGGAGAATTGTTATGGAATCAATTGATGGAATTAGATGTCACTCTTGAGAAATTCTACATATTAATTGTGATGATCATTGTGCTGATCATAAAAGGAATTCAAGACAGGTGTTGACGGTGAGAGAACATTGTCTACAAAAAGTGGAATACCATGAACGTTTTTATTTTCATTAAGTGAAGACGAAGAATTAAAGAATTTGACCATAAAAAATTTATGTATATCTATATATATATCATGAAGAAGAAGAAAATATGATTATTATTGAACTAATCATAAAGCTCATGGACTTGTGTCAATAGTGACACACTGTTTCTAACATGGAAGATTATTTTTTTTCATGAAAATAATCATATTCATGTGGATTTCATTTGAATTCCAAGTAATATCCCCATATTTGGCATGAGGTATTGATGATTGGTTTTCATGTAGAATGAGTTTGTACAAGGTTAGGTTCCATGTGGGATCATCCAAAGCTCATTGAAATTATTGAAATCAGCTAAGTAAGGATTTTTGCAAATTGTATGAAATGATTGTGAAGTTGAGTTTTCGAATGAGATTTTCATGTAAATGAGGGTTCATGGATTGCATATAAAAATGAAATTTTTTGCTAAGCATCAATAATGTGATGCCACAGTACACTTTTTGAAATAGATCCAATGTTATATTAATGTGATGTGAATATAAATAATTTATCATACTTTTTAAGGTACATTCATGGGGAAAAAAGAAGGTTGATAGAAAACAATTGAGATTCTCATACACAATACACTAAACAATAATAAACAGAAGCTATAGTATGCTATTTGAAAAATATGCTATGCTATATTCATGTGATGTGAATATAAAAATTTTAGCATATTTAATTAGGTACATTCAGTGGAAAAGAAATGAAGGTTGATAGAATACAATTGAGATACCCGTGCACAGTATTCTAAACATCAATAAAGTGATTCCACAGTATGCTATTTGACATAGATTCTGTGATATATTCCTGAGATGTGGATTGGAAAAATTTAACATACTATATGTTTGATATATAGTTGAGATGCGTACTATATGGGATTTGTTTTGGCTAAAATGCTATGGTGTTACATGAATGAAGAATTCTTTTCAAATGACATGCTTTGTGGATTGTAATGCTTTGAGAACTTCCATGCAGTATGCAGTGATAGTCCATTGCAGGTTTCCATGTAGTTCATGAAGGAGGATTTTTTCATGGATTATGAGTATCTTTCAGGGTGATGTCCTTTGCGGAGAGCCATGTCAATAATGAATATAAGGAGATAAACCACTGTAAAATACTTTTCATGATTGCATAATCTTCATTCACTCAGTGGTTTGATAACCTATATTTGTTGGCTATAAATACAAGGCCAAATATCTCTCTAAAGGTGATCAATAATTTGAGAGAAGTGTTCATTTTTTTTCATAATATCTAATAATTCTCCATTTTGATTCCACAAAGCAATTTGTTATTTTAGCGAAGGATAAAATGGTATTTGAGGTTCAATGATAGAGTTCCTCTATTCTGAGGGTATTTATTTTCTATGTGGTCAACTACTATGATATTTTATTTGTAGGTGAAGTGCAATGCAAACATCAAAAATAATTTAAAGCCATTTTCAAGCATCAATTTTCTAATAATAAATAATGTCAATCCATAGTACGTGACATTTCCTAAATGAAATTCTATGATCATTTCATGATGGTAGGAACAATTTAGAAAACTATTGGATGAATATATTAGGAATATAAAATTTAAGTGTTATATAATGAATGAACCAATTTTCTAAGAATCAATAGATTCATCCAATGGTGTGTGACCCCCTCCCGCGGGATGGAAGTCTGATGGCTTCGTTCGATCCAGAATGGGAAATGGATTATACCCCTGAAAAGGGGGACGAGGTGGGGTCTATCTCTTCTATCAATAAAAAGACAATTTCTATTGCAGAAGAGCTCGCCACACCCTCAGTACCGAGCTCCGAAAAATTGACTGCCCTAACGCGAATGGGCGATGGATCCATCTCGGTGAAGGCGGATCCAGAGGCTGTTAAGCAGAGATTGGATCTATGCAAATACTCTCTACTGGGACGAAAATCATATGATAAGGGAATGAAGTCATGGTCCTATGCAGATCTGAAAAATATAATTTCTCATTGCTGGGGTTTCTCGGGATGGATACTAATACCAATCAGGAAGGGTTTTTTTCAGATTATATTTGAAAGGAAGGCTGATCTCAACATGGCCTGGCGAATCGGGAATATAAATATCAAACCAGGTTTTCTTAATCTCTCAGAATGGGATGATAATTTCAACCCATTCATGCAGAGGCTGTCCATGGCACAAGTGTGGACAAGGATCCATGGTTTGCGGTGGGTCTACCGGCATCCTAAAATCCTCAGTGATATTGCTTCAGGCGTGGGAACACCTTTGAAAATAGATCAGCAGTCCGTCAATGGTGATCTGGGTATGTATGCCAGGGTTCTTATTGAAATTGATATGGAAGCCCTGCCTCCTGGTCGAATTTTTCAATCCTCGGAGGATCATCTGTTGGAATTCAATTATGAGTTTGAGAAACTTCCCAAATTTTGTGAACATTGTAAAATGGTTGGTCATCTAGTTAACAACTATCGAGTCTTACAAAAATTGGTTAATCCTGCCACTAATTCTGTGGCATGGAGGGATGTCCCAAGAGGAAAGGGAAGCATTAATTTGGAAAAGAAGAGGGACCAGGGTCCTAATCTACAGAAGGGGAATTCTTCAAGAATGCAAGGGGACACGGCTTCATGGGCTGACATAGCTGAGGAAGAGGATCATCTCCCTGAGCGCCTTGGAAATGAGTACAATTTGGAAAAGCCTATGCACCAATAAGAGAAGCAGGAGGATATAGATTTTTCAACGGAGTTTCTCTCGGCCGCAATTTCATTCCAAATTGAAGAATTTATCTTGGACCTTATTACCATGGATATTCAGGATAACTTGGTGCTGATTCAGGACTCCATAGAGTCTATTTCCAATAGCGTGCCTAGGGATTCGGGCTTAACAATGGATCTTGAAATCCAGGCCCCAGGATATCCAGATCACATGGGATATTTGATTATGAAGACTGATACTAAGGAAGGTAACATTAAAATAGTGATTGATGCTCTGATCAATTACATAACACCTCAGAGAAGAGAGTTTTGGACAACTCAACTCAGCACATTAAAGGAATGAAGGGTACTCCAGACACACGACATTATACTCTGGATGTTACTCAAGAACCCAAACCTGGAGGCCCAGCCTCTTCAACAAGATCTGCTCGAAAACTTCAAATCTCGGATGCTAAAGGAAAGGGTGGGGTGGGGGATAACCCCCAAATCATCTCATCAATGAGGATACTATTTTGGAACTGTCACGGGATGGCCAACCCTGACACCTTGGGTTCCATCTGGCTAATTACAGGTAACTATAAACCTGATATCTTAGGCATTTATGAGCCCAAGAATACCTTTATAAGGATTGATAAAACCTTTTACAAAGTGGGTTATTCCCTTCCAAGCTGTGCAAGTTCTAAGAGCGCTCCAGACAGAATCTGGGTGTTTGTCCACAAATCAGTTGTCTGCCCAGCTATTGTTCTTGAAAATGACCAGATTATCAAATGCAATTTTTGGGATTTAAGTAGGAAAATATATTTCTCAATTGTTTATGCCCATACCAACTACATTGATAGGAGACTGTTGTGGAATCAAATCCATTACCTAGAATGTGTGATTTCTGACCCATGGATTATTGCTGGGGATTTTAACTCTATATTGCACGCGGAAGAGAAGATTGGTCCTCTGATCAACAGCACATCCATGGATGAATTTCGAGATTGTATTATTGAGGGAGCCTGTCTAGCGGAAATCATCCTTGTTGGAGCCATGTTCACATGGTATAGGAGGCATCTGAATGGCATGAGAGCCAGCAAGATTTATAGGGCGTTTGTAAATGATGCTTCACTCACACTTTGGAAATATCTCTCCCGTGTCACCTTATCCAAACACAATTCAGACCAACACACTGTCCAAGTGAGTCAAATGATTCTTGAAAGATCTATTCCAATTCCCTTCAGATTTAACAGTGCTTGTATCTCCCTCCCAGAATGCTTAGAAATTGTTCAAAATTCCTGGAACAAAGGGGTTGATAGATCCAATTCTGTTTTGTGTCTTACAAAGCTTAAATTGGTGAAAATGAAACTAAAATAGTGGAGCAAAGACAAGTTTATCTCACTGGACGCTGAAATAGATGGTCTTAAATGCCTCTTACACGAATTACAGGATAATTCTACCAAATACCACTTTAGTGGAGACATGGGGAAGGAAGAGGATATTTCCTCCAGGAATGGTAAACACGACTCTTTCTCTTCTCAAGGAGGGGGAATGGATTTTGGATGGAAGGAAGGAACTCTCAGACCACATTGCCTCATTCTATAAAAATCATTTTAACGGTCCCCCCAAAAATGAATCGATAAGGGAAAACAAAATCCCTAACCTGGTCACGATGGAGGATAATAGCTTCCTCAATTCAATACCACTGGACTTTGAAATCAAAGAGGCGGTCTTTGGCCAAAAAAAAAGTTCCCCAGGGCCGGACGGGTTCACTAATGAATTCTTTCGGACATATTGGGAAATCATTCAGAATGACATTTGTCAGCTTGTCAAACATTTCTTCAAGGATGGAGCCTTCCCTCTGGGATTCAGTGGACAATTCATAACACTCATCCCAAAGGTTGAGAACGCCAGTGAGATTAGCCAATTCAGGCCTGTTTCCCTTGTCAACAACATCTACAAGGCAATTACTAAAATGATTTCAAACATGCTCGCTTTCGTTTATGAGAAAATTATATCTTTGAATCAATTTGTCTTTCTGATAGGTCAGAACATTCAAGAATGTTTTCTCACTACCTCTGAATGTGTCAATTTTCTAAGGAAAACAACTATAGGGGGGAACATTGCTCTCAAATTAGATGTAACCAAAGCATTTGACACCATGGAATGGGGCTTTATCAGCACAGTGCTGTATAATTTTGGGTTCAATGGAAAATTCATTCAATGGATCATGGTTCTTTTCAAATCAGCCCACGTTTCTATTCTTATTAATGGATCCCCATAGAGATACATTACTTTATCAAGGGGGGTGAGTCAAGGAGACCCCCTCTCGGCCATTATCTTTGCATTAGCTAATGATTACCTGAGTAGACTCCTCCTTGACATGGTGAACAGCGACGAAATTTCCAACATAAGAGCAGGATGAGGTAACCCTGCTCTCTCTCACTTATTCTTTGCTGATGACATTTTCATATTTAGATAGGGGACAAAAGAAACATCAACAATATTAAAAAGGCATTACAACATTATGAGAGTGTTTGTGGCCAGTCTATCAGCTGGAGAAAGTCGTCTATTTATTTTGTTAAGGGCTTCTCAGCCACTAGGAAGACACGACTCACATCTTACTTGGGAATAATGGATGGAGACTTGCCATTCAATTACCTGGGTGTCCCAATGTTTTGGGGAAAACCCAGATAGTTTTATTTCTCAAATGCAATGGATCAAATCCAAAAAACCCTCGCCTCTTGGAAGGGGAAATCCCTCTCAATGGATATGCACATTTTACTGATTAGACATGTGGTTATATGGAAGCTGGTTTACTCTTTCATGGCCTATATTTGGCCTGCTTCCATACATAAAAATCTCAGCATGACGTTGAAGAACTTTGTCTGGAGTGGGAACATCATGGAAAGAAAGATTGTTACTTCTCAATGGAAGAAATGCTGCATACCTTATTCTATGGGAGGACTAGGTATTAAAAATCTGAATGCCTTCAACCAGTCTCATCTAGCCAAGTTTGTATGGAAACTTATCAATCAAAAATCCTCTACTCTAGATTTTTTAAGAAACCTATTTATGGAAAGACTCATAGATGGAAAAACCAGTTATCTTGAGTCCTCCATTTGGCCTGGGTTCAAAGCATCATTTCAGAAAATTCTCAGCCACTCTAAATGGATGGTGAGTAAGAACTCTTTCCTACGTTTTTGGTATGATAATTGGACTGGTTATCCACTCATCTCTCATATCAATCTAGAGGACAACCAAATCGATCATACCATAACAATCAAGGAGAAACTGTAAAATTTGGATATGATTCCAGAGGATGTTGTCAATATTGTGAATAGGAATGATTTTGTCAAGCAGGATGACATGTTGCTCTGGGAACGGTCAGCAAATGGATTTCTTGACTCAAAAACATTCTACCAGTATTCAATTGAGGATGAGAAACATTGGATTGGCAGGTTGAACAAAAAATGGTAGACACCCTCTTGGTTCACTCTTCGTTGGAGGCTGCCTTTTAACCAAATACCTGTTGAGGACAATATTCAAAGAGTTGGTATTTTCCCTTTGATCTCGATGTACTCTTTGCATGAAACACAAACAAGAGGTCGATCACCTATTTCTGAGTTTCAGTGATGCCTCTTCTCTTTGGGTAGCAGTGCAGCAGATTTTTGGCATTCAAATTCCTTTATCTGGCTCGGTTCAATTCAATATTAAAACCTTGTTCAATCTTCATTTTTCCAAGAAGGTCAAAGTGATCTTTCATGTGGCATGTGCTGAAACTATTCACTGTATCTGGAACAGCAGAAATGCAGCGATGCACTACATGCCCTACTTCAATGCTGGCCGTGGGATGGACTGCATTCTTGCTGCAGTGCATGCTACTAATAACCTGCATTCGGAGAAATACAGGAACTCGATTGAGGACTGGCTCATATTTCAGAGGCTAAACATTGCTTCTAATTATCCTGACCCTTGTCAGACCTTGGAAGTCTTCTAGATCTCACCTTTTGCAGGATGGATTAAATGCAACATGGACGGAGATTCACGTGCAAACCCAGGCTCGTCGTGGTATGGAGCCATTTTCAGAGATGAGAATGGGGATGTAATTGAATTCCTATAGGACCCTTGATAAATCTTTACAGCGCTTGAATAGGAGATGATGGGCCTCATAATGGCGGTTGATACTTCTCTCAAAAGAAAATGGAATAATATATGGTTAGAATGCAACTCCACAACCCTTGTTCAAGCAGTTAGAGTGGGCCAAAGGCATCTCTCATGGAAGATGAATGCTAAATGGGTGAATTGTCTTGACATGCTATCCTATTTGAATTACATTATCACTCATTCATACAGGGAGGAGAACTAAATTGCTGATGGGTTGGAAAATAAAGGATTGAATGTGGAAGGATGCCAACACTCAACCACCTTACCTGACGACATGGCCTCTATCCTCCTAAGAGATAAATGTGAAATTCCTTTATTTCGCATTGCCACTGAGAGGACTTAGATCACCTCTTTATTTGCTGTCAAACTGAATCCTACCTCTTCCAGGCTATCCTTGAAATCTTTGAGGTTCTGCCTCCACAAACAGGTCCATCACTGAACTACTTATTGCAATACTTAGTATCTTCAAGTCTATGCAGGTTTCCATCCTCATGAGGGCGGCTTGTGCTGAACTCATTCACGCAATCTAGAATTGCCGAATCAAGGCCCTACATGAAGGAACCCACTTCAACATTAATATTGCACTCACTAGAATCATCCTTGCAGTCTAGTGTTCCTACCCTAGGCCCTCAAAATTCTGCAGCAACTCAGTGAATGATTTCTCAGCACTGCAATGGTTGAAGGTGCCCTGGCCTTTTGCCCCTCCTCATAACATGTTTGAATTCCACTGGACTCCACCCCTTTAAGGCTGGATAATGTGCAACACCAATGGGGCGTCCAAAGGGAATCGGGACAGCTGGTATGCATTGCGCAACAAAGGGGTTCATCTCTCTGGGAGGTTGACAGCGAAATGGGATTACTGTCTGAATCACCTTTCCTAAATTGACTACCTTATTACACATGTATTCTGTGTTTCCAATTCACTTGAGGATGCGCTGGCAGACAAGGGAGTTCATGAGGAGGCCAACATCTCCTCCAACACTCTTTCGAGTGATTCTCTGCATCTCATTCATAAATAAAAATGACAGGTTCCTACTTTCAGACTCTTGCAGCTTCCTTTTCTTTTATTCAAGAGCCTTGACCTCACCTTTCTCAAAAAATCCAATGGTACAGGACTTATCATACATGCTATGCTATGATCATTTCATTATCATATAGACAAATTGGAAAACTATTTGAAGAATGTATAGTGAATAGAAAAGTGATGTGTTATTCAATGCAATCATCATTTTAGTAAAAATCAAAGAAGTGGACCAATAGTAGGCTACATGTCATACCTATTATGCTATGATCATTTCATGATCATTTGAACAATATAGCATACTATTTGATCAATATATATAGAATAAAAAATTTATGTGAAATATGATCAAGCATCAGTACGCTATGCATTGAAGAAGTGGACAAATAGTATGCTACATATCATACGTGCTAAGCTATGATAATTTCATGATCATTGGAACAATTTGGAATATTATTTGATCAATATACAAGGAATAGAAAACTGATGTGAAATATGGTCTGAGCATCATTATGTTAAGAATAAAATAAGTGGACCAAAAATACGCCACATATCGTACATTCTATGTTATTATCACTTCTTGTGTGCGGGGTCAATTTAGTATACTATTTGAATTTTACAAAGTGGATATGAAAATGGGAAGTCCATGATATACACACGATTGTAGGATGTATTTTAGTGGAGATTTAGAGGACGGATTATTCTGAGTTGTGCATGTCTCTATCATTCATAATGTAATATTGAAGAAATAGTGTACATCACACACACCCATTATATGAGTTAGAGAATTCATCATAAGAGAGAAAAATTATTGATCAAGTAGAATTATTAGAAATATTTTATCATCACTGGAGATCAGAAGATGAAGAGATTGAATCCAGAATACACCTGCAGGAGAAGGAAGCCTGGTATGAGCATTCAGTAATCTGAGAAGATCCAAATAATTCAAGATCTGGTGTGAATGAGTTTCAAGACCAAAAATATTATATCAAAAACCTTTTGAAGATATATAATTTCTACATGAGTATAACAGATCCAGTACACTAATGGAGTAAGATCGATTTCAAGTGTTTCAGGAGAAACTAGAAGAAAACAGATATATTTCTAATTGTGGATGAATAACATTTAGAAGAAGGGTCATCAGACTGCGGTGTCTACCTAGTTATTGAAGAGGATTGAGGCTGGGGTGTCTAAACAGTCGAGAATAAGGAGAAGAAAAGATTGTTGGGGTGTATAACTGTGATCAATTAGAGGATAGGCTATTGGGGTGTTTAACAAGTTGTTACCTTATTAATTGTAATAACCTTATTATATAGTGTAGAATCCATGTTAGGGGGATTAACCAACATAGAAAGAAGTATGGATTTTACCAAACCTTGTAAATATTGTGTTTTATTATCCAATTGATTATTTATACATATTAAGTGAGGTTGTTAGATATAATTGAGTAGATCGAGAACCTTTACATGTTCAAAGGTTAAATTCTCAAGGAAAGAAAATCAAAAAGTAAACCATTGATTCACCCCCCTCTCAGTGTTCAATCCATCCTGGGGCACTACAATTGGTATTAGATCTCAGTTCCCTCTAAATATCCCAATGTTTTTTTGTATTGTTTTTAAAATACATTATGAAGTGCAAATTTTAGGAAGTGATTGAGTTACATCAAATGTAGAGATAATAATTTACTCAAAAGGAATAAAATATTTGTAGTTTTTACAAAACTCAAAACAATAGTAAGAGAAGAGTGGAAATGATGTTAAAGAATAATCCAAAAGTTAATGGAGAAATACCATTGACTAATGGTAATAATATTTTTACAAGTAGTATTTATTATTAATATTATGATTCTTCTAATGATCTTTTGTGGGGATAATGAATCAAAATGTGATCTTCATTTTGAATTAAACTAACATATGAAGAATGATTCTAAAGAATTGTTTGTTTATTTTTGTCACTATCAAGGGACTCCATATTGATAAAGCCCAGCTAGAAGTGTAAGTTGAATAATTAGAGGATGCACTAAGTAAGATGTTTAGAAAGTGCATCACTCTCACAGAACTGGTGGAAGTAAGGGAACAATCCAATTTTCATATTGAAGAATAATTTCAAAGGTATAATTGTAATAATGTTGTATTCAAGATTATTTTAAAAGAAGCCTTTTATGGACTTGAAAAATTGAACAATGTTTCTATGGATGTCAATAATTCTGAGCTGGATATAAAATCCAAGAGGATCAAGGAGATTGACTCATTGTTGCAAGAGAATATTGCATTGCATCAAGTGGGTGTTGAGAATATGAGGAATAACTGTGAAGTTAAAGTGTAATTTTTTTGAAGATCATAAGAATGCCCTCAACATGAGATATCTTGAATTGAAAATTAAATTCGCCAATTTTGAAAGACTTATGTTGAGACCTCATAATCAAATATGTATGTATCTACTTTAACACAATTCTCTTTCAAGGATTATACTATTAAATAATGTTCTTCACATGGGAAGAATATCATTACATCATCTAATGATCTTTCCAAAGAATAATTAATGAAATAAGTACCATTCATATCCCAATGTAATAATTTTTTAGTATGTTTCTATAAAATGTATAGGTTCAAATAAAATCTCTTTAAAAACATGGATGATGAGAAATGTAGGTGAACTTATCACCATGTCAATGGTGGATATAAGAATATGTATAAGTGATGGTTTCCCACAAGAATCCTAGTAGGTGGTGAAGATGACCCAAAAACATTATGATGGAAATATTAGACTACAATCATAAAATAAAACACGATCAAGGTTTTTGGTTCAATGTTGGTGATGCAAAAGATTTGATCATTTTTTGGGGATTATTGGTTCAATGGATAAAATTCTAAATCACAAAATAATCCTATACAAAGGGGAATAATTCTAGAGATGATGTAACAACAATTATAGACTAAGAGAAAATTTCAAGTTCAAACTGATTTGAACTTCTTGGTTATGTTTATTATGTATTCAATAAAAGTGGTCAGAAAAGTGATAAATGTACATCTCAAAATGTAGTAAGAAACTATGGACCACATGAGAAATAAATTAAATCCTTTGGTAGAAATATGGAAAATGATGAAAATCATATTTTTCCTAAGAAGTTTCATGATATGAAATCCATGGACTCAATACATAAGAATGATCACAAAAAACCAGGTCTATGAAGATTAACATGAGTTCTACATATCATAATAGAGATATTAATAATGTCACACATGTGAATCCATGTGGAAACTCCAAACAAGCTTTAAATATTCCTAAAGACATTCGTGAGATTTTTCATCTAATTTGGGGAAAGATAGAATGTTATAAGAATCATAAAAAAAATCACATGATAAAGTTAAAATGAAGATTCCACTCGAAGAAGGATAATTTATGAGAGGTTGTCATAAATAGAAAACTCACGTGTTGATAAAGTTTTTTTGTGAGAGATGCAATAAATCTGGACATAATGCAAGAGGATTCTTCACCACATTTCCAGCACAATAAGAATTCTTGAAGAGAATTAAGCTTTCATTAGAAGATGTATAAGAAATTAAGGACAAATAAGGAAAAACCATCTCACACAATGAAATGATAGGTGTGATATGATCCATGTCCCCAAAGGATAAATCTGATTTGAAAATTAGATGTGGAAGCATGAATTCTGTAGAAAGTGAAGCAACATGGTTGAGAAAAATATCTCAACTTTGAATTTCACATTGAGGAACAAGTGACCCCTTCTTATTCTCTTATATATTTGTTTGTTTTTGAACTAAAATTCTATTTAATTGAAGGAGAAGTTTAAGGCTATGACTTCTGGACATCATGTTGATATTTTACTTCATGGAGTTTACTAAATTCCATGAAATGGAAGAAATGTGTGTATCCCTCGAGGGGGAGCATTGATAAGATAAAGCTATTAAATATTCATTTCATAGTGAACGTGGTACATCTAAACATCATTATAAAATTTTATATTGTGGTATGCCAATCACACTTTGATCCCTCATTCCTAATTATGTTAAACATATAAATTAATGGGGAATTCTTGATTGATGTTAAGTTATGAATAAGGGGGGTCTATATCATTTTCACTTGGATTTTCTAATGTGTCTATTGATGTATGTGTAGGATATAGTATTTCATTGATGAATTTGATTACTTCTAAACCCTATAATAAGATTTGAGGATTTCTGAGCATGATTTCACATGAATGATATTTATAGACTGATTATAAAACCTTGATTTGCATCTCTCTAATTTTCTACACCAGGTTAACCGATGTAGACGTAGATTTTATTAACTAAAGAATCAATTCTAAGAGAATAATATGATATAATTCATCTATTTGATATGATAATGAAATTTTCATATAAGGGAGATGATCATGATTTTGAGAAAAAGGTGAGATGGGATGATCCACCACTTACCCTTTTCATTTATTTTTGATAAGGGGTAGAAAAATAATGACATTGTAAAGTGTAGAAGTGTCGACAAAAAATTAAAAAGTGGGATTGAAGAACACAAGTTCATGATTGATGAATGATTTTTTGTTAGTATATCATAAATTCAATATATATTAAAGACATATACGAGGAGTTGGGGATGCTTAATGTGGTGATTCCTGTAGAATTGTTATAGACTCACTTGATTGAATTGGATGTCATGCTTGAGAGATTATGAATATTAATTATGATTATTGTTGTCATGGTATTAAAATGAATTAATGACAAGGGTTGATGGTGAAGGAACATTATCTATGAAAAGTGAAAGACCGTGAAATTTTTTATTTTCATGAAGTTAAGAAGAATAATTAAAGAATATGGACATGAAAAATGAATGTATATATATGTTATGAATAAGAATAAAATTTTAATTTTTTTAACTGGTATTAAAGATCAAGAACATGTGTTAATAGTGAGATGTTGTTTTTAACATGGAAGATTTTTTATGTTCATGGAAATATTCATTTTCATGCAGATTTGATTTGATGGCCATGTACTATCCCTATATTTGGAATGAGGTATTGATGATGGGTTTTAATGTTGAATGATTTTTTACAATGTTAGGTTCCAGGATGGATCATCCAAAGCTCATTAGAATTATGGAAATCAGATAATTATGGATTTTTTGAAATTGTAAGAAAATTCTGCGATGTTGAGTTTGCAAATGAGTCTTCCATGTAAATGAGGTTTCATGGTTTTCATATAAAAATACAATAGTTCACTAAACATCAATAAAGTGATACCATAGTATGCTATTTGAAATAGATTCCATGTTATATACATGTGAGTTATTAAAGACAGTTTATCATACTATTTGAGGTACATTGAGTTGAAAATCAAAGCAGGTTGATAGAACACAATTGAGATTCCCCTACATAGTATGATAATCATTAATAATGTAAAGTTATAGTATGGTATTTTACATATATTCTATTCTATATTCATTTGATGTGAATATAAAAAATTTAACATACTATTTGAGGTACATAGATTGGAAAATAAAATCAGGTTGATAGAACACAATTGATATGTCCATGCACAATATGATAAACATTAATAATTTGATTCCAAAAAATTCTATTTGACACATATGCTATGATATATTCATGAGATGTGGATTGGAAATATTTAGCATACTATATGTGAAATATATAGTTGATAAGTGTACTATAAAGGAATTTATTCACTAAAATTCTATGGTGGTGTCACGACACAACCCTACCCGGGCTCGAGCCGCAACTACCACAAGCCCGCCTCTATAGGCCAGGGGCTGGCGACAAGCGCCAAAAGCTAAACAACTCAGGGAGGCATTTGCCTGAGTTCCTGTACACACACACACGCAACACACTCAATGCAAAAGTGCAGAGTAAAAGAAAAAGTAAAGTACCAACTGCTATAAATAAACCACAAAGTGCATCGACCTTTAAACAATACAAAGTAAAAGGTGAAGGTAAACTGAAAAGAAAGAGGGCAAAACACGCGCCCAACCAGAAATGTGCCACAACCCAGCAACAGGTAAACAAAAATAAACAACTGGGAGAGTCCCACACCTGGAACCCGACTACGACCACCGCACGCGGTCCAAGCTCCCAAACTCCTAAGCTCCGCTGAAGTCACGACCAAACCGTCTGTCGTCTGCAAGGGCACACCAAGTGCGGGCAAAGCCCAAGCAGGGGTGAGTATAAAAATACTCAATAGGATACCCCGAAAGCTCGAGGGAGCAACAAAGGAGGTATCGAAGGGTGAGCAATAGATCGAACAGAGAATAGTAAAGGAGTACAACACAGTGTAGTAAAGAGTACAAGGAGTGTAGTAGAGTAACAGTAGAGAGTCTAGCTCAACCCAATAAGAAAAAAGAGGTAGACTCGTCCAGACACAAGGAGCTGGAAACGGTGAGAAGATGAACTTCTTGTTGAGTCTTCGCTACCTATAGTAGGAGAGTAGACTCGTCCAACCATGAGAAGCTAGACATGGAAAGCATGTGGCATACCCCGCGCGTCTTCGCCTCCCCTGGAGGGAGAGTAACCAAGCCCAAGAAGTGGGTACTGGAAGAAGGTATATACATATTCATATGCTCAATCAAGAAGCCCAAACAAGATGTTAAGGGGATGTCCATCCCGTAGCTCAGCCCAAGAAAGTGAGTCGCCAACAGTCCTAGAAGTAAACACCATCGATGCCCAGCATCCCGCACGTCTGCCCCGAACTGCAAGTCAAGGGGCTCAAATCACCGCACCTTGACACTATCCGCTTTGGGTGGCACTGACTCGCCCACACGGTTTTAAGTCGTGTCACAAGGACGTGTCTTGGTGGGGAAAGCGCCCCTCGTACTTGAGAGTTCTGGGGGGAACGTCAAACCACACCTCGTCACTTCCCCACAGTCAAGAGGTCTCCTCAAAGTCGACAGACGACCCCCTGCCCAGCCCCGCTGGAGGGTAATCCCTGGAAGTCGACGAGTTCCCACTGGAGGACGACCCAACAAAAGTCGACGTGTGCCACACTGCCCAGTCTCGTAAAAGGGTAATCCACTGAAGGGAGACCCGAAAAAATTCGTCGACGAGTCCCAATGCCCAATCCTGTAAAAGGGTACTCCACTGGAGGGAGGCTCGAAACCGTCATCAGGGACCACTTCCCAGCCTAGCTGGAGGTAAACCCGACATCAGGGACCACATCCCAGCCCCGCTGGAGGTAAACCCGAAACCGCTACTAGTGGCTCGGGACTCGGAATTCAAATCCGTAACAAGCGTTGGAAAAATTAGAGAAAATACTATGCATTCATGTGCTTTTCTCGAAAATCAAACAGTAATTCGACGTGATTAATCGAGCTCAAAGTAGGTGCGGGAAAAATAAAATGAAACGCACGATCCTACCTTGTTGGGCGTTGCCCGGAGCTTCGCCGCACGTGCCACCACTCGATGCCGCCTTGATCAGAGGAGGGAGGGGGATGGAAGAGGAGAGGAGATCCTCCTTCACCGTTGGGAGAGTTTGCGCCAGTGAGAAAACAAACAAAGAGGGGGGGGGGGAGTGTTTAAATAGAAAACACTTAAACTCCCCGCCCGTAGGCCCCGTATCCTAACCCTCAGCGGGGTTGAGGTTAAGCCTTCCCTAGGGTAAACACCTCCTCCTGAGCGCAACAGAGGTCTTAGAATTCTAATCCAATCCTGAGTTTGAAAGTTATAAAATTTAGCGTCTGAAGCCGCTAAATTACGAAAACACCCATGGGGCCATTTTCCACAGAAGGGTCGCGCCTGCGAATCTTATACCCCTCCTAGGGTAAATAGTACGCCCCGAACTCAATGGTGCACTTGGTTTTCCCATACGAGCAACTGTTTAAGAGATACTTGAGTTAATCCATTAAACGGATAAATTAATTATTTAATTTATCCATTTCACGTTCCGATAGCGAGCGAGGGGTCCAAACGCCCCGCGCCGACATGTTCTATGTCTTTCCTAGGGTAAACACACCATTTCAGACCCATCCGTACACTCAGATTTCTGATCTGTAACACCGTTTAGGAGTTATCCCATTTATTTGGCGTGTCCAGTGTGAACGCACTGAATATTTAATTCCGACCATACCGGGGCTCGGAATCGCACATCATCTGAAGAAGCTGCTTTGGAATAACATCAAGAATATTCCAAAGTATTTTATAGCAAAAACCGGGTTCTTACATCATTCCCTACTTCAAGATTTTCATCCCCGAAAAGCAAAACCAGGGAACAACTCAGGGTACTAAGCCCGCACCTGGCTCTTCCGTACCCAGAAGAACTCATGCACAGTCTCGCGTCACCACACACAGACCAAAGGATTTGATCTGTTCACGTGAGGTCTTCCCTTATCGATGACGTGCATAGGAGCATGCACACCTTTTCTCAGGTGAGTCACGTGGGAGACGTCATGCACCCAAACCAGCCTTTGGGGTTAGGGAAATGCGGTAGGGAACCTCACCATCCCTTCGCACGGTCTCAAATGGCCCGAAGGTTCTCATGGGGTAGCTCACCTCCTCGATCGAACATATACATTACATGCCGCGACTGGAATCACCGCCCACACCTGGAACAAGGTCCGGTGATTCCCTCCTTCAGAATATCCATATTGTGGAACACCCAAGGATATCTGGTCATGCAAGGTTCCATTGTCGATTTCCCATGACCAAGACCCTCTTACACGCTCGAAAGGTGAAGGAGTCAACACCATCGACTAAAGAAAAAGGTCTCACGCCTTTTACCTTAACCACATAGGGTTACACCGACGCCCCACGTCACCCCAGTAACAACTCAAACAAGGAGCAGGGATAAAAAAGCATTTCACGCGCAGAGTCTAACAATTCTACTGCATGAAGTAGAAGGGCCAAAAAACATACCTCTTATCACCTCATGCTCTGCAGGATCGTAGACATCCAAAGCTTGCAGCTGTTCGTGGTCCCAACTATCAGCTCCCGGAGCCTGACGCGGACGACCTAATGGCGATTGGAAGACCTCGTAAGGTCATCCTCCACTTCCAGCTCCTCCCGATCCTCTAAAAGCACCACCTATCTGGGTACCACTCTTATCACGGTGCTGCCTCTGCTGCCTGCCCGATATTCTCAGCGTGCCTGGTCGGGCAGTCCCGTGCCAAGTGACCTCGACCATCGCAAGCATAACACTGACTCTCTTTGGGCTTCACTAGTACCCTCCAGCGCCACTGTGGTGTATGACCATTCCCCTGATTCCGGTTATCGGAAAACCACCTACATCGAGGTTCTGTCACCCGACGCCCGCTAGCTGCGGCAGACGTCTCGGCTCTGTTGATCCTGCTGCCACCACCAACTTTAGAGCATGACAGGAATCTCTCTGTCACCAACACCTACTCTAGCACCCTAACATATGTGGAAATGCACAAGGGTACTATGACAACACAAATCTCTCTACGGATACCCTGCTCGAACTTCCGCGCTCGGAAGTTATCGTCATGGACCAAGTCCGAGTAAAAGCGTGCATGGTCTGAAAAACTAGCCACGTACTTGGCCACCGTCATCCCTCCCTGTTGAAGCTGAATGAGCTCCTGAATCTGAACGGAGCGTAAGAAGGAGGGGAAAAACTTCTCATGAAAGAACAACTGAAAGTCGCCCCACAAAATCAATGACTCGTCAAGAAATTGAGTCACCAGACTCCACCAACGCCAAGCTGCTCCACAGAAAATGTTGGCATCCAAAGCCACCATAAGATCTTCCGGCATCTGCACAATCCTGAAAAGGCGAACCACTGACCCAAGCCAAACCTCTGCTATCTGAGGGTCTGGTTCACCACTGAACCTCAGTGGTCTCTGCCGCTGGAACTCGCAGAGCGCGCTCAACCTGTGCTCAAGCTTAGTCTGCTCTGCTGAAGCTATCTACTACTCACTAGGTGGGGGTGCTGCTGCCGGCCCACCCAGAGAAAGGGACTCGCATGATGGGTCCTGGACTAAGGCCTTATAGCTCATAGGGTTGTCGTCATGAACCAAAAATGGTATCCTGGATAGATGTCTTCGCGAAGACATCCTGAATGTTATCAAGGAGTGTTGCAGTTAGATGAGCATATATGTATATAACAGTGACAACAATGGGGAGATGACTCAAGAAGGATAGTCAAGACTCAATCCTATGTGATGCACAAACCAATTTTCCCTACAACAAGTGTCTCAGTATACCGAGTCGACAAGCGGGTTATCAGGGTCCTGATTAATGGATACATCGGCCGCCGCACCATCACTGGACTCCCTGGACTGAGAGCCGCTCTCGAGACACGTTAATACTATTTCCCTAGATCCCAACCAATTCCTTTTTAGGGACGTCCGAACAACGTCCCAAGGAACGAACCACATATGATACCACTTTGTCACGACCTGACCCTACCTGGGCTCGAGCCGCAACTACCCAAGCCCGCCTCCATAGGTCAGGGGTTGGCGACAAGCGTTGAAGGATAAACAACCCGGAGAGGCCTTTTACTAAGTACCTGTACACACACACAACACACTCAATGCAAAAGTGCAGAGTAAAAGAAAAAGTAAAGTACCAACTGCTATAAATAAACCATAAAGTGCATTGACCTCTACAAAGTACAAAGTAAAAGCTGAAGGTAAACTGAAAAGAAAGAGGGAAAAACACGCGCCCAACCAGAAAAGTGCCACAACCCAGCAACAGGTAAACAAAAGTAAACAACTGGGAGAGTCCCACACCTGGAAACTGACTACGACCACCGCACGTGGTCCAAGATCCCAAACTCCTATGCTCTACTAAATTCACGACCAAACTGTTCGTCATCTGCAAGGGAACACCAAGTGTGGGAAAATCCCAAGCATGGGCGAGTATAAAAATACTTAGTAGGATACCCCGAAGGCTTGAGGGAGAAACAAAGGCGGTACCGAAGGGTGAGCAGTAGATCAAACAGGGAATGGTAAAGGAGTACAACAGAGAGTGCAGTAAAGAGTACAACAAGGAGTGTAGTAGGGTAACAGTAGAGAGTCCATCTCAACCCAACAAGAGAAAAGAGGTTGACTCGTTTAAACACAAGGAGCTGGAAACGGTGAGAAGATGAACTTTTTGTCGAGTCTTCGCTACCTATAGCTGGAGAGTAGACTCGTCCAACCACGAGAAGCTAGACATGGAAAGCACGTGGCAAACCCCTCACGTCTTCGGCTCCCCTGGAGTTAGAGTAACCAAGCCCAAGAAGTGGGTACTGGAACAAGGTATATACATATTCATATGCTCAATCAAGAAGCTCGAACAAGATCGTAAGGGGATCTTCATCTCGTAGCTCAGCCCAAAAAAGTGAGTCGCCAACAGTCCTATAAGTAAACACCATCGATGCCCAGCATCCTGCATGTCTGCCCCGAACTGCAAGTCAAGGGGATCAAATCACCGCACCTTGACACTATCCACTTTGGGCGGCACTGACTCGCCTGCACGGTCTTAGGTCGCGTCACAAGGATGCATCTCAGTGGGGAAAGCACCCCTCGTACGTGAGAGTTCTGGGGGAACGTAAAACCACACCTTGTCACTGCCCCGCAGTCGAGAGGTCTCCTCAAAGTCGATAGGTGACCCCCTACCCAGCTCCGCTGGAGGGTAATCCCTGGAAGTCGACGGGTTCCCACTGGAGGGAGACCTGACAAAAGTCGACGGGTGCCACACTGCCCAGTCCCGTAAAAGCGTAATCCACTGGAGATAGACCCAAAAAAGTCACTGGCGAGTACCAATTCCCAGTCCCGTAAAAGTGTACTCCACTAGAGGGAGGCTCGGAACCGTCATCGACGACCACTTCCCAGCCCAGCTGGAGGTAAACCCGGCATCGGGGACCACTTCCCAGCCCCGCTAGAGGTAAACCTGGAACCCCTGCGGGCAGCTCGGGACTCGAAATTCAAATCCATAACAATGGTTGGAAACATCAGAGAAAATAATACGCATTCATGTGCTTTTCTTGAAAATCAAACATCAATTCGACATGATTAATCAAGCTCAAAGTAGGTGCGGGAAAAATAAAATGAAACACACGATCCTACCTTGTTGGGCGTTGCCCGGAGCTTAGCCACACATGCCGCCACTCGATGCCACCTTGATCGGAGGAGGGAGGGGGATGGAAGAGGAGAGGAGCTCCTCCTTCACTGTTGGGAGAGTTTTCTCCAGGGGGAAAACAAATAAAGAGGGGGGGGGGAGTAGTGTTTAAATAGAAAACACTTAAACTCCCCGCCCGTAGGCCCCGTATCCGAACCCTCAGCGGGGTCAAGGTTAAGCCTATCCTAGGGTAAACACCTCCTCTCGAGCACAACGTAAGTATCAGAATTTTAATCCGAGCCTCTGTTCGAAAGTTATAAAATTTAGCGTCCGAAGCCACTAAATTACAAAAACGCCCCTGGGGCCATTTTCCACAGAAGGGCCGCACCCGCGAAGCTTATACCCCTCATAGGGTAAACGGTATGCCCCGAACTCAATAGTGCCCTCAGTTTTCCCATCCTATCAACCGTTTAATAGATACTTGAGTTAAGCCATTAAACGGATAAATTAATTATTTAATTTATCCATTTCACGTTCTGATAGCGAGCGAGGGGTCCAAACGCCCCGCGCTGACATGTTCTATGTCGTTCCTAGGGTAAACACCCTATTTAGGACCCATCCGTACACTCATATTTCTGATTCGGAACACCGTTTAGGAGTTATCCCATTTATTTGGCGTGTCCAGTGTGAACACACTGAATATTTAATTTCGGCCACATCGGGGTTCAGAATCGCACGCCGTCTGAAGGCGCTGCTCTGGAATAACATCAAGAATATTCCAAATTCTTTTATAGTAAAAACCGGGTTCTTATAGTTGGTACGTGAATGAATAATTCCCCAAAAATGAAATGCTTCATGGATAGTAATGCTTTGTGAACTACCATGTAGTATGTGGTGATGGTCCTTTGTAGGTTTCCATGCAGATCAACGATGAAGATTTCATCGTGAATGATGAGATGCTTTGTGGGTGATGTCCTTTTCAGGCATCCATTCTCATAGTAGATATGCAGAGATGAACCTATTTAAACATCATTACATGATTAAAAAATCTTCATACACTAAATGGCTTGATAATGAGTATTTATTTCCTATAAATACAAGTCTAAATATCTCGCTATAGGCGATCGATAATTTGGGGGAAGTGTTTTTTTGAGTGGAAGTTCTTATTCTTCCCCATTTGGGTTATGTAAAGAAATTTGTTCTTTTAGCGAAGGATAAAATGTTATGTGAGGTTTTGTTCTAATAGAGGCACTACTCCATGAGTATTTCTTTTCTAAGTGGTGATGTGATATGCTATTTTCTATGCAGGTGATGTTATATGAAAACATAAAAAATAATTCAGATTATATTACAGAATCACTTCTCTAAGAATCATGAAAGTCAACCAACAGTATGAAACTTTTCATATATGCTATGCTATGATCATTTCATGATCATGGGAAAAATTTTAAAAACTATTTGAAGAGTATAATGTTAATAGAAAAGTGATGTTCTATTTGATGCAAACTTCATTTCACTATAAATCAATAATTTCAACCAAAATTATGCAACATATCATATATTCTATGTTGTTATCAGTTAATGATCATAAGAACAAGTTAACAATCTGTTTGAAGAATATACAGTGAATAGAAAAGTGAATTGCTATGCGATGAATGAATTTGTTCTATAAGAATAAAAGAAGTGGACCAGTAGTATAATACATATCATACATGATACGATATGATCATTGAAAAAATTTATCATATTTTTAAAAAAATTTAATGTGAATATAAAAAATATCTACAATATGAATCGAGCATCATTACACGAAGCATCAAATAATTGGACCAACAATATGCTACATATCATACATACTATGCAATGATCATTTCATGATCATAGGAACAATTTAGCATACTATTTTATCAATATATAGTGAATATAAAACTAATCTGCAATATGATCCAAGCATCAATAATCTAACCATCAAAGAAGTGGACCAACAATATGGGGAATACCATACATGATACGTTATGATCATTTCATGTGTGTAGGATCAATTTAAAAATATTGTTTGATGTTTAAAAAGTGGATTGGAAAATTGGATGTCCAAGAAAAACACATGGTTTTATGATGTATTTGAGTTGAGATTTTGAAAAATAGATTATTATGTGTTTTTCAAGTCAATATCTTGCATAAAATTATATTGAATAATTTTTTGGCACCACCTGCACACATTATTTAAGGTTGGGACTTCATCATAAGAAGTAATAATCATTTACCAAGAAGAAATATGAGAATTATCTAGTCATCAATAATGATTTGAAGTTGAAGAGACTGAATCCAGAATATAATTGCAGGAGAAGGCAGTAAGGTCTAAGAATTAAATAATCTAAGTAGATTCGGCTAATTCAAGATCTAGTGTGAATGGATATTGAGACCAAAAATCTTATTTCAATAAGTTGTTGAATATCTTGAAGTACTACATGAGAATAACAGATCTAGTACACTGATCGAGGAAGATCTATTTCATGTTTTGCAGGAGAAACCAGAAGTAAACAATGATATTTCTATTTGTGGATCAAGAACATTGATAAAAATGAGCTTGGGACATGGGTGTCTAACTAGTTACTGAAGTAGATTAGGGTGGGGGGTGTCTAACTATTATAGAACAAGGATACGAGAAGATGGTTCTGGTATCTAACCAACCAAGGTAGAATATTTGGTTGACGGGGTGTATAATCAGGATCAATTGGAGAATCGACTACTGGGGCGTATAAATAGTTTTTTCCTTATTCTTTGTAATAGACTTATTATATAGTGGAGAATCCATGTTGGGGGATTAACCAATATAACAGGGTGTAGATATTTATATTGAACATTGTAAATACTGTGTGTTATGATCTTGATAGTAATTTATACATGTGAAGTGAGATTGTGAGATATCACCAAGTGGATTGAGAACCTTAACAAGTTTGGAAGGTTTAATTAAAAATAAAAAATTGAAAAAGTAAACCTCTAATTCACCCTCCACCTCTATGTTTTCAATCTGTACTAGGGAACTATAGATTATATGACTACTTTTTTCCCGAGTCACTAAGGGATGAGTGAGATAGTGTGTTAATGTGTATGGAGCATGGAACGATGATAATTATGGAATATTAAATAGAATTTACAAAGATGCAGTGATTTTCACCGATGTAACCAGTTGATGAGGCGTTGAGGGACAAATTCATCGAGGAAGGTCTCATACATGTTGTTCAATATCATGTTAATGTGTTAATTTTGACCACTATTACTGAGATAGTGAATAAGGAACTGATTACATAGCACAACCTGAGAGAATTTGGGGGCGTATAGTTGAGTATTATTGTCTCTCAACCTAGTGGTTCAGCTTCCAGTGATAGGAAGTGACGATTTAAGGATTTCCATGAGATGAGCACAAACTAGACCACTATTATTGGTAGTGCAGTTTTCTTTCATAAGTTTGGCAGACATGGACACATGATGAATCGGTGTGATCGTGACTGAGTGCAGTGTTGATCTTGTGGTAGGATGGACCATGTGCAACATTTCTTAGGGCCATCCCTCCAGTAGTTAGCAGAATTGGGTCATCCAAAACTCTGGGTTCAAGAGAAGGGTTCACATCTCCGCATCATGTCGGGATCTAGAGTAGTACAGTTATTTTAGCTGAGGTGGTGGTGGTTTTGGTTGAGAAATTTAGGCACCATTTATACCTAGAAAAAAGAGTGGTCTTGCTCTAGGTAGTGAGGTTATGTCATAGGGTTTTGGTTTAGGATAAATATATTTTTCATGGCCTACCCCTGGGGAGAAGGGTTTTGGACTATCTAGAGTGAGTGGTATGATCTTAGTAGGATCTACTATGGTATTTGTACTTATTTACATAGGTTAATCGCATAGTTTCATATTTTTAGATGTGGTGGAATTACATAGGCTGGTCATTTAGTTTTCCAAGGGAATTATAATGCATAATACTCCATTTGAGATTAAGTCATAGGATATATGTCAGTTCAGGGAGTTCCACCTTGATATTGGTGGGTTTCACTTCGTTTGGGATCTTTTTTTCCTCGAGATTATTGAGTTTGAATTCATACTTGGTATGGACTGGCTGGTTTCTTATCAAGACACCATTGATTTTTATAATTAGAGGGTAAAATTCACATCACAAGAGGGTGAAGTGTTTATTCACAACGTTGAATGGGATGTATAGGAAATCCAAGTTGGACCAAAGCATCATGGACTGGGTGGGAGGACAATCTATATTGCTAGAATTTATATGGATGTTAGGGATAATGTTATGTGGAATTTACTCTAATGGATTATCATTTCATGTATTCTTTATTGGAATAATTTTTTGTTTTACCTCCTAAGATAGTGGTTGAGTTCCCCATCGAACTAGTTCTAGGAGAAACACCAATATACATCCCCCCTTATAGGACGAATACTATGGACTTACAAGATCTCAAGAGGTAGCTAGAGGATATAGAGGAAAAGGGGTTTATTCAGACTAGTACTTATTTGTGGGTTTCACTGGTACATTTTGAGAGAAAGGTGGATAATACACATAGGCTATACATGGATTACTGTAAATCGAACCAACTGACGGTCAAGAACCACTATCCCCTTCCACGGATATATTACCTTTTTGATAGTATTTGAGGAGATCAGGTGTTCTGAAAAATTGATTTTAGATCATGATATCACCTGGTATGTGTTTGACTTCAAGAAATACCTCATATAGATTTTTGTAGTAGGTATCCTATTTATGAGTAACTGGTTATGTCATTCAGCCTCATGAAAATTCCAGTGGTTTTCAAGGAGCTAATGAAACTAGTTTTTCATATTTATCTTGATTATTTTATGGTGGTTTTCATGGATGATATCTTGATGTATTCTGAAAATTTACATGACCATGAAAAACATATTAATATCATTTTGGATGCACTTGGAGATAATACGTTATATGATAAGCTCTCAAAGTGCCACTTCTAGAAGGATAATATTCACAACCTAGGTCATATTATCTCAGGTACAGTAGTATTAGTTGACCCAAACAAGGTCAGAGTTGTAGTTTAAGGGGAGAATCCCTAGAATTTCTTTGATGTACATAGTTTCTTGGGGATAATGGGATATTATAATCATTTCATATAAGGCTTCCCATGCCTAGAATCACTGCTTATAGCCATTAACAAGAAGGGTGTGAAGTTTTAATGGATAAATACCTACAAGATAGCCCTTCAGGAACTGAATGGGAGAATAAAGTCATCACTGGTCCTGATTCTTCTAGAGCATGGTGGAAGCTAAACTATGTATTGTGATTCATCAGGTATCATGATAGAAGTAATTATGATTTAGGGTGATAGAGCCATGATGTACTAGTCTCAGTAGTTGAGGAAACATGAGAGGAATTAACTGACTCATGATCTAGAGTTAGTTGCATTTGTACATGGATTGCACTATTAGAGACAATATTTACTAGGAGATAATTTTTTGGTGTAAACAGACCATAAAAGAATCAAGTACATATTCTCATAGAGTGATATGAATTTTAGAAAGTGAGGTTTTGGTGAATACCTATAGTCTTTAACATTGATCTAGACTACACACATAAAAAGGTAATGTGGTGGTCGATGCATTGAAAATGAGGACTCATATATAGGTGGTATAGAAGGCTAGTATAGAGTGAAATCTTATGGATTTTATCTCTAACATGCACTTGGATGTGAAGGATATTCAGGGAAGAATTTTCATTCATCCTTAGATGTGACCTCTACCCATAAAAAAAGAGTAAGAATGAGAAACTATTTGATTCATAGGGACTAGTTCTATCGGAGAGTGTGGCGGGTGAAGACCCAGCTCCTATTTGGACTGTAGTTGGAGATGATATCCTACATATACAAGAATGCGTATGAGTTCTAGTATATATACATGAAGATCTGATTTAGGAGTTTCATGCCTCATTTTGGGAAGTTCATCATGGTGTTACCAAGATGTATTGGGACTTATGTCATTAGTACTGGTGGCCAGGGATGAAACATGAGGTATCTAGTTTTGTGAGGTGGTGTTACTCCTATCATTAGGTGAGTGAAGAACATCAATGACCATCCATACTTTTACAGTAGTTACCTAATCCTAGCTAGAGATGGAATGATGTCATGATGGATTTTATGACTAGTTTGACAAGGTCTCCTTGAGGTAGCGATGTTGAATGGGTTTTTGTTGATAGCCTCACAAACGTTTTGCATTTCTTTCCAATCAAGGAGACCCTCAGTGAAGATGATATTGGTTGGTTTTATATATGTGTGATAGTAAAACATCATGGGGTCCCTTATACTATAATTTTAGGTAGGGATTCCTAGTTTATGTATCACTTTTGGTAGAGTTAGCAGAGGGCTTTGGGTACATAGGTGCTTCAGAGCACAACATACCACCCATAAACTGATGACTATTTAGAACGTACAATACTGGTGCTTGAGGAAATGATTCTTGAATGAATATATGTGTTTGGGGGACATTGGGAGAATTATATTACCATAGTTGAGTTATACTATAATAAAAGCTATCAGGTGACTATACAGATGGAAACTTATGAGGATTTGTAAGGTCAGCCATGTTGATCACACCTGTATTGGTTAGAGGCAGTTGATGTAGCTTTACTAGGACCACATCTCATTAAAGAGACTTCTAAGTATGTATAGTTGATCAGTTAATGGATGGATACTACAAATTCCAGAAATATATCTTATATTGATCAGCATTGATGACCTATAGATTTTGATGTCAGATATTGGGTGTTTTTATATATCTCACCAAGGCTAGGAAAAAGATTTATTAATAGATTGGGTAATATTTTACCATGATATATTGGGCCCTTCAATATTCTGTAGAGATTTGAGATGGTAGCATGTTGGTTTCAGTTAACTCAGTGTTACCAAAACATGCACAACGTCTTCCTTGTATCTTAGTTATGCCATTATCACTCAGAATCATCTCATGTTCTGCAGCCTATGGAGGTGGAGTTATAGGTGGAATAATCCCTTGAGAATCATATGATTCATATCATTGATAGGAGCATCAAGGTTCTATGAGACTAGTTAGATCCTCTAGTATGGGTGTTATGGAAGTATGATTGTTTATAAGACGAGACTTGGGAGCTTGAGGCTAACTTATGTGCTTAGTGGCATGAGTTATTCTCGAGAAATTCTTGACCACCCTTGAAAAGGAAATCTGAGGACAAATTTATTTAAGGGGTGATTATAAGATCTTTTTGTTTCCTATGAGGTATAAATATTTTTTTCTATTTAAATCCTTAATTACATCCTCATGTGAAGACACTTTGGTCTCATGGGGTTATCAGGGGTTTCCAGGGATTGTTCTGAGCTCGAAACCCAACTCTTGGAAAAAATAGATGGGTTATACGGTTATGAGTAATAGTGTGACCCAATCCATAAGGTTTAGTGAGGCCATGATGTGATGGAAAAAGGACTACAGGAGCCCGTACGGTTTGAGTGATCCATGCAGATGGAGAATAACACCATTATTATAGCCACTACAAATTCTGACATAGGGTTGAGACACAGTATGGACATGATTTGACAAACTGTGTTCACTAACCATATGAGGTTCCCCTCCATACAGTTAAGGGAGAACAATTGGTGAATAGTTTGAAAAATCATGCAACCAAACTGTGCGACCCAGAGTTTTGAGATAAAATTATATTTTTGTCATTAAAAACTATCAAAACCTAAAACATAATTTCTATTTCTCATTACAATGGAGAAAACTTATTTGAGATCTCCCCCTTGATCAAATTTTGTAGCTTTTTATCTTGTTGTTACATCTAAACTTGGAATCTAGTGTTGTTAGTCATGTTGGATTCACACCAATCAGTACTCATTTACATTTGTTCCTTTCTTCATTTGTCTTGGTATCATCTATGCTGTTTAGGTCAAATCTAATTTCCCCTATTTTTATGATTTTCATTTGTTCTTCATTTTTCTTCTAACATGAGACGAATAAAAAGATGATACAATATGGGCACTCAATTACGGACCTACGGTAGGTGTTCTATACACAACCCTTGGGATTTGGTGCTTTATATGCCTATATTTTTATTCTGCACAGTAGACATTCTGGTTACACCCTGATAATTAATTGATTTATTAAAATTAATATGTTGGAACATGTTAGGGATTCCCTTTAGTTACTTTAGCTTAGTTGGAGGTTTTCTCCCCAACCTAGGCCACAAATGGGGCGTGCCTTGTGATTGCCTTTGTCTTTACCTATTATTGAACAACCCAAGGGTTGAGTGGTTGAGAATTCTTAGTCAAAGGAAGACCTATTATATTTGAACTAAATTAAATTGATTATTTAGGAAATTTTCTTCCTCCTTCACCATGTTATACATGATGTGAATTATTTAACTATTTAAATGTGAATTGTTATATGAGTGGGTAATCTCATTGAATGTATTTGAATGGGAATTTTTATATGAGTTATAAGGACTAAAATAATTTTATGTTATGAAATGATAATTGAATTGAATGATGGATGTTTCTATAGGATTCCATGGGTCTTATACACCATGGGTCTTGATAGTGGAAGTAGATTCCTTGGATGAGATTACTCCTTTGGTATTCATTTTTTGGGATGCCTTGGGCATTACTACCCCTTAGATATGGATTTCTTGGGCTCATAGTGGACATAGAATGATGAAATGATACTTGGACCCAAATCCAATCCTAATAGAGTTTCCATCGAGATTCTCCTGGGACCTGATGAGGAAGCCTTGGTCCACTTTACCTTAGATCCAGCCCCATGGGGTCTGACACTTATGTTATTCAGCTGAGCTGTGGTAATTTTAGTATTCTTGATTATATTGGATGGTCATGTTCGATATAATATAAAGGTTATATGTCATGGTTGTGGTTGGTATGAGATACTGGATACATGACTTGGTTATGGTGTTTATTTATGTCGTGCCTTATAGCTTCCTGGTTTGAGGATCCTGACCCTTGTTTTGTAGGAATCCTTGCTAGGATTGACAGTGTCACCATACAGTTATTACTTTTTCTATTGAAATTTTACTTGTATTGCTTTCATATCTATTATATACCTTGCACATTTCTTAGATTTTATTATACATCCTAGATTTTTATAGACACTGTCGGTGGTGGCATACTGGTATTTTATATCACACCCTGTCTCCGACCACCATTTGGTACCCATATAGTCATTATGAATGTAGGTTGGGATTGGTAAAAAAACCTAAAATTTTATTCTTTAATTTGTTCCATGTCTATGAGTAGGAGAGTAGAGGACCAAACTTTGGCTTATGATGTTATCATGAGATAATGCTTTTTTTTTCTATTTTGATACATGTATTATATCGATTCCAATATACATGTTTTAGATTTTTTGTAGGCACATGACATGATATATCATATTGGTATATGATATTTATTTTTTAATTGTTGTATATATCTATATTTGAATTTTATCTCTTATTTAGTTATTAATGTACTTTCTCTAAGGCTTCCTTCTAGTCTAGTGGCCTTGGTGGCTATTCATACTACTTATTCATTGTTATATTGCTTCCACTATTGTAACGAACTGACTCTTTGGAAAGGTACAAATCATTAGTTTTTCTTTTAAATATCTCCTTTAAGCCTTTTTAATGTGTGTAACATCCTAAGGAAGGTCCGGGGAGTGTCCGGGGTTGGTTCGGAGCCCAGGAGTTTGAGAAAAGGACTTGCAGACAGTGGCGCACAGCCTGCGCATAGTCTGCGCACAGTTTGGGCTAAACCATATGGATGCAGACAGGGGAACCTGCAGGGGCACACAATCATGTAGACCAGGCTGCACGACCATGTAACTTTGGTCTGGGAGGCAGGGAGGTGCGCATGGTTTGCACATGGTTTGGGTAAACCGTGCGCCTAAACTGTGCGGCCTTATTCTGAAGGCAGTGAGGTGCGCACGGTTTGCGCACAGTTTGGGTAAACCGTGTGCCTAAACCGTGCGACCCTGTTCTGGGTAAAATTACAATTTTCCCCTTAAATTATATTTAAGCCTAAACTCTTTATTCTTCCTCCTTCCAGCAGATAGAATAGAGGGATCCCTCTTTTGAGCTCCGAAACCCTCCTCCCTCTAATTTCTTGTGGATTCTTTGTCCGACATCCGATTCTTGATCCGACAGAAGCATTGGACCACCATCAGTAAGGCTTACCTCACACACCCTTCTTTCCTCAGTGAATCTTTCCTTTTGTCTTGTTATTTTGATACAGGATCATATGCCCTATTTTCAGGGCATTAGACTGGAACTCAGATATCTTCCAACTTACTATGAATCTGAGGTAGATATCAAGCGAGCCTATGCCTACATCTCTAAGGTAGGTGGTTACGTGGTTTCCATTTTGGGTTTTCTTTGTTTTGAGTTTATATCATCGTGTCGTGGTTTGTCTTTCTCCAAAACCATTATTTATATTGACCGCCTTATGTCTAAATGACCCGTGTGGTATGAGATTGATGAATCTAACCTTGTTAGGGTGTTTAGATGAGGTGTAGACTGGGAGTGGTCAACCATAGGTGATATGCCTTGAGTTTTGTCCCTTTTTCACCTTTGGAACTTAATGCTATGTCTTGAACGGGATTTTCCATGTTTGGAAAATGAGATGGCCTGGTTAGAGGTTGGCTAGGATGAGATATCTTGAACCTTTTAATGAATTGAAATGTATGTTTCCTTGAGATGTGATTATGTGATATGATAAGATGGAAATGCCATGCTTTGTTAATGTGATATGATATAAGATGGTTTGCCTTATATTTTGTGATGTGAATGGTTATGCCATACTGTGTTGACATGCTTGTGATAATCCGTGTGTGGGCAAGAGGAATTCTTACCCCATGCCAGAAGAATTTCCGTGTGTGGGTGGGAGGCATTCTTACCCCGTGCCAGATGAATTTCCATGTGTGGGAGGGAGGCATTCTTACCTCGTGCCAGATGAATCTCTGTGTGTGGCTGGGAGGCATTCTTACCCCATGCCATATGAACCTCGGTGTAATAGGACGAGAGGCATGTTTACCTCGTGCCTATATAACCTTTATGGGTGGGAGGCATTTCTTCCCCACACCAGCTGCAGTGTTTGTGGACGAGATGCATTCTTACCTCGTGCCAGTAATAATTATACGTATGTGAGAGGAATTGATGAGAGAAATTCTTACCTCATGCCAGTGATAACCTATATCTATGTACTTACACCTCTGGTGATTGTTCAGTTTACCAGCCATGAGTTGAAGCAGGTAGACCCGCCAGGTCTCCTTCCGGAACCTGAGTGGGAGGATTGTTTGTTACTTTGCTTTACTTACTTGCAATTTACCACACACTTTTTACCTTGTGAACACCTATTTGGATTACACGTAGACCCCGTTGGTGGTGGATTACTGAGACTTGTCTCGAACCCTACCCGGGCGGCCTCCTTGGCACCCGTGTAGACTTTACTACTACAGGTACTAGTAGGGGAAAAGGCCCAGCTTCAGGTTATTGATACATATATGTTCTAGATGGAGTTCCAGAGCAGAGGATAGATCTTGGCTAGAGATTCTCATAGACTAATTTTGTACTTTTTCCTCTTTTTGTATTACTGCATAGCATTTTTTCCATCTATTTCCATTGTATCAGCATGCCATGCCTCTATTTTGTATTAGACACTGCCTATGTGGATTTTGTATATTTATCAGGGTTTTCGTTACTTCTGTTGTTTGGTTTGTATGTTTCCCTTTTTTTCTTGTTTATCCTTTAGTTGTGTTTCTGCTATTTGATCACTCGTTGCTATCCCGCTATGTACTCTAACATGGGGGTACAGTATCCCCACTGACTTACCATTAGACCCCCACTGCTAGTCGGCAACCCCTGGCCTATGGGGAGATGAGCTAGGGGTCATGTGGCCAACCGGGCTCGGGGATCGGGTTGAGGGGAAACCGGGTCTGGGACCTCCCAAAGTGGTATCAGAGGTTTCTTTCATTCTTGGTTTACTATTTGGCGATGATAGACTTAGAGAATGGGAAGGCTTAGGGACTTGGCCATGAGCCATGCTTGGGCGTCGTGAACCCATGTACGGGGTATGGGCAAAGTTTCCTATTTTATGTTGTTATTGATTCTGCTTTTTACTGTTGATACCGTTTCACCGTTGGGTGCTCCACATTTTTTGTGATGTTATTGAGATTTGTAATGTTGGAATTTGGATTTCATGGTTCGGCCCGATGAAATGAGGGTTATGCATTAGAACATGCATCACGATAGGCACAATATTATTAGGCCATGCATATTTCCACGTCACATTTAAATTTTTAACGAGCATTGCCTATTGTTTATTGCCATGCCTTGTTTATATGTGTGCCTTTGTGCTGACCCTTCTTGCAGGTTGTGAATTGAGGAATGATGTGGTTTTAGTGGGTATTACTCCTTGGTTCATAAGGTGTATGGGCCATTATGGATCTGGAAATGACATCCCAACTAAACCAATCAGTTGCTTTAATGGAAATTCAAATACTTATTTAGCACAAGTAAATGAGGAATGACATCCAAGTGTGTGTCATCTTTCAGTTCATGAGGAGTATGGGCCCTTATGGGCTGGGAAATGCCATATCACTGGATTAAGTTAAATTTGAACCATTTTAGGTTTTATTAAGAATTCCTATGGGTGTGGATAGGTGATATTAGAGGTAGGAAGGCTTAGTACCTGTCCTAGCTTCTAGAGTTCAACCTTTAATTTGTTGGTTTCTTCTTTTGAGATGTTCGTTTGGAATTTTAGAACTATTCCTTTGATATATCCTCGAGTCACGCATGTTGAAGGCAGTGACGATCATGTTCTTGAGGTGCCGAGCTCTGAACCGCTAGTTGATCTTCCAGTCGAGCCACCCTTGGATCCTTTTTCTATTCCTGAGATGGGCACCGATGCTCAGTTCCATGAGGGCTTCTTGCGTATGATTCAGAGTATGCAAGGTGGAGTGAGACCTTCCTCGAGTATGGCAGAGTTGACCCACGAGTTTCAATCGCAGAATCCTCCTAATTTTACGGGAGATGTCGGACCACTTGCTGCGGAGTTATGGTTGGAGGCTATTATGACCATATTTGATCACCTTGAGACGCCTCCAGAGTGGAGGGTCAAGCTCGCAGCTTATATGCTACGTGGTTCAGTCCAAAGGTGGTGGGATGACATCACCCAGTCAGGACAACAGAGAGATATGATCTTGACTAATTTCCAGACCGTCTTCTATGATTATTTCTTTCCCCAGACTTTGAGGACTGACAGAGCTAGGGAGTTTATGAATCTGTAGCAAGGGACCATGACAGTCATGGAATATTCATCCTATTTCACTGAGTTACAGTGTTTTTCTCCTACACTAGCTACTGATGATCTCACGACCATTAGGCTTTTTGAGGATGGGTTGTGTTACACCATCCGGTCGTAGTTTAATGTGTTTAGGTTGATGACCATTTCAGAGATTGTCAATCAGGATTTGATCACAGAGAGGAATTTGAGTGAATCAGACAGTGTGAACCATGGCGGTTCAGCACCTAAAGGTTCTAGTGGATCTACTTCTAGGAAGAAGTGTCATTTTGAGGACTCTCATGGTGTTAGTAGTGGTCATACCCTTTTCATAGGTGGTACTCCTATCTGTCACCAATGTGGGGTGCCAGGACATGTGAAGAGGCAGTTTACGCAAAATCCAGTGGAGTGAAGAGGTTGTGGTAGGATGGGTCATCTCCACCATTTCTACAGGACTTTTCCCCCAGGGCATAGTGAGCAGGGATCTGTACCTACTCCATGATCTGGTGCTGGATCGACATGATCATTTCAGTTAGGAAGCTGAAATACCGTCGTCCGATCAGGCCGTGGTGGCAGTCGAGGCAGAGGTAATCAGGTGTACGACTCTCAACACTAGTAGGGCGGGTCTGCTTAGGGTAGCCAGGCTGTGACTTAGGGATGTGGTACCGGCCAGTTGTATGCAGTTGAGCCTGTGCCACATGAGCAGTACACCGGACCATCTACTGTATGAGGTATGATTCTAGTTTCCTCTACATTAGTATTTGCTTTTTTTGACACAAGCGCTTCTCACTCTTTTATATCAAAGGTGATTATTGGAAGTTTGAGCCTCGAAGTTGAGTCATATCATGGTATGATCACGTTAGATACCCCATTAGGTATCTGTTCAGAGAGAATTCATCGTTTTCAGAATTGTCTCCTCGAGGTGGGTGGTTACCTTTTCATGTGGAACCTGTATGTTTTGGATATGATAGGTTTTGATGTAATAATCGGGATGGACTGGTTAGTTCCCTATAGAGACTGGATTGACTGCTATCATCAGAGGGTGATGTTTACGTCACCAGAGGGCGACACACATATGCATAAGGGAGAATGAGATCTTAGTAAGACATGAGCAGGACCGGAACACCAGAGTTTAGGTGGTGTCACAACCCAGGTTGTCAGTATTTATCTCAATGACCAAGGGTTAAAACCCTCTGTTTATCCTCCTGTGGTGGAGCTTTTCAGTGATGTCTTTCCTGATGATTTCTCTGGTCTACCTCCAGTGCAAGAGGTGGAATTTACTATTGAGCTTATACCAGGAGTAGCACCAGTGACCATTCCTCCTTATAGGATGGAACCTAAGGAGCTTCTGGAGCTCAAGAGTCAGTTGGAGGACCTGGAAGCAAAAGGTTTTATACATCCCAGTACTTCTCCTTGGGGATCATCGGTTCTCTTTTCCAATAAGGCAGATGGTACCTGATAGAACAAATATTTTCAATTATTTTATTCTGATTTGTAATGTTTTTAATCCCACCAATGTGTTATTTAAGGGTCAATTGTCACAATTTGTGTTTTAGGAGTATTTTTTAGCTTAGTTGGAAAAATGACTTATTTTGTATTTAAACAGTTTTCATTTATTATAATGTTTAGGTCATAACATTTTCTAAACTGATCCAAATTGAAAAATTCTTCTTTTACAGGTTTATATGTTCGATGGGATTCATTTTATCCTTCTGGACCAAAAGCTCAATCCATCATTTGGAAGCTCAAATCTAGCTCACAAACCAGGCCTCGAAAACTGTGTACAGAACTGCATAATTTTATTGTGGGGACCATATATCATAAATTACCGAACCAATGGAGCTGAAACTTTACATGGATCTGAAAGACATCCGGATACAAAACTTTAATTAAGAATGCCGCGCATTATTCTTTCAGTTTCAAGGACATTAATGCGTTGGAACTTGGTGTATTGGAATACGAACAGTCTGCCTGGCAGAATTAAATACTATGAGTGAGGCGGCCATAACTCCTTCATTACATGTCCAATAAAGCTGCAATTTCGTGGGTAGACAGAGGAGCAGTATGGGAACAACTTTCAAGAAGTACTAAGTTCCAAATTCGGTCATTAAAGAAGCCATCCACGCGCCTACATTCGGGGATGATTTTTGGAGCCAAATTTTAACCCCCTCTCCCTATAAAAGAATGTCTTTTTCATTCCAAAGGGTTGGAAACTTAGGAATAGCCTTTGTTGGCCATTATATGTAGTTTATATTTGTATTTTCTTTTAATTTCATTATGTAATAGCATTTAATATTTTTATTCAAGTGTTCTCCTTTCACTCTTATTCTTTCTCTCTTTTGTTTTTCTTCCCCCGTTTTCTTTTCACTGTGAACTCTTATGCTCGTGATCATGAGTAGCTAACCCGAGGAAGTTCCCGGGGGAGTAATCCAGTGATGAACCCAAGTCTTTGAAAATTAATGTCTTAATGTTTCTTATTTTCTTAGAGTTATACCGAGGGGGATCTTAGTGGGTAAGGCGCCTTTGTGTCTCCACTTGCCACCCGAGGTTTAGCTTTCACTTCTGCAATATTTTCCCTCGATCGAGGAGGTGGATGTGTGGTCTCTCGGCGATCGTTGAGAGTAACATATGTTCACAACCATAGGCATAAGGGGATGTTCATGCATACGATGGAGCATGTTCATTAAGTAAATTTGAAACTAATAATGAGACGATGAAGGTTCACTCTGGGTGATGCTCTCGGGAATGTCTCTTTTCTGTCATAACATCATTTTGTTTGCATTCATTCTGTTGCATTGCATCTGCATATTTACTTTTAATTTTGTATTTTTAATTATCAAATATCATTTCTGGTCATTTTAGTTTATATATACATAGTGAATTAGAAGTAGTGAGTGACTGACTGCAAAAGGCTCCTCAAGAGATCGACCTAGGTCAGCCACTGTGCTGCACTTAGTATAAATATTTTTGAGAGCGCGCACGACAACGCTACATCAAATTGGCGCCGTTGCCGGGGAGCCAAGTAGTCTTCACTCATTATTTTTATTCACTTATTTTAAATTATTTTTCTTCCATTCATTAAAAAAACAAAAAAAAATCATAAATTTCAAAAACAAAAAAATATATTTGTTCATCATGAATTTCAATTCAAATTATTATGCATGGACTGGTCAATCACAGGTGCATGAAGAAGTTCAAAATGATTATGAATCCAAAATGCAAGAACTTCATGAAGATATTAAAAAACTGAAGAGAACTGAAAAAATGTTTGATGAATATTTTCGTTCACTGATGGAACAACCCGAACCTGAACCAGAACCTGAACCTGAACCCAAACGAGTGGTGGAAGAGATTTCACCGATTATTTTTTATGTCAAAGAACCTGAGGAGGGTGAGAAGGAGATTCTAAAAGAATTAATTATATCATCCCGAACTCAACCATTGCTCAAGGAGGTCCCTAATTTACATATTCCAGCTGATGCACTTATGGGTGATCAACAATTTTTTGAAGAATCCTGGAATCACTTTGTTGAAGATAACCTGAAACTTGATCTTCCCATGCTTGATATTGAACAATCAAAACCTTTTGACCTCACTTTTTCTTTGGAGGGTGATGAAGAATATGCACCTGCTGAGATGGAGATGCCAATGGTCTTGCCTGAAGAGATCAATTTTCAAGCTGACTTACTTGAAAGGGAAGATTTATTAATTGATTCATCTTGTTTTAATCTTATTCAAATTGAATTGTTTTCTGACTTCTCCTTTCCTGAAATTTTTGATACAATACAAATGGAGCAGACCTTGGATGATATGAAAGATACCACTCAAGTGGTGGTGATCAAGGAAGAAGAGCCGGAGAAGCTGGCGGTGGTGGGATTGCCTCCTCTGCAACAAATTTCATACCATATGGAGGAGGAAACCACAGATGTTCACAGGGAGTACCCCTATATTCTATTCCCTCCCACTCTGGATCTAAAATTCTATCTTTCTTCTTTCTTGGGGGTTGGGAACTTTATTATTTTTTTTGGGGTTCTCCAATTTCAGTGTCTACTGATGGACACTGGAAAAAGTCACATGTGGTGGTTTATCTCAATAAAACCACATCCACCATCTGATTGTGGATAATCTGCTGCAACTGCCTGACTAGGGGCAGTAAAAACCTAGCATCCGCTTGGGGAGTCAAACCAAGCATTATCCCTTTTCTATTCCTTTTTATCTTTCTTTTTATTTATATTTCTTATGAGTTGTCATTTCTTTTGATTGTGATTTCATTTCATTTTTCATGTTGATGTTTTTGAAATTTTCTTATTTTCCTTTTTCATGTTGTTTTGTGTGTTTTTAGGAATCTTGAGCTGAATCAAATACCTTGGGAAAATTCAAACCATCTTTGTATTTTTGGCCCATTTATTGATTTGATTATTTTAGGATTTAAATGATTGCTGAATGGATTTTGTTTCTGATTTCTGATCTTTTCATTTGATGACGTTTGATTGATTGTGAAACTCATGTGCACTAGTGCTGTCCAAATTGAAAATCTTTCCTAACCCGAGAGGTTTCTAAACCTGTTTGACATATCCTTACATTTCTCTTTTTCTTGAGTGTCTTGAGACATGTTTTGTGATCCAGAACTTGCTATTTTTCTATTTTTCAAAGCTGTTAGAGTTCATGGAATGTGTTAAGTATGATTGAGGCATCACTTTGAAAGCCCCTTTTTGCATTAAACTCTTATTTTGGCCTACCTTTTCATCTGACCTTCTTTAAGCCCCTAGTAGCCATGAAATACCTTGTTAGGCAGCCACATTACAAGCCATTTATCCCTTTACAACCTTCTCTAGAAGTTAAATTCATGATTATTGTTGAACTCAAGTGTGGGGGAGGGAGAAGATGGGCTTTATTTTTCTTTCCTGAAGAATATTTTTGAGATGAATTGAAAGTGTTGCCATATTTATTGCTGCTTGGGTGGAAGAAATGTAATGATGGGAAGATGTATGGGTGGCCCAAAATATCATCACATATGGGCTGGGTGTTCACCAATTTTTGAAGATCAAAAGCTGCCTCTCTTTTCCTCCAAAACATGATTCTGAAGAGAAATCCAGATCTGAATTCAAGCTGAAACAATGCTACAAATGGGGAAAAGAGGGATGAAATTCATTGATGCTGAAATCCCAAGTGTGAACTTCCCGAAAGAAGAGGTATTTGGAGGTGATTCGTTTTTGAGCTGATTGAGGAGCACACCATTCTTGAGCAAAACTGTTTTCATGCATTTACTTCACTTTAGAGCTTAACCCTCCTCATTCTGCCTCAGATGTTTTTACATTTTAAACCTGCCAACCCTCAGCTTCAGAACAACCCATGAAAAATACCTCATGATTGATACATTTTTTACTCTGTGAAGTGGAGATACTAGGAGGATAGCAAACCTATGGAGATCACACATGTTTTTGGGAATGAGAAAAACTCCACATTAAAATATCCTTGAGTGAAGAGAGAAATAATTTTCCGGGGAGGTAGGTATGACATGAATGTGAGGATTAACATGAGATTGAATGGATTCATATGATTTTTGAGGAGTTCTGAAATTTTTGTCCATGTATGAGGCATGATATTTTCTCTGATATGATAATTGAGCTGTGTTGTCATTTATGCTTTGAGAAGTTTGTTTTTGACCTTGGTATAAGATGATTGCCCAGGAGTGCAATGTTTAAGTGTGGGGGAATTGATAAAACAAATATTTTAAATTATTTTATTCTGATTTGTAATGTTTTTAATCCCACCAATGTGTTATTTAAGGGTCACTTGTCACAATTTGTGTTTTAGGAGTATTTTTTAGCTTAGTTGGAAAAATGGCTTATTTTGTATTTAAACAGTTTTCATTTATTATAATGTTTAGGTCATAACATTTTCTAAACTGATCCAAATTGAAAAATTATTCTTTTACAGGTTTATATGTTCGATGTGATTCATTTTATCCTTCTGGACCAAAAGCTCAATCCATCATTTGGAAGCTCAAATCTAGCTCACAAACCAGGCCTCTAAAACTGTGTACAGAACTGCATAATTTTATTGTGGGGACCATATCTCATAAATTACCGAACCAATGGAGCTGAAACTTTACATGGAGCTGAAAGACATCCGGGTACAAAACTTTCATTAAGAATGCCGCGCATGATTCTTTCAGTTTCAAGGACATTAATGCGTTGGAACTTGGTGTATTGGAATACGAACAGTCTGCCTGGCAGAATTAAATACTATGAGTGAGGCGGCCATAACTCCTTCATTACATGTCCAATAAATCTGAAATTTCGTGGGTCGACAGAGGCGAAGTATGGGAACAACTTTCAAGAAGGACCAAGTTCCAAATTCGGTCATTAAAGAAGCCATCCACGCGCCTACATTCGGGGATGATTTTTGGAGCCAAATTTTAACCCCCTCTCCCTATAAAAGAATGTCTTTTTCATTCCAAAGGGTTGGAAACTTAGGAATAGCCTTTGTTGGCCATTATATGTAGTTTAGATTTTTATTTTCTTTTAATTTAATTATGTAATAGCATTTCATATTTTTATTCAAGTGTTCTCCTTTCACTCTTATTCTTTCTCTCTTTTGTTTTTCTTCCCCCGTTTTCTTTTCACTGTGAACTCTTATGCTCGTGATCACGAGTAGCTAACCCGAGGAAGTTCCCGGGGGAGTAATCCAGTGATGAACCCAAGTCTTTGAAAATTAATGTCTTAATGTTTCTTATTTTCTTAGAGTTATACCGAGGGGGATCTTAGTGGGTAAGGCGCCTTTGTGTCTCCACTTGCCACCCGAGGTTTAGCTTTCACTTCTGCAATATTTTCCCTCGATCGAGGAGGTGGATGTGTGGTCTCTCGGTGATCGTTGAGAGTAACATATGTTCAAAACCATAGGCAGAAGGGGATGTTCATGCATACGATGGAGCATGTTCATTAAGTAAATTTGAAACTAATAATGAGACGATGAAGGTTCATTCTGGGTGATGCTCTCGGGAATGTCTCTTTTCTGTCATAACATCATTTTGTTTGCATTCATTCTGTTGCATTGCATCTGCATATTTACTTTTAGTTTTGTATTTTTAATTATCAAATATCATTTCTGGTCATTTGCGTGGATTATCGTAAGTTAAATCAGCTGGCTATTAAGAATTGATACCCTTTGCCTAGAATCAATGACCTTTTCGATCAGCTCTAAGGAGAGAAGGTGTTTTCAAAGATAGATTTGAGGTCAAGCTATCACTAGGTGCATGTTAGGACTTCAGACATACCTCGTACGACGTTCAGGAGTAGGTATGGTCTCCATGAGTACCTAGTCATGCCGTTTGGGCTTACGAATGCACTTGTAGTGTTTATGGCTCTTATGAATTGGATTTTCACCCTTACCTTGATTATTTTGTGGTTGTATTTGTGGATGATATCTTAGTCTATTCACGTTTGAGACACGACCATGCAACCCATCTTGAGATCGTTCTGAATACACTAAGAGAGCATCAACTTTATGCTAAGCTCAGTAAATGCCACTTTTGGATAGATAAGGTCCACTTCCTAGGTCACAATATTTCCGAGTCTGGAGTTTTAGTTGACCCTGAGAAGGTGAGTGCTGTGATTTCATGGGAGCATCCCAAGAACATCTTTGACATTAGGAGTTTTTTGGGGATTACTGGATATTATAGGCGGTTCATTCAGGACTTTTCACGCCTAGCAGCACCGCTTACAGCTTTGACCAAAAAGGGGTGAGATTCGATTGGTCAGAACCTTGTGAAGTAGATTTTCAGGAACTAAAGGGCAGACTAACTTCAGCACCGATACTGATCTTTCTGGATCCAGGCAGAGCTTATACGGTCTATTGTGAAGTATCGGGTATCGGTCTTGGAGCTTTCTTGATGCAGGATGAGAAAGTCGTTGCGTATGGTTCTCGTCAGTTAAAGCCTCATGAATGGAACTATCCAACCCATGACCTCAAGCTCGCAGCGGTTGTACATGCCTTACGCCGTTGAAGACACTATTTTTTGGGAGAGCGTTTTGTGGTGTTCACTGACCACAAAAGCCTCAAATATATCTTCACTCAACAAGATCTAAATCTATGGAAACACAGTTGGGTCGAGTACTTGTAATCCTTTGATTTCGAACTGGCCTACACTCCTAGGAAAGGAAATTCAGTAGCTAATGTGCTGAGTCGGAATACTCAGTCGCAAGTGGTTCGGGAATCTAACGAGGAGTGGAAGATGATGGCCCTATTTTCAGAGATGTATGTTGAGGTTCAGGAGGGTTAGGGTTAGACTGTTCTCTCAACCTTTGTGGTGACATATACTATTTTGGAATGGGTCAGGGAAAGACAGTTATCAGATCCGGAAGGCCTTGTTCTACGAGAATGTGTCGCTGATGATGCCTCTACAGATTGGACAGTGGATGAGGGTGATACTTTGTTGTTTAGTGGGCATGTATGGGCCACGATAGACATCATAGAGGATCTGATGAGGGATTTCCATGCCTCAACATGGGTAGTTCACCCAGGAATCACCAAAATGTATCGTGATTTTCGACAATAGTACTGGTGGCCTAACATGAAGCAGAAGATAGCCGGTTTTATCACGGGTTGTTCCACTTGTCAGCAGGTGAAGGCGGAACATCAGCGTCTGGCAGGGCTTTTGCAGCTGTTTTCCATTTTGGAGTGGAAATGGGATGATGTTTCTATAGATTTTGTAACTGGTTTACCCACATCACCTCGTGGTAATGATGAAGTATGGGTTATCGTCGACCGTCTGACGAAGGTCACACATTTCTTATCAGTGCGGGAGACCTTCACAGTTGATGACTTGGGAAGACTGTATGTCAAGGAAATAGTGCACCTTCATGGAGCACCTCATTTTGTTTTCTCAGATAAAGATCCTCATTTTACATCTCGGTTCTGGCAGAGTTTACAAAAGGCCTTGGGTACGCAGGTACTTTTGAGCACGACCTATCACCCACAGACTGATGGAAAAACCGAGTGGACTATACAGGTACTAGAGGATATGTTACGTGCCTGTGTTCTCAATTTTGGAGGTTCATGGGAGAAACACATTCCTCTTGTCAAGTTCAGTTATAACAATAGCTTCTAGGCTACCATTGAGATGGCTCCCTATGAAGCCTTATATGGTAGGCCTTGTTGCTCGCCTTTGTGTTGGCTTGAAGTAGGGGAAGTAGCTGTTCTAGGACCATGTCTTGTGAAGGAGACTATAGAGTAGATACAGCTTATTAGGAAGCTTATGCAGACAGCTCAGTCTAGACATCAGTCCTATTCTAACAAGCACCGATGACCTCTTGAGCTCGAGGTTGGGAGCTGGGTTTTCTTGAAGGTCTCACCCAGGTTGGGGCAAAGACGTATACAGAAGTAGGGTAAGATTTCAATGAGATTCGAAGGACCCTTTGAGGTGATGAAACAAATCGGACCAGTAGCTTACCATCTTGCACTTCCGCAGAGATATCAGGCCATGCACGATGTTTTTCATGTATCTCAGCTACGCTGGTACTTCTCAGATACAACTCATGTTTTTCAGCCTGATGAGGTTGAACTGGATATGGATGCTTCCTTCGAGGAGTATCCTATGCAAAATGTTGACTGGAGCATGAAGACACTCTGTGGTAGGTCTATTCCTCTTGTACGGGTGCTATGGTAGAACGGCTGGGTACATGACGAGACCTGGGAGTGGGAGGCTGATATACGTTCTCAATGGCCGGATCTTTTCATTGATGACTCCTCTGTACCCTCAGAAGGCCAACTCAGGGTCGAGTTTCTTTAAGGAGGGGAGGTTGTAATGACCCGACTCTTTGGAAAGGTACATATCATTAGTTTTTCTTTTAAATCTCTCCTTTAAGTTTGTTTAATGTGTGTAACATCCTATGGAAGGTCCAGGGAGTGTCTGGGGTTGGTTCGAAGCCCAGGAGTTTGAGAAATGGACTTGCAGATAGTGGTGCATGGCCTGCGCACGGTCTGTGCACGGTTTGGACTAAACCGTGCGGCTGCAGACAGGGGCACCTGCAGGGGTGCACAGTCATACGGACCAGGCCGCATGGCCATGCAGCTTTAGTTTGGGAGGCAGGGAGGTACGCATGGTTTGCGCATGGTTTGGGTAAACCGTGTGCCTAAACTGTGCTTCCTTGTTCTGGAGGCAGTGAGGTGCGTACGGTTTGTGCACGGTTTGGGTAAACCATGCGCCTAAACCATGAAACCCTATTTTGGGTAAAATTACCATTTTCCCTTAAATTCTATTTAAGCCTAAACTCTTTCTTCTTCCTCCTTCCAGTGGACAGAACATAGGGAAGCCCTATTTTGAGATCCAGAACCATCCCCCCTATAATTTCTTGTGGATTATTCATCCGACATCCGATTCTTGATCCAATGGAAGCATTGAATCACCCTCGGTAAGGCTTACCTCACGCACCCTTCTTTCCTCGGTGAATCTTGCCTTCTGTCTTGTTATTTTGATGCAGGCTCATATGCCCTATTTTTAGGGCATTGGACTGGAACTCAGATCTCTTCCAACTTACTGAAAATCTGAGGTCGATATCAAGAGAGCCTACGCCTACAACTCTAAGGTAGGTGGTCATGTGGTTTCCATTTTGGGATTTCATCATTTTGAGTTTATATCGTCGTGTCGTGGTTTGTCTTTCACCAAACCATTTATTTATATTGATCGCCTTATGTCTAAATGACCCGTGTGGCATGAGATTGATGAATCTAACCTTGTTAGGGTGTTTAGATGAGGCATGGAACAAGAGTGGTCAACCATAGGTGATATGCCTTGAGTTTTGGTCCTTTTTCACCTTTGGACCTTAATTCTATGTCTTGAATGAGATTTTCCATGTTTAGAAAATGAGATGTCTTGGTTAGAGGTTGGCTAGGATGAGATAGCCTGAACCTTTTAATGAATTGAAATGTATGTTGCCTTGAGATGTGATTATGTGATATTATAAGATGGAAATGCCATGCCTTGTTAATGTGATATGATATAAGATGGTTTGAATTATATTTTTTGATGTGAATGGTTATGGCGTACTGTATTGACATGCTTGTGATAATCCGTGTATGGTCGGGAGTCATTCTTACCCCATGCTAGATGAATTTCGGTGTGTGGGTGGGAGGTATTCTTACCCCGTTCCAGATGAATTTCCATGTGTGGGCGGGAGGCATTCTTATCCCATGCCAGATGAATCTCCGTGTGTGGGCGGGAGGCATTCTTACCCCGTTCTAGATGAACCTCAGTGTAATAGGACGAGAGGCATGTTTACCTCGTGCCTATATAACCTTTATGGTTGGGAGGCATTTCTTCCCCACACCAGCTATAGTGTTTGTGGACGAGAGACATTCTTACCTTGTGCCAGTAATGATTATACGTATGTGAGAGGCATGGACGAGAGGCATGCTTACCTCGTGCTAGTGATAACCTATATCTATGTACTTACACCTCTGGTGATTTTTCAGTTTACCAGCCATGAGATGACACAAGTAGACCCACCAGTTGTCCTTCTGGAACCTGGGCAAGAGGATTGTTTATTACTTTTCTTTACTTACTTGCAGTTTACTGCACACTATTTACCTTGCGAATAACTATTTGGATTACATGTAGGCCCCATTGGTGGTGGCCTACTGAGACTTGTCTCACACCCTACCTGGGAGGCCTCCATGGCACCCGTGTAGACTTTACTGCCGCATGTACTAGTAGGGGAAAAGGCCCAGCTTCAGGTTGTTGATACATATATATTCTAGCTGGAGTTCCAGAGCAGAGGATCGAGCTTGGCTAGATATGCTCGTGGACTAATTTTGTACTTTGTACTCTTTTTGTATTACTGTATAACATGTTTTCCATCTATTTCCTTTGTATTAGAATGCCATGAATCTATTTTGTATCACACAATGATTATGTGGATTTTGTATATTTATCAGGGTTTTCTTTACATCTGCTGTTTGGTTTGTATTTTTTCCTTTTCCTCTTATTTATCCTTTGGTTGTGTTTCCGCTATTTGATCACTCGCTACTATCCCACTGTGTACTCTGACATGGGGGTACAGTCTCCCCACTAACTTACCATTACACCCCCACTACTAGTCAGTAGCCCCTGGCCTATGGGGAGACGAGCCAGGGGTCATGTGGCCAACCGGGCTCGGGGCTCGGGTTGAGGGGCAGCCTGGTCCGGGACGTCACAACTATTGACCTGTATGATTGTAACCACTATGTTGTACTATATCAAGGGGGGATTATCTCCCCATTGAAAAACCATCATCCCATGTTTCTAGTTAGCATCCTCTGGTATTTTGGGAGATGTGCTTGAGACCATGTGGATAACTAGTCTCGGAGCACCGTTCAGTGGCATCGGGGTCTGCGATGTTACACTTCAAAAAATTAAAACTGACTAAACTCACTATGCTCAATTGAATTACCTTTCCAATGAAGTTTACATAATTAGAACAATAACTTTACTGTTAAGATTTTAACTGTAATATTTAATATATTATAAGGAAAATCATTCAAGAAGGAAAAACATATTCTTTATTAAAAAAATACAATTTCTAGAAAAATAAATGAATATTCAGTGAAATGAATAGACACAGTAGGGGTTTCCCATTGATATCCACTACCATAGGCTCCTAGGAGTTTATTTGATCATTTCTAAATCAACTGACATATTATTCCTCCTCCATTTTCTATAGTAACTCTATGAGAATCCTCCTTTCAGTACCAATTGATCATGAACCACATCATAACCTCTAAAATTATGATATCATTTTTTCTAATTCAATTTCCCCTTCATGTTTCTGAAAAAATTATTTCAAATTGATTTTAAATGATTTAAATAGTCAATAAATCATATTGAAACCCCGATAGAGTACAAAAAAAGAATCATGATTTCTTATAGGTGGTAGTAGTATAAATTTATTTAATCACATGGGTGAAAAATTAATTCCATGCACACCAATGTTTTATTTCCCCTATAAATCATCCCATGATCATAAATCATCATCTTTTCATTGAATGAATCCATATTGACATGAATAAATTGTTAAGTGTGGATAATAAATGGTGACATCATCTTTTATTCATACCCTTATGCAGTGAATGATCCACAAGTCTACCCTTATCTCCCATGACCTTAACACACTTTCCATTTTGAGATCAATTTCCCCTAAATATTCACAATTTATTGAATTAAAAGACTTAATATGCATTATATTATTTTAATTTCATATAAATTTATAATTCATATAAATGAAAACCTCATAATATTAGGAAAAAGATCATATAGGACTCATAAATATCTTATAGGATCTAAAAATATCATAGGGGATCATATTGTTTTTGTAAATGATAATATCCTAAATGATCTCTAAAATATCATATAAGACCATAATTCTCCCATGAGGCCACCAAGTGTCATACTGTTAGTGAAAAATATCCTAGGGTGTTAAAATTTAGCAAAAGAAATTATTACATTAGTGCTAAAAAATTCTCTTATGTGGGTCTCAAAAGTCATACGAGATTAGAATCATCTCCCAAAACCAGATTTTTGAAAATTAAATTATCATACATGGGGTAAATAATCCAATGGGGGATAAATTTACCTATATTAAAAACTGAAATATCCTTTAAGGTTGGATATCTAAATTTAAAACATCAAATGAAATATTATCTTACGTATTAGAAAAAATTATTCTACATGATAAATTTTCTAATGAGATAGATTATATTATGGGCCAAACATAACCAAAATTTACTCATCTTGAGTTCAACAATAAGACATAACAAGGAATTTACTACTGTGATGATAAAATTATGGATTTTTCAAATAATTTCATAAATGAATAAAACACATAAAAACATTGAATTAATCTATTTTCATAATAATTCAAAAACTACACTTGGAAACAAAAAATTATGTGATCTTACTTAAAAAGTGTGTGTATTAAATAATTTAAATGCAAATGATAGATCCTGAATATATCAGCTATATCAGGATGGTTAACATAAGTTTGTTCATTTCAATAAATATACTTATAATCTATGTTTTATTTTGTATAAAATAGATAGTGATATTAGGAAATCACTAATATCAATACATGAAAATGAACATATGCTCACTATAAAAATTTCCATGAGTGGTAGAAACACATAAACACATTACTACGATATGAGAGTAAATTTTATGTGTTAGATTACCCAGTACATAATGATCCACCTCTGAAAGATAGTGAGTGTGAACATGATTCCAATTGTATACACTTGGATGATGCATTCAATGTTTACATGATTATGTTATCATCAATTATATACCAATAATGGTTTTTACCTTTATAACATAAAACTATTAGGTTTTTTACATGATTTATTATTAGGTAAAATGTTTAATCCTTATTTAATTATAAAATGCTATAATGCCAAAAAGATTCTAGAAATAGATCACAAAGATGAAACTATACTATTTTAAGTAGAATATAGGGGTAAATTTTCATTGTTCATGATATTTTGATGATATAAATTGTATAAATGGAAGTATAAAATTGATAACTAATTCTTGATATCCCATTAAAATATTTATGTATTATCATTGTCAAAAAAAGATTGATCCTGGTAAGAAGATAAAATAGGCTTCAATCAAGGTGAGTTTGAGAATATTGTAAGCAAGAATTCATCAATAATTATGTATATAGTACATAGTTTTCTTAAAATCACATTTCCTTTCACATATAAGATTTATAGTGTTATTTAAAGGATAAATTTCACCTTTATTTTAACGAAGAGATTTATTATGAGTCTTGAAATAATTTTATTATCCTTTTATGATATTATTTACAAATAATAGAATTAAAACCTGACCATATATCAAAAAAAATGATAGATTAGATCTCATATGAGTTATAATATGAAATAAAGACATCATGTCACAAGTTTTTGTGTTGCGATGTGAATCATTTTTCAAGGATAATTCTATAAAAAAACATGCATCATGAATACAAAGTGTGTTATTCTGAATTATTAAAATGTGACTGAGGGTATTCTATAAATCCCTAAGGTGGACACTAAAAATTCAAAATGAGAGAATATTTTTATATGATAAAAGGAACATCTATAATTTTTATAGTGGTATAAATAAAGAATATAATAAAGTCATGTTTTAAGATGTATATGATTTTTAAATATTAATAATTTCCATAATAGATAGACTGAAAATTAAATTTTTTATTATGCAAACACTTTTGAGGAAAAAGTGAGAAACCAAACACGACTTCATTGCCACACCACTACATCAGACCACCACTTCAACATTTCATCACTTCACCACTTACAAACAACAAAATCAAGGCCAAGAAACCATGAACCAAGGCACAAACATCAGACAAGCAGACCAATCCTCAGAGCCAGCCTCCTCAAAACGTCCACTGGTGCGACCATCGACACCAGCCCAAATCCTCCCATCAGCAAACTCCAGACGGAGTTTGCCCAACCTACCAGCAACATGAGATGAACCTATAGGAAGAATCCATCCAAAAAAGGATGTTGAAGAAACCAGAATGAAGATCAGGCTGTCCTGATGTCGCGCCCTGCTCCGCATACAACTTGGCCATTCCTCCTTCACCCTTAACCACAAAACCTCATTAATATTCAACCAATTGTCACGAACCACAACCAAAAAAGAATCACCCATCATTTCCTGTGATCAAACCACACAAAATTGTTGAAACATACCGATGCCACAAAAATTCCCAAAGCCAACCTTGATCACCCCAAAACGAGGCCGTCGAAGAAGAAGGATCGAGGTCGCTTCACCTTCTCTGAGAAACATTGTTTATAGGAAAGTTAGAACCAAATATAAATTGTTTATAATCACCATGTTATGTGATACTTTATTTACTGTTGATAATGAATCCTTATACATCAAGGAAGTAATAAATAGAAAATAATAATGTAAATAGAATGTAGATATTAATTCCTAAATGGATTCCTTTTACGAAAATAAAGTTAGTATTTTAGAAGAACATATTACTACTGTGAAGCCCACTGGGACCAAATGGGTTTTCAAGAATGTTCTTAACAAGGATGGTAAATAAAATACCTATAAATAAATATTTTTTGAAAACAGTCTTAATATAAGTCAAGATTTTGTATCTAATGAAACATATTCCTCAATAGATATATTATAATTTATTTAAATTATAATTATTATATAAGTGTACCATGATAATTTGTGACACCCATAAAGTCATAGGTATGATATACTTTGGGAAAATTTTATCTCTATTTTTGTTCTATATCTTTTCAAGAGTTAGGGGTTGATATTTTGGATTATTGGAGAAAAAATAGAGGTGCATGATTTAAACATGATTAGTAGTAACTAGGTGGTAACTGTGTGATATGGACTATTTAGTTCCATTGGATTTTTTCATAGTTTGAGAATGGTTTGTCTAATTGTGAAATATATCTTATAAAACCATGTGATAGGTTAGGTTTGGATCTAGAGGTTGTTGCAAAACATTCTCATGACTTTTCTAACCATGTGGTTATTTATAGGTAATGATGAAATTTAGTTTTAAAGGAACAGTAGAGACCACAAGGTTAACACAAAATTTTTCTAACCATGTATTCAAACCATTTGATCTATATGAATTTCTTAAAATTGGAAAATTACCACAACACCTTTTTTTTGTTTTGACCCAAATTTCACCCTAATATCTCATTATCCTGACCCAACCTTTCCTTAACACTATAGGAGGTTCTCCCTTGGGTACCTTTGTGATTTTCTATTGAGTTTGGTGTATATATTTTAGGTATGTGTAAATATATTCTTCATTCCTCCTCTATTCTCTAGATTTACTCTCGATCTCTGATCCCCTTGATTCCTTGGAAACTAAATGGGTTGTGATGAAAAAATATAGGGCTTAATGTGTGGAATTGATTATTTTTATTATTGATCTATAATTGTGAGGACTATATGTCTTCATTAACAATCAATATTTTCAATTGAAACTATGTTTCCTCTGTTGGCATTGTAGGTGTCTCTATATAATAGTTATTTTTCATGGAACAATTTATCAATCTTTTTTTCCAGAAGTTCTGCTAGTGTAAAAGGGTTATTTGATTTATATTAAGGTATATTTATGAAATTGAATATTTTCATGGAAAATGATATAAAATTGGTTTTTTAATAAAATTGTTTTTATATAATTTATGTTTTTAATGAGACATCTCATTGAAGGATTGGAGTATAAAATGGGTTTGCCATCATGTGAGTGGTAATGATTTTCTTATCAAAATATTTTCTTAAATTGTGGGAATTATTTACTTGAATTTATTATGAAAAAATACCACATGTGAACATTAGTTAAATCAGGTTATTGACATATGCAAACCTTAGTGAGTGCAGAACCGCTAAGGGTTATGGGTGTGATACTGATAGACTATGGTAGGTTTTGATATCATTAAGATTCAAATTATATCTGATTAGAGTTTCCTATGTGTCCTGGATATGTATTCCCATAGGATAGAGCCAAATTGTGAATGGTTTTATTCATGATAGTGATGTTTCATGTTTTTATTCCTCAAAATGTTTACATTTTGAGGTATATAAACTCTTCATTAAATACCTTTATATAATAATTCATATTTATTTCCATATTATTATGGATTTGAATATGGATTATTTTAAAGTAAAATCAATTTTTTTATGAGAAATGTTTTCCAATGAAATTATTTATAATTTTTTTTTAAATCAAGAACTAATGGTTACATTGCAATGGAAATTGTATGGATTCATGGTGGTATACTATTAGGAATTTAACTCACACCTTTTATATTCCATTAGTAATATACATACTTGGATTTATAAGATCCAATTAAAGGTAAGGTTTCCATGTATCAAGATGAATTATCTTAGTTGATGTCTCTTTATGGTGATTTTGTAATGTCATGAGGGATGGTCACATGGATTCTTGGTTTTGGTCTTGGACTTAAGTTATTTCTGGGATTATCCTTATTCTTTTTTTTGTTCTGTCTCATAGATTTTTACCTATTCATGAATTATACACAATGGTTCTATAAGATACATGTTAAATTGTTATTTCATGTTTAAACGATTCCAATTGTTGAATGTGTTGATACCTAGGGGCTTGTCACTAGTCCATAGTGATCAAAAACACTCTTCGGAGGTGGTAGGCTCGCTTAGGTGACATGGCAGTCGACCCAGGTTGGTTTGTTAATTTTTTTTATAAATTGGAGGTTTCTTTTGTGTTTTATTGTATACTAGAGTTATGACCATCTAGACTCAGATGGTAATTACAGAAGGGTACCTAGTCAAATCAATTTCATATCTGACCTTGAGTTACCATGATTGGTCAAGGATTTTTTCATCAAGATTCTATGCTTGATTTTGGGTTTATTTAAATTAACCTTATCAATTATCTCTATTCTTTTCAATTATTTTCATCAATACTTATTTTTTAAGGGATTTAATATGGATTATTGAAGTTTATATTTAAATTTGGAGATGAATTCCAATTCTAATAAGGTGTTACCTCTTGTGTTTAATAGATAATTCCTCCATAAGGTTCTCTTTGATTCTAATGGAAGGAACTATTAGAAAAATCACATACTAAACTCCTTCATTAAACCCTTCTTTAGTGAAAATAACAAACCCTATTATTAAATCACAAATTCAATATGGTTGTAGAAACTGAGAATGGATGGTGAATTATTCTTTAGAGTTTACCAAGAAAAATACACCAATATTCCTTGGTGACAAAGGAACCAAAGAACCTGAGGAATAGATTGAGAGAGTAGAACATATTTTCTAATTTATGGGGGATCTAGAGGACTATATGTTGGGAATTTACACTTATATTCTTGATGTTCCTAGAATTAAATGGTTGGATTCTATCATACTAGATAAATTACACAAGTAACTCACATATAAAAAGTGTCAATAAGTCATTCAATAAGCAGTTTTATCCTATGACCTTACATGTGGAAACGTCTTGGGTGTTTGTCAACTTTGATCAAGGAGACCATATAGTGATGGATTATGATACTCGTTTCTCCAATATATCTCCAAAACATGGCACTAATAACTATCTCAAGGATATATAGTTTTATATGGGTCTAATTATAGAGATTTTATTGATTCTTATTATCATGTTCTTGATGACCTTTATCGATGTAGTTGATAATGTGGTTGTAGATGATGTAGACTTAGTAAAGAAAATAGGTATTAGTAGAGAATATGTTATTATAGGGGGTAGTCAAGGTGTTTCACATATCCTGAAAAGGAAGAACAGTAATGGTTCTTTGTTTTCATTAGGATATATTAAAGAGGGTTCTTCAAGAAAATACCAGGTTGTTTTCTTCCATTGTGGAAGACATATCCATTATTAAGCCTAATTATATAGTAACACCCAATATATTCCATCATTGTGGACAATCTAGTCACCATAAATGTTTTTTTAGAAGAGTTTAATATGGAAGTAGAGTTGGATACACCTTACCAAAAGTTCATATGATAAGTTAGATGCTATGAAAAGGTGGTGTATATCATTCTAATGTTATGGGGGATAATTTGGAAATGAATAAATCTCAAATATGGGTCCAGTTTGGATTCCTTCATATAGAAGAGTATGCACAAGAAGAATCTGAAGTGGGTATGAATACTATGCGATGTACAATGTTTATTACTTCCTATATAGTCCTAGATTTGTTTAATACCAGTGAATCTCATTATTTTAGAGAAACTATATCTTTATATAGAGATTTAATATATATTTGGTTTGTAATTGCCTAAAGTATATTTCTACCTAGTGGAATCTGAACCTATAACAAGGAAGTTTGGTTGGGTATCTTCACAATTTTAATTTCAATATTTCATACACACCTAGAAATTAGAATGTGGTCACTAATTCATTGAGTAATAATTTAACGAAACATACCAAGAAGGAATCTATAGAAGAATTATCTTTTATGATTTTATTAACCGAGATGTTCTTGTATGCGGAAGAAGTTGATGGGAAGGAGTTCTTATAATGTGTGAAAGATGATTCTTTATTTGATGATTTGATTCCTCCTAGACAAGAAATAGACACTTATTTTTATCATTTTAGTTAAACAGTCTTTGGTAAAGTGACCTTGGGTTATTAGACTCAATATTTTTATGTTTTTTTTCATTTCTGAGGTAGATTGTTTATTCTAATAACTTTACAGTGGAAATTGATGGATAGTAAAAACTAGTCCAATTTTTCCACACACCCTACGACTACCAAGATGAATCATGATTTGAGATGTTGGTATTAGTTTTTGGGGAAAAGGAAGTTGATTGGGGATATTGTATCAGGATGAATTATCTAATAATGATTATGTTAGATCCCCAATGACCAGATAGTTCATTGTTTCCTTTACCAATTCTAGTATATTAGTGGGATGAGATATCCAAAGACTTCATTGTTGGTTTACCGTGGAATCCTATTGGGGAAAATATTATTTGGGTGATCATTGATTATTTTTTTCAAAAATCATCTCATTTCCTTCACATTTAGGAGACAAAAAAAAGTAAAAGTACTTGGGAAAATATATATTTGAAGGATCATGAAGCTCTATGAAATATCTTCTCTTACTAATAATAATGGAGATATTTCATTTAAATCTTTGATTTTGAAAGGTTTATAAGTTGTGATAGGTACCCAATTGAAGTTAACCATAGTATATCATGCTAAAACTGATGGAAAGACTAAGTGGTAAATTTTGATGCTTTAGGATATGCTCTAGGTATGAATTATTTATTTTGATGGTTCATGGGAAAATAATCAATCCTTAGTTGTGTTTTCATATAAAACAGTTATCATTATTTGATTAAATTATAACCAATTGAATAATTTTATGGATATCTTTGAAAATATACTTTATTTTGAAAAGATATAGGAAAATAGTCCTTGGTTGTACAAAATATTTTTCAATAGATTAATAATATTTTGGAGTTTATATAAAATATGTTAGAGATAGATTAGATTCAAGAGAAATCCTATGTGTACTGTCGTCATTTCCCAATAGAGATTAGTGTATATGATCGGGTTTTTCTCAAGGATTGATATCATTTGGAAAGATATGAAATGTTGGTAACAAGGTTTATTTGAATTTTCAAAATCTATAAACATATTGGAAAGTTGTGATATTAGTTGGACTTGCTATCTATAAGTCCCCAGCCTTAAACCTTACTTAATCTTGAGTTATTACAAGATTACACATTGAGGATCTTTTCGGGTTTAGAGTTTGAGAGAATTAGATCATAAAACTTGCATTACATTCCACATATAAAAAAAGTGGTTACATAAAGATAGTAATCTTCTTTCCCATCAATGGAAACATATTTAAAATAAAACATGGATTCTTTCTTGACACTTCCTTGACACTATCATCATATCATGTACCTTTCCCTTGACCAGTGAAAAACATTTCAAAAAAACTTGGGATGAGCATAAAAAGCTCAGTAAGGGATATAAAAATATGGAAAGGAAACATGGGTACATATATACATAATAATGAAATCATACTTTACCCATAAAACATAGGCACTTTAACATACCTCATCAACTCATGAATAAATCATAGAAATCATAAGACATAAAGGTAACTTGAGGCATTCATAACATTCTTACGTAGGGAGTAACCCTCTTGGTTACGTTTAGAATACCCATCATAGTATATTCCCTAAATCTCTTCAGAGAAACCTTAACGTTTCACTCCTTCGCGTTACCCAATGCATTGGAGATCTATATCGGGCTCACCCGCCCTTAGTTTATCACGGAACCACCCGTCTTCATAATAATTCCCTAGAACCTCAACATAATCGTATCACATAAAACATGCATAAAGGAAACATAACATTTCCACCTTTCAATCACAAGATATCAATACAACACATTGATATAAAAACATTATGAAAACCATTTTCAATACCAAAATAAAAGAAAAGTAAAACATGGTATTTATTTTTCTTTTAAAAAAAGGTATGGCTTGTAGAGGAAGCCGAAACTCAAATAATGGTCACGGTGGCGGAGAAGTCATTGTCGCCGCATACGTACGACAAAAACATTCCCTTTTGTCGTTTAGTAAACACTTCTTATAAAAAATATTCCTTTTGAATAAACGTAAAAGTCAAAGGGGTTTATACACCATATAAAAGAAGGTTGTGTATAAAACAAAATATGCCTCAATGAAAGGAGATTGAGACGAAGTCCCATACCCCAGGTCCGACTTGACTCGATCGTTCTTTAATGTCCTGAATAATAAATTTGAGTTAATTTCTACTTGTTTAAGAACCTTTTTCAAGTTCATTATTCCTTTTATATCACTTATTTCCATGTCATGAACACTATGTAATTATTTAAGTTAATAACGGTCGTTTTAACGATCATTGGTACTTGAGTAAAAAATAAACCCTTTATAATTACAAGTTGTTCATGTATCCATTATATCCAGAATTATAATCATGATGTATATATCATATATATCCAATATATACATGCATTTATAATATTACATAATCATTTAGAGGTAAGAAATGAAATGCACCGTTCATGGAGACGGTAAGCCGTACGTACGCATGAACGCTACTTTCATTTCTATTTCGTATTTTATAGAATGGAATCATAATTATATAAAGGTATATTATAATTCTAGTATAATATCATATATAATATCATAGTTCCATCCTTTATACGTCCCACATATGGTATTTAACGAATCAAATCACTTTGAGGGGGCGGTAGTCCGCACTTCCTTAAATGAGGATATCGCGTTTACCCATAATGGAAACCATAAAGGTATGACCAAAATGAAAAATACAGAAGCTTAAGGAAAACATAAACATATTATATATCATATATAAATATAGTGACATCTTAATGGCCACCTTTGAAGGTGTTAAAAGAATGTTGAACAATCATCGTTTCAGGAGGCATAAATTCACCATCCACGGAAACAGTATGTCCTTTAACCATTAGATGTAGGTGTGTGTAAGTGTAGCTCGAATCCTTCTTATAACAACATCATAGTATATTGAAGATACTGGAGTTTTTACAAAAGAAATGAATAAAAAGAGTTTAGGGGGTTGAAGAAGCAAAATAAAACAAAAGGACTCAAGTGAAGACATTACCTTAAAATCGGGTAACTCCCTTTGGTTTGAGCTCAAAGGATTCATTGGGAAGACTTCTTCCCAAATTGAGGCTTCAAGGAGTAAGAGAGGTATGTTGAGAGACAAAATGTGCAGGGGTTGGCCGAGCCAAAGGCTTTGGGAGTGTGGGCAAGAAGGTAGAGGTGGGGGCCTTTTATAAGAGGAGAGGAGGGGCACTCTTGGAAAGTAAAGAAATGTTACTTTATTTGAAAATGATTTTCGGATTCAAAAGGTCCCACATTGATATAATTCGAGGGTAAGGTGATAAGGGTTCGAAATCCACCCATCCAATAGGTTTTGGACATGTGTAGGTCATAGATTGTACATTATCATTTCATTTTATTTATATCATTTATTAATGAGGTAATCGCTGCATCATCATGATGTCATAAATAATTTAATTTATTTAAAGTCTAAAAATTATGAAAAAAATAATATGATGTAGGAAATAGTTTTAGATTTTCAATGAATATTTATAGTCTAAAATAGCATCTATGTAGATAGAATTAAAAATGTTTTAATCAGGTGATACATTCTTGTTATATTTACTTTCTTTAAAAAAAATAAAAAGATAACAAGTCACTTTCCACAAAAGTGATTCCATGGGGTCCCCAAGCTTGGCACAAGACATCCCATGGTCGGCCATGAGACAACCAGTAGAATTAGGACACATGTTGGTGTCATTTTTTTATTATTATGATATTATTTTATTATCCTTAACTACCCGATTACTCATTAATCAAGATAATTAAAGATAATTACCGTCGTTACTATTCATAATGTCCAAAAACAAAAGAGTCTTGATTACATAATTTGGACCTTATGATTCCAAATATGTAATCCATTTTACCAAATTCCAAACACAGAAATTGCAATAATTGATTTAAAAATAATTCCCGTTGTCAAAACAAATAGCGGGTTTTTTTTAAACAATATCTATGAAAAGTTTGGCATTAGTTTATGCCCAATTCCAAAGTGAAATTAATCCTAATGACCACCATTGGATTAAATGATAAAAATATATTCTAATTTAACTTTAAAACCAATTCAAAAGACAATATAATAATATAAATAAATTAGATTAAAAATCAGTTTTGATGTAAAATGCAGTATTTTTCACTATTTATTAAAAAATGAACATTGTCAGAAAAATACCAAAAATTCACACAAAGTAAATTTTGATGTCCCAATCATAAAGAATAAGTTTATTTTGACAAACATAGCTTATAAAATTGTCAAGATATATATTTAAAAATGATTTGCCATCAAAAGGCAGTAAAACAATCTTTAAAAAAAATATTAGTGTATTCCATGCTTAAGATTGGATTTATTTTCATTTTAAGACTCTAAAACACTATCTAATTCATTAATAGACATAGGTAAAAATATCTATTATTCATTACTTACTTGTGATGTTACATCCTTCCCCCCTTTAGAAAATTGTGTCCCCACAATTTATTTACTTATCAAATAAATGGGGGTACTCATCCCTCATTGCATTTTTAGATTCCCATGTTGCCTCTTCCATCATGTGGTTTTTCCACAAAACCTTTACCTGATTAATCACCTTATTTCGTAACACTTGCTCCCCGTGGTCAAGTATATGGACCGGTTGTTCCTCATAAGATAGGTTCTCTTCCAGCTGAACTACATCTGGACTCAAAACATGAGATGGATCTGGCATATACTTTCTCACCATCAAAACGTGAAAAACAATGTGTACCTGAGATAAACTTGGAGGTAAAGCCACCCGGTATGCAACTGATCCAACTCTCTCCAAAATTTCATATGGTCCAATGAACCTTGGACTCAGCTTTCCTTTCTTACCAAATCGCATCACACTTTTCCATGGTGAGACTTTGAAAAAAACATGATCACCTACCTCAAAAGTTAGATCCTCCCTCCTATTGTCTGCATAACTCTTCTGCCTACTCTGAGCTGTTCTCATGTGTTTCTGAATCAGCTGAACTTTTTATGCCATCTCTTTAACCAATTCTGGTCCCATCAACTTCCTTTCACCTACTTCATCCTAGAAAGCTGGAGTTCGACACCGCTTCCCATATAACGCCTCAAATGGTGCCATCTGTATACTGGAATGAAAACTGTTATTATACAAAAATTCAACCAAAGAAAGATGTTGGTCCCAACTTCCCTGATAATCCATCGAACAAGCTCGTAGCATATCCTCCAAGGTCTGAATTGTTCGTTCTGACTGCCCATCTGATTGAGGATGAAATGCTGTACTAAAATTTAATTCAGTACCCAATGACTTCTGAAGGCCTTTACAAAAGTTAGAAGTGAACCTGGGATCACGATCAGATACAATGGAGAGGGGAACTCCATGTAACCTGACTATCTCTTTAATATACAAACGGGAAAGTTGATCTAAGGAAAACGTATCTCATATAGAAAGGAAATGAGCAGATTTAGTCAAGCGATCAACAGTAACCCAGATTGCATTATTACCTCGAGATGTCTTCGGTAATCCCACAACAAAGTCCATGGATATATTCTCCCATTTCTACTCTGGAACTGGTAAAGGATGAAGAATCCCTTTCGGTAACTCCCGCTCTGCTTTAACCTGTTGACATGTCAAACACTTCACAGTAAAATCAACAATATCTCTTTTCAATCCATCCCACCAGTAATACTCCCACAGATCTCTGTACATCTTAGTACTGCCAGGATGAACTGAAAACAGAGAACTATGAGCTTCACATAACAACTCTCTCTTCAACTGTGAATCACAAGTCACACACAATATCTTCCCAAATCTCAAAATGCAATCATTATCAATGTTTAATTCAGGAAACTTACCTTTCTGAACTAGCTCTACCTTTTTATGCAACTCACTGTCTTGCTTCTGTGCTTGCTTGATTCTATCTGATAGAGATGATCTCACTGATACCTGAAAAAAACAGAAGAACATCCTGCACCAACAACTTCTATGCCAAAGTTCATCAAATCCTTAACCAAAGGATCACGTTCCAAACGCAACATTGCTAATGAAGCATTACTTTTTCGACTTAAAGCATCAGCCACTTTATTTGCTTTTCCCGGATGGTAATTAATTATACAATCATAATCCTTGATTAATTCTAACCATCTCCTCTATCTCATGTCTAACTCTTTCTGAGTGAATATATACTTTAAAATTTTGTGATTGGTATATATTTCACACTTTACTCCATACAAATGATGCCTCCAAATTTTTAAAGCGAAAACAATAGTAGCTAATTCCAAATCATGTGTAGGGTAATTTACCTCATGAGTTTTCAACTATTGTGAAACATAAGCAATTACCTGATCATTCTGCATTAGGACACAACCAAGTCCTTTCAATGAAGCATCACTGTATATAACAAACTCACCATTCCTGGAAGGTAGTTCCAAATCTGGAGCATTCACCAATCTTCTTTTTTATTCCTCAAAACAATCATCACATTCTTTTGTCCAGATAAACTTAACACCCTTCCGAGTTAGCTTAGTCATTGGACTAGATAACCATGAAAAATTTCTAACAAACCTTTGGTAATATCCTGCCAAACCAAGGAAGCTACTAATCTCAGTTACATTTGTGGTTCTTTTCCAGTCTTCCACAACTTTTGTTTTTGCAGGATCAACAGTTATCCCATCTTTAGAAACAATGTGACCAAGGAACGAAATTTGTTGCAACCAAAACTCACACTTGCTGAATTTTCCATACAGTTTCTTTTCTTTTAAGGTTTGAAAGATAACCCTTAAATGTCTTTCATGCTCCTCTTTACTTTTATAAAACACCAAAATATCATCAATGAAAACCACCACAAACTTATCCAAGAAATCATGGAAAATTCTATTCATTAAGTCCATGAATACAGTAGGTGAATTGGTTAGCCCAAAAGGCATTACTAAAAATTCATAATGGCCATATCTTGTACGGAACACGGTCTTTGGAACATCTGCTTCCTTTACCTTCAGCTGATGGTACCCCGATCTCAAGTCAATCTTTGAAAAATACTGAGCTCCCTGGAGCTGATCAAACAAATCATCGACAAACTCCATTTACACCTTCTCATCACATCGAACAAGCTTTTCATAACTTTTAAACTCATGAGAAGCTAATGCCCTTCGATATTTTGGCTTTAATACTGAGTAAAAACGTTTGATTTTACTATCAAGGTCTCAGATAAAATTTGGAGCATACCTTGCCAATCGAGTGAACCTTTCTTCATAGGTAGCCACTGAGTCTTCCTCTTGCCTCAATTACAAGAATTTTTTTTCCATCCTAAGTCGAACATACTTAGGAAAATACTTTTCAAGAAACATACCTTTGAATTCATCCCAATCGATAACATCAATCTCATCAGCGTCCCTGATATTTTTAACCATCGACCACCACTGACCTGCTTCACCCTCCAAACGGTAAATAGAAAGACTATCCTTTTGATTGTATGAACACCCCATGACATCGAAAATCTTCTCCAGTGCTTTGATCCACCCTTCAGCTAGCACAGGGTCAGATGATCCTCTGAATAATGGGGGATGTTGCCTCATGAAATGTTCCACCACTGACATGTTCCTCTACGGTTGATCTGGCTGATCTCGTGTATGGATACCACCGCCATTTATCGCTTGAGTCAACTACACCATTACTACAACAAACTGTTCAGTTCCAATTCCGACCATCGCAGGATGCTGATTCAGATGGTTATTTCCTTCTGCATGCCTTCCTAGCACTGCTTCCCTGTTTCCTCTGCGGAAAACCATTCTGAACAAACATGTCTTAGATGAAGCAACATGGTAATCTTCAAATGCTATATCATTTCAATTTGACCATAAAAAAATATATTTTTGGATAATCATTTAATAGAACTCTAACTCCTAAAGTTATCTAAACCGACCTTTGATACCAACTATAAGGCCCTAGCCTTAAACCTTACTTAAACTTGAGTTATTACAAGATTACACATTGAGGATCTTTTCGGGTTTAGAGTTTTAGAGAATTAGATCATAAAACTTGCATTACATTCCACATATAAACAATGTGGTTACATAAAGATAATATTCTTCTTTCCCATCAATGGAAACATATTTAAAATAAAACATGGATTCTTTCTTGACACTTCCTTGACACTATCATCATATCATGTACCTTTCCCTTGACCTATGAAAAACATTTCAAAAAAACTTGGGATAATCATAAAAAGCTCAGTAAGGGATATAAAAATATAGAAAGGAAACATGGGTACATATATACATAAGAATGAAATCATACTTTACCCATAAAACATAGGCACTTTAACATACCTCATAAAATCATGAATAAATCAAAGAAATCATAAGACATAAAGGTAACTTGAGGCATTCATAACATTCTTACGTAGGGAGTAACCCTCTTGGTTACGTTTGGAATACCCATCACAGTATATTCCCTAAATCTATTCGGAGAAAACTTAACGTTTCACTCCTTCGCATTACCCAATGAATTGGAGAGCTATATCAGGCTCATCCACCCTTAGTTTATCATGGAACCACCCATCTTCATAATAATGCCCAAGAACCTCAACATAATCGTATCACATAAAACATGCATAAAGGAAACATAACATTTCCACCTTTCAATCACAAGATATCAATACAACACATTGATATAAAAGCATTATGAAAACCATTTTCAATACCAAAATAAAATAAAAGTAAAACATGGTATTTATTTTTCTTTTAAAAAAAAGGTATGGCTTGTAGAGGAAGCCGAAACTCAAATAATGGTCATGGCGGCAAAGAAGTCATTGTCGCCGCATACGTACGACAAAAACATTCCCTTTTGTCTTTTAGTAAACGCTTCATATAAAAAAGATTCCTTTTGAATAAACGTAAAAGTCAAAGGGGTTTATACACCATATAAAATAAGGTTGTGTATAAAACAAAATATGCCTCAATGAAAGGAGATTGAGACGAAGTCCCATACCTCGGGTCCGACTTTACTTGATCGTTCTTTAATGTCCTTGATAATAAACTTGAGTTAATTTGTACTTTCTTAAGAACCTTTTTCAAGTTCATTATTCCTTTTATATCACTTATTTCCATATCATGGACACTATGTAATTATTTAAGTTAATAACGGTCGTTTTAACGATCATTGGTACTTGAGTAAAAAATAAACCCTTTATAATTACAAGTTGTTCATGTATCCATTATATCTAGAATTATAATCATGATTTATATATCATATATATCCAGTATATACATGCATTTATAATATTACATAATCATTTAGAGGTATGAAATGAAATTCACCGTTCATGGAGATGGTAAGCCGTACGTACGCATGAACTCTACTTTCATTTCTATTTCGTATTTTATAGAATGGAATCATAATGATATAAAGGTATATTATAATTCCAGTATAATATCATATATAATATCATAGTTCCATCCTTTATACATCCCACATATGGTATTTAACGAATCAAATCACTTTGAGGGGGCGGTAGTCCACACTTCCTTAAATGAAGATATCGTGTTTACCCATAATGGAAACCATAAAGGTATGCGCAAAATGAAAAATACAAAAGCTTAAGGAAAAAATAAAAATATTATATATCATATATAAATATAGTGACATCTTAATTTCTACCTTTGAAGGTGTTAAAAGAATGTTGAACAATCATCGTTTCGGGAGGCATAAATTCACCATCCACGGAAACAGTATGTCCTTTAACCATTAGATGTAGGTGTGTGTAAGTTTAGCTCTAATCCTTCTTATAACAACATCCTAGTATATTGAAGATACTGTAGTTGTTACAAAATAAATGAATAAAAAGAGTTTAGGGGGTTGGAGAAGAAAAATAAAACAAGAGGACTCAAGTGAAGACATTACCTTAAAATCGGGTAACTCCCTTTGGTTTGAGCTCAAAGGCTTCATTGGGAAGACTTCTGCCCAAAGTGAAACTTCAAGGAGTAATAGAGGGATGTGGAGAGAAAAAATGGGTATGGGTTGGCCGATCCAAAGGCTTTGGGAGTGTGGGTAAGGAGGTAGAGGTGGGGGCCTTTTATAAGAGGAGAGGAGGGGCACTCTTGGAAAGTAAAGAAATGTTACTTTATTTGAAAATGATTTTCAGATTAAAAAGGTTCCACATTGATATAATTCGAGGGTAAGGTGATAAGGGTTAGAAATCCACCCATACAATAGTTTTTGGACATGTTTAGGTCATAGAGTTTATATTATCATTTCATTTTATTTAAATCCTTTATTAATGAGGTAATCGCTGCATCATCATGATGTCATAAATAATTTAATTTATTTAAAGTCTAAAAATTATGAAAAAAATACTATGATGTGGGAAATATTTTTAGCTTTCCAATGAATATTTACAGTTTAAAATATCATCTATTTAGACAAAATTAAAAATGTTTTAATCAGGTGATACATTCTTGTTATATTTACTTTCTTTAAAAAAAAATAAAAAGATAACAAGTCACTTTCCACAAAAGTGATTCCATGGGGTCCCCAAGTTTGTCACAAGACATCCCATGGTCGGCCATGAGACAACCAGTAGAATTAGGACACATTTTGGTGTCATTTTTATTATTATTATGATATTATTTTATTATCCTTAACTACCCGATTACTCATTAATCAAGATAATTAAAGATAATTACCGTCGTTACTATTCATAATGTCCAAAAACAAAAGAGTCTTGATTACATAATTTTGACCTTCTGATTCCAAATATTTAATCCATTTTACCAAATTCCAAACACAGAAATTGCAATAATTGATTTAAAAATAATTCCCGTTGTCAAAACAAATAGCGGGTTTTTTTTGAAACAATTTCTTTGAAAAGTTTGGCATTAGTTTATGCCCAATTCCAAAGTGAAATTAATCCTAATGACCACCATTGGATTAAATGGTAAAAATATATTCTAATTTAACTTTAAAACCAATTCAAAAGATAATCTAATCATATAAATACATTAGATTAAAAAGCAGTTTTGATGTAAAATGCAGTATTTTTCACTATTCATTAAAAAATGAACATTGTCAGAAAAATACCAAAAAATCACACAAAGTAAATTTTTATGTCCCAATCATAAATAATAAGTTTATTTTGACAAACATAGCTTATAAAATTGTCAAGAGAGATATTTAAAAATGGTTTTCCATCAAAAGGCAGTAAAACAATCTTTTAAAAAAATATTAGTGTATTCCATGCTTAAGATTGGATTTATTTTCATTTTAAGCCTCTAAAACACTATCTAATTCATTAATAGACATAGATAAAAATATATATTATTCATTACTTACTTGTGATGTTACACTATCTCACTTGACATCAATATGTTATGTATTTCGTCTTTTCCAACTAAAGAGGTATCAACCAGACCCTTCCTAATTGTTAGAAAGGGAAGATGTTGATCTGAATCCTAACAACTTAGTGGATGATATCACAATTTATATTATGGATCATCTGAATAAGGTTTTTTGTGGTAAAAGTTTTCCCTTGATCCATGTAATATGGCAGTGTGGATACTATAGATAGATGGTGTGGGGACATGAAGTGTTGATGATGCAGTAGTGGCCTTTTGTCTTTGCAAGTTCAGAATCATAAGATCATTCGTGGGAAAGTAATTGACATGGTGGGGATTATTTTGACACCCTTTGGGTCACATTTAAGTTATGTTTTGGGCCTCTCTTGTCACTATCATGGTTCTAATGGTTTTTAGAAGTTAGAGATCAATATTTTTTATTTTTGGGAGAAAAGTATAGGCACATGGCTTGTGAATAGTTATAAGTAACTATGATATAATCATGAAATATGTATTGGTTGGTTCCAAATAAATTTGTAATATTTTTATAATGGTTTTTCTAACTGATAAATAATTATAGGAAAACCATGTGAGAGGATTTTTTTGGATATGGTGGAAACTTCACAGATTTCACACAAATTTTCTAACTATGTGACTATTCCTAGGTAACCATAAACTTTAGTTTTTAAGGGATAGTTGTGAACACATTGTTAGTTCATGTATTGACTAACTGTGACTCCAAACCATGTGACTTGTATGGGTTTTATAAAATTATAAAATTACATAAACACCATTAGTTTTTTTAACACAAATGTTTCCCAATTATCCAATTAGTTTGACCCATACTTTCCTTGACACTCTATAAAGTTATCCCCTATTTATATTGGTGGTTATCTATCTATTTGGGTGGATATATTCCAGGAATGTGAGAATATCCACTTGATTCCTTGTCTTTTCTCAAGATCTACCCTAATTCTCTATTCCCCATAACCCATTAAAACCTTAATGTGGAATGATAATAAGATCTACGGTGATCGGTGAGGAATTAATTATTTTTCTTATAGTCCTAGGATTGTGAGGAGTTGATCTCTTCATTTACAATAAATTATTTTGAAGGAAACTATGTTTCATCCATTAGGGTGATATGTGTCTCTAGATAATAGTTATTTCTCATTGAAAAAATTATAATTATTTTTGTTTTCATTTGGTTTAGATTATGGAAATGTTTGGTTTGATATCACTCATGTTTAATTTATATAATTTCATCTTTAATGGCATGGAAAATGGTTTAAAATGGGTTTTATTTAAAAATATTTTTACACACTTCATGTGTTTGATAAAATACCTCAAATATGGTATTGAATCTTAAATAGTTATTCAAGAATGGGAGTGGTAATTTATTACTTGTAAAAGTTTTTTAAAAAATTATGGGCATGATTTACCTAAACTTTGTGAGAAAACATGGAACATGGGTACCTCATGTGCATTAGGTTATGGATATATGAAAACTTTAGTTAGTTTGTAACAACTATGGGTTATGGTTTTTGTACTGATATATTTTCAAAGGAATCAGTATCACTAAGATTCAAATTTTGTCATCTTATTGTTACTTTTGTTTTCTAGTTATGTATTATCATAGGTTAGAGAACAATTATTTTTTTTATTCATGATAGTGATGTTTCATGCTTTAAATTCTTACATGTATCTCTTTTGAGATATACAGGATCTTTATTAATTCACTCTATGTCATCATTCATATTTAATTCCATATTCTTATGAAATTAAATATGGATTATTTTAAAGGAAATTAAAAGGTTGTTTTATAATAAATGTTTTCAAATAAAATGATTTATAAATCCTATTTTGTGATGAATCTAGAACTAATGGTTTCATTTTGATAGTCTTTTTATAGATTCATGGTGGTATCCTACAAGGTGTTTCCCTCACACCCTACATATTACTTTGGGTGTATGTATACAATTTTGTAGGATCCAGATAAAGGGATGGTTATCATGTATTCTTATAACATATCATATAAAATTTCACTTCATGGTGGTTTCAAATATTTGTGGAGGATGGTCATATAGAGACTTAGTTTTTGTCAATGATTTTTTTTTCGGGATTAGCCATTTGGATTTTTATATTATGTCTCATGGATTCATACCTCTTCTTACAAGACACTCTGTATTTTTACCTTTATCCAGTTAGTGCATTATTTTAATACATTGACATGATTACAAGGAATCAAGTCCTGAAAGACTGATCAGTTTAGCAGTTTTGGAAAATAGATTACATACATGAACGTTACATTACACAATAGAAAATAAAACACAAAATAAATTTTCCTTTGAGAACTCCATTAATCCCCTAGATTAACCCTTCATATCAATCATAATACACTTATTAAAATCCTGGGAGAATAAAACATAAGAAATGGGTGAGCTCAGATGCTCAGTAAGAGTAAGTAATACAACAGAAGATAACATAAACATTAGGCATAGTGAATAATTTAAGACACATGCCTTTACAAATAATAAACATGAACACTTTATGGAAGGAATATGAGATGAGTAAATAATGACATAATAAAACATAGTCATGGGTATTCTACTAGTCAAATAACCACATGAAATATCAATATCTAATTTCATAATGATCGAATGCATAATGCCGGACATCATAACCACATAGTCATGGCCTCGTGACAAGACTACAAATAAGATTTTGTCAAGACCTTGTGCCAAGAAACTAGTTTGTCTCATGAGACATACCGATGGATCGAGGAGCTATAGCGGGCTCCACCCATCACTTACAAGTCCAATGCATTCCTCATATGAAAAGGTTGAAACATAGTATAAACATTCATATTAATACTAGCATAATAAATGTCAATACTTTAACCACAAACCATGAATGGTATAAAAATAGCACATCCACAATCAAACATAACTAATTCAAAAACAATATAGAAGATTTTATTAACCTCAACTGAGAATAATGATGGATATGGACAAAGATGAAAATAATCATCAAACTATTTGAGAGAAATATCCCCCTTTTTCTTGAAAACATTTAAAAGTCACACTATTTATCAAGAAGATGTTTAAAATAGATTTTTGAATAAAAGTGTCCCATAACACATTGAAAATTTTAAAAGGAATTTTAATTTTAATATATTAATGTCCATATAAATAAATCCTTAAAACCATTTTTAAAACATGGACATTAATGAGAAATATTTAGAAGAATAAATCTTTAAAACATTTAAAATGATATTTTAGTTAGAGTTCCAAACCAAAAGAGAGACACTTGAATACAAATAATTGAGGTAATAAAAACATTATAATATCATGTGAATAAAGGATTTAAAGATATACTATATCAAAGGATATTATATACACCATATAAAAGTGAATTGGTGCATAACAAAAAATAAGTCTCAAAGGAATGTAAATTGAGATGAAATCCCTTTTAAAGATCGTATCCTTATGTAAAGGATAAATCAATGACATAATTATGTGTTACAAATATAAATACACTCAATATGATTGGATATTTAGTGTAATTAAATCATAGGACATTCACACATATTCTTTTAAAAACAACACCAATGAATTGGATGTTTAACTCAATGAATAGAGATTGAGTTAAAATTACTCTTATCAGGTTCATATTGATGACTTGAGAATTTATCAATGGAGGGATTATTTGTATCAAAAGTATATCCACAGAAAGGCGAGTGGAAATTACTACAAAAAAAAAAATAAATAGTGATTCCACACATAATCATGGAGTAAAATAATCACTGAATTATGCGTAAAGCCCAATGAGTGGAAATTGAAATTTGAAATTCCCTTACCGATTTGGTAACATAAGAAACATACACCCATGAAAGAAGGATCATACAATGAAGATGTAAATACCCATAAATTAAAGGATATTACACCAAGAATACAATAATGTGAAGTACATAATACACCAGATGCAATAAATAAGTGGCGAACAATGGAAATCTCATGAAATTAAGAGTGAGATAAGAAACCCCTTACCTCAAGTCTGACTTGTCTTGTATGTCCCTTTTTCTTCCTGAATAATAAACTTAAGTTAATTTATAATTGATTAAGAACATTTTTAAAGTTTATTATTACTTTTATATCACTTATTACCTTTATATAACAATTATTTAATTATTTGAGTTCATATTAGATATTTTATCGATGTTCGGAACTTGAGTCAAAAAAGAACTTTGTTATAATTACAATTTTTCCCTGTGGTCAAAATTCCATTATCTCTAGAATGATATAAATGATTTAGATATCATATATATATATATTATATCTTTTATATATATCTATTTATAACAGTACATAACATTTGGAGATAATAAATGAGATGTACCGTTCATGGAGACGGTAAGCCGTACGTACACATGAACGTTACTTTAATTTCTATTTTATATTTTAATGGAATTAAAACATAATTATACATAGTTATATTATAATTCTAGTATTATATCATATATAATATCATTAATTCCATCCTTTATACATCCCACATAAGGCATTAACGAGTGAAATCATTTTGAGGGAGCGGTAATCCGCCCTTCCTCAAATGAAATTATCGCGTTTTACCCATAATGGAAACCATAAAATAATAATATAAATGGAAAATACATAATCATAAATAAAACATAAAAAATATATATATCATATATAAATACAGTACCATATTAATAGCCACCACGAGAGGCGTTAGGAGATAATCGAACAATCATCGTTTCGTGAGGCGTTAGTTTGCCATCCACAGAAACAGTATGTTCTTCACCCATTAGATGGAGGTGTGTGTAAGTGTAGTTCTAATCCTTCCAATAAAAACATACTAGTATATTGAGGATACTTTTTTTGTTATACAATAAAGGAATAAAAAGAGTTTTCGGGGGTTGGAGAAGTAAAATAAAACAAAATAAAACAAAGGAATTTAAGAGAAACCGTTACCTTTAATTTGGGTAACTTCCTTTGGTTTGAACCAAAAGGACTTATTGAAGTGCCTTATGCATATGGTAAGGCTTCTAGGAGGAATAGGGGGATCTTTAGATATTATTTTGGTAGGGTTTGGATGAGCCAAGGGGCTTTAGAGGTGTGTGGAATGGGTTATAAGTGGTGTCCTTTTATAAGGGGGAGGAGGTGCTCTTTAGGAAAGTGTGAAAATATTATTTTATTTTATAGTGATATTCGGTTTATAAAGATCCAAAACTAATTAAATTTGAATATAAGATGACTCATGGTATAAATAAAATCATACAATAAGAATTATACTAGTTTGGATATTATTTTAATATTAATAATCATATTTATTTAAATCATTTATTAATGAGGTAAATACTACATCATTATTGTGTCATAAATAATTTAATTTATTTGATGTATAAAAATTATAAAACAATTACCATAATGTAGGAAATATTTTTATCTTTATAATGAATATTTATAGTCAAAAATATGACTTATATAACCCCATTTAAAAATTTATTTACTAAAAGATATTTGTTTATGTCATTTTGCCTTTACTTTAAGTTAATTAAAATAAAGTGTCAGTATCATTCATAAGTGGCTCCATGGGGTCCCAAACCATGGTCGTCCATGACTCATCCAATAAGGTTAGGACAAGTGTTAAGGTAATTTTTCATTATTATAATATTCTTCTTACCTTGAATTACCCTATTTACCTTTAACCGCGGTAAATAAAAGTCAAAAGTTACTATTCACCAAAAATTATTTTCATATTATTTGACCACATTTTACTTACTAATAATAGCCATGTATTTTGTATTTTTGAAATTCAATTCACAGAAGTGGTAAAATTTCATTTAACTGAAAAAGTCATATTTTTAACTACCACTTAGTGGTTTCACTATTCATAAAAAATTTAAGTTTTTTCAGAAAAATACCAAATATTCCACCAAAGATATATTTGATATTCCAAATTAAAAAATAATGTCTATTTTACCAAATTCAAAACATAGATGTCTGATTAATTAATTTAAAATTAATTTCCGTTGTCAAAACAAAAAGCGTGTTTTTACGAAATAATAATTATCAAAAGATTGACACTTGTTTTTGTATAAGTTCAAAGTGAAATTAATTTCAATGACCAAAATTGGATTAAAGGATAAAAATATAATCTAATTACACTTCAAAACCAATTTAAAATATAATAAAATTATATAAATAAATTAGATTAAAAGGTAGTTTTGAATTAAAATACATTTTTCCTCACTATTCATAAAAAAATGAATATTATTAGAAAAATACCAAAATTTCATCCAATGTAAATTTTTATGTCCTGATTCTAAAGAAAAATTTTATATTGTCAAAATGAATATGTAAAAGGGTCAAATATTGGATTTAAAAAGGTTTCACCATTAAAAGGTGGTAAAATTATATTTTCTGAAAAACAATTAGTCTGAAAAAAATGAATTTGTTCTTATATTATGTCTAATAAACACATAATATAGATGTTAAAATTATATGGAATATATAAAGTTAAAAATTCAGTTAATACTATTCATAACTTCTTTTTGAACGACTAGTTTGGTAAGTCATGACGCGCTTGAACTTGGTTTTGCGTGTAGTGCAAGCTATTGAATTACTTTAAAGAAAATAACTTACTATGAAATCTTGGGGTGTTACATTCTTACCCCCTTTTGGAAATTGTGTCCTCGCAATTTCAAAATTGGGCAAAGGAACTTTATTGAAAGTCCCACATCAGAAAAGAAGTCTATAAAACTATCACTTTTAAAGAAATAAAGAGAAGTACAAAGGTCACTTGAGATAACCCATACTAGGATTTCCATGTAGCAAAACATGGATATGGAAGATAAACTAAGTGTCAAGTTCTGATGGAGAGTGATTGAAAACTTGATCAGGAGGAAGTAAATGATCAGAAAACCATAAATTTGTGATGGGTTAAACGATATTTGATTCCTCAGTAAGAAAAGTAAATGAACAACATTTTTGTTTTAATTTCCTTTTTATAATGTTTAGGAATTTATTTATGATACTAAATAATAACATAAAGAGATATACTTAATTTTTATGTATAGATTCATATTTTAATAAATTTCAACCACTAACTCATATTTTCTCCAAACAATGAGTATTCAAGATGACTTGGTCACACCTGAAGTGCTAGAATCAACTTCTCGAGAATCATGTAATCCACAAAGGATGAACTATATATTTATCTTGTATTTATAGATTTAACCAAAACAAAATGGTTAGTACAATGTCATATGATCCCCAAAATGGATAATATTTTATAGAAAGAATACTAATCTTAATTTCTAAAATTAAACAAAAAATACCCAAAGTTTAATAAAGATAATTCAATAAATGATTGTCCTTAAAATCCTTCAATATAATTAAAACTAAGATTGAAAACTAAAACATGGTAGAATTTGACTACTTAGTCTTCCACATTAAATTGAATCTCTAAATAACATCGACTAATCTTAAAGTCACATACTTAAAAGTAATTAACTTAATCACATATTCTCTATGATAGGTTAATCATCTCTATAAATAACAAAATCACTATAAATCCACAATAAAAACATAGATAAAAATACACCATTACTCTTGAAATGAAGTCCTATAGTATTCTATTTTCCTTAGGCATATAGTGTTCCCAACATAACGAACGTCTTCCAAAATAACATTTATCACTTACTCACCAAATCATTTTCCTATACTAAGGATAAATTGTAAGTTCCCAAAGTCAACATATTCTTGATCCATAAAATCATTTAACTAAAAAGAATTAGTCAGTATAACCAGGGACTTCACGTAGTCCAGTGGTAGGCGATAAATCCCAGTCGCACTTTTGTTGTGGGTTTGATTCCCACAGCTTTATCCGACGTGACAGGTTGTCACACAGTCTACGTGTTGTCCTTTTTCAAAAACTATATATTTTTATAATATTCCCAAAAATGAGATAGGTTCCTCAAAATAAATATAACATAATTTAACCACAAATGTTATCTCATACATCACATTTTAATCCCAAAAATTAATAACTTGTAATTGCCTCAAATTCAAGGATCATATAATCCTAAATGGATTTTATAACTACATCCACAAGAAAAGAGATAATTCTTCCTCAAATACCATTTTCACAAAATAAACTGCATGGTTACAAATACAAGAGAATATTATTCCAAAGTAATCCCATACTTTTAAACATTTATCCATCAATTTATTCCCACATAGCTTCTTCCTTGACCAAGAGGATATCCTATAGAATAGGGAATTCACTCAGGTAATAGCTAGGTCCCCTACATTTACATAAAATGACTCTAAATGGATTCTTATGACCATTTTTATTTTATTCTATAGTTCTATTCATTTTTCCTCAGCAATTCTTTACTTTATGCCCTTCTTTCCTACACATAAAGCATTTCTTTGTTCCATTGAGACACATTCTTGGGTGTCTCCTTCCACATTTCTGGAATGATGAAAATTTAGCTTTCTTTTTCTCCATGGTCTTCATTGCTGTAACTCTTATCATTCACCACTTTTCCCTTCCTTGTTGAGTTCGGGAGTTGGTTAATATATATGTTGTTGATCATATTTTTTGAAAGATGATTCGGAATGAACATGATATCTTTTATGCCTATCAACATTCCATTTTTTTGATCATTTCCACCACCATTCAAACCTTGTACATCATGCTCAAAGTTACTATGACTTCCTTGGAATCCAGCCGTTGACTAACACAAGAAAGCATAGTGTGAGTCATAAAACAATTTAGAGAATATCATAACACCTTATTTTCAATCTAAAACACCTTAGGATTAAACAAGGTTATTTATTCTCATCTTATATTAAAATACTTCAAATTGGTTTGTAATGAAAATGTGAATTATCCTAAGCATATCCCTCGGGAGTGTCGTAACCAAGAGTGCAGCAAATCCCATTGTCATGTACCAGGATACCTTGGGTCAAGCCTAAAACTCCTTGTTAGAGGTTTCACTCCTAGGTACATCTGTGCCTGATCCTCCTCTACCTTCTCATATCTAGACAGGGATGTATTGCTTGGAAAATACACAAAATCTCTACATTACCAATATTCTAGGAAGTAGTTCTATACTAATCCTCAAAGTCTATCTTAGGGTAATGTGATCTAATCAGAGTATATCTAAATCTAGGTTCCAAGGTTTCTACTAAACTTCATCTGATACCAACTGTAATGCCTCGACCCCAGAAGCCCAGAGTCGGTGCATTATTTTAATACATTGGAATTATTACAAGAATCAAGTCCCAAAAGACCGACCAGTTTAGAAGTCTTTGAAAATATATTACATACATGAACGTTACATTACACAATAGAAAATAAAACACAACAAAAATTTTCCTCTTTGACCTCTATTAATCCCCTAGCTTAACCCTACATATCAATTATAATACACTTCTTGGAATCATGGGAGAATAAAACATAAGAAATGGGTGAGATCAGATGCTCAGTAAGAGTAAGAAATAAAGTGGAAGATAACATAAACATTATGCATAGTGAATAATTTAAAACACATGCCTTTACAAATAATAAACATGAACACTTTATGAAAGGAATATGATATGAGTAAATAATGACATAATAAAAATCACTAACATGAATTTTACTAGTTTAATAAACACATGAAATATCAATATCTAATTTCATAATGATGGAATTCATAATGCCGGACATCATAACCACATAGTCAAGGCCTCGTGCGAAGACTACAAATAAGATTTTGTGAAGGCCTTGTGACAAGACACTAGTTTGTTTTGTGAGACCTACCGATGCACCGAGGAGCTATAGCGGGCTCCACTCGTCACTTAAAAAGTCCAATTCATTCCTCATATGAAAAGGTTGAAACATATCATAAACATTCGTATTAATTCTAATATACGAAATGTAAATACATTAACCACAAACCATGAATTGTATAAAAATATCACATCCACAGTCAAACATAACTCATTCAAAAAAATATAGAATATTGTATTAACCTCAACTGAGAATAATGAAGGATATTGGCATAGATGAAAATAATCATCCAAACTATTTGAGAGAAATATCCTCCTTTTTCTTGAAGACATTTAAAAGCCTCACTATTTATCAAGAAGCCATTTAAAATATATTTTTGAATCAAATTGTCCCATACCACTTTGAAACTTTTAAAAGGAATTTTAATTTTAATATATTAATGTCCATATAAATAAATCCTTAAAACCATTTTTAAAACATGGACATTAATGAGAAATATTTAGAAGAATAAATATTTATATCATTTGAAATGATATTTTAGTTAGAGTTCCTAACCCAAAGAGAGACACTTGAATACAAATAATTGAGGTAATAAAAAATTTATAATATCACGAAAATAAAGGATTTCAGGATATACTATGTCAAAATGTAGCATATACACCATATAAAAGTGAATTGGTGCATAACAAAAAAGAAGTCTCAAAGGAATGTAAATTGAGATGAAATCCCTTATAAAGAACATATCTTTAGGTAAAGGATTAATCAATGACATAATTATGTGTGAAAAATATAAATACACTCAATATGATGGGATATTCAGTGTAAATAAATCATAGGAAATTCACACATATTCTTGTAAAAAAAACACCAATGAATTGGATGTTTAACTCAATGAATGGATATTGAGTTAAAATTACTCTTATCAGGTTCATATCGATGACTTGAGAATTTAACAATGGAGGGATTATGTGTATCAAAAGTATATCCACAGAAAGGGGAGTGGAAATTAATACACACATAACAAATAGTAATTCCACACATAATCATGGAGTAAAATAATCAATGAAGTATGCGTAAAGCCCAATGAGTGGAAATTGAAATTTGAAATTCCCTAACGGATTCGATAACTTACGAAACATACACCCATGAAAGAAGGATCATACAATGAAGATGTAAATACCAATAAATTAAAGTATATTACACCAAGAATAAAATCATTGGAAGTACATAATACACCACATGTAATAAATAAGTGTCGAACAATGGAAATCTTACGAAATTAAGAGTGAGATAAGAAACCCCTTACCTCAAGTCTGACTTGTCTTGTATGTTCCTTATTCTTGTTGAATAATAAACTTAAGTAAATTTATAATTTATTAATATAGTTTTTCAAGTTTATTATTCCTTTTATATCACTTATTACCTTGTTATACCAATTATTTAATTATTTGAGTTCATATTGGATATTTTATCGATATTCGGAACTTGAGTCAAAAATGAACTTTGTTATAATTACAATTTTTCCGTGTGGTCAAAATTCCATTATCTATAGAATGATATAAATGATTTAGATATCATATAAATATATTATATATCTAGTATATATATCTATTTATAGAAGTACATAACATTTGGAGATAAGAAATGTGATGTACCATTCATGGAGACGATAAGTCGTACGTATGCATGAACACTACTTTTATTTCTATTTTGTATTTTAATGGAATTAAAACATAATGATACATAGTTATATTATAATTATAGTATAATATAATATATAATATCATTAATTCCATCCTTTATACATCCCACATAAGGCATTAACGAGTCATATCATTTTGAGGGGGCGGTAGTCCGCACTTCCTCAAATAAAATTATCGCGTTTTACCCATAATGGAAACCATAAAATAATAATATAAATGGAAAATAAATAATCATAAAGATAAAATAAACAATATATATATCATATATAAATAAAGTACCATCTTAATAGCCACCATGAGAGGTGGTAGGAGATAATCAAACAAACATCATTTCGTGAGGCGTTAGTTTGCCAACCAAAAAAACAATATGTTCGTCACCCATTAGATGGAGGTGTGTGTAAGTGTAGTTTGAATCCTTCCAATAACAAAATTATAGAATATTTAGGATACTGGTGTTTTTATAAAATAATGGAATAAAAAGAGTTTAGGGGGGGGGGGGTATCGAGAAGTAAAATAAAACAAAATAAAACAAATAAATTTTAGAGAAATCATTCCCTTTAATTTGGAAAACATCCTTTGGTTTGAACCAAAAGGACTTCTTGAAGTTCCTTCTGCCTAAGGTAACGCTTCTAAGAGGAAGAGGGGGATCTTGAGAGATTATTTCAGCAGGGGTTGGACAAGCCAAGTGTCTTGAGAGGTGTGTGGAATGGGTTAGAAGTGGTGTCCTTTTATAAGGGGGAGGAGGGGATCTTTAGGAAAGTGTGAAAATATTATTTTATTATATAGTGATATTCAATTTATAAAGGTCAAAAACTAATTAAAGTCGAAGAGAAGATGACTCATGGTCGAAATAAAATCATCTAATAATAATTTTACAGGTTTTTATATTATTTTAATATTAATAATCACATTTATTTAAATCATTTATTAATGAGGTAAATACTACATCAATATTGTGTCATAAATAATTTAATTTATTTGATGTCTAAAAATTAAAAAAAATTACCTTAATATAGGAATTATTTTTATATTTATAATGAATATTTATAGTTGAAAATCTGACGTATATAACCCCATGTAAAAATTGATTTACTAAAAGATATTTGTTTATGCCATTTTTGCCTTTACTTTAAGTTAATTAAAATAAAGTGTCATTATCATTCATAAGTGGATCCATGGGGTCCCAAAATAGACCCAAGGATTTCCATGGTCAGCCATGACTCATCCAATAAGGTTAGGACAAGTGTTAAGATAATATTTTATTATTATAATATTTTTCTTACCATGAATTACCATATTTACCTTTAACCGCGGTAAATAAAAGTCAAAAGTTACTATTCACCAAAAATTATTTTCATCTTATTGAACCAAATTTTACTTACTAATAAAAACCATTTATGTAGGATTTTTTAAATTCAATTCACAGAAGTGGTAAAATTTCATTTAACTGAAAAAGTCACATTTTTAACTACCACTTAGTGGTTTCACTATTCATCAAAAATTGATGTTTTTCAGAAAATTACCAAAAATTTAGCCTAATCTATATTTTGTATTATGAATTCAAAAATGTGTCTATTTTACCAAATTCAAAACATAGAAGTTGGATTAATTAATTTAAAATTAATTCCCGTTGTCAAAACAAAAAGCGTGTTTTTAAGAAATAATAACTGTCAAAAGATTGACACTTGTTTTTGTATAAGTTCAAAGTGAAATTAATTCCAATGACAAAAATTGGATTAAAGGGTAAAAATTTAATCTAATTAAATTTCAAAACCAATTTAAAATATAATATAACCATATAAATAAATTAGATTAAAAGGTAGTTTTGAATTAAAATACATTATTTCTCACTATTCATAAAAAAATGAATATTATTAGAAAAATACCAAAATTTCATCAAAAGTAAATTTTGATGTCCCTATTCTAAAGAAGAATATTATTTTGTCAAAATGAATATGTAAAAGGGTCAAATATTGGATTTAAAAAGGGTCCGACAATAAAAAGCGGTAAAATTTCATTTTCTGAAAAATACTTCCTTTATCTGAAAAAAATTAATTTGTTCTTATATTATGTATAATAAACACATAATATAGATGTTAAAATTATATGGAATATATAAAGTTCAAAATTCAGTTAATACTATTCATAACCGCTTTTTGAACGGCTAGTTTGGTAAGTCGTGGTGCGCTCGAACTTGGTGTTGCGTGTAGCGCAAGATATTGAATTACTTTAAAGAAAATAACTTAATATGAAATCTTGGGGTTTTACATTTAAGAGATTTTATCTTGTTTTTTAGGGTGAAATAAGTCCCATTTTTGTATGTGTTGATACCCAGGTGTTTGTTTCCATCCAATGGTGATCTGGAGCGCGCTTTAGGCCTTGTGAAGAGAAATCTTAGGTGACATGTTAGGTCTACCTAGGTTATTTCATTTCATTAATATATTTTATGGTTGAATGTAAAAATAATATTTTTAAATGGATTCCTTAAAAAAAATATTATAATATATAATAATAAGTGTTTATGACCTTAAAATCATCAATACATTATAAAAGATACAAGGATCCATTAAAGGATAGAAGAATATATTCAATCATGGAATGATTATTTTTCTACGTGTCGATAATAGTTTAGTGGGAGAATTATTGTTTTTCATGTGATATATATTGATAACATATGGATAAAATTGTAGTCATATAGTGTGTTAAGTCTTGGTTGAAAATAGTTCCTCATGAATGACATAAAATAACAACCCATGTTTAGGCAACAATATTTACTGAGATTGAACTATAAGTTTCTTGGAATTATTCAACATTCATAAATTGAAAACGTATTGACAAATAAATGTTAATGCAATTGGGGGATATTTTTTGAAAATTTCACATGTCATAAATCATTCCATGGTGACGTCTCAAAATAAATATGTTGATATTATGAAAATAAATAACATTATATATCCTTTAGTGATAAAATTATCACATATACCATATTATATACTAGATTTTATATTTCCTATTTTTAAATCATGGTAAAAAATATCAAAAAAATCCATGTGAATTCCATTTATTGGTAAGAATAACTATTCAATAGTACTTAATAAGTACAAGGGACGTGTTTATGGTATATATAGAATAATATGAGAAAGATATTAAGGGGTTATAATAACTACCATCCAAATAGATCTATATGATCTAGTGTTAGAGTTACGAAAAGTAAATGAGAAACATAAGATCATTATAGATAGTGGTCACCAATTTTATATAATATTAGAATATTATATTTTCTAATTCTGGTAAAGAATATTTTTTCATGATGTATATTATAATAATATTATAGTACTGATACTTGACAAGAACTCCAAATTATGATAAAGGTCAAGAGTTATATTCTTTAGAGATATAATATCTTGAGGAATTTTACATGAGAAGGTGAAGTTATATCTAGTGAACTTTAAATATGAAAACATGGTATACCGAATGAATATTAATATATCTAAGTAGAAACAATATTTTTCTTGGTAGAGTTAATACACTGTGAATTGTTAATTGTTGGCTATAGTGAATGTGGGGGTTTTATAAGATTTTTTTCCTTTACCCAACAAAAAAATGAATTTTTTTACTATGTAATGCATGGAGTACGATATATGAATAATTTATATATACCATGAGAATAAGAAAACTTTTTTATGTAATAGATATAGCAATGCACATATATTACATGTTGTATAATATATTTTTAGAAAAACAAATCTTTAATGAGAACACCATGAAAACATGAGAGTAATATTAAACATATGACCTATTATTTAGATTAAAAAATATAATGGTATAAATATAATGTATCACTTTCAATTGTTGGGGGATTAGAACACTACATGAGAAATGGATTCTAGAAGTAGTTTAAAACACCAATAATTTGTTCTCTTAATTTTCTCAAACCACTATGGTATACTGAGTCAAATATTAATTAAAATTATCCATTTTAACTAATTATCACCTTGGAGAACATTTATGAATCTATAAATAGTTTCTATATCAACATCCATTATCTTAAGATTTTTAGGGTTAGGGCTAGGGTTCATTCCTCTCGATGGAAATGGATTCCCTAGGCGGTGATGAGCCTCACTCCGACCCCTCCCCCCTTGGAGGGGGAGGGTCCTCTGATAAATCTCCATGGTGATCGTCCTTCCCCATTTGTTCCCTTTTCAAACCCTAATTGAATACCTTCCTTTCCATAGATTCCTATAAGTATGAAAGTTCCAAAATGCTTCACATTCCTCCCACTTCTGCTGCTCTTAACTCTAGAGTTCACTGAGGTGTCTACCATACTGAATATGACCCTGATTGCATGTGTTAAGTAGCATCGACCATCTTTGGACTCTTTCAATCAAATTATTTTTGACTCTTAGGGTTTGTAGGAGAGTGCAAAGGTTGGTCTTCTTGACTCGAGGAGCATTATGATTTTATTTACCACTGAAGATGACTTGATTCTTGTGTGGTCGAGTGCCCCTAACTCCTAGGATTATGCTATATTCCTCCTCTTTAAGTGGGCATATAATATTCATATGAATCGTGATCCCACAAAGCTTATGATTTTGGTAAGGTTTTCGAAAATCCCTATTCCATTCCAAAATTCCCCTATTCTTTTCTTTCTCAGAAACTTGGTGGGGGAGTTTCCTCGATATTGATTGTAGAACCCGTGTGATGTGCCACCCAATTTCTCCGAGGGTATTTGTCAAAGTTGATGTATCAAAGGAAAATATTGAGGCTTTATGGATTGTTGTGGGAGAATAATTTAGATATAAGGACACTTTCATTTTTGAATCATGGTGTGATTACTGTTCTACGTTCAAGATTTTAGGGCATAACATGGAGATTTGCAGGTGAAGGGAGAGACAATAGGATGATGCTCTGGAGGTCCAAGTGGACTGTGTCCAGGGTGGTGCTCTAGGTGAGGTTATAAATCTTCTGGATATGTTCATTTCAGGGTCAATGGATGGGGGTGTTGTTTCTGGTTAAGGGAATGTCAAGGATGTGGATATACTGTGCTCGGGTGGAGCAAGGATGTATAAACCATCTTAGGATCTCCCTCCAAAACCTTGTGTATTTGAAATTTCTAAAAGACTATGGAGTGATATGATGAGACCTCATGGTAAAAATTCATTATAAGGGGGGATCCAGGCTAGTGTATAGGTATAAGAATATATATATACACGTAATGCCATGAATCAGGTTCTGGGGGACTCTGTTGGAGCTATTTATCCAATTTCTAAGGGTTAGGCGAGTCAAATTCTGTGCACCTATGCTATGGCAGTGTGTGTTTATGGAAGAAGAAACTCTAAAAGGGGTATCCAATATACTGGTGAGAGTAAGGCTTAAGAGTGACATGTGCGGGAGTAGACTTCATAGGGTATAGGAAGGTCACTGAATTCCAAAAAGGAAACCTATCATAGGAGGACCTTGTCCTATCTAAACTTAAACAACTGATTTGAAAGTTTGAGTAATGAGGGAGAGTTTTAAGTAAATACCAATTTTCCAAATGAGACCGAGTCTGATGACGATGTACAATACTAAGATGGTAATTGAATGGGAAGGGCCAAGAAAGGCCTACACAGTCAAAGAAGGAAGAAAGGGAATAGAGAAAACAGGGACCCAAGGAGTTGCGTTGTCTCAAGGAAGCTGAAACCAATGGGGAATAAAGATTACTCCTACCTCCCTATAATGATGGAGACCCGGTTGGCCAAAAAAGAGGGGAAAATCAAGTAGTATAAGATCCATCCAGTTTTAGGATAGGAGGCTCAACAATTCGATGTAACACAGTCTCATGAGAAAGAGAAAGAAACATCAAAGGTATAAGACCAACATGAGGACATGAACATGCAATCTAAAGAGGTGATTCCGGTGGTGGAGGATACTATTCCCCCTGGGCAGCTGGGTGTGGTAGGGAATCCAGGAAGCTTTCAGTTCCTGAAGGATGTGGAGTTGGATAAGTAGATGGAACCACTCATGCATTCTTATGATGAAATGAAGGAGGCATCCCTGATGATCAATTCTATGAGGGGAGATATTGATCAAATGATGGGAAGAGTAATCCATGTGGAAATTACCAGAGAGTAAGCCGATTTGAATGATAAGAATGACTAAAAATTGGTTAGAGGCTTTAAAATGAATAAGATTAGAAAATATGAGTATATAAAAGCTTGTGATTATAAATCACAACATTATGAAGAAATCCTAGAGGCTGATCTAGACTGCCAAGTTAGTTCCTTTCCCTAGACTCTGTTTAGGGAAGAAGATTCCAATCACCTTAGACTTGTGTTTAGTAAGTCAGTTTTATCCTTTAATGCTTGATCTTCTTTATCTATGAGGGTTCTCACTTTTCCCTAAAAAGTGTTGGAAAATAAATATGTTTATTTGGAGGATAAATCATTTATATAATGAATATGGAAATTTAAATTATTATATTTTTATAATATTTAGTGGTAGTTATAACTGTTCTAAAAATATTTCATCGAGGTTATCTCAATTATATATATTTTAATGTTTTAATGTCCCAAATAACCACCATGAAAATATTTCATGATTGTTTAGTAGTGCATACCATAAATTGGTGATAGTTTAATAGTAGGTAGGGGTAGTTAAAACCAATGCTGAATAAATTGCAACACTTTTTTATTTCATGGTGGTTTAATATCTTTTTAAACACCATAAAAATTTAAGAGGAAATACAAGAGATCTATATACACTACTACCATCAATTCACAGTGTGGATATATCTTTACATATTGAATTTTTTACTTTCAAAATTTTAATAAAACAAAACATATTTAATTATTTTAAAAATTATATAAGAAAACAAATTATATACAAAAATATTTTTATATGTGGAATATTACAAAGGAAACATATATAAGTTTTATAAGAAACTATAAAACACAAGAATAGAGGGATCCAATATCAACTCTATCCCTAAAATTTAGGCTGGCTTCCCCCAAATACTCTATGCTAATCATTTTCATATCGACTAATAGCCATCGACACATCTGATTCCTATGTCAAATAAAATTTAAAATATAAATTAGTTTTAATTACATATTGTGTATAAAAAATAAATTTAATAAAATTATCATAATAATATAAATGTATTAATATAAATGTACCTGATTTATTACCACCCATATTAAGGTTGAAATTTTAGGATGAGTTCTCATTTTCTTACCCTGAAATAGATATGAAAAATAATTAGAAATACAATTGATAGAAATATTAAATAAAATACACTATAAATATTTATTTCGAATTAAATATAATTTTTTATAAAAAAATCTAATTATTATAAGCTATTATAATGTTACTCGAATCATGATATATGGGGGAAATGGATATCATGTACCAAGCTAATTTCCCATCTATATACTAGTACAATCCTCTAGAATCATCTACAAGATCCCCATATATGTCAAATGAAAAAATTTATTTCACATTAAAATTTTCATACCAATCATTTTCATGATCTAATACCCTCATGACGGTAATTGTGACACCATATTCACTATCTATGACCACCCCAAATAAACTTCATCTAATCCCTATAACATCCTTGAATCGAAATACATAAATAAAGTGCAATTTTGAAAAAAATAAACTAGGATTGTATTTTAGTGAGTGCATATTTATAATCACAAATTAAAATTCACTAATGGTAGATATAAAATCATTTTGTGAAAAATTATAATACCTATGTCTATAGTGTCCAACTATATTAATTTTTTTTCATTTTTTTATAATTTGTTACAAATATTGTAAACTGATTGTTTGATTTGGAATTGAGATATTCTATGGGAATATTATTCTATGTTATGTAATTTAAGTTGAAATATTTGGTATAATTTTTAGTGTTTAGTCTTAAAATGATGTTTAGAGTGGGAATTAGTATTTAGTTGATGGTAGTGGGGCTATATAATGTGTTAATTGAAACCTTATAGTGTAGAGATCCATAAGGTAGAGTAAATTAGGAAAATTAGTTATTAGGGTGTTATGAGTGTTATTTTGCCGAGGATTTGTATGTTTAGATGTTATTTTTAAATTTATTGGAGTCAAGTAATTAAAATATAATCTTGATATAATGAAACTAAGGAGCATACCTGATGAAGGTGGGAGAATATATTATGTGTCTAATAACATAAGATTTTTTTAAGACCTCATGTTATCATCAAATTGACTATTTTGTATCATTACTGAATCCAAATATAATATAAAATATGTTATAACATGATATATGATATAGAAAAATGATAATATTTTTTAAAATGATGTATAATTATAAAATGAATTGACATATTCCAAATAACAATTTAATATATAAGTTGAAGGAGTACAAAGAATACAATAAATTTATTCATCAACAATCATATTATTTTCATCCACTATCATTAATAGGATTTCATCATCATCACCCTCCCTTAAAAGACCAACAACTTCAATGTCATCAAGGAAAGATAGATAAATCTTCAGTTGCTGATAGAGTTCATTGACTTAAAAAAATTTCATCTTTATCACTCATAACATACATTTCTATTAGATTGAAATCCACTACAACGCTCCCCCCTTCTCGACTCTATTATCCACATTTTAGACAATTTTAGAATTTTAATCCAAAATATATGGATCTTGTTATATATTCCCACCTATATTGATCAATATAGAGAGGTTAACATAATTATATTGTATAGAATAATTATTTATTCCATCATAAATATCAATTCTCTTTAATTTTAATAACACAAATGAAAATGGTCCATGATAAATTATTTCAATAATGAAAATAAACATTCTAGAGTATAACAACCTTGAGAAATATATGAAAATTATACTATTTTTTGTTTTAAAACCTGCATCATGAAAAACTATATGACACATGGAGCCACTAATATTATAATCATAAAATATCCTACACTTCTTCAAATGTCTTCAATCAAAAATTTTCCAACCATCATGAACTATAGATCGATTACCAATAATCATGATCTAAATGTATAAATATAAAATATTTTTAGATACATAAGATAATTTTATTGAAATTTTATGAATATAAAATTTATTATTATCTTTGAAGATGTGACAAAATCAATAATGTATTTGTTAGTGGATTTTATTATCTCTTGATCCATTAGTGTTCAACATCAAATTCATATATTTGTTTTCATATTAAATTCTTTAATGAAAGGATTTAAAATATACCTATTGAGTAGCACATATCTATGTGCTTATATGGTCTCTATTTGGGTCAATGAAACTAAAGATATTATCCTAACAAGATAACATAACAGTGGTTTTTTCTGACATGTTATAATACTTCAATTGATTTGTGCTATCGGAAGCATGTTTAACTCAACTAAATCATGTTTCAATATTATCCAAACACCTTGAAAAAAAGGCAAGACTCCCCTAAACCATATAACCATAAAAAATGAAGCCATATGGTTGATATTTATTTCTCATAAAAGACATCAAACGAGCTAAATACCTAACAAAAAAAGTAAGATAACATAATAAACCATATATGTAATGGGTATGAAAATTTTAATGTTGCAATGATTAACAAGTTAGATGAAAATACCATAATATGGTATACATCCATCGATAAAGAATGATCCATGTATATTTAACATCCTCAAAAAAATTTATTATTAGCTGAACCATCATAATGAAAATTGAATGAGGGAATATAATATCAAAATTAAAAAAAATAATTTAAAAAATTTCATGATGTTTTTAATGCTCAATGGGGTTTAATTTTTTCACACAAATCTGTTTGGAGAATCTGAAAAACTCAATTAAAACTCCCATTATTTTATTAGGTAATAGTTTATACAATATGAAAGGCATAAATACCTCTAAAAATTTATGAGAATCTTTACTTTTAATACCAGTTAATATATAATTTTTTTATCTAATGCATATTGATATGTTACTTTAATATCAAGGAGTTACTTTCACAATTTTTAGTCTTCAATGGAAAACATAATTTTATTTAAATTTCAATGAAAAAACCACTTCAAAAGAATATATATTATCATTTTGACATAGATCATTCTTTATATTCATTTCTTCTAAGTCCCTATGATTATAATGATTGTATTTTTATTTTACCTAATCATTCAATATTATAAAAACCAAATTTTTACATATATTCTTTTCAATGTTCATAAAATCAATATTATAATGTAACAATTGAAATTCCCAATAATGTTGTTTGAAAAAAAATCACTATGTTTCTTCCATTTTTACAAACTACTTATAATGAGAAATGAATATTTTCATCGAAATTTTCAACTTATACACATTAAAAATTTTTTCATAAAAAATTAATAATTGTGAATTTAAATTTGAACCAAACAACAATATATGTGTATGAATCAAATAATTTCATTCATCTATTCATGACTTATTAAACTGATATCTATGAGATATATCTAATAATTTATGATGACACATGAAACAATGATTTCTTCTATATGGTAGTATTCTAGGTTTGAATTCAAATTTACATAATGGACATTCCTGGCTAGTGTGAGTGTTTAAATTATACATTTTCCTAATCCTAGGAAATCAATAATCTTCCACATTAAGGAAAAAATATTTTGAACATTTTTGTTTTTGATGTATCATATTTATCTACATCATTTTCTCATAACCCTTGAAATTATTTTATAAGTGGTTAAAGATATACATTGATGTCATTTATAGGAATTTTTTTCTTTGAATGATCATAAAAAAATAAAATATTGTTTTTTTATACACATCCTCTTAAAAATATTTTAAGAGATAAAAATAACTAACCATCTATTATAGGTTGTACATAGATTCCTAAATTGATTAAATCTATTAGTATAAAAAAACACATTATTAGGATATATAGTTAAATTTTTATATGAATAATAAAGTTATTTCCATGCATTAAAATCTCTTGGATGACGTGTAAACTTATCTTTATTGTTTTACATGGAATTAAAATTAATTTTCATTAAAGTTTTAAAAGACAAAAATTGTCCTTTAAATCGTGGTTCTAATATAATGTAATGTAAAACCTTTATAGTAGATTTATTTATATTATTATTTTAATTCTATTAATTAAAAATTTTATAAATATTCATCAACTTCCATCTAGAAGTATGGAATCTTTTAAACTCTTCTCAATCAGAATCTTCCCCCTGATAAAAAAACCAGTCATTGGAACATTCATATATCTGTGTGTAATTGAGGAAGATATTGTTAATAAATTTATTCATCTTATAAAATTAATGATGAATAATATCTTCAATAAATTAATCATATAGAAACACCAAGATATTCAAAATTTCTTTATTTGTAATTCTATATAAGAACATGATATAGTAAAACATCAGTAGAAGGGATACATTTTTATATTTTCTCTATGTCTCATAAAAATGGCCACTTCGATCATCCAAAAATTCATAAAATTAATTTTATTTATCAATCAACTTATTTATTTAATTAGTATCTAAAAAAATAAAAATATAAACCATTAATATGATACAATATTTATCTTGTTATGCTTAGTGTAAAATCATCATTAATTAAGTTTTTAGTTTCATTCTCTAATATTAGGCCAATAGTTTGTATATTCTATTGATGGAATAAATTAAAGATTTATATAATCATCAATTAACCAAGAAAAATATATCTAACATATATAATAGGAAATTTTTACAATATCAAGTTCAAAAAAACTTAATGTATGTTCAACTATCATCTAAAATTACAATCAGAATATTGATATCTTATTCTTCTATCCACAAATAAATTTACAATTCCAAAATCAAAAAAAACCTCAAGTCCCATCATATACTGAGTTGTAATCTGGTTAAAGTAATCCTTATTTAATCCATTTGTATTGTACTAATAAATCTCTCTATAAAAAATTTAACACACCCCAATTAAATAAATTCATGTTAAAAATAAGACATATAAGGGAATACTATATAATTATTTATAAAATTTAATTAAGAAAAATTCATCAAATATAATATAATTACAATAAATTTATTTTATAATTTCATATTCTATTATATAAATATATCTAATAATATGTATAAAAATATATGTGAAATAATAAAATAATTATCAATCTATAACGTAATAATAAATAAACTAAAAAAAATCAAACATAATTTATAAATGCATATAAAAATTTAAAAGTAAACTAAAAAAAATAAATTACCCAAGTAATAAACTTAAAATTATATATATTTTATATAATCCATAAAATTTATAACAAATTAAAAAAGAATATATATCCCAACATGATAAATCATGAAATCCTCAATTAATTATAAATCAAAACTTTTATATCCCAATAAGACAAATCCACAATTTTTAATTCCTATATAAATCCCATGGAGTTTGTTGAAATCAAATAATAAGAAAGAAAAGATAAGTGTAGTACTTCTGTAAATATACATTGTAGCCAGAATAAATGTACATGGAAGTGTAATAGGTTTGAGTGAAATATTATATATAAAGATTACTCACTTCGAATAAAGGGTTTTATGGTAAATAATGGTAGTAGGAGATTGAAAAATATAGGGGTTCATAGGAAGAAGGAAAAGGGGATGGGAGTTTCATGGGATGGATGAAGGAGGATAGGGGATGACATGGTTGGGATGTTTTTCCATGGGATAGAGGACCATAGGGAATAATGTGATAGAATAAAGATAAGGAGAGGTGGTGTGACTCCAATAAATGGGTTTAAATAAAAAATATTTTTAAATAAATTTTGATATAAAAATATTAGTTTTGGGTTTTAAAAATAATCGACGTTAATATTTCATTACAAGGTGATTATATTAAACTACCACTAATTATGTTGGAAGAATTGGTAAGAGCCTTGGGTGTTTAATTAGTGGTGGTTTTTTGAAACTTCTGCTAATAGACCGTTAAAAATTATGTTTTTTCTTGTAGTGTAATCATTGAGTATTCTAAACATGAAGTTCACAATTTTGGATCTCGAGTAGTAGAGATCACAGGGATAATCCATCAAATTGGAACACGACATATTTTGGGTGTTGCTGGATATTCTTATATTTGATCATGTATATTTATCTCTTAATGTGAGATAATTTTAAATATATATCATTGATTATATACTTTAATACATCAAGAAAACCACAACATTTTTTGTCTTTGAGTTGGTATGTATCATCTGGTGTGTAATTAATATTATTAAATTGATTGAATGATCAAGACGAGATTTATCACATCTTTATATTGTAATATGATATCTCTAGGACTTCGACTAGGAACGTAGTGCCTGGAATAATTTCATTGCCATCATAGATTATGGAAAGTGAATCACGTATGGTCAAGTAAGGATATATAAACAAATATAGGATATTGAAACAAAGTATCCATCCATCTTTATGATATATTGTAAGATGAAGACATTATAATATAATGTAAGATTTAATAAGAGGTTTTTATAGATAAGAATTTTGTTTCTATTTAGTGGCTATGGTTTTTTAGAAACAACTCTTAGTCTATGAGAAACACTAAACACTATCTATATAATGTACATGAGTTTCCGAGATAGTGTGTATCGATATGTTTTAGAAATTCTAGTGAATTTGAGTATAGGATGAAGTAGGCCTCGTTTCAATCAATTGGTTAATAGCCGAGATTGGATGATCATAAGTTAATGAATAAATAAATACAATGATATGTTATTCAATTTTAGAATAATTATAATTGAATATATTTATCAATTTAGTCATAATTTATTCGGTATTAAATAAGTAGATCTAGCAATATAGCTTTTGAATGTATATTAATTATTCATGTTTTATTATGTATATTTTAGAGGAACAAGTAAAGTTAGTAGTACTTATTTCTTCACTTGATATGTTAAATTATTACATGTTACTAGTGAATATTTTTTACATTTACGATAAGTTAATAAGTTCATAAATGAAATTTTGTGTCATGATTAAAGATTATTCTTATTAAAATGACCTTAAACCACTAAAATAATACTTAATCCCATTTATTTAAATTTATTTAATACCCATGGATTTTTATTTAGACAATTTACATGAATCTAAGTCCTCCCATGACTTCTATCAAACAATAGAGAGAGAAACAAGAGATAAAAATGACATTAAGTTACTTCCTCCTCTTGGATAATGATTATATTCCTATGATTATAGTACATGTATCATAAAAAACATATTTTTATGAAACAATACTAGTTGATGGATAATAAAATAGGATTTTTTTGGTGTGTGTGTTTGGATGATTTACAGTGTTCATCATTTGGTTATTTCAGTCTAGAATAATTTGAAACTGAGTAGAGTATGTTGGGATTACCTAAACGAATGTGATATTCTTAAGTTTATGATTATAATACATAACTTTTTCATATATGATCCATTAATTATTTTGAGAATTGATATGCCCGATCTTATGTTCCAAAATATATCTAGTTCAAAAAAATTAAAGCATTGATACAAAACCCTTCCCTTTTCTCAAAACTTTAGTTTGATTACTAATTTCTTACATACATGTAGAGAGATATATTTATATCATTATGTTTATCTCATATTATTTTTATGAATTAGGTAATATTTTATAAATCATTCCTATATGTTATTCCAAACATCAAGGAATTTTATATTTATTTTAGTGTTCTTATCACTAAATTTGAATCAATTAGTGTTTTTTCTGTGGTTAATTATGATATGATGAATATTTTGGGTCCATAGTTTTAATAAACTCACCTATAACCATTCTATTAGTATATTACTTTATAGAACTTGGATATGTTGTGTATATAATACATAAAATAAATTTATTTTATAGACATGTAGTGGAGTTCACCCATATAAGATTTAGGTGGATTATTTTCTCATAACGAAATTTTTTATTATCATAAATTCATTTTTGACGAGATTTATCAATGGTTAACATAGAGGTGAAGCTATATCATTGATATGTATATAGTATAATTATTCTTAATATTCCAATTGTAGGGATACTAAATGAGGTTGGTTGTGATACTTCTAGTTTACAAATGAGGTATTTTTTGATAAGGGGTTATCTAATTTTTTTAATGGTGCAGTGAAGACTTGTGATATTCAAAACTTTATAGTGTATATAGATAAGAAATTGAATTAGTGATATCATGTTTATTATGCATATTTTTAATATCTATAAGATGTAATTATGAATAGTTTAAAGTGATTATGATATAGGATATTGATGTCTCTATAGTTTTATTAGTTTTAATTCATTTTCCTGGACTAATTTGATCATGGTCATTTACATGTATTCAAGGACATATTATTTTTATATGAAGTTATGGGTTCCTAATATACTATCAACTATTATTAATGATAGTAGTCGGTGGTAGAAGTATTCCTAACAAGTAAATACATACTTTATTATGGCTTTTGAAGTCGATAGATAGTGTCTTTTTGATGCATTTTTTAGGTGTGATAAAATATTGGAAATCAAGAGACAATAATATTTAATTTCATAGATGTTTAGGTTGGATGAAATTGATTTGGAATCATAATACGTAAAATATTATTTTATGAATAGGATAAAATGATGTAGTTTGTAATTAACTTTTGTGCATTTTATATGATTTTGATAATAACATCTTGATTAGTATATAAATTACTATTATATTAATAGAAGAGTAAATTGATAATATGATTAGAATATGCTTATGATCTAGGATTATTATCTGATGATGATGGTTATAATTATAAAATAGATAAAAACCTCAGTGTTATAGAGTTATACATTTATTTTTATGATGTATTCACGTATATGAGAGGGTTAAATATATTTTAACTATAATATGGAGAGATAATCCATGAAATTTGTAACTCTTTTCAATGATGTAATGAATCAGTGATAAAATAGTTGAAATGACACAAGTATTTTTTAATTAATAACATCTATATGAAATTGATATTTTTTAAATAAAATTACATTAATGTTGGTAATATGAAGTGAATTATTTATTTTCCTATTAATATTTGATCAGTGGTTTTATAGTTATGGTTTATAGAGTCTCCTGTTCCTTTTACAGATATTTCTTTAAAATGGAATCTACAAGTGAGATTTAGGGTTTCAAGTTATTAATTAATGAAATAGATTTGATATTTATTTATTGGTTGATCTTAATAAATTTCAATTAATAGTTATTTTACTCAATGATAATATTGATTTTTATATGATTTTATTAGTTTTGACCTGGAGATATGTTCATGTGTTTCAGATGGAGAGGTTATGAAAAGGAATACAATACCTAGTTTTTTCTATTGTTATGTTTTTTTGTGATCTATTATATTGTCTACAATTATTAGAGATGAATATATTAAATGTTTCTAGGTGAAATTCCATGAATTCAATATTTAATTTGGGAATATTTATTCTCTTTTCTATTGATAAATTGAGAAAATTTGTGAAGAAAGTATCTCATTTTTAGACAGTGGAATTATGAAAATTATGAAAATGTAATTTGGATTGTATTATTATGTTTTTTGATCATTGTATGTATTGGTGTATTAATATCATATTTCTTTATATATGAGATAAAAAGTAAGATGTTAATTATTTTAGGATTGGAGATCCATCATTTTCATTTTTATAGCTGAAACAGAACTGTTGAAGTAATACATGCGTATCACACAACAACCTCAGTTTTCCTCTATTATTTTATTTTCATTATTTATTTTGGAGTCTATTTTGTTTTTCCATCCCTCTAGGATAAATTCTATTGAATTATTATATTTTTGGGTGTCTAGATCATATTTAGTTGTTTTGTGTACAATTATTACTAATATTATAGCAAACATGTGAATTGATTAAATATTTTTGAAGATCTAATTACATGGTTGGAACATAATTAGTCCTACTATGAACCATGCTCTAGGTACTATAGTGAGGCATGTATGGTTTGGTCAATCTTGCATCCACAACATGTGATATACCAATGTTTTAATTTTTTTGAATCCATTTTATACCCCCACATAAATTAAATCATCACCCTCACACCTCATTCACTTATTCGCACAGTAAACCACCCATGGATCCTCGATCGTTCCTCATTACCAACATTCCCATCTTTACCATGGAAATTCCATGGGGTTTATTCATGATTTGAGACTGTATCTTCTAATTATGAACTGCGTTCCCTTTAATTTACTCCTAATTCCCTATTTCGTCATGTTTAATCTTCTCCTCCTTGTCGTGTTCACCATTGGACCAGCTTTAATCAGTAGGTTTTTTTTCTAATTGCTTAACATTAGTACCTAGGGATTATAAGGATATCTATGAAACATTTTCTATCAAAATTCACCAAGGAAGATGATTTTATCTTGATTAAGGTAGGTTCACTCTATTATATAACTCTTTAAAAAATTTTAACCATGATTTCTTGGTTTTAACACATATTTTAAATGCCTAATGTTATGTAAAATATTTGTCTGTGAAAATTTTGAAAAGGGAAACCACATTTAATTTGGTTTCAATGGAATTTCTAGGTCCTTTCATTTAAAATATGTGATTTAAATCTCTTTATCAAATACCACTCACATAATTTTTTTAAAATTCCCCTATGGATTTTAATAATGGATTTCATATTATAAAATGTTTTATTGTTCTTTAAACTAATATTTAAAATAAACACTTGGTTTTTAATGGTGTTATTGGCCTTTAATGAATATGGGTTGAGTTTTTTATGTTTATATTTCATTTTATTTGTGTGTTTGGTTTTTAAAGATTTTTTATAACCTGGTTTCCAAAATTATATTTGAAGTCCTATTTGAAACATTCTTAAATAATTTTAGAGGTCACCTTGAAGCATGCCCCTTTTATGTTTTCGAAGATTATATAGATTATATATTGATTTCCCTAAAAGGGGAATTTTATTATTGATTCTTATTCTAATTGAAAGAGAGGTGTTGTTTTTGTGATTTGTGTTTAGAGGTGAGTGTGATTTTATTATTCATGTTTGTTTCATTTTGTAATGATTGAAATAATCACCTATACATTTATGTCAAAATAAGATATGGGTTGTTAGGTGAAACCTCCAGGTAAGCATGCTACACTAGTTCAAGATCATGATCTAATTACTAACCCCGAGATACACTATGCTCTACTTTTTTTTATTTTATCCATCAATTAGTAAGTGTATTTAAATGTTGGATTTTATTTAAGGTTGTTGTTATCTAGAATCATTCATATTCATTATTTTTATTTTCATGTCCTATTTTATCCACTAAGATCCTAGGTTACCATGATAAATTTTATTTTCCATTTGATGCTTGTGTGTGAGTATTTCTTATTCCCAAAATCTTCTTTTTTTTCTAAAATTCGATGAATATTTTTTAAACAATATTTTAAACTAAATTTATTTCTTTAAAACACGATCCTTTAAAAATAATTTATTATAAATGATTATATTGTAATATTAATAGGGTAGGAAAAAATTTTCTAATAAATTGTTTCATTTAATAAAATGTAAGTGTATGTCTTATAAACTATAATATACTTGATTATTATTTTTCTTATGCTTGAATGAAAAAAACTAATTTTATAAATGCATTTTAAAACAATATTGAAATGTCTTTCCTTTATAATTATTACGTATATGTTTGGGGGGATACCTACTAGGCATCCATGGTCACACCTACTGAAATTTTAAGTTCTATTTCAGCCCCTGATTTCTCAAGGATATGCTTGGGTTGTGGTTGGATGGTTTCTCATAGAATCACTTGGAGATATGTTTGTTATTTTTTTATTTAGTTTCTACTATTTATTACATTAAATAATCCATCCCTATTTTCCTTCCTTTCTCTAATGGGTGGTTTTTATGAATGTGGTGTTATGGATGTTCAATAAACGGGGTTATTGATTTCATGGGAGTTGGAGAAAATAGTGAGTTTTTTTTGTGATTTATTTTCTCTTTATACTCATTTATTTGATTCTACATGAGCATACAATTTATATATGAATAAATCTATAATTTTGAGTAAATTTTATGCTATTAATTTACTTTATTTTATTGAATAATTAATCCCAAATGATATTTTTCATAATCCCTAGTGCTTATTTTTAAACTACGTGTATCATGAACACCCCTTGGGCATTTCCATTGGCTGGTTTGGGCATCCTAAAGATGAGAAATTTGGGTTGGTTCATAACAAAATAGTATTAGACCATATGTTCTTATATGGGATTAGGTTCTTGGAGCACCCTTTATTGTTTATGTTTATTTGTTAGATTAGAGATAAGACTATTGGAATACCATGTTTAAGTAAATAATGTCTATATCCATCACTTTTACATTTGATTCCATTATTTGTGATGGAAATTAATGTTTGTAGTCCTATTTTTTTTTCTATCATTTACTTCAGATATGGGATTTTTTTGTTATCTTTTGTTTTGGGGGATTATAAGGGGAGTGAATTGGTGGTACATGGTGAGACCCTAGATATTTGAAAGGAATATGGTTCCAGAGTACATGATTCATTATGAATAATATTACAAGTTGTGTAGTTGACACATGGTCCACAATCCATATTTCAATGTATCACTTAGACACTAGTCCAACTTTCAGTTATTTGTTGGACTTATTTTCTTTTTAATTAATTTTTATCCTTTTATTCTCTTGTTTTTTGTATATAACTTTAGTTTTAATTTTCAAAACTTGTTTCTTAATGTTCAGGTTAATATTTTTCAATTTATTAAATGAGTTTACCTAAATTGATTTAATGAAAAATTTGGTGTTTAGATTTCTGAAAAAATGGTTTTGATAAGAAGGCGGTTCATTAATAAATAATTGGGGGGGGGGTGACCCCTATTTCAATAATTTGTGTGTGTATGTTTAATGGTTGTTAAAGGTTTTTAAGTGGAAGGGTGGTTTCAATAAAGAAATATGAGTTTTGGAAATATACATTTGGGGTTCCTTTGGGTGAGATGAAATGATTTTCATATTTTATATATTGTCAAAATTTATTAAGTAATGATTAATTTTTAAAGGTAATGAAGGGTTGGCTTTCCAAAAAAAATTTATTTTCATTTTGATAACTACAGTTTTTAAATAAATGGGGATTGGATTTTAAGTGATAGAAGGTGGTTTTAAAAATTATTACATGAAATTTTAATGATGTTTGTTTGTTTTATTAGTAAAATGTATATTGAATTTTGCATTATAAATGCATTATAAAAGAAAAAAAATAAAATATCAAGTTAGTAATAATATCTTTTAAAATGTTATAGAACAATCATTTTTATTTGAAATTATAGTAACAATTTCAATAAAGGATATTGGAAAATAATATATTAGTTTTTATGTGGGAAAGTGGGAGATTAATTCTTAGAGGTTATATGAAATTAATTTTTTTTGGATTTATAATTGAAAAAAGTAACTTGGGGTAGGTTTTTAATTTTAAAATTGGGGAATTTATTTTATGTTGTTCAAGTTTTTTGGAAACAAATTTAAAACATTTGACTTGAAATTTATGGGTTTTAAAAAAGGAAGAAGAAATATTTGAAAATGGTGTTTTGAAATTTGTTATGTGTATTTATAGATACATATATTAATATAATTTTAATTTGATTGATTTTAGTTGAAAAAATATAGTTTAGTTTGGCATATTCCATATGATACTTTTCATTGCCTTACCATAAGGTTTTGGATTAATATGATGAGTGTCATACCACCAGAATGCCTTACTTCCATTTAAAAGGGGTATTACTATTTTAGTATGGTGATGGTTATCTATTTTGTTATTTTTTCATGTCAATCCTTTGATTTTTTTGGAGTTTCTAAAGTGATATTTGGTCAATTATGATACTTATATTTATACATGAATTATTTGGTGGAATGTTGATCATTTTAGAGATATTTGTTCTTTAGTGATCCAAGGTTCATTTTTCCCACAAGGATGTTATACTTATTATTTTTCTCATTTACGAGGGGTTGTGATTTGGAAGCCTTAGGTTTGTTCTACTTTATTATGGATGAGTTTTAGCCCTAATGTAGGTTACATACTAGATGGTTCCTTGATTATTCATATGGTTTCACTAGGTTTTGGAGTTTTGGGATAGATTCCCCAAGGTACTTCCACTTCATCCTCTATTATAAGGATTTAATTTTTTATTCTCACATGGGAATTTATTTTTGAGGTAATTATAGTCATATATTGTATTATTTCAAATGTCTTGTCTTGGTTTTCCATGTTTAAGGTGATATCTATCATGCAATCTTTTTCATAGTGTAATATTTGAAATCTAGTAGATATGGACTTCTATTGCTGTAGTTATGAATTTCAATGGTGTACATGGTAAGTCTTTCCTCTTTTATGGGAATATTTTAGCCCTTTTAGTGATTTTAATATTCTTCGTTTTTGGGAATGAATATTTGGTTTGGAGTGTTTTTGTATTGTTGGAATTTTAATATGGTGGGGAGACATCCATTGATGATCTTTTTGTGGTGTTTTAATTGTATTTTACCAAGAATGTTACTTTTATATTGTGATGAAGCTATGGTATTGGGTGGGGGCCTATTTTCTAATTATTTCCCAACAACTCCCACCAAAGTAAGGATGTTGATCATTGGTCATTGTTTATGTCTTGGGTGGTTTCATGTAGATTTTTTTATTTTTTTGGTTGGTCCATCATTCTCTTTGATTGGGGGTGTTCCTTGGGTTTTGAGGTTGTGGTTTATAAAGTATACATTTTTTCCCACATTAGAGTGCCTTCAATTTCTTTGAGTCTTTTTTGAATTCTATTATTGTCCATTATGTTTACCTATGATGAGGGAATTATGTAACACCCCAAGAATTTAAAAATATATTTATCATAGAATGCATAGATCACTAAGTCTCTAAAAACACCACTTTGTTATAACCTACCCAAGTAAACATAATTTTGTTACTTCAATGTTGTGAATTTTGAAAATATGACATACATGGTTGCGATCAGTAAGTTATTTGGAGTCCGATAAGAAGAAATCAATTTTTGGTGAATATTAACCTACCCTTATGAATAGAAACCTACCCTTATGAATAGTAACTTACCCTTATGAATAGTAATATGACCCTTATGAATGGTATCTATACCCTTGAGTGTATAAATGAATTTAGACACCTTAAAAATGAAGATGATCCATACTACATCAATGGGTCGAGGGGGAGGATGGAAGCGCGCGGGAAGCTCGGTTTGAATGTTGTTGTCGACGATGGATCTCAGATTCGAATTTTTCTCTGATCCTGTGAAATGGATTTGTTTAATCCTGAATGGGAGATGCCGCTTCTTCAACAACCGAGTGCAAATGTCTTGGGTGGGAGATCTCGAGCAAAAAAGGGAATTTCTTTTGCTGAGGTGCTTGTGGGATCTTCTCATCTTGAGAGCACTCAAATCAGGCCGCCAATGGTTAAGAGGACTGTAGAAGGAGCCATAATGATCACTGCGGATCCAGATGCTGTTAAGCAGCGACTACAGGTATGAAAATTCTCTATTCTTGGACGCATTTCATATGAGAAGGGTGCGAAGCCGTGGTCCTACAATGATCTCAAGCAACGAATCTCGGCTTGTTGGAGAATTACTAACTGGCGACTCATTCCAATTGGAAGAGGTTTTTTCCATATTGTTTTGCAGCAACAGGATGAACTGAACCGAGCCTAGAGAATTGGGTCCCTCAATTTGAAACTAGGATTTTTTCGCCTCTCTGAATGGGATCCACATTTTAATCCATTTACACAGAAACAGTCAATTGCCCAGGTTTGGACAAAAATCCATGGCCTGCCCTGGATATACTGGCATCCAAAAATCCTGAATGACATTGCTTCAGGAATTGGAACGCCCTTGAAAATTGATCACAGAACGATCAATAGTGACCTTGGTCTTTTTGCTAGGGTGTTGATTGAGATTGACATGGAGTCTTTTCCCCCTGAATGTGTTCTCCTTGAAGTCAATGATCATTTCATTGATCTCGTCCTGGATTTTGAGAACCTGCCCATGTTTTGTGAACATTGCATAAAGGTGGGGCACTCTATGGACCAATGCCGTAATGTTCAAAGACCCATGAAAACAGCTCCAAGCAGGAATTCCTGGAAGGAGTCTCCCAACATGAAACCTGCTTCCCGCAAAAAATATGTTAAAAAAGACACCAGCATTGCCAAGAAGGCTATTCCACAAAATGCAGGTCCCAGTACAAAATGGGACGATTTAGCTGAGGAGGATGACAATCCCAACTTACTGGCTGACAATGGGAATGGTGAAAATTATTCCCAGCAATAGGCTGTGGACATCATCGAACAGGAAGAGAGTCTTGAATTCTCGACTGAAATGTTTGATTTTGTTGCCAATCTGTAAATTGAAAATATGACTCTTGATTTGATCAACACAGGAATCCTTGAGGTGCTGAACTCTTGTCAGGCCGAACTGGAGCATCCTCTCCTAACTTCTGATCCAATTCCCGATCCTTCCACCATTGGAACTATGGATTATATCAATAGAGACACTTCTCTGTCCGATCCCAATCTGCAGCAGGGAAGCCTCTCACTTCTGTCCGAGCAGGGTGCAAGGAAGGTTGAGGATACTTCTCCCAAACTGAATTCCGGGCATGATGATTTTCAGGCACAACCGGATGTGCCCATGGTTTCTAAACCCAGTGATGATCTGCTTGATGTTCCCACACCTGTTAATGAGGTCACTCCAGAAAGGGTTGAAGCAAAAATTACTTCAGAATGCAGTAAACCAAGAAGATCCTCCAGGACTATGGCTGGTGACAGCCTGCAAAAAAAGGGGCCTAACCCCAATAAAAATCTTGAATGAAGATTCTTTTTTGGAACTGCCAGGGCATAGCCAACCCTGGAACTTCATGTTCTCTCCGGCTGCTTGTGACTAAGAATAAACCTGAAGTCATTGGTTTAGCTGAACCAAAGACAACAGACATGAGTGATATCTCTCTGCTTGACAAACTGGGTTACAATTTATTCTATTCTGTTCATGGGGATCAGCAGGACCGGCTCTGGATTATGGTGTATAGCCATGTTGATAATCCCACCCTTGTTTCTACCCATACACAGATGATAACCTTCAAATTTAATTTCCAAGATCAATCTTTTTTCTGCTCAATTGTTTATGCCTCTAATAACTATTTGGTTAGAAGGGACTTGTGGAGTCATATTTCTAATCTGTCACACACCATTGGTGCTTCTTGGCTGCTCATTGGGGACTTCAATGCTATACTCCAGGATGATGAAAAGTTGGGACACTCAAATATCATTCCTGTTATGGATGATTTTCGTTTATGCGTTGAAAGATCAAATCTCACTGAGGTTAACCTGCTTGGAGCCAAATACACTTGGTATAGGAAGCACTTAAATGGAATGAGAGCTAGTCGGATTGATTGTTCTTTTGTTAATGATAAAGTGCTGATTAACTGGAGGAATATTTCTTGTGTGACTATTGCCAAACATAACTCAGATCATCATCCAATACTATCCAATTTTATTGGAAATTGTGAGCGACGTCCTCTCCCCTTCAGGTTTAACAATTCTTGGACTACACTCTCTGAATGTTCCATGCTTGTAAGAGACACTTGGACTCTGGAGGAAAATAATCATCCCTTATCTTGTGTTTTTAAGCTGCGTTGCCTCAAGGAAAATCTGAAACTTTGGAGCAAAGATAGATTCAGCCTCTTGGATCAAGAAATCGATTCTCTTGAAAACACCTTACATGGCATTCAGCAATCAATGACTGATTCTGACTTCTCTTGACTTACTGGACAGGAAGCTAAGCTATCCTTGGATCTGAAAAATCTGTTCACTCTTAGAGATAACATTCAAAAAGTGGTTTATAAGGTGAAGTGGCTAACAGATGGGGACAGAAATACTAAGTTCTTTAATGCCTTACAGAGGAGTAAAAAAGATTGCAGGCCACTATCTCTTCTCAAAGATGGAGATTTTATTCTTGAAGATCACCAGAGCCTCTCGAATCATATTCTCTCGTTCTATCAAAACATCTTCAATGGTTGCAAAAGAAATGGACAACTCCTGGATGGCATTATACCTACCCTTGTTAGTGATTAAGATAATGCAATGCTAACTAGATTACCCTATGATATTGAAATAAAGAATGCTGTTTTTGGTCTGAAAAAGGAAAACACTCCTGGACCTGATGGTTTTACAAATCATTTATTCCAATGCTATTGGGATACTATACAGGCTGATGTTTGCCGGCTGGTCAAACACTTCTTTACTAATGGAGCAGAAATTCATGGAATCAATGCTCAATTCATTGCCTTAATTCCAAAGGTTGATAATTCTAGTGACATTAATCAATTCAGACCTATTGCCCTGATCAATACTATCCAGAAAATCCTCACAAAGTTATTGGCTAACAGGCTTGCCCGTATCTCTGATAAAATCATTTCCTGGAACCAATTTGGCTATGTCAAAGGGAGAAGAATACAAGACTGTCTTTTTAATGCTTCTGAATGTGTGAACCTTCTGCAAAATCCCATTAGAGGAGGGAGCATCGCCCTTAAGCTGGACATTAGGAAAGCTTTTGACACCATTGATTGGGACATCATAAGTAATGTTATGCACTGATTCGGTTTTCATCCGACATTCATTCAGTGGTCCTACACCTTGTTCAGCTCAACCTATATCTCCATTCTTGTCAATGGCTCACCTGAAGGTTTTTTCAAGTGTTCCAGAGGGGTGAGGAAAGGGGACCCCTTGTCTGCCATTATTTTTGCAATTGCAGAGGATTACCTTAGTAGACTGATTACCTACCATGCTGACAAAGGAAATCTGAAAGTTCTTCGGGCTAACAGGGGTAACCCTGCTCCTTCACATCTTCTCTTTGCTGATGAAATTATCATTTTTACTCAAGGAGGAAAAAGAAATATTCAGAATCTCAAATCCATCCTCGATCACTATGAGCTTGTCTCTGGACAGGAGGTGAGTTGGAATAAATCCTTCATCTTCTTTGGGAAAGGCATTACAGACTCCAGGAGGCACTGTATGATTAATAGTCTTGGCATCAAAGAGGGCTCCTTCCCTTTCACATATCTTGGAGTCCCAATGTTTTTTGGTAAACCGAGATCCACCTATTTCGCTGATGTGGTTTGCAATGTCAGAAGAACTCTCTCTAATTGGAAGGGCAAAGCTCTCTCTATGGCAAGTAGAATCTGCCTTGTCAAACATGTGATCATCTCCAAACTTGTCTATTCCTTTATGGTTTACTCCTGGCCTGCATCTACCATTAAGATCCTTAACTCCCTCCTGAGGAATTTTGTTTGGAGTGGTAGTATCCTTGAAAAGAAAAATTGCTACTGCCCCTTGGAACAAATGCTTTTTACCCCTCACTATGGGGGGACTTGGCATTAAGAACATTGAATGCTTCAATAATTCCCTTTAAGATCATTTTATCTGGAGACTTATAAATGAAAACTCAGACTCTTTGGACTTTATCAGAAAACGAATTCTCTCCAGACTGATTGCTGGTAAACTCTCTTATATGCACTCTTCTGTTTGGCCTAGTCTGAAAAAGATCTATCAAAGGATCGAGACTCATTCCCATTGGTTGGTAAATGCCTCTTCCAACTTGAAATTCTGGAGGGATAACTGGACAGGGGCACCTTTGGCTGAGGATATCAATGCTGGTTCTTTGGATGTTGATCTTGATGCCTCCATTTCTGCCCAACTTGAGATGAGACACAACCTGCCTATGCAAATTCTGGAAATTGTTAACTCCTACGATTTCATAAATGCTGATGACATAATGGGTTGGGAACCATCTATGAATGGAATGCTTGACTCTAAAATCTTCTACCACCATTCCATACATATTAATAACTCTACTGCTGTCCAGGACTTTAGAAAATGGATACAACCCTCTCGGTATACTCTTCTATGGAGAATTCAATGGAAAAAACTCCCAATGGACAACAACCTTCAAAGAGCTGGCATCTCTCTTTGCTCAAGATGTGACCTGTGCCACCAACATAGAGATGATCTAGATCATCTCTTTCTCTCTTGCAAAATTGATGCTTCAATCTGGATTATCATTTTTGGCCTTTTTGATATCTCGTTACCGCGTGTTGACAATGTTGCAGATTTTCTACACTTTATTGCAGCCGAACATCTCTCAATGCAGATCTAAGTCCTCTTCTTTGTTGCCTGTGCTGAAACTTTTCACACTCTATGGCGAGGAAGGAACAAAATCAGGCATGGCAAGTCTGCTTTCAATCAAAATTCTGCCATCTCTAGTATTCTCACAATGACCAGAAATACCAATCAGCTTCATTCTAGACAATGTCATAATTCTATCAAAGATTTTGTAGTCCTGAGGAGGCTACATTTGTCAGGTAACTTCCCCAAACCTTCAGGCACTATAGAAATTTTCTGGATCCCTCCCTTTGTAGGTTGGATCAAATGCAATCTTGATGGTGCCTCAAAAGGAAATCCTGGACCAGCTGGTTATGGAATTGTGTTCCGAGATGAAAATAGAAACTTTCTTGAAGGCTCCTATGGCTCTTGTGGTCATGTCACTGCCCTTGAAGCTGAGATGATGGCCCTTATTAATGCAGTGGATATGGCTCATCAAAGAAATTGGAATGATCTCTGGTTTAAAAGTGATTCTTCTACTATAGTGCAAGCTGTCCGGAAAAATCAGATCCACCTTGCCTGGAAACTCACCCTGAAATGGATCAAATGCTTTGAAATTCTTGCCTCCATGAACTTTATCATTACTCATGTATATCGTAAAGCCAACTCTGTTGCTGATAGGCTTGCTTCCAAGGGTATCTTTGAAGCCTCTAGAGTGCACCTGACCACACCTGATGAGGATTTTACTGATTTTATTAATAGAGACAAGTGTAAAATTTCCTCCTTTAGACTCTTTTAATTTGCCTTATTTATTTGAATCTTTGCTTGCTTTTCTAAAAAAAATGAAGATGATTTTTTTTAGGTGTTTAAATATTTTGATTAAATAATGATTTAATTAAATATTTCATTAATAATATTTAGAAAATTATTTTTGAGAAATGGACTTCATTTTTGGATTCTACACATCGAAAAATGGTTAGGGTGAATTTTTGGGATTTTTCTGAAATACTTGAATTTTTTATGAATAGTGAAATACGGTAAAGTACCGTATATGCAAATTATCAATTAAATACACTATTCATGACATCACAAGTGATGTAAGACCACTTGGTTCGAAAACACATGATAAATTACTATTCTTGGTCATGGAATACTCACTATTACTTTTCTTTAGGAGATATAATAAATTAATGGATTTTATATTAAGAAATTCCCTCTATCCTCCACTATAAAACCCCCTCTATGCCCCCCTTACATTCACTCCTCTCAAGGATTTTCCTTATCCAAATTCTGCCCAAATACCTTCTCAAACTCCTCCCCCACGTCCAGCAAGCCTTGGTCTCATAAAAAGACCAAAACCTCTCCTTAAGGAGGTTCTCAAGGAAGTTTGGTTCAAGAGGTAAATTCCTCTTTCCAAGTTCATTTGTTTTCTTTTTCTATTACCTCTCATTTTCCAAATTTTTTGGTGACTCCAGTACCTTATATGTACTGGAATGTTGTCGTGATAGTGGAATAAGTGATTATAATCCCCCTTTTTTTCTTCTTTTATACTAGTAGCAAGAACACCATCCGAGATGTGTCAATTTTCCACATTCAAGGACGATGGACTTTCGATTTCTATTATCATTCTCAATTCTGTTCATGAAAACATTCTTGTTATAGTTTAACCATATTATTACATATAATATAACCTATTTAATATTCTGTAATACCTTTGTACAAATGGTATTAAATTATAAATAAAAATGAGATCATTGTAATCAAAACCCACAAATTAACTGAAACAATTATCCTTAAAGATCTATATAATAATTCATCTTCTTTCCATGTAAAAAAGTTATATAAATGACCAATAACACACATTTATGTTCATAAATAATATATAATTTCAATTTTGGAGATTTACATCCATTCCACATACTTAAAAACAAGTGAACCGAAGATGAAAATAAAGAAAATGAACACTCCGGAGCGACGTAATTCAATACAATCAATAAGAAAATAATTGAACTAACTAGATTTATGATAAAATAAATACATGTATAACAGGTTATTAAATAATTTATTAATAATTATAATTTTATATTCTCGGAGCTTACGTTCAAGAGAAGAACACGTTTAGAGTTATGGTAAGTGTTTTCCACCTGAACATCCATTTTCATTCGGGTTACTTTTATTGTCTAATTTCCTCAATGAAATTATTATGTATTGTTATATACTCCTCATAAATTATGTGTGAGTATTATATATATTTACACCAACCAGAATCATTCCTTATTATATGGATAGTTACCCATTTTAAAAGAAACTTTCAAAACTGTTTCCAAAATACATGCCTGATTGTAAGGGATTGCTTAACTCAATTTTCATTCTTTGAGTTAAACATCTATTTAATTGGTTACATTGTTCCAAGAATATGTATGAATGTAACATTATTGTTCTATACTGTATATCCACTTATATTTTTTGGATTTTCATTTTTCACACATAAATAGTTCATTGATGTATCCTCACTCTAATGATACAATCTTTGTAAGGGATATCTTAACTCAATTTCCATTCATGAGTTAAACATATTTTTAATTTGTTATATCTTTCCTAGAATATGTGTGGATGACCTATGATTGTTCTATTATGTAAATAAACTTTTATTTTATGGGTTTATGCTCATCACGCATAAATATTTCATTGAATTATCCTCACCCTAATGATACAATCTTTGTAAGGGATCCCCTCTCCCACTCTTGTTCAAGAATCTCCCCTATGTTGTGCCATTTTATTTTTAATTCCTAATGATAGGGTATGTTTTTTCACCTCCCACATACTGACTTTGTGACATAGAAATAATTTTATACCCTTTTACCTCTCATTAATCCCTCACATTAACACTTGACACCATGGCGAAATGTTTGTAAGAGGTTTTCTCCTCTCACTTTCAATTCTGTGGGATTTACATTGTTTGCCTCTTATTTCATATATGTGGTATAGGTGTACTACCATTTGATATATATTATCATTATTCTCTTTTTATTCATGGTATTCTGTGATTCATTTGGTTGTTATAAACTTTTGGTCATATGACTCAATTGATTACAACGTGGTAACGAGCGTTGTCTAAATTTTCACTTCGTTGTGACTTGTTTAGTATTGTACACTTACCCTTTCTTATGTGGTGTACCTACTACCCATTTGAGATAACTTTTCAATTGAAATTATATTCCATTTAAATATCCATATTCTCATATCATGGATATTATTATTGTCTAAGCCGTGTACCATTTTACATATGGTATTTATTTTGAATGTTGTTTTGACTGTGGAAATATTGATGAATCCATATCCTCTCTTCTATATGGTTAATAAAAATACATATTTCTCTTGTATTGAATCTATGTATAAATAATTATTTGGATTTATAGGTTGTTGGGGCCCACTATAGCCCCTATATGCATTGATAGGTCTCATGAGACAAAACAGTTTGGCGACAAACCCTTCGAGTTTGATTCCAAAAATCAGACGAGTTTCTACCCAAAGAACTAAACAGTTTTTACGGTATTATGGTCCATGTTCCAGATACATGACATCTAATTTAATAATAATTCTCTTTATTAATTATTATTTATTACTATCCATTATTTTTTTACTATGACAAAAACTATGGAAGCAGTTTCATTCTCAGTTTATTAATGGCGTGAGTTTTCATTTATTCACCATGCCATATTGATTATGTCAAATTGTTTAAAATTTAGTTATTATTGTATTCATGCTTCCACTATTTATAACCCTTACTGAGCATTTCAGATCACCCCTTTAATTGTTTACCTTCAACAGGTGAGGAGGAGGAGATTGTTTATTGAGTTTATGTGGTTGCAGTTTGTAGTTTTTTTATGTTTTGTATTTTGTAACCTTTTACAATGTAATGTGAGTTTCACATATGTATCTAGTTTATTCAAGACTACTAAACTGATCATTCCCTCAGAATTTTCATTCCTTCCAACCATGCCAATATCACAAGTAATGCACCAGCTCCAGCTTAGTGGGGTCGGGGTGTTACAGTTGGTATCAGAGGAAGTTTAGTTGGAAACTTGGAAACTAGAGTAGGAAATATATAGCAGGGAACAAAGCCATAAGGTAGTATTTGAGGATAAACATAAAATAAACTCTTGGTATTTTGGTAAGGAATCGATTATGTGGATATTTCAAGAAATAAATACCTGTCTGGATATGAGCAGGTAGATGCGGCTCTGACACAGATGTATCTAGGGGTAAAACCCAAAAACACTGTTTTGAGATAGATTCGAAAGGGAACTGGTAAATGAAAATGGGACTTGATGCACTCTTGGTTATGACACTCTTGAGTTATATGCTTAGGATAATTCATATTTTCTTTACAATCCATTATGAAGGATTGAAATGTAAATTATTCATCAAAGAAACCATTTTTCTGACTATGAGATTAGCCATGTGTAGGATCTTGAACTATGCTAGGTATTTTGTTAAGTTAAGATTATACATTATGATTCATACCCTAATATAGTTTATTCCATTATTTAGTAATAGATACTTTATGTATTATGAGTTTTCATTAAACATATGGTTAGTGTCTATGTCTATTCTTTAAGTTAAATCCTTTTTTAATAACTTTTCAAATCAAGGAAAGTCAGTTACAAATGGAATGGGGAGGATCCCAAACAACATTTTTTATCCCTTTTTGATGACTTGCTAGCAATAATTATTGAAAAGTCATGCCCCATCAATTCTGAAACATTTCCTAATATACAACTCACTTGCAAACAATTGTTTGAGATATCAAACACCTCCACTATACCTCGATACCATTGTGGATCATGGGTTGTATTTAATCAAATCCTATTTTCTCAATATTCTCATATTTTCAAGAAAGGTAAATATTATCAAGAAATTTTCAAATATTTTACCTTATCACAAGATTTTGAAGCATTTTATGATTTTGAAAAAGGTTCTGAAGAAGGAGACCCTTGTACAACTTATTTATAATTTATTTTGAAATATAATCTTTCAGTACATACTTGTGGAATTTTAAAAGGACCGTTTATTGAAAGTTTCAACACAAATTGGTGCGACTATTTTATAAAAATCATGTTTTATCAGATGTTTTGAAATTATATGTCATGCATTATTATTTTACGAAACTATTTTTCTATGAACACCCATATGACCCAAGTTGTACAAGGTGTATCTGGATGAAGGAAGCAAATGATTTGAAGGATCTCTAAATCCTTGTTGCAATGCATGGACCTTTTATTTACATGAGCATGATGATGATGAAACCATATGGCAACCATGATCAACGTACCCACTCTTTTTTAATAAGTAAATAAAATTTCGAGGATAAAATTTCCAAAGGTGGGAATAATGTAACACCCCAAGAATTTAGAAATATATTTATTATAGAATGAATAGATCACTAAGTCTCTAAAACACTACTTTGTTATAACCTACCCATGTAAACATAATTTTGTCAGTTCAATGATGTGAATTTTGAAAATATGACATACACAATTGTGATCAGTAAGTTATTTGGATTCCGATAAGAAAAACTCAATTTTTGGTGAATAGTAACCTACCCTTATGAATAGTAACCTACCTTTATGAATAGTAACTCACCCTTATGAATATTAATATGACTCTTATGAATGGTATCTATACCCTTGAGTGTATAAATGAATTTAGACACCCTAAAAATGAAGATGAATATTTTAAGTGTTTAAATATTTCGATTAAATAATAATTTAATTAAATATTTAATTAATCATGTTTAGAAAATTATTTTTGAAAAATGGACTTCATTTTTGTATTCTACATGTTGAAAAATGGTTAGGTTTAATTTTTGGGATTTTTCTGAAATACTTGAATTTTTTATGAATAGTGAAATACAATAAAACACCGTATATGCAAATTATCAGTTAAAAACACTATTCATGACATCACAAGTGATGTAAGCCCACATGGTTAGAACTCACATGAACAAATTACTATTATTGGTCATGGAATACTCACTATTCCTTTTCATGAGGAGATATATTAAATTAATGAATTTTATATTAAGAAATCCCCTCTCCTCCACTATAATAACCCCCTCTCACTCGCCCTTACATTCACACCTCTCAAGCCTTGTGCCTTCTCAAAATTCTATCCAAATACCTTCCAAAACTCTTCCCCCACTTCCAGCAAGCCTTGTGCTCATAAAAATGCCAAAACCTCTCCTTAAGATGGTTCTCAAGAAAGTTTGGTTCAAGAGGTAAATTCCTCTTTTCAATTCTTGGTCTTTCCATTCAAGTTCATTTGTTTACTTTTTCTATTAACTCTCCTTATCCAAATTATGTGGTGACTCCAGTACCTTATCTATACTGTAATTTTTTCATGATATTGGAATAAGTTATCATCATCTCCCCCTTTTTACCTTCTTTTATACTAGTAGCAAGAACACCATATGAGATGTGCCAATTTTCCACATTCAAGGACGATGGACTTTCAATTTCTATTATCATTCTCAATTATGGTCATGAAACCATTCATGTTATGGTTGAACCAGATTATTACATATAATATAAAATATTTAAGATTCTGTAATCCCTTTTTACAAATGGTATTAAGTTATAAAGAAAAATGAGTTCATTGTAATCAAAACCCACAAATTAACCGAAACAATTATCATTAAAGTTATATATAATAATTCATCCACTTCCCATGTAAAAAAGATATATAAATGACCAATTACACATATTTATTTTCATAAATAATATATAATTTCAATTTTGGAGATTTACATCCATTCCACATACTTTAAAACAAGTGAACCGAAGATGAAAATAAAGAAAATGAACACTCCGAAGCGACATAATTCAATACAATAAATAAGAACATAAATGAACTAAAAAGATTTATGATAAACTAAATACATGTCTAATAGGTTCTTAAATAAGTTATTAATAAGTATAATTTCATATTCCAGGAGCTTAAGTTCAAGAGAAGAACACGTTCGGAGTTAAGGTAAGGGTTTTCCACCCGAACTTCCATTTTCATTCGGGTTACTTTTATTGTCTAATTTCCAAAATGAAATTATTATGTATTGTTATATACTAATCATAAATTATGTCTGAGTATTACATATATTTACACCAACCAGAATCCTTACTTATTATATGGATAGTTACCCATTTTAAAAGAAACTTTCAAAACTGTTTCCAAAATACAAGCATGATTGTAAGGGATTTCTTAACTCAGTTTTCATCCATTGAGTTAAACATCTATTTCATTGGTTATATTGTTCCACGAATATGTGTGAATGTCATTTTATTGTTATATACTGTATATCCACTTGTATTTTGTTGATTTTAATTTTTCACACATAAATATTTCATTGACGTATCCTCACTCTAATGATACAATCTTTGTAAGGTATATCTTAACTCAATTTCCATTCATGAGTTAAACATGTTTTTCATTTGTTATCTCTTTCCCATAATATGTGTGGATGAACTATTATTTTTTTATTCTATAAATAAAATTTTATTTTGTGGGTTTATTTTTTTCACACATAAATATTTCATTGACTTATCCTCACTCTAATGATACAATCTTTGTAAGGGATCCTCTCTCTCACTTTTGTTCAAGAATCTCCCCTATGTTGTGCCCTTTTTTTTAATTCCTAATGATAGGGTATGTTTTTTCACATCCCAAATGATTCCCTTGTGACATATAAACAATTTTATACCCTTTTACCTCTCATTAATCCCTCGCAATAACACTTGATACCATGATGAAATGTTTGAAAGAGGTTTTCTCATCTCGCTTTCAATTCTGTGGGATTTCCATTATTTCTCTCTTATTTCTTATATGTGGTATAGGTGTACTTACATTTGATATATATTATCATGATTCTATTTTGATTCATGGTATTATGTGATTCATTTTGTTGTTATCAAATTTTGGTCATACGACTCAATTGATTACAACGTCGTAATGAGTGTTGTCTAAATTTTCACTTCATTGTGACTTGTTTAGTATTGTGAACCTACCCTTTCTTATGTGGTGTACCTACTTCCCATTTGAGATAGATTTTAAATTGAAATTATATTCCATTTAAATATCCATATTCTGAAACCATGGATATTATTATTTTCTAATCCGTGTACCATTTTACATATGATATTTATTTTGAATGTTGTTTTGACTTTGGAAATATTGATGAATCCGTATAATCTCTTCTATATGGTTAATGAAAATAAATATTGATCTTGTATTGAATCTATGTATAAATAATTATTTGGATGTAGAGGTGGGTGGGGCCCACTATATCCCCTCTATGCATCGGTAGGTCCCATGAGACAAAACTGTTTGGCGACAAACCATTTGAGTTTGTTTTAAAAAATCAGACGGGTTTCTACACATAGAACTAAACCTTTTTTACGGTATTATGGTTCATGTTCTAGATACATGATGTCAAATTTAATAAGAATTTTCTTTATTCATTATTATTTATTACTATCCATGAGGTTTTCACTATGAAAAAATCTATGGATGGAGTATCTTTCTCAGTTTATTAATGGCATGAGTTTTCATTTATTCACCATGCCATATTGATTATGTCAAATTTTTTACAATTAAGTAATTATTGTATTCATGATTTCACTTTTTTTAACCATTAATGATCATTTGATCTCACCCCTTTCATTGTTTACCTTCAATAGGTGATGAGGAGGAGATTGTTTATTGAGTTCATGTGGTTGCAGTTTGTAGTTTTGTTATGTTTTGTATTTTGTAACCTTTTGCAATGTAATGTGAGTTTCAAATATGTATCTAGTTTCTTAAAGAAAACTAAAATGATCATTACTTCGGGATTTTAATTCCTTCATACCATTAAAATATCACAAGTAATGTACCTACTCCTGCTTATTGGGATCGGGGTGTTACAAATTAGACACTTTTATTGTGTCCTATTTCAAAATTAAGGATAGAGTCATCAATAATTAGTGGTCATTACATTTAATATTCATGTTTCTCGAATCATGCCATTAGTATGGGGGGTTTGAATCCATTATTTATTGAATCAAAAATTTTATTCAAGTATCTCTGAGGAAAAAATCATTACGGTGGAGAGAATTGTCACAACCTGACCTTGGTTTTCCTGAATTATTTTATTTTTTTTAATTAATTTATTTATTTTATTTATTTTTGAGTCTCTATTATTTCCATCTATCTCTAAAATCAATTACCTTTAATTTTGATTTTTTTTGGTTTATAGTGCATGTTTCATGTTTTGGGTCATAGTTAGTATTAACAATGTTGTAATTAGGTGATAGATCTATAAATTTTAGAAGTTCTAATTGCGTAGTTATCAAATGGTATTTTTAACCATGCGTCTTGCCTATAAGCCAGGATCAAGGTCCTATAGTGAAAAATTCATAGTCGGAACATGGTTTTTTAACCATGCGATATACCCATGATTTAATTTTTGGGAATCTCTATTTTCCCTTCTTAAATTAAATCCTCCCCTCCCCCCTATTCATGGGATGCACCACCTAGGGTATCCCTAAATGCACCTATTCCCATTCATTAACTTCCCTTTCATGGTGAATCCGTGGGATTTATTTATGGTTTCATTTTGGATCATTAAGGTACAACCTCATTTCTTATATATTTCATTCTTCTTCCTCATTTATACAAGTTTCCTCTTCATCCCATTATTTTATTACAATTTTTACCAAGACCTAATTGGAATGGGGTGTTTATTAATAGTGATTTTTGGTATCTAGAACTTGAGACTCCTTCCATGAAACATTTTAGAGGTATTTTTCAAGGGATGTGATATTATCTTAATTAACATTGGTTTTCTCCTTTGTATAACTATTTAAAATTATTGAAACATGATTTATTCTCTTTAACCCAGGTTTTGAATCCCTACTGAGTTATACTATACATGTCTATGAATATTTTAAAAATGGAAAATAATTTTTTCTTGGTTTCTAAACAACACCATGGGCCCTTATTTTAAAACAAATGTTATAAATATCTTTTTACACTCTCAAGCACATCAAATGTTCAATAAAATTATCCAATTTATTTTATTAAGGGATTTCAATTTAGAAAATATTTTTTCGATCTATAAAATAATTTTCAATGGAAAATCGTAGTTTTTATGGATGTTTTTAGACTATAAAAAATGGGTTTTAGTGGTTTCTGGATATTGAGATTTCATGTTGGTTGTGTGTATGATTTTCATAGTATGCATTAATAATTGGTTTTCTCATTCGATATTTGAATGCCTGGTTGGAACATGTTTAAATGGTTTTAATGATCACCCTTGAAGCATCCCTTTTTTTGAAAAATGATACGAGTTATCAATTGAGTTACCCTAAGAGTGGATGTTTATTTTTGGTTGTTATTATTAATTAAAGATAAGGGGTTTTTCTGTGAAGGATTTTCATAGGTTCCAGTAAATTTTTTCTTGTTTATGTTCTTTTTTTATGATTAACATGCGCACCTCCATTTTTATTTCATGGGAATCCGTTGGATGTTAGAAAGGAACTCTAGGTAAATAGTTATACATGGTCCCAATCATGCTCTGACTAGTATTACTTAGATAGACTATATTCTTCTTGTGAGATTATGCCACTCAGTTAGTCCATGTACGACAATATCGGGTGTTAGGATAGTTGGTTGTTATCTCAATTCGGTCATATATTTTTTGTTTTATCATCATTCCCTAGTTTTTCCCCAAAGATCATAAGCTCCCATGATAATGGTGTAACCCCCCATGTTTCTGAAAATAAATTTAAAATTTAATGTATGAAACACTAAGTCTTTACAAAACACTACATTATTATAACCTAGACAGTAAACATAATTTTTCCACCTCTGTGATTTGAATTTTAAAAAATTGACATACTCGATTGCGTTTAGTACGATATTTTGAGTCCGATAAGACAAACTTAATTTTTTGGTGAATAATAACATACCCTTATGAATAATAATATGGCCCTTATAAAAAGTAAGTCATATTATTATTTTATTTTCATAAGGATATAAGATAATGATATCTTGATTAATTTTTCAAGGATATATAAAACGAAATATAGATTTTAAATTGTTATTTTTTTAATAAATTAAGTTTTTATTTAAAAATTAAATTAATAATATTTTGAAAATTATTTTCAAAAAATGGAGTTCATTTTGGAATTATACATGCCGAAAAATGGTTAGGGTAAATTTTTGATATTTTTCTAAAATACTCAAAATTTTGATGAATAGTAAAATATGGTAATTAAACATATATATACATTGTCAGTTAAACTCACTATTCCTAGAATCATGGATGATATAAGCATAGTTGGGTTGAAATAAAATGCACATATTACTATTCTTGGTACCAAGAATCAATACTATTGGTTGTGTTTTAAAAAATAATAAAATAATGGGAAACCCCTTCTCTCCTCCACTATAACCCCCTCCCACTCACTCCCCCTTCTCTTCACTCTTATAAGCCTTAAAGCTCCTCAAAGTTATTCCCAAATACTATTACCTAGTCAATATCCTCGTCCAATTTCTCTTTGTCTTTCCCAAATACCAAAACCCCTTCCCTTAAAGAGATTCTCAAGGAGGTGGATTCAAGAGGAAAATTCACATTCTATTTCTTTAAATTTCATTTCAAGTAACTTTCTTTTGTTATCCTATCCTCACACCTCTCTCCAAATTACCATGACAACTCCAGTATTATCTATATAGTAAACTTATATCATGCTAATTTAATAACCATCATCAATATCCTTAGTCTCTCTCTTTAATTTTATAAATGAAATCATCTTCCGTGAGGTGCCAATTTACAACAATCGTGGACGATGAAGTTTCATTTTTCAATTACCCATCAATAATGGTAATAAAACCATTTTTTTGGTTGAAAAAGGCTATAATATATGTATTATAACTTATTTAATATTTTTGGACCAGTACTTTTTACATAATATTAAATCATTTGACGAAACTAGTTCCTAATAATCAAAATACCGCTAATGTAATATAAGTGCTTGTCATTAATATTTAATATAATTATTCATCCTTATTCCACGTAACTAAATGATTTAAGTTACCAATAACAAATATTTATGATAATAAACAATGTGTAAATTCAATTTGGATATTTACATCCATTTCACAGGAACTCCATTACTTTAAAACAAGTGAAATGATTATGAAATTCATGAGAATGAACACTCTGGAATGAAAAAATTCAATATTATAACATATCATTAAGGAAGAAAAAGAAAAAAAAATTATAAAAAACTAAGTACATGTCTTATAGGATCTTAACTAAGTTATTAATGAGTCTAATTTCATATTCTTGTACCATAAAGTTAAGATTAGAACATTCAGACTTAAGGTAAGGTTTTTCCACCCGAACTTCCATTTTCATTTGGGTAACTTTTATTTCCTAATTACCTCAATGAAATTATTATGTATTATTATTTACTCATCATAAATTCTGTTTGAGTGTTATATATATTTTTACCAACCATAATCCACCTTTATTTTATTGGGATATACTATTTTAAAAGGAACGTTTAAAATTCGTTCTAAAATACAAGCCCGATTCGAGTGAATTTCTAAATTTTTTACCTATTTTTAAAGGCCCTATATAATCTATTTATGGAATCCATCATCTATATAAAATGTATCATTTCATTTTGAAAATATGATCTTACTTCATTTCGGAATTTAGACAATGATTTTTATTACAGAACTCTTCTTTTCAAAGTAAAAGAGTATTTATCTCAAGAATTATTTGATGATTTTATAAGAGTATATTCATCTATTTCAACAATCATGTTGATTATATTTTATTATTAGGATCAATATTTTATGATATCATATACCATATTTAATTGAATTATATATGATTTTTTTATTGTGGATATTCTATCTTGAAACTATTCACCACTTTACTCTGAATGGTTAGTGTTTATGCTTAATGTTTAGGGAAAGATATTTACGTTTCATATGTTAGTTTCAATAGGAATGTATTTGTTGTTTATGTTTATAACCATTTATATTATGAATGCATTCGAATTAGTAAGTGTCAGGTGGGTCTTACTATAGCCCCTATGTGCGACTGTAGGTCTCATGAGACAAACTACGATCTTGGCACAAGGCCTTGAATAAATGGTTATTTATTGTCTTAGAACAAGGCCTTGAGAATATGGTTAGGATGTACTGAATTATTCATTCCATCATTATGAAAATATAATTGAAGGTTCATATGGTTATTTGATGAGTACAATACCCATGATTATGTTTTATTATGAAATTATTTATTCATCTCTTATTCTATCCATAATTTGTTAAAGTTTATTGTTAAAGGAATGTGTTTTTAGTTATTAACATAGTCTAATGTTTATAGTTATGATATCATCCACAATATTACTTACCCTTACTTAGCATTTGAGATCACCCCATTATTATGTTTCATTTTCTTAGGGCATGAAGATGTTTATTATGGATAACCTGAAGGGATAAACTTATAGTTGTGGATGTTCCCAATAAAACTTATATGTTGTTTTTTATTTCATGTTGTAATGTCAAACATATTTAAGTATTGTATTTTCAAAGATACTAAACTAATCAATCCTTCAAGATGCATATTCCTTTTTTATATTACAATGTAATAAAATAGGGCACCAGCTCCAGGAAATAGGGGTATGGTCCATACAATTAGTATGAGAAGAAGTTTAGTAGATAACTTGGAAACTAGATTCAGAAAACGTAGATGAGAAAACAAAACCCTAAGATAGTTTTTTAGGATTAACATACAATAAAATCCATTTATGTTGGTATGAAATAGATTATGTGAATATTTATTGAAAATAAATCCTTGTTTGGATACTGTAAGTGGGTTTGGTTTTACCACAAATGTACCTAGGAGTAAAAACTATGACAAGGAGTTTCGGGCTTAACCCAGGGTATCCTGGTACATGACCACAAGGCTTACTACAGACCTGGTTTGACACTCCCAGGGGATATTCCTAGGTTAATTTAAATTTTTATTATAGTCCATTATGAAGGATTTAAATGAAAATTTTTCCTCAAAGAAACCATGTTTATGATTATGAGACTAGCTATGTATAAAATTTCAATTTATGTTAAGTATTTTTCTACATTTAGATTATACACTATGATTCATAACCTAATCTAGTATAGGTAATTATTTATAAATGGATCCTAGTGGAAGGAATGAAAACCACATGAACATGCGTATCCCATATAGGGATTGCCCTATGATGCAAGATAATGATGTTGGATCTAGAGATGTGACTAGTGGTGAGCAAATTATAACTATAATGGGACAACTGAATTAGGTTATGAAGAATAACCTTTCCCATATAGAGAATCTGGATTGTAATGTATCAGATTTTCCATGTATTATTTTAAAATATTAAATGGAATTTTTGAGGGACCAGGCTTTGCAACGACGTGCGATTTTGAGGCCCGGATTGCCTGGAATAAATGTTTGAAATAAATTAAATTCTAAATAGAGTGTGCACACTGTTTTCCCAAAAAATTGAAATAACTTTGAAATGGGTTCCCAAATAAAAAATCTAATGAAAATGCTGCATTTAGAGCAGTGACTTTTGCCTTAGTCAGGGCCTAATAATGACCTCTGTGGGTCAACCGCAAGAGTTAGTTTTTGGATGTTTAAAAGGAAATAAAATAAAATAAAATAAAATAAAATATCTTATTTATTTTAAATTATTCCTTAAATTTAGTGACCTAATCCCCCCTATTAATACCTACTTCTGGAAAGTCTATCAGGTTAGACACATAACCTTTCAAATTAAGAATTCCTATTGGATATTTGGAGGAGAACCCATTGGAAGACGACGACAAATAGATTGATCGACGCATCTCGAATTCAATGAACCATGCCATTGAACACAACATGATGATCTTTCTTCAAATGAATTGAGTTAGGGGTTTTATTTTTGAGTTTTTCTTTCCTTGTTATTCAATTTAATGATGAACACAGATCAACCCACGAAGAGGCTGATCTGAGGATCGTGTGTTCTTGCGTGTTGTTTTTATTTTTAATTTATTTTAGGGTTTTGATTTAGGAATTGATTTTATGATAATTACTGGATTGTCATTTGATTATCCTATTAAACCTATTAATTGGAGTAGATTGACGTCGTGATGTATGATGGCAGAGGTGAATTCCTCATTTGTTAATTGAATTTATCTCTCATTTTAACCCCACTTTCTTCGTGTTCTTCATGGGGTTATGAACATCATAACTCTTCACTTCCGTTTCACAATGATATAATCCTAAATTGAAGATTGATCATCACAACAACCTAGTGGAGGTGCGACGACGACAGTGGGTGATGAATCGGCTCGGATCAAGAAGGATCATCCTTTGAGCATTCATTGTGCGGGTGGATCGAAACTTGTTTTCAGGGACAATAAGAGGTTAGAAAACAATAGAAATATCTTTTATGTTTTGATATGACCTTGAACATGGAGTATAATGATGATCAGATGACCGGTTCGAGGATCTAAGGAGCACTGAAGGCATGGTGATGAAGAATGAAAAATTCTAAAAAAAATTTATCAACACAACATGTATCCTAAGGAACATGCAATTTAGGGTCTTCCTAGTGGAGACTAGCGTTTCCATGCTACAGATAACGAAGAACAAAATGTGTCATTGAGAAGACATGGTGTGTGGGCCCCACCTAGGGAAAAATAGATTTTCAGGCGACAGGAAGCATAGACATGGAGTGTGACCATCGTCGCACGACGTGGGGGTCCTTACGCAGACTTGGAATGTATCTCAGAAGATACACGAGCACTGGGTGGATGGCTAGACATGGATGGATACATGGGATACCCCGTGTATTGGTATAGGGTCTGGGACACACGGGTTGAAGCCATGTACGAGCACATGACTAGTGTACTCGGAGCGTTCCACGAGTAGTAGAGTATGGTGTGTCACGCTCTTACATACCATGTATACCTTCTTCTAAATGAAAAGACATATGACACAGGCCGTTGTAAATGGGTAGTACCTAGGGTTAAAGGACATGATGTGTGGCCCTTCAACATGATGTGTACATCACAGTACATGGCTTGATCATCTTTTACACCATTCCTTGGAATGGGTTCATTGGATTACTGCCCCTTTACTAATTCCCCTGAAGGTCAAGTATCGTTCCTGTCCATAGGAGTATGATCCCTTCAGCTAGATATTCTGAGATAGAGTCAGGTATCCCTCTGAGAGGTCCGTAGCGAGATCCTATATCCATTAATGACCCTAGGTAGAGTCATGTATCGACGTGAATAATCCTATAGGACACCAATACTCTACTTAGAATGTGAATTAGGATGAGTCACGATATCCATCAAGGTCCTAGTAGTAATCCACATCTATGTATTGTGATCATTCCCCACAAATAAGTGCATTCTTCTATATTGAGGGTATCTTTTCTCTCTTCAAATCTATCGGTGCATCTATCCCTCTCATGGATTTTCCCAAAAAACAGGTCTTCTCAGATGGACGTTATCAGAGATATCATACTCATGGATTATGTTATCCCAGATGAGTGCTTTGATGAATCTCCAAACTGAATCCCAAGAATGGGTATGCCATCGTTTTAGAATACGGGTCTGGGTTTCAAGTATATCTAGATATGTTTATCTTGCTATAATTTTGGTAGATATATACTGTGTAGAAGTTTACTACACCTTTACTTTTTGTATTGATTTGTGGTTTTCGAGGTCCTCTAATAAGTATTGTTATAATCACCCCTGCATAGGCTTTTCCTGCACATGTTGTATCTTATGTAGATGAGCAGCCTTTTGATGGAGTGTATGGAGGACCAGGACCAGACCGAGCATTTTGAGTTCCTTGCAGGCCGAGGTGTTCCTACGACTTTGTCTTGTAGTCCCAGTACCTCATTTATACAATCAGCTTCATATATTATCCCTAGTACCTCCTTTATACGAGTGGAAGTCCCAGTACCTCCTTCATACCCTTCATATTACATACTTAAAATTTTAGTAGCATTCCTCCCAAATTATCTTTCATGGTAAATCAATTATTAGACCTAAGTGTTACATATACATCATCAATATGAAACATCTCCCAAATATCAATAATCACCAAGATAAATAAATATATACTCTTTAAATATAGTGAAATTTTCCAAAATATCATGAATCAAAATTATATATTAACCAAAAAGGTAATACATAACTTTACCATATCTATATCTGAATATATCAACATATAAATGAATAAAATTTCATCCATTAAGTTTATTTATATTCCACAATATATTAGAGAATAAATAACTTCAAATAATATACTAACCACAAATGTTTATTTAAATCTCAATAATGTTTTCTTCATATTTCCCAATAAATGATTCGAATAAATTCAAAATCACGTCACTTAAAACATAAAAGTGGGTTTTTGATGCCTTTGAAGTTATGATTAACTATAAAATTATACACCCATGATGGTATCCATAACTTCTATGTTAACATTAAATGAAAACATATTCTCTTCCAAAAATTAACACAGTCCTTATTCCTTAAATAAGTTAAAAAAAGAATATATTCCATAAACCCTAAAATTCAAAATCATCAAAGATGACCTAAATCAATATGTAATCAACTATCCATTTTCAAATTCACCAATACTGTTATACCAATTTCAATCATCTCTTTATTATAACTAAAAATATATTTTCAAATTATACTATGGAACAATCCTTATATGTTTCATGATCATTGTATCCAAAACACCATTGATATAAAACATACATAACATAATTCCTAAATCATAATGCATAAATAATTGAAACCTTTTCACTTCATAAGTATTTACTTGGTCTAGTATTTAACCCTTGGATTAGGAAATTGGCTCAGATAATCCCCATATTCCCTACACATAATATATTAAACTATAAATGTTACCTTAGGATGATATTCATTTCCCTCCATCGAACATTTAATTTTTCCTCAGTATTTAGATGCTCTATACCCTTCATTTACACATAAAAAATATCTTTTTGTTACTTTTATACATTAACTTGAGTGTTTCTTCCAACATTATCTACACAATGTAATTTGAATCACCTTTTATTTATAATCCCCACCACCTGATCTCTTAGTGAAATATGTCCTTTTATTCATTTGGAATTTTGAGAGTTGGTTAAGGTGCAAGATATTAATCATATATCATGATAACTGATTAAGAATAATCCCAAGGTTTTCTATTATATCTCCTATTGCATTTGGTTAATCACGAGGATAATCATACCATTTTATGTCATTTTTAACACAATACCTCCAACTTCTATCCATTAACTAAAACCAATGAGCAACAATATTCCTAGTGGGGAACCATGGAATACAATTTATAAGATGTATAAATCATGAAAAATCCATTTCAATCTATGAAACCTTATATTTAACCCAATTTTTCCATAATTGTTACAAATTTTTTCGATGTTATCATATAATTAGACTCGTACATAAGGTTTTCAGTAAATATTTCTCATCATAGTTTCCAAAGGATAACTAAAATATTCTATGATACACACTCTATTTTCCTGTACATTTCATACATAGATATAACATATTAAAATTTTAATATCAGTTATATAACAAAAATAACCATGATAGAATTGTATAGGTCAAGTTCCTTGGGAAACATAGAAACACAAACAAGTTGTTAATAAAAGATTGATATTATCTCCCACTATATTCATCATAACTATAATACTTCTTAGAAACATCATATATAAAACTATAATCTGAACCTGGAGAAAAGGAAACTAAAGAAAGGGTGAGCTCAAATTCTTATCCATAGAAAAAAATGGATATTTGAATGATCAATTGATCTCAACATGAGCATAAGGTTATGAGAACATGAACATAAAATTATAAAATCATAGCCTATAAATCATATATCATAATAGTAAGTCATAGAATAAAATTTTCCATTTCCTAAGACATGAATCATAAAATAATAAATGAACATGAGCCAAGAGAGAATGACATATGCATAATACATAGTGGAATGTAATACATGTAATCCTAGAAAATAATTTCCTTAGTAGTAAATGATCATTTCAAAGAGTATCATAGTGGAATTTATTTTCTCCCCAAACCCTCATAGAAGTCATGGTTAAATCCTAAGAGTATCATAGTTTACAGATTCCCTTGGTAAATTAGGTTCACCCATCATTCTAGTCATGTTTATCTCATGGGATATCAATCATTACCTAATGCATTGGAGGAAAATATAGGTCTCAACCATTAAATAATGAAAGTAAACAATATTTTCTCCATAAGATCATAAAAAATTCATCATATCACAACCCAATAAAAGGAATGGGTTTTATAAACATTTCATAATTTAATAATAGCATAACCCATGAAAAAAAACAAGTTTCATATATATTTTTTCATCATAAACATAAACCTTATAGATAAAGAATAAGTTTGACATCATTGTATCATATCCCACAAAAATTATAAGTGAAATAAAGGGTTATTGTCATTGATGATTATAAATACCATTAAAAATTTATTGATGAAAATATCTTTTCAATTTTAAAATGAAATATTTAAAATATAAAATTGTTAAAAATATTATGGAAAACATTTTATTGTAAAATATACTTATAAACACATAAAGAAATATTCAATGCATTGGGTGGCCATGATGGTGTGAAATTTTGTTTCAGTTGTATAAGATAAAAAATATTCATTTTATTCTTGTAATAAGAAAAAAAGTACCTCATTTGGAAAATGAAAACTATATAAATTTTGAAATATTTTTTAAAAAAATTAATAAATTCATAAAAATGAATTTAAATAATCAAATTATAATATTTAAATCCTTCTTTAAAACATGGATATGGAAGAAAAATGTTTTTGGATCAAAGAGATAAATAAAGTAAATTTTATTTAAAATAATTATTTTAGTATATTGAGTACTTGAGGAGAGGAAAATTTAATGAAATAGTTATTTTATATAAATAACCAGAGGATAATAAAATCCATGATATTCTGTAAAGTTATATCAATCAATTTCAGCATCATAACTTAATCATAAACAATCCTGATAAATAATGTGATTATAACATAAATGCCTTACTACTTTAGTAACAATTGAATAATAACCCCATTAAATAAAGAACTATAAAATTATATTTATACCCCCATAAATTTAACAACAACAATAATAAAATACATTCAAGGGTACTATATACACCACACAAAATAAACAACTGGTGGATATTGAATATGTCCCCTAGAAATAAAAATGAGATGAAAATCCATTACCCTAAGTATGTCTTCCTTCATTGGCATTGGAAAATTATATATATATCAAATATAGATTTATTATAAATATAATACAGAACCATAATCATATATATAATCGCATATATTATTTACTAATTACCCTTTATGGTCTATTTGTTAACAAATCTTTATTAAAATCATTATTCTAAGTGATATCTGCTTCGTTTTTCATGTATATTTTGGTATGGTAGTTCTGGTCCATTTAATTTGATCTTAGTTCTATAAAATATACAATATTAATCATTATATAAATATAATTTATATTAATTTTATAATTATTTATATTCATTCATAAAATTTGAGATATAAAAATGAATTACACCGTTCATGGAGACGGTGGGTCATACATACATATGAATGACGTTTTCATTTTTCAGCCGATGAAATAAGAGAAAGGTAAATAATAAGCATTCCTTCAAGAATAATTATTATATAATATAATTATTATATATTTAATAAATCCATCTTTATTACCATCCATATAAAACAAAAAATTAAAATGAATCACATTGCTCCGTGTTGGTGGTAGTCCACACGTACTCACAAGCGATGTTATTATTGTCCATTAGTTTGGAAGGTAAGAAGGTATATATGATATTATAAATAATAATTTTTAAATATTTAATAATTATAGTATATAAAAATTAATCCCATCATAATACCCATATATGAAATATGGTGATGAGAAATGAATTGTATCACTACTTGGAGACGGTAAGTCGTACGTACGCAAGAGTGAGACATTTTCTTCCCATTTCATGGATAGATGTTGAATAAATGTGGTTTCATAATTTTAATAAAATTTCATTATATTAGGTATAATTAATTTATTATTTAATTAAAAATCTAAAATATTTGCGGGAGATAGAAAATAATTATAAATAAAGTGATCTGTTAAGGAAATTGACTCTTTTTTGAAATAACTCCTTTAAATACCCCCTTAAAGACCCTATGGTTGGTATTTTGGGAATATCATCACACATTTAATGTGTATAAGTAAGTTTAAAAGGTATTTTTTTGAATTTATGGTCAAGATATTAGAGAAAAAATTCATAATAGGTGAAGGGAGGAGGTTCCCATTTATAATTAAGGTAAGGGGGAACTTTTGGAATTTCATAAAATATTATAATATAAATAAAATAATTATCAATAAAGAATGCCTCCAAAATCCAAGTTATTATAATTTAATATATTATTATGTTTAAATAAAAACATATAATTAGAGTTTTATAAGTTGAAGTGGTGTTTTAAACCATATATTTGGTTTATCCATTTAATTAACTCATTTTAACATTAACCAAAATATCATATTTTTTACATAAAAAGGATTATAATTTTACATGTAAGGTAAAAATTGGAAAATAAATTGCTAAGGGATTATATTTTAGACAATATATCATCATATTTTTCATATTTAAATATTTATTTAATTTTTTCAAATTTTTATGAAATATTATTTTGATAAAATAACATTAATGTTAATTCCGACACTATTCATTTGATTAGATTTAAAATAAATAATTTTTTAAAATACAGTATAATAATTTAACATAACACTAATATTTAATATTCATATAAAATAATAATTGAACACTATAACTCACTAAAATTATGCCACTTTTAGAATGCATAAAATAATTTTTTTTTATAATCATTGGATAAATACTATGATAAAATTGTATAAGAATTTAAGGTCATTTTATAATTTATGAAAATTATAAATAAATTTATTTCAAGAAAATAATTTATTTAATCTTAAAATAAAAAATTATCTTCATTCATAGATGTATTTTTTTATATGTGTACATATAATAGATATTTAAAACTTAGAGATTGACATTTGATAACTTTCATTCATTAAATATTATATATGTCATATTATTGGAAATGTTTCCATTAAAAAAATTATGTTCGAAGATAATTTTATAATATTAGAATATCATTCATACAATAATAATTATTATGGAAAAACTATAGCCTTGTCACTTAGTTTTAACCTAGATTAACCTGATTTACCCTTTACTGTGGTGATAATATTTACCATGATTGTGATTGATATTGACCAAAAATAAAAGAGAAATATTTAATTTTTTTGAATAGATTTAAAAATATGGAATAATGTTTATAAAATTCAATTTTTATGTGTGGATGAAATTAATTTTAAAATGAGCATAAAACATGCAAATAAAAATGCTTTTTAGACAAATATATTTTTAAACATGTAACATCCTGGTTCCGGAAGACACCCAGAGGCGCTCCGTACCCGGTTGGTCACATGGACTCAAGAGAATTTCCCCAAACACTAGAGGCTGCCGACTAGTAGCGAGGGCCTTGGGTGTGATAGTGGGGAAACTATGCCCTCATTGGTAGAGTACACATCAGAAGAAATGAACAACTCATAAAATAGTGGAAGCAGTAAATATCCAACAATAGTAAACAACGGAAGACTAAAACATGAACAAATGAAGCACAAATACATAAATGAAATGACGCATGATACATATGTCTAGGAAATCATCCAAACAAGTCAGAATGCTGGCAATACAATAGTGCAAACCAAAGTACAAAATAAAGGTAACAAATAAACTCCTCAGCATCGCAAGCCTCGGCTTGGTCCCATGCTCTCCTGCTCTAATTCAATCAAATACCTGAAGTCGAAGGGCGCTTTCCATTGTCTATACCTACGGTAATATAATATATTTGGGACCAAAAGCATGACCCAAATACGGTGTGAGACTAAATCCCAGTAGGCAACCACCTAAAGATCTGTACCTAACAGTCAGTGAGTATATGGCAGGTAAATTACCGTAAATAGTAAGCAATGAACATGATAACACACTGTAGTAAACAACTAGCAACAGTGAATAAATAGCTAACCACAAACAGGTAACCCTATGGGAAGTACTCACAGCCATCCCCTCTGGTCCTATCCAAGAAAATACCAACAAACCTCTAGGGAGTATACTCAGCCTAACCCCTCTGGTTGGGTCATATGAAATTATAAGACTATCTAAGGAAGCACGCTCAGTCAATTCCCCTTATAGTATATGGTAGTTAGAGAATCTCTGAGGTAGATAACGCGGTCTAATCCTCTTATATCCCCAAGTTCTAGAGACTCTCTGAGGAATCTCACTCGATAAATTCCTCCTATATCCTTAGGTCTATCACAGACTCTCTAAGGAAGCTCACTCAATCAATTCCTTCTATAGCCTGGAATGGTTTAAGGAAAATTCAAACAAAAAAAATACTCTCTGAGGAAGCTCACTAGGTCTATCCTCCTATAGTCTATAAAGCTCAAGACTCTCTAAGAAATCTTTCTCGGTCTACCCTCCCGTAGTCTATAATATCCAAGACTCACTGGGAAGCTCACTCGGTCTCCCCTATAGTCTAAAATGTCCAAGACTCTCTGAGGAATCCCACTCGGTCTATCCCCTTATAGTCTACAACACTAGGTTCTCGCGTCCCTATGTCAGTCAGTGCATAATAATTCTATAAGTCCAAAGTAAACCTACAATGACACTTGGCTAACCATTCTACAACATAACAAGCATGTCAGGAAACAACACTCCATCATACGGTCATAAGGCATGGGAAATAGGTATAATGACCAAAGAATAAACAAGACCAAAAGGTCGTAAATAGAACATGGCATAGAAAAACATACAAGCATAGCAATTATCCTCATACATAGCCAAAATTACCTCTACCCAAGCATGAAAGAAAGGTAGAAAAACAATGGGGGAAAAGGAGTAAAAACACAATACCCCGTTCAAGGGGATTGGTAGAAATTGTGCATAAAACTCAAAGAATTTGAATGGAAAGGCACAAACCTACTACCTTAAAGCTAAAAGATCAATATAATTGAACCATGAGGATTTCATATCCTTAGAACATTGTATATCTATGAATATAAACAAAACATTCAACCCACGATAACTTGATAAAGGGGAGGAATTGGAAAATAGGGCATGAAGAGAAGAGAGAACTCACTGATGCAATTCCAACACAATCAACGGTGCTCGAATTGGAGGCCGGACAGAGAAAAAGTGTCTCATCAAAGATCCACAGATGCTCAAAACTCTCATACAAAAAAACCTAAAAGAAGACGGTTCTGGGGATTAGACGCGACCCTGGTCCGTTTAATGATAAAAAAAGAAAGTACATGGCGTGTACTTTTGGAGTACACAATGTGTACTTGACTTTTTGGTACTCCGCTTTAAGTGGCCTCCACATCACCCCACATGACCATGTGTGTAGCCCGTACATGGCTAGCACACGAACTCATGCAGCATCGAAGTACACAACATGTACTCATAAAGTACATGACGTGTACTTAAAAAATTTACAAAAAACTCTTGTTTTCTTAAAAACTCTAGAAATAGGAAAAACATACCTAAAAAGAAGATCCGGGTTATTAAAAACTTCCCCACTTAAAAAAATTCGTCCCCAAATTTCCCTAGAGCATTGTAGAAGAAGAAACCCCGAACATCTCTGGCCACTATGCTCATACATCGGCCTCCCTCTCCCAAGTCTCGTCCTGTATTCACCCATCGTGCCATAACACCTGTACCAGAGGAAGAGACTGGCCACAGATAACCTTTGTGCTGTGATCGAAAATACGGATAGGATGCTCCTCAGATGATGCATCCACTTTAAGCTCAACCTCTTCGGGTTGAAAGACATGAGATAGGTCTGAAAAGTAATGTCGGAGCTAAGAAATGTGGAAGACGTTGTGCATATCCCGATACCTTTTAGGTAACTGAAACCAATAGGCAACCAACTCGACTCTCTCCAACACTTCAAACAGCCCGACGTACCGTGGTGAAAGCTTACCCTATCTCCGAATCCTCTTGTGTCCCAACCTCGGTGTGACACACAGGAAACCCTAATCCCTAACCTCAAACTCCAGAGGTCATCTCCGCTGGTCAACATAAGATTTCTATGAAGACTGTTCCATATCCATCCTCTTCTGAATCAAATCTATCTGCTTTGAGGTATCCTGAAGAAGACGAGGTCCTAACAAAGCTGCCTCTCCTGCCTCCAGCCAGCATAAAGGTGATCGGCATGGCCTACCGTAAAATACCTCATAAGGTTCCATCTAAATAGTTACCTGAAAACTGTTGTTGTAGGTGAACTCCACAAGAGGTAAATGCTTCTCTCAAGAACCTCCAAAATCCAGGATTCAATGTCCAAGCATATCCTCAAGCACCTGAATCCTACGCTCGGACTGGCCATCTGTCTGGGGATGGTAAGCTGTACTCAAAAGTACCTGTGTTCACAAAGACTTATGAAGCCCCTTCTAGACCCGAGAAGTAAAAAGAGCCTCCTTGTCTAAAACAATAGAGTGCGGAACCCCATGTAAATGTACGATCTCTCAGATGTACAACTGTCCCATATGATCAACATTGAAGGTCTCTTTGATCAGCAAGAAGTGAGTGACCTTCGTGAGTCTGTCGATGAAGACCCAAACAGCATCATTCCCTCGAGGTGACCTCGAAAACCCAGTCATGAAGTCTATCACGACGTCGTTCCATTTCCACTCAGGAATGAGTAACTGCTGTAAAAGTCTTGCTGGTCGTTGATGCTCCACTTTCACCTACTGACAAGAGGAACATCTCTAGACAAAACCAACAACATCTCTCTTCATACCTAGACAACAATATTAGCGGTGTAGATCACGATACATCTTGGTGATTCCAGGATGAACTTCCCAAACTGAGGAATGAAAATCCTACATTTCTCCTCACGTATGTCTGTTGGCACCCATATATGTCACTGGAAACTCAATATCTCATCCTCACCTACTGTCCATCCAGGAAGAGGGTCCTCTCCTGACACACTTTCCCACAGGACTAGGCCTTCTGAGTTTGATAGCTGCCATATTCGTACTCGATCGAGAAGAATAGAGGTAACAGCTACAGATGATAGAAAAGTATTCCCTTGTCTGTCATGCACCTCCAAATGAATCTTAGAGAACAGATCCATAAACTGCCACTCACTGCTGGCCTCTTGAACTGCTTGCAACTGAGTCCTCCTGCTTAGTTCATCAACCACTGCATTGCCTTTCCCAAGCGTATAGGCAAGCTCAAAGTCAAAAGACTAATGATACTCGACCAACCTGTGCTGTCTCAGATTCAGATCATGCTGAGTAAAGATATACTTGAGACTTTTATGGTCAGTGAAAACCATAAAGTGGTCTCACAAAAGATAATGTCTCCAACAATGTAAGGCATGAACAATAGCTGCCAACTCAAGATCGTGTGTCAGGTAATTCCTCTCTTGTGGCCTCAACTGCTGAGACCCGTACGCAATGAATCCATCTCCATGCATCAGCACATCTCCCAGCCCGATACCTGAACCATCGTAGTAAACAGTATAGCTCTTGCCTGACTCTGGGAAGACTAGTATTGGTGCTAACGTCAACCTCCCTTTTATCTCCTGAAAGGATGACTGACAAGATTCTAACCATAATAACTTCACCCCTTTCTTGGTCAGACCTGTCAGTGGTGCTACTAGGCGTGAAATGTTCTGTATGAAGAATCTGTAGTATCCAGCCAGCCCCAGAAAACTCCGCACCTCAAAGACATTCTTTAGATGCTCCCAGGAAACTACTGATCTCACATTCTCTGGGTCTATTGATACTCCTTTCTCTGAGACAACATGACCCATGAAGTGAATCTGATCCATCCAAAAGTGGTACTTCGAGAGCTTAGAATATAACTAATTCTCCTTTAGTGTACTTAGAACGATCTCAAAATGGGTAGCATGGTCGTGTCGAGTGTGAGAGTACACCAATATATCATCCACGAAGACCACCACGAAATAGTCTAAGTATAGATGGAACACTCGGTTCATCAGTGCCATGAAAACTGCAGGCGCGTTCATGAGGCTGAATGGAATAAACATATACTCTTATAGAACATATCTGCTCCGGAGAGCTGTAAGAGGTATATCAGATGGTCTAATGTGCAACTGATGATAACCAGACCTCAAATCAATATTTGAGAACACCCAAGCTCCTCAAAGATGATCAGAAATATCATAAATCCTTGGTAAGGGATATACATTCTTGAACATCAACTGGTTCAACTTCCAATAATCCACTAAAAATCTGAGGGTGCTGTCTGCCTTCTTTGAAAACAGGACAGGTGAACCCTAAAGGGAAGTTCTGGGTCGGATGAAACCCTTTGCCTGCAACTCCTCCAACTATTTCTTAAGCTCTTGCAACTCAGGTGTAGCCATACTATAAGGAGGAATGGACAATGGTGTTGCTCTAGGCACGGGCTCAATAGAAAATTCTACCTCACGCTTCAGAGGAAAACTTGAAAAGTCCTCTGGGAAGATATCCCTGAAACGATCCACCACTGGAGGAAAGTCTAACTGTGAAGTCCCTTGGTCATCCAGATAAAGACTAGAAATCTGGGCTGTAACTCCTCCTAGCCCATGATGCTCAGGTCCTTCTCTACTCGCCTAGACATCTCACTCGCCTCTATAAAGAAAGGATACACCCTCTGGTGATATGAAACTCACCCTACGATGATAATAGTCGAAAAATTCCTGAAAGGGAACTAGCTAGTCCATTCCAAGAATGAAATAATAGCCTGCCATCTTTAGAACATAGAGGTCCCATAAGAAGTGACACCCCACAACCTCAAGAGGGAACTCTCGGCACTGACGTACACTAGATGTCCTTGTTCTCAACAGTGTGTCTAAATTCAGCATGTCCGCAGATGAAAAGATGCAGAGCCCAAGGCTCTCCACAACAGTAACAGAGATAAATCTATGCATAAAAACAGTATAAAAAAGAGATGAAGATAAAAATGAGGCTACTAAGATCGTACCTCAAACTGTAGAGGGTCTAGGATCCTGCTCCTGATGGGTCTGCTCCACAGTGAAAGTCTGGCATGTACCACGGCCTTGTGACCCTACCTGGCCGCTCTGAACTGATCCACCCTGCTGTCGCTGATAGGTAGGTGACTGAACACCCTGGCCACAACCTCCACCTCAGCCTGAATGTCCAGAAGAACTCCAGTTCCCAGTTTGGTGAGAAACTGGTAGCGCTGCTTCTATATGAGGAGTCATAGACGAACCCCTGTCACCAACTGTCTGTGGGAAGTTCTGACAAAAACGATGAAGGTGGCATATCTTGCCGCAATAACGACACTCCATTGGGTATCTCTGGCACTAAGTCCTAGTATGTCCACTCCTACCGCACTGGTAGAAAACTACCTGGAAATCTGAAGATGCAGTGCGCCTAGTCTGATCTTCTTGTGAAGACTCTCTACGGTGCTTCCTACTATCAGAAGGGGGAATACTAACTCTGGATATTGTACCGCCCTAGATCACTGCTCCAGAATCCCTCAGATTTCACTCTGTGATCAGTGCCTGGTTGACAATAGAGGATATATAAGTCAACCTGAAGATGTTCACCTGGGAACGGATCTCCTTCTTGAGACCGTCCTCAAACTTCCTAGCCAGGAACAACTCATGGCCTGCTGGGATCGGCGTAAAATGTTGCAACTCAGTGAAATGAGAGGAGTAATCCATCACAGAAAGAGTACCCTGCTCCAATCTCATGAACTCCTGGGCTCAGTTGTCCCTCAAGGTCTCTGGATAGAAGAAGTCGTAGAAGACACACTAAAACTCACCCCAAGCCATATTCTACTGGAACCCCGCCTGTGATATGGATTATTTGGTTAGAGTGTATTTTTTCATAGTTTGAGAATGGTTTGTGTAATTGTGAAATATTTATTAGAAAACAATGTGACATGTTAGGTTTGAGTCTAGAGGTGGTTGCACAACTTTCTCATGACTTTTCTAACCATGTGGTTATTTCTATGCAAGCATGCACTTCAGGTTTCAAGGGAAAGTAGAGACCAAAAGGTTTGCAGACAATTTTTCTAACCATGCATTCAACCTATTTGATATATATGAATTTATTAAAATTAGAAAATTACCCCAATACCCTTTTTCTTTTTTGACCCAAATTTCACCATAATATCTCATTACCCTGACCCAACCTTTACATTAAAATCTAGGAGGTTCTCCCTTGGGAATCTGAGTTATTTTCTATTGATTTTGGTGTATATATTTAAGGTATGTGTAAATAACTTCTTCATTCCTCCTATTTTCTATAGATTTACTCTCAATCTCTCATCCCCTTGATTATTTGGAACCTAAATTGGTTGTGATAGAAAAATATAGGATTTAATATGTGAAATAGATTATTTTTATTATGGACCTTGAATTTTAAGGACTAGATGTCTTCATTTATCATCAACATTTTCAAAAGAAACTATGTTTCCCTTGTTGGTGTTTTGGATGTCTCTATATAATAGTTATTTTTCATGGAACTTTTTATTAATATTTTTTCCTTATATTTTGATATTGGAAAAGGTTTATTTCATATATACGAGGGTTGATTTATGAAATTCAATATTTTTTTTATGGAAAATGGTTTAAATGTGGGTTTTCAATAAAAATAGATTTATACACTTCATGTTTTTCATGAAATGTATCATTGATGGTTTGGAGTATAAAATTGGTTTCCCATCATGGGAGTGGTAAATATTTTCTTATTGAAATATTTTATCAAATTGCGGGAATAATTTACTTTATTTTATTACGAAAACATATAACATGAGAACATTAGGTATATTAGGTTATGAACATACACAAACCACAATGAGTGCAGAACCACTAAGGGTTACATGTGTTATAATTATAGACTATGGTAGTTTTTGATATCATTAAGATTCAAATTATATTGGATTAGTGTTTCTTGTGTGTCCTAGATATGTATTCCCATTGGATAAATCCCAATTGTGCATGGTTTTATTCACGATAGTGATGTTTCATTCTTTTATTCCTCAAATGTTTATAGTTTGAGGTATATAAACTCTTCATTACATCCTTTTAAGTAATCATTCATATTATTTCCATATTATTATTGATTTAAAAATGGATTGTTTTAAAGGAAAATCCATGAAGGTTTTTGAGAAATATTTTCAAATGAAGTTATTTATAAAGAATTATTATTTTAATACAAGAACTAATGGTTATATAGCAATGAACATTGTATGGATTCATGGTGGTATACTATTAGGAATTTATCTCACACCTTGTATATTCCATCAGTAATAAACATACATGGATTTATAGGATCCAAGTAAAGGTATGGTTGTCATGTATCTAGATGAATTATATTGTTTGATTTTTATTCATGGTTATTTTTTAATGTCATGAGGGATAATCACATGGATGAATGGTTTTGGTCTTGGACATAAGTAGTTTCTAGGATTATCCTTCTTCCTTTTTTCATTATGTCTCACGGTTTTTTACCACTTCTTAAATTATATGAAATTGTTATATATCATTATCTTATTATATATTATACATGTTAAATTGTTATTTCATTTTCAACCCATTCCAATGGTTGTATGTGTTGATACTTAAGTGATTTCCCCCAGTCTAAGGTTATCAAAAATACTATTTCGAGGTGGTAGCCTCGCTTAGGTGACATGTCAGTCGACCCAGGTTGGTCTGTTTCAAAATTTCATCAATTGGAAGATTCATTGCTGGTTTATTGTATACTAGAGTTTTGACCATATATACTAAGGTGGTAGCTGTATAACGGTTCCTACTCAACTCAATTTCCTAGCTAACATTCAATTAACATGATTGGTCATAGATTTTCTCACCTAGATTCTAAGATTGATTTTGGGTTTATTTAAATTAACCTTATCAATTTTCTTTATTGGTTTATACTATTATCTTCAATCCTTTTTGATTGAGGGATTTAATATGGATTCTTGAAGTTTATATTTTAATTCATAGATGTATTCCAATGCTAATAGGGTGTTACCTCTTGTGTTTAAAAGATAATGTCTCTATAAGGTTCTGTTTGATTCTAAGGGAATGACCTATTTGAAAAATCACATACAAAACCAATTCATTCAACCCTTCTTTAGTGTAAATAGTAATCCATGTTATTCAATCACAAGGTCAGTAAGGTTGTGGAAACTGAGAAATGATGTTGAATTATCCTTTGGAGTTTACCAGAAAATTACCCCAATATTACTTAGTGACAAATGAACCAAAGAACCCAAGGAATAGATTGAGAGAATAAAACATATTTTCCACTTTTTTGGGGCTCTAGAGGACTATATGTTGGGAATTTACACTTATATGCTTGATGTTACTAGAATAAAATTGTTTTATTCCATTATGGTAGATAAAATACACAAGGAACTCATGTAGACAACATTCATGAAGTCCTTCCATAAGCAGTTCTATCCTATGACCTTACATCTGGAAAAGGTATGGGAGATTCACACCTTAGATCAAGGAGACCACTTAGTTATGGATTAAGATACTCATTTCACCAATGTATCTCCAAAACCTGGAACTAATAAAAATATAAAGGGTATAGTTTTTATCATGGGTCTAATTCTAGAGATTTGATTAATTAATATTATCATGTGCTTGATGACCTTTACCGATGTAGTTGATAATTTGGCTATAGCTGACAAGACATAGTCAAGAAAATAGGTCCTAGTGGTGCATCTGTTATTATAGGGGGTAGTCAAGGTGTGTCACCTATCTAGAAAAAAATCATAGTAAAGGTTCTTTGTTTTCATTAGGATATATTAAAGAGGGTTATTCAGGAAAATACCAGGTGGTTTTCTTCTATAGTGGAAGACATATCCATTACCAAGCATAATTGTATAGTAACACCCAATATCTTCCATCACTATGGACAACCTGGTCACCTTAAATGTTTTTTAAAAGAGTTTCATATGGAAGTAGAGTTCGATACACTTACCAAAATGTAATAAGATAAATTAGATTATATTTAAAGGTCATGGATCTCATTCAAATGTTAAGGGGGATAATTAGGCAATGAAGAAATAACAGATATGGGTTCAGTTTGGATGCCTTTATACTGAAGAGTATCCATGAAAGGAATCTGAAGTGGGTCTAACTACTATGAGATGTACAATGTTTATTACATCCTCTATAGTCCTAGATCTATTTTAAACTAGTTATATAATCAAATTTGGTCAATGTGTTGGGATTATTCTTCAATATTATGTCATTTTTTATGGATCATTTTACTATCTTATAAATGTGGAATGAGTAGGGATTTAAATATTCCAAGTGACAGGGTATGATCACAGACCATGTGGTCATATGGAATTTCATAGTTATAGATATTAATATCATTTAAATTATCATGGAAATGAATTAGATAATTGATTTTATGTCCTAGATCAATTTTTATCATTTTTATGTTTACCTTTAATCTCCCAATGGGGTTACTTGTGTCTTTGAAGGTGAGTGGGATCCTATATTTGGGTGAGTAGGGATGTTTTTTCATGAGGATATAATGATCTCATGTAAATTTTTAGAGATGTTTATTGAGGCCATTTATCATTAGTAAAGTTTCCTGCTTCTAACTGTTATGAATAAGTAACATAAATACATTCCTAATAACATTTTCTATGTCAATTATGAAAATAGAAGTCATGTTTACTATTGACCTACTTATGGGGATGATCCTTATCTCCTCACCATTTTATCATATGAAATCATCAGAGTAAAATGAAATTAATTTTCATATTGAGGATATTTAGTCCAAAATAATTGTTTGTATGAGTGGGTCGCCTTTTACTTCTCTGATTCTCTTTATAAATAAGTATATGGAAGCCTTTTGTTGTGTTCTAACTACCAAAATTATAATCAAATGACTATTCAGAATGGGTGCCCTTTTTTTAGGATTGATGATATGTTTGATCAAATTAGGGGATCCTAATCATTTTCTAATATTGATTTATGGTATGGGTACCATCAGTTAAGATTCTTAGAGGAGGATATTCTGAAGACTACATTCTAGAAAAGGTATGGAAATTATGAGTATTTGGATATTCCATTTGGTATTGTTAACACTCAAGTGGTGTTTACAGTTTTGATGAATCAGATCATTTATTTCTTGTTGGACTCCTTCATAGATGTTATTGTGGATGATATTTGGGTTATTTTAAAGACTAAATAAGAATATAGAGATCATATTGATATTGTTATAAAATCTCTGAATGAACATCATATGTATTGAAAGATAACTAAATTCTAGTTTTAGATCTGAAATGTGAGGTTTCTGGTCCATTTTATATCCGAGAGAGGTATCTAAGAGAATGATAAATAGGGTAAGGTAATTATTTCATTGGATCAAACAATAATGTGTTTTAAATTTTGATCTTCTTGTTTTTTATGGTTATTATAGAAATTTCATTCCAGATTTCTCCAAGATTCCATCTCATATGTTAGAGTTAAACCATAAGGGTATTGAGTATGAATGGAATGATAATTCTAAATGATCATTTGAATAAATTAAAGTGAGTGTGACTTTATATCTAGTTTTTATTCTTTTAGAATCAGGTTTTGGTTAACACATATTTTTTGATGCCTCAACTACATGATTAGGATTTGTTCTGATGTAAGGGAAACTGGAAGTAGTATATAGACCTTTCTAATTACACCATCATGATAATAATTATCCTAATAGTGATCTTCAATTTCCTACCATGATTCATTTTCTAAATAATTTTAAAAATTATCTCTTCATAGAGAGGTTTACTATATATTTGGATTATAATTTCTAGAAGTATATTTCTTCTTAGAGGTATGTCAACCTATAACAGAGATGTTTAGTTGAGTATCTTCACAATTTTGATTTTGATAATTCAAATAAACCTATAATACAAAATTTGGTCCCTAATTCATTAAGAAATAATTTAAATAGACATACCATAAAGTAATCTATGGAAGTATGATCTTTGATGATTTTATTAACTGAGATGTTCTTGGATTTGGAAGAAGTTGATGGGAAGGAGTTCTACTCTTGTGTGAAAGATGATTCTTTATTTGATTATTTGATTCCTCCCAGACAAGAAATATACACTTTTTTTCTTCATTTTATTTAAATACTCTATGGTAATGTGACCCTGGGTGATTGGACTAAGTATCCTTATATTTTTTTTCATTTCTGAGGTATATTTTTCATTTTAATAACATTTCAGCTGAAATTGATGGATAGTGGAAATCAATATAATTGTTTCATACACCATGGTAATACCAAGATGAATAATGATTTGAGATATTAGAATTTGTTTTTGGGGAAAATGTTGTCTATTAGGGATTTTGTATCATGATGCCTTAACTAAAAAAGGTTAAATTGGATCACAAAAAACCAAACAGTTTGTTGTTTCTTTTACCAATTCTAATATGTAACTGGGATGACATATCTATAGAATTATTTATAGGTTTACCATGGAATCCTATTGGGAAAAATATTATTTTTATTATCATTGATTTACTTTCAAAATAATATCATTTCCTTCATATTTAGTAGACACAAAAGGTAGAAGATATTGGGAAGATATATATCTTAAGGATCACGAAGCTCTATGAAGTATCTTTTTTATTATTAATTATAGAGATATGTGATTTAAAATTTTGTTTTTTACATGTTTATAAGATGTAATAGGTACCCAATTGAAGTTTACCATAGTATATCATGCTCAAAATTATGGAAAGACTGAGCAATACATTCAGATTCATTAGGATATGCTTTAGGCTTTCATTCATTATTTTGATGGTTCATGGGGAAAGAATCAGTCCTTATTTGAGTTTTCCTACAAAACAATTATCATTATTTGATCAAAATATAACCCTTTGATGAATTTTATATGTATCCTTGAAAATATACACTATTTTGGGAAGATTTAAAGAAATTGTATTTGGTTGGACCAAATCTTTTTTAATATATTTATAATATTTTTTAGTTTATATGAAATATGTTAGAGATATCTTAGAATTAATAAAATCCTATGTGTACTGTCATCATTACCCACTAGAGTTTTCTGTATGTGATCATGTTTTTCTCAAAGATTCACCTCATTTGGGACATATTCATTTGGGAATATATGGAATGTTGGTAAAAAGGCCTATTGTAACTTTCAAAATCGATAAACATATTGGATGGGTGGGATATTAGTTGGGCTTACTATCTCACTTGACATCAATCTATGTTGTATTTCATGTTTTACAACTAAAGAGGTATCAACCAGATCCTTCTTAATTTCTAGAAATGGAATAAGTTGATCTGAATACTAACACCTTAGTGGATGTGATCCCAATTTAGAATATGGATCATTTGAATATGGTTTTGTGTGGTAAAATGTTTCACCTGATCCATGTAATATGGAAGTGTGGATGGGATAGACACATGGAATGGGGACATGTAGCATTGATGATGCAGTAGTGGCCTTTTGTCTTTGCAAGTTCAGAATCATAAGATCATTCTAGATAATGAAATTTATAGGGTGGGGAGAATTTTGACACCCTTCGGGTCACATGTATGTTATGTTTTGGGAATATTTTGTCACTATCATGGTTCTAACGGTTTTTTAATGTTAAGGATAAACATTTTTTTGGGAGAAAAAGGCCAGGAACATGGCTTGTGAAAAGTTTGCAGTAACTATGAAATAATCATGAAATATATATTTGTTGGTTTCAATGAAAATTTCATTTTTTTAGAATTGTTTTTATAACTAATAGATAATTCTAGGAAGACCATGTGAGAGGATTGGTTTTTATATGGTGGAAACTTCACAGATTTCACAAATTTTTTCTAACAATGTGACTATTCCTAGGTAACCATACACATTGGTTTTTAAGGGATAGTTGTTACCACATGGTTCGTTCATGGATTGTATATCCATAAATCCAAACTATGTGACTCATACGAGTTTTATAAAATTAGAAAAATATTGAGATACCCTCTATTGTTTTTCATAGAAATGTTTCCATGTTCTCCAATTAGATTGACCCATACTTTATTTGACACTATATAATGTTCTACCCTTTTTATCTTGGTGATTATCTATCTATTTGGATGGTTATCTTCAAGGTATGTGAGAATATCTACTCTATTCCTTATCATTTCTCTAGATCTACCCTCATTATCTATCCATTAACTCATTCAAACCCTAATGTGGATTAAAAATAAGATCTAAGGTGATGGGTGAGGACTTAATTATTTTTCTTATAGATCTATGATTCTAAGGATTGTATCTCTTCATTTAGAATCACTTTTTTTTGAAGGTGACTATGTTTCATCCTTTAGTGAGACAAGTGTATCTAGATAATGGTTATTTCTCATTTAACAAAACATAATTATTTTTTCCATTACTTTGGATTATGTAAATGTTTGGTTTGATATCAATCAAGTCTAATTTATAAAGTTTCATATTTAATGGAATGGAAAATGGTTTAAAAGGGGTTTTATTTAAAAATAGTTTTACAAACTTCATGTGTTTGATGATATCCCTCATATATGGTATTAACTCTAAAATGGTTATTCAAAAATGGGAGCATTAATTTATTACTTGTAAATGTTTTTTATAAAATTATTGGAATGATTTACTTTAACTTCATTAGAAAACATGGGACATTGGGACCTTGTGTGCATCAGGTTATAGATACATGAAAACCTTAGTATGTGTGTAACCACTAGGGGTTATGGTTATGGTACTGATATATTATGGAAGGAATAAGTATCACTAAGATTCAAAATACACCATCTTACTGTTACTTATATTTTCTTGTTATCTATTCTCATAATCTAGAGCCCAATTATTCTGTTTTTTATTCATGATAGTGATGTTTCATGATTTAAATGCTTACATGTTTCTCTTTTGAGATATGAAGGATCTTGATCAATTTTCTCTATGTTATCATTCATATTTATTTCCATATTCTTATGAAATTGAATATTTATTGATTTAAATGAAAACCAAAGTTTGTTTCATGATGGATGTTTTCAAATAAAATTCATTATAAAACATATTTTGTATTGAATCTAGAACTAATGGTTTCATATTGATAGTATTTTTATATATTCATGGTGGTATCCTACTATGTGTTACCTCAAAACCCTACATATTTTTCTAGGTGTATGCATACATTGTTTTGTTATATCCATATAAAGGAATGGTTATCATGTATTCTTATAACTAATCTTATACAATTTCAATTCATGGTTGTTTTAGATAGTTGTGGGGGATGGTCACATTGAGATGCAGTTTTGTTATTTGATTTATGTTGTTTCAAGGATTAGCCTTTTGGATTGTTATATTATGTCTCATGGTTTCATACTTATTCTTCCATGACATACCCTGGTTTTTTACCTTTATCATGTTATATATGAGACATGTTGTGTTGTTTTTTAGGGTGAAATAATTCCCATTTTTGTATGTATTGATACTCAGGTGTGTGTTTCCAGCCAATGGTGATCTGGAGCATTCTTTAGGCATTGTTGTGGGCCATATAGGGTGACATGTTAGGTCTACATGTGTCAGTTCATTACATTAATATATTTTATGGCTGAATGTAAAAAAATATCTGTAAATGTAAATTTATAAAATATCTTATAATATATAACTATAATGGTTTCTGAACTCAAAATCATCAATATATTAAAAATGACATAAGGATCAATTAAAGGATAAAAGAAAATATTCAATCATGGAAGGATTATTTTCCCATGTTTCTAAAAGAGTTTAGTGGGACCATTATAGTTTTCCATGTGATATATATTGATAACATATGGAAAAAAGTGTAGTCTTATAGTTCGTTAAGGGTTGGTTGAAAATATTTCCCCATGACTGACTTAATGTAACAACCTATGTTTAGGGAATATGATTTACTGAGACCAACCTATGGTTTTCTTGGACTAATTAAACATTATTAAATTGAAAATATATTGAAAAATAAAAGATGATGCAATTGGGGGCTATTTTTTGAAAATTTCACATGTCATAAATATTTCCATGGTGATTTCTGAAAAGAAATATATGGAGATTATGAAAATAAATTAAACTATATATTCTTTAGTGATGGAATTATCACATATGCCATATTATATACTAAATTTTATATTTCCTATTTTTAAATCATGGTAAAAAGTATCAAAAAAAACCATGAGAATTCCATTGATCGGTAATTATAACTATCCAATAGTACTTAAGAAGTACAAGGGATGTGTTTATGGTATATATACAATAATAAGAGAAAGTTATTAACGAGGTATAATAAAATAACTTAAAATAGGTCAATATGATCTAGTATTAGAGTTAAAAAAAGTAAATGTGAATCATAAGATTATTATAGACAGTGGTCACCAATTTTATAGAATATGAGTATATTACATTTTCTAATTTATTTAAAGATGTAGTATAAAGATGTATCATTATCCTAGATAATGGTATTATACCAAGGAAGTATATTTTTTCATGATGTATATTATAATAATATTATAGTAGTGATACTGGACAAGAACCCCTGGTTATGATAAAGGACAAGAGATATATAATTTAGAGATATCATCTCTTGAGGTATTTTACATAAGATGGGTAAGCTACAACTAGTGAACTATACATATGAAAACATGGTATACCAAATGACTAACAATATATCTTTGTATAAACAATATTTTTTATGGGAGAATTAATACGTTGTGAATAGTTTATTGTTTTCTCTAGTAAATGTGGGGGTTTTATTATCTTTTTTTCCTTTACCCAACCAAAAAAATGAAATTTTTTATTACTATGTAATGCATGGAGTATTATATTTTCATTATTTATATATACCATGAGAATAACAAAGCTTTTTTATGTAATTGATATGGTAATGAACATTTAATATATGTTATTAAAAAGATTTATTGAAAACATATCTATAATGAGAACCCCATGATAAAATGAGAGTAATATTAAACATATGACATATTATCTAGATTCATAAATATTATGGTTCAAATATGATTTATCACTTTCACTTGTTGGGGGATTGTAACACCACATGAGAAATGAATTCTAGAAGCATTTTAAAACACCAATAGTTGGTTCTCTTATATTTCTCAAACCACTGTGGTATATTGAGTCAAATATTAATTAAAATCATTTTTTACTAATTGTGGTCTTGGATAACATTAATTAATCTATAAATCCTTCCTATAATGAATGTGTAAATTTAAAATATTGTATTTTTATAATATTTAGTTGTATTTATAACTGTTGTGGAAATATTTCCTTCAAGTTTTCTCAATTATATATATTTTAATATATTAATGTCCCTTATATCCACAATGAAAATATTTCATGATTTTTTAGTAGTGTATACCATAAATTTTTGATGGTTTAGCAGTAGATAGTGGAGACTAAAACCAATGTTGAATAAATTGCAACACTTTTTTATTTCATGGTAGTTTAATAAATTTTTGATACACTATAAAATTTTAACAGGAAATAAGAGAGATCTATATACACTACTACCATCAATTTAATGTGTGTATATATCTATAACATATTTAATTTTTTTACTTTCAAAAGTTTAATAAAACAAAAAATATTTAATAATAATAAATATTATATAATAAAAAACATTTTAAATACATAAATATATTTTTATCAGTGAAATATTACAAAGGAATCATATATATGCTTTACAATAAAATATACAACACATGAATAGAGGTATCCAATATCAACTCTCTCACCAAAAGTTAGGCTAGCTTCACCCATATGCTTTACACTAATCATGTTACTGTTGAAAAATAGCCTTCAACAAATCTTATTCCTATGTTAAATATAATATAAAATATAAATTATTTTTCATTACACATTGTGTATAAGAAATATATTTACAAAAAATATCATTATAATATAAACTTATTAACATAAATGTACCAGATTTAGTACCACCCATATAAAGGTTCAAATGTTAGGAGGAGTTCTCTTTTCCCTGCCATGAAATAGATACGCAAAACAATTAGACATACATTTTATTGAAATATAAAATAAAATACACAATAAGTATTTATTTTGACGTACATTTACTTGTTTAATAAAAAAATATAATTCTTCTAAGTGATTATAATGTTAGTCCAATAATGATATATGATGGAAATTAACATTATTTCACAAGATAACATCACCAATATATACTAGTACAATCCTCTAGAATCATCTGCAAGAACCCCATATATGTCAAATGGAATAATCTAGATCACATTAATATTTTTATACCAATCATGGTCATGATATAATTCCTTCATGATTGTAATTGTGACACCATATTTTCAGTCTATGACCACTCAAAATAAAATCTATCTAGTCCCCTTGACATCCTTGAATAAAAATACATCAATATAGTTGAATTTTAAAAAAATAACCTAGGATTCGATTTTTGTGAGTAAATATTTATAATCAGAAATTAAAATTCCCTAATGGTAGATATAAAACCATTTTGTGAAAAATTATAATAGCTATGTCTATAGTGTCCAACTATATTTAAATTTTTATTCTTTATTATAATTTATTACAAATATATAAAATTTATTGTTTGATTTGGAAATAAGATATTCTGTTGTCATATTATCCTAGGTTATGTAATATAAGTTGATATATTTGGTATAATTTTTAGTTTGTAGTCTTAATAGGATGTTTTGAGTGGGAATTAGTGTTTAGTTGATGATAGTGGGGCTATGTAATGAGGTAAGTGAAACCTTATAGTGTTGATATCCATAAGGTAGTGTGAATTAGGAAAATCATTAATTAGTGTGTTATGAGAGTTACTTTTCTTAGGAGTGTTATGTTTTGATCTTATTTGTAAATTTATTAGAGTCAAGTAATGGAAATAGAATCTCGATATAATGAAACTAAAGAGAATACCTGATGAAGGTGGGAGAGTATCATATGGGTATGATGACATAGGATTTGTGAAAGACCTCATCTTATCATAAAATTGTGTGTTTAATCATTCCTACATCCAAAAATAATATAAAATATTTTATAACATGATATACGATATAAAAAATTAAAATATTTTTAAACTGATGTATAATGATTAAATGAAATGAAAAATTCTAAATAAGAAAATAATATATAAGTTTATATAGTACTAAGAATACAATAAATTGATTCATCAATGAACATATTATTTTTATCCTCTATCATTAACATGATTTCATCATCATCACCCACCCTTACAAGACTAATTACTTGAATATAATCAAAGATAGATAGATCAATCTTCTGTTGATGATAAATTTCATTGTTATAAAAAATTATTCAACTTTATCACTAATATCATACATTTCTCTTGGCCTTACATGCACTACAACACTCCCCCCTTATTGACTTTAATATCCACATTTAAGACAATTTTAGCATGTGAATCCAAAATATATGGATCATATTATATATGCTCACCAATATTGATCAATTGAGATAAGTTAACGTAATTAAATTTTATAGAATAATTCCTTATTACCCAATAAATATATACTCTCTTGAATTTTAATAAAATGAATGAAAATTTTCCATGACGGTTTAATTCAATAATGAAAATCAACATTCTAGAGTATACCAACCTTGAGAATTATATGAATATTCCAATATTTTTTAGTTTAAAACCATCATCATGAAAAACTATATAAAAATTGGAGACATTAATATTATAATCATAAAATATCATACTCTTATTCAAAGGTCCTCAATCCAAATATTTCAAATCATCAAGAACTATAGATCGATTAACAATAATCATGATCTATATGTATAAATATAAAATATATTTAGATACATAAGATAATTTTATTGAAATATTATGAATATAAAATTTATTATGATCCTCAAATATAAGATAAACAATCAATGATGTATTTGTTAATGGATTTTATTATCGCATTATCTATTAGTGTCCAACTTCAAATTCATATCTTTGTTTTCATATTCAGTTATTTAACGAAAGGACTTACAATCTCCCTATCGAGTATACCATATCTATGTGATTATATGGTCTCAATTTGTGTCAGTGAAATTAATTATATTATCCTAACAAGATGACGTAACATTGGATTTTGGGCTGACATGTTATAGGACTATAATTGATTTGTGTTATCGGAAACATTTCTAACTAAACTGAATCATGAATCAATATTATCGAAACACTATAAATAAAAGGTAAAACTCCCTTAAACTATATAACCTTTAGAAATAGAGCCATATGTTTGAGATTTATTTCTCATAAAAGACATTAAATTATCTAAATACCTAATCAAAAAAGAAACATTTCATAATAAACCATATATGTAATTTTTATGAGAATTTTATTATTGTAAGATTAATATATAGGAAGAAAATACCACCATATGGTATACATCCATCAATAAATAATGTGCCACCTAACTTTAAATTCCTCAAAAAAATTCATATTTAGATGAACCATCATAGTGAAAAATGATTTAGGGAATATAGTATCCAAATTAAGAAAAAATCATTAAAAAAACTCTTGATGTTTTTCATGCTCAATGGGGTTTAATTTTTTCACACAAATATATTTGAAGAATCTGAAAAAGACAATTAATACTACTATTATTTTATTATGTAGCAGTTTATACAAAAAAAAAGGTATAAATATCTTTATAAAATAATGTTAGTCTTAAATTTTAATACCAAGTAATATATAATGTTTTTAGTAAATTTATATTGATATGTTACTTTAATATGAATGAGGTACTTTTACAGTTTTCAATCATCAATGGAAAACATAATTTTATTAATTTTCAATGAAAAAACTACTTTAAAAGATATTAAATTATCATTTTGACATAGATCATGATTTATATTAATTTCATGTAAGTCCTTATGATAATTATGATTAGATTTCTATTTTTCCTAATCATTTGATATTATAAAAACCAAATTTTCACATATATTCTTTTCAATGTGCATAAAAACAAAATTATGATGTAACAATTGAAATTCCTAACAAGGTGGTTTGAAAAAAAAATACTATGTTTCTTCCTTTTTTAATAACTACATTTTAAGATAATTGAATATTTTCCTAGAAATTTTCAACTTATACACATTACTAAATTGTTCATCAAAAATTAATAATTATGGCTTGAAATTTGAACCTGATAAAAATTTTGGCGGAGGCCTCAAATAATTTCATTCATTCATTCATGAATTATTTAACTAATATATATTATATACATCTAATAATTTATAATGACACATGAAACACCACTTTCACATATATGTCAGTATTCTAGGGTGGAATTAAAATTTACATACTGGACATTCTTGGACAATGTGAGTGTTCAAACTTGATATTTTCCTAATCCTAGAAAATATGTAATTTTACACATTAGAGAAACAAAATATTCTGAACATTTTTATTTTAGATATATCATATGTATCTACATCATTGTCCCATAACTCTTGAAATTTTTTTTATAATAGGTTGAAGATATACATTGACGTCATTTCTAGGAATTTTTTTCTTGGAATGATCATAAAACAATTTTTGAATTTTTTCTCATACACATCCTCTTAAGAATATTGTAAGAGATAAAAATGACAAACCACATATTATAGGCTGTATATAAAGTCCTGAATAGATTAAATCCATTAGTATAAAATACCAAACACACATTACTAGTATATAAATAAATTTGTTTATATGAATAATAAAATAATTTATAAGATTTAAAATCTCTTGGATGATGTGTAAACCTATAATTATTGTTTTACATGGAATGACACTTCGTTTTCCTTATAGTTTTAGAAGACATAAACAATCCTTTAAATCAGGGTTCTAATGAAATGTAATGGAAAGCCTTTATAGTAGTTTTATTTTTATTATTATTTTAATTACAATAATTCAAAATTTTATCATTGTTCATGGAATTCCATCTAGAAGAATGGAATCTTTTACACACTTCTCTATCAGAACCTTCCCCTGATAAAACAACCAGTCATTGGGACATGCATGTAGCTTTGTGTAATTTAGAAATGTATTGTTAATAACCTTCTTCATATTATAAAATAATTCATGAATCATATCTTCAATAATTGAATCATATAATAACACCAATATCATCAAAATTTCTTTATTTGTAATTCCAAATAATCACTTGATATGGTAAAACTTCAGTAGGAGGGAAAATTGTTTATATTTTCTATATCTTTCATACAAATCCCCACTTTGAACTTCTACAAATTCATAAAATGCATTTGATTTAACAATCCAATTCTCTATTGTATTAATCAATAATAAATAAAAAATTACACCATTAATATGATACAATATTTATCTTATTATTATTAGTGTAAAAGCATCACTAATCAAGGTTTTAATTTCATTCTCAACTATTATGACAATAGTTTTTTTATTCTATTGATGGAATAAAGTCAAGATTTATATAATCATCAATTATCCATAAAAAATATATCTATAATAACCAATAGAAAATAGTTACAATACCATGTTCTCAAAAAAAATCATGTATTTTTCAAATGTTGTCTAAAATTATAATCATAATATAGACATATTATTCTTCTATATACAAATCAATTTACAATTCCAAAATCAAAAAACAGCTCCAATACATTAATATACTAAGCTGTATTCTGAGTAAATTAATCTTTATTTAATCCAATTGTACCCTAATAATAAATATATCTATAAAAAATATAAGACACCCTAATTAAATAAACTCATGTTAATAATAAAACATATCATAGAATAATATATAATAAATTATAAAATTTATTTAAGAAAAATTCATTAAATATAATATAATTATAATCCATTGTTTTTATAATTTAATATTACATGATGTAAATATACTTAATAACATGTATAAAAGTATATCTGAAATAAAAAAACAATGACTAATCTATAAAGTAGAAAAAAAAATAAACTACAAAAAATCAAACATAATTGATAAATGCATCAAAAAAAATAATTTTTAAAGGATAATAAAAAAATCACTTTAATAATCAACTAAAAATTATATATATTTTATATAATAATTAAAATTAATAATAAATTTAAAAGGTATATATATATACCAACATGATGAATCATGAAGTCCCCAATTCATTATAAATCAAAAACTTTTATATCCCAACAAAAAAAATCCACAATTTTATGTACCTCTATAAATCCCACGGAATTTGTTAAAATAAATTAATAATTAAGAAAAGGTAAGATCATTTCTTCCAAAAACATACATTGTACCTAGAATAAATGTACAGATAAGGGTAATAGGTTTATTTGACATATAATATAGAAGGATACCCCACTTCAAACAAATAGTTGTTATAGAAAATAATGGTAGGAGGAGATTGAAAAATATAAGATGGGTTTATAGGAAGAAGGAAAATATAATGGGAGGTTCATGGGATGGAAAGAGGATGATAGGTGATGATGTGGTGGATATTTTGTTCAAGGTATGGATGGCCATAAGTATTTATATGATAGAACAAAGAGCAGGAGAGCTGGTGTGACTGTGAGAAATGGGTTTAGATAACAAAGGCTTTAAAATAAATCTTGAAATAAAAATATTAGTTTTGAGTTTTAAAATAATCGACACTAAAAATTCAATACATGGTGATTGTATTTAACTACCACTAATAAATTTAGATGAATTGGTAAGAGCCTTGGGTGTTTAATTAGTGGTGGTTTTTTGAAACTTCTGCTAATAAACCATAAAAAATGATGTCTTTTCTTGTAAAGTAATCATTGAGTATTAAACTCATGAATTTAAAACCTTTTGATCTTGAGTATTCGGGATCATGAGGACAATCCATCCAATTGGAACACCACATAGTTTTTGTATCAATGGATATTCCTTTATACGAGTGTCTGTATTTATCTCTTAATGTGAGATAATTTTAAATATATATAATTGATTATATAATTTGATACATCATGAAAACAACAATATTTTATGTCTTTGGGTAGGTATTCATCATCTAGTGTGTTATTAATATTATGAAATTTATTGAATTATCAGGATGATATTTATCACATATTTATATATTAATATGGTATCTCTAGAAATTCGACTAGGAAGGTAGTGCCTTGAATAAATTCATGTCCATCATAGATGAAGGAAATTGAATCAAGTATGGTAAAATAATGAAAAATAAACAAATATAGGATAGTGAAACAAAGTATCCATCCATCATTATGATATATTGTAAGATAAAGACATTATAATAGAATGTATGTGTTAATTGGAGGTTTTTAAAGATATGAAAAAAATATCTATCTCTTTAGGGGATATGTTTTTCTAGAAACACCACTTATTCTATTATAAACACTAAACACTATCTATATATGGTACAATAGTTTCATAGACAAAGTGTATTGATAAGTTTTAGAAATTATGGTGAATTTGAGTTGAAGATGAAGTGGGTCTCATGTCTATCAGTCCATTAATAGTCTAGTTTGAATGATCATAAGTAAATGAATAAATTAATTCAATTATATGTTATTAAAGTTTAGAATAATTAGAAATGAATATATTTATCAATGTAGTCATAATTTATTTGGTATTAAATATGTGGATCATGGAATATAGTTTTTTGAATGAATATTAATTATTCAAGTTTTATTATGTATATTTGAGAGGAAAAAGCTAAGTTAGTGGTACTTGTGTCTTCACTTGATATGTTAAATTAGTACATGTTACTAGAAAAATAAATTTTACAATTAAGAGAAGTTAATAAGGTCATAAATGACATTTTGGGCCAGGCTTATAGATTATTATTCATAGAAGATCTTAATCCACTGAAAGAAAACACAATCCCTTTTATATAAATTTATTTAAGATCCATGAATTTTTATTTAGATAATTTCCACGAATCTATGTCCTCCCATAACTTCTATAAAACGTTAGAGAGAAACACAAGAGATAAAAATTACATCAGGTTACTTCCTCCTCTAGTAGAAAGTTTGTATTCTTATGATTATGGTACCAGTATCATAAAAACATATTTTTTTTATGAAAAAATAGTTTATGGATAATAAAATTGGATATTATGATGCGAGTGTGGATGATTTATAGGGTTAATCATTTGGTTCCTTAAATCTAGAATAATTTGAAACCAAGAAAAGTATGTTGGTATTACATGATTGAACGTGGTATTCTATAGTTTATGTTTATCATACTTAAATTTTTCTTATATGATCCATTGATGAATATGAGAATTATTTTTCCCAATCTTATGTTCAAAATATATCTAGCTCAAAAAAATTAAAACATTGATACAAAACCATTCCCTTTTCTCCAAAATTTAGTTTGATTACTAATTTCATACATACATGAGATATATCATTATATGATTAAGTTTCTCTCATATTCTTATTATGAATTAGGTAATATTTTAGAAATCATGCCTATATGTTATTCCAAAAATCAACCACATCTACATGTATTTTAGTGTTTGTATCAATGAATTTGAATTAATTTGAGTTTTATTTGTGGTTGATTATGATATGATGAATATTTAGGGTCCATAGTTTGAGTAACCTCACCTATAATCATTTTATAATTATATTAAATTATATGACTTGGATATGATTTTATGGTAAGACATAAAATAAATTTATTTTTGAGATATGTAGTGGAATTCACCCATAAAATATTTAGGTGGATGATTTTATCATAACGACAAATTTTTTCATCATAAATTCATTTTTGATGATATTTCTCAGTTGTTAATAGACATGTGAAACTATTTAATGGATATGTTTGTAGAATAATTATTCTTAATATTCCAATTATAGGGATACTACATGGTGTTGGTTATGATTCTTATTATTTAGGTATGAGGTATTCTTTGATAAGGTATTATGTTATTTTTTTGAGGGTATAGTGAAGACTTGTGTTATTTAAAACATTATAGAGTATATAGATAAGAAATTTAATTACTAATATCATGTTTATTATGATTTTTAAGATATTTAGGATGTAATGATGAATAGTTGAAAGTGATTATGATATATGATATTGACGTCTCTCTAGTTTTATTAGGTTGAATTCATTGGCTTGGACTAATCAGATCATGGTCAGTTACATTTATTCAAGACCATCAAATTTTGATATGAAGGTATGGGTTCGTAATATATTGTCAACCATTATGAATGAAATCATTGGGTGGTATAAGTATTCCTAACATGTAAAGACCTACATTATTATGGCCTCTGAAGTTTATTGATATTGTCTTTTTTGATGCATTTTTAGGTGATATAAAATATTGCCAAACTAGAGACAATAATGTTTAATTTCAAAGAGGTTTATATTGGATGAAATTTATTTAGAATCATAATTCATAAATTATTATGTGATGATTGAGATGAAATTATTTGGGTGGTAATTCACTTTAGTGAATTTTATTTGATTTTTATAAGAACATATTGATTAATATATGAATTCCTATTATATTATGGGAAGTGTAAATCGATAATATGATTAGAATATACTTATGATCTAGTATTATTATCCGATAATGATGATGTTAATTATTCCATAGATAAAAACCTATCTATTATAGAGTTATAAATTTTGTTTTATGATGTATTCACGTATACGAGAGGGTTAAATATATTTTATCTATAATATGAAGAGATTATCCATGAAATGTGTATTTCATTATAATGATGCAATGAAGCAGTGATAAAATAGTTCAAATGAAATTAGGACTGTTTAATTAATCCTCTCCATATGGAATTGAGATATTCTAAAAAAATTACATAAATTTCCGTAATCTAAAGTGAATTATTTATTTACCTATTAATCTCTGATAAGCGGTTTTACATTTATGGAATATAGAGTCTCTCATTCCTTTAATAAACATTCCTTTCAATTGGGAACTATAATTGATATTGAGGGTTTCAAGTGATTAATTAATGAAATAGATTTTATATTGATATATTAGGTCATCTTAATGAAATTCAATTAGTGGTTAGTTTACTCAAAGATAATATTGGTTTGCTATATGATTTTTTTTGGTTTGACCTGGAGATATGTTTGTGTGTTTGAGATGGTGAGTTTATGAAAAGTATGAAAATACATAGTTTTTTATTGTTATATTGTGTTGTGATATAGCATAATATCTCAAATGATTATATGTTAATAGATTATATTTTTTACGGTGAAATTAATTGAATTCATTATTTAATATGGGGATCTTGATTCACTTTTATACAAATAAATAAGGAAAAAATTTGAAGAAATTCTCCCACTTTCAGAAAATGTAATTATGAAAATTATGAAAATGTAATTTGGATTGAATTATTATGTTGTTTGAGCATGGTATGTATTGGTACATTAATAAAATGTTCCTATTTTTATGAGAGAAAAAGTAAGCTATGAATTATTTTTGGATTGGTTATCTATCATTTTCCTGTCTATAAATGAAACTAAAGTATTTTAGTAATACATGTGTGTCACAATACAACCTTGTTTTTCCACTCTTATTTTATTTTCATTATTTTTTTAGTCTCATTTGTTTCTCTCTCCCTCTGGTCCAAATTCCATTGAATTTTTATATTTTTGGATGTCTAGTTTATATTGCATAGTTTTGTAGACAATTATTACTAATATTGAATCAACCATGGGGCATGAATAAATATTTATAAAGATCCAATTACATGGTTGGAACATAATTAATCTGACCATGCACCATGCTCTAGGTACTCCAGTGAGGAATTAATGGGTTGGTCAATCGGGCATCCACACCATGTGATATCTATATGTTTTAATTTTTTAGAATCCCTATTCTAATCCCACATAAATTAAATACTAACCCACACACCTCATTCACTTATTCTCATGATGAACCACCCAGGGATCCTCGATCATTCTTATTTCCCAACATTCCTCTCTTTACTATGGAAAGTCCATGGGGTTTATTCATGATTTGAGTTTGTATAATCAAATCATGAACTCTTTTCCCTCTAATTTCCTCCTTAGTCCATATTTCTTCATGTTTCATCTTCTCCCCCTCATTTTGTTCCTCTTTAGGTTATCCTCAATCAAAAGGGTTTGTTTCTAATTAGTTAAATTTATTACCTATGGCATCTAAGGCTCTCTAGGAAACATTTTCTATCAAAATTCATCAAGGATGATGAGTTTATCTTGATTAAGGTAGGTTTTATCTATTAAATAACTATTTAATAAATTTTGAACCATGATTTATTGGTTTTAACCCATATTTTAAATGCCTAATGATAAGTAAAATATGTCTATGAATCTTTTGAAAAGGGAAAACACATTTCACTTAGTTTCGATGGAATGTTAAGGGCCTTTCATTTAAAATATGTGAGTTAAATCTTTTTATCAACTACCACTCACATTATTTTTGAAGAATTATCTTATAGATTTTATTAATGGATTTCTTATTATAAAAGGTTTTATATGTCATTAAAGTAATTTTTAAAAGAAAAAATTGGGTTTTAAGGGTTTTATTTGAATTTAATGAATGTGGGTTGAGTTTTATTTGTTTACATTTTGTGTTATTTGTGTGGTTCATTTTTAATGATTTTATTATAACCTGGTTTCCCAAATTATATTAGAATTCCCATTTAAAACATTCTTAAATAATTTTAATGGTCATTACGAAGCATTCCCCATTTATGTTTTGAAAATTTTTGTTGCTTATATATTGATTCCCCTAAAGGGTATATTTTATTATTGATTCTTATTCTAAATGAAAGTGTGGTGTTGTATTTTGGAAGCAAGTTTAGAGGTTAGGGTGAGTTTATTATTCTTGTTTGTATAATTTTTTTGTAATTATTGACATTATCACATGTAATTTTATGTCAAAAGATGAAATGGGTTGTTATGTGACACCTCTAGGTAAGCATTCCACACTAGTTCAAGATCTTGATCTAAGTACTAAACCCAAGATAATCTATGCTCTATATTTTTATTTTATCAATCAATTAGGATGGGTAGGAAAATGATGGGTTTTATCAAAGGTTGTTGTTATCCAGAGTCATTCATCTTTAGTATTTTTATTATAATGTACTATTTTATCCCCTAATATCTTAGGTTATAATGATAATTTGTATTTTCCTTTTGATTCTGGTGTGTGTGTTTTCCTTATTCCCAAAATATTCTTTTTTTTTCCGAAAATGATTTGAGGGATTTTTTAAAAATATTTTGAACTAATTTTATTTCTTTAAAACATGATACTTTAATGTGAATTTAATATAAATGATTTTATTAAAATATTTATAGGGCATGTAAAAATTTTATTATCAATTATTTCATTTAATAAAATGGAAGTGTATGTTTTATAAAATGGCATATACTTGATATTTATTTTTCTCATGCCTGACTACCAAAAACTAATTTTATAAATGCATTTTCAAACTAGATTGAAACGTTTTTCCTTTTTAATGATTATGTATAGGGTGTGGGTAGGATACTTACTAGGCTTCCATGATTACACCTATTGAAAATTTAAATTCTATTTCAGCCCTTGATTTATCAAGGAGTATACCTAGGTTATGGTTGGATGGTAACCCATGGAGTCACTTGGAGGTATGTTAGTTATTTTTTTATTTAGTTTCCACTATTTCTTCTTTGAAATCATCCATCCCTATTTTCCTTCCATTCTCTTGTGGGTGGTTTTTATGAAGGTTGTGTTATGGATTTTTAATAAATGGGGTTGTTGCTTTCAAGGGAGTTGGAGGAAATGGTGAGTTTTTGTTTGTGATTTATTTTATATTTATTCCCATTTATTTGATTCTTCATGAGAATCTATTGTATATATAAATCATTATATAATTTTGAGTAAATTTTACGCTATTAATTTAAGTTATTTTATTGAATAATTCATCCCCAATTAATTTTATTAGAATCCCTAGTTCTTATTTTCATTCTACGTGGATCGTGAACACCCCATGAGCCTTTCTCTAAGCTGGTTATGGAATTTGAATTGTTATAAATTCTGGTTTGTTCATAACAAATAATATTATAGGCTAGGTTATTATATGAGACTAGGTTTTTAGAGCGCTGTTAATTTTTTGGGTATATCTGTTATATTGGAGATAAGACTATTAGAACACCATATGTAACTAAATAATGAGTCTATCCACCTCTTTTACATTTTATTCCTTGATTTTTGAAGGAAATACATGTTTTTAGTCTTGATTTTTATGTTTCTATCATTTACTTATGATATGTGATTTTTTGGGTTATATTTTGTTTTGGGCTATGATAAGGGGATTGAACTGGCAGTATATGGTGACATCACAGGGATTGGAAAGAAATATTGAGTATGAGTACGTGATTCATTATCAATCCTAGTACTAGGTGTGTAGTTGGCACATGGCCCACCAAATCAATGTTTCCATGTAGCACATAAAAACAATTCCACTATTCAATTATGTGTTGAACTTATTTTGTTTTTAATTAATTTTTTATCATGTCATTCTCATTTTTTTTATATAATTTCTGTTTTAATTTTCAAATCATGCTTCTAAATGTTCAGGTTATTTTTCAATGTAATAAATGAGTTTACATAAATTGATTTAATGAAAAACTAGGTTTTTGGATTTCTGAAAAAATTGTATTGTTAAGAATGTGGTTCCTTCATAAATAATTTGGTGGGGAAAACCATATTTTAATAATTATTGTGTGTATGTTTAAAGGTTTTTAATGGTTTTTAAGTGGAAGGGTGGGTTCAATAAAGAAATTTGGGTTTTGGAAATAAACATTTTGTGTTCCTTTAGCTGGGATGAAATGATTTTCATATTTTAAATATTTTCAGACATTGAATGTAATGATTTATGTTAAAAGGTAGTGAAGGGTTTGTTTTCAAAAAAATGACATTCATTTTGATAATAATAGTTTTTAAATAAATGGAGATTGGGTTTTAACTAATGTAAGGTGGTTTTGAAATTAATTATGTGAAATTTTAATGATGCTTTAGTGTGTTTTAGTAAATTGTTTATTGAATTTCGAATTATAAATTCATTTTTAATAAAATAAATAAAATTTAAAGTTAGTAATAAAAGACTTTAAAATTTTATAGAACAATTAATTTGATTTGATATTCTAGTAAATTTTTCAATAAATGCTTAAAAAAAATAATATATTGGTTTTTATGTGAGAAAGAGGGATATTAATTCATAAGGGTTATATGAAATTAATTTTATTATTTTAAAACTGAAGAAAGTAACATGGTGGAGGTTTTTTCATTTAAAATGGGGGATGTAATTTTATGGTGTGTATGTTTTTTAGAAACACGTTTCAAATATTTAACATGAAATTGATGGGTTTTAAAAAGGTAAGAGGAAATTTTTGGAAAAAGTTTTTTGAAATTTGGTGTATGTATTTCTAGGAACATCTATTGATGTAATTTTATTTTTTTTGATTTTTTTGATAAATATAGTTTATGTAGGCCTATTCCATATGTTACATTTCATTTCCCTCCAATAAGGTTTTGGATTAATAGGTTGAGTGTCATACCAGTAGAATTCCTTCCTTCTATTTTCTAGGTATATTCCTTTTTTAGTATGGTGATGGTCATCTATTTTTTTATTTATTCATGTTAATACTTATATTTTTTGTATTTTCTAAATTTGTTTTTGGTTCATTATGCTCCTTGTATTTTTACATGAAATCTATTGGTGGAATTCTGATCATTTTAGATATATTTTTTCTTTAGTGATCCAAGGTGCCTTTTTCCCATAATGATGTTAGACTTGTTATTTTTCTCATTTGTGAGGGGTTGTGATTAAGAAGCCTTATTTGTGTTCTATAGTAGTAGGGATGAGTGTTACCCCTACTATAGGTTACATCTTAGTTGGTTCCATGGTTATTCATATGGGTTCACTAGTTTTTGGATTTTTGGGATAGATTCCCCAAGTTACTTCCACGTCAAACTCTATTATAAGGCTATTATTTTTTATTCTCATCTGGGAATTTATTTTTTGAGGTAACTTTATTCATGTATTATATTCTACCAAATTTATTGGCTTGGTTTTCCATGGTTAAGGTTATATCAATCATAATATCTTGTTCATAGTGGATTATTTGAGATATAGTAGATATAGACTTCTATTGTGGTACTACTAAATTTCAATGGTGTCCTTGGGAAGTCTTTCTTATTTTCTAGGAATATTTCTTCCCTTGTAGTGATTTTAATATTTCTCATTTCTTGGAATGAACTTTTTGTTTTGGAGAGTTAGTGTATTTTAGAATTCTAATATATTAGGTAGACGTCCATTGATGATCCTTTTGTGGGGTTTTAAATGTATTTTACCAAGCATGTTCCTTTAATATTGTGACGAAGATATGGTATTGGGTGGGGGACTATATTTTTATTAATTCCCAAAAACTCCCACAAAAGGAAGGGTGTTGATCAATGGTATTTTTTGGTGTCTTGGGTTGTTTTATCTAGATTTGTTTTGAGTTTTTTCGATTGGTCTATCATGACCTTTGTGTTGGGGTGTTCCTTGGGTTTTGAGGTTGTGGTTTATAAAGTCAACATTTTTCCCACTTTGTAGTGCCTTCCATTTGTTTTGATTCTTTTTTGAATTTTATTAATTTATTTTATGGTTACCTATGATGAGGGAATTAGACAATTTTGGTGTGTCCCATTTCAACATTGATAATATATTCATTAATCATTGGTTGTAATTTCATTTAATATTCATGTTTCTCGAATCACGACCCTAGAATGGATGCTTGACTCCATTTCTTTTTGAATCAAACATTTTATTCGAGGCTCTATAAGGAAAAAATCGTTATGGTGGGGAGAATTGTCACACCTTGACCTTGGTTTTCCTCTGTTATTTTATTTTTTTAAATTTTTTTATTTGTTTTTTTTTATTTTTCAATCTCTATTATTTACCTCTATCTAGGATCAATTACCATGATTTTTGATTTTTTTGGTGCATAGTGCATGTTTCATGGTTTGGTGCATAGTTAGTATTAACAATATAGAAATTTGGTGACAGATTTAAAACTTTTAAAATTTCAAATTTCACATCTAGAAAATGGTATGTTTAACCACGAGGTTTTCCTATAATCCATTATCAATGTCCTATAGTGACACTTTACTAGTCATTACATTGTTTTTCTAACCGTGCAATATACCCAGGTTTTAATTTATTAGAATTCCTATTTTCCCCTCTGAAATTAAATCCTCACCCTCCCCCTATTCATGTGATGCACCACCTAGGGTAACATCAAATGAACCTCTTCTCATTCATTAATTTACCTATAATGGTGATTCCATGGTATTTATTTATGATTTGATTTTGTATCATTTAGGTATAACATCTTTTCTCATCCATTTCACTCTTATTCCTCATTTCTACTAGTTTTCTCTTTATCCCATTATTTTGTTACACTTTGACTAAGACCTAATTGGAAGGGGTGTTTCTGAATTGTGATTTTTTTACCTAGAACTTGAGACTCATTCCATGAAACCTTTTTAGAGTTTTTTTCAAGGGATGTGATTTTTTATTGATTAAGGTTTGGTTTCTCCTTAGTATAACTATTTAAAATCATTAAACAATGATTTATTCTCTTTAAACCATGTTTCAAATCCTTACTGTGTTATAATATATATGTATATGAATATTTTAAAAATTGAAACCAATTTATTCTTTAATTACAAACAATACCATGTGAATTTATTTTAAAACACATGTTATAAATATCTCTGTCAACTGTCAGTAACATAAAATGTTTGATAAAATTCTCCAATGTATTTTATTAAGGAATTTTAATTTATAAATTATTTTTAGATCTATAAAATAAATTTTAATGGAAAATCTTAGTTTTTAGGGGGTGTTATTAGTCTATAAATAATGGGTTTTAGTGGTTTTTGGATATTGAGATTTCATGTTGGTTGTGTGTATGATTTTCAAATTGTGTACTAATAATTTGGTTTGTCATGCGATATTAGAATGCCTAGTTGGAACTTGTTTAAAATTTTTAAATGGTCACCTTTGAAGAATTATTTTTTTAATAAATTATATGGGTTATTAATAGGTTTCCACTAAAAGTGGAAGTTTGTTTTTTGTTGTTATTATCAATGAAAGAGAAGGGGTTGTTCTGTAAAGGGTGTTCAGAGGTTCCAATGAATGTTTTTCTTATTTATGTTATTTTTTTATGATTAAAATGTGCACCTCCATTTTTATTTCATGGGAATCCATTGGTTATTAGGAAGGAACTCTAGGTAAATAAGTTGTACTGGGTCCAAATCATACTCTTACTAGTAGACCTTAGTCAATATTCTTCTTGTGAGATTGTGCCACTCAGTTAAGCCATGTACTACAATAGCAGGTGTTAAGATAAGTAGTTTTATTTGAATTTGGTCATATTTTATTGGTTTTATTATCGTGCAATTGTTTTTCCCCAAAGACTTATGTTCCGATGATAATTGTGTAACACCCCATGTTTTTGAAAATAAATTTAATATTGAATGCATGAAACAATAAGTTTCTACAAAAAACCACTTTGTTATAACCTATCCTAAAAACATAATATTTCCACCTCTATAATTTGAATTTTAAATAAACTAACATACACAGTTGCGTTCATTAAGATATTTAGAGTTTGGTAAGACACTAAATTTTTGGTGAATAGTAACATACCCTTATTAATAGTAATATAAATAGTAATATTACCCTTATGAATATTAATTCATATTATTATTTTCTTATATTAAGGATATAAGATAATGAGATCTTGATTAATTTTTCAAGGTGATATAAAACAAAATATAGATTTGAAATTGTTATTTTTTGAATAAATTATGATTTTACTTAAAAATTAAATGAAAAATATTTTGAAAAATATTTTAAAAAATTGGTGCTCATTTTTTTATTCTACATGTCAAAAAATGGATACGGTGAATTTTTGGATTTTTTTTTCTGAAATACACAAATTTTTGATGAATAGTAAAATATGGTAATTTACCATATAATTACATTATCAGTTAAATTCACTATTACTATAATAATGGATGATGTAAGAACACTTGGTTTGAAATAACATTAAAATATTACTATTCTTGGTCACAAGAATCAATACTATTGGTTGTCATTGAAAATATAATAAAAAATTAAATAAAATAATGGGAAAACCCTCGTCTCCTCCCCTATAAACCCCCCTCACTCCCTCTTCACTTCATCCCTAGAAACCTTTAAGCTCTTCAATGTTCTTTCTAAATCCCCTTCCCAAGCCACTCATCATATCCAATAGATCTTGGTCTAACAAGAGGACCAAAAACCCTTCCCTTAAAGGGATTCTCAAGGAGGTGGATTCAACAGGTAAATTCACATTCTATTTCATTCAATTTCATTTCAAATTCATTTATATTGTTATCCTATCCTCAACTCCTCTGTAAATATGACAATTTTAAATCCATTATAATCTATATACTAAAATTATATCATGTGAGTAGAATAAACATCATAAATATCCTTACACACACTCTCTCTCTCTTATTTTATAAATTAAATCATCACCCATGAGGTGCCAATTTACAACCTTCGAGGATGATGGAGTTTCATTATTCAATTTTCTCTTCCATAGTGGTAATGAAACCATTTTTATGGTTTAACTAGTGTATAATATATGTAATATAACCTATTAAATATTCATGAACCAGTATATGTACATAATATTAAATCATAAGACAAAACTAGTTCCTAATATTCAAAATACCGCTTAAATAATCTAAGTGATTGTCATTAATATTTCATCTAATGATTCACCCTCATTACATATAACCAAATAATATAAATGAAAATTAAAACATATTTATTTTCATAAAAAATGTGTAAATTCAATTATGGATATTTACATCCATTCCATAGGAACTCCATTACTTAAAAACAAGTGAATCGATTATGAAAATCATGAAAATGAATACCCTAGAACGACGTAATTCAGTATTATAACATATCATTAAAGAAATAAATAAAATAAAAAATATATGATAAATTAATTAAATGTATAATAGGTTCTTAATTATGTTATTAATGACTCTAATTTCATATTCCAAGACCATATGGTCAAGATAGGAGCATTCATACTTAAGGTATGGGTTTTACACGAAATCCTCTATTTTCATTCGGGTTACATTTATTGCCTACTTACCCCAACGAAATTCTTATGTATTATTGTTTAATCCTAAAAAATTTTGTCGTAGTGTTCTATATATGTTTACTAACAACAATACTCCTTTATTTTATGGGGATATACACATCTTAAAAGGAACTTTCAAAATTCATTCAAAAATAAAAACCCGATTCGAGGGAATTTCTCAAATTTTTACATATTTTCAAGGGAACTCTATAACCTATTTTTGGAAACCATTATAATTATAAAATATATCATTTTGTTATGAAAATAAAATCTTACTCTATTTCTGATTTTATATAACTTTTTTTCCAAAATAACTCTTCTTTTCAAAGTAAATGATTATTTATCTCAAGAATTACTCGATTATTTTATAAGAGTATCTTCATCTATTTAAACACTCATGTTAATTATTTTGTATTATTATAATTAATATATTATTATATCATCTAAAATATTTAATTGAATGGTTAATGATTATTTTTATTGTGAATATGCTATCTTAAACCCATTCACCAATTTACTCTGAATGGTTATTATTTATGATTAATGTTAAGGGAATGTTATTAATGTTTCATATGTTAGTTTCAATATTAATGTATATGTTTTTTATCTTTATCCCATTCATATGAAGAATGAATTGGACTTATTATGTGTTGTGTGGGGCCCTCTATAGCCCATCTGTTCATTTGTATGTCTCATGAGACAAACTATGATCATGTCGAAAGGGCTTGAAAAAATGGTTATTTATGGTCCTGGAATAAGGATTTGACGGTATGGTTATGATGTACCACATTATTCATTCCCTCATTATGAAAATAGTATTGACGGTTCATGTGGTTATTTGATGAGTAAAATACCCATTATTATGTTTTATTATGGAATTATTTATTCAACTATTATTCTTACCAAAACGTGTTCATGTTTATTATTGAAGGAATGTACTTTTTGTTATTCGCCATGCCTAATGTTTATATTTATGATATCTTCTAGTTTATTACTTACCCTTACTGAGCATTTGAGATCACCCATTTATTATATTTCATTTTCTCAGGACATGAAGAAGTTTATTATGGATGACCTGAAGGGATAAACATATAGCGGTGGATGTTCCCAATAAAACCCATATGTTGTTTTTCATTTCAAGTTGTAATGTTGATCTTATGTTAGTATCTGGTTTCCAAAGAAACTAAAAAAATCAGTCCTTCAGGATGCATATTCCTTATTTATATTACAATGTAAGAAATTAAGGCACCATCCATGGGAAAATAGATTATTGTCCTTATAGTTGGTATCAAAGAAAGTATAGTAGAAAACATTGAAACTAGATTTAGAAAATGTAGAATTGGGAAAAAAATCCCTAAGATAGTTTCTTAGGACAAATATACAAGAAAAAATGGAATTTTGGTAAGGAATAGATTATGAAAATCTTTTTAGAAAATACATCAATGTATGGATAATACAAGTGGATGTGGTCTGGAACAGATGTACTGAGGAGTGAAAACTCTGACAAGGAAATCGGTCTTATCCTAGGGTATCCTGGTACATGAAAATGGGCCATACAATGCACCTAGTTTGACACCCTTAAGGAATATTCTTAGATTAATTTATATTTTCTTTACAATCCATTATGAAGGATTTAAATGTAAAGTTTTCCTCAATGAAACCATGTTTGTGAATACGAAATCAGTTATTTATAGAATTTCAATTTATGCTAAGTATTTTTCTATATAGAGATTATACATAAGGATTTATAACCTAATCCAGTTTGTGTCATTATTTAGAAATGATGCCTAGTGTAAGGAATGGGAACCACATGAACACGCGTATCCCATGTAGGGATTTCCCTTATATGAAAGTTAATAATGTTGGATCTGGAGATAAGACTAGTGCTTAGAAACTTTTAACTATACTAGGAAAACTAACTCAGGGTATGAATGGTAACCTTACCCATATTGGGAATCCTGATTGTAATGTCTAGGATTATCCGTGTATTTTTTTTAATACTATATGTAATTATTATGAGACCAGGCCTTACGATGTCGTGTGATTCCAAGGCCCGGAGTTCCTAGAATAATTTTTTTTAAATAAATTAAACTCTTAGTAGCGCGAAAGTAGTTTTCTAGAAAAAGTGAAATAACTTTTAAACAGGTGCCCGGATCATAAAATCCGAGGGAACCATTGTGTTTAGAGCAGCGACTTTTCCTTAGACGGGGCCTAACCATTAGTAGTGTGGGTCACCTACAGGAATTAGTTTTTGGATGTTTAAAAGGAAATAAAATAAAATAAATTATTTTATTATTTTAAATGTTTCCCTAAATGAAGAGACCCAATCATCCCCAATTAATACCTAATCATGGAAACTCCGTAGGATTATCTGCATAACCTTTTGAGTTGAGGATTTCTACTAGAAATTTGGAGGAGAACCCATTGGCAGACGATGATAGCGCCATCGATAAAAACATCTTGGATTCAACGAACCTCACCAACGAACGCAACACGACAATAATTCTTCAAAAAAATCTAGCTAGGGGTTTTTTTTCAATTTGTTCTTTCCCCATTATTTGATTTAACAATGAACGTGGATCAACCCACGATAGGTTGATCTGCAGATCATGCATTCTATTAGGAGGGTGTTATTTTCCATTTCTTTTGGGGGTTTGATTCGGGAATTGATTTTATGATAATTGTTGGATTAACATTCAGTTCTCCTGTTAAACCCATTAATATGAGAATATGGATATCATGAGGTGTGATGGAGGATGTGTGTTACTTATATATTTATTGAATTTCTTCCTACTTTATAACTACACGTTCTTTTTGTTCTTTGCAAGGTTATGAACAAAAGACTTCTTTGTGTCTGTTTCACAATGAAACAATCCAAAATCAGAGATCGAGCATCACCAAAACCTAGTGCAGATATGACGGCGAAGACCGACAACGAATCGGCTCGGATTGAGGATGATTGTTCTTTGAGTGTTCTTCGTGCGAGTGGATCAAAACTTGTTTTATTGGCCAATCGGAGGTCTGAAAAGAATGAAAATATCTTTTTAGTGTTCAAAAAACCTCAAACATAGAGTATCGTGATGATCAGTTGGCCGAATCGAGGATCAGAGTAGCACCCGATGTACAATAATGAAGAATGACATGTTCTGGGAAATTCCAATCAACAGAATTTGTTTCCTGAAGAACACACCATGTAGGGTCGACCTGGTGATAGCTAGGGTTTCTACACTACACACGGTGAAGAACAGAATGTTCTTTTGAGAATACATGGTGTGTGTGACCCACCCAATATTGGCTAGTGTTTTGGGTGATAGGAAGCATAGATACAGAGTGTGACCATTGTCACACAGTGTGTGGGTCCTTACGTAAACTCAACATGTATCTCAGAGGATACACAGACATGGGGTGGAGTACATGGCATGTACTCCACCACATGGACAGACATAGCTGGATACACGGGATACCCCATGAACTGGTACATGGTCTGGGACACACGATTTGAAGCCTTTTAAAGGCACATGGAAATCATAAATGGATACTTCCATGGGTAGTGGAACATGGTGTGTCACGCTCTTACACACTGTGTATACCTTCTTCTACATGAAAATCCTTATGACATTTTATTTTGTAAACGGATAATACCCAAGGTCAGAGGACACGAAATGTGATGCTTCTACATGCTATGTACTTATCAGTACATAAATTGATCCTCTTTTCCACTGTTCAATGGACCGGTTTCATTGGGTTAATTCCCCTTTTATCGGTCCCCAAAAGGTCATGTATTGTTTCCATTCACAAGAGTATGATATCTTTAGCATCACTTTATGAGATAGAGTTGGGTATCCCTCTGAGAGGTGCGAAGCGAGATCCTCTCTCCATTCTTGACCATAAGTAGTGTTATATATTCATGTGACCAATCCAAATGGACGTTGATCCTCTACTTAGAAGTTGAATCTAGATGAGTTACAGTATCCATCAAGGCCTTGGTAGTGATCCTTATCTGTGTATCATGATCTTTACCCACTCAGGAGTGTATTCTCCTGGAATGAGTGTATCTGTTCTCTCTTAAGATCAATCAGTGAATCTATCTCTCTCATAGATTTACCAAAAAAATAGTACCTATTATATGGACAACACCATAGAAATATATCTCATGGAGTGAGTTCTCTATGATGAGTGCATTGTGGAATCTTCAAACTGAATCCCTATCATAGGTATGCGTTTGTTGTAAACTACAGGTCTGAGTTTCGTGTATATTTGGATGTGTATCTATTTATATATGTTTGGTATACATATACTGTGTAGAAGATGACTGTACCTTTAATTTGTGTATTGCATTGTGGTTTTTGGGGTCCTCTAATGAGTATGGTTATACTCAACCCTGCACAGGCTTTGCCCGAACATGTTATGTCATATGCAGACAAGCAGCCTTTTGATGGAGTCTAGGGAAAACTAGGACCAGACCGAGATTTCTGAGTTCCTTACAAGCAGAGGTGTTCCTATGGCTACTTGTGGAAGTCCCAGTACCTCCTTTTTCTTATAGGTTGGACTTTGCAGTTGTATACTCGTTTTCTTTTGGTGGGATTGTATTATGGCCCATCTTACTTTTCACACATTACTTTCTTTGTACTTTGTTGGTTAGGTTTAGTTTTGTGAATTTGTTTTGTTCCTTAGTGGTTTTTACTTTTTAGCATTTGTGGGATTGGAGATGTGTGCATGCGTACAATTACATAGGTAATGCCTCCCATGTTAGTGATATACCTACTCGGTTCTAGTCACCATCGCCTGGCCTATTAGAGGCTAGCAAGGGGAGTCGCGAAACATGGCTAACTAGAATAGGTCATGACAAAGTGGTATCAGAGGTGGTCGATTCTACCTTTGGAGCAATTGTCTATGATATTGGGTTACAAAAATAGTGTTAAGTGTTTTGAGCTTGACGTTCAGAACAGGGACTCCAATGTTGGTGTAGGAGGCTGGCGTATCCATACACCACGACTCTGATAACCTTCTTTTTGACTTGGTACATGTAAACAGTAGTTGTGGGAAAATAAAAGAATGGCACATGCATCATATATGAATGGATGATGTTTTCCATATCCCTTTTTTCAACTCTATGGATATACTCATGGACCATGGTACATCTTGTTTCCTTATAGGATGCCTCCACAATGCATACCCGCTAGGATTCAGAAGGTCGATCACGAGAATGACCCCTTAATGACAAGGCATCTATACAGGGACCAGTTCCCTAGGCATTACCTCCATTGGTGCACCTGCTAAACCACCACCAGTGGAGTAGCATGTGGTACCTGTAATACCGACAGATGAAGAACACATACTGAGAGTGCTCCATGAGTTTCAGATACAGAGACCCCTTAGGTTCCAAGGTGATCCAGACCCTCAAGCGGTTGAGGAATGGCATGAGGTAGTGACCAGAGTTTTCCTCCTAGGGAGGACACCAACAGACCGGATGATGATTCTAGGAGCAAACCTTCTTTAGGGTTAGGTGGGATGATGGTGGAGTTTTACCATGAAGACTCACGTCAAGGATACTCTTTCATAGAAGGAGTTCGAGCGACTCTTTAAGGAGGAGTTCTCTCTAGCTAAGGTAAGAGCAGTGCATATTAAGGTTCTTCTTTATCTCTAGTTGGGTAGTTTGATGATGGATGACTATTCATCGAGGTTCACCAACCTCTCCAAGTACTTGGTGGATATGTTCAGGTATCCGTAATTTATATCCTGGACAATCGATCAAGGTCTACGTGGGGACATCTGAGTTAGTTTTGTGCCTTTATGGGATTTAACTTTTGCTGGAAGTCTTATGCGGGCTTTGGTGATCGAGAGATTCTTAGTGGAGAAGGGATTTCCAGTGGCAGTCAGTAGGAGGCAGACAAGTGAAAAGACCTCAGAAGTAGGGATTCTACATCAGGAGTAGTGTTTGGGATGTGGGATACGTCATAAGAGGACCCATGATAGGGGATCGATAGTCCGGGGCTCTCAGCATGGATCCATTCAACCTAGGTAGAGGTGATTCTACTCGTGCGACAGTAGAGTAAATCACCCTAGAGATTTTCCAACCCATTGAGATACTGATAGGGAGGTGGTGGATGAACCACCAAAGCCGAGGCAGAGAGTAGAACATGCAGACCATATAGGAAGCGAACATGGCATTGGAGCAGGGAGAGCTGTAGGTGGTGGAAGATGATTTGATATACTTCCGCAACCACCCTAGGAGGTCCTCACTAGGATAAGGGGGCTGGGGGAAAAAGGCAGGTATAGATTCATGTGTTCAAGGCATAAAACCCAGGTACACCTGGGATGATTCAAGGTATGATCTTTGTCTTTTCTACCTTATCTTTTGTACATATAGACAGAGGTTCCTTTCATTCCTTTCTCTCCACATGTCTTGTGAGAAACCTTGAGATTTAGGTAGATCCATTTAATGAACCCTTAATCTTGGAGACACCTATGAGATGAGACTCGTTGATCATACATCTTTTCAGACAGTTTTATATTTCCCTTGTAAGTGAGAGTTTTAGTTGGAACGTATTGGCGGTAGCATCGAGGCCTTACGATGCCATTCTCGATATAGATTAACTATCTTCGGTCCACGCCAAAATTGACTGCTTTAGGAAAAGAGTGTGGTGTTTCTACAGTGATGGGATGACGTTTTCCTTTGATGGTGAAAAGAAAACCCAGGAATCACAGAATGGGCTCATGCATAGGAGGGTTCAGCCGATCACTCATGAGCAGGCTATCCTTACCCTTAGATCAGCAGATGTCATGAGATTTAATTTCACAATAGTAGTGGTGGAGTACAGGGATGTCTTCCTAGAATATGTTCCATGATTACCCCCTCCCCCCATGGGAAATTTATTTCTGCATCAAGTTACACCCCGAGATGACACCGATATCCTCACCACCTTATCAGATGGATCCCATAAAGCTTCACGAGATGAGGGTGCAGTGGGAGGATTTTTAGATTATGGTCTTTGTAAGACCTAGTGTTTCACCTTGGGTGACCCCAGTGTTGTTTTCCAAGAAATAAGATAGGAAATTGAGGTTGTGTGTGTATTACCAGTGCCTGAACCAGGTGACGGTAAAGAACAAGTATCCATTTTCAAAGATCGACGACCTCTTCGATCAGATGAGAGGGTCATGATGGTTATTGAAGGATGACCTCAGGTTGGTTTATCATTATCTTCGAGTACGGGATGAGGAAGTACCAAAGACTACTTTCAGATGCTTTTATGGTTTCTATGAGTTCTTGATGATGACTTTCAGTATAAAGAATGACCCTACAGTGTTTCTGGGATTTATGAACTGGATCTTCCAGCCATACATAGATCAGTTCATAGTGGTCTTCATCAATGACATCCTTGCATACTCGGTGTTATAGGAGGACCAGGGGAGACACCTACATATGGTTCTAGACATACTCTGAGAGCACCAACTTTATGGAAATATCTCTAAGTACAAGTTCTAGATATAGGATGTACACTTTCTAAGACATGTTATCTCAGCAAACGGAGTAGTAGTGGACCCAACCAATGTTGAGGTGGTTTTAGCATGGTAGCCACCCCGGAGCGTGATAGAGGTTTATAGATTCGTTCAGCTGGAAGGATACAACTTGACATTTATACATGATTTCCCCTGGATATCAGTACTGATTAAATCCTTGACCTAGAAGGGGAAACCTTTTGTATGGATGGAGAAGTGTCAGTAGGATTTCTAGTAGTTGAGGTAGAGTTTATTGAGTGAAACGATCATTAGATTTCCAGAGGAGGGAGTCAGGTACATAGTTTTCTACGAAGCATCCGGTCCAGGCTTCGCTATGTCCTGATTCAGAGACAAGCATTGATTGCTTATGGTTCACTCTAGATATGGTCACAGGATAAGAACTACGTGACCCATGAACTATAGTTTAGAGTGGTAGTCTTCTCCTTGAATACGTGGAGACACTACCATATGGGTGAACTGTTTATCATCTACTCCCACCACAAGAGCCTAAAGTATATCTTCTCATATAAGGATATAAATTTGAGATAGCGGTGATGTATAGAGTTCCTCCAAGATTACGAATTTGAGATCATCTATACTCCTGGTAAGGGGAACATTGTTACAAATGAACTCAGTATGTGATCGAGTTCGCAACTGCTGAGTGAGGTGACAAAGAAGTTGGCCTTGCTTTTGTTATCCTTCATGGATGGAGAAGATGTAGCTTATCTCCATTCAATGGTTATCACCCCTCCACTATTACAGTGATTCTGAGAGGCACAACTAGGGGATATCAACTTTGAGACATTACAAGCTCATTTATCCACAAGACATGCTTCTGATATATATTCTCAAGGTGGGGAGCATGTAGTCATTTTCAAAGGATGCATAGTTGTGTCAGTGGAATTGCAGTAGGAGGTTCTATGGGAGTTTCATACATCCCCCTTGGTGGTACATCCTGGAGTGGTGAAAAGGTACTAGGACCTTCTGCGGCAGTTATGGTGGACATGTATAAAGAAGGAAATAGTAGAGTTTGTTTCTCGATGCCTTATGTGCTGGCAGCTAAAGGCTGAAAACTAGGTTCTAATAGGGTATGTTTACCCCTAGAACTACCAGTGTGTAAGTGGGATGGAATATATATGGAATTAATGATAGGATTACCATGGAAATCCAAGGTACATGATTCCATCTGGGTGATCGTAAACCAACTCACCATGTCGGCCTAGTTCATAGCTATCAGGGATCATAGTTCCATAGAGAGCTTGGGAAAACTTTACATGCAAGAGATAGTTCAGATTCACATTTTTTTCCTTTGAAAATAGTCACGTTTCAAGATGTGGGATTCACATCCCAGTTGTGGAAGGGATTGTAGGAGGATTTTGGGGCTCATCTATGCTGGAGCACACTGTTCCATGTCTATACCAATGGTCAGACGGAGAGGACCATTCCGGTTCAAAATGATATGTTTAAGGAATGTATCTTAGACTTTGGTTATAGTTGGGAGGACCACCTACCACTGGTGGAGTTTTAATACAATAAAATCTAACACTCCACCATTTTCATCCCTCAATTTGAGGCCATATACGGGTAACCCTACTTGTCACCGATTTGCTGGACTGACCCTGGAGAGTCATCACTTATGGGTCTAGAGTTGGTGTGAGCCACCACTGAGAGGGTAAAGATCATCCATGAGAAAATGAAGACTTCACAGAGTTGAAAGAATTCTTATGACAATAGATGATAAAGATCTCTGGAGTTCGAGGAGGTAGACCACGTCTTCCTTTGAATCTCAACTCAATAAGGGTTGAAGAGATTTGTCTAGGGTATAAATCTATCTCTGAGGTTCATCAACCCTTTTTAGATACTGTACAGAGTTTAATAGGTGGAATACTACCTAGCTCTACCTCCGCAGTTGTACCGGGCACATGATGTCTTCCATGTGTCACAACTGAGGAGGTACATGCATGACCCATCACACGTCATCAAATGGGACAAGATATAAATCAAGGATAGAGAATCCTTCACAGATTATGTATTAGAGATTGAGGATTGACATGAGAGGATCCTTTGTGGGTAAGTGATTCCCATAGTTCATGTTCGGTGGTAGCATGGAAATTTTCAAAAGATCACATTGGAGCGAGAGTCTCAGATTCGTGTGTAGTAATAACATCTGTTTGACTAGACTTTTGTTTTGGATTTATGGGGATGAAAATCCCTAAGGTGAGGATAATTTAATGTATTATATTTTCCACATATTATTTTTACATTTTATATGGAATTATTTAGATACCATGCTTTGTGACGACATGTGATTCCGAGGCTTTGAGTTCCTTGAATAAATGTTTGAAATAAATTAAACTCTAAATATTAAACATGAGCAGCTTTCCCAAAATAGTGAAATAACATTTAAATGGGTGCCCAGATCAGATATCTGAGGGCACCATTGCATTCAAAGCAGTGACTTTGCCTTAGGAGGGGCCTAACAATGACTGGCGTGGGTCAGCTGTAGGAGTCCGTTTTTTTGACGTTTAAAAGAAAAGAAAAGAAAAGAAAATATTTTATTAATTTTAATTATTTCTTTAAACACAATGAACTAATCCTTATCTATTAAAACCAACTTATGTAAAGTTTTAAGGGTTAATTGAATAACCCTGTGAATTGAGGATTTCCATTAGAGCTTTGTAGGAGAACACATTGGTGGATGATGATGGTACGATCGATCGAAGAATCTCAGATTCGACGAACCTCACCAATGAACGTGACACAATGATATTTCTTCAACTAAATCGATATAGTGGTTATATTTCGATTTTTTTCTTTCCTTATTCTTTGATTTAATGGAAAACACAGATCAACCCACGGATAGGTTGATCCGTAGATCATGCATTCTTGATAAAGGGTGTTATTTTCTATTTCTTTTGAGATTTTGATTCGGGAATTGATTTTATGATAAATCTCAGATTATCAGTTGATTCCCCTATTAAAACTACTAATAGGAGTAGATCGATGCCATGACGAATGATGGTGGATGTGTGTTCCTCCATTGATTATTGATTTTATTACTCTTTTTTAACCCTACATTCTTTGCGTTCTTCGTGTACTTATGAACAATGGATCACTGCATGTCCATTTTTCAACGCAATAATCCCAAATTTGAGATCGAGCTTCCCGACATCCTAGTGGAGGTGTGATAGTCACAGTAGGCAATAAATTAGATCATATCGAGTAGGATCATTCTTCATGAATTCTTCATGCGGGTGGATCAAAACTTATTTTCTGGGCCGATCGGACGTAAAAAACAAGGGAAAAAACTTTTTAGTGTCGGGGGGAACTCAAACAAGGAGTATCGCACTAATTGGATGGACGGATCGAGTATAGGAGGGGCACCCGAGGTGCGGCGATAAAGAACGACGCGTTACAGAAAATTCCAATCAGCATGATGTGTATCCTGAAGAACATGTTGTGTAGGGTCATCCTGGTGGCACCTAGGGTTTCTGTGCTACACAAAGTGAAGAACATGATGTTCCCCTAGGAAGACATGGAATGTGGGCCCCACCCTATAGTGGATAGAGTTCCGATAGACAGGAAACATAGATGCGGTGTGTGAACATTATCACACAAAATGTGGGTCCTTACACAGACTCGTCATGTATCTCAAAATATACATAGATACAGGGTGGAGTAGACTGTATGTACTCCACTAAATGGCAAGACATGAATAGATATGCGGGTTACCCTGTGTTCCGGTAAATGGTCTGGGAAACATGGGTTGAAGTCATGTACATGAACATGGTTAGCATACACAGGGCTTTCCCTGCGTAGCAGAACATGACATGTTTCACTCCTACATGTTGTGTATACCTTCTTCTACACGACAAGACTTAAGACATATTCCGTTGTACATGGTTAGTACTCGGGGTCAGAGGACAAGGCGTGTGACCCTTATACACTCCATGTACATCTCAGTAAATGGCTTGATCCTTTTGTCCATAGTTCCTTGGAGAGGTTTCATTGGGTTAGTGCCCCTTTGATCATTCCCCTAAAGGTCATGTATCATTTCCATCAATAGGAGTATAATCCCATTAGTAGGAATTTATAAGAGAGAGTTAGGTATCCCTCAAAGAGGCCTAGAGAAATATCCTCTATCCATTCTTGACCATAGTTACATTCAGGTATCGACATGACCAATCCTACATGACGCTGATTATATACTTAAAAGATGAATCAAAATGAGTCGCGGTATCCATCAAGGGCCTTGCAGGTATCCTCATCTATATATCATGATCTTTCCCCACTCAAGAGTGTGTTCTCCTAGAATGAGTGTATATGTTCTCTCTTCAGATCTATCAGTGAATTCATCTTTCTCATGGATTTTCATAATGAATAGTACATCTCAAATAGAATTCATCTGAGGTATCAGACTCATAGAGTGAGTTATCCCAGATGAAATCTTTAAACTGAATCCAAAATGTGGGTATGTAGTCTTTATAGACTACAGGTCTCCATTTTGAGTATATCTGGATGTGTTTCTCTTACTATATGTTTGGTAGAAATATACTTTGTATATGTGGACTCTATCTTTACTTTGATTATTTCATTGTGGTTTTTTTGCTCCCCTAATGAATATTTTTATACTCACCCCTACATAGGCTTTTCCCACATGTGTTGCGTCTTGTATAGACAATAAACCTTTTGATGGAGTCTAGGGAGGACTAGGATATGACCGATCTTTCTGAATTCCATGAAGGAAATGGTGTTCCCATGGTTACGAATTGTAATCCCATTACTTCCTTTTTCATAGATGTTGTACTTTGTAGTTGCATACTCTTTTTCTTTTGGTGGGCTTGTATTCTGACCTAGTTTAATTTCTGCACATTACATCCATTGTACTCTGTTGGTTAGGTTTAGTTGTATGCATGCATGTTGTTCCTTAGTGGTTTTTACTTCTAAACATTTGTGGGATGGGATATGTGTGCGTGTATACATGTACTTAGGCAATTCCTCCCATGTTAGTGATATTCATACTTGGTTCTAGTCACTAACCAAGGGCCTATTGGTGGCAGGATTGGGGAGTTGTGGCATGGGCTATAACGACCCAACCTTTTCTTTCATTGCTATTACATCATTTCAAAGATAAAAAACATAATAGAATTACACATAGAGGATCCAAAGGTTTAGTGTATTGGGAAAACTAGGACCACACATAACAAATACAACATCAACCATAAACATTTATTTAATTTCTTCTTCACTAGCTTCTTAGTGGCACTTGTCCTCTTTTTAGTACATTTAGCCACCTGAGGATATACAAAAAAAGGGGTGAGATAGAAGACCGGTAAGAGGATAGATAAGAACAATATAGCATGGGGTGAGCATAATCATGACATAAGAAAAATATCATGAACATGAGAGGAGCATAAATAAAAGACTTGAAATGTGGCAATGCATAAAAATAAAACATCATGTCTTAGTGGTTAAATACCACACATATTTGTGAACCAAGCTAGCATCTTGTTCACACATCATTTCACATTTACTCATGAGAATCATCACTTTACCCAATGCATTGGAGTGCTATATAATTCCGGGCGCACCCGTCACATTTAAACATTCATATTGCGCTATATAATTCCGGGCGCACCCGTCACATCATAACATTATCATTTATCATGCATGCCACAATGAACATATAACATAAATGAACATAACTAACCCATTAAAAGTAATAGGTTTCATATCATAATAACACATTCATAAACATTGGGTTCCCAAAATAAATAGGGAACAACATACTTGATACAAGAATCATCAACCTTGAATGAGAGGTAAAAGTTGAGTTCTTAAGAAAAGAGTTCTTTCGGAAAACATTGGGATTGACATAAACTTCATTATAAAACATTTATATCCCAAAAAAGGAAAGACAAAGATGAAAGAATTATCTTTAAGGAGTGACCATATCAAAAAATGGAGCGAAAGAGGTAGAACTCGGATGATGAAAGTTGGGTTCGAGAATTTCCCCTTACCTTGTACTCGAATGAATCCTTCTCTTTAAAGTCCTATATAATGACATTATATTCACTAATTAGAAATTACAGAACCTTTTATACATTAACAGGGTTCATTCTGGTTTCATTATTTCATATTATGTTCCTTTGGATGACTTATAGAGTTTAAAAACATTGTTCGGGGATGTTCGTTTTCATGGTTTTTCTTGAGTGGTTCACTTGTATTCTTAAATTGATGTTTGGGTAGATCATGCATAAACATTTAGAACTGATATTACATGTTATTAATGATATTACAGGAGCTTTAATGATTTTATAATGAATTATATTAGATCCATGTGGACGAATCATTAGATAAGAATTTAATGATGGTAATTTGGGTTAATTTGAGCGGTTTTTGGATCACAATGAACTTGTTTTAACTTTTCACTTAGTAATATGGACATAGGTTATCTACAGAACATAAAATAGAACATAATACATATAAAATATTCTGGTTCAACCATAAAAATGGTTTCATGACCAGATCTGAAGGTAGAAATGGAAGAAGAGAGCATGTCGTTTTTGAAGGTGATAAATTAACACCTCATGAATAATGTTCTCTTTAATAAAATAAAAGGAAGAGGGAAAGGGTGTGGGGTGATATAATATCCCATTAGAATCATAAAATTACAGTATATGTATAATACTGGAGTTACAAAACAATTTGGATGAATATAGGCGGGGATAGATCAAGAAAGGAAGTTGAACTTGAAAGGAAATTAAAGGAGAAGAGGGAAAAAAATTACCTCTTACATCTTCCTCTTGAGATCCTCCTTAAGGAAGCTAGTATTGGTCTTTTTATGAGACCAGCATCTTTTGGACGTTGGGGAAGGGATGGGGAAGGTTTTTTGGTAGAGTTTAGAGAAGTCTTGGAGCTTGAGAGGTGTGAGGAAATGAGGGAGTGAAGGGTGACTTTTATAGTGGAGGGGAGAGGGGTTTCCTTAATATAAAATTGATTAGTTTATTATTTCCCCACAATAAAAGGAATAGTAAGTCTTGAATGACCAAAAATAGTAATTTTATAATGTAATCCCGAACCAAGTGGGCTTACATCAGCAGGATATCACACATGACCCAATAATTACCTTATTTTGTAAATTATGGTATTTCACTATTCATAAAAAATTCAAGTATCTCAGAAAAATCCCAAGACTTTACCCCAACCATTTTTCGAAGTGTAGAATCCAAAAAATGAAGTCCATTTTTCCAGAATAATTTTCTAAATATTATTAATTTAATAATTAATTAAAATCACAATTTACTTTAAAAATAGTTTTTATGATTAAAAATGATTTTATAGTGCTTTCAAAAATTACGTAGGGTCTTATAAAATTATATAAAAACTATAAGACATAGATTAAATAATTTATGAATACAATTCAGGGAAATAAATGTTCTTTTAAATTAATTAATTAATTATAATTAATTATTTAGGACTTATAAAATACAAAAGGAAACTTTTACTAATGTCAAATTGTCACTTTCTAAGATGTCTAAATTTTGTTTTATTATTCATAGGTAATGTTACTCTTATGTTGGATGATTTACTATTCATAAGGGTTATATTACTATTCATAAGGGTATGTTACTAATCCTAAGGGTAGATCACTATTCAACAAAATTTATTTTTGTTTCATTAGACTCCAAAAATCATCTTGAACACAACCGTGTATGTCGAATTTTCACAATTCCAAACATAGAAGTGACAAAATTATGTTTAAAGGTCACTTATCACTTAGTAGTTCATTATTTTGTGTTTTTATTTTATTTTATGACATAAGTATAAGAAGGGAATTTCCATTGAAAAACTTTGGGTCGTTACATTATTCCCCCCTTAAGAAATTTTGCCCCTGAAATTTCACTTTACACAAAAAGGTGAGGGTACTTCTCCTTCATTGCCTCTTCTGGTTCCCAAGTTGCTTCCTCAAACTTATGGTTCCTCCACAACACTTTGACAAGATGGGTTGTGCTGTTGCATAGAACCTTATCACTTAGGTCTAGAATCTTTACTGGCTGCTCCTCATAGGAGAGATCATCTTCCAGCTACACCACCTCTGAGTTTAGTACATGTGAGGGGTCTGGTATGTACTTCCTTAGTAGTGATACATGAAACACATCATGAACTTGAGCCATATTCGGGGGAAGTGCAAGCTGATAGGCCACAGCTCCTATGCGGTCAAGGACCTTAAAGGGGTCAATATACCTTGGGCATAGCTTCCCTTTCTTCCCCAATCACATGAATCTCTTCCATGGAGATATTCGAAGGAAGAATTTGTCTCTAACGTCAAACTCCAAGTCCCTTTGACTGTTGTCAGCATATCTCTTTTTCCAACTTTGACCAGCTTTGATGTGTTTCTGGATAGCCTGAACCTCACCTGTCATCTCTTGAACAAGATCAGGTCTATGCAGCTTTCTTTCTCCAACTTCACCCCAATAGTTTGGAGTTCTACACCGTTTCCCATAAAGAGATTCATACGGAGCCATCTGAATACTCGAGTGGAAGATATTGTTGTGTGAGAACTCAACCAATGGGAGATTCTGATACCAACCACCTTTGAATTCAAGAGAGCAGGCTCTTAGCATATCTTCAAGTGTCTAAATAGTTCTTTCAGACTAGCCATCAGTTTGGGGGTGATAGTCCATTTTGAAATTTAATTCAGTACTCAAAGCATGTTGAAGGCTCTTCCAAAATTTAGATGTGAACCTTCGATCACGGTCAGAGACAATTTAGAGTGGAACACCATGCAGTCTCACTACTTCCTTCACATATATCTTTTGAAGTTGTTCAAGGGAGAGGTCTTCTCGAATAGCGATAAAATGGGCAGTCTTGGTGAGTCGATCCATGACAACCCATATCACATTATTTCCATTTGAAAACTTCGGGAGACCCGTGACAAAGTCCATAGTAACATTTTCCCATTTCCACTGGGTATAGGAAATGGTTGCATCATACCTTTGGACTTTTTTTGCACAGATTTAACTTGCTGACATACCAAGCACCTCGATATATATTCTGCAATCTCCTTCTTCATGTTATCCCGCTAGAAGTGTTCTCAGAGATCACGATACATCTTAGTACTCCCAGGATGGATAGATAAAGTTGAGCTATGCACATTATCCAATAAATCCTTCTTTATCCCGGGTGATGAAGGAACACAAAGCCGCGCTCCAAACCAAATCACACCATCATCGTTGATATGGAACTCTTGCAGCTTTCCTTCCTTTACTTCATTCACCCTCTTTTGTATCTCCACATCATCCCTTTTTCTTCCTTAATATTCTCTTGGATGGATGGTTATGAAATCATTTGGGAAAGGTAGGATGTATCCCCTGCCCTTACAATTCCCAAATCCATTATTTGCACATCCATGAAGATAGGGTCTTTCTCAATCCGCACCATGGAAAGAGTAGCGGGTTCTTTTCTGCTTAGAGCATCAGCTACCTTGTTCGCCTTTCCAGGATGATAGTGAATAGAGCAATCATAATCCTCGATTATCTCTAACCATTTCCTTTGACGCATGTTGAGATCCTTTTGGGTGAATATATACTTTAGGATCTTGTAGAGATACAAAAGAGGGTGAATGCAGTAAAGGAAGGGAAGCTACAAGAGTTCCATATCGACGATGACGGTGTGATTCGGTTTGGAACGTGGCTTTGTGGGCCTTCATCATCTGGGATAAAGAAGGAGCTATTGGATAATGCAGATAGCTCAACTTTCTCTATCCATCATGGGAGTACCAAGATGTACCGTGATCTCTGAGAACACTTCTGGTGGGATAACATGAAGAAGGAGATTGCGGAATATATATCAAGGTTCTTGGTATGTCTGCAAGTTAAATCTGAGCGACAAAAGTCCAAAGGTATGATGAAGCCATTGCCTATACCCATGTGGAAATGGGAAAATGTTACTATGGACGTTTTTATGGGTCTCCCGAAGACGTCAAAGGGAAATAATGCGATATGGGTTGTGGTTGATCGACTCACCAAGACTGCCCATTTTATCGCTATTCGGGAAGACCTCTCTCTTGAACAACTTGCAAAGATATATGTGAAGGAAGTATTGAGACAGCACGGTGTTCCACTCTCAATTGTCTCTGACCATGATCCAAGGTTCACATCTAAATTCTGGAGGATCCATCAACATGCTTTGAGTACTGAATTAAATTTCAGCACGGCCTATCACCCCCAAACTGATGGCCAGTCTGAAATGACTATTCAGACGCTTGAAGAATGGCTAAGAGCCTGATCTCTTGAATTCAAAGGTGGTTGGGATCAACATCTCCCATTGGTTGAGTTCTCATACAACAATAGCTTCCACTCAAGTATTTAGATGGCTCTGTATGAAGCTCTTTATGGGAAGCGGTGTAGAACTCCAACCTGTTGGGATGATGTTGGAGAAAGAAATCTTCTTGGACCCAATATTGTTCAAGAGATGATAGATAAGGTTCAAGTCATCCAGAAACATATCGAAGCTGCTCAAAGTTGGTAAAAGAGCTATGCTGAAAACCGTCGAAGGGACTTGGAGTTCGACATAGGAGATAAAGTCTTCATTCGAACATCTCCATGGAGGGGAGTCATGCGATTTGGGAAGAAAGGGAAGTTAAGTCCAAGGTATATTTGCCCCTTTGGGATCCTTGACTGCATAGGAGCTGTGGCCTATCGTCTAGAACTTCCACCGAATATGGATCAAGATCATGATGTGTTTCATGTATCACTACTGAGGAAGTACATACCAGACCCCTCACATGTACTAAACTCAGAGGTGGTGTAACTGGAAGATGATCTCTCCTATGAGGAGCAGCCAGTAAAGATTATGGACCGAAGTGATAAGGTTCTACGCAACAAGACAACCCATCTTGTCAAAGTGTTGTTGAGGAACCATAAGTTTTAGGAAGCAACTTGGGAACAATTAGAGGCAATGAAGGAGAAGTACCCTCACCTTTTTGTGTAAAGTGAAATTTCGGGGGCGAAATTTCTTAAGGGGGGAAGAATGTAACGACCCAAAGTTTTTCAATGGAAAATTACCTTCTTATATTTATGTCATAAAAAACACAAAATAATGAACTACTAAGTGATAAGTGACCTTTAAACATAATTTTTTCACCCCTATGTATGGAATTTTGAAAATCTGACATACACTATTGTGTTCAAGATGGTTTTTGGAGTCTAATGAAACAAAAATAATTTTTTGTGAATAATAACCTACCCTTATGAATATTAACCTACCCTTATGAATATTAATATGACCCTTTTGAATATTAAATAAGACTAACATTACCTATTAACAATAAAATAAAATTTAGACATCTTAGAAAGTGATAATTTGACCTTAGTAAACGTTTTTGGTATTTTATAAGTCATAAATAAATAATTATAATTAATTAATTAATTTAAAAGAATATTTATCTCCCTATAATGTATTCATAAATTATTTAATCAATGTATAATAGTTTTTAGATAATTTTATAAGACCCTACGTAATTTTTGAAAGCACCATAAAATCTGTTTTAATCTTAAAAACTGTTTTTTATGTAAATTATGATTTTAATTAAATATTATATTAGTAATATTTAGAAAATTATTTTTGAAAAATGGACTTCATTTGTGGATTCTACACGTTGAAAAATGGTTGGGGTAAATTTTTGGTATTTTTCTGAGATACTTGAATTTTTGATGAATAGTGAAATACCGTAATTTACAAAATAAGCTAAATAAGCTAATTATAGGGTCATGTGTGATGTTCTGCTGATGTAAGCCCACTTGTTTCGGGATTACATTATAAAATTACTATTCTTGGTCTTTCAAGACTCACTATTCCTTTTCTTAGGTGAAATTAATAAACTAATCAATTTTATATTAAGGAAACCCCTCTCTCCTCCACTATAAATGCCACCCTTCACTCCCTCTTTTCCTCACACCTCTCAAGCTCCAAGCCTTCTCTAAAATCTGCCCAAACACCTTCCCTAGCCCTTCCCCCCCCATCCAAAGTCTTCTGGTCTCATCATAAGACCAAGACTATCTTCCTTAAAGAGGATCTCAAGACGAAGATTCTAGAGGTAATTTCTCTCCCTCTTCTCCTTTAATTTCCTTTCAAGTTCAAGTTCCTTTCGTGATATCTCCCCACCTATATTCATCCAATTTGTTTTGTAACTCCATTATTATACATATACTTTAATTTTATGATTCTAAGGGGATATTATATCACCCACCCCCTTTCCATCTTCCTTTTATTTTATTAAAGAGAATGTTGTTCATGAGGTGTTAATTTATCACCTTCAAAAACGACATGCTCTCTTCTTTCATTTCTACCTTCAGATCTGGTCATGAAACCATTTTTATGGTTGAAATAGAATATTTTATATGTACTATATTCTATTTTATCTTGTGGAAATAACCTATGGCCATATTACTTAGTGAAAAGTTAAAACAAGTTCGTTGTGATCCAAAAACAGCTCAAATTAACCCAAATAACCATCATTAAATTCTTATCTAATGATTTGTCCACATGGGTCTAATATAATTTATTATAAAATCATTAAAGCTCCTGTAATATCAAAAATAACATGTAATATCAGTTCTGGATGTTTACCCATGATCTACCCAAACATCAATTTAAGAATACAAGTTAACCACTCAATAAAACCATGAAAACGAACAATATAGCATGGGGTGAGCGTAATCATGACATAAGAAAAAGATTAGGAACATGAGAGGAGCATAAATAAAAGAATTGAAATGTGGAAATGAATAAAAATGAAACATCATGTCTTAGTGGTTAACTACCACACATACTTGTGAACCAAGCTAGCATCTTGTACACACATCATTTCACATTTACTCATGAGATTCATCACTTTAACCAATGCATTGGAGCACTATATAATTCTGGGCGCACCCATCACATTTAAACATTCATATTGAGCTATATAATTCCAGGCGCACCCATCACATCATAACATTATCATTTATCATGCATGCCATAATGAACATATAACATAAATGAACATATAACATAAATGAACATAACTAATCCCTAAAAAGGAATGAGTTTCATCTCATAAGAACAAATTCATAAAATTTGGGTTCCCAAAAGAAAGAGGGAACAACATATTTGATACAAGAACCATCAACCTTGAATGAGAGGTAAAACTTGAGTTCTTAAGAGAAGAGTTCTTTTGGAAAACATTTGGATTGACATAAAATTCATTAGAAAACATTTATATCCCAGAAAAGGAAATAAGATTATGAAAAAATGATATTTAAGGAGTGACCATATCAAAAATGGAGTGAAAGAGGTAGAACCCGAAGGATGAATGTTGGGTTCGAGAATTTACCCTTACCTTGTACTCGAATGCCTCCTTCTCTTTAATGTCCTGTATAATGACATTATATTAATTATTAGAAATTCCAGAACCTTTTATAGTTTAATAGGGTTCATTATGGTTTCATTATTTCATATTATGTTCCTTTGGATGACTTATAGAGTTTAAAAACATTGTTCGGGGATGTTCGTTTTCATGGTTTTTCTTGAGTGGTTCACTTGTATTCTTAAGTTGATGGTTGGGTAGATCATGGGTAAACATACAGAACTGATATTACATGTTATTAATGATATTACAGGAGATTTAAATATTTTATAATGAATTATATTAGATCCATGTGGACGGATCATTAGATAAGAATTTAATGATGGTTATTTGGGTTAATTTGATCGTTTTTTGGATCACAACAAACTTGTTTTAAATTTTCACTTAGTAATTTGGATATAGGTTATATCCAGAACTTAAAATAGAACATAATACATATAAAATATTCTGGTTCAACCTTAAAAATGGTTTCATGACCAGATCGGAAGGTAGAAATGGAAGAAGAGAGCATGTCGTTTTGGAAGGTGATAAATTAACACCTCATGAACAACGTTCTCTTTAATAAAATAAAAGGAAGAGGGAAAGGGGGTGGGGTGATATAATATCACCATAGAATCATAAAATTACAGTATATGTATAATAATGGAGTTACAAAACAATTTGGATTAATATAGGTGGGGAGAGATCAAGAAAGGAACTTGAACTTGAAAGGAAATTAAAGGAGAAGAGGGAGAGAAATTACCTCTAGAATCTTCCTCTTGAGATCATCCTTAAGGAAGCTAGTCTTGGTCTTCTGATGAGACCAAAAGCTTTTGGATGTGGGGGAGGGGCTTGGTAAGGCGTTTGGACAGAGTTTAGAGAAGGCTTGGAGCTTGAGAGGTGTGAGGAAATGAGGGAGTGAAGGGTGGATTTTATAGTGGAGGGGAGAGGGGTTTCCTTAATATAAAATTGATTAGTTTATTATTTCCCCACAAGACAAGGAATAATAAGTCTTTAATGACCAATAATAGTAATTTTATAATGTAATCTCGAACCAAGTCGTCTTACATCAGCAGGACATCACACATGACCCAATAATTACCTTATTTTGCTTATTTTGTAAATTACAGTATTTCACTATTCATAAAAAATTTAAGTATCTCAGAAAAATCCCAAAACATTACCCCAAAATTTTTTAAATGTGTATAATCTAAAAATAAAGTCCATTTTTCAGGAATAATTTTCTAAATATTATTACTTTAATATTTAATTAAAATCATAATTTACTTAAAAAACAGTTTTTAAGATTAAAACTGATTTTATGGTGCTTTCAAAAATTACGTAGGGTCTTATAAAATTATCTAAAAACTATTAGACATTGATTAAATAATTTATGAATAAATTACAGGGAGATAAATATCCTTTTAAATTAATTAATTAATTGTAATTAATTATTTATGACTTATAAAATACCAAAAACGTTTACAAAGGTCAAATTATTAATTTCTAAGATGTCTAAATTTTATTTTATTATTCATAGGTAATGTTACTCTTATGTTGGATGATTTACTATTCATAAGGGTCATATTACTATTCATATGGGTATGTTACTATTCCTAAGGGTAGTTTACTATTCACCAAAAATTATTTTTGTTTCATTAGACTCCAAAAACCACCTTGAACACAACCGTGTATGTCAGATTTTCAAAATTCCAAACATAGGAGTGACAAAATTATGTTTAAAGGTCACTTATCACTTAATAGTTCATTATTTTGTGTTTTTTATGACATAAATATAATAAGGGAATTTTCCATTGAAATACATTGGGTCGTAACATTCTTCCCCCCTTAAGAAATTTCGCCCCCGAAATTTCACTTTACACAAAAAGGTGAGGGTACTTCTCCTTCATTGCCTCTTCTGGTTCCCATGTTGTTTCCTCAAACATATGGTTCCTCCATAACACTTTGACAAGATGTGTTGTCTTGTTGCGTATAACCTTATCACTTCGGTCCAGAATCTTTACTGGCTGCTCCTCATAGGAGAGATCATCTTCCAGCTGCACCACCTTTGAGTTTCATACATGTGAGGGGTCTGGTATGTACTTCCTCAGTAGTGATACATGAAACACATCATGAACTTGTTCCATATTAGGTGGAAGTGCAAGCTGATAGGACACAGCTCTTATGCGGTTACAGATCTCAAAGGGGCCAATATACCTTGGGATTAGCTTCTCTTTCTTCCCGAATCGCATTACTCTCTTCCATGGAGATATTCAGAGGAAGTCTTTTTCTCCAACGTCGAACTCTAAGTACCTTCAACGGTTTTCAGCATAGCTCTTTTTCCGACTTTGGTAGCTTTGATGTGTTTCTGGATAACTTGAACATTACCTGTCATCTCTTGAACAGGATCAGGTCCAAGAAGCTTTATTTCTCCTACTTCATCCCAACCGGTTAGAGTTCTACACCGCTTCCCATAATGATCTTTATACGGAGCCATCAGAATACTTGAGTGGAAGCTATTGTTGTATGAGAACTCAACCAATGGGAGATTCTGATCCCAATCACCTTTTAATTCAAGAGAGCAGGCTCTTAGCGTATCTTCATGCATCTGAATAGTCCTTTCATATTGGTCGTCAGTTTGGGGGTGATAGGCCATGATGAAATTTAATTTTGTACTCAAAGTATGTTGAAGGCTCCTCCAGAATTTAGATGTGAACCTTGGATCATGGTCAGAGAAAATTGAGAGTGGAACACCGTGCAGTCTCACTACTTCCTTCACATATATCTTTTCAAGTTGTTCAAGAGAGAGGTATTCCCGAATAGCGATAAAATGGGCAGTCTTGGTGAGTTGATCAACCACAACCCATATCGCATTATTTCCCTTTGACGTCTTTGGGAGATCCATGACAAAGTCCATAATAACATTTTCCCATTTCCACATGGGTATAGGCAATGGTAGCCTCAAACCTTTGGATCTTCGTTCTGGATATCATCAAGTAAAGGTAAATAAAGAAGATATTCAGAAGACTGCCTTCCGTACAAGGTATAGGCACTATGAGTTTTTCGTGATTCCCTTTGGACTTACTAATTACCCAGAAATCTTCATGGATTTGATGAATAGAGTCATTAGACATTACCTAGACAAATTTTTGGTTGTGTTTATCGATGATATTATCATCTACTCCAAGAGCAAGGAGGAACATGAAGAACATCTAAGACTTGTGTTGGAGATATTGAGAAAGGATAAGTTGTACGCCAAGTTCAGCAAGTGTGACTTTTGGATGAATGGAGTAAAATTCTTGGGACATGTGATCACAAGTGAGGGAATTATTGTGGACCCATCAAAGACAAAGGCAATTAAGGAATGGCCCATGCCCTCTAGTGTCACAGAAACTCGTAGTTTTCTTGGATTAGCTGGGTACTACCGACATTTTGTGAGAAACTTGTCACGACTGTCAAGCCTGATAACTAAGTTAACAAGAAAAGGGGTAAAGTATGTATGGATGGAAGAATGTGATGGAAGCTTCAAGGAGATAAAGAGAAGGCTAATCACTGCACCTGTACTCACACTACTGAAAAGTGGAGAAAGTTTTGTGATATAAAGTGATGCATCAAAGAAAGTCTTGGGTTGTGTACTCATGAAAAACGATAATGTGATAGCCTAAGCCTCACGACAGTTTAATATCCATGAGGAAAACTACCCAACGCATGATCTAGAGCTGGCGACCATGATTTTTGCCTTGAAAATCTGGCGCTACTACCTTTATGGTGAGAAGTGTGACATATACACTGACCACAAGAGCCTAAAGTATATATTCACACAAAAGGAGCTCAACATGCATCAAAGGAGATGGTTAGAGCTAATCAAGGATTACGATTTCCCTATTAACTATCATCCTGGAAAGGTGAACATGGTAGATGATGCTCTAAGCAGAAAACAACTTGCTACTCTTTCCATGCCATGGATTGAGAAAGACCCTATATTCTTGGATATGTAAAGGATGGATTTGGATATCATAATGGAAGGGGATACATCCTACCTTTCCCAAATGATTGTGCAACCATCCATCCAAGAGAAGATTAAGGAAGCACAAAGGGATGATGTGGAGATACAAAAGAGGGTGAATGCAGTAAAGGAAGGAAAGATGCAAGAGTTCCATATCGATGATGATGGTGTGATTCGGTTTGAAATGCGACTTTGTGTGCCTTCGTCACCCGGGATAAAGAAGGAGCTATTTGATAATGCACATATCTCAACTTTCTCTATCCATCCTGAGAGTACCAAGATGTACCGTGATCTCCGAGAACACTTATGGTGGGATAACATGAAGAAGGACATTGCAGAATATATATCAAGATGCTTGGTATATCAACAAGTTAAAGCTGAGTGACAAAAGTCCAAAGGTACGATGCAGCCATTGCCTATACCCATGTGGAAATGGGAAAATGTTACTATGTACTTTGTCACATGCCTCTCGAAGACATCAAAGGGAAATAATGCGATATGGGTTGTAGTTGACCGACTCACTAAGACTGCCCATTTTATCGCTATTCGGGAAGACCTCTCTCTTGATCAACTTGAAAGGATATATGTGAAGGAACTCATGATACTGCACAGTGTTCCACTCTCAATTGTCTCTGACCATGATCCAAGGTTCACATCTAAATTATGGAGGAGCCTTCAACATGCTTTGGGTACTGAATTAAATTTCATCACGGCCTATCACCCCGAAACTGATGGTGAATCTGAAAGGACTATTCAGACGCTTGAAGATATGCTAAGAGCCTGATCTCTTGAATTCAAAGGTGGTTGGGATCAGCATCTCCCATTGGTTGAGTTCTCATAAAACAATAGCTTCCACTCAAGTATTCAAATGGCTCTGTATGAATCTCTTAATGGGAAGTGATGTAGAACTCCAACCTATTGGGATGAAGTTGGAGAAAGAAAGCTGCTTGGACCTGATCTTGTTCAAGAGATGACAGATAAGGTTCAAGTCGTCCAAAAACACATCAAAGCTGCTCAAAGTCGGAAAAAGATCTACGCTGACAACTATCGAAGGGACTTGTAGTTCGACGTAGGAGATAAAGTCTTCCTTATAAAATCTCTATGGAAGAGAGTCATGTGATTTGGGAAGAAAGGGAAGTTAAGTCCAAGGTATATTGACCCCTTTGAGATCCTTGACCGTAAAGGAGCTGTGGCCTATCGTCTAGAACATCCACCAAATATGCTCAAGTTCATGATGTGTTTCATGTATCACTACAGAGGAAGTACATACCAGACCCCTCACATGTACTAAACTCAGAGGTGGTGCAGCTGGAAGATGATCTCACCTATGAGGAGCAGCCAGTAAAGATTATGGACCGAAGTGATAAGGTTCTACGCAACAAGACAACCCATCTTGTCAAAGTGTTGTGGAGGAACCATAAGTTTGCGGAAGCAACTTGGGAACTAGAAGAAGAAATGAAGGAGAAGTACCCTCACCTTATTATGTAAAGTGAAATTTCGGGGGCGAAATTTCTTAAGGGGGGAAGAATGTAATGACCCAAAGTTTTTCAATGGAAATTACCTTCTTATATTTATGTCATAAAATAAAATAAAAATACAAAATAATGAACTACTAAGTGATAAGTGACCTTTAAACATAATTTTTTCACTCCTATGTTTGGAATTTTGAAAATCTGACATACACGGTTGTGATCAAGATTATTTTTTGAGTCTAATGAAACAAAAATAAATTTTGGTGAATAGTGACCTACCCTTAGGAATAGTAAGATACCCTTATGAATATTAATATAACTCTTATGAATAGTAAATCATCCAACATAAGAGTAACATTACCTATGAATAATAAAATAAAATTTAGACATCTTAGAAAGTGACAATTTGACCTTAGTAAAAGTTTTTTTTTGTATTTTTTAAGTCCTAAATAATTAATTATAATTAATTAATTAATTTAAAAGAATATTTATTTCCCTGAAATGTATTCATAAATTATTTAATCTATGTCTTATAGTTTTTAGATAATTTTATAAGACACTACATAATTTTTGAAAGAACTATAAAATCAGTTTTAATCTTAAAAACTGTTTTTTAAGTAAATTTTGATTTTAAATAAATATTAAATTAATAATATTTAAAAAATTATTTTTGAAAAATGGTAATCATTTTTGGATTCTACACGTCAAAAAATGGTTGGGGTAAAGTTTTGGTATTTTTCTGAGATACTTGAATTTTTGATGAATAGTGAAGTACTGTAATTTACAAAATAAGCTAAATAAGCTAATTATAGGGTAATGTGTGTTGTTCTACTGATTTAAGCCAACTTGGTTCGGTATTACATTATAAAATTACTATTATTGGTCATTCAAGACTTACTATTTCTTGTCTTGTGGGGAAATAAGAAACTAATCAATTTTATATTAAGGAAACCCCTCTCCCCTCCACTAGAAAAGCCACCCTTCACTCCCTCATTTCCTCACACCTCTCATGATCCAAGCCTTCTATAAAATATGCCCAAACAACTTCCCTATCCCTTACACCTTTTCAAAAGCTTCTGGTCTCATCAAAAGACCAATAGTAGCTGCCTTAAGGAGGATCTCAAGAGGAAGATTTAAGAGGTAATTTCCTTCCCTCTTCTCCTTTAATTTCCTTTCAATTTCAAGTTCTTTTCTTGATCTCTCCCCACCTATATTCATTAAAATTGTTTTTTAACTCCATTTTTATACATATAATGTAATTTTATTATTATAATGGGATATTATATCACCCCACACCCTTTCCCTCTTCCTTTTATTTTATTAAAGAGAACGTTGTTCATGAGGTGTTAATTTATCACCTTCAAAAACGACATGCTCTCTTCTTCCATTTATACATTCAGATCTGGTCATGAAACCATTTTTATGGTTGAACCATAATATTTTATATGTATTATGTTCTATTTTAAGTTCTGGAGATAACCTATGGCCATATTACTAAGTGAAAAGTTAAAACAAGTTCGTTGTGATCCAAAAACCGCTCAAATTAACCCAAATAACCATCATTAAATTCTTATCTAATGATTCATCCACATGGATCTAATATAATTAATTATAAAATCATTAAAGATCCTGTAATATCATTAATAAAATGTAATATCAGTTTTTTATGTTTACCCATGATCTACCCAAACATCAATTTAAGAATACAAGTGAACCACTCAAGAAAAACCATGAAAACGAACATCCCCGAACAATGTTTTTAAACTCTATAAGTCATCCAAAGGAACATAGTATGAAATAATAAAACCATAATGAACCCTATTAATGTATAAAAGGTTATGTAATTTCTAATTAGTGAATATAATGTCATTATACAGGACATTAATGAAAAGGAGGCATTCGAGTACAAGGTAAGGGGAAATTCTCGAACCCAACTTTCATCCTTCGGGTTCTACCTCTTTCACTCCATTTTTGATGTGGTCACTCCTTAAAGATAATTTTATCATCTTTGTATTTCTATTTCTGGGATATAAATGTTTTATACTGAATTTTATGTCAATCCAAATGTTTTCCGAAAGAACTCTTCTCTTAAGAACTAAAATTTTACCTCTCATTCAAGGTTGATGATTCTTGTATCAAGTATGTTGTTACCTCTTTATTTTGGGAACCAAAAGTTTATGAATGTGTTATTATGATATGAAACACATTACTTTTTATGGGTTAGTTATGTTCATTTATGTTATATGTTCACTGTGGCATGCATGATAAATGATAATGTTATGATGTGACGGGTGCGCCCGAAATTATATAGCTCTCCAATGCATTGGGTAAAGTGATGAATCTCATGAGTAAATGTGAAATGATGTGTGAACAAGATGCTATATTGGTTAACAAATATGTGTGTTAGTTAACCACTAAGACATGATGTTTCATTTTTATGCATTTCCACATTTCAAATCTTTTATTTATGCTCCTCTAATGTTCATGATCTTTTTCCTATGTCATGATTATGCTCACCCCATGCTATATTGTTCTTATCTATCCTCTTACTGGGATTATGTCTCACCCCTTTTGATGTATATCCTTAGGTGGATACAGGTACTAAGGAGAGGAAAAGTGCCACTAAGAATCTAGTGAAGAAGAAGGAAGATATTCAGAAGACTGCCTTCCGTACAAGGTATGGGCACTATGAATTTTTGGTGATGCCCTTAGGACTTACTAATTCCCCTGCAATATTCATGGATTTGATAAATAGAGTCTTTAGAAATTACCTTGAAAAATTTCCGGTTGTGTTTATCGATGATATTCTCATATACTTTAAGAGCAGGGAGAAACATGAAGAACATCTAAGACTTGTGTTGGCGACATTGAGAAAGGATAAGTTTTACGCCAAGTTCAGAAAGTGTGACTTTTGGATGAATCAAGTCACATTCTTGGGACATGCGATCACAAGTGAGGGAATTTCTGTGGATCCTTCAAAGACAAAGGAGATTCGGGAATGGCCCAGGCACTCTAGTGTCATAGAAATCCGTAGTTTTCTTGGATTAACTGGGTACTACCGATGTTTTGTGAGAAACTTCTCACGATTGTCAAGCTCGCTAACTAAGTTAGCAAGGAATGGGGTAAAGTATGTATGTACTGAAGAATGTGAGGGAATCTTCAAAGAGATAAAGAGAAGGCTGATCACTGCACCGGTACTCACACTACTGAAAAGTGGAGATAGTTTTGTTATATACAGTGATGCTTCAAAGAAAGGCTTGGGTTGTGTACTCATGCAAAATGATAATGTGACAGCCTGCACCTCACGACAGTTGAAGATCCATCAGCATAACTACCCGAGGCATGATCTAGAGCTGGAGGCCGTGATTTTTGCCTTGAAAATCTGGCGGCACTACCTTTATGGTGAGAAGTGTGACATATACACCGACCAAAAGAGCCTAAAGTATATATTCAAACAAAATGAGCTCAACATGCATCAAAGGAGATGGTTAGAGCTAATCAAGGATTATGATTGCTCCACTCACTATCATCCTGGAAAGGTGAACAAGGTAGCTGATGCTCTAAGCAGAAAAGAACTTGCTACTCTTTCCATGTTGCGGATTGAGAAAGACCCTATATTCATGGATGTTCAAAGGACGGATTTGGGAATCGTAAGGGCAGGGGATACATCCTACCTTGCCCAAATGATTGCACAACCATCCATCCAAGAGAAGATTAATGAAGCACAAAGGGATGATGTGGGGATACAAAAGAGGGTGAATGCAGTAAAGGAAGGAAAGTTGTAAGAGTTCCATATAGACGATGATGGTGTGATTCGGTTTGGAATGCGGCTTTGTGTGCCTTCATCACCAGGGATAAATAAGAGGTTATTGGATAATGTGCATAGCTCAACTTTCTCTATCCATCCTGGGAGCACCAAGATGTAACATGATCTCAAAGAACACTTTTGGTGGGATAAATGAAGAAATAGATTGCAGAATATATATCAAGGTGCTTGGTATGTCAGCAAGTTAAATCTGAGTGACAAAAGTCCAAAGGTATGATTCAGCCATTGCCTATACCCATGTGGAAATGGAAAAATGTTACTATGGACTTTGTCATGGGTCTCCCAAAGACATCAAAGGGAAATAATGCGATATGGGTTGTGGTTGATCGAATCACCAAGACAACCTATTTTATCAATATTTGGGAAGAAATATCTCTTGAACAACTTGCAAAGATATATGTGAAGGAAGTAGTGAGACTGCATGGTGTTCCACTCTCAATTGTCTCTGACCGTGATCCAAGGTTCACATCTAAATTTTGGAGGAGCCTTTAACATGATTTGAGTACTGAATTAAATTTCTAGCACGACCTATCACCCCCAAACTGATGGCCAGTCTGAAAGTACTATTTAGACACTTGAAGATATGCTAAGAGCCTGTTCTCTTGAATTCAAAGGTGGTTGGGATCATCATCTTCCTTTGGTTGAGTTCTCATACAACAATAACTTCCACTCGAGTATTCAGATGGCTCCGTATGAAGCTATTTATGGGAAGCGGTGTAGAACACCAACCTGTTGGGATGAAGTTGGAGAAAGAAAGCTTCTTGGAACCGATCTTGTTCAAGAGATGACAGGTAAGGTTCAAGTCATCCAGAAACACATCAAAGCTGCTCAAATTCGGCAAAAGAGCTATGCTGACAACCATCTAAGGGACTTGATGTTCGACATTGGAGACAAAGTCTTCCTTCGAATATCTCCACATAATAGAGTCATGTGATTGTGGAAGAAAGGGAAGCTAAGCCCAAGGTATATTGGCCCCATTGAGGTCCTTGACCGCATAGGAGCTGTGGCATATCGGCATGAACTTCCACTGAATATGGCTCAGGTTCATGATGTGTTTCATGTATCACTAATGAGGAAGTAAATACCAGACCCCTCACATGTACTGAGCTCAGAGGTAGTGTAGTTGGAAGATGATCTCTCCTATGAGGAGCATCCAGTAAAGATTCTGGACCGAAGTGATATGGTTCTACGCAACAAGAGAACCCATCTTGTCAAAGTGTTGTGGAGGAACTATAAGTTTGAGGAAGTAACTTGGGAACCAGAAGAGGCTATGAAGGAGAAGTACCCTCACCTTTTTGTGTAAAGTTAAATTTCAGGGGTGAAATTTCTTAAGGGGGGAAGAATGTAACAACCCAACGTTTTTCAATGGAAATTCCATTCTTATATTTATGTCATAAAATAAAATAAAAATACAAAATAATGAACTACTAAGTGACAAGTGACCTTTAAACATAATTTTGTCACTCCTATATTTGGAATTTTGAAAATCTGACATACATGGTTGTGTTCAAGATGATTTTTGGAGTCTAATGAAACAAAAATAAATTTTGGTGAATAGTGACCTACCCATAGGAATAGTAACATACCCTTATGAATAGTAATATGACCCTTATGAATAGTAAATCATCCAACAAAAGAGTAACATTACATATGAATAATAAAATAAAATTTAGACATCTTAGAAAGTGATAATTTGACCTTAGTAAAAGTTTTTTTTTTGTATTTTATAAGTCCTAAATAATTATTTATAATTAATTAATTAATTTAAAATATTATTTATTTCCCTGAAATGTATTCATAAATTATTGAATCTATGTATTATAGTTTTTAGATAATTTTATAAGACCCTACGTAATTTTTGAAAGCAGTATAAAATCAGTTTTAATCTTAAAAACTGTTTTTAAAGTAAATTATGATTTTAATTAAACATTAAATTAATAATAATTATAAAATTATTCTTTAAAAATGGACTTTATTTTTGTATTCTACATGTCAAAAAATGGTTGGGTTAATGTTTTGGGATTTTTATGAGATACTTGAATTTTTGATGAATAATGAAATACCGTAATTTACAAAATAAGCTAAATAAGGTAATTATTGGGTCATGTGTGATGTCCTACTAATGTAAGCCCACTTGGTTCTGGATTACATTATAAAATTACTATACGTGGTTGTTCAAGACTTACTATTCCTTGTATTGTGGGGAAATAATAAACTAATCAATTTTATATTAAGGAAACCCCTCTCCCCTCCACTATAAAAGCCACCCTTCACTCCCCCATTTCCTCACACCTCTCAAGATCAAATCCTTCTCTAAACTCTGCCAAAAAACCTTCCCTATCCCGTAACCCACATCAAAAAGAATATGGTATCATCAAAAGACCAATACTAGCTTCCTTATGGAGGATCTCAAGAGGAAGATTTAAGAGTTAATTTCCTTCCCTCTTCTCCTTTAATTTCCTTTCAAGTTCAAGTTCCTTTCTTGATATCTCCCCACATATATACATAAAAATTGTTTTTAACTCTATTATTAAATATATAATGTAATTTTATGATTCTAATGGGATATTATATCACCCCACACCCTTTCCCTCTTACTTTTATTTTATTAAAGAGAACGTTGTTCATGAGGTGTTAATTTATTACCTTCAAAAACGACATGATCTCTTCTTCCATTTCTACCTTCATATCTAGTCATGAAACCATTTTTATGGTTGAAACAGAATATTTTATATGTATTATTTTCTATTTTAGGTTCTGGAGATAACCTATGGCCATATTACTAAGTGCAAAGTTAAAACAAGTTCATTGTGATCCAAAAACCTCTCAAATTAACCCAAATAACCATCATTAAATTCTTATCTAATGATTCCTCCACATGGATATAATATAATTAATTATAAAATCATTAAAGATAATTTAATATCATTAATAACATGTAATATTAGTTCTGTATGTTTACCCATGATCTACCCAAACATCAATTTAAGAATACAAGTGAACCACTCAAGAAAAACCATGAAAACGAACATCCCCGAACAATGTTTTTAAACTTTATAAGTCATCCAAAGGAACATAATATGAAATGATTAAACCATAATGAACCCTATTAATTTATAAAATCTTATGGAATTTATAATTAGTGAATATAATGTCATTTTACAGGACATTAAAGAGGAGGCATTCAAGTACAAGGTAAGGGGAAATTCTCAAACCCAACTTTCATCCTTCGGGTTCTACCTCTTTCACTCCATTTTTGATATGGTCACTCCTTAAAGATCATTTATTCATCTTTGTCTTTACTTTTCTGGGATATACATGTTTTATACTGAAGTTTATGTCAATCCAAATGTTTTCCGAAAGAACTCTTCTCTTAAGAACTCAACTTTTACCTCTCATTCAAGGTTGATGATTCTTTTATCAAGTATGTTGTTCCCTATTTATTTTGGGAACCCAAAGTTTATGAATGTGTTATTATGATATAAAACCCATTCCATTTCATGGGTTAGTTATGTTCATTTTTTTTATATGTTCATTGTGGCATGCTTTATGAATGATAATGTTATGATGTGACAGGTGCACCCGGAATTATATAGCGCAATATGAATGTTTAAATGTGACAGGTGCACCCGGAATTATATAGCGCTCCAATTCATTGGGTAAAGTGATGAATCTCATGAGTAAATGTGAAATGATTTGTGAACAAGATTCTAGCTTGGTCCACAAATATTTGTGGTATTTAATTACTAAGACATGATGTTTCATTTTTATGCATTGCCACATTTCATGTCTTTTATTTATGCTCCTCTCATGTTCATGATCTTTTGCCTATGTCGTGATTATGATCACCCCATGCTATATTGTTCTTATCTATAATCTTACTGGGATTATAGCTCACCCTTTATGATGTATATCCTCAGGTGGCTATATGTACTAAGGAGAGGACAAGTTCCACTAAGAAGCTAGTGATGAATAAATTAAATAAATGTTTATGGTTGATGTTGTATTTGTTATGTGTGGTCCTAGTTTTCCCAAGACACTAAACCTTTGGATCCTCAATGTGTAATACTATTATAAGAACAATATAGCATGGGTTTAGCATAATCATGATATCGGCAAAAGATCATGAACATGAGAGGAGCATAAATAAAGGACTTGAAATGTGGCAATGCATAAAAATGAAATATCACGTCTTAGTGGTTAACTACCACACATACTTGTAATATAGATAGAATCTTGTTCACACATCATTTCAAATTTACTCATGAGATTCATCACTTTACCCAATGCATTGGAGCTCTATATAATTCCGGGCACACCTGTAACATTTAAACATTCATTTTACGCTATATAATTTCGAGCGCACCCGTCACATCATAACATTATCATTTATCATTCATTCCACAATGAACATATAACATAAAAGAACATAATTAACCCATGAAAAGGAATGGGTTTCATCTCATAAGAACAAATTCTTAAACTTTGGGTTCCCAAAAGAAATAGGGAACAACATACTTGATACAAGAACCATCAACCTTGAATGAGAGGTAAAAGTTGAGTTCTTAAGAGAAGAGTTCTTTCAGAAAACATTTGGATTGACATAAACTTCATTAGAAAACATGTATATCCCAGAAAAGGAAAGACAATGATGAACACTATAAAAGCCACCCTTCACTCCCTCATTTCCTCACACCTCTCAAGCTCCAAGCCTTATCTAAACTCTGCCCAAACACCTTCTCTAGCCCCTCCCCCACATCCAAAACCTTCTGGTCTCATCAGAAGATCAAGAATAGCTTTCTTAAGGAGGATATCAAGAGTAAGATTCTAGAGGTAATTTCTCTCCCACTTCTCCTTTAATTTCCTTTCAAGTTCAAGTTCCTTTCTTGATCTCTCCCCACCTAGATTCATCCAAATTGTTTTGTAACTACAGTATTATACATATAGTATAATTTTATGATTCTAAGGGGATATTATATCACCCCACACCCTTTCCCTCTTCCTTTCATTTTATTAAAGAGAACGTTGTTCATGAGGTGTTAATTTATCACCTTCAAAAATGACATGCTCTCTTCTTCATTTCTACCATCAGATCTGGTCATGAAACCATTTTTATGGTTGAACCAGAATATTTTATATGTATTATGTTCTATTTTATGTTCTAGAGATAACTTATGTACATATTACTAAGTGAAAAGTTAAAACAAATTCATTGTGATCAAAAAACCGCTCAAATTAACCCAAATGACCATCATTAACTTCTTATCTAATGATTCGTACAGATTGATCTAATATAATTGATTATAAAACCATTAAATATCCTGTAATATCATTAATAACATGTAATATCAGTTCTGTATGTTTACCCATGATCTACCCAAACTTCAATTTAAGAATACAAGTGAACCACTCAAGAAAACCATGAAAACAAACATCCCCGAACAATGTTTTTAAACTCTATAAGTCATCCAAAGGAACATAATATGAAATAATGAAACCAGAATGAACCCTATTAATGTATAAAATTTTATGGAATTTATAACTTAATGAATATAATGTCATTATACAGGAAATTAAAGAGATGGATGCATTCAAGTACACGGTAAGGGGAAATTCTCAAACCCAACTTTCATCCTTTAGGTTCTACCTCTTTCACTCCATTTTTGATATGGTCACTCCTTAAAGATCATTTGTTCATATTTTTCTTTCCTTTTATGGGGTATAAATGTTTTATAATGAAGTTTATGTCAATCCAAATGTTTTTCAAAATAACTCTTCTCTTAAGAACTCAACTTTTACCTCTCATTCGTGGTTGATGATTCGTGTATCAAGTATATTGTTCCCTCTTTATTTTGGGAACCCAAAGATTATGAATGTGTTATTATGATATGAAACCCATTCATTTTCATGGGTTAGTTATGTTCATTTATGTTATATGTTCATTGTGGCATGCATGATAAATGATAATGTTATGATGTGACAGGTGCGCCCAGAATTATATAGCGCAGTATGAATATTTAAATGTGACGGGCGCGCCCGGAATTATATAGCGCTCCAATGCATTGGGTAAAGTGATGAATATCATGAGTAAATGTGAAATGATGTGTGAAAAAGATTCTATCTTGGTTCACAAATATGTGTGGTAGTTAACCACTAACACATGATGTTTCATTTTTATGCATTTCAACATTTCAAGTCTTTTATTTATGCTCCTCTCATGTTCATGATCATTTTCCTATGTCATGATTATTCTCACCCCATGCTATAATGTTCTTATCTATCCACTAAGACATGATGTATCATTTTTAAGCATGGACACATTTCAAGATAGAATCTTTTTCACACATCATTTCAAATTTAATCATGAAATTCATCACTTTACCCAATGCATTGGAGCGCTATATAATTCCAGGTGCACTCGTCACATTTAAACATTCATATTGCGCTATATAATTTTGGGTGCACCCGTCACATCATAACATTATCATTTACCATGCATGCCACAATGAACATATAACATAAATTAACATAACTAACCCATGAAAAGGAATGGGTTTCATATCATAATAACACATTCATAAACTTTGGGTTCCCAAAATAAATAGGGAACAACATACTTGATACAAGAATCATCAACCTTGAATGAGAGGTAAAAGTTGAGTTCTTAAGAGAAGAGTTCTTTCAGAAAACATTTGGATTGACATAAACTTCAGTATAAAACATGTATATCCGAGAAAAGGAAGTACAAAGATGAATAAATTATCATTAAGGAGTGACCATATCAAAAATGGAGTGAATGAGGTAGAACCCGAAGGTTGAAAGTTGGGTTAAAGAATTTCCCCTTACCTTGTACTCGAATGCCTACTTCTCTTTAATGTCCTATAAAATGACATTATATTCACTAATTAGAAATAAAATAAGCTTTTATAAATTAATAGGGTTCATTCTGGTTTCATTATTTCATATTATGTTCCTTTGGATGACTTATAGAGATTAAAAACATTGTTCGACGATGTTCGTTTTCATGGTTTTTCTTGAGTGGTTCACTTGTATTCTTAAATTGATGTTTGGGTAGATCATGGGTAAACATACAGAACTAATATTACATGTTATTAATTATATTTAATGATCTTTAATGATTTTATAATGAATTATATTAGATCCATGTGGAGGAATCATTAGATAAGAATTTAATGATGGTTATTTGGGTTAATTTGAGCAGTTTTTGGATCACAACGAACTTGTTTTAACTTTTCACTTAGTTATATGGACATAGGTTATCCCCAGAACTTAAAATAGAACATAATACATATAAAGTATTCTGGTTCAACCATAAAAATGGTTTCATGAACAGATCTGAAGGTAGAAATGGAAGAAGAGAGCATGTCGTTTTTGAAGGTGATAAATTAACACCTCATGAACAACGTTCTCTTTAATAAAATAAAAGGAAGAGGGAAAGGGTGTGGGGTGATATAATATCCCATAAGAATCATAAAATTATATTATATGTATAATACTGGAGTTCAAAAACAATTTGAATAAATATAGGTGGGGAGAGATCAAGAAAGGAACTTGAACTTGAAAGGAAATTAAAGGAGAAGAGGGAAGGAAATTACCTTTTAAATCTTCCTCTTGAGATCCTCCTTAAGGAAGATAGTGTTGGTCTTTTGATGATACCTTCAGATTTTGGATGTGGGGGATGGGATAGGGAAGGTTTTTTTGCAGAGTTTAGAGAAGGCTTTGAGCTTGAGAGGTGTGAGGAAATGAGGGAGTGAAGGGTGGATTTTATAGTGGAGGGAGAGGGGTTTCCTTATTATAAAATTGATTAGTTTATTATTTCCCCACAAGACAAGGAATAGTAAGTCTTGAACGACCAATAATTTTAATTTTATAATTTAATCCCAAACCAAGTGGGCTTACATCAACAGGACATCACACATGACCCAATAATTACCTTATTTAGGTTATTTTGTAAATTACGGTATTTCACTATTCATCAAAAATTCAAGTATCTCAGAAAAATCCCAAAACTTTAACCCAACCATTTCCAAAAATGAAGTCCATTTTTCATGAATAAGTTTATAAATATTATTAATTTAATATTTAATTAAAATCATAATTTACTTTAAAAATAATTTTTAAGATTAAAACTGATTTTATACTGCTTTCAAAAATTACGTAGGGTCTTTTAAAATTATCTAAAAACTATAAGATATAGATTTAATAATTTATGAATACATTTCAAGGAAATAATATTCTTTTAAATTAATTAATTAATTATAATTAATTATTTAGGACTTATAAAATACAAAAAAAACTTTTACTAAGGTCAAATTGTCACATTCTAAGATGTCTAAATTTTACTTTATTATTGATAGGTAATGTTACTATTATGTTGGATGATTTACTATTAATAAGGGTCATATTAATATTCATAAGGGTATGTTACTATTCCTAAGGGTTGGTCACTATTCACCAAAATTTATTTTTGTTTCATTAGAATTCAAAAATCATCTTGAACACAACCGTGTATGTCAGATTTTCAAAATTCCAAACATAAGAGTGAAAAAATTATGTTTAAAGGTCACTTATCACTTAGTAGTTCATTATTTTGTGTTTTTATTTTATTTTATGACATAAATATAAGAAGTGAATTTACATTGAAAAACTTTGGGTCGTTACATGGGCCCCACTGGGACAGGTCGTGACACTGATCCACAATGTGGAGGAGCTATGTTGGATCACATTATGTGACAACAACCTCTATTATTCAATGGAAATAAAAACCCATTTTTAAATGAGTAGTGGATAGGTTCACAATAGAATATATTCCTCATGTTGGTATGTATTGAAATAGAGTAGGTTTTCATGGTAGTTTATCGTCTTTTAGGAGATACAGATTATTGGTGTTCGTTAATCCAAAACACAAAGAAGAGGGAAGAAATAGAAGATATGGAATGGAGGGATTTTATGGAAATATTCCTATAGAATTATTTTCCCCATGAACAATGAGTGGATATGGAAAAGAAATTAATGAATCTGAGGTAAAAGGAGAATAAAAATGTGGAATTTTTTGAAGCTAACTTCACAAGGTTAGCAATATATGACGCAGATTACATACGTAATCCAAGGAGAAATATTGATCGATTATTTAATGGTTTAATATAATTCATCCAAAGGGCACTAGTTTCCTAATGTTTCTCATCATATGAAGAAATAGTCTCAAGTGCTATCAATACAAAAAATGAAATTTCTATGTCTTATGACATTAATGGAAAACAACAGAAGAAGAGGGTTTCCAAAAACTTTAGATATGGAAATGAGGAAATGGCGAAGAAGGGAAGAGTTGAGCTTCCATCCTGCAGAAATTATGGGAAGAAACACCATGTCACTTTCTTGAAGGGAATGGGATTCTGTTAAAAGTGTGTAGAAAAAGGCCCCCTATCTCGGGATTTTAAGGGGAAGAATGAGGCTAAAAATATTCAATGTTAAAAATGAAAGATGATGGGACATTATTCACATGAATGTGCTAATCATCATGGAATCATTCACCAAAGAAATCCATGGGAGCAAGGCCAATATTATGTGGTCATAATTGTGGAGGTTGAAGCTCTTCACGATGTGGGGGCAAGTAATTTAATAATTTCCTCGAATATAGTTAATGATTTATTTGATTCTATATCATCACATTCTTTCATATCTTCATAGTTTTCCCTTAAAATTAGATACTTCCAATTTGATTTTACAAGGGTGTTGTTATTCAAAACTCTCAAGGAATGTATCATTGTAAAAATATTGTGTCAGGAAGTCCCCATTATGGAATATAAACGTTCATTATCTCCTGATTTTATGGTCATAACCATGATTGAATTTGATATAATCCTCTCTATGGATTGGATTTTTAACCATGATGTGAAAATTTATTGTAATAAAAAGAAGGTTACAATTTTTGAGGATGATGTGGAATCCATTATCTTTAGGGAAAAAATACACCATCTGATTCCCATCTCGATCCACTCCCAGTAGATCTACAAAATTAAATTATTGGGGAGGAAGGGAATGTAATAACTATGGGTGGGGAAAATAATGTCAAAATAGTGGATGTACATATTATACAATAATATGTTTATGTCCTTCCAAAGGATTTACCTTGGCATCATCCATAGTGGGAAACTGAGTTTTCCATTGACTTAATTCCAAATTGAAGGCCCATATCAAAGACCCCTTCTAGAATGGCCACTATGTAATTAGTGGATCTAAAAAAACTAGAGGAATTGCTTGACAATGGAATTATTTTACATAGTGTTTCTCTATGGGGAGACCCTGTTATTTTCGTTAAGAAAACAATGGATCTATGAGGTTGTGCATTTACTATAGGGAGATCAATGCTATAAAATAAAGAACAAGTATCCCTTACCTCGCATTGATGATTTATTTCATCAACTTAATGGATCTCAATATTTTGAAAAGATTTACCTTAAATATGGATATTATCAGTTTCTTGTGATGAAAGAAAACATTCCAAAAATAAAATTTCAAACCAGGTATGGGAATTTTTGAGTTTACAGTAATGCCTTTTTGAAATACAAAGGCACCCTCTATTTTCATAGATCTAATGTATAGAGTTTTCAAGGAATATCTTGATGAATTTATGGTGGTATTTATTTTTGATATCTTGGTATAATCCCAAATCTATAAAGATCATGAAAATCACTTCTGAACTATTCTAATGAATCTTAGAAGATATGAATTATATGGGAATCTTAGAAATTGTGAATTTTTGCTTCAATCAGTTTTCTTTGATGGCCACATTGTCTCTAAGGATGGAATATCTATTTATCCTAAAAAGAAAAAGGTATTTCATGAATGACCAAATCCAATGAACATAAATGAGGTACATAGTTTTATTTTTTTAGTAGGTTATTATCGACGTTTCGTTCAGAACTTTTCCCATTTAGCCAACCCAACATCCAAGATCAACCATAAAGTGGTTAACATTGTATGGAAAAAAGAATGTGAGGACTGTTTTGAAGAATTGATGTGAAGATTAGTGAATGCTCTAATCCTAACTATACTGTTGGGGAATGATGAGTTTGTGATCTATAGTGATGAATCAAAGAAAGGACATGGTTATGTCCATATACAGAATGATCAAGTTATTTCCTATGAATCATGGCTGTTAAATATTCATGTACAAAACTATACTACTCATGGTATTGAGTTAGATGTTGTTATCTTTACTCTAAAAATATGGAGACACTATATCTAAGGTGAAATATGTGAGATATATTTGGATCAGAAGAGTCTGAATTATATTTTCTCATAGAATGAACTCAATATGAGGCAATGGAGATGGCTCAAAGTAATCAAGGATTATGATTGTTTCATAGACTACCACCTAGGAAAGGGAAATAAGGTAGTTGATGCATTGAGAAGGAATGATCATGGAGTTTTAAACAAAATGAGGATTGAAAGAGATCACGTGTTCATGGATCTAATAACGATGGACATGCTAATTATCAAAGAAGGTGAAAAATCATTACTTTTTCAATTTTTTTCCCATCAATATTTATTATAAATGATTAAAATCTATTATCATGATGATGAAAACCTTTAAAATAATGTTAAATCTATGAAATATGGGATATTGACTGACTTTGTATGTGAAGATGGAATTCTGAAATTTGGGAAGAGGTTATGTGTTCCCTATATACCCAATATGACAAGGGAGTTATTTGATGATTCTAATAGCTCAAAATTTTAAATACATCCTTGTGGAACTAATATGTATAGAGATTTAAAGGAACACTACTGAAGGGACACCATAAAGTGGGAAATTGCTGATTATGTATCATATGTTTAGTCTCTCAACAAGTGATGGGATAAAAATATCCTAGAGGAGTCACGAAACCTCTATATATTCGTACATGGAAAAGGGATTAAATCACCATGGATTTTTTCACTGGATTACCCAAAACTCTAAGAATGAATGATGCAATATGGGTAATTATGGAACGACTTATAAAATCTACAGATTTTCTCACTATAAGGGAGGATTTTCCACTATAGTATCTTGAAAAACTCTATAAAAATGAAGTTTTAAGACTCCATGGAGCACCTATATCAATATTTTCTAATCGTGATCAACGATTTACATGAAAATTCTGGAAAATTATTCAAAAATCATTGGATACCGAGCTTCGTTTGAGTACTTCTTACCACCCAAAAATAGACAAGCAATCAGAAAGGATGATACAAACATTATAAGATATGTTGATATCATGTTCACTTGAATGTAAAGGTATATGGGATCAATATTTACCTTTATTGGAGTTTTTTTACTATAATAGTTTCCATTCATGTATTCAAATGACACCATATGAAGCATTTTATGGAAAGAAATTTCGTATGCCAACTTGTTGGGATGAAGTTGGAGAAAGGAAGCTTGTGGGACCAATGCTTGTGAGGAAACAGCAGCGAAGCTAAAGATTATTCAAGGCAATATCAACGAATCTCAAAATAGACAAAAAATATATTTTGACAATCGAAGGAATTATTCGAAGTTTTAAGTGGGAGATCATGTTTTATTAAAAGTATATCCATGGAAGGGTGTTATAATAATTGAGATGAAATGGAAACTGAGCCCAAGGTACATAGGATATTTTGAAATTTCTAATAAAATTGGAGCTGTTGAATATAGTTTGGATATTACACCTAGCCTTTCTAAAGTAAAAAATGTATTACATGTCCCATTGATGAGAAAGTACATGCTAGACCCAACTCATGTCCTCATTTATGAAGGTATAGAATTAGAACCTGACATATCTTACTGTGAATAGCGTATCAAGATTCTATACTCTCAAGAACAAGTGTTGAGGAATCAGAAAAATCATCTGGTGAAGATAATTTGGAAAAATCATAAAATCTAAGAGGCATCATGGGAGCCAGAGGATCTTATGATGAAGGACTACCCAAATGTCTTTGTGAGGTAACATTCTGGTAATTTTGAGGATGAAATTTTTGTAAGGAGGGGATAATGTTACACCCCAAGTTTTTGAAAATAAATTTAATACAGAATTCATGAAATACTAAGTCTCTACAAAACACCACTTTGTTATAAAATAACTAGTAAACAAAATTTTTCCACCTCTATGATTTGATTTTGGAAAAATTGACTTACACAGTTGCGTTCAGTAAGATATTTAGAGTCTGATAAGACAAACTTAATTTTTGCTGAATAGTAACATACCCTTATAAATAATAATATGAATAGTAATATGAACCTTATAAATATTAAATCATATTATTATTTTATTTTCTGAAGGGTATAAGATAATGAGATCTTGATTAATTTTTCAAGGTGATATAAAACCTAATATAGACTTAAAATTGTCATTTTTAGAATAAATTATGATTTTATTTTTAAATTAAATTAATAATAGTTAAAGAATAATTTTTAATAAATGGTGTTGATTTTTGAATTCTACATGTTGAAAAATTGTACGAGTGATTTTTTGGGATTTTTCTGAAATACTCGAATTTTGGATGAATAGTAAAATATTGAAATTTTCTATATATATACATTATTAGTTAAATTCACTATTACTAGAATCATGGATGTTGTATGCACAATTGTTTCAAACTCACATTCACATATTAATATTCTTGGTCAAAAGAATCAATACTATTGGTTATCTTTGGAAAAATAGTAAAATAATGGGAAAACCCTCCTCTCATCCACTCAACCCCCTCACTCCCTATTCTCTTCCCTCCTATAAGACTTAAAGATCCTGAAATTTAATCCCAAATACCGTTATTTAGTAAATCCCCACCTCGAAGAGCTCTTGGTCTTTCCGAAATACCAAAAACCCTTCCCTTAAAGTGATTCTCAAGGAGCTGGATTCAAAAGGTAAATTCACATTCTATTTCTTTCAATTTCATTTCAAGTTCCTTTCTATTGTTATCCTATCATCACCTCATCTTTCCAAATGAAAATAATAAATCAATTATCTTCTATATACTGGAATTATTTCATGTTAATTTAATAACAATCATAATTATCATTACTCTCTCTCTTTTATTTTATAAATAAAATCATCATCCGTGAGGTGCCAATTTACAACCTTCCTGGATGAAGAACTTTCATTCCTTAGTTTCCAATTAAATAATTGTCATGAAAAAATTTTATGGTTTATAAATGCTATAATATATGTATTATAACTTATTTAATATTCATTACCTAGTATAAGTACATAATATTAAATCATATGACTAAACCAGTTCCTAATAATCATAATACCGCTAAAATAATCTATGTGATTGTCATTAATATTTAATCTAATGTTTCATAGTAATTCTATGTAAAAAATGAAATGAATTACCATTAAAAACTATTTTTGTTCATAAATAATGTGAAAATTTAATTCTGGAGATTAAAATCCATTCCAAGTGAACACCATTACTTGGAATGAAGTGAATCGATTATGAAAATCAAGAAAACAAACACTCAGGAAAGACGAAAATCAATATTATAACTTATCAATAATGACATAAATGTCATAAAATAATTATGATAAAATAAATAAATGTCTAATAGGTTATAAATTAAGATATTAATGAGTCTAATTTCATATTCCAGGACTATATGGTCAAGAGAGGAACATTCAGACTTAAGGTAAGGGTTTTCCACCCGAACCTCTATTTTCATTCAGGTTACTTTTATTTCCTACTTACCTCAATGAAATTTTTATGTATTAATATTTAATCCACATAAATTTTTTCTAAGAGTTCTATATATATTTACCATCCAGAATCGTTCTTTATTTTATGGGGAGATACATGTCTTAAATGGAGGTTTCAAAATTCTTTCCAATATACAAGCCCGATTCAAGGGAATTTCACAAATTGTTACATATTTTCAAGGAAACTCCATTATCAGTTTGATGAAACAATTATCTTTATAAAATCTATTAATTATTATTAAAATACTATCTTACTTCATTTATGATTTTATACAGTGATTTTTCCAAAAGAACCATTCTTTTCAAAATAAAAGAGTTTTTATCTCAAGAATTACTCAATAATTTTATAAGAGTATCTTCATCTATTTCAATACTCATTTTGGTTATTATGTATTATTGGAATTAATATATTTTTATATCATCTAACATATTTTATTTAATGGTTTATGATTATTTTTATTATGGATATTCTATCTTAAAACCATTCACCATGTTACTCCGAATGGTTAGTGTTTATGATTAATGTTCAGGGAATGTTATTTACGTTTCATATGTTAGTTTCAATATTTAGGTATATGTTGTTTATGTTTATCCCAATTCATTTTAGTAATTCATTAGACATATTAAGTGTATAGTGGGGCCTTTTATATCCCCTTGGTGCATCATTAGGTCTTTTGAGACAAACTATAGTCTTGGCACAAGGCCTTTACAAAATGGTTGTTAATAGTCTTAGCATGTGGCCTTGACGGTATGGTTATGATGTCCTGCATTATGCATTCACTCATTATGAAAATAGTATTTATGGTTAATGTGGTTATTCTATGAGTAGAATACCCATGATTATGTTTTATTATTGAATTTTTTAGCTCTTATTTCTACCATAATGTGTTCATGTTTATTGATAAAGGAATATGTTTTTAATTATTAACCATGAATAAAGTATAATTTTATGTTATCTTCCTCTTATTTAATTATAGTTACTAAGAATTTTAGATCACCCCTTTATTATGTTTCATTTTCTCTGGACATAAAGAAGTTTATTATGGATGACCTGTTGGGATAAACTTATAGTTGTGGATGTTCCTAATAAAACTTATATGTTGTTTTTCATTTCAAGTTGTAATGTTGAACTAATGTAAGTATCTTGTTTAAATTATAATAAAATACTTGTTCCTTTGGGATTCATATTCCTTGTTTATATTCCAATATAAAAAAATAAGGCACCGACCCTAGGAAATTGGGGCACGATCCTTACAAATTGAGACGATCCTTTTTATGTGGGTGTGTGTCTTTTTCTTAGGCACTAGGAATTACATATTTTATAAAATTCAATGAGACTTTCTATAAAACATATTTTTAATTTCCTTGTTTTAATTTATATCAATCTTCTTTAATATGGATTTTAAAAATTATTGATTCAGTTTAAAGAGGTGTAGTCTAATAAAATCTTTTCAAAGTGATTAATTCATTTAATAAAAATAAAGTCTAAGTTTTAAAAAACTGATTAGACATAATATTTATACTTCATGTTCCCACCCGCCAAAAAATTATTTTAAATATGTATTTTTTAAACTAGAATGAAACATTTTTCCTTTTTAAATATTATATTTGGGGAATGGGGATGATACTAACCGAGACTTTATATTTGTTCATATTATTATTTCAAGTTATTGTTAAACTATTGATTTCTCATGGATCATGCTTGTTTTGAGGTTTTATGGTGACTTATAGAGTCACATAAAGGAATGTCGGTTATTTTGTTTTATTTAGTATCCCTTATTGCATCATCCATAATTTTTCTCCTTCCATTTCATTATGTGTAGTGTTTATGCATGTGGTGTTATGGATGTTGAAAAATTTCGGTTGTTTCTTACAAGAGGGATAAATGTGAGAGTGAGTTTTTATTCATGTATTAGTATCTCTTTATGCATGATTATTTCTTTGGCATGGGAATCCAATGTATTTTTTGCATCATGGTAGATTTTTTTGATAAAATTACCACTCTAAATTTATTTATTTTTTGAAAAAATCATTCCCACCGAGTTTTTATGATCCTCTTATGCTTTTCACCAGCCCATGGGGCTTATGACGACCTCTGGCCCTTTTAATAATCTTTTTGGGGTGTTTGGTATATAGAAGACTCAGGTTGGTTCATAGTAATGTGCCTCTTAACCTTCTTGTGTTTATGAATATTCCTTGGTATAATTGAATGATAATTATACTCATTTTTAAAAATTTTCTAAGTGAAACTTCATGTAATTTAATAAATTAGTATGTATATATGAGGATATGTTTGAGATTGAATAACTAAGTTGATGATTTTAAATAGGATGATTAATAGCAACCTGAATCTTGTGAATATATGAATATTTCATATTTTTACTCTTTCTATATTTCTTAATAAGCCATTATTTTTCATATATATGTGTAAATTGTTATATTTCAAGGGATGTTGTTTGATTTGTGGTTAATTGAATGTGTATTTTTTTGGAAATAGTTTATATTTGAGTATAGATGTGGATGTATCATGTAATAATCATGTGTTCCACTATATACCTATTTAGGGTTACCTGATTTTATAATTTCAATACACCATGATAATTAGTTTTTAATGGGTTGGAATCCTTGTGTTTCACAATTATTATTGGTAACATTATTTAATATTTTTTTCATGAGACTATGGAATGATTTATACAAAATTTAAGAATCTACTTTTCCTAGTTACTAATTTTGATTTTTTTATAGAGAAATAAAATTTATTTTCTTCCTGAAATGAAAATATCAGTGAAGAATATTTGTCTTTAAATATCATACTTGTTGTGGATTATTTTTTTAAGATGAAAATATTTAAAGGTGGTGCCACTGTAATAATACAATAATTCATTGAGGATTAAAAATCATATAGTTATGGTTTAACTACAGCTATTTTTAACATATTATATTTAATGATGCATCTATTTATTAAATGGTTCTTGTACTAACACAAAATAGGTATCCGCAATGACACCCTTTAACAATGCTAAAAAAATCACTGATAAAGGGTACTTTTAGGAGCGCTAAAAAAAACACTATTGACAGTACCCATTTATCAACATTTATTTTTTGGGGACCAAATTTATTCTTAGGTATTACATTCATATTGATATCATGGAATTTAAATATTATTGTGTTTAAAAATCTAATGTTATTTATAATGAAATATATAAAAATATAAAAATATTTTTTTATATATTCACACATATGAATTTAATTTTATAAATAAATAATTAGACATATTTACATATAAAATATATTTCTCAATATATAAGCCTTATCTAAATAAAAACTAATGTCCATTTTATTTAAAATATAAATATATGAATATTTATATAATAATATAATAAGTTTATGGGTCTATTTGGGTGTGTCTGTATTAACAAAATGAGATATATTATCAATATATTCTAATATATGTATATACATATTGATATATAATATATGAATATATATATAAATATATATAATTATACTTACAGATATACATATATAATAACTATGCGTGTGTGTTGTATATATGTATTTATTTATTTATAAACACACACAAACATATTTTATTAATGTATTTAATACCAGTATTATAAGTTTATATTAATATACGAATCATATACAGATAAAAAAATATAACTAAAAATATATAAATAAATAGATATAAATATATATTAATAAACGAATAAACATAAAAATATATCAATATTACTATATATGTATGTATATATATATATATATTAATATATGAATAAACACACACACAGATATATATATATATATATATATTAATAAAACTATATATATATATATATATAGAGATAATTTTATTTATAAGCACATGGGTTTTATTTATTTTGGATGGTATAACCGAACAAGTGTTTTATGTTCATTTAAAACATACAATATTTGATTATTTTTAATAAAATCATTAAGAAATTTATTTAATATATTTAAATGATTAATATATAACATGATTATTTTTTATGAAACAGATAAAATATAATATGATATGTATATCAATCCTTTATTTGAGTGCTAAAAAATTAAACACATAAGAAAAATAATCAAAATAATCACTTTCAAAAATAATAATTTTGTGTATTATATTTTTATAAAATAGGTTTTCTTCAAATTCATATAAACAACTGTAAAGAATTCAGATCATAATCAAAAAATTTATCGAAGTATATGTTTAAAAAATGAAAAATAGCACTACACATAATTCATAAAACAATTATTCCCTCATCATTTCAATAAATTAAATATAGTTAAAAAAACTATTATGATGAAACCCCAATGGATGGTTTTATACACAAACCCTATTTTTATAGATTTGAAAATAAAAGAACTTTTTTTTGGTAAAGTGAGAATAATAAAAAAACCCTCCTAATAGACACCCAAAAAACAAAATATAGCAAAAACCAATAAAATGGAAATATCAAAGACAAAAATCCATCAACAAACAATGCTAATTTCAATTAACCGACCTAAAAAACAAATATAGAATGGGGTTTCGCATTGGTTATTTGATAACTGATGTGAAAATACATGTTTTGATAAATTTATTTTTATTCCTCCCATCCATAGTAGAAATTAATAGAAAATAGAAGAAAATATGAAAAAAACAATTAGAAAAACAAAAAATAGCCAACAAAACACACATAAAATTAGAACTTTCATTTTTACAATATATAGACAAATAAATTAAAATAAAATAAAACTTGTGACATGATCCCCTTTTATCAGAGTTTTTGTATTGGGAACAGAATTTATTCCAATGTATTACATTCACATTGATAATATGGCTTTGAAATTTTTATCATTTTTCAAATATACTTTTATTTATAATCAAATATATATCAATAAATACATATTTTTCTTATATATTCACTTATTAAGATTTAATTTTATAAATGAAAAATTAAACATATTTAAATATAAAATATATTTCTCAATATATAAGCCTTATGTAAAGAGAAAATAATATCCATTTTATTTGAAATAAAAATATAAAAATATTTATATACCTAAATAACACGTGTGTCTGTATTAACAAAATGAGATATATTATTTATATATTATAACATATGTATATACATATTAATATATAATATATGTAAATATATATTAATATATATAATTTTACTTATATATACACAAATATAATATATATATGTGTGTGTGTGTTGTATATATATATATATATTTATTTATAAACACACAAAAAACATATTTTATAAATTTATTTAATACCAGTCTTATAAATATATATTAATATACGAATCATATGAAGATAAATAATATATCTAAATTTATATAAATAAATAGAAATAAATATATATTAATATATGAATAAATATATATTAATATACGAATAAATATATAAATATATAAATATTTCTATATATGTATAAAAATATATTTATATATATATATATTATAAAAATAAGTATATATATATTTATATAACTATATATATATATATTGAGCTAATTTTATGTCTTTAAATTCAATATTTATCATACCTCTTATATTTTATGACTTTTGAAATCAACTGAATGTCAAAACAATATTAAATAGTGATGAATATAATTGAATGGGATTAAATCAATCCAATTTATAGTTTAAGGTTATTATTAATGTGTATTTATTTAATCTCACACTCCTCATTGAGATTTTAAGTCCATACAAATAAATTCAAATGGAATGTATTATATTTTTAGAATCATTATTTCAAGATATTTCAATAGACATATTATTTTTAATTTTTTTAATTCATGTTCAGAAGAGAATCTAGAGAGAGGTTTTATCATTATTTTTTATTATCATTTGACACACATCAAATTGTGAATAATAAAATTTATAATTATATATCATTATTTATATAAAAGGAAGCACATGTTTTTTATTTATTTTGGATGGTATCACTGAACAAGTTGTTTATGTTCATTTAAAACATAAATCCTTTGATTATTTTTAATAAATTCATTAATAAATTTATTTTATATATTTAAATAATTAATTTATACAACGATTATTTTTAATGAAACACATAACATATAATATGAGATATATATCAAAAATTCAATTGAGTGATAAATAAATAGATACATAAAAAAATAATTAAAACAATTACTTTCAAAAAATATATTTTTTTTATTTTATTTTTATAAACAAGGTTGTCTTCAAAGGCATATAAAAGACTATAAAATATTTATATCATTATTAAAAAATATATAGAAAGATATTTTTTAGAAAAAATGAAAAATATCATGACACTAAATTCATAAAACAATTATTCCCTCATCATTTTAATAAATGAAATGTTGTTTAAAAATCCATTATGAAGAACTGCATATGGTAGGTTTTATCCACAAAATCTATTTTTTTTGTATTTCCAAAAAAAGAACTTTTTTGGGTTAGGTGAGAATAATAAAAATCCCATACTAATAGACCCCCATAAACCAAATATAGAAATAAACTATAAAATGAAATTATTGAGACTCAAATCCATCAACAGACATCACTAATTTCAAAAAAATAATTTGAAAAACAAATATATAATGGTTTTTCACATTGCATATTTGATAACCAATGTGAAAATACATTTTTTAATAATTTTATTTTGATTTCTCCTCTACATAGTGGACATGAATAGAAATCAGGAATACAATATGAAAAAATAGAAAAAGTTGAAAAACCAAAATAATAACAAAGAAAACAAACATACATTAGAACTTTTAATTTTTATACTATATATACCAATAAATTAAATTCCAATAAAACTAGTTAAATGAGTCTCCCATTTAATTTCTATGTGTCTCAACTCTTATGAAATATAAGGTAGAGGATCATAAAAAAGATACAAATTAAAATCAAATCATTTAACATTTATTCTGAATAAAATAAATCAAACTTTAAGGAAATGTTTATAAAGAAATATAACCTTTTAGAACTTTGTAATTTTTCTTGTTGAAATTATTTCTTACATAAACATTAAATAATAGTATCCAAGTTTGTTTATGCCTTATTTTTTATGAAATGTTTTGTTAAATGTTTTTTGCAATTCAAAATAATATTTATAAGAAATATATCGAAAATTTAGTAATTGTAAATGAAAATACACCTTTTCTTTTACATATATGATCTTGGATATCTTATTTTCTATTGTATCTATAATGATATTCCATTATCTATTTGAAAATAACATAAATGAAATAATTTTAAGAGTTATTATAATATAAATAAGTATTAAATAATTAAAAACAATGTATCTAATACATTCATACAATTTTCTCGCACTTCACCATAGATAGAACATAGCCTGTAAATTTTTTTCCCCATTGGAAAAAAACCTAACATCCAATTTCCATTTATATAAAAGAAAATATAATTTTAGTGGTTATTATGCTAAGGGATATATAACTCTTTTTGAGATATATGTTTAATACTCTTGAAGATAAAGAATCATTTGGCACTGAATAACTGCTTTCTTTTGAAATCATTGACCCATATAAACTATTCTATCTACATCAGTCATTGTCCTCCCTATAGGTGAAATATATTATGGGTTAATAAATAAATATACTTCTATCTTGTCACAATCATTAAAAATGTTATAATGACACCAAATAAAAAACAAACATACGTATAAATTCTCAATAAATTAAATGTACAAAAATGTTTATGTTAAGAATTACATCGAAAAAACATGCATCATTTTGATTCCAAAATGATCTATAGTTACAATCTATATCATATCATTTTCTAAAAGTTCCATAATAATTGAATGCCCATAAATTCTATATTTAATTTGAATATGTCAAATATCTATCAAGACTAGTTGAATTTGTATCTGAAGTCATAAAACTTTTTATTTGTTATTCATAATATAATATTTATTTACCTTTAATGTATTACTATACAAATTAGATAAATATAGATAAATTTAAATTTTAAAAATCATTTTGTTGAAAAATAAAATAAAAGATAAAATATACACAGACCTCTATAGAAATATGTCAAAGAAGTCTAAATGGATAAACTAAAAAGATGTTGGTACATTGTAAAAATACACTCGCCTCATCTATATGTACATGTATTCTTATTGATCTATCTATAATATCCTATACAATGACCTTATGATTATTCATCTCTATCTGTTTATAATGAATGGTATCACCAATATAAAATATCATCCCATATGAAAAAATATTATTTTGGGGATCATCAAAATATAACTCACAATAAATAAGAATCATGTGTAGGATGGATATAAGAGTATGATAAAAAGAAGTTTGGTCTACAGGTGGAGGTGGAGGAGTGGGAGTTACTGGAGGAGGGTGTGTAGTTAATTGAAATGTATGAAATTTTCCTTGTATGTCTGCAAACATCGATTGTACCAAAGCTCTAATCATTTCCTCGATCATCACATGAATAAATTGAAATTCATCTTCTAAATATTCTATTTTTTAAAACATACTCCATTGAAGAATATTTATTACATGGAATCCCTTTTTTAACTGATACACTTTCTGGGAATCATCATACATGACCTATGTGTTTGGTATTTCCCAATGCTGTAGATAAAATATCCCTCCAACCCTCAGCTATAAAGACACCTAGTGTTCTCTACTCCTCAAGAGAATCCTGTAAAAAATATTTTAAAAAATATATAATGAATCGCAATATATAATGAATTGATTTAACATAAATAAATAAATAAAGAAAACTTCTTACAGTACTCTCAAGTAAAACCCATGAATCTTCTGTAAGATATTTCTTTTGTTACTCATCTGATACCTCTTCAATTTTGCATGTCTAGCATGGGAGAAGGAGGGTCAACCTCTGTAGAACATGATGACTCAACACTCAGTAGTTGAAAATTTTTAGCCATCATTTTTTCATCCAATAACGTATACCCTCCTTGAGATAATGTATGAGGGTATACATTTCTAGACTGGATATCTAGATGATATCTCCCAGATTACTATATATTAAGAATAAATGTTTCATTAATAATATCATTAATATTAAAAAACTTCCAAATGTAACATTTCACATACCAAATAATTCTTTTCATATTCTACTTTCAAAAAGTTTCTTCCATGTATATTCATTTATGAATGGAAATATATCACATGGATTATGATATTCTCAAAACCAAAAAATGAAATGTTACCTGATGGTTAATTTAAAATCCATCCATGTTCTAGTATCAAATGATAAACATTTCCTCTTAAATCCTTTAGTATTAGGTATATCACATGTCATCTAATAGGAAAGGGGGAAAACAAGTATTACTATAAAAATTTTATGATAAGTAAAATAATAACAAATTAACATACAAATATGGTTTCCCACAAGTGATATTTTGTCAATTTGTAAAAAATTCTCCAATCTTCAATCAAAATACTAATTTTTCATTTAGCATGAATTGCTATAAAATTCATGAAGTGTTTTGAATTTGGACTTCTTGGAATATCATTATCATTAAATTCTATAGATATCCTCTGGTCCTTGCTGTGGGAAACTAATAATTTTGGTAAATGTGTACTGTCACATTTATCAACCCTCAAACTCTTCTTTTCCCCCCATAGAATTAGATGTCTCTTGTAAAGAAGGATGAGGCTCATCAATAATAGCATGTGTACATTCCTCCCCGGAGGTATGAGTACAATCATATCTAGATGTATGTGGTGGATCAGATTATCAATCTGTCATTATCCAACTAATCAAAGAAACAAAAATTTAGTAAAAAAATATAAAAAACCAATGGTTACATACTAATTTAAGAAAAATGAAAAATTATCAAAAAAAAAGTAAACTAAACTAAACTTAACATATTTTTATTCATATTTTTTATAGTTAATTAAAATGAAAACAACATTAATGATATATGAAATGATAATAAATAAACGAAAACAAACAAATGGTGTTTGAATAGTAAAAATGATCTAACCTAATAGTTCATTTTTTACACACAAAAAACTTTTTGAATATACTCTTATACAACATTTTTTATTCTATTTAACATATTATATTTAAAATAATTTTTTTTGAACTGAATCAATTAATATATAAGTTAAGTAAGGGTAAACAAGGAAAAATAAACAAAAAAAATTAATATAAAAAATAAATTTAACTTATTAGTTATAATAAATCATTTAATAAAAAAATAAATTTTAAATATCTAAAATTTTATGAAATTTAAAAAAGTAAATGAGAAATAAAAAAATGTTTCCAAAAATATTTGGAATGTACTAATGGAATTTTTTCCCAAATTCCTTCATTAAGATAATTCCATATGAAACAAACCATGTCTAATTAATGTTTATAAATATTATCTACTAATTTTTAGATGTAATTATGTATCTCACATAAATCATTATCTTCATGAATTTTATCATCACTAACATACTATTTTTCCCTTGTGAAAAAATTTACCACTACATATCGGATTGATCAAGAACATAGAAATTATTTTTTCATGTGTTTCCATTATAAAAGGATAAGATTTTTATTGTTATGTATTTAGATTAACTAGTTTTATTCCAAATTCAACACGCCTAACAGTATTGTTAGAAATTATCAATTTTCAGTTAAATAATGGAACATGAAATTTAATGTAATCAAACACCAAAATATCATCAATGACTCTATAATATGCACTTGATGTGGAAGTTGGTTTTTTTATTAGGCACCGAAAAAATGAAATACTTCTATGAAAACCAATACACTATTATTCTAAAATAAACTTCTATTGTCCTAATATTTCATATGAAATTTGTATCCATTAATTTCTTACCTGATCAATGTTATCAAATTTAAACAAGGACCGTCCACTAACCAGATCAATGATTTTGATGCATATGATCTACCAAGAACAGTGTCTTTAAACCATTGAATAAATATTTTGTTATGATCATTCAAAATACACATATCTTTATTATTTGGATAACATTGTTTCAACACATTAATATGAAATGCTATATATGACTGATCATCATCTATGTTATTCAAGATTTTATAAATGTATCTTATTTATCTGTTCACCTGTTAAAGATTTAAATTTGAATCCATAGATCCACTTTATCCCATAATTATCCCATTCATGGTGAGATATAGTAAAACTAATGTGCTCCCCTATAGACAATATTCTTATAAAACACTCAAAATCCTCCTCAGAAATATACTTCTCAATAATGGAGGCTTTATGATGATATGGGTTCTTATGATACCCCTTTAATATCATCATATATATATCAAAAGGATACATCCAATGTAGATATATATGGCTTTAAAACATTACTTTTGACACATAAATAACCATTAAATGAACCATGATATCAAAAAAAGATGGTGTAAAATACATTTCCAATCGAAAAAGCATAGAAATAGATTCGTTCTCCAAATTGTTCAAAGCATTCAGAACAATCAACATATTGAAAATTGAATTGAAAAATTAACACACCTTCATGATATTCATTCTGACAAAGATGAGAAATATTACACACAATGAAATTGGCAAGACCTATTGCATCATGATGTTATAATCTTGAGATTTCATACCTATCAACTTTAAAGCCTTTAAAGATAGAAAATTTTTTACATTTGAAGAATAATTCTATGGAACATTTATATCATGAAGACGTTAAAAAAATCTAATTTTCTAACTCAGATAATGTATGAAAACATGGGGGTAGGAATTTTATCCTTCTATTCGAAGTGGGAGATAAATCTAAATTTATTCTCATTGAGAATAAGTTTAATCTTGATTTCCACCCATATTTAGTCTTTCTTTAATATCTAAAAATGTTCCAATAAAGATATCCTATATATTATTCTATAGGTGCATGAAATAAATGTTATAGTTGAATACATGATATCTCTAATATTATATCTCATAAACTATTGAATGTTTCTTCAAAATATTTCTATCATTGCCAAATTTTTGTGTGTTTCAAAATGTCATGCCATTGTTTTTCAACCTATCAAAATTATGATTAGTGGATAAATTTATTAGACAAATATCAAATTCTTGGGATCCATTTAATTCCATTTTTAAACTTTTATAATCGTGATACATAGACAAAAAAATTCAATGTTCCATGATTACTATTTTCTCTCCATGATGAAATTGATAATATGAAGTTCATTGTTAACAAATTGGGAACTATTGATGCCCCTTATCACTGTATCCAGACAAATTTCCATATTTTTGGAAGTTATTTACAGTTAATATTATCATTTCATGTAGTTATAAATATTTTCCTATAATAATCATACAACATAATACCTTACTCCCATAAAATTTTCAATTCATCAATTAATGCAGATAAGAAAACATCAATATCATTTTCGAGATATTTTGGTCCAGAGATCATTAATCTATACATGACATATTTTCACTCCATAAAAAATTCATTATATGAGACATAAATTACCAATTAAATAGGTCATGAATAATTTGTTATACTAAGGTTCTATTTGGATTCAATGAATCCGTGAACTATCCAAGTATGGGATTTTTAACTTTACTTATGAATGTAGTAAACTTCTGATCAATTTTCATCCACTGTGGAAAATAAACGAGATGATATAATTTTACATCACATATATATGCATAATCATTCCATATTAACCTCTTTCATCATGTGAAGTTTAAAATAAATGTTTTAAAAGAGGAATTATAGGAAGATACTAAGATACTTAGGAAGGGGTCTCTATAACAAAAATATAAGAAGATTATTTTTCTTTCAACTTATACTGTGAAATCCCACATTTAGGACATCCTATTATAAATTCATATTACATCCTATATAGAACAAAATCATTTGGGTAGGTATGTTATTTTTTACTCTAATCCAATTGGGCACAATATTTTCTTCACATTACAATGTGAATCTAGAAGATCATTGTCTTCCTTAAAAATATCTTTCAAAAATTATGGAAACTCTATAAAACTCTTGTCACTCCTTCCATGTTTCATCTTAATGTTAATAAATCTGAAAAATATCAATAAAAAATCTAAATTCTGTACAACCCTAATATAATGGTTTTTTAAAATCAGCATATAGATGCTCAATTTTCGATTCTTTCTCAATTAACCCCTCTTCAATATTATGAATCATTTCTTGAATTTGATCACTGTTATCATCTTTCAATGAACCATTATCAATAAAACAAAAATTATATCTAGTTTCACCATTCCAAATCAATGGACTGTAACTCAGATTAAAACCATGAAAAATTAAATGATCTTTGAACTTTATGATTTTCAACTTCTTCATATCTAAACATTTCAAGCATGTACATAAAAACATGTCATTGTTTGGAACATTTAATTTGGAAAATTCAAAATAAAAAATCATTAACACCTTCCTCATATTCATCACTTATTCAATGTTTCATAATCCAAATATAAGTCAGTATTATCTATAATAAATGTCAAGAAAATATCTTTTAAGAAGAATATAGTGGTGATACAAGTGAGTAAGTGGGGGAATAGTACATTATTACAATGATAATCAAGAAGACACACTTGTCGTATAATTCATTAGTAAAATATTTCTATGATTTTCACCAACAGTGAATATAATGTTTAAAAGGTTAATAATATTGGAGATTAAATTTAATGTTAATTGGAATGATTATACAACAATCAAATAGAAAATAATGTAACTATATATAAAAGTTGTCATAATTTTAAAGTAACAAAATTTTGAAATTTAATAAAAAAAATTGTGTTGAAATAATTATAAATTAAAGGAAATAATGAAATATAAGTTAAAATATTTTTGGTAAGTAATAAAAATAAATTCTTGTATGTAATTTACAAAATAAAATATATTTATACCATTCTTTCATTTTTCAATTGATTCTAAATGAAATTAGATGAAACATGAAATTGAATATTATTGAATATAATTGAAATCAAGTGTGTATTTTCTATTTTGATTTGAATCTTTATTATAAAATTTTTACATGTTTTTTTATTAAAAAACAAATGATTATTAGAAGAATGATTGAATCATACTATAATATAATCATAAAGTAGAGTTCAAACAACATAATGTTGAATTTGTAATGCAATACACACACACACATATATTATTATATATTATTTGTGTCTAGTGTAATATATAAATTGTGAAAAGTATATTACATACAATGTATTATATAAGAACATGTTTTATTTGAATGTAACACACTAAAAACCCATATTTTAAATATTTCAATCCACTTCAAATGATATAATAAAAATCCAAATTTATTGGGAGAAAAATAATTTCAGTGTGAATACCATGTGATTCATATGTAATTCCATGAAAATATAACATAGAAAAACTCTACATCTACAGTTTAATAATCCTCTAAAATTTTAAATTAATGTATCTTAAAGTATGAATTGGGATAAAAACTAGATCAATCTCTGTTATCATTTGTATCAAATGGGTTAATTAGTCCAAACCGAGTCAAAATCGAACACATATCTATCAGAATATAACAAATATATGTAATGGAACTAAATGAAAAATTATATTGTGTATTCACCAAAAATGTCAACATTATATTTATTGTAACTCATAATATAGATAATGGATATATAATATAAGTTTTTTGAAGATAATAATTTGATCACATCATAAGAATAGTGTTCATATACATATACAATAATTATATGATATTGTATTTTGAACTTTATGATAATTAAAATGTATGTATATATTACATTTTAATATTACTAAGTAACTAATAAAGGCATAATAATAATTGAGATTTATCAATATACATGGAAGTGTATCCATAAATAATGAATGTTTCAAAAAACATCATCTAAATAAGAAACATTAGAGATTAAATGTAGAAATTTAAGATGTGATGTGGTATAGACATCTATGAAACAATACAATGAAAACACATTTCCATATAGTAGAATCACTAGAACATTAATATATAATGCATAAATTTATTATCTAACATATAAAAATAATATATACTGAAGCACATAAACATTTTCACTTAAATAAATGGATAAATAAGGTATATGAAGATAATAATCCATGATTTTCTGTGAATAAAACTACATTCAAAAGAATAATTATGTGGGTGATGAAACCTGGGGGTTTATGAAGATGGTAATGCGATATTTGAGTCCACAAGATCAAAAAAATAGAAGGTTAGGGAATCTTCACCATTGAACCCCAAAAATATAGGATCAGTTTGTTAGGATTACATATGGAGACTAGTAGGATAGATGAGTGATAAGGATTTTTGACGAAACCTGATTATGAATGAAGATGGAAATATGAGATTGCAGTCCACCAGATCAAAGAATCAAGGGTTAGGGTTTACATGTGAGAGAAATATGTTTTCTTTTTATGATATTGAGTAGCACTAATATTATTTAAACTGATAATTCATAAAAAATTGAATTGTATGTAACTTCGTTTATATAAAAACTAAGGTGATAAAGTAGTGAAAATTTCATTTTCACATCTATTATTATCTATGTGATGTGAAAAATTTACTTTATCATGTGGTTTATTAAATAAGTGATGTGAAAAAGATGGGATTTTTTCATTTTCATGTCGGTTATTATATAACCTCTATGATAATGAAAAATTTCAACCTTTATTGTATCACTTATATAATAGTAACATCAATATGTGATTTAAACCATTTCCTTAAACACCATTGAGTCCATGAGGGACACATTATATCCAATATTTAATATCCTACACTTCTGACTGATCAATCTTAGTATTCTTGGATTTTTTAAATTTATATATGGAAGCCTTTCCAAAATTTTCATAGATACCTTTCATAGTATTAGAGAAGATATAGGGGTTAAAAAAATCTTTATGATCCAATTATTTTAAGGTATTTCCCTTGAACATTATCACCATTTCATCTAGTTATAAAGAACACTCTAATGATAGAGCCTCCATTGACTCCTTGTAAATTTTACTAGTGTTTCATATTGTTTCATTGGGGAAAAATATTTTTCTATTTATCTCTATCTTCATTAGGTTAGATAAGTTAGAATAGTGCTTATGGTTCTATTATCTACAGTCACTAGAAATTTTCTTGAGTCAATAAGACATTTTTTCCATTACTCAATCATTAACATTGATATTTTTTTATCTTGGAGTTCATGTTCATATTATAGTGAAACTTGAAAATCTATATATACTCATGTCTCTTCCTCAGTGGAGACATCAGTATCCAATACATCGAATTCATCCAATTATAGACATTTCTCTAATACTATAGGGAAACATGTTTCTTTTCTATAGTAGATCCCACTAGTTTCCACCCCATGTTATCTATGTTTTTAAGTTCCTCATTCAGGTCTTCAAATTTCTCCTTGAGCTCTATCACATGGATTTAAAATTTATATATTTTTCATGACAGTGATTTTGAACTACCCATAATATTCCTCTTTACAGCTTAAGAGGCATGAATAATAGGCTTTGGGGGGAACCCCAGCCTCTAGGATTGTCACTTTTGAACCTGTACTATGATTCATCTCATGATTCATAAGTCAATCTCCATAGCTACATACACGAGAACTAGAGTCCTCAACACTTCTAATCATATTCAACGCAACCACATATAAGGGAGACCATAAAAAAATTGAACTCTACTACCTAAATCTTTCCCATTGGTGTGGGGAGACATAATAGGTCAATAATTCTAATTGAGAACTTTATTATCTCATCTATCATTTTAGAATTCTAATTGGTGGATGAAACCACAAAAAAATGATAAGTAGTGATTCAATCATAGAATATTTAATTTCCTTTTTTATAAATTATTAACTTACTCAATATTATGAAATAATTCTATGTAATATTAAAAAACATTATTCACTTAATGTTCACATTATACTTATTTTTTTACTTCTTCAAATGAAATACACATAATTTAATTATACATAAATCATAAATAACTTATTCTGAGACTTTTTAATTTATATATTATGTATTACATGCCTAAATTTATTTAATTTTATTAAACGAAACATGTTCTGTCAATATGAAATAAACAATAGTGTATTTTTTGGTTTTTATTTTCAAAAAAAACTTAATTACTCAAATAATATTGAATCAAAACTGTTTAATATAAAATAAATATTCTATAATGTAAATCACTCAATCTTCAAAAAATTATTATTATGATTTATTATATATAAATTTCCTATAACTATATGTTTTATGTTTTATTTTTTTCCAATTAATAGTTGTATTTGGTTTCATTTAACTAAGGGTTTTATGTTAGAAAAATATTATGAAAAGATGATGATAAGTGATTAAAAGGAGAATATTTCAACATTATGTTATGTGATTTAAAGTTTCTATGTGAGTATTATTATTAATCTTGACGAAAATTTTCATCATGAGGAGATTATCAAAGATAAGGATAAATATATTATTATTAAAGGTGGTGCTAGAAGAACAAGGAAATATAATAGATAAGAGATTAATAATGAGATTCATGGTTCAAGCATGGTTAAATAAGAATATAGTTATGAACAGATTTAGTATTTCAATACATAGTAGATAAATTAAGATATGATTGAATCCATAATGGAGGCACATAAAGGAGTTTAAGATTATTTTTAAATTGATTATGTGTAATATGTTTTGGTAACTAATATAAGTATTTATAAATTTTCAGTCTATTATATTTTTGAATTGGGGTAATTTTTATAATATTTGGTAGTGTGTGCATAGGTGTGGCTCTATTTTCTAAAAGACTTAAAAAATCATGCAACAATTATTAAATTACACATTTATTTATATATAGTTATTTCTCCAGATAAAGTGATAAATATTATATTGCAAAGAGTTAATATTATACCATGACACTGGTATCATATGGTTGAGAAATTTTAAAGATGAGTTCACTAGTGAAAGGAATATTACACCCTAAATAGTGGAAAATACATCATAATTGTGATGGATACTAAATACAGTTTGTTAAATTATTAATTGTGGTTTAGTAATGTTAATACCTAAGATAAAGTGTCTTTAATATGAAAAGGAATCATGATAAAATTACTTTATATTTCACTATAATACTGGGGACTTATGATTGGAATCTAATGATTGTGTTTGGTTTTATAGTAATAACTAAGAAATTATACCAAAATAGGCCCTAATTTGGTGAATGATAAATAAATTCACAATGTTACCCCATGATGGGTTCGTGAAAAAAGTTTCATGAATAATTTTAGAGGAATGTTAATTATGAATCTTGTTATATGATCCAAAAATAGTCTGTAAGGTCAGGGCATTAAATAATCTAAGAAGATTCGGATAATTCAAGATCTAGTGTGAATGTATTTTGAGGCCAACAAGATTATTTCAAGAAGTTGTAGAAGATCTTGTAGGACTACATGAGTATAACAGATCCATTACACTCATGGAGGAAGAAATATTTCAGGTGTTGTGGGAGAAACTAGAAGAAAACAGTTGTCTTTCTATTTGTGGATCAAGAACATTGACTAAAAGGAGATTGGGACTGAGGTGTTTAACCAGTTACTGAAGTGGCTTAGGGATGGGGTGTTTAGCCAATCTAGAAGAAGGAAAAGCGAATATTGTTTCGGTGTCTAACCAACCAAGGTAGAAAATTTTGATGATGGGGTTTAGAATCATAATCAATTGGAGAATCGACTACTGGGGCATATAAATAGTTGTTTTCTTATTAATTATAATCACCTTATTATATAGTGGAGAATCCATGTTGGGGGATTAACCAACATAACAAGGTGTTGGTATTTATTCTAAACCTTGAAAATATTGTGTGTTGTGCACTTGCTAGTAATTTCTACATATGAAGTGATATTGTGAGATATCACCAAGTTGATTGAGAACCTTAGAAATTTTGGGAGGTTGAATGAAAAAGAAAAAATTTGAAAAAGTAAACCCCTAATTCACCCACACCCTTCTATGTTTTAAATACGTCCAAGGGATCTATATAACATATGACTAATTTTTCATGTAACACTGAGGGAAGAGTGAGTTAGTGAATTAATGTGTCTAGAGAAAGGCACGATTATAGTTATGGAATATTCAATACCCTTTACATATATGTAGTTTTTTTCACTGATGTATATTTTTGATGAGGTGTTAAGGGAGATATGCTTAGAGGAAGGTCTCATACATGTTGTTAAATCTCAAGTCAATGTATTTAGTTTGACTGCTATTTTTGAGATAGTGAATCAGGAACTGATTACATCGCAGAACCTGAGAGCGGTTGGGGGCGTATAGTAGAGTAGTATAGTCCCTTAGCCCAGTGGTTCATCTTGCTGTGGCAGGAAGAGACTATTTGAGGATTCTTGTGAGATGTGAACCAACCAAAACACTAGTATTGGCAGTATAGTTTTATTTCATCTGTATGGGATATGGGAACACATGAGGAATCCATGAGAGTGTAACCCAGTGGAGTGTTGATCTTTATGGAAAGATGGGCCATGTGCAACATTTCTGTTGGACCTCACCACTAGTAGTCAGTGGAAGAGGGTCAACCTCAACTCTAGGATTAGAGGAAGTCTTAATAGCTCTACATCAGGTAGGGATCTAGAGTAGAATGACCGTTTTGGATTAGGTGGTGGTGGTTGTGTTTGAGGAATTCAGGCACCAGTTATACCTAGAAAAAAAGAGTGGTCTTGCTCTGGGTAGTGAGGTTATATCACATGGTTTTGGTTTAGGATAATCATATTCTACATATCCTACCCCAAAGGAGTAGGGTGTTGGACTATCTGGAGTTAGGGGTATAATCTTAGTAGCCTACACTCTTGTATCTATACTTATTTACATAGGTGCATCACATAGTTTAATATTTTTACATGTTGTGGAATTCATTAGTCTTTTCATTTAGTTTACCATGGGAATTATAATTCATAATACTCTATTTTGGATTAAGATAAAGGATGTATGTCAATGCAGGGAGTTTCCCCTTCAGAGTGGTGGGTGTCACTTCAGCCGGGATCTTTTTTTTCCTTGATATTTCCATGTTTGATTTCATAATTGTTATAGAATGGATAGTTTCTTATGAAGAGACCATTGATATTTATCTCTAAAGGGTGACATTTACATCACCATTGGGTGGAGTGTTTTTTCAAAAGTATGAGTGGGATGTCTAGGAATCCAATTTGGACCAAAGCAACATGGGCTAGGTGGGAAGAAAACCTAGATTTCTAACTTTTATCTGGATGTCAGTTATCAGGTTCGGTGTAATTTCTTATAGTGATTTATCAATTCAGGGATTCATTCGCAGAAGACTTTTCTAGTTTACCTCCTATGATAGACGTTGAGTTCTCCATCAATATGGTTCTGGGAGAAGCATTGATATCCATTCCTCCATAAAAAATATCTAATATGGACTTACAGGATCTAAAGAGGTAGCTAGTGGACATGGAGGAAAAGGGGTTTATTCAGCCCAGAACCACTATGTGGGGTTTACTAGTACTTTTTAAGAAAAAAGAGGATAATAACCTTAGGCTATGCATTGATTACCATAGATTGAACCAGCTGATGGTTAAGATCCAATATCCCTTTCCACTAATATATTAATTTTTAGATATGATTTAAGGAGATAGGGTGTTCTCAAAAATTGATATGAGATCTGGATATCACATGGTATGTGTTCTACCTGAAGACATACCTCATATAGATTATTTTAGTTGGTATTGTCTATATTAGTATTTGGTTATTTCATTAGGCCTCATGAACTGGCTAGTGGTTTTCAGGGAGCTAATGAACATATTTTTTCATATATATATATATATATATATTATTTTATGGTGATTTTCATGGATTATATCTTGGTGTATTCTCACAATCAACATGACCAAGAAAAACATCTTAAGTTCATTTTGGAAGCACTGAGAGAGAATCAGTTATATGTTAAGCTAACAGTGTGCCACTTCTGGAAGGATATGATTCAAAAACTGGGTCATATTATACCAGATACAGTAGTATCAGTTGACCTAGAGAAGGTGGGAGTTTTCGTTTCATGGTAGAAGACCGATAATTTCATTGACATACATAGTTTATTTGGGATATTGGGATATTATAATCATTTCATATAGGACATTAAATGCTTAGAATAACTTATTATAGGAATTTCCATTAAGGGTGTGAAGTTTTAATGGATAGATACATGCGAGATAGACTTTCAGGAACTGAATGGGAGACTAAACTCAGCACCAGTCCTGATTTTTCTAGAGCAGGGAAGAAGATACACTATATATTTTGATTCATTAGGTATCAGGATAGAAGTATCTATGATGTAGGGTGATTGAGACATGATATATGGGTCTCATTAGTTTAGGACACATGAGAGGAATTAACTGACTCATGATCTAGAGTTTGTTTCATTTGTACATGGATTACACTGTTAGAGACACTGTTTAATGGGAGATAATTTCGTGGTGTAGACAAACCAAAAAGGAATCAAGTACATATATTCATAGCATGGTATAAATTTATGCAGTGAAGGATAGGGGAGTACCTATAGTATTTTAACATTGAGATAGACTACACACCTAAAAAGGTAATGTGGTCGATGATGCATTGAGTAGGAGGACTCAAATATAGGTGGTATAGTAGGCCAATATTGAGTGTAAAATTATGAATTTGATCTCTAAGAAGAAGTTGGATGTGCCAGATATTTAAGGTAGAATTTTCATTCATCATTAGTTGTGACCTCTACCCATCAAAATAGAGTAATAATGAGAAATTATTGGGTTCATATGGACTTTTTCTATGGGAGAGTGTGGCAGGTGAAGAACCCCCACCTATTTGGACTATAGTTGAGGATGATATCCTATGTATACATGAATACGTATGGGTTCTGGTAGATGTATGTGAGGATATAATGTAGTAGTTTCATGCCTCATTTTGGGAATTTCATCATGGTGTTACCAAGATGTATTGTGACTTATATCATCATTACTGGTGGTTGGGGATGAAACATGAGGAAGATAGTTTTATTATGTGGTGTTACACTTGTCAGTGGGTGAATGAAGAACATCAGTGACCATACGGACTTTTACAATAGTTACCTAATCTAGAGTAGATATGGAATGATGTCGTGATGGATTTTATGACCAGTTTGATAAGGTCTCCTCCATGTATTGATGTCGTATGGGTTTTTGTTGATAATATAACAAAGGTTTTTGATTTCCTTCCGATCAAGGAGACCTTAATTGTAGATGATATTGGTTTGTTGTATATCTATGTGATATTAAAACTTCATGGGGTCTCTTGTACTATCATTTTAGATAGAGATGCCTTGTTTATGTTTCTCTTACGACAGATTTTGCAGGGGATGATGGGTAAATAGGTGCTTCAGAGCACAACATACCACCCTCAAAATGATGTCTAGTAAAAGAGTATGATACATGTTCTTGACTACATTCTTTGAGAATGAATATTTTAGTTTGGGTATATTGGCAGAATTATATTACCATAGTTGAGTTCTCCTACAATAATAGTTATTAGGTGATGATACCGATGAATCCTTATAAGGATTTTTAGGGCCAGCCTTAATGATTGTCCATGTGCTGGTTAAAGGCATGTGATGTAGCTTTACTATGACCACATCTAATGGAAGATACTTCTTAGTAATTCTAGTTTATCAAGAAATGGATGGCTACTAAAAATTCCAGACATAAATCTTATATTGATCATCACTGATGACCTCTAGAGTTTGATGTCAGGTATTGGGTGTTTTTATGTATCTCACCAAGGCTATAAAAAAGATTTATTAATTAATAGGATAATCTTTCACCATGATATTTTGGGCCATTCAAGATTATTGAGAGATTCGGGATGGTATCTTGTCAGTTTAAGTTAACTCAATGTTACCAGAACATGCACAATGTCTTCCATGTATCTCATCTATGCCATTATCACTCAGACCCATCTCATGTTATGTATCCTAAGGTGGTGGAGTTATATATAGATTCATCCTTTGAGGATCATCTGATTCATATCATTGATAGGATCATCAAGGTTCACTAAGACTAGTTACAACCTCTAGTATGAGTGATATGTCAGTATGATCATTTATAAGACAAGACTTGGGAGCTGGAGGATAACGTACATGCTCAGTGACTAGAGTTATTCTTATAAAATTCTTGACACCCTTGATGGGAAATATGTGGAAAAATTTCATTAAGGGGGAAGATTTTATGATCTTGTGTTTTCCTATGAGTTATAATTTTTTTTTCTATTTAAATACTTAATTACATCCTAATGTGAATACACATTGGTTTTATGGGGTTATCAGGTGTCTCTAGGGCATGATCAGAGCCCAAAATCCAAATCATGGGAATAAATGATGTGTTACACGGTTTGGAGTAATAGTGTGACCCAATCCATATGGTTTGGTGAAACCATGTAGTGCTGTACAATGGACTAAAGGAGCCCGTATGGTTTGAGTAAACCATGAGGATGGAGGAGAACACCATTGTGATAGCCTCTATAATTTTTGATAGAGGGTTGAGACATGGTATGGGAATGGATTAAAAAACAATGTTCACAAACCAAGTGAGGTTTCCCTCCATATAGTGAAGGGAGAACATTTGGTGCATAGTTTGTAAAACCGTACAACCAAACCATGCGGCCTAGAGTTTGGAGAGAAAATTATCTTTTTTATTAACAACTATCAAAACCTAGTACCTAATTTATATTTCTCATTATTGTGTAGAAAAATTATTTGAGATCTCCCCCTTGATCAAATTTTGTAGTTTTTGATCTCGTTCTTACATCTGATCTCGAAATCTAGTTATATTAGTCCTATTGGATTCAAGCCAATGAGTACTCATTTCCATTTGTTCCACTCTTCATTTGTCTTGGTATCAGCTATGCAATTTAGGTTTAAGATAATATTCCCTAATTTTATGCTTTTCATATTTTCTTCATTTTTCTTCTAATATGAGATGAATCAAAAGATGATATAATATGAGCACTCAATTATGGACCTACGGTATGGGTTATATACACTGCCCTTGGGTTTGGGTGCATTATTTTCATTTTTTTGTTATTCCACACACCAGACTTTATGATTGCACCCAGATAATAAATTTAATTATTTAAATAAACATGTTAGAACATGTTAGGGATTTCCTTTAGTTCATTGAGATTAGTTAGAGGTTTTCTCCCAAACCTAGGGCACAAATGGGGTGTGACTTGCGATTGCCTTTGTCTTTTCCTATTATTGAACAACCCAAGGGGTGATTAGTTGGACATTACTAGTCAGAGGAAGCCCTATTATATGTGAACTAAATTGAATTGATTATTTAAGAAATGGTATTCCCCCTCACCATGTTATACATGATGTGAATAGTATAACTGTATAAATTTGAATTATTATATGAGTGGGTAAACTCATTGTATGTATTTGAATGGGAATTTGTATATGAGTTTGAAGGATTCAAAGAATGTGATGTTATTAAATTATAATTTAATTGAATGATGGATGTTTTTATATGATTCCATGGGTGTGATACACCAAGGGTCATTATAGTGGTAGTAGATGCCTTCGATGAGATTAATCCTTGGGTATTGATTTTTTGAGATGCCTTGGGCCATGATATCCCTTGGATTTGGATTTCTTGGGCTAATAGTGGACATAGTATATTTAAATGATCCTTGGAACCAAATCCAAGACTAATAGAGTTTCCATCGAGATGATCCTAGGACCATGAGAGGATGCCATGGTCTACTATACCTTGGATCCATCCCCAGGGTGTCTGACACTTATGTGATAAAGCTCATCTTTGGTTCATGTAGTACTATTGATTATATGGAACAATTTTTTTTGATATAATATAAAGGTTATACGACATGTTTATGGTTGGTATGAAATAATAGATATACGAATTGGTTATGGGGTTTATTTCTATTGTGCCTTATAGCTGCCTTGTTTGAGGATATTGACCCTTGTTTTGTAGGAAACCTTTCTAGGCTTGACAGTATCACCTTATAGTTATTAATTTTTCCATTGAAAATTTTCTTCTATTACTGTTATATCTGTTATATAAATTTCACACTTCTTAGATTTTATAATACATGCTGGATTTTTATAGACACTATTGGTGGTGGACTACTGGTATTTTATATCACACCGAGTCTCGGGCCACCATTGGGTACCCATATAGACTTCATGAATGCATGTTGGGATTGTAAAAACACAAAATGTTTTATTCTTTAATTTGTTCCATGCCTAGGATTATGAGAGAAGAGGAACAAACTTTGGATTATGAGGTTATTAGGAGATAATTCTTTTTTGTATTTCATCTATTTTGATAAATGTATTGTATTGATGGAAATATAAATGTTTTAGATTATTTTTAGTCACATGAAATGATATATAATTTTGGTATATGATATTTATTTTTTTATTGTTGTATATATCTATCTTTGGATGTTATCTCCTATTCAGTTGTTAACGTACTTACACTTAGGTAGGTTTCTAGTATAGTATTCTTAGTGGCTATTAATGCTGCTTATTCATTATTATATTTCTTCCTATATTAACATGTATGATTGGTACCGCTGTGTGGTAAAACATCAAGGGTGAATTATCTCCCCATTGACAAACCCTTAGACCTCACTTCTATTCAACATCCTCTGGTATTTGAGGAGATGTGCTTGTTGTCATGTGGCTAACTAGTCTTCGAGCAACATTGAGTGGAATTTGGGTCTGTGATGTTACACTCCAAGAAATTAATACTGAATAACTCACTATTATAAATTTAATGAACATTTCAAATATGTTTAAATAATTAGAAAAATGAATTTAATATTAAAATATTAACTATAATATTGAATATATTATAAGAAATGTCATTCTATAAGGAAAAATATCTTCTTCATTAAAAAAAAATTTCTAGAAAAATAATAGAAATATATAGTGAAATGAATGAAATCATAAGGGTTTTCCCATTGATATCCACTTCCATAGGCTCCTTGGAGTTAAGTTTAGAATTTATAAATCAATTCACATATTATTCCTCCTCTATTTTCTATAGCAACACTTTGATAATCCTTCTTCCAGTACCACTTGATCATAAACCACACCATCACCTCTAAAATTATGATATTATTTGTTTTAATTCAATTTTACCTTCATATTTCTAAAAAATAATGTGAAAATGATTTTAAATTATTTAAATATTAAATGGATCATATTGAACCTCCAAGAGGGTATAAAAAAATAATCAGGATTTCTTACAGGTGGTAGTAGTATAAATTTCTTTAATCACATGGGTGAAAAATTAATTACATGCACACTAATGTTTTATTTCCCATATGAATCATAACATGATCATAAAATCATCATCTACTCTTTGAATTAGTACTTGTTGATTGGAATAAATTGTTATGTGTGGAGATTAAATGGTGACATCATTTTTTCATCATACCCTTATGCAGTGAATGATCCATGAGTCTTCACATATCTCCCATGACCTTAAAATAGTGGTCATTTTGAGTTTAATTTCACCTAATGATTTAAAATTTATTGAATAGTATGACTTAATATGAATAATATGATTTTTATTTCATATGAATATATAATTTATATAATTTAAAACCTCATATTATCAAGAAAATGTTCATATAGGACATAGAAATATCATAGAGGCTATAAAAATTTCAAAGGGGGTCATATTGTTTTTGTAAAGGAAAATATCCTACAAAAACTCTAAAATATCAAATAAGACTTTAATCCTCCCATGATACCACTAATAGTAATACATTTAGTGAAAAATATCCTAGGGGGTTAAAATTTATAAAAATTAATTATCATGTTGGTGCCAAAAAATTCTCCCATGTGGGTCTCAAAAGTCATACGAGATCAGAATTATCTTCCAAAACCAAATTTTATCAAAGTTAATTATCATACATGAGGTAAATTATCATATGGGGGGTAAATTTACTTATATAAAAGACTGAAATATACTTCATGGTAGGATATCTAAAAGTAAAAAATCATATGAAATATTATATTATAAAGTAAAAAAAATATCCTACATGATAAATTTTCTAATGAGATAGATTATCTTCTAGGCCCAACGTAACCAAAATTTTCTCATTTTGAGTTCAACAATAGGAAAAAACAAAGAATTTACAACCTTAACACTAAAATTATAGCTTTGTAAAATAATTTCATAAATGAATAAAACACATAAAAAAATTGAATTAATCTATTTTCATAAAAATTCAAAAACTATACTTGGAAATATTTTTTTTTGTTTTTAATTAACAGGAGTGTGGATTAAATAATTTAAATACAAATGATAGATCATGAATAAATATGATTTATTGGGAAGGTTAAAATAAGTTGGTTTATTACAATAAATATAATTATAAATATAATTTTTATTTTGTATAAAGTAGAAAGGGGTTTTAGGAAATAACTAAAATAAATAATTGAAAATGAACATGTCCTCACAAATTTTTTTTCCATGAGTGGTAAAAACACATGAACATAGTAGTATGATTTGAGAGTAAATTTTATGTGTTGTACTCCCCACTAAATACGGATGCACGTCAGGAATCTAGTGAGTGAGAAAATGATTCTTATTGTAGACACTTGGATGATGCTTTCAATGTTTACATTATTATGTTATCATCAATGATATACCAATAATGGTTTCTCCCTTTCTAAGATAAAACTCTTAGATATGTTAAATTTTTTCTTATTAGGTAAAATGTTTAATATTCCTTTCATTATTAAAGGTTATAGTGGCAAAAATAATTTAGAAACAGATCACAAAGATGAAACTAAACTATTTCAAGTAGAATATTAAGGTAAATTTCCATTGTTCATGAAATTTTGATGATGTAAACTGTATAAATAGAAATATATAATTGATAATTCATAGATGATATTCTATTAAAATATTTATTTATTATAGAAGTTAAATAAAGATTGATCTTGGTAAGAAGATAAAAGAGGCTTCAATCAACGTTAGTTTGAGAATATCATAACTAATAATTCATCAATAATTAATTATATAGTATATATGTTTTCTAAAATCACATTTCCTTACACATATATTATGTATAGTGTTATTAAATGGATAAATTATTCCTTTCTTTTCATGGAGAGATTTATTATGAGTCTTGAAATAATTTTGTTTTCCTTTCTTGATATTATTTACAAACAATAGCATTAAAACCTAACCACATACCATATAAAATGATATATTAGATCTCATATGAGTTATAATATGAAAGAAAGACATCATGTAACAAGTTTTTGTGTTGCGATGTGATTCATTTGTCATGGATAATTCTATAAAAAAATGCATCAGGAATATAAAGTGTGTTATTTTGAATTATCAAAATGTTACTAAGGATATTCTATAAATCCCTAAGGTGGAAACTAAAATTTCAAATGAGAGAATGTTTTATAGGAAAAAAGTAACATCTATAATTTTGATAGTGGGATAAATAAATAAAATGTAAAGTCAAGCCTTAAAATTCATACAATTTTGAAATATTAAAATATTACATAATAGTTAATGTAAAATAATGTTTTTGAGACACATTATAAATAGTAAAATTAGAACCAAATATAAATGGTTTATAATCACCATGTTAGGTGATATGGTATTTATTAGGGATAATGAATCCTTATACTTTAAGTTATTTGTGTATATGAAATAATCTTGTAAATGGAAAGTAGCTATGAATTAATAATTGGATTTGTTATATGAAAATACTATTAGTATTTTGGTAGAACATATTACTATTGTGAATCCTACTGGGTCCAAATGGGGTTTCAAGAATTTTCTCAACAAGGATGGTAAATAAAATACATATAAATAAATATTAGGTGATAAAGGTTTTAAGATAAGTTAATATGTTGTACCTAATGAAAATATTTCATCAATAGATATATTATTATTTATTTAAAATATAAATATTAAATAAGTGTACCATGAAAATTTGTGACACCCTTCTTGTCATAGGTATGATATACTTTGGGCTACTTTTATATCTATTTTGGTTCTACAGTTATTTAGGAGATAGGGTTTGGTATTTTGGATTATGGGAGAAAAAATATAAGTGCATGATTTGTACATGTTTTGAAGTAATGGGGTGGTAAATGTGTGATATGGATTATTTGGTTAGAGTGTATTTTTTCCCAGTTTGATAATGGTTTGTTTAATTGTGAAATATTTCTTAGAAAACAATGTGACATGTTAGGTTTGAGTCTAGAGGTGGTTGCACATATTTCTCATGACTTTTCTAACCATGTGGTTATTTATATCCAAGCATGCACTTCAGTTTTCAAGGGAAAGTAGAGACCACAAGGTTTTCAGACAATTTTTATAACCATGCATTCAACCCATTTGATATATATGAATTTCTTAAAATTGGAAAATTACCCCAATACCCTTTTTCTTTTTTGACCCAAATTTCACCATAATATCTCATTACCCTGACCCAACCTTTATATTATAATCTAGGAGGTTCTCCCTTGGGAATCTGAGTTATTTTCTATTGATTATGGTGTATATATTTAAGGTATGTGTAAATCTCTTCTTCATTCCACCTATTTTCTCAAGATTTACTCTCAATATCTCATCCCCATGATTAGTTGGAACCTAAATGGGTTGTGATGGAAAAATATAGGATTTAATATGTGAAATTGATTATTTTTATTACGAACCTTGAGTTTTAAGGACTAGATGTCTTCATTTATGATTATCATTTTCAAAAGAAACTATGTTTCCCTTGTTGGAGTTGTGGGTGTCTCTATATAATAGTTATTTTTCATGGAACTTTTTGTTAATCTTTTTTTCCCTTATGTTTTGATAGTGGAAAAGGTTTATTTAATATATACGAGGGTTGATTTATGAAATTCAATATTTTTTTATGGAAAATGGTTTAAATGTGGGGTTTCAATAAAAATAGATTTACACCCTTCATGTTTTTAATGAAATGTATCATTGATGGTTTGGAGTATAAAATGGGTTTCCCATCATGGGAGTGGTAAATATTTTCTTATTGAAATATTTTATCAAATTGAGGGAATAATTTACTTTATTTTATTAAGAAAACATATAACCTGAGACCATTAGGTATATTAGGTTATGAACATACGCAAACCACAATGAGTACGGAACCACTAAGGGTTACATATGTTATAATTATAGACTATGGTAGTTTTTTATATCATTAAGATTAAAATTATATTGTATTAGTGTTTCTTGTGTGTCCTATATATGTATTCCCATTGGATATATCCCAATTGTGTATGGTTTTATTCACGATAGTGCTATTTGATGCTTTGATTCCTCAGATGTTTACATTTTTAGGTATATAAACTCTTCATTACATCCCTTTAAGTAATCTTTCATATTATTTCTATATTATTATGGATTTTAAAATGGATTGTTTTAAAGGAAAATGCATGATTTGTTTTGAGAAATATTTTCAAATGAAGTTATTTATAAAGAATTATTGTTTTAATGTAAGAACTAATGGTTATATAGCAATGAACATTGTATGGATTCATGGTGGTATACTATTAGGAATTTATCTCACACGTTGTATATTCCATTAGTAATAAAGATACATGGATTTATAGGATCCAAGTAAAGGTATGGATGTCATGTATATAGATTAATTATATTGGTTTATGTCTCTTCATGGTGATTTTTTAATGTCATGAGGGATGGTCACATGGATGAATGGTTTTGGTCTCAGACATAAGAAGTTTCTAGGATTATCCTTCTTCATTTTTTTATTATGTCTCATGGTTTTTTACCTCTTCTTAAATTTTATCAAATTGTTATATATCATTATCTTATTATATATTATACATGTTAAAATGTTATTTCATGTTAAACCCATTCCAATGGTTGTATGTGTTGATACTTAAGTGCTTTCCCCCAGTCCTGGGTTATCAAAAATGCTATTACGAGGTGGTAGGCTTGCTTAGGTGACATGTCAGTCGACCCAGGTTGGTTTGTTTCAAAATTTCATCAATTGGAGGATTCATTTCTGGTTTATTTTATACTAGAGTTTTGCCAAATATAGACTCAGGTGGTAGCTGCATAAGGGTTCTTTCTCAATTCAATTTCATAGCTAACATTCAATTAACATGATTGGTCACAGATATTCTCACCTAGATTCTAAGATTGATTTTGTGTTTATTTAAATTAACCTTATCAATTTTCTCTATTGGTTTCTACTATTATCTTCAATCCTTTTTGTTTGAGGGATTTAATATGGATTCCTGAAGTTTATATTTTAATTCATAGATGTATTACAATGCTAATAGGGTGTTACCTCTTGTGTTTAATAGACAATTCCTCTATAAGGTTCTGTTTGATTCTAAGGGAAGGACCTATTTGAAAAATCACATACAAACCCACTTCATTCAACCCTTCTTTAATGGAAATAGTAATACATGTTATTCAATCACAAGGTCAGTATGGTTGTGGAAACTGATAAATGATGTTGAATTATCCTTTGGAGTTTACTAGAAAATTACCCTAACATTTTTTAGTGAAAAATGAACCAAAGAACACGAGGAATAGATTGAGAGAATAAAACACATTTTCCACTTTTTTAGGGCTCTAGAGGACTATATGATGGGAATTTCCACTTATATGCTTGATTTTATTAGAATGAAATTGTTGGATTCCATTATGGTAGATAAATTACACAAGGAACTGATGTAGACAACATTCATGAAGTCCTTCCCTAATAAGTTCTATCCTATGAACTTACATATGGAAAAGGCTTGGGAGATTCACACCTTAGATCAATGAGACCACTTAGTGATGGATTAAGATACTCATTTCACCAATGTATCTCCAAAACATTGCACTAATAACAAGTTCAAGGGTAGATTTTTTATCATGGGTCTAATTCTAGAGATTTAATTAATTAATATTATCATGTGATTGATGAACTATACTGATGTAGTTGATAATTTGGCTATAGCTAACAAGACATAGTCAAGAAAATAGGTCGTAGTGGTCCATATGTTATTATAGGGGGTATTTAAGGTGTGTCACCTATCCAGAAAATGAAGCATAGTAACGGATCTTTGTTTTCATTAGGATATATTAAAGAGGGTTATTTAGGAAAATACCAGGTGGTTTTCTTCTATAGTGGAAGACATAACCATTACTAAGCATAATTGTACAGTAACACCCAATATCTTCCATCACTATGGACAATCTGGTAACCTTAAATGTTTTTTGAAAAGTGTTTCATATGGAAGTAGAGTTCTATAAACTTACCAAAATATCATAAGATCAATTAGATTCTATTTAAAGGCAGTGGATCTCATTCAAATGTTAAGGGGGATAATTAGTCAATGAAGAAATAATAGATATGGGTTCAGTTTGGATGCCTTTATACAGAAGAGTATCCATGAAAGGAATCTAAAGTGGGTATGACTACTATGAGATGTACAATGTTTATTACTTCCTCCATAGTCCTATATCTATTTGAAGCTACTTATATCATCAAATTTGGTCAATGTGTTGGGATTATTCTTCAATATTATGTCATTTTTAAGGATCATTTTACTAGCTTATAAATGTGGAATGAGCAGGGTTTTAAATATTCCAAGTGAAAGGGTATGATCACAGACCATGTGGTCATATGGAATTTCATAGTTATAGACCTTAATATCTTTGAACTTATCATGTAAATTAATTAGATAATTCATTTTATGTACTAGATCAATTTTTATCATTTTTATATTTACCTTTTATCTCCCAATGGGGTTACTTGTGTCTTTGAAGGTGAGTGGGATCCTATATTTGGGTGAGTAGGGATTTTTTTTTGAGGATATAATGATTTCATGTAAATGTTTAGAGATGTTTATTGAGTCCATTTATCATTAGTAAAGTTTCATTCTTCTAACTGTTATGAATAAGTAACATAAATACATTCCTAGTAACATTTTCTATGTCAATTCTTCAAATAGAATTCAAGTTTATTATTGACCTACTTCTATGGATGATCCTTATCTCCTCACCATTTTATCATAAGAAATCATCATAGTAAAATGAAATTAATTTTCATGTTAAGGATATTTAGTCCAAAATAATTGTTTGTATGAGTGGGTCACCTTTTACTTCTCTGATTCTCTTAATAAATAAGTATATGGAAGCATTTAGTTGTGTTCTAACTACCAAAATTATAATCAAATGAATATTTATAATGGGTACCCTTTTTCTAGGATTGATGATATGTTTGATCAACATAGGGGATCCTAATCATTTTCTAATATTGATTTGTGGTATGGGTACCATCAGTTAAGATTCTGAGAGGAGGATATTCTAAAGACTACATTCTAGAAAAGGTATGGAAATTATAAGTATTTTGATATTCCATTTGGTATTGTTAACACTCAAGTGGTGTTTACTGCTTTGATGAATTAGATCATTTATTTCTTGTTGGACTCCTTCATGGTTGTTATTGTGGATGATATTTGGGTTATTTTAAAGACTAAATAAGAATATAGAGATCATCTTGATAATGTTATCAAATCCTTGAATGAGCATTATATGTATTGAAAGATAACTAAATTCTAGTTTTAGATCTGAAATGTGAGGTTTCTGGTCCATTTTATATCTGAGAGAGGTATCTAAGAGAATAATAAATAGGGTAAGGCAATGATTTCATTGGATTAAACAATAATGTGTTTTAGATTTAGATCTTCTTGTTTTTAGGGTAATTATAGAAATTTTATTCCAGATTTCTCGAAGATTCCATCTCATATGTTAGAGTTAAACCATAAGGGTATTGAGTATGAATGGAATGATAATTATAAATAATTATTTGAATAAATTAAAGTGTGTATGACTTTATATCTAGTTTTTATTCTTTTAGAATCAGGTTTTGGTTAATACATATTTTTTGATGCCTCAACTACAAGATTAGGATTTGTTCTGATGTAGGGGAAACTGGTAGTTGTATATAGACCTTTCTAATTACACCATCATGATAATAATTATCCTAATAGCGATCTTCAATTTCATACCATGATTCATTTTCTAAATAATTATAAAAATTATCTCTTTATAGAGAGGCTTACTATATATTTGGATTATAATTTCTAGAAGTATATTTCTTCCTAGAGGCATCTCAACCTATAACAGAGATGTTTAGTTGGGTATCTTCACAATTTTGATATTGATATTTCAAACAGACCTAGAAAAAAAAGTGGTCCCTAATTCATTGAGAAATAATTTAAATAAACAAACCATAAAGTAATCTATGGAAGTATGTTCTTTGATGATTTTATTAACTGAGATGTTCTTGGACGTGGAAAAAGTTGATGGGAAGGAGTTCTATTCATGTGTGAAAGATGATTCTTTATTTGATGATTTGATTCCTACCAGATAAGAAATACACACTTATTTTCTTCATTTTATTTAAATAATGTATGGTAATGTGACCCTGGGTGATTGGACTAAGTATCCTTATATTGTTTTTCATTTCTGAGGTAGATTTTTCATTTTAATAACTTTTCTGCTGAAATTGATGGATAGTGGAAATCAATATAATTTTTTCATACACCATGGTAATACTAAGACTAATAATGATTTGAGATATTAGAATTTTTTTTGGGGAAAATGTTGTCTATTGGGGATTTTGTATCATGATACATTAACTAAAAAAGGTTAAGTTGGATAAAAAAACCAGATAGTTTGTTGTTTCATTTACCTATTCTAATATGTAAGTGGGATTAGATATCCATAGAATTATTTATAGGTTTACCATGGAATCCTATTGGGAAAAATATTATTTTAGTGATCATTGATTTACTTTCAAAATAATATCATTTCCTTCACATTTAGTAGATACAAAAGGTAGAAGATCTTGGGATCATATATATCTTAAGGATCATGAAGCTCTATGAAGTATCTTTTGTCATTATTAATTATAGAGATATGTGATTTAATTTTTTTTACATGTTTATAAGATGTGATAGGTACCCAATTGAAGTTTACCATAGTATATCATGCTAAAAATTATGGAAAGACTGAGCAATACATTCAGATTCATTAGGATATGCTTTAGGCTTTCATTCATTATTTTGATGGTTCATGGGGAAAGAATCGGTCCTTAGTTGAGTTTTCCTACAAAACAATTATCATTATTTGATTAAAATATAACCCTTTGATGTATTTTTTATGTATCCTTGAAAATATACACTATTTTGGGATGATTTAAGGAAACTATATTTGGTTGGACCAAATCTTTTTTAATATATTTATAATATTTTTGAGTTTATATGAAATATATTAGAGATATCTTAGAATCAATAAAATCCTATGTGTACTGTCATCATTACCCACTAGAGTTTTCTATATGCTATCATGTTTTTCTTAATGATTCACCTCATTTGGGACATATTTATTTGGGAATATATTTAATGTTGGTAAAAAGGCCAATTGGATATTTTAAAATCGATAAACATATTAGATGGTTGGGATATTAGTTGGACTTACTATCTCACTTGACATCAATCTGTGTTGTCCTTCATGTTTTCAGACTAAAGAGGTATCATCCAGATCCTTCTTAATTTCTAGAAAAAGAATAAGTTGATCTGAATCCTAACACCTTAGAGGATGTGATCCCAATTTAGAATATAGATCATCTGAATAGGTTTTGTGTGGTAAAATGTTTCACCTGATCCATGTAATATGGAAGTGTGGATGGGATAGACACATGGCATGGGGACATGCAGCATTGATGATGCAGTAGTGGCCTTTTGTCTTTGCAATTTCAGAATCATAAGATCATTCTAGAGAATGAAATTTCCAGGGTGGGGAGAATTTTGACACCCTTCGGGTCACATGTATGTTATGTTTTGGGAATATTTTTTCACTATCATGGTTCTAAAGGGTTTTTAATGTTAAGGATAAACATTTTTTGTTTTTTGGAGAAAAAGGCCAGAAACGTGGCTTGTGAAAAGTTTTTAGTAACTATGCAATAATCATGAAATATATATTTGTTGGTTTCAATGAAAATTTTAATTTTTTTAGAAATTTTTTTCTAACTAATAGATAATTATAGGAAAACCATGTGAGAGGATTGGTTTTTATATAGTGGAAACTTCACGGATTTCACAAAATTGTTCTAACAATGTGACTATTCCTAGGTAACCATACACATTAGTTTTTAAGGGATAGTTGTGACCACATGGTTAGTTCATGGATTGTATATCCGTAAATCCAAACTATGTGACTCATACGAGTTTTATAAAATTCGAAAAATACCGAGATACCCTCTGTTGTTTTTAATAGAAATGTTTCCGTGTTCTCCAATTAGATTGACCCATACTTTATTTGACACTCTATAATGTTCTACCCTTTTTATCTTGGTGATTCCTTATCTATTTGGATGGTTATCTTCAAGGTATGTGAGAATATCCACTCTATTCCTTATCTTTTCTCTAAATCTACCCTCATTCTCTATCCCCATTAACTCATTAAAACCCTAATGTGGATTGAAAATAAGATCTAAGGTGATGGGTGAGGACTTAATTATTTTTCTTATAGATCTAGGATTCTAAGGATTGTATCTCTTCATTTAGAATCAATTCTTTTTAAGGTGACTATGTTTCATCCATTAGTGAGACATGTGTATCTAGATAATGGTTATTTCTCATTGAACAAAACATAATTATTTTTTTTCCGTTACTTTGGATTATGTAAATGTTTGGTTTGATATCAATCAAGTCTAATTTATAAAGTTTCATATTTAATGGAATGGAAAATGGGTTAAAAGGGGTTTTATTTAAAAATAGTTTTACACACTTCATGTGTTTGATGATATCCCTCATATATGGTATTAACTCTAAAATGGTTATTCAAAAATGGGAGCATTAATTTATTACTTGTAATTTTTTTTATAAAATTATGGGCATGATTTACATGAACTTCATGAGAAAAAATGGGACATAGGGACCTTGTGTGCATCAGGTTATAGATATATGAAAACATTAGTATGTGTGTTAACACAAGGGGTTATGGTTATGGTACTGATATATTATTGAAGGAATCAGTATCACTAGGATTCACAATATACCATATTACTATTACTTGTATTTCCTTGTTATCTATTCTTATAATCTAGAGCCCAATTATTCTTGTTTTTATTCATGATAGTGATCTTCCATGGTTTAAATGCTTACATGTTTCTCTTTTGAGATATGAAAGATCCTGATCAATTTTCTCTATGTTATCATTCATATTTATTTACATATTCTTATGAAATTGAATATTTATTGATTTAAAGGAAAACCAATGTTTGTTTCATGATAGATGTTTTCAAATAAAATTCATTATAAAACATATTTTGTATTGAATCTAGAACTAATGGTTTCATTTTGATAGTATTTTTATATATTCATGGTGGTATCCTACTAGGTGTTACCCCAACACCCTACATATTTTTCTAGGTGTATGCATACATAGTATTATAATATCTATATAAAGGAATATTTATCATGTATTCTTATAACTAATCTTATACAATTTCAATTCATGGTTGTTTCAGATATTTGTGGGGGATGGTCACATTGAGATGTGGTTTTGTTATTTGATTTATGTTGTTTCTAGGATTAGCATTTTGGATTGATACGTTATGTTTCATGGTTTCATACTTATTCTTCCATGACATACCCTAGTTTTTCACCTTTATCATGTTATATATGAGACATGTTGTGTTGTTTTTTAGGGTGAAATAATTCCCATTTTTGTATGTATTGATACTCAGGTGTGTGTTTCCAGCCAATGGTGATCTGGAACGTTCTTTAGGCATTTTGGTGGGCCATATAGGGCGACATGTTAGGTCTACATGTGTCGGTTCATTACATTAATATATTTTATTGCTGGATGTAAAAAAATATCTATAAATTTAAATCTATAAAATATCTTATAATATATAACTATAATGGTTTTTGAACTAAAAATCATCAATATATTAAAAATGATATAAGGATCCATTAAAGGATAACAGAAAATATTCAATCATGGAAGGATTATTTTCCCATGTGTCTAAAAGAGTTTAGTGGGACCATTATAGTTTTCCATGTGATATATATTGATAACATATGGAAAAAAGTGTAGTCTTATAGTTCGTTAAGTCTTGGTTGAAAATATTTCCCCATGAATGACTTAATGTAACAACCTATGTTTAGGGAACAAGATTTACTGAGACCAAACTATGGTTTTCTTGGACTAATTAAACATTATTAAATTGAAAATGTATTGAAAAATAAAAGATGATGAAATTGGGGGTTATTTTTTGAAAATTTCACATTTCATAAATATTTCCATGGTAATTTATGAAAAGAAATATATGGAGATTAAGAAAATAAATAAAGCTATATATTCTTTAGTGATGGAATTATCACATATGCCATATTATATACTAAATTTTATATTTCCTATTTTTAAATCATGGTAAAAAATATTAAAAAAACCATGATAATTCCATTGATCAGTAATTATAACTATCCAATAGTACTTAAGAAGTACAAGGGATGTGTTTATGGTACATATACAATAATAAGAAAAAGTTATTAAGGAGGTATAATAACATCCCTTAAAATAGATCAATATGATCTAGTATTATAGTTAAGAAAAGTAAATGAGAATCATAAGATTATTATAGACAGTGGTCACCAATTTTATATAATATGAGTATATTACATTTTCTAATTTAGTTAAAGATGTAGTATAAAGATGTATCATTATCCTAGATAATGGTATTATACCAAGGAAGTATATTTTTTCATGATGTATATTATAATAATATTATAGTTGTGATACTGGACAAGAACCTCAGGTTATGATAAAGGTCAAGAGTTATATAATTTAAGGATACCATCTCTTGAGATATTTTACATAAGAAGGGTAAGCTAAAGCTAGTGAACTATACATATGAAAACATGGTATACCGAATGACTAAAAATATATATTATTATAAAAAATATTTTTTTATGAGATAATTAATACGTTGTGGATAGTTAATTGTTTGATTTAGTGAATGTGGGGGTTTTATTATCTTTTTTTTCCTTTACCCAACCAAAAAAATGAAACTTTTTATTACTATGTAATGCTTGGAGTATGATATTTTCATTATTTATATATACCATGAGAATAACAAAGATTTTTTATGTAATAGAAATGGTAATACACATTTAATATATGTTATTAAAAAGATTTATAAAGAACATATCTATAATGAGAACCCCATGAAAACATGAGAGTAATATTAAACATATGACATATTATCTAGATTCATAAATATTATGGTTCAAATATGATTCATCACTTTCACTTGTTGGGGGATCATAACACCACATGAGAAATGGATTATAGAATCAGTTTAAAACACCAATAGTTAGTTCTCTTATATTTCTCAAACCACTGTGGTATATTGAGTCAAATATTAATTAAAATCATTTTTTACTAATTGTGGTCTTGGATAACATTTATTAATCTATAAATCCTTCCTATAATGAATGTGTAAATATAAAATATTGTGTTTTTATAATATTTAGTTGTAGTTATAACTATTGTTGAAATATTTCATTCAGGTTTTCTCAATAATATATATTTTAATATATTAATGTCCCTTATAACCACAATGAAAATATTTCATGGTTGTTTAGTAGTGTATACCATAAATTTGTGATGGTTTAGTAGTAGATAGTGGAGACTAAAACCAATGATGAATAAATTGCAACAATTTTTTATTTCATGGTAGTTTAATACATTTTTTATACACTATACAATTTTAACAGGAAATAAGGGAGATCTATATACACTACTACCATCAATTTAATATGTGTATATATCTATAACATATTTAATTTTTTAAATTTAAAAAGTTTAATAAAACAAAAAATATATAATAATAATAAATATTATATAAGAAAAAACATTTTAAATACATAAATATATTTTTATCAGTGAAATATTAGAAAGGAATCATATATATGCTCTACAAGAAATATACAACACATGAATAGAGGTATCCAATATTAACTCTCTCACCAAAAGTTAGGCTTGCTTCACCCATATACTTTACACTACTCATGTTCCTGTTGACTAATAGCCTTCAACAAATCTTATTCCTATGTTAAATAGAATATAAAATATAAATTATTTTTCATTACATATTGTGTATAAGAAAGATATTTACAAAAAATATCATTATAATATAAACTTATTAACATAAATGTACCAGATTTAGTACCACCCATATAAATGTTCAAATGTTAGGAGGAGTTCTCTTTTACCTGCTATGAAATAGATATGCAAAACAATTAGATATACATTTGATTGAAATATAAAATAAAATACACAATAAGTATTTATTTTGACGTACATTTAATTGTTTAATAAAAAAAATATAATTCTTCTAAGTGATTATAATTTTAGTACAATCATGATATATGATGGAAATGAACATCATTTCACAAGATAACATAACCAATATCTACTAGTACAATCCTCTAGCATCATCTGCAAGAACCCCATATATGTCAAATGGAATAATCTATATCACATTAAAATTTTTATACCAATCATAGTCATGATATAATTCCTTCATGATGGTAATTATGACAACATATTTTCAGTCTATGACCACTCAAAATAAACTCTATCTAGTCCCCCTGACATCCTTGAATAAAAATACTTAAATATAGTTGAATTTTAAAAAAATAAAATAGGATTTGATTTTTGTGAGTAAATATTTATAATCATAAATTAAAATTCACTAATGGTAGATATAAAACCATTTTGTGAAAAATTATAATAGCTATGTCTATAGTGTCCAACTATATTTAAATTTTTATTTTTTATTAGAATTTATTAAAAATATATAAAATTGATTGTTTGATTTGGAAATGAGATATTCTGTTGGCATATTATCCTAGGTTATGTAATGTAAATTGAAATATTTGGTATAATTTTTTGTGTGTAGTCTTAATATGATGTTTTGAGTGGGAATTAGTGTTTAGTTAATGATAGTGGGGCTATGTAATGATGTAAGTGAAACCTTATAGTGTTGAGATACATAAGGTAGTGTAAATTAGGAAAATCATTAATTAGTGTGTTATGAGAGTTACTTTTCTTAGGAGTGTTATGTTTTGATCTTATTTGTAAATTTATTAGAGTCAAGTAATGAAAATAGAATCTCGATATAATGAAACAAAAGAGAATACCTAATGAAGGTGGGAGAATATCATATGGGTATGATGACATAGGATTTGTTAAAGACCTCATCTTATCATAAAATTGTGTGTTTAATCATTCCTACATCCAAAAATAATATAAAATTTGTTATAACATGATATACGATATAAAAAATTAATATATTTTTAAACTGATGTATAATGATTAAATGAAATGAGAAATTCTAAATAATAAAATAATATAAAAGTTTATAGACTACTAAGAATACAATAAATTGATTCATCAATGAACATATTATTTTTATCCTCTATCATTAACATTATTTCATCATCATCACCCACCCTTACAAGACTAATTACTTGAATATCATCAAAGATAGATAGATCAATCTTCTGTTGATGATAAATTTCATTGTCATAAAAAATTATTCAACTTTATCACTAATATCATACAATTCTCTTGGCTTTACATGCACTACAACACTCCCCCCTTATCGACTTTAATATCCACATTTCAGACAATTTTATCATGTGAATCCAAAATATATGAATCATATTATATATGCTCACAAATATTGATCAATTGAGATAAGTTAACATAATTAAATTTTATATAATAATTCCTTATTACCCAATAAATATAGAATCTCTTGAATTTTAATAAAACAAATGAAAATTTTCCATGATGGTTTAATTCAATAATGAAAATCAACAATCTAGAGTATACCAACCTTGAGAATTATATGAATATTCCAATATTTTTTAGTTTAAAACCTTCATCATGAAAAACTATATAAAAATTGGAGACATTAATATTATAATAATAAAATATCATACTCTTCTTCAAAGGTCCTTAATCCAAATATTTCAAACCATCAAGAACTATAGATCGATTAACAATAATCATGATCAATATGTATAAATATAAAATATAATTAGATACATAAGATAATTTTATTGAAATATTATGAATATAAAATTTATTATTATCCTCAAATATGAGATAAACAATCAATTGTGTATTTGTTAATCGATTTTATTATCGCATTATCTATTAGTTTCCAACTTCAAATTCATATCTTTGTTTTCATATTCAATTATTTAATGAAAGGACTTAAAATCTCCCTATCGAGTAGACCATATCTATGTGCTTATATGGTCTCAATTTGTGTCAGTGAAATTAAGTATATTATCCTAACAAGATGAAGTAACATTGGAGTTTGGGCTAACATGTTATAGGACTACAATTGATTTGTGTTATCAGAAACATGTCTAATTAAACCTAATCTTGTATCAATATTATTGAAACACCATGAATAAAAGGTGAGACTCCCTTAAACTATATGACCTTCAGATATAGAGCCATATGTTTTAGATTTATTTCTCATAAAAGACATAAAATTATCTAAATACCTAATCAAAAAAGAAACATTTCATAATAAACCATATATGTAATTTTTATGAAAATTTTATTATTATAAGATTAATAAATAGGAAGAAAACACCACTGTAATGGCCCGGACCTCTACGGTCCATTACTTTGTGGAATTTTGGTGTTAGAGGTGTTCCGGGAGGTCAAGGGGACTTATCCCCAACACTTTGCCAATTTTCCAGTTCTGTGAACAGTGTTTCCAGTTTTATGAACAGTAACAGATCGGTCTCACCGAACGGTCTGACAGATCGGTCTCACCGAACGGTCTGACAGATCGGTCTCACCGATCAGTTTCACAGATCGGTGTGACAGATCGGTTTCACGGATCGGTCTGACAGATCGGTTTCACAGATCGGTCTGACAGATCGGTCTCACCGATCAGTTTCACAAATCGGTGTGACAGATCGGTTTCACAGATCGGTCTGACAGATCAGTTTCACAGATCGGTTTCACAGATCGGTTTCGTGTACAGTAACAGTGGGTGAACAGTGTTTCCAAACTCCTACAGTTTTGCCCCTTCTGACGTTTCCTTTGACGTAAAATACATTTAAAGCCTTATTTTTAAGGGCTCTTAAGGCCGTTTAAAATACCATAAGTCCTATATTAATTATTCCTAAGGCTTGGAATGTTTTACTTGTTCAAACCGCGTTGGTTAATGTGATCCGTTTTTAATGGAGAATTAACCGGATCTTAAACCGTCACCCAATTAAATCTTAAAAAAGGGACGAGATATCATTCTTCCTTGTTCTTTCCCTTTGTTCTCGATTAAGAGGCACTAGAACCTTTCAATCCTTTCCATAGGAGTTTCACAATCAATCTTTACTCCTAGGATTGGTTCTGCTCTGTTTTTGATGCAACCAAGCTGTGTCGATCATTCTTCCACATAAGTTGTCGCGAGAGAAGGATTGTGGCCCGCTCTGTGGATAAAGGACGTCAAGAACTCTTCGAGGTAGGGGATTCATGGCTTCTCTAATTGTATATGTGCAATCATAGAATTAGCATGATTTATCTCTTTGGATCACAACGAAATTGACCTAATTAAATACTTGAACCGGATTAAAAGAATTGGTTGATCGCATGTTGTTGCTTTATACCGTGATAACGGTTTGCCTCATGTTTTCCTAGATATAGTTATATCTATGTTTTCATTGTTTTGTTGTTCGTTCATGATAAAAATTGTTAATGAACATAAAGCTGGAATTAATTGTTAATTAATTGGATAAAGATAAAGAGGCATGTAAATTAATCTGGTTATTGCAGTTGTTGTAGTTGTTCTAATTTGAGGATAATCAAATTAGGGAAGTAAGTATGGTTATTTAATTGTGATAGCTTGCTGATTAGGTATCCATGAATGGAACCTACGAATAACAAATCTGCCAATTCCATATGGATTAGAAAACAGATTATGTGGGAATTTCAAAAGGGTTCTGAGTTACCTGCTTGCTTGTAAGGCTGAATGCCTTGTGGTTTGGAGCTCTGAGTGCCCATTATGTTTGAAGGCTGAATGCCTTGTTAAAGGGCCGAGAGCCCATTTTGTGATGTTTGTTTTCCTGCTGCTTGTGCTGTGATGTGAGCCTGGATGGCTGTTGTGATATGTGGAGGCATGGAGACTTGTGGTTGTGGCAGCGGATGACGCCTAGTGTGGCGAGATGCATCGGTTTATGCATATGGGTGTCGGGGAGTACACCAAGGGTGATGGTATGAGATGAATGTGATGGTTTGATGTTGGTGGTTTGGTTTGGTTGTTTATCTTCTTTACTTTTCCCCACTGCTCAAGGCAGCTGGTCTTGCTTACCCTCTTTCCGAAGGAGGCGAAGACACGCGGGGTATGCCACGTGCTTTCCGTGTTTAGCCTCTCGATGGAGGATGGGTCTATGCTCTTTCTATAGGCGGAAAAGACTCGACGGGTAGTATATCTACTCACCGTGTTGAGCCTCCTTTGTGTTTAGAAGCATATGATGCTTTTCTAGAATGCCTGGGAATGTGGAAAAGTAATTCTGTATGGAATGTTTGATTAAATGGTGAAAAATCCACAGGGATGGAGATGCTGGAATTTAAAGGTGATGTGAATCTTAAAAAGGAGCAGTTGTTTTTGAATGTGATGCCAATTCAGTTTAATGTGGATTTGTTAATTCTTAATTAATGTTTAAAGAATTAATTAATGTACAGTGGAACTGATAAAATGAGAATGGAGTAATCTAATAAATCTCTTCAAATGTTTGTGTGCTTATAGGATACCTAGTCTTAGAAGTAGCAGCCTGGAGTCTGAGAGACGTTAGCTGCAGTTGTATCTGAGACTAGGTAATGCCCATAGTGTGGATGTGAGTTACTTATATATTCTGTACTTTTTGTGTTTCTATACGCTACTCCACCCTGTAGGTAAGGGAAACTGACACCCCGGGGATTCTGAGCCCTGGGGGGTGTTTTCCCCAACATTCTGATGGGAGGTTGAATGGATGACTACCCCCTTTGGCTCCGCTCTCTTCTCTTGGTAGATACTTGTGCCATGAGGCACAATGGTTAGTTACCCCATATATGTGTGTAGAGGGCTGTAATGGCTTGTGGTTATTCACACACATATATTCTGGATATAGTATCCTACGGACTACTATAGGTGTAACATGTATAGGCTATGATGGCTTGAGGATCCTTACTCGGCGTATGGGCTGTAATGGCTTGAGGTATTATACCCGATGTATGATACACGTTACACGAGCTGTGGTGGCTCCCGGAAACTACCTAGTTACTTTGGTTGTGAGGATGGTGTGGTGCTTCACCCAGGTGTCTGCGGGAAAGCCTTTGTGGTGCACGAGGTGCAGATTGTGGAGCTTAGCCCAGGTGTCTGCGGGCAAGCCTTTGGAGAGAGATGCACAGGATGTATGTCGTTGGGGCAAAGCGGCAAACCAGTGGGGAAGTAGTAGCAGGGTACCCTTGATATTCTTTACTATATGCTATATTATTGTATGCGTTACTTGGTGAGAGTAGCCATGGTGAGGTTGGGAACATAGTATACCTGTTTAGGTGACGAGTTAGTTTCACCTGTTGTTCACTGGGATTTAGCATGCTTTCTTTACTTTTGCACGAGAGTCTTGGGGAGGATCCTATTGAGTATACTGTTATACTCACCCTATGTACATATAAACTGTTTTTCAGGTCACTTGGAGCAGGTTGGAGATCAAGCTGGTTACTACTAGCTTGCGGTTGGAGGAGGAGCTGTTCGGGATTGTGGTCACTGTCGTTTTACTATCTTTTGGGTACTTTTAGTTTCCCCTTTCAGTTGTAGTACTTTTGCATGACATTTCATATATGTACTTGGTTTCCTTATTTATTTCAGTTCTGAGTTGGAGTTGATTGGAGTCTATTCTATCTCTCTCTTCTACATGTGTTCTCTTAGAGGGTAATGCCTCCCATTTGTGTGTATATTATACCCTCGGTGCTAGTCGCCAACCCGGGGCCTACTGGAGGCGGGACTCGGGGGTCATTATCTCCCTTCTCACATTGCTGGCCCAGGAGGGGTACACTTTGTGGGGAGGGGGTTGTGACAGAGTGGTATCAGAGGTCTGGTTGAGGGATAGGATGGAGTTTGGAGTTAGGCACAGGTGAGGATGCATGGGATGGTAGGGCAACGGTGTCATTCATGTTTAGCAAGTGGGGTAAACACTGGAGACTGGAAGAGACATAGGCGTTCAGGGACCCCTATGATCTGTTGCACGGACCTTTAAGTTTACGATGGCTACTAAACAAAGTGATACTGGTTGCAGGGTAGAGACCTAGGAAAGGATCATGCATCATTATTCTTTGCGCCTGTGTTTGAATGGGTAGACCTTGGGATAGGTAACCTAAAATTAATAAAACGAAACAATTAATTAATTAATATTGAGTCTTCCATATTACAGGATTAGGAGCTCTAACGGTTGTTATTTTACAGGTATGGCTCCAGGTCGACGTCCTCGTCAGGTTTGAGCAGAAGGTGCCCAACAGGCTGTTCCAGCAGATCGCCGCCGGGTAGAGGTTGACGACGATGACACTTGGAGGAAGACACTCCGAGAGTTCCAGCGCCAGAGTCTACAGAAGTATGAGGGCTCCGTTTCAGATGCAGTCACAGAAGACTGGTTGGAGGAGGTTGAGATAGGCTTCAGTTCGATTCGTGATCGGAAGGAACACTAGGTGTCCTTGGTTGTGACGATGCTGCGTGGATCAGCGAGGCAATGGTGGTTCTTGTTCCTCGGTGATCGTGAGGAGTCAACAATCTCATGGGAGGAGTTTCGAGACAGGATTAGAGTCGAGTTTCTTTCGTCGACTGCGAAGGCGTCCAGTCGCCAGGAGCTTCTTACCCTTCTACAGGGGAGCTCCAGTGTTCGGGAGTTTGGAATCCGTTTCAGGAACCTTCTACGATATGCTTCCGACCTGTTACCAGATGACGAGGCCAGGGCGAGGCATTTCGAGGAGGCTTTGCGTCCAGAGATCCAGCGCCAGGTCACCCCATTTATGCTGAAGACATATCTAGAGGTGCTGGCGAGGGAAGAGGTTGTTGAGAGGAATTTGGCTAGGACTGGATCATCACGAGAGGGGAATCGTCATGATTCCTCACGAAGCAGAGCTGTGGTCCGGGGTTCCTGATTTTCAGGACAGAAGAGTTTCCGTTCACCTGGGGGTAGGTCCCAACCCTTCCCAGCTCGTTTTTCCGGAGGCAGCAACTCTCAAGACTATGCCAAGGGATCAGGCGCTTGTTTTTCTTGTGGTGGTCGTGGTCATCAGCAGCAGGAGTGCCCAACTTTTCAGAGCAGTCATCGTACACCAGGCGCTCCACTCCAGGTTCCTCCGTTGAGGCAGTTCCAGCCGAGGCAGAAGCAGCAGGTTGCACCAGCTTTAGATCACCCGAGGGTAGATGGAGCAGGCAGAGGACAACCCGATGATGCTCCCTATCCTCAGAGAGAAGAGCATGGCCGTGGTGGTGGTCGTCATCAGGGTCAGAGAGGCCACAGAGGTGGTCATGGTCAGCTTCATGCTCTAGCGTTGCCAGCCCCAGGCGAGCCAGATGTCGTTCGAGGTACCCTTTGCTTGTTTTCTACCTTGGTGTATGCCTTGTTTGATTCAGGAGCGACACACTCCTTTATATCCCCTACCCTTGTCCACGCTTTGGGACTTGAGGTAGAGAGGCTTCCAGTGCCCTTGGCGTTGACTACGCCAGTTAGAGGTGGAGCTAGCTTGTTTGAAGTATGTAGAGACTGTGAGCTAGTGTTGGGGCAGCACCGCTCTTGGGGAGATTTCCTATTTTTACGAATACAACCATATGATGTCATCCTCGGCATGGATTGGTTGTATTCGGTGCAGGCTATTGTGGATTGCTACAGGAAGAAGGTCATTTTCTTTGATGAAGATGGAGAGGAAGTAGTGTTTTTTGGTGAGAGAGATCCTCGGATGAGTCATAAACGAGTTTCATCCTTATCATCCATGATGGCTAGGATGATGCTAAGTTCTTCAGAGGTTCAACAGTTGGCGTTTCCTAGGGTCGTAGAGGAGTACCCTGACGTCTTTCCAGAAGAGGTTGTATCCTTACCCCCTCGACGAGAGATCGAGTTTGGGATCGAGCTACAGCCGGGAGCGTCTCCTATCTCTATGTCTCCATATAGGATAACCCCTTCTGAGTTACAAGAGCTACGTATACAGCTCGATGGTCTGTTGCAGTGTGGTTTTGTTCGGCCAAGCGTGTCACCGTGGGGTGCACCAGTTTTGTTTGTGAAAAAGGCTGATGGCAGTTTGTGGTTGTGTGTCGATTATCGTCGGTTAAACAAAGTGACAATAAAGAACCGCTATCCTCTCCCATGGATTGATGACCTATTCGATCAACTGAAGGGTGCAAGTTGGTTTTGAAAGATAGACTTGCGGTCAGGATATCATCAGATGCGTGTAAAGGATCAGGATATCCCGAAGACTGCTTTTCGCTGTCGTCATGGGCATTATGAGTTTGTTGTAATGCCATTCGGCGTGACAAATTCTCCTGCTGTTTTCATGGGGTTGATGAATGCTGTGTTCCGTGAATTCCTGGACAAGTTTGTTGTGGTTTTCATCGATTACATCCTTGTGTACTCCACATCTGAAGAAGAGCATGCAGAGCATCTACGAGCCGTTTTGGGAGTCCTTCGCCAACATCAGTTGTTTGGGAAGTTGTCCAAGTGTGAGTTCTGGGCTCGAGAAGTTCGTTTCTTAGGGCATGTTGTGTCCCAACAGGGAGTAGCTGTGGATCCTTCGAAGATATAAGTAGTGGTGTCTTGGCCAGCCCCCAAGACCGTGTCAGAGGTGCGAAGTTTCCTTGGTCTCGCAGGCTATTATAGGAGGTTTGTGGATAATTTCTCCCGAGTTGCGACTCCTCTGACAGCTTTGACCAGGAAGGATCAAGCATTCATATGGACTGATCAGTGTCAGACAGCTTTCGAGTATCTAAAGGAGAAGTTGGTAAGTGCTCCAGTCCTTTGTCTTCCTGCAGAGGGAGTCCAGTTTGATGTTTTCTGTGATGCTTCACATCTGGGGCTAGGCTGTGTTCCCATGCAGCAGAGGTCTGTTGTTTCTTATGGGTCTCGGCAGTTGCATCCCCATGAATGCAACTATGCCACCCATGATCTTGAGTTGGCAGCTGTGGTGTTTGCGCTGAAGTTGTGGAGACATTACCTCATTGGCGAGCGCTTTGTGTTTTTCACCGATCATAAGAGTTTGAGGTCTGTTTTCTCTCAGCGGGATTTGAACTTGCGGCAGCGTCGGTGGATGGGGTTCTTGCAGGAATACGACTTCGAAATATCGTATACACCTGGGAAGGGAAATGTTGTTGCTGATGCACTGAGCCGAAAGTTACGTAATGATGTTGTGCGTGAATCTGGCGATTCCTGGAGAGTGATGGAAGAGATATCAGCTTTGCATCTTGATATGGGAGAAGTTGGTGGTAGAGGTTGTCTTTTCTAGATGACGGTGCAGTCATCCCTGATTCAGAAGGTGGAAGAGTCTCAGTTGGGTGATCTAGAGGTGGAAGTTTGGAGAGACAGAGTTGTATGTGGTGAGGCCCCTGATGGTTGGTCGGAGGATGGACTACACCGAGTGTTGTATCATGGAAGGCTTTTTGTTCCCTTGGCGATGCGCGAGACGGTTCTCCGAGAGTTCCATAGTTCACCCTTGGCGGTACATCCTGGTGTGACGAAGATGTACCGATCCTTGAGGAGTCAGTTTTGGTGGCCTGGGCTGAAGCGTACAGTTGCAGAATGTGTGTCTCGATGTTTAGTCTGCCAGAAGGTGAAGGCCGAACACCGTGTTCCTGGTGGTCTTCTCCAGCACTTAGAGATCCCTTAGTGGAAGTGGGAGGACATCTCAATGGACTTTGTTACAGGTTTACCTCGAGCTCCTGTAGGACATGATGCTATATGGGTGGTAGTGGATCGTTTAACTAAATCCACCCACTTCATAGCAATCAAGGAGTCGAGCTCAGTGGAGGTTTTGTCGAGGTAGTATCTGGAGGAGGTGGTGAGGCTTCACGGAGTTCCTAAGACGATCATTTCTGATCGAGATCCTCATTTTACCTCTAGGATGTGGAGAGGTCTCCAGCATGCTTTTGGCTCTAAACTATGCCTTAGCACTGCTTTTCATCCTCAAATGGATGGTCAGATAGAGCGAACAATCCAGACTCTTGAAGACATGTTGTTCTCTTGTGTTCTTGATTTTGGAGGTTCATGGACGAAGCACTTACCCTTGGTAGAGTTTTCTTACAATAATAGTTTTCACTCGACCATCGGTATGGCGCCGTTTGAAGCTTTGTATGGTCGGCCATGTCGTTCTCCGTTGTACTGGACTAGGGTCGGAGAGTCCGCAATTCTCGGACCAGAACTAGTGGAGAATTCAACAGAGATGGTTCAGGTGATTCGTGAGAGGATGAAGACAGCACAAGATCGTCAGAAATCTTATGCTGATCAAAGAAGGAGACCCTTAGAGTTTAATGTTGGGGATCATGTGTTTCTAAAGGTGACTCCCCGTCGTGGGCAGCGAAGGTTTGGTTGCAGAAGTAAGCTTTCTCCCCGTTTTGTTGGGCCTTTCGAGGTGTTAGCTCGTGTTGGAGGTGTGGCGTATCGAGTAGCACTTCCCCCTCATATGAGTCGGATACATGATGTTTTCCATGTATCGCAGCTCCGTCGTTACCTTCATGATGAATCTCATGTTATCGATTGGGGAGAGATCGATATTGACGATGATGCAACCTTCGAGGAGCGACCTGTGGAGATCCAAGACCACAAGGAGAAAGTGTTGCGTGGGCGTTCTATCCCCTTAGTTCGTGTCTTGTGGCGACACGGTGGCATGGAGGAGAGTACCTGGGAGCGTGAGTCACAGATACGTTCTCAGTACCCAGAGTTGTTTAATGTTTAACTCCTTTCATGTAATGATGTTTCCTCTCTGGTTAGACCTTTCATGTTTTATTTATGTACCTTTTATGTGATGTTGTGAATGAATTGTTTGGGTATGGAATGTTTGTTCCCGGATGTCAGAGTTTTGTTCTAGCTTTCGAACAACTCATGGTGGTTTTCCCCTGAGAGGTATCTTATGGGGTGGTTGTTCGGACCCCTATTTTCTTCTGGGTTGGTTTTTAATTCTTGAGGACGAGAATGTTTTGAGAGGTATCTAATTTAATGGCCCGGACCTCTACGGTCCATTACTTTGTGGAATTTTGGTGTTGGAGGTGTTCCGGGAGGTCAAGGGGACTTATCCCCAACACTTTGCCAATTTTCCAGTTCTGTGAACAGTTTTCCAGTTTTATGAACAGTAACAGATCGGTCTCACCGAGCGGTCTGACAGATCGGTCTCACCGAACGGTCTGACAGATCGGTCTCACCAATCCGTTTCATAGATCGGTGTGACAGATCGGTTTCACGGATCGGTCTGACCGATCGGTCTCACCGATCAGTCTGACATATCGGTCTCACCGATCAGTTTCACAGATCGGTCTGACAGATCGGTCTCACCGATCAGTTTCACAGATCGATGTGACAAATTAGTTTCACAGATCGGTTTCACCGATCGGTTTCACAGATCGGTGTGACAAATCAGTTTCACAGATCAGTTTCACAGATTGGTGTGACAGATCAGTTTCATAGATCGGTTTCACAGATCGGTGTGACAGATCGGTTTCACAGATCGGTTTCACAGATCGGTTTCGTGTACAGTAACAGTGGGTGAACAGTGTTTCCAGACTCCTACAGTTTTGCCCCTTCTGACGTTTCCTTTGACGTAAAATACATTTAAAGCCTTATTTTTAAGGGCTCTTAAGGCCATTTAAAATACCATAAATCCTATATTAATTATTCCTAAGGCTTGGAATGTTTTACTTGGTTAAACCGCGTGGGTTAATGCGATCCGTTTTTAATGGAGAATTAACCGGATCTTAAACTGTCGCCCCATTAAATCTTAAAAAAGGGACGAGATATCATTCTTCCTTGTTCTTTCCCTTTGTTCTCGATTAAGAGGCACTAGAACCTTTCAATACTTTCCATAGGAGTTGCACAATCAATCTTTACTCCTAGGATTGGTTCTACTCTGTTTTTGATGCAACCAAGCTGTGTCGATCATTCTTCCACATAAGTTGTCGCGAGAGAAGGATTGTGGCCCGCTCTGTGGATAAAGGACGTCAAGAACTCTTCGAGGTAGGGGATTCATGGCTTCTCTAATTGTATATGTGAAATCGTAGAATTAACATGATTTATCTCTTTGGATCACAATGAAATTGACCTAATTAAATACTTGAACCGGATTAAAAGAATTGGTTGATCGCATGTTGTTGCTTTATACCATGATAACGGTTTGCCTCATGTTTTCCTAGATATAGTGATATCTATGTTTTCTTTGTTTTGTTGTTCGTTCATGATAGAAATTGATAATGAACGTCAAGCTGGAATTAATTGTTAATTAATTGGCTAAAGATAAAGAGGCATGTGAATTAATCTGGTTATTGCAGTTGTTGTAGTTGTTCTAATTTGAGGATAATCAAATTAGGAAAGTAAGCATGGTTATTTAATTGTGATAGCTTGCTGATTAGGTATCCATGATTGGAACCTACGAATAACAAATCTGCCAATTCCATATGGATTAGAAAACAGATTATGTGGGAATTTCAAAAGGGTTCTGAGTTACCCGCTTGCTTGTAAGGCTGAATGCCTTGTGGTTTGGAGCTCTGAGTGCTCATTATGTTTGAAGGCTGAATACCTTGTTAAAGGGCCGAGAGCCTATTTTGTGATGTTTGTTTTCCTGCTGCTTGTGCTGTGATGTGGGCCTGGATGGCTGTTGTGATATGTGGAGGCATGGAGACTTGTGGTTGTGGCAGCGGATGGCGCCTAGTGTGGCGAGATGCATCGGTTTATGCATATGGGTGTCGGGGAGGACACCAAGGGTGATGGTATGAGATGAATGTGATGGTTTGATGTTGGTGGTTTGGTTTGGTTGTTTATCTGCTTTACTTTTCCCCACTGCTCAAGGCAGCTGGTCTTGCTTACCCTCTTTCCGAAGGAGGCGAAGACACGCGGGGTATGCCACGTGCTTTCCGTGTTTAGCCTCTCGATGGAGGATGGGTCTATGCTCTTTCTATAGGCGGCAAAGACTCGACAGGTAGTATATCTACTCACCGTGTTGAGCCTACTTTGTGTTTAGAAGCATAGGATGCTTTTCTAGAATGCCTGGGAATATGGAAAAGTAATTCTGTAAGGAATGTTTGATTAAATGGTGAAAAATCCACGGGGATGGAGATGATGGAATTTAAAGGTGATGTGAATCTTAAAAAGGAGCAGTTGTTTTTGAATGTGATGCCAATTCAGTTTAGTATGGATTTGTTCATTCTTAATTAATGTTTAAAGAATTAATTAATGTATAGTGGACCTGATAAAATGAGAATGGAGTAATCTAATAAATCTCTTCAAATGTTTGTGTGCTTATAGGATACCTAGTCTTAGAAGTAGCAGCCTGGAGTCTGAGAGACGTTAGCTGCAGTTGTATCTGAGACTAGGTAATGCCCATAGTGTGGATGTGAGTTACTTATATATTCTGTACTTTTTGTGTTTCTATACGCTACTCCACCCTGTCGGTAAGGGCAACTGACACCCCGTGGATTCTGAGCCCTGGGGGGGTGTTTTCCCCAACATTCTGATGGGAGGTTGAATGGCTGACTACCCCCTTTGGCTCCGCTCTCTTCTCTTGGTAGATACTTGTGCCATGAGGCACAGCGGTTAGTTACCCCATATATGTGTGTAGAGGGATGTAATGGCTTGTGGTTTTTCACACACATATATTCTGGATATAGTATTCTACAGACTACTATAGGTGTAACGTGTATAGGCTATGATGGCTTGAGGATCCTTATTCGGCGTATGGGCTGTAATGGCTTGAGGTATTATACCCGATGTATGATACACGTTACACGAGCTGTGGTGGCTCCCAGAAACTACCTAGTTACTTTGGTTGTGAGGACGGTGTGGTGCTTTGCCCAGGTGTGTGTGGGAAAGCCTCTGTGGTGCACAAGGTGCAGATTGTGGAGCTTAGCCCAGGTGTCTGCGGGCAAGCCTTTGGAGAGAGATGCACAGGATGTATGTCGTTGGGGCAAAGCGGCAAACCAGTGGGGAAGTAGTAGCGGGGTACCCTTGATATTCTTTACTATATGATATATTCTTGTATGCGTTACTTAGTGAGAGTAGCCATGGTGAGGTTGGGAACACAGTATACCTGTTTAGGTGATGAGTTAGTTTCACTTGTTGTTCACTAGGATTTAGCATGCTTTCTTTACTTTTGCACGAGAGTCTTGGGGAGGATCCTACTGAGTATACTGTTATACTCACCCTATGTACATATAAACTGTTTTTCAGGTCACTTGGAGCAGGTTGGAGATCAAGCTGGTTACTACTAGCTTGCGGTTGGAGGAGGAGCTGTTCGGGATTGTGGTCGTTGTCGTTTTACTATCTTTTGGGTACTTTTAGTTTCCCCTTTCAGTTGTAGTACTTTTGCATGACATTTCATATATGTACTTGGTTTGCTTTTTTATTTCAGTTCTGAGTTGGAGTTGATTGGAGTCTATTCTATCTCTCTCTTCTGCATGTGTTCTCTGAGAGGGTAATGCCTCCCATTTGTGTGTATATTATACCCTCGGTGCTAGTCGCCAAACCGGGGCCTACTGGAGGCGGGACTCGGGGGTCATTATCTCCCTTCTCACATTGCTGGCCCAGGAGGGGTACACTTTGTGGGGAGGGGGTCGTGACAACCACCATATGGTATACATCTATCAATAAAGAATGAGCGACCTAACTTTAACTTCCTCAAAAAAATTCATATTTAGATGAACCATCATAGTGATAAATGATAGAGGGAATATATTATCCAAATTAAGAAAAAATCATTAAAAAAACTCATGAAGTTTTTCATGCTCAATGGGGTTTAATTTTTTCACACAAATCTATTTGTAGAATCTGAAGAAATCAATTAATACTACTATTATTTTATTATGTAGCAGTTTATACAATACAAAAGGTATAAATATCTTTATAAAATAATGTTATTTTTCAATTTTAATACCAAGTAATATATAATGCTTTTAGTAAATTTATATTGATATGTTACTTTAATATCAATGAGGTACTTGAACAGTTTTCAGTCATCAATGGAAAACATAATTTTATTAATTTTCAATGAAAAAACTACTTTAAAAGACTTTAAATTATCATTTTGACATAGATCATGATTTATATTAATTTCTTGTAAGTCCTTATGATAATTATGATTATATTTATATTTTTCCTAATCATTCAATATTATAAAAACCAAATTTTCACATATATTCTTTTCAATGTGCATAAAAACAAAATTAGGATGTAACAATTGAAATTCCTAATAAGGTGGTTTGAAAAAAATACTATGTTTCTTCCTTTTTTACCAACTAAATTGGATTATAATTGAATATTTTCCTAGAAATTTTCAACTTATACACTTTACTAAATTGTTCATCAAAAATTAATAATTGTGGCTTGAAATTTGAACCTGATAAACATTTTGGTGGATGCCTCAAATAATTTCATTCATTCATTCATGAATTATTTAACTAATATCTATTATATACATCTAAAAATTTATGATGACACAAGAAACAACACTTTCACATATATTGTAGTATTCTATGGTGGAATTAAAATTTACATACTGGACATGCCTAGAAAATGTGAGTGTTCAAACTTGATATTTTCCTAATCCTAGAAAATCTGTAATTTTACACATTAGAGAAGCAAAATATTTTGAACATTTTTAGTTTAGATGTATCATATGTATCTACATCATTGTCCCATACCTCTTGAATTTTTTTATAATATGTTGAAGATATACATTGATGTCATTTCTAGGAATTTTTTTCCTGGAATGATCATAAAAAAATGAATGAATTTTTTCTCATACACATCCTCTTAAGAATATTGTAAGAGATAAAAATGACAAACCATATATAGGTTGTACATAGAGTCCTGAATAGATTAAATCCATTAGTATAAAATACCAAACACACATTACTAGGATATAAAGAAATTTTTTTCTATGAATAATAAAATAAATTATAAGATTTAAAATCTCTTGGATGACGTGTAAACGTATCATTATTGTTTTAGATGGAATGAAACTTTGTTTTCCTTATAGTTTTAAAATACATAAACAATCCTTTAAATAAGGGTTCTAATGAAATGTAATGAAAATACTTTATAGTAGTTTTATTATAATTATTATTTTAATTCTAATAAATCAAAATTTTATCATTGTTCATTGAATTCCATCTAGAAGAATGGCATCTTTTACACTCTTCTCTATCAGAACCTTCCCCTGATAAAACAACCAGTCATTGGGACATGCATGTAGCCTTGTGTAATTTAGAAATATATAGTTAATAACCTTATTCATATTATAAAATAAATCATGAATCATATATTCAGTAATTGAATCATATAAGAACACCAATATAATCAAAATTTCTTTATTTGTAATTCCACATAATCACTTGATATGGTGAAACTTTAGTTGAAGGGACAATTGTTTATATTTTATATATCTTTCATACAAATCCCCACTTTGACCATCCACAAAATCATAAAATGCATTTTATTTATCAATCCACTTCTCTATTGTATTAATCAATAATAAATAAAAAATTACCCCTTTAGTATGATACAATATTTATCTTCTTATTCTTAGTGTAAAATAATCATTAATCAAGTTTTTAATTTCATTCTCAACTATTATGACAATAGTTTTTTTATTCTATTGATGGAATAAAGGAAAGATTTATATAATCATCAATTCTCCATAAAAAAATATATCTAAAATAACCAATAGAAAAAAGTTACAATACCTTGTTCTCAAAAAACATCATGTATTTTCAAATGTCGTCTAAAATTATAATCATAATGTAGACATATTATTCTTCTATATACAAATCAATTTACAATTCAAAAATCAAAAAATAGCTCCAATCCCTTAATATACCTAGCTATATTCTTGGTAAATTAATCTTGATTTAATCCAATTGTACCCTAATAATAAATATATATATAAAAAATATATATATAAAAAATATACCACACCCTAATTAAATAAACTCATGTTAATAATAAAACATATCAAGGAATAATATATAATAAATTATAAAATTTATTTAAGAAAAATTAATTAAATATAATATTATTATAATCAATTGATTTTATAATTTAATATTACATGATGTAAATATATTGAATAACATGTATAAAAGTATATCTGAAAAAATGACTAATCTATAATGTAGAAAAAGTAAACTACAAAAAATAAAACATAATTGATAAAAGCATCAAAAAAATAATTTTTAAAGGATAATAAAAAAATTACCTTAATAATCAACTAAAAATTATATATATTTTATATAATAATTAAAAATAATAATAAATTTAAAAGGTATATATATATACCAACATGATGAATCATGAAGTCCCCAATTTATTTTAAATCAAAAACATTTATTTCCCAATAAGAAAAATCAACAATTTTATGTACCTCTATAAATCCCATGGAGTTTGTTAAAATAAATTAATAATTAATAAAAGGTAAGAGTATTTCTTACCGAAAAATACATTGTACCTAGAATAAATGTACAGATAAGGGTAATAGGTTTATTTGACATATAATATAGAAGGATAACCCACTTCAAATAAATAGTTGTTATAGAAAATAATGGTAGGAGGAGATTGAGAAATATAATAGGGGTTTATAGGAAGAAGGAAAATGGAATCGGAGGTTCATGGGATGGAAGGAGGATGACAGGGGATGATGTGGTGGATTTTTTTCAAGGTATGGAGGGCCATAAGTATTTATACAATAGAACAAAGAGTAGGAGAGGTGGTGTGACTGTGAGAAATGGGTTTAAATAACAAAGGTTTTAAAATAACTCTTGATATAAAAATATTAGTCTTGAGTTTTAAAATAATCGACACTAAAAATTCAATACATGGTGATTGTATTTAACTACCAAAAATAAATTTAGATGAATTGGTAAGAGCCTTGGGTGTTTAATTAGTGGTGGTTTTTTGAAACTTCTGCTAATAAACCATAAAAAATGATGTATTTTCTTGTAAAGTAATCATTGAGTATTAAACTCATGAATTTCACACCTTTTGATCTTGAGTATTTGGGATCATGAGGACAATCTATCCAATTGGAACACCACATATTTTTGGTATCGATGGATATTCCTTTATACGAGCGTCTATATTTATCTCTTAATGTGAGATAATTTTAAATATATATAATTGATTACATACTTTGACACATCATGAAAACAACAACATTTTATGTCTTTGGGTAGGTATGCATCATCTAGTGTGTTATTAATATTATGAAATTGATTGAATGATTGGGATGATATTTATCACATATTTATATATTAATATGGTATCTCTAGAAATTCGACTAGGAAGGTAGTGCCTTGAATAAATTCATGTCCATCATAGATGAAGAAAATTGAATCAAGTATGGTAAAATAATGACAAATAAACAAATATAGGATAGTGAAACAAAGTATCCATCCATCATTATGATATATTGTAAAATAAAGACATTATAATATAATGTATGTGTTAATTGGAGATTTTTAAAGATATGAAAAACTATCTATCTCTTTAGGGGCTATGTTTTTTTAGAAACACCACTTATTCTATTATAAACAATAAACACTATCTATATATGGTACAATAGTTTCACAGACAAAGTGTACTGATATGTTTTAGAAATTATGGTGAATTTGAGTTGAATATGACGTGGGTATCATGTCTATCAGTCCGTTAATAGTCTAGTTTGAATGATCATAAGTAAATGAATAAATTAATTCAATTATATGTTATTAAAGTTTAGAATACTTAGAAATGAATATATTTATCAATGTAGTCATAATGTATTCGTTATTAAATATATGGATCTTAGAATATAGTTTTTTGAATGAATATTAATTATTCAAGTTTTATTATGTATTTTTGAGAGGAAAAAGCTATGTTAGTGGTACTTATGTCTTCACTTGATATGTTAAATTAGTACATGTGACTAGCAAAATAAATTTTACAATTATGAGAAGTTAATAAGGTCATAAAAGAGATTTTCGGTTAGGCTTATAGATTATTATTCTTAGAAGATCTTAATCCACTAAAAGAAAACACAATCAATTTTATATAAATTTATTTTAGATCTATGAATTTTTATTTAGATAATTTTCATGAATCTATTTCCTCCCATAACTTCTATAAAACATTAGAGAGAAACACAAGAGAGAAAAATTACATCAGGTTACTTCCTCCTCTAGGAGAAAGTTTGTATTCTTATAATTACGGTACCAGTATCATAAATACATATTTTTTTTATGAAAAACTAGTTTAAATATAATAAAATTGGATATTATGTTGTGTGTGTTGATGATTGATAGGGTTAATCATTTGGTTCCTTAAATATAGAATAATTTGAAACCGAGTAGAGTATGTTGGTATTACATGATTGAATGCGGTATTCTTTAGTTTATGTTTATCATACTTAAATTTTTCTTATATGATCCACTGATGAATTTGAGAATTATTTTGCCCAATATTATGATCAAAATATATCTAGCTCAAAAAAATTAAAACATTGATACAAAACCATTCCTTTTTCTCCAAAATTTAGTTTGATTACTAATTTCATACATACATGTAGAGATATATCATTATATGATTAAGTTTCTCTCATTTTCTTATTATTAATTAGGTAGTATTTTAGAAATCATGACTATATGTTATTACAAACATCAACCACTTCTACATGTAGTTTAGTATTTGTATTAATGAATTTGAATCAATTAGAGTTTTATTTTTGGTTGATTATGATATGATGAATATTTAGGGTCCATAGTTTGAGTAACCTCACCTATAATCATTTTATAAGTATATTAAATTATATGACTTGGATATTATGTTCTGATAAGACATAAAATAAATTTATTTTTGAGATATGTAGTGGAATTCACCCATAAAAGATTTAGGAGGATGATTTTATCATAACAAAAAAAATTTCATCATAAATTCATTTTTGATGAGATTTCTCAGTTGTTAATACACAGGTGAAAGTATTTAATGGATATGTTTGTTGAATAATTATTCTTAATATTCCAATTATAGGGATACTACATTGTGTTGGTTACAATTCTTCTTATTTAGGCATGAGGTATTCTTTGATAAGGGATTATGTTATTTTTTTGAAGGTATAGTGAAGAATTGTGTTATTCAAAACATTATAGAGTATATAGATAAGAAATTTAATTACTAATATCATGTTTATTATGTATTTTTAAGATATTTAGGATGTAATGATGAATAGTTGAAAGTGATTATGATATATGATATTGACTTCTCTCTAGTTTTATTAGGCTTAATTCATTGGATTGGACTAATCAGATCATGGTCAGTTACATGTATTCAAGACCATCTAATTTTGATATGAAGGTATGGGTTCATAATATATTGTCAACCATTATGAATGAAAGAATTGGGTGGTAGAAGTATTCCTAACATGTAAAGACCTACATTATTATGGCCTCTGAAGTTTATTGATATTGTCTTTTTTGATGCATTTTTTAGGTGATATAAAAAATTATCAAACTAGAGAAAATAATGATTAATTTCAAAGAGGTTTATATTTGATGAAATTTATTTAGAATCATTATTTATAAATTATTATGTGATGATTGAGATGAAATAATATGGGAGGTAATTCACTTTAGTGAATTTTATTTTATTTTTATAAGAACATATTGATTAATATATGAATTTCTATTATATTATGGGAAGTGTAAATTGATAACATGATTAGAATATGATTATGATCTAGGATTATTATCCGATAATGATGATGTTAATTATTAGATAGATAAAAACCTAGCTGTTATAGAGTTATACATTTTGTTTTATGATGTATTCACGTATACGAGAGGGTTAAATATATTTTATCTATAATATGGATAGATTATCCATGAAATGTGTATTTCATTACAATGATGTAATGAATCAGTGATAAAATAGTTCATATGAAATCAAGACTGTCTAATTAATCATCTCCATATAGAATTGAGATATTCTAAAAATTACATAAATTTCAGTAATCTAAAGTGAATTAGTTTTTTACCTATTAATCTCTGATAAGCAGTTTTACATTTATGGAATATAGAGTCTCTCATTCCTTTAATAAACATTACTTTCAAATGGGAACTATAATTGATATTGAGGGTTTCAAGTGATTAATTAATGAAATAGATTTTATATTGATATATTGGGCCATCTTAATGAAATTCAATTAGTGGTTAGTTTACTCAAAGATAATATTGATTTGATATATGATTTTTTTTGGTTTGACCTCGAGATATGTTCGTGTGTTCCAGATGGTGAGGTTATGAAAATTATGACAATACCTAGTTTTTTATTGTTATGTTGTGTTGTGATATAGCATAATGTCTCAAATGATTATCTATTAATAGATTATATTTTTTCCAGTGAAATTAATTGAATTCATTATTTAATATGGGGATCTTGATTCACTTTTATACAAATAAATAGAGAACGAATTGGAAGAAATTCTCCCACTTTCAGAACATTTAATTATGAAAATTATTAAAATGTAATTTGGATTGAATTATTATGTTGTTTGAGCATGGTATGTATTGGCATATTAATAAAATGTTCATATATTTATGAGAGAAAAAGTAAGCTATGAATTATTTTTAGATTGGTGATCTATCATTTTCCTTTCTATAAATGAAACTAAAGTGTTATAGTAATACATGTGTGTCACAATACAACCTTGGTTTTCCACACTTATTTTATTTTCATTATTTTTTAGTCAAATTTGGTTCTCTCTCCCTCCGGTCCAAATTCCATAGAATTTTTATATTTTTGGATGTCTAGTTTATATTGCACAGTTTTTTAGACAATTATTACTAATATTGAAGAAACCATGTGGCATGAATACATATTTATGAAGATCCAATTACATGGTTGGAAAATAATTAATCTGACCATGCACCATGCTCTTGGTACTCCAGTGAGGAATTAATGGTTTGGTCAATCAGGCATCCACACCATGTGATATCTATATGTTTTAATTTTTTAGAATCCCTATCATAATCCCACATAAATTAAATACTCACCCACACACCTCATTCACTTATTCTCATGATGAACCACCCATGGATCCTCGATCATTCCTATTTCCCAACATTCCTCTCTTTACTATGGGAAGTACATGGGGTTTATTCATGATTTGAGTTTCTATAATCAAATCATGAACCGTTTTCCCTCTAATTTTCTTCTTTGTCCATATTTCTTCATGTTTCATCTTCTCCCCCTCGTTGTGTTCCTCTTTAGATTAGCCTCAATCAAAATGCTTTGTTTCTAATTAGTTAAATGTAGAACCTATGGCTTCTGAGGATCTCTAGGAAACATTTTCTATTGAAGTTCATCAAGGACGATGAGTTTATCTTGATTAAGGTAGGTTTTATCTATTAAATAACTATTTAAAAAATTTTGAACCATGATTTATTGTTTTTAACAGATATTTTAAATGCCTAATGATAAGTAAAATGTGTCTATGAATATTTTGAAAAGGGAAAACAAATTTCACTTAGTTTTGATGGAATGTTAAGGGCCTTTCATTTAAAATATGTGATTTAAATCACTTTATCAACTACCACTCACAGTATTTTTGAAAAATTATCATATAGATTTTGTTAATGGATTTCTTATTATAAAAGGTTTTATATATCATTAAAGTAATTTTTAAAAGAAACACTTGGGTTTTAAGGGTTTTATTGGACTTTAATGAACGTGGGTTGTGTTTTGTTTGTTTACATTTCATGTTATTTGTGTGGTTTGTTTTTAATGATTTTATTATAACCTGGTTTCCCAAATTACATTTGAATTCCCATTTGAAACATTATTAAATAATTTTAATGGTCATTTAAAATCATTCCCCAGTTATGTTTTGAAAATTTTTGTTGCTTATATATTGATTCCCTTAAAGGTTATATTTTATTATTGATTCTTATTCTAAATAAAAGTGAGGTGTTTTTTTTGGAAGGGAGTTTAGAGGTTAGGGTGAGTTTATTATTCTTGTTTTTTATAGAATTTTGTAATTATTGACATTATAAACTCTAATATCATGTCAAAAGATGAAATGGGTTGTTAGGTGAAACCTCTAGGTAAGCATTCCACTTTAGTTCAAGATCTTGATCTAAGTACTAACTCCAAGATAATCTATCCTCTACTTTTTTTATTTTATCAATCAATTAGGATGGGTAGGAAAATGATGGGTTTTATCAAAGGTTGTTGTTATCCAGATTCATTAATCTTTAGTATTTTTATTGTAATGTACTATTTTATCCCCTAATATCTTAGGTTGTAATGATAATTTGTATTTTTCTTTTGATTCTGGTGTGTGTGTTTTCATTATTCCAAAAATATTCTTTTTTTTTCTGAAAATGATTTGAGGATTTTTTAAAAATATTTTGAACTAATTTTATTTATTTAAAACATGATACTTTAATGTGAATTTAATATAAATGGTTTTATTAAAATATTTATAGGGAATGTAAAAATTTTCTTATCAATTATTTCATTTAATAAAATGTAAGTGTATGTTTTATAAAATGGAATATACTTGATATTTATTTTTCTCATGTCTGGCTGCCAAAAACTAATTTTATAAATGTATTTTCAAACTAGATTGAAATGTTTTTACTTTTTAATTATTATTTATAGGGTGTGGGTAGGATACTTACTAGGCTTCCATGCTCACACCTATTGACATTTTAAATTCTATTTCAGCCCATGATTTCTCAAGGAGTATACCTGGGTTATGGTTTGATGGTTACCCATGGAGTCACTTAGAGGTATGTTTGTTATTTTTTTATTTAGTTTCCAATATTTCTTCTTTGAAATCATCCATCCCCATTTTCCTTCCATTCTCTTATGGGTGGTTTTTATGAATGCTGTCTTATGGATTTTTAATAAACGGGGTTGTTTCTTTCATGGGAGTTGGAGGAAGTGGTGAGTTTTTGTTTGTGATTTATTTTCTCTTTATGCCCATTTATTTGATTCTGCATGAGCATCTATTGTATATATAAATCATTCTATAATTTTGAGTAAGTTTTACGCTTTTAATTTAAGTTATTTTATTGAATAATTCATCCCCAATTAATTTTATTAGAATCCCTAGTTCTTATTTTCATCCTACGTGGATCGTAAACACCCCATGGGACTTTCTCAAAGCTGGTTAGGGAATTTGAATTGTTAGAAATTCGGGTTTGTTCATAATAAATTGTATTGGAGGCTAGGTTATTATATGAGACTAGGTTTTTAGAGCGCCGTTAATTTTTTGGTTATATCTGTTATATTAGAGATAATACTATTAGGACACAATATGTAACTAAATAATGAGTCTAGCCACCTTTTTTACATTTTATGCCTTTATTTGTGAAGGAAATCCATATTTTTAGTCTTGATTTTTATGTTTCTATCATTTACTTATGATATGTGGTTTTTTGGGTTACCTTTTGTTTTGGGCTATGATAAGGGGAGTGAACTGGTAGTATATGGTGACATCATAGGGATTGAAAAGGAATATTGAGTATGAGTAAGTTATTCATTATCAATCCTAGTACTAGTTGTGTAGCTGGCACATGCTCCACCAAATCAATGTTTCCATGTAGCACAAAAAAACAAGTCCACTATTCAATTATGTGTTGGACTTATTTTGTTTTTAATTAATTTTTTATCATGTCATTCTCATGTTTTTTATATAATTTCAGTTTTAATTTTCAAATCATTGTTCTAAATGTTTAGGTTATTATTTTTCAATGTAATAAATGAGTTTACATAAATTGATTTAATTAAAAACTAGGTGTTTGGATTTCTGAAAAAATTGTATTGATTAGAATGTGGTTCCTTCATAAATAATTTAGAGGGGAAAACCCTATTTTAATAATTAGTGTGTGTATTTTTAAAGGTTGTTAATGGTTTTTATGTGGAAGGGTGGGTTTAATGAAGAAATTTTCGTTTTGGAAATAAACATTTTGTGTTCCTTTAGGTGGGATGAAATTATTTTCATATTTTAAATATTTTTAGACATTGAATGTAATGATTTATGTTTAAAGGTAGTGAAGGGGTTTTTTCCAAAAAAATGACATTCATTTTGATAATAATAGTTTTTAAATAAATGTAGATTGGGTTTTAACTGATGTAAGGTGGTTTTGAAATTAATTATGTTAAATTTTAATGATGTTTTAATGTGTTTTAGTAATTTTTTTATTGAATTTCTAATTATAAATTCATTTTTTAAAAAATAAATAAAATTTAAAGTTAGTAATCAGAGATATTAAAATTTTATAGAAAAATTAATTTGATTTGAAATTCTAGTAAAAGTTTTAATAAAGGCTTTTAAAAAATAATATGTTGGTTTTTATGTGATAAAGAGGGAGATTAATTTATAACGTTTATATGAAATTAATTTTATTAGATTTATAATTAAAGAAAGTAAGTTGGGGTAGGTTTTTTCATTTAAAAGGGGGGATGTTATTTTATAGTGTGTATGTTATTTAGAAACACGTTTCAAACATTTTACATGAAATTTATGGGTTTTAAAATGTTACGAGGAAATTTTTGGAAAAAGTGTTTTGAAATTTGGTGTATGTATTTCTAGGAACATCTGTTGATGTAATTTGATTTTTTTGATTTTATTTGATAAATATAGTTTAGCTGGGCCTATTCCATATGTTACTTTTCATTTCCCTCCAATAAGGTTTTGGATTAATAGGTTGAGTGTCATACTAGTATAATTCCTTCCTTCTATTTTCTAGGTATATTCCTTTTTTAGTATGGTGATGATTATCTCTTTTTTTATTTATTCATGTTAATCCTTGGATTTTTTTTATTTTCTAAAGCGGTTTTTGGTTCATTATGCTCCTTGTATTTTTACATGAAATCTATTGGTGGAATGCTAATCATTTTAGATATATTTTTTCTTTAGTGATCTAAGGTGCCTTTTTCCCATAATGTTGTTAGACTTGTTATTTTTCTCATTTGTGAGGGGTTGTGATTAAGAAGCCTTATTTGTGTTCTATAGTAGTAGGTATGAGTCTTACCCCTACTATAGGTTACATCTTAGTTGTTTCCTTGGTTATTTATATGGGTTCACTAGGTTTTGGATTTTTGGGATAGATTCCCCAAGTTACTTCCACGTCAAACTCTATTATAAGGCTATTATTTTTCATTCTCATCTGGGAATTTATTTTTTGAGGTAATTTTATTCATGTATTATATTGTACCAAATTTATTGGCTTGGTTTTCCATGTTTAAGGTTATATCAATAATAATATCTTGTTCATAGTGGATTATTTGAGATATAGTAGATACAGACTTCTATTGTGGTACTACTAAATTTAAATGGCGTCCTTGGGAAGTCTTTCTTATTTTATGGGAATATTTCTTCCCTTGTAGTGATTTTAATATTTCTCATTTCTGGGAATGAAATTTTTGTTTTGGAGAGTTGGTGTATTATTAGAATTCTAATATATTAGGTAGACGTCCATTGATGATCCTTTTGTGGGGTTTTAAATGTATTTTACCAAGCATGTTTTTTTAATATTCTGATGAAGATATGGAATTTGGTGAAGGCCTATATTTTGATTAATTCCAAAAAACTCCCACGAACAGAAGGGTTTTGATCATTGGTCTTTTTTGGTGTCTTTTGTTGTTTCATCTAGATTTTTTTGAGTTTTTTCGATTAGTCTATCATGCCCTTTGAGTTGGGGTGTTCCTTGGGTTTTGAGGTTGTGGTTTATAAAGTCAACATTTTTCCCACTTTGCAGTGCCTTCCATTTGTTTTGATTCTTTGTTGAATTTTATTAAATTCTTTTATGGTTATCTATGATGAGGGAATTAGATAATTTTGGTGTGTCCCATTTCAACATTGATAATATATTCATCAATCATTGGTTGTAATTTCATTTAATATTCATGTTTCTTAAATCAGGACCTTAGTATGGAGGCTTGACTCCATTTATTTTTGAATCAAACATTTTATTTGAGGCTCTATAAGGAAAAAATCATTATGGTGGGGAGAATTGTCACACCTTGACCTTGATTTTCCTCTGTTATTTTATTTTTTTAAATTTTTTTATTTGTTTTTTTATTTTTCAATCTCTATTATTTCCCTCTATTTAGGATCAATTACCACGATTTTTGATTTTTTGGTGCATACTACATGTTTCATGGTTTGGGGCATAGTTAGTATTAACAATATAGAAATTTGGTGATAGATTTAAAACTTTTAAAATTTCAAATTAGACATCTAGAAAATGGTATGTCTAACCATGAGGTTTGCCTATAATCCATTATCAATGTCCTATAGTGACACTTTACTAGTCATAACATGGTTTTTCTAACCGTGCAATATACCCAGGTTTTAATTCTTTGGAATTCCTATTTTCCCCTCTTAAATTAAATCCGCACCCTCCCCCTATTCATGTGATGTACCAACACCTAGGGTAGCATCAAATGAACCTCTTCCCATTCGTTAATTTACCTATAATGGTGATTCCATGGTATTTATTTATGATTTTATTTTGGATCATTAAGGTATAACCTCTTTTCTCATCCATTTCATTCTTCTTCCTCGTTTCTACTAGTTTTATCTTTATTCCCTTTTTTGTTAAATTTTGACTAAGCCCTAATTAGAAGGGGTATTTCTTAATTGTGATTTTTTTGTACCTAGAACTTGAGACTCATTACATGAAACATTTTTAGAGTTTTTTTCAAGGGATGTGATTTTTTATTGATTAAGGTTGGTTTTCTCCTTGGTATAACTATTTAAAATCATTAAACAATGATTTATTCTCTTTAAACCATGTTTCAAATACCTACTGTGTTATACTATATATGTATATGAATATTTTAAAAATGGAAACCAATTTATACATTCATTAAAAAAATTACCATGTGAACTTATTTTAAAACACATGTCATAAATATCTCTGTCAACTATCAGGCACATAAAATGCTTGATAAAATTCTCTAATGTATTTTATTAAGAAATTTTAATTTATAAATTATTTTTTAGATCTATAAAATAATTTTTAATGTAAAATCTTTGCTTTTAGGGGTGTTATTAGTCAATAAATAATGGGTTTTAGTGGTTTTTGTATGTTGAGATTTCATGTTGGTTGTGTGTATGATTCTCAAACTGTGTACTAATAATTTGGTTTGTCATGAAATATTAGAATGCCTAGTTGGAACTTGTTTAAATTTTTTAAATGGTCACCCTTGAAGAATTAATTTTTTAATAAATTATATGGGTTATTAATAGGTTTCCACTAAGAGTGGAAGTTTATTTTTTATTATTATTATCAATAAAAGAGAAGGGGTTGTTCTGTGAAGGGTGTTCAAAGGTTCCAATGAATGTTTTTCTTATTTGTGTTATTTTTTTATGATTAACATGTGCACCTCCATTTTTATTTCACAGGAATCCATTGGTTATTATGAAGGAACTCTAGGGAAATAGGTTGTACTAGGTCCCAATCATACTCTAACTAGTATACCTTAGTCAATATTCTTCTTGTGAGACTGTGCCACTCAGTTAAGCCATGTACTACAATATCAGGTGTTAAGATAAATAGTTTTTATTTGAATTTGGTCATATTTTATTGGATTTATTATCGTGCAATTGTTTTTCCCCAAAGAATTATGTTCCGATGATAATTGTGTAAAACCCCATGTTTTTGAAAATAAATTTAATATTGAATGCATGAAACATGAAGTTTCTACAAAAAACCATTTTGTTATAACCTATCCAGAAAACATAATATTTCCACCTCTATAATTTGAATTTTAAAAAAACTAACATACACTGTTGCGTTCATTAAGATATTTAGAGTTTGATAAGACACACTAAATTTTTGGTGAATAGTAACATACCCTTATTAATAGTAATATGAATAGTAATATTACCCTTCTGAATATTAATTCATATTAATATTTTCTTATATTAAGGATATAAGATAATGAGATCTTGATTAATTTTTCAAGGTGATATAAAACAAAATATAGATTTGAAATTGTTATTTTTTGAATAAATTATGATTTTATTTAAAAATTAAATTAATAATATTTTCAAAATTATTTTCAAAAATTGGTGTTTGTTTTTGGATTCTACATGTCAAAAAATGGATACGGTGATTTTTTGGATTTTTTCTAAAATACACGAATTTTTGATGAATAGTAAAATATGGCAATTTACCATATAATTACATTATCAGTTAAATGCACTATTACTATAATAATGGATGATGTAAGCAAACTTGGTTTGAAATCACATTCACATATTACTATTCTAGGTCATAAGAATTAATACTATTGGTTGTCATTGAAAATATAATAAAAAATTGAATAAAATAATGGGAAAACCCTCCTCTCCTCCCCTATAAAACCCCCGTCACTCCCGCTTCACTTCATCCCTAGAAACCTTTAAGCTCTTCAATTTTATTCCTAAATCCCCTTCCCTAGTCACTCCTCATATCCAATATCTCTTGGTCTAACAAGAGGACCAAAAAATCTTCCCTTAAAGGGATTCTCAAGGTGGTGGATTCAACAGGTAAATTCACATTCTATTTCATTCAATTTCATTTCAAATTCATTTATATTGTTATCCTATCCTCACATCCTCTTTAAATATGACCATTTTAAATCTAGTATAATTTATATACTAAAATTATATCATGTTAATAGAATAACCATCATAAATATCCTTACACACACACTCTCTCTTATTTTATAAATTAAATCTTCACCCGTGAGGTGCCAATTTACAACCTTCGAGGACGATGGAGTTTCATTATTAAATTTTCTCTTCCATACTGGCAATGAAACCATTTTTATGGTTTAACTAGTGTATAATATATGTAATATAACCTATTAAATATTCATGAACCAGTATATGTACATAATATTAAATCATAAGACAAAACTAGTTCTTAATATTCCAAATACCGCTAAAATAATCTAAGTCATTGTCATTAAAATTTCATCTAATGATTAACCCTCATTACATATAACCAAATAATATAAATTACAATTAACACCTATTTATTTTCATAAACAATGTGTAAATTCAATTATGGATATTTACATCCATTCAATAGGAACTCCATTACTTAAAAACAAGTGAATCGATTATGAAAATCATGAAAATGAATACCCCAGAACGACGTAATTCAGTATTATAACATATCATTAAGGACATGAATGAACTAAAAAATATATGATAAACTAATTAAATGTCTAATAGGTTCTTAATTATTTTATTAATGAGTCTAATTTCATATTCCAAGACCATATGGTCAAGAGAGGAACATTCAGACTTAAGGTATGGGTTTTCCACCAAAACCTCTATTTTCATTCGGGTTACATTTATCGCCTACTTACCCCAATGAAATTCTTATGTATTATTGTTTACTCCTCAAAATTTTTTTTGTAGTGTTCTATATATTTTTACAAACAATAATCCTCTTTTATTTTACGGGTAGATACACGTCTTAAAAGGAACTTTCAAAATTCATTCAAAAATACAAGCCCGATTCGAGGGAATTTCTGAAATTTTTACATATTTTCAAGGGAAATAAATAACCTCTTTTTGGAAACTATTATAATTATAAAATATATAATTTTTTTATGAAAATATAATCTTACTCTATTTTTGATTTTATACAACTATGTTTCCAAAATAACTCTTCTTTTCAAAGTAAATGATTATTTATCTCAAGAATTACTCGATTATTTTATAAGAGTATCTTCATCTATTTCAACACTCATGTTAATTATTTTGTATTATTATGATTAATATATTATTATATCATCTAAAATATTTAATTAAATGGTTAATGATTATTTTTATTGTGAATATGCTATCTTAAAACCATTCACCAATTTACTCTGAATGGTTATTGTTTATGATTAGTGTTAAGGGAATGTTATTTACGTTTCATATGTTAGTTTCAATATTAATGTATATGTTTATTTATCTTTATCCCATTCATATGAGGAATGCATTAGACTTATTATGTGTTGTTTGGGGCCCTCTATAGCCCATCTATGCATCTGTAGGTCTCATGAGAAAAACTATGATAATGGCACAAGGGCTTGACAAAATGGTCATTTATGGTCTTGGCACAAGGCTTTGATGGTATGGTTATGATGTAACACATTATGAATTCCCTCATTATGAAAGTACTATTGACGGTTCATGTGGTTATTTGATGAGTAGAATACCCATTATTATGTTTTACTATGGAATTATTTATTCATATATTATTCCTTCCAAAACGTGTTCATGTTTATTGTTTAAGGAATGTATTTTTTGTTATTCTCCATGCCTAATGTTTATATTTTTGATATAGTCTAATTTATTACTTACCCTTACTGAGCATTTGAGATCACCCATTTATTATATTTCATTTTCTCAGGACATGAAGAAGTTTATTATGGATGACCTAAAGGGATAAACATATAGTGGTGGATGTTCCCAATAAAACACATATGTTGTTATTCATTTCAAGTTGTAATGTTGATCTTATGTTAGTATCTAGTTTCCAAAGAAACTAAAAAACTCAGTCCTTCAGGATGCATATTCCTTGTTTATATTACAATGTTATAAATTTAGGCACCATCTCTGGGAAACTAGGTTATTGTCCTTATAGTTGGTATCAAAGAAAGTATAGTATAAAACATTGAAACTAGATTTAGAAAACGTAGAATAGGGAAAAAATCCCTAAGATGGTTTCTAAGGACAAATATACAAGAACAAATGGTATTTTGGTAAGGAATAGATTATGTAAATCTTTCTAGATAATACATCTATGTATGGATACTACAAGTGGATGTGGTCTGGAACAGATGTATCGAGGAGTGAAAACTCTGACAAGGAAATCGGTCTTATCCTAGGGTATCCTAGTACACGACAATGGGACATACAATGCACCTAGTTTGACACCCTTTAGGAATATTCTTAGGTTAATTTATATTTTCTTTACAAGCCATTATGAAGGATTTAAATGTAAATTTTTCCTCAATGAAACCATGTTTGTGATTACAAAATCCGTTATTTATAGAATTTCAATTTAGCTATGTATTTTTCTATAGTGAGATTATACATAAGGATTCATAACCTAATCTATTTGTGTCGTTATTTAAAAATGATGCCTAGTGTAAGGAATGGGAACCACATGAACACGTATATCCCATATAGGGATTTCCCTTGGATGAAAGTTAATAATGTTGGATCTGGAGATAAGACTTGTGCTAATAAACTTTTAACTATACCAGGAAAACTAACTCCTGCTATGAATGGTAACCTTACCCATATTGGGAATTCTGATTGGTATGTCTGGAATTATCCGTGTATTGTTTTTAAATACTATATGTAATTATTATGAGACCAGGCCTTGCGATATCATGTGATTCCAAGGCCTGGAGTTCCCAGAATAATTTTTTGAAATAAATTAAACTCTTAGTAGTGTGAAAGTAGTTTTCTAGAAAAAGTGAAATAACTTTTAAACAGGTTCCCGGATCATAAAATCCAAGGGAACCATTGAGTTTAGAGTAGTGACTTTTCCTTAGGCGGGGCCTAACCGTTAGTAGTGTGGGTCATCTACACGAGTTAGTTTTGGATGTTTAAAAGGAAATAAAATATAATAAATTATTTTATTATTTTAAATGTTTCCCTAAATGGAGAGACCCAATCATCCCCAATTAATACCTACTCATGGAAACTCCGTAGGGTTATCCACATAACCTTTTGAGTTGAGAATTTCTACTAGAAATTTGGAGGAGAACCCATTGGTGGGCGATGATAGCACCATCGATAAAAACATCTTGGATTCAACGAACCTCACCAACGAACGCAACACAACAATAGTTCTTCAAAAAAATCAAGCTAGGGGTTTTGTTTCAATTTGTTCTTTCCCCATTCTTTGATTTAACAATGAACGTGGATCAACCCAAGATAGGTTGATCTGTGGATCATGTATTCTAATGGGAGGGTGTTATTTTCCATTTCTTTTAGGGGTTTGATTCGGGAATTGATTTTATGATAATTGTTTGATTAACATTCGATTCTCCTGTTAAACCCATTAATATGAGAATATGGATATCATGAGGTGTGATGGAGGAGGTGCGTTATTATTTATTTATTGAATTTCTTACAACTTTTTAACCACACGTTCTTTGTTTTCTTTATAAGGTTATGACCAAAAGACTGCTTTGTGTCCGTTTCACAATGAAACAATCCAAAATCAGAGATCAAGCATCGCCACAACCTAGTGCATATATGACGGCGAATACCGAAAATGAATCAGCTCAGATTGAGGATGATTGTTCTTCGAGTGTTCTTCGTGCGAGTGGATCAAAACTTGTTTTCTGGGCCAATTGGAGGTCCGAAAAGAAGGAAAATATCTTTTTAGTGTTCAAAGAACCTCAAACATAGAGTATCGTGATGATCAGTTGGCTGAATTGAGGATCAGAGTAGCACCCGAGGTACGATAATGAAGAATGACGTGTTCTGGAAAATTCCGATCAACACAATGTGTTTCCTAAAGAACACACCATTTAGGGTCGACCTGGTGACAGCTAGGGTTTCTACACTGCACATGGTGAAGAACACAATTTTATTTTGAGAATTCATGGTGTGTGTGACCCACCCAATAGTGGCTAGAGTTTTGGGTGACAGAAATCATAGATACAGAGTGTGACCATCGTCACACAGTGTGTGGGTCCTTATGCAGAATCAACATGTATCTCAAAAGATACACAAACATGGGGTGGAGTACATGGCATGTACTCCACCACATGGAAAGACACAACTGGATACACGGGATACCCCATGAACTGGTACACGGTCTGGGACACACGATTTGAAGTCGTGTAAAGGCACATGGACATCATAAATGGATCCTTCCATGGGTAGTAGAACATGGCGTGTCACACTCTTACACGCTGTGTATACCTTCTTCTACATGACAATATTTATGACATTGTATTTTGTAAACGGATATTACCCAAGGTCAGAGGACACGACATGTGATGCTTCTACATGCTATGTACTTATCAGTACATAAATTGATCATCTTGTCCCATGTTCAATGGACTGGTTTCATTGGGTTAGTTCCCCTTTTATCGGTCCCCAGAAGGTCAGGTATTGTTTCCATTCACAAGAGTATGATATCTTTAGCATCACTTTATGAGATAGAGTTGGGTATCCCTCTGAGAGGTGCAGAGCGAGATCCTTTCTCCATTCTTGACCATAGGTAGTGTTATATATTCATGTGACCAATCCAAATGGATGATGATCCTCTACTTAGAAGTTGAATCTAGATGAGTTATAGTATCAATCAAGGCCTTGGTAGTGATCCTTATCTGTGTATCATGATATTTCCCCACTCAGGAGTGTGTTCTCCCGGAATGAGTGTATCTGTTCTCTCTGCAGATCTATCGGCGAATCTATCTCTCTCATAGATTTACCAAAAAAATAGTACCTATTGGATGGAAGTCATCATAGAAATCTATCTCATGTGGTGAGTTCTCCATGATGAGTTCATTGTGGAATCTTTAAACTGAATCCCTAGCGTGGGTATGCGTTCGTTGTAAACTACATGACTGAGTTTCATGTATATCTGGATGTGTATCTATTTATATATGTTTGGTATACATATACTGTATAGAAGATGACTGTACCTTTACTTTTTATATTGGATTGAGGTTTTTGGGGTCCTCTAATGAGTATGGTTATACTCAACCCTACACAAGCTTTGCCCGAACATGTTATGTCATATGTAGATGAGCAGCCTTTTGATGGAGTCTAGGGAAAACTAGGACCGGACCGAGGTTTCTGAGTTCCTTACAGGCCGAGGTGTTCCTATGGCTACTTGTAAAAGTCCAAGTACCTCCTTTTTCTTATAGGTTGGACTTTGTAGTTGTATACTCTTTTTCTTTTTGTGGGATTGTATTATATCCCATCTAACATTTCACACATTACTTTCTTTGTACTTTGTTGGTTAGGTTTAGTTTTGTGAATGCATTTTGTTCCTTAGTGGTTTTTACTTTTTTTCATTTGTGGGCTTGGAGATGTGTGCATGCGTACAAGTACATAGGCAATTCCTCCCATGTTGGTGATATTCCCACTTGGTTCTAGTCCCCATCCCCTGTCCTATTAGAGGATAGAATGGGGAGTCGCGGCACATGCCTAACTAGGATAGGTCATGATAAAGTGGTATCAGAGGTGGTCGATTCTACCTTTGGAGCAATTTTCTATGAGATTGGGTTAGGAAAATAGTGTTAAGTGTTTTGAGCTTGATGTTCAGAACAGGGACTCTAATGTCGGTGTAGGAGGCTGACGTATCCATACACCAGGACTCTGATAACCTGCTTTTTAACTTGGTACATGAAAACATTAGTTGTGGGGAAATAAAAGAATGGTACATGCATCATATATGAATGGATGATGTTTTCCATGTCCCTTTTTTCAACTCTCGGGATATACTCATGGACCATGGTACATCTTGTTTCCTTATAGGATGCCTCCACAATGCATACCCGCTAGGATTCAGAAGCTCGATCACGAGAATGACCCCCTCAATGACAAGGCATCTATAGAGGGACCAATTCCCTAGGCATTACCTCCATTGGTGCACCTTCTAAACCTCCACCAGTGGAGTAGCATGTGGTACCTGTAATACCAACAGATTAGGAACACATGCTGAGAGTGCTCCATGAGTTTCAGATACAGAGACCCCTTAGGATCCAAGGTGATTCAGACCCTCAAGCGGTTGAGGAATGGCATGAGGAAGTGACCAGAGTTTTCTGCCTAGTGAGGACACCAACAGACCAGATAGTGATTCTAGGAGCGAACCTTCTTTAGGGTTAGGTGGGATGATGGTGGAGTTTTACCATGTAGACTCATGACAAGGATAATCTTTCATGGAATGAGTTCGAGTGACTCTTGAAGGAGGAGTTATCTCTAGATAAGTTAAGAGCAGTGCATATTTAGGTTCTTCTTTATCTCTAGTTGGGTAGTTTGACGATGGATGACTATTCATCGAGTTTCACCAACCTCTCCAAGTACTTGGTGGATATGTTTAGGGATCCATATTTCATTTCCTGGACCTTCGAGAAAGGTCTACGGGGGGACATCCAAGTTAGTGTTGTGCATTTATGGGATTTAACTTTTGCTGGAGTTCTCAAGTGGGCCTTGGTGATCGAGAGATTCTTAGTGGAGAAGGGATTTCCAGTGGCAGTCAGTAGGAGGCAGACAAGTGAAAATACCTCATAAGTAGGGATTCAGTATCAAGAGTAGGGTTTGGGATGTGGGATATGTCATAGGAGGACCCAGGATAGGGGATCGATAGTCTGGGGCTCTCAGCATGGATCCAGTCAACCTAGGTAGAGGTGATTCTACTCATTCGACAGTAGAGTACATCACCCTAGAGATTGTCCAACCCATTGAGATACTGATAGGGAGGTGGTGGATGGACCACCAAGGCCGAGGCAGAGAGTAGAGCAGACAGACCATACAGGAAGCGAACAAGGCATTGGATCAGGGAGAGCTGTAGGTGGTGGCAGATGATTTGATATACTTCCACAACCACCCTAGGAGGTCCTCACTAGGATAAGGGGGATGGGGAAAAAGGCGGGTATAGATGCATGTGGTCAAGGCGTAAAAACCAGGTACACCTGGGATGATTCAAGGTATGATCTTTTTATTTTCTACCTTATCTTTCGTACATATAGACAGAGGTTCCAGTCATTCCTTCCACTCCACATGTCTTGTGAGGAACCTTGAGATCTCGGTAGAGCAATTTAATGAACCCTTAATCTTGGAGACACCTATGAGATGAGACTCAGAGATCATACATCTTTTCAGATAGTTTTATATTTCCCTTGAAGGTGAGAGTTTTAGATGGAACATATTGGTGGTAGTATCGAGGCATTACAATGCCATTCTCGATATGGATTGACTATCTTCGGTCCATGGAAAAATTGAATGCTTTAGGAAAAGAGTGCGGTGTTTCTATAGTGATGGGATGAGGTTTTCCTTTGATGGTGAAAAGAAAACCCAGGCAGCCTAGAATGGGCACATGCATAGGAGGGTTCAGCCAATCACTCATGAGCGGGCTATCCTTACGCTCAGATCAGCAGATGTCATGAGATTTAAGTTCACAGTAGTAGTGGTGGAGTACGAGGATGTCTTCCCAGAAGATGTTCCATGACTACCCCTCCCCCAAAAAGAGATTTACTTATGCATCGAGTTACACCCCATGAAGACACTGATATCCTCACCACATTATCAGATGGATCCCATAAAGGTTCACGAGATGAGGGTGCAGTTGGAGGATTTTTAGATTAAGGTCTTCATAAGACCTAGTGTTTCACCTTGGGTGACCCCAATGTTGTTTTCCAAGAAGGAAGATAGGAAATTGAGGCTGTGTGTGGATTACCAGTGCCTAAACTAGGTGACGATAAAGAACAAGTATCCATTGTCAAATATCGACGACCTCTTCGATCAGATGAGAGCATCATGATGGTTTCGGAAGGTTTACCTCAGGTCAGTTTATCATTATCTTCAAGTAAGGGATGAGGAAGTTCCAAAGACAACATTCAGATGCTTCTACGGTTGCTATGAGTTCTTGATGATGACTTTCAGCATGAAGAATGACCCCGTAGTGTTTGTGGGATTTATGAACTGGATCTTCCATCCATACATAGATCAGTTCATTGTGGTCTTCATCAATGACATCCTTGCATACTCGACGTTATAGGAGGACCAGGAGAGACACATGCGTATGGTTCTAGACATCCTCTAAGAGAACCAACTTTATGGAAATCTCTCGAAGTGCCCTTTCTAGATATAGGATGTACACTTTCTAAGACATGTTATCTCAGTAGACAGAGTAGCAGTGGACCTAGCCAATGTTGAGGTGGTTTTAGCATGGGATCCACCCTGGAGTGTGATAGAGGTTTATAGATTCATTCAACTGGAAGGATACAACTTGATATTTATACATGATTTCCCCTGGATATCAGTACCGATTAAAGCCTTTACCTAGAAGGGGGAACCTTTTGTATGGATGGAGAAGTGTCAGTAGGATTTCTAGTAGTTGAGGTAGAGTTTAATGAGTGCAACGATCATTAGATTTTCCAAAGGAGGGAGTCAGGTACATAGTTTTCTACGAAGCATCTGGGCCAGGCTTTGCTATGTCTTGATTCAGAGACAAGCATTGATTGCTTATGGTTCACTCCAGATATGGTCACAGGATAAGAACTACGTGACCCATGAACTAGAGTTGAGAGCAGTAGTCTTCTCCTTGAAGATGTGGCGACACTACCATATGGGTGAACTGTTTATCATCTACTCCCACCACAATAGACTCAAGTACATATTCTCGTAGAAGGATATAAATTTGATATTGCGGTGACATCTAGAGTTCCTCCAAGATTACGAATTCGAGATCATCTATAATCCTGGTAAGGGGAACATTGTTACAAATGCACTCAGTAGGTGATCGAGTTCGCAGCTACTGAGTGAGGCGACAAAGCAGTTGGCCTTGCTTTAGTTATCCTTCATGGATGGAGACGATGTGTCTTATCTCCATTCAATGGTTATCACCCCTCCACTATTACAGTGATTCTAAGAGGCACAACTAGGGGATATCAACTCTGAGACATTACAAGCTCATTTATCAACAATACATGCTTCTGATGTATATTCTCAAGGTGGGGAGCATGTAGTATGACAACCCTGCTTTTTATTACAACTTAAACAAGATTTATTACATAAATCATCACTTGATACAATAAAGAATATTGAGAGGTTTAGTGTCTTTGGGGCTTAGGATCATTACATAAAAACATAAAACATGAAATACAACATCTTTTTTGAGAACTTCCTTTACATGACCACTACATTCATTCGTACTTAGCATTGCATGGGATAACCTGAGGACATGCATAAGAAAAGGGTGAGCTATAAAGACCAGAAAGAGAGTACACATGGAAAAACATGAGGAGTAAAATAAATGTTAGACAATAGGAATATCAATATATCATAATAAAAACATGAACATAAAGGCATGATAAAGCATGATAATCATAACATGGAAATGTGGCAACAACACTCAACATGGAATTAGCATGAGCCAAGGATCATTGCACATGAAGCATGAGTAAATCCTCATTGCACATAAAGCATAAACCCTCGTTTCACTTTAATTAGCATGATTCAAAATTCATTGTACATGACGTTTCATGATACTATACTTTACCCAATACATTGGAGCACTATAGGGGCGCACACTTCTTAAACATTTCATTTCATGCATAAGTGTGCCACATGGATCATAAAACATGGAGTCATAAAACATAATCATTTATTCCATGATAAAGGAATGTGGAAGTAATACATGAAAATTTACAATCATTAAGTAAATGTACATAAAGGTGAATACCCTCGATGGAGAAATGGGCATGGTATTCACTACACAATGACATTGGCTTAGAAAATTGGTGTGATTTCGGCAGCATAACGGCGTGACATAAGAATTCATAAAAATGGATGATGAGAGAGAAAGGGGTTCCTCATAATATTTACATGTAACAGACAGTAAGTAGGTCAGATATATACATGTCCCAACAATTGTAATGGAATTTAGATTCATGATACGAAAGTATTTCTTAAATGTAAAAGAGGAGAGAGAAGTTCCTTTCCGAATTTCGGCATAGTAACGGGTGTACATGGGAGGCATTTAATGGGAGATAAAGGGTATCCCATCATTCAAATATAAAGAGGTAAGTATGAGGGAGGTGAAAAACCATACCCCAACATTCATAATTGAAATTAAAATGGCAAACCAACTTAAAGAAAATTGGACAAAAATGAGAAAGGAAGAAAAAACCCTTACTTGGAAGTGTGCTTCCAAAGGCTAGATAGAGGCTTGTGAGAGGCTTATTGGGAGCTTGGGGAACCTTGGGAGAATTCTAGAGAGAGTAGGGAAGAGATTGTATGAATTCCAAAGGCTTTGAGTGAGGAGGTAGTGGGAGCTTGGGAGGGTTTATATAGTAAATGTGAGGGAATTCTTTACTATTTAGGTTTGGGACCCCTTATATTAAATTAATCCAAACCACAAACCATCCCATGGTTTTTTCTCATGGTTTTTGGAAAAGGGTAGAGGAAAATAATATTTTATAAGTCCAAGGTCCGAACTTCTTAAAATATTAGGGTTTATTATGTAGAGGTGAGTCACACTCCCATGGAAATTAATTTAAAAAGACAAGGTGTTTAATAAGTCTTGAGGGGTCCATTAATGCTTTGAAAAGTAATCCAAACAAACCCAAAATCACATTATTTTAATTCTAAAACATATATTGGCCGAACATAAATATTATAGTATTTTATTACATCACTATTGGGTCATTATGATGTCATAAAACCCATTATATATTTAAACGGTATTTAATTTTTACTCAAAAATTTGACTCTCATAAAATTATAAAAAATTCACCGTTGGATAATTTAGACATCATGATTCCAAAAATAAAATTTATTTTATCTAAATAATTTTCTAAATATGTGAATTTTGACTTTTAAAATAAAAACTGAGATTTATCGAAAATTCACGGGTTTTGACAAACAATGGCTTTGAAACCTTAATAAAAATTATAATTGCATTCATACAATTACATGATCATTTATATATAATAAAATTAATCTAATAATAATAATAATAATAATTTATTAAAATATTATTTAATTCAAAAATCCTTTAATTTAATAAAATAGATTTCTTAATTAAATAATAACTAAAAACACCATTTGTACTTTAAAAACTCTTTACAATGTATCAATAATGACAAGAAATTATAATCATTATTATATACAAAAAATAATGTACATGAATATAGTACTATCGATTAGTTACATAACCCCATAAAACAACCGCATACGACCTAAGGGTAAGATGTGCGATGGTGACAGACCCTTAGGGTGGCTCGAATAACATCGCTCGAGTGGTAATTTCTGTCAACTTACACTTCTCCTGTAGATGGTCCCATTCGAGACTGACATGGTGAAGCTCAGCTTGGGTTTGGTTAAGAGCGAAGCCTAAGGATGCCACCTCTTTTCCGAGCTCCGATAAATGGGCTTCGTATGGGGAAATTCTACTGGATGAGGCCATCGTTTCTTTTGTCTGAGTAAATTTGGATTTGTTAAGGCCCTATATTTATACTAATCATGTGATCGCTGTTCAATGACTATATTAGCAACGGTCAAAATTATTATCATAAAACCAATGATGTTGAAATTTTATATAAACAGAAAGAGACATTTAATTATATCAAGAGGGATTTCTATTAATGAATCTTTGGGTCATTACAATATTCCCCCTTTAAGAAATTTCACCCTCGAAATTTTTCTTTTCCCACATTGAACAGATGTGGGTAACTCAGCTTTATCACTTCCTCCGATTCCCAAGTTGCTTCTTCAAAATTGTGGTTTCTCCACAACACATTGACGAGGGGAATTGTCTTATTTCGTAGAACTTTTTCTCAATGATCCAAGATCTTCACTGGTTGATCCTCATAAGAAAGATCATCTTCCAATTCTACCACCTCATAAGAGAGTACATGTGGAGGGTACAGTTTGTACTTCCTTAAGAGGGATACATGAAAGACATCATGTACTATGGCCATAGTAGGTGGAAGTGCTAGTCAATAATCCATAGCCCCAACAGAATCAAGAATATCGAAGGGGATGATGTACCTTGGACTTAACTTCCCTTTATTTCCAAACCTCATGACCTTCTTCCACAGAGATATGTGTAGAAAAACAATGTCTCCAACTTTAAACTCAAGGTCTCATCGACGATTATCTGCATAACTCTTCTGTCGACTCTGGGATGCCTTGGTATGCTGCTTAATGGTTTTCACCTTCTACACCATTTCCTCAACCATTTCTGGTCCAAGTAGCTTACATTCACCGACCTCATCCCAACATGTTGGTGTTCTGCACATTTTCCCATACAGGGCTTGAAATGGTTCCATTTGGATGCTCAAGTGGAAACTATTATTATAAGAGAACTCAACCAGAGGAAGACGTTAATCCCATCCTCCTTTAAAGTCCATTGAGCACGCTCTCAACATATCCACAAGTGTTTGGATAGTCCGCTCGGATTGGCCATCAGTTTGAGGATGATAGGCTGTACTAAAGTTCAGTTCAGTATTCAGAGCATGTTGAAGACTCTTCCAAAACATAGAGGTGAATCCTTGATCTCATTCAGACACAATAGATAGTGGTACTCCATGCAACCTTACCACTTCTCTGATATATATCCGTGCCAGTTGATCCAATGAGAAATCCTCTCAAATAGCAATGAAGTGTGCAGTCTTTGTAAGATGATCCACAACAACCCAGATTGTATTGTTGCCTTTGGATGTCCTTGGAAGTCCAGTGACAAAGTCCATGGTGATGTTCTCCCATTTCCATTATGGTATGGGAAATGGTTTCATCATCCCCTTAGACTTCTGCCTCTCTTCCTTCACTTGCTGAAACACAAGGCACTTTGATGTATATTCAACGATCTCCTTCTTCATATTATCTCATGAAACGTTTCCTCCGATATCTTGATACATCTTTATGCTCCCTGGGTTAATAGAGAAATATGAACTATGTGCATCATCCAAAAGTTCCTTCTTCAGATCTAGACTTGATGGAACACATAGTCTTTTCCCAAACTGAACAATTCCTTCTTCATTAACATTATAATCCGAGGATTTCCCTTTTTCGATAGCTTCCAATTTTTCTTGAATTCCCACATCATCCTTTTGAGAATCCTTTAACCTTTCCAAAAGAGATGGTTGAGAAATCATTTGTGAAATGATTGATGATATTCCCTTCTCTAGGATTCCCATGTCCATCTTCATCAAGTCTAAGAAGATTGGATCCTTCTCAATTCTCATCATTGATAGAATCGCTGGATCCTTTCTACATAGGGCATCTGCCACCTTGTTCTCTTTCCTAGGGTGGTAATATATTGAATAGTCATAATCCTTGATGAGCTCTATCCATCTTCTCTGGAGCATATTAAGCTCTTTCGGTGTGAATATATATTTAAGACTCTTGTGGTCAGTATATATCTCACATTTCTCTCCATAGAGATAATGCCACCCGATTTTCAAGGCAAAGATCACCGCCGCCAACTCCAGATCATGCGTTGGATAGTTTCTCTCATGTATTTTCAACTGCCTTGAGGCATAGGATATCACTTTATCATTCTGCATCAGCACACATACTAAGCCCTTCTTCAAATCATCACTGAATACCACAAAAGCTCCCCACTTGTGGGTAAAGTGAGTATGGGAGCAGTGATAAGCCTCCTTTTCAACTCTTTGAAGCTTTCTTTGCATTCATCACTCCAAGAAAACTTTAATCCCTTTTGAGTTAGCTTGGTAATAGGGTTGGAATATCATGAGAAATTTCTCACAAATCATCTATAATATCCAGCTAACCTCAAGAAGCTACTGATATCCATTACCGATGTTGGCCTCGGCCATCCCTCAATTACATCTTTTTTGGAGGGATCCACATATATCCCATTGCTTGTGATGATATGGCCCATGAATGAAACCTCCTTCAACCAGAACTCACACTTGCTATACTTTGAATAGAGCTTCTCCTTGAGAAAGGTCTCTAGTACAGTTCTTAAATGTTCCTCATGATCCTCCTTGGTTTTGGAGTATATTAGAATATCATCTATAAAGACTACCAAAACATTGTCTAGGTAATCTCTAAAGTCTCTATTCATCATGTCCATGGAGATTTTTCGGGCATTGGTGAGTCCTAAAGGCATTACTATGAATTCATAGTGCCCGTATCTTGTGCGAAAATCAGTCTTGGGGATATCTTCCTTCTTCACCCTTACTTGATAATATCTCGACCGCAAGTCCACCTTGGAGAAGTATTGTGCTCCACACAGCTACTCAAACAAGTCATCAATTATTGGGAGAGGATAATTGTTCTTTATCGTGATTTTTTTAAGTTCACGATAATCAATGCAAAGCCGCATTGAACCATCCTTCTTCTTGACGAAGAGGACTGGTGCACCCCATGGTAAAGCACTTGGGTGTATAAACCCTTTATCTAGATTCTCCTGTAGTTGTTTCTTTAGCTCTTCAAGCTCTACAACATCCATTCTATATGGAGTCTTGGATATTGGTAAAGCCCCAAGTATAAGTTCAATTGAGAATTCCACATCTTTTCTAGGAGGAAGACCAAGAAGTTCCTCGAGAAACACTTCAGCGAATTCCCTCACAATAGGAATTTCTTCAAGGATGGTTTCTTCCTTGGACTCAATCATCTGAGCCAGATACGCATGCTCATAATGTAGTAATATCCACGCTGAGATGATGGAGCTAAAGTAGATTCATCTTCCTCCTTACACTTGTAAAGAATCGGGGGTTGATTCTCCATATGGAGTGAGATTTCCCTCTCCTGATAATTTATGTTGGCTCTATATAAGGAAAGACAATCCATCCCAAGAATTGCATCAAATTCCACTAGAGGGAGTATGATGAGGTTCTCCAGGAAATTCAATCCACAGATTATAATAGGGGAGGACTTATATTCATGGGATGCAATGATTTCCCCATTTGCCGTACTCACCGACATCTTTACTTCCATGATTTTTAGTGGTGCTGGGATTGTTCTACTAAACTTTTTAGATATAAAATAATGCGTAGAACCTGAATCAAAAAGTACGTTCTCTATTCTTGAATGAATAACTAGCGTACCTATCACCACTTCTTTGTCGGGGTTCACTTCGGTAGAAGTGATGGAAAAAGCTCTTTTTTGTTGCCTTGGAGGTTGTTGGTTGTCTCTAAAAACCCTTGGATTAGGGAACTGATTTGAAAAATGACTCGGTTCTTTGAATTTGTAGAATTGAACAACGCGTTGAGGTTCGAACTGAGCGTTCCTCTCCTCTGTTGTAGCCATGGGTCTTTATTTCCGATAGTTAACAGCTAGGTGCCCTTCTCTTCCACACCTAAAGCATTTCCTCATCCCCTTAAGGAAATATCTAGTTTGGTTCTTTCCGCACTTTTGGAAAGTGGGGTGTTGAATCATCTTAGCACCGTTGGATTTATCCATCGGACTGCCAGTATTAAATTCTACCATCCGCTTCATGTCCCCAGGATACCCCTATGATTCTCCGATCTCCATTTCGACCTTGATGGCACATCGGACAATTTCCTCATAGTTGTCGAAGTCACGGATCGCTAATGCTTTCCGCAGGCTAGGCTTCAGCCCACCAAAGAAGCAGTCAACCTTGCATTTGGGGGTAACGACAAAGCCGGAAGTGTATCGTGGAATCCTTGTAAAGTTTTCCTCATTTGCTCCAATAGATTCTTCGTCTTTTTGCTTGGGGGAAAGGAAGTCTCTTTCCATCTTAAGTCGGAGGGTGCGCGGGAAATATTTATCGAAAAAAATCTTCCGGAAATCCTTCCATTCCAATGCCTCGATCTCCTCCACAGGCTTCATATTTTTGATTAATGTCCACCATTGATCAGCATTACCCTCCATATGATAGGACTCCAGGAGGAACTTCTCTTTTCTATAACATTGAAGGATTGAGAATATATTTTCAATGGAGTTGATCCATTATTTAGCGATCGCGGGATCAGATGATCCACTAAAAGTAGGAGCCCTTTGTCTCATGAAGCTCTCGATAGAGACTTGTTCTTTCTTAGGGGGGGGGGGTTGAACATTCCTCTTGACCCATGTTTCTATTAAAATATTGAGTTAGCTGAGAGAGAAGCATGACAATGTTTGTGATTCCCTCTCCCATTGAATTGGGCATCTCATTAGTACAGTCATCACACCGATCTTCACAACGATTGTTAGCCCGAGTCCTCATATTACTGGCCATTGGCTGGAATAAAAGGAATGTTAGGGGTAACACATAAAGGGTAATCCAAATACAGAAGTTGATGAATTATAAATAAACTTTCATTTCCTTAACTCATGAGTCTATAGGCATCAATCTAGGATTTTCATGATCTACTTTCTAACATATATTCTTAGGGGAATTTTTTTAATTACCTTAATAAGGGTTCATACTAAGCTTGTGAATTTACCAAAGCATATCCCCCAAGAGTGTCTTAACCAAGAGTGCAGTAAGGCCTGTTGTCGTGCACCAATTCCCATTCGAGTCTAGCTCAAAGCAGTGAATTTGGGTTTTACCCCTAGGATACATCTGTTCCAGATCCTCCTCTACCTGCTCGTATCCAGACATGAATGTATTTTCTTGATAAACCACTTACTCAATACTCACCAAAACTAAGGGATGTTTATATTGTACTTAGTCTTGTATCTAAGGCTTTAATAGGGTTTTCTAATCCTAATCCCAAAAATAACCAAACCTATCCTTTGATACCAATTATGACAACCCTGCTTTTTATTACAACTTAAACTTGATTTATTACATAAAACTTCACTTGATACAATAAAGAAGATCTATAGGTTTAGTGTATTTGGGGATTATGATCATTACATAAAAACTTAAAACATGAATTACAACATCTTTATTGAAAACATCCTTTACATGAACACGGCATTCCTTCGTACTTAGCATTGCATGGGATTACCTGAGGACATGCATAAGAAAAGGGTGAGCTATAAATCCCAGTAAGGGAGTACACATGGAATAACATGAGGAGTACAATACATGTTAGACAATAGTCATATCAATAGATCATAATAAAAACATGAACATAAAGGCATGATAAAGCATGATAATCATAACATGGAAATGTGGCAACAACACTTAACATGGAATTATCATGAGCCAAGGTTCATTGCACATGGAGCATGAGTAAATCCTCATTTCACATAAAGCATGAGTAAAACCTCGTTGCAATTGAATTATCATCAGTTAACGCTCATTGCACATGACGTATCATGATACAATAATTTACCCAATGCATTGGAGTGCTATAAGGGCGCACCCTTCTTAAGCATTTCATTTCATGCAGAAGTGTGCCACATGGATCATAAAACATGGTGTCATAAAACATAATCATTTATTCCATGATAAAGGAATGTGGAATTCATACATGAAAATTTACAATCAATAAGTAAATGTGCATAAAGGTTAATACCCTTGATGGAGAAATCAGCATGGTATTCACTACACAATGACATTGGCTAAGAAAATCGGTGCGATTTTGGCAGCGTAACGACATGACATAAAAATTCATAAAAATGGGTGATGAGAGAGAAAGGGGTTCCTCATCATATTTACATGTAATGGACAGTACTTAGGTCATATAGATACATGTCCCAACAAATGTAATGGAATTTAGATTCATGATACAAAAGTATTGCTTGAATGTAAAAGAGGAGCGAGAAGTTCCTTTCGGAATTTCGGCATAGTAATGGGTGTACATGGGAGGAATTTAATGAGAGATAAAGGGTTTCCAATCATTCAAACATAAAGAGGGAAGTATGAAAGAGGTTATAAACCATACCCCAAAATTCATATTTGAAATTAAAAGGGAAAAACAACTTAAAGAAAATTGGATAAAAATGAGAAAGGAAGAAAAAACCCTTACTTAGAAGTGTGCTTCCAAAGGCTAGAGAGAGGCTTGTTAGAGGCTTCTTGGGAGCTTGAATAAGGCCCCGACTTTATAAATTACTTAATATTTAACTAAATGAATAATCCCATTGATTATCTCTTCAGGTTTATAGTTTTAAAGAATTAGATCATAACTATTACATCTCAAAAGATTACACAGTAGACACTTCTACAAAGTTTCCTTTTTTTTCAAAACATGAACTAAAAAAAAGTCATTTCTAGTTCCATGATTAAGAAAGCATGAATTTTACTCTATCCCATCCTTGACCTTATTCCACATTATGTCCTGTGAAAAACATTTCAAAAAAAACTTGGGGTGAGCATAAAAAGCTCCGTAAGGGATACACAAAGAAGGAAAACTATTAGTTTTTTTCAAAACAATAAGTAAACCATGAATAATTTTTAAATGTAATACTTTTAACCTTTATGGAGTAGTAAATACTCTTCACTGAATAAAATATCATTACATACCCTTTTGTAACCAAAATATTACCATAAAACCCATATAAAGAACACATAACATATAAAGGTAACTTGGGACATAAACATACTTAAATGGAATAACCATACGGTTGACTTCCACACATATCACTTAATGGAATAGCCATACGGCCGACTTCCATACCCAATGAATTGGAGGTTATAACATAACCACCCATACTGGTATTCACGGTACCACCCGTCATGTGGTTTATCACGTAACCACCCATCAAATTTCCAAGTACCATTATAAAATCATAAGACAAAAAACAAATATAATGGAAAGAAAACATGTCCACACTTTGATCACAATATATCATTTAAATATATTGACATAAAAAATCCATTATAAAAACCATTTTCAATACCAAAATACATAAAATAGTATATGGTATTTATTTCATTTTAAAAACATTATGGCTTGTTGAGGAAGCCAATGACCAAATAATACTCGCTGCGGCAGAAAAGGTCTTTGTCACCGCGTACGTTAAAAGAAACATTCCTTTTTGTAGTTTTTTAAGAATCTTCACAGAAAAATATTCATTTTTTATAAAATTAAAAGTCAAATGGTTTTATAAACCGTATAAAAGAAAGCCTTGTATAAGAATAAAATATGCCTCAATGAAAGGAGGTTGAGACGAGGTCCCTTACCTTGTGTCTGACGTGACTCGATTGCTCTTTAATCATTTGAATAATAAACTAAAGTTAATTTCTAATTTCTTAAGAACCTTTTTCAATATTACTATTCCTTTTATATAACTTATTTCCATGTTATAAACATTTTTTAAACATTTAAGTTAATAATGTTCATTTTGTCGATATCTGGTTCATAAGTCAAAAATGGACTTCTTATAATTACAAGTTGTTTATGTGGTCAAAGGTTAATTATATCCAGAATTATATTCATGATTTGGATATCATATATATCATATATATCCATCATATACATGTATTTATAATAGTACATAACATTTAGAGGTAAGAAATGAAATGCACCATTCATGGAGACGGTAAGCCGTACGTACACATGAATGCTACTTTCATTTCTATTTCGTATTTAATGGAGTGAAATCATAATGATATAAGGATATATTATAATTCTAGTATAACATAATATATAATAACATTAACTCCATCCTTTATACGTCCCACATATGGCATTAACGAATCAAATCACTTTGAGGGGGTGGTAGTCCGCACTTCCTAAAATGAAATTATCGTGTTTACCCACAATGGAAACCATAAAGGTATGCCACAAATGAAAATTAAAGAAGCATAAGGAAAACATAAAAATAATATATATCATATATAAATAGAGTTACATCTTAATGGCCACCATGAAATGTGTTAAAAGAAGATTGAACAATCATCGTTTCGTGAGGCAGAAAATCACCAACCACAGAAACTGTATGTTCTTTAACCATTAGACGAAGGTGTGTGTAGGCGTAGCTCTAATACTTCTCATAAATAATTATAGTATATTTTAGATACAGGTTTTGTTACAAAATAATGGAATAAAAAGAGTTTAGGGGGTTGGAGAAGCAAAATAAAACATAAGAACACAAGAGAAGACACTACCTTTAAATTGGGTAACTCTTTTTGATTTGCGCTCAAAGGCTTCCTTGGAAAGACTTCTGCCCAAAGTGAGGCTTCTAGGAGTAATATAGAGATGTGGAGAGACAAAATGGGCAGGGTTTGGACGATCCAAAGGCTTTAGAGGTTAGGATAAGGTGGTAGAGGTGGGGGCCTTTTATAAGAAGAAAGGAGGGGCACTTTTGGAATGTTATAAAAGGTTACTTTATTATAAAATGATAATCGGTTTTTAAAGGTCCCAAAATTATATATTTCGAGGATAAGGTGATAATAGTTCTAAGTAAACCCATCCAATAGGTTTTTTACAAGTTTAGGTCTTATATTTTACATTATCATTTCATTTTATTTAAATCATTAAATAATGAGGTAATCGCTGCATCATCATGGTGTCATAAATAATTTAATTTATTTAATGTATAAAAATTATAAAAAAATATCATGATGTAGGAAATAAGTTTATATTTCTAATGAATATTTATAGTAAAAAATATGACTTGTATTACCCCATTTAAAAATTGTTTTAGTAAAACAACACATGTTTGTGACATTTTTATTTTAACATTAAATAAAAAGTAATTAATGTCATTTTCCTACCAAAGTGGCTCCATGGGGTCCCCAAGTTGACCCATGGTTGGTATTGGTCGGACATGACACATCCAATAAGGGTAGGACATGTGTCAAGGTAAATTTATATTATTAAAACATTATTTTTACCATAAATTACACTAATTACCTCTAATCGCGATTAAAAACTTAAAAGTTACTATTCACCAAAAATTATTTTAATCCCATTGAACCAAATTTTACTTCTTAATGACAACCATGTATGTCGGATTTTTGAAATTCAAAACACAGAGGTGGTAACATTTCATTTAAACGAAAAATCAGTTTTTTAAGTACCACTTACTGGTTTCACTATTCATCAAAAATTGAGGTTTTTCAGAAAAATACCAAAACTTCACCCTAAGCTATATTTGATATTGAGAATTCAAAAATAATGTTTATTTTAAAAAATTCAAATAATATATGTTACATTAATTAATTTAATAATTAATTCCCACTGTCATGACAAATAACATGTTTTTTTGAAACAATATATATCAAAAGATTGACACTAGTTTAAGTCCAATTTCAAAGTGAAATTAATTTCAATGACCACTATTGGATTAAATAGTAAAAATACATTCTAATTTTACTTTAAAACCAATTCAAAAGATAATATAATCATATTAATAAATTACATTAAAAAGAGTTTTTGAATTAAAATACAACATTTTTCACTATTTATTAAAAAATGAACTTTATCGGAAAAATACCAAAAAGATACACAAAGTAAATTTTGATGTCCCGATTCTAAAGAAGAATTTTATTTGGTCCAATATAATGTATAAGAGTGAACAAAAATATATTTAAAGAGGGTTCTCCATCAAAAGGCGATAGTTCGACCTTTTAGTGAATATTAGAGTATATATGCCTAAAATTGAATTCTTTTCATATTTTAATCCCTTTTCCTTTATTGGATAAATGTAAAAACATTTAAAAACATATATAATAATATTTTAGTTCTTTTTATTCATTCCCTCCAATACAACGGCTACGTGTTAACTACCATTTAAAATAATAATATTTTATTACTAATGTGCAACGTAAGATTTCAAAGAAACTCTTTGTTGCGTTTCGGGTATGCTATCAAATATAGAAACCCCTTTAAAGTAAAATTAATATTTAATTCATAAATATTAATGTAGCGACTCGGGTTTTTGGCCCTGTCAGAATTTGGAATATTTTTACGAATAATTCCAGAGCTAGGCGCGAAGACGGCGTGCGATTCCGAGGTCCGGTGTGCCCAGAATTAATTTTATAAAAATATTAAGTATTTTTTATACTATGCACGTGCCGGGGGTGTGATATCTCCTAAAAGGCATCTCAGAACGGGAATCTGATGGCACGGTTGCGTCCGGAACGTGCCGTTTACCCTAGGTGGGGTGTAAAATTTACGGGCGCGGGTCTGCGGTGGATAACGCCACGAGGGGAGTTTTTGTAAATAAATGGAAAAGTTTATTTACGAGCGTCAGCTCGAATAACTCATGAACGGAGTCTCAGATCAAAATTTTGGGTGTGTCATTGTATTCAGAATGTCGTGTTTACCCTAGGGGCGACCTTACCTTTGTTTGCTTCGGGCGCGGGGTCGACGGCGAGTCAGGGGCCGGAAATAAAGGGATTTATTTAATAAAATTAAAAAATAAAACCCCCTTATCCCCTTATCCCCCCACTCTGTACGTGCAGCACAAGAGGCCACCGCCTCTTCCTCTGTTCTTCGTCGCTCGATCCACCGAATCGAACAAACGAGGCGCTGAAGAGCCCAGATATGGACGACGAGCGTTCCTGGATCGTGCAGCGGTAGTTTTGGAGCGTACAAAGCATCGTCATTGGGGAAAAAAGTAGGCGGTTTGAGTTTTAAAATCTTGGATCCCATTTTTGTATTGTTTTTCTTCAAATTTTCATAAGGGTTGTATAGTTCAGGTCCCGAGCTTTCCGAAACATGTTTCAGATATGAATTTGGAGCACCGGGGTGCTCCCGTTGGCTTCCGAAAGTTTTCCGGCGAAAACCTGATTTTCCAGCGACGATGGGCGGTGGCCATGGCCGAATCCGGCAATGGTGCAGTGGTGGTGTGGCGGAATCCGGTGGCGGAGCGGCGGAATCCGGCGGCGACACGGTGGTTTCCGGCGAGGCAGACGGTGGCCCGACCAGGTTTTTCCGGGGGTTCTTTAAACCCCTGTATCTTGCAATCCGGGAGTCGGATTTGTGCGCCGTTTGCGGTGACGCAGCCCTGATGACGAGGCGAACCCTCCGGTGTGGGTTAGATGGTTTAATGGTTCAGGATCGTTGCCCGGGAGCAAGAAATGTTGTATAAAATAATATTATTTTTATTCTTTTACGACTTTGGGCCGTTGTAACTTATACCCAGAGCGTCCGATTGACGTGAAATCAGTGGGGTTAAGACACTGATGGTACAGTAAACTTTTTGAGATGGTTTTCGGTTGTTGGGACTGAGAACGGGGTGCGGGACCCTTGAGGCCGGGTTTTGACGTTTGTGGAGAAACGCAGCTTTTGTACTAGGAGTCCGATTTTGGCGGATGAATAGTCGACCCTGTGTGTTTTTCCGAGAGGATCACAATGGTGCTATCCGTTCGAAGAGTTTCGGGATCCAGGCGTGGGACCCACCCGAGCTAGCTTCGGTGAATAGTACCTTTTTCACCGGGTGTCCTTTTTGGACGAGCGAGTAGTCGATTCCGCTTGTTTTTCCAAGGGGATCACTGTGGTGTGATCCGCTAGACAAGTTTTGGGATTATTGTGTGGGCCCCGCACGAGCTAGCTACGGTGAATAGTTCCTTTTTCACCGGTGCTCCTTTTCGGGTGAGTAAACAGCCTATCCTACATGTTTTTCAGCATCAAACGCGATGGTGGTCTCGGTTTTGGCCTAGAAGCTGCACAGTGTGGCATTGTGGCAGGTCGCTCGGGTTAGCGATGTTTGGACCAGCAGTGGTTGAGGGTTCTCCCTTGGTTCGTTCCTACAAGGGTTCTTGTGGCATCACAACCTTCGTATGTTTTTGTGATCCTCTCGATGGGATGTTTAAACTGTTAGAGTTGTGGCATCCCTCCGGTGGCCCTGGAGCGGATCCTCTATCATCTTTACCCTAGATCCGGTTCTTGGTATCACTGTGACCTCTTATTCACGTGTGGTGATCCTTTATCTAGCAGGTTAACCCCGTAGGGTTTGTGGCATCATCGGGAATATGATCCCCTATGCGGTGGGTCCTGCTCAGTAGGGTTGTGGCATCGTCGGGTGTACGATCCCCTACTCAGCATGAGGTTTATAGTAGGGTTGCAGTATCATTGGATATACGATCCCCTACTCAGCGCGTGGTTTCGGTAGGGTTGTTTCATTGTGGGTTCGATCCCCTACATCGCGAGTTATACGAGGTAGGGTTCCGGTATCGTCATGACCACCTTTATATGGGCGATGATCCTCTATCTGTGAGACGTGCTTCTGTCTAGCGCCAGATCGGGTTGTGGTATCCCCCAACGGATCCTGGGTGTGATCCCCTATCTGTGAGAACTACGTATGCCAGATCGGGTCGTGGTATCCCCCAGCAGACCTTGGGAGTGATCCCCTATCTGAGGATTTTGGTGGTTCTGTTCTTTCAGGGAGGTTTCCTCAGTGATGCTATCCGACGAGCGTGATCTCTCGAGTGAGCGTCTGAGAGGATTTCGAGAAACCCGATGGAGTGTATCTCTCAGATGAGTGTCATGTGGGATGACAGTGATCGTGTGGTGTACTCTCCTGGTTGTGGACAGTTGCTGGTGACGAGGATGGTACCTCTTGTGGCTTTGTGGCGTGAGTTGAGTCTATCTGGATTGTTCAAGGTGTATGTATGGGCATACACCTGAGCTGATATGAGATGACTAATTGTGTTTAGTCGAGGATGGTCACGAGATGGAGTTTCCCTCTCGTCTGGGTTCCCTCTGGCTGGGTTGAGCGGACTGTTTCCCTTCAGTTGCTCCCTTGGGTTTTGGGTTTTTGGGGTTCCTACTGAGTATGTTTATACTCACCCCTGCACGGGCTTTGCCCGCACATGTTTGTGTCTTATGCAGACCACAGGCCTTTCAATAGAGTCCCAGGAGGACCCGGAGCAGGCGGAGTTTAGTGAGCATGTTGACCGGGGTGTTTACTGGAGCTATGCCGAGGGAGCTTTCCGGTGGGTGTTTGTGGCATCATTCCCCATATTCAGAGCAGGTTGGACGCGCTTTTGTTGTTTTCTTTTGGTGGGCCATGTTTTTCCCTTTGTACTTCTTCTGTACTCTGGTTGTGGGATAGTGTATGCATAATTTTACTTTTCAGTTTCTATATCTCTGCACTGTTGCATGGAGGTGTTTGTGGGTGCATGTGTACAGGTACCTTAGGCTAATGCCTCCCATGTGTGTGATAGCCTACTTGGCGCTGGTCGCCAGCCCGTGGCCTATTGGAGGCGGGCTTGGGGAGTCGCGACTCGAGCCCCGTTGGGTCGGGCCGTGACAGAGTTGTATCAGAGGAGGTTCCACCTTTGGGATCTCAGAGCATAGCTGGTCTAGCGGTGAGTTTGGTTTGGGTTGCATAGCGGAAGTGTTTGGGTGTTTCGAGCTCAACTTTGAGGCCATAGACTCTAGTGTTTGTGCGGCGGCCGACGTATCCATACACCAGGACTCTGATAACCTGCCTTTCGACTCGAGACATTCGTACACTGGTCGTAGGGACATAATGGTACATGCATCATATAGGACTGGGTTTTGGGTTTTCCTTGTCGTTCTTGAGTCAGCTCTCCAGATATACTCTTTGATTGTGGTGCGTCTTGAATTTATTTTAGGATACCTCCACGACGACAGCCAGCGAAGTCTCTGCAACGGGATTGTGGTGACGATCCGCCCCGTGTAGAGGCTGTGGACCAAGGCGCATGTTCTGAGGTTGCACCTCCAGGTGGTCTGCCAGTTGAGCCACCACCTATTGAGCATCTGGTTGTGCCGGCAGTACATGACGAGGTTGCGTGAAGGCTGAGTGCGCTACACGAGTTCTAGAGGTAGTGACCTCTGAGGTTCTGGGGTGATCCAGACCCCCAGGCAGGTGATGACTAGCTTGAGCCAGTCACCTGAGTTTTCTGCCTAGTGAGGACACCTCCTGATCAGATGGTGGTCCTAGCGGCGAGCCTTATGCATGGTTTGGCCGGGCGATGGTGGAGTTTGGTGACACAGTCCCATGATGAGGAGACGCTCACATGGGCAGAGTTTGAGTGGCTCTTTAGGGAGGAGTTTTATCCGGTGACACTGAGGTCAGTGTGGATTCACGAGCTTCTGCAGCTTCGGTAGGAGGGCCTGACTGTGTCGGAGTACTCAGTGAGGTTTACAGACCTGTCGTGCTACTCCCTGGATATGGTTCGAGACCCGTTATTTAGGGCTCGGGTCTTCAAGCAGGGCCTACACAGGGACATCCGAACAGGTGTGGTTTCCTTGTGCCTGCCCACTTAAGATGGAGTGCTGGAGCGAGCGTTGGTGGTGGAGAGTTTTCTGGCTGAGAAGATTCCCCCTATTGGTGCTGGGCACTCGAGAGCTGAGACATCGTCAGTCGGATCGACATCTGGTAGCCGACAACAGACTCAGGGGTCAGGACGTGGTCGACGTTTCAGGAGGCAACCCCAGGATAGAGGATCTGAGGCTCATGGCTCGCAGGGCTCACATGCCAGTTTTGGTCAGCTGCAAGAGAGGCAGTGTTATGCTTGCGACGGTCGGGGAAATCTTGCTAGAGATAGTCCAACCCGATGTGTTTCTGAGAGGGAGCCGGTCGATGGACCGCCTTGGCAGAGGCAGTGTCTCGAGCAAGGAGGTCCACAGGGCGGCGGACGTGGTGGCGGAGTTGGTGCAGTAGGAGGCGGTGGTAGGCAGTACCAGTTGGCACCACCCCCACCCCCAGGTGGTCCACGCCAAGCTCAGGGAGCTGGTGGACGAGGGCAAGGATAACTGCATGCCCTGGAGGCAGTCGACCCAGAGGCACCGCAGATGGATAGAGGTACGCCTTGTGTCTTTTCTACTTTCTGTGCTAGTTTGATAGACACTGTTTAGTGGTACCCTCCTTTTTGTTGCTTGCTCGAGTTTTGTTCAGGGCATTGGTAAGACCCTGTGTGGGTGTTGTTCGGCATACTTCGAATGCGTGAGGAAGAGGGATCATTCCCCCACTGAGACACGTTTTTGTGACGCGATTAAAACCGTGCAGGTGAGTCAGTGCCGCCCAAAGAGAATAGTATTGAGGTGTGGCAGATGAGTCCTTCTGACTTATACGTTTGGGCATGGGTGTTTGTTGGTGAGATCGCTAGTGTGTGAGACCCAGTTGAGAGTCCAGTCGCTTTCCTTGTGCTTAAGGATTTTCGGGGACAAAAAGTTCTAAGGGGTTGAAGATGTAGTGACTCAGGTTTTTGGCCCTTTCAGACTTTGGAATATTTCTACGAATAATTCCAGAGCTAGGCGCGAAGACGGCGTGCGATTACGAGGTCCGGTGTGCCCAGAATTAATTTTATAAAAATATTAAGTATTTTTTTTACTATGCACATGTCGGGGGTGTGATATCTCCTAAACGGAATCTCAGAACGGGAATCTGATGGCACGGTTGCGTCCGGAATGTGCCGTTTACCCTAGGAGGGGTGTAAACATTACGGGCGCGGGTCTGCGGTGGATAGCGCCACCCGGGGCGTTTTCGTAAATAAATGGAAAAGTTTATTTACGAGCGTCAGCTCGAATAATTCCTGAATAGAGTCTCAGATCAAAATTTTGGGTGTGCCGTTACATTCGGAATTTCGTGTTTACCCTAGGGGCGACCTTGCCTTTGTCTGCTTCGGGCGCGGGGTCGACGACGAGTCAGGAGCCGGGAAATAAGGGGATTTATTTAATAAAATTAAATAATAAAACCCCCTTATCCCCTTCTCCCCCACCCTGTATGTGCAGCACAGGAGTCCACCGCCTTTTCCTCCGTTCTTCGTCACTCGATCCGCCGAATCGAGCAAACGAGGCGCCGAAGAGCCCAAATATGGACGACGAGCGTTCCTGGATCGTGCAGCGGTAGTTGCAGAGCGTGCGAAGCGTCGACGTTCCGCCACCAGGTAGGCGGTTTGCGTTTTAAAATCCTGGATCCCGTTTTTGTATTGTTTTTCTTCAAATTTTCATAAGGTTTGTATAGTTCGGGTCCCGAGCTTTCCGAAACATGTTTCGGATCTGAATTTGGAGCACCAGGGTGCTCCCGGTGGCTTCCGGAAGTTTTCCGGCGAAAACCCGGTTTTCCAGCGACGATGGGCGGCGGCAATGGCGGAATTCGGCGACGGCGCAGCGGCGGTGTGGCAGAATACGGTGGCGGCGCGACGGAATCCGGCGGCGGCGCGGTGGTTTCCGGTGAGGCAGATGGTGGTCCGACCAGGTTTTTTCGGGGGTTCTTTAAACCCCTGTATCTTGCAATCCGAAAGTCGGATTCACGCGCCGTTTACGGCGACGCGGCCCTGACGATGAGACAAACCCTCCGGTGTGGGTTTGAGGGTTTAATGGTTCGCAATCGTGGCCCAAGATCTAGAAACGTCGTATAAAATAATATTATTTTTATTCTTTTACGACTTCGGGCCGTTGTAACTTCTACCCGGAGCGTCCGATTAATGTGCCGTCAGTGGGGTTGAGACCCTGATGGTACGACAGAATTTTTGAGATGGTTTCCGGGTATTGGGACTGAGAACGGGGTGCGGGCCCCACAAGGACGGGTTTTGACGTTTGTGGAGAAACACAGCTTTTGTACCAGGTGTCCGATTTTGGCAGATGAATAGTCGATCCTGTGTGTTTTTCCGAGAGGATCGCAATGGTGTGATCCGTTCGACGAGTTTCGGGATCCAGGCATGGGCCCCACCCGAGTTGGCTTCAGTGAATAGAACCTTTTTCACCGGTTGTCCGTTTCGGACGAGCGAGTAGTCGATTCCGCTTGTTTTTTCGAGGGGATCACCGTGGTGTGATCCGCTCGATGAGTTTCGGGATCGTTGTGTGGGCCTCGCACGAGCTAGCTATGGTGAATAGTGACTTTTTCACCGGTGCTCCTTTTTGGGCGAGTAAACAGCCTATCCTATGTGTTTTTCCGCATGGAAAGCGATGGTGGACTCGAGTTTGGCCTAGAAGGTGCGCAGTGTGGCGTTGTGGCGGGTCGCTCGGGTTAGCGATGTTTGGACCAGCAGTGGTTGAGTGTTCTCCCTTGGTTCGTTCCTATGAGGGTTCTTGTGGCATCAAAACCTTCGCATGGGTTTGTGATCCTCTCGATGGGATGTTTAAACTGTTAGAGTTGTGGCATCCCTCCGGTGGGCCCGGAGTAGATCCTCTAGCATCTTTACCGTAAATCGGGTTCTTGGTATCGCTGTGACCACTTATTCACGGGCGGTGATCCCCTATCTAGAAGGTTAACCCCGTAGGGTTTGTGGCATGATTGGGAATATGATCCCCTACGCGGTGGGTTGTGCTCAGTAGGGTTGTGGCATCGTCGGGTGTACGATCCCCTACTCAGCATGAGGTTTATAGTAGGGTTGCAGTATCGTTGGATATGCGATCCCCTACTCAGCGCGTGGTTTCAGTAGGGTTGCGATATCGTGGGTTTGATCCCCTATATCGCGAGTTATACCAGGTAGGGTTCCGGTATCATCGTGACCACCTTTATATGGGCGATGATCCTCTATCTGTGAGACGTGCTTCTGTCTAGCGCTAGATCGGGTTGTGGTATCCCCCAGCAGATCCTGGGTGTGATCCCCTATCTGTGAGAACTACGTATGCCAGATCGGGTCGTGGTATCCCCCAATGGACCCTGGGATTGATCCTTTATCTGAGGAGTTTGGTGGTTCTATTGTTTCAGGTAGGTTTCCTCAGTGATGCTATCCGACGAGCGTGATCTCTCGGGTGAGCGTCTAAGAGGTTTGTGAGAAACTCGATGGAGTTTATCTCTTGGATGAGTGTCATCTGGGATGATAGTGATCGTGTGGTGTACTCTCCTAGTTGTGGACAGTTGCTGGTGACGAGGACGGTACCTCTTTTGGATTTGTGGCGTGAGTTGAGTCTATCTGGATTGTTCAAGGTGTATGTATGGGCATACACCTGATCTGAGATGAGCTGACTAGTTGTGTTTAGCCGAGGATGGTCACGAGATGGAGTTTCCCTCTCGTCTGGGTTCCCTCTGGCTGGGTTGAGTGGAATGTTTCCCTTCAGTTGCTCCCTTGGGTTTTGGGTTTTTGGGGTGCCTACTGAGTATGTTTATACGCACCCCTGCACGGGCTTTGCCCGCATATGTTTGTGTCTTGTGCAGACCACATGCCTTTGACGGAGTCCCAGGAGGACCCGGAGCAGGCAGAGTTTAGTGAGCATGTTGACCGGGGTGTTTACTGGAGCTGTGCGGAGGGAGCTTTCCAGCGGGTGTTTGTGGCAGCGTTCCCCATCTTCAGAGCAGGTTGGACGCACTTCTGTTGTTTTCTTTTGGTGGGCCCTATTTTTCACTCTGTACTTCTGCTGTACTCTGGTTGTGGGATAGTTTATGCATGATTTTTACTTTTCAGTTTCTATATCTCTGCACTGTTTCATGGAGGTGTTTGTGGGTGCATGTGTATAGGTACCTTAGGCTAATGCCTCCCATGTGTGTGGTAGCCTACTCGGCGCTGGTCGCCAGCCCCTGGCCTATTGAAGGCGGGCTTGGGGAGTTGCGGCACGAGCCCCATTTGGCCGGGTCATGACAATTAATAAATATGAAACTGTTTTATTCTTTATTTACCTGGGATGTTACATCCTTCCCCCTTTTGGAAATTGTGTCTTTGCAATTTTATTCACTTATCAAAATAAGTGGGGGTATTTATCCCTCATAGCATTTTCAGATTCCCACATTTCCTCTTCAACCATATGGTTTTTCCACAAAACCTTTACCTGGTGAATTAACTTATTTCGCAACACATGCTCTCTTCAGTCAATAATCTAGACTGGTTGTTCTTCGTAAGAGAGATTCTCTTCCAACCGAACTACCTCCGGGCTCAAAACATGAGATGGATCTGGCATACACTTTCTCAACATCGAAACATGAAAAACATTGTGTACCTGAGATAAACTCAGAGGTAGAGCCACTCGGTAAGTAACTGATCCAACTCTCTCCAGAATTTCATATGGTCCAATGAACCTTGGACTCATCTTTCCTTTCTTACCAAATCAAATCACACTTTTCCACGGGGAAACATTGAGAAAAACATGATCACCTACCTCGAAAGATAGATCCTTACTCCTGTTGTCTACATAACTTTTCTATATGCTCTGAGCTGTTCTCATGTGTTTCTGAATCAACTGAACTTTTTCTGCCATCTCTTCTACCAATTCTAGTCCCATCAGCTTCTTTTCACCCACTTCATCCAAAAAAGCTATAGTTTGACACCACTTCACATGTAATGCCTCAAATGGTGCCATCTGTATACTTGAATGAAAACTGTTATTATATAAATATTCAACCAAAGAAAGATGTTGGTCCCAACTTCCCTGATAATCCATCGAACAAGCACATAGCATATCCTCCAAATTCTGAATTGTTCATTCTGACAGCCCATCTTATTGAGGATGAAAAGCTGTACTAAAATTTAATTCAGTACCCAATGACTTCTAAAGGCCTTTCCAAAAGTTAGAAGTAAACCTGGGATCACAATCAGATACAATGGATAGGGTAACTCCATGCAACCTGACTATATCTTTAAGATACAATTGAGAAAGTTTATCTAGAGGGAAAGTATCTCGAATAGGAAGGAAATGAGCAGATTTAGTCAAGCGATAAACAATAACCCATATTGCATTATTACCTAGAGATGTCTTCGGTAATCCCACAACAAAGTCCATGGATATATTTTCCCATTTCCACTCTAGAACTGGTAGAGGCTGAAGCATCCATTTCGGTAACTGCCGCTCTACTTTAACCTGCTGACAAGTTAAGCACTTCATAGTAAAATCAGCAATATCTCTTTTCATTCCATCCCACCAGTAATACTCCCACAGATCTCTGTACATATTAGTACTACCAGGATGAACTGAAAACAGGAAATATGAGCCTCACATAAAAACCCATTCTTAAACTGTTAATCACCAGGCACACATAATCTCTTCCCAAACCTCAAAACACAATCATTATCAATATTAAATTCAGGAAACTTACCCTTCTGAACTAGCTATACCTTTTTCTGCAACCCACTGTTTTTCTTCTGCGCTTGCTTAATTCTGTCTAATAGAGATGATCTCACTAATACCTGAAACAAAATAGAATAACTTCCTTCACCAACAACTTCTATGCCATATTTCATCAAATCAAAATCCACAGGATCTCTTGAAAAATGTATCATGGTTAATGATGCATTACTTTTTCGACTCAAAGCATCAGCCACATTATTTTCTTTTCCCGGATGGTAATGAATTATACAATCATAATCCTTGATTAATTCTAGCCATCTCCTATGTCTCATGTTCAATTATTTCTGAGTGAATATATACTTTAAACTTTTGTGATTAGAATACATTTCACACTTTACTTCATACAAATGTTTCCTCCAAATTTTTAGAGAAAAAACAACAACAACTAATTCCAAGTCATGTGTAGGGTAATTTACCTCATGAATTTTCAACTGACGTAAAACATATGCAATTACCTCATCATTCTGCATAAGGACACAACCAAGTCCCTTCAACGAAGCAACACTGTATATAACAAACTCACCATTCCTGGAAGGAAGTTCCAAAACTGGAGCATTCACCAATCTTCTTTTCCACTCCTGAAAAAAATCACCACATTATTTTCTCCAGATAAACTTAACACCCTTCTGAGTTAGCTTAGTCATTGGACTAGATAACCATGAATATTTTTCAACAAACCTTCGGCAGTAACCTGCCAAACCAAGAAAACTATGGATCTCGGTTACATTTGTGGGTCTTGGCCATTCTTCAACAACTTTTGTTTTAGAAGGATCAACAGTTATGCCATTTTTTGAAACAATGTGACCAAGGAAAAAATTTGTTGTAACCAGAACTCACACTTGCTAAATTTTCCATACAGTTTATTTTATTTTAAGGTTTGCAAGATAACCCTTAAATGACTTTAATGCTTCTATTTACTTTTATAAAACAAAAAAATATCATCAATAAAAACAACCAAAAGTTTTCACCTGAGTCAACTGATCCATCACTGCAACAAACTGTTTAGTTCTGATTTTGACCATCCCAGGATACTGATTTGAGAGGTCATTTCCCTCTTTATGCCTTCCCAGAAAATCTGTTCTGTTTCCTCTATGAAAAACCAATCTTTACACAGAAATATCTTAGGAGAAGCAACATGGTATTCTTAAAATGATATATCATTTCAATCCTACAATAAATTAATTTATAATTTAATTATTTTCTAACTCCTAAAGTTATCTAAACTGAACTCTGATACCAACTATAAGGCCCCAGACTTAAGCATTAATTAATATTGAATAAAATGAATAATTCTCATTGAGTATCTTTTCAGGCTTAGAGTTTTAGAGAATTAGATCATAGCTATTACATCTCAAAATATTACACAGTAGACACTTCTACAAAGTTTCCTTTTTTTCAAAACATGAACTCCAAAAAAAGTAATTTCTAGTTCCATGTTTAAGAAAGCATGACTTTTCCTCGATCCCATTCTTGACCCTATTCCACATTCTGTCCTGTGAAAAAAATTTCAAAAAAAAAAACATGGGGTGAGCATACAAAGCTCAGTAAGGGATACACAAAGAAGGAAAACTGTTAGTTTTTTTCAAAACAATAAGTAAACCATGAATACTTTATCAATGTAATACTTTTCTCCTTTATGGAGTAGTAAATACACTTCACTGAATAAAATATCATTACTTACCCTTTTGTAACCAAAAGATTACCATAAAACCCATACAAAGAACACATAACATATAGATGTAACTTGGGACATAAACATACTTAAATGGAATAACCATACGGTTGACTTCCACACATATCACTTAATGGAATAGCCATACGGCCGGCTTCCATACCCAATGCATTGGAGGTTATAACGTAACCACCCATCCTGGTATTCACGGCACCACCTGTCATATGGTCTATCATGTAACCACCCTTCAAATGTCCAAGTACCATTATAAAATCATAAGACATAAAACAAATGTAATGGAAAGAAAGCATTTCCACACTTTGATCACAATATATCATTTAAATATATTGACATAACAAATACATTATAAAAACCATTTTCAATACCAAAATACATAAAATAGTATATGGTATTTATTTCATTTTAAAAACATTACGGAATGTTGAGGAAGCCAAAGACCAAATAATACTCACGACGACGAAAAAGGTCGTTGTCTCCACGTACTTTAAAAGAAACATTCCTTTTTTTTCGTTTTGTAAAATGCTTCGTAGAAAAAGATTCCTTTTGTATAAAATTAAAATTCAAAGGGGTTTATACACCGTATAAAAGAATGCCTTGTATTAGAACAAAATATGCCTCAATGAAAGGAGATTGAGATGAAGTCCCATAATTTATGTCCTACGTGACTCGATTGCTATTTAATCTCCTGAATAATAAACTAAAGTTAATTTATACTTGATTAAGAACCATTTTAAAGCTTAATATTCCTTTTATATAACTTATTTTCATGTAATAAACATTATGTAAACATTGATGTTAATAATGTTCGTTTTGTGGCTATCTGGTTCATAAGTCAAAAATGGACTTCTTACAATTACATGTTGTTTATGTGGTCAAAGGTTCATTATATCCATAATGATATTAATGATTTGGATATCATATATATCATATATACCCAGCATATACATGTATTTATAATAGTACATAACATTTAGAGGTAAGAAATGAAATGCACCGTTCATGGAGACGGTAAGCCTTACGTACGCATGAACGCTACTTTCATTTCTATTTCATATTTAATGGAGTGAAATCATAATGATATAAGGGTATATTATAATTCCAGTATAAAATCATATATAATATCATTAACTCCATCCTTTATACTTCCCACGTATGGCATTAACGAATCAAATCACTTTGAGGGGGCGGTAGTCCGCACTTCCTAAAATGAAATTATCGTGTTTACCCACAATGGAAACCATAAAGGTATGCCAAAAATGAAAAATAAAGAAGAATAAGGAAAACATAAACACAATATATATCATATATAATTATATTTACATCTTAATGGCCACCATGAAAGGTGTTAAAAGAAGATTGAACAATCATCGTTTTGTGAGGCAGAAAATCGCCAACCACAGAAACAGTATGTTCTTTAACCATTAGACGAAGTTGTGTGTAGGTGTAGCTATAATACCTCTCATAAAAACATCCTATTATATTTAATATACTGGTTTTGTAACAAAAATAATGGAATAAAAAGAGTTTAGGTGGTTAGAAAAGCAAAATAAGACATAAGAACACAAGAGAAGACACAACCTTTAAATCAGATAACTCGTTTTGATTTGAGATCAAAGGCTTCCTTGGCAAGACTTCTGCCCAAAGTGAGGCTTCTAGGAGTAAGAGAGGGATTTTGAGAGACATAATAGGCAGGGTTTGGCCGAGCCAAAGGCTTGAGAGGTGTGGGTAAGGTGGTAGAGGTGGGGGCCTTTTATAAGAGGAGAGGAGGTGCACTCTTGGAAAGTTATAAAAGGTTATTTTATTATAAAATGAATTTAGGATTTTAAAGGTACCACAATTATATATTTATAGGATAAGATGATAAGAGTTCTAAATCCACCCATCCAATAGGTTTTTGACAAGTGTATGTCTTTTATTTTACATTATCTTTTCATTTTATTTAAATTGTTAAATAATGAGGTAATCGCTGCATCATCATGGTGTCATAAATAATTCAATTTATTTAATGTATAAAAATTATAAAAAAAATATCATGATATAGGAACTCTCTTTAGGTTTCTAATTAATATTTATAGTAAAATATATGACTTGTATAACCCCATTTAAAAATTGTTTTAGTAAAACACCACATGTTTCTGATATTTTTATTTTAACATTAAATAAAAAGTTATTAATGTTAGCTTCCTACCAAAGTGGCTCCATGGGGTCCCCAAGTTGACCCATGGATTATCATGGTCTCACATGACACATAAAATAAGGGTAGGACATGTGTCAAGGTCATTTCATATTATTAAAACATTATTTTTACCTTAAATTACACTAATTACCTCTAATCGCGATTAAAAACATAAAAGTTACTATTCACCAAAAATTATTTTAATCCCATTGAACCAAATTTTAATTATTAATGAAAACCATGTATGTCAGATTTTTGAAATTCAAAACACAGAGGTGGTAAAATTTCATTTAAACAAAAAATCAGTTTTTTTATGTACCACTTAGTGGTTTCACTATTCATCAAAAATTGAAGTTTTACAGAAAAATACCAAAACATCACCCTAAGATATATTTGATATTTCAAATTCAAAAATTATGCCTATTTTAAAAAATTCAAATCATATAAGTTATATTAATTAATTTTATAATTAATTCCCGCTGTGATGACAAATAGCGTGTTTTTATGAAACAATATATATCAAAAGATTGACACTAGTTTAAGTCCAATTTCAAAGTGAAATTAATTCCAACGACCACTATTGGATTAAATGGTAAAAATATATTATAATAACACTTTAAAACCAATTAAAAAGATAATCTAATCATATTAATAAATTAGATTAAAAAGAGGTTTTGAATTAAAATACAACATTTTTCACTATTCATTAAAAAAATGAACTTTATCAGAAAAATACCAAAAATTTTCACAAAGTAAATTTTGATGTACCGATTCTAAAGAAGAATTTTATTTGGTCCAATATAATGTATAATAGTGACTAAAACTATATTTAAATAGGGTTTACCATCAAAAGGCGATAGTTCGACCTTTTAGTGAATATTAGAGTATATATGCCTAAAATTGAATTCTTTTCGTATTTTAAGCCTTTATCCTTTATTGGATAAATGTAAAAACATTTAACAAACATATATAATAATATTTTAGTTATTTCTATTCATTCCAGCCAATACAACAGCTACGTGTTAACTACCATTTAAAATAATATTATTTTATTACTAGTGTGCAACGTAATATTTCAACGAAACTCTTTGTTACGTATTGGGTACGCTATCGAACATAGAAACCCCTTTAAAGTAAAATTAATATTTAATTCGAAAATATCAATAAATATAAAAATGTTTTATTCTTTATTTACCTAGGATGTTATAGCTTGGGGAACCATGGGAGGATTCTAGAGAGAGTAGGGCAGAGGTTGGACGAACTCCAAAGGCTTTGAGTGAGGAGGGAGTGGGAGCTTGGGTGGGTTTATATAGGAAAGGTGAGGGAATTCTTTATTATTTAGGTTTGGGACCCCTTATATTAAATTAATCCAAACCACAAACCATCCCATGGTTTTTTTCCCATGGTTTTTGGAAAAGGGAAGAGGAAAATAATATCTTATAAGGCCAATGTCTGAACTTCTTAAAATAATAGGGTTGCTTATGTGGAGGTGAGTCACACTCCCATGGAAATTAATTTAAAAAGACAAGGTGTTTAATAATTCTTGAGGGGTCCATTAATGCTTTAAAAATTAATCAAAACAATCCCAAAATCACATTATTTTAATGGTAAAACATATATTGGATGAACATAAAGATTATAGTATTTTATTACATCACTATTGGGTCATTATGTTGTCATAAAACACATTATATATTTAAACGGTATTTAATTTTTACTCAAAAATTTGACTGTCTCAGAAAATTATAAAAAATTCACCGTTGGATAATTTCGATGTCCTGATTCCAAAAATAACATTTATTTTATCTGTATAATTTTCTAAATATGTGAATTTTCACTTTTAAAATAAAAACCGACATTTATCGAAAATTCACGGGTTTTGACAAAAATGGCTTTCAAACCTTAAAAAAAATTATAATTGCATTCATAAAATTACATGATCATTTATATATAATAAAATTAATCTAATAATTATAATAATATTTTATTAAAATATTATTTAATTCAAAAATCCCTTAATTTAATAAAATATATTTCTTAATTAAATAATAACTAAAAACACCATTTGTACTTTAAAAACTATTTACAATGTATCAATAATGAAAAGAAATTATATTCATTATTATATACAAAAAAATAATGTACATGAAAATAGTACTATCGATTAGTTACATAACCCCTTAAAAAACCGCATAAGACCTAAGGGTAAGGTGTGCGATGATGACAGACTCTTGGGGTGGCTTGGATAACATCGCTCGAGTTGTAATTTCTATCAACTTCCACTTCTCCCGTAGATGGTCCTGTTCGAGCATGACATGGTGAAGCTCAGCTTGGGCTTGGTCAAGAGCGAATCCCAAGGATGCCACCTCTTTTCCGAGCTCCAATAAATTGGCTTCGTATGGGGAAATTCTACTGGATGAGGTCATCACTTCCTTTGTCTGAGTAAATATGGATTTGTTAAGGCGCTATATTTATACTAATCATGTGATCATTATTCAACGGATATATTAGCAACAGTCAAAATTATTATCATAAAACCAATGAATATGAAATTTTATATAAACATAAAGAGACATTTAATTAGATCAAGAGGGATTTCCATTAATGAAACTTTGGGTCGTTACATGTAGTCTTTTTCAAAGGATGCATAGTTGTGCCTATGGAATTGTAGCAGGAGGATCGAAGGGAGTTTCATACACCCCCCTTGGTGGTACATCCTGGAGTGGTGAAAAGGTACTAGGACCTTCTGCCACAGTTATGGTGGACATGTATAAAGAAGGAAATAGTAGAGTTTGTTTCTCGATGCCTTACGCACTGGCAGCTAAAGGCTGAGAACTAGGTTCCAATAGGGTATGTTCACCCCAAAAAGTGGCAGCGTGTAAGTGGGATGGAATATATATGGAATTAATGATAGGATTACCATAGAAATCCAAGGTACATGATTCCATCTGGGTGATCATAAACCAACTCACCATGTCGGCCTAGTTCATAGCTATTAGGGATCATAGTTCCATAGAGAGCTTGGTAAAACTCTACAAGCAGGAGATAGTTCAGATTCAAATTTTCCCTTTGAAAATAGTCATGTTTCAAGACATGTGATTCACATCCCAGTTGTAGGGATTGTAGGAGGATTTTGGGGCTCATCTACGCTAGAGAACAGTGTTCCATGTCTATACCAATGGTCAGACGGAGAGGACCATTCAGGTTCCAAAGGATATGTTGAAGGAATGTATCTTGGACTTTTTTTTATAGTTGGGAGGACCACCTACCACAGGTGGAGTTTTCATACAATAAAAGCTAACACTCTACCATTGTCATCCCACAATTTGAGGCCTTATACGGGCGACCCTACTTGTCACCGATTTTCTAGACTGACCCTGGAGAGTCATCACTCATGGGTCCAGAGTTGGTGTGATCTACCACTGAGAGGGTAAAGATCATCCAGGATAAAATGAAGACTTCATAGAGTTGAAATAATTATTATGACAATAGATGATGAAGATCTCTGGAGTTCGAGGAGGTAGACCACGTCTTCCTTTGAATCTCAACTCAATAATGGTTGAAGAGATTTGGATAGGGTAGAAAGTTATCTCTGAGGTTCATCGACCCTTTTTAGATACTGCACAGAGTTTATGAGGTGGAATACTACCTAACTCTACCTCTGCAGTTGTACCAGGCACATGATGTCTTCCATGTGTCACAACTGAGGAGGTACATACATGACCCATCACATGTCATCGAATGGGACAAGCTGGAAATCAAGGATAGAGAATCCTTCACAGATTATCTATTAGAGATAAAGGATCGACATGAGAGGATCCTTTGTGGGTAAGTGATTCCCCTAGTGCATGTTTGGTGGTAGCATGAGAATTTTCAGAATATCACATTGGAGCGGGAGTCTCAGATTCGGGCGCAGTACCAACATCTGTTTGACTAGCCTTTTATTTTAGCTTTATGGGGATGAAAATACCTAAGGTGAGGAGAATTTAATGTATTATATTTTCCATGTATTATTTTTACATTTTATATGGAATTATTTAGATACCATGCTTTGCGACGACAGGAGATTCCGAGGCTTTGAGTTCCCTGAATAAATGCTTGAAATAAATTAAACTCTAAATATAAAACGTGAGAAGCTTTCCCAAAATAGTGAAATAACATTTAAATGGGTTCCCAAATCAGATATTTGAGGGAACCATTGCATAAAGAGCAGTGAATTTGCCTTAGGAGGGGCCTAACAATGAATGGCGTGGGTCAGCTATAGGAGTATGTTTTTTTGACGTTTAAAAGGAAATAAAATAAAATAAAATATTTTATTAATTTTAATTATTTCTTTAAACACAATGAACTAATACTTCCCTATTAAAACCAACATATGTAAAGTTTGCAGGGTTAATTAAATAACCTTGTGAATTGATGATTTCCATTGGAGATTTGTAGGAGAACACGTTGGTGGACGATGACAGTGCAATCGATCGACGAATCTCAGATTCGATGAAACACCAATGAACGTGACACAACGATCGTTCTTCAACTGAATCGATATAGTGGTTATATTTCGATTTTTTCTTTCCCTTTTCTTTGATTTAATGGAAAACGCAGATCAACCCATGGATAGGTTGATCCATAGATCATGCTTTCTGGATGGAGGGTGTTATTTTCTATTTCGTTTGAGATTTTGATTCGGGATTTTATTTTTTGATAACTCTCAGATTATCTGTTGATTCACCTTTTAAAACTACTAACAGGAGTAGATCGATGCCATGAAGAATGATGGTGGATGTGTGTTCCTCCATTGTTTATTCATTTTATTACTCTTTTTTAACCCTACATTCTTCATGTTCTTCGCGTACTTATGAACAATGGATCACTGCATGTCCATTTTTCAACGCAATAATCCCAAATCTGAGATCGAGCTTCCTGAAATCCTAGTGGAGGTGTGATAGTCACAGTAGGCAACGAATCAGATCATATCGAGAAGGATCATTCTTCATGAATTATTCATGTAGGTGGATCGAAACTTGTCTTCTGGGCCGATCAGATTGCAAAAACAAGGGAAACAACTTTGTGGTGTCAGGAGGACCTCAAACAAGGAGTATCGCACTGATTGGATGGACGGATCGAGGATGGGAGGAGCACCCGAGGTGCGACGATAAAGAACAACGCGTTATGGAAAATTCCAATCAAAATGACATGTATCCTGAAGAACATGTTGTGTAGGGTCATCCTGGTGGCACCTAGGGTTTCTGCGCTGCACAAAGTGAAGAACTTGAGGTTCCCCTAGGAAGACATGGCATATGGGCACCACCCTATAGTGGATAGATTTCCGAGAGACAGGAAACATGGACGCAGTGTGTGACCATCATCACACAAAATGTGGGTCATTACGCAGACTCATCATGTATCTCAAAAGATACATAGATACAGGGTGGAGTAGACTGCATGTACTCCACTAAACGGCAAGACATGAATAGATATGCAGGTTACCCTGTGTACCGGTAAATGGTCTGGGACACATCGGTTGAAGCAGTGTACAAGAACATGGTTAGCATACATAGGACTTTCCCTGCATAGAAGAACATGACATGTTGCACTCCTACATGTTTTTGTATACCTTCTTCTACAAGACAAGCCATAAGACATATTCCGTTGTACATGGGAAGTAATCGGGGTCAGAGGACAAGGCGTGTGACCCTTATACACTCAATGTACATCTCAGTAAATGGTTTGATCCTTTTTTCCATATTTCCTTGGATAGGTTTCATTGGGTTAGTACCCCTTTGATCGTTCCCCTGATGGCCATGTATCATTTCCATCAACAGGAGTATAATCCCATTAGTAGGAATTTATAAGAGAGAGTCAGGTATCCCTCAATGAGGCCTGAAGAGATATCCTCTATCCATTCTTGATCATAGTTACAGTCAGGTATCGACATGAACATTCCTACATGACGCTGATTATCTACCTAACAGATGTGACAAAATTAGTCACGATATCCATCAAGGGCCTTGCAGGTATCCTCATATATTTGTCATTATCTTTCCCCACTTAGAAGTGTGTTCTCCTAGAATGAGTGTATATGTTCTCTCTTCAGATCTATCAGTGAATCTATCTTTCTCATGGATTTTACTAATGAATATTACATCTCAAATAGAAGTCATTAGAGGTATCAGACTCATAGAGTGATTTATCCCAGATGAGTGCTTTATGGAATCTTTAAACTGAATCCAAAATGTGGGTATGTAGTCCTTATAGACTAAGGGTCTCCATTTTGAGTATATCTAGACTTGTTTCTCTTACTATATTTTTGGTATAAATATACTTTGTATATGTGGACTCTATCTTTACTTTGATTATTTCATTGTGGTTTTTGGGATCCCCTACTGAATATTTTTATACTAACCCCTACATAGGATTTTCCCACATGTGTTGTATCTTTTATAGACAATAAACCTTTTGATGGAGTCTAGGGTGGACTAGGATCTGACCGATCTTTCTGAATTCCATGAAGGACATGGTGTTACTATGGTTACGAATTGTAATCCCGTTACTTTCATTTTCATAGAGGTTGTAATCTGTAGTTGCATACTCTTTTTATTTTGGTGGGCTTGTATTCTGACCTAGTTTAACTTCTGCACATTACATCGATTGTACTCTGTTGGTTAGGTTTAGTTGTATGCATGCATGTTGTTCCTTAGTGGTTTTTTTACTTTTCAACATTTGTGGGATGGGATATGTGTAACACCCTGAGATTTTGTGAAAAATATTCTTTTAATTTCATTAATGTCTTGTGTTGTATGCTACACCAAGATTACCTTGCGCTATACGCAACACCGTATTAGCTTGTAGTATACGCAACACTATTCTTGGATCGTGTTACACACAATTTTGATAATAGTTATTCTACGCAACATTGAGTATTTATATATATATATATATTAAATGTATAAATGAAATATGTATGGATTCTGTTATATGAAACAACGAATGATTCTTGCACAACATGCAACCCTGACTTGGCCTGCATTACACGCAATCGCGACCTTCCTCGATAGCGTGTGTTGTACGCAATACCGGGTTTTACTAAAAAACGATATATTATTATAATATTATTATGAACTAGCTGTTATGAATAGTATTAACTAAATTTTAAATTTTATAACATTATTATTCATCTTACATATTTTCTAGAACAGGTTATAAGAAAAAAATAAATTTTTCGGGTAAAATAAGTATTTTTCAAAAAATGCAGTTTTGCCGCCTTTTGATGGCGCACCCAGTTTAAATATAGTTTTTGATATGTTTATAAGTTAAATTTTACAAAATAAAATTATTAATTGGAATCAGGATATAAAACTTTACCTTGGATAAATTTTTTATATTATTCTGATAACTTTCATATTTTAATGAATAGTAAAAACACGCTATATTTTAATTAAAAACAAATTTTTTCATCGTAATAACTTATGTGGTTAAATTATAATATTGAATGGTTTTAAAGTATAAATATAATATATTTTTACCATTTAATATAATATATGTCATTACCATTGATTTTACCTTGAATTCATAAGTTAAATCAATTCAATCGTTTGCAATGTTTTAAAGAAAAACTCGTTTTCTTTCGACAAAGGGATTAATTTTAATTTAATTTCTGCATCTTTTGTGTATTGAATTTGGAAAAATGGATTCCATATTTGGAATCAATAGGTCCAAATTATGTTAATAAGATACTTTTTATTTTTGGGAATTTTGAATAGTAACTACGGTAAATTTTATTTACCATATTTAAAGGTAAATCAGGTAATTAAGGGTAAATATAATATTATAAAATTACCCTAACACATGAAAAAATTCTATTGGAAGAATAAAAGTCGACCCATATCACCTAAGGGTTGGATTAGATTCATTTAATGGACTTTTGACTATGAAAATAATTTAATTATTATTAAAACCAAAGAAAGTGACAACATGTCACTCTCTTAAATCTTATAAGTATAATAATTTTAATTTAGTGACAAACATCATAAAAATTCGAACATGAATAGTTTCTAAAAAAAAATAAAATTATCTACTACATGATAATTTATTTAGAATTTTTAGGGATTAAATAATTGTCATTAATGGTGATACATTAATGATGCATAAATTATTTATTAAGTGAAAAATCAGTAATATAGTTTTTATTGAAATAATAATACCCATTAAAAGCCCCACAAACCTGACAAAAACTTATTGTTAGTATATATCTGTACCATAATAATCCAATGACCTAATATATAACCATTGGGAGTCTTATAAAAGTGATAATGACACTTATATTATTTTAGTTTAAATGATGCCAAAATTGTCACCTTCATAATTTAATAAATATATCAATTTAAATATTGTGTTTTTAAGATGATAAATCCTAGTAAAAGTACTTTTTTGAAAGGTAATAGATTTATCTTCATTATAGGATTTTATTTTTAATTTATATGCAACAAATATGTATATTAAATAATTATACAAAAATGTTGTAGTAATTATTTTATTAAGAGATAAACCAAATAAATGGTATTAAAAATAATAAAATAAATATTATATAAACTATTTAATGTGATACACAAATTTTATAGATACATATGACCTTTTATGAATCTATTAAAGCTTTTAGTTTGAACATATTATCTGAATATATTTTATTTAAATTCAAATAAATGAATAGTGTCAATATTGACACTATTGTTATTTTATAAAAATAACATATTATAAAAGTGTTTAAAAATCACAAAAATATTTAAAAATTATAAATTTAAATTTATATGGTCTATAATTTTATAATGTAACCAATTATGTAAAAGTTACAACAAATAAGTAATTATTTGTTATAATTTAAAATTTAGAATTTTATTACCTCAAATAAAATTAAATAGATTAAATAAGGATAAATCAAAATTATAAGGTTTAAAATAAGATCCAAACATGTCTAAATTTTATTGGTTAACGAGATTAAAACCCTATCTCATCTAATATTTGTATATGAGACATTTTTTGAGGTTTTTATGTGGGGTTATATTTATTATAAATTAATATTTTTAAGATTTCCAAAGGTGCCCCTCTCCTCCCTTATAAAAGGGAACCTCCTCCCTCTCCTCCTCACACCAATTTTAGCCTTCAAGCTCTGCAAAACCCTGCCAAATTCTATTCTAAACTACCCTAAAAACATCCTAGAGGTTCTGGTCTTCTTAAAATACCAATTTTAGTGCCCTAAGAGGAGGTTTCAAAGAAGCGTCTTGAAGAAGAGGTAATTTCTTCTACTGATTCTTTCAAACTTATTTCTTCTTCAACTTATTCTTATTTTGTTGTTTCATTATAAATTAATAACATCAGTATCAATAATATACTAATATGTAATTATAAATATTAATCAACCCCATTTAACCTTCTATCCATCCTACGGAAAACAAAATCACCGCGCGTGCGTACGTACAGAATACTGTCTCCACGCCGTGGTGTAATCTGTTTTTCCACCAACACCTTACATGGATGGGTATTATGGTATAAATAATAAATATAAATATTTATTATAACATCATAATTATTCTGATATATTTTATCATACACTCCAAGTCAATTCAATAATTATGGAAATGATATCATCGCTCGTGCGTACGTACGGACTACCGTCTCCACGACGCGATGAGACTCATTCTCATTGATTAACCATTCATGAATGATTATAAAGTATATATAAGAAATAATAATTAAATATATGACATTATAATGCTACTAGATTTATGTATATATATATATATGTATGTCATCTACTTAATTCCATTCAACTCAATAAGGAAACGAAAACAGCGTTCATGCGTATGTACGGCCTACCGTCTCCATGAACGGTGTATTTCTTTCAATTTATCGATCTATTATATATATGTATATTCTGAATATATATTATATATAAATAATGTTTTATATTCTGGAATTATGTAATCATGATGTCAGTAAACATATCAATAATTATAAGTCAAAACACGGACGACAAATGAAACGATTTTTACCCAAAACACTCTTTAACATGGAATTTACAAAAGAATGGGTAATATAAAGTCATAAGTGAACCATATATGATATAATAAAAATGAATATGGTTCTATAATTAGTCAATGACATTATTTAAATCATTATACAGGAGGTTTGGATAGGTATGAATCATATCAGACCTAAGGTAAGGGATAATTTTGCAAATCTCATTTTTATCCGAGATTGCTTATTCGTAAGTATTTACTGGGGGTATTTCTATCATCCATGTCCATGTTTTGTAAAAGTGTTTTCATATATGTTTAAAGTAAGTTTTACCCATTTTTGACTTTTACTACATGGTATGTATGGAATCTTACTATTATGAGGTACTTTTTGACTTTTTCGACAAAAGTATAAGAAGAATGTTTTTTTAACTTATACGACACGAATGGATTTTTACAGTTTTATAAAGCCTTATTTTCATGAAGCTTCCACCAAAATATTTCATGAATATTTTCAAAAAAATCTATTTCTTTTAAAATTTCATGGCATTTTGTGAAAATTAAATGACTTTCAAGAAGAAACGATATTTTCCTCAAGAATTCATTTCAAGTGTTTTATGAAAACCATTTTCCATCTAAGATGAAATTATTTTCATATGTGTATGTTACAAGTATAATGTCTCTATGATTTACATGGATTCACTTTGGTTATTATGAAATGATATCCATTTCTTTTATATGGATTATGTGATGATGGCATGATATTTCTGAAACCCATTTTATTCGTTGGGTTATTATGAATGATGTATGTTTATTTTGTGGCACAAGTAAGAATGATTTAATTATGAGATGGGTGGGACCTATATCTCCCTCCAATGCATTGGGTAAAGATTTATATCTCATGATATATACATGGATGGAACAGCAAGTTAAACCAGTTCAGTAATACAGGACTGGAATGAGGAGTGAACTCGATTCAAAAAGGGACTTTGTCCACTAAGATGGTCTTGGCAGCAATGCCTTGGATAATATGGAAATAATATCATGTTTTTAATAGTTTCCAAAATTACATGTTTTATTCCCATGCTATTTTATCATTCTTAATGTTTCTTTTTGATCTATACCTTATGTACTTCCATGTTTTATGTCGTTGATCAAGATTTTTAATGTTCATGTTTTTTTAAGTTCAAATGTATATGGTATGTTTTATTTTATCCATGCTTACCCTTACTGGTCATTTGAGCTCACCCTTTTTATTTTTTCTTTTCCCCCAGGATTAAATGAAAGGTTTTAGGTAAGAAAACAAAAGGGGAAGATCGTTATGGGAGATGTTGAAGATCTTTCAACACGATTAAATGTTTATATTCCGAGTTTCCAAAGACACTAAACTATTACGGTCCTTGTGTGTCTTTTTTTGTTATGTATTAAGTATTCCGCAAAAGTAATGTATTGTCCATGTACGTTAAGATTCAGGTCCTTACAGTTGGTATCAGAGGAAAGGTTTAGTTAACCTTTGGAAACTAGGATGCAAAAACATTAGTGAGATCCCTAGAGATATTTCCAAGGTATGTCTAGGGATGTCCATAAGGTTAAGTATAAGTATAGGTTATAGTCCTAGAATTATGGTAACGATATTATATTAAACCTAAGATGTTATATATTGACGTTACTCCCCCTTTATTATGATATTTTCCTCTCACACTATTCTTTTTGGGTTTTAGAAAATGGATGGAAACAAGATGATTCACAATAATTGAGGATATGATGGACAATGGAATGATATTATTCATGAGAAATCAAATGAAATGGGACTTGGAAGTCCAAAAATCATTATTATGCCGAATCATCAATCTCATAATATGATCAATAAACTCAAATTTGGTAAGTTTCCTGACTCGGCTAATAAGAGAAAGTTGGAGTTTCATGATGATCATAGAGGAAAGAAAGTTCAATTTCACTCATGTAAATCATGTGGGAAGAGGCATCAGTGAGATTGTTTCAAAGGAACTGGAAGATGCTTTGGGTGCGGAAAAGAAGGACACAAAGCCAGTAAGTGCAAAGGAAAAGGTTCAGTTAACACCATGGTCAAGGATAATGGTATTGCTACGACATCAACAATGATTAGATGTTTTAAATATGGAATGTATGGGAATTATGCAAACCAATGCCCTAAGGGAAAATCTCATAAAGAGAATCAGCATGGTCATACAGGTAGTATTTATGTGGATGATGATGAAGAGACTACAAATGAAATATGTGATGGAATAAATGATGAAGCTCAGCTAGTGTTTTAATAAGTTACTGGAATGATTGTATGTTTATAATGAATAATGTATGGTAATATGGAATAATGAATCATATAAGGATTGTTACACTATTGTTTTTCCTAAAGAATTTGAAGGTATATGTTGAATGGTACCGGTAACCATGGAAGGTTATTCAGATATTTTTGAAAAGTATATGATATGCGCATAATGAAGGGATAAGAAGATAATGAGATGTTTGATTGTATTCATGAGTTCATGGTTGATATAAGGACTAAGTGATATCATGGTTTGAGTATATAGAAATTTTGGGATGTGGAAAGAGTTAACTTTTGACAGCATTCATGTTTCCACTAATGTTAAATGGGTATTCATTTTTCAAGAGAATACATGATTAAGGCATTCACATTTTTGTAATGTGACTAACAAGACATATCTTATGATATATGGGGATCAACGAGGGTATTAACATGCTTGTTATATGAAATATCTGGTAATCATTTTCATTATAATATGAGAGTGGACTGCAATATTATGGATAAGCCTAAATATTGGAATGGATTATGTTGGACATAAGTTAGTATTATTTAAGGATAGAAGTTTTTTTCGATATTATTGATGGGATGTAGTTTTAGAAAAAGGACAACCTGCAGGATGGGTGACAACCCATTGCGTCGGACAAGGCTGTGGGAATTGAACCCACAACCAAAGTGCGGCTGGCCTTTATCGCCTACCACTGGCCTACAGGACGTCCCTGGTTAGTAGAAACTAGTTTTATTTTATTAAGCAGTATGATATATGAAGTATAAGTTCATTTTTGGAACCATATACGATTAATCTAACCATATGATGGACTTATAACTTTTTCAAACCTTTTGATTGAAATAGATGGAATGACCCATCATTCTATCACATGATCTTCTAACACATCACGAATAAAAAATTCAACTTCATTTATTTAAGGGATGAAGTAGAAATTGTTCAATTCATGAACAACAGTGAGATTGTACCAAAATCATGTAAATATTTATTTTAATTCATCAACTTTTGGGAAATGATCTTGAAAACCAATAATGTTGTCCAAGTGACCTTATATCCGATGAATTAGATGGTACCTTCGATCATCACAAATCTATGGATTTGTGATTGTTGGATTTTTCATAGCCATGTTCTCTACCACTCTCTATCAGAACATGATGGTTATATTTCTCTTCCATATCCATATTTTCACCTATGTTCTCCTATGTGGAAACCCAGTGATTAGTTTATTTGGGTAACTATTACGTTTCATACTTTAGTTTTTAAAGATAAGTTTTGGTATTCCTTTTTATGATGTGGGTTTCAATTAAAGAAACTTTCAAGTAGAAAACCATTTATAACCCCGATGAATTTCGAGGGAGAAATTCATTTTAAGGGGGGTAGAATGTAACACCCTGAGATTTTATGAAAAATATTCTTTTAATTTCATTAATGTCTTGTGTTTTATTCTACACCAATATTACCTTGCGCTATACGCAACACCGTATTAGCTTGCAGTATACGCAACACTATTCTTGGATCGTGTTACACACAATTTTGATAATAGTTATTCCACACAACATTGAGTATTTATATATATATATATATATTCAATGTATAAATGAAATATGTATGGATTATATTATATGAAACAACGAAGGATTCCTGCACAACATGCAACCCTAACTTGGCTTACATTACACACAATCGCGACCTTCCTCGATAGCGTGTGTTGTACGCAATACCGAGTTTTACTAAACAATGATATATTATTATAATATTATTATGAACTAGCTATTATTAATAGTATTAACTAAATTTTAAATTTTATAACATTATTATTCATCTTACATATTTTCTAGAACATGGTATAAGAACAAAATAATTTTTTTGGGTAAAATAAGTATTTTTAAAAAAATGCAGTTTTGCCGCCTTTTGATGGCGCACCCACTTTAAATATAGTTCTTGACAAGTTTATAAGTTCAATTTTACAAAATAAAATTATTCATTGGAATAAAGATATAAAATTTTACCTTGGATAAAATTTTCATATTATTCTGATAACTTTCATATTTTAATGAATAGTAAAAACACGCTATATTTTAATTAAAAACTACTATTTTCATCATAATAACTTATGTGGTTAAATTATAATATTGAATGGTTTTAAAGTATAAATAGAATATATTTTTACCATTTAATACAATTTATGTCATTAGCATTGATTTTACCTTGAATTCATATGTTAAAGAAATTCAATCTTTTGCAATGTTTTAAAGAAAAACTTGTTTTCTTTCAACAACGAGATTAATTTTAATTTAATTTTTCAAACTTTTGTGTACTAAATTTGGAAAAATGGATTCCATATTTGGAATCAGTTGGTCCAAATTATGTTAAAAAGATACTTTTTATTTTTGGGAATTATGAATAGTAACTACGGTAAATTTTATTTACCGTAGTTAAAGGTAAATCGGGTAATTAAGGGTAAATATAATTTTATAAAATTACCCTAACACATGCCAAAATTCTATCGGATGACTAAAAGTCTACCCATATAACCTAACGGTCGGATTAGATTCATTTTATGGACTTTTGACTATGAAAATAATTTAATTATTATTAAAACCAAAGAAAGTGAAAACATGTCACTCTCTTAAATCTTATAAGTATAATAATTTTAATTTAGTGATAAACATGATAAAACTTAGAACATGAATAGTCTTCAGAAATCTAATAAAATTATCTACATCATGATAATTTATTTATAATTTTTAGGGATTAAATAATTGTCATTAATGGTGATACATTAATGATGCAGAAAGTATTTATTAAGTGAAAAATCAGTAATATAGTTTTTATTGAAATATTAATACCCATTAAAATCCACAAAAACCTGACCAAAACTTATTTTTAGTATATATCTATACCATAATAATCCAATGACCTAATATATAACTGGTTGGAGTCTTATAAAAGTGATTATGACACTTATATTATTTTATTTTAAATGATGCCAAAGTTGTCACCTTCATAATTTAATAAATATAACAATTTAAATATTGTGATTTTAAGATGATAAATTGGAGTAAAAGTAATTTTTTGTAATTTAATAGATTTATCTTAATCATAGGATTTTATTTTTAATTTATATGCAACAAATAAGTATATTAAATAATTATACACAAATGTTGTAGTAATTATTTTATTAAGAGATAAACCAAATAAATGGTTTTAAAAATAATAAAATAAATATTATATGAACTATTTAATGTGCTCCACTAATTACCTAGATACATATGACCTTTTATGAATCTATTAAATCTTTTATTTTGAACATATCTTCTGTATATATTTTATTTAAATTCCAATAAATGAATAGTGTCAAAATTGACACTATTGTAATTTTATAAAAATAACATATTATAAAATTGTTTAAAAATAAAAAAAATACTTAAAAATTATAAATTTAAACTTATATGGTCTATAATGTTATAAATTAACCAATTATGGAAAATTCACAACAAATAGATAATTATTTGTTATAATTTAAAATTTAGAATTTTATTACCACAAATAAAATTAAATAGATTAAATAATGATAAATCAAAATGATAAGGTTTTAAATAAGATCCAAACATGTCTAAATTTTATTTTTTGATGATATTACAACCCTATCTCATCTAATATTCGGATATGAGTCATTTTTGGAGGTTTTTAAGTGGGGTTTGATTTATTATAAATTAATAGTTTTTAGATTTCCAAAGGTGCCCCTCTCCTCCCTTATAAAAGGGCACCTCCTCCCTCTCATCCTCACACCAATTTGAGCCTTCAAGCTCGGCCAAACCCTGAAAAATTATCTTATCCACTTCCCTAAAAACATCCTAGATGTGCTGGTCTTCTTCAAAGACCAATTTTAGTGCCCTAAGAGGAGGTTTCAAAGAAGCGTATCGAAGAAGAGGTAATTTCTTCTACCGATTCTTTCAAACTTCTTTCTTCTTCAACTTATTATTATTTAGTTGTTTTATTATAAATTAATAAAATCAGTATAAATAATATACTGATATTTTATTATAAATATGAAACAACCCCATTTCACCTTCTATCCATCCTATGGAAAACAAAATCACCGCGCGTGCGTACGTACGGAATACCGTCTCCACGCCGTGTTGTAATCTGTTTTTCCACCAATACCTTACATGGATGGATATTATGGTGTAAATAATAACTATACATAGTTATTATAACATCATGATGATTCTGATATATTTTATCATCCACTCCAATTCAATTCAATAATTATGGAAACAATATCATCGCTCGTGCGTACGTACGGACTACCGTCTCCACGACGCGATGAGATTCATTCTCAATGATTAACCATTCATGAATGATTATAAATTATATATAAGAAATAATAATGAAATATATGACATTATAAAGGTACTGGATTTATGTATATATATATATATGTATGTCATCTACTTAATTCCATTCAACTCAATAAGGAAACGAAAACAACGTTCATGCGTACGTACGGCCTACCGTCTCCATGAACGGTGTACTTCTTTACATTTATCGATCTATTATATATATGTATATTATGAATATATATTATATATAAATCATGTTTTATATTCTGGAATTAAGTAATCATGATCTAAGTAATCATATGAATAATTACAAGTCCAAACACGGACGACAAATGAAACGATTTTTACCCAAAACACTCTTTAACATGGAATTTACAAAAGAACGGGTAATATAAAGTCATAAGTGAACCATCTATGATATAATAACAATTAATATGATTCTATAATAAGTCAATGACATTATTTAAATCATTATACAGGATGTTTGGATATGTACGAAGCATATCGGACCTAAGGTAAGGGATAATTTTGAAAATCTCATTTTTATCCGAGATTTCTTATTCGTAAGTATTTACTGGGGTTATTTCTATCATCCATGTCCATGTTTTATAAAAGTGTTTTCATATATGTTTAAAGTACTTTTTACCCATTTTTGACTTTTACTACATGGTATGTATGGAATCTTACTAATACGAGGTACTTTTTGACTTTTCCAGCAAAAGTACGAGAAGAATGTTTTTTTTAACTTATATGACACGAACAAATTTTTACGGTTTTATAAAGCCTTATTTTCCTGAATCTTCCTCCAAAATATTTCATGAATATTTTCAGAAAAATCTCTTTCTTTTAAAATTTCATGGAATTTTGTGAAAATTAAATGACTTTCAAGAAGAAAGGATATTTTTATCAAGAATTCATTTCAAGTGTTTTATCAAAACCATTTTCCATCTAAGATGAAATTATTTCATATGTGTACATTTCAAGTATAATGTCTCTATGATTTACATGGATTCACTTTTCTTATTATGAAATTATATCCATTTATTTTATATGGATTATGTGATGATGGGATGATATTTATGAAACCCATTATAATGTCTCATAATGATTTCATTATGAGATGGGTGGGACCTATATCTCCCTCCAATGCATTGGGTAAAGATTTATATCTCATGAGATAGACACGGATGGAATGGAAAGTTAAACTGGTTCAGTAATATAGGACTGGAACGAGGAGTGAACTCGATTCAGAAAAGGGACTTTTTCCACTAAGATGGTCTTGGCAGCAATTCCTTGGCTAATATGGAAATCATATCATGTGCTTAATGGTTGCCACAATTACATGTTTTATTCCCATTCTATTTTATCATTATTAATGTTTCTTTATGATCTATTCCTTATGTACTTCCATGTTTTATGTCGTTGCTCAATATTTTTAATGTTCATGTTTTTTTAAGTTCAAATGTATATGGTATGTTTTATTTTATCCATGCTTACCCTTACTGAGCATTTGAGCTCACCCTTTTTATGTTTTCTTTTCCCCCAGGATTAAAAGAAAGGTTATAGGTAAAAAAACAAAAGGGGAAGATCATTATGGGAGATTTTGAAGATCTTTCAACACGATTAGATGTTTATATTACGAGTCTCCAAAGACACTAAACTATTACGGTCCTTGTGTGTCTTTTTTTTATGTATTAAGTATTCCGCAAAAGTAATTTATTGTCCATGTACGTCAAGCTTCGAGTCTCTACAGTATGTGTGCATGCATATAGGTACTTAGGCAATTCCTCCCATGTTAGTGATATTCCTACTTGGTTCTAGTCACCAACTAAGGGCCTATTTATGGCCGGATTGGGGAGTTGTGGCATGGGCCCCACTGGGACAGGTCATAACACTGATCCACAATGTGGAGGAGCTATGTTGGATTACATTATGTGACAACAGCCTCTATTATTCAATGGAAATACAAACCCATTTTTAGATGAGTTGTGGATAAGTTCACAATAGAATATATTCCTCATGTTGGTATGTATTTAAATAGAGTAGGTTGTCATGGCGGTTTATCGTCTTTTAGGAGATACAGATTATTTGTGGTCGTTAATCCAAAACACAAAGAAGAGGGAAGAAATAAAAGATATGGAATGGAGGGACTTTATGGAAATATTCCTATAAAATTATTTTCCACATGAACAATGAGTGGATATGGAAAGGAAATTAATGAATCTGAGGTAAAAGGAGAATAAAAATGTAGAATTTTTTGAAGCTAACTTCACAAGGTTAGCAAGATATGATGCAGATTACATATGTAATCCAAGGAGAAATATTGATCGATTCTTTAATGGTTTAATATCATTCATCTAAAGGGCACTAGTTTCCTAATGTTTCTCATCATATGAAGAGATAGTCTCAAGTGTTATCAATACAAAAAATTAATTTTCTAGGTCTTATGACATTAATGGAAAAAGAGAGAGGAAGAGGGTTTCCAAAAACTCTAGAAATAGAAATGAGGAAATGGCGAAGAAGGGAATAGTTGAGCTTCCATCCTGTAGAAATTATGGGAAGAAACACCATGCCACTTTCCTGAAGGGAATGGGATTCTGTTAAAAGTGTGTAGAAAAAGGCCACCTATATCGGGATTCTAAGGGGAAGAATGAAGCTAAAAATATTCAATTGTAAAATTGAAAGATGATGGGACATTATTCACATGAATGTGCTAATCATCATGGAATCATTCACCAAATAAATCCATGGGAGCAAGGACAATATTATGTGGTCATAATTGCGGACGTTGAAGTTCTTCATGATGTGAGGGTAGGTAATTTAATAATTTCCTCGAATATAGTCAATGATTTATTTGATTCTAGATCATCACATTCTTTCATATCTTCATAGTTTTCCCTTAAAATTAGATACTTCCAATTTGATTTTACAAGGGTGTTTTTATTAAAAAATCTCAAGGGATGTATCATTGTAAAAAAATTATGTCAGGAAGTCCCCATTATGGAATATAAATGTTAATTATCTGCTGATTTTATGGTCATACTCATGATTTAATTTGATATAATCCTCAATATGGATTGTATTTCGAACCATGATGTGAAAATTTATTGTAATAAAAAGGAGGTTACAATTTTTGAGGATGATGTGGAATCCATTATCTTTAGGGAAAAAATTACACCATCTGATTCCCATCTAGATCCACCCCCGGTAGATCTACAAAATTAAATTATTTGGGAGGAATGGAATGTAATATCTATGGGTGGGGAAAATAATGTCAAAATAGTGGATGTACATATTGTGCAATAATATGTTTATGTCCTTCCAGAGGATTTAACTTGGCATTCTCCATAGTGGGAAACTGAGTTTTCTATTAAATTAATTCCAAATTGAAGGCCCATATCAAAGACCCCTTCTAGAATGGCCGTTATGTAATTAGTGGAGCTAAAAAAACTAGAGGGATTGATTGACAATGGAATTGTTTTCCATAGTGTTTATCTATGGGGAGACCATGTTATTTTCATTAAGAAAACAGTGGATCTATGAGGTTGTGCATTTACTATAGGGAGATCAATGCTGTAAAAATAAAGAATAAGTATCCCTTACCTCGCATTGATGATTTATTTCATCAACTTAATGGAGATCAATATTTTGAAATGATTTACCTTCAATATGGATATTATCAGTTTCTTGTGATGAAAGAAAACATTCCAAAAATAGCATTTCGAACCAGGTATGGGCATTTTTGAGTTTATAGTAATGCCATTTTGGAAGACTAAGGCACCCTCTATTTTCATAGATCTAATGTATAGAGTTTTCAAGGAATATCTTGATGAATTTATGGTGGTATTTATTTTTGATATCTTGGTATAATCCCAAATCTATAAAGATCATGAAAATCTCTTCTGAACTATTCTAATGAATCTTAGAAGATATGAATTTTATGGGAATCTTAGAAATTGTGAATTTTTTTCTTCAATCAGTTTCCTTTGATGGAGAAATTGTCTCTAAGGATGGAATATCTGTTTATTCTAAAAAGAAAAAGGTAGTTCATGAATGGCCAAACCTAATTAACATAAATGAGGTATGTAGTTTTATTTGTTTAGTAGGTTATTATCAGTGTTTCGTTCAGAACTTTTCCCATTTAGCCAACCCAACATCCAATCTTAACCATAAAGGGGTTAACATCGTATGGAAAAAAGAATGTGAGGACTGTTTTGATGAATTTATGTAAAGATTAGTGAATGCTCTAATCCTAACTCTACCGTCGGGGAATGATGAGTTTGCGATCTATAGTGATGAATCAAATAAAGACATGGTTATGTTTATATACAGAATGATCGAGTTATTTCCTATGAATCATGGCTGTTAAATATTCATGTAAAAAACTATTCTACTCATGGTATTGAGTTAGATGTTGTGATATTTACTCTAAAAATATGGAGACACTATATCTAAGGGGAAATATGTGAGATATATTTGGATCATAAGAGTCTGAATTATATTTTCTCATAGAATGAACTCAATATGAGGCAATGGAGATGGCTCAAAGTAATCAAGGATTATTATTGTTTCATACACTACCACCAAGGAAAGGGAAATAAGGTAGTTGATGCATTGAGAATGAATGATCATGGAGTTTTAAAAAAAATGAGGATTAAAAGAGATCACATGTTCATGGATCTAATAAGGACGAACATGATAATTATCAAAGAAGGTGAAACATCATTACTTTTTCAATTTTTTTCCCATAAATATTTATTATAAAGTGTTAGAAGCTCCTATCATGATGATGAAAACCTTTAAAATAATGTTAATTATGTGAAATATGGGATATTGACTAACTTTGTATGTAAAGATGAAATTCTGAAATTTGGGAAGAGGCTATGTGTCCCCTATATACCCAATCTGACAAGGGAGTTATTTGATGATTCTAATAGCTCAAATTTCTATATACATCCTTATGGCACTAATATGTATAGAGATTTTAAGGAACACTACTGAAGGGACAACATAAAGTGGAAAATTTCTGATTATGTATCATATGTCTAGTCTCTCAACAAGTGAAGGGAAAAAAATATCCTAGAGGAGTCATGAAACCTCTATATATTCGTGCATGGAAAAGGGAGTAAATCACCATGGATTTTTTCACTGGATTACCCAAAAATCTAAGAAAGAATGATGCAATATGGGTAATTATGAAATGACTTATAAAATCTACACATTTTCTCACTATAAGGGAGTGTTTTCCACTATAGTATCTTGAAAAACACTATAAAAATGAAGTTATAAGACTCCATGGAGAACCTATTTCAATAGTGTCTAATCGAGATCAATGATTTACATCAAAATTCTAGAAAATTCTTCAAAAATAATTGGATAATGAGCTTCGTTTGAGTTCTTCTTACCACCCACAAATAGACAAGCAATCAGAAAGGACGATCCAAAAATTATAAGATATGTTGAGATCATGTTCACTTGAATGTAAAGGTATGTGGGATAATAATTTACCTCTATTAGAGATTTCTTACAATAATAGTTTCCATTCAGGTATTCAAATGACACCATATGATGCATTTTATGGAAAGAAATTTCGTATGCCAACTTGTTGGGATGAAGTTAGAGAAAAGAAGATTGTGGGACCAAGGATTGCGAGGAAACAATAGTGAAGCTAAAGATTATTCAAGGCCATATCAATGAATCTCAAAATAGAAAAAAAAATATATGTTGATAATAGAAGGAATGATTCAAAGTTTTAAGTGGGAGATCATGTTTTCTTAAAAGTATCTCCATGGAAGGGTGTTATAATAATTGAGATGAAATGGAAACTAATCCCTAGGTGCATAGGATATTTTGAAATTTCGGATAAAATTGTAGCTGTTGAATATAGTTTGGATATTACACCTAGCCTCTATAAAGTAAAAAATGTATTACATGTCCCTTTGATGAGAAAGTACGTGCTAGACCCAACTCATGTCCGCATTTCTGATGGTATAGAATTGGAACCTGACATATCTTAATGTGAATAGCCTATCAAGATTCTAGACACTCAAGAACAAGTGTTGAGGAATAAGACAACTCATCTAGTGAAGATAATTTGGAAAAATCATAAAATCTAAGAGGCATCATGGGAGCCTGAGGATCTTATGATGAAGGACTACCCAAATGTTTTTGTGAGGTAACATTCTGGTAATTTTGAGGATGAAATTTTTGTAAGGAGGGGATAATGTTACACCCCAAGTTTTTGAAAATAAATTTAATACAGAATTCATGAAACACTAAGTCTCTACAAAACGCCACTTTGTTATAAACTAACTAGTAAACACAATTTTTCCACCTTTGTGATTTGAATTTGGAAAAACTGACTTACACAGTTGCGTTCAGTAAGATATTTAGAGTCTGATAAGACAAACTTAATTTTTGGTGAATAGTAACATACCCTTATAAATAGTAATATGAATAGTAATATGACCCTTATGAATATTAAATCATATTATTATTTTATTTTCTGAAGGGTATAAGATAATGAGATCTTGATTAATTTTTCAAGGTGATATAAAACCTAATATAGACTTAAATTTGCCATTTTTCGAATAAATTATTATTTTATTTAAAAATTAAATTAATAATAATTAAAGAATAATTTTCAATAAATGATGTTCATTTTTTAATTCTACATGTTTAAAAATGGTATAGGTGATTTTTTGGGATTTTTCTGAAATACTCAAATTTTGGATGAATAGTAAAATATTGAAATTTTCCATATATATACATTATTAGTTAAATTCACTATTACTAGAATCATGGATGTTGTATGCACAATTGGTTCAAAATCACATTCACATATTAATATTCTTGGTCAAAAGAATCAATACAATTGGTTGTCTTTGGAAAAATAGTAAAATAATGGGAAAACACTCCTCTCATCCACTGTACCCCCTCACTCTCTATTCTCTTCACTCCTCTAAGAATTGAAGATCCAGAAATTTAATCCTAAATACCCTTATTTAGTAAATCCCCACTTCCAAGAGCTCTTGGGCTTTCCGAAATACCAAAAACCCTTCCCTTAAAGTTATTCTGAAGGAGCTGGATTCAAAAGGTAAATTCACATTCTATTTCTTTCAATTTATTTTCAAGTTCCTTTCTATTGCTATCCTCTCATCACCTCGTCTTTCCAAATGACAATAATAAATCAAGTATCATCTATATACTGGAATTATATCATGTTAATTTAATAACAATCATAAATATGATTACTCTCTCTATTTTATTTTTTAAATAAAATCATCGTCCGTGAGGTGCCAATTTACAACCTTTGTGGATGAAGAACTTTCACTCCTTATTTTCCAATTAAATAATGGTTATAAAAACATTTTATGGTTCATAAATGCTATAATATATGTATTATAGCTTATTTAATATTCATTACCTAGTATATGTACAAAATATTAAATCATATGACCCAACCAGTTCCTAATAATCAAAATACCGCTAAAATAATCTATGTGATTGTCATTAATATTTAATCTAATGTTTTATAGTCATTCCATGTAAAAAATGAAATGAATTAACATTAAAACTGTGTTTGTTCATAAATAATGTGCAAATTTAATTCTGGAGATTAAAATCCATTCCAACTGAACACCATTACTTGGAAACAAGTGAATCGATTATGAAAATCAAGAAAACAAACACTCAGGAAAGACGAAAATAAATATTATAACTTATCAATAATGACATAAATAACATAAAAAAATTATGATAAAATAAATAAATTTCTAATAGGTTATAAATTAAGTTATTAATGAGTCTAATTTCATATTCCAGGACTATATGGTCAAGAGAGGAACATTCAGACTTAAGGTAAGCGTTTTCCACCCAAACCTATATTTTCATTCAGGTTACTTTTATTGCCTAATTACCTCAATGAAATTGTTATGTATTAATATTTAATCCACATAAAGTTTTTCTAAGAGTTATATATATATTTACCATCCAGAATCCTTCTTTATTTTATGGGGAGATATACGTCTTAAATGGCAGTTTCAAAATTCTTTCCAATATACAAGCCCGATTCAAGGGAATTTCACAAATTCTTACATATTTTAAAGGGAACTCCACAATCATTTTTTTGACACAATTATCTTTATAAAATATATTATTTATTATTAAAATACTATCTTACCTCATTTATGATTTTATACAATGATTTTTCCAAATGAACCATTATATTCAAAATAAAAGAGTTTTTATCTCAAGAATTACTCAATCATTTTATAAGAGTATATTAATCTATTTCAATACTCATGTTGATTATTATGTATTATTGTAATTAATATTTTATTATATAATATAAAATATTTTATTTAATGGTATATGATTATTTTTATTATGGATATTCTATCTTAAAACCATTCACCATGTTACTCCGAATGGTTAGTGTTTATGCTTAATGTTCAGGGAAAGTTATTTATGTTTCATATGATAGTTTCAATATTTATGTATATGTTGTTTATGTTTATCCCAATTCATTTTAGGACTTCATTAGACATATTAAGTGTCTAGTGGGGCCTTCTATATCCCCTTGGTGCATCATTAGGTCTTTTGAGACAAATTACAGTCTTGGCACAAGGCCTTTACAAAATGGTTATTTATAGACTTAGTATGAGGCCTTAACGGTATGGTTATAATGTCCTACCTTATGCATTCAATAATTATGAAAATATTATTTATGGTTAATGTGGTTATTCTATGAGTAGAATACCCATGATTATGTTTTATTATGGAATTATTTTTTTAGCTCTTATTTCTACCATAATGTGTTCATGTTTATTGTTAAAGGCATATGTTTTTAATTATTAACCACGAATAAAGTATAAGTTTATGTTATCTTCCACTTAATTAATTACACTTACTGAGCATTTGAGATCACCCCTTTATTATGTTTCATTTTATCAGGACATAAAGAAGTTAATTATGGATGACCTGTAGGGATAAACTTATAGTTGTGGATGTTCCCAATAAAACTTATATGTTGTTTTTCATTTCAAGTTGTAATGTTGAAATAATGTAAGTATCTTGTTTCAATTATAATAAAATACTTGTTCCTTTTGGATTCATATTCCTTGGTTACATTCAAATATAATAAAATAAGGCACCAACCCTAGGAAACTGGGGTATGGTCCTTACAAATTGAGACGATACTTTTTATACGGGTGTGTGTCATTTTCTTAGGCACTAGGAATTCCATATTTTATAAAATTCAATGAGACTTTTTATAAAACATATTTTTAATTTCCTTGTTTTAATTTATATCAATCTTATTTAATGTGGGTTTTAAGAATTATTGATTCAGTTAAAAGTGGTGTAGTCTAATAAAATCTTTTCAAAGTGATTAATTGATTTTATAAAAATAAAGTCTATGTTTTAAAAAACTGATTTGACATAATATTTATACTTCATGTTCCCACCCGCAAAAAAATAATTTTAATTATGTATTTTTTAAACTAGAATGAAACATTTTTCCTTTTTAAATATTATATTTGGGGAATGGGGACGATACTAAATGAGACTTTATGTTTGTTCATATTATCATTTCAAGTTATTGGTCAACTATTGATTGCTCATGGATCATGCTTGTTTTGAGGTTTGATGGTGCCTTATAGAGTCACATGAAGGTATGTGGGTTATTTTATTTTATTTAGTATCCCTTATTGCATCATCCATCATTGTTTTACTTCCATTTCATTATGTGTAGTGTTTATGCATGTGGTGTTATGGATGTTGAATAATTTCAGTTGTTTCTTACAAGAGGGATAAATGTGAGAGTGAGTTTTTATTCATGTATTATAATCCCTTTATGCATGATTATTTCTTTATCATGGGAATCCAATGTATTTTTTTGCATCATGGTAGAATTTTTGATAAAATTCCCACTCTAATTTTATTTATTTTTTGAAAAAATAATTCCCACTGAGTTTTTTATGATCCTCTAATGCTTTTCACCAGCCCATGGGGCTTATGACGACCTCTGGCCCTTTTAATAATCTTGTTGGGGTGTTTGGTAGATGGAATACTCAGGTTGGTTCATAGTAATGTGCCTCCTAACCTTCTTGTGTTTATGAATATTCCTTGGTATAATTGAATGATAATTATACTCATTTTTATAAATTTTCTAAGTGAAACTTCATGTAATTTAATAAATTAGTATGTATATATGAGGATATGTTTGAGATTGAATAATGAAGTTAATGATTTTAAATGGGATGATTAATAGCAACCTGAATCTTGTAAATATATGACTATTTCATATTTTTACTCTTTCTATCTTTCTTAATAAGCCATTATTTTTCATATATATGTGTAAATGGTTTTATTTCATGGGATGTTGTTTGATTTGTGGTTAATTGAATGTGTATTTTTTTTGGAAATAGTTTATATGAGAGTATATATGTGGATGTATCATGTAATAATCATGTGTTCCACTATATACCTATTTAGGGTTACCTGATTTTTTAATTTCAATACACCATGAAAATTAGTTTTTAATGGGATGGAATCCTTATGTTTCACAATTATTATTGGTAACATTATTTGATATTTTTTTCTTGAGACTGTGGAATGATTTATACAAAATTTAAGAATCTACTTTTCCTAGTTACTAATTTTGATTTATTTTTTATAGAGAAATAAAATTTATTTTCTTCCTGAAATTAAAATATCAGTGAAGAATATTTTTCTTTAAATATTATACTTGTTGTGTATTATTTTTTTAGGATGAAAATATTTAAAGGTGGTGCCACTATAATAATACAATAATTCATTGAGGATTAAAAATCATATAGTTATGGTTTAACTATAGCTATTTTTAACATATTATATTTAATGATGTATCTATTTATTATATGGTTCTTGTACTAACACAAAACTGGTATCCGCAACGGAACCCTTTAACAGTTCTAAAAAAATAACTGATAAAGTGTAATTTTAGGAGTGCTAAAAAAAGAACTATTAACAGTACCCATTTATCAACATTTCTTTTGTGGGGACCAAATTTATTCCAAGGTATTACATTCATATTGATATCATTGCATTTAAATATTATTGTGTTCACAATCTAATGTTATTTATAATCAAATATATAAAAATATAAAAATATTTTTTTTATATATTCACACATATGAATTTAATTTTATAAATAAATAATTAGACATATTTACATATAAAATACATTTCTCAATATATAAGCCTTATCTAAATAAAAACTAATGTCTATTTTATTTAAAATATAAATATTTTAATATTTATATAATAATATAATAAGTTTGTGTGTCTATTTGGGTGTATCTGTATTAACAAAACGAGATATATTATCAATATATTCAAATATATATATATATACATATTAATATATAATATATGAATATATATATATATATAAATATGTATAATTATACTTACAGATATACATATATAATATCTATCTGTGTTTGTTGTATATATGTATTTATTTATTTATAAACAAAAACAAACATATTTTATCAATGTATTTAATACCAGTATTATAAATTTATATTAATATACGAATCATATACGGATAAAAAAATATAAGTAAATAAATATAAAAAAATAGATATAAATAGATATTAATATACAAATAAACATAAAAATATATCAATATAACTATATATGTATGTATATATATATATATTAATATATGAACAAACACACACACACAAATATATATATATATATATATTGAGTTAATTTTATTTATAAACACATGGGTTTTATTTATTTTGGATGGTATAACCGAACTAGTGTTTTATGTTCATTTAAAATATATAATATTTGATTATTTTTAATAAAATCATTAAGAAATTTATTTTATATATTTAAATGATTAATATGTACCATGATTATTTTTTATGAAACAGATAACATATAATATGAGATGTATATCATTCCTTTATTTGAGTGCTAAAAAATCAAACACATAAGAAAAATAATAAAAATAATCATTTCCAAAAATAATAATTTTTTGTATTGTATTTTTACAAAATAGGTTTTCTTCAAATTCATATAAACAACAATAAAGCATTCAGATCATAATCAAAACATTTATCAAAGTATATGTTTAGAAAATGAAAAATAGCACCACATTTAATTCATAAAACTATTATTCCCTCATCATTTCAATAAATGAAATATAGTTAAAAAAACCATTATGATGAAACACCAATGGATGGTTTTATACAAAAACCCTGTTTTTATAGATTTGAAAATAAAAGAATTTTTTTTGGTAAAGTGAGAATAATAAAAAAACCATCCTAATAGACACCTAAAAAACAAAATATAGCAAAAACCAATAAAATGAAAATATCAAAGACACAAATCCATCAACAAACAATGCTAATTTCAATTAACCGACCTGAAAAACACATATAGAATGGGGTTCCACATTGGTTATTTGATAAGTAATGTGAAAATCCATTTTTTGATAAATTAATTTTGATTCGTCCCCTTCATAGTAGACATTAATATAAAATAGAATAAAATATGAAAAAAAAACAAGTATAAAAACAAAAAAATAGCCAATAAAACACACATACAATTAGAACTTTCATGTTTACAATATATACACAAATAAATTAAAATCAAATAAAACATGTGACATGATCCCCTATTATCAGAATTTTTTATTGGGAACTGAATTTATTCCTATGTATTACATTCACATTGATCATATAGCTTTGAAATGTTTATCATTTTTCACAATAAACTTTTATTTATAATCAAATATATATCAATAAATACATATTTTTCTTATATATTCACATATTCAAATTTAATTTTATAAATAAATAATTAAACATATTTAAATATAAAATATATTTCTCAATATATAAGCCTTATCTAAAGAGAAACTAATATCCATTTTATTTAAAATAAAAATATAAAAATACTTATATACCTGAATAACGTGCGTGTGTCTGTATTAACAAAATGAGATATATTATTTATATATTATAACATATGTATACACATATTAATATATAATATATGTAAATATATAATAATATATATAATTTTACTTATATATACACAAATATAATATATATGTGTGTGTGCGTGTCGTATATATATATATATATATTTATTTATAAACACACAAAAAACATATATTATAAATTTATTTAATACTGGTCTTATAAATATATATTAATATAGGAATCATATACAGATAAAAAATATATCTAAATATATATAAATAAATATAAATAAAAATATATTAATATACGAATAAATATATATTAATATACTAATAAATATATAAATATATAAATATTACTATATATGTATAAATATATATATATATATATATTATAAAAATAAGTATATATATATATATTTATATAACTATATATATATTGATCTAATTTTATGTCTTTAAATTCAATATTTCTCCTACCTCTTATATTTTATGACTTTTGAAATCAACTGAATGTCAAAAAAATATTAAATAGTGATGAATGTAATTGAATTGGATTAAATCAATCCAATTTATAGTTTATGGTTATTATTAAAGTGTATTTATTTAATCTCACACTCCTCTTTGAGATTTTAAGTCCATACAAATAAATTCAAATGGAATGTATTATATTTTTAGAATCATTATTTTAAGATATTTCGATAGACATATTATTTATAATTTTTTTAATTCATGTTGAGAAGAGAATCTAGAGAGATGTTTTATCATTATTTTTTATTATCATTTGACACACATCAAATAGTGAATAATAAAATTTATAATTATATGTCATTATTTATATAAAAGGAAGTGCATGTGTTTTATTTATTTTGGATGGTATCACTGAACAAGCGGTTTATGTTCATTTAAAACATAAATCCTTTGATTATTTTTAATAAATTCATTAATAAATTTATTTTTTATATTTAAATAATTAATTTATACCACGATTATTTTTTATGAAACACATAACATATAATATTAGATATATATCAAACTTTTAATTGAGTGATAAATAATTAGATATATAAAAAAATAATTAAAACAATTACTTTCAAAAAATATAATTTTGTTTATTTTATTTTTTAAAAACAGGTTGTCTTCAAATGCGTATAAACAACTATAAAATATTTATATCATAATTAAAAAATCTATAGAAAGATATTTTTTAGAAAAAATGAAAAATATCATGACACTTAATTCATAAAACAATTATTCCCTCATCATTTTAATAAATTAAATGTAGTTTAAAAATCCATTATGAAGAACCACATATGGAAGGTTTTATCCACAAAATCTATTTTTTTGGATTTGCAAATAAAAGAACTTTTTTGGTTTAGGTGATAATAATAAATAACCCACACTAATAGACCCCCATAAACCAAATATAGAAATAAACTATAAAATGAAATTATCGAGACTCAAATCCATCAACAGATATCACTAACTTCAAATAACTAATTTGAAAAACCAATATATAATGTTTTTTCAAATTTATATTTGATAACCAACGTGAAAATACATTTTTTAATAATTTTATTTTGTTTTATCTTATATATAGTGGACATGAATAGAAACCAGGAAGAAAATATGAAAAAATAGAAAAAAGTTGAAAAACCAAAATAATAACAAACAAAACACACATACATTAGAACTTTCATTTTTTATACTATATATACAAATAAATTAAATTCCAATAAAACTAGTTAAATGAGTCTACCATATAATTTTTATGTGTCTCAACTCTTATGAAATATAAGGGAGAGGATTATAAAAAAGATACAAATTAAAATCAAATAATTTAACATGTATTCTGAATAAAATGAATCAAAATTTAAGGAAATGTTTATAAAGAATTAAATGTACAAAAATGTTTATGTTAAGAATTACTTCGAAAAAACAGGCATCATTTTGATTCTAAACTGATATATAGTTACAATGTATATCATATCATTTTCCAAAAGTTCCATAATCATTGAACGCCCATAAATTCTAGCTTTAATTTGAATTTTTTAAACATCTAACAAAAAAATTGAATATGTCAAATATCTGTCAATACTTATAGAATTTGTATCTGAAGTCATAAATATTTTTATTTGTTATTTGTAATATAATATTTATTTACCTTTAATGTATTACTATACAAATTAGATAAATATAGAAAAATTTAAATTTTAAAAATAATTTTTTTGAAAAATAAAATAAAAGATAAAATATACACATACCTCTATTGAAATATGTCAAAGAAGTCTAAATGGATAAACCAGAAATATGTCGATGCATTGTAAAAATGCACTCGCCTCATCTATATGTATAGGTATTCTTATTGATCTATCTGTAATATCCTATACAATGACCTTATGATTATCAATCTCTATCTATTGATAATGAATGGTATCACCAATATAAAATATCATCCCATATGAAACAATATTATTTTCGGGATCATTAACATATAACTCACAATGACTAGGAATCATGTGAAGGATGGGTGTAAGAATAGGATAAGAAGAAGTTTGGTATACAGGTGGAGGTGGAGGAGTGGGAGTTATTGGCGGAGGGTGAGTAGTTGAATGAACTGTCTGAAATTGTCCTTGTCTGTCTGCAAACATCGATTGTATCAAAGATCTGATCATGTCCTCGATAATAACATTAATATATTAAAATTCATCTTCTAAATATTCTATTTTTTAATACATACTCTATTGAATAATATTTATTACATGGAATCCCTTTGTTTACTGATACACTTTCTGGGAATCATCATACATGACCTAAGTGTTTGGTCTTTCCCAATGCTGTAGATAAAATATACCTCCTAACCTCAGCTATAAAGACACCTAGTGTCCTCTACTCCTCAATAGAATCCTGTAAAAAATATTTAAAAAAATATATAATTAATCACAATATATAATGAATTGATTAAACATAAATAAATAAATAAAGAAATCTTCTTACAATAATCTCAAGTAAAACCCATGGATCTTCCATAAGATATTTATTTTGTTACTCATCTGATACCTCTTCCATTTTTCATGTCTATCATGGGAGAAGTAGGGTCAACCTCTGTAGAACATGATGACTCAACACTCAGTAGTTAAAAATTTTTAGCCATCATTTTTTTCATCCAATAACGTATACCCTCCTCGAGATAATGTATGAGGGTATACATTTCTAGACTGGATATCTAGATGATATCTCCTAGATTACTATATATTAAGAATAAATGTTTCATTAATAATATCATTAATATTAAAAAACATCCAAATGTAACATTTCACATACCAAAAAATTCTTTTCATCTTCTACTTTAAAAAGTTTATTCCATGTATCTTCATCTATCAATGGAAATATATCAAATAATTATGATATTTTCTATACCCAAAAATAAAATGTTACCTGATGGTTAATTTAAAATCCATCCATGTTCTTGTATTAAATGATAAACATTTCCTCTTAAATCCTCTAGTATCAGGTATATCATATGTCATCTAATAGGAAAGGGGGAAAACAAGTATTACTATAAAAATTTTATGATAAGTAAAATAATAACAAATGAACATACAAATATGGTTTCCCACAAGTGATATTTTTTGAATTTGTAAAAACTTCTCCAATCTTCAATCAAAATACTAATTTTTCATTTATCATGCACTACTATAAAATTCAAGAAGTGTTTGGAATTTGTACTTCTTGGAATATCATTATCATTGAATTCTATAGATATCCTCTGGTCCTTGCTATGAGCAACTAATAATTTTGGTAAATGTGTACTGTCACATTTATCAACCCTCAAGCTCTTCTTTTACCCCATATAATTAGATGTCTCTTGTAAAGAAGAATGAGGCTCAACAATTATAGCATGTGTACATTTCTCCTCGTAGGTATGAGTAAAATCATATCTAGAAGTATGTGGTGGATCAGATTATTAATCTTTCATTATCCAAAAAATCAAAGAAACAAAAAGTTAATAAAGAAATCTAAAAAACCAATGGTTACATACTAATTTAAATAAAATAAAAAATTATCAAACAAAAAAGTAAACTAAACTAAACTTAACATATTTTTATTCATATTTTTTATAGTTAATTAAAATGAAAACAACATTAATGATATATGAAATGACATATAAATAAATGAAAACAAAAAAATGGTGTTTGAATAGTAAAAATGATCTAACCTAATAATTCATTTTTTACACAAAAAAAACTTTTTGAATATAATCTTATACAATATTTTTGATTCTATTTAACATATTATATTTAAAATAATTTTTTTTTCAACCGAATCAATTAATATATAAGTTACGTAAGGGTAAACAAGAAAAAATAAACAAAAAAATACAAATATAAAAAATAAATTTAACTTATTAGTTATAATAAATCATTTAATAAAAAATAAATTTTAAATATCTAAAATTTTATGAAATTTAAAAAAGTAAATGAGAAATAAAAAAATGTTCAAAAAAATATTTGGAATGTGCTAATGGAATTTTCTCCCATATTCCTTCATTAATATAATTCCATACGAAACAAACCATGTCTATGTAATGTTTATAAATATTATCTACTAATTTTTAGATGTAATTATGGATCTCACATAAATAATTATCTTCATCAATTTTATAATCACTAACATACAATTTTCCCTTGCGAAAAAATTGACCACTACATATAGGATTGATAAAGAACATAGAAAATTTGTTTTTCATGTGTTACCATTATAGAAGGATAAGATGTGTATTGTAATATATTTAGATTAACTATTTTTATTCCAAATTCAACACGCCTAACAGTATTGTTAGAAATTATCAATTTTCAGTTACACAATGGAACATGAAATTTAATGTAATCAAACTCCAAAATTCCATCAATGACTCCATAATATGCACTTGATGTGGAAGTAGGTTTTTTTATTAGAAACCCAACAAATTAAATACTTCTATGAAAACCAATACATTATTATTCTAAACTAAACTTCTATTGTCCTAATATTTCATATGAAATTCGTATCCATTAATTTCTTACTTGATCAATGTTATCAAATTTAAACAAGGACCATCCACTAACCAGATCAATGATTCTGATGCATATGATCTACCAAGAACAGTTTCTTTAAACCATTTAATAAATGTTTTGTTATGATTATTCAAAATACACATATCTTTATTCTTTGGATAAAATTGTTTCAACACATTAATATGAAATGCTATATATGACTGATCATCATCTGTGTTATTCATGATTTTATAAATGTATCTTCTTTATCTGTTCACTTGTTAAATATTTAACATTGAATCCATAGATCCACTTTATCACATAATTATCCCATTCATGGTGAGATATAGGAAAACCAATGTGCTCCCCTATAGACAATATTCTTGTAAAACACTCAACATCCTCCTCAGAAATATACTTCTCAATAATGGAGGATTTATGACGATATGGATTCTTATGATACCCATTTAATATCATCATATATATTTCCAGAGGATACATCCATTATAGATATATATTACTTTAAAACATTATTTATGACACAAAAATAACCATTAAATGAAGCATTATATCAAAAAAAGATGGTGTAAAATACATTTACAATCGAAAAAGCATAGGAATAGCTTCATTCTCCAAATTGGTTAAAGCATTCAGATCAATCAACATATTGAAAATTGAATTGAAAAATTACCAAACCTTCATGATATTCATTCTTAAAGAGATGAGAAATATTACACCCAATGAAATTGGAAAGATCTATTTCATCATGATGTTATAATCTTGAGATTTCATACCTATCAACTTTAAACCCTTTAAAGATAGAAATTTTTTTACATTTGAAGAATAATTATATGGAACATTTATATCATGAAGATGTTGAAAAAATATAATTTTCTAACTCAAATAATGCATGAAAACATGGGGGTAGTAATTTTCTCCTTCTATCAAATGTGGGAGCTAAATCTAAATTTATTCTCATTGAGAATAAGTTTAATCTTGAATTCCACCCATATTTAGTCTTTCTTTAATATATAAAAAATGATCCAATAAATATATCCTATATATTCTTCTCTAGGTGCATGAAATAAATGTTATAGTTTACTACATGATATCTCTAATATTGTATCTCATAAACTATTGAATGTTTCTTCCAAATATTCTTATCATTGCCAAATTTTTGTGTGTTTCTAAATGTCATGCCATTGTTTTTCAACCAATCAAAATTATGATTAGTGGATAAATGTATTGGACAAATATCAAATTCTTGGGATCCATTTAATTCCATTTTTAAACTTTTATAATCATGATACATATACAAAAACATTCAATGATCCATGAATACTATTTTCTCTCCATGATGCAGTTGATAATATGAAGTTCATTGTTAACAAATTGGGAACACTCTATGCCCCTTATCACTATATCCAGAAAAATTTCCATATTTTTAGAAGTTATTTACAGTTAATATAATCATTTCATGTAGTTATAAATATTTTTTATAAGAATCATACACATTAATACCTTAATCCCATAAAATTTTCAATTCATCAATTAATGAAGAAAAGAAAACATCAATATCATTTTCGAGATATTTTGGTCCAGATATCATTAATCTATACATGACATATTTTCACTCCATACAAAATTCATTATATGAGACATAAATTACCGATTAAATAGTCTATGAACAATATGTTCTACTAAGGTTCGATTTGGATTCAATCAATCCATGAACTGTCCAAGTATGGGATTTCTAACTTTACTTCTGAATGTAGTAAACTATTGATCAATTTTCACCCACTGTGGAAAATCAACCAGATGATATAATTTTCCATAACACATATATGAATAATCATTCCATATTAACCTTTTTTCATCATGTGAATTTGAAAATAAATTATTTAAAATAGGAATTATAGAAAGATACTAATATACTTAGGAAGGGATCTCTATAACAAAAATATAAGAAGATGATTTTTCATTCAACTTATACTATGACATCCCACAGTTAGGACATCCTATTATAAATTCATATTACATCCTATATAGAACACAATCATTTGGGTAGGTATGTTATTTTTTACTCTAATCCCATTGGACACAATATTTTCTTCACATTACAATGTGGATCTAGAAGATCATTGTCTTCCTTAAAAATATCTTTCAAAAATTATGTAAACTCTATAAAACTCTTGTCACTCCATACATATTTCATCTTAATGTTAATAAATCTGAAAAATATCAATAAAAAATGTAAATTATGTAAAACCCTAATATAATGGTTTTTCAAAATTAGCATATAGATGCTCAATTTTCTATTCTTTCTCAATTAACCCCTCTTCAATATCATGAATCATTTTTTGAATTAGATCATTGTAATCATCTTTCAATGCACCATCATCAATAGAACCAAAATTCTATCTAGTTCAAGCATTCCAAACCAATGGTCTGTAACATGGATTAAAACCATGAAAAATTAAATGATCATTAAACTCTATGATTTTCAACTTCTTCAAATCTAAAAATGTCAAGAATGTAAATAAAAACATGTCATTGTTTGGAACATTTCATTTGGAAAATTCAAATAAAAAATCATTAACACCTTCCTCATATTCATCACTTATTCAATGTTTCATAATCCAAATCTAAGTCATTATTATCTATCATAAATGTCAAGAAAATATTTTTTAAGAAGCATATAGTGGTTATACAAGTGAGTAAGTGGGGGAATAGTACATTATTACAATGAAAATCAAGAAGACACACTTGTGGTATAATTCATTAGTAAAATATTTCTATGATTTTCACCAATAGTGAATATAATGTTTATAAGGTTAATAATATTGGAGATTAAATTTAATTTTAATTGGAATGATTATACAACAATCAAATAGAAAATAATTTAACCATATATAAAAGTTGTAATAATTTGAAAGTAACAAAATTTTGAAATTTAATAAAAAAAATTGTGTTGAAAAGTATAATTATAAATTCAAGGAAATAATGAAATATAAGTTTAAATATTTTTGGTAAGTAATAAAAATAAATTCTTGGATGTAATTTACAAATGAAAATATATTTATACTGTTCTTTCATTTTTCAATTGCTTCTAAATGAAATTAGATGAAACATGCAATTGAATATTATTGAATATAATTGAAATGAAATATGTATTTTCCATTTTGATTTGAATCTTTATCATCAATTTTTTACATGTTTTTTTATTAAAAAACAAATGATTATTAGAATAATGATTGATTCATACTATAATATAATCATAAAGTAGAGTTGAAACAACACAATGTTGAATTTGTAATGCATTACACACACACACAATTATTATTATATATTATTTTCGTCTAGTGTAATATTTAAATTGTGAAAAGTATATTACATAAAATGTATTATATAAGAACATGTTGTAAATGAATGTAACACACTAAAAACCCATATTTTAAATATTTTAGTCTACTTCAAATGATACAATAAAAATCCAAATTTATTGGGAGAAAAATACTTTCAGTGTGAATACCAAGTGATTCATATGTAATTCCATGAAAATATAACATAAAAAAACACTACATATACAGTTTAATAATCTGATAAAATTTTAAATTAATGTCTCCTAAAGTATGACTTGGGATAAAAACTAGATCAATCTCTGTTATCATTTGTATTAAATGGGTTAATTAGTCCAACCCGAGTCAAAATCGAACATATATCTATCAGAATATAACAAATATATGTATTGGAACTAAATGAAAATTTGTATTGTGTATTCACCAACAATGTCAACATTATATTTATTGTAACTCATAATATAGATAATGGATATATAATATTAGTTTTTTGAAGATAATAACATGATCACATCATAAGAACAATGTTCATATACATATACAACAATTATATGATATTGTATTTTGAACTTTATGATAATTAAAATGTATGTATATATTAAATTTTAAGATTACTAAGTAACTAATAAATTCATTACAATAATTGAAATTTATCAATATACATGGAAGTGTATCCATAAATAATGAATTTTTCAAAAAACATCATCCAAATAAGAAACATTTAGAGATTAAATGTAGAAATTTAAGATATGATGTGGTATAGACATATATGAAACAATATAGTGAAAACACATTTTCATATAGTAGAATCACTATAACATTAATATTTAATGCATAAATTTATGATATAACATAGAACAATAATATATAATGAAGCACGCAAACCTTTTCACTTAAATAAATTGATAAATAAAGTATATGAAGATAATAATCTATGATTTGCAGTGAATAGATCTACATTCCAAAGAATAATTATGTGGGTGATGAAACATGGGGGTTTATGAAGATGGTAATGTGATATTTGAGTCCACGAGATCAAAAAAATATAAAGTTAGGGAATCTTTACCATTGAACCCTGAAAATATAGGATCATTTTGTTAGGATTACATATAGAGACTAGTAGGATAGATGAGCGATAAAGATTTTTGAAGAAACCTGAGGATGAATGAAGATGGACATATGAGATTGCAGTCCACCAGATCGAAGAATCAAGGGTTAGGGATTAAATGTGAGAGAATTATGTTTTATTTTTATGAGATTGAATAACAGTGATATGATTTAAACTAATAATTCATAAAAAATTGAATTGTATGTAACTTCATTTATATAAAAACTAATGAAATAAAGTAGTGAAAATTTCATTTTCACATCTATTATTATCTATGTGATGTGAAAAATTTACTTTATCATGTGGTTTATTAAATAAGTGATGTAAAAAAGATGGGATTTTTTCATTTTCATGTCGGTTATTATATAACCTCCATGATAATGAAAAATTTCCACCTTTATTATATCAATTATATAATAGTAACATCAATATGTGATTTAAACCATTTCCTTAAACACCATTGAGTCCATGAGGGACACATTATCTCCAATATTTAATATCCTCCACTTCTGACTGATCAATCTTAGTATTCTTGTATTTTTTAAATTTATATATGGAAGCCTTTCCAAAATTTTTATAGATACCTTTCATAGTATTAGAGAAGATATAGGGGTTAAACAAATCTTTATGATCCAAAATTTGTAAGGTATTTCCCATGAACATTATCACCATTTCATCTAGTTATAAACAACACTCTAATGATAGAGCCTCCAATGACTCCTTGTAAATTTTACTAGTGTTTCATATTGTTTCATTGGGGAGAAATATTTTTCTATTTATCTATATCTTCATTAGGTTAGATAAGTTAGAATAGTTCTTATGGTTCTATTCTCTATAGTCACTAGAAATTTTCTTGAGTGAATAAGACATTTTTTCCATTACTCAATCATTAACATAGATATTTTTCATCTTGGAGTTCATCTTCATATTATAGTGAAACTTAAAAATCTCTATCTACTCATGTCTCATCCTCATTGGAGAAATCAGTATCCAATATGTCGAATTCATCCAATTATAGACATATCTCTAATACTATATGGAAAACATGTTTCTTTTATATAGTAGATCCCACTAGTTTTCACCCCATGTTATCTATGTTTTTAAGTTCCACATTCAGGTCTTCAAATTTATCCTTGAGCTCTATAAAATGGATTTAAAACTTATATATTTTTCAGGACAATGATTTTGAACTACCCATAATATTCCTCTTTACATCTTAAGAGGCATGAATAATAGGCTTTGGGGGGAACCCCAGCCTCTAGGATTTTCACTTTTGAACCTGTACTATGATTCATCTCATGATTCATAAGTCAATCTCCATAGCTACATACACGAGAACTAGAGTCCTCAACACTTCTAATCATCTTCAACGCAACCACATATAAGGGAGACCCTAAAAAAATTGAACTCTACTACCTAAATCTTTCCCATTGGTACGGGGAGACATAATAGGTCAATAATTCAAATTGAGAACTTTATTATCTCATCTAATATTTTAGAATCTTAATTGGTGTCTGAAACTACAAAAAAATGATAAGTAGTGATTCAATCGTAGAATATTTAATTTCCTTTTTTATAAATTATTAAATTACTCAATATTATGAAATAATTCTATGTAATATTAAAAAAAATTATTCACTTAATGTTCACATTATACTTATTTAAATAAAATACTCATAATTTAATTATACATCAATCATAAATAAATTATTATGAGACATTTAAATTTATATATTATGTATTACATGCCTAAATTTATTTAATATTATCAAACGAAACATGTTTTGTCAATATGAAATAAACCATAGTGTATTTTTTGGTTTTTATTTAAAAAAAAATTAATTACTCAAATAATATTGAATCAAATATGTTTAATATAAAATAAATATTCTACAACGTAAATCACTCAATCTTCAAAAAATTATTATTATGATTTATTATATATAAATTTCGTATAACTATATGTTTTATGTTTTATTTTTTCCCAATTAATATTTGTATTTGGTTTCATTTAACTAATGGTTTTATGTTAGAAAAATATTATGAAAAGATGATGATAAGTGATTAAAAGGAGAATATTTCAACATTAAGTTATGTGATTTAATGTTTGTATGTGATTATTATTATTAATCTTGTAGAAAATTTTCATCATGAGGAGATTATCAAAGATAAGGATAAATATATTATTATTAAAGGTGGTGCTAGAAGAACAAGGAAAGATAATAGATAAGAGCTTAATAATAAGATTCACGGATCAAGCATGGTTAAAAAAGAATATAGTTATGAACGAATTTAGTATTTCGATACATAGTAGACAAATTAAGATATGATTGAATCCATAATAGAGGCACATAAAGGAGTTTAAGATTATTTTTAAATTGATTATGTATAATATTTTTTGGTAACTAATATAAGTATTTAGAAATTTTCAGTCTATCATATTTTTAAATTGGGGTAATTTTTAAAATATTTGGTAGTGTGTGCATAGGTGTGGCTCTATTTTTTAAGAGACTAAAAAAATCATGAAACAATTATTAAATTACACATTTATTTATATATAGTTATTTCTCTAGATAAAGTGATAAATATTATATTGCGAAGAGTTAATATTATTCAATGACTCTGGTATGATATGGTTGAGAAATTTTAAAGACGAGTTCACTAGTGAAAGGAATATTACACCCTAAATAGTGTAAAATACATCATGATTGTCCTAGATACTAAATAAAGGTTGTTAAATTATTAATTGTGGTTTCGTAATGTTAATAACTAAGATAAAGTGTATTTAGTATGAAAAGGAATCATGATAAAATTACTTTATATTTCCCAATAATACTGGGGACTTATGATTGGAATCTAATGATGGTGTTTGGTTTTATAGTAATGACTAATAAATTATACCAAAATAGGCCATAATTTGGTTAATGATAAATAAATTCACAATGTTACCCCATGATGGGTTCATGAAAAATGTTCCATGAATAATTTTAGAGGAAAGTTAATTATGAATCATGTTATATGATCCAAAAATAGTCTAAAATTTGTTATAGAATAATGTGTATCACTACAATTGTATTTATTACAATATAATTAATTAATTAGAAGGATTTTAGAGAATCATTAGGTCTTAATTATATGATTTTCGGGGACATACCAAGTTACTATTTTTGGGAGGATATGGAAAAAATATTAATTTCATTATAGTGAAATTAATTACACTGAAATATTAGTGAAATTTATATAATTTTATAATTTCAATTCCCCAAAGTTATGGAAGGCCATGGCTCAACATTAGGGAATTTAACTTGACATACTTGTATGATTTTGAAGGAAATTTTAATTAAATTCCCAATAAATGTATTTTTAGGATCATGATAACTTAAATCAATTCTTATATTTGATTTGGTTCTTTGAGATTTCAATAACATTGAGATTATTCAACAAAAAACTAATGGATAGGAGAAACATTAAAAATATAGAGGAAACAGAGAATAAAAGAGATTTATTATAATTTATAGATATATTTGATTATGATAGAGCCATGAATGATATATTACAAAATATATTAGGTTTATATTAACGAAATATTGTGATTTATGGATTTTTATTGAAATATATAGTTCTCATTGGAATAATTTTGTTGTTGTTGTTGTGATTTTTCTTTTGAAGATCAGATTTTCAACTCCCAATAAGGATTTTTATGACTTATAACATTAAAAATAAATAATATAATATCAATGAAATTATCACATCATATCTTGAATTTTATAACAGATTATATTAATACCTATGATGATTTTCAAGAGTACCTCACTTTAATATACTAATTAGTCCTTCTTTGAAGTAATGCATGGAGTGGAGATAAATAGGAGTAGCCCAAGGATGAATACTACATTATCTATAAAAATCATGTTAGGGTAGTGTCCCTAAATGTGGATTGACCATTGAAAAAACATTTTTTCAATTAAATACTATATTATTGGGTATTTGGGTATACCAATAGTGATCCATGTGTATCCTCGATGGATATATTCAATTATTATTAAAAAAAGTAAAATCTATGTATCACTAGCTGTATTAATGTTTTTTGTTACATATGTATTTGATAAAATTGATGAGTTCAATCCCTTGAATGAGTTCAATCCCATGATAAATAGGTATGATCCTTAAGATAAATCCTTGGGACTTATTATTTATATGAAATATTTTAATTTAAATTTATAAAACAAAATTTAAAATAAAATCTTAATGTTTGAAAAAATTCAATTTAAAAAAATCAAAGGATTAATTTAAAAGGATGGGTTCATAAGATTTAACTATCTGTAAAATTCCTAAATTGATTTGAATCAATTTGTTGTAAGATTTTTCTATGGCTACAGATCTATTATTAGAAATTCTCTAAATTCTTCATAACCCTATCTAAATCTTCGGGTGAAAGAAGAATATCTACCTAAATTCACTAATTTTAATCTTTAAAACAAAATAAAATCACATGCTATTTTTGGATGGCTTAATTATGTCAACCACTATTGAGTCTATCCCTTCACTAGATTTTTTTACAAATACATGCTAATTAATAAGATAGGGATTATATATTTAATGTGATTCTTAAAAAAATTATATTCCTGAAAGAAATTTAGAGATAATATAAACACTCATCCATTTACTCCTGATCCTTCACCTCTTAAGTGAAGAGGTTCAAATGGTTGAGGGAAGCTCAATCGTGTTTTATTTGACCATATTAAGAAGTTAGTGAAAATTTTAAAATAATTGTAAAATAATTAAAAGATATCTAAATATAACTTTACATACTTTAATTAATTATTGGGATAATAAATTTTAACTTCTAGGATGAAAAAAGAGTGTAATAGCATCCAAGTATATAATAAAATTCAATGTAAAGGCTAATAATTCGAAATATTTTGCTGGAATATCCTATTTATAGACGACATCTTTCTTATGACATAATTATTTTCATTTTCAAATGAAGTTATATACCATAGATATAAATGCTTTTCAATTCATCCTTGGATACATCATCATGATTCAAGGGATTATGTTAGGGTGTCATGGATATATCTTTCTCCTTCAAAATAAAAATCTATCATGGGTCCTGAAATAACATTCCAAGTACTTCAAATATAACATTATTTCCCTTATATTTCTCAGTATCATTATATCTGGAAGTGGAAAATATTATTGTTTTATTATCAAGGTATTATATATAAATATTACTTCATAATGTCATTGAATAATGGTTATATGTTATAAAATGATCTTCTATGGCTTCTCAAAGGGGTATATATATTTAATTTCAATATTATGTGGATATATCTATAATAGAACAACATGATTTATCTATTAGATCCCACAAGACTCATCCAACATTAAATCTTTACATTATTGGTATCGTATTTCATAATCATGAGTTCTCTTACATTATTATATGGTTCTCCCCTAGTGTCTAAGGACACCACAACTCGTTCTCCTCTACTCATCCTATAATGTTGTTACCTCAACCAACACTTAATCCTTCATCACTAAACTGTTTCATGAACTAGAGATAGTTTCACTAATTCACTGAATAGTTACAACCTTTGTGTTCATCCATTCATAGGAGGATTTGGTGTAATTTTTGTTCTAATTTTACTTTTTAACATAAATTTATTATATAATAGCATAAAATCCTAACATAATAAGTCCTTATTAGTTAATCATATGTATCCACTTATGTGTCATGTTGTGTAGTGAGATCACTTATTTTGCTGCAATACCTTCAAAATAACATTCATCCACACTATGACACCATTTTTTGGAATTATTTCCCTCTAGGTTTACCATTTCAACTCTTTTCCAAATAATTACATAATGGAATTTTTTTGGATTAATCTCCCTTTATTCACTCTAAAAACATCGAGGGAGGATCCAAAAGATTCTTTAATCAGTATCCTTCCATAAATCAATAAAAATACTAAAACATTGTAATATTAGGTCCCATAATTAATGAAAATATTGATAAAAACATATGTAAAAAAATAGTTATCAAATTACCCCACAATTGAACATTTTATTATCCTTATAAAAATATATTTACATAAATTCCAAATAAGTACTATTCTTAAAGTAAAGAAAAGAAGTAGAGAAGATGTCTATAAAACAGAATATTATCTAAAATATTTCAAATTATAATATATTCACCCTCCCTAAGTAATCATACATCCTTATTAAGATTATACTACAATTATTATTCTCATCCATAATTATTTTTCAACTGTTACTTAGATATCCATACCCATACAATGATATACCTCTTGAGAAAATTTCACATTCAACACTCAAGAATAATGTAAAACTAGTGTTATGTTCATTCTAAAGTTCATGTATTATATTTATAGTATTTTATAATATAACAATCATCACTTTATATAAATCAAACAAGAGAAATCAAGAGGAAATCCCAAAAAGGTTATAATTTCTTTGAGGCTAGAGGTGGGTAGTTCATGATGTAATCATTAAAAATTAACGATTCAAAAAGGGGGATAACATATTTAAGTACAAATAAAGAGTTTTTATTTAATATTAATGAAAATTGGACCTACTTATCCAATTCAAAGTCATCACCTCCAATCAATCTCTAGTTCTCTTAATGATTCCCATCAAGAAAATTCAACAATAACAACACAATTTATCATTATATTTTTCTTTCATTTTCCATTGTTATAAGGAAAAATTCAATGGGATCAAGTATCACACCCATAGAACTACCATTTTATGATCCCCTAATGGATCAAATTATAATATTTATAATAAGATCATAGATCATGTATGAGTGATCATTAAAATTTACATGATATGATCTATTATTTTGATTTTTTTTCTAAAATAACATAAGAACTAAGTAAAAAATATATAAAATATCTTGGAATCAACTTCTAAATCACTAATTACAACTCTACCACCTTATATTACATGATATTCTTACATGGTAGTTCCATGCACAACCAATCACCATCATTAAACATAAATAAAAAAATAAAGTATTTGTACTATATAATGTCTTTTATGAAGGATACAGTATCCTATAATATTGATTCCTCATGTATAAATTCCATGTATATTACCAAATAAAAATTGTGTTAGACATACTTTCAGTCTAATGATAATAATGGTTAAAATATATACTCAATCAAATTGGTGTTGTTTGAAAAAAACAAGTTTTTAGAAAATGATCAAAGATAATGTTTAAATAGTAATGTTTTTTTGTATTTCTCTTATGAAATAGGTTATTAAAAATTATATAACAAAATAGTTTAAAACAACTCTAAATAATGGAATTTCAAAATATTGAACAATTAGTCATAACATGAACATAATTTAATAATATAATAAAAAAAATTTATAAATTTAAATTAGAGGAAAATATTATTTGGGAATTATATTGGATATCATTTTATGAATTAACAAGTAATATATTTTCAAAAATTACCAATTTAAAATTTTTTCTTTATTTATATGGGTGTTTATAATTTTCATAGGTCGAGAGATGTCTCCAAAAAATGTATCTTTTTCCATTGATTCTAAGAAGAAATTCATGTGTTTCCAAGAATCCTTCGACCCCACTTAATTTAAAATACTGTCTCCACTATTTAAAATCGTTGTGAGATAGATGAAAATGAATACTATTTTAAATACATCCTAGTAAAGGATCAAAAGTAAAGAAAGAATTAATTACTTCCATGATTTATGTATTTTTTTTCCTATGATAAGTAGATGAAATTTACTATATGAAAATCATATCATGTTATGGATTTTATTGGATTTTATTTCCTAAAATGAAAACATTGAACTAGGTAACATGATAGAGTGAAAATTTGATATTTATTATGGTTATGAATAAATTGATGAAAAAAATAATATTTTATGTGTTCTCATTCGATATATTATATAAAAAATATATAATGAACACAAAAGGAAAGTAAATTTAGTAAATTCCAAAAAATAGGAGAAAGAAAAAAATAGAAGGCATTAAAAAAAGAGTGGAATTGCGAGGAAATCTTAGGACTCATTGTTTCCATCCCCCATCTCCCCATTGAGATCTACCTCCACTGATGTTGTAGTAATTTAAATAAATAAATCACTAAAGGAATACACATACCAACATTGAATCACCTAATACATATCCATAATAATTTCCTCGACATCTAATGTCTTATAAGGGAATATAGTGTATTCTAAATCTAGATTGTGTTAGAAACTACCAATATCACAACATATAAATGAAGAGTGACATTTAATACTGGTGATAAAAACTACTAAGATGAATGATAAATCAAGGATATTGCTGAATTAGATATTTGGTACTTATGTATTAATTAGGGTATATAGATCCCAACTAGGTAGAGTAGCCTCAAATCCATGACCCTAGGATGTTTAGTTTTTAAAAGAGGATTATCTAGAATATAAGTATCTGTATTGGTAGTTTTATTTTTTCTATCACTATGAAGGGATATAATAGTGACTATGATTGCAGTGGGACTTAGTGGATTTTAATTATATTGAGTTGGTATCTCCTTGAAACACAAGGATGTAATGTTTTGATCAACTAGGTCAATAAAGTGAATCTCTATTATAGTTTCATTTATTAGAACCTTTCCATTTGTTTGGGAATCCAACTCGAACTATCCTCATTATTTCGTATCCATAAGATAAATACTATCCCATGTGTCAAAATTTTAAGAGGGGTGGGTTGGGGCTCTTATAATGGATCAATAAGAGGAGGTATAATACAAAATAAATATTTTTATGGATGAGTGTGATTAAAATATTGTGTTTGGATGAACCTAACATGTTCCCACTAGGGTGGATACAATAGAAGAAATGGGTGTTGTGTTAAGTCATGTCGTAGAATGAGAGGTGGATCAAATTATAACACCATCATCTCATATAAATGGTTCTTTTTCCCATTCATATAATGTATGAAATTGGGAAATACCGATCTTACTCCCTTTGAGGAATGGGTTGTGGTTGTTCCTATGCATGTGAAACTTCTATTCATCCTCTCGGTGTTAGAGTTGATTGGGAAATGAAAGAACCATGTGAGTGTCCCTCAATGGAATCATTATCCACTATTAAATAATTATAATTTTCATCCCATTAATTCCCTTTGTTTCTATCATCAATGGGAATGTTTTTTTCTAATAATGGGAGGTCTGACAACATAATCTACCCCAAGGAGGATAGGTGAAATGATTAGTAAAAAACTCCGAAGTGCTTTTCTTGTTATGTAGTGAAATTCCCACCGATAATAATACCCTTAGGAATGTTCAAAATTCCCCCTTAATTTCATTAAAATGATTTGGTTTTATTGATTCCTAACTACCATATATAAATTATAGAATGAAGAAGAACAAATAATCTAATCAACGAGCCTTATGATGATCCCTTATCAAACCATTCATGAGATATTTCCCAATTTATAATCCTTAAGACATTACTTCTAAACTATGTTCTATTAGTATTTTTAGGATTGTTCATTATCAGTAGGTAAGTTGTTGTTTTCATCTACTAATGATGGATTATGTTCTTGTATCGCTCTAGTATAAAATCATTATAAACCACTCTCTCAATAAAATCATAGTTTTTGATATATTATCCCACTCCAAACTCTACAAACCAAAGGCTCCAATTATGTTGATCCATTTTTAACTTAATATACTCCAGTTTCATATCCAATACTAATTGGAACTCTAATATCCACTCAATAGAAACCCCTTTCAGGATGTGATTAATATGTTATAAATTTATAGCTCTGAATGAATATATAACATCATCAGCTATATAAACATACTCCATAATATGAATGTACAATTTAATTTTTATGAATTCCTAACATTTAAATTCTCCCCATCCTCTTCTAGTGTTTGGGTTAAAAGAACCATAGAAAATAGTTAAAGTGATTTAGGGATAAATTCCCACATATAGATGAGTGATGTGTTTTTTTGGTTTATTTGGATTGGGTTAGTTAATGAAGATTCAAATTTTTTAGGTGAATGTCATAGTAAGGGATCAGGTGGTTGTGTGGGTAGTTTATCCATTTTATATTTTGTGGGTCTCATATGTATATGGTGTTTTATTTGTTTTAATGAGTAATTATCTTCATATTTTTTTTATCAATCATAGTTTGATCCATTGTGGGAGGGATAGGGATATAGAGGGGAAATGGCTCAGAATGGATTCATAAGGGGTTTTAGATGGGGTTTTATTATGATTTGGAAATTATTTTATTTTTAGATTGGTGTGGTGAATTTTCATAGTGTGGGTTGAGAGAATGTGTAGTGAGTAGGTTGAAATGGGCATGAGGAGGTGTTAAAGTCAAGTCAGAGGGGATCTAGAAGTGTAACTTTACTGCTTGAAGGTGATCAAAACCAGATCAAAAGGGTGTGAAAATAAATTTAGGGAGCACTAAAAGATGGGGAGAGGGATACTGATAAAACAATTTAGATTTTGGTGTTTAGTATTAAATGTGTTTGAATACATTGTGGGAAGATCCAAGTCATTATTGGATAATGTTATTAGATCTAAAACCATGGTTTTTTTTCAAACTTAGTACTCTAGAGTTGCAATGCCCGGGGGGACACCATTCAAAAACAATATCAGTTTATCCCTATGTGATTTATTTTAGATTGAAATCATGACATGAAGCATACCCTATAAATATTAATGTTTCATTTTTTTTCTATCTTGAAGCATTATAAAATGAGAAATTTCTTCCCATCACAACCAGATTTGTCACACCATATTACGATATTTTTGGGTTGGGTTACAGTGTAAACCCACCCTATCAAGGAAAGGCTATTTTCTATCCAATAACATTACATTATTATAGTGTTCTTAATTATTTTGTTTTAGGGGTCTAGAATTTTTACTTGGGGGTGTGGTGTGTTATGAAATGATATATCTGGAGACAGCTTAAAAATGATTTCTTTTCTCCATTGGTTATTACTCCTCTCAAAATTTATGTTGTCTCAAATAGATCTTTAGTAGGAGAGTATGGGAGGGTTACCTAGATTATATAAACTAATTTACCCTAAAATTTTCAAACCTATATAATGTAGAAGTCTAATACTAAAAAAAGGAAACATACATAGGTTTCTCCTCACCTAGCACTTTAATTAAAGTCAATATCTAGAAGTAACATTATATTTTATGTATAAACTGAGAGATATAATAAATTAATTATGGAAATTATCCATGTACTGATTCATCCTTTTTCATTGAACTTGAATAAAGGTTCACTCCCTCTTTAGATCTAAATAGTCCCATGTGAAAAGGAATTTATGAAATGATGGGTCATAACCAATGTGACTATAGTTTTCTTGGAAACAATATTAAAAAATATTTAAAAAATATATTGTAACTCCTGGTATAAATATTCAATGGTTGATTCATCAATAATTCCACTTATTTATTTTCTATTTATGGATATTTTAACTCTTATATGCATCTCTTTCAATATTTTATAATTCGGCCAAATATAACAGTCTCCTACTATATTGGGGTGATTCCATAGCCACTTTCTTCATAGAACTATATTATCGATTCTTGAGATACACAAGTAAATGGCCCAGTTTCTCATAAAAAATACTAAATGGGGTTATACTATTCATAATTTTAAAATATATCATTTATTAGTATAAATTATTATCATGTTTTTTTCTTTAATTTTTCCATATCGAACATGTAGATTTATCCAAAATCTTCAAGATCAATTAGTTGGATAATTATACATTCCCATGGGTTTGTGGGTGGTGAGGGGAGATGGTATTATATGAAACTCTTTAATTTTCTGGTGCACACAAATATATATAATTTTATTTATTCCTTAAGAAATTATGATTAACCTGGACATAACAATAAGTTAAAATAAGTTCTTCATTAACAATTTCATCACTATATTGGATATATTCTTCGATGAGGGCACATATTCCACCAATTTAGTCATGTAAATCATATACACAAATATTTATTTTTTTCTCATGGAGCTTGATAAGGTCCCCATAAAATCAAATCTCCATACATCAAACACCTCATCTTTTAGAATGTGATTTTTTTGGAATATCAATTCTTTTCCCAATGTTAGGTATTTATTGGCATCAATCATAGCCTCATATGAACTCCCATTCATCTTTATGAATTTCCTTAAATATAATCCACATTGTATTATCATGGCCATTATTATACCATGTCAACTATTTCCACTATTTTGTGGAGAATAGAAAAATTATAGAATGATATTCACCTTTTGTTTGGGAACACATCACTAAATTAATCATTCACTACATTGCATTAATAATAAGTGATCATCGAAAAAATATTTCGTGAATTATCAAAAAATATTATTCATTACTGATATAAAAAACATGGATTTATGGTCTCATTTTTTAAGTAATCTACAATATTTAAAAACCATGGAAGATATTGTAAATAATTATAGAAAATATTCTCATCCAAGAACTCATCATCAATTTTTCTCTCCTCCTCTTTTATATTCTTTTGGAGTAATCTCAAAAAATGGTCTGCCACTACAATATCTAATCTATTTTTTATATGCTAATCCTATAAAACCATTATAGTATTAAGATACACTAAATCAGGCATGGATTAGAATTTTTTTTTTTGAAAATAACTCAAAGGAATGATCTATGTAGATAATCCCCTCAAAGATTACTAAATATGTTTTGAGCTTATCAAAAGAAAAAACCATTATTATAAGTTTCTTCAGAATGATAGATTAATTTAATTGGGACTTATTATGGTAATGGATTCCATAATTGATAGGTTGAAAAATATTATCGACCCACTATCTTAGAGTATCTTCTATAATGAAATCACATGGATCTTAAATTATATGGAAATATTTCCCCCAATTTAGAAATATCATGATTGGTGTGGCCAACAAATTATTTTTCAATATAATGAAGTCTTCACTGTATAATGATTCAAATATGAAAAATACGTTGACAAAAGATGGTTGAATAGCCTAGATATCTTGAAATATTATTTTATAAAGTTGGGGAAAAATATATAATGTCTAATAAATATTTAAATCTCTTTCATTGTATTATGATCGTGGAAATATTTTATGAATTTTTTCTTTACAAGATCAACCTTGATTCCTTGTTTAGATATTCTATTCACTAGAATGACATCACCTTAAACTATAAAGTGGAACTTTTCCCAATTGAGAACAAATAATTTTTCTTCAAATATTTTAAGTACCAAATCATGTTTGAATAAGAATACTTAAATAGATATCACATATACTGATAAATAATCGATGAGAATCTTATGAAATTCCTCCTCTATGTTATGAAAAATAAGTGGAATTCACCTTTGGAAAGTCACTTGTGCATTAAAAATTCCAAAATACATGAGGTGATAGGATAATGTTTGATATGGGTAGGTAAACATTGTGTTCTCTTAGTTATTTAGATAAACCAGTATTTGGTTGTAAGAAGAATATCAATCCAAAATTAAAAAGAACATATATAGAGATAACCTATTAAGAATTGATCCATGACTAATAAAGGAAAGTGGTCATTCCTTATAGATGTTTCAAATATTTGATAGTCTATGCATACCCAATATCATGTAACTATCACTGTAGGTATCATCTCATTATCATAATTCATTATCATAGTCTTCCACCCTTATTTAGAAATACTTATAATGGGTTCACCCATTTAATTTTTTATATTGATATGCTGATCCCCACATCAAGTATTTTAAGAACCTTTATCTTGGAAAAATATTTTATAGTTTGTGTTATTCTCACCTGTAGTAACAATATTATTGTTTTCACATCATCTAACTGTGATATTTGTGTCAAAATGGTAGGATTAATTCCATTGATAATGGAAATAAACTATGTGTGTTCTAAAATATTTATATCAGTGATTTTTGCCTTATCTGATGCTATTTTTTCTATTTTAACCCTTATTATAGATGTATGTTTTGTGTGTAAATGATAGGCTTAATTCATTTTATGATTGAAAAAAATAAAGTGATTTTCTATTATTTTATCAAAGATATAAATTTTTTTATTCCTATGAATTTCTTATTTATTCATTAATAATAAATTTTAATGATTCATTTTCTCCCCAAGAATAAGTACCATAGTGTTTGTTTCAATGTATTATACTGAATCATTTTTATTTTTATGATTGAAGGAATTTATTCCAGATAAGAATCTATTTACAAGTGTTTTGTCTTTTTCATGACTTCATATTCTTCCTCACCCTCTAGTTTTAAATTATCCTCCTTAGTTTCCACCATATCATCAATTAGATTCATTATATTACCTTATTTACTATTTATAGACTCATTATAGATGGGTGGTATTTAGAAGATAATATTATATAAAAATAATATGAATTAATTCCATGATTAATATTATTAATAAGATATACTACAACTTATTAATCACTAAATTTGAAATAATTCAGCACTAGTAGACATTTATAAATGATTTTTTAGTTTCAATGAATGGTCTTCCAAGGATTCTGCGAATATCTCAATCTTATTATAAAACGAGGATAAAAAAATTCAGGCAAATCTAAATAATTCCACCATGATAAGACATATTCAAAAATCCTCTTAGGAAATTCATCGATATACCAATAAGTAGAGTGAAAATAATATCATATTTGTATTATCCAATCCAATCATTAAAAACACACATAGGGGAATAAAATTTCCCCCTCACTCCAAAGTCAGAATGTTTATTCTTGAATGTGTATGAACTAATGGTGAACATGTTGAAAAATATTCTTAGATCTATCATCTTTGGGGGTAAATTCTTTTGAAATTCTATTAAACACACTTTTCATAGTGATATAACACTGCAAACATCTAGAATTATCTTTTTTTAATAGTAATTACATTATGATTCTATCATAATCCAACATTTAATAAATGGATTTCATAAAATAGATGTCTATATAATGTTGTATGAAACCATATAAAGGTTTTTGTATTGCATTTTAAAACATAATTTCCTTATCCTCTCTAGGATAGAAATAGGGGGTCTATATGGTTCTATCTTTTTTAATTAATTCTTCTCCTTATAAACTTATTTTCTAGATTTTACCATCTTATAATTTTCGTTTTCTTTTTCTCGTTAATCCTCCTTATCTTATCAATTTTTATATTTAACACATAACTATTATTTTTTCATTTACACAAAATTTTCATTCTATTTTTATTATTCTATTCCATCTCTCACATGAAATTTTTTTATATCCTTCAACTTCTCTCTTGTGTTTTCTCCACGTTACTCGGCCGGGTTCTAAGTAGTATCTCTATTATTGTTTTATATATTTTTTCCCACTGGGTCTTAGAGTTTTAGGTAGTTTATTGTAAATTATTTCTAGATTTATATCGTCTTATAATCCATTGAGAATACTTTTGGATGAGGTATGAAACATTCCTTTATATAATCTTTAGAGGATATGAATGTGTTTTTGGAAATAATTTTTATGGAGGCTGGTTGGTTTATGGTTGAGGGGGTGGTTATTGTTAGAATAACCTCAAGTATTGTGGTTGAAGTGAATATTTGGGTACACCATTATTTTATTTTAAAATTAATAAACATTTATATTTTCTATATAATGGATTTAGTTATGGATTTTGTTGAATCCAACTCCATTGGTTGTAGGTATTTGGGAATTTTGGGGGGGATTGATTATAACTAACATAGTTGCAATTGAAAGGTTTATTATCCTTTGAACCCTAAAAAATCCTTGGTATATGTGGGGTCCTCTTCACCTCTCATTATATTATTAAATGGGTTTGAGTGTTCTTGGTTATGAATACTGTGATTGATTTAGTGCCACTATAAATTATAAGTTATTTCGTTTATTTATCTAGAATTATAATTGGGTATCCAAGAAGGTGATGTCATCCAATTAAAATATTTATCTCCTCAGTGGACTCTAATCACTTTTTCATAATTTATAATTATGAGGAATCTCATAGAGAATGTATTTTAAAACTTTAAATGTTTTCATATATAATCCTGTAAGGGATAGGTCATCTATTATGACTCAACTCATCGGACGTAAAAAATAATTAATTGATTATTTTATAGGAATGCATCGATTCTATTATGTAAAAACATCATTTTGAACTATTTTATTTTATCCAATGTTTCAAATATATATTATCCATTTACTTCTGAAATAATGGGGATTTTATTTCTAATCTTCTACATCCAACACAGAGAAAGTATTTGTATAATAATCATTCTTATATGTTATCCTAGGTTTTCATGTAACAATTGAGTTAAATCATTAACCAATATATTTATCCGATATAGAGAGCGAATTTGAATACCCTGAATCATATAGAAATTTATGTTACTCAATTTATGTTGAAAAAATCCTAAATTTCACTGAGGATAGTCAATTTTCTAGGTATATCTTCATTTTTATTGCCACTAAATCATCCCAATTTTTTTATTAGTGATAGGCTCTATTTAATCTTACAATTGTTCATATCATTCAAAATATGAATAAAAATAGAGGAAAAACAAAAAATAGATGATAAATCATAGTCCATTGTGACTCTAGCTTAGCGAATTTGTGGTGCTGCATTATTATGGATCTCATTGGACAAATTTCCTCGACGTACATTGGGTTTAGTTGAAAGAATATTCTATTGGATGGTAAATAATTTTTATAGACATATAAACCTATTGTTCACAGGGTTATAATAAATAATTTCTCATTGACCGAGGCTCATTGATCATGTTTTTTGGGATCTCAGTCATGAATTATGTTTCCTAAAATGAAAAAAAACACATAAAGAGAATTTAAAGAAATATTAATAATTTAAAAATAGAATTGGATTATAAAAAAAATACTATACTCCAATGTTCACCCTTGATCACTACCAATAGTGTGAAAAAAATTGGCCATCCCACTAGAATTATCAATTCGAGTGGGTAATTTTGATTAAAAATTAATTGTTCATGATTTGTATTATTCTACTAAGCCATCTAATAGTGAAGGTACATGGTAGGTCCCATGAGTGATACATATAATACAAAATATAATGGCATATGCCTTATTTTTAATTAGAAATATATAAATTTAGAGGGTTCGAAAAAAATTAAAAAAACGTATAATGGTTTTAAAATAATCTATTAAATATAGAATTAAAGGATCAATTTCAGAGTTGATTTATGAAAGTTATACCAACATCTTTCATTCATTAATTGGGTTTAATAATTGAGTTTCAATATTTTTCTATGCTTAACATTTTCTTAATGTAAAATTTATTTATTTTAATTAAGGCAATCTATATCTATTTATCAAATAATACGATCAAACTAATTTTATTAAGTTCAATATTTAAAATAAACGACAAATACATTATATTATTAATATTTAATTTTATCAACTAGATTTTATTTCCTTTCTTAATAATTCTATTTTCAAAATACTAACTAATAAATATGTTTAGAATTAGTGACTCAAATTGATTAATAAATTAAATGAATATTCATGAAAGAATTGATATATAATTTAATCACCCATACATAGAATCTTGATACCTTAACTCTTATGTGAATTTACACACCTGGTTGATGGAAGAGGAACCATATTTTACTTCATTATATTTTAAAGTGAGTGAAAATAGTAAATTAATTCTGATTCACATGTCTATATAAGCACATCTTCCCTTCACTGGTAATTGTACTAAAATAATGTACCCCGTTTAAGAGAAGTGAGTGAGATATGGGGTGTTGTTGAAAACTATGTATCAGCAGAAGGAGGTTTCCTGATTTTATGTAAATGAAGTAAGGGAACTTATTTTTTCAATATCCTCAAACATTTTTTTGTTTGTTTTTTTCAAAATAAAACATGTTTTTAGTTTTAAATTTTTTCTTATCATGTTTATATTTATGTAAGAAAACTACTTATTTTTCATACATTTATTTCTTTTCATGCTCCTACACAAGATGGTGATTTGTTTAAGAACTATTTATATGTAAGATAATATTTATTAGTTTTGTGAAAATAAAATATTCCCAGATGATTCAATTGGATTATTAATTTTATCTTTTATGTCAATTTTTTAGCGGTTTATTACTATTTAATTTTATCTATATAAATAATTTTTAATTATATATTTATGATAGAAAGGGGAAATTTGGTTAAATATTTTAAACTATTTCTAGATTTAATATTTTCAATTAAAAATTAGTTTTATTTCATCGATATGGAATAATGGTATTTCAATTGACTTTTTATAATGGGAAGGGGGTCATTTTGAGTTTATAAAACATTTCTTCCAAAATTATTTGTGAGATTTATTTTATTAAAAATATTTTTTTTAAAAAAAATTACCTTGATTGGTATCAAATATATATACATGACATGTTATTTAGTTTTCAAAATTATTTTTTAAATAATAATATTAAAAATATATGTATATATATATACAGATTTCAATGTTGAAAATCATGTCCTCCAACAGTTTTCTCTTTATAAAATTATTTTTTGATTAAACAACTTTATCTGCAAGAGAAGTTATCGATTTTTTTAAAATTTATGTTTAATTTAAAATTATTTTATTTTTGAATAAGCATATGTGTGTGTGTATATAGACATAAATATATCATTTCATATGATTTTTTTTAAAACATGTATACATATGTATATACATATGTATTATTTTAAGGTGAAACAAAATTTTAATCTAACATCAATTGACATGTTTATATATAAATGTATTTTTATATGTATCAATTTATGTAAAACTATTTTTTTTCGATATGTATGTAAATAAATGTATGTATATATATATGTTTCATATTCATCATTATTCTTACCTATTCATATGTGTGCATGGATGCAATATTGTTTTATTCTAATATATTTGTAATAAAATATATATATATATGTGTATCTTTTTATGTAAAACTATTATATACATATATATGTATATGAATGTATACTTAAAATTTTCATTTCATTAAAAACTACTTTTATTATGGAACACGTATATCAAAGTAATTTCCCTTTTTAGGAAATGGACATCGAAGCTGATGATTTTTTAAGAATCTTCATGGTCCTTATGATGTAAAATACAATTTGTAATTTTTTTAATTCCAAATAATTATACTTGGATATTATGTCAATGAAGGCATGGAATAGTGAGTGAGCCCAAACAATTTTTGGCATTTTTTACAAACATGTGATGGGTGTTCCATGAGTTATATATTTCTCTAATTTATTGGGTAATGTTGAGATCTAATGAGATGTCATGTATGGTGCACATGACGCGTATCCCAAGCACACTATGGGATTAAAGGGTGAACCTAATAAATCATGGGACTATGTCCATCATGTTATGTTTTCTCTGGAGTGAACCGTGACTTCATGTTATAATCCAAGGTGTTTCAGATAACTATTTATGAATGTTAATGAGTTATCGAGAGAAATTTTTATTATTTCATAAATGAATGAAATGTATTATTATAAAGGTTACATATTTTGAATCTTATTTAGAAATAAATATGAATATTTTCATATCAAAAAATTATTTTATAAATATTTAATTCTTTATATGTATCACATGTTTTAATTTTTATGTTGAATTGAAAAAATCCAGACATGTTTCCACATGTTTTGAAACCACTTACTGAGCATCTTTTTCTCACCCCATGTTTTTCAAATCATATTTTCATAGGGAATAAGGTATTGTAGAATAGAGTGACTATCCAGGGCCCCTTTATGATGTTTAACCATTGCAAAGCCTAAGAATGGTTTTATTGTCATTTCTTTTTTTAGGGTTGTAATTATAATTCTCCTATGTAGCAGAATCTCTAAAACTCTAAACCTTTTCAATCTCATGTTTTTACATAATATATTAATTATTTAAAAATAAAATAGGTCTTGGGTCATTATATTATATGTCAGAGAAAAGGTTTAGAAATATTTATAGTTGAAGATACGGATAAACCCTTTGAACATTTTGAGACCTTATGTAAATTTTATAGGATTTTACTTTAATAAAAAAATCTAGCACTCTTAGATTTCTTAATTATGAATAGTGAAATTTAGAATTTCAATAGGTATCGAAAGGGAATTTTGAGGATGAAATTATTTTAAGGGGGAATATTGCAACATAACTAATATTAATATGTTTTCTATTTTAAATAATGAAAAATAAAATTTAGTTATATGTTAAGATTAAAAATATAAAATTAAATAAAAATACTTGGGAATATTTGTATTATTATTCAATAATAATAGTAATAATAATAATACCTTTATGCGAAGTGAAAATTTATTAAATTGTTTTATCAATTATATTTTTATTTATAATATTTTATAATGTTTTAAATTAATTATTATAAGATTTGATTTTAAATTATAAACTAACGATTTTTTTATAGTATAAAAGAATATTTTAACGAAACTATTTTTAATTTTTTTTAAAAACATATGTTTTGTATGATAAAATCAAAAGTCTATTTTAATGGTAAAATAATTATCAAATAATTATCAATATTCATGTTGAATTACATGTTAAATTGACAACTAAAATATGTTTTTTATAAAATATTTTTAAAACTAAAATGTTTTTCAACAATCAATATTGGTTAACATATAATTTTATAATTTTTTTTTATTTTTTATTCATGAAATAATATGTGGTTTTAATAAATAAATTATAATAATTACAATTTAATAAAAAAATGATGGTACTTAAATTCAATAATTAATTTTTTAAACAAATTATAGTAATATATTTATTAACTATTATAAATTTAAATGGTTTTTACGAATTTTTGGTATAAATATATTTATATGAAATTATGAATTAAAATTAATACGATAAATATAAAAAAAATATTAAAATAACTAAAATTATATATGAAAAAATGTTAAAACAAATAATATTCACAAAGTGATAAAATATTTTTGAAAAAAACGTTGTATGATTTGTTAAACAACAATAAAACAAAATGATAAAAAAGAGAGACAATGTGATAACAGGGGTGGGGAGATGTTTATTAAAAATGAAAATTGGGTAATGGGAAAAAGGGTTCAGTCATCGAGTGTGTTTGAGGGAGAGCGATTGATCCAAGAATGATGGAGGTCGAGCCACGGAGGGGGGTTTCGATGTAGAAAGACCAAATGTGGATGAGGAGTCCAAGAAATATATGACAATTGACGAGGGCTCTATAAGGTCAGCATTGTCAAAAGGTGTTCAACCATGAGTTAGGGTTTCATTTCTGTGAGAGATATGATTAGATTAAGTTTTGATCTACTTCAACCTAACCATGAAAGGTTTTTTTTTATTTTATAGAATTCAAATATTTATATAAATCCTTTTTCATTAATCATTATGGTATATGATGACCTATGTGTCCTTTATTCCTCAATCGTATTCAGCCATGAACTGTTGATCGTTTTTTGGTCTCTTCAATGAGGGTACCATATTAAATAATGGATTCAAATTAATTTCATATTTTATCTGGGTTTTCACTCTGTTTTTTATATTTGGTTGTAATCGACATTTCAATCACCATTCCATTTCATTTTCCCCTCGATTTGGACTGTTTCTTTAAAAAAAATCATATAGATATATAAAATACTATTTTCTATTTTATTATTATTAATTTTACACCTCAACAGAGATTATATATGAATCCACTACAATATGAGTATAAAAATGTATATTTTATGACTTTTAATTATCTGTGAAATTTATAAATAAGTACCAATGCCATTTTTTAGAATCATCCCTAAGTACTACACCCTATGTAAGAGAACCAAGTTTGATAGAGAGAGTTTTTTCAAGCTATAAAGTAGTAGAATAATGTTTTCTTATTTTATATAAATCAATTAAGGGAATTTAATTTTAATACATCATGAACAATTCTTTTTTCTTCTTTTAAAATAAAAAATGTTTTTATTTTTAAATTTTTTCTTTTCAAGTTTATATTTATGTAAGGGAACTACTTATTTTTCATGCATTTATTTATTTTCATGATTTTTCATATGAAGGTGATTTGTTTCAAAACTATTGATGTGAAAGAGAATTTTCCATTTCATTATGAAAATAGTATATACATAAATTATTTAAGTGGGTTATCCATTTTAGATTTTATGTTAATTTGTTTTAGATGTTTAAAAATATTTTTTTATCTATGAAAAAAAATTTAAATTATATCTGTATGATATTAAGGGGAAATTTGGTTTAATATTCAGAACTATTTCTAAATTTAATATTTTTATATAAAAAATCGGTTTCCATCAATGGGTATTGTCTAATGGTATTTTAATAATTTTTTATAATGGTAAGGGGTTTATCTTGGGTTTATAAAACTGTTCTACAAAAAACAGTTCACGAGAATGATTTTCTCGATTTTTATTTAAACATTAATTTCTCTCTTATGTATATATATAGTATGTTATTCGATTTTTAAAATTATTGTTTTAATAATAATGATTCAAAAATATGTATATATATTACCTCTTTTCATGTTAAAAATCATGTTCTCCCATTGTTTTGTCTTCATAAAAATATTTTCTTGATTAGGCCACATTAAGTGAAAGTGAAGTTATCGATTTTTTCAAAATTTATTGTTATGTTAAAATTATGTTGTATTTAAAAAATTATATTTATATATATATTTATAAATAGAACATTTAATATGATTTTTTTAAAAAGTTTATATAAGTATAAGTATCTATATATGTATTTGTTTATGGTGAAACAAAATTTTAATCTTACATCAATAGATATTTATATATATAAATGTATTTATATACGTATCAATTTTTGAAAAACTATTTATTTCCTATATTTATGTAAATAAATGCATGTATATATATATATATAAGTCGTTATTCATACCTATAAATATGTGTGTGGAGAATAAATCATGTTTTATTCTAATATATATGTATCTTTTTATGTAAAACTGTTATATATGTATATATGTATATGAATGTAAATCTACACAAGTCATTTCATGAAAAACTACTTTTATCAGGATACATGTATAAAAAATTAAATTAAATTTTCATGAAATAGATATTAATGTTTATGATAATTAAAGAATATTTTTGGTCCTAATGATATAAAATAAATATTTTTGTGTTTTTAATTCCAAAGAATAGAACTTGGATATTATGTGATTGAAGGAATGGAATGGGGAGTGAACCTAAACCCCTATGTTACTTTTTTTCAATTATGTGATGGGTATGACTAAAATTATATAGCCCTTCAATGCACCGAGAAATGTTGAAATCTAAAGTGATTCCATGTATGGTGCCTAATAGTAGTATCCCATGCACACAATGGGATTAGGGAGTTAACCCAATCAATCATGTGACTATGTACATTAACTTATGTAGTCTCAAGGGTGAACTATGAATTTATGTTATGATCTAATGTTCCTTTCAGAATTTTTTATGAATTTTTATGAGTTATCAATAGAATTTTTTAATATTTCATAAATAAATTAAATGAAATATTCAAATTGTTAAATATATTGAATCATATTTAGAAATCAATTTTATTATTTTAAAAATTAATCATGATTTTATAAATTTAAAATTCCAAAGTTGTATCTCAAGTTTTACATTTTCTATTAAAGTAAAAAAAGTGATCAGTTTCCACATGTTTTCAAAACCCATACTCATCATTTTCTCACTCACATATTTTTTAAAACAACTTTTCATAGGGAATAAGGATTCATAGAATAGAGTGAGTGGTAGAGTCACCTTTATGGGGTTTAACCCTTGTAAACATCAGAATAGTTTTCATGTCCTTTATTTTATTGAGAGTTGTAATTAGAATTCATCAATGTATCTGGACTCTATAAAACTATAATCCTTTGGGATCTATAGTTGTTAGATAATAAATGAATTATAATATATAAAAAATGAAATCAGTTTTGGGTCATCATAGGGTCATTGTAGGATTCAAGGAATGGGGAAATTAGTGCCCAGGTTTGTTGGAACTTTTGTGTTCTTGGAGATAAATGATCCCGCGAGATACCAATTTTCTCTTCCATAGAGTTATAGTATAATGAAATATGTTTTTCATGTGTCAAAACTTTGTAAGTATCACCCTGGTCCTTTTATTGTGATCTATGTTGATAATGTTGAGCTTGATACTGACATGTTCTTTATGAATCATGGATTACATGTAATTGATCACAAGGAGAAAGTGTTGTAGGGAAGGATCATGCAGATAATTCAAGTATTTTGGAAACATTGATGTGTTCAGGTGGAAAAGTGGGAGATATAAGTAGATATATGGGCTCATTGGCCCAATATTTTTTACCGCATAATCTTAAACATGCTTGGGAGTATGGGTTAAGGACGTGCTATTATAAGGTGGGGAGATTTTAAGAACATAACATTTTTGAAGGTGCATCATGCTAGTTTTTAGGTACTATTATAACATCACTTTGGTATATCTTTGGTGGGGGGTTTCAGATTGATTTAAGTGTAATTTTATAATTTTGGAATAAGATGGGGTAGGGAATGGTTAGCGCATGATCTCCCTAAATGGCGCACCTACCCCAAAAAACCTTGTAATCAAAAAGAGAAGGTAATTTCATAGTCAAACATGGTTTTTCAAACCGCGTATCCACTTATTATAAGTCATGAACCCTAAAGATGAGGCGCATGGTTAGAGAGTATGGTTTTTAAAACCATGCAACCGTACCGCATAAAACGTTCGTTTTGATTTTAATTACCCGAAAATTTATAAAAAAATACTACCAACCTGGTATTAACCTCAAATCAACCGATTATGACCCTAGACCAATTCCTCTAAATTTAGAAACTCCCTATAGGGTTTTAAGGAACCTAAAACCTCATTTTTAATGAATCAATGGTCCAATAAAAGGATCATCTCTCCTATGATATGTGATTTCTTCCCCATTTGGATTCCTCTATATTCTATCTATCTTTCTAGATCTAGAGGAATTATTTATACTCCATTGGAAATAGTTTATATTTACCTTTCCTTGGATCTTAATCTATTTGATCTTGATCTTAGGTTCTGGTCCTAGATCTTCCATATCATTGTGATCTTGAATATTCCTCTTCAATTGGGGGATTTATAGTTTAGTGTACATCCATAAAAAATATTGAGGTATGTGGTTTTAATATCAATTCCCATAGTATATAATTATAATTGTGTGTATGTAATTTTTGAATTTCGATTTCCACATTTTGTATTTGAATTTTGAAATTGAATGAATTAATTAATTAACGGCTTTATGGAGTTGGCAGATTAATGTTATTATTGAATTGAGGAAAGTAGTGATTATGGAATTGGTGATTATTGGATTTATTAGTAATTGGAATTATAGGGTTGGTTAACCGAATCATGAAGTGTGATATGATATTATTATTAAATTTTGATAATCTGTATAAGAGTGAATTTTTTCATATTATTCGATGTTATTTAAATAAAGAACCATAATTTTGGGATAAAATTAAATGGTGTACATGATGAGAATGTTTGATAAGATGGATAATTATGAATAACCTTGGTAAATGTGATATTTATGATATATGTGATATATTTTGATATTTGTGATAACTAGTGTGGGATACCGACTGATGTTCCAAATACCCATATGTGATAACGAGTGTGAGACAAGGACTGATGCTTCAAACACCCATATGTGAAACAATGAGGTGTTGGATAGGGATAGATGATCCAAATATTTATAGGGTGCTAGACATGATGTTCTAGTCCTAACACAATAGAATTTGAATGTATTTCCTATTAGACATGGTAAGAAAATTGGAATTAAATTATTAGTTAAATCCCATGATATAATGAAATTTGATTCCATATGATATATGGTTCAGACTCTATCACAAGAAGAAGTATGTATTTATTTTTTGTCTATTATCTTGAATAAAGGTAATTATTTTTTCAATTAGTGAATAATGAATAACGATTTTTTACATGACTTATTGTAAATTATTCATTATAAAAATGAATACATTGTTATAAACTCAATAATGTTTTGACACTATTGGTGGTGGCCTACTGGATTGTATTGACACCCTACTCAGGCTGCCTGATCAAAACCAAAATTTATATTATTTTTATAGGAAAGGATTTGGGAAGACAACACTGTTATACGGATGATTTGGGATGGCACTTGCATGAGGGAACAAGACATGATTTCGGGACCTCTTGGGAGTTTTTAGTGTCTTCATTATTACTTTTTCATAGTGACACATGACACATATTGAAATTACATATATACTATTTTAGTTGTGGACAACTATCCATGTTTTGGGATTATCTTGTGATGTTGGTCTTTATTGGTAATAACAGTATAATAATTATTTTTTATTACCATATGGATATTTTTAATATTTTTTTGTTTTTTTCTAATAAGATATAGAGGTTATAGTCTCCCCCTGGCTTATATTAGACCCTCACTACTAATCAGAATCCTCAGGAATACTTGGAGGCATTCCTGAGGTAATGTAACCAACCATCTCGGGGCACGACTGTGGGGTAACTGGGGTAGGGAATTATACTATTAATAAAAAAATCAAATTGTTTTAGAAATTTATTGTAATATGTTCTCTCAAAAATCAATAAAACATATTCTTTTGATGAAAATATTTATTTAATGAATAAAATGAATTTATAAAAAATTGAACGATTATTTAGTAATCATTTATAAATAAATTTATATTGTGTATGAAAATTATATATATTTATAAATTTGTTAATCCTATTCATACCCTTCAATTTAATAGATAGGTTATAAATGTCATATTAAAATAAAAAAAATTCATAGTTCATTTAGGCTTGGGGTTGGGTATCATGTACGCAATCGAACATAGTGTTTATTTAAAATCATAGTGTATTACATTATCTCTTAATTAATAAATTTCATCCTCACAATTTTAACATGTTATTAGTAATCAGGGTTTTGATATTTGTAAATTCATTTATTGAATACCCCCTTCATAAAAAGGGTTAATAAAACATCATCTTAAAAATATGGAAGGGGAAATATGAAGGTTATCTAGAATAATACATAACATGGTTCCCAAATAGGAGATCATTAGTGAGAACTGAAAATATGGACATGGAAGTGAAAAGTAATGCCAAAGGACTAATTAAGGGTGATATAAAACATGTTCTAGAAAAAGTTAACAATAAAAAAACAATGAATCAATGAGGGGTTTAAAAGACCCCCAATTCATCATAATTTATGGTTATTGAAATATAATTTTGTCTGAAGACACTTTTTATAAAGATGAGGTATTATTTAATAATCAAGACTAATAAAATAAGGAAATATAAAAACATGGAATGTATATTTTATCCTTTAATAAATTTCCATAATAATATATTATGTTTATCCAAATTATGAGTATTCAAGATGAATTTCTTTAAGCCTAATGTAGTAAAATCGAAATCTAATAGATTATAAAATGTATATCAAGATATTCCTCCCATATTTATGAATTAACCAAAAGAAAAACTGGTTAGCACAAGATCATTATCAAAATAAATAAACCATAAAATTAGGAAATGCAACATAATTCTAAAATCCTTAATTAACTCAATAACCAAAACATTAAAAAATGATTTAATTTCAAAGGGTATATCATACCCTTCATCTTACATATTTAAAATTTTAGTTGCATTATTCCAAAATTATTTTCATGGTAAATAAATTATTAAACTTAAGTGTTATACATACCTGATCCCAATGAACCATATCCCCAATATCAATAATAATCATGATAAATAAATATATACTACTTTAATATTGTGAAAATTTCCAATATATCATGAATCAAATTTATATTTTAACCTAAATTGTAATACATAAAAATACAATAACTATCTATACAGATATCTCAATATGAATGAATCACATGTCATCCATCATGATTATGTATATTTCAAAATATATTGAAGCATAATTAACATAAAATAATATACTAACCCCAAAGGTTTATTTAAACCTTAATAAATTTTTCATCCTAATTCCCAATAAAATATTAAAATCAATTCAAAATAAAGTCACTTAAAACATAAAAGGGGTTTTTATTCCTTTGAACCTATTATTAACTATAAAATTATAAACCCATGATGGTATCCATAACTGTTATGTTAACTTCAACTAAAAACATATATGCTTCCCAAAATTAACACTGTCCTTATTCCATAAATAAGTTCAGAAACTACAAAATATATTCCATAAACCCAAAAATTAAATATCATCAAGGATGACCCAAATAAATCTATCATCAACTAACCCTTTTCAAATCCACTAATACTATAATACCAATGTCAATAATATCTTTATTACCACTAAAGATATATTTTAAAATTATACTTTGGAACAATCCTTAAATGCTTCATTATCCTTGTATCCAAAATCGCATTGATATAAAAAATCCATAACATAATTCGTTAATACCAATTCTTAATTAATTTAAAATTTCACTTCATAGGAATTTCGTTAGTCTAGTTTTTAACCCTTGGATTAGGCAATTGGATTGGATAATCCCTATATTCAATACACATAATACATAGAACTATAAATTTTCTAAAGATGATCATCATTTCCATCCTTAAAGCATTTCATTTTTCCTCAGTAATTACATGCTCTATACCCTTCATTTACTGATAAAATAATCTTTTTCCTAATTTGATACATTAACATGAGTGTTTCTTCCAACATTCTCTATATAAAAGAAGTTGAATATTAGTTTCTTCATGATCCCCACCACCTGATATCCTAGTAAACTATATCCTTCTCTTAATTTGAGAGTATGAGAGTCAGGTAAGGTGAAATATATTAATAATAAATCATGATAAAGGATTAATAATAATCCCAAGGTTTCATATTATAGCTCACATTTCATTTGGTTAATCATGAGTGCATTAATTCCATTTTCTATTAGAGTTAAAACAAGACCTCCATGTTCCATCCATTAACTAAAACCAAGAAGCATATTATGAGAAACAATATTCATAGTGAATAACCATTAAAAATCATTTATAGGATGTCTAAATCATGAAAAGTGCTTTTCAATCTATGAAACCATATATTTAACCTAGGTTATCCATAATCATTACCAAGTTTTTTGTATGTTATCATATAATTTGACTTATACCTAAGGTTTTAAGTCAAATTTTCCCATCTTAGTTTCCAATGGACAATTAATAATTTCTCTGATACAATCTACATTTACCCATACATTTAATACATAGATATCAAAAATCCTAACATTTTAATATCCATCATAAAACATAACGATCCATTCCAGAATTGTATAGGTCTACTGCCTTGGAAAACATAGACACATAAAAAATTTGTTAATAAAAGATCAAAATCATCTCCCACTATATTCATCATAACTATAATCCTTATTATAAATATCATACATAAAACTATTTTTTGGACCAAGATAAAAGGAAACAATTGAAAGGGCGAGCTCACATGCTCAGCTAGGGAAAAAATGGATATTTCAATGATCACTTGATCTCAACATGGGATAAGTTTATGAGAACATGATCAAAACATTATAAAATCATAGCCTACATATCTTAGATCAAAATAGTAATTCATGGTATAAATATTTTTATTTTAGAAGACATGAATCATAATGTAATAAATGAACATGAGCCAAGAGAAAAATAAATATGCATAAGACACAGTAGTTTGGAATAAAAATAATCAAAGAAAATAATTCCATTAGTAGTAAATGATCATTGAAAATAGTACCATAGTAAAGTTTATTTTATCCCTAAAACATCATAGAAGTCATGGTTCAATCCCAATACTATCATAGTTGACAAAGTCCCTTGAAAAACTGGGTTCACCCCTCACTCCAGCCATCTTTATCACATGGGATATCAATAATTACCCAATGCATTTGATGGATATATAGGCCTCAACCATTAAAAAAGGAAAATAATACATATGTTTTCTGTAATATCATAAAACATTCATCATATCATAACCCAATAAAAGTAATGGGTTTTGTAACCATTTCATCATTTAATCATAGCATAACCCATGGAAAAGAAAAATGTTTCATGAATACATTTTTGTCATAAACATAAACCATACAGATAAATAATAAGGTTGGAATCATTGGATCATATACCCCATAATGTATAAGTGAAATCATGGGTTATTATCATTGATGATTATAAATATCATTAAAATATCATTAAAATTTTATTAGGGAAAACATCCATTCCATTTTAAAAAGACCTATTTAAAACATAAAAATGTTAAAATATTACTCAAAATATTTTATTGGAAAATTTACATAGAAAACAAGAAAATAAACTTCAATGAATTGAGTGGTCATGATTGTTTGAAATTTTGTTTCAGTTTTATAAGTTACAAAAATCCATTCATACTTGTAGAAATCCAAAAAATTACCTCATTTGAAAATTGAAAACAATATTAATTTTAAAATAATTTTTTAATAATTAATACATGCATAAAAATTAATTTAAATAATCAAATTATAATATTAAAAATCATCCTTGAAACATGGATATGGAATAAAATGTTTTTAGGACCGAAGAGATAAATAATGTTGATTTTATTTAAAACCATTATTTTAGTATATTGAGTACTTTAATAGAAGAAAATTTAATGAAAAATGAATTATCTAGAAATAAATAGAGGAGAATAAAATCCATGATATTCTATAAAGTTATATCATATAATTTCAGCATCATTACTTAATCATAAACAATCCTGATAAATAATGATATTATAATATAAAAGCCTTACTCCTTTAGTAAAAATCAAATTATAATCCCCATGAAATAAATAACCATAAAATTATATTTATATCATCATAAATTTCATTATAATAATCCTAAAATACATTCACGGGTACTGTATACACCACACAAAAGTAACAATTGGTTAATATGGAATGTGTCCCCCAGAAATAAAAATGAGATGAAAATCTCTTACCCTAAGTATGTCTTCCTTCGTTGGAATTGGAAACTTCTATATAATAAATATATATATTTATTATAAATATAATATATAACCATAATAATATATATATAATACCATATTTTATTTTCATATTACCTTTTATAATCTATTTGATAACAAATATTTATTAAAATCATTGTTTTGGGTGATATCTGCTTCATTTTTCATGTTTGTTTTAGTATGGTAGTTCTCGTCTATTTAATTTGATCATGGTTCTATAACAAATACAATATTAATCATGATATAAATATCTTATATATTTATTTATATTCATCCTTAAAAGTAGAGATAGAAAAATTAATTATACAGTTCATAGAGATGGTGGGTCGTACGTACATATGAATGATGTTTTCATATTCCAACAATGAAATAAGAGAAAGGTAAATAATAAATAATATTTAATGAATAATTTTTATATAATATATTTATTATATATTATATAAATACATCCTTATTACCGTCCATGTAAACAAGAAATTTAAAATGAATCACATTGCTTCAGGAGGTGGCAGTCCACACATACTCACAAGCGATGATATTATTTTACAACGGTTTGGGAAGTAAGAAGGTATATATGATATTATAAATAACAATGTTTAAATATATAATAAATATAATATATAAAAATAATACCCATCTTAATACCCATCCATAAAATATGGTTATGGGAAATGAATTGTATCACTCTGTGGAGACGGTAAGTCGTACGTATGCAAGAGTGAAACATTCACTTAACATTTCATTGAAAGATAGGGAATAAATATGGTTTCATAATTTAAATAAAATTTCATTATTTTTAGGATATTTAGTTTATTATTTGAGAAAAATATAAAATATTTATGGGAGGTAAAAAAAAATTATAAAGAAAGTGATCTTTAAAGGTGATTGGATCTTTTTTGAAACAACTCCTTTAAATACCCACTTAAATATCATAGGGTTGGTCTTTTGGGAATATCATCACATATTTAATGTGTATAAGTAAGTTTTAAGGTATTATTTTAGGTTATGGTCAAGATATATGGGAAGAAATTTGGAATAAGTAAAGGTAGGAGGTTCCCTTTTATAATTGAGGTAAACAAGAACTTTTGGAATTTCATAAAAGATTAAACTTTAATAAAATCATTATATATCCCAAATGCCTCAAACATACTAGGTATTATAATTTAAAATATTATGGTGTTCAAATAAAATCATACAATAAAATTTTTACAAGTTTATGTTGTGTTTTAAACCTTTTCATTTGGTTTAACCCATTACTTAACCCATTTAAACATTAATCATAGTATCATATTTTTCACATAAAAAGGATTATAATTTTTCATTTAAGGTGAAAATTGGAATATAAATATCCAAAGGATTATATTTTACACAATATATTATAAACTTTTAAATATTTAATTATTTTTTAAATTTTTAAATTATTTTATAAAACATTATTTTGATAAAATATCATTAATGGAAATTGTGAAACTATTCATTTGATTAAATTTAAAATACATAAATAATTTTCCTAAATATAATATAATCATTTAACACAAAAATAATGTTTTATATTCATGTAAAACAATCATGGAATACTATAACTCAATAAACGTATATTACTTTTAAAATTATTAAAATCATTTAATTTATTTTTCTAATCATTGCATAAATACTGCGACAACATTGTACAAGAATATAAGGTAATTTTATAATTTATGAAAACTATAAATAATTTTTTTAGGGAAATAATTAAATTACTCTCAAAATAATCAATTATCTTCATTCATAGATTTCTTTTTTCCCTATGTGTATATATAAGAGATATTTAAAACATAGATATTGACATTTTATAACATTTATTGCATTAAATATTATATATATCATATCCTTGGAAAGGTTTACATTAAAAAAAAGTTAAAAAAAAGTTTATAATAGTATAATATCATTCATCCCATAATAATTATTATGAAAAATATAGCCTTATCAAATTTTTTTAACCTAGATTAACTTGATTTACCATTTACCGTGGTGATAATTTTTACCACAATTATGATTGATATTAACCAAACATAAAAATGAAATGTTTAAAAAAATTCAATAGATAGATTAAAAAATAAGGATTAATGTTTATAAAATTCAATTTTTATATGTGGAAGAAATTAATTTTCAAATAAGTATTAAACATGCGAAGAAAACTACTTTTTAGACAAATACATTTTTAAGCATAACACTAGGTTTTTTATCTCACGCCTAGAAAAATATTAAATAAATATTAGAAATTTTTTTACTATATAATATATATTTCATTAAAATCATTCACCAATAGTTAATAATTTTATTTATTAATAAAAAATGCATTATACACATAAAAAACGTTTTTTGAGAAAAAATGACTTTAATGTATAAAAATGTTTTTTTTTTCAAATTCATTATAAAAATTGATTCCAATAAAAGAAATTTTATTATTTAAAACTTAAAAGAAATAATTCTACTTGGAAACCATTTTATAAAAATGTAACTCTGTATATGATTTAAATAAATATACAGTTTTCAATAAAAATCTATACTTTTTTACTATTCATTGAAAAATGATACTTTTCTAAAAATTCTAAAAAAATCATCCTTAGATAAATTTTAAACGATGAATTAAAAAATATATACTTTTAATCAAATATAATTTATAAAATCTATATAAATTATTATTTTTTATTTTCTCAAAAAAAAGAAATATAAACCATTTTTTAAGAAAGTGTTTCTTTGATGAATAAAAATACATTACTAAAAATTAGTGATTATTTACTAAATATTTATAAATAAAATTATATTTATTATAAACTTTATATATATATCATAAATTATGTTATATTATTGATAAATTATTATTTAAGGATTGGTTATAATGATCATATTTAAATAATAATATTTAATGATTTGTTTAGGCTCATTTCTTCATATCGTGTACACTATTGAACATAGTGTTAATTAAAAATATTGGGGAGTCACGATTTTCATATTTGTAAGACTATTAAAAAAAATTATTATCTATATGATAAAAGAAAAATGTTTATTGCAGATTCTTCATACCTCTTGTTTGTACATGAGCTATCAAATCACTAATGATATTTTCTTTATTGACTTCATCCCTACTTCATTCCTTTCATGTAGATATTAATCCTAAGTTCAGTACCTCATCATTTTTTTCTCTTCTTATGAGTATACTCTATCCCCATGTGCTCCCACCAGGATTCTAACTTATGAATCTTTTCAGTATTGCATTCCACTTAATTTTTATCATTATTTTTCTATGACAACTTGTCATTTGATTGAGATTTATCCTCATTTTCACAATAATGGATATTGAATTTTAAGGACCTTTCATGAATTTCATTAAAATTTTTATTCTATGATTTTTTATGAATTCCCAAGGAAAATTCCATCCCCCCCTGTGTATCAATCATTCAGTTATTCTCCTTGTTGACAATAAACAATTTACCCCCCAAAACTCAAAAAGTATTCTAATGTGGGATTATTCTCATACCATATTTCATATGGTGTGTTCTCTTTAATTGGACTTAACAATACCCTTTTGTAGATATAAAATAAATTAATCACTGTTTAAAGTTAAATTTTCTCTGATTATTTGTTTATTATCATTTTTTTCTTGGGATATTCCTACACCTGATTGTTAGTTAATTAAATACCATTTCCATCTATAAGTTATAGATTTTTATCCCTGTAATCTTCTATAATAATATAAAGTGATATTTAATACACTTACACACTCTATATTTGAAGGATATCTTCATAAAACATTTCATCATACCATAATCATCAACAAATTGAGTGTAATAACTTTATTCATCCATGAAAATGAGTGAAATTATCCCCCCCTCATCTACCTTCAATAAGTCAAGCAATCTCATTGACAGTTTTTCAATAATATTGAAAGTCATTTAAATAATTTTCCATTTTTAAAAATAATTATTCTATGATTATCATCATGAGAATGTTTTAGGATATTATGAGCTCCTTCATTCTCCACCACATCTTACAATGACTTCTGGATTAAGTGGAGATGATTTTTTCTCTATAATATTTTCTATTATTCCTTGGATAATAATTTCCTATCATATTCCCCATTAATTAGTTAGAAAATGAATTTTATGTGATTTCCTTGAATCACTATTGTTCCATATCTTCCTTTCATGATTTAAGCCTTCTTGTTGAAATTGATTTCTTGCCCTAAGTCATATAGTTATCTCATATTATGAAGATTCTGACTAAGGTCTTCAAAAACCAATTAATCCATTCACCTTAGTTATTCAACTATTATTTTGGATTTTTCTAAAGATATTAAATTTCAAACAATCACTATTAACAGGTAGAATAATGACATTAGTTCATACATGATAATAATGAGATGGTATTTGTTACCCATCATCTAGGATGTATATCCACTATGTTAAATCTATACTATAACTTGATTTGTTTCTATCAATTAAATTTATACAACATTAACCTTTATAGAAATTACATTCATTATCCATGTAAGATGTTTTCCTTAATTTGTTGATCAATAAATTTCCACCTCATGATCTATCAGATAATCCTAATCTTTCAAGTCTGTTAATTTATTATGAATTCTTATCTTGACTAATGGTGTTTTTAGCTACTATTATCACTTCTTCTAGATCTCTTTTAGCATATTTATTTATTGAATTTAAGAGAAATTTATTGCTTTGTGTTCATAACCATCACACCGAAAACAACATCCTTTTAAAATATACATATTGTAGGAAATTATTATAATCTATTTTTGTTACTATATAGCCTTGAAATCTATTTTGTAAATGAAAAACCCATAATTTTTCCCATATTTCTATAGTAACAAAATAAGATTCATGGTATCTTATTTTTGATCTTTTCTACTCCTCCTATATCATTTTAAGTCTTTTGAGAGTCACCATAATCAACCTTCTTCTGGGACGTGGGATATTTTGATTTCACATTAGGCACAACAATTTTTTCCTTTTAATCAATACCCTCAATAGATTTTCAATACCTTTGAAACAATGTACATGTGTATAATGGTATAATTTTCACATTATCTCTATGTGTTCCTCCTTAGATTATTCAGTATCCCACACAATAAAACTCCATGATGTATAATTGGGATATAAATGTCCCTAATGATCCTCAATATTTCAACAAATCTTTAGGACTTTGACTTTGTGATTTTTAATTATTTTTACATGATATTTAACCAAATCAGTCAGTAAATCAATTATTTGAGCTTGATCTTTGATTTTTATATTGAACTCAATTTCCTTCTAAAATTTTATAATATTTTCATACTTGATTATTTAAATATCACCATTTTACTTAAATTTTTATTCTCTTTTCTATAAAATATATAGTTTGGAATCATGTACCACTTCATTGAATGTAATCACTTGTCCCTCAAAACAAAAAATTATTTAGGTGTAGATTCTAGACCATCCTTGATGTATAATCATTGCATAACTTTATTGATTTCATAATCATTTTCCACCAATTAATTATCTATTAAATCCATTAGGACCACCACATTGAGGTCCAAACAATCATCATTTTACTACACATTATTGTCCTATGATATATGATTTTCTTATTAAATAAATTTCATATTTTTAGATAATTTATTATATTAATAGATCATTTCCACCACACCAATAAATAGTTTCTTCATATGTTGATTATCGTTATTTTCATATAAAATCTATTTTGAAACCTAGAAGCACAAGAACCAATTTTTCCACAATGAAATTATGTAAGTGAAGGATTGCATTTTAATAATTTTTTTTCCTTTTTAATGTTTGTGGAAAAGATAGAAATTTCTTTATCAACTTCCATATCTTTTAGATAATCTTATATTGCCAGTTTCATAATTTCCTTGGATTCCACATCATAATAATTATCATTTATCAAGGACACATTATCATTTTTTCTCATCTTATAGGAGATGAGAGAGTTATAAATAATACCCAACACCACCCCTTTGGGGTCCTTGTCTTAAAGAACCATGAACCTTTCATTGAAACATTATGGTAATATTCATAAGATAAACTTTATTATTTTTAAATAATCTAGGAATTTATTGAGTTTTCTCATTTCATCCACAAAAATACTCACTCGATCAATGAATTCATCAAAGAACTCATTTGGATGAATTCTTAAATCCTCATTCTTATTCCATAACAACAGAAATTTATCTTAACATACTGTGGAATCACCATCATAAATGTTGATTGGGTTTCTACACATGTATTTTGAGTATTTAAATGACTTCATATTCACATATATTTCAATGGATTAAAATCCTCACATTGCATTGACTCTTTTTTCATTGGTATCAATACCTATTCAATATTTTTCTAATAATTTTCTATACATAATTCTTGCTAAACTCCCATGCATGGTATCTATATAGACGTAAATTTCCAAAGATCATAAATAGATTTTAATTTTATTCTTCCATATTTTTAAATTAATATCATCGAATATTATAATTTCTTTACGGTTGTTTACATTTGATGTCTCATCAAAAAGAAAAAAATGTCACAAAATATATATATCATTGATAAAACTTTTTTGTCCCAATAAAGTTCAATACCCTGAAAGTGGGTGAATCAAGGTTTATCTGTTTCATTAATTAACCATCTCCAATGATTTAGTTTCAAAATTATTAATAATAATGTCTCCACCATAATAAATTAAAGTGATAAAGTAAATAAAATAGGGACATAAATGATTTTAAATGGTTAATCAAAACTAGTATAATATAAGGAACATGAAATAGTGATTCGATGACGCAACTAAAACATTAATAATACAAATTTGTTTACTATTTTAAACTTCCACACTAACCCTTTGTTTTTATAACGATCACATGAAAATGGATAACTCACTAGTCTCCGTTCAAGAAGGATTTAAATACTTCTCTTATTATATTTTTTTCATTAAATTAATAGTATATAGTAATTAGACCAATGATTTCATAGAAATCATCTCTAGTTTCATCAATGTGATGAAATCCATGATCTTCTAGATATATATTTTCACCTATATAACATTTATGTTCTCTTTTAGGTTTCTAACACTCAACCTCGAATAATTCTTATTCTTCATTTTTTCTTCCAACAATTATAATAGAAATACATGAAATTTTCATTGATATTTTCTAGTATATGATCCACTATCTTCCCCTTATTTTCAATAAATATATATTATCTTTTTTGGAATCCATCTACCCTATACATTTATTTATTTAAAACTGTTTACAACATTTTTTAAAGGCCCTAAAATGGTTGTGTACACTTCTTTGACATGTCCACATTTCTTCTTATTTTAAAATTTTTCCCACATCTAAAAATGACCAGATTATAATATGACTCATTCTCTATAGGGTGATTCTCATTCTATTTTTAAACCATTAATTAGAACCATTTCCTTCACAAAAACAACGATGTAAAACCAATTCCCTGCCACAATATGGTCTCCTGAACACCAAAAATATTATCTATTATAAATTGAGTCTCTAAGGTTTGATCTAACTCCACATAGTAGACACCTTAAAATTATAGAATAATAAAAATACACCTATGTAATGTCATTTCATGACCACACCTACCCAAAAAATAACTCATTTATTTCCCATTTTCAAAAAACTGAATATTTTTTCATATAATTCAATCCTCATCAAAATACTCTTTTGTATTAAGGTAATTTTCCATTTTTTCATCTGTATGTCTTCTCATAATGAAAAATATTCTCCCTTGATGTAATGTAATTAATTGAAATAAAATAAATATAATGCTAATTCACATGATGTCCTATCACAGTGTTATTATTCCCCACGATACCAATGTTCAGTGATAAATCATCTACCGAAGAGGGGTAAAAATGTTACCAAATGTGTCATGTAATGTATCATTTTCATCTCATTGTGAAAAATTCTGAAACACCATGAATGTTTTAAATGAAACGTTCTTAGTATTTTAAAACCGGTACATATGAAAATAAATTTGACCCCTTTTCATTTTCCTAAAAAAATGCATCATGACGTGACCAATGTTGTCATGGTATGACATTTGACCTTAAACAAACATATTAAATATTATTTTAAAACTCTTATATCATTTTACATGACATTTTATGGTAATTTGGATGTATTCTAACAACTATATTATGAAACATAACCCAGAAACACATTAATGATGTTTTTTCAAATTGTTTTATTTTTGACGAGGTTTATGGAAGTGATAGGTGCTAGTGAGATCAATGGAGGTTGCTACAAGCTGGGATGATTATTATAGATCTCTACGCTATGTGGGTGGAATTTATATTATCATTTATTTTTATTTTTTTGTATTATTCTATCGGTCTTTTGATCATTATTACACTTTTTGGAATATTTTATGATTTTGTTTGATCTCAAATTATATGTGGCGATGTGAATTTATCGACTAATAGTATTAATGTAACATAATTATTTCTAAATAGATCATTGGTGATTCCCTAGTAAAATGAGTGATGATTTTCTATTTTTTAATTTAGTATTGATATTAGTGGTTTTGAATTGTTTTTTCTAAACAATGTTTTTTCTTTTAGAGGGATCTGCGGTGTGATTTTGGTTAATGGTCCTAGTTTGGGAAAATGGAACGATGTTCCTTTTCCAGATATTATATATTTTTTGGGTTTTATATTTTAATTTATATAAATGAGTATTTTTACTTTGTTTTAAAAAGGAAATCCAAGAGGTTTTTTATAAATGTTTTTCACTATTTTACCACATGGGGGTGACACCGTATTTTTAATGATTTTATGATTCTATATGATTATGTTTTATGGTTAAACTTATGTTATCCCATCTTATATGATAAAATAGGAACCATAGGAGAAACAATTACTCAAATAAATCGTATATCAGACTATCTGGATATTTTCATTGGGATTAATTGGGGAATAAGTCTATAAAACATTATAATACTTCATTATGTGTTTTATTCGATAATTGTGACTGATTGATGGGGTATTTTTTCATCATTGTACTTTGGAAAATCCTTGACATTTTTATGATGATGGGTGGTCTCACTATGTTCCTTATAAGGGTACTGTGTAATTTGACCTCCATATATTATGTTTGAGTTACTCCCAATGTTCTATGTTTCCGGGATTAAAATATTTACATGGGTTTTCATCCATGTGTTATAATTATACTTAGTCTATATATAATGGATAATGGATGGAATTAAAGGTACCTTCTCTATGTGGTTTTCTTAGATAACAATTAATCATACCATGTATAAGATAATGTGATTGGCCATGTATCCTAATAGGTATTGAGATTTTTGAGGTAGATCTCTTGATAACATGTCAATACCCATGGTTGGTGATCACTAGGAAGTCTGTAAAGAGAAATTTTATGTTTGAGGAACTAAATTACTTTTGTTTCATTGTTGCTTATTATCTTTATTTTCTAAATTGGGATACAACTTGTTCTTGATATGATCTCCCCCACATGAACTGAGATGCATTGAGATGAAAAAAATTTCGCTAGGAGAGATGGTGATCAATGTTAGTGAGGTGCTGGAAGGCTAAATGGGATATATCTGAATCAAATACTCCCAATTACCCATGTGAGGCCATCCCATGACCATAAAAGATACTATTTAACATCGATGGTGGTTTTTATGTATCATATACGTGATTGGGATATATAGGAAGAGTTTGATCATTGTAGAGTGAGATCCATCATCAGTGATGAATTTTGATATATGTGATCAATCAAGTGATGATCTAAGGGTAGTCGGGAAGGAGTAACATAAATTATTGGAATGACGAGTTGAGAAGTGTGTGAAAGATGGTTTATATTATTTCATGTGGTTGGGACCCATTCATTTTCTTTTGAGATTTTATTATGGTTTTAGTGTTATTCTATTATCTGTTCCCTCTTTTCCTGATCATTTTTTTTTGTTTTTTATTGTTTCATATGTGATTTATTAGTTTTACCTCTACTGCTTCATATGCTTTATATTCTTTTTTTTACCATTATATCCTTTGATATTTTTGATTTTTCTTTATTGACAGATAGTGGGATGATTGATGGGTTAGGTGGGAAATTCAAGAGAGATCCTAGTGGATTTAGAGAGAACTCACAATGGTTATATCTATCGGTAAGAGTTCAATGTAGAATACATTATTATTTCATGAAGGTATAAAAATCATCAAATGCATGAACGTGGTATTTGGACTATGTCTGTAAGTATCAGTTTGTGTTTTCAGAGTTCTTGTGTCTTCTAGACCCGTAGGTGTAGGTTTGTAAAATATGTGCATTTGGTGTTATTTTTCCAAGTGGGAGAGTTACAATGGGTATCAAATTTCACATTCTCCCAAAAACTTCATGCATATAAACTTGAAAAAAAAATCATGCGGTGTGTAAAGGTGAGTTGAAAATTTGATAGGATCATTAGACTCAACCTAACCTATATACACAACTTGAGTTATGATGTACATGGGTAGACCATCATGTTTTATTTCATTTATAGGTGTTTGATTAAATCTCAATGTGTGGTTTGAGACTAATAGTTTATTGGAGGCTAACTACCGAGAAAGTGGTTTATACAAATTGATATATAGGCCACTATATTTATATTTAATTTTAATTTTATCAGTATCAACCTACATACTTATATTATTTTTTCCTTATACAACCCTTTGTTACCTTTTATTATATTATTTATTACTTTTATTTATTCATATTCTATTATTTATGGTCATTTATATGTTAACACATCTTTTGGTTATTTTACTACTTATATATTTTGTGATTCAGAGGCTAATTGGATTCATGTTTATTATCTATAGGTTTTGGGAACATACCCTATATAGACAGATAATGTAAAATTATTTTTAGAATCATGAATGATATGTGGGATTTATTTTGTTGGAATATACTCCCCATTACTATATCAAACCTTTGTTATTATTCAATAGCCTCTGGTTTATGGGGTTACGCACTTGAGGCCATGTAGTGACTACCACTCGAGTGTGGATTGTGTGATTTGAGAAGGTACATTACATTTTTAGTGAGAGAGGGTATTTATTAAATTCTCTTTTCAAGTGGGAAATCATAGATTGGTAAATAAATTTAAACTTCTTCATTGGTATGTCATACCATTTGAAACAGAGTAATTTCTATGAAAAATGTTATAACTTCCATTAGTACCATAAAATCTGATATCTATACATGATTTAATTCATGTATCTCATTTAACCAATTTTTTTTGATTCTCTATCTTGTGATTGAATGATAAGACCTATATTTGGAACTCAATTCCACAATAGTAAAGCAAATAGTGTGTATCATTGATCATCAAAATATGGTTTTATTGTGAAAATCTATCCCTCATGGACTTATTATGTGATATCATGGATAATATATCCATTTGACTCGAAATAATAAGGCATTGATTTGGTAAAATATCCTCACATGTTTTCCAATAAATAACTTTGATGACTTTATTAGGGTAGAAAGTTGAATGGTGAGGAGAATGGTGGCACCCATGTATTCAACGGTTTGTATTAATTCTATTATTTAGATTATTGTTTTATTATTAGGGAGTTTAAAATTCTAAATTATTGAAATTATGTGATAGTTATGGATACATTACTAGTAAAAAGTCAAACCTAATCATATATCTCAACTATTCAATGGGGGAGGATTGATTCTAGAATTATTTTCATGGTCAGAGCATAGATTCATTGATTCTAAATCCATACTAATTAGGGGGTGTTTCTATATTATAGAATTTGTCTCCTAGTTGGCACATAGTTTCCCAAAATTTTTATCCATACCATGAAATTTAAATAAGATAACCTTCAAACATTTTCTTATATCCTTATTTGGGTTTTGAAAAATTTTCCTCAAGCATTTCACTTGATCTCTACAAGAGATTCTCCAGAAAATATAATCTTCTCTTCCATTATCATTAGTCATTTAACTCTCCGTATCATGTGAATACCCAAGGTAAATTTAGAATTTATATTCCATTCCTTCTTATCCTTTTCTCATTTTCCATCCTCCTTCTATGATCTTCCATGTTCTTTTTCTCATTTTCCATGTTTTCCAAACCTAGTTCTGTGCTCTCTCTAAATCTTGAATTGGGTTATTTCATCGGAATCTCGGGACCTTCATCAATCCTAATATATTATTATTTTATGAATTAATTTATCTTCTAATGGATTTACACATGTGTTTTAGTGTAACTTCATTTTATTTTACAAAACCATTGGTGATTTTTACATTAAGTGTTTATTTGGGGAATTTGAATCATGAAATGTATAATATTGGTATATTCATGATTCATCTAAATTATTTTGTATTTTAATCCATATAATAATGTTTTAATTAGTTTTAAATGTATATTCATTCAATATGAATACTAATTCCCAAAAGGTTTTTAATAATGTTTTTTAAGAAATTTTTTAGTTTAACTTAATTTACCCAAAAATAACAAGTGATTAATTTTTTATAAAGGGGTTTTTATGATTATTTAGTATTTTATAACTTTAATGGTTGTGATTTGTTTATGATTATTGTTTTTTATTTTTGATTTTCTAGGTCAGATATACACCTAGTTGAGTTTTTTTATAAATATAAAATTTTTCTTGTATGTTAATTTGTTAAGGAATTGATAAAGGAGGGATATAATTTTGATAGTTATTTTGTTTATTTCATAAGTATTTTATTTTATAATATTTCATGACTTATTTGATTCCAATATAATGGTTTACATGAGATCTTTCGGGGCTATGTATGATATCAAGGATTAATGTTACCTTTGTTTTTATTTTTCTCTAGCCATAGGTCATATGTTATCAATTATATCAAGATTGGGGTTTCATCTCATTGAGTAAATGGGGGTAATATAGGGTATGGGACTTCAAATTACATTTTTGGATTCCATTTGATCCATAAGAGAGTTCTAGGTTATCTCTAATAGACATTATATCTCAATTACATGATATATGTGTTTTAGTTTTTAACATTCTTTATGTATTTATTTTTATTGTGCCTAGTGATATATATTTTTATGGGATATTATTTTTTCATTAAGTCATATGATTTTTAAATTTTTTTTAATAGAAAATAAATTAATGTATTTGGATTTATTTTAAAAATTATACTTAAATATATGTAGTCTAATTATAGTTCAAATTAGCATTTGGATTATATCTTATGAAAATAGTTACACTGATTCATGGAGGTATCTGACTGGGTAGTATCTCACACCCTTTATAAACATATTTTTGTGCATGTAGACATTTTTATGGATGATACAATTAATGTGAAGGGAGTTACATAATTTGGTGGTTTACCTTAGACAATTTCTTAATGTTTTAATGGAAAGATGATTAGGTGGTGACCTTGGGTCATGTGGAGATGGTTTGTTTCAAAATTTTGAGAATATTGGTTAATATTGGGATACATATGTTTTCTTCTCACTATTCTATCATCATTTTAATCTACCTTCTATTATATATTTCATGTATTAACTTATGTATTTTTCTTATGGAAGTATTTTTGGAAGTCCATTTTGTTTTTTTATTATTTTTTCTTATTTGGAAATATTTTTTGTTGTGAATTATTTATTATTTTATCATGATAATTCAATTTGTGGATACTTTATATAAATATTTTTGGTTTGGTTTATTTTATATTGATGGTGAAATATTTGAAAAAGGTATGTGTTCAATACCTATATCACTTGTTATAATCCTATGGATATCAAGAATATTCTTTGTATTATATTACGGGTTGATTCATGGGAAGTAGAAGTGATGATAGAAATATTAAATGATATCCATTATCAATAATGTTATCCCCAATAAGAACAAAGAAGAGAATTTCCTTGGACTGTCTCTCAGGGAGGTTGTTAGACTTATGTTTCTACTATTCAGGTTGTCTTCTTGTTTATAAGTATAAAGTCTAACTAAATTTGGGATTTTTATGTTTTTCAAGAAACATTAATTGAAACTAAAATAAATAATTAAAAACATATAATTTTTTGAAAATATGAATAATTTTACTTAAAAATATATATATAAATATTTTAAAAAAATAGAAACATTAGAAAAGTGTTAATCCTTTAGACACTCAATTATTCTATGATTACATTAATTATATAATTCTATTTCTCAACGAACACCTATAGAAATATATATTAACACCAAAATATTCCTTGACAACATACCAATCATCTATTTGAGGTTTATCCTATTATAAAAGTATTTTAGATACTCAAATAACTCCATGTAAGATCTCAAGTTTTCCTATGATGTAAGGATATTTTTTTTGATTGAATGATTAATTATGACCTAATATGAATACCCTTCGAGGTCATGGGTAATAAGGGTGTCTATTGATTTTTTGTATCCTTGAACCCAAATGTTGGAGAGACATAGCTAGAATGCAAGGATATGAGTTAATATACACCCAAGACACATGGTTTGGTGAGATAATGCATTCTGGGATAGTGGGCCTCAGTTTCCTAGATAGTTTGAGTAAACTATGTGGATAGAGTCCCACTCCTATACGATGGCCTTTATAATTTTTTATAGTGGATTTATATAAGGCTTGTGCACGTTTTGGGAAACTGTACTCACTAACCATGGTAGGTACCCCTCCATAGAATGAAGGGTGCACAATTAGTGCACGGCTTGGCCAACCGGTCAGCCAAATGGTGAGGATTTTTCTTTTGAGGGAAAATTACATTTTATCTGCTAAAAACTATTACAACCTAAATAAAAATTTATTTTTCTCATTCCTACTGATAAAATTCATTTGAGATCTTCACCTTGAGACAATTTGGTATCTTTTGATCCCGTTTTTTCATATGAACAAAGAATCAAGTGTCATAAGTCTTGTTGGATTCAAACTAGTGACTAATCCTTTCCATTTGTGTCATTATTATTTATTATTTGTGTCATCTAAGCTATTATGGTGCTATTTAATATGCCATATTTCTAGGTTTTTCATCATTTATTCATTTTTCATCTAATCAGAGTTGAATCAAAATGTTATACTTGATGATCACTCTACAACAAACCTATAGTAGGTGGTATATACCATCCACTTGGTGTTTGGTGATTTATATGTCTAGTTTTCATTATACCCCATGTCAGACTTTTTAGAGGTTCCCATAAAATTAATTGAATATTTTAATTGAATGTGTTGGAAAATTTTAGGGATTACCTTTAGTTCCTTGAGCTTAGTTATAGGTTTTTCCCTGACAAAGGCCACCCATGGCATGTGCCTTGTGATTTTCTTTTCCTTTTACTATTGTTGAACCACCCAAGGGGTGATTGGTTGATATTACCTTGTTAGAGGAAGAAATACTATAGATGATTTGGATTTAATTGATTGTTTAAGAAATGGTCTTCCTCTTTTTCCATGTTATACATGATGTGATTTATTTAAATTCTTAAATTTGAATTGTTACATAAGTGGATGAACATGTTGAATGTATTTGAATGGGAATTTATGTATGATTTGGAAGGACTAATGGAATTTGATGGTATACAATTATAAATTAATTGAATGATGGATGTTTCCATAGGATTCCATGGATGTGCTAAAGAATAGGTCATGATAGCTCTAGTGGACGTCTTGGATAAGAAAGATCCTTCGGGGTATTGATTCCATGGGATACCTTGTACCTTGATACACCTTGGATTCATTGTGTGTAATCAATAAGTAGACATGGTCTATTGACATGCTCCCTGGACTTGGATCCAAGTCTACCATAGTTTCCATTGAGATGCTCTTGGGAGTCGATGTTGATGCCTTGGTCCAATATACCTTGGATCCAGCCCCATGGGGTTTGAAAATTTTGTTATATAGCTCAGCCATTGCAATTTTAACATTCTTAATTATATGTCATGGACATGTTTTATATGATATAAAGGTTATATGACATATCCATGGTTGGTATGAGATACTGGATATACATCTTGGCAGTGGTGTTTGTTTCATTTGTGCTTTAATGTTTCCTTTTTTGAAAAGCATGAACCTTGTTTTGCAGGAAGTCTTAATAGGATTGATAGTATCACCTCAAAATTATTACTTTTTCATTTGGTATTTTACTTATTTTACTTCCATATCTATTATATATATTTCACACTAATTATCTTGTATTGTACATCTTGGATTGTTATAGACATTGTTGGTGGTGGCCTACTGGGATTTTATCTCACACCCTATCTCATGAAGTCATAGGGTACCCAGGAAGATTTTATAGATATAGATAGGGATCGAGGAAGGTTCCCACCATTTTATTCTAGAGTTTTTGATGCATATAATCATGTGAGTATATGATAGAGTTGAGGATCCGGATGCTATCACGAGATAGTGGTTTTTGGACTTTTTGGTATTTTGATACATGTATTGTACTGATGCATGTATACATATTTTGGAAGCTTTATAGACACATGAAATGAAATATCATTACGGTATATGAGATTTATTTTTTCATTTGGTATATATCTATCTTTGGGTTCTACCTCTTATTAAGTTACTACTGTGCTTCCAAAAAGGTGGGTTACTAGTCCAATGATCTTAGTGTTTATTCCTGTTACTTTTTCCATGTCTTATTTCTTTATTTATTGATATGTATGATTATTACAATTTTTTACACCATGGTAATAGGAAATTGTCTCACCATAGACACACCCTATGCCCTCAATACTATTTGGCAGCCTCTAGAGATTGGGGAGATGCACTTGAGGCCATGTGGCCATTGAGACTGAGAGCAACATTCAATGGAATTTGGGTTCCAGACATTAGAAGGTGTTATCATAACCATACTTTATTGAATTTACTATTTTGAGACAATATATGGGGGTTAAGAGGAATATTAATTTGTAATGAGTTGTTCTAGGGAGTATCTAACCTGTGTACAAGAAAAATCCATGTTGCCTTAAATAGAAATTGTTTTTTTTTCTAGATTTCACTATTAGATTTGATTTGATTCCACCATTATGTAATGAACTTGTGGTTCAATGATTATTGTGATTTTGGATTTTGTTTCTATTTCCTAATGAGATGATAATTGAATCTCATGAACCATTTTAGTAACCTTCTATAATTAAAATTATATGCATCATGTCATTCCATATAGGCTGCATTTCTTGAGTGCATGACTTTGTGATATGTTCCTTGTGTGATATACCTAATGTTTTTATAGAAATTTTGTGTAGGGGATTTTGAATCATGGACGGTACATAGAGGTACAATCATAACATAATTTATTTCCATATTAGGCGGCATTAGATACCCTGAATAGCAAATTATGGAATGTTGATTCATGGACCATTGATCACATGGACTGGACTGTGTTATGGTGTGAATTTGGTGGTTTCCATATTTTGGTTCATGAGGAGTATGGGACCTTGTGGATCATAATTTTTGAACCATATAGTTCAACATATTTAAATAAAATGTGGAATACATGTGAAATAAAATGGAAATTTGAAATGATGAAATAGAGATCTTTACATAGCCCAAACTTTAGAGTGGGCAGTAGGTAGTCTCTCTAGTAAATTTTGTGACTGTTTATTTTACTAGTCCTGGATTTAGGATAACACTCTATGGTATGATCTTTTATAGGATGTTTTTAACTAGTATTATGATTCAATCTATGAATTTATTGGATTTGATCATTTTTGAGGTGTGTGATTAGCATTATAGAGACATGCCACCATAAATACCTCTAGTCATACACTAGGAGGGTGTAAACAAACATGATACTGAAGTGGTGGGACATGGTTTACCAGTGGATAATTTTATAGATTCAGTTGAGGCACAAATATTTATTCCAAAAATAGGTGTTAAGGAACACATCTATGAGAGATTTACAAGCTTTATAAATACCTTTCTGAAAACAACGTAGCATGCCTCATCTATGGATGAACTGGAGTGTGTATTCCAGAAGAAGAATCCTCCCACATTTTTGGGTGATGGTGGTCTATAAGATTCAAATTTGTGGCTTGAGGCTACTCTGTCCATATTTGACTATCTAGAGACACTTTCTGAGAGGATAGTAAATCTCACAACATACATGCTTTGGGGAGAAGAAAAGTACTTGTGGGATGTTTTGTACCAGAATAATGCACTACATGGCATGGTTTGGTGAGATTTAAAAACCTTTTTCTAAAGAGACCATGTTCATAATTGATGAATGGATGTTTTATTTTTTTTATTATATCATTATGTTATCATTTATGGAATAAATATTTGAGGAGATTGATATTCTTGATGAGATGATTCTTAGAGAATTGTTATGAACTCACTTGATGGAATTGGATGTCACTCTTGAGAAATTATAACTATTAATTATGATGATAAATGTGCTAATCATAAAAGGAAATCAAGAAAAGTGTTGATGGTAAAAGAAAACTGTCTACAAAAAGTGGAATACCCTGAAATTTTTTATTTTCATGAAGTGATGAAGAAGAATTAAAGAAAATTACCATGAAAAATTTATGTATATATATATTTCCTGAAGAAGAAGAAAATATGACTATTATTTATCTAACCATAATTTTCATGGACTTTGTGTCAATAGTGACACACTATTTATGACATGGAAGATTATTTATGTTCATTAAAATATTCATATTCATGTGGATTTCATTTGAATTCCATGTAACATCCCCATATTTGGCATGAGGTATTGATGATGGGTTTTCATGTTAAATGATTTTTTTACAAAGGCAGGTGCCATGTGGGATCATCTAAAGCTCATTGTAATTATTGAAGTCAAATAATTATGGATTTTTGAAAATTGTATGCAATTTTTGTGAAGATGAGTTTGCGAATGAGGTTTTCATGCAAATGAGAGTTCATGGTTTGCATATTAAAATGAAATAATTTTCTAAACATCAATAATGTGAATCCATATTACACTATTTCAAATAGATCCTATTTTATATTCAAGAGATGTGAATATAAATAATTTATCACACATTTTAAGGTACATTCATTAGAAAATAAAATAAGGTTGAAAGAACATAATTGAGATTCCCATGAACAATACACTAACATTAATAAAGTGATGCTACATATTCTATTTGAAATATATTATATTCTATATTAATGTGAGGTGAATACAAAAATTTTAGCATACTATTTGAGGTACATATAGTGGAAAATAAATGAAGGTTGATAGAATAAAATTGATATGCCAATGAAAAGTTTTCTAAACATCTATAAAGTGATGCCACAGTATGATATTTGACATAGATTCTATGATATATTCCATATATGTCTATTGGAATACTTTAGAATACTATATATCCAATATATAGTTGAGATGTGTACTATATGGGAATTTATTTTCTAAAATTATATTCTGCTACGTGAATGAATAATTATTTTCAAATGATGTGCTTCATGGATTGTAATGCTTTGAGAACTTCCATGCAGTATGCAGTATTGGTCCATTGTGGGTTTCCATGAAGTTCACAGATGAAGATTTTTTCATGGTTGATGAGTAGATTTGTGGGTGATGTCCTTTGAGGAGAGCCATGTCGATAGTGGATAGAAGGAGAAAAACCCACTGTAAACTAGTTTTTATAATCACATAACATTCATGAGCTCAATGGTTTGATAGCCTATATTTATTGGCTATAAATACAAGACCAAATCTCCCTTTAAATATGATCAATAATTTGAGATAAGTGTTAATTTTTTTCATAAGATATGATTATGCTCCATTTCGATTCCACAATGGAATTTGTTATTTCAGCGAAGGATAAAATGGTGTGTGAGGTTAAATGTTAAAGTTATGCTATTCTAAGGGTATTGATTCTCTATGTGGTCAACTACTATGATATTTTATTTATAGGTGAAGTGAAATTTTAACATCAACAATAATTTAAAGAATATTAAAGCATCAGTTTACTAATAATCAATAAATTCAACCAATATTATGTACCTTTTACTATATTCTATTCTATGACCATTTCATGATCATAAGAACAATTTTTCAATCTATTGGAATAATATTTTATGAATAGAAAAGTGAAGTGTTATATAATACAAAAAATAGTTTTATAAGAATAAATAAATTCATACAATGGTACGTGACTTATCATACATGATATGCTATGATCATTTCATGATCATATAGAAAATTTGGAAAAATATTTGAAGAATGTACAGTGAATATAAAATTTAAGTGTTATATGATGCATCAATTAAGTAGACTAATAGTATTGTGCATATCATACAAGCTATGGTATGATAATTTAATGATCAAAGAAACAATTTATCATTTTATTTGATCAATATAAAAGGAATAGAAAATTGATGTGCAATATTGTTGGAGCATCAGTATAATAAGCATCAAATAAGTGGACCTAAAATACGTCACATATCATATATTCTATGTTATCATGATTTAATGTATATGGGGTCAATTTAGTGTACTATTTAAATTTTACAAACTGGATAATAAAATGGGAAGTCCATGAAATAAACAGGATTGCATGATGTATTCCAGTGGAGATTTAGAGGATAGGTTATTCGGAGTTGTACAAGTCTTTATCTTTCATAATGTAATATTGATGACATTCTGTGCAATATATTCACACATTATTTGAGTTTAGGAATTAATCATATGAAGGAAGAATCATTTATTGAGTATAAATATTAAAAATATTTGATCTTCACTGGAGATCATAAGATGAAGATATTAAAGCCAAAATATACTTATAGGAGAAGGTAACCTGGTCTGAGATGTCAGTAATATGAGAAGATACAAATAATTTAAGATCTAATGTGAATGGGTTTCAAGACAAAAAAATATTTCAATTACCTTTTGATGTTATTTAATTTATACATGTGTATAAAAGATCTAGTACACTCACGGGGGATGATCTATTTCAAGTGTTTTAGGAGAAACTGGAATAAAATGGATATATTTCTAATTGTGGATCAATAATATTTAGAATATGAATCTTCAGACTTTAGTGTGTACACAATTACAGAAGAGGACTGAGGATGGGGTGTCTAACTAGTCTAGAATATAGAGAAGAGAAGATTGTTGGGGTGTATAACTGTGATCAATTTGAGTATAGAATATTAGGGTGTATAACTATTTATTTCCTCATTCATTGTAATCACCTTATTATATCGTGTCGAATCCATGTTGGGGAGATTAACCAACATGGAAAGGAGTATGAATTTTTTTTTGAACCTTGTAAATATTGTGTTTTACGATCCCATCAATTATTTCTATATATGAAGTGAGTTTGATAGATATAATAGAGTGGATCACGAACCATTACAATTTTAAGAAGTAAAATTCTCAAGAAAATAATTAAAATGTAAACCACTGATTTACCCCCCCCCCCCATCTCAGTGTTCAATACATACCAGGGAACTACAATTGGTATCAGATACCAGGTCCCTCTAATGTTCAAAAAGTTTTTTTCTATAGTTTTTAAAATATAGTATGAAATGAAGATTTTAGGAAGTGTTTTAGTTACATAAAATTTATAGATAATAATTTACTCCTATGGAAAAAAATATTTGGAGTTCTTCTAAAACTCAAAAGAATAGGAATAATAAAGTGAAAATGAAGTTAAAGATGAATCCAAAAGTCAATGGAAAAATACCACTAACTAATGGTAATAATATTTTTACACATAGTATTTATTATTATGATTATTATTCTTCTAATGATCTGTTACAAAAACAATGAATCAAAAGGTGATATTCATTTTGAATTAAAATAATATCTGAAGAATATTTCTTAAAAAGTGTTTAATTTCATATTTGGCACAATGAAGGGAATATTTTTTTTATAAATAAGAGTTAAAAGTTTAAGTTAAAGAATTAGATGATGCACTATGTAAGATGTTTAGAAAGTGCATCACTCTCATAGACCTAGTGGAAGTACGGGAACAATTCATTTTTCATACTGAAGAATAATTTCAAAGGTATACTTGTATGAATGTTGTATATGATATTATTTTTAAAAAATCCTTTCAGGGATTTAAAAAATTGAAAATGTTTCTATAGATGCCAATAATTCTAAACTCACAATCAAATCCAAGAGGATCAATGATCATGGATCATTATTATAATAGAATATTGTATTAAATCAATTTGGTGTCGAGAATATGAGGAATGACTGTGATGATATTGTGTAATTTGTTTATGATCATTATAATTCCCTCAGAACTATATATCTTGAATTGAAAATCAATTTTTCCAAATATGGAAATACTTATATTGAGTCCTCATAATCAAATATGTATGTATCTACTTCAATGAAATTCTTTTTCAAGGATTATACTATTTAGTAATATTCTTCACATTAGAATAATATCATTACATCATCTAATGATCTTTCCAATGAATATGTAATATAAGAGGAACCATCCATATACCAATGTAATAATATTTTTAATCTATTTATATAAAAAGTGTAGATTTAAATAAACACTATTTAAAAATATGGATGATGAGAAATGGAGAGGAAACCACCACAATGTCAATGATAGATACAATAATTTGTATATGTTCTAGTTCCCCATAAGAATCCAAGTAAGTGGTGAAGAAGAACCAAAAAATTATGATGAAAAAATCGGGGAACAATCATAAAATAAAATAAGATCATGGTTTTTTGTTCAATGTTGGGGTTTCAGTAGATTTGGACATTTTTTTTTGATTATTGGTACAATAGTTTAAATTTTAAATCACAAAATAATCTTATACAAAGGGGAATAATTCTAGAGATGATGCAAAAACATTTACAGACTATGAAAAACATTTCACATTCAAATTGATTTTAACTTCTTGGTTATGTTTACTATGTTTTGAATAAAAGTGGTTATAAAATGATAAATGTACATCTCTAAATGTATTAAGAAACTATGGACCACATGATAAATAAATGAATTCCATGGGTAGAAATATAGGAAATGATGAAAATAAGATTTTTCCTAAGAAGATACATGATATGAAATACATGGACTCAAAAAATAATAAAGATCAGAAAAAACCAGGTCCATGAATATGAACATGAGTGCTACATCTCATAATAGAGGTACTAATATAGTCACTCATGTGAGTCTATGTGGAAACTCCAAAAAATTTATAAATATTCCTAAAGATATTCCTATGATTTTTTCAACTGATTTGGAGAAAGATATAAAGTTATAATAATCAAAAGATAAAGCTCATGGTAAAGTTAAAATGATGATTCCACTTGAAGAATGATTATTTATAATAGGTTTTAATAAATAGAAATATCATGTGTTGATAATGTTCTGTGTGAGATATGCAATAAATCTGGACATAATTAAATAGGATTCTTCACCAAATTTCCAGCACATTAAGAAGTCTTTAAGATAATTAAGCTTGTATTAGAAGATGTATAAGACATTAAGGATAAACCAATAATAAACATCTCACACAATGAAATGATATGTGTGATATGATCCATGTCACCAATGGATAAATGAGATTTTAAAATTAAATTTGGAAGTATGAATTCTGGAGAAAGTGGAGATTCATGGTTGAGAAAACTCTATCAACTTTTCTTTTCATATCGAGCAACAAGTAAACCCTCATTATTCACTTATATATTTGTGTGTTTTTGACTAAAAATAATTGTAATTTTAGGATATTTTTGAGGCTATGAATTCTGAAAATCATGTTGTATTGTACTTCATGGATTTTATTGACTTCTATGAAATAAAAGAACAGTGTGTATCCCTTGAGGGGGAGAGTTGATGAGATGAAAGTGTTAAATAATTATTTCATATTAATTGTGGGACATCTAAACAGATTTATAAAATTTTAAGTTGTGGTATTCCAATCAAACTTTTTCCCCTCATTCCAAATTATATTAATCATATCTATTAACGAGGAGTTCTTGATTAATGTTAAGATATGAAAAAAATGGTATATATAATTTTCACTTGGATTTTCTAATGTGTCTATTAAATTATGTGCAGGTATAGTATATCCTTAAAGAATTTTATTATTTCTAAACCCAATAATAAGATTTCATGATTTCTGTGCATGATTTCACATGCATAGTATTTATAGACAGATTATAAAACCTTGGTTGTATCTCTCTTATTTTCTACACCAGGTTAGCCTATGTAGAATAAAATTTTATTAAATAAAGGCTCTTTTCTAAGAAAATAATATGATATAATTTATCTATTCTATATGATAAATAAATTTTTATATAAGGGAGATGATCAGGATTTTGAAAAATATGTGAGATGGGAAGATCTATCACTTACCCTATCCATTTATTTTCAATAAGGGGTATAAAAAAAATGACCTTGTAAAGTGTATAAGTATTGAAAACAAATTCAAATGGTGTATTTAAGAACACAAGTTCATGATTTATGAATGAATTTTTTATTTTTTTTTTAGTATATCATAAAGTCAATATATATTTAAGACATATATGAGGAGTTGTGGATGCTTAAAGTGGTGATTCCGGAAGAATTGTTATGGAATCACATGATGGAATTGGATTTCATGCTTTAGAGATTATAAATATTAATTGTTATGATTGTTGTGATGGTATTAAAATGAATTCAAGACAAGGGATGATAGTGAAGGAACATCATCTATGAAATGTGAAAACCATGAAATTTTTTATATTGGTGATGTTAAGATGAAGAAATAAAGAAGATGGACATAAAAAATGTATGTATATATATGTCATGAATAAGAATAAAAGTTGATTTTTTTAACTAATCATAATTCTCAAGGACTTGTTTCAAAAGTGAGATGTTGTTTACAATATCAAAGATTATTGATGTTCATGGAAATATTCATTTTCATGCGGATTTGATTTGAAGTCCAGGTAATATCCAATTATTTATAATGAGGTATTGGTGATGGGTTTTCATGTTGAATTATTTTTTACAATGTCTGGTTCCATGGTGGTTCATTAAAATCTCATTGAAATTATGGAAATCAAATAAGTATGGATTTATAGAAACTGTAAGAAAATTTAAACAAGTTGAGTTTGTGAGTGAGGATTCTATGTAAATAAGGGTTCATGGTTTTCATATAAAAAATACTACAGCTCACTAAAAATCAAAAAAAGTGATTCCATTGTATGATATTTGACATAGATTCCATGTTATATTTATGTGATTTATTAAAAACAATTTTTCATACTTTTTGAGCTACATTCAGTGGAAAATAAAAGCATATTAATAGAACACAATTGAGATTCCCATGCATAGTACGCTAATCATAAATAAGTTGAAGTCATAGTATGGTATTTTACATATATGATATTCTATATTCGTGTGATGTTAATATAATAAATTTAACATACTTTTTGATGTATATAGATTGAAAAATAAAATCAGGTTGATAGAACACAATTGATATAACCACGCATAGTATGCTAAAATTTAATAATGTGATTTCAGAGTATGTTGTTTGACATAGATGATATGATATATTCATGAGATTAAGATTGGAAGAATTTAGCAGACTATATGTTCAATATATAGTTGAGAAGTGTACTATAAGAGAATTAATTCACTCAAATGCTATGGTGGTATGTGAATGAATAATTCCCCACAAATTACATGCTTCATAGATAGTAAATCTTTGTGAACTGCCATGATGTATGTGCTGATGGTCCTTTGTGGGTTTCCATGCACTTCAAAGATGATTTTTTCTTCCCGAATGATGAGATGATTTGTGGGTGAAGTCATTTGTAGACCTCCATGATCATGGTATATATATAGTGATCAACCTATTTAAACCTCATTACATGATTAAAAAATATTCATGCACTGAATGGATTGATAATAAATATTTTTCCTACAAATATATGGATAAATATCTCTATAAAGGTGATTGATAATTTGGGGGAAGTGTTTATTTTGAGATAAAGATCTTATTCATCTCCAAATGGGTTTTGTAAAGGAGGTTTTTCTTTTAGTTATAGATAAACTGTTATGTTAGGTGATGTTCTCAGAGAAGCCCTAATCCAAGTGTATTATTAATCTATGTAGTGATGTACTATGGTATTTTCTATAGAGGTGATGTTCTATGCAAACATCAAATATAGTTCAATGCATATTCAAGAATCAGTTCCCTAAGTATCAATAATGTAAACCAACAATACACACATCTTCATATATGCTATGATATGATCATTTCATGATCATAGGAAAAATTGTAAAAACTATTTGAAGATTATAATGTGTATTGAAAAGTGAAGTTCCATGTGATGAAAACATCAGTTCATTATGCATCATGAAAATCAACCAAAAGTATGTGATCGATCATATATGCTATTTCGTGATAAATTGATGATAATTAGAACAATTTAGCAAACTATTTGAAGAATATATAGTGAATAGAAAATTGAAGTGCTATGAAATGAAAGAGTCGGTTTGATAAGAATGAACAAAGTTGACCAATAGTATGATAAAAATCATACAGGATATTCCATGATCTTTTCATGTTCATTGATTTTTTTTTTCATTTTTATGAAAAATATATAGTAAATAGAAAACAAATGTGCAATATGATTCGAGCATTAGTACACTACGAATCAAATAATTTGACCAATAATATGATAAATATCATAGATGATAATCTATGATCATTACATGATCAATGAAAAAATTAATCATATTGTTTGATCAATATATAATAAATAGAAAACTTATGTGAAATATAATCAAAGAATCCGTAAACTATTCATCAAGGAAGTGGACAAAAAATAAAGGACATATCATAAATTCTATGTCATGATCATTTTATGTGTGTAGGATCAATTTAGAATATTTTTTATGTTTAAAAGGTTGATAATAAAATGGTATATCCATGAATAACCCATGGTTTTATGATGTATTTTAGTTGAGAATCCTTAAAATATATTATTTTATGTTTTTTCAAGTCAATATGTTGCATAAAATTATATTGAAGAAACTTTTGGCACCACTTGGACACATTATTTGAGGTCGGGAATTCATCATAAGAAAGAGGAATCATTTCCCAAGAAGAAATATGAGAAATATCTAATCATAAATAAATATTAGAAGTCAAAGAGACTTAATCCAGAATATACTGGTAAGAGAGGGAAATAAGGTCTGAGCATTTAATAATCTATGAAGATTCAGACAACTCATGATCTAGTGTTAATGGATTTTGATACCAACAATATTTTTTCAAGAATTTTTTGAAGATAATGACGTACTACATGAGTATAACAGATCCAGTACACTCATGGAGGAAGATCTATTTCATGTTTTTCAAGAGAAACCAAATGAAAACAGTTATCCTTCTATTTTTGGATCAAGAACATTAATAAAATAGAGCTTGGGACTAGGGTGTCTATCGAATTAATGAAGAGGATTAGGGATGGGGCTTCTAACCAGTCTAGAAGAAGGATAAGATAAGAAGATTTCAGTGTGTCACCAACCATGGTGTAAAATTTGGTTGATGGGGTGTAGAATTGGGATCAATTAGAGAATCAAATACAGGGGAATATAAATAGTTTTTTCCTTTTTCATTATAATCACCTTATTATATAGTGGAGAATCCATGTGGGGGATTAAAAAACATAATAAAGAGTAGGTATTTATACTGAAATTTGTAAATAATGTTTGTTGTGCTCTTGCTAGTAACTTCTAAACATAAATAGAGATTGTGAGATATAACCAGGCAGATTGAGAACCATAACAAGTTTGGGAGGTTGAATTAAAAAAATTAAATTGGAAAAGTTTTCCACAATTTGAACCACCCCATCTATGTTTTCAATCTGTCCTAGGGAATAATATATTATGTGACTACTTTTTCCCGAAGACACACAGGGAAGATTGAGATAGTGAGTTCATGTGTTTGGAGCTGGGGATGATGATAGTTAATTAATATTCAATACACTTTACATAAATGCAGTGTTTTTCACCGATGTAACTTGGGGATGAGGTATTTTGGAAAAAATTATTCAAGGAAGTTCCTATACATGTTGTTCAATCTAATGTTAATGTGTTCAGTTTGACTGTTATTTCTGAGATAGTGAATCAGGAACTGATTACATAGCAGAACTTGCAAGAGGTTGGGGGTGTATAGTAGATTAGTATAGTCTATCGGCATAGTGGATCAACTTCTAGTGTTTGGAAGTGATGATTTGAGGATTCCCAGGGGATAAGAACCAACCAGACCAATAGTATTAGTAGTGCAGTTTTCTTTCATCAGTGTGGAAGACTGGGAAAAATGAGGAATCAATGTATCATGACCTAGTGGAGTTTGAGCCTATGGAAGGATGGACCATGTGAAACATTTCTACAGAACCGTTCCTCTAGTTGTTAGTGGAATAGGGTCACCCTCATCTCTTGGTTCTGGAGAATGGTTCACTAATCTAGATCAGGAAGGGATCTAGAGTAGTACATTAATTTTGGCTGAGGCGGTTGTGGTTGTTGTTGAGGAATTCAAGCACCATGTATACCTAGAAAAAAGAGTGGTATTGCTCTGAGTAGTGAAGTTATATCATAGGGTTGTGGTTTGGATAAATATATCATGCATAGCCTACTCCCCGGGATTAGGGTGTTGGTCCATCTAGAGTGAGGGGTATGATCTTAGTAGCCTCTACTCTTGTATTAGAACTGATTTACATCAGCCAATCTCATTGTTTCATATTTGTACATGTGGTGTAATTCCATTTTCTTGTATTTTAGTTTTCCAATGGAATTATAATTATTAATACTCCATTTGGGATTATGAAAAATGATGTATGTCAGTGCATGGAGTTCCCCCTTGAGATTGGTGGGTGTCGCTTCATCTGGGATCTTTTTTTCCTCTAGATTACCAAGTTTGATGTCATACTTGGTATGTACTATCTAGTTTCTTATCAATCCACCATTGATTTTTATCACCAGAGGGTGACATTAAAATCACCATAAGGTGGAGTGTTTCTTCACAAGGCTGAATGGGATGTCCATGAAATTTGAGTTGGACCAAAGCATCAAGGGTTGGGTGGGATGACAACCTAGGTTGTTGGCATTTATCTAGATGTTAGGGAACATGTTTGGTGGAATCTCCTCCAGTGGTTTATCATTTCAAGGATTCTTTCTTGGAAGAATTTTCTGGTTTACCTCTTAAGATAGAGTTTGAGTTCACCATCGAGCTAGTTCTAGGAGCAACATCGATATCCATTCCTCCATACAGGATGGCTACTGTGGAATTACATGAGCTCAAGAGGTAGCTAGATGACTTGGAGGATAAGGGGTTTATTCAGCCCAATACTTTTCTATGGGGTTCACTGGTACTTTATGATAATAATTAAGATAATTTCCTTAGGCTATGAATGGATTACCATAAATTTAACTAACTAATGTTTAAGAACCACAATACCTTTCCACTGATATATTAAATTTTTGTTAAGATTTGAGGACATCGGGTGCTCTCAAAAAATGATTTGTGATTAGGATATCACTAGGTACATGTTCTACCTGATGACATACCTCATATATATTTTTTTAGAAGGCATGGTTTTTATAATTATATGGCTATTTCATTCAACCTCATGAACATTCTAGTGGTTTTTAGGGAGCTAATGAACCTAGTTTTTCATATTTATATAAAATTTATTATGGTGGTTTTCATGGATGATATCCTGGTGTATTCTCACAATCAAAACGGCCATGAAAAACATCTCAAGATCATTTTGGACACCCTAAGAGAGAATCAGTTATATACTAAGCTCACAAAGTTCCACTTCTAGAAGGTTACAATTCACAACCTATGTCATATTATTTCAAATACAGTAGTATCAATTGACCTTAATAAGGTGAGAGTTGTAGTTTCATGGGAGCATCCCAAGAATTTATTTGACATACATAGTTTCTTGGGGATAGTGGGATATTACAATCATTTCATATAGGCCTTACCATGTTTAGAATCTCCATTTATAGGCATGAACAAGATGCGTGTGATGTTTTAATCGATAGATACCTATGAGTTAGCCTTTCTGGAATTGAATTGGAGACTAAACTCAGCACTAGTCCAGATTATTCTAGATTTGGGAAGAAGCTAAACTATGTATTTCAAATCATCAGGTATCAGGATAGAAGTAGTTATGTTGTAGGGTGATATAGTCAGGATGTATGGGTCATAGTAGTTTAAGAGACATTGGAGGAATTGACCTAATCATGTTCTAGAGTTAGTTGCATTGGTACATGGATTACACTGTTAGGAAGATTCATTATGTGGAAATAATTTTGTGCTGTAAATAGACCAAAATTTCATCAAGTATATATTTTCATAGTGAGATATGAATTTTAGGTAGTGAAGGTTTAGGGAGTACCTATAGTCTTTTAACATTGAGCTGGACTACACACCTAAAAAAGGTAATGCGATGGTTGATGCATTAAGAAGGAAGACTCGTATATAGGTGGTATAGTAGGCTAATATTGAGTGGAAGATTATGGATTTGATCCCTCAGATACACTTGGACTTACAGGATATTCAGGGTATAATTTCCATTCATCCTTAGATGTGACCTCTACCCATCAAAATAGAGTAACAATGAGAAATTATTGGATTCGTATGGACTAGTTCTATGGTAGAGTATGGGTGGTGAAGTCCTGGATCCTATTTAGACTGTAATTGAGGATTATATCTGATGTATACATGGACACATATGGGTTCTGGTATACATACGGAAAGATCTAATGTTAGAGTTTCATGACTCAATTTGGGAAGTTCATCATGGTGTTACCAAGATATATTCTGACTTATGTTATTAGTACTAGTGGTCAGAGATAAAACATGATGTATCCAGTTTTGATATGTGGTGTTCTACCTATTAGCAGGTGAGTGAAGAACATCAATGACCATCCAAACATTTACAATAGTTACCTAATTCTGAGTAGATATAGAATGATTTTGTTATGGAATTTATGACCAGTTTGACAAGGTCCCCTCGAGTTAGTGATGTTGTATGGGTTTTTTTGATAGGCTCACAAAGTTTTTTTATTTCCTTATGATCACAGAGACTTTCAGTATAGATGATATTGGTTGGTTGTATATCTGTGTGATAGTAAAACATCACAGGGACGCATGTACTATCATTTTATATAGGGATTTCTACTTTATGTCTCGCTTATGGAAGAGTTTGTAGTGGGAGTTGGGTACACAGTTGCTTCAGAGCACAACATACCACCCTCAAACTGATGGATAGTCAGAGTGTATGATACATCTGTTTAAGGGGATTATTTGGGCATAAAAATTGGTTTTTTGGGGATATTAGGAGAATTATATTACCATAGTTGAGTTTCCTACAATAATAGATATTAGGTGACTATACATATGGAACCTTATGAGGATTTGTATGGTCATCCATGTTGATCGCCATTCTGCTGGTTAGAGGCAGGTGAGGTAGCTTTAGTAGGACCATGTCTCTCACAAGAGACTTATGAGTATGTCTAGTTGATCAAGAAATGGGTGGGTACTATAAATACCAGACATAAATCATATGTTGAACACCGTCAAAGATCTATAGATTTTGATGTCATGTATTGGGTGTTTGTATGTATCTCACCATGGCTAGGAAAAAGATGTATTAATATATAGGGTAATCTTTCACCATGATATTTTGGGTTGTTCAAGATTATAGAAAGATTTGGAATGGTAGCCTACTAGTTTTAGTTAACTCAGTTTTACCAAAACATGCACAATGTCTTCCATGTATCTCTGCTACGCCATTATCACATAGACCCATATCATGTTCTTCTACCTAAGGATGTGGAGTTATAGGTATATTCATCCTTCGAGGATCATCCGATTCATATCATTGAAAGGATCATCCTGGTTCTCTGAAACTAGTTAGATCCTCTAGTATGGGTGCTATAGAATTATGACTATTTATAAGACAAGACATGGGAGTTGGAGGCTAACATACATGCTTAGTGGCTGATGTTATTCTCTGGAAATTATTGAACTCCCATGAAAGGGAAATCTGAGGAAAAATTTCTTTAATGTAGACGATTATAAGATATCATTTTTTTCTTATGAGGTATAAATCTTTTACCCCCTTAAATTCATAATTACATCCTACTGTGAATACACATTGGTGTCATGGGGTTATCAGGGGTGTCCAGGGCCTGTTCAATGATCAGAACCCAAATCTAGAAAAAAATTGATGTGTTACATGGTTAGGAGTAACAGTGTGACCTATGCCATATGGTTTGTTGAAATCATGCAGTGATGGTCATAGGAATACATGATCTTATATGGTTTGAGTGAATCATGCAGATAGAGGAGAACACCATTGCGATGGCCTCCACAATTTCAAATAGAGGGGTGAGACAAGGTATGGGCATGGTTTGACAAATTATGCTCACTAACCATGGGAGGTTCCCCTCCATACAGTAAAGGGAGCACAATTGGTGCATAGATTGAAAAACTGTGTAGCCAAACTATGCAGCCTAGATTTTTGACAGAAAATTATGTTTTCTTCATGAAAAACTATAAAAACCTAAAAAATAATTTCTATTTCATTTTATAGTAGATAAAACTCATTTTAGATCTCCCCATTGATTAAATTTTGTAACTTTTGATCTCATTCATACTTCTTAAATCGGAATCTAGTGTCTTTGGTCTTGTTGGATTCACGCCAATGATTACTCATTTACTTTTTTTCCATTCTTCGTTTGTTTTGGTATCATCTTTGTTATTTATGTTCAAGCTAATATGCACTATTTTTATTATTTTCATTAATTATTCATATTTCTTCTAATCTGATCCAAATAAAAAGATAATACAATATGAGCACTCAATTAAGAACCTACGGTAGGTGTTCTATACACTGACCATGGGTTTTGGAGCTTTATATGACTATTTTTTGTTATTATGTACACCCTATATTCTGGTTGAAACCTAATAATTAATTGAATTATTAAAATTAACATGTTGGAACAAGTTAGGGGTTCCCTTTAGTTCCATGAGCTTAGTTGGAGGTTTTCTTCCCAACCTAGGACACAAAAGGGGTGTGCCTTGTGATTGCCTTTGTCTTATCATATTATTGAACAACCCAAGGGTGAGTGGTTGAGAATTCCTAGTTAGTGTAAGCACGATTATATATGAACTGAATTAAATTGATTATTTAGGAAATGGTATTCCTCTATCACCATGTTATACATGATGTGAATTTTTTAACAATTTAAATGTGAATTGTTATATGAGTGGGTAAACTCATTGAATGTATTTTAATGGAATTTTTCATATGAGTTGGAAGGACCCAAGGAATGTGATGTTATAAAATTATAATTGAATTAAATAATGGATGTTTCTATAGGATTTCATGGTTCTGATACACCATGGGTCATGATAGTGGTAGTAGATTCCTTTGATGAAATTACTCATTGGGTCTTGATTTTTGGGATGAATTAGGCCTTGATACCCCTTGGATTTGGATTTCATAGGCTAATAGTGGACATGGTATGTTAAAAATATCCTTGGACCCAAATACAAGCCTAATATAGTTTCCATAGAGATTCTCCTGGGAGTCGACAAGGATATATTGGTCAACTATACCTTAGATCTGGCCCCATGGGGTCTAACACTTATGCTATACAGATCCGCTATGTTATTTTTGGTATTCTTGATTATATGGTATGGTGGTGTTTTATATAATATGAAGGCTATATGGAATGGTTTTGGTTGTTATGAGATTCTAGATATATGACATGGTCATGGTGTTTATTTCAGTTGTTCCTTATAGCCGTCTTGTTTGAGGATCTTGACCCTTGTTTTGTAGGAACCCTTATTAGGCTTGATAGTATCACCTTATAGTTATTACTTTTTCCATTGATATTTTACTTGTTTCACTATAATATAAATTATATACCTTTCACACATCTTATATTTTATTACACATCCTGGATTTTTATAGACACTATTAGTGGTGGTATACTATTATTTTATATCACACCCTATCTCGGGCTGCCATTGGGTACCCAGATAGACTTTATGAATGCAGTTTGGGATTGGTAAAAATGCCTGAAGTTTTATTATTTAATTTTTTCCATGTCTAGGAGTAGGGGATCACATGACCAAACTGTGTCTTATGATGTTATCAGGAGATAGTTCTTTTTTTTTCTTTCTATTTTGATACATGTATTATATCGATGACTATATACCTGTTTTAGATTATTTGTAGGCACATTACAAGATATATAATTTTTGTATATGATATTTCTTTTTTTTTTATATATCTTTCTTTGGAAGTTATCTCCTATTAAATTATTTATTTACATCCTAAAGTGTGTTTCTAGTCCAGTGGTCTTAGTTTCTATTCACGATTCTTATTAATTGTTATATTTCTCCTATTATTGACTAGTTTTATTAATTACAATGTGTTCTACTATAGTATGGGGAATTGTCTCCCCACTGATACACCATTAGATCTCGCTTCTAGTCATCATCCTCTAGAGTTCAGGAAGATTCACTTGAGGCAATATGGCTAACCAGTCTTGGAGCACAGTTCAATGGCATCAGGGTTCGTTATGTTACAATCCAAGAAATTAAAATTGACTAAACTCACTATGCTCAATGGAATGAAATTTCCAAATAAGGTTAAATAATTAGATCAATCACTTTATTGATAAAAAATTTAACTATAATATTGAACAGATTAGAATAAAAATCATTCAAGAAGGGAAAACAATCTTCTTCATTAAAAAATAAAATCTCTGAAAAAATAAATGAAATATACAGTGAAATACGTGGACTCATAAGGGTTTTCCCATTAATATCCACTATTATAGGCTCCTGGGAGTTTAGCTGAGCTTGTCTAAATCAACTAAAATATTATTCCTCCTCCATTTTTAAAAGTAACTCTACGAGAATCCTCTATCCAGTACTACTTGATCGTAAACCACACCATCACCTCTACAATTATGATGTAATTTTTTCTAAATTAATATTCCCTTAATATTTCTAAAACAATAATGGGAAAATTATTTTAAATGATTTAAATATTCAATAAATCATATTAAACCACCATGAGAGTACAAAAAAAGAATCATGATTTCTTTCATTTGGTAGTAGTATAAATATATTTAATTACATGGGTGAAAAATTAATTCCATGCACACCAATGTTTTATTTCCCATAAGAATCATCCCATGATCTTAAAATCATCATCTCCTCATTGAATGAATCCTTGTTGATTGGAATAAATTTTGAAGTGTGGAGAGTAAATGGTATCATCATCATTTCTTCATAACCTTATTTATTGAATGATCCATGTGTCTATCGTAATCTCCCATGACCTTAACATAGTGTCCATTTTGAGTTAAATTCATCTTAATGATTGACAATTTATTGAATCTTAAGACATCATATGCTTCATATAATTTCTATTTCATATGAATTTATAATTCATATGAAACGAAAACATTATATGATGGTGAAAAGGTTCATATAGGACTCAAAAATATCTTACAAGATCTAAAACATTCATAGGGGATCATATTTTTTTGAAATGTAAAATATCCTATATGATCTCTAAAATATGAAATAATTCCATAATTCTCCAATTCAGCAACCAAGAGTCATACTATTAGTGAAAATTATCTTACGGGTTTATAATTTAGCAAAAATAATTATCATATGAGTGCTCAAAAAATCACTTATTTAGGTCTCAAAAGTCATATGATATTAGAATTATCATCCAAAACTATATTTCAACAATGTAAATTATCATACATGGGGTAAATTATCCTATGAGGGGTAAATTTACCTATATAGAAGATTGAAATATCCTTCAAGGAAGGTTATATAAATGTAAAACATCATATGAAATATTATCTTACAATGTATAGAAAATTATCCAACATGATACATTGTCTTATGCGATAGATTATCTTATGGGCCAAACATAATCAAAATTTTCTCATTTTGAGTTCAATAATAGGACATAACAAAGAATTTTATACATTAACACTAAAATTATGGCTTTGTCAAATAATTTCATAAACGAAAATACACATAAAAATATTGACTTAATATATTTTCAAAATAATTCAAAAAATATAAATGGAAAAAAAATGATGTGGTTTTACTTAAGAAGACCCCAGAATATATAATTTAAATACAAATGATAGATCATGAATATATCAGCTCTATTGGGAAGGTTAACATAAGTTGGTTCTATACAATAAATATACTTATAATCAATGTTTAATTTTGTATAAAGTAGAACGTGGTATTAGGAAATCACTAAAATCAATACGTAAAAATCATCATATCCTCACTAAAAAAATTCATGACTGGTACAAACACATGAACATAGTACTAAGATATGTGATTAAATTTTATGTGTTGGATTCCCCAAAACATAATGATCCACATCAGGAAGATAGTGAGTGTGAAAATGATTCCTATTGTAGACACTTGGATAAGGAATTAAATGTTTACTTGATAATGTTATCATCAAATATATGAAAATAATGGTTTTTACCTTTCTAAGATATTACTATTAGTTATTTTACATGATTTATTATTATGTAAAATGTTTAAGCCTCATTTTATTAGTAAAGGTTATAGTTCCAAAAATCTTCTAGAAATAGATCACAATGATGAAACTAAACTATTTTAAGTAGACGATAGGGGTAAATTTTCATTGTTCATGACGTTTTGATGATGTAAAGAGTATAAATAGAAATACATAATTGATAATTCATACCTGATACTCTATTAAAATATTTATGTATTATAGACGTTAAATATATATTGATCTTGGTAATAAGATAAAAGAGGCTTCAATTAGGGTGATTTTGTGAATATCTTAACCAAGAATTCATCAATAATTTAGTATATAGTATATATTTTTTCTAAAAACACATTTCTTTACACATATATGAATTGTAGTGTTTTTAAAAGGATAAATTACACCTTTCCTTTCATGGAGAGATAGATTATGAGTCTTCAAATAATTTTATTATACTTTTATGGTAATATTTACAAATAATTGCATTAAAACCTAACCATATACCCAATACAATGACATATTATATATCATATGAGTTTTAGTATGAAATAAATACATCATGTTACAAGTTTGTGTCTTGCAATGTGAATCATTTTTCAAGGATAATTCTAAAAAAAATACATCATTAATACAAAGTCTATTATTGTGAATTATCAAAATGTTACAAATTATATTCTATAAATCCATAAGGTGGAAACTAAAAATTCAATTGAGTGACTATTTTTATATGATAAAACGAACATCTATAATTTTGATAGTGGGAGAAAGAATGAATACGTTAATGTGAAGTCTTCTAATGAATATGATTTTGAAATATATATAAGTTCTATAATAGTTCATGGAAAATAATGTTATTAAGACACATTATTTATAGGAAATATAGAACCACTCTTAAATAGTTTAAAATCACAATGTTAGGTGATATTGTATTCATTTGGGATAATGAATCCTTATACTTCAAGGAATTAGTGAAAAGAAAATAATCTTTTAAATGGAAAGTAGCAATTAATTCATAAATGGATTCCTTAAATGAAAATAAAGTTAGTATTTTGGTAGAACATATTACTATTGTGAATCCCATTGGGTCCAAATGGGTTTCATGATTTTTCTCCACAAGGGTCATAAATAAAATACCTATAAATAAATATTGGCTGATAAAGGTTTATGTTAAGTCAATATGTTGAAAATAATGAAAAATTTTCATCAATAGATATATTATATTTTATTTAAATTATAATTGTTATAGAATTGTACTATGATAATTTGTGACACCCCTCTCTTCAAAGGTATGATATAATGTGGGCCACAATTATCTCAATTTTGGTTCTATAGTTTTTTAGGAGTTAGGGGTTGAAATTTTGGATTATAGGAGAAAAACAACAGGTGCATGATTTGTAAATTTTTAGTAGAAACTAGGTGGTAACTTTTTCATATGGATTATTTGGTTCCAATGGATTTTTTTAGAGTTGGAGAATGGTTTTTGTAATTGTGAAATATTTCTTAGAAATCTATGTGATAGGGTAGGTTTGGGTCTAGATGTGGTTGTACAACTTTCTCATCACCATTCTAAACATGTGGTTATTTCTAGGGAACCATGCACTTCAGTTTTTAAGAGGAAAAAATGAACACAATATTAGAACACAATTTCTCTAAACTTGCATTCATACCATTTGATCTATATGAATTTCATGAAAAAGGAAAATTAACCCAATACCCTTTTTCCTTTTTTACCCAAATTTCACCCTAATATCTCATTCCCCTGACCCATACTTTCCCTAACACACTTGGAGGTTCTCCCTTGGGCCTCTTATTGATTTTCAATCGATTTTGGTGTACCTATTTAAGGTCTGTGTAAATATATTCTTCATTCATACTCTATTCTCTACATTTACTCTTCATCTCTCATCCTCTAGATCCGTTGGAACCCAAATGGCTTGTGATGAAAAAATATTTTATTTAATGTGTGCAATTGATTTCTTTTTATTATGGATCGTTAATTTTTAGGAATAGATGCCTTCATTTATGATCATTATTTGCAATGGAAACTATGTTTCCTCTATTGGTGTTGTGGGTTTCTCTATATAATAGTTATTTTTCATGGAACAGTTTATTAATATTTATATGTCCTTAAGTTCTTATAGTGGAAAAGGTTTATTTGATATATATTATGTTTGATTTATAAAATTGAATATTTTTCATGGAAAATAGTTTAAAAGTGGGTTTTCAATCAAAAACCTTTTATACACATCATTTTTTAATGTAATTTCTTATTGATGGTTTGGAGTATAAAATGGGTTTTAGAGCATGGGATTGGTAATGATTTTCATATAAAAATATTTTATTAAATTTTCTGAATGATTTACTTGAATTTATTATGAAAACTAAGAACATGGGAACCCTAGGTGCATCAGGTTATGGACATATGCAAACCTCAATGAGTGTGGAACAACTAAGGGTTACAGGTGTGATATTGATAGACTGTGGTAGGTTTTTATATCATTAAGATTCAAATTATATTGGATTAGTGTTTCTTGTGTGTCATGGATAAGTATTCCCATGTGATAGCACTCAATTGTGCAAAGTGTTATTCATGGTAGTGTTGTTTCATGATTTGATTCCTCAAATGTTTAAATTTTTAGGTATATAAACTCTTCATTACATCCCTTTATGTAATTATTAATATTATTTCCATATTATTATGGATTTGAATATGGATTGTTTAAAAGGAAAATCAATTTTTTTAGGAGAAATTCTTTCAAATGAAACTATTTATAAAAAATATTTGTTTTGATGTAAGAACCAGTGGTTACATATAAATGGACATTGTATTTATCCATGGTGTTATACTATATGGAATTTATCTCACAACATTCATATTTATTTATTAATATACATACATGGATTTATAGGATACAAGTAAAGGTAAGGTTCTCATGTATCAGGATGAATTATATTGGTTGAGGTCTCTTCATAGTGATTTTGTAATGTCACGAGGGATGGTCACTTTGATATATGGTTAAGGTCTTTAACATAAGTAGTTTCGAGGATTATGCTTCTTCCATTTTTTGTTCTGCCTCATGGTTTTGTACCTCTTCTTCAATTATATACAATGGTTATATATAATTATATTGTTATATATGATACAAGTTAAATTGTTATTTCATGTTCAATCTATTCCAATGGTTTTATGTGTGGATACCTAGGTGCTTGTCACTAGTCCATTATGATCAAAAACACTCTTCCAATATGGTAGGCTTGCTTAGGTGACATGTAAGTTGACCCGAGATGGTATGTTAAAAAATTTAATCAATTGGAGGTTTCTTTGGGGGTTTATTGTATACTAGAGTTATGACCATCTAGACTCAGGTGGTAACTACATAACAGTTCCTGGTCAACTCAATTTCATAACTAACCATCAGTTACCATGATTGGTCATGGATTTCTTCATCAGGATTCTATGCTTGATTTTGGGTTTATTTAAATGAACCTTATCAATTTTCTCTATATGTTTATACTATTTTCTACAATTCTTTTTGTTTATGTGATTTAATATGGATTCTTAAAGTTTATATTTTAATTCAAAGATGTATTACAATGCTATTAAGGTGTTACCTCTTCTATTTAATAGAAAATTACTCTATAAGGTTCTCTTAGATTCTATGGGAAGGACCTATTGGAAAAATCACATACCAAACCCCTTCATCTAACCCCTCTTTAGTGAATGTAGTAATCCATGTTATTCAATCACAAGGTCAATATGGTTGTGGAAACTGAGAATGGATGGTAAATTATCCTTTTAAGCTTACCAAGAAAATTACACCAATATTTTTTTTGACAAAGTAACCAAGGAACCTGGGGAATATATTGAGAGAATATAACATATTTTCTTCTTTTTGTGGGGTCTAGAGGAATATATGTTTGGAATTTACTCATATATGAATGAATTTACTCGAATGAAATGGTTGGATTCCATCATTCTAGCTAAATTACACAAGGAAATCACATAGACATGTTTCAAGAAGTCCTTCAATAAGAAGTTTTGTCCATTGACCTTACATGTGGACAAGGATTGGGAGTTTGTCACCTTGGATCACGAAGACCATTTAGTGATGGATTGTGATACTCATTTCACCAATCTATCTGCAAGACATGGAACTAATAAATATCCCATGGCTAGATGGTTTTATATGGGTCTAAAGCTAGATATTTGATTTATGCTTATTATCTTTTTCTTGATGACCTTTACCAATGTAGTTGATAATGAGGATATAGCTGACACATACTTAGTTAAGAAAATGGGTCTTAGTGTAACATCTGTTTTTATAGGGGGGTAGTCAAGGTGTGTAACTTATCTTGAAATGGATGCATGGTAATAGTTATTTGTCTTCATTATGATCTATTAGAAAGGGTTCTTTAGGAAAATACCAGGTGTTTTTCTTCAATTGTGGAAGATTTATCCATTAATAAACATAATTTTACAGTAAAACTCAATATTGTCCATCATTGTAGAAAATCAGGTCGAATTAAAAAAATTAGAAGTGTTTCATATTGAAGTACAGTTGGATACACCTTACCAAAAGATCCTACAATTAGTAAGATTCTATGAAAAGGTGGTCGAACTAATTCAATTGTTAATGGGGATAATTAGGAAATAAAAAACCTTAGTTATGGGTTTATCTTGGATTATTTTATATAGAAGTTTATGCACCATAGAAATCTGAAGTGGGTCATACTATTATGATATGTAAAATGTTTATTACTTCCTTTATAGTCCTAGATCTATTAGATACCAGTGCATCTCATTATTTTATATCATCAAATTTGGTAAATGTGTTGGGATTATACTTGAACATTATGTCATTTTTTGTGGATCATTTTAATCCCTTATAATGGTGGAAATAGTAGGGTTTTAAATATTCCAAGTTCTAGTGTATGATCTCCGACCATGAGGTCATATGTAATTTCATAGTTCTCGATCATAATATCTTTGAACTTATCACTGATATGGATTAGATAGTTCATTTTATGTCCCAAGTCAATTTTTATCATTTATAGCTTTAGTTTCTATCTCTCAATGGGGTTACATTTGTCTTTCAAGGTGAGTGGGATCATCTATCTGGGTGAGTAGGGATGTTTTTTCCTGAGGATAGAATAATCTCATGTAAATTTTTAGAGAATTTTGTTGATTACATTTATCATTAGTAAAGTGGTCTACTTACTACTATTATGAATGAGTAACATAAAGACGTTCCTAGTGACATTTTATATGGAAATTCCCCAAAGATAAATTGTGTTTATATTGAATTTATTCTAGGGATGATCATTATCTCCTCACTATTTTATCATATGACATCCACTGCATAAAATGAAATTAATGTTCAGATTGAGGATATTGAGTCCAAAATAATTGTTTGTATAAGTGGGTCACCTTGTACTTCTCTGATTCTATTCATAAATAATTATATGGAAGCCTTCAGTTGTGTGCTAACTACTAAAAGTTTAATCAAATGAGTATTCAGAAAGTGTACCCTTTTCATAGGATTTCTGATATGTTTTGATCAACTCAGGGGATCTGGATCGTTTTCTAATATTGATTTTTAATAGGGGTACCATCAATTAAGAGTCTAAGAGGAGGATATTGTGAAGACTAAATTCTAGAAAAGTTATAAAAAATATGACTATTTTGATATTCAATTTGGTCTTGTTAACACTGATGTGGTGTTTAATGCTTTGATGAATTAGATCATTTATTGGTTATTGGACTCCTTCATGGTTGTTATTGTGGGTGATATTTTGGTTTTTTTAAAGACTAAATAAGAACTGAGTTATCATCTTGATATTGTTCCCATAACTTGGAATGAACACCATATTTATTGAAAGATAACTAAATTCCTATTTTGGATATGAAATGTGAGGTTTATGGGCCATTTTATATCTAAGAGAGGAATCTCATTGAATCATAAATAGGTTCAGGACATTATTTCCTTGGATCAACCAAGAATGTGTCTGAAATTTAGATATTCTTGGTTTTATATGATTATTATAGAAATTTCATTCTATATTTATCCATGATTCCATCTCATATGTTAGAGTTAAACCATAAGTGTTTTGAGTTTGAAAGGAATGATAATTCACAATGATAATTTGAATAAATTAAAGTGAAGTTCAATTTATATGTAGTTTTTATTCTTTTTTAATCAAGTTATTATTACCACATATTTTTTGATGCGTCAACTACAAGATTAGAATGTGTTTTGATGTAGGGGAAATGGGAAGTGGCATATCAACCTTTATATCACTCCCACATGATAATAATTATCCTAATATTTATCTTGAATTTCCTACCATGATTGAAGCTTTGAATAATTAGAACCACTGTCACTTGATAGAGAGGTTTACTATATTTTTTATTTATAAGTGCCGAAAGTATATTTCATCCTAGAGGTATCTAAACCTATAACAGAGATGTTTGGTTGGGTATCTTCAGAATTTTTATTTTGATATTTTATACACACCCAGAAAATAAAATGTGGTCACTAATTCATTGAGAATTAATTTAAAGACACATACCAAGAAGGAATCTAGGAAAGAATGATCTTTGATGATTTTATTAACTGAGATGTTCTTGGACATAGAAGAAGTTGATGGTAAGGAGTTCTTATCTTATGTGAAATATGATTCTTTATATGATTATTATATACCTCCTATATAATAAATATACACCTTTTCATCATTTTAGTTAAATAATCTATGGTAAAGTGACTTTGGGTGATTGGACTCTGTCTATTTATTTTTTCTTTCATTTATGAGGTAGATTGTTCATTCTAGTAACTTTGTGTAAGAAATTAATGGATAATGTAAATCAGTCCAAATGATCCATACACTGTGGAACTACCAAGATGAATCATTATTTGAGATGTTGGTATTAGTTTTTATGGATGAGGTAGTCAATTGGGGATTTTGTATCCTGATGCCTTATCTAAAAAAGTTTAAGTTTGATCACTAGAGACTAGACAATTTGTTGTTTCATTTACCAATTCTAGTATGTAAGTGGGATGAGATATCCATAGACATCATTTTAGGTTTGACATGGTATCCTATTGAGAAAAATATTATTTTGGTGATCATTGATTTAATTTCAAAATAATCTAATTTCCTTCACATTTAGGAGACAATTATTTGAAGATCTTGGGAACATATATATCTAAATGATTATAAAGCACTATGATGTATCTTATTTTATTATTAATAATAGAGATGTGTGATTTAAATCATGGTTTTTTAACTATTTATATGTGGTGATAGGTACCCAATTGAAGTTTACCATAGTATATCACATCATACTGATGGATAGACTAAGCGATACATTCAGATTCTTTAGTATATTGTCTCGGCATGAATTCTTTATTTTGATGTTTAATTGGAGAAGAATCAATCCTTACTTTAGTTTTCCTATAAAAAAATTATCATTTTTTTGATTAAAATATAACCCTTCGAAGAATTTTATGGGTACCTTGGGGAATATATAATATTTTGGGAAGATTTAAAACAATAATCATTGGTTGGACCAAATCTTGTTCAATAGATTAAGAATATTTTGTTGTTTATATGATATATATTAGTGATAGCTTAGAGTCAACAGAAATACTATGTGTACTGTCGTCATTTATGACTAGAGTTTGCAGTATACGATTGGTTTTTTCTCAAGGATTGACCTCATTTGGAACATATTAATTTTGTAAGATATGGGGAATTGGTAAAAAGGTTTATTAGATCTTTCAAAATCAATAAAAATATTGGAAATGTGGGATATTAGTTGGATTTACAATCTCACATGACATCAATTTTATATATCCTTTATGTTTTCCAACTAAAGAGGTATCAACCTGACCATTCCTCATTGTTAGAAAGAGAATATATTGACTTGAATACCAATATCTTAGTGGATGAGATCCCAATTTATATTATGGATCATCTGAATAATGTTTTATGTGGTAAAATGTTTCCATTGATCCATGTAATACGGAAGTGTGGATGGGATAGACACATTGTGTGGGGACATGAATCATTGATGATTCAGTATTGACCTTTTTTCATTGTGATTTCATAATCATAATATCATTATAGGGAACGAAATTGACATGGTAGCGAGAATATTTACACCCTTCGGGTCACATGTATGTTATGATTTGGGTCTCTTTTATCACTATCATGGTTCTAAAGGTTTTTAGAAGTTAGGTGTCAATAGTTTTTATTTTTGGGAGAATAAATCATGGCACATTGTTGTGAACAGTTATTAGTAACTATGAGATAGTCATGAAATATTTATTTGTTGGTTCCAATGAAATTTTGAATATTTTTAGAAACGTTTTTCGAACTGATAGAGAATTCTAGGAAAAAAATGTGAGATGATTGGTTTGGATATAGTGGAAACTTCACTACATTCACAATTTTTTTAACTGTGTTACTATTCCAAGGCAACCATACACTTTAGTTTTAAAGGGATAGTTTTGACTACATGATTAGTTCATGGATTTTCTAACTGTGAATCCAAACTATGCGACTCATATGGGTTTTATTAAATTAGATAAATACCTAGACACCCATAGTTGTTTTTAACCCAAATGTTTCCCTATTCCCCCATTAGTTTGACCCATATATTACATTAAACTCTATAATGTTATACCATTTTAATTTTGGTGATTCCTTATCTATTTGGGTGGATATCTTCATGGTATGCAAGAATATCCACTCGATTCCTCGTCTTTTCTCTAGATCTACCCTCATTATCTATTCCCCTTAACTAATTAAAACATTAATGTGGATTGAAAATAACATCTAAGGTGATGGCCGATGACTTAATTATTTTTCTTATATATATAGTCTTGTGAGTATTTTATCTCTTCATTTATAATAATTTTTTTTGAAGGAAACTATGTTTCATCCATTAGTGAGATAGGTGTCTCTAGATAATGATTTTTTCTCATTGACCAATTTAAAATTATTTTTGTTTTCCTTTGGTTTGGAATATAGAAATGTTTGGTTTGATATCAATCAGGTATAATTTATATAGTTTCATCTTTAATGGAATGGAATTTTTTTAAAAGTGGTTTTATTTAAAAATAGTTTTTCATGCTTCATGTGTTTTATGAAATCGATCAAATATGGTATTGACCCAAAAATGGTTATTCAAGAATGGGAAATATAATTTATTAATTGTAATGTTTTTTATAAAATAATGGGCATGATTTACAAGAACATCATGAGAAAACATGGGACATTGGGACCTCGTGTGCATCAGGTTATGGACATATGAAAACCTTAGTAAGTATGTAACCACTAGGGTTTACAATTGTGGTACTAATATATTTTAGATGGAATCAATATCACTATGATTCAAATTATGTCATCTTAGTAATACTTGTGTGACCTAGTTTTTTATTCTTATAATCTAGAGACTAATTATTCTTGGTTTTATTCTTGATAGTGATGTTTCATGATTTAAATGCTTACAGGTTTCTCTTTTGAGATGTGAATGATCTTGACCAATTTTCTCTAGGCTATCATTCATATTTATTTACATATTATTATGAAATATAATATGTATTGGTTTAATGGAAATCCAATGGATGTTTTATGATAAATATTTTCAAATAAAATTATTTATAAAACCTATTTTTTATTGAATCTAGAACTAATGGTTTTATTTTGATTGTATACATATAGATGAATGGTTATATCATACTAGTTATTTCACTCAAACCATACATATTCATCTGGTTTTATGAATACATTATTTTGTATAATAAAGAAAAATGGATGGTTATAATTTATTATTATAACTTATCATATACAATTTTACTTCATGCTGATTTCAGATAATTGTGGAAGACAGTCACGTAGAGACTTAGTTTTTGAATTTGATTTATGTTGTTTATGGGATTAGCCCTTTGGATTGTTATGTTTTGTCTCATGGTTTCATACTTCTTATTCCATGACACAATTATATTTTTTAGCTTTATCTTTATATATATGAGACATGTTGTGTACTTTTTCAGGGTGAAATCATTCCCATTGTTTGTATGTGTTGATACCCTGGTGTGTGTTTCCAGCCAATAGTGATCTGGAGTGTGCTTTAGGCCTTGGGGAGGGCCATCTTGGCTAACATGTTAGGTCTACCTAGGTTGGTTAATTACATTAATATATTTTATGGTTGAATATAAAAAGAACATTTTTAAATGGAAACCATTAAAATATCTTAAAAAGTATAACTATAAGGTTTTCTGACCTAAAATTAATCAATATATTAAAAAATATACAAGAATACATTAAAGGATAAAAGAAAATATTCAATCACAGAATGATTATTTTTCCATGTGTTTAATAAACTTTATTGGGATCATTATATTTTTCCATGTGATATATATTTATAACATATGGAAAAAAGAGTAGTCTTATTGTTCATTAAGTATTGGATGAAAATATTTCCTCATGAATGACTTAAATTAACAGCCCATGTTTTGGAAAGATGATTTACAGAGATCGAAATATGGGTTTCTTGGACTAATTCAACATTAATTAATTGAAAAGTAATTGAAATATAAAAGTTGATGTAATTGGGGAATTATTTTTTAAAAATTCACATGTTATCAATCTTTCCATATTAATGTATGAGAAGAAATATAATGAGATTAATAAAATAAATTAAACTATATATAATTTAGTGATGGAATTATCACATATGCCATATTATAAAATAGATTTTATATTTCCTATCATTAAACCATGGTAATAAAAAAAAATCAATGAGTATTCAACTGATCGGTAATTATAACTATCCAAATGTAACTAATAAGTACAAGGGACGTGTTTATGGTACATATAGAATAAAAAGATAAATATATAAAGGGGGTATAATAACTACCCTCCAAATAGATCAATATGATCTAGTATTAGAGTTAAGAAAAGTAAATGAGAATCATAAGATCATTATAGATAGTTGTCACTCGTTTAATATAATATGAGTATATTACATTTTATAATTTAGTTAAAGAAGTCGTATAAATATTTATCTTTATCCTACATAATGATATTATACCAAGGAAATATAGTTATTCATGATGTATATTATAATAATATTATAGTAGTGATACTGGACATGAACTCTAGGTTATGATAAAGGTCAAAAGTTATAAACTTTAGAGATATCACCTCTTGAGGTATTTTATATAAGAAGGTGATGTTACAGGTAGTGAAATATACATATGAAAAAAATGGTATGCCGAATGAATAATAATATATCTTAGTAGAAACGATATTTTTCATTGTAGTGTTAATACGTTGTGAATAATTAGTTTTTGGCTCTAGTGAAAGTGGGGGTTTTATTATCTTTTTTTCCGTTACCCAACAAAAAATGAAATTTTTTATTACTATGTAATACATGGAGTATGATATATGCATAATTTACATGTACCATGAGAATAACACAACTTTGTTATGTAATAGATATGGTAATGAACATATATTACATTTTGAATAAAATATTTGTAGAAAAACATATCTATAAGGAGAAACCCATGAAAACATGAGAGTATTATTAAACATATGACCTAGTATCTAAATTCAAAAATACGATGGTACAATGATGGTGTATAACTTTCACATATTGGGGGTTCATAACACTACATGGGAAATGCATTCTAGAATTAGTTTTAAAAACCAATAATTTGTTCACTTAATTTTCTCAAACCACTTTGGTATACTGAGTCAAATATTAATTTAAAGTTGTTTTTTTACTAATTGTGGTCTTTGAGAGCATTTATGAATCTAAAAATCGTTGCTATATCAACATCCATCAACTTAAGAGGTTGAGGGTTAGGGATAGGGTTTGTTCTTCTCAACGGTGGCAGATTCCCTAGGCGGCGATGAGCCTCGCTTCGACCCCTCCGTCCCCGATGGGGGAGGGTCATATGACAAATCTATATGGTGATATTCCTTCTCCCTTTGTAACCTTTTATAACCCTTATTGAATTATTTATTTTCCACAGATTCCTTTAAGTCCGAAAGTTCCAAAACACTTTTCAGGTCTCCTGCTTCTGCCGCTCTCAACTCTGGAGTTCACGGAGGCATCTTCCCTACTAATTCTGACGCTGATTGCATGTTTCAATTGGTGTTGGCCATTGGTGGACTCTTTCAACCAGTTTATTTTTGACTCTTGGGGTTTGTAGGATATATCAACAGTTGTTATTCTTGACTCCAGGAGCATAATGATTTGATTTTCCTATGAAGATTACTATATTATCACGTGGTTAAGTTCTCATCACTCCTATTATGGTGCTCGCTACCTCCTATTCAAGTGGTCATACGATATTCAAATGAATCATGATCCAAAAAAGCTGGTGATTTGGGTAATGTCTCTAGAACTACCTCTTACATTACAAAATCTATCTATTCTCTGGTTGCTTAAAAACATGGTGGGTGTTTCCTCTATAAGGAGAGTAGAACCTGTGCGTTGTGCCACCCAATTTTTCTGATGGTCTGTGTCGAAGTTGATGTATCAAAGGCACCTATTGAGGATTTCTGAGTTGTTGTGGGAGAAGAATTTAGATATAATAAAAATATAATTTTTGAATAATGGTGTGATTAATTTTATGCGTGTAAGATTATAGGTCATAGCATGGTGATCTGTAGGCATAGGGGGAGATAATTAGACGATGCTCGGAAGGTCCAGGAAGACTGTTTCCATGTTGGAGCTCCGGCTGAGGTTAGAATGCTTCTAGTTACATTTGGTGTAGGTTCAATGTATGGTTGTATTTTTTCTAGTCATGGTAATGGAAAGTATGAGGATACACTATGATCGGGTGGAGTAAGCATACTAAAACTAGTTAAGGCTATACCTCATAAACCTATTGTAGTTGAAAATTTTAAAATACTATAGAGTGATTTTGTGATCCCTCCTGGTAACAATTTATTTGAAGGTGTTCCAAGCTAGTGTAGTGGTAGAATAAAATTTGGATATAGTTAATGCCAGGAATTAGGTTTTGGGGGACTCTATTGGAGTTGTTGTTCCAATTTAAAAGGGCAAGGAGAGTAAAACTTTATGCACCTATTATATGGACGTGTGTGCTGGTGGTAGCAGTAACTCAAAAAGGGGGATCCATTCTACCAGAGAGAGTAAGGATATATGGGGACATTAGTGGGTTCAGAAATCATATAGTATAGTTAGGTTGCTCAATTCCATACAAGAAACCAACCCTAGGAGGACCTTGTTTTGTATAATCTTAGACAACCGGTTTGAATGTTTGAGTAATGTGGGACAGTTTGAAGTCAATAGCGATTGTCCCTATGAGACCGATTCTGATGACGTTTGAAAATCATTATATGGTCAATTATTGGAAAGGGCCAAAATAGGCCTTCACAGTCAATGAAGGAAGAAAGGGAATAATGAAAACAATAACCTAGGGAGCTGCATTGTCGCCAGGAAGCTGAAGCCAAAGGGACATAATGATTACTCCCACCTCCCTAGACCGATGGAGACTCGATCAACCAAAAATTTGGGGAAAATAAAGGAGCACGAGATCCATCCAGTGGTAGGATATTAGGTCCATCAAGTCGATGTAACCCAGTCTCAAGAACTAGAGAAAGAAATATCAAAGGTTTATGACCAACATGAGGAGATGAACTTATAATATGGGGAGGTGATGCTGGTGGTCGAGGATACTCTTCCACATGGACATAGATATGAGGGGGGGGGGATCCTAGAATTTAGCAGTACCTGAAGAATATGGAGTTGGATAAGTATATTGAACTACTCAGGCATTCTGGTGAAGAAATTAAGGAGGCATCATTGGTGATCAATGCTACGAGGAAAGGTATTGATCAATTGATGGGAAAATTAATAAAAGTGGAAATTACCTGAGAGTAATCCAACTGGATTGAAATGCTAGAAATAATACTTGTTAGATGAATTAATATGGAGAAGAATAGAAAATATGAGTATATAAAATCTTGGGATTATCTTGAAGAATATTATCAAGAAATCCTAGAGGCTCATCCAGACCTCCATGTTAGTTCCTTTCCCTGGAATCTGTTTAGGGAAGGAGATTCCAATCACCATAGACTTGTGTTTAATAAGTTAGTTGTATCCTTTAATGCTTGATATTATTTATCTATGAGGGTTATCAATTCCCCTTAAAATTGATGGGAGAAAATGTTAATTTGGAGGACAAATCATTTCTATAACGAATGAAAAATATTTGAATTATTTTATTTTTATAATATTTAGTGGTAGTTATAACTATGGTGGAAATATTTCCTTAAGGATATCTTAATTATACATATTTTAAAATATTGTTGTCCTTTATAACCACCAATAAAATATTTCATGATGGTTTAGTAGTTCATACCATAAATTGAGGATGGTTTAGTAGTAGGAAGTGGTAGTCAAAAAAATTCAGAATAAATTGAAACACTTTTTTATTTCATAGTGGTTTGATCCTTTTTTATACCCCATAAAAATTTAAAAATAAATAAGGGAGATCTATATACAATACTTACATCAAATTAATGTGTGGATATATCTATAAAATAATGAATTTTTTACTTTTAAAAGTTTAATAAAGCAAAAAATATTTAATAATTATAAAAATTATTTAAGAATACATTTTAAATACATAAATATATTTTTATCTCTAAAATACCATAAAGTAAACATGTATAAGTTTGAAAAGAAAATATTAAACACATGAATATAGGTTACCAATATCAACTCTATCCACAAAAGCTAAGCTAGATTCCCCCAGATTCTCTACACTACTCATTTTCCTATCGAAAAATAGCCTTCGAAACATCTGATTCCTATGTTAAATAGAGTTAAAAATATAAATTATTTTTCATTGTATATTGTGTATAAAAAATAAATTTAGAAAAATTATGATAATAATCTAAATTTAATAATAGATATGTACCATATTTTGTACTTCCCATATTAAGGTTTAAATTTTAAGAGGAGTACATTTTTTTCATTCCCTAAAATAGATATGACAAATAATTAGACATACATTGGATAGAAATATAAAATAAAATACACTATAAAAATTTATTTTAACATACATTTACTTGTTTATAAAAAATATAATTCTTCTAATAGATTATAATGTTACTCCAATCATGATACATGATGGAAGTGGGCATCATATCACAAGACAAATTCCCCAATATCTGTTGGTATAATCCCCTAGTATCATTCGCAAGAACCCCATATAAGTCAAATGGAAAAATATTTTTCATGTTAACATTTTCATACCAACCATGTTCAGCTCTAATACCCTCATGATAGTAATTGTGACACCATATTCTCAGTCTATGACCACTCCAAATTAACTCCATCTAATCCCCCCTAACATCCTTGAATAAAAATACATCAATATAGTTAAATTATTAAAAGATATAACCTTTTATTTGATTTTGGTGAGTACATATTTACAACAATAAATTAAAATTCAGTAATGGTAGATATAAAACCATATTTTGAAAAATTATAATACATATGTCTATAGTGTCCAACTATATTGAAATGTTTATATTTTATTATAATTTTATATAAATATTTGAAATTGATTTTTTGATTTTGAATTGAGATATTATATTGGCATATTATCCTATGTTATGTAATTTAAGTTGAAATATTTGGTATAATTTTTAGTGTGTAGTTTTAATAGGCTGTTTAGAGTGGGAATTATTATTTAGTTAATGATAATGGGGATATATAAAGTGGTAAGTGAATCCTTATTGTGTATAGATCCATAAGGTAGAGTAAATTAGTAAAATTAGTTTTTACTATGTTATGAGAGTAATTTTGATAAGGATTGTAATGTTTTGATCTTATTTTTAAATTTATTAGATTCAAGTAACGAAAATATAATCTCGATATAATGAAACTAATAAGTAGACCTAATTAATGTGGGAAAATATCATATGGGTTTAAGGATATAATATTGGTTAAAGACCTCATTTTATCATCAAATTGGATTTTTTTAGCATACCTGTATCCAAAAAGTATATAAAATATGTTATAACATGATATGCGATATAAAAAATAAAAATATTTTTAAAATGTTGTTTAATGATTAAATGAATTGAACTATTCTAAATAAAAGAATAATATATAAGTTTATGTAGAAATAAGAATATAATAAATTAATTCATCAATGAACATATTATTTTCATCATTTATCAATAACATGATTTCATCATCATCACCCTCCCATACAAGACCAACTACATCAATATCATCAAAGACAGATAGATAAATCTTCTATTTCTGATACAGTTCATTATCATAAAAAATTCTTCAACATTATCACTTATATCATGAATTTCTATTGGCTTGACATGCACTGGATCACTCCCCCTTTCTCGACTCTATTATCCAAATTTTAGACAATTTTAGCATATCAATCCAAAATATATTTATGATGTTATATATGATCATCTATATTGATCAATAGATATAAGTTAACATAAATAAATTTTATAGAATAATTCCTTATTCCCCAATAAATATCAACCCTCTTGAATTTTAATAAGAAAATTAAAAATGTCCATGATAATTTAATTCAATAATGACAATAAACATTCTATAGTATACAAACCTTGAAAATTATTTGATCATTCCACTATTTTTTGTTTTAAAACCTTTATTATGAAAAACAATATAACACTTGGTGCCATTAGTAATAAAATCATAAAATATCCTACACTTATTCAAAGGTTCTCAGTCCAAATATTTCAAACCATCAAGCACAATAGATCTATTACCAATAATCATGATCTATATGTAAATATATAAAATATTTTTAGATATAATAGATAATTTTATTGAAATATTATGAATATAAAATTGATTATGATCATCGAATATGTGAAAAACAATCAATGATGTAATTTTTTGGGGATTTTATTTTGCCTTTATCCATTACTATTCAACTTCATATTCATATATTTTTTTTCCATATTCAATTATTTAATGAAAATATTTACAATATCCCTATTGAGTAGCACATATTTATGTGATTATATGGTTTATATTTATGTTAATTAAATTAAGGATACTATACTAACTAGATGAGGTAACATTGGAATTTTTTGTGACATGTTATAAGGCTATGATTGATTTGTGTTATTGAAATCATGTCTGACTCAACTAATTAATATTTCAATATTATCCAAAATCTTTGAAAAAAAGGTAAGACTCTATTAAACCATAGAACCTTTAGTAATAGATCCATATGGTGAGATTTATTTCTCATAAAAGGCATCAAATGACCTAAATATCTAATCAAAAAATGTAACATAGCATAACAATCCATATATATAATGAGTATGAAAATTTTAATGTTCTAATGATTAATAATTAAGATTAAAATATCAATCTATGGTATACATCCATCCATAAATAATGATCCAACTAACATTAACATACTCAACCAAATTCATAGTCAGTTGAAAAATCACAATGAAAAATGATAGATGGAATATGATATCCAAATTACAAAAAATTATTAAAAAAATTTCTTCATGTTTTTCATGCTCAATGGGGCTAAATGTTTTTATACAAATCTATTTGGGGAATATGAAAAACTCAATTAAAAATTCTATTATTTTAACTGGTAAGAATTTATACAATAACAAATGTATAAATATCTCTATAAAGTTTTGTGTGTCTTTACTTTTAATAAATGGTAATATATAATCTTTTAAGTAAATTAAAATTTATATGTTTCTGTAATATCAAAGAGGAACTATTTAATTTTTCATTCATCAATGGAAAAATTACTTTTATTCATTTTTATATGAAAAAACAACTTCAAAAGATATTATATTATCATTTTGACATAGATCATGTTTTATATTCTTTTCTTCAAAGGCCTTATAAAAATTATGATTATATTTTTCTTTTATCTAATCATTCAATATTATAAAAACCAAATATTCACATATAGTCTTTTCAATGTGAATAAAATCAAGATTATGATGTAATAATTTAAATTTCCAATAAGGTGGTTTGAAAAAATACCATGTTTCTTCCATTTTTTACAAACTACATCTGATGAGAAGTGATTATTTTCCTAGAAATGTTCAACTTATACAATTTACGAAATTTTTCCTGAAAAACTAACAATTGTGACTTGATATTTGAACTTGATAACAATATTGGTGGATGCCTCTAATAATTTAATTCATTGATTCATGGCTTATTAAACTGATATCAATGAGATACATCTAAGAATTTATGATGACACATGAAACACCAATTTAATCTATATGGTAGTATTCTGGGGTTGAATTCAAATTTACATACTGGAAATACCAGGATAGTGTGATTGTTCAAACTATACATTTTTTTAATCCTTTTAAACTAGTAATCATCGACATTAGAGAAACAAATATTTTCAATATTTGTGTTTTTGAGGTATCATATGTATGTACACCATTTTCCCATAGCTCTTGAAATTATTTTATTATATTTTGAAGAAATACATTGATTTCATTTCTAGGAATTTTTTTCTCGGAAGGATAATCAAAATAAATTAAAGAATTTTCATGAATATTCATCCTCTTTAGAAAATTTTAAGAGATAAAAATAACATACCATATATTATAGGTTACACATATTGTCCTGAATAGATTAAATCCATTAGTATGAAATAAAAACAAAAAATTACTATGATATAAAGATAAATTTGTATATGAATAATAAAATTATTTCTAGGAATTAAAATCTCTTGGATGATGTGTAAACTTATCATTATTGTTTAATATAGAATGTAACTTCATTTTTGTTATAGTTATAAAAGACATAAACACTCTTTTAAATCATGGTTCTAATGGAATGCAATGTAAAAACACTATATTAGTTTTATTTATATTATTATTTTAATTATATTAACTCAAAATTTTATCTATATTCATAGACTTCCATATACAAGTATGACATCTTTTAAACTCTCCTCTATCAGAATCTTCCCCCTGATAAAACCACCAATCATTGGTTCATGATGTGTCCCTATGTAATTGATAATTATATTTTTAATAACTTTCTTTATCTAATAAAATTAATCACGAATCATATATTAAATAAATTAATCATGTAGTAACACCAATATCATCAACATTTCTTTATTTATAATTCTACAAAAGCACTTGATATGGTAAAACTTCAGTAGAAGGGGGAATTGTTTAAATTTTCGATATCTTTCATACAAATCCTCACTTTGATAATCAAAGATTTCCAAGAATTCATTTGATTGATCAATCCACTTATCTATTGAATTAATTAATAAAAAATAAAAATTTACACCATTAATATGATACAATATTTATGTAGTTATACTTAGTGTCAAAGCATCATTAATTTTTTTTTATTTCATTATCTACTATTATTCCAATAGTTTGTTTATTATATTGATGGAATAAAGTCATTATTTATATAATAATTAATTCACCATTAAAAATATATCTAACATATCCAATAGGAAATTGTTACAATATCATGTTCTATAAAACATCATGTATTTTCAACTATCGTCTGAAATCACAATCAGAATATAGACATCATATTCTTCCATCTACAAATCAATTTACAATTCCAAAATAAAAATAACCACCAATCCCTTAATATACAAATTTGTATTCTGGGTAAACAAATCCTAATTTAATCCATTTTTACCCTACTAGTAAATATCTATATAAAAAATATGACACACCATAATTAAATAAATTCATGTTAATAATAATACATATCAAGGAATAATATATAATAATATATAATATTTAATTAAATTTTTTTATCAAATACAATATAATTACTATCAATTGATTTTATAATTTCATATTCTATGATATAAATATATCTAATAATATGTATATGGATATATGTTAAATAATAAGATAATGACTACTCTATAACAAATTGAAAAATAAACTAAAAAAATTCCAACATAATTTATAAATGCATAAAAAACAATTTAAAAAGAAAACTAAAACATAAAAACCCTAATAATCAACTAAAAATTATCTATATTTTATATAATCAATAAAACTAATGATAAATTAAAAATTTATATATATCGCAACATAATAAAATCATGAAATCCTTAATTCATTATAATCTAAAACTTTTATATCCTAACAAGAAAAATCCAGAATTTTAAATACCTCTATAAATCCCATGGAGTTTGATGAAATCCAATAACAATAAAGAAAAGATAGTATTAGTTCTTCCAAAAACATATGTTGTACCAAGAATAAATATAAAGAGAAGGGTAACAGGTTCATGTGACATATGATATAGAAGGATAACCTACTTCAAATAAAGAGTTCTTATAGAAAATAATTGTAGGAGGAGGTTGAGAAATATAAGTGCGGTTCATAGGAATAATTAAAAGGGGATGGTAGGTTCATGGTATGGAAGGAGGAGGATAGGGTATGGCGTGGTGTGGATGTTTTCCAAGGTATGAAGGACCAGAAATATTAATACGATAGAACAAAGAGAAGTATAGGTGGTGTGATTACGATAAATGGGTTTAAATAACAATGGTTTTTAAATAACTATTTATATAAAAATATTAGTTTTTAGTTTTAAAATAATCAACACTAATATTTAATTACATGGTGATTGTAGTTGAATACCAATAATAATTTTAGATGAACTGGTAAGAGCCTTGGGTGTTTAATTAGTGGTGGTTTATTAAATTTTTTCTAATAAACCATTACTAAGGATGTTTTTTCTTGTAGTTTAATCATTGAGTATTCTACTCCTGAAGTTCTCACATTTTGATATTGATTATTAGAGATCATGAGAAAAATATATAAAATTGGAACACCACATATTTTGGGTGTCGCTGAATATTCCTATATACGATCCTGTGTATTTATCTCTTAATGTGAGATAATTTTAAATATATATCATTGATTATATACTTTGACACATCATGAAAACCAAAAAAAGTTTATTTCTTTGGGTAGGTATGTATCATCTAGTGAGTTATTAATATTATAATATTGATTCAACGATAAATATTGGATTTATCACATCTTTGTATAGTAATATGATATCTCTAGGATATCAACTTGGAAGGTAGATCTTTGAAGAAATTCATGGCCATCATAGATAAAGGAAAGTGAATCAAGTGTGGTCAAATAATGATAAAAATAATACAATATAGTTAAAAAAAGTATCCATCCTTCTTTGTGATATATTGTAAGATGAACAAATTATAATAGAATGTAAGAGTTAATATGATGTTTTTATAGATAAGAAAATATATCTATATCTTTAAGGGAAATGGGTTTTTAAAAACACATCATAGTATATGAGAAACACTAAACACTATCTATATAATGTACAAGAGTTTCACATACAATGAGTATCAATAAGTTTCAGCAATTCTAGTGAATTTCAGTTTAGGATAAAGCGGGTCTCGTGTCTTTTAGTTGGTTAATAGATGAGTTTCAATGATCATAAGTTAATGAATAAATGAATTCAATTATATGTTATTCATGTTTAGAATAATTATAATTCAATACATTTATCAATGTAGCCATAATTTATTTGGTATTAAATAACTGGATCTAGTAATATGGTTTTTTGAATGAATATTAATTATTCATGTTTTATTATGTATATTTGATTGGAACAAGGTATGTTAGTTGTACTTATTTCATCACTTGATCTGTTAAATTATTACATGGGACTAGTGAATTAAATTTTACATTTTCGTTAAGTTAATAAGGTCATAAATGACATGTTCGGTCAGGGTTGAGGATTATTATAATTAAAAGCTCTTAATCCACTAAAAGAAAACTTAATCCCCTTTATAAAAATTTATTTAAGACCACTAAATTTTTGTTTATATAATTTCCATGAATTTGAGTCCTCCCATGACTTCTATCAAACATTATAGAGAGAAACAAGAGAGAAAAATGACATTAGGTTACTTTCTCCTCCTTGATAATGTTTGTATTTTTATGATTATGGCATATATATCATAAAAAACATATTTTTTTTATTAAAAAAACGAGTTGAAGGATAATACACTACTAGAAAAACAGGTATTTGCGACGGGGTCCCGTCGCAAATAGCCCGTTGCTGAAAACGCCGTCTCAACTACACTTATTTGCGACGGGCCCGTCGCTAAAGACTTTTTTTGCGACGGGCATTCTCTCCGTCGCAAATAGTAATCCGTATTTTTGTAAAAAACTTTTAAAACAGTTTTTGCGACGGTTCCGCCGCAAAAACTCTTTTTTAAAAAATAAAAAAAAATTAATAATACTAGTATTTGCGACGGGAGTCGGGACCCGTCGCAAATACTTTTAAAAAATAAAATAAAAAACTATTAATAATAATAGTATTTGCGACGGGCATAGTATCCCGTCGCAAATACTATAAAAAAAATAAAAAAAATAAATTATTAATAAATTATTTTAATTAATATAATAATAGAATTATAATTTACAAATTAAAATAATAAATTATTTTAATTACTATAATAATAGTAGAATTATAATTCAAAAATAAAAATAATAGAATATTAATAAATAATTTAATTAATATAATAATATTACAATTATAATTCATAAATAAAAAAAATATTAATAAGTTATTTTAATTAATATAAAAATAATAGAATTATTTTACATTCAAATATTAAAATAATTCAAGTATTACAAAAAAAATAATTAAATTATAATATTATAAAATTTTAATATATATATAAAATTTTAATATATATATATAATTTTAATATATATATAAAATTTAATATTATAAAATATAAATAATATTATTATTCATATTAATATTGTTATTTAAAAATATAATATTATTAATATTTTATAATGAGACAGAAACTACGAATAGAAAAAAAAATATTTTGATTTCACAAATTTTATAACAGAAATACAAACTCTAATCTGAAGGAGGGGGGGGGGGGAGGGGGGGGGAGGTGGGGGATCTGCAGATGGTGGTGGAGGAAACTCCATCCCTAAAGCATGAGTGAGTCGGCGCATGTACTCCATCTGCTCCTGATGCTGCTGCTGCCACCGACTCGTCTGCTCCTCGTACAGCTGCTGCTGGCGTCGACGCTCCTCCTCATGCTGCTGACGCATCTGATCCTGCTCCTGTCGGAGACTCTCTATCTATGCAGTCTGAGATCGCAACTGATCCTCATACTGTGTAGTAGAAGATGCATGAGCTCCTCTCGAGCTGGACGCCGACATCGCAGCACTGCCATAATAATCTCCGGGAGTCAGTCGAGAGCCGATACCAACTACCCGGCCCTTCTCGAAGGCATACTGGGTGGCCTGCATCCATGCCGCCTCATCAAACTGACGGGCAGTGGTCTGATCTGATGACTCGGCCTGACTCTCAGGTTGGGCCTGTGTCGCTGCGGCCTCATATGACTCCTATAGTTGCAATTTAAAATTAAAATTGTGAATATATTATATGCAGTTAATTTTTAAACTTGAAAACAAATAATACTGACCACGATGTGATGCTGACGATCACCTCTGAGCTCCCCAGTAGCAGGATCACTGTACATCCTCCGATATACGTCGTACTCTGTAATATCGAGGTGCTCGACAGCCTATAAGAATAAAAAATAAACGGTTAATATTTATAGTTATATAAAATATTTATAAATAATGTACGTACCAGATGCTGTCTATGAGTACTGAAAGAACGACTCCCAGCTCGATGAGTCACCTCCTGTCTCCCCCGATTCTGCCTCCCCACCGATGATCTCCTCTGAAAGGCACCACTCAACCAGTGCGCACATAATCCATCCCATACATGGGATGAAATATACTCTGGTCGGTGTGCTCTACATGACTCCTCAAAATCTGACACTCCTGCTTTCTTCATCGCAGCTTTTCTTAAATTGTGCAAAAACTGACGAAGACGATCACGAATGGCCACCTCCCATGCCTCGTGGATGGCGTCACGCATGGTATCCTCGATCGGATACCATAAACCCTACAAATAAATCAAAATATCAAGTTAGAAATGAAATAATTTTCAAAATAAAAATTATTTATTTACGTACGTACCAACCAATGGCCGAACATGGCCTGCTGCACATCAATGGGAATCTGCTCCCATGTGGTCCACGGCTGAGAGAAATAGTTGCGCAAAATAGCACTGCCCTGTCCGACTGCTATATGTGGAAAACTGAAAAAATAATAAACATTTATTATGTGAATAGATTAATGAAATCTTAGTCAAATCCACAGGTTATCACACAGGTTATCACACCTCCGGGTGCGCAGATCAAACCCAAGATGTGGACGTCGCTCGGGGACGGGGTCAGGAATCATCAATCGTGCAAGACCGCGCCCCCTCCGCGTACTCCCTGGAGCGCCTGCAGGCTGAGGGTCATCTGCCAGCAACTCATCCGCATCGAAAGGCATGTCAGCCTCCGCCAACTCACGAAATGTGGCCTCGTCCATCTGAAACAGAAAATGTTAATGTTAGCAAATAATTTATAATTACTATTATATATACATATATACATATTATGATTGTATATAAATACCATGGAATTCTATAAGTGTTCATCTTCATCATCATCTTCATATATGTCAATGTCATCTTCATATTCCTCCTCAACATCATCGATATCCATTCGAGTTGCAGTTGCTTCATCTCTTACCATTTCAAATTCATGTGTGACATCATTAACATCATCGTCATCACCGACTCCTAAATGTGGGGTGTCGTCATCGATACTCATGTCTCTTTGTAAAAAAGATTGATTTTGAGTACTCTCTTGAAAAACATCAATTCTTTGCACATCAGTGAAAGCACTTTCACTTTGACTAAACTGATTGTCTCGAATTTTGATTTTTATTACACTCCACCAATCAGTCAAGTCTCTTGATGTTGCACAGTACTTTGCATAATAAACTTGATATTCCTGTTGAGCCAATAAGAATGGTTCATTTACTGTGAGAACACTTTTACATTTAATATCAATGATTCCATGAGTCGGATGAACACGCACGCCTCTCTCTGTATCCAACCACTGACATTTGAACATGGTTATGTAATGTTGTCCAAGATAACAGAGTTCAATGATTTCATCAAGTATGCCATAAAAGTCAACTTCATTTTCTCGATGATGAGATCCTCTCAAGCTAACTCCACTGTTCATTGTTTTTTTCGATTCCCCATATGCATGTGTGTGGAATCGAAATCCATTCACCACATATGCATTATAAGTTTTAACAAGTTTGGAAGGTGGGTTACTCAATACACACAGCCGTTTGTCAATTTTATCAGCATGTCGAGACACCTAAAGATTTGTGAAATAATTATCAATATAGTAAACTATACATTGAATGAGTTGCTAAAAGATAAAGAATTTATGTTACCAGTTTTTGAAACCACTGAGAGAAATTTTTCAGTCGACGTTCTTCGAGAGCAGCTGCTGTAATTTGTGAAATTTGTTTCTTGATATGATTATCATACAACCTATAAAAACCAAAGTTATTTACTGTAACATAAATAATAGAATAAGTGATATAAACACTTACAGTACAACTGATGTCATCTCTTCACAGTTGAGAAGAACATACGTATGAGCTCTATGATGTTCATCATCTGAAATCCAGCGTTCAGAAACTCCACCAAAACCAAGCTCTGACTGGTTGAAAACAGATAATTGATTGTCGATTTCATCAATATTCCTCTCATTCCGTCCCATTCGGTTGTGTTTTGAAGGATACTCAGATTCAAAATAATGGGAGCAGAAAAAAGATATTTCCTCTTGCAAATAAGCTTCTGCAATAGATCCTTCAACAGATGCTTTGTTGCGTACATTTCTTTTCAATTTTTGCATGCATCTTTCAAATGGGTACATCCATCGAAACTGTACTGGACCTCCACATTTGGCTTCATATGGCAAATGTAACATCAAATGTTCCATTGAGTCGAAGAAAGACGGCGGAAATATTTTTTCAAGTTTACATATAATTACACCAACATCTTTTTCAAGTTTGCCTAGAGCATCATAATCTGCCGTAGCCGCACAAATTTCCTGAAAAAAATGAGACATGTCTGTTATGGAATCCCAAATCACAGAATTCAACAGACCTCTTAATCCAATGGGTAGAAGTCTCTCCATTATAACATGACAATCATGACTTTTTAATCCAGTAATATGACCATTCTTTACACATCTACCCAAATTGGAAGCACAGCCATCTGGAAGTCTCAAATCTGCAATCCACTGACAAAATAATAAACGGTTTTCTTTAGACAGTGTATAAGCTGCTTTTGGTTTCAGTAACCTTTCTGTTCTGACATTCTCAAATAGTTCCAATTCTGGACGCCTGCAAATTTGGGAAAGATCTAAACGTGCATTTACATTGTCTTTGCTCTTTCCTAGCGTATCCAAAACTGTATGAAACAAATTATCAAAACAGTTCTTCTCAATATGAATGACATCTAACATGTGTCGAACCAACAAATCAGACCAATATGGCAAATCCCAAAATATGCTACGTTTAATCCAATTGTGTTCTTTCCCAAAACCAGAAATTTTCTGTTGGTTTACTGTGGGACCAAATGTGATGGGAGGTAATGAAAATACAACCGATTTTAACTCCGAACCTGATAGAATTTTTGGAGGTCCATCCCTTTCAGCTGTTCCTTTTCTGAAATGAGATCTGTTTCTGCGAAAAGGATGATCAGCTGGAAGAAATCTGCGATGACAGTCAAAATAACACAGTTTCATTCTATGAATGAGCATAAATGCTTTGTTCTCTCCCATACAGTAAGGACATGATTTCTGACCATGTGTACTCCAGCCAGATAACATCCCATAAGCCGGGAAGTCACTTATTGTCCACATCAATGCTGCTCTCAGTATGAAATTCTGTTTCGTTGCAACATCATATGTACTGACACCAGTACTCCACAATAAATTTAATTCATCAATCAATGGCTTCAAATAAACATCAATATTTTTCTTCGGATGTCCTGGAATTAGTAAAGTCAAAAAGATATATGGCTCCTTCATCAACATCCATGGAGGTAAATTATACGGAGTTAAAAAAACAGGCCAACATAAATATTGACTACCATAAGATCCAAACGGGCAGAAACCATCAGTGGAAAGGCCCAGTCGAACATTTCTAGCTTCTAAAGCAAATGATGGATGCACTCTATCAAAATGTTTCCATGAATCACCATCGGCTGGATGATTCAAGCTTTTATCGGTTGAACTATTCTCTTTATGCCATGACATCATTGTCGCTGTATTCTTAGACATGAATAAACGCTGAAGTCTGGATGTAAGCGGAAAATATCTCAACTGTTTTACAGGAATCAAACCAGACTTCCCGTGTTGTCCTTCTTTATATCTCAGTTGCCCACATGTGGGACAACTATCCAACGACTCATTTTCCCCTGAATATAAAATGCAGTCATTTGAACATGCATGAATCTTCTGACAAGTAAGTCCCAAATTTCGAACCAACCTCTTACTTTCATAGTAATTTGTAGGTAAAACATTTCCTTCGGGTAACAGTGTTTTCAGCAAAGAAAATATCTGGTCAAAACAGGTGTTTGACATTCCGTTATCTGATTTGATAGCCATAAATTTTGCAACTGCTTCTAATTTGCTCATCTTGCAGCTAGGATATAATGCATCCTCAGCAGACTTCAACAACTCATAAAATTCAGACGGTCCCAACTCAGGATTTGAAGCTATATCAGCCGTAGTTTCTGTATGTTGAACAGATGAACCTGCAACATCATGTACTAAATCTTGAAACTGGGATGGATCCGGAATCAAGTTGGTATCACCTGCTCTGGAACTGCGTTCACCGTGTTGATACCAAAATACATAATCTGCTTGAAAACCAAAACGCAAGAGATGTTCCCCCACTTTGTCAAACGTGTCAAACGTTCTCAATGCACATTTTCTGCAAGGGCATTTTATTTTTCCTTCTGAAACAAATTCTGAATTTGATTCCGCAAATGATAAAAAAGTCTCCACACCCTCAACATATACTGGATTTAAACCAGAACCGTTTGGATTTCTACGTTGATTTATCCATATGCGGTCACCTAATAATGATTGTTGACGACCTCGTTGTTCCACATTTCTCTATAAAATATAAAAGCATTACTGGTTTTGAATAATTTGTTAGAAAAAACACTCAAGTAAAGATTGAATATATTGAGAATAAAGCAAAACATGTTACAAATATTGATAATTTTAATATTATATTGATTTTTTATTATTTTAATAATACTAATATAATTTTTTCATAAAGATTAATTATATAATAATAACATTATTACATTATTAGTATATTTTATTATTAATATTAAAATAACATAATTTTTTATATTATATACAATTCTCCTTTCATCTGTGTGTTTAACATTCTGTCTCCACATGTAATATTCGCATTCACTTTCACCTCTCCATTGGCGAGTAGGTTGATAATTTTGAAAAAGAATGCGAATATTACATGTGGAGACAGAAAACACACAGATGGAAAGAGAATTGTATATAATATAGAAAATTATATTATTTTAATATTAATAATAAAATATACAAATAATGTAATAAGGTAATTATTCCAAATTATTGGTAAGTATTTCAAATTATTGGTAAGTATTTCAAAATATTGGTAATTATTCCAAATTATTGGTAATTATTCCAAATTATTGGTAATTATTCCAAATTATTGGTAATTATTCCAAATTATTGGTAGTTATTCTTAATTTTTGGTAGTTATTCCTAATTATTGGTAAATATTGGTAATTATTGGTAAATATTGGTAATTATTAGAAAATATTGGTAATTATTGGTAATTATTGGAAAATATTGGAAAATATTGGTCATTATTGGTAATTATTGGTGATTATTGGTAATTATTGGTGATTATTGGTAATTATTGGTGATTATTGGTAATCATTGGTGATTATTGGTAATTATTGGTGATTATTGGTAATTAATACTGATTATTGGTAATTAATACTAATTATTGGTAATTAATACTAATTATTGGTAATTAATACAAATTATTGGTAATTAATAATCATTATTACTAATTATTGGTAATTATTACTAATTATTCCTAATTAATACAAATTATTCCTAATTATTCCTAATTATTACTAATTATTGTTAATTATTACTAATTATTACTAATTATTACTAATTATTACTAATTATTTCTAATTATTACTAATTATTTCTAATTATTACTAATTATTGCTAATTATTAGTAATTATTGCTAATTATTACTAATTATTGCTAATTATTATTAATTATTGATAATTATTAATAATTATCGATAATTATTGGTAATTATTACTAATTATTGTTAATTATTGGCAATTATTGTTAATTATTACTAAATATTGGTAATTATTACTAAATATTGGTAATTAATACTAATTATTGGTAATTAATACTAATTATTGGTAATTAATACTAATTATTGGTAATTAATACTAATTATTGGTAATTAATACTCATTATTACTAATTATTGGTAATTATTAATAATTATTGCTAATTATTAGTAATTATTGATAATTATTGGTAATTATTACTAATTATTGCTAATTATTGGCAATTATTGCTAATTATTGGCAATTATTGTTAATTATTACTAAATACTGGTAATTATTACTAAATATTGGTAATTAATACTAAATATTGGTAATTAATACTAATTATTGATAATTAATACTAATTATTAGTAATTAATACTAATTATTGGTAATTAATACTAATTATTGGTAATTAATACTAATTATTGGTAATTAATAATCATTATTACTAATTATTGGTAATTATTACTAATTATTCCTAATTAATACTAATTATTCCTAATTAATACTAATTATTCCTAATTATTCCTAATTATTACTAATTATTGCTAATTATTACTAATTATTGCTAATTATTACTAATTATTGCTAATTATTACTAATTATTGCTAATTATTACTAATTATTTCTAATTATTACTAATTATTGGTAATTATTACTAAGTATTCCTAGTTAATACTAATTATTCCTAATTAATACTAATTATTCCTAATTATTCCTAATTATTACTAATTATTGCTAATTATTACTAATTATTGCTAATTATTACTAATTATTTCTAATTATTACCAATTATTTCTAATTATTACTAATTATTTCTAATTATTACTAATTATTGCTAATTATTAGTAATTATTGCTAATTATTAATAATTATTGCTAATTATTATTAATTATTGCTAATTATTATTAATTATTGCTAATTATTATTAATTATTGCTAATTATTATTAATTATTGATAATTATTAGTAATTATTGATAATTATTGGTAATTATTACTAATTATTGTTAATTATTACTAATTATTGTTAATTATTGGCAATTATTGTTTATTATTACTAAACATTGGTAATTAATACTAATTATTGGTAATTAATACTAATTATTGGTAATTAATACTAATTATTGGTAATTAATACTAATTATTGGTAATTAATACTAATTATTGGTAATTAATACTAATTATTGGTAATTAATAATCACTATTACTAATTATTGGTAATTATTACTAATTATTCCTAATTAATACTAATTATTCCTAATTAATCCTAATTATTCCTAATTAATTCTAATTATTCCTAATTATTCCTAATTATTACTAATTATTGTTAATTATTACTAATTATTGTTAATTATTACTAATTATTGTTAATTATTACTAATTATTTCTAATTATTACTAATTATTGGTAATTATTACTAATTATTGTTAATTATTACTAATTATTTCTAATTATTACTAATTATTACTAATTATTACTAATTATTGCTAATTATTACTATTTATTTCTAATTATTACTAATTATTGCTAATTATTGCTAATTATTACTAATTATTACTAATTATTACTAATTATTACTAATTATTGCTAATTATTATTAATTATTGATAATTATTAGTAATTATTAATAATTATTGATAATTATTACTAATTATTGGTAATTATTGGCAATTATTGTTAATTATTACTAAATAGTGATAATTATTGGTAATTATTAATAATTAATACTAATTATTGGTAATTAATACTAATTATTGGTAATTAATACTAATTATTGGTAATTAATACTAATTATTGGTAATTAATACTAATTATTGGTAATTAATACTAATTATTGGTAATTAATACTAATTATTGGTAATTAATACTAATTATTGGTAATTAATACTAATTATTGGTAATTATTACTAATTATTGGTAATTATTACTAATTATTCCTAATTAATACTAATTATTCCTAATTATTACTAATTATTACTAATTATTGTTAATTAATACTAATTATTGGTAATTAATACTAATTATAGGTAATTATTACTAATTATTGTTAATTATTGTTAATTATTACTAATTATTGTTAATTATTCCTAATTATTACTAATTATTGGTAATTAATACTAATTATTGGGAATTAATACTAATTATAGGTAATTAATACTAATTATTGGTAATTATTACTAATTATTACTAATTATTCTTAATTATTGATAATTATTGATAATTGTTCCTAATTATTAGTAATTAAATGAATAATTATCAATAATTAGAAATAATTACCAATAATTACAAATAATAACATTATTAATATATTTTATTATTAATATTAAAATAATATAATTTTCTAATTTATATACAATTCTTTTTTGATCTGTGCGTTTTCTATCTCCACATACAAATAATACATGTGAAGACAGCAAACACACAGATCAAAAAAGAATTGTATATATATAAAAAATTATATTATTTTAATACTAATAATAAAATAAACTAATAATGTAATAATGTTCTTATTCCTAATTATTGGTATTTATTACTAATTATTAATATTTATTCTTAATTATTAAAAATTATTACTAATTATTCCTAATTACCATTAACTATAAACAATACTAATAATTTAAATTTATTAAGTAATAAAACAATGTAAACATAATTAAATTACAACTAATTAATAATAATTGAAACTAATAAAAAATTGATAATAAATAAAAAATTAAAAATAAATAAAAAATTAAAATGAAGATAAATACCTTGAAAATTGATCTGTTCTGATCGTTCTTCAAAACTATAATATCAGCTCCGGAGAAAAAAATTAAACTGGAGAAAAACTCAACTCTAGAAATATAATTTTGAGAGAAGGAGAAGATAAGGAATGAGAATGAAATGAAAAAAACGGATGGGGGTATTTATAGGTTAGATTATTTGCGACGGGCCCATTTGCGACGGGAATCCCGTCGCAAATAATACTATTTGCGACGGTACCCGTCGCAAATAACTTAGCCAACATTTATTACGGTCAACCGGTAAATAGTTATTTGCGACGGGTCCCGTCGCAAATAACCCCTGCCGACATAGTATTTGCGACGGGGGAATATTCCCGTCGCAAATACCTTTTACCGCCGCCGATTATTTGCGACGGGAATATTCCCCCGTCGCAAATAAGTTTCCCGTGATTTGGCGCGCATCGCGGGAAAACTATTTGCGACGGGGAAAGCAATCCCGTCGCAAAAGCCTCCTTATTTGCGACGGGGAAATACCCCCGTCGCAAATAAGTTTTTCACATGACTATTTGCGACGGGATTTATTCCCGTCGCAAATAACCCGTCGCAATTGCTCATTTTTCCCGTAGTGATAAAATAAGATTTTATGGTGCGTGTGTAGATGATTTATAGGGTTCATCATTTGGATCCTTCAATCTAGAATAATTTGAAACCAAGTAGAGTATGATGGGATTACATGAATTAATGTGGTATTATTCAGTTTATGTTTATCATTTTTAAAATTTTCATATACGATCTATTAATGAATTTGAGAATTTGTATGACGGATCATTGGTTTAATATATAGCTTGTAAGATCTCGGCCTTTTCTGGAGTCAGTCTCGGGCACGTTTTCAGGTGCTTTTTTGAAGTTTCAAGTACCCTGTTTTGGAGTAGCGACTTTGGGTGTGTTTGGGTGAACTTTTAAGAAAAACTAAAGGATGGTGGGTTATGCACAGCTTGCACACGGTTTGATAAACCATGCAACCAAACCGTTCATCCAAGCAGAACTGGACAGAGTGGCATGCATGGTTTGTGCATGGTTTGGACAGACCGTGCGACCAAACCACATGGACCATGCAGAAATGGAAAGAGGAGTCCACACAGTTTTCACACGTTCTTCCTAACTCTGAGACACTGTCCAGGAAACCGTGCGAGCAGTTTTTATTTCCAAAAATCCTTTTTAAAACCACCCGAACCCCCAGGATTTCCATATTTATGACCTTGTCTTAGGCTTGATCAGTGATAGGTGTTTCCAAAGCCTCTAAGAGAGATCCCACAGTGATCCTAACACTTTTCCTCGAGATTTAAGGCTCAGATTGAAGATCTGCTCTTCTCCCAGTATGTGGTTTTCATCCTATTGTTCCTTCTGTCCTTTCCTCTATTCCTCCTTGATCTTTTCATGGGAGATTTACATTGATTCCATATATCTAAACCTATGAGTTTATGTATAGATCTAGGATTGTGGATCTTGACCTAGCCTTGCAATATCTTGATGCCTTTGATCTTAATTTTGGTTTTAAGGATTTAGATCCATAATTTTTGGTCGATGACTTTGTGTCGCTCAGATCTTTTATTTTTTTTCATTGGGCTAGCTTCCACCAACAAATCGAGGTAGGTGGTCTAAAATCCAATCCCATAGTCTCATCCTGTTATGTGTATTCAATTTTATAAATGTCATGGCGCAGGTAATCAATTGGTGGTTTGGTTATGTGGTTCTTTGGGGATTATGGATCTAGTTATATAAGGGTGAGAGTTGTGATGGAAAGATAAGGATGAATAAACACTTGAATAATGTGGTCTAAGTGATTTGGATGTTTTATTTGAAAAGGTTTGTGGGACACGGACTGATGCTTCTAATACCCACAGGGGTTCTAGACATGGCATTCTAGACCCAATGATATGCATGAAATTGATATTTATGGGACAAGGACTGATGCTCCAAATACCGATGGGGTTGTGAGAGAGGGACTGATGCTTCAAATACTCACATGTGTGCTAGACATGGCATTCTACACTATATCATTTATTTTTTTATTTGGTTTCTTTTGTCTATCCATAAACTTACTATCATGACATAGTAAATGTGAATTTAACAAGGAAAAATGGTTTAGGATCTTACCCGAACCGAAGAAGTTATTGTGTTTGGGTGTTGTCGGGAACCCTAATGTTTAAGATATTAAAGAATGGTGAATTGGATAAATATAATTGTTTCATATATTGATTTGTTTTATTATTAATGAAACTGCATACATTGCTTTGGGCTAGATTTTTTAGACATTTTTGGTGGTGACCTACTGTGTCATACTCACACCTTACTCGGGATGCTTGATTGGTACCTGAATAAACTTTGTTTTTGCAGGAAAGGACAAGGGCAAGAGCCCTGGTTGGATTGCTGTTTGGGGTTGGAGCATGGAAGAGGGAACAAGACATGGTTTGGGACCCATTTGGAGTCGTTGTGTCTTTAGTTTCAGTTTCATTGTAGACAATTGGTACTTGCATTGTCTAGCATGATTTCCCTTTCAGCTGAGTATTGTATTTTCTGGTATAGTTTCTCGTATCATTGTATTGTTATATTAATATTAATTTCCGCTATTGTGTGATTACTTCAGCTGGGAAATAATGATGACAACAGAGGGTATAGTCTCCCCAATACCGACTTACTAGACCCTCGCTGCTATTCGGCACCCTCTAGCTTACGGGGAGGCGCGTTTGAGGGCATGTGGCCAACCGACTCGGGGCACCGTTCTGTTGATTCCGGGTCAGGACATTACAAAGTGGTATCAGAGGTGTGGTTTTATTTATTCTTCTTTGTCTTACTATTTGGGGAAGGTAGACAGAAGATTAGGGAATGTCGGGTCTTGATAATGAGCTCGTGCATGGGAGTTGCAAACCCATGTGCAGGGGAAAACTTGAGTACTCAAGGTGGGATTGTTGTTATTTCAATTTGTCGTTATAGTTGAATATTATTTCACCTTTGGTGATAAACTTTTTGTGTGATGTGATACTTATTTTTTTAATTTATCGAGTATTGATTCATGGCCCAGAATGGAATGACTATTTCATTTGTATACATCATCCTAGGCACTCAGGATTATTGTGACAGGAATCATTTTAGGAATGCATGGGAAAACGGATTATGGGTAGGTTGTTGAACTTAAACTATTTATTTTCCTTGTTTGTGAAATTGAAATGAAAATAGTTTCTAAATTTAAATGTTAATGAAATGATGGTGGAGTGATAAGAATAAATTTGTTTTGTGTAATTGTGGTAACTTTTTGAATTGTTTCTTAAGCTGTGTGTTTGGATTTTTAGAAATATTCCTCCATGACCCTTGTTGAGAGAACGAGCGGGGGGGGGGGGGTATAGTTAGGAATGGTCTTCTAGTAGTTGAAACAGAGGCAACGATAGTACCTATTGAAAAATCTGGGGAACAGTTTCAAGAGAACCTAACCTGTTTTAGGAAAATGATGGGAAGAGACCTAGGGTGGGTTGTGAAAATTATGTCTGATCTTACGATGGAGTTTCAGTTACAGCACCCACCGAATTTTACTAGAGAGGGTGGTCTAGAGAAAGCTGAGTTCTAGAGTGAATCTACCCAGACTATAAATGACCACCTGGAGACACCTGTTAAGAAGATAGTCAAGTTAGCAACATACATGTTGCGCGGTCAAGAGAAACGTTGGTGGGATATCCAGACTCGGGATGGACAACTGAAAGCTATGGAGTGGATGGAATTTCAGGAGAAGTTCTTTGAGCACTTCTATCTAGAGACGCTCAGGTAGGAGAAGGCGGCTGAGTTGATGAAGCTAAGTCAAGGGAATATGTCTGTGATGGACTATGCTCGACGCTTTACAAACTTACAATTTTTTGTTCCATCATTAGCAGAAGACGAGGTTACTTCAGAAAAATTATTTTAGGATGAACTTAAATGTGAAATTAAGTCTCAAGTGAATATTTTCAGGCTGAAGAAGTTTTAGGAAGTGGTAAATCATGCTATCATCTCTTAGGAGAACTTGAAGGAAGCTTCTAGTAGTGGGAAAATGGTTTTTTTTATGGATAGTCAGGTGGTGTGACTTTTGAGAGTAGGAAACAACGTTATGAGAATGTCAGTTAGGGAGGTGGGACATAGAGTTACCAGGAAGAGGGGTCGATTACGCAAGACCCTACCCGAGTGTTTTTTCACCAGTGTGGATAACTGGGACACTATCATAATTAATGTCCCCGACCCACTATTGAATCCAGATCATGTGGTAGGTTGGGACATCTCTAGAGGTTCTGTAGGAACCCAAAGGGGCCAGGTAGTGATGGAGTAGCTAAATAGAGTCAGAGTGTGTGAAACGGATCTTCTAAAAATTTTCAGTCTCATAGTAGGAGTTATACTGGCCAAGGTGGTAAATGAAATTGACATGGTACTTTTGGACAACAACGCCCATACCAGAAGAGTGGTACAATCCAGGGAAGTCGGATGGCATCATAGGGAGGAGGAGTAACACAATTGCATGCAGTGAAACCTACACTTGTGGATAAAGAGGATGGGCCATCAAAAGTGAGAGGTAATATCCTTGTGGTCTCTACTTTAGAAAGTTCATTATTTCATACTGGTGCATCTCCTTCATTTATATTTACAAAACTTGTTAATGGTTTGAGTTTGGTGGTGTAGTTTGTGAGTAGGGTTATGACGATAGACAAACCCTTGGGGGTATGATCTAAAGACATCTGTATTGGCAAGAAATGACCTCTTGAGATCAGGGAGTACCTTCTTCTATTGGACTTCTACATCCTTGATATGATAGGATTCGACCTAATCCTGGGTATGGACTGGTTAACCACATACCGAGCCCACATTGATTACTATCATCATAGGTTGAAATTTATGTCACCTTCGGGTGACCATTACATTTACTATGGTGATTGGAATATCCAGGCAGGCCGAGCATGTCCAATTATTCAGCAACTGGGAGAGCTCACAACCCAGGTTTCTAGTCTTTTACTGGATGACCAAGGTGTTAGGCAGGATTCCCTTCCACCAGTGGCGGTTTTGTTTCAGGATGTCTTTTGAGAAGACTTCTCAGGGCTTCCACCTAAAAGAGATGTTGAGTTTACTATCGAGCGCATTCCAGGAGCTGAGACATTATCTATTCCACCATATAGAATGTCACCAACAGAGCTTCAAGAACTCAATGCTCAGTTGGAATACATGAAGGATAAAGGATTTATCCGTCCATGTATGTCGCCTTGGGGATCGCTATTACTCTTTGCAAAGACGACTGATGGGAGTTTATGTTTCTATGTCGATTACCAGAGGTTGAACAAGATGACTGTGATGAACCAATATCCTGTACCTTGTATTGATGATCTGTATGACCAGTTGAAAGGAGCTTGTGTTTTTTCAAAGATCGACTTAAAATCTGGGTACCATCAGTTGAGGGTTCAGACTTATAATATACCGAAGACTACCTTCAGGAGTAGATATGGGCTTTATGAGTTTTTTGTAATGCCTTTTGGGTTAAAAAATGCACCAGCAGTATTTATGGATATGATGAATAAGATCTTCCATCTGTACCTAGATCAATTTGTGGATGACATCTTGGTTTACTCCAAGACTCATGACCATCATTACTAACATCTTGACATCGTACTGAGTACACTAATAAATCATCGGCTTTACGCCAAGCTATCTAAGTGTCAATTTTGGATTGATCAGGTACACTTCTTGGGTAACATAATCACAAAGAATGGTGCTATAGTGGATCCAGAGAAGGTGTAGAAAGTGATTTCTTGGGAGAATCCCAAGTATATTTTTGATATCCGAAGCATTATGGGGTTAGCTGGATATTACAGGAGATTTATCCAAGACATTTACCATTTGGAAGCTCCACTTTTGGGCAAGACCAAAAAGGGAGTAAATTTTGAATGGTCAGAGGCTTATGAGACAAATTTTTAGGAGTTACAGAAGCATTTGACTTCCACAACAATTTTGGATCTACCTGAGTCGGGTGAAGAGTACACAGTGTATTGTGACACTTCTGGGATAGGACTCAGAGCTGTGTTGATGCAAAGAGATAATGTTCTGGTGTATGGGTCTCGACAGTTGATCCTGCATGAAAAGAATTTCCCTACGCACGACCTTGGGTTGGCCGTGGTGGTTTATGCTTTGAAATATTGGTGACATTACCTCTTGGGTGAAAGGTTTATAGTTTTTACTGACCACAATAGCTTTAAGTACATATTTTCTCAGCACGATTTTAATCTTCGATAGCGGAGATGGGTTGATTATATGAAGTCTTTTGATTTTGAGCTGGGATATACACCCGGGAAAGGAAACGATGTGGCTGATGCTTTGAGTAGGAAGAATCAGACTCCGATTGTTCTAGAATCTAGGGCCGAGTGGAGGATTTTCTCATTGCTAGCTAAAATGCACATTGTGGTTCGGGATAGATAGGAGGAATTGACACTTGTGTTAGTTTCAGTGGAGTATACAATTTTGAGATGGATCAAGGACAAGTAATATAAGGACACTGGATGCTTAGTCTTGAGGGAAAACTTTTAAGGTGGGGAGACACCTTCAGACTAGATGATAGATGAGGATGATATCGTCTATATGAGGAATTGGGTTATCGTTCCTGCAATCATGTGAGAGGAAATCATGCGGGAATTTGATGCCTCTATATGGGCGGTGCACCCTGGTGTGGCCAAAATGTACCATGATATACGACGACAGTTTTGGTGGCCATGCATGAAGAAGGAGATAATAGGGTTTGTGACACGATGCTTCCCCTGTCAGCAGGTGAAGGCGGAGTATCAATGACCTGGAGGTTTATTACGACCGTTGTCCATTCCATAGTGGATGTGGGATGACATGATCATGGACTTCATGATAGGCCTCCCAAAAACACTTAAGAAGAATGATGATACTTGGTTTTTTGTTGATCGACTGACAATGGTAGACGATTTATTACCTATAAAAGAAACTTTCACAGTTGATCAGTTGGGAGAGTTGTATGTACAAAAGATAGTTTGATTGCACGAGGTGCCATGAACTATAGTCTCGGATCGCGATTCACGGTTTACTTTGCAATTATTTAAGGGCTTGCAAAAGGCACTTGGTACTCCAATTTTATTCAGTACAACTTTCCATCTGCAAATAGATGGACAATTAGAGTGTACAATACAAGTGCTTTAGGATATGTTGAGGGAGTGTGTGCTTGAGTTTGGTGGTTCAGGGGAGAAACATCTAGTTTTAGTGGAGCTTTCCTATAACAATAGTTAGCATGAAACTATACATATAGAACCATACGAGGCTCTATATGGTAGGCCATGTAGATCACAACTATGCTGGATGGAAGTAGGTGAGTCAGAGTTGTAGGGATTGTGTCTCACACTGTAGATGATAGAGATGGTTTTTCTAATTCAGAGACAAATGGCTACGACTCAATGTCGGTAGAATTCTTAAGCTAAAAAACGGAGGTGACCTCTAGAGTTTGCATATGGTGATCATGTTTTCCTTCGGGTGTCGCATAGGTTGGGTCACCGCAGGATACAAATTCAGGGAAAGTTAGTGACTAGGTTTTTTGGACCTTTTGAGATTGTGAAGAGAGTCGGGCCGGTAGCATATCATTTATCACTTCCATAGAAATTTAGTGCTATGCATGATGTTTTCCATGTATCACAACTACGACAGTATCACCCCGAAACATCTCATGTGATCGATGTAGATGATGTTGAGCTAGAGATATATGCGTCCTTTGAGGATCATCTGATATGTTAATTGGATCGCAGTGAAAAGGTGTTAGGGGAAAGACTGTACCGATATTTCTTGTTTTATGGCAGCATGGACGTGTGCCAGAGGAGACATGGGAAAGGGCGGTAGATATACAGACTCAGTGGTCCGATCTATTTAGCTCAAAATCTCAGAGAAGTTCAGAAGTACAACTCGAGGATGAGCTGTTATAAGGTGGGGAGGATGTAAGATCCCGGCCTTTTCTGGAATCAGTCTCAGGCACGTTTTTAGGTACTTTTTTGATGTTTTAAGTACCCCTATTTTAGAGTAGCAGTTTAGAGTATGTTTAGGTGAACTTTTACGAAAAACTAAAGGATGGTGGGTTGTGCCCGGATTACGCACTGTTTGATAAACCATGAGACCAAACTGTGTAACCAAGCAGAACTGGACAGAGAGGTACGCACAGTTTGCACACGGTTTGGACAGACCATGCGACCAAACCGTGCGGACCATGCATAACTGGACAGTGGAGTCCACACAATTTTCCCAAGGTTTTCCTAACCATGTGCCACTGTCCAGGAAACCATGTGAGCAGTTTTTATTTCCAAAAATCTGTTTTAAAACCACAAAAACCACTGGGATTTCCATATTTCCGAACTTGGATATAGCTTGATCAGTTCTAGGTGTTTCCAAAGCCTCTTGGAGAGATCCCATAGTGATCCTAACACTTTTCCTCAATATTGAAGGCTCATAATGAAGATATGATATTCTCTCTGTAAGTGGTTTTCATCCTATTGTTCTTTCCATCCTTTCATATATTCCCCCTTGATCTTTTCATGGGATATTTCCATTTTTTCCTTAGATCTAAACCTTTGAGTTGAGGTATAGATCTAGGATTGTGGATCTAGACCATTACATGCTAGATCTTGATGCCTTTGATCTTAATTTTGGTTTTAAGGATTTAGATCTAGAATTTTTGGTCGACGAAGTTGTGACGCTCGGATTTTTGGGGATTTTTGGTGGGCTAGCTTCAGTCAACAAATCGCAGAAGGTGGTCTAAAATCCAATACCATAGTCTCATATTTTTATGTGTATGAAATTGTAAAAATGTCATGGCGCAGGTAATCAATTGGTGGTTTGGTTATGTGGTTCCTTGGAGATTATGGATCTAGTTATATACGGGTGAGAGTTGTGATGGAAAGATAATGATGAATAAACATTTGAATAATGTGGTATAAGTGATTTGGATGTTTGATTTGAAAAGGGGTGTGGGACACAGACTGATACTCCTAATACCCATAGGGGTTCTAGACACGGCGTTCTAGACCCAATGATATGCAAGAAATTTATATTTATGGGACAAGAACTAATGCTCCAAATACCCATGGGGTTGTGAGACAAGGACTGATGAATCAAAAACTCATATGTGTGCTAGACATGGAGTTCTACACTCTTTTATTTATTTTTTTTACTTTGGTTTCTTTTGGCTATCCATAAACTTAATATCGTAACATGGGAAATGTGAATTGAACAAGGGAAATGGTTTAGGATCTTACCCAGACCGAAGCAGGTATTGTATTTGGGTGTTCTCAGAAACCCTGATGTTTAAGTTATTAAAGGAAGGTTAATTGGATAAATATAATTATTTCCTATATTTTCTTGTTTTATTATTAATGAAACTACATACATTGCTTTTGACTGGATTTGTTTTAGACACTGTTGGTGGTGACCTACTGAGTCGTACTCACATCCTACTTGGGCTGCCTGATCGGTACCCAAATAGAATTTGTTGTTACAGGACAAGACATGGTGAAGAGCCCTGGTAAGATTGTTGTTTGGGGTTGGAGCATGGAAGAGGGAACCAGACATGGGTCGGGACCCGTTTGGAGTTGTTGTGTCTTTATTTTCAATTTCATTGTAGACACTTGGTACTTGCATTGTCATAACATGTTTTCCCTATCAGCTGAGTATTGTATTTTATGGTTTTGTTTCTAGTAACATTGTACTGTTATACTAATATGTGTTTCTGCTATTTTGTGGTTATTTATTCTAGTAAATTATTCTGATAACAGATGGTATAGTCTCTCCAAGACTCACTTACTAGACCCTCGCCGCTAGTCATCACCCTCTGGAATATGGGGAGGTGCGCTTGAGGGCATGTGGCCAACCGGTTCGGGGCACCGTTCAGTGGATTTTGGGTTGGGACGTTACATAGCATGTTCAAAAAAATTAAAACATTCATATGGAACCCTTACCTTTTCTCCATAAATCATTTTGATTAGTAATTTATTACATACATGTAGAGAGATATCTATATATCATTAAGTTTCTCTAATATTATTATTATGAATTAGGTAATATTTTAGAAATCATACATATATGTTATTCCAAACATCAAGGACTTATAAATGTATTTTTTGTATTTTTATCACTTAAGTCAAATCAATTAGTGTTTTATCTATTGTTGATTATTATATAATGAATATCTTGGGTCTGTAGTTTGAGGAACCTCACCTATGACCATTATATAAGTATATTAATTTATATTACTCGGATATGATGTGCTAATAAAACATAAAATTAATATTTTTTTGAGATATGTAGTGAAATTAACCCATATATGATTTAAGTGGATGATTTTATCATAATGAAATTTTTTTTATCATAAATTCATTTTTGATGATATTTCTATATGGTTAACAGAGAGGTGGAAATATGTAATGGAGATTTATTTAGTATAATTATTCATAAAATTCTAATTATATGGATACTACATGAGGATGGTTGTGATACTTCTTGTTTAGGAATGAAGTATTTTCTGATAAGGGATTATGTTATTTTATTAAAGGTATAGTAAATACATGTGATATTCAAAACTTTTTAGAGTATATAGATAAGAAATTTAATTATTCTTATCATGTTTATTATGTATATTTTTTATGATCATTATTATGCAATGATGAATAGTTGAATGTGATTATGATATATGATAATAGTGACTCTCCAGTTTTATTAGGTTTAACTCATGGGTATGGACTAATCTGATCACGGTCTGTTACATGTATTCAAGACCATCTACTTTTGATATGAAGGTATGGGTTCTTAATACACTCTCAACCATAATAAATAGTAGTAGTGGGTGGTAGAAGTATTACTAACATGTAAATATCTACATTATTATGGATTCTGATGTCAAGAGATAGTGTCTTTATTGATGCATTTTTTTGTGCGATAAAATATTGGAAAAATAGAGATAATAATATTTAATTTGATATAGGTTTATGTTTGATGAAATTGATTTGGAATAATATTTCATAAATTATTATTTGATGAATGGGATGACATAATGGGGGTGGTAATTCAGTTTAGTGAATTTTATATGATTTTTATAAGAAAATATTAGTTAGTATATAAATTCCTATTATCTTATGGGAAGAGTGAATCGATAATATGATTAAAATATAGCTGTGATCTAGAATTATTATCAGATAATGATGACGATAATTATCAGATTGATAAAAACATAGGTTTTATAGATTTATAGATTTATTTTGATGATGTATTTATATATATGAGAGGGTTAAATATATTTCAACTATAATATAGAGAGATAATCTATGATATGTGTATTTCATTGCAATTATGTAATGAAGCAGTGATAAAATATTTGAAATGACACCATGATATTTTAATTAATCATATCCATATGGAATTGAGATATTTTAAAAAAATTACCTTAATGTTGGTAATATAAAGGTATCTATTTATTTACCTTTTAAATTTTGAACAGTTGTTTTATAGTTATGGTATATAGTGTCTCTTGTTCCATTAATAAAAATTTCTTTCAAATGGAAACTAAAAGTTATATTGAGGGTTTCAAGTGATAAATTAATGAAATATGTTTGATATTGATCTATTGGATGATATTAATAAATTTCAATTAGTGTTTATTTTACTCAAATATAATAATGATCTTTTATATGATTTTTTTTGGATTTTACCTTGAGATTTGTTCGTGTGCTCCAGATGGTGAGGTTATGAAAAGTAATATAATACCTAGTTTTTTTATTTTTATGTTCTGTTGTGATCTATTATAATCTCTCAAATGATTAAATTTTAATAGATTAATCATTTTAGGTGTAATTCCTCGAGTTCTTTCTTTAATTTGGGGATATTAATTCTGTTTTCTATAGATAAATATTGATAAAATGTGAAGAAAATATCTCACTTTGAGAAAATGGAATTATGAAAATTATAAAAATGTAATTTGGATTGAATTATAATGTTGTTTGAGCAGGGTATGTAATGGTGTATTAATAACAAGTTTCTATATCTATGAGAGAAAAATAAAGCTGTGAATTATTTTTGGATTGGTGATCTATCATTTTCCTTTATATAGATGAAACAGAACTATTTTAGTAATACATTTTTGTCACACTACATCCTCGTTTTTCCACTATTATTTTATTTTCATTATTTATTTTTGAGTCCCTATGGTATCTCTCTCCCTCTGGGTAAAACTCCATTATAATTTTATATTTTTGGGTGTCTAATTTTTATTTCATAGTTCTTTGGAAAATTATTACTAATACTGATGCAATTATGATACATGAATACATATTTTTAAAGATCCAACTACATGTTTGGAACATAATAAGTCTACCATGCACCATGCTCTTGGTACTCCAGTGAGGCATGAATGGTTTGGTCAATCATGAATCCACAACATGTTATATCCCAATGTATTAATTTTTGGGGATCCTTATTCTACCCCCACTAAAATTAAATCCTCAAACTAACACATCATTGAATTATTTTCCTGATGAACCAAGCATAGATCCTCAATCATTCCTCTTTACCAACATTCCACTATTTAACATGGAAATTAAATGGGGTTTATTCATGATTTGAGTTTATATATTTAAATTATTAATTTCATTCCCATTAATTTCCTCCTCATTCCCTATTTCTTCATGTTTCATCTTATCCCCCATATTTTGTTCCTCTTTTGATAAGCCTTAATCATAAGGGTTTGTTTCTAATTGGTTAACATTAGTACCTAGGGATTATTAGGATCTCTATGAAACATTTTCTATCGAAACTCATCATGGAAGATGAGTTTATCTTGATTAAGGTAGGATTCCTCTATTATATAACTCATTAAAAATTTTAAACCATGATTTCTTGGTTTTAGTTCATATTTTAAATACCTAATAATGAGTAAAATATGACTTTGAAACTTTTGAAAAGTGAAACCACATTTCACTTTGTTTCAATGGAATTTCAGGGTCATTTCATTTAAAATTTGTTATTTAAATCTCCTAATCAACTACCCTCACACTATTTTCATTAAAATTTCCATGTGGATTTTATTAATTTATTTCATATTATAAAATGTTTAATTATTATTTAAACTATTTTATAAAAGAAACACTTGGTTTTTAAGGGTGTTATTGGACATTAATTAATGTTGGTTGAGTTTCTTTATGTTGATATTTCATGTTATTTGAGTTTTTGTTTTTTAAATATTTTTTTGATAACCTGGTTTCCCAAATTATATTAAAAGCCCCATTTGAAGCATTCTAAAATAATTTTAAAGGTCACTATGAATCATGACCCTTTTATGTTTTGAAATGTGTTGTGGATTATATAATAATTTACCTAAAGGGGATTTATTATTATTGATTATTATTCTGAATGAAAGAGAGTTGTTGGTTTTGTGAATGTTGTTCAGAGGTAAGGGCGTGATTATTATTATTATTTGTGTCATTTTGTAATGATTGAAATTCTCACCTCTATTTATATGTTAAAATAAGTAATGGGTTGTTAGGTGACACATCCAGGTAAGCATGCTACACATATTGAAGATCATGATCTATGTACTAACCCCGAGATAGACTATGCCCTACTTTTTTTATTTTATCCCTCAATTAGGATGGGTAAGGAAATGATGGGTTTTATCTAAGGTTGTTGTTATCCATAATCACTCATATTTAGTATTTTTACTAGAATATTCTATTTTATCCCCTAATATCCTAGTTTCCTATGATAATTTTTATTTTCCTTTTGATGTTGATGTGTGTATTTTTCTTATTCCCAAAATATTCCTTTTTTTTATAAAATGAAAAGAGATCTTTTTAAACAATATTTTAAACAAATTTAATTTATTTAAAACATGTTCCTTTAAAGTTAATTTAATATAAATTATTATATTAAAATATTCATAGGGAAGGTAAAAATATTCTAATAAATTGTTTCATTTAATAAAATATAAGTTTATGTTTTATAAAATGGCATATACTTGAAATTTATTTTTCTTATACTTGGCGACCAAAAAATGATTTTATATTTTCGTTTTAAAACTAGATTGAAATGTTTTTCCTTTTTAATGATTATTCATAGGGTGTGGGGAGGTTACTTATTAGGCCTCTATTCTCACACTTATTGACATTTTATATTCTATTTCATACATTCATTAATAAAGGAGTATTATTTGTTTGTGGGTTGATGGTTACTCATGGAGTCACTTTGAGGTATGTTTGTTATTTTTTTTATTTAGTTTACATTGATTCATCTCTATAACCATCCACCCCTATTTTCCTTCCTTTCTCTTATGGGTGGTTTTTATGCATGTGGTGTTATGGATGTTATTTAAATGGGGTTGTTTGTTTCATGGAATTCGGAGTAAATTGTGATTTTTTTGATTTATTTATTTTCTCTTTATGCTCTTTTATTTGATTGTGCATGAGCATCCAATGTATATATGAATCATTATAGAGTTTGGAGTAAATTTTACACTATTAATTTATGTTATTTTATGAAATAATTCCTCCCCAATGAAAATTTTCAGAATACCTAGTGCTTATTTTCAAACTAAGTTGATGGTGAACACCACATTGGCCTTTACATGGGTTTGTTTGGGCATCCGAAATATGTGAAATTTGGGGTTTTTCATAACAAAAATAGTATTAGAGCTTAGGTTATTATATGGTACATAGTTTTTGGAGCACCCATTATTGTTTGGTGAAATGTTTAGACTGGTGATATGGCTATTGGAACACCATATATAAGTAAAAAATGAGTATATACATCACTTTTACATCTAATACCTTGATTTGTGAGGAAAAACTCATGTTTTTAGTCTTGATTTTTATGTTTCAATCCTTGGATTTTGATATGTGATTTGTTTGGTCATATTTTGTTTTCTATGATGATAAGGGGAGTAAAATGGTGGTACATGGATAGATCTCAGGGTTTTGAATGGAATATGAAGCTTGAGTAAATGATTCATTATGGATCTTAGTACTAGATATGTAGTTGGAACATGGTCCACCAATCCATGTTTCCATGTAGCACATATAACCTAGTCAACCTCTAAATTATGTGTTGGACTTATTTTTTTAAATATTTTTTTATCAATTCATTCTCATGTTTTTTGTATATAACATCAGTTTTAGTTTTCCAATCATGGTTATAAATGTTCAGGTAATTATTTTTCAATGTAATAAATGAGTTTACCGAAATTTATTTAATGAAAAAATGGGTGTTTGGATTTATGAAAAAATGGTTTTTATAAGAAGGAAATTAATTCATAAATAATTTGGTGGGGTGACCCCTATATAATGAATTTGTGTCTGTATGTTTAAAGGTTTTTAATGGTTTTCAAGTGGAAGGGTGGGTTCAATGAAGAAATTTGGGTTTTGGAAATAAAAATTTTGGGTTCCTTTAAGTGAGATGAAATTATTTTCATATTTTTAATATTGTCAAATGTTGTATGTAATGATTGATGTTTAAAGGTAGTTATTGTTTATTTTTCCAAAAAAATGATATTTATTTTGGTAGCTATAGTTTTTTAATAAATTGGGAATGGATTCTAAGTGATGGGAGGTTGTTTTAAAATTAATTACACGAAATTTTAATAATGTTTCATTGTTTTTTAATAAACATTTTATTTTATTTTGAATTACAAATGAATTTTAAAATTATAAAAAAATTAATATTGGAAATCAAAACTTTTAAAACGTTATTGAATAATCATTTTTATTTGAAATTATAGTAAATGTTTCAAAAAAGGATTTATGAAAATAATATATTTGTTTTTATGAGGGAATGTGGGAGACTAATTCTTAGAGGTTATATGGAATTAATTTTTTTTTGGATTTATAATTGATAAAAGTAACTTGGGGTAGGTTTTTTATATTAAAAGGTTGAGTTTCGATTATTGTGTACATGTTTTTGGAAACAAGTTTCAAATAATTGACATGAAATTGATGGGTTTTAAAAATGGAAGAGGAAATTTTTTGAAAAGGGGTTTTGAAATTTGGTATTTTTTTTTCTAGGAACATCTATCAGTATAATTTTCATTTAATTAATTTTATTTGATAAAAATAGATTATATAGTCATATTCCTTATGTTACTTTTCATTTCCCTCCCATTTTTTTGGATTAATAGGATTAGTTTCACACTAGTAGAATGCATTCCTTCCATTTTTTAGGTGTATTCCTGTTTTATTATGGTGATGGTTATCTATTATGTTATTTTTTTCATGTCAATCCTTGGATTTTTTTAGAGTTTCTAAAGTGTTTTTTGATTCTTTATGCTCCTTGTATTTTTACATTAATTCTATTGGTATAATGTTTATCATTTTAGAGATATTTTTTCTTTAGTAATCCAAGGTGCCTTTTACCCCACAAGTATGTTGTACTTGTTATTTTTTTTCATTTGTGAGGGGTTGTGATTTGGAATCCTTATGTGTGTTATATGGTAGTTGGGATGAGTGTTACCCCTAGAGTCGGTTACATCCTAGAAGGTTCCTTGGTTATTTTGATGGGTTCACTAGGTTTTGGGGTTTTGGGATTTATTTCCCAAGTTACATCCACTCCAAACTCTATTATAATGCTATAATTTTTTTCTCCTCTAGGAATATATTTTTTGAAGTAATTATATTCATGTATTGTATTAGCCCAAATGGATTCCATTGGTTATCCATGTTTATGGTGATATCAATCATTAGATCTTGTTTATAGTGGAATATTTGAGATCTAGTAGATATGAAATTCTATTGTGGTACTACTAAATTTCAATGGTGTCCTTAGTAAGTCTATCCACTATTTGAGGAATATTTTATCCCTTGTAGTGATTTTAATCATTATTATTAGTGGGAATGAATTGTTTTTGAGAGTTGGTGTATTATTAGAATTCTAATACGGCGGGGAGACATCCTTTGAGGATCCTTTTGTGGGGTTTTAACTGTACTTTACCAAGCATGTTCCTTTCAAATTGTGCTGAATATATGGTATTGAGTGGGGGGATGTGTTTTGATTCATTCCTAACAACTCCCACCAAAGGAAGGGTGTTGATCGTTGTTATTTGTTTGTGTCTTTGGTTGTTTCATCGAGAATTTATTTGATTTCTTTGTTGGTCCATCATGCCCTTTGATTTGGGGCGTTTCCTGGGTTTTTAGGTTGTTGTTTATAAAGTCAATATTTTTCCCACATTAGAGTGCCTTACATTTTTTGAGTCATTTTTGAATTATATTAAAGTCCATCATTCTTAACTGTGATGATGGAATTAGATAATTTTGGTGTGTCCCTTTTCAACATTATGGATACAGTTATAAATGATTGGTGACAATTTCATTCAATATTCTTGTTTCTCGAATCATGAACATATTTTGAGGGATTGAATCTATTTCTTTTTTAATCAATAATTTTATTCAAGTCTCTATGAGGAAAAAATAATTATGATGGGGAGGATTTTCACACCTTGACCTTGGTTTTCCTCTATTATTTTATTTTTTCTAATTAATTTATTTGTGTTATTTATTTTTATGTCTCTATTATATCCCCAACTCTCTCTAGGATCAATTACCTTGACATTTGATGCTTTTTCATGTATAGTGCATGTTTCATGGTTTGGAGCATAGTTATAATTAACAATATAAAAATAAGGTGATAGATTTATAACTTTTAAAATATCTAATTGAACAGTTAGAAGATCGTAAGTTTTACCATGCAATATTCCTATAATCAATCTCATGGTCCTGCAATGAAACTTTCTTAGTTAGAACATCGTTTTTATAACTGTGCGATACACCCAAGTTTTAATCTTTGGTAATTCATATTTTTTCGCTATTAAATTAATTCTGCACCATCCCCTCCCAATTCATGTGATGCACAACCTAGGGTATCCCCTAATTCACCTCTTCCCATTTGTTCATTTCCATCTCATAGTGATTCCATGGGATTTATTTATGATGTTATTTTGGATCATTAAGGTATATCCTCCATTCTCATCTATTTCATTCTAATTCCTCATATCTACTAGTTTCCACATCATCCCATTGTTTTTTTACACATTAACTAAGCCCTAATTAGAAGGGGTGTTTTTTAATAACTATTTTTTTCTTCCTAGAACATGAGACACCTTCCTTGAAACCTTCTAGGGTTATTTTTCAAGGGATGTGATTTTATCTTGATTATGGTTGGTTTTATCCTTTGTAGAACTATTTAAAATTATTGAACAATGATTTATTCTCTTAAACCCATGTTTTAAATACCTACCGAGTTATACTATATATTTCTATGAATATTTAAAAAATTGAAACCAATTTTTATATTATTTCTAAAAAATACCATGGTCCTTTATTCTAAAATACCAGTTATTAACATATTTTTCCATTTTCAGGCACATAAAATGTTTGATGAAATTCTCCAATGTATTTTATTATGGGATTTAAATTTACAAAATATTTTTTAGATCTCTAAAATAATTTTCAATGGAAACTCTTAGTTTTTATGGGTGTTCTTATACTATATATAATGGGTTTTATTGTTTTTTGGATGTAGAGATTTCATGTTGGTTGTGTGTATTATTTTTAAAGTGTGTATTAATAATTTGGTTTCTCATGTGATATTAGAATGTCTGGTTAGAACTTTTTTAAATGGTTTTAATGGTCACCCTTGAAGAATTCCTTTTTTTAAATGATATGGATTATCAATTTATTTCCCCTAAGAGTGGAAGATTATTTTTGATTTTTATCATCAATGAAAGAGAAGGGGTTGTCTCTGTGAAGTGTTTTAAAAGGTTCTACAATTTTTTTCTTGTTAATGTTTTTTAATAATTAACATGCGCACCTCCATTTTTATTTCATGGGAATACAATGTTTGTTAGGAAGGAACTATAGGTAAATAGGTTGTACTGGGTCCCAATCATTATCTAAATAGTATCCCTTAGAAAGAATATATTCTTCTTGAGAGATTGTGCCACTCAGTTATGCCATGTACGACAATATAGGGTGCTAGGATAGGTGGTTGTTATTTTAAGTCGGTCATATTTTTTGGTTTTATCATCATGCCCTAGTTTTTTCCCAAAAGATCTTATGTTCCCATAATAATTGTGTAAAACCCCAAGTTTCTGAAAATAAATTTGATATTAAAGGAATTAAACACTATGTATCTACAAAAGTCAACTTTTTTATAACCTATCCAGTAAACATAATTTTTCCACCTCTATGATTTGAATTTTGATATAATTAAATACACTGTTGCGTTCAGTATCATATTTAGTGTTTGATAAGACAAACATAATTTTTGGTTAATTGTAACATAACCTTACGAATATTAATAGGGATAGTAATACGACACATATAAAAATTAAATCATATTATTATTTTATTTTCTTAAGGAATGAAGATAATGAGATCTTGATTAATTTTTCAAGGTGACATAAAACGAAATATAGATTTAAAATTGTTATTTTTTGAATAAATTATGATTTTTTAAAAATAATTTAATAATATTTAGAATTTGTTTTTCAAAAAATGGATTTCATTTTGGAATTCTATATGTCAAAAAATTGTAAGGGTTAATTTTTGGGATTTTTATGAAATACTTGAATTTTTTATGAATAGTAAAGTATGGCAATTCATCATATATATATATACATTATTTGTTAGATTCACTATTCCTATCATTATTGATTAATTAAGAACACTTTTTTAACTGACATGCACATATTAATATTATTTTTCACAAGAAATAATATTATTTGTTATCTTTGTAAAAACAATAAAATAATGAGTAAAATAATGGGAAAACCCTCCTCTCCTCCACTATAAAAACCCCCCCTCACTAACACTTCTCTTCACACCTATAATCCTTTAATATCCTCAATGGTATTACCAAAAACCTTTCCCTATTCACTCCCCACATAAAAGATCTATTGGTATTTACAAAATACCAAAACTCTTTCCCTTAAAGTGATTCTCAAGGAGGTAGATTAAAGATGTAAATTAACATTCTATTTATTTCAATTTCATTTTTAATTCCTTTATATTGCTATCCTGCCCTAACCTCCTCTATCGAAATAAAATTTATAACTCCATTATCATATATATACTAAAATTTTATCATTTTAATTTAATAACCATAACCAATATCATTTCTCTCTCTCTTTTATTTCATAAACGAAATCATCATCCGTGAGGTGCCAATTTACAACCTTTGTGGAAGATGAAGTTTCGTTCTTCAATTTACCATTCAATACTAGTCATCAAACCATTTTTATTGTTCAAAAAGGCTATAATATATGTATTATAAACTATTTAATATTCAGGAACCAGTATATGTACATAATATTAAATCATATTATGAAACTAGTTCCTAATAATCAAAATACCGCTAAAATAATCTTAGTGATTGTCACTAATATTTCATCTAATGATTCATAATAATTCCATTTAACCAAATGATATGAATGAAAATTAAAACATATAAATGTTCATAAAAAATGTTTAAATTCAATTTTGGATATTTACATCCATTCCACAGGAGCTCCATTACTTAAAAACAAGTGAACCGATTATGAAAATCATGAAAATGAACATTCTAGAACAACAGAATTCAATATTATAACTTATAATTAAGGGCCAAAATGAACTAAAAAATTATGATAAAATAAATAAATTTTTAGTAGGTTCTTAATTAAGTTATTAATGAGTCTGATTTTATATTCTCATACAATAAGGTCTATAGAGGAACATTCAGATATAAGGTATGGGTTTTCCACCCAATCCTCATTTTTCATTCAGCTTACTTTATTTCCGACTTAGCTCAATGAAATTCTTATGTATTAGTATGTACTCATCATAAATTATTAGTTAGTGTTAAATATATATGTTTAAAAACCATAAAACATCTTAATTTTATGGAGTGATACACGTCTTAAACGTAACTTTCAAAATTCATTCCAAAATACAAGCACGATTCGAGGGAATCTCTCAAATTTTTACCTATTTTCAAAAGAACTATATAATCTGTTTTTGGAAACCATTATGTTTATAAAATCTATAATTTTATTATGAAAATAATATCTTACTCCATTTATGATTTTATACAATTATTTTTCCTAAATAAATATTCTTTTCAAAGTAAAAGAGTATTTATGTCAAGAATTACTTGATGATTTTATAAGAGTATCTTCATCTATTTCAAAACTCATGTTGATTATATTGTATTATTGGGATTTATATTTTATGATATCATATAAAATATTTAATTGAATTTTTTATGATTATTTTGATTTTGTATACTCTATCTTAAAACCATTCACCAATTTTCTCTTAATGGTTTGTATTTATGATCAATGTTCAGGGAAATTTATTTATGCTTCATCTGTTAGTTTCAATATGAATGTATATATTATTTATTTTTATTCCTGTTCATAGGAGGAATGAATTGGACTTATTATGTATCAGTTGGGGCTCGATATAGCCCCTCATAGCATTAATAGGTCTCATGAAACAAAATACGATCATGGAACAAGGCCTTGACAAAATGGTTATTTATCGTCTTTTCATGAGGCCCTGAAAGTATAGTTATGATGTCCCGCATTATGAATTCCCACATTATGAATTTTTTTTCATGGATCATGTGGTTATTATATGAGTATAATACCAATGATTATCTTTTATAATGGAATTACTTATTCAGATCTTTTTCCTACCATAATGTGTTCAAGTTTATTGTTAAGGTCTTGTGGTTTTTGTTATTCACCATGCCAAATGTTTATATTTTGGATATATTACACAATATTACTTACCCTTAATGAGAATTTGAGCTCACCCCTTTATTGTTTTACATTCTCTTAGGATATGAATAAGTTTATTATGGATGACCTAAAGGGATAAACTTATAGTTGTGGATGTTCCCAACAAAACATATATGTTGTTTTTTATTTAAAATTTAAATGTTGGACTTATATAAAAATATTGTTTCCAAAGATACTAAACTATTTAGTACATTGGGAGGAATACTCCTTATTTATAGTCCAATTTAATAAAATAAGACACCAGCTCTAGGAAACTGGGATCTGATCCTTACAGATGGTATTAGAGGAGGTTTAGTAGAAAACATGGAAACTAGGATTAGAAAATTTAGATGAGGGAAATCCCTAAGATAGTTTTTGAGGTTAAAAATACAATAAATTCCTGGTATTTTGTTATGGAATAGATTATGTGAATGTATCTAGAAAATACATATCTATCTAGACACTACATGTGGATGTGGTTCTTGCACAGATATACCTCGGAGTGAAAACTCTGACAAGGAGTTTCGGGGTTAACTCAGGGTATCATGGTACATGAAAACGATCCTTACTACGCACCTGGTTTGACACTCCTAGGTGATATTATTTGCATATTTTAGAAAAAAATTTCAAGCCATTATGATGGATTTAAATGTATATTTTTCTTCAAAAGAAACCATGTATATGATTATGATATTCTTTATGTATAGAATTTCAATTTGCGCTAATTATTTTTGTATATTATGATTATTGATTATGATTCATAACCCAATCTTGTGTACGTCAATATTTAAAAATGTCACTTAGTGGAAGGAATGGAAATCACATGAAAATGCATATCCCATGTAGGGATTTCCCTTCAATGAAAGACAATGATGTTGGATCTAGAGCTACAACTACGGCTGAGAAACTTAAAACAATAATGGGAAAAAATCAGGTTATGAACAATAACCTTACTCATATAGATCATCCTGATTGTAATGTATCTGATTTTATGTGTATTATTTTTAAATATAATATTGAATTATTGCGAGACTAGGATTTTTGAAGGTATGTTATTCTAAAGCCCAAAGTGCCTAGAATAAAAGTTTGAAATAAATTAAACTCTAAATAGTGTGTGCAATCAGTTTTCCGAAAAAAGTGAAATAAATTTTAAACGGGTGCCCAGATCAGAAATATGTGGGAACCCATGCATTTTGAGCAGTGACTTCGACTTAGGAAATTTCTGATATTGAACAGTGTGGGTTAGCTAAAGGAGATTGTTTTTGGACATTTAAAAGGAAATATAATAAAAAAATATTTTATTTATTTTAAAATTTTCCTTAAATGCAGTGACACAATCCTCCCTTATTAATACATGCTTATGGAAATTCCACTAGGTTATCCACATAACCCTACGAATTGAGGATTTCCATTTGAACTTTGAAGGAGAACCCATTGGAAGACGATGATGGCGCAATCGATCAACGCATCTCATATTCGATGAACCTCACCAAAAAATGTGACATGATGAGAATTCTTCAACTAAATCAAGGTAGGGAATTTGTTTCAATCTTTTCTTTCCATGTTCTTAGATTTAGTGAAAAAAAACAGATCAACCGACAGAAAGGTTGATCTGTGAATCATGCATTATTAGGAGTTGGGGTTATTTTTTTTTCTTTTGGGGTTTTGATTCAAGAATTTATTTTATGATAATTGATGGATTGTCATTTTATTTTCCTATTAAACTTATTTATGGGAGAGGATTGACGCTGTGGGGAATGATGGTGGGGTGCATTCCAACTTTTTTAATTTAATTTATTCCTCTTTTTTAACCTCGTGTTCTTCACGTTCTTCACGTTCTTCAGGGGGTTATGAACAAAGAATCGTTTAACGTTTTTTTTGAAATGAGTTGATCCCAAATTGGAGATTGAGGATTGTGAAAACATAGTGGAGGTGTGATGGTGACAATGGGCGATTAATCGACTCAGATTGAGGAGGATTGTTATTGGAGGGTTCTTCATGCGGGTGGATGGAAACATGTTTTTAGGTCCAGTTAGAGGACTGAAAAAATGGAAATAGGTTTGCGGTGTTGGGACAAACTCATACTTAGAGTATCGCGACAATATGATGGTCATATCAAGGATCAGAGGAGCACCTGAGGCGTAGCGATGAAGAATGAAACATTCTAGAAAATCATGATCAACACAACATGTATCCCACAGAACATTCCATGTAGGATCGACCTGACAACGACTAGGGTTTTTGTGCTACACATGGTGAAGAACACGACGTGCCACTAGGAAGACACGATGTTTGGGACCAACCTAATGACAACAGGTGTTCCAAGAAATAGGATGCATAGACACGGCGTGTGGTTCGTTACAAAGACATTGAGTGTACCTCCAAATATACACAAACACGGGGTGGAGTACACAGAATGTACTCCACCACATGGCCAAACACGGTTGGATACATGGGGTACCCCATGTACAGGTACCCGGTCTGGGACACACGGGTTGAAGATGTGTAAGGGAACATGTACTACATTCATGGAGCCTTCCCTGGGTAGTGAAACATGGTGTGTCACACTCTTAAATGTAGTGTATACCTTCTTATACACAACATGCCTTACGTCATGGTCCATTTTACACGATCATTACTCGGGATTAGAGGAAATTACGTGGGACCCTTCTACACTCTGTGTACTTCTCAGTACATGGCTTGATTCTCTTGTCCACTATTCCATAGACTGTTTTCATTGGGTTAGTGCCACATTGGTTGTTCCCCTAAAAGTTAGCTATCATTTTCATCCCCAAGAGTAGGATCCCTTTAGTTGGACATTCCATGATATAGTCAAGTATCCCTCCAAGAGGCTCAGAGCGAGATCCTATATCCATTCTTGACCCAGGTAGAGTCCCATATCGATATGATAAATCCTAAATGATGTCGATACTCTACTTAGTATTTAAATCCAGATGAGTCACAATATCCGTCAATACATGGAAGTGATCCTAATCTATGTATAATTTTATTTCCCCACTCAGGAGTGTGATCTCCTGGAATAATTGTATACGTTCTATCTTTAGATTTATCAGTGAATCTATCTCTCTCATGGATTTTCCCGATGAACAGTACTTCACAGATGGATGTTATCAAAGATATCGGACTCTTGGAGCGATTGTTTCCACATGACTGCTTTGTAGAATCTTAGAACTGAATCCCTAGCGTGGGTATGCGGCCGTTTTAGAATTCAGGTCTGGATTTTGAGTATATATTGATGTGTTTATCTTTTATATATTTGGTAGACATATACTACATAGAAGATAAATGTAAATTTACTTCTTGTATTTATTTTGGTTTTTGGTGTCCTTTAATATGTATTGTTATACTCTCCCCTACATGGTATTTTCCCACACATGTCGTGTCTTGTGAAAATGAGGGGCCTTTTGATGGCGTCCATGGTAGAATAGGATCGGGCTAGGAATTCTGAGTTCCATACGGGCCGAGGTGTTCCTAAAACTCTGGGTGGCAGTCCCAGTACCCACTTTTGCTTACAGGTTGGACATTGTAGTTTCATACTCTTTTTCTTTTGGTGGACTTGTATTGTAACGCAGTTTACTTTCTGGAGTTTACATATGTTGTACTTTGTTGGTTAGTTTTAGTTGTGTGAATGCATGTTTTTCCTTAGTGGTTTTTTACTCTTCAATATGTGTGGGCTTAGAGATATGTGTATGTGTAAATGTACTTATGAAATGCCCACATATTAGTTATATTACTACTTGGTTCTAGTCACCATCCACTGGCCTATTGTAGGCAACCATTAAGAGTCACAGCATAGGACCACTAGGACGGGTTGTGACAGAGTGGTATTAAGGGTGGTCGGTTCTTCCATAGGACCACGAGTCCGTGAAATTGGTTTGGGGAAAGAGTGTTAAGTTTTTCGTGCATGAATTTTAGTCTAGGGACTCCAGTGATGGTGCGGGTGGCCAATGTATCCATACACTAAGACTATAATAACCTTTTATTCAACTCTGTACATGAAAACAGTAGTTGCGGGGAAATAAAAGAATGGAACATCCATCATATAAGAATGGATGGTTTTTTCCATGTCCTTTTTTAGATAACTGAATATAATCATTAACCATGGTACATCTTATTTACTTACAGGATGCCTCAACGATGCATACCCGCTAGGATTCAGTAGCTCAATCACGAGGATGACCCCCTCAGTGACAAGGCTTCAATACAGGGACCAGTTCCGCAGGCATTACCTACAGGTTGTGTATCTGTTATAACACCACTAGTGGAGTAGTATGCAGTACCTATAGTACCAACTGATGATGAGTACAGGCTGAGGGTGATCCATTATTTTCAGAGATAGAAACCCCTCACGTTACTAGGAGAGCCCAACCCTTAGGTGGATATGTACTGGCTTAAGGCAGTGACCAGAGTTTTTTGTATAGTGAGGACACCAGTGGACCAGATAGTGATCCTAAGAGTCAACCTTCTTTATGGCTTGGTGGGGAAACTATGGAGTTTGAACATGCAGACTCACGATGAGTATACTCTTTCATGGATAGAGTTCAAGCAACTATTTATGGAGGATTTCTCTCTAGTTACTCTAAGACCAGTGCGTATCCATGATCTTATTCAGCTTCAGTAGGGTATGTTGATGGTGGATAACTATTCATCCAGGTTCACCACCCCCACCAGGTTCTTGATGGATATGGTCAGGGATCCATACATCAGAGATTGGACCTTCGAGTGAGGTCTACGGTGGGACATCTGAGCTACTGTTGTTCCACTATGTATTTCATCTTACGCTGGAGTGCTCGAGTGGTCCTTGGTGATTGAGATCCTCTTGGTGGAGCAGAGACCGTCAGTGGTACTCATCCTCAGGAAAAAAGGTGTAGAGAACCCAGCTGTAGGGAGTCAGCATCATGTGTACGGTTCTGGATGTGGGAGACCTCACAGGAGGACCCAGGACAGGGGATCGATAGTCCATGGCTCTCAGACTAGATCCAGTCATCCAAGGGAGAGGTGATTCTACTTGTGTGATAGTAGAGGACATATTGCTAGAGATTGTTCATCTAATCAAGCTGCTAACATTGAGGTGCTGGACAGACCAACGAGGTAGAGCCATAGAGTGGAGCAGGTAGACCCACCAAGTGGAATACGTTGAAGATGAGCTGGGGGAGCTATAGTTGTTATACAATGCTTTGATCTACTTACACCACCACCCCAAGAGGTCCATACTAGGCTTAGGGATTTTTGGGATAGGGGTAGGGACATCTTCATGCGGTCTAGTCATACGATCCATGGACTCCAGCGATGTTATGAGGTATAATCTGTGTCTTTTTATACCTTATATTCCGTAATTATAGACACATGTTCTAGTCATTCCTTCCTCACCAAATCTATTTTGCGAATCCATGAGATTCTGGTAGAGTTGTTGAATCGACCATTATGCTCGGAGAAACCTACGGGAGGAGACTTGATGATCATGGATCCTTGTAGATAGTGTGATATTTCCCTTGGAGGTGAGAGTTTTGGTTGGAAACTCTTGGTGGGAGTGTCGACCCCTAACAACGTCATTATCAATATGGATTTTCTATCTTCGTTCCATGCCCAGATTGACTGCATTAGGAGGAGAGTGTGGTGTGACCATAGTGATGGGATGAGGTTTTCCTTTGGTGGTGAAATGGAATCCCAGGCAGCACGGAATGGGATCATGCATAGGATGGTGCAGCTGATCACTCATGAATTTTCTAGACTTACCCTCGAGCAACAGATGTTTTGATCCTTCAGTTCCAATTAGTAGTGGAGGATTATGAGGATTTCATTATATAAGATGTTCCTGGATTACCTCCCTGATGGGATATCAACTTCCTCAACAACTTACACCCCGAGAAGACACTGGTATCCTCACTAGTGTATCAGATGTCTCCCATAATGCTTCGTGAGATGAGGGTGCAGTTGGAGGACCTTCCCGCATACGTACGACAAAAACATTCCCTTTTGTCATTTAGTAAATGCTTTATATAAAAAATATTCCTTTTGAATAAACGTAAAAGTCAAAGGAGTTTATACACCATATAAAAGAAAGTTGTGTATAAAATAAAATATGCCTCAATGAAAGGAGATTGAGACGAAGTCCCATACCTCGTATCCGACTTGACCCGACCGTTCTTTAATCTCTTGAATAATAAACTTTAGTTAATCTCTACTTTCTTATGTACCTTTTTCAAGTTCATTATTCCTTTTATACCATGTTATGAACATCATGTAATAATTTAAGTTAATAATGTTCATTTTGTCGGTATTTGGTTCTTATGTCAAAAATAGACTTCTTACACTTACATGTTGTTAATTTGGCCAAAGGTTAGTTATATCCAGAATTATATTAATGATTTGGATAACATATATATCATATATATTCAGCATATACATGTATTTATAATATTACATCACATTTAGAGGTAAGAAATGAAATGCACCGTTCATGGAGACGGTAACCCGTACATACGCATGAATGCTACTTCCATTTCTGTTTCGTATTTCTGGAATGGAATCATAATTATATAAGAGTATATTATAATTCCAGTATAATAACATATATAATATCATTAACTTTATCCTTTACATATCCCACATATGGTATTAACGAATCAAATCACTTTCAGGGGGCGGTAGTCCGCACTTCCTAAAATGAAGATATCATGTTTACCCATAATGGAAACCATAAAGGTATGCCAAAAATGAAAAAAACAGAAGCCTAAAGAAAACACAAACATATTATATATCATATATAAAAATAGTGACATCATAATTTCCACCTTTGAAGGTGTTAAATGAGTATTGAACAATCATCGTTTCGGGAGGCAGAATTTTGCCATCCACAGAAACCGTATGTTCTTTAACCATTTGATGTAGTTGTGTGAGATTGTAGCTCAAATAAATCTTATAACAACATACTAGTATATTGAAGATACTGGTGTGTTTATAAAATAAGTAAATAAAAAGATTTTAGGAGGTTGTAGAAACAAAATAAAACAAATGAACATGAGAGAATGAATTACCTTTAAAAGTGTAACTCCTTTTGATTTGAGCCTAAAGGCTTCCTTTGAAAGGATTCTTCCCAAAGGGAATCATCTAGGATGAGGAGAGGGATGTGGAGAGATTAAATGGGCAGGGTTTGTCCTAGCCAAAGGCTTGAGGAGTGTGTGAAATGAGGTAAAGGTTGGGGCCTTTTATAAGAGGAGAGGAGGGGCACTTTTGGAAAGTAAGAAATATTACTTTATTTGAAACTGTGTTTCGGTTTTAAAAGGTCCAAAATTGATATAATTCGTGGATAAGGTGATAAGGGTTCGAAATCCACCCATCCAATAAGTTTTGGACATGTTTAGTTCATAGATTTTACATTATCTTTCCATTTTATTTAAATCGTCAAATAATGATGCCATCGCTGCATCATTATTATGTCATAAATAATTTAATTTATTTAATGTCTAAAAATTATAAAAAAATACTATGATGTTGGAAATCTTTTTAGATTTCCAATGAATATTTATAATCAAAAATAGGATCTTTATAACCCCATGTAAAAATTGTTTTCGTAAAACATATTATGTTTGTGTCATTTTTACTTTTACATTAAATAAAAAGTTGTTTATGTCATTTCCCAACCAAAGTGGATCCATGGGGTCCCCAAGTTGACCCATGGCTTGTATTGGTCTTCCATGACACAACCAATGAGGGTAGGACATGTGTCAATCTCATCTTATTTTATTAAAGCATTATTTTTACCTTAAACTACACTAATTACCACTAATCGCGATTAAGAACTTAATAAGTTACTATTCACCAAAAAATTATTATAATCTCATTGAACCACATTTTACTTCTTAATGACAACCATTTATGTCATATTTTTGAAATTAAAAACACAATGATGGAAAAATTTCATTTAAACGGAAAATCAGTCTTTATAAGTACCACTTAGTGGTTTCACTATTCATCAAAAATTGATGTTTTTCAGAAAATTACCAAAAACTCACCCTAATCTATATTTGATATTACGAATTCAAAAATGAAGTCTATTTTACAAAATTCAAAACATATAAGTCACATTAATTAATTTAATAATTAATTCCCGCTGTCAGAGCAAATAGCGTGTTTTTATGAAACAATGAGTATCAAAAGATTGACACTAGTTTAAGTACAATTTCAAAGTGAAATTGATTCCAATGACCACCATTGGATTAAATGGTAAAAATATATTCATATTAAACATTAAGACCAATTCAAAATATAATCTAATCATATAAATAAATTAGATTAAAAAGCAGTTTTGATGTAAAATGCAGTATTTTTCACTATTCATTAAAAAATGAACATTGTCAGAAAATACCAAAAATTCACACAAAGTAAATTTTGATGTCCCAATCATAAATAATAAGTTTATTTTAACAAACATAGTTTATATAATTGTCAAAAGATAGATTTAAAAAGGGTTTTCTATCATAAGGCAGTAAAACAATCTTTTAAGAATATTAGTGTATTCCATGCCTAAGATTGGATTTATTTTCATTTTAAGCCTCTAAAACACTATCTTAATCATTAATAGACATAGATAAAAATATCTATTATTCATTACTTACTTGTGATGTTACATCCTTCCCCCCTTTAGAAAATTGCGTCCCCACAATTTATTTACTTATCGAATAAATGGGGGTACTTATCCCTCATTGCATTTTCAGATTCCCATGTTGCCTCTTCAATCATGTGGTTTTTCCACAAAACCTTTACCTGGTGAATCAACTTATTCCATAACACTTGCTCCCTGTGGTCAAGAATCTAGACCGGTTGTTCCTCATAAGATAGGTTCTCTTCCAACTGAACTATCTCTGGGCTCAAAACATGAGATGGATCTGGAATATACTTTCTCAAAATCAAAACGTGAAAAACACTGTGTACCTGAGATAAACTCGGAGGTAAAGACAATCGGTATTCAACTGATCCAACTCTCTCCATAATTTCATATGGTCCAACGAACCTTGGACTCAACTTTCCTTTCTTACCAAATCTCATCACACTTTTCCAAGGAGAAACCCTGAGAAAAACATGATCACCTACCTCGAAAGATAGATCCTTCCTCCGGTTATCCGCATAACTCTTCTGCCTGCTCTGAGATGTTCTCATGTGTTTCTGAATCAGCTGAACTTTTTTCTGCCATCTGTTCTACCAATTCTGGTCCCATCAACTTCCTTTCACCCACTTCATCCCAGAAAGCTGGAGTTCGACACCGCTTCCCATATAATGCCTGAAATAGTGCCATCTGTATACTGGAATGAAAGCTGTTATTATAAGAAAACTCAACCAAAGAAAGATGCTGGTCCCAACTTCCCTGATAATCTATCGAACAAGCTCGTAGCATATCCTCCAAGGTCTGAATTTTTCGTTCTGACTGCCCATCTGATTGAGGATGAAAAGCTATACTAAAATTTAATTCAGTACCCAACGACTTCTGAAGGCCTTTCCAAAAGTTAGAAGTAAACCTGGGATCACGATCCGATACAATGGAGAGAAGAACTCCATGTAACCTGACTATCTCTTTAAGATACAAACGGGAAAGTTGATCAAGAGAGAAAGTATCTCGTATAGCAAGTAAATGAGAAGATTTGGTCAAGCGATCAACAATAACCCAGATTTCATTATTACATCGAGATGTCTTCGGTAATCCAACAACAAAGTCCATGGATATATTCTCCCATTTCCACTCTGGAACTGGTAAAGGCTGAAGCATCCCTTTCGGTAACTGCCGCTCTGCTTTAACCTGTTGACATGTCAAACACTTCACAGTAAAATCAGCAATATCTATTTTCATTCCATCCCACCAGTAATACTCCCGCAGATCTCTATACATCTTAGTACTACCCGGATGAACTTAAAATGGAGAACTATGAGCTTCACATAACAACTCAATCTTTAACTATGAATCACAAGGCACACACAATCTCTTCCCAAATCTCAAAACACAATCATTATCAATGTTGAATTCATGCAACTTACCTTTCTGAACCAGATCTACCTTTTTCTGCAACTCACTGTCTTGCTTCTATGCTTGCTTGATTCTATTTGATAGAGATGATCTCACTGATACCTGAAACAAAACAGAAGGACTTCCTGAACCAAAAACTTCTATGACAAAGTTCATCAAATCCTTAACCAAAGGATCACGTTCCAAACTCAACATTGTTAATGAAGCATTACTTTTTCGACTCAAAGCATCAGCCACTTTATTTTCTTTTCCCGGATGGTAATGAATTGTACAATCATAATCCTTGATTAATTATATCCATCTCCTCTATCTCATGTTTAACTCTTTCTGAGTGAATATATACTTTAAACTTTTTTGATCGGTATATATTTCACACTTTACTCCATACAAATGATGCCTCCAAATTTTTAAAGAAAAAACAACAGCAGCTAATTCCAAATCATGTGTAGGGTAATTTACCTCATGAGTTTTCAACTGTCGTGAAGCATAAGCAATTACCTGATCATTCTGCATTAGGACGCAACCAAGTCCTTTCAATGAAGCATCACTGTATATAACAAACTCACCATTCCTGGAAGGTAGTGCCAAAATTGGAGCATTCACCAATCTTCTTTTCAATTCCTGAAATCAATCATCACATTCTTTTGTCCAGATAAACTTAACACCCTTCCGAGTTAGCTTAGTCATTGGAATAGATAACCGTGAAAAATTTCTAACAAACCTTCGGTAATATCCCGCCAAACCAAGGAAGCTATGAATATCAGTTACATTTTTGGGTCTTGGCCATTCTTCCACAACTTTTGTTTTTGCAGGATCAACAGTTATTCCATCTTTAGAAACAATGTGACCAAGGAAAGAAATTTGTTGCAACCAAAACTCACACTTGCTGAATTTCCCATACAGTTTCTTTTCTGTTAAGGTTTGCAAGATAACCCTTAAATGTCTTTCATGCTCCTCTTTACTTTTAGAAAACACCAAAATATCTTCAATGAAAACCACCACAAACTTATCAAAGAACTCATGGAAAATTCTATTCATTAAGTCCATAAATAAAGCAGGTTCATTGGTTATCCCAAAAGGCATTACTACAAATTCATAATGGCCATATCTCGTACGGAACGCGGTCTTCGAAATATCTGCCTCCTTTACCTTCAGCTGATGGTACCCCGATCTCAGGTCAATCTTTGAAAAAAACTGAGCTCCCTGGAGCTGATCAAACAAATCATCGATATGAGGCAAATGATATTTGTTCTTAACAGTGATATTATTCAAGGCTCTATAATCAATGAAAAGTCTCATAGAACCATATTTCTTTTTAACAAATAAAACAGGAGCACCCCATGGTTATTTTCTAGGTCTAATGAAACCTTTTTCTAATAAATCTTGAAATTGCTCCTTCAACTCTAAAAGTTCAATTTGTGCCATTCGATAAGGGGGTTTTGAAATTGGCTTAGCATCAGGAACTAAGTCAACAGTAAACTCAACTTCCCGATCTGGTATTATTCCAGGCAACTCATTAGGAAAAACATCAGGATACTCATTTAACACTGGCACATCATTAATCTGAACAGTTCCTTTATTTTCAACTACGTGTGCAAGGTAACATTCATTTCCATCTTTTACAAGTTTCTCGGCCTCTTGATAAGTTATCAACAGTAAGGGTTCATTCCTATAAACAAACTGAAAGTCTTTCTGAAAAGAAACTTCTTTAGCTCTATAGTCAATCTTAGCATGCTAAATAGAGACCCAATCTATACCCAGGATAACATCAAACTCTACTAGAGGTAGAACAATAAGGTTTGCAAGTAGGTTCTTTCCACAGATAAGGATAGGAAGATTCTTATAAATTATTTTTGCCTCAACATTTCCCCCAGGTGTTTTTACCAAAAGTTCAAGAGTCATTTCTTGAGATGGTATTCCCATTTTACTAGAAAATGTTTCAGAGATGAAAGAATGTGTAGACCCCGAATCAAACAACACACTGGCATAATCTGAAAAAACAAACAAAGTACCTGATACAACTTCATTTGATGGCCCGACATCTGCTGAAGTAGTTGGAAAGGATTTCACCACCCCTTTCTGCTTGTAGTCTAACTGCTTCCCATCACTCAAGCTCTTTTCCGGACACTCGTTTGCATAGTGACCCATCTCATTGCACTTATAACATTTCACTAACTTTAAATCAAATTTGGTCTTACCTTCACCTTGATCTTTTTCAGTGCAATCACGAGCCTTATGTCCCATCTTACCACATCAGTAGCACTTTCTAGAATTCAGAAGACATTCCCCAACATGCCTTTTGACACAATTATCACAAACTGGAAAATTAGTTCTCTTACCATCATACTTTTTTGAAGAATTCTTACCTTTCTCCTGCCACCTCGGTCTCTTCTTCTGCTGGTTGTTATAGAACACTTGGTCATCGGAAAAATCCATTTCCACCTTCTCAGCACATCGAACAAGCTTTTCATAAGTTTTAAACTCACGAGAAGCTAATGCCCTTCGATATTTTGGCTTTAATCCTGAGTAAAAACGATTGATTTTACTATCAAGGTCTCGGATAAAATTTGGAGCATACCTTGCCAATCGAGTGAACCTTTATTCATAGGCAGCCACTGAGTCTTCCTCTTGCCTCAATTCCAAGAATTGTTTTTCCATCCTAAGTCGAACAGCCTTAGGTAAATACTTCTCAAGAAATATACCTTTGAATTCATCCCAGTCAAGAGAATAAATCTCATCGGCGTCCCTGATATTTTTAATCATAGACCACCACTGATCTGCTTCACCCTCCAAACGGTAAATAGCAAGACTAACCTTTTGATTGTCTGAACACCCCATGACATCAAAAATCATCTCCAGTGCTTTAATCCACCCTTCAGCTAGCACAGGGTCATATGATCCTCTGAATGATGGTGGATGTTGCCTCATGAAATGTTCCACCACTGACATGTTCCTCTGCGGTTGATCTGGCTGATCTCGTGCATGCATACCACCACCATTTATAGCCTGAGTCAACTGCGCCATTACTTCAACAAACTGTTCAGTTCCAATTCCGACCATCTCAGGATGCTGATTCGGAAGGTTATTTCCTTCTGTATTCCATCCTAGCACTGCTTCCCTGTTTCCTCTACGGAAAACCATTCTGAACAAACATGTCTTAGATGAAGAAACATGGTAATCTTAAAATGCTATATCATTTCAATTTTTTTGGATAATCATTTAATAGAATTATAACTCCTAAAGTTATCTAAACCGACCTCTGATACCAACTATATGGCCCCATCCTTAAACCTTACTTAATCTTGAGTTATTACAAGATTACAAATTGAGGATCTTTTCGGGTTTAGGGTTTTAGAGAATTAGATCATAAAACTTGCATTACATTCCACATATAAACAAAGTGGTTACATAAAGATAGTATTCTTCATTCCCATCAATGGAAACACATTTAAAATAAAATATGGATTATTTCTTGACACTTCCTTGAAACTATCATCATATCATGTAACTTTCCCTTGACCTGTGAAAAACATTTCAAAAAAAAATTGGGATTAGCATAAAAAGCTCAGTATGGGTTATAAAAACATGGAAAGGAAACATGAGTTCATATATACATAACAATGAAATCATACTTTACCCCTAAAACATAGGCACTTTAACATACCTCATAAAATCATGAATAAATCATAGAAATCATAAGGCATAAAGGTAACTTGAGGCATTCATAACATTCTTACGTAGGGAGTAACCCTCTTGGTTACATTTGGAATACCCATCACAGTATATTACCTAAATCTCGTCGGAGAAACCTTAACGTTTCACTCCTTCGCGTTACCCAATGCATTGGAGAGCTATATCGGGCTCACCCGCCCTTAGTTTATCACGAAACCACCCGTCTTCATAATAATGCCCAAGAACCATAACATAATCGTATCACATAAAACATGCATAAACGAAACATAAGATTTCCACATTTCAATCACAAGATATCAATACAACACAAAAATATTGTGAAAACCATTTTCAATACCAAAATAAAAGAAAAGTAAAACATGGTATTTATTTTTCTTTTAAAAAGAAGGTATGGCTTGTAGAGGAAGCCGAAACTCAAATAACGGTCACGACGACAGAGAAGTCGTTGTCGCCGCATACGTACGACAAAAACATTCCCTTTTGTAGTTTAGTAAACGCTTTGTATAAAAAAGATTCCTTTTGAATAAACGTAAAAGTCAAAGGGGTTTATACACCATATAAAAGAAAGTTTTGTATAAAATAAAATATGCCTCAATGAAAGGAGATTGAGACGAAGTCCCATACCTCGTATCCGACTTGACCCGACCGTTCTTTAATCTCCTGAATAATAAACTTGAGTTAATCTCTACTTGCTTATGAGCATTTTTCAAGTTCATTATTCCTTTTATACCATGTTATGAACATCATGTAATCATTTAAGTTAATAATGTCCATTTTGTCGGTATTTGGTTCTTAAGTCAAAAATAGACTTCTTACACTTACATGTTGTTAATTTGGTCAAAGGTTCGTTATATACAGAATGATATTAATGATTTTGATAACATATATATCATATATATTCAGCATATACATGTATTTATAATATTACATCACATTTATAGGTAAGAAATGAAATGCACCGTTCATGGAGACGGTAAGCCGTACGTACGCATGAACGCTACTTCCATTTCTATTTCGTATTTCTGGAATGGAATCATAATTATATAATAGTGTATTATAATTCCAGTATAATAACATATATAATATCATTAAATTTATCCTTTACACATCCCACATATGGTATTAACGAATCAAATCACTTTCAGGGGGCGGTAGTCCGCACTTCCTAAAATGAAGATATCGTGTTTACCCATAATGGAAACCATAAAGGTATGCCCAAAATGAAAAAAACAGAAGCTTAAAAAAATCATAAACATATTATATATCATATATAAAAATAGTGACATCATAATGGCCACCTTTGAAGGTGTTAAATGAGTATTGAACAATCATCGTTTCGGGAGGCAGAATTTCGCCATCCACGGAAACCGTATGTTCTTTAACCATTTGATGTAGTTGTGTGAGAGTGTAGCTCAAATAAATATTATAACAACATCCTAGTATATTGAAGATACTGGTGTTGTTACAAAAGAAGTAAATAAAAAGAGTTTAGGGGGTTGGAGAAACAAAATAAAACAAATGAACATGAGAGAATGAATTAACTTTAAAAGTGTAACTCCTTTTGATTTGAGCCTAAAGGATTCCTTTGAAAGGATTCTGCCCAAAGGGAATCCTATAGGATGAGGAGAGGGATGTGGAGAGAGTAAATGGGCAGGGTTTGGCCGAGCCAAAGGCTTGAGGAGTGTGTGAAATGAGGTAATGGTGGGGGCCTTTTATAAGAGGAGAGGAGGGGCACTTTTGGAAAGTAAGAAATATTACTTTATTTGAAAATGTGTTTCGGTTTTAAAATTTCCCGGATTGATATAATTCGTGGATAAGGTGATAAGGGTTCGAAATCCACCCATCCAATAAGTTTTGGACATGTGTAGTTCATAGATTTTACATTATCTTTCCATTTTATTTAAATGGTCAAATAATGATGTCATCACTGCATCATTATTATGTCATAAATAATTTAATTTATATAATGTCTAAAAATTATAAACAAAATACTATAATGTAGGAAATCTGTTTATCTTTCCAATTAATATTTATAATCAAAAATCTGATCGTTATAACCCCATGTAAAAATTGTTTTCGTAAAACATATTATGTTTGTGTTATTTTTACTTTTACATTAAATAAAAAGTTGTTTATGTCATTTCCCAACAAAAGTGGATCCATGGGGTCCCCAAGTTGACCCATGGCTTGTATTTGTCGTCCATGACACAAACAATGAGGGTAGGACATGTTTCAAGATCATATTATTTTATTAAAGCATTATTTTTACCTTAAACTACACTAATTACCACTAATCGCGATTAAGAACTTAATAAGTTACTATTCACCAAAAAATTATTATAATCTCATTGAACCACATTTTACTTCTTAATGAAAACCATGTATGTATGATTTTTGAAATTCAAAACACAATGATGGAAAAATTTCATTTAAACGGAAAATCAGTCTTTATAAGTACTACTTAGTGGTTTCACTATTCATCAAAAATTGAAGTTTTTCAGAAAATTACCAAAATTTCACCCTAAGCTATATTTGATATAAAAAATTCAAAAATGAAGTCTATTTTAAAAAATTCAAAACATATAAGTCACATTAATTAATTTAATAATTAATTCCCGCTGTCAGAGAAAATAGCGTGTTTTTATGAAACAATGAGTATCAAAAGATTGACACTAGTTTAAGTCCAATTTCAAAGTGAAATTGATTACAATGAACACCATTGGATTAAATGGTAAAAATATATTCATATTACACATTAATACCAATTCAAAAGATAATCTAATCATATAAATAAATTATATTAAAAAGCAGTTTTGATGTAAAATGCAGTATTTTTCACTATTCATTAAAAAATGAACATTGTCAGAAAAATACCAAAAATTCACACAAAGTAAATTTTGATGTCCCAATCATAAAGAATAAGTTTATTTTGAAAAACATAGTTTATAAAATTGTCAAAAGATAGATTTAAAAAGGGTTTTCCATCATAAGGCAGTAAAACAATCTTTTAAGAATACTAGTGTATTCCATGCTTAAGATTGAATTTATTTTTATTTTAAGCCTCTAAAACACTATCTTAATCATTAATAGACATAGATAAAAATATCTATTATTCATTACTTACTTTGGATGTTACATTTCCAGAGGAGGGTGTTAGGAATGTAGTTTTCTGTTACGCATCTGGGAACGAGCATGGATATATCCTGATGATGAGAAAATTGAATACTGCTTATGGTTTGCGCAAACTAAGGCCACATGAGAAGAACTATGAAACCCATGATCTTGAGTTTCCAGTGGTAGTCATTGAATTGATGATGTGGTGACACCACTTGATGGGTGAATGGTTTATTATCTACCCTGACCACAAGATCCTCAAGTACATATTCTCATAGAGGGATCTAAATCTGAGGTAGAGGCAATGGATAGAGTTCTTTTAGGATTATGAATTCATGATAGTATATACTCTTGGGTAGGGGAATGTTGTGGAAGATGATCTCAACAGGAGATTGAGTTCAAAACTACTGAGTGAGGCAATAGAGCATTTGACCTCGCTACAGTTATCCTTCGTAGATGGATATGATGTATCTTATCTCCAGTAAATGGTTTTCACCCCTTCACTCTTACAGCAAGTAAGGGAGGCACATCTAGGGGATGTTGACTGTGAGACTTCATGTGCTCAATTATCCACATGACATTCTCTTAATGGATATTCCCAGGGTGGGGAGCACATAGTCATTTTAATAGGATGCACAATTGTGCCAACAGCATTATAGGATGAGGTTTCGAGGGAATTTCATACATCCCTGTTGGAAGTACATCTTGGGGTGGAGAAAATTTACCAGGACCTTTGAAGTTAGTTCTGGTAGACTGGTATGAAGAAGGAAGTAGCAGAGTTCATTTCTCGATGCCTTACATGCCAGTAAGTAATGGTTGAGCACTAGGTTCCAGTAGGGTTAGCACACCACTGGAAGTTCTAGAGATGAAGTGGGGTGGAATATTGATTGACTTTGTGATGATATTACCACAGACGTCCAATGGACACAATTCCATCTAGGCGATCATTGACCGACTCACCAAGTCTCCCCACTTCCTAGATATTAGGGATTAAAGCTCTATAGAGATATTGAGACGACTCTACATGAAAACGATAGTTCGTATTCATGGCATCCCATCGATGATAGTATCGGATTGAGAGGCGCGCTTCACATCTCAGTTTGTGAAGGGATTGTTGGTGGCTTTGGGACTCAGCTACGCTTGACCACATTGTTCCACCCCCAGACTGATGGTTAGACAGAGAGGAACATTCAGGTTCTAAAGGATATGTTTTGGGCCTATATCTTGGACTTTGGTCATATTTGGGTTGAACTCCTACCACTGGTGGATTTTACGTACAATAATAGCTACCACTCCACCAATTTATTAGAACAATTCGAGGACTTATATAGGAGACCCTACCGGTCACCACTTTTCTGTACCGACCCATAGAGTCAACACTCATGGGTTTAGAGCTGGTTCGAGCCACCATCGAGAAGGTGAAGATAATCCAAGAGTGTATGAAGACTACACAGAGTCGCAGAAGTCTTATACTAATAGATGAATGATACCTCTAGATATTGAGGAGGGAGACCATGTCTTCCTTCAGGTCTCACCTCGATGAGGGTTTAAGAGATTTGGATGGGGCTCCATGTTGTCTCTCAGGTTCATCGAACCTTTTCAAATACTGCACAGAGTTGGATAGGTAGAAAATTGCCTAGCTCTACTACTGTAGTTTCACCAGGTGCATGATGTCTTCCATGTGTTATAGCTGAGGAGGTATGTTCATGACCCATCACATGTCATTGACTAGGGAAAGTTGGAAATCAAGGATGGAGAAACCTTCTTAGAGTATCCAATGGAGATCGAGTATCAATAAAGAGGATCATTTGTGGGTTAGTGATTCCCATAGTCTGCTTCTGGTGGTAGAATGAGAATCTTGAAGAGATCATGTAGGAGTAGGAGGCTTAGATTCATGCATAGTACCAACATTTATTTGAGTAGCCTTTTGTTTTGGATTTTTGGGAAAAAAATCCCTATGGTGGGGAAAATGAAATGTCTCTGATTTTCCATGTATTCTTTTTAAATAATATATGGAATTATTTTGAGACATGGATTTGTGATGGAATGAGATTCCAGGTCCCAGAGTTCCCAGAATAAATGTTTCGAATAAATTGAACTCTAAATAGGTCACATGATTCGTATTCATGAAAAAGTGAAATAAATTTTAAACGGGTTCCCGGATCATAAATTTGAGGGAACTTTTTCATTTAGAGTAGTGAAATTGACTTAGGTAGGTCCTAACAGTGACCGTTGTGGGTTAGTTTCAAGAGTTAGTTTTTGGATGTTTACAAGGAAATAAAATAAAATAAAATAATTTATTTATTTTAAATGTTTCCTTAAACACAACGACCTAATCCCCCTATTAATACATGCTTATGGAAAGTCTATAGGGTTAGCCACATATCCTTGAGAATTGAGGATTTCCATTAGAGATTTGGAGGAGAACCCATTGGTGGATGAAGAATGTGTGATTGATCGACACATCTCAGATTTGACGAACCTCGCCAATGAATGCGGCATGACAATCGTTCTTCAACTGAATCTAGGGAAGGATGTTATCATTTTTTTCTTTCCCTACTCTTTGATTTAATGATGAACACAGATCATCCCACCAATAGGTTGATCTTTGGATTTTGTGTTCTTTTGGGAGGGTGATATTTTACATTTCTTTTGGGGTTTTGACTCCATAATTGATTTTATGATAATTTTTGGATTATATTTGGATTTTACTATTAAAACTATTAACAAGAGTGTACTGATGTCATGAGAAACGACGGAAGGGGTGTGTGACTCCTTTGTTTATTGTATTTTTTTCTCCTTTTTAACCTCGTTTTCTTTTCGTTCTTCATGGGATTATTAAAAATGGATCATTGTGCATCCGTTTCGCAATACAAGGATCCAAAATCAGAGATCGAGCATCGCGACAACCTAGTAAAGGTGTGATGATGACAGTGGGTGACAAATCGACTTAGATTGTGGAGGATTGTTCTTCGAGTGTTCATCATACGAGTGGATAAAAACATGTTCTTAGGGCTGATTAGAGGTAAAAAAAAACGAAAAATTATTTTTGGTGTAGGGATGACTTTAAACAAGGAGTATCATGATGATCGGATGTCCAGATCGAGGATCAGAGGAGAAACTGAGGTGCAATGATGTATAATGACACATTTTGGAAAATTTTGATCAACACAGCATGTATCCCAAAGAACATGCCATTTAGGTTTGGCCTAGTGGCGGATAGGGTTTCCGTATTGCACAAAACGAAGACCAAAACATTCCTTTGGGAAGAAATTGTGTGTGGGACTCACCCAGCCGTGGTTGGACGTCTGGGGGAAAGGAAGTGTAGGCACGGTGTGTGACCATCATCACAAGGTGTGTGGTTCCTTATGTGGACTTGGCATGTATCTTGGATGATACATGAACATGGGGTGGAGTACCTAGAATATACTCCACTACACGACTAGACATAGCTGGATACACGGGATACCCCATATACTGAACGGTTCACGGTCTGGGACACATGGGTTGAAGTTATGTACGAGCACATGGAAAGCATACATGGAGCCTTCCCCGGGTAGTAGAACACATTATGTCACACTCTTACATGCTGTGTATACCGTCTTCCACTTGACATGCCTTACAACACTTGACTTTGTACACTGGTAGTACTCTAGGTCAAATGACATGGCGTGTGACCATTCTACACACTGTGTACTTCTCAGAAAATTTCATGATCATCTTATCCAACATTCCTTGGACATGTTTCATTTGGTTCGTTCCCCATTTCACATTCCCCTAAAGGTCAGGTACCATTTCCATCCACAGTATTATGATCCATTTAGTTGGACATTCTGAGATAGAGTTAGGTATCCCTCTAAGAGGCCCGGAGCAAGATCACTTATCCATTCCTGACCCTAGGTAGAGTCTGGTATGGAAGTCACCAATCCTACATGATGCCGTTCATCCACATAGAAGTTGAATATAGATTTTTCATTGTATCCATCAAGGCCCTAGTGGTGATCCTTATCCATGTATCGTGATCTTTCCCTACTCAAGAGTGTGTTCTCTTAGAATGAGTGTATTTGTTCACTCTTCAGATCTGTCGGTGAATCTATCTCTCTCATGGATTTTCCTAAAGAATAATATATATCAGAAAGACCTCGTTAGTGCTATCAAAATCATGGAGTGAGATCTCGTAGATGATTTCTTTGTTGAATCTTCGAACTGAATCCCATGCATGGGTATGTGGTCATTGTAGACTACGAGTCTCAGTTTTGAGTATATATATAGTTTTTTTTCTCTTGCTATATGTTTGGTAGAAATATACTATGTAGAATATGGCTATAACATTACTTTTTGTATTTATTTATGGTTTCTGGGGTTCTCTACTGAGTATTTTTGAACTCACACCTGCACGGGCGTTTCCTGCACATGTCGTTTCTTGTTCATACAAGCGTCCTTTTGATGGAGTATAGGGAGAAATAGGACTAGACCGCGATTTTTGAGTTCCTTGCAGGTTGCGGTGTTCCTATGGTTACAAGTTGTAGTCACAATACTTCCTTTTTCTTATAGTTTGGACTTTTTAGTTTCATACTATTTTTATTTTGTTGGGATTGTATTCTGGAAAATTTTACTTTGCACACATTACTTCCATTTTACTCTATTGGATGGGGTTAGTTGTGTGTATGCATGTTGATCCTTAGTGGTTTTTACTGTTCAACATTTGTGGGCATGGAGATTATGTGCATGCATACATGTACTTAGGAAATGCCTCCCATGTTAGTGATATTCCTACTCGGTGCTAGTAACCAGCCCTTGGCCTATTAGAGGCGGGCTTGGGGAGTCGTGGAACGGGCCCCACTAGGATGGGTTGTGACACTGATCCACAACATGGAGGAGATATGTGGGATCAAATTATGCGACAAAATCCTCTATAATTCAAATGGAATACAAACCCATTTTTAGATGAGAGTGGATAAGTTCTCTAGAGAATATATTTTTCACTTTTCGGTGTAACAAAAGCGAGAAGGTTGTGATGGAAGTTTATTGTCTATCAAGAGATGTGGATCAGTGGTGGTAGTTAATCCAAAACACAAAAGAGGGGGAAGAAATAGAAGATATAGAATGTAAGTATTTTATAGAAATATTCCTAGAAAAGTATTTTTCTCATGGACAATTAGTTGATATGGAAAGGTAATTCTTGAATTTGAGGCAGAAGGAGGATGAAAATGATGAAAATGATGAAGCTAACTTCAAAAGGTTAGCAAGACATGATTCAGACAACATACGTAATCCAAGGAGAAAGGTTGATTGGTTGATTTGGCTTAAAATCATTCCTCCAAAGGTCACTAGTTTCCCAAAGTTTCTCATTATATGAAGATATAGTCTAACATGTTGTAAAGTTAGAAAAGTAATTTTCTATGTCCTATGACTTTAGAATAAAACAAGAGAAGAAGAGGGTTGTCGAAAACTCTGGAAAAGGAAATAAGGAAATGGGGAAGAAGGGAAGTGTTGACCTTACATCCCATAATAATTGTGATAAGAAACACCCAGGCACTTTCTTGAAGGGCATGGGATTATATTACAAGTGTGGATAAAAAGGTTAAATGTATTAGGATTGTAAGGGGAAGAAAGAATCTACCAATGTTCATTGCTAAAATTTTAGGGAGATGAGACATTATGAGCATGAATGTCCTAAGCATGAGGGAAACATTCCCAAAAAAAGCCCATGGGAGAAAGGCCAATCTTATGTGGTTACAACTGCCAAGGTTTAAGTTCCTAAGGATATGGTGTCATGTTTTTTAATCACTTCCTAAAACATATCCAATGCTTTGTTTTATTCCAGATCATAGAATTCCTTCATATCTTCCCATTTATCCAAGAAAATTAGATAATTTTAATTTAATTTAATAAGGGAGTTGATAGAAAAAACTCTTAAGGGATGTATCATTATAACAAAGTTGTGCTAGAAAGTCCCCATTATGGAATATAAATATGCTTTATCTGATGATTTTATTTTCATACCCATGGTTGAGTTTGATATAATCCATGGTATGGAATGGATTTTGAATGATGATGTGAATATTTCTTGCAATAAGAAGGAGGTTACAATTATTTAGGGTGATGTGAAATTCCTTATCTTTAGTATAGGAACATCATCATCAACATTACTATTTTTTTCAACAAAACACGAAACAACACCACACAGCACAAGACCAGGAACGACAAAGCTCAGGGAGGTCGGAAATAATGGAGACCAAGGGCACCCCCCTTGATCAAATTCACCCCATCAGGTTTAATTTGATAAACATGGGAAATACATTGACACATGATACATGGGGTTTCCAATGAAGCCATGTGGTCGGCCACCTTATTCCCCTCCCTCCATGTGTGGGTGATTCGAGTATTACTGGCGAGGAGAGCTCTGCATTTTCAAACTGTGTAAACAATGGACCAGGGTACAGTACCATTTCCACGCAGTGGCTTGCAAATTAACATTGTGTCTAACTCCACATGTGAGATATGGAGCTCCCGTTGCCTGCATAATGAAATACCTGAAATAACAGCATGTGCCACCACCTGCAGGGAGTTACCAACACCATATTGTGCCTTAAATTCTACAAACACATTGCCCTTAGTGTCTCGGACCACTCCTCCATCGCGCATGACACCCATCACACATGACCCGTCTGTATTTTGCTTGAGGCCATCACCAGGAGGCTGCCACCTCACCCAGGAACCTTGCAGCTGAGTGTCCACCTGCTAGACAGAAGCCTGCAGCACATACAACCCACCCTACTGCCAAGTATCCACATGATGGATAAATTACTGCATCACGTTCATCCTACCCTGCTGCCGAGAACCGACCTACAGGATAGAGTCTTGTAGAACATAAAACCCATGCAGTAACTGCGTGTCCGACCAGCATCCCTTGAGCCCGAATAGGTCAAGAAGGATGCATCTCGTGCTGGAAATAATTCTGCTACTCGTGGCATGAACACCCTCAAACCTGGCCCGGTTGCACGCATTCCACAGTGCACAACAACCCGTGCTGAAAATGTAGGCATGTGCCGAACCCTACTTCTCTGCCCTGGCCACCCCCTTAAACCCCCCCCCCCCCAGAAATTCCCCGATGTTGGCCGCCGTTGAAAAGTAGACCTTCCAACACCCAAAGAAAGCACAGACTGCCTGACCCACTCCCCATCGAAGAAAATGTGCTCGATAGCCTCCTCCCTTCTGTTCTCACAACAGTGGCATCCATAATCCATGATAATGCCAAGCCTTTTGGTGTTGTCATCAGTTGGAAGGGCTCAATGCTGAATCTGCCACGTTAAAAAATTGAATTTGGTCTGTATCTTCTTGCACCAAACCTGGAAAAACCAACCCCTTGCTTCCCATGGGTAGAGCTGAGACTATGGAAATATTTTTTGTTAAAACGTCCAGAAGTGGAGGGAGTAAAAACACATCGATCCAGAACCGAACTCAAGGTGATAGAGTCGAAGAAAACCTGCTGATTTGAGTCCAAGATTTCTCTAAAGAACTGGGTGTACTGACACACCTTTCTGAATTAAATCAAGGGGGGTGGAAAGCCTGGGTAGACAAGGACACTCCCTACCCAATTATTCTTCCAGAACAGGACTTTTCCCTCCGCAATGATCCACTTCAATGAATTAAGAAGTCTTGGAAGATTGCTGCACACCGAGTTCCAAAGCAGAGAATCCCTCCCCAAAGAAGTCTGGACATTGGCCCCAACACTAAGATCCATCATCTTTCCCCATAGAGTACACTCTTCAATCACCTCCCAAGCCAGCTTCACATGCATGTAACTGATAGTACTCTTGATAATTTTAACTTTGATCCCTCCCTCTACAATGGGACGAGCCATATTCCCCCATGACACCCAATGCCACTTCCCCTATGAGGATGAATTCCAAATGAACCAGGCCAAGAGTTTATCTATAGCTCTCATGACTCCCTTCGGCGCATTTGTAGCTGAAAGAGCATGCACAAGGATGGCTGAAAGAACACTATTCACGAGGGTAATCTGGCCACCAAATGATAATAAGTGGTTCTTCCAATTAAGTATACATCCCGTGATATTTATCACCACACTATCAAAATATCTGATGCACATACGACTCGGGGAAACAAGAGTACCAAGATATTTAATTGGAAACAAGCCACGACACATCCCCAAGCTACCCCCCAAAATTGCCACCCTGCTCGGATTACATGAGTCTGCCACATAGAAGCTGCTCTTATCTTTGTTGATCTGTTTACCACTCTAGTGACAGTAATCCTCTAGGATCTTGTACATTCCCTACACAGAACATTTCCTCGAATTAATGAATATTAGGGTATCATCCGCAAACATCAAATGGTAAATGGGAGGAATCCCCAACCATCTTCAGTAAGGGAGGACATCCCGTCATGTTAGTCCACTGTCAATAAACCTACATAAAGTGTCCTGCTTGAGAATGAAGATGCTCGGAGATAATGGATCATCTTTCCTAAGACCTATGACAATCTTAAAGAAACCATGGGTCCGACCCATAAAGGACACTGCCATCCAAACCGATCTGAAGTACCTGAACATGATGTCACAAGACTAGCTGGAGAAACCAATCATCTGTAGAACCCTATGGATGAAACCCCATTCGATCCAATCCTATGACTTGTTCATGTTAAGATTGATAGCCATGTTGGAACCCTAGGAATTTACTGAGAGGTCCCTTAACATCTCCTGGGCCATTGCTATGGCCCCCTGGATGGAGCAGTCCCGCACAAACCCATGTTGTTCCTTGGAAACCCATCTTTCCAGGTGCCCATCCAACCTCCTAATAATAATACATGCCAGAATTTTGTAGGTAAAATTACACATACTCACAGGCCTATAATGGAGAAGGGATGTTGGGTCCTTAATCTTCAGAATCAAGATGAGAGTCGTGGCCGAGGCAATTCAGATTGGGCCCCACAAGAAGGTCCTTGAAATATGAGAAATCCATACCCCTGACCACATCCCTGTCATCAGAAAAGGAACCGTCCTCTAGTGCTAGATTCGGTGTAACGATCCACCGCCTTTCCCTAATGCAACAATGAAAGAAAGACATGTTCTTATCACCCTCCTTTATCCATTTGATCCTTGAGCATTCCCTTGATCTACTTTCCTGTGATAGATGAAAAGCCTCCAGAGATTTCTTCTTTTCCAAGATCTCACCGAAGACATCATCATCCCACACCTCCTCGATTCTTGACTCAAGAGGCTCAACATACCTTTTTATCTCATCCAACTCTTTGTCCAAGGGAGGGATGCCCCTGGACCAGGACTACATTCCTTCTTGATTCTCCTCAACTTTCCATGCAAAGCCATCCACAAATGACCTTGAATCTGAGCCTCCCATCTTTCTCCCACAAATTGGAGATAGCCTAGTACATCGGGCCAGTGTCTCATATAAAAAAAACCAACTGCGATGCCCCACCCCTTTTCAAGGTCAAAAAGAGGGGGGAGTGGTCAGAAAGGCTACAGGTTAAGTGAACAACCCTCACCTCCGAGAGCATAGACACCGCATGAAAATTGTCCAAACATCGGTCGAGCCTACCCCAACAATGGCCATTACCCCTTCTATTATTGCAGCAAGTGAACGGATCCCCTGAATATCTTAAGTCCAATAGCACTTTTCCTACAATAGACTATACAAAGGACCTACTAGACCACCTTGGGAAATCCCCTCTCCCCTTCCTTTTCCACTTGATCCTCCACCACATTAAAGTCGCCGCCCAAAATCCAAGGACGGTCCCCTGGATCAAACCCATTAAGATCACTCCAAAGGGACTCTCTCCTTTGAGCGTCACAACTGCCATAAATAAAGGACACAAAAAGAGAGAATACATCATGGGACACCCTCATTGTGATGTACTGATCCCCTGATTAAATCAAATCCACTGAAACCTCTCTGTTCCAGAGGACCCAAATATGCCCGTTAACCGACTCCACATACAAAGAAGCATGCATCTTCACCTTGCGGGATAATTCCATGATCTTAGAAGGAATGTTCATGTACTCGATTATCGAAACCACTTTCACCTTATGTTTCCTAGATTTCGAAGCTATGAAGTTCGATTTAATCCTTTCCCTAACCCCTCAGTCATTCTAGATAAGGAAAGGATTCATGAGAAATGGGACTTCCCAGATTTGACTCCAGGAAACATGGTCACTTTTGGTAGGGAAACAACACAATCTCTAGCCTAGAGATTCCTCAAAGAAGATCTCATGCTAGAACCCGAACCATTCCCCCTAGGAACAGTAGGGGAGGGGGATAGGCTAGGAGGGCGCTTGGGTGCCATACCCTTCACCACTTTACTAGGAGAACTGCCCTTGGCACCCTCTTACAGCGGAGACTCACCACAAGGGGATGAGGAGCCACTTTCACCTCCAACACTTTCCAAAAACCAGCCCTCCGAAGGTACCCAACCATCCCGAGGAACATCAATAACTAAACCCTTGCTATAGAGGACTTGCTCCATGGACCCGAAAGAGGCTGGACTCCCTTGCACGCCAAACTCCACACCCCGTGCCGAATAGAGCTGCTCAGCACTGCTCAAGAACGAACCCAACTGAAATCGTAGAGAACCCTTGGAAATGAGGCACTTCAAAACAGGGACCGCCTTCAACAGGGAAACCATCCCTTCACCGGACACAATCACTAAGGAGAAAGGGTTCGACCGAGGAGGAGGAACTAGGAGATCAACACAGACGCCGCACTGACCCGAATGAACTGGCCCCATCCCTGGGGAACTCTCAACAAGATGAGGGGCCATCCCTCTACCCATACGAACCACTGAACCCTTCCGCACGGGCGCTGGAAATATATCCACAACTGTAGAACGAGGAGAGCCCCTGGGCCTGAGAGCACCTGCTGGACGAACCGCTAAATGATGCTTCTTACACCGCTGCACCGAATGCCCCTGTAACGAGAAGACCACATAGAACCAAGGATACACAGGGTAGCCAATATCCTGAAGCCAGAAAACCTCTCCCTACACCTTCAAGGAAAAACTCTCCAGGGAAGGCAGGGCCAAATCCAGTTCAACGTAGATGCGGGGGGCCATCATCTCCATTCCACTGGGAGTACACGCATCCGTGCACAGAAATCCACCCAGCCCATCTCCAATGGCCTTTAGAAAGGTGTGGTTCTTAAAGGGAAGCGGAAGACCGAGAAAGATAACCCACACAGCTGCAAGATAATACTCCCCCCTGATGAGATGCCATCGACCCGCGAGAAAGATTGAAGCGCCACCTCCTAAAATCCTGAGGAGTGTTACACCAAGCCTATAGGAAATTCTCCTCTGAAGCCATAAAAAAGCAGAAGGAGCACTGGTGGATCATTGCAACCTGAGCATCCTTCTTCAGACCCCAGGATCCCACGAATCGCTTGAAAACAGTGAGCAGTAGCTTCACTGCTCCAAATCGCGCGACTAGGGACCATTTGAGCCCTGCCACTACCTGATTGAACACCACCGAAGGGACCTAAACCTCAAACCTCTTCCTGTCCCACGCCACTGAGAGTGAAAACGGATCAATTCCCAGGAAGCACAGATCCGATTCCCCATAACACTCACCGCAAAACACATCCTTGAGTGACCTGTCCGGACGACGCTGTGGGAAGGAGGAGAAGGATACCCCCAATGAGCCGAACATCCTGCCACCAGAGACCCCACCCTAGGTTCAAACTCCACCGAAGATGGGATCACCACCGGAGAGCATGACGCTGGGAGTGGATCGAGTGGGACGATTTGAAAATCAACAAGTGTGTGCAGTGCATTCTCCTTGAGCGACATGGAAACAATTATAGTAGAAACATCACAATATGATTATCATCTAGATCTACCCCCAGTATCTCTATTGAATTCCATTATTTTGGAGGAAGGGAATGCAATAACTATAGTTGAGGAAAATAATGTTCAAATATATGAAGTACCTATTGTGCAATAATATGTTTACATCCTTCCATAGGACTTACCTGGACATCCTCCAGAGTGGGTAATTGAGTTTTCCAATCACTTAATTCTTGATTCATGGACTATATCAAAGACCCCTTATAGAATTTCCATTTTTGAATTAGAGGGACCGAATGAAAAACTAGAGGAATTGAGTGATAAGAGATTTATTCACCCAAGTGTTTCTCTATGGGGAGCCCCTATTCTTTCATTAAGAAGAAGGATGGATCTATGAGGTTGGGAATTGAATATATGGAGACCAATGATATAACAATAAAAAAGAAGTATCCCCTACCTCGCATTGATAATTTATTTTATCAAATTCACGAGATTAATATTTTTTGAAGATGTAACTTTGATCTTGATTTCATCAGTTGATTATGAGGATGGAATACATTCCAAAAATAGAATTTTGATCCAGGTATGAGCATTATGATTTTACAGTAATTACTTTTGGACTGACTAATGAACCCTCTATTTTTATGAATCTAATGAATAGATATTTCAAGGAACATCTTCATGATTTTTTGTGGTATTTATTGATGATGTCTTTTTATACTCCAAAATATATGAAGATCATGAAAATCACTTGTGAACTATTCTAACAGATCTTATAAGAAATGAATTATATGGGATGTTTATCAAGTGTGAATTTTGAATTCAAGGAGTTTCTTTTCTTTTCCACATTGTCTCTATGGATGTAATATCTTTTGTTCCTACAAAGAGAAAGGATATTCCAGAATTGACTAATCCAATGATCATAACTATGGTATATAGTATTATTGGTTTAGCAGGTTATTATAATCGTTCGTTCAGAACATCACCCATTTAGACAACCGAATGACCATGCTTACATGTAAAGGACTTAACATCGTATGGAAAAAAGAATGTGCGGATTTTTTCAAAGAATTTAAGAGGAGATTAGTGAATTCTCTGATCCTAACTCTACCATCGAGGAATGATGGGTTTGTGATATATAGTGATTCATCAAATAAAAGACATGGTTGTGTCCTTATGTGGAATTATAGAGTTATTTCTAATTCATCAAGGTAGTTAAAAATTCATGAACAAAACTACCTACTCATGATCTTGAGTTATCTGTTGTGATCTTTTCTCTAAAAAATATGGAGACAATATTTATATGGTGAAATATGTGAGATATATATGGATCACAAGAGTCTGAAGTATATTTTCTCGCAAAAAGAACTCAACATGAGGCAATAGAGATGGCTCGAACTACTCAAGGATTATGATTGTTTCATACAATACCACCCAAGAATGGAAAATAAGGCAGCTGATGAATTGAGAAGGAATGATCAAGAAGTTTTAAAAAAATGATGATTGAAAGAGATTATGTGTTCATGGATATAATAAGGATGGACATGGGAATTATTAGAGAAGGTGAATCATCATTACTTTTTCAATTGTTTTCCCAACTAAATTTATTAGAAAGTAATAAAAGCTCCTAGAATGATGACGAGAACCTTCAAAATAATGTTAATGTTGTGAAAGATGTGAAGTTGGATGACTTCATATGTGAAGATGTAATTCTAAAATTTGGGAGGAGGTTATGTGTTCCCTCTATAACTGAGCTGAAAAGGGAGTTATTGGAGGATTCTCATAGCTCAAATTTTTCTATACATACCTATAGCACTAATATGTATAGAGATTTGAAGGAACATTTCCTGTGGGACAACATGAAGCAGGAAATTTTTGATTATGTATCATGACATCTATTTTGTCGACAGGTTTAGGTTGAACAACAACATCCAGAGGAGTGATCACGTTGTCAAGCCCGTCAAATTAGATGTTTAATTTTTACTAGAATATACGCAGTATAGGAGGAACCCTAGGTCATCTCTCGATGAAGCCTTAGATAATTAATTTAAAAAGGGGTGTATGATTATGAAAATAGTCTGAGAATTAAATTTTGGAAAACATGAGGGTTGATGATTTAAAATGACAATTGAAAACGACAGTGATAAAACAAAGTAGAAATGAACAAGATTAATTAAATGTGATCAACCCAGGGAAGTCTTGTGATTCTCATCATTCATCTCTTCTAGAGAATGGGTATAGATATTTTAATCCCTAGTTTGTAACAAATAGTACCATATTGTTACTAAGTTTATGCTAGGATACCTCCTAGGGCTCAATTGAAATCACACACTGATTCACCAAACACTGACGATGATTGGGTGATTTGTGTTTGACTTCATAACCAAAACTCACCAAGGAAACACAAAAAGAACTCGATGTGTTGTCCAGGTTTGTATGTTGTTTTTTTTTGATACCATGAAATAAATTTAAATGTCCTTGAAATTGATTATGTGAGTTCAATTTACCAATATGAACCACACAAACACCGCAATTTAATGACGGACGAAAAAGGGATGAACAGTGTGTGAATCATCACATGAAAGGGTACCCCCAAACATAATCATTTGAGTTTGAGTATAACATACCAGATTATAACTAAATTAAAATAAAATATAGGATGAACAAAAACAACATACAACCTATAATTAAAAATATAATTCAAGATAATACAAACATGATGTTAAGGATTACATCACGTTCCTCCCCGGGTGATAACAAGGTGTTTAGAAATCCATTAGAGTGGAGGAAGAAGATGATGTTGATGTAGATCCTACCATAGCCTCCATAACTCATATGGATGATCAGGAGACTCCTTAAAGACTCCAAAAGGGAAGCACCTTGCCTCTTGGTTGAACTCCAAAATATGGATCCCAAGGTGACAATTTATAGGAAAAGTGGGAAGTGGTTTTGGGAACCTTGATTTCTGGAATTAGATTGTTCAATGGTTTTTTTCGGTCATAAAATACTAAATAACATTGACAAAAAAAAAACAAATTAATTTTTGTTCGACACTCGGTCTACCTCCATGTCAAATTTGGTAGTCGTATCTAATATAGAATATGTGATATTTCTAAAATACAGATTCAAGGTTTTGAAAACGTGAAAATTAGTTTTGTTGGAAATATCAGTCTATATGGGCCTTTTAATGGATGAATTGGGATTCAGTTACTTCAAATGAAATATATCTCATTAAATTTTGGATTAGACCCCAATAATTCAACTCATCTGGATGCATGGTTTAGTAGCAGTATGCATGTTAGTCCACTGGTCTTCTTGGATCCTTTGCAGATTGACCCATTTCTTATGGATTTCATCATGGGTTCTCCAAATCACCTCCACCTACAATGTAACTATTTAAACAAGTAACATTTAAAAATTTAAACAGTGTTAAACAAAAAATAATTTAATCAAACAAGGAGATAAAATTTTTATTATTCTTTTAATTTTCATTAAAAACCAGTTTAATACATTAGTATATGGGTGAAATAAAACAGTTAATCCTGGTACGATCACACCCCCATGCCTAAATATTTTCACTCCTGGGAAAAGTATAATATCTTAATCATTATAATTCCTAAATCAAAGGTGTGAAAACATAAAAGACTAGTTTTAAATGAAGTTCATCATGTCTCGTTTATAGAATCAATTTTCTATCATTTTTCTTTTGGCACATTTGAATTTTTTCAACATCATTTGGTCACCCATGAAATATGTCTCAACCTACCTCACCTAAAAATTTTCCATATTCACTCAAGGAACATATGAAATTGGATTTATTCTCTTTTCCCAGAGTTTACATGATCTTACAATATGTTTAACAAGATTCTCATTTCTCTACCGGTAGAAACTAGCCTTCTACTCAAGAGGACTTCCCACAGGTTATTATGAGGTTCAAGGGTATGTCGGAATTAATGTTTAGGAAAAATATGAGGAAGAAGAGGAGTGTTTAATATCTTATGTACAAAACATTTCAAAATTATGTATGCATTTCCAATTAATATAGACACTCAATCCCTCACAATGTGTATCACTGCCAACTCACTCTCCCCATTGTCCATCTCTGTGGGTCACAACCAAGTAGTGAATAATAATGAGTAAACATCTTATTTTCTCTATTTTATTTCTTTTTTTTCTACTTTGTTTTTAATGTAAAAATATATATTTTCTGTATAGTTTTGTTTGAGATAAAGAGGGAAACATATGTAAAACAATTATATAATATGGATTATGAGACCATTTCCCAAGGAAAATGTAGGCACCCTTTATATAAACCCATAACAATGATTGTCTCCTAATAATTACCATGGCAACATCCTATCACCCACAATTGCTGAAAATGAACAAGAATTTACACAAGATATGGGTTGGTAGGGATAACTTAGCATGTAATGTTGCTACCTAATAAGAATTTCATAGTCTCTAAGTCTTAAGAAGGATTAAATGTAAAGGTGGTCGAAAATAAAGGATAATTGTCAAAGGGATTTTCAATTAATGAATGCATCTATGATTAATATAGAATACTTGAATATTACGGATTCAAATAAAATCAAGGAATGTTCTAGTTTCCCTATATGACCTGAGACTCTCAAGAAAGTGATTAAAATGAAGAATATGCAATAAAGGGCTTATAATATATCTCAGGTAAGGGATTAAAATATTGTTCACTCCTAATGAGGCATGGGATTAAAAAATCCACTAAGAAACTACGAATGATTTGAAAATAAATTTTTTAGAAATAAAGTGCATATCAATATTCATTTGATTTTTTTTCCAAAAATAATAGAAATTTCTGCACAATCGACTCAGGAATATAAATGATTTTGGATATTAATTTTAAGATCAATTTTTATCTAAAAACACAAAATAATAAAAAAGAAATCAAAAACGAAAACACTTTTTTCTTTAATTTTTGTATGTTTTTTTGTATGTTTTGTTTATTCCTAACTACAACATGTCACCCTCCCGCACAACAAAAAGCTACATTTTCCTCAATGAAAGCATTTTAAATTAATAGATATGTAAATAAAGGTAGGGAAAAAGTACATCTTGCTATGTGGTGTCATATGTGGCATCTATCAGTTGAATTTCCTCAATGAGATTCTTTAGGAAATCATCATAGAAAGTGTTTGAGCCTCTTCTCATTGATAGTAATTATTTATTTACTCTTCTCATGAAAAACCTGTATAGAACCAAAAGGGTAAACATCAGAAACTATATAAGGACTAAGACATCGGGAACGAAGATTACCTAGGTGGATATTTACCCTCTAATTGTACATGGGTACCTTCTCTCTAATATGGAACATCCTATGATGAATCATGAAATCATGGACAACCCTTATTTTCTCTTTATAGATATAAGAGTTCTCATATGCATCACATAGAATTTCTTCCAACCCATGACTCTACAGATTCCTATGCTCAACTGCATCTGAAAGATTCATATTAAATTGTTTAATAGCCCAATATCTATGGTGTTATACCTCCACTAGGAGGTGACAAGCCATTCCAAACACAATACTATATGGCGACATTCTGATTGGGGTTTTAAAAGCTGCATGATATGTCCAAAGTGCATCACCCAAGCACAGACTCCAATCTTTCTTGTTGGGTTGTACCATTTTTTCCAAGATTCTATTAACATCCAAATTTTATATTTCTATTTTTTTGTTAGTTTGGGGGTGATATTCAGTAGTGACATTATGATCATCCTGATAATTACAAATTTTGTTTCATGTTGCGATTGTAAAAATGTGAACCTTGAGCACTAATGATGAATCTCGGTGAACAAAACCTGCTAAAAATTTGGGACCTGAAAAAATCAACAACCACTCGAGAGTCATTGGTCTTGGTGGACTTTACTCCAACCCATTTAGATACATATTCAACATCTAATAATATGTAAAAAAATCCCAATGAATTTTGAAAAGGCCCCATGAAGTCAATGCCCATGCATAAAAAATTTCATAGAATAACATGGGTTTTGGGGATTTCATTCCTCTTGGAGATATTCCACGTGAATTGAAAATGACTAAATGACTTGAAAAATATATTTTCATACCTATAAAATTTTGGCCAATAAATTCTTGATTCAATGACCTTTAGAGCTATATGTTGAAGGCCAACGTCTCCCCCACATGCCAAAGCGTGGAAAAAGTTCAAAACAGTGGTGAACTCATGGTCAATGACACACCAATGAACTACTTGGTCACCAAAAATTTTCCATAAATATGGGTCATCCTAGATGTACCACCGATATTCATGCTTAAGTCTCTAGGATCGTAATGTGATGAAATCAGTGGGGAACCTAGATATTTCTAGAAAAATCACAATGTCCGCAAACTAGGGGGTAAGGTTTACAACATCACAAAGGTTATCATGAGGGATGATTTCTCCAATGGGGAGGGGTGAGTCAACATGACGGTCCAATGGTGGGAAAATAATAATAATGTGATCAGATACCACATTTTACACTCCTCTCTTATCTCTAATCTCAAGGTAAAACTCTTTGAGGAGGAGCATCCATCGAATGAGATGAGGCTTAGCTTTAGGTTTCTTTCGGAGAAAACGAAGGGCATCATGATATGAAAAGACAAATATTTTTGACCAGATAAGATATGAAAATAATTTTTCTATAGAAAACAAAACAAAAATAAGTTATTCTTTAGTGGTTGTGTAGTTTTCTTGGGTAGTGTCAAGGGTAAGTGAGGCATACACAATTACACGAGGAGCCTTCTCAACCCTTTGTGATAAAACTGCCCCAACTGCATTGTTAAACGCATCACACATATGATCAATTGGGAGATACCACCTTGGTGTTTGGATGAAGAGATGTGATTTGAGACTCCTATTTATTGAATTGAAGGAATCCTCAAAGTTTTTATCAAACAAAAACTCGTATTCCTTTTGTAATAACATGGACAAGGGATGTGTGATCTTACTGAAGTCATTAATGAATCGGTAGTAATAACTAGCATGACCCTTGAATGATCACACCTCACAAACACATTTTGGATACAGAAGCATTGAATTTAATTCACTTTTTTATTTATCCAATTGAATTCCCTATTTTGAAATAACATTCCCAAGAACTATCCCTCGTTCAACAATTAAATATAATTTCTCGTAATTTAATAGAAGATATTTATCTATGAAACATCGGAGGATAAATCCTAGGTGTGACAAACATTCATCAAAAGAAAATCCATAAACTACGAAATTATCCATAGAAACTTCCATGAAATTTTCAAGGTACTTTGAAAATATACTCAACATACAATGGTAAAACATACCAGGAGCATTACAAAGACTAAAAGGCATAATTATGTATGAAAATGTGCCAAATGGATAAGTAAATGTTGTCTTCTCTTGATCCTCAGTGGCTATATGGATTTCAAAATAACCCAAATATCCATCAGGGAAACAATTATGGGACTTAACAGCAGACCGTTCTAACATTTGGTCAATGAATGGTAGAGGAAAGTGGTCTATCTGCGTGGCTTGATTTAGTCAACGGTAGTAAATACAGAATCACCAACTGTTTTGCACACGTGTTAGATCCATTTCATTCCTTCATTTGACACATTTGTTATTACTATTTTTAGGCACAATTTTCACTGGGCTAGCCCATTTACTTTTTAATAAAGGATAAATTATCCCTATAGTAAGTATTTTACTAAATTAAAATTTTAAAACTTCAAGGAGAGTGGGATTCAACTGGAATTGATATTGTATTACAAGCTTAGCCTCATCATACAAATGTATATGGTTCCTAGAAATAGATAGGATAATGCCTGGAATATCTTCCAATGTCCATCCTATCACCTTTTTACACTCTCTCAAAAGGTTGACCAGTTTTGATTAATACTGTGGAGAGAGGTTATTGGAAATAATAACTGGAAATTGGTCAATAACCTCAAGATACATATATTTTAAATTGTAAGGATGTGGATTATGTTCCAACACCAGTGGTTTTTGGATCGAGGGAGGGTGTTTAGGGAGAGTGAGGTCCATTAAACTATCTATCTGCACATGTGTATTCTCTAAGGATAGATAATCTATTAAAATGATATTTTTAGAATTATCGATGGTCATGGGTACATCAAAATGAAGACACTCATCAATTAAAGCACAAAATTTACACTTTTTAGAACCCACACAACAGTCATAACATGAATCAAAACTCAAATCATCCAAGGGTGAAGAAGAGGAAAATGAAACAGATTATCAGTTGAGAGAATTGTGTGTGTGTGCATCATTTGAGATCACATCAATCTAATAGAAAAGAAGAATTTATTTCCCTTCAATGACGTGTTTTGTAGCTTCAAGGATGTTAAAACTTTCCTTTTCTCCACCAAACTCCATGGATAGCATGCCGTGGTGAATGTTGATGGTTATCTTTACTATTTTAAGGAATGGAATTCCTAGTATGAGAGGGTATTTTCTTTTAGATAGGGCATCCTCCATCTCAAGAATGTAGAAGTCAGCAGGGAAGACGATATTCTTCACTTTTACAAGGATGTCCTTGACCACTCTTGATGGTTGTGTTGTGATCCAATTGGTAGATTGCATTGTGATTCAGATCAGTTGAAGCTCTCCAACATGCAAAGAAGTGTACAACGATTAAGTAATTTCATTAATTGAAGAACATAAATCTAACATGGAATAAGAAAATAATGTCTCCCCTATGGTGAAAGGTGTTGTAAATGTTCCCAGATCCGTGCACTTGGATAGAATTTCTAGTTGAATCATGGCTAAGAAATTTCTTCCCATGTTGACGCTCTCATTCCCCTTCTGTCTCCTTCTATGGGTGAAAATATCTTTAAGAAATTTGTAATATATAGGGATTTGTTTAACTGCATCAAATAAATTAATATTAACTTGTACCTTTTTAAATGTATCCATTATTTATTATCAATGTAATTATCAAAATTATTCATAGATTTTGGGAGTATTTGGTGGAATGGAAGTGGAATGGATTTTTCATGGGAATCCTTAATGATAATTTCTTTACACTTTTGGTTTTTTTTTCTTCACTGGAATCTTTTATGGGTAGAGAAAGAGTGTTTTCAAGGGAAGGACATACCTTTTGTGTAGAATCAATAGAAAGAGAAACTTCATTAACACTACAATGTTTAATTGAACAAAAATTACATTTTTTATTCAGATTAGCAATGGGTTCAGATGGTTGTTGTCTAGAACCTTTCATCTTGATCTCACCGATAGAGTATTCCAAGTGTCCCACTTGAGTTTCTTGGTCTTGAATAGTATATTGTGTGGTCTATTGGAACTGGATGTTTTGGGATGACATTTGTTTCACCATGTCCTCAAGGGTTGGTTCACATTTGGGAGGAGGAGGAGGATTATTCCAAGAAGTTGAGGGTTCAGAAAATTGCATACCATAGCCTTATTGATACCAATTTTTCTTGGGGTATATCGGGTTGCCTCCTTGTTGGTATTGTGGTTGTTATTTCCACCTATTGTTTGGTTTTGGCCTAAAAGAATCCTTCTAGAGGGGTGGTTCTTTATGAAAAGGGCCCCTAGGAATACTTATTCACAAGACTTATATGAATCCTGAAGTTGTGGGCACTGGTAAAAAAATGAGTGTTATCCGAATAAATACCACAATATAATAGAATATAATTGGTGTGTGAGTTACCTTGTGCTTGAGATAATATCATTATAAGGGTATACATCTCATCAATAATATTATCTACCTTTTTTTCTAGGGATAAAGGACTTACCTCATGAACTCCTCAGGTTTGTGTAATAGCTTATGTACCAAATTGTTATACATTTTGAGACATGTTGGATATAAATTCACGAGTAGTGGAAGGATATTTATCAACCAAGGCACCACCAGCTGCATCATCAATCATTCTATGATCCGTGGCGATAATTCCCTCATAGAAGTATTGGATTTACAATTGTTAAATAATTTTGTGGTGGGGGAAACTTGCGAAAAGTCTGTTGATTCTCTCCCAATATTCATGTACGGTCTCTCTTTATGATTTCTTAATTCCACAGATTTATTTTCTAATATATGCAGTTTGAGTGGAAGCAAAGAACATCTATAGAAATATTCATTTATGGTCATTTAATCCCCCAATTATGATATAAAAATAGTATATATAGTCTTTGGATACACCATCAAGGGAGAGAGGGAAGGCCCTAAACTTAATTTGGTCCTCACACACATTTCAGGTTTTCATGGTGGAGTACACTGGGTGAAACTCTTTGAGATGTTTATGAGGGTACTCACCAATAAGACCATGTAATTTGGTAATTAGGTGGATGATTCCTGATATCATCTCAAATTTGGCTGCTTCCTCAAGATATTGGATGTATGTAGGTTGGTACTCCACATCCAGGGTGACCAGTTCTTTTAAAGTTCGATTATTTTCATCCAAGTTTTATTGGGTTTGATTGGGTTTAATTTTTGAGTGGTTTAGAAAAAATTGAGGTTCCTCAAGAGCTTCTTTAGTGTAACGTTATTTACCTACTCTATATTACCTAATTTTTGAGTGAATTGTCTTTTTAATTTGAGGGTCAATTCCAAGCAGTTCTTCCTTTTGTAATTGGATCATGGAAATAAGTTGTGATATTTGTTTCTTTATATTTTTATTATGATTGAATATGGATAAAATCACATAATAAGGGTGAAATGAGAATATAATTTTATGCTACAAAATTATAGAGAGATAGATAAAGAAGAATAAGAATATATATATATATATAGATAAATAACACACAAAAAACAAAATTAGAAACAAAAAATCAGAACAAAAACAATAAAATGGGGGGGGGGGTGGGATATTGAAAGGAGTTATATATAATAAGTAAATTAAATAAATAAAAAGAAATTAAATATAATAAAATGATATTTTCTCACTGAAAATGGTGCCAAAATTTGATCGTGTTGTCGAGCGCGTCAAATTTGTTGTTTAATTTTTACTAAAATTTCCACAATATAGAAGCAACCCTGAGTCATCTCTTGACAGAACCTTGGAACTTTAATTTAAAAATCGGGGTTTTATTATGAAAATATAAGGATAATTATATTTTTGAAAACATGGATCTTTATTATTAAATATGTCAATAGAAAATGAATGTGATTAAACAAAGTAGAAAATAACAAGATTAATTAAATGTGATCATCCCAGGGAGGTCTTTTGATGCTCATACTTCATCTATTCTACAGAAAGTGTATAGATATTTTAATACCTGGTTTGTAAGAACAAGTACCATATTGTTACTAATTTAATTCTTGGATACCTCCAAGGGTTTATTTGAAATCATACAATGATTCACTAGACACCACCGATTATTGGGTGATTGTGATTGGCTTCATAACCAAAACTCAGCAAGGAAACACACGAAGAACTCGATGTGATATCCATGTTTGTATGTTATTTAATTTTGATACCATGAAATAAATGTACATGACCTTGATAGTGCTTATGTGAGTTCAATTGACCAGTATGAACCACAAAAACACCATAATTGAATGATGGAAGAAAATGGATGAATGGTGTGTGAAACATCACATGAATTGGTACCCCCAAACATGATCATTTGAGTTTGAGTAGAACATTATTCTATATAAATAAATTAAATTAAAATATAGGATGAAGGAAAAAAACAATACAACCTGAAATTAAAATTATCATTCAAAATAATACAAACATGAAGCTCGAGATTAAATCACGTTCCTCCCTGGGTGATCAGAAGGGTTTTAGAAATCCATAGGGGGGAGGAAGAAAATGATGTTGAAGTAGAACTTACCATATCCTGTAGTTCTCCTAGGGATTTTGATAATAATCCTCGATGACTCAAAAATGGCAGAACCTTTCCTCTTGTTTGAACTCAAAAATAGGGTTCCCAAGGTGCTGATTTATAGGAAAAGTGGGATGCGATTTTGGGCACCCTGATTTCGATAATCCGCATGGTCCCTGTTTTTGGCTGGCTAGACAGTCTTAAATAACTTTGAACAAAACTATATAGTTTTTTCCCGACTCCTTGTGTACATCTATGTCAACTATGGAGGTTGGATCTGGTATTTAATAAGAGATAGTGCTAAAATAAAGAGGAAAAGTTTTGAACTCGTGTAGATTCATTTTGTTGGACAGATCAGTCCATATGGGCCTCTTATTGAACTAATTGGGCTTATATTCCTTCATATGAAGTGTATTTTATTAAATTTTGGATTAGCCCCAAATTTTTCATCCCATTTTGATGCACTCTTTAGTACAAGTATGCATTTTAGTCCACTGGTCTTCTTTGACACCGTGTAGATTGGCCCATTTTTCTGGGATTTCACCATGGGTTCTCCCATTCACCTCCACCTACAACATAATTATCAAAAAAAGTAACATAGTTATTTTTAACAGTGTTAAACATAAAATATTTTAATAAAAAATGGAGTGAAATTTGTTATTATACTTGAAATTTTCAATACAAAATCAGTTTAATACATTGGTATAAGGGTGAAATAAAACAGTGAATTGTGGCATAATCACAGAGTCATGAAACCACAACCTATACCGACATTGAAATAGAATGACCACACACTAGAATTTTTAACTGGATTGACCAATACTCCAAGAATGGATGATTCAATATGGGTAATTGCGGACCGACTAAAAAATATACACATTTCCACGCTATAAGGGAGGATTTTCCACTATAGCGGCTAACAAGACTCTATATAAATGATGTTGTAAGAGTTCAGGGAGCACCTCTTTTAATAGTTTCTAATCATGATCCACAATTTACATAAAAATTATGAAAAATTACTTAAAAATATTTGGATACCGATCTTCGTTTGATGAATCCATTCATTAATAACCTTTATATATTCACCCAATAACATATGGTGTTCCTCCTATATGGAATAATTTTTATTTTATTTTTATGAATTATAATAATTTCATACTTTCATGAAATTTATACATGAGTGAACATATAAAATAATAGAGTCATTAAATAAATATTATTTAATACTTTAACCATCTCCAAAATTTATTAATCTATTTCTTATTTTGTTCTATTTAGACCATCAGACTCTTACTATTTCTCTATATTCTAAACATCCTACTTATTTGACTTCAATTTTAAGTTCATGAATCATTATACAAAATAATATTTCAATGTTTTAACTAATTATATGTTTTCTCATTTTTATGTGTTATGTTTATCAGAGTATTTTATTGGTAACATAATTATATTATATGAATCACTATATAAACATTGAATGTTTTCATTAATTAAATGTGTTCTCATTTGTATGCATTATTTTTGTCTGGATTCTTCGCTCCTTCCATTGATTTATGTGCATAAGTTAATGAATATTTATATGATCATGATTATTGTTGTGGTGGTGGTGGTTTGAGAGGAGGAGATAATAATGTTGGTGTTTTTATAGAAGATGACGAGGGTCATGATGGTTCTGGTGATGTTGATATTAAGGTATTTTTCAGATGTATATTTTATTCTTGGTTTATAAATTTAATTTTATCAAATAGATCTTTTTAATAGGATGATATTAATATTGAAATTTTATATTGTTTATATTGGATATTTTTTGAATTCTTATGATATATATTATATTATGTTTCAGTTTATTTTTATTGGGAAGGTGATGTTATTTTCTCATAGCTAGAGGGTGCGAGGACTGCTATAAGGTTCAACTATTATAGAAGCATTTGGTAATTATGTATTGGTGGGTAGGAATCAGTTTAATTGTTATTAACTGTGGATTTAGGGTCTATTTTCCAAGGTTTTTAAAGTGTTATTAGGGATTAATATCCATGGTTTAACCATGGGTGTAGTTAAAAATTTCCATTTTATGATCTTGGATTTATCCTATAATTTACATGAGAATAAACAAGGTATTGTGCTTTAATTTACAATGGAAACCCATGGTCATAAATGTATTACATACAAATTTCAAACCATTTTTATAGATATAATAATTCAATGGATTAAAACCTGTATGTTGAAAACCCCTACTGCAACAGCTGTAGCAGCCATTGTTAGGGAAACCGTGGATATGAACTATTTATATGGATTTCTCACCTAATCTCATAGTTCCAAACCATAACTATAGGTGATTTTTCTTGATATTATGGAAAAGGGATCACGACATTTTTTAGATGATAATACTCTACAAATTATTGGAAAATGTAACTCAATACCCTAAAAGAATAGACTGTAGGTGTGATGTCTCGTTTTCTTGTTCTGGAATTGTTTTTTCAAAATATGAGTATAAAAAATTCTATGAAACCCACTAATGAATAATTTGTGTAGGTATGTATATCCCATATTAATAGTTCTATAAACTGAGGATAAAATTGTGATGGGAAAACTGAAAAATAGTAAGTGTGTATAGTAGAAAAATCTTGATAGATTTTATAAATAAGTTAAAAGGACGTTGTAGGCTACTTTCTATGTTCCAGGAGGTTTGGTCACATGATCATGGATTTTTTTCACAACATTTAATCATATTAAATTTATATTAGAGAAATTTATATTTGATTAAATATGAATAAAAGAAAAAACTTACTGTGAAAAAGATATAGGTTTCAAAAAATAAGAATAAATTATCATTCAAGGGTAAATTATAAATTCATGAAAAATTTTGTGACAATGGAAATATATATGGACACTCATATGATGTATTTTTGAATATCAAAACCTTCAAATTCAATCGTGATTATAATATAAGGAGGCCATAATATTAGATGAAAAATAAAAATGAGATGAATGAAAAGTCTTCCTTGGGAAAGCATATAACTCCCCAGAATCCAAATAAGTATTAGGAGGATCTTCTATAATCTTGAGGTAATGAATAAAAAAATTAATTTTAAACAATTAAGAATTATTATAACCTGTATTTCACAAATAATATAATAAGAATCTTCCATTGTTTTTTTTGAGTTCCTTTCTAGAATTCTTAGGAAGTGTGAATGTGGAAAAAATACTCTGAAAGAATGTGTTAGTCCGTGAAGATAATCATTCAACTTATAAGTAACCGTAAAATATCATAGTCCATGATGTCCATGGTGTTATATAGGTACTTAGGTCGACCTCCTTAGAGGTTTTTTTAGGAAGTGTGAGTGTGAACAAAATACATTGAAAAAATATGTATTGATTTATGAGGATAATAATTGTTATAATAATTTGGCTCTAAAAGATAATTAGTTATGGTCAGATGGTTAATAATATATCGAGGAATGTGGTCATGATTGTTAAAACCTATATTTTGTTTACCCATCTTAACAAAATTTTCTAGGTTATCTCAGAAGATAATTTACATTTTTTTTAATTTTAATTTGATTTGTTGCTCTTAAAAAAAGTTCCTACATTATTTTTTAATATTTCATATGTATTTAAGTTTTTTCATCCATTATATGTAATAAAGAAGTTTATGTACACACTATTAATGAGTATAAAGATCTCATGATTAATGAATAAAGGAAAAAAGATTTATCATAGGTGGGGGGGGGGGCAGTGTGGGTGTGCAAGGGGAAGAGTGAGGGGGGTAGGGGGTGTGTAGGGAGAGGGGCAGGGGGTGTGCAGGGGGGAGTGGTAGGGGGTAGGGGTGTTGGGGTTATGCATGAGACATGGATAGGGTGGGGGTGTCTAGGGTGTAGGGTGAGTGGTGGTGAATGTGGCGTGTGCAGTGAGGAGGGTGCATGGGGTGCAAGGGATAGAGGGAGAGTGTAGGTGGGGTGTAAGGGGGATGTGGTAGGTGGGTGTGCCGGGGGCAGGGTGGCGGTGGGGTTGTGCAAGGGGGTGTGCAGTGAGAAAGTGGAAGGGGGTGTAAGGGGAAGGGGGTGAAAAGGGGAGGGGGATGGGTACAAGAGGCGTGGGGAAGGGAAGGGGCATGGGGTGTTGGGTGTTGGGGGTGTGTATGGGGTAGGGTGAGGGGGTGCGAATGGGGAAGGTCAGGGGGCAAGTGGGGTGTGTAGTGAAGAGGGGTAGGTGGGCGTAAGGGGAATATGGATGGTGAAAGTGGGGTGAAAGGGTGGGTGGGGGTATATGGGTGTGCAGGGGGAAGGGTGGGGTGGGGGTGGGGGTGTGCAAGGGGGTGTGTAGTGAGGAGTGGGAAGGGGGTGAAACAAACTGGGGGAGGGTGAAAGCGGTAGGGGGAGGGTGCGGGTGGGGTGCAAGGGGGAGGGGTGGGGCAAGAGTGAGTGAATGGGGGGGGGCAGGGGGTGTCTAGGGTGAGGGGGAAAAGGTGCAAGGGGGGTGTGTAGTGAGGAGGGGGAGACCATAATGCAAGTGGGGCATGGGGTGTGCTGGAGCGGGGGGTGGGGGTGCTGGTGTAGGGTGGGGGGAATGGGTGGGGGGAGGGGGATGGTACATGTGACTGTGTGAAGTGGGTCTAGGGTTGTATTTATTCTTTTAGGTGGTTTAACCATGGGTTATTTCATTTCTAGGGCTTATAGAGGATTCAACTTCAATGCATCTTTATTTATGATATACCAATGATTTATAAACATGTATTCTATTATTATATAGTTATTATTTATATATAGGATTTATTCAATATCCACATGAATTACTATATTGATTATTTTTCTGATTTAGATTTGTTCAAGATCCCCTTCCAACAATGTTTTGTGTATATATTTTTCCAAATATTAATTTTGTTATTCTTTTATCCCATCTTATCATATGATTATGTTTATGTCTAAGGCATTCATATTTATAAATTTGATATCTTCTCAAAGTAGACTTGTTTACTTATTACAGTATTATGGGAATCATTCATGATTTGGATTTTAAACATACATAACTGAATTAAAAAAATCATTTATCACTCCTTTGACTTCATTGATAACAATTGAAACAGATGGTCTTCATGTTTTCGAAATGAAAATGGCTAGACTTCTCAGAACATCATCCCGAATATAAAAATCATGGAAAAGGGTCTAATTCTCATCTCATTATTCTTTTTTAGTATGAAATGTATAAATTATTTTCAATATTTTTCGAGACTTGCGGCAATCAAAGTGGGTTTCCACTAGAGAATTATGTTTCGATAACTAAATGAAATAGGATATATTTCTTAAAACATCATCATTAGTATAAAAATTATTGAAAAGGGTATGATTCTCCTCTATTATTATTTTGTATAAAAGGTATGAATTATTCAGGAAACACTGACTTTTCTATCAGGATTTGATATTAATATTAGTCAATAAATTTTATTTTGGTTCCCTAAAACTCTCTTCGTTGCTTCTAAAATATTTAGTAGAATGTGTAATGAGAGTGTACAGGGTGGGGGTCTGTCTAAAAAGGAAGGGGGGGGGGGGCTGTCATGGGGGGTCTTTCTAGGTAGGGGGTGTGTAGGGTGGGGTAGGTCTGTGCAGTGAGGGACGATTTGTAGGGAAGGGGGATGCATGGGGTATTAGGGGATGATGAGCATTAATAATTTTTGAGTTTTGTTTCCATTTTTTCTATATTTTATGTAAAATGGTAGGCCCCTTAATTTTTATTGTTTCATATTACATGTTCTTGTTTTTTATGGAATGAAAGTTTTTCCAAAAGCTTTATGGATCATCGTGTACAAGGATAGAGGTCTCGAGGGGGTGGATGGGTGCTTTGGAGAGGGAGGGGTGTCCAAGAAGGGTGTATATGGGATGGGGGTCTGTCCAGGGGAGGGGTGTTCAAAGGGTCTGTCTAGGGAGGGGGGAGGGCTATCCAAGATTGGGGTAGTTCTAGAGGGAGGGGCACTATCCAGAAGGGGGGTTGTTTTTGAGGGGGGTTATCCAGGAATGAGGCAGAGTCTAGGAGGGAGGGATGTGGTCTGTCCTGGGGTGAGGGGTGGCTGTCCAGGGGGTGTCCAAGATTAGGGGAGTCCAAGGGGGTAGTAGTCCAGGTGGGGGGGGGGGGGGTTGCCGAGGGGTTGTCTAGGATTGAAAGGATAGGTTTGAAAACTCTAGTATTTTTAAATATATATATAAGGATATGTTTGAAAACTCTATTATTGAGACTAACTAGAATATGATGATGATCCGAGTAAAATCTAGGTAGGGTGATTCTAGAAATTGTTTCCAATTTATCAAGGGATTGGTTGTTTATGAAATATATATCAATTTTACTGTCAAGAATCCTATTATGGAGACTTCTATAAAAATATTGAATATTCATTTGGACATGTATTTGGGGATAGGTCCCCCTATCATTTTACCTCTAGAATTATTATTCCTTGTTGATTTCCTGAGGGTTTTTTTAGACTTATCCTTATATTTTGGTGGGTCTCTATCCTATTTAGGCATGGAAATGTAAGTAAAAACTAAATTATCATTCATAATATAGTTTTACTATATTTCATTCATTGTTTAATCACGCCTAACTTGATGATTGAAGGCATGTCGTTCAATGATCTTCATGTGCTCTTCAGTTTTAAAATCTATATTTTTGTCTATGTTATTTTTCAGAATGTTGTTGTCATTATGTTCCTGGTCAGAAGATGTTAACATCAAAATATCTTCATGAGATATTTTAATAGATGTGTAAGACCAAATAATAATTTCCACATGTGCCTCATTCCCCTTGTTATATGGAACAAGTGATACTGTCATGTCTATAGGGACATCAGCATATTTCTTACACGCATTCAGTCTGCACATCTGTGCTCTTGTAGAGGTGTCATTTAAATATATGTTTTTCATTATTTCTTGAACACTGATCTTTTTAACTCCATCATATTCTCTGTTGTTAGCGGGAATATACATCTAATCATGCATGCAGATCAAGTTTTTCACAGAGCTGAAAGTGTTGAACTGTGTGGATTTCTCCATCATGCTTTCCTTTTACGATCCAATAGAATCACTTCCCATAACTCAAAAGTTACTAGAGACAACATTGTTGATTTTATTTTAAGATAAAGTTATCAATTATTCTTGAATTCCATATATGCTATAACTTCTTGGTTCATTGCTTTGTTGCTTTTGGTTGTCCATCATCTTAGTTATGTCTCAAAATGTAAGAGCCTCTTTATTTCCATTAATCTAGGCATGATCGTTGTGTTTAGCAGTGGTTCGAATGTTGTCCAAACCAATTAATTGTTCCACAATGATAAGCACCCTACTGGTGTTTGCATCATATGATAGTTTATATTGATCATTCTTGACCAAATATAATCCATTTCTCAATTTAATTAAAAATTTCATAATCCAATATTGTATTATCATCCTCTTCAACTAGGTCAGCCTAGGATTTACTAGCATTCCCCGAGGAATTATGGTTTCCTTGATTTCTAACCAATACACCATTAATCTTTTTTGGGGTTTAGGATTATCCATTAGAGAATTACCCTTTATCTTCCTTTTAAAATTAGTCCACTCTATTTCATTGGGTGGGGAAAATTTTTAACAACACTACAGTTTGTAATAGAGTGTCTAATAATATTACACAAGTCACAAAAGAGAGTGGGGGGGATTTCCAGGTAGGTCCAAAGGGGTGTCTAGGAGGGATGGAGTTTCCAAGAGAGGGTGTGTCCAAGAGTGGGGGTTGTCTAGGTGGGAGGGCGTGTCGAGGAGGGGGTGTACAAGAGGGAGGGGTGTACAGGAAAGGAGGGGTGGTTTCCAGGAGGGGGTGTAGGTGGAGGGGTGTCCATGAGGGAGGGGGTGTGGGGGTATGTAGGGTGGGTGAATGGGGGTCTGAATGGGGTTCTAGGGGGTCTGTAGGGGGTGTGAGGTGGGTGCATGCAAAGTGTTCAGGGGGGAGGGAAGGGGGTATGTCCAAGGAAGGGGTGGGGTCTGTCTAGGGTGCAACGGGGTCTATCTAAGGAGGGTGTTGGGTCTATCTAGGGGGTCTATCCAAGGTGCAAGGGGGTCTCTCCAGGGGGTATGTCCTTGGTGCAAGGGTGTCTGTATAGTGTGCAAGGCGGTCTTTCTAGGAAGGGGGGTCTATCCAAGGGGTAGGGAACTGGGTGCAACGATTAGGCCCATAGGCCTACTCTGTTTTTCTATTGAAAGTTAATCTATATCCACAAATTATATCTATGGCTATAGGGCATGTTTTTTTCCTAGAAATTGATGATGTGGACATGGTTTGAACTGTGGATATGGGCCTATAACCACAATTAAATTCGTGGAAAAATCCCTATACCCATAGTTCAAACCATGGATATCAAGATTTAGCCATAGTTTAAACTGTGGCTATAGGTAGGGTTGTTTTTCATTCAATTCCCATGATCAACAAGAAGGGAGGTTCATGGTTTTCCTTGAAAAATTTGAAAAAATAAAATAGGGTTCACAATGAAGTGGTGAAGATGCTGAAACCTAGATTTGATGAGCCTACCGAGTGTTTTACATTTAATGGAAGCATTGGGTTTTTTTAGATCAGGCTGAGGACTGCTATAGTTGCCCAGACTTTTACGTTGGAGCACATTAGTAAGAGCGATTCTTATGAAAGGTCAAGTTCTACCAAGGAGTGATGGATCTCGGAGTGGATTAAGGGTCCGAACCCCACATCTCGGATCTTGGGGAGGATGAAGGGTCCCAACCCCAAGTCCAAGGACAGTCCATATGGAAAGATCCCTACTCATTGAGTTCACTTATGACCTCAAGATGAGCAATGCACAAACCATAAAAGTGTAAGATTATAGTGAAATCATCCTGATAGACATGGCCCAACTTGATATGACATCAAACCATGGGAATCCTAACCACACCTGCATCTACCATCTCCGAGTGCATGGCCAGGAAGAGTTCTCCCATTATGTACTCACTGCATAGCCTTGACCTTGTTGCACCACTCCCATTCTTTGCTTTTGGTTCTCAATTTTCTTTTAGTCATTTAGGGCTAAGTGACCAGTTTTATATTGGTCTCCATCAAGGTTGGCTCCATTATTTGTCCTTGTGTTTTGGAGACATTTAAACAAGACTTTGAGGTCAATATAAATTTACTTCATTTATCTAATTAAATATAATTTCAAAAAAATAACAAAATTCAAGTATTGAGACTCTTTATGATATGATGTGGATTCGCTATATTGGCACGATTTTTTTAGAATTCTTATGATCATAAATACATTTTATGATTACAACGTGAAAAAATAATGCATATCATAATTAAAAGAATTAGATAATGATTTTTTCTTTATTCTAAATTAAATATTAATAATTTAATGATTACATTATTTGAAAAAAATAAAATTTATAAAAAATAAAACATACATCTTATGATAATTATAACAGTCCAACCTATATAGGTGACCAAATAGTTGGTTCAAACCATCCAATATCCTCATATTCACCTCCTAAAATGTCAATATTTTCTATTTGTGATGAGGGTATAAACCCAACATTATAGATAATATTCCCTCAATGAATAAAAAAGTTTCAAGTTATTAAAACCCTATATAATATAATCATATGTGTTTTTAAAAAAATTCACGACATCAAAGAAATAAAAAATTAATAAAATATGTGTTACTATGGTATAACACCAATATTAATTAAAATGTTAAATGTAATATAATTTTTAAATAACTATAAATAGTTTCAATAAATGGAATCATTGATGGAATATTGTGATTTATAGAGTTCTATTGAAATATCTAGTTCTTGTTGAAAGAATTATGTTGTTATTATTGTGACGTTTTTTTGAAGATCAAATTTTCAACTCCCAACATGGATTTTAATAACTTACAACATTAAAAATAGATGAAATAATATGAATGACATTGTCACATCCTATTTTGAATTTTCTAATAGATTATATTAAAACCTATGTTGATTCTGAAGAGTACCTCACATATATATACTAAATAGTCCTTCCTTGATGATGTTCATAGAGTGGGGATAAATAGAAGTATCCCATGGATGAGAAATGCTTGATCTATAAAAATAATGTAAGGGCAGTGTCCCATGGTGTGGAGTGACCATTGGCTAAACATTTTTTCCAATGGATATTATATGACATGGTAATTGGGTATACTAGTAGTGATCCATGTGTATGCTCCATGGATATATCCTCTTATGATTAAACAAAGTAAAATCTATGTATCTATAGGTGTATTAAACTTTTTATTTTCTTTTATTTTTCAGTTCAGATAAATTTGATAAAATTATAATTTGTAATATATTCCTTCTAACATGGGAAATGGATTAGATGATCGAAGAGGGTTAATATTTAAATAACATTAAATCTATCATTACCATTATTTACACCCTTCTCAGTGTCATGAGACTCATATCATATCATGGTTATTTAAACTTATGGTACTAGATCCTAAAGGTTATGATTTTAGGATCAATATATTTTATTTATTTTGAATTGTTTTTCACAAAATGGATTGAACATTCCATGAACAAAATTATTTCAAATGGGTAATAAAGTTTAAAAGTTTAGTCTAATTAATTAGTATCAAATTACCAGGATATATAAACGGGAATGACTGAGGTCAGTCCCTTGATTAATATGTATGACGCTTAAGAGAAGGTCTTGGGACATATTGTTAATAATAAATATTTTAATTTAAGTTGATAAAAAAATTTTAAACAAAAATGTAATGGTTTGAAAAAATTAAGTTAAAAAACTAAAAGTATTAATATCTAGGGAATGTTTCATAAGAGATAACTATCTCTCTAATTCTTAATTTGAGTTGAATAAATTGGTTGTAATACTATTTTAAAGCTACATATTTATTATAAAAAATCCCAGAAATTCTACCTAACCCAATCTAAATTTCTTGTTCAAAGAAGAATATCTACACACATTCAATGATTTTAATATTTAAAACTAAATAAAATTCCACTCTATTTTGGATGGCTTAATTTTATCCACCATTATCTAGTCTTTCCCTTCACAGGATTTTTTTTCAAAGACATTCTAATGAATAAAATAGGGATTACATATTTAATGTGATTCCTAAACAAATTTCTATACAAGAAAGAAATTTATAGATAATATAAAAACTCATCCTTTTACTTTGGATCTATCACCTCTTAATTGATGAGGTGATAATGGTTGAGGTAAGCTCAATCATGTTTTATTTTACTATATTAATAAGTGAGTGAAAATTTTAATTGAATTATATAAGAATTAAAATATATTGAAAACTAAAATTACTTACATTTATTAATTATTGGAACAATAAATGTTAACATATAAGAAGAAAAATTGTATAATAGGGTCAAAGAATCAATTAAAATTCAATGTAGAGGCTAATAATTCCATATATTTGGATGGAAGATCCTATTTATAAACTTTATATTCATCATTCCATAATTTATTTCATTATGGAATGAGTTTATATACATTTAATATAAACCCTTATTTATTCGTCATAGGTTACATCCTTGTGGTTCAAGGGACGGTGTTGTTGTGCCATAGATACATCTTTCTCCTTCAAAATCAAAATCTCTCAAGGGTCATACAATAAAATTATAATTACTTCAAATGTAATATTATGTTCCCTTATATTTCTCAGAATCATTATATCTTGAAGTGGAAAATATTATTGTTTAATTATAAAGGTATTTTATATCAATATTACTTCATAAAGTCGTAGAATAATGGTAATATGTTATAAAATGATCTTATACATCTCCTCAAAGAGGTAATGATATTAAAATTCAATATGATATGGATACATCTATAATATCACTAAATGATTTCTCTATTTGATCTTGGGAGACTCATCCCACATTAAAACATTACATTATAGGTATCCAATTTCATAATCATGAGTTCTCTTACCATATTACATGGTTCTCCCATAGTGTCGAATGATACCACAACTCATTCTCCTGTATTTTTCCTATAATGTTGTCCCATCATCCCAGACATCATCCTTAAGCGTTAAACTATTTCACGTCCTAGAGATCGTTTTTCTACGTCAGTGACTAGATACAACCTTGGTGTGAATCCATTCATAGAAGGATTTTATGGAATTTTTTTTTAATTTACTTTTTACCTAAAATTTATTGTAGAATAGAATAAAATCCTAACATCATAAGTCCTTCTTGGGTAATCATATGTATCCTCTTTTGTGTCATGTTTTAGAGTGAAATATCTTCCAAATCACATTCATCAACACCGTGAAACCATTTTTTGGAATTATTTCCTTCTTGTTTTACCATTTATACTTTGGTACAACTAACTACATAATGAAGAAAGTTTTTTCGGAGTAATATATATGCAGTTACTCTAAAAATATCAAGGGATGATCTAAAATATTCTTTAAGCACAATCCATGAATAAATAAATAAAAATAGAAACAAATTGTAGTATTATGTCCCATAATCAATGAAAATCATGATAAAAACATATGCATCAATAATAGTTATCAAACTCCCCCACAATTTAAAATTTTATTATCCCTAATAAAAATATATTTACTAAGATTCCAAATAAGATCAATCCTTTAAGTATAGAAAAGAAGTAGAGAACATGTCAATAAAACAAAATATGAGCTGAAAAATTTCCAATTATAATATACCCATCCTCTATAAGTAATCATACATCCTTATTAAGATTATACTATAATTATTATTCTCATCCATTATTATTTTTCATCCATTCCATAGACATATATACCCATACAGAGATATACTTATTTATAAAATTTGACATTCAACACTCATGAATAATGTAAAACTAGAGTTATTCTCATTATAAATTTTCTGTATTCTATTTATAGGCCAGTATAATATCTCAAATCACTTTATAGAAATCTAACTAGAGAAATCAAGAGGAAATCCTAAAAACGTTCTAATGTCTTTGAGGATAGAGGTGTGTAGTACATGATGCAATCATTAAAAATCAAGTCTTTAAAAATGGGGATAAATTATTTCAGTACAAATAATGGTTATTTATTTAATCCAAATGAAATGGGGACATACTTATCCACTTCAAAGTCATCATATCCCATCAATATCTACATCTCTTAATGATTCCCATCATGAAAATTCATCAATAATGACGGAATTTTTCATCATATTTTCTTTTCTTTTCCTTTGTTAAAAGGGAAAATACACCAGGATCAAGTATCACACCAATCAAACTACCTTTTTTTGATATCCACAAAGAACTAATTATAATAGTTATAATAATATCATAGATCATGTATGATTGATCCATAAAATGTACATGATATAATCTATTAATTAGATTTATTTTCCAAATTAATATATGAATCAAGTAATAAAAATATAAAATATCTTGAAATCAACTTCCAAGTCACTAATTACAATTATACCGCCTTATCTTACATGGTATTCTCACAAGGTAGTTCCATGCATAACCATTCAACATTTTTAAAATAAAAAGAAAAAAATTAAAATATTTGTACTAAATAATGTCTTGTATGAAGGATAAATTAGCATATAATTTGGATTACATGTTTAGAAATTTCATTGATATTACAAGATTAAAATATGCTTAGATATAGTTTAGGAATAAATGTAAAAGGGTTAAAAAATATCCACCATCATATTTGTGTGATTTGAAAAAGACTCATTTTTTTGAAAAATATCATTGAAAAAGTTTAAATAGTAATGTTTGTATGGACTTATTTAATGAAATAGGTTATTATAAATAATATAAAAAAATAGTTTACAACACCTATCAAGAATGAAATTTAAAATTATTAAAAAATCACACATAACATGAACGTTATGTAGTATCTGAATAAACAAAAAAATTAAAAATTTTAGATTAGATGACAAAATAATTCAGTAATTATATTGGATATCATAATAATAATTAACAAGTAATTTATTTTCAATAATTGGAAACTAAATTTTTTTCTTTTATTTACATGTGTGTTCAATATTTTCATATGTCAAGAGACATCCCTAAATAAAAGTCTCTTAGTCCATTGTTTTCAAGAAAAAATTAACATGTTTCCAAGAATGGCTCCACCACACATAATTTATAATATTGTATCAACTATTTAAAATCATTGAGAGATATATGAAATCTAATATTATTTTAAATAGATCATAGTAAATTATAAATATTTAAGAAAGAATTAAGGACCTCCATGATTTATGTATTATTTTCATCCTTGATATCATGATGGAATTTACTAAATGAAATTCCTATGCATTAATGGATTGTGGTGGATTTTATTTCCTAAAATGAAAACATTGAACTAGGTAACAAGATATTGTGAAAATGTTATATTTATTATGTTTAAGAAAAAATTTATGCAAAAAATATTATTCTATTTGTTTTCATTCAACATGTTATATAATTGATTGATAATGAACATAATAGGAAACTAAATGTATTAAATTCTAAAAAATATGATGAAGTTAAAAAAATAAAAGGAATTATAAAAATTTGGAAGGGGGAGGAAATCCTATGACTCCTTGGTTCCACCCTCACCCACCTTCTCCCCATTGGGATCCACCTAAACTAAGATTTTAGTCAATTAAATCATGAAATGCCTAAAAGACTACACTTACCAGCATTGAATCACCAAATAATTATCCAAAATAAGTTCCTCAACAACTAATGTATTATAAGGGAAGGTAGAGTAGTCTAAATATAGGTTGTTTTAGAAACTACCTCTATCACAACCTATAAATGGGGAATGACAATCAATGATGGTGTTGAAAACTACTGAGATGATTGATCGATCAGGTATATTTCTAAATTATATGGATGGGAGTTTGATAATGGTAGTTATATATTAATTTGGGTATATGGTTCCCCATTAGGCAGGGTAGTCATAGATCCATGACCCTAGGAATGTTCAGTGCTTACAAGAGGCCCAAATAGAATATAGATATCTGTATTGATAGTTTTAATTTGTGTATCACTATGAAGGGATATTATAGTGACTATGTCAGTAGTCAGAGTCAGTGGATGATCATTATATTGTGTTGGTATCTGCCAGATCCTTAGGAAGATCATTTTGTGATCAGCAGGTCAATAAATGAAACCTCCATTGTAGGTTAATTTATGTGACCCTTTCCATTATTTTTGGAATCCAACTCAAACTGTCATCATTCATCAGTATCCATAAGATAACTAGTATCTTATCTGTTAAAATGTGAAGAGGGGTGGATTGGGGGTGGTATAAATGCTCAATTTGGGGTGGTCTAATACGAAATAAATATGTTGTTGGTTGAGTGGGATTAAAATACTGAGTTTGGAAGAATCTAACATGTTCTCACTAGGATGGATATAATAGAAAAAATGGGTGTTGTTTTATGTTATGTGGTAGAATGATAGGTGGATCAAATTATACCTTCATCTTATCATTTAAAAGGTGATTTATCCCAATAATACAATGAATTAAATTGGAAAATAATAATTCAAATACCCATGAGGAAAGGGTGGAGGTTGTTTTTAATCATGTGAAATATCTATTTATCCTCTCGGTGTTGGGTTTGATTGGGAAGTGAAAGAAGAATATGAGTGTCCCTAAATGGAATCAGGATCCACAATTAAATAAGTATAATTTTAATCCCATTCCTTCACTTTACCACTATCATTAATGGGACAATTTTACTAATAATGGGAAGTTAGACAATATAATCTACCAGAATTAGGATAGGTGAAATGATTATTCAAAAACTCACAAGTGCTTTGCATGTTATGTAGTGAAATTACCACCCATAATAATACCCTTGGTCTTTTTCAAAATTCATTCTTAATATAATGAAAATTATTTTGACATGTTTATTCTTAACTACCATATATAAATTCTATAATGATGAAGAAAATATAATCTGACCACAAAGCATTATGATGATCCCTTATAAAACCATTAATGAGATATTTCCCGATGTACAATCCTAAAGAGATAACTTCTCAACTAATTTCTCTTAGTTTTTTAGGTTTGTTCCCTAGAAATGGGTAAATGGTTCTTTTCATATACTACTTATGGATTGTGTTCTTACAGCACCCCATTATAAAATCATTATAATACACTCTCTCTTTAAACTCATAGTTTGTGACACATTATCCTGCTCCAAACTCTATAAACCAAAGGATCTAATTATGTTGAACAAATTTTAACTTAATATACTCTAGTTTCATATCCAATACTAAATTTAACTCTCATATCCACTCAATAGAAGCCTCCTCTAATACATGAGTAATATATTATAAATTCATAGATTTTAATGAATATATAACATGATCATCTATAACAACATATTATATAATATTCATGTCAAAATTCATTTTTTTTCTGAATTAATGGCATTTAATGTCTACCTAAAATGTTCCAGTGTTTGGGTTCAGTGAACCATATAAAATAGTTATGTTGATTTTGGGATAAATAACCATATAGATATGAGTGATGGGTTGTTTGGTTAGTTTGTATTCGGTTAGGTTATAGAGATGTGAATGGGTTAGGTGAAATGATTAGTAAGGGATCATGTAATTGTGTGGGTAGTTTTTTCATTTTTTTATTTTGTGGGTCTCATATGTAAATTACTTTTTGTTTTTTTAATGGGTATTTATCTTTGTATTTGTTTTTAACAGTCTTAGTTTGATCCATTGTAGGTGGGATATGGATATGGAAGGGTAATGGATTGAGATGGATTCATAGGGAGTTTTAAATGTGTTGTTTTCAAGGTTTGGAAATGTTTTTCCGGTTATATGGGTATAGTGAATTTTCATAGTGTGGGTTGGGAAACAGTGTAGTTAGATGCTTTAAATAGGTATGAGGTGGTGTGGAAGTCATGTTGGAGAGGATATAGAAGTGTATCATTAATGCTTTAAGGTGACCATAACCATATCAAAGAGCTATGAAAATAAATTTATGGAGAACTGAGAGATGGGAAGAAGGATACTAATAGCACAATTTAGGTTTTGTTGTTTAGAATTAAATGTATTTTAATACATTGTGTCATCACCCAAGTCATTACTGCATGGTGTCATTAGTTCTAAAACCATTGTATATTTCAAACTCATTCCTCTAGAGTTGCGAATCCATGGGGGAATCCACCATATAACAACCAGGTCATTTTATCCATATTTGATTCTTTTAAGGTAAAAATCACGACATTAATACTACCATATAAAAATTAATGTTTATTTTTTTCCCTCTAGAATAATTATATAGTGACAAATTACTTCCCATAACAACCTGATTTGTCACTCTATATTATGATATTTGGGGGTTTAGACACAGTGTACACAAACCCTATTTGGGTAAGGCTCTTTTCTATACAAGAACTTAACATTATTATTGTGTAATCAGTTATTCTATTTCATAGTTGTAGAATGACGACTTTAGGGAGTAGTGTTTTATGAAATGATATATCCGTATGCACCTTAAAAATGATGCTTCTATTCGTTGGTCATTAACACTCTAAAATTTTATCTTTTCTCAATTAGATCTTTAGTAGGGGAGTATGGGAGAGTTATAAAAATTCTATAAAATAATTTACCCTAATAATTTATAAAAAATATAATGTAGAATTATAATCCTAAAAAAGAAAACATACCTTGGTTTCTCTAAACCTAGTGCTTTAATAAAAGTCAATATCTAGATGTAACTTTTTATTTTCAGGAAATTTTGAGATATAGAATAAATTAATTATGGGAATTATACTTGTATTGATTCATCCTTTTTTATTGAACTTGAATGATGGTTAAATACCTATTTAGATCTAAATGGATCCATGTGGAAAGCATTTATACCATGATGTGTCATAACCAAAGTGACTGTAGTTTTCTTGGAAACAATCTCAAACAAGATTAAAAAAAAGTATTGTATCTCCTGGTATGAATATTCAATGGTTGATTCATAAATCAAACCACTTATTGATTTTATATTTATAGGTCTTTTAATTCTTATATGCATCTCTTTCATTCGCTTATAATTTATCCACATATAGTAGTATCTTTTTATCTTGGTGTGAGTCTATAGGCACTTTCTTCATTTCCCTATATTATCACTGCTTGAGATCCACCCATTAATGCCCAAGATGTTTCTAGAAAATTCACAATGTCCACAAACTACGGGGTAAGGTCCACAACATAAAAAAGATTATCATGAGGGAATAATTCTCCAATGGGGAGGGGTGAGTCAGCATGATGGTCCAATGGTGGGAAAATACTAATAATGTGATCGACTACCACATTTTCCACTCCTATATTATCTCTAATCTCAAGGCAAAACTCTTGGAGTAAAAGCATCCATCAAATGAGTTGGGGCTTAGCTTTAGGTTCCATTTGGAGAAAACGAAGGGCATCATGATGGAAAAATATAATGATTTTTGACCCGATAAGATATGAACATAATTTTTCTATAGAAACAACAACAGAAATAAGTTAATTTTTAGTGGTTGTGTAGTTTTCTTGGGTAGGGTCAAGGGTACGTGAGGCATAAAAAATTACACGAGGAGACTTCTCAACCCTTTGTGATAAAACTGCCACAACTGTAATGTTAGAGGCATCACACATATGCACAATGGGGAGATACCACCTTGGTGTTTGGATGAAGAGAGGTGATGTGAGACACCAATTTAGTGAATTGAAAGAATCCTCACAGTTTTTATCAAACAAAAACTCATATTCCTTTTGTAATAACATGGACAAGGGAAGTGAAATCTTACTGAAGACATTAATGAATAGGTGGTAAAAAATAGCATGACCCATGAGTAATGACACCTTAAAAACACATTTTGGATATATAAGCATTCAAATTAATTCAATTTTTATATTATCCAATTGAATTCCTTCTTTTGAAATAACAATCCCAAGAACAATCCCTTGTTCAACAGTGAAATTGAATTTCTCGTAATTTAATAGAAGTTATTTTTCTATGTACCGTAGGAGGATAAAACTAAGGTGTGGAAATAATTCATCAAAATAAGATCCATAATCTGTAAAATTATCCAGAATACATCCATGAAATTTTCACGGTACTCTGAAAATATACTCAACATACAACACTAAAATGTACCCGAAGAATTACAAATACTAAAAAGAATACTACAATATGAAAATGTGGCAAATTGATAGGTAAATGTTGTCTTCTCTTGATCATCATGGGATATATGGATTTGAAAATAACCCAAATAGCCATTAGGGAAACAATTATGGGACTTAACACCCAATCATTCTAACATTTGGTCAAGGAAAGGTAGAGGAAAGTGGTCATTCTGCATGGCTTGATTCAGTCTACTGTTGTCAATACAGACTCGCCAACTATTTTTCACATGTGTTAGATCCATTTCATTTCTTCATTTGACACATCTGTTATTCCAACTGTTTAGGTGCAATTTTCACTAGGCTAACCCATTTACTATCCAATATTTGATAAACGATCCCTACAACATGTAATTTACTCAATTCCAACTTTACAACATCAAGGAGAGTGGGATTCAACTAGAATTGATATTGTCTTACAGGCATAGAATCATCATCCAAATGCATATGGTTCCTAGAAATAGATGGGCTAATGCCTGGAAAATCATCAAATGTACATCCTATCGCCTTTTTACACTATCTCAAAAGGTTGAGCAGTTTTGATTCATACTATAGAGAGAGGTTATTGGAAATAATGACAGGAAATTGGTCAATAACCTCAAGATACACATATTTAAAATTAAAAGGATGTGGTTTAAGTTCTAACACCAATGGTTTTTGGATTGTGGGAGGGTGTTTAGGGGGAGTGAGGTCCATGAAACTATCTATCTCCTCATGTTTATTCTCTAAGGATAGAGAATCTGTTGAAATGATATTTTCAGAATTATCAATGGTAATGGGTACCTCAGAATGAACACACTCATCAATTAAAGCAAAAAATTTACACTTTTCAGAACCCACAAAACACTCAGAACATGAATCAAAACTCAAATCATATAAGGGTGAAGAAGAGGAAAATGAAACATATTATGGGTTGAGGAGAGAATTGTGTGTGTCCACCATTTGAGATCACTTACATATAATATACAAGAATAATGGAGTTCCACTCAGCGATGTGTTTTGTAGACTCAAGGATGTTAAAACTTACCTTTCTCCAATAATCTCCATAGAAAGTATGCCATAGTGAATGTTTATGGTCGTATTTACAGTTATGAGGAATGGAATACCTATTACGGGAGGGGAATGTCCTTTAGTGAGGGTATCCTCCATCTCATGAATGTAGAAGACAGTGGGGAAGACTAGATTCTTTGATTTTACAAGGATGACCTTGACCACTCCTGATGGGTGTGTTGTGATCCGATTGGAAAATTTCATTGTGATTCTGATCTGTTGAATATCTCCAACCTACAGAGAAGTGTACAAATATTAAGGTATTTAATTAATTAAAGAACCTAAATCTAACATAGAATATGAAAATAATGTCTCCCCTATGGTGAAAGGTATCATGAAAGTTACCGGGTTCATGCAGTTGGATGGAATTGCTAGTTGAATCAAGGGTGAGGCAATTCTTACCAAGATGACTCTCTCATTCCCCTTCTATCTCCTTCTATGGGTGCAAATATTTTTAAGAAATTTGGCATATCTAGGGATTTTTTTCACTACATCAAATTAATGAATATTAACTTGTACCTTTTAAAATGTATCCATTATTTTTATCAATGTCATTATCATAATTCTTATTAGATTTAGGGAGTATTTGGGGGAATGGAAGAGGAATGGATGGTTCATGGTAATCCTTAACGATAATTGGTTTACACTTTTGGTTTAGTTTTTCTTCACTGCAATATTTTATGGGTAGAGAAATAGTTTTTTCAATATAGGGACATTCATTTTGTATAAAATCAATAGAAAAAGAAACTTCATTACCACTATGATGTTTAATTGAACAAACATTACCTTTTTTCTTCAGATTAGCAATGGGTTGGGATAGTAGTTGTCTAGAACCTTTCATTTTGATCTCACCGATAGTGTTTTCCATGTGTCCCACTTTAGTTTGTAGGTCTTGAATAATAGATTGTGTGGTCTATTGGAACTGGATGTTTTGGGATGCCATTTGTTTCACTATGTCCTCAAGGCATGGTTCACATTTGGGATGAGGAGGAGGATTTTTCCAAGAAGTTTAGGGATACGAAAATTGCATACCTTGGCCTTATTGATACCAATTTTCCTGGGGGTATCTCGGGTTGCCTCTTTATTAGTATTGTGCTTGTGATTTCCACATGGGGTTTGGTTTTGGCCTAAAGGGATCCTTATTTAAGGGTGATTATTTATGAAAAGGACACCTAGGAATACTTCTACACAAGACTTATATGAATCCAGAGGTTGTGGGAACTGGTAAAAAAATGAGTGTTATCCGAATAAATACCACAATCTAATATAAAATAAGTTGTGTGTGAGTTACCATGTGCTTGAGATAATATCATTATAAGGGTATGCATCTCATCAAGATTATTATCTACCTTTTGTTCTAGGGCTAAATTACTTACCTCATGAACTCCTCAGGTTGGTGCAATAGCTTATGTACCAAATTGTCATACATTTTGAGCCATGTTGGATATAAAGTCACGAGCGGTGGAAGGATATTTATCAACCAAAGAACCAATAGCTGCATCATCAATCATTCCATGATCCGTGGTGATAATTTCCTCATAGAATTATTGGATAAACAATTGTTCAATAATTTTGTGGTGGGGGAAACATGAGAAAAGTCTTTTTATTCTCTCCCAAAATTCAAGTAGAGTCTCTCCTTATGATTTCCTAATTCCATAGACTTCATTTCTAATAGATGCAGTTTGGGTGGAAGGGAAGAACTTCTCTAGAAAGATTCATTTATGGTCATTTAATCCCCCAATTATGATATAAAAATAGTATATATATTCTTTGGATACACCATCAAGGGGTAAAGGGACGACCCTAAACTTAATTTGGTCCTTATACACATTTCAGGGTTTCATGGTGAAATACACTATGTAAAAATATTTAAGATGTTTGTGAGGTTTCTCACTAAGAAGAACCTGGAATTTTGGAAGTAGGTGGATGAGGCCTAAAATCAGCTCAATGTTGGCTGCTTCCTCAGGATATTGGATGTACGCATGTTGGTACTCCACATCAGGGTTGGTCAATTCTTTTAAAGTTTGATTATTTTCATCCATGTTTTCTTGGGTTTGATTGGGTTTAATTTTTGAGTGGTTTAGGACCAATTGAGGTTCCCCAAGTGTTTAATCATTTTAACTTTATTGACCTACTCTATATTCCATAATTTGTGAGTGAAGTGTCTTTTTAATTTCAGGGTCAAATTCAAGCAGTTTTTCCTTTTCTGATCGGATCGTGCAAATAAGTTGTGATGTTTTTTATTATGATTTAATTTGGGTAAAATCGGATAATAAGGGTGAAATGAGAATATAATTTTATGCTACAGAATTATAGAGAGAGATATAAATAAGAATAATAATAATAGAGAGAGAAAAACAACAAAAACAAAAACAAACAAAAATAGAAACAAAAAACCAGAAAAAAATCGAATAGGGGTGGGGGTAGGATATTGAAAGGATTTATAAATAAAAGAAAATTTAAATAAATAAAAATAAAATAAATATAATAAAATGATTTTTATCACTGGAAACAGTTCCAAAATTTGATCGTGTTGTTGAGCAAGTCAAATTAGTTGTTTAATTTTTACTAGAATGTCTGCAATATAGCCGCAACCGTAGGTCATCTCTTAAAAGAACCTTATAAGGATAATTTAAAAATAGGGGTTTTATTTTGAAAATATAAGGATAATTATATTTTGGAAAACATGGAGCTTTTTTATTAAAGAATACAATAGAAAATAAAAGCGATTAAACAAAGTAGAAATGAACAAGATTAATTAAGCGTGATCAACCCAGGGAAGTATTTTGATGATCATCCTTCATCTATTCTAGAGAAAGGTTATAGATCTTTTAAAACATATTTTGTAACAAATATTACCATATTGTTACTAATTTAATGCTATGATACCTCCTAGGGTTCAGTCAAAATCACACAATGATTCACCAGACAACACAAATTGTTGGGTGATTATGATCAGCTTCATAACCAAAAATCAGCAAGGAAACACACTAAGAACTCGATGTACTATCCAGGTTTGTATGTTATTTAATTGTGATACCATGAAATAAATGTACATGACCTTGACATTTCTTATGTGATTTCAATTTACCAATATGAACCACACAAACACCGCAATTGAATGAGGGAAGAAAAAGGGATGAATGGTGTGTGAAACATCACATGAAATGGTACCCCTAAACATGATCATTTGAATTTGAGTATAAAATTATTTTTTATAAATCAATTAAATTAAAATATAGGACGAAGAAAAAAAACATAAAACCTGTAAATAAAACTATCATTCAAAATAATAAAAACATGAAGCTCGGGATTAAATCATGTTCCTCGTAGGGTGATCACAAGGGGTTTAGGAATCCATAGGGGGGATGAAGAAAATGATATTGAAGTAGAACATGCCATATCATCCAATTCTCCTAGGGGTGTTGATAAGACTCCTTGATGACTCAAAAATGGAAGAACCTTTCCTACTGGTTGAACACCAAAATAGGGTGCCCAAGGTGCCGATTTATAGTAAAAGTGGGATGTGATTTTGGGCACCCTAATTTTGATAATCCTCATGGTCCCCGGTTTTGGATAGTCAGACAGTCTTAAATCACATTGACCAAAACTATAGATATTTTTCCCGACTCCTTGTGTACATCCATGTCAACTTAGGAGTTTGGATCTGGTATATAATAAGAGATAGTGCTAAACTATAGAGGAAAAGTTTTGAAACTATGTAGATTCCTTTTTTTGGACAGATCAGTCCGTATGGGCCTCTTAATGGACTAATTGGGCTTCTATTCCTGAATATGAAATATATTTCATTAAATTTTGGATTATCCCCGAAAGTTTCATCCCATTTTGATGCACTATTTTGTAGAAGTATGTGTTTTAGTCCACTGGTCCTCTTAGACCCCGTGTTGAAAGGCCCATTTTTCTTGGATTTCACCATGGGTTCTCCTATTCACATACACCTACAATATAATTATAAAAACAAGTAAATTTTTTATTTTTAATAGTGTTAAACATAAAATAATTAAATAAAACATGGGGTAAAATTTGTTATTATACTTGAAATTTTCAATACAAATTTAGTTTAATACATTTGTATAAGGGTGAAATAAAACAGCGAATCATGGTACGATCAAGGAGTCATGAATCCTCTTCCTATTCTTACATATAAATATAATAGCATCACCATGGTTTTTGTCATTGGGTTGACCAATACTCCAAGATAGGATGATTCAATATGGGTAATTGTGGACCAACATAAAAATCTACACATTTCCACGCAATAAGGGAGGATTTTCCACTATAGCGGCTAGCAATAATAAATATAAATGAAGTTGTAAGAGTTCAAGGAGAACCTCTTTCAATAGTTTCTAATCATGATACACAATTTAAATCAAAATTCTGAAGAATTCCTTAAACATATTTGGATACCGATCTTCATTTGATTACTGCTTACCACCCGCAAAATGTCAGGAAATCAGAAAGGATGATCCAAACATTAGAGGGCATGTTGAGATCTTGTTCACTTGACTTTCCAAGTATGTGGGATTAATATTTACCTTTAGTAGAGTTTTCCTTCAATAAAATATTCCATTCAAGTATTTAAATGTCACCATAGGATGCATTGTATGGAAACATATGTCATACACCAACTTGTTGGGATGGAGTTGGAGAAATGAATCTTGTGGGTCGAGAGATTGTGAAGGAAACAACAACTAAGGTAAATACTATTCAAGGAAATATCAAAGTAGCTGAAATTAGAAAAAAAATCTATGCTGATAATCGAAGGAAGGATTTGGAGGATCAAATGGGAGGTCATGTTTTCTTAAATGTATCTCCATGGAAGGGTGTTATAATATTTGGAATGAAAGGGAAACTGTTCCCCAGGTACATACTCCATTTTGAAATTCTAGAGTGAATTAGAGCTATTGAATATCCTTTGGTTATGACACCAAACATGTATAATAAACACAATTGGTTCTGTGTCTCATTTCTGAGAAAGCACATTCCAGACCCAATGCCTGTCTTCACTTTTGAAGGTATATAATTTGAACCTGACCTATCTTACTATGAAGAGCCTATCTTGATTCTGGAAACTAAAGAACAAGTTTTAGGGAATTTAATGACTCCACTTGTAATGATACATTGAAAAAATCATAAAATCAAAGAGGAAATATGGGATCTTGAGAAGCTTATGTTGAAGAACTAACCAAATCATTTTGCGAGGTAACATTATGGTAATTTTGAGGATGATTTTTTTGTAAGGAGGGGATAATGTAACACCCCATGTTTTTGAAAATAAATTTAATACTGAATTCATCAATCACCAAGTCTCTAAAAAACACTACTTTGTTATAACCTAGCCAGTAAACATAATTTTTCCACCTCTGTGATTTAAATTTTGAAAAACTAACATACATGGTTGCCTTCAGTAAGATATTTAGAATATGATAAGACAAAATTAATTTTTTGAATAGTAACATACCCTTATGAATATTAATATGAACCTTATGAATAGTAAATAATATTAATATTTTATTGTCTTAAGGATATAATATAATGATATCTTGAATAATTTTTTAAGCTGATATAAAATGAAGTATATATTTAAAAATGTTATTTTTTAAATAAAGTATGACTTTATTTAAAAATAAAATTAATAATATTTTGAAAATTATGTTAAATAATGGAGCTCATTTTTTAATTATACACATCTAAAAATGGTAAGTGTGAATTTTTTGGATTTTTATAAAATACTCAAATTTTGAATGAATGGTAAAATACGGTAATTTACCATATATATATATCTAGTTAAATTCACTATTCCTAGAATCATGGAATATGTGAGCACAAATTGTTAAAACTCACATGAACATACTACTATTACTAGCCAAATCAATAAATACTATTGGTTGTCTTTATAAAATTATAAAATAATGAATAAAATAATTTGAAAACCCTCCTCTCCTCTCCTCTAACCCCCCTCACACCCTCTTCTCTTCACTCTTATAAGCATTGATGCTCTTAAAATTTCTACCCAAAATACACTTAAATATTCATTCCCCACATCCAAGTGATCGAGGAATTTCCAAAAGACCAAAACCCCTTCCCTTAAAGAGATTCTCAAGGAGTTGGATTCAAGAGGTGAACTCACATTCTATTTCTTTCAATTTCATTTCAAGTTCCTTTCTATTGTTATCCTATCCTCAACTCCTGTAACAAAATGACCATGATAAATATAGTATCATCTATATACATTAATTATATCATGTGAATGGAAGAACCATAATCAATATCCTTACTCTCTCTATTTTATTTTTTAAAACAAACCATCGTCCCTAACGTTCCAATTTATAACCCTCATGGATGACGATGTTTCTTTATTAAATTTCCCCTTAAATAATAAGCATGAAACCATTTATATGTTTGAAACAGGCTATAATATATATATTATAACCTCTTTAATATTCAGGAATCAGTATATGTACATAATATTAAGCCATATGACCAACTAGTTCTTAATAATCAAAATTCCGCTAAAATAATGTATGTGATTGTCCTTAATATTTAATAAAATGATTCATCCTCATTAGATTTAACCAAATAATATAAATGAACATTAAAACCTATGTATGTTCATAAATAATGTTTAAATTAAAATTTTGAGATTTACATCCACTCCACATGAACTCTGTTACGTAAAAACAAGTGAACCGATTATGAAAATCACGAAAATGAACATTTGAGAATGATTAAATTCAATATTATAACTTATCAATAAGGAAATAAAGGAACTAAAAAATTATGATAAAATAAGAAAATTTATAATAGTTTTTAAATTAAGTTATTAATGTGTCAAATTTATATTCCAGGATAATAAGGTTATGAGAGAAACATTCAGACATAAGGTAAGAGTTTTCCACCCAAACCTGCATTTTCATTCCGGTTACTTTTATTGCATACTTACCTCAATGAAATTTTTATGTATAATTATTTACATATCATAAATTTTGTTTTAGTGTTATATATTTTTACCAACCGGATTCCTTCTTTGTTTTATTGGTAGATACACATCTTAAAAGGAATGTTAAATATTCTTTCCAAAATACAGGCCCGATTCATGGGAATTTCTCGAATTTTAACTTATTTTAGGGGCCCTATATAATCATTTTTTGGAAACCATTATCTTTATAAAATATCTCATTTTATTTCGAAAATACTTTCTTACTTAATTTATGATTTCATACAATTATTAATCCAAATGAACTCTTCTTTTAAAAGTAAAAGAGTATTTATCTCAAGAATTACATGATGATTTTATAGGAGTATCCTAATCTGTTTCACAAATCATGTTGACTAATATGTATTATTGTGATTAATATTTTATGATTTCATATAACATATTTAATTGAATGGTTTATGATTATTTTTATTGTGGATATGCTATCATAAAACCATTCATCAATTTACTCCGAATGGTTAGTGTTTATGCTTAATGTTCAAGGAAAGTTTTTTACGTTTCATATGCTAGTTTCAATATGAATTTATATGTTCTTTATGATTATACATGTTCATATTATAAATTAATTGGACTTATTCATTGCAAATCGGGGCCTTCTATATCCCCACGGTGCATCGGTAGGTCTTCAGAGAGAAACCACACTCTTGGCCCAAGGCCTTGACAAAATGTTTATTTTTATTCTTAGCACGAGGTCTTGACTGTTTGATTATGATGTCCCACATTATGAATCCCATCATTATGAAAATAGTTTTGCTGGTTCATGTGGTTATTCAATGAGTATAATACCCATGATTATGATTTATTATGGAATTATTTATTCATCTCTTATTCCTACGATAATGTGTTCATGTTTATTGTTAAATGCATGTGTTCTTAGTTTTTCACCATGACTAATGCTTATTTTCATGATATCTTATATAGTATTACTTAACATTACTATGATTTTTAAATCACCCCTTTATTATGTTTCATTTTATCATGAAATAAATAAGTTTACTATGGATGTCCTTCATGGATAAATATATAGTTGTGGATGTTCCCAATAAAACATATATGTTGTTTTTTATTTGAAGTTGTAATGATGAAATTATATAAGTATATTGTTTCCAAATATACTAAACTAATCGGTCCTTTAGGATGAATATTCATGTTCTATATTCTAGTGTAATAAAATAAGGAACCGGCTATGGGAAACTAGGGTCCTCTCCTTACAAATCATGAAATTCTTTTTTATGAATGTGTGTGTGTTTTTCTTATGCACCAAGAATTAAAAATTTTATATAATTCAATGATACTTTTTATAAAACATATTTTAATTTAATTGTTTTAATTTATATCAATATTCTTTAATGTGAATTTTAAAATTATTTATTTAGTTAAAAGAGGCATATTCCAATAATATTTTTGAAAGTGATTGTTTCATTTGATAAAAATGACATGGAAATTTTAAAAAATTTATTAGACATGATATTTATATTTCATGTTCTCAACTACCAAAAAATTATATTAAATATGTATTTTTGAATAGAATGAAAAAGTTTTACTTTTTAAATATTATGTATGGGGAATGTGGGTGATACCTACTGAGACATTACATTCCTAGATATTATCATTTCAAGCTATTGCTCAACTATTGATTGCTCATGGATCATGCTTGTTTTGAGGTTTTATGGTGACTCATATTGTCACATAGAGGTATGTGGGTTATTTTGTTTTATTCAATTTCCCTTATTGAATCATCCAAACTTGTTTTCATTCCATTCCATTATTGGTAGTGTTTATGCACGTGGTGTTATGTATGTTGAATAATTTTGGGTGTTTTTTGAAAGTTAGATAATTGTTAGAGTGAGTCTTTATTCATGGATTATTGTCTCTTTATACATGCTTATTTTTTGGCATGGGAATCCAATGTATGTATTCATCATGGAAGAATTTTCGATAAAATTCCCACTATAATTGTAATTTATGTTGTTGTAAAAATCTTCCCACTATGTTTTTTATGATTCTATTTTGCTTTTCACTAGCCCATGGGGAATTTGACACCCTCTAGAACATTTAATAAGATTTTTGGGGTGTTTGTTGGATGGAAAATGCATGTTTGTTCATGGGAATGTTCCTCGTAACCTTCTTATGTTTATGAATATTATTTAGTATAAGTGAATGATAATTTTACTCATTTTTATAAAATTTCTAAGTCAAACATCATGTAATTTTATAAATTAGTATTTATATATGAGGATATGTTTGAGATTGAATAAATACGTTGATGATTTAAAAAGAGGTGATTCATATCCCCTTGAAACATGCGAATATATGATTATTTCGTATTGTTACTCTATTAGTCTTTCCTAATAAGCCATTATTTTTCATATATATGTGTAAATTGTTATATTTGATGGGATGTTGTTTTATTGGTGGTTTATTGAATGTGTGTGTGTTTTTTGAAAACAATTTATATGAGAGTATATATGTGAATGAGTCATGTAATAATCATGTGATCCACTATATAACTATTTACGGTTACATGATTTTTTAATTCCAAAACACCATGTAAATTGGTTTTGAATTAGTTAGAATCCCTGTGTTTCACAATTTTGATTGGTAACATTTTTTGATATTTTTTCTTGAGATTGTGAAATGTTTTCTTACAAAATTTAAGAATATACATATCTAGGTTACTAATTTTGATTTATTTTTTTATAGAAAAATAAATTTTAATTTCTTTCTAAAAAGAAAAAATGAGCAAAGAATATTTGTATTTTAATATGATACATGTTGTGGATTATTTTGTTTTTATGGATAAAAAAATTTAAAGGTGGTGCCATTGTAATAATATAATAATTCATTGATAATGAAAAAAATCTATATTTAAGTTATTCATACATAAATTTTTAACTTATTATATTTAATAATGTCTTTATTTATTAAATGGTTCTTATACTACCACAAAAACATGTATTCACAACACCACCCTTTAACAGTGCTAAAAAAATCCCTGAAAAAAGATACTATTAACAGTGCTTAATAAAACAGTCTTAATTGTACCCCTTTATCAGCATTTTTAGTGGGGAATGAATTTATTTCTAGGTATTACATTCATATTGATATTATTGATTTGAAATATTATCGTTTTTTCCTAATATGATGTTATTTATAATCAAATATATAAAAATATACACATGAAGTTTATATATTTACACATAAAAACTTAATTTTATAAATAAATAATTATACATATTTACATATAAAATATATTTATCAATATATAATTCATATCATATTTTGGTGTTATATTTAAAAATATAGATATTCCAGAATCATCCCATTGGAAATGGTGAGCTCATGGAATCTATGGATATATCCTATAGTGATAAAATCAGTTATTTAACCACTAATTATTCTTTAGTGGTTTGTCATTATTAGATTCAAAATTCTTAATAGTGATAATGAAGTTACCATCATTGAAGCTACTTTTTAATGACATGGGAAGAGTAATATTCTCCCCACTAGGAAAATTTTAAGCGTTAAATCTTCCTCTTTACATCTAGTTATCAAAAATAATTTTTTTTCTAAAAGCTGTAAGTAATTTCATAATTCTGAAACTAAACCTGTAAACATTCTAGAACGAATTGATGTCTTTCATTATGTTCAATTTACTACTTTCATAAATAGTGCTAAAAGAAAACATATTAGAGACATTGTATTTTTATTAAATTTAATATCCAAATTTATAAGACAACATAATTACTTTTCATTATAAGAAACAATTCAAATATTAACCACTTATTATATATAGAATATTATAAATTATTTGATGTGATCCCCATAACCATATAATGATAATGATATCCCACCATTTTATTAAAGTATCCCTCTTACGATATAAGGATCCTTCTAATTATCATCAAGATGTCATGTGTCATAGGTTAATGATGAATCCATTCATGAATAACCTTTAGATATTCACCTAATAACAAATGGTGTTCCCCCCTATATGGACTAATTTTTCATTTATTTTTATAAATTATAATAATTTTCCCCTTTCATGAAATTTATACATGAGTGAACATATAAAATAATAGCATCATTAAATAAATATGATTTCATATTTTAACCATCTCCAAAAATGATTACTCTCCTTGTTATTTTGTTCTATTTCGACCATCAGACTCTTAATATTTCTCTATATTCTATACATTCTTCTTATTTATCTTCAATTTTATGTTCACAAATCATCATACAGAAAAATATTTCAATGTTTTCACTAATTATATGTTTTCTCATTTTTATGCGTTATGTTTATCAATGTATTTTATTGGTAACATAATTATATTATATGAATCACTATATAAACATTGAATGTTTCATTAATTAAATGTGTTCTCATATTTATGAATTATTTTTATCTTGATTCATCACTCATTCCATTTATTTAGGAGCATAAGATAATTAATATTTAAATGATCATGATTATTGTTGTGGTGGTGGTGGTATGAGAGGAGGTGATAATGATGTTTGTGTTTCTAAAGGAGATAATGAGGGTCATGATGGTTTGGGTGATGCTGATATTGAGGTATATTTCACATGTATATTTTATTCTTGGTTTATACATTTAATTTTATCAAATATTTATTTTTATTAGGATGATATTAATATTGAAATTTAATATTTTTTATATCGGAATTTGTTTAAATTCTTATGATATATATTGTATTATCTTTTAGTTTATTTTTATTTGGAAGGTTGTGTTTTTTCTCATAGCTAGAGGGTGAAAGCACTACAATAAGGATCAACTATTATTAAAGAATTTGGTAATTATATATAGGTGGGTAGGAATCAGTTTACATTGTTATTAACTTTGGATTTAGGGTCTATTTTACATGGTTTTGAAAGTGTTATTAGGGACCAATATCAACTGTTTAACGATGTGTGTAGTTAAAAATTACCATTGTTAAGATCATGGATTTATCCTATAATTTACATGGGATTAAATATGGTATTGTACTATAATTTCCAAGGGTAAACCATATTCATACATGTAATACATACATATTTAAAACCATTTTTATAGATTTAATAATTCCATGGATTAAAACCTGTATGTTGTAAACCCCTACTGCAACAGCTATAGTAGCCACAATTAGGGAAACTATGGATATAAACTATTTATATAGATTTTTCTCCAACTCGCACAGTTCCAAACCATAAGTATAGGTGATTTTTCTTGTTATTTTGGAAAAGGGATCACAAGATCATTTGGATGATAATCCTCTCCTAATTATTGGAAAATGTAACTCACTACCCTAAAAGAATAGACTGTATGTTTGATGTCTCATTTTCCTGTGCAAGAAAAAACAATTTTTTTAAATACAAACGAGTATAAAAAATTCTATGAAACCCACTAATGAATAATTCTTGTAGGTAAGTATATCCCAAATTAATATTTCTACAAACTGAGTTCAAAATTGTGAAGGGAAAACTGAAAAATAGTAAGTGTGTATAGTAGAAAAGTTTTGACATATTTCATCAATAAGCTAAAAGGACTTTTTAGGATACTTTCTGTGTTGCTGGAGGTTTTTTCACATGATCATGGATTATTTTAACAACATATAAACATATTAAATTTATAGAAGACAAATTTATGTTTGATTAAATATGAATGAAAGAACAAACTTATTGTGAAAAAGAAATAGGTTTCAAAAAATATGAATAAATTATCATTAAAGGGTAAATTATAAATTCATGATAAATTTTGTGAAAGTGGAAACAGATATGGACACACATATGATGAATTTTTTAATATTCTGACCTTCTACTTCAATCATGATTATAATATAAAGTGGCCACAATATTAGATGAAAAATAAGAATGAGATGAATGAAAAGTATTCCTTGGGAAAGCATACAACTCCCCAGAATCCAAAGTAGGATTGGGAGGATCTTCAAAAATATTGAAGTAATGAATACAAAAAATAATGTTAAATTATTACGAATTATTATAAATTGTATTTCACAAATAATATAATAATATGTTTTCATTGTGTTTTTGAGTTCCTTTCCAGATTTCTTAGGAAGAGAGAATGTGGAAAAAATACTCTGAAAACATGTGTTAGTCCATGAAGACAATTATTCATCTTATAAGTAACCCTAAAATATCATATTTCATGATGTCCATGATGTTATGGAGGTACATAGGGTGACCTACTTCAATGGTTTTTAGGAAGTGTGAGTGTGAACAAAACACATTGAAAAAATATGTATTGATTTGTGAGGTTGGTAATGGTTATAATAAGTTGGATCTAAAAGATAATAAGTTATGGTCATATGGTTAATAATATATCAAGGAATGTAGTCCTTATTGTTAAAACCTATATTTTGTTTACCCATCTTAACATAATTTTCAAGGATATCTTAGAAGATATTTTACATTTTTGTAATTTTAATTTGATTTGTTGCTCTTAAAAAGTAGTTCCTACAATATTTTTTAATATTTCATATGTATATATGTTTTTTCAGTCATTCTATATCATTTAGAAGTTTATGTAGACACGATTAATGAGTATAAATATCTCATGATAAATGAATAAGGGAAAAAAGATTTAGCATTGGTGGTGGGGGCAGCATGGATGTTTGGGGTGTCCAGGGGGAAGGGTGAGGGGGGTTGGGGGTGTGTAAGGGGAGGGTTAGGGGGTGTGCAGGGGGGAGTGGAAGGGGGTATAGGTGTTTGGGTTATGCATGAGAAATGGTGAGGGTGGGGTGGGGGTGTATAGGGGGTAGGGTGAGTGGTGGTGAAAGTGGTGTGTGTAGTGAGGAGGGTGCATGGGGTGCAAGGGACAGAGGGAGAGTGCAGGTGGGGTGTAAGGGGGATGGGGTAGGTGGGTGTGTCGAGGGCACGGTGGCGGTGGGGTTGTGCCATGGGGTGTGCAGTGTGGAATTGGAAGGGGATTCAAGGGGAAGGGGGTGCAAAGGGAAGGGGATGGGTACAAGAGGCAGGGGGAAGGGAAGGGGAAAGGGTGTTGGGTGTTGGGGTTGTGTATGGGGTATGGTGAGGGAGGTGCACAGGGGGAAGGAAAGTGGGGCAAGTGGGGTGTGCAGTGAGGAGGGGAAGATGGGTGTAATGGGAATAGGGAAGGTGTAAGTGGGGTTCAAAGGGGGTGGCGGTATGTGGGTGTGTAGGGGGAAGGGTAAGGTGGGGGTGGGGGTGTGCAACGGGGTGTGTAGTGAGGAGGGGGGTAGGGGGTGCAACGGACCAGGGGAGGGTGCAAGAGGTAGGGGGAGGGTGCATGTGGGGTGCAAGTGGGAGGGGTGGGGCATGAGTGGGTGAATGGGGGGAGGGGCAGGGGGTGTCCAGGGGGAGGGGGAAGAGGTTCATGGGAGGTGTATAGTGAGGAGGGGGAGTCCAGAATGCAAGTGGGGCAGGGGGTGTGCTGGAGCAGGGGGTGGGGGTGATGGTGCAGGGTGGGGGGCAATGGGTGGGGGGAGGGGGCTGGTACATGGGACTATGTGAAGTGGGTCTAGGGTTGTATTTATTCTTTGAGGTGGTTTAACCATGGGTTATTTCATTTCTAGGGCTTATAGAGGATTCCACTTCAATACATATTTATTTATGATATACCAATTATTTATAAACTTGTATCCCATTATTATATAGCTATTATTTATAAATAGGATTTATTCAATATCCACATGAATTATTATATTGATGATATTTCTGATTTAGATTTGTTCAAGATCCCCTTACAATAATGTTTTGTGTATATATTTTTCAAAATATTAATTTTTTTATTCTTTTATTCCATATTCCAATGTGATAATGTTTATGTCTAGTGCATTCCTATTTATACATTTAATATCTTTTCAAGGTAGACCTGTTTACTTCTTCCATTATTAAGGGATTAATTCATGATTTTAATTTTAAACATACATAACTGAATTAAAAAATCATTTATCACTTCTTTGACGTCATTGATTACAATTGAAACAGATGGCCTTCGTGTTTTCAAAATTAAAATTGCTAGAATTCTCAGAACACATCCCGAATATAACAATCATTGAAAAAGGTATGATTCTAATTTCATTGTTCCTTTTTTAGTATTAAAGGTATAAACTATTTTCAATATTCTTCCAGACTTATGGCAATCAAATTGGGTTCCTATTATAGAATTAAGTTTCTACAACAAAATGAAATAGGATAGATTTCTTAAAACATCATCATTAGTATAAAAATTATTGAAAAAGGTATGAATCTCCTATATTATTATTTTGTATAAAAGTTATTAATTATTCATGAAATGTTGACTTTTCTATCATGCCTTGATATTAATATTAGTCATACATTTTATTTTGGTTCCCTACAACTCTCTTCTATACATCTAAAATATTTAGTACCATGTGCAACGAAAGTGTATAGGGTGGGGGGTCTATCACAGAACGGGGGCTATTAGAGGGGTCTATCTAGGTACGAGGTGTGTAGGGTGGGGTAGGTCTGTCCGGTGAGGGATGGTTTTTAGGGAGGGGGGATGTAGGGGTGTATGAGGGGATGATGAGCATCAACAATTTTTGAGATTTGTTTCCATTTTTTGTATATTTTATGTAAAATGGTAGGCCCCTTCATTTTTATTTTTTCATATTATATGTTCCTGTTTTTTAAGGAATAAATGTTCTTTCATAATCTGTATGGATAATTGTGGACCAGGAGAGAGGTCTCAAGGGGTGAAGGGGTGCTTTGGAGAGGGAGGGGTGTCCAGGAAGGGTGTATATAGGATGGGAGGGTCTGTCCAGGGGGAGGGGTGTGCAATGGGTCTGTCTAGGATGGATATCCAAGAGGGGGGCCGTTCCGGAGGGAGGCGTGCTATCCAGGAGGGGGGTTGTCTAGGAGGGGGGTTATCCAGGAGGGAGGGGCAGTCTAAGAGGGAGGTATGTGGTCTGTCCTGGGGTGAGGGGTGGTTGTCCAGGGGGTGTCCAAGATGGGGGGATTCCATGGGGGTAGCTATCTAGGAGGGGGGTTGTCCAGGGGTTGTCCAGGGGTTGTCAAGGATTGGATGTATAGGTTTTAAAACTCTAGTATTTTTAAATATAAAGGTAAAAATATGTTTGAAAACTCTATTATTGAGACAAAATAGAATATTATGATGATCCGAGTAAAATCTAGGTAGGGTGATTCTTCAAATTGTATCCAATTTATTAAGGGATTGGTTGTTTGTGAAATCTATATCAATTTTACTATCTAGAATCCTATTATGGTTCGTTTTATACAAAGATAGAATATTCATTTGGACCTGCATTTGGGGATATGTCCCCCATTCATTTTACCTCTAGAATTATTATTCCATGTTAATTTCCTGAGGGGTTTGTTAGACTTATCCTTATAATTTGGTTAGTCTCTATCCTATTTAGGCACGGAAATGTATGTAAAAAGTATATAATCATTCATAACAATGTTTTACTATATTTTATTCATGGTATCATCACCACTAACCTGATGATTGAAGACATCTCCTTCAATGAGCTTCATGTGCTCTTTAGTTTTGAAATACATATTTTTGTCTCTGTTATTTTTTAGAATATTGTTTTCATTATGTTTCTGGTCAGAAGATGTTGGCATCAAAATATCTTCATGTGATATTTTAATAGATGCTTAATAACTAGAAATAATTTTTCTATGTGCCTCATTCCCCTTGGTATATGGAACATGTGATGGTGTCATGTACATAGGGACTTCATCATATTTCTTACACGCATTCAGTCTGCATATCTATTCTCCTATAGACGTGTCATTTCAATCTATGTTTTTCATTATTTCTTGAAAACTAATATTTTTAACTCCATCATATTCACTATTGTTAGCGGGAATATACATCTAATCATGCATGAAGAACTATTTTTGCAAAGAGATGACAATGTTGAACTGTGTGGATTTCCCCTTCATGCTTTCCTTTTATGATCCAACAGAATCACTTCCCATAAATCCAATGTTATTAGAGACAACATTGTTGATTTTATTTTTAGATAAATTCATCAATTATTTGTGAATTCCATATATTTTATATATTATTGGTTCATTGATTTGTTGCTTTTGGTTGCCCATCATATTGGTTATTTCTCAAAATATAAGAGCCTCATTATTTCCATTCATCTGGGCGTGGCCATTGTGTTCAAAAGTGGTTCGAATGTTGTCCAGACCAGTGAATTGTTCCACTAGGATAAGCACCCTACTGATGTTTGCATCATATGAGAGTTCATATTGATCATGCATGACCAGATCTAAGACATTTCTGAATTTCACTAGCAATTTCATAATTCACTATTATATTATCATCCTCTTCAACTAGGTCAGCCAAGAATTTACTAGAATTCCTTGAGGAATTATGGTTTCCTTGATTTGTAACCCATACACCATTACTCTTTTATTGGGGTTTAGGATTCTCCAAAAGAGCATTACCATTTCTCTTCCTTTTAAAATTATTCCACTCAATTTCATTAGGTGGGGAAAATTTTTAACCACACTACAGTTTTCAATAGTGTGTCTAATTATATTACACAAGTCACAAAATGGAGTGGGGGGGGGGGGGTTAGGGTATGTCCAAAGGGGTGTCTTGGAGGGAGGGGATGTCCAAGAGAGGGGGTGTCCAAGAGTGGGGGTTGTCCAGGTGGGAGGGGGTGTCGAGAAGGGGGGGGTGTACAAGAGGGAGGAGGTGTCTAGGAAAGAGGGGTGGTGTCCAGGAGGGGGGTGTAAGTGGAGGGGTGTCCAGGAGGGAGGGGGTGAGGGTACGTAGGGTGGGTGAATGGGGGTCTGACTGGGGTTCTATGTTGTCTGTAGGGGGGAGGGGGTGTGATGGGGGTGCATGCATAGTGTGCAGGGGTAGGGTATGGGGGTCTGTCCTGGGAAGGGGTAGGGTCTGTCTAGGGTGAAAGTGGGTCTGTCTAAGGAGGGTTGGGGTCTGTCTTGGGGGGGGGGGGGGGGTCTATCCAAGGTATAAGGGGGTCTGTCCAGGGGAGGTCTGTCCTGGGTGCAAGGGTGTCTATCTAGTGTGCAAGGGGGTATTTCTAGTAATGGAGGAGGTCTATCTAGGGGTGGCGAACCGGGTGGAACGATTAGGCCTATAGGACTACTATGTTTTTATATTGAAATTTAATCTATATACACAAATTATAACTATGGATATAGGGTATGTTTTTGTTTTTACTAGAAATTGATGATGTTTACATGGTTTGAACTGTGGATATGGGCCTATAACCACAATTCAATTCGTGGAAAATGCCTTATAGCCATAGATCAAACCATGGATATAGGGATTTAGCCATAGTATGGACTGTGGATATAGGTAGGGTTGTTTTGCATTCAATTCCCATGATCACTAGGAAGGGAGATGCATGATTTTTCTTGAAAAATTTGAAAAAAATAAAAGAGGCTTCATAGTGAAGTGGTGAAGATGCTGAAACATAGATTTGGTGAGCTGAACAAGTGCTTTAAATTGAAATAAAGCAGTTGGATTAATTAGATAAGGTTGAGGACCGCTATAGTTCCCTAGATTGTTACCTTGGAGCACATTTGTAATAGCGTTGCTTATGAAAGGTCAGGTGCTCCCAAGGAGTGCTGGATCTTGGGGTGGATGAAGGGTCTCGTCCCCAAGTCCCGGATCTGGGGGTGGATGAAGGGTCCCAACACCAAGTCCAAGGACAATCCATATGGAAAGATCCCCGCTCGTTGAGTTCACTTATAACATCAAGATGAGTAATGCACTAAACTTTAATGTGGATGATTCTAGTGACATGATCCTAATAGACATGGTCCAACTGAAAATTGCATCAAACCATGGGAACCCTAACCACACATGCATCTATTAGCTCCGAGTGAATAGACGTGAACTGAGCTCCCTTTAGGTACTCACTGCAAAACCTTGACCTGGGTGCATCACTCCTTGTCTCTGCTTTTGGTTCTCAATTTTATATTAGTCATTTAGGGATAAGTGACCTGTTTTATATAGGTCTCCCTCCTGGTTGGCGCCTTTAGAGACCCGAATCTTGACGTACATGGACATTACATTACTTTTTCGGAATACTTGGTACATAGCAAAAACACACACACAAGGATCGTAATGGTTTAGTGTCTTTGGAAACTCGGAACGTAATCTTCTAATCGTGGTGAATGATCTTCAATATCTCCCATAAAGATCTTCCTTTTTTTTTACCTAAAACCTTTCTTTATATCATGGTGAAAAGGAAACATAAAATGGTGAGCTCAAATTCTCAGCAAGGGCAAATAAAGGAAATAAAAATCATATCATATCTTTTTGAAAATCATAACCTGCAAAAGAGATCATAATATCTTAACATGGAACAAATCGTAGAAGTGAAAATGAGATCCCCATAATCATAACATGAAACTTGAAACTTTGTGGCATGCACACATAATCATGGAAAATCATTTCTTGTTAGTCATGACTCATTGCCAAGACTATCTTAGTGGACAAAGTCCCTTTCTGAACCGAGTCACCCTCGTTCCAGTCCCGTTTCACTGAACCGGTATAACCTACCGTTCCAGCCATGTCTATCTCATGAGATATAAAATCTTTACCCAATGCATTGGAGGGAGATATAGGTCCCACCGATCTTATAATGAATCATTTCTTATGTGTGCCACATAATCATAAACCATACATCATAGCGTAACCCATGTAATAAAAATGGGATTCTTAAACAACATGACATCGTAAAACAATTCATATAAGATAAAAGAATTCATAAAAATATTCCCATCACAACATAATCAAACCAATGTAATAATAGGGATAAAAATAGAACCCTTTTATTATCTTAGATGGAAAATAATTTTGATAAAATACTTGAACTCCATTCTTGAGGAAAATATCCTTTCTACTTCAAAAATATTTTTCCTTTCATAACATTTCATACGACTTTAAAATAAAAGAAGTTGATTAAAAATAAACTTGAAAACTTGTAAAGGAATATTCTTGGAAATAATGTTTTAAAAATCCATTCATGCCGTATAAGTTAAAAAAAACATTCTTCGTACTTTTGTCGGAAAAGTCAAAAAGTACCTCGTACGAAAAACGACAAAAGATTCCTTTCATACATATTACTAAAAACATACCGAAGGGTAAAAATGGATTTAAACAATTTTAGGTGGATGGAAATAATATTACATATTGATGAAACATGGATGTGGATGATAAAATACACCCCAGTAAATACTTACGAATAAACAATCTCGGATAATGATGGAATTGTTCATCATATTTTCTTTTCTTTTCCTTTGTTAAAAGGGAAAATGCACCAGGATCAAGTATCACACCAATCAAACTACCTTTTTTTGATATCCAATAAGAACTAATTATAATAGTTATAATAATATCATAGATCATGTATGGTTGATCCATAAATTGTACACGATATAATCTATTAATTAGATTTATTTTCCAATGTAATATATGAATCAAGTAATAAAAATATAAAATATCTTGGAATCAACTTCCAAGTCAATAATTACAATTATACCACCTTATCTTACATGGTATTCTCACAAGGTAGTTCCATGCATAACCAATCAACCTTTTTAAAATAAAAAGAAAAAAATTAAAATATTTGTACTAAATAATGTCTTGTATGAAGGATAAATTAGCATATAATTTAGATTACATGTTTAGAAATTTCATTGATATTACAAGATTAAAATATGATTAGATATAGTTTAGGAATAAAGGTAAAAGGGTTAAAAAATATCCACCATCATATTTGTGTGATTTGAAAAAGACTCATTTTTTTGAAAAAGATCATTGAAAAAGTTTAAATAGTAATGTTTGTATGGAATTATCTAATGATATAGGTTATTACAAATAATATAAAAAAATAGTTTACAACACCTATCAAGAATGAAATTTAAAATTATTAAAAAATCACACATAACATGAACGTTATGTAGTATCTGAATAAACAATAAAATTAAAAAAATTAGATTAGATGACAAAATAATTCAGTAATTATATTGGATATCATAATAATAATTAACAAGTAATTTATTTTCAATAATTGGCAACTAAATTTTTTTCTTTTATTTACATGTGTGTTCAATATTTTCATAAGTCAAGAGACATCTCCCAATAAAAGTCTCTTAGTCCATTGATTTCATGAAAAAATTAACATGTTTCCAAGAATCGCTCCACCACACATAATTTATAATACTGTATCCACTATCTAAAATCATTGAGAGATATATGAAATCGAATATTATTTTAAATATATCATAGTAAATTATAAATATTTAAGAAATAATTATGGACCTCCATGATTTATGTATTATTTTCTTCCTTGATATCATGATGGAATTTACTAAATGAAATTCCTATGAATTAATGGATTGTGGTGGATTTTATTTCCTAAAATGAAAACATTGAACTAGGTAACAAGATGTTGTGAAAATGTTATATTTATTATGTTTAATAAAAAATTTATGCAAAAAATATTATTCTATTTGTTTTCATTCAACATGTTATATAATTGATTGATAATGAACACAATAGGAAACTAAATGTATTAAATTCTAAAAAATATGATGAAGTTAAAAAAATATAAGGAATTATAAAAATTTGGAAGGGGGAGGAAATCCTATGACTCCTTGGTTCCACCCCCACCCACCTTCTCCCCATTGGGATCCACCTAAACTAAGATTTTAGTCAATGAAATCATGAAATTCCTAAAAGACTACACTTACCAGCATTGAATCACCAAATAATTCTCCAAAATAAGTTCCTCAACAACTAATGTATTATAAGGGAAGGTAGAGTAGTCTAAATATAGGTTGTTTTAGAAACTACCTCTATCACAACCTATAAATGGGGAATGGCAATCAATGATGGTGTTGAAAACTACTGAGATGATTGATCAATCGGGTATATTTCTAAATTAGATGGCTGGGAGTTTGATAATGGTAGTTATATATTAATTTGGGTATATGGTTCCCCATTAGGCAGGGTAGTCATAGATCCATGACCCTGGGAATGTTCAGTGTTTACAAGAGGCTCAAATAGTATATAGATATCTGTATTGGTAGTTTTAATTTGTGTATACTATGAAGGGATATTATAGTGACTATGTCAGTAGTCAGAGTCAATGGATGATCATTATATTCTGTTGGTATCTGCCAGATCCTTAGGAAGATCATTTTGTGATCAGCAGGTCAATAAATGAAACCTCCATTGTAGGTTAATTTATGTGACCCTTTCCATTATTTTTGGAATCCAACTCAAACTGTCATCATTCATCAGTATCCATAAGATAACTAGTATCTTATCTGTTAAAATGTGAAGAGGGGTGGATTGGGGGTGGTATAAATGCTCAATTTGGGGTGGTCTAATACAAAATAAATATGTTGTTGGTTGAGTGGGATAAAAATACTAAGTTTGGAAGAATCTAACATGTTCGCACTAGGTTGGATATAATAGAAAAAATGGGTGTTGTTTTATGTCACGTGGTAGAATGGGAGGTGGATCAAATTCTACCTTCATCTTATCATTTAAAAGGTGATTTATCCCAATAATACAATGAATTAAATTGGAAAATACTAATTCAAATACCCATGAGGAAAGGGTGGAGGTTGTTTTTAATCATGTGAAATATCTATTTATCCTCTCGGTGTTGGGTTTGATTGGGAAGTGAAAGAAGAATATGAGTGTCCCTAAATGGAATCATAATCCACAATTAAATAAGTATAATTTTCATCCCATTCATTCACTTTACCACTATCATTAATGGGACAATTTTACTAATAATGGGAAGTCAGACAATATAATCTACCAGAATTAGGATAGGTGCAATGATTATTCAAAAACTCCCAAGTTCTTTGCATGTTATGTAGTGAAATTACCACCCATAATAATACCCTTGGTCTTTTTCAAAATTCATTCTTAATATAATGAAAATTATTTTGACATGTTTATTCTTAACTACCATATATAAATTCTATAATGATGAAGAAAATATAATCTGATCACAAAGCATTATGATGATCCCTTAGAAAACCATTAATGAGATATTTCCCGATGTACAATCCTAAAGAGATAACTTCTCAACTAATTTATATTAGTTTTTTAGGTTTGTTCCCTAGATATGGGTAAATGGTTCTTTTCATATACTACTTATGGATTGTGTTCTTACATCACCCCAGTATAAAATCATTATAATACACTCTCTCTTTAAACTCATAGTTTGTGACACATTATCCTGCTCCAAACTCTATAAACCAAAGGATCTAATTATGTTGAACAAATTTTAACTTAATATACTCTAGTTTCATATCCAATACTAAATTTAACTCTCATATCCACTCAATAGAAGCCTCCTCTACTACATGAGTAATATATTATAAATTCATAGATTTTAATGAATATATAACATGATCATCTATAACAACATATTATATAATATTCATGTCAAAATTCTTTTTTTCTGAATTAATGGCATTTAATGTCTACCCAGAATGTTCCAGTGTTTGGGTTCAGTGAACCATATAAAATAGTTATGTTGATTTTTGGATAAATAACCATATAGATATGAGTGATGGGTTTTTTGGTTGGTTTGTATTCGGTTAGGTTATAGAGATGTGAATGGGTTAGGTGAAATGATTAGTTAGGGATCATGTAATTGTGTGGGTAGTTTTTTCATTTTTTAATTTTTTGGGTCTCATATGTAAATTAATTTTTGTTTTTTAATGGGTATTTATCTTTGTATTTGTTTTTAACAGTCTTAGTTTGATCCATTGTAGGTGGGATATGGATATGGAAGGGTAATGGATTGAGATGGATTCATAGGGATTTTTAAATGTGTTGTTTTCAAGGTTTGGAAATGTTTTTCCGGTTATATGGGTATAGTGAATTTTCATAGTGTGGGTTGGGAAACAGTGTAGTTAGATGCTTTAAATAGGTATGAGGTGGTGTGGAAGTCATGTTGGAGAGGATCTAGAAGTGTATCATTAATGATTTAAGGTGACCATAACCATATCAAAGAGCTAAGAAAATAAATTTATGGAGAACTGAGAGATGGGAAGAAGGATACTAATAGCACAATTTAGGTTTTGTTGTTTAGAATTAAATGTATTTTAATACATTGTGTCATCACCCAAGTCATTACTGCATGGTGTCATTAGTTCTAAAACCATTGTATATTTCAAACTCATTCCTCTAGAGTTGCAAATCTGTGGGGGAATCCACCATATAACAACCAGGTCATTTTATCCATATTTGATTCTTTTAAGGTAAAAATCACTACATTAATACTACTATATAAAAATTAATGTTTCTTTTTTCCCTCTAGAATAATTATATAATGACAAATTACTTCCCATAACAACCTGATTTGTCACTCCATATTATGATATTTGGGGGTTTAGACACAGTGTACACAAACCCTATTTGGGTAAGGCTATTTTCTATACAAGAACTTAACATTATTATTGTGTAATCAGTTATTCTATTTCATAGTTCTAGAATGACGAATTTAGGGAGTAGTGTTTTATGAAATGATATATCCGTATGCACCTTAAAAATGATGCTTCTATTCGTTGGTCATTAACACTCTAAAATTTTATCTTTTCTCAATTAGATATTTAGTAGGGGAGTATGGGAGAGTTATAAAAATTATATAAAATAATTTACCCTAATAATTTATAAAAAATATAATGTAGAATTATAATCCTAAAAAAGAAAACATACCTAGGTTTCTCTAAACCTAGTGCTTTAATAAAAGTCAATATCTAGATGTAACTTTTTATTTTCAGGAAATTTTGAGATATAGAATAAATTAATTAGGGGAATTATACTTGTATTGATTCATCATTTTTTATTTAACTTGAATGATGGTTAAATACCTATTTAGATCTAAATGGATCCATGTGGAAAGCATTTATACCATGATGGGTCATAACCAAAGTGACTGTAGTTTTCTTGGAAACAATCTCAAACATGATTAAAAAAAAGTATTGTATCTCATGGTATGAATATTCAATGGTTGATTCATAAATCAAACCACTTATTGGTTTTCTATTTATAGGTCTTTTAATTCTTATATGCATCTCTTTAATTCTCTTATAATTTATCCACATATAGTAGTATCTTTTTATCTTGGTGTGAGTCTATAGGCACTTTATTCATTTCCCTATATTATCACTGCTTGAGATCCACCCATTAATGCCCAAGATGTTTCTAGAAAATTCACAATGTCCACAAACTACGGGGTAAGGTCCACAACATAACAAAGGTTATCATGAGGGAAGAATTATCCAATGGGGAGGGGTGAGTCAGCATGATGGTCCAATGGTGGGAAAATACTAATAATGTGATCAACTACCACATTTTCCACTCCTCTCTTATCTCTAATATCAAGGCAAAACTCTTGGAGTAAAAGCATCCATCAAATGAGTCGGGGCTTAGCTTTAGGTTCCATTTGGAGAAAACGAAGGGCATCATGATGGAAAAATATAATGATTTTTGACCTGAAAAGATATGAACATAATTTTTCTATAGAAACAACAACAGAAATAAGTTTTTTTTAGTGGTTGTGTAGTTTTCTTGGGTAGGGTCAAGGGTACGTGAGGTATAAAAAATTACACCAGGAGACTTCTCAACCCATTGTGATAAAACTACCCCAACTGTAATGTTAGAGGCATCACACATATGCACAATGGGGAGATACCACCTTGGTGTTTGGATGAAGAGAGGTGATGTGAGACGCCAATTTAGTAAATTGAAAGAATCCTCACAGTTTTTATCAAACAAAAGCTCATATTCCTTTTGTAATAACATCGAAAAGGGAAGTGAAATCTTACTGAAGACATTAATGAATAGGTGGTAAAAGATAACATGACCCATGAGTAATGACACCTCAAAAACACATTTTGAATATATAAACATTCAAATTAATTCAATTTTTATATTATCCAATTGAATTCCTTCTTATGAAATAACAATCCCAAGAACTATCCCTTGTTTAACAGTGAAATTGAATTTCTCGTAATTTAATAGAAGATATTTTTCTATGTAACGTCGGAGGATAAAACTAATGTGTGGAAATAATTCATCAAAATAAGATCCATAATCTGTAAAATTATCCAGAAAACATCCATGAAATTTTCACAGTACTCTGAAAATATACTCAACATACAACGCTAAAATGTACCCGGAGAATTACAAATACTAAAAGGAATACTTCAATATGAAAATGTGCCAAATTGATAGGTAAATGTTGTCTTCTCTTGATCATCATGGGATATATGGATTTCAAAATAACCCAAATAGCCATTAGGGAAACAATTATGGGACTTAACACCTAATAATTCTAACATTTGGTCAAGGAAAGGTAGAGGAAAGTGGTCCTTCTGCAGGGCTTGATTCAGTCTACTGTAGTCAATACAGAATCGCCAACTGTTTTTCACATGTGTTAGATCCATTTCATTTCTTCATTTGACACATCTGTTATTCCAACTGTTTAGGTACAATTTTCACTGGGCTAACCCATTTACTATCCAATATTTGATAAACGATCCCTACAACATGTAATTTACTCAATTCCAATTTTACAACATCAAGGAGAGTGGGATTCAACTGGAATTTATATTGTCTTACAGGCTTAGAATCATCATCCAAATGCATATGGTTCCTAGAAATAGATGGGCTAATGCCTGGAAAATCATCCAATGTACATCCTATCGCCTTTTTACACTATCTCAAAAGGTTGAGCAGTTCTGATTCGTACTATAGAGAGAGGTTATTGGAAATAATGACAGGAAATTGGTCAATAACCTCAAGATACACATATTTAAAATTAAAAGGATCTGGTTTAAGTTCCAACACCAATGGTTTTTGGATTGAGGGAGGGTGTTTAGGGGGAGTGAGGTCCATGAAACTATCTATCTCTTCATGTTTATTCTCTAAGGATAGAGAATCTATTGAAATGATATTTTCAGAATTATCAATGGTAATGGGTACCTCAGAATGAACACACTCATCAATTAAAGCACAAAATTTACACTTTTCAGAACCCACAAAACACTCAGAACATGAATCAAAACTCAAATCATATAAGGGTGAAGAAGTGGAAAATGAAACATATTATGGGTTGAGGAGAGAATTGTGTGTGTGCACCATTTGAGATCACTTCCATATAATATACAAGAATAATGGAGTTCCACTCAGCGACGTGTTTTGTAGACTCAAGGATGTTAAAACTTACCTTTCTCCAATAATCTCCATAGAAAGTATGCCATAGTGAACGTTTATGGTCATATTTACAGTTATGAGGAATGGAATACCTATTATGAGAGGGGAATCTCCTTGAGTGAGGGTATCCTCCATCTCATGAATGTAGAAGACAGTGGGGAAGACTAGATTCTTTGATTTTACAAGGATGACCTTGACCACTCCTGATGGGTGTGTTGTGATCCGATTGGAAAATTTCATTGTGATTCCGATCTATTGAATATCTCCAACCTACAGAGAAGTGTACAAATATTAAGGTATTTAATTAATTAAAGAACCTAAATCTAACATAGAATATGAAAATAATGTCTCCCCTATGGTGAAAGGTATCATTAAAGTTACCGGGTTCGTGTAGTTGGATGGAATTTCTAGTTGAATCAAGGCTGAGGCAATTCTTACCAAGTTGACTCTCTCATTCCCCTTCTATCTCCTTCTATGGGTGCAAATATTTTTAAGAAATTTGGCATATCTAGGGGTTTTTTTAACTGCATCAAATAAATGAATATTAACTTGTACCTTTTAAAATGTATCCATTATTTTTATCAATGTCATTATCATAATTCTTATTAGATTTAGGGAGTCTTTGGGGGAATGGAAGAGGAATGGATTGTTCATGGTAATCCTTAACGATAATTGGTTTACACTTTTGGTTTAGTTTTTCTTCACTGCAATATTTTATGGGTAGAGAAATAGTTTTTTCAATACAGGGACATTCATTTTGTATAAAATCAATTGAAAAAGAAACTTCATTACCACTATGATGTTTAATTGAACAAACATTACCTTTTTTATTCAGATTAGAAATGGGTTGGGATAGTAGTTGTCTAGAACCTTTCATCTTGATCTCACCGATAGTGTTTTCCATGTGTCCCACTTTAGTTTGTAGGTCTTGAATATTAGATTGTGTGGTCTATTGGAACTGTATGTTTTGGGATGCCATTTGTTTCACTATGTCCTCAAGGCATGGTTCACATTTGGGATGAGGAGGAGGATTTTCCAAGAAGTTTAGGGATACGAAAATTGCATACCTTGGCCTTATTGATACCAATTTTCCTGGGGGTATCTCAGGTTGCCTCTTTATTAGTATTGTGCTTGTGCATTCCACATGGGGTTTGGTTTTGGCCTAAAGGGATCCTTATTTAAGGGTGATTATTTATGAAAAGGACACCTAGGAATACTTCTACACAAGACTTATATGAATCCAGAGGTTGTGGGAATTGGTAAAAAAATGAGTGTTATCCGAATAAATACCACAATCTAATATAAAATAAGTTGTGTGTGAGTTACCATGTGCTTGAGATAATATCATTATAAGGGTATGCATCTCATAAAGATTATTATCTACCTTTTGTTCTAGGGATAAATTACTTACCTCATGAACTCCTCAGGTTGGTGCAATAGCTTATGTACCAAATTGTCATACATTTTGAGCCATGTTGGATATAAAGTCACAAGCGGTGGAAGGATATTTATAAACCAAAGAACCAATAGCTGCATCATCAATCATTCCACGATCCGTGGTGGTAATTTCCTCATAGAATTATTGGATAAAAAATTGTTCAATAATTTTGTGGTGGGGGAAACATGAGAAATGTCTTTTTATTCTCTCCCAAAATTCATGTAGAGTCTCTCCTTATGATTTCCTAATTCCATAGACTTCATTTCTAATAGATGCAGTTTGGGTGGAAGGGAAGAACTTCTCTAGAAAGATTCATTTATGGTCATTTAATCCCCCAATTATGATATAAAAATAGTATATATATTCTTTGGATACACCATCAAGGGGTAAAGGGACGACCCTAAACTTAATTTGGTACTTATACACATTTCAGGGTTTCATGGTGCAATACACTATGTAAAAATATTTAAGATGTTTGTGAGGTTTCTCACTAAGAAGACCCTAGAATTTTGGAAGTAGGTGGATGAGGCCTAATATCATCTCAATTTTGGCTGCTTCCTCAGGATATTGGATGTACGCATGTTGGTACTCCACATCAGGGTTGGTCAGTTCTTTTAAAGTTTGATTATTTTCATCCATGTTTTCTTGGGTTTGATTGGGTTTAATTTTTGAGTGGTTTAGGACCAATTGAAGTTCCCCAAGTGTTTAATCATTTTAACGTTATTGACCTACTCTATATTCCATAATTTGTGAGTGAAGTGTCTTTTTAATTTCAGGGTCAAATTCAAGCAGTTTTTCCTTTTCTGATCGGATCACGCAAATAAGTTGTGATGTTTTTTATTATGATTTAATTTGGATAAAATCAGATAATAAGGGTGAAATGAGAATATAATTTTATGCTACAGAATTATATAGAGAGATATAAATAAGAATAATAATAATAGAGAGAGAAAAATAACACAAAAAAACAAACAAAAATAGAAACAAAAAACCAGAAAAAAAATCGAATAGGGGTGGGGGTAGGATATTGAAAGGATTTATAAATAAAAGAAAATTTAAATAAATAAAAATAAAATAAATATAATAAAATGATTTTTATCACTGGAAATAGTTCCAAAATTTGATCGTGTTGTTGAGCACGTCAAATTGGTTGTTTAATTTTTTCTAGAATGTCTGCAATATAGCCGCAACCCTAGGTCATCTCTTAAAAGAACCTTATAAGGATAATTTAAAAATAGGGGTTTTATTTTGAAAATATAAGGATAATTATATTTTGGAAAACATGGAGCTTTATTATTAAAGAAGGAAATGGAAAAGAAAAGCGATTAAACAAAGTAGAAATGAACAAGATTAATTAAACGTGATCAACCCAGGGAAGTCTTTTGATGATCATCCTTCATCTATTCTAGAGAAAGGTTATAGATCCTTTAAAACATATTTTGTAACAAATATTACCATATTGTTACTAATTTAATGCTATGATACCTCCTAGGGTTCAGTCGAAATCACACAATGATTCACCAGACAACACAAATTGTTGGGTGATTGTGATCAGCTTCATAACCAAAAATCAGCAAGGAAACACACTAAGAACTCGATGTACTATCCAGGTTTGTATGTTATTTAATTGTGATACAATGAAATAAATTTACATGACCTTGAAATTTCTTATGTGCTTTCAATTTATCAATATAAACCACACAAACACCGCATTTGAATGAGGGATGAAAAAGGGATGAATGGTGGGTGAAACATCACATGAAATGGTACCCCTAAACATGATCATTTGAATTTGAGTATAAAATTATTTTTTATAAATCAATTAAATTAAAATATAGGACGAAGAAAAACAACATAAAACCTGTAATTAAAACTATCATTCCAAATAATAAAAACATGAAGCTCGGGATTAAATCATGTTCCTTGTAGGGTGATCACAAGGGGTTTAGAAATCCACAGGGGGATGAAGAAAAATATATTGAAGTAGAACATGCCATATCATCCAGTTCTCCTAGGGATGTTGATAAGACTCCTTGATGACTCAAAAATGGAAGAACCTTTCCTACTGGTTGAACACCAAAATAGGGTGCCCAAGGTGCCGATTTATAGTAATAGTGGGATGTGATTTTGGGCACCCTAATTTTGATAATCCTCATGGTCCCCTGTTTTGGATAGTCAGACAGTCTTAAATCACTTTGACCAAAACTATAGATATTTTTCCCGACTCCTTGTGTACATCCATGTCAACTTAGGAGGTTGGATCTGGTATATAATAAGAGATAGTGCTAAAATATAGAGGAAAAGTTTTGAAACTATGTAGATTCCTTTTTTTGGACAGATCAGTCAGTATGGGCCTCTTAATGGACTAATTGGGATTCTATTCCTGAATATGAAATATATTTCATTAAATTTTGGATTATCCCCGAAAGTTTCATCCCATTTTGATGCACTATTTTGTAGAAGTATGTGTTTTAGTCCACTAGTCCTCTTGGACCCCGTGTTGAAAGGCCCATTTTTCTTGGATTTCACCATGGGTTCTCCCATTCACATCCACCTATAATATAATTATAAAAACAAGTAAAATTTTTATTTTTAACAGTGTTAAACATAAAATAATTAAATAAAACATGGGGTAAAATTTGTTATTATTCTTGAAATTTTCAATACAAATTTAGTTTAATACATTTGTATAAGGGTGAAATAAAACAGCGAATCGGGGTACGATCAAGGAGTCATGAATCCTATTCCTATTCTTACATATAAATAGAATAACATCACCATGGTTTTTGTCATTGGGTTGACCAATACTCCAAGAAAGGATGATTCAATATGGGTAATTGTGGACCAACATAAAAATCTACACATTTCCACGCAACAAGGGAGGATTTTCCACTATAGCGGCTAGCAATAATAAATATAAATGAAGTTGTAAGAGTTCAAGGAGAAACTCTTTCAATAGTTTCTAATCATGATACACAATTTAAATCAAAATTCTGAAGAATTCCTTAATCATATTTGGATACCGATCTTCATTTGATTAATGCTTACCACCCACAAAATGTCAGGAAATCAGAAAGGATGATCCAAACATTAGAGGGCATGTTGAGATCTTGTTCACTTGACTTTACAAGTATGTGGGATTAATATTTACCTTTAATAGAGTTTTCCTTCAATAAAATATTCCATTCAAGTATTTAAATGTCACCATATGATGCATTGTATGGAAACATATGTCATACACCAACTTGTTGGGATGAAGTTGGAGAAATGAATCTTGGGGGTCGAGAGATTGTGAAGGAAACAACAACTAAGGTAAAGACTATTCAAGGAAATATCAAAGTAGCTGAAATTAGAAAAAAAATCTATGCTGATAATCGAAGGAAGGATTTTGAGGTTCAAATGGGAGATCATGTTTTCTTAAATGTATCTCCATGGAAGGGTGTTATAATATTTGGAATGAAAGGGAAACTATTCCCCAGGTACATATGCCATTTTGAAATTCTAGATTTAATTCGAGCTATTGAATATCCTTTGGTTATGACACCAAACATGTATAATAAACACAATTGGTTCTGTGTCTCATTTATGAGAAAGCACATTCCAGACCCAATTCCTGTCCTCTCTTCTGAAGGTATATAATTTGAACCTGACCTATCTTACTATGAAGAGCCTATCTTGATTCTGGAAACTAAAGAACAAGTGTTAGGGAATTGAATGACTCGACTTGTAATGATACATTGAAAAAAATCATAAAATCAAAGAGGAAATATGGGATCTTGAGAAGCTTATGTTGAAGAACTACCCACATCATTTTGCGTGGTAACATTCTGGTAATTTTGAGGATGAATTTTTTGTAAGGAGGGGATAATGTAACACCCCATGTTTATGAAAATAAATTTAATACTGAATTCATCAATCACCAAGTCTCTAAAAAACACTACTTTGTTATAACCTAGCCAGTAAACATAATTTTTCCACCTCTGTGATTTAAATTTTGAAAAACTAACATACATGGTTGCCTTCAGTAAGATATTTAGAATATGATAAGACAAAATTAATTTTTTTGAATAGTAACATACCCTTATGAATAGTAATATGAACCTTATGAATAGTAAATAATATTAATATTTTATTGTCTTAAGGATATAAGATAATGATATCTTGATTAATTTTTAAGCTGATATAAAATGAAGTATATATTTAAAAATGTTATTTTTTAAATAAAGTATGACTTTATTTAAAAATAAAATTAATAATATTTTGAAAATTATGTTAAAAAATGGAGCTCATTTTTTAATTATACACATCTAAAAATGGTAAGTGTGATTTTTTTGGATTTTTATAAACTACTCAAATTTTGAATGAATGGTAAAATACGGTAATTTACCATATATATATATCTAGTTAAATTCACTATTCCTAGAATCATGGAAGATGTGAGCAAAAATGGTTAAAACTCACATGAACATACTACTATTACTAGCCAAATGAATAAATACTATTGGTTGTCTTTATAAAATTATAAAATAATGAATAAAATAATTAGAAAACCCTCCTCTCCTCTACTCTAACCCCCCTCACACCCTCTTCTCTTCACTCTTATAAGCATTGATGCTATTAAAATTTCTACCCAAAATACACTTCAATATTCAATCCCCACGTCCAAGTGATCAAGGACTTTCCAAAAGACCAAAACCCCTTCCCTTAAAAAGATTCTCAAGGAGTTGGATTCAAGAGGTGAACTCACATTCTATTTCTTTCAATTTCATTTCAAGTTCCTTTCTATTGTTATCCTATCCTCAACTCCTGTAGAAAAATGACCATGATAAATATAGTATAATCTATATACATTAATTATATCATGTGAATGGAAGAACCATAATCAATATCCTTACTCTCTCTATTTTATTTTTTAAAACAAACCATCGTCCCTAACGTTCCAATTTATAACCCTCATGGATGACGATGTTTCTTTATTAAATTTCCCCTTAAATAATAAGCAAGAAACCATTTATATGTTTGAAACAGGCTATAATATATATATTATATCCTCTTTAATATTCAGGAATCAGTATATGTACATAATATTAAGTCATTTGACCAACTAGTTCTTAATAATCAAAATTCCGCTAAAACAATGTATGTGATTGTCCTTAATATTTAATATAATGATTCATCCTCATTAGATTTAACCAAATAATATAAATGACCATTAAAACCTATGTATGTTCATAATTAATGTTTAAATTAAAATTTTGAGATTTACATCCACTCCACATGAACTCTGTTACTTAAAAACAAGTGAACCGATTATGAAAATCACGAAAATGAACATTTGAGAATGATTAAATTCAATATTATAACTTATCAATAAGGAAATAAAGGAACCAAAGAATTTTGATAAAATTAGAAAATTTATAATAGTTTTTAAATTAAGTTATTGATTTGTCAAATTTATATTCCAGGATAATAAGGTTATGAGAGAAACATTCAGACATAAGGTAAGAGTTTTCCACCCAAACCTGCATTTTCATTCCGGTTACTTTTATTGCCTACTTACCTCAATAAAATTTTTATGTATTATTATTTACATATCATAAATTTTGTGTTAGTGTTATATATTTTTACCAACCGGATTACTTCTTTGTTTTATTGGTAGATACACATCTTAAAAGGAATGTTAAATATTCTTTCCAAAATACAGGCCCGATTCATGGGAATTTCTCAAATTTTAACTTATTTTAGGGGCCCTATATAATCTTTTTTTGGAAACCATTATCTTTATAAAATATATCATTTTATTTTGAAAATACTTTCTTACTTAATTTATGATTTCATACAATTATTAATCCAAATGAACTCTTCTTTTAAAAGTAAAAGAGTATTTATCTCAAGAATTACTTGATGATTTTATAGGAGTATCTTAATCTATTTCACAAATCATGTTGACTATTATGTATTATTGTGATTAATATTTTATGATTTCATATACCATATTTAATTGAATGGTTTATGATTATTTTGATTGTGGATATGCTATCATAAAACCATTCATCAATTTACTCCGAATGGTTAGTGTTTATGCTTAATGTTCAAGGAATGTTTTTTACGTTTCATATGCTAGTTTAAATATGAATTTATATGTTCTTTATGAATATACATGTTCATATTAGAAATTAATTGGACTTATTCATTGCAAATCGGGGCCTTCTATATCCCCACGGTGCATCGGTAGGTCTTCGGAGAGAAACCACAGTCTTGGCCCAAGGCCTTGAAAAATGGTTATTTTTATTCTTAGCACGAGGTCTTGACTGTTTGATTATGATGTCCCACATTATGAATCCCATAATTATGAAAATAGTTTTTCTGGTTCATGTGGTTATTCAACGAGTATAATACCCATGATTATGATTTATTATGGAATTATTTATTCATCTCTTATTCCTACGATAATGTGTTCAAGTTTATTGTTAAAGGCATGTGTTCTTAGTTTTTCACCATGACTAATGCTTATGTTCATGATATCTTCTATAGTATTACTTAACCTTACTATGAATTCTAAATCACCCCTTTATTATGTTTCATTTTATCATGAAATAAAGAAGTTTACTATGGATTTCCTTCATGGATAAATATATAGTTGTGGATGTTCCCAATAAAACATATATGTTGTTTTTTATTTGAACTTGTAATGATGAAATTATATAAGTATATTGTTTCCAAATATACTAAACTAATCAGTCCTTTAGGATCAATATTCATGTTCTATATTCTAGTGTAATAATATAAGGAACCGACTATGGGAAACTAGGGTCCTGTCCTTACAAATCATGAAATTCTTTTTTATGAATGTGTGTGTGTTTTTCTTATGCACCATGAATTAAAAATTTTATATAATTCAATGATACTTTTTATAAAACATATTTTAATTTACTTGTTTTAATTTATATCAATATTCTTTAATGTGAATTTTAAAATTATTTATTTAGTTAAAAGAGGCATAGTCCAATAATATTTTTGAAAGTGATTGTTTCATTTGATAAAAATGACATGGAAATTTTAAAAAATTTATTAGACATGATATTTATATTTCATATTCTCACCTACCAAAAAATTATATTAAACATGTATTTTTGAATAGAATGAAAATGTTTTCCATTTTAAATATTATGTATGGGGAATGTGGGTGATACCTACTGAGACAATACATTCCTGGATATTATCATTTCAAGCTATTGCTCAACTATTGATTGCTCATGGATCATGCTTGTTTTGAGGTTTTATGGTGACTCATATTGTCACATAGAGGTATGTGGGTTATTTTGTTTTATTCAATTTCCCTTATAGAATCATCCAAACTTGTTTTCATTCCATTCCATTATGGGTAGTGTTTATGCACGTGGTGTTATGTATGTTGAATAATTTTGGGCATTTTTTGAAAGTTAGATAATTGTTAGAGTGAGTCTTTAATCATGGATTATTATCTCTTTATACATGCTTATTTTTTGGCATGGGAATCCAATGTATGCATTCATCATGGAAGAATTTTCGATAAAATTCCCACTATAATTGTAATTTATGTTGTTGTAAAAATTTTCCCACTATGTTTTTTATGATTCTATTTTGCTTTTCACTAGCCCATGGGGCATTTGACACCCTCTAGAACATTTAATAAGATTTTTGTGGTGTTTGTTGGATGGAAAATGCATGTTTGTTCATGGGAATGTTCCTCGTAACCTTCTTATGTTTATGAATATTATTTAGTATAAGTGAATGATAATTTTACTCATTTTTATAAAATTTCTAAGTCAAACATCATGTAATTTTATAAATTAGTATTTATATATGAGGATATGTTTGAGATTGAATAAATACGTTGATGATTTAAAAAGAGGTGATTCATATCCCCTTGAAACATGCAAATATATGATTATTTCGTATTTTTACTCTATTAGTCTTTCTCAATAAGCCATTAGTTTTCATATATATGTGTAAATTGTTATATTTCATGGGATGTTGTTTTATTGGTGGTCTATTGAATGTGTGTGTGTTTTTTGAAAACAATTTATATGAGAGTATATATGTGAATGAGTCATGTAATAATCATGTGTTCCACTATATAACTATTTACGGTTACATGATTTTTTAATTCCAAAACACCATGTAAATTGGTTTTGAATTAGTTAGAATCCCTGTGTTTCACAATTTTGATTGGTAACATTTTTTGATATTTTTTCTTGAGATTTTGAAATGTTTTCTTACAAAATTTAAGAATATACATTTCCAGGTTACTAATTTTGATTTATTTTTTTATAGAAAAATAAATTTTAATTTCTTTCTAAAAATAAAAATTGAGCAAAGAATATTTGTATTTTAATATGATACATGTTGTGGATTATTTTGTTTTTATGGATAAAAAAATTTAAAGGTGGTGCCATTGTAATAATATAATAATTCATTGATAATGAAAAAATCTATATTTAAGTTATTCATACATTAATTTTTAACTTATTATATTTAATAATGTCTTTATTTATTAAATGGTTCTTATACTACCACAAAAACATGTATTCACAACACCACCCTTTAACAGTGCTAAAAAAATCCCTGAAAAAAGCTACTATTAACAGTGATTAATAAAACACTCTTAATTGTACCCCTTTATCAGCATTTTTAGTGGGGAATGAATTTATTTCTAGGTATTACATTCATATTGATATTATTGATTTGAAATATTATCGTTTTTTCCTAATATGATGTTATTTATAATCAAATATATAAAAATATACACATGAAGTTTATATATTTACACATAAAAACTTAATTTTATAAATAAATTATTATACATATTTACATATAAAATATATTTATCAATATATAATTCATATCATATTTTGGTGTTATATTTAAAAATATAGATGTTCCAGAATCATCCCATTGGAAATGGTGAGCTCATGGAATCTATGGATATATCCTATAGTGATAAAATCAGTTATTTAACCACTAATTATTCTTTAGTGGTTTTTCATTATTATATTCAAAATTCTTAATAGTGATAATGAAGTTACCATCATTGAAGATACTTTTTAATGACATGGGAAGAGTAATATTCTCCCCACTATGAAAATTTTAAGCGTTAAATCTTCCTCTTTACCTCTAGTTATCAAAAATAATTTTTTTTCTAAAAGCTATAAGTAATTTAATAATTTTGAAACTAAACCTGTAAACATTCCAGAATGAATTTGATGTCCTTCATTATGTTCAATTTACTACTTTCATAAATAGTGCTAAAATAAAACATATTAGAGACATTGTATTTTTATTAAATTTAATATCCAAATTTATAAGACAACATAATTACTTTTCATTATAAACAACAATTCAAATATTAACCACTTATTTTATATAGAATATTATAAATGGTTTGATGTGATCCCCATAACCATATAATGATAATGATATCCCACCATTTTATTAAAGTATCCCTCTTACGATATAAGGATCCTTCTAATTATCATCAAGATGTCATGTGTCATAGGTTAATGATGAATCCATTCATGAATAACCTTTAGATATTCACCCAATAACAAATGGTGTTCCCCCCTATATGGACTAATTTTTCATTTATTTTTATAAATTATAATAATTTTCCCCTTTCATGAAATTTATACATGAGTGAACATATAAAATAATAGCATCATTAAATAAATATGATTTCATATTTTAACCATCTCAAAAAATGATTACTCTCCTTGTTATTTTTTTCTATTTCGACCATCAGACTCTTACTATTTCTCTATATTCTATACATTCTTCTTATTTATCTTCAATTTTATGTTCACGAATCATCATACAGAAAAATATTTCAATGTTTTCACTAATTATATGTTTTCTCATTTTTATGCGTTATGTTTATCAATGTATTTTATTGGTAACATAATTATATTATATGAATCACCATATAAACATTGAATGTTTTCATTAATTAAATGTGTTCTCATATTTATGAATTATTTTTATCTTGATTCATCTCTCATTCCATTTATTTAGGAGCATAAGATAATGAATATTTAAATGATCATGATTATTGTTGTGGTGGTGGTGGTCTGAGAGGAGGTGATAATGATGTTTGTGTTTCTATAGGAGATAATGAGGGTCATGATGGTTTGGGTGATGCTGATATTGAGGTATATTTCATATGTATATTTTATTCTTGGTTTATACATTTAATTTTATCAAATATTTATTTTTATAAGGATGATATTAATATTGAAATTTTATATTTTTTATATCGGAATTTGTTTAAATTCTTATGATATATATTGTATTATCTTTTAGTTTATTTTTATTTGGAAGGTTGTGTTTTTTCTCATAGCTAGAGGGTGAAAGCACTGCAATAAGGATCAACTATTATTAAACAATTTGGTAATTATGTATAGGTGGGTAGGAATCAGTTTACATTGTTATTAACTTTGGATTTAGGGTCTATTTTACATGGTTTTGAAAGTGTTATTAGGGACCAATATCAACTGTTTAACGATGGGTGTAGTTAAAAATTACCATTGTTAAGATCATGGATTTATCCTATAATTTACATGGGATTAAATATGGTATTGTACTATAATTTCCAAGGGTAAAACATAGTCATACATGTAATACATACATATTTAAAACCATTTTTATAGATTTAATAATTCCATGGATTAAAACTTGTATGTTGTAAACCCCTACTGCAACAGCTGTAGTAGCCACAATTAGGGAAACTATGGATATAAACTATTTATATAGATTTTTCTCCAACTCACACAGTTCCAAACCATAAGTATATGTTATTTTTCTTGTTATTTTGGAAAAGGGATCACATGATCATTTGGATGATAATCCTCTCCTAATTATTGGAAAATGTAACTCACTACCCTAAAAGAATAGACTGTATGTTTGATGTCTCATTTTCCTGTGCAAGAAAAAACAATTTTTTTAAATACAATTGAGTATAAAAAATTCTATGAAACCCACTAATGAATAATTTCTGTAGGTAAGTATATCCCAAATTAATATTTCTACAAACTGAGTACAAAATTGTGAAGGGAAAACTGAAAAATAGTAAGTGTGTATAGTAGAAAAGTTTTGACATATTTCATCAATAAGTTAAAAGGACTTTTTAGGATACTTTCTGTGTTGCTGGAGGTTTGTTCACATGATCATGGATTCTTTTAACAACATGTAAACATATTAAATTTATAGAAGACAAATTTATGTTTGATTAAATATTAATGAAAGAACTAACTTATTGTGAAAAAGAAATAGGTTTCAAAAAATATGAATAAATTATCATTAAAGGGTAAATTATAAATTCATGATAAATTTTGTGAAAGTGGAAACAGATATTGACACACATATGAAGAATTTTTTAATATTCTGACCTTCTACTTCAATCATGATTATAATATAAAGTGGCCACAATATTAGATGAAAAATAAGAATGAGATGAATGAAAAGTATTCCTTGGGAAAGCATACAACTCCCCAGAATCCAAAGTAGGATTGGGAGGATCTTCAAAAATATTGAAGTAATGAATACAACAAATAATGTTAAATTATTAAGAATTATTATAAATTGTATTTCACAAATAATATAATAATATGTTTTCATTGTGTTTTTGAGTTCCTTTCCAGATTTCTTAGGAAGAGAGAATGTGGAAAAAATACTCTGAAAACATGTGTTAGTCCATAAATATAATCATTCATCTTATAAGTAACCCTTAAATATCATATTTCATGATGTCCATGATGTTATGGAGGTACATAGGGTGACCTACTTCAATGGTTTTTAGGAAGTGTGAGTGTGAACAAAACACATTGAAAAAATATGTATTGATTTGTGAGGATGGTAATGGTTATAATAAGTTGGATCTAAAAGATAATAAGTTATGGTCAGATGGTTAATAATATATCAAGGAATGTAGTCCTTATTGTTAAAACCTATATTTTGTTTACCGATCTTAACATAATTTTCAAGGATATTTTAGAAGATATTTTACATTTTTGTAATTTTAATTTTATTTGTTGCTCTTAAAAAGTAGTTCCTACAATATTTTTTAATATTTCATATGTATATAAGTTTTTTCAGTCATTCTATGTCATTTAGAAGTTTATGTAGACACTATTAATGAGTATAAATATCTCATGATAAATGAATAACTGAAAAAAGATTTAGCATTGGTTGTGGGGGAATCATGGATGTTTGGGGTGTCCAGGGGGAAGGGTGAGGGGGTAGGGGGTGTGTAGGGGGGGAGGGTTAGGGGGTGTGCAGGGGGAAGTGGAAGGGGGTAGAGGTGTTTGGGTTATGCATGAGAAATTCTGAGGGTGGGGTGGGGGTGTATAGGGGGTAGGGTGAGTGGTTGTGAAAGTGGTGTGTGTAGTGAGGAGGGTGCATGGGGTGCAAGGGACAGAGGGAGAGTGCAGGTGGGGTGTAAGGGGGATGGGGTATGTGGGTGTGTTGAGGGAACGGTGGCGGTGGGGTTGTGCCATGGGGTGTGCAGTGTGGAATTGGAAGGGGATTCAAGGGGAAGGGGGTGAAAAGGGAAGGGGATGGGTACAAGAGGCAGGGGGAAGGGAAGGGGAAAGGGTGTTGGGTGTTGGGGTTGTGTATGGGGTATTGTGAGGGGGGTGCACAGGGGGAAGGAAAGTGGGGCAAGTGGGGTGTGCAGTGAGGAGGGGAAGATGGGTGTAATGGGAATAGGGAAGGTGTAAGTGGGGTTCAAAGGGGGTGGCGGTATGTGGGTGTGTAGGGGGAAGGGTAGGGTGGGGGTGGGGGTGTGCAACGGGGTGTGTAGTGAGGAGGGGGGTAGGGGGTGCAACGGACCAGGGGAGGGTGCAAGAGGTAGGGGGAGGGTGCATGTGGGGTGCAAGTGGGAGGGGTGGGGCATGAGTGGGTGAATGGGGGGAGGGGAAGGGGGTGTCCAGGGGGAGGGGGAAGAGGTTCATGGGAGGTGTATAGTGAGGAGGGGGAGTCCAGAATGCAAGTGGGGCAGGGGGTGTGCTGGAGCAGGGGGTGGGGGTGATGGTGCAGGGTGGGGGGCAATGGGTGGGGGGAGGGGGCTGGTACATGGGACTGTGTGAAGTGGGTCTAGGGTTGTATTTATTCTTTGAGGTGGTTTAACCATGGGTTATTTCATTTCTAGGGCTTATAGAGGATTCCACTTCAATACATATTTATTTATGATATACCAATTATTTATAAACTTGTATCCCATTATTATATAGCTATTATTTATAAATAGGATTTATTCAATATCCACATGAATTATTATATTGATGATATTTCTGATTTAGATTTGTTCAAGATCCCCTTACAATAATGTTTTGTGTAAATATTTTTCAAAATATTAATTTTTTTATTCTTTTATTCCATATTCCAATGTGATTATGTTTATGTCTAGTGCATTCCTATTTATACATTTAATATATTTTCAAGGTAGACCTATTTACTTCTTCCATTATTAAGGGATTAATTCATGATTTTAATTTTAAACATACATAACTGAATTAAAATATCATTTATCACTTCTTTGACGTCATTGATTACAATTGAAACAGATGGCCTTCGTGTTTTCAAAATGAAAATTGCTAGAATTCTCAGAACACATCCCGAATATAACAATCATTGAAAAAGGTATGATTCTAATCTCATTGTTCCTTTTTTAGTATTAAAGGTATAAACTATTTTCAATATTCTTCCAGACTTATGGCAATCAAAGTGGGTTCCTATTATAGAATTAAGTTTCTACAATAAAATGAAATAGGATAGATTTCTTAAAACATCATCATTAGTATAAAAATTATTGAAAAAGGTATGAATCTCCTATATTATTATTTTGTATAAAAGTTATTAATTATTCATGAAATGTTGACTTTTCTATCATGCCTTGATATTAATATTAGTCATACATTTTATTTTGGTTCCCTACAACTCTCTTCTATACTTCTAAAATATTTAGTACCATGTGCAACGAAAGTGTATAGGGTGGGGGTCTATCATAGAACGGGGCTATTAGATGGGTCTATCTAGGTACGAGGTGTGTAGGGTGGGGTAGGTCTGTCCGGTGAGGGATGGTTTTTAGGGAGGGGGGATGTAGGGGTGTATGAGGGGATGATGAGCATCAACAATTTTTGAGATTTGTTTCCATTTTTTGTATATTTTATGTAAAATGGTAGGCCCCTTCATTTTTATTTTTTCATATTATATGTTCCTGTTTTTTATGGAATAAATGTTCTTTCATAATCTGTAGGGATAATTGTGGACCAGGAGAGAGGTCTCAAGGGGTGAAGGGGTGCTTTGGAGAGGGAGGGGTGTCCAGGAAGGGTGTATATAGGATGGGAGGGTCTGTCCAGGGAGAGGGGTGTGCAATGGGTCTGTCTAGGATGGATATCCAAGAGGGGGGCCGTTCCGGAGGGAGGCGTGCTATCCAGGAGGGGGGTTGTCTAGGAGGGGGGTTATCCAGGAGGGAGGGGCAGTCTAAGAGGGAGGTATGTGGTCTGTCCTGGGGTGAGGGGTGGCTGTCCAGGGGGTGTCCAAGATGGGGGGATTCCATGGGGGTAGCTATCTAGGAGGGGGGTTGTCCAGGGGTTGTCCAGGGGTTGTCAAGGATTGGAAGTATAGGTTTTAAAACTCTAGTATTTTTAAATATAAAGGTAAAAATATGTTTGAAAACACTAGTATTGAGAAAAAATAGAATATGATGATGATCCGAGTAAAATCTAGGTAGGGTGATTCTTCAAATTGTATCCAATTTATTATGGGATTGGTTGTTTGTGAAATCTATATCGATTTTACTATCTAGAATCCTATTATGGTTCGTTTTATACAAAGATAGAATATTCATTTGGACCTGAATTTGGGGATATGTCCCTCTTTCATTTTACCTCTAGAATTATTATTCCTTGTTGATTTCCTGAGGGGTTTGTTAGACTTATCCTTATAATTTGGTTAGTCTCTATCCTATTTAGGCATAGAAATGTATGTAAAAAGTATATAATCATTCCTAACAAAGTTTTACTCTATTTTATTCATGGTATCATCACCACTAACCTGATGATTGAAGACATCTCCTTCAATGAGCTTCATGTGCTCTTTAGTTTTGAAATACGTATTTTTGTCTCTGTTATTTTTTAGAATATTGTTTTCATTATGTTTCTGGTCAGAAGATGTTGGCATCAAAATATCTTCATGTGAGATTTTAATAGATGTGTAATAACTAGAAATAATTTTTCTATGTGCCTCATTCCCCTTGGTATATGGAACATGTGATGGTGTCATGTACATAGGGACTTCATCATATTTCTTACACGCATTCAGTCTGCATATCTGTTCTCCTATATATGTGTCATTTCAATCTATGTTTTTCATTATTTCTTGAAAACTAATATTTTTAACTCCATCATATTCACTATTGTTAGTGGGAATATACATCTAATCATGCATGAAGAACTATTTTTGCAAAGAGATGACAATCTTGAACTGTGTGGATTTCCCCTTCATGCTTTCCTTTTATGATCCAACAGAATCACTTCCCATAACTCCAATGTTATCAGAGACAACATTGTTGATTTTATTTTCAGATAAATTCATCAATTATTTTTGAATTCCATATATTCTATATATTATTGGTTCATTGATTTGTTGCTTTTGGTTGCCCATCATATTGGTTATTTCTCAAAATATAAGATGGTCATTATTTCCATTCCTCTGGGCGTGGTCATTGTGTTCAAAAGTGGTTCGAATGTTGTCCAGACCAGTGAATTGTTCCACTAGGAAAAGAACCCTACTGATGTTTGCATCATATGAGAGTTCATATTGATCATGCATGACCAGATCTAATACATTTCTGAATTTCATTAGCAATTTCATAATTCACTATTATATTATCATCCTCTTCAACTAGGTCAGCCAAGGATTTACTAGAATTCCTTGAGGAATTATGGTTTCCTTGATTTGTAACCCATACACCATTACTCTTTTATTGGGGTTTAGGATTCTCCAAAAGAGCATTACCATTTCTCTACCTTTTAAAATTATTCCACTCAATTTCATTAGGTGGGGAAAATTTTTAACCACACTACAGTTTTCAATAGTGTGTCTAATTATATTACACAAGTCACAAAATGGAGTGTGTGTGGGGGGGGGGGGGTTAGGGTATGTCCAAAGGGGTGTCTTGGAGGGAGGGGCTGGCCAGGAGAGGGGGTGTCCAAGAGTGGGGGTTGTCCAGGTGGGAGGGGGTGTCGAGAAGGGGGGGTGTACAAGAGGGAGGAGGTGTCCAGGAAAGAGGGGTGGTGTCCAGGAGGGGGGTGTAAGTGGAGGGGTGTCCAGGAGGGAGGGGGTGAGGGTATGTAGGGTGGGTGAATGGGGGTCTGACGGGGGTTCTATGTTGTCTGTAGGGGGGAGGGGGTGTGATGGGGGTGCATGCATAGTGTGCAGGGGTAGGGAATGGGGGTGTGTCCTGGGAAGGGGTAGGGTCTGTCTAGGGTGAAAGTGGGTCTGTCTAAGGAGGGGTGGGGTCTGTCTTGGGGGGGGGGGGGTCTATCCAAGGTATAAGGGGGTTTGTCCTAGGGAGGTCTGTCCTGGGTGCAAGGGTGTCTATCTAGTGTGCAAGGGGGTATTTCTAGGAATGGAGGAGGTCTATCTAGGGGTGGCGAACCGGGTGGAACGATTAGGCCTATAGGCCTACTGTGATTTTATATTGAAATTTAATCTATATACACCAATTATAACTATGGATATAGGGTATGTTTTTGTTTTTACTAGAAATTGATGATGTTTCCAGGGTTTGAACTATGGATATGGGCCTATAACCACAATTCAATTCGTGGAAAATGCCTTATAGCCATAGATCAAACCATGGATATAGGGATTTAGCAATAGTTTGAACTGTGGATATAGGTAGGGTTGTTTTGCATTCAATTCCCATGATCACTAGGAAGGGAGATGCATGATTTTTCTTGAAAAATTTGAAAAAAAATAAAAGAGGCTTCATAGTGAAGTGGTGAAGATGCTGAAACATAGATTTGGTGAGCTGAACGAGTGCTTTAAATTGAAATAAAGCAGTTGGATTAATTAGATAAGGTTGAGGACCGCTATAGTTCCCTAGATTGTTACCTTGGAGCACATTTGTAATAGCGTTTCTTATGAAAGGTCAGGTGCTCCCAAGGAGTGCTGGATCTCGGGGTGGATGAAGGGTCTCGTCCCCAAGTCCCGGATCTAGGGGTGGATGAAGGGTCCCAACCCCAAGTCCAAGGACAATCCATATGGAAAGATCCCCGCTCGTTGGGTTCACTTATAACATTGAGATGAGTAATGCACAAAAATTTAAAGTGGATGATTCTAGTGACATGATCCTAATAGACATGGTCCAGCTCAAAATTGCATCAAACCATGGGAACCCTAACCACACATGCATCTATTAGCTCCGAGTGAATAGACGTGAACTGAGCTCCCTTTAGGTACTCACTGCAAAACCTTGACCTGGGTGCACCACTCCTTGTCTCTGCTTTTGGTTCTCAATTTTATATTAGTCATTTAGGGATAAGTGACCTGTTTTATATAGGTCTCCCTCCTGGTTGGCGCCTTTAGAGACCCGAATCTTGACGTACATGGACATTACATTACTTTTGTGGAATACTTGGTACATAACAAAAACACACACACAAGGATCGTAATAGTTTAGTATCTTTGGAAACTCGGAACGTAATCTTCTAATCGTGGTGAAAGATCTTCAATATCTCCCATAAAGATCTTCCCTTTTTTTTACCTAAAACCTTTCTTTATATCCTGGGGAAAATAAAACATAAAAGGGTGAGCTCAAATGCTCAGCAAGGGAAAATAAAGGAAATAAAAATCATATCACATCTTTTTGGAAATCATAACCTGCAAAAGAGATCATAATATCTTAACATGGAACAAATCATAGAAGTGAAAATGAGATCACCATAATAATAACATGAAACTTGAAACTTTGTGGCATGCACACATAATCATGGAAAATCATTTCTTGTTAGTCATGACTCATTGCCAAGACTATCTTAGTGGACAAAGTCCCTTTCTGAACCGAGTCACCCTCATTGCAGTCCGGTTTCACTGAACCGATATAACCTACCGTTCCAGCCATGTCTATCTCATGAGATACAAAATCATTACCCAATGAATTGGAGGGAGATATAGGTCCCACCCATCTTATAATGAATCCTTTCTTATGTGTGACACATAATCATAAACCATACATCATAGCGTAACCTATGTAATAAAAATGGGATTCTTAAACAACATGACATCATAAAACAATTCATATATGATAATGGAATTCATAAAAATATTTCCATCACAACATAATAAAACCAATGTAATAATCGGGATAAAAACAGAACCGTTTTATTATCTTAGATGGAAAATACTTTTGATAAAATACTTGAACTCCATTCTTGAGGAAAATATCCTTTCTACTTCAAAAACATTTTTCCTTTCATAACATGGCATACGACTTTAAAATTAAAGAAGTTGATTAAAAATAAACTTGAAAACTTGTAAAGGAAGATTCTTGTAAATAATGTTTTAAAAATCCATTCATGCCGTATAAGTTAAAAAAAACATTCTTCGTACTTTTGTCGGAAAAGTCAAAAAGTACCTCGTACGAAAAACGACAAAAGATTCCTTTAATACATATTACTAAAAACTCACCTAAGGGTAAAAATGGATTTAAACAATTGTAGGTGGATGGAAATAATATTACATATTGATGAAACATGGATGTGGATGATAAAATACACCCCAGTAAATACTTACGAATAAACAATCTCGGATAAAAATGAGATTGTGATATTTCCCTTACCTTAGGTCCGATTTGCTTTGTACGTGTCCGAAGCTCCTATATAATGGTTTAAATAATGTTATTGACTTATTCCTGAATCATACATATTGATATGATATCATATATGGTTATATTCTTAGCTTCTTGTTAGTAATATTTCATTGTTACTTGTTACTCGGGTCCTTATTGCCTTTTGTTCCTATGCGTGTTTTTCCGAATAAATTCTTATTCTTCTTTTAAGGTTATAGATAACTTATATCCAGAATGGTATTAGTGTAACATATATCATATTTATTCATTCAATTCATTTATATAATTACTATGTAATGATGATCATGTAGAACGAGTCGCATCACATCGTGGAGACGGTATTCCGTACGTACGCACGAGTGATGATATCATTCCTATGATTGTGTAATTGTATTTGAGTATATATATATTATTTCAGTATCAATATTACATTATAATAATCATAAATAGTTACTCATTACACCATTATACCCATCATTGTAAGGTGATGGTGGAAAATAGATTACACCACGGCGTGGAGACGGTATTTCGTACGTACGCACGCGCGGTGATTTCATTTTTCCGTAGGATGGATAGAAGGTGAATTAGGGTTGTTTAACATTTATAATAACATATCAGTATGTATGTAATGCTGATGTTATTACTTTATAATGAAACAACTAAAGAAGAAGAAGTTGAAGAAGAAAGAAATTGAAAAGATCGGTAATGGATATTACCTCTTCTTTGGAACGCCTCTTTGAATCCTCCACTTAGGGAACTAAGATTGGTCTTTGAAGAAGACCAGAACCACTAGGATTATTCTAGGGAAGTGGAGATGAGATAATGGCAGGGTTTGGCCGAGCTTGAGTGCTCAAATCGGTGTGAGGAGGAGGGGGAGGAGGTTCCCTTTTATAAGGGAGGAGAGGGGCATCTTAGGAAAATCTCAAAATATTATTTTATATTAAGGTCAAATTCGGTTTATAATGGTTCCAAATGGTCTTATTTCAAAGATAAAGTGGGTATGGGTCTAAATCCTCTCATCCAATAGGATTTAGACAAGTTTAGGTTATTATTTTAACCTTATCAATTAGATTTAAATCTTTGTTAAATAATTTAACTTTTACCGTGTCTTTTTGTTTTCTTACACTATATGGTTAATAAACATACTATATGAAGCCAAACGAACCCCAAGTTGTTTATTATTAATATATAGATCCTTAGCTAAGTCATTTGGCCGAACCTTAGATTTTTAGGAATTAAAGTACAATTAATAATATAATATTTGTTTTAAAAACTAATTTATGTCAATTTTGACACTATTTGGTACATGATTTTAATGAAATTTTTAACAGAATGATAAGTTCGAACAAAGTTACTTAAATAAACAATAACATGTAATATTAATCTAGAAAATTAGTTTAAGTCATAAAAAGTCTCATATTATATTTATTTGGGCATTTATAACATCAATTATGTTAATATTTTCTTAAAAAGGTAATTACTGCATCATCATTGTGTCATAAATAAACTAAATTATTTAAACTATAAAAATTACAAATAAAATACCATTATTTAGGAAATCTTTTTATCTTTCTAATGAATATTTATAGACGAAATTATATTATGTATAACCCTAAATTAAAAATGTTTTAGTAAATAAACATTGATTTTAACTCTTTTAACTCTTCTTTGAATTAAATAATAATAAATGTCCTAATCTAATCCAAGTGGGCCTAAATGATAATATTTTACACTTAAGGTTGTTTTTGGTCGAGATACACTTGTCCAATAGGATTAGGACTTGTGTTAGGGTAATATTAATTTCATTTTTACCCTTAATTACCCTTTTTACTTTTAACCGTGGTAAATAAAAGTAAAAAGTTACTATTCACCAAAAATTATTTTCATCTCATTGAACCACATTTTACTTACTAATATCAACCGTGTCTCTCGGATTTTTGAAATTCCATTTACAGAAGCGGTAAAATTAAGATTTATGAAAAAAATTAATTTTTTTAACTACCACTTAGTAGTTTCACTATTCATCAAAAATTGAAGTTTTTCAGAAAAATGCAAAAATTTCACCCTAAGCTATAATTGATATTCCGAATTCAAAAATGATTTCTATTTTACAAACTTCCCAACATATAAGTTGCATTAATTAATTTTATAATCAATTTCCGCTGTCACAACAAATAGCGTGTTTTTAAGAGATAATAATTATCAAAAGATTAACACTTGTTTATGTCTGGTGTAAATGTGAAATTACATCCAATGACCAACATTGTATTGAATTGTAAAAATATATTCTAAATATACTTTAAAACCACTCAAATTAAAAATTTATCACTATTAATTATTTTGATTAAAAAAGTTGTTTTTAATTAAAATTTAGTAATTTTCACTATTCATCAGAATATGAAAGTTATCTGAAAAGTACAAAAATTACACCTTAGGCTAAATTCGATACTCTGAATCCAAAAATGAAGTCCATTTTGAGAGAAAAAATTTCTAAAATTTAAAAAGTGGTTATTACTATTCATAACGGCTAGTTTTAATAATATTTTAATAGCATATCGTTGTTTTGTGAAACTCAGTATTGCATACTACACACGCTATCGAAGAAGGTTGCGATTGCGTGTAATGAAAGGCAAGTCAAATATTCGTGTTGTGAAAGCTCCTTTTGGTGTAGCGTACAACACAAGACATTAATAAAATTAAAAAGAATATTTTTCATAAAATCTCGGGCTGTTACAGCGCCATTATTTCTCCTTGTGTTTTTGAGACATTTAAACAAGACCTCCTGGATAATATAAATTTACTTCATTTATCTCATTAAATTTAATTTCAAAAAATAGAAAATTTAAATAATGTGACTCTTTATGTTATGATGTGGATTCACTTTATTGGAACAAGTTTTTTAGAATTCTTATGATGATAGCAATTTTTTAGGATGACAACCTGAAGAAATAATGCTTAACATAATTAAAATAATTAGATAATGATTTTTTTCTTATGCTAAATAAAATATTAATAATTTAATGATTACATTGTTTGAAACAAAAAAAATATATAAAAAATAAAACATACATCTTATGATAATTATAACAGTATGACCTATATAGGTGACCTGATTGTTGGTTCAAACCATCCAATAGCGTCATCTTTACCTCCTAAAATTTCAATGTTTTCTATTTGTAATGAGGGTATAAACCTAACGTTATAGATAATATCCCTAAATGAATAAAAAAAATGTTTCATGTTATCAAATCCTTTTATAATATAATCATATGTATTTTTTTAAAAATAATCACGACATACAAGAAATAAAAAATTAATAAAATCTGTGTTATTGTGGTATAACAATAATATTAATTAAAATGTTAAATGTTATATCATTTTTAAATAACTATCAATAGTTTCAGCAAATCAAATCATTGATTGAATATTGTGATTTTTGGAGTTCTATTGAAATATCTAGTTCTCGTTGAAAGAATTATGTTGTTATTGTTGTGATGTTTCATTTGAAGATCAAATTTTCAACTCCCAACATGGATTTTAATAACTTATAACATTAAAAATAGATGAAATAATATGAATGACATTGCCACATCCTCTCTTGAATTTTCTAACTCATTATATTAAAACCTATGTTGATTTTGAAGAGTATATCATAAATATATACTAAATAGTCCTTCCTTGAAGCAGTGAATAGAGTGGGGATAAATAGGAGTATCCCATGTTTGAGCAATGATTGATCTATAAAAATCATGTAAAGGTAGTGTCCCATGGTGTGGAGTGACCATTGGATAATTTTTTTTTCCAATCAATATTATATGACAGGGTAATTGGTTATACTATTAGTGATCCCGGTGTATGATACATGGATATATCCTCGTATGATTAAACAATGTAAAATCTATGTATCTATAGGTGTATTACATTTTTTATTTTCTTTTATTTTTTTGGATCAGATGAATTTTATAAAATGATAACTTGTAATATGTTCCATCTAACATGGGAAATGAATTTGATGATTGAAGAGGGTTAATGATTAAAGAACTGAAAATATGCCATTACTATTATTTACACCCATCTTAGTGTCATGAGACTCATATCATATCATGGTTATTTAAACTTATGGTTCTATATTCGAAAGGTTATGATTTTAGGATCAATATATTATATTTATTTTGAAACCTTTTTCACAAAAAGGATTGAACATTACTAGAACAACATTGTTTCAAATGGGTAATCAAGTTTAAAAATTTACTATAATTAATTCGTATCAAACTACCAGGATGTAGGCTTTGGAATGACTGAGGTCAATTCCTTTAATAATATGTAAGACTCTTAAGAGAATGTCTTGGGACATATTGTTAATAATAAATATTTTAATTTAAGTTGATAAAACAAGATTTAAACTAAAATATAATGGTTTGAAAAAATTAAATTAAAAAACTCAAAGGATTAATATCCAGGGATTGGTTTGTAAGAGATAAATATCTCTCTAATTCTTAATTTGAGTTGAATCAATTGGTTGTAATACTGTTCTAAGGCTACATATATATTTTAAAAAATCTACAAAATTCTACCTAAACCAATCTAAATTTCCTATTCAAAGAATAATATCCACCAAAATTCAATAATTTTAATATTTAAAACTAAATAAGTTTCCATTCTATTTTGGATGGAATAATTTTCTCATCCATTATAAAGTCTATCCCTTCACAAAAAGTTTTTTAAAGACATTCTAATGAATAAAATAGGGATTACAGATTTAATGTGATTCCTAATCAAATTCTATACATGAATGAAATTTATAAATAATATAAACACTCATCCTTTTACTCTAGATCTATCACCTCTTAATTAATGAGGTGATAATGGTCGACGTAAGCTCAATCATGTTTTATATTACTATATTAAGAAGTTAGTGAAAATTTTAATTGAATTGTAGAAGAATTAAAATATATTGAAAAATAAAATTACTTACATTTAATAATTATTGGAACAATAAATGTGAACATCTAGGAAGAAAAAGAGTATTATAGGGTCTAAGAATCAAATAAAATTCAATGTAAAAGCTAATAATTCCAAATATTTGGATGGAATATCCTATTGATAAACTTCATCTTCATCATGAGATAATTTTTTTCATTGTGGAATGATGTTATATAACTTAAATATAAACCCTTATCTATTCTTCATAGGTTACATCATTGTGGTTCAAGGGATAGTGTTGGTGTGCCATAGATACATCTTTCTATTTCAAAATCAAAATCTCTCAAGGTTCATGCAATAACATTAGAAGTGATACAAATTCAACCTTTTATTCCCTTATATTTCTTAGTATCATTATATCTTGAAGTGGAAAATATTATTTTTTAATTATAAAGGTATTTTATATCAATATTACTTCATAATGTCATAGAATAATGGTCATATGTTATAAAATGATCTTCTATAGCTCCTCAAATAGGTAAAGATATTTAAATTCAATATAATGTGGATACATATATAATATCACTAAATGATGTCTCTATTTGATCCTGTGAGACTCATCCCACATTTAAACATTACATTATAGGTATCCTCTTTCATAATCACGAGTTCTGTTACAATATTATATGGTTCTCCCCTAGTGTCAAATGATACAACAACCCATTCTCTTCTACTTGTCCTATAATGTTGTCCCATCATCCCAGACTTCATCCTTGAGAGTTAAACTATTTCCAATCCTAGAGATCATTTTTATACGTCAGTGACTAGATAAAAACTTGGTGTGAATCCATTCATAGGAGGATTTGATGGAATTTTTTTTTCTTTTATTTTTTACCTAAAATTTATTATATAATAGCATAAAATCCTAACATCATAATTCCTTCTTGGTTAATCATATATATCCTCTTTTGTGTCATCTTGTACAGTGATGTCACTTATTTTGGTGCAATATCTTCAAAATCACATTCATCCACACCGTGAAACCATTTTGTGGAATTATTTCCTTCTTTGTTTACCATTTGTACTTTGGTAAAACTAACTAGATAATGAAGAAAACGTTTTTTTGGAGTAATATCTATGCAGTTACTCTAAAAACATCAATGGAGGATCCAAAAGCTTCCTTAAGCTCTATCCTTGAATAAATCAATAAAAATTCAAAAACATTGTAGCATTATGTCCCATAATCATTGAAAATCATGATAAAAACATATTCATAAATAATAGTTATCAAACTAACCCACAATTTAACATTTTATTGTCCTTAATAAAAATATATTTACTAAGATTCGAAATAAGATCAATCCTTTAACTATAGAAAAGCAGAAGGGAACATGTAAATAAAACAAAATATGAGCTGAAAATTTTAAATTATAATATACTCATCCTCTCTAAGTAATCATACATCCTTATTAAGATTATAATTCAATTATTATTCTCATCCATAATTATTTTTCAACCATTCCATAGACATACGTACCCATATAGAGATATACTTATTTAGAAAATTTCACATTTAACAATCATGAATAATGTAAAACTAGAGTTATTATCATTATAAATTTCATGTATTCTATTTATTGGCCTATATAATATCTCAAACCACTTTATAGAAATCTAACTAGAGAAATCAAGAGGAAATCCTAAAAATGTTCTAATGTCTTTGAGGATAGAGGTGGGTATTTCATGATGCAATCATTAAAAATCAATGCTATAAAAACGAGGATAAATTATTTAAGTACAAATAATGTTTATTTATTTGATCCCAATAAAATGGGGACCTACTTATCCACTTCAAATTCATCATCTCCCATTAATATCTATATCTCTTAATGATTCCCATCATGAAAATTCATCAATAATTGCACAAGTTTTCATCATATTTTCATTCCTTTTCCTTTTTTACAATAGAAAATGATGCAGTATCAAGTATAAAACCAATCAAACTACCTTTATTTTATCTCCACTTGTAACTAATTCTAATAGTTATAATAATATCATAGATCATGTATGATTGGTCAATAAAATGTAAAAGATATAATCTATTAATTATATTTGTTTTCCAAAATAATATATGAAGCAAGTAATAAAAATATAAAATATACTGAAATCAACATCCAAATCACTAATTACAATTCTACCACCTTATATATCATGGTATTCTCACAATGTAGTTCCACACATAACCAATCACCCTTTTTAAACTTAAAAGAAAAAAAATAAAGTATATGAACTAAATAATGTCTTGTATGAAGGATAAATTATACTATAATTTGGATTACATGTTTAGAAATTTCATGGACATTACAAGATTAAAATATGGATAGATATAGGTTAGGAATAAAGGTAAAAAGGGTCAAAAAATATCTTCCATCATATTTGTGTGGTTTGAAAAAAACTCATTTTTTTGAAAAATATCATTGACAATGTTTAAATAGTAATGTATTTCTGGACTTATCTTATGAAATAGGTTATTATAAATAATATAACAAAATAGTTTAAAACACCTATCAAGAATTAAATTTCAAATTATTAAAAAATCACACATAATATGAACGTTATGTAGTAACTGAATAAACAAAAAAAATATAAATATTAGATTAGATGAAAATATAATTCTATAATTATATTGGATATCATAATAAGAATTACAAAGTAATTTATTTTCAATAATTCCCAATTAAATTTTTTTCTTTTATTTACATGTGTGTTCATAATTTTCATAAGTCAAGAGATGTCTCCAAATAAAATTATATTAGTGCATTGAGTTCAAGAAAGAATTAATGTGTTTCCAAGAATCCCTCCCCCACACTTAATTTCTAATACTTTATCCACTATTTAAAATCATGTAGAGATAGATGAAAATGAATATTATTTTAAATACATAATAGTAAATTATAAAATCTTAAGAAATATTTAAGGACCTCCATGATTTATGTATGATTTTATTCATTGATATATGGATGGAATATACTATATGAAATTCCTATGAATTGATAGATTATGGTGGATTTTATTTCCTAAAATGAAAACATTTAACTAGGTAACAAGATAGTGTGAAAATGTTATATTTATAATGTTTAAGAAAAAATTGATGAAAAAAATATTATTCTATTTGTTTTCATTCAACATGTTATATAATGGATAGATAATGACCACAATAGGAAAATAAATATAGTAAATTCTAAAAAATATGAGCAAGTAAAAAAATATAAGGTATTAAAAAAATTTGGAAGGGGGTGGAAATCCTATGACTCCTTGGTTCCACCCCCACCCCCCATCTCCCCATTGGGATCCACCTAAACTATGATTTTTGTCAATGAAATCATGAAATCCCTAAAGGACTACACATACTAGCATTGAATAACCAAATAGTTCTCCATAATATGTTCCTTGACAAATAGTGTTTTATAAGGGAAGGTAGAGTAGTCTAAATCTAGGTTCTGTTAGAAACTGCCTCTATCACACCGTATAAATAAGGAATGACAATCAATGATTGTGTTGGAAACTACTGAGATGAATGATTAATTAGGTATATTTATAAATTAGATGGCTGAGAGCTTGATAAGGGTAGTTATATAGTAATTTTGGTATACGGTTCCCCACTAGGTAGGGTAGTCGTAGATCCATGACCCTAGGAATGTTCAGTGTTTACAAGAGGATCAGCTATGATATAGATATATGTATTGGTAGTTTTAATTTGTGTATCACTAGGAAGGGACATTATAGTGACTATTTTAGTAGTTTGAGTTAGTGGATGATCATTATCTTGAGTTGGTATCTCCCATATCCATAGGGAGATCATTTTTTGATCAACTAGGTCAATAAATGGAACCTCCATTATAGGGTAATTTATTAGACCCTTTCTATTATTTTTGGAATCCAACTTGAACTATAATTATTCATTAGTATCCATAAGATAAGTAGTATCCTATGTGTCAAAATGTCAGGAGAGGTGGGTTGGGGGTGGTATAAATGCTAAATTTGGGGTGTTCTAATTCAAAATAAATATGTGGATGGTTGAGTGGGATAAAAATACTGAGTTTGGATGAACCTAACATGTTCCCACTAGGGTGGATATAACAGAAACAATTGGTGTTGTTTTAAGTCATGTGGTAGAATTGGAGGTGGATCAAATTCTACCTTCAGCTTATCATATAAATGGTGCTTTATTCCAGTCATACACTGAATTAAATTGGAAAATACTAATTCAAATCCCCATGAGGAAAGGGTAGAGGTTGTTTCTAATCTTGTGAAACTTTTATGCATACTCTAGGTGTTGGGTTTGATTGGGAAGTGAAAGAAGAATCTGAGTGTCCCTCAATAGAATCATAATCCAGCACTAAATAATTATAATTTTAATCCCATTCATTCGCTTTACCTCTATCATTAATGGGACCATTTTACTAATAATGGGATGTCAGAAAACATAATCTACCTGAATGACAATAGGTGCAATGATTAGTCAAAAACTCCCAATTTCTTTGCTTGTTATGTAGTTTAATTCCCACCCATAATAATAACCTTGGTATTTTTTAAAATTCATTCTTAATATAATGAAAAATATTTTTACATGTTGATTCTTAACAGCCATATACAAATTCAATAATGAAGAAGAACATATAATCTGATCACAAAGCCTTATCATGAACCCTTATAAAACCGTTAATGAGAGATTTCCCAATGTTTAATCCTTAAGAGATAACTTCTCATCTAAATTCTCTTAGTTTTTAGGTTTGTTCCTTCTCAATGGGTAAATAGTTCTTTTCATATACTACTTATGGATTGTGTTATTACAATGCCCCAATATAAAATCATTATAATCCACTCTCTCTATAAACTCATATTTTGTGACACATTATCCTACTCCAAACTCTATAAACCAAAGGATCCAATTATGTTGAACAAATTTTAACTTAATATACTCATGTTTCATATCAAATATTAATTGTAACTCTCATATCCACTCAATAGAATCCTCCTCCAATACATGAGTAATATGTTATAAATTCACATCTTTGAATGAATATATAACATGATCATCTATATCAAAATATTCTATAATATTCTTGTCAAAGTTCATTTTTTATGAATTAATGACATTTAATGTCCCCCCAGACTCTTCTAGTGTTTGGGTTCAGTGAACCATATAAAATATTTATGGTGATTTTGGAAAAAATCATCATACAGAGATGTGTGAGGGGTTGTTTGGTTGGTTTGTATTCGGTTAGGTTAATGATATGTGAATGGGTTAGGTGACATTATTAGTAAGGGATCATGTAGTTGTGTGGGTAGTTTATACATTTTTTATTTTGGGTCTCTCATATGTATATTATTTTTTGTTTGTGTTAATGGGTATTTACCTTTGTATTTTTTATTAATAGTTTTAATTTGATCCATTTTGGGAGGGATATGGATATGGAGGGGTAATGGCTCGAGATGGATTCATAGGGGGTTTTAAATGTGCTGTTTTCATTGTTTGGAAATCTTTTTATGGTTATATGGGTATAGTGAATTTTCATAGTGTGGGCTGGGAAACCGTGTAGTTATTATGATGAAATAGGTATGAAGTGGTGTGAAAGTCATGTTGGAGAGGATCTAGAAGTGTATCTTTACTGCTTGAAGGTTACCATAACCATATCAAAGTGCTAAGAAAATCAATTAAGGGAGAACTAAAAGATGGGAAGAGGGATACTAATAGCACAATTTAGGTTCTTGTGTTTAGAATTAAATGTATTTTAATACATTGTGGCATAACCCAAGTAATTATTCCATGGATTCATTAGTTCTAAAACCATGGTATATTTCATACTCCGTCCTCTAGAGTTGCAACTCCATGGGGGAAGCCACCACTGAACAACCAGGTCATTTTATCCTTATGTGATTCAATTCAGGTCAAAATCATGACATTAATACTACTATATAAAAATTAATGTTTCTATTTTTTGATCTCTATAAGAATTATTGAATGAAAAATTACTTCCCATAACAACCTGATTTTTCACTCCATGTTATAATAGTTTCAGGTTGAGACAAAGTGTACACACACCGTATTTGGGTATGACTTTTTTTTATACAATAACTTTACATTATTATAGAGTAGTCAGTTATTGTGTGTCATAGTTCTAGAATTTTTACATTAGGGAGTAGTGTTTTAGGAAATGATATATCTGGATGCACCTTAAAACCAATTCCTTCAATTCGTTGGTTATTACTCCTCTCAAATTTTATCTTGTCTGAATTAGATCTTTAGTATAGGAGTAGGGGAGAGTTCCCAAAATTCTATAAAATAATTTACCCTAATAATTTCTAAAAAATATAAAGTAGTATTCTAATCCTAAAAACGAAAACATACCTAGGTTTCTCCACAGTTAGATCTTTAATTAAAGTCAATATCTAGATGTAACTTTTTTATTTTGAGGAAATTTTGAGACATAAAAATTATTAATTATTGAAATTATACTTGTATAAATTCATCAATTTTTATTGAACTTTAATGATGGTGAATTCCCTCTTTAAAACAAAATGGAACCATGGGAAAAGCATTTATACCATGATGGGTCGTAACCAAAGTGACTGTAGTTTTATTGGAAACAATCTCAAACAAGATTTAAACAAAAGTATTGTATATCATGGTATAAATATTCAATGGTTGGTTCATAAATTAAACCACTTTTTGATTTTCTATTTATATGTATTTTAATTCTTATATGCATCTCTTTCATTATCTTATAATTTATCCAAATATAGTAGTATCTTTCTATCTAGGTGTGAGTCTATTGACACTTTCTTCATTTCCCTATATTATCACTACTCGAGATCCACCCGTTAATGGCCTAGTTTCTCATCGATAAGCCTAAATGGGGTTATACTTGATATAATTTTAAAATATATCATTTATTACATTAAAATATTATCAGGATTTTTTCTATAATCATTCCATATTGATAATTTATTTTTCAGAAAAATCGTTATAATCAATCAGTTGGATAATTCTACTTTCCCATAGGTATGTGGGTGGTGAGGGGAGATTCTATTGTTTCAAACTCTTTAATTTTATAGAAAAAAAAATATAATTCTTTCAATGTGTTTCTCAAGAAATTATGAGTATCCTAGACATACCAACAAGATAAAATAAGTTCTTTCATAACAATTTCATCACTAAATTGGATATATTTTCCATTTGGCCTCATATTCTACACATTTAGTGATAGAAATCTCATGAACAAGTATGTATGGGTTTCTCATGGAGTATGGGAAGGGCCCCATAAAATCAATTCTCAATACATCAAACACCTCAACTTTTAGAATTGGTTTTTTTGGAATCTCAATTCTTTTCCCAATGTTATCCCTATATTGGAATCTATCATGTCTTTATATGAACTCCCTTGCAACTTTGTGGTTGTCAACAAAAATCATCCTCATTGTATTATCATGGCCATTATTATACCATGTAAATTATGTCCTCCATTTTGTGATGAATTGAATAATTATAGTATGATATTCTCCTTGGATTTTGTAACACATCCGTAAATTAACAATTCATTACATTTCATGAATAAAAGTGATTAACACAAAAACAATTTTTTGAATTATCTAAAAAGTTAATTCATTACTGATTTGAAAAACAAAGATTTATGGTATCATTTTTTGAATAATATATAATGTTGAAAAACCATAGAAGAGATTTTAAATTAGTACAGAATAGCTTCTTGTCTAGGAACTCATTATCAATTTTTCTCTCCTCTTCATCTTCTATATTATTCGGGAGTATTCTCAAAAAATGGTCTGCCACTACAATATCTAATCCCTTTTTTATTTGTTAATCCTATAAAAATATTGTAGTATTAAGATACACAAAATTAGGCATGGATTAGAATACTTTTTTAGAAAATAAATCAAGAGGTGTGATCAAGGTAGATAATCACCTCAACGATTACTAAATATAGTTTGAAATTATCAAAAGAAAAAAACATTGTTATAAGTTTTTTTTGAGTGAAAATTTAATTTATTTGGGGCTTATTATGGGATTGGATGTCATAAAAGATATATTGAAAAATATGATCTACCTACTATCTTAGAGTATCTCTTATAATAAAATCACTTGGATCTCACATTATGATGAAATTTTTCTACTAATTTAGAAATATCTTGATTAGTGTTGCCAATTTGTTTTGAAGGAAATAAATTCATTTTTACATATAAAAAAACATATGTTGACAAAATACGGTGTGTGGCCTAGATATCTTAAAATTTTCTTTTATATAGTGGTGGAAAAATCAATCATGTCCAAGAAATATTTAAATACACTTCATTGTATTATGATCATGGAGATCATATATGAATGTTTTCATTACTATATCTACCTTTATTCCGTGATTAGATATTATGTTCACCAGAATGACATTGCCTTGAACTATAATGTGGAACATTCCCAATTGAGAACTAAGAATTTTTCTTCAAATATTTTAATTACCAAATCATGTTTGTATAGGAATACTTCAATGGATATCCCATATACTGAGAAAGAATCCATGAAAATATCAAGAAATTCTTCCACCATGTTATGAAAAATAAGTGTCACACACCTTTAAAAAGGCACTTGTAAATTAAACATTCCAAAATACATGATTTGATAGGAGAATGTTTGATATGGGTAAGTAAACATTGCCTTATCTTTGTTATTTAGATAAAAAATAATCTGGTTGTAATTAGAATGTCAATCTAAATTGAAAAAAGAACTCATATTGAGATAACCTATTAAGAATTGATCCATGATTAATAATAGAATGTTGTCATTTCTTATGGATGATTCTAGTATTTGATAGTCTATGCATACCCAGTATCATGTAACTATCATTGTAGGTATCATCTCATTTCCATTAGTCATTATCATAGTATTACACCCATATTTGGAATTACATCAAATGGGGTCACCCATTTACTTTTTTATATTGAAATGATGATCCCTATATCAAGTAGTTTAAAACCTTTTTCTTGGAAAATTATTTTATAGTTTGTGTTAGTCTCACCTATAGTAACAATATTAGTTTTCTCAAATCTTCTAGCAGTGATATTTGTGTGAAAATGGTGGGATTAATTCCACTGATAATTGAAAGAAACTATGTGAGTTATCTTATATTTTTCTCAATGAGGTATGTCTCATTTTAGATATTTTCTTAGTTTAACCCTTCTTCAAGCTGTACGTTTTTGTGAAAATCAAAAGATTAATTCGTTTTGTAATGAAAAAACACAAAGTAAGTGATTTTTCCCTTTATTTAAAGCATATAACAATTTTTATTCCTATTAATTATTAATTATTCAATAATAAACATTCTATAATAGTTTATTTCACCCGAGAATAAGTACCATAGTGTTTGTGTCAATGGATTAAACTAAATCATTAATATTTTGATGATTGAAAAAATTAATCCTGGATAAGAATATATTTACAATTGTTTTCTCCATTGTATGACTTCAGATTCTTCCTAACCCTCTGGTTATAAATTATCCTCCTTAGATTCTGTTATATCATTAATTAGTTGCATTGAATTACCACTTTTACTATTTATAGACTCATGATGTATGTGTGTTATTTATTAGGATAAATTATATAGAAATACTATGATTTAATTTCACGATTAATAGTTTTAATAAGATCAAATATTACTTACTCATCACTATCTCTAAAAATTATTCATCATTAGTTGACATTTAGAAATGATTTTTTAGTTTCATTGAATGATATTCCAAGGATTATGGGAATATCTCCTTCTTATTCTATAATGAGGATAAAAAAATCTCCAGGGAATCTAAATTTTTCCACCATTAAAAGACATTTTCAAAAATCCTTAGGGGTACTTCATCGATATACTAATATGTTAGAGTGTAAATAATATCATATTTTGATTATCCAATCCCATTTATAGAAACAGATATATGGGAATAAATGTTTCAACTCATTCCTAATTCAAAATGTTTATTCTTGAATGTGCAGGAACTAATGGTGAATAGTATTGATAATAACCCAAGATCTCTCATATTTGGAGGTATATTATTTTCAAATTCTATTTAACAATTTTTTCATAGAGAAATAACACCAGAAACATCTAGAATTCTATTTTCTTATAGTAATTCATATAAAATTTTGTCATAATCCATCATTTAATAAATAGATTAACTTAAAGAGATATCTATATATGGTTTTATGAAGCCATATAAAACTCTGGGAATTGAATTTATAAAATAAATTTCCTTATCCTCACTAAGAAGGAAAGAGGGGGTCTATAAGGTTCTCTCTTTTTGATTCATTCTTCTCCTTACAAACCTATTTTCTAGAATTTCCCATCTAATAATTTTTTTTCTAATTATATTTTATCCTCATTCTATTCTCAATTTTTCTCTTCCACCATTAATTTCTATTATGCCATTTATACAAAATATTCTTTCTCTTTTTCTTATTCTCTTCCACCTCTCACCTAAAAAAGTATCATAGCCTTCACCTTCTCTCTTGGGTTTCCTCCATTTTACTCAATAGGGTATTGAGTAGTCACTCTAATAATGTTTGATATATTTCCCTACTTGTTTCAATATTTATAGGTAGAGTATTATTGATTCTTTATAGAGTTATATTGTCTTATAATCTACTAAGAATGATTTTGGATGAGGTTATTGAACATTACTTTAAGTGATTTTAGGGGATTTGAAGGGGTTTTTTGGATAGAATTTATGTGGATGATGGTTGGTTTATAGTTGAGGGGGTGGTAATAGTTGGAATACCCTCATGGGTTGTGGTTCATATGAATATTTGGGTATACCATTATTTTATTTTAAAATTGAGGCACATTTCTATTATTTATAAAATATATTTAGTTATGGATTGTGTTGAATTCACCTCAATTTGTTGTAGGTATTTTGGAATTGTTTGAGGGAGTGATTATAACTAACAAAGTTTCTATTGAAAGGTTTATTATCCTCTAAACCCTACTGAAACCTTGGAATATGTGGGTTCCTATTCAAATCTCACGATATTATAAAACATTTTTAGTTGTAAGTGGTTGTGAATACTGTGATTGAGTAAATGCCACCATAAATTATAAGTTATTTAATTTATTTATCAATTATTCCAATTGGGTATCCCTGAAGGTCATATCTTCAAATTAAAATATTACTCTCCTCTGTGGACTTTAATCACTTTTTCATAATTTAAAATTCCGAGGAATATAATAGAAAATGTCTTTTACAACTTAAAATGTTTTCAAAATTAATCATTTAATGGATATTTCATCGATCATGACTCAAGTCGTAGAATGTAAACAATAAAAAATTGATTCATTTATGAACCTCTATATCATCTATAGTGCAATGTATTTGTCTAATAATAATTTTTATTAGTTATCCTAGGTTTTCATGTAACCAAAGAGTTAACTCATTAAAAAATATATTTCTTAGACATATAGATAGAATTAGAATACCCTCATTCATATTAATGTTATGTTACTCAATTATTGTTGAATATGTCACAAATTTCACCGAGGATAGTCAAATATCAATGTAGATCTTCATTTGTCATGACACTAAATCATTATATGTTTTTTATTGGTATTAGTCTTAGTTTAATATTTAAATTGTTCACCTAAATCAAAAGATGAACAAAACTAAAGGAAAAACCATCAATAATTGATAAATCATAGTCCATTGTGGTTCTAGCATGGGGAATTGGTGGTGCTTATTTGTATTGGTTCCCATTGGAGAAATTTACATGAGGTATATTGGGTGTAGTTGAGATCATATTCTCTTAGATGGTAAATCATTTGTATGGACATAGAATCCTATTCTTATTAGGGTTATAATCAATCATTTCTCAGGAATCAAGGCTCCTTGATGATGTTTTTGGCATCCTGGTTTGGCGTTAATTTTCATGAAATGAAAAAATTAAAAAAATATGCACATAAAAATAATTAAAATAAAAGAATTATTAATAATTCATGAATAGAAATTCTTTATAAAGAATGTTTTATTATACGACTATGTTCACCCTTGATCACCACCAGTAGTGCTAAAAACATTAGCCATCCCACTAGAAATATCAATTCTAGTGGGTAATCATGATTAAAAATTAAGTGTTCATGATTTATACTATACTTAAAAGATATACATTAGTGAATGTCCAAGGTAGGTCCCATGAGTGATATATATAATTGACAACATAAATCCATAGGTCTTATTGTTATGTAGAAATATATGAAAATACATGGATAAAAAAATTGAAACAAGAGTATAATGATTTTAAAAAAATCAAAAATAATAATAATAAAAAGATCAATTTCAATGACTAATTTTGTAAGAGATACCAACCTTCTTTCAATCATTAATTGGGTTTAATAAATTAGTTTCAATATTTTTTTAAGTTTACGAGTTTATTATGGTAAAATTTATTTATTTTAATGGAGACAATCTAAATCTATTGTTCAAATAGTAAGATCAGGCTAATTTCATTAAGTTAAATCTTAAAATTTAGACATAAAAACAATATACTATTAATTGCTTAATTTTATCAGATGGTTTTTATTTCCATTCATAATAATCCATTTTAAAAAATACTAAATAATAAATATGATTACAATTAGTGACTAACATTTATTCATAATTGAAATCAATATTCATGAAGAAAATTGATAGATAATTCAAACACCCATACGTCTACTCTTAATCCCTTACTTCCTAAGTGAATTTCCACACATGGTTGATGGAAGATCAACTATATGTTACTTGAATATAATTTAAAGTGAGTGAAAATAGTAAATTAATGTTGATGCATATGGCTATATAAGCATGTCTTCCTTTCAATATCAATCATCCTTAAGTATTAAACTCAATGTAATAGAAGTGAGTTAGATAGGGGTGTTTCATCAAGCTATGGTGAAACCGAAGAAGGTTTTCTGATTTTCTGTAAATCAAGTAACAAAATTTATTTTGGATATATCTTCAAAAATATGTTTTTTTATTTATTTCAAAATATTTTTTTAGATTTATATTTTTTTCTTATCAAGTTTATATTTATTTAATGGAAATAAATACATTTCATTCATTTATTTATTTTCAATCTTCTACATAAGAAGGTGATTTGTTTCATAACTATTTATGTGCAAGATATTTTTTTTGTGTGAAAATAAAATCTTCTCAAATGATTCAAGTGGGTTCTGAATTTTATATTATATCTCAATTTGTTTTATAGGTTTAATAATATTTATTTTCTATCTATATAAATAATTTTTAATTATATATTTAGAATATAAAGGGGAAATTTTGTTAAATATTTAAAATTATTTCTATATTTAATATTTTCTTATGAAAAATTGGTTTTACTCCATAAATATTGTATAATGGTATTTCAATTATCATTTTATAATGGAAAGGATGTTATTTTGAGTTTATAAAACTTTTCTTACACAAAAATTCGTGAGATTTATTTTATTAAAATTATTTCTTTTAAAAGAACCTTAACAGGTACTAAATATATATACATGGCATATTATTCGAATGTCAAAATTATTTTTTAAAAATAATATTGAATATTTATTTATATATATATATAAAGATTTGAATGTTAAAAACCATGCCCGCCCCCTTTTTTTTTTATATAATTATTTACTTTATTAAGACACATTATGTGAAAATGAAGTTATCAATGTGTTTAAAATTTATGATTAATTTAAAATTATTATATTTTTGAATAAGAATATGCATATAAATATATATACATAAATATAAAATTTCATATGAAACATTTAAAAAAAAAGTATACATATGTTTCTATAAATGTATTATTTTTGGGTGAAACATAATTTTAATCTACGATCAATAGATACGTTTATATATAAATGTATTTATATATGTATCAATTGATGTAAAAGTATTTATTTCCAATATGTATTTAAATAAATGAATGTTTATATATATATATTGCACATATATATGCATCATTATTCATACCTATACATATGTGTGTGGAGATGCAGTCAGGTTTTATTCTAATATATTTGAAAATAAATATATCTATATGTGTATAATTTTATGTAAAAATATTACATATATATATATATATATATGATTGAATATTTACAAATTTCATTTCATGAAAAACTAGATTTATCAGAGAACATTAATAACAAAGTAATTTACCTTTTTAGGAAATTAATATCAAAGCTCGTGACTTTTTAAGAAACTTACTGGTCTTTATCATATAAAATAAAAGTTATAATGTTTTTAATTAAAAATAATCTCACTTGGATATTATTTCAATGAAGGCATGGATTTTGGTGTGAACCCAAACCCTTTAGGGACTTTTATCAAATCATGTGATGGGTGTTCCCCGAATTATATAGCACTCTAATTCATTTTTTATTGTTGAAATCACATGATATGTCATGTATGGTGCATGATATGTGTATCTCAAGAACACTATGGGATTAGATAGTGAACCTAATCCATCATGGGACTGCTTCCATCATAATATGTTTTCTCTAGATTGAACTGTGACTTCATGTTATGATCAACGTTTCTTTTGAGAACTATTTTTGAATGTTTATGAGTTATTAAGAGAATTTTTATTATTTCATAAATGAATGAAATGTATTTTTCCATAGGTTACATAAGTTGAAACCTATTTAGAAATAAATATTATTATTTTTATATCAATTGAAGATTTTTTATATTTTTAATTTTCAAGATGTGTCACATGTTTTACTTTTTATGTTGAAGTGAAAAAATTATGATATGTTTCCACATGTTTCGAAACCCCTTACTATGTTTTTTTCTCACACACTGATTTTCAAAACCACTTTTCATAGGAAATAAGGACACATAGAAGAGAGTGACTAACAAAGGATCTTTTATAGTGTTCAACCATTAAAATGCATAGGACTAGTTTTATTGTCCTTTTTTAGAGTTATAATTAGAATTATCCAATGTATCCAACTTTTCTAAAACTCTAAAACATTGAGGTCTTAGATTGATAAATAATAAATGATTTATAATAAAATGGAATAAGTATTGGGTAATCATAGTTCGTATCGGAGATGAGGTTTAAAAAACTTTAGAGGTGAATATATGGAGAAACACTTTGAAAATTTAGAGTCCTTTAAATTTTATTGGATTTTACATTAAGGAAAAATATGGCGCTCCTAGTTTTCTTAATTTTGAATAGTGAAATTCATAATTTCTATAGGTATGGTAATGGAATTTAAAGGATGAAATTCTTTTAATGGGGAATAATGTGACATCACTAATATTAATAATTTATTTATTTTAAATAAATAAAATTACATTTTTGTCATATGTTAATATTAAATATGTTGAATTAAATAATAATACCTGAAAATATTTGTATTATTATTAAAAAATAATAATTATAATAATGGATTTATGATAAGTGATAATTTTTTAAATTATTTTAGAAATTATAATTTTATTTATAATATTTTATAATATTTTAAATAAATTATTATAAGTTTAGATTTTAAAGTTTAAACAAATTATGTTCTATAGTTTAAAAGAATATTTTATCATAAATATTTTTAATAGATTATTTTTGTAAAAACATATGTTTTTTAATGAAAAAATAAAAATATTATTTGAAAGGTAAACTAATTATGAAATTATTATCAAAAATTATATTGAATTACATACTAAATTGATAACTAAAATATATTTTAATAAAATATTTTGAAAATTAAAATATTCTTCAATAATTAATGTTGGTTTACATATAATTAAAAAAAATATTTTTTATTTTTTATTTATGTAATAATATATGGTTTTTATAATTAAATTGTAAGAATTAAAATTTATAAAAAAATGATTATACATAAATTCAATAATAAATTTTCTAAATAAATTATAGTAATATATTTTTTAAATTTTATAAATCAATATGTTTTTATGAATTTTGAGTATAAATATATTTATATAAAATTATGAATTAAACATAATATGATAAATATAAAACAATTTTTAAAATTATTAAAATTTTATTATAAAAAATGTTAAAACAAATTATAATAATAAAGTGATAAAATGTTTATGAAAAAACATGGTATGATTTGTTAAGAAATAATAAAACAAAATGATAAAAAAAGAGAGATAACATGATAACAAGGGAGGGGGAGGTGTCGATTGAGAAAAGAAATCGAGCAAGGGGAAAAAGGGATCGGTCGTCGAGTACATTAGAAAGAGAGGGATTGATCCCAGAATGATGGAGGTTGTGTAAACGAGGGGGGTTTTGACCTAGGGAGGAAAAATGGTTGTGAGGAGTCCGAGCGACCGTTAAACACCGATAAGGGATCTTGAAGGTCAAGCGTTGTCAAAAGGGATTAATTTGCGAGTTAGGGTTTCATTTCTCTGTGAGATATAATTGGTTAAAGGTTCTATCTACATCAACCTAACAATGGTAGGTTTTTGTGTTATTTTATAGATGTTGAATAATTATGTAGACCATTTTTCATGAATCCTTTTTGCATAGGATGACATGTGTATCTTTCTTCTTCAATCGTATTCATCTCTGTCCCATTGATCATTATTTCATTTTTTGGATCTCTTCAATGAGTATGCCATATTTAAGAAATGATTCAAATTAATTTCATTTTTTATCTAGTTGTTGACACATATTTTTATTTTTGTATGTAGTCCACATTTCAAACACCCTTATATTTCCTTTTTCAATCATTTTGGACTGTTGGTTTTGAAAATATGTATATATAAATATATATAAAATAATATTTTTTTATTTTGTGGCTATTTATTTTCCACCTACACATAGCTTATATAGGAATCCACTATAATATAACTATAGAAATTTATATTTTATGGATTTAAATTATGTATGAATTAGATACATAAGAACCTATTCCATTTTCTAAGAATCATCCCTAAGTATTTCTCCCAATGTAAGAGAAGCGAGTTAGATAGGGTGTGTTGTTGCATGTTATAAAGTAGTTTAATAAGGGTTTCTTATTTTTTTGTAAATAAATTCAGGGAAATTATTTTCACAATATATTTAAACATTTTTTAAATTTCAAAATAAAACATGTTTACAGTTTTAAATTATTTCTTTTCATATTTATATTTACATAATTGAAATACTTTTTTTCATGCATTTATTTATTTTCAATATTATTCATATGAGGGTTATTTGTTTCAAAATCATTGATTAGAATGATAATTTTTCTTCTCATTATGAGAATAATATTTTCTCAAATGATTCAAGTCAGTTCTCCATTTCATATTTTATGTCAATTTGTTTTAGTAGTTTACAAATATTTAATTTCTATTTATCTAAATAATTTTTAATTAAATATTTATGAAATAAAGGGGAAATTTGGTTAAATATTTAAAACTATTTCGGAATATTTGATTTTTATATGAAAAAATTTAATTAATTCATTGGTATTGTCTAATGGTATTTTAATTATTTTTTATAATGTTAAGGGGGGTCATTTTGAGTTTATAAAACGTTTCTGCCAAAAAAATTCATGAGATTTATTTTCTTGAATATATAAATTTTTTAAACTGTAATTTGTCTGCTATGTACATACATGGGATGTTATTCGATTTTCAAAATTGTTTTTAATAATAATGTTACAAATGTGTATATATATAAATATATATATACCTCTTTGAATGTAAAATATAATTCTTTCCCATGGTTGTCTCTTTATAAAATTATTTTCTTGATTTATCCACTTTAAGTATTAGTGATGTTATTTAATTTTTCAAAACTTATGCTCATGTTAATATTGTTTTATTTTCAAACATTTAAATTGGAATATATATTCGTAAATAGATTGTTTAATATGATACATTTATTTAAAACACGCATATATATGTATCTACATACGTATTGTTTTTGGGTGAAAGAGAATATTAATCTCAAATATATAGATATGTATATATATGATTTTTTTTATATGTGTATAATTTTTTAAAATACTTTTTATTTCCTATATGTTTGTAAATAAGAGAATTTATATATATATTTTTTATTATTCATACCTATACATATCTGTGTGGATATGAAATCATGTTTTATTCAAATATATATATATAAACATGTTTATATATATATATGTATCCTTTTATGTTAAACTGTTATATACATATATATGTATATTAATGTATATTTACACATGTCATTTCATGAAAAGCTACTTTTATCACGAAACATGAATAACCTGGTAATTTACTTATTCATGAAATAGTTATCAAATCTCACAGTCTATAATGAAACTCTGTTGTCCTTATGATATAATATTCAAGGTGTTATGTTTTTAATTCTAAATAATCACACATGGATATTATGTGAATAAAGGCATGGAATGGGGAGTGAACCCAAACCCTTATCGTAATTTTGTCTAATGATGTGATTGAAACACCCTAATTTATATAGCACTCCATTATTCCCACCCACATGCACAACCTACCTCCTCCCGGATTCAAACTCAGGACCTGTTGTATGCATGCCTAAGCCTTTTCCACTCCACCATATTGATTTTATCTTTATTTGTTAATATATATATATTTATATATTAATATATATATATATATTAACATATATATATATAAATAAATATTTATTTAGTTATATATATATGTATATTAATATATATATATATATATATCTATATATTAATATATATAGTTATATTTATACATTAATATATTTATTAATATATTAAAATATATTCCAAAGATCATTTTAAATTTTTTTTATAAAATATGATTTTGTATGGGTGTTTATAAATAAATAAATAAATATATACAACACAAAGACACACATATTATATTTGTATTTGTAAGTATAATTATACATATTTATATATATCTAAAAATATTATATATTAATATGTATATACATATGTTTAAAATATAAAGATAATATATATCAGCTTTACAATACAGACACAGACAAAATATATATATACACACACACACACACACGAACACATCATGTAGGTATATAATTATTAATATATTTGTATTTTTAATAAAATGGATATTAGTTTTTATTCAGATAAGCATTATATATTGAGAAATATACTTTATATTTAAATATTATTAATTATATATTTATGGAATTAAAATTTTATGGGTGACTATATAGAAAATATGTATATATTGTTATATAATATATTATAAGTAACATTACTTTGTGAAAAATGATAAAATTTAAAATCCATAATATATATATAAATTTAACCCCTCAGAAGAAATTTGTTCCTCAGTGAAAAATGTCAATAATCCCCCCTAAAGAAAGGATGAAATTCCATCAAATGTTAAAAAACATTGGGTATGTGGACTAAAATCTGAGGTTTAGAGGCCTTTTGGGACTTTTTTTGCATAAAAAAATGTAATAGAAGGTTCCCATGGGACATAATGCGTAGAGAACATTGGTGTCATTGATTTGATATGCTGTAGAGCTGAAACAAACACCCAGATAAAAAGTAATGAAATTTTGAGGTTTGAGTTACATTTTCAAATTATTTTAGATCTTTTATTAATTTTTTTATTGTTTTTGTCTTAAAATTGTTATTAATTTATTATTGCTCAATGATAATTATAAAAATATTATTTAAGAATATTTTTAAATTATTTTAAATCCATTTTTACTAAATTTATTAAATAATAAATGTAATAGACAATTTATTATTACCTAAAACACATTAAAAAATATATATATTATAAATATACATATATATCAATATAAATATACTTATATATCATATATTATTGTTATTAATTTTTTATGAAATATACACTTTATTAGTGCTAGGAAAAAGCACTGATAAAGGGGTCCCCTTTAACAGTGCCAACGAATCACTAATAAAGAGGGTGGCTTTATCAGAGCTAAAAAATCACTTATAAAGGGTCAATTTTAACAACGCATTTCTTAGCACTGATTTATCAGCGCTTTTTTAGCACTGATAAATGGTGGTGCTGAGGAAACCATGTTTTATGGCAGTGAACAATAATCCTTAGGGATCTCAGGTTTTTAAATAAAAAATCAAATAAAATATATGAAAAAATGGAATAGGTTTTGGGTCTTCATACGGTTACCATAGGATTCAGAGATAAGCGAAGTTAGTTTCTAGGTTTTTTGGACCTTTTGTGTTTGTGGAGAGAAATGATACGATGGAAAACCAATTTTCATTTCCATAGAGGTATAGTGCAACGCACGATGTTTTTCATGTGCCACTAATTTGGATGTATCACCCCAAGCCTATAATGTGATCAATGTTTATTATGTTTATTTTGATACACATGCATCATTTTACAATCATAAGATACATTTTGTTGATTTTAGTGAGAATGTGTTCTGGAGAAGTATCATGACGATAATTCAAGTATTGTGGAAATATTGAAGTGTTCAGGTGGATATGTGGGAGAGATAAGTAGATATGTGGGGTCCCTGGCCCGAAATTTTTACCTTAGAATCTATGAGATTCTTGGGAGTATGGGTTGATGACGTGATGTTATAAGTTGGGTAGAATATAAGATATAAATCTTTTTTAAGAAATATCATGCTCGTTTTAAGGTAATATTTTAACCTTATTTTTGTATATATTTGGTAGTTTATTTTGGTTATTTCATGTAGAATTTTTAAATTTTGTAAAAAAAGGCGTACTTCATGGTTACTTAATAGTTTTCTCAAATGGTGCACCTACCCCAAGAGAACCATGTAATCCTTAAGAGATGGGAATTTCACAGTTGGAACATGGTTTTTTCAAACCACGAGTCCACTTTGTAGAAATCGCACTCCCCAAGGATGAGGTGCATGGTTATAGATAATGGATTGGAAAACCATACATCCCTACCTAAGAAACCATCCTTATAGATTTTAATTTCCCTAAAATTTATAAAAAATCATACCCTCGGTATTAACCTCAAATCGACCTGGTACGAACCAAAAACAATTCCTCTAAATTTTGAAACTTCATAGAGGGTTCTAAGGCTCCTTTAACCTCATTATTAATGAATCAATGATCCAATGGAAGGATCATCTCTCATCCGACATGTGATTTCTATCTCATTTGGATTTATTCTATCTTCCTTCTATCATTCTCGATCATGAGTATTTATTTATAATACACTAGAAATGGTTTAGATTTACCTTTTCATGGATTTTAATCTATTTATCTTGATCTTGGGGTTTGGTTTTAGATATTCCATGACATTGTGATCATGAATTTTTCTCTTCAATTTGGGGATTTACAGTTTAGTGTACATCCATAAAAAATCATGAGGTATGTGGATTAAATACCAATTCACATTTTCTTGAATAATAATTGTGTGTATGTAATTTTGGAATTTCAAATTCTACATTTGGTAATAGAATATTGAAATTAATTAATTAATTAATTAATTAATTAATTAATGGGTTCATGGAGTTGGTAGAATATTGTTATTATTGAATTACATAAATTAGTGATTATGGAATTTATTGGTAATTACAATTAAAGGGATTTTTTTAGCTTAACCATGAAGGGTAAAAGGCTATTATGAATAAATTTTGATAAATGGTTTAACAGTGAATTTTTCTTATAACTCCATGTGATTTTAAAAAATAACCATGAATTTTGGGATAAAATAAAATTGTGTACCATGAAGAGAATGTTTGATAAGATGGATAATGATGATTAACCTTAATAAATGTAATATTTATTAGATATGTGATATATTGTGATATATGTCACAACGAGTGTGGGATACATACTGATTCTCCCAATACCAATATGTGATAACGCGCATGTGACATGTACTGATGCTTCAATCACCCATATGTGATAAAAATGAGGTTTGGGATGGGGAAAAATTATCCAAATATCCCTAGGGTTCTATACATGATTTTTTTAGGCCCAACACATTCACATTGGAGTGGAGTTCCTATTAGACCTAGTATAAAAATTGGAATTAAATGATTAGTTAAAGCTCATGCTATAATGAATTGTTATTCCCAATGATATACGGTTCAGACACCATCACATGCCGAAGTAAGTATTGATTCTTTTGGTGTCATATTGAACATGTTTAATTATGTGGTTAATTAATGAATAATTAATGTTGATTTTTTTACTTTATTTATTATACATTATTCATTATAAAATGGAATACTATGTTATAGACTAGATAATGTATAGACATTGTTTGTGGTGTCTTACTGATTTATATTCACACCCTAATCGGTCTTCATTATCGGTACCAGAATTGAATTCATATTTATATGAAAGGAAAAGGGTAATAGAACAATGTCATATGGATGAGTTGGGATGGAACATGGATGAGGGAACATGACCTGATTTCGGGACTCACTTGGGTGTTTTCAGTGACTTTATTATTACCTTTTCATATTGACACTTGACACATATTGAAATAAAATATCTATTATTTTAGTTATGGTTAGTTATCCATGTTTTTGGATTATCATGTGATGTTGGAATTTATTGTTAATGGAATTATTATTATTATAGTTTATTACCATTTAACTATTATTTATTTATTTCTATTTTTTAATCTGATAGATAGTGTATAGTATCCCCATGGTTTAAATAAGACCCTCACTACGAGTCAGAAGCCTACAGAATATGGGGAGGCATTCCTTAGGTCTTGTATCCAACAAGGTCGTAGAAACGGTGTGGGGTAACTAGGGTTAGGAAATAAAATGTTAATAAAAAATAATATCAAAATATTATAGAATTTAATTGTAATATGTTCTTTCAAAAAACCATAAAACTTATTTTTCTGATAAAATATTTAATTAAAGAATAAAATTAATTTATTAAAAATTGAAAATTATTTACTATTCGTTTATCAATACATTTATATTACATATGAACATTATATACATTTCATAAAGTATTCAATCTTATTCATAACCTCCAATTTAATAGATAGGTTATAATTGTCATTTTAAAATAAATAAAATTCATGGTTCATGATGTCTCAGTGTTGTATATCTTGTATTCTATCGAACATAATGTTTGTTTAAAATCATAGTTTCTTATATTCTCTACAAAATAATAAACTGTATCCTCATTATTTTAACATTTTTTATCCTAATTAATGAATTAACATCCTTCCAAATGATATTTTATTGTTAATGAATTATAAAAACTGAGTGATCCAAATAACTAATAGCATTGAAACATCTCCCAAATATCAATAATAACCATGATAAATAAATATATAGTCTTTTGATATATTGAAATTTTCAAAAATATCATGAATCATATTTATATATTAACATAAAAGGTAACACATAACATTACCATAACTATTTTTTTATGACATATACATATCAATGAATCAAATTTCATCCATCAAGATTATTTATATTCGACAATATATTAAAGCATAATTAACATAAAAAAATTACACTAACCCCAAAGGTTTATTTAAACTTCAATAGATTTTTTCTTCCTAATTCGCATAAAAAGATTCAAATAAATTTAAAATAAAATCACCTAAATCATAAATAATGGGTTTTTTTGGATTTTTACTTATGATTTACTATAAACCTATACACCCATGACAATCTCCATAAATTTTATTTTAACATCAAATGAAAACATATATTATTCCAAAAATTAACACAGTCCTTATTCCTTAAATAATTTCGCAAACAATTTAATATATTACATAAATAAAACAAATCAGTATCATAAAATATTACATAAATCAATAATTCATTAACTAAATATTTTCAAATTCACCAATAATATCATAGCAATGTCAAAAACATCTTTATTCTAACTAAACATATGTTTTCAAATTCAATTGTGGAATAATCCTTAAATGTTCCATGATCCATGTATCCAAAACATCATTGATATAAAACATCAATAAAAAAATTAATGAATCATAATGCATAAATACTTTAAACATTTCAATTTATGGGTCCTTCCCTGGTATATTAGATAACACATTGATTGGGAAATTAGCTCATATAATCCTCATATTCCGTACACAAAATACATTGAACTGTAAATGTTACCTTATCATGATTTTCATTTACCTCCATCAAACATTGCATTTTTCCTCACAAATTTCATTATATATACCCTTCATTTACAGATAAAACTAATATTTTTGTAATGTTGATACAATCACATGAGTGCATCCTCCATCATTCTCTACATAAAGGGAAAAAATTCATTACACAGATAAAAATAGTTTTTCAGAAAAATGTATTTTACTTATAAAAATGAATTTTTTTCAAAATCATTCATAAAATTGGTTCCAATGAACATAATTTAATTATTTAAATAATTTTATAACTAATTTTAATTTTTAACTATTATCTTAAAAAATATAACCCTATACGTGATTGAAATGAAAATATTGTTTTCAATAAAAAACTATAATGTTTTATTGTTCATTGAAATATCATACTTTTCAGAAAATAATCAAAAAATTCATCCTCAGATAATTTTTACATGATGAATTAAAAAATGATACCCTTTTAATAAAATATAATTTCTAAATTCCCTATAAATTATTTTTAATATTTTCTCAAAAAGATAAATAAAAACTATTTTTTAAAAATGTGTTTCTTTGAAGAATAAAAATAGTTTACTAAAAATTTAATGATTATTTAGTAATTATTTATCAATAAACTAATATTTATTATTAAATTTATATATATTTCAATGTTTATTTAATATCTTTGATAAATTATAAATTATGGGATATGATATCCTGATCATATTTGAATGATAATATTTCCTGATTTGTTTAGGCTTGGTGTTTCATATTGTGTACACTATTGAACAAAGAGTTCATTAAAAATATTGGGGTGTGAATATTTTCATAGATGTAAGACTATTTAAAATACTTAATATCTACTTGATAAAAGATAGATTTTTTTGAATAGTATTCATCCTCTTTTTTTGTAAAAGAGTTATCCAATCACCAATTATATTTTTTTTCATTGACTTTATCCCTATATTTTTTCCTTTCATGAAGATATTGATCATACATTAAATACCACATAATTTTTTTCATCCTATAAGTACACTCCATCCCTGTGTTCTCCCCCTAGGAAGGTCACTTAAGAATCTCTTCAGTATTTCATTCCTCTAAGTTGTTTTCACTATTTTTCCATGATAACTCCTCATTTGAATGGGATTTCATCTCATTTTGACAAAAATGGATCTTGAATTTTAAATAAATTTCATGAATTTTATTTGAATTTGTATTTCATGATTTTAGATGAATTCCCAAGTAAAATTCCATTATCCCCATGATTTTAAATCATTCAGTTCTTTTCCTTGTTGAGAATAAAATATTTATTCCCATGATTCAAAAGTATTCCAATGTGGGATTCTTCCCAAACCATATTTTGTATAGTTTTTTCTCTGTGTTTTGAATTAGCAATACCCTTATGTAGATATAAACTAAATTAGTCACTATTTCATTTAAAATTTTCTTTTAATCATGGGTTTTTTATCATTTATTTATTGGGATGTTCCTCCATCTTATTTTTTTTAATTAAATACAATTTTCAATCTATAACTTTTGGATTTTTACCTCGAGTATCTTCTATACTAATATCATGTAATATTTAATACAATTAAAAACTCTATATTTTAAGTATATTTTCATAAACCATGTCATCCTACCATAATAATTAATAAATAGAGCGTAATAACATTATTCATCCATAGACATGGGTGAAATTGGCCCCCACACATCCACCATCACTAACTCAATAAATCTCATTGATTTTTTTCCCTTTATCTTGTAAGTGTTTAAAATGATTTTATATTTTTAAAAATAATCATATTATTAGTTTCATCATGGGAATGTTTTAGGATATTATGAGCTCCTTCATTCTCCACCACATCATACAAGGACTTTTGGATTAAGTGGCTGAGATTTTTCCAGTATCCTTTTATATTCTACAATGGATATAAAGTGCCTATATTATTCCTCACTAATGATTTAGACATTAGATGGATAAATTTTCTCAACCACTGTGGTCTACCTCTATTCACAAGACTTGTTTTCAAGGAAATAATAATAAATAAGAAAGGTATTAGAGATTTAATTCCATTTATAAAAAAAATTATATCCATGAAAGAAATTTATAGATAATATAAACACTCAACTTTTTACTATTGATCACTAACCTATTAAGTGATGAAGTTATAATGGTTAAGTTAATCTCAATAATTACTTATTTTACTATCTTATGAAGAGAGTAAAAATTATAAAATATAGTAGATGAATTAAAAGTTATTGAAAAATAAATTTAATTACATTTAATAATTATTAGAAAAATCAATGTTAACTTATAGGATGAAAAAGAGTACAATAGGGTCGAAGGATCTAATTAAATTAAATGTAATGACTAATTATTCCCAAAATTATGCTGGAATATCCTATTTATGGACTTCATCTTCATCTTGACATTATTATTTTGATTAGGGAATTAATTTATATACCTTCGATATAAACCGTTATCTATTCCTCATATGTTACATTATTATGGTTCAAGGGATGGTGTATGTGTGCATTGGATACATCATTATCTTTAAAAATAAGAATCTCCCAAGGGTCATGAAATAACTTTCCAAGCACTTCAAATATAAATTTATCTTCCCTTATATATGTATGTATTATTATATACTTAAGTGAAAAATATTATTGTATAATTATTAATTTAATCTATATCAATATTAATACATAATGTCATATAATTATGGTCATATGTTAGAAAATGATCTTCTACAACTCCTCAAAGGCGTAACAATATTTAAATTAAATATGATGTGGATACATCTGTAATAGCACTTCATGATTTCTCTATTATACCCCATTAGAGTCGTCCCACATTAAAACTATACATTATGTGTATCATATTTTATAAAAATGAGTTATATTAACAGCTTTATGGTTCTCCCCTAGTATCGAATGATACCACAACTCATTCTCATATACTCATTCTATAATATTTTCCCCTAAAACCACACTTCATCCTTGAATATTAAACTATTTCTTTTCCTAGAGATCATTTTACTACTTCAATGACTAGAGAAAACCTTGGTGTGAATCCATTCATAGGAGTATTTTATGTAATTTTATTTCTCCTTTAACTTTTTACGCAAAATATATTATAGAATATCATAAAATCCTAACATCATAAATACTTCTTAGGTAATCATATGTATCCTCTTTGGTGTAATGTTGTGGAGTGAGGTCCCTTATTTTGTTTCAATATCTTCAATATCACATTCATCCACTACGTGATACCATTTTGTTGAATTATTTCCTTCTAGGATTACCATTTCTACATTGGTCTAACTAACTATGTAATGGAAAAACCTTTTTTGGAGTAATCTCTCTACAGTTACTCTAAAAACAACAAGGGAGGATTCAAAAGATTCTTTAATCTCTCTCCTTCCATAAATCGATAAAAATACAAAAACATTGTAGCATTATGTCTTATAATCAATGAAATACATGATAAAAACACATGCATCAATAATAGTTATCAAATTCTCACACAATGGAACACTTTTTATCCTTAAGAAAAATATATTTATAAAGATTCCAAATAAGTTTAATCCTTTAACTAAAAAAAATAAGTAGATAACATGTCAATAAAACAAAATATTAGCTGAAAATCTTCAAATTATAATATACTCATCCTCCCTAATATACTCATCTCACATAAATATTTTCTTCTATTAATGATTCCCGTCATGAAAATTCAACAATAATGACACAATCATTCATCATATTTTTCTTTCCATTTCCTTTTTTACAAAAGAAACTGCACTAGGATCAAGTATCACACTCATCAAACTACCATATAATAGTAATAAAAATAACATAGATCATGTATGAGTGATCATTAAAATTTAAATGATATGATATATTATTTAAATTGTTTCCATAATAATATAGGAATCACATAATGAAAATATAAAATATATTGGAATCAACTTCCAAATCATTAACTACAATTCTACCACCATATATTACATGGTATTCTCACATGGTAGTTCCATGCATCACCAATCACCCTTTTTAAAATCAAAAGAAAAAATCAAGTATTTGTACTAAATAATGTCTTTTATGAAGGATAAATTCACCTATAATTTGGATTACTTGCCTAAAAAATTCATGGATAATTACAAGATTTAAATAGGATTAGATATATGTTAGGTCTAAAAGTAATAAAGGGTTAAGAAATATCCTTAATCATATTAGTATGGTTTGAGAAAAACTCATTTTTTTGAAAAATATCAATGAGAAAGTTTTAATAGTATTGTTTGTCTAGACTTATATTATGAGACATTTTATTAAAAATAATAAAACAAAATATTTTAAAACACCTATAAAGAATGGAATTTAAAAATATTAATAAATCACTCATAAAATGATTTTCATGTAATAATTGAATAAAAAATTATAAATTTTAAATTAGAGGCCAAAATAATTCTTTAATTATATTGGATATCATATTAAGAATTATCATGTAATTTATTTTCAATAATTCCAAATTAATTTTTTTTCTTTTATTTACATGTGTGTTCATAATTTTCACAAGTCAAGAGCTGTATCCAAGAAATTTGTCTTTGTCCATTGATTTCAAGAAAAAATTCATGTTTTTCCAAGAATCCATCCACAACACTTAATTTCAAATAATTTCTCCACTATTTAAAATCATGGTGATATTTAGAAATATAATTTGTTTTTTAATACATCATAGTAAACTATCAAATGTAATGAGTGAATTATGGACCTCCATGATTTATGTAATATTTTTTTCCTTGATAACTGGATGGAATTTACTATATAAAAATCCTACACATTGATGGATTATGGTGTATCTTATTTCCTCAAATTGTTAAGGTTATTTTGGGATAAATACTCACACAGAGATGGGTGATGGGTTGTTTGGTTGGTTTGGATTAGGTAAGGTTACAACGATGTGAATTAGTTAGGTGAAAGGCTTAGTTCGAGATCATGTTGTTTTGTGGGTAGTTTATCCATTATATAATATGTGGGTCTAATAGGTATATTATTTTTTGTTTATGTTAATGGTTATTTATGTTTTTATTTATTCATAACAGTCTTAGTTTGAGCCATTGTGGGAGGGATAAGGATATTGATGGGAAATGGCTCGAGATGGATTCATAGGTAGCTTTAAATGGGTTGTTTTCAGGGTTTGTAAATGTTTTGTATGTTTATATGGGTATGGTGAATTTTTATAGTGTGTGCTGGGAAAGAGTGTCGTGATTAGTTTGAAATATGTAATGGGAGGTGTGAAATTCATGAAGGAGAGGATCTAGAAGTGTAACTTTACTGCATAAAGGTGACCGGAACCAAATCAAACAGCTATGACAATCAATTTAGGAGCACTGGGAGATGGGAATGGGGATATTAATAGAACAATTTAGGTTTTCTGGTTTAGAATTAAATGTATTTGAATAAATTGTGGCATGGACCAAGCCATTACATCATGACTCCATTACTTCTAAAACCATGGTATTTTTCAAACTCAGTCCTCTAGAGTTTCAAGTCCATGGGGGATGCCACCATAGAACAACCATGTTAGTTTATCCATGTGTTATTTATTTCAGGTAAAAAACATGACATGAAGCCTACCGTATAAATATATTTTTTCCTTTTTTTCTATCTCGATTCATTATAGAATGAGAAATTACTTCCTATCTCAAACTAAATTTTCCTTCCATATTATGATATTTTAGGGTTGGGATACGGTGTACACCCACCCTATTAGGGTAAGGCTCTTTTCTCTCCATGAACATTACATTATTGTAGTATTCTCAATTATTGTGTGGCATAGGTCTATAATAATGACTTTATGGAGTACTAATTTATGACATGATATATCTGGCTTCACCTAAAAAATTATTCCTTTTATCTATTGGTTATTACTCCTCTCAAATTTTATATTTTCTCAATTAGATCATTAGTATGGGAGTAAGTGAGAGTTCCCGAAACTCTCTAAGCTAATTTATCCTAATAATTTCTAACCAATATAAAGTAGAATTATAATCCTATAAAAGAAAACATATCTTGGTTTCTCAACACCAAGAGATTTAATTAATGTCAATATGTAGATGTAACTTTTTATTTTTATTAAATTTTGAGAGATATAATAAATTAATTATGGAAATTATCCATGTATAGATTCATCCTTTTTATTGAACATGAATGAATGTTCATTCCCTCTTACGATCTAAATGGATCCATGTGAAAATGAATTTATACCATGACTGGCCGTAACCAAAGTGATTGTAGTTCTCTTGGAAACAATCTCAAAAAAATATTTAAAAAAAGTATTTTATCTCATGGTATGAATATTAAATGGTTAATTCATCAATCATTCTAGTTATTTATCTTCTATTTAAATATATTTTAACTCTTATATGCATATCATTCAATCTCTTATAATTTATCCAAATATAGTAGTTTATTTCTATCTTGGTGTGAGTCCATAGCCACATTCTTCATTGTCCTATATTATCGATAATCAATATCCATCAGTAAATGGCCTAGTTCCCTATCAATAAGCCTAAATGGGGTTTTAATAGTCAAAATTTTAAAATATACCATTTATTAATTTAATATATTATTATAATTTTTTCTATAATTATTTCATATTAAACTTGTAGTTTTCTCCAAAATATTTATAATCACTCAGTTGAATAATTATACTTTCCCATAGGTTTGTGGGTGGTGAGGGGAGATGGTCTTATATCAAACTCTTTAATTTTCTTGTGCACAAAAATCATGTAATTGTTTGAATGTGTTACTCAAGAAGTTACGAGTAACCCAGACATAACAAAAAGATAAATTAATTCCTTCTAAAGAATTTAATATCTAAATTGGATATTTTTTCAATGTGGACTCATATTATACCAATTTAGTGATGTAAATCACATACATGGGTATGTATTTATTTCTCACGGATCATGGGAATGTCCCCATAAAATCAATTCTCCATACATCAACCACCTCAAATTTTAGGATTGGGTTTTTTGGAATCTCAATTATTTTCCCATTTTTATCTGTTTATTAGCATCAATCATTGCCTCATATGAACTCCCTTGCATCTTTGTGTATTTCATAAAAAATAACACACATTGAATTATCATGTCAATTATTTTACCATGTCAATTGTGCCCTCTATTTGTATTATCATGGACATTATTCTACCATGTCAATTGTGTCCTCTATTTACAAGTGTTTTATCCATTGCATGACTTCTTCTTCTTCCTCACCCTATGGTAATAAATTATCCTCCATAGTTTCCATCATATCATCAATTATTTTAATTATATTACCTCTTTTACTATTTATAAACTCATGATGGATGGGTGTTCTTTTGTAGAAAATATTATATAGAAATCATGTGATTTAATTTAATGATTAATAGTTTTAAGAAAAAAAAATGTATTATTCATAAATAAATCTAAAAATTATTCATAATTGGTTAACATTTATAAATGTTTTTTTTGGTTTCAATGAATTATATTCCAAGTATTATAAGAATAACCCGTTCTTATTCTATCATGAGGAAAAAAATATTTGGGGAATCTAAATTTTTCCACCATGAAAAGGCATATTAATAAATCCCTAGGGGTACTTCATTGATATACAAATATGTTAGAACAAAAATAATATCATATTTCGATTATCCAAACCCATATTTGAAAACACACATAGGGGAATAAAATTTTAACCTCATTCCTATGTTACACTATTTATTCTTTAATGTGCATGAACTAATAGTGAATAAGATGAAAATATTCCAATATCTCTCTTCGTTGGAGGTATATTATTTTGAAATTATATTGAACACTTTTTGTTATAGATAAATAACACCAAAAACATCTAGAATTATCTTTTTTTATAGCAACTCCATTAAAATTTATTCAAAATCCATCATTTAAGAAATAGATTCACTAAAATAGATGTATATATAATGTTGTATGAAACCATATAAAACATTTTGTATTGTATTTCAAAAATACATTTCCTTATCATCTCTAGGAAGGAATGAGGGGTCTATATGGTTATGTCTTTTTTTCATTTATCTCCTTACAATTTTATTTTTTATATTTTCCCATCATATAAATTCGATTAATTATTCTATTTTATCCTCATTCTACTCTCAATTTTTCTCTTTCACCCTTAATTTTTATTATGAAATTTACAAAAAAATTTATTTTTAATTTTATTATTTTCTTCCACCTCTCACATGAAAAATGTGTCATAGCGTTCACCTTCTCTCTAGTGTTTCCTTGAGGATACTCTGTGGGGTATTGAGTATTCACTCTAATAATGTTTGAAATATTTTCCCCACATTTTTATAGAGTTTGAGGTATAGGATTATTGATTCATTAGAGATTTCTATTGTCTTATAATCTATTGAGAATACTTTTGGATGTGGTTATTGAACATTCATTTAAGTGATTTTTAGGGGATATAAAGGTGGTTTTGATTAGAATTTATGTGTAGGATAGTTGGTTTATGCTTGATAGGGTGGTAATAGTAATAATAAACTCATGGGTTATGGTTCATGTGAATATTTGGGTTTACCATTATTTTATTTGAAAATTAAGACATATTTATATTAGTTATAAAATGGATTTAGTTATGGATTGTGTTGAATACACCTCTGTTAGTTGTAGGTATTTTGGAATTATTTTGGGGATTGATTATAAATAACATTGTTTCAATCGAAGGGTTTTTATCCTCTAAACCCTACTCAATCCTTGGTATATGTGAGGTCCTATTTACATCTCAAGATATTATAAAATGTGTTTCTGTGTTAGTGTTTGTGAATAATGTGATCGAGTGAATTCCACTATAAATTATAAGTTTCTTTATTTACTTATCAAGGATTATAATTGGGTATCCAAGAAGGAGATCTCATCAAATTAAAATATTTCTCTCCTCGGTGGACTCTAATCAATTTTTCATAATTTAGCATTATAGGGAATCTCATATAGAATTTCATTTACAACATCAAATGTTTTCCTAATTAATCCTTTACTGGAAAGGTCATCGATCTGGACTCAAGTCGTAGTATGTAAAAAATAATTAATTTATTAAATTATAAGAAAAAATCTATTCTCTTATGTAACAACTTCCTCATGAAATGGTTAATTTTATACCATGTTTCAAATATAGATTATCCATCGAATTGTGAAATGATTGATATTTCATTCCAAAATTTCTCTGTCCTCTACAGTGGAAAGTATTTTCCTAATAACCATTTTTATAAGTTATTATAGGTTTTCATGTAACCATAGAGTTAACTCTTGTAGCAATGTATTTCCCAGATATAAAGTGAGAATTAGAATACCCTCAATCATCTAGAATCTGATGTTTCTTAATTATTGTTGAATATATCACAAATTTCACTAAGGATAGTCAAATATCTATGTAGATCTTAGTTCTTCATGAATCTAAATAATACTATGTTTTTTTGGTATTAGTCTTAGTTTCATCATAATAAATTTCGCCTAAATCAAAATATAAACAAAACTAAAGGAAAACACACCAATATATAATAAATCATAGTCCATTGTGGCTCTAGCCAAGGAAATTTGTGGTGCTCCATTATGTTTGTTCCCATTGGATAATTTTCCTTCAGGTACATTGGGTGTAGTTGAGAGCATGTTATCTTATATGGTAAATCATCTGTATGGACATAAGAACCTCTTTTTCTTAGGGATATAATCTATCATTTCTCATTAATTATGACTCCTTGATCATGTTTTTGCCAAACTGGTCACACATTATGTTTCTTGAAATGAAAAAACAAAAAATAAACACATTCACATAAAGAGAAATAAAATAAAGAATGTATTAATAATTTAAGAATAGAATTGGTAAATAAAAAAAGTTTTATTATACTCCTATGTTCACCCTTGATCACTACCACTGGTTAAAAAAACATTGGTTATCCCAGAAGAATTATCAGTTCTAGTGGGTAATCATGATTAAAAATTATGTGTTCATTATTATTATTATTCTATTAAGTCATATAATAGTGAAGGTCCAAGGTTTTACCCACGAGGGATACATACAATCCACAAGATAGAGCAATATGAATTATTCTTATGTAGAAATATACGAATTTAGATGGATCAAACAAATTTGAAAAAAATTAAAATGGTTTTAAAATAATCAATAAAATGAAAGGATCATTTTCAAAGTCTATTTTTGAAAGAGATACCAACCTATTTCATTAATTAATTGGGTTTAATAAATCAGATTGAATATTTTTTTATGTTTAACAGTTTATTATGGTAAAACATATTCATTTTAACAGAGACAATATAAAGCAATATATAAAATTTTATGATCAGACTAATTTAATTAAGTTCAATATTTAAATTAAATGATAAGTAAAATATATTGTTAATTGATTAATTTTATCTAATATTTTTTATTTCCATTCTTACTAATCCATTTTTAAAATACTAACTAATAAATAATATTTGAATTATTGTCACAAATTTATTCATAATTGAAATTAATATTCATTAATAAAATTTATAGATAATTTAAACACCCATACTTCTACTCTTAATTGCTTACATCCTAAGTGAATTTCCACACATTGTTGAGGGAAGTTCAACCATATTTCAATTGATTATATTTCAGAGTGAGTGAAAATAATAAATTAATGTTGATGAATATAGATACATAATCATGTATTCCCTTCACTAATAATCATCATTGAGTATTTTACCTTGTGTAATAGAAGTGAATTAGATAGGGGTGTTGCTGCAAGCTATGATGCAACGGAAAAAGATTTTCTATAAATCAAGTAATAAAATTTATTTTGGAAATATCTTAAATTTTTTTATTTATTTATTTCAAAATAAAACATGTTTTTAGTTTTAAATTTTTTATTTTCATGTTTATATTTATTTAAGGGAACTAATTATATTTCATTCATTTATTTATTTTCACTGTTCTACATTAGAAGGTGGGTTTTTTGAACTATTTATGTGCAATAGAACTTTTCTTTTTTGTTTGAAAATAAATTCTTCTCAATTGAATGAAGTGGGATCTTCATTTTATATTATATATCAATTTGTTTTAGTGGTTTACAAATATTCATTTTGTATCTATATAAATAATTTTTAATTATATATTTACAATAGAAAGGTGGCATTTAGTTTAATCTTTAAAACTATTTCTAGATTTTATATTTTAATACATGAAATTTGTTTTATTCCATCGATATTTTATAATGGTATTTTATTTTTAATTTTATATTGGTTTGGGGGTCATTTTAAATTTATAAAATTTTTCTTCCAAAACGATTCATTATATTTATATTATTGAATTTTTTTAAAATAACATTAATTAGTCTCTAATATATATATATGGAATGTTATTTGGTTGTAAAAATTATTATTTTAATATTAATATTGAAAATGTATGTATATATATATACGTATTTGAATGTTAAAAATCATGTCCATCCATATTTTTCTCTTTATAAAATTATTTTTCTTGATTAAGACACTTTATGTGAAAGCGATGTTATCGACGTTTTAATTTTTTTTAAATTTAAAATAAAATTATTTTGGAATAATAATTATATATATACACACACACATAAACAAATCATTTCATATGATTTTTTTTAAAACATATATACATATGTATCTAAATATGTATTATTTTAGAGTGAAAAAGAATTTTAATCTAAGATCAATTGATATATTTACATATAAATGTATTTATATATGTATTAATTAATGTAAAACAATTTATTTCCTATATGTATGTGAATAAATTAATATATATATATATATTATATATATAAATGAATCATTATTCTTACCTAAACATATGTGTGGGGATATGAAATCATGTTTTATTCAAATATATTTGTAAACAAAAGTATATATATATAAATATTTTTATGTAAAAATATTATGTACATATATATATATATGAATTAATTTTTCAAATTTCACTTAATTAAATAATATTTTTATCAAGGAACACGTATAACCATGTAATTTTCCTTTTTAGGAAATGGATATCGAAGCTCATGATTTTTTAAGAAACTTCATGGTCCTTATGATATAATATACAATTTGTAATGTTTTCAATTCCAAATAATCTCACTTGGATATTATGTCAATGAAGGAATGGAATGAGGAGTGAACTAACAACATTTTTTTTACATTTATCAAATTATGTGATAGGTGTGCCTTGAATTATATAGTGCTCCGATTCATTGGATAATATTGAAATATCATGAGATGTCATGTATGGTGTGAGATACGTGTATCCCCAGAACACTTTGTTATTAAAGAGTGAACCTAATCCATCATGGTACTGTTTACATCATGTTATGTTTTCTGTGGAGTGAACTGTGACTTCATGTTAGGATCCAAGGTTCTTTTGAAAACAATTTATCAATCTTTATGAGTTATCATGACAAATATTTATTATTTCATAAATGAATGAAATTTATTTTTCCAGAGGATACATACATTGAAACCTATTAAGAAATAAATATTATTATTATCAAATCAACTCATGATTTTATAAATTTGGAATTCTCAAGATGTATAACATGTTTTACTTTTTACAATGAAGTGTAAAAATACAGATATGTTTCCACATGATTTGAAACCCCTTACTGAGATTTTTTTTTCTCACCCTTTTTTTTTCAAAAACCTATTTTCATTGGGAATAAGGAAAAATAGAAGCAAGTGACTCTCCAAGGATCATTTATGGTGTTTAAAAATTATTAAGAATAATAATAGATTTCTTGTACTTTCTTTTTTTAGAGTCGTAATTAGAATTATCCAATGTGTCCTGACTGTCTAAAACTCTAAACCTTTGCTGTCTCAGATTGTTAAATAATAAATTAATTATAAAAAATGGAATAGGTCTTAGGTCATCATAGTTTGTATCAGAGATGAGGATTAGAACACAATATAGAAGAAGATACAGAGAAACCCTTTGAACATATAGAGTCATTCTCTAAATTTTATAGGATTTTACATTGAGGAAAAAGTTGGCGTTTCTAGTTTTCTTAATTATGAATAGGAAAATTCAGAATTTATATTGGTAAAGTAATGGAATTTAAAGGATGAAATTATTTTAACGGGGAATAATGTAACTTCATCTATATTCATATGTTCTTTGTTTTAAATGATGTAAATAATATTTTGGTCTTATGTTAAAATTAAATATGTCGAGTTAAATAATAATACTTGAAAATATTTTTATTATTATTCAAAATTAATAATTATAATAATTCTTTTATGATAAGTGATAATTTATCAATTTTTTTAATCAATTGTACTTTTATTTATAATAATTTATAATGTATTAAATAAATTATTTTAAGATTTGATTTTAAATTATAAAAATGATGTTTTATATTTTGTATGAATGTTTTAACATAAATATTTTTAATTTATTATTTTTTTAAAAACTTATGTTTTGTATGAAAAAATCAAAAGTTTATTTTAAATGTAAAATAATTATGAAATTATTATCAGTAATCATGATGAATTACATGTTAAATTTATAACTAAAATATGTTTTAATAAAACATTTTTATAACTAAAGTGTTTTTCAATAATCAATATTTGTTAACATATAATTTTTTCAAAATAATTTTTTTATTCATGAAATAATATGTGGTTTTAATAAATAAATAATAATAATTACAATTTAATAAAAAAATAATCGTACTTAAATTCAATAATTAATTTTATAAATAAATTATAGCTATATATTTTTTAACGATTATAAATTTATATGTTTTTATGAATTATGAGTATAAATATATTTATATGAAATTATGAATTAAATTTAGTGTGATAACTATAAAACAATTATTAAATTTTTTAAAATATTATATTATAAAATGTTAAAAAAATAATATTAATTAAGCGATAAAATGTTTTTGAAAAAAATGTGGTATGATTTATTAAAAAACAATAAAAAACAATAAAAAGTGAGACATAACATGATAACATGGGTGGGGGAGGCATCAATTGAGAATGGAATTTGGGTAAGGGGAAAATGGTTCGGTCTTCGAGTACATCTGAAAGTGAGGGATTGATCCAAGCATGATGGAGGTCGATTAACTATGGGGGATTTTACCTAGGGAGGCCAAATAACTGTGAGGAGTTTGAGAAATCTTTGACCACCGATGAGGGCTCCCAACAATCAATCATTTTCATAAAGAGTTTAACCACGAGTTGTGGTTTTGTTTATGTGTGAGATCTAATTGGATGAAGTTTCTATCTACATCAACCTAACCATGTTAGGTTGTTTTGTTATTTTCTAGATGTCAAATATTTATATTGACATTTTTTTGTGTATCATTTTTAAATAGTATGACATGTTTGTACATTATTCCTCAATCATATTCATCTATTCCTTATTGATCATTTTTTTGGATCTCGTAAATTATTATCAAATATTTAGGAAAAAATTCATATTAATTTCATATTTTACCTTTTTGTTGTTTCTGGTTTTTATTTTTGGTTGTAATGCACATTTCAGTCACCCTTCGATTTCCTTTTTCAACCGTTTGGACAGTTGGTTTTGAAAAATTCTTATAGATATATAAAATTCTCATTTATATATTGTTGTTTTTTATTTTCCACATTCACTCTGCGTATATAGAAATCCAATATAATCTAACTATAAAAATGTTTATTTTATGGATTTAAATTATGTATGAACTGGAAATATAAGAACCTATTCCCTTTTCTGAGAATTGTCCCACAGTATTACACCTGATGTAAGAGAAGTGAGTTATATATGGGGAGTTGTTGGAAGCTATAATGTAGTAGAATAAGGTTTTCTTATTTTATGTATGTGAAGTTAGGGAAATTATATTTACAATATCATTAATAATTTGTTTTTTGAATTTAAAAATCATACATGTTTTGAGTTTAAAATATATTTTTTGATGTTTATACTTATGTAATTGAACTACTTATTTTTCATGCATTTATTTCATTTCATGTTTTTTCATACGATAGTGATTTGTTTCAAAATTATTGATGTGTAATATATATTATTTTCATTCTGAAAAAAATATATGCTCAAATTATTTAATTGGGTTCTCCATTTCTGATTTTATGTCAAATTTTTATGTTGTTTTCTCATATTTATTTTATTTATATATAAATATTTTTTAATTAAATATTGATGATAGTAAGGTGAAATTCTGTTCAATACTTAAAACTATTTCTGAATTTAGGATTTTTATGTGAAAATTTTTATTTAGTCTATCGATAATGTCTAATGGTATTTTAAATGTTTTTATAATGTTAATGGGGTTCATTTTGAGTTTTTAAAAATATTCAGCCAAAACAAATCATGCAATTTATTTTCTTGAAATTAATTTTTTTAACCCTTAATTTGTCTAATATTTATATACATGGGATGTTATTCAATATTGAAAATTGTTTGTTAATAATAATGTTACAAATGTATGTATATATATATACCTCTTTTCATGTTAAAAATCATATTGGCCCATGGGTTTCTATTCATAACATTATTTACTTGATTTGTCCACTTTATATGTAGGTGGAGTTATCAAATTTTTTTAAATTTATTAATAAGTTAAAATTGTTGTATTTTTGAACAATTATATGTGTATATATATAATTTCATAAATAGATCATTTAATATGAAACATTTTTTTAAAACATGTATATATATGTAACTACATACATATTATTTTAGGGTGAAACAGAATTTTAATCTCACATAAATAGATATATATATATATATACATATTTATTTATTTATTATATATTTATATTTATATTTATATATGTATCAATTTATTTAATACTTTTTATTTCCTATATTTATGTAAATAAATAAATAAATAAATATATATATTTCATTATTCATTCCTATACATATGTGGGTTGATATGAAATCATGTTTTATTCAAACATATATATAAAAAAATGTTTACATATATATACATCTTTTTATGTAAAGTTGTTATATAAGTATATATTTATATGAATGTATATTTACACATGTCATTTCGTGCAATGCTACTCTTATCATGAAACTTGCATGACCATGTAATTTACTTACTCATGAAATGGATATCAAAGCTCATGATATTTAACGAAACATTGTGTTCCTTACGATATAAAATACAAGGTACTATGTTATTAATTCTAAAGAATCACACTTGGGTATTATGTGAATGTAGTCATGGAATGGGGAGTGAACCCAATCCCTTATGGTAATTTTCTATATTCATGTGATGGGTACACCCAAAATTATATAGCACTTCAATGCAATGGGTAATGTTGAAATCTAATGTGATGTCATGTATGGTGTGAGAGAGGTGTATCCCAAGAACACTATGGGATTAGAGAGTTAACCTAATCTATCATGTGACAATGTACATTAAGTTATGTTTTCGTAGGAGTGAACTGTGACTTCATGTTGTGATCCAAGGTGCCTTTGAGAACTATTTATGAATGTTTATGAGTTAATAAGAGAAATTTTGATTATTTTATAAATTAATGACATGTATTTATCAAATTGATATATATTTTGAATTCTATTTAGAAAGAAATATATTATTTTAAAAAGTACTCATAAAGTTATAAATTTGATATTCTGAAGTTGTATATCATTTTTTACATTTTCAATTCAAGTTAAAAAAAATTGATTAGTTTCCACTTGTTTTCAAACCCGTTACTAAGATTTTTTTTTAACTATACATTTTTTAAGACTTCTTTTAATAGTTAATAAGGACTCATAGAAGAGAGTGAGTGGTTGCGTCCCCTTTATGGTGTTCAACTCAAATAAACACCATAATATTTTTCTTATAGTTTATGTTTTTTGAGAGTTGTAATTATAATTCATCAATGTATTCGGACACTCTAAAACTATAAACCTATGTGATCTCGGGTTGTTAAATAATAAATTATTTATAATATATATATATAATTGAATATGTTTTTGGTCTTCATAGGGTCACTATTGGATTCAGAGATAGGTGACGTTAGTGCCTAGGTTTGTTGGAACTTTTGTGCCTGTGGAGAGATTTGATTGAGGGGCATACCAATTTTCTATTCCTTAGAGGTACAGTGTAATGCACAATGTATTTCATGTGTAACAACATTGGAAGTAGCGCCCCGAGCCTTTTAATGTGATTGATGTTTATTATGTTGAGTTTGAGATAGATGCATCACTTGAGAATCATAGTATAAGTGTTATTGATTGTAGTGAGAAAGTGTTGTAGGGAAGGATCATGCTGACAATTCAAGTATTGTGGAAATATTGATGTGTTCAGGTGGAAATGTGGGAGAGATTAGTAGAGATGTGGGATCATTGGCCTGCTATTTTTACCTCTTAATCTTAGTGATTCTTGGTAGTACATGTTGAGGGTGTATGTTATAAGGTGGTGAGATTGTAAGATCTCAACCTTTTTGAAGATGTCTCATGCCTGTTTTTAGGTAATATCTTAGCTTTATATTTTTATATCATTGGTGGGTTTTTTTCGTGTGGAATTTTTTAATTTTAGATGAAAAATGAGTAATTCATGGTTAGCGCATAGTTTTCCCAAACAGTGCACCTGCCCCAAGAAAACCATGAAATCCTAAAGAGAGGGGAATTTCACAGTGGGAGCATGGTTTTTAAAACCGTGTGTTGACTTAGAAGAAATCATAAAACCCTAGGATGAGGTTCATGGTTATAGAGAATGGTTTTTAAATCCATGCATCCCCACCTAAGAATCCATCTGTGTGTATTTTAATTACCCTAAAAATTATAAATTTTTTTTACCCCTGGTATTAACCTCAAATCGACCTGATATGATCCCAAACCAATTCCTCTAAATTTTAAAACTCTTAAGAGGATTATAAGGTTCCTTGAATTTTGTTATTTGTAATTACATGCCAATTATCATTCGCTTAAGAGTACAATGATTCATTATTAGGCATTAAGAGAAATCCCCAAGATGCCAAAGGCTGGAAATAAATGACGATGGTTTTCAAATACATGTGGTGGACGATTTACCCTTTTGGAAATAAACCAATAAACTGAACAAAAATAAAAAAAATTCACTATATGATGCATGATCAAATGAAGTACAACTCACCAACTTCTTGTATTTCACAACCACATCGAAGTAAGAAACAACAGAATAAAAACCAAGTATTAAAGTACACATTAGATAAACAACACATGACTCTCAAAATACCACAAGACTCCATTCTCCACAAGCTCCAAGTTCCAAAATCTCCGAACAGCCCAAACATCATGTGGTAGTTCTAAAAACGTGTGAAACATTACCTTTACCCCTATCCCAGAAGATAACATCTGCAAAAGCACCAAAGTGCCAAAGTAGGGGTGAGTATAAAACTCAGTAGGTTTTCCCCAATTACTTCCCTACTCATGCCACTAGGATTAAAGAGTTAGATACAATTATATAAAATATTTTATAGAAAATAATTTCTCAAAAACATTTTATAACTAAATATAAACAAGTTTCCAAAAACATTAATTACCAAAATCATACAAGTGCAATTGAAACCAATTTTCCCAGAAAGATATTTTTCTAGAAAAATAACTAAACAATCTTTAAAACCATTTCACAATTTTCCTTTAATAGCATAACAAACCATTCCTCATACCCATGCAACCAAACATGCATTCTACGTTATAGTAGTTCTAATTCTCATTTGTGGTTTCTCGTCGATATACCAAGTCTTCACAAGGTAATTGTTTCCCATATGCCATTAACCCTTTGGCATTGAGCACAAGGAAATATTTCAACCAAGCCCCATGTATGAAATTCCCATGTGCCATTAATCCTTTGGCACTGAGCACAAAGTAATATTTCATCCAAGCCCTGTATAAGCAACATGGACACACAACACATATTCCCAACGATAATGCCAGAACAAACCTTTCAATAAAAACACTTTTTTATTGAAAACCATTTTCATCAAAACCATTTTCAGGACAAACCATTTCAATTCCAAACCATCTCAATAAAACATAATTTTTATTGAAAATAATTTCTATTTAAAATATCTTTTTCATTGCCAATTTAGAAATTCTAGAAAATCCATAATTTAAAATCATCATTTTAAATTCATGAAACTAAACCCCCTTTTGCACAACTATTCACAAAGATCACACAATTTCAAAAAAACCATAAATCATCACAAATAAATATTTTTACATTCATTTACAAATCAATAAGATAATTGGAATCTAATCGAATCAATTCTAAAAAGACTAGTTGAGAGAGAAGCTTCCTACCTCGATGGTTTTCACAAAACATTCACAACAGATGAAGATGCACAAGAAAGAGGGTCGATTCTCCAAGAACGACCTTAGTTATATTATCCTAGAAAGATCACAACTCAACATTGAATTATTTAGAATCCGAAAACGTAGATCTACCCAATATATGTTCAGATCTGAGAAATAATGGGGATTGTCGGAGTATATCTATGGAGATCTTATATATCATGAAAAATCTCGAAAGAATGGTGACATAGCTCAAGAATTGGACTCGAAATCACTAAGGGAAGGCTCTGGGATAGCTCCGACTCATGCAGGGAGGGTTCTACAGCCTTCTAGGTGATTAATCTAGAAATATGGGCGTTTTTTAGCCAAAACTAAATATATTTAGCAAAAATGTGTAAGCTCTTAGAAAATTGGATCTAAATTTGACCTCTGCGCAAGGTTTGACCACATGCTTTGGGCCAACAATATATGGATCGTGCAACCTTCCTTTTGGTCCCAAAATTCCTTATAAAACCCCCAAAATCTCCCATCCTTCACCTTTACCATTTTTATGGAAACAATTTTTTTATGGAAACATCCCACTTTATTGAAACACCCCACATTTTGGAAACAACCCACTTTATGGAAACACCCCAATTTATGGAAACAACCCACATTATGGAAACATCCCACTTTATATAAACAACCCACTTTATGATACCTCCCAACCTTATGGAAATAACACACTTTATAGAATCAACCAACATTATGGAAACACCCAACTTAATGGAAACTCTCATTATTATGGAAACTCACTATTTTATGGAAACTCTCTATTTTATGGAAACTCTCTATTTTATATAATCCAATTTCAATAACATATGGAAAGGGGTTATGTACCAAAAATTGGGGGTACTAAATTTCTCCACTATTGGTCTTTCCATCCTTGGAAAGTAGAAAGCCCTCATTGGCCAAAAAAGTGTTCCGTCCACTGCTCTTTCATTTCCTTCTCATGTTCCCTTGTCTTTTCCTGAATCTGAACATGTTTCCATAAACCCCTTAGTAGGCCGATGCATTTCCCAAACACGACGTTATGTTTTCTATCCATGATCCTCACTAGGATATGTATCAATGATGCATCCAGTTCTAGCTCCACGTGATCCCATCTAATCACATGGTCAGGATCCAGGTGATACTTTTTCAATAGGGATACATGGAACACATTACGCACCGAACTAAACTGTGGTGGTAATGCCAACCTATATGCCACCTCTACAACACATTCCAATATTTAAAAATGATCAATATATGTAGGTTATAGCTTTTCCTTCTTCCCAAAGTGATGATGTACAAGCCTTGGAGAGATACTTAAGAAGACATGATCACCCACAACGAATGACAACGATCTTCGATGGTGATCTGCATAAGATTTCTGATGACTCTGAGCCGTCTCCAACATCTTTCTAATCAACTGGATCTTCTCCATTTTTTACTGGAATAGGCTTGGCCAGACTAGTGAAGTTTCACCCATTTCCACCCCGCATAGTGGATAATGACAAATAAACCCATACAATGCTTCAAACAGGGCCATGTGTACCGAGGATAGATAGATTTTATTGTATGAGAACTCCACTAAGGGTATATGATCCTCCCATGAGCCACCTAAATCCATTATAGAAGATTGCAACATGTCTTCCAATGTTTATATCATCTTCTCAAATTTACCATCCATCTGGGGATGATACACGATGCTCATAGTCACCTATATCCCAAGGGCTTGCTGTATGGATTTCCAGAAACAAGACGTGCACCTCGGAACTCAATATATGACTATTGACTATAGTACACCAGGCCTATTTACCACTACTCAGATATAGTTTTTTCAATGATCCACAACTATAAGAGTTTCACTAATATGGATGAAATGGTCTTACATGGTTAGATGATCCACTATCACCCAAATGGTCTCGTGTTTCTGAATCATTCATGAAAGTCTTGTAGAAAAATCCATTGCTATTTCATCCCATTTCCACACTGGGGTGGGAAAAGATTGTATCATACCAGCTGGTCTCTGATTCTCTTCCTTAACCTGTTGAAAAGTTAAGCACTGTGAGATGAACTCGGCCACCATCATTTTCATGCCACTCCACCAAAATTGCACCTTCAACACCTTATACATCTTTTGTGTACCTGGATGCACAACCAATCTCGAATAGTAATAATAACGAAGGAGTTGTTCTGAAAAAACCATAGGAACAACCATCCAATCACTAAAACAAAAAACTCAACCATCATCATGTTTACATCCCTCAATGATCACCCCACCATTAGGTTTTGAACATCAACTAGAAATTATGCATCAGATGTTTGTGCCTCTTTGATCATATTTACTAAATCAGAAATATGTTTTGATGAAAATAAAACCACAACATCACCTCAGTATTCACATTCCACAGGAATGTCGGCTAAGGCCGACATCAACTTCCATTCATTAGAAGATTGTTTCGCCAACTGTGCATATGACTTTCTATTCAATACATCCGCCACCGAATTTCCTTTCACCGATGTGTACATAGTGTCAAATTCAAACATTTGGAGATAATCCATCCATCTACTTTCCCATAGATTCAAATCATGCTGTGAGAAGAGGTGTTTAAATCTTTTGTGATCCATAAACACCATAAATTTATCACCAATGAGATAATGTCTCCATGTTTTCAAAACATAGAAGAATGTAGATAACTCCAAATCATGTATTGGGTAATTCTTATCATGAACCCTAAAATTCATTAAACCATAAGCAACCAGATAGTCTATTTGCATGAGAACACATCCCAACCCTGATCCTAAAGCATCACAATACACTATATAACCTTGTCATGATTCTGAAAATATCAAGATAGGTGCTGATGTAAGCTGAACTTTCAGTTCCTAGAATGATTTATAACATTCCCCCATCCATTGGAATGGATCATTCTTTGTTTTCAGAGCTGTAATTAGGGAATATAGTCATGATAATTCATGCACAAAGCGTCGGTAGTAAACACCTAGACTAGGAAAACTTCATATCTCGAAAGATTTCTTCGGTGGTTACCAAGAGATAATGGAATATATCGTTTCAGGATCAACAAAAATGACTTTCTCATAAATGAAATAACAAAGAAAATGTACTTCCTGTATCCAAAAATTTCACTTTCATTATTTGGAATACAAATGATGATCTATCAAGATTTTTAACACTATTTACAAGTGAACCTCATGATCATCCCTTATCTATGAATAGACCAAAATGTCGCCCATAAGAACCACAACAAAAGAATCCAATTATTGTTGAAATATCCGATTCATCATTTCCATGAAGACCTCTGGTGCATTCATTCGACCGAAAGGCATGACTACATATTCATAGTGGTCTTATCTACTTAAGAATGTTGTCTTTGGAATATCCTCTTTCCAAACTCACAGTTGATGATATACTAATCTCAATACAATCATGGAGAACCACTGAGCCCCCATTAATTCATCGAACATATCATCAATGCGTGGAAGTTGATATAAGTTCTTTATCGTAAATTGGTTAAGCTTACGATAATCACCACACAGTTGAAGAGTTCCATCTACCTTCTTCATGAAAAAAACATGTGCTTCCCATGGAGATGTACTTGGTCAAATGAAACCCATACTTTGTAGCAACTCTAACTGCACTTTCAATTCTTGTAACACCATTGGTGACATCCTATAAGATGGAAGAGAAATATGACTGGTCCCTAGAATGATATTTGTAACACCCTGAGCTTCCACAATATGCTTCTCATTCAATAATGCAATATCTTGCATTGTACGCAACTTCGAGTTCTAAAACACCACGACTAATCAAAGTAGCCATTATGAATAGTAATAACTACTTTTTAAAATTATAGAAATTTTATATTTCAAAATGGACTTCATTTTTGGATTCGGAATATCGAAATTAGCCTATGTTGAATTTTTGGTATTTTTCTTAGAACTTCTAATTTTTTATGAATAGTGAAAAATACTTAAAAACAAATTTTTTAATAAAAATAATTTATAGTGATAAATTATACTATTTAGTGGTTTTAAAGTATAATTAGAATATATTTTTACCATTTTATCCAATGGTGGTCATTAGAATTAATTTAACATTGAAATTGGACATAAACAATTGCCAATCTTTTGATATAAATTGTTTCTTAAAAACATGCTATTTGTTGTGACAACGGGAATTAATTATAAAATTAATTAATGCAACTTATATGTTTGGAATTTTTTAAAATAGACATCATTTTTGAATTCAGAAGATCAATTATAGCTTAGGGTGAAATTTTGGCATTGTTCTGAAAAACTTCAATTTTTGATGAATAGTGAAACCACTAAGTGGTAGTTAAATAACTGATTTTTCGTTTAAATGAAATATTACAACTTCTGTGATTTTATTTTCGAAAATCTGACATACATGGTTGTCATTAAGAAGCAAAATGTGGTTTAATGATTTTTGGTGAATAGTAACTTTTAAGTTCTTAATCGCGATTAGAGGTAATTAGTGTAGTTTAAGGTAAAAATAATGTTTTAATAATATGAGATGAGCTTGAAACATGTACTACCATCATTGGATGTTCCATGGCCGACCAAGAAAATCCATGGGTCAACTTGGGGACCCCATGAAGAATCTTTAGTTAGAAAATGACATAAATACCTTTTATTTAATGATAAAGTAAAAAATGACACAAACATGAAATGTTTTACTAAAACAATTTTTACATGGGGTTATACAAGTCATATTTTTTACTATAAATATTTATTGGAAATATAAAAGGATTTCCTACAATATAGTATTTTTTTATAATTTTTAGACATTAAATAAATTAAATTATTTATGACATCATTATGATGCAGCGATGACCTCATTATTTAACAATTTTAATAAAATGAAACTATAATGTACAATACAAGGAATAAACTTGTCCAAAGACTATTTGATGTGTATATTTTGAACCCTTATCACCTTAGCCACGAATTATATAAGTTTGGGACCTTTAGAATCTGAAAATCATTGTATAATAATGTAAAAATTCCTTACTTTCCAAGAGTGCCCCTCCTCTCCTCTTATAAAAGGCCCCCACCTCTACCACCTCATTCACACTTTCAAGCCATTTGGATCGTCCAACCTATGCCCAAATACTCTCCCAACTTCCCCCTCTTACTCCTAGAAGCCTCACTTTGGGCAGAAGCCTTCCCAAGGACGCCTTTGGCTCAAATAAAAAAGAGTTACCCGATTTTGAGGTAATGTCTTCTCTAATGTTGTTTTGTTTTATTTTTCTTCTCCAACCCCCGAAACTCTATTTATTAATTTCTTTTGTAACAACACCACTATCATCAATATACTAGGATGTTGTTATAATAAGGATTCGAGCTACACTTACACAAACCTACATTTAATGGTTAAAGAACATACGGTTCCTGTGGATGGCGAATTTCTGGCTCACGAAACGATGATTGTTCAACACTCATATAACACATTCAAAGGTGGCCATTAAGATTTAACTATATTTATATAGGATATATAATATGTTTATGTTTTACTTATGCTTATGTATTTCTCATTTATGTCATACCTTATGATTTCCATTATGGGTAAACGCGATAATTTCATTTTAGGAAGTGCGGACTACCGCCCCCTCAAAGTGATGTGAATCGTTAATGCCATATGTGGGATGTTTAAAGGATGGAGTAAATGATATTATATATGATATTATACAGTAACTATATTATAACTTTATATAATTATGATTTCATTCCATTAAATACGAAATATAAATGAAAGTAGCGTTCATGCGTACGTACGGCTTACCGTCTCCATGAACGGTGAATTTCATTTCATACCTCTAAATGTTATGTAATATTATAAATACATGTATATACTGGATATATATGATATATATGATATCTACATCATGAACATAATTCTGGATATAATGGATATATCACCACATCAACAACTTGTAATTATAAGAATTTTATTTTTGACTCAAGTACCTAAGATCGACAAAATGACCGTTATGAACTTAAATAATTACATAATGTTCATAACATGGTAATAAGGGATAAAAAAGGAATAATGAACATGAAAAAGGTTCTTAAGTAAATAGAAATTAACTCTAGTTTATTATTCAGGAGGTTAAAGAACGGTCGAGTCAGGACATGATGCAAGGTAAGGGAATTTCTTAACCCAACTTCCATTCTTTGGGTTAATCTCCTACATTCAAATTAAGCCATGATATTATTATGTCCTATCTTGTATTAATAGTTTCTTTATGTGTACATATGGTGAATACATATAATATGTCTTTTTCATTTAATAAAAATGATCTTTGTAAGGGAACTTCTTAACCCAATTACCATTCTTTGGGTTAATCTCCTACTTTCAAATTATTTCATGATATTATTATGTCCTATCTTGTATTTGTACTTTCTTTATGTGTACCTATACTGAATACACATAATAGATCTATTTTATTTTAAAAATGTTCTTTTTAAGGATTTTGTCTCAATCTCCTTTCATTGAGGCATATTTGGTTTTATACACAACTTTCGTTTATACGGTGTATAAACCCCTTTGACTTTTACGTTTATTCAAAAGGTTATATTTTATAATTATGTGATTTTTAAATGATTTCAAAAAAGAGATATTTCTCTCAAATATATGAAAATTCAGTGCAAATGTATACATATTTAATGCATGCTTAAAAATGTTTTCAGAAAACCTGACTCTCGAGTGTGGTAGACAGGAAGGGATTGGGCGTGGACCCATCATGGCCTGTAATTATTCGAGCAGTCTCAGAATTAGTTATTTTGTTTTCAGAAGCTTGCATAAAGTTTTCATAAAAACACTGGAGTATATTTAAGAAAGTTTAAACGTAAGTATCTTCTAAAAAAATTGCATCGGTAGGTCTCATGAGACAAACTAGTGTCTAGGCACGAGGCCTTGACAAAGTATTATTTGTGGTATGGGCACGAGGCCTTGACTACGTGGTTATGATAGTCTGTCATTATGCATTCCCTCATTATGAAAGTGGTTATTGATATTTCATGTGATTATTCGTCTAGTAGAATATCCATGTGAATAAGTAATGACATTATTTTATTTTACTTTTTCCATATTATGTTGATGTTCATGTATAAAAGGCTTTTGTTTTAGTTATACATTGCCTTAAATGTTTATGTTTATTTATGAAAGCTTCTGCAATATTGTTATCCCTACTGATCATCTGATCTCACCCCTTTCAATGTTTTAATATTTTCCAGGATGTGAAGAAGTATTATATGAATGACCTGCTGGGATAGTCAGAAGAGGATATGAGTGTGGACTATGGAGACTTTGTTATTATAGATTTTCACGTTATGTTGTAATGTAACATTTATGTATGTATCTAGTGTTTCCAAGGATACTAAACTAATCAGTCTTTCGAGACTTGATCTTTTGTGATCATGCCAATGTTACGAAGTAATGCACCATCTCTGGGTAGCTGGGGTCGGGGCATTACAGTTGGTATCAGAGGCAGTTTAGTACTAACCTTGGAAGCTAAATTTAGATAAACTCTGATTAGAGCACATGGCCCGAAGATAGACTTTAAGGATAGTATAGAAGAACTTCCAAGAATTTTGGTATCATAGATATTTTGTGAGTTTTTCGAGCAATACATCCCTGTCTGGATACGAGCAGGTAGAGGCGGCTCTGGAACAGATGTACCTAGGGATAAAACCCGAAAACACCGCTTTGTGCTAGACTCGAACGGGAACTGGTGCACGACAACGGGCCTTGCTGCACTCTTGGGTATGACAATCCCGGGGGATATGCTTAGGACAATTCTCATTTTCTTTACAAACGACTATGAAGGGTTATGATTATATACTTCCTCAAAGAAAACATTCCTTTTTATGATTATGGATTATATCCATAAATAGTTCAATTTATGTAAAGTGTTTTACAAATATGGAATTATGTATTTTAATTCATAAACTAATCTAGTTTATGCCATTATTTAGAAATGGAGCCTAGTGGAAGGAATGGAAACCGTATCAATGCACGCATTCCGTTTAGGGATTGCCCTCCTGCTCAAGATAATTATTGTGGATCTGGAGATACAACTGGTGCTGATCAACTTATTACCATACTGGGACAACTCACTCAGGTTATGAATAATAACCTTACTCGTATAGAGCACCCTGATCCGCAACGTGGAGGATCAATGTTAAACCGCTTCATGAGGCAACAACCACCAACATTTAATTGGGGTACAAATCCGTTAGTAGTTGAGCAATGGATAAACTCCTTAGAGAAAATATTCCATGCCTTGGGGAGTAGCGAAAGGGAGAAGGTTATCATGGTAGTTTACCGCCTCACTGGAGATGCCGATCAATGGTGGTCACTGATTCAAAATACAAAGGAAGATGATGACGTATCGAATATGGAATGGAGGGAGTTCAAAGAGCTTTTCTTAGAAAAATACTTTCCTCATGACCATCGAGCAGATATGAAAAGGAAATTTCTGAGTCTGAGACAAAAGGAGGATGAGAATGTCGCAAAGTATGAGGCCAACTTTACAAGGTTAGCGAGGTATGCTGCAGATTATATACGTAACCCAAGAGGTAAGATTGATCATTTCATTGATGGGTTAAAACCATTTCTCCGTAGAGCTTTAGTATCAAAATCTTTCTCAACATACGAAGATATTGTCTCATGTGCTATCAAGACAGAAAAGGAATTCTCTATGTCTTATGACAACAAAGTAAAGCAAGAGAAGAAGAGAACGGTGGAACAAGAGACAGATAAAGGGAAAAAGGGAAAGAAGGATTTTCCATTATGTGATAATTGTGGGAATAATCACCTTGGTACTGGCCTAAAAGGAATGGGAGTTTGTAATAAATGTGGAGAAAAAGGTCACCAGGCGCGTGATTGCAAGGGAAAGAAAGAGGCTATCAATGTTCAATGCTACAATTGTAGGGAAATGGGGCATTATGCAAATGAATGTCCTAAGTGTCAGGGAAACATACCTCAGAAAAGGCCAAGGGATCAAGGACAATCTTATGCTGTTACTACAGTTGAAGCGGAATAATTAATTTATTGGTGCTTTTGGACTCATGGATTATATTCTGGTTATTAGAATAATGTGATATATATATATGGATTGTACTGTAGTACTTGTTGTTTCAGTAAGGTTTTAATATGATGAAGGTAATCATATTTTTAGTATGTGATAATAAGAGAAACTTTACTTTGTTTGGGGAATCTGATAAATTGATTTTGGAATTAAGAGACCTTTTAGAGAAAGTCTGGACAGAGGTATTTTGGATAACTATAAAGGTTGGAGTGGATTAAGTTGATCTTTGGATCGTATTGTTTAAGGTTAAAAAATTTATGAAGATTATTTTTGGAATATTATAATACTATAGTTTTAGGAAAAGGACAACCTGCAGGGTGGGGCATAACCCATCACGTCGGACAAAGCTGCAGGAATCGAACCCACAACCATAGTGCGACAGACCTTTATTTCCTACCACTAGCCTCCATGAAGTCCCTGGTTATTACAAAATAATTTTACTAATCTAAATGGTATGTGTTAACATTTTGAACCTTATACAATTAGGATAAGTATAATATTTTGAGTTCTATTATCTTTTTGAGTTAAAGATGAGTTGAAGGTTGAAACTCTAATTGTCAAGCATAAATATATATATACCTATCTCTTATTCAATGAATAAATTAATTCATAAACTTTAGTAATGGAATATTAAAACAAAAAAATGTGTTTTCCTAATACCTTTTGTCTTGTTGAACTGATGATATTTTAAATCAACATAGATTGAAGGCTTTGAGGCCCTCAATTTGATAGTTGATTGTGATTGACGACCTCAATCACTCCCTACAAATATTTACGTTTTTCCTCCAATTATATGTCTCTAATTGCCACCAATGTTCTCCTTATCGAGATCATAATTTGGTGGTGACTTTCATATTTCCATTTCCCTCTTATTAAGGATAAATTTTATTAATCTTATTTCCGATGTGGGTTTTCCACAAAGGTATTTTCTCTTTTCAACCTTTTATTTTCAAAGAAAAAAATTTCAAATTGTGAGGACACAATTTATTGAAGGAGGGGAGAATGTAACACCCCGAGCTTCCACAATACGATTCTCATTCAATAATGCAATAGCTTGCATTATACGCAACTTCGAGTTCTAAAACACTGCGATTAATCAAAGTAGCCATTATGAATAGTAATAAACACTTTTTAAAATTATAGAAATTTTATATTTCAAAATGGACTTCATTTTTGGATTCGGAATACCGAAATTAGCCTATGTTGAATTTTTGGAATTTTTCTGAGAACATCTAATTTTTTATGAATAGTTAAAAATACTTAAAAACAACTTTTTTAATCAAAATAATTTATAGTGATAACTTATACTATTTAGTGGTTTTAAAGTATAATTAGAATATATTTTTACCATTTTATCCAATGGTGGTCATTAGAATTAATTTAACATTGAAATTGGACATAAACAATTGCCAATCTTTTGATATAAATTATTTCAAAAAAACACGCTATTTGTTGTGACTACGGGAATTAATTATAAAATTAATTAATGCAACTTATATTTTTGGAATTTTTTAAAATAGACATCATTTTTGAAATCGGAATATCAATTATAGCATTGGGTGAAATTTTGGCATTGTTCTGAAAAACTTCAATTTTTGATGAACAGTGAAACCACTAAGTGGTAGTTAAATAACTGATTTTTCGTTTAAATGAAATATTACCACTTCTGTGATTTGATTTTCAAAAATCTGACATACATTGTTGTCATTAAGAAGTAAAATGTGGTTCAATGAGATTAAAATAATTTTTTGGTGAATAGTAACTTTTCAGTTCTGAATCGCGATTAGAGGTAATTAGTGTTGTTTAAGGTAAAAATAATGTTTTAATAATATGAGATGAGCTTGACACATGTACTACCCTCATTGGATGTGCCATGGCCGGCCAAGAAAATCCATGGGTCAACTTGGGGACCCCATGGAGCCACTTAAGTTAGAAAATGACATAAATACCTTTTATTTAATGTTAAAGTAAAAAATGACACAAACATGAAATGTTTTACTAAAACAATTTTTTACATGGGGTTATACAAGTCATATTTTTGACTATAAATAGTCATTGGAAAGATACGAAGATTTCCTACAACATAGTATTTTTTTTTATAATTTTTAGACATTATATAAATTAAATTATTTATGACATCATTATGATGCAGCGATGACCTCATTATTTAACGATTTTAATAAAATGAAAAGATAATGTACAATCCAAGGCTTACACTTGTCCAAAAACTATTGTATGGGTATATTTCGAACCATTATCACCTTATCCAGGAATTATATAAGTGTGGGACCTTTAGAATCCGAAAAGCATTGTATAATAATGTAACATTTCCTTACTTTCCAAAAGTGCCCCTCCTCCCCTCTTATAAAAGGCCCCCACCTCTACCACCTCATTCACACTTTCAAGCCATTTGGCTCGTCCAACCTCTACCCAAATACTGTCCCAACTTCTCCCTATTACTCCTAGAAGCCTCACTTTGGGCAGAACTCTTCCCAAGGAAGCCTTTGGCTCAAATCCAAGAGTTACCCGATTTTGAGGTAATGTCTTCTGTAATGTTGTTTTGTTTTATTTTTCTTCTCCAACCCCCTAAACTCGTTTTATTCATTTCTTTTGTAACAAAACCAGTATCCTCAATATACTAGGATGTTTTTATAATAAGGATTCTAGCTACACTTACACACACCTACATCTAATGGTTAAATAACATACAGTTCATGTGGATGGCGAATTTCGGCCTCACGAAATGATGATTGTTCAACACTCATATAACACCTTCAAAGGTGGCCATTAAGATGTCAATATATTTATATATGATATATAATATGTTTATGTTTTACTTATTCTTCTGTATTTCTCATTTATGGAATACCTTATGATTTCCATTATGGGTAAACGCGATAATTTCATTTTAGGAAGTGCGGACTACAACCCCTCAAAGTGATGTGAATCGTTAATGCCATATGTGGGATGTATAAAGGATGGAGTAAATGATATTATATATGATATTATACTGGAACTATATTATACCTTTATATAATTATGATTTCATTCCATTAAATACTAAATAGAAATGAAAGTAGCGTTCATGCGTACGTACGGCTTACCGTCTCCATGAACGGTGAATTTCATTTCTTACCTCTAAATGTTATGTAATATTATAAAAAAATGTATATACTGGATATATAAGATATATATGATATCTATATCATGAACATAATTCTGGATATAATGGATATATCACCACATGAACAACTTGTAATTATAAGAATTTTATTTTTGACTCAAGTACCTAAGATCGACAAAATGACCGTTATAAACATAAATAATTACATAATGTTAATAACATGGTAATAAGGGATATAAAAGGAATAATGAACATGAAAAAGGTTCTTATGTAAATAGAAATTAACTATAGTTTATTATTTAGGAGGTTAAAGAATGGTCGAGTCAGGACAGGACGCAAGGTAAAGGAATTTCTTAACCCAACTTCCATTCTATGGGTTAATCTCCAACTTTCAAATTAAGCCATGATATTATTATGTCCTATCTTGTATTTATAGTTTCTTTATGTGTACATATGGCGAATACACATAATATATCTTTTTCATTTAATAAAAATGATCTTTGTAAGGGAACTTCTTAACCCAATTACCATTCTTTGGGTTAATCTCCTATTTTCAAATTATTTCATGATATTATTATGTCTTATATTGTATTTGTAGTTTCTTTATGTGTACCTATAGTGAATACACATAATAGATCTATTTTATTTTAAAAATGATCTTTTTATGGATTCTGTCTCAATCTCCTTTTATTGAGGCATATTTGGTTTTATACACAACATTCTTTTATACGGTGTATAAACCCCTTTGACTTTTATGTTTATTCAAAAGGTTTTATTTTATAATTATGTAATTTTTAAATGATTTCAAAAAAGAGATATTTTTCTCAAATATATGAAAATCCAGTTCAAATGTATACATATTTAATGAAAGCTTAAAAATGTTTTCAGAAAACCTGACTCTCGAGTGTGGTAGACAGGAAGGGATTGGGCGTGGACCCATCATGGCCTGTAATTAGTCGAGAAGTCTCAGAATTAGTTATTTTGTTTTCAGAATCTTGCATAATGTTTTCAGAAAAACACTGGAGTATATTTACGAAATTTTAAACGTAAATATCTTCTAAAAAAATTGCATCGGTAGGTATCATGAGACAAACTAGTGTCTTGGCACGAGGCCTTGACAAAATCTTATTTGTGGTCTTGGAACGAGGCCTTGACTACGTGGTTATGATAGTCTGGAATTATGCATTCCCTCATTATGAAAGTGGTTATTGATATTTCATGTGATTATTCGTCTAGTAGAATATCCATGTGAGTAAGTAATGACATTATTTTATTTTACTTTTTCCAAATTATGTTGATGTTCAAGTTTAAAAGGATTTTGTTTTAGTTATACATTGCCTTAAATGTTTATGTTTATTTATGAAAGCATCCGCAATATTGTTATCCTTACTGAGCATCTGAGCTCACCCCTTTCAATGTTTTAATATTTTCCTGGATGTGAAGAAGTATTTTATGAATGACCTGTAGGGATAGTCAGAAGAGGATATGAGTGTGGACTATGGAGACTTTGTTATTGTAGTTTTTCACCTTATGTTGTAATGTAACATTTATGTATGTATCTAGTGTTTCCAAGGCTACTAAACTAATCGGTCTTTCGAGACTTTATCTTTTGTGATCATGCCAATGTTACGAAGTAATGCACTGACTCTGGGTAGCTGGGGTCGGGGCGTTACAAGATTTATCATAAAATTCACTTCCCTTAGATGTGGCAACCCTAAGATGTTCTTGGGAAAGACATTCGGAAATTGATCTAGAACTGAAGGAAAACTATTTTCCTTGATCTCTTCTGTTGATTCCAATGTCAATACTTCCAATTGGTAAGATATTGTTCCCACCATTGGTTCCAAAAATCTTTTTCACCCTTTTTACAATCCTCTCTCCTCTAATGAGATTCAAAATGTTTTCCTCATTCATGAACCTAATGGTTCTCCTATAATAGTAAATTTGAGCCTTAAATGTTTTCAACAAATCCATACCTAGGATTACATCATATAAATCCATATCCAGCATCGAGAAGTCTTATTTCGGTTTCAAAAAATATGGAATCATTTCCAAATTTAAACATAGCTAATAGCTTCCCCATTTCGTCTTTATCTTAGCGCTAGTGTTCTCAGCCCCTAGAGTGAAGTCAACTATACTTACACAACATGGATTTTCAGCAGTGAAAGATATCGTTAACGGAGTATTTGGCCACAGTCCCAACTCAACATTTTGAAAAGCCTGAGTGATGCTTTAAACCAACTATTGGTTCAGTTGTGGCTCAGGTGATACCAAATTATCAACAACGTCTTCTGACTATTTCTAATGATGCATTTCAGTTTCCATTTTCTAAACCAAAAAAACATTATAAGTCTAAATCTTTAGAAATTTATGTCTTAGAATTTCAAATTCTACCACATCAACTATCACAACATTGTTTTCCAAAAGCACTTTTTTCCCATGTTCAACCATTTTTTACAACTCTTAATATGATATTGAAAATTAAAAAAATTTCAATATACAATAAGAATTTTCTCTTTCAAATAATTTCATTTGAAAACCAATTCCATAAATTTTAAAAAAATTAACACTTTTTTTCACAACTTGAATCATTCCTCGAAATGATCTATGCACTACTAGTGGGAATTAATTCCTATAAAATGCATGTCATGGTCATCTAATTGGATAAACCCATGGTAATGAGATTTAAAAATCCTATAAGTGTCTCCAAACACTTATTTTCCAAACTCTCTGATAACTTGAAGTTCCACATAAAAGAGTTAGAAAAATCCTTTTATGATATACATTTCATTTCCGACAATCCTACTCCTTTGTAACATTTCCACCAAAGGAATAGACAAGAAGGGATTTCATCTCTAAAACAAGGAACATCGATGACTACTTATTAGAAAAGGACCAAACAAGCTAATACCAATTGTAATGACCCACCAATTATCATTGGCTTGAGAGTACAATGAGTCATTACACGACATGAAGTGATATTCCTAATAAGCCAAGGGTTGGAAATAAATACCAAAGGGTTTCAAATACAAGTGGGGGATGATTTACCATTTATGAAATAAAACAATAAAACTACCAACCATAACAAAAAATTCACTATATTATTAATGAAAAAATGAATGACAACTCAAAAACTTCATGAATCTCACAACCACATCAAATTAAGCAATATTGGAAGAATAACCAAGTATCAAAGTACATAGAAGATAAACCACACAAGACTCTCCAAAGACCTCAACACTCCATGCTCTATAATCTCCAAGCTCGAAAATCTCTGAACAACCCAAACATCAGAAGGTAGTGCAAAATACGTGTGAAACATTACCTTTTCCCTTGTCCTGGAAGATAACATCTGCAAAAGCACCAAAGTGCCAAATTAAGGATGAGTACAAAACTCAGTAGGTTTTCCCTAATGACTTCCGTACTCACGCCACTAGGATAGAAGAGTTTGCAACAATTTTATAAAATAGTTTATATAATACAATTTCTAAAAAATAGTGTATAACTAAATATAAACATGTTTCTAAAACCATTCATTACCCAAAGCATACAATTGTAATTGAATCAAATTTTCCCAACATGATATTTTTCCAGAAAAATAACTAAACAATCATTACAACCATTTCACAATATAACTTTAACATCATACCCAACCATTCCTCAAACCCATGTAACCAACCATGCATTATACATTTTGACAGTTCTATACTCATGAGCGGTTTCTTGTCGATCTACCAAATTGTCATAAGTAATTATTTCCAATGTTTGATTAACTCTTTTGAAATGAGTACAAGGTTATATTTAAACCAATCCACATGTATGAAATTCCCATATATGCAACATGAACACACACCACATATTCACAACGATCATGCCAAAACAACCCTTTCAATAGAAACACCTTTTAATTGTAAATCATTTATGTCAAAACCATTTCGATGACACAAAATTTCAATTCGAAAACATTTCAATAAAACTCCATTTTTATTGAAAACCATTTCTATTGAAAAAATATTTTTCATTAATCATTTAGAAATTCTAGAAATCCATAATTTAAAGTCATCATGTTAAATTCATGAAACTAAACCCCCTTTTACTCAACTATTCTCCAAGATCACGCAATTTTAGAAAAACCATAAATCATCACAAATGAATATTTTTCCATGAATTTAAAAATAAATAAAACAATTTGAATCTAAGACAATCAATTCTATCAAGAGGATTCAATTGTGAATCCTCCTACATCGATGGTTTTCATGAAACATTCACAATAGACGAAGAACACACAAGAAAGCTGGTTGATTCTCCAAGAACAGCCTTAGCTATCTTATCATAGCAAGATCATGACTCAACATTGAATTATTTGGAATCAGAAAATGTAGATCTACCCACTATATGTTCATATATGAGAAATAATGGAGATCGTAGAAGTAGACCTAAGAAGATCTAAGAAAAGATGACAAATCTGGAAAGAATTGTGACATACCTCATGAATCGGACTCCAAATCACCATGGGAAGGCTCTAGGATAGCTCCAGTTCGTGTGGGGAGGGTTCTTCAGACATATAGGGAGATTAAAATTAAAATAGGGGCATTTTGAAGCCAAAAATAAATATATAGATAAAAAACGAGTAAGCTATTAGAAAATAAGATCTAGATTTGACCTCTGCGCAAGGTTTGACCACACGGTTTGGGCCAACAGTGTATGAATCATGAAACCTTCCTTTTTGACCCGAAAATCCTTATTAAAACCCCCATATTCTCCCATCCTTCACCTTTAAACTTTTTATGGAAACACATTTTTTTGTGGAAACATCCCCCTTAATGGAAACATCCCACTTTATGGAAACAACCCACTTTATAGAAACACCCCACATTATGGAAACAACCCACTTTATGGAAACCCCCCACTTTATGGAAACGAACCACTTTATGGAAACAACCCACTTTATGGAAACAACCAACATTATAGAAACACCAAACTTAATGGAAAATCTCTATTTTATTGAAACTCTATATTTTATGGAGACTCTCTATTTTATAGAAACTATCTATTTTATACACACCAATTAAAAAAATATGAGGAAAGGGGATATGTACCAGAAATAGGGAGAAATACATTCTTAATGAATCAAAGGTCCAATCAAAGGATCATATATCCTCTTATATGTGATTTCTTCCCCATTTGGATTCATCTATCTTTCATCTCTCTTTCACAATCAAGAGGAATGATTTATACTCCAATGGAAATGGTTTAGATTTACCTTTTCTTGGATCTTAATCTATATGATATTGATCTTAGGTTTTTGTCCAAGATCGTCCATGAAATTGTGATATTGAATGTTTCTCTTCAATTTGGGGATTTTTGGATTAGCATGCATCCATAAAAAATCATGAGGTATGTGGTTTAAATATCAATTCACATAGTATTGAATGATAATTGCGTGTATGTAATTTTGGAATTTGAATTCCAAAATTTGTTAATTGAATCAATAAATTTAATTAATTAATTACGAATTAATTAATTGATGGGTTTATAGAGTTTGAAGAATAAGGAGATTATTGAATTGATTAAAGTAGTGATTATGGAATTAGTGTTTATGAAATTGATTTGTAATTAGAATTAAAGGGTTTGTTGGATTAACCTTGAAGGGTTAAAGGATATTATGAATAAAATTTGATAAATTTTTTAACAATGATTTGTTCATATTTTCCCATGTTATTTAAATAATGAATAATGATTTTTGGATAAAATGAAATTGTGTACCATGATTAGAAAGTTTGATAAGATGATTAATGATGGTTGACCTTCATAAATGTAATATTTATGAGATATGTGATATATTATGATATATGTGATAACGAGTGTGAGATACTAACTGATTCTTCAAAAACCCATATGTGATAACGAGCGTGTGACAAGGACGGCATCCTAGAACACCTATATGTGATAACAATGAGGTGTGGGATAGGGACCGATGCTCCAAATATCCACTGGGTTCTATACATGATTTTCTAGTCCCAACACATTGGCATTGTAGTGGGGTTTCTATTAGACATGGTATAAAAATTGGAATTAAATGATTAGTTAAAGGTAATGATATAATCAATTGTGATTCACAGTGATGTATGGTTCAAACTCCATCATAGGCTAAAGTAGGTATTGATTGTTTCAGTGTCATCTTGAACATTGATAATTATGTGGTTAATTAAGGAATAATGAAGTTTGGAATTTTTTACTCGATTTATTATATAGTATACATTATAAATCGACATACGGTGTTATATAATGGATTCTGTTTAGACACTGTTGGTGGTGCCTTACTGGTTTGTATTCACAACCTATTTGAGCTTCCTGATCAGTACCCAAACTGGATTCAATTTTATTGGAAATGTTAAGGGCAAGAGAAAAATGTTATATGGTTGAGTTGGGTTGGAACACGGATGACAAAACAATAAATTATTTCAGGACTCTCTTGGGGGCACACCCGACACATATTGAAATGACATATCAGTTATTGCAAATAGACCAATATCACACCAACATAGTAAGCAGACCCTCAGACTGCGCGAGTAGTTGGAACCTTGATTGTCGAACCAAACAGAATACCCCTCCCATCACCGCCTCCACACAGTTACCAGCCACCAACAGGCCTCAGCACCTCCAGGACAGAATCACCGTCACCCTTCACCGACCACGCTGTCAGAAGAAGATCCCACATACAAGTAAAACAGATCACACCACCATCGTCGATAATAGAGAATAATTGAAATCACCTTGCATAGAATAAAAAAAAATGGAGAAACAACACTCCACAGAAAACATCATAACCGAAAAATCACCAATGAAAATCGAACACAACGCCATTTGAAAATTCCATCAAAGGACCAGAGCATGCAATGACATCACCAAGAAGAAACCACCAAAAAAGGGGACTACAGAGCATCTAAATTAACTGGAAACCAAATTAGTTGATATCGCCAGGCCAGCAGAGAAGAGCCCCCACCATCGACATGAAACCACCGCAACACCCTCATACTGACCCAAAATAGACTAGCATAAGGGGATGGGAGCCAGAGTTGAGGAGGGTGAATGGGTTAAGGGAAAATCTGTCTAACCTCGCACCAACACAATCCCAAACCACTGGAGTGCCTTCGTGGTAAAAAATATGGCTGTTTTCATGAAGTTTACTGTGATAAGAGAAGAGGAGTGAGATTAAGGCATCCATGAATTGATAGCAACCAAATGACTGAAACTGAACCAACAAGAACAGACGCCAAAAGAATGAAGAACACCGCCAGATCTGACGACATAAAAGAGATTCAGGAGCACCGAGTAACAATATAGATGAAGGCAAAGGGGTAAAAGGATGTCGAAGCAGGGAGAAAAAACCAAGGATGAAATGAGATGATAAAGAATAGAGAGTGAATCACAAAGATAAGAAACAAGAAGAAGAGACGAGCCACTCTACGATAGGGGGAGGAACCCTAGATGGGGAAGATGGAACTAAGAGAAAATAGATCCATCCTCACTTTTCCACAATATATTAAACCATAATTAACATCAAAAAACAATATTAACCCCAAAGGATTATTTACATCTCAATAGATTTTTATTTCTAATTCCCCAAAAAAGAATCAAATCAATTCAAAATTACATCAATTATATAATAAAAAATGTGATTTTTATGCCTTTCCTCTTATTATTAAATATAAACTTATACACCCATAACGGTATCAAATGAAAATATATATTATTACAAAAATTAACACTGTCCTTATTTCTTAAATAAGTTCAAAAACTATTGTATATATTCCATAAATCCAAAAATTAAATATCATCAAAGATGGCATAAAATAATATGTCACCAACTAACCATTTTCACATTCACGGATACCATCATACAAATCTCAATCATCTCATTATTCTAACTAAACATATGTTTTAAAATTATAATGGGGAATAATCCTTAGATGTTATGTGATCCTTGTATTAAAAATATCATTGATATAAAACTTCCATAACATAGTTCCTGAATCATAATACAAAAATACTTTAAAACCTTTAAATTAATAGGGATTTCCTTGGTATATTAGTAAACAATTGGATTAGTAAATTGGCTCAGATAATCCCAATATTCCCTACACATAATACATTGAACTATAAATATTACCTTAAGATGATATTCGTTTACCTCCATCTAACATTTCATTTTACCACAGAAATAACATACTCTATAACCTTCATTTATGCATAAAAATAATCTTTTTGTTACTTTGATACATTCACTTGAGTTCTTCTTCCAATATTATCTACATAAAGGAAATCAAATCTTCATTCCTTCACAATCCCCACCACTACAACTCTCAGTGAACTATATCCTTCTCTTCATTGGGGAGTCTGAGAGTTGGTTAAGGTGAAATATATTAATAATATATCATGAAAAATGATAAGGAATAATCCTGAGGTATCACATTATAGATCAAATTTCATTTTTTTAATCACGAGGATAATCATTCAATTTTTGGTCAGTGTTAACATGAGACCAACAAGTTCCATCAATTGACTAAAACCAAAGAGCATATTATGAGAAATAATAATCATAGTGAATAAAGATAAAAAATAATTTATAAGATATATAAACCATTAAAAATACTTTTCAATATATAACACCTCATATTAAACCCATGCAATCCAAAATCATTACCATTTTTTGATGATATCATATAATTAGACATATACCTATGGTTTTAAGTAATGTTTTCTCATCCTAGTTTCCAAAGGATAATTAATCCTTTCTCTGATACAAAATGCATTTACCCGTATATTTAATAAATAGTTATCACATCTTAATAGGTTAATATCCATTACATTACATAACAAACCATGCTAGAATTGTATTAGTATAGCGCCTTTATACACATAGACACATAAAAAGTTATTAATAAATTATCTAAATCATCGACCACTATATTCTTCATAAGAATAATACATCATAGAAACATCATACATAAAACTGTATTCTTAACCTGGTGAAAGAGAATCAAAATAAACGGTGTTCTTAGATGCTCAGAAATGGAAAACAATGGATATTTCAATGATCACTTGATCTCAATATATGAGTCAGGTTATGATAACATGATCATATCATTATAAAATCAAACCCTACATATCATAGATTATAATAATATGTCATGGAATAAATTTTTGGAATTTTATAAGATATGAATCATAACGAAATAAATGAACACAATCCAAGAGAGAATGGAATATGCATAACACATAGTTGTATGGAATACGCATAATAACAGAAAATAATTTCTTTAGTAGTAAAGGATCATTGTGAAGACTATCATAGTTGAATGTATTTTCTCCCCAAACCATCATAGAAGTCATGGTTTTTATCCCAAGACTAGCATAGTTGAAAAAACACCCTACTAAAGTGGCTTCAATCCTCATTATAGTCATGTTTATCTAATGGGATATCAATCATTACCCAATTCAATGGACAGAGATTGAGGTCCGAATAATTACATAATGAAAACAATAAATATTTTCTCCACAAGATCCTAAAACATTCATCATATCATAACCCAATAAAAGGAAAGGGATTCATAAAAATTTAATCATTTAATCATAGAATAACCCATGGAAAAGGAAAAGGTTTTATAAAAATATTTTCATCATGAATATAAACCATACAAGTAAAGAATAATATTTGTATATTGGATCATATCCCCTGCAAATTATAAGTGATATTAAGGGTTATTATCATTGATGATTATAAATACCATTAAAATATGGGTAAAATTTTATTGTGGAAAATATCCTTTCCATATTAAAATTACATATTTATAATATAAAAATGATAAAAATATTATGAAAAGCATTTTAATTGTAAATTTAAATGGAAACTTATATTGGGAACTTCAAATTATTGAGTGGTCGTGATGGTGTGATTTTTTTTTTCAAATGTATAAATTAAAAAACATTCCTGTAATACTAGTAAAAATAAAAAAAAGTAACTCATTGGAAAAATGGAAACAATGTTACCTTTGAAATAATTTTTTAAAAATTAAAACATACATAAAAATGTCTTAAAAAAATAAAATTTTAATATTAAAAACTCTATTTAAAACATTGGTATGCAAGAAAAACATTTTTTGTTTGAAGAGATAAATAATGTCAATTTTATTTAAGAGTTTTTTAGTATATTGAGTACTTCAAGAGAGGAAAATGTAATACAAAATGAATTCTACAGAAATAAATAGATGAGAATAAAATCAATGATAATTTATAATGTTATATCATAAAATTTCAGCATCATAACTTAATCATAGACAATCCCAATAAAAAATGAGATTATAACATAAAATCATTTTGCTTTAGTAACAACTGAATTGTATGCACCAGGAAATAAAGAACCATAAAATTAAATTTATACCCTTACAAATTTCATAATAATAATTATAAAATAAATTAATGGGTACTATATACACAACACAAAACACAAAATTTGTGAATATGGAATGTGTCCCCGAGAAATAAAAATGAAATGAAAATTCCTTACCCAAGGCATGTCTTCCTTTGTGGGAATTGGAACCTTCTATATACTAAATATATATTTATTATAAATATATTATAGAATAATAATAATATATATAATTCCATATATAATTTACTTATTACATTTTATAACCTACTTGTTAAGAAATCATTATTAAAATCATTGTTCTGGGTGATATCTACTTCATTTTTCATGTATGTTTTGGTACGATAGTTCTGGTCCATTTACATTGATCATAGTTATATAATATATTTAATAATAATAATAATACTATAAATATCATATATATTCATTTTATAATTATTTATATTTATCCATAAATATTGAGATATAAAAATGAGTTACACCGTTTATGGAGATAGTAGGTCGTACGTACGTATGAATGATGTTTTCATTTCTCGACGGATGAAATTAGAGAAAGGTAAATAATAAATAATTTTTCCAGAATAATTATTTTATAATATATTTATTATATATTCAATAAATCTATCCTTATTACTATCCATGTAAAACAGAAATGTAAAATAATTTACATTGCTTAATGGAGGTGCTAGTCCACAGGTACTCAGAAGCGTTGTTATTATTTTCCAACAGAATGGAAGGTAAGAAGGTATATATGATATTATAAATAATAATTTTTAGATATTTAATAAGTAATATATATAAACATTAACCCCATCATAATACCCATCCATGAAATTTAGTGATGAAAATGAATTGTATCATTATGTGGAGACGGTAAGTCGTACATACAAAAGAGTGAAACATTTACTTCCCATTTAATGGATATATTGGGAATAAATGTGGTTTCATAATTATAATAATATTTTATAATATTTAGGATAATTGATTTATTATTTTATAAAAAACTAAAATATTTATTGTAGATAAAAAATAATTAAAAATAAAGTGACATGTTAAGGCGATTGACTCTTTTTTAAAATAACTCCTTTAAATCTCCCCTTAAAGACCCAAGGGTTTGTCATGTTGGAATACCATATCATATATAATGTGTATAAGTAAGTTTGTAAATAAATTTCAGGGTATGGTTGGGATATAAGGTAAAAACATTCTGAATAAGAGATGAGAGGAGGTACCCATTTGTAATTGTGGTAAGGGGATCTTTTGGAAGTTCATGAAATATTAAAATATAAAAAAGTCATTATCTAACCCAAATGAAAGAAGACACTCAGGGATTATAATTTAGTATATTAATATATTTAAATAAAAACGTCCAATATTAGTTTTACATGTTTAAGTGGTGTTTTAGACCTTATCATTTGGTTTAACCAATTAATTAACCCATTTTTAAATTAATGATAGTATCATATTTTTCACATAAAAGGATTATAATTTTATATGTAACGTGAAAATTTGATTATAAATGGATAGGGTATTATATTCAAGACAATATATTATCATATTTTTCATATTTAAATATTTTTTAAATTATTACGAAAATTTAGGAAATATCATTTTGATAAAATATCATTAATGTCAATTATGACACTATTAATTTGATTAGAATAAAAATACATAAATATAAAGTTTTAAATATAATATAATCATTTAACATAACAGTAATATGTCATATTCATCTAAAGGAATCATGGAACACTATAACTCACTAAAATTATATAATATTGAGATTTTTTAAAATCATTTATTTTATTTTTATAGTCATTGTATAAATACTATGATAGCATTGTATAAGAATTTAAGGTAATTTTATAATTTATGAAAATTATAAAAAAAAATTATTTTAGGAAAATATTTTAATTAATTTCAAAATAAACAATTATCTGAATTCATATATTTATTTTTTCCCTATGTGTATATATAAGATATATTTAAAACTAAGTGATTGACATTTTGTAACTTTTATTGCATTAAATATTATATATGTCATATTCAAGGAAAAGTGCCCATTAAACAAATGAAGTTAAAATATAAGTTGATAATTTTAGAATATCCTTCATCCAATAATAATTATTATAATAAAATATAGCCTTGTCACTTAGTTTTAACCTAGATTAACTTTATTTACCCTTTACCATGGTGATAATTGTTACCACGATTATGTTTGACATTGACCAAAAATAAAAGGGAAAAAATTTAAAAAAATTAATAGTTAGATTAAAAAAATATTGAATCAAGTTTATAAATTTCCATTTCAATATTTGTATGAAATTAATTTTAAAATAGTCCTGAAACATACAATGAAAACTACTTTCAGGGAAATACATTTTTAATCATAGCACTGTGAATGTTATATAATGCAAGATATAGTTTGGTAAGAGTCAATACATTCATCCAAACAGTACATGAATTATCATATATACTATGCTATGATCATTTCATAATAATACAAAAAAATTTGAAAACTATTTGAAGAATGTACTCTGAATAGAGAAGTGAGGTGTTATATGATGAAAGCATCATTTTCATAAGAATCAAAGATGTGGACCGAAAGTAGGTTACATTCCATACTTGATATTCTATGATCATTTCAAGATCCTTGGAAAAATTTTGCATTCTGTTTTATCAATATACATAGAATAAAAAATTATTGTGATATATGATCAGAGCTTCTATACGCTATGCATCAATGAAGTGGAATAATAGTATTCTACATATCATATATGCCATTCTATGATAATTTCATGATACTTGGAAGAATTTAGCATAATATTTGATCAATATATATGGAATATAAAACAGATGTGTAATATATTCTGAGAATTAGTATGCTATGAATCAAATATGTGGACCAACAATATGACACATATAATACATTCAATGTTATGATTATTTCATTTGAATGGGGTAAATGTAGTATACATTTTGAATTTTACAAAATGGATATAAAAATGGGAATTCCATGAAATACACATGATTGTGGGATGTATTTTAGTGGTGATTCAGAGGAAATATTATTATGAGTTGTTTAAGTATCTATCTTTCATAATATATTTTTGAAGAAATTGTGTCCATCACATGCACACATTATTTGAGTTTGGTAATTCATCATAATAAGGAATAATCATTGATCGAGTAGAAATATAAGAAATAGTTTATCATCACATGAGATGAGAATTTGAAGAGATTGAATTAAAAATATACTTGCAGGAGAAGGTAACCTGGTTAAAGAATTTAGTAATATGATAAGATCTATATAATTCAAGATATGGAGTGAATGGTTTTTGAGAACAATAAGATTATTTCAAGAACCTATTGAAGATCATTAATTTATATTTGAGTATAAGAGATCTAGTACACTCATGGAGGAAGATCTATTTTATGTGTGTCTAGAGAAACTAGAGGAAAATGGATATATTTCTATTTGTGGATCAATAAATTTAGAAGAAGGGTCTTCGAACTATGGTGTATACCTAGTTACTAAAGAGGCTTGAGGCTGGGGTGTCTAACTAGTATAGAATAAATTGATGAGAATATGGTCAGGGTGTATAATTGTGATCAATTATAGAATTTACTATTATGGTGTATAACGAGTTATTTCCTTATTCATTTAAATCACGTTATTAATTAGTTTAGAATTCATGTTTGGGGGATTAACCAACATGGAACAAAGTATGTATTTTTAAAAAACCTTGTTCATATTGTGTTCTATGATCACATTGATTATTTCAAAATATGAAGTGATATTTATAGATATAATTGAGTTGATCAACAACCTTTAGAGGTTCTAGAGGGTAAATTAAATATAAAAAAACTAAAAAGTAAACCACTAATTCCCCCCCCTTAGTGTTCAATATATCCTAGGGAACTATAATTAGTATCAGATCCCATGTCCCACTAAATATCTAAAAGTCTTCCTAGATTTTGTTTAAAAGCCATTATGATGTTAGGATTTTATGAATTGTTTGAGTTCCATCAAATGTGAAGATAAGAATTTACTCCTAAGGATAAAAATATTTGTAGTTTATACAAAAAAAATATAATATGAAGAGAAGAGTGGAGATGAAGTTAAAGAAGGATCCAAAAGTTAATGGAGAAATACAAATGACTAATGGTAATCATATTTTTACAACTAGTAATTATTATTATGATTAGGATTCTTCTAATTAAAAACTGTGGGGATAATTAATGACACAATGATCTTCAATTTAAATTAATATAACATCTGATGAATGTTCCTAAATAAATTATTAAGTGTATGTTTTGAAATATAAAGGGACTTATTTTTTGTAATGCACAACTATAATATAATGTTTAGTAATTAGAGGATGCAATATGTAATAATTTTAGAATGTGAATCACTCTCATAGATCTAGTCGAAGAAAGTGAACATCCATTTTTCATATTGAATAATAATTTCAAAGGTACAACTGTAAGAATGTTTTATTTTAGATTATTTTTAATGAATACATTCATGGACTTGAAAATTTGAAGAATTGTTTTATGGATATAAAGAATTTTCAACTAGATATAAAATCCAAGAGGATCAAAGAGCTTGAATCATTGTTGAAATAGAATATTTTATTGCATCATGTGGGTGTTCAGAATATGAGGAATTACTATGATGATAAAGTGAAATTTACTAAATATCATAAGAATTCCCTCAGCATGAGATATCTTCAATTGAAAATTAATTGTCCAATTTTGGAAATACTTATGATGAGACATCACAATAAAATACATATAAATCTACTTCAACACAATTATCTTTCATGTATTCAATTGTGAAATAATCTTCTTCACATGGTAAGAAGATCATTACATCATCTAATGATCTTTCCAAAGAAAAAGTAATGAAAGAGGTACCATCTATATCACAAAGTTATAATTTATTTTAATCTATTTCTATAAAAGTACGGGTTTAAATAAAAACTTGTTAAAAATATGGACAATGAGAAATGGAGAAGAACCTAACACCATGTAAATTGAGGATATAAGAAGATGTATAATGGTTGCTTCCCCACTGGAATCCTAGATGGTGGTGAAGAAGACCCAAAAAAAATTATGATGGAAATATTAGACAACAATCATAAAATAAAATAAGATGATGATTTTTGGTTCAATTTTTGTTATTCAATAGATTTGGAAATATTTTTTTGGATTATTGGTACAATATTTTCAATTATAAGGCACAAAATAATCTTATACAAAGGGGAATAATTCCCAATAATAAGAAAAAATATTTACAGACTAATAAAAAAATTCACGTTCAAACTCATTTGAAATTCTCGATTATGTATATTATGTTTTCAATAAAAGTGGGGAGAATTGTGATACATGTACATCTCAAAATATATTAAGAAATAATGGAAAACAAGAGAAATAAATTACATCCTTGGATAGAAATATATTAAATGATAAAAATCAGATTTGTCCTAAGAATTTTCATGAGATGGAATCAATGGACTCAATACATATCGAAGATAAAACACCAGATCCATGAAGATGATAATGAGTTCTATGACTTAGAATAGAGATATTAATAAAGTCCCTAATGTGAATCCATGTGGAAACTGAAAACAAGCAATAAATATTCCTAAATATATTCTTGTGATTTTTTTAGCTGATTCGGAGTAATCTAGAAAGTTAGAAGAAGCACAAGACAAAGATAATGATAAAGTTAAAATGAAGATTCCTCATAAAGAATGATAATTTCATGAGAGGTTTTCATATATATAAAAATGATGTGTTGATAAAGTTTTTTGGGAGATATGTAATAAATATGGACATAATTCAAGTGAATTAATCACCATATTTTTAGCATAATAAGAAGTCTTGAAGGGAAATGAACCTGAATTAGAAGATGTATAATACATTCAAGATAAATAAATAAGAACCATCTCACATAATGAAATGATATTTGTGATATTATACATGCCACCAAAGGATAAATAATATTTGAAAATTATATGTGGAAGCATGAATTCTGGAGAACGTGGAAGAACATGGTTGATAAAACAATCTCAACATTGATTTTCACATTGAGGACCAAGTGACCACTTATTATTCCATTATATATTTGTGTGTTTTTACCTAAAAATATTTTTAATTGAATGAGATGTTTGAGGCTATGACTTCTGGACATCATGATGATATAGTACATCATGGAGTTTATTTACTTCTATGAAATGAGAGAAAAGTGTGTATCCCTTGATTGGGAGAATTGATGAGATGAAATTATTAAATCTTCATTTCTTAATGAATCTTGTACATCTAAAAAACTTTATAATGTTTTAATTTGTGGTATTCTAATCAGACATTCATCCATTATTCCTAATTATATTAATAATATCAATTAATGGGGAGTGCTGGATTGATGTTATGATAAGAAAAAGGGGGTATATATCATTTTCACTTGAATTTTTTGATGTGTTTATTATATTATGTGTAGGATATAGTATTTAATTGATTAATTATATTATTTCTAAACCCTATAATAACAGTTGAAGAATTATGATCATGATTTCAGATGAATGGTATATATGGATATATTGTAAAACTGTGGTTGCATCTCTCTTGTTTTCTACACTAGGTTAGCCGATTTAGACATAGAGTTTACTAACTAAATTAACGTTTATAAGAGAATAATATGAGATAATTCATCTATTTTATGTGATCAATAAATTTTTATATAAGGGATATGATCATGTTTTTGAGAAAAGGGTGTGATAAGAAGATCCACCATTTACCGTTTGCCTTTATTTTTGACAAGGGGAGAAATATATTGAATTTGTAATGTATAGTAGTATAGAAAAAAAATTAAAAGGGGTATTGAATAAAAAAAGTTCATGATTGTTGAATGAATTTTTTAGTTTCTGTTAGAATATCATACTTTCAATAAATGTTGAAGACTTATATGTGGTGATGCGGATGCCTGGAGAATTGTGATGGACTCACTTGATGGTATCTAACGTCACTTTTTAGAGATTATCAACATTAATTGTTATGATTTTTGTTATGATATTCAAATTAATTCCAGAAAACTTTTGATTATGAAGGAACATTATATACGACAAGTGAAATACTGTGAAAATGTTTATTTGACTAAACTTAAGAAGATGAATTAAAGAAGATTTACATGAAAAATATATGTATATATATGTCACGAAGATGAATAAAATTTGAAAATTAATAAACTAATCTTAATGATCATGGGCCTGTGTCAATAGTGAGACATTGTTTTCATCATAGAAGATTATTGATGTTCCAGAAACACTTCATTTTCATACGGATTTGGTTAGAAGTACATTAAATATATTTATATTTAGAATTAGTTATTGATGATGGTTTTTCATGTCAAATGATTTTTTACAACATCATGTTCCATGAGGGGTCATCCAAAGATCAGTGGAATTATGGGAATCATATATGTATGGATTCTTGGAAACCGTAAGAATACTTTTTTAAAGTTTAATTTGCAAATGAGGATTCCATGTCAACGAGGGTTCATGGTTTTCACATAAAAGTACAATAGTTTTCTAAAAATCAACAAAATGATACCATATTATGATATTTTACAAAGATTCTATGTTATATTCATTTGAGTGATTATGAACAATTTAGAATACTATTTTAGGTGCATTTATTGGAAAATAAAAGCAGGTTAACATAAAACAGTTGTGATTCCCATGCATAGTACGCTAATCATCAATAAAGTAAAGCTATAGTATGGTATTCTACAAATATGCTATTATAAATTCATGTTATATGAATATAAACAATTTAATATTATATTGGAGGTATATAGGTTTGAAAATAAAATCAGGTTGATAGAACACAATTGAGATGCCCGTTAACAATATGATAAATTTTAATAATGTGATTCCACAGTACGCTGTTTAACATAGATGCTATGCTATATTAATGAGATGTGTATTGGAATAATTTAGCATACTATATGTGAAATATATAGTTGAGAAGTGTATTATAAGGGAATTTCTTCACTAAAATTCTATGGTGGTATGTGAATAAAGAATTTCCCAAAAATTAGTTGATTCATGGATAATAAATATTTGTGAACTGTCATGCAGTATACGGGGATGGTCCGTTGTGGGTTTCCATGTAGTTAGAAAATAATGATTTCTTCAAGATTGATGAGATGCTATGTGGGTGATGTCCTTTGAAAATATCCATTCTGATGGAGGATATGTATAGATAAACCTATTTAAACATCATTAAATGAAAAAAAATCTTCATATGCTAAATGGATTTATAATAACTATTTGTTTCTTATAATTTCAAGGCTAACAATCTATCTAAAGACAATCCATTATATGGGACAAGTGTTTATTTTGAGAATAATTGATTATTCTGCTCGATTTGGGTTCTGTAAATAAATTTATTCTTTTAGAGAAGTATAAAATGTTATGCGAGGTTCTATTCTATGGGAGGCACAATGCTAAGTGTATTTCTATTCAATGTGGTGTTGTGTTATACTATTTTCTATGCATGTGATGTTCTTAGAAAACATCAGAAATAATTCAAATCATATTCAAGAATCAGTTCCCTAAGAATCAATAAATTTAACTAATAGTACAAAAATTATCATATATGCTATGCTATGATCATTTCATGATAATAGGAAAAAATTTGAAAACTATTTGAAGAGTTTAATGAGAATAGAAAAGTGAAGTGCTATGTGATTAAAACATCATCTCACTATGTACCAAAAAAGTAAAATAAAGTATGTGATATATCATATATGCTATGTTGTGATAATTTGATGATCAGAAGAACAATTTAAATTTTTTTGAATAACGTATAGTGAATTGAGAAGTGATGTGATATGTTATGAAAGAATCGGTTTGATAAGAATCAATGAAATATACCAGTAGTACGCAACATATCAAACATTCTATGATATGATCATTTTATTATTATTGGAAAAATTTAACATATTTTTTGAACAATATAAAGTTAATAGAAAAATGATGTGCAATATGATTCGAGCATTAGTACACTAAGCATCAAAGAATCAGACCCATAGTATGATACATAACATACATGATATGCTATGTTCATTTCATGATCATTGGAATAATTTATCATATTGATTGATCAATATATAGTGAATAGACACTTCTGTACAATTTTTTCCAAGAATCAGTAAAATAAGCCTCAATGAAGTGGACAAACAGTATGCGACATATCGTACATGATATGTTAGAATCATTTCATGTGTGTTGGATCAATTTATAATATTTTTTTATGTTTATAAAGTGGATAAAAAATTAATATTTCCATTAAATAAACATGGTTTTATGATATATTTGAGTTTAGATTTTTAAAAATAGATTATTCCAATTTTTTAAAGTCTATATCTTATATAAAATTATATTGAAGAAATTTTTTTCACCACTTGCACATATTATTTGTGGTCGGGACTTCATCATAACAAGGAATAGTAATTTCCCAAGAATAAACCTTCCAAATTTATAATCATAATTAAATATTAGATTTTAAGAGGTAGAATCTAGAATATACTTGCAGGAGAAGGATGTTAGGTATGAGCATTCAATTATCTAAGAAGATCTGGATAATTCATGATATTGTTTGAATGTATTTCAAGACCAACAAGCTTTCTTCAAGAAGTTTTTGATGATATTGAAGTACTTCATGAGTATAGAATATCTAGAAAACTCATAGAGGAGGACCTATTTGATGTGTTGTAGAAGAAACCAGAATCAAACAATGATATTTCTATTTGTGGATCAAGAGCATTGATATAAAGGAGCTTGGGATTGGGGTGTCCAACCTGTTACTAAAGAGGCTCAGGTATTGGTTGTATAACCCATATAGAATAATTATATTAGAATATGGTTGTGGTTTCTAATCACTCATAGAATAATATTTGGTTGATGGGGTTTAGAAATAGGATAAATTAGAGAATCGACTATTGGGGTGTTTGGAGCGGGGAACAATGATAGTTATGGAATATTCAACACATATTACAAGGATGTAGTGTTTTTCACTCATGTAACTTGTTGATGAGGAATTTAGGGTAAGATTATTCACGGAAGGTCTCATACATGTTGTTCAATCTCATGTCAATGTGTTCATATTGATTGCTATTACTGAGATAGTAAATCCAAAACTGATTTTGTAGCATAAACTGAGATAGGTTGGGGGAACTAAGTAGAGTAGTATAGTCTCTCGGCCTAGTGGTTCAGCTTGTAATGGATGGAAGAAACGATTTGATGATTCTTGTGAGATGAGCATTAGCAGGATCACTAGTATTGATAGAGAAGTTTTCTTTCATCAATTTAGAATACGGGGAAACAAGAAGAATCACTATGATCATCAACCAGTGGAGTGTTGATCTTGTGGAAGGATGTTCCATTTGCAACATTAATATAGAAACATCCCTCTAGTTGTTAGTGAAAGATGGTCAGCCTGAACTCTGGGTTGAGGAGAAGTTTTCACAGCTCTGCATTAGGCAGGGAGCTATAGTAGTATGATCTTTATGGTTGAGGTGTTGGGGGTTTTGGTTGAGGAATTCAGGCACCAATTATACCTAGATAGTATAGTGGCATTCTTTGAGTAGTGAGGATATATCATAGGTTTTTTAGGTTACATATATTTTTCACATCATACCCTCAAGAAGTAGGGTATTGGACTATCTAGAGTTAGAGGAACGATCTTAGTAGACACTACTCTTGTATGTGTACATTTTTACATAGTTTTATCACATATTTTCATATTTTTACATGTAGTGGAATTCCATAGGATTATCGTATAGTATTCCAATGGAATTACAATGATTAATAATCCATATGAGATTGAAAAAGTGGATGTAGATCAGTGAAGGGAGTTACCCATTAAGATTGGTGGGTGTCACATCTTCTGGTATGTTATTTTCCTTTAGATTACTGAGATTGATGGCATACATGGTATGAACTGGATATTTTATTATTGAGCCACCATTGATTTTTATCACCATAGTGTGATATTGACATCACCAGATGGTGTAGTGTTTATTTACTAGGATAAATGGGATGTCCAATAAATCCGAGTTAGACCAAAGCATCGTGGGCTTGGCAGGAGGATATCCCATTCTACAAACATCTATCTTGATGATAGGGATCATGTTAGGTTTAATTTCCTCCACTGTTTTTTCATTTCAGGGATTCTTTCTCGAAAAACGTTTCTGGTTTACCTTCTATAATAGAGGTTGAGTTCTACATCTATATAGTTCTATGAGAATCATTGATATTCATTACTCCTTATAGTATGACTATAATGTACTTAATGAAGCTCAAGAGGTAGCTAGGGGACTTGCAATGAAAGGGTTTTATTCAGCCCAATACTTCTCTATGGGTATCACTAGTAATTTTTGAGAAAAAGATTGATAATAACATTAGAATAAATATGGATTACTAGAAATTTAACCAATATATAGTCAAGAACTAGTATCCATTTCCATATATATATTACCTTTTTGATAATATTTGATGAGATCCGGTGTTCTAAAAAATTTATTTAGATCCAGATATCACCAGGTATGTGTTTGACCTAAAGAAATACCTCATATACATTTTTTCTAGCATTTATGGTCTGTATGATTATTTTTTTATGTCAATGGTCCTTAGGAACATGCCAATTATTTTTGGGGAGCTAATGAACCTAGTTTTTCAAATTTATTTAGATTCTTTTTTGTGTTTTTCATGGATGATATCTTGGCGTATTCTTACAATCAACATGACCATGACAAACATATTAAGATCATTTTGGATGTACTTAGAGATAATGGTTATATTCTATCCTCACAAAGTTCCACTCCTGAATGAATAAGATTCACAACCTAGGTCATATTATCCCAGATACAATAGTATTAGTTGTCCCAAAGATGGTGGGAGTTTTAGTTTCATGGGAGAAACCAAAAATGTCTTTGACATACATAGTTTCTTGGGGATAGTATGATATTATACTCATTTCATATATTAATTTACACTCCTAGAACCACCTCTTATAGGCATGAACAAGAAGGTTGTGATTTTTTTATGGAGATATAACTCTGAGATAGACTTCCAATAACTGAAAGGGTGACTAACCACAGCACCGGTACTGATTCCTCCAGATCAGGGTAGAAGCTACATTGTGTTTTTTGATTCATCAGTTTTTAGGATATAAGTAGTAATGATGCAGTGGGATAGAGTCAGGATGTATGGGTCCCGGTAGTTGAGGACACATGATTGGAATTAACTTACTATCGAACTAGAGTTAGATGCATTTATACAAAGATTTCCCTACTTTATACACTCTTTATTGGGAGAAAAGTTATTGTGTAAAACAACCACAATAGCATCAAGTAAATATTTTTATAGAGTGATATGAATTTGAGGCAGTGAAGGATGGTAGAGCACCTATAGTCTTTTAACATCGAGATATATTACACACCTAAAAAAGTTAATGTGGTAACTGATGCATTGAGAATGAGGACCCATATATAGGTGTTATAGTAAGCAAATAGAAAGTGGAAGATTATGGATTTTATCTTTGAGATACACTTGTATGTGAAGGATATTAATGGAAGAATTTACATCTATTCTTATTTGTGAACTATACCCCTAAATATAGAGTAAGAATGAGATAGAATTGGATTTAGAGGGATTGGTTCTATGGGAGAGTGTGGCAGGTGAAGACCTGAATCCTAGTTAGACTATAGTTTAGGATTATATCCTGCATATACATGGATGCATATGGGTTCTAGTAGACATACGTGTGGATCTGATGTAGGAGTTTCATGCCTCAGTTTGGTATGTTCACCAAGGTGTTACCAATATGTTTTGTGACATAAGTTGTCAGTTCTGGGGGTTGGGGATAAAACAATTGGTTTCTAGTTTTGTCATGTGGTGTTCTATCTGTCACGACATGTTTAAAAAACATCAGTAACCATCTATACTTTTACAGTAGTTACATATTCCCAAGTAGAGATGTGATGATGTAATGATGGATTTCATAACCGGTTTTCCCTGGTATCCTCGAGATAGTGATTTTGTATGGTTTTTTGTTGATAAGCTCATAATGGTTTCTCATTTCCTTCTGATCAAGGATACCTTCAGTGTGGATGATTTTGGTTTCTTTTATATCTGTGTCATATTAAAAATTGATGGGGTCCCTTGAATTATCATTTTAGATAGGGATTCCTAGTTTGTGTCTTTCTTATGAAGGATTTTGCAGAGGGTTTTGGGTACACAGGTGCTTCAGAGTATAGATACCACCCTCAAACCGATGGCCAGTTTGAGAAAATTATACATGTCCTTGAAGACATGCTTCAAGCATGAATATTTGAGTTTTGGGGATATTAGGAGAGGATTATGACCATAGATTATTTTTCCTACAATAATATCCATCAGGTTACTATACATATGGAACCTTATGTGTATTTGTATATTCTTCCATGTTGATCTTCGATGTTATGGTTAGATTCAGGTGAGGTAGCTTTACATCGACCACGTCTCATGCAATAGACTTTTGAGCATGTCTATTTTATCAAAAAATGGATGGCTACTACACTATTTAGATTGAAATCTTAAATTGATCATCATTGATGAACTATAGTGATTGAGGATGGGTATCGTCTATTTTTACGTATCTCACCATGGTTGGGAAACATATGTATTATGATATAGGGTAAGCATTCCCCATGTTATTTTGAGTTGTTTGAAATTCTAGATAGATGCAAAATCAGAGACTATCTATTTCAGTTACCTTAGGGGAACCAAAACTTGCACAACGTCTTCGATGTATCTCAATTATGACATTATCACTTAGACTCTTCTCATGTAATGCAACCTGTGTATGTGGAGTTGTAGATAGATTCATCATTTGAGGATCATCTGATTAATATCATTGATAAGAGTGTGAAGGTTATCTATGACTAGTTAGAAAATCTAGTATGGGTGCTATGGAAGTATGACCATTTACAAGATAAGACATGGGAGCTGGAGGCTAATGTATCTTCTATGTGGCCAGAGTTATTCTCAGGCAATTCTTGACCACCCTTGAAAGGGAAATCAGAGGACAAATTTCATTATGGGGGAAGATTATAAGATCTTATGTTTTCCTATGAGGCATAAATCTTTTTTTTTCTATTTAAATTCTTAATTACATAGTAATGTTAAGACACTTTGGTGTCATTGGGTTATCAGGGGTTTTCAGGTATTTCTTAGAGATTGGAACCAAAACCTTGGGGAAAAATATGTGGGTTACATGGTTAGGAGTAATAGTGTGACCTAATCCATAAGGTTTGGTGAAACCATACGGGGATGGGAAAAAGAATTCAGAAGCCTGTACAAATTTTTTGAACCATGCAGATGGAGGATAAATCCATTGCGATGACCTCTACAATTTTTGACAGAGGGCTGATACATGGTTTGCTCATGTTTTTACAATCTATGTGCACTAACCGCGCATGGTTCCCCTATATATAGTGAAGGGAGAAAAATTGGTGAATAGTTTTGAAAAACATGTTTCAAAACTGAGTGGCCCTGATTTTGGATAGGAAATTAACTTTTTCCCTTAAAACTATCAAAAACTAAAAATTAATTTATATTTCTCATTATAGTGGGAAAACACATTTCAGATCACCCCCTTTATTAAATTTTGAATCTTTTGATCTCCTTCTTTGTTCCAAACCTGGAATCTAATGTCATTAGTCATGTTGGACTCACATTAATGATTACTCATTTACTTTTGATCATTTCTTAATTTGTCTTGGTATCAACTGTGCTATTAAGGGAAAGCTAATATGCCCTATTTTTTTTGGTTTTCATTCGTTCTTCATTTTTCTTTTAATCTGATCCAAATCAAAAGATGATACTATATGAGCACACAATCACAGACCTATGTTAGGTGTTCTATACATTTCCACCAGTTTTTGGTGCATTATATTCCTTTTATTTTTGTTATTTTTCATGCCATTATTTTTGGTTTCTCCATAAAATTTAATTGAATTATTAAAGTGAACATTTTTGAACATGTTAGGTATTATATTTATTTCCCTGAGCTTTGTAAGATGTTTTCACCCCAACCTAGTCCACAAATGGGGTGTGTCTTGTGATTTATGTCTTCTTTTCATTTTGTTAAACAACATAAGGGGTGAGTGGTTAGGCATTACTTGTCAGTGGAACACTTGTTATATGTGAACATGATTAAATTGATTATTTAGGAAATGGAATGCCACCTCCAGTATGTTGTACATGATGTGGATTGTTTGACTATTTACATTTGAATTGTTTTATGAGTGGGTAAACTCATTGAATGTATTTGAAAGTGAAATTTTATATGAGTTATAAGGGAAAAAGAATGTGATTTTATGACATGATAATTTCATTGAATTATTCATATTTCTATAGGATTCCATGGGTGTGATACCCCATGGGTCATGATATTGGTAGTAGATGCCTCAAATGATATTTCTCCTTGGGACTTGATTTCTTGGGAGGCCTTGGGCCTTTCTACCTATTGGATTTGGATTTCATAGGCTTATTTTTGAAATGGAATGAGGAAATGATTCTAAGAGACAAATAAAAGCCTAATAATGTTTCCATTGAGATGCTCCTAGGACCCAACAAGAATGAATTTGTCTAGTATACCTTAGATTCGTCCCCATGGGGTATTATACTTCTGTTATATGGATCAGATGTGGTAATTGTGGTATTCTTGATTATATAGAATGGTTTTGTTTGATATAATATAAAGGTTATATGACATAGTTTTAGTTGGTATGAGATACTGGATATACAACATGGTTATGGTGATAATTTCTATTTTACCTTATAACTTCCTTGTTTAAGGATCTTGACCCTTGTTTTGTAGGAATCCTTACTAGGCATGACAATATCACCATACAATTATTAATTTCAACTGATATTTTACTTGTATTACTATCATATATGTTATATACCTTTCACACATCTTATATTTTATTATACATCCTAGATTTTTATAGACACCATTGATGGGGGCCTACTGGTATTTTATATCACACCCTATCTCAGGACTCCACTGGGTACCCAGATAGACTATATAAATGAATGGTGGGATTGGTAAAAACACCCGAACTTTTATTCTAAAATTTTTTCATGCCTATGAGTATGGGATCATAGGACCAAACATTGGGTTATGATGTTATCATGAGATAAATATTTTTTTTTGTTTTCCATTTTGATACATGTATTATATCGATGCCTATATACCTATTTTATATTATTTTTAGGAACATGGCATGATATATCTTTTTTTATATGATATTTATTTTTTAATTGTTGAATATATATGTCTTTGGATGTTATCTCCCATTCAATTATTAATGTACAATACTAAGGTGGGTTTCTAGTGCAGTGGTCTTAGTGTCTATTTTTTCTTCTTATTAATTGTTATATAGATTCTGTTACTAACTTATTTGATTACTACCACTATGTTGTTCTATTATTAGGGGGGATTATCTCCCCACTTACACACCATTAGCCCTCACTTGTAGTCATCATCCTCTGGTGTTCAGGAAGATGTGCCTGAGGCCATGTGGCTAATCAGTATCAGAGCATTGTTTTGTGGAATCAGGGTCTGAGATGTTACAATCCATGAAATTAAAACAAAATAAATGCACTATTCTCAATGGAATAACCATTCCAAAAAATTTTAAATAATTAGAAAAATCACTTTACGGTTAAAATTTTAACTATAATCTCGAATAGATTAGAAGAAAAATTATTCATGAAGGAAACAATCTTCTTCATTAAAAAACAATCTCTTGAAAAATAAATGAAATATACAGTGAAATGTATGGACACATATGGTTTTTACCATTGATCCCCACTACTATAGGCTCTGGGGTGTTTAGCTGAGCATGTCTAAATCTATTCCACATTATTCCTCCTCCCTATTCTATAGTAACACTATGAGAATCCTCCATCCAGTACCTATTGATCACGAACCAAACCATCACCTCCAAAATTACAAAATAATATTTTTTATAATTAAATTTTAAATTAAAATTTCAGAAACAATAATGGGTAGATCATTTTAAATGATATCAGTTTTCAATCAACCATATTGAACCTCTATGAGAGTAAAAAAAGGAATCTTGATTTCTTCAAGGTGGTAGTAGTATAAATATCATTAGTAACATGGGAGAAAAATTAACACCATGCACACCAATGTTTTATATCCCATTTGAATCATCCCATGATCATATAATCATCATCTCCTCTTTGAATGAATCCCTGTTAATTTGAATAAATTGTGAAGTTCAAAGATCAAATGGTGACATCATCATTTACTCATACCATTATGAAGTAAATGACCCATGTGTATTTCCTTATCTTCCATGACCTTATGTAATGCCGTGAACCTAGTTACCCAGAGTCAGTGCATTATTACATAACATTGGCATGATCACAATAGATCATGTCTCGAAAGACCGATTAGTTTAGTAGCCTTGGAATCACTAGATACATTCATAAAGTTTACATTACATCATAAAATGAAAACTAAAAAAAACATAATCTCCATAGTCCACACTCATATCCCCTCATACTATCCCTACAGTTCATTCATAAAATACTTCTTCACATCCTAGAAAAATTAAAACATAGAATGGGCAGAGCTTAGATTCCAAGTAAGTATAACAATATAGCAGAAACTTTCCTAAATAAATATAAACATTTAAGGCAATGTATAACAAAAACAAATCCTTTTAAACTTGAACTTCATCATAGTATGGCGAAGATAAAATGAAATAATTACATCTACTTATTTACATGGATATTATAATAGTCAAATAACCACATGCAATATTAAAAACCACTTTTATATTGATGGAATGCATAATGCCAGACTATCATAACCACATAGTCAAGGCCACGTGCCAAGACTACAAATAGGATTTTTTCAAGGCCTTATGACAAGACACTAGTTTGTCTCATGAGACCTACCAATGCATCGATGATCTATAGTGGGCTCCACCCGTCACTTACTAAGTCCAATTCATTCCTCATATGAAAATTTGGAAACATAACATAAATATTCGTGTTGAAAATAGCATACGAAATGTTAATACTTTATCCACAAAACATGAATGGTGTAAAAATAACACATCCACAGTCAAAAATAAGATATTCAATACAATATGGAAGATTGTATTCTACCAAATTAACCTCAATAAAGAATAATGAAGGATATTGACATATATGAAATTAATCATCAAAACTATTTAAGATAAATATCCCCTTTTTCTTGAAAACATTTTAAAGTCACACTATTTGTTAAGAATCCATTTAAAATAGATTTTTGAGTCAAAGTGTCCCATAAAACATTGAAAATCGTAAAAGGAATTTTGATTTGAAAACTTTAATGGCCATATAAATAAATCCTTAAAACCATTTTAAAACATGGACATTAATGAGAAAGATTTAGAAAAATAAATCTTTAAAACATTTTAAAATGATATTTTAGTTAGAGTTCCTAACCAAAAGAGAGACACTTGAATACAAATAATTGAGGTAATAAAAACATTATAATATCATTAGAATAAAGGGATTCATGATATACTATTTCAAATTACATTATATACAATATATAAAAGTGATTTGGTGTATAACAACAAAGAAGTCTCAATGGAGTGTAAATTGAGATGAAATCTCTCATAAAGGCCGTATCCTTAGGTTAAGGATAAATCAATGACATAATTATGTGTGAAAAATATAAATACACTCAATATTATTTTATATAAAGTGTAAAACAATCAAAGGAAATTCACACATATTCATGAAAAAACAACACCAATGAATTGGATCTTTTACTCTACAAATGAAGATTGGGTAAAAAGTACTCTTATCAAGTCCATACTGATGATGTGAGAAGTTAATAATAGAGTGATTATGTGTATCAAAAGTATATCCACAGAAAGGGGAGTGGAAGTTATAACACAATCAAATTAATAGTGATTCCATACATAATATTGGAGTAAAATAATCAATGAAGTATGCGTAAAGCTGAATGGGAGAAAATTGAAATTTCAAATTCCCTTATTGATTTGGTAACATACAAAACATACACCCATGAAAGAAGGATCATAAAATGATGATGTAAATATACATAAATTAATGTATATTAGAAAATTAATACAAACATGGGTAGTACACACACCACATGCAATAAATAAGAGGCGAACAATGGAAATCTCACAGAATTAAAAGAGAGATATAAAACCCATTTTACTTTTTCCATGGTTGGGGGTAGGTTAGCCTCCTTTATAATGGATAAATAATTGTTATTGAATTATAAAAGAATCATATACATTAATATGATATCATATATGATCTTTTAACATTTCTTTTTTAATAATATCTTAGTATTATCGTCATTTCGGGTGTTAACTTACTTGTTTTCTTTTATATGTTTTGTTATAGAAGTCGTGTTTGTTATGGATTGGTTGTATATTATTCATAAACCTATTTATATCAAGTCCTTAAAAATTATTTTTAATAATAAAACGATAATTAGGCTTGTATGGATACGATGGGGAATGAATCTCATCACGTTCGTGGAGATGATAGTCCTTACGTACGCACGAGCGATAATACCATTCTTTGGATATTAAAATCATATATAATTGGATGTTATATAATATATTTAGAATAATTATCATGTTATAAATATTATTTACATGAATTACACATCATTATTATACCCATCCAAATAATAATGTATTGAATAACAATTACACCACAACGTGGAGACGGTAGGCCGTACCTACGCATGCATGGTGTAATGTCATTCAAAGGATGGATAGAATACTTAATATGGTTGTAAAATATTTATAATAACATAAAATTATATAAAATATAATGGATTTATTATTTTATATTTGAAATAACAAAGAAAGAAGATGTTGAAGAAGAATGGAACTTGAAAGAGGGTGGTGAAAAAATTACCTCTTCTTCGGGTTCTTCCTTTTTATTTGATCAAAAAGGCTCTTTAAGTTGGCTTTTTGATCAAAATAAGGCCTCTAGTTGATGTGAGGGATGTTTAGAAAATATTTGGGCAGGGGTTGGCCCAGAAAAAGGCTTTTATGGTGTGAATTAGTGAGAAGGGGGAGTACCCTTTTATAAGAGTGGTGAGGGGTACCTTTGGAAAAGCTAGAAATATTATTTTATAATAAATTCATATTCAGTTTAGAATGGCTCCAAAGTGGATTATTTAAAAGTTAAGGCGAGTATGGGTCGAAATACGTTCATCAAATATATTTTAGATAGGTTTGGGTCACTATATTAACCTTATCATTTATACTTAACTCTTAGTTAAATAGTTTGACATTTACCAAGTATCTTTGTATTTTTATATTATATAGTTAATAAACTTAATATATACCTAAAAGAGACCCCTAAGTGGTCCATTAATGATAAAACTATAATTATATAAGTCCTTTTTTAAAACCTTATATTTTTAGGAATATAATATCAATTAATAATATAATATTTAATTTAAAAACTCTTTTATGTCAATTTTGACACTATTGTGTATTTTGTTTTTGATAATTTCATAACAGCATTATTACTTCGAAAAAATTTATATAACCAATTATAATATTTTATATTAACCTATAAAATTATTTGAATTCATTAAAATTCTAAAATTACATTTATTTTGATATTTATAATTTCAATTATTTTAATATTTCATTAATTATGTAATTACTACATCACCATTGTGTCATAAATAAATTAAATTATTTAATGTCTAAAAATTATAAATAAAATACAATTATATGGGAAATAGTTTTCCATTTCTAATTAATATTTATAATCTAATTTATCTTATGTATAACCCTATATTATTTTTTTGTTATTAAACTTTGATTTCATCTCTTTTAACTCTTCTTTGAATTAAAAAATAATAAAAGTCCTAATCTAATCCAAGTGGACCTAAATGATAATATTTTACTACTAAGGTTTTTTTGGCCGAGATACATTTTTCCAATAGAATTAGTACCTATGTTAGGGTAATATTAATATCATTTTTACCCTTAATTACCCTATTTACTTTTAACTGTGGAAAATAAAAGAAAAACGTTACTATTCACCAAAAATTATTTTCATCTCATTGAACCACATATTACTCCTTGATATTAACCATGTCTCTAAGATTTTTGAAATTCCACTCATAGAAGTGGTAAAATAAAGTTTTATGTGAATTTCAAATTCTCCTAGGAGGTGGGTAAAAGATGGTGAAAAGTTCAATAAAATTTTTATATATCTAAAATTGTTCTAAACTAACCCCAATGAATTACATTGAAATTATATAGGTATTATGTATATATTTTGACTTTAATTAAATTTAAATAAAATAAATATTTATTTAAATAAAAATTTGGTTTTAAACTATATCTCAGTGTTTTTTCACTATTCGTTAAAAATTGAATGTTTTCAGAAAAATACCAATAATTTAGGCTAAGCTAATTTCGATATTACAAATCCAAAAATAAAGTCCATTTTGAATGATAAAATTTATAAAATTTCAAAAAGTGGGTATTACTATTCATAATAGCTAGTTTTATTGGTTGTGGTGTGTGTTGGAACTCGAAGTTGTGTACAACACACGCTACTGTATTATTCAAAGAGTTGGGGTGTTACACCTTAACACAATGGTCATATTGAGTTCAATTAATCGTAATGATTCACAATCTATTGAATAATAAGACTTCAAATGAATCATACAATTTCCATTTCATATGAATTTATAATTTATATAAATGAAAACATCATATGATTAGGTATAAGTTCATATATGACTCAAAAATATCTCACAGGATCTAAAAATTTTACAGTGTATCATATATTGTTTGTAAAGTAAAATATCCTATAAGATCTCTAAAATAAAAAATAAGTCCATAATTGTTTCATGAAGCTACCTAGAGTCCTACTTTTAGTTAAAAATATCCTAGGGGGTTAAAATTTAGCAAAAATAATTATGATATTGGTGCTCACAAATTCTCTTATGCGGGTCTCAAAAGTCATAAAAGTTCCGAATTATCTTCGAAAACCATATTTTAATAAAGTTAATTATCATACAATGGGTAAATTATCCAATGAGGGCTAAAAATACATATTAATAATTCTTAAATACCCTTTAAGGTAGGATATATAAATGTAAAACATCATATGAAATATTATCTTACAATGTAGAGAAAATTATCTAACATGATAAATTGTATGATGAGATAAATTATCTTATGGGCCAAACATAACCAAAATTTTCTTATTTTGAGTTCCATAATAGGACATAAAAAGTAATTTTATAAATTAACACTAAAATTGTGGATTTGTCAAATAAATTCATAAATAAATAAAATATAAAAACATTGAATTAATCTGTTTTTCATAATAATTCAAAAAATATACTTGGAAAAAATGATGTGATTTTACTTTAAAAGAGTATGGATTAAATCATTTAAATACAAATTATAGACCATGTATATATCAGATATATTTGGAAGGTTAGCATAATTTTATTCATTACAATAAATATACACAAAATCTATGTTTTTGTTTTTTATAAATTGGAATGTGATATTAGGAAATCACTAATATCAATACTTCAAAATTAACATATCCTCACTATAAAAAATTTCCATGAGATGAATAGAAACCTGAACAAATTACTAACATATGAGAGTAAATATAATTTTTTTGGGTTCCCCACTACATAATGATCAGCCTCAAGAAGATAGTGAGTGTTAAAATTACTCCTATTATAGTAACATGAATGATTCATTCAATGTTTACATAATTTTGTTATCATCATGGATATAACTATAATGGTTCCACCATTGCTAAGATAAAACTCTTAAGTGTTTTACATGATTTTTTATTAGGTAAAAGTTTTATTCCCCCTTTAATTATTAATGTTTAGAGTGCCAAACAGATTCTAGAAATAGATAAAAAATATGAATCTAAACTATTTCAAGTAGAATATAGGGGAAAATGTTCATTATTCATTACATTTTGATGATATAAATAGTATAAATAGAAATATATAATTGATAATTCATACTTGATATTACATTAAAATATTTATCTATTATATAATTTAAACAAATATTGATATTGGTAAGATGATAAATGATTCTCTAATTAGGGTGAGTTTGAGAGTATTTTAACCAAGAATTCGTAAATAATTAATTATATAGTATATATTTTTCCAAAATTCACATTTACTTACACAAATATGATTTATAGTGTTATTAAAAGGATAAATTACACCTTTAATTTCATGGTTATATTGATTATGAGTCTTGAAATAATTTTAATATCCTTTTATGATATTATTTACTAATAATTGCATTAAAACATATCCATATTCCAAATAAAATGACATATCTGATCTAATCAGAGTTATAATATGAATGAAATACATTATTTCTTAAGTTTTCGTGTCTTGATGTGAATCAATTTGTAAGTATAATTCTATAAAAAAACATGCATAAATAATACAATGTGCTTTATTTTTAATTATCAAAGTGTTACATATGATATTCTATAAATACTTACGATGGAAAGTAAAAATTCAAAGGATATATATTTTTTACATGAGAAAGGGAATATCTATAATTTTGATTGTGGGATAATTAATGATTATTTTAATGTCAAGTCTTTAGATGCATATTATTTTATATAATAAAAATATCAATAATAGTTTATGGAAAATAATGTTCTTGAGACACATTGTTTATAGAAAAGTTAGAACCTAGGATAAGTGGTTTACAATCACTATGTTAGGTGATATTGTATTTATTGGAGATAATGAATCCTTATCTTTCAAGGAAAGAGTAAATATAAAATAATATTGTAAATGGAAATTAACAATGAATTCATAAACAAATTCTTAGTATGAAAATAAAGAAAATATTTTGGTAGAACTTATTACTATTGCGAATCCCAGTGGGTCCAAATGTCTTTTCAAGAATGTTCTCCAAAAGGATGATAACTAAAATTCCTATAAATAAATTTTTTTTGAAAAATGGTTTACAATAAGTCAAGATGTTGGATCAAATGAATCAATTTCATCAATAAATATATATTATAATTTATTTATATTATAATTATTATAGAAGTGTATCATGATAATTTGTGACACGCTTCATGTCATAGGTATGCTATACTTTGGCCATCTTCTATCTCTATTTTGGTTCTATAGTTTTCATGAGTTAGTGGTTGATATTTTGGATTATAGGAGAAAAAATATAAGTGAATGATTCGTACATGTTTAGTATTAATTGGGTGGTAACCGTGTGATATGGAGTATTTGGTTCTAGTAGATCTTTTCACATTTTGAGAATAGTTTGACGAATTTAAATATTTCTAGGAAAACTAGATGATTGTTTAGGTTTGGGACTAGAGGTGATTTCATGGCTTTCTCATGACTTTTCTACCCATGTGTTCATTTCTAGGTAACAATGAACTTAATTTTTAACGGACATTAGATACTACATGGTTATAAAACAATTTTTCTAACAATGCATAAAAACCATTTTATCTACATGAATTTTTTAAAAATGGAAAATTACCCCAACACCAATGGAAATTTTGACCCATATTACACCCTAATATCTCATTATTATGACCCAACATTTTTTTTAAGACTCTTGGAGGTTCTACCTTTAGTCTCATTGTGATTTTCTATTGATTTTGGTGTATCTATTTAAGGTATGTGTAAATATATTCTTCATTCATAAGATGTTCTCAAGATTTAATTTCAATATCTCATCCCCATGATTAATTGGAACCCAAATGGGTTTTGATGGGAAAATATAAGGTTTAATGTGTGGAATTGATTATTTTTGTAATGGATCTAGAATTGGGTGGACTAGATGTCTTCAATAATGATTAATATGTTTAAAGGAAACCAGGATTCCTCTATTTGTGTTCTATGTGACTCTATATAATAGTTAATTTTCATTGAATATTTTATAAATATTTATTTCCCATTAGTTATTCTAGTGGAAATGTTTTATTTTATATCTATTAGTGTTGATTTATGAAATTTAATATTTTTCATGGAAAATGTTTTAAAGGTGGGTTTTCATTAAAAACTGTTTTATACACATCATGTTTTTGATGAAATGTCTCATTGATGATTTAGAGTATAAAATGGTATTTCCGTAATGGGAGTGGTAATGATTTTCATATTGAAATATTTTATTAAATTTTTGGAATGATTTACTTGAATGTAATATAAACAACATATCACATGGGAATATTCGGTACATCAGGTTATGTACATATGCAAACCTAAGTGATTGTGGAACCACTAAGGGTTATGAATGTGATACTGATATACTGTGGTAGGTTTTGATATCATTAATATTCAAATTATATTGGATTAGTGTTTCTTGTGTGTCTTAGATATGTATTCTCATATGGAAGATCCCACTTGTGCATGGTTTTATCCATTATAGAGATATTTCATGCTTTGATTCCTCAAATGTTTACATTTTGAGGTATTTAAAGTCTCCATTACAACCATTTATGTAATCATTCATATTTATTTCCATATTAATATGGTTTTGAATGTGGATTGTTATAATGTAAAATCAATGTATTCATTATTAAAATTGTTTTCAAATGAAATTATATAGAAAATTATTTTTAAAGAAATAAATAATGGTTACCTAGAGTATGGATTCATGGTAGTGTACTATTAGTAATTTACCTCCCACCTTCTATATTACATTAGTAATATTTAATCATGGATTTATAAGATCCATGTAATGGTATGGTTATCATGTATCTATATGGATTCCCTTGGTTGATGTCTCTTCATGGTGATTTTGTAAAGTCCTGAGGGATGATCAAATGGATTCTTGGTTTTGGTCTTGGACTTCAGTTGTTTCTAGGATTATCCTTCTTCATTTTTTGTTTCATCTCTATAATTTTAATATATTCATCAATTATATACAATGCTTCAATGTCATTATCTTTTTATACATTATACATGATAATTATTTATTTCATGTTCAAACCACTCCAATGATCATTTGTGTCAGAACCTAGGAACCTATCACCAGTCAATGGTGATTGAAAACACTCTTCCAATGTGGTAGGCTTGCTTAGGTGACATTTCAAGTCGACCCAGGGTGGTTTTTTTAAAAAAAAATCATCAATTGGAGGTTTACTTGGTGGATTATTATATAATATAGTTACGACTGTCTAGACTCAGGTGGTATGTGCGGAAGGGTTCCTGGTCAACTCAATTTCATATCTAACCTTTAGATACCATGAGTGGTCATGGAGTTTTTCACCAATATTCTATTCTTTATGTTGGTTTTATTTAAATTAACCTTATCATTTTTCTCAATTATTTTCTACTATTTCCTTCAATCCTTGTTTTTAAGGTATTTAATATCGATTCTTGAAGTTTATATTTTTATTTGGAGTTGTATTTCAATTCTAATAAGGTGTTACCTCTTGTGTTTCTATATAATATCTCCACAAGATTATTTATGATTCTAATGGAAGGACATATTAGAAAACTCCCATACGAACCGCCTTAATTCAAACCTACTTTAGTGGAAATAATAATCTAGGTTATTCAATCACTAGGTCAATATGGTTGTGGAAACTGATAATGTATGGTTAATTATACTTTGGAGGTTACCATGAAAATTACACCAATATTCCTTGGTAAAAAAGGAACCAATGAACCTGAGCAATATATTGAGAGAATAGAATATATTTTCCACATTATAGGTTCTCTAGAGGACTATATGTTAGGAATTTAAGGTTATATTCTTGATGTTCCTATAATTAAATGGTTGGATTCCATCATTGTTGCTAAATTACACAAGAAACTCACATAGACAACATTAAAGAAGTCCTTCAATAAGCAGTTATATCCTATGACCACACACATGGAAAAGGGATGGGAGTTTTTCATCTTGGATCAAGGAGACCATTTACTGATGGATTATAATAGTCATTTTCCAAGTTATTTCATATATCTCCAAAGCATGGCACTAATTACTTCCTAAAGACAAGACGGTTTCAGATGTGTCTAATGCTAGAGATTTGATTGATGCTTATGATCATGTGCTTGATGACATTTATTGATGTTGTTGATAATTCGGTTATAGCTGATGTAGACATATTTGGGAAAATAGGTCTTAGTGGAGAATCTATTATTATAGGGGTTGTCAGGTTCTATCACCTATCCTACAAAAGAAGTATAGTAATGGTTCATTGTTTTCATTATGATCTATTAATGTGGGGTCTTCAGTAAAATACTAGGTAGTTATATTCCATTGTGGAATACCTAGCTATTACAATGCCTAATTATATAGCAACATCCAATATCTTCCATCATCTTGGACAATCTGGTCCCCTTAAATATTCTTTATAATAGTTTCATATAGATGTAGATTTGGATACAACTTACCCAATGATCCTATGATCAAGTAGAGGCAATTAAAATGTTTTGGATCAAATTATAATGTTAAGGGGGACAATTAGGCTATGAAGAAATATCGGATAGGGGTTTAGTTTGGAATTCATTATATAGCAGGGTATGCACCAGGGAAATCTGAAATGGGTTGAACTACTATGATATGTACATTATTTATTACTTCATCTATAGTCATAGATCTGTTTGATACCAGTGAATACCATTATTTTATATCATCAAATTTATTAAATGTTTTTGGATTATTCTTGGATATTATTTCATTTTTTATGATCATTCTACTCCCTTATGAATGTTTAAATAGTAGGGTTTTAATTAATCCTAGTGACAGGGTATGATCACTGACCAGGGGGTCATATGATATTTTATAGTTCATGATCATAATATATTTCAACATATTAAAGAAATGGATTAGATGGTTCATTTTATGTTCTATGTTGATTTTTATCATTTTCATCTTTAGTTTCTATCTCATAATGTGGTTACTTATGTCTTTCAAGGTGAGTGGGATCCTATATCTGGTGACTATGGAATATTTTTCTTGAGGATATAATGATCCCATGTCAATTTTTAGTGATGTTTATTGAGTCCATTTATCCTTATTAAGGTATTATAATTCCTACTGTAATGAATGGATAGAATAAAGACTTCCCAAGAAACATGTTCTCGGTCAATTCCTCAAAGAGAGGTCGATTTTACTATTGACATTCTTTCGGGAATGATCCTCATCTCCTCACCATTTTATAATATGAAATCTACTGAGTAAAATGAAAATAATGTTTAGATTGAAGATTTTGAGTCTATAATATTTGTTCGTAGGTTTGGTTCACCTTTTCCTTCTATGATTCCCTTTATAAATAATTATATGGAAGCCTTATTTGTGTACTGACATCCAAAATATTAATAAAATGACTATTCAGAAAGGGTACCCTTTTCCTATGATTGATGATATATTTGATAAACATTGGGGATCTGAATCATTTTCTAATATTGATTTTTTATCAGGATGCCATCAGTTAAGAGTCAGAGAGGAGAATATTATGAAGACTAAATTCTAGAAAAGGTATGGAAATTATGAGTATTTGGATATTCCATTAGGTCTAGTTACACTCATGTGGTATATTCATCTTTGATGAATTATATCATTTATTGGTTGTTGTACCCCTTCATGGTTGTAATTGTGGATGCTATTTTGCTGATTTTAATGACTAAATAATAACTCTAAGATTATATTGATATTGTTCTATGAACTATGAGTTAACATCATATGTATTGAAAGATAACTAAATTCGACTTTTGGATCTGAAAAGTGAGGTTTATGGGCCATGTTTTAAATGATACATTTATCAGATAGAATCATACATAGGTTCAGGAAATTATTTCCTTGGATAAACCAAGAATGTGTTTGAGATTTATATGTTCTATGTTATTCATGGTTATTATAGAAATGAAATTCCAGATAGAGTTGAACTGTAAGGGTATTGAGTTTGAATGGAATGATAGTTCTCAATGATCATTAAAATAAATTAATGTGATGTGGACTCAATATCTAGTTTTTATTATTTTGGAATCGGGTTTTTGTTGCCACATATTTTAGGATGCCACACATATAGGATTAGGATGTGTTCTGAAGTAAGGGGAAAAAGTAGTGGCATATTGATCATACTAATTAATCCCTCATGATAATAATAATCCAAAAAATTTCCTTGAAATTACTATGATGATTCATTCTATAAGTACTTTGAACCACTATCTCTTCATAGAGTGTTTTACTATATATTTAGATTGTAAATTCCTAATGTATATTTCCTTCCAAAGGCATATGAACCTATAAAAGAGACATCTGGTTATGTAACTTAACAATTTTGATTTTGATATTTCATGTACACCGTGAAAATAGAATGTGGTCACTAATTCATTAAGAATGAATTTAACAAAACAGAACAAGAAGGAATTTATGGAAGAAGGATCTTTGATGATTTTATTTACTGATATGCGCTTTAACAATGAAGATGTTTATGGGAATGAGTGCTTATATTGTGTCAAAGATGATTCTTTTTGTGATGAATTGTTCCTCCAAGACAAGAAATATACACATATTTTCATCATTTTTCTGAAATAATCTATTATTAAGTGACATTGGATGATCAGAATCAGTCTCATTATATTTTTTTCATTTATAAGGTATATTGGTCATTATAATATCATTTTTGCAGAAATTGATGGATAGTGGAAATAAGTCCAATTTTTCCACACACTATATGACTAACAAGATGAATACTAATTTGAGATTTTGGAATTAATTTTTGGGGATGAGGTAGTTGATTGGAGATTTTTTATCATGACTCCTTATCTAAAATAATTAAGTTAGATCACCAAAGACTAGATAATTTTTTGTTTCCTTTTCCAATTATAGTATGTATATCGGATGAGATATGACTTCAATGTAGGATTAACATAAAAAATAATTGGGAAAATATTATTTATGTAATCATTAATTTTATTTCAAAATCATCTCATTTCCCTTAAATTATGTAGACAACCAAGGAAGAAGGGCTTGATGACACATATATCTGAAGGATCATGAATCTATATGAAGTACCTTTTGTTATTATTTTTAATAGCTATATGATATTTAAATCATGGTTTTTGAAATTTTTATAAGAGGTGGTAGGTATCCAATTGATTTTAACTATAGTATATCATGATCAGACTAATGGAGAGACTGAAAAATCAATTGAAATTCTTTAGGATATTCTTTATGCAAGAATTCTATATTTTGATGTTTCATGAGAAAAGATTTGATCCTTAGTTGAGATTCCCTATAAAATAGTTATGTATATTTTATTAAAATATTATCCTTTGAATATTTTTATGGTTATATTTGATGATATACATTATGTTGGGAGGATTTAAGAAATGAATATTTGTTTGGACAAAATCTTATTCAATAGATTAATAAGATTTTGGAGTCTATATGAAATATATTAATGATAGATTAGTGTGAACAAAAATCCTATGTGTACTATTGTCATTTCCCGATATATTTTTCAATATGTCATTTGGTATTTCTCAAGGATCCACCACCTTAAGGACATATTCATATGTGTTGATATGTAAATTTGGTAACAAGGTTTATTGGAAGTTTTTAAATCGATAAACATATTGGAAAGGTGGGATATTAGTTCCACTTACTATCTAACATGAAATCAATATTAGATGTGGTTCATTTTTTCCAAATAAGGAGGTATCAGCCAGAACCATTACAATTATTTGAAAGGAAAGATGTTCATCTTAATCCCGAATACTTAGTGGATGAGATCCCAATTTAGATTATGGATCATCTGAATAAGGATTATTTTTGTGAAAAAATGTTGCTTGCTTTCCATGTAATATGCCATTGTGGATGGGATAGACACATGGTATAGGATCATTAAGTGTTGATGATGAAACAATGTACTTTTTCCATTGTGAGTTCAGAATCATAAGATCATTATAGGGAAATAATTTGGCATGGTGGGGAGAATTTTGACACCCTCTAGGTCACATGTATTTTATGTTTTGGGCCTCATTTTTCACTATCATGGTTGTAAATGTGTTTTGAAGTTAGGGATAAATATTTTCTATTTTGGGGAGAAAAATTATAGTCATATGGCTTGTGAACAATTTATAATAACTATGTGATAATCATGATATATGCATTTTTTATCCAATGAAATTTTGAATATTTTTAGCATGGTTTTTCAAACTGATATATAATTATCAGAAAACCATGTGATAGGATTAGATTTGATATAGAGTAATCTTCACAGCTTTCACACAATTTTTATAACTATATGAAAATTCCTAGGAAATCATTCACTTTAGTTTTTAAGGGATAGTAATTTTCAAATGTTTAGTTCATGGATTGTCTAACTGTGAATACAAAATGTTTTAATCATATTGGTTTTATAAAATTAGAAAAATACCCAGACACCCTCAGTTTTTAAAACAAAATTTTACATTATTCTCACATTATTTTGACTCATACTTTCTTTGAAACTCAATAACGTTCTTTACTTTTTTATCTTGGTTATCCTCTATTTATTTAGGTGGATATCTTCAAGGTATGAAAGAATATACACTTGATTCCTCATCTCTTCCCTAGATCTACCCTCATTCTATCTCCCCCTTAACACATTAAAACCGTTATGAGTCTTGAAAATAATATCTAAGGGTTTGGGTGAGGAATTAATTATTTTTCATATAGATATATGCTTGTGAGACCTGGATCTCTTCATTTTCAATCAATTTTTTTATGGTGACTATGTTTGATCCAATAGTGAGATATGTGTATCCGGATAATTGTTATTTCTCATTGCACAAATTTTAATTATGAGGTGTTCCTTTGGTTTGGATTATGGAAATGTGTGGTTTGATATCAATTAGGTTAAATTTATGTAGTTGCATCTTTATTATCATGTAAAATGGTATAAAAGTGTTTTTAAAAATACTTTTACACACATCATGGGATTGATGAAATCCATCAAATATGGTATTGACTATAAAATGAATATTCATGAATAATAGCTGTAAATTATTATATATAGATGTATTTTATAAAATTATTGGAATGATTTACAGGAACTTTGTTAGAAAACATGGGACATGGGGACCTCGGGTGCATCGGGTTATAGACATATGAAAAGCTTAGTAAGTGTGTCACCATCAGGGGTGATGGTTATAGTACTCATATATCTTGGAAGGAATCAGTATCACAAGGATTCACATTATGTTATCTTAATGTTACTTTGGTGTCCTAGTTTTGTATTGTCATAGGATAGAGATCAATTATTCTTAGTTTTATCCATGATACTGATATTTCATTCTTTAAATTCTTAAATGATTCTATTTTTAGATATGAAGGATCTTGATCAATTTGATCTATGTTATCATTCACATTTATTTCCATATTTTTAGGAAATTGATTATAGGTTGTTTTAATGGAAAATCAACAGTTATTTATGATAATTTTTTTTAAATAAAATTATTTATAAGTCCTATTTTTTATTTAATCGAGAACTAATGGTTTCATTTTTATAGTCTTTGTATAGATTCATGGTTGTATCCTACTAGGTGTATCCCTCACACCCTGTAGTTATATAGGGTGTAAATAAAGGGATGGTTATCAGTATTCTTATAACCTTTCTTATACAATTTCACACCATTGTGTATTATGATAGTTGTGGAGGATGGAAACATAAGGACTTGGTTTTGGTCTTTGATTTATGTCATTTCTGGGATTATCCTTTTCGATTGTTATTTTATGTCTCATGGTTTCATATTGCTTATTACCTGACACAATTTGGTTTTCCACCTTTATCTTGTTATATATATGACATGTTGTGTTTTTAGGGTGAAATTATTCCCATTTATTTATGTATTGATACCCGGTCTCTGTTTCCATCTAATGGTGATCTGGAATGTGTTCTAGGCCTTGTGGCGTGCCATCTTGGGAGACCTGTGAGATCTACCTGGGTTGATTCATTACATTAATATATTTTATGGTTGAATGTAAAAAAGAATATTTCTAAATTGAAACCTTTAAAATATCTGTTATTATATAAACTATAGGGGTTTATGACATAAAAATATTCAATATATTAAAAAATACATATAGATACATTAAAGGATCAAAGAAAATATTCAATCATGGAATTATAATTTTTTACATGTGTCTAAAAGAGTATAGAGGGAGAATCATAGTTTTCCTTGTGATATATATTTATAACATATGAAAAAAGAGTCGTCCTATAGTTCATTAAGGTCTGGTTGAAAATATTTACTCAAGAATGAATCAAAGTAACAAACCATGTTTAGGGGACAAGATTTACTGAGATCTGACTATGGGTTTCATAGACTATTTCAACATTCATAAATTGAAAATTAATTGAAAAATAAATCTTTAAGAAATTGGGGAATATTTTTCTTATATTTCACATGTCATAAATCATTACATGGTGGCATATTAGTATAAATATGTGGAGATTAATAAAATAAATAAAACTATATATCCTTTAGTGATTTAACTATCTCATATTCTATATTATATACTAGATTTTATATTTTCTATGTTTAAACAATGGTAAAAAATATCAAACAATCCATGAGAATTCAATTGATAGGTAATTATAACTATCCAATATTACTTAAGATGTATAAGGGACATGTTTATGGTATATATAAATTAATAGGAGAAAGTTATCAAGGGGTATACTAACTACCATCCAAATAGATCAATATGATATAGTATTAGATTTAAGAAAAGTAAATGAGAAACATATGATCATTATAAATAGTGGTCACCAATTTTATAGAATATGAGCATATTACATTTTCTAATTTATTTAACGAAGTTTTATAAATATGTATCTTTATTCTAGATCATTTTAATATACCCAATAAGTATATTTTGTCATAATTTTTATTATTATAATATTATCATAGTGATAGTGGGTAAGAACTCCAGGTTATTATAAAGGTCAAGAGTAATATTCTTTTGAGATATCATCACTTAATATATTTTACATAAGAAGTTGAATTTACAGGTAGTGAACTATACATATGAAACATGGTATAACAAATTACTACAATATATCTTAGTAGAAACATATTTTCATGGGAGAATTAATACATTATGAATTGTGAATTTTTAGCTCTAGTGAAAGTTGGGATTTTATTATCTTCTATTTTCTTTACACAACACAAAAATAAATTTTTTTATTACTATGTAATGCATGGACTATGATATATGTATAATTTATATGTACCATGAGAGTAAAAAAAATTAATAGATATTATAATTCAAATATATTACATGTTGTATAAAATATTTACAGGAAAACATATTTATAATGAGAATACCATGAAAACATGAGTGTACTATTAAACATATGACCAATTATCTAGATTCAAAAATATGATTTGGAAAAGATGATGTATAACATTCACTTGTTGGGGGATCATAACACAATATGAGAAATGGATTCTAGAAGCATATTAAAACACTAATAATTGGTTCTATTAATTTTCTCAGACCACTGTGGTGTACTTATTCAAATATTAATTAAAATATTTTTTTACTAATTTTCGTCTTGAAGAACATTTATGAATCTATAAATCATTATTATAATGAATATGGAAATTTAAATTATTTTATTTTTATAATATTTAGTGGTAGTTATAACTATTGTGGTAATATTTTCATGGTGCTATCTAAATTATATATATTTTAATATATTAAAGGCACTTCTAACTACTATGAAAATATTTCATGATGGTTTAGTAGTGCATTAAATATATTGGTGATGGTTTGGTAAGAGGTATTAGAGGTTAAAAAAATGCCAAATATACAGAGACACTTTTATTTCATGGTTGTTTAATCCATTTTTATACAATATAAAAATATAACTGGGAATATGGGATATCTATATACACTAATATCATAAATTTAAAGTGTAGATATATCTATAACATATTTAATTTTTTAGTTTTGATAATTTAAAAAAATTAATAATATTTAACATTATATAAGACTAAAGTTTAAGAAAATAAATATATTCTATCAATGAAATACTAAAAAGGATGAAAATATAATTTTTACAAGAAAATATATAACACGTGAATAGAGGGATCTAATATCAACTCTATCTTGAAAAGTTAGGCTGGCATCAACCATCTGATCTTTACTAATCATGTTCATGTTGACTAATAGCCTTTGAAAAATCTAATTCCTAAGTTAAATATAATTTTAAATATAAATTACATTTCAATACATATTTTGTATAAAAAATAAATTTATAAAAACTATCATAATAATATAAGAGTATTAATATACATGTACCAGATTTTGTACCACCCATATCAAGGTTGAAATTTCAGGAGGATTTCTCTTTTCCCTACACGGAAATAGATTTGAAAAATAATTACACATTTATTTAATATAAATATTAAATAAAATACACAATAAGTATTTATTTTGACTTACATTTACTTGTTTATAAAAAATATAATGCATCTAAGATATTATAATGTTACCTCAACCATGATATATGATTTCAATGGACATCATGTCACATGCTTATTTCCCATATATTTACTAGTATACTCCTCTAGCATCATCTGTAAGAACCCCATATATATCAAATGGGAAAATAATTATACCTATGTGAAAAATTATTCTTTCACATTAAAATTGTCAAACCAATCATGGACATGCTATAATACCCACATCATAGTAATTAAAACACCATATTCTCAGTTAAAGGCCAATCCAAATAAACACCATCTAATATCAATGTCATCATTGAATGAAAATACATGAAAATTGTGGTATTTTTTTAAAAAATACCATAGGACTGTATTTTTATGAGTACAAGTTTATAATCACAAATTAAACATCACTAATTGTTGATATAAAACCATTTTGTGAAAAAGTATAATACCTATGTCTATAGTGGCCAACTATATTGAAATTTTAATTTTTTTTATAATTTGTTAAAAATATCAAAAATTGATTGTTTGATTATAAATTATGATATTATGTTGCCATATTATCCTATTTTATGTAATTTAAGTTGAAATATTTTGTATAATATTTAGTGTGTTGTCTTAATAGGGTGTTTAGAGAAAGAATTACTATTTATTTGATGATAGTGGGGCTATATAATGTGATAATATAAACTGTATATTGTAGAGATCCATAAGATGTAGTGAATTTTGAAAATTGGTTATTATGGTGTTATAAGAGTTATGTTTCTGGGGAGTATTGTATTTTGATATTATTTGTAAATATATTAGAGTCATGTAATGAAAATAGAATCTCTATATAATTAAACTATGGAGAATACCTGATGATGGTGGGAGAATATAATATGGGTATGATGACATATGTTTTTTTAAAGACATATTGTTATCATCAAATTTTATGGTTTTTAGCATACCTATATCCAAAAAGAAAATAAAATATGTTATAACATGATATACGATATAAACAAGGAAAATATTTTTAAAATGATGTATAATGATTATATTACATGGAGTATTATAACGAAACAAATAATATATATGTTAATGGAGTACAAAGAATAAAATAAATTTATTCATCAATGAACATATTATTTTAATAATCTGTTATTAACATGATTTAATCATCTTCACCCTCCCTTACAAGATTAACTACTTCAATATCATCTAAGATAGATAGAAAAATATTATTTTTCTTATTGATTTCATTGTCATAAAAAAATATTCAACTTTATCACCTATATCGTACATTTTTAATAGATTGACATGTACTCCCACACACCCCCTTCTTGACTCTATTATCCAGATTTTAGACAATTTTATCATGTGAATCCAAAATATAAGGGTCATGTTATATATTCTCACCTATATTGGTAAATTAAGGTAAGTGAAAATGATTAAATGGTAAAGAATAATTCATTATTCCCCAATAAATATTGACTCTCATGAATTTTAAAAAAACGAACAAAAATATTCCATGATAATTTAATTCAATAATGAAATAAAAATTCAAGAGTATAACAAGGTTGGGAATTATATAAAAAGTATACTATTTTTTGTTTTAAAACCTTCATCACTCAAAACTATATAACACTTGGAGCCATTATTATTATAATCATAATATATCCTACACTTCTTCAAAGGTCCAAAATATAAATATTTCAAACCATCAAGCACTATATATTGATTACCAATAATCATGATTTATATGTATAAATAAAAAATATTTTTAGATACGTAAGATAATTTTATTGAAATATTATGAATATAAAATTGATTATGATCTTAGAAGATGTGTAAAACACTCAATAATTTATTTGTTAATGGATTTTATTATCTCTTTATACACTAGTGTTCAACATCAAATTCATATCATTGTTTTTATATTCAATTCTTTAATAAAAAGGATTTAAAATAACCTAATTGACTATCACATATTCATGTGATTATATGGTCTATATTTGTATCAAATATATTAATGATATTTTCCTAACAAGATGACATATCATTGGATTTTTTGTTGACATGTTGTAGGACTACAATTGGTTTGTGTTATCAGAGACATGTCCAACTCAACTAAACCAGGTTTTAATATTATCCAACCACCTTGAACAAAAATTAAGACTCCCTTTAACTACATAACCTTTAGCAATGGAGCCATATGATTAAGATTTATTTCTCATAAAATACACCAAATGACCTAAATACCTAATATAAAAGTAACATAGAATAATAAACCACATATGTAATGAGTTTGAAAATTAAAATATTGTATTGATTAATAATAAAGATGAAAATTCCACCATATGGTATACATATATGAATAAATAATGAGCCATATAACTTTAACTTCTTCAACCAAAGGCATAGTTAGATTAACTATCATAGTGAAAAAATATATAGGGAATATAATATCCAAATTAAAAAAAATTAAAAAAATTATTGATGTTTTTCATGCTTAATGGGGATTAATTTTTTCACAAAAATATATTTATAGAACAAAAAAAAACTCAATTAAAACTACAATTATTTTTCTAGGTAATATTTTTTACAATAAAAAAGCTATAAATTTCTCTATGAAATTATGTGAGTCTTAAATTTTAAGACCAAGTTATATATATTTTTTATGAGTAAATGAATATTGATATGTTACTCTAATATCAATGAGGTACTTTCACATTTTTCAGTATTTAATGGAAAACATAGTTCTATTAATTATTCAATGAAAATTAATTTGAAAGCCGTTAAATTATCATTTTGATATATATCATTCTTTATATTCATTTTTTCTAAGTCATAATGATAATTAAGAATATATTTTTGCTTTACCAAATTATTAAATATTACAAAAAAATTCATAAATATTCTTTTCAATGTTCCTAAAATAATGATTATGATGTAAGAGTTGAAATTACCAATAAGGCAGTTTGAAAAAAGTACTCAAGTTCTTCCTTTTTTACCAACTTCATTTGCTGATAAGTGACTCGTTTCCTAGAAATGTTCAACTTATACACTTTACTAAATTTTTCATCAAAAATTAATAATCATAACTTTAAATTTTAACCTAAGAATAATTCTTGTGGGGGCCTCAAATAATTTCATTCATTTATTCAAGACTTATTAAACCGATATCTATGAGATACATAGAAGATTTTTTATGACACATGAAACAACAATTTCTTCTATATGGTATTATTCAAGGGTTAAATTCAAACTTACAAACTAGACATGCCTGGCTAGTGTTAGTGTTCAAACTATACACTTTCCTTTTCACAGATAATCAGTAATCTTCCACATCAGAGAAACAAATATTTTGAACATTTTTTTTCGATGTATCATATGTATCTACACCATAGTCTCTTAACTCTGGAAATTATTTTATAAAAGGTTGAAGGTATACAATGATGTCATTTATAGGAATATATTTCCTTGAATGATCATAAAAGAAATTAAATATTTTTTTTCATACACATCATCTTAAGAATATTCTATGAGAAAAAATTACTAACCATCTATTATAGATTAAACATATATTTCTGAATTGATTAAATCTATTAGTATAAAATACCAAACATACATTACTAGGATATAATGATCAATTTTAATATAAAAATACAATTAATTCCAGGCTCCAAAATCTATTGGATGATGTGTAAACATATCATTATTGTTTTAGATGGATTGACACATAAATTTATTTAATGTTTTGAAAGACATAAATAATCCATGAAATAATGGTTTTAATGGAATGTAATGTATAAAATTTATATTAGTTTTAATTATATTATTATTTTAATTATATTAATTCAAAATTATTCATAATTAATCGGCTTCCATCTAGAAGTATGACATATTTTACAATCTTCTCTATCGGAATCCTCCCCGGATAAAACAACCATTCATTGGGACATGCATGTATCCTTGTTTAATTAAGAAACATGTTGTTAATAATTTTTTTAATCTTATAATATAAATCATGAATCATATATTCAATTAATTAATCATGTATTAACACCAATATCATTAAAATTTGAATATTTGTAATTCTGTATAAGCACATGATATGGTAAAACATCAGTAGAAGGGGAAATTGTTTATATTTTCTACACATTTCATAAAACTCCTCACTTCTATTATCCAAATAATCATAAAATTCATTTTATTAGTCAATCCACTTATCTATTGTATTAATATCAAAAAAATTTAATATATACACCATTAATATGATATAATCATTATCTTATTATGATTTGTGTTAAAGCATCATTAATCATGTTTAGAATTGTAATCTCTACTATTAGGACAATTGTTTTTTATTCAATTGATGGAATCATGTCAATATATATACAATCACTGATTACCCATGAAACATTAATCTAAAATATCCAATAGTAAATTATTATAATATCATGTTCTGAAAAACTTCATGTATTTTAAAAAATAATCAGAAATTATAATCAATATTTCGACATATAATTCTTCTATCTAATAATTAATTTACAATTCAAAAATAAAAAACACCTCCAATCACTTAATAGACTGATTTGTATTCTAGTTAATGTAATAATAATTTAATCTATGTGTACCCTACTACTAAATATCTCTAAAAAAATATAACACACCCTAATTAAAAAAACTCATGTTAAAAATTAAACATACCATGGAATAATATATAAGGATTCAAACATTTTAATTAAGAAAAATTAATAAAATACAATATAATTACAATAAACTTATTTTATGATTTAATATTCTCTTATATAAATATATCAAATAACATGTAGAAAAATATATGTGAAATAGAAAAGAATGACTAATCTATAGTGTATTGAAAAAAATTATTTATAAATCCATCAAAAAAAATTTAAAAATGATTTTAAAATGAAAAAAATTTGCCTAATAATCAACTATAAATTATCTATACTTTATACAATGAATAAAATTAATAATTATTTAAAAAGGATATATATCCCAACATTATAAATCATAAAATCCCAAATTCATTATAATGAAAAAAATTTATATCCCAAAAGTCATATCCACAATATTAAATACATTTATAAATCCCACTGAGTTCATTGAAATCAAATAATAATAAAGAAAATATTAGATTAGTTCTTCTAGAAACATACCTTGTACCCAGAATAAATGTACAAAAAAGGGTAATAGGTTTATGTGACATAAGATATAGAAGGATTATCAACATAGAATAAAGAGTTGTGATGGAAAATAATGGGAGGAGGCGATTGGTAAATATAATATTGGTTTAATAAATGAAGGAAAAGTGGATGGGAGGTTCATGGGATTGAAGGAGGAGGATAGGGGATGGCATAGTGGGGTTGTTTTTCCAAGGGATGGAGGACTATAGGGATTCATGTGATATAAAAAAAGCAGGAGAGGTGGTTTAACTATAATAAATGGGTTTAAATAAAAAATGTGTTTAAATAACTATTGATATAAAAATATTAGTTTTGGGTTTTAAAATAATCAACACTAATATTTCATTACTTGGTGATTGTAGTTAACAAGCACTAATAATTTTGGATGTAATGGTAAGAGGATGAGGTGTTTAATTATTAGTGTTTTCTTGAAACAACATCTAATAAACCACCATAATGGATGTTTTTTCTTGTAGTGTAATAATTTAATATTCTACCCATTAAGTTCCAAATTTTTGATCTTTTGTATTAGAGATCATGCGGAAAATATATCAAATTGAAACACCATATATTTTGGGTTTCTATGAATATTTTTATATATGAGCCTGCATATTTATCTATTAACTTAAGATAATATTAAATATATATACATGATTATATACATCTATATATCATGAAAAAAACCACATTTTATGGCTTTGGGTAGGTATTTTTCATTTAGTGTGGTATTAAAATTATGAAATTTATTGAATGATCAAAACATGATTTATCATATCTTTGTATAGTAATATGATATCTCTAGGAATTCAGCATGGAATTTATTGCCTCTAATAAATTCATGGAAATCATAGATGAAGGAATTTGAATCAATTATGGTCAAGTAATGATAAATAAACAATGATAGGATAGTGAAATAATGAATCCATCCATATTTTTGAGATATTGTAAGTTAAAGATATTATAATAGAATGTAAGAGTTAATAGTATTTTTTTTATAGATATGAAGAAATATATGTCTCTTTATAGGGCCATGGTTTTTTTAGAAACACCTCTTAGTGTATGAGAAATACTAAACACTAGCTATATAAGGTACAAGAGTTTCACACACAATGTTTATTGATATGTTTCAGTAATTTTGGTGAATTTGAGTTCAGGATGAAGTGGGTATCTTGTCTATCAGTCAATCAGTGTCCAAGACTGAATGATCATAAGTAAATTAATAAATAAATTAAATTATATGTTATACAAGTTTACTATAATTAGAATTTAATATATTTATCAATGTAGACGTAAGTTATTCGATATTAAACTTGTGGATCTTAGAATTTGTCTTTCTGAATTAATATTTATTATTCATGTTTTATTATGTATATTTGAGAGGAACAAGCTAAGTTAGTGGTACTTATTTCATCACTTGATATGTTAAATTATTTCATGTGACTAGTGAAATAAATTTTACATTTATAATAAGTTAATAACATCATAAATGACATTTTGGGTTTGGATTAAGGAATAGTCTTATTAAAATATCTTAATTAAACAAAATAAAACATAATTCCCATTAAATATATTTATTTATGACCAATGTATTTTTATTTAGATAATTTCCATGAAACATAGTCCTCATAAGACTTCTCTCAAATATTAGAGAGAGAAAAGAAAAGATAATTGACATCAGGTTACATTCTCCTCTTGGATAAATTTTTATTATTATTATTATTATTGTATAGGTATCATAAAAATTGTTCTATTTTTTTGAAAAAAACTAGTTGAAGGATTATAAAATAGGATTTTATGGTGCGTGTGTGGATGATTTATAGGGTTCATCAGTTGGTTCCTTCAATGTAGAATAATTTTAAACTGACTAAAGTATGTTGGGATTACATGAATGAATGTGGTATTAATCATTTTATGTTTATCATACATAAATTTTTCATATGTGATGCATTGATGAATTTGAGAATTATTATGCCCGATATTATTTTCAAAATATATCTAATCAAAAAAAATTAAAACATTGATACAGAACCCTTCCATTATCTCCAAAATTTAGTTTGATTACTAATTTATCATACACATTTAGAGAGATATGTTTATATAATTATGATTTCTTCATCTTCATAATATGAATTAGGTAATATTTTATAAATCATGTCTATATGTTATTCCAAACATCAAGTAATTCTACATGTAGTTTAGGGATTGTATAAATTAATTTGAATCAATTAGAGTTTTATCTTTGGTTGGTTATGATATAATGAATAGTATGGGACTATATTTTGAGTAACATCATCTATAACCAATCAATAAATATGTTACATTATATGACCTTGATATGTTTTTCTAATAAGACATCGAAGAAATTTATTATTGAGATATTTAGTGGAATTCTCCCATATAAGATTGAGGTGGCTGATTTCTCATTACGACAAATTTTATTATTATAAATTCATTTTTATTAGATTTCTTGGTGGTTAATATATAGGTGAATATACTTAATGGATATGTATGTAGTATAATTATTAATTGTATTACAATTATTGGGATACTATATATGGTTTGTTGTTATACATCTTGTTTATGCATGGTGTATTTTTTGATAAGGGATTAAGTTATTTATCTAATGGAACAATGAAGACTTCTGATATTCAAAAAAATATAGAGAATATAGATAATAAATATAATCATTACTATCATGTTTGTTATGTATATTTTTAATGATCTTTGGGATGTAATATTGAATAGATTAAAGTGATTATGATATATGATACTGATATCTCTCTAGTTTTATTGTGTTTCATTCATATGCCTGGACTAATTTGATCATGGTCAGTTACATGTATTCAAGACCGTCTACTTTTGATATGAATGTATGGGTTCCTAACATACTGTTTAACATTATGAAGGATAATAGTGAATGGTAGCAGTATTCCAAACATGTAAAGACATAATTTATTATGGATTCTAATATTGAGTGATGGTGTATTTTTTAATGCATTTGTAGGTGCGATAAAATCTTGGAAAACTAAAGATAATAAGGTTTAATTTCATATAGGATTATATTGAATGTAATTGATTTGGAATCATAATTCCTAAATAATTATGTGATGTCTTGGAAGCAATGATGTGTGGTAACTCACTTTAGTGAATTTTAGATGATGTTGATAAGAACATCTTTATTAGTATATAAATTCTTGTTATATTACAGGAAGAGTAGATCAATAATATGATTAAAATATGTTTATGATCTAGGATTATTATCAGATAGATAAAAACCTAGGTTTTATAGAGTTATAAATTGTGTTTATGATGTATTCACTTATATGAGATGGTTAAATATATTTCAACTATAATATCGAGAGATAATACATGAATTATGCAGTTATTTATAATGATGCAATGAAGCAGTGATACAATAGTTGATATGATACCATGATTGTTTTATAAATCATCTCCATATTGAATTGAGATATTCTAAAAAATATATTTAAATTAATGTTGGTAATATTTATTGAATTATTTATTCAGCTATCAATCTTTGATCAATTTTTTTACAGTTATGGTATATCATATCTCTTGTTCCATCAATAAAAATTCCTTTCAAATGGAAACTATAGTTGAGATTGAGGGTCTCAATTGATCAATTAATGAAATACATTTGATATTGATCTATTAGGTGATCTTAATAATTTCCAATTAGTGGATATTTTAATCAAAGTGAATATTTATTTGTTGTATGATTTTTAGTGTTTGACCTAGAGATATGTTCTTGTGTTCAAGATGGTGATGTTATGAAAAGTTAGACGATACATAGATTTTTTATTTTTATGTTGTGTTGTGATCTAGTATAATGTATAAAATTATTAAATATGGAATAAATTAAATGTTCTCAGGTAAAATTCCTCGAATTCATTCATTAATTTGGGAATATTGATTGTATTTTCTATAGATAAATAATGAAAATATGTGATGAATGTCTCTCACTTCCAGACAGTGGAATTATGAAAATTGTGAAAATGTAATTTGGATTGAATTCTTATGATGTTTGAGCTTGGTATTTATTGGTGTATTAATAACATGTTTCCTTATCTATGAGATAAAAAGTATGATATGAATTTTTTTTAGTGATCGATCATTTTCTATTCTATAGCTAAAATGGAACTGTTGTAGTAATACCTGTGTGTCACACTACAACCTTGGTTTTACACTATTAAATTTTTTTCATTATTTATTTTTTATTCTCCATTGTTTCTCTCTCTATCCAGGCCAAATTCCATTTAATTTTCATATTTTTGGGAGTGTAGTTCATATTTCATAGTTCTACGAACAATTATTACATATATTCCATCAACCATGTGGCATGAATATATTTTTTAAGATCCAGTTATATGGTTGGAACATAATTTGTATAACCATTCACCATACTCTAGGTACTCAAGTAAGGTGTACATGGTTTGGTCAATCATGCATCCACAACATGTGATATCCCTATGTTTTAATTTTTGGGAATCCCTATTTTACACCCACTTAAATTAAATTGTCGAACTCACACCTCATTCACTTATTCATATGATGAACCACCCATGGATCCTTGATCATTATTCTTTCCATTATATACTCTGTTTACAATAGAAATTCCCTGGGGATTTATTCATGATTTGAGTCTGTATCTTCACATTATGAACTCATTTCTCTTTAATTCCTCCTTCATTTTCTATTTATTCTTTTTTCATCATCCCCCATTGTTTTTTTCTTATTTAGATCATCCTCAATAAGAATATTTTTTTAATTTTTTAGTTTAAGTACCTAGGGACTGTGGGGATCTCTTTAAAACATTTTATATCAAAATTCATCATGGAATATGAGTTTATCTTGATTAAGGTTGGTTTTATCTATTACATAACTCTTTAAAAATTTTGAATAACGATTTCATGGTTTTAAACCGAATTTTAAATTCCTAATGATAATTAAAATATATGTTTAATAATCTTTTGAAATGGGAAACCACATTTCACTTGGTTTCAAAGGAATGTTGAGGGACATTAATTTAAAAATATGACTTAAATTTCATTATCAACTACCTATCACACATTTTTATTAAATTCTCTAATGAATCCCATTAATTTATTTCATATTATATAAGGTTTTATAGTTCTGTAAACTAATTATTCAATGAAACACTTGGGTTTTGAGGGTGTTATTATCCATTATTGAATGTGGGATGAGTTTTTTATTTTGATATTTCAGGTTAGTTGGGTGTTTGGTTTTGAAATATTTTTTTATAACCGAGATACCGATAATATAATATGATGCACAACTGAAACATTCAAAAATAATTTTAAATGGAACCATGAATCATTGCCCTTTTATGTTTCTGAATAGTTTTATGGATTGTATATTTATTTCCCTAAAAGGGGTATTTTATTAATGATGATTATTATAAATGAAATAGAGGGGTTGTTTTTGTGAATGGTGTTCAGAGGTGAGGGTGAGTTATTATTCTTGTTTTTATTTTTCATTTTTTAATGTCTGAAAATAATACCTCTATTTATATTTCAAAAGAAGAAATGGGTTGTTAGGTGACACCTCCAGTTAAGCATGCTACACTAGTTCAAGATCACAATCATTGTAATAACCCTGAGATAGACTATGCTCCGCTTTTTTTATTTTATCCCTCAATTTGGATGGGTAGGGAAATGTTGGGATTTATCAAAGTTTTTTGTTATAAAGAATCAATCATATTTATTATTTTTATTTTCATGTCTTATTTTTTCTCCTATGATCCTAGGTTCCCATGAAAATTTATATTTTACTTTTGATGCTAGTGTGTTTTTTTCTTATTCGTAAAATTTACATTTTTTTTAAAATGTCAGGATGATTTTTTGAAGCAATATTTTGAAATAATATTATTTCTTTAAAACACACTTTTTTAAATTTAATTTAATATTAATGATTATATTTAAATATTCATAGTACAATTAAATTTTATTTATGTGATCGTTTCATTTAATAAAATGGAATTGTGTGTTTTATAAAATGGAATTTACTGGATATTTATTTTTCTTATGCTTGTCTTCCAAATATTGATTTTATAAATTGGTTTTCAAACATGGTTGAAATGGATTTAATTTTTAGCAATTATGAATAGTGTGTGGTGAGGATACCTATTTGGACTCCATGATCACACCTATTGACCTTTTTTGTTCTATTTTAGCCGTTTATTTCTCAAGTGAATTTGATGTATATTTGTTATTTTTTTATTTAGTTTGCACTATTTCATCCATGAGATCATCAATGCCTATTTTCGTTCCTTTATCTTATGGGTGGTTTTTATGAAAGTGGTATTATAGATATTAAATAAATCGGTTTTTTTCATTCAAGGGAGTTAGATGAAATAATGATTTTTTTGTGATTTATTTTATATTTATGCCCATTTAGTTTATTCTTCATCATCATCCAATGTATATATCAATCATTCTAGAATTTTGATTAAATTTTATGCTATGAATTTATGTTATTTTATGGATAAAATCATCCCCAATGAGTTTTTTTTTTCAGATTCTGTAGTGATTATTTTTAACCTATGTGGATCATGAACACCCCTAGGTCTTTCCATGGGATGGTTTTGGCATTTTAAAAATGAGAATTCCAGGTTGGTTCATAAAAAATTAGTATTAGATCCAAGGTTCTTATACAAGACTAGGTTCTTGATGTACCTTATAATATTTGGGTGTATCTGTTATATTTTATATAGGACTGTTGGAACACCATATGTAAGTAAATAATGAGTCAATAGAACTCGTTTACATTTTATACCATTATTTGGGAAGGAAATTATTTTTTTATTCTTGATTTTTATGTTTATATCATTTACCTCTAATATGTGAATTTTTTGTTACTCTTTTATTTTGGGTGATGATAAAGGGAGTGAAATAAGGGTACATGGTGGGATCTAAGGGCTTGTAATGGCATATGGAGCTTGTGTGATTGATTCATTATGAATCCTAGTACCAGTTGTATAGATGTCACATGTCCCACTAATCGTTGTTTCCATGTATCACGTGGAAAATAGTCTACCTTTTAAAATTTTTTTCTCTTATTTTGTTTTTAATTCAATTTTCATCCTGTAAGTATCCTATTTTTTGTACACAAAATCAGTTTTAATTATCAAATCATTCTCCTATATTATCAGGCTATTATTTTTTAAGGTAATAAATTAGTATACATAAATTGATTTAATTAAAATCTAGGTGTTTGGATTTATAAAAAAATGGGTTTTATAAGACGGTGTCTCCTTAATAAATAATTTTGTGGGGGTCCCCTATTTTAATAATTGGTGTGGGTATGTTTGAAAGTTTTAAATAGTTCTTAAGTGGAAGGATGGTTTCAATGAAGCAATTTGGGTTTTTGAAATAATCATTTTTGGTTCTATTATGTGAGATGAAATGATTTTTATATTTTAAATATTATTAGACATTGAAAGTAATGATTAATGTTTAAAGGTATTGAAGGGTTGGTTTTCCAAAAAAAATGTATATTCACTTTGATTACTATAATTTTTAAGTAAATGGGGATTAGATTCTAAGTGATAGAAGGTGGTTTTAAAATTAATTATGTGAATGTTTAATGATGTTTCAAAAAAATTTAGTAAATTGTTTTCATGGATTTTAAATTGTAAATTAATTTTAAAAGAAAAGAATAAATTTTAAAGTTGGTAATGAGAAAATTAAAACTGGTTTGGAATAATAAATTTGATTTTAAATTCTATTAAACGATTCAATAAAGGATTTTGGAAAATAATATGTTGGGTTTTACGTGTGAAAGTGGGGGATTAATTCATAGCGGTTATATGAAAATAATTTTTTTCAATTTATAACTGAAAAATGTAACATGCAGTTTGTTTTTTCATTTAAAAGGGGGGATGCTATTTTATGGTGTGCATGTTTTTTGGAAAAATATTGATATATTTTATTTGAAATTGATGTGTTTTAAAAAATGAAGAGAATTTATTGGAAGAAGTTGTTTTAAAAATTGATATGTGTATTTATCATAATATCAATTGATGCAATTTGAATTTTTTTATTTTATTTAATAAATATATTTTTTATATTCCTATTCAATATGTTACATTTCATTTCACTCCCATAACGTTTTAGATAAGTAGGATGAGTGTCATACCAGCAGAATGCCTTCCTTCCATTTTCTAGGTGTATTCTTGTTTTAGTGTGGTTATGGTTGGATTTTTTTTAATTTTTTATGTCGATCCTTGTATTTTATGGATTTTTAAAGTGGTATTTGGTTGATTATTCTCCTTGGGTTTTCACATTCATTATCTTGGTGGGATTTTTTTATCAATTTAGATATATTTTTCTTTATTGATCCAAGGTGACTTTTTTCCCACAAGGATGTTAGACTTGTTATTTTTCTCATTTGTGAGGGGTTGTGATTTGGAAGCATTAGGTGTGTTTTATGGTAGTATGGAAGAGTGTTAACCCTAGTGTAGGTTAAATTCTAGCTGGTTCCTTGTATATACATATGGATATACTAGGTATTGGAGTTATGGGAAAAATTCCCCAAGTTACTTCCACATCAACCTCTATTATAAGGAAATTTTTTTTTTATTCCCATATGGAAATTTACTTTTTTTAGTAATTATAGTCATGTATTGTATTCTACCAAATGATTCAGCTTGCTTTTCCATGGTTAAGGTGATATCTATCATGAGATATTGTTCATAGTGGAATATTTGAGGTCTAGTAGATAAGGATTTTTATTGTGTTACTTCTAAAATTCAGTGGTGTCCTTATTAATCATACCCTTTTCCTGGGAATATTTCATCCCTTGTTGTGATTTTAATCTTTCTCGTTTCTGGGAATGAATTGTTTTTTTGGAGAGTTGGTTTATTATTTGAATTCTAATATGGTGAGGATACCTCCATTGAAGATCTTTTTTTGGGTTTTTAAATTTATTTTAATAAGTACATGCCTTTCATACTATGATGAATCCATGGTATTGGGTGGACGAATGTGTTTTGATTCTTTACCAACTAGTCCAATCAAAGAAGTGTGTTGACTAATAGACTCTATATGGGTCTTGGGTTGATTCAACTGGAATTTTTTTTACTTTTTTCATTGGTCAATCATGCCCATTGATTTAGGGTATTCCTTGGGTTATGATGTTGTGGTTTATGAAGTCAACATTTTTCTATCTTTGGAGTTCCTTCCAATTGTATTGTGTATTTGTTTAATTATATTAAATTCCATTATGGTTACCTTTAATGGGGGAATTAGATAATTTTGATCCATGTCAACATTGAAGACAGATTCATCAATCATTTTGAGTAATTTCATTTAGTATTCCTATTTCTCGAATCATGACCTTAGTATGGGGGTTTGGTTCCATTTTTTTGAATCAAACATTTTATTCGAGTATCTCTAATAAAGAATTCATTATTGTGGGGATAATTGTCACACCTTGACCTTGGTTTTCCACTATTATTTTATTTGTTTTATTTATTTTCCAATCTCTATTTTTTCCATCTCTCTCTAGGATAATTTACATCTAATTTTGATGTTTTTTTGATCTATAGTGAATGCTATATGGTTTGGAGCATAGTTTGTATTAATAATGTAGAAATTAGGTGATAGGTCTATGACATTTTAATGTTATAATTTCACAGTTGAGAAATGTCATGTTGAACCAAGTGTCTTACCTATTATCCATGATTAAGGTCCTCGAGTGAAACTTTCTATTTCAGAACATGGTTTTCCAACAGTGTGATATATCTAGTTTTTATTTTTTGGGAATTCTTATTTTTTCCCTCTTAAATTAAATACTCACCATACCCCATATTCATGAGATGTTCCACCTTGGGTATCCCCAAATTCACCTCTTCCCATTCCTTCATATCCCACTCATTGTGATTCCATGGGATTAGTTTATGAATTTATTCTGAATAATTAAGGTATAGTCTTGTTTCTCATCTATTTCATTCTTTTTCCTCATTTCTACTAGTTTCCTCTTTATCCCATTGTTTTGTTACATTTTGAAAAATTCCTAATCATATGAGATGTTTTTTAATAGTGTTTTTAACTATAACTTAAGACACATTCCTTGAATGATTTTTAAAGGTATTTTTCAAGGGATATGATTTTATCTAGACTATGGTCAGTTTTATCCTTTTTATAACTATATAAAATTATTTAACCATGGTTTCTTCTTTTTAATCTATATTTTAAATCCCTATTGAGTTATACTATATATGTATATCAATATTTTAAAAGTGGAAACCAATTTTTACTTGGTTTCCAAAGCATACCATCGTCCTTTCTTTAAAAACACATGTTCTAAATATCTTTTTCCACTCTTGGGCACACAAAATGATCAATAAAATTCATCAATTTAATTTATTATGGGATTTCAATTTATAAATTTTTTAGATATATAAAATATTTTTCAATGGAAACTCTTACCTTCAATGGGTGTTCTTAGACTATAAGTAATGGGTTTTAGTGGTTTTGGATGTTGAGATTTCATGTTGGCTATGTGTATGATTTTCAATGTGTGTACTAATAAATTGGTTTCTCATACAATATTATAAGGATTTATTGGAACTTTTTTGAATGGTTTTAATGTTCACCCTAGAAGAATTCCTTTTTTTGTTTTTAAAATGATACGGGTTATGAATTTATTTCCTTTAATAACTGCACTAATAGTAATTTAGGCTATAGACATAGACCAATAACCATAGTTTTATATATATTTTTGGCTATAAGAAGTTTATAGCCATAATGTTTTTATACATCCATGGATAAAAATTTTCCTTGTATTTTTTTCCAAAATGTGTCAGGCTTCACCTCCATCCTTCCTCGATCCACGACCCTCTGAAGCCTTGACCTCTCTAATGGAGGCACCCTCCTCCCTGATACCCTCTGTATGCGACCCTCTTTCCCCGACCCATCGTTTCCTCTCCCCTCCCAGATCATCATCCACCAACGGTGCCCCTCACTACCATCGAATAAGGAAACCCCACCGTGAGCTTCTTCCACTGAACACAAGACACATCACCTCAACCTGATGACTATCCTCCTAGGTGGCCTCCCCACCTCTTCCGGCACGACTCCGATATGGCCACCCCCTCTAAGTGATCCAACTCCTCCTTTTTATGAACAATTTTAAGTTAATTATTTTGTTATCAGTGTGTGTAGAAGTAAATTGGAATATTTTCATGTGTTTTTTTATAGTAAAAATGTTTTAGAATTAGATAAATTATTCTAATTATAATTGATATACTTGGATTGAGGGACAATTAGTTTTCAGTGAAGAGGGAATTAGTCTAGATTACAAATCTTAATGGTGGAGTTGTGGACATTTGGAATCAGTAGAAAGGGATGTTATCAAATATTTATGGTTAAATTTGGAATCAAGAGATCATCCTGGATGCTTCTAAAGGATTTTATTTCTGATGGATGAGAGTTTTTAATGAGCCAAAAATACTACAGGGTTGGTAATTTTAAAGGAAATTTTAATTTTTTTCCCGAAGCTGGGAGATTTTTGAGAATTGGGGTATGAATTGGAATGTCAAGAGTTATTACATCTCTGGAAAGAGTTTTCACATGAGGATAATGGTAATTTAGTGTTTTGGGTGCCAAATCATTGGGTGGTGGCTAACTACAAAAAACCACAGTGGACATTGGGTATTTGATTGGGATGCACAAGGCCCCTCATTAATGGGTTTGTAAAAAACTACAGCCTCTATAAGGTACCCGATGGTGGGGTACCGAGTACTCGGTGGGATGGAAAGTGTAGTGGACCATTTATAAGGGAAATTAAGTACATAGAAGAGGTAGATTGGTTACCCAGTAGGGATGGGTGTTTTTGTAAGGATAAAAGAATTGTTATTCTGGATTCCACCTTTAAAAATGTCATATGGGTTTCTTCTCATTTAATTGGTTAGAACCAAGGGAGGGGATCTCCCTTCTGTTCTCCATTTTTACCTTTCCATTATGAGAGTTTAGAGGTCCAAGATTGTTTCATTATTCATGATAGAGGTAAATAGTCCTATTATACCTACATTTTTCTTTCATATTCATATCATTTAATAATATTTTTTTCAGGGTATGTTTTATGTCATATTTAATTAAGACTTGGTGAAATTCGACCATTATTATGGGGATTTATATAGGTGGTGGAATAAGTGTGTTTTTTGACATCCTCACCCATTCCACAATGATTAAGAAATTCATAGATTAGAGGATTAGTCACTATGACCTCCAAATGTCGTCCCCATATGCCAAAGGCCATCCATCACAAAATAGGGAGATGTTTCAATCAATTATTTATCTATTGACATGTGAAAAATATTGTGGGAGATTGAATTTTTTTTTCATTTTCTCATTATGTTAGATTATCCAATCCTTTCTTATTTACTAAAGTTTTCTTTTATGAAATCATTATATTGTAAACATTCCCTCATAGAATGTTGTGAAATGGTTGTAATCTTCTACATTCTCATCATTAACCAAGATTTCATGTGATCTTATTATTTATTATCTTTTGATAACTTTTCCAAAAAAATACCAATTGATATAGAATATTTTTACTACCATGATTAGTTTTCATCATTGTTTATTCCCTGCATAAATATTCCCACATAATTCTTTCTTATAGATTATATTCTAACACAATTTGAAATTTCTTGGATTTAGGTATGAGAAAACATGACCAAGATATATCATGATCATATTTTGGTGTTATATTTAATAATATAGATGTTTCATAATCATCCCTAAGATAAAGGTGAGATCACAGAATCTACAGATCTTTCTTATAATGATAAAGTCAATTATTTAACCATGGATTATTCTTTAGTGGTTCATCATTATTATAATCAACATTCTAAATAGTGATAATGAATTAAACATCATTAAAGCTACTTTTCAATGACATGGGACCAATGATATTCTCCCCACATGGAAAATTTTAGAATTTATATCTTCCTCTATACCTCTATTTGTCATAAATAATATTTTTTTTCTAAAAAAAATAAGTAATTTCATAAATATAAAACTAAAATTCTAAACATGCAAGATTGAATTTATTTTCTTCAACATGTTTAATTTACTACATTCATAAATAGTACTAAATTAAATCATAGTTGAGACATGTTATTTTTATTAAATTTTATCTCTTAATTTATCGAACAACATAATTACATTTCATTATAAGCTATAAGTCAAATCTTAACCACTTATTTTATATAGAAAATTATAAATGGTTGGATGTGATCCTCATTACCATATAATGATAATGACATCCTTCTAGTTTATTCAAGAATCCCACTTATGTTATAATAATCCTTCAAATTTTCATCAATATGTGGTGTGACATAGGTTAATGATGAATCCATTCATGAATAACCTTTAGATATTCTCTCAATAACATATGGTGATCCCCTTATTCAAACTAATTTTTCATTTATTTTGATGAATTATAATAATTTCCCCCTATCATTAAATCTATACATGAATGAACATATAGAATAATAGAATCATTAAATAAAAATGATTTAATATTTTAACCATTTCCAAACATGATTAATATCTCCTTCCAATTTTGTTCTATTTAGACCATCAGACTCATAAAATTACTCTATATTATAAATATCCTTCTAATTCTTGTAAAAGTTTATGTTCACGAATCATTATACAGAATAATATTTCAATATTTTCATTAATTAATGTGTTCTCATTTTTATTAATTATATTTATCATAGTATTTTATTGGTAACATAATTATATTATATGAATAATCATATAAACACTGAATGTTTTCATTAAACAAATGTGTTTTCATTTTTATTCATTATGTTTATCAATATATTTATCACCTTATATTGATTTAGTTTCATAAGACAATGAATATTTAATTGATCATGATGATGGTGGTGGTGGTGGTATGAGAGGAGGTGATAATGATGTTGGTGTTTCTATAGAAGATGATGAGGCTCATGATGGCTCTGTTGATGCTGATATTGAGGAACATTTTAGATGTAAATTTTATTCATGGTTTGTACATTTAATTTTATCAAATATTTACTTTTATTATGATGATATTTATATTCAGGTTTTATATTTCATATATTCGATCAATTTTGAATGATTACAATATATATTGTATTATGATTATGTTTATTTATATTTTGATGGATGTGTTTTTTCCCATTGCTAGTTGATCTGAGTACTGCTATAATGTGAAACTATTATGGAATCATCTGGTGATTAGGTATAGCTAGGTAGGAATAAATTTAAATGGTTATTAACTATGGCTATAGTGTCTATTTTCCATGGTTTTGAAAGTGTTATTAGGTACCAAGATCCATGGTCTATCATGGGTGTAGTTAAAATTTACCGTTGTTAAGAACATGGATTTATACTATAATTTCAATATGATTAACCATGGTATTATAATCTAATTTAGATGGTTAACCCATCACCCTAAATGTACTACATCCATATTTCTAGAAATTTCTATATATATAATACTCCAATGGATTAAAATGCATATGTTGAAAACCCCTACTGCAATAGTATTAGCTGCCACAGTTAGGGATACCATGGATATAACCTATTTCTATGGATTTTTCAGCTACCCCATCATTTCTAAACCATAAATATAGGTAATTTTTCTAGTTATAATGAAAAAGGGATGATGAGATCATGTGGATGAGAATCACCCCAAAAACTTTGGAAAATGTAACTCACTACCCTAAAATATTAGACTGTATGAATGATGACTCATTTTCATATGTAGGAAAAAACCAATATTTTTAAAAATATGAGTATAAATTTTTTTATGAAACCCTATAGTGGATAAATTATGTAGTTATCCTAGATTAATAGTTCCATAAACTGAGAAAAAATGTTTGAATGTACAACAAAAAAACAGTAAATGTGTCTAGTAGAAAAATCTTGACAGATTTCATTAACAAGGTTAAAGGAATTTGTAGTCTACTAACTATGTTGTTATAGGTTTGGTCATATGATAATATATTTTTTTCACAACATTTAAACATAATAATTTCATAATAGACAAAGTTATAGGGGATATAATATGAACTATATAATGAAAATGTTGTAAAAAAGAAATAGGTTTCACAAAATAAGAATAAATTATCAATCAAAGATAAATTATAAACTCATGACAAATTCTTTGAAACTTGAAGCATATATGGAATCAACTATGATAAATTTTTTATTGTTCTTAACATCCACTTCACTCATCATTATAATATAAAGAGTCTACAATAGTATATGATAAATATGATTGAGAGGAATGAAAAGAATTCCTTTGTAAAGAATACAACTCCACCATAATAAAAAGAAGGAATTGAAGGATATTCAATAATCTTGAAGTAATGAATAATTGAAATAAGATTAAACTATTAAGAATAAGTCAAACTAGGATTTCACAGAAAATATAATAAGATGCTTACATTTTGTTATTATGTTCCTTTCATGAACACTATGGATGTTTGAATGTGGAAAAAACACTGTGAAAACATGTGTTAGTTTATGAAGATAATAATTCATCTAATAAGTAAACCTTATAGATCATATTTTTTGATGTACAAGGTGTTATGGAGGTCCTTAGGGTGACCTACATGGAGGTATTTTTAGGATGTGTGAGTGTGAAAAAACACATTGAAAAAATATGTATTGATTTCAGAGGATAGTAATTGATATAATAAGATGTATTGAAAAGATAATAATTTATGGTGTGCTGGATAATAAATAATCGAAGAATTTGGTCATGATTGTTAGAACCTATATTTTCTTTATCCATCTTAACATGATTTTAATGGATATCTCAGAATATTTTTTACCTTTTTTGTAAATTGAATTTGATATTATGCTCTTAAAATATTGTTCCTATGTTATTTTTGAATATTCCATATGTATTTAATTTTTTTCAACCATTGTATGTCATTAAAAAAGTTTATGTACACTCTAGTGTTGAGGATAAGGATATCACGATCAAGGAATAATGGAATAAAGAATTAGTAGGGTTTGGTGGGGGGATGGGTGTGTTCTGGGGGTGTGCATGGGGGCGGGGCAGGGGACATGGGGTGGTGGGGGTATGTAGGGGACAAGGTGAGGGTGGGGTGGGGGTGTGGGGCATGGTGAGTGGTGGTGAATATGGGGTGTGTTTTGAGGAGGTGGTAGGGGTGAAAGGTACAAAGGGAGGGTGCACGTGGGGTGAAAGGGTGTGGGGAAGTTGGCTGTGAAGTGGGGAAAGGTGCAGATGGGGGAGTGCATGTGGGTGTGCAGTGAGAAGGGGGAATATGGTAAAAAGGGAAGGGGGATGGGTCAAAGAGGCAGAGGAAGGGCATGGGGGAAGGGGTTCTGGGGGTGTGCAGGGTGTAGGGTGAATGTGGTGGGGGTGCGGGAGGTAGGGTGAGGGGTTGGGGGTGAATGTGGGATGTGAAATGATGTGGGGGTAGGGGGTGTAAGGGGAAATTGGAGGGTGAAATGGGGTGGGGTAGGTTGGTGTCCAGGGGGCAGGGTGGGGGTGTGTAAGGGGGTGGGTAGTGAGGAGGGGGAATGAGGTGAAAAGGGTCGGAAGAGGGGTGTAAGATGTAGGGGAAGGTGTAGGTGGTGTGAAAGGGGGGAGGAGTGGGGGATGAGGGGGTGAAAGTGGGGAGGTGCAGGGGTTGTCTAGGGGGAGGGTTCATGGGGAGGGGGGAAAGGGGGTGTGCAGTTAGGAGGGGGAGGGAAAGGGTGCAAGTGGGGCATGGGGTGTTCATGAGCATGGGATGGGGGTATTGGTGTCGGGTTGGAGCTGTAGGTGGGGGGGGGGGGGGTTGTATAGGCGGGCTATGTGAAGTGGGGCTAGGGTTGTATTTCATGATTGAGCTGGTTTAACCATGGGGGTATTGCGTTTCTAGGTCTCATAGAGGATGGCACTTCAATGAATGTTTTTTTATAAAATAAAAATTATTTCTAAACTTGTATTCCATTATTATATTGTAGTTATTTTTAATTTGGATTTATTCAATATCCACATGAATTATTATATAGCAGATATTTGTGATTTAGATTTCTTTAGGATCACCATCAAACTGTGTTTTCTGTATACTTTTTCTCACATATGAATTTTTTTATTATTTAATCCCATATTAGCATATGCTTATGCTTATGTCTAGTGATTTAAAATTTATACATTTCATATCTTCTCAAAGTAGACTAGTTTACTTCTTCCACTATTATGGGATTCATTATTTATTTGGATTTTAAACATACATAACTGAATTAGAAAATCATTTATCACTCCTTTCACAACATTGATTAAAATTAAAATAGATGGTCTTTGTGTTTTCAAAATGAAAGATGATAGACTTATCAGAACATCATCCTAAATATAAAAATCCTTGAAAAATTTCTTATTATACTCTATTTATTCTTCTTTAGTATGAAAGGTAAAAATTATCTTCTCTCTCTTTCTTGAGTTGTAGTAGTCAAAGTGGGTTACCACAAGAGTATTATGTATCTACCCAAAATGAAATAGTCTAGATTAGTCAGAACACCATCCAGAATATAAAAATTATATAAAAATGTTTGATTGTCAACTATTACTATTTAGTATAAAAGGTATGAATTATTCATGCTACATTGATTTTTCTATAACACTTTGATATTAAGATTGTACAAACATTTTTTTGGTTCTCCTAAACTCTATTCTCAACATCTAAAATATTTATTATCATGTGAAGGGGGATTGTACAGGGTGGGGGTCAGTCTAAGAGGGGGGATGTCAGGGGTGGTATGTGTTGGGAGGGGTGTGTGTAGGGTGGGGGAGGTCTGTCCAAGGAAGGGGTATGTGTAGTGTGTGGGGGGGGGGGGGGGATGCATGGGGGTATCTAGGAATGATGAGCATTCTCAATTTTTGAGTATTTATTACATTGTTCTATATTTTATGTAAAATTCTAGGCCCCTTAATTTTTATTGTTTCGTATTACTTGTTCTCTTTTTTATTGGAATGAAATATTACCAAAAGATTTATGGATCATTGTGGACTATGAGGGGGTGTCTAGGGGATGGAGGGGGTGCTTTCAGTGGGAGGGGTGTCCAGGATGGGGGGTTTCTAGGATGGGGGGAGGGGTGTGCAGTGGGTCTGTCTAAAGAGGAGGGGCAGTCTAGGAGGGGGGATGTCCAAGAGGGAGGGGCTGTCTAGGAGGGGGTGGTCTAGGAGGGGGGGTTATCTTGGAGGGAGCAGGTGTCTAGTAGGGGGTAGGGGTCTCTCGTGGGGGGAGGGGTGGTTTTCTAGGGAGTGTCCAGGATGGGGGGTGGGAAAACCATGGTGTTTCCAGTATGGGAAAGATAGGTTTGAAAACTCTAGTATTGAAACTAACTAGAATAGGATTATGATTCGAGTTATGTCTCAGTTGGGTGATACTGGAAATTGTATCCCGATTGTCAAGGGATTTCTTTTTTTTTTTGTGAAATATATATCAAGTTTACTATTTAGAATATTATTATGGTGCCTTCTATAACAATATAGAATATTCATTTGGACCTGCATTTGGGGCTACACCCCCTATATTTTTACCTCCATAATTATTATTCCATGAGGATTTTTGGAGGGGTTTGTTAGACTTATCCTTACAATATGCTGAGTCTCTATCCTGTTTAGTCTTGGGAATGAAAACAAAAATTATATTACCATTCATACTTGAGTTCTCCACTATTTGAGTCATTGGATCATCACTACTAACATGAAGATTGAAGACATCTCCTTTAATGAAATTATTTCCTTATTTAATTTTGAAATCATTATTTTTTACTATGTTATTTTTCTTAATATTGTTTTCATTTTGTTTCGGGTCAGAAAAAGCAGACCTCAAATTATCTTTGTGATTGATTTTAATAGGTGTGTAATACAAAGAAATCATTTCCAGATGTTCCACATTACCCTTGATATATGGAACAAGAGATAGTATCATTTATATAGAGACATCATAATATTTCATACACACATTCAGTCTTCACATCTGTGCTCCAACATAGGTTTCATTGTAGTCCATTTTTTTCATTATATATTGCAAATTTTTATTTTTAATTCCATCATATTCATAGTTGTTAGCGGGATTATACATCTAATCATGCATGAAGATCTGTGTTTTCATAGATATGGTAGTGTTGAATTGTGTTTATTTCTCCTTTATTATTTCCTTTTACGTTCCAACAGAATCACTACCGATTAATCCAAAGTTACTAGAGACATCATTATTGACATGCTTTTAAGATAAAGTTTTCAATTTTTATGGAATGCCTTCCAATATACATCTTCATGGTTCATTGATTTTTTTCTTTTAGTTGTCCATGAACATGGTTATGTCTCTACTTGTAAGAGCTTCTTGATGTCCATTCATTTAGTCATATGCATTATGTTCAATAGTGATTTGCATGTTGTCCAGACAGGTAAATTGTTTCACTAGGATTAACCCCATACTGGTGTTTTCATCATCTAAGAGTTCATGTTGATACTCCTTGACCAAATCATATACATTTCTCAATTTCATTATAAATTTCTTAATAATATATTACAGTATCATATTCTTCAAAAAGGTAATCCTAGAATATACTAGCATTACCTAAGGAATTACGGTTTCCTTGCATTATAACCCAAACACCATTACTCTTTTTGAGGGGTTTAGGAATATCAATAGGATCGTTATGATATCTCTTCCTTTTAACTATAGTCCACTCTATTTCATTGTGTGGGAATTTTTTTAACCATACTACATTTTTCAATACAGTCTCTAATTATCTTAAAAAATTATAAAAAGGGATTGGAGGTGAGGGGAATTGCAGGGTCTTTCCATGGGGTATATTAGAGGAAGGGGGTCTAAGAGGGGTGGGGGCAAGGAGGGGGGTTTCTAAGAGCGGGGGTGTCCAAGAAGGAGGGGTGTCCAGGAAAGGAGGGGTGGTGGCCAGAAGAGGGCTGGGGGGTTTTCCAGGGGGTTTGTAGGGGGGCGGGGTGTCCAGGATGGAGGGGGTGTGAGGGGTCTGTGGGGTGGGTGCAAGGGGGTTTGTAGTGAGGGTTTCTAGGGGGTATGCAGGGGGTATGCAGGGGGAGGGGATGTGATGTGGGGGGTGAAAGAGGGGCGTGGAGTTGGGGAGGGGAAGGGGGTCTGTCCAAGGATGGGGTGGGGTCTCTCTAGGGTGCAAGTGGGGTCTTTCTAGGGAAGGTGGGGTCTATGATGGGGGGGGGGGGGTATGTCTAAGGTTCAAGGGGGTCTTCCGGGGGGTATCCGTCTAGGGTGCAAGGTGTGTCTATATATGAAGGGGTTGTCTTTCCCGGGTGCAAGGGGGGTCTGTCCAGGAGGGGGTCTGTTCAGGATATAAGGTGGGTCTATCTAGGAGGGGGTCTATCCAGGGTGTATTGTGTGTCTATCTAGGATGGGGGAATATGTGTGGTTGGGGGTCTAGAAGGGGGTGGTGGAGGTGGAAGGCAGGGGGTGGGGAACTTGGGTAAAGTAGAGGACGGGGAACTAGGGGAAATAGGGGGTGGGGAAACCGAGTGGAACAAGAAGGCATATAGGAATGATGTGTTTTTATTAATATTTTATCTATAGCCACGGTTTAGACCTTGGATATAGGAAATGTTTCTGTTTTTTCCTAGAAATTGAAGATATATCTTGGGTTTGAACTGTGGCTATGGGCTTATATCCATGGTTTGAACCACGGATAAAGTCTTATATCCAGTGATCGAACCTTGGCTATAGGCCCTATATGGCTTAAACATTTTCCACAGTTTCAATCCATGGATATAGGGACTTAGCCTCAGTTTGAATCGTGGCTATATGGCTATAGTCATGGTATCAAACCGTGGCTATCAGCCTTACCCTATAGCCATTCCAATACCATCCATGATTCATTAATCAGTGACTATAACCAATAACCACATTTTTTTGTCTTATAGCCATGAAATCAAAACATTCCTATACCCTAAATTTCTAGTAGTGTGGAAGTTTATTTTTTGTTGTTATTATGAATGAAATAGAGGGGGTTGTTTTTCTTAAGGGTGTTCAGAGGTTCCAATAATTTTTTTCTTGTTTATGATATTTTTTTTATGATTAACAAGCACTCCTCCATTTTTATTTCATGGGAATCCATTGGTTGTTAAGAAGGAACTCTAGGTAAATAGGATGTACTATGTCTCAATGATGCTCTTACTAGTATCCCTTAGATAGAATATATTCTTCTTTTGAGATTGATCCACTCAATTATTCCATGTATGACAATAATTGGTGTTAAGATAGGAGGTTTTTATTTGAATCTGGTAATATTTTTGGGATTTATAGTCGTTCCCTACTTTATCCCCACAGATCATAAGTTCTGATGATAGTTGTGACTATCCTTTTTATGATGGTGTCTGTATTTTTCTTAATCACCTGGAATTCCATATTTTATAAAATACAATGAGACTTTTTATAAAACATATTATGAATTTAATTTCATTTATTTATATCAAACTTCTTTCCTGTGAATTTAAAAATTATTGAATTGGTTAAAATAGGTGTAGAGTAAGAAAATCATTTCAAATTGTTTGTTTCATTTAAAATAATGAAGGGGATGTTTTAAAAAATTGATTAGACTTGATATTTATATTTCATGTTCCCACCTAACAAAAAAATACTTTTTAATATGTATTTTTAATCTATAATGAAATGGTTTTCCTTTTTAATCATTATGAATGGGGATTTGGGAAGATACCTATTGAGAATTTATGTTCACCCATATTAACATTTTAGTTTATTGTTCAAATATTGATTTCTCATGGATCATGCTTTTTTCGAGGTTTTCTGTTGACTCATAGAGTCACATGGTGGTATGTGGGTTATTTTGTTTTATTTTTTTCCCTTATTTCATCATCTATCATTGCTTTCCTTCTATTCCATTATGGGTAGTGTTTATGCACGTGGTGTTATCTATGTTGAATAATTGTAGTTGTTTCTTGTAAGGGAGGTAAATATGATAGAGAGTTTTTATTCATGTATCATTATCTCATAATACACGTTTAGTTTTTTGGCATGGAAATTGAATGTATGTATCATTCATGGCATAATTTTTGATAAAAATTCCACTGCAATTCTAATTTATTTTATAGGAAAAATCCTTCCCACTAAGTTTTTTATGATTCCCTTCGGATTTTCACCAGCCAATGGGGCATAGGATTCCCTCTAAGTCTTTTAATAAGTTTGTTGGGGGTGTTTAGTGGGTGAAAACTCATGTTGGTTCATTGAAATGTGCCTCCTAACCTTCTTATGATTATGAATATTCCTTGGTATAAGTAAATCATAATTCTTCTAATTTTAATAAACTTTCTATGATAAACATCTTGTTATTTTATAAATTAGTATTCATATATGGGGATATGATTGATATTGAATAATGTTATTGATGTTTTTAAGTGGGATGATTAGTAGCCACTTGAATCTTTTGAATATATGACTATTTATTATTTTTACGCTTTATGTATTTTTTAATAAGACATTATTTTTCATATATATATATATGTGTGTAAATTTTTATATTTCATGGGTTTTTCATTGATTTTTTGTTAATTGAATGCGATTTTTGGAAACAAATTATTTGGGAGTATAGATGTAGTTGACTCATGTAATAATCAAGTGTTCTACTATATTCTTATTTAGGTTTCTGTGATTTTTTTAATTCCAATACACCATGTAAATTGGTTTTGTATGGGTTGGAATCCTCATATTTCAAAATTATTATTGGTAACATAGTTTTATATTTTTTTATTGAGATTATAGAATGTTTAATGTAAAATTTAATAATCTAATTTTCCTAGTTACTAATTTTGATTTATTTGTTATAGAAAAAAAATATTTATTTTATTTCTGAAACAAAAATATCAATAAAGAATATTTGTCTTTAAATATCATACATGTTGTTGATTATTTTTTTTTTTAGTTTAAAAAAATTTAATGGTGGTTCCACTGTAATAATAAAATAATTCATTGAGGATGAAAAATCATATTTTTAATCTTTGACTATAGTTATCTTAAACATAGTATATTTAATGTTGTATTTATTTATTAAATGGTTCTTTTACTACCACAAAATCGGTATCCACAGAGCCACACTTTAACAATGATAAAAAAAGTGCTGATTAAATGGCACTTTTAACCACCCTTAAAAATGCGCAATTAACAATACCCCTTTCCAGCATTTTATTAGTTGGGACTAAATTTATTCCCAGGGATTTCATTAATTTTGATATTATGGTTTTGAAATATTATCATTTTTTGTAATATATTATTATTTATAATCAAATATATAATAATATATACATACTTTTTATATATTCACACATAAAAATTTATTTTTATAATTAAATAATTAAACATATTCACATATGAAATGTATTTCTCAATATGTTTGCCTAATCAAATAAAAATTAATATCCATTTTATTTAAAATATAAATATATGAATATTTATATACCTATATAATGCGTGCGTGTGTCTGTATTGACAAAGTCAGATATATTATCTATATATTCTAATATATGTATATATATATTAATATATAATTTACTTAAATATATATCAATATTTAAAATTATACATACAAATACACATATATAATATATATATGTGTGTGTGTGTTGTATAGATGTATTTATTTATTTATTAATTTATAAACAGACAAAAAAACATATTTTATAAATGTTTTTAATACTAGACTTATAAATATATATTAACATATGAATCAAACATGGATAAGAAAATATAAATAAATATGTATAAATAAATATATATTAATATATATTAATATACGAATAAATAAAAAATAAAAAAAATATTATAGTATATGTATATATATATAGAAATAAATACATAAATATAACTATAAATGTGTATATATATATATATATAAATATATATATATATTGTGCTAATTTTATTTATAAGAACATGTGTTTTATTTATTTTGGATGGTATCACCAAAAAATGGTTTAATGTTCATTTATAACAAATATCCGTTGATTATTTTAAATAAAATCATTATGAAATTTAATTTATATATTTAAATGATTTATATATACCATGTTTATTTTTTATGAAACACATAACATATAATATGTGACGTATATCAAACTGGTAATTTTTTGTTAAAACACATAACCTTTGATATAATTTTATGGCAATAAATTAAGTATATCTCCTACCACTTCTATTTAATGACATTTGAAATAAAATGAATGTTAAAAAAATATTGAATAATGATGAATTTAACTGAATCAGATTAAATAAATAAAATTTATAGATTGAGGTATTATTAAAGTGTATTTATTTAATCTCACGATCCTCCCTGAAATTTTAAGGCCATACAAATAAATTGAAATGAAATGGATTATATTTTCAGAATCATTATTTCAAGCGTTTTCAAGAGACATATTATTTTTGATTTTTTAAAATCATGTTTGGAAGATAAAATAGAGTGATGTTTTATCATTATTTATTATTAAAATTTTAGACACATCAAACATTAGAGAATAGAATTTAAAATAATATATCAATATTTATATTAAAAATAAATGAGTCCAACGAGAGTTTGAATGGAACAATCCCATGTGAAAATTTAAAGATATTGAAGAGATAAATTTTCATGATTTATAATCTCTAATAATTACTTGGCCAATAATAAATGATTTTGAAAATAAATTTTATATTTTTTAAATCTCTGTATCAAGAAAAATAGAACATTTTTTTGAGAAAAAAGTCAAAGCACCAATTGAATTGCTGCTTGAACAACTAAGATTCCTAAATATAAAAACCTGAAAACCCTTTAACTAAAAAAATAAAAAACCCCACTTTCTAATAGTGCCTCTATATGATTTTAAGGCTATAAAAATAAATTCAAATTAAATGGAATATATTTATATAATATTTATTTCATCTGATTTAAATAGACATGTTATTTTTTAATTTTTGAATTCAAGTTGGGAGAAGAATTTTGATAAATGTTTTATCATTATTTTTTAGTAAAATTTTACACAAATCAAATAGTGAAGTATATAATTTAAAATAATATGTCATTATTTATATTAAAAACAAATAAGTCAAATAATATATTACTTTTAGAATTCATTTGATTAGATTTAAAAACATAAATAAATCATTTTAAATAGAATTTAATCATTTAACATAACACTAATATGTCATATTCATCTAAAATAATCATGGTACACTATAACTAAATAAAAGTATTTTACATTTAGAATTCCTAAATTCATTTATTCTATTTTTCTAATAATTGAATAAATACCACGATAGCATTTCAAATGAATTTAAGGAAATTTTATAATTTATAAAAATTATAAGTTAATTTATTTCCGAAAAATAATATAATCATTATCAAAATAAACAATTATCCTCATTCATTGATTTATTATGTCCTTATGTGTACATATTATAGATTTTTAAAACTAAGAGACTATCATTTTGTAATATCCATTGCATTAAATATTATATATGTAATATTCATGGAAAAGTGTATATTAAACAAATCAAGTTAAAAGATAAATTTATAATTTTAGAATATAATTCATCCATTAATTGTTATTATGAAAAAATATAGCCTTATCATTTTGTTTTAACCTAGACTAACTTAATTTACCCTTTACTGTGGTTATAATTGTTACCAAGATTATGATTGATATTGACCAAAAATAAAATGGAAATATTTAATTTTTTTGATATGATTGATTAAAAAATATGGAATCAAGTTTATAAAATTAATTTTCAATATGTGGATGAAATTATGTTTAAAATAAGCATGAATCATGTTAAGAAACCCACTTTTAAGAGAAATATATTTTAAGCATAAAACTGGGTTTTTTCTTATCTAATGCCTAGAAAAATAATAAAAAAAATTATTTATTATTTAATAAATATAATACCTGAAAAAAATTAACTAATAGTGAATAATTTAATTCATTATGAAAAAAATTCATTACACGCATAACAATAGTTTATAAGAAAAATGTATTTTACTTATATTTTTATTTAAATTCATTCATAAAATTGATTCCAATGAACATAATATGATTATTTAAAACTCAGGAGAACTAATTTTACTTTTGAAAAATTTTATAAATCAAATATAACACTGTACATGATTGAAATTAAATTATAGTTTTCAATAAAAATATATACTTTTAACAGTTCATTGAAAAATCATACATTTCAAAATATTCTAAAAAATCCATCCTTAGATAATTTTGACATGTTGAAATTAAAAATTATATACATTCAATTATATATAATTTATAAATTCTGTAGAATTTTTTTTAATAGTTTCTCAAAAATATATATAAAAACAATTTAAAATAAAGTTTTTCATTGATGAATAAAAATACATTACTAAAAATTAATGATTATTTACTAAATATTTTCCAATGAATTTATATTTTGTATGAAATTTATTTATATTTCTTATATTATTTAATATTTTCGTTAAATTTAAATTTAAGGGATAGGCTATCATGATCATATGTAAATAATAATATTTCATGATTTGTTTAGGCTTGGTGTTTCGTATCGTGTACACTATTGAACATAGTGTTCATTTAAACAATTTGTGTGTGATGATTTTCCTATTTGGAATACTATTGAAAAACCATTGTATCTACTTGAGACAAGATAGAAGTTTATTGAAGAGTCTTCAGCATTATTGTTTTACAAGAGTTATCCAATCACCAATGATATTTTATTCATTGACATCATCCCTACTTCATTTTTTCTTATAGATATTGATCCAAATTTATCTAAAACATTATTTTCTTCTTCATATGAGTATACTTTGTCCCCATGTGATCCCCCTAGGTAGCTCACATAAGCATCTATTTAGTATTTCATTCCTTTAAAATTTTATCACTATTTTTCTATGACAACTCCTCATTTTATTGAGATTTCTGCTCATTTCCAAAAAAACGGATTTTCATTTCTAAAGACCTTTAATGAATTTTATTATAAAATTTATTCCTTGATTTTAGATGAATTACCTAGTTGAATTCCATCACCCCATTGAATTTTAGTCTTTTAGTTATTCTCCTTGTTGAGAATAAACAATTTACCCCCAAAAATTAAAATGTACTCCAATGTGGGATTATTCACATACAATATTTTGTATGGTGTGTTATCTTCATTTAGACTTACCAATATCCTTTTGTAGATATAATATAAATTAAGAACAATTTCTTTTTAATTGTTCTTTTAATATTTTTGTTTATTATCATTTATTTCATGGTATGTTCCTCCACTTAATGGTCAGTTAATTAAATACGATTTTCAATCTATATCTTATGGATTTTTACCCCTAGTATCTTCTATACTAATATCATTAAAAATTAAATACACTTAGACACTACATATTTGATGTATATGCTAATAAAACTTGTAATCCTACCATAATCATCAATAAATAGAGTGTAATAACTTTATTCATCCTTGGAATTTTGGTGGAATTTCACCCCACACATCCACCATCACTAACTCAAGAAATCTCATTGACTTTTTTTCCTTAATACTGTAAGTATTTATTTTTTTTTCATTTTTAATAAGAATCATAGAATTATTGTCATCATGTGAATGTTTTAGGATATTATGAGCTCCTTCATTATTCACCACATCTTACATGGAATTTTGGATTAAGTGGCCTTGAATTTTTTCCAATATCCTTTTATATTCTTCCTTGGATATAATGTACCTATATTATTCCCCAATAATGAGTTAAAAATTGTATGGATTAATTTTCTTATCCAGAATGGAGTCCATCCCTTCACAATATGTTCGTTCAAATACAAGATAATGAATAAGATATGGAATAGATATTTAATGTGATTCCTAAAAAAATAAATCCATGGAAGAAATTTAAGGATAATATAAACACTCATACTTTTACTCTTGACCCCTCAAATATTAAGTGATGAGGTGCTAATGGTTGAGGGATGCTCAATCATGTTTTATTTTACTATCATAAGAAGTCAGTGAAAATTGTAAAGAATAGTAGAAGAATTAATTTTTTTTGAAAAATAAAATTACTTATAATAACTAATTATTGGGAAATTAAATCTGAACTTATAAGAAGAAACATATTATAACAGGGTCCAAGGATCTAATAAAATTGAATAAAAAGGCTAATAATTCCAAAAATTTGGCTATAATATCCTATTTATAGATTTCATCTTCATTATGAAATATTTTTTTCATTATGGAATGAAGTTATATACCATAGATGTAAACTCTTATTTAATCATTATATGTTATATCATTATAGTTCAAGGGATGGTGTTGGTGTTCCATGGATACATCTTTCTCCTTCCAAATCAAAATCACTCAAGGGTCATGCAATAACAGTCCAAGTACATCAAATATAAAATTATATTACTTTATATTTCTCATTATCTCTATATCCTGAAGTGGAAAATATTATTGATTAATTAGTAAGGTATTATATATCAATATAACCTCATAAAGTCATAAAATAATGGTCATATGTTATAAAATGATCTTCTACAGCTCCTCAAAGAGGTATCAATATTTTAATTCAATATGACGTGGATACATCTGTAATATCACTACATGATTTCTCTATTAGATCCCTTGAGACTCATCCCACATTAAAGATTTACATTATTGGTGTCCTCTTTCATAATCATGAGTTCTCGTACCAACTATTATGGTTCTCCTCTAGTGTCTAACGATACCAAAACTCGTTCTCCTCTACCCGTCATATAATGTTGTCCCTTCAACCCAAATTCATCCTTGAGCATCAAACTATTTAATGTCCTAGAGATCATTTTAATACTTCAATTTCTATCTACATACTTTGTGCGAATCATTTCATAGGATAATTTTATGGTATTTTTGTTCTGCTTTTACATTTTACCAAAACTTTACTATAGAATAGCATAAAATCCTTACATCATAAGTCCTTCATGGGTAATAATATGTATCCTATTTTGTATCATGTTGTGGAGTGAGGTACCTTATTTTGGTGAAATATCTTCAAAATGACATTCATCCACACCGTGACACCATTTTGTGGAATTATATCCTTCCAGGTTTACCATTTCTACTTTGGTCCAACTAACTACATAATGAAAAACATTTTTTGGAGTAATCTATTTGCAGTTACTCTAAAAAATCAAGGGAGGATCGATATGATTCCATTATCTCTATCCTTCCATAAATAAATAAAAATAGAAAAATAATTTTATCATTGTGTACCATAATCAATGAAAAGAATAATAAAAACATATTCATCAATAATAGTTATCAAAATCCCTCATAATTGAGCATTTTTTTATCCTTAAGAAAAATATATTTAAAATGAATCCAAATAATTTCAACCCTTTAAATTAATAAAAGCATTACAGAACATGTCAATCAAACCAAATATTAGCTGATGATTTCCATTTTTTAATATAGTCATACTCCCTAAGTAATCATATATCCTTTTTAAGATAATTCTTTAATTATTATTCTCATCCATAATTATTTTTCAACTATTCCATAGACAACCATTCCCATATAGTGATATACCTATTTATAATATTTCACATTCAACAATCAAGAATAATGTAAATAGAGAGTTATTCTAAATTTAAATTTCACATCTTCAATTTATAGGCATGTATAATATCTATAATCCCTTTATAGAAATCTAACGAGATAAATGAAGAATAAATCCTAAAAATGTTATAATGTCGTTGAGGCTAGAGGTGGGTAGTTCATGATGAAATCATTAAAATTTAAGGCTTTAAAAATATGGATAAGTTATTTAAGTATAAATAAATATTATATATTTATCCTCAATTAAAAGGGGACCTACTTATCAACTTCAAATTCATCATATCCCATCAATTTATACTTCTCTTAATGATTCCCATTATGAAAATTCACCAATAATGACACAATATTTCGTCATATACTTCTTTAATTTTCTTTTGTTATAGAGTAAATTTCACCTAGATCAAGTACCCCACCCATAAAACTACCTTTTTCTGATAGTCACATGGAACTAATTCTAATAGTTATAATAATTTCATAGATCATGTATGAGTGATAATTAAAATTCACATGATGTGATCTATCTTTTAGATTTATTTTCCAAAATAATATAGAAATCAAGTAATAAAAATATAAAATATCATATAATCAACTTCAAAATCAATAATTACAATTCTACCAACATATCTTACATGGTATTCTCAAATGTTAGTTCCAAGAATCACCAATCTCCCTTTTTAAATTTAGTTGGAAAAAATCAAGTACTTGTACTAAATAATATCTTGTATAAAGGATAAATTTGCCAATAGTTTGTATTAAATATATTGATATTTCATGGATATTACATGAATAAAATAGGGTTAGATATAGGTTAGGTATAAATTTAAAAAGTGTTAAAAATATATCCTCAATCATATAAGTGTGGTTTGAAAAAAAAACTAATTTTTTTTGGAAACGATATTTGAGAAAGTATATATAGTAATGTTTTTATGGACATATGTTATGAATTATGTTATTATAAATAATACAAAAAAGTAGTTTAAAACACCTCTCAATAATGGAATTCGAAAATAGTTAAAAATCACTAACAACATGAACGTTATGTATCAAACGAATAAACAAAAAATTTATAAAATTTATATTAGAGGCCAAAACAATTATATAATTATATAGGATATCATATTAAGAATTAACAAAAAAATATTTTCAATAATTCCCATTGAAATTGTTTTCTTTTATTTACATGTGTGTACATAATTTTCCAAAGTCAATATATGTCTCCATAAAAATGTGTCTTTGTCCATTTGTTTCAAGAAAAAATTCATGTGTTTCCAGGAATCCATCCAAAAAACATAATTTAAAATACCATATCCACTATTTAAAATAAGGGTGAGATAGATTAAAATGAATATTATTTTAAATAAATCATATTAAATTATAAAAATTCATGATTGAATTAAGGACCTCCATGATTCATGTAAGATTTTTTTCCATGATAACTGGATGGAATTTACTGTATCAAAATACTATGAAATGATGGATTGTGGTGGATTTTATTTCCTAAAATGAAAACATTTATCTAGGTTACATGATTGTATAAAAATGTTATATTTATTATATTTATGAAGAAATTTAGAAACGAAATTATATTTTATTATTTTTCATTCAACATGTTATATAAATGATTGAATATGAACACAAAAACACTGTAAATATTGTAAATTCTAAAAAATATTATAATGTAAAAGAAAATTAGAAGGTATTAAAAAAAATTGGAAGGGGAAGTACATCCTATGAATCCTTGGGTCCATCCCCTATCTCCCCATTGGGATCCACCACCACTAAGGTTGTAGTCAGTGAAATCAAGAAATCCCTAAAGGACTAGACCAACCAATATTTATTCCCCTAATAATTGTAAAAAATAATTTCCTCGACAACTAATGTTTTATAATGTAAGGTAGAGTATTCTAAATCAAGGTTGTGTTAGAAACTGCCTCTATCACCCCTAATAAATGAGGAATAACTGTCAATGCATGTGTTGAAAACTACTGAGATGAATGATCAATCAACGATATTTCTAACTTATATGTCTAAGTGTTTAATAATGGTACATATGTAATAATTTTGGTAAATTGTTCCCCACTAGGTAGGGTAGCCGCAAATCCTTGAACTTAGGAATGTTCAGTGTTTACAAGAGGATTAACTAGAATATAGATATCTATACTGGGAGTTTTAATTTTTTTATCACTACGAAGGGATATTATAGAGACTATACTAGTAGTGGGAGTCGGTGGATGATCATTCTATTCTGTTGGAATCTCCTTGATCTGTAGGGAGGTTATGTGGTGATAAACTAGGTCAAAAAAGGGAACCTCCATTGTAGCGTAATTTATCAGACCCTTTCCATTATTTTTGGAATCCAACTCCAACTATCATCATTCATTAGAATCCATTTGATAACTAGTATCCCATGTGTCAAAAAATGAATAGCGGTAGGTTGAGGATAGTATAAATGCCCAATTTAGGGTGGTCAAATACAAACTAAATATATTTATGGTTATGTGGTATACAAATATTGAGTTTGGATGAACCTATAATATTACCACAAGGGTGGATATAGTATAAAAAATAGGATTGTGTGAAGTCATGTGGTAGAATGGGAGGTTGATCAAATTAAACCTCCATCATATCATATAAATTTTTATTGATCCCTATCAAGCACTGAATGAAATTGGAAAATACTATCTCTTCTTTCTGTGAGGAAAGGCTGGGTGTTGTTCTTAAGCATGTGAAACTTCTATCCATCCACTCAGTGTTGGATTTGATTGGGAAGTGAAATAATCAAGTCAGTGTCCCTCAATGGAATCATAATCCACCATTAAATTTGTATAATTTTCATCCCATTCATTCCACATACCAATATCATTAATGTGACAATTTTTTCTAATAATAGGATGTCAAACAACATAATATACCCAAATGAGGATAGGTGAAACTATTACTCAAAAAATCCCAAGTGATATTCTTGTTAAGTTGTGAAATTCCCACCCATTATAATACCGTTGGACTTGTCAAAACACACCCTTAATATAATAAAAATTATTTTGTCATGTTGAATATTAACTACCATATTTAAATTATAGAATGAATAAGAACATAAAATTCTATCACAAATCCTTATTTTGATCCCTTATAAAACCATTCATGAGTGATTTATCAATGTATAATTGCAACTGTAATGCCCTGACCCCAGTTACCCAGAGTCGATGCATTATTGTGTAACATTATGATGATCACAAAAGATCATGTCTCGAAAGACCGATTAGTTTAGTAGCCTTGTAAAAACTAGATACATTCAAAAATGTTACATTACATCATAAAGTTAAAAAACTAGAATAACATAGTCTCCATTTTCCACACTCATATCCCCTTCAGACTATCCCTATAGGTCATTCATAAAATACTTCTTCACATCCTGGAAAAATTAAAACATTGAAAGGGGTGAGCTTAGATGCTCAGTAAGGATAACAATATAGCAGAAGATTTCATAAATAAACATTATCATTTAAGGAAATTTATAACTAAAACAAAAGCATTTTAAACTTGAAATTCATCATAATATGGAAAAAATAAAATGAAATAGTTCCATTTACTTATTCACATGGATATTCTACTAGACGAATAATCACATGCAATATCAATAACCAGTTTCATAATGATAGAATGCATAATGCCAGACTATCATAACCACGTAGTCAAGGCCTCGAGCCAAGACTGCAAATAAGATTTTGTCAAGGCCTCATGCCAAGACAGTAGTTTGTCTCATGAGACCAGCCGATGCATCGAGGAGCTATAGGGGGCTCCACCTGTTACTTATTAAGTCCAATTCATTCCTCATATGAATAGGTTTAAACATATCATAAACCATAACATAATCGTATCACATAAAACATGCATAAAGGAAACATAACATTTCCTCATTTAAATCAAAAGATATCAATACAACACATTGATATAATAAAAAAACACTTTCAAAACCATTTTCAATACCAAAATAAATGAAAATTAAAACTTTTTATTTATTTTTCATTTAAATAATGTTATGGCTTGTAGAGGAAGCCGAAACTGAAATAATGGTCATGGCGGCAGAGAATTCGTTGTCACCACATACGTACAAAAATCATTCGTTTATTCGTTTGGTAAAAACTCTTTGTATAAAAATATTCCTTTTGAATAAAAGTAAAAGTCAAAGGGGTTTATACACCGTATAACGGAAAGTTGTGTATAAAACAAAATATGCCTCAATGAAAGGATATTGAGACGAATTCCATTACAAAGATCATTTTTTAAATAAAATAGATCAATTATGTGTATTCACTATAAGTACAAATAAAGAAAAAAAATACAAGATAGGACATAATAATATCATGACATAATTTTAATGTAGGAGATTAACCAAAAGAATGGAAATTGGGTTAAGAAGTTCCCTTACCTCATGTCCGACTTGACACGATCGTTCCTTAATCTACTGAATAATAAACTAGAGTTAATTTCTACTAGATTAAGAACTTTTTTCATTTTCATTATTCGTTTTATATCACTTATTTCCATGTTATGAACATTATGTAATTATTTAAGTTGATAATGGTCATTTTGTCGATCTTTGGAAATTGAGTCAAAAATAAACTTCTTATAATTACAAGATGTTCAAGTGGTGAAATATCCATTATATCCCGAATTATATTCATGATTTAGATATCATATATATCATATATATACATTATATACATTCATTCATAATATTACGTAACATTTAGAGGTAAGTAATGAAATGCACCGTTCATGGAGACGGTAAGTCGTACGTACGCATGAACGCTACTTTCATTTCTATTTCATATTTAATGGAATGAATTAATAATGATATAAAGGTATATTAAAATTCCAGTATAATATCATATATAATATCATTTACTCTATCCTTTATACATCCCACATATGTCATTAACGATTCAAATCACTTTGAGGGAGTGGTAGTCCGCACTTCCTAAAATGAAGATATCGCGTTTACCCATAATGGAAACCATAATGGTATGCCATAAATGAAAAATACATAAGATTAAGTAAAACATAAACATATTATATATCATATATAAATATAGTGACATCTTAATGGACACCATTGAAGGTGTTATATGAGTGTTGAACAATCATCATTTCGTGAGGCAGAAATTCTCCATCCACAGAAACAATATTTTCTTTAACGATTAGATGTAGGTGTGTGTAAGTTTAAATAAAATAATTTTCATAAAAACATTATAGTATATTGAAGATACTGAGTTTTTTATAATATAAAGGAATAAAATGAGTTTAAGGGGTTGGAGAAGCAAAATAAAACAAAATAACAGAAGAGAAGACATTACCTTAAAATCGGGTAACTCTTTTTTGATTTGAGCGAAAGGATTCCTTGGGAAGAATTCTGCCAAAAGTGAGGCTTCTAGGAGTAATATAGAGAAGTTGAGAGAGTATTTGGGCAGAGGTTGGCCAAGCCAAAAGGCTTTGATGGTGTGAATAAGGTGGTAGTGGTGGGGGCCTTTTATAAGAGGAGAGGAGGGGCACTCTTGGAAAGCCATGAAATGTTACATTATTATATAATGAGATTCGGATTTTAAAGGTCCCACACTTATATATTTCGAGGATAAGGTGATAAGGGTTAGAAATATACTCATCCAATAGGTGTTTGACTTGTTTAAGTCTTATATTTTACATTATCTTTTCATTTTATTTAAATCGTTAATTAATGAGGTAATCGCTGCATCATCATGGTGTCATAAAATATTTAATTTATTTAATGTCTAAAAATTATAAAAAAATATCATGATGTAGGAAAACTTTTTTTATTTCCAATTAATATTTATAGTCGAATAGTTACCTTATATAACCCCATGTAATATTTTATTTAGTAAAACAACTCATGTTTGTGACAATTTTATTTTTACTTTAAATAAAAAGTTATTATTGTCATTTTCTTACCCAAGTGGCTTCATGGGGTCCCCAAGTTTACCCATGGATTTTATTGGTTTTTTATGACTCATAAAATAAGTGTAGGACAAATGTAACGGTATTTTCATATTTTTATAATATCATTTTTACCTTAAATTTCAGTAATTATCTTTAATCGCGATTAATTAAAATTAAAAGATACTATTCACCAAAAATTATTTTAATTCCATTGAACCAAATTTTACTTCCTAATGACAACCATATATGTCAGATTTTTGAAAATAAAATCACAGAAGTGGTAATGTTTCATTTAAACGAAAAATCAGTTTTTTAACTACCACTTAGTGGTTTCACTATTCATCAAAAATTGATGTTTTTCAGAACAATGCCAAAATTTCACCCTAAGCTATAATTGATATTCCGAATTCAAAAATGATGTCTATTTTATAAAATTCCAAACATATAAGTTTCATTAATTAATTTTAGAAATATTTCCCACTGTCACAACAAATAACGTGTTTTTAAGAAACAATATATATCAAAAGATTGACAATTGTTTATGTCCAATTTCAATGTGAAATTAATTCTAATGAACACAATTGGATAAAATGTTAAAAATATATTATAATTATACTTTAAAACCACTCAATAGTATAATTTACGACTATAAATTATTTTAAATAAAATAGTTGTTTCTAAGTATTTTTCACTATTCATAAAAATTTAGAAGCTCTCAGAAAAATACCAAAAATTCAACATAGGCTAATTTCGATATTCCAAAAACAAAAAAGATGTCCATTTGGGAATATAAAATTTATAAAATTTCAAAAAGTAGGTATTACTATTCATAACGGCTACTTTGATTGGTTGTGGTGTGTGTTAGAACTCGAAGTTGCGTACAACACACGCTAATGTATTATTTAAAGAGAAGTGTACCGTGGAATCTTGGGGTGTTACATTATCCCCTCCTTCAAATAATTTCGTCCAAGAAATTTCATATAATATCAATTTATAAAAATACTCGGGTGATTCTTCATCACAAGTTCATCGGGTTCCCACGTTGCCTCCTCCATCTTTTGGTTTCTCCATAGAACTTTTACCAGACGAGTCGTCCGGTTTCTCAACACTTGTTCTTTGGTATCAAGAATCCTGACGGGATCTTCACAATAGGAATGATCGGGTTCCATTTCTAATTCCTCGTAGGTGAGTACATGCGTTGGGTCAGGCATATATTTTCTCAACAGTGATACATGGAATACATCGTGAACATTGGAGAGACTTGGTGGCATTGCCAAACGGTAAGCTACAACCCCAATTCGTTTTATAATTTCGAAGGGTCCGATGTACCTGGGACTCAATTTACCCTTCTTACAGAAACGTATAACTCCCTTCCATGGATATACCTTCAAGAAAACATGATCTCCTACATGAAATTCCAAATCCTTCCTTCGGTTTTCGGCATAGCTCTTCTGCCTACTTTGAGGTGATTTGATGTGGTTTTGGATTACTTTCACCTTTTCCATCATTTCCCCCACGAGTTCTGGGCATACAAGTTTTCTTTCACCAACGTCATCCCAACAGGTTGGTGTGTGACATCTCTTTCCGTATAACGCTTCATATGGTTCCATCTGAATACTTGAATGGAAGATATTGTTATAGGAGAATTCTACTAGAGGTAAATATTGATCCCACATTACTTGAAAGTCAAGTGAGCATGATCTCAACATGTATTCTAAGGTTTGAATATTTCTTTCTGATTGTCCATCTGTTTGAGGGTGGTAAGCAGTGGTCAAACGAATTTCAGTATCCATGGACTTCTGAATACTTTTCCAGAATCTTTATTTAAAATGGGGATCACAATCCTAGACAATCGACAGGGGTACTCCATGAAGTCTCACAACTTCATTAATATATAGTCTTGCTAGACGTTCAAGTGGTAGATCTTCCCTTATAGCAAGAAAATGTGCTGACTTCATGAGACGGTCAACAATAACCCATATTGCGTCATTCCTTATAGGAGTCTTTGGTAGTCCCATGTCAAAATCCATCGTAATATTATCCCATTTCCACTCAGGTATGGGAAGAGGTTGCAATAATCCACCAGGTAGTTGCCTTCCAACTTTCACTTGTTGACAAACCATACAACTTGACACAAAAATCAGCAATCTCCCTCTTCATGTTGTCCCACCAAAAATATCCCTTTAAATCTCTATACATTTTGGTGCTACTAGGGTGTATAGAGAAATTGGAACTATGATAATCATCCAACAATTCCATCTTAAAATCAGGTATATCAGGAACAGAAAGTCACCTCCCAAATTTCAAAATTACATCTTCATACACAAATTCACTCAATCACCCATCATTCACAGCATTAATAATCTTTTTCAACTCATTATCATCAGCCTGAGAACACTTTATCCTTTCTAGTAAAGATGGTTCGACAGAAATTTGAAATTTTTTTATATTTCACCCTCCATGGTGATTCCCATATCCATATTTACTAGATCCATGAAAATAGGATCTCTTTCCACTCTAATCATGTTTAAAACTCCATGATCTTTTCTACTCAAAGCATTTGCAACCTTATTTTCCTTCCCTGGGTGGTAGTGTATCATGCAATCATAATCTTGAGTAGTTCAAGCCATCGCCTTTGCCTCATGTTGAGTTCTTTTTGTGATAAAATATATTTGAAACTCTTGTGATCAGTATATATCTCACATTTTTCACCATAGAGATAATGTCCGCATATCTTCAAGGAAAATATTACAGTATCTAACTTGAGATAATGAGTTGGATAGTTCTTCTCGTGAATTTTTAGCTATCGTGATGCATAGGCAATAACCCTATCATTCTGCATAAGGACACAACCAAGTCCTTTCATCGATGCATCTCTATAAATAAAAAACCCATCATTCCCTGATGGTAGAGTCAATATAGGAGCGTTGACTAATGTTATCTTCAGTTCTTCAAAACATTCTTCACACTCTTTTGTCTAGGAAAATTTAATCCCTTTACGTGTGACCTCCGTTAATGGGTTAGCCAATCGGGAAAAATTCTGGAAAAAACGTCGATAATAACCTACCAAACCAATAAAGCTGCATACCACAGTTATACTCATCGGTGTTGGCCATTCTTGGATTTCCTTGGTCTTAGAAGGATCAATGGAAATTCCATCCTCAGAGACAATATGTCCATGAAAAGAAATCTCCTGAAGCCATAATTCACACTTGCTAAACGTCCCATATAATTCATGACTTCTAAGAGTCTTCAAGATAATGCGCAGGTTATATTCATGATCTTCGTATCTTTTGGAGTAGTCTAAGGTATCATCAATAAATACCACCGCAAAATCATCAAGATACTACATGAAAACTCTATTCATTAGATCTATGAATACAGAGGGTGCATTAGTCAATCCAAAAGGCATTACTGTAAACTCATAATGCTCGTACCTTGTTCGAAATGCTGTCTTCGGAATGTCTTCCTTCTTCACACACACTTGATGGTATCTAGATCGAAGGCCAATCTTTGAAATGTATTTAGCTCTATGAAATTGGTCAAATAAATCATCAATGCAAGGTAGGGGATACTTGTTATTTATTATTATAGCATAGATCACCCTGTAGTCAATGCATAACCTCATAGATCCATCATTCTTCTTAACAAAAAGGATAGGGGATCCCCATGGAGAAACACTAGGGTGAATAAATCCCATATTACTCAATTACTCTAGTTGTTTCTTTAGTTCATCAAATTCCACAGTGGCCATTCTATAAAGGGTCCTCGATATAGGCCTTGATCCAAGAATTAAATCAATGGAAAACACAACTTCTCATTCTGGAGGATGTCCAGGTAAATCTTCCAGAAACACATCTACATATTCTTTCACAATAGGTACATCCTCTATTTGAACATTCCTTTCCTTGCCCTTAGTCATTTCATTCTCTTCCTCCCCAATAATTGAATTTAGTTGGGCTACTGGGGGTGGATCTAAATAAGAATTAGGTGGTGATGATTCTGCTCTAAAAATAAGGTGTTCCATATCATCATCATCAAAAATCGTAACCTCCTTATTATTAAAATAAATCTTTGCATCGTAGTCCGAAAGCCAATCCATACAGAGGATTATATCAAACTCAATCATTGGTATGACAATGAGATCAGTGGATAAAGAACATTTATGTGCTCTAATGGGGACTGATTCACAAAACTTTGTTGTAATGATACTTCCCTTAGGAGTTTTGACTGACAATTCTCTTGTTAAATCAAATTGGAAATATCTAATTTTCTTAGAAAACTGGGAAGATATGAAACAATGCGATGATCCAGAATCAAATAATGCATTTACTAAACTTGAGGAAACCATTAAATTACATGCCACCACATATTTCAGAGCTTCTACATCAGCAGTAGTGATAGCATAATCTTGGCCTTGATCCCTTGGCCACTTATGAGGTAAGTTCCCCTGATGTTTAAGACATTAATTTTCATAATGTCCCATCTCTCTACAATTATAGAATTCCACATTTACACCAACATTATTTCCCTTGCAATCATGAGCTTGGTGGCCTTTTTCACCACACTTGTAACTGACTCCCTTCCCTTCAAGCAAGTACCGGGGTGTTTCTTCCCACATTTACTAGAGGACTGATATTCAAATTTTCCCTTCATCCCCTTATTTCCATTTCAAAATTGATCAGAAGATCTCCTTTTCTCTCTCTTTGCTTTAATGTCATAAGACTTAGAGAATTTATTTTCCGACTTGATAGCACATGAGACAATATCTTCGTAAGACAAGATGGTTTGTGAGACTAATTCTCGACGGAGAAATGGTTTTAACCCATCAATGAAACAATCAATCTTACTTCGTGGGTTACGTATATAATCTGCAGCATGCCTCGCTAACCTTGTAAAGTTAGCCTCATACTTTGAGACATTCTCATTCTCCTTCTGCCTCAGACTCTGAAATTTCCTTTCTATATCTGCTCGATGGTCATGTGGAATGTATTTTTATAATAAAATTTACTAAAACTCCCTCCATTCCATACTTGATACTTCATCATCTTCCTTTGTGTTTTGAATCAGTGACCACCATTGATCGGCATCTCCAGTGAGGCGGTAGACTGCCATGAAAACCTTCTCCCTTTCACTAATTTCCAAGGCGTGGAATATTTTCTCTAAGGAGTTTATCCATTGCTTAGATACTAATGGATTTTTACCCCCATTAAATATTGGTGGTTGTTGCCTCATGAAGCGGTATAACATTTATCCTCCACGTTGCTGATCAGGGTGCTCCATACGAGTAAGGTTATTATTCATAACCTGAGTGAGTTGTCCCAGTATGGTAATAAGTTGATCAGCACTAGTTGTATCTCCAGCTCCATATTAATTAGCTTGAGCAGGAGTGAAATCCCTATAAGGAGTGTGTACATTGATAATATTTCCATTCCTCCCACTAGGCGCCATTTCTAAACAATGGCATAATCTAGATTAGTATATGAATTAAAATACATAATTCTATACTTGTAAAACACTTAATATAAATTGAACTATTTATGGATATAACCAATAATCATAAAAATGTTTTCTTTGAGGAAGTATGTACTCATAATCCCTTCATAATGGGTTGTAACAAAAATGATAAATATCCTAAGCATATCCCTCGGGAGTGTCGTAACCAAGAGTGCAGTAAGGCCCATTGTCGTGCACCAGTTCCCGTTCGAGTCTAACTCAAAGTGGTGTTTTCGTGTTTTACCCCTATATATATCTGTGCCAGAGTCGCCTCTACCTGCTCGTATCTAGACATGTATGTATTGCTCGGAAAACTCGCAAAATCTTTATAATATCAAATTTCTAGGAAGTTCTTCTATTCTAATCCCTAAAGTCTATCTTTGGGATATGTGCTCTAATCAGAGTTTATCTAAATATAGCTTCCAAGGTTAGTACTAAACTATCTCTGATACAAACTGTAAAGCCCCGACCCTAGTTACCCAGAGTCAGTGCATTATTGCGTAACATTGGCATGATCTCAAAAGATCAATTCTCGAAAGACCGATTAGTTTAGTAGCCTTAGAAATAGTAGATACATTCATAAATTTTACATTACATCATAAAGTGAAAAACTACAATAACATTGTCTCCATTTCCACACTCATATCCCCTTCAGACTATCCCTGCAGGTCAATCATAAAATACTTCTTCACATCCAGGAAAAATTAAAACTTTGAAAGGTGTGAGCCCAGAAGCTCAGTAAGGATAACAATATAGCAGAAGATTTCATAAATAAACATTAACATTTAAGGCAATGTATTACTAAAAAAAATGCCTTTTAAACTTGAACTTAAGCATAATATGCAAAAAATAAAATGAAATAATGCCATTTACATATTCACATGGATATTCTACTAGTCGAATAATCACATGCAATATCAATAATCACTTTCATAATGATGGAATGAATAATTCCAGACTATCATAACCACATAGCTAAGGCCTCATTCCAAGACTACAAATAAGATTTTGTCAAGGCCTCATGCCAAGACACTAGTTTCTCTCATGAGACCTTCCGATGCATCGAGGAGCTATAGCGGGCTCCACCCGTCACTTATTAAGTCCAATGAATTCTTCATATGAACAGGTTTAAACATATCATAAACCATAACATAATCGTATCACATAAGAAATGCATAAATGAAACATAAAATTTAAACATTTAAACCACAAGATATTAATACAACACATTGATATAATAAAAAACACTTTCAAAACCATTTTCAATACCAAAATAAAAGAAAATTAAAACTTTGTATTTATTTTTCATTTAAAAAAAGTTATGGCTTTTAGAGGAAGATGAAACTCAAATAATGGTCACGACGGCGGAGAAGTCATTGTTGCCGCATACATACAAAAAACATTCCTTTTTTTCATTTAGTAAAAATGCTTTGTATAAAAATACTCCTTTTGAATAAAAGTAAAAGTCAAAGGGGTTTATACACCTTATAATGGAAAGCTATGTATAAAACAAAATATGCCTCAATGAATGGATATTGAGATGAAGTCCCTTACAAAGATCAATTTTTAAATAAAATAGATCAGTTATGTGTATTCACTATAAGTACACATAAAGAGAATAAAAATACAATATAGGACATAATAATATCATGACATAATTTGAATGTAGGATATTAACCCAAATAATGGAAACTGGGTTAAGAAGTTCCCTTACCTCGTGTCCGACTTGACTCGATCGTTCCTTAATCTCCTGAATAATAAACTAGAGTTAATTTATACTTGATTAATAACTTTCTTCATTTTCATTATTCGTTTTATATCACTTATTACCATGTTATAAACATTATGTAATTATTTAAGTTAATAATGGTCATTTTGTCGATCTTTGGTACTTGAGTCAAAAATAAATTTCTTATAATTACAAGTTGTTCATGTGGTGAAATATCCATTATATCCAAAATTATATTCATGATTTAGATATCATATATATCATATATATCCAGTATATACATTCATTCATAATATTATGTAACATTTAGAGGTAAGAAATGAAATGCACCGTTCATGGAGACAGTAAGCCGTACGTACACATGAACGCTATTTTCATTTCTATTTCATATTTAATAGAATGAAATCAGAATGATATAAAGGTATATTATAATTACAGTATAATATCACATATAATATCATTTACTCCATCCTTTATACATCCCACATATGGCATTAACGATTCAAATCACTTTGAGGGGGCGGTAGTCCGCACTTCCTAAAATGAAGGTATCACGTTTACCCATAATAGAAACCATAATGGCATTCCATAAATGAAAAATATAGAAGCTTAAGTAAAACATAAACATATTATATATCATATATAAATATAGTGGCAACTTAATGGCCACCTTTGAAGGTGTTATATGAGTGTTGAATAATCATCGTTTCGTGAGGCAGAAATTCTCCATCCACAGAAACAGTATGTACTTTAACCATTAGATGTTGGTGTGTGTAAGGGTAAATCAAATAATTCTCATAAAAACATCCTAGTATATTTAAGATACTGGTTTTGTTAAAATAGAAAGGAATAAAACGAGTTTAAGGGGTTGGAGAAGAAAAATAAAACAAAATAACATAAGAGAAGACATTACCTTAAAATTTGGTAACTCTTTTTTGATTTGGGACAAAGGCTTCCTTGGGAAGAATTATGCCCAAAGGGAGGCTTCTAGGAGTAATAGAGGGAAGTTGAGAGAGTATTTTGGCAGAGGTTGTCTGAGCCAAAAGGCTTTGATGGTGTGAATAAGGTGGTAGTGGTCGGGGCCTTTTATAAGAGGAGAGGAGGGGCACTCTTGGAATGTCATGAAATGTTACTTTATTATATAATTAGTTTCAGATTTTAAGGGTCCCACACTTATATATTTAGAGTATAAGGTGATAAGGGTTCGAAATATACTCATCCAATTGGTTTTTGACAAGTATAAGTCTTAGAATTTACATTATATTTTCATTTTATTTAAATTGTTAATTAATGAGGTAATCGCTGCATTATCATGGTGTTATAAAATATTTAATATATTTAATGTCTAAAAATTATAAAAAAATTATCATGATGTAGGAAATATTTTTGGATTTCCAATGATTATTTATTGTCGAATAGTTACCTTATATAACCCCTTGTAATAATTATATTAGTAAAATAACTCAGGTTTGTGACAATTTTATTTTTACTTTAAACAAAAAGTTATTATTGTCATTTTCTTACCCACGTGGCACCATGGGGACCCCAAGTTGACCCATGGATTGTATTGGTTGGTCATGACTCATCCAAAAAGTTTAGGACAAGTGTAATGGTATTTGCATATATTTATAATATCATTTTTAACTTAAATTTCACTAAATACATTTAATCGCGATTAATTAAACATAAAAGTTACTATTCACCAAAAATTATTTTAATTCCGATGAACCACATTTTACTTCCTAATGACAACCATGTATGTCGGCTTTTTTAAAATCAAATCACAGAAGTGGTAATGTTTCATTTAAACGAAAAATCAGTTTTTTAAATACCACTTAGTGGTTTCACTATTCATCAAAAATTGAGTTTTTCAGAACAATGCCAAAATTTTACCCTAAGCTATAATTACTATTCTGAATTCAAAAATGATGTCTATTTTAAAAAATTACAAACATATACGTTTCTTTAAAAAAATATATAACTAATTCCCTCTATCAAAAAAAATTGCGTGTTTTTAAGAAACAATATATATCAAAAGATTGACAATTGTTTATGTCCAATTTCAAAGTGAAATTAATTCTAATGAACACCATTGGATAAAATGGTAAAAATATATTCTAACTATTCTTTAAAACCACTCAATAGAATAATTTACCACTGTAAATTATTTTGATTAAAAAATTTGTTTTTAAGTATTTTTAACTATTCATAAAACAATTGGAAGTTCTCAGAAAATTACAAATAATTAAACTTAGGATAATTTCGATATTCTGAATACAAAAAATAAGTCCATTTGGAAATATAAAATTTATAAAATTTATAAAATTATGTATTACTATTCATAATAGCTACTTTGATTGGTTGTGGTGCGTGTTAGAACTCGAAGTCGCGTACAACACATGCTACTGTATTATTCAAAGAGCAGTGTACCGTGGAAGCTTGGGGTGTTACAGGAACACCCCAAGCTTTCATGTTACACTCTTCTTTCAATAATGCAATAGCTTGTATTGTACGTAAGTTCGACATTCTAACACAAACCACAACCAATCAATGTAGCCGTAATGAATAGTAATACCTACTATTTAAAATTTTATAAATTATATCTGTCAAAATGGACATCATTTTTGGATTTGGAATATCGAATTTAGCGTAGGGTGAAATTTTGGAACTTTTCGGATAACTTTTATATTTTGATGAATAGTGAAAATTACTAAAATTTAATTAAAAACAACCATTTTAATCAAAATAATTAATATCGATAAATTATACTATTGAGTGGTTTTAAAGTATAATTATAATATAATATTACAATTTTATCCAATGGTGGTCATTAAAATTAATTTCACATTGAAATTGGACATAAACAATTGTCAATCTTTTGATTGATATTGTTTCTTAAAAACACGCTATTTGTTTTGACAACGGGAATTAATTATAAAATTAATTAAAGCAACTTATATGTTTGGAGTTTTTTAAAATATAAACCATTTTTTAATTCAGAATATCAATTATAGCATAGGGTGAATTTTTGGTATTTTTCAGAAAAACTTCAATTTTTGATGAATAGTGAAACCACTAAGTGGTAGTTTAAAAATGAATTTTTCGTGTAAATAAAACATTTCCACTTCTGTGATTTTATTTTCAAAAATCAGACATACATGGTTGTCATTAGGATGTAAAATTTTGTTCAATGGGATTAAAATAATATGTTGGTGAATAGTAACTTTTAAGTTTTATTAATCACGATTAAAGGTAATTAGTGAAATTTAAGGTAAAAATGATATTATAAAAATATGAAAATATATTTACACTAGTCCTAACCTTATTTGATGAGTCATTCCCGACCAATAAAATCCATGGGTCAACTTGGGGACCCCATGGAGCCACGTGGTTAAGAAAATGAGCTTAATTACTTTTTATTTAAAGTAAAAATAAAATTGTCACAAACATGTGTTGTTTAACTAAAAAAATTATTACCTGGGGTTATATAAGTTAAATATTTGACTATTAATATTCATTGGAAAGCTAAAAAGATTTCCTACATCATGGTATTTGTTTTATAATTTTTATACATTAAATAAATTAAATTCTTAAAAACACCATGATGATGCAACGATTACCTCACTAATTAATGATCTAAATTTAATGAAAAGATAATGTAAAATCTATGACATACACTTGAAAAAAACCTATTGGATTAGAATATTTCTAACCCTTATCATCTTATCCTAGAAATATATAATTTTGGGACCTTTGAAATCCGAAATGCTCTTCATAATAATGTAACATTTCATGACATTCCAATAGTTCCCCTTCTATTCTCTTATAAAAGGCCCCCACCACCACTACCTTATTCACACCTTGAAAGCCATTTGGCTCAGCCAAAATCTTCCCAAATACTCTCTAAAATTCCTTATATTACTCCTAGAAGCCTCAATTTGGGCATAAGTCTTCACAAGGAATCCTTTGGCTCAAATGAAAAAGAGTTACCCGATTTTAAAGGTAATGTATTCTCTTATGTTGTTTTGTTTTATTTTTCTTTTCCAACCCCCTAAACTCTTTTTTTTATTTTCTTTTGTAAAAACACCAGTATACTCAATATTAATGGATGTATTTATGATAATTATTTTATTTACACATACACATACATTTTTCTAATGGTTAAAGAACATACTGTTTCTGTGGGTGGCGAATTACTGCCACACGAAACGATGATTGTTCAATCTTATTTTAACACCTCTAATGGTGGCCATTATGATGAAAATATTTTTATATATGAGATATATTATGTTTATTATTTCTTTATGCTTCTTTATTTTTCATTTATGTAATACCTTTTTGATTTCCATTATGGGTAAATGCGATAATTTCATTTTAGGAAGTGCGGACTACCGCCCCCTCAAAGTGATTTGAATCGTTAATGCCATATGTGGGATGTATAGAGGATTGAGAAAATGTTATTATATATGATATTATACTGGAATTATAATATACCTTTATATCATTATGATTTCATTCTATTAAATACGAAAGAGAAACGAAAGTAGCGTTCATGCGTATGTACGGCTTACCGTCTCCATAAACGGTGCATTTCATTTCTTACCTCTAAATTTTATGTAATATTATAAATTTATGTATGTAATGGATATGTATGATATATATGATATCTACATCATGAATATAATTCTAGATATAATGGATATTTTACCACAAGAACAACTTGTAATTATAAGAAGTTTATTTTTGACTCAAGTACCAAAGATCGACAAAACGACCGTTATTAACTTAAATAATTACATAATGTTCATAACATTGTAATAAGTGATATAAAAGGAATAATGAACTGGAAAAAGGTTCTTATGAAAGTATAAATTAACTCTAGTTTATTATTCAGGATATTAAAGAATGATCGAGTCAAGTCATACACGAGGTAAGGGAACTTCTTAACCTAATTTCCGTTCTTTGGGTTAATTTCATACTTTCAAATTATGTCATGATATTATTATGTCCAATCTTGTGTTTTTACATTCATTATGTGTACTTATAGCGAATACACACAATAGATATATTTTATTTAAAAATGATCTTTTTAAGGGACTTCGTCTCAATCCCCTTTCATTGAGGCATATTTTGTTTTATACACAACATTCTTTTATACAGTGTATAAACCCCTTTGACATTTACATTTATTCAAAAAGATTATTTTTTATATGAAGAGTTTTAATAAAAGACAAATTGGAATATTTTTTTATCGTACGTATGCGGCGACAATGACTTCTCTACCGTTGTGACAATTATTTGAGTTCTGGCTTCCTCTACAAGCCATAACTTTTTTTTAACTGAAAATTAAATACCAAGTTTTAATTTTCGTTTATTTTGGTATTGAAAATAGTTTTGACAATAATGTTATTATATAAATGTGTTTTATTTATATATTGTGATTGAAATGTAGAAATGTTATGTTTCCTTTATGCATGTTTATGTGATACGATTATGTTATGGTTTATGATATGATTAAACCTATTTATATGAGGAATGTATTGGACTTAATAAGTGAAGGGTAGAGCCCGCTATATCTCCTCGATGCATCGGTAGGTCTCATGAGACAAACTAGTGTCTTGGCACAATGCATTGAAAAAATTATATTTTTAGTCTTGGCACGAGGCCTTGGCTATGAGGTTACGATAGTCTGGCATTATGCATTCCATCATTATGAAAGTGGTTATTGACATTGCATGTGATTATTCGACCAGTAGAATATCCATGTGAATACGTAAATGGAATAATCTCATTTTACTTTTTCCATGTTATGTTGAAATTAAAGTTTAAAAGGACTTTCTTTTAGTTATACCTTACCTCAAATGCTTATGTTTATTTATGAAAGGTTCCGCTATTTTGTTATCCTTACTGAGCATCTGAGCTCATCCCTTTCAATGCTTTATTTTTCCCATGATGTGAAGAAATATTTTTTGACTGACCTGCAGGGATATTCTGAAGGGGATATGGGTGTGGACTATGGAGACTCTGTTATTGTAGTTTTTCACTTTATGAAGTAATGTAACATTTATGAATGTATCTAGTGTTTCCAAGGATACTAAACTAATCGGTATTTCGAGATTTGATCTTTTGTGATCATGACAATGTTACGCAATAATGATCCAACTTTGGGTAACTGGGGTCAGGGCGTTATAGTTGGTACCAGAGGCAGTTTAGTACTAAACTGGGAAGCTAGATTTAGATAATCTCTTATTAGATCACATATCCCAAAGATAGAATTTGAGGATTAGTATAGAAGAGCTTCCTAAAATTTTGGTATTATAGAGATTTTGTGAGTTTTCCGAGCAATACATCCCTGTATGGATATGAGTAGGTAGAGGAGGCTCTGGCACAGATGTACCTAGGGATAAAACCCGAAAACACCTCTTTGAGCTAGACTCAAATGGGAATTGGTGCACGACAACGGGCCTTGCTGCACTATTGGCTATGACACTCCTGGGGGATATGCTTTGGATAATTCTCATTTTCTTTACAAACCATTATGAAGGGTTTATGAGTAAATAATTCCTCAAAGAAAACATTTTTATGATTATATTTCAATTTTAGTTAAGAGTTTTACAATTATGGAATTATTTATTTTGATTCATAAACTATTCTAGTTTATGCCATTGTTTAGAAATGGCGCCTAGTGGGAGGAATGGAAACCATATCAATGCACACGCTCTATGTAAGGATTTCCCTCCTGCTCAAGATAATTATAGTGGAGCTGGAGATACAACTGGTGATGATCAACTTATCACCATACTAGGAACACTCACTCAGGTTATGAATAATAACCTTACTCGTATGGAGCACCCTGGTCGACAGCATGGAGGATCAATGTTAGAGCGCTTCATGAGGCAGCAACCTCAAACATTCAATGGGAGTATCAGTCCATTAGTAGCTGATAAATGGATAAGTTCTCTAGAGAAAATTTTCCTTGCCTTGGGGAGTAATGAAAGGGAAAAAGTTATCATGGAAATTTACCGCCTCACTGGAGATGCTGATCAATGTTGGTCATTGATTCAAAACACGAAGGAAGATGAAGAAGTATCTAATATGGAATGTAGGGAGTTCAAAGAGTTTTTCATAGAAAAATAATTTCCTCATGACCATCGAGCTGTTATGGAAAGGGAATTTCTGAGTCTGAGACAAAAGGAGGACGAGAATATCGCAAAGTATGAGGCTAACTTTACAAGGTTAGAAAGGTATGCTGAAGATAATATACACAACCCAAGAAGTAAGATTGATCGTTTCTTTGATGGGTTAAAACCATTTCTTCATCGAGCATTAGTGTCAAAATCCTTCTCATCGTATAAAGACATTGTCTCATGTGCTATTAATACGGAAAAGGAATTCTCTAAATCATGTGACAATAAAGTAAAGAAAGAGAAGAAGAGAATGGTGGAACAAGAGACAAATAAAGGGAATAAGGGAAAGAAGGATTTTACATTATGCGATAGTTGTGGGAAGAATCACCCCGGTACTTGCCTAAAAGGAATGGGAGTTTGTTATAAATGTGGAGAAAAAGGTCACCGGGCTCGTGATTGCACGAGAAAGAAAGAGGATATCAATGTTGAATGCTACAATTGTAGAGAAATGGGGTATTAAGCATATGAATTCCCTAAGTTCCAAGAAAAAAATACCTGAGAAAAGGCAAATGGATCAAGGACAATCTTATGCTGTTACTACAGTTGAAGTGGAATAATTAATGTATTAGTGCTTTTGGACTCAAGGATTATATTCTGGTTCTAAGAATAATGTGATATATATAAGGATTTTACTGCAATACTTTTTGTTTTCATTAAGGTTTTAATATGATGAAGGTAATCATATTTTCAGTATGTGACAATAAGAAAAACATTACTTTGTTTGGGGAATCTGAAGAAATGATTTTGGAATTTAGATACCTTTTAGAGAAAGTCTGGACAGAGGTATTTTGGATAACTATAAAGGTTGGAATGGATTAAGTTTAACTTTGGATAGTATTGTTTAAGTTTAAAACATTTCTAATGATTAGTTTTGTAATATTATAATACTATAGTGTTAGGAAAAGAACAACCTACATGTTGGGGGATAACCCGTCGCGTCGGACAAAGCAGTAGGAATTGAACCCACAACCATAGTGCGACAGGACTTTTTTACATACCACTAGCCTAAAGGAAGTCCCTAGTTATTAGAAAATAGTTTTCCTAATCTAAATGGTATGTCTTAATATTTGGAACCTTGTACAATTAGGATAAATATAATATTTTTGAGTTCTATTATCTTTTTGAGTGAATGATGGGTTTGTGGTAAAACTTTATTAAAGAATGAAAGTCTACATGACAAGTATGTATATTTCCTTATGTTCTTAGTAAATCTCCTAAATAAATTTCTCAACTGTATGAAAGGTAACTTAAAACAAAAACGTTGTCGGTTAACTTTTCCTACTGGGGAATCAATGATCGTTTAACCAATAACAAGTTTGTGATTTTCTTGTAGTTAACTTTATTCTAATCCTATTTTATTAAACTCTCCACCAGACATTGATGGGTTTTTCATCCATATCCATGTATTCATAGAATCCTAGTATGGGATATCTCAGGCGACCTTTGTACACCTCTTTCTTTCTTTTAAAGTTATATTTTTATTAACCCTATTTCCGATATGGGTTTTCCACAAAGGTATTTTCTACTTTGAACCTTTTATTTTATAAGAAAAATTTCAAATTGTGTGGACACAATTTATTAAAAGAGGGGAGAATGTAACACCCCAAGATTTCATGATACACTTCTCTTTCAATATTGAAATAGCTTGTATTGTACGTAAGTTCGAGATTCTAACACACACCACAACTAATCAAAGTAGCAGTTATGAATAGTACTACATACTTTTTGAAATTTTATAAATTATATCTTTCAAAATGGACTTCATTTTTGGATTTGGAATATCTAATTTAGCCTAGGGTGAAATTTTGGAACTTTTCGGATAACTTTTATATTTTGATGAATAGTGAAAATTACTAAATTTTAATTAAAAACAAATTTTTTAATCAAAATAATTAATATCAATAAATTATAATATTTAGTGGTTTTAAAGTATAATTAAAATATAATTTTACCATTTTATCCAATGGTGGTCATTATAATTAATTTTAGTTTCAAATTGGACATAAACAATTGTCAATCTTTTAATTGATATTGTTTCTTAAAAACACGATATTTGTTTTGACAACGGGAACTAATTATAAAATTAATTAATGCAAAATATATTTTTTGAATTTTTTAAAAAAGACACCATTTTTGAATTCAGAATATCAATTATAGCTTAGGGTGAATTTTTGGTATTTTTCTGAAAAACATCAATTTTTGATGAATAGTGAAACCACTAAGTGGTATTTTAAAAACTAATTTTTCATTTAAATGAAACATTACCACTTCTGTGATTTTATTTTCAAAAATCCGACATACATGGTTGTCATTAAGAAGTAAAATTTGGTTTAATGGGATTAAAATAATTTTTTGATGAATAATAACTTTTAAGTTTTTTGAATCGAGATTAAAGGTAATTAGTAAAATTTAAAGTAAAAAATGATAGTTTAAAAATATGAAAAATATCTTGACACTTGTACTACCCTTATTGGATGATTCATTCCCATTCAAGACAATCCATGGGTCATCTTGGAAACCCCATGGAGCCAATTGCGTAAGAAAATGACGTTAATAACTTTTAATTTAAAATAAAAACTTAAATTGTCACAAACATGTGTTGTTTTACTAAAGAAATTATTACATGGGGTTATATAAGTGAACCTTTCGACTATAAATATTCATTGGAAAGATAAAAGTATTTTCTACATCATGCTATTTTTTTTTATAATTTTTAGACATTAAATAAATTAAATTTTTAATAACACCATGATGATGGAACGATTACCTCATTAATTAACGATTTAAATTAAATAAAAAGATAATATAAAATCAAAAATTTAAACTTGAAAAAAACCTATTGGATGAGTATATTTCTAACCCTTATGACCTTATCCTTGAAATATATAATTGTGGGACCTTTGAAATCCGAAATTCTCTTCGTAATAATGTAACATTTCATGACTTTCCAAGAGTGCCCCTCCTCTCCTCTTAAAAAAGTCCCCCAGTACTACCACCTTATTTACACCATCAATGCCATTTGTTTTGGAAACAATCTGCCCAAATACCCTCTCAATTTCCATCTCTTAATCCTAGAAGCATCACTTTGGGCAGAAGTCTTTCCGAGGAAGCCTTTTGCTCAAATCAAAAATAGTTACCCGATTTTAAAGGTAATGTCTTCTCTTATGTTGTTTTGTTTTATTTTGCTTCTCCAACCCCCTATACTCTTTATTTTATTTTATTTTGTAACAAAAAAATTATCCTCAATATACATGGATTTTTTTATGATAAGGATTTTATTTATACTTATACATACCTTCATCTAATAGTTAAAGAACATACTGTTTCTGTGGGTGGGGAATTACTGCCTCACAAAACGATGATTGTTCAATATTATTTTAACACCTCTCAAGGTGGCCATTATGATGACACTAGTTTTATATATGATATATATTATATTTATGTTTTCTTTATTCTTATTTATTTTTCATTTATGTCATACCTTTATGATTTCCATTATGGGTAAACGCGATATCTTCATTTTAGGAAGTGCAGACTACCGCCCCCTCGAAGTGATTTGAATCGTTAATTCCATATGTGGGATGTATAAAGGATGGAGTAAATGTTTTTATAGATGATATAATACTTTAATTATAATATACCTTTATTTAATTATGATTTAATTTTATTAAATACGAAATTGAAATGAAAGTAGCGTTCATGCGTACGTACGACTTACCGTCTCCATGAACGGTGCATTTCATTTATTATCTCTAAATGTTATTTAACATTATAAATGAATGTATATACTATATATGTATGATATATATGATATCTACATCATGAATATAATTCTGGATATAATGGATATTTTACCACATGAACAACTTGTAATTATAAGAAGTTTTTTTTGAATCATGTACCAAAGATCGACAAAACGACCGTTATTAACTTAAATATTTAAATAATGTTCATAACATTGTAATAAGTGATATAAAAGGAATAATGAACTTGAAAAATGTTATTAAGAAATTATAAATTAAGACTAGTTTATTATTCAGGACATTAAATAATTTTTGAGTCAAGTCGGACACGAGGTTACAGAACTTCTTAACCCAATTTCCATTCTTTGGGTTAATCTCATACTTTCAAATTATGTCATGATATTATTATTTCCTATCTTTTATTTTTACATTATTTATGTGTATTATAGTGATTAAAAATAATATAACTATTTTATTTAAAAAATTATCTTTGTAAGAGACTTCATCTCAATCTCCTTTCATTGAGGCATATTTTCTTTATACACAACGTTCTTTTATATGGTGTATAAACCCCTTTGACTTTTACCTTTATTAAAAATGAATATTTTTTATACGAAGAATTTTAATAAATGACAAAAGGGTATGTTTCTTTTGTCGTACGTATGCAGCGACAACGAATTCTTTGCCACCGTGGCCATTATTTGAGTTTCAGCTTCCTCTACAAGCCATAACTTTTCATAAATGAAAAATAAATACCAAGTTCTAATTTTCGTTTATTTTGGTATTGAAAATGGTTTTGACAATGTTTTTATTATATAAATGTGCATTATTTATATCTTGTGATTGAAATGAGGAAATTTTATGTTTCCTTTATGCATGTTTTATGTGATACGATTATGTTTCAGGTGGAGACAACTATAGCTCCTCGATGCATCGGTAGGTCTCATGAGACATACTAGTGTCTTGGCATGAGGCCTTGAAAAAATCTTATTTGTAGTCTTGGAAAGAGACCTTGGCTATGAGGTTATGATAGTCTGGCATTATGAATTCCATCATTATGAATGTGGTTATTGATATTTCATGTGATTATTCGACTAGTAGAATATCCATGTGAATAAGTAAATGGAATTATCTCATTTTACTTTTGCCAAGTTATGTTGATGTTCAAGTTTAAAAGGGGTTTGTTTTAGTTATACATTTCCTTAAATGTTTATTTTTATTTATGAAAGCTTCCTCTATATTTTTATCTTTACTGAGCATCTGAACTCACCCCTTTCAATGTTTTATTTTTCCCAGGATGTGATGAAATATTTTATGACTGACCTACAGGGATAGTCTGAAGGGGATATGGGAGTGGACTATGGAGACTATGTTATTGTTGTCATTCACTTTATGATTTAATGTAACATTTATAAATGTATCTAGTGTTTCCAAGGCTACTAAACTAATTGGTCTTTTGAGATTTGATCTTTTGTGATCATTCCAATGTTATGCAATAATGCTCCGACTCTAGGTTACTGGGGTCGGGGTGTTACAATAAACCTTAGGATATAACTTCTCAACTAATTTATGATAGTTTTTTAATTTTTTTCATTATACATGGGTAAATGTTTCTTTTAATATACTACTTATGGATTGTGTTATTGCATCACTCTATTATAAAATCATTGTAATCCACTCTATCTATAAACTCACAGTTTTGGACACATTATCCTTCTCCAAACGCTATAAACCAAAGGATCCAATTATGTTGAAATTTTTTTAACTTAATATATCAAAGTTTCATATCCAATACTAATAGTAAATATAAAATATACTATATAGAATTATACTCTAATAAATGAGTAATATGTTATAAATTTATAACTTTGAATGAATAAATAACTTTATCGGCTATATCAACATATTCCATTATATGCGTGTCAAAATTCAATTTTTTATGAATTACTGAAAATTAAAGTCTCCCTAAGACCTACTAGTGTTTGGGTTCAACAAACCATATAAAATATTGAAGGTGATTTTGGGATTAATCCCCACATAGTGATGAGTGATGGGTTGTTTGATTAGTGTGGATTAGGTTATGTTATAGATATTTTAATTGGTTAAGTGAAAGGATTAGTAAGGGATCAGGTGGTTGCATTGGTAGTTTATAGATTTTATATTTTTTTGGTCTCATAGGTTTATTATTTTTTTATTGTGTTAATGGGTATTCATTTTTGTATTTTTTTAAATAGTCTTAGTTTGATTCATTGTGGGAGGGATAGTGATATAGATGGTAATGGTTTGAGATGGATTCATAGGGGGTTTTAAATGGGTATTTTTCATGGTGTGGAATTTTTTTATGTTTATATAGGTTTGGTAAATTTTTATAATGTGGGTTTGGCAATAGTTTAGTTATTAGGAATAAATAGGAATGAGGAGGTGTGAAACTCAAGAATTATAATATCTAGAAGTGTAACTTTACTACATGAACATGATAAGAACTAGATCAAACAGCTAAGAAAATCAATTTTATTAGAACATAGAGATTTGAAGAGGGATACTAATAACAGAATTTAGGTTTTGGTGTTTATAATTAAATGTATTTTAATAAATTTTAGCATAACCCATGTCATTTAAAAATGAAATCATTAGTTCTAAAACTGTGGTATTTTTCAAACTCAATCCTCTATTTTTGCAACTCCATGGGGGAAGCCACCATAAAACAACCATGTCAGTTTATCCCTATGAGATTTATTTCAGGTAAAAATCAAGACATGAAGCCTACCATACAAAAATGAATTTTTCTTATTTATATTAAGAACCATTATAGAGTGTGAAATTACTTCCCATCACAACCTGATTTGGCACTCAATATTATGATATTTTGGGGTTGGGTTACAGTGCAAACCCACCCTATTAGGGTAATGATCATTTCTATCCAAGAACATTATATTATTATAGGTTACTCAATTATTGTGTGTCATAGGTCTAGAATGATGACTATAGGTAGTAGTGTTTTATGACATGATATATCAGGTTTCACTCTAAAACTGAATCCTTTTATCAGTTGGTTATTACTCCTCTAAAATTTTATGTTTTATCAATTAGATAACCAATAGGGGAGTAGGGGAGATTTCCCTAAATTATATAATATAATTAGTCCTAATAATTTATAAACAATATAAAGTAGAATTATAATCCTAAAAAAGAAATCATAATGATATTTCTCCAATCTAGATATTTAATTAAAATCAATACCTAGATGTAACTGTGTATTTTTAGTAAAATTTTAGGGATAAAATAAATTATTTATAGAAATTTTTCATTTAAAGATTCATCATTATTTATTGAACTTGAATAAAGGTTCATGAACTCTTTATATCTAAATGATTTCATGTGAAATGACATTTATACCATGATGGGTCATAACCAATGTTACTGTAGTTTTATTGGAAACAATCTCAAGCAATATTTATAAAAAATATTTCAACTCTTTGTACAAATATTCAATGGTTGATTCATAAATCATTCCACCTATTTATTTTCTATTTACAGATCTTTTAATTATAATATTCATCTCTTTAAATATATTATAATTTATCCAATTACAGTAGTATATTTCTATATTTGTGTGAGTCTATAGACACTTTATTCATAGCCCTATATAATAGATGATCAAGATCCACCAGTAAATGGCCTAGTTTTTCATCGTTAAGCCTGAATGGGGTTATAATAGTCATCATTTTATAATATATCATCTATTAATATAAATTATTATCATGATTTTTTTTCTATAATCATTCCACATTGAACTTGTAGTTTTCTCCAAAATATTTATAATCACTCAGTTGGATAATTCTACTTTCCCACAGGCTTGTGGGTGTGAGGGGAGACAGTATTGTATCAAACTATTTAATTTTCTAGCAAACAAAATAATATAATAGTTTGAATTTGTTACTCAAGCAATTATGAGTAAACTGGACATACCAACAATATAAAATAAGTTATTCCCTAACAATTTCATCAATAAATTGGATATACATTCCATGTGTACTCATATTATACCGAATTAGTGATGTAAATAACATACACACGTATCTATATGTTTCTCCTGGAGCTTGAGAAGGCCCCCATAAATTCAGTTCTACATACATCATACACCTCAACTTTTAGAATTGTTTTTTTGAGTTTCAATTATTTTCCAAATGTTAACCATTTATTAGAATCAATCATATCCTCATATGAAATCCCTTTCATCTTTGTCGATGTCAAAAAAATCCACATTATATTATCATGGAAATTATTCTACCATGTCAATTTTGTCCTGAGTTTGGTGATGAATTGAAAAATTCTAGAATGATCCTTGCCTTGGATTTGGGAACACATCACTCAATTAATCTTTATCTACATTCCATGAATAATAATTGATTAATACAAAAACAATAGAATCTTCCATATTAAAGGAAAACATTCCATTATTAAGCATGGATCAATCCTTAATAGTTTATCTCAATATGAGTTTGTTTTTCCATTTAGATTGACATTCTGGTTACAACCAAATAAGTTTTTATCTAAATAACAAAGATAGAAAAATGTTTACATACCCATATCAAACATTATCCTATAATCTCATGTACTTTGTATGGTTTAATGAACTATTGACATTTAGAAGTTGTGTGCGACATAATTTTCAGAACATGATGGAATAATTTCATTAGTTTTTTTTATGATATATCAGTATATGGGATATCCATTGAAGTATTCCTATACAAACCGGATGCGGTACATAATTGTTTTCAAGTAAAATTCTTAGTTCAAAATTGGGAAAAGATCCATTTCATACTCCAAGTTGGTTTCATTCTAGTGCATGAAATATCTAAACAAGTAATAAAGGTAGTTTGAGTAATTAAAACATTCATACAAGATCTCCATGGTCATAATAAAATGAAGGGTCTTTAAATATTTATTGTACATGATAGATTTTACCACCACATTAGAAATTAATTTTTCATGATATCTAGGCTAGTCACCCATATTTTGTAAAAATATATATTTTTTATATTTGAATTATAATGTAAGGAAGACTTTATTGCATTGAAAAAGAATCTATTTGCCACACCAATCAAGATATTTCTGAATTGGTAGAAATATTTCATCATAATGTGGGATCCAAGTGATTCCATTATAAGAGATACTCTATGATAGTGGGTAGATCATATTTCTCAACCTATATCTTATGACTTCCATTCCCATAATAAGTACAAAATAAGTAAAACTGTCACTATTAAAAAAAATTATAACAATGGTTTTTATTTTGATAATTTCAAACGATATTTAGTAATATTTGAGGTTATTGTCTATATTTATCAGACCACTTGTGTTATTTTTTTAAAAAGCATTCTAATGCATGCCTGATTTCGTGAATCTTTTAACTAAAATAGTATTATAGGATTAACATAAAAAACCGATTAGATATTGTAGTGTCTGACCATATTTTGAGATTAATCTAAAAGTGTATTTAAGTGGATGTGGTGAGAGAAATTGATGATGAGTTCTTCGATTAGATTCTTTTATGTACAGATTTACAATCTCTTCCATGGGTTTTCAACAGTTTTGATTATTCAAAAAACATGTCCATAAATCATTTTTTTCCATATCAGAAACGAATAATACATTTAGATAATTGACAACATTGTTTTTGTATTAATCAATTATTGTTCATAGAATGTATTGAATGATTTGTTGAGTGATGTGACAATGGTTTTTCAAGGAATGTAGTGAATGATTATTCATTACTGATATGAAAAATAATGATTTATGACCTTATTTTTTTGAATAATCAACAATGTTGAAAAACCATGGAAGAGATTGTAAATTAGTAAATAAAAGCTTCTCATCCAAGAACTCATCATAAATTTCTCTCTCCTCATCCACTTCAATATTCTTTTAGAGTAATCTCAAAAAATGGTTAGACACTACAATATCTAATCCCTTTTTTATGTTAATCCTATAATACTATTTTAGATAAAAGATACACCAAATCATGCATAGATTAGAATCCTTTTATAAAAAATAACTCAATAGGTCTTATAAATGTATAAAATCACCTCAAGTATTACTAAATATGGTTTGAAATTATCAAAATGAAAAACCATTATTATACATTTTTCTAACAGAGGCAATTTAACATATTTTTTACTTATTATGGGAATGTATTTCATAATAGATAAGTTGAAAAATATGATCTACCCACTATCATAGAGTATCTCTTATAATGTAATCAATTTGATCCCACATTATGATGAATTTTTTTCTACCAATTCAGAAATATCTTGATTAGTGTTGCAAACAGATTCTTTTTCAATTAAATAAATTATTCCTTACATTATGATTCAAATATAAAAAAACATATTTTGACAAAATATGGGTGAGTTTCCAAGATATCTTGATAAATACATTTCTAATGTGGTGGGAAAATCCATCATGTTGAATAACTATTTAAATCCCCTCAATTTTATTATGAATATGGAGATCTTGTATGAATGTTTTCATTACTAGATCTACCTTTATTACTTGTTTAGATATTCCATGTACTAGAATGAAACTGCCATGAACTATGAATTGGAACTTTTCCCAATTGTGAACTAAGAGTTTTTCTTGAAATCTATTATGTACCACATCAGGTTTGTATAGGAATACTTCAATGGTTATCCCAAATACTGATATATCATCAAAGAAAATATAATGAAATTATTCCATCATGTTCTAAAAAATAAGTGGCACACACCTTCTAAATGTCATTAGTTCATTAAACATTGAAAATTAAATGAGATGATAGGATAATGTTTGATATGGGTAAGTAATAATTTTCTTATCTTTGTTATTTAGATAAAAAAGTATATGGTTGTAACTAGATTGTCAATTTAAAAGGAAAAATGAACTCATATTGAGATAAACTATTAAGGATTGATCCAGGATTAATAATTGATTGTTGTCCTTTCTTATGGATGTTTCTATTATTTTATAGTCTATGAATACACATAGCATTTAATTATCATTGTAGGTATCATCATATTATCGTCTCATTATCATAACATTCGAATAGTGATATTTCTATGAAAATGGTAAGATTAAATCCATTGATAATGGAATGAAACTATGCGAGTTTTCCAATATTTTTCTTAGTGAGGTATGTCTCATTTTTAGATATTTTCTCATTTTAAACCCTTATTATTGTAGTATGTTTTTTATTCAAATGACATGATTAATTTGTTTTATGATTTAAAAACACAATGTAAGTGATTTTTTCCTTTTACTTAAAACATATAAACATTTTTTCCTATTAATTATTAATTATCTATTAATAATTATTGTTAAATATTCCTTTTCACCCATGAATAAGTACCATTGTGTTTATGTCAATGGATTAATCAAAATAATTAGTATTTCGATGATTGAATAAATTAATTCTGGATAAGAATCTATTTACAACTATTTTTTCCATTGCATGACTTTATCTTCTTCCTCATAATATAGTTAGAAATTATCCTTCTTATTTTCTACCATATAATCACTTAGTTTCATTATATTACAACCTGTTCTATTTATAGACACATTATGGATGTGTGTTATTTAGTAGAAAATATTATATAGAAATCCTAGGATTTAATTTCATTATTAATAGTTTTATGAAGATCAAATATGACTTATTCAACACTAACTATAAACATTATTCATTATTGGTTTAAATTTATAAATTATTTTCTTGTTTCAATGAATGGTCTTCCAAGGATTATGGGAATATCTTGTTCTTATTCTATCATGAGAATAAAAAAATCTCAGAGGAATCCAAATTTATCCACCATGGCAGGACATATTAATAAATCCTTAGGGGTATATCATCGATATACTAATAAGGGAGATTGAAAATAATATCATACTTGGATTATCCAATCACGTATTTAAAAACACACATTGGGGAAAAAATTTCACCTCATTAGTAAGTCACAATGTATATTCTTGAATGTGCATGAACTAATGTGAGAACAAGATGGAACATATTCAAAGATCTCTCATCTTAGAGGTGTATTCTATTGAAATTATATTGAACACTCTTTTTAAAGAGACATAACACCACAAACATGTAGAATTATATTTTTTTATTGTAATTAATTTAAAATTATATCATAATCCCACATTTATGAAATTGATTCACTAAAAGATATTTCTATATAAAGTTGTGTGAAACAATATAAAACTTCTTGTATTTCATTTCAAAAATGAATTTTTTTATCCTCTTTAGGAAGGAAAGAAGGCGTCTATATGTAATTGTCTAATTGTATTATTCTTCCCCTTACAATATAATTTTCGTGATTTTCCAATATTTTAATTTCTTTTTTCTTATTTTCTATTATATTCAATATATTCTCAATTTATTTATTTTTCCCTAAATTTTTATTAATCCATTTACAAAAGTCATTTTATTATTTTGCTTTTTTTCTTCCACATCTCACCTAAAAAGCTGTTATAGCCTTCAAATTGTCACTTGGGTTTCTCTTATGTTTCTCTATAGAGTATTGAGTATTCACTCTAATAATGATTGATATATTTTCCCCACCTGGTTCTAGAGTTTTAGGTAGAGGATTATTGATTCCTTATAGAGTTCTATTGTGTTATAATATACTTAGAATAGTTTTTTATGAAGTTATTTAACATTAATTTAGGTGATTTTTAGGGGATAGGACGGTGGAAATGGATATAATTGATGTGGATGGTGGTTGGATTATGGATAAGGGGGTAGTAATAGTTATAATTACCTCAACGGTTGTGATTCAATTTAATATTTTGTAATACGATTATATTATTTGAAAATTAAGAAAGATTTCTATTAGTTATAAAATGGATTTAGTTATGTATTTTGTTTAATTAACCACCATTGTTTGAAAGTGTTTTGGAATTGTTTGGGGGAATGATTATAACTAACATAATTTCAATCGAAAGGTTTCCTATCCCCTAAATACTACTAAATACTTAGTATAAGTGGTGTCCTGTTCACACCTCATGATATTGTAAAATGTTTTTGAGTGTTAGTGGTTTTAAAACCTATGATTGAGTCAATGACACTTAAAATTATAAGCTATTTAATTAACTTATCAATGAATCTAATTAGTTATCCAAGAAGGCAATCTCATCTAATTAAAATACTTCTCTCCTCGGTGGACTCTAATAACTTTTTCATAATTTATAATAATGAGAAATCTCATAGATAATGTCCTCTACAACTTCAAATGTTTTCATAATTAATCTTTTCTGAATAGGTCATCGCTCGTGACTCAAGTTGTATGATGTAAAAATTAAATAATTGATTAATTTATTGGAAAACCTTGATTCTCATCTGTATAAAATTCCTCATGAAGTCATTGATTTTATCCCATGTTTCAAATATACATTATCCATCAACTTGTGAAATGATTGAGATTTCAGATATGAAATTCTATTTCATCCATAGTGTAATGTATTTGTCTAATAATCTCTTCTATAGGTTATCCTAGTTTTTTATTTAACAATCGGGTTATCTATTTAAAAAATCTATTTCTCATACATAGAAATAGAATTACAATACCCACAATCATATTAAATTTGATTTTACTAAATTATTATTGAATATATCAAACATTTCACTGAGGATAGTAAAATATCTCTATAGATCTTCTTTTTTCATGCAACTTAATCATCCCATGTTTTTTATTGGTATTAGGATTAATTTATTCTTAATATTGTTCCCCTATATCAAAAATATGGACAAAAATAAAGGAAACCCATCAATATATGACAAATCATAGTCTATTGTGGCTCTAACCAAGTGATTTTTTGGTTCTCTATTATGTTGGTTATCATTGGGGAATTTTCCCTGAGGTAAATCTTATGTAGAGGAGAGAAAATTCTCTTGGATGGAAAATCATCTGTATAGACATATGAACCTCCTGTTATTAGGGTTATAATCAATAATTTATCATGTATCAAGGATTCTTGATCTTGTTATCAAAATCCTAGTTATACATTATGTTTCTTGAAATGAAAAAAATAAAAAAACACATGATCATAAAGAGAATTAAAATAAAATAGTATTAATAATTTAAGAATATAATTGGTTTATAAAAAATGTTTTATTATAATTTTATGTTCACCCTTCATCACAACCAGTAGTTCCAAATACATTGGCTATCCCACTAGAATTATATATTAAAGTGGGTAATAATGGTTAAAAATTATACTTCCATGATTTATATTATTATACTAATTCATATAATAGTGAAGGTCCAAGGTCAGTTCCATGAGTGATATATATAATCCACAATATAAAGACATATGACTTATTGTTAAGTAGAAATATATGAATTTAGATGGATCCAAAAAATTGAAACAAAAGTCTAATGGTTTTAAAATAATCAAAAAAATAAAATGATCAATCTCAAAGTCTATTTTTAAAAGAGATACCGACCTATTTCATTCATTAATGGGGTTTTATAAATCAGGTATAATATTTTTTTATGTTTAAGAGTTTTTTATGGTAAAATTTATTGATTGGAGACATGAAAAGAGAGTTGGACATGACCCTATGTGACAAGGAATGTTTATAGGCCCTGAGGGCGTGGGTTAACCACATTAAAGAAGGGGATGCTACTACTGGGTTATTTCACCAAAAATCATCAGCCAAGAATAGAAAAAACACTATTACTAGAATCTTACAACCCGATAGAAGAAAGATTTTTGACACCAATGGAATCCACGAGGCCCAGCCATACTATTTCCAGAACCTCTTCGCTGCAGGAAACCCTGTCATGTCTTCCGAGGTGGAAGATTATATCAGACCTATGATCAATAATGAGATCAATAGACAACTCACTAAAGATGTGACAGATGATGTGATACGCTTGGCTCTTAAAAATCTTCATCCCACTATGGCCTCGGGACCAGATGGGTTCCACTCCCTTTTATTTAAACAATACTGGCACATTAACTGTCCCGAAATGTACAACATGAAGAACAATATCTGGGCTGGTAATACAAGAATTGCTTCCATAAATTAAATTTTCCTTTTCCTTATCCAAAAAATCAAGAACCCTCTGGAAATACCTGATATTAGACTTATCAGCCATTGAAATGTATCTTACATGATCTTCTCAAATATCCTTGTCAATCAACTGCGGCCTTAGTGATCTGATATAATCTCTGAGAATCAGAGCACCTTCATGGCCTATAGACTGATAACTAATAATGTGAGTTTGGCCCATGATGTTCTCCATTCTATGAAATCATTCTCCACTCCAAAAAGAGAAACCATGGCCTAGAAACTTGATATGACCAAGGCCTATGATAGAGTGGAATGGAAATTCATAGATGTTTTCATGATAAAATGGGTTTTTGTGCTAAATGGATAGATATGGTCAAGGAATGAATATCGACCATCTCCTTCAAAATCAATGTCAATGGGGAGCTCACCAGAGGATTCTCACCATATCGAGCCCTTCTCCAGGGAGACCCCCTCTCCCCTTTTCTCTTCATTCTGATGGATGATGTGTTTTTTAATATTATTTCTGGGGCTATAGCCTCCAAATCTATTCATGGGGAAAAGTTCTGCCTTGTTGGCCCACCAGTTTTGCATCTTTTCTTTGCCGATGACAGTCTCCTGTTTTCCAAGGCAACAATTAATGAATATCGGGTGATCAGCCAAGCGATCCAACAATACGAGATGGCATCTGGCTAATAGATCAATCATGGGAAATATAAAATTTCTTTCAGGGATGGGGTGCCTCTATCTAAGATGGATGAGATATGAGCAGCAGCTGGTATCTATATGGTTGTGAACCATTAGAAGTACCTTGGGATTCCCAGGGTGATTGGTCGATCCCAAAAATAAATCGTTGCATCTGTTGTGGACAGGATCGAGAAAAAAAATTGTAGGCTGGTCCCCTAAAGGAATCTCTAAAGCGGGAAAAGAGACCCTCATCAAAGCCATCATACAGTCCATCTCCAGCTACTTTATGTCCCTATTTAAGCTTCTGACTTTCATTGTTGACCAGATCCACACACACACACTACCAATTCTTGGTGGGGGAAGAACGATGGATGGAATCGGCCCCACTTGTTGGCCTATGAGAAACTCTGTAAATCCAAATCAAAGGGAGGGATGGGTTTCCAGAATCTGCGTCTCTTCAATGATGCACTATTGTCCAAGAAAGGATGGTGCCTTTTAACCGTCCATTATCTCTTTGTGCACGGGTTCTCCAGGCTAAGTACTTTCCCCACACATACTTTCTTTCTTCCTCTCTTGGTCCCCACCCCAGATTCCTTTGTAGAACATCAGGGAGGGTAAAAAGCTTCTAGAAACAGGTCTTGGCTGGAGGATTTGGTCTGGCTCGTTGATCAATTTTTGGACCAATACATGGCTTATCGATAAGGATGGTATGTGGTCTACATACCCAGTCCAACCAAGAATTGAAAACGCCACTGCCAGCTGTCTCCTATATGACCAGGGACATGGGCGGTATCTAGAAAAAATCCTTGGTTAGTTTAATGAAAGGGATCAAAGAATAATCCTTATTATTCACTGAGTCCATGATGCAGGCCTCGACCGGCTTTTTTGGATCAATATCATCGCGGGTACATTCTGAGGTCCGGCTACAGACTGGCTCTTGGCAGCCACTCAGTTGTCCTGGATGAGGGACCGTGGAATTTGATTTGGAAGCTCAACATTCCCCCAAAAATTACGCCAATTTTGGTGGCAGATCTTCATTGGTACTCTCCCAACCATGAGATGCCTTGCTTACCACCATATGTCCATTACTCCCTCTTGACTCTTCTGCCCAAACATTCTAGAAACTCCTTTGCACACCATCATTCACTTCCCAGGAGATAAGAAAATTTGGACTAAATGGGGCCCGACATCAGCCGTTTAAATGACATTAGCCTCTGACCTTCCCGATATTCTAACGCGTTGGTGCTCCTCTCTTTCCTTGGATTCTTCTGGTTAACTCTGCACTCTGGCATGTATTATTTGGGTCCGGCACAACGATGCTATTTTTCATCAAGCTCACAAACCCCCTGAATTCTGGATTGAATGGGCCACCTCTTGGATTGAGGGCTGGAAAGACCATAATAGACACTTTATTCCAGGTGTTACCCTCCCCTTCCCCCCTCATTGGAATCCCCCAATGGAAGGGACTCTTAAGATTAACGTGGACGCGTCCCACCAAATGGTTGGGCTTTTTGCTCTCGGCCTCCTGGCCCAAAATCATCTAGGGAAAATCCTTGCTGCAAAGTATGAAGCACATCAGGCTTTCTGGTATCCTATATTTGCTGAGGCCATGGAAATCCTTGTCGGTATGTTTCTCTCCTTAGAATGTGGATGGAGTGATATCACTATTGAGTCCAACTGCCTTACCTTTATCAATGTTACTAACCACATTGATGGTGGGCTCTAGTCTTTTAGCATCATCATCAAGAGAATTCTCTCACTTTTCCAACTCTTCCCTTTATGAACCATCTCCTTTACCAAAAGGTAAGGGAACAACGTGGCCCATCAGCTTGTGGCCTCAGGCCCTTTCGACTCCAACCATATCTGGCTGGGCAATTTAACTTCATAGATTTTCACATGTACTTCTACTGATTTTAGTCATTAATGTTTCATGTTTTAATCAAAAAAATATAAAATATATTGGTTAAATAGTTATATTAGACTAATTTCATTATGTTCAATATTTAAATTAAATGATAAATACAATAATTTCTTAATTTCATAAATTTATCAACCAGTTTTTATTTCGTTTTTTAATATATCATTTTTTAAAATACTAACTAATAAATAATATTAGAATTTGTGACTGAAATTTATTTTTAATTGAAATGAATATTCATGAATAAAATTGACAGATAATTTAGTCACCCCTACTTATACATTAAATCCCTTACCATTTAAGTGAATTTCCACACATGGTTGAGGGAAGATCAACCCTATTTTATTTGACTATTTTTAAAAGTGAGTGAAAATATTAAATTAATGATGACGCATATGGCTATATAATCATGTGCTCCCTTAACTAATAATAATCCACAAGTAATAACTTGGTGTAATGGAAATGAGTTAGATATGGGGTGTTGCTCCAATCTATGATGGAATGAAAGCAAGTTTTCTAATTTTTTGTAAGTCAAGTATCAGAATTTATTTTGGAAATAACATCAAACAATTGTATTTTATTTATTCCTAAAGAAAACATGTTTTCGGATTTAAATTTCATCCTATCATCTTTATATTTATTTAATGGAACTAATTATATTATATGAATTGATTTCTTTTCAATATTCTAAATAAGAAGGTGATTTGTTTCAGAACAATTTCTATGAAAGTGAAATTTTATTTTTTTGTGAAAAAAATATATTTTCAAATGATTGACATGGGTTCTGAATTTTATATTATATGTAAATTTGTTTTAGTGGTTTATTAATATTTATTTTTTATCTATATAAATAATTTTTAATTATATATTTATAATAGAAGGTGAAATTTGTTAAAATATTTAAAAATATTTCTAGATTTAATATTTTCATATGAAAAATTGTTTTTACTCCATTAATATTTTATAATGGTATTTCTATTTTCTTTTTATAATGGTAAGGGGTAATATTGAGTTTTAAAAATTTTCATCCAAAATAATTCATGGGATTTATTTTATTGAATTTATTTTAAATGAAAATTAACTGGTCTATAATATATATACATTTCATGTTATTCGTTTTTCAAATTTATTTTTTAATAAATTTTTTTAAAATGTATGTATATATATAAAAAGATTTGAATGTTAAAAATCATGTCCACTCACATTTTTTTCTTTATAATATTATTTTCTTGATTAGGCCACTATATGTGCAAGTGAAGTTATCAACGTTTTCAAAATATATGTTAAATTTAAAATTATTATATTTTCGCATAAGCATATGTATATATATCTATATATGAAACATTTTTTTAGAACCTATATACATATGTCTGTATATATTTATTATTTTAGGGTGAAACATAATTTTAATCTAAGATCAATAGATACATTTATATATAAATGTATTTATACATGTATCAATTTATGTAAAACTATTTACTTCATATATGTATGTAATTTAATGAATGTATATATATATATCCATCATTATTATTACCTATACATATGTGTGTGGAGATGCAATGATGTTTTGTTCTAATATATTTGTAAACAAATGTATCTATATTTGTATCTTTTTATGTAAAATTGTTATATACACAAACATATATATACATGATTGTATATTTAGAAATTTCATCTCATTTAAAACTACCTTTACCATGAAACATTTATAACCATGTAATTTACCTTTTACGAAAGAGCATATAAAAGCTCATGATTTTTTAAGAAAAATCATGGTCTTTATGATATAAAATAAAATTTGTAATGACTTCAATTCAAAATAATTACACATAGTTATTAGGTCAATGAAGGATTCGAATTGGGAGTGAACCCAAACCATCTTGGGAATTTTATCCAATCATGTGACGGGTGTTCCCTGAATTATATAGCGCTCTAGTTCATTGAATAATGTTGATATCTCATGACATGTCTTGTATGGTTCATGAGACGTGCATCAAAAAAACTATGGCATTAGAGAGTGAACCTAATTCATTATGGTACTGTTTACATCATGTTTTATTTTATATGGAGTGAACCATTACTTCATGTTATGATCCAAGGTGCTTTTGAGATCTATTTAGGAATGTTTATGAGTTATCATGAGAAATTTTTATAATTTCATAAATTAATGAAATGTATTTTTACAATGGTTACATATGTTGAAACCTATTATGATATAAATATTATTATTTTCAAATCAACTCATGATTTTCTAAATTTGTAATTTTAATGATTTATCACATGTTTTAATTTTTATGTTCAAGTGTAAAAATCCTGATTTGTTTCCACATGTTTTGAAACCCCTTAATGACTTTTTTTCTCAAATGATTTTTTCAAAACCTCTTTTTATAGTGAATAAGGACACATTGAAGTGGGTGACTAGCCAAGGCTAATTTATGGTGATTATACAATATTAAGAATAATAATAGTTTTCTTGTCTTTTCTTTTTTAGAGTCTTAATTAGAATATTCCAATGTATCCAGATTTTCTAAAACTATAAACCTTTGCGGTCTCAGATTGTTAAATTAAAAATGAATTATCGAAAAATAGAATAGGTATTGGGTCATCATACTTCGTATCAATGATTAGTTTTAGAAAACATTATAGGTGATGATATAGATAATCCCTTTGAACAGTTAGAGTCCTTCTATAAATTTTATAGAATTTTAATTTAAGGAAAAATATGAAAGTCGATGTTTTCTTAATTCTGAATATTGAAATTGAGAATTTATATAGGTACAGTTACAAAATTTAGAAGATGAAATTATTTTAATGAGGAATAATGTAACATCGTCGATATTAATAAGTTCATTGTTTTATAAAAATAAAAATAAATTTCAATCATCTGTTAAGATTAAATATTTAAAATTAAATAATAATACTTTATAATATTTGAATTATTATTCAAAAATAATAATTATAATAATTAATTTATTATAAGTGATAATTTATTAATTTTTTGTTATCAATTATAATTTTATTTATAATACTTTATAATGTTTTAAATAAATTATTATATGTTTCGATTTTAAATTATAAAGAAATTATGTATTATAGTTTAAAAGACTATTTTAACATAAATATTTTAAATTGATTATTTTTGAAAAAACAGAAGTTTTTTATAAAAAAATCATAAGATTATATGAAAGGTAAAATAATTATGAAATTATTATCAATAATCATGTTTAATTTCATATTAAAATGTTAACTAAAATATATTTTAATAAGACATTTTTAATACTAAAATGTTTTTCAATAATCAATATTGGTTAACATATAATTTTATAAAAATATTTTTTTTACTTTTTATTCATGAAATAATATGTGGTTTTAATAAACAAATTATAAATATTACAATTTAAAAAAACAAATTATGGTACTTAAATTTAATAATTAACTTTTGAAAATAAATTATAGAAGTATATTTTTTATCTATTATAAATTTATACGTTCTCTATGAAATATGAGCATAAATATATTTATATTAAATTATAAATTGAATTTAATATGATATATATAAAATAATTATTAATATTATTAAATTATTATATGGTAAATGATTAAAAATAATAATAATAAAGTGATAAATTGTTTTTGAGAAAAATTCCATATTATTTGTTAGAAAATTAAATCGAAATGATTAAAATAGAGAGATAACATTATAAAAGTGGTGGGGGGAGGCATTGACTGATAAAATAAATTAGTTATGGGGAAAAGGGGTTTTGTCGTCGAGTGGGTATGAAGGAGGTGGATTGATCCAACCATGGTGGAGGTCGAGTAAGTGAGCGAGGTTTTGACCTAGGGAGCCAAATAACAGTGAGGAGTTGAAGAAATATTCGAACACTGATGACGACTCCTGAATGTTGAGCATTGTCATAAGGGATTCAACTACAAGTTATGGTTTTGTTTCTGTGTAATATCTAATTGGATGATGTTTCGATCTACATCAACCTACCAATGTTTGGTGTTTGTGTTATTTTCTAGATGTCCAATATTTATTTATACCCTTTTCCATGAATCCCTATGGCATAGGATGACATGTGTGTCCTTTCTTCCTCAAACGTATTCAGCTATGCCCTATTGATCATTTTTTCATTTTTTAATATCTCCGATGAGTATGCAAGATTAAAGGAATGATTAAGAATAATTTCTTATTTTATCTAGTGTTTGACTCTGATTTTTATTATTGGTTGTAACCAACATTTCAATAACCCTTAAATTTCATTTTTCCAGTATTTTGGATTGTTGGTTTTGAAAAAAAATCACATATATATATATATATATATATACTACTATCTATTTTGCTGCTATTTATTTTCCACATCCACCAAAATTATATAGAAATCCATTTAAATATAACTATAAAAATGTATTTTTTCTGGATTTAAATTATGCATCAACTGGATATATAAGAACCTATGCCCTTTTCTGAGAATTGTCTCTATGTATTGCACTTGATGTAATATAAGTGAGTTATATATAGGGAGTTTATGTAGGCAAAAAATTAGTAGAATACAGTTTCCTTATTCTCAGAAAATCAAATCATGGAAATTATATTTATAATATATTTAAACTTTTGGTTTTTTATTTCAATTTTAAACACGTTACCAATATTAATTTTTTTTCAAGTTTATATGTATGTAATTGAACTACTTAATTTTTATTCATATATTTATTTTTATGATTTTTCTTATGAAGGTGATTTGTTTCAAAACTATTGATGGGCAGGAGAATTTTTATTTTTATTCTGAAAATAATATATCCTAAAATTATTCAAGTGGGTTATTCATTTCATATTTTATGTCAATTTGTTTTAGTGGATTACTAATATTTTTTTTCTATCAATCTAAATAATTTTTAATTAAATATTTAGGATTATATGAGGAAATTTGGTTAAATTTATAAAACTATTTCTGAATTTAAAATTTTTATATGAGAAAATTCCTTTAGTCAATCAGTATTTTTTTATGGTATTTTATTTTTTTTATATTTTTAGGAGGGATCATTTTGAGTTTATAAAACTGTTATTCCAAAACAATTCATGAGATTTTTTTCTGATTTTTTTTCAAAACCATAATTTTTATCCTATGTATATACATGATAAGTTATTAAATTTTAGAAATTGTTTTTTAATTATAATTTTATAAATATATTTATATACATACCTCTTTTCAAGTTAAGTATCATGTTATCCCATGGTTTTCTTTTCATAAAATTATTTTCTTAATTTTTAAACTTTAAGCGCAAGTGAAGTTATCGGATTTTTCAAAATTTATGCATAAATTAAAATTTCATTATTTTTAAACAATTATATATGTATATATATTAATAAATATAACATTTAATATGGAACATTTTATTCAAACATGTATATATATGTATCTACATATGTATAATTTTAGTGTGAGATAAGTATTTTAATCTCACATCAATAGATACATATATATATAATTTTATTTGTATATGTATGAATTTTTGTAATACTATATATTTCCTATATTTATGTAAATAAATTCATTTATAAATATATTTTTCATTATTCATACCTATACATTTGTGTGTGGATATGAAATCACGTTTTAGTCCAATATATATATATATAAACATGTTAATCTACATATATTTGTATCTATTTATGAAAAACATTTATAAATGTATGTAAGTATATTAATGTTTATTTACCCATGGCGTTTCATGCAATGATAATTTTATCATGAAACATTTATAATGAAGTAATTTACTATTTCATTAAATGGATATGAATGCTCATGATCTTTAAAGAAACTGTTTAAGCCTTACGATATAAAATTAAAGGTGTTATGTTTTTAATTCTAAATAATCAAACATGGTTATTTTGTGAATGAACTCATGTAATGGGGAGTGAACACAAACCCTTATGGTAATTTTGTTTAATCATGCAATGGTTACAACCATAATTATATAACACTCTAATACATTGGGTAATGTTGAAATCTGATGTGATGTCATGAATGGTGAGCTAGATGTGTATCCCAAGCACACTTTGGGATTAGTGAGTGAACCTAATCTATCATGTGACTATGTACATTATGTTATGTTTTATTATGAGTGAATTGTGACTTCATGTTATGATCCAATGTGCCATTGAGAACTATTTATGAATTTTTATGAGTTATCATGAGAATTTTTTATTATTTCATAAATGAATGAAATATATTTTTCAAATGGTTACATATGTTGAATCCAAGATAGACAGAAATATTATTATTTTAATTAGTACACATGCTTTTATAAATTAGAAATTCTCAAGGTGTATCTCAACTTTTAGATTTTCATTTGATGTAAAAAAATTGACAGGTTTCCATATGATTTCTGACCCCTTACTATGAATTTTTTCTGTCATACAATTTTTAAAACATATTTTAAAAGGGAATAAGGACTCATAGAAGAAATTGAGTGATCAAGACCCCTTTATGGTGTTTTTCACAACCCTTTATAGTGGGTCCCGCATCGTGACTCCCCAAGTCAGCCTCCAATAGGCTAGGGGTTAGTGACTAGCACCGAGTAGGCATATCACTATCCTCGGAGGGATTTACTAAGTACCTTTACACACACACACACACATCTCCAATCCCACAAATGCTGAAACGTAAAAACCACTAAGGAAAAAAATGCATCCATACAACTAAACCCAACCAATAGTGTAGAATAGCATTAGAGTTCATAATATAAAATTAGTCCAAAATACAAGCCCAAAAAAAACAAGAGTCTACAAAATAGAATGTCTGGCCTATAAGCACAAAATGGTACTGGGACTGGTGCTCGTAGCCTCAGGAACACCTCATCCTGTAGGGAACTCAGAAAGCCTAGTCTGGTCCTGGTCTGCCCTGGACTCTGTCAAATGGTTACCCATCTACACAAGACAAAACACATGTGGGAAAAGTATATGCGTGGGTGAGTATAACAATAATTAGTAGAGGACCCTAAAAACCAAATATAACCACACAAAGGAAATGGTACAATCAGCTTTACCCAATATATGTCCATCGAATATATAACAAGACAAACACCTCCAGATAAACTCAAAACCCTAACCCGTAGTCTAGAGACAAGTCACACAACTGTATACCTCTGCTAGGGATTCAGTTCAATGATTCCACGAAGCACTCATCTGGGATAACTCACTTCATGAGCTTTATTTCTCTAATGTCGTCCTTTTGAGATGTACTGATCATTGGGAAAAGATATGAGATATAGATACACTCATTCCACGAGAACACACTCCTGAGCGGTGAGAGATCATGATACACAGATGAGGATTACTACTAGGGCCATGGCGGATAATGTAAATCATCCAGATTCATGTTCTTAGTAAAGGATAAGCTTCTTATAGGAGTAGTCACGTCGATATATGGCTCTAATGAGGGTCACAAATGGATAGAGGATCTCGCTCCAAGCCTCTCAGAAGACTCTATCTCGTAATTTCCTGCTAAAGAGATCATACTCTAATGGATGAAAACAACACCTGACATTCAGGGGAACAAAAAGCGGCGGTACAAACCCCAAAAATACTCTCTAATATATGGTGGAAAGAATTCTCAATCCATGTTTAAGGATATACATATCATGTATATGGGTCACACGCTGTGGATCTCGACTCTGGGTACTACCCATGTAAAATGTCCCAGATATAAGAATACAAGGTTTAGAAAATTAAGTACATGTTGTGTCATATAGACCACACACTATGTCTGAGTAACCGGGGTTCCCTACGTGTACGCAGACATATGATTCTACACGATTTCAACCCATGTGTGCCATCCCATGTAACCAGTACATGGGTTAGCCCATGCAGTTAGCCTGTTTTGGTTGTGTGGTGGAGTACATGACCGTGTACCCACCTCGTGTCCTTGTATCCTCCGTGAATCATGCCATATTCGTGTAGGGACCCACATTCCATGTGACAATGGGAACACACTGTGTTAGTGCATCATGTATTCCATAACTCATGCTACTATAGGGTGGGGCCCACAGGCTATGTCCCCCCATAGACACACCGTGTTCTTCATCGCGTTATGCGATCAAACCCTATACTATGTCGTCGGTACCACACAACGTGTTCATCAGGATACACACCGTGTGATCTATTAAAATTCTAGAAATGTGATATTTCTCTTCAGAGCCTCAGTGTTTCTATTATCTTTGACCCGATGATCTGTTTTGCATGAAATTGGATAGATAAGGTCGCTCCGACTTCTTGAAGTCATCTTCACAATTTTGGGCCTCAGAACCATCCTAAAAATGTGTATCAATGTACCCGCATGAAAAATGCTCGATGAACGATCTCTCCTGATCCAAGAATATTTTTCACCTGCCATCATTTTTCACCTCTCCTAGGTCTTCGTTATGTAAAATCTTTAATTTGGTATCATTGCATTGCGAAACGGATGCGCAATGATCCATTGTTCGTAACCCCACGATGAACGTAAAGAATCTAAGGTTAAAAATGGAGGAAGAAATCAATAAAAAAAGAATAAAACACCTCTTCCATCATTCTTCATGGCATTTATTCTCTCCCATTATAAGTATTAAATAGGGAAAATCAAAATGTAATTCACTAATTATCACAAAATCAATTCCCGAATCAATACCCCCAAAGGAAATGGAAAATAGAACCCCCCACAAGAAAGTGCGATCCGCGGATCAAAATGTTCATTGGTTGATCCACATTAGTCATTTAATAAATGAATGGGGAATAACTAAATCAAAATTACTAACCTTACCTTGATTCATTTGAATAATGATCACTACATCACATACATTGGAGAGGTTCATCGAATCTGTGATGTGTCGATCGATTACGACGTCGTCATCGGCCAACAGGTTCTCATCCAATTCCCTAAGGGAAATCCTCAATTCGTAGGGTTATGTGGATAACCCTATGAAAATTCAATAATAATATATTTAAAGGGTATTAATTAGGTTCTTTCATAAAAATGAAGCATTTCAATTTAAGTAATTTCTAATTAATTTTATTTCAATTAAAAAAATCCCAAAAAGTAACTTTTTGAACCGACCTGTATAAGTCGATGTTAGGCCATGCCTAATGTAATATAACAGCTTTAAATTAAATGTACCATCTCATTTATGATTTGAGTACCATCTTAAAAGTTCTTAAACTTTTTCAAGAAAACCGCTCACGCATGCTATTTAAAAAATCAATTTATTTCAAACATTTATTCCGGGCACTCCGGGCATTGGAATCACACGCCGTTGAAAATTCTTGTCTCAAAATAATTATATATTATAGTTAAAAATAATACAAAGAAAATCCTAGTCATTATATTCTACCCATCATAGGGATTTGCATCCTTAAAAAGCTAAAACAAAAGGCTACTCAAATAGATGTGGGTACTGCGCATGAATCTGATCTTCCTGCTCCCACGTACTATCATGAAGATTCTTAGGCTACCACTGGACTCCCCCCAAGGGAATAGATTTACTATGAAGGATAGAATCCTGATAATCCAAGATCACTACCAGATACTCAACAAAGGTCACTCCATCCTCGATGTCCATCTCGCCCCAATTGATGACATGTGATGGGTCATGCACGTACCTCCTCAGATGTGACACGTTGAAGACATCATGTACCCAGTGCAATTGAAGTAGTAGAGATAAGTGGTACACCACCTTTCCATATTTGTGAAGTATCTAAAAAGGTCCAATGAACCTTGGATATATCTTTCCACCCTAGCCAAATCTCTGTAATCATCATCGAGGTGTAACCTGAAGGAAGATGTTGTCTCCATCCTCAAACCCTAGACGCCTCTGTTGTCTGTCAACATAAAACTTCATTAGGATGTTTGTAGTCTTAATCCACTAATAGATGATATAAAACTTCTTAGTGGTGTCATTCACCAACTCTGGACCCATGGGTGATGACTCTCCTAGGTCGGTCAAGAAAAGTGGTGACCGGAAGGGTATCCCTATAAATCCTCGAACGGTTTCATACTAATTGTGGAGGGATAGATGTTTTTGAATGAAAACTACAGTAGTGGAAGGTGGTCCTCCCATCTATGACCAAACTACAAGATATAGTCTTGCAACATATCCTCTAGAACCTTAATGGTTCTCTCAGTCTGACCAACTTTATAGGGATGGACCGCTGTGCCCAAGCATAGATGAGTCCCGAAAGCCTCATGCAATCCCTTCCACAACCAAAATGTGAAACAAGCATCTCGATCAGAGACTATTTTCGAAGAGACTCCATGAATCCAAACTATTGCATTCACGTAGAGGTGTACAAGTCTCTCTATAGAGCTCTTCACCCTGATAGATAGGAAGTGGGTAGACTTGGTGAGTTGGTCGATGATCACCCAGATGGAATCATGAACCTTGTACGTTTGTGGTAATATAGTCACGAAGTCCATTGATATTCCATATAACATCCACTCCAAAACTTCCAGGTGGTATGCTAACCCTTCTGTAACATGGTTCTCAACCATCACCTACCAGAGTATAAGACACTGAGAAATGAACTCTGTTACTGCCTTCTTCATGCCTAACCACTAAAACTATTATTGATGGTCCGTGTACATCTTCTCCACACTAGAGAGTACCACCAAGGGGGATTTATGAAACTACCTCAGGACCTCCTCATGAAATGTCACAACTACAATAGTGCGTCCTCCCAAAAAGAACTACATGCTACCCACCTCGCAAATATCAACCGGGAGCATGTCCTGTAGATAACTGAGCACATAATGTCTCACAATAAACATCTCCTAGATGTTCCTCCCTACCACGGTGTAATAGTGGAGGGGTGAAAAACTGAGACTAAAGGTAAAATGAATCCCCCTTATCCAGGAAGGATAACTGTAATATGGAAAACTACTCTGTTGCCTCATTCAGTAGCTGGGAACTCGATCTCCTACTAAGAGAATCTTCCATAACATTCCCCTTCATATTATTATATACAATCTCAAATTCATAATCTTGGAGGATCTCTACACATCACCTCTTCCATAGATTTATATCCTTCTTTGAGAATATTTATTTTATGCTCTTGTGGTCAGAGTAGATGATAAACTACTCACCCATAAGGTAGTGTCACCACATCTTCAATGCGAAGACTACCAGTGCCAACTCGAGATCATGGGTCCCATAGTTTTTCTCATGCGGTCTAAGCTAGTGGAACCATACCCCATCACTTCCTATATTTGCATCATGATACCACCTATCCCGGTCCATGATGCGTCGCAGAAAAATATAAACTCGACACCATCCTACGACAATATCTAGATTGGGGAGCTTTTCAAACTCTCTCTCACCTGCTAGAAATCCTGGTAAAACTTCTACATGAACATAAATGGTTTTTCCTCTCTGTTCTTGTATGTCATCAGTGCTAATATCCATGTTAAATCAGGAATGGATCTTTTTTAATATCCTACATACCCAAGGAAGCTCTGAAACACTTTCATGCTCTGAGTTGGCTCCTATGCCTACACTTCCTCCACCTTGCCTAGGTACTAAGATACTCCATATGCTGAGATGACATATCCCAGAATGTGGATCTCATGAATCTACAACTGGTACCTGAAGAGATTCCCATAAATCTGGTGATCTTGAAGTACATCTAGATCCATCTATAGGTATCCCGCGTTCTCCTCCTCTTACACTAAGTACATAAGGATGTCGTCGATAAATACCAATACGAACCAGTCTAAATTTGGCTGAATGATCAATTTCATAAGTTCCCTGAACACTGTTGGGGTGTTCGTTATGCCAAAAGGAATCACCATGTACTCATAGTGAACATAGAGGAATATAAAATCCATCTTCAGTATATCCTCGTCCCATACTCGTAACATATGGTAACCTAACCTAGGGTCAACATTCGAGAAAAACTATCCCCCTCTCAGCTGATCGAAGAGGTTGTAGATCCTTGGAAGTGGTTACCTGTTCTTCAAAATTACCTAAATCAGGAACCTCTAATCCAAACACAACCTCAAACTTCCTTCTTCCTTCTTGGAAAACAAAACGAGGTCTGCCTAGGGTAAAACACTGGGTCTTACGATGACCTGGCTTTGCAAATCCTCCAACTCCACCATCTGCTTGTGATTCTCTATATGAGATATTTGATACATTGGAGAGGAAATCAATGACTTCATGGGGTTTAATTCGATGAATAGGTCAATCTCGCAGTGGAAAGGTAGTCCTGGAACATCATTATGAAGGACTTCCTTGAACTCCACCACTGTTACTGGGAAATGGAATCTCAAAACATCTACTACACCATGGGTAAAGCTAGCCAACTCATGAGTAATCTACTTCCCACTCCTATGTATGAGCTCGTTTTGTACTGGCTGGGTATTCTTTTCACCAACAGAGGAAAAACTCATTCGATCACTATAGACACACCACACTCTTCACCTAAAGCAGTCAATCTGGGCCTGGACTGAAGATAACCAATCCATAGAAAAAATGATGTCATAATTCCTCAACGATGACACCAAGAGGATCCAACTGAAAATCCCACCTCCCAGTGTAGGATGAAACATTCTGTAAAGGTGAGTGATCATCAAGTCTCCTCCCATAGGTGTCTCCAAGCATAAGGTTTGAGTCAACAACTCTACCAGAATCTCAATGTTTTGCGCTGAACACGTGGTGAGGAAGTAATGACTGGTACCTATAACTATAAGTATGATAGCTAAGTTAGAGAAGAAAAATATCATTCATCAGATCATCCATGGTGTCCTATGATCGTACTACTTGACAATAAGAAGATTTCATTGCCCCCTTCTCTTAGATCCCTGAGCATAGTGTGTATCTCTAGGTGGTGGTGGTGGAAGTAGATCGAAGCGTCTGCCACCACCTACAACAATGCCTTATCCTCCACCATGTCCACCACCAAGCGGTTCATTCTGCTCCACTCTATGCCTCTGCCTCAGTGATCCATCCACCACCTCTTTGTCAGCATCTTGACGGTTAATATATTCCCTAGAAAGATGTCCTTGATAGTTGCACTAGTAGTATCTCCTCTCCCTAGGATGACTAGATCCAGCCTGAGAGATATGTACTATCGATCCCCTATCATGGGTCCACCTGTGACATACCACATGTACAAATCCTTGTGCCGGACGTCGGCTCCGTTTGGTTGAGGTCTCCACACCTGTTTGCCTGTTGCCGACTGTCGTCGGATATCTTTATTCCTCTAATAAGCTCTCGATCCCCAAGGTCTTCTGGGGCACACCATAAGTTGAAATACGAAGAGGAATGGAAATATCTCATATGTTCCATAGTATAACTTCATTGAGTGTCCAAGCTCTGAAGTAATGATCCTTGACCATATCCATCGAGTACCTGGTGAGGTTTGTGAACCTCGACGAATAGTCAAACACTGTCAAACTACCCTGGTAGAGCTGAAGAAGCTCTTGGATACACACTTCTCTCAACTTGATCGGTGAGAACTCCTCCCTAAAGCATCTCTAAAACTCTACCCACAAAAGAGGCTCCACATTGTGATTATGTTTGGTTATACCATATTAACACTGAACCATGAAAAAGGATATCTTCTATGATCACCATATGGTCTGCTGGTGTCCTCATGAAATGGAAAAATCTAGTCACCTTCTCCAACCAGACTTCAACTGCCTAAGGGTCGGGTCCCCCTCTAAAGCTGAGGGGTCTCTGTCTCTAGAACTCTTGGAGAACGCTCAGCCTGCTCCCCTCATTTTTCAGTATTGATGGTGACACAGGATGCTCCACTGATGGTGGTATAGTAGGTGCACAACCTAGAATTAACACCTGGGAAAAAGTCCTTCAATCGAAGCCTTGTCATGGAGGGATTAATCCTTGTGATTGCACTGCTGAATCCTAGTTTGAATTTGTCACAGAGGCATTAATTATGGAAAACGATATACTGTGGTTAATGAGTATATCTAGATAGATGAAAAAAAGGAGATGGAAACCACAACCCATTCCTATATAATTCATTTACCATTATTTTACTTCCCCGTAAATTGTGTTTTAATGTACCGAGTTGAAAATCTGGTTATCAGTGTCTTGGTTTGTGGATATGTTGGTGGCCCAAAACAACACTAGAGTCTCTGGCCTGAAATTTGAGCTTGAAACACTTAATATTGTTTCTCCCAAACCAATATCCCAGAATCTTTGTCCTAAGGTATATCCAAAAACCTTTGATACTACTATGTCCTGAACCATCCCAGTGGGACCCATACCACGACTCTGCAAGACCGCCTCCAATAAGTCAGGGACTTGTAACTATCACCGAGTAGGCATATCACTAACCTGGGAGGCATTTCATATGTACATGTACACATGCACACGTCGCTAAGACCAAAAATGATGAAATGTAAAACCCACTAAGGAACAAAATTAATGCATTCAACTAAACCCAACCAACAGATTACAGCAGATGTATAGTGCTGACTGTAAAACTAGACAAGAATAAAAAACCACTAAAAAAAGTGTCTAAAAACTACAAAGTCCAACCTATAAGCACAAAGAGGTACTGGAATAGCTAATCATAGGCATATGAAGACCTCAATCATTAGGTAAATCAAAAAGCTCGGTCTTGTCTTGGTCAACCCTAGACTCCATCAAAGGGACGCTTGTCTGCAAAATGAACAACACCTGCTGGAAAACCCCATCCATGGGTGAGTATAAAAATATTCAATAGAGGACCCCAGAATCAAAACAACACAAAAATGAAAAGGTACAATCATCTCTAAATAGTATATGTCTACCAAAAATATAACAGTAGAAACACCAACAGATATACTAAAAACCCAAACCCATAGTCTAAGGATAAGTCACAAAACCGTATACCCCAACTTGGGATTTTGTTCAAATATTCCATGAATCACTTGTCCAGGAGAACTGATTCCATGAGTTTGATAGATCTGATGTCATCAATCTGAGATGTATTGATCATCAGGAAAATCCATGAGAGATAGATACACTCATTCTAGGAGAACACACTCCTGAGTGGGTAGAGATCGAGATTCACAAATGAGGATCACTTATAGGACCATGGTGGATAACACGACTCATATGGATTCACCTGCTATATAAAGGATTAGCATCCTGTAAGAGTAGATACGTCGATACCTGACTCTACCTTTGGTCATTAATGGATAAAGGATATCGCTCTAGGCCTCTCGAAGGGATACCTGACTCTATCTCAGAAACTCATGCTGAGGGGATCATACTCCTGTGGATGGAAATGACACATGACCGTTAGGGGAAAAAAAGGGGGAGGGGTACTAACCCAAATGAAACATGAAAAAGATATGGTGGAAAAGATGCTCATGCCATGTTCCAAGATATACATGGTGTGCAGAAGGATCACACACTATGTCACTCAACGCTAGGTACTACTCGTGTAAAATGGCCCGAGTCCGAAGAACATTCCTTATATAAAATGAATTACCCAACATGTCATTCAGAACACATTCCGTGACCATATAATCAGGGTTTCCTTAGTGTACACAGATGTGTGCCCATACATGGTATCAAACCAAGTTATCCATCCTATGTAACCAGTACAAAAGTTAGCCCGTGCAGCTGGCCTGGTCTGGTCGTGTGCTGGAGTACATGACCGTGTACCCACCCCATGTTTTTGTATCATCTTAGACACACGTCAAGTCCGTGTAAGGACCCAAACACAGTGCGAAAATGGTCAAAATCTGTGTTAGTGATTCCTGTCAGCTTGAACTTCAGTCGCCACTAGGTGGGGCCCACAGCCGGTGTATCCCTATAGGCACACCATGATCATTATCGTGTGTCGTGCGGAAACCCTATTCGCTACCGCCGGTACCACACAGTGTGTTCTTTGGGATATATTCCTTGTGTTTTGGAAAAATTCTAGAAATACGAACCTGCTCAGCCACACCGCATTGTTGTTTCTGATCTTCAGTATGGTGATCTACATTCCAAAAAAGATGAATGGTACGGTCACCCTGATATCATGAAGTAGTATCCATTGTTTTTTGGATTCTGATCGGCCCCAGAAACATGTATCGATCCACCTACTTGAAGAACACTCAAAGAATGGTCTCTACCGATCTGAGATGATTCATCACCCCCCATTGTAGTCTCGCCTTCTCTAGGTCATTGAGATGTTGGATCTACAATTTGAGATTGTAGTGTTTCGAAATAGATGTGAAATGATTTGTTGTTAATAACTCCGTGAAGAACGTGATGAACGTTGGGTTAAAATAGGAAGAAGAAATCAATAAACAAAAGATGAACACACCTCAGTCGTCATTCATCATAATGTCAATTTCATCCCATTATAAGGATTAAATAGGATGAAACAAAAGATAATCCAACAATTATCATGGAATCAATTCCTCTATCAAAACCCCAAAAAGAAACCGAAAATAACTCCCTCCTGATAGAATGTGAGATACGCAGATCAAACTTTTAGTGATTTGATCCATGTTCATCATCTAATTGAATAACAAGGACTAACTAAATGAAAATAACAAACCCTACCACTATTTAGTTGAAGAATGATTTCCGCATCATGTTAGTTGGCATGTTTTTTCAAATCCGAGATGCGTTGATCAATTGTGTCATTGTCATTTGCCAAAGGGTTCACCTCCAATTATCCAATAGAAATCCTCAATTATTAGGGTTATGCAGCAAACCATGCAAACTTTTCATAAGCACATATTTATAGGGGAGTGATTAGGTCTTTGCATAAAAAGGAAAATTTTAAAATAAATTAACTTCCAATTTATTTTATTTCATTTAAAAAATCCCAAAAACTAACTTTTGCAGTGGACCCGCACCGATCGATTTTATGCCCTTCCTAAGGTAATGTCACTGGTCTAATCACAATTATAACCTTAGATTTCTGATTTAGGTACTCTCTTAAATGTTATTCCAGTTTTCAGGAATATCCCTTGTTCATACTGTTTAAGAGTTCAATATATTTCAAACATTTATTCTCGGAACTCCGGGCCTCAGAATCACATGACATCGAAAAGACTAGCGTCGAAATAATTCCATATAATATTTAAAAATAATAAATAGAAATTCCAAGTCATTATAGTGATGAAACCTTATAAAAATCATAATGGTTTTCTTGTTATTTATTTGAGAGTTGTAATTAGAATTAATCATTGTATCTAGAATCTATGAAACTATTATCCTTTGGGATCTAGGGTTATTAAATAATAAATGAATTATAATATATAAAAAAATGGAATATATTTTGGGTCATCATAGGGTCTCTATAGGATTCAGAGATAGGGGATGTTAGTTCCTAGGTTTGTTAGACCTTTTGTGTTTTTAGAGATAATTGACCTGGTGTCATACCAATATTCTCTTCCATAGTGGTATAGTGAAATGAATTTTGTTTTTATGTGTCTCAACATTTCATGTATCACCCTGTGCCATCTAATGTGATTGATGATTATTGTGTTGAGTTTTTGACAAATGCATCATTTGAGAATCATAGGATACACATTATTGATCATAGTGAGAAAGTGTTGCAGGGGAGGATCATGTTGATAATTCTAGTATTTTGGAAATATTGATGTGTTCAGGATGAAATGTGGCAGAGATAAGATGATATGTGGTCTCCTTGGACTGATGTTTTTACATCGTATTCTTAGAGATTCTTGGGAGTACGGGTTAATGACGTGATGTTATAAGGTAGGGAGATTGTAAGATCCCATTCTTTTTGAAGATGTATCATGATCATTATCAGGTACTCTTTTATTATTATTTTATAATATATTTGTAGGTTTTTTGGTTTTTTCAAGTGTAATATTGTAATTTTGGAAGAAATGGGTGTACTACATGGTTATCGCATAGTTTTCCCAAATTGTGATCCGACCCAAAGAAAACCATGTAATCCCAAAGAGAGGGTAATTTCAAAATTAGAACATGGCTTTTCAAACCATGTGTCCACTTAGAGGAAATATTGCACCCCAAGGATATTGTGCATTGTTATAGAGAATTGTTTGGAATACCCTCCATCCCTACATATTAAACCATCCGGGTTGATTTTAATTACTCTAATTTTTTTAAAAAAAATACTCCCCTGGTACTAACCTGAAATCAACCTTGTATAAACCTAAACCAATTCCTTGAAATTTTGAAACTCTTGGGAGGGTTCTAAGGAAACTTGAACCTCATTATTAATGAATCAATGATCCAATTGAAGGATCATCTCTCATCCAGTATTCGATTTCATCCCCAAATGGATACCTCTATATTTCATCTTTCTTTCTCAATCAAGAGGAATGATATATAATCTTCTGTAAATGGTTTATATTTACCTTTCTTGAATCTTAATCTATTTAATCTTCATCATAGGTTTTGGTCATAGATCATCCATGACATTGTGATCGTGAATGTTTCCCATTAATTTGGGGATTCTCAGTTTAGCGTACGTCTTTAAAAAATCAAGATCTATGAGGTCTAAATATCAATTATCATATTCTTGAATGATGATTGTGTGAATTTAATTTTGGAATTTCAATTTCCAGATTTGGAAATTAATGGAAAAATAATCAGGAGGGATCACTGTTCTCAGTTCCTGTTGACTCGCCCATGACCTAGGTGGCCATGGTCGGTGCCTCCGCCCCTCCACCATCATTAGGGGGGGGTTTCTCTTCCCCACAAATAGAGAAGACTTATTCCTCTTCCTCAGCTTTGTTTTCTTCATCTTTTTCTCCTTTATCTAAAATATACTTTTCACAATGGTCTCGGACCTCTACGACGGCTACCCTCAGTTCGATCTTTCAACATCATAATTTACAGATGTATATGCTCTTCTCTCCACAAAATTGGTGCCTTAGTTCACTTCTATATGTCCATTAGTCAATTTCTAGAGATATTTTTTTTCATAAATGGGGAATTTTGGAACACACATCTTCCAAGATCCTGGGAAAATGTCACATCATGAATCAATTCTCCTACTCAGAAGAACTGATCATGTCATGTTATGGGGATCCTCGATCCTGCACCGGCTATCACATTAATCTACTGAAATGGGCCATCGATCATCATATGAAGCAGGAAACCCCAAAAAAGGGTTTAGGATGGTATTTTTGAGTATGATATACTCTATAGTACCAAACATAGGATCAAAATATGAACGATATTCTCAGATACAAGAGGGGGGGGGGGGGGTTAATTGTACCCTTTAAAAAATTCCTTTGGAACTTTTAAGGATGGTTATGTATAACAATGTTAATCAAGATAATTCATAATGCCTCTATATGTTCTAAACACATGATAAATTCCATAAAGGTGATTCCATAAATTGAACTTAACTGAAGATTACAAAGATGAAGATTCTACCTTAAAGAATATAGAATCTAACTAAATCAGAGTAAATGAGTAAGGAAGTACAAGATAATTATACTTTCCTTAACAATACAAATGCAGCAGAAAAAAAGAGTAGTAAAACATCTGGTAACAAGTATAACATCTATTATCCCAAAGTGGAGTGTATCCAATAAACTTGGATAAAGGTCCCTTGATTTATACTTTCCAGAAGGCCTGTTTTACCCACACCAGGGTAAGCCCTCGATTTGAAGATCAGAGTCTGTCTTGCTATCCCTGCAAGCCATCATCTATCAGGTAGTCAACACCTGTATCTTCCTCGGAAAGTAAGCCCTCAAATTCAAGGCATTGAAACCTCTTTCTTCCTATCCCAGGAAGCCCTAGATTATACACAAGAACAATCTACGTCACACGAAGAAAGTTTTCACAAGGCAATGTTTAAACAATCCATTTAAACTTTCTGCACAAAGCTTGAGAGTTGATAAGAGTGTCTCTCTAGAAATCAATTCAACTTCATGTAGACACAATTGTAAAATTTTAGTGTTAAATATGTTCTCTTATTTTCAAATGAGATCCTATTTATAGGAAAAGCTACAACAGTAGGCTCCCTCCCCCAACACTCATATTTTTCCTTGAATTTCAGAGGGACCTGTACATGTGTCACTCAAGAAACCATTAATTGATAACTAAAAGCGGAAAATAATTTTGTAATTGAACAAGTGTGAGAATACCCAATAACCGATATTCGGAATGGAGAAAAATATGAAAGTTTGAAATGTAAGAAAAAATGAATTTGGAGTCTGTAGTACTAAGTTATTCAGATTCTGTTTTTCTAAGGAAATCGTAATGAGAATTCCTAATCAATTCTTCATCAGAATTCATAATGAGAATTCGTAATCAGAATTCATCATCATAATTCGTAATGAAAATTCATAATTATAATTCATCATCAGAATTAATAATGACAATTCGTAATCAGAATTCATCATCAAAATTAATAATGAGAATTCGTAATTAGAATTCATCATCAAAATTTGTAATGAGAATTTGTAGTCAGAATTCATCATCAGAATTCATAATGAGAATTCCTAATTCGAATTCATCATCAAAATTAATAATGAGATTTCATAATCAGAATTCATCATTAGAATTCGTAGTTAGAACTTTCTACAAGTTCGTAATCATAATTTAGAGTTGAACTTCATAAAATTTCGTAATAGGGAACTCAAATCTTACAACAGAATGCTTCATGTCTATGTATTATATGATTCTCAGTTTTTAGATAAGAATCTGATCTTTATACTTAAGAAAAATTATTATTTGAGCAATGAAATCTAGGTAAGGGTAGATTTCCATTGGTAAGGAAATTTTCATTATAGAAGGAAAATAGAGGTTAAAATCTGATTTTATTTAAGATAAGGTGTTTGTGATTTTAAAAAAAAGTAGGAATGGAAAATTCATATGGAAAACCATATTGACTCAACAATCTCCCCCTTTTTGGAAAGAACAAACAACCTTACAAAAACGAATGTAAGAACTTAGAATAAATTTCTAGACATTGAAATTTAAATCATATCTCCCTTTTTTCATGGACAATGGTGAATATAACTAAATATCCCTTAGGCTTTAGAACTTTAAGGATTATATTCTAGATTTTCAGAATGGGATTTTCATTATGAATATGAAAATCATCATAATGTGCACTCCCCCTTAGATAAACTACCATTACTTTGGGATACTTCTTCTATACTTATAAATCATTTTCCTTCTCTTCTTTAGAATTCTTTTTCCATCTCCCTCTTTTTGATTTTCAAAAAGAGTTTGAGGGAATGGAAAAAAATATGGTACCTGAAATATTAGCACAAAATGAAAAAAAGACAAGCAAGCAGAGTTTTCATTAAGATTTAAAGAATTTTTACAAGGAAATACATTACAACAAAAGATCAGATTAGGTCTATTTGTCTTCTTTTTTCCTTGGGGATTAGCTTCTTTAGAAGGGTTTTTAGCTTCTTTAACTCTTTGTGGTTCTCCTCAGCTTGCTTTTCTAAGGCTTTAATCCTATTATCTTGAGCCTTGAGAGCCTCAGAGTGAGCCTTAAGAACTTCATCCTACTTTACAAGCTTTTCATTGATCTCAATCTAGATATATCTTTCCCCTTTATAGCTTTGAGCAATAGACTTAAGCTTCCCATTCATATCCTTCATCTGTTGATTCTTAGAATTTTTCTTTAGGGTCAAATTTTCTTGAAAACTGTTTGTAAGATCCTTGATCATGGAATCTTTGGTATCAAAAACCTCCTTTACATCCTATTTAAATTCATCAATCTCTTCTATATTTTGGAAGATCTTCTTTGACCAAGTGGTCATTTTCATGAAAGGCTTCTTGTGAGCTTTTTATCCTATAAGAAAATATTTGAAATCTGATTCTATCTTTGCACACTTGTCCATCATCATGGACACCAAATCCGATTTCTGATTTAGAGTGTGTTGGAGCATCTAGAATCTAGAATCTATATTTGTAAAAGTCGGAATGGAACTGACTAGATTCTTCAAAGACAACTCCAAAAAATCATGACCAAGTGAATATGAATCTGAACCTGAGAAATTACTTGGTGAGAGTGTATTTTCAAGATAAAAAATCTTCCTTTTTGATGTTCCTACAACTTCCTTCCTCTTCACTGTAGATTTTCTTTGAGTATCAACAATCAATTGCTTTCCCGTATCAATCTTTGGTATGACTTGATCATTAGGAAATTTATTCTCACTATCAGATAATTGAACAATTCTATCCTCATCAAATTTCTCTTTTTTATCTCTTTCCTCAACAAAGTTCTTTTCATAACTTTCTTCCTCATATAATTCATTTACTTCTTCTTCCTTGTCTTCATCATTCTTTCCATCTTTCTCTTCTTCCTTTCCAGGAGTGAAAAGCTTTGAGATTCGGCCTCAGTTTTTCAGAGTGGCAATTTCTCGGATGGATTTGCCTTATCTTGATATTCTTCAACTTGTTTAATCAGATCATCTAAATCACCACCTTATTCTTGTACTTTGTCTTCTTCTTTTAAATCCTCCTATTTTTCTTCCATCTCAAGGTATTCAATAATCTTCTCCCATAAAGACTTAGCTTCAACAGGGTATATGTCAAACTATGGATCCCCTTCTTTCCCCTTTTCCTTATCTTCCCTCCATTTTGTAACCACCTCATCCGAATATGCTTTCTCTTTCTTCGGTTTGGGATGTGCGGATTGGGCTTCCATAGCTTTAGGGGTTTTTTCTATTTCCTCTACTTCTTTAATATTTATTTTCATTCCTAGTTTCATTTATTGTTCGTCTTTTTCAACATTTTCTAGATTGGCTTCTGACTCATCCTTAAAAATATCATAGAACACTCCTATCTCCATAGAATAGCCCATATTCATTCTTTTTAGTGTGTCATAACTATCAAGCATGACTATTCAATTCTGAAGCTTGGAGCTACATGGGATCATGAAGGATTCAAGACATCGAACATTAAACTTTGAAAGCAAGGGAGGATACATGATAATTTGGGATCTTATATTTCCATTTTTTATGTTCTGAATTATAACAAGAACATTCCTCATCAAATTGATTTTCCTTAGATTTACCAGTAAATCTACAAAATATATGTCACTCTTCTTGAGGGTATCTTTGTCACCTTTTATCAGTACTAAAAAACCTTGTACCCATAACTAAAGGACCTGGTTTTTAGAATATATATGAGCAATTTTTGCTGTATTGACATCAGAAATTCCAAGACATTGCAAGGCCTTCACCATAACAATACTACCTTGAATATCCAGGTGTTTGTGGGATGAAAACTCTGCCTCTCCTTTATATGATAATCCCACTAAGATGGCTGACTTGGTATAATAATGTTTGAAGGTTTTTTTATAAGTCTTGAAAGAAAATCATTCTCTATCATCTTCCTTAAATAAACACAATAACTCTTAAAAATCTATGAGTAAATCCAGATACAACAAGTCTTGAACACCTGGCTTAGATATGCAGAAATCTTCCCATCCATTTAACTTGATATTCTTAGAAATGATAGAATCATACATGAAAAAGTTCGGATGCAGCAACCTTTCCCTGTATACATTCCATTTTGAAATTGGATTCGTGGTAGAAATTTCTTGAGAAGAAGATTCTACAGACATTCACACTGGATGAACTTTGAGAGATTTGAAATGAGATTAAGAACAGAGGCAGAGCTTCAAGACGCGAGAGCTTGGAAACCGATGTGGGACACCATCGGGTGTCCCATTTATATAGGCGATAGAGGTGACCTTTCAACTTCTAAAACCAATATAATAGTTGAAACACTCTCTGATCTAATCTGATGGTTGAAAACATACCTGCAAGGAAATCTTGAATATGATCTTTTGAGGTTTTAAGAGAAACATTCGGATTTAAGGAAAAAAAGAATCCTAAAAATTAAAATACAGGAGAAAATACCAACAAGTAATAGTTATTACGAAATCTTTAGTAAAGAAACCATACCTTTCGGATTGGCTAGGATGATTATTCATAATAGGTGATATTTTTCTTGAAGAAAATTTGACTACAAAAAAACTTACTATGAAAAAATCACTATGAAAACTCACTATGAAAAACGTAAGATCTATTAGTTTTATTGCAAAATGTTTGAGTACGAAATTCTATTACGAACATTTTGATTATGAAAATTCCCATTACCAAAAATTTCCGTTATAAAAACTTCCACTACGAGAATTTCCAGTATGAAAATTTCCATTACGAAAATTTCCTTTATGGGAATTTGCATTACGAAAATTCCCAAAAACGAACTACGAAAAAATTTATTACTAAAATTTTGAAAAACTAACTATCAAAATTTTATAATGAATATTTTGAAGAACTTCAACAAAAGATGTACTCCTCCTATGAAAAGGAGTTTATTATATTATTGAGATTAGTTCAACAGAAAGTTAATGAAGGAATATTACCTCACGATTATCATTCCTAACTTCTATTTAATGTATTCAAATCTATAGATAGGTAAATATTTTGTAAAAATATCAGCAAGTTCATCTTGCGTTCTGATAAATTGAAGAATTATATGCCTTTTTTGTGTGTGATCCCCAAGAAAGTGATGCCTAATATCTATGTGCTTTGCACGAGTGTGATGTGCATGGTTTTTACTAAGGAAAATTACACTAGTATTATCCCACAAAATTTGAGTCTTAGTAAAACTAAATCTATAGTATGTGAGTGTGTGTTGCTTCCATAACACTTGAGAACAACAAATTCCAGCTGCTACATATTCAGCTTCAGCACTGGAGAGTGCTATAGAATGATTCTTCTTGCAAGACAGAGAAACTAATGAATCTCCTAATAAATGAAAAGTTCTGGATGTACTCTTTATATCCATTCTATATCCACCAAATTCAGCATCTGAAAAACTTATTATGAAAAAATAATTTCTAGAAGTATAAAATAGTCCTAAATTCATGGTTCCCTTTAATTAGCAAAAAATCATTTTCACTACCTTTAAATGAGATTCCTTAGGATTGGATTGATATCTTGCACATAAGCATAATAAAAACATTAAGTCTGGATGACTAGATGTCAAGTAAAGTAGACTTCTTGCCACACCTCTAAAGGATGTTTGACCTACTGGTTTCCCAGCTTCATCAAGATGAAGTGTGTTTGAGGAACTGATGGGAGTACTTATACTCTCATTGTTTTCATATCACTACTTTTTAATAAGATCTTTAATATAATTTTGTTAGGATATGTAGATTCATTCTGGTTTTTGGGAAATTTGAAAACCAAGAAAAAATGTTTACTCACCCATAATACACACTTCAAACTCATATTTCATTAGATCTGTAAAGGAATCAGTTAAAGATTGCTGAGTTGACCCAAATATAATTTCATCAACAAAAATTTGAACAATCAGAAAATTTTTATTATCATTCTTTATAAAAATGGTTGGATCTGAATTTCCCTTAACATAGTTATTTTGAAGAAAATATCTTGTGAGTCTATCATACCAAGCTTGAGGGGATTGTTTAAGGCCATACAAAGCTTTCGTAAGTCAAAAACTTGATCAGGATGTTTTGTATCTTCAATCCCATGAGGTTGTTCAACAAAAACATCCTCTTGAACATAACTATTATGGAAAGCACATTTGACATCCATTTGAAAAAGATTGAAATTGAAGAATGCTGCAAAGGAAAGTAGAATACGAATAGATTCAAGTCTAGCTACTGGAGCATTGGTTTCTTAATAGTCTATTCCTTTTTTTTTATTATAGCCTTTAGTAACTAATCTAGATTTATTTCTTACTATGATTCGATTTTCACCAAACTTATTTTTGAAGCCCCATTTTAATCAAATTATAGAAGTTTCCTTAGATCTTTAAACCAAGGTCTAGACATTATTACTTTAGAATTTATTTAGTTCATCTAGCATGGCTTTAATCCAATCATCAACACATAAAGCATCATCAGTGCTTTTTGGTTACAATTTGGAAAGGAATGCTAGATTCTATACATCATTTCGTTAGGAACTTCTATTATTTACAGTTTGATTGACATCAACAATGATACTATCACTAGGATGATTCTTTATAAATGACAGATTTATATTTTGTAAAACCTGTTCATCAACATAGTGTAGGAAATCTTCTGGGGAAAATGTTTCAAGAGTATCTTCTTTAAAATTTTCCATATCAGAAGGATCTTCTATCATAGGTTGATAATCAGTTTTTGAAAACACATCCAAGGATGTATGTTGGAATTATTTAAAAAAAAGTATCAGTTTCATCAATTTTAACATGTACTATCTCTTCAACAGTACAAGTGTTTTTATTGAAAACTCTATATGCCTTAGATGTTTTGGAGCAGCCTATGAAAATTCCTTCATCCGATTTTGGTGTGAATTTAAAAAGATTATCTTTAGTATTTAGAATTAATACCTTGCAACCAAAAACCTCAAAGTAGGAAATTCTAGGTTTTCTACCATTCCATAACTCATAAGGGGTTTTATTAAGAGATGCTCTAATCAAAAATCTATTTATCATATAATAAGCAGTACATACAGCATCAACCCAAAAATGTTTGGCAATAGAATACTCACTCAACATGGTTCTAGTATCTCTTGAATAATTATAATTCTTCTTTCTACAACACCATTCTATTGAGGTGTTCTGGGTGCTGAAATGTTATGAGTAATGCCTTTTCTACTACAAAAAGTTTCAAAATCAGAATTTTGAAATTCTCCTCCATGATAACTATGAATAATTTTCAATGGATGGTTTTTCTCATTTTTAACTTGGTCTCTAAAGATTTTCAAAAAAGAAAAAGCATTTGACTTCTTTTCTAGAAAATAGACCCATGTAAATCTAGTGTAATCATCAACCAAGACCAATACATAATATTTTACTCCAATGCTTCCAGTTTGTGTAGGACCAAAAATATCCATATGCACTAGCTACAATGCATCAATGGTTGAGACTTCACCAATGGATTTAATACTTTATTTGTGTTTCTTGCCAAATTGACAGGGTTTACAGAAATTTGAATAATCAAATCTTAGCTCCGATAGATCATTAACTAGTCTCTTATTTGGATGTTTACATAAGTTACTAATCTTAGAATGTCCTAGCCTTCTATTCCATAACCAAGAATGATCTTCCATTACACTACGGAATGGTATGTCTTAGCTCTTAAGGTCATCTAAGTTTAGTGTGTAATCATTCATTTACATATGGGTAAAAAGAATAAATTCTTCCTTGTAATTATGTACTAAGAACTTATCATTCCTAAAATTCACAAGGTAGCCTTCATCACATAATTGGATTATACTGATGAGGTTTTTCTTCAGACCCTTAACAAATACAACATTTGAAATCAATGTTTTTCGAAGAAGAATGATGTTACCTATACCAATATTTTCTCCCTGAGCATTATCTCTGAAAACTACTTTTCTTCCTTTCGTCTTGATAATATTTTCAAAATAGTTTTCGTTACCAGTAATATGTCGGGAACATACACTATCCATGTACCATGTATTGCTGTTGGTACTTTTCCTATTTTCCTCAAAATAAGAAAAAGTTAGGTTTTTGGAATACAGACTTTCTTGGATCTGGAAATCTCAGAAAGTAAAATTTTGGGAACGCACATCTTCTTAGAAAAATAAGATTTATGAAATCCTAAAGATTGGGTTTTATTTGGAGAACAATTCTTTTCCCAGTGACCACCACATTGACACTTAGTACAGAATGGGGAACTTTTAGGAACAAAGTAATTGTTACTAAAAGTTGGTTTAGAACGAGTATAACCAAAACCTGAAGTATTCCTTAGAGGTCATATTTGTGACAAAATTTTATCCAAATTTTCCCTACCTAGGGTAATGTTTGAAAAATACTTGCTCAAGGATAATATTTCAGATTTGAGTTTTATAACTATGTTTTTTCTTCATAGACATTTGAACTAGATCTAGGCTTGAAAACACATTTCTTGGAAATTGAGTTTTATAGATCTTTAGAAATTTTATTCTTCTCAGAACTTACTTCCTCATGATTTTTTGAAATACTTTCAAAATCAGCATTTTTCTTATCATGATCTTTAGAAAGATAATATATTTCCTTAGTTAGAATAGTATTCCTAGAATTTTTCTTATCAAGTTTTTTCATGAGTTTTGAATTCTCATTCTCAAGGATTTTGTCAAACCTTGAGACTTCTTCATAGGTGGGAAGAGTATTATCTTCATCAGAAGAAGATTCTTCATCTGAAGAGTTATAATATTTACTACCATTTTCATTGAAAGAAGCATTGGTTATTGAGTTAGCATTGTGTACCTTAGCCATCAAGCAATGATTATCAATAATTATCCTACCTAGAAGACCAATATTCTTCTGTCCAGAAGATTTATAAACTAAAGATTCATCTAAAGAATCTCCACCACTGGAACTCCATGTGTCATCAGCTTTCAACACTTTCTTAGAATTAGACTTGTAATACTTCTTTCTATTTTTTGTAGAATGCCTTTCCTTTATTTCTTTTCTTTTGAGCATATGGAAATCAGGTCTTATGTGTCCAGCTCTCTTGCATTCATAGCATGTAACTCCATCCTTTGAGCAAGATTCTCTAATTTATTTTCTGAGGATTCACATTCACTAGATTCAGAATGAATAACAACATTCTTAGATCTGGATCTAGTAACTCTCTCAGGAGTCTTGGATTTCTTATTATTGGAAGTAGTTGTAAAATTTACACTACCATTTCCATTCTTCTTTTTCACAATATCAAAATCTCTCTTCATTCTAGTCTCATGCTGAAGAAGAGTTCCCAACATCTCATCAAGGGTTATTTTTGTAACCTTTCTATTCTCAACAATTGCAGTCCTTTTAGATTCTCACTCATTTGGCATGATGTTGATGATCTTGACAAAAAGGGATTCATCATCCAATCCTTTTTCACCCAGTGATTATAAACTATTTGCAATAGTCATTAATCTCTGTTGCACCTTGCATATGGGTTCACCATAAGGAAACCTAAAACCATGATATTCAGCTCTAAGAATAGCTCTTCTGGTCTAATATACTTTGGAAGTTCGAAAATGAGTATCTTCTAGTTTCTTCCATATATAATTTTCTACTTCACAAGATGAAATTTGGCTATATATATTTCTATTCATTGAACAAAGTAAAGTATTGCGTACCTTATAATTAAGTTGATATTCATGCTTTTCTTGATTTATAAAGGCACCTACTTCTTTATCAAATTTTTTTATCTACTGGTAAGCATAACAAAATTTTCAACCCCAGTGTTGATAATGAAATTCTTCATGAGATCTCTATAATATTCATAATCATTACCATCAATGATAGGTGGTCTAGTTGGATTGAGATTTTCTATGGAACCAATATTGATTCTTTCCGTCTTTAAGAAAAGTCTTTCCACAAAAACTTGTTAGTAGAAAAATATTGTAAACAAGGAAAATATTCTAAGTAAGAAAATATAGAGTAAAAGTACCTGTATGAAAAAGTGAATCTGAATTATGATTCCTTAAAATAGAATCCAGAAAAAAATGAATCTAGAAGTGTGAATCCATATATGTGAATCCGAAAATTCTATTCCGAGATCAAACTCTCATCTGGATATAATCATGAGACTAATTCAGAATGAACCGAATCCCCTAATACCAATTTATAAGATGGTATGTCTGAGTAAGATATACTCTATAATACCAAACGTAGGATAATAATAAGAATTATATTCTCAGATACATGAGGGGTGGGGGTGAATTTTACACATTAAAAAATTCCTTTGGATCTTTTAAGGATGGTTATGATTAACAAGGTTAAACAAGATAATTAACAATGCCTCTATAAGTTCTAAACACTGGAAAAATTATGGAAATGTGATTCTGGAAATTGAACATAACTAAAGTTTACAAAGATGAAGATTCTACCTTAAAGTATATAGAATCTAACTAAATAAGATTACGAGAGTAAGGAAGTAAAAGATAGTTATACTTTCCATAAAAATAAAAATGTAGTTAAAAAACAGAGTATTAAAACTACTGGTAACATGTATAAACTCATTTATCTCAAAAGGGAGGGTATCCAACAACCTTGGATAAAGGTCCCTTGATTTATACTTTCAAGAAATTCTGTCTTACCCACACCAGGTTAAGCCCTCGATACGAAGATCAGAGTCTATCTTGATATCCCCACAAGACCTCAACTATTAGGTAGTCTGAACCCTTGTCTTCCTCAGAAAGGAATCCATCAACATCAAGGTGTTATATCCTTTGTCTTCCTATCCCCTAAATCCCTTGATTGCACAACGAAAAAATCAGAGTTGCACGAAGAAAGTCTGCACAAGGAAATGTTTGAACAAGCTGTTCAAACATTCATCACAAAGCTTGATAGTTGATTAGAGTCTCTCTCTCTAGTAATCAGTTCAATAGCATATGGACACAGTTGTCAAAGTTTAGTGTTAAAGTTGTTCTCTTCTTTTCAAATGAGCTCTTATTTATAGGAAAATCTCCAACGGTCGACTCCCTCCTCCAATGCTTATATTCTTCCTTGAATTTCGGTGGGACCTGTACACATGACACTCAAACAACGGTTAATTGATAACTAAAAGCACACCATCGTTTTGTAATTGAACAAGTGTGAGCATAACCAAAAAACGATGTTCAGAATGGAGAAAAATATGAAAGTTCTGAATGTAAGAAAAAATGAATTCATAGTCTATAGTAGTAAGATATTTAGATTCTATTTTTATAAGTAATTCTTAATGAGAATTCATAATCAATTCATCTTCAAAATTCATAATGAGAATTCGTAATCAGAATTCATCATCAGAATTTGTAATGAGAATTCTCATAATCAGAATTAATCATTAGAGTTTATAATGAGAATTCGTAATCAGAATTCATCATCAGAATTCGTAATGAGATTTCATAATCAGAATTCATCATTATAATTCATAGTTATAACTTTATACAAGTTCATAATCAGAATTCAGAGTTGATCTTCATAAAAGTTCGTAACAGGGAATTCAGATCTTACAACAGAATGCTTCATGTCTATGTATTATATGATTATGAGTTTTTGGATATGATTTTGATATTTATACTTAAGAAAAATTATGATTTGTGAAATGAAATCTAGGTAAGGGTATAATTCCTTTGGTAAGGAAATTTTCTTTAATGAAGGAAAATATAGGTTAAAATCAGATTTGCTTTAAGATAAGGTGTTTGTGATTTTCAAAAAAAGAAGGAATAGAAAATTCATAAGGAAAACCTTATTGACTCAACAAACGGATTTGTTGGTACTCTTACCCGATCACCCCCTCCACTTTCAGAATGCTTCTATCTTCCAAATGCTCGATAAATTGGTAGGGTGTTTTCCTTATTTGGATTCGAGAACCAATTCAGTATACCACCTGATCTCCCCACACATCTATGTAAAATTTGATGTTTCAGGACCCTCAGTCAAATGGATTTGGATTTAGGTAGTAGATAAATTTTGTTAGAGGCAAGTAGTTGTGTTTGAGTCTTGGACGCACTTTGGTTCAGTGTGTCGCACCTCAGGTACTTGTCCCATTCCTGCAAGCGTGGAGGGAGGAATTTCTAAGGGGTCATGGTTCCAGTGACCATCCCCCAGGAAAGGATGGGATCGTGAATTGGCATAGAGCTAATGAAGGTGGTCCAGATTTAGGGACTGACCGAACTATCTATCCTTATCACCGGCTCCTATGTGAGGTTGCTTCTGATCCGTGGAAGTCGTCTATGATTTCTAAGGATAACCCATGAGTCATTGATATTTTATATCGGCTGAAATGTGATATGTGAGTTTCATGATTGTTTGAGTATGTTGTTGTGATGATGTGTGATAGTGGGGTTCGTGCGGTACTTGAACATGAATGGGCTGGGAGGGAAAAAGGGGTGTCTTATTGGATCCTTCTCAGGCATTGCAGATGGATCCTCTAAATATAACCAATTTTAATGTAGTGAATGAGGCTATCTCTGGGGATGAGTACACTGGTGTGGATTCCAAGTGTTTTATTTTGTCCTACATCTCAACACATTTCAAATTTATGGGTTGAGAATTTTCCGAGAGAGTTTCTCCAAACAAGTTATAGTAGGTCCCACAAGCTATAATTTTTTCTACTGAGAATGTTATTTGTGGAGGACCATTTATGAATTCTCTATACTATTTTTTAGTGTTGTGAGAAGTGGATGGCCATGCTAGTGGGGATCCAAAATATGTGAAGGTTACCCATGTTGATGATCCCTTGATAGAAGTGGGTTTTTTCAAGAGGAAATGGACAATTATCTAGATCCAACTGAGCCCAAGGAACTGGCCATTGTAGAGGAATATCTTAGATCCTATTTGCGGAAGGGCAAGAATGTCTTTGTGGATTCTGACGAATTCGTTATGAAAAATGGGAGTGTGAGGCCTAGGAGGGATTACACCAACCTACATACTCCTTCTATCACTAGATCTGCATGTAAGGGTAAGATTCTTCAAAAGGATCCTATAAATGAAGTCATCATTCCCTTGAGAAAGTGCAATGGTGACAAGCAATAGGTGGCTGACACCTCCATCGACCTCGTGATTACAAGATACAAGGCTGCTGGTCCATTCATCCCATCGGGTGATATAGTAATAGTGGATTTAGGATTGTAGTGTCAGACATGCCCCAATGAAAAAATGGTTGATGAAACTATGGACGTTATGGCATCGAAGAAGATGGAGGAGGTCCTGCTCGAGGATACATGGGATGTTATCATCCATTCCAAGGAAGAGATGTTGGAGAAATTAACGACATTTAATTCCTCAAAATAGAATCATGGTAAGATGTTGGAGATATCCATTTATGTGTAATCTAGTAGGATGCAGACATAGTTGATTGAAAAACAAGATCGTATTTTGGAAATAGGGTTTAATGTAGGGATGTTATGCATGGAAGAGTTCATACAGATGTGGGACAAGTCAGCAATTTAGTTCAAGGACCCCAAAAAAGATGATCCGGAGTTAGAGTTAAATTGAATTGCCAAGAAACTACATAGGAATAATAACTCTAATAGTGTTAAACATGATTTCAATGGTTCAGATGTCTCCTTCACTATTTCATGCTATGGTTTTCTCTATGGACATGGGTTCTCACTTTCACTTAAATGTGTTAGAACTAAAAAAATGTAATTTTTTGTTTCAATTTAATTAATTTATTAATTAATTATAGGGATTGTGGAGTTTGTAGAATAATATGACAATTTAATTTCTTAATGTAGTGATTATGGAATTAGTGTAGATAGAATAGATTGGAAATTATAATTAAGTGTTTTTTGGCTTAACATTGGAGGGTTAAAGGATATCTGGAATATATTTTGATCAATGGTTTAACAGTGAATTTTTCATATTATTCATGAGATTTAAATAAAGAACCATTCTTTTTGGATAAAATGAAATTGTGCCCCATGATGATAATTATTGATTAGAAGGTTAATGATGATTAACCTTAATAAATGTTATTTTTATGAAATATGTGATATATTGTGATATATGTGATAATGAGTGTGGCATACATACTGATGCTCCCAATACACATATTTGATAATGAGAATGTGACAAGTATTGATACTTCAAACTCCAATATGTGATAAACATTTCGTGTGGGATAGGGACCAATGCTCCAAATATCCACAAGGTGCTATACATGATGTTCTAGGCCCAAAACATTGTAATTGGAGTGGATTTACTATTATGATTTGTATGATAATTGAAATTAATTGTTTACTTAAAGCTCATGATATAATGATTTATCATTCCCAATGTTATATAGTTTAGACTCCATCATGGGATGAATTAGGTATTGATTGTTTGGGTGTTATCTTGAACATGGCTAATTATGCAGTTAATTAAAGAATAAGGAATTTAGAATTTTTTTACTCTATTTAGTATAAATTAATCATTATAAAATTGCATATAATAGTATAGAATGGATAATGTTTTGGAACTGTTGAGGGGTGTCTTACAAATTTTTATTCACACCCTACCCGGGCTTCCTGAGTGGTACACAAATTGAAATCATATTAAATGAAATGATATGTGCAATAGAACTATGTTATAGGGAAGAGTTGGGATGGAACATATATGAGGGAACTAGACATGATTTGCGTAGTCAATTGGGAGTTGTCAGTGTCTTTATTATTTCTTTTACATATTGACACATTATACATACTGAAATGACATATCTATTATTTTAGTTTTAGTCAGTTGTCATTGTTTTGGGTTTATTATTTGATGATGGTCTTTATTGTTAATGGAATTATTATAATTATTTTTTATTACTATTTTTCAATTAACTTTTTATTTATATTTTTTAAAACTTATAGATAGGGTATAGTCTCAACATGGTTTATATTATCCCATCGCTACTAGTCGGAAGCCTTTAGAATATGTTGAGGCATGCCTGTTGTCATGTAACCAACCAGCTCGGGGCACCTGTGTGGGGCACCTGGGGTCGGACAATACACATTAATAAAAAAATAATTTCCAAATTTTCTAGAAGTTAATTATAATATGTTCATTCAAAAAAATAATAATTTTTGATGAAAATATTTCTTTATAGAATAAAATGACTTTTTTAAAAAAATTGGGCGATTATTTAGTAATAATTTATCAATACATTTATAATGCGTATAAAAATTATATATATTTCATAATGTATTTAATCCTATTCAAAACCTCCGAATTAACACATAGGTAATAATTGTCATATTAAAATTAAAATATTTTATGGTTCAATAAGGCTCAATATTGCGTATCTTGTATGATATAAAACATATTGTCTATTTAATATCACAGTGTATTACCTTATATCCTAATTAATAAGTTTCATTTTCATAATTTTAACTAGTTTCCTCATAATTAATAAATTCTATTATTCCAAAATTATATTTCATAATAAATCATTTATTAATCCTATGTGGTATATATACCTCATATCAATGAAACATCTCCCAAATATCAATAATCGCGATGATGAATAAATAAACACCCTTTCAATATATTGAAATTATCTAAAATATCATGTATATGATTTATATATTAACCTAAAAGGTAATACATAAGATTACCAAAACTATATTTGAAGATATAATCATATCAAGGAATCACATTTCATCCATCATGATTATTTATATTCCACAATATATTAAAGAATAATTAACATCAAATAATATACTAACCCCAAAGGTTTATTTAAACCTCAACGGACTTTTATTCCTAATTCCCCCAAAAAATATTATAATCAATTCAAAATCACATAACATAAATCATAAAAATTAGGTTTTTTGATGCCATTGATCTTATGATTAACTATAAACTTATACACCCATGACAATATCTATAATATTTATGTTAACCTAAAATGAAATCATATATTATTCCATAAACTAACACAGTCCTTATTCCTTAAATAAGTTCAAAAACTATTGAATATATTCCATAAATCCAAAAATTCAATATAATAAAACACGACATAAATCAAAATGTCATCAACTAACCATTTTAAAATTCAACAGTACTATCATACCAATGTCAATCATCTCCTTATTCTAAGTAAACATATTTTTTCAAATTCTACTGTTGATTAATCCTTATATGTTTCATGATCCTTGTATTGAATAAATCATTGATATAAAAATTCCATAACATAATTCTTGAATAATAATTCATAAATAATTTAAAATTTTCACTTCATAGGTCTTTACCTGGTATATTAGATTACACATGGATTCAGAAATTGGCTCGGATAATCCTCATCTTCCCTACAAATATTACATTGAACTAGAAATGATAACACATGATTATCTGCATTTACCTCCATCAAACATTTCATTTTTCTACCAGAATTACATGATTTTTACCCTTTATTTACACATAAAAATTATCTTATTGTTAGTTTGATACATTCACTTGACTTTTTCTTAAAACATTCTCCAGATAAAAGAAAATAGAATCTTAATTCCTTCAAAATCCCCACCATAAGAGATCTTAGTGAACTCTATTCTTATATTACTTGGGGAGTCTATGATTTGGTTAAGGTGAAAGTAATTAATAATATATCATGACAACTGATCATGAATAATCTCAAGGTTTAGCCATATACCTCCAATTTCATTTGGTTAACAATGAGGATAATCATTCCATTCTCAGTCAGTTTTAACATGAGACCTGTATGTTCAAGACATTGACTAAAAAAAGAATATTATGAAAAATAATATTCATAGGGCGTAACAATGTAAAATAATTTATAGGATGTATAAATCATTAAAATTATTTTTCAATCTATAACACCTTATATTTGACCCAGGTTATCCATAATCATTACCATTTTTTGATGTTATCAGTTAATTAGACTCATAACTATGGTTTTTAGTAAATTTTTCTCATCCTAGGTTACAAATGATAACTAAAACATTCTATGATTCAAACTACATTCACCCATACATTTAATATAGAGTTATTACATCTTAATAGGTAAATATCCATTATATAACATAACAACCCATGCCAAAATTGTATAGGTATAGTAATTTTAGATAATTAAACACATAATCAAGGTGCTAATAAATTATCTAAATCATCTCCCACTATATCATTAAAAACTATAATCCTTCATAGAAACATCACACATAAAGCTATCTTCTTAACCTGGTGAAATAGAAACAAACGAAATGGTTAGCTCAGATGCTCATTAATGAAAAAATGGATATTTAAATGATAATTTGATCTTAATATAAGAATAAACTTATGAGAACATGATAATAAAATTATAATATCATACCCTACATATCAAAGATCATAATATTAAGTCATGGAACAGATTTTGGCATTTCATAAGAGATGATAAATAAAGTAATAAATGAACAAGAGCCAAGAGAGAATGACATATTCTTATGTCATAGTTTTACAAAAACCAAATAATCCTTGAGAATATTTTTATTATTAGTAAACAATCATTGTGAAGACTATAATAGTAAAATGGATTTTCTCCCCAAACCATCATAGAAGTCATGGTCCAATCCCAAGTCAATCACAGTTGACAATGTCTCATAATAAATTGGATTCATTCCTCATTCATGTCATGTTTACTTCATGGGATATAAATTATTAACCAATTCATTTAAGGGAGATAGAGGGCTCAACCATTTTATGATGAAAATCTTACATGTTTTCTCCATAATATCATAAAACATTAATTATATTATAACCTAATAAAAGGAATGGGTTCCATAAACATTTCATAATTAAATCATATCATAACCCATGTATAATAAAAATGTTTCATAAAAATATTTACATGTTAAACATAAACCTTATAGATAAAGAATAAGGTTGGTATCATTGGATTATATCCCCCATAAAGTATTAGTGAAATCAAGGGTTATTATCATTGATGTTTATAAATACCATTATATTATCATTAAAAATTAATTGGGGAAACCTACCTTTCCATAATAAAATTACATATTTAAAATATAAAAATTTTAAAATTATAATGGAATTTTTTTTAAAATATCCTTGGAAACATATAATAGAAACTTTAAATAATTTAGTGGTCATGATGTTGTGATATTTCATTTCAGTTGAATAAATTAAAAAAAGTCCTGCAAAACTTGTATAAAGACAAAAAGCACCTCATTGGAAAATTGAAAACAATATTACATTTGAAATAATTTTTTTAAAATTAAAAAAATTGTATAAATTACTTTAAATAGACAAATTATAACACTAAAACCATCCTTAATACATGGATTTTCGAGAAACAATTTTTTTGGTCAAAGAAAAAAATAATTTCAATTTTATTTAAAAACATACATTTAGTATATTGAGTAATTAAATAGAGGAAAATATAATGAAAATTTTATTCTATAGAAATAAATAGAGGAGAATAAAGTACATTATATTCTATAAATTTATATCATACAGTTTCAGCATCATAACTTAGTCATAGACAATCCCGATAAATAATAAGATTATACCATAAAAGCCTTATTGCTCTAGTAACAATTGATTCATAAGCCCCATGAAAAAAGAAACATAAAATTATATTTATACCAACATAAATTTCATAATAACAATATAAAAATAAATTCATTGGTACTATATAAATCACACAAAATAAAAAATTGGCCTATATGGAAAGTGTCCCCCAGAAATAAAAATGAGATAAAATCCCTTACCCTAGGAATGCATTCCTTTGTGGGAATTGGAACATTATATATAATAAATATAGATTTATTATAAATATAATATATAACTGTAATCATATATATAATCCCATATATGATTTACTTATTACCTTTTATCAAGAATTTGTTAACCAATATTTTTTAAAATCATTTATCTAGGTGATATATACTTCTTTTTTTCATGTATGTTTTGGTACGGTGGTTCTGGTCCATTTATTTTGATTATTCTTATATAACATATATATAATTTATAATAATATAAATATAAAATATATTAATTGTATAATTATTTATATTAATCCATAATAGTAGAGATAGAAAAATGAATTGAATTATTCTTGGATATGACGGGTCGTACGTATGTATGAATGATGTTTTCATTTCTCGATGGGTGAAATAAGAGAAAGGTAAATAATAAATAATATTTACATAATAATTAATATATAATATATTTATTATATTATAAATTAATCTATCTTTATTACAATCCAAGTAAACCAAAAGTGTAAAATGAGTCACATTGCTTCATGGAGGTGACATTCCACATGTACTCAGAAGCGATGTTATTATTTTTCAACGGTTTGGAAGGAAAGAAGGTATATATGATATTATAAATACTCATTTTTAAATATTTAATAATTATAATATATAATCATTAAACCCATTATAATCCCCATCCATAATATTTGGTGATGAGAAATCAATTGTATCACAATGTGGAGACAGTAAGTCATATGCAGGCAAGATCAAAACATTCACTACCCATTTCATGGATAGATGGTGAATAAATGTTGTTTAATAATATTAATAAAATTTAATAACATTGAGGATATTTTAAATAATATTTTATGAAAAAACTGAAAAATTTATTGTAGATAAAAAATAATTGAAAAAAAGTGATCTGTTATGAAAGTTGACACTTTTTTGAAATAACTACATTATGTATCCCCTTAAGGTCCCAGGGGATGGAAATTTAGTAATACCATCACATATAGAATGTGTAAAACTATGTTTATAAGGTTTTTTTCAAGGTTATGCTTGAGATATAAGGTAAAATGTTATGAATAAGTTATTGGTGGAGGTTTGTTTTTATAATTTAGGTAAGGGGGAGCTTTTGGAATTTCTTATAAGATAAAAATATAAAAAATTCATTATTTATCCCAGATTCCACAGAAATACCATGGATTATAATTTAATATATTATTTTGTTTAAATAAAAAAAATCCAATAACATTTTTACTATTTTAAGTGCTGTTTTAACCCTTATTATTTGGTTTAACTCCTTAATTAACTCATTTTAATAGTAATCAGGGTATCATATTTTTCACATAAAAAGGATTATAATTTTACATGTGAGGTGAAATTTGGATAATAAATGGAAAATGGATTATATTTTAGACTATATATTATCCTATTTTTAATAATTAAATATTTAAAAAAATTATAAAAAAATATGAATTATTATTTTGAAAAAATATCATTAGTTTCAATTATGACACTATTCATTTGATTATATTTAAAATACATAAATAAAATTTTTTTAATTTAATATAATTATTCAATATAACACTAATATGTCATATTTATTAAAAAGAGTCATGGAAAACTATAACTCACTAAAATTATATTACTTTTAGAATTACTAAAATCAATTATTTTATTTTTATTATCTTTGAATAAATACTATGATAGCATAGTATAATAAATTAAGGTAATTTTATATTTTATGAAAAGTATAAATAAATTTATTTTAGGAAAATAACTAAATTAATCTCAAAATAAAAAATTTTCTTCATCCATTGATTTATTTTTTCATTATGTATACATATAAGTCATATTTAAAACTAAGAGTTTGATAATATTTAACAACTATTGCATTAAATAATTTATATGTCATATTCATGGAAATTTTTCCATTAAAAAAATAAATTTAAAATATAATTTTTTATTTATAGAATATCCTTTATCCATTAATTATTATTATGATAAAATAAAGCCTTATCAATTAGTACTAACCTAGATTAACTTTATTTACCCTTTACTGTGGTGATAATTATTACTCTGATGATGATTGATATTAACCAAAAATAAAAGGGAAATATTTAAAAAAAATTAATAGATAGATTAAAGAATATTTAATCATGTTTATAAAATCCATTTTCTATATTTTGAAGAACATAATTTTAAAATAACCTCGAAACATGCAATAAATCCACTTTTTAGAAAAACACATTTTTAAGCATAACACTATGTTTTTTATTATATCATTCCTAGAAAAATATTAAATATATATTAAAAATATTATGGACTATATTATATATATGTTTTACTAAAATAATTCACCCATAGTTAATAGTTAAATCTATTAAGAACAAAATTCATTACACACATAAAAACCGTTCTTCAAAAAAATGTATTATACTTATAAATTTTTGTTTTCAAATTCATTTATAAAATTTATTACAATGAACATAATTTGATTATTTAAAACATTGGAGAACTAATTTTACTTTTGAACCATTTTATAATAAAATATAACTTTGTAAATTATTGAAATAAAAATATAGATTTCAATAAAAATCAATACTTTATATTGTTCCATGAAAAATCAAATGTTTCAAGAAATTATCAAAAAATTAATACAAAGATAAACCTTACATTAAGAATTAAAAAATGATACCCTTTTAATCAAATATAATTTATAAATTATTTATAAATTACTTTTAATAATTTCTCAAAAAGATAAGTAAAATCCGTTTTTTATGAAGTGTTTCTTTGAAGAATAAAAATACATTACTAGGAAATTAGTGATTATTTTATAAATATTTATCAATAAATTTATATTTATTATGAAATATATATATATTTCATATATTATTTAATATTTTTAATAAATTAAAATTTAAGGGATATGTTTTCCTTATCATATTTAAATGATAATAATTCCTGATTTCTTTTTCCTTGTTATTTCATATCATGTAAACCATTGAACATAATGTTCATTAAAAATATTGGGGTGTGATGATTTTCATATATGGAAGATTATTTAAAAGACCTAGTATCTACTTGAGAAAAGATGGATGTTTGTTAAAGAGATTGCATCCTTGTTTTTTGTACAAGAGTTATCCAATGAAAAATGATATTTTATTCATTGAATCCATCCTTACTTATTTCATTTCTTGCATATATTGATCCTACTTTAACTACTAAATATATTTTTTCTTTATATGAATATACTCCATCCCTATGTGCTCCCCTTAGGCAGCTCACTTAAGCATCATTTCAGTATTTCATTCCTATAAATTTTTATCACTATTTTTCTATGACAAGTCCTTATTTCATTGAGATTTATACTCCTTTTAACTAAATTGTATCTTGAAATTTAACGACCATTCATTAATTTTATTAGAATTTGTATTCATTGATTTTAGATGAATTAAAATGGAAAATTCAATCATCCCCATGAGTTTCAATTTTTCATATCTTCTCATTCTGGAGAATAAATAATTTACCCCCCAAAATTCAAAATCATTCCAACGTGGGACTCTTCCAATATCATATTTCATATGGTTTTTTCTCTTTATTTGGAATTAAAAATCCCATTTTGTAGATATAAAAAAAATTAAACACTATTTTTTTAATTTTACATTTAATTATGGTTTATTATCATTTATTTATTGGTATGATCCTCACAATATTGTTAGTCAATTAAATTAAATTTTAAATATATAACTTCTATATTTTCATCCCCAGTATCTTATATAATAATATCATATAATATTAAATAATGATAAACACTCTATATTTGAAGAATATGTTAATAAACCATGTCATTGTACCATAATCATCAATAAATAGATCGTAATACCTTTATTCATCCGTGGACATGGGTGAAATTGGCCCCACACATCCACCTTCACTAATAGAATCCATCTCATTTACATTGTTTCCATAATATGGAAAGTATTAAAAATTATTTTCCATTGTACAAAATAATTATAGTATTTATTTCATCATTAGATGGTTTTAGGATATTATGAGCTCCTTAATTCTCCACCACATCTTACATGAATTGTTGGATTAAGTTGGCAAGAATTTTTTTCCATTTCCTTTAATATTCATCAATGGATATAAAGTGCCTCTCTTATTCCTCACTAATGAGTTAGACATTGTATGGCTAAATTTTCTCATCCAATTGGAGTCCATCCTTTCAGAAGACTTTTTTTTCAAAGACATATTAATAAACAAGGTAGGGATTATGGATTTAATGTGATTCCTAAAAATTTATATTTTCAGGAAATAAATATATTGATAATATAAAGAATTATCCTTTTACTCTTGATCCCACACCTCTTAAATGAGGAGGTGCTAATGGTTGAGGGAAACTAAATCGTGTTTTATTTTACTATCTTACGATGGGAGTGAAATTGGTAAAATAATAGTATAAGAATTAAAATATATTGAAATATAAAACTACTTACTTTAATTAATTATTGGAATAAAAAATGTGAACTTATAGGAAGAAAAAAAAGTATAATAGGGTCTAAGGATCTAATAAAATTCAATTTAATGGCTACTAATTCCAAAAATTTCCCTGTAATATCCAATTTATAGACTTCATCTTTGTCATGACATTCATTTTTTTATTGTGGAATGATGTTAGATAACATAGATATAATGCATTATATATTCCCCATAGGTTACATCATTGGGGTTCAGGTCATGGTTTTGGTGTTCCATGGATACATTTTTCTCCTTAAAAATTAAAATATATCAAGTTTCATGAAATAACATTCCAAGTACATCAAATATAACTTTATCATCCCTTAATGTTCTCACTATCATTATATCTAGAAGAGGAAAAGATTATTGTTCAATAATAAACGTAATATATATAAATATGAATTCATAAAGTCATAGAATAATGGTCATATGTTGTAAAATGATCTTCTACAACTCCTCAAAGGGGTATCAATATATAAATTCAATATGACATAGATACACATATAATAGAACTACATTATTTCTCTATTAGATCCCATTAGACTGATCCCACATTAAAACATTACATTAATTGTATACCATTACATAAAAATGAGTTCTCTTACCATCTTATATGGTTCTCCACTAGTGTAAAGTGATACCATAGCTTGTTCTCCTCTACTCATCCTATATTCTTGTCCCCTCAACCCACACTTCATACTTGATCATTAAACTATTTCATATCATAGAGATCATTTTTTTACTTTAATGACAAGCTATAACCATGGTGTGAATCCATTCATAGGAGGAATTGATGAATTTTTTTTTCTTCTTTTACTTTTACCTAAAATGTTTTACAGAATAGCTTACAATCCTAACATCATATGTCCTTATTTGGTAATCATATGTATCCTCATTTGTGTTATAATCTGGAGTGAGGTACATTATTTTGGTGTAATATCTTCAAAATCACATTCATCCACAATGTGACACCATTTTGATCAATTTTACCCTTATAGGTTTACCATTTCTACCTTTGTCCAACTAACTACAAAATGATTTTTTTTGGAATAATCTCTCTGTAGGTACTCTAAAAACATCAAGGGGTGTTCTAAAAGATACGTTATTCTTTATCCTTCGATAAATTAATAAATGTAAAATAAATTGTATCATTATGTCCCATAATCAATTAAAAGCATGATAAAAATATATGCATCAATAATAGTTATTAAAATCCCACACAATTGAACATTTTTTATCCTTGAGAAAACTATATTTTCAAGGATTTAGAATAAAATCAATCCTTTAACTATATAAACTCAGTAGAGAACATGTCAATAAAAAAATTATTAACTGAATATTTTAGAATTATAATATAAATATCTTCTCTAAGTAATCACAAATCATTATTAATGTTATAATAGAATTCTTATTCTCATCCATAATTATTTTCCAACCATTCTATAGACATTTATACCCATACAGTGACAATCGTATTTAGAAAATTTCACATTCAACACTCAAGAATAATGTAAAACTAGAGTTATTCACATTATAAATTTTATGTATTCTATTTATAAGATTTTATCATATATAAAATTACATTATATAAATCTTACAAATGAAATAAATTGGTAATCCTAGAAAGGATCAAATGTATTTGAGGCTAGAGTTGGGTAGTTCATGATGTAATAATAAAAAATATATTCATTAATAATGAGAATAAATTATTTATGTAGGAATAAATATTATTTATTTAATCTCATTGAAAATAATATCTAGTTATCCACTTCAAATTCAATATATCCCATCTATATCTACTTCACTTAATGATTCCCATCATGAAATTTCAACAATAATTACACAATTTTCATCATATTATTCTTTTATTTTCTATTGTTACAAAGAAAATTGCACTAGGATCAAGTATAACACCCATAAAACATCCTTTGTTTGATTACCTATTTGAACTAATTCTAACAATTATAATAATATCATTAATCATGTATGTATGATCATTATAATGTGTATGATATGATCTATTACTTCGATTTTATTTCCAAAATAATTTAGGAATCAAGGAATAAAAATATAAGATATCTTGGAATCAACTTCCAAATCACAAATTAATATTCTACCACCTTATCTTACATTTATTCTCACACCGTAGTTCCATTTATCACTAATCCCCCTTTTTTAAACTCAAAAGAAAAAAATCATGTATTTGTACTAAATAATGTATTTTATGAAGGATAAATTAGCCTATAATTTGGATTTCATGTCTATAAATTTCAGGGATTTTACAAGATATAAATCAAGTTAAATATAGATTACTTATAAAGGAAAAATGTTAAAAAAATCCCCAATCATATTAGTGTGGTTTGAATGAAACAAATTTTCTTTTGAAAAGTATCATTGAAAATGTTTAAATTGTAATGATGTTCTAGACTTCTATAATGAAATAGTTTATTTAAAATATTATAACAAAATATTTTAAAACACTTATCAAGAATGGAATTTCGAAATATTAAAAAAGCATACATAAAATGACCGTTATATAATAATCAAATAAACAAAAAAATTATAAATTTTAAATTAGAGGGCTAAATGATTCTGTAAATATATTGGATATCATATTAATAATTAACATGTAATTTATTTTCAATAATTCCCAATTAAATTTTTATCTTTTATTTACACGTGTGTTCATAATTTTCATAAGTCAAGAGATGTCTCCAAAAAAAAGTCACTTTGTCCATTGATTTTAAGTAAAAATTCACATGTTTCTAAGAGTACCTCCACCAAACTTAATATCAAATACAGTCTCCACCATTTAACATCATGGTGATATAGATGAAAATGAATATTCTTTTAAATACATCATAGTAAATTATCAAAATTAAAGAAATAATTAAGCACAAGATCCTAGCCCAGTTTTTGAGGACTCGATAATTGTATCCTAGAGACCCGAGATCAAAACTGGGTGGAGACATATTTCTAGGGTACAGTAGTAGTACTGTAACAGGTACAGTTTGGTACTGTAGTAGCCAGAAATATTCATCCAGTTGGGCTTTTGTGCCACCGGTTTAGTCCTCAGGTCCTTCAAGGACATCAGATCACCAAAGGACTTCGTGTCAGTAAGGATTTTTGGCCACCTCAAGGCCTTCATGCCACCTTATGGCCTTCAGATCACCTCATGGATTTTGGACAACAAAAAATCGTGCATAATAGACCATGTAGAAAATACAAGGAGTATAATTGAGATGTGGATTCAGAGCAGGTGTATTCACCAGAGCAGAATCTAATGGATGTGAAGAATGAAAGGGTATGGTATTTCCATCGGGACCAGTCTGTTCATTCACAGGAAGCCCAGCCGAATGTCCCTAAAATGGTGGAGAGATGATATCATGATGAAAATTATGGGGAGGAGCAGTTCCATGTAGCTATATTCTGGATATTTCCTCTATGACATACCGGTCTTGTAATATATAGGAATTCATTCCTTGTAAGGGTTCCCCCTCATCCCTTGTAGGGGGTATGAAAAAAGAACAAGAAACAATTCAGGCCATTTGGGCAAGAAATAAATAATGACCTCAATGATTTATATATGATTTCATTCCTTATTAAATTTATGGAATTTACTATATGAAAATCCTATTCATTGATGGATTGTGGTGGAATTGATTTTGTATAATGAAAACAATGAACTAGGTAACATGATAGTGTGAAAAGGTTATATTTATTATTGATAAGAAGAATTTGATGCAAAAAATAATATTATTTTTTCAATCGACATGTTATATAAATGATACATAATGAACACAAAATGAATTTAAATATAGTAAATACTAAAAAATGTGATAATGTAAAAAAAATTAAATGCATTAAAAAGATTAAGCGGGGGATACTAGGACTCCTTGGTTCCATCCCCCATATCCCCATTGGGATCCTCTTCCACTATGGTTATAGTCAATGAAATCAATAAATCCCTAATGGACTACACCTACCATCATTGAATCACCTAATAGTTCTACAAAATAACATCCTCGATAAAAAATATTTTATAAGGGAAGGTGGAGTAGTCTAAATCTAGGTTGTGTTAGAAATTTCATCCATCGCAACCTATAAATGAGGAATGACAATCAATGATGGTGTTGAAAAGTACTCAGATGATTGATCAATCTAGGATATTTCCAAATTAGTTGTCTGGGTGTTTAATAATGGTACTTATATACTAATTTGGGTATATTTTTCCGCACTAGGTAGGGTAGACGAAGATCCATGAGCCTAGGAATGTTCAGGGTTTACAAGATGATTAACTAGAGTATTGAAATCTGTACTGGTAGTTTTAATTTGCGTATCACTAGAGAGGGATATTGTAGTGACCATGATAGTAGTGCGAGTCAGTGGATGATCATTCTATTGAGTTGGTATATCCCTTGTCCTTAGGGGGTCATGTGGAGATCAACTAGTTCAATAATGAAAACAACCATTACAGGGTAATTTATCAGACCCTTTCCATTATTTTGGAAATACAACTCTAACTATCATCATTAATCAGTATCCAAAACATAACTAGTATCCCATGCGTCAAAATTTGAATAGGGTGGGTTGGGGCTGGAATAAATGCTCAATTTTGGGAGGTCTAATACAATCTAAATATATTGATGGATGAGTGGGATAAAAATGTTTATTTTTGGATGAACCTAACATTTTCTCTTAATGGTTCATAAAGTATAAAAAATGGTTGTCGTGTTAAGTAATATAGTAGAATGGTATGTTGACCAAATTCTACCTCCATATTATCATATAAATGGTTCTTGGTCCAAATTATATACTGAATGAAATTGGAAAATAATAATTCCACTCCCTATAAGGAAATAGTGGGGGTTATTCCTAATCATGTGAAACTTCTATTCGTCCTCTCAGTGTTGGGTTTTATTAGGATGTTAATAAAGAATGTTAGTATCCATTAATAGAATCATTATCCACCATTAAATAAGTATAATTTTCATTCCATTCATGCCCATACCCTCTATCATTATTGAGACCACTTTTTCTAATAATGGGAGGTTAGACAACCTAATACACCCTATTGAGGATAAGTGAAATTATTTGTCAAAAAACCCAAGTGATTTTCTTGTAAAATAGTGAAATTTCCACCTATAATAATACCATTGGTCTTGTTAAAAATTCACCCTCAAAACAATTAAAATGATTTAGTCATGTTGATTATTAACAACCACATATAAATGCTATAATGAAGAATAAAATACAATCATATCAAAAATCCTTATGATGATCCATTAGAAAACCATTCATGAGATATTTCCCAATGTATAATCCATAACATATAACTTCTCAACTATTTTCTCTTAGTTTTTTAGGTTATCTTTTTTTCTTAATGGTTAAAAGGTTGTTTTCATCTACTACTTATGGATTTACTTCTTGCAGCACTCTAGTATAAAATCATTATAATCCACTCTCTATATAAACTCATAGTTTTTGACAAATTATCCTTCTCCAAACCCTACTAACCAAGGGATCCAAATATGTTTAATAATTTATAACTTAATATACTCTTGTTTCATATCCAAATCTAATATTCACTATATGATCCATTCTGTAGAATCCTCTTCCAATAAATGAGTAATATGTTATAAATTCATTTCTTTGAGTGAATATATAATTTGATATGATATATAAAAATATTCCATAATATGCATGTAAAAATTAATTTTTTATGAATTCATGACATTTAATGTCCCCTTAGACTCTTCCAGGGTTTGGGTTTAGTGATCCATATAAAATATTTATGGTTATTTTGGGATAAATCCCAACAAATAGATGAATTATGGGTTGTTTGGTTGGTTTGGATTAGGTTAGGTTACAGAGAAGTGAATTGGATTGGATAAAGGATTTGTAAAGGATCATGTGCCTTTGTGGGTAGTTTATTAATTTTACCTTTTGTGGGGCTCATAGATATATTATTTTTTATTTGTGTTAATTTTTATTTATCTTTGTATTTGTTGTTAATAGTCTATGTTTGTGCCATTGTGGAAGGATATGGATATAGATGGGAAATGGATCGATATGGATTCGTAGGGGTTTTAATGGGTTGTTTTCATGGTTTGAAAAAACAATTATGTTTAGATGGGTATTGTGAATTTTCATAGTGTAGGTTGGGAAATAGTGGTGTGAGTGGGTTGAAATATGTATGAGGATGTGTGAAATTTAATCATGATAGGATCTAGAAGTGTAACATTTCAGCTTGAAGGTGACCCGAACCGAATCAAATAGCTAAGAATATCAATATTGGAAGCACTGAGAGAGGTGAATAAGGTTACTAATAGCACAATTCAGGTTTTGGTGATTCGAATTAAATATAATCGAATACATTATAGAATGACCCCTATTATTAAAGAATGAATTCATTAGTTCTAAAACCGTGGTATTTTTCAAACTCAGTCCGCTAGAGTTGTAACTCTATTGGGTAATCCACCATAGAACAACCATGTCAGTTTATCCCTATGTGATTTATTTCAGGCCGAATTCATGACATGAAACCTACCCTATAATAACGTTTTCTTTTTTCTATCTTGAAGAATTATAGAATAAGAAATTACTTCCCATCGTGTCCTGATTTTTCCATCAATATTATGATATTTTGGGGTTGGGTTATAGTGTACACCCACCCTATTAGGGTAAGGATACTTTTAATCCAAGAAATTTACATTATTACAGTGTGATCAATTATTGTGTGTCATAGGTCTAGAATTATGAAAATAGGGAGTAGTGTTTTATGACATGACATATCTAGATTCACCTTAAAAATGATTACTTCTATTCATTGGTTCTTACACATCTCAAATTTTATGTTGTCTTAATTAGATCTTAAGTAGGGGAGTAGGGGACAGTTCTCTACGGTCTCTAAAAAAATTTATCCTAATAATTTACAACCAATCTAATGTTGATTTATAATCCTAATAAATAAAACATACATAGGATTCTCGACACCTATATCATTAATTAAATTCAATATCTAGATGTAACTTTTTATTTTCACTAAAATTTGAGAGATAGAATAAAATAATTTTGGAAATTATCCATGAAAAGATTCATTCTTTTTTATTGAACTAGAATTAAGGTTTATTCCCTTTTTATATATAAATGGATCTATGTAAAAAAGTCATTTATACCATAATGGGTCATTACCAATGTGACTGTAGATTTCTTGGAAACAATCTCAAACAATATTTAAACAACAGTATTGTATCTCTTAGAATGAATATTCAATGATTGATTCATCAATCACACTAATTATTGATTTTGTATTTGTAGATGTTTTAATTCTTATATGAATCTCTTTTAATCTCTTATATTTTATCCAAATATTGATGTATATTTATATCTTGGTGTGATTCCATAGCCACTTTCTTCGTATCCCTATATGAAAAATGCTCGAGATCCACCATTAAATGGTCAGGTTTCTCAACAACAATCTGAAATGGGGGTATACTAGTCAGCATCATAAAATATATCATTAATTAATAATAATGTATTATGAGAATTTTTTCAATAATCATTCCATATTGAACTTGTAGTTTTCTCCAAAATATTTAAAATCACTAAGTTTAATAATTCTACTTTCCCATTGGTTTTGTGGGTGGTGAGGGGAGATGGTATTGTATAAAACTCTTCAGTTTTCAAGTGCACACAAAAATATATAATTGTTTGAATGTGTTCCACAATCTATTATGAGTATCCTAGACATACCAACAAGTTAAAATAAGTTCTTTATAAACAATTTCATCACTATATTTGATATAATTTTTATGCGGCCTCATTTTCAACCCATTTATTGATGTAAATCACATACAAAAGTATGTATGTGTTTCTCATGGAGATTAGGAAGGGAACCATAAAATGAATTATCCATACACCAAACACCTCAACTTTTAGGATTGGGTTTTTTGGAATCTCAGTTCTTTTCCCATTATTATCCATTTATTGGCATTAATCATAGCCTCATATGTACTTCCCTACATCTTTCTGGATATCAAAAAATAATAATCCAAATTTTATTATCATGGCCTTTATTCTACCAAGTCAATTGTGTCCTCCTTTTGGTTATGAATAAAAGTATTGTAGAATGATCTCCGCCTTGTATTTGGGCACACATCACCAAATTAGTCATTCACTACATTTCATGAATATGAAGTGATTATTAAAAAAAAATGTTTTGGATTCTCTAAAAAGATTATTCATTACTATTAAATAATCTACAATTGTGAAAAACCATGGAAGAGATTATATATCATTACAAAAAAGTATCTCATCTTGGAAAACAACATCAATTTCTATCTCCTACTCCTCTTCGATATTATTTCATAGTAATCTAAAAAAATTCTCATCGAGTACAGTATCTAATCCATTTTTTCTATGTTAATCCTATAAAACTATTTTAGTAAGAATATACTCCAAATAAAGCATCGATAAAAACCTTTTTTGGAAAATATCGCAAGAGGCGTGATCAATTTTGAATGTCACCTAAAATATTAGTAAATATGGTTTGAAATTATGAAAATAAAAAACTATTGTTATAATAGTTTTTCTTAATGACAGTTTAATTTAATTGTGACTTATTATTGGAATAGCTATAATAATATATAAGTTGAAATGTACGACCTACCCACTATCTTAGAATATCTCTTAAAACGAAATCACTTGGATCTCACATTATGATGATTTTTTTCTACCGAATTAGAAATATCATGATTGGTGTGGCCAAAAAAAATTCAATCAAATTAAGTCTTCAGTACGTAATAATTCAAATATAAAAATACATGTATTGACAAAATATGGGTGAGTATCCTAGATATCTTGAAAATTTCATTTATTAAGTGGTGTAAAAATCCATCATGTATAGGAAATATTTAAATCCCCTTCACTGTATTATTATCATGGAGATCATGTATGAATTCACTCTTTACTAGATTTTCCTTGATACCTTGTTTATATATTCTATTCACTAGAATGACACTACCTGGAACCATGATGTGGATATTTTCCCAATTGACAACTAAGGATTTTTCTTAAAATATTTTAAGTACCAAATCATGTCTATATTGGAATAAATAAATGGATATCCCATATACTTTGAAATCATCAATGAAAATCACAAGAAATTCTTCCACCATGTTCTGGAAAATAAGTGGAATGCCCCTTTGAAAAGTCACCAGTTCATTAAACATGACAAAATACATTATATGATATGAGAATGATTGATATGGGTAAGTAAAAATTGTCTTCTGTTTGTTATTTGGATAAATATTATTTGGTTGTAACTAGAATGTCTATCTAAATGGAAAGAATAACTCATATTGAGATAACCAATTAAGAATTAATCTATGATTAATAATGGAAAGTTTTTCATTCTTATGGATGATTCCTGTATTTGATAGTATTTTCATACCCAATATAATGTTACTATCATTGCAGTTATCATATCATTATCATTATTCATTATCGTATTCTTCCACCTTTATTTTGAATTACATATAAAGGGGTCACTGATTTAATTTTTTATATTAAAATAATTATACCCACATCAAGTAGTATAAGAACATTTTTCATGGAAAAATATTTTTTATTTTGTGTTAGTCTCACCTGTAGTAATAATCATAGTTTTCTCAAATCATCTAACAACGATATTTGTGTGAAAATGGTAGGATTAATTCGATTGGTAATGGAAATAATCTATGTTAGTTATCCCAAATTTTTCTCAGTGAGGTATGTCTCATTTGTACCTATTTTCTAAATTTTAATCCTTCTTTCTAGATGTACGTTTTTGTGAAAATGATTAGATTAATACATTTTATGATGGAAAACCACCAAGTAAGTTATTTGTTTCTTTTCCATAAAACATATAACATTATTTTAATATTAATTTCTTAATTATACATTAATAATAATTATTAAATCATCGTTTTCACCCTAGAATAAGTACCATAGTGTTTTTCTCAAGGGATTAAAATGAAGCATTAGTATTTTGATGATTGAAGAAGTTAATTCTGGATAAGAATAATTTAAATGTTTTTTCTCCATTTTATGATGTCATCTTCTTCCTCGCCATATTTTTTAAATTATCCTCCTTAGTTTCCATCATATCATCAATTAGTTTAATTATATTACCTACATTGTTATTTATATACTCATGATGGATGTGTGTTCATTAGTAGAAAATATTATATACAAATAATATTATTTAATTTCGTTTTTAATAGTTTTAATAAGATCAAATATGACTTATTAATAACTAAATATGAAAAGTATTCATCATTGGATGAAATTTATAAATTATTTTTTAGTATCAACAAAAGGCCTTATAAGGAATATGGGAATATCTCATTCATATTCTACCATGTGGATAAAACAATCTATAAGGAATCTAAATTTTTCCGCCATGACAAGACACATTAAAAAATCCATAGGGGTACATCATTGATATTCTAAAAAGATAGAGTGAAAATAATATCATATTTGGTTTATCTAATCCCATTTTTAAGAACCCACATAGGGAATAAAATTTTCACCCCATTCCTAAGTCACAATGTGTTTTCTTGAATGTTCATGAACTAATGGTGAATAAGATTGAAAATATTCCTAGATCTCTTATCTTTCTATGTATATTCTTTTGAAATTATATTGGACAGTCTCTTCAAAGTGAAATAACTCCACAAACATCAAGAATTGTTTTTTTATAGTAATTATTTTAAAATTTTATCATAATATAACATTTAATTAATATATTCACTAAAAGATATTTCTATATAATTTTGTATGATACCATATAAAACATCTTGTATTTCATTTCAATAATTCATTTCCTTATCATCTATAGGAAGGAAATAGAGGATATATATGGTTCAATATATATGGTTCATTATTCTACTTACAAACCTATTTTCTAGATTTCCCATATTAACTTTTTTGTTTTCTTATTCTCTTTGTTCCTAATTATATTCTAAATTCTTCTTTTTAACCCTTAATTTTTATTATTCCATTTAAAAAATATTTTCTTTCTATTGTTCTTAGTTTCTTCCACCACTCACCTAAAAAAAGTTTCATAGCCTTCACCTTATCCCTTGGGTTTCCTCCATGTTACTCTATTGGGTATTATGTATTCACTCTAATAATGTTTGATATATTTACCACAAATAGTTCTATTATTATAGGCAGAGGATTATTGATTCATTATATAGTTCTGTTTTCCTATAATATATTGACTATACTTTTGGGTAAGGTTATTAAACATTCCTTTAAGTAATTTTTAGGGGATAAGAAGGTTGTTTTGGGTAGAATTCATGTGTAGCCTTGTTGGATTATAGTTGAGGGGGTGGTAATAGTTAAAATATACTCAATGGTTGTGGTTTATTTTAATATTTTGGTATTCCATTATTTTATTTTAAAATTATAAATGATTTATATTACTTATATAATGGATTTAGTTATGGATTATGTTGAATACATCTCCATTAGTTTTATGTATTTTGGAAATGTTTGGGGGAATGATTATAACTAACACAGTTTCAATCGTAAGGTTTATTATCCTATGAACCCGACTAAATCCTCAGTATATTTGGGGTCCTCTTTACATCTAACGATAAAATAATTTTTTTTGGGTGTTAGTGTTTGTGAATACAATAATTTATTCAATTCCACTATAAATTATAAGATATTTAATCGATAAATCAATGATTCTAAATCATTATCCAAGAAGGTGATCTCATTGAATTAAAATATTTCTCTCCTCTGTGGATTCTAATAACTTTTTCCTAATTTATCATTATGAATAATATCATATATAATTCCATTTACAACATCAAATGTTTTCATAATTAATCCTTTACTGGATAGGTCATCGATCATTACCCATGTATTTTGATGTAAATAATAAATAATTGATTAATTTATAGGTAATAATCAATTCTCTAATGTAACAAAATCCTCTTGAAATCTTTGATTTAATTTCATCTTTAAAATATAGTTTATCAATGAATATGAGAAATTATTTATATTTCAATTTTGAATTTCTATATCCTCAATAGTGTAATGTATTTTTCTAGTAATCATTTTTATATGTTAGAGTAAACTGTTTAACCAATCTATTTGTTAAAAATATAGAGAGAATTAGAATACCCTCAATCATATTGAATTTTATGTTACTCAATTATTGTTGAATATATCACAAATTTCACCGAGGATAGTCAAATATCTATGCAGATCTTCATTATTCATGACACTACATCATCCCAAGTTTTTTATTGGTATTAAGCTTAGTTTAATCGTAAAATTATTCATGTAAATAAAATTATGAACAGAAATATAGGAAAACCCTTCAATATATGATAAATCATAGTCCATTGTGGCTCTATCCTAGGGAAATTGTGGTGCTCCATTATGTTGGTTCTCATTGGATACTTTTTCTTGAGGTACATTGGGTGTAGTTGAGAGCATGTTCTCTTGAATGATATATAAGTTGTATGTACATAATAACCACTTGTTATTAGGGTAATAGTCAATCATTTATCATGAATCAAGGCTCCTTGGTCATGTTTTTTGGAATCTTGGTCATGAATTAAGTTTCCTGAAATGAAAAACAATAAATAAACACATTCACATAAATATAATTAAAATAACATAATTATTAATTATTTAAGAATAGAATTGGATTATAAAAAAAGTTTTATTATACTCATATGTCCACTATTAATCAATAATAATAGTGGAAAAATAATTTTCCATCCCAGTAGAATTGTAATTTAATGTGGGTACTCATGATTTAAAATTAAGTTTTAATGATTTGTATTATTCTACTAATATATATATTTGTGAAGGTACAAGGTCGGTCCCTTGAGTGACACATATAATCCACAAGATAAAGCCATAAGAGTTATTATTGTGTAGAAATATATGAATTTATATAGATCAAAAAAAATTGAATCAAAAGTATAATCATTTTAAAATAATCAAAAAAAATCAATGGATAAATTTTAATTACTATTTTTAAAGAGATACTAACATATTTCATTCATTAATTAGGATTAATCAATCAGTTTCAGTATTTCTTTATGTTAAAAAGTTAATTATGGTAAAATTTATTGATTTTAACTGAGAAAATATATATCTATTGGTAAAATTGTATGATCAGACTAATTTCATTAAGTTTAATATTTAAATTAAATGATAAATACAATATATTATTAATTTCTTTATTTTGTCTACTAGTTTTTATTTCTGTTCTTAATAATCTATTTTTAAAAATAATAACATATAAATATCTATTGAATAAGTGAGATAAATTTATTTCTAATTTAAATGAATATTCATGAATAAAATTGACAGATAATTTAAACACCCATACATCTACTCTTAATAGCTTACCTCCTAAGTGAATTTCCAGACATGGTTGAAGGAATATCAACCATTTTTTACTAGAATATATTTTAATGTGAGTGAAAATTGTAAATTAATGCTGATGAATATGGATATATAAGAACGTTTTCCCTTCACTAATAAACATCCTAAAGTATTTCAACTTGTGTCATAGATGTGAGTAATATTGAGGGTGTTGTAGAAAACTATGAAGCAACAGAATAAGGTTTTCATATTTTCTGTAAATCAAGTAACGAAATTAATTTTGGAAATATATTCAAACATTTTTTTTATTTATTTCATAATTAACCATGTTTTCAGTTTTAAATTTTTTCCTGTCATGTTTATATTTATTTAAGGGAACTAATTATATTTCCTAAAGTTTTTTATTTTCAAGATTCTTTCTAAGAAGGTGATTTGTTTCAAAACCATTGAAGTGCAAGAGCACATTTTCTTTTTTGTGTGAAAATAAAATCTTCCAAAATATTTCTAGTGTGTTCTGTATTTATGATTATATGTCAAATTTTTTAGTGGTTTACTAATATTTATTTTGTATATGTATAAGTAATTATTAATTTTATATTTATAATAGAAAGGGGAATCTTGGAAAAATATTAAAAACTATTTCTAGATTTAATATTATCATATGAAATTTTTTTAGTCCATCGATATTTTATAATGGAATTTCAATTGACTTTTTATAATGGTAAGGGGGTCATTATGATATTATAATTTTTTTTCCAAAATGATTCATGAGATTTATTTAATTGATTGTTTTTAGAGAACCTTAATTGGTCTCAAATATATATACATGGCATGTTATTTAGTTTTCAAAATTATTAGTTTTATAATAATATTGAAAATCTAGGTATATATATATGCAAATTTGAATGATAAAAGTCATGCCTGCCCACATTTTTCTATTTATAAAATTATTTTCTTGATTAGGCCACTTTATGTGCAACCGAAGTTATCAACGTTTTCAAAATTTAGGTTTAATTTTAAATTATTTTATTTTAAAATATCCATATATATATATATATACATAAATATATCATTTCATATGAAACCTTTTTTTAAAACATGTATACATGTGTATTATTTATGGTGAATCAATATTTTAATCTAAGATCTATAGATAAGTTTATATATATATTTATTTAGATATGTATCAATTAATTTAAAAGTATTTATTTACTATATGTATGTAAATACATTAATGTATATATATATATATTAAATATATATTAATTATTATTCATATCAATACATACGTATAAGGAGATGCAGTCATGATTTATTCTAATATATTTGTAAACAATTGAATATATATATGTGTATCTTTTTATCTAAAACTATTACGTATGTATATATATATATATATATGAATGTATATTTACAAATTTCTTTTCATGAAAAAATACATTAATCATGGAACATGAATAACCACGTAATTTCCTCTTTTAGGAAGTTGATATCGAAGCTCAGGGTTTTTTATGAAACTTAATTTTCTATATGATATAAAATACAAGCTGTAATGTTTTTAATTCCAAATAATCGCACATGGATATTATTTGAATGATGGAATGGAATGGGGAGTGAACAAAAACCCTTTTGGGACTTTTATCCAATCATGTTATGGGTGTTACCTCAATTATATAGCACTCCAATTCACTAGGTAAAGTTTAAATCTCATGAGATGTCATGTATTGTTCATGAGACATTTATCCCAATAACACTATGTGATTTGGGAGTGATCCTACTCAATCATGGGACTGTGTCCATCATGTTATTTTTTCTCTATGGTGAATTGTGACTTCATGTTATGATCCATGGTGGTTTGGTGAAATATGTATAAATTTTTATGATTTTTCAAGTGAAATTTGTACTATTTTATAAATGAATGAAATGTATTTTTCCAAAGGTTAAATACTTTGAAACCAATTTGAAATAAATATTATTATTTTCAAATAAAATAATGATTTTATGAATTGGGAAATCTCATGATGTTTTACATGTTTTTATTTTTATGTTGAAGTGATAAATCCTCATTAGTTTCAACATTTTTGGAAAACCCTTACAGAGATATTTTTTCTCACACTATGTTTTTAAAAACATTTTTTCATAAAGAATAAGGAAATATAGAATCTAGTCACTAGAATAGTCTCTTTTATGGTGTTTAACAATTATTAATCATAAGAATTTTTTTCTTGTCCACTATTTTTAAATGTTGTAATTAGAGTTATCAAATATATAGAGACAGTCTATAACAGTAATCCTTTGCTGTATTATATTGTTAAATAATAAATGAATTATAAAAAATTGAATACGTCTTGGGTCATCATATATGGTATCATGGATAAGTTTTAGAAAACCTTAGTGGTGAAGATACATACATCCCCTTTGAACATTCAGAGTAATTCTGTAAATTTTATATGATTTTACATTAAGGGAAAATCTGGTGGTTCTAGTTTTATTAAGTATCAATAGTGAATGTCAGAATTTCTATAGGTACAGTAATTGAATTTCAAGGAAATTGTGAATAATGAAACATCAAATATATGAATATATTCTTTGTTTTTAATAAATTAAATTAATGTTTTTTCTTCAGTTAAGATTAAATCTGTCAAATTAAATAATAATACATGAAACTAATTTTATTATTATTCAAAATTAATAATTATAATAGATCCTTTATGATAACTGATACTTTATTTAAAATTATAATCTATTATATTTTATTTATAATATTTTGTAATGTTTTAAATAATTTCTTTTATGATTTGATTGTAAATTATAAAAAAAATTATTTTTTATAGTTTAAAAGAATATTTTAACATTAATATTATTAATTTATTATATTTGTAAAAACATTTGGTTAGAAAGAAGAAATAAATATTTTATTCTAAAGTTAACATATTTATTTAATTATTATCAAAAATCATGTTGAATTTAATGTTAAATTGATAACTAAAATATGTTTTAATGAAAAAAATTTATAACTAAAATGTTTTTAGATAATCAATATTGGTTAAAATAGAATTTTATAAAATTAATTTTTTTAAAATTTATTTTTTAAAAAATATGTGGTTTTAATAAATAAATTATAATAATTACAATTTAACATAAACAAATGATGGTACTTAAATTGAATAATTAATTTTCTAAAAAATTTATAGAAATATATTTTTTTATCTATTATAAATTCATATATTTTTTATGAAATGTGATTAGAAATATATTTATATAAAATTATGAATTATATTTAATATGATAAATATAATAAAATTCATAAAATTATTAAAATTTTATATGATAAAATGTTAAAAAAAATAATAATAAAGAGATAAAATGTTTTTGAAAAAAGCATGGAATGAATTTTTAAATAACAAGAATAAATGATAAAAGGAGAGAGATAACATGATAACATGGGTGGGGGAGGCGTCGAGTGAGAAAGGAAAATTGGGTATGGGGGAAAAGGGTTTGGTCATTGAGTTCTTATAAAGGAGAGGTATTCATCGAAGCATGATAGGCGTCGAGTAATCGAGGGGGTTATGACATAGAGAGGTCAAATGAATGTTAGGAGTCTGAGTGATCTTCGACCACCGATGAGGGATCATGAAGGTCAAGTGTTGTTATAAGGGGTTAAACTATGAGTTAGGGTTTATTTTTCCTGAGAGATCATATTGGATGATGTTTCAATCTACATCTACCTAACCATGGTAGGTTGTTGTGATATTTTCTAGATGTCGAATATTTATGTAATCCCTTTTGCATGAATCATTTTTTCATAGGATGACATGTGTGTCCTTTCTTCCTCAATCGCATTCAACTATGCCTGGATATTAATTTTTTAGATCTCTTATATCGTTATTCCAGATTTAGTAAATGATTTAGATAAATTTAATATTTTATCTGGGTATTGACTCTTATTTTTATTTTTGGTTGTAATCCACATTTCAATTTCCCTTTGATTTCCTTTTTCCAACATTTATGACTATTGTTTTTGAAAAAAATCATATAGATATATAAAATAATATTGTATATTCTGTTGTTGTTGATTTTCCACCTCCACTCACCTTATATAGGAATCCAATATAATATAACTATATAAATATATATTTTATGGATTTAAATTATGCATGAACTATATGTATAAGAACTTATGAACTTTTATGAGAATTTTCCCGAAGTAATGCACCTAATGTAAGCAAAGTGAGTTAGATATGGGGAGTTTTTTCAAGATATAATGTAGTAGAATAAGGTTTTCTTATTTTCTATAAGTAAATTCAGTGAAATTATTTTTACAATAACATTAAACATTTGTTTTTTTGTTAATTTCAATATATAACATGTTTCCAGATTTAAATAATTTATTTTCAAGTTTATATTTATGTAATTGAAATACTCATTTTCCATGCATTTATTTATTTTCAAGAATAATGATACGAAGGTGATTTTTTTCAAAACTATTTATGTGAAGATATTTTTTCTTTTCCTTATGAAAATAATATAGTCTCAAATGATTTATGTGGGTTCTCTGTTTCATATTTTATGTCAATTTGTGTTAATAGTTTACTAATATTTATTTTTCTTCTATCTAAATAATTTTGAATTAAATATTTATGATAGTTAGGGGATATTTGGTTAAATATTGGAAACAATTTCTTAATTTATGATTTTTATATGAAATATTTTCTTTAGTCCATCAGTATTGTCTAATGGTATTATAATTTTTTATAATGTAAAGGGGCGCATTTTATGTTTATAAAACTTTTCTACCAATCCAATTCATTAGATTTATTTTCTTGAATTTTTTTAAAAACATTAATTTTTCTCTTATGTATATACATGGGATATTATTCAACTATACATTTTTTATTAAAAACAATGTTACAAATTTATTTATATATATACCTATTTACATGTTAAAAATCATGTTCTCCGATGTTTTTCTCCTCATAAAATTATTTTCATGATATTTCCATTTTATGTTCTAGTAAAGTTATCAAATTTCTAAAAATTTATGCTTTAATTAAAATTGTTTTATTTCCGAACAATTATATTTTTTTATATATTTCTAAATATAAAATTTAATATGAACCATTATTTTAAAACATGTATATATATGTATCTACGTAATTATTATTTTATGGTGAAACAGAATTTTAATCTCACATCAATATATACATATATATATAATTTTTTTATATATGTATCGATTTTATTAATACTATTTATTTCTTATATGTATGTACACAAATTCATATATATATATATATTTAATTATTCATTCCTATATATATATGTGTGGATATGAAATCATGTTCTATTCCAATATATATATATATATAAACATGTTTATATATATATGTATTTTTTATGTAAACTGGTTATATTCGTATATATGTATATTAATGTATATTTACACATGTGATTTCATGAAAAGTTATTCTTATCATGAAACATGTATATAAAAGTAATTTACTTTTTCATGAAATTGATATTTAAGCTCACCACCTTTAAATAAATATTGTGGTCTTTACGATATAAAATACAATATGTTGTGTTTTTGATTATAAATAATCACACATGGAATGAGGATTGAATCCAATCCTTTATGGTAATTTTTTCTATTCATGTGATGGGTAATCCTAGAATTATAGGGCACTCCAATTTATTGGATAATTTTGATATCCCATATTATGTCATGTATGGTGCACAAGAGGTTTATCCCAAGAAAAATATTGGATTACAGTGTGAACCTAAGCCAATATGTGACAATGTTCATTAAGTTATGTTGTCCTAAGAGTTATCTATGACTTCATTTTATGATCCAAGGTGCCCTTGATAACTATATATAAATGTTTATGAGTTATCATGATAAATTTTAATAATTTCATAAATGAATGATATGTATCATTCAAATGGTTACATATTTTGAATTCTATTTATAATGAAATATTTTTATTTTAAAAAGTACTCAAGATTTTATAAATTAGAAATCATCAAGTTGTATCTCATGTGTTTCCTTTATTGTTGATGTAAAAAAATGATTGGTTTCCACATGTTTTTTAACCCCTTAATAAGAGTTTTGTCACTCAAAATATTTTTTAAATATATATTCATAGCAAATAATGACTCATAGATGTTAGTGAGTGGTCGAGTCCCCTTTATGGTCTTTATCCATTATAATCATCTGAATAGATTTCCTGTCCATTATTTTTTTGAGAGTTGTAATTAGAATTCTTCATTGTATTAAAATTCTATAAAACTATAAACCTATGGGATATTTGGTTGTTAAAAAATATATAAATTATAATATATATATATAAATGGAATAGGTTTTGGGACTTCATAGGGTCACCATAGGATTCAGAGATAGTGGAAGTTAGTTCCTATGTCTGTTTAACCTTTTATGTTTGTGGAGGGAATTGATTCGGTTGCATAACGATTATCTCTTACATAGAGGTATAGTAAAATTTATTATGTTTTTCATGTGTCACAACTTTGGAAGTATCACCCCAAGCCTTATAATGTGATCGTTGTTGTATTTTTTTTGAGTTTGAGACATATGCATCATTTGAGAATTATTGGATACATGATATTGATCATAGTGAGAATGTGTGGTGGGAAACGATTGTGATGATAATTCAAGTATTGTCAAAATGTTGATGTGTTCAGGTGAAAATGTGGGAGAGATAAGTAGATATGTGGGCTCCTTGTACCGGTCTTTTTACCTCAGAATCTTAGATATGCTTGGGAGTTTGTGTTAGGGACGTGCTGTTATAAGGTGGGGAGATTGTAAGATCTCTACTTTTATAAAGATGTCTCATACCCATTTTCATGCACTATTTTATCCTTATATTTTTAAATATTTGGTGGGTTGTTTTTTTATTTCATGGTTGTTTTTTTATAAATTTGGATGAAATAGGGTAATACAAGGTTAGTGCATAGGTTTCCTAAACGGTGAACCCACCCCAAGAAAACCATATAATCCCAAAGAGATAGGAATTTCATAGTTGAATAGGGTTTTTCAGACTGCATGTCCTCTTAGTAGAAAGTATGGACCCCTAGTATAAGGTTCATGTATATAGAGATAGATTTGGAAAACCATGCATCCGTACCAAGAAAACCATCTAGGTGGATTTTAATTATCCTAATATTTATAAAAATATCATACCCCCCGGTATTAACCTCAAATCGACCTACTATGAACCTAAAAGAATTACTCAAAATGTTGAAACACCTGATATGGTTCAAAGGCAACTTAAACCTCGTTCTTAGTTAATAAATGATCCTATAAAAGAATCATCTCTCCCTTGGTATGTGATTTCTTCCCCATTTTGATTCCTCTATCTTTCATCTCCCTTCCTTGATCAAGAGGAATGATTTATACTCCGCTGAAATGGTTTATATTTACGTTTCTGTGGATCATAATCTATTTAATCTTGATCTTAGTTTTTTTCCTAGATCATCCATAAAAATGTGATCTTGAATATTTCTCTTCAATTTGGTGATTTTCGGTTTAGCATATGTCTATAAAAAATCTTGAGGTATGTGGTGTAAATATAAATTCACTTATCCTTGAATGATAATTATGTTTATTTTATTTTGGTATTTCAATTGACAGATTTGGTAATTGAATCTTGAAATAGAATTAATTAATTAATTAACTAACTAAAGGTTTTATGGATTTTGTAGAATAATGAGATTAATTAATTACAAAAATTAGTGAATATGCAATTACTTTTTATGGAATTGATTAGAAATTATAATTTAAAGGTTTTTTGGATTAACCATGAAGGGTTAAATCATTATATGATTAAATTTTGATAAATGGTTTAACAGTGAATTTCCCATAAACTTCCATGTGATTAAAATATCGAACCATGGTTTTTGGAATAAAATGAAATGGTGTACAATGATTAAAATGTATCATAAGATGTTTAATGATGATTAACCTTGATAAATGTGATATTTATAAGATATGTGATATATTGTGATATATGTGATAATGAGTGTGGGATACAAACTGATAATCCCAATACACATATGTTATAATGAGCGTATGATAGAGATGAATCCCACAAACACCCATATATGATAACGTTGACATGTGGGATAGGGACTGATGGTCCAAATATCCAAAGGGATTTAGACATGATGTCATAGTCCCAACACATTTCCATTTGTGTGATTTTTCTATTAGACATGGACCAAAAGTTGGAATTAAATGTTTAGTTAAAGCACATGATATAATGAATTGTGATTCCCTATGATATAGAATTCATACTCCATCACAAGATGAAGTAATTGTTGATTGTTTGGGTGTTATCTTGAACATGAGTAATTATGTGTTTAATTAATCAATAATTGTGTTTTAAATATTTTTACATGATTTATTATACTTTATTCATTATAAAATTGGATACAGTGTCATAGATTGAAATAAGATTAGACAATGTTGGCGGTGTCATACTGATTTGAATTCACAACCTACTTGGGATCCCTGATCAGTAACCAAATTGAATTGATTTTTATTGTAAATAATATGGGAAAGAGAGCAATGTTATATAGATGATTTGGGATGGGAAATGGATAAGGGAAGATGACATGATTTCAGGAATTGCTTGGGAGTTTTCAGTTTCTTTATTATTTCTTTTTCATATTGACACATGAAACATATTTAAATGATATATCTACTATTTTAGTTATGGTTAGTTATCTATGTTTTGGGATTATCATGTGTTGTTTGTATTTATTGGTAAGGTAATTATTATAATTATTTTTTAGTAAAAATTGGATATTATTAATATATATATGATTTTTTAATTTGATGGAGAGGATATTGTCTCCCCGTGGTGTATATTAGACCCTTTCTACTGGTCGGAAGCCTATAGAATACATGGCGGCATGCCTGAGGCCATGTAACCAACCAGCTCATGGCACCAGTGAGGGGTACCTGGGGTCAGACAATAAATTATTAATCAAAAATAATTTAAAAATGTTCTAGATACTAATTATAGTATGTTCTTTCAAAATTCAATAAATCATACATTTTTTATGAAATTATTTATTAAAAGAATAAATTGACTTTATTTAAAATTGAACGATTATTTACTAATAATTTATCAATACATTTATATTGTGTATAAAAATTATATATATTTAATAATGTAGTTAATACTACTCATATGAACCAATTTAATAAATAGGTCTGAATTGTCATATTAGAATAAAAATATTTCATGGTTCATTAAGGCTCAATGTTGTATATCTTGTATGCTATCAAACATAGTATTCATTTAAAATCATTATGTATTAAATTATATCCTAATTAATAAATTACATCCTCATTATTTTAACATATTCTCTTCTAATTAATAAATTGAATTCTTTCCAAATTATCTTTCATGGTAAATCAATTATTAAACCTATATGCTACATATACCTCATCCCAATGGAACATATCCCAAATATCAATAATCATCATGATAAATAAATATATACACTTTAAATATATTGAAATATTCCAAAATATAATGTATCTGAATCATATATTAACCTAAAAGGTAATACATAACATTACCATAACTATCTTTGATGATAACAACATTTCAATGTATCACATTTCATCCATCAAGATTATTTATATTCCAAAATATATTAAAGCATAATTAATAGAAAATATTATACTAACCCCAAAAGTTTATTTAAACATTAATAAATTTTTCCACCTAATTCCCAACAAAATATTCAAATTAATTCTATATCACATCACTTAAATCATAAAATACGAGTTTTTGATGCCATTGAACTTTTGATTAACTATAAACTTATACACCCATGATGGTATCCATAACTTTTCAATTAACATAAAATGAAAAGATATATTCTTCCAAAAATTAATGTTGTCCTTATTCCGTAAATAAGTTCACAAACTATTGAATATATTCCATAAATCAGAAAATTCAATATCATCAAATATGAAATAAATCAATATTTCAACAACTAACCATTTTCAAATTTAACAATACTAACATACTAGTGTCAATCATCTCTTTATTCCAGTTAAAAATATGTTTTCAAAATCTATTCAAGAATAATCCATAGATGTTCCATGATCCTTGTATCCAAAAAATCATTGATATAAAACATCCATAACATAATTCCTGAATCATAATGCATAATTACTTTAATCCTTTCACATTATAAGTCTTTACTTTGTATATTAGTTTATAGTAGGATTAGGAAAATTTTCTTTCATAATCCCCATATTCCATACACATAATACATTGAAATATAAATGTTATCTTATGATTATAATAATTTACCTACATTGAAAATTACATTTTCCTCATAAAATACATGCAATATACCCTTCATTTACACATACAAATCAGTTTCTTTTTTACTTTGATACATTCAATTGAGTTCTTGTAACACCCCGAGCTTCCACGATACGCCTCTATTTCAATAATGCAATAGCTTGCATTGGACGCAAGTTTGAGTTCTAACACACCGCAACGAATCAAAGTAGCCGTTATGAATAGTAATAACCACCTTTTAAATTTATAGAAATTTTATATTTCAAAATGGACTTCATTTTTGTATTCCTAATATTGAAATTAGCCTATGTTGAATTTTTTGTAATTTTCTGAGAACTTCCAAATTTTTATGAATAGTGAAAAATACTTAAAACAACTTTTTTAATCAAAATAATTCATAGTGATAAATTATACTATTGAGTGGTTTTAAATTATAATTAGAATATATTTTTACCATTTTATCCAATGGTGGTCATTAGAATTAATTTAACATTGAAATTGGACATAAACAATTGCCAATCTTTTGATATAAATTGTTTCTTAAAAACACGCTATTTGTTGTAACAGCGGGAATTAATTATAAAATTAATTAATACAACTTATATGTTTGGAATTTTGTAAAATAGACATCATTTTTGAATTCGGAATATCAATTATAGCTTAGGGTGAAATTTTGGCCTTATTCTGAAAAACTTCAATTTTTGATGAATAGTGAAACCACTAAGTGGTTGTTAAATAACTGATTTTTCGTTTAAATGAAATATTACCACTTCTGTGATTTGATTTTCAAAAATCCGACATACATGGTTGTCATTAAGAAGTAAAATGTGGTTCAATGAGATTAAAATAATTTTTTGGTGAATAGTAACTTTTAAGTTCTTAATCGCGATTAGAGGTAATTAGTGTAGTTTAAGGTAAAAATAATATCTTAATAATATGAGATGAGCTTGACACTTGTCCTAATCCTATTGGATGAGTCATGGCCGACCAAGACAACCCATGGGTCAACTTGGGGACCCCATGGAGCCACTTTAGTTAGAAAATGACATAAACACCTTTTATTTAATGTTAAAGTAAAAAATGACACAAACATAAAATGTTTTACTAAAACAATTTTTACGTGGGGTTACACAAGTCCAAATTTTGATTATAAATATTCATTAGAAAGCTAAAAAGATTTCCTACATCATAGGAGTTTTTTTATAATTTTTAGACATTAAATAAATTAAATTATTTATGACATCATTATGATGCAGCGATGACCTCATTATTTAACGATTTAAATAAAATGAGAAGATAAAGCAAAATCCAAGTCATACACTTGTCCAAAGCATATTGGATGAAAAGATTTCGAACCCTTATCACCTTAGCCTCGAATTATATAAGTGTGGGACCTTTAGAATCCGAAAAGCATTGTGTAAATAATGTAACATTTCAATCTTTCCAAAAGAGACCCTCCTCTCAACTTATAAAAGGCCCCCACCTCTCCCACCTTATTCACACCTTAAAGCCATTTGGCTCGGCCAACCTCTGCCCAAATACTCTCCCAACATCCCTCTCGTACTCCTAGAATCCTCACTTTGGGCAGAACTCTTCCCAAGGAAGCCTTTGGCTCAAATCAAAAAGCGTTACCCGATTTTGAGGTAATGTCTTTTCTAATGTTGTTTTGTTTTATTTTTCTTCTCCAACCCCCTAAACTCTTTTTATTCATTTCTTTTGTAACAACACCAGTATCCTCAATATACTAGGATGTTGTTATAAGAAGGATTCGAGCTACACTTACACACACCTACATCTAATGGTTAAAGAACATACGGTTTCTGTGGATGGCGAATTTCTGCCTCACGAAACGATGATTGTTCAACACTCATATAACACCTTCAAAGGTGGCCATTAAGATGTCACTATATTTATATATGAGATATAATGTGTTTATGTTTTACTTATGCTTATGTATTTCTCATTTATGGATTACTTTATGATTTCCATTATGGGAAAAACACGATAATTTCATTTTAGGAAGTGCAGACTACCGCCCCCTCAAATTGATTTGAATCGTTAATGAAATATGTGGGATGTATAAAGGATGGAGTAAATGGTATTATACACTATATTATACTGGAATTATATTATACATTTATATCATTATGATTTAGTTCCATTAAATATGAAATTGAAATGAAAGTAGCGTTCATGCGTACGTACGGCTTACCGTCTCCATGAACGGTGCATTTCATTTCTTACCTCTAAATGTTACGTAATATTATAAATGAATGTATATACTAGATATATAAGATATATATGACATCTAAATCATTAATATAATTCTGGATATAATGGAAATTTCACCACATAAACAACTTGTAATTATAATAAGCTTATTGTTGACTCAAGTACCAAAGATCGACAAAACGACCGTTATTAACTTAAATAATTACATAATGTTCATATCATTGTAATAAGTGATATAATAAGGATAATGAAATTGAAAATGGTTCTTAATAAGGTATATATTAACTCTAGTTTATTATTCAGGGGGGGTTAAAGAACGGTTGAGTCAAGTCAGACACGAGGTAAGGGAACTTCTTAACCCAACTTCTATTCTTTGGGTTAATCTCCTACTTTCAAATTTTGTCATGATATTATTATGTACTATCTTGTATGTGTACTTTATTTATGTGCACTTATAGTGAATACACATAATATATCTATTTTATTTTAAAAATGATCTTTTTAAGGACTTCGTCTCAATCTTCTTTCATTGAGGCATATTTGGTTTTATACAAAACTTTCTTTTATAAGGTGTATAAACCCCTTTGACTTTTAAGTTTATTCAAAAGGAATCTTTTTATACGAAGCATTTTGCTAAACGAAAAAAGGGAATGTTTTTCTTTCCGTACTTATGCGGCGACAATGACTTCTCCGCCGCCGTGACCATTATTTGAGTTTCGGCTTCCTCTACAAGCCATCATTTTTTTTAATGAAAAATAAATACAAAGTTTTAACTTTCTTTTATTTTGGTATTGAAAATGGTTTTGAAAGCATTATTATTATAACAATGTGTTGTATTGATATCTTGTGATTTAAATGTGGAAATGTTATGTTTCCTTTATGCATGTTTTATGTGATACGATTATGTTATGGTTTATGATATGTTTAAACCTATTCATATGAGGAATGTATTGGACTTAATAAGTGACGGGTGGAGCCCGCTATAGCTCCTCGATGCATCGGTAGGTCTCATGAGACAACTAGACGTGGAATTGGCTGAGGCCCTTTCCCAATTTGATTTATGGTTTTGGCCGAGGCCTTAATCATTTTAGACGTCTTGGCCGAGGCCTTGACAAAATGTTTCAGAATGTCCGGCATTATACATTCCCTCATTATGAAAGTGGTTATTGATATTGCATGTGATTATTCGACCAGTAGAATATCCATGTGAAGAAGTAAATGGCATTATCTCATTTTACTTTTGCCATATTATGTTGATGTTCAAGTTTAAAAAGGCTTTTGTTTTAGTTATACATTGCCTTAAATGTTTATGTTTATTTATGAAAGCTTCCGCAATATTGTTATCCTTACTGAGCATCTGAGCTCACCCCTTTCAATGTTTTAATATTTTCCAGGATGTGAAGAAGTATTTTATGAATGACCTGCAGGGATAGTCAGAAGAGGATATGAGTGTGGACTATGGAGACTTTGTTATTGTAGTTTTTCACTTTATGATGTAATGTAACGTTTACGAATGTATCTAGTGTTTCCAAGGCTACTAAACTAATCGGTCTTTCGAGACTTGATCTTTTGTGATCATGCCAATGTTACGAAGTAATGCACCGACTCTGGGTAGCTGGGGTCGGGGCGTTACAGTTGGTATCAGAGGTAGTTTAGTACTAACCTTGGAAGCTAGATTTAGATAAACTCTGATTAGAGCACATATCCCAAAGATAGACTTTGAGGATTAGTATAGAAGAACTTCCTAGAATTTTGTTATTGTAGAGATTTTGTGAGTTTTCCGAGCAATACATCCTTGTCTGGATACGAGCAGGTAGAGGCGGCTCTGGCACAGATGTACCTAGGGGTAAAACATGAAAACACCGCTTTGAGCTACACTCGAACGGGAACTGGTGCACGACAACGGGCCTTGCTGCACTCTTGGTTACGACACTCCCGGGGGATATGCTTAGGATAATTCTCATTTTATTTACAAACCACTATGAACAGTTATGAGTATATACTTCCTCAAATAAAACCTTTTTATGATTATGGATTATATCCATAAATAGTTCAATTTATGTTAAGTATTTTACAATAACGGAATTATGTATTTTGATTCATAAACTAATCTAGTTTATGCCATTGTTTAGAAATGGCGCCTAGTGGAAGGAATGGAAACCGTATCAATGCACGCACTCCGTGTAGGGATTGCCCTCCTACTCAAGATAATTATTGTGGATCGGGAGATACAACTGGTGCTGATCAACTTATTACCATACTGGGACAACTCACTCAAGTTATGAATAATAACCTTACTCGTATGGATCACCCTGATCCACAACGTGGAGGATCAATGTTAGACCGTTTCATGAGGCAACAACCACCAACCTTCAATGGGAGTACAAATCCTCTAGTAGCTGAGCAATGGATAAATTCCTTAGAGAAAATATTCCATGCCTTGGGGAGTAGTGAAAGGGAGAAGGTTGTCATGGCAGTTTACCGCCTCACTGGAGATGTCGATCAGTGGTGGTCGCTGATTCAAAACACAAAGGAAGATGATGACGTATCGAATATGGAATGAAGGGAGTTCAAAGAGCTTTTCTTAGAAAAATACTTTCCTCGTGACCATCGAGCAGATATGGAAAGGCAATTTCTGAGTCTGAGGAAGAAGGAGGATGAGAATGTCACAAAGTATGAGGCTAACTTTACAAGGTTAGCAAGGTATGCTGCAGATTACATACGTAACCCAAGGAGTAAGATTGATCGTTTCTTTGATGGGTTAAAACCATTTCTCCGTCGAGCTTTGGTATCACAATCCTTTTCATCATACGAAGATATTGTCTCGTGTGCTATCAAGACAGAAAAGGAATTCTCTAAGTCTTATGACAACAAAGTAAAGCAAGAGAAGAAGAGAACGGTGGAACAAGAGAAAGATAAAGGGAAAAAGGGAAAGAAGGATTTTCCATTATGTGATAATTGTGGGAAGAATCACCCTGGTACTTGCCTAAAAGGAATGGGAGTTTGTTATAAATGTGGAGAAAAGGGTCACCAGGCTCGTGATTGCAAGGGAAAGAAAGAGGCTGTCAAAGTTGAATGCTACAATTGTAGGGAAACAGGGCATTATGCAAATGAATGTCCTAAGCGTCAGGGAAACTTACCTCAGAAAAGGCCAAGGGATCAAGGCCAATCTTATGCTGTGACTACAGTTGAAGAGGAATAAATAATGTATTGGTGCTTTTGGACTCAAGGATTATATTCTGGTTATACGAATAATGTGATATATATATATGGATTGTACTGCAGTACTTGTTGATTTCAGTAAGGTTTTAATATGATTAAGGTAATCATGTTTTTAGTATGTGATAATAAGAGAAACTTTTCTTTGTTTGGGTAATCTGATGTTACAATTGATTTTGGAATTCAGAGACCTTTTAGAGAAAGTCTGGATGAAGGTATTTTGGATAACTATAAAGGTTGGAGTGGATTAAGTTGAACTTTGGATAGTATTGTTTAAGGTTAAAACATTTATGAAGATTATTTTTGGAATAGTATGGTACTATATTTTTAGGAAAAGGACAACCTGCAGGGTGGGGCATAACCCGTCGCGTCGGACAAAGCTGCAGGAATCGAACCCACAACCATAGTGCGACATGCCTTTATTTCCTACCACTAGCCTACAGGAAGTCCCTGGTTATTACAAAATAGTTTTACTAATCTAAATGGTATGTGTTAACATTTTGAACCTTATACAATTAGGATAAATAGAATATTTTTGAGTTCCGTTACCATTGGGAGTAAAAGTTGGGTTTGTGGTAAAAATTTATTAACGAATGAAAGTATACATAACAAGTATGTATATTCCTTTACGTTCTTAGTAAATCTCCTAAATAAATTCCTCAACATTATAAAAGGTAACTTAAAACAAAAATGTTGTCGGTTAACTTTTCCAACTGGGGATTCAATGACCGTTTAACCAATCAAAAGTTTGTGATTTTCTTGTGGTTAAACTTTC